>OU744247.1:6985000-11985000 GCA_916610215.1 Omphaloscelis lunosa
AGTATGAGGTCCTGAGTTCGATTCCCGGGTCGGGCAAAGTGTTATTGGGTTTTCCATCTGGAATTTCTCAGTAGCAGCCCGGAGTCTATATTTGTGCCCGGTTGATGGCAATAGGCTCACCCCCTATTATATGGGACTTAAACATAACTGGCGAAATGTGGTTGTAATATGGGTACACCTCTGCCTAACCCTTCGGGGATTACAGGCGTGATGTTATGTTATGTTATACAAATTGATAAAATTTATAAGGAAGACGCAGACGGACCTTCCGCAGACGATAAAAAATAAAATAATAAAACATAAAAAAGTAGTTTCAAAATCTTACTCCAAGATCCCATAGTTGATTGTAGTAGGAACTCAGACGCATTCTATACCACTAGTAAACAGTCATCAATAGCACCACAATTTAAAAAAAATATCCATAGAGTACCGAAAATCATGATTTTGTACGAAACGAAAGTATTAGGCGCGCATACTTTAAGAAGAGGTCGTGAAAACCCAAGGGCGGCGGAGCGCGGAAGGGCGGTCTCGAGGCGGGCGCCCTCCGCCGTCACTATGCACTAAGTGGTAAGTGCAAGTTAACCGCTGGCGAGCCTGCAAGTCTCATCGATCGCATACACTTTCTTTTGCGTCGCACCTGGGTAAGGAACGAGGATACCGTCTGGGCCACTAAGTGTAATCAAAAGATTCAGACTGAGGAACTGTTTTGCGTTATTTTTGAAAAAATCTACGTTTTAATTTCTTTGTAATAAGTTGCAGTTACCTGTAGATTTTGAAGAAATGTATTGATATTTGAAAGAAGTAAAATACATACATACGTACATAAACTCACGCCTTCTTCTCATGGGGGTAGGCAGAAACAACAGAACGACACCTGCTACGATCCTTACATACTCCTTTTGCCTCGTTTACATTCATACATCTGGTCATACACGCCCGCCGGTTGCGAGTACTACGCACCTGACCTTTCTAGAAGTAAAATATTGTCAGGAAATACATGTAAAAGCAAAATACACGCTTGGACGTGGAGTTACGAACCAGCCCGTTATACAATACAATACCTATATGAACAAAAAACAAAAAAACCGGTCATGTACGTGTCGGACCACGCACAATGAAGGGTTCCATAGTTGGGATGAATTTATCCCAAAAACAAACTTAATATTGTAGTTGAAAAACATGTTCTGCCATACATCGACATACGTCACAGTCAATTCTCCAACTGCAAATGGAAGATAGTAATCGTTAAAAAAAATTGTGTATTAAAACTACAAATTAACGATTTTCGGACTTTTTCCTTTACATGTGCTATGAGACCTCGCTTCCTGTCAAATGTCATGATTCTAGGTCAACGGGAATTACCCTGTAGATTTCGATTTATTTTCGAGTATCCAAATATATCGCATAAAGGCTCGTGCAGACCAGCGCGATATCGCGGGCGCTACAGGCAGCGCGACCCTTGTAGCGCCCGCGATATCGCGCTGGTCTGCACGACCTTTAAATGGCCATATTTTTTATTGCGTTGACTTTGTAGCTTGATTTTTAGAGTTCCAGGGGACCATCATAGACTTACGTATTTGATATTAATTTCAACTTAATACCTCCAGGCGTTCCTGAGAAAAAGGGTCTTGACAGACTAACAGACGGACGGACAACGAAGTGATCTTATAAGGGTTCCGTTTTTCCTTTTGAAGTACGGAACCCTAAAAATTACATAGGCGATAATATTTTGGTAGCCAGAGATACTCTGTATTTCGCCACTTAGGACCAATGCTTCGGATTCAAATCGGCCCTTTGCTGACACGGCGGTGCAAATTATTTCGAAAGCGCTTGACTATCTTAGCTAAATGAAATGAAATGATTATTATAAATGTACTGTTAGCTGCAACTTCAGACCAGAGGGAGTTACGAGTGACCAGCCCTATATAAGCCATCGGAAACCGGGGCACGCTCTTTCAAAAACCAACCGCCGTCCTTCTGTCCTCGCCGCCAGAGCCTACCGCGAGGTCCCCGTCCATCCCCGCCCCGACCCTTGCTCGAGCCAGCCCGCGCCGCTGAGCCTGTAGCCGCAAATTCCCCTAATAATAATATTAATCCGATCCAGCCTGCCCCTTGCTTTCCTCCACCAGCGACGCCCTAAGCCGAGGTTCGTACCCCACAGGGGGTGCCCTTGACCTGGAGTCGCTTAGTTTCTAAGTTTTATGCCCTGGCTGAAGGTCTTAATTTATTGAGGCAGCCACAGGAATGTCCGGTTAAGTAGCCGATAACCTCCTAGGTTGACCTGCCAGATACCTTACAAAATAAAAAGGGCGCGCTCTTTTTTGTCCAACAGGCGTGTGCTCGTGAATATGAAATTAGGATCACGCTCTTAACCGCCGCAAGAGGAGACGCCCTGGGCGTCGGAAATCGCAGGCCGATTTCCGGCCACCGCAGGCGCGGGCTTGCAGACGGTGAGCAATGGGTGGCTCGCCGTCCGATAAGTTATTTGATAATTTCCCACCCAAAAAAAAGGATATCGTATCTTATATTTTGTTTAAAACATTTTTGTAAATTATTAAAATAGCGCTTGGTCGTGCCAATATTTAAAAAAAAATCTTTTTAAATTCCATAAAATACATATGTGAAGAATTCATTAATTAATTAGAGACTTAGTCAAGTAAGAAGAATATACTTATTACAGATAACTTGGGTATGTATATTATTTTTACGCGCCGGTTTTTTTTGAGTTAGCTGTTGTCTACACTTTCTATCTTCCTCTGAGAAGGAATGCTGAAGCAGCCTCAGGTCGAGGTCTGTTTTAAAGTCCAGACAGGCCAAATGATTAACCTAAGGTTAAAGTATGATACCAAACTTTATGACATCTCTATATTTACAGCAGACAATACGTTCTTTGTTTTAAACAAAAACAAAACAAAGAAAGTAACATGTTTGTTTAATTCAAAACACTCATTGTGTTGAATAACTTATCCGACTTTACGACTCACTTCAGGGTCGTAACTTTTAATACTTTACGCTGTAAAACAGAAATTTCTGTTTTATCTTTGTTTTCATAGTGAAATTGCGTGTTTTGTGGTACATTAGGAGAGGAGAGATGATAGCGCTTTTATTTAATCGTTCCGCTTTTAGGTCTACGCCGTGGACTACAGTCGTAGTCTACAGCGTAGACTTTACGCGAATAGGGGAGATGAACGTAAAAGTTGATGATAGTAAAATGTTTAAATTACGTAGAGATGGAAAAGCCGTGTATGACGAACGAACAAAACCCGAACATCGAACACGGATCATTTGCTTCGTACGTGTGGACGTAAATTAGCAAAGCGAACATGTTCGGTTTGCCATACGAACACAGTTCGATTTGTGTTCGCGCTCAAACGCCCCGCTCTCTTTAGTAAACATGGATTCGTCACGAACATTTTTGACGAATACAGTGTTTGATGTTCGTTAGTGGTACTACGCGTATGCGCATACAGTGTTCGATGTTCTTGTTCACAATGTTCTTGTTCGTTCGTACGTACACGGCCTAAAAATACTAAACTCAAAGCATAGTTTACACATTGAACACATGAGTGCCTGGCGATTCTCCCTTAAAATTCGCTCACATGGACAATCTCGTCGCTCGACTCCAGGGAAACTATCCTCGCGTAAACGAAGCATAAATGTATTATTTTAATCCCTTTGTTTGGCCTATTTGAATTTTTAACTTCCCTTTATAAAGAACTTACTTTATAACTAAAAAAAATTTTCTTAGTTTAATGTGCAATGAATCCCTGACCTGCACAGAACACTTTTTTTTTTTACGATAATTAATAATGCATTTATTACTTTCACATACATAACATCACGCCTGTATTCCCCAAAGGGTTAGGTAGAGCTGTACCTATAGAAAAACCCACATTTCGCCAGTTATGTTTTTAAGTCCCATGTAATAGGGGGCGAGCCTATTGCCATCAACCGGGCACAAATCCAGACTCCGGGCCGCTACTGAGAAATTCCAGATGGAAAAACCCAATAACACCTTGCCCGACCCGGGAATCGAACCCGGGACCTCATACTCAGCAGTAGTGCTTTGCGACCACTAGACCAACGAGGCAGTAGTATTACTTTCACATTGTATCTTTATTTAGTGCACGTTGAAAGGATAAAATTTATGTAGAAATAAAGTGTTCTTCGTCCTAAGCTTGAGTTATCGAATAAGATAAATGTGTTAATCGTACACGAACCAATTTACCAGGTATCTATTTATCATATCTACACGAGGATGACACTATTTGGATAAATAGACGATTATGATTCACGAGTTTGTCATCCTAGCTTATAATAAACCGATAGTGTACGTAAGTATCCACGAAGACGCGCCTCACTTCGCAATTAATGTACTGTAAGCTGTACATTAGTACGGAGCGGAGCGGAGTGGGAGGCGTCTTCGTCTATCTATACCTAGTTAATTATAAGGCATGCAAATGAGGCTGAAATTTCCGTTATGAAAGAGGCTCGTTCCTGAGTTCAAAGTCAAAGTCAAATATAATTTACAAAAAAAAATCTAGTCGCCCCTTCCAAGGGGTAGTTTTGTATGGAGAAGAATGGCCAAGAAACTTCACCTCTTTTAAAAATGTTTTACAATATTTTGTATACACTATTTATATAAGTTGCGCTCAAAGACAATATTATGCTCAAGACCAGGGTTGGCATAAAACAAACAAGTTGTTTTAAAACACGTATTTTAAACAGTTTGAAATAAAACAATGTTTTATATTAAGTGTTTATTAAAATCACAGTAAAAAACATGTTTAAAATAATGTTTTAAACATTAAGAAAAAGAACATGGTTTTAAATCGCGAATGAATGGAAATAAATGAAAAGTTATAAATTTTTAGGACTTTCCCATATTTAAATATTTTTATGTAAGGTACATCTAAGAACGAAAATCGGAATTCGCAATTCTGAACGTACAGAGTGTACTGGGTGGTTCAGTATCTGTGTTACTTAACATAAAAAAGTAAGTTCCCAGATTAGAAAGTTTATTAGTTAGTACTAACTGACTTGTTGTGATTATTATGTTATTCTGATCGTTTTTTGTAAATGTCACACAAATCGATCAAGACAATTAAAAAAAAATACCTGGGAAACCAGGTATTATTTTTTAAATTGTCTTGATCGATTTGTGTTGATAATAAATTTGATATTTCGCTCAAAGAAACGAAAAAAAAAAAAAATCTTGTTGAAAAAATTCTGAACAGATTGTTTTATAAAATTTAAAAAAAAAACGTTTTTTTTTTCCAACCCTGCTCAAGACAAAAGCACCATTTATACCATATACATGTTGTATAGACCATACACATGTAGGTAAGCAATACAGCCTAGTGATGTCCGGCCTCTTAATCATAAAAATGACAAATAACCTGTGGCGATCGTAAGTGGAGTTCGAACTTTATCCAAGTTCGAAATACACAAACAAACAAAAACACTGAAACTACAAATTTAATATCCCTACAGGATTTTTCTACTGAGGGCATGGTAGGGTCATTCCAATAGAGTTATTGGTCTATAAAAAAGTACACCCAAAAAAGTATTTCCTCATTCGTCAGAAATGATGGCGTGTGGAAGTAATGTAGATGTAACCGGAAATTAATAGGAAACATTATCCACTGAATTGTATAAAATAATGCTCTTTTACAGCCCTCTTTTAAAACAGTTTCCTTGACTTAGATCGTTTGAACGCGATAAGCTAGTCGCGATTGTAACATTGAGTTTCAAAGGAATAATTTATATGTACTTACCTTCCAAAGTTTATAGTTTCGTGCCACCGCTAAGTTTAAACTTGATTGCCGTAATAAAGTTGCGTATTTAGATAATCTGTTTCAGTTATATGAAAGCCATGTGATGTGACGAGGGGAAGGCTTCAACCGTTTCAGTGCAAGTGGTGTTCAGGGTAGGTCGTGCGGTCCCCCGCGAGGCGGAGGGAGGCCGTAGTAGGAATATCCTTCACCTCCCGCGCTAGGTCAGGGTTAACGGTACCCCCGAGCTCGGGTGACGGAGCCACCTTCGACCTTGGATGGGATGCGTGCGGTAATGCATTTTGTACATACACATTAATATACAGAGCTTACTGCACCCGAGAGTAAGAGGATAGAATTGTCTAAAAACTTGCTTGAAGTAAAGAATGATAGCTGTCGAAATCACCAAGAAAAGTGACTCGTAGAAATTTATTGTCCCTCAATTCATTTACATCAAGAGCGCCACGAATAGTAACTTTAGAATTATATTCAAAAGCTCCCCGATCACAAATGTACAATCTATAATATCTGCCAGAAGCAGACTTTCATGTAAGTAAATTACAGGGAGCGTCATAAAAACAAAACGTCCATGGACATGCGTAGCCAATTCCCGCGTTGCCAACAGTCGTATTGCGCAGTCAACATCGCGAGCAACCTTATAACTATCGCTTTAGAGCAGATAATTCATTAACTTAACTGGAACGTGGAAATGGAATATATGCGTTCAGTAATAGTTCACAGAACGTCTTTATTAAGGTTCAAATTTGGTGAACGTACTGTGTTTCCTTTTTGGAATTCTGAGACGGAACTTTTGCCGTTAGCTTAAGGGGATACGGTTGAGATTTGCGTGAGGAGCTGGCTTGGGTGGTGGGTGGCAGTGGGTCGATACGAGCCGGGCGTCGGGCGCGCCGATCGATCGTGGAGAGGGGCGCTACCCGGCGACGGACTGTGCATCGCCCGCCGCGTGCCTACACACTCGACAACAATACATTTCATATCTAAGTGCCTTACTTTGTCAACAGATAATGGGGAACATCTTGTGAAATCTGAGCTAACATAGCTGACGAGCCGAGAGGAAGAAGAATTAGACTTTTTTTATATTCAGTCATCTAGCTAAATCTCCTCACTGCATCAAGGACACTGGTACAACCGCACAATGGCGCATCCGTTATCTCCGGAGCAATTTTCTCTAACTTCTGAGAAAGCGGTCTATTGAGAATATCGAGGGAAAAAGTGCATCAACCTGCCTATAAGTCACTAAACTTATCAATAATGGAAAAATGGGTTATAACTGTTTGAATAGACGATATCATGTAGGTTACGAGGATCGATATTTTATTTATCTAATCCAGCATGAAATCGATCGATGACTAACGCAAGGTAATATTATAGATACAGCCACAATATCGATGTATAAATTACGACTGGTGATGTTGTTAAAATATGCATGCTGCCGTCATGTTGTTTTCCCAGAGGGATGGGGTCAAGCAGAATTCGGAATGACATTTGTTGGGACATGTTTGTGCATTGTGTCTGTACGCGAAGAACAATGCTATATGGCTGTAACTATATTTGCACATGTTCTATAGATAGTCAAAATTTAATTATAAAGCAATTTCGTACCTCTTCTTGTGGTGCAGAAGATCAGAAGATAAGTTTCTTAAAGATTGTACGTCTGTATGAAAAGCTCTTCAACACACAAACTACTAACAGCCAGATATAAAAATTTGGAAGACATTTTTTTTTTGTTTCTAAAATTGTAGAGGTGCATTAAGCAAGGAATTTTCCAAAACTGTACTTGAAAGCTGTTTTAGTTTACGAGGGAAACCCGGTCAATAGCTTGTACAACTATTACAATAGGTATTGGGTTGTTTTATCGGGCATGTTTTTATATTTTATGCGCACTTACGAGTTACGCTATCATTGTGATGTTACGCAATGGAAAGCAGGTAGATAATCTTTTGGGTAAAAATATAAAGACCGATCCCTCTCAGGACCCTCAATTGACTCTTGAAATCTGCGTGGGAAAATAAGCACATTTTCTGTCTTTACCCTTCAATTTATTATATAAAATTATATAAATGATTGTATAAGCGATTATTACGTTTATCTAAATAGGTCTTTGAGAAGTACCGTTTTTTACTTTATAAAATTCTGATAGGTATACTATGTAGTCTTCTACAACTAATATATAGTCTAGTGTATATTATAGTCTTCTCTCTCGTTTCTGCTTCGATTAGTTTATAGGTCTATAATGGGGTTCTTATTGACTTGTGTTGTTGAGTGAATGTTTCTTTGTTTTCTTCGCGGACCGAGTCTTGGGCACAGCAAATACTACATTTCTGGACTATGTAACAATGCCGCCAATACCTGCAATTTTAGCCTGGTTGCGTGCATCGATCGTTTTCTTGAACTAAGGTGTAGATTACGTGTATATTACCTAAATTGACATCGATTTTGTTGGCCACCGTTTTATCTGAGGTACATATTTTTCATCGATGACTTGCATTATGGTTTTGGGTTGCATAATACTAGTGTTCCTGTTAGCCCATATTAACTTACTTAGATTAATGCTAAAATTACCCATTCTTCGACTCTCAAATAGTGTAACGGGTCGATTTTTCGGCAGTTCAGGTGTAATTGCTATTAGTTTTTCTTGATCCTCAGAATTGAACAAGGACTCGACACTGACTGACAGATACCTAAAAGATTGCAAATGTGTTTGTTTGTTTATCCAATTTGTGCGGAACACAACGAAATGTCTTATATGGGTGATAAAAATTCAAACAGTTTTTGGTGAATTCCGGATGAAACTAAAGTCAGGATTCTGACAAAGCGATTAAAAGATAAGTAACACCAATATCTATGTGATAGAACAAAGCTTATTTATTCTCACATTCTAGTTGACAGGTATTCGCTGAACCGTCCTTGGAGCCCAATATAACCTGACCTTAACGGGCCAAATGATATAGATACTCTTCGTTACTTATTAATACAGCCGCCATTTTGAAATTGAGTGCAGATGATCCAAATTGGGAATGTGACCGTGACTAATTTAAATGGATCGGTTTTAGGTTTCTGGATCGTTTATTTGGTTAGGAAAAGTTTTTAGGTTGGTTTGGAAGTTGTTACTAAGTAAAGTGTTTCAAAATTTATAATATTGTACCAAAAGAATAAGTTATTCTAGAAGATTGGTTTGGTATACTATTATTGAAAAAATCTACTCACTCGCAAACTCTCTACTCACTCACAAACGCTCTATTTACACTCACAAAAACTACCTCACATCACGTCTGCTAGCCTTTGCACTAGGCTTACCAACATGACATGTCTACTTACAGTTGGTAACCGTACTTACTTAGCACCTTGAAGCTTGCTATAAGCTATAAGCGTTTGTTTTTCTGAACGAATGGGAGCTTATTTTAATGAACAAAAGGTGACGATTAAGCTTGGGAGCTTTCTGGCTAGCTTCCAAATAGTTACGTCACTATACGTGTTTTTTCTTGTTCGAAAAATGGTTGCATTTGTGTAATTTTTCTTATGAAGTTGATACCATGTTGATATTACCAAATTAATTACTTGCGCAAATATAGTGTAAGAAAAGACATTTTCCGATTATGTTGATGTTCGTTCCAACATATATTTAGATACTGCTATGTTAATATCAGGAACAAAAGTATGCGAGATTACTTTTAGAAAGGCGATATGTCCTCAAACGTGACGTATTTGAAAATTGGTTGCACGAGCCTCCGTACGTTAAGGGTACACTAGTCGGTCATTCTTCCATACAAACGTAGTATGGTGATTACTCATCCAAACTAAAAATTATAGCAATTTGCCTTGTCATTATCTAGCCCTTTATGGAAGCAGAAATGGGAAAATAGTATTGGTTTGGAAGTTATGAGCGTCGAAACTGTAATATTTTTACACTAATTTTAAGTCATCTTTGGGCGTAAATAAATAACTTATGTAGTATGAAAACCGTATAGGGATAAGTAATTTATTGAAAAGTTCAAATAATTTTATTTTGAGTAGATATATTCAGCAGTTTTTCCATAATATCTATACGCCCAAAAGTCTGTTCATGAAATTTTACGCACTCGTTTTCGTTATAAATCATCGTCTATTTCACTAAATAAATAAAAACTAGATAAATAAATACAAAATCAATAAAACTGAATAAATAAATAACTTTACTAAATAGCATGCTTTACCAAAGAGCCGTCGACTTGTGAAACCTTAAAATGTGATTTTAATATAATTCCCAAATTGCCCCAACCGTGTTCGCAGCCACCGTAGATATACTTAGGCATTTATTTCTCCCACAGAATTTCCTATGGAAAGAGGAAGAGGTCTATGTTATGATGTGGGTTCAAGGGCGCTGCATCCAGCGCTCCCCACGGCCTTCACCAGGTTGTCTCGCCGTGGGGGCGACCCACGCTGCATCTCCCTGCTCGAAGCGGGAAATATCTATACTAGCATATTCTATCTATTTTTAGACCGGTGTTGGCTTGATTCTAAATATAATACAGACCTATAAATAAATGAGAGAAATCTTAGATTTTCTAAAGGTGGGAAGGTGGGTGGTGTCTGGGAATATTTTTATAGCAGGATAAACCGTGGGCCCGAAAGGATTTCCCATCGGCAAAAATTTTATGTCCTATTTTAAGGGCTATGTGGGATGATTTTTTTATAATTTTACAAGGAACTCTTGTGCAAAATTTCATGTTTCATAATACCTCGCTCCTTTTACTCCTTATCTCGCTCGCACGATACTGTTCGCGGACTGAGTGAGAGCGAGACTGAGCGGCGGGGAATAGGCTCCAAGACACAAATAGTTTAGGTAATTTAATTTTACGGTGAAAATTATGGCAATTAAAAAAAACATAGTAGGTATCTGCTTTATCGTTGGTTTATGATCTAATTTGAAGTATTTTGTGACTACCTGGGATTTATTGTTCGGTTTGGAGATAACATTGGATTTTTTTTTCTATAGAGAAATTTGTATTTATAGAATAGTGTTTTCGACAACCATATTACTTTTAAAATTAATCCTCAACTTTACCAAATATTTATTACAAAATTAATGCAGCAGTATTTTCGATATAACGGAGGATCATGCTAAACAATTTAAGATATATAGACTTTTAAGTAGAAGATGTCGTCGTCTGAATGCTTTTTTAATAGCAGGATACTGAACTTCTGACAGTTCAAAGTTATCTGCAACTGTTCTCGGAATAGATTGTTCTGAGAAAGCAAAACAGTAAGTAGCGCTTACGTATGTGTTTCCGGCTAATTGTCATACCACATTAAGGCCGAATTTCACCAATAAAATTTAACGTGATTAAAACATCTTGTCGAGTATTACCCGACTCTAATTACCCGACTGTAATCTAGTTACATCCACTGACCTGAAAGTTGATAGTGGAGGTGACGATCTTCATGGACTCGGCGTAGTTCCTCAGCACGGAGTCGGTACTGAGGCAGCTCTGCCGCCACTCGTACAGCTGCTCCAGCCGAGTCACGCAGCGCTCGCAGATCTTCTTCGGCAGAAAGTCGTCCTTCGATATCTGCTGGATTTACGGGGGAAGTTGTTAGACAGACATTCTAGGGTTTAAGATAGAGAGAGGGAATAGTAGAAGGTTTTTGTGAAGGAACTCGTGTTGGGAAGTAAGCACTATTGCCGGGATTCTGCTTTATCTCAAAGATAGGCAATGCTTTGGCAAGCCATAACGGCTTCCCCTTCTCATGCGTCACCCTTCATCGAGTAGCTCAGACCGCTACTGACGCGTAAGTAAATATCTATCAATCTGCCTAGCTTCTTCCCAACTATGTTGGGGTTAGCTTTCACTGTAACCGGATGTAGCTGAAAATCAATATATTACATGAAGCGACTTAAACCACTCTTCTCTTGTAGGTGTTTGAAGATGGTGCTTCCTACACTATTAACTGTTTACCAAACCTGTTTACCATTTAGCTGTACTTGACAGGGTCAATAATGATCCTTTTAAATTTTAAATTACCACTTAAGAGCATTCATTCTAAAAATTAGTAACGTCGCAAATAGCTGTCAAATATTTACCTGTTTCGATTAATTTAGCAATATTACTGTATGGAAATATAAAATATCGCTAACTAAAATACATATATACACACATAGTGAATAAACCACTTTCAGAATGCACGCCTATAAGTACATATAGTGGAATGAACTAAATGATTGAGTATTAGAATCATTACCCTCCTTTTGGGCTTCGGCGCAGTTGGATAAAAAGGGGATTTTTGAATCATAGATGTCTTGCACGGTGTAGACTCCTAATTAGTCAATCTTTGCAAATCTTGGCAAACCTTTAATCCATCTCATTACAAGTGAAAGATGCTTTAGTTTTGGAAACGTGAAAACCACAGCAAAAAATAAGCTTTGCCATAGTGAAATAGATAAACTGGCAAACTAGTATCAATATTGGCGAACAAAAAATATTTATATCTCATTACCCCACAATAACAACCACACAAATCGTTCACCGAATAATCCGCGATCACCGCCCATTAGGTATATTTATAAAACGACTGTTTCATTCAACTTTGACCTTTATGCCCCACATAATATAAGTCACACGTCTAAAAAAGGATTAAATGCGACGCGTGACGATCCTTACGACCATGTTTGATAATCCTTGGTTCCCCAACATGCAAGGGCCTTAACGAACACGCTACTTTTAGGACACGCGTCTTTTGGGGTTTTTTTGCGCTATTTTAAGCCTTCCAACAGTTTTACCAACATTATGGAATGTAATAAAGAATTGACGATTGAGAATCGGCGATTGGCGATTTTGCAACTTCATCAAATGTTGCATCGCAATTTGGCGGGTCTGCGTTCAGTCACCATAGCAAAATCGTGAATTTCAGCGATTATTCTAATGCTAAACCGTATTTTGGCGACTCGCTGCTTTTCAAGTTTTGAGTCACTTCTCTGTTAGTCGCTGTGTCAAGCAAGATTCGGAAAAGCTGCGAAAAGCGACTAAATTGCTGATCACCAATCCTAAAAGCAGCATTTTTGCTAATATAGAACCCTAAAGGATTCGCAGTGAGCCAATGGGCTGACCTACTTCAGCCGGTGGTTACGTGGGCCGGTGCGCTTGACTGCGAGGTCGTTGATCTGAGCACGGCCTTACGAATGCAATATTAAATAAAGAAAGAATCGATAGGTTCTTTGACTTTAAATATGGCCAAGTTCGTGGGTTATGATGGCTCTTTGTAGATAATTTGTTTTGTTTATTCTTTAAGTAGGACTGATATATACTGGTACGCGTTAAGGTACTCTGAATATTTTAATATTTATTTATTAATCTTTTAATATTTAATTATTACGCTGAATATTTAATTATTAGTCTTTATTATTTGAATATTGGCAAAGGATGTGTTGGCGGGTCTATTTTTTAACGTTATTTAAACTGCACTCATAATTTATTTCAAAACTGCATTAATTAGAAGGTAGTTCATGTAAAATTATATGAAAACATTACGTTTCTGTTATGAGAAAATGCATAATTAATGATACATAAGTATCAATTAAGGATTCAAATATTTTTAATTCTTATTTATGACACTAACGCAGTATTTATTTAGGAAGACGGACGAATTTTGTTTCACGAATTGTCTGGAATATCATGAAAATGTAGGCATTTAAATATTGTCCCTATTTATTTCATTAGTTAATATTATAGATTTGATGAATCATCTGTCCCAAAAACGATAATTTATGCATAAAAAAAACTCAACAGGTATTGTGAGATTTCGGTATTCCTTGTTGTGCTCGGCTCGTAGCGCATCGTAGCGCGCAGGCGTCTACGAAGCTACGTCCGGCCGCTACGTAGCACCATTATTGCACTTTTCCGAACCACAAAGCCACTGTTTACGTTACACTTCATCACAAAACCATTTATTACGTCATCGAATTAAATGATTTTAATTTATTATTTTGAAGATAATTAACACATTTCTTTAGATATTGCAAGTCACTGGGATGTCAAGGACAAAAGTCCGAGCAGTACAAAGGGCTACTCACCATAGTCGGCAGGCAGGTCCTGAGTTTAAACAAGATCTGGCGCTGCTCCGACTCCTTATCGAAGATATGGAGTCTGGGACCGCTCTTCAGGGAGCACAGCCGACACAGGTCGGTGAACGCCGTGAAGTTGAGGTCCTCGGGCTCGGTCATCGCGAAGCACCTGATGAGGAGGTCAAGGAGGCAGGAGTTGTCCATGTATACGGCGGTGGTTCTCGGGTGGCGGGAGACAGGGTCAGCGTCGCATGTCGCGGGTGCAGGCTCGGGGAGGCGTCGCTCCGCCGCTGCGTCCGGGGGGCACTGGGGCCCGCGCGCGGCCCCTACGCCCCCGGGCCCTCGCCCCCTCGCCCCCTCGCGCCCCCGCGCCGCACGCAGCCCCGCGCCCCCTCCGCACTCGGGGTGGCGTCCGCGGAAAACGCCAGTTTTCCCATTTAGTGTCTCAGAATGTCTGTTTATCGATATGCAATTGATTTTATTGTTTGTTTGTGTAGGAATTGTCTGTCTTTGTAGAGGAGACGACGGGTTTAGATGGCTTTGGAAATGCGAATAGTAAATGTAGTTCATATAGCTATATTTATTGTAACAATAAGAATATGTAGTACCTTATCAAATGCTGGCATAAAAATTATTGTCAAATTTATTAACTGACTCCAAAAAAGGAGAACTCAGTTCGTTGATTTTTATGTATATTCCCCGATTACTCGAAGACGGCTAAACCGATTTGAAAAATTATTTTTTTGTTTGAAAGAGTATACTTTCAAGTTGGTCCCATTGTCATTTAGTTACGATCTGATGATGGAAGCTTGGAGAAATCGAGGGAACTCTTCAAATATTATAGGCACACCTATAGCGATTTGGGTATTTTTTATAGTAACTCGTGCATTTGCACTCGAAAAGCACCATTTGGTAAAGTGAAACTGATGAATTACAAATCAAAACACTAAAAAGTGAAGAAAAAAATGTTTTTACCAAAAATATAACCGACTTCCAAACTACAAAATGAAAAATAAATTTCGGAAGTCGGTGGCAAAAAACTTAAATACTGATTGATCCAAAGACACCGACTTCCGAAATTAAAGTTATTTTTCACTTTGTAGTTTGGAAGTCGGTTGTATTTTTGATATATATTTTTTTTCTTTTTTTAGTTAGTTTTCAATTATTTATTAGTTTCTTTTTTCAGATATTTGTCAAACTTTGCCTAACTAAAGAAGCAGTTAGCTACACATAATCTACCCAGTAGATAAACACATAATTTCCATACTTCATACATTAAAATTCGTCTTCCAAATTTCTCAAAAAACATTTCAGCAGCAAACAACAAAAGCCTGTACACGACCTTATTAACATATTCACGATCCATTCACATTATATTAAGGCCTATTATAACCAGAATAACTTGACACGCGGCTACATATTGAACTACATTTGTTGTTTGAATTTGACATACATTTGACATTTGTCTTGACAAGCAGCGCTGTTCTAAAGTATCAAGACATATTGGCCGTCGTGGACAACCGACCTCTTTTCGCGACCTACAAACGTCAAGAGTTCTGTCATTATTCATTGTAATTTTGTAATTTTAATTAAAAAACTACAGAAATTTATTTAGAATCATGTCAAATGCATCATCGGATACTGATGCGGAATATCATGCTTATTCGGAGCGTACCCTGGCTATCATCAAGCCGGAGGCGTATGAAGATGCAGAGGCGATTGAGAACACCATTATCGATCATGGTTTTAATATCCTTGCGGTAAGTACTTTGTCATCATTGTCTCGGCCAATACGTTCACTACAGCTTCCACAAGCATCGGTACAGCGACCGGCGCGGCCCACAGTAGATTGGAAAAAGGCCCTCGAAGACATAGGAGCTTAAATTTTAAAGTGTCGGTTTAGCTTGAAATGGCTTATAAGCATTAGCCAATATCATGTATGAATATATCATAGGACACAGTCTTGTAGGCAAATTGGCAGCTTTTTTTTTTTGCATAAAAATGTATGGAGCTAATTAATGCTTATATCTCCGGAACTGAGAGCATAACCAATTGATATTTTCAGATTTAGTGCAGTTTAAAAAAAAAAACCGCAGTAAATCTCGTTTTAGGAAGTATGTGTTAAAAATCATAAATAAATAATTACATCACCGTGTAAGCAAGCAAAAATTGATACTTTAAAATTTACGCTCCTATGTCTTCGAGAGCCTTTTTTCGATCCAAAGTGGTCCAAGTGGTCCTAGGCTAGGCTAAAAATATACTTTACTTAATTAAACCTTTGTTAAATTAATGTAAGCTTTAGCTGCCAATTACCAGTTGCGGCATCCCTGAGAGATATTTCTCGACGGCATGTGAAGTCGAGTCAGGTCTATGGGCGGCATAACAACTCTGCTACCAGGTTAGTCACTAACCTAACCTAATCACACGAAAAAGAAGCTGCAGGTGGCAAACACTGCGGTAATAATGGAAACTACAAATATTAGGTTGGTACTTGTACTTGG
The DNA here is from genome assembly GCA_916610215.1 of Omphaloscelis lunosa. Lineage (NCBI taxonomy): Eukaryota > Metazoa > Arthropoda > Insecta > Lepidoptera > Noctuidae > Omphaloscelis > Omphaloscelis lunosa. The sequence goes on from OU744247.1 coordinate 7,001,335, forward strand.
GGCTTGGTGGCTTACAAATAATCGTATTCAGTTATTATCAATCACAAACCATAGTACCTAATAGGTTTAATTTTTTTTTTTAATTAAAAAAACTTTATTAAAACAACCTTTTTAAGTTTATTCACTATATCCCCTAAAAATAACTCTTACACTAGCTTCGTAATATACCTATGCTGGGGCCGCATCTTTATCGTCTACCGTGAAGAAGCAATGCATGCCGAAGCTTCGTATGTTTTGCTCGCTTAAAAGTTATCGCGCTAATGCAGTAGTCACCAGCGGCTTCATAATTTTAACGAATTATCTTGCAATAGTCCAAGATAGCCGCTCCAGACGGCATTTGACTAGAGAGGAGATAATCACTACGTTGTTTTGATAATGGACGACGACTAACATTACTTCAACAAGTGTATTAATTATAACTTCATGCCCTTATTGAAAACTAAATAGAATACTCGTCTACTCAGTTCAAAACAATAGTCAAAATTAACAATACTAGTCCGACTACGCACCACGCTAATTAGCGCGCTAAAAACCTTTGATGTGTGCCACCCGGGCGATAAGTGCTACGCAGCCCGAACTATCGCGACGATAGCCGATAATGGTTGCTTACATCTACGTGTATCGTATCACTGCGAAGCTTGGTCACGACATCCGCAGATGCGGCCCCCAGCATTACTTTATAACTACCTCTCGTACAGTAAGTGTTGTTAGGCAAGATATTTCTCGTAGACGTCTACGATCACGCTACGAGAAATGCACGTAGCAGTTTACCTCACCTACGTAGCCATCGCTAGGGTTGAATGAATTTATTATTGCCATCAACCCGACAAAATATAAAACCCGCTTCCTACTGAAAAACCTAACAGAAAATTCCATTACTTAACACTCACTCTAGGAATTCAACCTTTACGATCACCAGAAAGCCCAAAGCGCTTAGATCATAAATAATTTTATAGCCTGCCAAAGCGTCTAAAAATAGGTTGAAAGTGATACCAACACAATCAATTATCAATTCAAATAATGATATTCCTCCAGACCAAATTTTAGCCATGATGGCCAATCTCAGCGGAGACTAGCCTTGGGCGCGCAAGATATTAAAGTGCACAAGTGTGTACGCAGACACAGGTGCACTCTCACTGCCCTCACTCTCATAGTCCGATTGGACGACAATCCGACACCACCGGAGAGAGATCAGGGGTAAGTCCAACGGCTTGACGTGCTTTCCGAGACACAGGGGTATCACACCACCAACTTACAAACTCCGGGCTGTTACTAAGAAATTATTAATGGAAAAATCCAATAACACTTTGCCCGACCCGGGAACCGAACCCAAGACCCCACGCTCAGCAGTCGCGCTTGGGACCACGAGACCAACGGGGCAGTCACGCCAGGGGCTTATTATTGTTAAAAAAAACAATAATAAAGATATTATAATTGCAGTTTTATCTTGTCATTAATCTTGTCGCTCCATTATTACTGAACTATTAAATACAAATGTCGCGACGCACGCGACTGCTACAGTGTTTTTCTAACGACATATTAACTAAGTTTATTTAGGGCACAATAGGGATGATGACTAAAAATTGTTAGGGTTCCGTAACTCAAAAGGAAAAAACGGAATCCATATAGGATCACTCGTGTGTGTCTGTCCGACTGTCACAGGACCGATTGAGTTGAAATTTTTTGTTTGGGTCACAAAAATTGACACATATATCAATTTTTGTGACCCAAACACAGACGTGTAACGCAAAATAAATGAATTTTGAATATACCCCTATATTCAAAATTCATTTATTTTGCGTTTTCACTTTCGGGGTCAAAACGAAAAAAAAAAATAGTTTTGCTAACTGTACCGTGTGACATATTAAATGAAAGGGCTTGTTTTGAGGATCTCAAATATTTTTGTTTTTATAGTTTAAAATAAATACTTTTAACGATATTTAAGAAAATAGACGAAAATTGACCCCCTCCTTATCTCCGAAACTACTCAGCCTTAAATTTTGAAAAAATGTAGACAATAGTTGTATACTCGTACTTACAGATTACAGAAAAATCTATAAGAAGTCTATGGTCTTAAAATAACATAGTAAATCTCCCAATAATGTGCGTTCAAAGTAACATTTGCAGTTGGAATGTATGGGAGAACATGTTTTTCAACTACATTGTGTTAAGTTTGTCCTTGGGATGAATTCATCCCGACTGCGGAACTCTTCATTGTGCGTGGTTCGACACGCTATTGACCGGTTTTTGTCCGTCTGGTAGATTATAAAAAAAATATTGGACACGTATTTTTTCTTTTTTTACGTAATCAAAAGATTACGGCGATACATTGAGTTAGAATGTGGCATGACGTCACGAGTATGTAGATTTTATACTCGGGTACTTGTGACGTAGCGACCCCTTCCCCAACTTTAATGTGTTTTATCTAAGTCATTTTTTATTAATATGATAAAGCAAAAAATACGTGTCTATTATTTATTATCTGACTGACGGACTAAATAGAAAACATTTTTTTTTACCCTGGCATCATCCTTATCTATGTATTATTATAAAGAGGTAAAATTTGTTTGTTTGTTAGTTTGTATGTAGGCGGTAATCTCCGGAACTTCCATTCGGATTTGCAAAATTCTTTTTGCATTGGATAGCCCAATTCTTGAGGAAGGTTATATATAGGCTGGCGGACGGAGTCGCGGGCAGAAGCTAGTTATTTATAATAAAAATCGACCCCCACTGGCTTCGCAAGGGTGTAATTTATATGTGAAGACGGTAGGTATTCTGTTCAAGAGACGTTGTGCATAAGTTTTGAGTAGTAACCTAACAAAAAGTACTAGGCTTGGATGAATTCAGGATAGTATTTCTTTAGTATTATTATGTCCATCTAGAATAATGAACCTTTAAAAAGGTGACAGAATTTTTCAAATCGTGTTGTGATTCTGGAGATTACCCTCCACAAACTCACAAAATTCGCTTTCTCTCTTTGTAATATTGTAAAGATTAGAACTAGGGACAAACCGTGTGGAAATTTCTCATAAGTGGCTCTGTTATTCATACACATTCGGATGTAGATAAAATATTATGTACGCTCAGTACGCCGCATGTCAGTAGTAACACTTTGAACTTGAGCTAGCGTAGTACAGATTTTCAATAGAATAAGAGGACAGCTTATACAGGGTCAATATAAATTAGGTAGCAAAACTCCGCAGACGTGATCGGTATCGATATCTAAAAACGATCAAATAAAAGGATTTGAAGATTTTTTTAAGGTCAATGACCGCTGGTAGTGTTGTTACTTGAAGTGTGAGTAATTTTTTTTTTAAATTTAACTTGCCCCTTATTAGTTTTGTCACCACTTCTGTGCGGCATACCGCACAAACGGCGTAATGCAATTCGCCCCTTTTTCTAGCAAATAAAAGTGTTTCTGATCTTTATCTCGAAATCGAATACTTAAGTATTGGGCACCAAGAACTATAACTACCAAGAGTGAAGACACGTTTATTTTCACCATACTTAATTAAGTTGTTCATTTTTCATTTCCACTTGATACCTAGTTATGATTCTGATACCCAACGGACGTTTTCCTATCCGAATTTTAAGAAAAATACCGTAGAAATGGTACTTTCAGTTTTCCCGAATTTTCCACCTTTACAAATTTTCTTTCTCTAAAAACCTAATTCGAACTTAGGAGCTTAAAAAAAAGGCATATTTGTGCAGCCGTTGTCAAGCGATGAGCATTGCAACAGCCTTAATTTTTTATTTATTTTGATTCACAATATTATTATAGTATCTACAACAAGCTACTTTTCAGCTTCCACCATAGCAAATCGGCCTTTCTAGGCCACTAAGCATACGGATGGGCAATCCCTATATCATTATTAATAGACAGGAGGGTTCCTGCCCATTCCCGCAGTCGCTTCAAACGACACCCGCCGGTAGCGCCGCCGCCGGGGGGTTTTATGTTCACGGTGCTCTTTTTCCTTTTTAACAAGTTTCTTTCAACTCATAAGTACGCAACTTATACCTTAATTATTCTTTAGGACCAATTTAATGATAAATAATTTTACAATAAAAAAAAAGATTTTCGATAGACAAAATATAATGTAAATCTAAATAAACAGTGTCGCTGATCCTGGAATATGGGAAAATAATGCAAAATATTGTGACATGTGTGTATATTTCTTATTTCAAATATAATTAAATTAATGTTTCTTGAAATAATCCGTTATAACCTTTTGCTTTTTTCCCACTAGCCCTTGTTTAAAAACTTTCTCACGTAGATTTCTGAGAACCATCACTTCTTGTGTAGAAGCCCCATTTTCTTCTGCTCAAGTTACACATTTAGTAAAACATTTTAAAGCTTCATCAGCTTTGATGCTCGGTTCACATTCAGATATCTGCGTTTCTTCTGCTTCTTCTTCTTCTAATCTGTACTACAAATTCATCAGTCATTAACAGCTCTGCTTCGTCAGCGCTTCCTTTTCCAAAATGGTCCGATTCCATCGGCATTGTAAACTTGACTTAAACCCATTTCATCAATTTTCTCTCGAAGCATTTCAGATGCTTAAGTATTGGACGTGTACTCGCGCTAGGGGTTAGCGCGAGTACACGTCAAAACCGTAAATACGAGATTGTTTGACAAGGAAACTGACCTAGCAATACAATGTGAACTATTAATGTGCCGATAACTGGATGTGTTGCAGTGTATTGAAGTGCCGCATAAAAGTAACAAAATTTCGAAAACTGGATCAAAATAAGAATACTTAACTGTGTAGGTAGGTACTGTATTTCTATTTTCTTAATATCCCTCGGCAAACTTCGTGTTTCGTCATTTGTCGGATTTCTATCAGTTGCGCCTTGCACTTGGTACAGACCGGACGCGCTCAATAGACTTGGAAGTATATAGAGTTGTTAATAGTATTTTAACTTAATGTAATTTATTTAAAAAATGAGAGGAAAGCCGCTAAAGTAAGCACAAACACGACAGATAGGAAAATAGTTTTACAGCTCCATATAATTCACACGGAAATCAAAACAAAACAACAATAAAGTATGTACTTAGTTCCGAATTCAAATTATTATACACGATAAATCTAATAATTGATGGACATAGAAATTAGCATTCGCTTGTATTCGGAAATCCGATGATACCCGAGGGACTTTAAGGAACTAGAATTACTGTATCTACCTTGCATTGTTAAAATATTCCCTATAAAATCCGTTGAAATTTTTTAAAATAATTAACTGCATCTACTGACGAAGACTCATGACTTAACTTCACAGGTGTTGTAAAGTATGCAAAGTATGTTGAAAAAAGAGAAAATGTTTCCCTATGAATTCTATCTGGAAAGCTTTAGTAAGTATAGATAGTGCCATCCACGAAGATGCGCCTCACTCCGCGATTACTGAACTGTAAGCTGTACTTCAGTACAGAGCGGAGCGGACTGAGAGGCGTCTTCATGGATGGCACGGTCTACAAAGGTCAGTTAAGTAAAGTAACAAAAAAACGGAATTCCAAAAAGTACCATGCAATTTCTCAATCTTGAACCTTCAGGATCAATTCACTTAAAGAGATTTTGATTGATATGATTTTTTAAATCGATTTTTTTATTTCTTTTTCAAAGACAGCAATGTCATTGTGAATATTATGTACCCCAAAATATATATTTGAACGAGGACAAAAACAAAAAACAGCATGAGAGCACGTCAATTGTAATAAAAGGAGAGTGACCATCCCCTCATGTCCAAACTTCGCTAACCGCGTGCCTCGGGCATCGGAAGGGTCGTGTGCGATATGCAAACTCATAGGTATTGACATTTAGTAAGAGTGTAGTGGAAGTAGGGTCCTTAAATATCATCATAAAATGTATAGGAAAGCTTTTTTGTCTAAGCTTGTGTTTGATGTATCGCAACTTGGAAGAAGCTTACGATTATATATTTAATAGTTCGAATTTAGTTTCCGAATTTTCAACCACTTTATATTGTAGATGAAGATTTAAAAACGCAGTTTTTGTCTAATATTTAGGTAGGTACTTACTAATAAATTACCCATTCCATAGCTACATTTCACAAATACTCTCCTTCGAATTTCGCATTCTTTCGTCGTCCGGCCATCCCCCTCATATCCGAATTGTGCTGGCCGCGTGCCGCGGGCATTGCAAGGGTTGCCCGTGATATGCAAAACTCATATCGACATTAGCACAGTTGAAGAGGGGCGCCTTCATTATTCCGCGTCACATGCAACCCTCTTTAGAAAATAGGGATGACACGCTTATGTTGTTGAGAATTATTATTCGGTTGTTGAGATTTTTTGGTGGTTAACTTTGTTATAGAGAATGGGTGGGTGAGATAAAAGTGTTATCTTTAGGAGAATTATATTTTAATTTACTGTTTTATGTATTTAAACTAAACTCAGATATTACATGTATGTCGCCTGCGCCCACACTATTAAAACTTTACAAGTCTAAAATTCTACAAAGTTGTTAAAAATATTGCGTAACACAGAATTTACAAATATGCAAATTGTAGACTTGTCACTACAATTTACATATTTGTATGGTTTTCCCGTTCCAATTTCAAGGCTTAGAGTTTTGTGGTACCCACACTTGTAAGATTTGTAAATTGTAATAGCAAATTTTTGTGGTATAGGGCCCCCAGATAAACTTCTTATAACAAACAATTTTTTCAACTCAAATTCTACCTTATTAATAAACGATGATAATATTATTAACTACTTATACTGTAAATATAATTGTCTAAAATGCACGGCTTGGTAGGTACCTAGATCGTATTCCGACGTAGTTTGCAAATAGAATCTCTATAGATTTTATACCTAACTAAATCCCATGACTTGTGTATTCCAACAACTTTTCCCAATTTGTCAAGAAAACCAGGTTAATATTTAAAAGACAAGAAAGTTATACATTTAAATGATAAAATTTTTAATATTTTTCTTTTTTATAATATTAATATATAAATCTAAATTGGAAATTAAACAATTAATATTCGTATAAATTTATATTAAAATAAAATAGCCGTGTATTCGACAACCCTACGTCAACAGCAGATCTTTGAGCCAGCTCTCGTGCCGGTCACTGCTGTTATCTATGGAAACCATAGAAAAAAACTAATTACGACTCTCCATTGACGTTAGAAGGGGACATATTTACTATCGCACATGATTATAATTGCTATTTGCATTTGCTCCGTTTTATTCTTTAACTACACTACACTAATATTATTAATAGAAAATATTCGTATTTTTATTGTTTGTAATGCATAAAATCAAAAATTATGAAGCAAGCGCTACTGCTGAGTATGAGGTCCTGGGTTCGATTCCTGAGTCGGGCATAGTGTTATTGGGTTTTTCCATCTGGAATTTCTCAGAAGCAGACCGGAGTCTGGATTAGTGCCCGGTTGATGGCAATAGGCTCGCCCCCTATTACATGAGACTTAAACATAACTGGCGAAATGTGGGTATATTAGGTACACCTCTGCCTAACCCTTCGGGGATTACCGGCGTGATGTTATGTTTACTATGGGGCCGATTTAAAAAAAGCTATATAATCACTGAGTAACATACGCTATAATTTATAAAGATATTACGCGGGCGAAGCCGCTAGTTCAGGATTAACGTGTCTAGAAAATATGAACCCGAATCATATTTTCTAGACACATTTTCTTCACGTCAGAAACAGACGTGTTTTTTATGATTCGTATTTTGTTACTGACAATGACTGGCTTAAATCAAATCCGAATCAATAGCATACACATGTTTGACTCGTTAGACAGCAAATATATTTATATATATTTTATTTTTCATCTCTTTTCGCGTTTGTCTATAAATCCGCGTTGTTCTTTTTCATCATCGTTTAGAGAATTTATTCCAGAAGGTTTATCCTATTAAACAAGCAATATTTAAATATATATATATATATATATATATATATATATATATATATATATATATATCTGTACTCACGTTCTCGAAAACGGCTATAACGATTTCGATGAAAGTTGCATTATAGGGGTTTACGGGGCGAAAAATCGATCTAGCTAGGTTTCTTAACTGGGAACATTCGTTTTCTCCGTATTTTCATCCGAGCAGAGCTCGGTCGCCCAAAGTTTAGAACAAGGCAATGAATTATGAGATGAGAATAATGTCATGGCAGCTTGGAATTAGTAAGAACTTACTGTCATGGCAGCATGGAATTAGTACGTACTATACATGGATTAGTATGAACATTCTTGTACTATTAAATTAGCATTCTCTATCTCATCCAGAGCAGAGCTCGGTCGCCCAGGTACTATGTACATATTGCACATAGTACCTATAGTACCTGGGCGACCGAGCTCTGCTCGTTAATATTAAAGTTACGTTTACCCGAAATCTCGATGTTTCGTCAAGTCGTAAAAACCGTGCGAAGCGAGAACGAGTCGCTAGTTGAATATAAGAACATAAAAACATTATAAAATTAAAAAATAGTACCCCACCGGTATTAAGATTCGGGAACAGAATGTTATTATTTCAAAGACTGCTTGCATTTGTAGTTCTGTGTATTATTTAGATCTGTCTCATTTAATTAATCTCCTCCAAATGTGACGCACCCCTAGCTTAAAAATTACCTCTGCGTGGTAACTGTGTAGCGATTTGAAAGATGGGCCGCTACGTCGTAGCCTCGTAGGCTGCTACGCGCTACGATTCGACGTGCAAATAAAAGTTTGTGTTTATAGTTAGTTGGTAATGAAGTTGTTTGAAATAGTTTCTGAGGCAATTAATTATCATTTTAGTTTTTAATTAATTTCGACTCCATTTAGTAAAATTTAATTATGAGCATAACTTTTCAATATGTTTTTTTTCTGAACGGTCTATGTTTACCTACTTCACTTGACAATTTTATTTTCAATATTTTTTTACAAGCCCAACCATAGTACCAGATCGAAAAGTAATTAAACAAGTGCCATATAAATATAGTAAGCAACCATTTTTCACTCGTCCTGTGCCAAAAGAATAATTGCTTGGACAATCTAACCCGCTAGTCATTTCCAACACCTTGTTCTTACATCTATGCCTGACTAAACTAAGGTTGACTTTGCCATCCCTCTTGGATGGCAATTATAACCTAAAAAATCAATAGGTATCTTTAACCCTCGAAATTATGTTTGTTGCAAATCGTCATATTGTTTTCACGAAATTGTCTTATTTCCATCAAATACCATTTCGAAAGCGAAAATGTTTTAAATAATTATTAACCTAGTATTTTTTATAAGAATTGCCTCGAATTGAATAATTATGATCAGCATTTGTACAAAGTAGATACAACAGCGCAACAGTTTACAAAAAAAAGTAAGAAATTTTGAATATTGCGGGTTACATTCATGGATCCCACTAACACAAATGATTTCGACAAAATTATCTATCGATCGTTATTTGTTCTCAAAAACTTCTTTATTATCTCCCACAGAAGCGAAAAGTCCGCCTGACTCCTGAACAGACAGCAGAGCTGTACCGGGGCCACTACGGCAGCCATCACTTCCCCCACCTTGTCGCCCACATGTCGAGCGGACCAATAATAGCACTTGTTCTCGCCACAAAGAACTGCATCACCAAGTGGAGGACTCTGATGGGACCTGCTATGTGGGTATTACAGATACACATAAATATTATAATAATATCACCGCATGGCCAAGGTCAAGACTTCTTCTTGTAAAGAGGAGACGCGACCATTGATCAAATGATCAGTAGCCTAATTGCATAACTTATTTTCATAAACAATTATGCCTAATTTGTTTCATTTTGACAGTTCAACAACATTGCGTTATTTACGTTGTTGAGCAGATTTTTTTCCAACTTATAAAACTATGGATTAGCAATCTGTTTCAAATCGATACAGATTGTGATTGTGTTATATTACGCAATTAGGGCACAGGCTTGCAGACTACACAGTAAGCCCACGTACGCACGGACGTCTAAATATCGCGGCGGGACTGTATCGCGCCCTGGATTTTCAACTTTCGGTGTCGAGCCGAGCATTGAGAATCCAACATAGTACATTCCACCGCGTCGAAGAAAGGCGCTGTAGGATTTTTAACGCTTGGCGCTAAGCAGACGGTTGAAAATTCAATGTGCGAAAAAATCGCCTGTGCGATCCTGGGCTAACCGAGTCGTGAGCACAGCTCGCGCATGTTACAATTTCAACCAATGACAGTAGCCGAATGACACGCGACAGGTCCAATAGGCGACGAGCATCGACTGACGAACCAATCGCGTGCAGCTCGGCGCCCCCCGGCTTCTTCATTCCGCCAAACAGACCGAAAAATTAACTACTGCGCACTGTCAGTTTGTGTTCACGACTCATGCCTACTAATGTAACTATATGTCCGGGTCTTTCACGTGTTTCCTTAAAGAAAGAAAGACTAAGTATTTATTGGGACTCGCACAGGAAATCACAAATTAAACTAAAACACACTCATTAAAAACATTATTAAAAAAATTAAAAACAAATTTAAAAAAATAACAGAAAGCACGAGGCCAAAAGGCTTCTATCTCAGCAGCTCCTTCGCCGATGTCAGCAATTCCAAGATAAACTCAGAAAAACAAACGAAGTATATAGGTCGTTCAATTACCTACATTATTAGGTAGATCAGTCACGTTTGGCCTTATTCGTCTTATTAGATCGATTAGCTATAAAGTTTGAGGTATTTTATCTACCTCGCTTTTTTAAGTTTACTGTGATCCAAGAGATCGCGAATCACCAAACATAAGGTATACACGGCTACACATCAAGCTATACATTTCGAGTATAAGCTGACCTCGAATTGTTCGGAAATCCTATACGATGCGAGATCAGCATAAACTGGAAATGTATAGCTTGATGTGTAGCCGTGTGTGCCTCTAGTACGCCTTAAGGCAAGGTGAAGTGATTATCACAGGGTGGCTCAGGATAGAGTGAAATGGTTTGCGATTCCAAAGTCTATGTTCAGCAGTGCACTGCTCTAGACTGGCGTTGATAGAAAAAGAAAAACATCATAGGGAAACCATGACTTTAGAGGCGCGTCGTATGCGATCGTCGCGCGAATACGCGATCGGTCGCGTGCATAAGTCACTTTTTCCAGCCCGTCCCATCTTTGATGTCCTCCCTCCGGTGATGCCCGAGGCTCGTACCTCACAGGGGGTGCCCTTAGCGAGCGTTCACCTAGCTTTTTAGCTTAGTTTGTATACCCCTGGCTGGAGGCTTTGAGTTTAGCAGCTTAAGGCAACCACAGGATTGACTGGTTAAATAGTCATGACCTCAGAGGTCAGCTATAAGATGCCCTACAGAAAAAAAATCACTTTTTGTTCGGAAAACCGGAAAGCGCCCTCTGTCGGCGCGACCACGCGTTCAGGTTCACCGAACAAAAAGTTCCAACGATCGTGTATTTGCGCGAAGATTGCTTCGCCGGATATCGCTTGAAGTCGCCACATTTTTAGTTTTCTAGATTTTCATAATGCAACATCAGATGAAACCAGTTCAACAAACGCAAATTTTCTTAGAAATCTACACTGGTTTTACTATAATCTTTACTTCTGAAGGTTTTTGTCTAATATTTGTTTGTAGGGTACTGGAGGCTCAAGCGTACTGGCCGGACAGCCTGCGAGCGTGCTACGGCCGTCGCACTAAGTATGGAGACTACTTCAACGGCCTCCACGGCAGCGAAAACCACGCTGAAGCACTCCGAGAGATTCATTTCTTCTTTCCTAACAGTAAGTTCTTATCCTGTTTCGTTGACCTTCTTGTAGATGCTATTCAAAAAGTGTTATTCCACTGTTCGCTCCAAGGCTTCGACCTAGGGACCATGCCTACGAGCATAGCTAAATTAACACGACGTACCATCGCTGAACCACTTTGAAAACAAAATCCCGTGCACACTATGACCATATCTGTTACCGCCGCGGCTCTATAGCGGCCGAGCGCTGCAAGCAAGAATAGTCCTTACTGTGGTTAGTTATGGCTTTCCGCGATGGTACGTTTCATGCCTGTGGCATATAATAAAATTAAAGCAACTAAACGTTCATTTTAAAAGTTGGCAACGTCGCAAATAGCTGTCAAATATTTACCTATTTTGATTAATTTGGCAATACCTATTACTGTATGGAAATATCTATTAATAATGAATTGCGTTTTGATTGTAAAAACCGGCCAAGTGCGTGTCGGACCACGCACAATAACGCACAATAAAGGGTTCCGTAGTTGGGATGAATTTACCCCAAGAACAAACTTAATGTTGTAGTTGAAAAACAAAAGTCTAAAGTGTTTAAACGGTGAAAAGTGTTAAAACATTACAATTAAACATTACAATTAAAGTTGTTTTCTTTATCCACAGTGATCGTAGGGCCGCTCGTTCGTCACTGGCAAGTAAACGACTACATACAGAAGCACTTGACACCGACCTTACTGCCAGCTTTGACCGCGTTGGCCCACGAGCGTCCAGCAGAACCCATACTATGGCTCGCGGAACATCTCCGAAGGCACAACCCGAACGAACCCGAGCTCGCGCCTCAGCAACCGGAGGAAAGAGAGGACAAACGATGTCATACACCTCAACCCTCCGAAGAATCACTTGTCAAATAGATTCTTGTATGTTATGTTTTGGATTTTAGTAGGTATAGCTTTATTTTGATGACTAATTTGGAATGTTACTGGTATTATTTTCTGCAAATGTATTTCGTCTTAGAAAGTGTGCGTAAATGTGAGCTACAGTCGCGCGAGTACGCGATGTTTTGTATAAATTCGTTCATTGATAACGTAAAGCATAACGTAACCTAAGTCATATTTATATTAAAAAGAAATTTACCATAAATACAACCGACTTCCTAACCACAAAGTGAAAAATAACTTTAATTTCAGAAGTCGGTGTCTTTGGATCAGTATTTAAGTTTTTTGCCACCGACTTCCGAAAGTTATTTTTCACTTTGTAGTTTGGAAGTCGGTTGTATTTTTGGTAAAACATTTTTTTTTTTCACGGGTTGGTTTGTTATTCATCAGTTCCAATTTACCAAATGGTGCTTTTCGAGAGCAAATTTACGAGTTACTATAAAAAATACCCAAATCGCTATAGGTGTGCCTATAATATTTGAAGAGTTCTCTCGATTTGTCCAAGATTCCCATCATGTAAATATATCCTTTCAAACAAAAAAAAATCTTCGAGTAATATGGGAAATTAAAAAATAAAAATAAAAAAAATATTCCGACGAACTGAGAACCTCCTCTTTTTTCGGTAGGTCCCATTTGTTCTATGGAACATGACGTAATAGAACAAATTGAGAAAATATTGTCCATATTTGTACTATAGAACAGTTTGTATTTTTTGTCTCAAATTGTTCCATAGAACAAACTAAGTATATAAACTTCTGGAAGTTGATATATAAGAAGAATTGTTTTTAGTTTGTAGTTACAGAAACACGTATTGTTAAACTGCTGTTTTGCTTTTATTTTTCAAAATAGAAATATTATGTAGCGAGTAGTTTCAATTTTTTGATAGTGAACTGTACCTGGTATTAACGTCAGTGATTAATGTCATTCACGTCTTATATATCTCATCATGGAAGAATTTGGGAAAAGCGATTCCCATTTAGTTCTGTGCATTCACAGACAAATAAAAACAGGAGCAAAAGCTAGTATGTAGTTCTATAGTACAAATAGGGACAATATTTTCTCAATTTGTTCTATTACGTCATGTTCCATAGAACAAATGGGACCTACCGTCTTTTTTGTCAAGTCGGTTAAAAAGAGCGCGACGATCGCTTTCGATTAGGACGCGAACTAAACTTGTGGTTGACACGCTATAGTTCTAGCTGTTTTAAGCTATACTCCATTTATTATAGCATTCAAAAAATAAATGGCAAAATAACGACAGTTATTGTATAATATTTTTGAAATTACTGCACTTTAGAGTTTTTTTTTTAATGGTAAATAGATAGCATTACTTTGTAATAGATCGTGAAATAACAGAGTTTATTATACGTTTCTCGGAAATAAGTCATAGATTTAACTAATCGGGGCGTCTGCAAATAAAGATAGCCCGATCACCGTTATATTCCTAATCCTAACTAATATAATAAATTTTAAAGTTAGTTTGTTACGCTTTCACGCTAAAACGGCTGAACGGATTTTGATGAAATTTTTTTTTTCCTACCTCCACACGGGCGAAGCCGCGGGCATAAGCTAGTGTTATGTACTATCGAAGAAACGCATATCTGTACACTGTAAGGATTATTCTTGCTTGCAGCGCTTGGGCGCTAAAGTATCGCTCACCTACGAAAAAAAAAGAGCCGTGTGCACGGGATTTTGGTTTCAAAATGCTTAATTATGCGTTATCCCGATGGTACCTACGACATACTCATTTCTGGGCTTCAAAAACTTAATATCTACAATAAAAAAAAAACAACCATTTACTTTTACCAACTTTATTTATAGAAACAGTTTACAAATGAGCTATCACAGGCGTGTAACTACAATGTCGTTGCAAGTATAATAAAATTATGATGTTATTAGCGATTGTTACTGGTTATTCATGACGGTTACAAGTTGTCAAGATTAACGACTAACTTAAAAAAAAAAAAAACTAAAATCAAAATACACTTAAAATCATGTTTACTTCGAAATGACGTTTAGATAATTTCTCAGTTGATGATTTTCTAATACATATTCTGCAAGTTCACAATTAATAAATATTTTTACGTGAAATATCTAAACAACATTACGAAGCAACGGCTAAATGAAACAAAACATGATTGTGACTATTTATTTCGCAAATAAGTACACTTCTCCGCATCAACTTTTTGTTACAAAAATACTTCACTATTTTTCCAATAATTATTTCATTAAATTTTAACATTTCATACAATTTACTTTTAGTCTTTTCGCACTTACAAAAATTACCTAACCGCAAAAATAGTCACAACATTTTTTGTTTAAACGAATCAAACTTATCACTACATGGATTTGGTAGAAAAAAATCATGACTTAAGTAAAATTAATATTATAGGAGATTACGAATATCTGCTAACACCGGAGTTCCCCATCTGAAATAGAACAACACATTATTAGAATAATAATAACATGGACTTCCTCGTTGGTCTAGTGGTCGCAAGCGCTACTGCTAAGCATGAGTTTCTGAGTTCGATTCCCAGGTCGGGCAAAGAGATGAATAACACCTATCTCTCCACTATTCCATTGCTTACTCTAGGGTGCATATCCGGTACGGCTCGTAAATCCTGCCTAAGGGCACGTCTTCCTTACCATTACGGCGCACCCCGGTCTTTTCCTTGATATGCAATGGCCTCTGTAGTCCCATTAAACATGGGGCTCCAGGGGCTAGTGCAAATCTTAAGATTCATTCGATTTATCAAGTCTTCATTCATAGGAATTTCTCAGTACCAGCCCGGAGTCTGGATTTGTGCCTGATTGACGGCAATAGGCTCGCCCCCTATTACATGGGACTTAAACATAACTGGCGAAATATGGGTGTACTATAGGTACACCTTTGCCTAACCCTTCGGGGAAACAAGGCGTGATGTTATTTAATATCATAAACAACCGTAAATAACTACGAGATTACAATTTCTTCATTATCAACTAATTATCGTCCATATTTACATATTCTAGAGAGATAAGCGTAAGCGTCTATTCTAAAATATTGACATAGCTAATAATGTAATAATATAATTACAATAAAATAGACAGAAGGTAAATGAGTTTATCGACTTAATTATCCTTCAAAATAATGTTGCTATATAATCTATTTTACATCAATCATCATCATCATCTGCCTAGCCTTTTCCCAACTATGTTGGGGTCGGCTGCCAGTCCAACCGGATGCAGCTAAATACCAGTATTTACATGGAGCGACTGCCTATCGGACCTCCACAGTTACTGGGTAACTTACATTAAGGAATCTCGGTAAAATTCGTGCGAAACGGGGCGGGTCGCTGGTCTGCACTAAAAGCAACAGTACTGCCAGCTACATCCTGCTGACAAGCTTATCTCTAGCACAGCATCAGCAAGTAAATACAGTATGTTAATTAACGAAAGCCGTTCTCGTTTACCCGCATTAGTATAGAGTCCATAGGTACATTCAAATTTAATATAAAATATTTATAAAAAAAAACATTAAATTGATACGTAAGAGAAACTAGTACACGCGCACTTGTCTTTCAAAATGGAAAGAGCTGCGACAAGTGCAGTGTTTTTTTTTAAGTATCAATTTAATATTTTTAGTGATTTTTTTTTTTATATATATTCTTTTTAAAATTTTATTTTTTGTGTGTATGGACGCTATACTATTGCGGGTGGGAACGACGCCTTTTGTTAATTAACATACTGTATAAGGAAATAGCTCATGGTGACACGAGACGAAGACTAAAACGATTGAGACCTTGACAATTCCCTTTAAGGCCCCTGGACGTTTGGGTAGTGTTTGGTATACGCCTTTAACTCTATGTCACCCTGCGTTTACACCTATAAACAAGTTGTGATATTTGTTTTCGACAAGCCTTGTAAAAGACTTGGCATAAAAATGTATCATACATGTCTTCACATTATTTCAGACTTGTATTGCTAAATGTCAATGTTTGAATGTAATGTAACGAACATAACGCAAAAAAAAACTATCTTATAATAGTCTATAGCAGGGGTGGCCAACTTGGTTACACCCAAGATCTACTGTTTACTGGCGTGGCCCTGTGCGATCTACCAATTACATACTTCTTGAATTTTTTTATGAAACAGTGTACAATTACCTATGTACTATTATTTATTTTAGTAAGAGATCATAAAATTGAAAATTATTCTTAGTAACTACTTATTTATAGTAGTCTGAGTATTGCGTCTGAGCTACTGCCTGGAAGAGAGGATAAATAACGTGATCGAACGGCGACTGAAAAATGATACAAGATGATGCGTGCAGCAGTTGATGATTACGTTAATATTTTTAGGTACCTACCTATATTAACTAATTTTTTTTTTGTTTTACCACGATCGACTGGACTATAATCTTTCAACTGGATGTAAACGATAAAAAAAAAACAGTAGATACAACACGTAGTTTTATTCCTTGGTGTAAATGCGGCGTATTGCGTTTGCTAATAGCATACAGTGTACTTACACAGTTAGTTCCTCTTCTCCCGGTACATGTGCACGTAGGCGGCGTCGGAAGACGAGCACATGCCGATCTTCTGGCACACGCCCTTCGTGCCGATCTCTTCGATCAGGTGAATGATGCTGTCGCCGTAGATCTCCATCAACGAGTGGCACTAATAGTGAAAGTAATATATTAGAACGAGTATAATAGAAACTGGATATAAGGATCAATTAAAAAAAAATAGAGAAAAATAAGCTGAATATTGCTTTTTTTTTAAATGTCTCGGACCTTTTGAAGGCGTACGAGGTGCCAAAGCCAACGTTTTTAATTAAATGAGGCACCCACCGACGATTATCCCTGTTTGCACTATGCACGTGCACCCAAGGGGAATATTATTATCATTTATTACTATTTATTTTGTGTATTAGAGTTGAGAATCAGTTGCGTTATTTGTTTCCCAAGAATGCAAGATTTTTTAAGTTTTTACTTGTTGCCAGCAACTGAGTAACAGTGCATTTTTCCATGTTGCCTAGACTATTTTTCCCGCGACACAAAACATGTTGAAATCAAATAAAGCTACAGAGCTTTAGACTCTTTAGTGCTTAAAAATAATTTCAAGGAAAATAGTCTCCTCTAAGATTCGATTAATTGCTGTCCTTTACAAGTATGTTCTCAAACTTGTAGTGTATTCCAGTCATTAGTACAAAATGTATAACGTTGATGACTGCAAAACCATATTATGAAACATTGTCAATATTGTCATGCATTTGGACCCTAGTGACACAGCTTCCAAGTGATCATATTTTATAATAATTAGAATCTGAGATATATGCAGCATGTGAAGCCAAGTCAGAGGCCCATGGGCGGCACAAAAACTGACACCAAGCTAGTCACTAGCCACATGAACAAGAAATAAGACAGATATATGACAATGGACATGATAACATAATCGTCCTTATCATTTATCTACTTAACGTAATCCAAATTATCCTCTAATAAACACTGAAATATTATTTAAGATAACGGTATTTAGTCACAATAGCAAAGCACCTATATAATAACCTTTTATGATCGGTAGTATAGATATGGAAATTGGGTAGGTAACAGTCGCGGATATGAAGTATGCACATGCAAATGTTATTTTTATTAAAAAAGGAAGTGATTATTTGTATGGATAACTTGAGTAGTTAAAAAAGAGATTTGAAAAAAATAATTTGATAGTTGGGTTTAAAGTATTAGCAACTTTCACTAAAACCTGTTTCTATGTTTGTGTAATATGCATAATTAGTCTATAATGTTCTCACTGTTGGGACACAGGCCTCCTCTCTGTGAGAGGCCGTAATCCACCACGCGGGCCCAGTGCGGGTTGGTAGATGTCACATGTGTTTGAATTTTTGGTTCTAGGATATGCCGGTTTCCTCACGATGTTTTCCTACATCGTTTTGAGCGTTACCACTAGGTCACCCCTGCTTATGTGATGTATTTATCCGCTTAGTAAATTCACTTGTAACTTTACAATACTTGTCTCTTCATATCTACCCTTTAACAATAATTGTAACCCGATTGAGGTTACAATATCAGGTTCAAATTTTAGTCATTGATTTATAATAGGGGAAAAATGTAGGTCACACTTGTAATTCACATTAAGCCATTTATCAAACGTTTATTATCTAGGTCAGATGTGACGTTTGAGGGGTAAAAGTGGATTGTGTTGCACAGCTTCCTTTAACGTTAGCTTCATTTTTGCAATATTGCCCCTCTTACTGACTGACGGTAATCTAATGATTGGCAAACGGTGGACAACCTTAAGGGTATTACTGACTGATCTTGGCTGCTGTTTATTTTTTATTTTTTTGTGTCCCACTGTAACACAACAGCTACGTTTTCCTTGTGCCACTTATCCGCCTTAAGTGGAAATCTTAGTCCTTCCCGTCATCACCATCTGCGTCTGCCGCTATCTACTTTGCTAATAAGGTGGAATTAACAATTCATGCAGTGTCACAACCTATCTAAATCATTCTTATACAGTATTTCTATTTTCTTAATGTCCCTCGGCAAACTTCTTGTTTCGTCAGTCGTCGGATTTCTATCAGTTGCCCTTTGCATTTGGTGCAGACCGGACGCTCTCAATCGACTTTGAAGTATATAGAGTTGTTAATACTCTTTTAACTTAATGTAATTTATTTAAAAAATGGGAGGAAAGCTGCTAAAGTCGCAGGCACGACAGATAAGAAAATAGTTTTACAGCTCTATATAGTTCACACGGAAATCAAAACAACAATAAAGTACTTAGTTCTGAATTCAAATAATTATATACGATAAATCTAATCATTGATAGATATGGAAATTAGCATTCGGAAATGCGATGATTTCCGAGGGATATTAAGAAAATAGAAATACGGTACATCGTGTAGTTTTCCGATATCAATAAGGCAATGAGAACCAATTTTTAAATACCCTTTAGGTTCACTTTTTATCCATTGATTTATAACAGGGGAGAAATATAGGTCTCACATGTAATTCACATTAAGCAATTTATCAAACGTTTATCTAGGTCAGATGTGACGTATAAGGGGTGAAAGTAGATTGCCTCATCTTCCCTATGCCAACATCGTTTTTGGAAAACTGCACCTGCTGCTTATTGCTTTGACTCTAATGGTTGTCAAACGGTGTACATTTGGCAATTAACGGTATAACTGGCTGATGAAAAAATAAATCACTTATACTCCGTTGGTTTAGGTAGTTAACAAAAAAAAAAAAACCACGTGACGAGCTGTCAAAGGCGTCTCGTTAACCGACTAATACCTGTCACTTCAGTGGTCTGGTCATACTAAGTCTACGTCACAGTTGTACTCTTCAATTTAGCAAAGTTATAATTCGTTGAGGTTTAGAGAACCAATTTTTTTGGGATCTATATTTGTATAGAGCCGTAATTGTAGAGAACCTACTGACTAGATAAATTGCCAGATTGATTGTCATGTCATCACTTTCCGCTGGAGTCACCTCCTTGAAATCAGTAGCTCATTGTGTCGGATAAGGTGGTTTAGAGAGTCGGGAATAAAGAGCTGGACCTGAAGTTGGAGTCGTTTACCATACTTATTAGTGGATCAATCAATCTGCCTAACCTTTCCCATCTATGTTGGGGTCGGCTTCCAGTCTAACCGGATGCAGCTGAATACCAGTATTTTACATGGAGCGACTGCCTGTCTGTCCTCCACAACCCAGTTACTGGGTAACACGATATCCCTTGGTAAAACTGGTTGTCATACTTACATCATCATAGTATACAGGATGGCAGGGATATCGACTCGAAAACTGTTACCATGGATTCAGTACATGATTCTGAAAGCCCCTGTGTTGAAAATTTTCGTCGGTTATTTAAAAAATATTTTTTAAAATCTACTGTTTCATAGCAAAGTGCAATACCTACGCGGGTAGAGTATAGAACAGCTGATTTTATTTTAAATAACCGGCGAAATATTTCAGCGCATGGGGGTTCAGAATCATGTACTGAATCCATGATAACAGTTTTCGCGTGATGTCCCTGCCACCCTGTATGTCATACATAGTAGATGTACGTAGATAAATAAAAATTGTGTGTGCAGCACTGTATAATACGGCCGATATAACTTGGCAGGTCTGAATATAGGCACTAAGAACTTTCGCGCATGTTCTTTCAATCACACTCGCCTCATGTCACCATTTGGTTCTTAAAAAATGTTATTGCGCGGCCTTCTGCGCGAAGTTCGGAACTGCCAAGTTAAATCGGCGGTATTGTTCGCGCCATGGAAGTGAAACTTCTTAAAAAATATATAAAAAGGGTGATTTAGTGTGAGATACGGAGAGATATATATATTTCTTCTCTCTCATGTAACGAAATGTGCATAAACGTGACGCGACCTTGAAATTTCACTCTCAATTTCTCGTCTAATTATCGAATCGCCACCTAAGACATTCCACTTCAATAAATAAAAAAATATTTAATCTCTTAACTTGTAGATGTGAAAGTAACTGTCTGTATGTCTGTTACCTATGCTATGCTATATATCGCTTTGTTTTGCTCGGTAACTGAATCTTTTTCGTCCGATTTACACAACACAGCACAGTCAGTCACAACCCAACGACACTTTATAATTATTATTTATTTGCACCACTTTCTTGCCTTATTTTATATTATTCACTCACTGCTTTATTTTTATTAATACCTCTTGTAAACAGTGGTATATTTTTTTTTATCAATATTATTTATTTTCTTTATTTACTCCAAAAATATTTTGCACAGTAAAATTGACAGCCGATTCCATCGCAGATTTGTGCCATAGACTATACACTCCTGCGCGCGTCCCTTCGCTTGTCACAATAGATTATATAATATAATAGTCCATACCGTAGACAAGTGATGTTGGAACGTCGGCGTCGTGTCGGGTGTGCGGTGATCATTTAAATTTATCAAACAATAGTTTTGTTTTTCTTTTTTATTTGTTTTATATTATTATTTGTATTGTTTTATTTATTTTGTAATCTCCTGGGATTTATAGGTCCGTAGGTATGTCCGTGGCATCACAGCGGGCCCTATCAGAATACCAGCGCTGCGGTATTTATTATAAAATATTTTCTTTCTTTCTTTCTTTCTTTCTTTCTATGCACGCCTTACGGGCTGAACGGATTTGGATGAAATTTTGCACATACCTGGATTAGGACATAGGATATTTGCTTTTTTAATTCCGGTACTACGTTCCTATTTACTTTTTATCAAGGTGCTACGTTCTCATGGGATATAATCTGAATTCCACTAACACTATTACAATTAACACTATTACGATTACAATGCAGTACAAAATAGCTTATTGGATACTCACCCTGTCGCTATACTTGGCTGGTAAGAGGGCGCAAGACTTCTCGATGATGTGCACGATGTTGCGGTCAACATTTTCGTTGCTGAGCACTTTGTGTACCGCCATCACCACTGCTTCGCATACCGCACAATCTAGGATCTCCTCTGTGGAACATGTTTGGTGTTAATAACAAGATTGTAAGGGAGGGGCTTGTGGCTAAGTAATGACAGCCGCACGGGTCGATCGATCAGGTTAAGCTACGCTTGCCGCGGTTGGTCCGTGGACGGGTGACCATCTTTACATACAAAGACCCCTCCGTGCCTCGGAGAGCACGTTAAGCTGTTGGTCGCAGCTGTCATTTATAGATCTTTGACAGTCGTTGCGGACAGTTAGAAGAAAAAGTCTGACAACCAGTCTTACCAAGGGGTATTGTTACCTAGTAACTAGCAACAATAAAGTACTTAGTTCTGAACTCAAATGATTATACAAGATAAATCTAATAATTGATGGACATGGAAATTAGCATTCGTTTGTATTCGGAAATGTTATGATTCCCGAAGGACATTAAGAAAATAGAAATACTGTACTTGTATATTTAAGAACTTTGTGTAAGCTATAGAGGCATGAGGAACAGGGTATAAAGTCCACTCATCGTCCATAATAGAAAAGGGCGGATCCTCCGAGCAGACGGGTGTTGGGCAACTGCCCGACGATTGATGTCGAGAAGTTGTATATATATGCTGATTGCGCGGAAAACGCTGCTTGCACGATGCAGGATTTAGCGTCACGTTAGTGTGATGCGTAGTTCACATGTGGAGATGTAGATGCTGCCACAAGCTAATAACGGAATATGATTTTTTTAAATTTATCTATCTATGGGCGAGCCAGTTGCCATCAACCGGGCACAAAAGACTCTGGGCTGGTACTCGGAAATTCCTAATGAAAAACCCAATATCACTTTGCCCGACCTGCGAATCGAACCCACGACCTCATGCTCAGCCAGTAGCGCTTGCGACCAGTAGACCAACGAGGCAGTCACAAAAATAGAATGTCTCCTTTATCAAAGTGCTTCTGTACGTTGGTGAGTTTGACACATTGCACAGCTGAGTTAATTTGTTGCAGGAAAAATACTTGAAACTACTAATAATTCAATACCCATACCTTTAACAGTAGCCACACTGACGCTGTCACAGAGCTTGAGTTCCGCGCAGACCTGTTCCGGCGCCAACTCCTGCACCAACAGACCGATCACCAGGTCGGCGTACTTCTCCACGAACTGGTCGCACTCCGAACGGACAGACTTCGGCAGGCGCTTGCATACGTTGTGGACAATTTTTTTGACTTCGTCCTGGAGGGGAAATGTATGATGTTAGAATGTTGGGTACTCCCAAAATTATAAAATTAATAAAAAAAAAACCAAAACTGCACGCCTCATAACGCTCATTCAAAAACAGAAAAATATTTAAACGACTTTTCATGAATTATGTTTTGACTGCTTTTCTACCCATCAATATGGGTAAAATTTCTCACCTCGCAATCTTTAAGTACTGTCAACGACTATTTAGGTTTGCTTTGTTGGTTGCTAGGCAACGGAAGAGGGTCGAAGTTGGACATATATATTAGTTAATTTTTTATTTAATATTATACTTTGAATAAAAGAGCCATTTTCAGTAGGGTTTCTCCTATGGCTGAAATAAATCTATTAACAAAAAATAAAACTCTATTAATTGATTTTTCTCAAGCTATAATGATTTCACACTTGAATGATGGGAAATTTTTAAAAACTATTTTGGTTTTTTTTTTTTTCGTTTTTGCTGCATTCAATCAATTTTTGGAAAATACATAATTAATCTCCATTAAATTATCTAAACTTACAATTGAATATAAATTAAGTATATTTTGTGTACAAGCAGGAGTGTAACAATATAAACAATTGCAGGAAGGAGGCAGAACAATTTTTTTGATCCCAAAGCACTCTCTAATGTTTAGCATTATGAGTCGTCGAACATATTTTGATCGGTATTGATAATGTAAACTAAGTTATGGGACATTATACGATACGTTAAGAAGTGAAAATCATGAAATATGACGTCTTGTAACCGCCTTGTAATATGTCTTGAAGTACAATAAAATGAAAAAACGGGACAGTCCTATTGTGACTATTGTCACAAACACCGAACTAATCACTAAAACGCAGCTGGAAAAATCGGTGCTAACACGTGGGTCTGAGAACAGTAAACAGTTATTTGAATAGTTGTACACACCTCATTATGCTTGTCCTTGATCTCGTCGTCGATCTCTCTGAGCACAAACTGGCAAATAACACAGACAGACTTCTGCGACATTGAAGGCACTATAGCGCGCCCGTTAACTGTGTTATCGTAGATCTCGTTCGTTTCTGGAAATGTCACACATAGCATTTTAAAGGAAACCATCAAAAGAATCGATCATTTTCCAAAATGAATGGTTTTAATTCTACGACACGCTAAATATGGTCAGGACATAGCCAGAAGTTTAAAACCATAAGCCGCTATCTTGACACTTCCTGTATTTGAAGAAGAACAATATATTTATGTGTATCTTTGGGAAGGCTAAGATTGCTTTTTAATTAATGTTTACGAGCGAGAAACTAAATATTCCTCGACTATTATGTGGAACAAAATGTGAGAAGTCAATGGTAGAAGATATTCTTCTAAAATAAAATAAACTACGAATAATGAAAACATTTCCAAAAGCGCGCCCACACCAGCGCACGCGCACGAACCGTGCCCGCTTGGCGCCTCGAATAGCTATGAACGCGTCACATTCTACATGTACAGTACCGACCAAAAGTCCATAGGCAATCGCACAAAGCAATAGACTGACGCTTCGGTTTGACTTACGACCTTCTTCTATAAGATGTTACAATACTATAGATACACACACACTCACTTTGTCTGCAACTCATAGTAGTTCATAATTTCAATCAATATAGAATACGGCGTGCTAGCTCAGTGGATAACGTGCTTTGATATGTGCGATTATGGCGAGCCGAGCGAGGGTTCAAATCTCATCTGTGGTTTGCTTGTAATTTTTAATAATTACACTCATAGTTTTTGTTATTTTTTAATAATTATTATTCATAGTTTTTGTTATTTTTTAATAATGACTAGTTCAATAATCATTCGTTTTTTGTTTCGGTCGTCTTGTTCACATAAATATTAAGGTTTAGCAGGTAGACCACAGAAAACTAAGTAAATCATTTCGATTTCTGTGGGGTAGACAGACGCAGTTCGTTACGCGTATTCGCGATTGCTACGGTCTGTTCCCAGCCAATCTCAAAACTTTGTTGGTTCGTGGTTATTGTTGGTGACGAGTATTTAAGTTTTCGCGGTGTTGTGGTTATTTTTTTCAAAATGCAGTCAAATATAAATATTGAAGGGAGATCAAATATTATTGCGCTGCGTAAAAGTGAATGTAATTTACACAAATATCTAATGAGACCGGACTAAGTGTGAGTGTTATCATTTAAATATTTCATATTTTACTAAACATAAATCTTAATCAAAGGTATTGTTGATAGAACAGAGGTATTGTTGAGACAGAAGATGCCTTTAAAATTTTAAATTCATTATGAGGTTTAATTCGATTAGTGAATGGTAATAATTATTATGTGTAATAAATACAATGTTATTCTTTGTTCTAGAGAAATACTGTGAGGGTTAAGAGGAATGAGGAAGAGGCTTATTATCGAGCAGTAGCGACGTCAAATGATGGAGGAATATGAAACAAATGGTTTCATACCAACGAGATATTTTGCTGAATTATTAAACACGTCATTATGAACCGTTCGCTGTGCACTCTGAAGACTTGTATCACCGAAGACCAGCTAGGAAGCCGTTTTCGACAGAAAGGCATAAACAAGAACGTTTAAGTTTCGCACGATAATATTAAGACTTCAAGTGGGACACTGCTATATTTTAACCTTAAAATATTTACCGTACCAACTTAATAAACAACAGATTCGTTATTGCATGAATTTGTGGTAACGATTTTTTAAGCAAGTTACAATATGTTGTTTGTCGTATTTCTCGCAGATAGACCGAAAATGTTTAAGATTATTTTAGTAATATTATTATTTTAGGATTACAATTTGAGGTTAAGTTTCAATCTTCTTTTCGTAAAGAAAATGAATACTTAAGCTATAACCTCAATACCAACCAATATTTACTAAAGCCAAATAAAATGTAAAATAAATAATGTAAACAAACTGCCCATACTTTACCTTAAAATCACCTATTTTGTAAGTAGTTTTTTTTTTACATTATGATTAGTCTTATATTCTTATTTATTGCTTAATTACTTCGACCATGATCAAAGCTAACTAATAATAAGCTTGCTAATATTTATGGTGAAAAAATCAATTTAAAATTTAAAACATTTCATAATACAAATATGTCAAAATAATATAAATTACTTCTAAGTTTTTTGACATCTATTTCACATCTTATTGAGCTGACGTAATGACAAATAATTGTAGCAATATATTATCTATAAGTAAAATAAATATAACGAATACAATTTTTTAATTTTGCTATCACATATTACGCATTTTTAATTCTAAACCCTTTATTGCAATAACAGCATTAATAAAAAAGGCAGCAATAGTTAAGATATAGTATTATTGCAAACAAAAATATTAATATTTGCAAAAACTGCATTGTGCTTGACGAGGTTGGAACCTCAGCCAGTTTGCATCTCAGACCAATGCTTAACGCGTTCTGCTATCTGCACACGTAAGTTAGGATTGAATTTTAGCATTGCCATAAACTGGCCAAGGTCAAGCGCATGATGCGTGTTGTCTAACAAAAGCAACGGAAATATATATTTGTTTCGGTAGTGAGGCGCAAGTACGCGACGATACGACAGTGTGTAAAGCGCAATACTGCGTTCTCTGTGGTGTGTGTGCCGTGTTGTTTACACATACAGATATACGGACTATACCGCGTGTTCACAGCAATATGATTCTTAACGTGCTTATGCACTTTTGAACGCTTACTGTACGCGCGCATTTTGCGAACGGTTCGCGTACAAGGATCGACACCTGCGCAATTGAAGCTCACGCGCACAAACCGTGAAGTGAAGGTGTCCATACTATGTTCCTAAAATGCACGCGAACCGTACTGAGCGAATCCGCGAGAGGACATTAAAGTTGCACGAGAACTACTCGCTAACCGCTCGCGAACATGTCCAAATGTGTCCCTACTATGTTCTTAAGATACAGGCAAACCGCACTGATCGTGCGCGTGCGCAGGTGTGGACAGGCCTTTAGACCGAAACGACTATCATTACCAACAACCTATAGAAAAATAAACACAGAAAACCAACGTACCGATATCATGATCCTTGTTAGCAACCACCAACATGTTGGTAGGCAGCAGCGACTTTCCTCTGAAGTTGTTCCTGTCGGCCATACGCTGCGGCTTCTGATGGAACTTGTCAATCGCACTGTGACTGGTGATCTTCAACGGGTCCTTGATGACAAAGATGTCGTTTTTGCATTATAGTTTACAATCAACATTAAAAAAATAAGACACAGAATTCCGGAATAAAGTAATTTTTCGCTTTGTGGTGTTTTTAATCGACTTCAAAAAAAGGAGGACGTTCTCAATTCGTTGAATTTTTTTTTTTATGTATGTTCCCCGATTACTAGAAAACGGCTGATCGGTTTGAAAAATTCTTTTTTTGTTTGAAAGTTGGTCCCATTGTCATTTGGTCATGATCTTGGAGAAATCGAGGGAAGTCTTCAAATATTATAGGCACACCTATAGCAATTTGGGTATTTTTTTTTATATTAACTCGTGCATTTCTCTCAAAAAGCATTTGGGCACCATTTGGTAAAGTGGAACTGATGAATTACCAAAAAGTAAAAAAAAAAAAATACAACCAGCCTCCTAACTGCAAAGTGAAAAATAACTTTAAATTCGGAAGAACTTTACACCCTGTTCCTCGTACCTCTATAAATTATTATATTTCAAGTTTGTTAATCAATTTCAATTTAATAGCTGACCTTGACTTCGTCCTTGCACAGTTTGAGGTACACACAGATCTCCTGTGCGTCCATGTTGGCGACCAACATCTCGACTAACTGTGGCGCGTATGTGTCCACGAAGTCTACGCATTCCGTGCGGAGCTTTGTTGAGAGATGCGTGCAAAGGTTGTCGAGGGCATGGCGGATGCTTTCCTGTCGAATCATGATTATGTGTTAGGTTTCAAAATATAATACTATAATTACTATAGTTTATAGTTAGTTTTTAATCCCAGCCACTAATTTGACATTTCAAATGATTATTGTGTGTTTTCTATTTGGAGTTTGACATTTGCACCTGTCAAATTTGTATCTGGGATTAAAAAACGAACTTTAGTACGTAATTAAATATACATACATAAACTCTCGCCTTCTACCCATGGGGGTAGGCAGAAACTACAATATGCCACCTGCTACGATCCTTACATCCTCCTCGGGCCCTATCAGAATATCAGCACTGCGACATTTATTTTTAAATGTCGCAGCATCATACTGAGATAGGAGCCTTTTGGCCTAGTACAGGACTGTCAGCTTTTATTTTAATTTTACTTTGTTTTTTATTATTTATGTTTTTATGTGTGTTTTAGTTTAATTTGTGATTTCCTGTGCGAGTCTCAATAAATACTTTGTCTTTCTATAGGTTCGGTTACGTACGCCATAATATATTTTCTTTGTAATCTGACTCAGCCATAAATATACCGAGTACTCCAACGCAGTAGACTTTTCAAGTGGGATGTGCCATCGACATCGACAAAACGTGAACACTAATATCGTTAGATAATTGTACAATCACATGAATATTTACCTTGTAAAGTATTATATTATTTTAATTATTGTGAATATGAAGACTATATGGGTCGTTCCTTTTCTTCGTTTTTTTTTTTGCACTGTCTGGGCAGGTTCACCTCTAATTGTGTGGTTCTTTCCTTAAAATACCATTTCAGACACCCATCTACGTGGTCTTCACATGATGTGACCAAGATTATGTCTAGACTTTAAAATAACACTGAATTTGTATCGGCCTTTCTTCTCAGAGTAGTCAGATAAGAAACGCCGACCTCATTTAGTTTAAAATAATATGATTGACGTGTAAAGTGTTCGTAAAACCTACTTACAGAAATAAAATAATTTATCATTTACTCAACGTTCCTGTGATTTTCTAAGATATTGTAATTGTCTCAAGTTTACGTTTTATACATGGGTCCTATTGTCCTAAGATAAGATGTTTCCTAAAAAACCGGCCAAGTGCGTGTTGGACTACGCACAATTAAGGGTTCCGTAGTTGGGATGAATTTATCCCAAATACAAACTTAACATTTTAGTTAAACTACATGTTTTCCCATACATTCAACTGCAAATTTTGGTTTGTACGCACAATATTTACCATGTTATTTTAAGACCATAGACTTCTTAGACTGTAATCTATGAGTAAAGAGCCATACTATGTATGTTTTTAAAACTTTAGTTCCAGTAGTTTCGGAGATAAAGGGGGAATGGTCAATTTTCATCGAATTTCTTAAATATCTTTAAAAGTGTTTATTTTAAAATTATATAAAAAATAGATTAAGATCCTCGCAACAAAATCTTTCACTTGGTATGTCTCACGGTACTGTTAGCAAAACTTTTTTATTAAATTTTCTTGTTTGCCCCGCAAAACAATGTGTACCAAATTTCAACTTAATCGGTCCATTAGATTCAGAGCAAATTGGCTGTGACAGACGGACAGACAGACAGACACACGAGTGAACCAATAAGGGTTCCGTTTTTTTCCTTTTGAGGTACGGAACCCTAAAAATGATGTAATATTCTCAACAAGCGTGTTAGAAACAAAAGGATAAGAACTGTTAGTTTCTTCTGTACAATACTAGTAGAGGATATTATGATAATGATAAAACACAAAATGTCAATCAATCTGCATAGACTTTTCCCAACTATGTTGGGGTCGGCTTCCAGTCTAACCGGATGCAGCTGAATACCAGTATTTTACATGGAGCCGACTGCCTATCTGACCTCCACAACCCAGTAACTAGGTAATACGATACCCCTTGGTAAAACTGGTTGTCAGACTTTCGGGCTTCTGACGACCCGTAACAATTGTCAAAGATCCACGAATGACTGCCGGGACCAACGGCTTAACTTGCTTTCCGAGGCACAGAGGGGTCTTGGTATATAAAGATGGTCACCCATCCACGGACCAATCCCGTCTAGCGTAGCTTAACCTGATGGATCGACCCGTGCGGCTGTCATTACTTAGCCACGAACTCCTCAAAACAAAAAATGTCGGTAAACAATAATTCTTATTCAAATGTAACATACCTCAGTGCGGTTATTTTTGAGCATAGTCTCGAGTTGTTCAACAGCGAACAAGCACAGCGGGCAGTTGGACTTATCCGAGTTGATGTCAACGCGACGCACTTCGCCGATCTTCGGGCAGATGCCGATCGCGGGGCAAATCTGGGCCACAAACATACTATGTATATAAGTTTTGAAGCTAAGTAAAATGACCAAATTAAAAGTATATTAATATAGAGATTCGCATCATGAACGAAGAGATAACAGCCCTTCTACTCACATAAAAAAGAATAATACTTATTATAGTACTAGCTTTTTCCGGCGGCTTCGTCCGGGTGGATGTCGGAAATCATCGCATAGGAACGAACTACCGAGATAAAAAGTATCCTATGTGTTAATTCAGGTTATAAATTTTTGTATGCCAAACATCCAAATCCGTTCAGCAGTCTTTGAGTGATCGGGTAACAAACATACAAACTTTCTCATTTATTATATTAGATTTATGATATTAAATATCAAATCATATAAAAAAGGAATAATACTTATTGTAGTATAGAACGGTAAGATAAACTAAGCGAACCTGAGCGTACCATAACCCCCTGAAACTGTCAGGAAAATGCGAGTTTGGATTCTAACCGACTATGAAGAAGGAACTAATTCAGACATACATACATAAACTCACTCACATAAAAGGAACGAATTATCTATCTCAACTAATAATATATAGAGAAAAGATTTGATTTGTTGTATGTTTGTTTGTAATGGATAAATAAAATAAAAAAAATACTTATAGAAAGCTAAATTATCAGTGAGTAAGATGGGCTATATTTTATCGACTTCCACGCGAACGAAGTCGCAGGCAGAAGCTAATTCGTAATAAAAAGTTCCTTCTTTGCATTATGCATAATCAATCTATAATGTTCCCACTGCTGGGACACAGGCCTCCTCTCGGTGAGAGGGAGTGGGCCTTAATCCACCAGGCAGGCCTAGTGTGGGTTGGTCGATGTCACATGTCTTCGAAGTTTTTGTTTCTCAGACATGATTTCCTCACGATGTTCTCCTTCACCATTTTGAGAACAGTGGTGATGAAATAATTTACACAAAGTAAAGCGCCTGTCAGGGTTCGAACCTACGACCTACAACCCGTAAGCTGCGCCCGTTACTTACTACTACTTTATACCCGGTTGATTACCACTCCATCGGTTTAGATAGTTTAATAAAGGTAAACAAAAAAACTACGTGACGAGACAGCTGTCAAGTAACCGCCTAAACGTAATACCAGTCACTTCAGTTGTCATGCTGCGTCAAGTTGTACTCTTCAATTTTGCAACGTTATAATTCGTTGACGTTTATAATTTGGGCTCTTTACAATAGACAGATTACAAAATATTTTAATATTATTACAAATCTAACTAAAAAACTGTGTTCAAGCAGTTACATCTACGAAGAGTAGTTTAAGAATAAATGATAAAGTTTAACATACATTATTAAAAGAGGAAACTATTGTAAAAATCGAAAATAAGTTTAATTTAGTTTTATCGTATTTTTTTTAAACCAGAAAGTGTCATCTATAAAAACCCCTTTTACGATTTGTTTACCTTTATTTAACTACCTAAACCTATTGAGTATAGTAAGTTTTAGTACTTTGGCCAGCACTCAGATGTAATTTCATGGGTGTAGGCCAAAGCCGGTCTTATTTCCAATCTTCTACTTGGATCTTTTGTTTAATTATTCTTCCTAATACCTCCGGATAGACCTCCTTTTGATGATGTATACTCACGGTAGCTGGGTCGATCCTCTCTACCAACAATGCGACGACGGCTGGTCCGTATTGCGTCACGAATTGTTTGCATTCTCCATTGACCGACCGCGGCAGTCTGTCGCACGCCTTGTCTACCGCTTCAAAGATCTCGTCCTGTGCAATTAAATATTTAAGTACATTATTAACTCGATTTTTTCATGAATTTTAAAAAATTATAAGCATGTAGTTTCCAGATTAATGGAAATATGGTGGGGCACTTAGCTTGCTGTTATGAAACGGGAAAAAAGTATTTTCAGAAACTAAAAGTGGTCCTTACACTCCTTTCCTTTCTCAAATATCAATCGTCCTAAATGAATATAAGTAAATAAAGAAAGACAAATAGGTAGTAATTAGGAGTAAAGTCGTAATTTCGATACTATAAAAAAACTCAAACCATTTAATTTCAAATTAAACAGTTACAGACACTTTTGAATTTTCAAGGCGTAGGTCAGTCGGAAAGATGAAGCTGCCCATTCTAAAGCGTAGTAGGTTCATAGCAACCGAGTCCATGGAGTATCTTGCCTGTTCTTCTCCATAGGGTGGTCGCGAGTCTCTGCCCAAGGCTCGCTTAAATTACATTTAAGCATTCCTATTAAGGAGGATCCGTTAATGTAGCCCACGAAATTCAAAATTTCTTACGTTTTTGAAAATTGCAGCGATGTTTTACGTTGTATGTTGATCAAAATTCACTACGCGGCAATTATTATAAAATAATTAATTATAATCATTTAAAACAGCAATATAGCTCTCGAAATTATATTTGCCGCGAATCGTCATATTTTCACGAAATACTTTTATTTGCAGCAAATATATTTTCATGGGCTACATTGAAGGAATCACCTTAAGACGCTGACAACAGCTAAACTGCGGTCACTGTCGGTCTGCATAGAATGGAAACCGAAGCGTGATGACACAACGCTTTTAATTTATTGCAAAATATGAAGCAATTGCTCAAAAATTTGAGGACTAATCGAAAATAAAAAAAATAAACGAGGTTCTTCTGCATTCAAATAAGACTAGTTATTTAAAATACTAACGTACGTTGATATTTAATACAAATATTTTGGATTGGAACTCAAGGTAAAAATGTTAACGTTAATTTGTAACGAGTTTTTTTTGTAACAACCAAGTGTTTTGGTAACAACCAAGTTCTGAGAAATATGTTCAAGATCAACATATATTTTTTCCGCTACCACAAACTATATATATAGATTTGGCATTTTAATTGTTTAAGACAAGCCTACTTTTAACATTTGCCTCTTGTCAGCCACTTAATGTAAAAACACGTTGTGAAGGTCAAATGACAAAAGTTCCCTAGAAATTGCAACTAAAGTTAGGTAGACATTATGTACGTACCTCAGTTCTAGTGTCGCTGATCTCTACTTGCAGGTAATGTAAGAAGTACTGGCAGAAGGAACAGGCCGCCTTGCCTTGTGGCTGCGGTACTGACACGAACATACGCTCAATTGGCAGAGGTGCTATTTCCGCTGGTAGGACGCGCACGTTGGTCTGTTTAGAGACAGGGATGCGGGCCAACTGTGGAGAGAGTAAAGAGGGGATGAGTAATTGAAAATGTAGAAGATTGAAGGTAGATTATGGCTTGATTTATTGAACATATAGGTTTCGACTCTGTAACATTTGGTTTGGATTTAAACAAATACGATTAACACGAGTTTTGCTTGAAGAAGAAGAACTGTGTTTTGCTTCTACGTTACATCAGCAACAACTAAGTATAATCAGCCTATACTGTTCCCACTGCTGGGACACAGGCCTCCTCTCGGTGAGAGGCCGTAATCCACCACGCAGGCCCAGTGCGGGTTGGTAGATGTCACACGTCTTCGAATTTTAGGGTCTAGAACATGCCGGTTTCCTCAAGATGTTTTCCTTCGCCGTTTTGAGAGCAGTGGTGATGAAATAATTTACACAACGTAAAGCGCCTGTCTAGGTTCGAACCTACGACCTACAATTCGTAAGTCCCGGCCGTTACCACTGGGCCACCACTGCTCAGCAATAACTTAACGGACCAGTAAGAAACGCAGACCTTGCTTTGGTCATGGTTCTGGTTCGTTTTACTAAGAACATGAAAATATGATTGTGGAGCCTAAGATGTGATAAGCTCGAGGCTTAATAGATTTAGTTAGGGCTGCGGGTTCTAATCAATGACGTCATGTATCGCCGGATTTTTTATAAAGCCAGTTTTGAACTATCAATCCAAAACACCTCTCGAGTCCCGTCGGGTTTTGAGTCCGAACCCAAAGCACGCAACTCTGACTTTTCAGATTCATATGCGTATTGTATAATTATCACTCGCTGCATATACAGTTAAGGAAAACATCGTGAGGAAGCCGGCCTGAGAGTGCCTGAGAGATATTCCAGCGGCATAAAATTCTGACACCACAAAAAAAATGCAATAGATGTGGATATATTTAGTAACCTGTTCCGCTTAGCTATTTCTAAAGAGTCTTAAAAAGACCCTGAAAGAAATCGGCGCACTGAGCACAGAACGCAGACTCAGCCGACTCAGCCGAGGCTGTATTCAGTGCTTAGTGTGGCAACACGCCGTGTTCGAGTTCGCGACAAGTCAATCGTCATCCTGAGGATGCCTCGTTGAGAGATGAAACACGTGTCGATTTCTTTCAGAGTCTTTTTAAGACTCTTTAGAAATAACTAAGTGGAACAGGTTACTAAATATATCCACATCTATTGCATTTTATAATGGATTTCCGCAAGGTCTGCATCAATTAACTTTCTGACACCAGGTTAAACACTAATCACACAAGAAAGAGGAAAGAATCCAAAACAATTCAGAGACAATTCTCACCTTATCAGAGGTAGCATCTCTCTTATCATCACCGATAAGCTTCTTGGACACAGTCTTAACAGCCAGCTCTCGAGGCATCAACGGAGCAATGGGTTCTTCAGTCTTGTTCCCACACACCCCGATCATAGTGCATAGAGTGTCGGCTTGTAAGTCTTCGACTAAGTACTTGTAGATGATGGGGTAGTACTGTTCGGCTAAGTGTAAACATTCGTTTTTGAAGTTGCCTGTCTGTTTGCAGAGGCCTAGAGAGAGAAAGATTGTAGTATTAATTGTGATGCTTGGGGTCGGCTTTCAATCTAACCAGATGCAGTTAAATACCAGTATTTTACATGGAGCTACTGCCTATCTGACCTCCACAACCTAGTTGCAGAATAACTCGACAACAGCCGAGACTAATAGCTTTCCAAGGGTACGGAGGGGTCTCAGTATGCAAAGGTCACCCATTTACGGACCAACCTAGGCAAGTGTATCTTAAACTAATCGAACGATCCATTCGGCTGTAATTTTTTTGACATGATCCCCGGCCCTTTACACTCTCTTTCCAGAAATGCTGATCATCGCACATTTCGATGTGTGATCATAAGCTCGACTTTCTAACACTAGACTACAGCTACTTACAACATCTTAAGATTAAGATAGAATCAATTTAGTTGTTGAATTTAATTATTTCGTGAATACTTATTTTTAAACCCTTTCTATATGTTCTAGAAATGACGTAGGACCTAGCGTTTACTTTGAATTTTCTTTGTTGATAATTTAAAACCGTTACCTTTCAGCACCTTGTAGAACTCGATCTCAGTGGTGTTGGCTACCATGACGTCACGCAGATGCTTGACCAGCTGTTCACACAGTTCGCAAGGCACGTCACTGCCAAATAAACAGTCAAATAAGAACAAGAAAATATTATTTATATAAACCTTATGAAATTTAAAAATATGGTATTCATTTTAGTAAGAATAATGTCTTGCACATCCAGAAATGCCGAAACTATAGTTTTGGAGTCTGGTTTCGGTTAGTTTTTTTTTTAAGCAATAATAATGTGAGGATTGCCAAACTTAAGTGGCAATGGGCAGGGCACATTGCTCGCAGAACGGATGGCCAATGGGGCCGAAAGGTTCTGGAGTGGCGACCGCGTACCGGTTGACGTAGCGTTGGAAGGCCTCCCACAAGATAGACCGATGACCTTATGAAGGCCGCAGGAATCCGCTGGATGCGGGAAACAAAGAATCGGTCAAAGTGGCGGTGCTTGGGGAGGCCTATGTCCAGCAGGGGACGCCTTTCGGCTGAAATGATGAATGTAGGGCCCGGGAGCGGCCTTTTGAGGAAAGAACTATACCAGCTTTATCTGACTTGTCACGACAGACGACAAACATGCATTAGTGAGCTTGTTGCCGGAGTACTTCAACACGCTACTATAAGAGGCAAATACTATCTTGATACACAACTTTATCCAAAATTGTACATACTATAAACATATAATTACGCCTCTAGTCCCCGAAGGGTTAAGCAGAGGACCTATAGTACACCCACATTGCAGTTATGTTTAAGTCCAATGTAATAGAGGGTGAGCCGATTGCCATAAACCGGCCACAAATCCAAACCAAAGTTGTCGACATAGGTCACAGAATAAGCAAGCTGAAGTGGCAATGGGCTGGCCATATTTTGGTTAAAGAATCTTTATTTACTCAAAAGACATTTAGTACAAATTTCACTTAATGAGAAATATTTCAAAAAGGAGGAGGTTCTCAATTCGACTGTATGTTTTTTGTATGTTTGTTACGCGATTACTCTTCCAATTATAAATTAATTTTGATGATTATTTCTTTGTTTGGTAGGTCATACTTCAGAGGTGGTCCCATATTTTTTTAATTAACTTTGCTTGTGTAGTTTTTGAGTTAGCTTCAATAATACGTATTTTTTTCCACTTAGGATGTGGATGATATGATAAGTTCCTGTCACTGTTATTTACATAGCAGTTAGTGGTATTCGAATTTTATGTGAGGTAGGTACCATAACTAAAAAGTGAAAAATAAAAACTTTTTCCAAAAACAAAAAAATACAACCGACTTCCAAAAAAAAACACTACAAAGTGAAAAATAACTTTAATTTCGGAAGTCGGTGGCAAAAAACGAAAATTCAAAACCAAAGCCATCGACTTCCGAAATTAAAGTTATTTTTCACTTTGTAGTGTTTTTTTTTTGGAAGTCTGTTTTTTTTTGGTAAAAGGTTTTTAACTATATAATAATGATGACATTTGTGAGCAGAGCTAATATCGCATGCAGAAATATTAGTCGTAGAACCGATGACCGTTGGGGTAGACATGTTCTTGAGTGGAGACCGCGAATCGGCAAACGTAAGGTAGGATGCCCTCAGCCTAGGAGATGCGATGATCTTCGCAGGGTGGCTGGTACCAGCTGGATGAGAGTTGTCGAGAATCGAGCTGAATGGCGTGAAATTGGAGAGGCCTATGTCCAGCATTGGACTCCTATAGGCTGATGATGATGGGCATAAATCCAGATTTCGGACTGCTTCTGAGAAATTTCTGATGGAAAAATCCAATAACAGTTTGAGCGGCCTGAGAATCTAACCCAGGCCCTCATGTTCAGCAGAAGCGCTTGCGGCCAAACCAACGAAACAGTAAAAAAATTTAGTTTCCCATTTATTTAGAAAAGTGACTTACTCAGTAGGCCTAAAGTCGGTGAACTGTGCAGGGAAGGTGAACTCATCGTGTTGATGGAATTTGTACGCACACTGGCCGCTGACGTGGCACATGCTCTGAGGAGTCAAGTCCTTCTTCATCGCCTCCACTATGTTCTCGTAGTACTTGAAGACGAGCATCGAGCAGGAGTCGGATAGAGAATCCATCTTGCGGCACATCTGGGAAATTTAAATAAGA
Source organism: Omphaloscelis lunosa (assembly GCA_916610215.1). NCBI lineage: Eukaryota > Metazoa > Arthropoda > Insecta > Lepidoptera > Noctuidae > Omphaloscelis > Omphaloscelis lunosa. The sequence goes on from OU744247.1 coordinate 7,039,162, forward strand.
AAGGTTGTTTGATGTTTAGTTACTAATATTTTTGTTAATGTTGTTTGTGTTTACAGTTGTAATAGCAATCATGTTATTGCGTTTATTAAAATAGGTTTTTATTATTATTATTATATTAAAATAGGTTTTGATTATTATTCATTTATTTATCTTTTGTATAGATTATTTTCTATTTTGTGAATGTGAAGACGCTGTAGGCTTAGTGGACTGTAGATTTGTTGACCGTTTCCTATCTTGTGAAGTACCTAGTACTTGTTGAAAGACCTACACTGTCCTCCCATACCTAATAACACTGTTATTTGAAAATATTGTAAAAGCCAATTATTTTTAAAAGAGTAACCGTGGAGTTTCTTGCCGGCTCTTTAGGGATTAATTTATTACATACTTGATCAGCGTATAATGTTCCCACGGCTTTCTTTCTATGAGATAGTGGGCGTCATATACCACCAGAATTAATTATAAACACACAATGGTTTTCTTAAAAATCTATATATTAATGCGGACGGAGGAGTATGAAATTTGGCACAGTTAAAGTTTATATGGAGAACGAGTGCAGAAAGCTAATATATTTTTATATAATACTAGCTGCGCCCCGCGGTTTCACCCGCATAAGTCGCGATCCCGTGGGAATATCGGGATAAAAAGTATCGTATGTTCTAACCAAGGTCCTGGTCTACCCATGTGCCAAATTTCTTCCAAATCCGTTCAACCGTAATAGCGTGAAAGCGTAACAAACAAGCAAACAAACAAACTCTGTTCTACATTTATAATATGGGTGAGGACGCATAAGAAAAAAAATACACACTACCATGTGTTTGACACACACACTCTTTTGTTTATGGTTAAAGAAGAGTATCTTAGAATAATGACATGGCGGCATGAAATAAGTATGTACTATAATGGCAGCATGTAATTAGTATGTACTATTCTCTCTTGAAATTGTCGAATTTCGACCTTTTGGCGAGCACTAGTAAGTAAAAAGTTTATTAATACTGTGAAGTATTAGTAACAAAATAACTTAGGTTATGTTAGTACTTAATAACTGAAACAGATCGAGGACGTTTTATAACACTGAGAAGCAGGCATGTTAAAAACAGCCCAAGGGATTGCCAATCCACTCAAGAAGAATGAGATATAATAATTAACAAAAATATTATTAGTTGTACCTGCAATAATCCAAGAAGGAAGTCTTCATAGCTGGTGGCGTCGAACTTCTTCCTCAACACGCCGACGGTTCGCTGACAGTTGTTGCATTCCACACGCAGGCTCATTTGGGTATCCTGTAACAATAAATATACGAAACATTAAATACTATTATTGGATTTAGAACCTTAATTCTATCACACACGGTTCACTTTTAATTACATCTACAATGGATTTAGGTTATTTTTTTATTATCATTTGTGTTTATGAAATTAACTTATTTCACATTTAGTTTATTTACAAAATGCTAAGCTTTGTGATCGCATGTACCGAGAAAGATTTCGATTCGATTTCTGGTTAGTTCATTGTCTGTGCAGAGTCGAAGATGAATACTGATTGTACACTCCGCATTTTAGGTATGAAGCCACCAGTACGCGGCGAGCTCGTCTTGACGTGCCAATTCAGTGGTAACGTAGTCAGAAGAGTTAAGCGATAGAAGAGATGCAACTTCTAGTTGAATATAACTGTAGATAAATTAACGCTGTGCGACCCGAATTGCACTTTATTGTGTGGAAACAAGAGTCGGTTTTTATTTAAATGATTTTGGGGAGTGAACCATCTGTATTCATCTGTGGCAGAGTCAGAACGATACCTAAGTAAGGGTTTTGTGTAGGTTTGAATATCATTGTCTGTGACATGGTAGTATAACAAAAGAAAAAAATGTAGGTACAATTTTTATTTACAGAATGCGAATTTTATAAACATTTATAGGCAAAATAAAACATTTATTTGCAATATTTACAAACGTGGCGTGATGGAAGGTCATTCCGTGTAATGATATCGCGATAACCTGATAATAATGTCGTTATGAACTACTTATAGTGATTAATGTGAACGGAAGTACTATTTCGCTGTTTATTGATTTGAGTAAAATATTAATGCACACTTATTTTTAACCGACTTTCAAAAAGGACGAGTTTTTTTTGAAAATTCTTTTTTGTTTGAAGGGGTATACGCTCGAGGTGGTCGAATATTAATTTTATTAACTTTGCTTGGATATTTATTGAGCTAGCTTCAATAATATGCATTTTTCAAACTTATCATGTGGATTACAAAAAAAAAAACAACAGACTTCCTTAAAAAACACTACAAAGTGAAAAATGACTAATTTCGGCAGACGGCGAAAGTGAGTTTGTATGTTTGTTTGTTATTTCGTCTTTCACGCTGAAATAGTTGAACGGATTTGGATGAAATTTGGCACATGAGTAGACCATGACTTGGATACACACATAACAACACATACAAAACACGCATACAAAACACACACAAACAGGACACACGAGATACAGGGGGAGGGGGGCATACAGGGTTAATAGGATACTTATTATCTTGATAGTAGGTTCCCGTAGGATAATTTTCGACATGCACTCGGGCGAAGCCGCTCGCAAAAGCTAGTAAATTATATAGTACGAGAGTTCACGACCACAACCATGTCACATCATTTTACGGCCAAAACCGTATGAAATCGTTAGTTTTGATGATTCTGAACCCGATCGGGTGGGCAGTACCGGTCAGACACATGACAGTTTTATGGGAACTCATTACTGCTGTGTCAAAAACAATAGGCAGACGGTTTTATCACAAAAAGTCTGATGTCAAATGTGACCTGAGCGCATTTCCAAAAATCATAAAAATAAACCGATCTGTCTCATAGCGGTTATTTGTTTTTTAAACCTCTTGTTTATTTACCGGGGTTACTTACTTAAAACCTGTTTTCAGAATTTTTAAATGTCACCTATATTTCCAAAACAACGTTTCAGCGCGCGGTGCTTGTTACGCTCCTATGCCTCAGAACACCGAAGATGAGTCCGACAATGATTAAAAACATGTTTTTTTTTCAATAAACAGTATTTTTCAAACGTTATTCTATTTTCCTTTTGTCCAATTTATAAAAACAAAAAATTTAGATCGATAGTTTCCGGTAAGCTCTTTATTAACCGTACGTAAAAACGCCGCAATATGATTTATTAATAGTTTCTGATTATTGAATAGTTGTCTGATTAGTAACGTGAGACACAAAATTTGTCTGATATAATTTTTGTCTACAGCTGGACAACCTGTTTAATTATGTGCATCAGTTTTCAGACAGAATTCTGTCACCGATCGCTAAAATTTTTCAACAAGTTCAAAATGGTTTCAACATATATGATGCTCTCATTTTCTTATGAAAAATGATTTATCCGCTCAATTTAGATTTATTAACTGAACAATGTTCACATAAAAACAAGATTTTCAGACGGGTTGCTATGGGTTTTATTTTTACCTCATTCTTAATTTTCTAAAATTATGGTGTTCTGGGTACGTGTGACGCTACTGGTTTCTAAAAATTGTGTTTTTGTATCTTAAATCTATCGTTCAACTACATTTGAAAATCAGACAGATTGCTGTAAAACAGTTCGGTATTTATTTATTTATTGACATATTTAAAAATGCGGTCAGGTTAGAGGTGACGCGGAAATTTTCTAAAATTAGGAATTTTTAATTTTAGAATAACCAAATCTATCGATTATAATATCGAATATAATATCGAATATACGATTTTGTTATTAAAACGATAAGGCAAAAATTTTGGTCATGGGCTCTCGTACCAATAGAATTAATTTAAATTTGGAATTCTAAATGAAAACAGTGCGTGCGTGCAGTACCGTTTCGGTACAGAACGCTTACCGACCAATGAGGAAACATAAGCAGTACCGGAACGGTACAGAAACGGTACCGAAACGATACCGTACCGACCAATGAGGAAAGGGTTTTAGAGTCTGGCCACGCTAAGCCTACATTGGAATAAATGGGCAACCCCAAAAAGTTTTATATATGGTAAACTTTTACATCAGTCACATATGTCAGTTTCGGGGTACTTGAAATGTCAGAACGCTTACGATAAAACTTATTTTCACAAAATAAAGTAGAAATCTGATTAAACCTATTAAAAGTAGAGTGCGCGAGTTATTATATAATTTATGATAATTAAATTCCAAGCTGTGAAGGAACAGCACGATGTCGTCCTTAACCAAATAAGACAATGTTTACCAGATAAGTATCGAAAAATTGACATGTAAGTAGATCTAATGATTTTGATATTTTGCCTTTTGATTTTTGCCTAATAGATTTTGTGTAATAGACTATGTCGTACCTATGCTCTACCTCCATACGATGTCAAAACTGTATCAAATCCACACTGCATCGTGCTAAAGTGACTATTCTTTACCAGGAATAAATCAGAATATAAACAAAATTACCTTATCAAAAACAAAAAGACAAACACAGTATCAAATTCTTTTTTCGTAGGACAGATGGTGTTGCCGTCTAAAGTTTTTAAATTCCACCGTTTTTTACTTTTGCAGACTTAGCGTGGCTAGATTCTATATTCAAACTTGATATCTAATTGATGTATCCTACGCTATCCGCGTTTCCTTTGTTGATATCTTGCCGAGTCAAGTGCACTACTTAACTGATCTAACATAAATAATAATAATATTTATATTGCATTAAGTTATTTTCGTAGAACTCGTAACAAAACTCGAAAGAACATCATTATGGCGTGATCGTGAATAATTTTACGAAGAAAAGTAATGTCAATTATGTATAATAAATTGATGATATCAATCATTATTTGTACGTCGAATTGTATGAGTGATACTAATGATTCATGTGACCAAATAATGCTTCAAAGTAAAGATTTTACTTCAGGCGAATCCGTCAGGATAGCTCGTTAAATTCAAATTTTCTAACGGTTTTTGCAATTTGCTGGTCGGTATCAGGTTGTTTGTTGATCTAAATATGATTTGCGGCCGTATCAAATATTTATTTATATATAATTATAATCATAAAAATCATCAATGCAGCTCTCTTCGTTCATATAATCCTACTGAATGACTATTTTATAAAATCGTAACATTTAGGATTATTCTGACTTAAGGAGTTGTATTACTGATTCTAATTATTATAATTCTGTAAAGCCATATTTGTAACGGTCGCAGTTGTATTTGTAACATACCTACAACTTGAAACTGAGCTGCAAATTACAAGAAACGAAAGAAAATTTGAATTTCGCGGGCTTCCTTAGCGCCTCGCCTTAAGGCGGGCCGAGCCCGAGCGCAGTAGGCATACAACGCTTACCCCAGCCCCCGCAACGAGTAGCGATACGTAACAAATTACGATGCGCGGGAAACGCGAGCGCCAAGCGCACCGCTCATGAGTTCACGACCTCGCGTAGGTAGTAAGTTGGGTCACATAACAGAGCAATGCAGTAGATCAACTTGAATTGATTAATATAAGTTTATTTTATTTTATTTTTCTATTATGTATTTTTGAAGGTATAGATAGATTAGGTAGGTATTGATTAACTTGAACCTAATGAATAATAATTAAAAATAAATATAATAATAATAATAATAACCGTATTCGACGATACAGACGGAGAGTAGAGCGGTACACTCAGAATCGCACATTCCAGAGCGATGAAAGGTGGGTTTACAGGGCTTGGGAGCGAACGGACAAAGGTGTGATTGACACGCGCCTGCCGGATGATGACGCCATGAGTTCATTTTGGCGAAGCATCTGGTCGGCGCCTGTCAATCACACCGAAGGAGATTGGACCAGGGAAATCGAACGAGCGTGCGAGCAAATACCAGAAATGGAGGCACTCAACATCAGCCCCCAAGATGTAGCTCGTACAGTCCGTCCGTTACCTAATTGGAAATCACCAGGGCCGGACGGGCTGCACAACTTTTGGATAAAGTGGTTCCAAAAGTCGCACGCCCGTTTGGCATCCCAGTTCCAGTCAGCTTTAGAGTCAGGATCGCTGCCCCAGTTCCTAACAACAGGAATAACCCACCTGCTCCATAAATCAGGTAGTACTGCGGAACCCAAAAATTATAGACCGATCACTTGTCTACCGACGGTCTATAAAGTTCTTACTTCCATTTTGAGAACTAAAATTAACAAACATATTGACACCAACTCCATCATGTCCGCCTCTCAAAATGGATGTAGGAACTGGTCCCGCGGTACTAAGGAGCTACTCCTCATCGATATGGCCATTAACCAGCAGGTTCGTCGTTCCCGAAGAGATCTGTCGACATGTTGGATAGATTATAAGAAGGCCTATGACTCGGTGCCACATACATGGCTCATGAGGGTGCTGGAGCTGTATAAAGTAGATGCAACTCTACGCACCTTCCTGATGTCTTGTATGAGGCAATGGAGGACGGTGCTTCGCTATCCAGGATGTCGACAAATCCTGAGGAATAGCGAGCCAATAAGGATCGAGCGAGGTATATTCCAGGGTGATAGTTTGAGTCCACTTTGGTTCTGCCTAGCCTTGAATCCTTTAAGCACGCTGCTGGAGGATTCAGGGCTAGGTTATCGATTGAGGAGAGGTGGTCAGGTTATATCTCACCTCCTTTACATGGATGACCTGAAACTCTTTGTCCCCAACAATTTGCAACTGCTGGAGCTACTAAGGTAACCGAAACTTTAGTAGCGCCATCAGGATGGAATTTGGTGTGGACAAATGTGCGGTCATGCATGTTAAACGAGGGGAGATCGTGGAATCCGTGGGTACCCACCTCTCGGATTCCATACAACTAAGATCCCTCTCCTCAATCGAAACCTACAAGTATTTGGGTATGTCGGAAGCGTTAGGTGTCAACGCTGCTGACATGAAGCAATCGCTGAAGGAGCGCTTCTTTAACCGCCTGAATAAAGTATTAAATAGTCTTTTATCAGGTGGAAACAAGGTGCGCGCCTTCAACGGTTGGGTCATGCCGGTTTTGATGTACTCTTTCGGCATACTCAAATGGACTCAGGCGGAACTTGACGCCCTGGATAGGAGGGTCCGCATACTGCTGACTGCAAATCGCATGCATCACCCACGTTCATCGGTGATGAGACTGTATATCCCGCGGAAATGTGGAGGTCGAGGCTTCTCAAATGCTAAGACCCTGCACAACCGTGAGGTATGCAGTCTCAGGGAATACTTCCTAGAAGCCGACGTGGGGATGCACCGAGATGTGGTCACAGTGGACAAAGGCCTCACCCCGCTATCGTTAGCTAACGAGAACTGGCGCAAACCTATAGTATTAGATACTAATGACCGCAGGGAGGTATGGCAGAGCAAAGAGCTTCACGGGCGCTTTTACCGGGCCTTACATGGACCCGATGTAGACTTGTTAGCGTCCGTGTCCTGGTTTCTATTCGGTGACCTATTTGGGGAAACCGAAGGTTTTGTCTTTGCGATTATGGACGAAGTTATGATGACGAACAACTACCGGAAATATATTGTGAAGGACGGCACGGTTGACATCTGTCGGGTATGCCACCGTCCCGGGGAATCAATCCGACACATTATCTCTGACTGTTCTCGTCTGGCTAACGGAGACTACTTGCATAGGCACAACCTTGTTGCCAGGATTATCCACCAGCAACTTGCTCTGAAATACAGTCTTGTGGAATTGGAAGTACCGTACTATAGATATGTGCCCGACCCAGTCCTCGAAAATGGCAATATCACGTTGTATTGGGATCGATCTATCATCACTGACAGGACTATTGTTGCTAATAAGCCAGACATAGTGGTGATAGATCGATTAGAGCGTCGCACAATGATTATTGATATAGCGGTCCCGCATGACGAGAACCTCGTGAAAGCTGAAAAAGATAAACAGATTAAGTATCTTGACCTGGCTCGCTAGGTTGTCGACATGTGGGATGTGGATACAGCAATCATTGTGCCGATAGTCGTGACGGCTAATGGCATAATAGCCAAGAGCCTCGACCAACACCTGAAGAGGCTCTCGTTAGGCAGCTGGATCAAGGGCTTGATCCAGAAAGCGGTACTCCTGGACACGGCGCGTATTGTCAGGAGGTTCCTCTCTCAGGAGCCCTGACCACCGGTAGCTTGGACCCTGTTCCCGACACCGGTGGGATACTATTTTTTATATTTTTAAATGTTTTTTTTTTTGTTGTTTTTATATGAATATTTAAAAATGTAATAAATATGTTAAAAAATTAAATAAAGGAAATAATGATAATTTCATTCAAAACGTCTAACGGGCCTCTGCGAGTTGGCTTCGGCCCCTCGTACGCCTTCCAAAGGTCCGGGACCCTAAGGTCCCGAGAAATGTCATAGACCCTATAGTAATAATAATAAATATATTACAATAATAATATATTTTTTTACTCAAAAACGATTAAAAACAGTCTGATAAATGTAATTTACAATTTCTAAATACTTTTCCTCTTGCCAATAAACACTGAATAAAGTTATGCCTTGGATAACGTGTGTATAGCCAAACTAGCTAAATATATGTAGTTTTTATTTATTTATTTGTCATAATTTGATACAGTGTTTTTAGTAAGTAGTGTACTGCGCATAAACGAGCTTGTGCCTAAACGTTACCGAAAATAATAAATAATATTTTTGTAGGAAATGGTCATACTGTACATTTCTACACTATGGCACGAGTGTAAAAAAGTGTAAATATTATTATTTGTTGTGTTGTGGTGGCTGTGGGATACATAGCTTACTTCTAAATGAACGCCTAAATATTATTGCACCGTTGAATTTTCAACTCACGTAGGAAATACGCGCTTTTATTTAGGCATTTACCTATTTAGATGTACGATAAGTGAAACCGGACATATCAGCAGTAAATAACAAATATTATAAGACTAGGCAAAGGCTCTTATTATACATATTGAGATTTTATTAGGACTTTGTAACCTTGTTGAAATATTACGCAGGCGGCTCGGTACCTTTTTATTACCTATCAACTTCGTTTATGCAGTTTGTCCTGCGAGTCGCGTAAACACGTACAGTAGGCCACACGTCATGTCAGTGGAAACAAAACCAGTGTAAACTGGTCTCTTATTCTAATGAAACTCCGTACGTTGGGCCAGCTCAAGATTATAGTGTTATTTATCACTTACAACAGACGCGCGACGTGTGGTCGACTGTACAGTACCTACCTACGCTAATAAACATTATAAAAACCACCCGGACCAACTAAGCGCGGGGTGAACTAACTACCTATTTGACATTTGAAAATAGTAAACCATTACAACATTAGTGCGCGTGGCGGCTTTATGCACTGCGATATAGGTTTCAAATTCACCTATTTACACACCTTGATGCGGTTGGTAAATCTATTCAGCGAGAAAAATATACCATTATAATTTTTGCGCGCGTGGCGTCTTTATTCACATTGTCATAGGGTTGAAATTCAACTGATTTACACACATATTTGCGTTTTGTAAATCTATTCATTAGTAAAGTAAAATATAATACCTTTATATAATGTAGTGTATAATAATATTTTCAATTACCTTTTTTGTTTATTCAGCCTTCGTAGACCCAGCGATGACAAATATTTTTTTTTTAATTTTGCCCATTTTGTTTAAAAAAATATAACTAAAAGTATCTAATAAAAACTAACTATTTACAACTATTAAAAATTTTAACTATAATAATTACCTATCCTAATACCTAAACCAATTCCTTATCCAGATATCCTAATCCTAGTTACCTATTATAATTTACAATATGTTTTTTGGCTCAGCCGGTAATAAAACTTAGCGGGGGTGGCGGTCTTGCAAAAATTGGCACACGTCCGACCTCCAACACGTTCCGCTCGGGACTAAATGGCACGGGGCGAGCGCATGAAAAGATGAAAACGCTTGATTTTGGAATTAGTGGTATTGGTATTCTCATATTTCACATTATTTTGGCCAGTTTATATCACTTTTTTTACGACCTTTATTATGGTATAAGTTTTATTATTCAAAGCCTAATATAACTCAAATAAAAAAAATATTTGAACATAATTTAGACATGTTTTTGCGATTTAATTGGATGCAGTAAAGTGCAAGTAATCGTGTATCACACGACTGAAATATCTAGATCAAAGTGTGAAATATGTAATATGTTTTTTTCAAAATTTTAATCCGTGTTATCTACGAATAAAAGACAATAGAAAACGTCGTTTATACGGGTAACCCCGCCTTAATGAAACGGAAAGTTTCGGTCACAATGTAAATAAAAGCGGTCAAAAGGGAGTCGGACACCGAGGGCTCCGTACCATTTTAAATTTTCATCGGTGACGCCTATATTCATCAGAGAATTTAAACACTGCAATTTAAATTCTCTAACGAATATAGGCGTAAAAATTTGAATATTGCAGTTTTAGGTCAGCACCATCTATTGGCCAATAGTGGAACCAATGTAATTTTTGTTGATGATTTCTGAAAAGGGTGCTATTTAGAGACATCGTTTTATTTTTCCTTTAATCTTTACATAAACTTCTATTACATAGAATAATTTTAGATTTTTCTCTGTGAAAACTTCGGAGATAAGGTACGGGATAAGGTTTTATTTTTTACATTTTCCTTCAAGTCTGAGAATGTGCAAATAGCGCTCTTTCATATGATACTCCATGCCCTAGTAGCCTTACTTCGAATTTTTAAGACCCCCGTTCAGTCCATACAACAAAAAAAAACTTTCTTATTTGCAAAATAGTTGGGGAAACGTCATCTAAAACGATTACAAATTTCAAGTTGATAATATTAGTAGTTCTTGAGATATCCAGAGTGACAGACAGACGGACAGACTGAGTCGCACCAAATGGGTTCCTTTTTACCATTTTGGTACGGAACCCTAAAAATTATAGTTGAAAAATAATACTAATGCCACGAGTATTTGATAAAAGTTGAATCATATCAAAATATGACACGTCGTGGTAAATGGATCTAATAATATAAAGTCGTTATTGATTTGTTTAAAATATACTTGCAAATTGAAGATAATCTCAATGACGCACATAGTTCATCGTTGTGACACAACTGGGTCAGTACAAAGTGCGTATGTACTTTGTGACAAAAGGAAGCTGATTTCATTATTGAGAATCACTTTTAACCACAAAGAACCAGACAATGAAGAGGTTCCTACTGTTAATGTTGGTAACACTGTTAGTGTTTTTATTTTCTATCAATGATTGCGAAATAATGCATGTATGTTGATAAGAATTTATCGGCCAAGAACCCTAAGACAGCCAAGAAAGGGTCACAACACGACCGTATAACGTTGAAAAAATCTAACCTATGTATTTTATACGATTTTGTTATTAAAACGATAAGGCAAAAATTTTGGTCATGGGCTCTCGTACCAATAGAATTCATTTGAATTTGGATTTTTAATCTAAAATTCTAAATGAAAATAGTGCGCACGTGCGGTAGGTACCGTTGCGGTATAGAACGCTTACCGACCAATGAGGAAACATAAGCAGTACTGGAACGGCACAGAAACGGTACCGAAACGATACCGTACCGACCAATGAGGAAAGGGTTTTAGAGTCTGGCCACGCTAAGCCTACATTTGAATAAATGGGCAACCCCAAAAAGTTTTATATTTGGTAAACTTTTACATCAGTCACTTATGTCAGTTTCGGGGTACTTGAAATGTCAGAACGCTTACGATAAAACTTATTTTCACAAAATAAAGTAGAAATCTGATTAAACCTATTAAAAGTAGAGTGCGGGAGTTATTATATAATTTATGATAATTAAATTCCAAGCTGTGAAGGAACAGCACGACGTCGTCCTTAACCAAATAAGACAATGTTTACAAGATATCGAAAAATTGACATGTAAGTTGTATTTGTAACATACCTACAACTTGACACTGAGCTGCAAATTACAAGAAACGAAAGAAAATTTGAATTTCGCGGGCTTCCTTAGCGCCTCGCCCTTAATGAAACGGAAAGTTTCGGTCACAATGTAAATAAAAGCGGTCAAGAGCGAGTCGGACACCGAGGGCTCCGTAGCATTTTAAATTTTCATCGGTGACGCCTATATTCATCAGAGAATTTAAAAACTGCAATTTAAATTCTCTAACGAATATAGGCGTAAAAATTTGAATATTGCAGTTTTAGGTCAGCACCATCTATTGGCCAATAGTGGAACCAATGTAATTTTTGTTGATGATTTCTGAAAAGGGTGCTATTTAGAGACATCGTTTTATTTTTCCATTAATCTTTACATAAACTTCTATCACATAGAATAATTTTAGATTTTTCTCTGTGAAAACTTCGGAGATAAGGTACGGGAAAGGTATTTATTTTTTACATTTTCCTTCAAGTCTGAGAATGTGCAAATAGCGCTCTTTCATATGATACTCCATGCCCTAGTAGCCTTACTTCGAATTTTTAAGACCCCCGTTCAGTCCATATAACAAAAAAAAACTTTCTTATTTGCAAAATAGTTGGGGAAACGTCATCTAAAACGATTACAAATTTCAAGTTGATAATATTAGTAGTTCTTGAGATATCCAGAGTGACAGACAGACGGACAGACTGAGTCGCACCAAATGGGTTCCTTTTTACCATTTTGGTACGGAACCCTAAAAATGATAGTTGAAAAATAATACTAATGCCACGAGTATTTGATAAAAGTTGAATCATATCAAAATATGACACGTCGTGGTAAATGGATCTAATAATATAAAGTCGTTATTGATTTGTTTAAAATATACTTGCAAATTGAAGATAATCTCAATGACGCACATAGTTCATCGTTGTGACACAACTGGGTCAGTACAAAGTGCGTATATACTTTGTGACAAAAGGTAGCCGATTTCATTCTTTGAACATCACTTTTAACCACAAAGAACCAGACGATGACGAGGTTCCTACTGCTAATGTTAATGTTAACACTATAAGTGTTTTTATTTTCTATCAATGATTGCGAAATAATGTATGTATGTGAATAAGAATTTACCGGCCAAGAGCCCTAAGACAGCCAAGAAAGGGTCACAACACAACCGTATGACGTTGAAAAATCTTATTCGTTGCAAAATGAAATTCGAACCTATGTGTTTAAAACAATTACTCTAGCCTTGAAAGCAAGGCTCGGAACTGGTTTAAAAAATACCGGTGAAAACCGGTTTATTAGGGTTTTTACCCCAAACTTAAGAACGTGAACGGTTAATTTAGGTCGTATAAACCGGTTAATTTAGGTAAAAATAAAGTTCTTAACTTTATTTTTACCTAAATTAACCGGTTTATACGAGCGGCATGTCGGTAAATGCGTTGCAACTTGTGACTACTTGTGAGGATGCCGCGCTGAATAAAAACTAAACGAACCGGTTAATATTAAACCGTTTAATCCGAAAAAACCTTTATGTAAGAACTCATGCATAACCGGTTTAAAAAAAAACGGTATCCGAGCCTTGATAGAAAGTCTCGTAGTTTTTAGCCACAGAAATATTACAATATTTTCTCGGACAGAAATATTATATTAAATTTACCACCAGTACACGGGACACAAAAGACATTTCAACGTCAATACCTACGAGGCTTATCCGCAATAACAAGTTAAAAAACATCAACTTTTTTGAGAAAATAAGCAAACAAGATGTAAAAACTCTGTACTTACAAAGTTTTCAAGCAGGTCATCAATTCTGGCACTGTTACAGAGGCCGGCGACGGAGCAGACTTGCTGAGGGTTCATTTCGGAAGCCAGGGTCTCCACCAGCTCAGGTACGAAGTCATCGGCTAGTTTCATGCATTCCTTCGCGACTATTTTCACGGGGATGAGTTTGCAGGAACCTTCGAATACTTCTTTTAGTTCCTCCTGTAAATATAATGTTTTATTTTGTAGATAGTGTGCAAGTCGCAGAATTGTGAGCTATGGAAGGAATGGATCCCGAGCCCTTTGCTAGGCAGTGGGACAGTACAGACTAGCATGAATAATATTGTAGTCTTGAAGATTCGACGAATGATATAAAAAAATGAGCGAGCCCTAGTAGTCGCATATGATATGTAACATCTGACATCTTGGCTGACAGTACCAACCTCTCGGAAAATGGGTTGGTACCATCTGACGGCCAACTCTAGCACCGCGCGCGCTCATTGGTTAAATCAAATAGCACGCGCTTCCCCGGCTTCCTGTTACACTTCCGTCCCTTTTCTCGAAATCACTCCCACATATTGCAGGAAAGCGAGAGGAAAGAATGTTACACATCAAAAAGTTTTTGTGAAAATTGCCCATTTTCTTGCTGACTGTATATTTTTTTCAAAATCTACAAATCAAGATCAAAATTTCTCAAAAAGTTAAGGACAGTCTCCTAAGACCGTTTTCGTCCAACATTCTAGCTTTATCTACGTTAAGGTAATCTACCCTTGCTGCCCCATCACAAATCTACCTTGTATAAGTTCAAGAACATACCATTACAGAAATAACTTAAATAAGTTATAATCCAAGTTACCAATATTACAAAATTTGTCTTATTTGTGAATAGATCGACAATCTCTACAGATTTACAAATTAAAGTTACGTAACTCAAAGAGTCTAAAGGGATGTTTTTAAGAAGTATAATCTGCATTACCAACTAAAAAGGTACCATACCGTAGACGACCGCAGGCGGCAACTGCAGGCTACGTATCGCCATGACACTACTGGTATCTATGAATTTCTATGAAATACCTTCCATAGCTAGCGACACGTCGCCTGCATAGAAATACATGAATACATAGAATCTAGTCGTGTCGCAGCGACACGTCGCCAGCAGTTGCCGCCGGTGGTCGGCTAAGGAATAGGGACGATGAAATTTTTTTGTCCGTCACATAGATAATTAAAAATATTGTACACGTATTTTATTTCTTATTTTACATTATCAAAAGATTATGACGATATTCAAATGTGCCATGACGTCACGAATATGTAGATTTTATACTTACTTGTGACGTAGTGACCCTCTCTCTCCAACTTTAATCCGTTTTATTTAAGTCATTTTTTATTAATATGATAAAGCAAAAAATACGTGTAATATGACTGATGGACTAAAGTTTTTTTTTTTACCCAGGCTTCATCCTTAACAATAACTATATTCGCCAGTATAGCGATGATGCAGCGAATAGTAAAAATTAAATAGTCGCGCTCGCTGCTTGTTACGGGTGAAAGATGGAACAAAATAATTAGTAACGCATTGCTATTTAGCCAATATTTTATTGCAACTGCATTGGAGATCACGGCACGACGTTATAATTTTATTCAATGACGAAACATATTATTAATAAAAACGGAAATTATTTCTATTAAGTTCGAGGAGCTCGTGGCTAAGTACTAACAACCGCATGGGTCAATCCATCAGGTTATGCTAAGCTACCTTTTTTTAGCGCTGTGCGACCTGAATTGCACTTTATTGTGTCGTAGTAAGAGCCGCTTTTTATCACATGACATACTTATGAGACCCGAATTTCACATTTGACTATTATATCTAATTTGGCCGTAGTTCCTAAGTTAAATACAATAATAATGAAAAAAACAAGAGTTCTATCAAAAAAGATAAAGCTACATGGCTACACTATCGTAATAATAAGCTACAAAATATCTACAATATAAGCTATAAACTTGTACCTAATTCTATACATAAACCTAAATAAATTCACGCTTATTACTAATATCAGCGGTATATACAGACTTACTATTAAATTTAATGCCCAAAGCAGAATCTGAAAACATGTGCATTACTATAATTTATGTGATTCTTTGTTTGTTTCCATCTATTAATCAAGAGTTCTGAGATACAAAGTCTCTCATTGGTCAAAATTTCAATATGGCTGGCTGGCAATATGGACATAAGACAGAAAAAAAACGTTTGAGTTTTTGAAATAAGAACGCGAGAAAGTTTCATTTGAATTTTAAATAATAACGATATTGCTAGTTAAGTCGGCTAGAAAGATCGTAATTATTTATTTTTGTTGGAATTATAATAATCAATTTTACGAACTACGGGAGTTAATGGTACATTTGGCCAGTGATATTACTTAACGCCAATAACATGGTGGATTATTGTTTTTCTCCTAGTAAAACCAGATGTGGAATCACCATGTTTAGAAACAATGAAATCGTACGCATCAACTGTGTTGACTTTGTGATACTTTTATTTATGAATGTATCGTTCCACACAAATGGTTGGATACAGGCCATATTTATCACCGTAGCAAAAACAAAGGAAAGACGTTTACGGTTGAATTAGTTGAATAAATAATAAGATGATGTTTTATTCAGAAACTCACTTCCTATTTTCTTTTTATTTGTGCCTATTTTTTTTTCTGGTTAAGTTACCCCCTTTTTGTGGGTGACTACAAATACGTTTACAGATGGACATAAGCTCATCTAGATTGGACCTAAGACCAAAGAAATAATTTAGATGGATACATCTAAAAAGGTAGCCAATAAAGGGTCATTCTTCGATCGCCCGATCATTGCTCGTTATGATAATTGTTCAGTATTTATAAAACATTGTTACGTGGGCGTCATGTTACACTATCGGACAATGACTTCCACTCAACAAGGTGTAAGTTCAACCTTTGTTTGCTCTAAGATAATGAGGGACTCGCGAGCGTTGACAAAACAATACTGTCCTAGATATGCCGAACTGTTTTATAATTTAAAAAAATTCAACTAGTTACATTTTTCATCAAAATCATCTTTTTTATCAGTTTTTGGGTACCTACTTACTACAACTTTTTTTATACTTTTAGTTTTTTTTTGAAGTTTTCGCGAGGATGAATAAGTTTGGGTAGGTCTCTAATTCTGTCAAACCGCAACACAGTGAAAGGTAGATGAACTCAAAGTAAATAATCAGTGACTTCTTTTATCTATATAGGGTAGCAGAGACATCGATGATTCGGAACCCCCCTGCGTTGATGTTTTTCGTAGGTCATTTTAAAAAAAATCTGCTGTTTCGTAGAAAAGTGCAATACCTACGCGGTCAAAATGTATGGAACAGCAGATTTTTTTTTTTAAACCGACAAACAATTTCACTGAAGGGGCTAATTTTATTTATTTGTATTATGTATATTATAGATAATAATAAACTAGGAAAGTATTTTTACCTGTGTCTCGTTGCTCTGCAGTTGGTCTCTGGCCTGTTGCACCATGTCGGTACAGATCTTGCAGATGCTGTCGGTGTCTTCTGGGACCTCCATCTTGGGCCATACTTTGGCCACACAGTGGTGTATCGCGCGGCATTCACGACCGGTGCTGGAGAAGAGACGTGTTGTTAGGAGACAGGCCTTATTTGTAACCAGCTGTGTGGTGTGTCCAATTGGATTTCCAAAAGCAAAAATGGCAAACTTCCATACAAAATTTAATCCCCTATTTAACCCAATTAGGGGGCGAATTTTCAAAAATTCTTCCTTAATGCCGTTCTTCGTCATATACAGAACTTATCTTGTGCAAAAATTCATGCTTTTAGACCCAGCTGTTTAGGTCAGGAGTCAAAAAAGTGCGAACCGCGGTCCGGATCCGAACAGCCGACTTATTTTGTGCGAACTCATTTCTATGATTCAATGACAATTATAGCTTGCACCAACTTTACTCCAGACTTAGTCCCAAGTACGCAATAATATTAATTACTTTGTTATTACCTATTTGTTTATTACTTAATACAAAATTATTTAGGTTTTTATTTTCGCTTTATTTCTTTACTAATATTTTTAATCTTGGTTCTGATGATGATATCGAATCAACTGCACATCAGTTGATTCGATATCGCGTTCCTGAACACTCAGTGAAGAAAGAAACTCGCTTAAATAAATTACGCTGTCAAATTAATAGCTAGCTATTGAGGGAGAATCTCAGAAACCAAGCATTGCATCCTCTATTAAAAAAATTGTACTCCTTCTATGGGGACCTGGACTGGCGAACCTTAATACAGGTTACCATGTAACCTAGCTAGGACGCCAGATTCAATTCTGTTAATCGTTATTCTCTTTATCATTGTAAAATTATATTTATTGTATCACACTTAATTTAAATAAACAAATGATTAAATTATTATTACTAACCTATTTAAAAATTAAATGGAGGTTGTGGTATTGAGCTATTGATTGCTCACGTTACAGCCTTACTCTATGAATGAGCACTACTGGTGTAACGGCAACCTTCGCATTCATAGGATGATCAATCAGTGAGCTATGCCAAGCGTTACATTTTGTTAGTTATGGAGAATATAAAATGACGTTTCCTTGATAGCATAAATATATGGGGAATGGAATGTAATTTTGCAAATGTTTTTAAATATGACCAAAAATATTGTTAGAAGACCGATTTCATTTTATTTGCCGAATATCGTTTTGTTTAAAAAAAAATATAACGATTATGAACATTAGTGTTCAATACGTTCACGACTAACAGTAGGTTATGAATAGACGCTCATTTAAAAATAACCTGCCATTCCTATTTTGGATCGCTGATTTTACATAAAATGCTAAAACGTTATTAAAATCTGCAAGATTATTATCTAATCATAATCTTTTATAATTGTTATAACAAATTAAATTAAGATTTTAATCTAAAGCATAACAAACATTTTCTTGAACCGTAATACAACCAGAAATACAGCTATCAAATTCAATAGAAACTTGTTGCAATGAATTCGACACGTGTTATTCGATTATAGTTACCAATGCAACTAGACAGCGAACGAGTTGTACAACGCAGTTATGTAAACAGTTTTACAATCGATTGTACCCGAATACGAAAATCGATACGAATTGCAAACCGCTTGTTGTATTGCCAATTACCAGTCTGCATAAACGAAGGACGGTTTACTACTATAGCTTTAGTTATTGTGCAATCTAATTGAACTATTGTTCATAAAGCGACGATAACCGACTATTAATGATTTTATACTGAAGATCACGTCTAAACGAGTAGTGTTAATGATTTGGAAAAAATATATGTTAAATTAGAGCATTTTCTTAATAATTTAATATGTGAATATTTTTGATTATGTTTATGTTATATAGTGAAATTAATTTGTAAAGTTATGTCTAAGGCGGATAAAAAACGGAGAATCACGCAAAATCTATCAAGCGTATTTTACTGAAACCTTCACTATTTTAAAGATAATTTAATTATTGATATTTAATTAATAATGTGTCTAGTTTGGGGCAGCACTTCTTGATGGACGAGTCCTATTACTGGCTGGACGTACGACGCATTGCGTGACTTTAGTACAGAACACGCTAGCTAACCACTCAAGGTCACTGGCATATAACTAGCTGAGCACGCGGCTTTACACTCTGCTTATTCCTTGTTACCCAACGAAACTAAATATGTTTACAGTCAGCTTGCACCACAAATCACCAAACACGAATTTAAAACATCTCTATTTCTGGCAATCGTTTGAAGGTGACAGGGACAGAATGAGTTTTAAATATCATCATCATCATCATTTCAGCCGAAAGACGTCCACTGCTGTACATAGGCGTCCTCCAAGCACCGCCACTTCGAACAGTTCTGTGCTTCCCGCATTTAGAGGAATCCTGCGGCGTTACAAGGTTCCTTCTTTTTTAATATGTTTAGTGCAAAATGTGGCGATACGCGCCACTAATCGCCACATTTAAATTAATTAATTAAATTTTCATTTAGCGATTTGTGATACAGGCGGGTAAGCGTATTAAAACCTAGCCAGAACTACTGGGCCCTAAAAAAGAACGCGTAAATCGTATAAATTAATCTCCAGTTATAAGCGCCTTAACGGAAAGACGTTGCATGTGATATGTAAAGATGCATTTTGTATAGGAACTGTTCTCTTCATTAGGAAAGTTCTCAAGTGAACAGAAGGGAGCGTACTCACCAACGCCATCGCTTGCCAAATTGATCGCACAATCCTTGTGATACTACAAATTGTTTTGTGACAAAATCCCCCAGTTGCCTTTTACAACACTAACGAAGAAAGGGGCCCAGTTAATTTTGCGGATACCACAATGACATTACATAAACATAACATCACGCCTGTAATCCCCGAAGGGTTAGGCAGAGGTGTACCTATAGTACACCCACATTTCGCCAGTTATGTTTAAGTCCCATGTAATAGGGGGCGAGCCTATTGCCATCAACCGGGCACAAATCCAGACTCCGGGCTGTTACTGAGAAATTCCAGATGGAAAACGCAACAACACTTTGCCCGACCCGGGAATCGAACCCAGGACCTCATACTCAGCAGTAGCGCTTGCAGCCACTAGACCAACGAGGCAGTCCAACAATGACATTATGCTTACATACTGTAATTTAGGCGATTTGCAATGTCAATAGATGTTGTGCAATATAATTGTTTTAACGGATTGTACCGTTTTTATGGAAACAATGGTCAGTTAACAGATACAGTTAGTGCTTTAAGATTCAAATAAATTTATTTAATGTTTTTTTTTTAATGTTTTATCTAACCTTAATTACTATTGAGTTAGTAAGAGTATTATAAAATAATTTAATCAGCTTTTCGTATTTATTTATTTTTTGTTAGCTTCAATTCAACGTATTTATGAATTATTACTTTTAGTTATGTCATATTGTAAATATGTTATAATAGTGGTAGGTATCGTAATATAACGAAATATGACTGACGGAAATATTCTATTAATAATTAATACATATTAAATTAACCAATTAATTAAGTAGGTACGTGGCGATTTCATATTCGAGCAAACTAATTCAAGTTCACCCTTATTTGTTGTTATTGCAACGTTGAATACTAGCTTATTAAGTTTATGGAAGAAATACAAACTGATTAATTGACCACGACAAACACTAATAAATCCCGCTAAATAATATATATAATACAAACTGTAAATATATTTGGTTTTTACTTTGCGTAAGTGTATAAATAACGGTGACAGCAGGAAAACCATGTCATTTATAATAATGTACGTGTTTCAATAACAATTTCTTGTATATTTACCTGAAATTACTGCACCAGTAAGACGGTCCCCAAGTGCATTGGGAGCTGCCTATCAGATTGCCTGAAACAAAAGAATAAGGTTAATTGATACATTCTCTCATTAACTCACTCACTCTCATAGTGTGAGGGTGTGTTGTGTAGTGACACACCGTCACACTTGCACACTCTCACCCATACTCGCACATATCACACGAATACGCGAATTTTCTCTGTATAAAGCCTCGTGCTGACTCACGCAACGCGACACCGGTAATTTTTCTACCGTGAAGTTCTCTAAGAAATTGTTTTCTAAGAGTCGCTTCGCGCTAGTCTGCACAAGGCTTAACGCTCGTTCATTTACAGTTTGCTCTTTGTATTATTTAAACTAAACTATTTTAATTTTGTATTGTTACATTGTTTGTATTGAATTAGATACATTCAATTGCAAAAAGTGGAAGAGCGGAGTCTCAAGCAACTCCTGCTTAAAAGGTGATCTCTAAATCTTTTTTTGAACTGAAAACTTCTTTGGGCGTGTAGAGCATTTTTGAGATGGGACTAAACCATTCATTTCACGACACCATGACGACACCTCATTTTTGTAAACGCGATTGTGCTCCTTATTAATTTCTACTTTAAAGGTTTTGTAAACGCGATTGTGCTCTTTATTTATATTTCGTTACGGATTAATGTTCTATGCAAGTATTTTTACTTTAAAGGTTTCGGAAGCATTTTTTTTGTAAACGCGATTGTGCTCTTTATTTAGATAAGGTTACGGACCAATGATTCTATACAAGTATTATTCTTCCACCAAGGCAATCTTGTTCAAGTTTTCACTTATGTCGCCACTCCTGGAGTGCCACCACATTTTTTTTTCATTTGCTACGATCTTCATCAACGTTTATCGCTCACTTTCAAGGCGAAAGCCTCCTCCCCTTTTACAACCTGTGAAGTAGCAATAGACCAACGTCTAGGGCATAGGTTCCCAACCAGAGGGGCGCGCCACTTGTGTGCGTAGAGTGAAGGGGGCGCGGCGGCTCCAAAAATAAACAGTATATTTAATATTAAAATATTCTTGGTATTTGTAAAGGTTAAAGATAGATTCCAAAATACCAAACGTTTTATAATACTTAGGTGCTGTAAAATGAGCTTAGCTTTTCTGCATAAGTCAATAAAATAAGTTTACCTATGTATGAATGGTCAAAAGAAAACTGAACCTATCCGAGGTGAAGAGCATAAATGTTTTAGCTAGGCCAGGGCATTCATGGGCGAGCAAGATGTTGTGAATCATAATCGCATCTATTGCTTTATTCAAAATCAAAATATTTTATTTCACATAAACCTACATGGGCACTTATGAAACGTCAGAAGCTAAGATTCTGTTCCAATTGATCGCTTCCTGTGGATAAGAGCCAGCAAGAAACTCCACGGTTACTCTTTTAAAAATAATTGGCTTTTACATTATTTTCAAATAACAGTGTTAATAGGTATAGGAGGACAGTGTAGGTCTTTCAACAAGTACCAATCTACCAATCCAGTATTCAATCTACTCTTAACACAAAAATAGGCTTAGATGGATTAATCTTAATTAATTCGCGTGCCATATCAGATCTTTTTGAATTGATAGCTAGCCTTAAGAGCCCATACTATCTCAGCTCAAATTCACTTTTTACCTCGCTCGCACCACACTGCTCGCGGACTGAGTCACAGCGAAACGGAGTGGGGTGCTAGCGGCTCCGAGGCGTCAATAATTTAGGTAATTGCTTTTTACAGCGAAAATAACGGTAATTAAAAGAAAATTGAAAACACGCGCGTCAGCACACTTCGCTGCTTTATAGTTAGATCAGTTATTATGCAAAGTTTCATGATCTATTTTGAAGTATACTTTTTAATACAAGCGGTTTTTCGGTTTGGAGATAACTTTGGTTTTTTCCCATGGGGAAAATTTTATGAAATCGTGTTTCCGTCTAACATAGTATTTAAAATTAATCCTTAACTTTAACATATATTTATTTCAACATTAATGCTGCAGTATTTTCGATATAACGGAGGATCATGCTAAGCAATTTGAGATAGTATAATAAGCCCTTAACACACTTTGGAAAGTATAGTATGAACATAATTTTATTGTGTCACGTTTATAGAACGTATCCAGTGAAGTAGAACGGAGCGGTGATTCTTTTCAGTCTCAAGTCTGAGAGCTAAGTCTTTGGGTTATGAAGACATACTAAAGCATGAAATAATTATTGAATTTGCTTCGTATTGTTTAAAAAGGCGGCTGGGAAAGACTGGACGCGGAAAGCAGCAATCTAGGTGTAGTGGCGCAACTTGGAAGACGTTTCGGCAGCAATCTATACATACAAATAAATAAAATCGAAGTGTCTGTTTGTGAACAAAATAACAGCTTTAAGGGTCTTTCAAACAGGCGCGACACGCGACGCGACACAAAGACACCGCTCGTCGCGCGACGAGCGGTGTCTTTGTGTCGCGTCGCGTGTCGCGCCTGTTTGAAAGAGCCTTTATGCATATGAAAGTATATACGGTACATATAAGGAAAACACATTTTTTTTTAAATTTTGTTTGTAACTAAATATAGATTCAATTATGTTCACTACAAGAAAAAGCAGGAATATTGCCCCTGAAAAATATGAAAGTCATGTCTTGGCACATGTACTGAATTTACTCAAACGTGAACTGCTAATTATGGAAACATGCTGAAATATTGTTAAATGACTTTACACGAGTACCTACTCTTTAAGTACCCATGTCATTAGTTTAAGTAGTTAAATAGGTAATTAGT
This sequence comes from Omphaloscelis lunosa, assembly GCA_916610215.1. Classification (NCBI taxonomy): domain Eukaryota; kingdom Metazoa; phylum Arthropoda; class Insecta; order Lepidoptera; family Noctuidae; genus Omphaloscelis; species Omphaloscelis lunosa. The sequence goes on from OU744247.1 coordinate 7,062,888, forward strand.
GATCAAGAGAATTAGGGATTAAGCGAATTAGGGACTAAGCGAATTAGGGATTAAGCAATTATTAATTTCATTGCATTTATTCCTTTACAAAATGTTTAAAAATCAAGAAATGTGATTTGTTAATTGAAAACATAAATCATACTTTGCTAATGATCTTTTTGACCGATGGCAATGGTACCTATGCCGGATAATTAACCCACAAATTTCGGTAGATTTGACATTATATGAAATAACATTGCTTATCATTATTAATAAAATTAACGCTTATTTTCCAATTAGCGTGTTTTACTAACATTTTTAGATACCTGTTTTGGAAATTATTTTTCATTTTATGAAATGTAAAAACCTTGTAAAAGCACAGGCTTTTGACAACACTTGAATCAATAACTACATGACCGCGGAATATGGTTTTATTTAATTTTATAAATCAATTTGTAGCAATGAATATGTTCTTGAGTTCTAAAGGGATGATGACATCATTTTTTTTTGGCAGTCAGGTTGATTAATAAAATATTTTGGACGCGTATATTTTCTTTTTTACGTAATCAAAAGATTACGGCGATAAATTGAATTAAAATGTGGCATGACGTCATGCATAGCTAGATTTTATAATAAATTATGACGTAGTGAGCTCTTCAATTTTAATGCGTTTTATCTAAGTCATTTTATATTAATATGACTCGCGACACTGTTACCGTTACCGACACCTCATTAAAAGTATTTCCTGTACAATAAAGTTGTTTAAGTTTTCACTTCTGTCGGCACTCCCGGAGTGCCACTGTTTTTTATTAAGGCTCTTTCAAACAGGCGCGACACGCGATGCGACACAAAGACACCGCTTGTCGCGCGACGAGCGGTGTCTTTGTGTCGCGTCGCGTGTCGCGCCTGTTTGAAAGAGCCTTTATCTTGCTGACGGAGTAAATAGAATTGAATTCTTTTTTAACGCAGGCATCATCCCTATTCATTAAAGTCTTTTCCAAACTGTTACTATAATGTTCCACCAAAGAACAGGCCAATAAGTACCTATTGACGCAATAACATTACCTAAAAGTAATAAAAAATCTTAATATTATTGAAAATAAAAAGTTATTGTTATTCAAAAATCACATTTAAAGTACCAAAATTACCCCAAATCCATTAAAAATTAGCAAATTTTCAACAGGAATCATAAGTTATGACTTGTAGACACCCGCTAAACGACGGCCGCCCGCGCCCCATGTTACAACACGGTAAAATTCCCCATTGAAAAAAAAAATAATGTGATGAATTTATTTTTCTTTTTTCCTGAAAATTACCACATAAATGGACTCTCAGTACGATACCTAACAACACCCTCACGGTACGGACAGGGTTTTTTTTTTACATGTCGTATATTTAAATAACTTATGTGTCTAAAAACTTACCCTTTTGTTTGTAGGGTTTTGGCACTGCAGGTTTCTTTTTCTGTGAAACAAAACATAAAATTAAAACGTGCATTCAATCAAATGTAAGAATCAACTTATTGACGTAACTAAGAAAGCTTGTGACTTTTCAATTGTCTGTAAATGGCTTCAGACAAGCCGGTCTCACGCCATTCGCCCGTAGCAATAACATGATACATGATTACAACAAACACCATTCATTGAAGCTGTCACGCACATAATATTTTACATTTCATTACTAAGGCCCCATAACACATTATTAGATATTATACATTGGATTAAAACAGCATTTTCAGCCTATAATGTTCCCACTGCTGGGACACAGGCCTCCTCTCGGTGAGAGAGAGTGGGCCTTAATCCACCCATGTCACATGTCTTCGAATTTTTGGTTCTAGGACATGCCGAGATAAGCACAGCAGGGATTGATAATTTTCCCGGATTACGAACGACTATCTATGACAAGTAAAACTAACTGCTGCACGAATTAACCCTCTTTTATTCTTTATCTAAAATAAAAGCCTAAGTTACTCCTTATAACATCCGCTATCGAAATTCCCGTCAAAATCGGTTCAACCACTGGAACAGACAGAAAAAAAAAAAAAAACAATAAGTACGGTATATACTTTCATATACATTATTATACGTATATAGAAAATATACGTATAAATATTGATATTCATTTGGGTCACGTTAGACTGGAATACCATCTCAATAAACATAAGTTATAGTGAAAAATAACAGAATCAATTCGAAAATATCAGCCCAAGAAGCGCAATAGTTATCGTTCTATTGGTGACTTTACAAAAGTGCTGAGGGCAGCCACTTTACTATTCGGTACACATTCTACAAGTCCCTTTGACCATGAAGGATCCATGATGATTTCGGCATGATAAAAATGGAGATACTGTTTTGTGAAGCTATTCTAGTTTGACGGGTGTTAATAGACAACAAATCCGAGAGTCCCGTCATTATGATTTTTTTTTAAATAGACTCATAGCTGGGAACCTTCTGGTTGCGGAGATATTGGAGGTCAAGTATCAACTTAACTTTGAATACTCCCACAGCTCCTGTATCGTTGCATGCACCCTGTTTTGCGAGCGTTACATTGCGCGCTGCCGTAAACAGCGATTTTTGACACCAAACATAATAGTCGTTTCCCAGCAATCATTTTTGCTCAATCAAGTTACTTAAAGTATGACTCCGAACCCCGCTGCACGCGTCAGTGCTGTCAAAACAGTGCTGTCGCGTCAGTACTGGTCCCCATACATTTTCTATAGGTTTATATAAGATTACATTCCGAGCACGGCAGCAATGTCGCAGCAGCACTGCCGCAGTGTCACCTTGCATGTTGAAATGTAAATTGCCAGCAAAACAGCGAGACACCACGAACAGCAGGTGCTCGGAATCAGCGCGGTAGGCAGGATGCAGCGAGGTTCGGAATCATACCTTTAGGTTGATGTGTATGATATTATGTGCGTAGATAACGACTATGTAATAGTTCTTTTTACATCTTGTATGTGCAAGTCCCTGAAAGAGATAGCAATAAAGATAACTGTCACACTTACGTTCATAGACAAGATGTTATCAATCTTGTCATTGTTGCACATGCCGATGAGTTTGCACATGGTTTCGGGCGAGGTATCTGACTGCAGCACATGGTTGATGTACTGCTGCAGCTGCGCCGTGTTCTCCTTACAAATTTTCGCGATGGCCGGGTAGTTCACGTCTTGGCATTCCGATGATACTCGAGATGCCAGATAGTCCTATGGTTAGAAAGGAATTTGTATTGAATTATGACATCATATTTAGCCCAGAGGTCTAGTACCGTTGAGGTTTACTACGCTCATTTTTTCCAAATATTATTCTACTCTTGTTTTGACTTTCTTGTGCGTCAAGACCCTTCTCTAACAATGATATGTAATAATGTATCTGGTACAACTCTAAACTTTCGAGTTAAAGTAAGAGCAATTCCAAAGTTTTCTGATTTGGATTAAAATCCTAATATCACATTAACCAACCAGGGAATCAAACTCAGGTCCAGGCATCCTCCACTGATAAGGATCATGTCCTAAGAATGTGAGTAAGTTAGGAAAGATAATGAGGAAGTTTAAGGACGTTGGGAGATATTTGTAGATGAACTAGATATGGTAATAAGGTGATAAGGGAATTAAGTCAAACAGATTGGAATGTGTGGGGTATCCAGACATGCTGTGGATTTTTCATTTTTGGTGTAGCTTGTCCACTCTGAAATGACGCACCCCACTACTGCATTTAAGTACACGGTATTGCGGAATTCAATGGGTAATGCGTAGTGGGGCGCGTCATTTTAGAGTGGACAAGCTATACCTCTCAATAAAAGTGCATTTAGTTTTATGTGAAGTAATGTAGGTAACAAAATACTAAGAACACTTTTTTTTGGTAGGGATGTTTTTTACAGCCACCAAGACAACTTAGTGAAATAGATTGTCAGATAAGGTTGAAAACTAAAGTGAACAAATATAGTATTACTATCTGCGCATCGCGGTTTCAAAATAAGTCTCGATTCCGTGGGACTATCGGGATAAAAAGTATCCTATGTCCTAACCCAGGTCACGGTCTACTCATGTGCCAAGTTTCATCTAAATCCGTTCAGCCGTTTTAGCGTGAAAGCGTAACAAACAAACAAACTCACTTTCGCATTTATAATTCGTTAGGATTCTCATACATTCCAAATAATTTATTTTCAATTAGCTCCAATTCTAACTCAATCTTTCATACGAATCCCCAAATCCGCATGTGTCTTTCGGACTCAAAAAGCGTAAACGACATTAGAGATGTCTCTTACGCCTACTGAGTTTAAAAGCCAACTAATTTTCCCACCATTCAACGCGTGTAAACCACAATAGACCAACATTTGGACCAATACCAACCTCATTAATAAGTTCCCTGACATCCTTCAGCTGTCTGAAGAGCTTGACGAATTTGTTGGACACATCGTTGGCCTTCACCGCTTCAGCCTGTTTCTCCCACACGGTAGATGTGCAGTGACCTACGGCCCCGCAATCAGCGCCGCGCCTGCGCAGACAAACGTAATTAGGGGTCATACATAAGATTACGTCATACATCTTTTTTGATTTTTGGAGCCCTGACATACGATGTCACGATTTGTTAACCCCCTTCCTGCCCCGTGCATTTGACATACTTTATGCATAGCCACTTACGTGACTCAGAAGTGAGTCAGAAGTGTGTAGTCCAATAGGTATGAAGGTAACTTCCGATGTTGTTTTTTTTTTGTTGTTAGAGTAAAGGTGATGATTGAGTGATTTTGTTTACCTAACCGTTGCCAGTTATGCTATTTCCTCTTTGTGCTGATTAATATCAGCACAAAGAGGAAATAGCATAACTGGCAAAAGACGTTGAACTGACAAAAGGTTGCTATTATATTTATTTCCTGTTGCACTAACGTTGTCTTAGCACGAATACCTAGGTATATTTAGTTTAGCTGGAGGGCTTAACAGGAATAGTACAAATATGTACTTACTAAACTGCTATTAGGTACTCTAAATAAGTTTACGAGTAAAATTTTTATATAGTGTAGTCTCAAGTTCTTCCTTATTGTTAGTATGTTGATAAGCTAATAATTACAAAAACACTGATAATAATATGTCTCTTTTACCCAAAACTCCATATTTATGCTCAATGCCTATGGCAAAATGTTTATTTGTGTCACATTATGTATGACACACAGTCCAATCATCCAATATGCAAAAATATTATATCTCCCCCTTGCGTGTGACTAAACGGACGCGGACTTAGGTACCAGATTGTCAATAATCATTAAATTGCTGTGACTTTGTTTTCATATATATTATGCATGTATTTGCAAAATCGCTCTATATTAAAAACAAAGTTAGATAAGAGTAATTTAGTCAGAGATTAAGGGTACTTAATTAATTAGGATATCCATCAATAGGTAATTTAAATATAAATAAACATTCTGGAATTATCAACATAATGACGAATTTTCTTGGTAATTCAATGAATATGTAGTCGGTAGCTTGTAGGTACATAATATGTACCTATTATGTACAACAAATATAATTATGAGAACATACTTTCTTTGTGTTCATTCATTGGGACAAACACGTGTACAAATACCCACCCCCACAGTTACAGACATCTTTGTGTTTTTTTATTTTATCAATTTAGTTTTAATTTTGAAATGCATTTAAAGAGCAATGAAACTTACTTGAGGCTCTGACACCATACTGTTGGGCCCTTCGCACACTCCTTCGGTACTTGTCGTGCAAACGACAAATCTGGGAACAAAACATCACAACTGTAATAAAGTGACACAATAATATAAGTGAGCTTATCTCTGTTTAATGACAAATAATAAAAATAATGCCAGCAAAACAAGGACGGGGTCAGCTACTGTTATCTCTGTAAACTTCTACACAATTAAAAAGTGAACACTGAAATTGATAAGAGAACAAAGCAGACAAGTAGAACATGCTGGTTCACTGTTCTTAGAATTATAATAGTAAGTAATAGTAATTTTATTTCCAAAGTACATGTTACATCAATGAGTCTCGATCTCTGAACAAGGACATCCAGTATGACAGGAGTCGAGGTTTCTCCAGTTACAAGGATCAGCATGATAGAAAGATTTTGCTCTTCGATTTTCTCTTCTATCAGCACAAATTATATGAGAATTGCTGCATGATATTCTCAACTTTGGTAGAAAAAATATCAGCCAATCAGCGGAAAGTAGCAGAAATGCCCAGGGTGCTCCGGATATAATTGAAGTATTGACACTCATTGAGCTAATTTAATTAATGCCTTAAATCAGTACATATTTAGTACTTTCATGGACACTGAACAAGACACAATATAAGTTTAATTGTTATGACGACTATCCAGGGCTGTCCACAAAAGCGTTAACACAAATTTCAAGCGCCATCTGTATGTTCAATGTTCATTATAGTTCATTGCTAGTAAGTAAAAATGAATGAAAGGATTTAGTAATACATCTCGGTTTAGTCATTTATTGCCCAATAGATATCCCATTGGTTACATTTTTATTTGAACCTACTATGAAACAAAATTTAGTTTGGTGAATATATCTAGATTCAAATATATTTCAATTACACTTTATTGTGCAAATACCTCCTGTCTACTTTGTAAGAAACAATAGTGGATAGTTGTAAACAAATTGTAACATGCAACTTAGGAATTACCCCACATCTTTTAACTTTGAATTTTGTACTTTGAATGGTAGTATTATGGTTAACCAGTGATTATGCGTACATAGTTATACATAGAGGTGAGCTTGTATTTCATCTATTTTAGCCTGTTGTGACTGAATTACAATAGGTACTTAATATTCTGGTTCACTACTCATTTATACCTAAATAATAAATGAATATAACTATTATGGCTGCTACTGAACTGATTAAAAGCAGGAAATATGATCCCAAAAACACAACTGCACAACAAAGTAACTGTATCATTTACTGACTACTAAAGGGTTGGATTATATTACATAATAGCTGACTGAGTGGTTGGTCCATTGGTTGCAAGCGCTATGGTTAAGCCTGAGGTCCTGGGTTCAATTTCCAGGTCAAGCAAAGTAATATTGGGTTTTTCCATAAGGATTTTACCCAGTACAAACCCGGAGACTGGATTTTTGCCCGGTTGATGGCAATAGGCTCGCCCCCCATTACATGGGACTTAAACATAACTGGCAAAATGTGGGTGTACCTACTATGGGTACACCTCTGCCTAACCCTTCGAGGAAACAGGGTGTGATGTTATGTTATGTAGCTTAAAGGAGTTTTAATATCACTAGGTATTTCAAGTTTAATTAGTAAACATGTGGTAATTAAATTATTAGTAGGTAGTTAGGTACCCACACTTCTGGTCAACAATAGATAAATCTATATCTGTCTAGTCATACAATGCTAGTTGTTTTTCGAGAATAATCTAAGGTCATCAGAACAGCAAGACTAAATTATAGTTTTAGAACAATGAACAACTAGAATTTAAAGAGCATAACTGGGTACCTAATTGGCATAAATTCCAGCAATGATCCAACAATATTAATCAGCCAACATTCGTAATACCGCGATGAAATCACTACGTAACGCGAAAATAATTAATAATACAATTTGAAACAATAGGTAGAGGGTACTTTGCATGCAGCCTGTGAGAACTGCATAAAAAGTCCAACCAGCGTAATTCTTAAGTTATTAACCTAAGGTTTGCTAAACAACACAAATATTACAAGGACGAAAATAATTACAAATACGATTCAGCGTAAATTAATAAGTAGTTTACTCACTTGTATAACAAAAGAGTGCTATTAGACAAACCACAAAGGTGTTTGTCATTTTTAAAGTTTTCGTTTTATCTCGTGCAGTCCAGTTTCGTTCTCGCCGCACAAATACTGTATAATTTCACTTTGTTTGGAAGTTAATGCGTATCGATTGATAAACAATTGTCAAGTCACTCAGCCGAACAAACCAACAACGACCGTCTGCAATGCAACGCTGCTCCTGTCAAACTTGTAGTGATGTGCCCTGCACTGCAATAACGATAACGTCATTATGGGTAACCGTTACATAGATAATTCAAATCAACTTTATTTGTAATTCTACTTGTAACAACATTTTTTATTCTTTTAATTTCGTTCACTTGTGTTCAAGCAAAGCAAAATAATATTATGATGTTGTTTGTTGATGATTGAAAAGGAGTAACTTCGAAAAAATACTTCTGACTATGAAAACATTGCTTACCGTACCTGAAGCGATTGATTTTTTTATTTTTTTTATTCTAATCTAAAACGATAGAAGCTGCACTGGTCGATCGAAGGTTAAGTAACGCAATGATTGCCGCAGTCGGTTGGTGGATGGGTGATCATCTATTACATATCGAGACCCCTCCGTGCCTAGGAAAGTACGTTAAGCCGTTGGTCCCGAGTGTTTTCCGTCAGGTTGTAGAGATCAGTAAGCAGTCACTCCATGTAAAATACTGGTATTTTAGCTGGATCCGGTTAGACTGGAAGCCATTCCCATCATAGTTGGGAAAAGGCTAGGCATATAGATTGATTTTCATAGTTTTGAACTACCGTCAGCGAGCGTAATAACCGCTGTAACCAAAACATGCATTAGCTTTTTTTATTAGTAAATGGTTTAACCACAAAGGTATGTATTTGCGTAACACATTTTTTTAAATGATTACGACTAATCTGTTTCTTTTGAGAGTTCAGCAACATTCATTACGTTATTTACATTGTTTGCCGATTTTTTTTTGCGAACTTTTGAAGCAATGGATTAGCAATCTGTTTCACAGTAATTCCGATTGTGATTGATGGTGTATTACGCAATTAGGGTGCTAGTTAGGCTACGCCTACACGTTATTCGGAGAACTAATGGGACATCACTACGTACATAATTTATGTCAGCGCCACCTAGCAATTTCGTAAATACTAAGATGTTAGAACATTTAATAAGTGCTAAAGCTATTTGACACTAGATGGCGTTGTTGTAAATATAACAAGTTAGTAAAAGCTTGTGAAAATAGCTTCAGCTATTGAACAACAGATGGCATTATCTAGCCAGTGCTAAATATTTCAGCGGGCTTGATAACTAGTTTCGTCTTGATGTAAATAAAAAGTGGATCTCAAACCGCCACCTGCTTCTTATTTTCAAAATGAATGCAAAATTCATTCCAACCTGATAGTAAAGCCCGTTTTCATAAAAAAATTTGGCGTGGCGGCAAATTTAATTGTAATGTAGGTAAATAGCACAATAAGTTTCACCTTTCAGTGTAATACAAGAAATACATTAATGCAAGTGGGCCAGTTATTTACCTTTAATTACCTTAAATGAACAACTTGTTATTTTTTTATGGATTGGCGAGTTAAACTGAAGTCCACAGTGTGTACCCTAGACAATACCTACTCGGAAAAAGGTAAACTTTTCGTCTTACCAGATGCGGCTGTATGTTCGCTAAGAAACTAATCTAACGAAAAAATATGATTGCAGTAGATATGTAGAGGTCTGTGCCTGTAGACTAGGTTGGAGATTTAACAGGATATAATGGGATTTCTATGCAATTAAACAAGTTTTCAGAAAAATAGGCTCTGCCTGTCTTCGAATTTTATCCTTGTCATAAGAATACGATGTAATAGGTGCAAAGAAAGGTCACCAATCAATGAGGTTCCTATTCTTGGATTTTGATTATGACCCATTGAGAACGCAATGGCGACATCGTCGCCAAAAGCAGAGAAGGAGGTGTTGGATGGATTTGTAAGTTAGAATTAAAACTTTCAACATCCAGTAGCTATGAGTCTCCTGATTCTGACCAGTTCACATCCCATTTACTGGAGTGTCCCAAATGTCCGTCCACTTGCATGATCGATGATCTGCTGAAGAAAGCCACTGATACCAGGATTTATCTTGCGAAAAGAATTAAAAGAAGGGTTGCAAAGAGTACTTAGCTCCAGTTGGGACGGTATTGGAAGATGCTAATCTTTCGTGGGAATTATGTACCTTTTATGTACCTACCTACCGAAATAATATACCAATTTAATAACTAACAGACTTGTACCGATAATCGTTACGGTTAATGGCCTAATAGCGGAGAGCCTCGACCAACACCTCAGGAGGCTCTCATTGCGCGGCTGGGTCAAGGGCTTGATTCAGAAAGCAGTTCTCCTAGAAATGGCATGCATAGTGAGAAGGTTCGTCTCTCTAGAGCCCTGACCACCGGCAGCTTTGACCCTGTTTCTGATGCCGATAGGCCACTATATTTTTATTTTTTTAAATGTTTTTTCATAAAAATATTTAAAAATGTAAACGACATGCGCATAAAATAAATAAAGGAAATAATATGTACAAGTATATAAAAAGGGGGCGGAAATAGTTATAGGGCATCAAAAAATTCGTCCGCATCGCTGTCAACGTTATTATGTAAATACGTGTGTGTAAATAAAAATGTAGAAGAATGGGCATTTAATAACTTTCAGTTTATTTTACTTCCACAAAAATACATTTATAAATCACCGCAAAATAAACCACCAAGCTCGATAACAGAAACAAGTAAATAACTAACTAAGTATATAAAGAAACCGTCCACAAAATCCAAGACAAGGAACCTCGACCCAATAAGACGTCGAACTCCCATAGAAAAGGACGAAACAAAATTGGTAATTCCATTCTCCAGGTTGGTTTTTCGAGACACAATTAGGACATTTTGTTGGAGTTGGGGTCGTGTAATAAAATTAAGGAGACGCCGGCCGGTCGCGGTAAGTCGATGTCTTCGGGCGGCATAAAACAAATCCGACCCGAGCTGGCCCGCGAGGAGTAGCGCACACGAATCCGTGGAGACTTCTTTCTTCTTTATTTTTGTCGTAAGTAGATAATGTACGTCGTGTATATTTTTGAACAACCTAATTATGCAGATATTTTTAGCTAGGCAAAAATATTAATAAGCGTTGTAGAAAAACAAGGGTAGTTACCTTGGCAATGCTGGAACGACTGTGATTTAGGTAGGCTATGAAAGGTAAGATAACCGGCTGTTTTTGCGTAAGTAATTTGGGAAAGGTCATCACTCCTGGTACATAAAATGGGCTAACTGGTTGCATTGTAAACTGCGAAAAACTGAGACAGAGTTCCTTATATCAACAGCTGTGATGCCGAATAAAACAGCCCCAAAAATACAAACACAACAGCCCCTCAATCCTACTCCTGCATATGAATAATAAGTCAAGTAAGTATACTATCTGAAAAGATACATGAAAAGAACACTCCACTCAAACCACCGACACATTACTGTGTCGTGTTGTGTCATGACGCGGGACACCAATCAAACGAATCTATTCAGAACTAAGGACGTCAAATCACAACGAGTTTTGATTGGCTAACACTGCGTCAGAAAGCGACACGACACAATACAGTAATATAAATCCGGCTTCACAGTCTATGCATTGTTGAACAAAGGCCTCTCCAATGTTACGCCACAACGTCCGGTTCTCCACCTTCCGCATCCAAATTTCCTCAATGCCTTCTTCAGGTTGCCAATCAATATGGAAACTTATTGAATACTGACACGTTGATTTGCTGTTACTTTTTTTTACCTACCCTACTGACACAGGACCTAAATCCTTAAGCACAATTGTCCTTTAATACACAACGGACTTGTGTACTTAGTAAAACTGTAAATATTCACAGCAAGTCGACTTTCTGCCAGTTTTTCCATCTTCACCCGCCAAACACCATCAAACTTGTTTGTGGAAACCGTACACCCCGGTTTTAACCTAACACTGTGATATTTTTACACCTCAACACCATCTCCACAGGTTTGTGCACGTGCGTGATGTTCACATATTCTGAATAACACTTGAATAGCGCGTCCTAACGCACTGGCCACTCGCCCACTCGCCCACTCGCCCACTAGCCCACGTGACGAGACTACATTCGCACGACACTTTGTTTGTGTATCAAATCGGACAACAACGGTGACTTTGTAAATGGCGGGGACGTGGTTATGTGCTGTTTTAGGGCGTCCTTTTCGTATCCTTTATGTTTATATGGAGGCTATTTCCTTAGTACCTTACCTTTACAAGAGAATATGAGAACTATCTAATCCATATAAAGTAATTTTGGACCTCAATATCTGTTGTGGCTTTGTGTAAGCAGTTATGAATATTTTTGTAGAGTGTAAGCCTGTCATAGCAGTTAAATACCCTATTATTATGTAGGAATCGTCGTAGCTGCCTATACTTTCATGAGACCATGACCATGCTCATAATTTAGATGAAATATAGACGGATTTTTGGTGGCTCTTGCTTTATGATACCACCAATCTGTAACTTGAAAGAAAATGAATACACATTCCTTCATTCTAAACAAATAAATCCATGTAAGTAGTAAAACGCCCAAGAAAATAACAAAAGAAAAGCTGCAACTTAGCTCCAGCACCGGCGCACCACATTCAGCATTCGCTTAGTCCATCGCGTCCGAAGCACCTGTTAGTCTACAAAATATAGTGTCGAGACCTAACTGAGTGGAGTCGCAAAGTTGGCCGCAGTTAGGAAAGATTTGTCGCGAGCCGGCAACTAATGCCTTATACTCTTGCTCTTGTAAGTAAAAATTATGATTATCGCCCGGCGCGAGCTGAGCCCTTGATCCCTAACTAACGGCCTGAGACGCGGGACTTTCCTTTTCTTCTCAACTATAACTCTTTTTTATTGGCTCCGCGGCGGTTGCAGCGCCGGCGGCCACTGGATTATGGACTGACCTAACTGATCGGAGAACTAACGACTCTCGCTCGAACGTACGTTATTTACAAATCGGGATCGCAAGATGCTTGTTTGTGAGTTAGTGGAGTGAGGTGGGACAGTGACCGATGTAGGTGGGTTACTGGGGGAAATGGTGGAAATAATTGCGGAAACTTTGGGTTTAAAATCTTTTATTCGTTAGCCTACTTATAATTGTTACATCAGTAGACTCTATTCCCGCATAAATGTATCTCAGTTTCCCAACTGAAATCCAATTATGACTATGAAAACCCAACTCGGGTACATAGGCAGCCCGGACATAATAAAACACAAGTCACTCCTCAAGTGCAATACAATACATAAATGAGAGTGGGTCGGAGACGGCGCGGGCCTGCGACGGTCGATTAAGGAAGCGACTGCACCGTTGCCTTGGCGACGCCGCCATCTTGAACCCTCCCCGCCGGGCCGCACCCCCCCGCGACCCCCACGTGTACCCACCACAACCCCCACTGTAAACAACTCGCTGTATCGTTGCACTGAAATACTCGATATATTTAAAAGGCTCTCCAGTCCCCCTGAATCACTGGCGTAAGATAAAATTGTCAATTTATTGAGGATCAAAAAATATGATTGCAGTGCACGTTAGTAACTATTTACTAAATGGGCATATAAAGACGAGAGTGCAATTTAATGGCTTTCCAGTTTTCACTGAATCTGAGAAAACTAGCTCTGCTTTTGTAGAAAATAAAATGAATGTTAGTCAAGGAGGTAAGCTTTACGGTGGTAGGTTCTGTCTGTAGGTAGTGTTGTGTCTGCAATTTTTATTCACATCACTATATTTCAATACCTACCTAAATTACAGTTCATTGGAATAAAAATACTAACAAACCAAAACAAAAAACCTATTTTTTTAAAATTTTCTTGTTCTCAATTCAGCACGCTATATTCACGATGTTGCCGGGACCCCAGACGATGTCAGCTTATGAGGAAGCTTACATCTATGGGAGACTAACGAAGTACCTAAAGTCTAGCACAGCTAGGCATTTACTTACTCACTAGAGCTAGATCATGATATATTTCTTTTAAAATCTGTAGAAATACCAACCTACGTGGAAAAACCTGAATAATATTCGACTTTGTTAAAAGTTAGTGCAGTTAATATATCAAAACTGACGGCTAATGAAGACAAACAACTGAAAATACTGAAGAAAACATCAATTAACCAAATAATATCTACTTTGTGTAGTAAATACCTTGGCAATAATTAAAAAACGTTTTTTTTTTTGTGGATCTCGAGACAAAAATAGAAAATAGATAAAAATTGAAATATTTTGACAATCTTTTTGTTTCTAATAGAGAAAAAACGTCAGTTAAATACATGATTTAGGACAATGCTCTCCAAATAAAGATAAATAAACAGTAATTTTTCCCGCGATGAATATTGAAGCAGTGATTCTGATGGTGACCGTCCAATTACACGTGAACGGTCGCGAAGACAAATGGCCAACATTACTCAAGATTAGGAGCCGCCCGACTCTAGTCCACCTAATGTCGCGGAGTGCACTAAATCATATCACACGATTCGCTAAAAACATGCACAATAAACGATCCACAGTTTTTTCGAATGTTTTTTTTTTATAAACAAACATTTTAAAGGTAAAATTAAAATAATACCGAACTTTTTAGATTTTAATTTTATGTACCTACAGTAAATATATAACAAAATATAGTCGGTAAGCATTTTCCGTTACATATATCTATATGTAACGGAAAATGCTTACCGACTATATTTTGTGTACTAATACCCATTAAGTTGATATTATTAAAGTAGAAGGCAATCTGTACAACGTTTTAATGTATTATGTAGAATTATAAAGGCGTGGAGCCCCCGCTTACTTCTTATGATTTATTCATGAGCGAAGAACAATGTTAAATTTGAACATGCCTACTTGTACGGGCGCAGTTTAGGAGAAAATGTCAAGCGGTATATTAAGTAATTTGTTTTTCATAAAGATTTATTAGTAAATATAATGAATATACACATGCAATGACTTCATTAATATTGACGATTAATTGCCTAGGTATATATTAAAAAGACAAACCGGGTAAATAAGGCTCAAAGAAAATTGAGGAAAATGAGTTGTGTGGTGTGCGAGGCAAGCACGTAGCAACAATGAGAGGAGCGTATTTTTATATTATTATTTGTATTATTTTCAAATGAAGGATAAGTAGGAATATCATAAATAGTAATAGGGTGAGAATATGAATATTTTCCGGTAAAAAGCTGTGTTGAAAAAACAAGTATTTCGAAATGATATGTTTGAAAGTGTAATCTTGAAACAGTAGAATCCGTTGCAAATGTACCCATTTTGTCAGTGCTTACAAAATTCTAAAGCCGGTAGCGAGTGCAATATACAAGGAGGGAAGTTCGTATGGCTGTGTGTGTGCCGGCCCCACGGCACTCAGCGAGCGACCTGCTTTTTATACACATAATATTTATACGAAAAGAAAACTTGTTTGAAGTCGTGAACAAAGCCAATCCGCCGCGGTTATTCGTGATATTTTCAGGCAAAGTCGTACCTTATTCGCAAACATCGAATCCCGTATACAATACAGTGCGAAACGAAATTCGAAGGATAGATAATTTCGGAGAGAAAGAAATAAGGCGAAAGGGAAAAAAATATAAATTGAATAGTCGAATACACGCATCCCGGCATTACCATAAAGGCAACAGGGATCAAGCCGGATTCCTCTACGAACTTTTTTATTTTCCTTCCACCTCTAAATCTCCCAGGCAAAGCTTCGCGAATCTGCAAATGTTGATTTGATGATGTGGTGTCTGTGCGCGTCGTGCGTGCGACACGACGTCGCGACGCGTCTTGCCGCGTCGTATCGCGTCGCTCACCGCCCGCACTGCTTATTGCTGACTTGAACATTATCGTTCATGACATGATGTCGTGACGTCAGCGTGCCGACGTACGAGCGGATTTTGATTACTTGCACTTTTATTGTTGTCTAAGATTTGTAGCTCCGCCGGAGCTCGATGAAATCTGCTTTAGTGTTTGTTTATTCAGCGCGACGGAGGAATAAACATTACAGTATATCCCGGCGCGGCGCGTATATCTAAAACAATTGAGTAGGAGGGCAGGGTTTTAGCAGCGAGTAGATAGCTAACGAGCAGGAGCAAAAGGTTGCGGGCGCCGCCGCTGGAGGGCGGATTACGGTGCTCATCCATTGCGGTCATTAAGACACATTACCCCGCCCCGCACCGCGTCGCCCCCCGCCGCCGCCCGCACAGACCCGCTTTTTAATTCAACTTTCCTCCTTCACCAATTTGCATGATTACTTTCGTTTTTATTGTGCTCCTCCACGGCTCTATTCCTTTAAAGTATCGGTTATTTTGATAAGCTGAGCACACTAAATAAACATGTATCTCGAATGAAATAACACTCTTGTAGCAAGGATGTAAAAACGTATTATTGGGAATTCACTTTCAGAAAATCCATTTACGCAAAATCATCGATACACACTCCCCGCTATTAAGTGCGTAATGTTGAAACTGAATTGCTACAATCCCACAGAATTCCTATTTAGAATCAGTATTGCTACGTGCCTGGTAGAATATAATGCTATAAATCAGCAATTGCCCAACGTAACTCAAGGTAACAACACCATACATTAGCGGGCACCACTAAACCGTCGAGAAACAACTATCCGAGCTACAATTTTGAAACAATTACCTCCAGCTCAATATCGTAAGATTAAGAAAGTCCACGGTCGGAATTAGGATTTGGGAGCGAATGAGGGCAAACCGTCTTAACAGCCCGACTCCACAAATTGCGGACCTTAACGAGGGCATAAAACTCGAGTCGCTCTCCCGGAGACGCCACAGATTGTACTCAGACTTAGTTCAGGATTAATGGTGTAGAAAACAGATTATCATTGGCTGGATTTCCATTAGTTTGGCCCCTGCCACCGGCGCGTGAAACCTACGGAGATAGCAGCCACTCGGTGTTATTATTTTCCACATAACGGAGCAGCATCTCCCAATTTAATTCTATTAGGTTCTGTCGCGTTTGAACGACAGCACAATAAAGTCGTTTGAGTGGCGACGAGCCGCTTCGCTCGCTCCGCTCCGTCGCTCCGAGCCCTCCTCTGATATACGCTCATTTGATTTCCGCCACTGTTTTGTTTATAAATTTTATATTGAACACGGTTTATGCGATGTTTGCTTTAGTACCGACAATGTATGTGAGTGATTCATATTGTTTTCGAATGTTGTTGTAGTATTGATATGAATGAGAGTTGAATGTTAATTGTTACGCTATTATTGAATGGAATCGAACAAAGCGAATGAAGTGAATGATATAAGGTATTCTAGTATCAGAACATCAGGTTTTTATGGGCTACGAATAGCCCTACGCATCTTATAATCAATGATGAAAAAAAATAATCTCATTAATTTTTATTTTCCAAGGATCAATAGGAAACTATTCTATTGGAAACGAATATGTAATCTTATCAGTTTTCAGAGGTTTCAGGTTAATTTTGTAATTTTTCACTCATAATGATTTTATGAGCTTATTCACAAATTTATTTGTTTTTTGGTTCTTGGCACCTAATCATGCTGAATATTTTCAGCTGAAGACATGAAAACTTCAAATAGAAATTCCTTTAATAAGTTTCATGATTAATGCAATACAAACAACAAAACACATAATTTAGGTTATTTCGACTACGTAGTAGAAACCTGGTCCGTAATGAAATGTCGCACCGGTTTTTCCGTTTAAAAACATTACACGTACGATGTCGCGATGTTTTAATGAATACAAATTACATTTGCAAATGTGCTTAATCCAGAAATTAGTTACGTTCGCCTCCTCCCGTACCCCTCGGCGTACCCTGGGGCATGGCCTGGCTAAATACCGCTGCATCCGAGTTTCATATTCCGTCTGCAGGTGTTTCTACCGCAGTGTATTAGGTATTCGTGGAACACACAATGGGTATAACGTAGGTTCATGTATTATTTTGTAGGTTTATATGAGGAAGTTGGTTATGGTTCTATGTGAAGGAATGATGTTACCAATATTTCGTAACAATAGTTTGATTTAAAGAATGTCTGTGGAGTTTCTTGCCCGTTCTTCTCCATAGGTACCTACTACGCTTTGGAATGGGGAACTAGCTTCATCTTTCTGGCTGATCGACCCCCTGACAATTCAAAAGTACCTGTAATTGGTTTATTTGAAATAAATGCTTTGAGTTTTGAGTTTTATTTTTTTGTGGTGGGGCAGCTTTTGGGTGAAATTGAGAGTCAAAGGAAACTTGGTTCTTCAGGACGCATGAATAATAAAAAAAAAACAGTGCTTTCTTCTAGGGACCTTTAAGGCACAGCTTTTTTTGATTAAATACAAATATCAAGTTTAACTACCGTTATAGTTGGTCTCAACTACTTAACTTAGTTTGAAGTTGGTAAGTAAGTGATGTGAGCAGTTGATAAGTAAGTGAGTTGTAGGTCGTAGGTATGAACCCAGACAGGTGCTTTAGTTTGTGTAAATTATTTCATCACCACTGCTTTCGAAAACATCGTGAGAAAACCGGCTTGTCCTAGAACGAAAAATTCGAAGACTTGTGACATACTGCGTGGTAGATTACAGCCCACTAGGGAGTGGGCTGTAATCGAGAGGGCTCGAAGAGAGGAGGCCTGTACCCCAGCAGTGGGAACATTTAAGTGATGATGATGAAGACATACTGAACAGTTAATTCACCGTCCAAATGAAGATGAACTAAATATATTGTATTAAACTGCTGAAAAATAATAGCAAGATTAGTACTGTTTGTGTAGAACTCCATCTCTATAAACATAACAGTAGAGAAGTTTTTAAAGATTTGAACAGATTTGACGTAAAAGACCCCAATAATGTAGTGTTAATAATCTTTCAATTAAATCACCACTAAAATTCAATAACCAGCAAAACGATTTTCAAACTACCATTTAATTTTAGAATCCAAAGACGGCCAATATAAGTTCCATAAGGTATAAAATTGTATAAACGCAGTCTATAGCGGGGCTGTAGGTATAATAACCGGAATTGGGCTTCTTTACGCCTCATCTAGTGCTCGTTATGCCTCGATCGTAAATCTTCATTCCCCAACCCCCGTGCCGCGAGGCTCCCCCCAGCTCTTGATTTCAGCTTCCCACCACTCGAACCTTGGATATACTCATCTCGTAACATATCATAATACGTTAGTGTTGACGTGATGAGTATTTAAATGCAAGGTTTATGGAGCCTCCAGTATTTTCGGAGACACTTCAGAATACGTAATAAGTGGAACGTGTAAATAAGCTTGTGAATATGATGTAAGAAGGCCTTTACATTTTTGAGTTAAAGGCTCTTTTATTTTTGATTATATTGCTATCTGCTGATAGATCGTCTGTCACTATCTTATTAGCTGCCACTCATATTGATTTCTTTAAAAAAAATCCTTCTAATACATTGCAACATTCACATCTCTTATCACAATTCACCTGCTTTGATAAACAGTACTCAGGGCCACGATGCACCTTTTTTGAATTATGTAATATTGTTCTGTGTAATAATATTTCCTATAGAATTTGATATGAAGGTATTAATATTATCATATTATTATCTAAGACCAGATTTGGATATTTCAATCAGGATTTTAGGAGGAAAAAACAACAAAAAAATCATTTTAGGAAGTTGCTATAGTTCTTATGTTTATCTAAAATTAAAATAAAGATCTTTTCAAAAGAACTTCAGTAAACACAGTATCCAGCTCTGTATTCGACTACTAACGATTGAATGAATTTGGAACTAACGCTTCGAACTTTCGTAGCGGCGTAGCATATTGAATAGACCATTACAAAGCCCAGGGATCGGACTGCACTGAATACTTTTGTTCATGAAACTTTCAAATATATAATTCAGAGTACATAAGCTGTAGGAAAATGGAAAAATAACAGCAAAATTTTCCATGTATTGCCTTGTAAGTTAGTGATACAAAAGCCTTCAACTGGCAACTTCTTTATAAAGTAAACATATCTGCATGAGTTGAGTAGTGCTTGCAATAAATCCGTGTCGCAGTGTATTTATTTACTGCTACCCCCCCCCGCCCTACCCTCGGGCGTAGCACCCGCCCGCCCAAGTCGCCCGCCCTACGCGATGCACGATGTAATATGTCTAGAAAGTTTATTAAACTCCCTGTATGTCATATGATGTAAACTAGGTGCTTGTTTATTCATGAGAAAGTATGTTTTATGTTGATAAGTCAAAAGGTTTATATCAAGTGACGTGGAGCTTGTACAATAACTTGTTAGCGAGAATGCTAAGCCTCAACAAAAAGGTGCTCCCTCTTATTTAAAATAAAGGGTTTTGTTTTAACAGTCTTTTAAAATTACAAGTTTTATGAAATGTAAGCGTACTTATTTAATTGGTTTTCCACAACGAACAAGGCAATCGTTAAAAAAAGCTAAATACCTTCTACGAATAAATGATACTGAAGTCATTATTATTATTTTTAACGCCAGAAAGAACCAAATGTATCCAGACTACGAAACTCATTTCAAACAAGATTTCAATTCCGTTGAAATTTCGTGCAAGTAGATACATTTTCAGTTGAAGTGATATAGACGCACAACGTAGTGAGTGCGATATTATTCCGTAGTCAGGCGGCTTCAGGCACGGAACACAATTAACTTGTAAGATTGTCTGCGGAGGTTGCACTCGCTACCCTCGCCCTCCTCATCCATCTACCCTCCCTTCCAAACAAAACATCAATAAACTCTACGAAACAACCGATTTTGAAGCCTATCTGGGGAACTTAGAGTTGAAAATAGGATGTCAACGAATAAGTTTTATGTGCCGCATTTATTTCGCGTAGATATAACAGTCCAGTTACCCTTGATTGGTTGTCGTTCCTCTAATCCCGTTTTGATCCTTTCCACCCAAAACCTAACCCTCTACGTTCTCTAACTATTGACATGCGTGCCTACCTTTATGTTTGAGTGACGTAATCATATCGACATGGAAAAACGTAATTGCATTTTAAGGGTTAGTCGTGGCAAGCCATTTTAGTATTTAGCTGTAAAGTAGAACATTGTTTTTGAAAATTATTCTTCGAAATATAAATTCTTACCTCAGATGTCCACATTACTTAGTTTGAAGGTAAATTAAAAACTCTTATTTCTAAATATATATTTAAATAACTATGACCAATTATTTCAAATTAGACATTTTATTTATCAAGTTAGTTGTAACTAAAAATATATTCTTTCTTTTGCTTTATTTTTATTTTCTCATTTTATTTAGCTATTTGTAAAGCGCCGGTGACAAATATATTGTTTTAACTTTTTGTAGAAAGGCAAATAATAGATCATTGTAAAATTATAAATCAAGAATACGATGATTATTCACATAATGTGAAATGATAACAAACAGTGATTATAATCTCTGATTGGAATCTAACAATTACTTGATAACTTAAACAGTATACCACGTACAGTACTGTCACCATATCTACACACTTCCATCACACGCATGCTGACTAGCGACACATCGACTGTCTTCGTGTGCGTGCATTACATCATATTACATCTTATGTTGGCGTCAAGTAAATATTATATAGGGTTGATATGTGATAAGGTGCTCACATACGCACGTAGACTCCGGACCTCGGTGACTAAGGCGATCCTTGATAAAATAAAAAGCCACGCTAATGTTTGTCACCATAAAGATAAGCGCAGTGACGCGCGGGCCCCAGTCGCGGCCACCGCACACTCGTGCTTACGTACACACGAAACCGTGAACAAATACTATGTACCCTAATTAAACATCAAATAATAAAAACTCGACATTGACTCTCTGATAATGACAGCGTCGACAAATACAATGCTGTACGCACCGGCCAAAACCGACCTTTGACGTCAAACCCGTTCGGCACAATCAACGCGCCACCCGAATATGGCTTGATCGCGTCCCAAACCGAAAGCGATTAGAACGGGCGACAGCGCGGCCGCGTTAGTCCAGGAAAGCTCCCACCAAAAGGAGCAAAGAATCGGAAAGCGATACGGCTAATCCCACTAATCGGGGAGCAATTGAAAAATAAAAATGTAGATGGCGGAATGATTCCATTTAGAGCCAAAACGATGCGACAAAATAATAAAAAAGGTACGGGCGGAACGGAATGGGCCTGCCCCGGCGGCCGCCGGCTAATATTGAAAGCAAATCCTCGGCTAAATCCTTAAAGCGCTCGGATTCGAGCACCTGGAAACTGTGTGTTTGCGCCGCGCCGAGTCCGCGCCGAGACCGCGCCCGCGCCGCCGCCGCACCGATAATCATTCGCAGGATTATTGTATACTTTCCGGCTAATGTCACAGATTTCCATGAATCAATTGTTGGCAATTTATTGGTATTCGGAGCTTAGGACCTGTTTTAATTTTTGAATTTTGTGGGGGTTTTTCTAATTACTTAGCGCCTTTTATAATGCTAATACAGTCACGTTTTTTAAAAGAAATTTCGAATACGAGTACTTAATTACAAGTACTTAATGTTCTGAAAATATGAATAGCAAATTACTATGCCAACCGCATACTGTAACAGGGTTTATGGCAGACTTGAGACGATACATTCAGCTACCTATGTACCTACACTTCCGTAGGTATATTAACTCCATTTAATTTTTACCAAGTTTGCGGTTAGGTGGTGGCTAGGGCTGCGTTGCCATGACAACGCAATCTATCTTCAGCGCTGGCAGCCGTCGTCAGTCGCGCTATAAAATAGCTTACAGTAACGTGAAATTTATTTCCATTTCTCTATAATGCACATTTTTCTCTGCAAAATCCTAGACGCGACTTCATCGTGTCGCATTCGAAAGACCTAGATTCGTTCGACCATTTTATTTTACCCTGTATTACCTATATTGTTTTAAAATTCACTTTGAATAATTTGAAGGTGGCTTTATGAGAGATTTATGGAATCTGGAGAATTCTTTGGCCATTGAATTTGTACCACTGATTTGGGCAGATTATTAGAGACTTGTAAAAAAGTGTAGGTACTTCAATCGACTACTGTAAGGCGTCTCTTGATGTCCTTAGACCTAGAGATAGATCGATGTCTTCTTACAGGTCGTTCCGCTACTTATTGCGGTACCTGTCACCTACTCGTAGGAAATATTTTTATTAGTCAAAACGTGAGTAGTCAGTTTTTTCGGCAGCATCTCGGCATCGCATGTCCTGAAGGTATGGATGTAGTTGCAAAAAGCACAAACATAATAACATGAAATGAAATAATATGAAATTGATTATTTAGCAAATAGGATATCGGAATCACTTTTACACGTCTTAAAATATTAAAAATAAGCTAGATGAGTTCGGCGTTTCCTATCTGACTACTCTGAGAAGAAAGGTCGAAACAAACTCAGAGGTCGCAGTCTCTTTTAAAGTCCAGACATAATCTTGGTCAGGCCATTTAAATTAGTGTCTGAAATGGTCTTTTGAGAAAAGAACAACTCAGATTTGACGTGGACCTGTCCAGTCAGTACAAGCATTTCTCAGTAATCGTGGAGAACTTAAAAGCAGATGCTATTTCCTCTTTATTTCTTAAGAAGAACAAACTGCTATCACCCGTGAGCCAGGCATGTTTATTATGGCAATCCGATTATTTACAAATAAGATTTTCTATTCTATGTTAGAAATTAGAATATCAACTAATTATGCCACTTCGTTATACCAGTAATCAGATTAACTGAATAGATATTGATCCCTCGAGTATTGCTCGGCAAATCTATAGTTATAAAACTAAATATTATATGCAAAAGATAATTTAGATAACCTGTGTGATAATTGAGGATACACTATCCAATTGATTTCATTAGGTATTTTCCGCCACTCGTAAACGGTTTAGTCCATGTAAAATACAAAAATATTTTTTCGTTTTTGTTTTCAGAGACATGAATCAGGGCCTTTTATGAATTAATCAATTTTAAAGTGAAAATTAATCCAGATATATTAGGTACTTTTCAGCATCTATATTCAGGCTGAAAAAAGTTCTCAACACACGGTTCACTTAATTAATTCTGATCGACCCTTTGAGGTTTAGTGGAAAAACCACGTAGTGAGAGAAATTTACAGGAAAATCGCATTGTGGGTCGAGATTTTTCTGTGACTTCTTATTTCCGACAATAATATTATCATGGCACTGTCTTCAATAAAAAAAATCCGCACGATTTGTTACTATACATCGCGGGATAAGTAAAAAGGTATATTCTCTAATAAATACTTACTCTTTGGAGATTCACCTTCAGTTTCGGCATCATACGTGAGATAACTCTCTCTCTCTCTCTGTGTATGAGAATAGTTCTGTTCCTTTTCTCATTTCCGCCTTATCTGTTGTATTTTCACGGGTAGTAAGCCTATCATTATCTGGTATGTCGGATAAGGAGCCAGCCGCCTGGGTACCAAATAACATCTTGCGGAAACCAATCCGCGTGTCGTGTGTTCATTTCAGTAATATCCTTGCGACCTTCGTCATTATGGATGTGTTCTGTGATGAGATACTTTCTAGTAGTGGGTGGAATAGGCTTTAGTTTTGTGGGTAAAGATCTTCTTTATTTTTTCGTGTGGTTCGTAATTAACCTGGTGACAGTTTTTTTGCCATTCATGGGCCTCTGACTTGGCTTCACATGCCGTCAAGAAATATCTCTCAGGCTTGTTTTCCTTCACCGTTTTATAAACAAGTGATAATACATGAGGTAAAGAATTACATGTATTAATATCTGCAGTCTATAAACAGCTTAGGAGCTTGTGGCTAAGTAATAACAGCCGCACGGGTCGATTCATCAGATAAGGAACGTTTGCCGCGGTTGGTCCGTGGGTGGGTGACCATCTTTACATACTAAGTCCCCTCCATGCCTCGGAAAGCACGTCATTAGTAGATCTTTGACAGTCGTTACGGATACTTAGAAGCCCAAAAGTCTGACAACCAGTCTTACCAAGGGGTATTGTGTTACCTAGTAACTAGGTTGTGGAGGTCAGATAGGCAGTCGCTCCATGTAAAATACGGGTATACAGCTGCATCCGTTAGGACTGGAAGCCGACCCCAACATAGTTGGGAAAAGACAAGCTAGATGAAGAGTCTATAAACAGCTAAGCACGGACAGTTACAAAGCTAGGATTTTGTGTAGGAATGTGTGTTCGAAAGGATATGGGAACGTAAAATTATTAGTTAAAACCAAAAATACTCTGTGATATCTTTTATTATGACTAGAGGTTTTTTAAGTTACAAAACAATCGGCATCCTCTTAATTGTTACTCACAAAATAACTTTAACAAACTATTCGTGTTCGCAGATATTTTGTTCTGATATGTATAAAATGAAAACCTCGAATTTCACATCAATTATTATTTAAAGTCAAATCTATATATTTACATAGTTTATTTTCATAATTTTGTGTTTCCTTCACTGTTAGGTAGGCACACGGAAGTAGGATATACTAATTCGTGTATTAAACTAAATGTTATAACTAGTGAATGTTTACATCTAAATAGTTACAATATTTTACAATTATTATTACATCCATAAACGGTGTTAATTTATAAATATTTTAATAAATATTGAGATCCTGGTTACGTTAATCTCATTGTGTAAGCAGCTATTTCTAGCAATGGATGTTCTTGGAAATCTCATTAAACATAATGCTGATTGTTAATAGGATTTCGTTACGTTGGCTACGACGACAAACGGTAGTTTAACAAATAATTTGCGAAACAAAACTTCTCAATTTAAATAATTTCATAACACAGGGTTTAGTTTCGAATTCGTACCTAGATTAATAAAAACACCCATTTTACTAAAACGGTGAGGGCAAAAATTGGCATGAATAAAAATGTTCGTAGCTACGCAAGCATTGCCGTAGCACCGCGTAGCATTTGTCGTAGTCGCCGTAGCGCGTAGCCGCAAGTGTAGAGAAATATTTATTTACATTTCTAAGTTCTCAACACTATCAAATACGTAACTTCTTTGGCTACCAACCGCACTTTATAATAGGTAGGTAATTTCGATTTCGACATAATTTCACACTGGAAGTAATAAAAATGTCTAGACACAATTAAACTAAATTACTCTGGTTTTCAGATATGACAATTCATTCAGACAATGATTCGCAATTCAGTCTAATGCTGATGGAACAAGAAAATTAATTTGTATAGAGGTATCATCACTGGTGAGGAGCTCGTGGCTAAGTAACAACAGCCGCACGGATCAATCCAACAGGTTAAGCTACGGTTGCCGGGGTTAGTCTCTGGATGGGTGACCTTCTTTACATGCCCAGACTCCTCCGTGCCTCGGAAAGCACGTTAAGCCGTTGGTCCCGGTTGTCGTCAGAAGTCTGAAAACCAGTCTTACCAAGGGGCATCGTATTACTCATTTACTGGGTTGTGGAGGACAGATAGGCAGTCGCTCCATGTAAAATACTGGTATTCAGCTGCATCTGGTTAGACTGGAAGCCGACCCCAACATAGTTGGGAAAAGGCTAGGCAGATTGATTGTATCATTACTGGTAAGATTATTTGAAATGAGTTCTTTCGAAAAGGAGAAATAAGTGATGGTTTAAGTACATTAAAATTGTTATGGTAAGAGCAAAATTCGGGTATGTTTGGGATTTTTTTTCAAGTGTCAGCGAGTTATTAGATTAGCAAACTGTGAGAAAATTAATCCACATGCTTATTCTTGAAGGTACATAACAAATAAGTTGGAAGGGGAAACATCGTCTTAAAATGTTACCAAAATTGCCAAATAGGTATTTTATATTGTGTCCTATTTGCATTGAATTTATTTGATTACCATTAATTTAGGTTGAAGGTAAGGTTTAAAATCGTCCGTTTAAAATGTACTCAATTACAATCTTATTATCATAATACCCTATATTTACATTATTAAGGTATATTCAAAATCAAATTGTTGCAGAACGCAAATTAGACGTAATAATTTATTTTTTTAATTTTTACGTAAGGTAGCAACAATCTGTGAATTTGTTTTTGAATGAGAATTTAGAATAATCCTATTATTAAGATGCAGGTAGATAATGTTATATTTTAACACAATTTCAGTAGAGCTCGCATATTACAGATATTCATTCGCTTTGATTTATGATATGTATTAAATGCGTAGCGCAAAATGTGAAGTGGAGAGGCTGAGCATACAATCAGTTCAGCTCCTCTCAATAAAACACAACAAATGAAACATTTGGAACAACAACATTAACTTATGATTGCTATAATATTTACTATTACGATTTCAAATGCTCGTTATTTCTTCTTCAAATAAATTATCAAGTTTATTTATTTACAATGTTCGACATTAAACTAAACACTTACATTACAGTAATCTAAGTACATCGTAAGCTTGTAAAAATTGCACACATCGCTTTGGTATACGTACATACATAACTACATATTTACCAGTAACTTTAGAACGTCATCGTTAGGTTTTTATTGCCCGGGTTTCGTATGGAACGTGTACAGTCTGCTGCAGGCGTCGCGGCGCGCGCTAGTCGAACCAGTCCCACAGGTGCGTGTAGAGCGGGTGCGGGCGCGGCGCGGGCGGCGCGGGCAGCGGCGGCGACTAGGAGGCCGCGCGCTCGTCGCGGCCGCGCGCCTCGTCTCAGAGCCGCTCGGCCACGCCGGCGTACTGGCACGCCGACAGCGGCGCCGAGCCCGCGCGCGCCACCGGCGACACGCCGCCGTAGCCGCCGCCGAAGCCCGACGAATGCTGCTTGGCCTTCAGCCGCAGCGACGCGATGGACGACGACATGGCGACGCACGGCTCGGCGCGGTACATGCTGTACGGGTTGGGCGGCGTATAGGGGCACGGCGCCACGCCGCCGCCCACGCCGCCCGAGCCCGCCACGCCGCCCATGCCGCCGCCGCCCACGCCGCCCATGGACGTGGGCGTGTTGAAGCAGTTGACGGAGCCCTGGTGGTGGCTGGAGGGCACCACGCCGCCCAGCGGGTTGACGGGCCACGGGAAACTCTTGGTGCCGAGCGGGCTGGGCACCTTGGCGGCCCAGTTGTTGTACGGGTAGGACGAGTACAGCGCGTCCGTGTCGGGGAAGGGCTGCATGAGGCCGTTGAACTGTGTGCTGAAACCATTCTTGAAGTCTGCGGCGGCGGCTGCTGCAGCGTTCATAGCGTTTCTTTCCCGTTTCCGCCATTTCGCTCTTCGATTTTTAAACCAAACCTGCAATAAAGACATATTGTTAGTATGCGGAACTCCTATACCTCGATAAAGAAACCTATGTGCAGTAGAAAACTTGAATTAAGCTACGTTTGTTATTTCTGTCTTGTCTTTTAAAATATTTTTACCTAAAAAGTCTAAGTCAGTGCAATCTTTTTTGGGGGTAAGAGGTAAATTATTGGAGGCAGGTAAATTGGGTGTCCGGTGATTTCATGGCGAATCTACAAGTTTTAACGAGATTCAGAATGTGGACGCGACTTGCGTTGCGTAGTTATCAACTTTACTCATTACAAAGTTGACAGAGCGTCGTGGCGGTGGCGGTGGCGGTGGCGCGCGTATTCGAGCCACGTAGAGGCCGAGCCCCCGCCTCGCCGCATGCCGCAGCCAACGACCCGTCTAATTGCGGCCGCGAAATGAAGATAAACGAGCGTCGCGATTGGGCGGGACGGGTGCCGCCACTCGCCGCGACTTGATCGAGCCGCAATAAATGAGCGGCTACTGGGGGCAGCACACGAGGAGCCGCTCTATGGACGCTACTGTGTGGCCGCGCTGGAGGCGGAGTGCGAGCGGTGATAAGTCGCCGTGAGCGCAGATAACGCGCGCGCTGATGTATGGCGCGCGTCCGTCACCCGGCGATCGATCGCTCCGACGACACCTCCGCGATAAATTGCGCAATCCACGTAGCGACTGCAATAAATATTGTGCCGCCGGCGGTATTTGTCTCACTCACTGTGGCGGGTTCACCCAGCCGAAACGGTAAATAATACCCTCTTCCCTCGGTTAAGTGAACATAAACGGTCGTTTCCACCCCATATACAATCGTTTATTTTTCGAAACATTTAATTCACAAATTCGCATGAGCGCATGTTTCGTACACAGGGTGACAGGTAAACCGCGCTTTACAATCTAAATTCACACGCACGTGGAGCTGTAAAGATTTTGAACTCGATACTTTTATCAATTTCAAACACAGATTATATTAATGGCATTCGAAACAACCAATATGTAGGCACTTCCATTACCAAAACAAAAGCTTTACACATCCGCTATTTCCCATTCGGTCCGCGAACAAACGGGTGAAAATAACTCCACAGAAACATCGGGGGTGTTCAATAATGACGTCGGAATGATATTTATTTAGGTGCACATATGTGGAAATAATTTCCATTATTTGAATAGCGGCGGACAGCGAGCGCGCGGCGGGGCGTCGGGACCCGAGGAGGGTCGCGATATTGCGCCGCGCGACGCGGGGCTAATCCTTTAAATATATTATTGCAGGATGGTGACCGACCCGCGCCCTCCGTCACCCGGCAAGGAGACACTCCGACACTTTTTAATGCTTCCGAAATCGATACTAATGCGTGTTCGCTTT
Organism: Omphaloscelis lunosa; assembly: GCA_916610215.1. Classification (NCBI taxonomy): domain Eukaryota; kingdom Metazoa; phylum Arthropoda; class Insecta; order Lepidoptera; family Noctuidae; genus Omphaloscelis; species Omphaloscelis lunosa. The sequence continues at coordinate 7,092,192 of OU744247.1, forward strand.
AATTTATTCCATGAGCGGGTTGTTTGTCGCATTTGAAGGGGTAACACCTTCGCGATATTGTAACAAATTCTATTAGTGGCTTCACGCATGATTTAAGATGATATTATCCAAGAGACACTTATTCGATACCGAGTGTGCCGAGTAACATTACCGAGTAGGACAAACAAACAGATATCGCTAATATTGTTGATATTTCTTTTATGGATTTTGTTGCCTGGTCGTTTTTAACCCTTGGCTTAATCCTGAATAAAACTGAACAGAATTTTCTATCAGCAATACTTACACAGTCCTAAAATTGCAATTAATTGACCACTTTCCTCAAATCGATGAGTAAATTCGTGTAATAATAGTCGCGGAGTCGAATACAAATGTGTGCATTACCCAAGTCCTTATTACAGCTTTTATGCTAGATCGGATTCGATTCAAATACGATAATACGATTCTTACATACTACAGTGGAATTAATTTGATTTTTTTTATCCAATTCCTGAGCAATTTAGAAAAAATATCGATTTTTTAATTATGTTCATTGAAATAACGAATCTAGAGTCTGCAATGGAATAAATGGGCAACCCCAAACAGTTTTATATATGGTAAAGTTTTACATCAGTCAGTTATGTCAGTTTCGGGGTACTTGAAATGTCAGATTGCAGCGCTTTATGTTGTTTTCACAAAATAAAGTACAAAAATTGTTAAACCTATTAAAAGTAGAGTGCGGGAATTATTATATAATTTATAATGTGTAAATTCCAAGATGTGAAGGAACAGCACGATGTCGTCCTTAACCAAATACGACAATGTTTACAATATATCGAAAATTTGACGTGTAAGTAGATCTAATGATTTTGATATTTTGCCTTTTAAGTTTTGCCTAATAGATTATTATGTGTAATAGACTATGTCGTACCCATACATGCTCTACCTTCATACGATGACAAAACTGTATCAAATCGACACTGCATCGTGCTAAAGTGACTATTCTTTGCCAAGAATAAATCAGAATATAAACAAAACAACCTAACAAAAAGACAAACACAGTATCAAATTCTTTTTTCGTACGACAGGATGGTGTTGCCGTCTATAGATCTTCAAATTCCACCGTTTTTTTTTTTACTTATGCAGACTTAGCGTGGCCAGACTCTAACACAAATGGTATGGAAATGTCATTGAAGTCTTCAATGAATGGTCTTTAAAAACTGAACGTGATAAGTGCCTCAATATGACGGCTTCACTTTTAAAGCTGTGGGGGTGAACACCACAAATGCACAGCAAAATAAACAGTTTATTATTAATAGTTAACGGGAACTTGATACGATATCGAAATAAGAGTGCAATGATGAAGAGGCGACAGTCGCCCGTCGTGACGCGTCGTTGGGCAGCGTGATGGTAGATGTCTGGGTTATCAAGTTATCATGCGGCAGGCGGCGCATGTAACGCAAGATTAATGTGAGCCTGCGAGCACGCCCGAATACCTACTGACACATGCCTTCAACGAGCAAAGCATATTATCTGCTCGGGAAATTATAATACCTTTATCAATCATTCGTAGCACTTGCTACGGATGCTACGGGTGCTACGAAGCTTTGTAGACTTTAGAATTTGAATTTGGTAGTAATGCCAATTGTTTAGAAAATCATGTACATTATCATTATTGTGGTTTTATCATGAATTGATGAAGTACAAAATATTACTTCACGCCTTAATTGTCGGAAAGGGGAGGCAAAGTTAATAATGCGCTCGAAGTTAGAAATGGTATAAGTTCCATAAGTGCCTGTGCTGCACGCCCGAATATACCTACTAACACAACCTTTGATGCGCATAGCATATTATCTGCACGGGAAATTATAATACCACAAACTAGCGTATCCGTAGCACATGCTACGAAGTTTCGTAGAATTTTAAATTTCAAAGTTACGAACTAGCTATGAGGTCATTAATTTGAGCAACGGTAAACGAATAAAGTCTTGAAAAACTAAGTTTAGAAAGTGAACCGAAATGATTAGAATTCGTGTTCCTACTGCGCATAGTAAAGAAAAAGCTCGCTGTAAACATTGAATGGAACCACTGAATCGGTTAGTTGTACCACTTCCAGATTACGTACCGTGTAATTATATCAATTACTATCTAATCTATATTGCCGTCTAACGTCAAAAATATATGCCAAGAACTTCTTGGTTACATCTTTTCCGATATTCTGAAACAAGAATCTCGGAAAAAAAATAAGCAGTACCTGTGTACTTAAATTATAATTATGTAATTTTCCTATGTATTTTACTGTGTGTACATAAATTATAAAATAAATAAATAAATATGAATCTGTAGCTTATTTTATACTCTATCCTGCTAAAAATATGTTATTAACACGTGCCGAATAAATTGTGGACTTTCTAAATTCATTAGGTTAGTAGTGATGAATGATGGCACACCCCAGCACCCGTAATGAAGTTATTTTACGGTCAGCAGAACCACAGGGTCGCTAAATTGCCTTAAATTTAAATTAAACTGGAATCACAGTTTTATTAGCGTCATCAATCAAACTACGGTTTATCCGACAGGATGGCCATAGTTTACCGACATTGGATTATAGTTCTTATGTCGTAAGCAAGTGGAACTATTATTGCTGATGCGATTTGGTCCGAGACTATTCCGAAGTCAAATAAACACGCGCTCGCATAAATGGATATAGCATAATAAACTCGGGATTGACTCGTATTGAGTCAGGGTTGCCAATATTCGTAGTGCCGAAATAATAATAAAAAGTAACTTATTATTTTTATTTATTTTTTTGGGTACGGAAGACATTTCTAATCTCAAGCAGTGATAATTTTATTTTACTGTTATTGGTAAAACTATTACTGAAAAAAATATTTTTACGTGAATTCAAATAATATGATAAAATTCTCTTTATTTCTAATTCCCTAAAAATAATTACTTACAGTTACATCTCAACAAAACTATCAGTAGACAATTACATGCGTTAGCTCAGCCTCGTAAAGTGCATAGCCTTGCTACATAGTTAATTCGAACAATCAGCGATGTTAGAGCTGTGGGCAAGCCGCTGTTAATCTGTCGTGACCGGTCGCTGACGCCCCTAGCGTTGAGTAGATTATTAAATGCACCCTGCCGTGCCAAGCGGCAGTAACTTCTATATTATGGACAATACTCTTGTAACAGTAACCACAGAACAGAACGTCTTAAAAATGTTTCTACAAAACGGTGTTCTAATTGTTCCATTATCATTCATCATTTCAGCCGAAAGATGTCCATAGCTGGCCATAGGCCTCCCCCAAGCACAGCTACTTCGACCTGTTCTGTGCTTCTCTGATCCAGCAGATTCCTGCGACCTTCACAAGATCATCGGTCCACCTTGTAGGGTGAGGCTTTCCAACGCTACGTCTTCCAGTACGCGGTCGCCACTCCAGAACTTTTCGGCCCCATTGGCCATCCGTTCTGCGAGCAATGTGCCCTGCCCATTGCCACCTAAGTTTAGCAATATTTTGGACTTTATCGGTTACCCTGGTTCTCCTATTGATCTCTTCATTTCAGATTCGATTACGTAGGGAAACTCGAAGCATAGCCCTCTCTATTGCTCTTTGGGTGACTTTGAGCCTTTTAATTAGGTCCATTGCGAACGACCACGTTTCAGTGCGTTCACTTTTCTATGCATGTTACATAAAGCATAAAAAATAATCGAAAAAAGAATTTGAAAAAATTTATGGCTCAGTGGAAGTATGTGGAGCACTTACATTTCACATAAATTCACTTCACCACAAATTACAAAAAAATAAGTCAATTATTGCGAAAAATGCTTCTGTGTTTAGAAAACAGAGATTACTGAAGTTGATTTGGTGCAACATCGACAGTTATACAACCGCAGTATCTGACAGTGAGGTGCTTAGCTTCCATTCATTGATATAAATTCCTTGCTAACGCCTAGCAAAGTCCGCGGGATCACAACACTATACCGTAAGCCTATCAAAACATAATCGGGATAACTCATTGGACATCTAGTATGCCGGCCGCTCAACCTCGACTTAATGTACGACTTGCAATAATAAACTCTAAAACATTACATACAAAGTAAACTCTCCGGGAATTCGAATACTTGGCAGGAATACTCAGAGTGAAATAAATTTTGTAATTGAAATGCGTTAATACCGTATCTCTTGTTTACTGAAACAAATTCTTCGTGTAAGATTATTATGGAGACTACCGCTTGGGATCGGGCCAGCCGTGGTTAGAACATGACAATGTTATTTAATAATTTAATTATAGCAACATTTGTTTGTATTGTAAATGTCAATACTGATGGGATGCCTTAGCGGACTTAGCGATGTCAAGGAGGTTAATTTTATGATTAGTTGGACTCATTTTAGTTTGACAAAATTATTTTGCTCGTATTTCAAATCAATAGTAGGTGATTTTTTGCGTATAAACAAAGTATTAAGGTTCATGCACATACGTCAGTCACGTCAACGCCAAGTCGCCAATCAGTCAGGTCAATTTCAGGGACGTGTTTGAACAGGTGGTCAGTCAGTCAGTCAGTCAGTCAGTCATAGCAATGCATCGGTACAAATTGTCTTTGTCACAATGCCACGTTTCGTTCGTAGCAATACAAGTTTTTACTTGCCGGTGACGCGACGTCGACTGAGACGCGCCGGTAGTGACATGACTGATGTGTGTAGCCAACGTCCTACAACTTCTACGTAACTATATTTTTGGACGTGACTAGTCGGCGACTTGACGTTGACGTGACTGACGTGTGTGCATGAACCATTAATCCCTTATGTAGATTAGGAGAAGGCAAATAAAGTAGCAACATTATGATTAAATCAGCACATAAAATCATATTTTAATGAACCGTCTCTAATTGCTCATATTATACTTATGTAGTGAATGTTCAAACGAAATCGGTCAAAAGATTTATTTGGTTCTGTGCACACAAACTAATAGAGGATAGAAACGGTGCGCTGCTAACACGGCTATATCCGAGCATAGAGTTAGTTCTAGCACGCGTGGCCAGTGTGTAAAAACAAGGTAAATCTCGCTAAACTGTTTGCATGCAACGAGACAGGCGACAGGGACGTGCACTAAAAGCATCACAAAAACAGACCGAGAGCCGCTGGGGCGAGCCGTTTTCACGTAAAATAAATAATGTTTCGTGCCGCCAGCCTTGTCACCGGTTGCGTTTGATACACGCTGTTTTTACACATGCACACACTAAAATGTTTTCGCATCTTACAACTATTGCTTTGATATATGTGTTTTTCCGATTCTGTTTTAATGAAAAGTGTTTTAATAAATTTAGAAAAAAACTTCAGCTGTAAGTAAGTTTGTCTGTATCTCATAGTATTTCCTTTAAAAGTCTACTAACAATCAGCTTCAAAAGATATTATGATAGAAAGGATTTTATATTACTTAATAAGAAAAATAAAAATAACTAAAGAAAATGAGAGGGGCGGAAGCTTAGTTAACAAAGTATTGATACTCGCTTTCCTCTGACGCAACGAGTGCTGCTAAGGATTATCAAATACTATTCTAGACCACCTAAGATTTCAAGAAATAATATTATGTGTTTTCACTAGACATCAAAACAAGTAGTTCAATTTACAATAATATTCAGGCAAGGTCTAATACGTCAATAGCGAAATAATCTATTTGTGTGTAAGATGGATGTTCTAATTCGACGTCACGCAACAGACGGGGCGGTCTCGATCGCGTCAAATGAAATGTGTCAAGAGCTGTTTCACGGACGATTGGCGACGACGCGCGACGATGCGGCTCGTGTCGCTTCGTTTCTCAGAAAGGAAAACTGCCAGAGGGCGGTTTTACGTTTACAAATTGCTATGTAGCAAAAAATGATCCCAAATTAGTGATGTTTGTAATAACTCTCGTGTGATACCCGGCCAAAAAAATCCGTTTTGGTGTTACGTTTGTAAAACACCAAAACTGCTTTTTTGTAGATCATATAATTGGAAAATAGCTACTAATGTTCTATCTTGCACTCACTATAAATAGGAACGAATTGAATCGCTTGGAGCATTGGTGATCTGCCACTGAACTCATTATATAAAAAAAAAACAAAAATATCGCAAAATAATAAAACATTTAAAGAACATTTCACAGCAAAATGTGGTTTGATTTGACAAATATAATTTGCAAGGAAATACGTTTTAAAGAAAACACAAAGCTAAACGTATCATATTTTACGAACGCTAATTGAGTCAATAAGCAGGCAATGACCCTAATGAGTTGGTAACAAAAATAATGTTCAACGATTTATCGGTGCGCGCGCGCACAGATTTATTAGACGGCGCGCGGCGCGGCGGCGCTGCGCGGACGAACGAACCGTAATCCCCTGTTTAGGGCTGGCTGAATTAGAATATTGCATCATTATAATTTTATTGTAAAATATTTTAACTATTTTTGACAAGCTGGCTTTATTTACATCTGAATCCTATATCATTGCTATAAGATTCCTGAAAATCGCTGGTGCTAGAGCAAAAATTTATGGTTTTAGGGTGATTCAGACTGGTGATTGGGGATGCAATAAGTAAAACTTTTGAAAAGATAGAATCGTGGAATAATAATTTCATGAGTCGTGATTCATTCTATGAAATAATTAAAGTCAACGTTATTTATTTTCCAGTGACACGGTACATCTTAATATAAACTTCTTTTTTCTTTGCTAGCTGACATATCGCCAATAAGTTTATCATTTAAATTATTTTTTGTGCTGCATAATATAAATTATTTTGCATACTATTGTATAGAATCTTTTTTTTTTCTAACTTGAACAGACAGCTGTGCTGCTGGGGAGTTTGTTGCGCCACTTCTTCTTCCCAGCTAAAGGCACTAGAAAGTGGTGAAGGGTGGGCGTTTTTGGGGACTGTCTTATGTAATTTTGACGTTCGAAAAGTGCGGTTTCTCAGCCTAGTTTGAATAAATGACTTTTTAATTTTTAATTTATAGCGGTCCGTGATGCTTCTAATAAACCACCCTTCTTCGTTATTTTGTCATCAAGTTTTGTTTTCAGTCAGTAACACATGAAATTAAACAAGACCTAGCGAAAATAAGTAACCTTCATTTTTTTTTATCAACTTACAATTACCATTACAGGACCATTCATGATACCGATAAGCTGTAAAAACCTATCTATCTAGTTTCAACCAGTTCTAGGCTCTAGGTACATGAAAACCCAAACAGAAATGATAACTGGCACTCGAGAAAACTACTTCAGCTTCAATTACAATAAAACTTAAGACGCGCCACACAGCCCTAGAGAATACAAATGGGAATGTTTTGAAGAACACACGCGTATGATCCAGTGCAGTCGAGTACACTGAAACGAATACCTAACACTTGAAGCAACGCGCTCGACTCATAAAGTATCGATTTACACGTATCTGCATGTGATAACCGAGTAATTAATTGCCCACGGTGTATTTGTGGCGGGATCAATCTTCGCAATGTTACGGTTGGCTTGAAATTATTGTACCACTGGAATTTTCAGTCATATTCATTGAAATTGACAGTATGGTGGAGTTTCGACTGTAAACTCTTCATGAAGAATACATTATTTTTATGTTTCCAAGCTTTTAAAGCCGAAGTCAAAACTTCATGATCTAGCAGAAATAATTGTCTACCTATTCAAACGAAACATAACGTAAACGTCAGAAAATATGTTTGTGAGTTACGAACATATTTAATGGCAATATTATGACAAAGAATTAATACATAAAACTATTATCTGTTTCCACTACTACGTTACTGGAGTCAGCAACCGTAAGTAATTGATGACAAACGACACTTGCCAAATTCTTGGAGATTTCCTCTGATGAAAATGAAAAAAGAAGCAGTGATTTATATCTCAGTTGTTTTATTTAAAACTCTATTTATCATGCCGCGATGAAATACTCGAGAATAAACGATTCCAAGTTCTTCAATATGAAACTGAATACGAATAAAAAATGTAACATTCAAGTACGTTGGTTATTAAATGCATGTGAATAAATTCTAAGAATTTGCTCGATACACATGTTCAAGAGATTATCCAAACTAACCACTCCACATGCCAAAGAAACCGTAAACTATTCTATGAATTCAGTATAAGCTAAACACTACAAACTCGGCTGCAACCGCAGAATCTCTAGCAGGGGCCTTCCAAAACTATTGACAGTGAGTGTGGATGCGATCAGACTTAAGCCGGGGATTATGAAGAGACCGAAATAGACGCATCAAATCCTCGAGGATTAAGGGATTCCGTGTTCCGTCGGCCGGCACGGCACAAAAATACCGAAGACGCGCCGGATGCGACGATTAGCCTAAACATCTAGCTCGTTAATATTGTAATGCACTCGCGCTCCTGTCACGTTGCTGCAAGGACATAAAAAGTGGATTGCCATCAACTATTTTGTGGCTGAAAATACCCAATATGTGACACCCAATTTTACATTTTGAATACGAATACAATTTTAGTGATTCAAGAAACGTTGCCAATATAAATGTTACCCCAATACCTAGGTATAAGTCATCATTCTCATGTATGGATTGCTGCAAAACAAATATACACTAACTAAACGTCGCTAGAGTCTGGCCACGCTAAGTCTGCAATGGAATAAATGGGCAACCCCAAATTTTTTTATATATCGTATACTTTTACATCAGTCAGTTATATCAGTTTCGGGGTTGTAAGTAAATCTAATGATTTTGATATTTTGCCTTTCGATTTTTGCCTAATAGATTATGTGTAGTAGACTATGTCGTACCTATGCTCTACTTCCATACGATGACAAAACTGTATCAAATCCGCACTGCATCGTGCTAAAATGACTATTCTTTGCCAGGAATAAATCAGAGTATAAATAAAACAACCTATCAAAAACAAAAAGACAAACAAAGTATCAAATTCTTTTTTCGTACGACAGGATGGTGTTGCCGTCTATAGATTTTCAAATTCCACCGTTTTTTTACTTATGTAGATTTAGCGTGGCCAGACTCTATATCAGGATTCTTACCCTCACTCTCGCTTCAGTAAGATTGGTCCACATGGCGATCTCTTCACGCGTGGACATATCAGGATAGCGATTCCTTGCGAAGGTGGCTTCCAGCTCCTGCAGCTGTTGGCTGGTGAAGTGCGTCCTCTGACGTCGTTGTCTCTTGTTCTTCTTGTCACCCTTGTCGTCCATGGAGGGCTCGTCGGGCCCGACGCCCGGAGTCGTTGACTCCGTCTTTATCGTCGGCTCAGACGTTAGCGGACGATTGCCTGAACAGATAGTGGAAGTTAGTTCCAAGTTCCGTAGTTTAGGAGTGGAGTTTTGCGTGTGTGTATAGTACAAGTTGCTGTATTAAGTTCGTTGGTTATATTTTAAGTTAAGTAGATTTGGATTTAATTTTGAGTGATTCTGAAAAATATTATCCTCAATACATAGTTCAAAGTGATGTGCTGTAGGCTAAAATATAATCTCTATAAATTACAAATTACACCCGTTTTTAACGAGATGGGTATTTTTCAAGCAAATTAAACCAAAGAAATTCAGCTTTCGCACTACTTTATGTAACTATTATGTTTTCTTTTAATTGTTGTAAAACATGGTGTTTATGCGACCTAACATTAGTCCCAAAACTATAAAAAAAACGATCATAACAACATATTACATAAAAAGGTTTCCCATTCAATATTATTTAGATAAAAATATAGAATCAGGGCCACGATCGGCAAGTACCAGTAGCAAGCCCATAATGCGGCGGAGGATTAGGCGCAAGCGCACCTAATACTTTTACGACAGTGCCGTAAATTCGTTGATCTCGATGAGCGACGTCACACTTCACGTAATTTATATCACTTACATGCAATAAAATCTATTTTCGGTTCATATTTTTAACGGGCGATTATATCAGCGCGTAATCAGTATGGGGAAATAAAGAATTTCATTGAAATAAAAAGAAAATGTAATAATGTTGTTAATGGTATTTGGGAACATTTTTACGAGCGTGATAAAATTAACTTTTCTTTTTATTTTCTTTTAACGAACTAGTTATACTTAAATAGGGTTATTGTAAAGACCTTGCGACAGATGTGCTATAAACAGTGCTAAAACAGTTGGGTTATTAAAAAATGGATCCTGGTCACCGAAGGATAATGTCATAACTCATAACTGATTTTGATGAACATCGGTCAACTTTAGTGTGAGAAAAAACGAAAATACTACTGTAACCAGAAGCATGGCCGGGACTATGTGACCTTAATTACTGCCCTAGAAAGAGAATCATGTTTCACATGCTTCCTCAAGAACAGGCCACAAGCGTGTAACGTTCTGCCAAATAAAATAATCTAAATACCATAAATTTAAACCCGTTTTTCTACCATCCATAACCACTGCAAGTTCTACATGCCCGTGTGATTGTACAACGTTAAAATTCCCTCGAAAACGGTATCGGTGCGAGGGGACAAGTGATACGGTGTTGTTATTACATCAATTCGTTACTGATAACGCGTCGATCGCAATCAAGCCGCGTATATTGGCTTTGCTCGAAATCCCTGTGTCAATGTACCCATTGTCTCTAGCTGCAATAGAGGTCACTACTGAATGAACATCGGTGTCAAAAAAGCAGCGCGGTTACACCGTATGAAACCATGTAGGCTCTATCGATAAATTAAATATGTTTTGATGTAACAGTAATGCAAGTTGTAAGTAAAAATCATTTTATTTTGAATAATATAAGGTAGGTTTATCATTTTACGAGTATTTGTAATGTTATCTTTAAGAAAATTATGATAAAATTGATTAATTCGGCAAAACAAACAATTGCATTGCAAGTAATTAAGTGTGGTTTTTCCTGGCGATTAGCAAAAGATACCAATCTGTCTTTCAATCCACACTATCAATCAAATACTTATCTAAACAAAAATACCTAATTATGTAAAGATTTACAAAAATAATGATTTTCCTGGTAAATCTCTGTGCCTAATGAATATTTTACACTATTTTACTACGGAACGCAGTCACACGATTTTGCCTTGAAGATACTTTCTATTTATAGATGATAGATTTATTATTTTAATGTAGGTAATACCTACACAGATATTGAATATTAATATTAGTGTCTCATTAATCACAACACAACGCACACACACTTGTATGTCACAACATTTTATTTGATTTAGTATGAGCTTTTTTATATTAGCCTATCTTATATTACCTTTAATTTATTTATTAAAACGGACAGATCCTATTTGTGTTTATTATTCTAGCGTATGACACTCGTGGGTTGGAGCTGAAAATCAGCGTCAGGACTTTGTGTTGCCATCTGACATTATGCTGAGCTAAGGCCCTTTTATAGTTTTAATGTGTATTTTTCTGTTGTGATGCCAATAAACGCATTTTTCTTTCTTTCTTTCCAAGCTTCAACACGAACAGTAGCGATATGAACACAATTGCATATTTTACATTGATAATAAATTGTTTTAACGTAATTTCGTTTATTAAATATCGGATTAATGTTTATACTTTTATTGCGGGCGCTTATCTTGATTGAACATTGTTAAATAAACACCACTCTTCGATATTATACCTACAACAGGCTATTAAAATTGTTATGTACAAATAGTATATACCTACCCCAAAATTAAAACACGTTTTTTGTTTCATAGTTATACCTACTTGTTCATAGCACTAAAAAGGTACACATAGAACAGAAGTGTGTGCTTGATAGACTTATGTCCAGTACTTAGTGGATGACGAAGGTCAAAACTATTCAAACTGTGCACAAACACTCGGTAGTTTTTCGGTTAAAATGGCTGAAAGCAGGCATTTGTCAATAAGTAACTTGTTGCTGTAACTTACTGAAAAATGTGTTCACTGACGCAGCTTTAGCTATCTTTATTCAAATCTTAATATCTTCTAAGGTCCTAAAGACCTTTTATCAGACCTAATGATCTTATGAAAGGTCTTTTGAAACTTCATAAGCTATAACAGAAATTTAAAAGCCATAACTTGGAAGAACAGTTTTAGGCATTGCGATAAAATCCAAGTGTATGTAAATTGAAAAGCGCAAATCTGTAGGACTCGTCAATCTCATTGGTGTTTAATAATGAACAAGGCGGGATTATGGTCTCAGAGGTTACGCACCCGGCTACCGATTCCATCCTCAACCACGATCATTATCCACCGATACTAGTAGGGCTGCCACATAAATTAGGAATATCACTTTATTTGGGAAGCCGGAAGAACATGTGTATTACAGCGTTTGTTCAGGGTAACTTTTCAACTTTTTGGGTAGATAAATCATTATATCAATTAATTTTCGGTCAATAATTTAAGTCCGTAAAGTATGAATACTAAAAAACGGCACTCACTTATTCTTAAACTTCAAAAAATACACAAGGCCACGGACCATATTAAGTTAAATCGTCTGTTGCTTGTATGAGGTTGCGACAACCCTAGATAAATCCGATACGCGTCGATAACGCGTCGATAGCGTTTATCAGCGATACGCTTTGAGCGTTCGCCGACCCATCCATCATTTCGAACTAACCTTTGCGTTAGTAGAGTAGGTAACATATTTAATCTATGCCTTTGCGTTTGGCCGACATGACAAGAGCGGGTTGGTAAACAGCGTAGTTACATGTGTTACCGATATCAGAACATGTTGCCACTTCAAAGCCGACACTCGATTTTGATAAAATCATCGCAACGTTTCCTTTAATGTGTTTACTTTCAAATAGTTAACAACGAGTGTACATTTTTACTATAATGATTGAAGGGCTTCAAAATGGAGGATGCGCGTAGTATTTGTACATAACCGCGACGATTTTTATGATAGCTTTGAATAAGGTAGCTACGGTTTTTTATATACTTCATACTTTCATGGATTTAAATGGCTTTACTTTATCATTACATTTATTTTGACAATATTTCGATTAGTTGTACATTATGATACAAAAGAAACTCAAATATTATAATAACAACAAATGCATCCTATCAAAAGCTTTGTCAATCTGCCTAGCCTTTTCCCAACTATGTAGGGGTCGGCTTCCAGTCTAACCGGATGCAGCTGAATACCAGTATTTTCCATGGGGCGACTGCATATCTGACCTCCACAACCCAGTAACTAGATAATACGATGCCCCTTGGAAAGACTGGTTGTTAGACTTTCGGGCTTCTGACGACCCGTAACGACTGTCAAAGGTCCACGAATGACAGCCAGGACCGTGCTTTTCGAGGCACGGAGGAGTCTCGGTATGTAGAAATAGCCACCTATCCTCGGACCAACCCTGGCAAGCGCAGCTTAACCTGATGGATCGACCCGTGCAGCTATTAGTACGTAACCACGAGCTCCTCCTATCAAAAGTTTAGTAGCAGACGTATTTATTTAGTCATGAACAACTCGGTTATCAATACCTAACTATACATCATCTGTACATACATGCAATTAATTGCTAAATGCTATAGTATCATAACGCAGACAGTTAAGACAATTCTGTAATTGTGCAAACGTGTGGACAACGTCTCAATCACGTAATATTAATTTGGTGATAATTGTCATGTTAGAACATAACACACATTATATTAATTAATTACATAGGTACAATATAGCGATAGTTCGCAATTGCTCATTGTTATTGTGGGTAGTGTGACCTAGTTGATGAATTAATGATCGAATTGTGATCCAACCATAATTTTATTAACGTACAGCATACAAAAGAAATTATGAACTTAACCGAACGAAAATCGAACAACTTTAGCTCATGGCGACAACCGTAGAAGAAAATATTTGGAAAATCCAAAACTGCACGCCTGATAACGCGCATTCAAAAACAAAAATATTTAAACGACTTTTTTGAAGTATGTATTGACTGCTTTTTTGCCCATCAATATTGGTAAAATTTCTCACCTCGCAATCTTTACTTACTGTCAATGACTATTTAGGTTTGCTTTGTTGGTTGCTAGGCAACGGAAGAGGGTCGAAGTTGGAAATATATATTATAAGTTTTTTATTTATTAAAATTTAAGTAGTTTTATTAAAAGAGCAATCGTCAATAGGGTTCCTCCTATAGTTGACATGATTCTATTTAAAAAAAACACTCAATTAATAGATTTTTTCGCAAGCTACAATGTTTTCAGATTTCAACACTTGATTGACGGGAATCGTTACTGCTGCATTAAATCAATTTTTGAAAGTACAGAATTAATTTCCATTATATTATCTATACAATTTAAAATGAAATTAAGTAGGTTCTGTGTACTAGCAGGAGTGTACCAATAAAAACAGTTGCAGAAAGGAAGCAAAACAAATTTTTCGATCGGAAAGCACTCTCTAATGCTTCGTATTGGTCGTGAGTCGTGCATTAACATTTCTTTTGTCCATGAGAACTCTAATCAGATCAGCCAGTATGAATAAAAGAGCAATTAGAGCGACGTGGATGTACGTAGTGCAAAAAGTTAGGTCCGCGCCACACCACACCGTTAGGTAACCGCGCGCCGTGCTCGCGCGGCTATTTGTGAAAGCATTAGAATAACGCGCGGCCGTATTTGCCATAGATTTCCCTCCGCTTTACTGGGTTTACTTTCAGTTTTAAGCTTGTCACTTTGTGTGGTCCAGCAAGTTTAACTGGTTTGTTTGCACACTGTAATACGTAGTGTTTTTTTTATTTTAGTGATAACAACGCGAAAATAGACTATTTAAAGAAAACGTGTTTGATTGACGTCAAAGGAATTTATCTGCAGTATGATAGCATGTACATGTACATGAGCATGTACATGTACATGTTCATGTATTTTTATGAATACTTTCAAGAACATCAAATACCTTGTTGGCATATCTAGTACTTGGCTTATATATAGTCAGTTACCCTTAAATTCAATCCAATAAGAATAACGGGTAATTACGTAACACACATTAAATGACAATTGATCGCAGTGGGTTTCATTCTGACAGTTCACCCACGTTCATTGCGTTATTTACGTTGTAAAACAGAAGAAAATTTCAAATCTATGAAGTAAAGGATTAGCAATATCCTTCAAAACTCTCGGATTGTGATTGAAAATGTTTTCCGCAATTAGGGGGCAGGCATAAGCTTTTCGAAATATATTAATCTAATTAACTTGTAAACGGCGTGGTTTTTAGTTTCAAGGAAAACTTTTCAATTGGGACTTTACAATAGATTTTAAATTATTCCAAAAAATCGTACATACAACAAGCTTTTTAAATGACCATCATGATTGTTTTCCTTGAAGCTAAAAAGTGTAGTGTTATATAATAATTCAGGATTACTTAGATGGAGAGGTAACTTACAAAAATACTCACTGTCGTCAGTGGGTTTCCTGTCGCGTCTTGGTCGTGGTGGCGCGTACAGAGATGACTGATCCACTCCGGAGCCAACTGACGCCAGCGATGAGTGGCCACTGTCTCGGAACTCACCGGTCTCTGCCCATACTAAAAAAAAATTACATGTTAGAACACTCATTATCATAATAGGAAAAGCACAGGGTCTTTTACGCACATAAAAAAAAAGAAATCACTGACGCAAATAGAAAAACGCAACGAGACTAGCAACGATTGCAGCATGCCCAATATGCTGTAGCTCAATATAACCAGGCTGTCAGTAACAGTATTCTGTAAAGAGCTTCACAGACAGATGACACATATAAGTGCAACCGTCGATCGTCGTCAACGTCAGCCGTCAGGTGCATTCCGGTGACAGCAAATTTGTGTGACTGACGCTGATGGGGGTCGACGGCTGATGAGCCATCCGTCAATGAAGCTGAGGAGGCGCTCCAACAATTTATTACACAGTGGTTATGTTAATAATGGTTGCAATGGCTTTCTGAGGTTACGTTTTACGGGTTACGGTTTCGATCCCTGGGCGGAATAACCATTTGAACTTTTATAAACCGATCACAGTGCAAAAGAAAAAAAATAGATCTTTCCACTGTGTGGGTGTGGCAAGCGTGATGCTCAATGCTCGTGCCTTCTCTGTATAAGAAGAGGCCTTAGCCCTACATTGGGACAATAATAGACTGGTATTATTATTCTTCTTTTTCATGTGGTTGGTGACTAACTTGGTGTCAGAGTTTAAAGCAGCCAATGAACCTCTGACTTGGCTTCTCATGCCGTCGAGAAATATCTCTCAGGCATGCCGGTTACCTCACGATGTTTTCCTTCACCGGTTTTGAACCAAGTGATAATTATACAATACGCACATGTATCCAAAAAGTCAGAGGTGCGTGTCTTGGGTTCGAACTCGAGACTTATGACTTGGCAGTTACACCACTAGGCTATCACTGCTGGGTATTATTATTATTATTAATGTTTAATTACAGCAATACTCATGAAACTCGTTTCCTTGAGAAATGTGTTAGATAATAAGTTAACATGATTTGAAGGAACCATATCAAAGACTCGTGTGACATTCAATGTAAATGTCTCAAAATAAACTATTTGAACTAGGTGATAGTATCTGATCGTATGAATGAAGTAACATTCAAACGGTTCGCGTATAAACTTTATAACATAAACATTTATATTAATAGATTTGCAAGTTACAATATCAACACACAAGTTTGATACATCATCTGCCTAGCCTTTTCCCAACTATGTTGGAGTCGGCTTCCAGTCTATCCGGATGCAGCTGAACACCAATATTTTACATGGAGCGACTGCCTATCTGACTTCCACAACCTAGTTACTGGGTAACACGATACCCCTTGGTAAAACTGGTTGTCAGACTATCGGGCTTCTGACGACTCGAAACAACTGTCAAAGATCTACAAATTATAACTGCCGGAACCAACGGCTTAACGTGCTTTCCTATAGCTAATTAAATAGTTTGCCTGGATGGGAGTATTGTAAGTTATTTCATTTAAAACTAGGCAATCTAACATAATTATGCTTTCAAATTTCACTGGAGAAAGCTCATCAAGTAAGTAATCACGGAAGCAAAACATGAAACGTGCATGCTTCCATAAATTCAATTAAGGTTACTAATAGCCGCATTATTTAACAAGGATATCTTGACAAAGTAATGTATTCGTTGAACGACGATGACGCCCCGCTGCTTGCATCGTAATTAAGTGTCCCCGAACACTTGTTAACAAATTAGTCACTGGAGACGCGGCCGTGTGAGCGCGCCCTTATTTATAGCGCCCGCCATATGAGACCAACATGCATGCTTTTTCAATAATACATTTTATGAATGTGAAAAAACATAATACAAATGTAATATCGAACGATAATAATAATTTAGAATGCTTGTATTTGACGGTTGTTGTGGTTATTGCTTGTAGCAATTTACCTACTGAAAAAATAAACTTCGCTGTCTAATCTGATATTAATAAATCTTTGTGAACTTAAATCATATTTTAATCGGATTTATTATTTTATACTGATCCATTTTAAACGTTCAACAAGTAAATGTGTGATGAAATGAGTAGCAATATTTTGTGTTAGCACTGGTAGATCTACATTTGAAGATTCAGTTCAGGGAGCAAGTTTATTTTCATTAGAACAACATGGTGAAATGCACGTTATTTTCCATTGTTAATATCGTTATAACTGATTTTTTATCGATGTTTATTTAAAGTCGTCGTCTTCGCTGTAACGTGCTCTGATCCCATTGTTTTGGGAAAAGTCACGAACCGTACAATTGATAGCTGGGAATGCTGTCAGTAATTACAATTAAAAATGTGACCGCATTGTAATTCTTTCTTTATTTTAATGTAATGTTTATTTTTAATTTGAAGAATAAATGCTGTAGGTACTGAAAACATTCAGCCATTTTCATTAACATGTTGATTGATTGGCGTAGTTGAATAAAAATTGAATTAATTACAAGGTTCAGACAGTGTTATTTTTGTGTAAGGAATCTGCAAGCAGGATGTCAATATAAAAAAAAAACCTCAGTTGTTTTAAAACTTGTGACAGTTCGGTTTAGTTAACCCTACTATCTACCTACCACACCAACGATAACTATTCTGTAAAATGTTGTTGCCAATCCACAGTTGTTTCTTGTTGTTTGATTTTGAAACTCCACGAAAATTGAAACACATTATACTAGATACATCTTCAAAATGCCGTATATAGCCGAAATAAGTTATTGTGACAAAGTATAATTAACAAAACATGATCCTTGCCTTCAGCAAAGGAACTGTTAAATAGGATTTGCAATTAATTTATCATAAACACCTTCATACCTGTGGTAATTTTAAAAGGAATATAATTAGTGTACGTTATCATGTCAGTGTAGAACAAACGTCGGTCCGTACAAACGTATTTACGAGTACATTAACAAGGAACGCGTACAAATAAATTTTATGTTTGCGCGTTTGATAACGCGTGATAAGAGCGCGTTTATTGTTTTATTGGGGGCTCTAAACCGTCTCCTCTACACTCTCGTTAAATGTGATCAACTGTGGACGCAATCACACATAAAAGTGTTTTATATTCCACACACGACATCAAGCGACTGTGGTGTATCATATTTGTTTAATTGTATTTATCTTGTAGTGCTCTAGGACAATATTAAATGTTGTATTAAGTTTAAGTTTAGTTTTTAGTTTTTATAAGTTACGTTGGTAGTTAAAATAGTGTTAACAATTGGAAGATGAAACTTGTCTGTACCATTACGATAACGGCCACGTGTTGCTTAACATTTGAGCAAAAAAATAATTGTTAATTAAAACCAGTTTTATTCCCGAATGCTATAAAAAGAATGACAGATACAAATAATAAGACAAGATAGTAGAAAAAATGAAAGTAAATACAAGTGATGATGAACATATCTACCAAAATCATGTTTGTTTCTTTAGACGGAGACGTTACTCTTTTTGCAAATATAATATTAGTAAACGGCATCGCAATTCCTTAAATAAACAACACTTTGTCAACGTGTATTGCCACACGTAGGTACGGAACAAAGTTTTATTTACCTACATTTATTTAATAAGAGACGAGACATTTTGATGTGTTTGATATTAAATAATAATACCTATAAGAAAATAAACAAGCTTTTATATCACTGAATTCAATGGCAACAGTTGTTGGCGTATACGACTTTACTTCTCCAAAAACTTTCCTTAGATACATTTCGATTTTAGAAATATTATGTAGGTAAACAGCAGACAGAATTCATGGAGTGACCTAATGTTACTGCAATGTTTATTATATACGTTAGCGACTGTACTGTACTTCCCACTAGTCACAGCAATGGACAATTTGCCAAGAGTATCGTCATACAGAGCTCATATCGCAGTTTATAGCGGAACATTACAAAGTGCAATTTTTACAACAAACACGAGCTAATTCACGCCTTCAGGATAACACGCGATATATAGCTTTCTATTTACTGAAACTAGATTAGACACAGGACTGTGTGTCTAATCTAGTTGTGTCAAACAATGAAATTATATCATGCAACATTGATAAGTTTATCACTAGTTATTTTTTGTCTGTAATACGTACTAGTTAGTTCACACAAAATCAATAAATCTGCCTAGCCTTTTCCCAACTATGTTGGGGTCGGCATTCAGTCTAACCAGATGCGACTGCATATCTGACCTCTACTACCCAGTAACTGGATAATACGATACCCCTTGGTAAGACTGGTTAGCAGATTTTCGGGCTTGTGACGACCCATAACAACTGTCAAAATCCACGAATGACAGCCATAAACAACGGCTTAATGTGCTTTCCGAAGCACAGAGGAGTCTCGGTACAAGAATATAGTCTTGTGGTCTCGGTATGTAAAGATGGTCACCCATCCACGGATCAACCCCAGCAAGCGTAGCTTAACCTGTTGGATCGACCAGTGCAGCTGTTATTACTTAGCCACGGGCTCCTACCTACTACTTCACACATCCATACTAATATTACAAATGCAAAAATTACTTTGTTTGGCATTTATTTTTTTTCCGCCTTAACGCGGCTAAACGGATTTTGATTACCATTACCTAGGACCAAACCGTGGTCAATACGTATTGATCACTGTTTGGATATGGAATACTTTTATCCCGGCAGTACGTTCCTTTGGGACAATTTCCGACCACAGAAAGCCGTGGGCTAAACCTCGTAGCCTATGAGAAAGCTCGATTTCAAAGAAGCATAAAACTTTTCTGATTTCACGTCTTATACATTTTTTAAAGTAATCATCTAATTATTGATTAAAGGCGCTTCTCCCAGAAAATCTTGATCTAGTAGATTATATTAAAATTCCTTCCTCCATCCCATAAAAATGTTATTCCATTATTTTTAATTTAGCACGAACATCAAACTTTGCAGCTAGGAGGATACGTCCCGAAGTCGTAAAGTTATAAATTTTAGAGGCTGTAGAAAAAAGTGTAAGAATATAAACAGAGAATTTTGTATTTACATTAAAGACAGATTGTCGCGCGAGGTAAATATAGATAAGTGCTGGTAATTTACGAGCGCTGCCCTGCTAGCTCATTCCTCCTTCTTTTATTTTTAAGAGAGTCAGCAGACGTACAAGTCAACATGTGTCAAACTTAAACTCAAACTCAAAGCATTTATTTCAATTTATCAAATTCAAATTTATGTCGGTCAGTCAGAAATATGAAGTTAGTTGCCCATTCCAAAGCGTAGTAGATACCTATGGAGAAGAACGGATAAGGAACTCCACGGACACTCCTTTAAATAAAAGAGTAGAGAGAGTTAAAATATTGGTTACATCATTCATGTTGAAATTATACATGTGAGAACAATGTAGAAAGACGTGCACGTTAGAAGCGTCCGCGTTATTTCAGAAGGCAAATGTAAGTTTTTCACTATGGACAAATGGTCAACTTTTTACGCAACCGCTTTGTGTGTCCAAAAACGTTTCAATGCTATGTGATTATATTGAAGTTGAAGCCATTACTTACTTACCTACAAGGGTCGATTATCAGGTGTATTCTCTATTATACCAAATTACATCCTTTCAAAGAAATTCAATGTATTTGCAATTGTATTTTCTTTACAGAAACTAGATTAATGATAAGCAATATTATAACAACTGAGTAGAATGAATTAATTCTTGAAACAAGCCTATTAATAAAAGTCACGATTAGTAATAAATACTAATAAATATTTATTGTCTTAACGACATAATAGATAACTGCTATTAATTCTCGTATTAACTGTAGAGCACTTGAAATCAGAAGTAATAATCCATCGTTGCGGTTTTCAAGACATGAGTAAAACATGGTTACGAAAATAAATCTAACGTATTCATTTAGATTTACTATTGTTATTTTTGACTATGTTTATATATACTATAATTATGTTGACCACACGAATGAACTCCTTGGAACAAAACAATAAGAGATCGATTTAATAGCTATCATATTAAATCGATATCTTATTCCGATTTTTTTTAGTCCGAAATTGGTATAATAAAATAAAAAATTAAGAAAAGGGAATTCGTGCTGATAATTTTGCATCAAATCAGCATTCAAAGGGTGAACATTTTTCTCGATCGGAAGTGAACGTGTTTTTTTATAAAATAATAGGTTAAAATCTATGTTGTATTTTCGAAGAAGCCACGTATTTTCAAAGTGTTTTTATTTACGAATTTGAACGGGATATTGCTCGATGCTTTAATTTTCCGATTGGTCGAATCAATTGTCAAATGCCTGTTTTTGCTCAAATGCCCAATAAAATGTAGTAGCATTTGGTAATGCATGCATTTGGAGGAAGAATATTAATCAAAGTTTCATATGTTTTCATCTACTTACAGCTGCCTAAACATATCAATACACCCAATCCCATATTTAGTCCAATTAACTCTAATTAATCGTTCTTCGCACTCAATGGGATTGTTAGCTATTATCAGCGACCACCACGGTGGGCGATGGTGTCTGCTTAATAACATAATCCCGATAGCCGAGACGGAAGCACTGACGGCCGACTACAAGCACCCACTTCCGTCTACACATGAGCTATACCGTGTGTGTACACTGTCGTGACTTGAGGTCACTTGAGGTGGTCCACGGATGTGTGGAATGATGTTGTGAGACTATACGTGATGTCTTTTGTGACGTCAATCATGTTAGTAGGTACTTGAGCCAGCAGTTCAGCATAGTAGAGAAGTGGAGCATATTACATAGTTAAAATGCCACGCAATTTCATATCTTAGAGATATGAACTTAGGGTTTATGTAACAAAAAAATAATTTCGTCATTCGTTGTGAAGTTTTCAAAGGATTAGAGCAGTTTCTACGGAATTTGATGTGAACTAGTATGGGAAAATTTGACATTTTCATCTTGTTAAATATGCAACGTACGCTTTGTGTATTTTTAATAGTATTGTAGTTAACTTCAAGTCACTTAAATACCCAGTAGGTACTTAAGTGTTGTTTAAGTGACGCTGTTGCTATGAGCTGAGATGTTGAGACACCTTTAGTATCACAGCGAGTAAGCCCACAGTGACATGCGGTGATGGGTGAGTAATTACAATAATGAGAGGTGTCCGTGCCACAGTGACTCAACTAGGAGTGCCCCGATTAACCACAGCACAATGTCGCTCACAGTACAAGGACCGTTTTCACGTTGAACATACGTAAAAGTACTTAGGAACTTTACTCATTATCTTAAGTATAATTACCATTAGTAAAACAAAGCTTGGAAAACATGCCTACGTTTTCGGTATATAGGACAAATATAAATTATTACAAAATGCATAAAGCATTCACTGTAACATTTGATTAGATTACCTACCTACCGGTGCGATAAGGAATTGTAATACGCGAGTTTCGGTAGGCACGGCTACTGTGTACTTTACCGAATCCAATATCTACGACCAATCGCGTCGCTATTCATGAATTATCACTCAAATTAATGGCGTGTAAGTTATAAATGGCCGGCGGATTAGGGCCCATCCATTTTATTCCTATTTTACCTACCGTAAAGAGGCTTCATTGAAAACGTACACAAATTCACGGAAGCATCAGCTAATTTCCCCACCTTGCGTCCTTCTCTCGCCTACAGTTTGGTTTAGACTCTATCTCGCTCTACCAGGCCTTTTCTCTGGCGCGATTCATCATCATTTCGCGGTTTACTGGTTTTCCATTCAAATTGTAGATTGGATGCTGTCGAGGAAAACGGGTTTTGAAATATAAATTGGAACTACCTGTGTTTATTCAGTTTACCTAAACAAGGAAGATCATTGTTTGTTCAATAGTGGTATGAACTAAATGAAGCAGAAACTATATCTCAGAGATACCTAATAGTGCCAATAAAAATAATCTCAACAAGAGTGTTACAATAACTTCTTTTTCGTCCCGGGAAAAGTAAATAGACAAGATTTGGAATCCGTAGGCATGCTCAATTAGTATTCCAAATAGCCGCCAACATATCGTACACGTACATAAAATGTAAAGAGTGGACCGCTCGGCGGCACGAACGACGCATAACTTTCGCGCGGATCATTCGTACACTCGCAACTCCGATCTTAAAAGAACAGGGGTAAGTGCTAAAGTTGTCTGCGACTGTACAGAGTGTACGTCTCGGTCGCGGTTTCTATTTCACCCAAGCAATAACCGTCTTACCGCACTTGTAAGTAGGTTCAAAATGATGAAGTCACACCCGCCAACCGTGGAGTGCGGGACTTTGAGGCTTATGGTAATTGTAATAAAGCGGAGTGCAGCAGTTATGGGACGTGAGAGGTTCTAGACCAAATCCCAAGTAAGCTGTAACTTCCTTTTGGATTTTCGGAAGCCATTTATCAGTCTGATGTGGGCGTCTGGAAATTTTTCATGTTTCGTTATTGTTGCGAAGAGACATGACACGTACGCTTCGAGGATTCCTCGCCTTTTGTTTATTGGCCACGTGTCTATCGGTCTCAAGGTCACACGCAGATGTTTCCACATTTTACAGCGTGTGGTAAAGCGCATTAGCTCTATTAACAAGTCAGTTTTCATACAATTCACTCACGTTATTTAAAATTATGCGAGCCGTATTTCGTCTGAGTGGGAGTTATTTCGGTTAGTTATGAACATCATAAAGAAAACAAGCTCGTTAAATCACGAATGAATATCATACAAAGCAACTAATTTGCGGTGCTAGATAAATTAGTGTTTATGGTTTGTGGGAAGAGCACAGGGCGAAATAGTGCGTCCCCGGGCGCGCATTACGACCGAGATAAATCAAGTGTAACCCTTCCTCTGCCGCAAGCAAATTACCGACCACCTGAGACTTGTAAAAATGTCTCACGAAATTATTACTATTTACTAGCCGCAAGCTGCTACCTCAGTCCTATTAACCGAACTTAGGGGAAAGAAAACGGGGAAATTGAATTAGTATGGTGCATTGTTTCGTTGTAGGTATTAATTAAAGATTGGACCGTAATAAACGGTAATCAATATATTCTTTATCTATTTTTATAACAACAACAGCATGCGGTTAATCTACAAAGGTCGTAGCATATAACAAAATATCAACACCTAATACCTAAACCTACACATTTATCCAATAAATTGACTCCATTTATGATATAACCCAAATGATACCTAACCCTAACAAAACCAAGCACAATGTAAGAACATCGGAGCGTGTTCTGCGATATTAAAAGAGATCTAAGGAAATGAGTTGGGGTCGTCGAAATTGGCCACCAAAAGACTATTCGCCGACCCGGTCGAGGGTGAGAGTGTTCAGAAGGCAATCACTGGTCCCATATGGACACAAATTACTTTTCCTATTTGGTGCACAAATCTACTATGATGACAAGTGGAATAGGGTGTTGTGGTTTACCGCATACTGTTTACAAATGAATCACGGATCGGGGTGAAGTTTAAAGTTTTTTGAAATAATTCTACGTTCTGAATGTTGTGGATTTAGGCCGCCTTAAAGAAGTAACATCTCAGCCATTAATACTCCTTAATTAAGTAATCATCGGTTAAGACGCCAACAATTTAATGAAAATGCAGAAAAATATAATTATCTACGGCATGGCAGTTGATCTAATAAGGTGGAAATCTCTTGTTAGCGTCTTGTTTGTAACTATGCCATTTCAGAACTTCTAAAAGTCTATAGATAGAAACCCTCACAAAATATCTAATACAACTAGTAGAATAAAATTTAACAGTCAAAAGCGACATATGTCGATGTTGGTCTCTGTTATACAGGGATTAGGGTCGCGTAAACGATGCCATTCTGCACGTTTTCAATTTGCATAAATATTAGTGGGAGCTGTAATGTCATAAATATATTAGTGCGGTGATACAGATTTTATGGTGATTACAAAATTATAGCCACGATCTGTTTAGGGGTCGTAGTTATAGCTATATTTATCCCTTATAACTTTGGTAGATGATGTCAGCCGTTAACACGGCAACATCATTTTCCTTGCTATTCTCGCGCAGAAAAATATATTGAGCGCATAAAATGTACAATTTTTATCAAGGGGTGCGGATAGTAATAAGCTTTTATGTTGTAAATGTGCCAATACAATAGGTTATCTCTCCCACCTCCAAGGGTTTGAGCCATACAACCATATTTGTGAAATAATGTGAAGTCATAATATTATAATTATGAGGCAGGGTCCCGGGGACTCAGCTCATAAAGCGGCGTCATTCGCTTTTGTTAGATGCTCGAATCATATTTCACGTTAGTGTCACCGTGTTTTATACTAATAGTACATGAAATGCACACGTATAGCTGCAACTCGTTCTAAATTAACAATGTTTATTATATTTTATTTGGGAGTATTTATATCAAGGTCTTTACAACAATTTTGCAATTAAACGCTTTCTTTGTCTTTCGGCTCTTTCTCTTACAATTTATATAAAGTTCCAACGTACTAACTGCCTTAAAAGCCATAAATAAGAGTGGTACAATGCAGTATTTTGTGTACTTTCATACAGTTATTGCAGCAGGGCGGTATCATTGTATTTATGTTTACAAATAGTTCATGTCGTGGTGTGGTGTTTGACCATCATAGCATTATGTTACTGTTTGTTCTAGATCTTTTGTTACCCGAGGGTGGCTGAACCACCGTTCAGACAACAATTTGTCATAAAATAAAAAGATTTATTGCCTAGTCTCCTGTTTGTACAATGTGTACAGATACTGTTTTAACAACCGTTATTCTTCCCTTTTATAGCAACAAATAAAATGAGTATAAACGGAAAGTAATATTATACAAAAGAGAGAGCATTATTTTAGATACATATTACCTGCCCGTGTTATAAAAATGTATCTTTATGGCGTCATTATTCAAGATAAGAAATAAATACATTTTCGAATTGGTGATATAAAAGGGGAATGTCGGTTGCAAATGATCTTTATTGTGATCAGATTCGGTTATTTGATGTTTGCAAGTAATTGTAAAAGAGAGTTGACAAAAATGACTTAGAAACTCATTTAGAGGGTGAAAGTGTGGAAAAAGATAGTTCTGTTCAGTATCTCCCTGACCATTATACCGGGGCTCAGCGACAGATGGGCCGGTCGCAGCGCAAGGGTTGACCCGACATCTGTCATCCACTATCAATCACACACATTGTAAATATTGTGTGTTTGTACCGTTGACTTATTGTTTGCAGATACATCAGTGGAACTCACGCTGAGATGTGTCGTTACTTGACTTTTGTCAATAACTAATGTGGCCGCGGAAGGGATTTAATTAATTTCAATCATTTCCTCATAATGGATAATGATCCATCAATATTATGAGGAAATGAAAGTAGAATACAGTTTCACGCCTATTTTAAATGTAAAGTAGGCGTGAAACTGTATTCTACTTTAGCCATATTACAAAGGCCAGTCATGCAAAAATATATCATTGATTGATTAATTTAAATTTGCCAAAGTTTTCTCATTTTATTAATTAACTTACGTCGATTGGACTTTTTGTTTTGGTTGAAAAGGCACCTACTGACTTTAGCTGGTAATTTAGTGAACATTAATTGAGTCAAATTCATGACTAGGTATATCGCTGGGAGGGCGTGACAACGTTTTCTGCGCGACAGATGTCACGGCATCCGCCCTCTTTGAGGAACCAGAAAAAAGGCCCGTCAAGGAGGCGTGGTAGCAATAAATTTTGTCAAAATATGCTCGACACAAACACTTCCCATAGTCGCCCTATTAGAATAACAGAACAAATCGGTTTAATTTGTTAACAGGCGTTCAGAATGGGTGTCACATGTCTGGCGAGGTATGCCAAGCTTTTTATTTATTTAGTTTCGCCTTCACTAATTGCCGATGACAAAGTTTAATAGCTCGAGCACATGTTAGTAGGTGTTTATTAATTTATAAGGATATTATGAGTTTTTACTTGATTTACACTTAAGACGATTAATGTAGGTATTAAAGCAGTTTATGGAATGTGATGCAATAAATCAATTGGCCAGATATGAATAGACACTGAAAATAGAATTATGTAAGTAGTGACCCTATAAAGGTATGAGGAACAGGGTGTCAATTTCAGTCATTCTCTATAGAAAAGAGATAATCCTCCGACCAGACGAGTGTCATGTCTGGTAGGTAACTGCCCGACGATTGACGTCGAGAAGTTATATGATGCAAGATTTGTGGATGTCAGGTCTTTGATGCGTAGTTCGCATATGGCGTTGTAGATGTCGCCACAACACAATACCGACTATCCTATTCAATTCACCCACAAATAAATTAAATATATAAATCGTGCGAATAAACTACAGAAAAAAAAACGAAACAATTTGTGCGAATCAACCAATAAACCATCCGTGCGCGATGTAACCAAATTAAAAATCATTGTATAAAAAACTACATTCAAATCAACCAATTATTGTATGAAAGAACAGGTAGATAGGTATACCATTTCTTAGACCTATTTTCCATTCATGTACCAGCAATATTTTCTTTATCACTGAACCAAACTTTTAGATGCTACGAGAGCACTACCGCATATTTCTATAAAAACAGCTACACACGCCACGTCTTTTACGTTTTTGCATCGCAAAATTTGTCAGTAACTTTTTCTAAACATCTATTATAATAAAAAAAACACATTAATTTATCGCCAGGGACGGCGATCAAAGCAGGCGACAACGGGCCCCGGTGTTCGGCTCACATGTCAGAGGGATGCAATTTTTTTCTTTATAGAAAAAATACTTTATAGTAACGCGGCAGGGTTGTACAGCAGAGACAGACACTGTGGCACCGGGTTTTTGCGGATTTTTTGTCACTAAATAGATAAATAATGTCTGTCTGTGATTTTATACCTTGTAAAACAAAACCGCTCGGACAGAAAAAGTGTGGATCAAACGGTTCCTACAATTTCACAATGTCTGAACGCGTTTTTTTTTAAATTCATTTGAATGTGATTTATTCACCGTTTCATGTCGTAGTCCTGTCGGAGAACTGAAGTACTCCATTACATCAATAATTTAACTAAGTGATTAACATCACCAAGTGTGATTTCAAATTACAAACAGTCTGCCAATGATATTTTGTGACTTTTTAAATCACTTATTTATAGAAAGAATATCTAAATGACTAATAAATTCACGTGACAAATAAATTCAGTCAAAATGAAATATTCTAAAGTAATCTAAGCGTGTTGGTTGCGCTGCGCGTGCGTCGGTCAGATTTGGGTACATTTAGATAAAGTCAGTAATCTCGACCCGAGACGTGAACTAACACCACAAATATTTGTTTGGGCCCGTGGCCTCACACCTCATGGGCACACACCAACCTACTTGATGAAATATGCACAATTTACATACCAGAACACCGATAAAACTACATCTCGTTTATTAGCTCTTTAATAGATCTGAAATATATTACATGGGTAGGTATTATGAGCAAAGCAAAATATTCCCAAAAACTCATTAGTTTCTGTACTAAAAAGATGATAAACCTACCTCAAAATACATTTAATGTTCTTTGAACTCCGCAATATATCCTTGATGAAAGTGAAACGCAAATGGAAAGTATCGTAAATTCATCAACCTACTTGGAATATTAGTCCAAAATGAGCGGAACATCTTACTTCGCGGCAACTTGTAATCCTTCACATCACAAAATGGTTGATTACGTGAGCGTCGAGCTTCCCAATTCTTTGTTTGGCAAACTTCCCAACACAAAGTTGCTTAATCGATGAAAAGAACGTTTATTTTTCTTATTAAATATGTTTAATCGACTCCATAAGCGATTGTTTTGCTTATTTAATGACTAAGGATTATCTTAATATCCTATAATGCTGTTGAATTAATTGAGCTAATGTTGTTTTGATAAACTTGAAATTAATGGGGCTATAGTTTTCTAAACAAGACAATTATAGTTATCATAATTCTGAAACGGACTCAATATTAGACCTAGAATTAGCTTTATTTTATTTCCAAAACAAAAACATTCGTGAAACGTTACACAATACTTCGGTAAACCAGGAAAAATGTTAGTCATTCTCACATATACATGAAAAAAGTAATTCGCTCAAATCCCGCGTAATTAATTTTCCATATTTTGTTCCAAGGAAATAATGAGATCCGCCCCCGGTTTAGCCCCGGATGAGGTGAAAAAAAGGCATCGACAGAATCAACGAACGAGGAGGCTTTAATAAGATTTCGCAAAACCTGATCAATTTAAAATTAAAGCCACGAAACGTGTTTTTCGCCTATTTTATAAAAATCTCGGGATATGGGAACAATCTTCGACGGATAAGCTTGGAGAAGCAATATCATACGCAGAACAGATGAGATTTTTTAACCGCATATGCAAAAAAATCGAGACACAATTTTTGCAAAGACTTTTTACGATCCAATCAAGAAAGGTTGGAATCAGACAGGTGTTTGCACATGCTCAAGATATTTGGCTTTGGACACATTCAATTGCAATCAATAAAATTGAATGATGTAAAAAATTATAAAACAAATAAAGACAAAATGACGACAGCAATCGCGTAATGAAGTAAAGCACAATAGAGCTTTAATAATATAATGCACACAGTAGCATTTTAATCCCCCATTTAAATTCAATGGCAAAAGCGGCAAGTGCAAGCCTAATCATCGCAATATAATGCTCCACCGACTACGGAGGGTTGTTTTTTTCGTGAGCAAGTGAGACAAAACGTTTTGTTTTATTAAAAACGTTGTGTCGTGAAAGAGAGGGATGATGCCCGATTCATTCAAATTGACTTTAAATGATTGCCTCTACTGCTCTTTTTTTTTGTCCGACGGTGATGGATTGAAAATCGTTGCGTTTACGTCAGCTTCACGTGCAAAATGCAGAAATGAAAATTTTTATGTCGACATAAATATTATAAAAATGTTAGCGACTTCTTGATAAGGTATCATTATATTGTGAGAAAACGCTAATTTTAGGATGAATTTTGTTGCAAGTACTTTCGAATTTCGTTTATAAAGATTTTTTTATTAAATAGTTAGTTAGTTAGTTAGTGTGGTGGGCAGGTAGAGATATGATTTTTATTCACAAAGGTCATAAACAGGATCTATTTTGTAAGCCTACAAAACAAATCCAGTCTACGTTCAAAATGAAAATTATAATAAAACATCTTCCTCGTAGTTTTAAAGTTTGAGTCCCTAGGGGCATAACTAATTGCGTATCTAAACATATAGGGGGCGCGTAATCCGATACTGATGTGTTTGTAAAAACTATCCGATGAGCCTCGGCACCCCAGCTCGTGTTGATTTGCTTGTGATTATATTGTACAAATTGTTTCCTTGTGAAACCGATTGTAATGTCTTCATTTATAAAACAGGTAGTGATCTTAATCGGATTAAGTAAGTATACTAAGTTGTAAAAAGATACGACTTAATTTTGATAAGTTTAAGAAGTTGAGTTTCAGTTACATTCAGTTAGCAGCATACGTTTTTTATAATTTGGTAAGAGGTCAGAATTATATAAGACACCAGTAATCATCTAATCAAAGAGCCGATTTAATAAATATAATCCAAATCTCGGAAACGGCTCCAACGATTTTCGTGAGATTTAGTATGCAGGGAGTATAGGGGGTGATAAATTGATCTAGCTAGGTTTCATTTTTATAAATCTACTAAAAAAAACCGAGCAAAGGTCATCCAGATATTTACATATTCACATAGTAATTTTTGACGTTGCTTTAAGACAGTTACTTTGCCTAATATTTTCAGTTTTTTTTTATTAAATTGTTTAGATAGATAAACACTTTATTCACCTAAACAAACAGAAAAAGCAGCGAAACTAAGAAAAATGCGCTTCGGGATGTGTAGCGTGATATGTAGGACAAAAGAGGCGAATTGCGTGTCACGCGGGCGGGAGGTGAATAATCCCTAATTTTGTATACAAAGTGCGCCCACATCGCGTCACGGTCCTCCTGCCCGATCGCCTGTAACGATCACCGCTTTTTATTCGCCGTCACTCCATAAATAAAGTCATCGGCGGCTGTACCACGTGCGCTGAAGTCTTTTGTCGAGTATTGATATTGATGACAAAAGTATAATTTTTATTGCTTTGTTGCATAAATACAATTATGTTGTAGAGGAGTGAAATTAAAGTGGTTCGTTACGTTATTAGTTTTTCAAAATCATTACATTATATATATTTAAAAAAAAAACGATATTGGAAAGTTGTTAAGGAAAACAAATCCAACAAAGGCAGATGTAGTCTTTGTCATTGATACACTTAAGGCTCATTTTCATTGGTCGATAGTGCTCGTATGCGGGTTGTTGGAGATTTCTTGTAAAGCATGTCATAGGCCCCAGTATTCGGGGAACCGATTTCATTAGTCGATAGGGAACAATTGCGTTCTACGGAAACTGCATCGCTATTTGGCAATTTTTTTAAAGGCTCATTTTCATTAGGTGTGAATCTCCGCACGTTTTCACGTTCCGACCGATTGACTTTCATTAGTCCCCCGCGCATGCTGTATATCGATCGAGTTATCGACTAATATAACACAATTTTAGATCTGTAGAAGACATTTAAATTCAATTACCGACTCTAAGAGACACAATAATTCTCTAGACCGCAATTTACTATGCAAAAAACATTATTCTCGAACTTTAAATGTAGCGAAATTTCAATAAAATTCTAAAGACCGCCTATATCAGGAATAAAAGGCGATAAGAGTGCATTTATTTACCTCGCCAAATCCTTTGTAGGTTCGTATCTGAGGACACGAGAAACTACATATCTTCATAAAAATAAAACGCGAGCACGCGTCGCGCTTCGCGAAATAAAACGCGAATACTCCCCTTTATTTTATTTACTGGCTGGATGGAGTTTAAAACGGGATTTATTCGCCAATATAAGAGATCCTTGTTGGTTCTCTTTTATACTGAAATGTATCGATGTGATTGGAAGATACCAATTTGTTAAAAATCTTATAAATAAGAATCGTATTGTTTTCCTAGATACTACTTCGCCGTAGCATTTTGGCGTAGCATTTTTAAACGGATGGAATATGCATTTGTTCTTAAAATAAAACATTGTTTGTATAACTTTGACAGAAGAGAACGGCCTTCTTTGCATAATTGTTATGCACCTAACATAATACCGCCATTGTTGAAGTACATTATTCCATTATTTAGGGCCGCTTGCACCGCAAATACCTGAATGCGTTTAGCGCGTATTTAGGTATTTGCGTTAAACGTATTTATATCGTTCTGTTTCTGACAATCGTTTGAAGATTACAGAGACAGAACGATGTTTAAAATTCGTTTAGCCTTAAACATATTTAGTGATTGTGCTCAAGCGCGGTCACTGTCGGACTGCATAGAAAAGAAAGAGCAGCGTGATGCTGATGACACAACGCTTGTAATTTATTGCAAAATATGAAGCAATTTTCTATTTACCTGTTAAGATCATCAAAAATAAAAAAAAACAAGTTCTGTATTCAAATAAGACGTTCTTGTAATTAATTAAATACCAACGTACGTTGATATCAAATAATTATCTATTTTGGATTGTAACTCAAAGTCAAAGGTTAGTTTACAGTTAATTTGTATCGATTTTTTTGTTCAAAACATGTTATGGTAACAACCAAGTTCTGAGAAATATGTTCAAGATTAACATATATTTTTCCGCTACCACAGACTATATAGATTTGGCAACTATTTTTTAACACAAGCCTGCTGAGAACATTTGTCTCTTGTCACTTGCCTACTATAAAATAACAAAACACAACTCACATTTGAGCTTCTCCAGCGGTTCATGGTGAAGTGGCGGTGCATGATGCAAGGGCGTATGCTGGGGCTCATGATGCAGTGGGGCCATGAGGCTACTGATAGCCGAGCCCACCGAGGCGGCCACAGACTCGTGCAAGTGGCCGCCTCCATGGAGCTCCAGCTCGGATAGACAGAGCCCGTTCTCGCTTAGCGGCTCCATCCCGGCCGCTAGCGCCTCTTTGTACACCCGGAGGTGAATGATGATGTTTCTACTGACGGTGGTGGAAAATGGCGCGCACTGGTGACCGTGAGTGATCACGCGCGGGTCAACATTGTCGTGTCCACTGAAACAAGATTTTATTGGTTAGTAAGGTGACTTGAACACAATATAACACCATGTGGGTATTCCCTAATAGGTTAAGTGTTAGCACATCATAACACATTTATATTAACACTACTGAAGAACATTACAATGTTATTCGATGGGGATAAATTAACTACAACACAGCTCAGACCAAATAAAAAAACCAAGACAGAGCGCTGCGAACAATACAGTGAAGCATGCCAAAACTACACCTCCGCTCTGTGCATACGCTCACACGCACACATTTACAATGACATTATAATCAAACTACATCCCACTAAGTGTACACATGTTTACGAAATCGGCTTCACTTCACTGACAGCGCTATGTCTTGGTTTTTATTTTGTTTGAGAAACATAATAAAATTGTAAATACAGTGAACACTTAACAACAGTAAACACTAATAAAATTGTAATATGATTGTTTATGGTTACCATTAGATAGTAAAATTGAGAATAATGTGTACTAAATGTGTAATGTTATGGATTCACTCTTGACAATTTGTAGATCAATAATTTTTTTCAAACCTAATAATTATCTTTTTTTCTTTTTTCTTTTAACTCGATGATAACTACAACAAAGTTAGCAAACACCTACCAATTTATTAACGCCATTTATTTGTATAAAGTTAACTACACAAACAAGCTTACAACAACTAGACATTTCCTGGTCGAACAAAAGTTCCTAAAACACGAAATAAATCATTTTTAGTAAAAATATCAGCTTGATTTAGAGCCGCACACGACGTTGTTTGAGCAGTAAAAAAAATAAGCACCGTAAAAAACGGCTTGATGGAGATATATCACTTTACAACTTTCATATTTCAAATAGCGTTGTCAGTGGCCGGGCATTGGTGTTTCAGTGAGCACATAAAACCAGCCGTTATGGCTAGGAAAGGTAAAAGTAGGAAAAAAGGGCATACACAAATGATTTATAGCTTTAATTGCCTTTTTTACGCCGTACTGCCTATCTGCGGCCGACGGGAATTCAATATTCAGAAATAAGAGCAAAGAGTTGTGTCGAAGCGCCAATGCGAACGTTTTTTTTTTTTGCAATTTTCCCGCCAGACTAATGTCTGCCGTGGTTTTTTAATCATTTGAATTCGTACCTTTTCGTTTTTCTGTCTCACTATTATACACACTTAGATACTACTGAAGCTTAATTGATAAAAGTACTTAAAAAGTTGAGTTAACCAACTGAAAATTATAACTTTTGACAGAATGTTACGCGGTTGCGAAATAAAACAAATGACAAAAGCCAATAGAACGAATATTGTTCTTTTTTCGAAATTACCAGCCGGTTTGAAGTTTAATCAAAAGAGGTTAACATTCTAATTTGTTTCTTATTTTAATTTTTTTTAAATATATGTTTTTTGCAATCCAAAGAGGTTGAGGTATTATTTTCTAATCAGTAGTTTTAGAACAGCTGCACACACAGCACTTGGCATTAATTGTTGCTGTAAATCGCGAATAATGTTAATCTACGATACAACCAAGATATAAAAAATGCATCGAAGTTTCCACAAAGTTAGTTAAATTTCTGTAAATATTTCTAAAAATATCTTGAAAACAAACCAAAGTAAATATGACAGGGCGAGTAATCGTCGCTCACATAACGCGATTGTAATCTTGACTAGGCGGTGAGTAATTGGCCAAAGCTAAAGGCAGCAATCGAGCCGCTTGAGCCAGTCTCATCCCTTTAAACCGATGTAAAGCCTTTTTTAAGCCCAAAGATTTAAGTTGGTGAAAGTGCTTCGCTCTATTAAAACGCCATTTGGTTCGAATTTTACTTGGAAGTCGGTTTGGTCTGATGTGCTCAGTGCAAGACAGTCGGATGTTCGTGAACTTTCTGTCTGTACCTGTACTTTGGGACAGTTGTAATTGGTGGGAAGTTAAATTATTGA
Organism: Omphaloscelis lunosa; assembly: GCA_916610215.1. Classification (NCBI taxonomy): domain Eukaryota; kingdom Metazoa; phylum Arthropoda; class Insecta; order Lepidoptera; family Noctuidae; genus Omphaloscelis; species Omphaloscelis lunosa. Next base: position 7,127,532 of record OU744247.1, read on the forward strand.
CTGTTTGATTGCTGCTATGAGGAATTTGAAGTTCAGAGTTACAACATACGAGTAAGTCTTGTGTCTATGTGGAGACAAAATTAGTGTTAATTAAATTGCAACATGCAGCTCATCTACCTACATCAGTATGATATCAGTTCAAGTAAAAATCACGCTTTAGTTTTTTTTTTTAAGTGAAAACTTCTTTAGACGAGTTGGGCATTTTAGAGTTGGGACTAAACCATTGATTTTGCGACACCATGACGACACCTCGTTTTTGTAAACGCGATTGTGCTCTTTATTTATATTACGTTACGGATCAATGTTCTATGCAAGTATTTTTACTTTAAAGGTTTTGTAAACGCGATTATGCTCTTTATTTATATTAGCATGATTGTGCTCTTTATTTAGATGAGGTAACGGAACAATGTTCCATACAAGTATTTTTCTTCCACCAAGGCGATCTTGTTCAAGTTTTCACTTCTGTCGGCACTCCCGGAGTGCCACCACTATTTTTTTTCTTGTAACAACAATCACAATAATTATTTCATCATCATTATTTCAGCCGAAAGACGTCCACTGCTGGACATAGGCCTCCCCCAAGCAACGCCACTTGGACTGATTCTGTGCTTCCCGCATCCAGCGAACTCCTGCGTCCTTCACAAGGTTATTGGTTCATCTTGTGGGATGCCTTCCAACGCTACGTCTTCCGGTATGCGATCGCCACTCCACAAACTTTAAGTATTATATTTTTTTACAATTTTAGGTTTTTTAATAAAAATATATTTTGTTCATATATGATTAGTTCATTACCCATGTATTGTGTATGTATATCTCGTGTTGGGGATCCTAAATCCTAAATCCAAATGAATCTCTTTGTTTGTTTTTCCTTTTTCAATTACATGACGATTCTAAAAGACTTTGAACGAATTACGAATAGCATTTAAAAAATTATGGAGCTATAGGGGCATGAGGAACAGTGTGTAAAGTTCACTCATCCTCCATAGAAAAGGAAGGATTGTCCGACCAGACGGGCGTCCTGTCTGGTGGCAACTGCCCGACGATTGATGTCGGGAAGTTATATACATGCAGGTTTTCGCGTGACGCCAGTGTGATTCATAGTTCGCATGTGGATGTAGATTAAACCCTTTGCATTGAAACACAACTAGTTGTTTTCAATTTCATACACATTTAGGTATTTTGAGGTCAAGAACTTCAACATCAGACCACTTAAAACAATCATTGATAGTCTTATCAATCAGCAAAACTTTGTAAAACGCCGCCAACACGCGTAGTAAGAAAATCAAATCATATTAGAATTACAAGTATACTACAGATGTGAACAGATAGTTTCGAGTTCAATATCGTCTGTTACATGACTTGACTGTTTTTTACTCATCATTGATAGGGCTGATCTTGACGTATTTGTTGTACTAGTTATGGGATGCCTAGGTACTTAATTTAAAATTGATAACTAAAATGCAATATTTACTAAAAACGTAAAACAAAAAAATCTAATTCGATATACCTACACGATAACGATTTTATCAAATAGTAACCCTATAACAATGCCCTATAGTTCGTTTTTTACTCCCAGAGACTAATTTGACAGAAGCAAATGTCAAACAATAATCACTTGAAATGCCAAATTAGTCTCTGGGATTTAAAAACTAGAATGCAAATAACGTTGCTTGCTTATTGTCATGATAGATGGATGTTATTTTAAACATTGTAAATTATGCGGCAAAAGTTAGCACCCGATTAATTCTAAAAATAAAATATTGACCAGTTCTCATCCAAAACTATTCATAAAAGCTATTTAATCACAAAAAGAAAAACAATGATAAAAAAAACTTTAATGGCATCACTAAGTTTTTTTGGACAGCAAATAGCCGGTGTTTGTCAATGTTACTAAAAAGAGGTTGCATTTAAATGTTCAAATACTTTACCACGAACTGTATACATTTTATTAAACTATTCAAGATTGGGTGATTTGCTCCGACCTATGCCTACTTGAATTTCCACAATAAAGATCCTGACAAATTAATTTATTCCAAAACAATGAATTCCCTTGCCTGCTTGCTGTCATTTGACAGATGGATATAATTATTTAAAACATTGTATATTATGAGTAAAAAGTTTGCACTCAATTAATTACATAAAATATTGACCTGTTCACGTCGAAAACTATTAATGAAACCCATTTTATTACAAATGGAAAACAAAGTTAAAAAAACTTTAATGGCATCATTGAATTTTTGACAACTAATGGCCTGTGTTTTGTCATTGTTACTGAAAAGAGGTTACATCTCAATGTTAACAAAGTGTATCTACTGTACACATTTTAATAAACTTTTTAAGATTAGGATATATGCTCAGGCCTATACTAATTTTATTGAATTTCCTTTTCCTAATATAAATCCTGTTGTTTTTTCTCTGCATTTAAAAGGACTACACGTGCAGAGGAGCTTTTACCGATTAGAATCAAAATAGTAATCAAAAAAATATTCTACGCTATCAACTTATTTGCAGTTAAACCTATATCATATCAGTTGATACTAAAATACATCTCAACTCCACCAACCCTAATATTAATGCATGTAAAACACATGTAACACGGGTGATAGCAACCAGGTAAATATTTAAATGTATTTGTGTGATAACATGATGTTGTGGCATTGTCAATGGGCTGATATCATCTCGACGCAAGGAACCGTTCGATTTGTAGATAACGTCTATTTGTATACGTGAGAGTATTTTTAGATGTTTTTGTGTCATACATGTGAGAACTTTGTTTTGTTGTTTTAACTGTTAGATCGTTCAAAACTGTAATGTCTGATGTGTTTTAATGTTGGGTAAAATATCTGTGACATAATATTATTTACGAGTAGTTTGAAGACACTAAGTCAACAAGCTAAAGGTTTAATTTCTTGGAATTATGTTTTTGTCATTGGATAAGCTTCAACAGTCTGACCTTCACTGCCATAATAGGTTAGGTTATGTCCTTAATTTACTATTTCACAAAACAATCTGCCTAAAGTTGTAGATATTTACAACGTCAATGAGAAGAGATCAGTTTTATATATTCCAAAACTATACTTAGTAAACTACAATGCTAAATCGCAGGTTAAAACAACATAATATAAGTAACTATAATTAATAAAAATACATTTTTGCCGAATTCCTTTTAATATATTTAATATTAAACACAATTATTTTTAATTATAAAATTTTATACACTATTTTTTTTTTTTAATGTATAACCGGCATGTCCTAGAACCGAAAATTCGAATGTGACATCTACCAACACGCACTGGGCCCGTGTGGTGAATTACGGCCCACTCCCTCTCACAGAGAGAAGGCCGCAGTCCCAGCAGTGGGAACATTATAGGCTGGTTATGCTTTATATATACTGATTTTATTTTTATTTCAATGTCTAGAATTATTATCATAATTTTAGACTTTCATTTAAATAAATAAAAATATACTTTGTGAGTAGGAAACTAGTTTTATGGTCAAGTAAACTGAAAGATTATAGTTAAGTAGGTAAGCACACCTTTTTACAAACCCAAAAATCCTTTCAATGATGTCTTAACGTAACATTTCACATAAAACGTATCGTTATTGTTTTGTAATCAATTATCACACTTGTTTGTCATTTTTGTACACAAAGGATGTTCACTGCAATCAATAGAATTTCACTTTTAATACCGTGTAAATGTAAATGTCTGCGTGTGGTCGCCATTTGTGATAGTATAGTATTTCATTGATAATAAGATATGTCTATGTTGCCTCTCTTTCTAGCAAACGCAAGGTTTTGAAAGCAGTTCTGTCGCTCTTTAGTCGACTAGATAATGTAGAGTTAGTTTTGTGACTCCTCTAGTTTGTTTGTGAAGTAATTACGTACCTACCTAGCTTACATTTTTTTTTCAAGGTCTCTTTTTTTTAAGGTTTGTTATTTTTGTGAAGATTTTGATAGAAAACTTCGCATAAAAACGAATTAAATATTATCTTTGCGATTCAATATACCTAATCATTAGCTAACTTTTCTCAATTAATTACAATACAGCCACTGTAAAGTACATATTTTGGGCGTAACCACGAATACAGAAGTAAAGGTATGAACCGACGTCATGTCAATTTATCTACGTGTTATCAATTTAACATACAGATAAAATTATCATTCTGCTGATATGGGAGCGTGGCGCGCCAACACCTAAAATTGTAATGTTACGACCATGTCTGGTACTCTGTGGTTACATGTTTTTGAATGCATGATATTTTTTTTCTGAATGAAGACATGTATTGATCCTAACTTTTATTCAATTTTAAAAAAAGAAGAGGTTAGGCATTTGGCTAGTTTTTTTTTTATTAATTGATCTACATAGACTGCTTCCTTGGTCTAGTGGTGGAATTTCTTAGTAACAGCCCCGGATTTTGGAAGTTGGCGGTGTGATACCTCCGTGACTCAGAAAGCACGTTAACATGTTCAGTGCCGGGAGCCCTCGCGGAGGGCTCATTTTTAAATGTAGATTTTTCTTAGTGAATGCAGAATTATAAACCATGAAAATAAGAATTTAAAAATCTGATGCATATATTAACAAGATTTATTAGTTTATGCGTTGGTTTTAACATCCAAGCATTTTTTATTTTTATTTTCACGTTTTCTATGTTAAAGCGACAAGACTCCCTGAAAACACGATGTTATTTCGTTTTACAGTGTTTTATAACACGGTTTTAAACCTAATGCCGTTGACCGTCTGCGATGGTTAACTTTAGCGCAAACGTAATGCCGGCAAATCTCCCGAAGGGTTCACTTCCAATATGTATGGCGGCATGGCGTAAGAGTTCTATGAAAAATAGATGGATCGAAAGTGTTAAGCCGTTGGCCTTGCGCCTGATCTCTCTCCGGTCAAGTCAGATGTCTCTGTAACACCAGACTATGTGAGTGGAAGAGACAGTACACCTGTGTTTGCGCACACACTTCTTGTGCACTATAGTTCGGTCGCCATGGCCGAAATTCGGTCAGGACTATTATTTTTTATTATCTAGATATGTTTAGTTTTCGATTAGGTACCCCATGAAGAAAGACATCTGTTCCACCTAATTCGTATAGAAGTGAAACCGGGATTGCCCGACAAAGTTTCGAAGACGAAATAGGCTTAGTTTTGAACTCATGACTGGATATATTGCGTGTCAATAAAGTGATAAATATTAATTTAGTATACCTACTTATTTGGCCTACAATTTTATTGTTATCAAAAAATGCTTCCAAAATAGTTGTTCAGTTTAATCAATATTGATGATAAATATTATCAAGACTGCTTGGTACCTACTTTATTAGATCTAATTATCGATGATGCAATTTTAGTCCTACCTTAAAACTTCCGGTTAAATATTCTAAAAATAAATTAAAAAATATATTTATTACGAGTAACCTTGTAACTGTAGATTCTGTAACTAGGTATGTATATTATGGACTTCCAGGTCATTAATTTTAACATAATTATTATTTTTTTGTCATAATTGTTGCTTGTGAAGATCCTTTAGTTGTTACTTGTTTTGATTATTTCCAATAAGCAGCTATTTTTTATCAGTCAAGGATTTAAAAATGACTGGACAATTTTATTAAATCTAGGCCTATAAAGACACTGCCAGACAGGCTACAGTTTAGGTAGGTACTTAATACAAAATAGATGCACTTTATTCATTTTTTCTTTCTTTCTTTAAATTATTTGATTTGTTTAATTTATTTTGTAATTTTAAATTGGAACAACACTGGTTTACACTTACACAGAGTGATGTTTTTGGGAAGAACTGAGTAGCCAACTTAGAAATAAAAACAATATTTATATTTTTTGTTAAATGTATTCTGCCAATGTTAAATGTGAAATGGAAAAACAATAATTATTATTTATTTTGTTAAAAATATACATGAGTTATGGTGTAAACAATAGTTTCCAGTAATACTTAAGTACTTAGTGGAAACTTTGACATAAAAAGAAAGAAACAAAAAATCTATCATAATGTGAGAAGGAAGCTAGGTTATGAGCGTTAGTTGGCAAAACGACGGAACAAGTTAGAAGTGAGCAAGGATTTCTGAAGTTACTATTCTTCTTACACACATGTACTCGTAGGCACTGATTTTCATAATTTTATTAATTAGGTACGTACTTATGATTGGTTATGCAGCAGAAGTGGCCAGCCCAGTCCTACATCAACTTTGCGGCTTTTTGAGCACGTCAGTGATCTATGTTTTGAAACGCAGTGTGGTGTTGTGATGTTATTATTTTACACTTTTTATTTGTTTCTTTTTTTTTTTACTTGTCTTATTATGTTGTGTTGTGTGCCTTTTTTCTGTGCTAAATAAATGTCTTTTCTTTCTTTCTTTTTCCTTAATATTGTCTGTTAATTTGACGCCTAGAATACTGCGCTCCATCGCACTTGGGCAAACCTTGAGTTTGGACTTTTGAATGTCTAGCAGACCAAAATATCTGGAATCCACATAGGTCAAAATGAGAAGAATGCACACGACCATAAATTTTAAAATAATTTAAAAATAACTACTATGTAGAGCCTTGAGACAGCTGAAGGCATCGTGGCAGACCCCGTAGAAGATGGTGGGTCAAGCTGGACTAAACAAACGACAAGTGGTCCACATTAGCACTGGATCGTACGCATTTGAAGTCAAAGGGAGAAGCTTTTGCCTAGCAGTGGGGATACAGGCTAAAGGCTCCTACAAACAGGTGCGACACGCGACGCGACACAAAGGTACGTCGCGTCGCGCGACGACCGGTGTCTTTGTGTCGCGTCGCGTGGCGCGCCTGTTTGAAAGAGCCTTAACAGTAACAGTAACCAAGAGTACACAGACACACACACAGTACAGTACTTATGTGCACTTATGTGTACTCTTGTTTGCTCTGTTCTTATGTGTTTCGTGCTATGTAGTGTTGCATTAAATTTTATGTTACTTTAATTTATTACGCGCTGCTCTAATTTTAAGCGCTACTGCTGAGCACGAGGTCCTGGGTTCGATTCCCAGGACGGGCAAAGTGTTATTGGGTTTTTCTATCTGAAATTTCTCAGTAGCAGCCTGGAGTCTGGATTTGTGCCCGGATGATGGCAATAGGCTCGCCCCCTATTACATGGGACTTAAAACATAACTGGTGAAATGCGGGTGATCCTGCTACAGGGACACCTCTGCCCAACCGTTCGGGGAAACAAGGCGTGATGTTGTTGTGTTTAATTTATTAATTACTAGCTTCTGCCTGCGACTTCGACCGCGTTCGCGCCTATAACCTTCCTCAAGAATTGGGCTATCCAAAGCAAAAATAATTTTTCAAATCCAGAGATTACCCCCTACATACCTACAAACTTACAAACAAACATACAAATTTTACCTCTTTATATTATTAGTAAAGAAATATAGACTAGCGACCCGCCCATGCTTTGCACGATTTGTACAACTTGACAAAACATAGAGATTGCTTTATTATATTTAAGTTTAATATCAATGTGCTCTACACATAAACCTTCCGAAACAAATTATTTAAATGATTGTAAGAAATGCATAAAAATCCGTTGCGCAGTTTAGAACACTGCGATCACACAGACAGACTCGAAAAGCGAGTTTACTTTAGAATGATGTATATACATATTATATATTATTATATGTATATACATCGGCATGTGACCCGTGTTTTTCTAAATATTCATGAAAAATTATCGAAAATTTTATAAAAAATATTTATTAATCCGATAAAAAATCTCATAAGCTTTTCAGAAATAATAAACAGAATCCAAATCGAGCCAATAACATCGGAGATATGGCAAAAAATGTAAACCAAGGTCACAAACGCTACTCAAAAGTTGAAAATTGAATAACATGAAAAATATTAGATAGACCCCCCTTTTAAAGTTAATTTTCGATAATTTTTCATGAATATTCAGAAAAATACGGGCGGTCACATGCCCATGGATGATATTGTATATAGATAAGTTTTTATTTAGTGTACTCGAAGGTTTCAGTATCCTCTTTCCAATATATTTTCCTTGTGCTTATTTAATGCTATTTAGAGGTAACCGTTAGGTGGAACCTTCTTTTAAATCCAGTCAGTCGACTGGATTTACCTTCGGGGCCTATCGCAATGACTTCTTCTCATTGTTTGATAAATTTGTATCTGACTTCACTGCTCTTTAGTTTTTCTCTCATAGATTAAGATTCGTCACTATCTTTGATTGTCTTTTCTTTGATTAAATTGTCTTTGGTTTTTCACACTATTTTGATGGGTTTGATATAAACCTCGTCTCGTTACAGACACGAGTTTTATCAAACCCATAAAAATAAACACAAGACAATTTCTAATGAAAAACAGGTAATGTAAATGTGGAAGTTTATGGGAAAACAAATAGTTTAAAATATCTCAGTATAAAAATTGACTCTGCTGATAAAATTTTACTTTATGATTATTTTTAGTTCAAACTCTTGGCTGAGTAATAACAGCTGCACAAGTCGGTCCTTCAGGTTAATCTACGCTTGCCGAGGTTGGTCCATGGATGGGTGAACATCTTGACATACCGAGACTCCTCCGTGTCTCGGAAAGCACGTTAAGCCGGCTGTCATTCGTTGATCTTTGACAGTTGATACTTAAGGGTCGTCAGAAGCCCAAAAGTCTGACAACAAGCCTTACCAATGGGTATCGTATTACCCAGTTACTGGGTTGTGGAAGTCAGATAGGCAGTTGCATCCATCCATCCGTGTAAAATACTGGTATTCCGCTGCATGCGGTTACACTGGAAATCGACCCCAACATAGTTGGGAAAAGACTAGGCAGATTGATTTTAGAGCCAATTTGAAATGATCTGACATATATATGTCGAGACAACATTTTTAGGACTGCCCTGAAAAGTTTATCATTGTGACCCATCTTTTAAATTCTGATTCAGATTCGTTTATTTGCATTTTTTTCCGTTTTTATTCATTGCCATAAATATTCTAAAGTCCTTACTCATACTTCGTTAGGTACTAAATTTCCTGTTAAGCATTTTAACAAACAATGTGATGTTTTTTAAAGTCTCCCCAAGAAATATTCTTTTTGTTTGCTATAAACACAGAGTTTGAGGTACAGTATGATTTAAAATACAGAGCGATGATTTTGGCGGTTGGAAAGTTTCATGATAACTAACAGAGTATGGCGAAATTGGCTCTTAATACTAGTGACTGGAAATATTAGGTCACTAGTGTAATTAATTAAAGGTTTTATTGTTTCGTGAATTTTTCATATTATTTGTTTTAAATCAAGTACTTGAATTCTGATCCTAAGACTGACCATATAGTGAGATAATGTAATCGATGTCTCAATAAAACGATACCTATTTTTATTTTTTTAATTAAGAATTAAATTACAATAAAATAATCAATTTAATCAAACTCAAAAAAATTATTTCATTTAAACCATTTACAGGCACTTTTGAATTGTCAAAGAGTCGGTCAGTCAGAAATATGAAGCTAGTTGCCCATTCCAAAGCAAAGTACCTTTGAAGAATAATGGGCAAGAAACTCCACGGACATGGTACTTATATTATTTTCTATATAGGTATCTAGAAATCCTGAAACGAAGAACGTCTATATAGCTTAGGACCTTCTTACATAATGTAGGTTTTGAAATAAACCTACATTCTGTAAGAAGGTCCTAAGCTAGTGATTCAAATTTTGGTAGTTCCTTGTAATGTTAAGCAGTATCAACTGCACAATGGTTTGCACTTTTGCAGGAATGAACACATAGGAATAAAATAAAATCCTTAGAAGCAATTTTAAATAAGACGTTATTTACAAGTCTATTCTGGAGCCAGTTTATTACTGTTCAAGACTTACTTGGCTCTACTTGGCTCAAAACAATATACAGTAATTTAATAATATAATATTCTTAGTGCAAATATTGGCACCACTGCCAGGTTAAACAATAGTAAGCATCAGCTTTACTAAGCAAGCAGCCAGGTAACCTGTTTGTCATAGATATACTTTCTACAACACACATAATAATACCTTATTAAGTGGGATTACATGGTCACTTAAATATACGCGGCTGTCTTATAAGAATCTTAGTAACACGCCGTACTCAGCACAACTTGCCGGGAAGTTACACAGCTCAGGGGTTTGATTTTAATTCATAATTGTTCACCAATTCAGGGCATACTCAGTGAGGATTTAGCAACAGTGCTGGCTTTAAGAATATATTTTCATACAGGAACTTTACAACCCACCTGTCATAAGTAAAGCCGAACAAGTGAAACATGTGACAGTGGACATACTTACAGTTAAAATGTCAGAGAAGTTGCGGACAGGTGTTGGAGAGTTGGATGATTCCTCGGAACGCTGGTTTTCACAGTTTGTGTACACGAAATCCGGTGATATCCGTCATAATCTGGTACAAGCCACGGGATTACGCGTCCACGCGCCCGGCCGTCACCCACTAACGTAAACACCAGAGAACAAACCAAATACGAATCCGATACCGATAAATCAAAGCGCACGATCGCGGCGACGTCGCTTATCCGCTAAATCCTGTCGGGATCGCGTAAAAAATACTAGTATTAAAAACAGTCTTAAGTGGGCTTACGTACGCGGCGCGTTGCGGCCCGCGCTGGCTCTAATCTCGGCCACTTCCCGGACCAATTTGAACCTAACTCCACCACTCTATACATCATCCGGAGGACGCCCGCCCACCGCGCCGGTCCAACAACCGCGCGCGCTCATACCGTCGTCTCTTTCACTCGCACCGCTTCCCCCAATACCTTTCTCTATCACCCTGAAATCTCGCCACACTGAAAATTCAGTGCGTGCTGCCGCGGGCAGCGGGGCGGGGGGACGCAGTCAGCTGGCCGAACTTGTGCGAATAAAATCGACTTTTTATCGCCTCGATGACGCTTCGTGACGTCACTGTTTACTTCTGCTCGTGAAGTGTGGACACTGGATCTTTGACGGACTATAATACTGTGACGCAACCATATTTAGATTTATAGAGTTTGAAAAATCTTCCATTGTTCTAGGAGAGATTTTTATCTGATAAGACAGGCTGGTTGTTTGAATATCTACGGTCATACCTACCTATGCTTAAATTCCTTAATATGATTTATTGACATAAATAACAACAAAATTTGGCTTTCCCGTTCGAGCGGTAAGTAATTCAGACTACATCATCTACTTTAATAAATTGTGTTGTAAAAACTCATTTAAATGGTGCAATATGTTTTCCTTATAGCGTAAAATAATTGCAGTTTAAATCGCCGTGCACCGAAGTCGGGCGCAATAAATCGCTGCTCGCTCCCGGTTCGCAACGTAAACAGATCGGGCGCATTAACCGCGCGTCGGCGTACATAAAGAGAGCGGTATAAATATAAAGTTCCCACTCGCCGCCGCGCAAACTTAGCTAAACAACGCCATAATTGCCTTCATTACTTAAATTACTGAAATTATTTATTCAAAAAGCTGGCAACATTTAGCCAGTGATGGCCCCGCCCATAATACAACACTGAGCCAATGGATGGTTGCGAGAGCGTGGGGGGCGGAGCTTCCGCCAATATGGCGGCAACCTTCCCGTAGCGCTCGCTCCTGTACGCTCGCCGCACGCCGCCGGTGCATGCTGTTTCAGTCTGTTTTCACGCGTCGACTTTCACGTGTTTTCGAGTGGTTAATTAGTTTGGCATTGTTAATGAGTGCGACTGTAGCAGGCAGCGGCGCGGGTGTAGCTGCTACGCAGCCTCTACGCGCTACGAGCGGCGCTACGGCTACCGAGCCGGGCCGTCGCAATTGCGCCGACGGCAAACGACCGTCGGACGAATGAATGTTCCTTCTAAATAAACTCTAGCTACATACAAATGATTAAACTACCATATGTATCAAGGATTTCGTGAAAAATATTGACAAGATCTGAATTTGTTAAATTTCTTGGTATAAAACCTAGCTACGGCGTTTGATTCCTTCTTATAATTATTCAGTTTAAAATATCACGCTATTGAAAGTGATTAAATTGACAAGCTAAACAAAGTTACTGAAGTATCATTTTCCAATTCCTCAATATTTAATAATATATAACTAATATATATCTTCATATTTAACGCTGTAGCTTGAAATATCCTTTTCAATAAAATATCTCCTACATTTTTTTAAGTTTTCATAGATACATGAAACCTTTAACCTGCATTTATATTTCACTATCGTATATAAACACCGGATGAATAAAGTTATACAAAATTTTTTATCAAGTCATAATTTTTTATCGATTACTTATAAATTGGTAATAGATTTTAATTTATTAATTATGTATTGCACATCTTCTTTTAGAATTGACTGTAGGCAGGCCACACATTTAAATTCAGGTTTGATGCAGGTCAAACAAATCCTTTGTAGGTATATAGGGTGGCAGGTCATTGACGCGAAAATTGTTACGTTGGAATCAGTACATGATTCTGAAACCCCTGAGATTAAAAAAAAAAACTTCATTCAACAGCTGATTTAAAAAAATAACCATCGAAAAATTTCAACGCAGTGGGGTTCAGAATCATGTACTGAATCCATAGTAACAGTTTTCGCGTATGTCCCTGCCAGCCTGTATGTAGGTACTATAAAGGTTGTTAGCAAAAGAACCTTACATGATGCAGGCTGGTAGAAAAATGACCCTGGGTGCATTCGATCACTCAAGCGATTCAAGAATTAGTTTCATTATTGAATATGCTGCGATTGTTTTCATAAAACAACAGTTAAGTATGTGATGGGCGCGTAAAAGTGAGCACGTCCTCTTGAAATATACGTATATCGATAATTCTTTACTTATTACTTCTTATTTTTTCCTGCCTACCCTACTAATGAAAAAGTATTTCCCGTGAAGAATAGTCGGTACCTAATGAGAAGTAAGTATTCTTAATTTTAAGATGATTTAAATTATAAATCATCTCAAAAGAAAGAATTTTCCTGCTACACTAGTACCCATTTTCACATTCACTAAGTGACACTTAAATACACTTAAACAACGACACTTAAACAACCTAGCGTTGAAAATCCAAAAGTGCACTTTGCACTGTTGGATTTTCAACGCTAGGTTCAAGGCTGAGAATTGAAAATCCAACAATGCACTTTTATTTAGGAATTAATTTAAGTGTCACATAGTTGTCGGTGAAAACGGGCATTAGTGTACCTACCTACCCACTTTTGATAAACAGAAATATTAAAAGCTTAGCTTAACATTGTATTGATATATTTTTAAGATCTTATCTCAGTATTTTGAAGATTTAAATGCGCAAATAGTAACAGATAATACTTAAGTAGAGATTCTTTAAAACTGATTTCAAGTGGATAGAAGTAGATAAGTACATAAACGATCTATCTATCTATACCAGCGTTTTCTAACCTTTTTAGCTACGGACCCCTAGGAAATCAAGCACAATCATCAAGCCAAGGACCCCTAATAAAAAAATAGCAATACATTTCGAGCCATTTATATTAGTACTACAAATACAAAAAAAAAATACCGTGGCACTCTGGGAGTGCCGGCAGAAGTGAAAACTTGAACAAATTTATTGTGCAGGAAATAATGTATCGAGCGTTGATGACTTTTTAATTGTCAAAAGTTATAACAGTGTCGCGAAATCAATGCTTTAGTCCCATCTCAAAAATGCCCAACGCGCCTTAAGAAGTTTTCACTTTAAAAAAACACTTTTTAATAAAAATTACGTTTTTTTTTTTTCTTTATTATACATGCGTTAGCATACGACTCTTAATGTGAAGGTTGTTGTTTGCCTTTTAAGTAAGCGTAGCGATAACGAGACTTTTGGTAGCATATTTTATTACTGTTAAATAGTCCAGAGATGACATTGCGGACCCCCATACATATAAATACTTGCGGACCCCCCCGGGGTCCACCGGACCACAGGTTAAGAAACACTGACTATACTATTCCATAGCTATTCTTCAATAGATATTGATAAAGTGTAGATAGGTGACTCAAACGAATTATTAAAATAACATAACATCACGCCTTGTTACCCCGAAGGGTGAGGCAGAGGTGTGCCTATAATACACAAATATTTAGCTAGTTATGACTGTTCCTGACCTGGGTTCGATTCCCAGGTCGGACAAAGTGTTGTTGGGTTTTTCTATTGAAATTTCTCAGTTGCAGCCCGGTTGATGGCAATAGGCTTGCCCTATTACATGGGACTTAAACATTAATGAAATACCTAATGTCTTTAATTTGGCTTGACTTTTTATTGGCTTCCCGTTGATCTAAATTAATATTTAGGTATAAAGAGAAAAGACTTGTATTTTTGTATGTTTGATTATAATGTGTAAACTCAAAAACTAATGGACCGACTTCAAAAATTCAGAACATGTCCGACTTTTTAGCTCCCCGTCTGGAATTTGTCCGACATTATTGACTTAAGGACATTGAAAAAAAACAGTGGCCCTCCGGGAGTGCCAACAAAAGCGAAAACTTAAACAAGATCCCCTTGGTGGAAGAAAAATACTTGTATAGAACATTAATCCGTAACGTTATATAAATAAAGAGCACAATCACGTTTACAAAAATGAGCTATCGGTTACGGCAAAAATGCCCAACGCGCCTAAAGGTATAAAAAAAAAAAAAATAAATGAAAAGTTATATGAAAACCATTTTTTTTTTTCATATATAGGAAAGCTAAATTAATACTGACCTCCTGCAAAAAGAAAGATCACAAATTAAAATGGCCGACGTTTTGTCAGGACTTTTCAAATTTCGAAATGGTTCAGACAGTAATGTCGATCGTCTGTGCGCGCCCTTAATCGAGAGCCACAGATGTGTCGCTAAAAATAGACTCCTATTTATAACAACAATAAAACGCGCGGTAATCTAAAACATAGCTTAAATAACACTTTTTAAGTTGAATAATAACATGGAATGAGTTACTGCAGTAGAGTTATTACTTTACATAAATAAATATGTATACACTAGGAACTTCATATTTCGTCATGAAATAGGTACTACAAGGTGTATTAGTGATAACGCACCCTTTTAATATGGACAACAGCTGTTACCTATTAGCGAAACTTCATTCTGCCAAAATGTGTTTTGATCATGTTTTATTTTAACACAAGCCGTATGCTCGATAGAATTTCACATAGGCAAAAAAAAAAAAAGCTATAGCCCGACTGCGTAAAAAGTGAACTTTAAAAAAGATGGAAGCAAGATGACCTATATCTGTCTCCAATCCTACTTAATTATAAACAATCTCATGCAGTCAAAGACCCTTGCCTTCTACGAAGTGGTATACATACAGGTCAACCACATAACCTCCGTTTTTCGCTTCGCCGCAGTCGGGTAAAAATGACTGACTTCGATATAAACTTTCATCCCCTATTTAACCCCTTTAGGTGATGAATAATATATTCAAAAATCTTTCCTTAGTGCTCACTTTCGTTATAAAATGTAGTCTTGTGAACAATTGCTTCTAAACCCAGCGGTTTAAACTATATGTTTGTCTCTCTCAGTAAATGAATGATATCAAGAGTTTTATTACAGTCCGGCCGTTGAGAGAATGCGTTCCTGACACCTGTCAGTTGGTCAATTTCTAGTAGTAATAAATAAACTATATGTTTGTCTCTCTCAGTAAATGAATGATATCAAGAGTTTTATTACAGTCCGGCCGTTGAGAGAATGCGTTCCTGACACCTGTCAGTTGGTCAATTTCTAGTAGTAATAAGGACCAAATTCGCAAAACAAATATTCGTCAGTATGAAACTGACAGATGTCAAGAACGCATTGTCTCGACGGGTGGACTGTAAGTAGATTCTTTCATACTTTTTATAGACAAGTAGGTAAGTAAGTATGGTTTTCTAGCTAAGGCATCAGACAGGATACCTACCTGATTGGAGTTTAAACCTGTTACTAACAAGTCCGGCTGGAGGTAAGAGGTAGGTATTTAAACCATGGAAAGACTGAACAATGTGGAAGACTTAGCCTAATAAAACGAACAAAGTTTGAATTTGAATTGCCAAGTTCCATGTGTTTTTCCGTAAGATCAAAGTTACCTTAAACGAACTAAGCTGCAACTGCTACTGAAGTGCAATCTTATTGCCAAACTTGATAATGACTACAAATTATATTTTTAATGTTCATTAACGCAGTCATAAGGATGCATTATTTTCAGCAGTAGGTAAGTATGTTCATAGACTACAGGTTGAAACGATGAAAAAAAATTCATGGTTATTTTTCTTCTAGGAAACACAGGAATATTCACAAGTCGGAAAAAAGATGTTGGTACCTACGTACAGCAAAACGTTATACTTTATAAACATATGCTATGCTTCCTTTGCATTCATAAATAAATCGCCAATATGATCGAAAACATAATATCGTTCCAGTTCCCCTGACAAATATAATTGATAGTGTTTACATCCCCTTTTATTACTTACGACAATATTCCACGGATTTATTTAGCATAATCAGCCTCTAATGTTCCCACTGCTGGGACACAGGCCTCCTCTCTTCGAGAGGGAGTGGGCTATAATCTACCACGCAGGCCCAGTGTGGGTAGATGTCACATATCTTCGAATTTCTGGTTCTAGGACACGCCTGTTTCCTCACGATGCTTTCCTTCATCGTTTTGAGAGCAGTGGTGATGAAATTATTTACACAAAGTAAAGCGCCTGTCTTGGTTCGAACTCATGCCCTGGAATTAGTAAGTCGCGGCCGCTACCACTGGGTCACCACTGCTTTAGGATCCGGATTTACATAAATAGAATATAATAATATTATGCCTTTGAAAGTTGTTTCGCTGTCCCCCAGTGGTGGACAACAGGATAATTTCTAAAAGTTGTTTCGCTGTCCACCAGTGGTGGACAACAGGATAATTTCTAAAAGTTGTTTCGCTGTCCACCAGTGGTGGACAACAGGATAATTTCTAAAAGTTGTTTCGCTGTCCACCAGTGGTGGACAGCAGGATAATTTCTAAAAGTTGTTTCGCTGTCCACCAGTGGTGGACAACAGGATCATTTCTAAAAGTTGTTTCGCTGTCCACCAGTGGTGGACAACAGGATAATTTCTAAAAGTTGTTGCGCTTTCCACCAGTGGTAGATAACAGGATAATTTTTTAAAAGTTGTTTCGCTGTCCACCAGTGGTGGACAACAGCATAATTTCTAAAAGTCTTTTCGCTATCCCCCAGTGGTGGCCAAACAAGTGGTTGACATCGGGAATAATCGCTTTCGAACGTTTTCTGCAAATAAACAGATTTTATTGGCGATAATTGAAACCACCAGTCTAAGATCAAGGGGTATCGTATAACCCAGTAACTGGGTTGTGGAGTTCAGACAGGCAGTCGTTCCATGTAGAATACTGGTATTCAGCTGCATCCGGTGAGACTGAAATCAAACCCCATCATAGTTGGGAAAATGGTTAAGCAGATGATGAATTGAAGAAGTTCTTATTCTTGATTATGGTCGACCGACCCGAGTTGCAGTTTCAATTTTGTATTTAAAACTTTATCTCAGTAGGAATAAGATTTAAAATACAAAAACTAACTGAAAGGTTTCAGTTTGGGCCAATGAACGTTAGAACTCGTTTTATATATTGTAATAAGATGATATAACTTTTACTAAAACCTCGTTTTTTAAACCCTGAAGCATTCAATTTAAAACAACGTAAAATGTTTTTAACTTCGTTTGAAGATCCCAAACTCCCCTCCTCTATAAATCAAAGAAGGGACAGCCATTGCACATTGCGTATCTTACTTACAAACAATAAAAGCATGTCACATCTGAGCCACAATAATTATCACTTTCTTTACCGTTATTATAAGAAACAGCATTCATAAAAACTAAAAATAAGTAATTCGGCAATGTACATTTAGTGAAATGTACTACGGAATTCCACAACCTTACTTGAAAATAAAATAAAATAACATTTTTGTGGGGGTTGGCTGACCACGTCGCACGAATGCACCCGGAGAGATGGGCAAAGATGGTCACTCACTGGACGCATGAAGGAGAACGTCGTCGAGGTAGACCGCGGCGAAGGTGGTGTGACGATCTAATCATGTTTGCGGGACCAACATGGCCTGAAATCGTACAAAACAAAAAGATCTGGAAGGAAAAAAGGGAGGCCAACAGTGGCACACAATAAAGGCAAATAAAAAATTTAAAAAATGTTTTAGCTTGCTGAACTGTCATTTTAGGTTTGTACCACGATAATTACAAGCCTAAGGCTTAGGTAATATTGCTTTAAAAAACTTTTAGCGGCAATATCCGTATAGACCAACATTTTGACAAAACCAATTTCGAGTCTAATGACAGTATCATTGATAAGTTAGTTTATAAGTTAGTTTATTCCTATAAGTTAGTTTATTCCTACAGAAAACTTAATGGAATGCAAAACACAATCACAATATTAGACAATTTTAGACCCCTTTGGACCGTCAATGTCACTATAGCCACAGGCGTACTCCGCATTTTAGGTATGAAGCTACAAGAACGCGGCGGGCTCGTCTTGTTCGGCCAATTCAGCGAGTGTAACGTAGTCCGAAGATATAGGAGTTATGCGATAGAAAGAGAGGCAACTTTTAAGTGAATATAACTGTAGGTAATTAGCGCTGTGCGACCTGAATTGCACTTTATTGTGTCGTAGCAAGAGTCGCTTTTTATTTACACTAATCTGTGTTATAGCTGTACAATCTTTGGCGCGTGACCAAAATCGGAACTAACGCCACGCCGCCATTTTTTTAAAATACATTTATAAAAAATATTTCACAATCTTTAACCAACAGCGCCAGCACCAAAGTCATTCGAGACCCAAAAGATCTTTGTAGCACCGTAAAACAGTTCACCACACATCAACTCCATCGCATGACGTAAGTATGAGCTACATAAGTACCGAACTACGGCTGCAGCGGGTGAAGATTACCTCCAGATTAGACGTAAGACCATAATCCTGCGTCTGCCATCACCGTTTGAACTTGACCGAGAGTACCGAGACATGCACATGCTACTACTGTACTTATACATAGATGAGAGCTAGTAATAGGTACGATTGTTGTGGAATAGTAAAGGTTTGTATCTCAACTACGAATAAAAGAAAGAAAGAAAAATATTTTATTTGGGGCACGCACAGGAAATACAAACAGTAATAAAAAATAAGAAAGGAGCATTTTAAACTAACAAATTAACAACAAAAATAATAACGACCTGTGCGAGGCCAAAAAGACCCCTAATAAACTTTTTAAAGCTAAAAGTTTCTCCCAAACTTTTTTATAATTTATAACATACCTACCTACCTAAAAAACGCTGCAGCGACAATCTAGACTCGTTCTTGTAGGTTAAAATTTTTTTTTTTTTTTTTTTATTAAATTCATTTATTTCAGCTACCACATAACCCATATAAAAAACATCTTTTAATTAAATTAAATTATTCAATAATAAATACAAACTTACACATAAATAAAATGAATTGAATAAATACAATATAAATGCAACATCAACACACAAATTAGATATATTACATTCAAATTACATTCAATCGTAATTAATTAATTAACTCTTAATCATTTCAATAGTCTTTTACGTGCGACACTATATGTAATGTCTGTCATAGCAGTGTCGCACATAACGACAGTCAAACCTATTTGCCATTTTCTTTTTTTTTACATAGCTAATGAGCTTATACCTTATGTTCCCACTGCCCACACAGGCCTCCTCTCTTCGAGAGGGAGTTGGCTGTAATCCACCACGCGGGCCCAGTGTGGGTTGGTAGATGTCACATGTCTTAGAATTTTTAGTTCTAGGACATGCCGATTGCCTCACGATGTTTCCTACCGTTTTTAAGAGCAGTGATGATGAAATAATTTACACAAAGTGAAGCGCCTGACTAGGTTCGAACCTACGATCTACAAATCGTAAGTCGCGGCCGTTACTACTGGGCCACCACTGCTCTCCCAAAAATAAAATACAACCTACGTAAATAGCATAGGTACGTCACTCCATCACAGTTGTATTCCTCGAGGAGGTATGCAGAGGTATCCAAGTACTTATCCATACACCTCACATTTCGCCAGTTGTGATTTGTTAATGAGTTGGGGTCTTTTAATCAGGCACAAATCCAAACTCTGGAAGTCCGAACTGATCAGAAAATTTCCTAGTAAAAAAGTGCAATGTAAGTAACAATTTTTTATGATCATAAAGGGCTCGAAATGAAAGAAAGTAGGCGAAAATGTAAACGAATAAACAACTTTAATATTGAATATATAACAGTAGCTTTTAAAGAGCCGATCATATCGACAGCAAAAGCAAAATAAAAAGTTTTAATCTCATAGGAGCAAAAACTATTTATGCAATTTAAGTCGCTTAAAACTTTGCTTAAGCCGGGATTCGAAACCAGTGGCCTTAGCAGCCACGTTTGTAACCATTAGATCAACGAACTATACATACTTACAACTAAAGAAATTAGTAAATAACAATAATAGTCCTCCAAACCGAATTACGGCCATTCTTCTTCTTTTCGTGTGGTTGGTGACTAACCTGGTGTCAGAGTTTTAAAACCACCCATGAGCCTCTGATTTGGCTTCATATGTCGTCGAGAAATATCTCTCAGGCATGCCGGTTTCGGCGGCGGTGATCTCTCGCGTCCGGCCCTGGTTCAGGCCATGGTACGGAGCGAGAGGAAATGGGAGGCCGTCACATCCTTCTGCGAAGCTGTAATGCTCGCGAAGGGGGAGGCGGAACGCGTGAGGGAGAGGCAAATTTCGCGCCCTCACGTCCCTAACCGCCGCAGGAGGAGACGCCCAGGACGTCGGGAATCGCGAGGCGATTGATGATTTCCCAGCCAAAAAAAAAAAAATGTATGCCGGTTTCCTCACGATGTTTTCCTACACCGTTTTTGAAGCAAGTGATAATTATACAATACACACATGAATCCGAAAAGTCAGAGGCCTTGGGTTCGAACTCGAGACCTATGACTTGGCAGTCCGACGGTCACGCCACTGTCACTGCTATTCAACATGGCCGAAATTTTATACAATATACAATTTCGGCCATATTGACCAATCTCAGCGGAGACCAGCCTTGCGCGCGAGAGATATTATAGTGCTGAAGTGTGTGCGCACACACAGAAGCACTCTCTTTTCCTTCACTCTCAATATCCGATGGAAAGTAATGAGAACATAGACAAGAAAATGCTTAGATACTGTACTGAATTGATAAAACATTGCTGACAATTGCACTTCCAACATTTATCGACATTGATTAATGGTTACGTGCAGATATTTCGGATTAGATGGATTTGTAATGACATTCCACGTTGGTTGATTAATCCTTGATCGCTTATCACGTTCAATTAGGAACGATTAAGGATGTTAAACAACACTTAATATAGCACAAAAGCAAGCAGATTAAGTGGCAGTGGGCAGGCACATTGCTCGCAGAACATATGGCCGATGGGACTGAAAGGTTCTGGATTGACGACCGCGTACCCGTATCTAGCGTTGGAACGCCTCGCAAAAGGTGAACCGATGACCTTGTGAAGGCCACTGGAATCCACTGGATGCGAGAAGCACAGAACCGGTCGAAGTTGCGATATGTCTTGCAGTGGACATCTATCGGCTGAAACGATGAACACTTACGAAATATCCTCATTTTTCTTTAAAACTCAACTACAGAAGTTGGGTAACTCAAAAACCTAGGTTTTCTTTTTATCATCGTGCTTTCAAACTAACATTTTGTCATGTGAATATTCACAATGACGAAGGAAATTCTAGTACGAGAACATAGAACAGTTTTAATTTAACATAAATAAATATGAGTCGGCTATGACATCTGCTACGGCGTAGCCAACTAAACAACAACATAACAATTTGCTCAAATTGACATAAAATTATGATTTTAAACACCTATCACATTATTCGATTCATTTGGAAACGAACTTAGAAGTACCTAATATGAAATAAAATAGTTTAAAATAATGACAAACTTAAGTTTATCATTATTTTAACCATATAGTTCCATCGTAATCCGTTCGTTTCTTGGATGTGTTCTACAAACATCTACGAAAATTTAATCTAAGCAGGTCGTAAACATTAACTACTGCACATGAACTTCTTATATCATATTATACTTGCTATAATAACTCGCCCTGGTCGACTATTAAAATCACCACGTCTAATTGTCGATCGTTTTAACAACTCCTATCTGACAAAGAATACAAGAATGTAGAAATGTAGCCAAAGAAAGAAAGAAAGAAAAAGTATTTATTGATACTCGCACAGGAAATCACAAATGAAACTAAAACACACTCATTAAAACATTAATAAAAAATAGCTGATCGCAAAGCATCGCTAATTATATCAAATACAGGTGAATGTTACAGCCAATCGTCTCGAGTTGATAACTTCTTCCTTTATGTTAAACTCAAACTCAAAGCTTTTATTTCAATTAAACTATTTACAGGTAATTCTGAATTGTCAAAGCATCGGTCAGGCAGAAAAATGAAGCTAGTTGCCCATTCCAAAGCGTAATAGGTTCCTTTTTGTTTGGGTGGGTAATTATCAAATAACTTCTCCCGCTCTGGGTGGAACGGGAGGGCGTGTCAGACTCTTACTGACTAAAACCCACCCGTATTCCGTCAGTTGCCATGTTGCCGGGGGCCATGATCTCCCTTTCGGACTTCTTCGCAACCCCGACAGGCATCGGCCCTAGCGGACCCCGTCAATTTTGCTGCTATCTCTTTGAGGCGCGCATGGAACACAACGCGCCGTCGACCTGGGCCTGGTCCTTATCGGAAGCGTAATAGGTTCCTATGGAGAAGAACGGGCAAGAAACTCCATGGGTACTCTCTTAAATCATATCGTCTACCGTATTACGTTTCAAGACAAATAAAACCCAAGTTATCATAATTATATAACAATAACACGTTCACATGGTTCGGATTAGCGCGGGGTTGCACTGTTATCAGAGCAATAAATGGGCAATAAATCTAAACGGTTATCTCTGCCACTGAGTTTGGGCACTAATACCTTGATACCAATGTCATTACGAGCTACCTTATTGTACAAATATTTTTACGTATGCCTTGTGAAACTACTTAAAAAATATGAATAAGGAAATCGAGACGAAAGTTTGTGTATGAATGTTCTACTCGTAGATGGCTTACGATGGTGGATTTTTCGTGGCTGAGTTTTTAAATCACAATTTCATTATTAAACACCAGTTTTTCGAAGTAGGTTTTTAGTTCCCGAACGAAAGGTAGGTATATCAATTATAATAGGAAAACGAGCGCGCTCAGTATTTAAGTACTTATTAAGTAAATAAAACAGATGTAAATTGTAATCTTAATAAGTTGTTTACGATAAGAGAAAGTTGTCCCTCTTTGAAATCGTTTACAGGTAAGTACAAGTTCAGTCTTCAGAGTCGGTTCAAAAGAAAATTCAACATTTGGAATTGTTTACAGATGAAGGTTCAGCTTTCTGAGTCCGTACAGTTAAAATCAACGATTCGTTTACGGAAAACAAGGTAAGTACGGTGTTTTCATTACCAATCTATGGCAATATTTTTAAAGCTCTGTAATTTTACTTATTAGGGTTCCGTACCTCAAAAGGAAAAACACGGAACCCTTATAGGATCACTCGTATGTCTGTCCGTCTGTCACAGTCAATTTGCTCCGAATCTAATGGACCGATTAAGTTGAAATTTGGTACACATATATATTTTTGTGACCCAAACACGAATGTGTAACGTAAAAAAATAATTTTGAGTATAGGGGTCACTTTTGGCGGGTAAAGAAGAAATTTAAAAAAAAGTTTTGCTAACAGTACCGTGTGCCATATCAAATGAAAGAACTTGTTGCGAGGATCTTATACATATTTTTTATATAATTTTAAAATAAATACTTTTAAAGATATTTAAGAAATTCGATGTAAATTGGCCATTCCCGCTTATCTCCGAAACTACTGGACTTAAAATTTTGAAAACAAGTATTATAGTATGGCTCTTTACTCATAGATTACAGGAAAACCTATTAGAAGTCTATGGTCTTAAAATAACATGGTTAATCTCTCAATACTGTACAATTTACATTTGTATTTATAATGTATGGGAGAATATGTTTTTTAACTACAATGTTAAGTTTGGGATAAGTAAATTCATCTCAAATACGGAACCCTTCATTTTGCGTAGTCCGCAACGCACTTGGCCAGTTTTTTTTTTTTTCAATTCTATTTCTTAGTAAAATTAATAATCTCGCTAGTATGTAATGAAAATGTAATCCGCGTCTAACAAACGATGTAACGTTAACGTAAGACCTCTAGGTCTCTTGAAAGGAATTTATTACTTCATTAAACTCTATACTGTACATCACGTAGTTACTTTGTGGAGCTTCGTATATCTGATGACGTACTTAGGCAAACGAAGTTTCAGAGTCAGGTTGAATACAGTACTTTATTCACATGTAATAGGCGCATCTTTAGGTGGAGGAAAATGTTAGATTTACTTTTTTATTTCTATAATAATTTTATACGTATATTAACTAAACAGTATCCAAGTAAGGGTACTTGCGGCCTCTCGAGTCTGCGCTCGGTGCTTGGTGTGGCAACACGCCGTGTTCGAGTTCGCCACAAGTCAATCCTCATCCTTATGTATGTTCGAAAAAATCTCCATCTTTTTAGTAAGATAAGTGACAGGCATAATTTTAACACTAGAAATAGGAACAAATTAGATCAACCACGTTTTAGATTGTCTAAAGTACACACTTCTTTTATGGGGTACTGTGTAAAATGTTATAATAAAATACCACTCGATATTCTTCAACTAAATGAGAAGAAATTTAAAACATGCATTAAACGCACACTATGTAGACAAGCATATTATAAGTTAGATGATTATATCGTAGATAAAAATGCTTGGCTTAATGCTGGTCCTGCTCCACAGCCGCTTGGGCTCACTAGTTAAAATTTTAATATTTGGAAGAGTTGCTTCCCCTTTTTAAAAAAAATATATTTTGACATTAGGAACTTAATGTTCATTTTTGTTTTACCAACTTAATTGTTGAATGCTCCAATTAAGTAATGATTTTCTTTCTTTTTGGTGGTTAAATTCTTTTATTTTTTTAGATACATTGCAAACTATAGTTTTGTATAATTTAGAAGCATTTTTATTTTTGTAAATGTGAGACCATGGAGCCGTTTATTAACTTATTAAGATGTATGTTGACTTGAAATAGCATGGCAGTTGAGAATATGTCATGCTCACTTAAATGTCTCGCTGATGGTGGCGAGTGTGTTGGATCATTCGGTTCCCTACAAAATGGTTGAGCTGGATGGTGCTGATCCACGCGTCATGTTCGTGAACGGGCACCGTCAGTTGAAACTGGTCATCTCTTATCTGCCAGGGCTTATTTTTAATCTTATATTTGCAATTGCTTTTGATTATTTTTTGTACATTGTTCTCACATATAGAAGCAACAAGAATGATGTACCCAGGATTTTGTAATATCAATATTTAAAAGAGTGTCCTTGGAGTTTCTTGCCCGTTCTTCTCCATAGAGATCTACGTTTTGGAATGGGCAATTAGCTTCAACTTTCTGACTAACTGACCGACTCTTTGACAATTCAAAAGTGCCTGTAAATGGTTTAATTGAAATAAATGCTTTGAGTTTGAGTTTGAGTTTGAGTTTGAGGATGCCTCGTTGAGAGGTGAAACACGTGTCGATTTCTTTCAAGGTCTTTTTAAGACTCTTAAGAAATAGCTAAGCGGAATAGGTTACTAAATATATCCACTTCAATTGCATTTTTTAACGTTACTTGCAGTTTACAAACAGTTTTTCGATTATTTGAATGTTCATATTACGTATACGTACCTATAGTCTTGGCACTCTTGTTGCCTTGTCCTTGGCCTCTTGTCCAAGTACGTGGTACTTGTTGAATGGCCTACACTGTCCTCCCATACCTATTAACACTGTTATTTGAAATCATTGTAAAAGCCAATTATTTTTAAAAGAGTAACCGTGGAGTTTCTTGCCAGCTCTTCTCCATAGGAAATGACGAATTGGAACCGTGCACCTAGCTTCTGATGTTTCATAAGTGCCCATGTATACGTGAAATAAAATAAGTTGACTGACTGTTTACAAAAATGTAAAAAGTTTCTAAAAAAAGCGACTCGCTACACTATTGGAAAAACACCAAATACGTAAGGAGAGAGCTAAATCCTCCTAAGCCTATACCTTTAACTCTGCCGGTAACTAATGCAATAGACTTGCTATTGCATTAGTTGTACCCGTTAAAATTATTAATGACTCGCCAGGCCGAATTTAGTTTAAATACACCGGGTATTTCAACGGGTAACCGTTACCAAAATCGATAAAGAGTTTTTAAGTGTTTAGAATTTTGGGCTATAAGATTTTCATTTTTGAGAAATTTCAATTATAGTTAACCCTCGTCTTTTCATCAAACTTCTCAGCGGAAACACTAACTTGTTTCAATGACCACCTAAAAAGATTACAAACCTTATTATTCACAGGAACACCCAAAAGGCTAAAACATTCAAAATTCAACGAAAATTATAAACACAAACTGTATAGAACGTCACTCTCCGCTCCTCCCTACAAAGTAACGCCATCATGATGTACGCCAAACAATTTGTTTTCCCTCTTTTGTTTGACGACGCCGCGCCTACATTACCCTTAATTTATTCCCTTTGAATATTCAAACCCTTAGCTCCTCAATACTCGTTTAATTTCCTAATATAGGAATAGGAACTCGCAAGATAATATTTTGCCTAAAATCTCAGCCGATTGTAACGTCTCGGAGTGTGGTGACCAGAATTCAAGAAGAATAGTCTGTTAAATTCTATGAAAATTGACTCAATTTGTAACAGAGGAGGAGGAAATTGGGTCCCATTTTGTACACGTTAAGAACTTACCCTAACGTGTATAAAATCCTCTTGGCGAAAATGTGAAACAGGATATACTATAAGGAGGTACAATTTTGAGCCTTGGATAGCACTAGGTTCAGCTTGCTTATCATCAATTATTAGGTGACGTAAATATATGGCGTAAATGTCACATTACTAGGATTCGACTTTCTTGAGCTTATGTTCTACCACAGTTTTCAAACAAAGAGCATTTAAAATTCGCAGTTAAACTCTTGTCCCACCTCCTCCGATCTACATGGTTAACCCGAAGTACCAAGACCCAGAGAGCCCTATTATTAATCATTTCGTTCCTTTAATGAATGGAAATTATGCAGATTCCGAGTCGGTATCACAATGGGAGCAATCTTTGGCGGCTCCTCGGAGATGAAGGCTTCCACGACGTGCCTACGTGCTCCCATTCGCATCAAACGCCCTCTTTATTTTATTGAGATAAACAACACAATGAACCAACCTTTTTAATACATGTTTATGTAGGTAAGTAGGTATATTGCTTAACAAAATTACAATAACAACACATTTAAATAGGAAACTGTGTTAAGAGAGCAGTGGTAGCCCAGCGGAGAGAGCAGTGGCGGCCCAGTAGTAATAGAATTATGAGTTCTAGGTTGTGAGTCCCAACCCAGGCAAGCGCTTTACTTTGTATAAATATTTTCATCACCACTGCTCTCAAAACGGTGTAGTAAAACATCGTGAGGAAACCGGCATGTCCTAGAACCAAAAATTCGAAGACATGTAACATCTATCAACCCGCACTGGGCCCGCGTGTCAGATTACAGTCCACTCCCCTTCGAAGAGAGGAAGCCTGTGTCCCAGCAGTGGGAACATTATAGACTTATTATGCTTATGTTAAGTACCGTTTTACTTTATGAAAGAAGTGTTTCTGTTTGTCATAATTTGCCGTAAGTTAGCTTTAATAAATAAAAAAAAAATAATTTCGTTTTCAGATTAGGTACGCACAGTATGTGCATAGGTATTATCAGTGCGATCGTCACGTGTATGGGTGTGGCCAGAATTGGCGATATCGTGCGAATTAGGAACGTTCGTGTTCTCAAATGTAGATAGTGATGACGTCAGCGAGCAGTAACGAATAAATAATTACTTTTGCGTTAGAATCATGTGTGTGTCAAAGTTGATAAAGCTCAGTAATTTTTAACGAGGTAACTTTTTGTAATTATCTAACTATTAGAGCATAAAATGCCTACATACAAACATCTCTCTAAAAGAGAAAAATGCTTGAATGTAAACAGAAATATGATTAGGTCAACAGAATTTGAATTTTTCCTTTAAAAATGTTTCCTGCCTCGTTAGTCTAGTAGTCGCAAAAACCACTGTTGAGCATGAGGTCCTGGGTTCGATTCCCAGGGCGGACAAAGTGTCATTGGCTATTTCTATCAGAAATATATCAGTAGCAAACCAATCTGTATTTGTATTTGCTGGCAATAGATCGCCCCCTATTACATGGAACTTAAACATAACTGGCGAAATGTGGGTATACCTACACTTCTGCCTAATCCTTCGGGAAAAACTAGGGTGATGCCAGTTTAATGTTTTTGCATGCCCTGTATGACACTATATCTACTACAGGACAATTTGTCAATATAATCACTATCGATTTTTCGTGGATTAGTGGAAATACATACACATACATGCCTTCTGTGAGGGTAGGCAGAAACTATAGAACAGCACCTGCTACGATCCTTACATACTCCTTTTGCCTCGTTTACGTTCATACATCTAGTCATAAACGCACACCGGTTGCGAGTACTACGCACCTGGCCTTTCTGAAGAATATCACCAATAAGGTCAGTATATGTCCGCCTAGGGCGTCCCCGCCCGGCCTTTCCCTTCACATCTACCTTGTAAATATATTTTGTTAGTCGCCTTTTATTCATCCTCTCAACAACCAAACCATCTCAGCATACACTTTTCAATTTGTGTCACTACATCTTCTTTTAAATCACACCGCTGTCTTATCACATCATTCCTCAACCTATCATTCATAGTCAGACCACACATGCTTCGCAAGGAACGCATTCCCACAGCATTTATTCTACTTTCATGCTTCTTTTGCCACACCCAACATTCACTTCCATACATAAGCGTGGACACCAGCACACCATTGTGAACACCCAGTCGAGTCTTTTTGAACATCAACTGGTTGGTCACAATCGCATATATAGTTTGCCAAACTTCTTGGCAGTATATGGTTAGGTATAAATGAGACCAAAGATGTAGTATAGTCTGGTTATAATTATCCAAAGGTGCATCTTATATACTAACGACTACGTGCTGATCACAGATAGTAGAAACATTTAATAGATATTGAACGTGCGATAAAGAACATAAGATTGCGATGTAGATTGTAGATACAGCACAAAGATATTGTACTGTAACAGTACACCCCCCTTTAAAAGAAAAAAAAAAGTAAATATTATGGTAATAGTGTTTACAATATAAATTTGATCTAGACCTTACTAGTTATTTGCTGATGTATATAAATAATAATGCTATTGTACGCGGTGGAATTTGATGACGCCTGTTGTGGTGCGATTTGCTGACGTCTGTAATTTTGACTTAGCTGTTGCACGAGTGTTTATTATTTTCTTCCGTTAAACTCTTCATTCTTCTGTCCAGTGTTTTCATTATGCCATAAATTAGGATCGCACCGATTGTTAAAATAATCTGTCCCATCGCAACATTTCTTGTCCACCGTAAGTCCTCCTGGATCAGGTTACGGAGTTTGTCCGCTTCGTTTTGATTGAGGCAACTGTCCGTATTGTATGTTATCTGGTCCTTAGAACTTTGATTTCCCATTTTAGATGTCTTGTTGTTACGAGTAGTTGTGAATTAATGGTATATGTTAAGATCTATGCTAATATATATACGAATAACTTGCTTCTATCAGCGATTTTTATAGACGTACCACTGGCTTTACCTTACGTCCCGATCGTGTAGCGTACGTGTGTGAATGTCTGTCGCAATCCTTTGAATCTGGCACGTAGTTTGATTCGTCATTGATCATGAAAGCTGGTTTCAATCTATCAATTGATATCACTGTCTCCTTATCCCTAATTCTAATGCAAAATGTTTTATCTGTTCTACTAATTACTGGGTAGGGTCCTTCATACGGCGGCGTCAGGGCTTTCTTCATTCTATCACACCGAACAAATACATGTGAGCATTCTTTGAGTTCGGGATGCACAAATATAGCTTGGTTATGGTTTTTTCTTTTCGGAATTGACGTCATTTGTGTGATGCCCTTTTGAATTTGTTTTACAAATTCTTCGTACGTTGATAACTGTGCTGCTGATGACTCAAAAAACCCTCCAGGGAGTCGTATTGGCGTTCCATATGTCATCTCTGCTGAACTATAACCTGTGTCTTCTCGCAAGCTACTCCGCAACCCGAGTAAAACTGTTGGGATTTCTTTTAACCAATTTTCGTTGGATTCTCTTGTCATTAACGCTACCTTTAAAGTTCTATGAAATCTCTCTATCATTCCATTGGATTGCGGATGATAAGGTGTTGTCCTAATTTTATGTATTCCCAAAAATCGAGAGAGTGACTCAAATATTCTTGATTCAAACTGTCGGCCTTGATCCGTAGTAATGCGCAATGGACAACCAAAACGAGTAATCCATCCTTCGAAAAGCGTCTTGGCTACTGTTTCTGCAGTTATATCTTCTACCGGAAATATTTCGGGCCATGACGTACAACGATCTATGATTGTGATTAAATATCTCTTCCCTTGTGAAATCGGAAGTGGCCCGACGATGTCAATATGTAAATGCTCAAAACGTTGCGCTGTCATAAAAGCACCAGGAGGTGATATCGTATGTCGTTGTATTTTTGATTTCTGGCAGGCTAAACATGATCTACACCAATTATTGATATCTTTGTTCATATACGGCCATAAATACCTTGGGGTTATCATTTTTCTCGTAGTTCTTTTTCCTGGATGGCTCATACCATGAATGGTATCGAAAATTTGTTTGCGAAAATGCTTTGGTAAGTAGGGGCGGCTTTTTCCAGTAGACGTGTCGCAGGTGATGTTTATTGTGGAACCCGGAAGCGTAATGTTTTTGAATTTTAATCTTTTATTGTCACGTAATTTACTAAGTTCATTATCTGTTGATTGACATTTTTCCAATTCAGCGTAATCGATAGGTGATGGCACGTATATTTCCTCTATTCGAGATAAGGCATCGGCGGTAATATTGTCACGTCCGCTTATGTGTTGGATGTTGGTACTGTACTGTGAAATGAAATCTAACTGCCGGACCCGTCGCGGTGTATCGTTTGATGATGGTTTTTGGGAGAATGCGTATGTCAAAGGTCGGTGATCCGTAAATATTGTAAATTCTCTTCCCTCGATTAATCTGTGAAAATGTTTGACGGCCATGTAAATTCCCAACAGCTCTCTGTCAAACGTAGAATATTTTTGTTGAGTTTCGCTCAATTTTTGTGAAAAAAAACCTAATGGTTCCCAATTGCGTCCGGATTTTTGTTGTAAAACTCCACGAACGCAAGTAGCACTAGCGTCGGTCATGAGCGCTAGTGATGCGTTGCGGGAAGGATGCGCTGTTAATACTGCGTTTTTCAAGCTTTCCTTGCATTTTTCGTAAGCTTGGTCTGCTTCCGTTGTCCAAGGAACAGGTGAATTATCGTTCTTTTTTGAACCATGTAGAAATTCGTTTAAAACTCTTTGATTTTCCGCTGCGCGTGGAATATTACTTCTGTAGAAATTGACCATGCCCAAAAATCTTCTTAATTCTTGAATCGTTTTCGGTTTGGGAAATTCCATGATTGCCTTGTAATTTTCCTCGGTAGGTTGTATTCCTTGGCTCGTTATATGATAACCTAAGAAATCTATTTCCCTTCTGTGAAATTCGCATTTTTCGAGATTAATGGTTATTCCATTCTCGTGTAAACGTTTGAAAACCGTTTCTAAATGCTGATAATGCAAATCTTCGCTGTCCGATGCGATGAGACAGTCGTCTACATATATAAATACGAAATTTAAATCTCTAAATAAGGAATCCATGAATCGTTGAAATGTTTGTGCCGCATTGCGTAATCCGAAAGGCATTATTAAGTACTCAAAAAGTCCGAAAGGTGTGATGATGGCTGTTTTCTCTATATCCTTAACAGGAATACAGTGGTATGCTTTGCGTATATCTATCTTGCTTAGTATCTTCTTATTTTCTAATATGTATGTAAAGTCAGTTAATCTTGGTAGTGGGTATTTGTCCGGAACTGTCGTGCTATTGAGCATTCGATAGTCTCCGCACGGTCTCCATTCGCCATTTTTCTTTTTTACCATATGCAATGGGCTTGCCCATGGGCTATCTGACGGTCGGCAAATTCCGAGTTCTATCATACTTTGAAATTCCTTTTTGGCTATGTCGTATTTTTCTGGAGGTAATGGTCTTGCCCGAGCTGCGACGGGTGGTCCTATAGTGATAATGTGGTGTTCAATCTTATGTTTGGGCGCATTGCGTAGAGAGGACTCTTTCGTGATGTCTTCGTACTTGTTTAAAAGTTGCGTAATACGTGGATTCGTTCCCACTGCGATAGTACGAATTGCTTGTTGTGCCGCTTTTTCTGAAGTTACATGCGTTGTCAGCTCTGTAACTTTGTCGATAAGTTTGCGACCAGCTATGTCGACTAACAGTTTATAGTGCTCTAGAAAATCTGCTCCAATTATTGGTTGTGTAACATCGGCGATTATAAAATTCCATTTATAACATCGTTGAAGTCCTAAATTCAAGGTAAGCGTCTTCTCGCCGTAAGTCCTAATTTTAGTCCCATTTGCAGCGTATAGTGTGTATTGTTCATTTTGAAAAATTGAATATCTCTGTTGCTTGCTAATGACTGAGATATTTGCGCCCGTGTCAATCAAAAACTTCATACCACTTTTTCGGTCGGTAATGGTGAGGCGATTGGATGGGTGGATTGCACAGAGTTTCGCCGTTGTCTGTGCTCTTATTCGTTTCCCTGGTTCCGTACGTAAGTCATTGGTTTCCAACCGCATGGCTTAATGCAGTTCCTTGCATATTTTCCGAATCTTCCGTGGTAGTAACAAAATCGATTTGCCCCTCTATAGTTTGTTCTCGGCCTCATAATCGGGAATTGTTGACGTTCCTTGAAATGATTGTGCGTGTTGGGTCGATAGCCATATCGACCTTGCTGAATTGCGTCAATATCTATCTGTAATTTTGCTAGCTGGGTTAAAATGCATGCTGTATTGTTGTCGTTTGAAGTGTCGTTGCTAACAGCTGATATTTCGGTTACTTTTGAATTCATTATTATTTTGTCTGCAATTAGGCTCAGTTTGTCAATTTCCATGTCTTCCGTAACTGCTAGAACCGTAGTAACTGATGTTGGTAAAAGCCTGAACCATAGTAGTTTAATTGTTTCGTCACTGATTTTTCCTCTCCCGAGGACTCGCATTTGACGTAATAACTGCGAAGGTTTTTGATCACCGAGTTCTGTCTCTGATATTAATTTTTGAAACTGCCGCTGTTCTGTTTCTTCGTAACAATCAATTAAACGTTCCTTGATGTTTTTGTATTTATCTTTAGTCGGTGGCGAAGTGAATAGGTCACTAACCTGTAGTATTTCTTCCTTGGATAACTTTGCTATTACCGTACAGTATTTGTATTCGTCTCCTTGCTTCTGTGGTGCTAATATGGCTTCTAGTTGCGTGAACCATAATCTGGGTTGGTCTTTCCAAAATTCCGGAATGCGGGATAAAACCGAGGTGCCAGCAGCTACTTCAAGTGTTCCTTGCTGATTTATGTTCGCCTTGCACGGTGGTTGCGCCATGTTTCTTGCTGCGTATTCGTTCGTCGGGGTCACCAATTTGCCAAACTTCTTGGCAGTATATGGTTAGGTATAAATGAGACCAAAGATGTAGTATAGTCTGGTTATAATTATCCAAAGGTGCATCTTATATACTAACGACTACGTGCTGATCACAGATAGTAGAAACATTTAATAGATATTGAACGTGCGATAAAGAACATAAGATTGCGATGTAGATTGTAGATACAGCACAAAGATATTGTACTGTAACATATAGCATCATTCGCTTTATTTCCCGCATTTACACTCTTTTCCACATCTCCATAAATTTTCCCATCCCTTGTAAACAGACTCCCCAAATATACAAACTCACTTACTTGCTCCATACTCTTATAATTTATTTTCACATCACACACCAATACATCCTCTCCTCTTTCAAACACCTTCGTATTATTCACATTTATATTCATCCGTTTCATCTTCTATGCTTCATCCATCCCAGTCACCATATCTTGCAACTGTTCTGCTGACGATGCAAGAAGAACTTAATCATCTACGTAAATAAGGCATTTGACAGGCAACTCATTCATCCTCAATCCGCACTCACCCTCAAACCAGTACCAGTAGTGGAAATAATAGCCATAAAATACATCTTTGATTAGGGAAACTAAAGATCAAGAATTTTCATTTCACATGGGGCGACCGCCTATCTGACCTCCACAACCCAGAACTTGATAATACGATACCCCTTCGTAAAACTGGTTGTCAGACTTTCGGGCTTCTGACGAACCGTAACGACTGTCAAAGATCCACGAATGACAGCTGGGACCAACGGCTTAACGTGCTTTCCGAGGCACGGAGGAGTCTCGGTATGTAAAGATGGTCACCCATCCACGGACCAACCCCGGCAAGTGTAGCTTAACCTGATAGATCGACTCGTGCGGCTGTTATTACTTAGCCGCGAGCTCTTAGTCATTCCTTCTACGTTATCGATTTATAAAAAGTAAGATCAGTGCACTCTTAGAACCTAAATTAATTAGTCCCGAGGCTTTCCAGCCTCCGCTAACTTCGCAAATTGAGATGTTATCTTTTAATGCGGTCGCCGCCGAGTTGTTGATTTATTTACAGAATCGCCTTTCATTACCAATCCGAACCCTTTACTATGTAATCGGGGAATAAATCAATGCGTAAAATCTAAGGTCATCTAGTGCGTAGAATCAGGTCATGTACCGCGTAGAATTTAAGGTCATATAGTGCGTAGAATCTAAGGTCACGTAGTGCATAGATACCTATCACAGGACGATGAAAGTAACTATAAGTTTGAAAGTAAGAAAGCAAAAAAAGAAGATCATTTTTAAAGTACACAGTTAGAGCTGGAGTTTTAACGTTATTCGTACTTTGAATTAAATTAAGTCAAAAAGTTGTACATTCCCTTTTCAAACCCATTTTGAATGTTAAAACTAACTATAAGGTGTTAAAAAATTACCTTTAAAAACTTTAAGAGGTGCTTTAGACCATCGAACTGAATAACTTTTACTATTGGACAAACGACGAAATCGCGAAAAAAAAACAGCTGTTTCATTACTACTGTTCTAAACTGTATGACGTTTGTAACACCTTATTTAGATAGAAGATCTCAGTTGAATTTAGGATTTCGTCCCATTTAGTAATGAAAGAATATAGCAGCTTTCTAATCTAATTTCGCAATCCCCTCCAAATTAATTAGCCAAACCTGTGGCCAAACTAACCATTTAGCTGAAGCACTAAACTCAAATCTCGACACATAAATTCACCACGCACTGCGACATCTTACCCCTTTACTCCGTACAGTGGCCAAACTACACCAATTCTATTTACAACGTCTTTAAAACAATTAATTACTTATTTGATTCGCAGACAGTGACTAAAGTTTAATTGTCCGGAGTACAAAGCAAGGGGAAGTTCTGTCTAATGAAATACTTGGTGGGACTCAATCACATGCCCGTAACTACTCGTAGAGCAATAACTATAGTTCCCGGGGTAGTTACTTCCACTACATATAATTACGATTGAATTTATGGCGTATATTGTTGTAGTCTTTAAGTAGTGTTTGAGTTTGATGGTGTTTTGATGTTGCTTTGTTTCGTGGTTCAGGATGGTGTAGATTGGCTTATAGAACGTCATATCATCTTATATCTACATCTTTTTCACGAAAACATTGTAAAGATATTAGCATCCTCTTTGAACGACTATCAATTAGAATGTTTAATTTTGGTAGGAACTGATTTACTAGTTTAAACAAATACATACAGTAAGATACCTACTTAGTTTGTTAAACCACAGTCATTATACAAAATTGCAAAAAAAATAACCAAACAAAATCGCACGTCACTGTAGTACGGAATCCATAAATAATCCTAACACGCCACAGAAAATCAATCTATTCCCCAAATGTGACAAAATTAGCGTGTAATATTTCCTGTTCGAATTATAAATGGCCTCACTTTCCCGCCAATGTCCGCAGGCGACACGAGGGGCACAATGCGAGGCGCGAGGCGATCCCACGCCACGCGGCGGCCACGTGACGGACACGTGCCGGCCACCAAGTAACCAATCCCTCTTCTATCTTTCTCTTCTATTTATTCTACAACTATCCTCTCATTTAAGGCTCGTGTCATCAGCGACAGACGCAACGCCCCGTGTAAATTCAGTTTAGATTTCATCAAGCACCCTCGTTGCGACATTTACAAAGCAAATATCGTTCCCAGATTGCATTATTATTTAATTGTTTCGAGTGGAGCTCAAAGAGAGCAGTCTTGTTTGATCCGTTATACATCAAATATTGTTCAAATCTTGTTTCGTATTTCTCTTCTAAAGGAAATTGTATTTTCATGTACTGTTTTTGAACTCTATAATTTCTTTGTCTGGTTTTCAAACTCGACAAACTGCGACGGTCTTGTTGTGAGATAGCAATGTAAACTGGAGGTTATGGTTTACGTAAACTAAAAATTACTTTGATGATTGTACAATTTTTATCATATGTGCAGAGGGCCTTACCTACATTTGTAAAGAGAACATTAGAAATATAATATTAAGTACTGAAGCATTATTTATAATACCGCAACAGTACAAAGTGCATATTTACGTTGTTCCGCAGTATAGCCAAAAACCAATTCTCATGATGAAAGAGCGCGAACCTGGTGCAAAGTAAAGCAACGGCCATACATCAGACGGCTCCATTCTAATGGTAATTCGGGATATTCGCGCGCCCGATATTGTTGGCCGGTCCCTTCTGCCGTAACAAATGTTTATTTTATACACAACGCCACTAACAATAGTGTGCAAATACCTAAACACCGTAAATGGTGGCGCGATGCGATTTAGATGATAATGCTCGTAGAAATAATAATGGGAGGCGTTTGTGATTGTGCGTTGTGTTTACTGTGCGGTGCGCCGTGTGCCGGCGCGTGCTTGTCTCTGGTTGTGTTTGTGTTGCCAATTTATTTTAATTTTAGTTTTGAGGAGACGAGTTGTGATGGAATGGTGGGAGGAAGCCTTATTAATGCAATGGGAATATAAGATTTTGTAATTTGTCTCTGATCAACGTGTCAAGAATAATGTTTCGTTACACGTGCAGACACTATTGACCATACAATAAAATAGGCATTTAGGTAAACGTAATTAAGAATAATTTCACAAAATAATTACTAGCTTCACTTAGAAACTTTAAAAGCTTATCAACAAAGGAAAACATTATACATACGATATTGTGACTACAAAATACGCTTTTCTTCTCAAAGTCTGCTTAATATTCTTATAACACTGAAAAGGCCCAAGTCTTTAACAAAATCAGGAATAAAACGTGAATGTTTTATGTAGATTCACGTTCAGGTAGCGAGTAGGTACACGTACCTCCTACATGTTTAATTTGATATTGTTTAAAGACGGTGCGCCGGCTGACAGCCCTAACTCCCATGCATATTCATGTGGCGTGATTAATCATGGCGAACCTACCTCCCTCCACACACCTACACTACATAGGTACCTATATACTTTGTTTATTATACAAACACCCACTGTGATGTTCAAATTGTGAGTTATTGGCTAAAACACACAGAGTAAATTAGTTACGAGCGTTAGTGGTAATTTGTCGGCGAAATACTTCCTCAATTTTATGTTCCTTTTTTTCGCAATAAATTAAGATGGCGTAGGGATTTTCTTTCAATTTTTCAACTTTAATGATAATACACACATTATTTCAAATTAAACGGTCATCGATCTACATGTGCGTAGCATTAACTTTCTAAATCAAAAGACTTTAGAAACTATTTGTCGGATAAATATTCTTTCATTCTACCATTAATTAAAACAAACTAAAAGGTCTTTAAATTGCATTTAAATCCCGCAGAATTAGATTCATCAATTATAATAATTGATTACAAAAAAGGCGGATGATTTACGCCTTCCTCACCCAGAGAAATTGTCGCGTGCCCTAATTTTTTTTTTTATGTTAACAAAAAAAAGTTTACAGCCTCAGTGAAAAGTCTTTGATGAATTAAAAAAAATGTAAATTAGCATAGAGAAGCAATAAAGTGTAATGGTTGATCGTGCATCTGCCTGTGGGCGGACGTGAACGCGATGCATGTCGGTTTTATGTTAATAATGACGCTTTAACCACGATTAGCGAATGTTATTACAAGAGTCAATGACGCAGCGTACACAGTTATAATTTATATGTAGATGGTAATAAATGGCGAACAGATAAGTCGTTATGGCACTGCCGAGATAGTACAGTGTTGTACAGTATTTCTATTTTCTTAATGTCCCTTGGCAAACTTTGTGTTGTGTCAGTCATCGGATTTCTATCAGTTGCCCTTTGCACTTGGTGCAGACCGGACGCTCTCAATAGACTTGGAAGTATATAGAGTTATTAATACTCTTTTAACTTAATGTAATTTATTTTTATAATGGGAGGAAAGCTGTTAAAGTCGCAGGCACGAAAATAGTTTTACAGCTCCATATAGTTCACACGGTAATCAAAACAAAACAACAATAAAGTACTTAGTTCTGAATTCAAATTATTATATACGATAAATCTAATAATTGATGGACATGGAAATTAGCATTCGTTTGTATTCGGAAATGCAATGATTCCCGAGGGACATTAAGAAAATAGTCAGACAGCACCTATAAGTATGCGAGGAAGCTATATGCTTTATCACTTGTCGATACTGAGGACTCCATTATCTAAGAACAACTTAATACCTATTAGGTATATTAATGTTTAAAACAATAAGTTTCTCATCAAACTGATCTTCGTGGAATTCAGGACCTTGTATCCGTTACGACATTTGTAAAGTTACGGGATTTCATTGTGATAAGTTTGGAAGACATGTGACATATACCAACCCGCACTGGGTCCGCGTGGTAGATTACAGCCCACTCCCTCTCGAAGAAAGGAGGCCGGTGTCCCAGCAATGGGTACATTATAGACTGATTACACTAAGTGTGAATAGGCACTTTTAACTTTGCCAAAAGGCTTGGGTATATCTGCACAAAGAACAGAGCTATGATTAACTGATAGATGAAAATGTTCTGTCATTATGGAATGCAATATAGAATTGAGAATTGAGATGCACTAATGCCCGATTTTTCTAACACTAGATAGGTACTCATTTAGTCGCTTAAGACATGATGGGAATTCATGATGGGAACCAACATACAAACATCAAAAAGACGTGATTTTGAAAAAAGTGGCCAAAATCAAAAAACTGAAGCTGTCAGGCCGAAAAAACGTCGCAAGTAAGGGTGCTTCCATAAAGGCACTTTACAAGTCGGTACTTTACCGCTACTTAGCAGCAAAGATACAAGATCAAACATGTTATCAGTCTTGCAACAGTGAACGAGGTCGACACGTGACGTCGACGCGGCGGCGACGTCGGCATCAATCGCGCGGCAATCCGTCAGCGCACGCGTCCCGCGGGACTCCAGCGATGTGACGTGGGGCTCGATTAGTATCGCGCACTGACCCAGCTAATTTGTGGCACCGCACATGCAGCTTTTTGCAACTGCCAATCAAATATCCACTCGTCTGATCAAAATTTTACTATCGGGAGCGTTTTTTATGTCTTTTTCATGGTCAATTTCGGATTTACTTATTTTTTAACATAGAACTGTACATACATACATTACCCTAATTGGGTAATGTACGATCAATCACATTTTTTTTCAATTTGAAACATATTGCTAATCCATTGCTTTATAAGTTGGAAAAAATCTGCTCAACAACGTAAATAACGCAATGAATGTTGTTGAACTGTCAAAATTAAACAAATTTGTCATAATCGTTTACGAAAATAAGTTACCTACGCAATTAGGGTACTGAGGGTACTTAAAATCTTAAACAACATATAGGTACATAAAGTCAATAAGAGAAAATATTGCGATTCAGGGAACAATTATATTCATCGTCGAATGTTTTAAACATCGCTCATGCAGACGGGATTACGTGCGATGCGACAAAAAACTTATCCAATGTAGGCATCATTTTTCCACTACGCTGAATCAACACTCGAGCCATTCATCGGCGCAATGAAAATATTGAATCGTTTATCTTTTTGTTTTTCCATTCCCAAACCTTTCGGTTTACTCGGTGTGTGAGCGCGAATATGTCCGCTGACAGTATTCATTTATGCAACAACTAAAAGGATACGTACTCGCTGATATGTGAAATCACTATTTTGTTTGATGGAGTTGAGCTTTTCAATTTTATTTTTGAGTATTGAGTATTCAGCTATGATATGGATTGGATTGTTTGTTTGTAGATCTTTGAAATGAGTTTTTGAATTTTTGCTGTTTGTAATTTTGAATGTGGATTGAATTATTATGTACATTGGTGGTTACCTACTGGTTTCTATCGGTGACCGGGGATACGTAAAAAAGTAGATACCTAGGTACATAGAATTGTAAATCCTATTATCCTGTAGTTTTAATACCTACAGAATAACAGGATTTCTAATGCTTTACCTACTACATCCTATATTAAAAGGATCGCAACCTTCCTAGAAATACGATTAGCGATGTATTGCGGCGGATGATAAACGTACTACTTATATTAAAAAAAAAAGTAACAAATTTTTAGAACTTGTTGAAAACCTAGAATTGAACCAAAATTAAATACTTAAAAAAATAAAATAAAAATTATAATATTATTTAATAAATTAATTGTGAATTTATCGGTTCAATATAAAATTGGTAGATACGATTACATACAATCATCTATTGTATTCTCAAAAGCATAAAAAAACAGAATAATTGTTCTTTCTGCCTGACCCAGATATCGAACTTATGATCTCAATTCACGGGTTAGGCAGCCGCGCTACCACTGGACCCTACGACGAAAATTCGCGCAATGTTGGCATATAATGTAATTTAAATTCAAAATTCTCCTATTTGTATATCATATAGACTACTAACTATAAGACTATAACTTATTGTAAAAAAAAAACAAAAAGAAATGTTTTAGTCATTTTTAGTTATTTTATAATTTGAAATTGGTCTCTGATCAAGATCATACTGTTAACGTCATCTAGCGTGCAATAGCAAAACTGCGCAGAAAGTCATTTAACTAACTTTGAAGCCGTTTTAGCTACTGCACCCTAGATGGCGTTAAATTTATTTTTAGTTAAACACATTATTACATTATTTTATTATCTGTCTACAATCATTAGTACGCATGGAATTATTCAGTATAAGTACTACAATAAAATGCAGACTAAATTACTAATGAAACTGCCACAACACAGCCTATTTTTTTAGGAGTGTCGGCATTATACAATACTTTTGCTCCCGCATGCATGGATAACCCGAGTTGCATTGATGATTATTATTATTAGCGATACGGGTTCCGTAGCACGTACATACGCACTCGTACATACAACACGTCGGGAAGATGATGAGGATTAAAAAAAAATACCACTTCATTTTTTAAATAATTTATGTTTCATCATACAAAACCCAACTACCAAACTATAGAAATATAAAACTCATTATAACAATCACTTGATTAAGATAAATTAAATATTATGTAACATTACATTTAAAAAAAAAAAAAACGTTTTACAATCGAATCACAGATGTCAAAAGTCTTAAGATGTAAACAAACAAATGTTCAAACGTTTAATTCGTAATATTTGATAAAATATAATTAAGCCTTTAAGACCATAATACAATGAAAACCTACGCGTGTTTTAAACGCAATAAAAACGAATTAGTCTCATATTTATTCTATGATATTAGATAATTTAAAATCTATAAAATGTCATGAAACTGAGCATGATTGACATGACGATAATTCTATTTCGTAGCATTTTTTTTAAAACTATGGTAACACATGAGTCTTCAAGAATGATGAGAAACAGTACGACACAGCTCAAAAGTTCAATCGGAAAAAATGTGAAGTACGATCATTTCAATTAGTGCAACTTTCGGTCAAACAAAATTGAGGACCAAGAACGATTACTAACTTTTCTGAAGAGCAAAAAGAGGCGATTGTTTTTTTTAATAACTAGTGTTCGTTGATTCGATTTAGTACCGAGAATCAGAGGAAACTATAAGTTGTTTGGTACTGGGTCGAGTA
This sequence comes from Omphaloscelis lunosa, assembly GCA_916610215.1. Lineage (NCBI taxonomy): Eukaryota > Metazoa > Arthropoda > Insecta > Lepidoptera > Noctuidae > Omphaloscelis > Omphaloscelis lunosa. Next base: position 7,169,871 of record OU744247.1, read on the forward strand.
AATTTATGTAAATAAAATGGACCCATGGGATCATCCATTAATCACGTGAGGCTCGAAAGGGGGTGTGAGATATCACGTGTATTTATTTTTCGTTGAACGCGCGCTTTCTAAACCGAAATGCGGCGCATGACATGGACTCGCCGTTGCGAGGCAACAATTTATACCTGTATTTAAAGATAAAATATTCTGTTTTTTTCTAAGATTTTTTGTACCAAAAACTACACGTAATTTTGGACAGTGTGAGTCTAAAACCTCACCACGTATCAACAGGGGGAAGGAGGAGTTAAAAAGTTGCTAAAAAACATCACATAATTATTGGACGAGTTCTGTATCAGTCTTAAATTGTGAAAATCGGAATGCAGCACTTATCTCGATAGTTTATGAGTATTTCCTCATAGTGCAAGCTATTATTAATGATTCTATGATAGATTCAAATTCAAACAATAAAAAATTAAAGTAGTAATTCATATTCATAAATTGACATATTACAACCTTTTCGAAATTTACTAGTTTTTTTACAGTTTCTAGAAACGTTACATTGAGCAGTAGAGTATCACATTTTTCTTAAACATGCTGAACATAGCTAAGATTATAAGGGGCTAAAACATGTTTGACTGTAGATCAAGTATATTTTTTCATGATCTTAAAGGAACTTAGTGAAACTTGTAGCAAGAATGATTTCTATAGTCTTCCTGCTCGCTTAGCATGACCTCAATAGAAACGGATTTTGTCGACGGAAGAATAGACAAAATGACAAATAAACAATCACAATCTGTCATTTTGTCTATTCTTCCGTCGACAAAACCCGTAGAAAACCCGTTTCAATAGTTGTCATGCTACGCGTGCTCACTGCTACAACCAAACACTTTATATTAGGCAGTAGTAGATTTTCAAATGCGTTAAATCAGCCTCCTAACAATTAAAAATACTTGAAACATATTCCTATTTTAATAAGGCCTTAAGCACCTTTAAAATAAGGCATACTTTGCTTTCCACTTAACCTGGCTTTAGGTAAAATTTGTATCTACATCGCTATTTAAAGTAAAATGTTACTACAAGGTTATTTATGCGCGTGACTAAAATCGGATCTAAGCCGCCATCTTGTTTTGTCAATACAATTTCTGTGAAAACTTCATAATATTTACCAATCAATGTCAATGAATGACATTGAAGCGCCAAAATATCCTTGTAGTAGCAATTTTCTTAGTCACACGTTGGTTTTCATTCGATGAGATTGAAGTCCTCACGACGTGTGTTCTTAATTTAAAAGATACGCATAGTATTGGCACAGCCATGGTTCATGCGGTACTGTACGTACATCATGCCGGAGTTGTGCCAGTAATAGAGCGCGCCTAATACCAGCACGTGCCACCACTGGTGCGAATGGCCGATGTAGTCCACCTTGCCGGGGAACCAGCGTTCTGGTACCTGGAATATAATGAAGACTTATGAGAAAATGTATTGCATCACATATAAAATATGTAAAAAGAAAAACTGTCCGATCCGAAAGGGGTACATAGGTACTGTAATAACATTACCTAAAAGTATTAAAAAATATTATTATTATTGAAAATAAAATAATTATTGCTATTTAAAAATCACATTTTTAATACCAAAATTACCCCAAAATTTATAAAATAATTAGCAAATTTTCAACAGGGGTCATAAGTTATGACTTGTAGACACCCGCTAAACGATGGCCGCCCGCGCCCCATGTAATAACCCGGTAAAATTCCACATTGAAAAAAAAAATGAGACGATTTTTTTTTTTTCGATTTTCCGTAAAATTTCCACATAAATATACTCTCAGTACGATACCTAACAACACCCTTACGGATCGGACAGGGTTTTTTTACGTTGTATAGGGTGGCTATTTAGACACCTGCCTCCGTCAAGGGGGTGATTCTACCCGTTATCGTCATACTAAACAACTATCCCCGTGAAACTCATATCAGTTTCGTGAAAAAAAGTTAAATTCCTATACAACAACAATATTTCGTAACAGTAGACAAGAATATTTCGATTCATGTATAAAAAGTTATTTTTTTACGAATTGTATAATATGAGTTTTATATACGGACAGTTGGAAGGACATGAAAAAGTGTCAGGTAACCGAAGACGATGTCGAGGATAGAGCGAAGTGGAAGAGAAAGATCAGGAAGGCTGACCACACCGCCATGTGGGGTACCAGGAAGAGAGAGAGGGATATGGAAAGTTGTATAGTGTGACACTGATAGAATCACCCCCTTGACGGATGCAGGTCTGGTATCAGAGTTTCAAAACTTAAAAATAGCGAAAAGAACTCATCGAAATATCGACGATAAAAGAATGGTTAATTAAAGTCTGAAATTATCCAACTGCAGAGATCTCATAATGTTCGGTCTGGTCAAACACTTTTGTGGTACATTTATTAAATACAAGTTTTAAAGAAGAGGAAAGAAATAAAAAAATTGTTTATGACCACAGAAACACGTGCATATAAAGAATAGATCATTTAACTCGATTAAATGATACTAATTACACACGGCTACACATCAAGCTATACATTACCAGTTTATGCTGATCTCGCATAATATAGGAATTCCGTACAATGCGAGGTCAGCTTATACTGGAAATATATAGCTTGATGTATAGCCGTGAGTACCATATGTACGTAGTTACTATTAGTTGGTATCGTAGTTATTTTTAGACAAGTAGAAATGGCATTTAAAGTACTTTCTGGTAGTACTGAAGTAACAGATACAAGCCCTTGTACCTAATGCGATTTCCCATCGACAAAAATGACGAACTTTCATCCCCTATTTAACCCTTATTGCTAAATTTCGTTATATATGCAATATTTCCCGGAATTAATGCACACCACAAAACACCCCACTCAGAATATTATATTATAATCAAAATACGTACACTGAATTTTTAATTGTTATGTTATCTTTACTGTTGTGTTATGTTATTATGCTATTATTTATTTATTAAATTAGTTAAACTGATTGTGCGAGAAAAATGTTGGTCACATTACAAATCTAAGCACACACACAGTCGCACATGTATAAAGGGTTTAACGTACTTCGTCCATTTTAATTTGTTTTTACTGTACAGGGAAGTGTGACAGTAATTTACGTAGTTTTAATTATTTTTGGGATCGAAAATTACCTAAAAATGTCAGAAATCGATTCAGTAAACGATTCTGAACAAATTACTTTCATAATGTACATTGTAGATATGAGATTCAATATTTCACTCTAGACCCAGCTGTTTTTAGGCTGCGCGTGCGCTGTCCATCAGTGAATTTAACATTTTTATCGCCCGGGTGTATTTCCGACTTTTTCGGTGGATTTTGTGTTAAATAAATAAATTACAGTTAATAATGTTGTACAACGTACCTTGAAAGCGTATATCACGAAGGCAGTCCCACTGATGACGTACATCCCAATGACTCTAGGGAAGAACATCTGAAACAATTCAAATACAATTATCATTAGATTTACATTATTTGGGTATTACTAGCTTCCGCCAGCGGCTTCGGCCGCGTGATATCTTTATAAATTACAGCCTATGTTACTCAGTGATAATATAGCATTCTACTGTTGAAATAATTTTTAAAATTGGTTCTGTAGTTTTTGAGTTTATTAATTACAAACCACCAAACGAACATACAAAAAACTGGCCAAGTGCGGTTCCGTAGTTAGGATGAATTTATCCCAAATACAAACTTAACATTGTAGTTGAAAAACATTCTCCCATTCATTCCAACTGCAAATGTAGGTTTGTACGCACAATATTGAGAGATTTACCATGTTATTTTAAGACCATAGACTTTTTATCGGTTTTCCTGTAATCTATAAGAACCATTCTCAGTATTTTTTTCAACATTTTAGGCTCAGAAGTTTTGGAGATAGGGGGAAAAAGTCAATTTTCATCTAGTTTCTTAAATATCTTTAAATGTATTTATTTTAAAATTCTAAATAAAATATATTTAAGATCCTCGCAACAAGCCCTTTCATTTGATATGTCACACGGTATAGTTTGCAAAACGTTTTATTTTATTTTCTGTTTTGCCCCCAAAAGTGATCCTCATATTCAAAAATTCATTTATTTAAGTTCGTCCGTGTTTGGGTCACAAAAATACATATGTGTACCAAATTTCAATTTAATTGGTCCAGTAGATTCGGAGCAAATTGGCTGTGACAGACGGACAGACAGACACGAGTGATCCTATAGGGGGTACCGTTTTTTTCCTTTTGAGGTACGGAACCCTCAAAATCAAATCTCTTCTCTTTATAATATTAGTTTAGATTGTAGATTACACCAAGGAATGCGTACCTAATGATATGATAGATAAACATGCAAATTCTTAGCTGCACATTTTAAAATTGCGGGCATTAGGTCAAGTAAGAGTATTTTTGTATCTAACTAATCAATCTTATAGGTACTATTATAATACCGCAATATCTAAAAGGATTCTTACGATTGCTAAATAACTTTAACCATTAAGTATATTGGTTGTTATAAAATGACACTCTTCATATTGGTCAGGGATCTCGCGCGCCACGACCAAACCACGACCAGGTAAACTATGGAAACCAATACCAACCTCCCATATTTTAGCTCACGTAATTAATTAACGCCATCTAAGTACTGAAGCTCTGCGCCAACGCCGACACAAAGTGTATCAATGCTGGCGATAAATACCCATAAAATATGTATACGCACCGACATTTTTGAGCCCACGGCCCAGCCCCCTCGACCTCATTCTAAACTAGACAATTTGTATGTACTGACCTGTACCATGGGGTTTTCGAACCCTCCCATCGTGTATGTCCAGTGCAGCGTGGGCAGCACTCCATAGGCTGCCCAGCCGATGAACACGCACATCTTCACCGGGTATGGTACACCCAGCCGCGGGATCTGAAGCACCATGGCTACCACGAAGATGACTGTTACTGATGTCATGTAAAATGATTTTAGCTCCTGGAATGTTAAAAGAATATGTTAGATGTTATTTTTTCATTTCTTTCTTGTTATCTATTTATATGTGTGCACATAAACAGAAAAAGAAAGAAGAAAATACGTTTATTTACGGTAAACATGACGCAAAGAAAGAACACAAACACAAAAAAGAATAAGCTGGGGGAAAATATGCGTCACATCCTCGCAAAACGATCATCGCCCAGCATAATGCTGCAACCCTATGCGAGACAGAGCACCAGCGCTGTTTTTGCGACTCACAGCGTCGACGTGATAACTTCGACGGGTGCAGCATACAATGAGATATAAATAAGAAATAAAATATATACCTAACACTTAATTCTAAATAAAAAAACCGTTAAATTAATAAATGAGAATATCTTAGAATAAGTACTAGGTACATCCAAAGAAAGAAAGAAAAACATTTATTTGAACACAGTTCGTGAAACACAAAACACAAATAACAAAGATAAAATAAATAATAATGTTTAAAAACAACAGTGTGTGCCTCACGGCTGCGCCAAAAAGGTTCATTTCAGCATTAATGCCAGACAGATCCTGTCTGACGCTGGTTTTCTAATGAACCCATAAGAACAAGTGACGGGGAGTACAAACAGTTTCAACATACCTAATACATAATTTGTATAATAAAAAAATAAATAAATAAGCACGTAATCAAACATAATACAATACCAAAAAACATACGAAACAACAAAAACTGTCCCAGCAAAAACCCGTTTTTAGCGAGCTATGTAGAATCCGTGCACCGGTCCCGGCACTCACAAAGCGCTACAGGCCGCCGACCGCAGCGGACAGACACACCAACACTTTTACAATAATAAAAAAATACTGTGGGTTGTTTTATCCCTACTATCCCTTTCTCCTCTCTTCAATATTCCTACTAGGTACGCAGTCATAGTCTGATAGCCCACTTTATCTGGTCACCTACTTCTAGACCTGCCACGCTGTGCGGTAGCAAATTTTTGAGAGCTATTAATGACTAATAGAAACGTAAGAGAGGGCATCTTGAAAAAGGTTTGTTCCAATGTCTAATCTTATTTCAAATGGAGTAGTCTATATCAATTGAGAGGCGCATAATAAGGCCAGCCAAACACGTGGCGATAAATTGCAGCAATTATATGTGCAATCTACTGTACCGTACTCCCTTTAAAACTGTTTATTAAATAGTAGCGACCTGCCCCGGCTTCGCACGGTTGTAATTTACATGTGAACACGGTATTCAGTTCACAACACATTATGCAAAAGAACTGAGCAGTAACCTTACAAAAAGTACTAGGCTTCAAAGAATTCATTAGAATTATTAAGTACTTTTTTTTTGTATATATTTACATAATCCATCTGTCCATCTGGATGTACCTCTCAAGTGGTGAAAGAATGATTCAAATAGGAGCTGTGATTCCGGAGATTACCTTCCTCATTTTTCCGAATCACATTTTTCTGAATTTTCGTGAAAAATTATCTAAAAATAACTTTAAAAGGGGGTCTATCTTGACATTTTTTGAAGTGGAAACTTCTTTAGGGACATTGGGCATTTTTGAGATGGGACTAAATCATTGATTTCGCGACACCGTGATGATACCAGCTTTTGACCATTAAAAAGACATCAACGCGTTGATAACGTCGGTGCCGATTTTTTTTCAAGTTTTCACTTCTGTCGTCACTCCTGAAGTACCAGTTTTTTTTTTCATATTTTCACATTTTTTTTCGAAATCCCCCTCGGATTTTATGAACTTAAACTTGTGTCTTTAAAAAAAAATGTTTTCAACTCCGTTTTTTTTTTGCATAGTCGACATACCTATATTAATAAAAATGTTAGTTATTCCGATAAAATAACTCAAGCTTTTAGAAATAATAACTAACATCATCATATGACAAACTAAATTCGCTCTCTATTTATTTTTATTAGTTTAGATTTAAGGCTCTTTCAAACAGGCGCGACACGCGACGCGACACAAAAACACCGCTCGTCGCGCGACGAGCGGTGTCTTTGTGTCGCGTCGCGTTTCGCGCCTGTTTGAAAGAGCCTTTATGCTAAAATAGATCGTTATCCATCCCCCTGCATAGGTACCTATACCTCGCTATATCTAAGTATTAAATTAAATATTTTATAGAAGTCCACTGCTACCATTCAAGTCTACTGCCTGAAAGCTAGGCTCTCTGATTATTCTCTTTTCATAGTTTTTAAGTGCCAATTCATTAACGACTTCTGCAAGTTCGACAAAGGAAACTCAGCGGTCACAACTACAAGACAAGACACCGAAACACATCATACAGCTAATTCAATATTCTATCCACGTATTTCCTACATGTGTGGTCCGTTCAATTACCTCATCTAACATAATTAAAACGATTGTACTTAAATATACATTAAATATCAATTTAAATTCGAGTAAACCCACACCCACTCGGATGGTATGAGAAGGTCATTGGCGCTTTGTTTTGCAATAAGAATTACAAAAGGTGGACCCTATGCGCATACTTATACACCTCATTGAGTCGCATGGTGTGTCCGAGCCTGACCGAGCTCTTGACCTTAAAAATATTACGAAACAAAGAAATTAATTAAGTGCACATATTGACAGTTTTACTAATAAATCATTTTGATCATGTATCGATTAGAATTTACGTCAGTGCAGCGGGTGTTTAGATAATTGGTCAATACTACTAACAGTTATGAGAACAATAAGCTATTACAACTGTTAACGATGCTAAACAAATGACTTAAAAGATAGGTACAGACTATTGTTAGTCAGAACTTTGATCAGACAGTAGAGACCGAAAGTGACACACTTTCTAGAGTTAAATAATGTGCTAATCAGAAAGTTTTAGCTCATGTATGAAACTCTGCTATTGATTTTTATTGACATAATATGAAGTTACAGAATCTTATGAAACCTCTGAATCCCAAATTAGGTAAAAAGGCCCTCTCCCATTTTCTTTACACTAATTGTTATGCCAAAAAAAAAATATTTTAGATTTACTCTAAAATTAATAAAATAAAATAAAGAATAAGTAATCAAGTTTAAGGCGCATGCCAAAAAATACAAAAAATGATTTGTCGATTAATGCTGCTGCTTCCATGATTAACATAGATGGTAATTTCGGACTTTTGAAGTGGCTCAAAGATAAAAGATTGTCATTTAAAGTGGTATTAAACAAGAAAAACAACAACGCAAAAAAACGGGCCACGTTAGCTAGCATTTTCTATAATCACTTCTCAGAGACAACAAGTCTAAGGTATATTAAGGAAATCATATTGCAATAATAATTGCTTGCAATTATATCTAGTAGGTATGCTAGGGAAGATTACAGTCGCGCGATACCTACATCTACCTTTTGTTTTATTAAACGTTACATAACGACATAGTCAATTAAAAAATTAAACAGTATGACTTTCAATTAGGAAGCAGAGAGATATGCTGAGATTATGTAGGTACGATTCAAATCGAAACAGATTGTGTTGTATTACGCAATTAGGGTACTGGTCACGTTTTCTTGCAAACAAGAAAATTATCACGTGTTTGTCAGCAGTATGGTTAGTGTGTGGCTTTGTGTTAAGACGCAGATATATGCCAGTAACCTTGAGTGATTAGCTTGCGTGTTCTGTACTGAGCTCACGCAACGCATCGTACTTCCAGCCAGTAATAGGTCTCGCCATCAAGGAGCGCTATCCCAAATTAGACGCATTGTTAATTTATTATATATAAAAAAGTATTTAAAAAAAAAACGTATACTAAAAGATCAGAAATTAAATATCTTTAAAATGGTGAAGGTTTCAGAAAAATACACTTGATAGATTTTGCGTGATTCTCAGTTTTTTATCCGCGTTAGACATAGCTTTAAAAAATAATTTCACTATGTAATATAAACATAATCTCAAATATTCCTATATTAAATTATTAAGAAAATACTCTAATTTAACAGAAATCATTAACACTACTCGTTTACACGTAATCTTCAGTATAAAATAATTAAAAGTCAGTTATCGTCGCCTTAAGATTTATTTGATTGTTTGAGCTTGACGTGACGTATAGATTACTAAACTTTCAGGTCAACTGTCATTAGAGGTTATAACAAAGAATGGGTTGCGAGCAAAAAAGGCTAAGTATTCAAATTAAATTTGACTCTAAGCAAAAAATAGCAAAAAAATCACTGAGAGACCAGTACCTGCTTTCATTTTTTCTGATGATAGATTAACCGGTAACACATCTGTATTAATCTGTGTCGGTAAAACGATATAACGCGTATGAATAATAAAATTTTGGCAAGACATACAATAATCAAACCGTCATTGAAATCTACTAAAGTAAATTCAAAATGAACTCAATTGCAAAATAAGGAGTGGAAAAAGTAGGTTGCTATACCGAAATTATAGCAAATGAGATGTTGTTTTAGTGAAAGTAAACCAAGTTCTGATGCGCACAAGTTTTTGTGATATTTTTGTATGAGCCGTTCAAAGCGTTGGTGCTTTCTCTTTTACTGTTAATTCAAATATAGGAACCGTACATCAAATGTCATTGATTAAGGCGCAGTAAGAAGCAAAAGTTAGATTGTCGAGTTTTGCAGAAAAATTCAAGAATTATGAGAATATGGAATGGAAAAGCCAACGAAGGTTCGGGTTCCTTAAGTCCATTCATACAGATAAAAAAACTTATTTTGTCGACTTAAATGCAGAAAAGCTGAACCTCATTGTACAGCACCTAAGTAAGTATTATGAAACGTTTGGGTTTTAGAAACTAGTGTTAACCTTTTCTAATACCAAGAACATACAATTTAATAAATCTATACTTTATTATTGGAGCCGCCGCGCCCCCCCATTGATCACTCTACGCCCCCCGAGCGGGGTGCGCCCTATCTATTGGGAATTCCTACTTTAGTTGATTAAATTTCCTTTTTTATAGTTACAAAAATATGAATAGTTGTCGCTCAAAATATTGAGCATTTCTAGACGGAATAAATTTGTTGTGTTCTTTCTTGCAATTTTGTTTTTTGTCTTTCTTTTTATACATTTGATATTGTATTTTTGGCATGTAATATGTAGCAATACTGCGACGAAAAAATGGACGGTTTAGGTGTCCCCGTTTGGGCAGCGCCTTAACGTCTAGACACATAGCTTGCAGTTTACAGTACTACAAAAGTACGTAAGCGAATGAGATTTCATGTCTTTAAATGCATTGATCATAAAACGAATAACTCGTCAATGACCATCCGGAACCACTGCTGGCGTTTAGAAATTCTTATCGATCTTGTATTGGTGTTGAAGTAAATCGGACTGTGAAGAATTTTGCACGGACGATAAGAAACTACCATCTGTTATTGTTTATTTTGGAAATATATCATTGCATAGAATTTATGCTATAGCATTGATTATTATTTACAGCTTCATAAATTAAGTCTACGTTTGATGGCTTATGCGAGAATGAGGTTCAGTTTGATGATGTCAAATGCTTTAAAGCAGATTACACTATGAAACATAATCTAAGGGTTCATGCACACACATCAGTCACGTCAACGCCAAGTCACCGATCAGTCACGTCAATTTCAGGGACGCGTGTGAACAGATAGTAAGTCAGCCATAGCAACGCTATATATGCTTATAGCTATATCCATGTTTCGTTGGTAGCAATACAAGTTTTGATTTGCCGGTGACGCGACGTCGACTGAGACGCTCCGGTAGTGGCATGACTGATGTGTGTAGCCAACGTGCTACAACTTCTACGTAACTATATTTTTTGATGTGACTGATCGGCGACGGGACGTTGACGTCACTGACGTGTGTGCATGAACCTTTAAGCTATCCGTTTTAAGCTGCAGCCTAAACATCGTCTGGTACCTCGATAAATGGGCTAACAGCTTCATTAACGTCGTCAAGCTTCAAAACTGCTTTTAAACAGAGATCATCAAACCAATTGTCAAGCAGTTTAAAACGGAATTATTTAACTTAAGCGAATATTTCTATATTCCAGCATTCATAATCAATTATTAAATCATTGCATTCTCATTGAAGATCACTGCCTTCCACTAGTTTCACAAAAGCATCGCACGCGAACACGCAAGCGACATCATAATAAATCAGAATGCTTTCAATCGGCGCCGGCGCCACGTTGAAAAATCAGCGCACAATATGACATTAAGTTCTTGTTTCACAATGTCCATCCGGGCATTGCCTTCTCACCTACCACTAACATTTAACAACGAGGTAAATTTAAAAAAATGGAGCAGAATTTGTAGAACAGCAGAACTGTTCTGTCAGATTCACCATTTCATTCCATTCATTAGGCGTTTCCACTGAAACGGAGACGACACGATTTGGAATTCCTCAATGGTGTGATTGAGCAATATCTGCACATCTCCACTCTGCTCCGCTCGTCTTCGGTTCAATGAAAACACAACCTAATGATCGGAATGATAAAAAGGAGGTGGATTTACAGGTGGTAAAGTGGTAAAAACTTACAGCATGACACCAAAACGCGTAATAAACGCCGGAAGTATAGATGGCCAGCAAGGAGAGCGCGATCCCGAAGAGGTCGTACATGAGGAACGTGTTGTAGTCGTGCTCCGAGCGGCAAGAGAACGTGTGATATAGGGCTGATAGTAACATGCACACCTGGAAACAGAGACAAAAAATTTGATAAAAAAATTAACATATTAAATTATCAGTAATGCTAGGCGAATTTGAGGAAAATTTCATGTTGTATTATATTAATACTAAAACGTTAACAAATGAATTCCAAGGAACTGGGTTGTCTAATATGGCTCAAAGCCAATGACACTACTCCATTTGAAAAAAAAACATTTAGTAGTAGGTACATTGACTTGGAAAATGGTTTTGTCAGCTACTATTATATTGTTGTCTACTACTAGTTGTTGTTGGTCGAAACTTTGTCTAGAATTTATTAGCGCAAGTTTGTCATTTATGGGATTGGTTTAACTAGGACGCCAGTAGTCTTATGCATAATCAGCCTATAATGTTCCCACTGCTGGGACGCAGGCCTCGTCTCGGTGACAGGGAGTGGATCGTAATCTACCGCGCGGGTCCCATGCGGGTTGGCGGATGTCACATCTCTTTGAATTTTTGTTTCTGGGACATGCCGATTTCTTCACGATGTTTTCCTTCACCGTTTTGAAAGTAGTGGTGTTGATATAATTTACACAAAGTAAAGCGCCTGTCCGGGTTCGGACCAACGATTTCGTAACTCGCAGCCGTTACCACTGGACCACCACTGCTCGCAATATGTCTCATGATTTTTGTTATTAACTTCATATTTTATCATTTCAGCCGAAAAACGTCCACTGCTGGACATAGGCCTTCCCCAAGCACCGCCACTTCGATCGATTCTGTTCTTCCAGCAATAGGCAGGGCACATTGCTCGCACAACAGATGGCCGATGGGGGCGACCGCGTACCGGAAGACGTAGTGTTGGAAGTCTCCAACTAGGTGGACTGAGTGAAGGCCGCAAGAATCAGCTGGATGCGGCGAGTACTTCATATTTACATTAATTTAATTATATTATAAATTTAATTTAATTTGCGATCTATAATAAAGTCTTAAATTCATTCGTTTACTAACAGACAACGCACAACCTTAACCGTTGGTTCTAGACGTATGAATTTTGCACAAGAATTCCTCATAGGTATAGCGAAAGTGAGCACTTAGAAAGGCTTTTTTTTAATTGTCCCCTTATTTAATCTACCTAGCCTTTTCCAAACTATATTGGGGTCGGCTTCCAATCTAAACGGATGCAGCTGAATACCAGTATTTTACATGGAGTGACTGCCTATCTGACCTCCACAACCCAGTAACTGGGTTATACGATACCCCTTGGTAGTTCTGACAACCCGTAACGACTGTCAAAGATCCAAGAATTACAGCCGCAACCAACGACTTAACGTGCTTTCGGGGGCACGGAGGATTCTCGGTATGTAAAGATGGTCATCCATGCTGGGACCAACCCTTTTTTTTTTTTTTTTTTTTTTTTTTTTTTTGAGGGTGGGAAATCATCAAATAACTTCTCCCGCTCTGGGCGGAGCGGGAGGGCGTGTCAGACTCTTACTGACTAAAACCCACCCGTGTTCCTTCGGTTGCCCTGTCGCCGGGGGCCACGATCTCCCTTTCGGTTTTCTTCGCAACCCCGGCAGGCATCGGTCCTAGTGGACCCCTTCAATTATGCTGACATCTCTTTGAGGCGCGCGTGGAACACAACGCGCCGTCGACCCGGGCCTGGTCCTTATCGGACGGTGAGCCACCCATTGCTCACCGCCCGCAAGCCCGCGCCTACGGTGGCCGGAAATCGCCCCGCGATTCCCGACGCCCTGGGCGTCTCCTCCTGCGGCGGTTAGGGGCGTGAGGGCGCGAAATTTGCCTCTCCCTCACGCGCTCCGCCTCCTCCTTCGCGAGCATTACCGCTTCGCAGAAGGAGGTGACGGCCTCCCATTTCCTCTCACTCCGTACCATAGCCTGAACCAGGGCCGGACGCGAGAGATCACCGCCGCCGATCGCCTCCACGAGGACACGGCGATGCTCCGCCCAAGCTGGGCAGACCTCCACCGTATGCTCCACCGTGTCCTCCGGGCGATCCACACAATGGTGACACCCGGGCGTTTCCTCCCGCCTTATCCTGTGCAGGAACCTCCCGAAACAGCCGTGTCCGGTGAGGACCTGCGTCAGGCGGAAGGTGAGGACGCCGTGGCGCCTCTCAAGCCACTCCTCAAAGAGGGGTCTTATCGCCGCAATTGTGGCGTGCCCAGCGCTGGGTTGCGACAATCGCACTCTCCATGACGCCATGAGATCCCGCCGGAGCTCTGTCCGCTGAGCCGCGATTTCTCGCGGCAGCGGAGCTAAGCCCCGGCGCCTCGCCTCCTCGCGCCACTCCCAAATGTGCGCGAGGACCTTTGCCTCCAGATCCCATGGCGGTAATCCGGCAAGGAGGCTCGCCGCCTCGCAGGAGACCGTGCGGTATCCTCGGGCCAGCCGGATGGCCATGACCCTCTGGGACGCGTTCAACCGGCGGGCTGGCCGCAGCCTTAGTGAACGCGCCCACATCGGTGCCCCGTAAAGGGCCATGGACCGCACGACCCCCGCGTAGAGCCTCCGGCAGGAGGCGTTTGGATCCCCTAGATTGGGCAGGAGCCGCTTTAACGCAGCCCCGGCCCGCTCCAGTCTGGGAGCCAAACGTCGGAAGTGTTCGACGAAGTTCCACCGGCTGTCGAGGACAAGTCCCAGATACTTCATCGTCGACTCGACGCCGATGTGAACCCCTCCCGCCATTACCTGGGAACCCGACGGTGGCGCATTCCGAGGTCCATGAAAACCCATGGCCTCGGACTTGTGCAGGGCCACCTCGAGTCCCAGCTGCCGGATCCTGTCGACGATTGTCGCAACCCCGCGTGTCGCTAGTTCGGCCGCCGCCTGGTACGACCCCCCCTGTGCCAGGACCAACGTGTCGTCAGCGTAACAGACGACGCTGACGCCGCTAGGGAGGTCGGCGCGCAGCACCCAGTCGTATCCGATGTCCCACAGATGCGGCCCCAGGACCGATCCCTGTGGGACACCGCACGACATCTCTCGCCGGTTCCACTCTCCTTGGTGACCGGGGTAGATGACGGCCCTGTCCGTCAAATAGGCCTCGACCACACGACAGAGGTAGGTCGGCATCCGGTGATACCGGAGTGCCTCCCTGATGCAGCTCCAGGGCAGGGTGTTGAAGGCATTGGCGATGTCTAGAGACACCGCCAAGACGACCCCACCCCGGGCCACAGCATCCCCCGTCGTGAGGGCCCGCACGCGCATGATGGCGTCCACCGTAGAGCGCCCCTTGCGGAAGCCAAACTGGCTCTCCGCCAGATCCGGTCCCACCCGCACCAGCCGCTCGACGAGGCGGTCTGCAATGACTCTTTCAAAGAGCTTGCCCACCTCGTCGAGCAGCACGATGGGCCGATAAGCGGACGGAGAGTCCGCTGGGCGCCCCGGCTTCCTGATGAGGACCAGTTTCCCCGTCTTCCAACGAAGTGGGAACTGGCCCCTCTCCATGCATGCGCTTAGGAGCCCCCTTAGTCGAGGCCCGAGAGCCCCCAAGGCCAGGACCCAGGCTTTTCCAGGTATGCCGTCGGGTCCTGGGGCGCTGGGACCAACCCTGGCAAGCGTAGCTTAACATGATGGATCGACCCGTGCGACTGTTATTAATTAAATACGAGCTCCTTTTAAATCGTCCCCTAAAGTAGTTAATTAGGTGATGAAAGTTTGTATGGAGATTTGTCGTTTTGCCGAAGGGAAATCCTAGCAGCTTGTCTTTGCATAAAATCTTGGAGATGACCTTAATATTGACCTCATCAAATTAATTTAATTGCTAACTTCCAAATTCCATCACATGTGGGAGCCAATTTAGAATTTACGCGGAATCATACGATTTTTTGTCAATACGTATTTGGACTAACCTTGCACACCCAAGATAGCCAAAAGTTAAAAATTTACACACAATTTATAATTTATTTATTCGTAATGTTCTAAGAACTACATTACGAAATCATTCAACAGAGCAGAATCGTTCGAACCCACTTATATAATAAGGCAGTGCGTAGTAACGTTGAAAGGTCGTCAGTACCATCTATTATAATAATTATACGTTATGAATACTTAGAAAGAAAATCGATGTACTAAACAGCAGGCTTCGCTCAATGTCATTAAATATGCACTTTCTTGCACCTAAACTCCGTTTGAAATAAGATAAGACATTTAAACAAACCTTTTTTACAGTCCGTTCAACCGATTTTCACTTCTATTGCGTTGGTGGCATGACAAATGGCAGCTGCAGTAAACAGTTGGTATTGTAACCACTTTGTTGCTTTTAATGCCATCCTTACGACTACGGTATAGAAATCAAAATCGGTTGAACGGACTATAAAAAAGGTATGTTTTAATGTCAAATCTTATTTCAAATGGAGTATGTGAAAATCAATGGTCGTGTCATAAGGCGGTGTAAACCTTCGAAACGACTTGGAAAGTTTTAGCTTTAATATTACCTTCTGTGATGTATTGAAATCGTATTTTATTTTAACTTATACATAAAGTTGAGTTGAAATCAATATTTCCGGAAAAACTTTGCTGGTAAAGGAAGTAGTTTGTCCTCAAAATAAACGAACATACATAGCTGTAGATAATCTATATAGCAAACCCAACCAGTTTATTTGTTAAAACTATCACACAGAGTGTCTTCTCGTCGCCCCACTACGAGCATCATGCCACTATTTACAGCCTTCGCTTCGTTGCAACATCGAGACAACACGACTAACCATAGACAGTACAGCAGGTTCTTATATCGCCACAAAAAACATCAACACTTGTGACGCTTTGACACATGAATGAAAAATAAAAGTCGTATGGCCAGCATTCACTTGAGTAGTTGTTGTTTCTTTACGACCGACGTTTGTTCGATGTTTACTCGTTTTTACTTTCAACTCAATTGTCCATTTCCATTTGTATCGATAACCCTGCTTTCTTCGACAAGAATGTCTTTGTCAGATACTTGTTAATCACACGCTATAAAACTTTGAATGCGGTGACATAAATAAGGTACCATAAGGTAATTTCCCACCCACGAAAAAAAAAAAGGTACCGTATAGTAAACAGTGAAAGATGGTCCGTCTTTCTGTCTATGGCACAATAGTAACCAATAATCGACCTACTAAAACCAGTGTGTGAGTCGTGAACTTCTGCTTTCATACCTACACCAATATAAAATACTAGCTATGAATAAATATCAGGATAAAAAGATCCTATGTCTTAACCCAGGTCATGGTCTACCCATGTGCCAAATTTGATCTAAATCCGTTCAGCCGTTTTAGCAAACAAACATACAAACATTCAAAAAATCAAATCTTTTCTCTTTATAATATTAGTTTGTAACTTATATCTGAAATTATATTTATAAAAGGTCAAATTAAATAAGCTAGCAAAACTCCACAGATGTTATAGGTGTCGATATTTAAACACGAAAAAATAAAAAAGATTTGACGATATTTTTTTTTTGCCGGTCAACTGCTAGTATTGTTGTTACTTCAAGTATGAGTTGAGAAAATCTGTTTTAATTCTTATTTGTTCATGTTTAGATATCGATCCCAGCACGTCTGCGGAGTTTTACTAGAAAATAATTTGAAAAAAAAAAAAAACTGGAATTATATTTATTAAAACGTTGAAAAACAAAAAGTATTTTAGTAACATGTACGATCATTTCGAGTTTAATTGATTCTAACCTGCGTGCATGTAATTAACTTTGATAGGTACTGTGAATAATTTAATCAAGACTACTTAGAGTCGCATTATGAACATACTAACATAGCATACCTATCGATTTATCTCTGCATGTATGCTGACAGTGAAAGTATTTCATAAGTTGTCAGATTACTGACAATCTCTTGCATGTATCAGCCCAATTGGAAAGTTCTCTTCAATGTCTCAAATTAAAATTTAAGATAAACGCAACTCAGGCCCCAAGATACAGGTCCTCGCGCACATCTGGGAGTGGCGCGAGGAGGCAAAACGCCGGGGCTTAACTCCGCTGTCACGAGAAATCACGGAGCTCCGGCGGGATCTCATGGCGTCATGAAGAGTGCGATTGTCCCAACCCACAATTGCGGCGATAAGACCCCTCTTTGAGGAGTGGCTAGAGAGGCGCCACGGCGTCCTCACCTTCCGCCTGACGCAGGACCTCACCGGACGCGGCTGTTTCGGGAAGTTCCTGTTCAGGATAAGACGGGAGGAAACGCCAGGGTGTCACCATTGTGTGGACCGCCCGGAGGACACGGTGGAGCATACGGTGGAGATCTGCCCGGCTTGGGCGGAGCATCGCTGTGTCCTCATGGAGGCGATCGGCGGTGGTGATCTATCTATCGGCCCTGGTTCAGGCCATGGTACGGAGCGAGGGGAAATGGGAGGCCGTCACCTCCTTCTGCGAAGCAGTAATGCTCACGAAGGAGGAGGCGGCACGCGTGAAGGAGAGGCAAATTTCGCGCCCTCACGCCCCTAACAGACGCAGGAGGAGACGCCCTGGGCGTCGGGAATCGCAGGCCGTTTTCCGGCCACCGTAGGCGCGGGCTTGCGGATGGTGAGCAATGGGTAGCTCGCCGTCCGATGAGGACCAGGTCCGGGTCAACGGCGCGTTGTGTTCCACGCGCGCCTCAAAGAGATGTCAGCAGAATTGACAGGGTTCGCTAGGGCCGATGCCTGCCGGGGGTACAAAGAAAACGGAAAGGGAGATCGAGGCCCCCGGCAACAGGGCAACCGAAGGAACACGGGTGGGTTGTAGTCAGTAAGAGTCTGACACGCCCTCCCGCTCCGCCCAGAGCGGGAGAAGTTATTTGATAATTTCCAACCCAAAAAAAAATGGCCCCAAGATACAGGCGCTGCCAAGTTTGGGGACTTCTGTTTAAAGAAACTTATTTTTTAAATTAATTTTGTAAAAATGGACCAATATTATTCTTATTCTTAATGTTAAATTAATTTGATAGAATACTAGGTTTGCCCGCGGCTTCGACCGTGGATGTCGAAAGATATCCCACGGGAACTTACTACCGAGATTTCATACTTAATAGCCGAGGAAAAGGTCATTGACTCCTACCGCTGCGCCCGCATTGCCGTCAACCAAAATTACTTTGTTAGGCGTAATTTTGAACCTGTGTTATCTTTTAAAGTATTCATTTAAATGATAAGATGTCAAGCATTACCTAAATTTAAATAAAATGTCCAATCTAAATAACATATTTTATTGGATAAGTATTGATATAATACCGGTCAAAAAAGCTTCAGAAATAACAATGAAATTTTTATGAAATTCTTAAAGATAAAAATGGTTGTTGTGTGGGTCATCCTTAGAGGATATTATGCTATCGCGGACTTTTTTGTTAAATTTTAAAGTTTCTCAATCCCGTAGAACATAAATTTGACGAATCGCTCTCTTACGGCTTACTTGGCGCACGCCAGTAAAGCTCCCACCCAGTCAGCATGATTTTTCCGACATCTTCGACAATAATCGTCATATATCAGCCAATTTACACAAAACCTTAATTAATTATACACCAAAACCTTCCGCATGAATTACTTCGTCCATTGGTGAAAACCGTTTGAAAATCCGTTCGGTAGTTTTTGAGTTTATCGCGTTCAGACAGACAGACACGGCAGAGGACTTTGTTTTATAATATGTAAGGATTTATTTCCAGGCAAGATTTTTGCACACAAATAATTACGGAAGACGAATATTAATTTTGTTTATTTTGTTTTTATTTTATCCGTATGCTATCCCTATTGTTAATTATTTTGTTTCAGTAATTAGGTCACTCAGTACCTCAGTACTTATTTACTCAACCGACTGTATATTTTATTGTTTCAAAACGACAAAAAATATAAGTCATCACAATTAATTCAAATTGTAATGTAATGTAATTTAAACAACTACCGTAGTTCACCTTAAGTTTCAATATGATGTCTATCAATTTAAACAAAAACAATATATTTTGCAACAGTATAGGTACAGCCTGATAGTCATTAACGCTCTTTTTTTTATAATTTCTTACTTTCACTAACGGGAGAAAAGCGGGTCGAACATCTGAGCAGCAAACTTTCAAGACGTCGACCACTCACCAATGGTGTAGAGCTCATTTCGTAATAGCCACGTCAAGACAGACATGGAAATCTTGTATTACGCCGCTCTCATATCCATTTGTAAGTGCTAAAATAATACTAAGCTGGTGGAGGGGGCAACGAACCTTGTGTTCATAGTGTTAACATGATTTTTATTCTTTAGTCTCGCAAAAACTCAAGAACGATATAGCATAATATCTCACTTGAGCAGCTGTTTTTTAGGTCAGTATTTAATTAAATACAACATCATAAATTATTTAGTAGTAGTTGAATAACCAGTAAAAGTATAAAAGAAAAAACAGAATGTATAAAAAGTAAACTGTAAGATGCATCAATCTTGGACATAACAATGTTTAGATAACTTTTATTGGCAGATTGTGGCAGCAACAGCAGTACATTATGATCTCGATAAAAAGACAATTCATCAATGTAAAGGTGTGTCTACAGTACTAGCATTTGTTAGAGACGCTACCAAGCATTCGAAAGCGAGCGTTTGTGTTTCTGGTACCTACTTAGTTTCATTCCGAACAGATCATTATTTTGAGTGGTTCAAAAGGTTGAAGGCTGACGTTGAAGTTTCCTCCAAAAAATAACTTTGAGCTTTGTAGGTAATTCTCGGTTCAACGTACCCTATTCGTAGTTGCAGCCGAATGTACATTACGCGCAAATGTTCGCGTTGGTGACGTAATACGTAGGTAGTTGATTAGTAAACTTACCAGAAAGCACGAGAACAATAACCCAGCGACTATCTTGTCAGTGACTGTAGCGTGAATGTTTATGATGACCAGGTCGTTGATCGTCAGGAACAATAGCAAGAAGAAGCCGAATATATGCGTCCATATGTTCATAGTCTCATTCGTCCACCAGAATATGCTAAAACAAAATTTAAATTCGGTTATATTTGGAAATCTAAAAACGAAGTAGAATTTGCATTGCATAATAGCACATTTTCGGCCGGTTAGGAGGTCAAACATTTATTATGTTTGTGAATAAATAATTATTTATCGACTTTAAGTCAATAATGTATGTTAACGTTCCGTTTAAAAATCAGTCAAGATTCAAAGCATTCGTTCTAGTTAATCTCATGACCGCCCATTGTGTCCCCCCGTGTAAAATTTCTACATTTATCCTAACTAATTTTATAAATGCGACAGATTTGGATGAAATTTAGCACATAGGTAGACATACGATTCTTTTTATCCAGATATTCCCCACGAGATCGAGACTTATGCGGGAGAAACCGCGGGGCGCAGCTATTTGTAATATTTATGGCGTACATAATATTCTCATGCTCATCTTTTGAGTTACGAGTTACATGCTATAGGATAACAACCGGTAACAACCACACTCGATCTTAAAGGCGACCGTTTAGTGATACTTGTGGTTACAACCGGTAACCGGTACCACATTGTATCAGTAGAGTAGTGTTCCATTCTTTACGTAAGGGACATTATCATAAGAGATATACTCTGTCAAGAACGGGAAATGGTTGGAGTAAGCCGACGTTCGCATGGACGTAATAGAATCACGGCGATGTTTTTTCGTGAACTTGATTTTCAACGCTTTGCTTACCGCCGAGAGTTGAAAATCAAACAGTGTGTTTTTTCAACGCGCTAGCCGCTGGGGCGATAGCGCGTCCCAGCGCGTTGGATTCTCAACGGTCGGCTTAACACCGAGAGTTGAAAATACAGTGCGCGATAAAATCCCGCCGCGATTTTATTACGTCCGTGCGAACGTCGGCTTAGTAAATCTTTTAAATCGAAGGCGGAGGTCCGGTTGTAATGGTTGGTGTCACAACACGGAAGAGGACGAGTCCTCGATGTTTAATACCGGACTGCTTATGGGACAGAACGAAGTTTAATATTTATTTAATTACCCGACTACAGCGAAGCCAAAAGGAGGGCTTTGATTTTGACCGGTATGTATGTATGTTCATCTGTTCTCTTATAACTTCTAAACTACTCATCATAATTTAACAAAAAAGGTAGGTATCGTTGGAAGGGTCTTGATCGTCCGCTGGTTATGGGTTACTGACATTAAATTGACTGACTTGTGACTTCACATTAAATTGAACATGGCGCCCTTTAGAGGACATTAAGTCATGTCAACTAAAATCAAATGAAAGGGCTTAATTAGCACATTTGAAAAATATATATATTATAACTCCAACATATTTTAAATAAAAATAAAAGTTTTAAGAACTAAACCCAACGACGACATAAAAGTTGACTAAAAAAGGTATAAACAAGACATCACAGATAGGCAAATTAAAAATCCGGAGTCACACGTGCTAGCCCCATAAACCGAACAGATTACGTGTGACTCTGGATTTTATGTATTGTCTTCATAGTACCGTTTCGACAAAAGACAGTCTATTTCATTGGCTTTGCATATGTATGTGTAACCTATCATCTGCCTAGCCAAGTTAGCCAACCAGTTATGAGCCAGTTGGTTTTCCCAACTATATTGGGGTCGGCTTCCAGTCTAACCTGATACAGCTGAATACCAGTATTCTATATGGAGCGATTGCCTATCTGACCTCCACAACTCAGTTACTGGATAATAGGATAAGACTGGTTGTCAAACTTTTGGGCTTCTGACGACCCGTAACGACGGTAAAACATCTACAAGTGACAACCGGGACCAACGGCTTAACGTGCTTTCCGAGCACGGAGCGGTCTAAATACGTAATGGATGGTCACCCATCCGCGGGTCGACCTTGGCAAGCGTAGCTTAACCATCGATCGAACCGTGCGGCTGTTATTATTTAGCCACGAGCCCCT
The DNA here is from genome assembly GCA_916610215.1 of Omphaloscelis lunosa. Classification (NCBI taxonomy): domain Eukaryota; kingdom Metazoa; phylum Arthropoda; class Insecta; order Lepidoptera; family Noctuidae; genus Omphaloscelis; species Omphaloscelis lunosa. The sequence goes on from OU744247.1 coordinate 7,192,275, forward strand.
GCGCCCTCTCCTTTCCAATATATATTTATGGAAAATTTAAACAGATATTGGCGAAATCGATTTTTATTTTGAGAGATATTGCACTTTCAAAAGGTGAGGAGCTCGTTACTAAGTAATAACAGCCGCACGGGTCAATTCATCAGGTTAAGCTATGCTTGCCGGGGTTGGTCCATGGATGGGTGACCATCTTTACATACCGAGACTCCTCCGTGCCTCGGAAAGCACGTTAAGCCGTTGGTCCCGGCTGTGATTCGTGAATCTTTGACAGTCCTTACGAGTCGTCAGAAGCCCGATAGTCTGACAACCAGTCTTACCAAGGGTTATTGTATTACCTAGTTACTAGATTGTGGCGGTCAGATAGGCAGTCGCTCCATGTAAAATACTGGTATCCAGCTGCATCCCGTTAGACTAGAAACCGACTCCAACATAGTTGGGAAAGACTAGGCAGATTGATTTGCACTTTCAAAAGGTAAGTACAGTTAGGTAGATCCTCAAGCATCTGAAATTATTCTTATATGGTTAGAGAACTACATATATGTAGTTTAAAAAGGACTTGTAAACAAGCATGCACCTTCCCACTCTTACTTGAGTCCTACAAATAGGAACAATTGCTGGCAACATTGTCTGCATTGCACTGCAATAATTATATGAAACTTCATTATACAGTTACACTCTGATTTCCACGGGTAGGTACTTAGATACTATCTACATTTTACCCATGTAGATACTGCAATATATGTTTAGTCGGCTTACGGTGATTACAGAAAAGAGAAAGTTTGTCAAAAGCTGTGATTATCTGGGAACTAAGAAACGAATCGGAACAACACATCAACGCCGGCTGTCGCTAAGAACCAGTGTGGTGCTCTGTCTCACATAGGGTCGCAGCTCTCGCAGCATTATGCTGTGCGATGGCCCTTTTGCGTCGATGTGACGCATATTTTTCCCAACTTGTTCTTTTCGTGTATTGTGTTCTTTCTTTGCATCATATTTACCGCAAATATACGCATTTTTTTTTTCTTTCTGACATATACCAATGTCATTATTTGGAACAACAGAAAATTGTAAAGAATGTCTGTGGACAATTATAAGAAAACAGGGAGACGATAGAAAAGGAAAGCCAGATAGATGAATGTGTCAAAGATGATATGGCTAGGAAGGAAGTGAACTCAAAGATGATGGCTAATAAATAAGTTTGTATGAAAGAAAATGACGCACTGCGCCAAAAACAGTGGCGTAGCTACCTAGGGGCTAGGCGGGGCAGTGCCCCGGGGCCCTCAAGCTCAGGGGGCCCTCGAATCCTTACCAGAAAATCTCGATCGAACTGAACTTTTGAAAATTTCTCCCATTTTCAAAATAAATATGTCAGGTTGCAACCCGACTTTAATCATGGCAACTCAGTTGAGAGAAATTCGAAAGTTATACCTAGGGATTTCCCCTAAATTCTTTCTGTGGGTTGGCAGTGTTGTCAATTTGACGGATAGCGATATGTGCGTATTATTGTGAATTCGAGTCAAGATTTTTTTTTCGAGAACAGTTAAAAAATTAATGCTGTATCAGGAATAAGTAAGCTGATGTTAATAAACATTTTAGTACTGGTCAATATAGTGGTTCAATTTTATTTGATTTTAGTACCACTCATATTGATGTCTGTTACGTCAATCAATCATGTCAAATCTATGGATTTCGGCTACTCATTGTATAACGCGAAATATCGAGAAAAAAATGCAGGTCACCTGCAGTAGGTGCATTAATTCAGGTCCGCGCGCGAGGAGATCGTTCTTGGTCTCCACCGTTAAATGTGGTAACACTAGCGGCGATAAAATGTTTGCTGGGGATTCCCCAACGACGTCTTGTAGCGTATCATTACGTTTCTCCTTCCTTTTACTTTTAGCGTCGTCAGTGAACAGTGAGTACCTACTCGAGCACAATCTAATATAAATATTGCATAAATAAATTAGAAAACTAAAATTATGGACAAAAAGAATCCCAGTGGTGCATTTAAACGCAAACAACGCCAAGAAAGAGAAGATAGTAAACAAAAATTGCCCAAAATTGACAAGTTTTTTAGTCAGCCTTCTATAAGTACTTCTGGACAAAATATTTCTATTGATAGTGACTCAAATAATGTGGTAACTGCAGTGTTGGTTGAGAAGCCTACTGAAGAAGAATCGACAATTATTGCAGTTGGAAATACCTCCGCCACCGATCATGTGAACGTGGATGATGATTGCATGGCACACATAAGAGCGGAGGATTTGGAGGAACCACAGACCTCTACATTTTTCGAAAATGTGTACGATAAATCTTCTTATGACTTGGGAAACTTCACGAACAAAATATTAAGTGATAACGAAAAACGTCAAATTCTTGATATGGGGCCTTTACAGCCTTCAGGACCTTTTCCAACAGACATCAACCGTAAAAAAAATCATCAAAATCGTACTACGTTTCAAGTTCTAAATATGGACCAGTTAATCGTTTTTGGTTGTGTTATTCCAAAATACTAGACGCTGCCTATTGTCAACCCTGCTGGTTATTTGCTTCACAAAGGAATAATGTTTGGTGTACAGGAATTCGAGATTGGAAGCATTTATCAGAAAGAATTAAACAACACAGTTGTTCGAGTGGCCATACGGAAGCATGTGCTGTGTATGAATTTTGGAAAAAAATGATACTAATACAAGGAACAAGGAACTTGAAAATGACATTCGTAAAGAAGCATCATTTTGGAAAATGGTTCTTCAAAGGTTATTCGATATCATACTTACCCTAGCAAAGAGTTCTTTGGCTTTGAGAGGACATCGAGAAGACTTAAGTCAGGCAGGATACCATGGAAATTTTCTGTCCTTTGTAGAGCTTGTCGCCCGATATGATCACATTTTGCGGCAAGTTTTGGATATGCCCAAAGGTAATAATTATTATTTCTAAGTTTTTTATCATTTTATTTTGTTTATAATTATTAACTGTTTAATATCAGGACTTTTTTGAAATTGTGTTTTTTTTAATGTTTTTAGGATCTACAAGATATCTGAGTGCAACAATTCAGAATGAAATGATTGAGAGCTTGGAGACCAAACTCGAAACCCATCTACTAGAACAAATTAGAGCGTCACCGTTTTTCGCCATCATAATGGATACGACACAGGACATATCGAAGGTAGATCAGCTAAGCATTGTTGTGAGGTATGCAGTAATAACCAGATCGGAAAATGGACAGCCAATTGATATAGAAGTAAAAGAAGTGTTTCTAGGCTTTTATGCTGCCATCAAACATGGCGCAGCAGATTTAGTCAACCAAGTGACTACATTATTTATCGACAAAAATATTGATTTAAAAAAATGTGTGGGTCAAGGGTATGATGGAGCCAGTGTGATGAGTGGTGTATATAATGGTGTACAAAAACATATTAAGGATATCCAGCCTAACGCGGAGTACGTACATTGTGCCACTCATAATTTAAATTTGGTGATAAATGATGCCGTTAGCAGTTGAGTGGAAATACAGATTTTTTCGCAACGTTGCAAGATTTGTATAACATTTTCGGAAACAGTATCAAACGTTGGGATCTACTGTCAAAATTCACTGGCGAATCGGAATCCACTTTGAAAAAACTAAATCCGACTAGATGGTCCAGTAAGATCAATACGATATCTGCAATAAAACTTCGTTTTTTTTTATATTATCAAAGCATTATCAGAAATAGTTCTAAAGAGTCCTAATAAAGATGAGCGTAGTGAAGCAGAGAGTATTAAAACAAAAATGCTAAATTTCGAGTTCGTGTTGCTTTGCAAATTCATGTACAGTGTATTGAATGAAATCAATTATGCATCCAAAACTTTACAGAAATGCGACATCATTTTGGGCGAGGCAAGTAAAGCTTTAGCAGAGACCAAAGCAAAGTTGCAAATTTATAGAAATGATTTCGAATTATTCAAGTGCAAAGCCAGTGAAACTGCAAGAAAATATGGTTTAGATACCCATTTTCAGGAAAAAAGGCAAAGGAAAGTTAAAAAACATTTTGATGAATTAGCTGCTGATCACCGATTTCCAAACAGAGAAGAAATATTTAAAGTTGAGATTTTCAATAATGTACTAAACACATTAATAGCTCAATTAAATACACGTTTTACTGGTATGAGTGCAGTCTGTCAAATATTCGATTTTCTAACAGCAACATTTTTATTACATGTTGATTAAGCAACTTTATTACAAAAGTGTGACGAATTTCAAAGAAAATATTCAGATATAATAGGTCCTAGCTTTTCACTTCAATTTATTAATATTTACCACCTAGTTTTACCTCAATTAACTCAAGCATGGACTGTTCACCAATTATGTAAGGAAATAATGAGCAAATATGGAGTGCTAGAATGCGACCTAACGGAAGTATTTACAGCAATGTTATTATTCTTTACAATTCCTGTTACTTCTGCAGCAGCTGAAAGGTCATTTAGCAAATTAAAAATAATAAAAAAATATTTAAGAAATAGTGTGGGCCAAACTCGACTCCGACATTTATCGCTAATAGCAATTGAGAACAAAACCGCATCAAGCCTGGATTTAACCGATGTCTTATATTATCTGTGCCGATGTCATTGATACTTTTGCGAAAACTAAAGCTAGGAAAAGATTGTAAATATAATTGTTATTTAGTCAGTTGGTAGGTCCGACCTTTATATAATAAACCCTTGAATCTTTTCTATTTCGTAATTTATGTTGTTATTGTTTAATATTTTTATTACCTGCCCCGCAGTGCCCGAAATAGACCTGATGATAAAGTAGCTTAGCATTTTTAAAGTATTTGTATATTTCATATTTTTACTTGATAAAACCTAACCAGTTTAGATAGCAGTGGGGCCCCATTTTTTGATTTGCCCCAGGGCCCTTGGTTACCTAGCTACGCCACTGGCCAAAAACCAAGAAATTGGGATTTGGGTAGGTCAGCAGTACGCTTAGTATGACCACAATAGAAATCGGTTTTGTCGACGGTAGAATAGACAAAATGACAGATAAACAATTGCCTATAATCTGCCATTTTGTCTATTTTTCCGTCGACAAAACCAGTAGAAAACCCGTTTCTATTGATGTAGGTAATGATATTGTTAAGGAGGAGGACGAAATAAAACTGACTCAATACAACCGACAGGGCTTTACTGAAAATAGTTTCAGCGTTGACCATAGAGGAGAGTCTTTGCCAATAGGCACGCTAAGGGCAGATACATGCCTGTACTGTTCATTAATTTTGTATCACACAAATAAACGTTAATTAATTATATATTTATACATTGTAACCGCAAATCGCGCCTCCCCCTTTAGACCCAGGCCAAATATTTTTTGATATTCGGATAGCTCATGACCTAAAGAGGTGCCATAAAGAATATGAATGAAAAAATCTAAAAAAAACCTCGAACTGGTTGTACGACGATCTTTGGACCTTGAAAACGGTCATCGCGAATCCATAACGCAAAACTTTAATATAAGTTTCCATTTATTTTTATTTTAACATTCGTCATACCAGTTTGTTTATTGAACTTTATTGTATATCCTTGTTGTGTGGTACTATGGTACAATTAGAGTATTTCAATTTTCTTAATGTCCCTCGGGAATCATCGCATTTCCGAATACAAACAAATGCTAATTTCCATGTCCATCTATTATTACATTTATCGTGTAGGTATTATAATTTGAATTCAGAACTAAGTACTTTATTGTTGTTTTTTTTTTCCGTGTAAACTTTATAGAGCTGTAAAACTATTTTCCTATCTGCCGTGCCTGCAACTTTAGCAGCTTTCCTCTCTTTTAAAATAAATTTCATTAAGTAAAAAGAGTATTAACAACTCTATATACTTCCGAGTTAATTGAGAGCGTCCGGTGTGCACCAAATGCAAAGGGCAACTGATAGAAATCGCACGACTGACGAAACACGAAGTTTGACGAGTGACATTAGGAAAAAAGACATACTGTACCTACTGAAACAAATGAAAAACGATTAATCGATTTTCATTTGTTTCTCTTTATTATCAACAAATCAGTCTGGTACAGTCCCAACTAAACAATATATATTGAGGTCACATCATTTGTATGCAATGATTATTTAAAGGAGGATATATGAATATCAAGTAAAAAGTATGTATCTTATCAAATAGTTATTAGGTACGTACTCTGAAATAGCAGTTATTGATTTGCCGGGATGTAAAGTACCCTTTATCCTTCCTGGCTGATGTTACGGAGTTTTGCCATGAAATCAAATAGATTCCCTTTACCATCAATAATATCAGTGTGGACAGAAACATAAATAGCCAGCCGCATAACTGTAGTGATCTGTACCCTAATGGCGTAACTTATTTTTGTAAACGATTATGACAAATTTGTTTCATTTTGACAGTTCAACAACATTCATTGCGTTATTTACGTTGTTGAGCAGATTTTTTTCCAACTTATGAAGCCATGGATTAGCAATCTGTTTCAAATCGAAACAAATTGTGATTGATCGTGCATTACGCAATTAGGGTACTGATCACATATCCAGGGCCGCCTTAACCACGTAGGCGCCCCGGGTGAGTCATTTATGGGGCGCCTTTTATATGAAAAATTTAAAAGTCATTGATAACGGAGCCAAGTTTTCCTAATAAAGTTTTTTTTTTTATAATTTGCTGCAGGGTGGTATTACACTATAATATATATGATTATAGATCTATGATCAAAGATAAAATGAAATTGTAAAATAGACATATTAAGGGTATAATATGGTATGGTATATATATAATATTATAGTATAATATCCCCTAAGGAGGATATACCCATATTAAATGTCAATTTTACTATTTATATCTTTGATCATAGATCTAGGATCATATAAGTGATAGTGTAATACCCACCTTAGAACTTACGAGTAATAGATAATGCAGGAAAGTATACAGGGAGCCCCTAATACGAGTTGCCATTTCTCGCCTGTCAGTGCTTCTCTCTGTCATCCTTTGTTTTCTGTTTTCCTTTTTGAAGAACCAATGGAAAAAAAAAACAATCTGTGGATCCTCATTATAGCAGAAAACGGTAATAACGCAGCTGGTCTAGGGCAAACAGGAATGGCTAGTCGACTTGCTCACGTAGCATGACAACCATAGCAACGGGTTTTCTACGGGTTTTGTCGACGGAAGAATAGACAAAATGACAGATTATGATTGTATATTTGTCATTTTGTCTATTCTTCCGTCTACAAAACCCGTTTCTATTGTGATCATGGTAAGCGTGCTGTATTCCGTTTTAAAAGCTTAAGACCTAGAATCACAATAGAAAAGATCGAAGTGGAAAGAGATATGGAAGGCTTCTGCCCAGTAATGGTACCAGTCCAGGTGAGATTTTTAGAAGTTAAGCCTATGAAAGTACCTACGCACAATGCGTGGAAGCCACGGCTCAACGGGTCAGTAGATAATGAGGTCTACAACAGTTATGAAAAATATATCGCGCTATTTCCTAACAAGCTTACATCATTAGATACTGATTTACCTTTATGTGATGCAACAGTATATAACATGAAACCGTATATACATCGTATCAACTTTCGTTATGAGCTCTCATCTAATAGGACAAAGTAGGTGTATAAATAATACCTACATAATACGGAGAAAATAGTAATGACTGTGTATCAAATCAAATCAAATCAAATAATTTTATTGTTAGATCATACAATCCAGTTTGTTAGTATCATTATACCATCTCCATTTACACACACTTTAGTTAGAAATGTAATGTATGATAAACCTCAGCGCCAGATTAAGCCAGCGCGGGGCCTGTAGCAAATTCTACCTAGGGGCCCCCTATGGTAGAACTTGGTTTATTTTAAGTTCTAAGCTTTAAGAGAAAAACTAGTCAAATCAATATTTCTAGACAAATACGTTCTGATCCTGTAACTAAACAGTCAAGTAGGTATTTCAACCAAATGACTTTTAACAGTAGTAGGTACTTAAAAACCTTTATGATTAACATTACGAATGAAGAGAAACTTGCAAGAAAAGATGCAGAGCGTGTGCAGCGAACTCGAAAAATTTTAGCACCTCGCCTCGGAGAGGTTCTTTTGACAATAGGTACAGAAATAGGAGTTGTTGATTTATGCAGAAAAACTGGAGAATTTACAGAAACTAGGATTCAGGGGCGAGCGAAGCTAGCTCGAACATTTTTGGCTTACCGTTCCGTGACCTTCTGTCCAAGCGCGCTCCCGTAGACCGCGGGGTATGTATTGCTACACCTGCCAAGTGGCAAACCCGACCCTGTCCACACTGATTGTCAAGTAAGGGTCAACGTCAGATTTTTTGTAGAGCCGATTATCGTATCGATTCCAATTCTATACATTTATACGAGCGAATTTTTGTAGCCAACGAAAGAATCGGTTAACGATTGTCTGACGTGGATAGTCTTAGTCGGAAAAGGTCGGTTATGTATCGCGTTTTTGTGACATCGTCTTAATAAGTTTCACTCATAAAAATTAGCTCAGGTGGAGGTTGGTTGGAGGGTTTGGATACGTGGAGCCCGATCAGGGTTAAAGTTGATGACAGTAGACGGTCGACATCACTGTCGTATAGTAGACGATAGCCAAAGGCGTCGCCAAGGAGGGGCAAGGGGGCAGCTGCCCCCCCTGGAGATTCAAGAATTTAGTCAAATACAAGTTATTTTACTGTAAAGAAACTACATACATATTAAACCTAATTTTGTTTATTTGGAAGACTTTTATTTGGTTTTTTAAACTTCCATATCTCCTAACGGGGTCTAATACGGAGTCCGGGGACGTAATATTCGTATAGCTATCTGTTGGTGGTAGGCCCAGTCATAAAACCTATTACGTTTCAGCTTTACAGTTCTTAACAGTTTTGGGAAAAACGACCCGAAAGGCTCGTTTCCAGTCCATACATTGTAAATGGAAATTATTAGTTTTCTCAGTTCCTATCCGGGGCTACAGAATTGAAACTGATTTGTAAAAAATCAAATATCCACCAACTCCAGCGTCAATTTTGTGCGCCGTAGGGGTAAGACTCGCACTACAAGTGTAAAGTTTCATGTGCTCTTGACTCTTGACTGTACCTACAAATCATACTTTTCCATCCTCCATATATCAACTTGCGGGGGGCAAGTCTGGAGTCTCTATATGGAGCCATCGGCTACCTGGACCATCGGCTGGCAACGCCTTTGACGATAGCGTACATGTTTATACAAAACCTAGCTAAGTGTAGCATACGTGTGTAGCTTAAGCTGGGTCTCCTGCGCGTGTTTTTACACAAAAAAATCGCAACAAAGAGGTGTCGCATACACATTTGTGTATGCAAACACGATGATTTGTATGAAAACAAATGTTTACGTGTAAGGTTTCTTGTGGAATGTTTCGAAAAAACATCGCAAAAAAGAGGCATGGCCATACACATTTCTGTATGCAAACACGAATTTTTTTAATGAAAACAAATGTTTACGTGTAAGGTTTTTTGTGGAATGTTTCGAAAAAACATGGCAACAAAGAGGCATGGCCATACACATTTCTGTATGCAAACACGATGATTTGAATGAAAACAAATGTTTATGTGTAAGATTTTATGTGTAATGTTTCATAAAAACACGCGCAGGAGACCCGGCTTTAGCCACGCTTAGCCGTGGAGCTTCTGTCGAGGGGCGGATATGGTAATGGTAAATCACGTTTGCTGCACTATGTTTTCCATAGATTGGATTGCAGAAACATATACAGTATGTAGTGGCGTTATTATAACTGCTAACTTCCGCAGGTCCTATCTGCGATCACCTTACGTCCAATCATTAGTGACATGAACGTAAACTGATCTAGTTAATCTTTAATCTAGAACCATTCAGGGCCGGGTTGAAACTAGGGTTGCCAACCCTACTATATAATACAGTATCCTGATACATTAGAGGCATAAATACTATAATTCTTAAGAAAATATATAATAAGTCAAACTACTATATTTTTATTTCCATACAAAATGGCGAGATGATCGCAATAGGGCCAGTATTAGTCCCATAATGGTATTTTGAGAACATTAAAAATAAACCTGTTTATAGGTTCATAGTAGCGAAATATATGCATTTAAAGTATTAAAAAAAGTATATACACACATCAAAAGTGTCTAGGGATCAACATATATTTTTGCAATAACTTTTCTCCTGATTGATATTAATTAAAATTTTCTTTAAGGATTCATCAAATAAAGTGTTTTCGTTTGTCACAGTAACGATAAACCAAGTCACCTTTGCATTAATAAAGAAATTTGCCATTTTCCTAATAAAGGGATTTTTGACATTTGAACCACTAACATTAAAGTTCGAAAAAAAGACTGAAATAACAGTTTTCTTTAAAATTTTATTGGGTAACTTAAACAATTAATAATCCGTGTTTCTACCGCGAACACTAACAACACAAGAACATCGGTTTGGCATACTCAAAATGAGTTCATCCAAATCACGCTGTGGAATGGCCGCCCATGTTCGTTGCAACAACAAAAAAAGGTCTTCTTGCGACTGGATACCCTCCATATTCGGCAGAGCTCTTCTCTGTAGCATATCCCATGCATGCTCAATCGGGTTCAAGTCTGGCGACTGAGCAGGCCAGAGCAGGACATTGATGTTAGCTGCGGCGAGAGTCTGTCTTACAACTCTTGCGGTGTGCGGTCGTGCATTATCATGCATTAACTGAAATAAGGGACCGATTTGCACTTGTAGAGGAACGATGACGTCAGACACAATCGTCTCAGCATAAATTTGAGCGTTGAGGTTGCCTCTGATCCAAATCAACTCAGTTCTTCCGCCGATCCAAATACCCGCCCATACCATGATGGTTCCACCACTATAAGGATGGACTTCCTGGCAGGATTTTAATCGCTGTTGGCGTCCAGGGGTTCTCCAGTGTCGTATACGTCTTGTATCCGGTCTCATACCAAAACGAGACTCATCAGAAAAGCACACGAAACGCCATTGTTCTTCTGCCCAATTTCTGTGTTCAAGAGCCCATTGATATCGAATCCTACGATTGTGCATTGCTATAGGTGGTACCCGTAGCGGTCTTCGGGAATGAAGGTTCACTTCATGCAAGCGGTTTCTGACTGTTTGGTCGCTAATTAAGTTCCCTGAAGAGTGATGAAGCCTCACGGCTAACATCATGGCGGTTATTGTTGGAGCTCTTCGAGTTAAGATTTGAATGTATCGGTCTTGTCTCCGTGTGGTGCAGCGATACCGTCCTCCATGGCGCTCAGCCACGGTACCAGTGCTTCGGTAACGTGTCCAAAGTCGACTGATAACACTCTGACTTGTATTCAGAGCTAAAGCCACAGTACGTTGCCGGGAACCAGCTTCTATCATTCCCACGGCTCTGAGCATTTCTTCCCTGCTTAAATGACGTCGCCGCTCCATAATAACGTTGGTTTTAATCAGTAGTAGGGAAACAGTAGCACTAATAATGTCTTCAATGCGTTGTATGTTTTTATAGGGAAAATATTGACAGCTGATTTTCATCTTTTACTCGAATTTGATTAACAGTTCCTGTTTCAAATTATGAAATGCACCAAAAAGGATCCATATAAATTTATATAATCATAAATTTATTACAAAGCCACATCTCAATCTCAAGAAATCCGCATAAAAATGCTTGATCCCTAGACACTTTTGATGTGTGTATATATATATATTTGAGACCTACTATTTTTTATTTTTTTGTACAGACAATGGCTTCAATAATACTATATTTGATATAAAAAAGTTGGCAACCCTAATTGAAACCTCAAACCCGCCAAGAATTAAAGAACCTGAAGGAAGCCTTTGTCATTGAAGGGCGCAGTGATTATAACGAACAGTACCTAGGTAGGTACTATGCTTTTCTAACTTCTGATACCGGCTCAAAGCACAGCTGAATGAATAGACTGGAAGATTTAATCTGGTGCGCGTGGGACCGCAAAGAGCCGATCCTGAATTTCTGCAGCATATTTTAATACTGCGTGTTTTTCATCTCTAGACAAAAATTAAGTACGCTAGCATAGCTGCAAGCGTGGTTAACTTTATTAATTATATCAATGTTTAAAACGCGTTAAAACTTCGTTTGCAGTCAAAAGCAGAGCAAAGCTTGGTGTCGCTATGTGTGCGCTAAAACTTTTATTACCTTCAATGAAAAATTCCAAGACCCAAAATATAATTTATATTAACAGCAGAGGTCAATAAAACCAGCACATTTCCAGTGCCAAGAGCGTTCATCCAAAAAGTTGGCAACGTCGCAAATAGCAGTCAAATATTTACCTGTTTTGATTAATTTGGTTATATTACTGTATGGAAATAAGAAATATGGCTAACTAGTGAACTAGAATATTATAATGAATTGCAGTTGCAAAACAGTTTTAGGTGAAAAAAGGCATTTAGATGTTTCCAAATACTTATTTTACATGTAAAACTAACTATTCGGTGTTACGATATTATTTAGTGCATTTCATAATCAATATTTTAAAGAAGGAAAAATTGTTTATTCTGCACAAAATAAACGCACATTACAAAAAAAGTATTACATAAAATACACATTCACCTAAAGCCAAAAGCCTCATATTCAATATTCTAAAACTTGTTCAATAATAAGCCATATTTTTTAACAAGTTTTAGAATATTGAATTCCATTTCCATACAGTAATATTGCCAAATTATTAAAAACAGCAAAATCATATTTGACAGCTATTTGTGACGTTGCCCACTTTTGGTATAAACGCTCCTAAAACATCCTAATCTCTCAAATTATATTAAAATATTGTACCTACCTTCTAACAATGAATAGGGATGATGTCTGGATAAAAAAAGAAATTCTATTCAGTCCGTCAGTCATATAATAAAAATATATTAGACACGTATTTTTTGCTTTATCAATTATCATATTAATAATAAATGACTTCACCATTTTAAAAATAATTTAATTATTAATCTTTTGGTATACGTATTTTATTAAAATATATTATGCTTTATGTATAATAAATTAATTGTGCGTCTAATTTGGGACAGCGCTCCTTGATGGGCGAATCTGGCATATATCTGCGTTTTAATAATCTATCTAACGGACAAGAAAAGAATTTTTCGTCACTATCCCTATTATCAATTTAGTTTACTACTAATATAAAAATAAAGAAATATGTACCTTTCCCAACATAGTTTAGTCGGCAACAATTTTCTGTATCCATCTCTAATAAACTGGTTATGTTTAATATATTCTGGTGCCTGTTCATATTTGAGGAGTTGCCGGTAGTTGATGTACTCCTCCTCTTCTTTGGTCAAGTTATTGTTGTCTTCCAGTTTCTTCCCTCTTCGCAGCAGACCACTGCTTTGGCAGAAGCTCTCTGTTCTACATTCATCTTCTACCTAAAACAAAAAGAGATTTTCAATATTACAAGCAAGAAGTGTTCTTATCTTGTTGTACAACAAATTATATAATTCTCTCCATTTATCTTTCTAGTTCATTATTAGGTATGTTCAACATCAAAATATAGAGAGGATGTGCTAGGTACTATGTTTTGTTTAGTTATTGGTTGGTGAGTGATGATGGCAAGCTCAGAATATGGTAGTGCGATGATTTGAGTGACTTGCCACACCGATTATTGACCAAAGTAAGCAATGTAACTAAACATGTGGCTTGAAAGGGTTAAGGAAAGAGAGCAGGAGGCTCCGACCAAGTAAATGAAGCAAATTTCAGCAGGTGGTGATGGCAACTTTGGACCAGAATCGATGGAGGTAGATTGTCCACTTAAAGGGATTCAGTGAACATGATTCTCAGTAATGAAGTAATGAAGGACCAATTGAAGAAGAAAGGGTTAAGAGTGTTCATCCAAAAGTTGGCAATGTCGCAAATAGCTCTCAAATATTTACTTGTTTTGATTAATTTGGCCATATTTCTTATTTCTATACAGTATTATCGCCAAATTAATCAAAACAGCAAAATATTTAACAGCAATTTGCGATGTTACCCACTTTCTGTATAAATGCTCTTAATGCTTCACCCAACCGTGAAGACTGGTATTTAGCATTAAAAATAAATATTTTTAACCTCTCCATTTCCACTTATATGTTGAGAGAAATTTATAATTTTATGGAAGTAGTGGTGTGCACTGTTAACAAAACAATATAATATGTTACATATTCAATTTAAAAATTCAAGACTTTTAAAACCAAAAACAAGTCTTACAAAATTTTATGTAAATACCATCTATTTGTATAGATTCTAGAAAATTAAAAACAAGAATCACATTACAAAATAAAGGAAAAAGGAGCCAAAATTAAGTACAAGTAGATTTACACAAAAATTGCATATTAATAAGAGAATTAATTAATATTCAAACTACATTGAACTTATATACAACCAATGATTTTATAAAATGTATGAAATAGATTACAGTATTATTAGTATAAACTTTTGTTTAAGCTCAAGGGATAAAAAAATTGTTACTTACAACTTAAAATAAATGTAGGAACTTAATCAATCAATATTTAAAAAAAACTTTTCAAATACAAGTTTTTTAATTGTTTTATAAAAAAAAAATATATATCATTTTTTATTCATGATTTCTGGATTTTCAACCTTCTGCATTGTCTATATTGTTTCTAAAGGTTTTTTCAATGAGTAGTTTTTCTTTTATGGATACAAAGGTAAGTCGTGTAGTTCAAGATTCGGAATATAAAACTTCGTCTACCCACAAACATTGTCCTACTTTATAAATTGTTTTTTCCAACTCAGGTCAGTCCTAACGAATCGTTTCACTTCAACCTAGTTCCTAGACTTCAATCTAGTTCTGATGAATGTACAGACCATACATAAATTATTATAACAATATGCAGAAAACTATTGCATAAAATAAATAAATTCACTTACTTTTTCTATTGGCACAAATTGCACTGTTTCTGCTTGGCATTCACTAAGTTTTTTTGTCATAGTAAGAGTCATTTTGAAATGTTGTATTAAGAAAATCACAACAAGCTTTGTCTCAAACTAAATAAAGCCGGACATGTTAAATATCAATTAAATTATAATAAGTAGGTATACATTGTGTGCTAATGTGATTCAAGACCGTAAACTTTATTCATAAATTACGACAAAACGAATACTAGTAAACACCCAAAAATAATTCGACACAACCACCTCCTCAACTGTTAATTTCCAAACTACATTTTTTTTTAAATTGGTAAACGTCACTCTAAGGAAAACGTCAAAATTGACATTGCACATCGAGAAAATATTTCGTTCGAAAGTCGTTTTTTTTAAAATAATTTAAATCATCGTCGAGTTGTTTTCTGTAGTTGTCTTTACGTGTACAAGATTCACTAATTTTATCTCTACACCACGGGCTATAGATAATACCACGGCAATGTGACATGGGTGGCCACGGGCATGGAATTAGTAAGTACTTACTTTATGTAGCGACCGCACCGCCACACTGGGGATCCAAAAAAAAGACTCTCGAAGGCGTAGGAACTTTTTAAAATGTCGGTTTTTTGCTTGAAATGGCTTGTAATGGCCAATAATATGCATAAACATATCATAGGATACAATTTGGTACGCAAATTGGCAACTACCATTTGGTTTTTGCAAAAAAAAAACATTATGGAGCTAATGCTTATGTCGCCGCCAGAACGGAGCGATTAACTATAATATCCTTGCACACGGTGATATAACTATTTAATTATGATTTTTTGTCATACTTCGTATAACGAGATTTTAAAAAAATAAGGTATGTATATGTATATAAAAATATAAGTTGCCAATTTGTCTACCAGATTTTATCCTATGATATATAAGCAAAATAAGCAAAAAATCTACACTTTAAATTTAAGTTCCTATTTCTTTGAGAGCTTTTTTTCGATCCACAGTGCGCCACGCCACGCAGCCGTTTCCCTACTCTCTCCGGCTCCAATATTCAAGGTTCTCTGAAGAAAAACACCGTTAAATCACTGCACCAGCTATGCGAAAATACAATATAGGTTTAGTTGATTTCCAGAAAATAATTTGGTTCAAGTAGGTACTTTACTTCGAAGGAAAAAACGTCCTCGTATAATAAACAATATCTGGATGACCGAGCTTTGCTCGGTTTCTTTTTTGATCGACGTTTTCTAAAAATGAATATATATAGCTAGATCGATTTATTGCCCCCGAAACCCCCTGCATACTAAATTTCACGAAAATCGTAGGAGCCGTTGCCGAGATTCAGATTATATATCTATATATATATATAAAAATGAATCCCTATTTCCCTTGGTCACGACATCACACTAAAACGGCTGAACGGATTTGGATGAAATTTGGGATATGGATAGACCTTGACCCGGAGAAGGACATAGGATACTTTTTATCCCGATATTTTTACGGGATCGAGACTTATGCGGGTGAAACCGCGGGGCGCAGCTAGTATATATATATATATATGTATACAAGAATTACTCGTTTAAAGGTATTAAATTAATTTGCAATGAAGTGTTATATCGAGAAAAACTATTTTCTAAAAGTACTGTTTTATTGATCTCCTAAACTTTAAGTGCCTGCTAAACGGTTGCCATCCACGTCCCGACAAAGGTGGTTTACGACCAAATTTCAAACAGCTCTGCTTGTCGCCAACCAAGTTCACCTCTGTCAGGGACGCGGTTATCAGCCGTGTAGCAGGCCCTTTAGAACCTAAAAACAAACCAAGTTCTACCAAGTACCCATCGTGGATAGTCGTTCAAAGCTAATTGTAGATGGCGTGAACACAAAGCGTCAATAAATTCAACATTTTGTCCATTCATTCCTGTTCATGATTTTGTTATTTTCGGTGATTTTAATATTTTAAATCAATTATTGACATATAATATATTATTGACATTATTGATTTTAGATTTGACATGGAAAGTGTCTGAATAAACCATAATTGTGGCTTATTTCCTCGTTGGTAATCACTTTCTTAAATGTTGCACAATTTATCCTTGAACTCTATTTCATTAAAAAAAATCTCTACGAATAGCCACAATCTTCAAATAGGAAATAAATTTCAGAAAATAGTGGACTTCAATTTTGGAGTATTATGCTGGAGCTACATTGTCGCGTTATCACGAACTAAACTTCGCGCGCTCTCTCTCACCACAGACATTTAAAGAGTAGCAGACCAAACATAAATCCATAGTTATATTTATATATAAGGATATGATTCTCTATCCTTTTTTTGCTAAGCGACAAGTCGTAAATTGTATCTCGTTCTGTCACCTGTTGTCACACTAACTCACACATAGACAAAATTTGACGCGTAGCTTGTCTGTCCCGCGCCACCGTATTACTGAGCAACATCATTTGCATCGCGTTCTTATGTTTCAACCGCGTTATTTAGTCAGGGACGGATTTGGCAACAAAGACGATTTTTTTGTAAAATATTGCCATTGAATTATCAAACAAAGCCTCAGTTCCAGAATACTGCGAAGTGCAGATTGTCAGTGTAAACACACGTGCTATTGTAATAAATTATAAAATGAATTATGTTACCCTATTCTGTGTGATGGATAACCTGAACATAGGCATAGGTGTACATAAATAGGCTACTCACATAACTTTAAAATTTTATTCAACATGTAATAATTGATTGATTAACTTTAATGTTAAGTAAGTAATTTACACTTCTTATACCCAGAGAATGTCGATTTTCGCGGATTTTCAGTAAGTACGAATATTGGTTGTTTCAATATCGTTAGATATACCAGCAGCCGGCCCTCGTCCGGCTCTGTATTGACAACACTCCCTATGTATATCTAGATATAAACTAATTTGTTATAAATCCTGGAAACAACACTTTGATAATATCAGTCAGCAAAAAGGTATATGGTATAATAGCATACAAGGCGAGCCTCTTCGTGTGCCTTGCTTCGATGTCGATCAACTTAGTAGGAATTATGTTAAATTAATTTTAAGACTTCGCTCTGGACACTATCTATCAGCGAAGTTTGCATTCTTTATGAAAAAAAAAACTGATTCACCAAATTGCAGCGAATGTAATCAGATTGAGGACGTGCATCATTTGCTGATGGATTGTGTCCACAACAGGTGCGAGAGGAAGTCACTTTTGAGATAGACTCGAATAGGCTTTACGTGGGATTAATACAATCAATTTTATCCCAACCAACTTCAGAAGGTACCAAAAAGTTATGTAATTTAATAACGGTCCTTCATCGGTAACTTCTGTCTTTTTTTGAATTGTTTAGTATAGTTTATGTATTAAAATAAGTGATGATGTTACAATGGTAAAAGGCACGATGGGGTTGACATATCTATTTAGATAAAAACCCCAAATCAAATAAAGAAACAAAAAAAACTCTCCTTAAGTGTGCGTAATGGCTACGCATTTTTTTCGAATGCTTGGTCTGCTACTCTTTATACGTTTGTGTCTCTCACACACTGCTTGACGTCTCGCTAATGCTACACATCGCGTTATCGCGTCAGCGCGCGTTCTTTGTTGCTCAGCGAAACGTCGAGCGATGTGCGACAGAGAGGGCGCAAATTAAAGTTCGCGATAACGCGACAATGTAGCCCCAACATTAGAAACACGAGGAATCGTTTTCACAAAAATAAATAACCCTTCTTTTTCGCTTCGCCGGTCCGAATAATAATCATGATCTAAACCAATTTTGATCCAGCCTGTCCCTTCTTGCTGTCCTCCCCTCAGCGACGCCCTAAGCCGAGGTTCGTACCCCACAGGGGGTGCCCTTAGCAAGCGTTCGCCTAGTTTTAATTTAGTTTAGTTTTTTGCCCCTGGCTGGAGGCTTTGAGTGTAGCAGCTTAAGGCACCCACAGGAAAGTCCGGTTAAGCAGCCAAGACCTTAGTGGTCAAAACTGCGAGATGCCCGTTAAAAAAAAAAAAAAAAGCTTCGCCTGAGTCGGGTATTAGGACCGCCCTCATACTTTGTATTAAATATTAGTCTGTTTTGGAACTACATTGCGTTCATAAAAACTTGTCCTGTGACGCGGTTGGTAGCACTCTTCTGTCAGTCGCAATTTTGAACTCTATTTAATAGTAGGTAATAAAGTAGTACTAGCCATATTGAAACTAAGCTTGACAAACAATGGTGCCAACATGACAGCTAGGGACAAGTTAAAAAAAAACACTTATCCAAATTTTAATAAAACGTGTCGGTTTCCCCCTAATTATCTAGGTTTCGTTTAATTTGGGGTCGACACAAAAGTAAACTTAAACAAAAAAATGGTGGCTTGTAGACCTTAAATATATTAAACTTTAGATTGGCAATGTGGTGATTAAAGGGCTTGCTACACGGCTACCAACCGCGTCCGAACAGAGGTGGACCTTGGTGGTTTACAACCGTGGAGTTAGTGGTTTACGACCAAATTTCAAACAGCTCTGCCTGTCGCCAACCAAGGTCACCTCTGCCGGGGACGCGGTTGGCAGCCGTGTAGCAAGCCCTTAATGATTATCCCGCAGGATGGACATTTTTATAGTTAATGTTGCCAGGTAACAAAATAATTGGTTTTGTTTCAACTTGTTTGCCCTGTTTTTTTTTTACTTAAATATTTTTTTCCTCAAGTTAATTTTTTTAGAATGAAAATTAAATCCAGTAAAGGACCGGATTTAAACGCATATTAACCTTCAAAAAAGTCCCTGCCATTAGCTCCTCCATCCATCCCACGCGTATTAAACTAATTTATTAGGTGCTGTCACTAACTTTCACTTTGTATTTAAATGGCTTGCTACACGGTTACCAACCGCGTCCGCGACAGAGGTGACCTTGGTTGGCGACAGGCAGAGATGTTTGAAATTCGGTCATAAACCACCAACTCCGCGGTTGTAAACCACCATGGTCACCTCTTTTGGGACAAGGTTGCCAGCCATGTAGCAGGTACTTAAGCCATTTATGTTTTCAGATAACGTTACTTTAACTATAGGTAGAATGGAAGAATGGAATTACACTGAATAAAAACTTCAGTAGACATTTTCTTTAAAGACTTTATTATTATTAAACTTTATTGCCTACTTATACCTGGGATATATTATGATCAGAAACAGGGTGCAAGTGCCAGCTTGGATCAGGGGACAATAATGCAATACAAACGAAATAGTATAACCGCCACAGAGTATAGTAACTGCTTCTAACCTAACATAATAATTATTAAGGTTCACAAAGTAAGCCTCCTGATCCTTTGCTTGATCATTATATCGTTATATGTACGAAAACAAAAGCCACAATCAAGGCAATAGCAAGGCTCATCAATGGATTCCATTTACTAAAGATTTTAATTTACCATCATCATTACAGCCAAAAGACGTCTACTGCTGGACATAAGCCTCCCCAAGCTTCGTCAAATCGACCGGTCTTGTGCTTCTTGCATCCAGCGGATTTCTGCGGCCATACCAACTGTAGGAAACTTGTACCTACCTGTACATATGGTATTTTTGGAGTATGACTAGTATTTGATATTGAGATTAAGGGGTTGCCCACAAGTTTTATCGTACTAATTCCATGTGGGCTAATGCAACTATTGCTGTAAAAATACACAAAGATATTTTATTTTATATTATGACATATTTTTTTAATGTTCTTCATTTTTTTCGTACCTTTTACAAGCTATTTTACCTGGGAAAGTTTCAAATTGCAAAAATGTGCTTTTAAAATAGCTAGCGTGCCTACTTCAGTAATGAATATCTACAAATAATCCAAAAATAGCGCCCCGGAGAATTCTTTACAGAGTATGACGTCACATCCTTTACTTTTAGTGTTACCATAGCGAAATATAGTGTGGGAAAATCAATAATCATTAAAACTTTTTTATACAAAAAAACAGTAATGAATTGTTATTAACAATTTGGTAAAGATACTGATTAAAATATCCCTTTTCTAATTACAATTTGATCTTTATAATAAACTTGTATCATAATCAAAGGGAAAGATAACTCATTTTAAAAAATCGTTCAACCATAAACGGCACTTTACACGTTAAAAAACTGTGCTATTCAGAACGGTCTTTGTAAATGGTCGATTTTCCTGTTTGCTGTTCTCCATTTGCTGAGAGTGTATAATTTTGTTACAATCCGTGCTCTGTTCTAGTTCTTATTTTTTCTTATTATAAGTTATTATTATTTTTTATTTAAGCGTTTAAAGTTTGATCCTCGATAGTAGAAATTCATTATTACTACATAAAACGACTTAGGTGGTACTTTTGCGTTTAGACGGGAGCCATCTTGCAATCTCTAATCAAAGGTCCTTGGCTCACAGTTTCGTTGTCTAGTTGAAAGTCAGTTTATTCCATCATAAAATAATCAAATGGCGTTAAAACGAATTAATAGGGTACGTATTGGCATTTGTGTCCTATATTTTAATAATTTAATGCAGTATCAAATGAAGTGTTGTAAAAATGGTATCAGACTTCGTAGTGAATGTTTCGTCATTGTGAATACCTATTATCGAAATTTCTTCTGGATAATTCCGTGTGCGTGATGATTTCATTGAAATCATTAGGTGGTTAATCTATTTGGTTCCAAGTGTTACTTCTACGAGATAACGGTGTTTTACTGGTTTATGTAGGTGACAATTTTGTGCACACGGCGTACATAAAATGTCGGAATTATGTGCCAATTTTGAGGTTTTCTTGACATGAAACGCGTCTGTGCCGTGAAAATGTGAAATATTTCGGTGTACAGCGATGATTAGTGTTAGAAACAACATCGATCACGAGTCGAAGTAGCTGTTCCGAACAATATGTTCAACCCCCATTTATTTTCCGACGTGATGATGTGACATGTTCTCGTCATGGTATTGTGTTCCCTTGTTGTTGTGTACATACACATGATATTGTTTTATTGTTCAGGAATTACAAGATCTGGGCAGAGATCCCCCAGCACAATGTTCTGCAGGTCCACACGGTGAAGATCGTAAGTACCTATTGATCTACAGCCTACTTATTTTTTGTGACTCATTGTGTTGTATAATAATAATAGGTACTGTGAAACAGTATCATGGAAGCTAATGATTTGATTTTGAAAATATATCAGTATTGATTTTTTGAAGTGTCAATGATCAGTGTGATTCCTGCAAGATATACCAGAAATCATAATGTAGATAGTTTTTATTTAGGTACTAAACTTAACTGAAAAGGAAATATTAATTGTTATGGCTTTATGATCTCACAAGTCATCAAAATATAATAGTAGTATCTTGATAAATATGCTAATCTTTCAAAGCATCATCAGTAGTAAGGCTTGTATCACTTTTTTACGGTCTAATAATGGGGTCTTGATTCAAACCTCATTTTAAATAGTGTTATGTTACTGAGCTCTTTATTTCCTGACTCGGTCATATTTTTATTCTTTGTAGAAGTGACTCATTTCAATGTGGACAGTTTCTATGGTAAAAGCCTGTACAAAGGATAATGAACCCAGAGTATTTATTAAATTTACTGAAACTGAATCAAACAAGAGCTAGTGACACATAAAATAATAAAAAAATGTAAAATAGCTGTTAGAGATACTAATTATGAATACCAAATAATTTTCTCAATTTTTTCTTTGTTTGTTCATAGCTGTTTACTACAATGACATTTCATGTCAACGACCTTGTTTATACATCAATGATTTAACTTATTTTTTGTTTTGACCTTCTGATCTGCTGGAAATTGTTTCTCCTTTTGTTTTTTTTGCAGCTTTTATAACCCTGTTCTTAATCTTATTTTTGTGTTTTCAGTTTTCCATTGGCAAGCCACAATTATGGGTCCAGTAAGTAGTTTTGATACTTTTTATTGTTATTAATTAAATGGTTTAATAATTCAGTACCTTAATTAAATATTTTATTCTTTTCCTTACAGGTTGACAGTCCTTATCAAGGAGGAGTATTCTTTCTGACCATACATTTCCCAACAGACTACCCATTCAAACCACCAAAAGTTGCGTTCACAACACGTATTTACCATCCCAACATAAACAGTAATGGTTCCATTTGTCTTGACATTCTGCGCTCACAGTGGTCTCCAGCACTCACCATATCCAAAGGTAATATTTTTACATATATTTTTCTGTTTTTATTCTTGGTCTATAAAATATTTGTTGTTGGCCTACATTTTAAAAGACTGAAATTGATGAATAATATTTTAAATTCCAGTGTTGCTTTCAATCTGCTCACTTCTATGCGATCCAAACCCAGATGACCCGTTGGTGCCAGAAATTGCTAGGATCTACAAAACGGACAGAGAAAAGTACAATGAACTAGCCCGTGAGTGGACGAGGAAATATGCCATGTGATGAGTCAATTGTGACGTCAGCAAACATACACACACACATCGCCACAGCCCGGGCTCTAATCCCCTTTCCTGTCCCTTGTTCCCGCTCCCCCCCAATCCTCTGTTATCCCCATCAAACGTAAATTTACTGGAGATTGTAAAAATGTTCATGGTCATTCTAGGATCAGCCTAATTTCTGTTGTATCTGGTAATATTAATATGCGAATTTCTTGCATCTAAGTAACACGGTTCCCATGTGCAAATATAGTTTCTGTTTTTATCTAATAAGAAACATTTTCTATAAGAGCAAAATTATTTTTTGTTTTACATTGATGTGTCAGTAGATATCTTTACACTCCTTTAGTTGAAGTTTAAAGATTAGTTAAATTTACATCAATTGAATTTATGTAATTCCTAAACTATTTGTACTTTAACTAGACCTAAATTGCATTGTAAAACTGTACAATAGCCATATGTTAGGAAATGGAGCGTTCCTTGCTTACAACTTACTAATTGTCCGGTTCACTTAGGAATTTTGTCAATGAAATGTAAGGAAAGCTCATAAGTGTTAAGAACATTTTGGGTAATGTAAGTAAGTGGTATCACAAAATGAGCTCGTTGACGGAGTGAGTGTTAATTTTTTTACTAGAAAACAACTTTTTTTTAAGTTAGTAAATGTAGCGTGCTACAGACCAGACTGACGTTGATTGAAGTGGTCAGTTTTCTTTCATCCACAATATTTTATGACAATGGAAAACGCTCCAATAGTTACAACATTCAGTATAAATTACAGTGTATCTCATAAGATGATAAGTTACGATTAATCTAGATTTTTTTCAATATGGCGATTTATATTATAATTTTATCTAATATATATTGTGGTTGTAAGGATACTTGCGTTGTGATTTCCACGAATATCCTTTCCATTGAACCATCCTTGTTTCCTCTGAGTAATTGAACAAAACTAATTGAAGTGAACAGCGTCACGGCACGAGTGGCTAGCATGGGTGTGTTAACGTTACAGCTGCAGGCAAGAAGCTTTGTTCACTTGATCTATCACTGGGAGATTCAAATTTAAAGCTTTTCAAATTGTAATCAACCAACAACTTGTATTTTAGCTTCACTAAATTGTAAGAAACAATAAATTATTGTGTATGTAAATAACACCTTGAGCTTTATTTAGGCAATTTCCTGGTAAACGTAAGCAGCTGTAAATATTCATTTCGAGTTTAATTAGCTGACATACTTAGTTGGTTACTGGGTCACTGACTGAGAATCTGCCAAATAATTGCTATGGTAAAGATAAAATCTTGACTTCACAGTATAGTGCAAGACGTTTCTGTCTAACGTCGCTAGTTACAACAATAATATTTCTTACCGTATATTGTATTATGAAAACATAATTGATGTTTCATTTTGCAGCTCGAAAATGAAATCATTCTATCAAGCATGTAACTGACTAGCAATAAATACTGCAATATTGGTAAACGCTATATATTCATAGTTCTAATTTCCAGACACCAACAGATTCCGTATCATGTCGTTACATACACACACATACATACACTGATAAGCCACACAAAACTACATTCCCTTGAAAGCAATTCCCACATGCTCCATTGCAGTCCTCTATGCTATTAGTCCCAAAAACAGGTGAACCAAAAACTTGTAATTATTGTCAGGGAGGAAATAACATAGAACAATTATTTGTTATCATCTTGGTGATAGGTGCGTTACAATGACTTCCTATGGCTTGAATCACAGATGACTTGCAAATATTAGTACGTACTTCTGTTATGAAGATAAAGGCATTTGTATTGTGAAACAACGATAAGAGGATCTCATTTTTTTTGTTTGTTGTAAAAACCATTGTTCATTGATACCTATTGAGGTGATATCATTGCGCTTTGCAAATTAGAATGAGAAAATGCATCTATAACTCTATTCAAATTAGTGGCTTCTCTCTAGCTTTATTCAAATTGTGGAGTCCGGAAAACAACCAAAATAACGTTAAAAATATCCCACGGTGAAATACTACCGGTATAAAAAGTATCCTGTGCCTAATCTAATCTAGGTCATGATCGTGCGCCAAATTGCATCCAAATCTGTTACGCCCCATAACAAACAACTAAATTCACAAACTTACAAGATAGATAAAAAGGAAGGAAAGGATTGATGAAAAAATCTCCTGATGCTCGTCTATTTTGTTAAAAGCTCCATTGATGCACACATTTCTTCAACTAAATATATTGTAGCTACCTACTACTATTTATTACGTCTTCGTTACTGCTTTGTGAGCCTGATTATTGCTTTTATATCTTATCAATTCAGAATCTTAAAATGTCTGTTCGCATAGTTTACAATAGGAACGCTCTATCTATTATTTTGTGATTATTTAATTAACTAAATTATTCCATATGTAAAGAAAGATTGCTGGAGAGTTATAATATTTGGAACAACCAATAAGAATTTTTGTAACAGTTAAATAAAGTGTGGAATTCCCTTTTAATATTTGTCAGGATAACGAATGATCTCTAGTGCTTACTTCATATTTTAAAACTCACATGGTAGACCGTTAGTCCGTATGTAAAGAAAGATTGCTGGAAAGTTATATTTAGAACAACCAATAAGAATTTTTGTAACAGTTAATGTGTGGAATTCCATATAAATATTTGTCAGGATAACGAATGAGCTCTAGTGCTTACTTCCTATTTAAAAACCCACGTGGTAGAACGTCAGGTCAAGTACAGGAAAAATAAAACTACGTGCTTACAGTAAAAAGTTTGTCTTTATGTAATACAGTTTATTAAAAAATGTATTAAAAGAAGAATGGAGGTTCATAATTTACAAAGGCACATAATTATCAATAACGTATAACTACACTTAACACTAGGGATTATAATTCAGTCGTTTCCATATTTTTTGCATTTTTCATTTGTTCCAATTGTTGATAGAAGTCGTATTTCGCCTGATTTGTTTGGGCTTCGGTTTCGTTAGATTCTATTGAGGGGAAAGCGCCTGTGGTTATGAAGTAGGGTTTTTCATTTGACAAGTCTTGGTCGACGGCGTTTTCGTCAAGCGAGTCACGTTCGGAGCGACTGAGTTGGTCTTCAGACTTGTACCAGTCATTTTCATAAGCGTGGAGCCATATTGGATTGGATCCTTTTGTACTGTGCTTGTTTGTGTTGGGCACCCGGCCGCCGGAGCTGCGGATGGTCATGTCTGACTCGCCGGGGGTCGGGGAAGCTGCACACAAAAATAATTATTTGCAATATTTATGTCACTACCCAGATATTGTTAAACACTTTAACTATTATAAAATAAATGATTGAATCCTTCGTAACTTGTGTTTTATGAAATAGCGTAAATTTCGAACTGACGGAAAGTTTATACGGAAGGTTTTTGGCCCAACAGTTGGGTGTTTGAAGGCTTTAACAGTAGGTACATCGTATGGTAAAAAAAACATGGTGCAGACAGAAAAAGTCAACTGATGCCGTCACTTTCCGGAGATGGTGATTTGCAGTATGTTTATATTAAAGTTTCTGACCATCTACAAATATTTATTATAGTTTATTTTAGGACATCTATCTATAGAGCCAACAGTGGCTAGTTTATAGGCATGACAATATCACTACACAAATTCATAACTAACACAAAAACTACTCAATCTGGGAATTTATACCTACAAGGTATCAGTCCTTATTACTGACAGTTGTTTTGTTTGGGTGAAGAGTATAACTTAATACTTACAATAAGCCGTCGCTGTAGCTGCCTTCAGTCGCCTCACATAGTCAGCCCGCTGCGAGAGGCACATCATAACTGTCAGTATGAGTAATACGGAGAGGAACAGTGTGGTCCAAACTAGCCAGAATACGGTCTGATTGGATGAGAGCGTCTCCGCGGTGAGGGGCTGATACTCGGCAGGCTGAGTGTCGAGAACGTTGAACTCCTACGAAATAGGAAAAAAATATTGGTAGGTATACTTTAACTTAATATAGTCACGTTTACTCTAGGAGCCATGTAGCGAAGATAATTCGGATACATCGCTGATAATAGGTTTGACGAATGGGCAACACTATCGCCGTTTCTAACACCGATGAACCCTGGACCGGATGCTCAATCTTACAAGTGGAATGTCGAATCATGAATCGTTTTTTTTTCTTTACCTATTTCGCTTCGTCTGTCAAACCGAAAACTAAATCATACATATAGGCATAATAGTAATAACCACCTACTTTAAATATTTCTATTAAAACAAGCTAAGAAAAATTCATCTAACACTACCTTGAAAAGATCATCCAACTGTTCAATGTTCTTATCCACCAATTTGAGTACTTGTTCAACTTCTAATACCGAATGATCTTGACCATTCACAAGGTGTAAGTACAAATCAGTCTTCGTATTGTCCACTGAGCCATCTTTATTTTCGTGTACTCTTAGATCATCTACATTTACGACCGACTCAGTTACTCGTGCTAAACGCTCTCTAAATGCGTGTATTTTGTCACGTATTTCGGACGGATGGGACCGAAGGACGAAGCGAACGCGTTGGTCTTCGCGAAGAAGGTAGATAAATACGCGAGCTTCATCTTGTAAGCCGCCTGTGTCGTTTGCTAAAACCTGGAAGTAAAGCAATAGTGTGCATGAGTATGTATCCTACTTTAATAATTGATATATTTCTAATTAATTAAAATCCTACTTAATATTATAAACGCGAATGTTTGGGAAGATGGGTGGATGGATGTTTATTACTCTTTCACGCAAAAAATACTGAATGGATTTGGATGAAATTTGGCACACACATAGTTTATAATCTGAATTATCACATAGAATACTTTTTATCCATCCCGATATTCCCACAGGATCGAGAATTATGCGGGTGAAACCGCGGGGTGCAGCTAGTGTAATATAACGCCTTGGTCCAAAAGGTTAGGCAGAGTAATTTCAGGGGTAAAGGGCATTGGCCCTTTATTGGGCATGTTTCCAAATCTAGACTGTTGCTAAGCTAGGGTTGTTAGTTTGTTACTCACAATGTTTGTCTGGTCACAATGCGTGATTTAAGAGATCACGCGATGTAACATTATGAGTCTTCTGTGGATTTTCAGTGTACCTATGCTATGTTTTAGAAAGCAATCCACTTATGATTTGATACGCAGTTATACCTATATCAGCTTTGACTGCATTAGTATTAAAGGCATTGAGGACGATTGTTATCCACAATTTTGTCATTTACGACTCGAAAGATAAAATGATAAGGAAAATGAAACATCAATACCAACAATAATTGGATACAGCATGAACTTCAAGCTGTTTATCATTCAGCACTATTGATTCGCATCGTAGCTACGCGGTAATAAATAGAATTGTCACCAGCACGCATGCGCGACACGGCCATTCCTATTTTAATTTTGACAGGCGCTTGCAAATGGGTGTGGAAGATATACAAATAATACAAAAATAGCAATTTTACCTTAAAATCAAAGTATCCTTTCATCCCCTTCTGTGGGTCAAAGTTCAAGGAAACTGCGCCGGTTCCGACATTGACTAGAAACGGCGATACTGCTAAGTTTTCTAGGCCTTCCGTCAAGGTTTCTTTCACATCCCCAATTAGATAATAACTTATTTTAGCATTTTCATCTTCATCTAGATCTATAGCCTGGAAATAAAAAGTAGGACGAAAATAAATGGATCATCTCTTCCATCAAGAGATAATTAAAATAGTTTTGTTATGAACCGCAATGCCACGCCTGGTAGTTATCGACTTGCAGACTGCAGTACAATTTATGAAAGATTATACGTTTTAAGGCTTCTTTAAATAGATAAATTATACAGCGGAGTTTTGTGTTAGAACTGAAACGTAGAAATGCCAATTAAAATAGCGAAAACAGAGGTCAACTTTTGACCCAATTCACCCGATTGTCTCTTCGATTATGCGTAACTTAGTGCAATACTGAAGAAGGCTGCGAGTGAAAGCTATGATTAGCAGAGAACATAAAAGAACTTCGAGATGACAAATTTACCTTCACATGCATAAATTCAATTCCAAAATCAGCTTCAGTAGTAATTCCTCCAGTGAATATCGTACTGGTGAACTTTGGCGCATTATCGTTCACATCATTGACAATAACGTGAACTTTCAATGTGCTGATTCCATCTACCTCTTCTTTATACTTAGGTACAGTTAAACAGTCTTCTGATGCTAGTATTGTGAGAGCATACTCTGATTTCCGTTCGCGGTCTAGTGGTTTTTGGGTTGATAGTCTGAAAATTATGCATATTTTACAATACCTACAAATTTCGTCGTGAACGCTCCACTGCTTAGATGAATAGGGATGATGCCTTGGTCATTAAAAAGAAGACACGTATTTTTTGCTTCACTATATTAATAAAAAATGACATAGACAAAACGCATTAACGTTGGGGAGTGGGGTCGCTACGTCACAAGTAAGTACGTATAAAATCTACATATTCGTGACGTCATGGCACATTTTAACTCAATGTATCGCCATAATCTATTGATATCGTAAAAAAAGAAAGAAATACGTGTCCAATACTTTTTAATAATGTACAAGACGGGCAAAAATATATTTTTAGTCGTCAACCCTATTGGTAATTACATAACTTTGAGGACTTTCGAGCTTCCGACAACTGATTGATAAACAAGCGGAGCAATTTAAATAGTTCGTACGTGTAAGCGTAAGTACAAATTCTGCAAACAGACTAGGTGACACTAGAAAGAAGAAAACACAAGGATACTAATATAGGAAGCCTCACCGGCTTATGATCAAAATTTTACTAGCACCACCTCTCAATGTTATTTGCGGCGGAACCCAGTAACCTATTTTCAGTAAAAGACAGATCGCTATTGATGGTAGGCAGTATAATTCTATCTGTCTTTGAATGTCGTCTCACAATTCCTTAAGGTCCATATTTTCTGACAGATTATTGAGTCGTTAAAACTATAGATAGATAGGTTTTCTGTCTCCAGTATGCCAAAACTGGTGATAGAAAGGTTATTAGGTTCGGCCGTTAGACTAGAAACTAAAAATAAAGAAAAACCTACCTATGCGTGCTCCTCTGGAGCTCAAACACAGAATCCTCATCACCACCCACTAAATAATAGCACACCGGTAACATAGGCTCATCTCCGCGATCTATTTCATCTCTCTCTATAACACTGGGCAAGTACATCCCATTGTTAGGCGCGTTTTCAGTGAAGTTTATATGTATGTGCTTGCTGGGGAACCGTGGCCGATAGTTGTCCACATTTTGGACATATATCGTGAGGTCCAGGTCTGAGCTAAGAGGCGTTGGTAACCCAAGGTCGTAGGCTTCTATTCTGAGCTGTGGAATAATCAATACATTTAATTGAGGACATTGGGTAATGTTATATGGGATGTGGCCATTTAACAGTCAAGGCCAAAAGTATTGATACACTTAGCTAATGGCAGGTGAATGATAATGGTGACTTAGTTCATTTCAAAGACATTTTATTAAAAAAAAAGAAGAATCTATGTGTAGGCATGTAATGCAAGTTTCATATCACACAATTTCAAAAGACTGTTTTGTTGAAAAGGGCATTTCAACATCGCTAAATGGGTAGGTACCTACATATTTTTGCCGGTGACTGACTTACATTTATACAAATAAATAAAATTGAAGTGTCTGTTTGTAATGTCAAAATAACAGCTTTGTACTAAATGCATATAAAAGTATATACGGTACATACAACAACAAACACAATTTAAAGAAAAATTGTCTGTCTGTCTGTTTGTTTGTTCGGGTTAATCTCTGAAACGGCTGGACCAATTTTGTCGGGACTTTCACTGGCAAATAAAATTGATGTATAGAATTCCACGCGGATGAAGTCGCGGTTAACAGCTAGTTATTTTATATACGAGTAAAAGGACGCGTGACAACCGACATTCCAGCAATCAATGGGGGGACCTATTTTTGTTTTGTATGTCTGTTGGCGGTATGAATGTATGATACAATACACCAGTGTTGTCACGTCCTCCTGTGATATAAATGGATCATGGTCATGATAATGATGACACCCAATATTCTCTTGACCTCCAACTAACATTATTGCAGCAAGTAGGTAGTAATATTTACTTTGTAATTTAATTATGTGTTGTCAACAGTAAGCTAGGCTAAATAATTAATTGCCAAGTTCGTGTGTATGATAAATCGAGTAATCAGTGTTAGTCAAACATTCCGGAATAATTAAAACCAATGATCCGGAAAACAATTTCAGGTTATCGCTATTCGTCCGTCGATTGTATACTACGTCATGTGATGACGTCATCAACTGCGATCAACATAATAAAATAAGACGTAAAACCAGAAATAAATGACAGACGTCCAGTAACAACTGGTGTTTGGCAATGTAACACACAGGTGGATGATGAATGGTTAATTTTATGAATATATTTTATTCATAGTAAAATGTTATTTTATTTATACGGTAAGGGCGCTTCAGGGTCAGTCAAGATTGTACTCCTGACCCTGACGCGCGTTCTAGGAACTACACAATTTGATTCACTGTTTTTGTTTAGTGTGAAAACAAAGACAAGTTGCTTCGACATTGACCACCATATTTTAAGGCATTATTCCAAAAAACGCTGCAAGCGGCAGTGCTGGCACGTCAGTACTTGTACCCAAACATTTAATATAGGTTTATATGAGATGACATTCTGAGCACGGTAGCAATGAGAGATTAGTAGTGACGCGTCACACAACAGTAATGACGCGGCAGCAATGCCGCGTGCAGCGCTGTTCGGAATCATAACTTTAGGGAAGGCGTAGGTATTTCCTGTTGTGAGATAAAATGAGCTACAGTTTTAAAAGCTGGTACTAAATCAGGCAATTGTTATTTCGCTCTAAAATCATTACGGACAGCAGATATACATACACGATGTAAAGGGACATTGAAGCCCAAGCTGGTGCCCTAAATGCAATTTTACGCCAGTTATAAAAAAAAAATCTGCTGTTTCATACATTTTGACCGTGTAGGTTTGTATGAAACAGTTTTTTTTGTATGAAACAGCAGATATTTTTTTTATAACTGGAGTAAAATTACAACGCTGTTGGATCTAGAATCATCAACTGAATTTTATTCATGGTAACAGTTTGCGCTTGAGAGAGGACTGATAGTCTAGTGGTGTGACGGTCAGACTGCCATGTCATAGGTCTCGAGTTCGAACCCAAGGCACGCACCTCTTGACTTTTCGGATTCATGTATAATTAACACTTGCTTAAAAACGGTGAAGTAAAACATCGTGAGGAAACCGGTATGCCTGAGAGATATTTCTCGACGGTATGTGAAGCCAAGTCAAAGGCCCATGAGCGGCTTTAAAACTCTGACACCAGGTTAGTCATCAACCACAAAAAAAGAAGAAGATGGTAATAGTTTGCACGTCGAAGTCCCTTGCACCCTGTATAAGGCTAGTCAGATCTCATCAAGCTTTCAGAAGCTGTTTCTTTTGTCCGACTTCTCTGATACTTATTGTGTTTTCTCTGTCTAACATACCTGGTACGTGGTCTGTTTGTCTCTGTCTAGCGGCTGCGTAGTTCTGAGCGCGCCGCTGGTCGCGTGCACGGTGAAGGCGCGCCACGCTCCGGACGCGTCTTGCCGAACGCGGTAACGTACGGCACCGTTCGGACCAATGTCTGCGTCTATTGCACGAACTTCTACAACTGTTGTGCCTATTGTTGCGTTCTAGGAAGAAATTAGTAATTATTTCGTTGGTAAAAGCCAAGATGGTGTTCCCAAAATTAAAAGAATGATAAGGAGGTAATAGATCGGTATGAATAAAAATAATATATTCAGAGGGTAGGATTGATGTTGCTGTCATTTATTTTTCAAAACGGAGGATTATGCTTGGTTCCGATAAACAAATATGAATCGTTTTGATTACTAATGGTAACTTTTTATTGCCAAACGGGGCATATAAATAGATTCGTAAGCTAACTTTACCTGTGATAGCTACTTCCATATGGAGGGGTCTACTATGCAAAGCTATGAAGTATTTACTTCATTATTGGTAAAGATACAAGAACCTTAATTTTAACCAATAACGGTTCGTAAATTATAGGAATCGGCCATAAGTTATCTTCTATAGTTTGACCGATACCGCTATACCGCCTTAGGTACGTGTGCGGCTCACAGGCCGGTGTGCAGGCCGCTCATTCGTCGACGCTTACGGCGTCCCGTCCCCCGCGCATTCCTAAGCCGCAGTACAGCGCGCAGCGGTATCGGTCAAACTATAATAGACTATGCTAGGCCTAAGTTATGTTTAAGACCCACATAAAGTTTTGATAACTTACAATGTTTCAAACAGATTAGACAACTTACCTCAGGTACTTTGATAGTGACATTCTGAGGCGGATGCACGAACACAGGCGCATGATCGTTATAGTCAGTGACACACAATCTCAGTTCCCCTCTCACCACATTGGGCGGGATGCCCAAGTCTCTAGCTTCTACTACGAGTGTGTAGTTGCCGAAGCGATCCTTGAGCGATTGTCGAGCAAACAAACGCCCCGTGTTTGCATCGCCACCCACTTGCTCGAAACGAAATAAATCTGTTGGAAATGTATTGTTTAGGTAAGGATACTATATAATTTTGGAAGAAATTAGGAGAAAGTGAGTTCCACTTGAGAGCAGTGGTAACAGATTCGAGGTTGTGGGTTCGAACCCAAGCAGATGCTTTACTTTGTGCAAATAATTTCATCACCACTGCTCTCAAAACGGTGAAGGAAAACATCGTGAGGAAACCGGCATGTCGTAGAACAAAAAATTCGAAGACGTGTCATTCACCAACCCACACTGGGCCCGCGAGGTAGATATCGGCCCACTCGATCTCGAAGAGAGGAGGCCTGTGTCCCAGCAGTGGGTACATTATAGGCTGATTAAGATGAAAAAAAAAAAAACGAAAAATAAAGCCAAAGAAAAAAAAAACAAATATATAAAATAAAAAGGTTCACAGTTAAGCGTTCTCATTAAAAAGCGACCAAGAGAATAACACCAAAGCTGGAACTTGTGCAAAGTCAAAGCGACAACGGTGTACCTTTAAAGGTGATGCCCATCACCATCCTGGGAGATTTTTAAGGTTACAAATACTGAAATGTTATTTATGGGCAAAACCTTTTTTAGTAAAAAATGTGCGCCAACATTATCTACATGTTCTATGTGCGCCTACAATATCTACATGTTCTTCATGCTCGTGCCTTCTCTGTATGAGAACAAGCCTTTGCCCTGCAATAGGACAATAATTATCATCATTTCAGCCGAAAGACGCACTGCTGGACATCCCTCCAAGTACCGCCACTTCGACCGGTTCTGTGCTTCTCGCATCCAGCGGATTCCTGCGGCCTTCACAAGGTCATCGGTCCACAATAATAGGCTGTTATTATTAATATCTAACTATAAAAACATACCATGTCCCTTCCCGCCAACTAAATGGAACTGCACTCGTCCGTTCGGCGCCGAATTATCGTCCGCATCAGTCGCCGACACCGAAACGATAGGTTCCCGGTAGTTGTGGAACTCAGTTATGGTGGTACAGTCCGAGGGAACGTGCAGAATTGGAGGATTGTCGTTCACGTCCTCTATGTAGACGCTGAAGAATAAAAAAATGGTTAAAATTGGAGAAAAGGATCGACCTTTTTTATATTATCCTTAAGCAAAAAATTTCTTTGCTCGACAATTGGAAAAGTAAGGTATAGTCATGGTATAATAATATACTTTGCCAGGTATAGCATTCCCCTGCCCGGGTTGCGAAGAAAACCGAAAGGGAGATCGTGGCCCCTGGCAACAGGGCACCTGAAGGAACACGGGTGGGTTTTAGTCAGTAAGAGTCTGACACACCCTCTCGCTCCACCCAGAGCGGGAGAAGTTAATTGATAATTTTCCACCCAAAAAAAAGTATGGCATTCTGAGACACAGTGGTCATGTGGGAGACACAAGTATACGTCATCACATTTGTGCTACCAGTACATAACGTGTAATAATAACTCCCCAACCACCTTTATTACGTGCGAATCCGATAAAATAATGAGGTTTTAATTAACAATTAAAAATATGTTTAAATTGAATTGTTACGTCTGATTAGACAAACGAAACGACAATTTAAATGCTTTGTGTATATTTTTTAACAGAATGGTGACTGCAAATCTTTCCATGATTCGTGTTTTGTTGCAATGAAGTGGCAACTGTATAGTAAGCATGTGTCACTCCCGGATTGCAAGACCTTGTTGTTTTGACTACATTGTTATTATTGATGCTATATAGGGTTGCATCCCACATCGGCGCGCAAATTATAAAGATGCACTATAAAGAATTCAGCACATGATTCTAGACCCTTATTTCTAGACCAGGAATTTTTCGTCGGTTACCGAAAAAATAAACTGCTGTTTCATAGAAAAAAGCAATATCTGTTTTTTCAAAGGTCACTAGTTAGCGATATTTCATATTTCCATACAGTAATATTGCCAAATTAATGAAAACAGGTAAATATTGCCAGCTATTTACGACATTGCCAACTTTTAGAATTCACGCTCTTAAGGAGGTACATACTCAGATATTTGTTTTAGCGAAAGGCAAATAGTGACTCCGCTATTTCTAATCACATTAGGAAACAAAGGCAAAATATATTGTACGTTAAGGGACCGTGCATGAAATCGACTGATTTTGATTAATTTTGTTCATTAGTTGTGGGAAAGGGAAACAGAATTTAAAGAAAATTATTTGTGATTTGAAAAGACGAATTCTTTGTCTTGTACACTGGGGTACCCAATTGATGCAGCCCACCGTACATAGAGGAAAGGGATTTTTCAAATAAATTAAGAATTCGTGGAAAATTACTAAAATTCGCAACAAATTTTCCAAAAATTGACGCGAGACTGATGTTTGATCGTTTCGTTAGAAGAAACTACTTTTGATTTTGAAAAATATCATCAACATCATTATTATAGACTATTTGTATATAGGGGAACCACTTTTTTCAACTTCCATACAAAATATAGCAGAAAAAAGCTGTTGAAATAACCATTTTTTTTTAAACGAAAACTTTACTTTTATACTTACACAGACTTAATATTTCAATTATTTCAAGCTTTCTTACAATTAGATAAGTTATTGACGAAAAAAGGTTTTTTCATGCACGGAGCCTTAATGTTATTTTTGGCGGATTGGACGTCACAACTGATCTTCCTTTTTCAAGCGGTAAGTTGGTTCAAAAATACATCAAATTAATTATGAATCTTGCAAAGAAAAAACTAATTTACTCACACAATTTGCTTGAAAGCATTACGACTCTCCCCACTGAGATAACCAAACTGATAGTTGTCCCAGGCTTCTATGACTAGGTTGTATGTGGCTTGAGTCTCTCGGTCCAGCCAGTCAGAGACAGTCAACGCGCCCGTGTCTGCGTTTATTAGAAACTTGCCCTGCGAAGAAAGCGTCATTGATAAAACAGTTATAACTCCGCTGAAAAACCTCTTTGCTATGAAAGGAATAAATATAAAAAAAAACTCAATATTCTACAGTGCGTTCATTATAACTTGAACCACGCGTGACGCTAGCACTGAATTTAGCAGTCTTAGTTTAAATACAAATAGAGTTCAAAATGGTGATTGACAGAACAGTACTACCAATCACATGACTGCAAATTTCAGTGCTA
This sequence comes from Omphaloscelis lunosa, assembly GCA_916610215.1. Lineage (NCBI taxonomy): Eukaryota > Metazoa > Arthropoda > Insecta > Lepidoptera > Noctuidae > Omphaloscelis > Omphaloscelis lunosa. The sequence goes on from OU744247.1 coordinate 7,229,203, forward strand.
CCAGTCGCGATACGGTGCAAGTTATAATGAACGCACTGTCATTGTTTTTCGTCTAATTTGAATTTTCAGACGAGTTCTAAGGCAGTTGTCCCACCGCTGGCGATTAACGTGTAGCGTGTTTACATTCACATAGTTTTGTGGCTGGGCTATCAGCGAGTGTCCGAGTGCGACGGACGATTACTCGCACCACTCGCTCGGGGCGAAATTACCGCTGTTTGGTCTCTCGGCATGAGTTCTGACCGCCAAGCGAGCACCGCTGAGCAACTATCGTTGAGCGAGTATTATCTTTGATAGCTCTGTCGCTCAGCGACAACTAGTGGAGCGAGTCCTCGCCGGCGGTGTGAACAGTCAGCGATCAACTATTAATATATGCATCTCTTTTGTTTACACAGAATGTACGAATGTATCTATTGTACGTTTCCTGAGCGAGAAAATAGCCGATAGTTAGTCGCTTCCTTGCCGGTGGTGGGACAACTGCCTAAAGGTCGTCTTTTTCTAGATCCGTATTAAAGAAAGATAAGATATTCGTATAGTAGGTAGTTTACGAAACGGTTAACATTGTTTTAATTCTAGGTAAGTACATTTTAGTTTTTATTGTATCGTTCACGCAATGTGAACAATGTAATAATTTCTTAGCAAATTAGAATAAATTCAACTTTAATTATCGTGGAGAAAAGGTAGGTAAGTTTCTATGAAAGTTAGAGGAAATATTTGATGTCGGAGCGTATTCGTTATTCTTTTCCGTCTCAGTGATCAAAAGATTGCATTAAAATGACTGAAAATCATCACCTTACCTTACTCATTTTGCCAATGTCTTATATCTTACCTGCGTGGACATCCGATCGAGTAAATACGTGATTTTCCCGAACTCTCCCGAATCGGCGTCTCGTGCCAGAATGTTAGCGATGGTGGTCCCTGGTTCAACGTCCTCCAGAACTCGGTACTCGAATGCTGAAGACTCGAATATCGGGTTGTTGTCATTTTCATCTAAAACCTAAAAATAATCTTGAGGGTAAATGGTATTTTATTTTATAAAGTATCACAGTTGGTGTGTACTTTATTCTCATTACAACCTAGCCTATTAGGGGCGTTCATTAATTACATGAGACGATTATTGCGATTTTTCGAACCCCCCCCCCCCTCCCCCCTTGGTGACATGTCGTGAGATTTGGCTTGACCCCCTCCCCCTAACCTAATCTCACGTGAGATTTTTCAAAATGCGTATTATTTTGTAAAAATACGTTAATCTGTGCTTGATGGCGTAGAATTTATTAAAAAAAAAAAAAAAAAACAATTTAATTAATTATTTTTATTTAAGACTAGTATTTACGACTACTAAGAACGTAGTCTTCACAGTGAAAACATCGAACAATAAATTACTTGAATAGGGACTAGGTACTAAAATTCGTAAAAGAATATTGATTATAATTGAGTCGAGTGGGACTCAAGAGTGACAACTGGAACCATCATATCCGTGTGAGTTTCATTAAAATAATCTGCTCCTTTAACCTCGCTCTGATTTAGCCACTCTAAGCTGTTGCTAGTTTTCTCGCAATATTACACTGTATCGTGCGGAAAAAAAAACCGTGATATTTGATGAGATCCCCCCTCTCCCTCGCGTGAGATTGGGTGAGATTCGGTTTTTTTTATTTAATGGGTAAACCGGTAACCAATAGGGTTTTTATTTCACAATACGGCAGGTTAAGTGCATAATATAATTAATTATATTTTCTATTTAAACTTTGTAATTCTGTTATTTTTCCTCATAAAACTGGATACATAGGATTCTAAAATAGGTATGACTGTGTCATTGGTTATGCCAGAATACAGTAAAGCTACAAATAAGGTGACTTTTGTTTACCTCATGATTGAGGTAATATCGTGGGTAATATTGACCTGACTAAATAGGGTCAGTACGCTCGCCGATTTTTACAATGGGCTTTAACTGGTAAACTGTGGAGCAAAACCAAAAGTCATTTATTCAAATTAGGCTGAGAATCCGTACTTTTTGACATATAAGATAGGGTTGCCATACTCATGTTTTGAAAACTAGGATTAGAAGGCAAAAATACCAGGACATTTCGGATTAAAAACAGGACGCAGTATATGAGCAGTAGTTAATAGCAACACGCAATGGAAACAGGTTCAATGAAACTCAATTTTCACGCACTAAAGCTCTCTCTACCTAGCCGTTAGATAGAGAGAGCTCTAGTACGCGAAAATAGTGGGTAGTCAGAAAGAAACAACAAGTAGAGTGCACGTTACATCTGTATTTTTAAAATACCCGCGTTTGAAGGTCTTAGAAAAGACTTTTTTATGGCCTTCAAACGCGGGGTGCGGGGCCAACCGATAAACGCGAAATTTAAAATACAGGATTTTACCAGGATGCTCTAAAAACCCAGGACGTTACTAAAAAACTGTTCAGGACATCTTAGGACATCTCAAAAAGCAAGATATTTCCAGGGAAAACAGGACGGTTGGCAACCCTAATATAATACAATCCCCAAAACGCCCGAAACGCCTTTCACTACTTCATAGTGCTTTAGTTGGGAAGGAGAAGTGTCGCAACAAACACCCCAGCAGCACAACTGTCTGTTCAGTTAGAAGAACTTGATTCTATACAATGTACGCAAAGTAATTAACATTAAAAAAACAAAGAAACACAAAACATTACATTTAATTATTTGCCATAATGATGTCAGCCTATACACCAACAAAAACATTGAAAACAGGAATAAGCAAAAGCTCAAGCGGGAATAAAAACGTAAACAGAACTTGATATCTAAGTAAAAGCCTCCAGGAATAATGAACGTGTCCGCTTATACGTGTAATGCTATAATTATTTAAACTAATATTATAATAAAGAATAAATATTTGACTTTTAGTATGTTTGTTTGTTTAGCTTTCCTGCTAAAACCGCTGAACGAATTTGGATGAAATTTGGCACATGGGTAGACCATGACTTGGCTTAGGACATAGGATACTTTTTATCCCGACATTCCTACGGGATCGAGACTTATGTGCGTGAAACCACAGGACGCAGCTAGTATGTTTATATAGCTGTAACTCGAAATCACCAATGATAAACTAGGATCGTCGTAGTAAAATCAATATACAGGTTCAAATTAAATTAGCTAGCAAAACGCCGCAGACATGATCGGTATCGATATTTAAATACGACAAAATAAAAAGATTCGATGTTTTTTTTTGCCCTGAAGGCTCGTACTTAAAAAAAAGTTCATACTCAAGTCGATCTGTCAAACTTGTCAAAAATGTTGGTAATAATATTTGACAGATTGCGAATGAGACGCGAATGTTCTTAAAAATTACGGGATTTGCCCCTCTGGTAGTGTTGTTACTTGGAGTATGAGTTAAGATTTTTTGTTTTTATTTCTGTTTTATCGTGTTTAGATATCGATAATTCGATATTTGACTCAGTTTAAATAGATCTATTAATAAAATCTATCGACCGATAATGCCCCACCGTGGCACGTGGCACGGTGGTTTGTGGTGTACATCGGTACACGGCAGGTACACGCGGCTTAAATCACAATTTTTACTGCTAAATAAGGTCTAATATCATCAGTGGGCTGTTTCACTCTATGGCCTGAGGGATATTATCGTTAATTATAACAATATTATTCATAAAATGACAGACGACACAGATTTTTTTTATGTCGAAGGTAACGTGGAGCGCCCGTCAATGTCAAACCGCGGGGCTTGACAGTTACAACTTTACATTAGAGAGGGGTAGTGTTGCCCAAATGCAAGAACAAGACGAGACTTAGCCAGTCTTGGTCTTGGTCTTGCGCCAATACACCTGGTCTTGGTCTTGGTCTTGGTCTTGCGCTCCCAGTCTTGGTCTTGATCTTGGTCTTGCAGCAAGAGTCTTGCAAGTCTTGCAATTACCTATTAGTCTATTACTATTTATTAAAGTTTACTTTAAATCTTAGAAAAACGTATTAGAATTGGAACATTGTGAGCTTGAATTAACATAGCCATAGTAAAGATCAAGCAGATTAATAAATAACTGAAGATTTGATAAGAAATTCGAAAAATCAACTGACCTATATGTCGTTTTCCATGGAAGTAACTGTTTCTTAATAAACATTTATGATTTATAAGCTTACATTTGCTAAAACATGTAAAAAAACAAATTAATTACAATAACTTGACTGTATTTTAAAGAACAATACTTATCTGTCTAGAAAGAGATTGAACCCTCAACTTATAAGAAATTTAATAAAAGAGTTTTACGATTTATCATTTATTTGAATAAAAAATAAAATACAACACAAATCAACAGCTTTATCATTAGGTTATGATACTTTATATCAATTTTTTTGACCAAGAATTAATACAAAGTAACCATCTGGCTGACTCATCACTTAACCTATTTCTATGTTTTCTAATTACTAATGATGCTTTAGAAAATAACCTCTCAGCAGGTACTGAAGTTGCAGGTATTGAGAGAAAATCACGGGCCATTTTCGATAAAATCGGATACTCTGTCTCATGCGTCCTCCACCAATCTAAAATGTCTTCCGAGCTGGCAGTTCTTGGTTTTCTCAGGTACTCCTCCAACTCGTCTATCACTAAGCCTTGAAGACAAGATCCAGATGACGTCGAGGGACATTCATAGAGTTTATCAAAGTCTATTACGTCTTCATCTTCATCACATACTTTATTTTCTTTTTCTGGTAATTCCAGAGATTTGTTCAGTGAGTGTAGACTTTTATATTCTTCATAAATTTCATTGAACTTGCACAGACTTTCTGTTTTAAGTTGCTTCCCCCACATTGTCAGGTCAAAAGTCTGAGCCTTATGCCTTGGGTCTAAAATTAAAGAAGTACAATAAATCCAGTTGCTCTTCTTGTAATATTTAAGCATTTTGTCTCGAGCTGCTTGGAAAGCTAGAATGAGCCTTTCATCCACTTCAGATCGATTAGGTTTCTCATCTAACTGTTTTACCATGGATTCAATTTTATCTAGCAAGAGATTGAATGATACAATGACTAGCGGTAATGTAACATATTTGTCTCCACCAAGTTTTGTACTTAAAAGTTTAAAGTTTATTAGAAATTTATGTAATTTTTCGAGTACCTGCCATTCATTAGCTGTGATTTGAAAATCATTTAATTCGGTGACAGAACTGCACAATATGTCAATGCCCGCTCTCACTTTTAAACCAAATCCAATCATATCATGTGTGGAATTCCATCTCGTTGGACAGTCAAGAATGGCATTTAGATTTGATGGCACGCCAGCTGCTTCACAAGCAGACTGAAACTTCTTCTTCACTATCTCACTTCTTTTTATTTTACTGGAAATACTGCGTAACTTTGTTACAGATGTACGCGAGTCAGCAATATTTGGTGCAGATTCTTCATCTTCCTCATCCTCAGTTTCGTCTGCATAGTCTTCGTACTGCTGATCTTGCGCGTTAGTGTCAGACTCACAGTGTAATGCTAAGGTCTTTAATAAATCTTGTACACCAAGGTTTAAAATGTGAGCAAAGCACCGGAAATGTTGATTGTCTGAATCAAAGTGTGGCGGCAGCTGTTTGCCCAGTTCATACATAAATTTGGTATTTGCAGTTGCGTTGTCGACCGTGATACCTTGTATTTTATCAATTATGCCATATTCCAATAAACATTCATGGAAAATCGTTGCAATATCTTCCCCAGTATGTCGACCGCGTGATGGTATAAAATCAAGAACTACAGATTGATACTTCCATTCGTTGTCTATATAATGAATAGTAACCCCGTAGTAACTCCTACCAGCAATTGACGTCCACCCATCAATGGTAAAAGACATTTTAGATGATAATTGTTGAAGTCGTTCCTTGAGATTCAATTGGAGCTCTTCAAATCGCTCTTTGACTTTCCTTCTAAGTGTAGACCTTTTAGGAAACACCATATTACCAAATACGTCGAAAATATACTTGTGTAGCTTCGTCATCGAAAAATGAGAAGGGAAGATATTTTTTCACCACCCAATCAACTGTAGCTGTCGTGACGTTGTCACTGCTGTTTTCCGACTGAAACAAAACAATAAATCTTGTGTTATTATTTAAAACATACTAGGTTTGAGCGTATAAGAGGAGGAGGTTTGTTGTTGTTAAATCGAGAAAATCGTTAAATTGATATTTGTTATATTAAGGTTGCACTGTACTGTAATTTACCAAAATAAAGTACTTAGTTGTTACTGGCCGATTAAATGAAAATATGGGTGTTTATAAAAAATATTTAAGACGATAATTACATACTTAATATGTCGCACCCCTAGATGAAAACACCACTAACTCAAAAATACTTACGTAAGTTAATGGCGTTTTTGAAAGTATCGCATGAATAGCTACGCGGAGTTAAAATTCTTTTAACTGTTAAAAAAATATTCTTACCTGTCCACTTCTTCCAGCGGTTACTAAAAAGCTTGTGATATCTCCACTTAATTTTGGTTTAACAGGAAGAAATATTTCTGATTCCTTTTTGTGGAAAGATATTAGATGTTTCCTTAAGCCTGAAGTGTTTCTGTTTTTCATTTTTATTTCAATCTTTTTATTTTGGCACAATTTACAGAAGGCAGTTTGGGATGCATGAATTATTTCGAAAAACTCCTCAAATTTGCTTTTGGGTCTTTTAGATCTGTGACTCAAACTCTCGTTACTCGGACTAGAATAATTTGAATCTTCGTCACTCATATTAAATTGTACACGTGATACGTTTTTAGAAAACAACGAGAATTAGTAAAAACAATTATTAAGTTAGACTCGAAGCACAGCTCAATTGGAAATGACTGGAATTAAAATAATTCCTTTATTTATAGTACGTTTCCTTGCTTTCTACCGCGCCGCCTCGCCACGTGCCGGCTCTATGAAAAGGATGCCGCCGCAAATCAAACAATGCCGCGTGCGGCGTACAAACACACACTAAATATTACCTACTTGTACAGACGCGACGCGTGAATAAAATAGAATTAGTGCCAATCACTATTCTTTACATATAAGTGAATGTTTTGGCGTACATCTATACTAATATTATAAAGCTGAAGAGTTCGTTTGTATGTTTGATGACAGAAGTTTTAAAATAAATAAATAAGTCCTGAACGTCACTATACCTCCAAAGTTACTATTCCTCGTGGACGAAGTCGCGGGCACAGCTAGTAAATACTTACTCTTGTTTTGGCGTACATCTATACTAATATTATAAAGCTGAAGAGTTCGTTTGTATGTTTGATGACAGAAGTTTTAAAATAAATAAATAAGTCCTGAACGTCACTATACCTCCAAAGTTACTATTCCTCGTGGACGAAGTCGCGGGCACAGCTAGTAAATACTTACTCTCATCATCTCTCTCAGAGATATTCGGGCTGGTAAGTAATACAAAACTCTTATCGCAGGCTTTTTATTTTATTAGTAGGTAAGTACCTACGCTTTTTATATTATTTTATTAGTTTTGTAGAATTTTTTTACACGTTTCAAGTATATTTAAAAGTGGCTACAATATTTATTAAACGGGTGATATTTGAACACTTTTTTGCTATTTTTTCTTGTAAAAACTTAAGAAATATAATGACTAAATGTACAATAATAGTACCTAAGTAATTAGTTTAAAACCATATAAGTAATCAATATTATAATATATACTTACTAGAATGAATTAATATGACATCTACTACCTATCCTTACCATTTTATCCTAATCATAATACTACTTGCGTGATCAGTATAATGTATTCATTTTCATTCTAAGCACTCTGAAACTTATTTATTCTTTGGAACACCTGTAGGTACTCTTAAAAAAATTCGAAATTATTTTGCATGAGTATACCTACGCCCTATGGCGGCAATCAAATAGTGTCACAAATGTTATGATTTCGGCGTGGCGGCAACGATTGTTTTAGATTTCAAAAGAAGCCGCCGGCGCGTGTATCATAACCATGTACTTCCGAAAAGCGGCAAATTTCTTTGAGAAGTAAGTACAAAACCTTTGATGCCGCATTATCAAAGTGCCGATGGTTAAAACATAACTATGCATGCACTCAGTTTGATTTTAATAGATATTTTTTTATTCGTTATGTTTATGGTATTAGTCGTAATGCGCATAGGTCCAGTTTTTCATATTCTTTGATACAGTTTTTTGCGTCTCATAGAATTCCTAAGCGTACCTACCTATACACCGAACTGTTACACCTAACTACTCAGTGAAATAGCGCTAAGTCCTAGCTGCAAGACGCAAGACGCAAGAGTCTTGCAGGCTATGTCTTGTTCTTGCTCAAGTCTTGCACGGTCAGTCTTGGTCTTGGTCTTGCTAAAAATACGCGGTCTTGTTCTTGGTCTTGGTCTTGCAAAAACGCAAGAACAAGACCAAGACTGCAAGACCAAGACTGAATTTGGGCAACACTAGAGAGGGGGCATTATCGGTTAAAACGCCTCTGTCTTTACCTTGGGGAAATACAGGCTTGATGTTTTATTATAATATTTACCTGAATAAACAAGTCGACGACAGAATACCGTGGAGGTATACCGCTGTCTACTCCTTTGACAGTGAGGTTGATCCACGGATACAGTTCGTGGTCTATCTTGCTGGCTACTACCACCTCGCCAGTTTTGCTGTCCATGTGAACTAGGCTTAAAAGTTCAGCGCGACCTGTTGATTATTATAATATTATAGTTTGTCATCCACTAATTTTGCCTATTTATTTGAGTTAAAAGATAAAAGATCGCCCTTGTCATCTTTAAGCTTCCTGTACATGACGCCGGAGCCGCACTGGCGCCTATAAGATGAAAAAAAATTCAGAAAATTTCAGAATGAAAATATAAAATCTACATGGCGCCCCGGTGTGGCGGCGGTGCGGCGCATGGGCAATACAAACATGCGTTCCGGCGCGGCTTCGGCGTCATGTACAGGATGCCTTATTCACAAAAGCTAGCGTGATTTTCTTCACCAGTTCCTTAAAGATATTTAACTGCTGTTTAACCTTATGTTGGCGTTTTAGTTGATTTATGAAAATAAAAGACACCAATTGGCTGATCTCGTCAGGGACTAGCCATCATCAGTTTATTTCAATAACTATTATAAATAGTAAAAAAAAACTTTAATTTCGGAAATCGGTGTCTTTGTTTTTGAATTTTCGTTTTTTGTCACCGACTTCCGAAATTAAAGTTATTTTTCAATTTGTAGTGTTTTTTGGAAGACGGATGTTTTTTTTTTGTTGGAAAATGTTTTTATTTTTCAATTTTTAGTTGTGGTACCTACCCTCTACAAATTCGAATACCTGCTATGTAAATAACAGTGACATGAACTTTTATCATATCATTCACATACTAAGTGGGAAAAAATACGTATTATTTAAGCTAACTCTAAAACTATCCAAGCAAACGTAATAAAAATATGGGATCACCTCGAGAAGCCTTTCAAACAAAAAAAAAATTTTTCAAAATCGGTCCACAATTGACGGAGAAATCGGTGGACATACATAAAAAAAAAATAACATGCTACGAACATAGAACCTCCTCCTTTTGGAAGTCGGTTAAAAAGTTGTTATTTTGACATTTCAAACAGACACTTCAATTTTATTTATTTGTATGTATATATATTTCCAAATTAACTGAATGGTATAGTTTTAAATTTAGTTGATAAAATTTATATGGGACCACCTCGAGAGCATATCCTTTCAAACAAAAAATAATTTTCAAAATCGGTCTACAATTGACGGAGAAATCGGTGGACATACATAACAAAACAAAAACATGCACTACGAACATAGGACCTCCTCCTTTTTGGAAGTCGTTTAAAAATATTTATACTTGCCTTCAACAAAATAATTCATACTCTTATTCTTATCAGCATCATCAGCGGTCACCGTAGCAATACTAACTCCATTCTTCGAGTTCTCAGTGATAGAGGTCTTATACAGCGGTTTCCTGAACACCGGGTTGTTGTCATTTTCATCGTCAACTATTATCGTGAGGGTTGCCGACGCAGTTTGACGAGGACCACCGTCGATTGCTGCCATGTCTTCAACTGTTATCACTAGTTTCACAATTTCGAGTTTTTCTCGGTCTAGAAGTCTGGTAGGGAAAAAACGTTGGTTTTGAGAAGGTTTTTTTCAGTAAGTAAATGTAATTTTTTTGCGTATTGTCACGTTTTGCCTTGCTTGAAAACTCAGACGTAACCTGCAAGGTCAAATGGGGACGAATAGATTTATATAAGACATCACCGTTTGCTGTTCTCAGTATTTAATTTAAAAAAGTAATTTAAATAACTAAAAAACATATTACTGAAAAGAGAATGTAATCACCTTTTAAAACCCTTCATTTTGATACCACACTCGATTAATTTGGGAGAAATTCATTTTTTGAAAGCATACTTTTTGTTGCCAACCAAAAGTTATAAAAAATCTAAATGGCGGTTCCATTTAGATTTTTTATAACTTTAATATTTGACACTTGCGCAATAAAGATGAATCTAACGACATATCATTCATCAAAATCTGTTCAGCCGTTTAGTAGTTTCGAAGGAACATGGAGATGGACTTTTTTGGCATCGCCGCGGTCAGGTAAAAGAAGTTATTCTAATATTTCCAATTATATTTATTTTAGTATCTTAGTTAGAAGTTCCCAGTAAATTTCAAATTAGAATTTTAGTCGTAGTCAAAAATCCTACACGGTATTATCATTCCTGCTGACATAGTTTTCTTTGTAGAGGGACTCTACAGAATTTACAAACACTACAAATATAATACGTACATATAAAAAATCGCTTCAAATATTTTGAAATTAACAAGATCATAATATTTATTTACCTGACCACTTTCAGCGTTCCATCTACCGCATTCAAGTCCCATAAAGCCAGATAATCATACTCCGCCATAGATATAGGTATTCCGTCTTCGTCTCTGGCAACACTGCCGGTCTTGTCTATGGCATAGCGTAACACAGGCTGGTCATCAGGATCGTGAGCATTTGAGCGGTATATTTGGGTTCCTACCTGAGGATGTAAACTTGGTTGAAATAGTATGGATACAAGATTATTATTGGACATGAGAGTTTGAATGGACTGTTCTGGAACCCATTGAAACTGCAGTAACTCTGTATAGACCACGACACATAATAGGGATGATGACAATTTTTTTTTTGTCCGTCAGTTTATTATAAATATTGGGACACGTATTGTTTCTTTTTTTACGTAATCAAAAGGGTACGGCAATAAATTGAGTTAAAATGTAGCATGACGTCACGCATATGTAGATTTTAAACTTAGTTATGACGTAGCGAGCTCCCACTCTCCAACTTTAATGCGTTTTATCTAAGTCATTTTTTTAAATATGATACTTAAAGCAAAAAATACATTTCTGATATTTTTTTATTATCTGACTAATGAATTAAATAAATTTTTTTTACCCAGCCATCATCCCTATTATGAATATGTCTGGCGTTACATATTATTGATAGTCTGATGTAAATCATGAACCACACAATGAACAGCAACCAGGTAGGATTAATTATGTTTTTCTTCTCTGGCTTCAGCATAAGTTAGTTATACAAGAACAGCTCATGACAAAAAGATTAGCCAGCCTGCAATGCTGGTAGCGGAGCTGAACCAGATGTACCTTATTATCAACATTCTTGAATACCAACTTTTTAAATGTACTCCGTTTAATCACCTGTGTATTCTCCCTAACGGTGATAGTGCCCGGTTCCACCAGCACCGGCGGCTTGTTGTTCACGTCCACTATAGTGATGTTCACTAACACAGCCGCACTTAGTTGCTGGTCACCGATACCGCCATCCAAAGCCACCTAAACATACATTTTACTGTTATTTAAATAAGGTTTAAATTAGACTGACAAGTGCTCTTGAAATTTTCGTTCCATTTTATTAGCTAGTCAGCTATGTTTCTGAATCCTGCGGGTCATGTAAATGCTAATCTGAATACTGCAAGTGTGGCGGCATCTACATCGCCACATGCGAACTACGCATCACATTGACGTCACGCAAAATCCTGCATCGCGCAAGCAGTGTTTACCGTGCGACCAGCATATATACAACGTCTCGACATCAATCGTCGGCTCTTTCGGACCCTGATGACCCCATTACACTCCTCCAGGAGAAGAATAGGGCCACCAGCACAATACACAAACACAGACGCCTCCCGTCATTCCGACCTCGCCGCCGAGGTCCTTTGCGATCGCGACGTGTCCCTGAGTAAATGATAATCCTCCCCGACCCTTGCTCGAAAACGAGGTGCCAGCAAGTTGTTGCAGCTGAGCACGTAGTTTTAAATACCCCGCCTAATAATCATGACATAAACCAAATTTTGATCCAGCCTCTCCATTCATGCTGTCCTCCCCTCAGCGACGCCCTAAGCCGAGGTTCGTACCCCACAGGGGGTGCCCTTAGCGAGCGTTCGCCTAGCTTTAATTTAGTATAGTTTATTTGCTCCTGGCTGGAGGCTCTAAGTGTAGCAGCTTAAGGCACCCACAGGAAAGTCCGGTTAAGCAGCCAAGACCTTAGTGGTCAAAAATGCGAGGGGCCATTTAAAAAAAAAAAAAAACAATCGTCGTGCTGAAGCTCACTAGAAAAAAAAACGGGTCTGGTCGGAGGATCCTCTTTTAGGGATAATCTAAATACATTCTTATACATACCACAGTAAGTGTATATCTATTGCTCTTCGGCGTAGTCTTGTCAGGATCCAGTGTAGATCCATTAGCAACGGACACTACTCCTGTTCGGGACTCAATGACGAACTTGTCACTGGCGCCGCGTTGTATGCGGTATACTACGCGGTTGTTGGGGGATGAGCCGTCAGCGTCACGAGCTTTTACCTGAGAGACGAAATCGAGTTGGAATTAGGTTTTGTAGTACTTCAGAGTACAATAGATAGAGGTTTGTATTCTAGAATGTTGTTCAAGCATGAATTTTGATTTCGAACTAGTGTTTTCACAAGATTAGTATGAAATCTGAATTTTGGGTTTATTCATGCTTGAGCAACCGGTAACATTCTAAAATACGGGCCATGGAGATCTTTACGGCAATGTGCTAACTGCCAAAGCGTCACGCCCTTATTCCTTAAAACTTGTAATGCCATTTTTTTGTGAATGGAGTGAGGGAATTTGACAGTCGGTGTTTAACTTGTGTTATTGGGTTTTTCTATCTGAAATTTCTCAGTAGCAGCCTGGAGTCTGGATTTGTACTCGGTTGATGGCAATAGGCTCGCCCCCTATTAAATGGGACTTAAAAACATAGCTGGCGAAATGTGGGTGAACCTGCTACAGGGACACCTCTGCCCAACCCTTCGGGGAATCAAGGCGTTATGTGTTTGTTTAACTTTTTCAAATATCGATATACACTTATGGCTCTCCGGAATATTTGTACCATGTGATCTGCTCCCAAGAATCTGAGATGCAGAAAGATATGTATTCTAAGTGGATATCGCATCCTTAGAAGGTCGCAGGAATCCGCTGGATGCGGAAAGCACAGAATCGGTCGAAGTGGCGTTGCTTGAGGCTTATGTCCAGCAGTGGACGTCTTTCGGCTGAAATGATGATGATGATCGCATCCTTATCCAATAACTCTTCATAAATCTAACACAATAGACAATAACATTCCTCCCGGCATGGCTTCTGGTATAGATCTTTTGTACATCATTTGCTGGAACAGCGACGCGAGATCGTTCACCTCTTGAACGTAAATAGTCACTGGTACTGTTGATACTATTCTATAAACATAAGTTAGGTACCTCGAGCACACTAGTTCCTCCCGGCATGTCTTCTGGTATAGATCTCTTGTACATCATTTGTTGGAACAGCGGCGCGTGATCGTTCACGTCTTGAACATAAATAGTTACTGGCACTGTCGATGATAAAGACGGTTCCCCGAAGTCGCGGGCCCGAACCTGAGGATAATGAACATGAGAATTTGAAATGTTAAGTTTACTGAAATGATTTAAAGGATTTGCTCATAATTCCATGTAAATGAAGTCTATATTTACATGGAATTATGGGAAAATCCTTTACCTACATTATGTAGGTTGACACAGTTTGCCAAACTACGTTACAGTAGTTTGGTAAAATGATTCAGGATGAGTGTGAGGGTGCGTTCCGAGCTACGCTGTAATCGATTTGCGCGTGCTAACACCCGTTCAGAGTTAGCGTGAGCGCGATAACGATGTCCCGTGAATCCTCATAGATGACGTCATGACATGCGCCATCTTGGGATAACGCCGACAATGCTCTAAATTAATATCACCGTGACAGTCAAAAATGACAGTTGTGCTGTTTTGTTTTGAGGCGCATCATAACTTTAAACTAACGTAGCGTTTTCGAAATTTTGCTTTTAGCTACCGTCGCTACCTAACCAAATTAGAAGAATATGCACAAAGAAATATGATTGTACGGTGTTGAAATTTGGACGTTGAGCGAGTGCCGTGAGCGCGTTCACGAGCGTTCCGAATTATTGAGAGCCCTCAGCTGTCTTAATCGTGTTATTTAAATTGGAACGCAAATTATTGATGTCAGCGGCGCTGTGAGCGATTATGTTCTAATTCGGAAAGCGACCTTATTCAACGCTGTCTGCGATTTACTCGTCATAAGAAATGTCGCTCACTGCATCAATTTTGATACTCAGAAATACGATTGGAGGACGTAGGACTGTACTGTAGGGTTATCATTTTTACGCTTACTCAGATCTATGGCATTGTATATCACAAGCACCCTTGCGCGTTCCAATAAAATAGTTGGGGGGATGCGCTAAGGTATCCCGCGAAATTCAAATTTTCTTACGTTTTTTTGCAATTCGCGGGGACCTTGACGCTTTCAACTTAAGTCCAGTTTTTCCAGTAGCATTATACTCACAGTAAGATGTATCGGTCGTAAGTTACTATTATCTCCGGGTATCTGTTCGAAGTCCAGTCCTCCCACCGGGGTGATGATGCCCAAGTTAGGGTCTATTGAGAAGTTGTTCTTGTAATCTCCGCTGACTATGGAGTATTCTATGTGGCTGTTCTTTGTTCCTAGAAGGAATCAAATAAAATGGCTGTAGGCAATGATATTATAAGTAAAAAGAGGTAGGTAGGTACGTCCAGCAAGCGATACGTGAAAACTTGGCTAATTAGCCAAGTTTTCTTCGTCTTTTCTATTTTTTGGTCCCGATAATTTCGACATGCCGTTTTACTTCGACGTGTCATCTAATAATGTGACGTCTTTTTACTTAGAATATCATTAGCTGTATCTATATTGCAAAATTTTGTTTAAAACAATTTTCTATACAGGGTGGTAAAAATGTATGGAATAGCTGTTTTTTTTTAAATAATAACCGACGAAAAATTTCAACGCAAGGGGGTTCAGATTCATGTATTGAATCCATGGTAACAGTTCTCGCGTCGATGTCCCTGCCAGCCTGTATAAGGCTTGCTACAGATGTACATATTCGGGTCGGCATGATTCACCTCTAAGGTCCTATAAGACTTCTAGTTTATTAATCAGGGTATTTTTAAAGAAGACATACTCAAACAAATAAACAAAATAATAATTCAGTAAATATTATTGGTCTTTATTTCTTTTCCAATAAAAATCAACATAATTATATACAAACGACTATTTTGTGCATCAATGTGTAATCTAATTAGTAGTCACGTAAAAATGTTCAGTTGCGATTTTATTGATCGTTTCGGGGACCCTTAACTAGCACGAATTTTTATGGCTAAGTCAGTTTCACCATACTCGTAAGTTATTCAATGTGCCTTTAAACGGAGAGAGAAAGAGAAAAATAAAACCGTCACATTTAAATGCTCATTTGGAACAGCAAAGTGGGAAGCGGACAGTGGACTTTCTTGCCGGCTCTTCCCCATAGGAAGCGACCAATTGGAACTGTGCACCTAGCTTCTGACGTTTCATAAGAGCCCTTGTAGGTTTATGTGAATTAAAATATTTTGAAATTTTTTGACAGTCGTTTGACCCTTACTCTTGCAGCCCGCCAGTAGCAATATTAATCCAATCAAACATCAATCTGCCCAGCCTTTTCCCAACTACGTTGGGGTCGGCTTCCAGTCTAACCGAATGCAGCTGAATACCAGTATTTTACATGGAGCGACTAGGTAATACGATACCCCTTGGTAAGACTGGTTGTTAGACTTTCGGGCTTCTGACGACCCGTAACGACTGTCAAATATCTACAAACGACAGCTAGACCAACGGCTTAACGTATGTAAAGATGGTCAGCACCGTGGCAAGCGTAGCTTAACCTGATTGATCGACCTGTGCAGCTGTTATCACTTATCCACAAGCCCCCTGAATATTAATCCAATATAAATAATAATTAAAAAACATACCATTCAAATCCAGATCTCTTGCTTCAAGAACGAGAGGATTTTCAAATTCCTTTTCATTTTCCAACAACCTGGCTTCATACTTATTGGCCAGGAACATCGGCGCGTTATCGTTTACATCCTCTATGTTTATAATCAACTGGGCTGTATTCCTGTTTCCTTTGCCCAAGTCGTCTCGAGCCTCGACAGTTAGGTAATGGCGGGAAATTAGTTCGCGGTCAAAACTGTCATCGCCCGCTTGTTTCACGGTTATTACTCCTGATATCGGGTTGAGGTTTAGCCTGGAAGGTTTATTAATGGTTGATAACAAAGGAAATGTCACATAATTATACAATTTATTTAAATAAGTTTTTCTTCGTTATAAACAGCGTAATACAATTTCGTGGATAAAATTTGATAAATATGACATTTCAATGATTTTAGACATACATATTTTTTCAAAAACACGTAAAATAGTGCAGTTATACTATTACGTTTAAAAAGTTTATACGAATTTATATTAAAAACTTCTCTTATCTATGATCACTTTATCTATCAATAACACCTCACCTTGTGTTAAACGCAAAACTTACGCAGAGCAGTTCGTGTATCGGTTAACCTACTCCCATATAAAGGCTGAATAGAATCGACAATTCGTAAAATAATCAAAACAGAATACTCACAAATTAGCAATACTTCCTCCAAGACTGGTATACCTAATCCCCCTTGTTCCATAATTATCGGAGTCCTGATCGAGCGCCTGCACCCACGCGACAGTGGTGCCAACCCCACAGTTCTCTGGTATCGATACCGTGTACAAGGACTCTGTGAACTCCGGAAAGTTGTCGTTCTCGTCCTTTATATGGACTATTATTGGTACTATGCTGGAATATCGGGAAAAATATATGAAATTATTTATGAAAAACTTAAGTTCTACTGCTTATTAAAATTACATTTCACTGAAAAGCTCTTCAAAATCGCCCATTTTGTATCCTTTCGTAAAAATTAATAGCTTTAGCAAAAATAAACCTACAGCATAGATCAATACAGATTGTTCAGTCCGCATTTTAGTGTCCTAAGTACGTGGCAGGCTTGACTTGTTGGGCTAATTCAGTGAGGGTAACGTAGTCAGAAGATCTAAGAGTTACGCGATAGAAAGAGAGGCAACTTCTACGTGAATATAACTGTAGGTAATTAGCGCTGTGCGACCTGAATTGCACTTTATTATGTCGCAGCAAGAGTCGCTTTTTTAAAATGATTTTGCGGAGTGAACCATCTGTATCGATATTTGCTGTAGGTTTATTTATGCTAAAGGCTCTTTCAAACAGGCGCGATACGCGACGCGACACAAAGACACAGCTCGTCGCGCGACGAGCTGTGTCTTTGTGTCGCGTCGCGTGTCGCGCCTGTTTGAAAGAGCCTTAAAGTTATTAGTTTTTACGAACGAATTACAACATTGGCGATTTTGAAGAGCTTTTCACTGAATTGTAATTTTAGTAAGCTGCAGAACTTATGTTTCATCAACTGGCTACATAGGTTTGAAATTTATCATGGCTTTTTTTTTTTTTTGAGTCCGAATTGGATTTTTGAAGCGGACATGAAGCTGGCTGGGATTTTTTCTATTAATTTTAATGAAGTTAGAAAGTGGTAGATAAAAAACTTAATTGAGAAACAACAATAAACACTTTCATACATACCTCATTTTAGGATCTTTGGTAACAATTTCTTTGGCGACTAGACTGAAATTCATAACAGTGACTTTCTCATAGTCCAAGAAGGATGCGTCGTTGACTCTGATGAGGAACGAAGCCTCGTTGATACCTTTGAACGGCGTCACGTCGAACACGCCATGATCTCCAGTTAGGAAAAGCTCGAATGTTCCGTTTTTACCCTGGAATTATAAAAAATTGCATTGTCAGATTGAGTAATATTGTCACTGTAGCCGAAATCAGCATGAGATATATTATTATAACAAAAATAGCTCACATGCCAACGTGTCCGTCTAGGCAACAGAAGAAAAGCCACAAAGTAATTACTTAGAATAACTGATAAAAACAAATTGGCATGTGACCTCTAGTGAAAAAGAAGGATTATCCAACTAGGTGGGTAACAGCCGTATGGATGATGTCGGGAATCTGTATGTATGCAAATGTCTCACAAGTATTTTAAAGTATACTTAGCCCACATTCGAAAAATTTCGCAGCGGGATTTTTACGCACCCTAGATTTTCAACGTTTTGCACCGAGAGTTGAAAATCCAACAGTGTGTTTTTTTGACGTGCTGGGATGCACTCTGTTGTATTCACAACGCTCGGCTTAACACCGATAGTTGAAAATCCAGTGCGCGATAGAATCCAGCCGAGATATTTTTACGTCCGTGCGAACGTGGGCTTAGGTTTGAGTGAGGTCCAGTAGTACAGAGGCACCATTGTTTAGACCTTATTTGATAATAGACTGCGTATTCATTAGAGTTGCTACACATGCAGTTTGTGGATAGAAAATTGAGTAGATTTATTCAGCATGTTTTGGGGCCTTTGCCTTGCATTGTGACAATACAGATTGAAAATATTCATACCTGATCATAATCAAAGACCTCAGGAATCGCATCCTGTAGGAACGTAAGAGGAGTATTCTGTTGTGCATTTTCCAGAACTTCACAAACATATCTGTCATTCCTAAACCTTGGTGTTTCATCGTTAACATCTGTAACAATGACTGTCACCTCGGTGGTTGCACTGGGCATCGGTGATATGGTGCGGGATTCTTCGGTGGCCTGTAATTATGTTTAAAATTTTTGTCTGTCCTTTTGTTTGATCCGGCTAATCTCCGAAACGGTTTGACTAACTTTGACGGGACTTTCACTGGCATATAGCTGATGTTATTAAGAGTAACTTAGGCTAAATTTATTTTAGAAAAATAATGCGGGTGAAGCCACAGACAGCAGAAACACAAATAAAGCAAAGCTTAGATTAAACTTAGTTGCTTCATGGAACAAGCTAACATTTAACCAAATTGCAGGTTAATAAAATAAATAATTTGACTTTTTAAATCCCATCCCAAACGAATTAAATAAACTAACCAATATTTCCAAAATGTAAGCCCCATTGCTGTTATTAGGGTCCTCCCTATCAAGCTGGTTAACAGTGTACACAACTCCAGAACTGCTGTCAATGTCAAAATGTTCCTCTCCCCCTGCTATGATGCTGTAAGATATGCGGTTGTTGATCCCACGGTCACCATCAATAGCTCGCACTGGAAATGGGAAGTATGATTATATTCTACTTTTTATGCTATAAACTTAACCTAATGATTCTACACTTCAAATTATTTTATCCAATATAATGTACCTAATAAACAGATATCTAATATAATAGTTAGATAACTCAAACCTTATAAAGAAAAAATTTTTTTTGAATTATAAGTTATGTTATTCTAACAAAAAAATATCAGAGCGTGTGAGCAGCCAAGCATGTTATAGGCTACAGTCTGATTAATAGGCAATCTACATCATAACCTACCTTGCAAAACAGAGGTTCCAACAGGTGCATCTTCACTGATCCTTGTCACAGGACTAGCAACAATGAACTCTGGAGGCTGGTCCTCCACATCCTGCACCTTAATAAGGATTGCAGCAGTGCCAGTATTAACCTTGCCTTGGTTCGCCCGGTCCACAGCCAGCACTCGAAGTTGGTACAACGACTTTCGTTCATAATCCAACCGATTTGTCAATCGGATTACACCTTTCCCGTTAATGGTTTGCACAGCGAAGTTTTGTACGTCTCCATCTAGCTCTTGTAAATGATATATCACCTAAAATATAGATTTTATATACAAAAACAAAGCTTTTCAAACGTCGATCGCGTCACATGAAAATGACAGACATTGATTTGACACTGACACCCAATAATGACACTGACAACCGACAGGTGAGTTGTTTACGAAGCTTGCCGTTACAATACTGTCTCGATTCAACCCATTTTTTGGTTCTTGTCTCATGGATAGCTCTCGCCAAGCTTTTAGTTAATTAAATAAGTTACTGGTTGAAAGATTATTATTTTAAAGGACGACCTTTTTAAATATTAGTATGTATTCATTATATGTACATAGCCATGCTTTGATACCTACTCTCAATGGTTGGCCGAACTGTTTATGTAGTTTTTCTTTTTTATTTCCTCAAAATTTCTCTTTAATAAGTACATTCTACAAAATAAAAATTATAAATTAATAGTATAGTTTACTTGTCCGTAAGCTCCTTCATCTAGATCCGTTGCCTCTACAGTAGTTAAAATGCCAGGAGACGCGTCTTCTTTTACTGTGATTGCGGAAGGATATGGTTTGAAAATTGGTTCGTTGTCGTTTACATCTTCGACTAACAACAAGAAGCTTTGCGTAATAAAGTTTCCATCTCCTAAATGCCCATCAGTCAATGTTAATACAAAAGAATATTCATCACGGACCTGAAAGAGCAAACAATATTTTAGAAGTCTTGATGGTAAAACTGATTTTATTAAACTTTTAATGTTCTGCTAAATACTGGCTAAGTTTGTCGAACAAACCCAATGACAGCCATTTACTGAATAAAAATAAAAATGTTTTATTCTTAATGACAACAAAGTTAAATGGACGCTATAACTTTTTTTCGGCTAAAACAACCAGTGCCTACCTACTATGCTAGCCAGAAATATTAATTAAATTTTAATAAAGGATAAGTATCTACGTATTAAGGAAAGCTCATGATAAAAAGAAAGATTTTTTCAAACTTTCGAGACTACCTACCTGTATAAAAAAATAAAGAAAGAAAATATATTTATTTAGCACATACCAAAAAGCACACAATATAATTAACAGTATTTGTATGACCTATTGTACCTAACGTTTTTTTTGCATCAATTGAAATAAAAGTCCATAGTGCTACAAGCAAAAAAAAAAAACATAAAAAATGTTTAACTACAATTATATCAAACTCCAACGACTGATTTATGGTCAAACTTCACTTAAAATAAGTTTGTTTTAAACTTTAGATCGATGCCTATTGCCTACTAACACTAAGCTTTGTCTCTCAAATGGCTTCCGAAGCAGCGCGGTGGTACAGGACCTGCGTCAGGTACCTACTGGACCTGCCTACTGTATAACTTTTGTCTAATTGTGCGAAATCAAACATCGTACAGTTCGACGAAAAACTCACCTCTCTATCTAATTCCTTAACTAAATAAATATTAGCTTCGTTGGATGAAATGGCTTCTAATCTTAAAATATCACTACCAAGTTGGTCTCTAATTCCAAATTGTAACGAATCTCCATCGGGGTCAACGCCCCTCAGCCTGTATATTAGGCTACCTGAAATTAAAATAACGGTCAATTCTCTTAATTATACACACACCTACTTGAACAAACTATTTACGGCATTTACCGTTTGTGTTTGAAGAGTAGTTAAGAAAATAAAAGTAATTAGTTAGATATCTCACATGTAAATATGTAGATATGCAGAAGGTAGGTACCGAAAATGAACGAATGCAGTGTAAGGCTGGAAGTCTGGAGGGGCGGATATTATTATATTCCCGAGTTTTCCGTCAAACAGCAGTATAGATATTCTAGAAAAATCAGAATCTAGCAAGCTTTCATTCATAATGTTATAATGCAACTGAAAGGATCTTTTAAATTTTAAATTTTCATGTCATATTTGTTTTGGTGACAGACGGAAAGCCTAGGTGCCAGGCTTGGCTAACCCATAAGCAGAATGAAGGTTAGATATATCCGTCAATGAGGAAGCAAAAATCTAGGTAATGGATAAAGATGCTGCCCTAAGTTGTTCTCGTCACTAATATAATATATCAGGATACATAATGCAGGTGTAGCTTTTCATAGCTACATAAAACCATGATTCAGCAATAAATCGGTTATTCCAATTCATGTGACTCATTCCCATTAAGTCATTATTCGTGGCAGGCTGACATTTAATTTATCTTGTTTTTTTTTTTATTTGTTCGGGAAAATAAACAGTTATACATTCAAATCTTATAGTAAGTTATAGATATACGAATTACAAATGCGACCTACGACATTTTCTACAACATATTAAAAGTTATATCTAACAGTGCGCTATTCTAAGCTGCTAAAACAGAAAAGTAGTTAGTAGTGAACTTAAACAAAGACAGGCATGCTAACAACAGAGAAGGAGAGAGGAAGAGAGATTGAGTAAATATGAATGTTACTAATATGATCTAAAATTGTTTTGTAGACAACACTTATTTATTAACCAAATAGTCAAAACTCGAACCCCATCAGGTATTTTACGATTTCACAGTTTGCTACTATTAAAAAATCTTAGTAGAAGTGAACTTGAAGTCAGCTGTCATTGCCCCTGATGCTAGGCATTGGCACTTTTGACAGCTCACTTCAACTAAGTTTCCACGTCAAGATTTTACAGAAGAGACTGTTGACAAATCTTTCCTCGTTGTTACGTATTACGTAACATCGACAATTCTAAAGTGGACGGCGAGAAAGGGATCGTTCCAAAGGCTTCCCTATGTTTGTGCCAGTTGTCGTGGTAACCCCACTCTACCCGTTCCCCTAGTATGAATAATTTCCGGTTGTCAGTGCCTTACGGTAAACGCCGGGTTGTCCAACTTTGAATTAGCTTTTGGGGAATCGATATAGCAAGTGTTAGGTTATTAAGTATCATGTTCAATGTCGGCGTTTTTTACGATTGTAGTTTCGTTACTTGATACTTTTGGGAAATATCAAATTATTGTCTGTATTTAGAATAATTACTAATTAGTACCTAATACATATCATTTCCATGGGGCTTGTGGCTAAGTAATAATAGCCGCATGTCTCGATCGATCTTGCTGCGGTTGGCCCGTGGATGGGTGACCATCTTTTCATACCAAGACCCATCCGTGCATCAGAAAGCACGTTAAGCCGTTGGTCTCGCTGTCGTTTGTAGATCTTTGACAGTCGTTACGGGTAGTTGGAAGCCCAAAAGTCTGACAACCAGTCTTACCAAGGGGTATCGTGTTACCTAGTAACTAGGTTGTGGAGGTCAGATAGGCAGCCACTCCATGTAAAATACTGGTATTCAGCTGCATCCGGTTAGACTGGAAGCTGATCCCAAGATAGTCGGGAAAAGGTTAGGGAGATGATGATGACATATCATTTGCATACCAGAGATATTTCTCGACGGCATGTGAAGCCAAGTCAGAGGTGCGGCATAAAAACTCTGACACCAGTTTATGAACCCGAAACTGCTACGGTCTAATGCTTACTGTTAGCTACAATACTATTGACAGGTATAACCTCTCTCTCGCCATGCGCCACAGCAGAGGCTTTTTAAAAAAGGAATATGCACTTACCCACTGGTGTGTCAAGTCCTTCCTTTAGCCTGACAACAATTTCTGACTGACCATCTATGAGAAACCTGGGCGGTCTGTTGGCGACCACCACTTCTAGAATCGTCAGGAGCAACCAGAACCCTGTGATGCATTTGTACTGAACCGGTTTTAACCGAACTCGCGTCGGGTGAGATGTAACCCTCGCATGCATTGTAGTCAGTCATCTGTCACATCTGGCCTTGTTGGTGGTAGGTGGTGAGACCATTTTCTCACTTCGCACGGTTTCTCCGTGGGAAGACGCGTGCGGTATCAGTGAAAGTGTCACCTCACTGACTTGATTTGAACCCCTCGACGTGACTTCATGGATACCTGTAAAACGAACTAAGTGTTAGTTTGATAATTCATTGTTATATTTGAAAGGTGATGATACACTTCGCACTTTTGTTGGAAATGTGTGAAAATTATCATCTCGTTGATGTCTTTGCATAGAGAGTTAGCGTAATTTTTATTTTACTTATTAGACAATAAAATTTATTTTTCTTTGCCCATTCGAAAATGAGTGAAATGTCACAAGTTTCTGATAACATTGATTTATGTAGTAATGGGTTATTTGCCAAATAATATTCTTTGGAATGTCGAGGCAATTTTACCGCTAAAAACTCTTACAGAACATACCTGCTATTCTATCTAGCGAATCTATGCTTCAAACTGAATTGGAAGTTCCAACTAAAAACAATCAGCAAGTCATCAACAATTAGACAACATAGAGTTGAACATAGATGCTCAACCCAATCACAACACAACTTTTTCTTTCACATCGAAGCTCCCTTGTGTCAGTGGGTTATCTTGGCTCAGTATCGTGGTAAGGGAACTAGTGCGTGGCGACGAAGCCGAAGTGAGCATTTGCTAACTTGCCGTATCTCATTGTCTTGTACTGCCTAAGTATTGCCTCCGTTAGCACATAATCTTGCCTAACGAAGATACGACTACTTTCGAAGCAATCTTTCTGAAGTTAGATGGTGGTGATAGCAAAAGCTTTTTGACTTGATAAAGTTTGAATAAAGTCATATAATTAGAAAATAAATAGTTTAGGCATTGATTGTCTCACTCGGTCAAACTATAGCCGTCATCTCAGTAGTCACCCATTAGTTTAGAAAGGTGTACCTACAAATAAAAGAAATATATATATATTTATTTATTTTTCTGTTCATTTAACTAGCTAGGATTTGGCACCCCATTACGTGGTTCACATACTTTCATTTCAGAGGAAATGCAAAAATTATGTAACACACTAACACTAATTTGTAAAAGTAAAACAACAAGGTTATATTAATCTCATTGTAATGTAACATCTATTGTTTAGACAGAGTTATTAACCATCAACTAAATAATGTGTGATTAAAGCTGAAGATGTTACGACAGCCCGCATTATTAAATTGAATGGGTTGATACACAAGGGTTATTCACACGCATCGGGTTTGCGAAACAATTATGTAAATAACAATTAAAACGCGACCTCGCGACCCGTGCCGGATGGTAACGTATGAATTAGATGTCGTTGACGTATTTTGGCGGCAAAGCCGGCATCCCGTGAGGCTCGCGGGCTCTGAAACAAAAGGGGCAGTCAGCGCGACGGGTGCGAAGGCCAATGATTGTTGTACACAGCGATGGTACACTACTATCGGCGACTGACCTTTGTAGATACATCATCGCGACTGATGAACTTTTGGTGCAGTTTTGGTCATCAGCCTAATTGAATGCCTCATTATTGGCTGCGAGATGACTAGTTTTATAGAATCAGATTTTATGCGCTGCCTTCTGAATGCGTCAGCAATCAAAATGGGAGACCTAGTATATTGCAAGATTTAGAAACTTAATTAAATACAGCATATAAATTTATTTAAAAAAGAACCTTTCAGAGGCAAATGTAGTTAAGCAAATGGCTTTCTTTGACCGGACAATAAATATTCATAGTCACTAAGAAAGTTGGTTGTACAAATCGGCGTGGATTCAATTTGTTCATTCATGATTCCTGCACTCGGAGCGTGACGGACTTTAAATAAGTACGGCCGAAAGGAGTCATTACCGACAAACGAGAGAAAGCCTCCATACTCCGGTACACATGTGGTTGTTATAAAAATTAACGCCATCGCCATGGAAAGTGTTTTTTTATTGAATATTGGTTTTATTTTTGAGGATGTTTATAATTCATTATTACGTAAGTGTGACGGCAGGTGGGCAACCGGAAGCTTCATTTATTTAAACTGGTTCCATAATATATTCTTCAAACTCAAAATGTAAGTTGTATGTATTCGTCTTTGAATTTTTGTCATAGGTAATGGTTTGAACATATTTCATTGTTCTGACTCGATTATGTTCTCCATCTAGCTAAGATGAAACTAGCAGTATAGTTAGCTGATGGTTAAGGTAAGGAGATCCTGTGTGGTCGTCGTTTGTCCATAAAAGATAGGATTTTAAACTATAAAGAGATAGAACCATCAAAAAGAGACAAAGTCAATAATATTTTTGAAGTGAAAACTTCTTTAGACGCGTTGGGCATTTTTGAGATGGGACTAAACCATTGATTTCGCGACACCATGACGACACCTCATTTTTGTGAACGCGATTGTGTTCTTTATTTATATTATGTTACGGATCAATGTTCTATACAAGTATTTTTACGTTAAAGGGTTCTGAAGTTTTTTTTTAAACGCGATTGTGCTATTTATTTAGATAAGGTTACGGACCAATGTTCTATAGAAGTATTTTTCTTCCACCAAGGCGATCTTGTTCAAGTTTTCACTTCTGTCGGCACTCCCGGAGTGCCACCAATTTTTTATTACAAAGCTTCGTCGTGGGATCAGATATAATGTAATGGGTACTAAATAACCTTAATAAATTCTATGTCTACTTGTTTGTTCATACAAAGTGCATTGGTTGCGGTTTCTGCGGCTGCATCTCGACGATCTTATTACAATGTTAGTAACATTGAAATAAGATAACTTTATCACATCATAATCATAAATATTTTATATTGGTTACTTGGTACCTGTTTCCAAGTGAGAATGTTTGTTCTTGTGGTTGTTATGATGTAAGTGCCTTATAGATCTTATTTTTAATATTAAGAGCATTTATTCTGAAGGTTGGCAACGTCGCAAATAGATGTCAAATATTATGCTGTTTTGATTGATTTGGCAATATTACTGTATGAAAATATTAAATATGGCTAACTAGTGAACTAGAATATTAATAATAAATTGCAATTATAACACTGAATTTGATGTTGTAACAGTTTTAGGTGTAAAAAAGGCATTTGGAAAGTTTCCAAATACTTTTTGTTTACATCTAAAACTAAATATTCGGTGTTACATTATTAATTATTGCATTTCATAATCAATATTTTAGTTCGCTAGTATGCCACATTTCATTTCATTTCTATACAGTAATATTGCCAAATTAATCAAAACAGGTAAATATTTTACAGCTATTTACGACGATGCCAACTTTTAGGATAAACGCTCTTAAACAATAGTTATTCTCAGCACTTCATTATCTATCTTGCCTGCATGTATCGTCCTACTGCAGGGCAAATGTAACTCTTCCTTTCTTTTCCTCTCACTTTTGTCCTATCCTTTGTTTATGTGGGCTAGTCCTTTCGGTAGGAGTAAAGCTCGTCCCTCCAACTTTGCCTTAGTTCTTTTCAGGGATTACTACAGTGGTAAAATTAAAATAACCTAAACGTCATTCGTTGGTAAAACCTAGCGAAAAATAGAGAGGCCTTCATCTGCTGAAGTTTATAAACTTACCTACATTGAATTAATGAAGATTATTTATACATTTTTTGTTTAAGAACATTTTGTCAATTGTCTCCACAGAGAGGGTCAGGACAGGACGCTCTATTATAAAACAATTTTCTGTGATAGAGACGTCTTCGTTATTCGTACGGGAAGAGGGAATACACAGAGATTATTATGTATTCTGTTCATTCAATAAGAAGAGGTGATTGCTTTTCACACATTGTGATATATTTTATGACTACTATAAAGTAACCTATGTTTGAAAAACCTCATTTTTTGACGAGGAGTACTGACTGGCTTAACCGTTGTATTATTCGGTTATGTACTAAAAAATGTTATTTATTTATTCATTCTATTGACACACATATTAAACAGGTACAATATACAATCTAACACTAAATAGTAGATTGTTTGCCAAGGGAGCAACCGACTATTTTTAAGGCGAGAGTGTTTCTTTGAATCCTGAGTGCAGCAAGGGATTAAAAGTACGTCACTCGAACTTAAAATAGTGTCGCTCCCTTTTTTTTTTGAGTGTGAAATTATCAAATTACTTCTCCCGCTCTGGGCGGAACGGGAGGGCGTGTCAGACTCTTACTGACTAAAACCCACCCGTGTTCCTTCGGTTTACCTGTTGCCAGGGGCCACGATCTCCCTTTCGGTGATAGTGTCGCTCCCGAGGTGAATACTAAATTTTTTATCACCCTCTATGAGAATAAAAACGTCTGTTATCCGACCCCCGTCGGGAACGAAGTTTCTTCTCACGTATGATCTAAAAAACAAAATGTTCGCAGCCGTCATCGTGGATTTACATTTTGACCTCACTATCGACTTTAGCACCTTCGAAAACAATGAAAATGATACCCCTGAAGAAAAATTTTAAAATTTTCGCAGCTGCCACCTTGGATTTACATTTTGAC
The DNA here is from genome assembly GCA_916610215.1 of Omphaloscelis lunosa. Taxonomy (NCBI): domain Eukaryota; kingdom Metazoa; phylum Arthropoda; class Insecta; order Lepidoptera; family Noctuidae; genus Omphaloscelis; species Omphaloscelis lunosa. The sequence continues at coordinate 7,257,559 of OU744247.1, forward strand.
CTCACTATCGGCTTTAGCACCCTCGAAAACTATGAAAACGACACCTTGCACAAAAAAAAAAAGAAATCGCAGCCGTCATCTTGGATTATCATTTTGATTTCACTATCGGCTTTAGCACCCTTGAAAACTAAGAAAACGACTCCCATGACGAAAAATTTGAACATTTTCGTAGCCGCCATCTTGGATTTTCATTTTGACCAAATTCACACTTTCTCTCTATCTCTTGCCAGCCTGTTACTTGTTCATACAATGTTCGTGTTTGATTTCTTTGGTAATTGGAACTTTGACTAACAATATACACATTCCAAATTCAAATCACTTTTAATCCCTAAGGATTAAAAAGCTATTTTACTCCCTGTTTACGAAGAATAAACTAGCTCCTTTTGAATAGATGAGATACAATAATATATTATATATTATGTACAAGTATATGAACAAAAAGGGGGAAGAGCTCATTCGGCATTAAAACAATTGGTCCGTATCGTTGTGGAAAAAGTGTCCAAAAGGCTGTCAGCGTTGCCACGTTGAATGGAAATGCCAATTCTTTCGAATAAAAATAGGCCAGCCCTCTGTGCACGTGAAGAGTCGACCAACTGCTTCGGTTATGGTAAAATATAAATAGATACCTATTTAACAGTGGTTATAATAAGTTACTCAGCATTTTAACGTTTTGTAGAGAAACGCATGTTTTTGGTGTTCATCTTAGTGTGTAATTATTATGAACTTTGAAAAAACAGACTTAAAGTTTGATGAATGCTTTAATAATCTTCATTATAATAATATGTGTGTAAGGGCTTATGGCTATGTAATAACAGCCGCACGGGTCGATCGATCAGCTTAAGCTACGCTTGCCGCGGTTGGTCCGTGGATGGGTGACCATCTTTACATGCGTTTTAGCTGTTGGTCCCGGCTGTCATTTGTAGATCTTTGACAGTCGTTACGGGTAGTTAGAAGCCCAAAAGTCTGACAACCAGTCTTACTGAGGAGTATCGTGTTACCTAGTAACTAGGTTGTGGAGGTCAGATAGGCAGTCGCTCCATATAAAATACTGGTATTCAGCTGCATCCGGTTAGACGGGAAGCCGTCTCCAAGATAGTTGAGAAAAGGCTAGGCGGCAGATGATGATAAAAATATGTGTGTATGAGATTACACATACCATTCTATTCATGCCATCACATCACTCAGACAGCTGCCAAATTGCGAATACACCTCCTCCTCCACTCCACCGGTATATGTATTATTATCATAATCAATATTGCTACAAAGTGCTTGACTATAAATAAAGCTTCAGGGACGGTGTCTCAAAAGCTAAAAATGGGATATATCCTAGGCTAACAATATGAATTAGAGTGCCCAAAAACAGAAAAATATTCTATTCGTGAATAAAAATAAAACAAACAGGGAAAATTTTAATTTTCCCGGATAAATTGACATGTGGTTTTATATTTTTGACACAAAATGTCTGCTATAAATTAGGCACTCGATCTCAACCAAAGACGGTAAGGCAATCATTTTCGACTTATTTCCTTTATACTCTACTGTGTGCCGCGTATGTTATGTAAGTAGATATATCTTTCCATGACCTATTTTTGTTACCATGTTATTGTATTGTTGTTAACTACATTGATGTTGCTAAGGCTTCAAATTGGATTTAAAGATAATCCCTCAAACAGTACACTAGAATTAGTTTTGTAGGGCGCCTTGTAAACATGAACTTTTTACACACACACATGAAGACATTGGACACATTACATTTGCTAACAGTTGATTATTTCAACATTATTGTGTTAGAAGAGTCCCTTAAGGTTAAGCTAGTCGGTCATTCTTCCATACAAACGTAATATGGTGAATACTTGCCTGTTTAACACTGTACTTTCAAAACTTAAAATTATATGAATTTGTCTTATTATTATCTAGCCCTGTAGGGAAGCAGAATTGGAACAAAAATATTTGTTTGTAAGTTATGAGCGACAAAAATTCCATTTTTCAACACTAATTTTAACTCATCTTTGGGCGTAAAAAAATAACTTATGTAGTATGAAAATGGCAAAATAGAAACCGTACATATACGTATAGATAATTCATTCAAAAGTTCAAATAATTTTATTTTGAGTAGATACTTCTAGTAGTTTTACCATAATACCTATACACCCAAAAGTCTGTACATGAAATTTTAAGCGCTCGTTTTCGTTATAAATCATCGTCTATGTCACTAAATATATTAATAAATAAATCAATAAAAAATAGATGAATAAATACTAAAAAAAAAACTAAATAAATGAATAACTATACTAAATAGCATGCAGCATATTAGCCACGCCCACCAACGAGTTCGAGCCTTCGACTAGTGCAACCTTAATTGTTATACAAATGTAGAACGAGATGTAATATATTTTCTACCGCTTTTTCAATTCTAACTAGGACTATAATAATTTATTATTAGGAAACTACATAACAATAAATACGACTAGGTATCGAATCTACGATTCACTTAGGATAGTCATATCAAAACAGATTTCGTAAATATTCTAATCCATTACAATTAAAATAAATGGTAACTTTAGCAATCGGGTTGTTACGGACTTATAAATTCAGCCATCAAGATATTCCTCGATTCTCACGCTTGCACAAACAAAGCGATTGTTAAGAAATACACCGACATAGGTACAGCTTGCTCGTCCAAGACGACTCCACATATTCGGGTAAAAAATCGCAATCGTCGCTCTTATTGCCAATAAAATATGAAATAAAATTGTTTAAAGCCCTTGACGAATTTATAGAATTGTTTTCAGTAATAAAGTTTTATGTAACTTTAGCTATTAGTTTCGTACTTCGATCATTTTATTGTTTTCTGCAATCTTTGTATGGTGAAGGATTATCTAAGCATTCTCTTCTAAAATGGGTGTGAGTTGTTACTAGACCATTACTTTGGATTGAGGCCCCTTTGGGCGATATGTCATCTGTGATAATGAAAAATATCCTATCTTATATTATTAAACGAGTAATATTTGTATATAGGTATATTTGTAATCATGATCTCGAAAACGGCTCTAACGATTTCGATGAAATTTGCAATATAGGGTTTACGAGGGCGAAAAATCGATCTAGCTAGGTCTCATATTTGGGAATATTCGTTTTCTCTATTTTCACAGCCTCGGGAATATAATACAACGCTGTTATACCTTGGCGATATGTTTATTTTTTTTCACCCGAGCAGAGCTCGCTCGACCAATACCGCAATTGCGTAAGTTATTTTCGTAAACAATTATGCCTAATTTGTTTCATTTCGACAGTTCAACAACATTCATTGCGTTATTTACGTTTTTGAGCAGATTTTTTTTTTCCAACTTTTGAAGCAATGAATTATCAATCTGTATTAAATGAATTATTAAACAGATTGTGATTGTGTTGTATTACGCAATTAGGGTACAGGTACTGAACGTAAAGGTGATTAGGTTCTTTAAGATTTTAAAGGGATATGCAGAACTATTCTGTCCTTAAGAGTTTCTGTTATTACGAACACATGACGTCTATAATAAACTAAACTGCCGCACATTAAAATCTCTCGCATGCTCGCTTTTGACCATTCCGTGTTTAAGTGCGATTACGAATGTTACACTAATTACATACATGACTAGCCATCATCAACACGATTTTTTTCTATTTGTTACATTAGAAAACCTTTGGTGCATGTCCATTGTCTCTGTTTGAATACGTCAGTCAATGCAGGCGCGAGTTCGTAGAATATTTTTGTTTGTCTTTCGACTCATAAGTTTTAATTTAGAGGTTTTTGGCTACTTTATTTTCTCAATAATCAAACTCACACTCAAACTCAGAGCATATATTTCAAATAAACCAATTACAGGAACTTTAGAATTGTCAAGGGGTCGGTCAGTCGGAAAGATGAAGCTAGTTGCCGCTAATATTCTGCTACCTAGTCAATTGTTGCAAAAGTGGGGAAATGCATTTGCATTTCCTCAGTTTTGTAACAATCGACTTAGTTGCAGGGTTATAAAATAAACTTATCAAAGCTCTACTTGTGGCTTCAAAAAAAAAGTGACTTCAAAAAAAGGAAGAGGTTCTCAGTTCGTCGAAATAAATATTGTTTTCTTTAAAATGAATGTAATTTTTCATTAAATATAGTCATAAAATTGTTCTGCATGAACAATTTTGTGATTTTTGTTTAATGGTTAGCGATGTCGATCCGCATGAATTGATTTTTATTTTGAAGGGCTGCAGATATGCCGTTTTAAAATATCGTACGAACAATGGAAACATAGCAAACAGAAGATCCGTTGTGGATAAAAGCAGGTGAGCCGCTTTTTCTACGATACGAAAGTATGTGGGCCTTCGTCGGTCGCTAATTATAGGGCAACTCCTTCCTTATTCAGATTGTGAACACTTACGTACATTTTTTGCTCTAAGATCTCTGTTAAATACAATGTAAATCATTGCTGAATTACTGTCAGTCATGCAAACATATTTTTTTGTGTTAAAGAAGAGGAGGATTTGAATGGTTTGCATACCTATTTGCATGATGAATTTAATTGATGATAAAAAGAAACTGGCCCTTTATAGGCACCTTCCACATCGAGCGTAGGCGTACGTTAAAACGATATTTGTAAACAATGTCTGTGATCTGTGTGACGTCTACCAATGCCCGATGTGAAGATACCCATACAAGAAAGTTTCTATATTAAAGACAGGAGCATACTTTATTCGGCGAACAATAGACAATATTATTAAGGTTAGTGCATAATATAATGAGCAGCGGCTCAGGTTGATGTGACATAACCGTTACAGTGTGTAGCGAATCTTATTACAGCCTAGAAATATTCCTAGGCCATGTGTTCTCGCTTGCTAAAAAACCCTTGTTGGATGTCATAGGCAGACCTATACATTTTGTGACTGTACTTAGTACTGTGGTTCATGGTATGGATTTACCGTTGCTACCGTGAAAACAGAATTTTCTGCGAAAAGCTAATGTATTTTTCATTTCTTCTAACTTGCCAAATAATATTTTAGAATGTAGGTATATCACGCTCTACTTTTGTTCCAAGTATGAATCACTACGTTCACCATGTTTTTTTACCCATTCCTATTAATTCCTACATTTACCCGATGGATGGTGCAGGTGAGCGGCGCGGGCGCACGAAGCGTGTCGGCGCGTCCGAGCGTGCCTCTCCGGGAACCGAACCCGTCGCACCACCGCATCCGGTATAGTCTGTTACTCACTGATAGTTTTTGCGATATATATAAAAAAAAAACAATTGTTTTAATTTAAATTAAATGCTTCGAAGTCCATGTCATCGTCCTCTTATATCCGATGGTATTTTTGGTAGCAAGATATCGTTGCTGATCATTACAGTATTAAGAGAAGCTATGTGCATTTATTTAATCTAATTTAGCAGATACGTTATGTTTATTTGTAATACAGTTGGCGTAGGCGCTTGCTTAATTAAACCATTTCGACTAATCAACCAAAACCCGTTTAAAATTGATTCAAAACTATTAACCCTCACAAAGCTAACAGATCAATATAACTTCAATACGGATACCGATCATGACCGATCGTGTACAGAATAACGACTAAAAACAATGCTCATACAAGTTAAAATACTTCACCGAAGAGGTTAATCACCAAGCATTATGCGGATTTCGTGTCTATGTCGTTATTTTTGTCTAAATCCCATACTTTCGATTTTTAGTAACATTATGCAATACAAAAACGTTCAACTGTAAATTCTAAGTTCTAGCTTCTTTTATTTGTTGTTTTTCATCAATGCGGTCATTGATCGTAGAGTTGTGTTTTTGTATTTATTTCGTATTTTCCACTCCGTTTGTTGTTTTTAATATAATATAAATTTTTCGCTTGACAATGAGATCACGCAGGCAGGAAACAATATTTTAATTTATATGAAGAAAATGTGAAAGTTAGGTACCTGGTTTATGAACCTACTTACTTGAAAATCTTAGCAAAATACCGGTTGTACATCAAATAGTGAATAGACGTTTGATGAGATGTCTTCGTCATGAAAATAATAGTGAGGTTAGTGATTAATTCGCTGTATATCGATTTCTTATCTTCATCAGTCGTTAGCGACATGTATTCATTAATTCATCAGTTGTTAGCGATGTCCCGTTGACGCGGAAGGGTTGGTTCTATTTCTAAGTTATTCCAAAGCTAGGAAGTTATTGCAAATGCATCTTATCTTTGCAAATATTTCCGTTAAAATGCTATTTAACAAATACAGGTTGGTTACGAAACGAGTAGCATGTAGAATTATTAAAGTAACAAGAGTGGCAGGAGTCACAAGGTGCTATTAGCGATGAAAATTGCAGTTCAAAGAAACTGACAAACAGATAAGTTTTCCATTTCAATATACGTTTATTTAGTTTAATGATAGGTGTCACAGATTGTCACTGCTATTAGCATCAAGTTTGTAATCTTGTTAGTTTTCTCCATTTCTGATGATAGCAATCGATTCTGTTTCCCACCTTTCCATCAATTTTAAAATATCTAAGTAATAGACAATGATCACGTGTGTGTATTTTATGACAATAATAACATAATTTCTAGCGCGATACTGATCGACTCATCTCATAGCATGTCATTGTTTACATGTGTCGTGATTTCCCACGATTTCGAACTGAGCAAGAACTGAACTTGACAATGCTATCGATTTTCCAACAATCACAGGAATCCATTAAGTTTTTAGTTGCGCCCGCGCCGGTGAAATTCTTAAACGGTTCTAGTCAGCGACTGATGACGAACACTCGTAGAGAATTAAATTAAGATGATATAGATAAGGTCATTTTTTGTGTAACCTTACATTAATGGTGGGAACGTTGGATGACAACAATTGTTATGCGGTCGGGGAATAATTTTGTTTGCATAATTAATTCACAGAAATGAAAGTGTTTATTGTGGTTAAGTTGCTGCACTTATTTTCACATTAGAGCAATTTTGTATGAATCGCTGAGACCACAATGATATGAATGTTCTCATTTAGTTTTAGACATATTGTTTCCCGCTGTAGCTTCCCATAATTGTTTGAATTATAACATCGTGTCTATGTTTCGATAACAAAATATACTTAGTATTTTTTTATTGTTTTGGGTAAAAGTTTTGCAGTCTGTATGATTTTTGAAGGAATGCTAATGTCCCTGCAACCTTATAATCTTTCATGATTACGTATGTCAATTTGTATGATTGCACTTTCTTGTCCGAGCTACAGATTGAATGTAAAAGGCAATATTAGTTGACCCATAAATCGCGATTTGATCTGTCACGATCTACTTAACGGCATAATTTGTTTATGCGGGTCTGCGGGTCTGGCGTACAAACAGAAAATGTTTCACGCTACAAGTGACAAGTAGCGTGAATTTTTGCTTAAGTAGTTATTCATCTCGGCCCTTTGCTTAATTAAAGATCAACTTTTACTTGAATGCCGAAAGTTTGTCTTGGCTAATGAATGTTGTTATTGTTATAATGTAGATAATTTTACGGTCTTTCTCCTTAATAACTTTGGGAAAGTATAATTCTGTTACAATATTATTTTCATCAAAAACGTTGTGTTTCGAGCCAAGGTTTAATAGTTTAAATACCACATACCCAGTTGCAGACTAATGACCTGTCACATTGATGTCGTTTGCAACGTATAAACCCGATACATCCGCATTATTTCTATGCTAAGCCCTAGCGGCATTAGCACACTTTTCACCTAGGTAGCAAATCTCATTATCTAGTAAATAAGTAGGAACTTAATTAAGATCATCCGCTAGGGACAATACGTATGTCATAGTATCTATCAAATGTGTTTTAAATTACGCAATCAGACTTTTATTATACAATTTAAAGTTAATTTATTAAAGACGATACCCACAAAAAAAATTTCAAAACCAAATCTCTCGCCAGAAAAGATAAGTTAAAAAAAAAACTCACTGATTAAAAAGTCCTTGGCTATCAACGAGCATTAAAAAAAAATTGTACTCGCTTTCGGATTTTGAATGCGTAGTGTGAACAGTTGTTTGGTCCGGTAATTCACTGCACTTCCTGTGGCGCGCACGCAATACTATCGACAGGTGTATCAGACCGCGGGCCGCTCGCGACTGCCCGAACATCGAAGAACCGCGGACGCTTTTCCACATCCCCTAGTATCGCGATGACAGACAAGTTCCATGGGCTTTGGGGGGTTAAAGTTCTAATATTTTATTTGTATGTATTTTTATTATTGCTGCAGTGTATTTTTATGTTAAGTCAAAAGGAAATTAAGAATTTTTTGAGTATCCTTAGGTAACAGGAAAATCTTGTTCGGATAATTATCGCGCATTTAAAGAAAATTGGAACTAAATAGTTTTTCAAAATAAACTGAGAAAATTGCATTGATTACATTAAGTAATTAACGACAGTGAGAAATATGAAAAACGATTTGCGAAACTTATTGTATTTTTATTTAATTTTCTTTTTCACCAGAGTTAGCGCCTATAACTTTTAAAAGATTGCTGAAGTGGAATGCGTAGAGAACACAATTTTTCCTAGCACCAGTTACGGCGGTTATTAATAAGGTTCTCTAATAGTTTTAGATTGATGGGCGCTCATATTTAGTCTAACATTGAACGAAACTTTTATTGCACTGATTATCAATTTATCAATACCCGTAGCGGCCGTAGCTGACTTACCTATAGCAAAATCAGTCTATAATACCCCACTGCTGGGACACAGGCCTCCGCTCAGAGAGAGGGAGTGGGTGGTAATAGATTACGACCCACTCCCTCTCGGAGAGCATACTCGCAGTGGGCCCACGTGGTCTACCACGCGGGCCCAGTGCGGGTTGGTAGATGTCACATGTCTTCGATTTTTTGGTTCTAAGACATGCCGGTGTCTTCACGATGTTTTCCGTCACCGTTTTGAGAGAAGTGGTGATGAAATAATTTACACAAAGTAAAGCGCCTGTCAGGGTTCGAACCAAATCGTAAGCCGCGGCCGTTACCACCAGGTAGCTTACACAGTAAATCTCATACTACTACTACTTGCATAGCATTTTCAAGTATTGTGTAACATTGAATTCTTTCTTTTATTGCCAAGATCAGCATGAACGTTACAGTGTTACAGTTATTTTTCGCTCTTTACAACTCGTTACGTTGTCTTCATGGTTCACGAAGAAATTTGTGTTTTTATTTGTCACCGTCAAATACGTTAAACTACTACGTTACTGGTTACAGTTAAATTTGAGCAAGTTCCAGCTTTCTTTGTTTGTTAAAGGCAGATTACTTGCAACTGTAACATTAATTTCTCGGTGGATTTTAAAACGTTTCTTGGCATTTTTTGGGTGGTCCTAGTCGATTGATACCGACCTACTGGTCAAGAAAAATCCAATTTGGCAAGAATGCTATTTCCAAATGAACTTTTTATTGCGACAGAATCGTTTATTTTCCGTGGTTTTAATTTAGATTTTTGTGAAACCTACTAAAGATGGCCTGATTTTATTATGACAGTTTGTTAGTTGTAATAGTTAGTTATATGGACAGTTTTTTGGTACATTCGTTTGTCATCGAAGCGTAGAGGCGGCTCCCTCGGACGACGGCGTCGGTGGACGAGCGGTGACCGTGACGCTAACCATACGCCACTGACCATACTGACTACCTGTGAAGAAGTTTAACTGTAGCATAAAACGGGATGCAAATTACTAAGTGTGCAAGTAGGCACACGTTAATTTTAGAGTACCTTTAAGTACCTACATGTTTTAACACTAAGTCGGTCGAAACGGTTTTAGACAAAAAAGTAAAATCCAATTCTACTGGATATTATTGAAGAATTTTGTAAAAGTTTCACGCTTATTTTCCCTAACGGGCGACTAGTTCAATTCACTAATTCAAGCGGTACTCGCGTACTTATACAAATGGTAATGATGACCAAGCAGTTTCGCTGAAAGTGACGGATCAAAGTGCGCTACAGTGCATAAGCGTCAGGTTTGATAATGCTGCGGGAAAGTCCGAAAGGGATACCGTGGCCCCTGGTAACATACAGGCAATTGAAGGAACACGGGTGGGTTTTAGTCAGTAAGAGTCTGACAGGTCCTCCCGCTCCGCCCAGAGCGGGAGAAGTTATTTGATAATTTCCCACAAAAAAAAGGTGTGATAATGGTCTTCGACACTCGCAGAAGCTTCGGTAGGTGATGCTGTCTCTGTCGTTGACAAGTGCCGCTCGTGTGTATGAGCACTAAGCTACAATTTACTTTGAGCAGCACAAAATAACTAGATTCGACGAAATTGTCTAACCACAATAATGAGACGATTTCCATTAATCCTCCTTGCTAAAAATAAGGTTAAAAGTGAACTTCTGTATTTGATTTAAGTTCAAGTGAAAACATCAAAAAAACTCACAGATGCTGTTACTGTCGGTAAGTAAGAATAATAATCATTTAAGTGCAGAAAATACAGGTTACCAGTTGTAAAAGTTGATGGTTTAATGTACAGTCCATATTTTGCCTGTTTAGCGCACTTATAACAAATTTTCTGGTGCTCTTGGAGCTTGTAGTAGCTCTGTTTTGCACCAAATTGAAAAAAAAAAGATCGCGAAACTCCTATATTAACTTTAACATCATGATCGTCTTAAAAACTGTATGATATAACTAACACGCACGCTCATCTCTATCAGAAGCGATCACCTTGTACGAACACATTGATTTGCATTCTAATGGCGTGCTTCCAAGTGTTAGAGCCGCGCAAACACGGGCAACTTTTCCAGCAATTATTGCCCGGCAACAGTTGCCGGAGGTAGTAAAGCAGTTTCTGTGTCAATGTTGTTAAATTCCAAAATAATGCTTCAACTGTTTTGACAATATAGTCTTTAATAATTGCGTTTTATATTTTGTAATATGTTGCTAATGAATGTATTCTGCAGTTGGTATATAGAGCAACGTATTCCTCAAAAACAATATGGTGTGACTGCGTCTCAATCAACAATTGCGACATATTGGTATCTCAGTAAATTGCTCGAAGTTATTGTGGTAACATATTTGACCAATGTTGCCCGGAATCGAGCAACTAAGGTTGCTCGTGTATTCAGAGGTCAATGGATCGATGCTGCTAGGAGCACCGTTCGATTGTTCCGCCCGGTGGATCGTAACGTTCGTCATAGGTGATAGCAGACGGGTGAAAGAGCAGAAAGTTGCATAACCATAAATATTTTTGTTTTGAATATCGATTATTGGTTATGCTTATGTTTTTAGGAAGTGAATTTAAAGTACTTTCACCGTCTTCTGAAACTGTCTTATGTCATAATTTATTATTTAAAATGTCTTCATAAATATATGTCATATTGGGACCCTGGGGTCCCGGACCTTTGGAAGGCGTACGAAGGGCCGAAGCCAACTCGCAGAAGCCCGTTAGACGCTTTTAATGAAATGAGGTACCAACCGACGATTATCCTTGTATGCACTATACAAGTGCACCCAAGGACAAGCCCCGGTGGTTGCGGTTTTTGTCCGAAAGGGTTACCGTGGCCCCTGGCAATAAAGGCAACTGAAGGAACACGGGTGGGTTTTAGTCAGTAAGAGTCTGACACGCCCTCCCGCTTCGCCCAGAGCGGGAGAACTTATTTGATAATTTCCCATCCAAAAAAATGGACACACCCCGATTGTTGTTGACTTTTGCAAGGTTCGGGAACAAAGATATTGAACTACGGGTTTGGGTGGCTAAAGTGGACTGATTACCTAGACTATGGAAGAACTATGGCCCCTGCCTGATCAATATTTTATACATATAAAATGGCAGGGGGTGACTTGCACACTCAAAAATAGGCCCCCGAAAACTGTCGCGATACACCATTCGTGTTAAGAAAATAGTGAGTCTTCGGTCTAGCCCCACCCCTCGATCAATCGGCTCACAAAAGGCACAAGCGTTTCGTACGAGGATCTGCCGTTAATGGTCAGCTTTGAATCAGCTAAAAATGAGGTGTCGGTAACGGTGTCGCGAGTTCAATTGTTTTTTTTTCCATCTCAAAAATGCCCAACGCGCCTAAAGAAGTTTTCACTTCAAAAACTTTAATTTTAATTTTGCACTCTATAAAGCGGCCCATTTTCGGTGTTGAATTACAAGATCGTGTTCGTAACCTAGAGGTTCAACGTCTTACAGGACGTAGACACTGCTGTGAGTTACAGCTTTGTTATGGATATGGGTTGGGCAATCTCGCTCGGTGAAATAAGGCAGAAACAAGAAATGGAATCTGGCGGTAGGCCGAAACTGCAGCTGTACAACATGGCACAATAAAAAAAAATAGTTCATGACTCGTCCTCTAGAGAGCACCATATTCTATTTAATGTTACGTCAGATAGCCTATAACCAGCGGACGATCAAGACGCTTCCAATGATACCTCATTTGTCAAATTATGAACGGTAGTTTAGAAGTTATGAGGTAACAGATGAACATACATACCGGTCAAAAATCATAACCCTTCTTTTTGCTTCGCCGTAGTCGGGAAAAAAGAGCCTTCTACCGTGTATGAATTTATTTACATCTTAGGGTAGGCACAGCCGAGCCACTGACCACAGCCACCGGTGGCTCTCGCCTCTTGCTGCGCTGTTGAGTACTGCTGTAGTGGGTGGCTACCACCGGCCACACATGTGCGACGAATCCATACAAAACGTATGATAGTGCATGTGAACTGCTTGTCACTGGCCTACCGGTGGCTGTGGTGGGTGGCTCGTTTTTGCGGAGCCTTAGACCTTTTGATTTTTAAGTCGAGATTTTTAAGATAGGTAAGTTTATATCAGTGGCTACTTGAATTATATTAATATTATTGGGCGGTAAATGTGGATCATTAATAAGATCATTATCAATCAGATAAGATAGTTTCTGAAATCCAGCTGCGGAAAGAATCACGTAGTTTGAACTATTTATTTAACAGTGAAGCATTGTAGGTATGGGGCCTGCTTCATCACAGCCTCTACCTGGGGTTAAAAACTAAGGGGAATAGTGAAATAATACAACAAAATAATTTAATTTAATATTTTATTCGTATCATAGTAAGATAATTAAGTTTATCGTACATTCCATTAATATTTATATGACTGACACGATACTTGGCGAAATAATATCAACGTCACATAACGACTACGGCCCAGACTTTGATAAGGCAGGAGAGAAATAGCAAGCGATGTGCAACCATGAAAGATCACCAAGAAATATACCTGAAATTGAGGGTTTGGGGATGAGTGAAACTATTTTGGGTACTATTATAAGGTTGCCAACCCTAAATTTTGAAAACCAAGAAGAGAAGGTGAAAATACCACGACATTTTGGGTTGAAAACAGGACGCAGTATAAGAAAGAGCAGTAGTTAATAGCAACGCGCAATGAAAATAGGTTCAATGAAACTAAATTTTCCCGCACTAAAGCTCTCTCTTTCTAACAGTTACATAGGGAGAGCTCTACTGCGCGAAAAAAATAGTGAGAAAGAGACAACAAGTATACACGTTACATCTTTATTTTTGAAATACCCTGCGCCTCGCGTTTGAAGGTCATAGAAAATACTTTTCTATGACCTTCAAACGCGGGCCGCGGGGCCGACCGATAAACGGTTGAAGGCGCGAAATTTAAAATACAGAACTTTACCAGGATGCTTTAAAAACCAAGGACGTTACTTAAACAACTATCTAGGACACCCCAAGACATCCCAAAAAGCAGGACATATCCTGGAAAAACAGGACGGTTGGCAACCCTATACTATCAGAATATTCGCGATGTTTTTAAGAATTATTTTACGCATTGAAAGTGTAAACAGCTATGCAGTGTGTAGCAGTTTTGTTACGTAAGTGACAAAGATTGTGTCAAGAATAGTCGTGACGTGTGTTGTGTTTTCTTGTCATATGAGGCGTGCTGGTTGCCTGTTGTGGCTTGCAAACTGACCAAGGCAAAGTCACGATAATATTCTGATAGTCTTCAAATCGAATTACCATTAGCTTCTAGTAATTTTATTTGAACTCGTAATCACGATAGATGCGTAATCAAATTTTTGCTAGACTAAATAAAAACCAAGACAGCGCTGTCAACAGTGACGTCAGGCCGGTTACGTAAACATGTGTGCACTTAGTGAGGTGTAGTTTGATTGTAAATGTGTGCGTGTGAGCGTGTATGAACTGGAGGTGTAGTTTTGGTATGCTTCACTGTATTGTTCGCAGCGCTATGTCTTGGTTTTTTATTTGGTCTGAGTTATACAGGTGTGTTTTTGCTGCACGCGTAGTATGACCACCGTAGACACGGGTTTTGTCGACGGAAGAATAGACAAACTGACAGATTGTGATTGTTTATCTGTCATTTTGTCTATTCTTCCGTCGACAAAACCCGTTTCTACGGTCGTCATGCTACGCGTGCTGTTGTAACTTCGGTTCCGGGGCTTACTATTAACTCTTTCTTATAACAAGTCGCTTTAAGCGCTGCTAATTTGCGCTGCAAAAATATTAGTAGGCATGAAATGAGGTGCTTGAAATATTGGTGATAAGACCCCGGGAAAGCTATTAATGAATGATTATATCATCGCAGTAGAAAGCAGCTGGGCAATTTTGCACCTACTGTAGTTGCATACTATTTATTCTAGAACGTACGTTATACGGTTAAACTAACACAATACCATCACAATTACTTTAGAATATCAGTTGATTGATTCGTTCAGCTTGATTTTTATGGGTTATGATTCATTATACTTCTTCTCTAAACAATTATCTATATCTATCGTTAATATTAAAATAGATTTGTTGATAAAATCTTTCAAGTTCATAACAAATAGACACCATATATTATGAGAAATCAAAGAGTGAATATTGTATAATATTTATTTATGTAAGAATATAATTTAACTACTGTTTTACGTCAATATTATATTTCTGAAAGGCTAATTGTGTAATAATTTCAATTAAAATTTAGATTTGACTAGAATTTATAATCAGTGCCTATAGGTATAGCGTATAATGCATTAATTTTTATTAGCAATGTAACTCAACGTTTTAGTAATGTTTGTCAGATTAGCGCATTTTAACAAACTTGTGTACTTTATTATTATTATTGACCAGAGATCTGGATCTGGTTGCATGCAATTCGTCACTTGACACGTATATTTTGTACTTACGCGTAATAAAATTTAATAAATCTTGTGACGCTACAAAGATGTTATTAAAAACGTGGCTATAATACGTTACGAGCAATCATCAAAGTTACTATTGTGTTCTGACTACAATTATATATTTGAGCAAAATATTATCGAACAATAAAAAACTTATGCGCCATTTTGCAGTTTATTTTCATTTGATAATTGCACATAACGCAACTTCACAACGACTACGCAAACTGTCTTTTAACTTTACATTATTTACAAAGGCTAACCTCTTGGAATGCTATACTTCATGACATTTTAATATTTTCTACATAACATAGTCTACTTTTTATTAGTCAAGGGACTTTATTATATTTGCACAAATATAGGCCGCATGATGCCTTAACTTGTCGCTTAATATTTAAAAATTCTACTCTGTAAGTCATCTTCTAATAAGAATATAATAATTTTAAAGTTCCATAATTTTAATAGTCATATATTAGGTCTAAAATAAAAGCTGCTTATTGCCTTTCAATAATTGTGTTCAATATAAAATAAAATTATTATTTTTTTCATTCATTATTAGACTATCTTTGAGTATCTACATTGGTCGGGTAAGATATATAAATAAATATAAAGATATATATTTCTATAGATTTATATATTTTTCTAATAAATCTTCTATGAAATAGCTACAGAGATCTTTTCCGAAAATAAATTATTTTATTAGATAACTTATCAAATATATGAAATATAATTTACGACGGCAAAAGTTTAGCACGATCCACTATTAGGAACTTTAACAAAACAGCATGTAGTTATTAGATTTTGAGGCTTATTAGCATACATGTAAGATTCAATAATGATTAGCTATGACTTTTAATGTCCATAATATATTATAAAAAATACATGATATAACCGAATCTTTTGTCTATCAATTTTTTTTAACGTATATTCAATAGAATATTAAATACACAATTTAAGGTGTGTTCATCACCGAAGTAACCAATATATCGTGAAGACACCATGTACTCGTATATGAACGTATTTAGCTTCGCGTAGTTTTAATGATATTAATTGTATTTCAATAATTGTTTTAACGATAAAATTGAACCTTGATAGAATTAATAAATGTCATGAAGGTACAATCAATGTGCAATGATTAACAAAATCATCACTGCAGTGTTGGGTAGAGATTCATTTTATTTTTACTTATATTACTTTCTTCTAAGGTGCGTTTTGTTTCCCTATCGTGGGTAACATCCTTATCTCGGCATCACCGACGTGTATCCGTTTCTACCGCCAGACCCGTTCAGGGGTGTGCTTCTTCCATATTAATATCTGCGTGGTATTATGTTCACTGTGGGTTCGGCGGCCGTAGTACAGTGATACAAATAGAGCCTCTTAGTATTCGCAGCAGGTCAATCACTTCTGGTGTCTTCATTGAAGTTACATTCTCGTCGTTGACCTGGAAGAAAAAAGTGTGTGATTTCAGATTATTATATTATTTGAGGATCGCAACAGGTCTACTTAGCAAGCTTCGTGCCCCCCCTAGAGTTTAGTGTAACCACGGATGATGGATGATGTGTCAAGAGCATTTACTCCCCTAAAAAAACGTCAAGCAGGCAAAAGTAAGGAATTAATTTAGTAGCTGGAGTTACCAAAATTTTGATTTTTAATTGCTTTTGTTCCTTTAGGAAGTGGTTTTTTAAGTGAAAACTTCTTTATCTTCTCATTTTTGTAAACGCGATTGTGCTCTTTATTTAGATAAGGTTACGGACCAATGTTCTATACAAGTATTTTTCTTCCACCAAGGCGATCTTGTTCAAGTTTGCACTTCTGTCGGCACTCCCGGAGTGCCCACACATTTTTAAGTAATGCAACCTAATGGATGCAGAACAGTCCAACTGTTCTTGAAGCTATCTACATTTTCCATGTTGTTATTATATTAAAAGCTAGACCCACCTGTAAAATAACATCACCACGTCTAAGCCGTCCATCACGCGCGGCCACACTGTCATTGTAGACTGCAGAGATGTAGCTCTGACCGGACTCCGGGTGGCTCTGTACGCTGAACCCGAGCCGACTATTCCAACCACGGTGTAGTTCCACTGTTACTATCTGAAATGAGATACAATCCCATTAAAAACATAACATGTCTCGTAACGCAGTTCTTCTACCGCAAAAAGATGTGAGATCTAATGTAAAACCAAGTCTATTAATTTATTCAGTACCTATCTATTTGTCATCTTTATTTCTTTAATAAATATAATGACTTGGCCATGTCGTTTTACTAAGTCTCTTTGTCACTGAAAATTCAGTCTTTTAGCTTTATCCACAACGAAGTTGAAGGGGGTCGAAAATGTCCTGAATAGCTTCGAGAAAAGATGGTACGGTTGTGTCTTTGTGTTTGTTTTGCTCGACTTGGCTCCTAATAAATTGAAATGATCGTGGGGCACGGCAGTCTAAGTGATGACTGACAGCAATACCGATATAACGATCGTCCTTGAATCCAGTTCTTCATAAAACGAGTATTGAACTTGACACCCGTTACAGTTCTGTTTTTCGGAGCAATTTCAACCCATCTACAGAGAACCTGCCCGAAAGAAGCGTTTGAATCATAGTAGAATTAAAACTGATTAAAAACAAAGAAAAACTGGGAGTCAACTCATTTGTGTACCTAAAGCTGCAAAATCATTTCTAACCTTAGTTTGCAGTAACCTTAATTTGCCTTAACTTTTAACCGAAGTAAAGCGCTTCAGAATTTTCAATTTTAAATTTAAGTAAACGGACTTTATTATCAGCAGTCTTAGATCTTACCGTAGGCTCATTACATGTGTTATCTTTCGGCGGTTCAGGTTTGACGTTTTCTTTTTGGACGGGCTCGATTTCCTTGGCTTTAGGCTGGGGGAGAGGATCCATCTTCACCTTACGCTCGTTGTCAGGAGACAACGCCACACCTTTCCATTTCTTCAAACCGTTGCCTAGAATTTAGAGAAATACATAACATTTTTTTTTTTTAATTGATGAGATAGGTAGTTCACAGCTGAACGCAGACGACTCTCGTTGTTTAAAATGGTACAGTTTAATATGTTACAATAAAGCAGACTGCTCTCCCAACAGTGGCGTTGTACCCATCCTCATAGACATCTTTATCCACTAACGATGCGGCTTTTCTACGTATCTCACAGTTGCCATCCAGTTATCCTATTTATAAAAGTATTTGTAACAGAAACGTACCATCATCCTTATGTCCTTCTGAACTAGTAGTATGCGCATCACTTGTAGTTGTATGAAGCACAGCGCTTTGATACGCAGGGTTCGCATGTTTGAACCGTGCCTCATCGCTCAACATCTCCACTGGCATCGACACCGGCTCGTCAGAGTCTACAAGGAACACTGGCTCCTGGTACCTTTGACGAGACATGTCCTCCTGATACACGTTAGGGGCATCCAGAGTGTCATTGTCTAAGTTGTTTAACTCGTAACCATGGGGAGGCACTGGAATTGCACAAACTAATCATGTAATAGCTATTATTATATTCACGAACACTGTTAACAAATTGACAAGTCGTCAATTATTCGTTCACAGAAAGTTGACTCTGAATGTAGTGATTTTCAGAGAACCAACCGTCATTTGTTAACGGTGTTCAAAGTTTTGACATTTATGAGTGCAAATGAAAACAGAAGAAGATCACGCACATAAGGCTAGACACAATACTCTTCGGGGTAATTTCAAATGGCCGAAGAACATCTATGAAGTGCTGTACGCTACAATAGTGCGTTAACATAGTCTTGGTATGGTTCAAAATCCGACAGTCAGTTTATACGCTGCTTTGGATTGAAGGTGTGAAGCGATGGGTTATGAAAGGACAGTGTGCGGCCGACAGCGTCTCACCTGTCAGGCTCAACTTTTGTTTTCTACAAGTGGGTGGCGCGGTGGGGCTGGCCAGGGACACGGCCCGCCCCGGCCGCCTCGAGTCCACCACCACTTCTGTATGTTCCGAACCGTGTTCTACTTTGTTGGAACTTGGAACATCTGCGTGGAAAACCTACATCGCTTAGTGTGTGCGTGTATATTGTATGTAGCAAAGTGTTAAATGTGGTTAGCAAAGTTTGGCAGTTCACTAGCTTTGTGCAGGCTTTATTTAATTAAGCTAGCCGGGATCCACCTGTGTGATAAATATACATCCATCGCGCTGTTTGCAATGGTAATGCGGATTAGTTGATGAACACAGAGACGGAGATAATTACGTTCATTTGTGCTTTGAATATATCATGGGCTTGTACCACGTAATATGATTCCTCCGTGTACACACTTAAGCAAATCAATATAGAAATTAAATCAACAGATTTGATTACTTTAGGCGTAAGGTACATTAGTGACATTTGCATAATAGTATACTGTAAATATAGAAGCACAAATTAAGCAAACTTGTTATGTAGCAATGTAAAATAGATAGGAAACGTAAAATCGAACCTCGAATGGTAGTGTGTACTACATTACACCCAATTATAAATAGATAACCTTAAGGGTCGGAGTTTTCCTACGTGATCAAATCAGAAATGAAGAGATCGGCAAGAGAACCAAGGTAACCGACATAGCCTGAAGAATTGTCAAACTTAATTGGCAATGGGTGATTGAATCAGGAATGAAGAGATCCGCAGGAGAACCAAGGTAACCGACATAGCCTGAAGAATTGCCAAACTTAAGTGGCAATGGGTGATCGAATCAGAAATGAAGAGATCCGCAGGAGAACCAAGGTAACCGACATAGCCTGAAGAATTGCCAAACTTAAGTGGCAATGGGCAGGGCACATTGCTCGCAGAACGGATGGCCGATGGGCCGAAAGGTTCAAGACGTAGCGTTGGAAGACCTCCCACAAGTTGGACCGATGACTTTGTGAAGGCCGAAGGAATCCGCTGGTTGTGGAAAGCACAGAATCGGTCGAAGTAGCGGTGCTTGGGAGAGGCCTATGTCCAGCAGTGGATGTCTTTCGGCTGAAATGATGATGATGAAGAAGGGTCGGCTATACTTAGGCAAATTGTATTATGGGTTTTAGATAAGTTTATAATAGAAAACTTAAAGTAGCCACGAAAATAAACATCTGGCTAGCTGAAGAGTTTCACCAGTCAGTGACGAAATCGGATTGTGGATAAAGCTTGTAGATTATGGTAAAAAAAAAAAATTAATACCACTAAGAACGTGCAAAAAGCACTAGCGTATTTTGATAACTTTAAGAAGTCACCTAAACTTAAATTAAGACAACAAAGAACAGTGAATCCACGATTTTTTCTGTTTGCGTAAAAAAATCAGAAATATTCGGAATTTTCACGGGCACAAAAATGTAACATTGACTTGACGGTGACAATTTATTCAGAAAATTTCCGAGCATTTTGCCTTTAGCCGACCCTTAAATAGACCTCTAGGTTTGATTAGGCAAAACCATTAAGGCTGCAGAAATTGATATATTATGGACAGTTAAGTGTCAACGCTTGAACCTATCGAGTGAAAGGTTGAGTTCACCTTTAATCCATTTACAGCACTTTCGATCGGTTAATTACTTAACAAGTTTAACCTTTCAGTTTGGGGCCACAAGCGCCAGAGCGGGTGACAATCCGAAACAAATGGAATTTGGTCACACGCTGAAACAAATTCAGCTAAAAGTATTTTTGTGTTGCGATCCACTTTTCAAATGGCACAGTTTTTAAGTGGCTTATTGATTCTAAAGCTAAAGTTTAAGCCGAGTTAGGAATACGGAGCTTATTCTTCAAAATTAGATTACCTATACATTACGATTGAATTTAAAGACTGGCTTTTTAAAACACTTTACTAATAAGTACTCCTTCATTTTCATCGTCATATAGCTAAAAGAGGTTCATTTCTAGAATTATAACAAACTTCGTAATTTTACCAAACTTTCAACATAAAATATTCGTAAGCTGCCTTCCAGAAAATTCCTATACTGTGTTAAAAGTTTCGAAAGCATTAATGACGTCATCCAATAAGTAGCATACATACCATTGGGTTGTTCGTAGTGGTTGTTTTCCTTGGTGAGCTTGCGGTACTTGCGGGGGGAAAGGCAGGGAGAGCGGGAGCCGTCTGCCGCGTCAGGGGTGAGGCGCCGAGCAGCCAGGTCGCACAACATTGATACTGCTTCAGGCCTGATAGTAGAAGTTATGGTTTTAGGTGAAGTCTGGTTAGTTTGTATAACTTTTGTGGAAGATCTCAGATCTCGTTTTGAGACTTTGGGATTGATTACTTAAGTATCTACTCAATCCTGTCTTTTATTACGCCCCTTAAAATTGAAATACTACTTCTCTCTGAAAACCTCGTGAAATCAAAGACAACTCTCCGTTGAAAGAAGTGATTAATGAGGATTTGATTACCACCAAAATATATTGAAACATGCTAAACCTCGTACGACAAGTATGTCAAAAAAAAAATGATTTCCAAAGAACCTGAGCGGAGGTTTAGGCCTATTCATTGGCGCGTCAGAATCCGTGGGCTCTTCTCTCGGTGACATAGGCGACAGCGGCGTAGCAGCATGATCCCTGTACAGGCGCAGGCGCACCTCAGACCCGCACGCGCGAAGGAACGCCACAGCTTCCGCGTGAGACATGTTAGACATCGCTGTGTCGTTCACCTGTACACACAGGGGGTTAATGACCGACAAATGATAAATGCGGAATGTGAATAATGCTTGGTATGTAGAGCATTTCGTATCGTGGGGGTTTTACCGAGATCTTAGGAAAAACAAATACAATATAATGAATTATAATGTTTGTCTTGTAAGCTACTGTCGTCCGCGATAAGTTCTCATATTATAATAACTTCAACCTTATTAAGTCACTCAGGGGTTACGTTAACCCTTGAAGAACCATATTTCCACAATTTTGGATTTGTCAGTTAAATTTTTGAACTGCTTTTTTATTATTTTTAATTAGGGAGTTTTATAACCTCAATGCGTATGACAGTCCCATCATACTCTAAATAAATAATAATAATATACACGCTCCCATGTATTATATTTGGGCCATGAACCTGAACAGACTCTTCGCATGATTACCATTTGGTTGAGACAGAATTTTAAGAAATGTGCCTAAATTAAGCCGGTTCAAGCTCGAGGCCCCAAACACAACATTTCTATCAGACTCCTATTGAACACAGTTCATCAATAAGTGACTGAGTGAAGTGAGTGAATGAGTTTCCACTGTTATGGTTTTGGCTGCTGTCTGTATGACAGTTGAGAGCGTTTCATTCTAAAAGTTGGCAACGTCGCGAATAACTGTCAAATATTTACCTATTTATTTTTTAGTAATTTGGCAATATTACTGTATGGAAATATGAAATATAGCTAACTAAAGTGAAGTAAAATATTAATAATGAATTGAAAATAAAATTATATAAGTGAATTCGATGTTGTTACCGTTTTAGCTGTAAAAAGGGCATTTGGAAAGTTTCCAAATACTTCATTTTCATCTAAAGCTAAATATTCGGTGTTACGATATTAATTATCTCCTTTCATAATCGATATTTTAGTTCACTAGTCAGCTTTATTTCTTATTTCATACAGTAAATTAATGAACAGTGAAATGTTTAATAGCTATTTGCGACATTGCTCACTTTCATAATGCACACTCTTAAATCTTCTAACTGCTTTAAATGTAAATAAAATATTTGAAACACAAAATCCAATTAGTTCACATCTAGTTAGATTGCAAACAGAACCCAAAATCAAAAATAACACACTCGATACCTAATTGCATAACACGCTCGCTTTCATTTTGACAGCTAATCAATATTCATTGCATTGCGTTGATCTAGTTATCGGCAGGACAGATTTGAAAAGCATCCGCGTCTGGTGCAATAAATAAAAATATTTATTGCCAAAATGAAAGCTATTGGTATTTTTTCACTTTCAGAAGAAACAAGATTATGTTGATAACATGATTATATAATTACATGTCAATGAATATGGATAAACTTATAAAAATTAAAAAGGTAGTTACGAAAACAAACAAGCAAAAAAACATGGTATTCTGTGTTATTTCTACTAAAGATAACGGTGGGAATCATTTTACGTAAAGTGACATTCTACAATATCAGGGTTATCATTAAACCTTAACAATTAATGTATGAAGTTCGTATGCAATTTCGTCAGCTCATTTGGAGGAAAGTAAATTATTCGGAACTACGCTGCACCCCAATTGCATAACACATATTCTAACAATCCGAAGGATTTTGGAGGAAATTTCTAATCCTTTGCGTCTTATGTATAAAAAATTCGTTAGCTTCAACTACAATGGAATGGAATTGGACATAAATATTTATACTCTAGTATTAATAAATACATTGACTTTGTCTTAGGAACTTAATACTGACTATAAGACCTAATACTTATTGTAAATAAATGATTATGTCAATGCATATTTTTGAGTTGTCAAAATTAAAGTCTTTGGCATTTGTATGTTACGCAATTACCCCTTTGGTCTCCCTTAAAATTCTGAAGAACATAAGCATCATCAAATTTTAAACTACAGTTTTTTCAAAACAATGATATCATTGTTTTGCAGTAAATAACATACCAAGTAGAGACAAAATATGTTCTTGATATCTCTCGGCAAACCTCGTGTTTCGTCAGTCGTCGGATTTCTATCAAGTTGCCCTTTGCACTTGGTGCAGACCGGACGTTTTCATTCGACTTGGTAGTGTAATAATATAGAATTGTTAATACTCTTTGAACTTAATGTAATTTACTTAAAAAAGTCGCAGGTACGACAGATAAGAAAATAGTTTTACAGCTCTATATAATTCACACGGAAATCAAAACAAAACAACAATAAAGTACTTAGTTCTGGATTCAAATTATTATACACGATAAATCTAATAATTGATGGACATGGAAATTAGCATTCGTTTGTATTCGGAAATCCGATGATACCCGAGGGACATTAGAAAATAGAAATACTGTATATGATATTTGTGTAAAACCGTTTCACTATTAGTAGGACAACAATATTGACTCAAGTGCGTCTTCGGAGAACATTCACGATGCCTTATTCTACTTTCTGCTCGTTTAATTTTAATGAGTCATAAGTCAAGAATGACTTGTATTTTACGTACTTGCTTCTTTATTACAACTTCTTTGTCATAATATTTAAGTATTGATACAAATGTATAATACTGGTTCATGCCCCACTTCTTTGTCAATACCGTTTATGTCTTTACTACTAAATTAACTGTTCCATTTATTTTACAGGGTCTGTTTGAACAGAAGCCTATAGTCATTTGTTTTAGACGTGGTATCATTAATTTTACTACTGGTTTGTATTCTATCGTTCATTGCTGAGTTCCGTTCCTAACTTTGAAACCTCTGACAATAATTATCCTATATAGATTGTTTTTGTCCTTTATTTGATACTATCTGTTGCCGTCGGATCTTATAATAGCATCCTCGTAATTTGTTTTACGAACAATATTCTTTCTACCAACAATCGTCTTCTACGATGTCCTGTCCTTCTCACCGCTCTGGTTTTATTTACTCTTCTCTTTGTCCAGGCAGTATTTCTTTTGAATACGCTATCTCTGAACATCAGGATGGCAACCGGTCGGTTATCTTTCAAAGTGAAGGCACGTGAACATATTAGTAAGAAGTTGGCAGAATCATTGCAGCGCTGATTTGCTGGATTTGTTTTCTCCTCTACCTATCGTAATTTTTTCTGACAAAGTTTATTCGGTTTATATATATGTATGTATCTATGTATTAGTTTGTATTCTTTTTCGAGTTATCTATCTCTCATGTTGCACCTGCCATGTTTTGTCTTTGCATCACCCTAAGGTTGACTGGTAGAAAATGCCTCAGGGCATTAAGTCCGCCTTTGTACAGTATTTTTTACTTATGCATAAAGTTTTAATAAATAAATAAACAATATACGTTGTATATGAATCTAAGAACTTGTCTGTCTGTATGTCTTTCATAATCAAAATCTTCACATTTATAATACACGGTGTATTCATCGACCACATCCCCATCGACGCACACCCCAGCGTAGAAATTATTTGCAGGTTAATTTAAAAAAAAGAGCGAGCCTAACAGTAGTTGCATGTGATGTATAACATCTGAAATCTTTGCTGACAGTACCAACCTCTTGGCAAATGGATTAGTACCATCTGACGGTTAGAACAGAAACTCTCGGGTCACCCAGATCTTTTACAGACGTTCTGAACAGACAAGGAGTTTTAATTAACTTCTGTATAGAGGTGGGCTGGTTGGAATATCCACCAAACGGCCACCATGACCCACATACAATGGTCAACCTTACGGACTAAGTGCGGAAACCAAAACCCCATAGCATAAACATACTCGTAGAACCATCTGACGGCCAATTCTTGCACCGCGCGCGATCATTGGTGAAATCAAACAGCGTGCGCTTCCCCGGCTTCCTGTTACATACTTCCGTCCGTTTTTACGACATCACTCCCACAGATTGCGAGCAGTAAGAAATATCAGAAATATCGGTCCAGCAAGAAAGCAAGATCGCAGGAAAGCGAGAGAAGACATACACGTAAAAAAAAAAACTATAGATTGCGCGTCGATGTCCCTTACACCCTGTATAAGTGGAATTAGTTAGTCTACTTACAGCAACAATCCTGTCACCAGGCTGTATCCTGCCATCACTCAGGGCCGGTTCCCTCACCAGGGCTCTGACGTAATGCCCCAACGCGCTGTGGTCTTCCTTCCGCAGTGTGAAACCGAGGGAACCGTTCACCTTGGTCATGATAATATCGAACTCCTGGAAATAAATATTTTAAAATTAGGCAGGGAGATAGACAGTATATTTAACGTATCGATATGTTCATTTTTTTAATTGTTACCAAGTTACCTAGTTATTTTGACAGTTAACGTTTTGCATTAAATGATTAATTGTGACAAAAACTAACGTCCCGATTCTAAAACGGCTTTATTGAAGAAACCCTGAGGTCTTAGCTTTATTTGATAAAACTGAATATTATAATATTATTTCGCAAAGCTTCCCTATGTCTTCTTATAAAAATAATGTAAACAAGCCACAATGTAAACTAGATATTCTTGCAAGACTAAACTATTGCCAAAACTGCATTTCTCGTTGCGTTATGTCCGGAAATATATCAAGTGGAACTAGTATGGTATGTAGGTATAATCGTCTGTCAGTCAGCGTGCTAAACGCTTGGCACTCGATGCATGCGACTTGCGTCAGTGGTCTATACGAAACGTGACAAGGGGCGATGAACATACTACATATCATTGTTCTCATGGTATTCCGATACTGAATTTATTTTGAACAGATATTTACGATGTTTTCCTCCTAGCTGCCAATCAGTATTTGTTTCGATTACGAATAGCGATAGAATTTGGCGTTTTCCTGTTCGAAAACGATTAAAGGTTGGGTTTGGAACAGATATGGGTCTGTGGTTCCATAAAATAAATTAGAAAATAGTCATCCTTTAACTTTATCGCTCTGTTTAAATACACTTCCGTCTAACGCTTACACTTCTTAAATTAACAATGAAAATATCCTCCTCTTAATCATATCATAAGTACTTAAAACAAAGTAATCTTGCTCCGGGATTAGAGTTCTTAGCACCCTGTATACAGGCTTATAGGAGCTCCATTCACTCTACATTAAATTTCCATAATACAACATTAGCTAAAACGAACTCACCACTGATCCGTCATCCTGCGGGCGTGAACAAAAAGCTTTATTAATAACTGGCACAGATTATATTACAGACTCCATACATCTTGCACACCGGTAAATTATACCTCATTAAATATAACGCCTGTTAACAAATTACTCGCCTTACAAAATGGGGCTCTCACGATTATAAGGTTCGGATATTTGATTCTAAAATTACTGTTGTAAGTTTAAAACTGAGCTATAATTAGATAAGGAAAGAATAATATGGCTAATCCATCATATGAAGCAGTTGTGATCACGTTAAGAAAAATATTAAGGTTTTTGTAGATGTTAATGGATAAAGAACAAGGAAACTCAACTGCATATATGAAAATTAAAACATAAATCATAAATGCAATTAAAAAAGTTAGCTCCGTGACTATAGATCATTGTGGATAGAACCGGAGATAAACGAAACAAATTAACGTGTAATTTAGTTTGTAATACACGTAAAAGAGGAAAAAGTAAAGTGTCTACTGTTTTCTTCCACTATTGTCTGTCGGTAACTTAGCAATTCTAACGAAAACTTGCTGTAATTATAATCCTTTGAAAGACTACCGATATTTATGGTCTTATAACGTGCTCGTTTTTACTTTGAAATCCAATGAAACTAATTGCTGTCAGATACAGTAAATTACAGTCTTAGCGAGAAGTCCGGAAATAAATGGTTTTATCGGAAGAAAATGGACAAGAAAAAGTGCATATAATTTTTCAATTTCACCGATAAGTCCGGTTCCACCTGAGTAAATATTGTTTCGTTGCAGTGCATACTTAATGCGGTTCACTTTAGATACTTTTGAGGTATTGCTGTGATGAACAACATCGCTTGAAAAGGGTCTCACGCAATGTTAACTTGTCTGTCTCAAATCGGCTCTATTTGGCTACTCCTACTCAAGATAACGTTACACGACGCTATATTATTTCAAATTGAATGAGCCATTTGAATCAATTGAAATTAAAGTAGTACACAAGGAGTGCTGCAAGTCTCCCTAAAACTTAAAGACGTTCTGCTCACCCCGTACTGCACATCGTACACGGGCAGCGGCCGGTCGAGGTCCGGCAGGTGCAGGTCGCGCCGGTCCGGCTCTGGCAGGCGGAGGTTGCGCCGGTCCGGCTCCGGCAAGCGCAGGTCGCGCCGGTCTGGTTCCGGGCTGGCCTCGCGCCGCCCGCGCCCCTCCGACGACGACGTCGTGGCGCTACTCGTCGTCGCAGACAGTCTGCACACAAATGCCAAAGGTCATTACATTTCAAGACTATCTACATCAGCCACAGACGCCGCAGATCAATCCAAGCGATACACCACACGTTCAAACCGGGTTCGTCAGAACGTCCGATTTTGCGATACAATGAGATGGGAACTCGGATAACATGATGTAGTTTCTGACGTTCGTATCTCCTCGCCTATACATTTTGTGTCTAATCTCCAGGTAGGTACGTGTACCGAGGTTTGTTTGTCTATCCTTAATGACACGAGGTGCCGAGGTATTGTACGATAACATTCATGCTCACAGAAATCTGTGTGCCTTACTACCTTGGTAGTCTTAGTACCTACCGTGTTTGGTTTATTTATCATGCACGACATGAGTGACCTTAGAGCGTGGGATGATCGAGGGGACAAATTACGTGAGCGTGACGTGTTATGGTTGCTCAGTGTGATGAGTGTTTACCTGGCATGC
Organism: Omphaloscelis lunosa; assembly: GCA_916610215.1. NCBI lineage: Eukaryota > Metazoa > Arthropoda > Insecta > Lepidoptera > Noctuidae > Omphaloscelis > Omphaloscelis lunosa. The sequence continues at coordinate 7,286,047 of OU744247.1, forward strand.
ATAGGGTGACAGTTGAGGGGGTCTAGCGGCGGGAGGTGGGGCGGGTGGGGGGTGCGCGCCGGCGGCGTCGGCGGCTCCGGCGGCGTGACGCTGTCGAGCACGTCAGCTGGCGGCCGGCACACGCGCAGCTCAACCCGCGCCGCCGCCGTGCGGAGCACCTCGAGGGCTTCCTAGCAGCAAATAGACGGATTAATTGTAGTCGGATTACCGAACAATAAATAAATAGCTCTTTAACAGTTCATTTCAGATCCAGACAAGCGCGTCACCTATCACAACTCCCAAATTTGACATCTGACCTTTCCATCACAATTTCATCTGATGACATAACTGTTGCTGCTCCACTTCAAATTATTCATCGTGTTTTGTCGGATTCGCAAAGTGATAAAAGCGAATGCTTTTAAATGTTTAATTATTAGCAAAACTTTCTTCAGTTTCAATTTAAAATTATAACGCTTTAGACAAATACTTTGAATGTATTTAAGATACTTGCTAAATTTTGAATTCCAAATTCGCGTTTTACCGTAACGAAATCGCCTAAGTATCATGGAGATTTCGAAACTTTGAAAGACAATCAAACCGGAAGATATTCTACAAAATTTTCGGTGCAAAAATATTTGTTAACAACGGTTTTCATGCTTAGGCGTAACGGTTTGTAGAATTAAAAATTATAGGTCTGTTAGGAAATGAAGACTCATTATACACTAGGTATTTACAGTTAGGTAGTGTACACGAATAAGACAAATTAGGGATTAATGCCGGAGATTTACGTGCTTCATGACTGTTTCCGCCAAGCACTAAATAAAATGCGTTGTTTTTGTTCCATTGGTACTGTTTGCCGTCTTCTTTCATATAGAAGTAGTTAAGGTGGAACCTTCGACCATGCCCGCGAAATTCAAATTTTCTTATGTTTTTTTCATTTTGTAGGTCAGTCTCAGATCTCATGTTAATGATTGATTGATTGGCGTTTATAAAAGATGGCCTCCCTCTATTTCTTCCACATCTCACGGTTACCTAAATAACATATCAAATTATTTGCTGCTAAGAATGTCAATTTCGTGAATTTATGACATTATACACCATCACTGAGAATTGTATTTACGATTTTAATTATTAACATTCTGTAAATATATATTTATTATTTTTACGACCTCAAATCAATCAATCATTAACATGAGATCTGAGACTGACCTAAAAAATACAAAAAACGTAAGAAAATTTGAATTTCGCGGGCAGGGTCGGCGCTTTCACCTTAATGCTTTTAGTCACTTTAACTGTAGGTACAATAATAATACGTTCATAACAGAACGGTGAACTGTTCAGTTACTTAAACAAATGTTTAGGTTTTCAGTTTGTGGTTTTGTTATGCTCAATGAGCCTAAGCGAGTAAGAAAGTAACCGCAAGTTGCGAAGCAATACCGACCAGAATAACTTGGTAACGGCGCACCCCGCTGTGACCGATAAAAGGAACTCGGAGGGAATTAATAGAATTTCCCAAACGAAACTGAGTTAATGGCCCATTTATTTATTGCGAGCATTGAATTCGGTTTGCTCACGGAATCGCTTTGATACGCGCGTGATTTGGCTACATTGTAATTTTCTGGGATTATTCCTATTTCATCCAAACCGACAAATGCTGAACAAATGAGATTACTTTTCATCGCGTAGTGTAGCAGCAGTCTAATATAATTTGGTACAACTTTGTGGCAGACATTTTACAGTTTATTACATTTGAACCCGAGGCCTCGGCGCGGTCCGCGTTGGAGTTTTCATAAAAGTTTTTACGTTTATAACCAGCCTCCGAGCGCCGGCTCCGGGCGCCGGCTCCGGGCGAGGGAGCGAGGGAAGTGCTGCGACAACAAATGGCATTTTTAACATGACTTACTGTTTATTTTTGTAAGCACGAGGCCGTGTTTTATGTTTTTACCTTCATAACAGCTATGCAAGCAGAGTTTTGTAAAGGGCAGAACAGCATACTTAAATTTCATAGGCTCTGTTGTAATGAATATAAAATGTTGACCGTGCACTCGCAAATAACGTTGGTGCTAAAGATAAGAAAAAACGCGGAATATGCTAACATTATTTCGGGAAGTTTATTTTCCTCGGACTTTACCTGCCAAAGATAAAAAAGAAAAACATTGTTGGACAAACTTTTGGGGTCGAATGCAGTTGAATAATGAGGGCGCTTAAACTCATTAAACTTTTTGTTAGTCTATGTAAGTTGATGAGTTGATGCTTCTTTTGTTTTACTTACGTAGGTACTTAGGCCAGCCAGGGGGACTCCGTTGGCAGAGAGGAGTAGGTCCTTGGGAGCAAGACGTCCAGTCCTCCACGCGGGCTGAGGGGGGTACAGTCTTCGGATCCTCACCAGGCCGCCACCGCCGCACACTGACATGCCAAGACCGCGGCCATCTTTTTCGACTACCACTGTGAAGGAGTTTTCTGTTGGACAAGAAATGGGTAGGGTTAATTTCAGTCGATAAAAAAAAAAATGTTTAGCGCAATATTGTTTGCAAAGCATTGTCTTGAATTTCAGCTTACATCTTGGATTGGGCATCGTGTTATTGCGTCTGTAACCACTCTCAGCTTTAGAATTTTGTTTCAACGCAGTGAATCAGATTGCAGATTTGTAACATAAGCTGATGAATAGCAATAAGCTTCAACAAACAGAAAACGACAGAAGTACATTCATTTTATCGTTGATTTATCGGTGCTATGTCAAAAAGACATCTCTCTGTCTATTCATGAATGAAAGTGGTGGGTTGTCAAAGATTCTGTTTATGTAGGGTTCGGTATGTCGAGACGTGCTCGCTTTCATCACAAACAGTAAACTCGGGATCCAAATTCCGTTACGAGCCCGTTTTACAGCTTATTTACACTTAGGAGCCGAGGCTGCATCCGAGATATGGGAGAATAGTGTTATACGCTTATATTTAGGGGATTACAATAATCTGAAGTAAAACCTCCGTAATAATGAAGACGGGAAGTGGTTTACTTTCCCACATTAATGGTCGTTTCTTAAGTTCGAATGATTGAAAACTTTTTAAGCGTCTTATCGTTAAGTGAGGCATTCGAATTCAATCAAGACTATTCAAGACTCCTCTGTAGTAAAAACACTAATGTTGTTCTTACAGACTTCAGTCGATTAATTGAAAAAAGAAACATCGTTTATTTAGCACAATTTTGTACTTACCTACAGGATTTTATATAAAATTAATATTTGTTTTGGGTCGAATAAGTGCCCATAATGTAAAGACCGCTTTAGGCGGACCCAAAAGCCCAGGTGTTTTCATTATACACAGAGCAAACGAAAGTAAGTATGGCTTGTTTGGACACAAACATTGTTTATTCAGTACTTTTCGACGTGTGTAAGTCCAGATTAAGCCTACATATGGAGTATAAATTATGCATAACCGTGTGAAATATACTGGTGCCCAATAATTGATATAGAAGCCTCAATATTGCAAATGAAAGGTAGACAAGTGTCGATCCACGGTCAATTTAAGTCCCTTTTAGATCCAAAATGGACGTTAGAGGATGCCCGACATGAATTATGCATTAAGGGAGTCCATAGCAACAATTTGGACTCGGACTTCGGAATGATTTCATTTATTCTGTTTTATGATCTGGTACTGATGCTGTTCCATTTGAAAGCTTTGAAACTAAAATACAATAGACGTTGATGTATTTAGTAACCTGTTCCGCTTAACTATTCCTAAAGAGCCATACGATGTGGCAACACACCTTGATCGGGTTCGCGACAAGTCAATCGTTATCCTGAGGATGCCTCGTTGAAAGGTGAAATACGAGTCGATTTCTTACAGGGTTTCTTATGTCTCTTTAGGAATAGTTAAGCTGAACAGGTTACTAAATATATCAACGTCTATTGTATTTTATAATGGATTTCCGCAAGGTCACGCCCGAATCAATTAACTAGTTTTGAAACTATAATAACAGCGTGGTGTTTTTAGTTTTGGCATAAAAAAAATAAAAATTATGTGTGTTTCAGAAAATGTTTTGTTTATTCCCAAGTTCTACCGAAGTTCGGAAGAATTGGGGTAAAAATGTTAAGCTTTCAATAAAATAAAAAAAATTGACGCCTCAAATCGTAAACATCAATATTCAACCAACAAGGAAAACTCGAGATAAGATTTATCTTTCAAAGCACAAAATCAAAGGTTTTGATGTAAATAAATTCGTTTGTCCGTTTGTAGCTCGTTCAGAATGAGCAGTTAGCACCTGCTAGGTGTACCATTTGACGTGATTTGTTTAACATTCCAATATTATTAATGTGCTGACATTTAATATGACTACATGCCATACGTTTATTTAGTTCACTAATGTTATGGTACTGCTTGGTATAAATAAGGTGATCCGTGTTGAGAGTCCATCGTGCATAACTATTTGCTTGAAACTTTTGCTATTGCCAAAATAACGTAATGTCTTTTTTTTCTAAATCAATGGTTCTTATTTGGTAGTATCAATAAGATTGACTTTTAGCCGACTTTATCGAGATAGTAAGAAATCGTGGCCGTCCGACACGTGTACCTGCGTCATCGGGGCTCTCAGGGACGAACCCGTATCAACTATCTTATAGTTGTCATGATTGTAATAGTTCAAATGGTCACTTAAGAGGGCCCTTCCCGGTCCGTCAATCGTCAACGCGTGCATGGTCAAATAACTTGTTTCATCCAGTGCAAGTGAGAACTGCTAACAAGCAAGTGAGAACGCGATAACATTGTACGAAAAATAGTATGCGGAAATTTCATAAAACTTGTTTCAGGAAATATGTGTTTTTGAGTAAGCCTTACAAGTTTGTGATATAAATGTTTATCATTTAGAATCTCCATTACATGTGCGAGGTTTCTATAAAGATGTTTTCTTTACTTTTACAATTTATGAGTACACTATGAACGGTCAAAGTTCAAGTAAAATTTGTGCAATAAAGTAGATTTTTGGAGGCTTATACTGAATTTTTTTCTCAATTATTGTTTTCTTTCATAGAAACCTAGATATAGTGCACAAGATACCTATTAGTTAAAAATTCCAAAGAAAGGTGTATTAAAACGCCATAATCACGTACGAGCGTTTTTATGAAAACTATGTCGGGTTGGCCGCTCTTAACTGTGTTGACGGCTGATCTTACAGCTACTAAATTCATTACTGAAAGTACCATTCAGTTAATTTGGAAATCTTTACATATAAATAAATAAAATTGAACTGTCTGCTTGAAATGTCAAAATAACAACATTTTACTAAATGCATAATATGAAAGTATATACGATACGTACATATAAGAAAAAAAAAATTGTATGTTTGTTGCGGCTAATCTCCGGAAAGGCTGGACCGATTTCGACGGAATTTTCACTGGCAGTGATGTTATAAGGAGTAGGTAACTATAGCTACAATTATTTTAGAAAAAGAATTAGGGTCCACGCGGGTGAAGCCGCGAGCAGCGGCTAGGTACTTATAAAATTGGTGAAATGCCAATTTCAAATATTCAAGGAAATCCCCTATAATTAAAAAATTAGCAGGGTTCGATTACCACGAGGATCATTTACTCGATCTATGTTTAGTTAGTTTAGCCTAACAAGAATTGTTAGAACTAGGAACTAAAAAATTTTTTTTTCTTAAAAATACAACCAACTTCCAAACTACAAATTGAAAAATAACTTTAATTTCGATTTTTGTTTTTCACTTTTTAGTGTGTTGGTTTTTAATTCATCAGTTCCACTTTACCAAATGGTGCTTTTCGAGAGCAAATGCACGAGTTACTATGAAAAATACCCAAATCGCTATAGGTGTGCCTATAATATTTGAAGAGTTCCCTCGATTTCTCCAAGATTCCATCATCAGATCGTAACCAAATGACAATGGGACCAACTTGAAAGATATACAAAATATTCCGACGAACTGAGAACCTCCTCCTTTTTTTTGAAGTCGGTTACAAACGGCCGCTTTGGCAGAATCATAATATGATAATATTATGAATCACACAAACTGTCACAAACTAATAATTCATAATAATATCTATTCTATTCTTAATAAATGGCAAGCAAAGCCTATGTCGACTATTCTGACAATGTCGAAAGTGAGTTGGAAAAAAAAATGTCTGCCGTCAATTCATATTACGCAATTCATCTGTTTGACAGTTTTGTTATATAATGAAATAACATTTAAACTGTAGAAATAAAAAAATAAAAATCTCATTTGATTAATCAAAACTGTAAAGAAAAATTATCTGGTAAAATTACGGTCTTCATTTTTTCATGCGGCAATATTTACACCAAATATGGTTCTGATATGAACTGAATTGAATATGATTCAGCTAAAATATTTGTGTCACCATAGAGGAATTGCTGGGAATTCAGAAAATGAATTGCTTTTAGAGGATTGCTAATGTGGTCGTTTTAGAACCGCTGATAATTTCTCCATGTTCGCCGAAAATGCGTCACCACTGACCTGATAGTTAGTGCCTTGTAGCACAAAATCCCGATGACGTCATTTACTACTGACTCGGTAATCGAAATCAATAATGTTGCATTCCAGTCCCTAGAGCCGGTCTTACTACCGAGTTACGTAAAACTATAGTTAGTATAAGTAACCAATCAAGATTGCGACAGAAATTCGCAGTCATGATCAGTGATCCAATTTTTTCAACGTTGTTTTGTCGAAATCTAATCTTGATTAGGTTAGATGCAGCTACATACCTTTCTGTATTTTACACGATGCACTTGCCATCTCAAATCCAAATTTCTATAAAACCCAATTACTTGGAAATACCGATAACTTTTTGTGAGACTGTCAGGCTACTCTATGTAGAAACTATTGTTTTGGCGTCACAGCTAATTTCGAAAGTGGAACGTGCTCATCATGTTATACAAGCATCTCAAATGGTGACCCATCCACCGACTGATCTTAGATTTTTATAATTGTTTGCAATTAATTATCAATCACAAACAGGATTGTGTATCACTCAACAAGGATCAACTCTCACAAAAAGGAAGATCACCAATAATTACATATTGTAACAATGTTTAAACAAATTTTATTTTAATCTAAACTAATCCTACTTCCTACTTATTTATATTATATAATATATAAATATTATTTAATTAATTTTATAAATGCGAAAGTTGGTGAGGATGGATGAATTAATGTTTGTTACAATTTTCATGCAAAAACCACTAAACGGATTTGAATGAAATTTGGCACACAGATATTGTATAACCTGAATGAACGCATAGGATATTTTCATCCCGATATTCCCACGGGATCGAGATTTATGCGGGTGAGACCGCGGGGCGCTGCTAGTATTATATAGTGAAAAGGTTAGATTTTTTGTAACCCTTTCACGCTAAATCGGCTAAACGGATTTGGATGAAATTTGGCCAATAGGTAGACCATGACCTGGGCTACGACATATAATACTTTTTATCCCGATGTTCCCACGGGATCACAACTTATGCGGTCGAAACCGCGGGGCGCAGATTAAATATTATTCCTTAACAACGGGAGTACCACCAGTGGGTATTGACCCACTTACAATATAAACAGTCAACCCACCAAAAGCCCTATAGTTTCATGTACAAAGTGGACCATCCCAAAATAGCTTCAGTATCAGTTTGAAAGGACAACAGCTGAGTGCACTAGTTGTCCATAGTTTCGATATTGGCAAAGTTGAACGGTCTCGAACTTGTGCGATGGCCTGTATTTAATGATACTAGTAATGGGCTTTAGTAATGGTATTGTCCCACTATTGCTTCGGATTGGCTAAGTCAAAATAAAAGTTTCAGTAACACAATTATTGTGCTGGCGTAGGAGACAAGGAATTCTTTTTGAAACTGTGAGAATTTTTTGTTTACTTTTCTTTTTATGTAATGGCTCCGCATTACTTGAGACTCAGGGTATTTCTTGCCTAGTTTTTCGGAAAATAAAGGTATGATTCCAAACAACGCTGAACACGGCAGTGTCGTGCGCTTGTGCTGCCTGCCACGTGATTCCGAACGCTGCTGTTCGTGGTTAACTTCTTAACAGTTGTCAACATTCTTGTATTATCGATGTGATGAACGCCACACTACTGGTTTGCCGCGGCTGCAGCGCGACATTGCCGCACAGCAGTTCCGTCGCAGCAAAATCGCGCAGCATTGTTGCCATGCTCGGATTATAATCCCATATAAACCTATAGAAAATGTATGGGGACCGGTAGTGACGCGGCAGCACTGCCACCTGCAGCGTTGATTGGAATCATACCCAGGGCCACGCCGCGCGTCGACCCCCCACAGCGCCCGTGTGCGAAACCTATGAAGCGCCTCTTTTTTTCACGAATCTTTTCGTTTCAAGTTATTTTTTTTTATATTTGTAAATTTTGACCGTAATAAATGTTCTCCAGTTTTATATACTTATTAGAGTATTATTGAAAAATATTTATTAATTTGACATAAATTTAAAATAAAATGTTGAATTTGGTTACCGAGTAATGCAAATTATTTCATTTTGGCTCTTATCTCCAAGATAAGTCGAATTTCATATTTTTGAAATCCGAATCATTCTTTACGCGTGGTATAATATGTTCAGTCATTGAAAGATCGAATTTTCCTAACAGTTCAATACGTTTTAAAAAATTACCATTGTTACGGTCGTATAATTTTTGGCTTTGGTCACGAAAAGCCATATTTTGTGTACTTAGAAATTGGACCACATAATATTACATAAAAAGCACATACCACTACATGAAGCGTTTTTTGAATCAGATTTTATAACACCATCGATAAAATGACTGGTTTCTGTCTCTAATGATTCTTTGGAAGTGGATGGTAGAGCCGTAAAATATTTACTTCTTTTAGTTGTATTTTTATCACGTTCTTCTTCATATTTTCTTTTCCTTATTAAATTCTGGTAACCACATAATTTCTTTTTTTTTATCTGATTACTATCACTCATCGTGAAAACACGTTAAAACAATCATTAACACACAAATTTGGCTGTGACCTTTGAAGTTTTCGTAAGCAGATGTTGCTTTAAAGGTTAGGTTAGTCTACGTCTCCTCCCGTCGTCATCGTTACGGGTAGTCAGAAGCCCGAAGGTCTGACAATTAGTCTTACCAAAGGGTATCGTGTTACCCAATAACTTGGTTGTGGAGGTCACATAAGCAGTCGCTCCGTGTAAAATACTGGTTAGACTGGAAGCCGATGCCATAGTTGGGAAAAGGCTAGGCAGATGATGATGTACTCTTCGTCTAGAAAACTTGTTCAGTTTACAATAGAAAGGAATAGTTGTTGTTGATGAATGTAAGTCTTGACTCGAGGCTTGTTTTCTTGATTTTTGTATAGGTAGCAAAAGTTTTATGATAATTTCAGTGTTTCCTAAAGCTAGATAGAGAGTTTTCAGATTTCACTGAATCCTGATGACGAAGTTACATATTCCAAGGGTTTACAGGTCGTCTCTTGAATACAGAAGTTTAGACAAGATTAACATAATTTAAATTTTAAGATCGGCTGTCATGGTATGGGCATGATGCGGAGGAAGGACGAAAATGTTGCAAGGAGAGTTTTGAGTATAAATGTAGATGGCTATAAGAATAGGAGAAGACCAAAGATACGATGGATAGAATGTGTGAAAGATGATATGGCTAGAACTACTGAGGGGACGACTAATAAAGAAGTATTGAAGAAAAGGAAATGTTGGGCCGATCCTAAATAGGATAAGGGCAAGAGAATTTGAGCCTTATATCTAGGTTCGGAAACAATAATTTTCATAAAAAATCACAATGTTACCACATTGCAAACAAATACTCTACTGGAAACAGTTGAGCATCGAGTCCCTATTCAATCGGAATTGGATGATCCACTCCCTTTCAACCAACAACTTGATGTTTAAACTAAATATTTCCGACTACAATATTAATGAAAGCGAATTGAGAAGTAAATAACATTTTACTTAAGTAAACTGAATTGAATCGAACTATCATATGTTTTCTTCCTTTGAATTTTTTTGTGTAATTAAGTTTTTTTTGAAGTGAAAACTTCTTTAGGTGCGTTGGGCATTTTTGACATGGGACTAAACCATTGATTTCGCGACACCAGCTTTAAAAAGATATCAACTCGCGATACATTATTTCCTGCACAATAAAATTGTTCAAGTTTCTTCTTCTGTCGGCAGTCCAGGAGTGCCACTGTTGTGGATCGCCCGGAGGACACGGTGGAGCATACGGTGGAGGTCTGCCCAGCTTGGGCGGAGCATCGCCGTGTCCTCGTGGAGGCGATCGGCGGCAGTGATCTCTCGCGTCCGGCCCTGGTTCAGGCCATGGTACGGAGCGAGAGGAAATGGGAGGCCGTCACCTCCTTCTGCAAAGCGGTAATGCTCGCGAAGGAGGAGGCGGAACGCGGGAGGGAGAGGCAAATTTCGCGCCCTCACGCCTCTAACCGCCGCAGGAGGAGACGCCCAGGGCGTCGGGAATCGCGAGGCGATTTCCGGCCAACGTAGGCGCGGGCTTGCGGACGGTGAGCAATGGGTGACTCACCGTCCGATAAGGACCAGGCTCGGGTCGACGGCGCGTTGTGTTCCACGCGCGCCTCAAAGAGATGTCAGCAGAATTGAAGGGGTCCACTAGGGCCGATGCCTGCCGGGGTTGCGAAGAAAACCGAAAGGGAGATCGTGGCCCCTGGCAACAGGGCAACCGAAGGAACACGGGTGGGTTTTAGTCAGTAAGAGTCTGACACACCCTCCCGCCCAGAGCGGGAGAAGTTATTTGCCACTGTTTTTTTTATACTTTTAGAAAAAAATTTTAAAATAACTATTTGAAGGGAATTCGGTTTTTATTAAAAATAAAAACAAAAGTATAAATAAATAATTTGAACGGTACAAAATTGTAGATTTAATGAAGACTAAGGATACATAACAAAAACATAATTATATTTGAGCGTTGTGTACCCATATTCGCCAGACATAATAAATCATAATTATAATAATTTCATTTATATAAAAATACACATACACTTGTTACTTACAGAATATTTACCCACTAAAAACATATTTTAAGCACATGTTACGCCTTAAATTAAACCAAATTACGAGACCCAAGACTCAGGATGCTTCCCTGCGAGCCCTGCTCGCGGTTTGCGGGTGTCTCGCAGGGCACCCCTTTCACATAACGGCCGCAACATAGCGGCCGCTAGACAACGGCCGCCAAATAATGGCCGCCACAGTTATATGGCGGCCATTAGGCCGTAAAGTAACGGCCGCTATTTAATGGTCGCCATTTAACGGTCGCCACATAACGGCCGCCACATAACGGCCGCAATATAACGGCCGCCATTTAATGGCCGCCACATAACGGCCACAACATAGCGGCCGCTAGATAACGGCTGCCAAATAACGGCCGTCAAATAACGGCCGCCATATAACGGCCGCCATTTAACGGCCGCAACATAACGGCCGCCACATAACGGTCGCAACATAACGGCCGCAACATAGCGGCCGCTAGATAACGGCCGCCTAATAACGGCCGCAACATAACGGCCGTCAAATAACGGCCGCCATTTAACGGCCGTCACATAACGGCCGCCACATAACGGCCGCAACATAACGGCCGTCATTTAATGGCCGCCAAATAACGGCCGCCACATAACGGCCGCCAAATAACGGCCGCCATTTAACGGCCGCAACATAACGGCCGCCACATAACGGTCGCAACATAACGGCCGCAACATAGCGGCCGCTAGATAACGGCCGCCAAATAACGGCCGCCACATAACGGCCGTCAAATAACGGCCGCCATTTAACGGCCGTCACATAACGGCCGCCACATAACGGCCGCAAAATAACGGCCGTCATTTAACGGCCGCCACATAACGGCCGTCAAACAACGGCCGCCATTTAACGGCCGCCATTTAACGGCCGCCACATAACGGCCGCCATATACCGGCCGCAACATAACGGCCGCCACATAACGGCCGTCAAGTAACGGCCGCCACATAACGGCCGTCAAATAACGGCCGCTAGATAACGGCCGCCAAATAACGGCCGCCAAATAACGGCCGCCACATAACGGCCGCCAAATAACGGCCGCCACATAACGGCCGTCATATAACGGCCGCCATTTAACGGCCGCCATTTAACGGCCGCCACATAACGGCCGCCACATAACGGCCGCTAGATAACGGCCGCCAAATAACGGCCGCCACATAACGGCCGTCAAATAACGGCCACCACATAACAGCCGCCACATACTGGCCGTCAAGGAACATTTAACGGCCGCCATTTAACGGCCGCTACATAACGGCCGCCATTTAACGGCCGCCACATAACGGCCGCCATTTACCGGCCGCCATTTAACGGCCGCCACTTAACGGCCGCCACATAACGGCCGCCACATAACGGCCGCCAAATAACGTCCGCCAAATAACGGCTGCCACATAACGGCCGTCAAATAACGGCCGCCACATAACAGCCGCCATTTAACGGCTGCCACATAACGGCCGCCATTTAACGGCTGCCACATAACGGCCGCCACATAACGGCCGCCACATAACGGCCGTCAAATGACGACTGCCACATAACGGCCGCCACATAATGGCCGCCACATAATGGCCGCCACATAATGGCCGTCAAGGAACATTTAACGGCCACCATTTAACAGCCGCCATTTAACGGTCGCCACATAACGGCCGCCACATAACGGCCGTCAAATAACGGCTGCCACATAACGGCCGTCAAATAACGGCCACCACATAACGGTAGTCAAATAACGGCCGCCATTTAACGGCCGCCACATAACAGCTGCAACATAACAGCCGCCATTTAATGGCCGCCTCATAACGGCCGCAACATAGCGGCCGCTAGATAACGACTGCCAAATAACGTCCGCCAAATAACGGCCGCCACATAACGGTCGCAACATAACGGCCGCCATTTAACGGCTGCCATTTAACGGCCGCCACATAACGGCCGCCACATAATGGCCAAGACATAGCGGCCGCCATTTAACAGCCGCCAAATAACGTCTTTTTATATACTCAAATATTCAATAAGAATTCAATAATATGTAATTAACTGTTCCACCGAACTGCACTTATCAAAATTTTATTTCAGTGCGGTTACTGGAAGTGATCAGGTGCGGTTCGGATAAGTGCTGTTGAAATCAGTGCTCTGAGTGGAATACCTCAATATTCTTGGTCTATATGTCTTTTCCAATAAAAATCGACATAAAATTAATTTTAAAAAATCGAATGCCGTCAGCGAGGATTGAAGGACAGGAACGAATTTCATTAGGCTAAAAGCCAGTTTTGCCATATTCGTAGTGTTCAAGTAGTGAAGCGGCAGCACTGCTGCGACAGCAGTGGTTATTCGGAATTTATTTATTAGGCTATAAATAGTAAACATGTAACAAACACAATTTGTTTTAGCTACTTAAAATTATTATTCTTAAAAGTAATTTAGTAACAATTGTGTCCAATTATTAGCATCTGCTGCCGAATTAGGTTTATAGCCTGTGTTTCAGCATGCCACGCCTCAAGCCATTGGACTGGGTATGCAAGTATCAGTAGCTCATGCTTACGAACAAAAGGAAACAGTTTATTTTAAAATATGAACTTAATTACTTTAAAAATAATGAAAGGGTTGCTGTCCTCTGGGTGTGTAGTCAAGGAGGTGAGTGTGTGTGTGTGTGATAGGGTGTGTAGAGGGAATCATACCTTTATGTTATGTTTCCTCGCTCGTTAGTCTAGTTCTACTCTTCGTTCGTTTTACTAGTTCAATTCCCGCGTCGGGCAAAGTGTTATTGGGTTTTAGTAGGTATAAGAATTTCTCAGAAGCAGCCCGAAGTGTGCTATCGTTTGACCTCTGCCAAACCCTACGGGGAGGACAAGCGTGATGTTGTTTATGTGTCTGTTGCGATCATATGTTTATCGTTTCGTTATAGTAATTCAAAAACGGACCATAAACATCCGATGCCAATTCCTTTTGTTCACTTTATCATCGAATTATACTTCAATATGAGGTCAAATGTAGGAAGATTACGCTTGGCATTTTCTTGGGGCATGTTCGGGCGAAGTGGATATGACATTCTAAGCCACTTTGCTTGAGCTATACAAGAACGGGATTAATCGAAGATCGGATTGAACGGTAGCCTCTAGTTGAATTAAATTGCTTTAGTTTAAGTCGATCTTGAATATGGTTTGATAGATTTGGTTCATAAATCTTAGGATACATATTGTGATATATCCTATCCTATACTATTAAACGAGCAGTATTTGTATATATTATATATATTTGTAATCACGTTCTCGAAAACAGCTCTAACGATTTCGATGAAAGTTGCAGTATAGGGGTTTACAGGGGCCAAAAATCGATCTAACTAAATTTGTAATTCTAAATTCGTTTTCTCAGTAACCCAAAGTTTAGAACAAGATGGCTACCTTAGATTAATGACATGGCAGCATGGAATTAGTAAGTACCTACTGTCATGGCAGCATGGAATAAGTAAGTACTATACAAGTATTAGTACGAACTTTGATATACTATTAAATGAGCATTCTCTATTTTCACGGTCACCCAGGTGCTAATGCTATTAGGTGTATGCATGTTTTTTACAGTGATGTAAGAAAGTATTCTTCTCACACATAACATAACATTACGCCTTGTTTCCCCGAAGGGTTAGGCAGAGGTGAGCCTATGGTACACCCACATTTCACCAGTCATGTAAAGTCACATGTAATTAGGGGCGAGCCTATTACCATCAACCGGGCACAAAAATCTAGAATCCGGGCTGCTACTGAAAAATAAGTGAGTGAGTATTCTTATTAGGTATATTTCAATGAGGGTTTTCTAAAAATGTCGCTTACTAGGTGGCAGCACTGAGACGTCAGGTCCGGGTACCTGTCAAAAGTATCAAAGCGCCTATATTTTCTTTAATCGTGGCTGAATGATGAACGAATGAATGAAACAAAGGATGAACGTTTACAATTTTATATTCATTGTCGAAGTGAAAGATCGCTTGTCAAAGTGGCGCCAACTGGAGTAGTGAATTTTCTTGAAAACCCTCATCGATTTATATTTTGCAGGCGTTTATATGAGAGTGTTGGATATCGAATGAAACATTGACCATTAAAATTATATAGTACCTGGGTGACCGAGCTCTGCTCTGGTGAAAATAGAGAATGCTCATTAATAGTTTAGGATAGTACATACTAATTCCATGCTGCCATGACAATAGGCTAATTCCATGCTGCCACGAATTTTCCCATATATGAGATCTCTAGATCGATTTTTCGCCCCCGTAAACCCCTATATTGCAAATTTGCAACTTTAGACGAAATCGTTAGAGCCGTTTTCGAGGACATGATAACAAATATACAAATATTGCTTATTTTATAGTATAGGATAGGTATCTATTACCGATAGTTCGTATCTAAAATCAACAATAGCCGTTCGCTCGTTGAATCAAGCACGTGCTTGCCGACGCCGACCGACTAATTACTTAACTATTTAATCCATGCTTAGTGCTACGTAGCACTTGATTAACCTTGTTAACTCAAAATTATCACTGTAATTTCAACCTAGACGTTACCTTTATGGTATATTTTCGGCTGACTCATGTCGGAAGAGTATATTGCCCGTATTCGGTTCTATATCTTGGAAATTCTAAGCTGTTCTTAGTTAATTATACTTACAGCTCAGATGCATTTGAATAATTATTATTCAGCGCTTTATGTGCTGCATACTCAAGGAGGTTGACTACCTCCTTGAGTATGCAGCACATAAAGCGCGTTATTATACCATATAATAACTACCCAACTAAGCAGTGATAGCCTGGTGGTGTGACCGTCGGACTGCTAAGTCATAGGTATCGAGTCCGAACCCAAGGCACGCACCTCAGACTTTTCGGATTCAAGTGCGTATTGTATAATTATCACTTGGTGCGAAAACGGTGAAGGAAAACATCGTGAGGAAACCGACATGCCTGAGAAATATTTCTCAACGGTATGTGAAGCCAAGTAAGAGGCCCTTGGGCGGCTTTAAAAAACACCAGGTTAGTCACTAACTACACGAAACGATAGAAGACTTCCCAACTTTACTGTTCATTAGTAAGTTTTTGCAATAGTGTAGGTGGACAATTTTCTCGCAAATATACCAGCAATTTTATTTTTCCTGCAATTCAATTTTAATAAAACCAGTATGAAAACGCACCCTCATTTTTCAGGAAAATAATTTACCTCGTAAAAAATATAATATGCAGGCTGTATTTTTTTTTTGCGAAACACTTGTACTTGTTAACAACAACGTATTTTTAAAATTATAAATACAGTTCGTAACATCTCTGAGTTTCACTAAAACTTTATAGACAGGCAGAGTAAAACACTTCAAAGCTCCAGTGACAGACTGAGGGCGGAAGCTTTCGACAGTTATTAAAACTTGAGGACATACTGATGTTTGTTTAGAGAAGAACATTAATTAATTTCATTTTTACTTGTTTATTACGTACTTTTAGCTGGACAAAGGAAATTAGAAGTGGTTGACATTTACTTTACGCTTAATGAAAAGTCTGGAATTCCGTATCATAAACTCGGAGATATATTGGATGGAAATATTAGAACGTAGACTGAAAAGTTTTTCTAACAAAAGAGCCCTATTTTAGTTGTTATATATTACAGGATGTATAACTGAATATGGAAAAAACTGGTATACCTGTATAATACCTACATAGATTTCTTGAGCGGTCTGCCAAAGTCTAAGGCTTCTACCACAGTATAAATATGGACAAAACAAAAAACACGTAGCAAACGTTTGAAATGACACACTCACAGACGCGCTCATTGACGAGACCCTAAGCGATTGTCGCGGTGCTGTCCATTGCGGGTGCCTTGTCGAGACGAGTGGCCACGCGATCTTTTAAAAAATGCAGGGTTGGTTATTACTTCAACAAATAGGCCTGGTTTCCATACTGTCCATATTTATACTGTGCTACTATGTAATCTACTATGTTTAGGAATCTGTCGTGCCCAGATATGTTCAGACTGTCCCACATTTAGAATCAGTCTTGTTTGCATTGGAAATTGTTTAGCATAACACCGGATATCCGACAGCACCGAAAATGTGCAAGACTGTCCCCCTACATGCTTGTGGAAGTGAGCATAAAACAATAACTCTACTTGCTCGACAGGCGAGCAGTCTCATGTGTTTAGATAAACTAAGCGGCACAGCCAGTCTATGTTATTTGCTTAAATGTTAGGCTTGCAACCTGTTACTGCCTTGTGTATTTACAGTGTAACTGCTTGTTACATAAGGTATTTGTATCCCACATGTAACAAGCAATCACACTGTAACACTACATGTTTGGACTTACAAAAACTGTAAACAGTTTCAGGGAATTACAGTCCACTGCAATTTTGCAGCAGTGGTGGCCCAGTGGTAACGTCCACGACTTACGAGCTTATCACCACTGCTCTCAAAACGGTGCAGAAAAACATCGTGAGGAAACCGCCATGTCCTAGAACCAAAAATTCGAAGACATTTCTGACATCTACGTACTTACTAAAAAAACGTGAATTTTAAATAGCAATCACTTTTTATTTTCAATAATAATATTTTTTAAATTATTTTTTGGTAATGTTATTGCAGTACCTATGTGCCCTTTTCGGATCAAACAGGGTTTTTGTAACTCAAACTCAAACTGACACTCGAAACATTTATTTCAAATAAACCAATTACAGGTACTTTTGAATTGTCAAGGGGTCGATCATTCAGAAAGATGAAGCTTGCCCATTCCAAAGCGTAGTAGGTACCTATGGAGAAGAACGGGCAAGAAACTCCACGGACGCTCTTTTAAACCAAAATATTGTTCCAAAAATATATTAATAACCGACGAAAAATTTCAACGCAGGGGTTTCAGAATCCCCTGCGTTGACGCACCGCCCCTAACCGCCACAGGAGGAGACGCCCTGGGCGTCGGGAGTTGCGAGCCGATTTCTGGCCAGCGTAGGCGTGGGCTTGCGGACGGTGAGAAATGGGTAGCTCGCCGTCCGATAAGGACCAGGCTCGGGTCGACGGCGCGTTGTGTTCCACGCGCGCCTCAAAGAGATGTCAGCAGAATTGACGGGGTCCACTAGGGCCGATGCCTGCCGGGGTTGCGAAAAAAAAACCGAAAGGGAGATCGTGGCCCCCAGTAACAGGGCACCTGAAGGAACACGGGTGGGTTTTAGTCAGTAAGAGTCTGACACACCCTCTCGCTCCACCCAGAGCGGGAGAAATTATTTGATACTTTCCCACCCAAAAAAAAGGGGTTTCATAATCATGTACTGAATCCATGGTAATAGTTTAAGCGTCGATGTCCCTGCCAGCCTGTATATTTTATTATTACGAAATGGGCCTTTTAGTCTTCAGAAGTTTTTTATTAATTTGTGACCTTGTGAGTATCAGAGAAATAGAAGCTGCTACGATGTTGTTTGTTATCTTTAATAGTAGTTAAAACGTTGAACTCACACATTAGGACACATACACACATTAGGGTACATTTAGGACTAACTATGGTATTTAATTTATTTTTGATTTGTTATTTCACTATTTGCTGCACCGGTTGACGTCATCACGTCAGCGCTGCGTGTCGCAAAAAATCAGCGCTGGGGCTCTGTCTCCCATGGGGTCGCAGCATTTATGCTGGGCCGTCTTGCGTGGATGTGACGCATATTTTCCCCCAATTTGTTATTTACGTGTTTTTATTTTTATCTTTCTTTGCGTCATGTTTACCGCAAATAAACGTATTTTCTTCCTTTCTTTCTAATCCTACCTATACCCGGCCACACCAAAACCTTTTCCAAGTTGCCACTCCCGGTGGACGGTAAGATCAAATAAATTGTGTATGCTCGCTTTGATTAATTTAATAAATAGGTAAGTTATTAAATTATTATTTAATTCCCAGTCATTACTTTACTGTTTACGTTAAAGTTAAGTGAAACCTAAAGCTGATTAGGGTAGTTCTCTTTTACATATACATTTACTTGTATTTTGCGGGTAGCTGCGTATTTTAACAGAACCCGAGGGTAATTTGTTTTCCTACATAAATAACATTACGAAAGTTATGTACTTTGGAAACTTAGTTGAAATGTACTAATGATGTAATATCTACAGGAACAAAGTTGTTTTGACATCATTCTCGTCTAGTTGAAAACAATGGAGGAATAGCAGAAATACGTATGTTGTTCTAGAGAATTATTTTTTAGAACAGGGAAAGTTTCTGGATTATATACCTAAAGTATTTGGAAATTCTGTACAATATTGCGTTGAGTTTAAGGTAAATTAAATACTTAGTCATCCCGATTGAATAATAACAATAGATATTTACTACGTGACACCCAAAATGGCTATAGGTATAATAACAGATTCCCAACCTCGGTCAATATTACCCCTCGTCTTAATTACCCCTGTCATCTATCGTCCAGCAAAGCAATGACCCCCAGCAATAATAATTTGCGTAGATTCGGGTTTGACCAGTCGGAGGCGATATTGGGACACGTACGAGTCACGACTCGTTACTCGTAGATCTGACCCGACACTGTCGTTTATTACTTTTCCGCTACAAATGTTACGATCGGATAAATAAATGGCTGGTTATATCCTAACTGTAGTACACTTTCGGGAATAATAAAGAAGATATTTTTGGTCTACATTTACTTGTAAATATTTTTAGCTCGTGGCTAAGTAAGAACAGCCGAACGGGTCGATCGATCAGGTTAAGCCACGCTTGTCGGTGTTGGTCCGTGGATTGGTTACCATTTCTACATACCGAGACTCCTCCGTGCCTCGAAAAGCACGTTAAGCCGTTGGTCTCGGCTGTCATTCCTGAATCTTTGACAGTCGTTTCGGGTGGCAGAAGCCCGAAAGTCTGACAACCAGTCTTTCCAAGGCGTATCGTATTACCTAGTTACTGGGATGTGGAGGTCAGATAGGCAGTCGCTCCATGTAAAATACTAGTATTCAGCTGCATCTGGTTACTGGTTAGACTGGAAGCCGACCCCAACATAGTTGGGAAAAGGCTAGGCAGATTGATTTATTTGTAGGTAATGTTTTTCTTGTTTAAAATACCAGGAATAATAATGATGTGTACTTCAAATTCAATACATTATGTACGTAGGTACGTGAATATTAGAAGTGTGTTATGTAAAAGTTGAAGTATGTAGGTACCAAGTGTTATAATTTAAAAACTTTATTACCTACTAACTTCAACTAACCTTACGATATTAACCTAGAATTTATTAAAACTCTTTCGCTAACTTCATTTCATGAATATTAAAACGAACGAACAATTCAGATTCACTGTTGGTCGTAAATTGAAAACGAAGCGGTAAAAGAATAAAGAACGGAGAATGCTTTATTGTCTCCCATTTGAATTGAGTATTCCTCCGAAGAATCCTCCTCTATACCATTTGCTGCATAACTGTGTTTCTCTAAGGTACGATAAAATAACACGAAACTATGAGGCAGGTAGGAAACCGAAGGATGTTTATTTTGCATCTTACAGTTGTTAAGTTTCAGGGGAACACGGCGCGGTCAGAATTTGCCTAGCGTAACTTCTTGAATTGATTCCCAAAGTTTCCGTTTGAAATGAGAGCTCTAACGTTTACAACACATTTTATTTGATTCCTTGTACGTGCTTCAAATACCCTAACATTCCATTTGATATTGCAACGAAGGCTTCATAAATACGTGAATATTCTACAAAGTAATTGTAGGGAAGTTTTCTGTGGAACGAGTGTTGATAACAGGTTTACGGGTATGTTTTCCTGGTAGTCGAGTTGGCTTTGTTTTACTTGATTCGCATAGCTGCGGTGCTCGTTCACCTATGGCGTGTTCTGGATCACCGGCCGCGGTGACCTGGCTTGCGAGGCATGCCACACCTAGCAGGGTTCTATAAAAACGAAATATCACGTCAACGCCATCCTTTTAATGTAGCACAAATTAGTATAGTAAGTATTCTTTTAATTCTGCATGATTAGGGTAAAGATAATGATGCAATTCGATCAACTGTTTTGTATAGTAATGTAGTTCACAAAATTATGATTAGTAGCTAATGAGAACGTTAACCATCCATTTTAATTACTATTCATGAGTTAGGTCGCTTCGAGGTGACCTTTGCGGAATACAAAAGCGTTTTTCAAACAAAGGTTTACCTTTACGTTACGTGCTTTCAAATCCAACGCCGCAGCATCCGATTTGTTTTCCCTTTCTATCACGTTGAGACAATAAAACATGACTGGGAAGTGGTATTCGGAATGCAAAACGTTTACCAGGCCGCGCCGCGGTTGAATCGGAACTGTTCTAGACTTCTAGCTCTTTGTAGACTAATGTGACTAAGTAATTAGTACGACAGAACTTCGTTTGAATTTCAGAAAGTGGAAATTGAAGTTGGTTTTATATGCAGATGGGAGGGTACTGTGGGAAAGTAATGATTAGTTGCTTATTGTCTCGAGTAAGTTTTTAATTTGAGTGCATTAAGACCAAAATTAAATGACCCTGATTTTTTTTAAAGCATTTTGAATTTCAAACGACTGAGGACCGTATTAACGCTCGTGCTTGCTGGCGCGATATCGCGGGCGCTACAGTCAGCGCGACCCTTGTAGCGCCTGCGATATCGCGCTAGTCTGCACGAGCCTTTCCAGAATCTGAATTCAAAGCTTGATTTCTGAATCATTGAATCCTATTTGGATCAAAGTTCATGCTTCAGCATCGTTTTAGAATGCAGCCCAGAGTGAAGTACATCACATAATAAGCTACTCAAAGACGAATACAGTCTCAAACCTCAATAGACCACCAATAATAGGGCTGATGCCTAGGTAAAAACAAAAGAAATTCTATTTATTCCGTCCGCCAGATAATAGAAAAATTATAGACACGAATTTTTTCCTTTCTCATATAAAAAAAAATATTACTTAGATAAAACGCATTCAAGTTGGGGAGTGGGGGTCGCTACGTCACAAGTATGTCTAAAATTTACATACTCGTGACGTCATGGCACTTTTTAACTAGTATCGCCGTAATCTGTTGATAACGTAAAAAAATTAAAAATACGTGTGCAATATTTTTTAATAATCTATGGTAGATTATTAAAAATATTGCACACGTATTTCTTATTTTTTATGGTAAAAAAAAAAGTTGTCATCGTCCCTATTCTCATAAAGCTTTAAGCTTATGTTGAGTAATCATTCACGTCCACTCCTCACGTTAATCCGCTGACCACGTCGATGTCAATAACTTTTAAGCGCCAGGACATTTCGCAAACCGAGACGGCCTAATAACTCCGCTACGAGTGACGCATGGAATTCGAACGTGACGTCATCGCTGTCCATGAATAAAATGGAGTAGCGTGTTAAAGCTCGGGTAACGTGTACGAAATGTAGGCGTGGAAGGATTTTCATTAGATTAGTTCGCTTCAAGGGAATTCCTGAGCCAATTGCGGACTTTTATTGGCTACGGATGCTTGATGGTTTCGTTCATTTTATGGTGTGTAAATTTTCATTGCTGGCTGAATTTGTAGCTCCGTAGAAAGAGCTTTCAGTTTTTCAGGTTCAAAAGTTTTCCCTTAAATACTTGTATCAATCAAATCAATATGCCTAGGCTTTTCCCAATTATGTTGGTGTCGGCTTCCAGTTTAACCGAATGCAGCTGAATACCATATTTTACATGGAGCGACTGCCTGACCTTCACAACCCAGTAACCGGGTAATACGATACCCTTTGGTAAGAATTTCCAACTTCTGATGACCCGTAACGACTGTCAAAGATCTACGAATGACAGCAGGGACCAACAGCTTAGCGTGCTTTCCGAGGCACGGAGGAGTCTCGGTATGTTAAAATTGTCACCCGTCCACAGCCCAATATCGGCAAGCGTCTCTTAACCTGATGGATCGAACCATGCGGCTGTTATTACTTAGCCACGAGCTCCTCTTGTATCAATCAACAACCTACATATATTGCTTATAACCGAGCTTCTAGTCCATTTTTCAGCACCAAAAAACGATACAAGCAAGTTCATCTAACACTGGCAGCGAGAATGCACATAAATATTCACGACTGACTGAATTTCGCTTTTATACCAACGTGCTGCGTACCTTTTCAATCAACAATTTCAATTTAGTTTAGTTCGATTCGACGCACATATAAGTATTTATGATATAACACTTAGGGAGGCGATGGGATCAGAAGCAATAAGGTACGGAATGACAATAACCATCAACGTAAAAAATGCCAACATTTTTCGATGTTCTTTACTGCCATCAAGAATTATGGCAGTAAGCAGGATAGATATTTTATAAATTTTTTCGATTGGCCTAAACTTGATATAATTTTGTCCAATTTTTTGGATCGAATTGGAAAGTAGAGCGTGTTTATGTACGTAATATCGTTCAGTTCTCGGTTCACTAGTCTCAGGGGAGTATTTGCAGAACGAAGTTGGTGACCGTAGATTTGTCCTTTTGCTCAGAACACATTGCTTTTCCCGGACTTGGATACCACTGGTAATTCGGATAGATATCTAGCCACATGTGCGTAACCAGGGCTTTATAAATCGGCCGCATAGTTTCGTTTAAGCTAGATTGACGCTAGAAATCCAAAGCTCTTTACTTCCCCTACACCATCGACATAAATTGATAACAGTACCTGGGCGACCGAGCTCTGCTCAGTTGAAAATAGAGAATGCTCATTACAGGAAAGTTCAGACTAATTCCATGTATAGTACATACTAATTCCGTTTTGCCATGATAGTAGGTACTTACTAATTTCATGCTGCCATGTCATTATTGTAAGGTAGCCATCTTGTTCTAAATAAGCTTTCATTGTAAGCGTTACAGCCGTTTTCGAGAATGTGATTAGAAATAATGTATATATACACATATTGCTCATTTAATATTTTAGGATAAGTACCAGTATTTCGAACGCGATGGTGTCTTTATTACCACCTACATGTACCAGACTATACCTGTTTCATGCTCAGGATAATTAAAGTTTGTGAAGCGGCGGGAGGGTACTATTTAATTTTGCTCGTTGCTGCCTTGATGAGGCGGTATTCCTATCGTTCGTGGCTTAACTGAGTTGATGGGAATAGAGTTGACACGGAAGCATATAAGTTCACGATGTTATTGTGTTTCCGACTCAGTACTGCTTAATAAGAAGGTACTAAAGGACTTAATAGATTGACTGACTGTATTGTTGAAGTGTTACATGTTTCCTCTCGCTTTCCTGCAATCAAAATCAAAATAATCAAATCTGTGGAAGCGATTTCGTGAAAAACGACGGAAGTGTGTAACGGGAAGCCGGGGAAGCGCGCGCTATTTGATTTGATCAATGAGCGCGCGCGGTGCTAAAGTTGGCCCTCAGAAACGACCTTGACGAGGTCTCCCCCTTTAATGTTGCTTATTACCAAGGTGAGATGTCAGATGTTTCACGTCATATTATGCGACTACTATAAGGCTCGCTTGTTTTTTTTAAATAATTTCCATCCATACATCCCCCTGTCTAAGGACAGCCAATTATGCCAATTGATTGAAGAGAATGATTGAATGATTGAAGAGGATCATGATGATTTCCTGATTGTTCAGGATTAAGAAGCTTCTTATATTCCATAAACATATGCAAAGCTTAGCGAGGAGGAGCTCATGGCTAAGTAATAACAGCCACACGGGTCGATCCATCAGGTTAAGCTATGCTTGACGGGGTTGGTCCGTGGATGGGTGACCATCTTTACATACCGAGACTCCTCCATGCCTCAAAAAGCACGTTAAGCCGTTGGTTCCGGCTCTTATTCGTGCATCTTTGACAGTCGTTACAGGTCGTGAGAAGCCCGAAAGTCTTACCAAGGGGTATCGTATTACCCAGTAACTGGGTTGTGGAGGTCAGATAGGCAGTCACTCCATGTAAAATACTGGTATTCAGCTGCATCCAGTTAGACTGGAAGCCCAAAATAGTTGAAAAAAAGGTTAAGCAGATTGATTTGAAACATATACAAAGCTTAAGCAGTGATTTTCTTTAAAAAAATAACATTTCACTGACATTTCTCTTAAACCTATATATTCCAAGCTTTCTTCGTATAAGTGAGTATGGAAGCATAACGCTCGTTCATTTCCCTCGAGGCCTTGAACAACTGTTTGAAAAGCAGCATACAATCAGCTGATACTATTATTCTTTCATTCTTCTACAAGAACGCACGTAACACTGCGTTTGTTTTACTTTTCTATAGAAATTCAATTAAAAACTCAATATGATCTGGAGCGGCAAGCAAATAGGTTTGACCTGTTGAGGAAATGCCATTGTTGTGGGCTTGGCGATATGTACCCAGTGTGTACACTGTGCTCACAATGCCCAGTTAATTTTATTGTAGTATGCTTCTTTTCTGAGCGACATGCGGGTAGAGAAAGTAAATAGGTAGAAGTTGTTTAATTCACGATATACCTGAAGTTTTTTTTCTATAAGTTTCGTGGGCGAACATTGTCTATTAAAAATACACATAATGAAATAATAACGAAGAATTTCTGTTCATTTGGCTGTTTATCTGAATGTATATTCCGGATTGGCGTAAAAACAGTTGAATGGATTTGTATGAAATTTGGCACTCGGATAGTTTATAACCTAGATTAACATATAGGGTATTTTTAATCTCGGTAGTACGTTTCCGGATTGGCGTAAAAACCAGGCAGGACTTAGAGACTCAGGGCCCCTAGGCACTTTCACATTTGAAGCCTCACCAGTCCGAAGTCATTTTGGATAAATAAAACATAGATAATCATATTTAAAATATTCTATATTAGTGGTACAGAATATTTTTAATATTATTATCTGTGTGTCGATACCGAAAAAAATATTGTATAATTGACTGGAAAATACCAAAAAAAATAGATTTTAATAAAATAAAGACTAAAAGTCAACTCAAGATACGATTATGACTATTATTTACAATTCCTTAAATCTCTTGTAAGAAACTACTTTATTTACAATACTGTAATCCCGGTAGTACGTTCCCGTGGAATATTTTCCGACATCTATGCGGGCGAAGCTCGTTAAAAATATGGTCGAAAAATTTGTACGGGCTGAAGCAGAATTTCATCTTCAGAACCGTTCATTATGGTCATGTTAGTGGAAGATAATTTCAGCCTATTGTTGAATTTTGACGAGCTGAAGATAGGGAAGACTTGGTAAGTACAAAAGTAGTATGAATAAATAAAACAGTCTTTTATTTCTTGTGGATTATGCAGTTTCTATACATATCTCTAATATTATTGTCTATCTATTTTAGTAGTAGCAGTATCTTATCTATCTATTTCAAGAAACTTTTTTATATAAAACAGTTTCTTATTTCTAATATTAGTATTCTTATTTTAGTTTTGTTAGTTTTACATTTCATATATTTAAATGTTGGTAGTAGTTTTGTTAGTAGTTGTTAAATATTAATTTTTATAATTTAAAAGTAGTATATACGAGTGTTAATTTAATTTAATAAAATAGGTAGTGACCGAGCGAAGTTTATTTTCGTTTTCGGCCATAAACCAGCTGAAGCTTCGTTCAAGCCGAAAATCGTGAAGTTCGTGAACTGTCGCGCGTCATTCGGCCTAGACACTTCGTAAAGCTCGGCAATATCAGGTGAATCAGTACAAAAAGAAATACACGAAATTTTGTATCCTCTAATGGAATTATCGTGTTTTATTTCTTTTCAAGCCTATATTTGCTATTTCTCTCGCTATGTGTAAAAAATTCAATCAAGATTTCAGTGTACAGCAGAAATATTAATATTTTTAATGTCTATTATTTTCGTTTTCGACTAAGAAGACTAAAGCCGAAGCTTCTTTTTCATTTTCGGTCGAACACAAAAAAAAACGGTTATAACTTTACTTAAAAGCGGTGAATTTCGTTCCACACTTATTTTCCCATACTTATTTGCATTTTAACGTCACAGTTTCCGCAGCGCGCTTTATTACAATCTTTCTATCTAACAGATAATACCTGTAATATCTAAAAATACCTATGTAGCAGCCTAAGGTAAGAATTTAATATACAAATATTAAGTTTCCTCTCACAAATTATATTGTAGATGAGTTTTTTAATAAAGGTTTATTAAAAAAATAAAGGTATTTTTTCTGGTAACCGACGATATGACGTCCATTGAGTGGAAAACAAGAGAATTTTGACGTCAGTACGAGTTTGACGACTCCCCATGCCAAGTTAATTATGTCTTTGACAAAGGGAATGTGGAAGGAAACATCAAAGTCATCGACGCCATCGCGATTAGGTACGCTATTTACAAATGTTTTATATCAAAGAGAGTCCAATTTATGTTCGTCGCTATTTGGCGCAAGAATCAAGAGTTTCTTCTGAATTATTTTATTTTCCATTCGGCTTAATCAGTGGGCTGATTCACTTCTTATTTGGTAACATTCATCGTACTGACAAGCAAAACCGGTAAAATTAACTACAAAAGATTTTTTCCATAATCCAAGGTTTGCTAATTTGAAAAACACAAGACAAATCTTTCGAAATTGGCGAACTACTCTCGTATACTGTATGTATACGAGAGTGCACACAAACTGGCCTTACATTTCAAAGGAATAGTTAGCTATGCTTGGCCATAGAGACGGGATATTATTATGCAACCTTTCATAACATTACGCACGTACTACGAAGGAGGGAATGGGGCAGGGGCAGCAAGGGGGTTCAGAGTGTATAGACATATGCATTTATGACAAATACAGAGGTACATCCACATTTCGCCAGTGACATAATAATTACTTATTTACAAAAAAATATCCAGACTTTCTTCAAGTGACAAGTTAAACACTCAGGAGTCCCAAAACACAGTAAAATAACCTACAATGTAGTTAATTTACTACCTTACTGAAAGAATGGAACGAAAGTAGGAAAAACAGCATGTAATGTAAGATAAAGCGTTCGTTTTTATATTGATTTGCCAATGAAAAACATGTAGCAGTTGCATGTTGGCCGCGCATATTGTGGGGGAAGTAGGGAAATGGAAATTGGAAGGAAATAGTGTTCGTAAGTAATAGAATGGCCCGAATAGCTATGAAGTTGGTAGAAATGCTGTCCTTGTGTGCTATTATGTGGAGTTATTTTCTTGCTAGAGTTAGTTGAATTGGGTTTTGATAAGCTCAAGGGTTTTGTTGAGGTTTTGTGTTAGTTCTGAATATTTGGCCTGAAGTAACTAAATCCCAGCTTGCCATCATCAGCCCCTGAAAGTTTAGTGCCATCTGCGCGCTGGAAGGAAGAAGTTGCTGCCTGTGCTTTTGACGTAAGCTCTAAGTTCTTCTTTCTTTCTCGTGTGGTTAGACTAATCTGGTGTCAGAGTTTTAAAGCCGTCCATGCGCCTTTGACTTGGCTTCAAATGCCGTCTAAAAATATCTCTGAGGCATGCCGGTTACTTCATGATGTTTTCCTCACCGTTTTTGAAGCAAATGATAATTATACAATACGCACATGAATCCGAAAAGTCAGAGGTGCGTGCCTTGGGTTCGAAATCAAGACCAGGCAGACACTATAAAATAAGTAGAATACATTTTCAAAGAAGGTTTTCTAAGATTAAAATGCGGCAGTCTGTCAGGCCATGAAGGCGACAAATGTATTAAATCGAGAGCCATAAACTATCTTCTACACATGGTAATTATACTTTAACGGCTGGATCTGAAGCGAAATCGTTATCGGCCAAACTTTATGGCACATCCCTGTGTGAATTGAATAAAATTTATATCGAGAATGTGAGCAAAATTCTGAGCACCTACCTATATACTCCCTTTGACAAGGGTGTGATCCCTTTATATCAGACGAACTCATAATGAACTTATTTTGTTCCAAATATTGGAGTTTAATTGTCTACTGAACCTGTTAGACTCGTGATAAAACAATGTGAATGTTTTTTGATACTTGCGTTAATTTGGGGAAATGGAGACGAGTTTTGTTTGGGCATTAACACGTCGACGAAAATAGATTTGGGTCTCTAATGTGTTATAATTAATTACACATTAGAGACCCAAATCTATTTTCGTCCCTCGTTCCTTTATTATTTTAAGAATTTGTTTTCCATTTCAGAACTTTGATATTTTCGAGAAATGCTTGACTAGGTCCATGAAATTCAGGATTGGCAAAAAAGTAAAAGTTCTAAAGCAGTACATAAAAACTTGAGGGCCTGGCTCAAGTCAAATTAAGTAGGTACTCAATTCATATTATTAATAATAAAGATTCGTAGAAGAGGCGAAATAAAACTGACCCAGTGATACCATTTTGAGAGCAATACAAGTCAAAAGCCTCTGGGAAATGTATGCAGGAAATCAAACATTACTGGAAAATATTGCGTGTGTTTTGGGCCTCCAAATCTGGGTCATCTATGTCTTGGCCAATTAAAGTCGTAATCAAAGTTTTAATACTACCTAATTTCAAAAAATAAATAACTATATATGAAATAATAATTATTATACATACATAACATCACGCTTTGTTTT
Source organism: Omphaloscelis lunosa (assembly GCA_916610215.1). Classification (NCBI taxonomy): domain Eukaryota; kingdom Metazoa; phylum Arthropoda; class Insecta; order Lepidoptera; family Noctuidae; genus Omphaloscelis; species Omphaloscelis lunosa. The sequence continues at coordinate 7,315,529 of OU744247.1, forward strand.
CCCGAAGGGTTAGGTAGAGGTATACCCATAGTACAAGTGTTATAAAAAGAAAGAAAGAAAAAGTATTTATTGAGACTCGCTCAGGAAATCACAAATTCAACTAAAACATACTCATTAAAACATAAATTAAAAAAACAAAGCAATAAAAATGCAAAGTAAAATAAAATAAAAGCAGTCAAAAGGCTCCTAGCTCAGCATATGCTGTGACATTTAAAAATAAATGTTGCAGCGCTAGTATTCCGACAGGGACCGAAAAAATAAAATAAAAAATCGAAATATTAATTCTAAAATACCAAGAAAAAGTTAATTTTGCATTCATATCAAATAAAGTTATTGAGTATTTAGGTATAACGTAAACGACAAGTATTTATACAATTGACATTTTAGTATTTAAAATGTCATGGGATTTTGACCTTTTGAGATTTTTTAAAGTTAAGAAGAAAAAAAAAACACCCTTTAAAGGTCAAAATCTAAAAACTGGAGAGAAATTTAAAAAGGTTTACTGTACCAAAGTTAGTGAATAAAGTATTCAAGTACGTAGACAAATGGCTCCGGAGTGAGAAATATCACGGAACCACTGAAGGATATCCTTTTACAGGTTAGAGCAAAATGCAGAGCAGGGTTGGGAAGTAGGCAATATAATTGTAGAAACCAAAAATACATACATACATTCATAAACTTACGCTTTCTTCCAAAGGGGGCAGGCAGAAACTACAGAACGCCACCTGCTACGGTCCTTGCATATTCCTTTTGCTTCGTTTACGTTCATACATATGGTCACACACTCACGCCAGTTGCGAGTACTACGCACCTGACCTCTCTGAAGAACATCACCAATAAGGTCACTATACTTATGTACTTCTAGAGCGTGTCCACTCACATCTGTCTTGTAAATACCTTTTGTTAGTCGCATTTCAAGATGAACAAACCATCTAAGTATACTCTTTAAAATTGTTGTCATTATTACATCATTTTCTAAACCGCACCGTTTCTTTATCATATCGTCTCCAAAGTCAAATATATTATCGTAACATTGAAACAGATTTTACAGTTGTAAGTATCCTTTTGTTGTGTTGAGTTGTAAACCTGCAATAAACAAGATGACACAAATAGAAAATTGAATTTTTATGTTTCGTCTCTGTGAACGCCCGTGAAATTCAGGTCATTAAACTTATAATGGTAGTCTTATCCACTATTAAATAAGTCATCAAACCAGTGCAAACAAGTCACGAAGATATGACTCATAAAATGAAACACATCAAATTGATAATTTTCTTTTTAGGGCTACTGTAGTTAAAGCCAAAGTACGTGTGGAACGAAAGTTAGTGTGGTGTACGAAAGCATGGTGGCTAGATGTTACAAAACAACGGCGCCGACCGCTCAGTATTCTCGAGTTGACGCCATTAATTACAACCACTCGATGTTTAATCAAGAAACTGCAAGCGAACAAGTTTCCTACGGCGTAAAAAGAGAAAATCTTAACAACGCCAAACGAAATAAAAAGCAAAGAAGAATCCTGTTCCTGCAGTGAGTGTACACGGACCGGACAGAGAGAAAATTTGAAAATAATCTCCTCGAACAAAGAAATGGAGAATTGAAGTCTATGCAAATAGGACTTGCGTCACGAACAAGTGGCCATTGAACCGAGTGCTGACCGGCGAGATACTGGCTCCTATTGAAAGTAAGCGAACAATTCAATTACATTCGATTTCGTGGAGGCTGAACTTTGCCGCAGCATTTTTCTATTTGGTCGAGACTCGGGACGCTGCAAATGATACGAGCGAGCGGCGACCAGGGGAGCTCTACACCTTGCATACAAATTGAACACGTAAATGAGATAACACCCTGTTTACATGAAGGTGGGGCTGTGTTACAATAAAACCGGGTAATGGGAATTCTTGATACAGCAAAATTGTTTTCGCGAAGGAAAATGTTTGAGAGCACTTCCTATCTCGGGTATTTTGGCTATTGTTTTAAATATGTAATACCGAAGATGCCTTCAATTTATTTCTGGAAACAAAGCGTGACCTTTACAGCTGTAAAATTTGTAACGTTATAGGGTTGAAACACGTCCCAGTGCTTGTAGAAATATCAAGTTACAGTTATACAATAATCACTGAAATGTATCTACAGCGATTAATATCCTAGTCTGATATTCAAGTAGCTTAAACCTAAGTAGCGTAGTCATGTTACCGCTTAGGCTTTATCATGACTAATTATAAACAAGTACTGATCGTTTAAACGCATCGAGAGGATAAAGTTAATTAAAAAGCACCCTCGCTAATGGATTCGTCCCACGTTTTCAAGCAATATCCTGTTAATACAACATCGGACATTTCGATGTTATTCCATTTTGTTGATATTGCCAATATTCTCGAGGGAAATTGAATTACTGACGCTGTGGAGCAGTCAATTTCTTTGTTTATATCGAGTGATTCGACTTGTTCGTAGTTTTGTCGTGTCTTGCCAATACTGAGTAAATCCTTTGACAATTGTGTCGAAGCTAATAAGTGACGCTTTGTTAAGAGAAGATAAAGGAGCAATTCTTCTGTGTATTTTTTTTAGGATATGTACGAAGGAAAAATACAAAGTGGTTTAAATTAAATTCTGCTTTCGCCAGTGGGTGCTTCCAGTGGCTTTGCAGGCGTGGAATTAATACGCCGATTCGGCCTCGAAAAAATCCCCAAGCGGTGTTCAAAACCGTAGCAAAATTCACCCTGTATTTTTCAGGATTAGCATAGGTATGAACTTGCAAAAGCGGTTAGTAACTTTGTTTTGTTATATTTTTAGGTTATGGAGTAGGTAATGAAGTTTTTCCAAAGGTCGATCAATGTTAAGTTTCCGACGGATTTTAAATATTATTTTATTATGTTTGTGGCGGCATCTACATTGCCACATGCGAAATATGTATTACACTGACGTTATGTGAAATCCTGATCGCGCAAGCAGTGTTTACCGCGCGATCAGCATATATACGACTTCCCGACATCAATCATTGGGCAGTTGTCCGCCAGACATGATCACCCGTCTAGTCGGAGGATGAGTGAACACACATTACATTACACCCTGTTCCTCATACCTCAAAAAAGGATAAAATTTCACGAGACGACCTATTCCTTGTAGTGGGTTATAGTGGTTTGAAGTAAAATATTAGGTATACATGTGATTTCGTAATTATTAAAGTTTAATTTTCCATTCAGTTCAATTCTGTAACTCCTTCGCGTCAAAACTGTTTTACGAATTTGAGTGCAGAAGCCGATTCCACCATGTAACCTTTCCATCTTTGAGAGCCTCAAACACAGTTAGTAAACAAGTTACGTAAACACTTACTTATACTACCGAATCGAACAGCCGTAACCGAAAGACAAAACACAATCATTTAACACTGAAATACGACAATACAATTAACTATTTACACCAGTCAATATGTTCGAGTCATTAATCGAATAATTGTCGCTTGCAATTAACATCTGCGTCGTAATATTGGCATTATTGACAGGTGAATTTACAAATGGCGGCCGTTAATTAATGACATTTGTTTCAAAACGTCAACGTGTGCCGGTGGGACATTTAATGGATTCTAATTTCTAATAATATATTGGTAGTCTTTATGAATGACTGTAATCAGTCAATCGATCTATTCAGCCAATGTTAGTATGAAAATAGTTTTCTTTAAACAATATCACCGCTTAGTTTAATTGAAACCGCATAATTTCATGTCAACCGTCTCACTTTCGAACAAATTAAACTTAAAAAAAAATCCTAATTCCTAACTAATATTTTAAATGCGAAAGTGAGTTTGTTTGTTGGTTTGTTATACTTTCATGCTAGAACGGCTGAAGGGATTTGTATGAATTGTGACACATGAATAGACCATGAACTGGGTTATGACAGAGGATACTTTTTATCTCTATATGGAGACTTATGCGGGTGACACCGCGGTGTAGAATAGTTTTTAATAAATTATAACAGATGTAGGAAGACATTTTCAATTTTTTGCTTTTAATTTTTTTAAATTAAGAAAATAAATGAAAATGTCTTCCTAAGTAAGAATCCACTGAAACGGACAAGTAAATGAACAAGTAAAGAGTACAAGAGCTACTAAAAAATTCTAATATTTGCCCTACTCCGCTTCTCTCCGCTCCAATGGGAACGCAGCCTTAAATGGTACCTCGGTAGTCAACTTCTACGTGTTAGGCAGAGAATATTAACATAGTTATAATTAGCAATCCATTAATTTGGTTCTGATTAGTTTTCGTTTGTTTGTAACAAACTTATTAATTAAGGGGCCGTGCACGAAATCGACTGATTCTGATCAATTTTGTTTATTAGTTATGAAAAAGGCAAATAGAATTTAAACAAAATTATGTGTGATTTGAAAAGTCGAATTCTTTGTCTTGTATATAGCGGAAAGGAATTTTTCAAATAAATAAAGGATTCGTGGAAAATCACTAAAATTCGCTTCAAGTTTTCCAAAAATTGACGCGAGACTGATGTTTGGTCGTTTCGTTAGAAGAAACTACTTTCGATTTTGAAAATTAACAAAATATCTTCATCATCATTACATGGTCTACTTGTACATAGTTGAACCACTTTTTTCAACTTCTGTACAAAATATAGCAGAAAAAAAATGTTGAAATAACCATTTTTTTTTAAACCCTCTCAGTAATGTATTTTTTCCTTTTATTTAGCAAACCATAGCAAGAAATTTAAAAATTACACATTAGTCTTCAGCTATCCTTAAAACAAAATCAAAATTTTATTTTATGATTGTACTATATCTTCATGAAATAAATCAAAGGCGAAATAAACCATATTTTCGAGAGCGTAAGAGTGATGCAAATATTAAAAAGTACTGTGACTGACACGAATGGTTTAGCACCACGAAAACTGTACTTTTATACTTAAACAAACTGAATGTTTCAATTACTGCCTCGTTGGTCTTGTGGTCGCAAGCGCTACTGCTGAGTATGAGGTCCTGGGTTCGATTCCCGGGTCGGGCAAAGTGTTATTGGGTTTTCCATCTGGAATTTCTCAGTAACAGCCCGGAGTCTGGATTTGTGCCCGGTTGATGGCAATAGGCTCGCCCCCTATTACATGGGACTTAAACATAACTGGCGAAATGTGGGTGTACTATAGGTACACCTCTGCCTAACCCTCCGGGGATTACAGGCGTGATGTTATGTTATGTTATATTTCAATTATTTCAAGCTTTCTTACAATTAGATAAGTTATTGACGAAAAAAGGTATTTTCTCGTGCATGGAGCCTTAACGGTGGCATATTGTAAGGGGCATGGGATAGTTAAATGCCGAACCGCCCATTTACTTTGAAGAACAAGATTCTACTAATAAGCCGTCAAAATATATTGATTCCAGAATCCAATCTTAATTTCGTAAAAGTTCTCCAATACCATTTTTCGAAAATGAAGCAGAAAACAAAATCCGGGTTATTACAAAATATGGTTTCCCGATAGTCGATTGTTTAAATGTCAATCTTATATAATTACAGTAATAATAGACTTACAAATAGTACACTGTCGCGGTATTGATGGACGAAGGTGAAAATGTGAGCATAAAAATCATGATGTGGATATATTTAGTAACCTGTTCCGCTTAGCTATTTCGGTTTTACGCTCGTGATTTATTATGTAGGACTTTTTGTTGTTTTCGTTTACTCTTGTCTTTTATGTATGCACGTGTCTCTGTGACAAATAAACCTATTTTTCTTTCTTTCTTTCTAAAGGGTCTAAAAAGATCCTGAAAGAAATCGACACGTGTTTCACCGCTCAACGAGGTACCCTCAGGATGACGATTGACTTGTCGCGAACTCGAACACGGCGTGTTGCTACACCAAGCACCGAGCGCAGACTGAGCTTTAGCGCCCGTCCAACCCACTTATATACTGCTCGCCCCACCTCGGCTCGGACCGTTATCAGCGCGATAAAGGGTGAGCATACGTGAGCATATCAATGCTTGGTTATGGCCAAGGCTTGTTTTCTCAAATAATGCGCGGAAATTTAAAATAAAAAATCCCAAGTTTTCCCAACTAATATAATAAAATACAATAGACATGGATATATTTAGTAACTTTCCGCTTAGCTCTTTCTAAATAGCCATAAAAACCCTGAAATAAATCGACACGTGTTTTATCTTTCAACGAGGCATCCTCAGGATGACGATTGACTTGTCGCGAACTCGAACACGGCGTGTTGCTACACCGACCGCTGAACGCAGACACGACGCTCTTTAGAAATAGCTAAGCGGAAAAGTTACTAAATATATCCATGTCTATTGTATTTTATAATGGATTTCCGCAAGGTCACGCTTGAATCAATTAACTAATAAAATAAATGCGAAAATGAGTTTGTTTGTTACGCTTTCACGCTAAAAGGCTGCACGGATTTGAATGAAATTTGGCATATGGGTAGACCATGACTTGGAGAAGGTAGTTTTTATAAGATAGTTTTTATCCCGATATTTCCATGGGATCGAGACTCATGCGGGTGAAACAGCGGGGCACAGCTAGTTAATTATAAATTCCAGCATCAATGGCGAACAACGTTAGGCCTCTGCCTCGAATTTTGCGGGCAGCGGGGCGGCGGCGGCGACGCGGGAGCGGTAGGATCTTATGCGTAAAATCAAATGGACCGGTTTTCGAAAACAGCGGCGTGGCAGCGGCGCGGGGGCGGGCAACGAGCGGTGCACTCTAGTCAAGCGGTGACCGCCCGCGTTGCGCGTCTTTATTGTAGTATAGTGTTGTACATTTTTTTTTGTGACGTATTAAAATGTCCTCGGACGTGCAAGAGCAAATTATTTCGGCAATCTTTGAGAGGACACCCATATGGAACAGCAAAGATGGGAACCATAAAAATAAAGAAATAAAAAACGAACTGAATATTAAAGGTAAATATAAAAATGATTTATTATGTCAAATACAATATTTATAATGTTTTACAAACTAATTAGTAACTAATGCGATTAATTACAAAATATTCTTTGAATTTTTCACATATATTGTGCACAACACAACCACGAACACAACACTACACCGCTATAGTGCCGCGCGATCTGCCCGCTGGTCTGGAGAACAGGTATGCGTTGCCCGCCCCGCTGCCGCGCCGCCGCCGCCGCCCCGCTGCCCGCAAAATTCGAGGCAGAGGCCTTAATTTTTCACGCGCCAATATTTTCATTAGTTTCTGTTTTACTTTCAGCTCTTTTTGCAAGTCAAATCGAAAATTAAATTAAATCTTTGATAAACTATCTCCTTGGTTGCTGTGTGTCGAAGTATAAAGTTCATTCCATTTTAAATAACACGAGAGATATGAGTTTTCATAGTAATTTATTCGGCCGCTAAACACGACAGATATGGATTTTCATACAAACATTGCCGGCCGCCTACTCGCAGGTATTAGACCAGTATAGCATTTTCGATTTATTTCAAAGAAGGTTGTCAAAATAGAGCAGTTAATAGAAGCTCTTCAAAATTGTGTCCTATGAAGATACAGAAAAACTATTAAGTTGTACTTAAATAAAAATTGTATTTGTATTAATTAAGTTTAGCTAAGTAAGGATAGGTACCTACTAATATTTTAGCAAGTAGGATTTATTGTACTATTTACACCTTTTTACATACCTATTAGATGCCTACCTAATAGATTTTTATTATTAATGTGATTATTTAGAAACCTTGCCTTGCCTGAAACACAGGATGACCTAGTTCAGGCGCATACGCTTTTTACCAGATTTTTTTTTTAAATTTTATTTAAAGTTATGTTAAAATTATGCTCGCATTTCCAAGCATGTTTGAGCAAAAATCTTTACCTACACAAAGTAGGAATCTCGCTATGTTCAAAAGTTCGAAGTAGTAGGACAGTTTGGTACACAACACAGAGCCAATTACTCACAAGTTGTTCCGGAAGTTACCCGAGGACAAATTCGGAAAGGATTCTGCCCCGATAACGGACAAAGAGGAGATTTCGGACGAAATTAAATTTTCCAAAAAGTTTGCCAATATTGAATTAACTTTTTAGGGTTCTGTAGCCAAAGGGTACCAAACGGAACCCTATTATTGAGCCTCCGCTGTCCGTTTGTCTGTCAGCGGACTGTATCTTATGAACCGTAATAGGTAGGTAGTTGAAGTTTTCACAGATTGTGTATTTCTATCGTCGGTAACAACAAACAACAATAAAAATAAAAAAGAGTTAAAAATTAAAGGGGATACAAGAAACGGCCATTTTTTTTCTTCGATCGTTGCAGTGATTCGCAGTATTGCATGTTATTTTGATGCTAAGCTTTCTTAAAATGTGAACATGTTATAAAATTTATGAAATTCCAGACATTTATTTGTTATAAAGAATAATTGTGTAAGCTTGAAAATCCAATTGCTAGGCATATAAATAGACTGTATATCTACTTAATAATTCACAACCTGTGTATGTAAATTATTTATCCTGTACTATTAAACGAGCAATATTTGTGTATATTTATTTGTTTGTATATAGATTCTACTCAAGTTCTCGAAATCGGCTCTAACGATTTCGATGAAAGTTGCAATATATGGTTTACGGGGGCGAAAAACTAAAATTGGTTCATTTCTGAGAAAATTCATTCATTTTTTCATGAAGAACTTTGGGCAACCGAGATATTGAGTAATAACATGAGAATAAATTAGATTAGAATAATGATATTAGAATAATGACATTAGAATTATGACATTGGAATAATTACATTAGAATAATGACATTAAAATAATGACATTAGAATAATGACATGGCAGCATGGAATTAGTAGGTAACTACTATCAGGGCAGAATTAAATAAGTAGATACTATACATGGATTAGTATGAACTTTCCTATACTATTAAATGAGCATTCTTTATTTTCATCAGAGCAGAGCTCGGTCGACCACCAGGTACTGTATGTTAATATGACCTGTGTTACAATTTTGGTGTACAATAATGTATATTACCCGAAGGGTTGGGCAGAGGAGCACCCACTTTTCGCCAGTTATGTTTAAATCCCATGTAATACGGGGCGAGCCTATTGCCATCAACCGCGTGAAAAACCCGACTCCGGGCTGCTACTGAGAAATTCCTGATGAAAAATCCCAATAAGTATATATTCTATATATGATTAACTACTATTAAACATGATATTTAGCTGGGAAACCCTATTGAGTACAAATCTAATTAATACAGGGTATAATTTTATAAATCAATAGCATATAATGTTATTAAATTACGAAAACATATAAACTACTAACTAGGTTCTATTACGTGATTTCTTTAGAAAATAAAATGCTTCACTTATTTCAAACTACCGACAAGAGAAGATACAGAACGAGAAATATCTGCAAACGACATCACATGCCCGTTTTCGGATCTTGCGATCTCTATATCAATAATTCTCATACGGCTCTTCGGGCTGGACCGGGTTTTACACGGGATCCCTTACACTTTCAAATTCACATTTATATTCACCGCCTACAGCCTTTATATCGTAACATTCAATATATAAATGCCAATATTTTAGTCTTCAACCTCAGAAAAAGATTCACCGATTTTTTTTTCTAACTTTTTTCACAAATAAAGTAATAGTATTATATCTCGGCAGTGACCTTGAAATAATTACCTACGGCCGCTTGGTAGATAAACCTTCCGCGTCCGTGCTGCGTACTGATATACACTGAGATTTCGACGCGCGTCATTTCAGCCGTTTTCTCTGAAGCTATAATACTGTAACTTATTTATACTGTGCGTTTGTCAACCTTTTAATTATTTTGGGGAACAAGAAATAAATTTTGGCAACGAAAACAATATGTATGCCCTTAGCATGTGGTGTTATTAAGTTTCCGCATACCTCCATGGTAAAAGGCGTCAGTTGTTATGCATGTATGTGTAAAAGAAACTTTTCTGTTCCGTCTATTCTGAGAATAGAAATTAATAGGCATGTATCAATCGATCATTATCCCACGACTTCTAAGAGCCAAGGGAAATGGGTAAACTATGGCATATACGCTGAACTAGAAACCGAACTACTTATTGCTGTTCGTAATACGCATATTGGTGTAGATAAATCCGTATTCTACCAGAGCGCAGATGAAACCGCAGCGCTTGTATGAACGTGACCCACTAAAGCAGAAACCGAATGCGCGTCTGAGGAAGCACTTATGTTCCCAGATGAATTGCAATCGATCTTTAAGTTAGATTCTGCAGTTCTTAACAGCTGTTGGCAAAGTAATAAAAACCACTACTAACTGTAAAAGTTTCAATGCTTATTGACTGATGTCATAGCCAAGCCTTAAATTATTGAAGATTTGAAAGGACCCAAAGGTCTGATGCCGGAGAAAACAACTGAAATATTAAAGGAATTTCAATTTGGAAAGAAGAAAATGATCATAAGATTACAAACCAAGTGGTCGAAAAGACCAACACAGAAAAACAGTAAAACTCATCTCGTTAGAGAAAATGGTGTAACAATTCGAACAAAAACCAAATTGCTCATAACATATTCATAGTGTTGTACACGGATTTAATTTATTACCGATCTACGATTTGATTGGTATGTTTGATAAACGACATTTCGAACAATCTGTCATGTTCCGCCAATGACAGTGGATATGTCATAAATCCATTATGGCGGATATAAATCAATTCCTATGCGGATAAATCAATTTTAGGATGGCATTATTACGAAAATAAACAGTTATCAAAGCAAGTTTGAATTTAAATAGCTATTCTGGATGTGTTTTAAGATAAGTTCCTTCTTCATCTTTACCCAAGGGGGTCGTAAGATGTGACAAGGGTTTTATTGGATGTCTCGGAAGTAGCAGGTATGTAGGAAGATAAAAGAGGGACAAATTGGAATGATGAATAATTGAGATGTCAAAATAATTGTTGATTCGGAATTTTCATTACTAATATTATAAAGAGGTAAAATTAGTTTATTTGTATGTATGTAGGCCAGAAGGGATACCTTGGCCCCTGGCAAAACAGGCAACTGAAGGAACACGGGTGGGTTTTAGTCAGTAAGAGTCTGACACGCCCTCACGCTCCGCCCAAAGCGGGAGAAGTTATTTGATCATTTCCCACCCAAAAAAAAGGGGTCAATCTCCAGAGCTACTTGTCGGATTTGAAAAATATTTTTGGCATTGGATAGCCCAATTCTTGAGGAAGTTATAGGCTAGCTAACATCACGCCACGACCTTTAGGAGCCGAGCAAAAAGAAAAAAAAAGTAAGAAAGAACGCTAAGCAAAAACGAAGTAATACCGCGGGCGGGTGATGGGATACGACGCGGTGAAATTTCACGTGGACGTTAGCACGGGCAGAAGCTAGTATTGTATAATCTACTATGCAAAACTGAAGTTGATTGAATATTTTAAACGAATTCATAATCATGTTAATTTATTGTCAATTGATAGAATCATTTACACATCGTTTAAATATTCAAATGTACGCTTTGATTCGAGCTACTGATTACCTGCTTTGCTTCACTTCAACAATTGTGTGTTATCAAGGCACTTCACACGTTTATGTTCACATCTACCGATTAGCAGTACCTACCTTTTATATAGTCTTGCATTCAAAGTGGGGTTTTCTGTACTTGACTGGCACAATATGCGTGCTCAAATAGCAACGACCTCCTGCGTGTGTCAAAGGCAAACACTCAGAGCTTTGAATGGTGTTGCTAAGGTGCTTACTTCGGCCAAGTTATATTAATCCTGGGGGCAAAAGCCTCAGAAATGTGCCTAAAGCAAAACTTCTGTGCTAAAAGGTTCGGTTTCGTTGAGATTTTTATGTTCGTTAGTGCGTGCAGGCATTAAGCAGTACCTTAATTAATGGATGACTGATTAATGTACATTGATCACCTATCCGTTAATTTAGGCTATTGAATATAATTGGTAAACGGTCTATCACGGAACTATTTCAATCACTCAATGTTCTGTAATTAATTACGAGTAAGTAGAGTTAGTTCCATTTGCATTTCCAAATTAGAATACTTCTGGGGCACAAATTAATTAATTACATTTTTGAAGTGAAAACTTCTTTAGGCGCGTTGGGCATTTTTGAACAATTGAACTCGCGACACCGTTACCGACTCCTTATTTTTGTAAACACGAATGTGCTCTTTATTTTTACTTTAAAGGTTTTTTTTTTTTTTTTTTAAGTTTTCATTTCTGTCGGCACTCCCGGAGTGCCACTGTTTTTTTTAAATTTTCGTGTTGACGCTGATTTATAAAAACGAATGCGTGTGTGACGTATAAGTCTGCTCGTAAAAAATATTTTTTAAACTTACCATCATTGATGAATGGGTAGATTAATCGCAGCTCTGCTTCATAGTTTTCCAGTGATAAGGGAGGCACTATGGGAGGAACGTAGTCGTCTTCTGGGGAACGCTCTGATCCGTACCCTTGGTCAAACTGGGGGTCTTGGAGCTTCCAAACGGGTTCGGCGTCGGAACCTGCAAAGAGAAGTTTGGTTAATAATGTTTGTTAGTAAAATGGAAAAGTCAATAGAGGAAATGGCATATTATAAGAGGGACTTAGATGCAGCGAAAAGATAGAAAGACATTTTAAGGTGAAAATGATAGTGTTTAGTTTCGCCAATTATTCAAGTTTATTTACGAAACCGTTCCTAGTGCCAGGAATTCAGATTCCTATTGTAAAATACAAAAAAAAAACAAAGCTCACAGCATTGTCGATGCTGAAGTTCTTTTCGTTCAAGGCAAGAAAGAACAAGAAAACGAAAAGCACAACAGAGCCAAGTAAATGCAAACGCATTTACCAAGAAGTTACCTACGAGTGAAATCGATTGAAGTCGAAAGCGTAACTTATCCTTCATGCAACTGAGAACGTGTTACTTAAATCTATACTTATATAATAAGTATAGGTACCTATGGTGGTGGTAACTTGTGATATAAAGCTAACAGTCTCTTTTAATATTCTCACGAAATCACGAAACCATTCATATTTATCCCAAAAGCATTTTGCAGCTTATGGTGAACGTATTATAAATACATATTATGTCTAATGTATGTATGCGACTCCCGGGAATATCTTTTGGCAAATAGTAAGAATTTGTACACTCTTTGTTCGTATAAATCTAAAAGAAACGAAGCTTTATTCCTATGATGTAAGGTTTAATATCAGATTTACTTCGTTTTGCGGATACCAGAGCGTGAAGTAGCAATGTTTCATGTAATATGTAAAGAAATTCTCATAATTTTCCTTTTGTTTCTCAGACTGTTGATTGGCGTTTATTTTATTTTCGTTTTAATAACAAATAATGTTGATTTATCTTTTGTTTTTGAGGTCATTCGATTGTTATTTCCCTTTTGTTTTAACGGTTGGTTAGGTAAGCCGGTCGCCCGTATTTTGTGGTAAAATGTCCTAGCGCATGATGACTATCAAAAACCGATCAATAATGTCAGAATAACTGTTTATAAAGTACAATATTTTAGAGCTAAATAGATACGACAACGGAGTTTCGCATGGAAATAAGATACATATGTTTAGTTTGAAGCCTATTCTTACGTGGAAAATGTATTATGTATGAAGGAATGGCTGGTAAAATATCGCTTTGCGTGCCTCGGATTAGTTAGGCGCTCCCAATGTGGCGCTGGCACGTTGATTTACGTTATTCACCCCATAGGAACGTAGTGCTGTAACCTACATCACTTATTTAAGTTACAGTATATTAATTGACGCTGTGGTAATTTATCAGTGAAATGCCAGTGCAATAATCACGTCAAATGTGTTGTTCACGGGAATCGAATCGGCTTTATCAATGGATATATCGAACATGCGATTCTATCGTTAGATCGAGAACTTTCGTGTTACGAAATTATTTTTGGAATTCATTACTGATGTTATCAGTTTTCTTTAGCTGTTGCCCGCGACTTCGTCTGCGATCCAGGATGTATGTAGCCTATGTTCTTTCCCAGGTCATGGTCTACCCATGTGCTAAGTTTCATCCAACTTCGTTCAGCCGTTTCAGCGTGAAAGCGTTACAAACAAACAAACTCACTTTCGCATTTATAAAATTAGTTAGGATTAACGCTTTTGAATTATGACGCTATTACGAGGATAAGCAAGAATGTTGTTATTTACGGAATTTCAGTGAGAAAATTCGCTCTGTTACTTTAGTATTTTATATATTTTTACATGTTTATTTTCAATTGAGGGTTGTATTTTTTCCACAAATTTCATTTTATACGGACGCCTAATTACTTCCAATTATTATAGGGTTTTTTTCATCGCGATAGATCATTTAGTTTACAAGTTACACCGTTTTGTTAAAATTTTTTTTTTTTTAATCCATTGATTATTTTTTTGCCGTCGATATAATTAAGCACAGATTCCCTCATTTCGATATGTGCACATTATAAAGACACACACTATTTATCTACGTGTATAATAATATGTAATATAACGTAATTGTTGTTATGTTACAATCGCAGCGTTCATGATATCGATTCAGTTCTATGAAGTTCAAGGTCACTATTGCTGCATTCAAATACGCATTCTTAAAAGTCACCTTGGGGAGGGTACTATCCGAACTAACTTAGCTACATTATTGCTTTTAGTTACCTATGTTTGAGTAACAATATTTAGGTTTAAAATTAAATTATTCATTTGCCTCAAAGCTAGATTTTATTAAAAAAATAAAGTAAATTCGTGGAGTTTATAGTCAATTAAAAAAATCCTTTTACGAGCATAAATGTAAGAAGATTTTTTCAGTAGTACCTAAAGGTGGAAATTAATGAAAATACATCAAAAAACAAAACATCAAGTCGTATTTCATGCCCTCTTTAGCATAAAGTCCGTAAAGTTTGTGAACGAAACTGAAATTTATGAATACGGAATTATGTAAACAAAAAAGGAATTTTGGAAATCATTTTTAATTCATATCGTCGGAGTTCATTTCGTTGGCAGGTTTTCGTTGAATAAGGTATCACGAAAACGTAGATATTGAAAAATTTAAGTGCTGTGCTTGAGGCACATGGTTTAAGTATAATAACTAAGCTACTTGCCATGAAAACGTAAAAAAATAAATTGTCTCTTACACTCTGGGACTTCCTATCGGTAAAAATGATGAACCAGCCATATTAACTTTCAACCCGTTTAGGCGATGGATTAAAAAAAAAACTTCTTTTCTGCTCACTTTCGTTATACACAATAGGTAAAACCCTGTCCAATCCAAAAGGGGCATATAGGTACTGCAATAAAATTACCTGACAGAAATAAAAAAAATTATAATTACTGAAAATATATAAGTTATTGCTATTTAAAAATCACATTTTTAGTACCAAAATTACCCCAAATCCATAAAAAATTAGCAAATTTTCAACAGGGGTCATAAGTTATGACTTGTAGACACCCGGCCAACGACGGCCGTCCGCGCCCCATGTTACAACCCTGTAAAATTCCTCATTGAAAAAAAAGTGACTATTTGTTTTTCTTTTTTCCTCAAAATTGCCACATAAATAGACTCTCAGTAGGATACGTAACAACACCCTGAAGGTTCGGACAGGTTTTTTTTTACATTTTGTATAGAACGAGTGCAAAGTTTCACGCTTCCCAAGACCTAATCGCACTGTCGTCTGAGGCTATGCATTGTCGTCAGTGAGTAAAGTATTAACGGATTTAAGAATTTCATTAAATAGATTTATTACAGTTTTGCTTTAAAAGGTTTAATTTTGCTAAAACTAGTTAAGAAAGAAGTAATCATTAAAAGAAAAAAATTGACGAGTCGTGTTGAGGTGATGCTTGCTCGTTGCCGAGCTGATAAAGTGTACCTTTACGTGCTATGGAGGTTGTATGAAAAATTATTGGATTCCGTGAATATTCAGTTTTCATTTGTAGGTAATTGGCACGGATCATGGATTTTGGACAAGTTTTTTATTTTATTCGTGTTATTTATTGCTATTAGTGAATTAAATGCTTTGATAGCAAACACGGACGGAAATTTTAGGTTATTCAAGGGAGATAGGGAATGCTTTGAAACGGTACGTAAGTACATATACAGTTACACCTTCGTAATTAATAGATCCTCACTGGCTCAGTCATTTGTGGTAGATTCATTAATCAAGCCACAGTAGATCTTTTATTTTTTTCTTACTCTAACAATAATGATACTCGAGCCTGACGATTACTACAAAAAAGAAAAAGCACTCCGGGAGTGCCGACAGAAGTGAAAACTGGAAAAAAAATCGGCACCGCGGCAATCAACGCGTTGATGTCTTTTTAACGGTCAAAAGATGGTGTCATCACGGTGTCGCGAAATAAATAGTTTAGTCCCATTTCAAAAATTCCCAATGCGCCTAAAGAAGATTTCACTTCAAAAAAATGGAATGGTTAATATTTTTTTATCGCAGGGCCCAACACTCTTCTTACTAATTCTGGCTTTCACAAAATTTCCTAATCAAGTTACAGATACAAGAGTACTCAATTTCAATCCTTAGTCGTGCACGAGGGTGAGACAGTCAAATAAATCAAAGAAATGGAGTGAAAAAGGCATGATCCGAG
Source organism: Omphaloscelis lunosa (assembly GCA_916610215.1). NCBI lineage: Eukaryota > Metazoa > Arthropoda > Insecta > Lepidoptera > Noctuidae > Omphaloscelis > Omphaloscelis lunosa. The sequence continues at coordinate 7,332,056 of OU744247.1, forward strand.
TCTCGGGTTGGACGAAATTTTGAAATTCGTTTCAGTAATTGTGCCCACTGTGCACTGTAAGCTCCGTTGGGCAAAAATAGAGTGACGAAACTACGCACAATGTGTTTGGGGACACTGTACTGTGAGCGAAGTCAAAGTAGGGGTTGACAAAAGTATGCAGTAAATATTTCTGCTCCATAAGCTTTGGTTTACGAAGCCAGTCTTAAATTTTTGTCGTAAGCAAATGCCATACAGACTATCCTTGACAAATTATGTGATTTTAATTATATATTTCAAACGCTAACATAATGTACACTACGAAACTGTAAACATGGAATGATGACTTATCACGTCACTTGAGATTCTCATACCTTCAAGCTAGAAATGTGCACATGCTAGTATCTTGTACATCTCTTGTAACATTATATAACCAGTCAGAAGTTGTTATGGCACAATTGATATGCAAACTACTCGCTTACTAATGTTAAATTCTGATGTTAATGTTCCACAAACGGGTAAAGGCACTGACTCCTGTAGCACAAGTACAACCTAGGACTTCTATTGAAATTGTAACACCTTTATACATAGTTACTCTGTCGCGGTAAGATGGTTACAGTCGTGATATAGTTATATACCGTAATATAGTTATATGAAAGCGGTTCATAACTGTCGGATTGTCCTAATTTTGTTACTGCACCGCTCGCTTCGCTAGCGTGGCTCGCGCGAAGTTGGCCACAGTTCAAACCTATAACCTCTTTGGTCGGGGTGCCTTAATAGTTTTATTACTAGATTGTGTTCGTATCATAGTTATATTCTTAGTAAGATAGTTATGTATCGCTTTCATATTATTATATTACCGTATATAGCTATATCCCTAGGGATATAACTATATCACGGCTATAACTATCTTACTGCGACACATACATACATAAACTCACGCCTCCTCCCCATGGGGGTAAGCAGAAACAACAAAACGCCACCTGCTAGACTCCTTACCTTCGTTTACATTTTTACATCTGGTCATACACGTACCTTTTCTATGACTGTAAAACTTTTATTGTACAAGTGGTGTTTCCTGCTCCACGGAAAACAAAAGCAAATCAAAATTGAAGATCAAAGGACAACCAATATTGTGCTGAATCTTCAAACAAGGGTCAAGTTTACAGTTCTGTCGAGTTATAGGACACTAGTTTCGTAATGTAAACACCGCTATAAACCTCCCTCAGTGAATAGTCAGCAGACCGTGTAACGCTCATGCATAATCATAATATTAATTATTTGGGAATTGCTGCTCTCATTTTAGATATCTATTAATAAAATTTTACGTATGCATAAACCAGTGATATTTTAGCTAACGTACTTTAATATTTAAAAATATGAGTATGAATACAAAAGCGTAAAGGAGCTTTTAACGTTTATTTACTGAGTGTTCCGTTTTTCTTTAATTCAAGACAGAGACCATTGTTTGAGTTATAAATGGATGACCTTTATACTTTAACCTCGGGCACCAATTGACGGCATATCTCGGGAATAATAGCGATTCGAAATTTTGAAAAAAACACAGAGGATGGTGGTTAATTGATTCAGGCGTGACCTTGCGGAAATCCATAATAAAATGATGATTAACTTGTCGTGAACTCGAACACGGTGTGTTGCCACACCAAGCACCGAGCGCAGACTGTGCTTGGTGTGGCAACACACCGTGTTCGAGTTCACGACAAGTTAATCATCATCCTGAGGATGCCTCATTGAGAGGTGAAACACGTGTCGAATTCTTCCAGGGTCTTTTCAAGACTCTTTAGAAATAGCTAAGCGGAAAAGGTTACTAAATATATCCACATCATCATTTTACAGAGGATGGTTCTTTACCCATAGATTACAAGAAAACCATAGATTATATTAAGTCTATGGTCGTAAAATAACATGGTAAATCTCTCGATTGTGCGTACAAACTTACATTTGCAGTTGGAATGTATGGGAGAACATGTTTTTCAACTACAATGTTAAGTTAATATTTGTGATAAATTCACTTTCAACTACAAAAACCTTCATTGTGCGTAGTCCAACACGCACTTGGCCGGTTTTAAATCTGTGATTACATTGTATACACGAATTTTACGTACTGCTCGTGTATAATTTGTAATGTGGACGCGCGCGTCCAGGTTAGACTGTACAAACTACATCACTTACGCCTGATAAGAGTTTTAAAGTAGCTTAATAACAAAAAAAAAAAAGTGAACTGGGTGAAATGTGTTAGGTTAGGTTAGAACTATGACAAACCGCGCGCGAGCTGAGCCAGCGCTTCTTCCAAGTTGCTCGCATGGCAGCCAGGTAGGCTATTTAGTATTAGCGCAAGGTGCACTACGTCGCAAAGTTGGATACCAGTTCACAATTTGCCACAATATATACACGATTAGTCCGTATGCGTACTGGCACTATTTATTGTGGAATAAGGAAGTTAATTAGGTCACTATGAAGTATACCCGAGTATTTGCGTACTATTAGTTTCACACCCTTGTGTTCTGGCCTTTTCTAGAATGGTAAGACGCTACGTAGATACAATTTCCTTTGACGCTACGTGGTGAAAAAACATTTTAGTATTATTTAAGGCAACGGTTGGCAAAAGGCGGACCGCGGTCATAACATACTTACTATTAAATTAAAATAATATTTTTTTTTTATAATGGCCTCGTTGAATCTAATTTGATTAGTTAGTTTAGCTCTAGTAGGTAGATACAGCTGCAGTTGCTATGCTGTGCTGTGTGGCGCAAGAGGGAGCGTAAATCTGCTTATAATAATTATCTTATATTATACAAAATTGTAAAAAATACAACTGGAATGTATTATGAGTTTTTGTTTCCTCGATAAAAAATTTCAACAGTATCCGGAGCTCACTGAGAATTACTTGCCGACCCCTGATTTAAGGAAAAACGGATACAGAATATTTCAAAAGAAGAAAATATGAATTACTTTTCCTTGTTATTATTATTTACAAACAGAAGACTCGACTAAGCGTAGCTTTCATAACATGGCTTAGCGCTGTACTGTAGTTTGCCCTTTCAGTTTGTGCGCTGACAAAATGTAGTAATTACTCACCTTTTTTTACGCGACCATCATGACAGCTACGAATGGTAAAACCATTGGTAAAAGTAACGATTCGTTTTATATTAGAACCGGACATAAAAAATACACTCCGTAAATTGCAATCTCGCGATATTATAGAACCCATAATGGCTGCCATAACACTCATAATGCTCATCATTAATTTCCGACAAAAAATATTCATAGCTTCAACATCTTCCGCGACCATATTTCACATTTCATATTTAGCTCCTTACTCCAATAGCATGTAATGGACGACCCTCGAACCTAAGATGCGTCGGCTTATCGTAACGGCGCCGCTTCCGACGTGATTTATTGTGTTTACACCTGCACCTTATTGGTTCCTATTACGGGTAGCAACAAACAACTATCGGGATTGGTGCTTGTTTTGATCCGGAATGTTTGAAGAGTAGTTATTGGATTTTATGACTGCACTGCTGTTTATTTTGACTGTCTATTCGAACGCGTTGGTAATTCATATCTAGGTAAAAGCTTTAGTTTGATTTGAGTTTTACGGTTTTGCATGATAATTTAGGCAGTTTTGTTAAACCACTTATTCGCACACACAAATCGGTCATCATTCCAGCCGAAAGATGGCCACCGCTGGACATAGGCCTCCTCCAAGCACCGCCATTTCAACCAGTCCTGTGCTTCTCGCATCCAGCGGATTCCTGCGGCCTTCACCCAAATTGATGGTATCGCCTATTTGTCGTATTATATCAAAATGATTCCAGACATAGTTTCCGAACTATAAGCACTCAGCAATTAAGTTCAACGATCATTCAAAGCCTGGATAATAAATCTAACATCTATTAGGAAACTGTAAGCGAAGCACCAACTAATAATGAAGAAATGAGCCCCAAGTCCGTATTCAGAAACTTATCTAATTAGAACATAGAAGACTATTATTCTAGCCCAGGGTTTGTTTAACATTAAACTGGTAATGGGAAAACAAGACAAGTTGGGGGACGTTATATTCAATAGGCAGGGGAATAAAGGCTTCGGTCCCAAATCTCGGGACGTGATAAGAGTGACAATAGATGTGACGCCTCCATGTCTGGCAGTGAGCTAGGCAAAATGTCCGAAATAATTGCTTCTGTAAGTACGGATGTATGTTCGGCGTTTTATCTTTAAACAAAGATATTTTCTGAAAAAGGATATTTATAGGTTTGAAGTATCCGTTTATGTTAGGTTTACTAAAAATAACGACGCTGAAATTCTGCAGCCAGTTTAGTTGATATAAATGTCAAAGGCCGCATCATCCCACAGCTAAAATTCAATTTCAAGCAGGAATATTCCAAAATAATATTCAAAGTACTTATTAAACATGGTTTCAATATATTCCTCCTTCCAAGAAAATTTAGTTAGGAGATTAATTCAAGTCTTGTCGCATGACGTAAAAGGCAAGTCAGAGGAGCTTTGAAAGGCTCAGATTAAAGCGCTCAAAGGTAGTGAAAAGGCGCGCCACCTTCCCGTACGTAGGAAAAACAATTTTCTTTTGAACACAAGTTTTGTCAACTAAAATTATATTACAACAAGTTTTGCTGCCTAAAGTTTTCGTGTTGTTCAGCTGTTTTATTAGAGCAAAATGCAAGTAAGCGGAATCGTAGGTGAATATTGGGTGGTAGGAGAATTACTTGTGATAGTCGAGGTTTATTCCGTACGTGCATTTTTTCCTCATGGTTGCACTATCGATATTATGGGCTGTTCTTACTGCGACAATAATGGTCTCGTGTAGATTGGCTGATATTGGTTACGCTCTAACGATATTGATGATCAGGTATAGAAGATAATCTCTGATTATGAGTAGGATATTATTGATATACGCGCGCAGGAGACAAAACACTTGTATATCCTCGTATAGTAATAATGTATTATAGTTAGATATCTTTATTATTTATGCACGGTGATGCCTGCGGATTAATTTTTATGTTATATAATAATATTTATTCTTATATTTCGTTGTGTATTTGTCTTTTATTCTAAGCATTGTTTATTTTATTTTATTTTATTACCTGCCTATTTAATAAACAAATCACTGAACCTGACTTGATTTCCGTACATCTTTTTTTTTCGGCGCACCACAGCAAATCAGTGCTGGCTGTGGGTTCCCCATAGTACAGCATCATGCTAAGTGGAAGCCTTCTTGTCACAATCATGACGTGCAGCTGCCAACTAATTTCTGTTTTATGCTCGTGATTTATTATGTACTTTTTGTTGTTTTCGTTTACTCTTGTCTTTTATGCACGTGTCTTTATGAAAAATAAACGTATTTTTCTTTTTTTATTTCTTATCTTATTGAATCCTTAGTTGAGGCAGCTGTAACGGCTAATTTAAACGGAAGCCATTAATGTTGAATAAGATGTATACTAAAATTATATGTGTGTATTCAATTCAAAGACCATCCAAACAATAACGCGGAAGATTTAAGATAACATCTGAAAACATTACTGAACTGGTTCATAAGCCGCCATTTTATGAAACTACAATTTATTACTAGCATCCTGTACTTTAACAACTAAAAATAAGAAAAGGTAACGAAATGAGAAATACGAGCTAAGAGTTTTATTTGCAGTTGGAAATAGAAAATAACCCCAGAATACCCCAGAATACCTTCTCAGAAAAGATTCCGTGGAACTTACGGAATTCTGCCGAGAGAGACTTTCTTGCACTCTGACATTTTTTATATTGTTTAATAAAGATAAATGGCATGAAGGAACTCGTGGCTAAGTAATAACAGCTGCACGGGTCGATCCATCAGTTTAAGCTACGCTTGCTGGGATTGGTTCGTGAATGGGTGACCATCTTTACATACCGAGACTCCTCCATGCCTCAGAAAGCATGTTAAGCCGTTGGTCCCGGCTGTCATTCGTGGATCTTTGACAGTCGTGACGGGTCGTCAGAAGCCCGAATTTCTGACAACCAGTCTTACCAAGGGGTATCGTATTACTCAGTTACTGGCTTGTGGAGGTTCAGCTGCATCCGGTTAAACTGGAAGTCGACCCCAACGTAGTTAGGAAAAGGCTAGGCAGATTGAATGAAGATAAATGGCAAAGTGTTGTATAAATTCAAATAACAATTAACAAAAAGACATTAGGGAAGAAAATATGACACGAGATGAAATATAACCTGCTATTAACGAGTATCTCTCTCATATACCACGCATATGAAACGAACCACTAATGACATATTTAATGTGGCTCAATTAATCATTCACGATATCATTCACGATGGGAAACGTATAGAGGCGTGCTTGTTTAGTAACCGTTTAAGTAAGCTGTTACTGCGAGGGATGGCCTCAGGTGTGCGGGATCCACGGGATAATGTATTCCTTCGACACCCCAGAGCGGGATTCTCAACATTTTTACCCCACTATGGAAAACTTGATAACTTTGCGTCTTTCGATGAATGATGGAGAATTTATACAAATCCCGGGCCGTTTTTCCATACTTCGCTTTATCATTTTCGTATTCACGTATTTTACGTTACTTTGCGGTTATTGATGACCGCAGTCGGCGGGAGGTATGTAAAGAATGTTGCTCTTAGGTACTTTGTAAATTAGACGTTACAAATGACTACATCCTATTCTAATTTCTCTACACTATAAAAATAGGAAGTTATTACTCTAGAGTACAGTTTCCAGCGATCTTTTACTCAAATCTGTTTAAACTTTTTTATAAACGTATCAATCATTTTTAAGTACAAGCACCGTCTTCCGTTTAGCATATTAATCTCATTTTTATACTTCATGCCAAGGTGAAACTGCTAAAAGTTTTAACAATACTGTAGCCATTAGCCATATATCAATGTCGAGCGAGCAGTCTGATTCGGACGCGGGCAAATTGGGATTAATAACGGTCTTAGTACGAAAGAATTCCCCCCACATTTTCTTTTACTGATTAGGTGGCAAGACAAATCGGTTCGGATAGTGCGAAAACACGGAATGTTTTCAACTCTCCATTTGTTTCTGAAGGACAGTTGGGTCAAGGTTATCACTCAGATGATTTGTAGACAAAAACAATTACGAAGTCCGAAAAAAATACGTACAATTAGTTTTCAGTAATGGAAGAGACAGTGGTGGCTCGGGGGCCGATACCACAACACAGTACGAACCCAGGCAGACACTTTACTTTGTGTATTAAATTTCATCAACACGGCAATAAAACGGTAAAGGAAAACATTGTGAGGAAACCGGTATGTCCTAAAACCAAAAATTCGAAGACATGTGATATCTACCAACCCGCACTGGGCCCGCGTGGTGGATTATGGCCCTCTCCCCCTCACAGAGAGGAGGCCTGTGGCCTAGCCGTGGGAACATTATAGATTGATTATGTTAACGGAAGAAAGAGGTTATTGCTGAAATTATTGTACTACATTAGGTGGAGAAAATATCGAGGTTACGAAGGCAAAATGTCGATCTTTCTAAAAGCAAAGTCTTTGTGTAATTTCATGCCACATCTTATCAGTAATTAATCAGATAACATTGGAGCAGTAGCAGCTTGTACCTGATTTACAAGACGATGTTATCGCAGCCTATTCAATACTTTGTTTTATGCAGCCGGCTCGAGAATACACGACGGATACTTTATTGGTCTAGCATTCTTATAAGGGAGCTGAGTCTGAGGTCCTAGGTTTAGTTACCGCATAGCAGAGAATGTAGTTTTGAATTTTTGTTTGATTTTTTGGCGACTTAATGTAGGAATTTTATTTATTTATTTTTATCTCTTACACTGTTTACAGATCTTAGACCTTATTTGATAGTGAGGCTCTCAACTGGAGTCTGGCCACGCTAAGTCTGCAATGGAATAATTGGGCAACCCCAAAAAGTTTTATATATGGTATACTTTTACATCAGTCAGTTATGTCAGTTTCGGGGTTGTAAGTAAATCTAATGATTTTGATATTTTGTCTTTTGATTTTGGCATAATAGATTATGTGTAATAGACTATACAGACATACGATGATGAAACCGTATCAAATCCACACTGCATTGTGCTAAATGACTGACTATTCTTTACCAGGAATAAATCAGAATATAAACAAAATAACTTATCAAAAACAAAAAGACAAACAAAGTATCAAATTCTTTTTCGTAGGACAGGATGGTGTTGCAGTCTACAGATTTTCAAACTCCACTGTTTTTTTACTTATGCAGACTTAGCGTGGCCAGACTCTATCTATACTAATATTATAATGAGATAAAATTTGTTTGTAAGTTTGTATGTAGAGGGTAATCTCCGGAACTACCAGTCGGATGTGAAAAACTATTTTTGCATTAGATAACCTAATTCTTGAAGAAGGTTAAAGAATCACGAATGAAGTCGCCGGCAGAAGCTAGTTTATCATAATTTAACACAATACAGTTAATATTTATTTTGTTGTAGTACTAGATGTAGCACTACATTCATTTAATCCAATATGGAATCCAAGACGTTATACGTGTTTTTGGTCGTCAGAAAACGCTTACTAAAAAACTTAATAATCGTGGCTAATCTTTTGTCATAACAAAATGCGAACTACAGTGTAAAGTTGACACTTTATGTAAGTAATGTATTAGAATTATCGCTGGTTTTGGGCACGCGATCGGCCACCCCTTCCGTACCGTCCTTGACCCGAAGTTATTCGGAGCGATGACGTCAGCGAGCATGGCCGAACCCTGCGCCATTAAACAGCGACACTGGCACAAAAGGAACACTCTGCGGTATTCGCGAAAATCTACTCATACAAAGGAAAGCGACAAAAATGTTGCTACAATTCGAACGATTGGCTTCTGCATTCATTTGTTTGTAGAATGATTTACGACTTTCTGTGTTGTTATCGTAGGGTGTTAATTGCTTGACTATTGCTAAAAATAATACACGTTTATACATTATAGGAAATGCGTGAGGGCTGGATCCATAAGATCGTCATAACATAATATTACGTCATGTTTCCACAAAGGGTAGGGCAGAGGTGTATCTGTAGTACATCCACATTTCGCCAGTTATGTTTTAAGTCCCATGTTATAGGGAGCGAGCCTATTGCCATCAACCGGGCACAATTCCAGATTCCGGGGTGCTACTACAAGTTTTCTTTCTTTCTTTCTACTGAGATATTCCTGTTAGAAAAACCCAATAATACTTTGCCCGACCTGGGAATCGAACCCAGGAGCAGCAGTAGCGCTAGAAGATTGTCTCCTCTTGCACTATTGCTACTGCTGGCTTAAGTATTGAATTGGTTGGACAAATTGAACGGTCACACCCCATCTAACCGTTTTTAGAACCCCAGTGGTAATAGCAGTATTTTCCTCGACAAGGTAAGATTGACGTTTTGTAAATGTGCCCGATTATTCTTTCCTCCATCCGCCTATCATGAGCAAGTTTCTTATCAATCATTCTTATGGATTTTCTATTCTTATCTGGAATGCACTCAGAACATGTCGCTGCGTCTGTACCGAACTGCAGTGCTAAATGTGAATTTATTGTCCATAATTATGGCTGCAACGTTTATCTGACGCTTGCTAGAACATTCCGGGCAGCTCGACCTTAATGTGGGAGCGAACAACTGTCTACAAGACGTTTTAATTTCATTATAAGACTGTGGTCGGATAACAAACTGAATTTGAGGTCATGTATTGGATAACTAAGTTGTATGATCTAGTTTAGGAATCAAAACCTGGAACAAAAATGCCTTGATGTTTGAACATTTGTGAGAAAAGAGTTTATTCAGGTCTCCAAGTATTATAATACAATATTCGCCTTTAGAAATAGGGGGCTTGTGACTACGTAATAACAGCTCGATCGATCGATCAGGTAAAGCTACGATTGCCGCAGTTGGTCCGTGGATGGGTGACGATCTTTACATACCAAGACCCCTCCGTGCCTCGGAAAGCACATTAAGCCGTTGGTCCCGGCTGTCATTTGTAGATCTTTGACTGTCGTTAGGAGTAGTTAGAAGCCCAAGTAACTAGGTTGTGGATGTCAGATCGGCAGTCGCTCCATGTAAAATACTGGTATTCAGCTGCATCCGGTTACACTGGATGCCGACCCCAACATAATTGGGAAAAGGCTAGGCTAGAAGATTTTCATATATATATATATATTTTAAATTGTAAATAAATATTGACAAAAAATAATATTATACTGCTTTATCCTAAATAAAATTGGTGTGTCCCTGAATATACGCAGTTTGTCGCCATTAGCACATAGGAGAATCGACCCAACCCATTGACGTAATCCCTTAGTCACACTCTAACGATACCCATGGGGAAACGTAGCCTAATCCTTGCCCAATTCCAGTATAAGGCCGCGCGCACCTCGTATGCGTTTTCGTACGAATTTCACTCATGCGTACACGTACGAATTGAGTGCGCACACTGGATACGTTTTTCTCCGTCAAATAGAACACATCCCAACAAGTTCGGATTGTTTTCTGACGTTGGAGTATACGTACGTATACGTACGACTAAGACGCACCCAGTCTGCGCGCTCCCTTTGTACTTGGAAGGTCGGGATCGTTCGTGCGTGTTCGTACGTGAACGCACGAGTGAAATTCGTACGAAAACGCATCCAAAGTGCGCGCGGCTTTACCCCTGTTATTCTAACCAGTGTCTAATTCATTTATGCGCATAGTATGACTGTCTCGTTGGTCTAGTGATCGTAAGCATTACTGCTAAGCATGAGAACCGCAGAATTTGATTCCCGGGTCGGCCAAAGTGCTATTGTATTTTTCCATCTGGAATTTTGTCAGTAGCAGTCCGGAGTCTGATTTGTGCGCGGTCGATGTGAACAGGCCCTTTATTACTTGGTGACTTTAACATAGCTAGCGAAATGTGGGTGTACTATAGGGACACCTCTGTCTAACCCTTCGGGGATACAGGCGTGATGATGATGTTTTAGGTGTATAATTCTTTGTATAATATTATTAGAATCTTATGCTATATCAACTACTACCAGCACGGTTAGCATAATAGAAACAGGTTTTGTCCACGAAAGAATAGATAAAATGATAATAAATAATCACAATGTGTCATATTGTCTATTCTTCCGTCGACAAAATCCGTAGAAAACCCGTTTCTATGCTTGTCGCGCTACGTGTGCAGCTAGTTTCAAATCACCCACATTGCTCTATCCTTATTACCGCTATCGTTTCTTACTTTTTTCTTACCAATGATTGATGAGCCTCACACCACAGACCCTTTAGACGTTTTTACGTTTTTTATCCCCATCCTTATCGCTACCTACGCCCCAGATATTCCTATCTAGATTTCAAAGAGCATAAAAATTTAAGTGAAAAGCCGTTCGAGTTACACAATATTTTAAACCAGATTGTCTGCAGATGAGGTGCCAAGATTTGAACAAGTTTTTATCCCGGCTTCAGAAGAAAATGTTATAAAGTAACTAAATTGCGCCTTCGTTCTTAAATTCCTTTGAATATTACTGAGGGTAAAATGCAAGTTTATTTAGTTTTAGTTTTCTGCAGCGCGTAAGGTAGTAGGAGTATTTTTTCTAGCTCTTAGAAAATATAGAGAAAATACTAAAAGCAGTATCTCAACCAAATAATTTTAAATTGTATATTTAATTGGTTGGTTGGTGATGGTTCGTTGATTGGTTGATGGTGGTTGGTTGGTTGGTAGTTTTAGGGTCAGCTTTTTCTAGGTTATATTCGCTATCAAACTAAAAAGCTCGCGAGTTTTTTTTTTTAAACAACAAAATAATAATGTATGTTTGAGAATAATAATAAAAAAATGAAACTGTTTACGACTGATAAAAAATTTGAGGCATTGTTGACGGCTCTTGTATTCATCAATCTTCATCTTTTCGTGTAGTTAGTGACTGACCTGGTTTCAGAGTTTTTTTGCCGCCTATGAGCCTCTGACTTGGCTTCACATGTCGCTGAGAAAATATCTGTAAGGCATGCCGGTTTCTTCCCGATGTTTTCCTTTACCGTTTTTGAAGCAAGTGATAATTATACAATACGCAAATGAATCTGAAAACTCAGAGTTGTGTGCCATGGGTTTTAACTCGAGACCTACCTCATTAATGAATAAAAACCTCTATTTAGTTATTGAATATCAGTTTTCCATAAAACAAACTTCCTGATCAAATTACCGTTCTATACAAAGCACGTTCCACCGATGACGATAGCAATATAACAAAAGCTCCTCTAAAGTTAACTGAATAAGACATAGTTCCGCGTTTATTGTTTCAACAGTTAATTGGTGCTGTTAGCGTAGATTATGAGGTAGCTAGCAACTCATCTAATGAGTTTGTTTTGTAAGTAAACACTCGCCTGTAACTTTGATTTCACTACTAGGTGGAGGAACTTGTGTTTTATTTGTATACTTGCTTAAGAGATATTTGAGCATCGTGTGGTTAATTAGCGGATTTTAGGAAGGATTTGATGTATTCAGGATGTATTCTGTGGGATTTAAAAGAAATTCAACCCCAACAAATATTCAAAACATATTTTCGAACGATTGTTGCAGACTCGTCATCGAAACTAATCTTAATGACCGACGCAGCGAATAACTGCGTCAGCGCAGCACTAGTCAACAAACAGTTAGAGCCGTCAGGATTTTTTTCAAAATAACTAAGTAGCGCCCAGATAAAATACAGTAAATACAACAGGGAATTATTAGCTATTTACATGGCAATAAAACACTTTTAGTATATGATTGAAGGGCATGATCTCACAGTATGGAACCATATTTTTTCGTCGGGGTCATGAATATAGATGGTATATTCAGAGCGTATAAGAAGGAAGTAATGATGAAATTATTATGGTTGTTTTCATTAGTTTTGTGTGCATCAATTCATGCAATCAATGTAATTTGACCTCGATCATGATTGATGACTCAATGAAACATACAGTTAAGAGTTCCCAAGCCACTAATTGAATTAGTACCTATACTAGCTACGGATAGTTCAAACACAATCCACCAACATAGTCCACACAAAATATTATCATCATCAATTTGATAAGTCTTTATCTCCATCTTAGCGATATTTCTATTAAACCGCCTTTGGTAATCGCCCCCATTAATTCTAGGCCCTCCTCTCACGATAAAAACTCGTAAGAACCAGCGATAAAGTGAGCAGAATACATATCCGACTGGATATAGATGTTATTTTGCACGAAAAATTATTTATGTTTCGAATGGCGGGAGACGTGAGGCGAATTTGAAGTGGGATGTTATAGATTTAATATCGATTTGAAGATAGGTACTCTTTTGGGAGCGAGCACGAATTTTTAACGGATTGTTATTGAAATTGGTAAAGTTAAAGATTATGAAGTAGCACCAGAAGATTGAAATTTAGGTAAGTACCTCTTGAAAGAAGGGCAGCGCATGCATAAATTGATTATCGTGCAGCCACAATGCAGATTATCTAAGTAACAATCCAGGAAAGTTCATTTAATTAATTAAATAAGGTACATCGAACAAAATGCACTTATCCTAAGCTACATTATTAACACATTCAAGTTATAATAAGGATACCTTTAGAAACAAAGGCTTCGAAATTGACCGCTGAATACGTAGTTTTTAACTGTTTGTCGCATACAGTTAAAAAGCTTATACAATCTATGATTGACTTATGATCAAAAAAAATTATGATCTTCTTCTTTTCGTGTGTTAAGTGACTAACTTGGTGAAAGAGTTTTAAAGCCGCCCATGATCTTCTGACTTAACTATACATGCCGTCGAGAAATATCTCTCAGGCACGATGTTTTCCTTCATCGATTTATAAGCAAGTGATAATTATACAATACGCACATGAATCCGAAAATTCAGAGGTGCGTGCCTTGGGTTCGAACTGGATATCTATGACTATGACTTGGCAGTCCATCGGTCACATCACTAGGCTATCATAACTACTAAAATTAATGATGAAAAGGAAACACATTAGGAAAATATGTGTTATTGTTATCTTATACCAAAAACCCATTTATAATATCACAAAATGGCGCTGAGATATGTAATTCTTCTTTGAATTGCTTAGTTCCGAACAGAGGGCGACGTAGGGCTAAAGGGTACTGTCCAAATGATTTCCTTTTGTTAACGGCTACAAAGATTAAGTTCTTTTTATTAAAATAATTTCCAGTGGAACGAATCGCCTTTATTTTCTCAATGAAAGTAGGTTAAAGGGAACGACTAATAAAAGGGTAGGTATACATAATACAATTGCGGAATCCCAATGTTGGATAAGGTCCAAAAATTGTTACGAGAACTTTAAATGTCTAGAAATTCCGGGTTTAAGTACAGTGATTCTCCTGGTTGCGATGTTCCGCCCCCGTAACGGATACTGATGAACACAATTTATTTTTATTCATGCTTTTATTAAAATAAAGTGGTTTTGTAGTCATGAATTCGAAAGGAATATAGATTACTAAAGGATTTCTGTGGATAGACTATAGTATTGAGAATACAGGTGATAGCATCTATAGCAGAGTATCATCAAAGAATTTAATAATGAGAGTAAGGCATGTAGTTAAAATAGTGAAGAGAGTAAATTGCGTATATCTTGTGCATGTATGTAGGTATACGGCAAACAAAAAATGACACACTGAACAATAGGATATAGATACGTCACAGAAGCATCTCTCAATAAAAAGCTTAGCAAGTTACGTTACACGTTACATACCAACATAATTAACATTTCACTCACCGGATTTGCTAACCCTGTACCGCAGACCGCGTCCGCCCTTCGGATGGCAGCGGTTATAGGTCCCGAACTCTCCGTAATTGTTGTTCACTCGACTGTAGTCGGCCAAATGTCTGTTGCCATCTAGATGGTTGGGCAAAGACCTGTTCCAGCCCATAACATCGCCGACCACAGAGCCACAGACGGACGATTCTGTTTGAGACTTGGTGTCGCCATTGCAGAGATCACCGCTGGAGCGCGCGCGCCGCCCCTTTAGTCCTTTGGCGGAGTGCTGGCTGATGTTCGAGCCCATAGCGGGGCGGGACCTTACGGGGGCCCCGCCGCCCGCATCGCGCCAATCTTCTCTTTCGACACTCTTCCGTCTGCAGTTGTTCTCACCTGGAAAAACAAGGGAATATTATCATACTAGCCTGTAAGTGTCTTTGGCTGAATATAGGGGAGCTGGTGCACCGCTGCGATTAACAGTTCACCAATTCAGAGACTTAAATTGTACGGATTAGTGTTGCATTATTTTATAATATTATTTGGCTGTAAGGGTGCTTCCTTTCATTGCTTCTGCTTCTGCCTAGCCTTTTCTCAATTATGTTGGGGTCGGCTTCCAGTCTAATCGGACATAGCTGAATAGAAGTATTTTACATGGAGCGACTGCTTATCTGACCTCCACAACCCAGTAACTGCTATTCTTTTCATTCTCTTCTGAATAAATTACATGCCCATTATAACCTATTATGAGGTCAAATTGTCAAAAAAATCTTAAGTCTCCAAGTATTCTACCGCACCCACTGCAAGATATAGTTTTCATGTTTATTGCCTATGTTCACCCACCACAAGTCCACAACGTAAACAGTTTGTTAATTTGTGTACCTACATTTAGTTCTCACACGCGTTTCGAATTACCTTAGACGTTTGATAGCAACGATACATTTACGAGTACGTATTGATTTATTGTACACGTCGACGTAATCAGAACGGAAACAAGTAACTAGAAATGCTTTTACCGACTCAAACTGTCAATATAACTTATATACAGCTTTCTGAGGATACGATTAGAGTCTAAAAGGTATCTCGAGGAAGTATGAACACGTACCTCTGTTATCTGTTCTGTGAACACATATTTCATTAAAATGATCACTAGCAGTGAAATTGTGAATTTCGAAAACACGTTGGCACTTTTGACAGTCTCTTGAACTCGCGAAATTTCTCATTTACTAATTATTCAAATCCGTGCAACGACGCATTTATTGGTCGATATCGGAATCATTTATCATCTGAATAATTTGATAACAGAAAGTGCTATTAAACGAATTATGAAGATACTAGATCTGTTCGCAGAATTAAATCATCGTCGATTAATTATTATTATGGTTTGATAAATAATTTCAATATTTATAGAACCAATAAGAATTTAGATTCTAATGAAACTGTTATTGTTTAATTCTCTGTAACCAGTCTGAACTAGTTTTTTCTTCAGAACAAATTCTGAGAACTGAGCCGTACCTAATAGTTAACTGTTCAATTCTTGAAATCGTTCAAGTTGACAAAAATGTTTATTTATGAGAATTTCTTTTGTAGGAGGAAGTGGGTAACGAGTTCGCGATAAAATCAATGTAATCGTTCGGAAACCATCAAGGCTGTGTACATTTTAATGTACGCACGCAATGTGATAAATTACTTTTTCGATTAACAGTTCACACGGATTGTCGGAGTTCAGGAGTTACGAAAGAAAGTACGCTTGGAACATACCTTTTTCACGATTTGGTAAAAATTTGATTTATAGTCCTAATAATTTCCAAAATAGCCTAAGAATACCATAACCTACTAACTTAATATGAAAAATTGAAAACCATTTTTTATTCGAATTCCCACGGTAAAACTTGGCAAGTCAAATGTGACATCCTCACATTATGTTTAGATAATTATTTTAAATATGATATGGTATTATTTTTTTTGTAAATAATTGTTAATACATGATATAATTGGTAGCTATGATCATTTGCTTCACCATTTCCTGTTCTTATAAATTTTTAGTTCATACATTGGCATAATATTCAAATTACCGGTCTGTCTTTTTTCTCTGTTCTCATAGCAATTTCAACTATAGCAATGCTACTTGTACCGAGTTATGCGCATCGTATTTTTTTCTAGATCATAGATAGCATTAATTTTTAGGTGTAGATACTGCATATATTAATTTTTTCACGTAGGATCAGCTCCCATACAATACATTATTCGTGTAGTTTCTGCCTGCCTCCTATGGGAAAAAAGGTGTGCGGTATGTAGGTATGTGTGCATTATTCTACATAACTTGACTATGTCCAACCGCCTACGATAAACTCTGGCGTCATTATCATGCACAAAGGAGGATTGAATCATTTTAATCTTAATAAAATCATAAGATTGTTCAAGAAACTCATCGCGCGATAGGGTTGAGTTTCCTCTCGCAACTAAATTCTCAAAATTCATTTCCTCGCGGCGGTTTGGTAATTTCCATAATTGCTGGAAATATTCGCCAGTTCACCGAAAATATCGGGAATATTTAATGAGACGCGGTGGACTGTGTCGCGCCTACATCCGAAGATTTAATGAATCTTTCAACCGCTTGGCGCGAGTTCATTAAGAGCTCTGCCACAAATGCCAGCGAACATGCACACTATGTGTTGCGTGTAAAATATGAATAACGACGCGAAACGATTCGTTCAAGCCTAGCCTTTGAACCAAATACGCGGTTCGTGTATTTGTGGGTTTATACGCCTTGCTGGAACTACAAACATACATTGTTAAATTAATTAACATTTACATGTTATATGAGACTCTCACATAACATGATTAATTCCAATATATTTTAGCAGTCATGTCAAATTCAGAACATTTTAATTTAATTCCTTCGCCGCCTCTTAAGATTATATTGGTCAGACTTTCGAAGTATTTGGAAGTCGGTCAAAAGCGTACTCTCGCGAAATGCGGATTTAAAAGTCATTACATCGTTAGTCTTATCATCACTAAAAGGGTAAATAGGAAGGAAGGTTTAAAGTCTTTGAACAGCTTTCTGTCAGCAACTCTAAAGTCAGTTCCAGACACGCCACGCATTTTATAGAGATTCGTCACTCTGGATTTTAACCGTGAAAGAAACCGTAAGAAAAGAGTTGTGTTATATTTTCTGCTGTTAACTTGGTAATAGAGATATTATTGTAGTTTCACCTATTAGAAATGGACAGACAAAATATTATGCTAGAAAGGCGGGAGGCGAATAAAATCCTACATTTTTATAATAATAACATACAACATAACAACATATTTATATTTTATTTTATTTATAATTTATAACCTAACGATTTTTTTTTCTCTATTTTTATTTTATATTAACACTGTACCTACCTATCAGATGAAATTGTATATTGGTGTATAACCGTTGTAATTAATAATAAATAAAGAAATATTTTGATGTCAATAAAATAATACATTACTGTCACGGTCAGCAATTAGGGCATTAGGGCATAGGGGTCCCATTAATGCCCGATTGCGGCCAAGGCTTGTATGCAAACAATGCGCGGAAATTCAAACTAAGTAAATTAATTATTAATTCCAGAATCAACGAACAAAGAAAATTATGGATTTTCATAGTAACATTGCCGGTGCCGCTCGTTTGTTTTTGACAAGTACAGCAATTTCGATTTATCTCGAAAAAGGTTGTCAAAATAATGTTCAAATTTCCAAACATGTTTGAGAAAAAAGTTAATACCATTCTTCTGTACCTAAGTGATTCTTACTTTTATCTGACTAGGTCAATGACATACCGATTGTAATTAATTTAATCATGTTATCATAATCAGCTTATAGTAATCCTACTGCTGGGACACAGGCCTCCTCTCTGTAGGAGGTAGTGGGCCATAATCCACCACGCGGGCCCAGTGCGGGTTGGGGATGTCATATGTCTTCGAATTTTGGTTCTAGAACATGCCAGTTTCCTCACGTTGCCATTGTTATGCTTCATCGTTTCGAGAGTAGTGATGAGGAAATTTAATACAACTCGCGACCTCTACTTGTGAGTCGGGGCCGATAATACTACTCGTCATTTAATTATGCCACAAAATTAATTAACAGACATCATCATACCACCAACTGAAAAACGGATATTCTGAAAATGACGAACTAGATATAATATCCGGTGGCGGACGCGGCTTAGCCTAGGCCGAACTTAAGCCTAGATAAATGAGTGGGTCCGGCTGATATTGGGTACCTATATATTATGCCAGCATTGCCACCTCATCGGTTATTTACTCTCGCCGTTGATAAACTTCAATCACGAATTTCAATGACATTTGCTGGGTTCTTATACAGCGTGTTCCTTTTGATGTCTCGTGACTCTAAGGTCTATATGCTTTACGTAAAAATAATACAAAAGTTCTAGAACAATGTTTCAAAAATACATAGTTTCGAAGATAACATAACACTAGACTCTAGATATTTGTATCTAAAGCCGGGTCTGCTGCGCGTGTTTTTTCGTTATATTATACAAAAATGCCTTACACATAAACATTTGTTTTCATACAAAACATCGTGTTTGTATACATAAATGTGTATGGCCACGCCTCTTTGTTGCGACGTTTTTGTGTAAAAACTCGCGCAGGAGACCCGGCTTAAGTTTCACGGTTAAGTACAAGTAAATCATTTTCATTTAAACTAATCATTCATATTTAAAGCTAAGAAAATATGACGTTGTCATATATTTTTATGGACATAATATGTCATATATTTTTAGTCTTAATTTTTTTTTTGTAAATAGAAACGAAATTAAAAAGGAAAAAACATAATATGCCAGTTGATTCTTTGACATGGTCTCATTAATACCCTAGAGTTATGGGATATCAAAAGGAACACGTTGTATATCGAGAATCCAGTCGTTTTGGTAAACTATGGTAGTTTTTAGTACAAATATTTTTGTATGAAAAAATAGCGAGATACTTATATAATACGAACAACTTTTACTGCTGATCCAAACTAATGTTAGCTAAGATTCTGTTTACCCATTATCGCCCCGGAACAAACAGATCAGAAAACGCAGTGTTGGTATTAGACTAGCAAAGTACGCTCTTCCCTATCCTCTTCTATCTGTATAGATAGTGGAGGATGGGAAAAGCGTACTTAAGACACGAAAAGGACTTTAATTTACATGTATACACCGTGAAATTTTAGTCATCTTACAAAAGCAGTCCACTTCATGTGTCAAATGACTACTAAAGATAAATAAAAAAAATAAAAAATTGTTACATTTTTTTCATTGCTCCTATAGGTTTTGTTATGTTGAGTACTTACATTGAGTGGCCATTTGTAAGAGAACTAAAATGTCACGGTGTATATAATTTTTAAATAATAAATGTTTAGTAGTCATTGGATACATGAAGTGGGCTGCTTTTGTAAGATGACTAAAATGTCACGGTGTATATAAATTAAAGTCTTTTTCGTGTATATCTGTGTGACCTTGTTGTTCTTCTAAACTCCACTACTAATTTTGATGTGACTTTTATCATCATTTAGTGAATTTATTCGGGAAAGTTTCATTAATATAAAACTCATGTATGTACATTATTATGTCAATGTTGTAAAAACCGTGCAAAACAGAGGTGGGTGGCTAGTCCTAAGTTCCTAACTAATATTATAAATGTGAAAGTGAATTTCTTTGTTTATTTGTTTGTTACGGTTTCACGCTAAACGGCTGAAAGGATTTAGATGAGATTTGGCACATGGGTAGACCATGACCCGGAGAAGGACATTCTGGCATTCCCACGGGATTGAGACGCATGCGGGTGAAATCTCGGGGCGCAGCTTGTATTACATTAACACCTCGGGCACCTAAATATAAGCTAGGGTTTGTACCAAGTTCTACACCGCAAAAAATGTCACAAGAACAGTTCTCCCATTCTTTTCAAACCCTCATTATAAATGAGGGTTTGAAAGAAATGGGAGAAAGAACCACCCTGTAGTATAACTACAGGTGGTTCACTTTGTTGTCTCACGTACTACATTAAACAATGTCAATATAATGCAACAAAAACGTACACAATACGACTTCCGTTTCGAAGTCGATCTTCCTCTTGTTTGACGCAAAACAAATAGAACAGGTATACACGGGACTCCATTGTTGGAGCGAACAAAAACTACGGCTAGTTATGTGTACAAGTGTACATGCTGTATAACATTATGGCTGGTTCGTTCTTGTTTAAATAAATTCATACGCGTACAAATAAATAATTTATTTTTATTTAAATAATTATTTAGCCATTTAATTTAGTACCTAGTGTACGTAGTTAGTTGTGTAACTAAATAAACATAAGGTCCGTTTAGAATAAATATTTGTATTTGAAGTTAAAAAAATAATAATCTTGAATTTATGTGAATCTTATAAATATTGAAATTGCATCGTCGAACACTGTTAAAAATAAAAACGCGAGATAAAAAGGTTGAAGTGAAAACTTCTTTAGGTGCATTGGGCATTTTTGAGATGGAACTAAACCATTGATTTCGCGACACTGTGACGACACCAGCTTTTGACCATTAAAAAGACATCAACGCGTTGATTATCGCGGTGCCGATTTTTTTGTTGTTGTTTTCACTTTTGTTGGCACTTCCAGAGTGCCACTGCTTTATCTTTTCAGCGGCATTCTCAACTTAGTGTAAATATGACGGGGTCTATTTTCTTTTTGAGCTGGTAGAAAAATGCAACGTCACAATATTTCTTCTAACAAGAAACATTGTACCTTCATTAAAATGACATTAAGAACGAACAAAATATAACTCTAAAGTATGACCATGGTAATTGCTTCCATAATTACTTTTATTGGTTTAAATTGGCGACTAAAACAGGTCGACCATTCTCAGAATCACTGTTTATCTTGATTAATAGTCTGGTTAAAATCGTTTATTTACAGAATAGCTTCAGACCGCGACTTCGTTCGCGAAAAATTCCTTGTTCTCCCGATTCAACGAGTCGCATTGCATCGCCCGGCTGTTCTAAATATTACTTTGTTTTAGCTTAGCGTTCTTTCTGACTTTATTTTTTGCTCGGCTCCTAAGAGTCGTAGCGTGATGTTAAATAGCCTATAGCCTTCCTCAATAATTGGGCTATCAAGTGCAAAAAGAATTGTTCCGACTGCTAGTTTTAGAGATAGGCCTGTTCAAACAATCAAACAAAAAACAAACAAACTCTTCAGTTTCATTAAATTTGTGTAGATAGATGCTAACGTCAGTGATTGAGTAATGATGCGTAACAATGACCTTTTTGTCTCATGCAACGGTGACGTCCTTGCTATTGTTTAACTTTGAGTCGTTTATTTCTTGTTTAGATGTATTTGTTACGGTATTGTGACCACAGGATATTGAATTATATTGTGTGGATCGCCCGGAGGACACGGTGGAGCATACGGTGGAGGTCTGCCCAGCTTGGGCGGAGCATCGCCGTGTCCTCGTGGAGGCGATCGGCGGCGGTGATCTCTCGCGTCCGGCCCTGGTTCAGGCTATGGTACGGAGCGAGAGGAAATGGGAGGCCGTCACCTCCTTCTGCGAAGCGGTAATGCTCGCGAAGGAGGAGGCGGAACGCGTGAGGGAGAGGCAAATTTCGCGCCCTCACGCCCCTAACCGCCGCAGGAGGAGACGCCCAGGGCGTCGGGAATCGCGGGGCGATTTCCGGCCACCGTAGGCGCGGGCTTGCGGGCGGTGAGCAATGGGTGGCTCACCGTCCGATAAGGACCAGGCCCGGGTCGACGGCGCGTTGTGTTCCACGCGCGCCTCAAAGAGATGTCAGCATAATTGAAGGGGTCCACTAGGACCGATGCCTGCCGGGGTTGCGAAGAAAACCGAAAGGGAGATCGTGGCCCCCGGCGACAGGGCAACCGAAGGAACACGGGTGGGTTTTAGTCAGTAAGAGTCTGACACGCCCTCCCGCTCCGCCCAGAGCGGGAGAAGTAATTTGATGATTTCCCACCCTCAAAAAAAAAAAAAAAGGTTATTGAATTATATCGGTTCACTATATATTTAACCTGAGGACCTCGTGGCTAACTAGCAGCCGCACAGGTCAATCCATCAGGTTAAGCTACTCTTGCCGGGATAGGTTCGTGGATGGGTGACCATCTTTACATACTGAGACTCATCCATGCTTCGGAAAGCAAGTTAAGCCGTTGACCCCGGCTGTCATTCGTAGATCTTTGACAGTCGTTACGTCTGACAACCAGTGTTACCAAGGCTGGTAAGACCCCAGGGGAGTATTACCCAGTTACTAGGTTGTGGAGGTCAGATCGGCAGTCGCTCTATATTAAATACTGGTATTCAGCGGCATACGGTTAGACTGGAAGCCGACTCCAACATAGTTGAGAAAAGGCTAGGTAGATTTTGATATAATTAACCTTTTGTTTGAAGGTTACATAGAAACTGTTCTGAATCGGGCTGTACCCGTACTGATATAATTCAGAATTCCTCAGCGAAGCCGAACGCTCGATTAGTTTCTTTGGTCCAAAGATCATTTCTGAATGATTGCCCAAGTAATTCAATTCGACGGAGTTTTCGAAGTTACTCCGTAAATCTCTTGATCTATATTTTAAATCTTGTTATTTTGGGGCAAGTAGGAGCTTTGTTGTTAAACGCAGACAATGGTAAAAGTGCAGTCAACTTCTCATAGTCATAAAAGGTTAATGTAACAAGGTAGAAACAATTTAAAACGCGAATTAAAACAACGAAACTAATTAAGAATTTTTTGTACTTTTACTTTTAAAACTTTGATTTTTAGGGTTCCGTTGTAAACAAGGAACCCTTATAGTTTCGCCATGTCCGTCTGTCTGTCTGTTTGTCCGCAGTCTAGCTCCGAGACTCTTAGTACTAGAAAGCTGTAATTTGGCATGGATATACATATTAATCACGCCGACAAAGTGGTAAAATATTTTTTTTATGTAGTGTTTTGTGTGAGTGTGTGAAAACCATTTTTGGATTCAGGGATCCGTTTGCGAAATATTAAGCTTTAAAGTGCTAATTTTTGTTAGATTCAAGTGTCCCCCTCCGCCAGCTAAATTGTTGGTTTTGGATGTGTTTTTTGGATTCAGGGATCCGTTTGCGAAATATTAAGCTTTAAAGTGCTAATTTTTGTTAGATTCAAGTGTCCCCCTCCGCCAGCTAAATGGTTGGTTTTGGATGTGTGAAAAAAATCACGGTAGTAGTTTATATAACGAAATTAAAAGGAAAACTATCACAGCTAAGCAAGCTCTACAAGTTAACAAGTAATAAATAATCGACCAACATGTTTTCCTATACATTCCGTAAGGGAAAACATGTTTTTCAACTACAAAGTTAAGTTTGTTTTTGGGATAAATTCATCCCAACTACGGAGCCCTTCATTGTGCGTGGTCCGACACGCACTAGGCCGGATTTTTTTTATATGTCTAGTAGATGGAGGGTCGCGCTGCTTTTGTTTTTTTTTTGGGTTACGAACTAAAGCAAACAAACCAACTTTGTTATGCTGGTGTGCGTGACAGCTACGTCTTACACTCGCGCCATGTCATTGTGCTGTCATTGTGATTTTCTACTGCGTGCATTTAGCGGCTAACAGTTAGACGGCATTTTTTTTCGACGAATTCACAGCTTTGACTGTCTATCTAAACATTATATATGTTTGTAAAAAAAACCCTGTCCCATCCGTGAGGGTGTTGTTAGGTATCGTACTGAGAGTATATTTATGTGGAAATTTTCAGTTAAAAAGAAAGAAAAATTGCCACATTTTTTAAATAGTTTATTTTACCGCGTTTATTACATTGGGCTTTCGTTTAGCGGATGTCTAAAAGTCATAAATGACCCCAGTTGAAAATTTGCTAAGTTTTAATGGATATGAGGAAATTTTGGTACTAAAAATATGAATTTTAAACAGCAATAACTTTTTTATTATCAATAATAATTTAAAAAAAAAATTGGTAATGTTACTGGTACCCCTTTCGGATCGGACAGTTTTTTTTACACATTGTATATCATTGAATTTTTCGTACTCTTACTTTTAAAAGATGTAGGGTACGTTTTAAAAGTTGGTCTGTGATATATGAGCGTGGGGTAAAGTAAAGGGTACCTTTAGGGATTTATTTAAGTGTCGCTGGAAGTCGGGGCCGGATTTGGGCCGCAATGAAATCTCGCTAGACAATTAAGAACCGTCACAGTGATTCGGCAGATTGCGGCGCTTGCCTTCATCTTTACGTTGAACTAACGTTCCTGTTATTTCTAGCTGTTATTAAGACTGTTTAGAACTTCCATGAAATTGTTATGAATAGAAATCAAATCGTTATTGTTAGGAACGTGATATTGCTTTAATTTAGTCTTTTGATGCGGTATTTTACGATGTTTTGTTACAATTGCGATTGATTGTGAATATCTTCATGATTAAATGATCTTCTTTCGCTTATGATCGGTCATACTTGGTTACAATGAAAGGTTTAAATAGCTAGAATTGCCCTCACAGTACTTAGTCATAAGAAAAAGTGTCCACACTGAGAAGAGTGAGCTCTCTCATGATTAAATAGCGTTTCCATGATAATCAAATGTAATCACAGCTTAATTGTCTGTCAGAGGTGTCAAAACGAATCAGAAATTCGACTTTCTTTTGATGCGGTTGGACGAATCTAACGATTTAAATTTTTGGTTGCAATAAAATAAAGCGGATACGTTACGTACTATTGTAACACATCTTTAAATATCTCCTTTTATCAGACCAATAAAAGTTCCTCGAGTTGACGACCTACCTACATCGCAATCACAATTCATCGTCTCCAAGAATCTCATTCAACTTCACTCATTCAATAGGAATGAAAGTAAATCCAGAACGAACGTAATGGGAATGAATGAATATCTAAAGTGACGGACTCACCCAATGAAGCGAGGATTAAAGGCCTACTTATACCAATTTGGGACACATCGGATGGTACTTGCAGACGCGATCAAATTGAATAAGTGTTTTAATTTCCGACCTGAAGGAATGTTCCTTTTGATAAATGTCTTCAGATTAATTAGGGACATATAAAATGACGCTACTGGAAGGATCTTAAGTGTTTCAATGGCCTTTTCTAGCTTAATTGAATCCAATGGTCGTAAAATTACTTAGACTACGATGAGACCGATTACGTAAAAAAATATTTTATTTGGTTCCCAACAAAGAGAATATTTTGTCCCTAATCTTGTCAAGCCATATATCATAGTACGAATGTTCACAATTTCGCACTCATAATTTATTTCCACAAAAACACTGAAGTCAATGATTAAATAGTTTTCAACATAGCCAGCACTTTTTACCTATTTGTCTCTTACCAGTCCGTAGACAAAACATGTTTACCACTCCGGAGCAAAGTGAAAGATAAAATCTAGTGTAGGATAGAACTAGCCAGGCCTGTAATAGCTTCACAACATTTTGTAAGCATATTTTGCGAATAATCGAAAATCGATAATCTGCTCGATATAATATCGTAAAAGACAGAGCCTGGGCCTAATGTTGTAGGTTATTACTGAGGGATTGGAGACGGGAAACTATATTTTTTCTACGATAATGATCGATTTGGTTTACTCGATTGTCATATGACACCAAAAATATACTATGCGACTTATGGTAAATGTCCTAACTCATAATACGAATTGATAGTGATTATAGGATTGAACAAGCACATTAGGGCATAGATTTTCAATCAATGTATCTTTACTAGACCGAGTGCGTGACACCGAAAACCGTCGTCGGCGTGGGTCAAAAGTCTCTGACGCCGACGTCGGGGATAGGGGGATCCGCCTCAAGTGTGGTATTGGGCAGAACATCTAGTAAGAAGCGGAAATGGCCGATGGAGTTTAGCTGTGACCGAATCGTGGCCAAGGTTAGGCAAAAGAAAGCAGGGCCGTTCGAAAGCGTGTTGGGTGGATGGTATCTTCAAAGTTGTAGGAAACACCTGGATAAGGGACGCACGGAACTGGGAAGTATGGCAGAAAAATAAAAGTTATAAAACTAAAACCCAACTACGACGAAAAGTCATCTAAAAAGGTATAAACAAGAAATCACAGACAGAAAAAAAAAACAAGACATCACAGACAAACAAATTAAAAATCCGAAGTCGCACGTGTTAGGGCATCAATCGAACAGATTACGTGTGACTCCGGATTTTTAATTTGTTTGTCTGTGATGTCTTGTTTTTTTTTTTTAATTTCATCACTTTATGTCCTCTAAAGTGCGCCATATTCAGCCAATAACCAGTGGACGATCAAGACACTTCCAAAGATACCTCATTTGTCAAATTATGATGAGTAGTTAAGGAGTTATGAGGGCAGATGTTCATCTGGAACATCTATTCTTTTCTATTTTTCTCTATGGCAAACACATGAACATACATGCATAGATACCAGTCAAAGTCAAAGTCATATAATAATTATTTCAATTAGGCACATAAAAGGCACTTTGAACGTCAAAAATTTACAAAAAATAGAATCGATTCCAGTCGCCCCTTCTAAAAGGTACGTATAGTTTTCGTATGGAGAAGAATGGGCAAGAAACTCCACCGTTACTCTTTTAATATGTTTTACAATATTTTGTATACATTAATTATATGCTTATATGTGAAGCCGATACACCTGAAATAAGATTTAAAAAATAAAATTAAAAATGAAGCAATGACAGATAAATTAAATATGTGACGAATACATGGTGCTCCTGGTCAAAATAAATCATTATCCTCTTTTTTGCTTCGCTGTAGTCGGGTAAAAAGGGGAGGCCTATACCCAGCAGTGGGTGATTCTGGACTGCAATGATGATAACATAACATCATGCTTGTTTCCCCGAAGGGTTAGACAGAGGTGTACCTATAGTACACTCACATTTCGGCAGTTATGTTTAAGTCCCATGTAATGGGGGCGAGCCTATTACCATCAAACGGGCACAAATTCAGACATCCGGGCTACTAGTGAGAAATTCTTGAAAGACAAATTCAACAAAAAAATTACCGATCTGAGAATCAAAACCAGAATTTCATGTTCAGCAGTAGCACTAGCGACTCCTTAGTAAGACTGGTTGTCAGACTTTTGGGCTTCTGACATCCCGTAACGACTGTCAAAGATCTACAAATGACAACGGCTTAACGTGCTTTCCGAGGCACGGATGGGTCTTGGTATGTAAAGATCGTCACCCATCCACGGACGTACCGCGGCAAGCGTAGCTTTACCTGAACGATCGATCGAGCTGTTATTACTTAGTCACAAGCCCCTATTTTTATAAGCCAATATTGTATCATAATACTTGGAGACCTATAGACTCACGAATGACAGCCGGGACCAACGGCTTAACGTGCTTTCCGAAGCACGGATGCGTCTCTGTATGGACCAACCGCGGCAAGTGTAGCTTAACCTGATCGATTAACCCGTGCGGCTGTTATTACTTAGCCACAAGCCTCTTGAGGAAAGCAAGTGTGAATTTACGTAATGTATTCGTTTCGATATCCATTTCGACTACTGAAATGTCATTATAATATTAAGTATCTCTCAAATAAACTCAGATAAAAATACTTATGTAAAATCGCAAGTTCAGAAGGATACTAAACATATGAAAATATCAATAGAGCTGTGTCAACTTTTACCTCGACATACCAGTATTTTGATGACTCAAACGCTGAAATGTCTTTACTGGCGCCGTGAGAATTCTATCACGTGTATATTGTGTAATAATATATCGTGGATGGCGAAAAGCTACTCCTCCTATTGTGTGAAGTAACTGCTGACATAACAATAACATAACTAGAAGTCACGATATCATCGATTACACTTGGTGTTGTCAGGAATCACTGACGACGTTAGACTGCAAAAACCTGAACAAGTTTGTGGGTGGATGGTAACTCTGAAAATGTCTGGAACTGATAGTATTTGCTGTAGGACCACAGTTTTTCGCAAACGCGTTACTAAAGGTTACCTATATCCTATATTATTAAATGAGCAATATTAGTTTGTATATATCAAACTAATATTGCTTACAAACAAAGGAAAGTGTTGGGCTGTCTGATTGACAGGCAGTTGGATAAATATATTACACTAAATGACGCCCAATTTGGGTTTAGGCCACATTTGTCTACTGAAACACCGATCCTTTGTCTCAATACTGTCCAATGCTATTCAGCAAGGGAAACACCTATCTCTGTATTTTTTTAAGTGTTCTTTAGGCGCGTTGGGCATTTTTGAGATGGGAAAAAACAATTGAACTCGCGACATCGTTACCAACACCTCATTTTTGTGAACGCGATTGTGCTCTTTATTTATAATACATTACGGATCAATGTTCTATGCAAGTATTTGACTTCCACCAAGGTGATCTTGCTCAAATTTGCACTTCTGTTTTGCATTATAATATATGTTAAAGTTTTAAGGCTTTGCATATTCATAATATTTTCTCTTCTTGTCCTCACACACTATTGTCTACATTTTTTTTCATTTCTCCTTTCGCAGGTCTGGTGGAAGAAATTTCTTAAGAAATAATCTATAGTATGTATTTTATTGTGTGTACAGTGGGCTGCATCAATTGGGTACCCCAGTTGTATTAAAATTTTAATAAACATAAACAAATAAAATAAGAGCAGTAAAATGATGATGAAATATTCTATGTAGGCAGGCATGCATTGCTGAGTGTGACATAACTTTTAAGAAACGTACTACAGCAACATTAAACCCTTCTTCCCAAGTTGATTCTGAAGATTTCAAAACTGCTCTGTAAAAAGGGATTACACTCGTGACGATTGTTAATATCTTTCTTAAATGTTATACAATGGCATTAAGATTGTCGAGGGATAGAAAATTTACTTGGCCTGTCCCATTCCTTAGTGTAGCGAGTATAATGGAGGTAGCTGTGAGTCCGTCCCTTTTGCTGAACCGGACGAATGCCAATTCTATTCGGGTATCCCTTTTACACGGACTTAGCAGTATTTCCTTGATGGTTAACATGCTTTGTATATCTGAGCAGCCACCAGTCCCGTAGAATCTTTTTCGGGATGTGAAATACTGAAGTTTTTTTTACACGAAGCGGTTACGTAATTCTTAAAGATTTGGGTTAGACAGAGGTCATACGAAGCGCCATAACTGAGGGACAAGACGTCAATCTAAACTTTTTTAATTAAAGTGTAACCGAAATTACAAAAATACAGTTTCAATAGAAATCCACAACAGAGACAAAATGAAAAAGAATTCACTTATTTTCACATAACCAATATATTTCGCGTTATTATCAGAGGGTTACAACATACCTTCTCAAAGAACATAACCGTGGTATGTCGACTGGAAAATGGTTATAAAAAGGCTCTTTTGCTAACCCTCCAACTACGAAACTATCTGATGTTAGTGGCACAAAAACTGGTTTAATTTTGCGCAGAGGTTGAACATCAAAGTTTTTGTGGTAACCCTGTCTGTGAGGGTTATAAATGCGTCATTTTTGTTACCAAAACGGAATTAACGAAGTGACTTTAATGTTTGTGTTTCATTATGATTTGAATTAATTAAATATCGTTGTTGTCCTAATTAGAAATTTACTTACAAAGGTAGTTTGTGTTTTTGGGTTTAATTTTACAAAATAAGTGCATGTTGGGAGTGAGGTGAGGTAAGCTGTTTTTTACCGAGCTGGTAGCTTCGTAAAACTTCACTTGTTCAACAAACTTCATGTGTAAATATTATCTAGCCAAGATTATGTCTAGACTTTAAAAGAGACTGTGACCTCTGAGTTTGTTTCGGCCTTTCTTCTTAGAGTAGTCAGATAGGAAACGCCGACCTTATGTAGTTTTTAAAAATATGATTGACGTGTAAAAGTGTTTGTGTACGAAACTACATACAGAAATAAAATCATTTATCATTTTGATCAATTTTTCCTAAACACGAACAATAACACATCTAAAACATTGACATCGATAAATTATCGTAATAGTTAGTGTAGGAACAAATAAATAGGAATATAAATAAAAAGGATAAATAAATGGCAGTCACATATTTTATTGAAACGATTTTCCCCCATCATGAGGCATTGGATTAGTTTGCAAGAGAAAGAGGCATGACCCCTACGTTCCATTTATTACGGGAATAAAATAACAGGAAGCGTATTGTGAAAGTGAAAAGTTTATATATATATGTCTTAACAAACATGGAAGACAATACTATTTACACAATTTAAAAGCTAACAGTCTTGAAATAATATGCTCCTCATCGATATGGCCATTAGCCAACAGGTCCGTCGTTCCCGAAGGGATCTGTCATGTTAGATAGACTATAAGAAGGCCTGTGACTCGGTGCCACATACATGGCTCATGAGGGTACTGGAGTTGTATAAAGTAGATGCAACTCTACGCACCTTCCTGATGTCATGTATGGGGCAATGGAGGACGTTTCTTCGCTATCCAGAATGTCGACATATACAGAGGAATAGCTAGCTGATAAGGATAGAACGAGGTATATTTTAGGGCGACAGTTTGAGTCTACTTTGGAGAACCAAAGTGGACTCAAACTGTCTACTGTCTGGCTAGGCAGAAGCCTAGCCTTGAATCCTCTAAGCACACTGCTGAAAGGATTCAGGGCTAGGTTTTCGATTGAGGAGAGGTAGTCAGGTTACATCTCATCTCCTTTACATGGATGACTTGAAACTCTTTGCCTCTAACAATTTGCAACTGCTGGAGCAAGGTAACCGAAACGTTCAGTAGCGCCATCATTAGATGGAATTTGGTGTGGACAAATGTGCGGTCATGCATGTAAAGCAAGGGAAGATTGTGGAATCCAAACACCTAAGATTCCTCTCTTCAATCGAAACCTACAAGTATTTGGGTGGAAACGTTAGGTATCAACGGTCCTGACATGAAGCAATCGCAGAAGGAGCGCTTCTTTAGCCGCCTGAATAAAGTATTAAATTGTCTTTATCAGGCGAAAACAACTAACGAACGACTCAGACGGAACTTGACACCCTGGATAGGTGGGTCCGCACACTGCTGACCGCAAATAGGATGCATCACCCTCGTTTATCGGTGATGAGACTGTATATCCCGCGGAAATGCGGAAGTCGAGGCTTCTTAAATGCCGCACAACCCCTGCACAACTGTGAGCTATGCAGTCTCAGGGAATACTTCCTAAAAATCGATGTGGGGATGCACCGAGGTGTGGTCTCAGTGGATAAGGGCCTCACCCCGCTATCTTTGGCTAACGAGAACTGGCATAAACCTAAAGTATTAGATACCAATGACCGCAGGGAGGTATGGCAGAGCAAAGCGATTCACGGGCGCTTTTACCGGGCCTTAAATGGGCCCGCTGTAGACCTGTATTACCTACTTGTATTAACTACTGTTATCGAAATTCTTGAAACTGCCACCACCTTGCAGTCCTAACAAAACACAGCTGAGAAGTTTATCGGTGTGACATCTTGATATATCGTGGTGGCACTACTTGTGAAGACAAAAAACAACGGCTCGTCAAATCCAGTAATTTTGTGGATAATTTTTATTTTTGCCACGTGTCAGGTTATACCGGACCTACTATACAAGCATATACAAGGTGTTGGTGCAACTGATACACCATGTTTACCCTCATAATGCAATTATTGTGTGGTTCTGATTTATCACCTGTTTGTTTTTATGTTTCGAGTTTTTTTGTGTCTAGATACTTATACTTGATTGCAATATGATTGCCTGATGCAATATGTACTTACACTAAGGTATAAGTACATATTGCATCAGGCAATCAAAGAGAATGCTTTTGTTTATTTAAGATATGATGTAAGTATGAAGATTTTTCTTGGAATTGATCCAATAATTTTGAGGTATACCATTCCGTAGTCAACCGCAGGCGGCAACTGCAGGCGACGTGTCGCCACGACACGACTGGTTTCTATGAATTTCTATGAAATACCTTCCGTAGCTAGCTACTCGTATACATCGTCGCCTTCATAGAAAATATATATAATAGATATAATTGATTTATGCTTGCGGAGTTTGCCTGTAAGTGATTTTTGCACTGTTGCATATACACTTTCGCATGTTACCTTTAACATAGAACCTGCGTAAACAATTGTTGGTGAAACAATAAAAATAAATAAATAAATAAGAATACATAGTAACCAGTCGTGTCGCAGCGACACGTCGCCTGCAGTTGCCGCCTGCGGTCGGTTACGGAATTGTACCTTTAGGTGTTACCTTATCTTGTTAGTATGTTTGAAGTGCAGAAAATGGTAAAGCAGTGCAGCTGCATCTATGTATATATATTTAAGAAACGTCTACTTCGTAATCAATTGTAATCTATGAAAGTACTCAATTGTTATTTACACGAAAATAATAATCATGTTTTTAAAGATTCCATAAATTTCTGAACAACGCATATTAAAAGCAACAGTAATAATTACGAAGATACCGAAGAAAAATAATTTACCATATTAATTCTGGCTCTAATATTTTCCTGCAATTTTATACTTACATCACACAGAATATAATTGCGAGGTCAACAGTATAAGAAAGACTCAGTAGATAGCCAACAAAAAGTTTTAGACAAAAGAGAAAAATACACCATTCGGCCATTTAGAGCCTTATGAATATTCAAAGAGCGCGCCAGTCTTTATTTTTAAGGCCACTTAACTAGTGCCAAGTTTAATAATTTAATTTATAAAAGCATTGTAGTCATGGTCCATTAAAAATAACATTGAGAAAATATTGTTAATGTTCTTTATGTGACGTTTATAACCTGCTCCGTGATGGTATTTACGCATCTCACAAGTTTATGCTCACATCAAAATAGCTTCTCAAAACAAACATGGTTTATGTGAATCTTTTGGATATTATGTTCCGTATAAGTACGAGAGTATCTTCCTACGTGGGTTCCTTATTTAGAGCGCTTTTAACCTGAATATAAGAAATGTCAGTCGACTGCGTGTTAAGGTTGGGATCTACGGCATTTCATCCACCGAAATATCTTTTGAAGCGTCTTAATTTTTTTTCCATAATTCAATTACTTACCGGAGCTCAAAAACTTTTTGCCGCATCGGATTAAGCTCTTTGCGACATCGTAACCTATTTGGTGGGGCGAGCAAGGGTACCGTCATATATTTTTTATCGACACATTTCGATAAGGATGGATGTTGTTCTTAAGTTGGGGCCAGACGTCGGTGGGGTGCGGGGGCGGGACACGGGGGACGCGAAGTGGGTCGCCCCGAGGGTTGCCAGGTGCGGTGCCCACCCAGATTGATCGGTGTTTTATTTTTTTAAGTGTAAAACATAAAAGTAAAAAAGATTGCGTATTTTGCGATTGTACTGTGACCTTTTTATTAATGTTCGAGTGTAATGGGTGTCGTAAAATGATAAGAGGTTGTGCTGATAATATTGTGTACAAAACTCTTACTTCTACATCGCATTGTCACGATATTCTGCATATATACGACACATAACAGACGCCTCGACAGAACCTCGACTAACACGAGCAAACTTCCCACCGAGAGCGCACCGCAAACAAAAACTCACAAACACGTCCGTCCCATTTTTCCATAGACAACCCTGTCTCCGTGATAGGTATTTATAGCACCGCGCCGGCACCAGTGGAATGCATCGCCCACCTCCACCCAGCAATAATAACACCACTGTCAAGTTCATTACTCACTCATCCCGATGTAAGAGCTTTGAGCCTTTATTATCGTAGTCCTAATTATAGAGTTTGTTATCTTGTAGCGGTGACACTAAAGTGTGTCATTTCCTCCCGTTTAGACGAAGACGAATTCCTTGAAGCGAGAACGTGGTGAGATCTTGTCTACGTTTCAAATAATATGGCTGTATTGGCGCTTTAGTAGGCGCCGAATTCCACGTGCTGGAATGTTAGCGTGTATGTGAGCGCAGTATAATAATATACGATAGTGTTCTCAGTTCTGATGCTGTTAATGATTTCATTTGACAACAAGAATAGTTGGCTATAAACAAAGAGGGAAATCAAGAAAAGGTGAATGAATGTAATATGTAAAAGGTGATAATATAGCAAGGAAGAAAGCGAACACAGATAACAGCTGATAGAGATATATGGAAGTAGAAGATATCCGGCGACTAACTAGGTATTAGGATAAGGGGAAGAGAATGATGAACAAGAACAGCTAAAATAAATAGAGCGAGACTAAACAAAGGATCTCAAAGTCTGAAAATAAATAAAAGTGTCTCTGTAATTAGTCTCCTCTTAATTATTCTGTAATTAACATTTTTATTGGACTTAAAGTACTCAGAATAGTTTAAAGGAAAATGATCAGAATTCTATAGAAATACAGTTCAAATGTATTAGTAAACAGGATCTTAGGTTAAATTCAATAGAGAGCTAATTTGTATGCGGATCAGGTGCTATTGTCATGAATTTTAAAATTTTGTAAAGACTCGGCGACGTCTGTAATTCTTCTGTCTGACATTTTGAAGTTGTTGAAATAAAAACAAAACACTTTTGAATTTCCACTATCACAATATTCTACTGAAAGTTGAAGTTTAAATCTCAGGAGTGATCAAAATAGTTAAGCAGTTCACATTGAGTTAGTAAAAAAGCGCTTTATAGTTCCAATATAAAGGGGCTTTAAAGCTCTTTCCAAATATTACTATGTAGTATTCAAGACATAAAAATTTTAACTATCGACGAAACAGTTTTGGATGTAAAATCTATCGTAAACATGAGCCTAAGTGCTGAGATTTGAGAAACATGGTAAATTCTCTAGAGAGACGTGAATCCCCACAATCCAATGCATATGAAGTGTTGTGAATTTTTGATGTAAAGAGCTTTATTGCTTCAAATAGAATTCTTGAGGGTATAGACGGATAAGAAATAAGAGAAGATAAAACTTGTGAATAGACAAAAGACGCTCTGCTTATAACTAGAAATAAAAGGCTTTGTATTTGCAAATGTGCATGACAATACAAATGAAAGAAGATCTAAGCAAATGTAAAAGACATATTAGAATGAGAGGACACAAATGCAAAGGACATATTAGAATGAGTGGACACAAATGCAAGGGATATATTAGAATGAGAGGACACAGGAGTAAATTTATACAAATTTTAAATTAAAGTCAACTTTCGTGTTTGTCTGTGTGACCGCATTGTTCTTCTAAACTGTACTACGGATTTTGATGCGGTTTTCACCTTCATTTAAAGAATTACTTCCGAAATGAGGAGGGAGGAAACGCATGTAACTAAAAGACTGATGAATATAAATGTTGATGGATGGAGAGAAAGAGAAAGGCCAGAGAAAAGATGGATGCATTGTATGAGGAATTATATGAAAAAGAAGGGAGTGATAATAGCGTGACGGTTGACAGGGGAGAATGAATAGAGAAAACGTGTTGCGCTGACTCCAAGTAACATTGGGACAAGGGCAGAAAGATAATGATTCCGGAAGGTTTTTGTATATAATAAATTGATATTAAACTTAAATATATTATCATAAAGAAATTTCGGTGTTTTGTTAAGTCCTAGAAACCGTGCGAATCAAGAGCAGATCGCTAAATTTATTTATTTTTGTATAGGTACTCCAACGACTTGCTTGTTACTTGAAGATTCTTACCCCTGGTGTATGAAAGCTTATTGAATTGAATGTAATGTCAAATGTCATGTGAAGCGATTTGATTGGCGGTTGAACAACAGTTGCCAATCAATTCGCTTCAGTTCACAGTTCACACGAGTTAGACAGTTGTGTAAGTTAATTTGTTGTTGAGAAACCAGGTGTTAATAATGTTAAACTTTTATGCAAAATCTATTGAACCTTGATAGCTAGAAGTCACCGCCGGTACAAAAACAAAATATTGTATCTGTACGCCATCAGATCTTGACTAACTATTCTTATGATTCACAGCCTCGATACTCTGACGAAAACAAAAGACTGCTTTGACACCATTAGGTCCTGACTTACTGACTCACAGGCTCTAAATCGCGTTACTAGAAATACTAACATAAGTACTACTAGCTATCTTGTTTGTAAGTCACAAAATTATTAGGTGGCCGATAGTTCATATAATTGCGCTATCGTAGTCGTTTATACCTTGTTAAGCTTTACCTAATTGTCGGGTATTACGTAAAACAGACAAACACCGTTGTTATGCACTTCAGTTTAAATTACAGTGTAACGTACAGTAAGTATAACAATTCCACTAGCTATTTTAGTCTTATGTTCATTATTTATGAAAATTACTTGGAGGAAGGTAACTGTGTTCCAGTTTTGAGTTCGTTGTTATTTGGTTTCCTTTTGTGTGGTATATTCTTTTTAGAATATCTGAACGTAATCTGCTGTTCTGCTTCATTTTTTCCCGACTGTTGGGTAGGGTTAAATTCTGCCGGGGATGCGAAGAAAACCGAAAGGGAGATCGTGGCCCCGGCAACAGGGTAACTGAAGGAACACGGGTGGGTTTTAGTCAGTAAGAGTCTGACACGCCCTCTAGGTCCGCCCAGAGCGGGAAAAGTTATTTGATAATTTCCCACCCAAAAAAAAAGGTTAGGGTTAAACTATTCGCATGATGCATACCTACCAGGGATGTAACTATTCCGATTCCGTTGCCGATATATCGGCATCGCCGATTATATAAAACCGATATCAAACAGTTCGAAAAGCGCGCGAAACAACGACGCGCGCGTATTATTGTCGCTCTGGAGAGTCGTGCAACGCATTCTTAGCGACATGGCAACACGGCAAATGGTAGTGTTGCAGTTTTCTGAGCGTTGGCTGAACGATGTATTGTTTCGTGCCTGTTTCACGTGTCCGCTTTTCGTGATTATGTTTATTCACACAGTGAAGTGAAGTTGAGGACTATAACGCACTATAAAACAGTTGTGTCCGAACTACAAAATACAAAAGACATACACACGCCCAAGGTATATACTTCATTATTTATTTGATTTATATCTACTAAGCCATCGATATCGGCATCGGTATAGGTATCATCGATTATTTACTACAATAATCGGTATCGGTATCGTATCGAGAAAATTATGTATCGTTACATCCCTAATACCTAAACTGAACATTTACCAATGAACAAAACTGAAAAGCATCAAATAGATCGGTTTATAAATACATGCGAACATAAACCCATCGTTGAACCAACAAAACATCATATCATCAGAAAAAACAAAATCAAAAATATTTACTTCAGCTCCCACCGGGACATGTTTTCAACTCAAATTGTCAGTATACGAAGGGTTATTGAATCAGAGTCGTGCCAGCTCGAGCCAGGCACCTCCCCCGGGCTTGATACACCCTGGCACGACATATTTCACAACTTCGTAGTCATGAGTACTTTGGAACTTGTAGAATTTACAAACAACGAACGTATACATGAGATCCCAGCTAATTATGTAGAAAATTTTAGAATTTTGCGAAAGATTTCGAAAGAAAGTTTTTATGGAACGTCATACCTTGGGTATAAGATTTTGAAATGTTGGAGCTAAAGCGTAACGGGTGATTCTAATAAATATTCAAACTACTTAGTTTAGAGTGCAGTAAAATAATTGCCCGATTTGTCAGAATCTTTTCTGTGCACTGTAATTTCATATCAAACCAAGGTCTTTGCAAGGTCCACTTTTTTAAAGACAGGTTCTCTAACAGGCTTATAAACAGATAAATCAGTTACAGCTTATTCAGTTTAAAGCTGAGGGATCCCTGCCGGTATACCAACTTGTATTTGTTCCGTTTTTAAGTCTGCGACTACTCATTATCCTCACTTCTCTTGAAACGGTTCTTTATCCAACTTAAGGCCCCGCGACGCGACAACACGACGCGACTAGAACAATTTCTATTAAAATTTCATGAAATTTTTCTACCATAATCGTATAGCACCAACGCGTCGCGCCTGTCTACTGAGCCTTTACTCTTTGATGTGTAATTTTGTACCTACTCAGTTTACTTACGAAAAGAGTAAGGTTACCCATTACCACCTAGCTTCTATCTTTTCATAAATGCCCATGTAGGTTTAAGTGAAATAAAATATTTAATTTGAATTGAATTGAGCAAAAAAATACGGGCCAGAATCAGACAGGAAAAAAATTGATGACGGAGGTTTCTCACGACCAATCGTAGGTCTTATTTACTTTTCTCAGAAATGTTATTCTTAGTATAGCGGTGACTCGAATTTCGATCGACAGATCGTGATTGAGAATCTTGGATAAAAAAATGGGTAACCAACCACTGAAAAAAGTTGCTTAGTGAAACCCAGAAGTATTAGTTAATTAATTTTAATAGATATTTTTTATGCAGCATACACTTTTTATTAACAGACTTTTTAAATATAAAATACCGTTCGACGAGCAGCGGATTGGTCACTAGACGTATGGTATGAATCAAAAACATACATACATAATAAATAACCTTGTTTGATCAAATCTCTTCCGTCCGGAGTCACGTCAAACCAGTTTACACAGATGTTACGTATGTATTTCTCTTCTTTCGGATAATAACCAAATCATATGTAAATTATTCTGGAATCTCGACTTCTTAGGTTATCTATGATTTAATGGTGTTATCTTTTTTCGCGAAGAGGGGTGATGCCGGGATAAAAAATAATCCATTTAGTCCGTCAGTCAGATAATAAAAAATATTTGATACGTATTTTTTGCTCTATCATTTTAATAAAAAAATTACTTAGATAAAACTCTTTACGTTGGGGAGTGGGGGTCGCTACTTCACATCTAAGTATAATAAAATCTATATGATGTGAGTGACGTCATGCCACATTTTAACAATGTATCGCCGTAATCTTTTGATTACGTAACAAAAGGAAAAAAGAATTGTCCAATATGTTTTAATAATCAACCCAAGGGGCAAATCATTTTTTTTTTGTCCTCATCCCTATTCAGTATCTCGAGCGTTTAAATGATTGATATTGATATTGTGAAGATATTGTGTGCCTGGGTTTAATAAATTTATTTTCTTTCTTTCTTTGTGTTGAAGAAAACACAAGAAAATAATTCCGGAAGATACAATGTAAATTCCAGTTCTTGAACAAAAAAACAATGAATTTCAAAACTAGCTGAAGATTGTAAAAGTCGGCAACAACAAAGTACGTCATAACCCAAAGAGTGGAAGACTCTGAAAACGAAGATTTTTAAATGTTTCCTCCTTTATGCTGGACATTTAATTGCTTGGGGCTTCATACAGGAAAATGTACCTCGTTTTGGTTTGTTTAAGCTTTCATAAAATTCACAAGGGTAATAAGGGGCAAGAGGGTTTGGGCGGTATACCTATTTTATGTTGAAATAAGTATAGTCCTCCAGAACGTATTTCGAGCATGGCAGCCAATCTTAAAAGAGACCAGCCTTCGGCGCGGGAGATATTACAGTGCACAAATGTGTGCGCAGACACAGGTGCACCCTCTCTTGCCTCCCTCTTATAGTCCGATGGGACAGAAATCCGACACGACCGGCGAGAGATTAGGCGCAGGGCAAGCGGCTTAAAGTGCTCTTCGAGGCACGGGGGTATCCCACCAACTTCCAAACTCCGGGCTACCAAGAAATTCCTAATGGAAAAATCCAACAATACTTTGCCCGACCTGGGAACCGAACCTAGAACCCCACGCTCAGCTGTTACGCTTGCGATCATGAGACCAAAAAAAAAAAAGAGAAAATAAAAGGAAAGAGAAAAAAAAAACAAAGAAAAAAGAGAAAGGAGGTAAAAAAAGTTAATGTTAAATAAGTACGTAGCAGTGGAAAAGGGTAAAAGGGGAAAAGTTTTCTTAAGGGAAGCCGTTTAAAAAATGTATTTAATGGTGCAAAAATTGAAAGAGTACCAGCCATTTAGTTATTTTCAGTTAAGAAAGCGAAGTCGACATTTCAATATTATGTGAACCCTGATGATATTAACCCAGACGATACTGATTATGATATTATAATCTAGTGTAATATCATAATCAACAGCAGTAGCTGCAACTCCAATATTAATTTAAGCTGATGTATCAACTTTACTTCCGCATGAAGTGCAGTGAACATCAAAGGGTGATTGCGTGAATATCCGATTTGGGCAACAAGGAGGCATTTTCTTTACAGCATTACATGAGATAAGTCATGATATACAATACAAACAGGATAGAAATGATTTTGAAAATTCAATTCTGTGTACAAAACAAACGCGCTCGTTTATTGATCTGTCGAAAACTCAAAGCCATATCGAAAACATTTGAAAATCCAACGTCACTCAAATATCATGCAGAGCGAATAGCGGTCAGTGGCAGATTTCAGCGATTCACAGTCAGCTAGACAGGCTCAAATATAACCAACACTAGGCCTCGTCCAGGGGGAACGTGCGTGACTAGGGCGGTAGCGGTCGCGGTGGCGGCAGCGATTCCGTGGCCAGTGGCCACAGTACTTCGCGAGTTATTGTAGTGGCACAGATTAGTACAGATGGTTCACTCCGCATATTCATTTCAATAAAAAGCAACTCTTGCTACGACACAATAAAGTGCAATTCAGGTCGCACAGCGCTAATTACCGACAGTTATATTCACTTAGAAGTTGCCCCTCTTTCTATCGCGTCACTCTTATATCTTCTGACTATTTTATGCCCATTGAATTCGATAAGTCGACCCTACTTGTTTGTAGCTTCATACCGAAAATGCGGAGTTAACCATTTGTACTCATCTGTGATAGCGGGCAGAGGAGGTTAGACGTGTTTTCACAGGGTAAAAACAAAAGATGATCATTCTCTAGTTAAGTAGCTTAAACCTGTCGTGCATTTCACTATGACTGCAAACGGACGTTTCAAAATTTTCGAAATTTCGCGCTTCTCGTCCAAGACTCACCCACGAAAATAGTACATAAAAAAGCCTTTCAGTGTATACAAAGAGGATTATTACCTGTCGTATTCCAAGAGAGAAACTCGTAGAAAACAGCTGACTTACCTAAGCATATAGCGTACCTGTATCAGTGTTTTATTCTTTCGCAAAAGACGGCGCAGATTTGGCCAGACGCTTTTATGTAACACTGAATTAGCATAGCGAAAGGAAACGTGGAAAAGATAAAAGGAATTGGAACATTAAAGAGTCGATTGAATAAGTTTCGTGATGTATTCAAAGAGACCTAATGTTACTGTTTGAGTACTGTTTCGCCAAGTGCGTGTTGCATGCACATTATTTTTTTCGTTTTAGAAGCGAGCGATGTCAATTATTCCAACTGCAGTATTTCAAAACTATAATTTTCTTCTACTGGCCGACTGCTTGATGCATTGCCTCTATACTTACATTTTCTAATAATCCCTTTTCAAAAAAGTTATGATTAATTAAAAAAAAACGTCATTTGTTTATTTTTTAATTCAAATCTTTCTTTCCATTTTCGAAGTTTGAAGTTTTGTTTTGTCGTAAAGCATTGCTTCGGCCGCAATGTTTCTGACAGGCCAGACAGTCGGCCCGACATCTTTTGTCGTTCGCTTTTGTATATTTAGCAGAGATTTATTGAGTTTCACAATAAACGAATACATTTTAATTTGTGCTAGATCCGATTCTTGAGATATGATTGTAACGCCTACATTTATTTAGATTTATTTGTTTCCTTTCTGTGTTTATAAGGGTACATTTTGGCAAAATATTACTTTATTTTGAAACTGAACAAGATTTCAGTTCCTATGTTTACATAA
Organism: Omphaloscelis lunosa; assembly: GCA_916610215.1. Lineage (NCBI taxonomy): Eukaryota > Metazoa > Arthropoda > Insecta > Lepidoptera > Noctuidae > Omphaloscelis > Omphaloscelis lunosa. The sequence goes on from OU744247.1 coordinate 7,374,391, forward strand.
CTAATTGTTAACTCGTTTGTAGATTTTCGTATAGACATGAAATATAGATGTTATCAGTTTAATATAATTCCTACATACATACATAAACTCACGCCTTCTTCCCATGGGGGTAGGCAGAAACTACAGAACGCCACCTGCTACGATGCTTACATACTTCTTTTGCCTTGTTTACGTTCATACTTCTGGCCATACACTCCCGCCGGTGGCGAGTACTACGCACTTGGCCTTTCTGAAGAACATCACCAATAAGGTCAGTATATGTCCTTCTAGGGCATCCCCGACCGGCCTTTCCCTTCACATCAGCCTTGTAAATACGTTTTGTTAGTCGCCTTTCATTCATCCTCTCAACATGCACAAACCATCTCAGCATACCCTTTTCAATTTTTGTCACAACATCTTCTTCTAAGATGTTATATAATACCTATTAATTAAATAATTTAAATCAATTATAAACGAGTTTTTATTATGGATGCAATTATGGATAATTATGATTAGGATAGCAAGTAAAATATACGTGCGATCTTGAATTTTCTACTAAGATTTGCTATAAAATTTAAATTAAGTATATCTAAGAAATATTTATTACGAACTTGCAATAAAATTATAATAGCTAATTAGATGTAATCAAAAAATAATTAAATAATGTAGCAATGTGCAAGAAAAGCATGACTCTCGATTTTCCTTAACGAAGCAACCATTGATGAGCATTTTAATGGGTTTTGAAATATAATAAATCTTTAAATAGGATTTTCTTTACAAGATACATTGTAGATACCTACTGTGTATATAATATCTCCATATATCTGTCTCAGTAAGATAGCTGAAGCCGTGATATAGTTATATCCCTAGGGATATAGATCGTAATATATGAAAACGGTTCAAACCTATCTTACTAGGAATATAACTATGATTCGAGCACGATTTAGTCATATAACTATCAGGGCATTCCGACCAAATAAGTAAGGTTAGGTTAGAACTGTGACCAACTAACATATTAACTATTATCTCTTAATATCCCTAGGGATATAACTATCACGGCTTCGACCATCTTACTGCGACATATCTATATTTTGTTTGTTTTGAATACCTAATAATGACATAACTCCAAAACTGTTGTTTTTTAAATTTTGTTTTGGGTGCCCTTTTTGGCTATTAAACTTTTTACAAGCATTGTTGATTATTCCATCGAAGTAAATGTAATATGAAATGTTTCTGCCGAAATTAAATCATCCACCAATTTCTGGAATCGTCTTCATTAACTGATAACTAGAACCGTTTTCGTGTACGTAAATATGCAAGAGCTTGAGCCTGATCACTTAAAACCATCGACCAACCTAACAAATCAATAACCAACGTAAAGAAATATGAAAACCGGCCAAGTGCGTGTCGGACCACGCACAATGAAGGGGTCCGTAGTTGGGATAAATGTATCCCAAAAACAAACTTAACTTTGTAGTTGAAAAACATGTTCTACCATACGGAATGTATGGGAAAACATGTTTTTGCAACTGCAAATATAAGTTGGTCGATATATCGTGTTTTTCACACATCTAAAACCAGCCATTTAGCTTGCAGGAGGAGGCACTTGACTCTACCAAAAATTAGCAATTTAAAGTTTAATATTTGGCAAACGGATCCCTGAATACAAAAATTGTTTTTGACACACTCACAATGTTTTTGAAGGACCTTTTCAACGATATCCCACACCATAGGATAGAAAAAAAAACATCCCCACTTTACGTGTTTTTATCGTAATTTTATTTTACCACTCTGTCGGCGTGATTAATATGTATACCCATGCCAAATTACAGATTTCTAGTACTAAGAGTCTCGCAGCTAGACCGCGGATAGACAGACAGACGGACATGCCGAAACTACAAGGGTTCCTTGTTTACAACGGAACTCTAAAAAACGCGTATTAGGTACTTTTCCATACTCTAGAGGAAAGCTAAAAGGGTAGTAGTAACTTAGAGGTTTTTTCATAATATTACTAACTTAGGGGTAGAATATGGAAGGCGGTCAGGTCCCTAAGCTCGTATACATTATAAGTTTGATGTTTGCAAATTGAGTATTTATGACCGCCGTCGTGACAGTCTTGAGAAGAAGGAGCAGAAAAATGGGGAAAGGTATTCGAAAAAAGCACTTATGTAATAAATGCTATCAATTTTATTTGTGATTTCGAGCTCGTGGCTAAGTAATAACAGCCGCACGGGTTGATTCATCCGTTTAAATTACGCTTGCCGGGGTTGGTCTGTGGATGACTATCTTTACATGCCGAGACTCCTCCGTGCCTCGGAAAGCACGTTAAGCCGTTAGTCCTGGCTGTCATTCGTGGATCTTTGATAGTCGTTACGGATCATCAGCAGCCCGAAAGTCTTACTAAAGGGTATCGTATTACCCATTACTGCCCCGTTACTGGGTTGTGGAGGTTAGATAGGCAGTCGCTCTATGTGAAATACTGGTATTCAGCTGCATCCGGTTAGACTGGAAGCCGACCCCAACATAGTTGGGAAAAGGCTAGGTAGATTGATTGTTTGTGATTTCTGAGTTACCGGGTCTGATTTTGGAAGTTTCAGAGCTTTTATAAAACAGTGTAACACAACAGAAAACTGGATACATAATATCACGCATGTTCTCCCCGAAAGGTCAGGCAGAAGTAAACTATACTAATATACAGTTTGAGTTTTTATAATGTGCACTTAACGAAATGAGGGAATCTATGATTAATTTTATCGACGGAAAAAATATTTAAAAAAATCTAAATATTTTTTTAAAAGGTAAGTACGTATAATGTAATTAATCTTATTATTGTAAAAATTGATTTAAAAAAAAAAACAGATTTTTGCAAAAAAAAACGTTGGTTTTCAATTAGGGTAGTTTTTTTCCACAATTTTATGAGGACCCCTAATTACTTCCAATCATTATGGAGTTTGTTTCATCGCGACAGATCATTAAGTTTAAAAGTTACACCGTTTTGTTTTAAAAAATCATAAAAAATATTTTTAAAAAAATATTTAAATTTTTTTCAAATATTTTTTCCGTCAAGAAAATTAAGCATAGATTCCCTAATTTCAATATGTACACATTATAAAGATTCACACTGCATAAGAAACGTGGCTATTTTCAAGAAATTGAGAAATGTTTAATGAGTCTTGGAGCTAAGCCTCAAATGAAGACTACAAAAAATATGTTTCAATTGTCCATACATATACCATGAGATATCCGGGCAGGTTGATTAACCTGTTGAGTGAGTGAGTAAAAATCAGAACAATTTGAAGAAACTAGATTGTGAGGACCCTTGAAAGGATGACAAATTGCTGTCGTTAAGTGTATTATAAAATCAACTAGAGATAGCAACCAATATCTTCAAAGTGAACGGCGATAACGTTCCCAACGGAAGCCCATCCTTTTCCAATTGAAAATGTAACACCTGGGAGCATCGGAATTCCAATAACTTTGATTCCCAACACGTGCTGTTTCAAGTGGCTTTTCACATTAAATTCAAGGTTCAGAATTAAGGCCTCTATAAAACAGTGAGTCGTGTCGTCTTTTACAGTTTGTAGTTCAACAAAGCCCCTGCGAAGACCGTGGTTAAAACTTTAAAAAGCTTTATGTATGTGTATTCTTCACGAACTTTTAGAACTTAGTAGTTGTCGGCCGCATAAGTTTTTAAGTGTCTAAATTTATGCACATTCTTCGAAAGTGGCTTCTACGGGAGCGACTCGGTATCCGTTTGTTGGACTCGCTAAGGTCTTTATTGGATATTTTTATAGAAGATTCAACGAAAGACTTTGAAATTTTCGCATTATATTAAGTGACGGTGGAGTTGCCGCTTAACTGCAGCGACCAGAAAGTCGCAGCAGTTAAGCGGCTTAGGGACGTCTCGGCGCCGGCGCCGGTAACAGAAGAGTGTTTGTTAGACTTTAGTATAAGTTTCCAGTACTCAGAAAAGCTTATTGATACTTATTTTTTGTTGCGAACCTGTTACGGGTTCTTTCAGTAAGTTTTCTTGGGGAATACCATATATTTTCCGTATGTACTTGCTGTCTTGGACGAACATGGAACACCAAAAACTGAATGATAATGTAGACACATTTTCACCACACGCTCTTTCGTATAATTTTGACAGTTATTATAGAGAACTCGTATGTGTGCAAGAATATTCTCTCTATCTGTTACCCATTTCGCAGCTCCTCTGAAATCCCATTTACATAATATCAACCAAACTGAATATTTATTCTGTAGTTAGAATAATGTCGACGTTGAGCATCAAAAAGTATTCGTCACAGCTGACGGTTACTGCTTTGAATAATTGCAAAATAAATGGCTGTCCATTAGAGAGAAATTCTTTGAGCATTCCTTTAGACTAAATACAGTTTTTATAAAAGTAAAAAAGATGAAGAAAAAAATCTTGACGAAAATATAAAAATCTATATATCCAAATAAATTAAATTGAAGTGCCTGTTTGTAATGTCGAATTAATAGCTTTTTACTAAATGCATATGAAAGAATATGGTACTTATAACGAAAAAACAATTTTGTTTTTTGATTTGTTTTTCCGTCTGTTTGTCCCGGCTAATCTCTGAAACAGCTGGACCGATTGACGGAAGTTTTACTGGCAGATAGCTGATGTTATAAAGAGTAATTAAGTTACTACTTTTTTTTTTTTAAAGAATTTGGCTCCACGCGGGCGATGCCATAGGCATCAGCTAGTAAATAATATAACGATGCTTCAATAATTAAAGAAACCAATCAGCTCATAATTAAGTAGCAGCACGTAACTAGTTCAAGAAATTCAAAAGTGAAATTGCGAAATGAATATCAAACGAAGTTGGAGTAAGTTTTGCATTCATCTATAAATTCACAATGGAGGCCGGTGTCGTGACAGTCTTCTTACCTCTAACAAATAAATACCGTTAATGAATGTAGGAGTTCCAGGAAAGGACTCCATCCATTTGACTATTAACTACATCTTTTGTTAAGTCCTTCGTCAAAAATTTGACGTTGTTTTTCTAACTTGGCGGTTGATATTTTGACCTAAATTCGCCATCAAGCGATAAGTCGGAAGATAGACAGACGGAAATTCTAAAATAACAGTTAGGTATAATTTAGCGTTATGGGAACACGCAGTTATGCATGGATATTTATTTTTGAACCGTAGGAGATTGCATTTGTAGTTTATCGGTTGGTTTAGAATGGGGGAGAAGTTTTCATGAGCACTGGGCAAAATGAATTGATCTGCTTTAGGTGCAAGCACAAATTTTCGTCCATAGTTCCGCATTCCAACTGGAATTATTTTTAAAGAACAGTTCAAATGAACTTAAGCACAGTGAAAGGTCGGTCAAATGCCGTTCAGAAACATGTAGGTACAAGACCCAATAACGTCCCACAAATTACATAACACGGGTGTAACAAAGTAACATACATAAGGCAACAATAACAGCGATACTTTAACAATTGTATAATATACTGAAATTTCTGTGAACACCATTACAGCGATAATACGGGAAATCCCACCTAATAAAGATACGGATTTGCCGAGCAAAGCTTACACAATACGATTTGTTCCGCTATTTTTGGCGCAGATTTTGAATTAGTTTCCTTCCGCAGCTTTCCCTGGATGGTGACGGGAGTCCAAAAAAAAAAGGATTTGCCTCGTAAGTGTAGTAAGGTATTTAGTGCCGTTAATAATTGATTAGCCTTGAGATTTAACGCATGCAAAACGTTTAAGTTATCGTGTTTCGGTTTAGATTATGAATAGAACCGTTTAGTTTCTAGTTTCTAAAGCACTTAATTACGTAAGCATTTTTTCTTTTAACAAATAAATGAAAAAAAAAAAAAAAAAACTGTCTTTAAATAAACAGTGCCCAGTCCAGTGTCAGTATAAAGTGTACAGTCTAGATTTTTGCCCGGTTTATGACAATAGGGTCGCCCCCTATTACATGGGACTTAAACATAACTGACGAAATATGGGTGTACTTTTTAGGTACACCTCTGCCAAACCCTTCTAGGCATACAGGCGTGTACAACAGTAAATATTTCTAAGCATCATAATTAGGAAAATAGACATTGTGAACGCAATATTCGGTCGGTGGGTAGTCTTAGGGTTCATGTCAAGCGAACTACGTATTTTTTTTTTCTCCTATATTTTATCTAGTACTCGTAGCTTACCTCTGAGGTCCTGTTACTTAACCGGGCTATCCTGTGGCTGCCTTAAGCTACTAACTTAAAGCCAGGGCATAAAAACTTCTAGCGACCTTCGGGAAGATCCTTTCTATTTATATTGTTCCCATGTTGATGATTTTATTTAACTCAATGCGAGTCGTGTTTAAAGTCCCTTTGTGATCGAAGGATCACGCTCCAATGAACAAGGGATAGTAAACGGAAAGTGTAAGAGGATTTAGCAGGTCAAGGGACACGAAGGACCCCCGCTTTTGACCTCCTGAGATGGTAAGAACGTTTGTATAATGGATGTTTGGACATGGACTTGCATTCTTTATTAAGTAAGGGTAATTAGATACCCGGGCAAATGTAGATACGTTTTTGTTTGTTTGTTTCCTCAGACCAAAAAAAAAACATAGCGCTGTCAACAGTGACGCGAGGCCAATTTCGTAAACATGTGTGCACTTAGTGAGGTATAGTTTCATTGTAAATAGTTGTAAATATGTGCGTGTGATCGTGAATGCACAGAGCGGAGGTTTCTTTTCGTGTGGTCAGTGACTAACCTGGTGTCAGAGTTTTAAAGCCGCCCATGGGCCTCTGACTTGGCTTCAAATGCCGTCGAGACATATCTCTCAGCCTCAGGTATTCCGGTTTCCTCACGATGTTTTCCTTCACCCTTTTAGAGCGGAGGTGTAGTTTTGGCATGCTTCACTGTATTGTTCGCAGTCTTATGTCTTGGCTATTTATTTGGTTTGAGTTTGTTTCCAGGTTCTTATGTTTGGGTTTTTAATTTTATTTGTAGTAACTGCTGAGTAACTAGTTTTAGAGACGTAAGAATTTTGACTCCACTATTGTGGCCATGAAAAAAATAACAGGTAGGTACGTTTTATAATTTATTATAACGGTAGATGACAATGCAAACTACATAGAAAGAATTAAAGATGATCAAACTCATGCATCGGTAAATCTAAAGACGGACCGGCAAATTTTGGAATGTACCGGTGTGTGAGCAAGGGCTACAAAATATTCATAAAAGTAAATAAAAATGGAGTATTCTAAACTACTTCATAGTAGGAACAAAGTAATATTAATAAAAGTAATTCACCTATAAAATATACTTTTGAAACGGACTTACAATGTTGCTTAGCAGTACAAGCTCGATTACATTCTATTTATACGAGTCTTCGGCTATAAAATGTAGTCGTTAGGAACAATGTGTTTCAACAAAGTAAGGTGAAAAGCACTTTACACTGCGTAGACTAAGTTAACTGAAAATAGCAAAAATATTGTGGGTAAGGAACTAAGGGCTAAAAATAAATAACAAACTACATATGTATGAATATAATTATTTATCTATTACTCACTTTATACTAGTTAAAAGCCAGTCTGATCCTGTGCACAGTGGTCCAAAACTCGAATTGAAACGAAACAAAAATACCACAGAACGGTTCTCTCATGCACACAATACGACTATTACTTTTCACACGACAGAATTAAATTATTTATTCAAACCAAACACAGATTAGCAGGTCTTTCATTCACTGTCAAAACTTTCGCAAGTTGTTGTGGATGTGTCACGGAGGTTAAAAACTGAATGATGGTATTGTTGCACGTGAGGTCGGATCGCGCCGGTCGCCGGCCGGCGCTGTCGACGTGAGCGGGGTACTGTCAAACTCGAGCGGTCGAGCCAGCCAGTGAGCCAGCTGGTCCCACATCTCCAACGCTCTAGCGGACGAACTCACAACTAACCGCCGCCTCCAAGTGAAGCGGTACAACCTTAGGATAGGCGTTTCTCGGTTATGAAAAAAATAAAATGAAACGTTTTATGAAGGGGTACCCACATCACATGATTTGCATTATGAATAGGCTTTTGATACAAATATTTTTGGGGACCCATAAAATTGAGCTTATTCATATTTTGATCAGTAATTTATATGAATATGCTAATTCCAACGCACTTTTAAGGAGGCACTATTATGTATATGTGATTATGTAAATTTTAATTGCCTCTTCTGAACCAAAACTTCAAATAACAAAACCCAATTCACTTCCTGATCACCATAAAATCTAACAAAAAGCCCATTTCCATAAAAATCGCAACCAACTAGGCAAAACAGCATACTTACACCAGTTTTACCATGTTTCCATAAAAGTAACTTGTCAACAGAAACGTGTATTCACAAAAGATTGTAATAAGGAGTTATCCACCCACGCACACTGGCTCCGCAGTAGGATCGCGATGGCGGCGCGGCGGTGGGGGGGAGGATATTGACTCGCGGCGCCGCCAATGCGCATGCTCTGAATCATGTGTTTCTGTTTTTAAGCTGTACAAACACTATAAGAAAATTATCGCTAATAACCACGTCGACAACTAAATCCCTTAATACGGCTCCGAGATTTCTCGATGCGAGTTTTTTTGGCTTGCGATTTGCGGATTTGCGCACTGGGCGTAAAGGTTATAGTCAGAGACCAAACGGCCTTGACCTCGTGCGTAATTAAGCCTGTATTTTGCAGAATTTTACTACCGTTACATCTACTGTTCGATGTTAATTTATCATGCTGTATAAGTACCAAACCAGTTTAGTATCCATTCACAAAATTGGAGTCGAAAGTTAATTAAGCAGAACGCAATAGAAATCCGATTTGTATAAGTTATTTTCAAGTTATGTGTGAGAAATCAAGAAGTGCAGACAAGCTCGGAGATGCAGACATCTCTAAGTGTTGGCTTTGTGCCAACATTCCGGAGTTTTCGTGCGAAACTCACTTTTTCGTCGGTTTTCGCCTTCTACGAGTACGGCGACAGGTCAGAGGAAGAAAGGAAGCAATTACTTAGATTTATGGAATTCGAAGCAAAAAGCCCGTGTTGTGTTGCAAAAAGCGGTTGGATTTTTCTAGCTCAAAAAATTGTTTTTCCAATATAGAACATGTATGCTTTAAATCAATGTTGGGGGAGAGTATTTTTGTTACCTTACATTGTTGTGTATTTTTTTGGGTCATCGCCTCTTCTGGCACCTAATTTTCTTTATTCGTTTTTCACCCCAAAATTCCGATACCTAATATTCCGCATACCTGAATATTAGGTATCGGAATTTGGAGACAATAATATGCAGCATCGCTATGCTGCATATTATTGTCTCACCTAAAACATTTGTAAACGCAACTTGTACCTACCTACCTTTCTATATTAATAAAAAGTAAACAGATCTAGCTTATATTTATTTGGGTATTTATTTGTGACGTCAAAAGTGGGCGACGTGAGCGCGGCGTTCCTTAATACACTGACATTCATTCAACAAAATGACTGCTTTCAAATACCCGGATATATAAAGATGATTCACAGACAAGTTACCAGTTTAATAACAAACAATAATATTTTAAACCCGTTATTGCTACTGCTGCCCACGTTCTCAGTGGCGGGGTACCGGAAACTCTTTAAAATGTACAAGGCTTGTTGACTACGAGAAGCCTAAAATCTCCGATAGATGGCGCTCCAATCCGTTCTATCTTCAAACCGTCCAATCTTGTTCAAGCTGTGAACTTGAATAACGGAAACGGTGTGCGGAGGTTAAGACAGATGGCGCCACTGTGTTCTTTATTCAAAGTTTCAGCCAAACAAGTTATAAGAAAAAAAAAAAAAACTGTTATATTTTATAATTATGTTATTCAGAAACAAGTTATTATCGTACATGAAAATAAACGTTCTTTATATTGTGTTATGAACGCGTATGACTGTGTCGTGTCTTTTGACTTTGAGTAAGGTTAATGATGTAGAAGACGGTTCATTAAGTCACAAAAGGATAAAACGAGACTGGTCAGTAATTAAGATTTTAATTATTAACATATACAGCAATATACCGCTACATAGTATGACAGTAACGAGCAAATTACTAAGATTGAAAGGTCATGTTTTCAGTATTCTGACGAAATCAACTGACAATGTTAACTGGCATTTTGATGATAGTATATTTTTTTTATGAGATGGTAAGTGTCATAAAGCAAACACATATCCATAACTTTGCGCTTTTCATCGAGTGTTAGCAGACCATGTGTTCGACAACTATTTTCATAGGCCATCGGAAGTTTACGAAGGCGATCGTTAAGGTCGTTAATAAATTTTCTTTGAACCCGTTACAGTTAGTTCTAATAAATAATGTATTGGGGGGACCAGATTGGACACGCATATTCTAAGACGCTGCGCTCATATGCTAAATACACCAATTTAAGAGCATGGATGTTTTTAAATACCTTACATGACCTAATAACAAAGCTTAAGTTCTTATAAGCTTTTGTGCTAACGAAGTGTGATCTGAGAAGGTTAATTTATTGTCCTCTCCTCCTAAATCCTGAACTATCTTGACTTTATTAATGACAATTCTATTAAAGTTATATGAGTAAAAAATAGGGTTTTTTACGTGTATAACTAATACATTGACCTTTGTGACGTTTACTGTGATCTCGTTTTTTTTTTATTATTTATTTAAGTCATTAAAGTCCGTTTGAAGAACCTTACAATCATTCAGTGATCTTATTTTATAAAATGTTTTGTTGTTGTCGTCATTAAGTAATCAGAGTGTTTAAAATAATCAGTGATATCAAATAAATATGCGCTGTAAAAAAGGTGCCCCAAATGGGAACCCTGCGGAACACTGCTAGAGATTTCAATAAAGTTAGAACGGTACCCTGCCCATTACTACAGTTTCTGATCTTTTGAATAAATATGATTGGACCTATCGTAAACGATCGCCACGTATACCCAGTCTGTATAATTTGTTTAGCAGGATGACATGATCGACGTGATCAAAAGCTCTTTCAAAATCCGTGTCGATCACGTCGACAGCAGCATCAGTGCAGCGTCCGACACGACCACGCTTGGACATTAGATATAGCCAAGTGTTTTTTCAAGAAACTGTGCTGTTTGTAAGAAATGTATCTGAGGCTATATGGATAGATAGCATTGTAAAGTAATTTTTCAAATACTTCGCCTATTGTATTCAGTACCGAAATTCCCCTATTTATGTATTGGAACAATAGTAATGAAAGACCTTCTTATAGCGGAATGTCGTGAGTGATCGAAAATATTGGAGATAGCAGTAGCTTTGCTGTTACTCATATATATTTATATTATATTCTTGTCCATCTTTCATGACACCTCGAAAAAAGTGGTAGTAAGTAGGTGCCTTTTTCTTGTTAAAAACATAATGGAATGGAAAATTTGTAAAATGTGTTAATCAAATCAATTTATCGCAGTCTACATCGGACGCCTTTTCCAAAATATGCTACACTCGGTTATAAGCCTTCTGCAACCAGTTTGCCTCTGCCCTTCATTTTTTAAATCTTGTTCACTTATCATGAAATCAGTCTAATAAGTATGACCAGATTCGTGTTGCTAAAGTGAGTTTCATACAAGTTTTTTCCCCTTCAGATTGACTCATAGTAATCGGAAGCCATAAGCGTAAAATATATAGGCACTAGGTATTTGATCTATAAGCGTAAAATATATAGGCACTAGGTATTTGATCTATAAGCGTAAAATATATAGGCACTAGGTATTTGATCTTCATAACAAATTCTCATATTTCAACTACTTAGTAAATAAGCGTAATTTTGATGTTTGTAAACTGAACAGTTGTTTTCAAAGTATACCTATGTAGTAGGTACAGTCGATTGTTGGCACTGAAACAGCTCGTTAACGACGTAATGCTAAACATAATCTTTTCCGCCTGACCACGATGAGGATGTAAGAGTCACTGAAGGATTTGATTTCAAGGATTTAGGAAATGACAAAGGAGAATGGGATGCCATGAAGAATGGCTATTTACAGAATTTATCTATATAAATTACCCATAACCACGCAACTAGTATGGTATCAGTAGATAAGTTACATTAACCTAGAATAAGGAATTATTTTGGCAGCCTAACGCTTGATAAAAGAGTACCATACATTCTCAACCAATTGCCTACTGATAAAAGAAGTCAGGAAATAAAAGGTAAATTTGCCAAATTACTTAAGCAGTTCTTTTCCAGGAGTTTGTAAGCGATGCGAGTTTGGAGAGTAATAAATAAGTGATTAGGTAGTTTTATAAGATATAAGTCATTTGATTGTATTCAATTTCCATACATATAATATAAGATATTATCGTTTGTTACTTTATAAGTGCAATAAGTGGAAATTAAGTGTCCGCACTAATAATAAACCTTAATTGTAATATTGTTTGTTCTGGTCCCACAAACAAACCGTGAAAGCGGTTTTGCGGGGCATAGTTCTTAAGTTAAGGTTTTTATAAACTTTGTTTATGATGAATAAAATAAAATAAATAAATCGCTTGTCGGGTCTGTCTGTTCGACCGCGATTGTTCTTCTTAACTACGCAACGGATTTTGCGGGCTTTATCATCATTTAGAGAATTTATTCCGGAAGATTTCTACACAATCATTAATACAATGTATTATACACAATCATTAATATTAATAAACACAGATATGAAGAAACCACGGGGTTAATAATTACAAGCACAATATATATTGACATAATTTATACCAGACCAGAATACCAGATTTACCAGACCAGATGTATGAACGTAAACGAGGCAAAAGGAGTATGTAAGGATCGTTGCAAGTGGCGTTCTGTAGTTTCTGCCTACCCCCATGGGGTAGTCTATGACTGCGTTAATCTTCTAAACAAAGCAACAAATTTTGAGGCGATTTTCATCGGAGTAGTAGTTGCGCAGTGATAACAGCCGCGAGTTACGAGTCTGTCTAGGTCGTAGGTTCGAGCCTAGACAGGCACTTTACTTTGTGTAAATTATTTCATCACGATATCGAACCGGTGAAGGAAAACATCGTGAGGAAACCGACATGTCCTAGAACTAAAAATTCGACAATAATAATATGTGACATCTACTAACACGTACTGGGCCCGCGTGGTGGATTACGACTCCCTCTCATAGAGAGGGGGCCTGTGTTTCAGTAATGGAACATTATAGTTTGATTATGCTTATGCTTTCAATATCATTTAGAGAATTCATTCCGGAAGGTTTATGTGTTAGTACATACAATTAGGAAATCTCGATATTTTTTCAAGTTCTTACGACTTCTTTTTTAACCGTGTGAATCAGGGACGGGTCGCTAGTTTGGCAAATAGACCGAACAAATAAAAAAGTGGTTTGGCAAATAGACCGAACGCACGAATAAATATGAATTCATTCCTAACAGAGAGCCTCTTATCCGGACACAAGTTGCCGTGGCCGACTTGGAAAACCTTAAATAGACTTCGTAGACTATCCAAGTCGGCCGCAGCAAAGAAAATCCCCACACGCAGGCGCAGCATGGTTTACCAGACTCGATAAATCGAATGAACCCCAAGATTTGCACTAGCCCCTGAAGCTTCTTGCTTCATGGGGCTACAGAGGCCATTGTATATCAAGGAGTAGACCTTGGGGCGCTGTAATGGTAAGGAGGACGTACCCTTAGGTTGAAATATTGGTCTCCTCTCCTATACAAGTCCATCATTTCGGCTTATACATTTATAACGTTATGTTTACAAGATTGAATGGAACCTCAAAGCTCTGGATAACCAGGACTTTCAACAAAAGGAAACTGCTATTATACCACAGTATAGTCAAAGTTTAGTTTCATTTTCATACAACGGTACAGGCGTAAATCGAAGCTGTAGCGACACTGAGCAATAAATCATAGATAATGGGAGGTAATGTAATATTAACATAACTTTGCCCTTTGACCGTTTCTCTCGCACAAAAGGTATAGTTTTAGTTTATCTAACTGTAGACGAGAATGGTTTATATTTTGGTACAGTTAGCCTTAAAAAAGATGTATAATAATTTTTCCGTAATATTGTATCAACGGGTAGCCACAAAACATATTACTCATTAGCTTCGGCTTCACCCGCGTGGAACTTAATTATTTTTCTAAAATAACAGTAACCTTAGTTACTCCTTATAAAGCTATCTGCCAGTGAAAGTCTCGTTAAAATCGGTCCAGCCGTTTAGGAGATTAGCCGAAACAAACAGACAGACGGAAAAAATATATGTATTTTTTTGTTATAAGTACCGTATATACTTTCAAAGATATTTAGTAAAAAGCAGTTATTTTGAGATTACAAACAGACACTACTGCAATTTAATTTATTTGTATGTATAGATTGGGTACCTACCTAATTATAGAATTGATACAGTATTATGAAATAGAAATTGTAAACAATCAAATGAATAATTCTTGTCGTATATGTCTTTTTGAGGCTGACTGAACATAATACTGAAAACAATTCTCTTTTCCGTTACACTTTCAAAGAAGGGGTTCTTAAACTGGTTCCGCCATTTTGAACCAATCTATATGCATTCCGTAAGGGTGAGTTGGTCCCTTGTTCTATTTTTCATGATCCGATAAAAAAAATAAGGCGGAGAATAGAAACTCTTTGAAGACGCTAAAACTCAAAAAATAAAAGAAAGAAAAATATTTAATTTGTAACACGCACAGGAAAACCAAACAGTAATAAAAATAAAAATAAACTACGGGTTACGTAGATATGTGTGGTTTTGATAGAAAATGATTTTTTTTATAGTAATTTAGATATTTATAATTTGTGCCACAGACACGAAGTAATTATTACTAATAGTTTAATGAAGAGGTAAACAAATTCTCATCTCAATGTAAGTACCTACTATTAAAGATTAGTTTTAGTCGCCGGCTAATCAAATATTTGCTAACTAGCTTTTGAATCGAGACGACTAAATTGAGGATTCAAATATTTTTATGAAAATTATTTTATAAATAATAATAAAAACACATTATTGTATAAGCAATCTTTAAAAATAAAATATTTAAAGGTTATCAATGTAGTATTAAATATTCTCAAGAAACACCTGTGTAATAACTATAAATATCCGAATATTATTTCCCATGTCGAATAAATAAATGTAATATAAATCTAATTAAGCTGTACGCAGAACTAGAGAGAGAAAGTTGTAGGTAATTGAAATGACCTCATTATCAGAAAAAATAAACATTCAAGTATTAGGGCGTGCCGATAATGGCCGGATTTCCGATAATTAAATAAAGATGCTCGGTTTCATATAAATTATGAAGTTAAAATGGCAACCTACCTATATTCATTTGACTCACGCATTCGTGATTGAAAAATATCTTAATCAAAACAGTATTTTTAAATCAAACACGTGATAAAGAAATCAAGTTGTCTAAAATAAGACTACACCGGTTCATACACAGAATATTTTCAAAACTGAAGGAAAATCTATTTTCTAGATAAGATGGAATGTCCACGTAACAGCGGCGGAATAAAAATTCATGTCCGCACCTCGGATAATGAATAAGCAGCATGTTTTGTTTCGCAAATGTGAACATTACACAAGATTTATTCTTGTGTAATTACATATTTATAACCGTTTAACATGTAAAGCAGCTTCGTGTTTGTTTTAAAAAGATTAGTAGGTTAAAAGTAAAGATAGGAACTCACTGAATTGAAACTTCGCGCCGAGGCTCCGTCTTTTCTCTCTCAACTTATTCCTGAGTATCCTCCTCTTCAAGCGGTTGAGTACTACGTCAGCTTCATCCACACTCTCTGAGGAGGAAGTATGAACGACTTGAAACGTGCCACTCACAGAATGTCTTCTCGTTTTCGTAAATACACTCGAGTTCCTGTGCTTAGGCGCGATCTCTGATATACCACGTCGATACATTTTCAAACGTTTCCTCATTTCAGAATGGACCGCGTCGTCCGCTCCAATATTAATGAATTCATTGTCTGACGTCATATCTCCTATTTTGCAGATGGGAGGCTTTTCTGAGGAGATTTTTGAAAATTCCTGGCGCTTAGCCGTTGCGCGTGAATTTGGGGCATATTCAATTGTTCGGCGTTGATGTAAAGCAAACCAATCCGGATTAGAGCTCACTCGAGCTTGTAAGCTTTTTAAGTAAGTGTTCAGGAAAGATATTTTATTGTGTGGGGGATTATATACGACGCCAGATTTAGACCTTGTCAGATTATCATTGTCGAGTCCTTTTTTACACCCACTCAGAGTTGCGTCATTGAAAGATCGAGATTTATGAAGGGCCAAATCAGGTTCGTTTTCCTTGTTAGATGAAAAATCATCGATTACCTGATCAATTTCACTTAATGAAGAAAGGGAAGAAAAGGGACTATTTGGAGTATCAATTAAATTCACAGAATGGTTTTCGAGTATTTCTTTATCTGTTTTGGAGGTTTGATTTATATCGTTACAAGTTTCGTTGTCAGAACTTTTATAACTGCTTATTTCACTCAGGCCTTCCGAGTGAAAAGGGCTGGTCGCGAGGCTATTTGTTTGTAAATTAGTAAAGTTGTTTAATGTGAGTTTACTCGGAATGTTTGACACACTGTTACTGTTTCGTATAATATAACGTTCATTAATATTTTTTGCGTTATCCTTAATACCAAGCGGTGTTCTGTATACACGAGTGTATACTTTCTCGCCAGATATCGTGTTGTGCTTTTTTACTGGTTTTCTAGCGATAATGTGACGGAAGTCTTTTTCTTTTAATGATTGAGACGTTTTTAGTAAAGAGTCGTCAAAATCAGAGCTCTTAATAGATACGTTCTCATCATTTGTCTCAACGAGGAGATTTCCGTCGCAATCAAAAAGCTGTACTGTTGGAAATCTCATCCCAGGGGAAAGATTTCGCGTCCGCAATTCCCATTTTCTTTGACTCGGTTTTCTTAATTGTATGCGAATAATGTTATCGTCTATTATCGGACCGTCACTATCACTGGAATCATCTTTTCCCGCCATATTTATTTATTCACTTAAAGAATCTGTGGAATCAGGAAATATTTAAAATATTATGCAAACTATTGTCCACGACGAACTGTTTGTTTACAGTCAGCTGTTCTTATCCATTCTGGCGTCTTGCCAACCAAAACAATACGACATTCAGTTCAAAATAGCACCAATGTCAATTTTGTTTTCCGAACAGAAATAAATAACGTAGCATGGTTAGAGGCTATATTCACATGTATAAGACACAGCACACCAGTCACTTTCACGCACTGTAAACTGATTACTGAACATCACACTGTAAGCAGGCGGCTGATGTTGTAAACCATTGCATAAGTTCGCGTGTGTGTCGATTGCGCGGAATTGCACCGTCTAATGAGTTCGGCGTCGATGGTTTTAATTTGTCCGTGTCGCAGATAGATCGCGGCATCGATTTTCACTAGGGTCGAGTGTCGGGGCGGTGCAAGCGCGCAATTTCCTCTCCCGAGCGCTTTTCCTGCGGGAAGCTCTCTGGGAGGGCCGCGCGGGTTTTGGTCGTTCGCGACTCCGGACATTTCTGCACTGAGCGCAAATATCTGAATAGCAGTCGAGGAACTATAAATAGTGAACGAACGAGACGGCGATCTGGCTGGCTCCCCTTGAACCTAGTACTACGAGCGGTGTTTATATCGGACAACGTAATCTGTGACGCGTGTGCAAGTAACAAATGTTCGCACTGACACAGTTTCCCATTTGACCAGCCGGCGCGACCATATGCATTCGTGACTAATAGTAGCACAGATGGGCTTTATATAACATGATGTACGTTTCTTTGCATTCAAAGAGATTCACCTGCGTATAACAATTTGTGATAGTTATAACTGCTGAGGTAATTCGCGTAACAATGACATTGTGCAATAAGTCCATAATAGGTTGATTGAACAATGAATTGCAGCGAGGAGAATGTTTGGCATATGCTAGCTCTATTTTTGAAATATGTCGTTCCAGAGTTTTAAATATCTGACCTCCAAAGAGCGTTCGTATAGGGGACTTTTTTACCTCCAGCTGCGAAGCATTTCGATTAAAATTGTTGGCCGAATTCGTGTGGGACGATCATTTTCACACAATAACATTCTTTTGGAAGTATTTGACGATGTAATTGAACGATGTGGCAACATCAGCGATTTTCCTCGACTCACGAGGGAAGATTTGCATAACATGTAAATATCGTATCAGTAAAGAACATTTATCTCTTTATTATTTGTTTTCACAGGTGATGTCATGAGGCAGGTATGTAAAAATATGCGTTACTAAAGTACGCCACAAAATAATATTAATAATAAAGCTGAAAAAGGTATTTTGATCTCTGCTGGAGCATCGGATTAAAATGTATTTGGATGACACAATTCTGTAGTGTAAGATAGTTCTGCATCATCATATTTTTTTTTTACAATGTGGGACAGTAACTAGGAAAACGAGAATATATCATAATGAACATAAAAAAAACCGACTTCCAAAAAAAACACTAAAGACTGAAAAATTACTTTAATTTCGTAAGTCGGTGTCTTTTGTTTAGAATTTTCGTTTTTTTTGACACCAACTTCCGAAATCAAAACTAATTTGTCACTTTGTAGAGTTTTTTTTTTGGGAGTCGAATGTTTTTTTTTTTTGTAATTAGTTTTGATTTTTCACTTTTTAGTTGTGGTACCTACCCCACACAAATTCGAATACCACTACCTGCTATGTAAATAACAGTGACAGGAACTTATGTTTTCATGCACATACTAAGTGGGAACAAATATGTATTATTGAAACTAACTCAACAACTATTGAAGCAAAGTTAATCAAATTTAAATGGGACCACCTCGAGAGCATACCCTTTCAAACAAAAAAAAGAATTTTCAAAATTGGTCTACGACGGAGAAATCGGTGGACATACATAAAAAAATTAAAATAAAACAAACCTCCTCCTTTTTGGAATTCTGGCGTGACTTCTACATTGTAGAATAACGAGCAATAAAAGTTCCATTTCCAATATAGCAGCTGATAACCAAGTCAATATTATTTAAATAAACAGCTGAATTAAATAAGTCAGTAGACTAATAGACTTAAGACAGTCTTGACTCAGTCTACACATAAATTATCATCATTTCAGCCGAAAGACGTCCACTGCTGGCCATAAGCCTCCCCCAAGCACCGCCACTTCGACCGGTTCTGCACTTCCTGCATCCAGCGGATTCCTGCGGCCTTCACAAGGTCATCGGTCCACCTTGTTTGTGACCTTCCAACGCTACATCTTCCGGTATACGGTCGCCACTCCAGAACCTTTCGGCCCCATCGTTCTGCGACCAATGTGCCCTGCCCATTGCCACTTAATTTTGGCAATTCTTCGGGCTATGTCGATTACCTTGGTTCTACCCATTTGCCTTTTATCCAAATCTGTTCAGGCGTTTTAGCGTGAAAGCGTAACAAACAAATAAACAAACTCACTTTTGCAATAATCATATTAGTTAGGATATATTATATATAGTTAGGATGATACTCAAAACTGTTTATTTCTAATGTGCACACTGTGAAGACAGTATGCTATAATAATTTCTAGAGTGTAACAAATACGGTTCATAAACCTTTGGCTGACTGCGTGTTTATCTCGCGAAGGGGTGTTATTATTAATGATGTTCATACCCAAGAGACCACGGATCATTGCCTCGGCTATAATCGCTGGTACTTACCTTCTTAGTAGATATGATGACTTCAGATTTGTATGTGTTGAGTGGTAATGGCTGATTTGGTCAGGTGATAGATCGGAACAAGGTTATGTTTGGTTAGAATTTGGGACGGAAGATTGGTTAAATAGAAACTTGTAATCTGACGCTAGCTTATTGTTGACGATTGCAGTAGGTACCCTTAACAAATAAGTAAAACATTTCTGAGAACCAGTCTTATCAAGGGGTATTGTATTACCTAGTTACTGGGTTGTGGAGGTCAGGATAAGCAGTCGCTCCATGTAAAGTACTGGTATTCAGCTGCATCCGATTAGACTGGAAGCCGACTCCAACATAGTTGGGAAAATGCTAGGCAGGCAGGCACCCTTAATAAGTGAAAAAGTAAATGATACAACGACCGATGATGTAACTATAACTAATACACAGTTTAAATAAGTAACAGTATTATGTCTTCATAGAAAACGGCCGAAATGAGGCGCTTCGAAATCTCAGTATATATCAGTATGCAACAGTCTCGAGTGCGTGGCAGTTACGCACGGACGCGGAAGGTTATGCCTACGTTCGCACGGACGTAAAAATATCGCGGCGGGATTTTATCGCGCACTGGATTTTGAACTCTCGATGCTGAGCTGAGTGTTGAGAATCCGACAGAGTAAATCCCAGCGCGTCGAAAAAACATCGTCATCACACTGTAGGATTTTCAACTCTTGGCGCTAAGCAGAGCGTTGAAAATTCATTTTGCGAAAAAAAATCGTCGCGAGACAAATTCGCCCGTGCGAACCTTGGCTTAGCGGTCGAAGATAATTATTTCAAGGTCACTGCCGAGACATAATACTGTACTATAGGTACACCTCTGCCTAACCTTGCAGGCAATACTGGCGTGATGTTTTGTTTATGTTCAATGATAGAGTGTAAAAAGCATTGTAAAAAGCAAGGCCTTTTTTTAAGGGGTTGCTAGAAAGTCATCAATGTAGTAAAGTATTCATATTTCCTTGATGTCCCTCGGCAAACATCGTGTTTCATCAGTCGTCGGATTTCTATCACTTGCCCTTTGCACTTGGTGCAGACTGGACGCTCTCAATCGACTTGGAAGTATATAGAGTTGTTAATACTCTTGTAACTTAATGAAATTTATTTTAAAAATGGGAGGAAAGCTGCTAAAATCGCAGGCACAAAAATAGTTTTACAGCTCTATATAGTTCACACGGAAATCAAAACAAACAACAACGCAGTACTGAGTTCTGAATTCAAATTATACACGATAAATATAAAAAATTATGGACATGGAAATTAGCATTCGTTTGTATTCGGAAATGCGATGATTCCCGAGGGACATTAAGAACATAGAAATAGTGTAGTTTGATTTGAAACATTGCCTTACACTTTGTATGTATATGTAATATCTTCAGTGGAATCAAACTCCGAGGAACAAACATTTGCGTAGCTTACAGATAGTTGTTCCGGATCTCAATGTTTGTGCATAAAAGATTTGTGCTTGTAAACTACAATGTAGCAGTTTTTCAGAACCTACTGTGGGAGTGGATTAACCCGTCACAGACGTAGCTATAATATATATTAATATCCTTTTTTTTAAATAGTTTTTGGTGACGTACTAGAAATATATATTATAGCTACGTCTGTGACGGGCTTTAGAAAGAAATAATAAGGGAAGGATTTTTCCAATGTAGGGTCAGTATCGGGGCAGATAGAATAGAATATAATAATATTTATTAGCTTAAAAACATGGTATAAAGATGGTAAAATACAAAAATAAAAAATAACAAGAGCATTCATGTTTTTGCTTAACGAACGAAATAAGCGAACCTACGAGCGATCTTGTAACACTTTTTTATTTTAACTTGCAAAAAATGCTATGATTGTTAATAAATATTCAGGAGGTAGATATATAGAGGGCAGATAGGCAGTCGCTTCATGTAAAATGCTGGTATTCAGCTGCATACGGTTAGACTGGAGGCCGACCCCAACATAGTTGGGAAAAGGCTAGGCAGATTGATTGACAAAATTTTAGTATAGTATAACATAAACATAACATAACATCACGCCTGTATTCCCCGAAGGGTTAGGCAGAGGTGTACCTATAGTACACCCACATTTCGCCAGTTATGTTTAAGTGCCATGTAATAGGGGGCGAGCCTATTGCCATCAACCGGGCACAAATCCAGACTCCGGGCTGCTAATGAGAAAATCCAGATGGAAAAACCCAATAACACCTTGCCCGACCCGGGAAACGAACCCGGGACCTCATACTCAACAGTAGCGCTTTGTGACCACTAGACCAACGAGGCAGTCAAAGTCAGTCAGTCGAGGTAGTATAGTATAATTGTTATTAAATATTCAAATGACACAAATATTGATACTTACAATCACGAATTAACTATTTTATATTAATACTAGTTGACCCAGCAATCGTTGTTTTGGCATATAAATGTTTGGGGTGGCACCCTTATCACTTAGGGGTATGAAAAATAGATTACGACCGATTCTCAGACCTATCGAATATACATCTGAAATTTCATAAAAATCGATCAAGCCGTTTCGGAGGAGTATGGCAACTAACACTGTGATATGAGAATTTTAGAAATCAGAAATCAGAAAGCTTTATTTGTGAACACAGGTCAAGTTACACATAGTGTGAGGTGTTATAAATAGGTAGATCCTCCATGTTTTGCCCAGAGGCGTACAAATATAATTGTTTAAGTTTAAAAATAACAAATTGGTGAAATTCTGTCAACTTTCACGTCAGTAATAAAATCAGTTTAAATAGGCATAGCATATCAAAAGAAAAATAAACATACAATCAATGTCTAAATAAATGTCAAATGGTTCAATTATATGCCATAATCAATAATGATAATGTCGAACAAAATTCAAGGTCATTAAAACAGGTCAGGTAGGGTGTTCTATGGCAGTAATTATAGAATTGTCGTCGAAATAGTCCTTTATTGAGTAATAGCTTTATTAATTAATGGTCTTTTCACAAAGTGGTACCTATACGTTATCACTAGAACACACTCCTTTAAAACTTAGTGCGAGTTATTTTGGAACTAAGAATACTCTTACGTAACTATACAATGTCTGACTGAATCGGAATCTTCGATTGACCTTTCGTCTACTATTTCGAGTATTGAGTTTCCATTGATACTAAGTACATTTTCTTATTGAGTAACAATAATATATTATGATTTTCATCACTACTAGATTTAGTTGGTGTATCATTTCACACTATGTAATTCAGTAGGTTGCACCATTTTTTAAATTTGACACATAGTGCCAATAGAGGTGGTGAAACAGACCCCTCATGTGTTATTTTCTTTTTGCATTAATTTAATAATGTGTTGTATTTTTATTATCTTCTTTCTTTTCGTGTGGTTAGTGTAGTCACTAACCACACGAAAAGAAAGAACAAGAGACTCTGACACCAAGGTAGTCCTTGGTGTCAGAGTTTCAAAGCCGCCCATGGGCCTCTGACTTGACTTCACATGCCGTCGAGAAATATCTCTCAGGCATGCCGGTTTCCTCACGATGTTTTCCTTCACCGTTTTTGAACCAAATGATAATTATACAATACGCACATGAATCCGAAAAGCGGGTGTGTCTTGGGTTCGAACTCGAAACCTATGACTTGGTAGTTATAATTTATTATTTAATTCATTATTTTTTATTATAATAATTATAATTAGTCTACCTCGTTGGTCTAGTGGTCGTAAGCGCGACTGCTGAGCATGAGGACCTGGATTTAATTCCTCGGTTGGGTAAAGTGTTATTAGGTTTTTCCATCAGGTATTTTGTGCCCGGTTGATAGCAATAGGCCCGCCCCCTAATATATGGGACATAAACATAACTGGCGAAATGTGGGTGTACTATAGATACACCTCTGCTAACTCTTCGAGGATTAGAGGCGTGAAGTTATGGTATTTTATAATTAGTCATAATAAGGGGTAGACTTTATTGGGGTCTGTGATTTATTGTAAAGGCTCAGAAAGTATTTGTTAGCCCATTTAGAACAAATAATATTTCTCAAGGATATAGAGGATGCTGCCAGAGTTATGTCCAGAAGGTCTTTTCTTACGTGAACATCAGGTATTCTCATTTGAGGTTGGAGATATTTATAACCTATGCTATTAAACGAACAACATTTGTATAAATATTTATAAGTATATGTGTTTGTAATCACGTTCTCGAAATCGGCTCTAACGATTTCGATCAAAGTTGCAATATGGGAGTTTACGGGGGCAAGAAATCGATCTAGCTAGGTCTCATGTCTGGGAAAATTCATGTTCTCCTCATTTTCTTCCGAGCAAAGCTCGAGCACCCAAAGTTTAGAACAAGATATTGAATAGTGACATGAGAATAATGACATTAGAATAATTACATGGTAGCATGGAGTTAGTAACTACCTACTATTATGGCAGCATGGAATAAGTAGGTACTATACATGGATTAGTATAAACTATCCTATACTATTAAATAAGCATTCTCTATTTTCGCAAGAGCTCGGTCTCCCAGGTACTATGCATTAATGACCCGTTTTGAAGAAAACCGTTTTCAGTGCTACCTCTAGCTTAAATGTGAATGCGTATCTTTGCTGTTCAGTATGATTGAATGTATTTGCAGGATAAGTTTTTATAAATGGCTACACCAGTTTTTAATTTTTCGAAGGTAGATATGCAGTGATTTCTGTTTTTTTTTTTTCAATATCTTTCAGAACATGAATGGTGCTGAAAATAGATTTATTATATAAACACGAGATTAAAATTTGTCTTACATTATTTGGCAGACATGGAACTACATTTTAATTTGATCTCAGTAAATAAGTGTAGAAATAATGTATTAAAATGCATTGTATTAAATTCTCGTGTTATATTTATTGGGTAAGTAATTAAGGAAGTCCTCCATTCTGAAGCCTCACATAATTGAGTACATTTGTGAATGGAACTCACAAATGTATTCAATTATGTGAGGCTTCCTAAAATATGTAGTTTTTTTATCGACCTGAGATGATTTCATTTGTACCTTAAATATGTGTGTAATAATAATATCTATCATTATAATGTAAAAATCAATTTCCGTGCGTTAGTCTCGCAAAAACTTAAATTGCTCGAATAATATTTATGAAACTTTGGTAAGTTGTTGCGGTTGCGCCGAAGAAAGTTCCTAAGAAAAAAAATAAAGAAGGAACGTATTAGCTAGTAAACTTTAAAAGTTTAATGTTATAAAAGTCTACCTATTAAATAAATAAATTTTCAACACTTGCTCGTAAAGTGGCTCTTATTGAACCGCTTTTAGGTTCAAAAATCCAGATAGTCAGTACCTGGCAACACAGGCAAGTTGAACTTTATAAATCTAAATGTATCATCTCTATAGTTACGTTCTTGCAACAAGTCTGTTTTTTTCCTCGTAAGTGTCGAATATTTTTGTATGAAACGCGTGGATTGATCATTATACAGAACACTTGTATCATAATGTATTTATTACATGTATCAAAGATTAAATTCTTTGTTTAGTTATATGAGGTAACCGCACTGAAACAAAATTTTGATAAGCCTATATTTATGAATATATAAAGGCTTATTGTGCATGATTATGAACGTTACCATTCACTGTTGAAGTCTTGAGTAAAACCGGGCTCCACTGCTAATCCATACTCCTTTACTAGAAGTATCTCCATCTGACGTAAATATCAGAACTGCTAAGACCCTTATAGTAACCTAAAGCAAAAATCCCCTATTAGATTACTAATATTTACCAACGCCCGGAATGCCACCCACATATCGATATCAAATTCAGTATTCATCAATAGAAAGTGAAAAACTAACGCGTGTAAACAGTTTGCCAAACACATTAGAGTATCCAATACCAGATATTTATTTGGCACTTCTAAAAGTACCTACCGCCAATAACAATTTAGTTCCCAATAACCACTTCCCAGCATCCGAGAGGCAATTTATTATAACAAAATTGATGGCACAAGTAATGCATTTTTAATTGATAGATTTGGTAATTAGTTTCAATTACAAACTGCTAAGGCCCTTACCTTAACGCAAAAATCTCATATTAGCTTGCTAATATTTACCAACACAAGGAATGCCAACCACATATCGATACCAAATTCAGTACACATCAATAGAAAATGTAAAACTAACGGGTGTAAACAGTTTGCCAAACACTTAGAGTATCTAATCCAGATATTTATTTGGCACTTCTAAAAGTACCTACCGCCAATAACAATTTAGTTCCCAATAACCACTTCCCAGCATCCGAGAGGCAATTTATTAAAACAATATTGATGGCACTTAATTGACAGATTTGGTAATTAGTTTTAATTAGATTTATTGCTAAAGTTTAGGCGACTGAGTTGTAGATGTTTTTTTATTCATAGTTGCTAAATGTTTCGGGGTCGCGTCGGTATTTTTCTTGTAAGTACAATGTACGACAGCCATTGTCCGCGGTTATACGAAATCCGCCCTTATTGCTACGCCATAAGGCGTTGCCAATGTCGAAAAGTCACCATTGATGTGCGATTGATTGTACAGTACATAATAGGCTATATATTTGTCTATGCTTAGTCATACCAACTGCCTTCTGATAAAAGAAGTCAGGAAATAAAGGGTAAATTTGCCAAATTACTTAAGCAGTTCTTTTTAGGAGTTTGTAAGCGATGTCCTTAGGAAAGTGGTTTGCAGATTGTTGAGGGAGAGCAAATAAGTGATTTGGTAGTTTTTTTTTAAAATGATATAAGTCCTTTGATGTAAGTAAAGATAATTTCTTTATTCACTTTCCATACGTTTAAGATAAGATACTTATTATTGTCTGTTACTATAGATGCGCAATAAGTGCAAATTAAGTGTCCGCACTAATAAACCTTATTTGTAATTTTATTTCTTCTGTTCCCACGGACAAGCCGTGAAAACGGTTTTGCGGGGTATTGTTCTTAACTTAAGATTTTTATTAACTTTCTTTGATGAATATATAAATAATAATAATAATTGTATAAGAGGAAACCTGGACTTTTTCACACGCGTTATTCTCGATCCCGTAGGAATATTGGGATAAAAAGTATTCTATGTCCAAACCCAGGTCATTGTCCATATATGTGCCAAATTTCATTCAAATACTTTTCAGCCGTTTTAGCGTGAAAGCGTAACAAACAAACAAACTCACTTTGGCATCTATTAAATTAGTAAGGATTAGGTTACATATATTATTATGTTATGGTTAGGATGTAAGTCTGAAATCGTCAACCCGTCTTGAGCAAGCGTGGTAATCAATGCTCGTGCCTTGAGAAGGCACGAGGCTTCTATTTTGTGAATGTGAGTACGCTGTACGCTTAGCGGACTGTAGATTTGTTGACCATTTTCTATTTTTTTTAAGTACATGGTTGAAAGATCTACACAGTCCTCCCACACCTATTAACACTGTTATTTGAAAATTTTGTAAAAGCCAATTATTTTTAAAAGAGTAACCGTGGAGTTTCTTGCCGGCTCTTCTTCATAGGAAACGACCAATTGGAACCGTGCACCTAGTTTCTGACGTTTCATAAATGGTCATGTAGGTATGAGTGAAATACAGTATTTTGAATTTGAATTTTTAGAAGAGGCCTTTGCCCTGTAGGCAGTGGGACAATAATAGGATGGTATTATTAGTCATTGTTTGTGGTTACGAAATGTGAGGTCCTGAGTTAAAATGGGTTTCAATCATTTTGTGTATTGCCTATGTTTTTAGCAGCTTCCTGTAATTTAGGGTTATGCCCGATACATAAACAATCAATCAATTAATTAATTTGTCGGCTTCCAGTCTAACTGGATGAAGCCGAATACCAGTATTTTACATGGACCGATTGCCTATCTGATCTCCACAACCCAGTGTACTCGGTAGTAATACGATATCCCTTGTAGTTAAAGCAATGGCACGTAAAATTTAATCGGAGAGGCAACCGGATGGCGAGTGGTAATCTGGGTCTTGAAGTGATACCGAACCCCCGTACTGTCCGAATTGACCCCAAATCGATGGGGGATGGGGACAAAGCATTTTTTTTTACATAGCTTTTAAAATGTAAGCTCTATTATGTGCAAGGAATTTATGTGTACCAAATGCCATCCGGTTGCCACCCCCCGACATCGTTATAATTGAAATAATGTCTTACGCTGTATATAATTCTTGAAACTCTTTACCGATAATTTACCACCGAAAATTAGGGTGAATTTTATCAAAATCAGATAGCATTGACACACACAAATTCCTTGCACATAATAGACCTTAAGTGTTGAATGCCATGTTAAAAAATAATGTTTGGCCCCCATTTGGGGTTCATTCGAACGGTACGGGGACGTTCGCTATCACTTCAAGACCCAAGTTACCACTGGCCATCCGGTTGCCTCTCCGATTAAATTTTACGTGCCATTGCCTTGAATTGTCAGAATTTCGACTTTCTGACGACGCGTATCGACTGTCAAAGATCCTCGAATGACAGCCGGGACCAACGGCTTAACGTGCTTTCCGAGGCATGCAGGAGTCTCGGTAAAGATGGTCACCCATCCAAGGACCAACCCCGGCAAGCGTAGCTTAACTTGGGGAATCGACTCGTTCGATACCCGATACCAGCAATATAAATAGTCTTGCAACTAGCTGAAATACCGATAGATACATATTTGAAATTCATGTTTTCAAACAGTCTTATGTAACGGTAGAGTTTATGAATAGTTTGTATTGAGCTATTTTAGTGTTTATCGACGGCCTCTCTGTATGGGCAGGATGCCAGCTGAGAATAGATGCCTTAATAGTAATTTATGATATTTTGGGTCGAGGTTAAGAATTTGTGTATCATTTATACTATTAAACGAGCAATATTTGTATATATATATTTGTGATCAGGTTCTGAAGAACGGCTCCAACGATTTCGATGAAAGTTGCAATATTTACGGGGGCAAAAAATCGATTTAGCTAGGTCTCATATCTAGAAAAATTTGTTTTCTCCGTAGTTTCACCCGAGCTGAGCTCAGTCGCCCAAAGTTTAGAACAAGATGGCTATCTTAGAATAATGACATGGCAGCATGGAATTAGTAAGTACCTACTATCATGGCAGCATGGAATTAGTAGGAACTATCTTATACTATCAAATGAGCATTCTCTATTTTTACCCGAGCAGAGCTCGGTCGACCAGGTACTCATATATAGGTACCTAATATTCAACTATGTAATGTTACCGTTCAACTGTTGATTCCTTTAGACGTCGATAACATAAAAAAATTATATTGGTCTCGAGAATTTATAACCGAAGAATACTTTGTAATTTTTTTGGTAAGTATTTAAATTCCACTATTTGTGTACGGAAAAATAGTTTAATATTTATAATAATGTTTCCTAATTCTTATTTAGCGTGCTGTTATTTACACGTAGATAAGGGAAACAATAAAATTAATTTACACACTTGAACTTTGTGACCCGGAACTCCAAAAATTTGTAAATAAAAAATATTACAAGTAAGTAAATATTAATTAATATTTACTTGTAATTTTTTGTTGTTTTACATTATATTAATATAATGTTACTTCTTTTATCATAATTGTTTACCACTTGCAAGTACTTTTATTCCAAACTTAAAATAATATATTTCGACAAATCTTATATACAATAATTATACAAGCTAAAATTATAATCCTATACTATTAAATAACTAATATTTGTATATATATTTGTAATCACGTTCTCGAAAACGGCTCTTACGATTTCGATGAAAGTTGCAGTATAGAGGTTTACGGGGGCGAAAAATTGATCTAGCTAGGTCTCATATCTGGGAAAATTCGTTTTTTCCGTATTTTCACTCGACCAGAGCTCGGTCGCCTAAAGTTTAAAACACCTTAGAATAATGACATGGCAACATGGAATTAGTAAGTACCTACTATTATGGCAGCATGGAATTGGTAAGTACCTTATATCCTGGCAGCATGGAATTAGTATGAACTATCCTATACTATTAAATGAGCACTCTATTCACACCGGAGCAGAGCTCGGTCGATGTATATTATATTTTGTACAACTATATTAAAGTAAGTAGGCAGGTTATTACATTGCAATTTGTATCAAAACTAGAAAAACTAAACCCAACTTAGCGAAATGTACTAAAATTACTAAAAAAGCAAGGAAAAATAATATATTCCCGTAGATACTTTTAGATCAATATAAATGTAACTTATTCCGTTAAAAATAGTCTCAAATTCTCAACAGATGACCTTTTCACACCTTTGAGACTATATTTTATTTTTGTCAATAAAGGTAGTTTGAAAAACAATGTCACAGTGAGTATTTGTTTGATGGCCGTTCAAACAGATCTATTTGTCGTGTCGGGCACAACGGGCACAACGGACGCTGCAATATTGCAATAATTTGTGTTCCATGCCGGCAGGCAATCTATCCGGGTAAAGTATTGTACGTATAGTGTGTTACAAAAGTATCTCATGAAAGGGTAAACAAACCCGGTTCAGATTAAATTCTTACGCAATAATTCACTAAAGGGGATAAGTAACACATTCATGTGTTTTTAGAAGATTTCAACTTTATAGCTCACCACTTTTCCAACAATTATTGTCTGAATAAAATGATTAAATTGTAATTGAATGATCATCGATGAAAATTGAGGTTATAAAATTAATCTCAATTGCCAAATGAAAAATATCTTTACCGTGATTAAAATTAGAAATCCGGGTTTAAGAATTCAACTAATCAAATCAAAGTCTTAATTTTTAATTGCCACTAAAAAGTCGCGTCCACAGGTACATTTCTGATCGATTTATTTACATTTTAATCAGATACTTTTAGAACAGACCACACATTATGTACCTATGTATGTAGGCATGTGCATATTGATATGATATTGGCTGAGAATTGTGATGTTGTCTTAGAATTATCATATCGCTATGTGGTGTTGGTCTAGTATTTTCTTTGATGCAATTATTCAGTGTTTACGTAGACAGTAGATTGAATAATATTCAAATTTAGCTGATAGTTGTCCAAGACATAAAGCAGTTATAATAGTAATTTATAAATGTGCAAGTGGGTTCGTTTGTTTTTTACGTTTTCACGCTAAAACGTGCGGGTGAAACCGCGGGGCGCAACTAGTAATTATATATTTTTTAGACACAATCCATATACGTAAAGTATTAGTAATAATGACTTAAAAGTTATGTTAGTAAACTTTTACAAACTAAAACCGTTAAAACTGACATGGCACGACATGACATTGGCACGTGCCTCTGTACCCAGTGCCTTATAAAGGGACTGTTTACTTTGTCTAATAACGTATTTAGGATGCTGTTGGAGCTTCCGCGCAACTTACCCATTATTGACGCTGTCCTCTTCCTCATAATAGCATGAAAATCGTGCTTCCGCAACACGGGCTTCCGCGAATATCTGCGAAGTGCTGCAGAAGCGTGGAAGCCCCATTAACGTCCTAAATCTATTATTACACTAAACGCGCAGGACGTTATAGTTATGTTCCTTGAAATTAGAAGAGGTTTATCTAAGAAAAGGACGTGGACACAGAATGATTAAATACCCATGGGCGTACAAGTATAACGCCCCCTAATCTATCTACTTGTTCCTTGTTACCAGGTCAGCAAATCGCTGTAACTAAGTTTGTCCTAACTAATTTGTTCGGGACTACTGAGAGCTATGGATATCTAGTACAAATTGCTAAAGATGAGAGGAAAACACAGGTTGTAGCAAAATCTCCTTTGGATGGTAACATACTATTTACAAGAATTGGGAGAACGAAAATGTCTTCGTCAATCCAGTTAGAGGTACCTTTTCCAGTTGAACTTGAAACTTACAAAACTTCCGACCATATTTGTCTGAACTATGATAACCATATCCAAAGTTACTGAAGAATCTTTGAAACAACAAACACATAATATTCCTCCATAATACTACTACTTACTCACCAAAATATGTTGCCAACTAAATAGTTGGGACTTCGGAGGAACACCGTCCGAAGTCGGACGAGGAGGCGTTATGCAAATGAATATGTATACAAGTGAGCGTCAAGTTGGGAACTTGAACTACTGAAGTGAGCAAACGAGGAGAATATTGTGTTAAGGTTTTGTGTGTTTACTTCATTGTTACTTAGAATCTTGAGTGTGTTTCATGTTGTGGGACGGTTGCTCTTTTTAATAATAATAATAATGTAATAACCAGTCTACTTTAGCCACCCAAACCCACGGCAATCGGGAGTTGTCCTTGGGTGCACTTTATAGTGTGTACAAGAATAATCGTCGGTTGGTGCCTCATTTCATTAAAAGCGTCTAACGGGCTTCTGCGGGTTGGTTTCGGCCACTCGTACATGAGGCTCCAACAGTCCGAGACCCCAGGGTCTCGAGAAATATCAGAGACAAAAATAATACTATAATCATTATTATTATAATACTACTGCCTCGTTGGTCTAGTGGTCGCAAAGCGCTACCGCTGAGTATGATGAGGTCCTGAGTTCAATTCCCGGGTCGGGCAAAGTGTTATTGTGTTTTTCCATCTGGAATTTCTCAGTAGCAGCCTGGAGTCTGGATTTGTGCCCGGATGATGGCAATAGGCTCGCCCCCTATTACATGGGACTTAAACATAACCTGTGCCTAACCCTTCGGGGATTACAGGCGTGATGTTATGTTGTTTTATTATAATACCACAGATAATATACGATAATACCACAGATAATATACTAGTACTAAAATAACGATCCCGCATGACGGCAACGTCGTGAAAGCCGAGAAAGATAAACAAATCAAGTATCTTGATTTGGCTCGCGAGGTTGTCAACATGTGGGAGGTGGACTCAGCGATCATTGTGCCGATTGTGCGGATTAAGAGCTTGATTCAGGAAGTGGTACTTCTGGATACGACTCGCATTGTTAAGAGGTTCCTCTTTCTGGAGCCTTGATCACCGTAGCTTCCAAGCTACGGTGATCAAGGCAGACAACAGGGTCCACCATGTTGTCAGACTTTCGGGCTTCTAACGACCCTTAACGACTGTCAAAGATCCACGAATGACACCTGGGACCAACGGCTTAACGTGCTTTCCGAGTCTCGGAGGAGTCTCGGTAGGTTAAGATGGTCACCCATCCACAGCCCAACCCCGGCAATCGTAGCTTAACCTGATGGATGGAACCGTGCCGCTGTTATAATTTAGTCACGAGATTTTCTATTTAGAAATTTCTATTTAAAAAGAACAAGACTTTTCCAAGCCATACAACCCAGAATCCTGATAAATATTCATCAAGTAATTAAACACCTTAAAAAATTCAATTTAATTTTATGGACGAAGTATTTTTCCTCACCTGCGTACCACAAAAGGCCGTCGAATGGAAGACGGAGCCATTTTATTGGTTCCATTCATCAGTTTAAGCTGTTTTTTATAGGGAAAAAATTTCGCCCGTTCGTGAAATGCTCAAGCTTACTTTATTCAACTGAATTTGTGAAACAATTGTATTTACAAGCTTTATGCAGCAACGGCTCATTTACGCGAGTAGAATTTCTCGCCTCGAATGGGTGAATATTGAAAGAATATAAGAAAGTTGACTCGTGGAAACAGTACTTACGCACGAGGACAATCAAGCTATATATTTTAGTGTATACAGTGGCAGTGCTTGGGCCTATATTGGACGTCTCGACTGAAATGATGGTGATGATGATACTAGAAATGCGTAGAATTATGTCGTCGTAAAAACGTCGGGAACTAGTAGTTAAATATAAAAGGCCTCGCCTTCGAATATTGGAAGTGCCCGTGTAAAAAAAAAAAAACGTATTTTATGTTTGCGTGACGAGTTTCGTGGGGGAAAATTGTCAGCAAGTTTCGTTTTTCATTTTTATCTTGCGAGTCATTTTCTCGCCTTGCGAATTAGGCTAGAAAAACTCTTCATGTAAATGAGTCTAAGACTTTGGTGTTGGCTGTAAAGCCGCTGTCGCGACTTCATTTGCATTCGTTTGACGTCAATTACGTATACTGTTCTGCGTTTCTCAGAGGTTGTTTACATTGAAAACCTTTTGAATATGTATTGATGAACTAAACGTTTAACAACTGTAAAAGATTGGTTTTATTAAATTGTACTATCCGAGCCGAATCCAAATTATTCTACAGTTTCATTAGATCAAACAAGCCTTAGACCGTTTTGATTCGAAGGCAAAAAGTCGCCACGTTACGGTTATAAATAATAGTTAGAAAATAAACATATCAATGTAAAAAAATATAAGAGAACATGAATCCCTACATCGCGGCAAGCGTGTGGAACTATTGAAGCTGCCTCGACCGATAATAGTTCTTTTCTATTTGCCTTTCAATAAAGCAAAACTAGGTAGACTTTTCAGTAGATTCGATTGAATTGAACCTTTTTACAAAAATTTTGAAAGAAATCCTATCTGCAATGAAAAGTAGGAAGGAGCATTTTAATATTCACACAACGTTTTAGTCGCATTCTGGGCGATGTCCAAACAGGAAGCGTTTGTGGGGGTCATCCGTTAACTGTGAACGACAACCCACGATCGCTGCAATAATGGCCACCTGTTAGCCGCTGTATAACCTGTGTATAGCCTTATCAAATCATACAAATGACTGGAAAAGGTATGTTGTTATAGGAAGATTGATTTTGACCTACGTTGCAAAGAGTTTTTATATTAACCAGCACTGTGGTTCTGTCTCGCATAGAGTCACAGCATTATGCTGAGCGATGGCCTTTTTGCGTGGATGTGACGCGCGACGTTTCTTTGCGTAATGTTTACGTATTTTCGTTCTTTCCTTTTTTTTTCTATATTTATGTGGTATTTGTGACGATAAATGAGTTCATCGGCTAACCCAACGTTAAATGACTATACAATGGAATTTCATAATCACCACACTTGTCGGATGGACTGGTGACACAGATTAATTAATACAGACGGGACACTCCGCAAAATCATTTAAATAAAAAGCGACTCTTGAGACTACACAATAAAGTGCAATTCAAGTCGCACAGCGGTAATCGTCTGCAGTTATATTCACTTAGAGTTTGCCTCTCTTTCTATCGCGTGACTCTTAGATCTTCTGACTACGTTATACTCACTGAATTGGCCCAGCAAGACGGGCCGTACGACGTGCGTACTTGTAGCTTCATACCTAAACTGCGGAGTGTCCCATCTGTATTTATCTGTGCTGGTGATTGCAATTTCATGCAGACAAGTGCGACGCGACTCTGGTGGAACAATTTCTATGAAAACTTCTCGGAAATTGTTCTATCGGTGTCGCGTTGCGCCTGTTTGGCGAGGCGCCTGTTTGCCGAGGCGAGCCTTTAGGGCACTATTTAACTGTCCATCGATGAGTTGAAATCCCAAAAGTATATTTTCTCATTGAAGTTATTCTCACTATTTAATACCTTAACGAGTAATTCTTGTACATATGTATATATATTATCTGTTTCTCGGAAAGGGCTCCAATGATTTTTATAAAATTTAGTATGCAGGGGATAAATTAATCTAGCTAGGTTTTATTTTTAGAAAACGTCGTTTAAAAAAACGAAAAAAAACGGGTTAAGCTTGGTCATCCAGATATTGAAATGGAAAACGATATACAAAACTCAAACTATTTTCCTATGATTCTACTATTGACATATCTGTTCCGAATATCAGTCGAATTTACAAGCAGAATTCCATTAATACAGTCTACATTATATTAAAACTGTTGAATCATCTGCCAGACCAAATCCAGTAGGTACCTAGTGGATAGATTTATCAAATATTGTTAAAGAGTTCTCGATAGGGTTGTGCCTATTTTGCGGTCTAATGGATTCACGATTGATTTTCCGTGTACGAAATGGGTTACAAAAGAATGAGTCGATACCCATTACGTTTCGATTTTGTTGACAGAATTGGGGCCCGTTAATATGGCCTCGGAATTAGATAGCGATCGATAGCTGATGGAATTCATCGCACATTTTCATGTTGGAAATTGTTCAATAGTGGTTTTATCGTGAGCTATTTTTTCAGTGGAAAGTTTGTAAGGCAGGAATGTGCTAGTTCCATTTTTATTACTTTATAGAAGCTTTTTCATGAAGTAGAAGTAAGCTTGCAATAAAATTGCAATGTTGGTGATACTTTCGGTTGACTTTATATTAATCCAATAATAGGATAACTAAAATTATGACCGAAGTATTTCAGAAACAGAAGTCGAGCAGGTACCTCTGAGAAATTGAAAATCCCAACTAAATCACTGCCACCAAAAGCGATACAATGAAGATTCCGAATGGTTTTAATTCGGAATCCATTTTTACAAAACCAACGCCCACGCTAAAGTGATTTTATCTCATCAAAATTTATGTGAGTGGCCTAAAAATCTAGAACAATTTCAGTAAGTAGAAAGTCTAGAATCGCGCAGCAGATTTAAATGTTCCATCTCAGTTTGTTGGATAACTCGTCCTCGATATTGTTTGCGTTATTCGTATCGTGTTGACTTAGTTATTGACTCCAAGCCACTCGAATCTTTCGCTACTGTTTGTAACTGTTCGATTTATAGAGAAAAAAATTATATTAAAGGATTATTTTCCTTTCTGTTCTAGTATTCCAATTTATTGTGATTTGTTCTAGGTAGATTGCGGTAGATTTGATTTACATTTCGGTGCCTATTTGATTGAGAAAGTTTTGACGAATTGCTTTTTTTTTTCGTTTATTTTAGGCGTTTACGATGATCATTTTATCGGTATATTAGCCTCGTATTTCTGTTTCATTTGGTGAATACAAAAAAAAAATACAAAAAATGTAAAGTATGATGAATAAAGTATCAAAAAAAAAAAAAAAACAACTTGCAAAAAGTAAAGAGTTTCAATCTTTACCTTAATCTTTACCTTAATTGCAATGGCAGCAATTACCTTCTCTAACCGTAAGCACGAAACCCTAGGCTATCATAGCCTAGTACATAATAACCCCACTTAAGTGCTTCACTTTACTTTGGCCAACATTTAGCCTTGTCGTGGGGGCAAGACGGGCAGAATTTTGCAAATATCTGCCTAGTGCAGGCCAGCGACCCAGATATGCGGAATGTTTGGGCCAATGTTGCCATGACGATGGCCGTCCATTCTACAGTATCGGTGCATTTGCATTTATTTAGGTCGAGCATTCTAATCAAGGTGGGTGAAATTGCATGTATTGGATAGTGCCTATGAACTTTTATTATTGGGCATTGCCCGAAACCGCTACATTTTTTTTTTACACAACAAGCAACATACTAGCCGCTCCAGCTCCACACAAGCTATTTTTATAGTCCGCTCAACAGAGAGGCTCGCAATATCCTTACGTTCTTTGAGTTTTAAGTTGTTTAGTTAACAGTATCAATGAGCCACCATGTAGATATTGCTCTGCTGAACGGACTAGCAGCCTGTACTCTAATTGCGTAACTTATTTTCGTAAACGATTATGACTAATTTGCTTAATTTTGACAGTTCAACAACATTAATTGCGTTATTTACGTCGTTGGGCAGATTTTTTTTTCCAACTTATAAACGCAATTAGGGTACTGAAATTAAACATGAACTTACGGTTTTTTAATCAATATTCTGTGTTACATAAAATATCAAAAATAATTCAATTTCAAGGTCTTTTCTTAACATACCTTGAATATTTTGGTGTACCCTAATTTTGTAATACACGATCAAACAGAATCTGAATCGTTTTGAAACAGATTGCTAATCCATTGTTTCATAAGTTGGAAAAAAAAATCGCTCAACAACGTAAATAACGCAATGAATGTTGTTGAACTGTCAAAATGAAATAGATTAGTCTTAATCGCTTACAAAAATGTGTTACGTAATTATATAGCAGGTTAACTGTGTTAAAAATTATTGTGACATTTTGATGATTTAGACTATTATTTAAATTATCCATTGATATGCAAGACGTTTTCTCTATTGTCACAATTTCTAATTTAATTAATGCTATCTTCTGTGGCCAAGGTATTGGCTGAATCAATGAAAAATATAGTTAATTGAGTCAGGCGTGACCTTGCGGTATCTCTCTGCGCTCAGCGCTCGATATGGCAACACGCCGTGTTCGGGTTCGCGACAAGTCAATCGTCATCCTGAGGATGCCTCGTTGAGAGTAGAAACACGTGTCTATTTTTTATAGGGTTTTTTATGGCTCTTTAGGTATAGTTTAGCGGAACTGGTTACTATATATCTCAACATTTTTTTTTTTTTCAATGAAAAAAAAAAACAATAAACACACACATATACTTACTTATTAATTTGCACGATATTCTTTTTTTCTGAACAATAATATTCATTCCTTTTTTATTTCAATTTAAATAAGTAAACCAGAGGATTCCATTCGAAAATTCTCTGTGAACAAATAAATTACTTATATTTTACATTGCCTATTTGCATACCTACTGAAAAGAGTAAGGCAATAAAAGTCAACCTTTTTTCTTTTTCCCGGGTTTATTGCTCCGTACACATTGGGTAAACGGTCTATTGATAAGTGATTGGGTATCACATATCCAATTTGATAATGGACCCACTTAATTTATTCTGAAGCCTACCGGTAATAGATCGTTCAAAGTAATTGATTAATTACAGTATAATTAATTTTCCAGTGGCCCGTACAGCTGAAAAGCTTATAAATTATGAGTTCGAGCTCATAATAGTCGTAAATCATGGGTTTTGACTGATCAATAAACGATGTTTGGCACTTATTTCGTAGACTTGAAAGAGTGAGGTGACTTGATAATTAAAAAAAAAAATGCAGAATCGGTGTGATCTTTAAATATGAATAGCTTTTGACTACGTGATGCTCTTTATAGGTTGTAGTAAGTAACACGGTCTTTTGCAGTTAATTGGTGGACATAGTTATTTTCCTAAGTGCCCTGTAAATAATTGGGCGACCCAACTAGGCTAATTACATCATTGCATTAGTGTAAACTGCAATAATTGAATACGCTTAGTGCTTGTCAAAATCATCCCTTTCAATGGTCTTTGTAGCGGTTACACCGCCACATACGAACTACGCATCAAAAGACATGACGTCACACAAGTCCTGCATCGCGCAATTAGAGTTTACCGCGCGATCGACATATATATGAGATTCCGACTTCAACCGTCAGGCAGTTTTTAATCCGATCCAGCCCGTCCCTTGCTGTCCTCCACCAGCGACGCCCTAAGCCGAGGTCCGCACCCTCCAGGGGGTGCCCTTAGCGTGTAGTCGCTTAGTTTCCAAGTTTTATGCCCTGGCTTGAGGCCTTAATTTATTGAGGCAGCCACAGGAAAGTCCGGTTAAGCAGCCGACAACCTCCTAGGTTGACCTGCAAGATGCCATTTATAAAAAAAAAAAAAAGGCAGTTGCCCGCAAGACACAACACCCATCTGGTCGGAGGATCCTCCCTTCTCTATGGTGGATGAGCGAACTTTACGCCCTGTTCCTCATACCACTAAAGTTTTCAATGCCCGATTTTACTAACACTAAGCGACTTTCGGCGTTACAAATCCAGTTCCACGCTTTTATTTAGGTGTTTAAGGCATTGCTTAGTGTTAGTGAAAAAAAGACATAAGAAATATTATCGAAGTTGAAGTATCAAGTTTCAGTGAAGTTTTTCTCAGTGGAGGAAAATACTTTCCTTACCAATTTAAAATAGAAAATTCTGGAGCTTTACGTATTGATGTTTGAATATGCTAACTCGTTTAAGCACAGAACTAAAAGATTTTCTTTGAAGACGAATGTAGTTCAAAAATTATGTTACGTGCACTAAGGAGCAATAAGAAGTCTAACTGGATAATATTGAAAGGGAATGTACATATTTTATCTATGATTTAGAGATAGTACGCATCAAAGTACCAAAACAGTAAGTACACTTTTATGATGGAGTGTCATGGCTAAGTTAAATGTCACGTAGTTAGTAGGTACCTAAATAGTTTAAAAAAATATATTTAAGAAAGTATAAAATAATGCTAAACCATTTCGCAATTTTACAGCACTTTAGCGTAGGTACTTGATATTACATTGAGGAGTCCAGTTTTTCCAGATAAATTTCTCGCTGACCGCAGATGGTCGCCGAATTTCTAGTGCAACGATCAATCATTATAATTTGCAGCTGCAGTATTTGTCGCCGACAAGCTAGGGCTGGGCTTTTATTACCATGTGGTATCATTATACAGATACAAAGTCAGTCGAGAAGAGGACGAAAGTTAATAGAGTAGGTATTTTACCTAGGTAGCTAGTCTGAGCCAATGAAAGTAAACTGTAGTAAATATCACAACTAACCTTTTTTTGTTTTTTAATCAAAACGGGTAAGCTCTTGGCCTGCATCTCACCTGATGGTAAATGATGATTAGGCCGAAGGTGGAAGCGTGCTTCACCCGGAATCCTCAGCCACAGAGGAACTGGCTATCTTATCTCTAACAGCCGAAACCAAAAATGCTGTTATCATTGTTGTTAACAAGTATTGTTGCCTTGAAGGCATATCAAAGACAACGTAAACGTGCTACATCACATACTTGAAAGAAATAATGAATGAAAGAAAGAAAGAAAGAAAGAAAGAAAGAAAGAAAGAAAGAAAGAAAATATTTTATTTAGGAAACGCACAGGAAATACAAAACAGTGATGAAAAAAACAAAAAAAAAACAAACATTAACAAAAATAAAAAAGGAGCATTATAAACTAATAAAAAAAAATTATTACGACCTATGCGAGGCCAAAAAGGCTCCTATCTCAGCATGGTGCTGTGATAATAATTGGATATTATGTTGGCATTCAAATAACAGATCAGGATGAAATGTATTTTGTTATGAAAAACATTTGTAGTGATTTTTTACTGACGCTCCTAAGATCGATCATCCACTATGAGGGAAGCCCATTTTCAGTTTTGTATTTTGCTCCATGCAAACGTGTAAAAGAATTTTGTCCTTTTAGATTGAGTTTGTACCACTTTTAGTCCGTCCAAAAATTGCCCGCGGGCACATTTAGTATAACGTCCTCAATATAGCTCAGCGATGTAACATTCTCTTTGAAACGTTCGTATTTTGTGAATCGCAAAATGCCAGTTGGCGTATTTGAAAGAATTGGTGCAATGCAATTCAGCGATACTTGAGTTATGCATGATGTATTTCTTTTATTGGCAACATGCGACTAGTACCTACCTACGTACATATGATTAGAATGCTCCTAGACTTAAAAGGAAACTTCTAAAAGCATTCTTAATCCACTGGAGTTGGATACAGAAGATCATCGATAATTAATCTGAAGAACTGACCTAGTAAGTAAGCTCTCACCCTATTTTTCAACGACGTCATTTGTACTATGGTCTGTACCAAAAGTATCTGATAAAAATGTAAACAAATGGATCTGAAAACGTTTCTGTGGATTCTAATTTGTAGTGACACCCATAATTTAAAATTCAAATCACCTTAAAACAAATTAACCCCCGACGCAAAAAGAGGGGTGTTTTAAGTTTGACCGCTATGTGTGTGTGTCTATCTGTGGCACAGTAGCTCTTAAACGGGTGAACCGATTTGAATACGGTTTTTTATTTGAAAGCAGGTTTTCTAACGAATCATCGTTAGACATGTTTTATCAAAATTGGTTCGGCCGTTTGAAGATCATCAGTTCTTTTCTAGTTGAAGAATGGTCTGATCGATTTGTAATTTGGGATTCTGTTACTTCAATGATATTAGAAGAAAATAGTACCTTGAACTGATGTTGCAGCATCATCTGGAATTTGCAGGATACCCAACTCCCTTATCAACTTACAGCACAGGTATCGTGTTTGGGCTCATTGGAATGGTCGCAATGAATAGGTCATAGATAGATGAACAGGGTCTGGTGATGGATAGGAAAGAGAAATGAGGAAATGTTTGTGTCGGGCGTTATTTCAATTTTAACTTTTATTTATACTTATTAATTTTAAAATTGAAGTTATAACCTCAATTTTTGTTGATGATTTTTCAATTAAAATTTAATAATGTTATTCAAAATTATTAAATTTTAATTGAAAAATCATGTTGGAAAAAGTGGCGAGGCTTAAAGTTCAACCCTTCTAAATAAGATAAATGTGACACATTTCACATCCTGCTGAGTTAAGATTCAGTATTCCCCTTCCATCTTACATCATAATACTCCCAAACATCACTTGAAGAGCAGGAAACGAAGTTCCCAAAACAACATTATCACAACGTATTCAGTCGCTCGACTCAATTGTACATAACAATCTGAAATAGTGCAAAATGTCCGTAACAAGGATATAGGGTGTTTCAATTTCCTCACACATTTCGTCTATTGTTGTAACAACAATGGTTCATTAATGTTAACATGGGTTCGTAGGTAGGAAGCACCTCTTCCAGCTCCTTAATTAAATATAATCATTTTTATTTTAAATACGATTGGAAGTCATGTATTTGGTTTCAGGTTTTAATAGATTTGTTGGTCTTTTTTTTGTGTGGTTAGTGACTAACCTGGTGTCAGAGTTTTAAAGCCGCCCATGGGCCTCAGTTCTTTTCAGGAGATTTTTTTTTCCATTTCTATTCTTATTTGTATATGCTAAGTAAATAACAATCCAAAGCATATTGTCTTTTCTATAAATAAACAGTTCTCTGGATCTAATTCTCCTATTAATGCCTCAGGGGAGGTGAGCCGTGAAAATGGCTAATACCATCTACTTTTATATTAATAACATCATATGTTCTGTGATAACCAATCTGGTTGCTACTTGTTGCTTTATGGCAATATTGCCCCCGAGGTTTCTATTGTGGGGATCATTATTATTGAGAGGTATTTGGCATTTATGGTGTAATAATAAAATGAATGGCTATTACGCTACGTTGGTGGTTGGTGGTTGAAGGTGAACATAACCGTTTTGTGAGCACTTCGTTCCAGTTCCAATTGGATCTTGGGTGTAATGTGACTTGTTTAATTTTTTAAGTTAAATTTATGCCTGAATTCACTAAAACTAATAAACATTGTAATGTACTGCCTATATAAAACCGCACTGTTGGATTTTCAACGCC
Source organism: Omphaloscelis lunosa (assembly GCA_916610215.1). Taxonomy (NCBI): domain Eukaryota; kingdom Metazoa; phylum Arthropoda; class Insecta; order Lepidoptera; family Noctuidae; genus Omphaloscelis; species Omphaloscelis lunosa. Next base: position 7,417,055 of record OU744247.1, read on the forward strand.
TGCCCCGAGAGTTGAAAATCTAACAAGGCAATATATTTAGGCATTACATTTTATTAGTGGACACGAGCATTACAAACTTTCGACTTACGCTAACATAGCAGAGCCAAGCGTGAGCTGTGTTTGTATAGTTTCTGTATAAAGTATTATTAATTTTACTGTGGGAAAGTTTCTGGAAAATATTAAATCATAAGAAAACTGCGTGTCCGGTCAGCAAAAATGACGAATTTTCATCCTCTATCCCCTTTACGGGATGAACTTTCGAAAATCCTTCCTTGGTGCTAACCTTCGATATAAAAGGAACTATCGTGTAAAATGTCATATTTCTAGAACCAGCGGTTAAGGCCGTTGTCCATCTAAATCTCCACTCAAGCCGGCCAATAAAGGCAAGAAAGAGATGGGAGCTCTGTTCCTCGTTAGTGTTCACTCCAGCCAGCCAATAAAGGCAAGCCAGAGGTGAGGAACAAGACGTCTCCCGGGAGATAGGGTCCGTAGGGTCGCTACTGCCCAACAGCTCGCCACATGGTGCCTTGCGGGTTTCCGTAGGTATCTCTCTTGGTCTGGCTCCTCACCCTAAACCTGTTTTGGCAAAGTAAACTCTACCGGCACAGACCTAAAGTTCGGAGCGCACAAGCCACGACGTCAACGTAGAGATACGGCGGTGGGGTATTATTAATATTATAAAAAGGTATTGTTTGTTTGTAAGGGGATAATCGCCGGAACTACCAGTCGGATTTCAAAAATTCTTTTTGCATTGGATAGCCTGATTCTTGAGGAAGATTAAAGAACGTGGACGAAGCAGCAGGCAGAAGCTAGTAGGTTATAAGGAAATAGAATGAACAAATTGGAGAAATCGTAAAACATTTTTTTCTTTCAACAACCCCCTTTTGATACAACACAAGAATAATCAGTTTAACTTTCTAAAAGTAAAAGTAGGGTACAAAATGTCTAAGAGTTAGGATCCTTTTACAGTACCGTTAGAAGAAAAGTTTGGACAAAAGATCTTTGCCGGTTCAAAATTGAAGTTCTCTCTAACAAGCTAAAAAACGCCCCGGGTCCGTGAAAGGTTTATCTTGTTATGGTGTTAATTTAAAAACGTTTAACAGAATTGAAAATATTTTATGCTTTCTACGTCAATATTGTTTTACTTTTTGGAGGGAAATATCAAATTATTAAGCAATTATGTTGCCCATTGCGATTGATAACTCAAACTATTGACCATTTTGATTGATTTAGATGTGTATAGAGGTCAAATAAAATTATTTTTTAAATGTCGCCTACAACGGGAGAAAAGCGCTGATGTCTGAAATACAGATATTTTATATCTAGTTCAGAAACAAATGTTCATGATTGGATCACAGTATTAAATGTATTATACCTAGTATATCACCATATCATTTGTCTGTATATGTTTGTACAAATAAATTATTCTTATTATTCGTATTCTTCGGTCAACGCATTTTTTTTTTTTTATTATTGTTTAAATAATAAAAAAAAAAAAATGCGTTGTTTAGAAGTCGTATCCGTATTATGTAGATATTTTTGTTAACAACTTAAGTTCGGCAATCAGCTTAACATAGTCCTTTGTTTTTCTGACTTATTATCATTGTCATTTATTTATTACATTTTTATTTGGTTGCGAATGTTTCATCCCCAGTTTACCATATTCATCGTTTATTATTATTTAACTCATACAAAATTCAATTTCTCTCATCTAAAACACAAAAACAATCGACTTCCAAAAAAAGAAAACACTATAAAGTGAAAAATAACTTTAATTTCGGCAGTCGGTACTGTCTCTGGTTTAGAATTTTCGTTTTTTGCCACTGACTTCCGAAATTAAAGTAATTTTTCACTATGTAGTGTTTTTATTTTTCTCTTCTTAGTTGTGGCACCTACCCCACACAAATTTGAATACCACTATCTGCTACGTAAATAACAGTGACAGGAAGGCATTATAACATCATCCACATATAGGTACTATGTGCGAAAGATACTTATTATTGAGGCTAACTTAAAAACTAGGCAAGCCAAGTTAATCAAATTTATACGGAACCACCGCGCTAGTTTCGTTTACATAATGAAAAATAATTTTCAAAATCAGTCCTAAATTGACGTAAATATCGATGGACATCCAAAAAAACATACAGACGAACATTCCTTTTTAGAAATCGGTTAAAAATATTGAGTAATTTCCACTAAACTCTCAAGCAAACCACAAGCTTTGTTCTAAGAATAGGAAAATAAATGGAGTTCGTTATTAATAATTATTTTATGAACCAACCAACTTAGACAGATATGCATCGGACTAGCATTAATCACGGAATATTAATTAAGGATTTCTGCAAATACTAGCATTAAAAAGTATTATCATACTTAATTTTTTAGTCCAGTTGTTATGAAATGTCCTTTATATTTTTTAATTAAAAAAGCATTTACTAAGCTCATTGTTGCTTTGTTGGTTTAGTAATGCTAGTGATAGTAATTCTAGTTATAACTTCAGAGATATTTTACTGAAAACGCTGGTAAAATACGGGTATTTTACGGTCATTTATATAAATTACGGTGAAATTACCGGCGACTTATGAAGTTTTAAATTGTAATTTGTGATGTCCTCTGCTCTGCATCTGCACATAGACAATATTATTATAATCCATGGTTGATTGATATCATGAATTCTTGACTTGAGAATTAAGTAAGTTTTGGGGATTTTTAGTACGCATGAGCTTAGTTCCAATACTATTTATATCTCTGGCAAATTTAATTCAAATCCATTTATCCGTTAATAGCGAACTAGTGACATACACATGATACACATATACATACTCACTTCCTTATTTGTTGTGTTTTAGTTGGTATGACTGTGTGAGTACGTTTAATACGTTTTTTACCGAAAATTACCATATTTTATCGTAAAATACAGTAAATTACGTAAAATAATCTTTTTTACCGTGTTTTACTAGGGTAATTTTACCGTTTTACATCCCTAGTTGAGGCTAGGTTTTATCTACCTATTTTTGTTCTATTTTTTAATATTTTTCAGTTGGATTTACTGGAGCAAATAAAACCTTCTCGAATCGGACACCTGAACTAAGAGAAATAATCGTATTTGAAGATGCGAAAAAGACACAGTTTATTTGTGAAAAATCTCGTGGATTTCTTTTTCTCTGTAACAAATAATTATAGTTCGTCCATGTTTGGTCTAATACACATACGAGTAAACAGTAGTTCTAACTCAATGTATCTATGAGACTACAGGCACAGTATAATAAAGTAACAGTAATATTAATCTTCCGCGACTGCGTAACTGCCGCGCACTCGAAAATGTTGCATACTGATTATACACTGAGATTTCGAATCCCGTCATTTTAACCGTTTTCTATGAAGAAATAATACTGTTACTTATTTATACTGTGCCTCAGGTCAATCTTAGCGTACATATTCCCGGTCTCTAGCACTCTGGTGAATTAAACTTGAGCCACAACTCACAGAGCTTTATCGTTAAGTAATAACAGGGGATGTAACAGATATGCCCTTTCGAGCTGCACTCAAATGGAAGTTGTACTAACTTCGGGACGTTTGTTTCAGAAGCTTGTTACGCTTTGACAAAATAAACTTACTCAGTAATTCGTGCAGTAATAAACTACTATTAACTACAATCATTCAGATATATTACATATACGCTAGACCATTCGTTTTTCATTATTTAGGGATGGATACACCTTATATTAATAACAATACCGGAGCGACCGAGGTCTGCTTTGATGTAATGAATGAAGAATGCTTATTTAATAGTATAGGAAAGTAGTTACTAATTCCATGCTGCCATATCATTATTTTAAGGTAGCCATCTTGTTTTAAGCTTTGGGCGACCGAGCTCTGCTCGGGTGAAAATACGGAGAAAACGAAAATTTTCAACTTTATCATTTTTAACCGACTTCCAAAAGGAGGAGGTTCTCAATTCGACTGTATGTTTTTTTTGTACGTTTGTTACGCGATTACTCCGCTAATTATGAATTCATTGTAATGATTCATTTTTTTTTGGTAGGTCTATAGTTCAGAGGTGGGCCCATATAAATTTTGTTAACTTTGAGTGGGTAGTTTTTGAGTTAGTTTCCGTAATACGTCTTTTTTCACACTTAGTATGTGGATGATATGATAAGTTCCTGTCACTGTTATTTACATAGCAGATAGTGGTATTCAAATTCAAATTTTTGTGGGGTAGGTACCACAACCAAAAAGTGAAAAATAAAAACACTACATAGTGAAAAATTACTTTAATTTCGGAAGTCAGTGGCAAAAAACGAAAATTCAAAACCAAAGACACCGAATTCCGAAATTAAAGTTATTTTTCACTTCGTAGAGTTTTTTTTTTGGAAGTAGGATGTTTTTTTTTTAAGTTATAAACGTGGTGTTTGGTATTTAGGTTTCTGTTTATGAGTTAAAAGTGCACCGATAGAACGATACGTAAAATTGCGAAATAATTGCGATCCTTTAATCCTTTGCTGCATTGTTATTAACTAACCTTTAGTTATGCAATTAATATGTAAGATATTTTTTATCATACCTGCTCTGAAAATACATACTAATTATACCAATTAGAGGGAAGAAACGCCTTTATCCCGCCCTTCAAATCCTTTCATCCCAAGGTATGGAAGTTTGTATGAAAATCCTTCCGACCCAAGGGTGGGAAGTATGTATGAAATTCCATTACATACCCGGTTTTTCTTTTTTTTTTAATTTGTCAGCAGTCATACTGCCAAGAGACTTTAACTGCCTACTAATTAAATTTCAAGTAAATTGTTACTGGCCACATACAGTTCTTTTTTTACCAGTTACCAACCTCCTTGGTGCATACAGAAAATTAAAAACGAAATTATCTTTGTATATAAAACGCGCGGAATCACGGAAGAAGTGGCTTCTTCAAGCCTTCAACTAACTCAAGATGTAAACATGTCTCAAAATATCAAGATACCCGGACAAAATGTAACATCTTATAATAGCTGCACTTTTAATAATTGTACTTTTAACTAAATATAAACATTTCTATGCATTTATGTCCATAATTTTCCTCGTAGGTGTAATAAAAAGCACTATACATCCCTCAGGATAAAGTACAGTTCCATACCTCAAATGGTTTGCCATAATCTCGGTATGGAACTGTCACTTTCTTCCCTCTGAAGTAATGTACTATAAGGATTCACTCTATAAATCATATACTTTAGAAACACGATTACTTTTGGTTTTCTCGACAGAAAAAAAAAAACATATTAATCTCAAAAAACAAAATAAACTCTTCGTACGGCGTAAATACTTCACGGAACATTATAACTATTTTAATAATAACCAAACTACATGTTTTCTATAACGTATTCATTTTACATTTTCAAAATGTGTATTCGTTTTAATAATAGGAAGGAAATACCTAAATTAGCGCGCTAACCGCATATTGATTCCGCCCATTCCATTCATTAGCGCCAGAAGCTCGGTGCGCTTTTAAAATTATTATTATCATCGTTTTTTTGGAATTCATCTCCTAAGACTCCTGATAAGTTGCCGATGAGAAACCCCATCGGGCACACGGTTTGTTAAATTCAAAATCATTGAATGCTAATTACCTAATTAATTGAACTACCTATTGATTAGGTTGCTTGAACATGGACCTTCCAAAAATACTAAAAATAACTCTTAGCGCCAGCAAATCGGTGCGCTTTTAAAATAAGTAGCATCATCCTTTTTTTTTAAATCACCTCCTATAAGTTTCCGATGAGAAACCCCATCGGGCACTCGGTTGGTTAAAATCAAAATCATTGAATGATGATTATCTGTATCAGTTGAACTTATTGATAAGATTGCTTAACACGGACCACCGAAATGAACTAAAAATAACTCTCAATTAACATTTCTGCTGGCAAATAACTGCGTTCATCATGTTTATGCCAAATTGTGTTTTAGTTAGAGCCAAGTAGTATTTGGCACTAACTATCATAACTCTCCTCCATTTGACATCTTAAACGTGGTACACACTATTGCATAATACTTAGTATTTTGTATATATATCTACACTTGCTGAACAAAAACGTTATACATTTTTATTCTTGTGATACTCGTATTTTCATTCTGCTGTAATAATAGGAAGTTTCTTTTTATCCGGTTGAAGTTATAAAGTGATTTGTATACTTACTGACTGAAAACAGTAGCCACCTTTACCAATACTATTAAAAAAACAAAATCATAACATAAGGCTCAAAATCACCAAGGTGGAAAATTCTGAATTCTGTTTTATGATTCATAGAGTAGAAGCTAAATATATTGATAATTACTCTAAATCATAACTAAACTCGTGTTTAAACTATATTTACCTTGGCAGAGCATAGAATTAAATACTTTTCTTGAAATTTCAATTTTTACGTGTGCTATCACTAAAATTAATCATTCGGGGAACGTTATTCGGAGGTTTATAATTAAATAAAAAAAAATAATTATGTATTTCATTTTTACCCTTTACGATAGCGGAGATATGTCGCCAATAGTACGAAATTAAAAAACTTTGACAAAATTTGGAATTAAAACGTTTTTAAGGACAATGTCGCTGTAAATTAAGCTAAATGACTATTTCATGTTCTTAAATTAACTAAATAAGTGAATATTGCACACTTGCATATAAATAAATCTACGGTAGCTATAGGGATTCTGCCTGTTTCCAATATTATCAGGCTTTATTCCTAAATACCTTATGTTATAATGGCATTTCTTTGATTTTAGTGGTGTTCCCCGAAATGATGAGGGCGTTTATCAAATGATGCGTGTGTTCTCCAAATGACGATATGCAGACAATTAGGGTTAAATTCACAGTTAAATTGAATTTTAAGCCAAATTTTAGGAAGTCATTATTATTTATTTATTTGCTATAAGGTTTACCTTAACAAAAACTTAATCTTAACTAAATTAAATCACTTTTTTAGTCTTATAATTGATGACACACAGCCAAGTAAAACTCTTAACAATCATATTAAACTTTGGATATTGCTGGAGATGATCAAACCATCTAAACAAATAAATATAGTTCTTTACTAAAATCTTATTTAAACTTTTAATCAAAAACAATCTTTCTTAATCATTATTAATTAAGGTAGAAATACCTTCTTATAAAAAAGAAACAATATACTTAAAAAACGAAATAATTAGAATTTTTCGAAAACATCGATATCAGTGTCATAGTAATAATACTCTCGATTGTTTTCTTTTTTCAGTAATGGCATTGAAAGAATAGAAATTATTTGCTCAAATTCAACGTGAGATACATCTTGTGGCTCAAATTTTTTTTTTTTGGCATTATTACGTACCGAACTCAAGAAAGTTACTAAAATTTCTCCGTCATCGTCATCGACACCTGTCTGACAGGTGGCAACATATCTGTAATTGATTTTTTTTTTGTGTAGGTACTTTAATTAATAAAAATGTTCCAGGGGATATTTAATTAGGATGTATGTTTTCCTTGTCTTGACCCTTATGAAGCAATTTGTATTGCCTTATCATAGTCCCGCTAACACATTTTTGAAAAACTTCCTTCTCCTTGGAATTTTTTCTCAAAGTATTGGCTTTATCTAATAATTGGGCAGTCAATACTTCGTTAAATAAAAGATTCTTGCACACTTCAGGAGGTACGTCAACGTTTTCTAACAATGCGTTAACTTTACTGTTGGGAGTTGTAGGGTTCTGAGGCTTCACTTCTTTTCTTTTTACTTGTCTTCTTAATCTTTTCTTTAAAGTGTCATATTTACGTTTAATTTTAGCAATGGTTTCTCTCGTTGTTTTATTTTACGATATGCTTTGGCTCTATCCTTCCGCACAATTTGTCTTCCTACTGTTTTTCTCACTGAAGCTGATGCAGCTAAATCATCATCGGAATGTGGCGGTGTATTGTGTAATATGCCAGATAATGCCTTCTTGTTTTCTCTGTATTTTTTTAAGCTTCTTTCCACATTTTTCTTTGCTTTCGCTTTTCTCTTTCAGTCATCTCAGCTATGTTCTTCACTTTTTTTCTTGTTTTTTTTTTTTATGATACCTAGTATTCTTTGCCCTTAGCCCTTTTAATCTCCTTCTCTTCCTCTGTCATGTTTTTATTTTAAAAAATTTCTTTTTCTGTCATTAGCTTTTTCTCTTAGGCGCAAGTAAGCTGTACTGTTTTTCTTTATTTGCTTTTTCTAACGGTTGTTATTTTTTTCAGCTTTGTGAGACTCCATACTAAATGTCAAATGTGTCGGTTGTTATGTTTTTGTGTATGTCGTGCTTACAAAGTTATCATACATTGATAACTTTGTAAGCACGACATACACAAAATTGACAGTTAGTAATAGAAAGTACCACTTAGTAACTAAATAGTCATTTGGGGAACAACAACATCATTTAGAGAACGGTCCATCAAATCGGAGAACGTTCCCCAAATGACCGTTCACCAAATGATATTTTCAAATAACCGCGCATTTTTTAAACGGCAGCCATATTTGACAGCAATTCTCGCTTCCTTATTGTAAAATATTTGAGGTTAACATTTGATAAACAACACTATAAAAGCTATTATTGCAATATTTTGATTGAAAGACGCGTTCCCCATTTGACGACCTATTGATGTACGCTCTGTAAATAATGAATTGAAAGACACTTACACTTATTTTAATTTCTTTTGGCGAACTACTTTCTTCACAGCCACTTTGTTTACAACTCTCTCTACAGCTGTTCCATAGACTAAAGAGGGATGCGTTCGAATTTTTTTTTTTCGCGCAATCAAGTCTGCGTTCACTAAAATGATGCTTACATTGTCGGACATTATATTTTGACTTACATTTTTTGAATTCGTTTTTCTTCTTTATTAATGCTTGCAATAATTTAATATTAGATACAATTGAAGGTGAATGGGTATTAATAACCGTTAAAAATGTTTTATTTTATGACTATTTCTGGTGTTAGCTTTTAAGAATTGCTACTTAGGACGCGTTCTCCAAATGATTTCTTGTACTTATTTGTCCATATAAAATGTAATAGATAAGACTTTGTAATTATTTTGTGTGATGTGTGGTTAAAGTAAACACAGTTAAGTGTTTACTAATGATAAAATGTTAAAAAAAAAAACAGAATTTAGGCATTTATTTGCGCCGAAGTGGATTTACCACCTTGGTGATTTTGAGCCATAACATCACGCCTTGTATCCCCGAAGAAGCAGGGGTGGCTCTGTAGCACGTACACCCACATTTCGCCAGTTATGTCTAAGTCCCACAGGGGGCGAGCCTATTGCCATCAACCGTGCACACATCCAGACTCCGAGCTGCTACTGAGAAATTTCAGATAGAAAAACTCAATAATATTTTGCCCGATCCGGGAATCGAACCCAGGACCTCATGCTCAGCAGTAGCGCGACCACTAGACCAACGAGGCAGTCAAAACAAAATCAACCTACCAAAAACCGAATTTTCCGGTCGATCCTGCTAAAATACTGCCCACACTGTTTAATGTGCAGTAGTTACGCAGTGGTATAAAACCTCTCCTAAACCTCGTTTATTCCTCCACCGCTGTTTTCCATTACATTTACGACGTATGTTCAAGGGCCATGGGGCCCACGGGTGCGAAATGTCGAAAAAGGTTTTAAAAGTTAACCGGTTGTTTTAATCGAATTCCCGGCGGCTGAGGGAAACCGTCATGGATCAAGAAAGAGACAGATAAGCCGCTCTGGGATTTCTAAAACCCTTTTTGTGAGGCGTCAAAAATATAAGCAACGATGTGACGCCATGACTGGATAGAGCTCGCGTTTGGGGACAGTTTTTGTTCTGTGTTCGTTAATGGTTGGTTTTTTCTTTGAAGGTGAGAAGTACCTAATATAAGATGAAAAATCTGGGATAAATATTAGGCAGGTACCAACTTTAAGCAAAATCTCCCGTTTCACTGAGGGGTTACACAATCTACAATTAGGCGAGCTTAGTCAATTTGTTGTAAATAGCTCTACCATTCGTGGAAGCGAAACTTTGAAGTGACAAATAAGATTAAAGAATTTAAACCTAAATTCTAAGACTACTCAAATTTTATAACGGCATAACAAGTCTATGATACACCCAATTATTTCTCTAAACGGCGGCGGTTTGGTAATGCGGAGGGAAAGGATTATTCCGGACCCACGGCCCACCTGCAAAGTTTACCCATAAATATCTCTACGACATCGGAAAGGCCTAAATGTAGTTCTTAAAAAAAGTTTTGTTTGATATACCTCATTCATCTTATTGGCAGATGTAAGCCTGCTGGTTTTATTAAAAAAATTTTAGACGCGAAAAAACTGAAAGTTACGGAATTAGGTGCAGTTTTCAACGGAAAGTGCGGAAAATGTTGGAGATGGTGAGATATAGTTATAATTCTTTAGCTAGTCATTATTATATCGGTAGTCACGTCGCGTAAAAACGAAAATATAACATAAACGGCAAGGAAAAGATCAGGCGTATAATGCATGTGGCGATAACTTACTTTGATGGAGATTTTCAGTATTCTTAAAATTCTAATCTGCTTAGAATACAACATGTTGTAAAATTTAAGTCATCGACAGTAAATCTCATAGTACTTGTTGTTTTTTTACCGGAATGACAACACACTCTTAAGTTTAACAGTTGATTTGTGGATAGTCCTCGATATTTCCATCAATTTATTTAGCCTTTGGTCAACACTTAAACAAACGTCAAACAACACTAACATCTACCGCCTCCAGTCGAAGGACGGCGGCCATGACAGCTTCTGTCCGATAGAAAGCCGATATACGATTGTATTGCCTTCAATCTGTTTTGCTAGCGTCTCGTTGACGCCATTACTATTTTTGTTAGGCCCGGTTTAGGTACTTCAGTTCCAATGCAGGTTTCCTGGAATTTAGGTGTCCTGAAAATTGGTTTAGAGTATCAAGTATATTTAAGTTGTGATCGATCGATGAATTTAGACGTGTTGTCTGCATATGTTTTACACCTATTTTCAAAATCTAAGCTGTCTTACATAATCTATCTTGATTATTGACAAAAAAGTTTGATTTTTAAAAATTACTCTTAAGAAATTAAGTGTTTGTTTCTAATTTAGCTTTATATTTGTTTATTAATTTGATTGCTAATCGAATTAGTGTATTTCACTATTCTTTAAACGATTGTTACATTATCTTTACTCATTTTATTTTTCAAGTGTTCACAGTACCTACACAATTATCTAGCCACTCTAAAAGCTCTTTAAAACTCAATATTCATATCTTCTTCTACAATACACGAAAACATTCACATTTTTCTTAAAGTCCGGTGACTTTATTAAGTAGTTAATTAGGTACTGGATTTATGAAAAACTGTGAATGTATGTCATTATTATGAATGTATAATAAACTACGAATGATTCGAAAATTAACAAACGCTTCGCGCTCAAAACAAAAATGGCAGCGCTCATCGAAAAAGACACTGATAATTCATTTTGTTGTCGACATCGACACGTGTCCGACGATCCAAATTCATACGTTACGTCTGATCGATTTTTTTAACATGGCTATGGCTACCTTTAACAAGTGAGTTTTAATGACCAATGACACTTTTTAGGGGCTTCGGAATTTTATAGCATGTATGCTATAAAATTCCGAAGCCCCTAAAAAGAGAAGATTAAACATTTAAAATATATTTTGATTTTGTTAAAGGAGAGCAGTGGTGGCCCAGTGGTAACGGCTGTGACTTACGAGTTGTAGGTTGTAGGTAAGAACTCAGGCAGGCGTTTTAATTTATTAATTATTTCATCACCAATGCTCTCAAAACGGTGAAGGAAAACATCGTGAGTAAACCGGCATGTCCTAGAACCAAAAATTGGAAGATATGTGACATCTACCAACCCGCACTGGGCCCGTGTGGTGGATAACGGCCCACTCCCTATCACCGAGAGGAGGCCTGTGCCCCAGCAGTGGGAACATAATAGGCTGATTATGATAATGATAGAGGTTTAGTTGCTGCAGCTACTAAGCTATTAACCTGAACCTGATCCCATTCTTGTAGTTTTTTAATAATTTGTTCTAGAATCTCGTACTCTAAAATCAAGAGAATAGGCAAAGTAACATAACAGTCAGTCTTTCGGGCACATTGCCAGTCGACAATGATGTGAAGGAATTTTTCGACGCCATATTTTTGTTTGTTGTTAGGTTTAGATAAGTTAGGGCGATTTATAGTTATTTTTAAGGTTCCGTACCTCAAAAGGAAAAACGGAATCCTTAGCGGATCACTTCGTTGTCCGTCTGTCAGTCTGTCAAGACCCTTTTTCTTAGGAACACGTAGAGGTATTAAGTTGAAATAAATATCAAATACGTAAGTCTATGGTCCCTTGGAGCTCTAAAAAATCAAGCTTTTAAGTCAAAGCAACAAAAAATACGGCTATTTATGCGTCATACTTTGATACTCGCAAATAAATGAAAACCTACAGGGTACTTCCCGTTGACCTAGAATCATGAAATTTGGTAGGAAGCAAGGTCTCACAGCACATGTAAAGGAAAAAGTAGAATATTATTTTATTTGCGATTACAAACTTACATTTTCTGTTGGAGAATTGACCGTGACGTATATCGATGTAAGGGAGAACATGTTATTCAACTACAATGTTAAGTTTGTTTTTGGGATAAATTTATCCCAACTACGGAACCCTTCATTGTGCGTAGTCCGACACGCACTTCGCCGATTTTTTAAGTTAAATGTATAGAAATATTAAGTTATAGTTAAATAAGTAGTTTACACAAAGTATATATTATTATTTTATTCAATGAACTCACTTACTAATATGGAACTTTACATACCCGTCGACATTTGCGTAGGAATATTAAAAACACATGCCTACAAATTCGAGAAACATAGACGAGAGGTAATTGGGGAGAGGTTACTCTTTGTAGCGTAACCCACACATAATGCTATTAAGGAAGTCTAATAATTCTACTGCATACATCAAGCCATCTAATTATTAATTTCTTGAATGTTCCATAACAATGTTCTGAGATCGATAAAACATGTTCCTCGTACAAGACAAGATTCTAGAGCACGTTCCATAGATGAAACTTCGAAATTCAATAAATTCCTAAATTTCAGACGTCTTTCTCGGTGATCTAGTTGGTATCCGGTGAATCATGTCTAGGTATGATGCATGCATTAGGTGCTTATTAGTGATATGGTTACGTTTTTTTTTTATGGGTAAGGGCTTATCATTCTTACGTGATTAGGGGTTATGAGTGGAACTGTCGGCAGTGTTATGGGTTACACTTTAGAGTTTAGTTTTCAATGTTTTTGTTGGTAATGTTGGCGTGTGCTAGATGACATGTGGCAAATAATTTAAAATAATGATTTGTGTTACCTTGTTTTGTCTTGTTAATTACTTTGCATACTATTGTGTAGAATCAAATGCTTCTAACTTAACAGACATGTTGTGTTACTAGGGAGTTTGTTGCGCTCCTTCTTCTCCCCAGCTAAAACACTAGGAAGTAGTGAAAAGGGTGCGTTTTTGATAAATGTAATTTTGACAATCAAAAGTGCGTTTCTAAGACTAATTTGTTTTTGTTACTTTCGTGGCAAGATCTTTATCGTTAACTATGTTCAAAAATGAAGTTGGTTCTGTGTCAGCAAGATTATGTATTCGGTAATAAACTTACTTCCTATTTCAGTAATAAATAGCTGCGATTTCGAAGCCCAGCTGAATTTGACGTCGAGAGTTGAGATAGCGTCGCTTCCGCTTGTGCCAACTAGGTTTTGCTGGCTCGGTTGGTAAAAAGTAAGATAGTGTCTTGAGCTCGATTAAATTCACTCTACCGCTTCTGAAATTTATTGGTTCTTAATGTTATGGTAGGAACCGTTCAAACCAGTAGCTGGTTAATATCTATTTGGAGGATGAAGCTGGGGAAGCCGATCTTAACATAAAAACAACATAGGATAAATGAAAATTTTATCATTTTAGCGTAATTTTGGAACAGTCATATTGTGTATAAGTATAACCAGATTTGGAAGCAATGATGTTAAATATTACTGCCCATACCGAAGTATCTACAAAAAATTACGTAATTATAACTTTGAACTTCATTTGAAATTTGTGAATTTAGATTATATCGTGTATATGTATGTTCGTAGATATAGTTTTACCACAATTTTCAGTCAATTTCTATTCGCATTTAAGTCCACGTTCCAACTGAAAATACAATCACAGAATCTTATTGCCCTCAGTCATAAGATAAAAAGGAATTCCGATCGCCTCTATCAAGAGCACTCAATATTCATTTAAACCGAGGGTGACTAGTGATTCCTGAAGGCAATTTAAAAACTAGACTTCACGGCTACACTTTATTGGTTTTCCTGACTTCCGCTGATAAATCTCCATTCTGGAATCGATAGTTTTAATTTAAGACGCAGATATATGCCAGTGACCTTGAGTGGTTAGCTTGCGTTTTCTGTACTGAGCTCACGCAACGTGTCGTACGTCTAGCCAGTAATGGGACTCACCTATAAAGAAGCGTTGTCCCAAATTGGACGCATTATTAATTTATTATACATGAAAAAAAGGTATTTTAATAAAACACGTATACTAAAAGATCAAAAGTTAAATTATCTTAAAAATAGTAAAGGTTTCAGAAAAATACGCTTGATAGATTTTGCGTGATTCTCAGTTTTTATCCGCGTTAGACGTAACTTTACAAATTAATTTCACTATAGAATATAAACATAATCAAAAATATTCCTATATTAAGTTATTAAAAAAATTCTCTAATTTAACATATATTTTTTCCAAATCATTAACACTACTCGTTTAGACGTGATCGTCAGTATAAAATCATTAAAAGTCGGTTATCGCTGCCTTAATTCGTTTAGGTATGTTTTAGTCACGTATTGGTTTGTTTTAATTTATGTTTGGCCAGTAGGTATTTTTGTTAAGTATTGATTGCTAAAGCCTGAAAAACATTTGTAAAATATGTAAAACGATGGCCGCTATAATAAACAAATAATAAAAATAAAATAAAGTTAAAAATTAATGTCCCTCATTGTCCCCTATACAGGAAACGTGTTTTTAGGGTTCCGTAATTCAAAAGGAAAAAACGGAACCCTTATAGAATCACTAGTATGTCTGTCCGTTTATCACAGCCAATTTGCTTTGAATCCAATGAACTATATGTTTTTTTGTGACCCAAATACGGGCGTGTAAAGTAAATAAATGAACTTTAAATGTGTGAGTTACTTTTGGAGGGCAAATAAGAAAATAAAATAAAAGTTTTACGAACAGTGACATTTACGAGGATTTCAAATACATTTTTTTATAATTTTAAAATAAATACTTTTAAAGATATTTAAGAAAATAGAAGAAAATTTATCATTCCCCCTTATCTCCGAAATGCCCGAGACAGACATTTTGAAAAAAAAAAAAAATACAGAGAGTTCTACGCTTATAGATTACACAAAAACTATAAGAAGTCTATGGTCTTAAAATAACATGGTAAATCACTCAATATTGTGCGTACAAACTTACATTTGCAGTTGGAATGTATGGGTACATATTTTTCACCTACAATGTTAAGTTTGTTCTTGGGATAAATTCATCCCAATCACAGAACCCTTCATTGTGCATGGTCCGACATGCACTCGATCGGTTTTTTTTAAATTGAAGTATTAAGAAAGAATGTAGTGGTATCAATATTTATTGATACGGTGATACGGAACTTTTCGTGTGCGAGTCCGACTCATACTTGGCCGCTTTTTTAGCTCTGTCTTAAAGGAATATGATGTTTACTTTGTTTGTTGTAAGCTATATACGTAATAAGTAAATCAAATGTCCGAAAAATATTCAGTCAATATTTATTTAGGATTCTATACCTCTTATGTATCGTGAAATTAAAAAATAAACAAGTACAATTAAAATATGTAAATAGGTATCTACCGTCCGTCCGCGGAAAATAATTTCATCTAAACCTTCACAAAGCTATTCGGGATTATGAAACGGTTTTGGGTAAGTAGGTAGGTACTTGTTTTTGTTTAAGCGAGGGTAAAATCAATCGTGTTTCAAACATTCACATCAATTGATTTTCCCTTTAGTGGACCGTGACTTTGTGTTTTGTGTTCCTACGTTAAATAAATTGGGTATGTGCCTGTGCCAGCCGGCCATTTATCAATAAAATGTTGAGTTGTTGTCAGTCCTACGTATACTGAATATGTGCGAATGAATATAGATGTGGAAGAATTGTTTGAACAAAATATATGACCGGCCCGTCATGACGTATAGTTTTATCTAATAGTCTAGGGCCCCAACTAATCTAAAAAGTACCATCAACTCGAATAGAAAAAGAACAGTGACCTGATAGGAGATCTTTTGTGAAATAGGGTGAATCTATCATATGCCAGGCGAAAGCTATATATGCATTTGATGAGAGAGATTCACACCATGAAAATGAAATACAGGATTCCAAGCATTGTTTTGTTAGCTATACAGTAATACGAAAAGGTAGAGAAAATAATTAAAAAGTTATCTAGATGAACGTCGTTAGCATACGGTAGCTTGATGATTAATAGCTACCTCTTTGATCCTATAAGACTAGCGGCTTTTATTTTTTATTTTTATTTATTCATTAATAGTAGTTATTTAAGTTATGATATAACTAAAAATATAATATCCTAACCTAATTAAAACTATTAGTAAACTAAAATATGGCGTCGAAAAATTCCGCCGCGTCGCTGTCGACTGGTAATGTACCCAAGAGACTGGCGGCATTGCCACGTTGTATGGCATGCTTAGCCTCTGGTAAAGGTAACAGCCCTCGGACCCCGGAAATATAGTGACCTATAAGGTTATTATACTTTCGCTGCTTAAGGTTTTCCGCAGCCGCAGCGGCAGCGCCAGCACAGCTGAGCCAGGAAGATGGGATGGCAATAGAGTATCGACACACGTTGCGTCCCACACTAAAGGCCTACCCACCTTCCATGGAATTAAAGACATGCCGTCCGGTCTCATGTCATCGTCGCGTACCAAGCCATTGGGATCTAATACAGCTGGAGCGCAGACGGTGACAAGAGCTCGTCGGATGATGTCATTAATGTTCGCGTGCCGCGCTAAGCGACCCGCACTTCGGCTGCAAGACAGGCCGTGGTATCCGAGGCTGTTGACAACTTGGCCACAGTGACAGCGACGAGGAGAACAACAAGGACCTCCTAGTCACTTTTACTTGAATTTAACGGTCTTGCATAAAATAAATAGAAATTTGTGATGTATTGGAATGTTTAACAAGACATTTGAAAAGCATTAATTAAATTGTCTTATGATCGAAATCATTTTTTTCATTCATTTGAATGTATGTACTAAGTACAAACATTATAACCTCAATAAAAAATAAGGTTCTTAATGATATGGCTGATGCCATAAAAATAAAAAAATCCACAAAACAAATTCCCCATCAAAAATATATTCTCGCATAATAATTTACAAAGTTGGACCATCCGAAGCATTTGAAACACTCAGCGTGTATGTGAAACAACTTGAAACACTTTGTTGTACCTGTGATAAATGGATTCATAAGCAGAAAGAGTACCGGTGGCCATGTCCCGGAAAATTGTGTAGTAGTGGCCCTATAAATCTACGAGGGTGGGGCAACAGTGAATTTATGGTGGCTAAAAATAGAAGGTGTACGTACCTACCTCAAGGATGCATATTTGGACCGCAAATATTTGTGGAAATATGCGAGTGTGAAAAGGGTTATATTTTTGCGTGTTTACTGTGTTGCAGAGCTAAACAGGAACGTACAATATATTCAACATAATTTTGGTAACTTATAATGTTTTGTCTACCAGCTCACTATGAGAGTAATATACGGAAATTATAATGACAGACAGTATCTACTCGTATAGCCATATAAAGTAATTAATTACGCTGTCACTCCAAGCTGCTATCATTAGAACGAGTCGATATCATGACCCGCCATTACCTTGATGGCAATAGTATGGAGAAGGTAGAGGTTACAGTATATTACATTATAATGTGGATTGTCTATGTTACGAAGAGATCGATACTGGCGGTAAGCTTGTATTGAATTATTAATGTAGAGCAGTGATAGCTTAGTGGTGTGACCGTCAGACTGCCAAGTCATAGGTTTCGAGTTCGAATCTAAGGCACGCACCTTTGAGTTTCCGGATTCATGTGCGTATTGTATAATTATCACTTGCTTCAAAAACGGTGTAGGAAAATATCGTCAGGAAATAGGCATGCCTGAGAAATATTTCTCGACGGCATGTGAAGCCAAGTCAGAGGCCCATGGGCGGCTTTAAAACTCTGACACCAGGTTAGTCACTAACCACACGAAAAGACATTGGGCACTTATTGGTTACCTACTGACTGATTTGAAGTCATCTTAGGTTTTTGTATTACGAACCACGATAGTGACATAATTAGGTTATAGTAAAAAATAAAATGAAATGAATAAATAAAATAAATATTAAAGACTTTATTTGACTCATTGTAGTCTTTATTAATACAACGGAAAACAATTTTATTATTATTAATTAATAATATTAGCTGAATGGACAAAACAAATATTCTCGGTAGGCACGACAGCCGCCTAAGGAAGACATCTAATCTGTTGTGTAGCGAAAAAGATGATTGTTATAGCATTAAAAGCCTAACTAGTAAAATCTAGTAACTCTTTTTTCGTAACCTATTATTATACGTATTTGTTAGTTGAAAACTTGAAAATTGTTGGTAATGAGCCTACAGTAAAATATTGGGCAAAGTTCCAGTTCTTCGTAATCACTATTTTTATTACAGATAAACCTAATTATAATTTACCCCAGTTTTTGGTTTGGTAGAGTTTAATTTTCTATCCATCAGTAAACCAACCCAGTACGGCAAAAAGGACCAAGAACCAACATATCTATTCTCCAATGACTTACGTAAACGTATCGGCATTCGGCATTCGACTTACGCTCTACGTGTGCTGCACAAAGCGGTTAAATTACGAGATTCCTGTGGCTTTGACAGTCTGAAATACTTGGAGGGAGTTGAAAACCACCTTATTGGTTTAACACCGCAAAGCGGATTTCCAGGTTTGACAAAGTGGTGGGACAATGGTTTTTCACTTAGGAAATCTTACTAGCTTGCGGTTTGGGATTGTGTCCACTGACATAGTAATAGGATTAGCCATCTACCGAAATATCACGCCTGTATCAAGGTGTTAGGTAGAGGTATATAGTACACACATTTCGCCAAATATTTTTAAGTCCCATTTATGATGATGCGAGAATATAGCCATTTATAACCGGCACAAATCCAAACTCCGGGATGCTACTGAAAAATGACTGATGTAAATACCAAATAACGTTTTGTCAGACCTGAGATTCAGACCCATGACTCTAAACCTGCCTGCCTAACCTTTTCCCAGCTAAGTTGGGGTCGGCTTCTAGTCTAACCGGATGCAGCTGAATATCAGTATTTTACATAGAGCGACTGTCTATCTGACCTCCACAACCCAGTAGCTAAATAATACGATACCCCTTGGTAAGACTGGTTGTCAGTTGTTTCGGGCTTCTGACGACCCGTAACCACTATCAAAGATCCACGAATGACAGCTGGGACCAACGGCTTAACTTGCTTTCCGAGGCCCGGAGGAGTCTCGGTATGTAGAAATGGTCACCCATCGACGGACGAACCCCGGTAAGCGTAGCGTACCTGATGGATCGATTCGTGCGGTCATTATTACTTAGCCACGAGCTCCTTCCAGGACTTTCATTACTTGAAATGAATGGCTTTATCAGCAATGGATGGTTTATCAAATGTATCTGACTAAAAAAATCAGCACCGTACATCTTATTTACGGCTCACATCTATAATCTGGTGCACAAAAGAATTGAGTTATGATAACCTAGTGCCTTTGACAGTTGGCAATACTTGGCGAGAGTTGTATGTATTGTGTGGATCGAACGGTTGTTATCACGGCATGAGTGGCTACGCGGAAAATCTATTCACCATTCTGTGGGTACTTATGGATGAAAAGTTTCAGGAAGTTGGTCGGTAGTTGGATATTCAAGATGACAAATGGGTATTGAAAAGTTAATGATGGATATTGATGATCTGTTATTTTCCCACCGAGGGAAAATGTTTCTTCTCATCTCTTCCTCTATACAGATTTTTATTAAAAAAATATGTTTATTTTCAATTGCGGGTAGTTTTTCTCCACAATTTTCACAATTTATATTTTTTCCACAATTTTCAGTTTTTTTCATCGCGATAGATTATTTAGTTTAATAGTTACAACGTTTTGTTACAATTTTATTTTTACTTCCATAAAAATTTAAAAATATATTTAGATTTTTTAAATATTTTTTCCGTCGATAAAATTAAGCATAGATTCCCTCATTTCGATATGTGCACATTATAAAGAGCGAGCATTTGTCAAAAGAAAGAGAAGAAAGAAAAGAAAGAAAAGAAAGAAAAGAAAGAAAAGAAAGAAAAGAAAGGAAAGAAAGAAAAGAAAGAAAATACATTTATTTAGCACATACCAAAAAGCACACAATATAACTAACAGCAGATAAAAAATAAAAATCAAATAAAAAGTGTAAAGTGTGATATAAGAAATTAGCAGCGGCAGCGGTTGTCACTACGTCTAAACACTATAAAAACTATACAATACCTATTGGTATAATACGTGGAACTGTTTTAATATTGTAGTAGGTATTAAATATTGAACTGCGATAGGGTCAATAGCATCAATAGCTGTTCATACTTTTGTACTATTCCATAAATATGTAATGTCAGCTATCAAAGATAAGGTCCTTACTTCAATGTTTTAACGGTTCGTTACCAAAAAGAACTTCGCTACAAATTCTCAAAGACTCAATTTTGTATGCAGAAAATTGAGAAAATACCTAGCGCTGTTTGCTAATTTAGTAACAGAATCAGCGAGCCTTGCTCGTACTTACCAATTTACCAAGTTAAAACACTAGTTATCTCTAACCTTTCAGGGCTTATCTTTAATCTTATATTTTTTTTATATATAATTTTAAAATAAATTGTTAAATGTTTCAGAAAATACACGAAAATTTACCATATTCTCGTATCTCAGAAACTACTGAGCCTAAAATTTTGAAAAAAATACAGAAAATAGTTCTATAGGTACTTTGAAATTATAAGAAGTTTATGGTCTTAAAATAACATGGTAAATCTCTCAATATTGTGCGTACAAACTTACATTTGTAGTTGGAATGTATGGGAGAACATGTTTTCAACTACAATGTCCAGTGGGTACTGAAATTATGGAACCTTTCATTGTGATTGGTACGAACCGTAATTGACCGAGTATTTTTTACATTGTCTCACATAAAGAAGCAACAAGAATAATGTACCCAGGATTTTATGATATCTTAATTTAAAGAGTGTCCTTGAAATTTCTTGCCCATTTTTCTCCATAGGTTCAATTTTCTGACTAACTATCCAACTCTTTGACAATTCAAAAGTGCCTGTAAATGGTTTCATTGATATAAATGCATTGAGTTTGAGAACTCTTCCCGATTTCCTTCAAACTTTGCCTAGACCTACATTTTCAAGTATGAAATGATTGCGTCGACCTTTCAACTCGAATCGGCAATAACTTAGTTAGCACAACATTTAATCTGGCAAGGCGCATCCGCTGATGGTTTTCCGATTCTATTAGCCGCAAAGCTGAGGCGATGGAGGTTTGATTAACCGGAATGAGTGAAGGAAACGACCTATTTATTAAGAACCTAGTTACTCACAACCAGATCTTAGCGTCTTTCGTTTTATGTGCGTTTTCGTTTTGTTCCGGAATGAGATAGCGATTAATTTGTAAGTCAAATGTTTCCATTTAGTACATCCTTTTTTAAATGCCTTAATGGATTTCTTTTCTTAGTATTTTTCGGAGATGTTTAGAAAATGGTAATGTCACGAAAGGGTCAAAGCGAGAAAATGGATTAAAAATACTTTTCAATTATTATTTGGGGTTCTTTATTATTGTTACTCTCCGAGGTTAAAATGATGAGGTTCTATCCCTTATAGAATCCTATACTATTAAATAAGCAATATATATATATATGTATATGTCTATGTCTGAATTTGTTACTGAGTTGACTAATCGGGACGCAAGCGCCGCCTAGTGGCGTTCGACAGAGTCTACAAAATAACGCTTCTTCGGACCGACCGGAGCTGAGCAGAGTTCCTAGGTGGCGTTCAAGCAGTGAACACGCTTAGTAACTGTCGCGCATTTCGAATAGTCGTATCCTACAGTGTTTAAATTGCTAGTGTGATTAATGTGATCGTAAATTATAATTTTATCTGAACTGCAAACGGTTTTTCTATTGCGCAATAACCAACACTACCCACAGTAGTTAAAATATGGCTGAAAATAACGAAGAGACACATATCCTTCTCCGTTATATAAATATATATATTTGAAATCACGTTCTCGAAAACGGCTCTAACGATTTCGATGCAAGTTGCACATAGGGGCTTACGGGGCTGAAAAATCTAGGAAAATTCATTTTCTCTGTCTTTTCACGTGAGCAGAGCTCGATCGCCTAGGTACTAGTAATGTCAATTAATGCGATTCCGCATAAATTTCATCAGCATGTGAATTCCTGAGTCTTAGCGTGCTAATTGCTATTGCTATGCTATTTGCTAATATGACGATAATTGATAAAAATGAAGTATGTGAATTTTGTTTATATGCGAATTAAAACATATTAACAAACTCAAACATATCAACAAGCTCTGACGTATGATAGTATAAAAAAGTACGAAGCGATAAATTCACTTCGCCCTTCACAGAATTTCGCAACTACAACTCATTTGCTAAATGCTAAATGAGCAGTCGCATGCTAACAATGAATGCGAATGCTAATCAATCCATCACTACTAAGTACTACATTATTACGGGTGTTAAAGTATGAAGCAAGAATGTCTATAACTAACTATACGTACATGTTTTAAGTTGTTTTTGTCATCAAGTTTTTAAAGTTGTAATGTTTGTACATATATTTAAAGGTAACGGAAGTTCTTTTGTAAAGTTATCGTGTGTTGAAAGTTAGATTGGATGCATGTATGTACCTACTGCTTCTGTTTCTGAAAGTAAACGTTTTATCGAATTTTGTATAATAATCAGAGGGATATACTCGAAAAGTTTTCTGATTGAAGAAAGTCTGCAACTTTTCCGAATAATGGAGTAATCTTGATACATGGCAGGGATAAAATAATGGTCTTGTATTTAGTTTCATCCATTGTTTAAAAAGTACACTTCTGGGTTAAAAAAAAATGAAACTTTTTAACATTCAAGCCACGCAGTTTGACACTGACGTGTGCCATACATCTCTTTTGACATTTCCAGAATTTTTCGGTCTTACCTTTAATGTTTTTAGTTCTAATTGATGAAAATATCCATCAGGCCATAGAGTGAAACTCCCCACAGATCATATTAGCCTTTATTTTATAGTAAAAGTAGATTTTAAAATGTATTATAGCGGCCGAGCGCTGCAAGCAAGAATGGTTCTTACAGTGTACAGATATGCGTTTCTTCGATAGTACCTGCTGTGACCAAATGGTCATGGTTGGACTTTAGCGGTTTGTTACCTATGCTATCTTTCTAAAAAGTCCAGGTGTAGGTAAATAATACATTTATTCATAATTAAAATGAAATGTATATAAATGAGACGTGGACAATCCGAGCAAGAGAAAGATAGAGTATAGACGCATTCAAAATGTGGTGCTGGAAGCGGATGCTCCGAATTCCATGGACAGCCAAACGCATAATTAATGTGTCTATCGTTACCCAACTTGACATCAAGACCCGATTGTCTACAGTTTGCCTACAGCGTATTTTGACCTATTTCGGCCACATAATACGAAGGGGAGATAGCAGCTTGAAAAGCTGGTCATTGTTGGCAATACCGAAGGAAAGAGTGCAAGAGACCGGTTGCCAACACGGTGGTCCGACCAAGTAAAAGAAGCTACGTCTTCAAGCTTTCAGTAGGTGGTGATGGTAACTTTGAACCGGAGCCAATAGAGACAGATTGTCCGTTTAAAGGGGTCCAGTGACCACGATTCTCACTGGAATAGTGGTCACAATTTCTCAGTAATGAGGGACCGATTGAAGAAGAAGTATATAAATGATAAAGATAACATCACGCCTTGTTTCCCCGAAGGGTTGGGCAGAGGTGTCCCCGTAGCAGGTTCACCCACATTTCGCCAGTTATGTTTTAAGTCGCATGTAATAGGGGGCGAGCCTATTGCCATCAACTGGGCACAAATCCAGACTCCAGGCTGCTACTGAGAAATTTCAGATAGAAAAACCCAATAACACTTTGCCCGACCTGGAAATCGAACCCAGGACCTCATGCTCAGCAGTAGCACTTGCGACCACTAGACCAACGAGGCAGTCATAAATGACAACTCATACTTTATAAATAAAAATAACAATATAATATCCTAACTCAACTAAAAATGGCGTCTAATCATTCATTCGCATTGCTGTCGACTAATTTTAATTATTACGTTAATTACGGAACTTCAGCAACATTATCTTGTTGTCAAGCAAAAGGTTACTAAAAAAAAAGTACCTACCTAGCACACTTTGTTAAAATACGTCTTACACACGTGTATGTTCATAATTAAATTTCCAAACCCTGCTTTCATTGCTTTGTTAGTTGAATATTCTCTCGTTAATTGTTATAGATATAAAACAATGGACTACAAAACAATTGAAAAGCTCGCACTGCGCGCTCTCACAGACGCTCACTTGATAGAATACGACCCTCGTCAATTTCACATCTTTGTCAGTGGAAATACATTGTTATTTGTTACTGTGTACCATAAGATGTTCGCTCACTTTGATGCACAATTGGAAAAGCTTTTGAATGGAAGGGTTTCTTACCACTAAAGTGGAAGTAAACCACCGATCTTTATTTGATACAGAGAAAATTGACGGAAAGATAACTGAAAATTGATTTTCACTTTCCCTTGTTCATTCTGTAAGTGATATTGAGATGAGATGAAAGTATCGGTTACGTGGACTTATTTTTGTTTAATGATAATTATGGTTGTTTACGGTTTTATGCACGTGTTTGTTTCACGTGCATAAATGAGAAAATAAAAGGCGCCTCATAATTTACTTTAATATTATTATTTAATAAAACATAGAGTAAAAACTAAATTGAAATTACATAGGATCTAATAATAAAACAACTAAAAACTTATATTTACATTTGAGTCGTTTTCACAATATGAAAATGTATTGTTACAGTTTTATTAGGAATAGAGATTGTTGTAGATTTTATGTTTTGCGTGTTTGAAATAATGTCCGAATTTGGCTCATTTTGAGGAAAATGTGACGGTGAATCTCGTTGTTTGGATGTAGATGGGCGCGGCGACAGTGGCATGGATGGATTAACTGAAGGTTGCAATTTAATGTTTTCCACGATGCGTTCACATGTTTTTGCCTTGTTCTCGATGGAATCTTCTATATACCCCTCTGCTACAGCACTCGACTTCCATCCTCCATGTCGCTTGAGAACAGTTAAGTCCGCTCCAGAATCTGCCAAAAAGGTAGGAGAAGTGCGACGAAAATAATGTCCTATATACAGTTTGATATTTGGTAACTGCAAATAAGTAGTGATTTCTTGTGGCATGTTAGAAATTTTATTTTTTCCCATAACTTGTTTGAAGCACTTGCCATTTTGGTAACGGATGAAAAACCGATTGGTCTTCATATCAGCAAGACGTAGGTCCAGGTATTTCTGTACAATAATTTTGTATTCTCCTCGGATTACGAACGATCGGTCAATTTTTATTTTTGTATCTGTCAGCTTTACTAACAGTAAATCATCCGAGTGATTTTCGACGTTATTTTTAAAAGTTCATTGCCACGACAAGCTCCATGTACTCCGAAAATTAAAGCCACCTGTAACAAAACCGAATGTGAATAAGACAAGTATCTATCGAAGTACAGGTTACAATAAAATGCGCATTTTAAAACACTATGGTTATACTTTACTAATCCACCTTATATATAGTTACTTACTTTTACGGCAAGAAAGACTTTGTCAGGTGCCTCATTAAGGAAAGTCTCCACGTTTTTGACGGAGAATACTTTGGGCTTTTTAGGTTTAAATCCATCTGACATCCTCTTCAAATACGCTATTAATTTCGAATATGTGTCCAGTTTTACGTCGTTATTATAACTGACTGTTGATTTTAGCATTGAGTAGATACTCCAAAGAGTGGAATGTTGTTTAGTTTTGGCTAAGTACTGGAAGTAGGCCAAAAACACAGATTCTGAAAATTCTTGGCACCTCTTGCATTTCTCCATTCAATAAAATTACCATAGGCTTTCATACATTTCTCCCGCGATTTTGCAGGTAATAGATTATCCATCACATTTCTTGCGTCAGTTCTAATACTTTCAGGAGTTAATTCTATACTTTCAATGCCACTTGAAGAATTCATTTTTCAAAACAAAACCATGAATTTCTAACAATCCGTGAAAATTGCCGAAAACGCGGGCTGTAGTTCGCGCGTTTGTAATTTGATTTTTTTTTTTTTTATTCAGCCGGCGGCGCGACTATGGGCTGTCGTACCAGCCAGTCTTTATTCAAACAATATTTGCGTTCGATTTCTTTGTCGCTGAATACTAAGATGTTCTAAATTCAAAAAGTGCGCGGCAAAGATAATTACGGCGCACTTATACAGAGGATTAAAAACTCATTACTGCCCGCTAAAAGTTTCTTATAGAAAACACCACCTTTGGATGCACTTAAAGGCGAACCAAGTTTTCCTTTTCAAATAGATGGAATGAAAATGAATTTAAACAATTTCTATATCTAGTGCCTAGTTCTAACATAAAATTGAATTCAACCGTCTACAAATCTACAGGGACCAGGGAGCCAGCAAAGCGCAGCGGTAGATAATATCTAATATCAATGGATTTCCAGACGAGAAGGCACGCTACCACGCCGCCGCGCCGCTGTGCTGCTTCTCCAGTTTATTCTACTGAATCCTTTACTTTAATTGCTGATGGAACTTAAATCTTTATGTAGAAGAAATGTGGCTTCACGATAGTGTTAAGTTCCAACCATATTGTTTAGATAAATATGATTGCATATATAATTAAGGGAATTGGATAAGTTTCATCTTCACGATTTATAGAAACGGAAAGATGTTTTAAATTTGCTTAGTGTTAAACTTATTTAGTAATAAGGTTCTGCCCGCGACTTCCTCTGCGTGAAATCGGCCGCAACCCACCGCGTCGTATCGCATCGCCCGCCTGCGTTGTTACTTCATTTTCGCTTAGCATTCCTTATAACTTTTTTTCTTTTTGCTCGGCTTCTAAAGAATTGGGCTATCAAATGCATTTTTTTTTATCCGACTGGTAGTTCCGGAGATTCCCTCTATATCAAACTTACAAACAAATAAACAAATAAAATTTTACCTCTTTATAATATTATAATATATTATATTAGTATCAGTATATTAGTATAGATTTGTTATGTAAGCGGACCCAAGACATGCTGGACTGCTGTTTTTCAATTGTCAAAGCTAACTTTTCAGTAGCCATTAATGAAGAGTTGAAGTTGAACTTTTCAACATCAAAATTTGACTACACAAAGTTCAAGCCAATTGGCTTAGAAGGACAATTATTTCGTCCTTTTGTTAATTACATTTTCACTCTATCTATTGACCTTATGGAATTTTGAAATCACGGAAACAGGTAACTTATTATACTTCATTAAAACTGAAGAAGACTCAATACCTAATTAAAGTTAATTGCCAAAATTGTGTGAGTAGATTTGAATTAAAACGGAAATGTGTAAAAAGCCCTTAAAGTCAAGACTACCAATTTACGAGAACCCTTGAGTCTACTTCGTCTTTAACAAGTGTTAATTAAAACTGAAATCACGATTTCCTTTTATTACGGTTTCTTAATTTCTTTTATTAAGAAAAATATTAGTTCTATGTTCGTTGGAGAATTCTTACTTCAAATAGTGCTTTCATTTTATTTTGTAGTGGTTTTCACTTTGCTTTCTTTAGCAGTATTCGGAATTAGCACTAGAGGGTAATAATTTAGCTCAAGTATTTTAATGGTTCTGTTATTTTTTGTCATAAAGGAGTTTCTTTGAATAACTTCATCATCAAGTTCAAGCTTTTCTACCAAGTCAAGTAATTAGCACCATGGTGTCACTTAATAGGTTTGTACTTTTTAGGGTTGCGTACCCGAAGAGTGCCTAAAAACCCTATTACTAAACTTCCGCTGTCCGTCCACCCGTCCATCTGTCTGTCAGCGGGCTGTATCCCATGAACTGTAACAGGTAGACAGTTGAAATTTTCACAGATTGGGTATTTCTATTACCGCTTTAACAACAAATATAAAAATGAAATAAAGTTAATAATAAAAGGGGGTCCCCATATTGAAAAGTGTTTTTTTCGGCGTTTTATGCTCGATCTTAATACGGTACGGCATCCTTCGTGTGCAAGTCTGACTCGCATTGTTTACATAATGTAAAAATTGATAGACAGACCCTTTGGTTTCGTAATATCCAAAGACGGCGGTAACCACTTTTCATCAAGATAGCCATTTGGCTTTCCTATGAATGAGTTACCAATATTTATAACTTTGTCCTCCATTTTATCATGTTCCTCTGTCCCTCTACTACGTATACTAAGGTTGGTAGAAAACGCCTCAGGCATTAAGTCCGCCTTTGTACAGTATTTTTTAACATAAAGTTTTAATAAATAATTAAATAATAAGGGCACGTCTTCCCTACCATTACCGCGCCACCCGGTCTACTCCTTGATATGCAATGGCCTCTGTAGCCCCATGAAGCATGAGGCTCCAGGGGCTAGTGCAAATCTTGGGGTTCATTCGAAAGTCCAACATAATAGTAAAACTATTTTAGATAACTATTATTTATTTGTTTGCCAAAATAACAAAATCCCAACTGCTCTGTTGCGACATCACATCTAGTCCATACACGAATATATTTATATTATATGATACAGCTGGACGGGCGATTACCGACCGTGGGGTGTTTCATCGGATTAGCCAACTATGGCCAGCAGCGACGTCTGATGTCCTAACTTTATTAAGGTCAGATCTGTTATATTTAATTATATACACGAGCATATACAAGCCGAGTTGATTTCGTTAACTAGGTAGTCGTGGTTGTGATAATTTACTCGCCCGAAACGGGCGAATATGGACTTTTAAATAATTTATTTTTTTCTTGAGGTGATTCGCATGAAGTTAATTTATTTGTTGGCGAATCAATTCCTGGAGTTGTCGATTCGCTTACAAATATTTTCATTTAAAGATAAAAGATAATTTATTTGTCAAATATGCGTTTACATATAAAGGCTTGTGCAGACCAGAGCGATATCGCGGGCGCTACAAGGGTCGCGCTGCCTGTAACGCCCGCGATAGCGCGCCAGTTTGCACGAGCCTTAAATCGTGTATGTTTTTACATAAAAAGTCCGTACATGTTTTGCCTGACGAGGCGTATTTTTTTTTTGTTTTTTAGGGTTCCGTAGTCAACAAGGAACCCTTATAGTCTCACCATGTCCGTCTGTCTGTTCGCGGTCTAGCTCCGAGACTCTTAGTACTAGAAAGTTGTAATTTGGCATGGGTATACATATTAATCACGCCAACAAAGGGGTAAAATAAAAATAAGAAAAAAAAAGTAGAGTACCTCCCCTACACGTAAAGTGGGGATGTCTTTTTTTCTATCCCATGGTTTGGGGTATTGTTAGAAAGGTCCTTCAAAAACATTGTGAGTATGTCAAAACCATTTTTGGATTCAGGGATCCATTTGCGAAATATTAAGCTTTAAATTGCTTTAACATACGGGTATCACAATATATAACACGGCGGGGAATCCCTTCTATGCCGTTTCTGACCAGTCTCTGGTGTAATTGTTCGTTGATGGTAGTTGGTTTTCAATCACACACAATAGTTAACTCAAACTCAAAGCATTTATTTCAATTAGAACATTAACAGGCACTTTTGAGTTATCACTTCATCACTTAACAAGGAGTCTTTCAGTTTGAGTTGGTGCAGATAATCGCCCATTCCAAAACAAAGTAGGTTCCTGATGGAGAAGAACGGGCAAGAAACTCCATGGACATTCTTTTAATTCAAAACATTAAGTTACAGGGTTTACTTGATTGACAATTAGAATTTTAGTTCTTTCTAACACAACTTTTCTTGTTATTTTTGTTACCCACACGTCATTGTGGGCGGGCATACGGCGTATCTCATTATAACATCTTATTACTTAGTTTGTTCAATAAAAAATACAATAGAAATGGATATATTAAGTAACCTGTTCCGCTTAGCTATTTCAAAAGGGTCTTAAAAAAACCCTGAAAGAAATCGACACGTGTTTCACCTCTCAACGAGGCATCCTCAGGATGACGATTGACTTGTCGCGAACTCGAACACGGCGTGTTGCCACACCAAACGCTGAGCGCAGACTGCGCTTGGTGTGGCAACACACCGTGTCGATTTCTTTCAGGTTTTTTTTTAAGACCCTTTAGACATAGCTAAGCGGAACAGGTTACTAAATACTTACTTCTATTGTATTTTATAATGGATTTCTGCAAGGTCACGCCTGAATCAATTAACTATCTTGTTCAATAAAACTTACAAACAATGCTAAAATGCTTACCAGTTATTTTTTAATAAATAAACAATGCTAATATTCACAAACACAAAGGTTATTCAGAATTAAAGTTAAATTAGAAAATTCATTACTTTGTACAACTTTACTATTTTTATTTGATTAACACTTCCTGTGATTTAAGGAATTTAATCAAACAAAAGGTATTGTTTTGTAAATTGCAGTGTAAAATAATGTTATTACTTTATAGTTTGTTTTCCATTATTGAAACTTATTTAGTTCTCGTATTAAATTATTACATTCAGTTATTGATCATAATAATTGCATCCGCGCCATTTTCGTTACATGAGGTTTATCATAAACAAATTTATGATATCAATAATGATCACTTGTTAATATGACTAAAAACCCAAAAATCATTAAATAAATGTTCTCTTTTAATTTTAGTTTTAGCTCCAATATCGAAATTAGTTTAATAGTTACTGTTCCAGCAATATACTGAGTTTGATTTCACAAACTGGGCAATAGATGGCATAATCATAATATCATTTAAAGATCTCAAAAGAATCGATATCATTCAGATGCTAGGAGTGGGTTGTAACAGTATATTATGTATATATTTTATTCCAATTGTGTATATATATATATATACCATAGAGGGCAGGATCAACGACCTTATGGTGAATAATAATTATAATAAATAGTTACGCATGAGATTATGTTATAATCTTTACAGGTAGACGAGGCGACATATATATTACATCACAATATATATGAAGCCAACAGGGTTCCAGGGTGAAGAACAGGTTTCGTAAAAATATCGTGGTGCGTTGCAATCCTGACGGATGAAAGACAACTAGTTTCAAAAAAGGTGCGTATCGTCTGTCTTTCAGACGGGTCGTAGAACATTCTAGACGCTGCACCCTTATTTTACGAGCGAATTCTAACGGGAGCGGTTTGAAATGAGTTCGCGTTATAGTGCTAATTTTCGTTAGAGTCTCCCCCCTGCAAGCTAAACGGTTGGTTTGGGATGTGTGAAAAAAATTACGACAGTAGTTGATATAACGAAATTAAAAGAAAAACTAGCACAGCTAAGTAGGCTCTACAAGTTAACGAGTAATAATCGCCCAACTTATATTTAAATTTGTTTTTGGGATAAATTCATCCCAACTACGGAACCCTTCATTGTGCGTGGTCCGATACGTACTTGGCCGGTTTTGAAGTGAAAACTTCTAGGTTTCGGGAATAGCAGGCCGATTCCCGGCCACCGTAGGCGTGGACTTGCGGACGGTGAGCAATGGGTAGCTCACCATCCGATAAGGACCAGGCCCGGTTCGACGACGCGTTGTGTTCCACGCGCACCTCAAAGAGATGTCAGCAGAACTGACGGGGTCCGATAGGGCCGATGCGGTTACTGTGGCCCCAGCAACTGAAGGAACACGGGTGGGTCTCCACCCAGAGCGGGAGAAGTTATTTGATAATTTCCCACCCAAAAAAAAAAGGTATTAGACATGCATGAGGTAAAATTATGGAACTGATAAATGGTTTTTTTACTACCTTTCACTTAGCAATTGCATTACATCCCATGCCTTGTAAGTCGTAGTTTAAGTTCACCAAAAAAACTGGGTTTTTTCAGCATTGCATTGAGCCTACCCTAAACAGTTGAAAAGTCTCGTAAATAGTCGTGAACTTAGATAATATCCATAATTTGGAGCAGCAAAAACTTTTAAAGATAATTGAGAATAATTCAATAATTCAAAAACTTCTGAAACATAATGTTTTTGATTTACATTAAAAGGCGAAAAGCCCTCAAAATCTTCGAAACTGTCTTTTGTTCTTCGATTCAATTTTCAAAAGACGTTCCCCTCTTGTGACAAATCCATCAGGCTATTCAAGAAATTAAATTCCAACGTAAATAGCAATTACATAGATTTAATTAAAACTAACTGCTTGAAAGTAAGTCGTTATAATCCCGCCACATCAAGAGGACGGCAATGAAGAAATATAAAGACGGGATGATTAAAATTTAAATCTTCTGATCTTGGTATAAAAACTTTATAAATTTTAGTTTTGGCACTTGGATTTAAATGGTGTCTAGGAACGAGATTTGTTTGATGTGTAGTTTCTGGAAAAGTTTTTCCTTGACTGTCGTATAAATGATATGATGAAGGATTCACTCTTCGCGCTTACTTGTGATTGGATTGGCTTATCCATGGTGATTTTGTGGACGAGCTCGTCCACAAAATCGTTTGTTAAGTGATGGCTTTTTGCACAGATATGATGCATATTTCCCTAACCCTTTTTGAGTATTTTTGAAGTGAAAACTTCTTTAGGCACGTTGGGCGTTTTTGAGATGGGACTAAACCATTGATTTCGTGACACCATGACGACACCTCATTTTTGTAAACGCGATTGCTTTTTATATTATGTTACGGATCAATGATCTATGCAAGTATTTTTTCTTTAAAGGTTTTGTAAACGCGATTATGCTCTTTATTTATATCAGTTTACGGATCAATGTTCTATGCAAATGTTTTTACTTTAAAGGTTTCGGAAGTATTTTTATTGTGAACGCGATTGTGCTCTTTATTTAGGTAAGTTTACGGACCAATGTTCTATTCAAGTATTTTTCTTCCACCAAGGTGATCTTGTTCAAGATTTCACTTCTGTCGGCACTCCCGGAGTGCCAGCACTTTTTTTTTGTATTTTATTTATATAACGTTTTTGTTTTTTATAGGTATCTTCTTCATATTGTCGTCTGAAATAAACAATGTTTCCATCTTTCCACCTTTGCCATTTCAAAAATATCAGACGGGGATGAAGCCTGGGTAAAAAAACCAAATTCTATTAAGTCCGTTAGTCAGATAATAAAAAAATTATTATATAGTATACGTAGTTTTTTCTTTATCTTATTAATAAAAAATACTTTAAAACGCGTTAAAGTTGGGGAGTGGGGGCTCAGTACATCACAATTCAGTATAAAATCTGGCAAAGCGTGACGTCCTGTTACATTTTAACTCTATGTATCGCCGTAATCTTTTGGTAACGTATGTGTAGTAGGCTCGCGTTCTGCCTAGCCTATAAGAAAAGGCTTAAATTTATTCAGTTCTGTTTTAGTGTTTTTTTTAGATAGTAACTAATGCGGTGGCTTACGTTTTTCCCTAAGGGATGTAAAGAACGAAGCCATTGCATTAAGTAGGTGGATTTAACAAGTGGTTCACTTATAAAGACTTCGTATGTACATAGTAACTTAGTTTAAGAACAGGCTATAGAGGACTAACGACAGTTGCTTTGTGATAAACTAGAGGTCGCAAAGGAGCTGTGTATTGTAGTATTGTATAGCTGTTAACCATTACGTTTTAGTTGTTTTGTGTAAATGCATTGTTCATGTATAAGCTGTGCAGTTATTAGGCAAGAGTAAAATTTCTACTGTACAGTTTTTCAGTACAGAAATTTTAGGACGTTGGTTAACTAATTCCGAACTGTGTCTGATAAGAAGTAGGTTCGTGTTTTTCTTAACAATTCTCATAAATCATTACTGTTACTAATAACATAACGTTAGAGTTTTTTTAGGATCACTCTGCCTACTGCCTTAAATATAAGCGTGAAGTTTATTCATCACACAATATCCCAAATAATCACAAATTCCAAACAGCTCCGACACAGCAATAATCTAACAAATGGCGCTCACAACTCACAGAAACAATTAGTGAAATTGGGCGAGAAAGAACATTGTTTTTTAAGTCTATTAATATTAGTCTTCGCCGGACAAAATAAACCAATATTGCGGTGGAAACGGGCTGGAACAATAGGTCTCTGTCACTACGATGGAGACAAATTGACCCGAAGGGGGAATAACGGTGATCCGGAGCAACTCGGAGCAAGCATTGGCAATAAATTCCTTTTTTAAAACCACTGAGCTGTTGTGGCCGTTAATTCTTAGCTCGCAACTGACCTAAGACCGGCGACTTTTACGACACTCATGTTCTCGTAAACAGGTTGGGAAATAAGTTGTTTGAACTCTTGTGGCTTTTTAGGGTTCCGTACCAAAATGATAAAAAGGAACCCTTATGGTGCGACTCAGTCTGTCTGTCTGTCTCTCTGACACAGCTGAATATCCCAAAAACTACTAATGCTATCAAAGTCAAATTTGGAATAGTTTTAGATGTCGTTTGTCCAACTATTTTGCAAATACGAAAGAAATAAAAATATACATATTTTTTTATTGCAACAGGGACTGAACAGTGGCCTTAAAAATTCGAAGTGGGGCTACTAATGTGGGGATCATATGAAAGAGCGCTATTTGCACATTCTCAAACATTTTTTTTTATCTTTTAGGCCGCATAGTTTTCGACTTATGACGAAAAATGTAAAAAAATACTGTTCCCTCCCGTTATCTCCGAAGTTTGCTAAGAGGAAAATCTGAAATTATTCTATGTGAAGTTATCTAAGGATTACAGGAAAAAAAAACGATGTCTCTAAATACCACACTTTTTCAGAAATCATCAACAAAAATTACATTAGTTCCATCTCTTAACCAATAGGTTAAGAGATGGCGCTGACCTAAAATTTCAATATTCTACGCCGTAGTGTTTAAATTCTCTGACGAATACAGGCCTCGCCGATGAAAATTTAAAATGGTACGGAACCCTCGGTGCGTGAGTCCGACGCCCTCTTGACCGGTTTTTTTGTTTTATGTCTTGTTCGTTTTTGGGAAAAGGGAATTTTACTCGCCATTGTAAATGTCTAACGTGCTACTTGAAGACAGAAGTCTAGAATCGTAGACAGAATTGACAATTTGACGATACAACGAGTGCCTAATTATTTTCGTGCTGATAAGCTAGATTTAGGGTAGCTTCGTTTCGGGTGACCACTGAAAATCAGCGCTGTGCTGTGGGTTCCCCATAGCACAGCATCATGCTGAGTGGAAGCCTTCTTGTCACAGTCATGTCGTGCAGCTGCCGACTAATTTCTGTTTTATGCTCGTGAATTATTTTTTACTTTTTGTTGTTTTCGTTTACTCTTGTCTTTTATGTATGCACGTGTCTCTGTGACAAATAAACCTATTTTTCTTTCTATTTACGTTATTATAGTAGCGAATTTAGGTAGACGTCAGTCACAAATTGTTACTTCATTGTGAAGTGTCACGTATGGCGTAAAGTTTTCTTATGATGGTAATCAGCTATTTGAATCAGCTTTTAGCTCCCGGACAGTTTGGAATCGTATGTTAAGGTTCCGCTAGTCGTCGGCTCGAACTCGTTGGTGGCTTGGTTCATATGCATGCTATTTCGTTTTATTTATTAAGTATTTATTTATCTAGCTTTTACTAATTTATTTATATGTTTAATTTTTTATTTAGTTAAATAGATGATGATTTATAACGAAAACGATTGCGTAAAATTTCATGAACAGACCTTTGGGTGTATAGATATTATGGAAAAACTGTTGGATGTATCTATTCAAAATAAAATTATTTTAACTTTTAAATAAATTATCTATCTCTGTATTTCTATTTTGCCATTTTCATACTAAATACGTTATTTATTTACACCCAAAAATGAGTTAAAATTTGTGTTCAAATATGGAAGTTACGACGCTCATAATTTCCAAACCAATTTTTTTTTTCAATTCTGCTTCTATTAAGGGCTAGATAATGACAAGAATAATTGATATAATTTTTAGTTTTGAACAAACACCGTCTAACAGACGAGTAATCACCATTCTACGTTTGTATGGAAGAGTGACCAACTAGCGTAACCTTAAACCTTTTGTCTTACGTGTGCGTTAGATTTCCATACGATTCCAAACTGTTCGCGGACATATTATCCATCGTCTGCTCAGCGCCTCAAACGCAGTTAGCCAATAGTATTCGAGTTTTACAGAATCAATACTTGCGGATAAAATCTCCAATTATGAGTTCGCACCTCGATGACGAGTATTCGATATCACTGATAAAAATATACCTACGCGTAAGAACATGATTGTACTGAAATTGTAATTCTGTATTTGTTATTCGTGTTGATGTTTTCATATCTATTGAATGTCGAATTTTCGTATTCAAAAAATGTTCCGAGAACGTACATTACTTTTTGACATGGCCAAACATCGACACAAAATTCTCCCTGGTTTTCATTATTTGGTAAGCCTTACTAATATTATTAATGTGAAAGTGAGTTTGTTACGCTTTCACGCTAAAACGGCTGAACGGATTTGAATGAAATTTGGCTCATTGTTAGACTATGAGCTGGATTAGGACATAGGAAACTTTTTATCCCGATATTCCCACGGAATCGAGACTTACGTGGGTGAAACCGCGGGGCGCAGCTAGTATTACATAATATTCCGTGATTTCCATTACACAGTTGATATTTTCCATTAAAATGATCACGTATACTTATTACGTAGTATTACGTGAACCTACAATTTTGTTTTTCAATTCGGTACTTCTTTAAAAAAACTCATTCACGTTCTCATTTCATACATTTATCTTCTTCTTTCCCATAGTTACACCTTCGCACATAAGCATAGGTTCCCGCGAATTCATTAGTGTGCATAAAATGCCTGTGTTGCCACTCGCAACCTACTTCCGTACAGGTGGGTCGGTGTAAATATTTGTGCGATATTGCCTTGCAGTCAGGGTTGCCATATTTTGCCATTTTTAATATTCAAGGACGCGTAGCCTAGGGTTATTATACTATTTGAATGGATCGAGTAGAAGAATAAGTAAATACCTCTCTTTCTCTCTCCCTATATTTAGCTTACGGTGGATTTATTTATATTTGTAGGCAACTCAATAAAAGCTAATCACATAGGTGTATCTAGGCTCCTTAAAACACAAGAGTAATAGAATTGACTGCTGGATAAGTGGTTAGATGGTTACAGCCTGGTGTCATTAGAATGCAATTGAAAAATTATGACCTTTGTTCAGTCATTTAGGTACCTACATTCACATACATGCTACCCTAACTAAGTCTCCATCTTATCTAAGTAAATAAACCATCTTATCTAAGTCTGCCATAGCAACAATGTTAACAAAATTGTTGTGTTTCGGCAGTTAGAGGTAAGATAGCTAGTTCGTCTGTGGTTGAGGATTCCGGGTGAAGCTCGCTTCCACCTTCGGCCTGATCATCACTTACCATCAGGTGAGATGCAGGCCAAGAGCTTACAGAAAAAAAAAACTATCACCCACTAAAGACTATGCACATTTTCTTTATCATTTCCATAAAAGAATCTATTATTAGCTCTAAATACACACCAGCCAGAAAATGACCTTTGCCTATTTACCTTTGCAGCGTATTATTACAACGAGTTAATTCGCGTAAAACTTTGGCATTTGGATTTGATGAACAGATTTCAGATTTGTTGCAGTTGTAATAGCAATCATGTAATTGCGTTTAATTTAAATAGATTTTTATTTTTGTTAATTTACTTATCTTTTGTATAGACTTTTTTATATTTTGCGAATGTGAGAACGCTGTAGGTTTAGTGGATTGTAGATTATTTTACCATTTTCTATTCTGTTAAGTACCTGGTAATTGTTGAAAGACCTACACTGTCGTCCCATACCTACTATCACTGTTAAGGCTTGTGCAGACTAGCGCGATATCGCGGGCGCTACAAGGGTCGCGCTGCCTTTACCGCCTGCGATATCGCGCCAGTTTGCACGAGCCTTTATTTGAAAATATTTAAAAAAATATTTTTAAAAGAGTAACCGTAGAGTTTCTTGCCGGCTCTTCTCCATAGGAATCTGACGTTTCATAAGTGCCCATGTAGGTTTATGTGAAAAAAAATATTTAGAATTAGAATTTTGAATTTGAACTATACATTGGCATGTTAATTTCAAATAATTGATTTCAATAAGGCACATAAAAAGCACTTTTGAACGTCAAAATTTACAAAAAATATAATTAATTCTAGTCGCCCCTTCCAAAAGGTAGTTTTCGGGAGAAGAATGGGCAAGGAACTTCACCGTTACTCTTTTAAAATGTTTAACAATATTTTTTTATACATTAATTATATAATTATATGTGAAGACGATGCACCTGGAATAAGATTACTATTCCACTATAGGTAAAAATAATTAAAAATGAAGCAATGACGGAAAAAATAATAATGTGGTGTATACATGGTGAACACATATTTACAAGCATTGTAAAAGAACCTATACGATATTCCTAAAAAAAAAAATACAAGTAAAATTAAGAAGTCAGTGTGTGAGTTGAAGTAATCACAAAATGTAAAATCAATGTTATAATAATTAATTATACAATTAAATTAGCAACCAGTTTGATTTTGTCTAGACTCTAAATTGTCCTATGGAGCTAGACTAGCATGTTTCCAAGCATTCTTATCTTGGATATAATCCTCTAATTTGTAATATGCTTGTTTACAAAGAGTACTTTTAATATGAGTTTTAAATTTTCTTTCAGTTAATTGTAATATATCACAAGGTATCTTGTTGAACATTTAACACAGTACCCCATAAAAGATGTATGTACTTTAAATAATCTGAAAAATGGTTGATCTTTCCTCTGGGCCCTAGAGTTTACTTTGCCGGAACAGGTCTGGGATGAGGCACCAGACCAAGAAAGATACAAAAACCTGCAGGGCAGCATGTGGCGAGCTGTTGGGCAGTAGCGACCCCACAGACTTTATCTCCCGGGAGAACTCTTGTTCCTCACCTCTGGCTTAACTTGCCTTTATTGGCCGGCTGGAGTGAACACTGACGAGGAACGGAGCTCCCACCTCATTCTTGCCTTAATTGGTTGGCTTGAGTGGAGATTCGCAAGAGCAAACGTGTTTGGAGGAGGGAAGTATTCCAGTATGTGCTCGTAGGGATCTTGACCTTCTCCCGGGCTCTTGGATTGTTCTGAAAGCCATGGAATACCTCTCCAGTCCTCAAGCACCTCAATATATGTTGCCCCCTTGTCGCTATGTCACTATGTGCTAGCGACAGTTTTCGGGGGCCCATTATTGAGTGTGCAAGTCACCCCCTACCATTTTATCCGTGTTTTCAAGTTCTGCAATAGTTCTGCACCAATCGGGGGTTGTCCTTGGGTGCACTTGCATAGTGCATGCAGGGATAATCTTCGGTTGGTGCCTCATTACATATAAAATTGTCTAAGGGGCCTCTGCAAGTTGGCTTTGGCCCCTCGTACGCCTTCCAAAAGACCGGGACCCTAAGGTCCCGAGAGTTTTAAACATATAAAAATAATAATAATTATTAAAAAGATGTATTAATTTTCTTACATACATAATATTTTCATAGATGAATTGGCAATATTATTCTTTTTAAATAGTTCCCTGAGAGATTCGCGACGACATAGATTATAAATGGCTCTGACAGCTCTCTTTTGTAAAATAAAGATGGATTCAATGTCAGCAGCCCGACCCCACAGTAAAATAGCATACGACATAATGCTGTGGAAGTAGCTATAATATACCAAACGCGCGTAAAGTTGTGTTTCTACATAGATATATTATACAGGGTTATTGGTTATACGTTGGCAATCCGTTAAGGGGATGTAGGAGAGGTTATTTGCAACCAAATTAACCCTAATGACCCCTATGCCAATGTCAACCATTTTCGAGTAATTTGCCTTTTTTATGTATGAAGTAAAACTATAAAGTCTACCTAATAACCCTGATATACAGGGTTAATGGTTATACGTAACTATTTTCAAGTAATTTAACATTATATATTTTAAAATGTATGAAATAAAAATTTCAAATGTAACCAATAACCCTGATATACCGGGTTAATGGTTTTACGCATACATTTTAAAATATTAAATGTCAAATTCCCTACATCCCTTTATGAAGACATAACAAAAATTGTAAACGAACTGGCAACGGAAAGCGAGAAGGTAGGATTAAAAGTGAACCCGGAAAAAACAAGAGTAATGACAAACGGAGAGAGAATTACTATAAACTTAGGAAACAATCAAATTGATTATACAGATGAATATATTTATCTGGGACTAATTGTCCCAGGTAACCGATGATAATCCGATGCGCAAAGAAGTTGAAATAAGAATAACCAATGGCTGGAGAAGGTACTGGGGTTTGAAAGAGATTATGAAAGATAAAAACCTGCATTCGAATATAAAAAGCAAACTATTTAATACTTGCATTCTACCAGTTCTCATGTACGGCAGCCAAACATAGACCTTATCACATAACACGATTAGAAAACTTGGAACATGCCAATACACAATGGAAAGGAGCATGATGAATGTGAAAAAGGCAGACTAACTGACAAACCGTGTAATAAGAACCAAAACAAAGGTTATAGACATAACATGCAAAATTAGAAGGCTTAAATGGCGATGGGCAGGGCATATGATAAGAGGAAAAGACAAGTGGAGCAAAATTATGACACAATGGTATCCTAGAGAAGGTAAAAGGAAAAGGGGTAGACCACAAAAAAAATGGGAGGACGACTTAAGACAAGTGGCAGACGTCACATGAAACAGAGTGGCTCAAGAAAGGCATGAGTGGAAAAGGTTGGAGGAGGCCTTTGTCGACTGGCGAACAGATCTACATAAAATAAGTAAAATAAAATAAGAGACTAGATTAAGATTTACATTAAACTTAAGTTTTCTATGTATTTTGTCATTTAACTGTAATATGGATCTGAATAAAAGGCTATATTATTACATCCCTTTAACGGATTGCCGACTTATAACGAATAACCCTGTTTATTAAGACCTGCGGAACGAAATTCTAATAATTTAACCGGACCACATTCAAAGGTCATGAAACAGCAGTGTTATTCTGTAAAAATCTCACCGTGAACGCTTAGGTGAAGTGCGCTGTCATTCGACGATATGCTAGGGATTGACACTTTTGACAGCTCACTTTCAAGCTCACTTCACCTAAGCGTTCACG
The DNA here is from genome assembly GCA_916610215.1 of Omphaloscelis lunosa. Lineage (NCBI taxonomy): Eukaryota > Metazoa > Arthropoda > Insecta > Lepidoptera > Noctuidae > Omphaloscelis > Omphaloscelis lunosa. The sequence continues at coordinate 7,458,601 of OU744247.1, forward strand.
GTGAGATTTTAACAGAATAGCACTACTGGTTAGTATTTACGTAGGTAAGAACCTAGGTAAATACCATATAAGTTTAAGCAAAAAATCCTTAACGTTTCTGTCTCATTGTCGGTCTCATAATCTGCAATCCTTCATAATATATTTCATACAGCACAAGCTGGATTCCCTTTGAACGTAGGTAATATAAAGCCTGGAATACATAGTTTTGGGCTGAACGGTTGTTGCCAACAAGCTATATTGACAGACTGATCCTGTCTGAACGAGGCTTAATGAAAACGTGTGTGGGACGATATTAAATTACATCCCATACGCCACAAAGCCATTTACGCCATTATTTTATTACATACCAAAACGGTCAGAATGAGGGTTTACCTACATGAAAACTCACGCCACTTTGAAAAGAGGTCTTCCATTTTGACAATGAATTTAAAATATATGACGTCGTTCATCATTCTTTTCATTCATTCGTTCATCAAGGCGTTTAAACACTTTTGAAAGGTCTTTTTTCTTTCTTTTTCGTGTGGTTACTGACTAACCTAGTGTCAGAGTGAAAAGGAAAGAAGAGAACGGTGCCCGGACCTGACGTCTCAGTGCTGCCACCTAGTGAACGCCATTTCAGAAAACCCTCATTAATGGTATTTTTGAATTTTGCTGGAAAATAGACCAGCCTAAATTATAGACCTAGTTCTATTGAACTGGTTTTCTATCCTCGATTGACTAAGGTCTGTGTGGACTGTATTAGTGCTGATTTAACAGCTGTTAGAGGGCGCCTCTGTATATGAGCTACTAGCTGCGCCCCGCGGTTTAACCCGCATAAATCTCGATCCCGTGGGAATACCTGGATTAAAAGTATTCTATGTCCTAACCTAGGTCATGGTCTACTCATATGCCAAATTTTATCAAAATACGTTCAGCTGTTTAAGGGTGAAAGCGTAACAAAAAAATAAACAAACAAAAAATCAAATCATTTCTCTTTAAAATATTATTATTATTATATTTGTAAAACTTGGGAGTATATGTATCCGGTCCTTTGAAAGGCGTACGAGGGGCCGAAGCTAAGGCCACGGATAAGTTCGCAGGGGGTGACTTACACACTCAATAATGGGCCCCGGAAACGGTCGCTAGCACCTAGTGTCGTAGCAACAATGGGGCAACATTTCCTGAGGTGTTTGAGGAGTGGAGAGGTATTCCACGGCTATCAGGACAATCCCGGAAGTACGGTTAAGATCCCTACCAGCAACTTACTGAAATATTTCCTCCGAGCATTATTATTATTAGTTTAGATAGATTATTTGATAAGAGAAACGCATGTATTCCCGTCCTAGATGACAATAAAAAGAAAATATTTTATTTGGGACACGCACAGGAAATACAAAACATAATAAAAAAAGGAACAAACAGTAACAAAAATAAAAAAGGAGCATTCTAGACTAACAAAAAAAAAATACGACCTGTGCGAGGCCAAAAAGGCTCCTATCTCAGCATGATGCTGCGATATTTAAAAATAAATAAATACCACAGCGCTGGTATTCTGATAGCTGGTATTAAAAATAAATAAATACCGCAGCGCTGGTATGACCAAGTATTTAATACTTTGGAAATACGGGTTGAATAGAGAACCTCCTTTTTTAAGTTAGTTAAAAATCTTCACATCTAATGACGGAACACACTATTCAATTTTAGTAGAATACGTAGCTATTCTGCCAGATACATCAATATTATTGTAATAAAAACTTAGACATCCAACTTTATAATAATTGTGTTCGGTGAGTTTAAGAACTAGTCTTATTTTAAGTCGGCGTGCAATATCAATCGGCGTATAAGTAATGCATGATGTGCTTACCAGTAAGAAATTAGTACACTAGTCTATAAGTCTATTGGATGTATCTCATATCTTTGTAGCTGTGTATTTAATTGTTGGTGAGACAAACAAATAAAAATAATGCCATCGCTGAAATATGCAACATCATCTCAACTAAAGTAAATAAATGATTGAAGTGAAAACTTTAAGCGCATTGGGCATTTTTGAGATGGGACTAAACCATTGATTTCGTGACACACCGTGATGACACCAGCTTTTGACCATTAAAAAGACTTCAACGCGTTGATTGCCACGGTGCGTGGAGTAAAAGACATCAACGCGTTGATTACTGCGGTGCCAATTTTTTTTCAAGTTTTTACTTCTGTCGTCATTCGCGGAATGCCAGTTTTTTAATTTTAATTTTATATTTATTTATTTTCAATTCATTTTACGATTTTAATACTTAAAATAAGTGTAATTTAATTTGTACGAGAACTATTTGTATCATTATATTATAACGAATAGCAAATGATTGTAGGAGGAAGGCGCCGATGTCTGTCACACAGTTAATACTAGCACAGACATCGTCGTTAACTCAACCTTTCAAATACTCAAAACTCTGTACATTGCGTTTTTGTTAGGATAGATGAGTTGTATCAACATTATTGTTTTAAAAAAGTATTAAAAAGATTTTTAAATATCTTACAGCAAAGAAAAACGAGAATAGGGACGGGAATGAGGTGGCAGGGACATCGACGGGGCGTCGGGAATCGCGGGGCGATTTCCGGCCACCGTAGGCGCGGGCTTGCGGGCGGTGAGCAATGGGTGGCTCACCGTCCGATAAGGACCAGGCCCGGGTCGACGGCGCGTTGTGTTCCACGCGCGCCTCAAAGAGATGTCAGCAGAATTGAAGGGGTCCACTAGGGCCGATGCCTGCCGGGGCTGCGAAGAAAACCGAAAGGGAGATCGTGGCCCCCGGCAACAGGGCAACCGAAGGAACACGGGTGGGTTTTAGTCAGTAAGAGTCTGACACGCCCTCCCGCTCCGCCCAGAGCGGGAGAAGTTATTTGATGATTTCCCACCCTCAAAAAAAAAAAAAAGGGACATCGACGGGAAAACTGTTACCATTTCAGTACATGATTCTGAACGCCCGCGTTGTAATTTATCGTCGGTTATTAAAAAAAATCTGTTGTTTCATAGAAAAGTGCAATACCTAATGATAGAAAGAGAGAGCTCAATTATTTATTTTTGAATTTCTTTTTTTCAATTTACGAATAATTAATATCTTATCATAATTTTTATGATTACTGGCTAATAGCTCGACCCGTGTGCTAAATTAATGTCGCCACTGTAGCGGCGGTATGTAAATTGTCTGCTAACCCTATAAATATCATGATAAAGTTCCACGCGCTAGCAACAGTCTCCAGAAACTACTAGTAGATGTAAAAATGCTTATAGCATTTCCACCGACCGACAATTTTTCCGTACTCGAGATAAATGTATTTCCATTATCGTTTCCACTTCCGTAATCCGCAAGCGGACACAAAGCAATCACATGTGTATTGTAAATACCTTTTCATAGATGCTTACGAATTGGTTTTTTGTACTGATAATGTGAAGTTACTGTATTGCGTTTTATTTGAGATTCAGGTCATTTTGGGATGAGTATTTGCCTCGGAAAACCTGTTGAGCTGTTGGTGCCGGTTGTCATTGTAGATCTTTGTCAGTGGTCAAAAGCCCAAAAGTCTGACAAATAGTCTTATCAAGGGGTTTCGTGTTACCCATTAATTGGGTTGTGAAGGTCACATAGGTACTGCTCCATGTATAATACTGGCATTTAGCTGCATCTGGTAAGACTAGAAGTTTACCCCAACATTGTTGGGGAAAGGCTTAGCAGATGTATTGGTTTTAAAGAAATAGTTAAGTATTTTTACAAAAAAAAAAACAACAGACTTCCAAAAAAAACGGTAAAAAAAGGAAGTCGGTTAAAAAAGGCTGACAAAAACACTTAGGTAATCTTATAATACGGAACCCTCAATGTTGACTTAATTATTGGAAAACACTTTACCTCCCAACAGGGAGGTAAAGTGTTTTCCAATAATTCATACCTTTATTATTATTACCTTATTATGCAAACTTATTATTATTATTATTACCTTATTCATACCTTTGAACACAAAGGTATGAATATATACAGGGTGGTAGGTACTAAAATATTTTGTATTTTTTACAGCGATGCGGAAGAGGACACTAAGGCATCGAGGTATCGATGCCTTAGTGTCCTTTTCTTTTGTATTTATTTTTATAGTTAGTTAGTCATTTGATTAATTGCCTGGTGTAAATAGTTGTATTATATATTATATATAAACATTTTATTGAATAGAAAGAAAGAAAAATAGGTTTATTTGTCACAGACAACAAAAAGTACATAATAAATCACGAGTATAAAACAGAAATTAGTCGGCAGCTGCACGACATGACTGTGACAAGAAGGTTTCCACTCAGCATGATGCAGTGCTATGGGGAACCCACAGCACAGCGCTGATTTTGATTCTAATTTTTCAGTGGTCACCCGAAAAAAAATAAAAATAAAGAAAAGATGTACGGAAATCAAGTCAGGTTCAGTGATTTGTTTATTAAAGAATAGCATGTGTATAGAATAGTAGATGTCAGTCTTTTTGGCAGAGGGGCTGACCAGGGTGCGCATTGTTCAGTCAGACAATTGTTAAGCAAATTGACACCCTACGTTAATTTGCCGTGTTATAGTCATTTCACACAACTGTCAAAGAATGACAGTTGTGATTTGAATATACGGACAATTTAAGTTGGTTGTCAGTTTGCATAATAATCCCAACTTTACTTCATTGGATAGTCGCATGTAAGCAACTTTCGAGGTAATTTGTGGCAGAAGCAGGTATCTAAAGAAGCGTAGCGGGAATAGTTCGCGTAACTACGCTAAATGATTAGTGTAGTTAGTCTTCAGTTATTAATGTATAAAAATAGTTACAAATCATTATCTTAATGTTTTCCGCTTGATTTTTTTTCTTCTTCTCCAGTAATCATAAATCGCATTCAACGTTGTATACAGGCTGGCAGGGACATCGACGCGAAAACTGTTACCATGGATTCAGAACATGATTCTGAAAACCCGTCTAAAAATTTTCCGTTGGTTACAAAAAAAAAATCTCCTGATTCATTGAAAAGTGCAATTATGGTCAAAATGTATGGAGCAGCAGATTTTTTTTTTTAACCGACGAAAAATTTCAACGCAGGGTTCAGAATCATGTAATGAATCCATGGTAACAGTTTTCACGTCGATACCCTGCCACACCTATAGTTTTCTTTTTAAAAGATAGCTTTTTTTCCGTGCGACTGTTCTAACGCTGACTATCAAGTAGACGCTGAAAATAAAACCAAAAATATATATTGTCATAATAGTTACTCGGGTAAGCACCTAGCTTTAACGGATACTAAACTGTAATGTCCTCTATAAACGCATTAACTTAAATAGAGAAAAACGAGCATTAAAAATATGAGTTTAGGTAAATAAAATGTATTTATTGCACTGATAACGTTGTATTGGTATTTAAAAAAATCTGTTAACCTCCGGTATACCACGGCTTCAATCATGCCATGCCGATATACCAACATAGTAACTACATCCAGTTGTCAAAATGATAAGCTGAGACTTATTTAATTATATTTTTTCAATCCATTGGGTGGCAGATCAATAAAATTCGAACGATATTTTCATGTACCTATTTTGTCACAGTAACCACTTAAACACGTCTGAAAATTTCAACTTAATGTATTTTATTTCTTGGAGATAGAAGTTTCAATGAGAAGAGAGTAATTTCTTTAAGTATCCTAATATAAACTACTTAACGAACTGTAAATGCAGATATGGTTTTATTGTCCTTTATTTAGTAATAAACGTTGATATTTTATGAAAACGATCTCGTATTTTAACAGGGTATTCGTGTTAGTTGAAGCAAGTTTAATGTAACTGTGAAATGGCGAATTTGGACTTTTACTCTTAGCGTTTCCACGGACCACAATCTAAAGTTACGTAACCTCAATCTGCCTAGCCTTTTCCTAACTGTGTTAGGGTCGGCTTCTAGTCTAACTGGATGCCGTTGAATACCAGTGTTTTATATGTAGTTAATGCCAAGGCTCGGATACCGGTTAAATTTGCAAACCGTTATTATGTCCTTGACGCAAAAACCTTTACATTCGGTTTCCCTCGTAGAAACCGGTTTTGGAGGATTCTTTACATAAAGGTTTTTTTCGGATTAAACGGTTTAGAGGAATATTAACAGGTTTTTTGTTTAGTTTTCATTCAGTGCGGCATCCTCACAAGTAGTCACAAGTTGCAACGCGTTTACTGACATGCCGCTCGTCGTATAAACTGGTTAATTTAGGTTAAATAAAAGTTCTTAAAACGTTCACGTTCTTAAGAAAAGTTCGGAGCAAAACCCAAAAAACCGGTTTTCACCGGTATTTTTGATACCGGTTCCGAGTCTTGGTTACTGCCTATCTGACCTCCACAACCCAGTTACTGGGTAACACGATACCCCTTGGCAAGACTGATTGTTAGACATTTGGGCTTCTGACTACCCATGGGGCTGTTATTCGTCCGTCATATATTCGGCAATCACATACATGATAAAACTTTCTGGGCTCTGAAACTTTTTTCTAGATACATAATTGATTACAGCTTAGGAAGCTTCAACAAAAATAAAACTTTTAATTAAAAATAAACTAATAATTGAAAAAGTTTTCATAATTAATAGTAACTCTTCTGGAAAGTCCATAAAACTAGTTTCAAGCAGAACTTGGAACGCCAAATTATAGTTCGCCAAGTTTGAAATATCTAGAAATTTTTCACTTGAACTATTAGGAAAATATACTTATTCGCCTGAAACTGACGTTAATAGTAGCTATTAAAAGAGGCTGCCGACGTGAAAAGAGCGAAGTAACTTTTATTTATTATTCTAACTTCGCATTTTTTAAATTCTGTAGCTCGGATTTTGTGGAAAATGTAAGTATTTTAAGGTAGATGTTCGGAAATGGTATTAAATTGGTCGTCGGTAGTAATAAAATTTTACTTTTTCGAGTCTACCATCAAATAATTTTTCTTTTGACGGCCGAGTTAAGTATCATACGTCAGTTGTTTATTACTACAGTATTTTTATATGACTGAGTACAGTATTTTTATCTCACGAAGCGACGCGCGCTTTACTTGTGGTACCCAAGTGTACAAACACGCTGTGAAAGTGTGCATGAAGATGAGAAGCGTCAGCATATAACACCCACACACAGACTTCCGACTTCGACCATAATTATATCGGACGGTTCCGAGAGCTCCTGCGCTTATACACACATTTTCAGTATGTTTGTACACTTGGTAACCACAAGTAAAGCGCGCGTCGCTTCGTGAGATAAAAATACTGTACTCAGTCATCGACAGAAGAAGACTCAGGTTCCATAGGACATGCACGAAGTTTTCTTACTTTACGATAAATTATTTCTTTATTATTGTCGTTCTGGCTTATTTGTTTATCTAAGCATAGAAGCCAGTTGATCCATCAATTTCATATTATTTAGTAAACCAAAAATTCACCATCGCTTAAAAGGAAATCTATAAACTACTTGTATTACGGAAATCCACTTATCGGCACACCATCGTGCCTCAGTACCCTCTTTTTATTGACTTACCTATTCCGATAGCTAGTAAAACGAGGGAGCATCGGCGTCATGTGTACTTTTCACTTGACGTGCCCACTGACGAGAGGTGAACTGATTAACGTGGCGGCCATGACAGATGATGGTGACGTCACATCAGTGTGATCACGGGAAATGAACGGAACTATAATTTATGGAACGATATTCCTTTGTTTCTTTAATGGGAAATGTAATGTAATACTTTTTGGGCGAAAGGAAAATAGGTCGGTCGATGGTACTACCTACACCTTTCAGACTAATGTCGTTATGAGATTGTAAGAAACCACCTTTTTATGTCTACCTTTGTATTATGGGTCCCTCTATCTGGCAAAGTCTTGATGGTCCGAAATTTATTTGGCATAACACACTTGGCATAATTTTATTTAAAACGAATATTGAAAGGCATAAAATATATTTAATATAATTACTGTTTGGCCGAATGTTTATATGTCCGAATTTACAATGGCATACTTTTAAGATGGCAGAATTTTATTTGGCATAATTACCTTTGGCAAAGTTAAAATACCGCATAATTTCGTTTAGCATAACGTTTATAAATATATATAATCGTTTTTAAATAATCGTCGGCGACGATTATTTGGTATAATTTCACGTGGCATACTATGAAGATGGCAGAATTTTATATAGAATAATGTTATTAGGCATATTGCCATATCTATGAAATAGCATTTTTAACCTTAAATTAAAATATTGTCTTAAAAAGTCAATATGTTGTGCTACAAAAGTTAGTGACAGAAACGAATCGCTATAAAACCGACTCCACGTAGTCCACCCGTACCCGTACCCCTAGAGTGTAATTTAAGCCCGCGTAGGCGCGGAGGGGCGAGGCAGCTTCGGCTTGCTGGCCGGCCAAGGATGGTCAGCCTCAGCCGCGGCGGTGAGCGTTTAAACCATGTGCAACGATAAGTTCGCGTGGGACCGCCGGAGCCCCGCAGCACCGGAGCCGTGACAGAAACCATTCCTGCTGCATGTTGCATGCTCGCTCGCTTATTTGCATGTTTGCATGCTGCATGTTTGCTGCATGCATGTAATAGATGAGTCTTTCAATTATTATGGATATGAAATGTATGCCAAAAAACGATTCTAACTGTAAACTGTCTGAGATATGATAGTTCTGCCTTTTAATAACTATAGATTTGAAATGTCTGCCAAAACACGATTCTATGTGAACATTCTGCGATATGATGGTTCTAGTTTTTAATTATTATGAATATGAAATGTATGCTTAAAGATGATTCTGACTTACAAAATTATGAATTTTGAATGTATGATAAATGAGTGTTTGCTAAACGATTTTCTGCGAAATGAATTTATGTTATCCGCTGTTATGCAAAATTATATTATGACGTAGACGAAGTTCTGCAATAAAGGGAAGACCCTTGTATTATACCATCTTAAGTCTCCTTTTTTGGATTGAGTCCCGGGGTTATATAGGAGCAGCTTGGGTTTAGTAGGTATTCAGTGTTGTAAAGTTAGAAAAATTAAATTTTTCTCAAATTGACTGCAAACTTAAGAGCGTTCGTTCTAAAAGTTGGAAACGTCGTAAATAGCTGTCAAATATTTCCCTGTTTTGATTCATTTGGTAATATATTTGGTAATATACTGTATGTAAATAGGAAATATTGCTAACTAGTGAACTAGCACATTAATAATGAATTGCAATTATAACACTGATTTTGATATTGTAACCGTTTTATGTGGAAAAAAAAGGCATTTGGAAAGTTTCCGAATACTTTTTTACATCTAAACCAAATATTCGGCGTTACGATATTAATTATTGCATTTCATAATCAATATTTTAGTTCACTAGTTAGCCATATTTCTTATAGTAATATTGGCAAATTAATAAAAACAGCGAAATATTTGACATCTATTTGCGACGTTGTCGAGTTTCAGAATGCACGCTCATAATCGCCGTATATTCGAGTCACAACTGTCATACTTTGCCAGTTGTTTGAAATGTCACATCGCGCATTGATGTTATGTGTCAATTCGAAAAAATAATTAATTTCCCTGATTGTAATTACGTTATGAACTGCTAAAGGTTTGTAGTTGAAGTAAATAACAAACAACCAACAATGTTAAAATACAAGTTGGCTTCGCAATCAGGATCGATGTTCACTTCTGTTACTAGTTAGGCACTTCTCTCAACTTGATTGAGTTTATAGAACCGGATAAAGCAAAATATTATAAAGTTATGGACGCTGGAGAGCGCTTTCACGAATTCTGTGGTCATTTTTGTGACAACGATCGACTGTGAGTTAGTTCAAACTGTCGTTCGTGGCTGGTATTGAATTTGAACTGGATCATTACTCAATTGCGGTTTTTGACGTTTTAAATGCTGCTGCAACCTGGTTTGAGTTTTCATTTTAATATTTATTGAAGGTATTATTTTTCCTAGATAATTTTCGTGTTTATAAAATCGTGATCGTGTTTCAGAGTTAACGATGTTCTTCAGTGAGTATTTAAAAAAAAAAAAATGTTTTTACTCGAAATTTTTAACCAGTATGTATTTCTTAAATATTGCTCTACCATATTTTTATAAAGTTATGATGACGATTCTGTTGCTTGTAATGTTGTGTGTTAATATTTTAATTGCTTCAGCTACTATCGACGAAGCGGTTTCTGAATGGAGAAATTCTTTTAATGAATTTGGAAATGGAAATTTAAACACGACACTGACCGTTGTTTGATTCGCGGGATACCTACTTAAAATTTTTACAGTAAGTCCATAGCCGATTGTAGGCAGCAGAAGCAGGTAACGTGTCGCCGCAACATTAATAGTTTCTAGGTATTTCACTAATGGTTTCCGTAGCTAGCGATACGACGATTTCATAGAAATACGTAGAAACCAGTAGTGTCGCGACGACATTTCGCCTGCTGCTACTGCCTGCAGTCGACTACGGAATTGTACGCTTACAGAGCTTGATTACGATGATTTTCGTCGGTTATTTTTACAACGTAATCTACTGAAGAAACTTGGATTTATAGATATTATAAGTCTGAAAGCGCCAACCCGTCTTGAGCAAGCGTAGTGATCAATGCTCGATTGCTCGTGCCTTCTCTGTATCAGAAGAGGCTTTTGCTCTGCAGTGGGACAATAATAGTGTGGAATTATCTATATTCTAATATTTAAAATAACATCTAACTCTGATTTATTAGCTCGCTACGATAATTAATAGCCAAATTAATATAATTTTAACGTTAGGGGTATGACAAAACTAAAAAAATATAATATCCTAACTAAAACTATTAGACTAAAACTAAACTAAAATTAAACTAAAATATGGCGTCGAAAAATTCCTCCGCGTCGCTGTCGACTGGTAATGTACCCAAGAGACTAGCCGCATTGCCACGTTGTATGGCAATGCTTAGCCGCTGTCCAAGGTAAAAACCAGCCCTTGGGTCACGGGAAGTGTCAACCAGTCGTTTGGAGATTTCATTGAACAGACCGTGAGCACTCGGACCCCACGGCCCTAGGGTTTCAACCCCAAACGGCTCGAAAATATAGTGACCTATAAGGTTATTATACTTTCGCCGCTTGAGGTTTTCCGCAGCCGCAGCGGCAGCGCCAGCACAGCACGCTGAGCCAGGAAGATGGGATGGCGCTAGAGTATCGACAGACGTTGCGTCCCACACTAAAGGCCTACCCACCTTCCATGGAAATAAAGACATGCCGTCCGGTCTCTTACCATCGTCGCGTGCCAAGCCGTTGGGTTCTAATACAGCTGGAACGCCGACGGTGACAAGAGCTCGTCGGATAATGTCATTAATGTTTGCATGCCGCGCTAAGCGACCCGCACTTCGGCTGCAAGACAGGCCGTGGTGTCCGAGGCTGTTGACAACTTCACCACAGTGACAGCGATGAGGAGAACAACAAGGAGCTCCTAGACGCAGGGAAGCAGCAATGCGGAAGGTAGTGTCGTCGAACAAAGTGCCTAAGTTCGACGACGGTAGTGCATGAAGTCACAGGCCCGACTCCCACTTACCTACAGCCAGCAGGCGCGCACGCTCCGCAGTAGTAACAGACGTGTCGAGTAAATTGTTCTGTACTACTCTGCAGAGCGGCTCATCCCACCGTCTCTGGGAAAATGGATTGTCGGGCGGATCTGAATTCGGGCAAGCGAGTCTCCAGGCATCCATAGCCTCGGTGAGGTACGGCACATCAAAATTAATCAGTGTGGAAGCTAGGATTTTCCTGATTAATTTCTCAGTACCGTGAACCGAGGATATGAAAGCCGGTAAACTAATACTAGAAATTTTGCGGACGCCGAGGCCTCCCATACGGCCCTCCATAATATTTAAAATTAATTTAATTTAATAATAATATTATAAAGGGGTAAAAAAAGTCTTTGTTTTTTTGTATGTAGGGGGTAATTTCTGGAACTGCCAGTCGGATTTGAAAAAGTCTTTTTGCATTGGATAGCTCGATTATTGATGAAGGTTGTCAGCGTATGTAACATTACGCTACGACCCCTAGGAGTCGAGAAAAAAAAACGCTAAGCGAAAACGAAGAATTAGCGAGGGCGGGCGATGAGACGCGATACCGCATCGCTTCCCATCGCCCGCCCTCGCTAATTCTTGTCGAAGGTCGAAATTTCATGCGGACGAAGTCGCGCGAAGAAGCTAGTTATTATATAATCTATTGATAAGCACAACAAAAAAAAAAAAACGAAACCAAAAAGCTCAAAAACTCCAAAACCAAAAAAACAAACCACCAAAAATATCCAAATATTTTCTCTTTTTTTCTTTCTTTCAAAATCTAGAATAACCACTACGAAAAAAAACACGCAACATGGTATTTAGGGGACCAAAAATTGGCCTTAGAAAATTTCGTCCAGATTTCAAGAGGTCTGGTATAAAAAGCACAATGGTTACATTGTACGCTTTCCACGATTCGGAATGAATGATGACGTTTCGCCAAATGCCCTGTGAAAATGATAAATTGCTTTATAATTTCGTCGGAGTCCTTTTATGGGCTTGATCATGATGATGCGTTGTTATTGTTCAGTGTATGGATGAACGTAATAGGTTGTTGTGATTTCATGAAACCCTGGTACCTACGAGTAAGTAATTCGTTTCGGTGAAGTTTTGTAAAATAAAAAATAAATAAAAAAGGTTCGAGTTACGAAACATTCAAATAGAAGGACAAAACTAAGAAAAAGGGGTAAACAAAGTAAAAGTGATTTTCTTAAATATTAGTATTCAGTGTAAAGATAATGCTTCTTACTTTTATTCAGTAACAAAAATCCTATTATTTCTGGTCGTCCCATATTTGATCCTTTCATATTCTATTCAATGTTTCTTTAGGAGTATAGAATCAAAAATATTCCACGTCGTTTATTTTTTAATTCGGTGGGATTTTTGTGTGACGATTTCCCTTTCAACATGTTATGGGAAAGCGTGACCTACTTAAAAAATAATTGCATTTCTGAGTAAGCCGCTCAAAGACTACGGATCTATGTGCCGGGAATTTTAATCGTATCTTCCTTGATCTTTTAAAACTTCACTTACGCTTTTGTCTTTAAGCCCATAAAGATTTTATAGATGAGAGCATAAACAAAAAAAAAAAAAAAACTTGTTTTTATTTGAGATCTGCTTCTTGGGCATGCTTTAATTAAATTGTAGATGGCTTTTCTTAAAGAAAATTTTAATGTTGTTGAATGTCTAAAATTAAAACTGTTCTTATTTACGAACATTCTCATCCAAAGGTTATTTTATGGTTTCAACTGAGAATATTTCAGTTAGCTATCATAACATCACACCTGTAATCCTCGAAGGGTGAGACAGAGGTGTACCAATAGTACACCCACATTTCGCCAGTTATGTTTAAGTCCCAGGTAATAGGCGGCGAGCCTATTGCCATCAACCGGGCACAAATCCGGACTGCTACTGAGATATTTCAGATGGAAAAACCCAATAACACTGCCCGACCCGGGAATCGAACCCAGGACCTCATACTCAGCGGTAGCGTTTTGCGACCTCTAGGCAGTCAATTAATGTAAAAAAACAGTCATAATTTTCTCACGCCAACTCTATGCAAAGCTAAAGGGGCAAATATCTCAAAAGGTACAAAAAATGTAAGAAATCGCACTAAATATTTAGCTTATGATCTTCAAGGCAATATTAAATTCTTTTGGGTACGTTGGATATTTATTTCGAAATATATTTTCGATGTTTGAGTCTTGTGCCGTTTGATCGGATATAAAATGGGGCTTAGCGGTAGATACTTTTAGATAAGCTGGTAGAAACTATTTTTGTCCAATATTTTTTGCTGAATTTGGGGCATTCGAATGTAGGTACAATACAAAATGATTGGATACGTTTGCAAATTATTGATACTAACAGTCAGAAGGACGCTGCTGCAGATCCCCTTGATTTACTAGGATTCATAAATATAATTGCCTTCTTAACATTTATAGAAAGGTACTCTCACAATTGTTACGTAAGTATCCGGCATTATATTAATAATCTATGGTCTTAATGCCTTCCTGTTCCTGTGTGCACTCTCCCACCCGTCATGGCTGAATACACGTATCGAATACAGAGATAAATCTTCTCGTCTTATTACATAACCTACAACAAAATTAACTTAATTTTGTCCATTTTTCTCTCTAGCTTTTTCTGTGCATATTTATATTATCTTTTTACAAACATGCTTGGAAATTCAAGCATTATTTCGACAACCTTCTTCGAGATAAATCGAAAATGCTGTACTTGTCAAATACATGCGAGTAGGCGGCCGGCAATGTTACTATGAAAATTCTTATCAAAGATTTTATTTAAATCTCGTTGTGACTTGCAAATAGAGCTGTTTAAAGTAAAAAAGAAAAAAAAAAAATAACATATTGGCGCGTGAAACTTTATCGTTGTTTGTCATCGATTCTGGAATTTATAATTAATTTACTCAGTTTGAATTTCCGCGCATTATTTGAGAAAAGTATTATACAAGCCTTGGCCGTAATCAGGCATTGATGGACTCACATTTTCACGATCATCCATCAATGCCTTAATTGCAGGCCGCGACAGTAATGTATTATATTTACCTTTTTATAATGTTAGGAGGTACTCAAGGCCACCATACATATAGGTAGTTTTCCGTATATTAATTTGTTGTTTAATTTAAATGTTCTTACTTATACAAAAAAATATATTACATTATTAGTATAAATGGAAAGTGATTTTCCCTTTATGTTTGGTATGATTTTGATAGCTAATCTATCAAATTGATTATGACAGACTTATGCTGAGATAGGTTCTTAGAAATGGAAATGTATAACTTTCAAGTTTTCATTTCTAGAAATAATAGCCTACTCTACAAAAAATATTGCTTATTCACAATCGATAATTTATACTAAAAAGTTATTAAATTAAACGAAAATAGTAATGGACGGCGCGGCGTTGGAGTCATTTTGAAACGAGACGATGTCTATGAATACCAAATGACGATAAAAATTGCCTTTCTTTACAAATTGATACTTACACTTTTCTTTTAAAATAAATTCAATGTTCAAATGGCCTCAACGTAAGGAACTACTTACGTTGAGGCCATTTGAATACCGAAGGTAAAAAAAAAAAAAACGAAAAGAACCTGCCAGTAAAAGTGAGTCTATTTATTTATTTATATTTATACAGTGTGTTAACTAACGAAGGGCGTTCCCTTTAACCTGCAATAGTATAGGGTCGATAAATGCATTTTTTTAAATTAAATTGATATACTTTTTTATTTAATGATAATACTTTTTTGTAGCATGTTTGCACGGTCTACTATTGCGGGTTAATGGGAACGCCCTTCGATAGTTAACATAGGTACTGTATATACTTTATTTTACACCACAAAAATACATAGTAAAAAAAGTTTGATATCTTATTAAAAATACATAACAAAATAATTAAAAATTCCTAAAATCTTTTGGGAAGAATTTTACAAAACCGAAAATATCTCCAAATATATTTAAAAAAAAAAACAAGAAATAAAAATCAAGTACTTCAATATATACAATGAGTTCTAGGATTTTAGGGAAAATTTGGCGAAGAGTGGCAGCATCGCTCTCAATGATGGAAACTTTTCCCATTCCCAGCGATGCGAGTATCAGAATGAAATATGGGTACTAGCATCCTCCTGTCTTGTGATTATTGATTACCTACGTACTATTCGGCAGTCAACTGTGGTAGTTTTAACAATGTCCTCACTGATTGTTATTGTAAGTACAGACTGCGTCGTTGGTCTAGTTGTCGCAAGCGCTACAGCTAAGCATGAGATCCTGGGTTCGAATCCCGGGTCGGGCAAAGTGTTATTCGGTTTTTCCATCTGGAATTGCAGCCCCGAGTCTAGATTTCTGCCAGGTTGATGGCAATAGCCTCGCCCCCTGTTACATGGGACTTAAACATTATTACAGTATAGCCAGCGTGCATAAGCGGGAAAAGGGCTGATATGGCTTATTTCATCTCCTTCGCTCAAACTTTAATGAAAATAAAACCTTCAATTGTAAAAAGATAAGCCACTCAGCACGCCCGTACTTCAGTTTGGTCATTGGTTCAGACAGGTAAAAATAGGTAGAAAAAGGATTATTATAATATTTCCCCATTTCCATTGTCGTTCGCATAATGCATGAGTTTTCGGCGAAGCATTGTCTGTACAAACAGGGCATTGCATTCCGCCATTTGTAAATTCTTGCTTGACGCAATTTGGCATAATGCCCGCCAGAGGTATTGTTCTTGCTGAAAGGAAGAGCTAGGTGTGTCAGGCTCCGTAATTTACTGCTTTATTAATTCTTCGCTTATAAATGCGAATATTTTAAGGTGCTTAATAAGTTACTAGATAATACCAGCCTATTGATGTTCCACTGCAGGGAATAGGCCTCTTTTCATGCAGAGAAGGCACGAGCATTGATCACCATGCTTGCTCAAGACAGGTTGCCGAGTTCAGATATATTAACTGTAAGTCTAGGTTGCCTCACGATGTTTTCCTTTACCGATATCATTAATGTTCAAAAAAAAAAACTGTACGTACATATGAATTGAAAAAGTCACATTGGTAGTCACCAGGATTTGAACTTGAACCGGATTGTTAATTGATTGTTGGTTTGTTATTTGTTTCCTTGCGGAAATTCATTATAAAATACAATAGATGTGGATATATTTAGTGATCTGTTTCGCTTAACCATTCCTAAAGAGACATTAAAACCCCTGAAAGAAATCGACATGTGTCACCTCTCAACGAGGCGTCCTCAGGATGACGATTGACGTGTCGCGAACTCGAACACGGCGTGTTGCCACACCAAGCGCTGGACGCAGAGTGAGCCATATCACGCTGATAACCGTCCGAGCTGAAATGGACCGAGCAAGTGAAAGAAACATAAAAAATCCTGAAAGAAATGGACACGTGTTTCACCTCTCAACGAGGCATCCTCAGGATGACGATTGACTTGTCGCGAATTCGAACACGGCGTGTTGCCACACCAAATGCTGGACGCAGAATGAACCATATCACGCTGATAACGGTCCGAGCCGATTTATCGTAGTTTTAAACAAGAAAGTTTCATTTGTAAAAACCCTTTTTACGATTTGTTTACCTTTATTTAACTACCTAAACCTATGGAGTATAGGTATGATCAATTATCGTCGAAACTTTGACCATATGGTGCCATCTGGCATTTGCAAGCATAATCCTTTACCCTTACTCTGAAAAAAATATGCAAAGCTTAACCTAAATATTACACTTGGTAATGTATTCTTTTAGTTTATTATGAAAAAGGGCGTATAACTTATTGACTTCTATTAATTTAAATATCCGAGAAAAAATGTATCTCGTGTCAGCATGAATTTATTGAAACTAGCCAAGAATAAAACTTAACCAGTCTAGCTCATTTGACTGGTTAGCTTGCGCTAAAACTAGATAAATTGAGTCCTCTTTATTATGGTCACCATAAATATTCTTCTTCTTTTCGTGTGGTTATTGACTAATCTGGTGTCACAGTTTGAAAGTCGCCCATGGGCCTCTGACTTGGCTTCACATGCCGTCGAGAAATATCTCTCAGGCATGCCGGTTTCCTCACAATGTTTTCCTTCATTGTCACCATAAATATTAAAAATATCAATGTAGAAATTGACTAGGTCCTTGGTATTGTCAAAAAAACTGGTGACAATTCACCATAAAGTACAATTTTAACTATTTATAGAAAAAAAAACCCCGGCAGAAACATTTCCTCATTTCTCTTGTTTACTCCATCACCAGAAACTGTTCAGCAACTATCTATAACCTATTCATTAAGACCATTCCAATGAGCCTAAACACGATACCTGTGCTGTAAGTTGGTAAGGGAGTTGGGAGTTGAGCATTAGTTTAAACTTACGATGTTCTTCTAATATTATTGAAGTATCAGAATACCAAATTTCAAATCGATCAGACCTGTGGAAGATACTCACATCCATTCATCAACTATAAAAGAGCTGATAATCTTCAAACGACTGAACTGATTTTGATAAAAAATGTCTAAGAACAATCGCTAGAAAATCTGCTTTCAAATAAAAACCGCATTCAAATTGGTTCATCCGTTTAAGAGGTACGGTGCCACAGACAGACACACACACATAGCTATCAAACGTATAATACCCCTCTTTTTGGGTCGGGGGTTAAAAAGTAGCCCAAAGAAAATAGAAACCATCAAACAATCGGACTTCACAAAGTATGAACAAAAAAGGTCTTCGCTTATCATATTGGATGGCTTTGTGAAGCCAGCGGTTGCAGCGCCAATGTCGCGCGGTGTCGGCGGTCAAACAGCCACGTCGTGTAATGAATGCAGCGCTTTATCTCAGCACTTCAGCTAGGATTTATTGCCAAATGCCAGGCAAAGAATGGAAGGCTCTATTTCTTTGTAATAATTTTGAGAGTTGTGGAGCTTCATTAATTATATTTTAGCCGTCCTTTTCAGTTTACAGTTGTTTCAGTAAAATTAAACTCATTTTTTAATGGATTTTTCAGTATCGTCATTATGGGTAGATCCTACTGTAATTTTTTATTTTATGTAATTACTCTTTGTACATCATAATGTATGTACATATTTCATTATGAATTTTATACATAATGTGAAGTTCATATTGAAATAAAATATTATACTCGGTACCTACCATATCATTTTAAAATTAATATTTTATGACTCTGTAATAGCCTTCTACGTTGACACAGAATACTAATTACTATTGGGATATATTCATAAAGGTAAAGTAACGTTCCTTTAAAAACCGCAACGGTAATGATGGCTTCATAATTCTCACAACGAAAATACACATAACTTCTATTTTGACAATTTGGCACTATATATTGCACGGTATGTTCGGAAAATTGTCTTCTCGAGAGTTCAATCAGTGCAATGGATAGTGTAGGTTTGTCAAAATGGAATCTACCTACATATTACTATTGCTACTACGATGATACGCAATTCGGATACGGGTTTTACTTACAGCTACCTAAATGAATCCTACTTTATATGTAAATGCGAAAGTTTGTGAGTATAGATGGATGTTTGTTACTCTTTCACGCAAAAATTACTGAACGTATTTGGATGAAATTTGACACACAGATAGTTTCTAACCTGAATTATGCCTGGATTAACACATAGGATACTTTTCATTCCGATATTCTCACGGGATCGAGACTTACGTGGGTGAAACCGCGGCGCGCAGCTAGGTTCTTTATAAATGTCGATTGATTACCAAATTTTCTTTTCTTATTGAATTTTCCGTAAAAAATATTTTCAGGTCGCTTTTGTACTAACAATATTAACTACTCACGGCGAGTTTATTCCCGCAATTCAAATACGTGTCGTAAAAAATATTTAAATACAAGCCTGAAATTAAAAGGTTAGACGTATTTTTAGTAATTCAAGCCACGTTCGGCCTGTTAAGTGCAGGTGTTCGGAGCGTGGAAAAAAATGGCCGACATCACCACCGCTTTGTTTCCTTCCATTCAGATTTACATCATAAATCCCTTTAATTACGACATGCGATGGAATTGTTTTTAATTTGTTTGTGGATGGGATGAAGTTTAAAGGCTTTAGCACTTCGAGCATGACTCATAGATATGGAGTATTATGCTTTTAGCATGATACGACTACCGCAATGCCGGTTCCGGTTCCGGTATACTGCTTCTTTTGCTATCGACTGTTATCATCATATCGTCGATCGATTTGTCTGTGTTTGCCTCTGACCGCTTTTGGGCCTTGGCTGCCAAGGCATTTGAAAAAGCAGGGCAGAAGAGATTCAGGAGGTGGGGGCGGCCGATTCGCTGCATTAGCCGAGGCCCCCGCCGCTTTGGCTGGGGCCCTTGCCACCTTGACCGAGGTCCCCGCTGCCTTGGCCGGGACTCCCGCCGCCTTGGCAGGGGCCCTCGCCGCCTGTGCAGCCGCCCCACCTTTGGTCTGCCCTGATGAGCCTGGTCCGGCCGCGGCAGCTGCGGTGGCGGCGTATGATGTCGCGTTCCGCTGGCCCGAGGCCGGCTGGCTTGCCGCCAAGGGGGGGCGTAAAACAATGGCCTCCAGGACGGAGAACGCTCCGTAGAGCAGCCATTTCCTGCCGCACTAGGTTCAGGACCCGGTCCTCAGCAGACACGGGCCGTCCCTGCCCATGCGGCACTTCTCGGGGCACTTCACGGGGGCCGACTCCTCGTAGTCCAACCAGGTCCGCTCGGAGCTCCTCATTCTCCTTTCGGAGAAGCTCCATGGCGGCTGTCAAGCGGGCGACCTCCGCCCGCATCTCAGACATTCCGTCCGACGGAGGTACGGGTTGGTAGGCCTCCGCTGCCGCCATAATAGAGGCCGTGGCTGCGGATACGGCCTTGTCTTTGGAGGTCTTAGCCCTCTTCAAGGCCACATCGTTGATTGCAGCCACTACAACCTCCGCGAATCTGGCCGCTCGCTCCGATTTGGAGCCGCTGCCAGTGGCGTCTGTTTTACCACCCCGGTGGTCCGGCTTGGTCTTGGGCCGCTCCTGGGCCGTTCCGGCGACCTGATTGGTGGTGACCAGTCCACCCTGAGCGCGTTTCGCGGCGTTAGCCCGCGTCTTCGTGCCCACAAGTGAGGCGGTGAACACTTCCGACTCCTCTGTTGAGGCCTCGGATGACGACACCCCGGGGTCGCTCTCCACACCGATTCCTGGCGTATCAGGCTGACCCCGATTGCCCCGTCCTGGCCTCGAAGCGGAAGCTCCACCCGCAACCGCTCGTCCTCGGCCTCTCCTCACCGTTGGCACTTTCGCGACCGGGAGGCTTTCCTCGCTCGAGGATTGCCCCGCCGATCCTGCGCGCTCCGCCCCGCGCGACCGTTTGCCCCAAAATTTGGAGCCACCGCGCCCTATGTCCTGGTCGGACATGCTTTGGTCCCTTGGGGGACAGGAGCCTCCTCGGCTCTTGTTGCCGTTGCCAGCAAGTGGTTCTTTCGCCGCCAATAAAATTGGCACAATATCATTTTGGTTTTCATTATTATTTGTAATTTCCATTTTTGATCCCACGAGTAGCGTTGCGCGTTGTGTTCCACGCGCGCCTCAAAGAGATGTCAGCAGAATCGACGGGGTCCGCTAGGGCCAATGCCTGCCGGGGTTGCGAAGAAAACCGAGAGGGAGATCGTGGCCCCCGGCAACAGGGCAACGGAAGGAACATGGGTGGGAAATCATCAAATAACTTCTCCCGCTCTGGGCGGAGCGGGAGGGCGTGTCAGACTCTTACTGACTAAAACCCACCCGTGTTCCTTCGGCTGCCCTGTTGCCGGGGGCCACGATCTCCCTTTCGGTTTTCTTCGCAACCCCGGCAGGCATCGGCCAGTCAGTAAGAGTCTGACACGCTCTCCCGCTCCGCCCAGAGCGGGAGAAGTTATTTGATGATTTCCCACCCACAAAAAAAAAAAAAAAAGGGGCAGAAGAGATGGCAAGAACTAAGAGATGAATACGGTAGTTGCGTAGGTAAAAAAAAAAATCTGTTTAGTCTGTCTTTCAGATAATAAAACAATATTAGACACGTATTTTTTGCTTTATCATATTAATCAAAAATAACGCATTAAAGTTGGGGAGTGGGGGCTCGCTACGTCATAACTCGGTATAAAGTCTAGCAAGACGTGACCCTGTAATCTTTTGATTACGTTAAAAAAGAAAAAATACGTGTCCAATATTTTTTATTAATCTACCTTCTGGACTAAAAAAAAATTTGGACACAGGCCTATTGCTGCCAGAATTATAGCCTGCTAGGGATATTAAACCTTCGGTGGCAATAATAGCTCACAAATACCACAGCAAAAGCAAATGATATAAAAACATATAATTTCTTATATGTTTCAAATAATCTGTAGTATCTATTTAAGGCCACTGATTTTGTATTAATAGATAGATAGGTTGATAGATCTTATATTTGATGCACACTAAAGACATATCACAACATACAAAACATGATTAAATAATAACTAAATACATGAATATAGTTACAAGATGCAAATATACAAAAAAAAGAAAGTAAGACATTGTGATGACATTAATAAACAAGCTTGCGGTTTTAGGCATCTAGGCGGCTTACCGCGTCTTGTGGCGGCCTACCGCGACAATACCGCTAAAAACGGACCATTTGATCCAGAATCCGGAGAATGGACGCGATAAAGTGGGACGAAAATATCCGTTTTTATGTTGCTCATCCCTTTGATGATGTAACTGGGACTTTATCGGGTTATTATGTAAAGATTTTTAGGGTTTAACGGATTAATAATGACGTAATTTTGATGGTCCTAATTGTGTGTAAAGACTTTCAATTGGTGTGAGATGAGGGTAGGATTCCTTATGTGAATATTCTCAACCAAACTGGCAAGAAATGAAGAAGCAGGGTGGCCCGAGTTGAGGTCGTAGGTTCGAACCATGACAGGCCCTTTACTTTGTGTAAATTATTTCATCACCACTGCTCTCAAAACGGTGAAGAAAAACATCGTGAAAAAAACCTATAACTAAGAAATCGAAGACATGTGACATCTACCAACCCGAACTGGGCCCGCGTGGAGGATTACGGCCCACTCCTCACAGAGAGCAGACCTGTGTCCCAGCAGTGGGAACATTATAGGCTGATTATGCTAAACTGGCATGGAAGATCTTAAGACGATTCTAAGACTATTTGGTGGTTTAAAAACTCTGAAGATGTATGGACATCTTACTGATCAGTCTCATAGACTCCGTCTTTACAAGATTAATGACACGCAGAACTAAATGACCAGTAAACAAAACAAACTAATGTGTTGTCCAATCAATCTTCAATCACGTAACCACTCAAACTCAACTTAATTGACACAAGTTATTACCTAATATGTCAAGACAACATACTGCTAGTTCAGAGGTCTAAACCAACGTTAGTCAGTGACGTTTAATAGTAATTAATTCTTGGCTGAGGTTTAGCAAGCCCTAATAATGGGAAGCAACGGTTATGGGAATGAGGTCAGCCCAATATCGGTTGAGACAACAAAAATTCTCACCCCGGCTTATTAAATATTCAGATTTTTATCGGTATAATGTCTGTTAGAGAACACGGAAAGAATTTTAGCAGATTATGAAATAAAACGGGTAGGCGTGTCTACGCGAACCTTTTGGTAATAAAACTTTCGTATTTTATAAAAATTAAGTTATAACATTTAATTATTTTGTAAAGTAATAGTAAAGAACTTAGAAACCTTATTTCCCATCCCTTATTTGGCCATAAATAATAAAATAATAAAAATGTTTATTTTTCTTCCACAAATAACACTTATTTACTATAACTTAAAAACGGAAATAATAATTATGATGTTGGGCAATGTTCATTTGTGGGAGACTGGTGCCTAAACTAAGCCGTGTTTTGTATTTCAGGACACCAGGGACACCATACAAAGCAATTAGTTTCCCATAAATCCATCCATAGGCATAGGAGCTTATGGCTAAGTAATAACAGCCGCACGGATCAATCCATCAGGTTAAGCTACGCTTGCCGGGGATAGTCCATGGATGGGTGACCAACTTTACGTGCCTCGGAAAGTACGTTAATCCGTTGGTCCCGGCTGTCATTCGTGAAACTTTGACAGTAGATACGGGTCGTCAGAAGCCCGAAAGTCTGACAACCAGTCTTACCAAGGGGTATCGTATTACCCAGTTATCGGGTTGTGGAGGTCAGATAGGTAGTCGCTCCATATAAAATACTGGTATTCTTATTCAGCTGCATCCAGTTAGACTGGAAGTCAACCCCAACATAATTGGGAAAAGGCTAGGCAGATAGATATAAATCCATCCATAAAAAAGAATCCAAAAGCTGATAGCACTCCATCTTTGTGTACACTTGGAAAATCGAAACCCACCCGATGTTTGACGACCTATTAATTATCTGAGCCATCTTGATCAGGGAAAATAAGGAAGGATATTTTATTTCACTTTTATCCTCATAACCTTTAGGAGGAAATCCGTAAGGGTGGGTTCACATTACCAAATGCGTATTACCTAACTGTCTTTTGATCTACACGGCTATTAACTGAACGTGTAGATCAAAAGATTTAAGAAGCCACGATTGTTGCGTCCGTGCAGTTGCATTAAGGTATGATTCCAAGCACGGTAGCAATCTGACGTAGCAATGTGACGCGGCAGCAGACTGCAGCAGCACTGCCGCATGCAACGTTGCTCGAAATAATACCTTTACAATAAAAAATGTGTGCGGTCGAGGGACCCCCGTCAGGAACAAAGTGACTTACGCGATACTCTCACGCACACACACACTCGTACATAGTAGGACGAGACAGAGAGAGAGAAAGTAGCATGGAGGGGGCATAACGCATTTTCCTTACGTGACGATTTCTACCAGTCAACTCATGTGTTATGAGTCAACATTAAGCTGCGTTAAGAAACTTTGTTCAAAAAATATTAGCGACTAGTTTCTGCCCAGCGACTTCTTCCGCGAGCCTATAACCTTCCTCAAGAATTGAGCTATCCAATGAAAAAAAAAAAATTAAAATCCGGCTGGTAGTTCCGGAAATGACCTCTACATAAAAACTTACAAATAAACAAAAAAAAAAAATTACCTCTTTATAATATTAGTACAGATTTTTACTCTAACGTTAATATTTAGTACGTGATTCTATTTTAAGCCTCACACGCTTAACGTTTTCGTTTTAAAACCAATTTTAAGTGTTCAGGTATTAATGTGCTCTTTACACGTCTGTAGAACACAACATAGATTCCTACCACTTTTCCACAAAATGGTCTGCTATATTCGACCCATAAGCAGCAGCGCAATCTTCCAGAATGTTCTTCATTATTATTCCAGATTATTTTGTCTCTCCCACGCACGAGACAGATTTATTCTCGTTTCATTACATCTAGAAGTACTAACCTACTTACTCCATTTGTTTACTGTTTAGCGACACTTGCCCTAAGAATTTTATTATATGTATAGATAGACCGAATTCTATGACACAGTTTTATGGGAGTCGATTTACAATCTCCGTCGTAACACCAGTAGGTACATTAAGTGCGCCATTAATGGCCACTTTAGTATTATTGACGTCTTCTGCGACGAACACAGTCACTTTTACGTTTCGAAGCCATTTTTGCGTTTTATGTCCGTATCGTGAACCCCGTTTGTGTGTGCTAACCTTTTCAATTGTTGGCGCGTATTTTATCTCTGTGTACGCTAATGTTCAGTTGGGATACGGTTATTTGAGTTTCTTTACAGTGCATTTTATGTTTTTTGTTTGTTAATTGTATACAAGAGACTAGTATGTGCACAGGTATTAATAATTCTTCATATAAAAAGGAATACAATGACGTCAACGAATATGCCCCTCAAGTGGTCTGCATCATTAAATGAAGGTCTATAAATTAGGTAATAACTGATCGTGAAAGAAAGAAAGAAAAATGTTTAAGAAGCTCGTGGCTAAATGATACCAGCCATACGAGTCGTTCGGTTTGTGGATGGGTGACCATCCATTATCGAGACCCCTTCGTGGCTCGGAAAGCACGTTATGCCCTTGGCCCCGGCTTTCATTCATAGATCTTTGACAGTCGTGACAGGTAGTCAGACGCCCAAAAGTCTGATAACCAGTCTCACCAAGGAGTATCGTGTTACCCAGTAACTGGGTTGCGGAGGTCAGATGGGCAGGCACAGCATGTAAAATACTGGTATTCAGCGGCATTCGGTTAAACTGGAAGCCGATTTTAACATAGTTGGGATGAGGCTAGGAAGATTAATTGTCTTAGAAACGCATAAAAATATAATTTAGTTTGAATAATTAGTAAAAAAAATTGGTATACTAAAATAGGTAGGCACAAAAAAAAAAGTAGTCAGTAACTGCACGTCGTGACTGTGACAAGATTATTCAGCATGATGCTGTACTATGGGCGACCCACGGCGCTGATTTTCAGTGGTCACCCAAAAATAATGTACGGAAACCAAGTCAGGTCCTATAAAAATGTATACATGGTGGTAGATTATAGAAAAAAAAAACCAGTGTCGTTCCTTCATTGTTCAAAAATTTTCTTTAGCACGAGAGTAAAGCAAAAATATTTAAAGCTTTCTATTTTCTGAATTTCCATGAAAATATGGAAATGAGGCAGGCATAAGCCTAATCCTTTTCTAAAAGAACATACACCTAATTACAAGTTTAAAATTACTTCCGTATACACAGACATCGTGTTGCTTAACTAAAGTTCATCTCAGTGAATGGGATTCTGTTTAGGATCGAACAGATCCCCTCTTCGCTTCAGAGAGCACGTCGAGTAATCGGTGTCGGATAGCGTCAACGAATTGATTTTTAGGGCGTGTAAGACATCTTGCTTATTTATGTTGCCCTGGTACTCGGAAGGAGGATTAGCAGTTAGTATTTTGGTGAAATAAACATAATTGATATGGGGAAAGAATGTGTAGGAAGACCTGGCGCTTTTTGAAAGTTTTCTCCGGAAAACAATTAAATATATAAAAACGGTACATAAAATAAAATAGACGCTGAAATATTTAGTAACCTGTTCCGCATTAATATTCCTAAAGAACCATAAAAACCCTATAAGAAATCAACACGTATTTCACCGCTCAACGAGGCATCCTCAGGATGACGATTGACTTCTGGCGAACCCGAACACGGCGTGTTGCCACACCGAGCGCTGGATGTAGAGTGAAAAGGTATATAATTGAATTAGATATTAATTAAGTTAATTTTTTACATTAGGACCATCTATTTATTTAGTTTTACATAAAAACTTTCACACATGTGGAAAACATATTTTTGTGATTTTGCAAACGAATTCTTTCTCCTGTCTGAATTATAATTTTATAGAGCCAGTATAAATCTAGGAATTAAACGGTTTATTCGGATTGCTCGAGTAGAAACTAAAGGATTTTACGCATTTGTTTCAAAAATTCAGTTGTAGGAATAAGTTTGAAGAGATACTCACATTTCGATATTTACATGTCAGCTTACAATAGCAAAAATAAAGAATCAGGACTAAAATATAAGCGTAAATAAAAATATGACTGTTACATTACAATTAACTTTGTTAAACCGGTTTGTAAAACAGACTGTGTAAAAGGGAGCGCACACAATTATTTGACTTTTGCTAAAAGACGATACGATGAATAGTTTGCAAATAGTAATTTCATCAAATAAAATTTCAATACATACTGGTTTTTTTTCCAGTAGTTATTGGAATTTAAATACAGAACCGCGTTGGAAAGCTCTAATTTTCAGTAGTTTTTCAGTCTAGGACTATTGAAAATTAATATGGAAAAAAAACCGTCTTCTAAAAAAAAAAAAAACAGTTCAAAGTGAAAAATAACTTTAATTTCGGAAGTCGGTTTCTTTGGTTTCCAATGTACGTTTTTTTGCCACTGACTTCCGAAATTAAAGTTATTTTTCTGTTTGTAGTGTCTTTTTTGTCTTTTTTTATGTTTTTGTTTTTCACTTTTTAATTGAGGTACTTACCCCACTCAAATTCGAATACCACGACCTGCTATGTAAATAACAGTGACAGGAACTTATATATGTATTAATTCATCCTTTTAATAAAACCAAAAATATAATACATAAATATCGCGGAGAAATATTTCGACGCCATATTTTAGTTTACTAATAGTTTTAGTAAGGTTAGGACCTTATTATACCATTATCCAATAGAAATAGACTAAGTGGGAAAATACGTTTTATTGAAGCTAACTCAAAAACTACCCAAGCAAAGTTAATAAAATTTATATTGGGACCACCGCGCAAGTTTTTTCTACAAAATGAAAACAGAATTTTCAAAATCGGTCCTTAATTGACGAAAATATCGAAGAACATAGATAAAAAAAAATATATATATATACAGACGAACATAGAACCTCCTCCTTTTTGGAAGTCGGTTAATAAAGGGCGCATGTATGGTATCGACCGTTTTATTGCGTATTGCCTCAGGAGAGCAAAAACTCCCTGATTGGTAGAGAATTTCTTTCCCAGATTTATCGCTTCATTAGCGAGCGATATTACCCCTGATTTAAATTAAAATGGAACTGAAACGTGCTTAGATTACTGAGCTTAACTTTTTGTTCAAGTATTCGTGAGTTATTGTTCATTAACTTGTATATTAAAGTTACTTTAATTCTTTTCATTTCTATTCAAGCTTAGTAGTAGAATAAGAAATAATTTCTTGCTGGTCTGGGAGTACTTAATAGAAATTTAATATTAAACATTTATGTTATACCTGCTTATAATGCTGTGAAGGTCGTTAAGTCCAATGAAAGGATAAATTAAATTCAAGCATTTTCCAGATTTTCTTAAACCATTGTGGTTTTATCATCTACTCAATAATGCTATTGGTGTTCTTTATTAAATTAGTAAATTATATAGCTACAAGCCGCCTGTATATAATCTATGAAATTGTCGAAATAGTAACACATTTTGCCACTATATGGAATTAATAACGACTCTGCGCTCTGGGTAATGTATTCCCCGGGACGTAAGACACAAAAGTAAAATGTAAAAAATTGTCTTTATCAATAGGTACTTAATTTAAGTTGAACACTACGACTATACCGCTTATTTTGAATTAGAATTGTGACCAGTCAGCTACGATGTAATTCAATAAATAATAGAACAGGACAAAAAATCATGTAATGTTTGTGAAAAAGTCCCTGAAAGTTCACACCCAAAATCCACGCAGACGAAGTCATAGCCAAAAGCTATACGTATAGTTCCACATAAAATCCTCGTTAATAATTCCGGCTACGGTCGAGACGTACCGCACAATGAAACCTCCACGCGTCAGTGTTACTGACGTGTGTGTCCAGCCATATAATTTACTGCTTACATTTACAGCCCAATGTATTGAAATGAATAGCGGATTGAGCATAGAATTTAATATTTTGTATTGGATTTTATCGTGAATAGTTTTGGAAACTGGACAGATTGGTTAGTAACTTAAAAGGCTGTTCTTCAGATTTCCAATTTACCTAATTTTTATATTCTGTGAAGTATTAGACGAGTGTAGTAGATGATGGGGTGGGTGCAAGAAAAGAGCCTCCCCGAGCGGCGTCATAATAAAACGCTCAGCGCACCCTGGTAACAGCTGGCACTCGGTAACGCAGAGTCCAGCTGGCCAATATTCTCACCACGAAACATCGTGGTCACCACTAAAGGCATTTTTCAGAGCCTTTGCACAATATTCCAGTTGTGGTACAACCGGAATACTTTAACAGGTAAAAATGCAATCATCGATATGACGAAGAAAAAGTAGTTGACTGATGAAATAATGTGTGCGGTATTATTTTGTCATTTGGATCAGGGAAGTAGTGGATGAATATTTTTTATGTTCAGATGCGGAAGCGGATTTTTGGTGGTTCACATCCGCGGATGCGGATTTTTTTTTTTAAGGGACCTTCTAGGCGGCAAAGTGAAATTCAATTTTTTTTACTTTTTTTGCAAATTGCATCGCTGTTTCGCTGTATATTGATCATAATTCAATTCGCGGCAATTATAATAAAATAATTACTAAATTATAATCATTTAAAAATCTATATAGCTCTCGAAATTTTATGTGTGTGAGACTATTTTATGGAAATGTGACGATTTAGAGCAATATTTGATGATGATTTTACTTATATTCACCTTTTTCGACTTACACCTGCATCTGAATGACCTCCGCATTGATTAATGCGGATGCAGATGCGGAGGTCTAAATAAATGCGGAAGCTCCGCAATTGCGGATGTGTATGCGAATATCCGTCACATCCCTGGTTTGGAAGAGGTTTTGAAGATGTAAAATTGGACACGTTTTATTTCATGGGTTGACCATATGCCACTTAAATACTCCTAAAACATTGATCACAATGCCACCACAATATTATTAATTATTTATATGGACCTTACTGTATATAATGGCACAATATTATATACATTTATAAACCAACAATAATTCCCAGAAGCGAAATCAACAAATTAATATACTGTAGCGTCTTATAAAAATATTCACATTATATCATATACATTATTTCCTTCGCTAGCTGAATATTGGTATTTTCATTAATTCGGAGGCAGATGCCGGAGGCTCAACCAAATTGATTTTACGCGTACGAAGTCTTTTTTTTACTCTGTCAAGCTAAAATCCATCAGTCAATGTTAAAACAATGTGAAAGGTTTATTTGAGTAAAAAGTGAGGATTATAGTAGAAACGAAATAAAATCTTTGTTCGGACAGGTTAAATGTGAGCATAATTTAATTGCCCTTAAAATTATCTAATTTCATGTTTCAAACATGGCATTACAGCAATTTGGGAAGCAAGTAATTTTGTTACCACATAAAAACAATGAGTTCTGCTGGGGAATTTAATTATACAAAGAGAGTTCTTTAACAGTTAACTTATCACAGTTGTAAAAGTGTCCCAAAAGGCAAGAAAAAAAAAAGACAGGCATTACAGAAAACCCTGTCATAAAATTATAGCAAACTCGAACTGATGTTTGTCATTTCGGTGCTGTTAATGTTTACCGAAAATAAGATTCGGACAACAACACAACGGGAACATAACTGAAGAAATGTGGATGTACTTTGGGTATACCTCTAACTAAGCCTTTGAGGGATAAATGCGTGATGTTATGTCAAGTAAAACCAAGGTACAAATACTTCCTCCTTAATATGAGGGTCATAATACCTCACAGGATAAACAGAGATACAATAAATCGAAAGCCCTGCGTGAAAACCTCATGACGTAAATGTGAACCCTACCTAATCACGATACCTCAGCTGACTTTTACGACACCCGGGCTGTCAAGCAGCTGAAACATTACATTTTCTATATACACAAAGCACTATAAAGAAAATGCCTGAACATATTCTTTGAAATAAACCAAACAATGTAGTCTTTCGATTACCATTTTGACGTATTGTGTGACGGCAAAGTTATCAAGGCTGATGCGCACCTGCAGGGTAATTGCGAAGCACACATACAGTGGCTGTCTATCGCAATGCCTTTTATTTTGACAGTTTATGCGTTATTTACACATTGCGATTTTTACTAACCTATCAAGTAATGGATTAGAAATATCCTTCAAGACCCCCGGGATTCAAATTGAGTTACGTTATTAGGGTGCTGATCAGCAGATGATGCTCGCTATTTGGTTGATACATCGTGATTGGCTATGCGTTCTTTGTCATAGTTATTTGATGTATCTCCAAATCAGTGTGCATCATCTAGTGATCAGCCAGTCTGTTCTGTAAAAACTCATCGTGATAATTTAGTTGAAGCACAGATTAATACAGATGGAGAGTTTTTACAGAATAGACTGGCAGCCCTTATTGTGTACTAGCTTTTGCCCGTGGCTTCACTCGCGTTCCGTATCTATCCCTCGGGAGCAGCCATTTCTTTCTGGATTAAAGATACTCTATGTCATTTTCTGTACCCTTGACAACGTGTATGTAAAATTTCATGATGATCGGTTACGTAGTTAAGAAATGAAAGCGTTACAAACAAACAAATTCACTATCGCATTAGTAATATCAGTTAGGATGTCTATTCAACATCGCAACTCTATCGATGCTTGGTACATTTTGTTTTGCCATCGATTTACCGTCAAACTCGTGCCGCAGGTGCGCCCGAGAATACCTAAAATTATCTTGACATTTTATTGGCACGGTCCTCGATTCTGTTAATTAAAATGTCTTGGGCATATTTTTCATTACCCAGCAAGTTTGATAGCGCATTTCTAAAGAAATTTATGCAATGGAAGTTAGGAAAGCGGGATCCGCTGTGCTTGCTTTGAACTTTCGAAAATATTTTTTAATATTTTTTTTTTGCGCTTTAAATATGGCTTGCTGGATTTTCTTTTTTCCGATAGACTAGTGAGAAACTGTTAGGCCGTGCGCACTTTGGACGCGTTTTCGTACGAATTGTACTCGTGCGAACACATACGAACACGCACGAACGATCCCGACCTTCCAAGTACTAAGGGAGCGCGCAGACTGAGTGCGAGTTGGTCGTACACAAGACAAGCACAGCACAAGCTATAGATTTCCAGTATAAGCTGACTGCGTTGTACGAAAATCCCATATAATGCAAGATCAGTATAAACTGGAAATGTATAGCTTGATGTGTAGCCGTGTATACGAACGTATCGTTCCGTCGTCCGAAAATCAACCGAACTTGTTGGGATTCTTCGTGCGTGCAATGCGATATCATCGGAACACTACCTATTTGACGGAGAAAATCGTATCCAGTGTGCGCACTCAATTCGAACGACCACGGTCATACGTTTACGTATGATACAAATTCATGTCCAAAGTGCGCGCGGCCTTTAGATGTATTTTTATAAAATTTGTTTAGTTGTGCTTATTTTTAACTTAATAATTAGGTAGTTAAGTACCCATTACTAGAGAAAGGTTCATCCAACACCCGGGGACTCATTTTAACATTGACCTATGTGGAGTAAAGTTACAACCAATATCAATTAATTTCAGTATAACTACACATTTTCAGAGGTTTAAGTTTGGCATTACTTTACCCCGTGTTTATAGATAATTTGACCTTAAAAAGAGTATAGTAAATTCATGTCGTTTACGTAAATAGTTTTTGTTTATTTAAATGTACGTGGAAGATGTAGCGTTGGAAGGACCCCCCATAAGGTGGATAGATGACCTGGTGAAGGCCGCAGGAATCCGCTGGATGCAAGAAGCACAGAATCGGTCGAAATGGCGGTGCTTGGGGAGGCCTATGTCCAGCAGAGGACGTCTTTCGGCTGAAATGATGATAATGATGATTTAAATGTACAGAGGTTAACTTCATGACGTAGGCATCAGTCATCCTTTGGGTGAAGCAGAGACTTTTGGCTAGTGAGTTTTTTATAAAAGAAATTTCCGAGTTCATGGCCGATAACGATCGATATATCTATATTGTTGCCTCCAAAAGCTTTTTTTAACGATAAATTTCGATTACCATAATTATCTTATAAATGTTTAGCTTTAAAAAACATCGCTCAAAATAGATCAATCAATGCGTCTATCCTTTTCCCAAATATGATGGGGTCGGCTTCCAGTCTAACTGAATGCAGCTGAATACCAGTATTTAACATAAAGCGACTGACTCTCTGACCTCCAAAACCAAGTTACTGGTTAATACGATTCCCCTTGGTAAGACAGGTTGTCAGACTTTTAGGCTTTTGACGACTCGTAATGACTGTCAAAGATCCAAGAATGACAGCCGGGACCAACGGCTTAACATGCTTTTCGAGGCACGGAAGTGTCTCAGTATGTTAAGTTGGTCACCCATCGACGGATCGCTCACAATAGTTCCGTCCATAGGTCATTGTTGCACAATTATTATGTTTTTCTTTGTTTTGCCAATTTTGATTCCTGGAGCTAGAATATTGTTTTAAATAAATAATGAGTTCGTTTACTCCGTTAAGCTTTGTTAATTAATAAAACAAAGGAAAAGTTTGTTCTGGTACACACGCCTCATTAAGCAATGCGGAAGATGTATAATATTCATTATTTTTTAATAACTTCGAAGAATAATCTCTTTCAGTGAAAAACAAAGATATTTTCCTTACTTACTTATTTCATGGTAATTTTGATGATAGCAATTTATCATCAAAATTACCATGAAATAAGTAAGTATATTATACTAGCAGCTTCCCGCGGTTTCACCCGCATAAGTCTTGATACCGTGGGAATATTAAGATAAAAAGTATTATATCTGGTAATCTATATTATAAACTATTTGTGTGCCAAATTTTATTCAAATCCGTTCTGTCGTTTTTGCATTAAAGAGTAACAAACATCCATCCATCCCTCCTCACAAACTTTCTTGTTTTTAATATTATATTATATATATAGGTATATTAGTAAGATATGATAGGATTTTGAATTTTGATTAATTAAAGTATGCTGTTGATATTTATAATGATGTAAACTGCAGACTATGACTGATAACCTGTCAATTAAAAAAAAAAACCCTAGCGATTATTCCCTAGTGATTATTTTCTCTGTCATTGTCCTGTAGCGAATCCGTGAACAACGTTGTGGGCTACAATATTGTCTGGATTTTTTGTATGTATTTCTTGTTCCTATGATTAATATTGTAGCTGTTTGTTGTTCCTTTTGAATAAAATAAAATAAAAAATAAAATCAATTTTATATTCATGTAAACTGCCGTCACACCATAAAACGACATAATAATAATTTTGAAGTCATAGACTGCCTCGTTGGTCTAGTGATCGCAAACGCTACTACTGAGCGTGAGGTCCTGGGTTCAATTCCCAGGTCGGGAAAAGTGTCATTGGATTTTTCCATCTTGAATTTCTCGAGTCTGGATTTGTTCCCGGTTGATAGCAATAGGCTCGCCCCCTATTACATGGGACTCAAACATAACTGGTAACACGTGGGTGTCCTATAAGTACATCTCTGCCTAACCCTTTGGGGAAACAAGGCCTGATGTTATGTTATGTAAAGCATAATGGCAAACAACATTACAAAAGTAAAAAAAAACCTTTATAAATGTTAAGGCTCTTTCAAACAGGCGCGACACGCGACGCGACATAAAGACACCGCTCGTCGCGCGACGAGCGGTGTCTTTGTGTCGCGTCGCGTGTTGCCCCTGTTTGTAGGAGCCTTTAACGTTCCTTAATACTTTTACATAATATAGGTAGGTATAACATACCCCTCTAACAGCGACTAATAGTCACCTAGTTTCCCAAAACATATTTCACAACATTTTTCACCGGTATTTTTCCTTAAAGTATCAGAAAACACAGAAAGAACCTCTATTTATTCTAAACTCAATGTTTGTTAAAAAATTCGGGAAAAAACACACCTGGGAACGGACGAACGCGGGTCAATCTGTCAGTCAATGTAGAATGTGGCTACCGAATATCTCGTGATAGTTTAAGATCAGGCACTCCAAAGACAATTTCCACGCAAACTCCGCCCCTATGCACCCCATTACTTCACTATGTGCTAAACGTTAACACATCAGAAATAAAGTTGAACATCGCGTTCGCTCTTTGGTCGCATTCAAACACGGAACTAAATGTCGTAAGTCTCAATTCTTATTTCGTTTATAACTAAAGTAATTGATCTGGAGAAAAAATGTCTTATATTTGGATAATAAACCATATTTTCTCACTGTGAATCATTATTTTAGACATACAAGCCAAATAATCTTGTTTTTGTTACAAATAATCTTTTAAAAGACATGATTTTCAAATAAGAATTGAATTGAGCGAAAATATTCCAATTACGTAACTGTCTTATATATGGAAAAGAAAAAGATCCAATAAATCAAATACTAAAGTTCCATTTTGATTTTATGCCTGACTTTTTCAGAATATTAATGCAAATTAACATACAATTTAGGGAGCCTCCTCTTAAAATAGTTGGAAAAAGAAACTAAGTGAAACCGGCTTTATTTTAGTCCAGGTATGCTGACTCAATGCTGCTCAGAGTAGATTTTGTAATGCATGAACGTACTGACAGCTGCATACGCTGCGGCGCAGGCACGTTCGACGCAGATATGTGTCTGTCCTGCTCTGCGTCTCGTGTAGTGCCGGCACAGATTTCTGCGCGACGGGAGCAGGTCGTTACTTGTTTTTTACCACTGATGTTTCAATGACAGATTGGTTGTGTAGCTGCGTCGCAGCATGCGCTCGCGGCCTATGTCTGCCTCGCCTGCCCTACCCTGCAAAATCTGTACCGTGCTGTGCTGCATCACTTGAGTTTCAGCATACGCTTAGCCTTATTGGTTAGTGGGGACATCCTGTCGCATCATCTTTTGGAAATAAAGCTTATCCTATTTTTGTTTTGTGTCGACATCCACTAAATGGATTCCTCAAATCCAACTAGAGGATTATGTCATAAAAATGAGATGGAGTATTTTTGTAGGCCATAATAAATTACTATCAAATTTGCGACCAATTCGTGTGCTTACCAAAAGTGGTGTGGAAAATTTTCTTTCAAGCTCATTTTCAATTTTGCATCTGTGTACAAATAAGTCTCTGTACAATATACGGGGTTATCTTCTAAGAAATAAAAAGGAGCTCCCCTTTTTGTATTAAATATAAAACGGCATTGTATCTACTATCTCCTTTAATGCTATGCCTGGCTGGCTTGCAAAAAACAAAAATTTTCCTTGTTTCCCTCAGAGTGACGTCCACATCCAGTTTATTCTGAAAAATAATGTTCATAACAACAGTACAAACTGACAAAAGATCTGCAAACTTATTGAGGTTTATTTTAATTTAATTGTTGGTTCTCTAACATAATCACGATATTTTAATCAATCTGCCTAGCCTTTTCTCAACTATGTTGGGGTCAGCTTCTAGTCTAACTGGATGCAACTGAATACCAGTCTATACTATAATATTATAAAGAGGAAAGATTTGTATTTTTGTATGTAACGAATAAACTTGAAAACTACTGGACCGATTTGAAAAATTCTTTCAGCAATGGATAGCTACATTATCAGCGAGTAACATAGACTATATCTTATCTCCGGACTACCATGGAAACGGGAACTACGCGGGTGAAACCGCGTGACGTCTGCCAGTATTTTATATAAAGCGACTGCCTACCTGACCTCCACAACCCAGTTAATAGGTAATACCATACCCCTTAGTAACCCGTAACGACTGTCAAAGATCCATGAATGACAGTCGAGACCAACGGCTTAGTGTGCTTTCCGAGGCATGGTGGAGTCCCGGTATGTAAAAATAATCACCCATACACGGACCAACCCTGCCAAGCGTAGCTTAACCCGATGGGTCGACCCGTGCGGCTGTTATTACTCAGCCACGAGCTCCTCCTGATAATCACGATATTTATACCTGTAGATATTATTAGCATAAATATTAAACTTTTAACTGACAATGATTGTGAAATGTTACTTTCATCAAGCGGCCAAGTCGCAACGGTTAGGTTGGGCGGACCCCGCCCATTGCCCTTTGATGTGAACCCGTAAACATGGCAGCATAAATCGAAAACATGTTACATTAGCTCAGTTTATTGAACAACCTTTTCCAGATTATATTCGGGTCGACTGCCAGTCTAACTGGAAGCAGCTGAATACCAGTATTTTTTTCATTGAGCGACTGTCTATCTGACCTCCACAACCCAGTTACTGGGTAACACGATATCCTTGGTAAGACTTTCAGGCTTCTGACTACTCGTAACGACTGTCAATGGTCGATTGTCTCAGTTTGTTCTGGTATGATAATATATCTACATGATGGTGCAACCTTACATTTGTTTTTGTCATTCATATTCATTTGGGGGTTGCATTTTTTCAGATTTCAACCCGACTTTTGCAATCTGTGGTCAGTTACCGACCTCAAAACCTTTATCAATAGGAAGTTGTATGTCTTTTGGAACGAAGTTCGTTACGTTATACTGTCTGCATTCTTGGCGAATGAGAGTTTAATCGAAAAAAATGTAACATTTTGACTGTCAAGACACTTTTATTACTGTGTTTTGACTGTCCCGTTGGTCTCGTGATCGCAAGCGCGACTGCTGAGCGTGGGACCCTGGGTTCGATTCCCGGGTCGGGCAAAGTGTTTGTTATTGGGTTTATCCATTTCGAATTTCTTAGTTACAGCCCGGAGTTTGGAAGTTGGCGGTTGGAAGTCCTCTGTGCCTCGGTGCGCACGTTAAGCCGTTGGTCCTGCGCCTGATCTCTCTCCGGTCGTGTCGGATTGCCGTCCCATTGGACTATGAGAGAGAGGAAAGAGAGTGTGCACATGTGTCTCGTACACATTTGTGCTCTATAATATCTCCCACGCCGAAGGAGTCTCCGTTGAGATTGGCCGCCATGGTCGAAATACGGTCTGGAGGACTATACGTACATATTACTGTGTCGTGTTGTGTCGTAACACGGGATACACGAATACAACGAATCTGTTCAGGACTATTTCAAATCATAACGAGTTTTGATTGGCTAACATTGCGTCAGATGGCGTCACGACACGACATAACACAGTAATATAAATCCGGCGTACCAACTGGGTATCTTACGACATTTCTCGACCATTTATTTTATTTATGTTACGCAGACTGGTAAAATATTGATCAATAAAACAACAAACCCATTTTATGACGACACTGCCTTAGTGCATTTTATTAATTACATCATTATTACGCGTCAGACAACGCAAATATAACAATAAATTCAACACAATTCTGTAATTCTCTATACAACTACATTTTAAAAATTGTGTATATTTATATCACATAGTGTATGTTTTTGATTTTATACTCATTCCTATTCGAATTTTTTGGATAATTTTATTTTATTTTTTTACCTCGTTAGTTATATTTTTGTGTTATATAATTTGTTACAGGTACCTACGATCTATATGACTGAGATAAGGGAAAATAAAATCTACTTCAAAAATGGAAAAAGTAAAAAATATGAAAATGGTAAGAATACATTTTAGTTTCCTCAAGTTTTTACATTTCAACAGTGCTTGACTTTTAAAGACTTATTAATGATTTAAAGGGTACCAAATACTTAATGAATGCTGTCGAAGTTTGAGAATTCGCAAAGGGTTCATTAACAATTAGGCCTTTACAAGATGTCGAAAGAAAAATGTACTATGCTGGTAATTAAACTTGCTACATTCATGTTTTAATTAGGAATGTCGAAGCCTGACAAAAACCAGCTTCGCGACAATCTTTTGAAAAATGGATGTGGATTGCATTTCATAATTTTTGAAGTGAAAACTTCTTTAGGCGCGTGGGCATTTTTGAGATGGGACTAAAGCATTGATTTCGCGACACTGTGATGACACCAGCTTTTGACCATTAAAAAGACATCAACGCGTTGATTACCGCGGTGCAGATTTTTTTCATTACTGTCGGCACTCCCAGAGTGCCACTGTTTTTTTAAATATATTTTTATTAGAAAATTAATCAGTTATTTATAAATTTCGTAGTTCATACTACAACATAATTTAATTTCGAGCAGACTATGCAGAATTTTCTCCTTTTTTAATCGACTTCTAAAAAGGAGCAGGGTTTTTTTGAGAGTTCACCGACGTTCTGAAACGCAAGCCGCACCCACTTTATTTACCTTTCTACCCGTAAACTGGTTCCGACAGAGGTATATCATAAAGAAACCCTTATGTTAAACACGTATAATTCCAGTTCATTTTGAAAAACATTGGGCTATTGCTTTCAGCGTTCAATGAAATGATAATTTGAAAGCCCAATGTTTTTCAAAATTACGTTTACAAATTAAACTGATATTACTTTCTAAATGGGGAGTGGAGACTAAAAAAACATATAATATTACAAGAACACTAATCACCTGAACAATTAACTCCACTTATCCAGAATGATATGAGAAAACATTATTAACATGTATTGTCGTTTTATTATTATAATAAATTCTTAATACTAATGTATAAACTATTACTAAATGTTTTGTGTTAGTCTATTGATATTTGTATTATTTTGAATAAACAATTATTCAAAGTTTATGCTTAATTACGATTAATTGAATGTACTCGACAAGCGGTGAAGCGTCATGTGAAAGAAGCTTTTGTAAATAGATGGGGGAGGGGGGAGCTGTGGTTATTGTAAGTCACAATTCATGTTAGAAAGAGATGGATAGAGGATCCTTAGAGCGTGTTATGACGTCACTAGTTCAGGAAAATTTGATAACGTAATGATCTTATAAAAAAATTGGGGACTCGTATTGAGTCTTGGTTCCGAACGAAGAAAAACTTAAATATTGAGTAGGTATAGGTAGATATAGCTTTAAAAAATGATTATGTGGATATATTTAGTGACCTGTTCCGCTTAGCTATTTCTAAAGAGTCTTAAAAAGACTGAAAGAAATCGACACGTGCTTCACCTCTCAACGAGGCATCCTCAGGATGACGATTGACTTGTCGCGAACTCGAACACGGCGTGCTACCACACCAAGCACTGAGAATCAGTCTGCGCTCAGTGCTTGGTCGAGTCAATCGTCATCCTGAGGATGCCACGTTGAGAGGTGAAGCACGTGTCGATTTCTTTCAGTCTTTTTAAGACTCTTTAGAAATAGCTAAGCGGAAAAGGTTACTAAATATATCCACATCATCATTTTATAATGGATTTCCGCAAGGTCACGCCTGAATAAATTAACTAGATATAGACTATAGACTAGCTGTATCTGTACGTATAAATAAAAGATCAACAGCCTTTAAAAATATACCAGAATGTTAGGAATGAAATACGAACACGTTTACCAGCCATTAAGTTTGACACTACTAGGTGAAGTCTGAACACGCGCACTACGGAAATAGAGTAGCTTAAAGGATAAGCCCGTAGGGACTGAGGCAGCGGCAGCACATTCTGCCAATGAGGATTTAGATAAGGTTTCATAACATATTTTAGCGTCTGGTAAATATAGTTAAGAATGTATGAATGTGCATGAAATGGGTTAGGAATTTTATTTAGAAGTTATAGACGACACTTGGATGGAAACCGCACATTTTCATTTTTGCGGAATTTGAGAAGCACGATGTTATAAGCGTTGTCGATACACCCAATGTTATGATAATAAATTTTGATACAGCAAACAGCGGTTTACATACCTATTCAGAACATTCAGAATAACTAAATACTCGACACATTAGGCATCCATTTTCATCCTTACAATATTCCAATTAAAGTAGCAAAGACTGAAACTATAAAATAAATATTAGCATTATCAAGTTGTAATTAACTATTTCATACAAAATACTGTAGCAAGCGAAACGTATAACTAATTAATACTCTAATATTATTAACCATTTACCTATAATTCAGTCACATTCATCTTAAACAAGCACTTGCATATATTTGCTCCGAAAATTGAACACTTTACATAATAAATTATTTACTCGCATGATTACATAAACCAAGAATTACGTTACTGGTTTTTGCAGTAATAACAACGGAACTGTATTAGGCCATTCTAAAGTGTCAAAATTAGTCGATAAAAGTATACAAAACAAATTGTTATGTCCATATTACCATCTAACGGATATCCCAAGTATTCGTTCAGTGTGTTAGTGACATTCGATTAAGCGTATCTTTGCTGCGTGTATCATTGATACGGATAAAACCTCTTTTATTTCGTGTTACCTCTGTTCAGTTTTCCTACTGAGTATGTTTTGTTCCCCACATATTCGCAGCGTAGTCCCCTGTTGTCAGGCTCCGTAATATGGCCCCTAAATCCGTCACTGCGAGGATAACTCCATTGAAATCCCCAAAATAATTGATTCAACATAGTTTGCGAGATGCGGTAGCGAACTTTTCAATGAAATATCAAAAAATATTTCTCACTACTCATTACTAACACTGCCACTATTTTTTATTATATTTCAATATACAGACACGGCCCCTATACATTTATTATTAAATAGTTTGCGTTACAGCTCTATGCATATATCTATTTCTTCGTAAAATGCAATCGAAAGAGGTTAATTCTGATATTAGTACCCATGATACAGACCAACTCATTTACATCCACTTGATTCCCGTGTTCCACCATCTTAGTCTTTATAACAAGAATTTATTAAAACTCGACTAATTGGTAAAAAATGTCTACATTTCGACACCTACATTCTCATAAGGCTTCTTCGTAATAAACTCCTACGTTGATCTGAAACAAGAGAAATGTTCATTGAGTTAAAACTAAAGGTGGATCGTGAGAGAAATCGCTAACTCTTGGAACTGAGAATATTTTAGAAGTTAAATATGAATGCTCTTTTTGATTTTTTGTGGAAGGGTTCAATGTTTTCAAGGGTTCTGAGTTGTGATGTTAAAAGGTAACAAATGCAGAAACTAAGTTTCATAACACATTCAAGATGAGTAAGTTACTAAGTTGACGTAAGATACAAAACAATAGATACTCACATATTATATCAGTGCTTATACTACACCACATGAACAGGACAGCTGCCCTTAGCTCTAACGTTGTCTAGCGGCGGCGCGATCACCACGTACGTGTCTCGACTGGCAATAGGAACCTCATCGTCATCCCCCGCGAACAGTGGGGGCGGGGGGATAACGTCATCATCCACTTCATCCTCCGTCACCTCCGAGCGCTTGCTCCGACCCGGCATGTAGTTCATGACACACGTGACAGCGATCAGGAACAGGAAGAATATGAACACCACATCGAACATGATTAGAAAGTTCAGCATTACAAGTTGCATGACACTGGCTAACTCCCCTCACATTCTGCGCGTGATAAACTGAGAGGCACTGCTATGCTCATCTTATAACATTGTTGTGTTTTGATATCTGGAACAAACGAAATGCAGTATTAAAAATCATACACTCGAAAATCACATTCTGAAGCATCTGACCCAGCCTTTTTTCAACTATGTTGAGGTTGGCTTCCAGTCTCATAAGCTGCAGCTGAATACCAGTGTTTTACATGGAGCGACTGCCTATCAGAGCTCCACAACTCAGTTACTGCGTAATACACAGAATAGAAAAAGGGTAACACGATATCCCTTAGCCTCCTAAGGGATATAAACCACCAACCAGCCCCCGGTTGATGGTTTTACCCTCATTTTAGAGCAGTCGGTAAATACGCAAAGATATTTAAAACAACTTGTTGAAAATCGACTGGATAGGTTGGCTAAAATTCTCGATGTCAATCGACTTTGCAATTCATCAATGTCTGTTCCGATTTTCAGCTACTTTTACGTCGGATCGGGATGTCTTTTATTCGAATTGGGTTCAATGATCGCTAGATTAGGCTTTTTTTATAAATTATCTGTCAATCGTCGAAGATACGGTACCTACTTTAGGCACATTACTTATTACACGTTAATTGTCCTAAAATATCTTCCCTTCAATTCGAAAAAAAAAATCTTCGTTAACAATAACAGTATACCCATTCTTAGAAAAGGTTTTGGGTGACTGCGTCGGCTCGGAAATATCAACGAATATGAAACCAAAAAAATTAACAAATAAATATACTTTTCCCAATCCCATAATATGCTTTTTCCAAGTCTTATTGAGAAAAATGATCCGTGAAACATTGACTTTTCCGCTCGGAAAAGTCTCGTGCGGTTCCGTTACATTGTTTTTACGCACAGTTTAATCTGGCTTTAAAACGTTACAAAAAGAATTGACTGCTACCTTTGATACGGGTTTTAATGCGGAACACGGATCTCACTTTCCGGACGCCGCAAAGCTCTTCGTTTTAAAAACCATACATTTTAATTGAGTGCCTTTACGATTACCGGCCCAAGTAACGTAAATAAATATTTATTTGTTTCGCATTTGTATGTTAACGGAACGAATAAATTGGCCGGAGTAGGATTCATTCCCTTTGTTCACGTAATAGCCGTAACTTTGAAATTTATGTACTGAACCTTTCATTGACAGTATCTTATATATTTTGTTACTGACACGTCGGTTCGCATCACGCCTCGTGTCGATACGAAATATTTTGCGGAATTTATTGGTAGGCTCGAGGGAAAACATTTTTTTTGGGTATAGTTAGTTGTGAGTGGTGTTAGTAAGTCTATTTATAACACTGTTTCCAATTGACGCTATTTCCACTTAAGCAAACATCAACTTTAAACTAGTGTAAAAAAATTTGGAATGACTAGTACTGTTAAAAAGTCATAAAAAATATGAAGTAGTAGCGCAAACTGAACCTTATTTGTAGGCTTTACAGTTGTTTTTCCTAAAACTTGTCTTTGTTTACATGTTTGGAAAATAAACTGCGAACGCAATATAAGTAAGAGTCTATCTACCATATTACTATAGTCACGAAATTTAAAAACGACTTTCATAAAAAACTCTTCATTTAATTTTTGGGGCAGATTAATGAGATGCTACATGAATAAACATACAAAGTTTTTCTTCCCTACCTGAACATCAATTCCTTTTTAGTAAAGTATTTTAATAGATTTTTTTCTACACTAATTTCAGTCTGAAATTTCTATGTCTAAAGAAAAATGTTTCAAAATCGTATAACAATTTTAAACTACTTTTTAGGGTTACGTAGCCGAAGGGTACCAAACGAAACCTAAGCCTCCGCTGTCCGTCTGTACGTCCATCTTTCTGTCAGCGGGCTGTATTTCATGAACCGTAATAGGTAGACAGTTGAAATTTTCAGTTTGTCTATTTCTATTGCCGCTATAACAACAAATAATAAAATAAAGTAAAAATTAAAGGGGAACCCCCTTTAATTTTTACAAACAAGAAACGTGTTTTTTTCGGCGCTTTTTACAATAAAATTGTACGGTAGCATGGAACCCTTCGTGTGCGAATCCAACTCGCACTTGGTTGACCAAGTGCGAGTTGCGCCAGTCGGTTTTATGAATATCATTAAAGTCATCAGTACGAATAAAGCATTTTTACATTTTCCGCTCTCATTTTCATTCAGAATCTCATTTTTATCTCAATAGTCCTCCTTAAAGAGAATAAAAAAGTGTTGTCAACAAAAAAATACGTCGCGCTACGAAATGTATTCTATCCTTTATCATTGTTACTTTACTTGTAAAAAGTTCAAGGAAGTTTCGTACATTTGCGAAGCCGAAGGGAAAAGGGCAAATGTTTTGTCTTTTGTACAAGTTATCAATTTGATAAACATAAAGGACGCGAAGTTTCTTGAGAACAAATTTTTGGTTCGATGTACTGAAAAGATAATTTGTTATATTCTTATAAGTATATGTAGTGTCTGTTAGTATAAACACTGATGTGACGAGTTATTTTTAGAAGCCGATCCCAAACTTAGTTCAAAAAGATA
Organism: Omphaloscelis lunosa; assembly: GCA_916610215.1. Lineage (NCBI taxonomy): Eukaryota > Metazoa > Arthropoda > Insecta > Lepidoptera > Noctuidae > Omphaloscelis > Omphaloscelis lunosa. The sequence continues at coordinate 7,503,374 of OU744247.1, forward strand.
GTTAGTTGATTCAGGCGTGACCTTGCGGAAATCCATTATAAAATGATGATGTGGATATATTTAGTAACCTGTTCAGCTTAGCTATATCTAAAGAGTCTTGAAAAGACCCTGGAAGAAATCGATACGTGTTTCACCTCTCAACGAGGCATCCTCAGGATGACGATTAACTTTTCGCGAACTCGAACACGGCGTGTTGCCACACCAAGCACCGAGCGCTCGGTGCTTGGTGCGGCTCGGTGCTTGAGAGGTGAAACACGTATCGATTTCTTCCAGGGTCTTTTCAAGACTCTTTAGAAATAGCTAAGCTGAACAGGTTACTAAATATATCCACATCATCATTTTAGTTCAAAAACTGAAAGGATAGTGACGTAAAAAGTGAGGCTTATTTTCAACTACCGAAGTGGCCTGCGAATCCGCCTGCGTGTATCTCTTCTATAATTTTTTGGGTTCCGTACCCGAATGGTGACAAACAGAACCCTATTACTAAGCCTCTGCTGTCCGTCCGTCTGTATGTCAGAGGGCTGTATTTCATAAACCGTTATAGGTAGACAGTTGAAATTTCCACCAATTGTGTATTTTTATTGCCGCTATAACAAAAAATCACCAATTGCGTGTCGAACTACGCACAATGTAGGATTCCATAGTTGGGATGAATTTATCCCAAATACAAACTTAACATTGTAGTTGAAATACATGTTCTCCCATACATTCCAACTGTAAATGTAAGCTTGTATGTACAATATTGAGAGATTTACCATGTTATTTTAAGGTGTTTCTGTAATCGATGGGTGAAGAAGCATTTACTGCACTTTTTCAAAAATTTTGATTCAGTAGCTTCGGAGATAAGGGGGAAATGGTCAATTTTTGTCTATTTTCTTAAATATCTTTAAATGTATTTACTTAATTTTAAATTATAAAAAATATATATATTTTATATTTGATATCCTCGCAATAACTACTTTTGTTTGATAGGTCACACGATACAGTTTGAAAAACTTTTTTTTTAATTTTCCTATTTGCCCTTAAAAGTGCCCCCATATTCGAAAAATCATTTGTTTACGTTACACGTCCGTATTTGGGTCACAGAAATACATATGTGTACCAAATTTCAACTTAATTGGTCCATTAGATTCGGAGCAAATTGGCTGTGACAGACGGACAGACACACGAGTGATCCCATAAGGGTTCCATTTTTTCTTTTTGAGATGGAACCCTAAAAATAAAGAAAAGTTAGAAATTTAAAAATTACGAAAAAATACGTTTCTTTTATGGGGGGGACCCCCATATAAGAAACGTATTTTTTCGTAATTTTTTGCTAAATAGTGTAGGGTGGTACGGAACCCTACATGTGCGTGTTGACTCGCACTTGGCCGGTTTTTTTAATACAAATAACCAGTATGAAAAGTAGCCTATATCCTCCGAGTTCCAGACTATCTATCAAATTTTATGACGATCAGTTCAGTGGTTTAGGAATTATAAGATCACAGACAGACAGACAGCCAGAGAAATGTGAAAGTAATTCACATTTATAATATTAGTATGGAAGAATGGATGTTCATTTTTTTCTAGCTGCCTTGATTTCTTACTGTTTATAACAAACTTTTGATATAGAATAAGTAATCAATTGGCCATATTATTTGGTTATTCATTCAAAAATGTTTGCCAAACATTCTTCATCTTTTTAACGGCTGTTGGGTCTTCATTGTGAAAAGTTTGTAATTACATTACCGATTGAACGAAGTAACAAGTCCATTCTGCTGTTAGTTCCATCCAATATTTATGTGTTTTCATTAAAATATGAATGTTTTAAAGCAATGCTCAAGAACCTCATTATTTTTAAAGCGGCTGGAGCAATCTATGAGAATCGTCGGTAACATTCCTTGGGTACTAATATTCGCTAAAATCGTTTGATTAAAACAGTGGTCTTGGATCACGGTCCTACTCTTATGCCGCCATCTTAGGAGTTTCTAGGATAATTAAATTTGATTTCTATAATTCAGAAATCTTGTTGATTTAAGCGTTGGATCTACGGTCCGTACTGACAATTTAATTTGTGGGTTTGGAAAATCTGTTTAATGGCCTAGAGCGAACAGCTAACTAATTTATGGGTGACCCTGGAGACTTGTTGATCACGAGAATTTTGCCATCGCATTTTTGGACCTTTCTCATATTTTAGATCCTCGTTGACTCTTGTTATTTTGAGATGAACTTGTTATTATCGTATAGTACGGCCTATCTAAATAGTTTAAAAAAAAATGTTTTTAGTAAGGAAATATAGTTTCTTCATATTCCTGTTCACAAACTGCAACTTATATTAATGCCTAATTGAAGAGAGCAGTGGTAACGGCCGCGACTTACGAATTACAATTCATAAGTCGTAGGTTTGAACCCAGACAGGCACTTTGCACTAAGTAAAGCTACTTAGTGCAAATTATTTCATCACTACTGCTCTCAAAAATGGTGAAGGAAAACAGCCTGAGGAAAATCGCTTGTCCTAGAACCAAAAATTCGAAGACATGTGACATCTACCAACCCGCGCGTGGTGGATAACGGCCCACTCCCTCGCAGTGGGAACATTATAGGCTGATTATTATAATTGAAGTGAGATATATATAAAGCTGGAAAAAGGCAAAAATAAATACAATTCACTTTTTTCAATTTCAAATGTCTTGTACTTGAGACTATTCCGACAATCCAATAATATTCAAAACAGGCGAATGGCTCGGAAAATAAGAAAAAACCCAGATCACACCTACATTACACATTCGCCATCTTGTCTGAAGGAAAAGCTCTTTTCTATTGTTCGTCGTAGCAAAAAAGAAAATAAAAATGCGTACATAATAGTTGAATGAAAATAGGACTACCTACGCACCCAATTCTTAGCAAAGAGACAATATTCTTGTCCTTTTTCTTGCTAAACTGATAAGCAAGCAACAGTTCACAAGATAATGAAAATTAATACGATCAATATTATAGATTTTCAACAATGTAGGTGTTGATTTTCAGTTTATAGTCATCTATCATTTTAAACTCGAATATGTAGGAATATGATAATAGATATCTGGTGCCCAACAAGTTTTGTCTGTGGTGTTACCGAGAGTCTGTCTCACTTGCGTGCCAGAATCGAAAGCTCCAACACTCGAACGGTTTTATTTTTAAAACCAGATTTATCTTTGGACTCAGATTTAAAATTATAAGCCACGATTTGTCATTGATCATTGACATTTTTTACGATTTTCTCATTTTTAAATGTCGAACTTTATTCCGAGTCTTTTTTTTTTTTTTTTTTTTTTGAGGGTGGGAAATCATCAAATAACTTCTCCCGCTCTGGGCGGAGCGGGAGGGCGTGTCAGACTCTTACTGACTAAAACCCACCCGTGTTCCTTCGGTTGCCCTGTCGCCGGGGGCCACGATCTCCCTTTCGGTTTTCTTCGCAACCCCGGCAGGCATCGGTCCTAGTGGACCCCTTCAATTATGCTGACATCTCTTTGAGGCGCGCGTGGAACACAACGCGCCGTCGACCCGGGCCTGGTCCTTATCGGACGGTGAGCCACCCATTGCTCACCGCCCGCAAGCCCGCGCCTACGGTGGCCGGAAATCGCCCCGCGATTCCCGACGCCCTGGGCGTCTCCTCCTGCGGCGGTTAGGGGCGTGAGGGCGCGAAATTTGCCTCTCCCTCACGCGTTCCGCCTCCTCCTTCGCGAGCATTACCGCTTCGCAGAAGGAGGTGACGGCCTCCCATTTCCTCTCGCTCCGTACCATAGCCTGAACCAGGGCCGGACGCGAGAGATCACCGCCGCCGATCGCCTCCACGAGGACACGGCGATGCTCCGCCCAAGCTGGGCAGACCTCCACCGTATGCTCCACCGTGTCCTCCGGGCGACCCACACAATGGTGACACCCGGGCGTTTCCTCCCGCCTTATCCTGTGCAGGAACCTCCCGAAACAGCCGTGTCCGGTGAGGACCTGCGTCAGGCGGAAGGTGAGGACGCCGTGGCGCCTCTCAAGCCACTCCTCAAAGAGGGGTCTTATCGCCGCAATTGTGGCGTGCCCAGCGCTGGGTTGCGACAATCGCACTCTCCATGACGCCATGAGATCCCGCCGAAGCTCTGTCCGCTGAGCCGCGATTTCTCGCGGCAGCGGAGCTAAGCCCCGGCGCCTCGCCTCCTCGCGCCTTTTTTTATTCCGAGTCTAAGTTGTCAATTTTGTATTTTAAACTTTACTTCTGTCGAAATAAGGTTCGCAATAAGAACTGGTTGAAAGTTTGGACCAAAATGATGACGGAAAGGATCCAAAGAACGGTCCTCCACTGCTGGCAATTCCCATGCTGCACTACGATATTTAGTAGCTATTTGAACATGTGACATCCACCAACCCGCACTGGGCCTCGCGTGGTGGATCATGGCCCATTCCCTCCCACAGGGACGAGACTTGTGTCCCAGTTGTGGGAACATTATAGGCTGAATGTATTTTATGCTTTATTTGAGTACTCATTAACCATTCCTCTAATGACTGTATAACAGCATTTTAATATTCCCACCATAAACCGTTTAAGCTCATTAATTCTAAAGTTCATAAGCGTAAGAGTAGAGCGATTTACGTATTATCCCTGCTAAGGGTCTTAACGAAGTTACTGGCTAAAACATTAAACGTTAAACAGGTGGAGGGCCCGAATTATAAGGGTTTGCGGCTGTAAACTAAGTTAGCCGTAAGAAAATGTAGCGGTCAAGAGCTTTTGTCGGTTTTGATCCAGCAATTTAATTTGAAGCTGTAATAAAATAATTTAAGACGAAGATCGTCTTAGGTTTTATGTTTAGGAAAGGCGAAGGGAAGAGCTAAGGGAGTACTACCAAGGGGTATCGCATTACTCAGGAACTATTGTGGAGGTCAGATAGAACTGCCTATCTGGCCTCCACAACCCAGTTACTGGGTATCTCCATGTGACTCCATGGTTGTCCATGTAAAATACTGGTATTCAGCTCCATCCGGTTAGACTGGAAGCCGACCCCAATAAAGTTGGAAAAAGCTAGCAAGATGAATGATGATGATTTAGGAAATGTGAAAACTGCGTGAATTGCGCTTCTGGGAAGCGTGAGGTCAAATCCTTCAGTACGGAGGTTGTATTATTGAGTTTCCCATTAGAACTTTACGAAAGTTTTATGTCCAGTTAAATGCTGTTCATCCATGATTAAATTGGAGTTGAACGTAACTGGCGAAATGTGGGTGTATTTATTAACATCTTTACCATCCCTTCAGGCATATGGGCGATGTTGTGTAATGTAAAATCGTAAAAAAATGTTTAATTTATAATACATCCCCTGCTTATTTCGGTTACGGTGGCCGTTTTTAGGGTTCCATACCTGATGGGTGCCAAATGGAATCCTATTTCTAAGCCTCCGCTGTCCATCTGTCTGTCAGTGGGCTGTGTCTCATGAACCGTAATAGGTAGACAGTTGAAATTTTCATAGATTATGTATTTCTATTGCCGCTATAACAATAAATAATAAAAATAAAATAAACATAATATAGCGCCCATACCCGAAGTGCTCCACAGAGGTAAATAAAATAATGTTAAAAATTAAAGGGGGCTCCCTTTAATTTTTAAACAAGAAGTGTGTTTTTTCCGGCATTTTTTGCTGAATATTGTACGGTGGTACGTAACCCTACGTGTGCGAATTCTCACACTTGGCCAGTTTTTGTTTCTTACGACGATAGTTTACGAGCATGTGCTCTGGTGTGACTAATGTAACCTATCTTAGTAGTGAAGGTACAGGCACAGTGCAGACTAGTTGGAATACCATTATGGTACTGATATCGTATGTTGGACCTTCCAACTGGCGTACTATTGAGTTGGTCACGCCAGCTGTCGAAATCTCTCTTCCGCTGGTCTACAAACGCATAAACATGTTTAATCTTAATATTTTTTATTAAAAAAATGTGAAAAAATGTGTTTGTGTGTGTGTGTGTAAATCTACATCGCCACATGTAACTACGCATCAAAAACCTGACGTCACACAAATCTACCGCGCGATCGACATACATATATATTAGTTTCCAACATCAATCGTTGGGCAGTTGCCCGCCAGACACGACACCCGTCTGGTCCTCCCTTTTTTCTATAGAGGATGACTGAACTTTACACCTTGTTCCTCATACCTCTAAAGTTTTCGTAATGTTGAATGTCATTATCTATAATAATCCTTAAGTTACGTGAAACCCTTTCCAAAGTATCGAGAAAAAGAACTAAATCTTCAAATTTATCGTTGGATAAACTACGTAAATCAGGATTTACAAGGTTTAAAGGCTGTGAAGGACTAGATCCAGACTCAGATTTGTGGACGTGAGAGAAAGGTAAACACTCCTAGGAGTCGTAACTACAGGTAACTAACGCACCTTTGGCCTCTTCAAGATAAACTACTTTAGTCTTAAAGAAAAATAACTTTGACTCTTTATTTTACATTTTTCTTTTTTTTTTTGTACATTGTCTTTGATCACTGGCCCTGACATCAAGCTTTAAACAAAATCGTATTTAAGTGTATTATCTATGCACAAATTTGACAAACTTATATTACTTGAATATGAGGCTTTTAGCTACTCTGTATATGTGTAATTTTATGTATTTTTTTTTTGTATTGTGCGGTTTTTTTTGCAGAATATTTTTTTTTTCTTTCTTATTACTTTTGATCGAAGATAATTTAGTATCATGCAAGATCCTGAATTATTTAACTATCGATATTTCTGTTAATAAACACAAAATATCTTCGTTATTGTTTTAAGAAATAATTCCACTTTCATAGTGTTTATATTTTAACACTGTTATAGTTATTAAAAAAACACTTCATTTGACTGCCTCGTTGGGCTAGTGGTCGCAAGCGCTACTGCTGGCTGGATCCGGGTTCGATTCCCAGGTCGGGCAAAATATTATTGGGTTTTTCCATCTGAAATTTCTCAGTAGCAGCCCGGAGTCTGGAATTATGCCCGATGGTGGCAATGTCATGACATGATTTTAATAATATAATCCTATAAAATCATTGACAAGTGTCCACTAGTGTCGTGATTTTTTTAATGTAATTATAAAATTATATTATTTTAATATCGATTTATAATATCCACTATGGCAACACTGTCAAAGTACAAATTATTAATATTATAAGAAACTTCTAAATGTATTTTCACTATGGCAATCGAATGTATTGTTATACTTTGGCAACACTTAGAAATAACGGTTATGATATTATCGTTATTTCTGGGTGGGGGAAAAGTCGTTTTAAATGGTAAAATGTAATGCACAGTTAGTCGTCGTTTGATTATGAAATAGTACAGTGGTGTGGATTACAAGTATAGCAAGAAAAGAGTGTTTTCTTTATAATAGGTACTTGAATCTTTTCAAGGATTAGTGTGGCATTACAAATACCTAGCATTGTTAAACAATTCAATTCATTTTCTGAACTGATTGGGCACTAGTGAAACAACAGGTAAACTTGTTACCTAATTCACACTTGGCTATTGGTTATTCGAGGTGCTATAGCGAGCGATCCTCATTAGACTAAGTACTCTCTGGCTCACGGTAATTGGCCGATTGTTTTGCCACGTAGCCACCAATAGGTGGCCATTGAGATCATCTGATCAAAGAGTATTGTTGATGATATGACATCTATGGATGATGGTTATAATGAGTTTGTTTGTTTGTTACGTTTTCACGCTAAAATTGTTGAACAGATTTGGATGAAATTTGGCAAATGGGTACACCATGACCTGGTGAAGGATATAGGCTACTTTTTTTTATCCTGGATCGCAGACGAAGTCGCGGGTAATAGTTAGTTATGCATATTTCGAGTAACGTATACTTACAACAATCATAATTTGAATATAAAATTTTTGCTATTATTATATTGGCTGTAAAATATATTTAAATATATTTTATTAAGAGCTCCTAGTAGGCTTAATAAAATCATTCCTATTATGAAATTAAAATCTTTATTTTCTTTCTTAAGTACTTATTGTGTGTTTTCTATCTTTTCTAATGATAGAATATAATAAACTTTTATATGTAGGTACATTTTAACGTACCTCCATACATTACCAGTCGACAGCGATGCGGATGAATTTTTCGATGATATATTTTAGCTTGTGAATAGTTTTAGTTAAGTATGTCATTCTTATGTCAATTATGTCTAATGTCATCATGACATTAGACAATCACTGACCCATCCGCCAAATTATGTTGAAAACACTAAATTAAGACCTACCAGATGAAGCCGTAAAATTAAACGTATAAGTTCTTTTCAGATATCATAACATCTTTTGATAATCCAATTGTTTGATCAAATCGCTGTAATAATTTCCGTTTTTCGGACTATCCTTCACTCACTTGGAGGTCACTGAACTTAAAAAGCTCCGCATCTACAAACCCAGACAGATTTCTCCTCCGGTCCTTAACCCTTCGGAAATCGAAATCGCACAATTCGTAAGCAAATTTCCCGCAAGCTGGTACTTATGCTATGGCGTTGGGATCTTGACAGGCCTGTCACACATCAGCTTTACGTCAGTACCTAAAAGGGGAGTCAATGGGGGTGAAAGGGGGTGGGTGAAGTTTCCCCTTCTCAACGTCGTGTTTGATTGTAATCCTATCCTATCACATATGTTTTGTCTCTAAACAATTTCTGTATTACATTTTACGCGTTGTTTTTGTTTTACGCAACCTGGGATACCCTGGGTTTAAATCAGATTAACAAAGTTTCGGAACACTGAATGGAACACTTGACATAAAACGTTTTAAGGCTGTGATCACACTGAACGACTTGGATGTACGTTTTACAGCTACCTAATTGTGGTTTATATTTTTATTGATTGCAGTAGTAATGTTTCCAATACCCTAAAACAAAACAAAATTTGAGTTTGAGAAACTCAAACTCAAAGCATTTATTTAAATTAAACCATTTAAAGACACTTTTGAACTGTCAAGAAATTGTTCAGTCAGAAATATGAAGCTTTTAAATCAAAATTATTGCAAAATATTGGTTACATCATTCATGTTAAAATTATACATGCGAGAACAATGTAGAAAGACGTGTACGTTAAAAGCGTTCGCAATAAAAATAAAAACAAAGAACATTTAAAAAAATAAAATTGATTAAAATAAGCCATGGCAGCTAAGAGATGACCAGTCCCAACTGACGGAGCCAGTTCACGAACATGACGCATGGATCAGCACCATTCGGCTCAACCATTATGAAGGGACCTATTATTAAAATTCAGACAATAAGCGGCTAATCGAATGAATATTTCCAAAGGAAAGTTCAAAATTATCGCATGTACTGGTTCATTGAGAAAGCTACCCAGTAAGAAGGTTAGTAACTTGAAAGGCAGTTCAACAATTTAAACTGTACTAGGTAGTTGTAGCTCACAATTTACTATCAGCCTCTCTAGCTCACGAATATTACAAAACTATGTACGATCTATCGAAAGGTATTTCTAACTAAACTTCCCCATTCAATTGCAAACATAACAGACGGGTTAGTACGAAATACGCATACACGTGGCTGCAACTGTTTCAATTCAAAATTTACCAGAGGTGACAGAATATTCCAGACTGTACTATTTTGTTCGAAAATCAGTTCAACAATTTAAACTCCACTAGGTAGTCCAAACTCACAATTTACTATCAGCCTCTCTAGCTCACGAATATTACAAAACTATGTTATGTTACGTTATCGAAATGTATTTCTAACTAAATTTTTCCAATCAATTGCAAACATAACAGACGGTTAAGTTCGAAATACGCATACACGTCGCTGCAACTGTTTCAATTCAAAATGTACCAGAGGTGACAGAATATTCCAGACTGTACTATTTTGATTGATGACTCGTCTTATCTCGTCTATACATAGACTAGAGACTCGTGCGAAGCAGGGGTGGAACATGTTGTCAAATCATTAAGATTTCTGTGCTAAAATTATCTGAGTTGATATACTTAAATCTTCCGTAATAAATAATGGTGAATACCGCATAAAAAATCCAACTTTTTTTTTTGCCATTGTCAGTGACAAATGGACACGAAAAGTGACTTCGGTTTTGGTTTAGAGAAGTTTACGTGACTTACGTGAGAACAACATATATAATATTAGTTGCGTCCCGGGTTTCACCCACATAAGTCTCGATCCCGTGGGAATATAGGGATAAAAAGTATCCTTTATTCTAACCTAGGTCATGATGTACCTATGTGCAAAATTTCATCCAAATCTGTTCAACCGTTTTAGCGTGAAAGCGTAACAAACAATAAACAAACGAACTCACTTTCGCAATATTAGTTAGAATTAGTAATAAGATCTCAGTGCGCGTCCAGGAAAAATTAAATGGTTAGCTGTCACCAAGTCGGAAGCGAATTGACTGCATTCTTGCGATAAGTTTTAAATGTAATCAGCGTTCGCAATTTATTTGCCAAACATGTAAACAAACACGAGTTTTAGGAAAAACAACTGTAATGCCTACTACATATAAGGTTCAGTTTGCGCTACAACTTCATTTTTTTTTAATGAATTTTTCAAGAGTACTAGTCAGTCTAAAACTAACTTTATTTACACTTGCTTAGTCAGACTGTTAAGTCATAGGTATCAAGTTCGATCCCAAAGCACGCACCTCTGACTTTTCGGATTCATGTGCGTATCGTATAATTATCACTTGCTTCAAAAACGGTGAAAGAAAAACTCATGCCTGAGAGATATTTCTCGACGGCATGCGAAGCCAAGTCAGAGCTCTATGGGCGGCTTTAAAACTTTGACACCAGGTTAGCCACGAACCACACGAAAAGAAGAAGATTAGCATAAAGTTGTTGTTTGTTTACGTGGAAATAAAATCTATTTCGAAACAAGTCGAAACAAGGATTTAAATAGATTCTACATACTATTAGAGGTAAGGATAGAGACAGCGTGTTTACTTAGATACGTCCTGAAACTGAAACAATACAGCTCTGATTCTGCGGCGTGTCAATCAGTTGGGTACAGAGAATCGGTTAGGAACAAATAATTAGTTTGAGTTCTGTGATGAGGTCGAGTATTGGTATGGCGTCACTCATATATGTACCGTATTAAGGAATAGTAGAAAATCTATACCAAAATCGTTCAGTATGTTTTTGAAAGCGATGAACTAAGAGACTAATTGTAAATATAGTGCTTTCGGCTATTATGCAACAGACAGAATATGGGCGGATTGACCACTGAGCGTAAAAAAATAATAAAGTATGGGACGATGTTTTCCTTAGAACAGATTTTTTGAAGTGTAAACTTTAGGCGCGTTGGGCATTTTTGAGATGGGACTAAACCATTGATTTCGCGAAACCGTGATGACACCACCTTTTGACCATTAAAAAGACATCAACGCGTTGATTACCGTGGTACCGACTTTTTTTCAAGTTTTCACTTCTGTCGGCACTTCCGGAGTGCTTTTTTTTTTGTATAATGGCACATTGTATTCATGTAATTTGTTCATTGTGCAGTTGTGTACTATGCTATTTGTGTGCACTAAATCAAAAATTTATCCATCTATATGTAGAGTTATTGGTTATAGGTCGGCAATCCGTTAAGGGGATGTAGAAGAGGTAATTTGCAACCAAATTACCTCGATGAGCCCTATGCCAATGTCAACCATTTTCGAGTAATTTGACTTTTTATGTATACGTATAATTAATAACCTTGTATATCATACATTCGAAATCCACGCGGACGAAGCCGCGGGCAAGAGCGATTTCGACGTGATTTATTATTGACTTTTGCCTCCCTTACTACGTAAGGTATTGGCTTAGATAAATATTGGGTTGTTTAATCAATCATTGACTGTATTACCTGGAGGTTTAACATGGAACCTAACCAATTAACCTAAAGCAATCATGTTAATTTATACGAGATTTTGGTGCTTATGTGGGGTCGTTGTTGTACATTACTTGCGCGGCCTGCAATAAGGGCATTGAAGGACGATAGTGAAAATGTTGGCCGAGGCGAAGACAAGGCGCACATACGTGAGTCCATCAATGCCTGCTTGCGGCCAAGGCTTGTGTGGTACTTTTCCGAAATAATGCGCGGAAATTCAAATTAAGTAAATTAATTATTTTCATAATCAATGACGGACAACAATTTTTCTCAAACAAGCTTGGAAAATCGAACATTATTTTGACAACTTTTTTCGAGCTAAATCGAAATTGCGGTACTAGTCGAATACACGCGAGTACCCGGCCGACAATGTTTGTATGAAAAGCCATATCTGTCGTGTTTAGCGGCCAATTAAATTACTATGATAACTCATATGACATACCCCTTGGTATGACTGGATCACAGACTTTCGGGCTTTTGACTACCCGTAACGACTGTCAAAGATCTACGAATGACAGCCGGGACCAACGGCTTAACCAACTTTCCGAGGCACGGAGAGGTGTCGATATGTAATGGATCACCCATTTACAAACCAACCACGGCAAGCGTAGCTTAACCTTTAATCGACCCATGTGGCTGTTGTTACTTAGCCACGAGTCATGAACTGTTTTAGAACTAAATATTCCTCCATTGCACGTCTGTTGAATAAGGAAGCATTTTCAATTAACATTTTTAAAGTCGTCTCAACTATTTTCTTCCTCAGTGGTATTATTACAAATTCCGTTTCATACACTCTAGTTTGTGAGTAATGTAGCAAAAATAACTTGCCATAAGTTTTCGACCTAACGGTACAAAATGAAACTAGACATCATATCGATTATCGATTATGTAAAATGGGCCGCCTCTAATATCGAGATTTTGCACACCTTGTGTGTAATAAATTGTTCATAATATTGAAGTTGGTGTATTTTACGGAGCGGAGGTCTATTGAAGACTACGAGAATAACTGAATTATTTATGCAGGAGGATTTAATTAGACTTGTAAATTCATTATAATAATATTTGCAGGCTAAACACGTGCAGTTCTAACAGATAGTTATAACTGAACACCTTTTATCTACAAACTGTGAGTTTTATCATTTGTTGCTTCAGTTATAATCAGTGACGCTCGTAGCTACATGTCCGTAAACAAGGTTCGGAATGATACATTTCTATAAATTCTTAAAACTATTCTCGTTAATTCGGCATTGTCACGTGGAAATTGCACTAGAAGCGAAAACGTGAAACCGTGAGGAATAAAAATACGTGTACTCAGAACTGACAACTGCACAGATTTCTGCTACAGACAGTGTAAAGTTTAAATTATACATTTGATAATTTAATTAGTTATCATCAGTGCAACTGAACAATTCTCAGTTTTTTCTACACACGTTACGATTTAACTCAATAGTCCAACTGAACAGTTAAAACTATCAGTGTTAACTGCGGTTGAGTAGCCCGCTTAAAACTTACGAACAAATTGTGTTACAACTTATTACTTAATAAACAAATACACATAAAATAAAAATTAATATCCTAACTACAAATTATGCCAATTTAAGTTTAGTGTGCACCTATACTTATGTCGAAGCGCTACGGCGTATCACGTGCGTTTCGGTCTATGAACATGTTTCATAGTTTCAAAGTCTTCTATTTTTGGAAAATCCAAAAGTGCACGCCTCATAACACTCATTCAAAAACAGAAAAATAAACAATTTATCGAAACGTCTTTTCATAAAGTATGCTTTGATTGCTTTTCTACACATCAATATGGGTAAAATTTCTCACCTCGCAATCTTTACGTACTGTCAAAGACTATTTAGGTTTGCTTTGTTGGTTGCTAGGCAACGGAAGAGGGTCGAAGTTGGAAATATTATAATAATTTATTTTTTTATTAATTACAATTAAACTACTTTGAATAAAAGAGCCATTTTCAATAGGTTCCTCCAATGGCTAAAACGAATATATTTAAAAAAAAATGAATCTATTAATTGATTTTCTCGAAAGCTACAATGTTTTCAGCTTTCATACACTGATTGACGGGATTTTTTTAAAAACTATTTTATGTTATTTTCGTTTCTGCTGTATTAAAAGCAATTTTCGAAAAGTACAGTATTAATCTCCATTAAATGATCTATACAATGGTATAAGTATTAAGTAGGTTCTGTGTACTAGCAGGAGTTTAACAATAAAAACGGTTGCAGAAAGGATGCAAAAAGAAATCGATCACAAAGCAATGCTAAGACTCGTGCAAAACCAAATTATTACAACGCATATTTTGGGAAATTTATTCGAGTCTACCAATTAACAAAACAACCTTATTAGGTACGGCTCTCTTCTTTTCGTGTGGTTAGTGACTAACCTGGAGTCAAAGTTTTAAAGCCGCCCATGGGCCTCTGAGTTGGCTTCATATGCCGTCGAGAAATATCTCTCAGGCATGTCCAGTCATGCCTAGGCGGCAGACGGTCACTTCTAATCGAGAGAGGGGGGGAAGGTCCATAGGAATGTAGTACAGATCCTTTTTGTAATAGATAAGGGTGTTACCCATGTGACAACGCGTCCTATGGTTCCGGATGATACGATAGTTCGCTAAAGAGCGTGTGCTGGTTTCTGTTGGCTTATATAGGGCTGGTCACTCGTAACTCCCTCTGGTCTAAAGTTGCAGGTAACAGTATTATATTTGTAATCACGCTTTCGAAAACGGCTCTAACGATTTTGATGAAAGTTGCAATAAAGGGATTTTAGGGGTCGAAAACCTGATCTGCCGGGATTGCGAAAAAGTTCGAAAGGGAGATTGCCCCCGGCAACATGGCAACTGAAGGAACATGGGTGGGTTTTAGTCAGTAAGAGTCTGACACGCCCTCCTGTTCCGCCCAGAACGGGAGAAGTTATTTGATAATTTCCCACCCAAAAAAAAAGGCAAACCGGTTTCCTCACGATGTTTTACCAGGTACCTCTGCCTTACCCTACGGGAAAAACAGGTGGGATATTATGTGTTATGTGTCGACCAATTTACCTTGCTTGAAATATTTAATGTGATTCTAAACGGATCTTCAAAATTAATATAAAAACTTAGATGTTTTATCATATCGCGATTACATTTATTACATGAGCGTGTACTAGGGTCACGTAAAATACGGAAAAGTAAAAGCCTCCCGGGAAATCATAGCAACGGGTAATATATCCAAAGTCGTGCCTACCAATCATAGTCCACTCGATCTAATAGCGTTACAAAATATCGACGTGCAGTTTTTCCTCTGAATATATCATAGAAATCTGCCGACTCAGGGTTGGGTGGTTCCCATATTGTGATGAATGGTTTCTCACTCGACTGAGCGATCGGCCTAGTCATTAACTACAATTTGTATAAACTTTGAGTTATAGTAGATGTGGGTGAAGCGGTTTAGGCCCGGTACTCACTGGCGGTACGGCACGGCAAGGGATTTTTAACGCGCGACAAATCATAATCATTTTTCGCCAAAAAATATAGTCACCTAGTAACTTATTATTATGATATCATAGTTGCAAAGACAACATGCACAAAATTCAAAGCCATTTGTTTGTGTAGCTACGAACATTGATTTTGTTTAAACTATCATTCATCATCATTTCAGCTGAAAGACGTCCACTGCTGGGCATAGGCCTCCCGCAAGCACCGCCACTTCGACCGGTTCTATGCTTCCCGCATCCAGCGGATTCCTACGGTCTTCACAAGAGCATCGGTCCACTATCATGTTTCATATATTTTGAAAGTTGGTTGGCGTACCGCCAGTGAACACCGGGTCTTAAACGTCAACACACAAACCCCGTTTCAATTTACCATAACTTTCGGGTTACAGTAGTTGCTTATTGAAATTTAGGCTCGCACCTAATCTGGACTTAGGAATAGTTAGCGTAAACTATGATGCGATACCTGCCCTTAAATTGTTATTAACGGATTTTAGATTTAGTCTGAGATATTAGTCTGTACTTAAGGCATATTACTCAGTATATGCGAAGGGTTAAACTTGAGGAATGAGGTACCCGTCTTAACTGACAGAAGTAATCTAGTATGAAGGGATGAGTTTGTGAGGTTTATGGATTATGTAGGTAAGGGTCAACCCTTTAGCTTTTCCATGAAAACCATCAGTCTCCATAAATCACTTATCATGACAAGCCAATATCAAAATTTTTGTTAATTGATTCAGGCGTGACCTTGCGCAAATCAATTATAAAATAGAATAGACGTTGATATATTTAGTAACCAGTTCCGCTTAGCTATTTCTAAAGAGCCATAAAAAATCCCTGTAAGAAATCGACACGTGTTTCACCTCTCAACGAGGCATCCTCAGGATGATGATTGACTTGTCACGAACCCGAACACGGCTTGTTGGCACACCGAGCCGAGTGTATTTTTATGGCTCTTTAGGAATAGTTAAGCGGAACTGGTTACTAAATATATCAACGTCTATTGTATTTTTTAGTATCAAAATTGTCTTCAAACCTGCGAAAGTAGACACGTGGATAGCTAATACGAAGAGATGAAGCTCCGATAAACTTATACGAGTGTTCTATCTACATTATTTTATTAATAGAATACGCGGTTTATAATGTCTTCGTGTCTCTTTCAAGGTGCCAGAATGAAGCGAGTTTATGAAGCACCTAAATTCTAGACTACACTTCAACAACTAAGGGAGCAGGTTAAGTTTTAATGTAGCAGTTTATGCTAGCCCTCATATTTAGTACTAAAAGTTAACGACTCCATTTGCTTAAGTATTCTTAGGCTGTAAATGACTTTGTCCTATTTTCATAAAGAAGCAGCCATTTTAAGGTATGTACAAACATGTCAATTTCCGAACCTATAATAAATGATCCTTTAACTTCGAGGTCAAGTAAATTAAACAATACCTACCTAATTTCCTACTTACAATACTCGACTATGGAAACTCGCTTTAATATACAAAATGGAAAGCTTTGTATTTTATAGTGTCTATGAGTGTCAGTAGTGAATGGGGTTCCGCAGTGACTTGCATTTTAGTAATGATGTAGTATTAAATGGAGGGTAGCATATTGTACGGTTCGTGGGTATTAGTGTTGTGTGAGAAGGGGTCTTTACTTCCACGAAAGGAATTTAAGTGGGTTCGAAAACTTGGTGGTAGCGTTGAATTTTAACATGTAGATATTGAATTAATTAATTATCTACTGGATACAAGTTTTAAGGATCAATTTGTAACATGTAGGTAGTGAATAATTATGTTCTGAATACGAGTTTTAGGGATCAATTTGTAATTAAACAATTTTATCGGTGGACTAGAAACTTTTAATCTTTTTGTTTAGCTGTTATTTTAATTACGAACAGAGCTTTTCTCTTAGGTATAACCGCTGCTGACTCGAAAAAATAATTAAGTAGAAGATATTTTCAGTTGGGATTTGTACATTATCAAATTAATCTTCTGAAAGTGTGAGTCCCATTAACTAACAGACAGCTTTTACTTTAGTAAATTTATTAAGTACAAACGTAATCTCTATCCACCAGACGAAAACTCGTTATCGCGTCTAATAAAAATAAATATTCAAATTATGCTCCGTCTAAAGGTACATGTCAATTTACTAGTAAACGTATTCATTGTTACAAAAATAGGCTTTCGGAGGTGTTCGCAAATTCACCTCTTTTATTAAGGATACCGTACAAAACACCCATCTTATCGGTATAACAAAACGGTAAGTTTATTTCGGTTTCCAATTCCGAAATCCAATTGGAATGAAAACCCAACTTTATTACTCACGAACTTTTTCAAACGCTAAAGTGACGTGTAATAAAAAGGTATATACTAATATATGTAGGCGTTTCTACCGTGTTTTAGTGACTGTACGGTACCAGGAGGTGATGGGACCGTGTGATGCGGTCTTAAGGAAAGTACGGAAACACGGAATATTGTAGTACCGGAAAATAAATAGAACCATTTGTGTGTTCCCACTTCGTGGTATTACGGAAGTACATTTGAGATATTACTGTCTTGAGCTAGGACGAATATTTGTTGTTTGAGGAAGTATGAATTGCCAAGTTATATAATTGCAAGGAGCAGCAGTTGCTTCAGTAATTCGTGGGAGCCGACTTGCGTATGATAGAAGGTACAGGTTTTTAATGAACTTAGAATTGTTTCAAGGTAAAGTTGATGTCAATACATTATAATAAAATCGTAGTGAAGACAAAACTATACACTGAATATTTTTGAAAAAAAAAAAAGAAAATGTTACGAAGTCTGGGAACGATTTAATACCGAAAATATAGTTTTTAGAATTTTTGTCTGTATGTATGTATGTCTATACTACCGCAATCCTTCTACACATGCAGCCTGTGGGTCATCTTTACTCAGCGGGCAGACAGCGACCTACGCGTTTAATATAATAATGCACTGAGAGTGCTGCTGCGGCTGCCGTGGCGTTGTAGTGCATCAGGGATGTTTGTGGATAATAACATTGATGGTTTTGCCGCCATTGTTAGAAAAAAATGTGCATCCCTGATGTCACGTGTTCGCGGCAGCATCAACAGTATTCTCAGTGTGTTCGCAGATCGGTGGGATTCCCCGATGTTGCGGAGGTGGATGCAGCTCCACGCTGAATTTTAATTTTATGTAATCTGTGTTTGTTCCTACTAACACTAGATGTTAAGTAAAATTGTTACTAACCCAAAGGACTCTGTCTGAAATAAAAGTATCCTATTCTTTTCTGTTAAGTAAACTGGAGGATTACAGAAAAATACGTGTTCAATGAATGAATGAATAAAGCAGTCGGTATTTCAATCATGGATTTCATTTCATTGTTCATTCATTTTTGAACAGTTTTTTTTACGTCGCTGATCGCTAAACGATTTCAGCTTAGTGGAAAAACATTTGTTGTTTAATTTTCAGAACAGACCGTTTCTGTTGTAGAGGCAATAGTAGGAATCAAATTAAATTCTACTTATGAAACTCACTCGTTGAATAAAAAAACCGGCCAAGTGCGAGTCGGACTCGCGCACGACGGGTTCCGTATAAACAGCAAAAAAATCACATTTGTTGTATATTTCAAACTGTTTCTTTTTTCTTTTGTATTTGTTGTTAGAGCGGCGAAAGAAATACATTATTTGTGAAAAATTCAACTGTCTAACTATCACGGTTCATGAGACTGTATCTCTTGAACCGTGATAGTTAGACTCGGTGTCAGATGGACAGACAGACGGACGGACGGACAGCGGAGTCTTAGTGATAGGGTCCCCTTTTACGTTTTACGTTGATTGCGGCATCAGTGGCATTTTTTAGGTCATCCAAGGTGCAAGTGAAGGGGAACTTAGGACACTCCAGCAAGTGGGGTATGGTCTGATCAGAAGCACCGTACTCTGGATGTTGGTGTTGTTTCGTAGTTAGGATGTATTTATCCCAAGAACAAATTAAACATTGTAGTTGAAAAACATGTTCTCCCATATATTTAAACTGCAAATGTAAGTTGGTCAACATTTGCAATCGTTAAGTTTCTTATAGCCTACTTAGCTGTGATAGTTTTCCTTTTAACTTCGTTATGTTGAATACACTACCGTGATTTTTTTCACATATCTTAAAACAACCATTTAGCTAGCAGAGGGGACACAAAGCATTTATTTCAAATAAACGAATTACAGGCATTTTTAAGTTGTCAAGGGGTCGGTCAGTCAGAAAGATAAAGCTAATTGCCCATTCCAAAGCGTAGTAGGTACCTATGGAGAAGAACGGGCAAGAAATTCCACAGACTATAAATATAAATGTGAGAACGAAGCAGAACGTTAAAAGCGTCCGTAATAAAAAATAAAACAAATAAAACAATTGAAAATTTAAATTAAAATAAGCTAAGAGATGACCAGTCCCTACTGACAGCGCCCGTTCACGTACATGACGCATGGATTAGCACCATTCAGGTCAACCATTTTGAAGCAAGCTAAATGATCCAACACACACGTCACCGTCAGCGAGACATTAGAGTGAGCATGACATTCTCTTAATATTTCTCAAACGGATCCCTGAATCGAAAAATGGTTTGTACACATCTCCAATATTGAACGGCTTATTGAGCGACACCCCATACCACGGGTAAAACGAGAAAAAAAATCAAAAAACAAACAAAAAAAAACATGATTTTACCACTAAGTCGGCTTGATTAATATTATGCCAAATTAAAGCTTTTTAGTACCACCCAAGAGTCTCTGAGCTAACCCGTGGAAAGCCAGACAGATGAACGGACATGGCGAAACTACCTATAAGGGTTCCTTGTTGACTACGTAACCCTAAAAACAGGGAAAACAGTGATTTAGGTTTTTCTCGTTTCCTATCGGATGCTCGAACAATTACACGTTACACGTTCGTGTTTGGGTCACAGAAATACCTAAGTGTACCAAATTTCAACATAATCGGTCCATTAGATTCGGAGCAAATTGGCTGTGACAGACAGACAGACAGACACACGAGTGATCTTATAAGGGTTCCGTTTATTTCTTTTGAGGTACGGAACCCTAAAAAACGAAAATAAAAAGTTTTGTATGCCATGAAGCACGATCGGAGTGTTTACTCAAGAAATGTTTATTTCCTGTTCTTATATTTATTTAAAAAGGAAGCAAACAAACTACATAAATAACGTAGATAATAGGTAGCTATTTTTAATAATGATGCAGATATTAATTTATCCCTACACTGTACAGGCTAGTCACCTCGGACACAACAAATTAACGCCTTCAAAACTTTTACTATTATTTATTTATTATTATTCATTTATTTTCAGATAAACATCCATAAAATTGTTAGTAACACAGAAATACTTATGAGAAACTAATGTTAGTAGTGACAGACATGAGACATTTAAAAACTATATACAAAAATAAAATAAACATGACCTATTGGATACTTCTATACTCGTGCGCGTTTACTTGACCGTGTGTAGTCGTATCCAGCGCTCGAGCATTGGAGAATCCCACTGGTCTGACAATACGTTTATACTTTTTAAAGTTTAACTACGAGGGGTTATTTTAGTTTTTGATTTCCAAAACCGTATCTAGATTTACCTAGTTTAAACAGCTTTATACGAAAAGAGTGTGTTCTAAAAAATTCGTGAAAACAATTTTGACTAAAGTGTTTGAAAATGATAGTATTAGTTAGTGGTTCAAGATTCATAAAATAGTTGAATGCTTTGTCGTCAATATAGTGTCCAGATTCCTCCATTGCCCGTAATCAAAGCATATCAGGCAAAGATTGTAGTTGCTACAATAAGTTATTTTACGATATAATAGTCTAAAATTAAAATTTAATTAAAACAAAAATAATAAATTAATATTAAATATAACATAAATTAAATCATAATAACATAATTAAACATAATATGAAATTTAAATTATGCTTACATAATTTAAATTTTCTTAAAACATTTAATTAGAACATACATACTGTTTATGGTCTCATATACGTATAAACTTTAATATGCTCGTTTGTTTGAGATTAATAAAAAGCACTACACTATTCTGGGCAATTTTAACAACGAACATCTCACGTTCCTGAAAATGTTTCTTCACGTAGTCGAACATCCGACATGTCCGTTCAAAAACGTTTTAAACGTTAACAGCATACTTGGAGTGCACTATCCGTTTTCCTTGGTTTTACGACCTTACAAATGGAATTGCTATCTATAGAGATCTATAGATCTTGTACGTGATTCCTGTTACACATGTTGTGGGAACGAAGATCTTTTAACCACCATGCTTCGTTATTTTAATTATTATGTATATAAAGTCTAGAATCTCCACCCCATATTGAACAAACGTGGTGATCAATGCTCGTACCTTCACTGTATGAGAAGATACCTTTGCTCTGCAGTGGGATATTAAGAGCGTTTATTCTAATAGTTGATAACGTCGCAAATAGCTGTCAAATATTTACCTGTTTTGATTAATTTGGCAATATGACTGTATGGAAATATGAAATCTCGCTAACTAGTGAACTAGAATTTTAATAATTAATTGCAATTATAACACTGAATTTGATATTGTAACTGTTTTAGGTGGAAAAAACGCATTTGGAAGTTTCCAAACACTTTTTGTACATCTAAAACTAAATATTCGGTGATACGATAATAATTATTGCATTTCATAATCAATATTTTAGTTCACTAGCTAGCCATATTTCTTATTTCCATACAGTACTAATGCCAAATTAATAAAAACAGGTAAATATTTGACAGCTATTGGCGACGTTGCCAACTTTTAGGATAAACGCTTTTAAAAGGCTGGTATTATTATATTTACCTGTTGGAGTTGTTTGCGAAAGTTATTGGATATTGTGGCGCTATGGTCTGCTACGGTCATTATCTTAGTATTCAATCCGCCCAATTAGACGGAAATCTTCGTCTTATAAGCCTCTTGGTTTAGACGTTTTAATTGGGTATGCTTTGCACGAGATCTCATTGATCTCAAACTCCTACGCATTTGATGTTAAAGGTCACCGAGGGATTTCAGTGTAAAACTCTGTAACTGGATCTTCCCATGAGGTCTCTAATTAGAAATAGATTTCAGCTTTGAGTGTACATTTTTAGTTATTTGGAAATCCTCTGTAGCTGGTTGGATTTGTACTCGTTTAATTGTGAATGGTGGTGAAAAACGAGTTATGGAACTCAAATATCGCCGGTTGTTGGTCGCGGAAAACCAGCGCTGAGGCCCTGTCTTGCATGAGGTCGCAGCATTATGCTGAGCGATGGCCGTTTTGCGTGGATGCGACCCGTATTTTCCCCCAAATTGGTCTTTTTAAATTGTGTTTGTGTTCTTCCTTTGCGTCATGTGTACCACATATAAACGTATTTTCTTTCTTTGGCAGAATATCTGGCAAGACGTAATGATGAGGCTGGCACAAAAACGTGGGGATTGGCATAAGAAAAGAGAGGCCTTTGCCCAGCAGTAGGTGAACACGAGCTGTGTATGACTGATGACTAAATGATGAGAGGTTTGACTGGCGAAATCTTCTTCTTTCTTTTTCGTGTGGTTAGTGACTAACCTGGTGTTGGAGTTTTTATGCCAGCCATGGGGCCCCTGACTTGGTATCATATGCCGTCGAGATATATATCTCTCGGGTATCCTGATTTCTTCACGATATTTTCCTTCACCGTGTTTGAAGCAAGTACAACTTTACAATAAGCACATGAATTTGAAAAGTCAGAGATGCAACTCTTGGGCTCGAACCCGAGATCTATGTCTTGGCAGTCCGACGGACACAGCCCTAGGCTATCACTGCGCTAGGCTACATTGGCGAAATGTGAGTGTAATAATAAAGCTCTACTTTCCCTTTCGTATAATACTATCGTGATTCAAATTCAAATTCAAAATATTTTTATTTCACATAGACCTACATGGGCACTTATGAAACGTCAGAAGCTAGGTGCACGGTTCCAATTGGTCGTTTCCTATGGAGAAGAGTCGGCAAGAAACTCCACGGTTACTCTTTTAAAAATAATTGGCTTTTACAATTCTTTCAAATAACAGTATGACTAGGTATGGGAGGACAGTGTAGGTATTTCAATAAGTACCAGGTACTTAAGAAAATAGAAAATGGTCAACAAATCTACAGTCCACTAAGCCTACAGTGTTCTCACATTCACGAAATAGAAAAGAATCTATACAAAAGATATATAAATTAATAAAAATAAGAACCTCTTTTAATTAAACGCAATTACATTATTGCTATTACAACTGTAATAAATCTGAATAATTATCATGTGCAAAAAAGCCACTAATAAAAAGTTGAAATTAACTCGTAGGTAAATTTACTAAAATTTTTGAGAAATTAATTTTAGAGCAATTGCGAAGATTTTTTAATAGACATAAATTATTACATAGCAAACAGTTCGGTTTTACAAGGGGTCGTTCAACTTACTTTATGCGACCTACCCAAATATCCTTTCTTTGGTATTGTTCGTCGTATCATTGAACTCCTTTTTAGTTCTGAGTTGAGCTACACGATTACTGACAAATGCGTGCATGGAAAGGACAGGTCCACTCACATCTGTATGGTTCTTTCCTCAAAAGACCATTTCAGACACAAATCTACATGGTCCTCAAATGAAATGCTCTGACCAAGATTATTTCCTGGTTTCTATATACACATTGACATTAATGAATTTTATATACTTTTAAAGTATTATATTATTTAAATTATTGTGAATGTGAAGACTATGTGGGTCATTCCTTTTTCTTTTTGTTTTTAATTTTTTTCTCACTTAGTTCTAATTATAGTCTGACAGTTTGAGTAATTTATGCGGCCTACCCAAATGTCCTTTCTTTGGTATTGTTCGTCGAATCGTTGAGCTCCTTAATTCTGAGTTGAGCTGCACGATAACTGACAAATGCGTGCATTGACTGGACAGGCCCTCTCAATCTGTGTGACGCTTTCCTCAAAAGACCACTTCAGACACCAATCTACATGGTCTTCACATGATCTGACCAAGATTATGTCTGGACTTTAAAAGAGACTGTGACCTCTGAGTTTGTTTCGGCCTTTCTTCTCAGAGTAGTCAGATAGGAAACGCCGACCTCATCTAGTTTTTAAAATATGATTGACGTGTAAAAGTGTTTGTATAAACCTATTTACAGAAATAAAATCATTTATCATTATCAATGTCAAATAATAGAATGAATATGTCAAGGATGAATGTAAAAAAAATATGGTAATTTGGGAGCAGTTAATATACTCTTACATAATTATGCCGTTAATGAGATACCAGGGAAGCCACATGTGCAGAAGGAATTATTGCCAAATTTCCTTGTCTTCAACATAGTCTTTAATTTTGTAATATGCTTTCTTGATAAGAACACGTTTGATATGGGTTTGATAACATGCTATCTTTACCTCACCATCGCATGACGAATTATCAATACACCATACAAAACTGTAGGTAACTATTCTCGGCGCTAAAAGAAAATCACTTGGCTCTACTTGCCTCCTGAAATCCATCCGTATTTTATGGCGATCAATCACGCGATATTCAGACTTAATAGAAGGCTTACATTCAATTAACCCTTATACGAATATTCATGTTTGAGAGCTTGTAATTGCCTCAGCACTAATTAAGACTGTAGGCGGAAGGTTTGTGACGTACGCGTCTATAATCGGGTTAGGTATGAACCTGGCATAATGAGACGGTATGATGATAGCACACGTGTTCTATTTTTAGGCTTCCTTACCGGGTGTTAATGGGACCCTGTTACTAAGCCTTGACGTCTGTCTGTCTACCCGTCGGTTGGCCACAGGACTTACAGGGCTGTATCATTACTTATTGTAATCGACAGTCGAAGTAATAATAATAATATTAATTATTTTGACCTGGCTTACGAGGTTGTCAATGTTGTCATGTGGGATGTGGATACAGTAGTCATTGTGCTGATAGTCGTGATGGCTAATTTCATAATAGCCAAGAGCCTCGACCAATACCTGAGGAGGCTCTCGTTAGGCAGCTGGATCTTGATCCAGAAAGCGGTACTTTTGAACACGGCGCGTTTGTTACGAGGTTCCTCTCTCAGGAGCCCTGACCACCGGTAGCTTGGACCCTGTTCCCGATACCGGTGGGCTACTATTTTTTATATTATTGAATGTTATGTTTTTTGTTTTTATAAAAATATTTAGAAATATAAATTATGTCTGTAAGTCATTACTAACAGGCCTAAATACGTAAAGCAAATTTAAGAAATATTTTATAAGGATAGAAAGGTCATCATTTGTTTGTTCGTCGATTTTAAAACTTCGCTTATCTCCAACTTTACCTAACATTAATGTACGTAACTAAATCTAAAAAGGGTTCTATTATTTCCTAAACTTTATTTCGGTGTGTAATCAAATACCTACTCAGGCATAATTATAGGACAAACATTTACACAGAACCCTAAAATTAGATAGTTGGTAAAGTAAACAAGAGTTAACTAACAATTGCTTCTTAATTAAGTAAATATTGGCTCTAAATTATAATCACAACGGATCAAATACGGTTTACAATTAACACCGAATTACAGAGTAAACAAGCACGTGTAACTGTGTTGTCCTACAGGAAACATTTATTGCCGTTATCAAGTATTTTGTTACACTGTGTACACGAGTATGTTTATTCCAGTGAGACAATTTTGTTAGGTATTTGACGCCAGTGTGTCGTAATACGGGATTAAAATATTATACGCATATAAGAAAATTGTAATAACATAAGTGATCGCATAAAACACAAGTACAATTTTAACAGTGAAAATTTAAAAACACCCATCAAAAACATTTCCTCATTTCTTTTTCCTACTCCATCACTAGACCCTGTTCACTATCTATCTCTAACCTATTCATTGAGACCATTCCAATGAGCTGTGCTGTAAGTTGGTAAGGGAGTTGGGTATCCGGCAAATTCCAGATTATGCTGCAGCATCAGTTCAAGGTTACTATGTTCTTCTAATATCATTGAAGTAATAGAATATCAAATTTCAAATCGATCAGACCTGTGGAAGATACTCACATCCATTCATCAATTAGAAAAGAGCTGATAATCTTCAAACGACTGAACCGATTTTGATAAAACATGTCTTAGAACCATTGCTAGAAAACCTGCTTTCAAATAAAAAAAAACGCATTCAAATCGGTTCACCCGTTTAAGAGCTACGGTACCACAGACAGACACACATATAGCGGTCAAACTTAAACATAGCAAAAATCTAATAACTTTATTATTTTGTTCATTCACCCGCTTTCGTGAGATAAAACAACTATAACACCTCTCTTTTTACGTCGGGGGTTAATAAAATTGCATTGCATTATGGAAAACTATTAGAAACTTTTTCTAGCAGTGGACGTATTTTTATAACTTGAATGTCAATTGGTTACTAAACTAGGCTTGAGCATTTTAACATTCAAGGTAACATTAATATTATCATAAGGATACAATTTAATAAGAGAGCCAAATGCAAAGATATTGGGGAAGTTATAGGGGTGCTTTTCCATTGTTTTTGTTTTTCATCTGAATTATCCTCATGATAATAAGCTTATGTGAATGCCACCTAACCTTGCATTTCGTGAATACCTACCTAAGTTCAGGGCAGCAGCCAGCTAGAAATTATTATAAATTCAATATAATAATGTTTAAACGACAATAAGCGATAAGTGCCCCCTGGGGATCTAAGGGAGTTCGCATTCAATCCCCCCGAACTATTATAATGAACCCACTTCAATGACAATACCTATTCTATGGGGAGTTCCTTTAAGAATATTTAGGAATATAATACGATCGTTAGATAGCTAGGCCTTATGTCGTAAGTTTATGTAAATACACCTTTTTAGGGTTCCGTAATCAAAAGAAAAAAAAACGGAATTCTTATCGGATCCCTGTCTGTCTGTCTGTCTATTTGTATGTCCGTCTGTCACAGCCGATTTGGTCCGAATGTAATTGACCGATTAAGTTCAAATTTGATATACATGTGTATTTCTGTGATCCAAACATGAACGTGTAACGTAAATAAATGAATTTTTAATATGGGGTCACTTTGGGGGGCAAATATAAAAATAAAATAAAAAAGTTATTCTAACCTTTCATGTGACATATCAAATGAAAGGGCTTGTTACGAGGATCTCAAATATTTTTAAAAATAATTTAAATAAATTTATAGATATTTAAGAAAATAGATGAAAATTGACCTTATCTCCGAAACTACTGAGCCTAAAATTTTGAAAAAAAAAAAAATGCAAAGGATGGTTTTTCATTCATAGATTACCGGAAAGCCTATAAAAAGTCTATGGTCTTAATATAACATGGTAAATCTATCAATATTGTGCGTACAAACTTATATATGCAGTTGAAATGTATTGGAGAACATGTATTTCAACTACAATGTCAGGTTTGTAGTTGGGATAAATTCATCCCAACTACGGAACCCTTCATTGTGCGTAGTCCGACACGCACTTGGCCGGTTTTTCAATGTTTAATGATAAGTTTAACTTGAAAATTGTTAATTTTTTCCTTATCACACATTGTCACACTTTGTTGACACCCTCCTTCTTAATGTGTGACGTAACTAACGGGAGTTACGTCACACATTAAGAAGGAGGGTGTCAACAAAGTGTGACAATGTGTGATAAGGGGGAATGTCACATGTATAAATCTAAAGTATTAAAACTCTAAACTTCAACTGTAACGTAAAACTTTATATCAATATCATTATCAGGTTTATTACGTGACGTCACATAAAAATGATCACTTGTGACAAGGACGGAGTGGGGATCAAAAATAATGAAATTCGTGTGACGTAATTTATAGATGGCTCCATAATATACAATTATTGTTTCTCTTTTCATTTTCTGCTACTTATACGAAGAAAATAAAAGGATAATGTTTGTATTTAGTATTTTATTTTGGAAAATGATTTGTATTTAGCCTTTGCTAACATTACCTATTGTGGATTAAAGCTTCGGCCAAACCTGAGTTACCACAACGTGGGACGCGGGACCGAAGCGGGAACGTCTACCGCGCGGCGGACGCTGCTCGTGTTTATTATTATGGTGCTCTCGCTTCGGTCCCGCATCCCGCGTTCTGGTCACTCAAATTTTACCGAAGGATAAAGTGTTCCCATCCAAAAGATAATTTACTAGCACCTTTTAACTGTTGAAATAAATTACACAGATTGAACTGCTTGCCTGTGTTCGAACCCACGACCACTCGTGAGTCGGGGCGATACCACCACCACTGCTCTCAAAACCGTGAAGAAAAACATTGTGAGGAAACCGGATGTCCTAGAACTAAAATTTCTAAGACATGTGACACCTACCAATCCGCACTGGGCCAGCGTAGTAGATTACAGCCTACTCACTCTCGATAAGAGGAGGCCTGTGACCCAACAGTGGTAACAATACAGGCTAGTAATGCTTTTATATAAGCACTTAATATAACATGCCACAGAAGCAAAATGGAGTGCAATAGTGTGGTGGAGAGTAGATACGATATACGTAAAGGATCATTTTGTGCCAAAATTGAGTCTCATATCGACGTTTGCATCAATTGACATACGTTGAAAGCCAAACCGGATTAACTTCATAATAGGCAGTTTCAGTTGTTGAGGCTTCAATCTGAAATCATGGTGAATTATTGTGCCAAGCTACCAAGGTTCTGTATGATAATGGGAATTAAAATTTTCTAGGTGTACAGGCATGCGACCACGGCTTTGCTTTGACCATTTTTGTACCTATTTAGAGCATGAATTTTCAGTGCTCTGGTTTTAGTTTTTGAACTTACTTTTTAATTAAGTTATTTTGGGGTTATAATTTCGTGATAAAGTATTTTGCAGAGCAACTAGAATTTTGTTCTGTTTGGGTTTTATTGTATAATAGGTATTAATTTTACAGCCGCGCCGTACGTAACAGTCTCACTTTTGCTTGTTTTTAACTATTTATACATATTTGTAATGTGCTCGTTAAGTCTTTTCATTTGATACCCAATATGGTAAAATTAGTGGCACTCCGGGAGTGCCGAAAGAAGTGAAAACTAAAAAAAAAAACTTCCAAAATCTTTACAGTAAAAATACTTGCATAGAACATTGATCCGTAACATAATATAAATAAAGAGCACAATCGCGTTTACAAAAATGTGGTGTTGGTAACGGTGTCGCGAGTTCAATTGTTTTTCTCATTTCAAAAATGCCCAACGCGCCTAAAGAAGTTATCACTTTAAAAAAATTTTTAGTTCAAGACTTCATGTCTTTTAGAGGGCGCCATATTGCATTTGATGTGACGTCACATAGCCCAGCATGGCGTCACCAGCGGACGATCAAGACACTTCCAATGATACCTCATATTTTGTCAAATTATGATTGGTACTTTAGAACTTATGTGGTAACAGATGAACATACATACATACATATCGGTCAACAAATCATAAATGATAAATGATAAATGATATTATTTCTGCAAATAGGTTTGTACAAACACTTTTACACGTCAATCATATTTTAAAAACTAGATGAGGTCGGCGTTTCCTATCTGACTACTCTGAGAAGAAAGGCCGAAACAAACTCAGAGGTGACAGTCTCTTTTAAAGTCCAGACATAATCTTGGTCAGATCATGTGAAGACCATGTAGATTGGTGTCTGAAACTAACCCTCCTTTTTGCTTCGCCGTAGTTAGGTAAAAAAAGATGTAGACGAATTCGTTTGTACTAATCTCGTATAAATAATGTATTTCAAAATAAAAACGTTTTTTGACATACTAAGAGATATCCATGCATAATATACGTATCATACTGTCCTAAACCTAACATTACTATAAAATATTATAAATGTGAAAGTGAATGTGAAGTGTTGTTTATTCGTTTGTTTGTTTGTAACGCTTTCACGCTAAAACGGCTGAAGGGATTTGGATGAAATTTGACACATTGGTAGACCATGACTTGGAGAAGGACATAGGCTACTTTTCATTCTGAATGACTCTAGCTAGTAATATTATAAATGCGAAAGTAACTCTGTCCATCTATCTGTCTGTCTGTTACCTTTTCAGGCCTTATTGTCTGAACGGATTTCGATGAAATTAGTAGACCATGACCTGGGTTAGGACATACCGAGACGCCTTCGTACCTCGGAAAGCACGTTAAGCCGTTGGTCCTGGCTGTCATTCGTGAATCTTTGACAGTCGTTACGGATCGTCAGAAGCCCGAAAGTCTGACAACCAGTCTTACCAAGAGGTATCGTATTACCCAGTTACTGGGTTGTAGAGGTCAGATAGGCAGTCGCTCCATGTAAAATACGGTATTCAGGAGTATCCGGTTCGACTGAAAGCCGACCCCAATATAGTTGGAAAAAGTCTAGGCAGATTGATGGACCTGGATTAGGACATAACATAGTTTTTTATACTTAGTACATTCCCGTGCGATAATTTCCGACCTCCACATGAGCGAAGCCGCGGGCAAAGGCTAGTGGTTAATATTTTTTGGTCCTTGGGTTTGGAGCTTCGGAGGTCGGAAAAGGTATGCATAAAGTATTTGAACAATTTTGTATGCATAAAATATTTCGAATATTTTACTGTACCCGTGGTTCCGAGAGGTTTACTGACCTTTTAGCTAAAGTAATTAATTTTATACATTTTGAAATAAAAAATGTATTATCAATTTGTGAACCGTACTGTCTGTAAGGGGAGGGGGGTACAGGGGTCATACAGTTGAAGCGTTATCAATTTTACGACACAACACCTTTTTCTATTACTTATTAATATTATATCCAAGTCTCGAAAATGTACTGTATAGGTTTATAAACAATGATATAGTCTGAAAATAAATTCAATTATTAATTCAGCAAGGCTATGAAGGGATCAAGCCTCTAGCCTTGTGCCTAAAATAATACTGATATTGAGTGGCGGTATAGAAGCACATATGTGTCATTCACTTAGATATTGTACCTACCTACAACTATCTCTAGGTTCACCTACTCATGGTATTTCTCATTATTAGATACAATACATCAAACGCAAAAAATCGCGTTAAGTTTGGCTACATTATATCAGTGTCTCGTTGCACCAAACCAGAACGAAAGGAATTCTTTCTGATGCAGACTACGAGCGTTTAGAACGGCGCGTTGAAAGCTGTCTGACATCGCTTTGTGCTACTAACGCCTAATATAAAAGTCAAAATAACTAAACTAGGAAGAAATATTATGAGACAGGCGGAATGTTTATTATAAATCGAAAAAGGTTTTGTGTTTCAACTAAACTCCACTTTAACTGTTGATATCTCTTTCTCGCAAATAAAACTCGAAAGAGACGGAGTGAATTTAGAGCTGTCAAATTGGTTGAAATAAAACGTTCAGTTTGAGATGATGCGTTAGTAGATGAGAGTTTTGGATGTGGGTACACACGGCTACACATCAAGCTATACATTCCAGTTTGAGCTGACCTTGCATTGTATATGACTTCTGTACAATGCGAGGTCAGCTTATACTGGAAATGTATAACTTGATGTGTAGCCGTGTGTACTGTGGGGTACTTCAATAATATCTTTCAGATAAAATAAATAATTATGCACGGAATCGTCTTATGCTTTTTTTTTTACAGTTTTATACAATGACATACGCAATTTCAGCCCTTCAGCCAACCCCTATCGTTTTTCTTTATTCTCAATACAAATTAATATTTGTCTCGTAATTATGTCATAAATTTACAACGGACTCGCCGAGGTTGCATGTTAAAACGGTGCAGATTATTGTACTGTACCTACATACCTAATTTCGTTTTGTCGATAAACAATGAAATCAGCACCAAAATAGATAAATCAAGGGATTTCGACGTAAGACGGCAAAATAGCGTTATCACCGCATGTAATTCCCAGTAGGATAAGTTAAGGTCAGAGTGCCGGTAAGTAATGCATGTAACATGTACAACCCAGAGTTTAGCTAATAGGTATCTGATGTGATAGAACCGTAAAATCACATGCGATGATATTCTCGTAACATAAAATAAAGTTTGTTTTTTTTTTTATATCTGTTTAGTATATTGTATCACATTTTAATTATAATAAATATTTTTTCTTTATGTACTGTACTGGTAGCGTCATATTATTTGTTTGCTGCACCGGTCGACGTCATTACGTCAGCGCCGGCTGTCGCTGAAAACCAGCGCTGGGGCTTTGTCTTGCATAGGGTCGCAGCATAATGCTCAGTGATAGCCGATTTGCGTGGATGTGACGCATGCTTCCCGAACCTTTTCTCATTTTTGTGTTTAAGTTATGTTTTGCGTTATGTTTACCATAAATAAACATATTTTCTTTCTTTTCTTTTTCTTCTTCTTTACTATTAAAAGTCAGATAACAGAAAACACTACCAACAGATGTAGTTTTATCAACGACTAGTTTCCGCCAGTGGCTTCACCCGCCTGATATTTTCATAAATTACTAGCAGCGCTCTGCGGTTTCACCCGTATAAGTCTCGATGCCATAGAAATATTGGGATAAAAAAGTTTTTATGTGTTAATCCAGTTTATAAACTATCTACGTGCCAAATTTCATCCAAATCCTTTCAGTAGTTTTTGCGTGAAAGAGTAACAAACATCCATCCATCTATCCTCACAAACTTTCACATTCATTTATAAATAATAATATCAGTAGGAAATAGTAGGATAGCCTGTGTTACTCAACGATAATATAACATTCTACTGGTGAAAGAATTTTTTAAATCGGTTCAGTAGTTTTTGAGTTTATTCATTACAAATGAAAATTCAAATCTTTTCTCTTTATAATATTACAGTGTAGATTTAAAAAAAAAGGCTTGAACAGTTTACTATTTAATATTTTCTTTATTGTCTCTAAAAAGCGCCTGCTTTTAATAGTTTATATATACCATCAACTGGCAATCTTGCTAATGTAGTTCTGCATTTATATTTATAATTTTTCCCCCTGCCTAGCCTTTTCCCAAATATATTGGGGTTAGCTTCCAGTCTAACCAAATGCAGCTGAATACCAGTATTTTACATGGAGTGACTGCCTATCTGACCTCCACAACCCAGTAACTGGGTAATACGATACCCCTTGGTAAGACTGGTTGTCAGACTTTCGGGTTTCTGATGACCCGTAACGACTGTCAAAAATCCACGAATGAGACCCGGGACCAACGGCTTAATGTGCTTTCCGAGGCACGGAGGAGTCTCGGTATGTAAAGATGGTCACCCATTCACGGACCAACCCCAGCAAGCGTAGCTTAACCTGATAGATCGAGCCGTGCGACTGTTATTAGTTAGCCTTAGTGAGTTTATTGTAACCTCGAGTATTTATAACCTCTAAATAGAAAAATATTCTCTTACGCAATAGTTAAAGTGCGAAGTTGTTAATGTGCACATTAACAAGTTATTCTGCAAGAAATAGAGTTAATGGAGTCAGAAAACTAAGCGGCTACAGTCTTAAGTAAACATCTTATTAAACACAGACACCGAGACGTTAGTCTATACTTAGGTACTTAATATTATAAGCCCGGAGTCTGGATAATTAATATTATAAGCCCGGAGTCTGGATACTTAATATTATAAGCCCGGAGTCTGGATACTTAATATTATAAGCGAGGAGTCTGGATTTGTGCCCGGTTCATGGCAATAGGCTCGCCCTCTATTACATGGGACGTAAACACAACAGGCGAAATGGGGGTGTGCTATAGGTACACCTCTGCCCAATCCTTCAGGGAATATAGGCGTGATGTTATGTTATTAATATTATAAAGAGGTACAATTTGTGAGTTTGTATGTAGGGGTACTCTTCTGAACTGATCTGATCCCAAATTTTCTTCACTAATCGGAAGCTAAGCTACAGTATAGCCGAGTGTCATAGGATATCCTATATTATTAAACGAGCAATATTTGTATATTTATATTTTTATAAATATATATATTTGTAATCGCGTTCTGGAAAACGGCTCTAACAATTTCGATGAAAGGAACGAAAAATCGATCTAGCTAAGTATGAGTGTGGGAAAATTTGTTTTATCCGTATTTTCACTCGAGCAGAGCTCGGTCACCCAGATACTATTATTTTATTTTAAAAGAAAAAAGTAACACGCGGAAGAAGTCGTGAACAGAAGCTAGTATCTATAGTATAATATCGTAACTACTAAAGTCTGTTTTGCAACAATGCTCAAGTATTAATGTAAAATCTCGATTACAAATCAGAATGACAGTAACAGATCCAAGATCTGTTATTGTCATTCTGATTTGCTTTGTGGTTGGATTAGTATGCATGCTAATCTAATCTCAAAGCTATCCCTTAATCTAGATTAATAGTCGAGCATCGTTCTAGAAAACGGGCTTGAATATAAAACATCCTGAAAGTGTGGAGCTTAAAAATAACAAAGTTTTATCATCAATATATCGTTCGCACGTCCTCCTCAAAAGTCCAATTCAGACACTAATCTACATGGTCTCCACATGATCTGACCAAGATTATGTCTGGACTTTAAAAGAGACTGTGACCTCTGAGTTTATTCCGGCCTTTCTTCTTAGGGTATTCAGATAGGAAACGCCAACCTCATGTATTTTAAAAAATATGACTGACGTGTAAAAGTGTTTGTACAAAGCTACTTACAGAAATAAAATAATTTATCATTTAACCAAATCACACACGATGAGCACTAGAAAATCCACAATTAATTGTAACTAGTTATTGTCCGCGGCTTCACCCGCATGGATGTCGGGAAATGATCCTCGGGGAACGTACTACCGGGATTAAAAGTACCCTATGTGTTAATCCAGGTTATAAACTTTCTGCGCCAATCCGCCACATACATCGAGACAAACAGGCAATCAGGAAAACGAACAAAAAATAATTAAAGAAAGAATGAAGGCACTTTCAAACAGACGCGACACGCGACGCGACGCAAAGACACCGCTCGTCGCGCGACGAGCGGTGTCTTTGTGTCGCGTCGCGTGTCGCGTCTGTTTGAAAGAGCCTTAATGCGTTTATTGGCATTCCGGCAGAGAAAAACAGAATACACCTTATTACTATAAAAAACAGAAAACAATGATTATAATGCCAAAAAGGCCGCAGCTCAGCATAATGTCAGATGATAACACAAAGTGTGCCACCTGACGGTGTAAAATCTAAAATCTATATTTTAGGCATCGTTCCCACACCTCGTAGCAACTACAACAGCACTTCATTGAAAACACGAGCAAACCCTGTACCACTTACATTATGCACGACTATTTCTAATTTCGTCATCTTTACAATATATCCCTCGGGCATAAGCTGAGTTATTTCGTACCTACGCGGTTATACTGAACTAACCCCGGCTATTATCCTTATTATAATGTCGAGGTCTTTCATAGGTTGGGTAGGCCCCAATGCCCTATTAACATCTGACGTCATACTGATACCATAATGTACATCAACGGTCTCGGTATCGGTATTTCATATTCAATTTAGATGATTGGAGCTTTATTGCATAAGTTGTTGGAATATGCAGTAGTGTCGAGTTCAGATGATAGTGGCTGCCATATTTTAGTCTAGAATTCGATAGATATTGCTGTTTATTCGTCTAATTTGATTGTAGTAGATTTAAGTAGATTAAGCAAATTTACTACAGCTTGCATTGTCCGCACTTATAATCAAACTAGCTGGGCCCCCGGTTTCACCCGCATATGTCTTAACTACTTGGGAATATTGAGATAAAAAGTATTCTATATCCTAATCCAGGGAATGGTCTACAAATATACCAAATTTTATCTAAATCTGTTCAGCCGTTTTAGTGTGAAAGCATAAAAAACAAACACACTTTCGCATTGATAATAATATTTTAGTTATGATCACAACTGTTTTATTTGAGGGTGGTATGAAATGGCTATAACACGCCAAATTGATGTAGGGTGTCAATTTGTTTAAGAAATAATTTTTCTGGCTGTATAATACTATATTTTCAAAACTTACCTTTTATGTGACTGGATGCCTATATGTCATCTTCTGCCTAGCCTTTTCCCAACTGTATTGGGGTCGGCTTCTAGTCTAACCGGATGCAGCTGAATACCAGTATTTTACATGGAAGGACTGCTCATCTGACTTCCACAACCCAGTAACTGGGTAATACTATACCCCTTAGTAAGACTGGTTATCAGACTTTCGGGCTTCTGACTGCCCGTAATGACGACTGTCAAAGATCTACAAATGACAGCCGGGAGCAAGGGTTTAACGTGCTTTCCGAGGCACGGGGGGTCTCGATATGTAATGGATGGTCACCCATCCACAGACCGACTTCGGCAAGCATAGCTTAACCTTCGATCGACCCGTGCAGCTGTTATTATTTAGCCACAAACCCTCTCGATGCCTGTACGTCATAATAATAAAAAAAATATGAAAGTATTTTACCTTCCGGTACGTATTTACTTTTTAATTTTCCGCTTTATGCCCAATTTTCAGTGCTTAAGCCGCGGAAGGACTTTGTAAGTGAGAATATTATGAGCCCTGAAAATTGCTCGACGACAGGAAATGAAGACATTCAAATATGTACCTATAGGCATTACGATAATAATGTTACGAAGTATATTTGACTTTAATATATATTACATATATTATATATATACGTATTATATATACTCAAGCCATCTTCCCATGGGGGTAGAAACTACAGAACGCCAGCTGCTACGATCCTTACATCCTTTTGCTTCGATTACTTTCATGCATCTGTTCACACATGCACGCCGGTTGCTAGTACTGACATTTGTGAAGAAAATCACCAATAATAAATAAGCCTCCCTCTAGAGCCCTGACTGCGGTAGCTTGGACCTTGTTCCCGATACCGGTGGGCTACTATTTTTTATATTTTTAAATGTTTTTATATTTTTTATTCTAATATTTTTAAATATGCTACACTGGTCTGGCGGATTTAAAAAAATAGAAAAATAAGAAACGATTATATCCGTGGTACTTTTAAAGTCGCTAAGGTACATGAGAAACTTAGTGAAAACCGCTTGCGCTGGTACGGATATGTGATGAGGCGAGATGATGACCATGTGACTAAAAGAGTCATGGATATAGAAGACGGAAAGAGAGGCCATGGACGACCACCCAATAACTTGGCTACGAACAACAAAAAACGATATGATGACGAGCAACACAACAAAAAACACAACCCACAACCGTACGGTGTGGCGCAGAAGTACTAGGAGGGCTGACCTCAAATAAATTGGGATAGTAGCGAGGAGAAAGAAGATATATGTAAATAATGAAATAATAATAACTCTAATATGTTTGTAAAATAGGTCTTAGCTACCTAACTAGGAATACATAGATACTTGAACTAGGTTTCATTAGCAAAGTTGACATCCTGTTTCAACAGACATGAAGGATTACGAATAACGTTACTGTCTCGAAATGCTGGCAACACGCGGATGACAGACGAATGTGCAATTAAACTGTTCGCAGCATCCCGTGGTTCAGGAGAGAATTTCCATTCATTCTCATTCACAGTTATCGCACTTCCGTTAATTATAATATCGAGTTAAAAGCCAATTAATATTGAACAGCATACATCAATTTCGTAAAAAGTTATTTGAGTTTTTCATTTTTCACGCTTTGGATATGAAAATATTGGTTCGGAAATTTCAAAATAGAGTGTGTTTTCATTGAGTTTATGTAGGATAAATGATTGATGGCTTGGTATCGATATCTGTTAGGGGGTGCAAGAAAATATCTTATAACCCAGGCAGTGGAAATTAAGGGACCAATATAAATCCGCCTAGAAAGTACGGTTGTTAAAGGACATATTAACTCGTTTGCAGAAGTAGGTACGTCCAGATGGAC
Source organism: Omphaloscelis lunosa (assembly GCA_916610215.1). Taxonomy (NCBI): domain Eukaryota; kingdom Metazoa; phylum Arthropoda; class Insecta; order Lepidoptera; family Noctuidae; genus Omphaloscelis; species Omphaloscelis lunosa. The sequence continues at coordinate 7,541,566 of OU744247.1, forward strand.
AGTATATTTACTAAAAATAACTTTATAATCCTCAAATAATAAATGATTTTATGTCCGTAAGTAGGTTTGTGTAAAACTAGATGAGGTCGGCGTTTTTTATCTTACTACTCTGAGAAAGGCCGAAATAAACTCAGAGGTCACAGTCTCTTTTAAAGTCCAGATATAATCTCATCACGTGAAGAACATGTAGATTGGTATCTGAAATGGTCTTTTGAGGAAATAACCACACAGATTAAGTGGACCTGTCCATTTAGTGCACCATTTGTCAGTAATCGTGCAGCTCAGCTCAGAACTTAAGGAGCTCAACGATTCGACGAACAATACCAAAGAAAGGACATTTGAGCAGGCCGCACTTATTACTCAAACTGCCAGACAATGATTAAAACAAACTGAGAAAAAATAATAACAATGGACCACATTGATTTGATTCAAAATCAACATTCTGTTTCCCCAAAAATTACCTATAGGTGTAAAATTGACTCCATTCTATACCTTAGTTCATTGGCGATGATTTATAGAATACATAATGATATAGACATTAGTCCATCACCTATAAATTTCCCAATAATCCATACTTTAACACCGAAACTTTATCACTTAAGTAACAACTTAAGTAAATCTACGTCATAAAAGCTCACATGCTCGCGTAGGCAATAATAATATACTCGAGAATTTGTTAGTTGCCGAATGCTCAGAATATTAAGCGCAGGCAACTATTTATCGCACCAAATATAATTATTGTCACGTTTCCAGATATAGACCCTACTTTTAGAGGTGTGAAATTCTGGCGATGAATATTCATTTCGTATTATTTTGCATTAATATATTGCCCGTTTTGTATTGCTAGGATTAATAAAAGCGGTATTCAAATGCGTCTAGGTACGCCTGATTAGATATTCTTTTTCTATTTAAGGGAAAATTAAGGTTGCTTTCACAAAAAAATTAATGAAGTTGGTTGGTAATATATTTTAAAGGTCTAATTATGGTTTTTAAGCTCTCAGGAACTTTCATCTAGGTGTATCGAAATGCAAAAATATAAGTTTATAAAAATAAATTATAAATTTCTTACAAAATAACACAAGAGAACTTTTTCCTTTTTACAGTTTCTAAAATTTCCTTAGAAAACTGTGATCTGAAAAACATTAATAAAAAAAAACGGCCCCAATTTTTAAAAACCTACACTTCCACCCTAAAAAGACCAATTACACCCATAAAACTACCTACGTACAAAACACTCTACCTTAATCCGAGTTCTAAACAAAACACACGTCACACTTTCATGTCGTACGATAACTTCGCGTGCCGGAGTCGCGCCGTGCGCGTCGGCCGGAGTCGGTCGGCAGACTAGACGGCATGGCCCCGCACTTCCCACCCTCGCTGTTTTGATTTACAAACACCAGCCAGTATGTCATGCAGTGTTCGATATCCGGCCAACGAGAAATTTGTAATAAGAGCCTTTTATTGGTCGCTGATGGGTTCTGGTCCTTCGTGCCGAATGACCTGGAATAAAATTGGTCCTTTTGGGACGGTTCAAATTGGTGTTTTGCTCTGATACAGACCGCAAATCGGACTTTGCAAATGAGTTTTTAAGCTCTGATTATTATTTTTTCTAAAGCTGATTGTTTTCAATTCTTTCGGGAAAGGGTTTTTAGAAGATAACAGCGTTTGGAAATAAATAACATATTACAATACTAAAGTTGTTTGAGTGCTTTCAGTAACTAACTTAAAGTTATATATAAGTTGTACCTCAAACCCGACTATGAAAAAAAAAATTTAGAAAAATAAGTTAATCATATAGATGAGAATAAAAATACCTGATACTTTTTGAAAAACTGAAACTGGTGTTTAAGCTGTAGGTGGAAAAGTCCCGGATGTAAAGCCCTGTAAGAAATAAGCTTGACGACTTCGTGAGATTTGTAAATAAGTAAAGCTTTTCATTTCGATTAAAATTTTGTCCTTTTTCATTCGGGAAAATGGCAGTTGTGATTTTTCCATCACAATGTAAGAAGCTATTGCAAATTTTAGCCAATGTTTTTATATTTAGTATACAAAATGAAAGCAAGCAATGGTATTGGTAAGGGTTTGCGTTGATTATTTCTTTTTAAGTTCGATATTCAGTGGGCGGAGTTTTGATTAAATCCTTTTATTTTCAGATGATGTTTTCCGCCATTTTTCTTTGAGAATACAATATTTCTTTACCAGAAAAATATATATTTCTGTCTTTCTTTGAAATGCGCTGCGTCTAAACATCAGGACGGCAACCAGTCGGTTATCTTTTAAAGTGAAGGCACGTGAACACAAGAAGCTGAATCATCTTAGCGCTGATTTGCTGGATTTGTTTTCTCCTCTATGTATCGTTATTTCACCTGACTAAGTTTATTTTGTTTATATGTATGTATGTATCTATGTATTAGTATTTATTCTTTTTCGAGTTATAAATCAATTATATTGCACCTGGCATGTTTTGTCTCTGCATCACCTTAACGTTGACTGGTAGAAACTGCCTCAGGCATTGTACAGTATTTTTTTTTACTTGTGCAAAAGTTTTAATAAATAAATATATTTGTAAACGAAGTTCACACTTCATTCAACTTGACATAATTAACTATGGTAGAAATTATACAGGCTATGATGGGAGCTTATGTGACAAACGTCGCACTTGCGCGTCTTTTGTTGAAACTTAATAATAACATTTTTTGTGAAACATAATAATAATTGTAAATTAACAAAACTAAAACGGATTTTCTAAATATTAGCTTTAAATGTTATTTATCTTGTCAGATAACATTTGTACCTAGTTTTAAGTTCATAACTATGAAGTAAAATGTTGAAAGCATAGTGATTAATAAAAAAAATATCTTTTCGGAGCAACACAATTAGTTTCTGTTTCAAAATCCTAAAGTAATTATAAAAAATCATTATATTATTACATAACATAACATCACGCCTGTATTTCCGGAGGTGTGGAGGTGTTCCTATAGTACACCCACATTTCGCCAGTTATGTTTAAGTCCCATGTAATAGGGGGCGAGCCTATTGCCATCAACCGGGCACAAATCCAGACTTCGGGCTGCAACTGAGAAATTCCAGATGGAAAAACCCAATAACACCTTGCTCGACCCGGGAATCGAACCCAGGACCTCATACTCAGCAGTCGCGCTTTGCGACCACTAGACCAACGAAGTACCATATACATTATTACATATGTATTATTATATTTTAGAAAACAAACAGTTTTTTTTTTTTCAGCTGTCCGTAGTCTTCTTTTGTGTCCGGTTGACGGCTAAAGGCTCGCCCCCTGTTACATGGAACTTATACATAGCTAGCGAAATGTGGGTATTCTATAAGTACGTTCACCTCTGCCTAACCCTTCGGGATCCCCACTTTACGTGTAGGGGAGGTACCTTAAAACATGTTTTTTCAAGATTTTATATTATATTTGTTGGCGTGATTAATATGTATACCCAAACCAAATTAAAGCTTTCTAATACTAAGAGTCTGAGCTAAGCCGCAGACAGACAGTCAGACAGACGTTACTTATTAGCCGTAGAACCTTTCTTTTGAAATACAATAAAACTGAAATAAAAAATATTTAATTTAATTCATATTTTTACATAATCACTTTACTATTTCTAACAGTAAAATAAATATATATATATTTATATATGTGTGCAAGTATGTAAAGAAAAACAAAAGACCTCATGGAGTATTTCGGGTCATTGCCAAGGTTGGTCGACTCTCCACGTGACCAAAGGGCTGGCCAATTTTTAGGTCAAAGAATCAGCATTGCCATCCAACGTGGCAACGCTGCCAGCCTTTTGGGTACTTTTCCTATTGACAGCGATGGGGACAAATTTTGTGCTTTTCTTTATTTATTTATTTTCCTTTACGTACTTGTACATAAACTGAAACTAGATCTATTTGCGTAATGTTTCAGGACAATGTTGGGAACAAAGTGACAACTAGCTATCGAAGCCTATTAAGTTCGAATAACAAAGTTAAGGTTGTATGAAGTTTTGTTTAATTTGTAACTTTAGTTTAGGCCAACTTTTGAAACTCGTCCTACATGCAGTGTGAGGGCAATTAGTTGGAAAACGGACAGACGATTAATCAAAGTTCAATTTATCGGACTATAAAATCAATATGGCTGTAGTATGCCTGAAACCAACGGCCTTATCAAAATTAATATGGGGAAATAATAATATGGTTATTTGTTTTGGTCAATCTCAAATACGGGGTGGAAAATTCAGAAGTAGGTATATAATAATATATTTAATTTTAAAACAATAAAATATTTACATAATATGTAAGCAAACAGTCTTCACATAATAATAATATAACTATTCATGCAAGGAAAACAAGGTAACCGACATAGCCCGAAGAATTGCCAAACTTAAGTGGTAGTAGGCAGGGCACATTGCGTGAAGAACAGATGGCCGATGGGCCGAAAAGTTCTGGAGTGGCGACCGCGTACCGGAAGACGTGGCGTTGGAAGGCCTCCCACAAGATGGACCGATGACTTTGTTAAGGCCGCAAGAATCCGCTGGATGCGGGAAGCACAGAACCGAAATGGCGGTGCTTGGAAGGCCTACATCTTTCGGCAAAACTGATGATAATGATGACAAGCACTTAAATAAACGTGGAGGGAAAACAATAATAAAAGAATTCGTCCGTATCCCTGTCAACAGGAAAAGTGCTGAAAAGGCTGGCATAATTTTGTGATACATTGGATTATTTATGATATGGTTATTTATGTAGAAAGGATGGGCAACTTATTTCTAGAAAAAGAATTGAAAAGTTTTAAGATTATCATGAACCCATCGCGTAAAAAAAATTGTGACATCATTTCAAGATTCATCATAAAGAAAATGTAGGGAGTATTTGTCTGTACTTGAAAGTTGTTAACAACTTTTAGGACAATTTCACCTTAGTTAAGCTCAAAACACTGTGATTTAAATTGCACAAAAGCATATTTTTCTGGAATTGCTAAATAAATAAATACATAAGTAGCTACACTACACATAGCAGTATAAAAAGCTACTGCACCAATTAACTATATAGTACGTGCCTAAATGTAAAAGAGATCAATCAACAAATCGTATGTTTCTGTTTCATTCCTGTGTCAAATCAGTGTCCAGCCTAGCGTTCTAATGTTTGGAAGCGCACCCGAACCCGGTGATTTTCAAATTGCGTGGGTAGGACCAATATACGTCGCGCCATCGCCATTGCCTCTCGACCGCATAATAAATAGGTATATGGCAGAAGGCCGGCTCCATCCAACGAACAAAAACAGGTGCATGCACACAGGTGCGTATAGTCTGTTCTAAAAGTATATGATGAAAATGTAAACAAGTGGATCAGAAAACATATCTGTGGATGCCCATTTATAATGCCTCTTATAAATTAAGAGCTATGATCTGATTATTTGAATACCCAAGTGCTTATAAACACGATCGGCATATTGGCAACGACAGAGGCAACTGCAACCGTTGACACGTCGACGGCTTGCCGTCGGCAACTTGCCGCTCATGTATATGAGCACTAAACCTGAAATTCTAATTTTAAATCACCCTAAAGATGTTTTTCATTTTACAATTAAGGTTTATATCTTTATCAAGCATAATTTAATAATGTTATTCAAACAAGAATTGCTGGAAAAATTGGTAAGATATAAAATTGAAACCTACTAAATACAGATGAATGTGTTACTAAAAATATAAATACTTTAGTGAGTGATTACGTAAGAATTTAAGCTAAACAGGGTCTGTTTACATTTTCATCAGATACTATTGGAACAGACCACACCTTGATGACCAGGCGATCTCGGCCGAATGCCAGTGGCACAGTATAAATAAGTAACAGAAAACAGCCGAAACGACGCGCTTCGAAATCTCAGTGTACGCAGCAGTGTCGAGACTGTCGAGTATGCAGCAGTTACGCACGGACGCGGAAGTTTTATCTACCGAGCGGCCGTAGGTAATTATTTTAAGGTCACTGTTGAGACATAATACTGTTACTTTATTATACTGTGCCAGTGGCGAGGGCGCTTGCAAATGCTAATTATACGTGCAGCGTGTCTATGTAATGCGATTTCGCTCGTTGTATGGAGTATTTTTTGGGAGTGGCGTCTCGCAGGGCAACCAAGGAGGTTGTCGGCTGCTTAACCGGACTTCTCTATAGGTGTCTAAGTCTAAGAGACTACAGGCTAAGGGCACCCTCTGTGGGGTAGGGACCTCGGCTTAGGGCGTCGGTGGGGGAGGGCAGCAAGGGTCAGGCTGGATCGGATCAAAGCGCGTTGTGATTCGACCTTCTGTACTTATCTATTTTGTGCCTTTACTCTGATTACTCTTCTAAATTGCAAACGGAGAGTATTCTATGGACACGCGTCATTGCATTTGACAGTTGATTCGAGGAGTTTCATTATGCAACTTTGGAAGCATTTTCCCTTAAGCTAAGGTTTCCTAGAAGAGCGATGACTGCTCACGTAGCGTCCGTTTACGGGCGAATGACGTCACTGAAACGTTGATTATAAAAGTAAATTGGTGTGGTTTCCTAGAGAGCGTTTGTTGACACCGTAAAGCAAACCCCGCCCTCTAAAGATTTAAATCGTTCGATTTGCCCTCACCATACTCAGTCACAAGAAAAAGAGTCAATACTGAAATTCTGAGGAGAGTGAGCTCACACATTAATATATAGCATTTCCATGACAAACAAGTATACTCACTGCGTCATTGTATGTCGAAGGTGTCAAAACGAAACAAAAACGCGACTATCATTTGACGCAGTAGGACGAATCTAACGATTTAAATCTTTGCCGCTGTCATCATTTTCATGAAAGCCGTCAAGTGTGGCCACCGCTTTTCTAGGAAACCGTAGCTTAAGTCTGCCTGTCCATTGGAGCAGAGCCAGAAAGCGGAGCGGAGAAACGTGCCGATATTAACCAAGCGGAGTTAAGATTTTATTGGTTAATATTGGCACGTTTCTCCGCACCGCTGCCTCACTCCGCTTAAGTTGACAGGCAGCCTTAGAGATAGATAGATATGTGGAATATAATAACCACATGTGTTAATAAACCGCCGTTATTAAACCTATAGTAAGGTGCAAGGTTATTATATCACAAAGCTGACAATTATATAATACTAGCTCTCAGCTCTTCTCAGATATAGGTACGAATATCTGGCTGGATAACACACATAACATCACATAATTAGAATTTGATGTTTTTCAAGTTACAAGCACAATTACGGACAAAAATAATTTATAAAAGTAAGATAATATCATCATCATTCGTCATTTCAGCCGAAAGACTTCCACTGCTGGACATAGGCCACCCACAAGCACCGCCACTTCGACCGGTTCAGTGTTTCCCACATCCAGCGGATTCCTGCGGCCTTCACAAGGTCATCTATCCACCTTGTAAGAGACCTTCCAACGCTACGTCTTCCAGTACGCGGTCACCATTCCAGAACCTTTCGGCCCCATCAGCCATCTGTTCTGCGAGCAATGTGCCCTGCCCATTGCCACTTAAAGTTTTGCAAATCTACGGGCTATGTCGGTTAATAAAAAATATATTTAAAAAACAAAAATCCCGACTGCAAAAACACATAACTGAAAAGAGAAAAACAAGCATTATTATCTATAGAATTTTGGTATCGCAGACGGGGACAAACAAAAGTTACGCCATATTTTCGGTTATTAGTTTGTCCCTAATTATGAGTTTTTGCAGTCGGGTTTTTTGTTTTATAAATTAATTTTCTTTATTTTGAGTTTTTAATTTTATAAATAATATATGTTTGGAATTGACTCATTACCAGCACTTAATTGAAACTAATATGTAATGATTGTAGTAATGATTGAAAAAGGTTTAATAGAATAAAAGTTGTCATGTATAGAGTAATTGTTATATTACTATAATAATAAGTAATATTTAATTATTATAATAATGCTTTGTAATTCAGCTTACACGTTATAATTTTTTTTTTTTGTAAATTTGTGTACTTTTGACTTATAAAATCGCCTTGGATGAGTCTGTAAAGGTGTTATAATTGTGATTTAAATAAATAAATAAATAATAAATAAATAAAATATTGTTGTAATATTTTTTTAAACCCACCCCTCACTTTTTTTTTGTATTTGCAAATGCAATATATAAATAATATTTAGCCTATGTCACTCCCACAATTAAGACAAATATAACGACAGCTCATGTGTGAAAATCCATCAAGCCGTTTAAGCTACAGAGCGTGCCAAAGAAATAGACATACATACATAAATACTTTCAAAAAACATTAACCTCATTCTGGGGCAGTCGAGTAAAAAGGAAGATAATAAGGATGAAGAAAATAAAATGAATAATGTAAATATGACCGGTCGTAATAATGATGATAATGATCTGAATGATCTATCAAAACTTCGTTCCCATCGTGACGTTGAATAAGACTCGAGAAACAAATTAAACTTTCTTCTTTGTAATAATTTTAGGTGAAAGTCCTTCTTATTTCTTTCTGCTCGAGATAACATAATAAAATATTACAAGAAAGTCTAACCTGAGAATAATAGTGCGTGCGATGTAAGTAGTTGATAGCAATAAATCTGTATGAAATATTCTCGTCTCGGGTAGATTGGAACTTCCACAATAAGCTATTCTATTCGGCATCAAGATTGTAATATTGTAGAAAAGGTAGACACTCCGTCATCGTTGAAATCACAAAAATACAACAGAAATTTATGTTTGCATTTTTGGTGCAATCTGACTGCAAAATTACTGAACAAATTTTGATGAAATTTTTCGGAAAGATACAGCTTTGAGTCAGCGTATCACTGGTCAGTTTCCATCAATCGACAGTTTATTTAATTCACCAAATTCACTGATTCGTCAGTTTTGCCGATTAGACAGTTGCGTTAACTCGACAGTTTCCAGTGTTTGCCAGTTTTCGTCGATTCGTCAGTTTGGTACACTTAAGGAAATAAGTTTTTACGTGTTGAATATACACAGCTTTGTACCTGTTTAAGGACACCGGCATGATTTTATTCCAGAAAGAATCGCAGATAGATCTAAGGGGCATAGTTTGTTTATTAATAATCTAGCTTTATCGGTTGACAGGTACAAATAGGGCGTATTTGTTAATTGTGATGGATATATCTGTCCCAGCTATTCTCGTAGTCTGTGGGCAATTTTACCAGAAAGTTAATAAATTGGCTTATCATTACGTCAATTAATTAAATACTAAAGTGTGACATGAGCTATAATGAACGTCGAAAAATAAAGAAATTACATCAATTACATCATAAATGAAATAGTATAAACAGGGTTATTGGTTATACGTCGGCAAGCCGTTAAGAGGATGTAGGAGAGGTAATTTGCAACAAAATTATCCTCGATGACTCCTATGCCAATGTCAACCCATTTCGAGTATTTTGATATTTTTTATTTTAAAATGTATGAAAAAAAAAATGTTTATTGTTTCCTGATGAAAATAAAAGTAATTTTTTTCCCCTAATCTATACAAACTGTGTCCATCATGGCCCATTGTATAGAAGCCTCAAAACATAATCAAAGCTAAAAAACCTAGTTGAATGCATAATATTTTCATTTACATGCCGGGAAAGCAAAGTTTGTTAAATATAATACGCTTCGTAGTTCACGTTGTTCTAGTTTTTAAGCTCGTGTAGACGTTTATTAGTAGTTTCACGTCAGGTAGGACTAACTTTTATCCGTTGTAAGGCATTACTTAGTTTGCTAGGAATTTGAATTCATTATCTGTTTGCTGTAGATTTGGTTTTAAATACAGACGTAACAGTTGGCTTGAAAAACACCTAAAAGAAAGAAAGAAAAGAAAGCCTATATTACGAATTCATAACATAGCACGTAAAGCCCGGTCGAGAAGTGTGTAGTGTGTAATGTAATGTATTGTGTAATGTAATGGGAATAGTATGGACGTCATACTTCAAACTCAACGCAAATCCTGTATGTGTGCAAATAGTTCCACACAGTCACAGTATAAATATGGACAGTACATAAACTACGTAGTAAACGTTCGAAATGGCACACTCACACAGACGCGCTTATTAACGAGACCCCAAGTGATTGTCGCGGTGCTGTTAATGCGGGTGCCGTGTCGAGATGAGTGGCCGCCGTGACCTTTTTAAAAATGGAGCGTAGGTAATTATTTCAACAAATAGGCCTAGTTTCCATACTGTGCATATAAATATATTTATATATATATATATATATATATATATATATATATATATTTACATCCAGCAACGCATTTGGCGTCATGTACGTTGTGCATCATTACGGCGTCCCCCAGTTCCAATTGCAATTTTTATGATGTGTTTCTGAATATTGCTTAGTTTTTCGATTTCCCGCCCCATGGGATACATAGTTTTCCTGCAATTTTATATGGGGCAATATTCTTCTTGCAGTCATGCCCAAACATTTTTGAACCCCCATTCATGGTGATAGATTATTGGCTTCCTAGATATATTGATCATGATTTACCTAATGCGTCGACAATTTAACGTCTTCACAGTGTGGTTGGTATTCGGGATTGCGACGTTGCCAGCTTTGGGTTTACTTGTCTCTTTCTTTTACTATCACTTGTCGCGTTGTCTGTTGTATACAGTTTCATCTTTAAATCTATTCGTAGAAGCTATAACTCGGGGCGTCGTATTCCACGCGCGTCGCAAGGAGCTGTCAGCAAACTGACGGTGCCCCAATAGGGCCAAACGCCTGCCGGGGTCGCGGGACTGTCTAAGCAGGCCCTGGAATGCAAAGGATAACCGAAGGAACAGGTTGGACTTTTAGTCAGTAACAGTCTGACAGTCCCTTCCGTCCCACCCAGGGTGGGAGGACTCATTTGATGATTTTACCACCACAAAAAAAAGAAGAAGCTATATCTATACGGATGCCCGATATTGAAATATGTACCTACGAGCATCTTATCCTTTGCTAAGATTGTAAATGTGAAAGTGTGCTATTGAACTGAGGATAGATGGATGAATGAATAGTTGTGTCGCTCTTTCACGCAAAAACTACTGAACGGACTTAGATGAATAAGGTCACCAGGCTCAATAGGTATTGATATTGGACGGCAGAGTGAGCCTGATATAGCAAGCGTGCATGGGGGTACTATTCTCTTAAATAATTAGCGCCGCGTAGGCGCTGAGGCTGCGGTTTGTCGTTAGTGGATTTTCAACTTTATACTCTAGAGTTTAAAGTTCAAAATCTACTAAAGACAAACCGCAGCCTGCAGCCTCAGCGTCGCCTCGGCGCTAAGTCTTTTAGAGAATAGCATAGAAGGCGGGCCACATTATGATATTTGTCGGCTACGTTGTCATATAGCTGTTGGACATCCGTGCACAGCTATCGGGCGTCCGTATATAGCTGCTGGACGTCCGTATATAGCTATTGGATGTCCGTATACAAGATGTAAGGGATAGCCCTCCGCAGACTGATGGGGTGAATTCAGTATATCATACTAAGATGACCGATACCTACATGAAATTATTTCAGGAACGTTATGGGAATCCAAAAAACCTGATTTGTTTATTACCTCACACGCAATGTATCGTTATCGTGGTGCCAATGTACCGCCACCTATGAACGCTTCCAATACCAAACTGTACCTCGGAGAGGTCCGGGCCTTCTTCCCTCAGGTGCTCGACCACGCACCATGATACGCTCAAAGAGCTTACACCTCCTCGAACAGTAATGTGGGGCGATATGCCGAGGATTACTCCGCAGGGCGCCCTTCCTTCTTGTTAAGCACCAGGGTGCTTAACAGGAACGAATGGCGCTCTGCGGAGTCTTTTCTGCCTGCCTTGAAACCGAGCGGTTTCCCTCTCTGTGGCAGGTGGGGCTCTTGACTCCTGAGTCCAGTTTTCCACAAAGAGAAAACCGATCTCTTTGAAGGCAAGCATTAAAGACCCCTCAAAGTCGGTCCTGAAAAGCCCCAAGAGCCATGGCCAGAGCACGGCCAGGGACTGTGTCCAGCCCAGAGGCCTTGTTCCTTGCCTGGATCCGCAGTTTCACCACGCCAAACTCTAAATCCGTATACAGCTATCGGACATCCGTATATAGCTGTTGGATGTCCGTATATAACTATTGGACGTCAACATATCCCAATTGGACGTCTGTGTCTGTTATCGGGCGTCTGCATATTATTAGAGAAATTTTGCAGAAATTATTTTAGAGACGCATTCAACACCCTCTACGGCAGGGTGTTGAATGCGTTGGCGATGTCAAGTGACACCGCCAATTACACCCACCCGGAACCAACTGCTTCCGCCGAGAGGGCTTTACGCGCTAAGTGGCATCAATGGTTAGCTGACCATCTCGGAACCCAAACTACCTGGGAGAGCTGTATTTCCTCAGGTGCTCGACCAGGCAGTCTGTGATGGTATGCTCGAAGAGCTTACAACTCGTCTAGCAGTAATATAGGGCGATAAGAAGATGGCGCCCTGTGGAGTCTTTAACGCTTGCCTTGAAACAGGTCAGTTTCAAGGCAGGCATTAAAGAGCCCTTGAAATCAAAGACCTAAAAAGTCCCAAGAGCCAAGGCCAAAGCACGGGCGCGTGGGGTCTCCGTACGTCCCAGGGGCCTTGTTCCTTGCCCGGAGCCGCAGTGCCGCCACGCTGAACTCTAAATCCGTATACAGCTATTGGACGTCCGTGTACAGCTACCGGACGTCCGTATATAGCTCTTGGACGTCTGTATATAGCTATTCGACGTGCATATATACCAATTGAACGTCTGTATAGTTATCGGGCGTCCGTATTTTATTAGAGAAACTTTGCAGAAATTATTTTAGAGACACATTCAATACCCACCATGGCAGGCCACCACAGGAGACGAATTCCAAGCTTGGACCTTCGCAGCAACGAGTAGCGTCTCCCTATCCATTAGCTCGAGCGCCCACCTAGGGCGTGATGGGACACTCGGGCGATGGGCAACGGGGGTCGTCGAAGAGACGGAGACATCGAACCTGATGTAGACTGACAATGTTTCCACCTCCTCAAGAACCCGCCATGCCCTAACATTTTGGGCAAGGTCAGGGGTAGACGGTGATATGTCCACAACAGACCCTTCCCGCTACCTTACACACGTAAATCGTTCAAATTCGTATTGAGTAAACTTACTTTAAACAATTTAAACAAATCGTGGTTAAAAACTTTGAAAAAGCCCATGGTTTTATATAATCTGGCTCGAGTAGCGTAGTCGATACAGCGTACTTTAGAATTTGGTATACTGTCGATGTAGCGTACCGTCGATTTAGTGTACTGTCGATATAGCGTACTATCGATTTGGTGTACTGTCGATGTAACGTACAATCGATGGGGAGTACTTTCGACGTAGCGTACCATCGATGTAGGGTACTATCGATGCATCAACCCTTCGATGCAACGTGGTCGATGTAGCGACATCCGATGTAACGACCTCCGATGTAGTGATATTCGATTTCGTGTATACACATAACACAACCACATTTCAGTATCACGATTAGTAATAAAATAAATCTATGGCTTTGGCAGTTACTGTTGTGCATTCAATAATGGTATTAATATTAGAATAACTTAGACTTTAGCTTCGTTTATTGTAAATTTCAATGACGATATTTAATACAAACAAATCGAGCGCCGAGCGCCAAATAATACGCAACGCGTATGTCATCTACGACGGTGAATATTGTTTTGATTGCGGTATGCTATGATCTATCGTCTTGCTAAAGTGAGCGAGCTGGCAACGTCGCAATTGTGGACGCAAAATTGCCGAGGTATACGGCTGTAGATATACGTGCTGCAGCAGCGCCTCACCACTGCCGAGATTTTTTCGGGAACTATCCAATATATAATTTCGTTCAGTTTATTGCATTTTTAGCTTCCATCGATTTTTGTTCTACAGCTAGCTAGGACCAAAATGACTTAAGTAACACGGGCAAAATAAGTGGCGTCCGGTATGCGGACGTCAAAAGCTGGTGGACGCCAAATTAAATGCACTTTCGCCTTCAGCGGACGGATGTTTGTTTGCGGGATAAATATATATATATATATATATATATATATATATATATATATATATATATATATATATATATATATATATATATATTGTGAGTTGCCACACAGCGAGAGCTTTTGTGTTCGCGCTTAAAACCAACAGCCGATGGATCAGCGCGAGCGCCACCCCGAACGTATCATGTAATGATGCTTGTAGTGCCGTCCTCACGCAGAATTCGCGTTACATTACAATACAATACATTACACATTACTCACGTCTGGAGGAATACGAATACGAATTTATATCTACGCAATAATAAAAATATTGAAGCAATTGTCACGTCTCATATTATGATACTTTCTTTGATATTAAATTCTAAGAATGATAACGTAAAATTGATTTCGGAGCTCGTCTCGTTAATAACTTTTTCAAATTCTTATTAATCTTGCAAATATTAAAAGTTACCGGATCAAAAGATTTAAATATCTTTTGACTAGTACTCAAGTTGTTTTTATAAGAGATCGTAATAAGTGTGTAATCAAAAATAGCGTAGATAAAGATATCAGTTTGAATGTTTTCAAAATAAAAACGAAATCGAAATTTATTCTTATCTTGAAATTTATCAAGAATGCGAACCCACGCGTTTCCAATCACTCACAACAATATAGCCATCTGCAATCATCGATGGTGGATACTACATACCTATTTGGTTTATAGACAAAAATATTCATCTTTCCACTAAACTGCTATCGTTTGACCGAGACCGCTAATACCGCTATACCGTGCTTTAGGATTGCGAAGGACTAGATCAAAAATCATCGATGGTGGATACTACATACCTATTTGGTTTATAGACAAAAAAATATTCATTTTTCGAATAAACTGCTATCGTTTGACCGAGACCGCTAATACCGCTATACCGTGCTTTAGGATTGCGCGGCGAGGCGGGCGGCAGCGTTGACGAATGAGCGGCCTGCACTGCTCCCCCGTTTCACCGCGCACATACATAAGGCACGGTAAAGCGGTTTCGGTCAAACTATACCATTAATTTTTATTATGTGCTTATTGCAACTTCTTAAGCTCGTTGCACTTAGTGAGTGATCTAACAGAATTAACTACTTAGCACAGTTACAACATAGTATAAAAGTTGCATGTTAGCTGCCTGTTTACCAAATATAGCTGTACAAGGATCTTTTAACGTGTCGCCAAAATTGTAAGTAACGCCGCCATTTTGTTTTTCCAATAAATTTCACAAATTTTTACCAACAACGCTCCTCCGTCACTGTCATTCAAGTGCCGAAAGATCCTTCTAGCACTGTAGTTAGTTCCATTGTACCTACATGCACCAAATAAAGGCTCCGACAGAGTGTCGCGACGCGATTCGGGTAGAACAATTCCTTTGAAAACTTCGTGAAAATTGTTCTACCAGAGTTGCGTCACGCCGTCGCATTGCAATGTCTGCGGGAGCCTTAAGAGCCAAGAGTCCAAACAAGGCTTTTCACGCGCAAATCAACTCGTGTCAACGGAAATGTGTATTACATGTTTAGGGCAAAGGATGGGTGTTCTCGACATGAACTTAGACAAGCGGCTGAAATTTGAAATGCTGTCTCTACAAGATATATTGTGGATTGTCATATTAATTAAAATGTTAATAACTATAATAACATTCCAGAAATAAGTTTTAGTTATATATTTCATAACACAACTTTCTGGTATTGCTCCTTTTTACGTTAAAAAATACTCTTCAATAACTTAAAAAACATGAAAGGAAACCATTACTAATCGAGTCTCAGATGACCACACAATTCGACCACTTCTCCTCATTGACCATGACATTTTATAGCAAGCATTATTCGCTACAAAAATCATAATATACCTTTAAGAACATCTCATTATTCAGTTTCTTAGAACAAGCTTACTAATGACGTTTCCGCGCAGATATTTTTAACAGCATCATCTAACAAAGAGGAAAAGAGACAAAAATATTAATAAACCCGAGGAAAAACGCTGTTTTCCTTTGTGAGAACTTGTTGCGTTTGTATCTTGAATTTCGAAGTGGCCGCTTACAAGTACAAAAACTGGAAAAGTGTACCGGTATCGTAATAAATTTACAAATTTGGTACCTTAGAGTTTTTTATTGCGTCGCTTGCACAATATATCTCATCTCGTCTCCAAGGTTTAAAGGAGTCGTTTTCTCTGGAAAATAATGGAATAATGCTGGTTGACGTTGAGAAAATACGGTGTTACTACACACAATGATGCTTTTTATTTTGGTCTTTGTGTTTTACGGTTCAAAAATGTTATTCTTATTTGCGAATTCTTCATTTCTTATTTATGTTCTCATTTACGTTTTTATTACACAGTCCAATTTGATGAGTATGAAATTGTCAACACGGTTTTACGTTTATAAAATTATATACTCGGTGGGACCGTGTTGGCATCAAAAGGTTTCTTGGTATTTCACAATTCTGTAGAAATTTCTGTATAATATTTTTAGTTCACGCTTCTTTTATTTTATAGTGATACTAAATATAAGAGGATATTCGAGGATTTAATAACCGACGCGGCGACGCTTGAGACTTGGCTTCACTTGTGGATTCGATATCGGGTTAAGACTTCTGAAAACTGGTCTCTATAGACCAATACATGTTTATTTATAAATATCTCAAGTTTGCCAAGTTTCACGTAGTACACTAACTTGTCACAATTACTCTATTCCCATCTCAGACATTAAATTTTATGCGGAAAGAAGGACCAAGAAATTAATTCTTCAGCCGTGCTAGCTTTCTTTGGGGCATCGAGCTTAAGTGATGTAGTAGACCACCATATCTATAATTTGTCGTATATAAGAAATTTTCTGCTAAACTCGAGGCCTAAGACAAAGAGAAAATTACAATAATCACCACGCTAGGCAGATGGGAGTCGTGATTACATTTTGCTGAACACAACAGCCTTATCACACTGGCGATTTGCAAGCGAGTTATCAGCGAGGCGAATGCTCAACGCGCTCGCTGTGTGCGTAGCGAGCATGCGAACTTGTGCGCAACGTGTTCGCCTCGTTTGTGTAACGAGAGCGAGACAAGTGAGTGTACAATATTGTGAGAACGTGGCGTATACGCTGCTTAGTTGCGGTTAGCTCGCTTCGCACCCGCGGAGAGCGCGTTCATAGATCGCCTCGCTAGAAATACGCTGGCAAAACTGATCCGGTTAGAGCGAAAAAAATACCTTCTTACTGGTTAGAAGAAACGTATATTTTTCCACATAACACTCTAATTTGCGGATCAAAATACTAAAAATAGTACTTTTATTAAATGCCTGACCATGTTAAACAAAACATTAGAACATGTCAAGATGCTACATAGAGGCTAAACAATGAAACCGGCCTAAGAGGGTAGAGAAATTCTTTGTGCCCATTAATTATTCCCGTATCATTATTGTTTTTAGGGACCACCGCTGTCAGCCATTGTTGTTTAAATTAAATCAAATGGTGTTGTTGACTTCTCTGGATGGTGGTCATGCCTTTGTTTGTATCTAAACCTGGATTTCGGTTTGTTATTTTAATGTTTAGTACCTGCACGCGTAGCATGACCACCGTAGAAACGAGTTGTGTCGACAGAAGAATAGACAAAAATGACTTTTAGTGTAGACAGGACGGCAGTAAAGTAGAAAGACTCAACTGCACTTTTTACGCAATTCACTCTTTTCATATTCGACTCAGAATTGTTTTTGTCATAGGATTTTTTTTTCTTTGTTTGATTCTCAATTTTTATTGATATTAAGAGTGTCGAAGTATCGTATTTTGGAAGAAAACAATATTACAGTAATATTGGATTTAACCATTTCCTTGGTAATGGTGCCGATTCTCTTGTACACCGAACTAAACTATCTAAACTATCACTAAAACCCCTTTATTTTTGGCTATGAAAATCTTAAAACTATTCTGCAACAAAAAATCCCTAAATTTAAATATAATTTTGACACAACTTAAATCGTATTTGACAATCGCGAGTCCACGTGGTACTTGTTTGTCCTACCCCGTGATTTTTTTTAGAGCCGGAGAGGCGAAGGCTCGACGTATTTTATATGGAATTTTTCACTTTTTGTATGGAAAATATCAAAAATCCTACATGTTTAGTCTTAGGGGTTTGAGGGTTTTATAAAGGGGGTCGAAATTTTCATTATTTTTGCGATTAGACACACCATTTTCGAGATATAAGCAAAAGAAAAAAAAGATACAGTACTATTTTTGCACATGAATTCGAGGTGTTGGTGTGAATTTTAATTATCATAATTATTACTTATCACAGTTTTGCGTTAAACAAAATCATGATTTTGTAGATAACCGTATATACTTTGTGGCCGTCGAGTAAAAAGTTTTCTACCGTCTTTAGCATGGCGATTACAAAATCAAATTGTCTTCACTACCTTAGTGATTTTGACAGTTTGGATAGAAAACTTTCTTCTGAAATAGTCTACATGTAAAAGGACCTAGACAAAGATCGTTAGAAACGGAAGACAAAATGACAGATTGTAGAATGATTTTTACGGTGCAATGTCAAAAATGGAGAGAGGAAATGTCAATTTGTATAGAAAGAGCTATGTCTATTCTTCGTAGAAATAGAAAGCGTCATGCTACGCGTGTGGGCGACCAAGCTTTGCTCTGGTAAAAATAGAGAATGCTCATTTAATAGTAAATGATAATTCATACGAATCCCATGTATTATAAGTACATACTAATTCCATGCTGCCATATCATTATTCTAAGGTAGCCTTATTATATATGGGTAGCTATCTTGTTCTAAATTTTAGGCGACCGAGCTCTACTCGGGTGAAAATACGGAGAAAACGAATTTTCCCAGATATGAGACCTAGCTAGATTTTTCGCCTCCGTAAACCCCTATACTGCAACTTTTATCGAAATCGTTAGAGCCGTTTTTGAGACCGTGATTGCAAATGTACATATTTATATATGTATATACACAAATATTGCCTGTTTAATAGGATAGGATAAAAGATTGAATGAATTAGGATTTTAATTTTGGTCGAATTATCAATAAAAAGTTTATAAGTAAATAGGAAGATTTTCTTCTTTTTTTTTTCTTTCATTGACCGAATTGCCAATAAATCGTTTTCCTTTGTTTGTAAACAAAAAAAATTCTTCTCTTTCATCAAAACCCAAGCGACACATAAGGTAAGACGTATTTTCACACATTGTCATTACGTATACAGCAACATTATACCGCCGGGATGTTGCGAGGGTAAGATCATGTGACGGAATTACCAACCTGTAGCTTCAGTTGTAGGAAACATCATAAAGTTTCTTTTTAATTTCCGTCGTTGTTGCTGGGAAGATCAACAAGCGATGTAATGACATTGTGTAAGTACATTTATGGTTTTATTGAAATATAATAAGTGTGGAACTCTCTGCCAGCGTCTGGTCCCTTGCAATGGAACCCGTCTCTCTTCAACCAAATGTTTTTTATTGTATTGAAAACTTCTTTAGGCGCGTTGGGCATTTTTGAGATGGGAAAAAACAATTGAACTCGCGACACCGTTGCCGACACCTAATTTTTATAAACGCGATTGTGCTCTTTTTTATTTACGTAACGGATCAATATTCTATGCAATTATTTCTTGTTCAAGTTTTCTGACGGCACTCCCGAAGTGCCACTGTTTTTTTACAAAAGAATGTTTTCAAATTTTGGTCTTTAAATCTTTAAAATGAACTTTTACGTTTAAGATTTTTTTTTGTAATATTCTGCTACTTAGCAATCTGTTTCCTTGAAACAATAATCGAATATATTATGTTGTCAGATTTTCATCGGTAGATATATCTTCAGCTGAATTGTGCACCCACTGATACCATACTCATTTTCTGTCTGCAAATCTTGTTGCTAGATCTGGTATCTATTTCTCTTGACGCGAGAGTATCTTAGACTGCCCACTCCCTGCAGTTCAGCAGCTAACTGTTTAATGTGATGGTCTAGTCTGTTATGATAATTCTTGCTGTTTGACTCAGTTTCTTCCTTCACTGTTCGCAGATTAAAACCTAGGTTCACATATTTATTACTTATGTACGATGGAATGTTGAACTAGCTAAACCAAAAGTGAACAGAAATCTCCTGGGCAGGCTCATTCCATCGTAGACCTCATCCATCATTTTTCATCAGGTGAGGTCGAGGTCAAGATCCGGCCCATTTCGCAAAAAAGAAAAACCTGTTTGAGTAGTTTTTAACTCGGACGGAAGACGGAATTTTCATATTTGAGCATAGAATTTTTTTGCCGAATGTGGCAAAACAAAAAAGAGGGTACCTAATGATTTTAGAAACATTTAAGTTACTTTACCCAAGTGTCAAGAATGTGATTTGGAATAATCGAAGATGTGCAACATGTTGTGATGGAGTATGTGTGGAATGAAGCTTTGCGATTTAATTTACTTGGTCCAACAAATAAGTACGACATTGGAGACTGTAAAGGCTCGTGCAGACTGGATATCGCGCTGGTCTGCACGGGCCTTATCGCTATCCTGGCTTTTCCTTTATCGGAACAAGCAAGGACAATGTACAAATTGGCATTTTTTGTTATGCTGTAAGTATGAAGTAATAACAGTCATGTTAGAATTAAAAAGTGTTTTTAGGTTTAGTTATGTTCCTGATGTTACAGGGTGACGTTATCGCTCAGCGATAAAGCCCTTAAAAGGAAATAAAGATTAAAGTATTCGTAATAGTAATAGTAATAGTAATCGCAATGTAGTTTCAAATTTAGATAGAAGTAGGTAGATATTATTCAGCGTTGCTAAGTATTAACAGCCGCACGGATCGATCCATGAGGTTAAGCTGCTGGGGTTAATCCGTAGATGGTTGACCATCTTTACATACCGAGATTCCTCCGTGGCTCGGAAAGCACGTTACGCCGTTGGTCCCGGCTGTCATTCGTGGATCTTTGGCAGTTTTTACGGGTCGTCAGAAGCCCGAAAGTCTGACTACCAGTCTTACCAAGCGGTATCGTATCACTAAGTTACTGGATTGTGAAGGTCAGATAGGCAGTCGCTTCACACTCGTAAAATACTGGTATTCAGCTGGATTTGGTTAGACTGGAAGCCGACCCCTATATAGTTGGGAAAAGGCTAGGCAGATTGATTGATCTATGTAGATACGTAATATTCATCAGAATACCTATTTCTTTTTATTACAACATACGTCATTAATCATTCAGGACATCATAGAGAAACGGACAGCAAGATTAACCTTGTAGTCAATATCAGAACCAGGTCTCCTATTCGTGGAACAAAGGAAATTATCTCTTAGGACCATACTCAACTGCCGGGGTCGCGGGAAAGTCCGAAAGGGATACCGTGGCCCCTAGCAACATGGCAACTGAAGGAACACGAGTGGGTTTTAGTCAGGAAGAGTCTGACACGCCCTAGCTCTGCCCAGATGATAATTTCCCACCCCAAAAAAAATGGACTATAGTCAAACTGTTACATGCATTAAGTCTATTGTTATTAGCAGTAACACAAATTTTGTTTGACCCAAAACCTGATAGATTACCCACCTGACTTTCCTCATTTCCATACATTTAAATGATCAAAAACAGCTCAAATAACTAACCTAATTCCCTTAACAACAGTTCATTCACCCAGTTCTTTGTATCGCGAGCATAAAACTCAAGTATATTACTGAAAATGGTCTTAGAGAAAGATTAGCAAGCTTTGAAAGTAGGACATTGTGAGTGCATGAGTAATTTTTGTTCATACTTTGTAACTACGCCGAAGTTCATTCGTGTTCTGTACCATAAAGCTTTGCAAACATAGAGTTCGTATATGTGCAAACAAAAAGATAGGCTAGGAAGAAAAGTGACAGGAAAATGCACACGTGTTTTTCTGAGGTTTTTTCTTTCAGTGTGTCTGTAGAAGGTTTCTCGGGGACTAACAACTAAGGGTAATGTGTAAGACGAACCAACTCTTATACGGAGATTATTTAGGTCCTATAAGATGCACATATATGCCAGTGACCTTGAGTGATTAGCTTGCGTGTTCTGTACTAAACTCACGCAACGCGTCATAGGTCCATCCAGTAATAAGACTCGCCCATCAAGGAGCGTTGTCCCAAATTAGACGCATTATTCATTTATATATACATAAAACAAAAGATATTTTAATAAAACAGGTATACTAAAAGATCAATAATTAAATTATCTTTAAAATGGTTAAGGTTTCAGAAAAATATGTTTGATAGATTTTGCGTGATGCTCAGTTTTTTATCCGCGTTATCCCCTTTGTACTATGCTTCCCTGGTCTGTGCGAATATCATCCAGGTCTTCCCCGCATTGTTAATTGTAGCATTGATAATCTTATACAACATATCCCGGAATGAGGATGATGACCAAACATTTTCTTTTTGTCCGTCAGTTAGATTATTAAAAAATATTGGACACGTTTTTTTATCTTTTTTTACGTAATCAAAAGATTACGGCGATACATTGAGTTAAAATGTGCCATGACGTCACGAGTATGTAGATTTTATTCTTACTTGTGACGTAGGGCCCCCACTCCCCAACTTGAATGCGTTTTATCTAAATATTGTTTTATTAATATGATAAAGCAAAAAATATGTGTCTTTTTTTTTTTTGAGGGTGGGAAATCATCAAATAACTTCTCCCGCTCTGGGCGAAGCGGGAGGGCGTGTCAGACTCTTACTGACTAAAACCCACCCGTGTTCCTTCGGTTGCCCTGTCGCCGGGGGCCACGATCTCCCTTTCGGTTTTCTTCGCAACCCCGGCAGGCATCGGTCCTAGTGGACCCCTTCAATTATGCTGACATCTCTTTGAGGCGCGCGTGGAACACAACGCGCCGTCGACCCGAGCCTGGTCCTTATCGGACGGCGAGCTACCCATTTCTCACCGTGAAATATGTGTCTAATATTTTTTTATTTTCTGACTGACGGACTAAATAGAATTTCTTTTTTTTTACCCAGGCATCATACCTATTGCCGCACACCACCAAACACCCTAATTATTTATATAATTTTTTAATTTTGAAGTATAAAACATTTTTTTATTTATTAAATTAGTATACTGATTGTAGGAGAAAATTGTGGTCACATTACAAATCTACGCACGCAAACAGCCGCATACGTGGGTCTGGCGTAGTAGGTACTTCGTCCATTTTAGGGTTTGTTGTGACTGTGCAGTGGAAGTGTGACTGTAATTTAGGGATAATAAATTATCTACGTATATAAAAAATACTTTCATAATGTGCATTAATTCAGTTCCATATTGTTTAGCTTTAAAAATAAAATAATCTACACTATACTATAAATGTGTTTGAACGCATCTTTTCGCAAAAAAAAGTAATTAATAAGCCGATGAACACGACCCAATTCCATTAAAACGAAATTAAATTTTCTGTTTATTTGTTCAGGAAGTTAGATACGCTGAAAAATCAATTGAGTGGTCAACCCTAAGGGAAATGATCGCTTGCCAAAGTAAATATATTTGCTTAAGACCAACAACAACATTTCCTTACGGCTTCATGACCTTTTACAACCGTGTGGTAGAGGAGCCCTATTTTAATTTAATACAATGGGTGTGACTGAGTACAAGCTTGTGTCCCATTTAAATGTCGACAGTAGGTTGACCTTTGAACCTCCCATATTATGGTGTTTGACTTTTAAAAGAATTGATTTTGAGATAGTACCTATTGTTTTAAATTAAATGATCTATTTTTTAGGGCGCAACCGGGAAGTCCCTGCATATTTATTTATACTGTGTATGTAGAAGATTCAGTTTACATGTGAAATATAAGTAAAGGAAAAATGTGCATGCATTTTATTAAGATGTTGAATTTATACAGATGACAATCATTTAATCCTAACCTATACTTAAACGAGCAATATTTGTATATTTATTTGTATATATTTGTACTCACGTTCTCGAAATCGGCACAAACGATTTCGATGAAAGTTGCAATAGAGGGGTTTACGGGGGTGAAAAATCGATCTAGCTATGTCTCATATCTGGGAAAATTCGTTTCCTCTATTTTCACTGGCTCGGAAATGTGAGACGACGTTGGTATACTTGGATGATATGTTTATTTCTATATTCACACGAGCAGAGCTCGGTCGATCGGGTGCTTATATTAAACTGCCACCGCAAAAACAATCTGAATGGCCAAAAAATTATTTCCAACTATGTTAAGTTTCTGTCACCCATCAGAAACCCCTTTAAAACCCCCATAGTGACCATGAAACTACCCATAACCATAGATTAGTACAGATGGGACACTCCGCAAAATCATTTAAATAAAAAGTTATCCTTGCTACGACACAATAAAGTGCAATTCAGGTTGCGCAGCGCTAATTACCTACAGTTATATTAACCTAGAAGTTGTCTATCTTTCTATCCCGTAACTCTTATATCTTCTGACTACATTACGCCCACTGAATTCGACAAATCAAGCCCGCCGCGTACCTACATATCTAAAATGCGAAGTGTCCTATCTGTTTCCATTTGTGCCATAACCTCAAATGTTCTTTTTAGAGCAACGAGGTACTATGACCGGTACTTATTAAACGCTTTTACTGAAATTTAATTAAGTGGTTGTTGACTTAGGACTAAAGTGGTTTATAATAAAAACAGACGGTTATTCTGCTACTCTTGTAATAGTTAAGTACTTATCGACTTAGAAGCTTTTAGTTTTATTTAGTGAGAAGTTCAGACACTGCACATGTAGTTGAGCTGAGACTTCGATTAGAGTTTCTAAGATTGAATTATAACAAATGGATCTGAATATCTCTGAGTCCGGTGCTCGGCGTGGCTACTTGCCAGTTCGGGTTCGCGACAAGTCAATCGTCATCCTGAGGATGCCTCGGTAAGAGGTGAAACACGTGTCGATTTCTTACAAGGTTTTTTATGAATCTTTAGGAATAGTTAAGTGGAATAGGTTACTAAATATATCTACGACTGTTATATTTTATAATGGATTTCCGCAAGGTCACGCCTGAATCAATTAACTAGTCTTAAGTATCTTTAGGCAGAATGAAGTGAAGAAAAATTTAAATTTTCAAGTTAATGCATACTAAAAATGACTCTGCATCAATGGTCTGCCACGTTGGTCTAGTGGTCGCAAGCACTACTGCTGAGTATGAGGTCCTGGCTGCTGTTCCTAGGTCGGTATAAGTGTTATTGGGTTTTCCATCAAGAATTTCTCAGTAACAGCCAAAAATCTGTCTAGCCTATTCCCAGCTATATTGGGGTTGCTTCAGTCTAATTGGATGCAGCTGAATATCAGTATTTTACATAGAGCGACTGCCTATCTGACCTCCACAAACCAGTAACTGGGTAATACGATACCCCTTCGTAAGACTGGTTGTCAGACTTTCGGGCTCCTGACGACCCGTAACGACTGTCAACGATCTACAAATGACAGCCGGCTTTCCGAGGAACGAGGAGTCTCGGAATGTAAAGATGGTCACCTATCCACAGAACAACCACGGCAAGCGTAGCTTAACCGGATGAATCAACCTGTGCGGCTGTTATTACTGAGCCACGAGCTCCTTCTCAGTAGGAACCCGAAGTCTGGATTTATGCCCGATTGATGGCAATATGGATCGTAGCAGGTGGTGTTGTGTAGTTTGATGGCAATAGACTCGCTCTCTATTACATGAAACTTAAACATGAAGTAACCGGTAAAACGTAAGTGAACTAGTTCACCTCTGTCTAACCCTTCGAGGAAAAAGAGGCGTGATAATTGTGTAAAATTATCACCTTACTATATTTTTTAACTTATGTAAAGCTTAATTCCGAATGCCCTAATTGCCTAGCCCTGATTATCCCGTCAAAGAAATGCGGGTGATGTTTTCTACCTAATAATATTATAGGTCCAGATTTGTTGTCATTTACAAAGTTGGGAGTGCTTTCCAGACTAATTACCTAAGTAAGGGTATAACCTAACATGGTTAAAATATTAGTAGGTACCTGGGCGACTGAGCTCTGCTATGGTGAAAATAGAGAATACTCATTTAATATGTAGTATAGGAAAGTTCATAGTAATTCCATGTTTAATACATACTAATTCCATGCTGCCAATCTGCCATGTAATTATTCTAAGGTCATTGTCTTGTTTTAAACTTTGGGTCTCTGCTCACGGGAAAAACGGAGAAAAAGAATTTTCCCAGATGTGAGACCTAGCTAGATCGATTTTTCGCCCCCGTAAACCCCTATAACGTATTGCAACTTTCATCTTAAAATATTACTGATTATAATGAAGAGACACATACCCTTCTCCGTCATGTAAATAAACAACTACCTAATAAATAAATAAAAATTTAAAAAATATTTAGTGTAACATACGCAAAGTGTTGAAACTTACGGCTGGTTTTCAAGTGCTTAAGGTTCACCACAATTGACCTCAAAATAGACCAATTCAATTAACAGTCACTCGTGAAAGTAATTAATTGCCATTGTCACATTAGCAAACAGATTAGGGGTTAGCAGTTAATGAAACCTACTGACTATATTCCCTGTGAACGTACCTAGTAGACATGAAATTGTGATACCCAAATTTAGATTAACTAACACAAGCAAGTTATTTCTTATAAACAGTATCCGCTTTTATAACAAGTTGCCAAAGTCGGTTACAGAACTTAGCGATGGGAAGTACAAAACCCACATTAAACGTGTCCTTATCAAGAAAGCATATTATAAAATTAAAGACTACGTTGAAGACAAGGAAGTTTGGCAACAATCCCTTCTGCACATGTGGCTTCCCTGGTACCTCATTAACGGTATCATTTGTTCTGACGTTTTTCTGGCGTTTCATAAGTGCCCATGTAGGTTTATGTGAAATAAAATATTTTGAATTGAATTGAACGATTTCTATTAGAAATCGTTATGATCGTCGACTACGTATATTAGACTAACTTCTGCCCGTAGCTTCTCCCACGTGCAGGTCTGAAATTATCCCACCGGTACGTACTACCGGGATTAAAAGTATCCTATGGTCTTGGTCTTTCCATGTGCCAAATTTCATCCGAATTCAAACAAACTCAATTTAGCATTTATAATATTAGTTACGATATTCATATGACATAATCTTGGTCAGGTCAACACAGTTACTTACTGCTTTGTTAACTATTTACTTATATAAAACAAAATCACAGTGCAACGTCCTTATAACACAATCTATTCATTCGCAGACAAATAATTTATTCCCATTTACTGCCATAAATTACAACATACATTAGGCCAATCCACGGTGATTCATACACGCACTGTGGTAAATATATTCATGGAAATAAAGCCAGGTAATAATTTCGGAGTCACGCAAAACTCGAAGTGAATGTTAGGCGGCAGGAAGTCGAACGTTTATTTTTATAAACGTAACGTAATAACAGTTTACTTGTCCTACATGTTATGGAAATTGTTAACATGTTAGAGGGTACGGTTTTCGTATAACTGAAAATAACGGGAGGATTCAATTGAGTGTCTTTTTCAAAACTTTGGAACAAGGTATAACCGACCTTATACCGTTATACCGACAAACGATGGATCATAGAGGCAACTCGGTGGACAGAACCCGGAGGTAAGAGATAGTAAAGACGGGCGGCCTAGGAAGCGCTGTATAGATGTTAGCAGTAGCAACAATGGACAAAGGAAGCTGTAGACAGGGAAAACTGGAATGAGCTGGAGGGGAAACTAATCCTAGGCTCCCTACGCCTAGGATTAGTTTCTCGGGTTCCCCTTAAGGTGAATGGAAAGAATATAATTTATATATAAAAAAAAAATAACAGAAACAACAAAACTGAAAAAACTATAATTATTATTAAATAACTTTGTAAATCTATGTACAAATTATTTTAAGAAGTGAAATGTAAATATTGTGTGGATAAGAAATTAAAAGGCTTTTTAATTTTGTTTTTTATTTATTTATTTTATTTATTTATATGTAGGTACAGCACGAGTATGTACCTGAACTAATTTGTTGAGTGTAATTTATATTTTACACTATAGTATAAATCTGAACGTTGTGTATTTGTTAAGCAAACCATTTAGTTGATCGTTTGCTTAACTAGTCTAGTGATTGGCTAAGGTGGTACATTGTATGCTTGATATTGTTAAGTTAAATACAGGCTGTACTTAGCTACCAAATATCCAGCAGATTCTTACTTGCCACATTTAAATTCATGCGATTCTTTATTGGCGCCACCATATTGGAAAATCTATTTATATCCAACAAAATGAAACCTGTCAATATGGGTGGACATTTCAAACCCACACAGTTTCAATTTTTATTAAATTTTACATCGTAATTAAAACAACGACAAACAACAAAGACGTGAAAAAAATAATTATAAAATGCCGCTTAAAAGTGTTGGTAAAAATATTTAACATAACGCAAAGAGATGCTTCGGCGCTTGGTAAAAGCGTGGCATAATATCGAATATTTTTACCTGCTGTTAACTAATAAAAAAGATAAAAAACCGGCCAAGTGCGTGTCGGACCACGCACAATGAAGGGTTCCGTAGTTGGGATGAATTTATCCCAAGAACAAACTTAACTTTGTAGTTGAAAATCATCTTTTCCCATACGGAATCGTATGGGAGAAGATGTTTTTCAACTACAAAGTTAAGTTTTTGCAACCGCAAATGTAAGTTGGTCGATTATTACCCGTTAACTTCTAAAACCTACTTAGCTGTGATAGTTTTCTTTTTAATTTCGTTATATACCGTACATTTTTTCACATATCCAAAACCAAACATTTATCTAGCAGGGGGGGAGACACTTGACTCTAACAAAAATTAGCACTTTTAGCTTAATATTTCAAAAATGAAACCCTTAATCTAAAAACGGTTTTCACAAACTCACAATATTTTTAAACGACCTTTCCAGGGACACTGGGATTGATATGGGATTGATGAGAAAAAAAATCATCCTCACTTTACGTCTAGGGGAGGTACACACGGCTACACATCAAGCTATACATTTCCAGAATAAGCAGACCATATATAGTGAGATCAGCATAAACTGGAAATGTATATCTTGATGTGTAGCTGTGTGTATCAAAAAAAAAATATATATTTAATTTACCACTTTGTTAGCGTAATTATTATATACACTCATGCCAAATTATAGCTTTCTAGTACTTAGCATCTCTGAGCTAAGCCGCGGACAGACAGACGGACATGACGAAATTATATGGGTTCCTTGTTTACTACGGAACCCTAAAAATGCTGCGCTACCACGCTCAACTTTTCCGAAGCAAACTTGATATTATGAACATCGTTGATAAAACTAGAAGGTGTACACCTACACCTGTTTTTGAGCTCTCAATTTGCATGCTATTAAACTTTATCCACAAAAATCGACGTTGAAATAGCAGTAGGAATGGTTAGCAATGGATTAGGAAAGAAAAAAAAACAAAGTGACTCCCAAACAAAGACACGAAATAGTGAATTAATCACTATTTTGTGTCTTTTTTTGGAAGTCTTTTTGGCACTTTAATTTCGGAAGTCGGTGTCTTTGGTTAAAATTTTCGTTTTTTGCCACCGACTTCTGAAATTAAGTTATTTTCATTTCGTAGTCTTTTTTTGGAAATCGTTTTTTTTATTGAAGCTAACTCAAAAACTACAAGCAAAGTTAAAAAAACGAATATAGAACCTTCTCCTTTTTGGAAGTTGGTTAAAAATGATGTCACCACATTTTTAACCGACTTCCGAAAAATGTGGTGACATGACTGCAGTTTTAAGGAAAGCAATTGAATGCCAACTTTTAAGGCTAAAATTTAAAAGAATGATTTAATGAATGCACTGGTACTGGGCTATCAGGGGGTTATCTGTGCTGCTATCACACAACGTAGACACCATCTTTGATCAAAAAAGGATAGCTACTTTATGCAGCCATCACAATGAGCACGCACACAGACATGACGTACCTACACAGCATTTTAAATGACAACACGTAGCCATATTATTGAAGTGAAAACTCTTTTAGGAGCTTTGAGCGATTTTTTGTAGGGGATAAACTTATGGATTCGCGTCACCAACATGCTTGCACCGTAGTGCTGTACTATAAAATATAGATGGCGCTAATACCAGTTTTAAGTTTTCACTTTTGTCGGCAGTCCCCATGACTGTTTGTTTGTTTAGTTGTCAATCACTAAGCACAGCTTGTTATCCTTCTATAGGGAATAATAGTAAGGTATGAGCTGAGTTTATTATGAATTCCCTATAAACATTTTTGTCTCACCAACCCAACTCCCTCTAGAATGCATAACAATTCACTGAAACTAGAGCCAAAAGCAAAATATTGTAACACAATCCCAAAGGTAGCCTAACAAAGCCTTCAACTTAATCTAGGTAAGTACATATACAACAAATACAAAGGCCCTCCAACAAATGTATGGAAAGGTAAAAATAACAGTGTAGTGTGTTCCATGTACATTTGCTTATTATTAAGAGCAGTACCTTGCTCTCAGGACGTGCCTCCCGCTTCGTTTTGAAATTGGGTCGGCCCTCACCCTTTAAAGTAGGCACCATTATGAAACGGCTTAGGAATAAATCGATGACGCGTTTTTCGTCACAGACGGTATTTATTGTGATAATAATCTCACTCGTTGTTTACGTACTTATTTTGTTCTGTGGTTGCGTGCCAAATAATTCCTTTTCGAATAATTCAGACGTGCTCTATTTGATATCGAGAATTGCTCTATTGAATAATGCAGATGAATCACTCAATTTAATTTCGATCAACAAATTCATGAAAATAGATAGATTTTATTTTAAATAAAAAAATATAAAAGAGCTAGCTGGTTTTATCTACATATCCTTTAAGAGCGGATTTTTTAAAAGTTGGCAACGTCGCAAATAGCTGTAAAATATTTACCTGTTTTAATCAATTTGGCAATATTACTGTATGGAAATATGACATATTATTATGGCTAATTAGTAAAATGAAATATTGATTATGAAATGCAATAATTAATATCGTAACACCTAATATCTAGTTTTAGATGTAAAAAAATATGTGTTTTTTGAAACTTTTCAAATGCCTTTTTTACACCTAAAACGGTTACAACGTCAAATTTAGTGTTATAATTGCAATTCATTTTTATATGGGTGTATTTCTGAATTAAATTATATCAGTTAGAATTTTGAATTAATATTTTAGTTCACTAGTTAGCCATATACTAACATTGCCAAAATAATCAAAACAGCGATTTGACATCTATATGTGATGTTGCCCACTTTCAGAATGTACATGATGAGATGAGACTCAATTTATTTAATCGTTATAACTACGTATTAGAGTCTCTAAAAAATATATACTGAGAATAATCAAGCTAAATATTTCAGGCAATGTGTTTATTTTTATCTAAATTGGGTTATAAATTACAACGTCACCCATTTGGGGGTCTGGAGGGCCTCTCACACACTTTTCATATTAAATTAATTGTCGCATCACACTTTGACACAGTCGTTCGACACCCTCTCCCTATTGACGTCACATAGACCACAAAAGGGAAAGAAAATTAAATATAAGTACAATATTCATTTTTTGAAGCTGTTTGAAATAATGTAAAATATTTTCTCACCTCGTTTACAATTTCCGACGGGCATTTCGACTGCGAAAGCTGTTTAAAATATATATAACGATGATTAAGGGTGTTACACGAGATACTCGTAAATAAAACAAGTACCAATTTACGCAACGAAAGATTAATACGCAGCCTCAGTCATAGCAAAACATTACCTGTAAAGCATAAAAGAATAATTTATTCAAGTACCCTTTCAAAAAGTTTTGCATATTTTATACAAAGTGTGTCCCAGTCTTAAGTGTGCGACGATTTCTTCATTTATATCAAGTTTGTCCTAGGCTTGCGAGCCACAGGTGGACCCGGAAAGCCTTATTGAAAATTGAAATTTATTTTATGCGAAAATGGCTTTACTTTGTGCGAAGCGAGAGCGTGACGTCACGTTCCGGTTTATATATTTTTTTTTTGTAAAAACTTCTTTAGGCGCGTTGGGCATTTTTGAGATCGGAAGAAACCATTGATTTCGCGACACCATGACGACACCTCATTTTTGTAAACGCGATTGTGCTCTTTATTTATATGACGTTACGGATCAATGTTCTATACAAGTATTTTCTTCCACCAAGGCGATCTTGTTCAAGTTTTTACTTCCGTCGGCACTCCCGGAGTGCCACGAATTTTTTTTAAAGCTGTCGTGTTTTTCTGTTCCCCTTTTTAGCCAGCCAAGAAAAAAAAAAGGCCGCGCGCACTTTGGACACGAATTTGTATCGTACGTGAACGTATGATCGTAGTCGTACGAAATAAATGCGCACAATGAATACGTTTATCTCCGTCAAATAGGTAACGTTCCGGTAATATCGCGTTGAATGCACGAAAAATCCTTACAAGTTCGGATTATTTTCAGACGGCGGAACTATACGTACGTAAACGTACGACTAACTCGTACTCAGTCTGCGCGCTCCCTTAGTACTTGGAAGGTCGGGAACGTTCGTGCGTGTTCTTATGTGTTCGCACGAGTGAAATTTGTATGAAAACGCGTCCAAAGTGCGTACCGCCTAATTTTTCTGAAATGCGATTTAACACAAACACAGTGTTGTTTGTTTTGCTTGTTCTGTTTGTTTTGTTTGTTTTGTTTGTTTTGTTTGTTTTGTTTGTTTTGTTTGTTTTGTTTGTTTTGTTTGTTTTGTTTGTTTCGTTGTTTTGTTTGTTTTGTTTGTTTTGTTTGTTTTGTTTGTTTTGTTTGTTTTGTTTGTTTTGTTTGTTTTGTTTGTTTTGTTTGTTTTGTTTGTTTTGTTTGTTTTGTTTGTTTTGTTTGTTTTGTTTGTTTTGTTTGTTTTGTTTGTTTTGTTTGTTTTGTTTGTTTTGTTTGTTTTGTTTGTTTTGTTTGTTTTGTTTGTTTTGTTTGTTTTGTTTGTTTTGTTTGTTTTGTTTGTTTTGTTTGTTTTGTTTCGTTTGTTTGTTTTGTAGAGGCCGCGAAAATGTTTCAGTCTCCTGCAATCCAAGGTTTTTTCCTAAAATATGATCGCTAGCTCCACAAATTCGCCTCCGCTTTAAAATTCACTTCCAATTAATAACCATACCTAAGTTCCTCAAAAAAATCAATCTGCCTAGACGTTTCCCGAATTTTTTGGGGTTGGCTTCCACTCTAACCAGATGCAGCTGAATACCCGTATTTTACATGAAGCGACTGCCTATCTGACCTCCACAACCCAACTGGGTAATACGATACCCTTTAGTAAGACTGGTTGTCAGTCTTTCGGCCTCTGACGACCCGTAACGACTGTCAAAGGTCCAAGAATGACAGCCGGGACCAACGACTTAACGTGCTTTCCGAGGCTGTCTCGGTATGTAAAGATGGTCACTCATCCACGGACCAACCCCGGCAAGCGAAGCTTAACCTGATAGATCGACCCATGCGACTAGTATTATTAGCCACGAGCTTAAGTTCCTCAAAAAGGTGTCATTACACTAATCACAGATCTTAATTGCTTATTACCAGCCACTAGTTGCTAGCTGCTGACATAGATACGTCACCGTAATGACGTTAATTACTCTTGCTAGTCGGTTTGGTTATTAATTAATCATGAACTGATGTGTAGGGTAAGATAGTATGGTGTGTTTGCCCCGTTTTAATTAGTTGTGGAAACTTATTGGTTCATGCTTTGAAATTGGTACCAACCTACAGACTAACTATGTTCTTAATGTCCCTCGGCAAACCTCGTGTTTCGTCAGTCGTCGGATTTCTATCAGTTGCCCTTTGCACTTGGTGCAGACTGGACGCTCTCAATCGACTTGGAAGTATATAGAGTTGTTAAAACTCTTTTAACTTAATGTAATTTATTTTAAAAATGAGAGGAAAGCCGCTAAAGTCGCAGACACGACAGATAGGAAAATAGTTTGACAGCTTTATATAGTTCACACGGAAATCAAAACAAAACAACAATAAAATTTTGTTCTGAATTCAAATTATTATACACGATGAATCTAATCATTGATGGACATGGAAATTAGAGTTCGTTTGTATTCGAAAATCCGATGATACCCGAGGGACATAAAGAAAATAGAAATACTGTACATATAAGTACCTCCCTATGTAATATTGTCATCTTTTTTTGGGTGGGAAATTATCGAATAACTTCTCCCGCTTTGGGCGGAGCGGGAGGGCGTGTCAGACTCTTACTGACTAAAACCCACCCGTGTTCCTTCGGTAGCCCTGTTGCCGGGGGCTGCGATCTCCCTTTCGGTTTTCTTCGCAACCCCGGCAGGCATAAGCCCTAGCGCAACCCGTCAATTCTGCTGACATCTTTTTGAGGCGCGCGTTGAAAACAACGCGCCGTTGACGCGGGCCTGGTCCTTATCGGACGGCGAGCTGCCCATTGCTCACCGTCCGCAAGCCCGCGCCTACGGTGGCCGAGAATCGGCTTGCGACTCCCGACGCCCGGCGCGTCTCCTCCTGCAGCGGTTAGTGGCGTGAGGACGCGAAATTTGCCTCTCCCTCATGCGTTCCACCTCCTCCTTCGCGAGCATTACCGCTTCGCAGAATGAGGTGACGGCCTCCCATTTCCTCTCGCTCCATACCATGGCCTGAACTAGGGCCGGACGTGAGAGATCATTGCCGCCGATCGCCTCCACGAGGACACGGCTATGCTCCGCCCAAGCATGCTCCACTGTGTCCTCCGGGCGATCCCACAATGGTTGTCACCCGGGCGTTTCCTCCCGCGAAATCCTGAACAGGATCTTCCCGAAACAGCCGTGTCCGGTGAGGACCTGCGTAAGGCGGAAGGTGAGGACGCCGTGGCATCTCTCTAGCCACTCCTCAAAGAAGGGTCTTATCGCCGCAATTGTGGCGTGCCCAGCGCTGGGTTACGACAATTGCACTCTCCATGACGCCATGAAATCCTGCCGGAGCTCTGTCCGCTGTGCCGTGATTTCTCGTCATCTGAATCGCTGTGCGTGAATATCGTCATCTGGGATGTATGTAGGTATTATAGCAGTTGGGGTGACTGATGATGGCAAAATTTTGTCATTATTTGGTAAGGGTACTGGCAAACGCAACCTACCCTATAATATACAATAGAAGTGGATATATTAAGTAACCTGTTCCGCTTAGCTATTACTAAAGATTCTTAACAAAAAAAACCTTGAAAGAAATCAAAACGTGTTTCACCTCTCAACGAGGCACCCTCAGGATGACGATTGACTTGTCGCGAACTCGAACACGGCGTATTGCTACACCAAGCGCTGAGCGCAGACTGCTACTAAATATATCCTTTTCTGTTGTATTTTATAATGGATTTCCGCAAGGTCACGTCTGAATCCGTCGTCCCTATAATATGTATGTAGCTGCTGCCCTAATTCTTTTTCTAAAATAAAGCCTAAGTTACTTCTTGTTACATCAGCTATCTATCAGTGAAAGTCCCGTCGAAATCGGTTCAGCCGTTTCGGAGATTAGCCAGAACAAACATACAGAGGAACAGACAATTTTTTTTTTTTTTTTATATAAGTACCGTTAAATACTGTCATAAACTTGGTAAAAAGCTGTTTTTTGGACATTACAAATAGACACTTCAATTTTATTTATTTGTATGTATCTATAGATAATCAGTCTATATATTCCCTCTGCTCCCTTCAGAGGGAGTGGGCAGTAATCTACCACACGGGCCCAGTGCGGGTTGGTACCTACCTCTTTGATAACTTCATAAACTACATAACTTGCATGTTTGTTTGTAATGAATAAACTCAAAAACTATTGGACCGATTTTAAAAATTCTTTCACAAGTAGAATACTATATTATCTTTGAGTAAAATAGGCTATATTTATTTATAAAGATATCACTCGGGCGAACTATTACATAACATAAAGATTCGAAAAAAAAAAAACAATTGAACGCCTTACAAATAGGTATGAATAAACTATAACCCCATCATTTTCAACAGTCCTCTCAAAAGGCAGCTCTCGTGAAAGGTCAAAATTAAATTGCACAAGAGCCAAAACTCGTGTACTGTATTTTCCTTAAATATAATCAATTAATAGGAAATTCTTCGATAACAGCCACTTTCCACCACTTTACTTACAAATTCCCTTACAAACAAAAACACCGGGCCGAAAATAGCGACCCAGAAATAGCTCTAACCCTATAAAATAAATAGAAATAAAACATGGTAAACAGAGTAAGGGTAAAAAGGAACCACACACAAAAATAAATTTACTATTCTCTCAAAAAAGACCTTTGACACTTGAACCTTGAACTTAAATAGGGTGCATAAAAATGGCTGTCACGAGCTTTTCACAAATGTAGGTAAGTAATACTCCAAACTGGAGCGGATCGAGTTTAGATTCTATTGGTTAATATTAGCACATCTCCGCTCCTCTTCGCACCAGTGGACGAACCAAATAAGAGTTAAATGTGGTTCTCTTAATCAACGTCACGATAAATTCTCTCAAATATTTTCATTTAAATTTTGTGAGTCTTTATTGCCAGGTACCTACGTGGAAAGTATGCGAGTCTAATGAAAGGCATTCCTTGGAGTTCGCGTGACGTGCGCTACTCGCGTGAAAGTGTCCTGAGAGTTTACTGGATCAGTTTTGCATGGGCGCTCTCAACCCTATTTACTCGTATGTTTCATTTTTTTATTTCAAAACTGTTATATAATGCAACGTCTCTCTGCATGGACTCTGATGTAGTTTCAATTCTGGGAGCAAAAATCTTTTCTGGTGAGCCCACATAACTGTGGACGATGACCATTATGACTGGAAAAGTTGCAGCCGTTTACATATCTCCTGATAGGCCTCCTTTTCCATCCAAACGTCTTTTTAATGGAAATTGTAAAAAAAAAACACAAAATAAAAAATATTTTAAAAAGCAATGAATCACGCCTTACAAAAATAAAAATTCCCAGTACCCCACTTGTAAATTTAATAAACACAAAAGGTAACATCCAAATCGTGCCCTTATGCAAACAGGTAAACATGACTCTTTGTAACTTTTTGAGCGTAACAAGCAATGCTTTTAGTGTGATTATGTCGTTGAATCTTTTGCGTTTTGCTCGGCGCGAGCATTATTAGAAGTCATTCCTGGTAGCACGGAGAGAAATTGCACAGTAACGAGTATATAACTACGGCCTAACGTGTAGACAGTATCTACCCCGTAATGAGACCATTGTTTGAAATGCGCCGGGATCATAGCTGACGTTTCGATACTAATTAAACTTTATATTCAAGTTGTTTTTCTAGGGAAAAGTTATGATTCGGTTAGAATTTCTGTTGGCTTTGATGAATGGAAAAGTATATATTAAGTAAATGTGTAAGTGCCTAACAGAAGTAAACTGAACCATTTGCCGTAGGTAATTGTAGTTTTAAGTTATATAATTGACAAAATCAATTCATAAATTATTAATATCAACGCTAAAATAAATAACCATAAAAAACATAATGAAGACCGTACCTACTAATTAAAAACAATTCAAAAATATTAAAAACAGGGAAAACAAATTACACTTAACGCAGGCAATTTTCATTCAGGTTACAACACAGCAATTAGGGAACGCATTTGCATGAAAATCTCACTAAAACGAGCTGTTCGTACCGCAAAATATGTAAATCATTATATTTATTTCACGAAACGGAGAGTACGCAAATAAAAGGGAAAATACAAATTCGATAATAATCTGTAGAAAGGTCTTGACGTAACAAATCAACATTTTCATTCATAAACCATTTTCCTTAAAATAAATTGTAAGCAAGACATAGCTGCGACGCGACTGTTTGCTATAATATAAACGTAGGCGTTCATTTTCAGTACAATAAAGGTGGTTCACATTAAATCGTAAGAACAGAAATGGTTCCAAATTTACATTTACTGCTCGGTTTACAATTCGACGTAATTGTTGTGTAAACAGTTTTAATTATAGCAGAAATAATTATTAAGTGCGTAGGTACGTAAATAAATTCAGTCACACACATTAATGGTAGGTAGGTATTTTAAACAGATATTTTTATTAATAATACTTTATAAGTACCTACGTACATACAAAATTGAATTATTTAATTATGAACACAAATTGGTATAACAGACAGTCCCAAAGTTCTGTTTCAGTGTTTCTAAGCTAAAAATGTGCGGTAGGTATCAACTTAATTGAATTTATGTGAAATTGAAATTGTTTATTGTGTAAATAGGATATCAGAATCACTTTTACACGTCATATAAAAAAAAAAGCTAGATGAGTTCTGCGTTTCCAATCTGACTACTCTGAGAAGTAAGGCCGAAACAAACTCAAAGGTCGCAGTCTCTTTTAAAGTCCAGACATAATCTTGGCCAAGCCATATGAGGACCATGTAGATTAGTGTCTGAAATGGTCTTTTGAGGAAAGAACCACACAGATTTGAGTGGACTTGTCTAGTCAGTGCAAGCATTTGTCAGTAATCGTGGAGCTCAACTGAGAACTTAAGTGTGAATGTCATTATGCCTTTACATTATATTGTATCGAGCTTTATTCTAATAGGTATATAAAGCGTTTTTGTAACCACTGATTATCTAGAAACATTGGCAAGTTTCCTAATAATGTCTCAATAAAATATCGTTATTAATGCTCATATCTATGAATCACAGACACCACCATTTAATTTAGCTGTGACATGCTAAAATTAAACAGTATCTCACAGAAGTGATTTTCACACCTTATTAAATTACTATAAAATTAATTCAGACACTAAGACGATAATGTAGGTGTGTAGACTAATTAATTCAAACAAAATTACGACTATATTTCGTAGTAGCTACTATGAAATATGATTTCGTAGAACTAATGTGTAGTTAGGCACTTCGGTTCTAGGGAAACAGTCAAATAATTCGTTATTATTGGCGCGGGTGTTAATTAAGTAAATGGCTGACTGTAGCAATTGTAACGCAATCTGTGCAAATCGTGGGGGGAATCGTGGTCAATCGTAGTGGGGCAAGGCGCATGGCGCATGGAGTGTATGGCGCCAACGATACGGATCTAGCATGGCGGGCCGAGTGACCGTCGACCGCCGACCCCTGCTCCGCTCATGCCATGTGACGTCATGGGCGAGTAGTGATGTTTATTTGAATATCGATAGAAACTAAAGTGGATTAAAAAAATTGACAAAATATTTCGTCCTTTTAACTGATCTCTGCTTATGGGAAGGATTCAACAAAACAAAAAGACTTGGCAAGCCTGATGAAAACAAGGTAAAGTAGACATTGTAATGATAGTATAGCCTCGCCAATCAAAGGACTAAACTTTTAAATAATATTATATACTTTGACAAATGCCCATTCTAGGTTACGTCCAGAAAAATATGGGAAATTTATAAATTAACTAATCCTCTGAAAAACTTATTGACCTTCTATTGATGGACCTTTAAAAATTAATGAACCTCTAGAAACTTTTTGCGTTGCTAATGATGTACACTTTTTTTGGTGATAGAGCCCTTTTTTAACTTTCTGGCCTATTCCCACAGTTGATTGCAGTAACTAAGCTAGTGTATCCCGATCGAATGGGTTAGGTTAGTTTAGAACTATGACCAACCACTGTTACTGTGGCGACATCCAAGTTTGTCGCAGTTACATGAGTAGTTAGTATTTTTAGAAGCCCAAAATAGTAATTATTTGAGGTTCACAAAAAGAAGCGCAATCATTATATTAGATTATTTAATAATACTTTTAGGAGTGCAAAATGAGAATTATTAGAGGTTCGTATATGCCAAAAAATAATGGCGTTCATGCACTTTTTCAACCCAGAAATTGCGAGATCAAGTAAAGCCTGAATGCTGGCTGCGGTTTCGATCGTTTATTTTGACGCAATTGGACATCGTTTTTGAAGGACTTTATTTGCAGTTTTTCGAAAAGATAAAAATTGGATTCGTATTTTTGTAAACGTCTCGAATTAGGCACTAGCCATAACCTTGATAACTTTTTGCAAATCGTCAAAAAACAAAAAAAAGTAAATTAAAGTTAGGTACTCAGTTAAACGGGAACAATAATATTGAACTAAATAACTAACAGGTAGATACCGAGTTTATATTTTTGAGTAGATATACCGTGATTTATTTGACTTGCATCTATTAACAAATCAGTATTCAATCGATATCCCAAATTATCGACACAACCACATCACTTTACAAATCGTGACTTATATCCGAGCTTGCCTCGGTCGTTATAGGTAAGATGGACGAAATATAGAAATTGCAATCTAAACTAATTATGCAACAACGGCTACTGGTTGTAAATTGTTGTAATTACATTATAACCTAGAATGTTGTAATGTACCATAAGTTGCAAGTTGCTTTTTGAAACTTATTTTATTATTTAGTTTTTTTTTTTAGATCATAAAAATTACAGATATTAATGTAGTTTTACATAGGGTAACACAATGGGCGATCTTACCGCTAAAAGCAATCTTCTACAGACAAACTTTGGATGGATTAAAGGGAGAATGAGAGACAGTTTGAGGTTTTTAGTTTCCATTCGAAAAGGAATCAATAGGCTTTATATCAACGCAAATTAACCATAGACATGCAATTTTGGGTTGTCTTTATTAACATTAGAAGTGAACGTTGTCGTCGTAAGCATGGCACCGCGAACCCTTTTTCAACTTTAAAAAAGGAAGAGGTTAAATATTCATCTGTATGCATTATTATAATTATAATTTCGTTCTGCTGACATCTCTTTGAGGCGCGCGTGGAACACAACGCGCCATCGATCCGGGCCAGTACCCTAATTGTGTAATACAACACAATCTGTTTCGATTTGAAACAGATAGCTAATCCATTGCTTCATAAGTTGTAAAATAAAATCTGCTCAACAACGTAAATAACGCAATGAATGTTATTAAACTGTCAAACTGAAACGAATTAGGTAAAATTGTTTACGAAAATAAGTTACGCAATTAGGGTACTGGTCCTTATCGGACATCAAGCTACCCATTGCTCACCGTCCGCAAGCCCGCGCCTACGGTTATGTACATACCTACAGTCATAATGGTCGAAAATCGCGTTTACACATTAACATTACCTTAGTAGGTACTTTAAGAGGAATTTAGGAACCCGGACTATCTCTACGACGACAACGTGGACGACAATCTTCGCAGGGTGGCTGGTAGCAGCTGCATGAGAGCTGCCTAGAATCGAGCAGAATGGTGCGCAATTGGCGAGGCCTATGTCCGGCAGTAGCTGGCCTCACCCGCATGGACCCTAATTATTTCTCCAAAATAAATATAGCCTAAGTTACTCCATATAATATCAGCCATCTGCTAGTGAAAGTCTCGTCCAAATCGGTCGAGCCGTTTCGGAGATAAGCTGGAACTGATGAAAACTGATGAAAATGAAAAAATATGTTTTTGTAATACGTACCGTAGGTATACGCATTACGCTTTACATACAATAGCATTTAGTAAAAAGCTGTCATTTTGACATTATAAACAGATACTTCAATTTTATTTATTTGTATAGATATTAGGTCTTTACCTATGAAATTGCCATTTTTTATTAAATAAGTTAACGCCCTTGTTTCTCAAATTTTTTCATTTTTATTATAGACAATATTAAAAATATGTCTCAAGTAAAGTTTAAAAAAGCTCTCACATTATTGCTAATTGACAAATGTTATTATAAAATAGAAGACTTTTTAAATGATAATGTTAATTAATATTGAAATTTAGTGTAAACCAACTATTTAATTCATTATGTTAATTTTTCTTTTTTTTCTTTTATAGTTGATAATTGACTACGCATGTTTCCTCTAAAAATATTTGTATGTCAAAATTGACAAGACATAGCGCACTATTTAGTTCTTAAGATCCATCTATCGTAAAACCTATGTGTCACAAATAAATTGATTTGATTTGATTTGATTAATTAAAGTAATTACCCATACAATCAATGCATTTTTGCCAACGTAGTGGTAGCTTATTGATGTCCATTTTGAAAAAGTCTGCTGGACGGGAGGCAACAAATTCTTCAAAGGCATTTTGAACTATCTCTCGGTTATTGTTTTTTTGCTCGCCAAGAAGTTATCCAAATTCTGGAAAAGTAGAAGTCTGTAGGGGCAAGGTCTGGTAAGTACGGTGGATGACGTAGAACTTCAAATCCCAGCTCTTGTAACTTGGAGACCGTCTGCTGTGCAGTATGAGGTCGCGCGTTGTCGTGCAGGAGCAGCGGAGCCGAACGATTGGCCAAAACTGGTTGGAGATGTGCGAGCTTTTCCATCATTATGTTCAGTTCTTCACAGTACACATCTCCAGTAATGCTCATCCCGTTTGGTAAGAAGCTGTGATGAATGACACTGGCGCTAGACCACCAAACAGTGACCATAATTTATTTAGGGGTCAGTTTTCGTTTGGGGCATTATTTAGGTGCTGAACCAGGATCTAACCAACTTGCTGAGCGCTTGCGATTGTCGAACAGAATCCATTTTTCGTCGCAAGTAACAATGCGATTCAATATACCATCGTTTGTATGCCTGTGCAACTCGACGCGTGCTTCGCGCTGGCGATCATTCAATTCGTGGGGCACCCATTTGTCAAGCTTTTTTACCTTGCCAATTCGACGCAAATGGACCAGTATTGTTTTGATGCTAACATCAAAAGCTGCTAATTCAGCTGGAGATTAAAAATCATCAGCTTCCACAGTCGCCTTTAATTCGTCATTGTCGACTAAAATTTTCAGTTGAGCACGGGGTTCATTTCTTAAGTCGAAACTTCCAGAACGGAAGCGGGCAAAACAATAACGGGTGGTGCGATCGTTAGTAGAGTTCGCCCCGTATACGTCGTTGATGTTACGTGCCGGTTCTGCCGCTTTGCTGCCACGTCGGTACTCATACTCCATAATCACTCGGATTTTTAACGTATCCTTGATGACGAAAAACGTACAAATGCGATGAAAATAGAACGCTAACCATTTAACAAATGACTAATTCTCAAAAAAAGAATTCCATATTTAAAAAATAAAAATAATTTGAACTTAGAATTAGCATATACATTTCCAGTATAAGCTCACCTCGCATTACGGAAATCCTATACAATGTGAGATTAGCCTAAATTGGAAAGGTATAGCTTGATGTGGAGCCGTGTGTACATAAATTATGTATCATTTTAAAGGAGTGAAATCTTCTAAAAAATACTTTTTTGTAGGAATCATGCAAGTTGCAACCGGTGCGCCTCTAAGAGATGTCAGCAGAATTGACGGGGTCCGCTAGGGCCAATGCCTGCCGGGGTTGTGAAGAAGTCCGAAAGATCGTGGCCCCCGGCAACATGGCAACTGAAGGAACACGGGTAGGTTTTAGTCAGTAAGAGTCTGACACGCCCTCCCGCTCCGCACAGAGCGGGAGAAGTTATTTGATAATTTCTCACCCAAAAAAACTTTTCATCAATTATTTAAATAGTCATAGCTACAGTATTTTGTTGTTGTTATTTTAGTCGAAATAAAATAAAATGATCCTATAATATTAAACGAGCAATATTTGTGTATATATTTTATATACAGTATGTTAACTATCAGGTGTTCCCGTTAACTCGCAATAGAATAGCGTTCATACATGCAAAGAAATATTACCATTGATTATTTTTTTTTTTTATTAAATAAAAATATTCACGAAAGATATTAAATTGATACGTAAAAGAAACAGTACACACGCACTTGTCGCACTTTTCTTTCCTCGTTAAAACACAAGAGCGCGTGAACGGAGTTTTTTTTTTTAATAGTTAGTAAATTTTTTTGCATGTATGGGGCTATACTATTGCGGGTTAAGGGGAACACCCTATATTAGTTAACATACTGTTATATTTGTAATCACGTTCTCGTTTTCGAGCTCTAACGATTTCGATGACAGTTGCAATATAGGGGTTTTTGGGGGCGATAAATCGATCTAGCTAGGTCTCATATCTGGGAAAAATCGTAGTCTCCGTATTTTCACCCAAGCAGAGCTCGGTGGCGCAAA
Source organism: Omphaloscelis lunosa (assembly GCA_916610215.1). Classification (NCBI taxonomy): domain Eukaryota; kingdom Metazoa; phylum Arthropoda; class Insecta; order Lepidoptera; family Noctuidae; genus Omphaloscelis; species Omphaloscelis lunosa. The sequence goes on from OU744247.1 coordinate 7,585,553, forward strand.
GTGTAAAACAAGATGGCTCTACCTTAGAATAATGACATGGCAGCATGGAATTAGTGGGCGACTGAGCTTTGCTCTGGTGGAAACAGAGAATGCCCATTTAATAGTATAGTATTTAATATATAGTAAAGTTCATACTAATTCCATGCTGTTGGAATTAGTAAGTACCTACTATGATAGTAGGTAGTTATTAATTCCATGCTGCTATGAAGTTTACTATATATTATATACTATACTAATACATGAGCATTCTCTATTTCCACCAGAGCAAAGCTGGGTCGCCCATGTACTAGATATAATGACACCATCTTTGAAAACTCAAAATCTTTTTCCCCACCTACGTTTTGTTAATTACCTTATAACTAACTAAGCAGCTTCAGTACCAAATTCTTGGTGCCAGATAGTCCTTCATTTTCTTATATAAAAAGGTTCATTTGTTGTTCCCATACTTAATTAAGTTATTAAGATAACAGTCCCACGCACACCGCAACTTAAAAGCACAATGATACATTCACAGATTAATAAAACCCGATTACGTACAGAATGTTAACCCTAGGTTACCTAGCTTTGAACGAACCACTCCAAAACATTCCTGGGACCTGTATAGGCAATAAAGCCACGTAATTACGAAATAACTTTGTACCTGTATTTGCTGCGGGACTATTTATTTAATCACTTTGACGGGAAAATAATGGAGAGGGCAAGCACGACGGGCTCCCATCAAAATTGTACGAGGCCGATCTATCGCGCACAGTGTTGGCTATGATGGGACCCTTGTACACTCGTGTGGGGATTAAATAATTTCCGTGTTTACCTTTAATGGGTTTAGAATAACTTGGACAGTTATTTTGGATAAGTATAGTCTTGATAACATAGTGGGAGTTTTGATTTTGCTTTCAGGAGAGACTTGAGAGATGATTCTGGGCGGCAAGAAAGAAATAAAGATTTTTTTTATTTGGGACACGCACAGGAAATAGAACATTAAAACTTAGAGAATTATAAAAACAATAAAAATTTCAGAAAACATATTAAAATTAAAAAATTAAAATGTGTAAACAAAAAAGAAGACCAAAAAGGCTCCTATCTCAGCATAATGCTACGATTTTTGAAAAAAACAAATACTGCAGCGCTGGTATTCTGATAGGGCCCGCTGTGACCACGGACACACCTTTTTTTTTTTTTTTTTTTGAGGGTGGGAAATCATCAAATAACTTCTCCCGCTCTGGGCGGAGCGGGAGGGCGTGTCAGACTCTTACTGACTAAAACCCACCCGTGTTCCTTCGGTTGCCCTGTCGCCGGGGGCCACGATCTCCCTTTCGGTTTTCTTCGCAACCCTGGCAGGCATCGGTCCTAGTGGACCCCTTCAATTATGCTGACATCTCTTTGAGGCGCGCGTGGAACACAACGCGCCGTCGACCCGGGCCTGGTCCTTATCGGACGGTGAGCCACCCATTGCTCACCGCCCGCAAGCCCGCGCCTACGGTGGCCGGAAATCGCCCCGCGATTCCCGACGCCCTGGGCGTCTCCTCCTGCGGCGGTTAGGGGCATGAGGGCGCGAAATTTGCCTCTCCCTCACGCGTTCCGCCTCCTCCTTCGCTAGCATTACAGCTTCGCAGAAGGAGGTGACGGCCTCCCATTTCCTCTCGCTCCGTACCATGGCCTGAACCAGGGCCGGACGCGAGAGATCACCGCCGCCGATCGCCTCCACGAGGACACGGCGATGCTCCGCCCAAGCTGGGCAGACCTCCACCGTATGCTCCACCGTGTCCTCCGGGCGATCCACACAATGGTGACACCCGGGCGTTTCCTCCCGCCTTATCCTGTGCAGGAACCTCCCGAAACTGCCGTGTCCGGTGAGGACCTGCGTCAGGCGGAAGGTGAGGACGCCGTGGCGCCTCTCTAGCCACTCCTCAAAGAGGGGTCTTATCGCCGCAATTGTGGCGTGCCCAGCGCTGGGTTGCGACAATCGCACTCTCCATGACGCCATGAGATCCCGCCGGAGCTCTGTCCGCTGTGCCGCGATTTCTCGCGGCAGCGGAGTTAAGCCCCGGCGTTTCGCCTCCTCGCGCCACTCCCAAATGTGCGCGAGGACCTTTGCCTCCAGATCCCATGGCGGTAATCCGGCAAGGAGGCTCGCCGCCTCGCAGGAGACCGTGCGGTATCCTCGGGCCAGCCGGATGGCCATGACCCTCTGGGACGCGTTCAACCGGCGGGCTGGCCGCAGCCTTAGTAAACGCGCCCACACCGGTGCCCCGTAAAGGGCCATGGACCGCACGACCCCCGCGTAGAGCCTCCGGCAGGAGGCGTTTGGATCCCCTAGATTGGGCAGGAGCCGCTTCAACGCAGCCCCGGCCCGCTCCAGTCTGGGAGCCAAACGTCGGAAGTGTTCGACGAAGTTCCACCGGCTGTCGAGGACAAGTCCCAGATACTTCATCGTCGACTCGACGCCGATGTGAACCCCTCCCGCCATTACCTGGGAACCCGACGGTGGCGCATTCCGAGGTCCATGAAAACCCATGGCCTCGGACTTGTGCAGGGCCACCTCGAGTCCCAGCTGCCGGATCCTGTCGACGATTGTCGCAACCCCGCGTGTCGCTAGTTCGGCCGCCGCCTGGTACGACCCCCCCTGTGCCAGGACCAACGTGTCGTCAGCGTAGCAGACGACGCTGACGCCGCTAGGGAGGTCGGCGCGCAGCACCCAGTCGTATCCGATGTCCCACAGATGCGGCCCCAGGACCGATCCCTGTGGGACACCGCACGACATCTCTCGCCGGTTCCACTCTCCTTGGTGACCGGGGTAGATGACGGCCCTGTCCGTCAAATAGGCCTCGACCACACGACAGAGGTAGGTCGGCATCCGGTGATACCGGAGTGCCTCCCTGATGCAACTCCAGGGCAGGGTGTTGAAGGCATTGGCGATGTCTAGAGACACCGCCAAGACGACCCCACCCCGGGACCACGGACACACCTACGGACACAAAATAAAATTCCAATAGAGTAGTAAAAAAAAAAAAAAACAATAAAATATAATAGTACAAACAAAATTAAGTGAAAACCGTATTTCTTACGATAATAAGATCAACCCACACCCCACGTTCCAACATCGCTTGTCCATGCTAGTACTACATAATCTGTGTCCATGCTACAAACTGTGGCAAGATGTGATGATCAGATCTGAAAATTAAGATATTATAGGACCATGAATTTAGAAAATCTTCTATGTTAAAAGAAAGTAAGTTGGTGATTTGGTGTAATTTAACAGTTTCGTTTATAAGATGCATTGAGGTTCAATGTAAACAAAGCAGACACCGGGAATAACATTTTTGCGCAACTTATTGTTGTCCGGGACAACAAACGTCTCAGTCTACTGCAGGTTTCACAGCTATCCGGGAGACCCGTGCGGGCCGCCCGTACGGGCTCCCGGAACGGAAACACACGTTAAACGCTAGAACATTGTTTCACAGCGACGCGGATTGGTCCGTATGCGCCCTGCTCCAGGTAAAGCCCGTACAACCAAAGCTCAGATACTGGTTAAATATTCAAACCATTATTATGTACTTGACGCATAAACCTTTACATTCGGTTTTTCTCCTAGAAACAGGTTTTTAAACCAGTTTTGAGGTAGTGTTTACATAAAGGTATTATCGGATTAATGCTTTAGAGCCATATTAACCGGTTTTTCGTTTAGTTTTTATTCAGCGCGGCATCCTCACAAGTAGTTAAAAGTTCTAACGCGTTTACCGGCATGCCGCTTGTGGTATAAACCGGTTAAAATAAAGTTCTTAAAACGTTCATGTTCTTAAAAGTTCGGAGTAAAATCCAAATAAACCGGTTTTCACCGGTATTTTTAAACCGGTTCTGAGCCTTGCGTACAACACTATCAACCGTATCGTACTAACTCCCTCGTTTCAGAGCACTGCGGGCGCTACCCGTACGGGTCTCCTGTGTGCGGGTGGCTCTTTCGGGTCTTCCGGACAGCTGTAAAACCAGCCTAAATTAAACCTCAATGATTAGATGGTAGAAAATCAGGTCAAATTTAATTCATTATTATTCATTCATTAGGTAGAATTTGATGTTTATGTTTATAACTTTTTGCTATGTTATGATGTCTGTCCATCATTTACGTCTGCTATGCTATCATGAATTCGTTCTTTTATTTTAGAATAGGGTTGGACCGGATTCGTTACAAGAAAATTATAAAACTAAACCAGTAATATAGAATCATAAGTATCTATTTATTTATTGTTTGTTAGTTGTTATTTTTATAACAATTAAATGTATTCAAAACTTTATCAGAATTTTGATATCTTAAACATTGAAATAATTATCGCCAAAAATCTTCTTTTTTTTTTTTTAGAAAATTGTTATTTCTAATCTAAAAGGGCGGGTTACGGTGCAAAAACACCAAGGATTATCGTTATAAGACGTTATCAGGCAGGAGTTTGTTACGATTTTGTTCGTATGCATTTCCTGCCTCTAAGAAAAGTCGCTCAGAATATACGGAGCTTCCACGAGGAGCAAAAATGTAACTACTAATAAATTGTGCAGCGCGGTAAATATTCGGTCGAAGTTCGTATTCGGTTCAAACCATGTTCGGCCCATCCCTAGTTTAGAACCATAGATATTTTATAATTATATGTATGTTTAGAAAATTTTCATATAAAAAAAATTATATGTATTTTTTTTTTCTTTAAGTACTCTGTACTGATACAGCGTCTTAATATGTATTTGTTTGCTGCACCGGTCGACGTCATTACGTCGACGCCGGCTGTCGCTGAAAACCAGCGCTGGGCATAGGCAAGACAGAGCCCCAGCGCTGGTGAACGATAGCCGATTTGCGTGGATGTGACGCATGTTTCCCCCAACCGTTTCCATTTTTGTGTTTAACCTCTTTTTTGCGTCATGTTTATCGCAAATAAACGGTTTTTCTTTATTTCTTTTCTTTTTTTCATATCAATTTGAGTGGGCCCGTCTCTTTTTTTAGTTTCGAGCTAAACTTTGACTACCATACATCAAAGTTGCGTCCAATTTGTCTAATGGCATAAACAGGTAGATGTCACAAACTCGTATGCTACTATATACTTTATTACATCGCGAATTTTCTTCTGATCACAAATTTTATTGATATATATAGCATTTACGGCACTTATTTAGATGATAGCATAAAGTTTTAGAGGTAAGTATTACCTGAAGTATTTTATGTTTATATAGTTTATGCAGTAAAGTTATATTATTGCGGAATGTTAATGGAAATTGGGGTCGCTATTGCCTTTGAGAAACTATGTTGGAATACGCTTATGGTGTTACAGCACATACATAGTAAAATCTTAAAAGAATGGACGAAGCGCAATCTTATTTGTTAATTAGGGTTCCGTACATATAGGGTGCCAATGGGACCCTATTACTAATGCTTCGCTGTCCATCCGTCCGTCTGTCAAAGGGCAGTATTGTTGAACCTTAGTAGGTAGACACTACTATGCCCGGTCTAACAATAAAAAAAAAAGTAGTGGCACTCCGGGAGTGCCGACAGAAGTGAAAACTTGAACAAGATCGCCTTGGTGGAAGAAAAATACTTGTATAGAACATTGGTCCGTAACCTTATCTAAATAAATAGCACAATCGCGTTTACAAAAATAAAAACTTCCGAAACCTTTAAAGTTAAAATACTTACATAGAAAATTGATCCGTAGCGTAATATAAATAAAGAGCGCAATCGCGTTTACAAAAATGAGGTGTCGTCATGGTGTCGCGAAATCAATGGTTTAGTCCCAACTCAAAAATGCCCAACGCGCCTAAATAAGTTTTCACTTCAATATGGGGTCCCCCACACTAGAAACATGTTAAAAAAAATGAATTTCATTACAGTTTTAAACCGTTAAAAAAGCAAAATTGTTCCTAACCAACGCCATCTTGGCGTTAACTAGATTCTTTAGTATAAATAAAACAAACCTGAAACCAGTTTTTGAATAATATCTATCATCTTTTATCTGCTGTTACATCAACTTAACTCCAAGATACTTTAGCAGAGCGATTTATAATGACAGACCAACGTCATTAACGTGTCACAACTTTTATTTTTTTGCTAACCATTCTGTCAACGGCCATAATGAATAAGAATTACATAAAATTAAAACATTTAGTATCTATTAATTTTGCACATAAAAAGAAAATCGTCTCGATTACCATCGGATAAAGACTCCTGCAGACAGGCGTGACGCAACTCCGTTGGAACAATTTCTATGAAAACAGCACGGAAATTGTTCTACCGATGTCACGTCGCGCCTGCCTGCGAAAGCTTTAACAGCCTGCCCATTCATTTGTTTTTGAAGTGAAAACTTGTTTAGGCGCGTTGGGGATTTTTGAGATGGGACTAAACCATTGATTTTGCGACACCGTGATGACACCAGGTTTTGACCATTAAAAAGACATCAACGCGTTGATTACCGCGGTGCGTGGAGTAAAAGACATCAACCCGTTGATTACCGTGGTGCCGATTTTTTTTTCAAGTTTGTTCTGTTGTGTTTTTCTTTCTCTTACATTTTTAAACTGTATTGACAAATTATTTCATTGTATGTCAAACGTAACTTTTATAATAGAATTTACAATTCTGTGAGTTCCCGTAGTGATGCAACCACAGATTTATTCGATTAGTCATTAACAAGTGATTTCGCGTTGAATGCAATTTGTAAATTAATTTCGTATCTGTGGTAATTGAAAGTCATTTAACATTTATATGTAGGTCCTCATTTGGTAGGTACATCAAACTCATGTCACCCAATTAGAAACAAAATTAAATTTTACAAACAACTCAAAATCTACCTAGCCTTTTCCCAACCAAGTTGGGCTTGGCTTCCAGTTTTACCGGGTGCAGCTAAATACCAGTATTTTACATGGAGCGACTGCCTATCTGACCTCCACAACCCAGTAACTGGGTATTACGATACCCCTTGGTAAGACTTTCGGGCTTCTGACGACCCGTAACGACTGTCAAAGATCCACGAATGATAGCCGGGACCAACGGCTTAATGTGCGTTCCGAGTCACGGAGGAATCTCGGTATATAAAGACGGTCACTCATTCACGGACCAAACCCGGCAAGCGTAGCTTAACCTGTTGGGTCGACCCGTGCGGCTGTTAGTAAAATTTTACAAACAACTACACTTAGGTTTTTGTAAAAGGGCCTTTAGATGGAATAGATGAATTTAAGACTTACCTAATCCATAAACACTTTCATAGATAAATAATCCAGGTTACTCTTATTAAACATAGTCTATGGAAAATCTAGAATTAAGGACTATTCAGATATAAGGGATATCGCTGTCTTGCTCGGTATAGTCCAAAGTGACTACTCTGCATCCTTAACATGACCACAATAGTAACGGGTTTTGTAGACGGAAGAATAGACAAAATGACAGATAAACAATCACAATCTGTCATTTTGTCTATTCTTCCGTCGACAAAACCCGCTGAAAACCCGTTTCTATGGACGTCATGCTACTTGTGCCGAAGGCGGCCTAGTATGCTACCGAGCGCGATAGCGATATCGCTTATATCTGAATATGGCCTTAGAGGTGATGAGTAGTGCTTTGTGCCAGGCACTCCAAAGACAATTTCCACGCAAACTCCGCCCCAATGCACCTTACCATTCCACTATGTGCTAAACGCCAACACATCAGTAATAAAGTTGAATATCGCGTGCGCTCTTTGGTCGTGTTCGAGCACGGAACTAAATGTCGTAAGTCTCAATTCTTATTTCGTTTATAACTAAAGTAATAATTGATCTAAAGAAAAAAATATCGTATATTTGCATAATAAACTATATTTTCTTACTGTCAATAATTATTTTAGATATAAAAGCCGAGTAATCTTGTTTTGTTTCAAATAATCTTTAAAAAGGAATGATTTTCGAATATAAAATGAGATCGAGCGAAAATGTTCCAATTACGTAACTGTCTTATATTTGGAAAGAAAAAGATCCAACAAATCATGTACTTAAAGTTCCATTTTGATTATATGCGTGGCTTTTTCAGAATATTAATGCAAATTAACGAACAATTTAGGGCGCCTCCTCTTAACTGTTAACTCCATTTTGCGAAAATATAATTTCTCTGAGGATTGCGGAGGTTGGACGAGAATCTCTTCAGAAAATGGTAGAATTTCACCATAATCGTCTTGCCAAAATACAAATATGCCACTTATGCCATGAATAAAAATACTGGTCATGCATCAGTTGGTGAAAAAAATCTTATTATCTAAAAAATGAAGTGATAAGTCATTACTAGGGTTGCCAACCCTACTATATAATATAGTATCCTGCTAGATTAGAGGCCTAAATAATACGTATATTTCTAAAGAAAAAATATTGCAGGCGATATAGGGCCAGTATTAATTTCATAAAAGCTGATTTAATAGTATTTTGTAAAAAAATTATGGGACATTTAAATAACAAAACCTGTTAATAAAGGTTCACACTCGTAGTAGCAAAAAATATGCATAATTATTTTAAATGATATAAATGTTTTTGAAATATACCTACTATATTTTTTTGCGTTGTACTATATTTTTATAGGCAATGGCTTCGAAAATACTATAACTTGATATAAAAAAAAAACCGGCCAAATGCGTGTCGGACTAATCCCAATGAAGGGTTCCGTTGTAGAGACTATTTTATTTATCCCAAGAACAAACTTAATATTGTAGTTAAAAAACATGTTCTCCCATACATTCCAACTGCAAATATAAGTTTGTACGCACAATATTGAGAGATTTACAATGTTATTTGAAGACCATAATTTTTTATAGGGTTTCCTGAGATCTATAAGTAAACGGCCTTCCTGTATTTTAACCTTGTATTTTTTTTCAAAATTTTATAGTTCCGGAGATAAGGGGGAATGGGCAATTTTCATCGAATTTCTTATATGTCTTTAAAGGATTTATTTTAAAATTAGATAGAAAATATTTTTAAAATCCTCGCCATAAGTCTTTCATTTGATATGTCACATGGTACTATTAACAAAATTATATATTCAAAATTCGTTTATTTACGTTACACGTATATATTTCGTGTTTGGGTCACAGGAATACATATGTGTACCAAATTTCAATTTAATCAGTCCATTAGATTCGGAGCAAATTGGCTGTGGCAGACGGACGGACAGACAGACAGACAGACACACGAGCGATCCTATACGGGTTCCGTTTTTTTCCTTTTGAGGTACGGAACCCTAAAAAAGTTGGCAAACCTAGTCATAACTTATTTAGGATACCTAAGAAATAGTAAAGCGACATTAGAGAGGCTAAAAACCGTAACTGCAAAACGTAGTACGTGTGTAGTATTTTCATAACTTTGTACACACGGCTACATATCCAACAATATATATCGCACTCTTAGTAATATAAGGGCACAACTAAATATTTTGGTTTTGAGTTTTTGTGTTAGATGGGCTCAATATCAACTGTTCTACCACGGAGAGGGTGGTGTGAAAGAGACACAATTAGGCGATTCGCACACTGTACCGCATCACGCTGCGTGGTCCGGGGCAGCCATAGCAAATAATCTGCGCGCGGGAACGCGTCGCGCAAACAGATTGCGTTTTCTATACAAACTGGTACTATGTTAAATCTGCTGCCCCGCGCCACGCTGCGTGATGCGGAGCAGTGTGCCAATCGCCTAACAGTATTCGCTTTAATATTGTCTTTTTTCTCTTTCTGTGAAAACCAAGTGAGAGACTGGTGCCTGATATAGGTTTTTAGGAAAAACCTGTGTTGCAAGTCGCCAGGCACCCTCCTCGGCTGTAATTAGCTTATGCAGGGATACCGTGCAAGAGTTGAAGTTAAACAATATGCATAACAAAAATAAAAACTAAGTAAGAGTTAAAACAGAACGCTTAAACAAATAAAAGAAGAAATAAAACTATAAATAAATACCTACCAATAATTCTGCAGAGGTATAGAGTCATGTAAGACGATGTGTGAGTGAGTGTTTATCTTGTGTGCAGTGTTAGACTAGTAGGAGATGTAGTTGGTATGTGAGTAATTCAGATGAGCGGTGTGAGTGAAGATGAGTTTTGTGGAGTGAGTAAGCTAAGCTCGCATTGTACAAAAATCTGATACAATGCGAGATCAGCATATACTGGAAATGTGTAGCTTGATGTGTAGCTTGATGTGTAGCCGTGTGTACAACATTAATAACAAGTAAAATTTTTACAGTAAATTATTAAAAACTCCGACACAAACATTTCCTCATTTCTCTTTCCTACTCCATCACCAGACCCTGTTCCCCATCTATCTAGAACCTATTCATTGAGACCATTAAAATAAGCCCTAACACGATACCTGTGCTGTAAGTTGGTAAGGGAGTTGGGTATTCTGAAAATTCCAGATTATGCTGCAGCATCAGTTCAAGGTTACTATGTTCTGCTAAAATCATTGAAGTAACAGAATACCAAAATTCAAATCGATGATTCCTGTGGAAGATACTCACATCCATTCTTCAATTAGAAAAGAGTTGATGATCTTCAAACGGCTGAACCGATTTTGATAAAATATATCTAAGAACCATCGCTAGAAAACCTGTTTTGAAATAAAAAACCGCATTCAAATCGGTTCCCCCGTTTAAGAGCTACGTTGCTGCAGACAGACACACACACATAGCGGTCAAACTTATAACACCCCTCTTTTTGCGCCGGGGGTTATAAAGAAACCCACAAAGAAAATAATTACTAAAACATCTCTCATCGTACACATTGACAGGACACTAAAAGTAATACGCTTTTAAACCGTCTTCAATCTACAAAAACATGTTTTATTCAGCACTCATTGTTTCTGAACGATCAACTATTTATTTCCCGTCTCCCCAGACAGATAACGCTTGCATCAGACGTACCCACTGTTGTTATATATAGCAGTTTTTAATAATTCAATGCGTCAAGTTGCAATCACTTGAAAGATATTGATGTTTGCCTCCGTTTTGCGGTAATCGGTGATTGGATATTCTTTGCGTGTCTTTGTTTGTTGATTGCTTTTTGTTCGTCGAACTTTATTTGAATAAAGAATGCTTTAAGACGGATGTGGATGGTGAGAATTGTTTGCTTGACTGGCACATATGGCAATTTTGCCTTTGACAGTTAAGAGGAGGCTCCCTAAATTGTATATTAATTTGCATTAATATTCTGAAAAATTCACGCATACAATCAAAATGGAACTTTAGTATACGATTTATTGGATTTTTTTCTTTCTAAATATAAGACAGAACTTACGTAATTGGAACATTTTCGCTTGATTTATTTTTTATTCGAAAATCCTATCTTTTTTAAAGATTATTCGTAACAAAAACAAGATTACTCGGATTTTATGTCTAAAATAATTATTGACAGTAAGAAAATATAGTTTATTATATAAATATAAGATATTTTTTCTCTAGATCAATTATAACTTTAGTTATAAACGAAATAAGAATTGAGACTTAAGACATTTAGTTCCGTGCTCGAACACGACCAAAGAGCGCACACGATATTCAACTTTATGACACATGTGTTAGCGTTTAGCACATAGTGGAGTAGTGACGTGCATGGGGCGGAGTTTGCGTGGAAATTGACCTTGGAGTGCCTGGTCTTAAGGCCTATTCAGATATAAGCGATATCGTCGCTATTTTGCTGTGGCACTCAGTAGCGTTAATGGTCTAAAGTGACTAACCAGAAGGCAGACCCAGTCTCGCTACCGAGCGCGACAGAGTAAATAAGGCAGAGAATCAAAGTAATCGATATAGCTCACAGAATAAGCAAACTGGAGTGGCAGTGGGCCGGCCATATTACCCGTATAACCGATGACCGTTGGGGTAGACGTTTTCTTGAGTGGAGACCGCGAATCGGCAAACGTAAGGTAGGACGCCCTCAGGCTAGGTGGAGTGACGATCTTCGCAGGGTGGCTGGTAGCAGCTGGATGAGAGTTGCTGAGAATCGAGCTGAATGGTGTGCAATTGGAGAGGTGGTCCAGCTGTGGACTGCTGTAGTCCGATGATGATTGGAGGAGGTTTATGTTTCACAGTGGACATTGATGGGCTGATCTACATATGATGTGAAAAATCTACATTTAATACACTATGCTATGGCATGTTGGAACCAAGTCGGAACTGTGTACAATCGAAAACAAACCTCTTCAACGTCTCCAGATAAGCTGATGATGTAAGAACCTTTCATAGTTCAAAATCTCGTCAAAAACATGAACCGTATATTGAAATACTTAGAAGCTCTCACAATACACTTACCAACTTCCCGGATTATGCAATATGTGCAGAAGGAAATGCTCTGTTCAAGAGATTTGGTGTTACAAGATATTTGTCCGAGTTAAACCGTCGATATTTGTACCTAAATCCTGCGCCAGTCACGTCACGTCTGGCCACGTTTTGTACGTAAATACGTCGGTCAAGCTGGACTAACAAGTTCCGTAGTTTGAACGAGTTTTATAGGAAAAAATAATGATGGATACCAATAACTAATGTGAAAGTCCTTACATGCTGTAAGCACTGGGTCTTAAAGCCAGTGCTTACAGCTTATAAGGAGTTTTATAAGTCTAGCATATCATCTGAGTTGTGTTTAAATTGAAGTTGCTTAAAATACATGATTTCCGCTGTATAAAACCTTCATAAATAAATACAGCATAAATAATCAACCTTATTGAAAACAATTTAGTTTAATTGCTGGCCGCAAAAAATAAGAAACACACATCACGATACAATAAAAATAAATCTAGTTCCTAATTTAAAATTCCGCCTACCTATATCAAAATTATGAATTCTTAATTTAAATTAAAAGCAGTCTCGACCGTGTCTATGTCATAACTTATTTAGCCCATAGCTAATCAATTTTGTTATAATCCAGTCCAATTTATTTCTAGACATCTACTTTATTATCTTGTCTAAGGAGTTGCCCTTGACAATCCTTGAAATTAACTTAAATCTACCTGCCTGCTGGCCTAATCTTCCTCGCTGTCAGACTACCGTGTTTAATTCAAGTTCGTTTTCTTTTTATTTAAACGTATGGCCTGAGAATTTGAAAAAGGTCAGCTGCTAAGAATAGTTCTTACGTCAGACGATAAACTTAAGGTACGCCTCGGTAAAAAAATTTTGATCTACAACTTTTGCCATTTTCTAATTTAACTCCAAAACTTCACACATTTTTGCTTGGCAATTCACGTAACGTTTAACGTGAATTACAGAGGTACGTGATTTTACTAAATTAGTCCAAATAAAAAAAAAAACAATCTGCCTAGCCTTTTCCCAACTATGTTGGAGTCGGCATCCAATCTAACCGGATGCAGCTAAATACCAGTATTTTACATGGAGTGACTGCCTATCTGACCTCCAAAACCCAGTAACTGGGTATTACGATACCCCTTCGTAAGACTTTTGAGCTTCTGGCGACCCGTAACGACTGTCAAAGATCCACGAATGACAGCCGGGACCAACGGCTTAACGTGCTCTCCGAGACACGGAAGCGTGTCGGTATGTAAAAATGGTTACCTACCATCCACGGACTAATCCCCGCAAGCGTAGCTTAACCTGATGGATCAACGCCACGAGCATACAAATCATAAATTCATATTGCAGACAAATTATGGAAAACACACATGCCTACAAACTTCAACTCCCACGGTAACACAAATATTTATATACGTCTCTCAACTAAATGTAATTTGCCCAATAAAACAATAAGTTTTCGTACAAACCCACGCACCTTAAATTATTACTTCTGTTGAATTTCATTACGTTACCACGGGTTAACGCGAGCCATTCGTCCAGCCAATGGACTGTTCAAATTCAATTACAGAATCGTGCTAACCATAATTCCATTATCTAAACTTGGAACATTTTGAGGTCTTAACACGTTGCTACGTGACGGTGATTACGAGAATTACGTCCATTGTGCAGAATTGGTACCTTGCTTGGTACTTACCCGTAAAGTTCGTCGTTCACTTAATGTTTGGGCGTTTAAGATAATGCCCGGATTAGTTATCTTAAAAGTACGGCTAGGCTAGCGGTGTTTAGGGAATGTTGTTCCGTGACAATTTTGTTTATGTTTTTCGCAGGTGGTTGTAATTTTTGGGATCTTTTGTGAAATTTTTCATTCATACTTATGAAATGACGCATAATTATTCTGTTATTTTGTCTTTACATCACCTCAAGGTTGGATGTTGAAATAAAATTAATGGTCATCATAACAATGTACTGTACTAGCCATAAAAGAAAACTGTACACACCATATTTAGTTTTATGATTGATATTACATGAAACTTTATCACTTTCATCAATTTCTAACTGAAGTTATTTACATCAAAATCCGGAGTCTCCTTTGTAGGTACAATATTGTATAATCCGAGAATTTATGATCGTACAAAAAAGGTATAAAATTCATCCTTATATGCCTTCGTATGGTATCTGATGCTGGAATCTTGGGTCCTTAGGTACTTGCGAACTTTTCACTTCGCTCGAATAGTTGGGTAACTTCAATATTTCAAAGTGGGAAGTTGGGAAGTGAATTGTTGGCGGCGGAGGGGGCTCGGAATATTTTTAGGCTGTTCTCTAAAGTATTGTAAGTCTTAAAGTGTGTAAAAAGCTTTAAGGTGAGGTGGTAATTGCTTAATCGTGTTTTTAGTAATTATTTTTTAAGAAAGTTATTATAATAATATCTTGGATACTTGGTTTTAGGATTTTCAGGCAATTTAATAACAGCACAACAGACAATTGTCTAAAAGTAATATTATAAAGAAAAAAAAAATTTTTTTTTAAATGTATGTTTGTTTGTATGCTTATTACGCTGTCACGCTAAAACGGCGCAACGGATTTGGATTAAATTTGGCGCATGGGTAGACCATGACCTGGGTTAGGACAGAGAATACTTTTTATTCTGATATTTCTAACAGGACGCAGCTAGTTTCAAATAATTAGTTCAAAATTCGTTTCTTTTCAAAATGTCTGCGACAGAAATAATGTTCCGAAAAAAGGAAAAATGACCAGGCTATTGTCGAGTAGGTAGTAGGTAAGTAGCCTACTTCTTCTCGGCTAATTAATGAAAAAGAATACAAGAAAAGCTTCGTGCAATCGAATCGATATGTAATTGAGTCTGGCATAATCATTAAGAATGCACTTATACTCCATTTGAAATAAGATTAGACATTTAAATAAAACTTTTTTACAGTCCGTTCAACCGATTTTGACTTCTATTGCGTTGGTGGCATGACAAATGGCAGCTGCAGTAAACAGTTAGTATTGCAACCAGTTTTTGCTTTTAATGCCATCCTTATGCCTACGGTATGAAAGTCAAAATCGGTTGAACGGACTGTAAAAAAGGTTTGTTTAAATGTCTAATCTTATTTCAAATGGAGTTTAGGTCTAGGCAAAACCATGCAAAAAACCTACGGGATGAAATCTTTTATTTCATGTCTCCCTGTAATTTACTGTCATAGCAAGTCGTAAACTCAATGGAAGCGAATAATTTATTGGTACTGCTAGTTCCTAGGCTGTAGTCCAGTGGACCTTTTGCTTTTTTCCTAAACCTTTTATGATTTTATTGTTACAGGTACTAGACTGTTCGGGCTCGTGTACATGGCACCGCCGCCGTACTGTCGCCGCTTTATCACCGCACCGTCTCCGCTTGATTTTGCCAATAAAGCGCGTGCACTTTTGCAAGTGGCCAGCGATGGAACAAAAAAAAATGGTTTAAACAATACTAAGTTCTTGGTGATACGAGGCCGTCACCGCGCCGCCGCCGCGCCGCCATCGCGCTGTCACTGCGCCTCTAGGCTGTGTATATGCAACGTCGCCACCTCGCTGTCCACCGCCGCCGCCGCCGCGCCGCCACCGCTGATTGTAGAGTGATATGGCAAAATCAAGCGGCGACGGCGCGGCGGCTCAGTTTACATGGTTACGCGGCGCGGTGACGGCGCGGTGGCGGCGCGGCTAGGCGTCATGTTGCTGAGCACTAGCGGTGTGGAGGCAGCGCGGCGGCCGGCGCGGTGGTGTGGCAGCGGGCTGCCAACGTTGTATATACGCAGCTTTGAGGCGCGGCGGTGGCGTCGTGTCCGAGCGTGTCGTGTCGAGCACTTACTGGTATTTCATAGGATATCGGAGATCAGATCATTCGTAAAAGGAGAACACTATGCTAATACAAAAATACATATTTTTAATACAAGTTATAATCAATCGGTAAGGAGTTTTATTGGTAAAGTAAGTTATTCTGTATTCGGCTTCTGGTATCCTTTTTTGATGTGTGATAGTGAGTGAGGACGATATGTCACAGTACTTAATTAAAACAATGTGATGACAACAACAAGGAAAGATCAACTGATTGAAAGCTCGTCATTCAATCTGCCTAGCCTTTTCCCAACTACTGGTATTCAGCTGCATCCGGTTAGACTGGAAGCCGACCCCAAGGTCGGCTTCCAGTCTAACCGGATGCAGCTGAATACCAGTATTTTACATGGAGCGACTGCCTATTTGACCTCCACAACTCAGTAACTGGGTAATACTATACCCCTTGGTAAAACTGGTTGTCAGATTTTCGGGCTTCTGATGACCCGTAACGACTGTCAAAGATTCAAGAATGACAGCGGGGACCAGCAGCTTAATGTGCTTTCCGAGGCACGGAGCAGTCCTGGTATGTAAAGATGGTCACCTATCCACGGACCAACCCCGGCAAGTGTAGCTTAACCGGATGAATCGATCCGTGCGGCTGTTATTACTTAGCCACAAGCTCCTCTCAGCTCCACAAGATTAAAAGCTCATCACTGGAAAAAAAATTTGTAACCAACCTAGATCAATAGTAAAAATTATGCTCAATTACAAGAACCACTTAATAAAATCAACTTTCAAACTCCCCTTATCATGTTCAAGAACAACACGGAAGTACCAGGTATTAGATTACAGACACAAAATCTGCGCCGACACATCGTCCATTCAATATTAATGCTCCTTACTTCGTTAGGAGAGAACAGGGTCTACAGCCCCCGCGGAGCACCAGTCCCTACAAGGATATCTCTAGATTGGTGCCTTGTTCTAATCTCTAACATGATATCTAGGATTAAATACTGCTATTCGTTTAAAATATGGCCGATTCCCGTTACACTGTGTGTATTTTCGGCCTGTTTCATGTTTTATTAGCTATCCTAAGCAAATATAATATTAGGAAGGATACTGTTCACGGCATACTAATTTAGAAGGAGATATTGGATGATTTCTTTGAAAAGTATTGAATGACGGGATTTGTAATACGATTTCTAATATATAAAGTATGGTTTTTTTATCGGCAGTTTCTCAGCAAGGGTACCTAATATCTCGGGTAAAGACTTCCACTGGCCATTTAATTCGATACCACCATTGATTTACATCGGATACCACTAGAAAAATCAAATTATCTGCCCTTAGTTTTTTGCTCTTTCATCCATCAACATACACCGTAGTTCCACTATTTGTTTAACGACTGAATTAATTATTTAAACTAATTAAGTTTCAAGTTAAGTCATTTGCGTTAATAGCTTGAACTGATGGGTGATGGTGAGCAAAAAGTTCTCCGAGGACAGATTTAAGACGCAGATATATGCCAGTGACCTTGAGTCGTTAGCTTGCGTGTTTTGTATTGATCTCACGAAACGCGTCGTACGTCCACCTAGTAATAGGACTCGTCCATCAAGGAGTGCTGTCCCAAATTAGACGCATTATTAATTTATTATACATAAAACAAAAGGTATAAGGTAATAAAATACGTACACTAAAGGGCCAATAATTAAATAAGCTTTAAAATGGTGGAAGTTTCAGAAAAATACGCTTGATAGATTTTGCGTGATTCTCAGTTTTTTATCCGCATTAGACATAAATTTACAAATTAATTTTACTATGTAATATAATTATAATCTAAAATATGCCTATTATAAGTTATTAAAAAAATGCTCTTATTTAACATCTATTTTTTCCAAATCATTAACACAACTCGTTTCGACGTGATCTTTAGTATAATATCATTAAAATTCGGTTATCGTCGCCTTAAGTCACCGCAACTTTTTATGTTGGATGAATTTGGTCTTTAGTGGCGCGACGCAATCAACGTTTTGATCTCATTTGTGTCATTTTGTGATAAATAACCCGTAAATTGCGTAACTTATCATTTAATTTAAGGCATAATTAAAATACCAGAATGTAGAAGAATTATCACGTTCATTCTTCTCTGACCGATGAATGGAACTTGGCTCATGCATCGTCTGCAGTTAGCATTAGATAACTTTATACTCGTAAAACAGGAAATACTCTGATTGCGCTTTCCTAAAAGGTACGCCTCGTATTCATTAGCAACCGTAGGAACAGCTGCTTCGCCCCAAAAGGTTTGGCCCCTGCAGTTATGCGGCAAACTAGATTTTTCACTTACAATTAGACCGTAATCTCCGGATATAATCCTTTCCAGGTAAAGTTTCCTTTTAGAACATGAAAATATAACGTTCTCCTACTACCTATTGGGTGGTCTTACCAAAGACTAGAGATATAAAAGAAATGTAGCAATTGCTTTTATGATAAAAAAGTAATTCAGATATGTTTTATAGTCGCAGATAAATATAAATAACACTTTTGAGTGTAAGGCCTTGCGCACTTTAGACACGAAATTGTATCGTACATAAACGTATGATCGTGGTCATACAAATTGAGTGCGCACACTGAATATGTTTTTCTCCGTCAATTAGGTATTATTCCGGTGATATCGTTTTGAACGCACGAAAAATCTCAATATGTTCGAATTGTTTTCGGACGTCGGAACGATACGTACGTATACGTATGACTAACTCGCACTCAGTCTACGCGCTCCCTTAGTTCTTGGAACATCGGGATCCTTCGTGTGTGTTCGTATATTGTGTTCGCACGAGTAAAATTCGTATAAAAACGCGTTCAAAGTGCGCACGTCCTTACTGTTTCAAATAAACGTAGACTTACGACTTTATATTATTGTCTGGTGACCTGAATATATGTCGGGGAGTAGGCATAATAATTGCGTCTTTGCGTATGTAACTATATCACATTTGGGCTTGGCCACAGTATTTTCTTCAGCAGAAGCTCAACTTGACTTTATTCCTCCTTCTTCTTTTCTTATGCTCCTACTTCAACGGTTCAGCTTTAACTTGTCGCATCTGGACTGTTACGATCTTAATGGTCATCGCTAAATAGGATAAGGTGAGAGTAAAAGAGTACGACGATGTGATAAGCACGTCTTTTAGATCAAAGAATTCGCTGATTAAGCGATATACGTGTGCCTATTTTTGAGTGCCATATGCTTGCTGTTGTGGCCTTATCAACGACCATTTTTCGTAGTTATGCTACTGCTCAATTTTCTTACTGTGACATAGGTACGGCATGCGAAAGGATATTATTAGACTGAACGACAGTGGCAATGTATCTTATGATAAATTTTTTTACTAGTTACTTAGCAAGGTGTTATTGCTCATTTTGATACTTGAAATATTTATCAATATGTGTGTGGCTGGAGGGACCTACTCGAGTCGAGACTAGATAAGTAAATAAGTAGTTATAGGATGGGAAGCAACTTTTACTTAATTATATGGAACAACATTCTAAATTGTATCTAATTAAATTAGTTTGACTGCCTTCAGCACTACTGCTGAGCATGAGGGTCCGATTCCCGGGTCATGCAAATTGTTATTAGGTTTTTTGTACCGATATTTCTCAGTAGCAGCTCGGAGTCTGGATTTGTGCCCGGTTGATGGCAATAGGCTCGCCTCCTATTACATGGGACTTAAACATAACTGGCGAAATGTGGGTGTACTATAAGTACACCTCTGCCGGTTGGGCAGAAGTGCACTTACAGTAAACCCACAGTCGGGGATTACAGGTGTGGTGTTCTGTCAATTAGTTTAGAAACCTAATGTATTGATTGATTGATTTGATTTTTAAAGGTCTTTATTAACAGAAAAAGGTTAATACAAGTTAACAAAAAGATCATATTCTAAATGTAAAGTAAGATAATCCGAATAATGTTAAATAGCCTAAATCACTTCTCTTTACATACAAGATGTATGATTGTTACTACTAATTTAATAGACACATAAAATAAGATTGTACTGTTAAGTTACCCAGCCCCCCACATTTTAAATTATTACATTGTTACATTATTAAGTAGATATTGTAGATTATTGTAAAAAAAAAAACCGGCCAAATGCGTGTCGGACTACGCACAATGAAAAAGGGTCTTGACAGACTGACTGACAGACAGACGGACGGACAGACGGAAAACGAAAGAATCCTATAAGAATTCCGTTTTTCCTTTTAAGGTACGGAACCCTAAAAAAAAATGAAATAAAAACTGCACTTAAAATGTTCACGTTTCGAAAACAACGACATTATCATATCAACGATCATTTGCAAGACCAAAGCGCATTTAGAAAATGTTTTGATAAAAATCGGGGACTGGCTAATGTAAGGGGTGACGATTACCAGTGTCATAACAGACGTTAAAGACTGGAGATAAGCAGATGATTCTAAGTCCGGTCAGGGGCGGGAAATGCAGAATACCCCCTTTGCGTACAATCGTTATTGGTCCTTATGTCCCTACATTATAATTAGTACCTGGGCGACCGAGCTCTGCTCTGGTGAAAATAGAGAACGCTCATTTAATAGTATATGAAAGCTCATACTAATTCCATGCCGCCATGATAGTAGGTACTTACTAATTCCATGCTGCCATGTCATTATTTTAAGGTAGCCATCTTGTTCTAAAATTTGGGCAACCGAGTTCTGCTCGGGTGAAAATACGGAAAAATTAATTTTCCAAGATATGAGACCTAGCTAAATCGATTTTTCGCCCCCGTAAACCCCTATATCTTCTACCCCTATATCGTCTTTTTTTTGTATATTGGCATCTTGTTTTAATATATATTCATGTTATTTTCTATCATTTAATTGTGCTTATGTGTCTTTTGTTTAAACTAAATAAATATGTTATCTATCTATCCATATTGCAACTTTCATCGAAATCTTTAGAGCCGTTTTCGAGAACGTGATCACGAATACAAACATACATACAAATATTGCTCATTTAATAGTATAGGATAAGGGTGAGATATAATAATACCAGCCTATTACTCTCTCATTGCAGGACAAAGGTCTCTTCTGATACAGAGAAGGCACGAGCATAGATCACCACCCTTGCTCAAGACGGGTTGGCGCTTTCAGAGATATATGTAAAGTAATAATAATAATAAAAAATATAAAAAAGAGAAAAATTTGTTTTTTTGTATATTTGTTTGTCTAATTTCTATACTAATATATAAAGAGGTAAAATGAGTTTGTTTGTATGTTTGTCAGTTTGTGTACAGGAGGTAATTTCTGGAAATACCAGTCGGATTTGAAAAAATATTTTTGCATTGGATAGCTTAACTCTTGAGGAAGTTTATAGGCTATGTAACATCACGCTACGACCCTTAGAAGCCGAGCAAAAAGAAACAAAGTCAGAAAGAACGTTAAGCAAAAACAAAGTAACAGCACGGACAGGTGCTGGGATGCGCGGCGATAAGTCCCCTCTTTGAGGAGTGGCTAGAGAGGCGCCACGGCGTCCTCACCTTCTGCCTGACGCAGGTCTTCATCGAACACGGTTGTTTCGGGAGGTTCTTGTTCCAGATAAGGGAGGAATCGCCCGGATGTCACCATTATGTGGATCGCCCAGAGGACACTATGGAGCATCATCGTGGAGGCGATTGGCGGCGGTAATCTTTCGCATCCGGCCCATAGTACAGAACGAGAGGGCATGGGACGCCGTCACCTCCTTCTGCGAAGCAGTAATGCTCACGAAGGAGGAGGCGGAACGCGTGAGGGAGAGGCAAAATTCGCGCCGTCATGCTTCTAATCGTCGCAGGAGACGCCCTGGGCATCGGGAGTCGCAGGCCGATTCCCGGCCACCGTAGGCGCGTGTCCGATAAGGACTAGGCCCGGGTCAATGGCACGTTGTGTTCCACGCGCGCCTCAAGGAAATGTCAGCAGAACTGACGGGGTCCGATAGGGCCAATGCCTGCTGGGGTTGCGGTTTTGTCCGAAAGGGTTACCGTGGCCCCTAGCAATACAGGCAACTGAAGGAACAGGGTGGGTTTTAATCAGTGAGAGTTTGACACACCCTTCACCCAGAGCGGGAGAAGTTATTTGATAATTTCCCACCCAAAAAAAGTGCTGGGATGCGACGCGGTGGGTCGGTGGCCGAAATTTCACGCGCATGAAGTCACGGGCTGAAGCTAGTTTTGGATAAATTCAAAAACTACAAGACCGATTTAAAACATGTTTTCACCAGTAGAATGCTATATTATCACTGAGTAACATAGGCTTTAATTTATAAAGATATCCCGCGGGCGAAGCCGCTAGCGGAAGCTACTTAGCTACAAAGTTCAGGTTTCTTCACGAGAGACCGGTTAAGTAGTCATGACCTCAGAGGTCAGCTACGAGATGCCCAACAGAAAAAAAAAAAAAAAATTCTTCACGATGTTTTTCCTTCACTGATGTCAGTAATATCCATGATAAACTCGTAATATACATATTAATTGAAAAAGACACATTGGTACTTGCCCGGATTTGAACCCTCGTTCATGAGAGGCGAGCTTTTAACTACTGGGCCATCACGACATGTGTACATGGAACAGGGATAAAGACCAATAATAAAGGAGTACCTAAAATCCTTTGATATTCTTCGGCTTCCGTTAAGGATTGGATATGGACCCCGGTTAGGGATCGTGTAATTACAAGTTGAGCGGGATTGACTTGCTTCCTGCAACCGTGGGTTGAAATGTAAGGGATAACAACCACAACTCATTATTTCTACATTTATATGGGTATGTAGACTACATACGTCAACTGGGCTTAGGAGCAGTACAGTTACAGTATGCCGACAGTCCGTACGTACCTAATTATGTAATATTTACTAGTGACCCACGGGTTTACGACTTTACAAAATATGGGAATTTCTTTAATATGTGTTTAATATCAATGTATATACACATAAATCTTCCGGAATAACTTATTTAAATAATGGTGAAATCCGTTTCGTAGTTTAGAAGAACAACAAGGTCACAAAAACAGACAAAAAAGCGACTTTAATTTATAATATCTGCGTATAGATAGGGCGCGATCTAAACCTAAATGATTTATGTGGAACTTCGTAATTTATGGCCCGTTTAAGTGACCTCTCATTTAAAGCCTCCACATACCTTACCATCCTACAGCCTAGCATTTCCTCAACATCCTACCTAACCTAATCAATCTCCTATGTTAAGGTTAGCTTATCATCATCTGCCTAGCCTTTTCCCAATATCCAACCTAATCCCCTATGTTGTGGTCGGCTTCCAAATGACATCAGATGTATAAAATTCAGAAGACGTATGTATAGACTCTGATATGATGACTACCAATGGGTCAGTCAGCGTTCAGCGGTCGGTGTGGCAACACGCCGTGTTCGAGTTCGCGACGAGTCAATCGTCATCCTGAGGATGCCTCGTTGAGAGGTGAAACACGTGTCGATTTCTTTCAGACTTTTTTTTTGGGTCTTTAGAAATAGCTAAGCAGAAAAGTTACTAAATATATTCACGTCTATTGTATTTTATAATGGATTTCCGCAAGGTCATGCCTGAATCAATTAACTATTAATGGGTCGGCCATATTAGCCGTAGAACCGATGACCGTTGGGGTAGACGTATTCATGAGTGAAGACCGCGAATCGGTAAATGTAAGGTAGGACGCCCTCAGGCTGGTGGAGCGACGATTTTCGCAGGGTGGCTGGTAGCAGCTGGATGAGAGTTGCCAAGAATTGAGCTAAATGGCGTGCAATTGGAGAGGCCTATGTCCAGCAGTAGGCTGCTAATAAGCTGATGATGATGATGATGAAGTGAGCTATTAAAATAAGGTCGGACAATTCATACGGTCTATTAATTTTATTACAAGAAAACGTTTGATAATTTGGGCAGCAAGCTCTCATCAAAGCATGTCTTACTCAATTTACCTAATAATCAATAAGTGATAGCAAAAAATTTTTAACAAGTAGTAAGTACTTAAGAGGCTGACAACAGCTAAAGCGAGGTCACTATCGGACTGCATAGAAAAGAAAGAAAAGCGCGATGACACAACGCTGGTAATTTATTGCAAAATATAAAGCAATTATCCGTTTACAAAAATCTATTGATACAAAAATCTATTGATTTATTGAATACTAAAAAATTAAAACACTATTGTCTGACGTTTGCACGGACGTAATACAATCGGGGCGGGATTTTTTGCGTTCTTACTGAATTTTCAACTTTCGGTGTTAAGCAGAGCATTGAGAAGCCAACGCGCTGGGACGCACTCTTGTCCCAGCGAGTTGAAAAACGCCGCGATTTTATTACGTCCATACGAACGTCGGTTTACGGTAATATGTTGCTTGTAGAATAATCTGACAAAAATTAGAATGATTACATATATGTATATATAATCGTTAAAAGAATTTTTTAGAGGTAACTTCTTGATTTTTGTCTATCATATCAAATTGGTTGTATTTTTTTAATTTATTTATTTATATATATTTATATATTGTTTTCAACACACTATCCTAATAGTCTAAATCCTGAAGTGTATCAAATATTTGTAATTAATTTATTATTAACAACACCTTAAATCTATCTTTACAGGTTGCCCTCATGCGATAGTTAAGTCTACATATAAATTTATTTATATATATGTTTTTTATTTTATATTTTTATTTTACTTTTAGGCATTATAAATAAAACTTGCGTTTAGGTTCTGTAGTCCCCTTAAGCAGCCATTGGCGGATGTGTCACGTCTCTTGGGTAATAACTGTAATGAATGCCAACCACTGACTTTTAGGGTAAGCAGTTATCGAGCACTTTTAAATAATTTAACACATACTTGCTTACGAAATATATATTGGAAACAGATTTTAAATGGCGCGTGTAAGCATGCTTCTGTGATGAAGTGCGATTCATTATTTATTAATTTTCAATGATTCAATTAAAATAATTTTGTTGATTTTGTAAATTAATTTGATCAATTGCTTTGTTCATATTTATTAGTAGAGGATTTTTCTTAAATAAAAGTAGCCTAATCTGCCAGTGAAAGTCACGTCACAATCGGTACAGCCATTTCGGAGATTAGCTCCGGCTAATCGGCGCAAACAGACAGACAAAATTTTTATTTTATTTTTTACCGTATATACTTTCATATGCATTTAGTAAAAAGCTGTTATTTTGACGTTACAAACAGACACTTAAATTTTATTAATTTGTATAGAATTTACACATTTACCAAGAGAATACTGGTAGCTATAATATTTTAGGTCTTTTATAATGATACTTAAATTCCCAAAGCTATAGAAAAAATTCTAATCTTTCCCAACTGAATAATGTTTCGTTTCGTAACAGTAATAAAAACCAAGCCAGATTAAATCAACGATATAAATCTTCCGTAAAATTAATTTCTAAAACAACCTTCTTAGAAAATAGTTACCAAAAATATCAACTGGCTCATTTGATAAATGTGCTAACGTTAGCGAAGTAAGGCGAGGCACTTTGGGGAAGTTGGAAGAGCTGTCGTATCTACATTACCGGTGGTGTACACCACCTAGTTCCCGAGCTTACCCGAGTTAAGCCGAGTTTAGCCGACCGCCGGATATGATTAATTGATAGAGTTCAACAGATTCGTGAAATATTGGATCTTGATTTATATCTTTGATACGTTATAACTGTGTTCATTTGGGTCGGAACATAAAATATGAAAACATTGCTTATCAATTTTTATAAATGTCCCTTTAAATAGTGAAGGTAGAGGTTTTGTTACAAATTGTAAATACAAAAATGCTGTCATGACCTACGGCCGTAACTTTCGGCTGCTACCACAATTTCTTCAGGAAATTTTAAGGGTCGCGGATTCGATTCGATTCCAACAGAACTTGAAACCTTACAGCCTTACATTAATTTGCTCATCAATTATAACTAAAACGATATTTGACATCGGTAACTATTGTTTAATATTCCCAAGTACTGAGTTAACGGAATATGAATGGAATTGTTTGGAAACTAGCTTGAGAAGATTTTGGGTTCGGTTTCAGACTGTTCAAATTGTTTAAATTCAGGTATATATGTCACTGTATAATTATGAATATCTATAATTTTATTATCACTTGTTTCAAAAACGATGAAGGAAAACATCTTGAAGAAACCGGCATGCCTAAGAGAAATTTCTCAACGGCATGTGAAGCCAAATAAGAAACCCACGGGCGGCTTTAAAACTCTGACACCAGGTTATTTCTTAATCACACGAAAAGAAGAAGATTATGAACTTCGTTAGTTTATAATCTATAGGTATTATTTCCATAAAATATAAACTGTCAATAATTGTGACTTTTGTTGCACAAAGCATTTACAATTTAACGCATTCTTTTTCTATACTATAAAATCTCCATGGGAAACCGAGAAATTGTAAACTGGTATCAAAATTGCTTGCGACGCGTGACGTTACGCACCTTGCGCTAATACTAAATAGCCTGTCTAGCTGCTACCAACTTGGAAGTAGCGCTCGCCGGCCACTGCCGCGGCACCGCTCGCTGCGCTCGCTCAGCTCGCGCACGGTTGGTCACAGTTTTAACCAAACCTAACCCATTCACCCAGTTCATGGGACGAAGGCGTGAGTTTATGTATGTACAGCTGCAGCCCACAGCTTCACCCGCGTGGACCCTAATTCTTCTTCTAATTTAAATTAACTTACTTCTTATAATATCAGCTATCTGCCAGTGAAAGTCCCGTCAAAATCGGTTCATCCGTTTCGGAGATAAGCCGGAAAAACAGATAGACAGAGTTTTTTTTTCTTATACGTACCCTATAATTATTATTGGCTATATATTAATATATTATTATTGGCTTAGGTATAATGTCACTAAGAGTGAGTTACTTGTTTTCAATGTTGGTGCCAAAAGATACTTAAATGTTCCTTGCATCTCATTAGCAGGTACACCCTTGAAGCAAGTCTCAAAATTTAAATATCTGGGCCACTGGGTCACTGAGGACCTGTGCGACGATTTAGATATAGAGAGGGAGCGTAGGGCGCTGTCTATTCGAAGTAATATGCTGGCCCGTAGGTTTGCACGGTGTTCTTGCGACGTTAAAATGACGCTTTTTCGAGCCTACTGTCAGACTTTACACCTGCAGCCTTTGGGTCAAGTATACGCAGAAGGCATACAGCGCTCTGCGTGTTCAGTATAACAATGCTTTCAGGATGCTTGTGGGGCTGCCGCGGTATTGTAGCGCTTCGGGTATGTTTGCCGATGCGAGAGTGGATGATTTTTATGCCATTATTCGAAAACGATGCGCTTCTTGTTTCACGGCATGTTGAGAGCATTGAGTGACCGGTGGGACTGCCCGATGCTCGGTCGATGGGTGAGACTGCACACACAGATCGGCTCGACTAGATAGCTGTACGTGCATTTTATTATATTTCTATTATGTTATTATTATTATTATGCCTATTTGTTGTTTAAGTAGTTGTTTATGTTTTATAAATGTTACTAACATAGTTTGTAAGTAAATTTTTCTAACGTTATGAGTCCATGATACTTGAAAATAAATGTTTTTATTATTATTATTATTTGTATCTTTTATTTCATTTACATACATATAAATTATATTTTTAAATATTAAAACATAAAATATAAAAACATTTAAAAATATAAAAAATAGTAGCCCACCGGTATCGGGAACAGGGTCCAAGCTACCGGCGGTCAGGGCTCCAGAGAGAGGAACCTTCGGACAATGCGAGCCGTGTCCAGGAGTACCGCTTTCTGAATCAAGCCCTTGATCCAGCTGCCCAACGAGAGCCTCCTTAGGTGTTGGTCGAGGCTCTTGGCGATTAAGCCATTGGCTGTCACGACTATCGGCACAATGATTGCTGAATCCACATCCCACATGTCGACAACCTCGCGAGCCAAGTCAAGATAATTAATTTGTTTATCTTTCTCAGCTTTCGCGAGGTTCTCGTCATGCGGGACCGTTATGTCAATAATCATTGTGCGCCGCTCTCCTCGATCCACCACCACTATATCAGGCTTATTGGCAACAATAGTTCTGTCAGTGATGATGGATCGATCCCAGTACAATGTGATATTTACATTTTCGAGAACTGGGTCGGGCACATACCTGTAGTACGACACTTCCGATTCCACAAGGCTGTACTTCAGAGCAAGTTGCTGGTGGATAATCCTGGCTACAAGGTTGTGTCTATGCAAGTACTCTTCATTAGCTAGACGAGAACACCCGGAGATAATATGTCGGATTGATTCTCCCGGACGGTGGCATGCCCGACAGATGTCAACCGTGCCGTCCTTCACAATAAATCTCCGGTAATTGTTCGTCATCATAACTTCGTCCATAATTGCACAGACAAAACCTTCGGTTTCCCCAAAGAGGTCACCAAAACGCAGCCAGGTTACGGACGCTGGTAAATCTACATCGGGCCCATGCAGGGCCCGGAAGCGTCCGTGAAGCTCCTTACTCTGCCATATCTCCATGCGATACTTAGTGTCAAGCACTACAGGCTTGCGCCAGTTCTCTTTAGCCAAGGAGAGCGGGGTAAGGCCCTTGTCCACCACGACCACATCTCGATGCATCCCCACGTCGACTCCTAGGAAATATTCCCTGAGACTGCATATCTCGCGATTGTGGAGGGTCTTGGCGTTTAAAAAGCCTCGACCTCCACACTTTCGCGGGATATACAGTCTCATTACTGATGACCGTGGGTGATGCATTCGATATGCAGTCAGCAACGTACGGACCCTCCTATCCAAAGCGTCGAGTTCGGTCTGAGTCCATTTGAGTATGCTGAAAGAGTACATCAAAACCGGCATAACCCAACCGTTGAAGGCACGCACTTTGTTTCCGCCTGATAGAAGACTATTTAATACCTTTTTCAGGCGGCCAAAGAAGCGCTCCTTCAACGATTGCTTCATGTCAGTAACATTGATGCCCAACGCTTCCGACATACCCAAATACTTATAGGTTTCGGATGCGAAGAGGGGTCTAAGGTTTATAGAATCCGAGAGTTGGGTTCCCACGGATTCCATAATCTCCCCTCGCTTTACATGCATGACCGCACATTTGTCCACACCAAATTCCATCCTGATGGCGCTACTGAAAGTTTCAGTTACTTTCAGTAGCTCCATCAGTTGCAAATTGTTGGGGGCAAAGAGTTTTAGGTCGTCCATCTAGAGGAGGTGAGATATAACCTGACCACCTCTCCTCAACCGATAGCCAAGACCTGAATCCTCCAGCAGTGTGCTTAGAGGATTCAGGGCTAAGCAGAACCAGAGCGGACTCAGACTGTCGCCCTGAAATATGCCTCGCTCGATCCTTATCGGCTCGCTTTTCCTCTGGATATTTCGACATCCTGGATAGCGAAGGACCGTCCTCCATTGCCCCATACACGACATCAGGAAAGTGCGCAGAGTTGTATCTACTTTATACAACTCCAGCACCCTCATGAGCCATGTATGTGGTACCGAGTCATAGGCCTTCTTATAATCTATCCAGCATGTCGACAGATCCTTTCGGGAACAGCGAACCTGTTGGCTAATGGCCATATCAATGAGGAGTAGCTCCTTAGTACCGCAGGACCCGTTCCTACATCCATTTTGAGAGGCAGACATGATGGAGTTGGTGTCAATATGTTTGTTAATTTTAGCTCTCAAAATGGATGTAAGAACTTTATAGACCATTATTATTATTTATTATTATTATTATTATAATACATACTTCCATATGCACTTAGTTAAAAGTTGTTATTTTGTCATAACAAACAAACGCTTAATTTTTATGTATTTGTGTATACTCGAACAACTATTTATTTCAAATAAACCAATACAGGCACTTTTAAATTGTCAAGGTCGGTCAGCCGGGGGTGCGAAGAAAACCGAAAGGGAGATCGTGGCCCCCGGCAACAGGGCAACCGAAGGAACACGGGTGGGTTTTAGTCAGTAAGATTCTGACACGCCCGCCCTCCCGCTCCGCCCAAAGCGGGAGAAGTTATTTGATCATTTCCCACCCAAAAAAAAAAGATGGGCATTTTGGGGGACTGTTTTATGTAATTTTGACGTTCTAAAAGTGCTGATTCTCAGCCTAGTCTGAATAAATGACTTTCCCAACCAAAAAATATAAATAGGGGTCGGTTAATCAGAAAGATGAAGCTAGATGCCCATTCCAAAGTGTAGAAGGTTCCTATGGAGAAGAACGGGCAAGAAACTCCACGGACACTCTTTAAAATCAAAATATTGTTACAAGTATGTATGTATCTAGATAGATGTTATTGTGCCAAAGGTATAATTTGTAATTGTAATTGTCCGTAACTCTTTTCAGTGACAGTGTAGTGTAAAATATCACTGGTGTTAAGCCTATTTATTATTCCTGGTATATTTAGCTTCGTTATTAAATGTCAGTGCATATGTTGAACTCTGAACTGTGATATGTTAATGTTTCCTGGTGTTTGAGTTATGAACGGATTTAATTGCTTTTGCGGAGAATGGTCTATATTGGGTACTGACTAACTAACATGCATTGTAAGAGTACTTTAAGATTAATTAGACGCTTAAGACTAGGAGCTCAGTAGATAAGCCTTTACAGTAATTAAGTCTACGTAGTTATTAGTGGAGCTCATGGCTAAGTAGTAACAGCCGCACGGTTTGATCCATCAGGTTAAGCTGCGCTTGCCGGGGTTGGGCGGTAGATGAGTGACCATGTTAATATACCGAGACTCCTGCGTGCCTCGGAAAGCTCGTTAAGCAGTCGGTCTCGGCTGTCATTCGTGGATCTTTGACAGTTGTTACGGGTTGTCAGAAACCCGAAAGACTGACAACCAATCTTACCAAGAACTATCGTATTATCCAGTTACTGGGTCGTGGAGGTCAGATAGGCAGTCGCTCCATGTAAAATACGGTATTCAGCTGCATCCGTTTACACTGGAAGCCGACCCCAACATAGTTAGAAAAAGGCTAAGCAAGCAGTTATTAGTATAAGAGAAATATTCTTGGATAAATTACGCCAAATACAAAACTTACTCTCTCGGACTCTTTGACCGTAGCGATCAAAACCATTGACCACAGTTCAACGAATTCCCAAGGTTGGACAGTCAGACTGCAAGTTCTAGGTCTCGAGTTCGAACCCAAGGCACGCACCTCTGACTTTTCGGATTCTTGTGCGTATTGTATAATTATTACTTGCTTCAAAAACGGTGAAGGAAAACATCGTGAGGAAACCGGCCATGCCTGCGAGATGTGTCTCAACTGCATGTGAAGTCAAGTCAGAGACACATGAGTGGCATTAAAGCTCTGACACCAGGTTAGTCACTAAATACAAAAAATAAAAAAGAAGTAAGCAATAAAGCCATAATCTATTTACAACAAACTTATTGAACTCCTCATAACACTTAAAGTAATATTTACCCTCATTCCCTTTATCTTCAAAACAACTTCGACACACATTAACAAGTCACAAATCCCTATTTAACGTTTTAGAAAACAACCATTCTATAAACATTATAGGCTTCGTAATGCACCAATTTGTTCCACTCCAATTGCCTTGGGTCTTGGGTAGTTCCGAGACCCAGCATCATTAAACTAATGAATGGCATGCGACGACACTTCTTGAGTGACAAGTGGACCGATTCCGACTAATCTTGAGTGTACATCACTCCTTGACGAGACCCTAAAAACATCATGCAAGTGCCTGATTAACAGGAACATTCTTTTAACGATAGCCAAAGGAATTTACGAAGAGCTGTTTAGAACTGTACATTTGGTTATATGTTCTGTAGATTTTATGAGGATGACGCGAACTTGGGCTTTAATTAGAAGCGTGAGAATTATGTGTATAAACTAGATGTTATTTAATGGATATGGGTTTTCGGTGTTTTGATGTAGGTACTCGGAGTTCATGGAATGGGCTTGCTTTGTAGAATTACGGTAGTTTTCTGTCTGTTTGTGTACTTATCTTTCTAGGAAATTGTGTTGTGTAAACATTTCTTGAGGAGGAGCTCGTGGCTAAGTAATAAAAGCTGCATGGGTCGATCCATCAGTTTAAGCTACATTTGTCGGGGTTGGTCCGTGGATAGGTGACCAACTTTACATACCAGGACTACTCCGTGCCTCGGAAATCACGTTAAGCTGTTAGTCCCGGCTGTCATTCTTTATCTTTGACAGTAGTAACGGGTTGTCAGAAGTCCGAAGGTCTGACAACCAGTCTTACCAAGGAGTATAATATTATTCAGTTACTGGGTTGTAATGATCAGATAGGCAGTCGCTCCATGTAAAAAACTGGTATTCAGCTTCATCCGGTTAGACTGGAAGCCGATCCCAGCATAGTTGGCAAAAGGCTAGGCAGATTAATTGTGTTGTGTAAACATTTCTAGCTAGCTAGGATCTTACAACCATTTCGTTATGGTAGCCGGTATACCTACCTCAGACGCTGATGTTACGAAGCAGTTAATCAGTGGACAATCTGAGATGAAGTTATGCTTATGTAGAATACTAGAATCTGAGTACAACCACAGATGAATACAGATGGTTCACTCCGCAAAATCATTTAAATAAAAAGCGACTCTTGCTACGACACAATAAAGTGCAATTCAAGTCACACAGCGCTAATTACCTACAGTATATTGACCTAGTAGTTGCCTCCCTTTTTATCGCGTAACTCTTACATCTTCTGACTACGTTACACTCACTGAATTGGCCCAACAAGACGGGCCCGCCGCGTACTTGTAGCTTCATACCTAAAATGCTGATTGAACCATCTGTATTCATCTGTGATTTAACTAGACAAGCTAAGTTGGACATAACATCACGAAAAGAAAAATAAAAGTAAAGAAAAGAAAAAAAAGAAAAGGAAAAGAAGGAAAAGTATGGAGGAGACCTTTGCCTAGCAGTGGGATAAAATAGTTTAGAAAAAAAAAAATCATCACGCCAGTATTTCCCGAAGGTTAAGACAGAGGTGCACCAATAGTACACCCACATTTCGCAAAGTATGTTTAAGTCCCATGTAATAGGGGGCGAGCCGATTGCCGAAGACCTCATGCTCAGCAGTAATGCGACTACTAGCACAAACAGGTTATCTTTTTAGTTTAGGCTAAAGAGAACTTGGAACAAAATGATGATTAATATCAAGACGAAAGTCTGTGACCAGTGCGTGTTGCCAGTGATGAACTATGGTAATGAAACGTAGTCGTTCACAATGGGCCTTGGCAGAAGGCTAAAAATCACCCAAAGGACAATGGAGAGGGCTATGCTTGGAGTTTCCCTACGTGATCGAATCAGAAATGAAGAGATCCGCAGGAGAACCGACATAGCCCGAAGAATTGCCAAACTTAAGTGGCAATGGGCAGGGCAAATTGCTCGCAGAACGGATGGCCGATGGGGCCGAAAGGTTCTGGAGTGGTGACCGCGTACCGGAAGACGTAGCTTTGGAAGGCCTCCCACAAGATGGAACCGATGACCTTGTGAAGGCCGCAGGAATCCGCTGGATGTGGAAAGCACAGAATCGGTCAATGTGGCGGTGCTTGGGGAGGCTTATGTCCAGCAGTGGACGTCTTTCGGCTGAAATGATAATGATTATGAATCTTGCCTATTGTAGATCTCTCCATTACACAGTACAGATAGTGCCATCCAGGAAGACACGCCAAACTCTTCTTCGTAATCGCTTACAGTACAAGAGTGCAATTATCCGCTAGTGTTTTAGTATTGTCAATGCACACTAAGTACCTATGAGTGGCTAATTAGTAAACACGACAGAACTAAACACTAGCGGCATGTTGCACACTTGTACTGTAAGTGATTAGGAACAAGAGTGGGGTACGTCTTCGTGGATAGCACTATCTGTAAAGGTCAATATCCTGGAACATAAAACCTCCAGCAAAGTCTCACATTTGTTCAGTTTTGTTTTATAACAATATAATTTACCGTAAATAAGCGTCATCAACATAACGTTTCTTATTACAGAGGTACTAAGGTTAGAGTACCTGCTTAAGTATCTTAACTGTACGTTGCTTATCTCAAAAGGCCTTATCGATGAACTTATTCAGCGTAACTAAGTATGTCTCGTGAGATAATGTAGCGAATGATACATTTAAACAATTTTTGAAAAGTAAATCACTGGCAATTACACTTGAAGCCAATGTTATTTGCATTTTTTCGTTATTATTATTAACGAAAAAATGCTTAATTTTTAGTTTTTAACTATTCTCGGGACCATGGATCCCGGTTTTTTGTAAGGTGTACCAGGGGCCGAAGTCAACTCGCAGAGGCCCGTTAGACAATTTTATATGGAATAAGGCACCAACCGACGATTATCCGTGTATGCACTATGGAATTGCACCCAAGGACAACCCCTACAACCCCCATTTATTATTATTTATTTATTTCAGATTCCATAACAGGTTACATAAAATCATAAAGTGTTAGTGTGTTAGTAACTGAATTGTACCAAAAATTATGTTAGTATTGTTAATATCTATACCTACCTAACGGATGCCTATGGCTGTCCTTATCCACAGATTTTGGAAAGGACAGTCGAAACGGGCAGCAATATCATTTAGGATTTTAAACATATCTTTTTGTTGTCTTAGACAACTATAACTATTCCTAATATTACCAAATACAAAATTAGTGTTTGTTGCAGTTCGTTTACTTTGTTTAATAAAATCTATCTGTCATCTTTAAGTATCTTGTTCTGTTAGAAGTGCATTGTTGACATGCTTCAGATACGTTTGCATAATTGTTCAGCATAATAATTTTATGTAACAAAATGCAGTAGGCGTCCGATTACCGAATGAACAATAATGTAAACAGCTTGTAGATCAAACCGCAACGAATGAATTGAATTATATTATTTGACATTTGATCGTACCGATAATTGAGGAGCTCGGTCGAGCGAACAAATAAATCAATGTACTGATTTCAATATATCACGGTGATGCAAATAGACTATAGCTTTCGAGTGCCATACGACGTGTTACGTCACCTCCCGGTATTTGATCCACGGGGGCGTGGCGTGCGTGAGCGCACCGAGAGTGAAAGCTGAAATCATCACGACTTCCATACATTTTAATTGTCCTACATCAATAAAATTTAATGCCATTTAAGTCAGAGATAAAATGGCTCAGTGAGGCGAAATAAAACAATTTGTAGCGACGTGAAATTATTTTTTTATTGCTCACTTGTACGATTGAAGCTTTAGAACGTTTGAAGCAATAATTGCCGGATTTAATTGTTTCAGTGGAAAGCGAAGGTTGAGTTACAAACGCACTCATTAACTACATAATCTTTGTAAATGACTGGCGTTTTATGTCATAAGGGGTTTAAAGATTATGTGTCTAATTAAGAATTAAGTAGAGTATGTTACTTTTATTTTCAATATTTTGTGGTGGTATACCGACGTCGCTTATAGTTATGATTATGAGCAAATAAGTGTCATTTTTTTTTCTAAAATGACAACTAAAATGCGGCTTTGCATTCATTATGAGTACATTAGAAGCTTTCTACGATATTACATAAAAGTAAAAGTTACTATTGTCGACCACTATTTCGGCACTGCAGTGTAGCTACGTAGGGAGATATTAATTAAAGTTTATGATTATTTTACTACTCTTGCGGCGGTTAGGGGCTAGAGGGCGCGAAATTTGCCTCTCCCTCACGCGTTCCACTGCCTCCTTCGTGAGCATTACTGCTTCGCAGAAAGAGGTGACGGCCTCCCATGCCCTCTCGCTCCGTACCATGGCTTGGACCAGAGCTGGCGCGAGAGGTCACCGCCGCCGATCGCCTCCACAAGCTGGGCAGACCTCCACACGAGCTTCTGCCTGCGACGTCCGCGTGAAACTTGTTCTAACATAAAATACAGGGTGGCAGAAACATCGACAGACAACCTGTTGCCATGGATTTAGTATATGATATTGGACGCTCCTGTGTTGAAATTTTTCGTGGTTATTTTTTTTTTCATCAGCTGGTTTCTACAAAAGTGCAATACCAACGTGGTCAAAATGTATGGGACAGACATTTTTATTTATTTATTTAATCATTTATGTACACACATATACATATAAACAGACAAGAAGAAAATAACAGAATTACACGTAGAGATAAACTACGATAACATGGCGCGCCCCTCTACTTTACTGTTTCAATGGGTCTAGTGACTAGACTCACGAATAAATAAATCCTCGGATTTATTTTTGTTTGATGGTCGTCTCAGTACGCACACAATGCGTTGTGAGTCTTGGTGGCGCTTTGTAAATACATTTCACAAATACTTTCAACCGTGTAGAATTTTGGAGGGGCGCGCCATGTTATCGTAGTTTATCTCTACAATACCCGACGAAAAATTTCAACGTAGGGGGCGTTCAGAATCATGTACTGAATCCATGTTAACAGGTTCCACGTCGATGTCCCTGCCACCCTGTATATCCTATGACACTCGGCAATAATGTAACTTCCCATTAGTGAAAGATTTTTTGGAATCGGATCATTCGTTCCGAAGATTATCTCTACATACCCTTTATAATATTATGATAAGCATATATTTAAAGAGAAATCGTTTCAGACCGGCTACAAGTATCTACCACAAAATATCCCAGTTCGTCCTTTGATCTCATAACAGGGATGTTGATCTGTTTTTCCTTCATTCCCTTTTGAAAAAGTAATTCAAATAAAAGCTAGATAAAAGAACGTTTTCTGCTTTTTCTAAGCACTTGGATACGATGTATTATGTTTTGTATATACTATAATTTGTCATCATTCGCACACTTTTCATGAATAAATGCATCGGCTTTTCATTTTCCGAGAAGGTGTGAATTTTTTTACTTGATTGTTAGTAGACATTGAAATTATGCTATGTTTTTCATCCTCCTCTAAAACTCCATCGAACACTTTTTTTCGTTGTTTCATAAATATTGTGTCATAAATACAATTATGAGATTAAAGTTGTTTAGCTTTGATTTGAATCAAAAAACGTCTATCTTCCTTTAAACACATTTGAATTTCGAAATTCATAATAGAAACATGCAAAAAAATAATAGTGTTGCAGGTAAAATCAGTTATGTTCTAAATACGTGACTTTCAAACTAAGGGGTCAGTTTTTTGTACCAAGGAGTTTTTTCACCTATGTTGTCTAGACTAGAGGTGGGGTGAACCGGTACAGCCATAACAAAAGGTGTTACGTGAAATTATTTCTATACTGCGACCAACTAGTCTTAGTCCTTTAGATTTGTGTGTTTCACTTTCTCTGTTTGAAAAGATTACTGTACTAAACATAAGATTTTGTATTCACAATATTTATACATCAAGTTTGCTTTGATATTTAGATATATCCGTACCAGTAAAGTACCTATTTGAAGAGATAATTGATATGAGCAATAAACTTAATAGCTAGTTTGACCCAGAAAAATCGATCTAAAAATACAACTGCGGAAATGAAAAAATGTCGAAGTAACCAGCCCCGGATATATAAAAGTGAGGGAGTCGATTGCACACTCGATTAAAATGTTGTCACCCAAACACTAGCAACGACTCTCACAGTTTTTATCGAGTTTTTTGACATTGGCGCTCGATTGATTCCGATTCGAGTTGCATTCGGACCACAATGGATAGCGGTCATGGCCGTCAGAGTCGAGTGGTGTGGACAATGTGGTAACGGAGGCGTTCCATAGCCTCCCATGTAAATTAACAATCCTTCCTGCAATAAAAAACTCATTGGTTACATTAGCCTGATTGACTGCCAGACTTGTCTTGTTCGTGACAGGTTGGATTAACCAAATGCTTTCGTCGCGGGGTTCGAGCCAGACCAAATTATTTTTACAGACCATTTTTTTGTTTACCACTTTATATGCACAAACGATAAAACTACGGTTTCCTAGAAAAAAGTTCCGTCATATTATAACGGCTGTCATAAAATCTGTCATGTTCGCCAGCAGGTATTTGACACTAAGGTGTCAAAGTACGTGTACGGACGTAAAAATTTCGCGGCGGGATATTTTCGCACACTGTATTTTCAACGCTCCAATTAGCATCAAGAGTTGGAAATCCAACAGTGTGTTTTTTCGACGCGCTGGGATGCACTCTGTTGAATTCTCAACGCTTGGCTTAACACCGAGAGTTGAAAATCCAGTGGGCGATAAAATTCCGCCGCGATATTTTTACGTCCGTGCGAACGTGGGCTTATTGTGTGACCGTTCCCCGGTTACTTAAGACGCAGATATATACCAGTGACCTTGAGTGATTAGCTTTCGTGTTCTGTACTGAGCTCACGCAACGCGTCGTACGACCAGCCAGTAATAGGACTCACTCACCAAGTAGCGCTGTCCCAAATTAGACGCAGTATTAATTTATTGTACATAAAACTTAAGGTATTTCAATAAAACACTTAAGATCAATAATTAAAATATCTTTAAAATGGTGAAAGTTTCAGAAAAGTACGCTTGATAGATTTTGCGTGATTCTCAGTTTCTTATCCGCGTTAGACATAACTTTACAAATTGATTTCACTATGTCATATAAACATAATCTAAAATATTCTTATATCAAGTTATTATAAAAATGCTCTAATTTAACATACAGGGTGGCAGGGACTCCTGCCCAATCTAGGGGATCCAAACGCCTCCTGCCGGAGGCTCTACGCGGGGGTCGTGCGGTCCATGGCCCTTTACGGGGCGCCGGTGTGGGCGCGTTCAATAAGGCTGCGGCCAGCCCGCCGGTTGAACGCGTCCCAGAGGGTCATGGCCATCCGGCTGGCCCGAGGATACCGCACGGTCTCCTGCGAGGCGGCGAGCCTCCTTGCCGGATTACCGCCATGGGATCTGGAGGCAAAGGTCCTCGCGCACATTTGGGAGTGGCGCGAGGAGGCGAAACGCCGGGGCTTAACTCCGCTGCCGCGAGAAATCGCGGCACAGCGGACGGAGCTCCGGCGGGATCTCATGGCGTCATGGAGAGTGCGATTGTCGCAACCCAGCGCTGGGCACGCCACAATGGCGGTGATAAGACCCCTCTTTGAGGAGTGGCTAGAGAGGCGCCACGGCGTCCTCACCTTCCGCCTGACGCAGGTCCTCACCGGACACGGCTGTTTCGGGAGGTTCCTGCACAGGATAAGGCGGGAGGAAACGCCCGGGTGTCACCATTGTGTGGATTGCCCGGAGGACACGGTGGAGCATACGGTGGAGGTCTGCCCAGCTTGGGCGGAGCATCGCCGTGTCCTCGTGGAGGCGATCGGCGGCGGTGATCTCTCGCGTCCGGCCCTGGTTCAGGCCATGGTACGAAGCGAGAGGAAACGGGAGGCCGTCACCTCCTTCTGCGAAGCGGTAATGCTCGCAAAGGAGGAGGCGGAACGCGTGAGGGAGAGGCAAATTTCGCGCCCTCACGCCCCTAACCGCCGCAGGAGGAGACGCCCAGGGCGTCGGGAATCGCGAGGCGATTTCCGGCCACCGTAGGCGCGGGCTTGCGGGCGGTGAGCAATGGGTGGCTCACCGTCCGATAAGGACCAGGCCCGGGTCGACGGCGCGTTGTGTTCCACGCGCGCCTCAAAGAGATGTTAGCAGAATTGAAGGGGTCCACTAGGGCCGATGCCTGCCAGGGTTGCGAAGAAAACCGAAAGGGAGATCGTGGCCCCCGGCGACAGGGCAACCGAAGGAACACGGGTGGGTTTTAGTCAGTAAGAGTCTGACACGCCCTCCCGCTCCGCCCAGAGCGGGAGAAGTTATTTGATGATTTCCCACCATCAAAAAAAAAAAAAAAAAAAAAAGGGTGGCAGGGACATCGACGCGAAAACTGTTACCATGGATTCAGTACATGATTCTGAACCAAAAAAATCTGCTGTTCTATACATTTTGACCGCGTAGGTATTGAACTTGTCTATGAAACAGCTGATTTAAAAAAAAAAATCGACGTAACATTTCAACGCAGGGGGTTTCAGAATCATGTTCTGAATCCATGGTAACAGTTTTCGCGTCGATGTCCCTGCCACCCTGTATATTTTTTTCAAATCATTAACACTCCTCATTTATACGTGATATTCAGTATAAATTCATTAAAAGTCGATTATCGTCGCCTTAAGAAACCAAAGCTCCTGATGACATTTGCAATGGGTTTGTCACGAAATTGCAAATCAAGCCAATAATTACAAGTAGATCGATACATAATTGGCGTTTCTCAAATTGAATCGCTTCAATCAAGGCAATTAGAAGTGGTTTAATTGTTTTGGAGATTAATACTTCCACTGACATAAATGTGCCTAAATTTAACGTAAAAAGAAAAGTTTGTCCCATGTTCATTGCTAACAAAAGCGTACAAAGCGTGGTAATTTGTAATTTAACTTTGTGATATCAAGAAAAGAACTTTGTTAACTAATGTATGACAAGAGTTTCATAACAGTTCTTCACTAAAGTACTTGGTAAATAGACGTTGTTTAGCAAAAGGCTTTTGTGTTGCTATTAAAAGTTTTAAATTTACCTGTGCCTATACAGTATTTAAGAATTTAGTACAATATAACTATTTTCTTAACGTCCCTCGGCAAACTTCGTGTTTCGTCAGTCGTCGGATTTCTATCAGTTGCCCTTTGCAATTGGTGCAGACCAGGCGCTTTCAATCCACTTGAAAGTACATATAGTTGTTAATACTCTTTTAACTTAATGTAATTTATTTTATAAATGGGAGGCATGCTGCTAAAGTCCAGGCACGAAAATAATTTTACAGCTCTATATAGTTCATACGGAAATCAAAACAAAACAACAATAAAGTACTTAGTTCTGAATTCAAATTATTATACACGATAAATCTAATAATTGACGGACATGGAAATTAGCATTTGTTTGTATTCGGAAATGCAATGAGTCCCGAGGGACATTAAGAAAATAGTCAGACTGTACCTAATGTCACAAACTGTTTCATAATCCATTGCTACTTTACAAATAAAAACTGATGTGTCTTGATTAATTTACATAACATAACATCACGCCTGTATTTCCCGAAGGGCCAGGCAGAGATGCATCTTAGTACACCCACATTTCGCCAGTTATGTTTAAGTCCCATGTAATAGGGGCGAGCCTATTGCCATCAACCGGGGAAAAAATCCAGACTCCGGGCTGCAACTGAGAAATTCCAGATAGAAAAACCTAATAACATTTTGTTCAACCCGGGAATCGAACACAGGACCTCATGCTCATCAGTAGCGCTTGACCACTAGACCAACGAGGCAAATTAATCCTATACTATTAAATGAGCAATATTTGTATATATACATATATTTGTAATCACGTTCTCGAAAACGGCTCTAACAATTTCGATTAAAAGTTGCAATAGGGTTTACGGGGAGGAAAAATCGATTTAGCTTGGTCTCATATCTGGGAAAATTCGTTTTCTTTGTATTTTAACCCGAGCAGAGCTCGGTCGCCCAAAGTTTATAACAATATAAGAATAATGACGTGGCAGCATGGAATTAGTATGTACTATACATGGAATAAGTATGAACTTTCCTATACTATTAAATGAGCATTCTCTATTTTCACCAGAGCAGAGCTCGGTCGCCCAGGAACTAATTAATTGAACCGTCAATATTACGAACTCACCACAGAGTAGACAAAGTTTTCAGAGTACGCAGTTCATGGATTAGTAACTCATTTACTAAGTTCATGCCCAGTAAGTTCTAATCAGATTTACTCGATACTGGCAATATTTAACAAATCACTTGAAACTTTTAATGGGTATTCCGTAGAGCGTAAACTTTGGGCCGGTAATTAATACCTTATTAGCGATCGGGTAAGCGAAATTATCTGTTGTCATAAATTCCTGGGGTGTAAATAATCGCCTTATAGAGCAAGAGTTTGTTGTGCAGTAACAGCTTGACGCCAATTACAAGCGGTGTGTGACGTTATGCCCGTCAGGCACTGGGTCGCTGCAGGGCTGCCTAAAAAATAAATACTTGTGTGAATATCAATCAATGAAAATATTATCATTGGAATTATTATAATTTTCCAAATAAAAAACTGAAATTTATAATAGATAACAGTGTCTGGTATTGCGACTAGACAATTACGCGTCTCTATTGACCATTACAAATATTTAATTATTTTTTAATGTCACGGTCACTGAGAGAAGTTGTCTCAAATACATTATGATCTACCGTAGAAGGAAGAATTGTTACTCGAAATACCGTTATCAGTATTTTGAGTACCATTTTTTTTAATCATACCCTCCGCATACATACTTAGAGAGAAAAATAAAATTCTGGCAAAACTTCATACAAACCTCATCTATCTAATACTCTAATTTAAATGAAGTAATTTCAAACACAACTGTTTTGGGCAGAACGTCCATTCGTTCTAGCCTTAGCACATCTCATACATCTGCTTTAAACAAGTAACACGAGATTCCTGAACACTGCTACACAATACCTGGAGTCCTTTGCGACTCGCAATACAATCTCCTTGAAGTGTATAAATTAAAT
Organism: Omphaloscelis lunosa; assembly: GCA_916610215.1. NCBI lineage: Eukaryota > Metazoa > Arthropoda > Insecta > Lepidoptera > Noctuidae > Omphaloscelis > Omphaloscelis lunosa. Next base: position 7,628,083 of record OU744247.1, read on the forward strand.
TGTATCTTGTTATTAATCATTTTAATCCAATTTTGTCTAATTTTATGTAATTTTATCTAATCTTAATTAATTTAATTTAGTTTCATCTAATTTTATAATAGTTTTATTGTATCTAATTTTATGACAGTATATGTAATTATAATTACTAGATAGATAGAGACCGATAACTTGTATATGTGGTGCAAACTGTAAATATAAGATGATTTTTTTATCAAATAAAATAAATAAAAACTACCTGTGATGTGGATCTGTCCATTAAAATCCCAATTACCTTTAAAACCTTGGAATACCGTTAAATCCCAAGAAAAAATAATCATCCAGATTTCGTACAGCCCTACACACGTATCAACCATGCTTGTCGGCATTCATTTGTCGTTTCGACGTCGTCGAGCAAAGTCGCGTCGAAAGTGAGAGCAAGACCGGCTTGCAATAAAATTAACCGAGTAATTAGCACCGGTCAGGGACGGCCGTTTGTGTACATCTGCAAACGGCTTCCGTTTAAATACCTGTGTTGGGTATGGGAAGCTTATTCTTTTCTCGAGATAAATGTTTATGCGAGTAGACCGCTACTGATTGTAGGATTATTTTTCAAGTAATCGTTTTGGAAATTGAAGTCAGACTGGGATTTTTTTATCTAATTGTTGAATGAATTGTCAGTAACTATTTAGTAACTCGATTTGAATGCTAACAAAGAAAAGGATGTTCTGATTGATATTAATCGGTAATTATGAAAGCTGTCATTGTCATAAATGTCTTTTTGATGAGAAAACATTAGAACCTATCAGAAATAAGGCCTGTTAAAACCTATAATATTATCATGTTACACCCAAAAGTTCTGACAATCCATAAAAAGTTGAAGACACGAAAATCCAGTAAAGATTGAAGAACAAACTCCATACTCTATAATATAATATCTATGCAACCTGATTTGTAAGGGGTCACAGATTTAAACCTTTTCCTAAATCATGTGTTCCAAATTGACGTCCCTTCAGGATTTCTTCTTACAACTCTTTTACTTTTAACTTTCCGGACCTTAATTTGTTTTCTCCCCACGGAGTTTCTTGATATTCAAAACGCAGTTTCAATGACACCTAAAGGGCTTATTTGTAACTTTAAAAGTTGTAATATGAAAGTTATTTAAATTCAGAAAGTCGATGTATTCATTTGTTTTGAACAACAGTGGGCTCAAGTAATAATGCCTCCTTGGATCTGAGTACTAGTATTTCCGAGACAATAAGTTGTAAGCGTAGCCTTTGCATCGTTTCATTTGCATGAGGATATTGAATGGAATAATGGCTCAACTGTATTTTTGAACATACTTTTTCTTTAAAGAAATTATTAAGTTGTGCATGAGGTTGAAAAATAATGTTAAGATTCACGTTAAAATCTTTTATGTAATATGTTCACAATTTGGGCCACACTAGCTCAAGACAGAGAAGAAGTGAAAAGGATAAAGGGAAACCTTGGGGCTGCAGTGGGATAAAACCGGTAAAAAAAAAACACAGGTTATGGTGTTATTGACATACACATACATAAACTCACGCCTTCTTCCCATGTGGGTAAACAAAAACTACAGAACGCCACCTGCTACGATCCTTAGAACTTCGGCGTGATTGCGCCTGCAATGCTTTTTCAATTACTAACAACACTTTACGTTTTGGCACCGAACTTCAGTCCAACCGAACTTCAGTCCTACCGAACTTCGGTCGGGCGTAAGTTCGGTGGCAACGTATTATATATAGCAACACATTATACGCGACAGAAGTTCGGTTCGGTTCGAAAGTTGAAACTGGCTATCTTGTAGTCTTGTAGAATTCAATGGGTGCACCCAAAATTCTTTCTTGTAATTTTCCTCTTCAAGTCTCTGCAATCGCTATCACTGTAAAATGATCAATTTTTTAGACAACACGACACGACACACCAAGACAGCGCTGACTACGTCGGAATGTAAACTCAGCCGCGGAACTTCGGTCGCGTACCTTCAGCATAGCGTGCTTACTAACATACTCCTTTTGCTTCATTTACGTATCGGCATTACTGAATTGGAAAAAAAAAAACATTATTATTGATTTATTGCATTGTTTAAAAACTTCAACAATAGGATGATTGCAGATTGCGTGCGTGTTTCTCCCCAAGATGCTAGAAGCCAAATCAATTTACACGAACATATAGGTTCACTACAAAACGTGTACCTACGTATATTGCATACAAAATAAGCATTCTCTAACAGTCAGCCGCGGGCTACAGCCAACAGCGGGATCACAGCGGGAGTAATGCCATAATCACTATACTTGGCAGGCATATTAGTGATCCCAGTACGATATTATTAACACACCGGGCTTCCCTGTTGCTGAACCTTTTTCTATAGTCTTACTTTGTATTTGAAGTCACGAAAAGTAATTTACTGTTGTGATACGTTTTAAAACCGCAACTTAACAATTTAATGTTCCTTTTACTAATACTAATACATTAATTTTACCCCTGTAAAAATTAAATTTCACACACTTAGCCATCGATTTCGATGATACCCCTTATGTAATATTTAATAACTAATTTTTACTTACAATTTGAGTAACAATTCGTTTGCGCCGGGCGTGGGTTTTTTTTCCATACATAATGAGCATTGTCCATACAACAATTCAACGAAATACATGTAGATACATTCATCATCATTATCATTGGCAGCCTTGTTCCACCCACTGTAATGTACAGGCTTCCTCCCTTTTCTGCCATGCTTCCCTGGTCTCTGCGCGTCTCATCCAAGTCTTTTTCATGTAGGTACATTGCTTTGATGCAATCAAATTAAAGTCTAGATCTAGTTTCAATTTAAAATCGTTGGCCATTTCAGTGTATCAATCTGCCTACCCTTTTCCCAACTATATTGGGGTCGGCTTCCAGTCTAACCAAATTCAGCTCAATACCAGTATTTTACATGGAGCGACTGCCTATCGGACCTCCACAACCCATTGACTGAGTAATACGATACCCCTTGGTAAGACTGGTTGTCGGACTTTCGGACTTCTGAAGACCCGTAACGACTGTCAAAGATTCACGAATGATAGCCGGAACCAACGGCTTAACTTGCTTTCCGAGGGACGGAGGAGTCTCGGTGTGTAAAGATGGTCACTCATCCACGGACCAACCTCGGCAAGCATACCTTACCCTTATGAATCGACCCGTGCGGCTGATATTAGTTAGCCATTTGCTCCGGCATTTCAAAGATGTTATGAAATGATTGCCCTGATGTCTCACAGTATAAATTTTATTTCAAGCTTCATTGCTACAACAAGCTTCAAACAATTCATCAGTGTCGTAAGCGATAATACCACCTAGAGTTCTCCCTACCCTTTTTGGAAACAAACGTAGGTGTTATAAATGTGTTGGAAATTAATACCTCCCAAAATTAAACTTTATATGGCCCAGCCATGTAAGTAATGGCAATAAATTGCTACTGTCGTAAAATGCAGGTATTAGTAAAAGGACCAATTAGATACGATTTAATTAATCTATATCGACTTAACTAATTGAGCAGGAACAACAACTTTCACGCTCTAAATTTACATAACGTTCTCGTAACGACTAACATCTAATACTAAATATGGGCATCCCCTTTGACCGGACAACAAACACGTTTATAAGGATAACTAGCTGTTGTTCGCGACTTCGTCTGCTATCCAGAAGGAAAAATAGCCCATGTTCTTACTCAAGTCATGGTTTATCTGTGCGCCAAATTTCATCCACGTCCGTTCAGCCATTTTTGCGTGATTATTGAGTAACAAAAATAATTTTTTTGAACAAAAAAAAAAAAAAACTACTGACTTCCACAAAAAAATACTACAAAGTGAAAAATAACTTTAGTTTCGGAAGTCTGTTTTTTTTTTTGTTAAAAGTTTTTATTTTTCATCTTTTTGTTGTGTTACCTACCCCACACAATCTCGAACGCCTGCTACCAGTGACAGAAACTTCTCATATCATCCACATACTAAGTGGGAAAAAATACGTATTATTGAAGCTAACTCAAAAACTATCCAAGCAAAAATAGTAAGAATTTTCAAAATTAGTTCACAATTGACCGAAAAATCGGCCGACATACATAAAAAAAGAAAACAAACATACGCTACGAACATATAATCTACTCCTTTTTGGAAGACGGTTAAAAAAAAAAAAAACAATACTTTACAATCTGTGTGCTAAATTTCATCTAAATCCGTTCAGCCATTATCCTAGAACTCTCCTATAGTTCGTACTGTTTGCAAACACAAATGTTATTCACGGGAACAGGTAAATGAAAGTTAGGTACTGCTGTTCATTAGTCAAATATGATCCCTAAATCCCGTTTACGATACTCAAGGAAACATGAATAATATCCATACGCAACTGCGAACACACCGTACACAGCACAAAACAATGCTTTATACCGTAACAACACAAAATTTCCAGATAAATTTGAATAACAAGAGAACCAGTAAAACACATCAGCAGGCATATCTCAAACAAAACGAAACCAGTATGTGTAGGGATTGCGTGAACGCAACAAAGCCTGCAAGCCACGAATGGTTGCTGGGAACCGATCCCGGGGCAATAAGGAAATCGTTGGAGCCCCGCACGAAAATCGTAGCGGCGTGAGGCCAACACCCGGGTGATCGGTAGCTTTAATGATATTATACTGACGTTATTAGTGAAGCTATTATAATATATGGCATGGTGAGCAAAGGAATTAAATGTTTGAGGGCCAGACCTACGTGAATTCGAGTTGATTACAAAACACTTAATTTTCCTAATCCTAACATCCTATCCTATACTATTAAATGAGCAATATTTGTATATATATATTTGTAATGACGTTCTCGAAAACGGCTCTAACGATTTCGATGAAAGATACAGTATAGAGGTTTTTGGGGGCGAAAAATCGATTTAGCTAGGTCTCATCCGGAAAAAACGTGCACTCCAGGACTGCCAATAGAAGTGAAAACTTGAAGAATTTTATTGTGCAGGAAATAATGAATGTATAAGCTGGTGTCGTAACAGTGTTGCGAAATCAATGGTTTAGTCCCATCTCAAATAAACCTATTTTTCTTTCTTTCTTCTTTCAAAAATGTCTGACGCGCCTAAAGAAGTTTTCACTTCAAAAATCGTTATCTCCGTATTTTCACCCGAGCAGAGCTTAGTCGCCCAAAGTTTAGAACAAGATGTCTACCTTAGAATAATCATATGCCAGCATGGAATTAGTAAGTACCTACTATCATGGCAGCATGGAATTAGTATGTACTGTACATGGAATTAGTATGAACTTTCCTATACTATTAAATGAGCATTCTCTATTTTCACCAGAGCAGAGCTCAGTCGCCCAGGTACTAATATTATAAATGCGAAAGTGAGTTTGTTTGTTTGTGATGATATCACGCTAAAACGGCTGAAAGGATTTAGATGAAATTTGGCAAATGAGTAGACCATGACCTGGATAAGGACATAAGACTTGACACTTTTATCCCGATACTCTCACGGAATTGAGACTTGACGGATGAAACTGCGGGGCTCAGCTAGTAAGAAATAATTAAGATGAAGTTCCTGGAAGTCATATTTGAATATTTTGTTATATGATATTATATAATTGCATAGCACAGGTGTGAGCATTATGTACTAAAGAGCTACCATTTACTGGGTAATGTCTTTCATTGACTTGTATGTGCCTTGGCGGCTGTGAATAGAATAGAAAAGAATAGAATAAGGTCTTTATTTGCTTAAAATGTAGGTACCTAAAAATAAGTTGTGAGTATGTCATGCCCACTCAGATGTCTCGCTGGTGGTGGCGCGTGTGTTGGTTCATTTAGCTCCCTTCAAAATGGTTGAGCTTCATCCATACGTCATGTTCGTGAACGGGCGCTGTCAATTAGGACTGGGCATCTCTTAGCTGCCGTGGCTTAATTCTTTATTTATTTTAATTTTTTTATTGTTCTTTGTTTTATCTTTTTATTACGGATGCTTCTAACGTGCACGTCTTTCTACATTGTTCTCACATGTATTATTTCAACATGAATGATGTAACCAATATTTTGTAACAGTTTTTATTTTATTTAAAAGAGTATCTGTGGAGTTTCTTGCCCGTTCATCTCCATAGGTACCTACTAGGCTTTGGAATGGGCAACTAGCTTCATACTTCTGACTGATCGATTCCTTGACTTGAAATAAATGCTTTGAGTTTGAGTTACAAACATTATCATTTATAGGGAAGATAGTAAAGAAAACAATTAGCGTAAAACTGAAAACTTGCCACGCAAGATTAATTAACCGATATTTCCCAATAAATTCATGAGAAAAAAGTGCTTGATGAAAAACGAGGTCAGTACAGCCAATAGAAAGCTTTTATACTTCATAAATCGAGAAGTGGAATACTAACCGCTTTTAAAGTGTCAATTCCATTTACCACGATGTGCTCCATAAAATATGAGAAAAAAAACCGAAAAGCAATTTACACGCAAAGACAGATAAAGTAAGAGTACTTGTAAAATAACCGTTATTTTGATTGATTCCGCCTTTTGCTTTTGTTCATATGTCGTAATGTTAGCAGTTCCTTGTTTACGTTATTATTTTATTTTTTCATCAAAAACAATGACCATTAAAATTAGATTGAAGATTCTCTTCAGCTTATTACTTACATTATAAGTTCTATATTTTTTTGCTTTAGTGGGTAACAGTCTATTGTTGCAATAACATTTTAAAGAATCTACTACTTTGATTAATTTCTCAATTTTCTTGTGTTACTGCTGGGCTAAATGAAATTCTAATAATATACGTATAAATGAAACCAGCCAAGAGCGTGTCGGACCACGCACAATAAAGGATTCCCTAGTTGGGATGAATTTATACCAAGGACAAACTTCACATTGAAAAACATGTGCTCCCATACATTCCAACTGAAACAGTAAGTTTGTACGCACAATATTGGGAGACTTTAGACCATGTTATTTTAAGATCACAGAATTCTTATAGGTTTTCCAGTAATTTATGAATAAAGAACCATTCTCTGTAAGTTTTTCAAAATTTTTGGCATAGTAGTTTCGAAGATAATGGGAAGGAATGGTAAATTATCATATAATTTCTTAAATATCTTCAAAAGTTTTTATTTTAAAATTATAAAAAAATGATATCTCCACAACAAGCATTTGATATTTCACACGGTAGAGTTTGCAAATCTTTTTTTTCGGATTTGCCCCCGATAAGTGACCCCAATATACAAAATTAATTTATTTACGTTACACGTCCCTGTTTGTGTCACAGACATTCATATGTGTACAAAGTTTAAACTAAATTGGTCCAGTAGATGCGAAACAAATCGGCTGTGACAAACGGACAGACACATACGAGTGATCCTATAAGGGTTCCGTGTTTTCCTTTTGAGGTACGGAACCCTAAAAAGGCAAAATTCGACTTCTACTGAGTATTGAAGAATAATATCTTTACAAGTCTCAAGAGCTACAAAATTAATTGGGATTTCGTGAGTCCGAGAATATTTTTTCAATGGATCATGAAAATTGATAAGGATCCTAAATTAAGACCGTTCTTCTGAAATAAACATTTCAACAGGCCATAAAATGAATAGGTAAACACAGATACAATACAAATTACTTTGTTATTACCTAAACAAGGCATCTTGTTTCCCCATCTCGCTGTTACGGAGATTGTTCTGGACTTAGAAAATAGCGAACAAATGATTTGCCCGGGACGAGATGCATCCTGACACAGTATTCATGTGCACGCATCATACATTTATTCTTTACATGCACGGGTGTGTGAAGCAAAGGAATCACGGCTTTAAAGTCAGCGATGAAGAGAAAATAGTAAAGCTAAATTGTGCTCGACCGAAGTCGCACAGTGGATCGAAAAAAAGCTCTCGATGACATAGGAGTTTAAATTTTGAAATGTCGTTTTTTTGCTCGAAATTACTATTAATAGCCAATATGATAAATATATCATAGGGTCTCGTAGGCAAATTGGCAATTTTTTTTTTTTGCATAAAACAATGTTTGGAGCTAATTAATGCTCACTCACTTGATTTTTTTCAGATTTAGTAAGGTTTTTTTTTAAAAAAAAAAACTCAGTAAATCTGATGTCGATGATGATCCGACGTCCCGTTCACGGTGCGGTGAACAAACGGTCTTTGAATCAATTTAAATCTGATTATTTTTGAAAAATACAATGCAATACTACCAACACGTTTACCTACTCTATTTAAAATCTGAAATTAAATGGAAGTTACACAGTAAAGCCGAAGAATTTAAAAATGAACAAATTTAAAGCAGCTAAAGTGATACTTTCTGAACATGAAACATGATGTTCAAGTGGAATTTCTAAGGGTCAGTGTTACTGTTGGCTTCCCAACGATAGTCTTAGCACTCCAATTTAAGTGTTTGCTTCACTGTGGATTTGAAGATATAGGTAAACAATCTCAACAATAGCGCTTTGATGAGTACTGCAGCGCTGGAGCGCTGATAAATTCAAATTTCATTTTAAGTTCTAAACTTACAGACAGCTGGATCTATTCATCCCAACTTCGGCCTCAAGGTAATATGTAACCGACATTAGGCGATCAAAACTAATATCGATCAGCACTTTCAATGAACCTTGAATAAAGTAGGACACCGATTCTTTATTCCAATTTGGGTTACTAATTGCCATATTTTTTAATGTCACAGCGTCCCGCCTTTATCTTGTCACTGTCTTAGAGGCCACCGCCAAACATGTGTTGTAGACATTGTGACGACTGTACTTACTGCATCTGTAACGATGCGAGAACACAAATGAACATTCGTTGGAATTGCAACTTTATGTTTCACCACACAAAGTCTAAAGTTGATAAAAGTTTTAATGGCGCAGGACATGGAGTCAGGAAACTGGATGCACTGACTGAAGTGACAATGACAGGGACCCATTACATGAGAACTAGTTCTAACTTGGCTTTTAACTTGTTATCTACAGTCCTTGTGGGAAAATATAAATTACACTGACTAAGATTATTCATGTTACATATAATTACTGCTATGTCGCCCATGACTGATGAGAGCCTGACGCAAAAAATCTTAGCTCAGTAGTTTAAATATACAGGAGCTTGGGTAATTATTGTGGGATCTCACACTCCACATGATTAGAATTCTTGTAAGGTATGTTACACTTGACTTGATATTAATTTCATTGATGTAGGTTTTCCTTTTAACCTTTTTAGTACCTGGGCGACCGACCTATGCTTTGTCAAAATAGGGAATGCTCATTTAATAGTATAGGAAAGTTCATACTAATTCCATGTATAGTACAGCGGGCTGCATCAATTGGGTACCCCAGTTGTATTAAAATTTTAATACATCTGGGGTACCCAATTGTTGCAACCCAGTACATACTAATTCCATGCTGCCATATCATTATTCTAAGGTAGCCATCTTGTTCTAAACTTTAGGCGACCGAGCTCTGTTTGGGTGAAAATACGGAGAAAACGAATTTTTCCAGATATGAGGCCTAGCTAGATCAACTTTTCGCCCCCGTACACCCCTATATTGCAACTTTCATCAACATCGTTAGAGCCATTTTAGAGAACGTGATTACTTCAAAACTTTTACAAATATTACTAATTTAATAGTATAGGATATATTCAGTCTGTTATGACCTCACCGAGAACCGAACTTGGCTGTTTCCTCCTCCTTCCATTAAAAACCTAAATTTAGCCATAAAACCTTCCACGAACTCTTCAAACAGAACTCATGAACCTAAAAACATCTGCACAAACACTGTGAACCATTAGCCTCCGAACTGCGCAACACAGGACCGACGTCCATCCAACTAAAACCGTCAAGTCTAAATACGGAGTATCGCGTTGTCGTTTCAATAGCATTAGTTTGTTGTTGTTGAGGCGCCTAGGCTGACGTCGACAGCCCACGGACATAAGGGCTTTAACAGGGAAACAGTCGATATTGTACGATGGAATTTGATATTTTCGAGTAGGAGAGGACATGTTATCTTGTTGCTTGGACATGTGGAAACATGTCCAAACAACATATTCGAAATGGAAGGATCTTCTCTAGGTGTTTCATTAATTGATGTGACAACTCGCGTACCTACTAGAGAAACAGTCGATATTGCACGATGAAAGATTTTTTCGAGTGGTTGAGGATATATTGTCTGCTACATGGGGAAGAAGGTGGAGAGTTGAGCATATTTGCCTCTAGAGTTAGTTTGTAGACTTGAGTTTTCGACAGTTCGCGTAACTAAAGACTTTAGTAGCCTATAGCACAGTGTAGTACATGAGTACAGTCCAGTCGATATTGCACGATGAGATTTTGATCTTAACGAGCAAGAGAAGACAATTTTGAGCATGAGCACTTTATTGGATTTAGTTTTTTGGAAGGAAAGAAAGAAAAATTATTTGAGTGTCGTAATTAGGATTAAGGAAAGCATTTAAGTAAATAATTTATACAAACATTGATTATTTTAATGAATGCCGTATTTTACGATTGATTATTCTGAAGTGTTGACTTGAATATTTTGTGAACAAAAGGTCTTAATGTTGTAGATACACTATGAATGTTTCAAGAGATGATAGTGAAAGCGATTCTATAGAATTAATTTATTGGAGGAGAGAGTCCGAATGGAATTAACACTTTTAGTAGGGAAAATATTCTCTTCAATTTGAATTTCAATCAAATTAGAGCAATAAAGAACAAATAGCAATTTTATAACTTTTCTTAATAGTTTATTTGGGTATTAAAATAGTTCAGAGAACAAATATTAAAAAAATGTGTCAATATTTTTAAAAAACATACGCATTTAAATAAAGTACAACGTCGTTAAAGTCACACATATTTTTTCGACATTATAAATGTCTTTTTTATTTTTATTAATCATTCAATGTCAATTGATTATATTTCAACAACTACTTACCTCTGCGAAAAGATGAAAATTGGATTTTAATAAATATTTTCAAAAACAACTTCGCCTTTTACTCTTCTAACATAAATATTTAAGTTGTGTTATTCTTTGTGACCTGGATTCAGCTCCATATTACATTCCCTTCCACAACTTTCATATGAAAATATAAAGTTCGCATTTCAAAGGCCAACAACTTTTCACATCATTTCAAACACTAAATAAACATAATAACATGAAAATTTTAGTAACCGTCTCATAGGAATTTGAATATGTAATTCCTTTTAATCAAAAACAATAACTGATATGTTTTAACCGACTTCAAAACTTTTCCTAAACTAAACCGATCGAATTCGAAAGTGTGAACCCGGAAAATGTAACTACACGATTTAGATGCTAACATACACGATGGAATAAGCTTGTAAAAGAAAAAACGTCGAGTTTTCAACGGGCGGCGTTCAGAATAGGGTCTCAATTTCAATACCTTTCAGTTTGTTTGCCTATCTTGTTTCTATGTGATGTTTTGTAGTTGATCGCCATGACACCTCCAAGCTTGAGCTCTATCTCTGCGTGTTGCAAAATACCTTTCGTCTATTTCTTGGTAATAAATCTGAACTTTGTTGTTTTACGTTCATGATTATACTATGTTCTTTCTTTCTAAATAGTTTTCGCACTAGATTAAGACATCGTCAGATACATCAAAACGAATCTAAAATCCGATTTTAGGCAGAAATCGAATCGTATCGCTAAACCAAAACGATTTCATAAAAATACGGCAAGAGTAGATTTTCGTAAGCAATTATTTGTTTATGTTTGGATAGTTTTGATCGCTGCACCGAGCCTCTCCTAAAACCGATTTCTAAAAACGGATTTTGAAAACGTTTTCAAAATCTGACATCGGATATTTAACCGTTTGCGTAAAAATCCAAAACGCCCATGTCTAATTAGATCGTATCTTTTAAATTATGTTGTAAGTTTATGTAGTACAATTTCAAAAACTACTGTTTTATTCCGTCCCATATTCCTAACTCAGCTTTATAAACTCAGAAACTGTCTCATTCAATAACCGCTTACCGTTATCTGTCAGCGTTTTGTATGAAGATTGTATAACAAATCTCTGCTTTGGCTTATCTGATGGAAACAAGCGGGCTAATGGGTGTATGAGATCATTTTAACGGACCATTGTTCCTATGTAATATACAGCAAAAATTATGATATTGCACCTAGTATTTTTTACCAGTTAAGAACCGTTTTTGGGCTTATCAGGAACTTAGATAGGTTTTTTTTCTTGTGGAACTGTAAAACTACTTTGATACAGTTCCGTTTATTTCGTAAAATCTAGTTTAAAAATGTTACCTAATAAAAAATACTAGAGTAGCCGAATGACGTAGAGCTTACGTGAAGGCAATCATTTTACAATTGTGAGAAAAAGTCGATGTATGATATCGGAGACTATTAAATGTAAATGCCAAAAGAGAAACCGTACATTAGATGTATAGTAACATTGTTGGTGTACATCAGGTTCCCACAGCAAACCTCGTCTTACGAAAAAAAACATTGACAGAAACAGACTTTCGTGAGTATTTTTCTTGCTTCTAGGCCAGCGAACTCCCCACGAGGTAACGACCTATTACACAAAATAAACTCTACTCTTCTCTATTTACATTTCATGTTCCCAGAACCCAGGCGAATAGACCGCTGATACGGACAATAGACCGACGACATACAATATACACTCGACTTCTCCCGGCTGGAGTCACAATGTCCTTCAATTTATCTTCCCGTAATTTAATCTCAGACATAAAATAATGTCTCAAAGCTCATTAAGGATACTTCGAAGCAAATCCAAAGGAATGCTAAAAAGGATTGTTAGTACGCACTGGTAAATAGTCGAAACAGTTTGGCGCCAAGTGTCGAGACAAACTCATTAACGCTTTGGGTATCACTAGAGTGACCATAAGGAAAATTGGTCATTTTAGGACATAATAATTTGGCTTGATGCGGGTCTAAGACGATATTTAGCCGGGAAATACGGTAAAACTTTGAAATGAAATGAAATTTATTTGCCAAAATATAGGTACATACATAATAACATAGTAAATAATTTTAGTCTCACTATATTCAACTCGTGCTAGTCGTGCAAATATTTCTAGTACATGCATAATAATATCATGAAATTACATCAATGTCATTAGTCATGCATATCATAATCATAATAAAATTTACAGTTTTTCTTCGTTAATATTAATTAGCCACATTAATATTATAAAATATATTAAATTAGTTTATTATATTATATCTCACAGTAAAGACAGTTCATCAATTTATTGATTAGATTTATAAATAATGTAAAAATATATATAATTTAAATAAAGTGTTCATAAATTTATAAAGTTATACATCATGTCTGTTTAAAATTTAAATAATCATCTATTGAATAAAAACATCTATCACAAAGCCAATTGTTTAAACTTCTATTACATTCTAAGTTATTATTTTTTCCGGTAATTTGTTATAAATTTTCACCGCCATGGTGTAGCAGTTTCTGACACATAACTTTAATTTGCTTCGAGTTCAAAGGTTTTTGTACAATTTTTCTTTTAAATTGGGTCATCATCCTGCTCCAAAAGTGATAAGTGGTTTCTAACGAATTTACACATTTCAAAAACGTATAGGAATGGATGTGTAAGTAAACGTTTATCAGTGAACACTGGTCGGCACGAATCAGTCCACTTGAGACTATAAATTGACCTTATGCATTTTTTTCTGGGCTATAAAAGCTCTCTGGGCATCTGTAGGGTTTCCCCATATGATTATCCCATACCTCAATACTGAACATACATGGCTGTGGTATACCATTAAGTGCGTAAACGAACTTGTGTTTTTTTTTACAAAGTAGATTTATGTGAGATTTCCAGTTACAATAATTATCAATATTTATTCCTAGAAATTTTATTTCATTTACTACTTCAATGATGTTATTATTATATTTTATTGGTATGTCTATTGTGTCTTTTTCATTTCTTTTGTTATTTTATGTCAGGTATTTCATGAATTTAGTCTTATCGGTGTTTATTCTAAATTATTTAAATATAACATCACACCTTGTTTCCCCGAAGGGTTGGGCAGAGGTGTCCCTGTAGCAGGTTCACCCACATTTTGCCAGTTATATTTTAAGTCCCTTGTAATAGGGGGCGAGCCTATCGCCATCAACCGGGCACAAATCTAGACTCCAGGCTGCTACTGAGAAATTTCAGATAGAAAAACACAATTACAATTTGCCCGACCTGGGAATCGAACCCAGGACCTCATGCATTTACAATTAAAATAATAAAATTAAAATAATTTACATGAAATATGATGATTGCTTGTTCTACCTGCACATTTTCTCCTGTAAAGGAAATGATAAAGTATTTAGTCATTAATGTCATTAATGTAATATGTGTGTGGAGCCTACTTTCATTTTAATGTTTTGTTTGTTAGTTGAGTTTTAGTTTTAATGGTAGTCACTTAGCTACTTGTGTGTTAGAACTTACTACGCATTGTACAAATAAATTTATTTACACTATTGGTGTTAGAACCCTACCTAGAATTATTCTTGACACTACATAGGCCCAAGTGTGTGTTTTGTTAAGTTCTGTTAGCAGTTAACGCTTTCACTGTGATAGTGTTTCCTAAGAATATAGAAATAACGCTTTTGTAGTAGATAAATACTTGCTCAATTAACACCCAGATTGAAAGGTCGATTATAAGTAAATATAATGAAAAGAAAGAAAATACGTTTATTAGCGGTAAACATGTCGCAAAGAAAGAACACAAACTCAAAAAGAACAAATTGGGGGAAAATATGCTTCACATCCACGCAAAACGGCTATCGCTCAGCATAATACTGTGACCCTATCCGATACAGAGCCCCAGCGCTGGTTTTCAGCGACAGCCAGCGTTGACGTTATGACGTCGACCGGTGCAGCATACAATTACATTGTATATTAATAAATAAGATATGAAAAATAAAGTAAATCCTAACTAATATTATAAATTCGAAAGAGAGTTTGTTTGTTTGTCTCTTTCATGCTAAAACAGCTAAATAGATTTTGATGAAATTAGGCTCATAGGTAGACCATGATCTGGATTAGGGCAGAGCATACTTTTTATTCCAATATTCCTACAGGATTTCGACTTATGCGGGTGAAACCGCGGGGCGCAGCTAGTATTATAAATTCGAAAGTGAATTTGTTTGTTAGCCGCTTTCACGCTAAAACAGCTAAACAGATTTTGATGAAATTTGGTTCATGGATAGACCATGTCCTGGATTAGGGCATAGGATACTTTTTAATTCGATATTCTTACAGAATTTTGATTTATGCGGGTGAAATCGCGGGGTGCAGCTAGTATACAACAGAGAACATATATAGACTCCCATCCCATCGTGCTTACTAAAATACTAGCCCACCATCGTTTAATCACTTCTGATCGCAACTTCGATTTAAAGCAAAACGTGGCTCTGATTGGTGAGAACATAATTAGTATGGCCACTAATTGAATTTCTGTTCACTTCAGAGTCTAAATCGTGAAGATATAGATAGCTGTTACAAACTGACCATATATCTTGGGAGCGGAAAAATCGTGAGTTACACAAACGTATAGCAAATAGTTTACTAGGAAATGGTAAATGTTTAGGAAAGCTTAATGTACCATTACTTAATAGGGCAGTTTAAATTAGTATTGAGATAATTATAGCACGCTTTCTAACAGAAGTTTAACATTGTTTTGCTATATTAATGTCTTGGATATGCACTTATTTGTTAGTGCCACTAATAGGTATCTCCGTGGTTGTGAAATAGAAGATTGCATCTATAGGACAGTTGCACAATGATGTTTATAATTTTTTGCAACTTAAAAAATGTTTTGTGTTGTAATTGTGATTTTAGTTAGTAACAAGCTGATTAGTTTTCACAAGTGGAAACACCGTGAGGAAACCGGCATGCCTGAGAGATATTTCTCGACGGCATGTGAAGCCAAGTCAAAGGCCCATGGGCGGCTTTAAAACTCTGACACCAGATTAGTCACTAACCACACGAAAAGTAAATAAATTATTTTTCTTTAAGTACGCTGTACTGGTACACCGTCTAAATATTTGTTTGCTGCACCGGTCGACATCATTACGTCGGCGCCGGCTGTCGCTGAAAACCAGCGCTGGGGCTCTGTCTTGCATAGGGTCGTAGCATAATGCTGAGCGATAGCCGATTTGCGTGGATGTTACGCATGCTTCCCCCAACCTTTTCTCATTTATGTATTTTAAACTTTTTTACGCGTCATGTTTACCGCAAATAAACGTTTTTTCTTTCTTTCTTTCTAAAAGAAGAGGACAAGCGAAAAATCTTACTTTTAGTTAGGTTAGGTGTTGTCCGTCTAAAGGACACGTATTCTTGTATCCTAATGAGAAATATCCCATATTTTAAAGACATAATGGTCTATTTGAGAGCTGATTTCCATCCGAATCAATTCAATAGTTAATCCGACTACTGAGTAGCAAAACTCTTCGCAAATATCACACGAATATTACGTATACGGATAAATATAGATAAGAAGGAATCAAACAATAAAATAATAACCAAATATCAAATAGAATTATCTGACATTATTTCTAATAAATAAACATTATTTCTTTTTATCCACGATGTATTGAGGAGTTAATGTGCCGTGCAAAATTAGTAGACAAATGTAGGACGAATCCCGTTATATCAGCACAATATGGTTGTCCTACAGCATTATGTGCCGACTAAGATAGGACTAGAGAAGTTCCTATTGTCGGTGTTAATTGAATATTACATATAAGGTATTTTTGATTGTTTTTTTAATAAATTTGATTGCTGATTGCTAACTTGTACTTATTACCAATGATGGTCTATTAACCTTGGTCCATAAAAATTATTCATGAAGTCTTAGTTTGATCTTGAATATAAATACCTACTGTTTAATACAGTTTAAAAAAATATATATTTTGCGTACTATTGTTTAGAATTTTTTTTTTCTAACTGAGCAGTCAGCTGTGCTGCTGGGGATTTTGTTCTTGTCCTACTTCTTCTTCCCAGCTAAAGCACTAGGAAGTGGTGAAGGGTGGGCGTTTTGGGGAACTGTCTTATGTAATTTTGACGATCGAAAAGTGTTGATTCTCAGCCTAGTTTGAATAAATGACTTTTGAATTTTGTGTCTATCGACATTCATAAGTATCAGGTATGTGGACCATTAGACAACACCAAATCAATTTCCTAAAACAATTAGAACTTGCAATTATTATTTTAATATTATCGATTGCAGCCAGTCAATTATCATGCGTCTGTCAATAACGTTATAACTTTGGTAAGATTAATGACCAAAAATAATAACTTGAATACCGAGCTGCACAATAACATTACCAATTATGTTGATGTCACACTTTCCAAAATCTGCCTCTATCAAGCCGATTGTCTCTCGCACTTTTATCACTTATCACGTTTTAATATCCAAACTTATCTCTACCGATAATGAAAATTTTAATGACCCATAAAAAACTAATCACGAGAAACCCATAAGTACTTAACATTTAACAACAATAAGAAAAGAACTCCCACCTCATTCAATTTTACGATGCCTCTCAAATGAAACAAACGCCCCGACAACTTAAGTCTAAAATATCTTCGAAACAATCATGCAGGCAACGAAGTAGCTAAACAATTCCCATAAGAAAATTATGATATATGAATAGGGATGCAGTAGGTAACGTACGTACATCGACATCACTGGGGACTGCACTAGCTGCAGTACAATTCATATTGCATGTCCAGTACCATCGCCCACAGAGAACCGGCGAGTACGACGGATCCGAATACTTTGATACTACAGACCTCAGGGTCTTATGAACCGAATTGACTACAAAGAAATCTGGAATTAAACGCCATGAAGATACGCTGCATTTTAAGTTTCAGGTGGTCGGTGATGTGCTCTTGGTGTAGGATAAATGCAGCCCTAGACAGAGTAATAGAAAAATATAAAACAATTGCATAAACATCAACAAACGGACAGACATACCACGACTCCTTACCGAGTCAGAGCTCAGAGGTGACGTCTAGTAACTAAACAATGGCTTATAATATACGGGGGAACAACTCAAAGAGGATGCTATTAAAAACTTGGTATAGTGAAGTTTATGTAGAAAGGTTTATGAGACAATTTGTACGTAACTCATTTTAGACAGATAATTACGAAGTCTGCGTATCCTAGAAAAGGGAGACCTTTATTTATCTGAACTTTGTTGGATCATGGACATCTCTCTTTTATCATTGAAATCTGCAAATGGTAATATTTCAGACTCGCAGAAAAGGTATATCATCAGATGATATATCTGACGTAGGTAACCGGTATATGATTTGAACTCTAGCTGTGCGAATTGAGACATCGCAAGATAAGCATCTTGTAAATACTTCGGGTTCACACCGGTTTGATGGGACTGGCTTTTCAACAAACCTGCTTCTGAGGTGGGTGATAGATCTACACTATTTGCTTGAGAGTATTTGGCATTATACCAACAGTTTTCTGTTACTTTCCAAATGGAGCACCATCTTTAATGTCTAATGTGTATGGTAATGTACAAATGTCTAAAATTAATTAATTTAAAACACTCAAATTTCAATAGTGCTTCAATAAGTACTTCAATACTGATAATTTATAAAATGTACACGAATGTAAACGAATCCTTTGGTTTCGATTCTTTATATGTACTTCCTATAAAACCTTTACATAGGAAGTTAGCGTCCAATCTTATAACAGAAAGTAATGTACGTATAATGAGCCACAACATAAATTCACTTCATTAGGCGTTCCGCTGCACAAAGGCAACGTGTTTACTGTTTACACGAGCTGCTAACGCAAACTAACGTGTTTACGGTTTCGGGTTTACTGATATTTCACGGGTTCTTTCTGTTATCTATCATCTACGTCATCATCATCATTTCAGCCGAAAGACATCCACTGCTGGATAAAGGCCTCCCCCAAGCGTCGCCACATTGACCGGTCTTCAATCAGGGCTCGATTTAAAATTGTGTGATATAATTGGCTGTGGCATATGCACCGTCTAAACACTGTTCTCCTTCTTTTCGTATGGTTAGTGACTAACCTGGTATCAGCGTTTTAACACGATCATACGTTACGAGATCTAATGGTTCTCGTACGAGTTTTCGATTCAGTGCGCAAGCGAAATTGTACGTCTATCCCGCTTGGGCCAATGAATTTTCTTTAGGTTCTTTTTGAGTTAAAGTGAGATGCTTTAGCCCATCATTCATAACTACCCTTAATGTAGAATTATGACAATGAAAACGTACGAGATCTTATAGGTCTCGTAGCGATCAGATAGTAAACAATTCCATTTAGTGCGACACGAGACTCATTGGATCTCGTAAAAATCTCGTAAGAAGTCTGGTCATAAATCAATTAGTGTTGTATCAACTTTTAAAGAGTGCAACTGCTTGTGCTTCCTATCATGGATAAAAATGCGCGGAAAAGGTCACATAAACTTTTAGAACTATCATTTTCAAATTATTGTGATGATAATTGAAAAATTAACCGCAGTTCCATTTAAAGACAAAATAAATACTACTAAAGTCGTCTCTGAATACAAATATAAAATGAATGATAAGAAAAGACGATGTATCGAATGCTATGAGAATGCAAGATGAACAATGACAAAAAGAGAGGCGGATAAAAAGTAAACCAAGTCAAAGGGTTTTGCATTGGATTCAATTAAACTTTGTGCTTTTAATGTAACGTGTTTTAATGAAAAACATCGATTTGTTAAAAAAATATAGTAAAAGTATCATAACAAAATTAAATGATCCATTTATACATTCTCAATATTGCATTTTTGGTCCAATCCCATCCCTATTAGTTTTATTGATATTTAGGCACATGTGTGTTATGCAATCTAAAACGTCACGCAATTTTCTTACTTTCAGTGCATTATGAGATCCTAAAGAGCTCGTGATTTTGTTTTTGTATTTTTGTTTCCATTTTTTCTTTGATCTTCGGGCGAGCTCACATACACAATGACATATCTATCATCTACCGATGCATACAAAAAAAACTTAATTTGAGCAATTTACATAAAAATATTTTGATTTTAAGGTAACATAGTAATTACGAAAAGACAATAACGAATTATTTTAGACCTCGTGACACACCAGTAGTAGGTAGCATAAATCTGGATACGCAGTGAACGTGGTAAAGCTGCCCAAGATCCTCTGACTTGACTTCACATGCTGTCGAGAAATATCTCTCAGGCATGCCAGTTTCCTCACGATGTTTTTCTTCACCGTTTTTGAAGCAAGTGATAATCATACAATACACACACATGAATCTGAAAACTTAGAAGTGCGTACCTTGGGTTTGAACTCGAGACCTATGACTTGGCAGTCATTTGCTGCTTCAATTTTATTGTAAGCCACTGGCAATAAACTTGCATTATGTACGAGGGGCTTCACTGTTTTGTTCTTTATCTTTATAAAACTCTTGAAAAACCTTGACTAAAATGAGTTTCAAAAACCGGCCAAGTACGTGTCGGAACGCGCACAATGAAAGGTTCCGTAGTTGGGATGAATTTATCCCAAAAACAAACTTAACAATGTAGTTGAAAAACGTGTTCCCCCAGAGATTCCAACTACAAATGTAAGTTTATACGCACAATATTGAGTGATTAACCATGGTATTTTAAGACCATGGACTTCTTATAGGTTTTTGTGTAATCTTTAAGCATAAAACTATTCTCTGTAGTTTCGGAGATAGGGGTGTTGGTATATTTTTATCAATTTTCTACAGACAGACACACGAGAGATCCTATCAGGGCTCCGTTTTTTCCTATTGAGGTACGGAACCCTAAAACGTTGACACAATACGTTATTTACCTTGTATCATATAGCTTCAAGTAAGTACTAGACATACATTTGAAATAGTACTTGCATACACCTACTGTATTGCATCCGATATAATTTATAATAACATTACCGATCCTCCTATTCCGTGTGGGCGTTACAAATCCAATGACAATCAATAACCTAATCGATAGTGAAAGTCTCATATCAATTGAATTACTAATAACCGGTACTATTAATACCTTGACGATAGACCATGCCAAGGCATAAACTTACCATAGATAATCTAATAATATTATGTAATTATGCTTACATTTATAAACTCTTTATAATATATGTGTCAAAATTAATTAAAAGAATGCATAAAAAGAGCGTCTCAAATTTATTCTTCAAGGAAGGAATAAAGAAGATCCTCCGACCGGTGTTGTGTCTGGTGGGCAACTGCCCGACGGTTGATGTCGGGAAGTTATATATATGCTGATCGCCCGTTAAACTCTGCTTGCGCGATGCAAGATTTTGCGTGACGTCCGTGTGATGCATAGTTCTCATGTGGCGTTGTAAATACCGCCACATCATAAAAAATGCGATGATAGAGCATCCTTTTTTTTGGGTTTTGTACCCAAAGGGTAAAACGGGACCCTATTACTAAAACTCCGCTGTCGGTCCGTCTGTCTGTCTGTCCGTCTGTCACCAGGCTGTATCTCATGAACCGTGATAGTTAGACAGTTGAAATTTTCACAGAAGATGTATTTCTGTTGCCGTTATAACAGCAAATACTAAAAAAACAGAATAAAATAAATATTTAAGAGGGCTCCCAAATAACAAACGTGATTTTTTCGTTTTTATAGATAATGGTACAGAACCCTTCGTGCGCGAGTCCGAGTAGCAATAGGCCGGTTTTTCTTAAAGTATGAGCTTCCTCGAAAAACTGATGCCCGACATGAAAGAAAAGGAGCCAAGGAAAAACATGAAATTATTTTTCTACGAAGTGTTTCAGGAGTTCTTCCATTAATTTAAGAATTTGGAAAACTCTGGCAACATTTTATTTTAAAGCCATTTCAGCTCGTGGATCCATGTCATAGCATAGTCAATTTTATCCAACTGTGCTCCAGCAGGTAAAATTACATGCGCAAGAAGAAGGCACAGGAAGACAAAGGCGTGGGTTCGTGCATGTAAGGTAAAATTACATGCACAAATCCACGCCTTCTTCCGATGGGGATACGCAGAAACTACAGAACGCCACCTACTTCGCTCCTAACATACTCATTTTGCTTCGTTTATGTTCATACATCTGGTTGGATATGATGACCATTCGTCACATTCGTTATTTTGTCGCTATCCCTAATAGATCACATTCACTAATACGTCACCTTCTGCATGTGGTCAGTTTTCTTAACTCGTTTCATGCTGTATTTCGACTCATTCCCAACTCGTCCGATGCATATGAACACGTAAGCACAAAATAAACATTTCCATTACAACTAAATTTTATTATTTAAATTACGTACTCATACAATCTTGTTTAAACTTTTAATAGAATTGATAAAGAAACAAAATAATAATGAACTAAACTTAAATTGAACTTTTTGTAACATAATAGGTACCACGATGTACGAGTATACGATTTTGTGTTAAGGCTCGTGCAAACGGGCGCGATATGGCGGGCGCTACAGGCGGCGCCGGCGCGACCCTTGTACACGAGCCTTAAATAAAAATGATAATTAGGTACCTTCCTAATTTGGCCCTGCACAAGTCCGAGGTCATGGGTTTTCATGGACCTCGGAATGCGCCACCGTCGGGTTCCCAGTTAATGGCGGGAGGGGTTCACATCGGCGTCGAGTCGACGATGAAGTATCTAGGACTCGTCCTCGACAGCCGGTGGAACTTCGTCGAACACTTCCGACGGTTGGTTCCCAGACTGGAGCGGGCCGGGGCTGCGTTGAAGCGGCTCCTGCCCAATCTAGGGGATCCAAACGCCTCCTGCCGGAGGCTCTACGCGGGGCTCGTGCGGTGGCGCCCACACCGGTGCCCCGTAAAGGGCCATGGATGGCCCTTTACGGGGCACCGGTGTGGGCGCGTTCACTAAGGCTGCGGCCAGCCCGCCGGTTGAACGCGTCCCAGAGGGTCATGGCCATCCGGCTGGCCTGAGGATACCGCACGGTCTCCTGCGAGGCGGCGAGCCTCCTTGCCGGGTTACTGCCATGGGATCTGGAGGCAAAGGTCCTCGCGCACATTTGGGAGTGGCGCGAGGAGGCGAAACGCCGGGGCTTAACTCCGCTGCCGCAAGAAATCGCGGCACAGCGGACAGAGCTCCGGCGGGATCTCATGGCGTTATGGAGAGTGCGATTGTCGCAACCCAGCGCTGGGCACGCCACAATTGCGGCGATAAGACCCCTCTTTGAGGAGTGGCTAGAGAGGCGCCACGGCGTCCTCACCTTCCGCCTGACGCAGGTCCTCACCGGAAACGGCTGTTTCGGGAGGTTCCTGCACAGGATAAGGCGGGAGGAAACGCCCGGGTGTCACCATTGTGTGGATCGCCCGGAGGACACGGTGGAACATACGGTGGAGGTCTGCCCAGCTTGTGCGGAGCATCGCCGTGTCCTCGTGGAGGCGATCGGCGGCGGTGATCTCTCGCGTCCGGCCCTGGTTCAGGCCATGGTACGGAGCGAGAGGAAATGGGAGGCCGTCACCTCCTTCTGCAAAGCTGTAATGCTCGCGAAGGAGGAGGCGGAACGCGTGAGGGAGAGGCAAATTTCGCGCCCTCACGCCCCTAACCGCCGCAGGAGGAGACGTCCAGGGCGTCGGGAATCGCGAGGCGATTTCCGGCCACCGAAGGCGCGGGCTTGCGGACGGTGAGCAATGGGTGGCTCACCGTCCGATAAGGACCAGGCCCGGGTCGACGGCGCGTTGTGTTCCACGCGCGCCTCAAAGAGATGTCAGCAGATTTGAAGGGGTCCACTAGGGCCGATGCCTGCCGGGGTTGCGAAGAAAACCGAAAGGGAGATCGTTGCCCCCGGCAACAGGGCAACCGAAGGAACACGGGTGGGTTTTAGTCAGTAAGCGTCTGACACGCCCTCCCGCTCCGCCCAGAGCGGGAGAAGTTATTTGATGATTATACACCCAAAAAAAAAAAAGAAGGTACCTACCTAATTAGCATTTTGATTTACACAAAATCGTAATCATCAATAATAATAATCTATATAAGAGAGCTGAGAAGAAAAACAATCTATATAACGGCCCCTCGTACGCCTTCCAAAGGTCCGGGACCCCGGGGTCCCAAGATGTGTCGAAGACATTTGAATAATCTACACAAATATTTTTATTTATAATATTGATAATCATCAATCAGCGTACAGTTTGTTCGTCCAACAATTAGGTCAGTCTTAGCGCGTCTCCTCCTGGCGATTACACTCATATCTGCCTTATAAATACCTTTTGTTAGTTGCCTTTCATTAACCCTCTCAAAATGATCAAAACATCTAAGCATACTCTTTTCAATTTTTATCAATACATCTTTTAAACCGCACCGCTGCCTTATCACAGCAAATATTACAAGGCTCCGATTGGCGCTAATACTACCATTCGTATCTATTCGTTCTTCGATAAAGGAACTGAACGAACTTAACTTACGGAACCCTTTGTCCAGTACCCCTATATTATTCCTACGGTCAACACTACCACTATAAATTACGAGGAAACAACAGCACTACAACAAGCTACTGTTGTTGGTTGCTAGTCGGGTTGCTGACTCGTCGCGTGACTTCTCACATTTGTAAACGACTGCAACTATTTCTTAAGAGATAGAGACCTCAGGCTGCCTATGAGGCCATGATACTTCGCCAAGATTGTCCGGACTATAGATTTATTTAAAATAATTTGTATTCATTTTATAGGTAGTATTTTCAATCTTAAGTGACGATTTGTTTTATGTAATGGCGTTTTTTAAAGAAATGTTTGAAGATGTCTGGTGAAGAATTAATGTTGGGGGCTTATCGGTGCTTGGAATCGCTACTGGCTGTTCGGTTATTTAAAAGTGATCGGGAATTGTTTATGCTCTTTATTTGTTATCTATACGTTGAAAATTAACGATTGAAATACCTCAAAAAAATCTCGGTTGTAATTAAAAATATTTTCTATTGCATTCACGCGCTTCTTCGTTCGTGTATAGAAAAAACCACGCCCGTTTTAGGGTTCCGTACGTCCGAATGAAAAAATGGAACCCTTATAGGATCACTCGTCTGTCTGTCCGTCTGTCATAGCCAATTTGCTCTGAATCTAATGGAGCGATTAAGTAAAAATTTGGAACACATATCAAAGTCAAAGTCAAATAATTTATTTCAATTAGGCACATTAAACGCTCTTTTGAACGTCAAAATTTACAAAAAATAGAATTAAATAGACTATGAATTTCTGTGACCCAAACACGGACGTGTAAATGAATTTTGAATATGGGGGCCACTTTTAGGGGCAAATAAGAAAATTTAAATAAAAAGTTTTGCAAACTGTACCGTGTGACATAACCAATGAAAGGGTCGCAATTTTTTTTTTAAATTATTTTATAATAAATATGTTATAGTTATTTTAGAAAATAGATGAATATTGACCATTTCCTCCTTATCTCCAAAACTATTTAGCCTAAAATTTTGAAAAAATATACAGAACTTAGTTCTATACTTATAGATTACAGTAAAACGTATAAGATATCTATGGTTTAAAAAAAACATGGTAAATCTCTCAATATTGTGCGTATAAAATGTTTGGGAGAACATGTTTTTTAATTAAAATATTGTTTGTTCTTGAGATAAATTCATCTCGACTACGGAATCCTTCATTGTGCGTGCTCTAAAAGATGTTTCAAGTAATATACCTCGGCTAACTCCAGTCCTTCGGCTAAGAACTTTTGCACCAATTCAATTCTACCAAGCATGTGCTTTGACATTGCAAAATATACTTTAGGCTCCCCTTATACTGGGCACGCCACAATTGCGGCGATAAGTCCCCTCTTTGAGGAGTGGCTAGAGAGGCGCCACGGCGTCCTCACCTTCCGCCTGACACAGGTCCTCACCGGACATGGCTGTTTCGGGAGGTTCCTGTTCAGGATAAGGCGGGAGGAAACGCCCGGGTGTCACCATTGTGTGGATCGCCCGGAGGACAGGGTGGAGCATACGGTGGAGGTCTGCCCGGCTTGGGCGGAGCATCGCCGTGTCCTCGTGGAGGCGATCGGCGGCGGTGATCTCTCGCGTCCGGCCCTGATTAGAGCCATGGTAGGGAGCGAGAGGAAATGGGAGGCCGTCATCTCCTTCTGCGAAGCAGTAATGCTTGCAAAGGAGGAGGCGGAACGCGTGAGGGAGAGGCAAATTTCGCGCCCTCACGCCCCTAACCGCCGCAGGAGGAGACGCCCTGGGCGTCGGGAATCGCAGGCCGATTTCCGGCCACCGTAGGCGCGGGCTTGCGGGCGGTGAGCAATGGGTAGCTCGCCGTCCGATAAGGACCAGGCCCGGGTCGACGGCGCGTTGTGTACCACGCGCGCCTCAAAGAGATGTCAGCAGAATTGACGGGGTCCGTTAGGGCCGATGCCTGCCGGGGGTGCGAAGAAAACCGAAAGGGAGATCGTGGCCCCCGGCAACAGGGCAACCGAAGGAAAACGGGTGGGTTTTAGTCAGTAAGAGTCTGACACGCCCTCCCGCTCCGCCCAGAGCGGGAGAAGTTATTTGATGATTTCCCACCAAAAAAAAAAAAAAAAAAAGGCCCCCCTTATACAGTATTATTCAAGTCGATGGGTACTTTTGTAAATGACAGCATAATCATACGAAATATTGGTATGTATGTAACTGCATACATACCTATTCTATTGTAATCTTTATTTTATGTAATCTCTGTAACATGAGACTCATTCATATAAAATCCCTCGGAATTGAGCTCATCCCAAAAAAAAAACATACGTTACGTTTAATACTGTCATTACCAAACCCGATTTATTAGACATCGATTGCATTTTTACAGTCACCATACATCTTACAATAATATCTCATCATATTAAAATTCCGAAGCAATGTCAATGCTATTACAAACGCCGGTTCAGAGACCTCTCATAAACCTGCATATTTTATCTTTTAAACATAACAGAACTGATTATAAGTCACGTTCGACATTATTGATCTGTTGCGTTCATCGGCTGGTTGCATCAGAAAGACTCGTCACCGCATCTTCGACCGCAAATTGAGATATTGGCATAACCGGTCAACCACGCGTAGCTCATATATTTAAAATATTCAGATAAACCTTGCCTCGGGAATTCCTCAAGAAATCATTATTGCTTTTAAATTTAATATATCCTATACTATCAAACGAGCAATATTTGTATATTTGTAATCACGTTCTCGAAAACGGCTCGAGCGGTTTCGATGAAAGTTGCATTATAAAGGTGATTTTGGGGGCGAAAAATCGATCTAGCTAGATCTTTATCTGAGAAAATTCGTTTTCTCAGTATTTTCACCCGAGCAGAGCTCGGTCACCCAAAGTTTAGAACAAGATGGCTATCTTGGATAATGATATGGCAGTGTGGAATCAGTAAGTACCTACTATCATGGCAGCATGGAATTAGTATGTACTATTGTACTATACATGGAATTGGTATGAACACTCCTATTCTATTAAATGAGCATTCTCTATTTTCACCAGAGCAGAGCTCGGGCGCCCAGGTAGGTACTTTATTACAATACGAGGCTGTTACCCTTCGAAGCATCCACATCTATTTTACGTCGTAATGATACCGTAATACGTCCCATAAATTTTGAAGACGAGTAATACACACCACTATAAATATTAGTCTAAAGTGGTGATTTACCCGATTCGACTGACGACGCGACGGTTAGACGAGAGGGAGGTAAAAGCTCATTTTAATTCACTCTAAATTGTTACTAAGTTGTCTTAAAAGCGTTGAAACGGTGCTCTAAACTTACCAGTAAAGGTCGTTGACAAAGTTTTTTATGTTATTAAGATTCTGGTTTTTGATAAACCAGGAACTGAAGTTAATGTAGAAATTGATACGGGAAAACAATATGCTCACGGCGTCGCTGGTCCCGATAATAATAATTTAATGGATCGTTAGTACT
This sequence comes from Omphaloscelis lunosa, assembly GCA_916610215.1. Lineage (NCBI taxonomy): Eukaryota > Metazoa > Arthropoda > Insecta > Lepidoptera > Noctuidae > Omphaloscelis > Omphaloscelis lunosa. Next base: position 7,656,011 of record OU744247.1, read on the forward strand.
ACGAAATAACTGTTCGTGTGTAGACAGAATAAGGAAGGATTTGTTGTTTTAATGTGTAACATAAAATGCGTCCGCTTTAGGCTAAGCCAGTGAATTCGTATGAACTTCATGTTTGTGCAGTAAACTTAGACAGCTAAAATAAATCCTTTATAGGGGACCGCTGATTTGTTATTAGATAAAAATGTTTCGTAAGATGCCGCTTGCAAAACCTGTAATAAAAGCGCCGACAAACTTGTCGGGACTTTTTTTATTCTAAGCTATTTAGGATTTTTCGTTAGTGGGATGTTTTTAATCGGACCGGTGTCGGTGGTAAAGTGACGGAGAATGCTTGAAGATATCTGGTTGATGTTGATGTGTTCCAGAGTTGCGTAGGTGGGCCAGTTCCATTCCACAAGGTCAATGCTTTGGTGCCCTTCGGCAGTCCGTCGAAGGCGTCAAATGTAACGGATTATCGTCAGGTTGATTGACAGCTTATTGGCTTTTTTCATTTCATACCAGGCGATGGATGGGTTTAATTTGATCCTATGGATGGGGTAGAAGGTGGGGATAAATGTGTATTTTGTTTAATTTTTTAAGGTTTCGTACTGGTGTATATGTCTGTCTGTCTGTCCGTCTGTCTCAGCCAATTTGCTCTAAATCTAATAGACCGAGTAATTTGAAATTTGGTACTCATATATATTTCTATGACCCAAACACGAACGTGTAACAATTTTAAATATAGGGGTCACTTTTGGGGGCAAACAGGTAAATTAAAAAAAAAGTTTTGCCAGCAGTACCGTGTGACATATCAAATAAAAGGGCTTGTTGCGAGGATCTTAAAAATACTTTTTATATAATTTTAAAATAAATACTTTTTTTACCCTTATCTCCGAAACTACTGAGCCTAAAATTTTGAAAAAAAAAAATACAGGGAATGATTCGTTATCCACAGATTACAGGAAAACTATAAGAAGTCTATGGTCTTAAAATAACATGGTAAATCTCTCAATATTGTGCGTACAAACATGTGCAGTTGGAATGTACAGTAGAACATGCTTTCAACTACAATGTTATGTTTGTAAATGGGATCTCTTGGCCGGTTTTTTGTAATGTACGTTTAATTTGTGCAGAATTAACAATGTTTCTTTCTTCATATTTTTTCTTTAAAGTTGAGTCGATTCTTTATCAGCTAGTCTTTTGCCTTGTGTTCCCAATCGAGACGAGTTCTTAATAAAAAACGAAACATTAAAGACGACAATCATGAACACTGCTATGATTATTCAATATCATCCTGTCGGATATTTAACAGTAAATATCCAAAAGCAAAACACTTAAATCAAAGGAACTCCCAAAAAAAATACAGCGAAAGAAAATTGAAAGCAATCAAGAAAATATCATCGTCGAACTATTTGCCGCTACTCAGTCGGATTCGACGGAACCATTTGAGTAAGGAGTGAGAAGTACGGCATTCCGAGGGCGTATCGTTTGACCTATCTTAATGGATCCCACTTCGCTTTAGGCACCAAAAAACCCAAGGATAAGGAACGAAATGAACGTCAAGCGATATAGCGCTTCATTCTTAGTTGAGATATTTTTTGTGCTGTGATTTAATTTGTTTGGAAGATTTGGTGTAAAAAGGTTGAACGTGATGGTGCGTTTATAGATCAGTTTGTGGTGTTTATCGTTCTTGTAAAATGACCTGACGGAAATCTTTAAGCTGTTACGTCATCAAATCATCGGAAACAACTTAAAAGATAACCTATTAAATTTTTAAAATGCATAACTAAGACGCGACATTTTTTCCAAGAACTTAAAAATTATTCAAGATACTGTGAATACTAAAAAAGCGTCAAAAGCGCTAACAAACCTGAATATGGATCCTTACAAGGATGCTCACCATTAAAAAGTAATAAAATCCAATTTCAAAAAATCATCTCGACAAAAAAAAGAACAGCTTGTATAGTCGTAAATTTGTGTATAGGGTTGGCCTAGAAGCGCATATCGGTTTATGGCTGGACCTCAGTGAGTCCTCGCGATAAATCCATGGTATCGTGAGTCCGTGGATAGCCAATCGCAGTCGTAGTAATAAAGGTTAGAACGAGCTTTATTCATTTGTGAAGTCGCGTGGGAACCCTTTATTTGTAGCATAGACAAGGACGATTGGTGAATTCCAGACTAAATGGAAAATGGCGATTGGATCGGACGTATATTACTCACGCGTGTTTAGTCCTTATAAAATTCAACCTTGGTTAATTATTGACTTTATATGGAGAGATGTAGTAGTTAATAACCTGCATACGAGTAATTTGTAATAATATGCACTGCCCTGCTAAGCACAAAGGCGGTATCTCAACCGGAGTAAGTTTCGAGAAAATTGACTTTTTGTCAATTGAAATTTAAGGAAATATGGAGATATAAAAAACTTCTTAGTGGTTTTTTTTAAATGTTTTAAGTTAGATAGCGCTATTTCGCTTATAGCATTAGATGCGAAATTGTTAAAGCTATTGAATGGTATAAAAAAAACTAAAAGGGTGGATCTCAGAGATACCGCCTTTGGGCTTAGCAGGGCAGTGCAGTTAATTAAATTACTATTATGGTTATTTCTGAATAGGTTCAATTAGTGGTTCATCCCATACTATTAAATGTTAATAGGAATATTTGTATATGTATATATATATTTGTAATCACGTTCTCGAAAACGGCTCTGACGATTTCGATGAAAGTTGCAATATTAGGGTTTTAGGGGACGAAATCTAGCTAGATCTCATATCCGAGAAAAATCGTTTTTTTCACCCGAGCAGTGCTCGGTCGCCCAAAGTTTAGAGCAAGATGGCTACCTTAGAATAATGACATGGCAGCATGGAATTAGTATGTACTTTCCGATATTATTAAATGAGCATTCTCTATTTTCACCGGAGCAGAGTTCGGTCGCCCAGGTACTGATATAAATATGACATAATATTCAAATATTTGAGGGCCCCTTTGTGTATATAAATAGTATATTTCAATTTCAAAGAGATTAGGGTTCAAATTATGGTGATTCTGCTAAACTGAAAATTAGAGAGTATATCAAAATTGGCAGAGATATGAATCTTCCAATTACAAAATAACGTAATTCCATGAACAGTGAAAAACCACTGGCGAACAAAGATGAAATCGGCGCGGCCGCTGCAAAGTGCAAGGTTATTCGCCACATCAGAGGAACAATAATTCGCCATGTTTTTTTTTTGCAAAAAGTCAGTTGTTCGCAATTCCGCGTAAATACCATGAGTTAATTTGATAGTTGTCATTTGTAACATACATATTATATGACTTTATAACAAGTACCTGGTCGACCGAGCTCTGCTCGGGTGAAAATGGATAAACATATCGTCCAGGTATACCAACGTTGTATCGCATTCCCGAGGCTGTGAAAATAGAGAAAACGAATTTAGCAGAATCACCATAATTTGAACCCTAATCTCTTTGAAATTGAAATACACTATTTATATACACAAAGGGTCCCTCAAATATTTGAATATTATGTCATATTTATATCAGTACCTGGGCGACCGAACTCTGCTCCGGTGAAAATAGAGAATGCTCATTTAATAATATCGGAAAGTACATACTAATTACATGCTGCCATGTCATTATTCTAAGGTATCTTGCTCTAAACTTTGGGCGACCGAGCACTGCTCGGGTGAAAAAAAAAGATTTTTCTCGGATATGAGATCTAGCTAGATTTCGTCCCCTAAAACCCTAATATTGCAACTTTCATCAAAATTATTAGAGCCGTTGACTGCCTAGTTGGTCTAGTGGTTGCAAGCGCTACTGCTGAGCATGAGGTCCTGGGTTCGATTCCCGGGTCAGGCAGTGTTGTTGGGTTTTTCTATCTGGAATTTCTCAGTAGCAGCCCGGAGTCTGGATTTGTGCCCGGTTGATTTGCAATAGGCTCGCCCCCTATTAGATGGGACTTAAAAACATAACTGGCGAAATGTGGGTGAACCTGCTACAGGGACACCTCTGCCCAACCCTTCGGGGAAATAAGACGAGATTTTATGTTATTAGAGCCGTTTTCGAAAACGTTATTTTAAATATATATATATATATATGTGTTTATATACATATACAAATATTCTTTATTTAATTGTATAGGATAGGATATATGTAGATACTTTGTTACTGGTGTAGCGTAAACTCTTGAACTGGTTTATGTCTTGCATCACCCATTGTTAGACCAACGTTTTCCAGTTGTTTCGGTTCAAGGCTAATGTGACACCGACCATAGCTTGTTGGTTCTTTCCAGCTCATCATACTATCAGTCTACCGTGGAATGCTGCGGCTCTTTCTAGCTGTTTCAGGGCTCTAGATAGTGCATATTTTGGCCTACTCGGACTTTCGGCCCACAGGGAATCTCTTGGCTTAATAATGATGCTACCAGCTAAACGATGGCCCTCGCGCCCGTGTAATTAACCGGTAACATCCTGAATAGAAATCCGATACTTTACCATATAAATAGACTCTCAGTACGATACTTAACAACACCCTCACGGATTGGATAGGATTTTTTTACATGTTCAACGTACTTTTTTTTACCAAAAATCACTACAGTATGATACTGAGAATAACTGGAGCTGGTATTGACCCCAATAAGGTTCCTACAACGTGGAAAAAAGCACCCGAAAGCTTTTTTTGTAGGTAGAGATAAAAACCAGAGGTACAAAAATCCCGATATTCAGGAATAAAGCTCGGCGCCTGTCAATTTACCATGATACACAAATTGAAGCTATAAATAACAAAGCTACAGGCGTAACGATTATATTACATCATTAATGGGTAATAAAAACTATAAAAACATTCATTCAAACGGAATAGCTTCTTCGCAAATGATCGATGTTGATTATCTGCAATAATCACGCAATCAATCTGCCTAGCCTTTTCTCAACTATGTTAGGGTCGGCTTCCAGTCTAACCGGATGCAGCTGAATACCTGTATTTTACATGGAGCGACTGCCTGTCTGACCTCCACAACCCAGAACTTGATAATACGATACCCCTTGGTAAGACTGGTTGTCAAACTTGCTGGTTTCTGACGACCTGTAACGACTGTCAAAGATCCACGAATGACAGCCGGGGTAACGGCTTAACGTGCTTTCCGAGGCACGGAGGAGATGATGTTATGGAGTTTGGTTTCCGCACTTAATCCGTCAAGTGGACCATTGTGCGTGAGGCACGGAGGAGTATCGGCATGTAAAGATGGTCACCCATCCATGGACCAACCACGGCAAGCGTAGCTTAACCTGATGGATCGATCCGTGCGGCTGTAATTACTTAGCCACGAGCTCGTGCTGCAATAATCATGCAATGCTCAATAAAAATGATCTAAATAAGAATATGACACAAAATCAAATTAATTTGTTAGATGATCATTGCAGTGTATACTATGACTAGCTGCGCCCCGCGGTTTCACACGCATAAGTCTCGATCCCGTGGAAATATCGGGATAAAAAGTATCCTATGTTCTAGCCCAGGTCATTTTCTACCCATGTGCCAAATTTCACCCAAATCCTTTCAGTCGGTTTAACTGACTTTCGTATTAATAATATTAGTTAGGATTACCAACTTATTAGGTGACCGATAAGTTTTCTGAAACTTAATTTATTTCTTTTATTTTTTTCCAGTGTTTCTGCCTTTCGGATTAGTTTCATCCGAATAGTGTCGGAAATCAATCTTTGACCAAATAGAGAAACAAAACCAGCTTTTACAACGCATGATAAACACTATATACTATATGTTATAATACCTATTTACTAATTTCACAATTGTCAGTTACAGTAACATGTATCTGTAACACGTAATGTACCGTTTGACACTGCACTTACACGCTTTCGTTCACCGTAATCAAGTTTCTCCGTGCAGCCACTGATTTTATGCGTGGGCACACGCCTTTCCATCAACGCTATGGGATTGGGCACATGATTGAAATTTAGTCGATGTTACTCCCTGTATATGGATATACGAGATCGTAAATTTACGGAAATGCTCGGCTGTTTTGATTTGATTAATCTTATTGGTCCCCGTGGCACGTTTGGCATTTTGGTGGTTTCGTCGTTGGTAGCTGGTTGGTGACTTACCTGTTACTGTCCTATTATTTTAAATCATTTCTTTTAACAGTAAATAACTTTTAAATACTGGCAAAATTCGGGTCCAGACATGAAGTTAAATTAAATACGTATCATTGTTTCATTTCTGGAATTGACACATTTTTTGTTTACATTTTTATTTGTCTAAAGAAAGTTATTTACAGAGCAATTTGTTGCAAAATCTATTCATAATAATCCCCGACTTACATACATAATCACTGGCGTCTAAATCACGATTTAATCAAAAATCTGGGCCACAATAGCGACATAACAAAACAGTTAATTCGATGTGTCGATCGTTTTAACTGTAGATCATTTCTTACTGACAGTCCAACGAATACTTGACATAGATTTTTTTCACTTGCAACGCTTTTGAAGAGTGAAATAATCGATTGTGAAAAGTTACGTATATTACGTAATTTTCCGGAGACTAAAGAATTGTGCAATCGTATTTAAGGTTGTTTTTTTGGTCGATTTGTTGATTTTTGTGGTAGATTGTGAAACATTACTCTTAATAGTTTGCTGGCTGTGACTGCAATTTGCAACATCGCCGTCATTACTATTCAGCTGTTAGATGGCTTCTTTAGTTCATCGATTTTTGTCTTTTTTTGTCAATGTTTCTATAACCACCGCACTTACCAAGCGAATTGATGCCCATTGTAAGCAAATCTAGGATGGTGCTGCTGAAATAATTTCCTTGTATAAAGCCTTTCCTTCTTTTGATCCCTTACCAATAAACAAAAACATCTTTATATCCAGAACATGTTTTACAATACACATTTTTTATCTCACGTTATGATCTAATTAATTCATAATAATTGACACAAGCTCAAACTGTTCCATTTACTAGGTATATCAGCGGGATTTTGTATGCCTAGATTCATTTTTTATCCATTTTCCGCAAAAGCACTCACTCCGTTTGAGTAATATCGTTTATCATTTCGTTTGAGAAATGACAGACATCAGTAATCGACATTTTAATCCTTGCTGTACCCACGCGAACCATTAACGAATAAAAAGTGCAAAGTGTCGTTAGTATGATAAGTGAAAGATCAAGTTGTATCTGTGTTATTTATCTACTTTAGATGTAAGTAGATGTATTGCGTGTGTGCTTACTTGAGATTGCCACCAGTTACATTATAGAATAAGATTTAATCATACCTACTAGTCGCAAAAAAATTTAAGTTATTATAAGACTTTTTTGCCATAAGTAGGTATTATTAAAACTTCTCTTTTTTAAGGAGGGTGCAACTAATGACACATTTATATTTACCGTATATGACCCAAAACGCATCTGACAGGAATGATGAAAGCATCTGTGCTATGACCTTTCTACCAGAAATCGTTATACTTACCTCAGATAATAACTATTTGAGGTAAGCAAGGTTGAGCTCAATTTTACAGACGGGAATGTGCTCAATCGATGACCCATCCATTTGGCACTCCAAAAGCTTTTCTAATTTTGAAATAACTGTTAAGATAAAAAAGTAATAAGATATTTTTGTGTGAGCCTGAATTTAAAATTGTTAATTGAAATTATTCTTTATTTTAATGTTATTAAGTATGATTTTTAATTGATAAATACAGCAGAATAAAATACCATCCTTCCTCTATGCAATCTCCAATCTATGGCAAAGGCACATACGTCCCATCGGCCCGTCTCAAGTCGTTGGCATGTAATTATAATCTGGTCGTTTAATATATGTGATAAAGTATATATTTTACGATTCTATCGGCGCGCGGGCGACGTACATCGAAGTGATGATGGACCTTTTAGACGTGACATGGTAAGTTTTAGTTTGAGTTAGAAGCGAACGCGGTTTCCTATCAAACACAAACTCAAAGCATTTATTTCAATTAAACCCTTTACAGGCACTTTTGAATTGTCAAAGAGTCTGTCAGTTAGTCAAAAAATTGAAGCTAGTTGTCTATTCCAAAACGTAGACCTCTATGGAGAAGAACGGGCAATAAACTCTAAGGACACTCTTTTAAATATAGATATTACAAAATCCTGGGTAGGTACATTATTCTTGTTGCTTCTATATGTGAGAACAATGTACAAAAAATAATCAAAAGCAATTGAAAATATAAGATTAAAAATAAGCCCTGGCAGATAAGAAATGACCAGTTTCAACTGACGGCGCCCGTTCACGAACATGGCGCGTGGATCAGCACCATCCAGCTCAACCATTTTGTAGGGACCGAATGATCCAACCAGATTATATCTATGAATGGTACCTATATACTTATTGAAGTGCTTAAATTCACTGACTGAAAGCGTACAACCTAAACCACTGGGTCCAAGCGTGACATTTATCACAATAGTTCTTTATTTTTCATAATTGAACACCTAAAGAAGTTATATAGGGAATGAACGTTCATCTTTTTTTTTCGATGAGAAATTCCATCGGGCACACTGCTTGTTTACTTTATAAAATCTTGATTGATTCACAAAAACATTCGAACTTTGCGAAAACAGGGTTAAGCTACACACGTTTATCGCACGCTTCACACGTGTTTGCACGATATTAAGCCAATATGTCAGCTTATCCCTGAAAAAAAAAAACTTGGTATATTGCAAAATACGTGAAAAATTCATGAAAAAACAGTGGCACTCCGGGAGTGCCGACAGAAGTGAAAACTTGAAAAAAAATCGGCACCGCGGTAACGAACGCGTTAATATCTTTTACTTCACGCACCGCGGTAATCAACGCGTTGATGTCTTTTTAATGGTCAAAAGCTGGTGTCATCACGGTGTTGCGAAATCTGTGGTTTAGTCCCATCTCAAAAATGCCCAACGCGCCTAAAGAAGTTTTCACTTCAAAAATAAATGACATTACCAATCTTATAATAAGCCCAATACTTCAGGAAACGACAGCCATGTTCTAGTAACATCTCCGATATAAATCTACACTCAATGTCCATACAAATAAACAAGCAAAACAGTAGACAAGACTCGTATCATTGTAAACCTACAGATCGCCAATAACGGTCCTTTCTACAGGTCTAAAGGCCGCCGCACACTTGTTACACCCGACGCCACACCACCCGTTTCATTGGTCAAATGACGAAACGTTCCAATGAGCACGCCACATAGTGGCATGGCGTGTTATAAGTTTGTTCCAAGCTTAGTGTGATTCGTATATGTACTGAGCAGCGAGCTTGTTGCAATTTATCGGATACAGTTCTAATCTCCAGCAATAACTGAGATTCCTATTAGTAAAGTCCAATTAACCTATAGGTTGAACTGGAGATCAAACCTGGGACAAAGAAACGTTAGCGGACCAAAGCCATTAAGTTGACCCCATAAATTAAATGTTTTTTTTGAGAAAATTTATTAAGAAAACTGAATACATCTTGTAAAAGAAAGCTTTGGATTAAATAAAAGTGGTTTCTGGCGAAGAAAACATTGCCACCCATTTCTCAAAAATTTGGCAAATATGCGGTCACTAATTCATTTGAAATACGTGGTGATACCGATTTCGCATTTAACTGTTTATAACGAACTGTCTTTAGGAGGTCTATGTTCACTTATGGAGAAGCTGCTGATCTTATGATTCAAAAAGTCATTAAACACGAATAAATTTTGTGAAAAGACTACGTTTATCAGCATCACTTGGACCGTTATCGCACGGATCATACATTATGTCCTCCCGCTCTTATCTTACATCTTTTTATCTAAAAAGTGTGAGGCTCGTCCGCCCCCTCGCTGCTCCATCTCTTCACACCTAAGAATTCAATTAATCTCGACGCGCACCCGCTTCGCTGGCCACGAGATTCGTGACTAGTAATTACTTTTTGTAACAAAAAGAAAACAAATCCATTCTATACTCCCTCGCTTGTTTACGAAAATAAAAAGAAATTCTAACCGAGTAACGGACCATCAGAACAATGAATGATGACACGAAACTCTTCTTAGAAAACTCCCCAATAAAAGGGATATCTTGTTACTAAAATATTCTACTCCATTTATAATAATAACATACGAAACAAAGGCGATAACTAGCAAGGAGTAAATTACGAACAAGATTTACGTTTACCATTCATCATTCGAGAATTAATCTCCCCGTTTCTCGCCATCGCCTAGAGATATTTCAATATACCTCAAAAGAATCCCATTTATTCGTAGGTACCTGCCGACTTCGCCTCATATTTCTCCGGGAATAACAAAGGCTCCGGGATCAAGGCATGACCTGTGGGCGCGTTCAGCAACAAGTTGTAAAAAACCACGCGCACGAGAACGCAAGTCGCAAATGAAATCGAAATAACGTAACGTCCAGTCCCGGCAAGGTCTCGCGGAATGAGATACGGCCTTTTGATTAACCATTGTCGGCCAGCCGACCCGTGGAGTCGCCCCATAACACTGCCACAATACTTTATTTATGTCTTTATATTTTTTGCATTCTTCTATTCGCAATAAAGAAAATACATTTTTCTAACCGCTCTCAATAAGCTCTGACCGGTTGCCTTCATTTGCATACATTATCTATTTTTCACTTTTTTAATCTCCTCTATTCACGTGGTCATTATAATATTTATTAGATACGGAAAATTGATTAATATTTTATTTGTGTCTTAATTACAATTCAAATGACACATTAATAGCAAATTTTGACCGTCGTCGGTAAGATAATTCTGAAGCTATTATTCATAGTTTTGATGGTTAGATTTATATCGAGCAATAAGCTCTGTTGATTTGTTTTCAAGGAACTTTATGTTACGTGCCCTTTATTACCTTTTAATGACATTTTTAAGGTAGAGGGTTGGCTATAAGTCACGCTCTGGCCCCAAAAAGAAGCAAGCCTCCTTCTGTTAGTAATTACATGCAAGTTGGCGGACGCGTAGGGTTCACCCCTGTGCCTACATCACGCGATGTGAAGCTTTCGCAGAACTAAAAGATGTTTTAAAACCAGTAGCGTCGACCTTTGTTCGGCGGATAAACTTACAGACTCGAATCTTCAAATACTCATCGAACTTCGGCCATCCTGATGTTGGAGTTACAAAACTCCGTATTTAACTTTTAGATGAAACTTCGAGCAAGGCGCTCGATTTGTTTACTTCATTAAACCGTATCTTACAAAATTATACTCTAGTTTGATCTTTATCGAGGAGCCTACATAGCAGACATAAAATTTATATCACTCGATAAAGGAACTCTTTGTGTGGCGGAGTTTATATCCGAAAGTTGATATTAGCGTCAGCGTAAAGTCTACTCTGGGGGTTTTAGAGGCGCATAATCCACTCGTTACAAAAAGTCGACACTGCGATAAAACGTGCAATTAGAATGGGTTGGTATACGTAGTATCGTAGGTTTTCATGTGTGTAAGTAAGCGGACAGCGGTCGAGCTAGGCTTGGCGGCTTGGCAGGCCGGCGGGCGGCGGCGGCGGCCGGGGCCTGGCGACTTGTCCTCAACTCGGTAGCCGTGGCCGGTTCTCGCTGCTCGCCACTCTAGTACGGCACGGGCGGAGTCACGCAACGGACGCGCGCCGGCACAACTCGGCGCGCGCATACACACACGAACTTAAATAACATTTGTTCATACAAACTTTTTCACCGGTGTGTTTACTGACTGTGTTTGACTGTTTCATACGGAGGATTGAGTGCACTTTGAGTGACTTGGGGACGTGTGAGGGATTTGGCGGGAGTTGAGGGAAAGTGGCAGGACGGAGGCGCGAGCGCGCCCTCTTTTACATAATCGTTGATAACTGGAGCTTTCGTAATTGTTGCGTGATAACAGTAAGTACACTTTAGTCAATCTTTATTGTAAGAAAGTTTTTAGTGTCTTAGAAGTAGAATGTCGTATGTCTTCTTATATACGTATTGTTTATGTTTAGATACGCTTCACCGTTTAAAAAAATACAACAGTTTAATCTTTCCGTAAGTAGATATTATTGCTCAAGATTTTTCTGTTTGCATTGCGCATGTCAAGTTAATGTTGATACAAAGTTATCTTGATAGACGTAATCCTCTTATCTGTGCATTAAGTACTGCTTTAACTCAAAACTGTGTCTCGTCTGTTGCTTTTGTAAATAAACACAGATATAAGTAAGCAAAGAGTTATTTGAATATTTTAGTGCCTAATTTGAATTTTTGTAGGGCGGCTCACATACCTTGTTGTTTGAATTCGAAATGGTTTGAGCTCAATCATGAGGTTGGTTGTAGTTTGCGTAGTATTAGAATGGCATCTATTACCTTTAAGCTGTTTCGAACTTTTTGTTTTCTAAGTTAGGGTTTGATTTTCAATGAAGGTTTGTGGATAAAATTTATTATTCGATATCAATTTTTAATTCCATAAATTTGCAGTTTTATGATTTATTGTGGCTTTACATAACCTCCGGGGAATAATGAGATCGATTTTGTAGGTTTTGGTTTCCTCATGTTTTATTTAAAGATAATGTTATTTAACTAAGATTCGTTTTGAGTATTACATGTTCGATAAACGATTTGGCTCAATATTTGAACGGTAACTTTCATGTTTTCAGTAAGTTGGGTTCTGGGTTCGATTCTTGGGTTCTGCTAAAGTTATTGTTCTGATCTTTTATAACTTTTATTATTGGTTTTGATTTGAAATACTGTCATGATGATTGGTATGTAAGTACATCGGTATAGTTAAATAAACGTGTGGATGTATTAGATAGGTATACATAGGTAGGTATCTATACCTAAGCTTATATCTAGAAATCTAGACTTTAATAAGGAAAAGGGGAAGACATCACTGCACTGACTGGTCAAGTGTTGAGCATCTGCACCGCCACATGCGGCCTACTCATCTCATTATGGAGTGTTTACCGTGCGACGAGTATATATACAACGTCCCAACAATTTCTGATCCAGCCTGTCCTTTCTTGCTGTCCTCCCCTCAGCGACGCCCTAAGCCGAGGTTCGTACCCCACAGGGGGTGCCCTTAGCGAGCGTTCGCCTAGTTTTAATTTAGTTTAGTTTTTTGCTCCTGGCTGGAGGCTCTAAGTGTAGCAGCTTAAGGCACCCACAGGAAAGTCCGGTTAAGCAGCCAAGACCTTAGTGGTCAAAACTGCGTTTTAAAAAAAAAAAAAATCTTTCGTCGGGCAGTTGCCCACCAGACAGATTTCACACCCATCTGGACGGAGGATCCTCCCTTTTCTACGGAGGATGAGTGAACTATACACACTTTTCCTCATACCTCTATAAATTAATAACTTTTGCGAGATAGATATGAGAATTTTTTACTAGAAGAATATTGTATAATCGCTTCAAAAAAGAAAAAGGACGATTCATTATATATATATATATACTTTATTTTACACCACAAAATTACATAACCAAAAATAAATCAAACACTAAAAAATATACAATGGCGCTTTCCGCGATCTCTTCCAGGCAACCTTGGAATGGACAGTGATTTGCCTGGACATAAAATGGGGTTGTCGTTGGTGCAAATAATAAGTATACAATATACTAGAATATATACACAGATATATACATATCCTAAATAATAGATACATAAATACATACATACTTACTAAATATATAAGCAACAAAAATAAATGAAAACTATAAATAATTACAGTTACGAAAACAAGATCACAACGATGAAGATGTAACTATACTAAGCTCTAAAGCAGAAACTTATTACTGAGTGTGCTTGCGAATAGGTACCAATCTTATAATTACTGTATCTATCAATACACCAAAAAATCAAACAAAAATATGTGTAGATATTCTATTTATTTAGAAAGAATGAAAAATTGTTTATTCTGCAAAAATAAAAAGTACATTACAAAAAAAAAAAAACATAAAATAAACACGTACAAAGTAGACAAAAGCCTTGTATTCAAGCAGTAGAAGTTTGTCAATTTTATCTATTGCTTGACCAGGGCCAGGGACCAAAGACAATTTATTTTATCATATATTATCAGTTTAAACAGCCAATTGTTAATCTTAATTCAATTTCTTAAGTACCTACTTCAGTTAAAGTCTTCAATTATACATAAGTCAGTGTATAAGGAAATCCTACATTTGCTTTGCAGGTATCTTAAAGGTAAACTAAGCATAAAATAAGATTAACTAAATCCAATAAGCCGACGGGGATGCTCGACGCAAGACCAATCACGTTTGATGGCCAGATCGTGGCCCACTGTCGCAATTGAAATACGCCATTATCGGCCACTTATCACCGCTGACGTGCCGACTAATCTTGAATACAACCTACAATGTTTACCAGTTACGACATATTGCATTTTTGCATTTTAACTTAAAAATGATGTGATTTTTTTCGATCATGCTCTTGCGCATCCTAAAGATTTTTTTTAATAAACATATTTAAATTATTACAAAATAAATAAAAATGGTTACAACCAAGATAAACGAAGTTACTGGGGAGTTTTTTGTGCCACTTCTTCCCAGCTAAACACTAGGGAGTCGTTAAGGGCGGGTATTGGGGCTATTTTTATGTATTTTTGACGTTCAGAAAGTGTTGATCATCAGTCTAATTTGAATAACCGTTTTTTATTTTTAAATAGTAAGCATTCAATATTTAATGTATTTGAAAAAAAAAAGAAAACAAATCGTTAATAATCGAAGTCAAAGTCAACAATGTGATAGTGATGCGCGTGGTATTCTCGTGATCCGATCACGAGATCGTGCGACACCACACTATCAATGCTCTTTATCTTTTTCCAGTACGGACTAGTGACGGGCCGACCTTAAAATAATAAGTCGATACTTGACTTGACATTATTAGTCAACTAGAGGCAATGCACTGGATAACCAAACTAAACCTGCTTGTTTAATAATGGATCACAGAATTCAAATTAGCAGTTCCAACTGTTTTTATTTTACTGTCATAAACGCGCTTTTAAGTAGGTAATCTAGGTTACCACTGAAATACTGTTAGTACTTGAAGGAAAATTTTAAAGAACTCTTGGGTTTATTATCTAAATAGGAAAACACACTCAGTATCAGCAACAAAGTACATAATAAATAGATCTTACGTATGTAAATAAATGACCCTTTAAAAGATTCTGTGTATGAACAAAAACCTAAAAGTGAGAAAATAAGAGACAAAACTTGAACAAAATACTAATAGTTCAGTATATAGAATCAGCCAACGCCACTCTTTTTTAACTAACCAGGGCCACTGTCTTGCAATGAACTGATAGGAATGAATGATAGAAGGCAATATGTTAGCCCCCGGCCGTCTCGCAGAGCAAATCATGAGATCGTGGCCGACACTCGGACTATCTTATACTCTTTATCTGTGTCCACTTCACTAGTGATGAGCTGACTAGCTATCGTAAAAATATTAAGTCGAGAAAAAAGTTGAAGGACGAAAAAAGGCTCAGAAAATCAATTAGTGAAAACCCCAATCAAAGAAAGGTACTTATACGTGGTGGTAGGTGTATTAGGTTCCAATTAGTCATACATTTTTACATTTACAGCCCAAGAGTTTTATTATATTAAGTTAGATTCCAAACCCTCAGCAAAAAACAGGGAAACGAAATTACTTAGTCTTACTAAGCAGTCCTTAAAACTTCCTCTTTAAAAAAAAGTTTTCTTATCCTGGGTTCCTGATTTATCCACAAATTGCTGGAAAAATATTAAAGTACTGAACTAATACTTAAACAGATAGAAGGTAATAGATATCTCCCCACCGATGTTGTAAACCCGGTCATAAGACGCCAAGATCGTGTCTGTATTTGACCCGAATCTATACTCTCTGTCTTCGTCTACTTCGCGGTCTGACAGTTGAGTACTGGTTAATACGAAATGATACCAAATCAATCGTCACGTAACTTAATACGATCATTACTTAAATGGCGGTGCTACAATGTTTAGCCGGCTGTTATTAATACGTCTTACGTATTTGAAACTTAAATGGGTTTATTTTAGTAAGCTTGATTTCAGATTTTAAGTCAATATTGTTTTTTGAATGTGACATTTGAAATTTATGTAAAAAAAGCAATTACCTAAATCGACTACAAATAAAATAAAATTGGCAGAAACACATTAGACGTCAATAATAACAAAAACAAAACCAGGCAAATAGTCTATCCGATAAAATAAATCGATTGTTAACGACTACAGAATCGAGTATTGCGTCCCATCTCTAGTTATCGCCACAATAGCGTCCACTCGTTAGGGCGCGACACTGACTCTGGCGCCTAATGGCGCGTCGTGCTGCCAATTCTTGGCTTAAGGCTCTTTCACGACCAGCAGGCGTTAGCACGCATTAGTTTAAATGTGTTTTCTTTTATGGCAATACTAAAGTTAAGGGTGTTGTCATTGTGAGAGTAGATGCACGTTTTATTGCTGAGTACATACCATAATTGAGATGGGCCGACTGAAATTACGTTTATTAGACTCTTGTTCTAAAATGGGAAGACAAACACAAAAAAGATGCAAAAATATTTTTGACTCAATTAACTTTCTACACATATTGAGACAAACGTATACGTAACTTGCTTATTACCTTACAAAAGTTTACATCCCGCCAAAAATGGTGAAGATTATGCACCTTTTTACCAACAAACGCCCATAGTGATGCGCGTGCGACTACGAGCAACAAGAATTCGAAACGCGCTTGATGCCTATAAATGCTGCAACTATGTAAACGGAAACCCATGAAAATCTTGAGTGCCAATAAATTCTATACTTTTCGCTTTATATCTGACTCATAAAATACAATCAAGAGATCTTAGTGCGAAGCGTTAGACGTTTACAAGCAAAAAATATTTATATTGCTAATCAACAACATGCGATTGCGTAGCGCGTTGATGTCTTTTATATGGAAGAGGAAGCGGCGCCAGCGCAACCGTGTTCATTCCCGACTTCTTACAGTTTTTACTATGCTTTTAATTAAGAATTTCATACTGCGGATTGCGTGATACTATATGATAAATTAAAATTTAAACAAGTTTCTGGAATGTTTGCAGTATGTAAATATAAAATATTTGCACCAAATTTCCGAATTATATTACATTTTATGGACGCAAACGTACCTAGTCCTACAAAATTGGTGCATGTTGTCATATGTAAGTTTACACATAAAGACACATATTTACTACAAATGGCATACACTGACCAAACCGTACACCTGTGTAGGTGCAAACTGTCATACTTTTCCATAGCAGTATTCAACATGAATATTTGACACAAAATATGAATTTTATTAAGCAAGCTTACGTATCAGTCAATTTAATATTAAGCCCACCGTTTATGCTTTCCTAAATTTAGAGCTTATTTTATCTCAATTTATTGCAAGGGGTCCTCAGCTTGAGTGCATGCCTCGGCCTACGCGGATTATTTAAACAAAGCAGACATCGTCCCATTACGAACGAGTTATATCCCATTTAAATAGTCAATTATATTGAATATTGCTCAAGTGAGTTTTCTCTTTATACTTAATTACTGAAGCTATAAATAAAAATGGCCTCTTGTTATTAACAATAAGTCTGTTATTATTTATAATTACTTCTCCAGTTTTCTCAGTTAAACTTAGTATTGTATTGGTAAAGCAATGAACAGTTAGTTCGTGTTTTATTACCTGTTTATTTATCGGTTTCTATACACGAATACCTAGGTAAGTATTGGTTACTGGTTATGAAGGACGCCTGGGTTAAATGTTCACATAACCGTGATATTTATTTCTCCCCGATGTAGATACAAATAGTACTTCTAAAGATCTTTTTTTTTTAAATTGACCCATATTTAACGAAAAAAATAGTATCCAACCGAAAATGGATTTTCAGCCGAAAACAAAAAGGTAAAAGAAACATCGGCTTTAGTCTTATTTTCGGCCGAAAACGAAAATGATTTAGACATATCAATATTTCCGCTGTACAATGAAATCTCGTTTGTTTTTTTTTACACCTTGGAAGTGAAAGATCAAATATAGGCTTTAAAGGAAATAAAACGATAATTCCATTAGTGGTCACAAAATTTCGTGTGTTTCTTGTTGTATTGATTCACCTGATATTGCCGAGCTTTACGAAGTAGGCCGAATGACGCGCGAGAATTCACGAACTTCTGATCTTTCGGCTTGGTCGAAGATTCGGCTGGTTTATGGCCGAAACCGAAAATATGACCGAATGATGATTTATTGGCGGAAAATGGCCGAAAACTATAACGAAAACAAAGCTTCGGTCGGTCACTAGAAAAAGCTTATACAACCATTATAATTTTATGTCGTATAACCATTAACCCTGTATATCAAGGTAATTGGTTAAAATTTATATTTTAATTTAATACATTTAAAAAAATACTTGAAAATGGTTTCGTATAACCATTAACGCTGTATATCAGGGTTACATAAAAAAGTAAAATTATTATAAAGAATATATAGATAAAAGACAGTTGAATTATCCTTCTTATCTCTGCTAAGCAAGCGGATCCGTAGACTTTAACTAAATAAATTAAGGATTATGTTTCTTCTCATAGATTTTTCTATAACTTTTGATTAATATCAGATGACAATATGACAAGTTACAATCAAATTAAAACTTTAAATTATCTTCATTCATTTGTCAAATGAGATTATGTAAATATCGTAATCAAATCCAGTTTTTTTTTTTTCAATCGTTATTTCGAATCAAGACTTAATCACCATCTTTAGAAATATGAAATAAATTATTCAAAATGAGAGCAAGGTTAAATCAAAATGGGTATAATTTTTTATAAAAATGTTTTTGTATACAAAATGAAGGGTCTACAAAATAAAGCTAGCAATGCTCCGTATAGGTGATGGGTATCAATATCTAAATACGGCAAAATAAAAATGATTTAATGATTATTTTTTTTGGGTCATCGACCGCTGTTGATGTTGTTATGAAGTTTACACAAAAAAGAAAAAAACTTATATTTCAAGTGACTACATTAACTGCGGTTGATGACCTTAAAAAAAACACATCGCATAATTTATTTTTTGTATGATCATGTTTAGATACCGACCATCACGTTGGTGGAGTTTCGCTAGTTAATTAAATTTCACCCTGTATTTGCTTGATATACAATATGTAAAAAAAACCTTGTCCGATCCGAAAGGGGCACATAGGTACTGCAATAACATTACCAAAAATTATATTCTATAAAATTGTTATTGAAAATAAAAAAGGTATTGGTATTTAAAATTCGCCTTTTTTATCAAAATTACCCGAAATCCACGACTTTATAGTTACGACTTGTAGACACTTGCTAAACAACGGCCGCTTGCGCCCCATGAAATAAACCGCTAAAATTCCTAATTGAAAAAATAATGTGGCGATTTTTTTTCCTGAAAATTTTGACATAAATAGACTCTCAGTACGATACCTACCAACACCCTCACGGATCAGTTATGGTTTTTTTTACACGCTGTATATCTAGACCATCAAGTAACTAGGCTCTTATTATCAAGCACACGACCGATTCCTTCATACATAATCGGTTCTCTTTTTACGGCCACCCGCCGTCTGACCTCACTACCCTCAGGTCAATTTTCAACCTCAATAACGTACCAACAAAACATAATATTACAAACATAATAATGTCAGTTAATATAGGTAATCTCTAATGATCGGCCTACATACCCTGCTCTCAGGAAGTACGTGATTTGACGTAATAAAACACCTCGATATGGTCAGTTCATCGTGTTTTTTGGCGACCACAGAACGGAATTTATTGTTCGATCTAATGTAGGTCGGGGGTATAAATTGTGTGTGTTATTTTTAATTCGGTGTAGTATATCGTAATCCAATGACTTAAAAAAAAGGGTTTTAGCAACAATGTTTGTTAAAACCCAATAACGCAAATAACGTAACATTTTTTTTTTAAATCTTATATTTATGTTTGCTGGTCGAAGCACCAGACTTCTGGTACCACGTAACACTAATTCGTGACACAGGTGTGACGGATTTTAGCAGACATTTTTAGTGTTAATCCGATCTGTGAGTCACCAAAAACATACCCTCGTCAGTCGGTTATAAAGGTCATCCGTCCAAGTTGATTTTCTGTTAAGGGTCCAAGAAGGTTACATAACTTTGACGTAAAAGCACGTAATTCAATAAATAATTTTACCTTATGGTCAGTTGACCAGTTTTTTGGCAACCAAATAAACCTAATCGTACAACTAGATTTAGGTCGAAGGTAAACTGTGTTTTCCATTATTCATGTCCGATTGTTCTAAGGTTCTGACGGAAAATCGTTAGCGGTGACTCATTAAAGAAATTCGACCGGTCTCGAGATCCTGGTTCTCGATAACATGGTTTGCAGTGTATCGATTGCAAAGGAATTCCGATTTGAATAATATTTTGTGTATCGATATAAATCAGTCTTTATCGGTCGGCACTTTGCGGCGCCTTTGTGAAGTCTGTTACGCATCATGTTGGTGTCAGTTAAGGTAATTATATTTGGAAGTGGGAACCGTAAATTAGAGTTTTGTGTCGGTTTTCGCAGGCGTATCTTTGTGTTCATAAAAAATATCATAATGTCAATTTATATAAAAAAATTATGGTGTGTAACATCTTTCTTCTCGTTGTCCTGTAATCTGTGGGAGTGATTTCGTGAAAAGGGACGGAAGTGTGTAACAGAAAACCGGAGAAGCGCGCGCTAATTGATTTGACCAATGAACGAGCGCAGTGCTAGAGTTGGCCGTCATATGATACCAACCCATTTTTCGAGAGGTTGGTACTGTTGAGATTTCAGATGTTACACGTCAAATGCGACTACTGTAAAGTTCGCTCGTTTTTTTTTTTCGTCATGTAGAAATTCGGTCAATTTGATTGAACAGACATAGATGTTCAAAGAACTCTGAATTTTTAAACAGTCAACAGTTGACCTAATCTTTATATGGACATCGTGTCACCTACTTTTACTTCTACAAAATATCATTACTACAAACAAAATAATAAGTAATAGAAATACAAATCAATAACACATGAAGCTTTTATACTTTAAATTCTAAACCAGGCTTCAAATCTATTGTCAATTTAGTCACGTAAATTAACTAAAAACTTCGTCCTTGAATGACAGAAGTTTTCAAACTAACGTTGTATAATGTAACACACACATGCATATTCGTAAATACATTTCATTCAAACATTGACCCCTGGCGGATCGATAACAAAGAATACGTCGTTTGAATTGACCGCTCGATGTAGAACGAAAGTTTTAATTATTTATGGAAAGTACTTGCAATTGAGGACACCGTTTCCAGTAATAGGAAAACTCAATACTGCAAAAAAAACCTATTGTCACAATCGTGTAATTTATAATATGAATCCAGTTTTGATCAAAGTGATTACTCCACTTTCTAAGGCCGTTTGTCCACCGCGCCATGAACGGGACATCAACGTCAATGAGAACGAAATGACGACACCGAAGTAGCGACAGTACATCGTATGTACTGTCGTACAGACTCTTAACATAGGATTCAGTTGAAAACCAGCGTCAGGCACCAGTTGTATGCTGAATTGGGCCTATTTGTCGCAGCCGTGAGGCATACAATACTGTTTTAAGCATTCTATGTAGTTTTTTTTTTTTTGTTTTTGAATTTTATGTACCTGGATCAAATAAATGTATTTTCTTTTTTCTTTCTTTTTTCTTTTCTTTCTTTCTTCTTTACTATGGCCGCGTAATCTCGTTTCTCGTTGACGTCCTGTTCACGGTGCGGCGAACAAACAGTGTAAAAGCTCAGTTTCATTTTCCAAAAACCATCATAATCATTCTCCCGCCCATATCCCAGTTTATTTGTTGTCGGTGCAACTTGTTTTCTTCCACTTCTCTGTTAGTCGTCATCTTAGTAGTCACCCCCTGTCTATCCATAACATCTTTAACACAGCCCATTCGTCATCTTGTTAAATAAATTCCATTTGCCTAAATAATTGACACAAAATATTCGACGTTCATGCTTTTCGAAATAAATATCGAAAAATCTCTGTTTCGTAAAAGTCTCGCTATTTCTAATACAAGCTGCTTCTCACACGGACAGTACGTAAGCCTACATTCGCACGGACGTAATAAAATCGCGGTGATTTTTTTTTCGTACACTTAATTTCCAACACTCTGCTTAGCGCCGAGAGTTGAAAATCCAACAGTGTGTTTTTTCAACGCGCTGGGATGAGATGAGAGTACATCCCAGCGCGTTGAATTCTCAACCCTAAGCTTAGCACCGAGAGTTAAAAATCCAGTGCGCGATAAAATCCCGCCGCGATTTTATTACGTCCGTGCAACGTCGGGTAACTGTACGTTGCTTGCTCCAGTCCTGATTCTCTCTATATTTTGACTGCTGAAAACAAAACTACAAACTTTCGTAGTATACAAGGAAGTTTTATAAAAATGTAGTTGTTATTGTAGTATATTGTGATGTCTTACGACTTCCACGTGAACGAAGTCGCGGACAGGAGCTAGTTTCTAATACTTATAAACTTTCAAGTTTTATATATCGCACCTTCGGTGCAACTAAGTCACAATTTAGGACACTTTTTTTTGTTATGTTTTTTATTAGGATTTTTTTGATAATTAAATATAAGATTTTTAACGTAAAACTATAGATAGCAAACAAAATAAACAATTAATTTTATAAAGATTTTAAACCTACCATAAATCCAGTAATGAGGAAATAAATGCGAAAAAAAATATTAAAAGTCCTCTCCTGTAAAATGTTGTGACTTTGTTGCACCGAAGGTGCGATATGTTCACCGCTTACTTGTTTATTCAATTAAGTGAGCACGACACAAACCACAGTAATTTGTAGTTTATCACCCCTAATGAAAATATTAGCTCCTCAAACAAACACAACATTGTCAAACAAAAATTCAACCCTCAAACACCGCGTACTATTTAATTTAGTAAACATTCAAGGTTATGTTACAAGTGTTACGCTTACGATTTGATCGTTATTGGTTGCGTCTGATAGCATCGAAATGATTTTGTAACCTTCGGGGCGAGTGGTGGTTATCACGCGACGGCGACGAGTTAACTCCTGGCCATTTGTCACGACGTTAACTTACGTATATCGTGTATACTGTGTGTAATAAACGCAATTCCGGAAAGTGATTTGTTCAGAATCGACTACAGAATAAATGAAACAAAACGAATTTGGAAAAAAAAATCGCTTAATACTTATATGTACGATTCTGCAGTGCTTCGACTATGTTCGCAGGAGAGCACACTGGTGGGTTTTATTCTCTTATAAAGAAGCAGTATGCGTCGCTGCTGAGTCGTATTAGGTCCATAAGCAACAGTAAGCGCGGACAGGTGGGACTCTCCAATGCTGCGCCACTGGACACGTTTGCATACTGCACTGTATTATTTTGATGTGAATTAGTTGTTTTTTTTTAATGTATGTATCGAAATAAAGAAGTTTTCTGAAAAAAAAAAATTATATATATATATATATATATTATTATTATTAATATATAAATATATATATATGTATTATTAAATGTATTTTTAAGCGTAAAGCAATATTTATTTCTGTCTTTAAATAATACGTAAGATTCATTGTATAACTGAATATTCTACATCCATACTATTATTATAAATGCTAAAGTATATTTGTGTCTCTGTCTTTCTATCTGTTACTCACGCCATAATGGCTGATTTGGTACACAGGTAGACCATGACCTGCGCTAGGACAAAGGATCCTGTTAAATTTCCCATTGAATAATTCCCGACCTTCATACGGGCGAAACCGCGGGCAAGGCTAGTTTTATCATACAGTGAAAAAAGGTTCCTAACAAAATCTGCTTTACATCACTATCCAGTCGTTGTAACTCATAAGTACTTTAGTGTGTTCTGTTTGTAAAAACATTGTACAGTATTTCTATGTCCCTCGGGTATCATCGGATTTCCGAATACAAACCAATGCTAATTTCCATGTCCATCGATTATTAGATTTGTCGTGTATAATAATTTGAATTCAGAACTAAGTACTTTATTGTTGTTTTGTTTTGATTTCCATGTGAACTATATAGAGCTGTAAAACTATTTTCCTATGTGTCGTGCCTGCGATATTAGCGGCTTTCCTCCCATTTTTTAAATAAATTACTTTAAGTTAAAAGAGTATTAACATCTCTATATACTTCCAAGTCGATTGAGAGCGTCCGGTCTGCACCAAGTGCAAAGGGCAACTGATAGAAATCCGACGACTGGCGAAACACGAGGTTTTCCGAGGAACATTAAGAACATAGTTTGTCTGTAAACATGTAGTCCCAGCGTCAAATAAGAAAAAAGCTTGGACCTTGAATGAGGGTACAACTTTTATTTTATGATTGATTCTAGTATTGTTTGATATAATGGACTATAATGCATGGGGTGCCAGCGTGGCACCCTTGGACAATTTAAACTATCGAAGGTCAAGGTCACTGGGATCAAAAAAGCTGAACCAACCGTTTTATTGCGAACTAATTTCAGCCAGCGGCTTCGCCCACGTGATATCATTATAAATTATAGCCTCTTACTTTGTGATAATAGAGCATTATACAGGTGAAAGAATTTTTAAAATCGGTCCAGTAGTTTTTGAGTTTATTTATTACAAACAAAAACACAAACATACTGGTATTTAACGTTTTCCTGAACAAATAGTTCTGCGCTAAGTGCGGAGGTCTGAAGTAAGTATATGGTACCAATGTTTGCTAAGTTTCATTGGCCATGGTCAATGAAACTTAGCAAACATGGCCAATGAAAGTTAGGTTTCGGGTCATATCTTATGCTTGTATGATATAGTAGTTTTCAAGGTTTTAGGTCAAAACTTTAATTCTCTTTTTTTATCTACAACCGGGATGCTCTTGGTCTGCATCTCAACTGATGGTAAGTAATGGTCAGGCCGAAGGTGAAAGCGAGCTTCACCCGGAATCTTTAACCACAGAGGAACTGGCTATCTTGCATTGTTGTTATGACTTAGATAAAATGGTGGTAATTATCCAGGCGGTTGTATTGCACTTGTATTAAAAACGTACTAATTTAAGTTTATGTAATTTCGATTATTTGTTTTAAAATATTAATTCATTCAACACTGTTAACTTTCACCCCACCTAGCCATTGTGGCCTTGAGTAAATTCTGTTTTAAGGCTCTTTAGTTGGCGTAGGTAAATGTAATTATTTCTCGGAATGGTAATCATTACTCATAGTAGGTAGTTTCATTATGACTATCAACTTTTATAATCGGACAGATCACAATATTTTAACAAATAACATCAGGCCTATAATCCCCGAAGGGTTAGGCAGAGGTGAACCAATAGTTCACCCACATTTCGCCAGTCATATTTAAGTCCCATGTAATTGGGGGCGAGCCTATTGCCATCAACCGGGCACAAATCCAGACTCCGAGCTGCTACTGAGAAATTCCTGAGAAAAAAACCCAATATCACTTTGCCCGACCTGGGAATCGAACCCAGGGCCTCATGCTCAGCAGTAGCTAGCGCTTGAGACCACTAGACCAAGGAGGCAGTTAAAAAAAAATTGACGGTCATAAAAACGTTAAAAAATTTACTATGGCGGTATAAAAGCGTAAACCATGTAAAATGCAGATTTCATCAAATACCATGTAGAATTGGAATACACCTTTCATCAACGAAAATTACTACACCATGTAAATCATCAAATAACCGGAAAATTCTACGATTTTTATCCAACTGCGGCAAGGTAAGATTATCAGAATCATGCTTGCGTGTATGTCTATCACCGAATATGGTTGATCCTGCATCAGACTTCTTCTCCATGATCTGACGTCACAGGGTAAACAATATGGCGGACACTAAACGTTATCCATACTTTTCAGTTGATCATAGTTTTTTCTTTATCGATGAAATAAACCTTATTTGTCACTTGCTTTTGATCAATCATACTCAGACATAATAATGCCAATAATTTCAACAATCGATGACTTGGCAGCTACCGATTGTCAGCCCTGATTTCGTTAGTATCCCGATTTAGATACAATCTCGTGAGAGAATTGACATGCCCTGTCAATAGTTCGATATCAGACACGAAATGGATCAGACAGCTTAAAATTGATTATTGTAGGTTAGTTAATAAATTAAAATTACTTTAGAAGGCATTTCATTCAAGTGGATGGTGTGTTTTGCAAAAACCAGAAGTGGTTTTTATTAAACTAATTTTTCATTGATATATTTGGCAATTTTAATGTAGAGTTACAGAACCATTTTTAGGGTTCTGGACCCAAAGTCTGTCCGGCCGTTTGTCTGTCCGTCTGTCACAAGACTGTATAATATCCTACAATGACAACAAATTATTAAAAAAATAAAGTTAAATATTAAAATAATGTACGTTAGTATGGAACCATTTATGTGCGAATCCGACTGGCACTTTGTCGTTTTTAAAGTAAGTCACGTCTGAATCATCGGAAATAATGTCACACAACATGTCCCGTAACAATTAATATGGTGATAAATAAAACATGTTTTTATCTGTATCTGTGCTCCATAAAATTTCTATAAACAGGAATGATTGAATAAGGAAGACGTTAGTAATACCTATTAATATCAAAACTGTGTTTGTTTTGGAAGAAGTTTAATAACATAATATTTTATCCTTTACTATTAAATGAGCAAATTATAAGGAGTCCATACAAGAAAGGAAAATATGTAGTGTATATTGTACGGTGGTACGGAACCCTTCGTGTGCGAGTCCAACTATCAATTGGCCGTTTTTTTTCTAATCCCAACTTACGGTACTATTCAATTTTATTGAATACCTAGCCTATTTCGTATTTGCCAATCGGGCAATCTCCTCTGAATTTGACTTATCATCGAAGAGGACATTTGGGGGCCATCAATAGCAGTAGCACGAAACTCATATCGCCGTCCCCGGAAAATAAAATGATAACTGCCATTATCTTAGTTTTAGTGTTACATATGTCATTTTTTGGAATCTGTAGTTGCTATTACATTTGCAGTTTTCTTTTTTCGTATTTTTATACAGTTAATTACGAGGTTATGAAATATTACAATAGTATTCAAAGATTTAACACAGGCCTTAAATTGTTCGAAAACGAGAATAAAGTGTTAATATAATATTATCAAAATGTATTCCCACTTGTTAGTATGAAAAACAGTCATAGACAAAAAAAATCTTTTTTTAAAGCTGACAATCATCTTGTTTATGGAGCAATCGACGAAAACATGTTTTTTATTTTTTATTTTTCCTGAAAAGTTTCATTTTTGTAGTTATCAGTTATTCTCCGGGGACGGCGATATCATTCTTCTTCGTTTCGTGTGGTTACTGATAAACCTGATGTCAGAGTTTTAAAGCCACCCATGAGCCTCTGACTTGGCTTCACATACCGTCAAGAAATATCTCTCAGGTATGCCAGTTTCCTCACGATGTTTTCCTTCACCGTTTTTGAAGCAAGTGATAATTATACGATACGCACATGAATCCGAAAAGTCAGAGGTCCGTGCCTTAGGCTCGAACTCGAGACCTATGACTTGGCAGTCCAACGCGACGGTCACACCACTAGGCTATCACTGCTTTTTCTCATATTATTATGATCATACATTCTGTCACAGTTAAACTTTTTTCACATTCCTCATGAACCCAAGTTTCATTAGCATTGAACTTACTCACCTTCGACCATTTGCCGTGACTTTGAATTCCAATGGGCAGATCTCGGAACTGACGCCATAATAATATTTCCACGTCCTTCTGTGAAATATAAAACTTCGTAGAACAGAAGTAGTGCTAATAAATAACGTAGGTAACCGAACTTTCTGACTAACTATCAGGTTTCTTGACGTCGCAAAAATTACTATTTGGACTAGCCCGCATCGCGATGTCACATGGTATCTTATGTATCTAGCGATTCACTGGCGATTCAAAATTCGCGCTAGTTCCAATGCTGTACATTGAATACAAGAACAATTTTAACAGTTAAAATTATACTTGTATTCAAGTACAAAGTTGATAAGGGAGTTGGGTATCCTGCAAAGTTCAGTTGATGCTGCAGAATCAAGGTTCTTCTAATATCATTAAAGTAACAGAATACCAAATTTCAAATCGATCAGAGCTGTGGAAGATACTCACATCCATTCATCAACTAGAAAAGAGCTGATAATCTTTAAATGACTGAACCAATTTTGATAAAACATGTCTAAAGAACCATTGCTAGAAGACCTGCTTTCAAATAAAAAAACTGCATTCAAATGGGTTTACCCGTTTAAGAGCTACGGTGCCACAGACAGACACATATAGTGGTCAAACTTATAATATTACACCCCTCTTTTTACGTTGGGGGCGAATAGGATTCGCAGTGCTGGTCAGGCCTTAATTAATCGTCTATTTCAAGCGTATTTTGATTTATGAATTAACAACCAAAACCTATTTGAAATGCCTTTGTTTTTTATAGAATTTTTTTCGAGGAAATTGCCAATTTAAGTTGCTATAGCAACTATAAAATAATAACATTACTAACCTTAAGATAAGAGATTGCCTCGTTGGTCTAATTAGGGTTCGATTCCCAGGTCGGGCAAACTGACATTGTGTTTTTCTATCTGGATTTTCTCAGTAGTAATCCGGAGTCTGGATTTGTGCCCGGTTGATGGCAATAGCCTCGCCCCCTATTACATGGGACTTAAACATAACTGGCGAAATGTGGGTGTACTATAAGTACACCTCTGCCCAAACCTTCGGTGGAACAAAGCCTTATATTATGTTATGTAACCTTAAGATTTGCAGAGGTCAGTAAATGTCACCATTGCGTGTGGGAGGCCTTATTGCCCTACGTAGTCTGGGTACTTAACGCTTTGTGGAAATGCCCTATAGTTCGTCATTAAAGTCTGAATCATAGTTGTTCCATTATACTTGACGTCATAATTCATGAATTATGAAATGAACTTTATATTCCGCTTCGTAGTGACGTCACAGATTTATATCCATTTTACTGCCGTTTGGATTCTATGAATCCTTTTTGGGTGATTAAATGGACGCTATTGGAAATGTGATTTGTCATGTATTTGAATGGTAATAATATTCATAACTAATATTTGTTCAGACAATTGTTATTGGGTTTTTTAACCTATTCGAGTTTTGTCTGGACTCGTCATGCTATACTACGAATCAGCTCATATAAGTACCTGGTCAACTGAGCTTTGCTCGGTAGAAAATAAAGATTACTCATTTAATAATATAGGATAGTTTATACTAATTCCATGTATAGTAAGTACATTCTAATTCAAATATACTAATTCCATTCCAGGCTACCATGATAGTAGGTACTTATTAATTCCATACTGCCATGTCTTTATTTTAAACTGCTATATATTTAGTATAAAATTAATCTGTGATTCTAAGGTAGCCATCTTGTTTTATACTTTGGGCGACCGAGCTCAGCGGATCTAAAACGGCCACATTATGCAATTCCTATAAAAGCAATTCATTTTCTTAATTCCCAGCAATACCTCTATGGCGACACATATTTTAGCTGAATCATATTCATTTTAATTCATATTAGAATCATATTTGGTGTAAATATTGCCGCTAGAAAAAATGAAGACCGTAATTTTACCGGATATGTTTTCTTTACAGTTTTTATTAACCAAAAGAGATAATTATTTTTTATTTCTACAGTTTAAATGTTATTTCGTTATAATACAAAACTGTCAAACAGATGAATTGCATAATATGAATTGAACGCAGATAATATTATGAATCGTCAGTTTGTGTGATTTTTAATATTATTCTATCATGATTCTGCCAAAGCGGCTGTTTTAGGCCGTCTGCTCGGGTGAAAATACGGAGAAAACAAATTTTCACAGATATGAGACCTAGCTAGATCGATTTTTCGCAATTTGCAATATAGGGGGCGTTTACAGGGGTAAACGCCCCCTATATTGCAACTTTCATTGAAATCGTTAGAGCCGTTTTCGAGACATGATTACAAATATTTATAAATATCGAGCAATATTTATATATATATATATATAAATATAAATACACAAATATTGTTCGTTTAATAGTATAGGATTCCTTAGTAGACATCTATAGAACTCTTATTGATTTTGGTATCCCACCATTATAAAACTGTTGGCTCAGCAATAGTTTTAAAATTACTTAATGACTGCATGTCTTCGCACACACTATTATAAAATAATTTGAACCTTTTTTCTCAGTAAAAGCAATTGCCTACCTCTAAAAGGTCTTCATTATAAACTAGCTATTGATCTGAATAAGGCTTCGTGTGATCTCAGATAGTAATAATCTCAACAAAGTTATTAGCGTTCTGAATGAAGACTTTGCAGAATGATTTCTGAATGATGTCATAGCTTATGGGAACTAATATCAAAGATCCATAAAGTAATTTTAACGACATTGCAACACCATGAGGTTTCTCGATGCATTGCCAACCACAGTGACAAAGCCGACATGTTTTCTTTGACTTGAATTTCACTAAAACCTCTGTACCTTTAATTTAATCGCCACCTTTAAAATAATCTCAGCTACACTTGGCGACAGAAATAGTTATGGTGGTAGTACTTACCAAACGTACTCAGACATACCTACAAGTATTAAGAGCGTTTATCCTAATAGTTGGCAACGTTGCAAATAGCTGTCAAATATTTACCTGTTTTGATTAATTTGGCAATATTACTATATGGAAATATGAAATGTGGCTAACTAGCGAACTTGGTTATGAAATGCAATAATTAATATCGTAAAACCAAATATTTAGTTTTAGATGTTAAAAAGTTTTTGGAAGCTTTCCTAATGCCCTTTTTTACTTTTAAAACGGTTACAACATCAAATTCGTTATAATTCTAATTTATTATTAATATTCTAGTTCGCTATTTAGCCACATTTCATATTTCCATACAGTAATATTGCCAAATTAATCAAAACAGTGAAATATTTGACATCTATTTGCGACGTTGCCCACTTTCAGAATAAACGCTCTCAAATGTCTCGCAAATAAAACCACACATGTGTCTAATTAATGCTAGACACACCGTCTCCCTCACGACACAGAGATGTGACAGATAAATCACAGAATTCCAGACACAATGGGTCGTCGCGAGGCTAAAAAAATGTATCACTCCATCGGCATTTCGTCGGCTCTTTAAATTCTACGCGCGTTTTCTGACCAGGGCATTTTTGTTTAGAGCCAAGACGTAAAATGCGCAGATTCCCATGATTTGAGGCTGACAACCTCCCACCGTTGACTTGGTAAATACTAAGAACTATTGTTAAATGTTTTAAGATCAAATGATCAAAAAGGTATTCCGCCATTTGTAATTTTGGAGGCTTTAAGCGCCTTTGAAACTTGACGCGTTCATTTGTTTTATTCACAATTTTAACTACAAGTTAAATTTCAATTGTTTTATTTCTAAAATAAAATTGAGCTATAATTTCTATGCTACTGATTTCCTTTCAACCATTTTCAAGTCACAGTCTTTCTTGAACCCATTTACATAAAACGATAACTAATAAGAATGTCGGTGCATATTTGGGTCTAATGCAACTACCAGACTACTAATGCAATGCACATGCAAATCTGTCCCAATTACATGAATACTTAAGCATTGGTTTTGCATAAAAAGTAAACAGTAGCTAAACGGTAATAGGCTCGCGTGTGCCCACTATTTGGATCGTCCTAATGACCAAACTTTAATGAACTATTAAACTATCTCATGCATTTAAATTCGTAGTAAAGCAAGTTTTATATTTGGTACCTCTGACGTTAATGCTCATTATTTAGTTTGACAATTAGGACTGGGTTGGTGGTAATTTGCATAAGTTTTTTGTACTACGGGGTATTAAATTGTAACATACTGCTTTAGAAAAGAAAGAAAAAAAAGAAAGAAAATTCGTTTATTTGCGGTAAACATGGCGCAAAGAAAGATAAAAATAAACACGTAAATAACAAATTGGGGGATAATTTGTACACTTACACCACACACTTTACTATTTCTCCTATCATTTCGATAAAGGTACCATTCCGTAGCCGACCGCTAGCGGCAAATGCAGGCGACAAGCGGGTTTCATAGAGATATATAGAAATCAGTAGTGCTGCTGCTACCGCCTACAATCGGCTACGGAATTGTAGAAAGAAAGAAAATAAAAAAAATGTTTATTCTGCACTAACAAAACGCACATTACAAAAAAAAAATGACATAAAATACACACTTCGAAGCCAAAAGCTTCGTAATCAAGCAATATAAGTCTGTCAATTTTGTCTTTATAACAGGGACCTTAACACTTACTCACACTAAAAAAAAGGGGGTAGATTCTGTAAAAATCTTACCGTAAAAACGGAGGTGAATTGAGCTAGCATGAAAACTCTGTGACTGTCATTAAACCTAGGGATTGACACTACAGAAAGGTCATGTCACTTAAGTTTTCACGGTGAGATTTTTATGGCTGTACACTTTCGTGTCATGTGCCTCGCACACCGAAACAGGCCGAGTGCGAGAATCAATGCTGTCAATAAAAATATATCGATTACCCGTGTTGTCAATTTACCGAAATTCCCCACTTCGTTTTGATTCATTCCCCACAAATTCCCCGAAATTATATTTTTGGCATAAAAACACTGTTTTTAACAGTAGCAGCACTTTTTAACCACATTTTCATCATGAATGAATGATGTAGAAATGGATGCGTTCAAAAATACAAAATCATGTTCAAACGACAGTTGAGTAGGCATTTGAGTGCTGTTACCATTCGAAATTATGTTAGTAGTGTCGAGCTGTATCTGCCAAGTCTGAACGTGATTTTTTTGGTTGTTCGTATTGCCCGACATAAAATTGTTCTGGGTTCCCCTTTTTTCCCCGATTTTTGTCATTCCCCACGCTCTCCCCGCGCTAACTCTCAATTCCCCGCAAATCGGTGATTTTTCCCGCGATTGGCAGCGCTAGCGAGAATATAGATGAGAGCGCTCGGCCTGCCGCGGTGTCTCGCTGTTCCTCGCTCGGTCCCTGTCCCGTGTCGGTTTTTTCCAAATCAAAGAATCTCGCGGCAGTTGCGATTGCGTCGTTGTACACTCTCGTGTCCCCAGTCTTGCTTCCGCCGATTGACAAAGAAGACCCTCTCGGGGTTCACAACTTCAATTGAACTAGGCGAAAGTGTACATGCTCGCACTCGAGCTGAAGCCCCTGGCTCAAGACTTTTTCCTGACCTAAGAGAGAGACCTCGTTGACCTAACGAGAGCAGTCATACGGGAGTGTACAGCTGTCATTACAGAATGGATCGGCATTTTGTTTATCAATCATAGACAAAACAATTTCGTGTATTACTCTTGTGTCAGACAGGTTTTTCAACACTCATATTTTGTAAACTTTGATTATGAGACGTTATTTTATAAACTGAATTGTTTAGAATGCGAACCACATCATTGTTTTCATAGAGCGATATTTTATCTAATAGACAATCTTGGCTAGCACACCGTACCGTAAAGAAACCGTGCCGTGTACAACGGGCCTAACACGTTTATAAATAGTATTAGGTAACACGTAAAGTTATTAAGTTTTCCTGTAATCTCAACTTTCAACTAAACTAATATTAAAATAAAGAGAAAAGATTTAATTTTTTGTGTGTGTGTTTGTTACACTTTCACACTGAAACGGCTGAACGAATTTGGATAAAATTAGACACATGAGTAGACCTGGGACCTGGGATAAGATAAGAAGATAAAAAGTATACTTTTATCCCAAAATTCCCACAGAATCGAGACCTATGCGTATGAAACCGCAGGGCGCAGCTAGTAAAATAATATACTTACCTTCAGAATCCTATAGTGAATAATCTTGATTCAATTTAAATACTGATTAAGTTTGTACAAGACTGTAAAGGAAACGATAGATGATAGCATTTAACTAGTTACTATAACCATACTTTAACTGTGCTATAACTACTCAATTACAGTAAATGAGTTCGATAGTTACACTCACCGGACGCGGAGACAAATCCCACGGAGTCTGAAATCCCAGCGCGTCAAAAAACACACTGTTGGATTTTCAACTCTCGGCGCTGTACAGTACGTTGAAATGCCAGTGCGCAAAAAATCGCTGCGTTTAAAAACCGCTAGTAGGTACCGGCCTGTAGAAAGAAAGAAAAGAAAGAAAAGAAAGAAAAGAAAGAAAAGAAAGAAAAGAAAGAAAAGAAAGAAAAGAAAGAAAAGAAAGAAAAGAAAGAAAAGAAAGAAAAGAAAGAAAAGAAAAGAAAGATATGAAAGAAGAGAAAGAAAAATATTTTATTTGGGACACGCACAGGAAATACAAACAGAAATAAAAAAAAGCATTACAGAAACATTGTATTAAGGAAACGTGTCACCGTTTTCACTCACTACTATACGTACAAATGACGTTTAGCTTTGATTGGCGTCCGCGGCAGAAGTTCTGCGCTCAACGCTTATGCGATGCCACGAATTTTATTAGTACTGCCGTCTCTGGAAACTGATGGCTCCATGTTCAGTAGTTAAACCCGTGGGTAGTATTTTGCACGTTATTTCGATTACAAAGCCATCTACGGGTATTATTTACTTTGACAATCGAGTGTCTGCGTTGTTCAATCTTCGGTACAGCTGATTGCGTTTGAATTCGATGTTAGGTTGCCTGGTTAACGACTGATCAATCTATTTATGGGTGCGTGGGTTCAAAGGGAAACTAGACAGATTTCTATTCAATCAACATACTTCATTTCCTACCGTAATATTAGTCGTTTAGAACGATATTTAATATACACAATTTTGCATATTTAAAACCCTATTTTAGAGAAAATGTATCAAGATGTAGCTTGGCCAAAAAGACAAGAAACAGTTCAAATTCAAAATATTTTTATTTCATATAGACCTACATGGGCACTTATGAAACGTCAGAAGCTAGGTGCACCTACCAGTAAAGTAATTACCACCATAGCTAATGTGAAAAATTATCTAAAAAGCAATAATTTGATAGCAAAGGTTTAAAATTACCTCTTTGGTAGAAATGTTAATTTCACTAATCACTAATTAGCCTATAATGTTCCCACTGCTCGGATACAGGCCTCCTCTCTGTGAGAGGGAATGGGCCGTAATCTACGTTGGTAGATATCACATGTCTTCAAGAATTTTTGGTTCTAGGACAAACCGGTTTCCTCACGATGTGTTCTTTCACCGTTTTGAGAGTAGCGGTGATGAAATAATTTAGACAAAGTAAAGTGCCTGTCTAGGTTCGTACCTAGGACTTAAAACTCCTAAGTCGCGGTCGTTTCCACTGGGCCACCACTACTATAATTGCACCTGGTAATTTAAAAAAGGATAATTCCGATCTGCCAGTTTTGGGCGAGCAGTACATACAATGATTACTTCCGTGCACTGTGTAATGCATAGTTACCTATCTAGCTTTTAGTTTGCCGTTATGATTTGTTCAGATTGATAAATTCCCATCAGAACTCCTTCTGGGAGTGTCTGGCGAGCATTCAAAGAAATAACAGTAATGCTAATACATTTTTAAAATGTGCGATATAATTCAAGATGACATTATCTGAGTTAGCGTTAGAGTGCGCCGGCGCCGCCACGCCGTATAAATTAATTTATAACGTCTAGCCATTGAATAGATTGGTGGAGAAGTACCACTTATGAGCTCATTGAACTCAAGAAAAGAACAGCCGAAAAATAAAGCAAAAGTTATTTATCAAACTAGGTTGAGAATTAGCACTTTTCGAACGTCAAAATTACATAAGCCAGTCCCCCGAAACGAAAACTCCTAACGCATTAGCTGGGAAGAAGAAGTGGCGCAACAAACTCCCCAGCAGCACAGCTATCTGTTCAGTTAGAA
Source organism: Omphaloscelis lunosa (assembly GCA_916610215.1). NCBI lineage: Eukaryota > Metazoa > Arthropoda > Insecta > Lepidoptera > Noctuidae > Omphaloscelis > Omphaloscelis lunosa. Next base: position 7,691,836 of record OU744247.1, read on the forward strand.
GAACTTCGAAAAACTAAATAAATTTACAGTTCTATTTTGTTTAATTGCCTTCCCTTAAAACTGTAGCTGTTTTATGATAAGTCTTGATTGTGTCCTAATGTCTGTTAGTTTTCATCGAAAACGTCGATACATAATAATTATATTTTTTCTTATCGATACGTATCTGAAAAAACCAAAAGCTCTTCTACATTAATCTTACAAAAACGTTGATCACTTTTGGACTTTGTAACATTAAACTTGATCGTTGACGTTTCATTTTTACGTTGCCATTTGCATAGTATATTATTATTTATGACGAAATTCAAATTATTTTATTTCACATAAAACCTACAAGGGCACTTATGAAACGTCAGAAGCTAGATGCACGGTTCCAATTGGTCGTTTCTTATAGAGAAGAGCCAGCAAGAAACTCCATGGTTACGCTTTTAAAAATAATTGGCTTTTACACTATTTTCAAATATGCGTCGCTCGGCATTCAATACCGCGAATTTTTGACGAAAATTAAATTTTTGTTTTATTTCATTCTACACGTTCAAATATGTGATCCTGCATTTTAAAATGATTTTCGTCAAAAATATCACATTTGTGGTATTGGATGGCGAGCGACGTATGGTTAATAGGTATTGGACAGTGTAGGTCTTTCAACAAAAAAGATTCTTCCAAAAAAGGTATTAAGTGAACCAATCTGACCCCACTAATATAAGCTTGTTCTTGTTCTTCGCGTACTACAACGACTATAATAACTTCCTCATCGTCGTCATTCATTGAAAGATAAGATTAAATGTGCCTTCTGCATCATCTTATAAGTGGCTCAACCAGGTCGATAGGCTCGTTCAGTTCAATTAGCTGCCGTCAGTAAGTCGTATGTGGCAAAAGCACCGCTAGCTGCCAACTGATTAATTTACGGGCGTTATCTCTGATTATATTATATTCTAGTCAGGCAGTCCTCGTGATTCTGACGCACAAAGCAATTATTGTGCGGGTAAGGAAAGTTCCTGATAATGTCTGGCTGGTGCCAACTTTCGCGATTTCTTCTGGTGATTCAATTTGTTCACACTTTGGTATTCTGATTAAAGGTAATTTTAAAACAGTAGTGTCAGATAATGGTGGTATCGGATCGTAGCAGGTGGTGTTCTGTAGTTTCTGCCCACACCCATAGAAAAAGCGTGAGTTTATAAAATGTTTGTACATATATTATGTATTTAGTATCAAATAGTTTTATCTAGATAGGTATTGATAACAGGGATTCTGACAATTTTTTTTGTCTGTCAGCTAGATTATTAAAAAATATTGGACTCGTATTTTTTATTTTTTTACTTAATCAAAAGATAATGGCGATACATTGAGTTAAAATGTGGCATGACGTCACGAGTATGTAGATTTTATACTTACTTGTGACGTAGTGACCCCCACTCCCCAACTTTAATGCGTTTTATCTTAGTATTTTTTTATTTTGATGATAAAACAAAAAATATGTTGCTAGTATTTTTTAATTATCCGAATCACGGAGTATATATATGTATATATTTTTTTTACGTCTGCATCATCCCTATTAAATCAGTACCTTTTGGTGGAAATTTCACATTCCATAAAACAGATATTGCGTAGTTTCGTGTTCCAGGTTGGGATATAGATTTCCTATATCATCTACCTAGTTAATAAATAATGTAGATATAAATCAAAACATTACATTATTTGGTGTTAGGATATCTTATCTGAACATTCCTCTCTCAGTTTCATTGTTAATGACATCCTCTAAGTACCTTGGTTTTTATTTTCCTTTATTTTAACCTATATTATCCCACTGCTAGGTAAAAATCTCAATTGTTCCTAGTGCGTTGCCTTCTCAAGTCAATAGTTATTAGTATAAAAAAATATAAGTCCATCAAGAGCCAGATAATTATAAAATAATAAATGCTTTTTTTACACAATAAAACTTCCATTCTCAACTCTTTTTCTTCTCTCATAAATTGCAATTCATGTGGTTACTGACTCCAAGTCTATTACGATAGCCGCTCACCGATAACTCATTCACATGCCCTTATAGGGTAAGCAGGATTGCAGCCAAGGGAACCACTTAGAAAATGCGGATATTATAAGCTTCATATTTTCGTTTTGAACAAAGAATGTTCGAGATATTACATTTTGTTGTGTAATCTGTCTGGCGCCGTGAAGTGACATGATATACGGATCCCAGGCTACGAAGAAAGATAGAGAATCCCCATTTTTAATATTTATTTTTATATCTAGCATTGAATTTCAAAATAATGTTTGTTTTTTTTTTATGTATCTAGTCCTAGATATTTCCATTGATATAGGTACTTAATATTTTCGTTTAGTCGAATTAATTCCAAGCATTATTTCAATGTTATTCCTCATCTTAGTATTAGGATCTTCATCTGTAAAGAACGGTGCAATAGTGATGAAGGGATATCTCCTTTACAAGGCTTAGACGAAGAATGTGAGATACGATAAGATAAGACTCACACGTAATAAGATGCTAAGATTAAAAGGCACACATTCAGACAAGGAAATAAGGAAAATGTGATAAGAGTTCAAATTCAAATTCGCTTATTTAACTTATACAAAGTGATTCATTTTAATTCAATTTCATACATGTAGCATGGTATGAAATTCTCAGTAACAAAATACTTAGACAGACAAGACAGCGGGTCCCAAACTAGGCACTGACCCAAACATTACAAAAAAATGTCAATTTAATGTGTTCTATTAGCGCAAGATTGTTATTCCTAAGTTCATAACTAAATTTATAATCATTTGAGTACAAAGAAAATAAATAACATGGATTATACATACAAAAACAGGTACGGTGCCGCAGTTAGAATCATTCCTGCAGGTTAAACTACGTTTGCCGAGGTTGGTCTGTGGGTGACCATCTTAACATACCGAGACTCCTCCGTGCCTCGGAAAGCACGTTAAGCCGTTGGTCCCGGCTGTCATTCGTGGCTCTTTGACAGTCGTTACGGGTCGTGAGAAGCCCGTAAGTGACAACCAATCTAACCAAGGGGTATCGTATTGCCCAGTTACTGGGTTGTGGAGGTCAGATAGGCAGTCGCTCCATGTAAAATACTGATATTCCGCTGGAAGCCGACCCTAACATAGTCGGGAAAAGGCTAGGCAGATTGATTTTGAGTGTAAATAGAATAAAAGAGTATTATATCTATTTATTTAGCGTCTTATTCTCTTATTCCTAAATGCAATGTATTGTAATATGCCTTGAAAGAATAGAACTGCTTCATACCACTAACGTTGTTTCGATATGGTATCGTACGAGATAAGGAGACACGACATAGAAAATTAACCTTCTGTGCCGCACTCTAACATGCCTCAGGGAAGTCTCAAACTGTATATTTGAATTAAAGATGCGTGTTACGTTCTAAACGAGTACTGTGTCATTATGTGAATGATGTATGGCTGGTGTATAGAGTGTAATAGTATCTTACAGCGGACTGTTATTATTAGCTATGATACTGATTTCGTTATTAGAAGGTGTTATAGTGACTGTGTTGGTGTTTCACATGAGATTGAAATTAAAAAGTTTTTTGATGTAAAAGCTTCTCTAGGCGCGTTGTGCATTTTTGATATGGGAGTAAACCATTGATTTCGCGACACCATGACGACACCTAATTTTTGTAAACGCGATTGTGCTCTTTATTTATATTACGTTACGGATCAATGTTCTATGCAAGTATTTTTACTTTATAGATATCAATCAGAAGGTTTTTTTTTTTTTTGTAAACGCGATTATGCTCTTTATTTAGATAAAGTTACGGACCAATGTTCAATACAAGTATTTTTCTTCCACCAAGGCGATCTTGTTCAAGTTTTCACTTCTGCACTTCTTTTTTTTTTGAGAAATTTTGTGTTTGTTTTTTAATTAGGATAAAAAGTGTTAATTAAGACTATACTGCGGTACTGAGTGTCTGGTGGTATTTTAAAATTACAGATTATTTTATTTTCAAATCTACACACTCAATACTCTGTAAAAAATATTTCATTACTCAGTGTATACAAATAAATAGTTCAGGAAAAGCCGAAAAATGTACCATTTACTAGTAGGACACTCACCAAAGCATGTTGTAGTATATTCTTACACTTTTTCATACTGGAAACTGGAAAAGTTGCCAATCGGCTCAACATATGTAGTCATTTTGTATCAAGACAGACCCTATTCCTGTTACTAAGCCACTTCACACAACAATTTCATAATAACCTTCACCTGCACATAATATCTCTACAAGCACTATCAACAAATACCACAACAATGCGATCAGTAAACATCACTGACGAATCGCACGTGCAAACATGCAAGCATACAAGCACGACACAAATGCCTCCACACAAGCACGACATATGCCACCTTCATAAGGCAATGTTATTTGCAACACAGCTTTCATTGCATAACAGTACTTGATTTGGAGCCAAGAATTTTATACAAACGTCTGTTGGCCGAATTGGCGGTTTCAGATTACGCCTACGGTTGTTGATATTGCGGTTATGTTACTGTGTATCGGAAGTCTAAATTGCAACTGTTTTTTTTTTTTTAAAAAGAATATCATCAAATAAAAAATTCAAATTTTCGTAATATTATTTATCTGGGAAAATTCACATAGTGATATTGCGGAGCGGAGTCTTTTAATACAGGCTTATTTGCTTTAAAAGAGGCTCCAATCACTTTGTTATGGTATTTACTTGTTAAAATAATAAACCATTTTTCAAGTTTTTCATAGTACATAGCGGCGACGTCGTAAAAAGATGCCCATCTATAGTTAAATATCACCCGTATCTCCACTAATCCGTTGCCTACTCTAGGATGAATAATTATCCGGCACTACTCGCAAATCCTTCCTTATCATAAGGGCACGTCTTCCCTACCATTACCGCGCCACCCGGTCTACTCATTGATATGCAATGGCCTCTGTAGCCCCATGAAGCAAGAAGCTCCAGGGGCTAGTGCAAATCTTGGGGTTCATTCCATTTATCATGTCTGGTTAATCCACGCATAGTCTGGGATCAGTGCTTTTCATTCATTCATTTTTCAAGTTTTCCATATTGCCTCCATTTGTCTCGGGACATGCACTGTTAAGTTGGTCTTCTACAATGTTTAACGTTACTCTTACTTCCATAAATTTCTGGGAATCAAAGTATTGCTTAAGCGATTATCTGCAGGTTTCAGCAAGTTTGAATTAACTTAAATTTTCCTCTTCAAAAGAAACAATAGGGTTCTGAGAGCAATGAAGTGAGATTTTAATCTTTTAATGTTTGGGAATGGATTGAAATCTTATCTCACACGCTTTAAAAACATTATTGTATATAGATAACAATAAAGATTTTATAAAGTTTATTGTAATACAATCCCGTAAGACAATTAATGCCCATGGGATTCCCATAAAAACTGCAAGAACGTTTATTGATTCTGGGAACTTTTGCGTCACACACACATCTTGAGATAAACACGAAATTCTTTCCAGTGCAGTCAAGTCAGTAACACTTGCACTTCGAAAACAACCCTTGCTGCTACGACATACAACTCAAACTCAAACCATTTATTCAAATAAACCTAATTGGTTTATTTGGCACTTTTGAATTATTAAGGGTTCAGTTAGTCAGAAAGATGAAGCTAGTTTCCCATTTCTATGGAGAAAAACGGGCAAGAAAATACAAAATATCGGTAAAAAGCGCTCTCAATATCAATTTTTTACCACTAATACTACTATACATTATCCAATTATGGAAATAAAATCAATCAATTAAATATTTATACATTCAAATTCAATTATAAATTATTTTAGAAGGACTTTAAATCATCTAACAGTACCTGGTCGACCAAGCTCTGTTTCGCCGAAAATAGATAAACATATCGTACAAGTACCAACATTGTATCACTTTTGACGTTCAAAAATGCCATACATGGGTCTATATGAAATAAATGATTTGACTTTGACTTTGACATTCCCAAGGCTGTGAAAATAGAGAAAACGTATTTTCTCAGATATGAGACCTAGCTAGATCGACTTTTCACCCCTTTTTTTGTGTGGGGAATTATCAAATAACTTCTCCCGCTCTGGGTAGAGCGGGGGGCATGTCAGACTCTTACTGACTAAAACCCACCCAACAAGATGAGCTACCTTAGAATAATGACATGGCAGCATGGAATTGGGCACTTGCCTAGGTAAAAAAAAAAAACTATTAAGTCCGTCTTTCAGATATTAAAAAAATATTAGACACGTATATTTTGCTTTTTAATATTAATCAAAAATAACTTAAAAAACACGCATTAAAGTTGGGGAGTGGGGGCTCGCTACGTCACAACGTCGTATAAAATCTAGCAAGGCGTGACGTCATGCCACTTTGTATGCCCCTGGCTGGAGGCTTTGAGTGTAGCAGTTTAAGGCAACCACAGGATTGACCGGTTAAGTAGTCATGACCTCAGAGGTCAGCTACGAGATGCCCTAAAGAAAAAAAAAAAAACGTCATGCCACATTTGTACTCAATTTATCGTCGTAATCTTATGATTACGTCAAAAAAGAAAAAATACGTGTTCAATATTTTTTAATAATCTACAAGACGGACAAACTCACACACTAAGGGTTCCATACGGTATTAAGATCGAGCCAAAAACGCCACTAATTATTAACTTTATTTAATTTTTATTATTTGTTGTTATAGCGGCAACAGAAATATACAATTGTATTCCTATTACGGTTCATGAGATATAGCCCGCTGACAGACAGACGGATAGCGGAGGCTTAGTAATAGAGTTCGCTTTGGCACCATTCGGGTACGGAAACCTAAAAATTTAAAATAACATATTTTGTTTCTTTTTTTTTGCATGTAATAATTCGGTATGTTCAACATTTGGTTGTAAAGATCCAAGAACAAAAATGCATTTCAAAAATGGAATTCCATTTTCAAATCACTGTCACCTTGAACTGTCCAATAACATCACGAACTTCCATGTACCATTTGACTTGTTTCATACCAAACGCGACACTGCCATAGTTTCAGTAGGTACGTCACAATACTCACAATAACGGTCTATAAAACGATTTATCGCGTTCGCACTACCGATAATTGTCTTCGGAAATGTCGTCCACTTGAAATGGATCGTGGGTGCGGGACTTAAAATGATTCTCCACGCTGTCACGTGTTCAAACAACGTTATAAAGGGTTACTGTCTTGGGGTAAGCGTGCTGTATATAAGGAGCTTAAAATATTGTTGTTGTTTTTTTTTTAAGAGAAAACTTCTTTACGCACATTGGGCATTTTTGAGATGGGAAAAAACAATTGAAATCGCGACACCGTTATCGACACCTCATTTTTGTAAACGCGATTGTGCTCTTTATTTATATTTCGTTACGGATCAAGGTTCTATGCAACTATTTTCTTATTCAAGTTTTCACTTCTGTCGGCACTCCCGGAGTGCCACTGTTTTTTTTTTTGTGAAGTTGACGTAAAAGCTACCTGGAAACTTTAATATTATCGTAATTATGATATGTATTAGCAATTAATTAGGCATCTAAATCAACTAAATATAAATCTTAACCTCATTAATTAACTGACAACGCACAGCCTTAACCGCTAAGTGTATAAGCATGAAGTTTCTTGAGTAACGAAAGTGAGCATTATAACAGAATTTTTGAAAATTCATCCCCTAAATGGGTTAAATAGGGGATCCCTATTTAACCCATTTAGGGGATGAATTTTGTAAGTTGATTTTGAAAGTTTGTATGGAAGTTCGTCATTTTTGTCGATGGGTAACCCCACTGGGCACACAACTTGTTATGTTACCCTAACTATATCCAAACTAATATAAAAAAATGCGAAAGTGAGTTTGTTTATTTGTTTGTTACGCTTTCACGCTAAAACTGCTGAACAGATTTGGATAAAATTTGGGGCATGATTAGACCATTACCTGGGTTAGGACATAGTATACGTTTCATTCCAATATTCGTCCGAAATCAAGACTTATGAGGGTGAAATCGCAGAGCGCAGCTAGTGTATCAATATTATAAATGTGTTATAAGTTTGTTTTTCTGATGTCCACGTCGTTAAAGCTACGATCAAAAGCTACAATCTAAACAGTGCACTGCTGCTGGACGTAAGCTGATCAGTAATCCCAAAACTATAAAAACAATTCCGGCGATGGTAATCTAAATTCGTCCTAATTTAGTATCGAAAAACCGTTTTAACCACACAAAAGCCAAAAATAGCAACTCATTTTAAAGCAGGTTTACGATAACAACGTACAATAACTTGACGCATTTTATAACACATATTATATTAAAATAGTTTAAGAAACTTTTTGCCATGCAGAGAGGTCGAAGTTTTTCGAGCACAAAAAAACAAAATCCATTAATTTCCATGATTGAACATTGTTTGTTTTTTACCATTCGCATACATATCGAAGCCAACGGGAATGCAGTAAAACCAGTATATAAAACAAACTCATATTACGTAGAGTTACTGGTCGCGAATTTAATTAATTTCACAAGAAAACAAAACATTTAAAATATTCATGCTGTATACACCGAAGGGCTGGATTTGCATATTTCACTACGAGGGTCCAAGTTTATTGGCGGTCGTGTGTGGTCCTCGGTCGCTATGGTAACGAAGCTATCGCGGTCAAAGCGGATCGCCTTACTCCTTAACTGATGGACGCGGCTAATTGTTAGAAACTGACTCGACGTCGCCGCCTGCGCTCACACCACACGCTTCTAAATGTCACTCCATGACCGTTAGTTTCATTTCTTATCAGCAACCTCTTCCAATTAAGCACAACTTAGTAGTACATGGGATCTCGTAAGCGATAATAATTATACCAATTTATTCTAAATATCAATGAGAACATGGCGTATTTTTATCTTACCTTTCCGACACGGTACCCGTGAGTAACTCTATGGTTTTAATTGTCTACGCTTTTACTGATAGCGTCTGTCACGAAAATTCTTTACGCAATTGCTTTCACGATTTTATGTCGATTCGATTCGGTACTTAACTTTGGCCACTGCTGACCCTTGGAAACCTCGGCTTCTCTTTAGAAAACTAAGACTGAGGTTCCTGTCTTGCTAGATGTAAAATAAATTCGAATCTTTGAATGCCAAGAAACTTAAAACTGATAAAAAATAAAATTGAAAGGCTTTGCAGACGCTGTAGCAAAGGAAAAAATCTGTCTGTGAGAAATTGAAAAATAAATTAAAACGGTACTCCTATCTACTCGGTGTAGTTTTACGAAGGAGACTGCAAGCTATTTGTAAAAGCTAAAAGTAAAAAAGCTTTAAAACTTTTTGTAATTCGTTTTGATTAATAGTTAGACGAATTTTCTTTGGGTATCAATAAAATTCTTTGTGTTAAGGTCAATGCCCACTGGAACGTAACTGCATGCATCATAGGCTTTTTACACTCGCATGCATTGATGGAGTCGAAGCAATAGTGCATGTCAACGTTCACTGATGAAACGTCATGTTAATGCGAAACTGGAATTTCGCATAAAAAGTTTTACGATCCGCTTCAGCAGGTAACAGGTTCAATAGAGCGAACTTAAGATTATTGCTAAAGGCGCTTAATGATTTTTATTGCAAGACATACAAGATTCTCTTTAATTAATGAAACTGTATCAAAGCGCAATAAGTACCTTGTCATCTTAAGATAAGACCGTTAAAATGCAAAAACTTTTTAGTGATGAGTTTGAATTCATTTTAGATGGGAAGATCAGAATACCAATAATGTTGTTAGTCTCCTATACTAGTCCATTGAAATGTACTGTAGCAATTTCCCATGGACATTAACAGGCTGATGTCTGTGACTCATCTTGACTTGATTTTCAATTATTTTCTGTTCATTTAGCGGATAAACAAAGCATACCATTGTCTCAGCAAAACAAAAACAGAAACTACTAAACATATTCAGATTTAAACAGTAAATAAATCACGCAAGTAGTTTACTATGCCAAACAGGTTACTGGTCTAACAATTTAGGTCACAGTGACTAATTAAAACTTTTGTTACACACGCAAAACTTGCTTTGTTTAGAAAATATTAGCTATTTCGCGTAATAGTTCGTGTTTGAGCTTAAAATGATATAATTTATTTCAATACTAATAAAGTGTAATGCTTTCGTGCGAAACCGAATGTGAAATTAGGGCTTTATTAAAAATAAACTTGCAAAAAATGTAGTGGACGCCTGCCCTAGTTTTTGTATGAGCATGTATAGGACAATGTAGTATTCGTTGTAGTATGTTTGTAGTCAATGAACTTTTGAAAAACGAACTTTGATGTTTAAATGGAAGCGAGGTTTTTTTTTTTTTTTGTCATAATATTATTATAAGATACGGAATTATGATTTACGAGCCGCTAACATCATCTAAAATCGACAAATCGGGATCCAAGAAGTACGCAATGTTGTAATGTTGCTGCAAGCTATCCTATTATTAGATACTCCGATAAATATAATGCGTGTAAGGCGTTAATTTGTTCCGGCTGTGTTGAGATCGTTCCGCGGTCATTTCAAAAAGCTCCAACATATTCCCTGATTACTTTCTACATTTTTATGTTTTTACATTCAGTGAATATTTTCATTCATACTCAAAACGATCTCTGATGATTCTTTATAAGAGATATCTTAATCTTTTCCCTTTTAAGTTACGAATTATAATAAAAATGTCAGTGAAGCCATCGTAAATCAAGTATAGGTACCTATTTTTGAATACTTACCACTTTATTTCACTCTTGGCGTTTATGCTGGTTTCTTAGTAAGTCCACCCATTGATGGATTGTACGTACAGCTGACTACATTAAATAGACGGTATTCACAAGGAAACACGCCTTGGTACATATTGTATTGGTTACTAATGCTTACTTAATATTTCCTCTAGTGATATTTCGTTTTCCGCTTCTAAGCTTCGAAACATTTTACGATAAGCTGCACCCTCCGTGATACTAAGAAACAGAGTTTGAGACTAACAGTGAAATATTGAATGACTTGGAAATCTAAAAGATCTACCAAAGTTTGCTTGTGAGTTTGCTTTTCTATATATTCAGAATATTGTCTTTAACAAACTCTTCCTTTCATTCACTTAGGGCTGATTCTTCCAACGTGAACCGTCGTGAACCGCCGCTGTGGTCTAGTCGTAAGACCACCTATCTCAGACCCAGAGGTCCAGGATTCGTTTCCCAGCGGGGGCAAAATTTTCAGCTCGGTTTGGTTGGGGTAGGGCTTGTTTTAAGTCCGGCTGGCTAGCTACTACCATCTTATCTAAGTCTGTCGCCTTAACAACAATGATAACAGCATTGTTGTGTTTCGGCAGTTAGAGGTAAGATAGCCAGTTCCTCTGGATTGAGGCTTCCGTGTGCAGCGCGCTTTCACCTTCGGCCTGATCATCACTTACCATCAGGTGAGATGAAGGTCAAGAGAAACCCCGCTGTGAAAAAAAAAGTCTGAAATTTTGTATCCATGGAATAAAATTGACCTTTGACAGTTTCTGTATGGAAAAACTTTCATAACTTCAAAATTATTCCATTCCAATCAGCAAAAGAATGATAGAATGACAAGGTACGAACGGTTCTCTGGGTTGCTGCTCTGTATGTTCCTTGCTGGCTATTCTATTCACCACAGTGTGTCATGTCAATTTAATAGAAAAAGCTTGGACCAGGATCATTTTAGCCACTGCTGAACCAAGACGTCCACTGCTGGACCCCCCAAGCATCGCTACTTCAACCGGTTCTGTGCGTCTCACATCCAGCAGATTCCTGCGGTCTTTACAAGGTTATCGGTCCACCTTGTGGGAGGGCGTCCAACGCTTCAACTTCCGTTACGCGGTAAAGTGGCCTGCCCACCCAGCACGTAGCATGATAACCATAGAAACGGATTTTCTACGGGTTTTGTCGACGGAAGAATAGATAAAATGCTGTTTATCTGTCATTTTGTCTATTCTTTCGTCGACAAAACCCGTTTCTATTGTGGTCATGCTAAGTGTACTGGATGATACAACCCAATAAACCGATTGCATCCTTAATGAAGCTCTTATTAAACGTGCAATAAATACATCGCACTTAAACATTGTATCCAGTAGCGGTAGTAGTTAAAATCTGACATATACAAGGCAATATTTTAAAAATTGCACGTGCATATGATATTAAAATATTTAACAAAAGTAATTGCTGCTTCTGCGAAATTAATTTCATGAACATTGTTATTAACGACACAATATTTCTTGTGACATGTTTCCATTATATCATGGGTTCATTACTTACAGAATGTTTCATATTTCCTTTGATGATCAATTTTTTGGAAGTAGACTATTTTGGAAAGCTTCATTTGATTACAGATTCATTATTATAAATTACAGCATTACACAAAATTTGAGCTACAGAGTGAGTTAAGCGGATATAGGAGAGGTCATTTGCAACCAAATGACCCCTGATGACCCCTATGCCAATGTCAACGATTTTCGAATAATTTAACATTTTATATTTTAAAATGAATTAAATAAAAATATAAAATGTCAAATGCCTCGAAATTTTTTGACATTGCATAGGAGTGAATTGCATTGCATTGCATTGCATTGTAATTTGATTGTAAATGACCTCTCCTACGTCCCCTTAATGGATTGCCGACATATAACCAATAACTCTTAACAACCAACGACATTTTCCACATATTTTCTGCATGTAATCTCAATATTATGTCACTTACCTAATCAATTTAACATACCTTTTAGTCAGAGTTGAGATAAGGTCATTAACAAAGTTCCTAACTGCGGTGCTAGGGCATAAGCTTTCCGATCGTACACAACTAAACTGAATAGGTACCTCTCTCATCAATTTTGGCTTCTTACCAGAGAAGTTGCATCAGTAACTATGAATGGCAACTTTAGTCCTATGGCTCTTTGTAAGTAATAAGTAGGGATGTAACGATACATAATTTTCCCGATACGATACCGATTATTGTAGTAAATAATCGGCGATACCGATACTGATGCCGATATCGATGGCTTAGTAGATAATAAATGAAATAAATAATGAAGTATGTTTGTATGTCTTTTGTATTTTGTAATAGTACCTACGTCATAGTCCTCACTTTACTGTGTGAATAAACTGAATCACGAATAGCGGTGACGTAACAGGCACGAAACTACATTGCTCAGCAAACTGCAAACACTGCAGTTTGCCGTGTTGCCATGTCGCTAAGCATGCGCTGTGCGACTCTCCCGCCAGTCCCACCTGCGACAGAGCAACAATGTAATGCGCGCGTCGTCATTTCGCGCGCTTTTCAAACGTTTTGAAATCGGTTGTATATAATCGGTGATGCCGATAATCGGCATCGGAATCGGAATCGATACAGCACTAGTTATAAGCAACTCCTGTTGCCGATCACACATACATTGTAAGATGTTATCATAGTAGTCATTTAGGTATAATTATACTAGTTTTAAGAAAAACAGACTTTATCAGAAATGTTTGGTTATATTCAAAGGTACAGACCACCAAACTGAACAACTTTCTCTATAAGACGAACATCGTAATCGCGAAAGCAATATCAACTGTCCCATACATTTGGATCGAGTAGATATTGATTATTAGTTACCTAACAACAATAGGTTGAATATGGGCAAAGAAAAGATGAGCAATGTATTGAAATTACTTAACAAACAATGGGTTGAATATGAACAAAGAAAAGATGACCAATGTATTGATGACCTAACAACAATGGATTGAATGTGGACAAAGAAAAGATGACCAATGTATTGAAATCCATGTTCAACCCCCAGGAATTGAACATGGACAACATTTAGGGGTTCAATATGGTAGGGGGTAAAGATGATATGGTTGAACAAGGACTAAACCTGTATGGGAAAGCTGAATATTTTTTCATTATTACGATTTTGGTCCCTGATCCTTTTTCTTGGTGGGAAATTATCAAATAACTTCTCCCGCTCTGGGCGGAGCGGGAGGGCGTGTTAGACTCTTACTGACTAAAACCCACCCGTGTTCCTTCAGTTGCCATGTTGCCGGGGGCCACGATCTCCTTTTCGGACTTCTTCGCAATCCCGGCAGGCATCGGCCTTAGCGGACCCCGTCAATTCTGCTGACATCTCTTTGAGATGCACGTGGAACACAACGCGCCGTCGACCCGGGCCTGGTCCTTATCGAGCCACCATGCGAGCTACCCATTGCTGATCGTCCGCAAGCCCGCGCCTACGGTGGCCAGAAATCGGCCTGCGATTCCCGACGCCCAGAGCGTCTCCTCCTGCGGCAGTTAGGGCCGTGAGGGCGCGAATTTTGCCTCTCCCTCACGCGTTCAGCTTCCTCCTTCGCGAGCATTACTTCTTCGCAGGAGAAAATTGTTCAGTTTGATAATACCACATCCTTAAATAGATTATATAGATAGATAAATCGTTTATTTGGTGCACACAAAATACATAGCACAACATACAAAAACACGATTAAATAATAACTAACATAAAACATAACAAAAACATAACATAACATCACGCCTTGTTTCCCCGAAGGGTAGGGCAGAGGTGTCCCTGTAACAGGTTCACCCACATTTCGCCAGTTACATTTTAAGTCCCATGTTATAGGGGGCGAGCCTATTACCATCAACCGGGCACAAATCCAGACTCCAGGCTGCTACTGAGAAATTTCAGATAGAAAAACTCAATCACACTTTGCCCGCCCTGGGAATCGAACCCAGGACCCCATGCTCAGCAGTAGCGCTTGCGACCACTAGACCAACGAGGCAGTAAATAATAACTAAACACATGAATATAGCTACAAGGTGCCAATATACAAAAAAAAAGAAGTAAACAAGACATTGTGATGACTCTATTGACATCTCAATGTCTTGTTTACACTGAGTGCGGTGTGCTTCTCAAGGTTGCACCAAATGGGAGTCCAACTCAGCATGTGTCAGGCAAATATACCACATATTAAATATGATAAATATGGCCACATATTTCTGATGCACGCTGTATATTTGTAGAAAATGGAAGCTGGAACTGTTTTATATCAATCGTAAAACGCAATATTGTATGGAAATGTGAGCATAAAATGTAATTATAGTAGTTATTATCAACATTGGTCTAAATTGTTATTGCACCTAATCACGGTACAGTAATTCAATAACTCTGTTTGATTATTATCTCGGTGTAATTTAGATTGAATGTTATAATGAGGGTAGCAACGTCAAGGTCATGATTTTATTGATTTGTGGTTAGTCACCACTAGCTAAAAAATGCTGTGGCAATTAAATTAAATCTTCTTTTTTTCGTGTGGTTAGTGACTAACCTGGCGTCAGAGTTTTAGAGCCGTCCATGGGCCTCTGACTTGGCTTCATATGCCGTCGAGAAATAACTCTCAGGCATGCCGGTTTCCTCACGATGTTTTCCTTCACCGTCTTTGAAGCAAGTGATAATTATACCATACGCACATGAATCCGAAAAATCAGAGGTGCGTGCCTTAAATTAATTAAAAGTTTTAAAGACTATTTGTGATAAGTTCTTGTATTAAGACTCCCGCAGACAGCCGCGACGCGACTGGTAGAACCATATAATTATAAAAGATCTTTCTATGGGTAGAACTATTTCTATGAAAACTTTACGGTAATGCTGTTCTACCTGTGTCGCGTCGCATCTGTCTGCACCCAAAAATTAAACATTATTCAAAGTATACGCCAAAATTTTGGAATAAAAAGTTTTTTTTTTTTTTTGTTTTAGGCATAGTTTTATTGTTTGCCTTTGTTGCCGTATGTTACAGACTTTATAGTTTTTAATAACTTTATGATCATTAATCGTTATCTGTCTAGCCTTTTACCAACCATGTTGGAGTCAGCTTCCAGCCTAACCGGATTTTTATAACTTTACGATCAACCCCATTTTTTTTCTATTCTCAGCAACAATTTTCGTACTACAGTTTGTAGTGAAGGTTTCAATTGAAAACCATTTTCGGCACCAAAAATTAACACCTGAAAACTTCAAGAACTTAATCGTCCACTCTGAGGTCTCCTTAATCTAAGTGAAGGAGTAGGTACACTTACTTAGTACCTGATTCTGTTCATAATATTCATGTAAATAAATGATAAAAAATTTATGTATTAAAAAATTAATAAGCGGCTCGTTTGTCGTTTTGAAAATAAAGTATTTAAACCTATATCTATTGTTGTAGATGCTATATAAATAGGAATAATAGTAATCTTTGCACGAAACGATAAAGCCTGCCGCAGACAGGCGCGACGTGACGGGGCGACAAGACTCTGGCGGAACAATCTCTATGAAAACTTCACGGAAATAGTTCTAACGGTGTCGCGTCACGCCTATCTGCAGGAGCCTTTAACCAGAATGTCGAACACTCAGCTCAACACAGCTTCAATAAATAAGTGCATATCAATTTCCGAATGGCAAAGTTCAGTAATCAAACTACCGTAAAAATTACATGTAATATATGCTTATTATCGCACTACGTACCTACCTACTACAGTTATGAAATCCCACTGAGAAATGGCTACCTAATAATATTAATGTTCTTTGCCGAGCTCTTTCTAAATGTAAACTTTGGTATCTACAATCTACATACGTAGGGGGTACATTATTATAGTTATTTATTGCATGTTTGTGGCGAAATGTGGGGGGTATACCTACTTTGGGAAGGTACACTTCTGCCGTACCCTTCGGGAAAAGCAGGCGTGAGGTTATGTAGGTTATGTGTGTACCCTACTACATAATAGTAACTGGGTAATAACAAGCTATCAGACTACTAAAGATGGGGCTTAAATGAATGAAATGCACCGGCCCCAGTGTGGTTTAACTAGCCTCAATAAATCGAATGAACCCAAGATTTCCACTAGCCCGTGGAGCCTCTTGCTTCATGGGGCTACAGAGGCATATCAAGGAATAGACCGGGGGCGCTGTAATAGTAGGGAAGACGTGACCCTAGGTTATAGACAGATTTGCGAGCCGTACCAGGTATGCATCCTAGAGTAGACAATTGAGTAGTGGAGATACGGGTGATATTTATCTATGGATGAGCATCTTTTTAAGATGTCCCTCCCCGACCCTTGCTCGAAAACGAGGTGCCAGCAGTTGTTGCAGCTGTGCACGTAGCTTTAAATTCCCCAATTAATAATCATGATCAAAACTTTGATCCAGCCCGTCCTATCTTTGATGTCCTCCCTCCGGTGACACCCTAAGCCGAGGTTCGTACCTCACAAGGGGTGCCCTTAGCGAGCGTTCACCTAGCTTTTTAGCTTAGTTTGTATGCCCCTGGCTGGAGGCTTTGAGTTTAGCAGCTTAAGGCAACCACGGGATTGACCGGTTAAATAGTCATGACCTCGGAGGTCAGCTATGAGAGAAGATTCTACTAGACTCAATGTTACCAGTACTTAAAAACTAGTGCGAAAAATATAAATGTTGCTACTGGAAATAAAATTATTTATGTTTCGATTATTCTTAAACAGATATGATTCGGCACTTACAAAACAATTTTTACACTATTTTGCACACAACTTAATGTCTCTATGAATAATGAACAGCTTACAGCTTTAAAGCAAGATCAACAGTATGAAATTTTACATTATTTTTTTGTTTGCATTTTTTTTATTTGTTCATATGTACCTGGGCGACCGAGCTCTGCTCGGGTGAAAATAGAGAAAATATCACTGATATTGGACCTAGCTAGATCAATATTTTCGGCTCGTTAGAACCGGTTTCGTGAACGAGATTACAAAAATATATACATATATACAAACATTGCTCATTTAATACTATAACATAATATAAGATATATTATGTTTCCTGTTTTCGATTAATGCTTGTGCCTCAGCTCTGAAATAAGCATTTTGCTCAATCTTCATAAAATGAAAACAGCATAATAAGGAGGTACGAGTATTGTTGAGTATAAGTACCTCTGTTACTTTCTATGTAAGTACATGATATACCTGTGTTAATGATAAAAACGTAGAGTGAGGTATTTAGTAAGTACTGATCAGGTGATTATGCATCAGTACCGCAGGGTAATATTAATTTTCATGTATAGCCTTCAAGTCGTTAGCACATGGGAGCAATAAACTTTATTGTTGAGCTCATTGGTAGGGTTGTTAAAAAGCCATATTCTAGTCATTAAACTTTAGCATTATTTTCTTTCCTTTGAGGAAATAAGTAACGTTACTTCAATGAGGATGAGAATGCTATCCAAGGAAGATAAACTCACCTACGATGAGATGCTATCTGGGGCCCATTTAATAAAACTGACAAGCGACAGGTGACAGGCAACAAGCTGACAATTGTGTAAGTGTTTGAAATAAATTTCTGTTTTATGAACTGTCAAACTGTCGTGAAAAAGTATCAATTATGTAATTTTTTGGCAAATATGTCGCATTATCAGCTATAAATAAAATCAATAGGGCCCTGCTTGGTCAGTTATATCACAATCACGTATAAAAATGTCGGGTTCTTTTGTTCTTAAACAAAATGTAATCATATCACAGACCACCACCCCTGTTATTTGCTTTAACTCACATATCAATGACGAATGCCTGAACACAATCGAGGGGAGTCAGTGATGAGGTCTCATCACTGACTCCCCTCGATTGTGTTCAGGTTCAATTTGTCTCGCAATGTGCACAAGTTTCTTAAAAATCTTAAATGTTTTATCATAATAAGGTATTTGAACTTTTGGGCACAGCATTATATATTATAATGTAAGATATCCTGTTTTATCATTTTATTTTAAATTGGCTCGCGTTTGACCGCTTTCTGACATAACAAGTGATGTTATGTGGTCGACGATGGTGCAAGCTTACCGAGAAGTAATCTATATATTCAATCACGACTTAATAATATGCCTGTTTTCCCTAACACTGGGCGACACTTATATGAATGCATGAATATAAGCGCACTGTTGGATTTTCAACGCTTGGCTGAGCACCGAAAGTTGAAATTCTAACAATGAAATAATATTGAGGAATTGATTTAGTGTTAATGAAAACGAGGAATAGACTCCCAAGGCTTAGCTTTAAATGTACCTTTACGTAAGTTATACTCCTGCTTTTATACCCGACAACCGTAATACATAGAATATTTGCTTAATTCCACATATCGTTGATAAGTAACATTTACACCAATACTCATTAGTACTATAAGTAATGGATTACCCTGTCTATCCATAGCCATGCGTATGAGTCACTGCGGTAGCGTGGGTGATATTAATTTCTTGCTGCAATCATAGTTGCGGCTTTAAGCCATGAGTAACTAATAGATAATTGATCATTTGAAGGTAGGTACGGTAAATATGAGTGTCGCTTGATTAGGGTACAGTTTATAGGAGAATTGTGTCAGGGGATTTTAAAAACTGATAAGTCCGCAATACCTTCATAATTATAAAGATTTGAAGTGTCTGTTCGTATACTTACTAATTTTTGAAACACGTCAATCTGCCTAGCATTTTCCCAACTACGTATGTTGGGGTCGGCTTTCAGTCTAACGGGATGCAGCTGATACCAGTATTTTATATGGAGCGACTGCCTATCTGACCTCCTCAACCCAGTTACTGGATAACACGATACCCCTTGGTAAGACTGGTTGTCAGACTTTTTGGGCTTCTGACTACCACTAACGACTGTCAAAGATCTAAGAATAACAGCCGGGGCCAAGGACTTAACATACTTTCCGAGGCATAGAGGGTCTCGGTGTGTAGAAATGCTAACCCATCCACAGACCGATCGCGGCAAGCGTAGCTTAACCTGATCGATCGACTCGTGCGGCTGCTATTACTTAGCCACAAGCCCCTTTAATTTTTAAACACGTATCTTAGGGATTAGTCTGTCAGTCTATTGAACGATGCTGTGAAAATAAGTACTTGGTAGCGCCTCCAGTGACATCTAGTTTTGTTACGAAGCTACTGGAATCACCAAAAAGGTCGGATAAGAGTAACACTGGCTGGTGATAGTCACTCTATAGCACAGCGTCGCATCGATGGTTGCGAGGCGGCTGTTTTCTGATGACAGAGGATGATGTCAGGGGAGTCGCTTTCATACCACGTCCTTGACGAACTGCTATAGGTATTCCGGCACAATCCTACCACTTCTGGTAAAGGGTATCCTGCACAGATAATTTGTATTCTTACAAGAGTGCGCTGTGCTGTGTGTGTAATTATAAGATTAAAAGTGATCTACGTGCACGCGCACGCTGCTGTCAGCACAGCCACAGTTTTCGAATACACTACTTTAATCAATATTCATTTGAATAAAATAATTATATTTATTGCCCATTAAAGCTATAATTTTATTTCAGAACTCACAAAGAGTAGTTTGAACTTACTTAGTAGAAGCTGAACTGAATTACAGTTTTACATTCGCCATAAACCAATATTGGTCTCAGCTCTCAATGTCAACATTCCACTTTCAAACAAATTTATAGGCACAGTCTACATCGTAAACGTTTATTAAGATGTGCGGTTTCAGTTTCCTACGTGTTATAGTTGAAACACTCCGCGCGTGAGGCCACGACCTTAGTCGCGCTCCAATTATGACGAACAGGTGGAACAGGTGAGGAGAATCATCGTCATCACGCGAACTGTAACTAGAGCAAGAACTCGAATAGTAATCATAACAACTTTTGAAAGTGAAATTTTGTGGAGAAAATGAGCTGGAAACTTCCAAGTTGTGATATTCCCGAAAATATAATTGTAGGAACTAATGGTTAACATTTGGGAATGCAAGAAGATTTTTTTTTTATTTCTAATATATCGATGTTTCCAAGATAAATGGGAAGAGTACTTTAGTAACAACAGCTGCTCAAAAGATTAAGATATTTTTTTTTTTAAGCTGGTTAAAACTTTTAAAATATTTGAGTTTATGTATAAAAATTGTTCTTAAAATTTTCTAAATTTAGATACTTAAATCCATGTCAAACAACGTTTTAAAGCACTGTTTCGTCTGAATAACTTTTAAACAATGTCGATTGTATGAAAAATCTTTGAATAAAGAAAAGCTGAAGGTATTTTCAGACTTTATCGCTCTAAGCTTATCGCGTGTGTCAAAATTAGACACTATGCCACTTGTTACTAATTGCACGGCTATTATTGGTATTGATCTAATAACTATTGATGTTTGTGACGTATATCATTGCTACCATGGTACACTACACACATTGCACAACAAACTTGACTAGAGTAGGGTTGTTAAAATTCAAAGTGAGGACCGTGCAAAGTATTGAAAGTTTTTAAGAAAGTTTTATGAAAAAAGCAACTGCTTGTGAAAAAAGCAATTTTTATAAAATATCTGAAAGAAAGGCAAATAAGGTACTTAATTTTGTACATTATCGGAATGTACATAAACAAGAAAAATATATAGTAGTAGACATTACAAACTGGTAAAATTTAAATTATGATCGCCTTGTATTTTTTTGGGAAGATTTGTTATATTTAAAGTTAAAAGTATTTATCTGTAAATAAATAAATAATAAACTTTATTTCGAAGTACTTTTCGACTACAGCGAGAGCTGTAGTCGAAAAGTACCTAAAAGTAAAAACATATTCACCATCGCACAAGATTTATTTATCAAGCCATTAATCATCATTAACTTACATAACCCCCTTTAATAATCCGGCGAGACCAGTTTAATTTACGTATTTCGTAAAGGTGATCAAGCAGCAAGAACTGGCCAAGTACCAAAAACTCGAGACTCGCTAAGTCCAAGAATGAACCAATCAATTTCAAAGCGTTGTTCTACAGAACATTTTGTTTAATTAACTTGCAATGTTTATCGAGAGTTAGGCGTAAACGTGGAACTTTTTATCTGACTAGGGACTTGGAAGTAATTTGCATAGTTTAACAATTACTTGGCACATTCTTTCGCAAGTATCCCCACATCTTGATGTCGTTTGCTAACAAAGGACGGGAAAGACTTCGCCGGTTCGTGACTTTAGTGGTGTTTGCTTCTTATTTCGTATGTGCAATGTGATTGTGCATGTATTTGAAAATAAATCGTCGCTAGAACATTACTGTGTGCGGAACTGTAGACTTCTCCTTCACGTAGTTTACTTAGGCTACCATTTTTGAAGTGAAAACTGCTTTAGGCGCGTTGGGAATTTTTGGGATGGGACTAAACCATTGATTTCGCGACACCATGACGACACCCCATTTTGATAAACGCGATTGTGCTCTTTATTCATATTATCTTACGGATTAATGTTCTATGCAAGTATTTTTACTTTAAAGGTTTTGGAAGTTTTTTTACGTATGCAAAATAATTACTTTTTTAAAAAGCAAACTTTTGTAACTTGGGTTAACATTCTTGCAATTTTCGCAAGGATTATCAATTTTTTTGAAACATAAAATACACCCATGTTACTGTCTGATAATGTAGCTTTATAAAGGTGAAATATTGTTTTTAATCGAATAAGCATTTTTTGAGTTTATCCATTACAAACAATCAAACATACAAAAACTCAAATCATTTCTCTTTACAATAGTAGTTTAGATTAGACTGCATCCTTCGATATCGTCAACTTTAAATTGCCATAAATATTCATAGCATTAAAACAAAATTACCTTTTAGTTAGTTAGAAAATGCTATTTATTTATAAGCATCACAATAATAACGGCCCTTTTCCGCCTACGAAGCGCTAATATGAGCGTCATTAACTAATTCAGTTTTCGTCAGTTAACTCGTTTTCCCTCGCATATTCATGAAGCAAATTATTTCACTTTTGCGGTCGGTTGACGTATAAATATTTAGAATTTATAATGACGAGCAAATTGTAAATTAATGGCGCTTAAAACGATTTATGTCCCGGTGAACAAAGTTGTTCGAGATATTGTGTAAACATAATTTTGTTATGCGGAATATGAAAAGTGTTAAATGGTTAAAATAATACAATAACACATAACATCACGCCTGTATTCCCCGAAGGTTTAGGCAGAGATGTACCTATAGTACACCCACATTTCGCCAGTAATGTTTACGTCCCATGTAATAGGGGGCGAGCCTATTGCCATCAACCGGTCACAAATCCAGACTCCGGGCTGCTACTGAGATATTCCAGATGGAAAAACCCAATATCTCCTTGTCCGACCCGGGAATCGAACCCAGGACCTCATACTCAGCAGTAGCGATTTGCGATCACTAGACCAACGAGGCAGTCAACACAACAACAATAATATGTACTAATTATTTTATGTAGGATTGGACTTCATTAATTGTAGTAACAATGTTTTTTGGTCTTTTCAGCATTCTTGAAAATCTTGACTGTCTAATGCCTGGGTACATTTAAGTGTCGTATCGTCATAAAATGTATATAAGTTTGTCGCGGTATCTACATCGCCACATGCGAACGACGCGTCACACTGACATGACGTGAATCCTGCATTGCGCAAGCAGAATTTTCCGAACGACTGACATATACAACATCCCGTCAACCGGACGCAACACTCGTCTGGTCGGAGGATCTTACCTTTTCTAAAGAGGATGAGTGTACAGTGCGTGCCACTAAAGATGAGACTTGACACACCACGTGATTTGACTTGCGCAGTAGACGATTTATGGGTCTCTTTAGCGGTATGAAGTCTGCGCCGGGGCACCATCGGGGCGGCGGCGGTAGGCGCGGTCAAGTCTCATTTTTCGTGGCGCGTATTGTACCTACACCCTGTTCCTCATACCTCTATATGTTTATTAACTTTCAAACAATTGTGGCAGAAAAATGATATCCAAACTCTCACTTGTTTACAAAACTTTAGCAAAAACGAATCATAATCACGATTAAACTCAACCAATCGTTTCATTGTAATCACAATAGGTGATTTCTCAAACGCAAACCACAACAAATAAATCACACAAGAACAAAATAAACGACCATACATTGCCATTATCATTATGATAATGTCACAACAACTACTAACTGACCACAATATTATCAAGCACTTTAAATTAAAACATTAAACAGAACATTATGTAATTCGCGTACATACTTTTTACCCAGTGTGTGGCCATAACACGCGTCGTAAAGCTGCGCGTGCGCCTCTCTAGGGGGCCTCCGCATCACACGACTTTATGGTCACATTACACTCGGATAGTAAGCGATACCCTAAACTTACTAATATTCATTTAAAATACACTCGAGAGCAATGAATCCGGGTCACTTAAAGAATCCTAAAAATCTCGGAAACTAAAAATGCTAGGTTAATGCAATAAATTGTATTTAATAGACAATGTAATACTCCTTAAATGAAAGTAAAAAAAATATGAGTCACCATACATTTTATTAACACAAAATTACATAAAGAAAAAAACTGCTGATCTCTCCTTAAAACAAAAATAGGAAACATGAAATTTTTGAACTTTATTACGATTTTCTTGAATTTTAATACTTCGTATTGCCTCCTCGTGCTTCCATTACTGCATTTACGCGGTTTGGCATGCTGTACACCAAGTTCCTTATACGATTTTGGGGAATATTCTCCCATTCCTCTGTGAGAGCAATTTTGAGCTCACGAAGCGTGATTGGGGGAGGGTTTCGTTGTTTTACGCATCTGCCTAGCTCGTCCCAAGCATGCTCGATCGGGTTGATATCCGGGCTGCGCGCTGGCCACTCCATACTAGTAATGTTCATCTCTTGAAGGTAGTCATTCACAATCCTACCTGTATGAGGTCGGGCATTGTCATGCATAAATATAGCATCCTCACCTAAATTGACCATAAATGGACCAACGTGATCATTGAGGATTTCTTCCACATATCTTACGCTAGTTAAAGAGCCGTTTTCTATGATCACCAGCTCTGTGCGACTTTCAGAAGAAATTCCGGCCCACACAAGTACAGACCCACCACCGTAGGCTACTTTTTCTTCGATGCATGCTTGCTTGAATCTTTCCCCTGGTCTTCGATACACTCTGTGTCTTCCATCGTGCTTGTAGAGCATAAATTTTGATTCGTCGGAGAACATAACTTTTGACCAATCTTCAATACTCCAATTTACGTGGCTCTGGGCATATCTTAGTCTTGAAATACGATGCCCACGCTCCAGTTTAGGGCCGTTTGCAGGTCTAAGGGGTTTTAAGTTAGATTCAGCAAGCCGACGTCTTACTGTCCATGCACTTGGGTTACTTCCTCCGAGGCGTCGAAACTGATTTGTGAGTTCAGTTCCTGTGAGAAAGCGATTTCGAAGCATGGTGTTCACCAAGTATCGGTCTTCTCGTGCTGTGGTACACCTGGTTCTGCCCGTTCCTGGTCTGCGTAGGTTAGAACCAGTTTCTTCGTAACGTCGGAGAACTCTTTGTACTGTTGACAGCGACACGCCGACAGTCCTGGCTGTATCGCGCTGACTCCGGCCGGTTTCCAGCATTGTAAGTATTCTGGTGCATTCTTCAGGCGTAAGCGACATAATTTCAGCTTGAATAATGAATATAGAGCACTATCAACATGGTTTATGTACCCACATAAATGACAGATTACAAACAAAAGCAAAACCAAATGCTGTAATTTCGTAGTTCCATCTTCGAAAGTGGCCCTTTTTCAAATTTGATTTTTTTATGATATAACTTTACAATAACTAAGAAGTTTTAATACCTTCATTTAAGGAGTATTACATTGTCTATTAAATACAATTTATTGCATTAACCTAGCATTTTTAGTTTCCGAGATTTTTAGGATTCTTTAAGTGACCCGGATTCATTGCTCTCGAGTGTACTTGTTACGCAATTTTGTAGCTTAACAGAAGAAGTTAGAGTTCGTTTTGGGGAAATTTTGAGTTGATCTGGAATATTATTGATGTCCCGATTAAATGTCGATCACGGCATCCCCGTGATCGTTTATATTGTTATATTTATACGTTTATGCTTTATATGCTAATCTGGGAATTTGAGGAACCAGTTTTTAAATCCAGGAAATAAACTATCCTGTCTAATCTTTTCTCTCGTTTGTCATTCCAAAACGAACGAACTTAACTTATATTAAAAAATTTGAATAACGACATTTTTTTTGTCCGTCAGGTACGTTATTAAAAAATATTGGACACGTATATTTTCATTTTTTTACGTAATTAAAAGATTACGGCGATACATTGAGTTCAAATGTACACTGACGTCACGAGTATGTAGATTTTATACTTACTTGTGACGTAGCGACCCCCACTCCCCAACTTTAATGCATTTTATCTAAGTATTTTTTTATTAATATCATAAAGCAAAAAATACGTGTCTAATTTTTTTTTTCTGACTGACGGACTAAATAGAGTTCCTTTTTTTGACGCAGGCATCATCCCTATCCTCCTAAAACCAAACAAGGAAAGCAAAATAAATAACATTGTTATCTAGCAATTTTACTGTTAGCGACGAACTTGTGAATGTATTACCTAAATGTGGCCATACCACAATCGGAGTTCCGACCCGCGACCTCACGACACAACTCCATTCTCGGTAAATTGAAGCCTTAATAAGTTCTCCTTAACTTCTAGGTTACCAAGTTTAGATAATTTGCTGCTAGTTTATATTTTGAGGCAATTATAGACTGGGCTTTATTGGACACCCAGTATTTCATACAACCGGATATGAATTTGTTCCCATTTAAGCACCTATTTATTTACAATAGTTTAGTACCCAGTACTTACATACAGACACGAAGTAACAATTTAAACTAACCACTTGTGTGGGATCTATTCAAAGTTATTCAGTTATTTCATATACAAAGCAGATGCAAAAATGTGCAAAGTAAACGATCATATCTGTCAAAGGCGATTTAGTATGCGGACTCAATATGGACAACGCGACTATTTTACAAATACGTCACAAATTGGAACCTAACACTGCTAGTACACTGCATTGATAAATGATAAATTATTTTATTTCTGTAAATGGATTTGTACAAACACTTTTACACTTCAGTCATATTTTAAAAACTAGATGAGGTCGGCGTTTCCTATTTGACTAATCTGAGAAGAAAAGCCGAAACAAACTCAAAGGTCACAGTCTCTTTTAAAGTACAGACATAATCTTGGTCAGATCATGTGAAGACCATGTAGATTGGTGTCTGAAGTGGTCTTTTGAGGAAAGCATCACACAGATTGAGAGGGCCTGTCCAGTCAGTGCACGCATTTGTCAGTTATCGTGCAGCTCAACTCAGAATTTAAGGAGCTCAACGATTCGACGACAATACCAAAGAACATTTGGGTAGGCCGCATAAATTACTCAAACTGTCAGACTATAATTAGAACTAACTGAGAAAAAATTTAAAACAAAACAAAAAGAAATGACCCACATAGTCTTCATTTCACAATAATTAAAAATTGGATCCAAATCCGATCTGAATCTGAAGATGCGATTCCAATAGAATTGTCTTCAGCACATTAAGTTCACAAACATTTTGAGCACAACTCAACAGTGCACTCAGTATGTGCTCTGTTGGAGTTGTGCTGCAGATTCGTACCCTAATTGCGTAATTCACGATCAATCACAATCTGTTCGATTTGAAACAGATTGCTAATCCATTGCTTCATAAGTTGGAAAAAAATCTGCTCAACAACGTAAATAACGCAATGGTTGAACTGTCTAAATGAAACAAATTTGTCATAATCGCTTACGAAAATAAGTTACGCAATTAAGGTACTGTTTCCACCGGCAAAGCTGTACGTAATTTTTGTAAGCGTACAGTGCAGCACATTTGTAAATGTTTACTTGAGTGACTGTACTGAAAGTAACGTGTGTGCCAGACACTGTGCAGTACAGTGTCGCACAGTGCCGCACGCTGCGCCTTGAGAAATGACGCTTCAAACAAACGGTCATATAATGTTCTAAATTTGAATCTAATCCGCAACCCAATACACAACAATACCCAATGTACAAAATGTTCTAAATTCGAATCTTGTAGTTCGCAATCATGCAAATAGTAGGAGGTATGGACGGGCACTACCAATCGTCAATTCTCGGATCGGATGCAATGCGTGTTTGCTCAACGTAGCTTCAAGCAGGCCATTAAAATATTTATTTACCTTTTCAAGATTTTAACAATAGCCGTAAACTGGTTGGTCTAATGGACTTAAATACAATACTATTTCCCCATTAAAGGCACTTCACAATTTATTCCACGTCACAATTTTCAAGGCGTTCCTTGAAAATTGTGAAGTGAAATCATAAGTTATGGCATACGCGTAAATAAACAGAGGACGTAAAATAACTTGTTTTATGAACGTACTTATATCCTGGAGCTTAGAAGATGAAGAGTATAGACACATAATATATAAGAAATTGTGAAGTGCTAGTGTCAGCCCTAATATCGTATTGTTTAATATTAAACAATAATGCAAGACATTTAGAAAAGAAACTCGGGACAACTGTAGCGTTTAAAATTAAATTAGTTTGAAGTAGCTATACTGTATAGTGTTATACTTTGAAAAAACCGGCCAAGTGCATGTCGGACTACGCACAATGAAGAGTTTCGTAGTCGGGATGAATTTATCCCAAGAACAAACTTAACATTGCAGTTAAAAAACATATTCTCCCATACATTCTAACGCACAATATTGAGAGATTTACCATGTTATTTTAAGACCATAGATTTTTTATAAATTTTCCTGTGATCTATTAGTAAAGAATCATTCACTATATTTCTTTTTTTTTTTTCAAAATTTTATGCGTAGTAGTTTCGGAGATAAGGGTAATGATCAATTTTCATCAATTTTATTAAATATTTAAAAAACTATTCTATTTAAATTTTTCAAAAAATTATTGATTGTTATTAATTTGAGATCCTCCTAATAAGCATTAATTAGCATTTGATATGTCACACGGTACATTTAACGGTGGAGTTTCTTGCCCATTCTTCTCCATACGAAAACTACCTTTTGGAAGGGGCGACTAGAATCAATTATATTATTCTGTAAATTTTGACGTTCAAAAGTGCCATACATGGGCCTATTTGAAATAAATGTTTTGACTTTGACTTTGACTTTGACTTTGACTTTAACAAAACTTTTTTTTTAAATTTTCTTATTTGCCCCGCAAAAGTGACCCCCACATTAAAAATTCAATTGTTTACGTTACACGTCCATGTTTGAGTCACAGAAATACATATGTGTATTTAATCGGTCCATTAAATTCGGAGCAAACTGGTTGTGACAGACGGACAGATACTCAGACAGCCACATCAGTGATCCTAAGTGATAAGGGTTCCGATATTTTATATAAACAAAGGAATATCTGGAAAAAGGAAAATAAAAATTTTCTTGTTTCTTGGATCATTATAACACCACAACATCACGCCTATATTCCCCGAAGGGTTGAGCAGAGTTGCACCTTTACTACACCCATATTTCGCCAGTTATGTTTAAGTCCCATGTAATAGCAGGCGAGTCTATTGCCACCAACCGTGCACAAATCCAGAATCCGGGCTGCTACTGAGAAATTCCAGATGGAAAACCCCAATAACACTTTGCCCGACCCGGGAATCGAATCACCTCATGATCAGCAGTAGCGCTGACCAATCAAGTTTCTTGGATCAATCGCCAAAAATACAAATTTGGAATACATTTACACAGGCTTACCTTTTTTTTAGGTAGGGCAGCTCGTAGTTGACCTCTCAGATCATGACTACTTAACCGGGCTTTCCTATGGGTGCCTTAAGCTACTACACTTAAAACCTCCAGCCAGGGGTTATTCAACTATGCTAATTAAAACTAGGTGAACGCTCGCTAAGGGCACCCCCTGTGGGGTACGCACCTTGGCTTAGGGCGTCAACCGGAAGGAGGACATCAAGGATGGGACGGGCTGGATCAAAGTTTTGATCATGATTATTAGTCGGGGAATTTAAAGCTACGCGCTTAGCTGCAACAACTGCTGGCACCTCGTTATCGAGCAAGGGTCGGGGGGAGTAGCATTTACTCGGGGATGCGATCGCAAAGGACCTCGGCGGCGAGGTCGGAATGACGGGAGGCGTCTGTGTTTGTACACTGTGCTGGTTTCCCAGCCTCACTTCTTTAACATTTAAATGTTCCCTCTTAGCACCTCCTTAGTTTATTCATAAGACACGGACGCCGAAGTTCGAAGAGGCTATACTTGAAGTTACTTCCTAACTGTCATCTTTAATGAACAGCGTCATCAAGTTATTACTTGCCTGACAGTTCACACGTTTAAAGACAAGAAATGGCTGCGTGGGTAGTCACTTGTTTCGAGTATTAGATTGAAATCTTACTTGCAATAAAGACTAGTCAGCGAGAGACTGACCTATGTTATTTGTAGGCAAATCAGCGACTGTTTATTTGAGACTGGGTCAAACTGTTGTTCTATCCGAAATGGATCATTTCTTGCTTCCGGACTATCTGATGCGGATTTGTTTTTAAATGTTTTGAAAGAAAACGATCCCAACTACAATAGCTGACACATGCGTGTACTGGCACTGGAACCTGTCCAGTGACTGGACAGGTTCACTCAAATCTGTGTCGATCTTTCCAAAAAGTCTATTTTAGACCCCAATTTACAGTGATAGGTAGATTGATTTGGGGCAATGAACTGGCACGTATATATTAGTATGGATATACCTTCGGGATTCCGGGATTTTGAAGTTATGTTGTAGTGTCTAGAATAAAGAATACATCAAT
The DNA here is from genome assembly GCA_916610215.1 of Omphaloscelis lunosa. Classification (NCBI taxonomy): domain Eukaryota; kingdom Metazoa; phylum Arthropoda; class Insecta; order Lepidoptera; family Noctuidae; genus Omphaloscelis; species Omphaloscelis lunosa. Next base: position 7,722,435 of record OU744247.1, read on the forward strand.
ATGAATAAGAAATGTTTAACCCTTTTGCTTTTATTGCATTGAATGCGAAAAAATATTAAGAAGTATAAAAATATATTTTTATTTATTTATTCAAGAATAGTTACAATTACAAGTAGCTGATAATATACTTACAAAAAATAACTGCTAAATTAGTCATATTATGTAAGTTTCGAATGGACGCACAACAGTAAGATTCGCTTTATTACTTGATAAATAAGAAAAAACAATTTTAAATGTTTATCTATCGCATTCTAAAAAATTCTAATGTAGTAGTTTAAAAATCCTTACTTTTACAATATTTGATTCAATCCCGTAAGTACCAAAATGAAATCCCGGAAAAAAGGCTTATCTACGTAATGATTTCTATGGCTATTTATGATGCGAGTACGTAAAATCAATCTACCTACTCCGATCACTGCTGATTTATCTGACCAAGACAATATCATGGACTTCAAAAGTAAATAACAAACGGTGAGCTCGAGTTTCTTTCGGTGATTCTTCTCAGAGTAATCAGATGGGAAGTTAGGCAGGTAGTCAGATAGGAAACACCAACCTCACTAAGTACTTTCAGAAATAAGTATCATCATCGTTTAACTTGAAACCTTTTCTAAATTCTACTTGCTGGCAGTTTTCCCACAGTACTTACTAACTAAAGATTCATTGACTTTTTATGTCGAAAGCAAATTACTGCTAAACTTAGTGAAAAGCTCCCAAAGCTTTATGACAGAAATCTCAAGTAATCGAAATACTACAAAAATTTCCACCTCTTTAAATCCAGTCAAAAAATGTTAGACTGGATTTTAACGCTACAACTGTCAGTCAATTGAAATACGGTCAGTGATTACTGAACCGACAAGATTTATATAATGTTTAATAAATATGTACACATTACGACCACCCGCAGTGTGGGTATCACTTTCAATGATATTGCAACTGACGAGCAAAAAGCTACCAACACAAATAATCGTTTTTTATTAGGTACGCACAGTTTTTGGTTGTGTAGGCACAGACAGCGTAAAAAAGTATCAAAGTGTCCATAGTTTTTATACTGTGAAACATTGCAGATTCTATCAAATTGTAATAGAATTTAAACTACTTTCAAAACCCATTTTGTAATGCTGGGGCCGCATCTGCGTCTGTCTTGGCGAAGCTTCGCACCGTGATACGATACACGCAGATGTGACCAACCATTAGCTCTTATTATCGCGATAATTCGGGCTGCGTAGCACTTATCGCCCGGGTGGCGGTACATAATAAGCGTGGCGCGTGGTCGTAAAAACGTTGGTCATTTCTACTGTTGTTTCCGGACTGCGTAGACGCTCTGTCGAATTAATGGAGAGAACGAATTATCATGCCATCTTGGATTATTGCACGATAATTCGTTAAAATTATGAAGCCGCTGATGAGCAAAACATACGCAGTTTCAGCACGTATTGCTTTGTCACGATAAACGCAGATGCGGCCCCAAGCATAACAAGAAAACGCATAAGTTCTTAAAAACTCTCAAACTTACGTCGCTTGTCTTTAAGAAATCAGATTGCATAACTAAATTATTTCCCCAAAATTTTATACGCACGGAAATACAAACAATGTGACCACAAATATCGTTATTGCGAGTCGAATCAGAAAATATGCGTGAAGGAACCTGTGTAATGTAACTTTGGAGCGAAAGCTGAAATCGCTCTATTGTGGCCCTAGTCTACAAGATTTCACATTCGCTCATTCCCTCTAAAAAACTTAATTCGATCTGAGGTTGTGGCCGCGATACGAGGAAAAGTTAATATTGTAAGTTACGTTCGTTTTGCATTCATTTATTTAATTGGTTGTCTGTTTTCCGTCAAGTTCTAAACGTATAATAAAATCGAGCAGTTTGAAATAGTTAAAGATTTTATTGAATGGTTTTACAGGTTCGTTGGATACAGTTGTCTTATCTATAGCAAAACGGAATTAATAGGATTAGATAATAATTAGCAGTATTGATACTAATAGATTATTTCCTCATTTGACTGATTTATTTAACTGACAATCGTCAATTATGGACCGATTTTGTTTTTTTTTTTTTTTAATTTGGTAAAAGACGCTTGCGCGGTGGTTACATATAAATTTTACTAACCTTGCTTGTGAAATTTTTGAGTTAGTTTCTATAATACGTATTTTTCCCACTTAGCCAATAACTTTCTGTCACTGTTATTTTCATTGCAAGATTTGAGATTCACCATTATTTATTTGTGAAATATGAGTACAAATACAGAGCATGCAAGTTATTAAATTACATTATAGTTTAAGATTAGCAGATACGGTATTCGAATTTGTGTGGGGTAGATACCAGAACTAAAAAGTGAAAAGTCTGTGGCAAAAAACGAAAATTCAAATTCAAAGACACCGACTTCCGCAATTAAAGTTATTTTTCACTTTGTTGTGTTTTATATTTTTAGAAACCGGTTCTTTTTTTTTTGTAAAAAGTTTTACTATCAAGCAGCCCACATTTCGGGAAATTGACAACTTATCTTGAGTCAAACAATGACCGCTGCAATCACTAGAGGGAAATTGCCAGAATTGCTAAGTTTACATGGCATTTTGGCAGACGGATAGGTGGTTTCCAAAGCAAAATCTTAACTTTGATATCCCAATCCTAAACAAAATGCTTTAATTGGCACTTAGCATAAATGCAGCACCAAAAGTTACCCAGCAAATCCGAGTTCATTTTCTCAAAAAACAGTCACATAAAAGCCTTCATTATCTTTACACTAAAAGATTGACAACAAGGCCCTATTTACCAGTATTACGTATGTAAATCCTTAGCGTGGGCGGTCTATGTGCTCAACACCGAAGTACAAAACTCACAGACCTAAAGCAAGATTTATTTCATTCCCGGGGTTATAACTCAGGCCAATACGTGACCGATGCTCACGCCTACGCTTACATAGAAATTATCCACGACCAAAACGTTATCAACAGTGAAATGGTAGCGTATTTCACGTATCTAACACTGCCGGGGTCGGCCACCTAATATTGGCTAAAGGTCGGTCGCAAAAGGTTAGTTCCTGTCGCCTGCGGCCGGCTTTCTCGACTCTAAACTAGTGCAGTTGCATATAAAGGTCGTGCTGTCAAAAATGCAGCTTTCGTTCTTACATAACTGGACACGGGCAATCGTTAACTGCATGTTAACTGTTGTTCTATGCGAAATGAAGGGAAATCTATGCACTTTACTACTTTATGGCGTTTACTTCGAGGTGTTTTTGTTGTCTTGAATATTTTACTTCGGCTCAGCTAGGCGGTATCTCATAGTTTAGTCTCGGCGTTAAGTTATTTACACCCGCATTTCACTTTGCCATAGAATTATGCATAAATTTTCTCGAATAATCTAGTCCTGAATGCATTGTTGAAGACAAAACAATTATTTCGATAAAAGACGAATTTAATTAAAAAGGCCCTTTGATACCTCCAAAGGGCCTTTTTAATTAAATTCGTCTTTTATTTTACTGTCTTAAGTTCCTGTGTAGTCTTGTGTTATAACTTACATGGCTGAAAGTGCCTATGTGTAGAGTACCATTTAATATTTTATCACTTACCTAAGATAGTTAATTGATGCAGGCGTGAACTTATGGAAATCCATTATAAAATGCAATAGAAGTGGATACATTTAGTAACTTGTTCCGCTTAGCTATTTCTAAAAAGTCTTAAAAATAAACCCTGAAAGAAATCGACACGTGTTTCACCTCTCAACACGCCGTGTTCGAGTTCGCGACAAGTCAATCGTCATCCTGAAGATGCCTCGTTGAGAGGTGAAACACGTGTCGATTTCTTTCAAGGTTTTTTCGGAACAGGCTACTAAATATATCCAATTATATTGCACTTACCTAAGTATAATAAATCATTTAGTCCACGCTATTGATTGACGCAAATTATGTTAACGTCGTCAAACGCGTTCGAAAATGATAAATTTATTGCTTCCTTGTAAAAAATGTATGAGACGCAGTCATATTTACATAATACTTATTGAATCTATAAAAAGTGATAACACCTTAGCCGACACGGCCAAGTTGTAACTTTTTTTGAGCTTGAATCCGATCGACGTCAGTAAAGTTTTTGCGAGGCGACTGCGAAGCGTGAGACAAGTAATTTATACTAGTCGTAGTGTTCAATAAACTGTACCCGGAACTCGAGGATGATTTGAAAGAAAAATTCATTGAGCGTTGGGAGCCGCTCGGCGCGCCACCTAGCGGCCGCCGGAATTAAAGCTATGAACACAGTCGATGAGAAAAGTTGGAACGTCTGTACCCACATTTCATAAGCGGCTTAGCTACTTTAAAGGACTGCGAACTGCGATAGCCGGTATTGCGTACCGTCTCCTTAAATGGCTGTCGTTTTATTTTTGTTTCATTGTGCGCGGATGTGGATTTTACGTAAACTTTCTACGTATACGATCCCGGCATGACATTACATCACGGAAAGACTTAAATGGATTTTAAACGCTGACGATTACAACTACCATTTGTGTCGAACAATTAAATGTTAACGTTTGGAAATTGGTGTGATACGGCCATTTTTACACTTGAGGTTACAAGCTCCATTTATGACGTACAATTGGTGGTAAAGGCTTGAATTGGTGAGTTACATCCATGGTGGTGCCCCCACGCTTAAACTGGAGTTACGAAAGAGGAAACGCATTGTGTTAATCGTCACTTGCGTTGTTCTTCTTCGTGTTGTCGTTTAAAAGCTGTGGGTACTTAAAGAAACTTGTTGTGTATTAAGTAGTTCCAGTTCCTTCATTCACGATAGGGCAAGCCGGATTTAAAAAGGATCAACTACTGTCTTACGGAGTCTTACCCTTGTCAATTTAAGGAAAAATATTTCTCGTATGACTTTGAGGCCGCGACCGTAAGCTTACTGCGTAGTCGTCTTACTCACAAACGCACATCATAAGTCGTAATTCCGTTTTATTCGTCGACACTTTCCATATCTCTGATCAATAAATTCAAATATTGACATAAATGTCGTTGTTTATAGTCCCACTCACACTTACAATAAGTTTGTTGATGTCCAAGGGACAGTACGCCCATGCAACAGAAATCGACGTAGTATCGTATTTAGGGCCCTTCCCGACCATTAAGTACAGCCTCTGTTTAATCGAATTTCCTTATTATCTAGTCACTCTCATTTTCCTCGAGAAGGGGTGTGAAACTGCTACTTTCGCTTCACAATTTCCTCCTATGATTTATAGTTCCAGTTTTCACATAATTACATAAATATCTATACACAATCCTTGCTCTAGATTAATCAAATAATTCACCGACTCGAAGCTTACTGCTTCAATAAATGTCATAATAAAATTAATTAATTTGCTGTTGTGTATTCGGCGAGAGGGATTAAAACACGAACTCAAATTACGTTGTGTTACACTTGTTATACATTTCGTTTGGCGGATTCCTGCGTTGTTTCGTTTAATTTAGATGTTTGAGTGTTACAGAACACAGGCATGTCAAATAAAAAGCTTTGTCTGCTTCTTTTTCAATAATATACTTCTTCCAAACGTGTCGGGTTACAAAATATACCATTCTTACGTAACAGACAGTAATGTGGCCAAAACAACAATCAGTGTGGCAATATCTCGACCACAGAGGAGAGATCCGTGGATCCCGCCCACAGACGTGCATGTATCGTACGTAAGTAAAAGGCGTTCGAAATGTACCGAACCGGTGCGGAAAGCCGCTTACCTTCGGACGCAGTTCCGAAGTATTCCATACATATATATGCGCAGACACAGAATGAACTCGCGCACAAATATTCCGGTTGTTTTCTTTTTGCACGCTCTACCAAGGTCGCGACATCTGAACAAGTTCATTGAATCACATTCTTGCATTTTTAATCGTGTATTTTTATTTTTCGATTCATTACGTATATAATTTTTATTCCGTTTTACGATACGATCATTGACTGATAAATACCTGTTCAATGCTGTTGTGTGACGTTATTTTATAGCTGCTATTAGGTAATTTTATTGTCTGTTCGTCAGCATTAAAGCAGTGTTTTAATGCTTAAAATAGATAACTTAATTCACACAGTGTTGTTGAAGATATCGTAAAAGATTTAATAAAGTGTAAAACGCGGCGTTTTCAATTTAGCCTTTATTTATTAACTGCTTGAGCACGCATTAGATTCAGACTGTGATAATTTGTATTTATCATTACAGTGTCTATGAAATTTCGAGATTAATTTCCAAGAACTATTCAGTGTTCAACAATAATGAATACTGTTATACTTAAACAGTTTAATTAAAATTACCGTTCAAAATGGATTGTTATTGCCGTGCGTAGAGAACTTTGATACAGAAATAGGCTCGCAGTAAGTGTAGTAGGTACACAGTTACTTCGAAATAATTAATTGAGCAATTGTAACTTGCCTACTTAATCTCAGGCGTCAGATAGAAGGGTTGTGATACCCTGAGCCTCTGATAAAGAGTTAATTACGCGACACATTTCGAAAGTGGTTCGGTACTAGCGTTCTCATATCTTCATCGGTGCTACAAAAACTGGTTGTCTGTTGCAAAACTGTTGGCACGTAAATTTGCCGCTGCCCAACAACAATGGCGGAGCTGTTGCTGTAAACAAAACAAGTAAACCATTAGCATTCAGTTACGAGACGAAAGGCGTAGTTTTGCAACCGGCGTAAACCGAGAATGTAATTAATCGATATTTATTTGATTATTCTGTCAAATCGATCAATTATGTAATTTATATGCGAGCTTGAACATTAGAGATAGGGATTAAGGAAATTGCTGTTTGAAAGAATTTTAATAGAACCAACAGGATGGCATAAACTTAAAAAAGCAATTATAACAAGGTGAACTAATTTATTCAGATATGTGACCATTAATGCCTCTAGAGCCTTTTTATTATCCGGTTGACTGTACTAATTATAAAATACATGGTCATTTAAGATATTGGATGTCCGTGAACAAAATCCGTGATTAATCAACAAATAAATCATTATTGGCTAATTTAAAAAAAACTATATTGATATTGATATTTACTATTATTAATTTCGATACCTAACTAATTAAAACGTCAAAATTATCATACTTAATTTAAGATGACTTAAATAAAACTCTTCTCTATTTAGTTTATTTTTTATTAGATGAGCAGTTTAAAGCGGCCTTCTTTTATGTGCGCTTGCGCAGTTTCATTTTTAAATGTCGCAAAATTGTTCTTCAGTTGAGTTGAGAAGTTAAGAGGTACTTTTAGTGATAAACATCATAATTAATTATGTTGAGAGTGCAAGGGGTCAGGGACTCATGGTTGAAGCTGAAAACATTTATTCTAATGACTTCTTAAGGTCTTAAACTGGACAAGTAGACTCGTAACTGATGTTTAAGATTCAATTGCAGGTTACTCAATCAGTGGTTGTTATTATTTTATATATATTTATTTTATATCTTTATTTTACAGTCCATATTTTCTACAAAGCTTTGTTAGTAAGGGTTGTTAGTAGTACACAAAAAATACAATTTGTATTGATTGATTTGTATTTTATAATAAGACAAGTTACACAATAATTCTACTTCCTATTTCTGGGCAGGTGTAGACCTGCCCAGTATACATTAAAAGGACTGTCGGTGTTGCACGCTAACGTTCTGAGGACAGTGTTGGTGCTACCACGGACCCTGCTCATCATCGATGCTGTTCTTTTCCTCTTCCTTTTCCGATGATGCCTCCGCAAACATTGCCGAAGCACTGCAGTACCGGGGTTTTCTCAACACTGCCCTCAGAGCGTCGTTGTACTGAACACGCAGGGCATTGTAAGCCCGCCGCATTATACACCAAGTGCTTTAAATATCAAATGTCCTAATATTACAGAATAAGCGATAGTCTTTAACCTCAAAGCAAAGATAGTCTGCTAACGACCATTGTGGTAACAACAAAACGATTTGTCGATGATCATCAACGACTAACACATTAAGACACTGGCACTCGACAAAAAAGTTTCTCGTTTCATACCTCGGATGTTTGACTTAGATCGATACGATTTGCAATCACAAGGAAGAGAATAAGATGGGCGTTACTTTTACATATTTTGCGCCTCATAATGCGAAGCTTTAGAGAGTGCTTTGCGATCGAAAAATTTGTTTTGCCTCCTTTCTGCAACTGTTTTTATTGTTAAACTCCTGCTAGTACACACAACCTACTTAATTTATATACCATTGTATAGATAATTAAATGGAGATTAATTCTGTACCTTTCAAAAATTGATTTAATGCAGCAGAAAAGAAAAAAAAAACATGAAATAGTTTTTTTTTTAAATCCTGTCAATCAAGTGTAAAACCTGACTAAATTGTAGCTTGCGAAAAAATCGATATTCGATTAAATGAGCATTATAAGTTGAGCACTTTTGGATTTTCTAATTTTTTTTTAGCTTGTAGTTAACCAAACGAAATTCCCAGTTTCGTTTTTGTTTTGTATTTTTAAACATGCTGCTAACGGTATTGTTTACAGATCTGCTGTTAAAATATATAGCAAAAAAAATACAACAAAAAACCTAACAACTTAACATAACACATAAAATTACGCCTGTAATCCCCCACATTTCGCCAGTTATGTTTAAGTCCCATTTAATAGGGGGCGAGCCTATTGCCATCAACCGGGCACAAATTCAGACTCCGGGCTGCTACTGAGAAAATTTTGATGAAAATAACACTACCCGCCATGGAAATCGAACCCAGGACCTCAGGCTCCGCACTAGCACTCTCTTATGTCTCTCTCCTTGCTTTTTTTCTTGTTAGAAATATTGACAAAATAAAACTGTTCTCAACGTTTCGCTAATTAATAACCGTGTCGTGAATAATTAACCGAATACAGTAATTAACAGGCAGCAAGCTTACATTACAATAAACTATAATAGCCATACAAAATACTAACAAATGTCACACCTTTACATGTTATAACCACAACGTAACCAATCACGGAAATGTAACTCCTTACAACACGTCAATAATTAAATAAATAAATTTCTTCTAGGTAAATAACACCCATTGCCAAAACACAAATTAATAGAAATTAATAAGATCAAATATCAATAAGATCAATTGATTTTTGTGACACTCAAATTGGGAGTCGAAACTGTCTCTCCTAAATACAGATTACTCAGTGATCTAGCTAGGAGAGTAGCGATTCACCCAACAATAAGTTGTACCTACACCATGTAAATTAATGTATAAAATGATTAATATAAATTAGTGTACAATATAAATTACAATATAAGTAAGTTAAATACAATTAAAATTAAATCAAATCAAATTAAATTAAATCAAAATAAAATGGGACTAGTTTGACCAAGACCGCTGTTCCACTCCTTAGGTATGTGCGCGGTGAGATGGAGGTGGAACAAGAGAGCCTCGTTAACTCCAGCTTAGACGTACATCATCATAAAGTCATGGGCGCCGTACACAAAAACAAATGTTCAAATCACTTTGTTCTCCCGAAGAACGCTATTATGAAAACTCTAACCTGAAACAAAGCTATCCTAAATCACTTTATCCCTAACTGGCGACCAGCCTCGGCTTCGGACGGGTGCAATTTACATTTCTGAAGACGATATTCTGTTCACGACACCTTGTGCACAAGTACTGAGCAGCAACGTAACAAAAAATACTAGGCTTGCATGAATTATAGATATTTATTTATTATTATTAAGTTTTTTTTTTAGGTATATATTTACATAATACATATATAACTTATGTTCATCTGGAATAATGTACCTTTCAAGTAGTGATTTTTTTTAAAAATATGATCTGTGGTTCCAAAGATTCTCACAAAAAACTCACAAAATTCGCTCTCTCTCTTTATTTTATATATTAGTAAACCTGTATGAACCTAAGCTTTAAAAACTCTAATCTGAAACCATCTATTCTGGGCACAACTTGACGCGAGAATGCTATTTTACTTTATAATGATAGTTCCTCTACCTATTCACTTTTTACGGTGCTCCACTGAAAAAAGGTTTGTAATAATTTTCCGTTACACCTAGGGGAATGTTTTACCTTCTTCGATACCTATAGCATGCTACTGTATCACATCGCTCCATTGCAGTTCTTCTGCAATTATCTTGTACTACAACTTTAGTAACAACTCATACAATCTCTAGCACGTTTTTGCTAAGCAACTATTTAGTTTTAACGTAAGATAAGAATGCTTTGTTGAAGTGCTTGTTCCTGGTACCGTTATGTTTGCTTCATTTGGTTGGTCGTTCGTAAATGGAACATCCGTAATACTCGGAATAATGACCGGGATTATGAGAACGATAGTAAGTTGTAATCCGATATTCTGTTGTTTATTTTGATTTCGTGTGTGAATGGGTCATTCATTGATAGTGTATTGCCAACTGTTTGTAGTGCGTGGGTTCCGAATTTGGGTGATTAAGTTTAAGACTGTTTCATTCATTTTATCTGTTTGTTGTTCAAATGGTTTAAAAAGTATCTCAAATATAATTAGCTACATACACATTAAGTCTAAAATATCTGAAAGGGAGAGGATGTGCATCTATTTTGTCCAATTGGTTTCAAATATAAAAACCATACGAAATGCAAATCAATTGATGATCAAATTCATTAAACTCATGATCTGACATTTTGGAAGCCCAGAAAATGTTCAACCAACTTTTACTGCAGCAAAATCTCACCAAAGCTACATCGAATAAAACCATATAAAATACATATTCTATAGCAAGATCCCGAGCAATAATTAGCCTGGAGATTTAATCTCTCTGATGGCAACCAGCATTCATTGGTCGATACTATCGAGGTATGATCAAATCGTGACGATAATGGCGTTATCCAAGGGTTCGACGTCTCTCTCTCAAAATAGACCTATGTTAGTCGACAGTTACGAGCTGTTAGGTAATAAATGCCAATAATTTTAGCTTTGCAATTGGCACTAGGATAATAATACTGTTATTTAGGCATACGCTTTAGTTTGTTCCAAGATCTGACTTAAAATTATCAGCAATTATAAAGGTACCTACTGCCGAATTTAAATTATTTATCAGCTATTATTATTTTCAGGTAATGGACACAACAACAAGCACAGCAATTAGTAGTTATAGGGCGACTGACATTTAATTATCATCAACATTCTTTGTCACCAAATGGAGGGCTAAAGTCCCTGAGACAGTTATCTCAGAGGCTCCCTTATACAGTTATCTTCCTTGTTTATTTAAAAACCTGTCACTGACATTGCTATTAAATTAATTAGCAATAAATCAACAATACAGCGAGATAATTTTATTGCTCTTAATTTGACCTACAAATAGAAATCACAGCTTCGGAATCAACAATCGCACTTATTAACTTTGTAATCTGATCTAACACAAAGCTTCCTCCATACACGATTCCTTTCCAAAACACCGTTAAAGTGACAATAACAGTGCTTTCCCTAGTTTCAATAGTTTCTGAAAGTTCCGCGTTTACTAACCGTAGGCTCTCATTGACCATAGTTATCCATTGGACAGTACTCATTATGCATATCCAAAACCGTATTTATTGGACAGAGTTCAGTGAGGTATTCTGTGTTCGGACCGCTTGGCACGTGCGCTTGCTAAGCTACTTGCATTCAGTGTAGTATATGGAAAATTGTCAGATGATTTATTGATTAATGTTGGTTAAGAAAGGAGCAAATAGTGAGGGTGGTTCTGTGTCTTGTAATAGTTAAGAAAATTCAAGTAAGGAAAGGGGAAAGATCAATAAATAAATTAACACAAAGGTTTTTTAAATTATATTATCAGCATAATAATAACTATCGAAAACTAAAATATACTTTTCCATTGATCATCTCTAATTTCATAATGAACAAGTACGATAGCTCTCTCGTCAATGGTAACAAAACCAGTATAAGCTAGTCTCTTATCCAATAGAAACTCGTATTACGCTAGGCCAGCTAAAATTCAATCTTATTACTGATGTGCTGCCTACTTAACCGTACATGTCATGTGCCAAATGATAATTAACAATGGAACAATATCAAAACGTTTTTCAAACAGCCACACAGTCAATTAATTATGAGTGCGAGCGTGACATCAGAAGTATTACACCATTGCATATACTGTGAGCTTTCGCCGCATAATCTAGGCATCTGGGCGCGAAGACAATGGCGCGCGCATGCGTAATGCGTTATCTCACATCTACCTCTTGCCACACTCTGCTCTCCTAATGAGGAACGGTGTTCCAGTTCTCGTGCAATGCTAATTGAAGACGAACTTAAATCGAACTTACAGAGAAATAAACTGTACTTCGCTAATAAACTCTAATTGATTAATTATCACTTTTGAAATCGTACATACTCATTTCAAGGTTTCTTTTGTTTTAGGTGGAGTAGTATAACGGTAGCCGTGCCTCCCAAAGGATGAGGAATAAGCAACGATGCTGGAAACCCTGCTTTGGCCCAGACATACTGAAATCAACAGGTAAGTCTTATTAACAAAACACATTCCATTCATACTTTATTGTACGGCTAAGGAGAATGGTAGAAATAATTTAGAGAGATAATGCGACTAGAGTTAATCTAGAACACAAATCACGTACATTGTCTATGGAGAAATTGCAGCAACATGAACTAAACTTGGCACATGTTCAACTTTGGTATCGGCGTGTGGATGATAAGTGGTGTGGCTCCTTTGAATTGATAAAATAAGATTGGAAGCCTATTTCAGACTTCAAATTTTCTTAGGTCATTAAGTCTGAGATCAACAACCACTTCAACTCTAAACTTCCTTGTTTTGGCAAGCACGTGTAACTTGAGAATTCGAAATAATAATTAGGCTTACATTTTAGTGGCGATTTCGACTAAAGTTACAGATATATCCATTGTATAATCGTATGTATTGTATTTTATGAACTGCACGAGCCCTTTATCAAAACATTTTGTTTATTTTAATAGGACATTACTGTTAGTCACTAATAGACATTATTATGATAACAGTACTGTCTAAGCACCGTTAGCTGCAATAAAAGTCGATAGTTGAAATTACTTTCGATAAACTGTGACAATTGGTGCAGGAATAATAAATCACGTATGGTCGGACCGAATGGATTCTTGTTAGGCTATAAATACTCCAACTTGATATCTAATAAAAGAAATAAAATATAAATTGTAATAAATTTTTTGAAAGAATTTATTTATTGTTGGTAGTTCGCTTTCGAAGTGTTATTTTCTCGCCATTCTTGGAAAGAGATCGTATGTTTATTGGTGCTGGGGTGAGGAATACGATAGGTAATAATTGTGAGGAAACTGAGAGCCGTTTCCTTCTACTCTGAATCGAAACACACACTGTGTAACAATGCATTTGCGCATTGTCATATCCCGCCCACGTGAGGCCGTATAATTTTACGATTTAAACGCACCGCCTTACGAAATACATCTAGGGGAGTGCGACGATAAATAACCAACAAATTACTCAGTTCTCGGGATACGTAGTACACGTGCGACGGTGACATTTGCATGCCTGAGAAATGTTTACAGCTTGTTGAATCTACAGTTCGTAGGAAGTGAATGAATGTGGTGAGCCTCGGGCGTTTAATCAACGGCGTTGTGTGACACCGGCTTTATAGTTTACGTCAGAATCGCATGATTTTGTGCTCTCTGGCGTAAATCGAAGTTTTAATGACCTGAAAATTGACTTCGAAGGAGAACTTACTTCGCAATTGCTTAATTTGTCTTCCTATAAACCGTTTTAATACAAAGAGCAACGAAGTCTGTTGTCAACAATTCAAAGACAGCTAACAACAATTTATTTCCACGCAGTGATCAAATTTAACTCTCCCCAAAAGTTTGCTAACCAAATTAACAATTACGGCTTTCCTAATCATTCCTATTGTTTGCGTAGTTCAGCTGTTTAACTTAACGATTGAATTATACGAGTAATTCCGGATAGCGCTGGCTAGACACTGACTGGTTTGCGAAATGCGAATTCGAATGAAATGTGAGCCATTTTGTTAGCGAATAGCTTTCGCAGACTATGGCGAATGTCACAGACTTATAGCTCGTTTTGAAGACGATGTGGCCGCAAAACTGCAGAATAGAATTGTTACCTCATAACATTATAGGCTGTTACTGTCACATAAAAGGGTGGAAGAATAGAATTTTGCAACTGGACTTGACGATAGGGTTCTATTAGATTATTATAATGATTATAGAATATTTTGAGTGTAATATATATTATAATAACTTTATTCATATTTTTTTAAGTAACTGAAATGTTTGTTTTGGGATTTCCAGACAAGTTTTAAACTCAAATGGAGCTCTTAGTCGTAAGCTCGGCTTATTGCTTGATTCGCACGAATTTACTCGCCCGAAACGAGCGAATCGACGCTTTTAAATAATATTATTTTTTTGCAATTGTCACATTTTTAATTTTATGCAGTAAAGTTAGTGTACTTTATCCTTAAATTTACTGCATAAAATTCAAGATGTGCCAATTGCCTAAAGGCTCTTTCAAACAGGCGCGACACGCGACGCGACATAAAGACACCGCTCATCGCGCGACAAGCGGTGTCTTTGTGTCGCGTCGCGTTCGCGCCTGTTTGAAAGAGCCTTAATACGTATTTCTGGAGTTGTCGATTCGCTCACAAAAAATTAACTTTGTGCGAAACACCTCAAGAATAAATTATATTATTAAAAGTGTCGATTTGCCCGATTCGGGCGAGTAAATTCGTGCGAATCAACCGATAAGCCGAAGGCTCACGTGAGTAAAACCGTTGACACTACTTGGATGAGATCATAGCATTACTTTATTAAAAAACCAGTGGCACTCCGGGAGTGCCGACAGAAGTGAAAACTTGAAAAAAACGGCACCGCGGTAATCGACGCGTTGATGTCTTTTAATGGTCAAAAGCTGGTGTCGTTACAGTGTCGCGAAATCAATAGTTTAGTCCCATCTCAAAAATGCCCAACGCGCCTAAAGAAGTTTTCACTTCAAAAATGTGAATCAACAATCTATTAGTCACCAAACATAAAACAGTTCCAAATTAAAAAGGGTGTACATGCACTTCCGTAACCGAATTAAGGCTTGATTAAAGTTACAGTATGATTTGACGTGTATGCGTGTCACGTCCCTAACTCAAGGTTTGTAAACGTCACACGTTGCTGTTCTTTATAAAATCGGGTTTTATCATTAAGAGGGCACCGAGGGCTTTTTTATACACACAAACATGTTTTTATTAAGCTTGTTTGAAGTAGTACCCAATTAAATTAAAATCTAAGGTAATATATTGGTATTATTGGGGATATATACTAGACATTATGCGTGATGGAAACACGATTAGATAAAGTTGGTTTGATAAAATAAATTCGCAAAGTTACCTCTTATCGAGTATTTTTTTCCTCAGTTTTGCTACTTTTTATATAAATAAGTTTTATATTATGATTAATTTACTGAAATAAAGTTTGTAGATGACTGGAGCGTTTATGCGCGTTAGTTTTTTATTTAAAAGCAATATCATGAAATAAACAACGAAAAACATTTAAAAAGTGCAAAAGTGTGGTTATTTTCTTTACTCTTTACACGTAAAGGAAAAGACAGAGGCAAAGGCAAATGGTTGGTACGCTCTTAAGGAAAAAGTTGGAACAGTAATAGAACATGATTATTTTCATACTGCAGTTCAAGTTTTACACATGTTTGTAAGTATCGTACTCAAATAGATTTGTCTATGTGTAAGAGCAGTTGTGTCCCAGTGGTAACGGCCCCGACTTAAGAGTTGTAGGTCGTAGGTTCGAACCCAGACAGGTGCTTTTCCTTGTATAAATAATTTCATCACCACTGCTCTCAAAACGGTGAAGAAAAACATCGTGAGGAAACCGGCATGTCCTAGAACCAAAAATTCGAAGACATGTGACATCTACCAACCCGCACTGGGCCCGCGCGATGGATTACAGCGCACTCCCTCTCGAAGAGAGGAGGCCGGTGTCCCAGCAATGGGGACATTATGTATAAAGCTGCTTATGCTTATTATGCTATTTGTATCAAGTTCTTTATTAGTTTAACATTAGCTCTTATTGCGAGTTTACATTTTGAAAATTATCTTCTTTTTCGTGCGGTTACTAACGGTGGCTAACCTGGTGACAGAGTTTTTATGCCGCCCACATGCTTCTACGACTTGGCTTCACATGCCATCGAGAAATATCTCTCAAACATGCTGGGTTCCTCACGACGTTTTCCTTCACCGTTTTTTAAAAATGAGTAATAAATAATATCAGCCCTAAAATACCATTAAAATACTACTTTACGTCACTACCGTCGAAAATGCTTACAATACGAATGGCTTTAAAGGTGGTGTAAATACTCTCTTTGTTTCTAAAACATGAATACTTAAATAGAGCAAGTACAGAGTCACATTTCAACCACTTAACAAATCACACTAAATCAAGCTTAAGTACTCGACAAACACATAAGCGCCTACTTCTGTATTTAAATTCTGAGCTTTTCAATAACTCTAAAAGTTAACGCCTGTAAGCCAAATCAATGAATTGTCGCATTTAACATTTCGAAATCATTTTCGCAACTATTTATCGAAACAGATTTAGTCGACAAAATGCTTAGAAACTTTGTCTATTATTACGTATTAGGCATTTATAAGTCGTATACTTAGATGAAATCGTCAGTTCCTAAGTTAATCTCTATACAATGACGAAATTTGTGAATGTCAATAAATATCGGAGGTAATAATTTATTGAATGTATCTGACTTATCCCTATTGGTTTATTGAAGTTAATCCTATTCAGAATAGATCGCTGATAAGATATTTCGGAATATGTTTGAATGAGAAAGATAGTTTTTATAAAATTGGGTAGAAGTCTCATAAACTTTGAGATTATTTATAGTGCTTGTTCAGATTAGTATAAGAAGATATTATTGTACATATTTGTTAGACAGATAAAGCTTATTTGTAAGATTTCAATGTTTTATAGAGGTTCAGAATGCTGTAATTTATTTATTTATTAAAGAATAACAACAGCATTTATAAATTCAACATATGTTTACAAAAGTATTTGAGAAAGGTATTACTGCTAATGTATGCACACAGTGTACATACATTATAACATTTAAAGAAAAAACCGGCCAATGCGAGTCGGACTCGCAGACGAAGGGTTCCGTACTACCGCATAATGAAAATACTAAACAAAGAATATTTTTCATCTCATAATAAATTTTGAATCGCAAAGATAAATTTGTATTTCATAATGATACTGTGAATTACAAAGTAATTTTTTGCTGTTGCAGAAAATGGCCCATATTTAAATAAAATACCTTATGAATCGGAGTTTTTAAAAATACAGTAGGTATATGGTACATGATATACAGAACTTTTAAATTTCGAACTTGTTTAGTTGTTGCGATAGAGCTCGTACAAAAATGGTCTAAAACTGACAAGTATTACGGACCCTGATTTCATTATTTCTGAATAGAAAGAAAAAAAAAATGTTACTCGATGAGTTTTAGACAATGACACCCCACATGCCACAGTCAGATATATATTTTTTTTTTTTTCAAAATCAACAATTTATTGTATGGTGACCCTTTAATTTTTAATTTCATTTAATTTTAATTATTTTTTTGTTATAGCGGTAAGAGAAAGAAATACACAATCTATGAAAATTTCAATTGTCTATCTTTTACAGTTTATAAGGTACAGCCCGCTGACAGACAGACGGATGGACGGTCAGACAGCGAAAACTTAGTAATAGGGTTGATTCCATATGGCACCCTTCGAATATGGAACCCTAAAAATACATTGGACAGAAGCTGCTGTAATACCGAAATATCGACTATCCATTTCCAAGCTTTCATTTTCCCGATACATTAACACTTGCCTACCTTGTAAATACAAAGTAAATACACAAAACCAATCATAAATCCCAGATAAAATCAACTTGCACTGCAATAAATTGCCATTTTCGAGAGAAGCTATTATTAAGTAAGGCATTTAAAAAGAATAGAAATAAAAGTGGTCCCCGGGGCAAGGAGCAATTAATGGCGAAGAGATTAACCAATAAATCGAAGCGAGCTTGCCGCGGTGGGGAGACAACCTACTGACTTTAGAGTATGAAGAGTTGTCGTAGAGCGCCTTCGATATCATCATTCTTCTGCCCTTATCTCATTTCATTTGCCGTCATCTCGGTAATCACCTTTTTAGCCATTATACACCTTTCTATATCAACGAGGCGAAAAATTATTGCAAAATATTAGAAAACTCTGAAAACACTTAGAAACACCCGCTTTGTAAATATCGTCGTATGTTGTTATTGGTACCCAAAAGGAAGTTGCTCTCATTATAAGGTTTAACTGCGCTCTAGGAAAGAATAGGGGCATCGTATCTATGCATAATAGAAGTGTTAGAATAAAAAAAGCATCTTAAACACTCGGAAATCTAAAAACAAGCTTTCATACGGCATGGACTTGAGCACTTCACGATTGTGCACTTTACGCGCTCTGAAATGACGATTGACAAAAACTACTACAGCTGAATTAATACTCCCAGTTCCCATCGCATCCTCGCACCGCTGTACCGCCGTAATGACGCTCGATAATCGGAGACATCCTTCCCGGGACCTTTGAGCTCGTTTAAAGGAATTTCTATATTTTTGTCGAGGCAAAAAATTGAGAATTTTAACAAGGGGCGCATCAAATCCGCGCTTGCAAAGCCATTAAGCTCGCGGGGTTCTAGATTTATTAAGACTTGGAAAATGGTTTTGTGAAGTTAAATTGTTAGGAGTCAACCAACATTGCTCCTCAACATTCGACAACGAATGAATGTTCAGCCTTTCTTATGAGGAATCTAAAGAAGGTAAGTTGGAGTTGAACATAGGTGAAGATCATTTCAGCCGAAAGACGTCCACTACTGGACATGGGCTCCCCCAAGTACAGCCCTTTTGACTGGTTCTGTGCTTCTCGCATCAAATGAGCAATGGAGAGGGCTATGCTTGGAGTTTCCCTACGTGATCGAATCAGAAATGAAGAGATGCGTAGATGAACCAAGGTAACCGACATAGCCCGAACAATTGCCAAACTTAAGTAGCAGTGGGTAGAGCACATTGCTCGCAAAACAGATGACCGATGGGGCCGAGAGATTCTGGAGTGTCGACCGTGTACCGGAAGACGTTGGAAGGCCGCCCACAAGGTGGACCGATGACCTGGTGATGGCCGCAAGAATCCGCTGGATGCGAGAAGCACAGAACCTGTTTCTTGTATAAAATGTCCAACTAATACTCTCATTTTCGACTACACGTATAATTGTATCATATATAAAATAGATACCGTCTTAACTGCCCGTGTCGCCCAATCTCAACATCAACGGAAACGATTGGTTTCTCAAACGATACACAAACTAACTTTCCATAAAACGACCAATAAAAACCTGTAACATCCAATACATTCCGCACAATAAACAAATAGTGATAAATCGTCCTATTTAATTCAGAATCGGAGCGTTATCGCAATCTTTTCAATATTTATTAGCGATTCACCTATCACTGAGTTTTTTGCGAAAGCTCTAACGTATTTCCATGTGTAGTCAGGATCGTGACAAGCCTAATTGACTAACGTATCCAGAGATCAGGCGGAACGCATGCAAAGCCGCGGTTGTCACATCGATTTGCCGCATAAAGCTCGCCGTGCAATGCCTAAAACGTCCTTCCGTGTAAACTGGTTGCAAGACCAACGAACCGTCTGGGTAGCCTTTTCTGTACTTTCGACCAGGGCTGCGGAAAATGCAAGGATGGTGCCGTAAATACGGTGTCTGATAGCCATGTATAACAAACATTGATAAGTGAACTTAGGAACATCCTATTGTAATTTCTGAACACAGTATTTTATTGTTTTATTTTTAGACTTCGCGAGACATTCTTTGTTCTTAATTAGACCAAAGATAAGTGCCGCTTGATTGACACTAGATTGATATTTGATCGCGAAATATAGCGTGAATAAAGGAGACTTGTAACGTAACTGTACTGAGTAACTAACGGATTTAGTTTATCGGTACTAACCACGGTTAAAGCTAACGGAATTAACTTTGTTTTTATCTAAATCTATTTGGTTAACGTTGTTACACATCTTGAGTTCTAAACTAATAAACCGCTGAACTTAAACTTTAACTAGCATGTTAATGTAAACATTGGTGTTTATATCAATAGGATAATTATGTTAATAATTTCCACATTACGTGACTATTTACTTCAGTATTCTTTTAGACATAACTAAAGATTTTAATATCCTTTGGACCATAAATCCTAATTACTATAATATTATTATAAATAGGAAAGTGAGTTTGTTTGTTTGTTATGCTTTTACGATAAAACGGCTGAACAGATTTGTATGAAATTTGACACATGGGTAGACCATGACTTGGATTAGGAGATAGAATACTGCTATCCCGATATAAACCCGGGTTAAACCGCGGACCACAGCTAGTTCTCTTATAAATAACCGGTTTTGTAATACTGACACTACTGTTTTGTGATGTAATGACCCATTTCATAAGCCATGTATATTGCTAAACTTCTCAATTCCTTACAGTTTAGGAATCGAAAAACAAAACCAGGAAAAAAAAGCAGTGGCACTCCAGGAGTGCCGACAGAAGTAAAAACTTGAATAAAAATCGGCACCGCGGTATCAATGCGTTGATATCTTTTTAATGGTCAAAAGCTGGTGTCATCACGGTGTCGCGATATCAATGGTTTAGTCCCATCTCAAAAATGCCCAACGCGCCTAAAGAAGTTTTCGCTTCAAAAAAAAAAACATCGAAATTGGATCTCATATGGCGGAGATACCCAGTAGCCCCTTTTTTGCCACTTTTTGAAGTACCCCCTACTCACACACAACAATACAACACGAAAAAATATACCACCTCCACAAATCACGTCTACTGTGCCATACCAACCTAAATAACAAAATATGAAGCAACATGAATGACTAAACTCAATCTGACAGCCCTGCATGAAAGGCTTGCCGCACACGGAGCGGCCGCACCATTCCACTCCGCTGGTAATTATTGTTGTACCCTACACCAGTTTGTAGAGCTCCTAACACCAGTTACACAACATTACGCAGCTGGCTATAGGAAAAAATGAGGTGTATTTTAGTCATAGAGCCTTGTAATGTACGTGGTGAAGTAGTACCTAATAGTATGTTTAGCATTATGTTTATGAGTAATAGAAGTATGGGACGATTACTTAATAAGTTGCCTTACTGGCTAAGGACTGCAATTACTAATGATTCTATTTCTAACGTCTCCGGATCCTAATAGCCCTTAAATATCTACCCAGCATAAAAATAAAATGTTTTTGAATGAATTTCTTTAGGCGCGTTGGGAATTTTTGAGATGGGAGTAAAAAATTGATTTCGCAACACCATGACGAAACCTCATTTTTGCAAACGCGATTGTGCTCTTTATTTATATTAAATTACGGATCAATATTCTATGCAAGTATTTTTACTTTAAAGGTTTTGTAAACGCGATTGTGCTCTTTATTAAGATGAGGTTACGGACCAATGTTCTATTGGTCCAAATTTTTGGATTTTTGCATTGTATTGTAAAAATTCACAATACAATGCAAAAATCCATCCAAAACAAAAGAATAAAAGTTTGAAAACGAAACACATTTTTGAATTATTTCTTAAAATCAGCCAGCCGCATTGCGATGAACAAAATAATTTACGCAGCTTTCGGCTCAGGATACGGCTCGATTTGTTCCATACAACCAGGTTCCTACTAATTACGTATCTCTTTATCATTTTATCATGCACTTAAATTATAATAGGGAAATGATGCGTACTTCTCAAGTGGGTACATTTATTAGTAATAGGTACTTATGATAATGTCAGTTGTATGTCCTTACGGCAATGTCAGCTTTTCATTTTTCTGAACAAAATTTCACATCAAATGTAAAAATTCATGGTCTTCCTTTTATTTGTGACACTATGTTATTTAGCAAAAAATAATCCTTATGATGAAGCCTTTCGATCGGTATGATAAAGCTACAGGTTGATTATTTTTCTCGTGTAACGGGCTCGATTCCCGGTTCAACCATGTCATTATTTAAATATCTATGAATGCAGTTTAAATTGTTTTTTAAATTCAAATAATGTCTTCTTTCAGTAAAATGTTCCATTTTCCATGGGGCATATTAGTGAGACACCTTGATAGAGATATTATTATGCGACATCTACCAACCCGCACTGGGCTTGCGTGGTAGATTACATCCCACTCCTTCGCGAAGAGAGGAAGCCTGTGTCCCAGGAGTAAGAACATTATAGACTGATCATGCTATAGATATAGAATTGGCATAATTCACGACTTCAAGCTGCTACAGAGAAATATCCAATCGGAAAACCCAATAATTATTTTATGTTTTAAAAAATCTCGATTTATGCCTTCGTAAAGTTTCTTGTTGTAATAACCGTTTGTATTTACTGATTCCAATCAGTTTCTTGTATAATATGTAACAAGTTAACCGCCCTTAACCAAGCCTATATTTTGATTGTTTGTACATGATTTCTAAGCAAACTTATGTTTTACTACGCAATATTGTTGTTGGAACTAATCAAACTTGCCTTTACAATTAGTTGATTGTCCAGTAAGAATGGAATGAATGCTTTACAAATGGAGAAATATTGTTTCCAACTTCAATCACGTTCAGGAACTTACTGGATCATTGTTAGGAAGAGTGACAGTAAAAGGTGAAGTTTTAGATTCGAAATCAACGTCAGAAATGTAATTTTTAACTCTTTTAATAAACTAGATTTTTTGGATTTTTACGTCTTGCTAAACTTGGTGGCTTAGTGGGTTTTACCATCTGAAATTTCTCAGTAGCATCCCGGAATCTGGATTTCTGACCGGTTTATGGCAATTGGCGCGCCCCTATTACGTAGGACTTAACCATAACTGGCGAAATGTGGGTGTAATATAGGTGCACCTCTGTCTAACCCTTCGCGGAAAACAAGGTGTGATGTTATGTAAACTTGATATTTACAACTAAGGGTAGGACGAGACTTTGCTACCAAATTATGTATTTGATGCAAACATTATGTTTGCCTTCTAAGAACAAATTCTCAGTAGCAGTCTAAAAAAAAATTGTCAAGTCCTGTGTAGCAATAGGCTTGCTCCATATTGCATCATCTATTTCTATGCTCTCATTAAAGAAACTCTTCAACCAACCTCCTAACTTGAGCTTAAGGTTAAACTAGTCGCGGGCTCGAACTCACTAGTGGGCATGGCCGAAAAGTACGATGTGTCACCTGGCATCGTGTCCGACAGAGATAGTATCAGTGATGAGCAGTTAGACACTGGTCTACGTGCACAACGTCTAGTTTGCACGCACACAAACACCGTTCCGAACTATTTTAGTAAAACAACTGCGTAAAAAATTACGAAAAGTTCTTTTGAAAATAGGGTTTTATGAAAAAACCACTGCATAAATCAATTACAAATAAAGTTTATTGAACTCTTCGACAATTGAGCTTTGTTGGTGCTGACTTTGTTTTGGAGATTTTACACTTCTTTTATTGCTTATTTACCCCCAAAGTTGCGTTAAAATTAGCAAGAAAAAGGAATCTTTGTGGGCTCCTAATTTTTTAACGGCTTAATATTTTACTCTTCTGTTTCCGCACAGACAAAATTAATAATGAAACAAAACGATATCATGTTTAACTTGGATGTACCATGTCAAACAGTGGAGTAAAACCCTCCTGAAATTTGTATGGAAAAAATATCAACTAGTTCCACCTTAAGATGCAGATATATGCCAATGCTTTGAGTGGTTAGCTTTCGTGTTCTGTGCTGAGCTCACGAAACGCATTGTACGTCAAGCCAGTAATAGGACTCGCCCATCAAGGAGCGCTGTCCCAAATTAGAGGCATTATTAATTTATTATACATAAAAAAGGTATTTTAACAAAACACGTATATTTAAAGATAAATAATTAATTTATCTTTAAAATAGTGAAGGTTTCAGTAAAATACGCTTGATACTTTTTACATGATCCTCAGTTTCTTATCCGCGTTAGACATAAATTTAAAAATTAATTATACTATGTAATATAAACATAATCTAAAATATTCACAGACAAAATTATTAAGAAAATGCTCTTAATAAAAATGCTATTAATTAACATATATTTTTTTCCAAATATTAACATTACTCGTTTAGACGTGATCTTCAGTACAAAATCATTAAAAGTCGGTATCGTCGCCTTAACAATTAACGTTCAAAAGGGGTATTTCCACAATTACAGCGCTTTGCAAGAAAGAGTACCTTGCTCCCTGTGTCTTTTAACATCAGAAATTCTCTGTAACAGTCCCATATTCTGCCATGTTGCTTCATCTCGTTCCACGCTTTCATTAAATAAGTGTTAATTATAATTAATTAATAAACGAGAAAGGCAGGGGCAAACTACCTTAAAAGTTGATTTTATACAATTAAAATTACGCTAATCAAACTAAATAGCTTTTCTTTTGGATTTAAGACTTGGCAGAATGTAATGTATATTGCCAAATTAACCAAAACAGCAAAATATTTGACAGCTTTGTGCGACGTTGCCCACTTCCAGAATGCACGCTCTTAAATGGCGTGTCTCTAAGAAATCACTTGAAAAGCTTTCCTTCAAAATACATAACTATATACACATGACTCTGTCCATCTAGCCAAATATACATACGTGTAGGTACTTATAACAGTCTCATTACTTACACAAGCAAGTTTAGTATTTGTACAGTGCATGTCGAACGCATTGGCTTGCATCATTCCAAAGTTGTCAACTACAAACAAACGTTGTCGAAGACAGCGGACCACGTCCTATGCCCTATATGTATGCTTATCGAGTAACATGACTCGCTAATCGAATAGAATAACAAGAACAATCGATTAGGAATTCGATATGAAAATTCTTTGCGATTCGGAATGTCGCTCGCTGCTTTAATATACTCAGACTTACGTAAGCAGAGAAAATTAATCTTCGAAATAGGGAGGAAAAATAAAAGTAATTGAATTCTGTCAATATATAGATGTACAAGGGACCTAAATTCTATAGATATATGGATTGCGATTATTGCGGCCGGGGTTGCGATTATTGTCCGAAAGGGTTACCGTGGCCCCTAGCAATATAGGCAAATGAAGGAACATGGGTGGGTTTTAGTCAGTAAGAGTCTGACATACCCTCCCGCTCCAACCAGAGCGGGAGAAGTTATTTGAAATTTCCTACCCAAAAAAAAGGATCCTGCTTCACGCCCACAGTTTTGAAGACTTGATAAATCCTATTCAAAATTTCAAGATATTGAAATCTTATCATAACAGCTTAGGAGATTGAATTGTCCCAAATTCAATTAGGTCTATCAAGATAATATCCCTGCTGCCAAACCCTCAGATCATTAGTTCAATAACGAGACCATTACAACGACAAAGCTCAATTGTCGTCAAGTAAAATAAATTACTCACTAATCGAAATGTTAGTTCACGTATCTTATGAACAGGACAAACGTCAATACGTAATGGTAACTTACTAAACATTAATTCATAGGTACTCAAATTCTTAGTAATCTTATCCCGGACAATTTAAATTTAAACTTATTCTTATCGCCTCTCATAGTGTCAGTCCATTTCCTATTGTCAGACATTCTGACAATGGACTGGGACTTTGACAAGGGCCTGCTGACGTAATTATACGTGCAGGCGAGTTAATTAGTCGCTCATTGAGTCGGTATTACTGTGCAGTCATTGCGGATAATAGCCGGTCGGGCAGACTCGCGCCCTCTCTACGAAGCACGTCGTTCGGAGGTCCAATCGTTGAGTCAACGGATTAAAGCCGATTGCTAGGCTGTTTCACAACAACGTCTCTTGCGATCATGCTAGATTTTGTCAATTTCTATTCAAGGAGAAACTTTGAATTAGGGAACTTGGAATTATGTAAGAATTTGCATCAGTTGCAACAAAGTAGTAGCCAATGTGGCTGTTAAAATCAACTTGAGTACTGTGACCATTATAATGGTGTTTTTGGGTGATGAGAACATAGGTCAAGCGTGCCTTTTGCCAAATTCGCAATTAACACAAAAAAGCAATGAATAAAAATGCAATTATAATGTTTCGCTACACTACACGAAATTCCTTACACGCAATGGCAAATAAACATTCTAAATCATCAAATTAACAGAACTTCACGGGTTCTATGAAAAAACCGGAAATTCCATTACCTTAGTAAACCCGCCATTTTGCCTTTAAATAACTATAATAATTTTAAATAACTATAATAACTATAACTATATATAATTTTAACTAATTCCAAGTAACTGAAAGTCGGAAAATACTGACTTTACGTCTTTTATTTTAAAGTGCATACCTACATAATTTATGTTTAGACAAGTTTTCGAAGCGAAGATTTACAGCATTGGTTTAATTGTTAATCTATTAATGAGTTTCTGAACTATCGAAGTTGGGAGTTGGGAGTTCAGACCACACAGAGTGTTATATATTTCACGAGGTGGTCACGATTTATCAGATTACTTCGATACTACACCGATATTGTTTTATCGAAGTCACTTTACGGATGTACGATGGATTGGCTAGATAAGAATGCTTGTGTGCATTGTGCATTTACGAAACATCCGGTGAACGGACAGTTCACATCGACATCGCTGTGGGCAGACACGCTGCATTGAATTTGATGAAATAATGCACTAACTGTAGTATTGCCACCAATAAATAATAATAGAAAGCAATGATTTACGTGTATTGCGACTTTTATCGCTACACCAGATTGAAAATACGAATAATGGATTGATTTATACCTCAGATATAGACTTGTAGAGAACTGAGAACGTACGGTTATAGAAACACTCCTTTTCCATGTTTATTTAATTGTGTGGCTTATGGGAAGTTGATTTGGGACAACGTACATAACTAAACTCTAATTGAAATGTGGATTGTTATTTTATTATACAGTCATGCGTGGGCCTTATTCAAAGTAAAGAGCCAATAATCGTATAGGTTAAAGCTAAATAGAGCTTAACTTAATCTACCGTTAAATAGGTTAATTTTAGAATGTAGCCTAGGCAATGTATGTCCACTTCACTGGCGTCGAAAGCCAATTTTGTCGCATAAGTATATCACACCGACTACATAATTATTTTTAACGGAATCAAAAATCAATCTGCCTCACCGGATGCAACTGAATACCGGTATTTTACATGGAGAGACTGCCTATCTGACCTCCACAAACTAATAACTAGGTAATACGATACCCCTTAGTAGACTGGTTGTCAGACTTTCGGGCTTCTGACGACCCGTAACGACTGTCAAAGATCCATGAATGACAGCCCGTGCATTCCAGGGCACGAAGAAGTTTCGGTATGTAGAAATGGTCACTCATCCACGTACCGACCCCGGCAAGCGTATATTGAATCGTTGGTCTAGTGGTCCCAAACGCTAGTGCTGAGCGTGAAGTCCTCGGTTCGATTCCCAGGTCGAGCAAAGTATTATTGGGTTTTCCCATCTTTAATTTCTTAGCAGCAGCCCGGATTCTAGAACTGTGCCCGGTTAATAGCAATAGACTCGCCCCCTATTACCTACATGGGACTTAAACATAATTGGCGAAATGTGAGTAAACTATTGATAAGTACACCTCTGCCTAGCCCTTTGGGGAAACTAGGCGTCATGTTATGTTATGAATATTGAAGAGAGATTCTATCAATTATGAGGCGAAATCCGTACTATAAAGTGGATTGTAGTTGTAGACATCAATCGTCACTTACTTACATCGATAACTGTCCAAACACTTGGCATTCATTCGATGCGTAACCAAACATGCAGTGTGAATATCCAACCATCTGTCATGCCAGATATGAATGAAATAGCATCCAGTCTACACAATATTCATGCAACGATCATATTTGTCACCTGCAGCTGCAACGGTGAATATGAATGGTGCGTAGCACGTTCAAAGCTCTGAGAACTGAGTGCTTAGCATCAATTATCACATTGGCCATAGTTCGGTGTAACGTGGATACAATAAGGGCGTTGACCTTGATGATTGGAATTTTTCTCAGATGCTGTGAATGAATGGTACTGGTATTCTGTTTCTCGTTCCGGAGAAGTCAAATAATTGTTTGTTTTCCGACTACCTTACCATGTGGTGAAATCCGAATTGGATTTTGGTCAAAATATGGACGTCTGGGTCTTGTAGTGCGACTATCGACTCCAGTGTCAAAGTTGTTGATATACGACTTTGAGAGGACACGAACAATCATTTTGATAGGCTGTAAAATTTAAAGGCTAATTAACACTTCGACCACTGACATTATGGTCAAAAATTTAATGAGTAATTTACTTAAAGAATTTAAATAAAATAGCTCTTAATAAAGGAAAAAACAAAACGCTAGTTGGAAAGAGACTTTTCAACCATTTTGATCATTTACATACAAAGAAATTTTGAGACCACCCAAGAGACTTACGTTAGTTTTATCACTTAATTAGTATTTCATCAGTGTAACGTTAAAACAGTAATAATTTATAAGTAAGACACGAACAAAATTTATTGGACTACAGAAGTTACTATTAGTTACCTTATGTAACAGATTAGGTAACCTTTAACACGTATAAAAGCACATAAGTCATAGAGTTGTCGAATGCCAAGATTTATGGTTTAAAAAAAACTAGAATTCATGACCTGCAGTCCGTTCAAACGATAAATCATAAATCAAAATACCTGACACACGCTCACAAATATAAGTAGATAAGTATACATACTTACACAATGTTAAAATGTTAACTTCAATCTCAGATACCAATAATATTACACAGAAACTAATTACACTGGCAACCCTTAAAGGTGGTTTATGTGCTGATCGCGTTCAATGTCATTGGTAAAATTCGCACTTAATCACTCCCGTACGTAAAATACGCGCTTTGACGTGGACTTGCGGATACCAGCCCGTATTACCTATTACCTAAAGCCCTCTCCACATTTTCTGCAAAACTACACGATACGAAAGGGTAGAGGGAATATTCATCTATATTCTTGTTGTTCTCTCTTCGTGTTCTTCTCGGCAAATTTTCTCGTCGAGATGTCCCGCCGAGAATGTAGAGAGGGCTTTACTCAAACACGCAAAAACGCCTGAACGAATCTGGATGAAATTTGGCACACAGATAGTTTAGATAACCTACTTTTATCCCATGAAATATTTTCCCATATCCATGCGGGCGAAGCCACGGGCAAAAGCTAGTTTCAAATATTTTCTTGGGTAAGACATCAACGATACTATGGCACACGAATTTAAGTAGACATAGTTAGTGCTTTGCTTGATGCTACTGTGTAATCTCTTAATACCTGCTGATCTATTCTGTAAAAATCTTACCGCGAAAGCTTTGAAGTCAATAGTGTCAAACCCTGGCATCAGGTGGAATGACAATTCACTTCAAGATCACTTCACAAGTTTTCACGGTGATATATTTCAGATAAGAGTGTTCTTATTCAGTCATAGTCCTTTTTCACCCAACTTATTCACAAG
This sequence comes from Omphaloscelis lunosa, assembly GCA_916610215.1. Lineage (NCBI taxonomy): Eukaryota > Metazoa > Arthropoda > Insecta > Lepidoptera > Noctuidae > Omphaloscelis > Omphaloscelis lunosa. The sequence goes on from OU744247.1 coordinate 7,751,970, forward strand.
CCCCGAGTTTCTACATACCGAGACTCCTCCGTGCCTCGGAAAGCACGTTAAGCCGTTGGTCCCGGCTGTCATTCGTGGATCTTTGATAGTCGTTACGGTTCATCAAAAGCCCGAAAGTCTGACAACCAGTCTTACCAAGGGGTATCGTATTACCTAGTAACTGGGTTGTGGAAGTCAGATAGGCAGTCACTCCATGTAAAATACTGGTATTCAACTGCATCCGGTTAGAAAGAAAAGAAAGAAAGAAAATACATTTATTTAGCACAGACAAAAAGGCAAACAACACACGGAAGACTGGAAACCGACTCCAACATAGTTGGGAAAAGGCTAGGCAGATTGATTTTTTTATTCACAAGCCTCCCTTCAATACACGCAATTCTTCCCGTGATTCATCATCGTGTTATCGCATTCTATTTTAGCTGTTACGTATAGGAGGAGAGATTTATTTTCGAGCGCTCAATAGATCAATAAGATTATTAATCGAGACCACACGACCACAACATAATCACTTATGAATTCAACACATAGAACTCACATTAATAAAACCAACCATTCATTCACATATTGTGCAATAGAAAACGAAAAGTTGATTGCAAAATCTATCAGTAAGTCAGTAGGTACTAGGCACTCAGTAGTTTTAAGATCAAAGAAACCAATTATATAAGGCCGGCTACACGTTCACGTTCGTCATTGTCTTACTGACCGGTCCAACGTGTACAAGTAGCAATTATAATGAAATACCGGTACCTACAATGTTTTCTAAGCAGGGGTAAGATATAGATAAGATTTGTTAAATCAACGACTGCTTTTGTGGCATATTTTAAGAAAGTGAATTTAGGAGTAAAAAACTCCGTTATCCACCCGGGTTCCAGGCGAAATCTTGAGATAGACATCCACCCTTATGGAAAAAACAGGTAGCTACATAAATGTCCATAGTTACGATAAAACTTAGATGGTTACCACCTGGGTAGAAATAAACTCTACGTTATTGGTTATCTTTAACACAACTTTACATCTCAATTATTTATCGTTCCATCAATGTATTGCTGTTAATCGTCAGATAACATTGTGGTTACTTACTACAATAACTTCTATAGTAGTTGTAGTTAGCACAAAAGCTAGCTAAGATTATATGATTTAGATATTAGTGTTACACAATAGTTCAATGAATTAGGATGAAAGCCTTTCAACGCACTACACAATGCAAATTACACATGGCAGTTTTTCGCACACCTTTACTATTGAACTTTTGCCGATAGATTTTCTTTGACAGCTCAAATCTATGATACGATTTCTAGACGCCAATTAGCCATAAAACAAAAAAAAAATATAGTGAAACATAATCAAACACTACACTATTAATAGGTAGGTATACCTGCCTGTCTAACATGACATCATCGATATAACCTAAATCGTATTTTTAAAAATTGCTAAGAAATTGTTCAGCAGTTATTAAAATAATTTTTCTTTTTTTAATTTACATAGTTTGTATGCAAATTATTATTATTTTCAAGTTATAAGCGATTAGCAAAGATATTAAATGAGAAGCTGAATAAAAGCCTTACTTATATCAAACTTTAAACAACTTATCAACCTTACTCATAAAACAAAACAAGTTAATTAAAATGGGCATAATTACCGTTGCATCATTTCTAAAGCACTTAAAAAGAACGGTGTTTATTTAATTACTCTCATTATGCAGTAACCAATAGGAAGTTGTGCTTATTGATAAATAGTTCTGATGGCTGTTCCCTAGTTAAAACTACATAATAAACCCGTTTCCTTCTGTTGAATTACCATTCACACGCGAGGATAAGCAATTGACACTCAATATTTATCTATCATTGTGAGATTCAATAATGTGATACGGAGTCACTGTAAATAATGATCGAGACACAATGTAAACAATGAAAACATGGCGAACCAATAACCAGAACCAAATTATGTAATATTGGAGAAGGAATCGAATTTATTTGTTTTGAAATAGATTGTTTGTATCGCATTGTTACAGACATGCAATCATCAACTGGGCTGCGATCCGTCCTTCCATTAATCAAAGAAACTAGGACAGATTCTATTAGTTTACTCGCAAAGATTGCTGTGCTGACGAAATGAGTTATCAAATCAGAAATTATAAGAAAATGAATATAAAATTGCTCGATAATAATCATAGTTAGTTTGATAGGTAGTTTGTGACTAGAAAATGTAACAACAATAGTGAGACAGATTCTTTCGTGAGGAATTAGATATAGACCGAATTTTAATACAACTAATATCTAGAATGTTAACAAAAAGGCGATTGACCTAATGAAAATGATATTTGCTAGAATATGACAGGCCACAATTATTACAAAGAATTACGAAATAAAGATACAAATAAACAAGCACGACTATAATCATGCTAAGTCCATTTTGAACTGAACACAACAAGGTCACAATTCTTTATTTTCTTATTATTGTAATTTGCATGAGTACCCTGTTGTGGCATTTGATTATCGCGGATCATTATTAGAAACATTAAGATGATTTCATCTCCATTAGAGCTATGTCATTGACACAAAATGAAAAAATGTTAAAGCAATACATCAAGATAATTTATATTGCAATCTGTAATAACGTTATTACGTAGTAATAAACGAAACAGCTGTAAATTAAACTAACTGACTATTGTAACATTCTTAGCACCAAGCTGGGACACATAAATAGTCTTCTCTGATGAATTTATAGCGTAAATTATTAATAAATCTGTCCAATACTTAGAACAATGTAAAGTAATATCCGGCCATCAAGAGCACAAGGATGAGTCAATCAACGTTCAAAAGAACGCAATCAAGAAACTGTTCATAGAATGCACAATAAAGCTATTAATTAGGAATTTAGTCGGCGACTTGCAATCGCACCTGCAATGCACGTAGATGGTCACAAATCTCACTCGAGCCATTACTTACTGGGTTCAAACTCGCTACTGCACTATAACTATTTTTAAAATCCGATATACTCGTATCTCCTGATAACTCACTTGTGCATCTGTACTTATAAATAAGCTTTACATAACTCACGCGAACGTTATTTATCACACGCCCTTGCTAAAGGAAAAATATTTCAAATTGCACGTCTACCAAGAATTCTGTGGCAAAGATAAAGGTGTGCAGAGGAATGTTGCTGACGTTGCCGCTGCCAAGATAAAACTCGGCGAAATTGCGAATATTTTGAATTTCAAATAATGTCTACGAATGGTTGGTATTCAGAAATAACTATGTTTATGCTCTTCGAGTGTATACGGGTGACTTATGCGGCAACTATTGCACGAACTTTCCTAATGTTTTCTTTACTTATCCGAGTGCTCGAGCCACGATGTGTAGCCGCGCAGATAGTGGTCATTCTTCAACGCATAAATTACAGATCTCTCGCGGAAACTTCACGCCATCACGCTCGCCCCGGGCAGCAACACAAACACACAGATAATGCGCTCAAATCAACTGTAGGTAATAATTCATGGTGTAGTTTAAAATTCACGTTTGCACATTAAAGCACGCAATGCAATAACGAGTCGCCTGATGTGCCTGATTTCACACGCGAACCGAAACCATGTGGCCATTGAGAGCTTAGACGGATAACAACATAAATAAAATCCGTCGAAACATCTAGCTGAATGCCTCTTTGCCGATAATTTAGATTCAGTTTCCTTATATGGGCCTTTTTAGATTTAAAGGTCTGGCTAAATTCATAACTGTACATAAATTACATTTTGCGCAGCTCCAGTCGACACGCAACTACATTTATCTGTAGTTTTTCAATAAACAACGTATAATTTAAGGTTTCATATTTGCTAATAGTTCCGATAGACTTGTTATTCTAGGCACGCAGCTAACAAAGCGCGGGCGCAGAGGAGATAACTGGCCGATAGTCCTCTGCGCACCAGTTACGCATGCTCAATGATAACTGTAAGACGAGATACCATAAAATTTTCCCATGCTACATGATTTTTCATTAAACTGCTGTATTATGCTGTGTTGTGCAAGGTTTAGAAAGGTAAAGTCCGTTTCCGCCAACATTATTTGAGTTCACTTATCAATTCCCCGCAAATCAACAGTCACGAATTTACATGCAGACAGATCGGGATCAGGGCTTTGGCAAAAAATGGAACGTCGTGCCTAACGGAAGACAGCAAGTCTTTGATACTCCTTAGAGCCGATAAGAGATGATAATTGTGGATGGCGTTGGTGCTTCATCAGCGAAAATGTGCGAAGGGCGTCTGAGGAAACGAGCAGTGGTTGTGGTTTGAAGAGTAAATCTTTATTTATGTCCCTTATTCAGTATTGCCATCTCCCGGCGAAACTCAGTGCGCCGTCATTACTCAGATATTTATTGCGTTAGCTTGTTCCGCAAACGCTCCCTGCGAGACATCGTCGCGTCGTTTATGTTAATTTATTCGCATTTCAATGAGACGCCTGTAAAATGGCATTATGCATTATCATGTCTTATTTTTGTATTTATGTATTGAGATGTAACGGCGGTTAACGTTTTTATCTGAACTGTGTTTACTGAATAGGATGGTTACTGTACTGGGAACATTACAGCGTTGCTTGGCTGGTTGAGAAAAGTGGAAGTACTGCATGCCTTTTAAGAGGACACATGTAACAGTAACTAAATGCCTAGAAACTATGATCAAACAAGTTAGTCCTTTCATTTCTACAAAATAATGACGTATGCCCCAATTTCATAAGCGTACGACGAATAAAATCCAAACCTGAATACAAATAGAGCTTTATTTTTTCATTATGTGACTTATCTGTGGAATCTACGGCTCATATGTTTGGTAAATGTCATGAGAAGGGATTGACGGCATAAACAGCAGTTTATTTGTTCAACCCACATTATATCGTAGCATGAATTCGTAAAGGAACTATTACTTAGAAATTTGGATCACCTAAATGTCAGGTATGGCCGTAAGTCATCATGATAGCTTACTTAGATGTTTACGTAGACAGTAGGCTGTCGAGGCAGTGAAATGGTGTTTGAAAACTAGCTGAAGGTTATTGGAAAGCTTTACACAATTCCAAAGTGTTGGTGTCCAACTATTGGGTCAACTGTCTATCTCATAACATAATCAGCCTATAATGTTCCCACTACTGGGACACAGGCCTCCTCTCGGTGAGAGGAAGTGGACCGTAATCCACCACGCGAGCCCAGTGCGGGTTGCTAGATGTCACATGTCTTCAAATTTTTGGTTCTAGGTTATGCCGGTTTCCTCACGATGTTTTCCTTCAACGCTTTGAGAGCAGTGGTGATGAAATAATTTACACAAAGTAAAGCGCCTGTCAGGGTTCAAACCTTCGACCTATAATAACTCGTAAGTTACGGCCGTTACCACGGAGCCACCACTGCTCTCTATCTATGTATGGCAACCTGTAATTGTTCCCACTGCAAAGAAAAAGCTTCTTCTCACATAGCTTAAGCATGTGAGCTTTAAATCATTATCACCATGCTTGGTTAGTGCAAGTTGGCGTTTTCAGAATTTAGCTAATCCAGTAGGTTTCCTTACCATGTTTTCTTTTGCTGTCAATCAGCGCCGTTCTAAGTATGTGTTACGACCCCGCGCCGTCGCCAAGTGGCGCACGGCGGGACTTACTGTAGCCATGCCGCTACACCAGCCGGTACTCTTCACGCCGTCAGGGGCGCCGAATTTTTTGAAAACAAAAAAAAGAATCCAGCAGATTCGATGGTGGACGATGTCTGACTTCTTTAATATTCAGATCGTATTCAAATCAATTCAGAAATGAACCAGTACTTAAAATACGTCCATTATTTCGAAACCTTACTACACATCGGTAACAGCCGAAACAGTACGTCTATCAATATATTTCTTTGGATCATCTCGATGTCCCAGTACAAGTCGGCCATGATGGGAGAAATATTGGCTTACATCAGCCTCATGATAAATGACATAACGCGTTTATTCACCCACTGGAAGGCCATTTTAACAGCCTATTTTTCATCTAGAACTGCTACTTGTCCTCCATTATCATACCGGATACGCTCCCACGTAAAACGTTTTTGTGGCTAGCAGATCATGTTTCATAACTTTTAGTACTAATTTGGGATATCATTGTGCATTAACTTCATCAAAAACTCCCACTTTCTTACGGAAAGAACCTATAAAAGAGGCTAAAAGATCAAGATAAGTTGCACATTTAATTTTTATGACTCATGACTCCAGTTAGAATTACATCAACATCGTTATTTAACCATATAAAATAAAAAAAGTATCCGATAATTAACTGAGAGTTGCGTCAAACTGGTACACATATGGTCAATTTTCTGTGAGACGTCATATTGACCGTTCGAATCCCACGGTGTTACGTAAACTTTGTGGTTTGCGTTATGGTCGTTTTGTGTGTTTGCTGTTCGTGTTTCACTTTGTACACACGGTCATTGTTCTACAAATATAAACAACGATGTTTTCGTGTTAATGTGTAAAAAAAAAAGTTTGTTTTTCTTTCAAGTGTAACTTTTTTTATGGCGAGACAACACTCTTCAACTGAATAGTAATATAGAACTTCTAGGCAAGCATGTACCATCAAAACTACATCAGCGGAGAGTATCTGGGTGACCGAGCTCTACTCTGGTAAAGTCCGTCACACACGTAGCTATAATATATTTCATAGCTATATTTTCCATAGTAATCTTCGAGCGACCTCAGACGGACCTATAATATATGTTTGTAGTACGTCACCAAGAACTATGCAAAAAAAGTAAAGTAATAAATATAATAGCTACGTCTGTGACGGACTTTAAATTAGAGAATGCTCATTTAATAGTATACTTATCCATGTATAGTACTTACTAATTCCATGCTGCCATGTTATTATTGTCATTGTTTTGTTATTATCTTGTTCAAAACTTTTGCTCGGGTGAAAATACGGAGAAAAGTAATTTTCCCAGATATGAGACCTAGCTAGATCGATTATTCGCCCCCGTAAACCCCTATATTACAACTTTCATCGAAATCTTTAGAGTTATATACAAACAAATATATATACAAATATTGCTCGTTTAATAGTATAAGATATTGATTAATCACAAGACTACCAAATCGCTGTTCCCGGCAAATAAAATGGTAATCGTAAAAACCAAATTTTACAGGAAAAATAAAAAACAGTTTTTTTTTAAAATCTTATTAACTAATATACATAGCGGAATTGTTCAAATATAAAAAAGTGATTTTTTTACATTAATTACAATACACCTTAAAATCTTGTAACTTCTGAAATATCTTGACAGACTGTAATCGGACCTCTTAATATCGACCTTAAAACTATTGTAGTAGCACATTACCATTTTATTCGCCGAGGACAGCAAAATGTATGAAACCATATGAAGTGATTTCACTTCAGGTGTTTCGAGGCACTACATCTCTTCCATATCGTGATAAAGCCGTAACAATGCATAATGAACTTCATTAAAATATTTATGAACGGATTTTTAGTCGCTTCATTATCCAATGACCTGAGCAACATTACCCAAGGCGTATGTAAACAAGACGGGCGGTCCTCAGCCGAAACCAATAAAGCATAATTAATAACTGGAAAGTTTGTAGCTCATTGCGATAGCGTTACCTAACCACAGTTCACTAGAGAACAATACTGCTTACCATTACCAACTGACTTAAATGATTAGCTTCTGACATAAAGCGGACACAACTAGACTTGGACACGGAATAAACAGATACAGAAGGTGAAAATAGGCGCGCGCACACAGAGATGCGTACCTAAGGAACTAAGGAGACCTCAAACAACACTTGCGTGTAAAAAAGTCGACCCATCCTGTTCTCTCCATCCGACAGAAAAAAATGTAAAAATAATGCATACTTTTATAATGTTAAATTACGTGAAGCTAAGTATCATAAACTTTATTTACCGATATTTGAAAAAACAAATAATAAAACTTAAATAATAAACAGTATTAGATTTAATTATATAAACCTTCAACTGTCATTAACGAGACACAATAGAATTTTAAATTGTTATGACCTTCTAAAAGTCAATATTTCAGCAATATTCTAGACAAGATCGACCCTATTCTTAAGTATCTATCTCAAACGTATACCAGTCGCGACGAGTGCGCTTGTCCTCGCTGTACGTGAAGCGTGTCTATGTTTACATGCGTTTACGCTCATTGTATGGCACCTTCTGGTTTTAATCTATTCTGTGGCTTGCATGCTTATTAGTGCAAATGAACAATAGCTACACAGGTACATTCGGCAGACGATCGCTCTCTTAGATTAGGCAAAGCTTTAAGCACCTTGAAGTAATAGTAGTCATGTCACGACTGTTCTGAATTAAAAACTAATATTTTATCGAACCGACCGACATTCTAAAACAACGGATACTTACTTTCAATTGGTTTTATGAAACAGTGATGCCTTGTTGCGGACATAAAAACCTGTTTGGTCGTTGAACGCGTTTCTGGATTCAATTTAGTAAGTGATCCGATCTGGGATCATTAATAATGTCGTAACGGGTGAAATGGTTGCAACAGTTATCTCCTTGTTGTGTGGTTGACTTTAGTTAAACGGCCTTTGTGCGATTTGCAAGCGTGAGTCGGGTTTTTCGAGATGGATCGGTGTCTATTCATCTTGCTTGTATATCTTAAATAGATATCGGGTTAATAAACTAAAATAGCGAAACGGTTTGTATGAAACTGATGTTTTTTTTTGCCAACAAAAAACGTTTAGTTTCACTTTTGGTGGTGGAAATTAGAGCATGGATTGCGCAGGTTGCTGTGCATTCAGTGAATTTTTTTTAAGATATTGAAACTTACTTCAATATGCCGTGTTATAATCCATTTCATACGACGGATAAAGAATGATGGTTTTGATTTTGACATACGGACAATAAGCCCGAGACCAATTTTTTTTTTGTCCCGAAAGTACACATATTTTTCTTTTTTAACGTAATCAAAAGATAACGGCGATACATTGAGTTAAAATGAGACATGACGTCACGCCTTGCTAGATTTTATACTGAGTTGTGACGTAGCGAGCCCCCACTCCCCAACTTTAATGCGTGTTTTCTAAGTTATTTTTGATTAATATGATAAAGCAAAAAATACGTGTTTAATATTTTTTTTATTATCTGAAAGACGGACTAAATAAAATTTCTTTTTTTATAACTAGGTAACTACCGTATTTATGTTGATCGTCAATTTGCTAAACAATCAGTTTTCTGACTGATCTAGTGAAGCAGCTGACCTGCACAATGGTATGGAAAGTGAAAGAAGAAATAATTATAATCTGATTTAGGGTGCTTAAGTCTGAGGTTGTTGGGTCGGACTAAGCGCCTTACTCGCTCCCACTTGACCGCAATATGCTGTTGTACGGATTTACGGTGGACTTAGAAGTGTTCCGTAAAATATGAGGTTTTAGCGATGTTGTTTTAATTTTTATTGAAGAAGGAAAAGGAAGGAAATTACTTTCTATTTTTTAAAAGAAAATTTATAACAGGTAAATTGGGGTCAATTTTTTTTTAATAGACATGTCTATGACGTTTACTTTTGAACCTTTCGAGTAACCTAATGAATGATGTAACCAATAATTTGTAACAAAATTTTGATTTTAAAACAGTGTCCATGGAGTTGGTGCCCGTTCTTCTCCATAGGAACCTACTACGCTTTGGAATGGGCAGTAGCTTCATCTTTCTGACTGACCGACCCCTTGACAATTCAAAAGTGCCTGTAATTGGTTTATTTAAATTAAATGATTTGAGTTTGTATCAATTACCAACTGTAGAAAATTGAACAAAATTCAAAAGAAAGACGCTCCATCGTGACCCTCTGCTAGAAAAGTACAGTGTAACCCCATTAGCCCTTTTTAAATTATTCAAAATAAACCTATTTTCTACCAAGCTACATTTCAATTTAACTTTACCTTATAAAACTTCAAAAAACCAGAACACAAAACAACTCGGTTTTCCTTTGAAACTCAAAACAAACAAGTAATAAATTCCCATATTTATGATCGTCGTCAGTTTGTGGTCACACCATCCATAAGTGTCTTCTTACTGAACCCAATCCATTTACTAATAGCATTAAAATGGATTCCTCCACAAAGGTTTCTCGTTCAATCTGTTACACCAAATCGTTTAAATTTGAATAAGCCGACTACAGGATTATAACTTACTAGCTTTTAACTAACTTTAAATGTCAACATAGTGAGGAAAAAACAAGCTTTGAAATTCTGTACAAAATTATAACGAAATTTTGCCCAACATTTAGGAAATGGATTTCTATTCAATTGTTCTGAAGTTCGGTGCTAATAAGTCAAATAAACTTGACCCTTTTTTATTGAAAGTGCTCATTTTAGCAGCTGGCTTTAACTGTTAATTAAGTTTCACTGTTGCCGTGCCAGTTCTCAGACCTTATAGAATTTCCTGAACTTAATTGAAAATTAAATCAATCTGCCTAGCCTTTTCCCAACTATGTTGGGATCGGCTTCCAGTCTAACCAGATGCAGCTGAATACCAATATTTTACATGGAGCGACTGTCTATCTGACCTCCACAACCCAGTAATTGGGTAATACGATACCCATTGGTAAGACAGGTTGTCAGACTTTCGGGTTTCTGACGACCCGTAACGACTGTCAAATATTCACGAATGGCAGCCGGGACCAAACCTATCCACGGACCAACCCCGGTAAGCGTAGCTTAACCTGATGCATTGATCTGTGCGGCTGTTTTAACTTAGCCACAAGCTCCTCTATTGAAATTTAGCATTAAAGATTTAAAATTAGCTAATGAAATATAATATGCCTCGTTGGTCCAGTCGTCACTAGCGCTACTGCTGAACATGAGGTCCTGGATTTGTGTCCGATTGATGGCAATAGGCTCCCCCCCTATTACATGGGACTTAAACATAACAGGCGAAATGTGGGTGTACTACCGCACACCTCTGCCTACACCTTCGGGAATTCCAGGCGTGATGTTATGTGTTATATATAAATATAACATATTTTTTTGCAAAAAATACGCACTTACATTATTTGAAAGAATATGTAGAAGTTTTGTAACTAACCGCGTGTTTTAAAAGCTTTTGATAAAATGATAAACGAAGACGATAAAAAAAAATTCATCTTCCATGTATGTTTTCGAAATTAATATGTTGTTATTATATACCTAGAGCTACATATTCTAGAAAAAAGTTTTTCGTTTCTTGCATATGAGTTGTATCTACATTTCAATTTCCAAGCTTCAATGCTTTTTATCAGTTCAAACTTTACGTTCACACGACAATATTTGGGTATCCCTATTACCATTATGCTATACATCCTATCATGTCATACCTAAAGATTTGTTTTAAAAACTGCAGTAATGGGACAGGAATTTACTCCCACAAAAGCTTTAAATAGCTCCCAGCATAAATCACTCCAGAAAGCTGCACAAATGACACTGAAGAGACAAGAAGCTTTCACTAAAATTCCACTAAGAACAAATCAAAAGAGAAGATAACACTCCTCTCATTCGTCTACTAAGCTGATTTACTGGGGTCTTACAATGCCTGGCCACCACAATAAAAGATCCAGTCTTAGCTTTAAAATAATTCAGACTTCAACTGCAAACGTGCTTTCTGTGAGGGCACCAGTGATTAAATATAACCCTTTTGAGATTTATAAGTGTTTATTTCAGGCAAAGAGCTAGCCATAGGAATCTCGCCTTTGTGTCCGACCTTAATAAATGTTGTTTGTAAGCAAATGTATTGTTACAAGAGAAGGGAACTGTATGAAAAATTTATGGGTATCTAGCAGAGGATAGCATTACTTTGCTGGAAGGTACAAATAGTGCAAATCATAAGGTGCGTGTCCGCGCTAATGGTTCCTTGGAAGTGTGTTCCAATATTCATGATTGACAGAAGAAGGCTGTGTTTAGATTACATAATAAGTAGTAGTTCTGTTTGTTTACACGTCAAACCGTACGCTTCTACCCCTAAATAAGATCGTAATCATATTGTCTCACTTTTGTAACTGGTGATCATTATAATGTAGCTTACTTTACCTCTCACAAAGCCGACAAGGGAGTCCTAGTTTACCCAGGAGTGATACGCCGTGCGCTGTTTAAATAATGTTCAGCAGCACTAATTATGCCGATATTTATTATTAACTAAAATAATTTCTATGAAAGTAAATCTCAAATGTCAGTGGCTAACGGTGCAGGAAGGTGCTTATTATAAATTGTTGCGCACTCAACGCTCACTGCTATCAAAGCTATTATATTCCTAACAAGAAACAAAGCTGGAACCGGATAAAAGTAAATGGTAGCCGCATAATTTGTCAATGATTACAAAGAGTTCAATCTACGGCAAGGGCCTGCGATCATAAATCATAGGTAGTATTGTTGGCGGGCGGACATACGACAGACATTACGAAACTACAAGTTTGCCACAAAGCTCTGAACAAGGCTGCGGCTGAATGGCAGGCCCTAATTAACTGTCAAGTAATTCGACGTTACAAGTACAACCATTCGGTCGATAACGTTTAAAAAAAAAAAACATGTAAACCGGCAATTAACCATCGATTATACTAACGTGTAATAGACAAGCCATTACGGATAGCGAGACCTTTGTCCGTCCGTAATCAAGCTAGTTCAGTCACAGTGATTAGTGCATTGTCAGATAGTGCTCCCAGCGAACGTTACCGAGATCAGGCGAACTGTTGCGCAGGCGACGACGATCGGATCGCGTTCGCACGCATATTACGAGCTGCCTCGGCCGCGGGCGATACAGCGACCTAACAGTACAACGGCCCTCGTGATTAGACGCCCCACGATAGCGCCCATTGTCGGTACACGATCGGCTCTTGTACGTCTTGAAATTGCGGAAATGGACACGGCTAGCACCCACTACATGCTAGCGGGACATTTCAATTGCAGTCCCCTGCCTTCGGGCAGTGTAACACATGGGATAGATTCGGCGAGGCCAATTTATAATGCCCTTTGGCGGTTCGGTTTTATGCTTTGACATGCCTTTGAATGTCTCATCCAGTGCCGTTATTGGCCTATAAAAGTTCTTCGTTTAAGATTTTATGATTTTTAAGGTCTTTTTATGTGATATCTACCGTTGAATTTCAAATCCTGTCATCGACAAAAAAACTTTATAATACGTAAACTGGACCGGCTTCAGCTTCGTTAAAGTCAATCAGTTTGTCAGAACCCTTAATGGCTATCGAAATCACGCTTGCTCGGTCTCTCTTACATTCATAATCTGACATTTTTATAAAACTTTATCACTTGAACTGACATAGGTATAACTTTGACATCAATTAAATTATTTATTTATTCCTAGTAATCGATGCATGAGATCTTATTTGTTGTTACTGACTATTTAATTTTCTTATTTTATTTTTGTTCTGAATGCACTTAATTGAAACAATAACTTTTTGCAGATTAAAATTAAATATTTGCACACCATATGTAATGGTAGATTGTAAAGGGGCCATTATAGTTTAAGATCATACTTTATAAACTTACATTCTGGCAAATAAATAGATTTTGTATTTTGTTTTTTTTTTTTATTTTTTTAGCTAGAGTAATTTAAAATAATCCTCTATCCATTTAAAGACCCTTCAACATCTTTAAAATGTTCGATAGTCGTAAAGATTTGACGGGCACATATTAGTAAGCGTCAAAGTGTGCTTGTTTACGAGGTGCCTAATGAGAATTGTCATCGAGTGTAAAGAGAGAGAGACTTACAAAGCACCGCTCAGCTTAGATCAGCTTTGATTGTCCCGAATGTTGAAGAAAATCGTGGAATTAATTACGTCAGCCGTCATTGGTTTCTCTATTTCAAAATGTCAGACTAAATAAATATTTAAAAATAGAACAAGTCTGTAAAGTTCATGGGTCTATAGCGGCAGGATGGACGTATTCAGTAAAGGCTCGAAGGAACAATCTAGGAAGGTAGACCCCGCGGTGGATGCTATTGCTCAATTGCCTCTCGCAGGCTCGGGAATGCCTCGCAATCGATACAGCTGGAAACGGCAATATCTCAATGCCGACACTGAAATGTAATTTTGCTGGCTTTACTTTACCAATAAACTATCAATTATAATTATAAGTTCTGTAACTGACGTGATTTGGCAGTTAAGTATCGATAAATTAATTCTTGACACAAATTCCTGGGCAATTATATCAAATTTATAAATGGACATAAACACCATCCATCGAAGGATACCTTAAGGTTTCAAACCCAATACAAATGATTTGTTTTCGTTCCTGCCACCGCTCAGGCTCAGACCAGTTCTTCATAGAGAAACAAAAATAAAACTAAAATATTTACACTCAGACGTAGTCAACAAAAACTCCCACACCAACCGAAACAATCAATCTTTGGAGCACTGAAAGGAACCTCAATCAAAACAGAATACGGAGAAGCAGAGGCAGGATAAAGGGCCCTATAAATCATAAAATCAAGCGTCCATTCAAAGCGGTTTATTTGGGCGAGAAGAAAAAAACGTTTGACCCAACGTTCCTTTGAGTATTGTTAACTGTCGAGACCCGAGGGTGCATCTACAATTTGTCCAAAATTCGAATAATAATCAAAGGGCCAATGTTATTTACGGGCTCATTAAAATTTCGATAATCACACGAGTTTTTATGCATTAGAAATACACTTTTTTCGGTCAAAGAATAACACGAGAGCTAGGCCGAGTGTTGGAATGCAGTATCATTCGTTTATTACGATGCGTAGGACGCTTTTAATTGGATATCATTTTTATTCATTAACCTTAACTGTATCTACAACTTAAATTGTTACAAATCTAATAGCTTTAGGAATGATTACGTAAAATTTTATGTATATTTTGTTCGAGTGTAAGTGTTAATGTTTATAAAGTGGGAACCGATGCAATTTATGACTGTATTGGATTTGTCTCCGAATATCGAGTTTGAGATTTTTTTTTTTTATAAAAACGGTGTGGACGTTGACGCGAGGTAATGAAGTTAATCATAACGTAAACATCGCCAGTCGCGATCACTTACCGGTTTTAAGTTTTTAAGTTATTTCCGAAACGACTAGCATATCATCGTATCATCGAAGTAAATCACTTTGCCCTTTAATTTTCAATTAAAAAGGCGGGACTTAAGCATAGTGGCGGGCATGTTGGCGTGCATTGTTTTATTATGTGGTGTTATCAGCGACTCTTGCGCCGCTTCCGCGTCCTCGGGCCGAGCACACACTGCTAAGGCTGCGCGATAACCTCATGTCACCATGTTACGACTATGCCTCAACGTGATGACATAAAATGTCGCCTTCATTTCCTTGTTACAGAGAATTTTAAATGCAACATTTGTAGTCATTAAACCTTTTATGGACTGGAGAGTTTAACTGGCGCGGTTTAAGTTAAAGGTCTCCAACGGTTTACTAAGGATTTAAAAAATATAAATGGAACATAGGACTATAACAATCCTTGACATATTAAAGTAAACATGTCTTCACAAAAACCTTCAACAAAGTACACATACACACGTACAACTACATAACTAAGATACTGATCTCACAATAACCAATTTAACACCTCCTTATCTCCCAATCCTACCTGTACCTACCCAATTTATTCTTCTAAAAGGCAATAAGTTGTCGTTAATCGCTATCGCCTATACGCTGTGACAGCGGGCTGCTCGGGCGCACACTCGATTAACCTATGCTCCCGCGCCGATGGGGAACCGCCTGACCCCACTCAATTACATTTTTGCCCCAAATAGGTACTAGTGATTGATCTACTTCGCGTAAACTGTAATGGATTTGTTATTAAACCATGAACTTTACTTGTCAGAATGAGGTAAATCGTGAAAATGTTTTGATTGTTTTGAATATGCATGCTGAATTAGATTCGTCATTGATAATTTTGCTCATGAATTAGCAGATATTCTTTTTATAACCAAAGGTTCTTCATACGAAAGGTCGTGAAAGTCATAAAGCTTAAGGAACTTAAAAATATAAGAAATAATGAAGAAAAATAATAATAATGGATAATGGAAGAAATTGTCATTGTCATTAATTGATAAATGTTATTACTCCATGTGTGAATTTCTAAATGATAAAACTTTATAGTTACCTTATTAATCCTGACATCTTTAAATCTTTATTTTAACACATAACATAACATAACATCACGCCTTGTTTCCCCGAAGGGTTGGTCAGAGGTGTCCCTGTAGCAGGTACACCCACACTTCTGTAGTTATTTTTAAGTCCGATGTAATAGGAGGCGAGCCTATTGCCTTCAATCGAACTCAAATCCAGACTCCGAGCTGCTACTGAGAAATTTAATATAGAAAAAAAACCCAATAACACTTTGCCCGACCCGAGAATCGAACCCAGAACCTCATGCTCAGCAGTAGCGCTTGCGACCACTAGACCAACGAGGCAGTTGGAAATATTTTATTTTATTGACCAATTTTGATATTGTCTGTATTTTTAGACTATTAAGGCTCTTTCAAACAGACGCGACACGCGACGCGACACAAAGACACCGCTCGTCGCGCGACGGGCGGTGTCTTTGTGTCGCGTCGCGTGTCGCGTCTGTTTGAAAGAGCCTTTAAGCACTTGTACTTAATATTTGCATGCCTAATTTAAGGTAGAAAGTATAAGAATTTCTAATTATAAAACATCTGCATTTTTTTGTACCTACTTTCTGTGCAAATAAATAATTATTCTATTCTATTCTAGAATTCTAAGCACAAAAATAGAATACAATAACCTATAGGTACTTTAGCACACGCCATTCTATTCCCCGTACTGCCATCAATTTAGTTTAATACCACCACTGGTTATTTCTTTTATATTTCTTCTTCTATTTTTAATAGAATAACAAAATAGAATAAGCTTACGTCGACACGAATATCTAAGTCTGAGCATATTTTGTTGAAACCATTGTAAAGTTTATCATAATCCTGTAGGTCACTGCATATTCTTTGCTTCTATCTCATGCCTAAACCGTAACGTAGGTCAGAGTGCACATTGTACCTACATCATTCTTAGAAGTGAACAGTTGTCCGTTATTCCGTGCGCTCCATATTGAGCCATAACCGAGATAGCTTTATGGTGATTTGATACCATTCGCTTTGAAATTGGCGTTTAGCATTCGCAAGTGTAAGTATTAAGTTCCGGAACAGAATGGAACGAATCGTCTAGCAGTCCCTTAATACGTTTGTTGTCAGTGCCAATTGCAATACGGACTCGCAGAGTTGCAGAGAATTCCGTGGAATGATTGCAGCTACAATGGAAATATAAATTTTCTTAATACATTTGCATATAAGAACTTATTAACATGCGCATTGTAATATTTTACTGCTAACTTCATTAGAGCTTTACGTGCGGCTATGAGGAAATTAGTAAGACAATGGCGAAACTTAACCGAAGCTTAAATTCACTCACGAACCTTTTATTCTTTGTAGAGATATCACAAATTCTAATCAAGTGAGCGGTTAGACAAACACTGACATGTCGGAACAGAGGTTAAACACCCAGACGCGAGATCGGCAAATAAAATCGCGAGCCGAGCTCTGTCGGCGAGTCACGAATAAAAACACTCGATAGGGAATAACAATGAAGTGTTTACATGTAATATTCCACGTAACGACGTATCCGTCGAGGGAAACGATATTTGTGTTGCATAAATGCAAGACGAGGAACCCCGACCCTGACCGCAGGGCGTTAACCCTGCGCGTGACACTTCGATTCCCTATCGATCACGACTGCAGATCGCTCCATCGGACCATCGGCTCGGTATTTTTGTGCGCATCTCTTATCTGATCGAGTTTCGATCGAGTTGGGTCCCGGGCCACGAGTAAGCGTGACTTAGAGTTTTCCCGAGCACTGCCTGCCGAAACCAATCACAATAACTAACTGTTACCTTTTTGTATTGTTAGTACCGTAGGCATTCGTTCCCCGATACTATCGACGTATCGTAAACGTCACTATATTTGGTAATACACCTTTGGACGACCTCAAGGCTTACTAACAAACCTGCATGAACGATACAAAGCAGCCTTTGAACCAGGACCAAAGCCAGTGAAGTAATAAAACAGTTTCGTTTTTGTCATCGAAGAAAACAAAGGACTGACTAAGTAATAAAACAACTTTATGTAACCTCGTGACTGGTTGATTATCTCAAACAGATACGTGTTTTAAAAAGATCCAATACATCATTTTCTGACAACAATAGACTGCAATTATAACATTGTTATGAATAAAAAACCTTACATCGGTGTCAGAGGTCGAAGATATAACAAGTTGAAAGAGTAGCGCGACCAATTTCGAAGGCCTTATTATAGCCATTATAGTTTGTAATCATGATTTATTGCTTTTAATGTTAATTCCAAAGTTAAATTGGCTTTATAACTGATAAGACATTTATATTTTTTCTAACTTCCACAAGATACTCCCGTTTCCGCTTCCGCTTCTCTTTGACACCAGTCCAGTTTATTGTTTAACGAACCACGAAGATATGCTACGGCTTACCCAAACGAGATGAGAGCAGAAAATAATTTAAAATGTTACATTTAAATTCTTATTCTTGTAGATCTGTTATCCAATAACTTAAATGAACTCCCTAGCTGAAAACCTCTTTAATAATTATTTCTGCATTTTATCTCAAGCAAAATCACCAAGTCACATATAAAGGCAGTCAAAAGTCAAGTTCCTTAAAGGCTTAGACTATACAGACTCCTAAAGGATAAAAGGAGAGGTTAGAAACTAAACATATCGCTTGATCAGCCGATGGTATCCTGCCCAAACTAAGCACCGCCCCTAGATGCGCACGCGCAAGTTATTCGCTACAACTCGTACACGTCATTTAGTTACGCTTTCGATACCAATCTACGCAGTTTATTTTGCATACTTTTTGCATTAACTATAGGAAAATACTTTTATCTTTTGTAAAGACGTGTCAAATGGAAAATGCTTTGGGAATTTTACGAAGGATTCTGTTATTTTGCAAAAGAGGTCCTTGCTAAAGGGTTCGTCCTAAGTCAAAGCTTGAATATTTCCGCAGTTTAACTATAATATTTCTGTGTTCCAATCCGCAAGGTACTGTACAATTATTTGCGGAATTAGGCACTAGCGAGAAAAGCAACATATTTTCAAAAATCTTCAGGTATTGCGGATGTCAGCAATATAAATCACTTCAAAACACAATCAGGATGGCCGTTGACCCCTGAATTTGAAGAACTGGCTTGAAAAATTCAGTCCAACAATCACGCATATTACTATTACATGCCTACGATTGCAAACTAGAGCATATAAATAAGTAGATGCTATTAGTACCGAAACTATTGTTATACGTCCATAATGTATTATTAATGTGAAATATAATGATAATTCACACACCGCCGGAGCTATAAATCCGAGTTGATTGCAGCTTAGCGTGCATTACACCGTTACGAACAATACAGGCGACGACATTTACACCAAAACGCACAAGATGTACGTATACCTTCTATAACCGGTACAGCCCACACAATCTACTCTTTCGACACTCAAATAAGCCATAAATTATAATTTTAAAACACGTCTTGCGCCGGAGCATGCGTGCGTCCCATAATAAATGAGCCCATTGCAACTTCATAAACATTTCACTGGCTCGTTGCCTCTAATGCGACCAACTGATAGATGAATGAGGCTCTGCTGGATACTTTTGGTTCTTGACAACTTCCGAGGATATAAGCTATGGCTGTAGTTCATGTTGGGGTCAAACAAACCCCTAAAGCCGTTAAAATGATTAGTTGTCTGCATGCATCACCGACATCTTTGATGGCACCGATAATCTCGCAAAGTAAAGGAAACAAAAAACGATCACGCATCGGAACAATAAACATTATACAACGGGGTTTTGCAATATCAATAGTAAAAAAAGTTATGAATTTCTCATAAACACTATAGAGTTTTATTGAATTCATTGCAGACAAAGTATGCTAGTCATATTCAATAACAGCAATTTACAATCGTATGGGTGGCATTTCACGTAGCAATGGTTTTAGTACTAAAGCAAATATAAGTTGTATGGGAACAATGCCCCAGGCGGAGTGACCGACCGGCTCGCCTCTTGTCCATTGATTGTACCTTACGATGACAAGCTCATGGTATCGCAAATAAGTATTTATTGCAGCCACACAAGTGCTCCATGATGTGAAGCTTTGTTTGTGGAAGTGCCTGTAACGAGGGCCAGGATCGAGCAAACCAAGTTGTTTGTGTTGTAACTGCGGACTTAAATTCATATTCAGGTCTTTCAAATGCATAGCTGCTGCCACCGAAGCGAATAGATTGAAATTGTGTGTTCGGCGATTCCTCGTTTTTATTACTTTACGTTACATATGCAGAACTGTTGCAATCCTTTGCCAAGGTCTATGACCCCTGTGTAGTGTTCACTTCAACAAGTTTCCTCCAATATCAATGTATTATATATTTGACATTTCTCTATTGTAACTTCATAAAGACTCCTGTACAGGCATACAAGTATACAGTACCCCTGTTTCGTTGTATATTCGAAAAGATTTATACCTATGTTTACGACTCCTGCATACCTTCTTGCTTCCTCGAGAACGAATGTATTTTATGTTCCTTCATGAAGCTTATGTTTGTCTACATTCCCTCCACCATTGTAGAGTATGCAGAGATTTGCAGCTATCTTTGTGACCCTCATAAAATTCGGCGCCTCCACCAAAAGGTGTCTTAATTTTCCAAGAATAACACTGTCCCAGTTATCACAAAGAGTATTACTATCGAATAAAGACATCTCGTTTACACTTAGCCGTACAAAGCAGTTGCAAAGTCATCGTGAACAAGTGCCGCTTGTCGCTTGACGGTGTCGATACTAAAAAGGTACAATAATGCCCACCAAATACGACGGCTACACGATTATTAGCGGATCAGGGGTCAATAGATTCCTATCTATAACCAGGGCTAATCTTACAATCTTGGTGCTGTTAATAGCATTCGATTCGAGAAAGGAACACTGATTTAGAGAAAAAAATTGGAGAATCTTCTTTTACAATGTTATTTTACGGACTCATAATTAGTCAGCACATTCTGTTGGTTATGTCGTTGACTGTAATTTTGTAACAGTTATGTTTATCAACCACTTGTTAGACTATATTTTTAGGTTAAGTGTTTCAAGAGTTTAATTCGCTGGAGTGTCGTCAAATGTTTCTGTAACCGTCTTTACGTACAAGTATGTACTTCTAACTGGTAATGTTTGCCTCTATTTATTAGCTACTCCATTATAATTTCATAATCAAGCATAGTTTAAAATAAAATTACTACGATTCAGAACTTAACTCCTTAATCAGACTCAAAGATCAGAGATTAAAATGAAATCAAAGACAATTAAGAGCTCATAACAGATTATTACTATCATGTTCAATCATTAGGCTTAAGACCGCAGGCCCAGCAAAATACAACAAGTGAAAAAAAACCCTGTCCGATCAGAAAGGGAATGCATAGGTACCAAAAAGACATTACCAAAAAGTAATTTAAAAAATGGTGATAATAAATAAGTTATTGCTATATAAAATTCACGTTTTTAGTACAAAAATTGCCCCAATTTCATTATAAATTAGTAAATGTTCTACAGAGGTCATAAGTTATGACTTGTAGACACCCACTAAACGACGGCCGCCCGCGGCCCAAGTAATAATAACCCGGTAAAATTCCTCACTGAAAAAAACTGCGGCGATTTTTTTTTTCCAGCAAATTACCACATAAATAGACTCTTAGTATGAGTCTTAACAACACCCTCACGGATCGGACAGGGTTTTTGTTACACGCTGTAAAAACTTAGACATTTCCTAACACTTTAAAACACGAACATACACAAATACAGCCACAGAAATCAAGTAAAATGGAACGATGTAATTGTTGCCCTAAGGTCAACGTATGTTCGGAGATAGCTCACGTCGGCTACTGCATACTAGCAGGCGACCCGGGTTCGCCCGCGCATTCCTTCTTAGGCTTTAATAATACACATGACTTGGACGTAACGATCCGACTCGAACGCTCGTTAACTATTCTCGTAGATTCGTGTTCAACTTACACGCAGTGCTCTTGTATTTCGTAACATATTATATAAATTGTGTATGGAAATATATATTTCATAAGTATCATTTATGTATGTAGTAAAAACAAAATGGCAATCTAAAATATCGCAGCATGATGCAGCAGCCTTCAATAATTTGAACCAAGCGAATTTGTTTATAAAAACCACTTAACGGGCGGATCTAGTGGACAAACAGCTAGAGCTTGAATCAATAAGCTCTTTTATACTTTGGACCCTCATCTATTTACTTTCGGGTATCGTGGGACCCCGGATTAAAATTGACAGCCTCATTTTTTGTGCTAAGGATCTACGATACCCCTTTACCAACAATTAAAGGATTATTTAAGATGAATGAACAGTAGCTGGAAGGATTTCAATCCTAAAGATTATGGAGGCTCACACTCATCATGGGGGAGTGGTTTAATAGTGGTATTAGTAAAACAATCTCAACAGGGCGCCTCAGTTCTGAATATCATAAAGAGGTGTGACTTTGTGACTTTAACGTCATCATTTAGTTTAATTTTAGACACAAAAATGTTCGCTTTTAAATCCTACATTCATATTTCAAGAGATATCAAATCCACATCTAGGACAAAGGCTCTCGTAATTCTCAAAATTCCCAAAAACGATTCACTTAAATTATGTGAGAATGGCTACGACCTTAGATAATTTTTTTCTTAACAGTTCCTTAGAAATCTCAAAGTCAAAGTCAAATCAGTTATTTCAAATAAGCACCTAAAAGACACTTTTGAACGTCAAAACATCTCAAAGTCTTTATTACTTTATTCCTCAAAATCAAACGTTAAAACCACGTAAGACTTTCAAAATTCCTTAACAATTCGTCAAAGATGACACCAAAGTTCAATAAAAGGAAAACTAGAAATTGAATCGTGAAATTCCCGACAGTGATAGAATTATATTATGGTAATAAGAATGATTGAACATCCGGCACAACCTTATTGTTAGGCGACATTGCCTGCTGTCAGTTATTAAACACGTTTATAATACTACTGAGAACCCAGTATATGATTACCGGTGGCAAAATCGGGAACTAAAATTAAAATGTACTGAATTTGACGTTTCGTTGACGTTTGCCGTTGCAAGTGGCGCCGTCATCAAGTGTCAAGTTATATTTGACAGCTAGTAATACCCGCCGGAAACCTTTACAATGTGCCTTTGTGATGTGAGATAGACCATATCATTAGCCCACGTCTGGAATTCGTCTGTCGTGATTTTTTATGAGTACTGTAATAAAATGTTTTCATCCTCGTTGACAGATAAGGTCACTTAGTGTTTACTCAAAATGTAAATGTTCTTTTGTTGTGTCAAAAAGGTCCTAAAAATATCTGATGATGATTTTGTTTTAATTATTATTTTTGACTATTTTTTCTGAATACGTAAAAACTATAACACTGCTGTCACTTGATGAACGAAATTATTCAAGCAATAAAATATTCAAACGACCTATTTACATTGGAAGGCGTTGTTTCTCTCTAGTTTTTCTTTTATTGGTTCATTTACGTGATGTTTAGCTGTTTATTTACACTGTTACTTTTTAAACACGGACCAATATGGCCCAGCAGGCAATAAAAGCATTTAACGATGGTCCAGTCCAGATGTGGGGCATTTAACGATCTTAATAATATAAGAATTCCTCGCATCACGATACCTAAGATCACGACTCCAATTCCGTTGGCAATAAAAAAAAAAAACTAACGCTTCGTTCCACTTTCAAACGATATTTGGTGAAAAAATTGTTCCACATTATAATTGAATTGGGCGTAAAATTGAATTAATCGGACGTCGTTAAGGCGCTTGCAGACAGGTGCGACGCGACGGTGAGACGCGATTCTGGTAGAACAATTTCCGTGAAGTTTTCATAGAAATTGTTCCTCTTTGCCTGTCTGCGAAGCCTTTATTCCGAAACGATATTCCTGTAGTTTTTTTTGTTTTTTTGTTTCTTTTTTGCCGGGAATGTCGGTAGGAGAAAAAGTTGCTAGTATCGGTGATACGGTAAATCATAGCGTATTTAAATTGGCTACTACGGTATTTGCGGGTTAGCTATAAATGTACCAGTACTTCGATACGATTACATTCTTAACCGCAACCAATGATGTAGGCTTTTATTTAGATTAAAGGATAGCTTTAATACAAAGCATGTTATTTTACGAGGTTAGGTACTTAGTTACTTTATTTGGTAAATCAGTAAAAAGGTTGTCTGTTTTCTTTTTTCCTCATCCATAAGATTCTCAAAAAACATTTCCCATGGGCATCACTTACCACGCTGGTTAAGCAGGTTGCTGACAATTTCCTCAATAGAAAACTTATGATGTGAAAGAAATAACGAACTCAAAGAGCTTTGCTGTGTATTTCTTTTTACGACAGCCCTAAAAAAGTTAACGTTATGTTCACGAATTCGCTGACGATCGCTTCATTCAATCCAAAGCACTGTATTATGGTCAATTTTATTGATACGAACAATATTTTTTTCCTATTCTGACTGGTACAATAGCTCATTAAATTCAGTTTAAAAGCTTTAAACTCATATGAAACCGCGGCGCAGTCATAATTTAAATTTTAACAGCTTTATGTCATTCGAATTCATTTTGTAGAAACTCTTAAGACTTTTAATCAACTGAAGCCATAACTGTCATTTGGATGAAAAACGTTCGTTCGTTTCGTTCATCGTTCTTCGTTCCCACGCGCAGGGGTGTTAAAAGCTTCTATTACAATAATCGGTGTTGCCACTAAGATAATTCTTAATTAGTATCTTTTGATTTATTGTGTGCCCTTAATACGGACGTCAAAGATTTAAATTAAGAATATTTTTTTCTCGGCAGCCTGTATCTATTCGTATTGACATTTTCATACCGACAGTAAACCTCGTTGGTGCAATTAGGATATCCACTTAACGCCCCACCAATGTTACCATTACAGAATTTTGAAATGGCTTTCGTAATGGTTTATTTTACTGGGTTCTGCCTCGTTTAATAGGTTGTTTGACTTATGAGGGAGATAAAAAAATTAATCGCTCCTATCTCAGTGTTATTTCTTTACACTTTCCTCTCGAAATACATCATTAATTGATGTAATTAAAATTCGAATGCACGTCATTATCGGCTCAGCGTTTCTGTAGCAACTAGTACCAATGACACTGACACAATTTAGTTTTTTTTTTTTGGGTGTTAAGTGTAACGGCGTGTAACAAATTGTTCCCAGGTAGTTGATACCTCGGCTTGTCAAGTAAACAACAATCAGAGGTATACCGTAAGAATGTAATAGGCACGTAATTCACTCGTTTCTCGGACGAAACGAAAGTCTCATTTATCTGCAACACGTACCAGAATAAGACTTGTAAAAGAGATTATTTGACCGATTAAGTGGCTAAGTAAAATTAGTTTTAGTTCTTGTAGTTGTTTTAATTAGATATTTGGAGATAGTTGATAAGACTTGATATACCTATAGCCTACTTCGGTGTACAAAAGTTTATTTCCACGTGTTTGAAATGTGTACATGTAGCCCAATTAAAACATAGATTTATTAAAAATTACAGCTTTTACACCGACTTTTGATCGTTTCTAACCGACTTAAATAAAGGAGGAAGTTATAATATGTTCGTCGGTATGTTTTTTTAGGATTCCTTACCTTAAAACGAAAAGTGGACCCTTTATTGGACCACTCGTGTGTCTGTCTTTCTGTCTGTCCGTCTGTCACAGCCAATTTGCTCCGAATCTAATCGACCAATTAAGTTGAAATTTGGTACACATATGTATTTCTGTAACTCAAATACGAACGTGTAACGTAAATAAATGAATTTTTAATATAGGGGTCACTTTTGGGGGCAAACAAGAAAATAAAAAAAGTTTTGCTAACAGTACCGTGTGGCGTATCAAATAAAAGGGCTTATTGTGAGAATCTTAAAACTATTTTTTATATAATTTTAAAATACATACTTTTAAAGATATTTAAGAAATTCGATGAAAATTGACCATTCCCCCTTATCTCCGAAACTACTGGACCTAAAATTTTGAAACAAATATGGCTGCAAAGTATGGCTCTTTACTCATAAATTACTAGGAAAACCTAAGAAGTATGTGGTCTTAAAATAATATAGTAAATCTCTCAATATTATGCGTAGAAACTTACAATTGCAGTTGGAATATATAGGAGCACATATTTTTCAACTACAATGTTAAGTTTGTTCTTGGGATAAATAAATTCATCTCAACTACGGAACCCTTCATTGTGCGTAGTCCAACACGCACTTAGTCGGTTTTTTAAATGTATGTTCATCGATATTTTCGTCAATCGTGGACATATTTTTTTTTTCTTATTGTAGAGGTAGCTTGTGCGGTGGTCTCATATCAATTTTATTAACTTTGCTTAGGTAGTTTTTGAGGTAGCTTTGATAATACGTATTTAATCCACTGTATCTAGATGATGTTATAGGTAATATTCATGACCGCTCTCAGGACTGGATAAGGTTCGATGGGTTTGTCAAGTAGACATTGTAGTTTTGATTTTTTTAAATTGTTACATCACCCCCTTCTTCCAATCATTGAAGTACCGAAACCCTTTAATCAAATTAAAACACTATTGAGAATACCCAAACGCTTGCTTAAACAAACAAAAGAAATTGATGTACAATCGATAAACTAAAGTACAAATACAAATACGTACAAACGAAGGTAGGTAGGATAGTACTTCTCATTGTTTCACTTAATACTTTGTACAATGATACAATGGCCGAGTGGGCAGTGTTGGGCAAAAATGCTCACATTGTGAAACAAGATGGTGTAGCTATTGAGCAATATGACATAAATAAAGTAAACCAGCACTCTAAGACCTGTGAACTGATCTGTTAGCTTTTACAGCGCTTTAAAGCAATAGGTCTTGCAAAACTGGCAACACATTCCAAGCTGTCGATGGAAAGTACTTCAAAGTGAACGCTAAATTAGAAAACAGTTGCAAGTTTAAAGAATGCCAAGCAATTTAACAATTTGCAAAGAAGGAACGTTTCACTTGACTGGAAAAGAAACAATATGGCCGCCACTTCATGGAACAGGATAACTCAAAACATAATGAAAATGGTGAGCGTTCTCTATCCCGAAAATATTTTTTTTTAAAGATACTCTAGTAAAAGCTGCATTTTATTAAGCCAAAAACGAAACTGTCAATTTTATAAAGTGCATAAACATCATCTAGTAAAAGCACCATTTTATAAAATCAAAATCGTACGTTCAGCATTTAATAAAGCACTTAAATTCTGCACGAGCATTCTCTATCACTCTAATTAAAACATATAGTTTGAAACGCGTTTCAATAAAAGCGAAATGAGCCGTAATGAAGAAATAATAGCTGGTGATTTGTTAGCCAGAAGACGTGACCAGAGAAAGTAGGACCAGCGCGAATTTATCAAGACCAGGGGTGGCCGATAGTTATGCTTGTAATGTAACTATAGACATAACATAACATCACGCCTTATTTCCCAGATGGGTTGGACTTGGTGTACCTATTACAGTACGCCCAAATTTGGGCTAGCAAAATTTGGGGACAAGCCTATTGCTATCAACCGGGCACAAATCCAGTCTCCGAGCTGCTACTGATAATTCCAGAAAGAAAAACCCAATAACTCTTTGCCCGATCAACTCAACTCAACTCAAAGCATTTATTTCAAATAAACCAATTACAGGCACTTTTGAATTGTCAAGGGGTCGGTCAGTCAGAAAGATGAAGCTAGTTGCCCATTCCAAAGCGTAGTAGGTACCTATGGAGAAGAACGGGCAAGAAACTCCATGGACACTCTTTTAAATCACAATATGTTTACAAAATATTGGTTACATCATTCATGTTAAAGTTATAAATGTGAGAACGATGCACAACGATAAAAGCGTCCGTAATAAAAAATAAAACAATTCAAAAATCAAATTAAAAAAGCCATGGCAGCTAGAAGATGACCAGTCCCTACTGACAGCGCCCGTTCACGAACATGACGCATGGATTAGCACCATTCAGCTCAACCATTTTGAAGGGAGCTAAATGATCCAACACACACGCCACCGTCAGCGAGACATTAGAGTGAGCATGACATATTCCCAGCCGCAAGGGCACATTCAAGTCAATGAAAGACGTACCTAGTAAATGGTAGCTTTAAAGTAGGTACATAGTACTCACACATGTTATGAAATTATACAATTTGAAAGGGATTGAATTTATACAATGCAAAGATCTGCGAATTGAACCCAGCACATGCTCAGCAGAAGCGCTTGCGGCCCCTTCAACCAACGAGGCAGTAGTTATAGCCGTTTTGTATTTATATAATGTTCTATTTTTAAACCTAGATTATTATTTCCTCTAAAAAATTACA
This sequence comes from Omphaloscelis lunosa, assembly GCA_916610215.1. NCBI lineage: Eukaryota > Metazoa > Arthropoda > Insecta > Lepidoptera > Noctuidae > Omphaloscelis > Omphaloscelis lunosa. The sequence goes on from OU744247.1 coordinate 7,780,417, forward strand.
AACATCTTTGGAGGCTTGAAAAACCCCAAAAGATTTTTCAAATAATCCAAATAATTGTTTAAATATAAAATTGGCGCTAAAAAGGTTTCAAAATATTCTTCTGGCAATTCAAATACCTACCTATAAGTCATAAAAAGATTAAGGCAAAACATTTTAAAATTGAATTGAACCGTAAAATTGCAATTGCTTGTAAAGGAAAACAGTTTTATAAGCGACCTCTTCACAATTTACTTTGATACTTGTGTTATGAAAAGAAAAATGTAGAAAAACTACAACTTAATTTATTACCTACTGACATTCCAACATTTGAGATTAGCCAAAGAATTTATGGCCATGTTATGTTACCTATCTTCGACAAATAACCCGATACCAAATAAAAATGTAATTGAATAAGCCGTTAATCAATTATATCTGGAGCATTTTATTATGGCTTCGTTAGCGTTACCCAATAGTTTGTTTATTTGCATCTGATCTGATAATAAAGTTTTATAGGGCCATTACCATTGGGTACCTACCTAGCTTAGAGCCTTCAACCAAAATGCCTTTCAACTTATGTAATAAATAAAACACGTTATTTTCATTTTTATGCTCGAGATAGAAGCGTTTCTATTGCAATTCCAACTATTTCCTTATTTATTTACTTGTTCATTGTAGTTTGAAATAAATTGGCTCACTGACTTCCAATATAATGGGGAACAAATCACTTTTGGCAGAAATTAATGTGTTGGGTAGGAGCAACACAAAATTTAGTTGTTGGACCTCGTATCCATCACGGGTTATTGAGGTCCGTTTTGTTGTAAAATCCTTGCGTTCTTGAAGCGTCCTTTGTTTTGTTTAACTTAGCTTCTTCGGCAGCTTTGCTAATGCGAATTTATTAAGGTGGCCACACACGTAACTACAAGCATGACAAGCCTGCATGAACAATCATTTTATGCAAGCGTGCTTGAGCGTCTATGACTATATGTGTATATGTATATGATGATTTTGTGCAAGCATCTTGCTTGTTCAAGCGGCATGAAGATTGATAGAATTTTCATTATGCAGCTTGAACAAGCCACGGTTGTGGAAGCTTGATTGAACGTGTGTATGCAGGTTATGTTTACGCAATCATACGCACGCTAGTTGCACACAATTAATGCAGCTAAAGTAAGCGCGTCATCGTCGTCCATCACTCAAACAAAAACTGACTGCTTCAAGCTTACTTGTAGAGTGTGCAGCCTATAGGGAAGTGGTGCACGCTTGCACAAAATGATTCATGTATGCTTACCATGCTTGCAGTTACGTGTGTGGCCACCTTTAGTCAATCTTTAAAGAACATACTTTTGACATAAAATAAAATAGTTCTTGTAATCACCATAAAGAAACTTTACATATTTTATTTAGAATTACCAAAGGTGCTCACGGAAACACATTTTAATAGCTTAAAAGAGTTGCACCACGTTTAGTAAGTAACTTTTTAAAAATAAACTACAAATATTATAATGTTCTTCTATAAGAACAGGCCAACTTAAGCCCACTATACACAGTTAATGGGGTCACAGGGGTCAGTTCGCGTGATTCTCGCTATAAAATTACGTTTTGTCCAGATTTACCGCGCCACGATACCCCCTTAAATGGGGGTCATGATTAACTGCACGGCATTAATAAAGTTTAATAAGTTCCCCCAAGCTTCTTACCGCGAGTCCATTCGCTGTTACTGTTACTCTATATTAACGGACCCTATCTGAGTTGATATCTTCATGAAGTTATCAAGAACAGAAATCGATACATTTTGCGAACAATGTTATTATTATCTGGTATAGTCGTCTGTTTGTATTTGTGCCGATAGTGTAATGTCTGTTTTACTGAGCAGTTGAGCACCTCATTATGTACGCGGACGGACGATTTGTTTTGGTACATTATTGATGTGAATAAAAAAATAATATTGTTGATACCCACGAGGCCAGAGCGGCCGAGGCCACATTATAGATCACTAAACCTGTAACCCCGATAAAAATAAAATAAAATATTTCACCCGAACTCTTACGCAGCAGAAAAACCTCATAAGATCACATTATGTTAATCTCGGATTTAGTTAACACCTCCCAATATAGGATTAAGGACGTTAATCCCATCGCAAGAACTCGTCCGACTTCCTACGATTTCAGTTTAGTAAATTGATCCCTCCGTATTATTTACACCATAAACAATTTGCTTGTTTTTTTTTCTCGTAGTTACACACAATCAGACTTTATTCGTTAAGTCATAAATAGGTAAATTTGTAATAAAAGTTTATGAGTGAAAAGTAGGGATGGCGATCTGAGATCGATTCATCGTAGAATCGATTTTTCAGGCCCTAAAGATAGATTTTTTTAAATCGATATGCAGTACTGAATCGATTCAGTGAATCGATGTTTCACCCTTGAAAATCGCCATTCGATTTATTTTTTTTGTTTTGGTAAAAACCATGAAATTATTTACAATTCGTTGAATGTACCCGTAATATTACGCTGTTGTCGGTTAAAGGGTTAATTACTCAAAAACTCGAGATGGCTGTATGCTTAGTTTCCTTCGCCTCCATTTAATAAAAAAAAGTTACTTTTGTAGTTTATGACTTTTTGTATTTGTTGATTGATATTGCGTCATTCATTTGTTTATCTAAGCAAACTGTGTCGTGTTCCCTGAACTAAAAAAAAATGATTTTATTTATAAAAGATCATATATTAAGGTATTTTTCTTATTTTTCATAAAATGGATTTATATTTACATTATAAATGCAAACTTGAAAAAAAAAAACCATTTTTATAAATCGGTCATTTAAATGATCGATTTTAAAAAAAAGCGAGGTCTTAAGACCTCGATTTTTTTGTGAATCAATACATTAGCTTACGATTCGAATCGATTTAAAAATCAATATTTTTCGTAAAGAATCGCCATCCCTAGTGAAAAGGTGGGATAGCTGCAGGCTGGGAACCCTGACCCGGTATCTTAACAAATCGATCGCAAGCGCATAATGTAACGAGATTGTGTATTAGAATTTATAATACATAAGCACGAGACCGCGAGGCTATCTGTCGGTGAGAGGCTCACGTCCGCTCCTCACACACTCAGTGTTATTTTAATGGGGTTCCGTGACCAAAAGGGAACAACGCTCTATTACGCGCTGCATCGGGGTCGGTCGGCCCGGTCCCCGGTCGCTCGGACGACATCGTGCACCTTCCATTTTTGCCGCGTATCTCCCGCTGTTAGTGACTAAAGCCCCAGGACCGACCGACGACCGCTACTTCCCACTTCAAAACGAAAACACTCATAAATAATAATGACAAATGATATTCCACTTCGATCTCGGTACTCGTTACTATTTCTAGTGTAGTTCACGCCTATAACTTTTTATGGGAATACTGTGCCTATAAATAGAATGTAGTTACTATCCAAGTTACCTGTTTAAGGTTTAACACCAAAATGTCTGCGACTAGTTGCACGCGTTGCATGACAACCATAGAAACGGGTTTTCTATGGATTTTGTCGACGGTAGAATAGACAAAACGACAGATCGTCATTATTTATCTGTCATTTTGTCTATTTTTCCGTAGACAAAACCCGTTTCTATTGTGGTCATACGCATATGCATGCTGGTAGAACACGGCTTTCTTCGAGAATACACATTACCATACCATAAAGCTCATATTAATGTCAAGGATAAACGAACTGTCAGATGATTTAAAGCTAAATTCTCGGTTCGCATGGACTCAGAGATAATGATGCCTTAATTGCGTTCCTGTGCTTTCCCGAATGATCGAATAGCAGTAATAGCTCTCTGTCCGCCCGAAATGACTTTAATTGGCGTCGGGAGATGGGGAATATTTCAATAGACTTTGTTATTATTGTTCAGAAAGTAATAATGAAGTATGGCTCGCATTTAGGAAATTGTAGTTTTATTAGTAGTGTTACGACATTTAGGTGTGTATCAAAATGTTGTCGATATCTAGAGGTAGATGTAGTGTAGTTCACAGTCCGGGTTGAGCACGCCACAAGATTTAGTGTCGCAGGCGGCGGGCGTTCGCGTCAGACAAATATTTCACCTTGGTCGCGGCGCCACAAGGAAACACCGGTGTGACGCAGCGCGCACTGAAACTCGCTCGCGCTAAATCAAACCCCAAGAGCCTTTACGTCCACATTTGTCTTTCAGATCCACCTCTAAAACAGCCTCCCTACAGTCCCTACCGACAAGCAATAAGTTTTACTGCTGAATAATTGCCTCTCAGACGTTTGGACAATATTAATAGCCCTCGCATACCGAGCCACTTCAAACACAAAACAAAATATTTTCGAATACCTTAAAATCTTGAAAACGTTTGTTTAAACAGAAATCCGATACATATCAGTTTCGCCGTGTCAATTTCCTACCGCAATATTTTCTTCGCGAAATGTTTATCAGGAAGTTCCGAAGTTAGACATGTTCCATGTTAGCGTGCCAGTGAACTTGGTGTTACTTACACAACTGCAGCGCACTAGATAACACACAAACAGACAACACGAGAATCGGTTTACTTTAGTTTGCCGGCCGGATTTAGTTTTATAATAGTTATGCCACAGTTCAAGGAATACGAGAAAACTAACACCGGTTTCGTAAATGTTTTGAGCCACTTAAAGAAATACCTGGTATCTATTAACCTATTGAGAGTGATAACTTTCTGTAACGAAATACAATAAATTTGAGTTAGCGTTAATAATAAATAACACGAGCAAATACCTATTTGTAATAGAGTATAAGTTATTATACGGGCACGACTTAATTGTAATTATTTTATCGCACAATACTGATCCGAGAGTAGAATGCCGGTTGCATATGAAATTAAAATAAAATTGAGTTGATAGCATCCCTAAACGAGTTATTACGGGCGAGCCATAAAGAGCGGTTACTTCCTGGTCGGCACACAGAAGCGGCGGTATGATTTCATAACTCGAATTTCCCTTTCGCAAGGCTTGCTAGGTCTGCGGTCGAAGCTGATCTCAAGAATATCACGGAGATACGGCCAATTTATAATTTAATGCCCGCTTCGCTCGCTCCCGACTTAATTGTACGCGTGGATACACGGACGCGGACCTAACTTTTGATTTCAGCTATTCGAAATATGATTTAGTGAGTTATGTCTAGATAATGAAGTGGGTCGCTGCAAAATCTTGTTTCCTAAGTTGTCGCTGTTGTTCGTTGAGTTTAGTCTGTGATTCAACTTGGAGTTACTGGGATAGAACGGAAAATTTGTTGTTGTATATATTTTTGGGGAAGCAAAATTTATTCAATTGAATATTTTGTGAAACACTAAACAACGATTAAAAACCCTGTTCAATCCGTGAGGGTGTTGTTAGGTATCGTACTGAGAGTCTATTTATGTGGTAATTTTCAGGTTTATTTCTTTTTAATTTTCCCCGTTTATTAAGGCTCTTTCAAACAGGCGCGACACGCGACGCGACACAAAGACACCGCTCGTCGCGCGACGCCACGTTGCCGCCTTTGTGTCGCGTCGCGTGTCGCGCCTGTTTGTAGGAGCCTTTACATGGGGCACAGGCGCCCGCCGTTTACCGGGTGTCTACAAGTTATAACTTATGACCCCTATTGGAAATTTTCTTCTTTATTGATTTGGGGTTATTTGGTATTAAAAATGCAAATTTGAGATAACAAAAACTTCTTTATTTTCAATTTTTTTTTTTTAATTTTTGAAATGTAATTGCAGTACATATGAGCCCCTTTCGGATCGAACAGGGTTTTTTTTTAAATTTTATTAATCTTGCTTAAGATTGTATAAACATTAGAATTAACAAAGTCTCCTTCCTTCTTTTAATTTGTAAAAGACTGGCCTCTTAAAATTCGACCAATCTAAGTATCTTATAATAGCTTCTTACATGAACGCAAAGGCTGCTGGTCAACTACAATTCTGAAAAAACTTCTATATATTGGATGCGCCTCCTTACTGATTCTCTTTGAACAAAGTATTGATATCGAATAACCGTTGCAAAAATTCCCATGGGAAAATCTTAAACGTATGTTTTTCTACTACATTCCTACCAATCAAAGAATTCAAAGCCGTACCAAAACTAATCGTATTTGCATCACTTAAAACTAAAATCTGAGGGTTAATTAAAAGAGTGTCAGATCCGTGCCATATTATTTCTTTGAACTGTTTTTTATAACGGGTTCTGGATATGCTGCAAACATTTATCCACTTTCATTTATCACTTTCATTTTCAACAACGAATCCCTCACGAATGATAGCCTCAAATTTCCCCGATTTTAAACAATCGATATGTGTGATCAAACAAAACCAAGTAAACAACAGACGATCGGCATCGTATTTCCGTATTCATATCTGCAAATCGGACAGATCTTAGCATATCGAGCGACAGTAACGATCTTCAAAAATCGATCAGATCTCTAGGCATTTAAAGATTGTCTGTTCCAAAAGTATCCGATGAAAATGTAAACAAATGGATCTGAAAACATACCTGTGGATGCCAATTTGTAGTGTCATTTACAAATTGAGTGCTTTGATTTGGTTATTTGAATATTTTGACCCGAAATTCTAATTTTAAATCTCCTTAAGGTCGATTTAGACAAAGCGAGCGAATGCACATTTTATTCCCACTCTACCAAATTATTTTTGTGTAAACAGGGACAGAACATTCGTTCGTTGCTCTCTCCCTACTAAAATATCAAGAATATCAACATTGAATTGCTGATATTCTTGATATTGCTCTTGTTTTGGTTCAATGTTCGTTTAGTCTAAACCCACCTTTAGAGATTTGCATTTGACAATTGAGGCTAATTTGAAACCTCAATTTTCGTCAATAACTTTTCAATCAAAATTTAATAATGTTACTCAAACAATATGTGTTGTTATTGTTCCCAATAAACAATTACGATTAATTAGATTATAGAGGTATGAAGAACAAGGTGTAAAGTTTATTCATCCTCTGTAGAAAAGGGAGGATCCTCTGCCCAGACGGGTGTTATATATGGTCGGCAACTGCCCAACAATTGATAGCGGGACGTTGTATATATGCTCGTCGCACGGTAAACACTGCTTGCGCGATGCAGAATTTTGCGTGATGTCTGTATGATGCGTAGTTCACATGCGGCGATGTAGATGTCGCCACACGATTATTGGAACAGGGGTGATATATAAAGTTGAAACCTTCTTCTAAATACAGATATGAATGCGTTACTAATTCCTGTAGTAGTGACTGTGTAAGAATTGAACCAGTACCCTAATTGCGTAACTTATTTTCGTAAACGATTATGACAAATTTGTTTCATTTTGACAGTTCAACAACAATCATTGCGTTATTTACGTTGTTGAGCAGTTTTTTTTTTTATTAGCAATCTGTTTCAAATCGAAACAAATTGTGATTGATCGTGTATTACGCAATTAGGGTACTGAACACGGTTTGTTTACACTAACATCAGATAATTTTAAAACCAAGAGTGTTGATTACCAACAATTTCTCATGTCCCTCCTCTTTCCAGGATGACCTTCGCCTTGGCGCTGGTGGTGGTGTGGTGGGCGGTCGGCGCACGCGCCGGCGAGCCAGTATTCGACCCCAGCACCCTGATGCGGCTGGTGCTGGTCCCGGCTGACGTCCCTGTCGGCTCCGTCATCTACCGCGTGCGCGCCTCCGACCCTGACTTCGATTATCCGCTGCATTTTGAACTTATTGGTAAGAGAATACAGATCAATATCTAATACGTTTTCTAGATTGCAAAGTGTGATGACTTGTTTGATATAAGCAGACCTTCAGCAAAAGAGCGGTATGGTGAAGAATAACATCTTAAGGAAACCGGCAAATAGTCTTGGATTCTAAAAATTCGCAGACGTTACATTCTCCAACCAACACACTGGGCTTATGGTTTATTACGGCCTATTCATTTTCACAGAGGAGGCCTGAATTCTAGCAGAGCAATTATGAATGGGTTATTCTATAATTATGCTTCAGAAAAGAAGACCTTAAAGACAAAGACGGGCTAGTCCTATTGTGAGAATAATCCAAAAAAAATGACCTTGACCGTAATTTGAGGAGACAACACCCCATTTGTTCTGTCTTGGTGTAGTTAGTAAAGACAAAGTAAAACTTTGCTCAAGTAAACTCGATATCTCGTAACCCAATATCACAAACTCCGGAAGAAAACAAAGCGTTATTGCATTCCATTAGTCGGGATACCCGAGAAGTTAATTTGTCATCGATTTACGGAAACCTTTGCAAACAATTTCTACTATTATGGAGGAAATCTGGTTGTGCTTTGCTTTATCCGGAATCAGAAAGCTATATCTAACTTTTTATGGAGTAGTATTGTGTATAGAACGGGTAATTTTATTGACCCTCCAAGGTGGTCTAAAGAGAACTACTTAAAAGACATTATCGTTAAGATTAGCAGCAGGTGAGCCTTGAGAGCAACCACGAAGTTAATGCATTACAATGTCTGCAATCGCAAACACAATTGGAAATATAATATAGGTAAATAGTTATTTGCTGCAACTCTTTCTGCTATCAGTAAATAGGCTTGTTTCATAAAAAAAATTTTTTAGTCCGGAAGGTAGATTAATAAAAAATATAGGACACGTATTTTTCATATTTTGACGTAATCAAAAGATTACGGCGATACATTGAGTTAAAATGTGGCATGACGTCACTGCTTGCTAGATTTTATACTGATTTGTGACGTTGCGAGCCCCCACTCCCCAACTTTAATGCGTGTTTTCTAAGTTATTTTTTATTAATGTGATTAAGGAAAAAATACTTGTCTAATATTTTTTTATTATCTGAAAGACGGACTAAATAGAATTTCTTTTTTTTACCTAGGCAACTACCGTATTGCATAATCAGCCTATAATGTTCCCACTGCTGGGACACGGGACTCCTCTCGGTGAGAGACAGGACCGTAATCCACGTGGGCCCAGCTTGGGTTGGTAGATGTCAGATGTCTTCGAGTTTTTGGTTCTAGGACATGCCGGTTTCCTCAAGATGTTTTCCTTCACCGTTTTGAGAGCAGTGGTGATGAAATATTTTCCACAAAGTAAAGCGCTTGTCTGAGTTCCAACTTACAACTCATAAATTGCGGCCTTTACCACCGGGCCACCACTGCTCAGCTTTACGTCGGCTGTATTATATTTAGAGAAAGAGGAATACACTATTTTAAATATCAATTTCTCTTAATCCAGGTCAAATGGGTCGCCTCGACATCGGTGTGGAGACCCTCCCGTGCACTCGCTACAACTCGGTGTGCCAAGCCAACGTCATTCTGCTCAGGCGGTTGGAGCCCGGCCGTTACGTGGACTTTAGACTCTCGGTGCGCAATACCAGGGGGCGGAGCACCCGGATAGCGTGCTCGGTCACAGGGACTAATGCCACAACGCCCAGGGACACCATTTTTCCGCACCAGCCTGGGATCATTTTGGTCCCAGAGGTAAGTAACATACAGTATAGTATTCAGTAACTGGGTTTTAGAGGTCGCTTAGTCGAGGATAGGAAGTCGCTTCATGTAAAATACTGGTACTCAGCTGCATCCGATTAGACTGGAAGCCGACTCCAAAATGATAACTAGAAGTAGAAGTAGAAAATACAATTGGTTATTATGCTTCAGGAATGCTAAAGAGATTTTTTTTCATATGGAGATTGCACATTGTTTTGCAGCTCCTTGATGCATATGAGGTGGATTTAGCGTCGGTTGTTAATTTTGGAAAAGCCTGCGGTAAATGCTGAATGTTAATAAAAAATAATTACAAAATTTTACGAGTTCCTTCGCCCGTACCAACTAAAATACCACTTAAACAAACTAAGAAGGAAATTGAAATCCTGCATTCGTGCATAAATTCTTTAAATTATACACTCTCAATAACTTATGCCTTCGTAAAAGTAAGTGTAAAGCATAATAGAAAATTACTTTTCTCAACCAATTTCTTTAAAGACAGGTTGCAAACATAAGTAAGTATTAGGAGTTTATCACTTCAAATTACACATGATGGTTCATTAGACTTGCAAAAGGCTGGCAATAAAAGTCGTTATATTAAAACTGTCCTTAGGTATAAAGATGTTCATTTGCATAGTCCAGTTATAATGGCGGATTTACGTGGAAAAAGCACCTGTCAGGGCTCGTGGCAACAAATGAGACGAGGAGAGCGTGCCGCGGGCGCGTGACGTCAGTAATTGATGATGATGATGACATGTACGTGCATTCTGACACAAAGGACGCCTGCCAGATATCGGAATTAACATAACTCTAGAGATATGTTGTAGTAATGTTAGTGAGTCCTGTGACAGTGAAATAGAATGGGAGCGTTAGGATTCTATCGGCATCGATAGTCAGTGGTGTGTTCAACTCTTTATTAGCGGCTTTTATGGATATGTTAATTATTCAGATTTGTTTCAGTTGTAATAGTAGTCATGTCGTTTAATTAAAATAGCTTTTTATTTTTGAATGTGAGAACGCTGTAGGCTTAGTGAACTGTAGATATGTTGACCATTTTCTATTTTGCTAAATACCTGGCACTTGTTGAAAGACCTATACAGTCCTCCGATACCCATCTAGTAACATTATTATTTGAAAGTATTGTAAAAGCCAATTATTTTTAAAACAGTAACCATGGAGTTTCTTGCCGGCTCTTTTCCATAGGAAATGACCAATTGGAACCGTGCACCTAGTTTCTGATGTTTAATAAGTGCCCATGTAGGTTTATGTGAAATAAAATATTTTGAAGTTTGTTTTTTTTTTTTTAGTGTTTAATTGTTTAATTGGTTCTCTCGTAATCTTTTGCTTGGAGATTTCATTCTACAGTAATTTTAACACACTCAATTGGGGTTATTACATGACACTATAATTACTAGCCTACCTGCAAACTTTTACAAATTTTACTACCCAGAAGCCTTTTGTATCGCTTTTACAATACAGTGCTACTAACAAATTGTATTATTTACAGGACGCCAAACGCGGTACTGATCTCGAGATAGTAATCGCGAGGAAAAACCCTGTAACGCCGAAGCCTTTGGAACTCGAACTTTGGGTAAGTGAACTAAGTAATTTTCATTTTAAAGGAGACACGATACGAAACGATGATTAGGGGTTAGGTAATGATATTTTCCGCTGCGTCGTGTTTGACACGCATTTCGCTGTAACCACATAATGAAGTTTCGCTCGCACGTAAATAGGGATCATTTTCACAGCGTTATGGCTGACGCGGGATATGCCTTTGCGAAACTCATTTACGCTTTATGTAGTCGGGCCCTAACGTAACGTAGATAAAGTGCAAGCTGACGAACCGGCTCCCACAAATTTGAATAGGCAATCAATCTCAAAATACACCGGGAAAGTTCTCAAAATCATGTAACAATACGTAACATATAACATTCCCTTTCTAACAACAGTATCAGGTCTCGACAACTTGATGATCGTGCGAAATAATCTAATTCGAGTTACATTTATAATTGCGAACCCAGTGGAGTACCATTTCAAAATGATAATTGTAACAACAAAAACGCGTTGAAAGCACAAAAAGATAATAAGGCGAAAGCCTTAATTTGCTCAATTTACAGTAACAACATAATGCTCTTACAGCGACTTATGCCTCATTTTTGATACAGTTACAAATCTATTCATCTGCGGAGCAGAACCGATTGTTAGGGAGCTCGCTAAGCTGCAACTATGTATTCGCGTATGAGTTCATATTAGGTTGCTACTTAATAGTGTATTGTGGTTGTCTGTATTTTGAGATGGGGCATCTGACGGGATGCAATTACCGGACATTAGGAGCGAGCCGTGTTAAAATTCCCACAGGCCAGAGAATGCCTAGCACCCGTAATCGAGGTCGTTTTATAAGCTTAAATGCTATAATAATGGAGATCGTGTCCTTACATGTAGTGTAATTTTAGAGCGTCGGTTGTGGGCCGGGTAACGTCCAGTTGAGAGGATAAGTGAATTTATTGTATCGGTACCGACCCCTATTTCTGTAATGGGAACACAGTCTTCGCTAAGTAAGCTGTGGGAAGTATTATTGTTATTAGTTTCGAAAGGATCTGGGATGGAATGTGTTAGGAAAGGATAGAGGCATACACTGACGAGCAATATAAAAAAAGCCACTAACTTATAATGAAATATTTCCGAAATCACGCAAGATAGCTTCTTGATATAAAAAGTAACATTTAAGTGTATTTTTTTTATAAAAGTTATAAGCGCATAAGTTTTTTTTTATTTCATGTAGCTAAGTTGTATGGTTTAGGAGATATTTAGACTTTTTGTACTTGGAAAGTAGCTTTTATATACTGCTCGTTAATGTAGTTGCCTACTTAAAATCTGCTACATTTAATGTTAAGATAGGTAATCGTTTTATCCCAAGGTTTATAAAAATTCAATAATTTTGTGTAAGGATTATTTCTACCTTTTCTTAAAGATTTACACTTTCTTAAACATTATTTATTATAAACAGTCTCGTGTACACCCCTTATAATTAATTAAATTTTAACCTGAATGAAAAATTACTTGTCTAATTACATTTTTTTTATCCACAGGGATCACCGCTCTTTGCAATTCGGCAACGTCGCGTATCCGCAGAAAACATGGAAGGGACCATATTTCTAGTAGGACCACTAGACTTCGAAGCCCAGTCTATGTACCATTTGACACTACTAGCCGTGGTAAGGAATGAGTTTATTCAAATGAACCCTATTTCCCTAATTAGGGTTAATTATTCCAAGTTCCTTACGACATCAAGCTCGCAATCTGGTACACTAATGATCAGTATTTAAACTGTAATTAATTATGCCAAAACAACTGCGATGGACTTTGTGGCTTGTGGTACACCCTGACCTAGGTGATGTATGTATGGCTATGCTTCAAATTTTAACTATTTCAACGAGGTTAATTTTATATCGTTTATTCTGTCCCACAGTCGAGATTAATTTTAACTAGCGTACGTATTGCATGTACAGGGTGTAAAAATATCCATTACTAGCTTCTGCCGGCAATTTCGTCCGCGAGCCTATATAACCTTTATCAAGAATGCAATGCAAAAAAATTTTTCAAATCCGACTGATATTTCCGGAGATTACTACCTACATACAAATTTGCAGACTAACAAATTTTATCTTATTTTTTTTTACGTTGTCTACGCTTTCTGTAAATCAAACTCTAGTACCACTGAGCCAAATTTTTTGCTGACATACCACTTTTATGTTTGGTATGAAAAAAGTAAAAAATTGTTGTAACTTGACTTAGACTTTTAATTTCCGTAACCAATAGGTTCCCAGGAATAGTCGAGTCCGCAATAAAAAAGGCAGTCATGGGGACTGCCGACAGAAGTGAAAACTTAAAACTGGTATTAGCGCCATCTATATTCTGTAGAACAGTACTACGGCGCGAGCATGTTGTGACGCGAATCCATACGTTTATCCCCTACTAAAAATCGCTCAATGCGCCTAAAGAAATTTTAACTTCAAAAATATCACACTGGCGGCGACTACACAGTTCGGGCTTCGTTTTATACCCGTTATTTGTAAATAATGTGTTGAGTTTAGAATGGCTAACTTGTCGTACCTACTTTCATAATATTATAGTGTTTAGCCGAAAAGGTTAATCTCGGAAATTACAGAAAGGATTTTAGTAGGGTTTTCATTACAGCCTAAGAGCGCTTTAGAGAAACATTTTCCCAAACGAAAAACAAGACGTCGGAATTTCGACTATGATGCATTTTAAATGATACAGATCCGAGTAATTATAATACCGGTTAATTTGGACAGAAACTACAGAACCGAATCGAACCGAACCATTTTGTATACAATCCAAGAACAAATAACGAAGCTCTTGGTATTTTATTAATAAAAATCAAATGCTGTTCGTTGGTATGCAACAGCATTACTTGAGAACGACTGGATCGCTAGACCGATTTGGCTATTTTTTGTTTTAAAATGTTCGTAATAGTACGAATAAGGTTTTTATAGAAAGCAAACATGGATAAATTTCCCGGAACGTTTTCAAATTCACGAAAAATAAATGTATTTTTTTTTAGTTTTGTTTTAAAGTTATTGAGGACCGGACGTCTTTCTGGTCAAGTAGTAATATTATTAATATAATTAGCAATTCAGAAATTCTTGGTAGGTATTTTATTAGGTATTGGATAATTATTGATATCTAAAATAATTTACGACCTTTTTTTAAAAAAAAAAAATCATAGTGGGAAATTATCAAATAACTTCTCCCGCTCTGGGTGGAGCGGGAGGGCGTGTCAGACTCTTACTGACTAAAACCCACCCATGTTCCTTCAGTTGCCTGTATGTTGCCAGGGTCCACGGTAACCCTTTCGGACAAACCCGCAACCCCGACAGGCATCGGCCCTAGCGGACCCCTTCAGTTGTGCTGGCACCTTTGAGGCGAACACAACGCGCCGTCGCGTCGTCCCGGACCTGGTCCTTATCAGACGGCGAGCTAGCCATTGCTCACTGTCCGCAAGCCCGCGCCTACGGTAGCCGGGAATCGGCCTGCGACAAAATCGTTTACGACCTAAATTCAAATTCACGATTACAAGAAATTTCACGCAGACAATGTGGCGGGCTTTACCACACTACGTATCCAAGAGAAATTCTTAGTAGTTATTTTATTATATAGTACGTATTGATAATTTATGATAATAATTGATCATTTACGATAATTATTAAAACACATATTTCTCTAATCGTTTACGACTTAAAAGATAGGTAACAACAACTATCTTAATGAGTTCAAATTTACGATTAATATTCTTAATATAAGTGTTTTTAATATTCATAGGAAGTTAATCTAAGCGACAATCTTTATTACTTAATTTAGTTTCAATTCCTGCATAGTAATGCAATTTAATGACAACTGTATTATTGCACATTAAAGGATAATAATAATAACTGTTTAATACTGGACTCGTTCCTTCGGGGATATAAAATTTATAATTATTATAATGTTAATCAGTGTAATAATACATGGACACAAAAGTTCATAGGACCTATGGACATGGGTCAGTGCACCCTGAAAATATTTAAGCGTAAATGATCTACCAAGCAGACCATAAGTATTTAATTCGAATAGATAACAATATCACGCCTTGTTTCCCCGAAGGGTTGAGTAGATGTCTACCTATAGTACACTCTATAGAGGGCGAGCCTATTGCCATCAACCGGCCACAAATCTATGCTCCGGACTGCTTAGAAAAACCCAATAACACTTCGCCCGACCTCGGAATCGAACCCAGGACCTCATGCTCAGCAGTAGCGCTTGCGTCCACTTAACCAACGAGGCAGTCGAATAGAATACATTTGCTCTTTCGACAGAGTCTAAAAGAGAGAGAAGATAATATTTTCAAACATGCTACCACGGGATATTCCATGATCTTGGGTATTTTTACCCGACTTGCAAAAAGGAGGAGGTTCTGTTTTTTTTTTATGTATGTCCACCGATATCTTCTTCAATTCTGGACTGATTTTGAAATTTCATTTTTTGTTTGAAAGGGTGTGCTCTCGAAATGATCCTATATAAATTTTATTAACTTTGCTTGGATAGTTTTTACTTAACTTCAATAATACGTATTTTTTCCCACTTAGTATGTCAGTGATATGATAATTATTTAAGAATTATAAGGTAGTGGAGTTTTCGAATTTGTTGGGGTAGGTACCACACCAAAAAAGTGAAAAATAAAATCTTTAAAAAAAAAAACATATTATTAAGTTACATTTCTATAAAAATTGTCAAAAATCGTTTTTTTTTTTTTTCATAAATTTTTACAATAATCGTAAAATTTCTCAGTAAGACGATATTAAAAAATATAATAAAAACTTATTAATTTTTTTTTTTTATATTTTTATCGTCGATGAATTTAATATTTCGATATGTGCACATCATAAACACTCACACTGTATAATTCAAATCTTCATACAAGGTGTTCAGAAACCGCTAAACCTTTTTCATTAGAATGTTCCTCAAACATATTGCCGATTTTATTGACCCATAGTTCAGCTAAATAGCTATAATGCTGCGTGGGAGTGCACACATTTATCGATAGAAAATCGGCCTATAAAATAATACAAACAGAGACTCAGACCATTCCGCAGTGTGGTCTGCGTCTAAGAATAGAACCCATGTTGTTCCGTGGGTGTTCTTACGAGGGGATTCAAAGATTTATAACAAGTGGATAATGGTGGAAAGTAGGTACTGGATAAGCTGCACTGAGGTATTTTTAGAGGGATAATGATATGACAATGATAGAGCAGTGATAGCCTAGTGGTGTGACTGTCGGACTGCCAAGTCATAGGTCTCAAGTTTCCCAAGGCACGCACATCTGACTTTTCGGATTCATGTGCGTATTGTGTAATTATCACTTGCTTCAAAAACCGTGAAGGAAAACATCGTGAGTAAATGCCTGAAAGATATTTCTCGACGCCATGTGAAGCCAAGTCAGAGGCCCAGGGGCGGCTTTAAAACTCTGATGCCCGGTTAGTCACTAACCATACGAAAAGAAGAAGAGGGACAATATTGAGGACTTTTTAAACCAAATGTGTTAGTAATGTTATTGTCGCACATATATGAAAGCTGAAGGTTCTGAAGTGGCGACCGCGTACCGGAAGACGTACTATTGTCAGGCCCCCACAAGGTTGACCGATGACTTTTCAAAAGGCCGTAAGAATCCGCTGGATGCGGGATGCACAGAACCATTCGAAGTGGCGGTGCTTGGGTGAGGCCTTATCCAGCAGTGGATATCTTTCGGCTGAAATGATGATGATGAAGATATGAAAGCACATTCAGTGATTTGAAAAACTTAGCATAATGTCATCATTATCATCCTCCTTAAATCCAGCCTGTCCCTTACTGTCCTCCCTCAGCGACGCCCTAAGCCGAGGTCCGTACGGAGGTGCCCTCAGCTTGTAGTCGCTTTGTTTATAAGTTTTATGCCTTGGCTTCTGGCCTTTATTGAAGCACCCACAGGAAAGTTCGGTTAAGTAGCCAACAACGTCCTAGGTTGACCTTTTTTTTTGGGTGGTAAATCAAAACCCACCCGTGTTCCTTCGGTTGCCCTGTTGGGGAGGGGCACGATCTCCCTTTCGGTTGTCCCAGGTTGACCTGCAAAATAACATACACAAAAAAAATAAAACATTCTCCTCCCCTTATACAAATTAATTTGAGGTCGGCGCAAATTTTTTTTTTCTTCCACATACTTAATGTCAAGGGTCATTAAAAATCTCAAAATATAGAGGAGGAGGTACTTAGAGGTCTGCTTTTATAAGAAAATACCCTATTCTCTTATAAAAACAGACCGTTCTGGTGGCATTCAATTTTCTAGGTAGGCTCGTAATACATAGTAGACCCAGTTGCATAGCCAGATAATAAATAAAATTAGGCCATTAAAAATTTTCAATCATATATTTTTCTAAGGAGCTCGTGGCTAAGTAATAACAGCCGCACCGGTCGATTCATCAGGTAAAGCTACGCTTGCCAAGTTTGGTCTGTGTATGGGTGACCATCTTTACATAACGAGACTCCTCCGTGCCTCGGAAAGCCGTTGTTCCTGGCTGTCATTCGTGGGTCTTTGACAGTCGTTACGGATCATCAGAAGCCCGAGATTCTGACAACCACTCTTACCAAGGGGTTAGGTATAACCCAGTTATTGGGTTGTGGAGGTCAGATAGGCAGTCGCTCCATGTAAAAATTCAGCTGCATCCGGTTAGACTGAAAGCCGACCCCAATATAGTTGGGAAAAGGCTAGGCAGATTGATTGATATTTTTCAGTAATTTTTTTTTTGAAGCCGACAAATAGAGCTTCTTACCTTAAATTGTATTTGTTGTAAGTCGTCGTGCAATCAGAATATACACACATTAAGAAGTCACTTTTTGCGAAAAACAAAAATTCACCGCTCCATTTCTAATTCCAGGATCCCTACATTGAAATAGGCAAGGATACCCGCAATATCGCAGGCTTAGAAGTGGTCGTGGTAGTCCAAGATGTGCAGGACATGCCCCCTGTCTTCACCGCTGCTCCTCCCATCACGCATCTGCCTCGCCAAGTGGCTCCAGGAGACATGGTCGTCAGAGTACGAGCTGAAGATGGGGATAAGGGAGCTCCGAGACAGATCAGATATGGTCTGGTATCTGAGGGGAATCCGTTCACGCCGTTCTTCAACATCAATGAGACTTCGGGTGAGTTGATCAATTTATATTCTAGCTTGGCAACAAAAGTCACACGGGTAAAATCATTATCACGGGGACTCAGTATAATCAGTCTATGATGTTTCCGCTGCTAGGACACAGGGCTCTTCTCTGTGAGAAGGAGTGCGCCGTAATCCACCACGCGGGCCCAGTGCGGGTTGCTAAATGTCACATTTCTTCGAAAGTTTGGTTCTAGGACATAACGGTTTGCTCATGATGTTTTCCTCTACCGTTTTGAGAGCAGTGGCGATAAAATAATTTACACAAAGTAAAGCGCCTGTCTGAGTTCGAACCAATGACCTACAAATTGTAAGTCACCGCCGTTTGCACTGGGCCACCACTGCTCGGGGACTCGCTGAGTTGAATTTCCATGACGTTTTTCTGTTTCATCGCCTCAGTAGATTCTTACAAGAATTGCCTCTAGCAGTCAAGCTGGACTGCAAGAATCAAACATGTAATTTAAATACCAAACGTGACGATGAAGAAAAGGTGTAGTAATTACGTACGTAGCATCAAAGTTAAGATTACTAATATGACTGCATAATTATGTAAAATATGTATGAAATATGCAAAATCTCTCTTAGATTTCCTAATAGTCGAGAGGAAGAAACAATGGGTATTGTAACTTAGAGGCCTATAAAGTTTAAATTATCATTAAATGAATATGTTATATAATAAAAACACCAACTCTCATTTACATAAATTCACTTTGCATCCGATTCTCATTAACGCAACGTAAAAGCTTTCTAAATTAATTAATAAAATCTTGAACGTTTATCCGAAACCTTTTAACAATGGACCTCAAAGATTTCCAGTTTAATCATTAATTTAGATTGCAAGTAAATATTGTTTTTGTGTAAATTACTCCGTTTTAAAACCAAATGAGGGTAGAATTCTCTCTACTGGATATTAAAATGCTGCACTTACGTTCGCGCTAATTTTACACAAAGATTATTCAGTTACGTGTTAAGGGTCAACGGTATTTTAATGGCTAGCACTTTTTCAGTTTATTTATTAAAAACTGGGTAAGTCGTATTTCTTCACAATTTATAATTTAAAAGCGTTTATTCTGAAACTGGGCAACGTCGCAAATAGATGTCAAATATTTCGCTGTTTTGATTAATTTGGCAATATTACTGTATGGAAATATGAAATGTGGCTAACTAGCGAACTAGAATATTAATAATAAATTGGAATTATATCAATGAATTTGATATTGTAACCGTTTTAGGTGTAAAAAATGCATTTGGAAAGTTTCCAAATACTTTTTTACATCTAAGACTAAATATTCGGTGTAACGATATTAATTATTATATTTGATAATCAATATTCTAGTTCGCTAGTTAGCCATATTTCTTATTTCCTTACAGTAAAATTGCCAAATTAATTAAAATACGTAAATATTTGACAGGTATTTGCGACGTTGCCAACTTTTAGGATAAACGCTCTTAACAACCGATGTTGTATGTAGTACACACGGCTACACATCAAGCTAGAAATTTCCAATTTACTCTGACCTCGCATTGTACGGAAATCCTATACAATGAGAGATCAGTTTATACTGGGAATGCATAGCTTGATGTGTAGCCGTGTGTACTACATACAACATCGGCCGTGTGTACAATGCTACCCTAATCGAAGTTTTCGTGGTACCTATCTTTGGCCCGACTGATATCTGATTGTTGTGATGTTATTTAGTCCTGTTGTGTTTTTTTTATGAGAAAACACCTGAGTTGGGCGGACCTCGCTTACGTATGTGTGAACGTGAACGAAAATCTTCTGCTACTATAAGTTGGCTTACCTTTACTATAGGATAAAAATAAGTAGCAGTATTATGTATCAGCAGTGACCTTGAAATAATTACCTGCGGCCGCTCGGTAGATAAACCTTCCGCGTCCGTGAGTAACAGCCGCGTACTCAATCCTGTTGCTGTTGTTGTTGTCACTGAGATTTCGAAGCGCGTCGTTTCGGCCGTTTTCTATGAAGATAGAATACTGTAATTAATTATACTGTTCCTTTACATTATGGCGGTCAAATTCTTTAAATTCAGTACCAACCAACATTTAAAATTGACGGACGTATCGTTGTTGAGGAGGTTTTAAAAACTTCTTTTTTTTTCTTTTTTTTTTTAAACCTAGCCCCACATTAGGAACTTCTCCTGTATTGTGGGTGCGTTTACAAACATTTAAACTCACATACACAAACAGCCGGAACAACTACTTGTAGGTCATACAAATATTTGTTCCGTACAGGAACCCGCGACCCGCAGCGCAGCAGTCAATCGCTTAACGATTGCGCCAACCGTGCCGTCAAAAAACTAAATGTTTCGTAGTCCAAATAGGTAAAAATTGATAATATAGGTTAGTACCGACCAATAGGTTCCGAAACTGCCGTTAAACTGGGAATATATTAGTGCCAACTTTAACTGTCTGATAAGGAGGTCGTGAAAGAAGTCCTAAACCACGTTCAGGCCCGGTGGGGCAAATCGGGGCACGTGCCCCGGGCGCCAACTTCAAGAGCTGACAAATTCAAGCGTAGCCTATAAGTGCACCACCCAGCACACCGCAACTTTGCAATAAATGAGACGCGCAGCACATTATAATCTTTCCATTTTTTTTTTCTTTTTTACAAAAGTTTTGGCACCTGTTGAATTAGAGCATTATCGATCGATACAATTTGATTAATTAATATGTTGCTGTCCAAATTTTCATTTTGAAAAAAAAAATATTGCGGTGGCTAACTTAGCGCATCCCCATAAAAGATTGGCTGCCTCAAAAAAAATCTAGATCCGGGGCCACGTTCTGAACAGTCTACAACCCACTTTACCTCAACAAGGCCTTGATAGTGTTGCTAACTTAGTTTCCAAGAATTCTAGAACTAAGTTTTTACCGTGTTTGTAGTAGGTCAGTGATGTTTTTCATACATTTCTTTTTCATGATAACATCGGTACATTCGTCGAGCGTCCGGCTTCCGTGGGATATCCTACTTCCTTATCGCTGGTCGACATAGCCCCTTATAGCCCAGTTGCTACCACTGCTCGCAACCTTGCGTGACCCACTTTACTTCTATAACACTATCGGATTTAGTTTGCAGTCATTTCCCTACAAACTTCCATTTTATGGCATTAAATTTAATAGCGAAAGTTTTGTTAGTAAAGAGAAACAATTAACGTGTAGATAAACTGGTTGGAAATAAGTTATGCTTTGTAGTAAATGTTAACTCTTTATATTAGCTTTGAAATGTCCTTTGTTAGAGAACAGCACTTAATTCAAAGCAAACAAACTGTTAGCAAGATTGAACCTTCATGTGATACAAACGTTTCATCTAGACGTCTGAAATCTACTTAGCATAAAGCCCGCCATATTGTTGCAAGCAGTTACTATTCGGGAGCAAAGTTAGCACGAACTTCTCAAGTACAAATCTAAAGTTCAAGCTTACATCTAAATTCCCTTAACAATGCCATAAGTTGATGTTGAGGCAGTGGTAGCACTGACAACACTTTAACAATGCGTATTTGTTCGCTAACAAAACTACAAACACGACAGACTTCGAAAATACTAACAGGGCTTTTAATGCAACCTTGCATTCTGTTGAACAAGCACATAATGGCTCATTAGACCTTACCGGTCGCGCTCTCGCCTCTCCATCCATTGTTTGTAAAGCTGCCCCACCTTACTTCATAATAAAGGCACTTCCTTTGAATAGCGTCCCGGTACCTACGTAGTAGCTGACAATACAATCCCGACTTGCTCTGACATTATCAGCTCGATAACTATGCCCGCCTCCGCAAACTTGCCCCTTAAGAACCGTTAAAACTTATCGGGATATTGGAAGAGCTGTCACACTTGAGAATTTGTCGCATTAATCAGACCACACCTTATGACCATGTGAATGGGTATCGAGATTCAATTTGGTAGGGCCAATTTCGAACTTCGTAAGAATGTATTTCGAGTTGGGTGCTACCCGTTCGTAGCTTGATACCTACATACAAATGGTCGTATTGTGAACACCCGCCCATAAAGTTTATTGTGATTCCGGTATATAAAGTAGGTGGTATATTTTTGGATTCATTTCAATATTCGTGCATGCAATGTTTGTATACTGTTTCCTGTGTCTGTTGTTAATTGACATTAACAATGTTGTAGAATGTGGATAAATTATTCGGTTTATTTCTTTACAAAATATATATCACTATATCAGTGTTTGATTACCCAATATTTTAATTCACCTTTACAAAATTCCGTGAAATCGATTTATTCTGTCATTTTCTTTTACTCCAACCATCTGTTTCTCACCGTTAAAGAAATTACCTGCAGAAGTTTGCCAGTAATTTAATTATTACAGATATTAGAATGAATAACGTCCAAGCATAAAGGTTAATCTTTACCATTAAATAAAAGATAGAACTGAATAAAAGAGGCAATCAATTCGGTTCATTAGCTGAGTCGCTGGACCGCTGTTAATACCGCGTTGGCGTAAAATGCGAGCTTTTCCATTTAAATGTGACTGGAGTTAATACATTTTTAATCTTAAATACGATATTAACATTTAATTGTTCTTTTTGTACGCTCTTCATTTTGGGTGCGACCGTTAATTGATTTTGACTGAATTGTATAATAATTGTATCAGTTACAGTTTTCTAATAGTTGGACTATTGAGAATTACCATCTTCAGAAGTTCAGATATATAGGTTTTTAGCTAAGCACGTTTTTCTTTCCTTTAGACGTAGAAATGATCGAAACACAAATGTATTAATTTATACCTTAGCAATAATTTATTCGGCCCATTCAAATCTTACTAGTAAATAATTAATGAGGCCCTCATTTGCCTTGTCATCGCCGACATAAAAGAATCTCAGGAGGTTCATATTAAGAGTAGATGCACCACTTTTGTATGCTAATTACTCTTCACGACTTTTTTCTCAAACACCTAGGTACTTGGCATAATGAAAAACGAGGTACCAGGCTGTTATGAATGGAAGCACGTTCTAGCACATCTGAATGTGTCGTAATTAATGTCCATATTAAGTAGCGTCATTCATGATTATTAATTCTTTTTCGAAGAAGTATCGGGGGCGGCTAATGTTTGTAGAATTAAAGAATGTTTGTTTGAAACTCGTTCAATAATAAAGGAACTTGGTAAAGAATTTCATTATAAGACATTTATAAGAGGACACACACATGTAACTTTTGGTTAAGTAATACCAACATGTAGAATGTTCACTCGTTTATTGTTTTTCTTTTCACATTCCGGGAAACTTTTTATCTACACATCGTCTTTGTTTATTTTTAATGTGATGTGTGAAACATGTCGGCTCACTTTTTTATACAGCGTGTGTGTTAAAAATAAATGGTCAATCGCTAATTTTTAATTCAAAACAAAACAGAAGAAAGTAGGTACTTCTTCATTTGTAAAACAATGTTCAGTTTTCAAACTTTCATTGTTTTTTTTAATGAATATGTAATTGATTTAATATTAAAGGTTCTCTTGGTTCTTCTATTCAGTTTTAGGTGGTATTAATATTTACATATATGATGGGAATTAAAACAATTTTCATTACTTCGATTTCGTTTTACAGTAGACGCCATCTATGATCAAGAACTGAACTTACTTTCATGAAGTTGGTACGTCCCCTCCATCCACTACATCGTTATTGTCATTTTCACGTTCTTTCTAACAATAGTACTGAAGAGAGTTACGGGTTTATTGCACAGATGGCGTTGCCAGCTAGAATTCAGATTGGGCCCAGCTACATTAATAAAATGTTGAAATTATTGTTTCATTGGAGAATACCCAGACAGGCATACTTTCTTTAGTGTTCAATAATAATGGCAAATTGAAAATGACTGTATCAATAAGAAAAATATCTGTCTACCTGCATTCTAATTTCTGAAACACTGCATCCCATGAATCTGTACCCAATAGTTTGTTCGACTTTTTTTTTGTAATTAATTTGTTCATATAACCTTTAATAATCCTTAACCGTCAACGTACTGGTGTATGTATCGTCGGTAATTTACATAAATTATTTATTTTCCAGGTGAGGTGACCTTAGAGCGTCCTATCGACGAGATAGCAGCGATCTCCCACGCTGGAGCCCCGATCCTCCTTACCGTGGTGGCTGAGGAGGTGCGGCTGTCTCGAGAGGAGCCCGAAGCCATGTCTTCGACTGTCCAGCTCGCGTTCATACTGCCCGAACGAGAGAATTCTCCGCCGTACTTTGAGAATCAGTTGTAAGTAGTTGTGGTACAATTTGAGTTAGTTACTTTCATCATTATTCAGCTGAAAGCCGTCAACTGCTGGAGTTAGCCTCGCCGAACATCGATCACGACCGGTCCATTAATATGCGGTACGGGTCTTGTTACATACTCGTGAATATAAGTGATCAATTAAATTATCTCACAAGTCTGAATATTGCATTGAAAGCTAGGACTTTCTCAGAAGTAGACTGTGATATGAAAAATATTTATTAAATGAAAAAGACTGCTGCTTCTTTTTCATTTAATAAATATTTTTCCATCCATCTATCTATGTCAATATTTATTTACAAGAAACGTAAACTATCAATTATCACAATATGGCTGATCATCACAAAAGCTGTTGGTGTAGTATGAAATTAAAAGATGCCAACTATGAATTTTCCAGCTACATCACCTATTTGGACGAGAACGCTCCTCAAGGCACAGCGCTGACGTTCAGCGATCCATACATACCGCAAGTGAACGACAACGACGCTGGCAAGAACGGCGTGTTCTCTTTGTCCCTGGTCGGCAACAATGGAACCTTCGAGATTTCGCCCACCGTCGCCGAGAGACACGCCCAGTTCATCATCAAAGTGCGGGACAATACTATGCTCGATTTTGAGGCTAGGAAGTCTGTTGTGTTTCAGGTACATTTGTTTGGTTTTTGTATTAAGCTATTTACTTAGCATAACAGGATTGACAATCTAGATAAATACAAAACAGGCATAATAAAATTCTGTTGTTAGTTCTGTTATTAGACATAGCCTGCAGTCAAGTTATTCAAAAAACTTTTACAAAAAACAAAATAAAATTATAACACAAACAATAAATTTCATTTCAGATTTTAGCTCAAGAGCTTGGTCCAGCAACTAACCTGTCAGTGACAGCGAATGTGACAGTATATCTGAACGACGTCAACGATAACCCGCCACTCTTCCTGGCGCAATCTTATGACGTGGAACTGCCAGAGAACGTGACAGCCGGCACCAAGGTCGTACAAGTCACAGCAGATGACGTCGACACCGGCGCGTTCGGCAAAGTACAGTTCACTGCCATACTAGGATACCTCAACACTTCCCTCAACTTGGATCCTATATCGGGAGTCATAACTGTCGCCACGAATAACCATGGCTTCGACCGTGAAGCGATGCCAGACCTGCATTTCTTAGTAGAGGCTAGAGATAATGATGGAGTAGGATTAAGAGTAACAGTGCCATTAATTATTAAGTTACTAGATGTAAATGATAACCCACCAGAGTTTGAGAGAACACTTTACGAGTTCGTGCTGTCGCCGAGTCTGAATAATTTCACATCGGCAGCATTCGTAAAAGCAATTGACAGAGATTCCGAACCACCAAATAATATAGTCAGATATGAATTAATACAGGGAAATGCAGATGGAAAGTTCGCTATAAGTGAAGAGACAGGTAATTAAAACATAATTAAATATTTTGATAATTATAAATATCTAGCAGCGCCCCGCAGTATCACCCGCATAAGTCTCGATCCCGTGAGAATATCGGGATAATCATGTGTTTATCCAGGTTATAAACCATCTGTGTGGCAAATTTCATCCAAATCTGTTCAGTAGGTTTTGCTTGAAAGAGTAACAAACATCCATCCATCCATCCTTACAAACTTTCGTATTTATAATTTAATAATAATAATAAAATATAATAATCCATTTAATTCAGTGACGCAGGCCCATAAATTCATATATATTTTACATTAATATTAATATATATTTATAATATATAATATAAATATAAAGTAAGATGTACAATTGCGTTGATCGTCGTTGATCTACTGGTCGCAAGCAATACTGCTAAGCATGACATCCTGGGTTCGATTTTCGGGTCGGGGGAATTGTTATATGGAGTTTTTTCAATTGAAGTTTCTCAATAGCAACCCGGAGTCTGGATTTGTGGCCGGCTGATCGCAATAGACTTGGGACTTAAATTTAACTGGCAAAATGTGGGTGTTATAGGTACACCTCTGCCTGCATCTTTATATACAATTAAACACCTAAATAAATAATAAATATATTTTATATATTAAAATGTTAAATAATGATTGCATTCTCATTTTACAAAATGAATTTTAACTTTCTAGGTGAACTGTATCTACTAGAAGCGTTAAAAAGAACAAAGAAACAAAACGTTCACAGACGAAGACGTCAGTCTGATGAAGAAGAGGAAAGCCAAGTATTTGTTCTAACAATCAGAGCTTACGATCTAGGTGTCCCTAGACTATCCTCCACAACAATAGTGAAAGTTTACCCTCCAGAAAGTAAGACTAGGACGATGTCCTTCATAGTTCCTGGTGCTAATCCTGATAAGAAAAAACTAGAAGAAGTGTTAAGTACACTTTCTGGAGGAAAAGTAACTATAATTGACATAAAGCCCTACAAGGGCAGTGATAATGGTGCAACAGATTTGAACGGTCAGGAATCTAGTCAAGAAAAGTGAGTACAATTATTTATCTTATGTAACAGCTACACGAAAAGAAGGCATAATTTTAGACTAAATAACTGTTTAGTGCTGTTTTGTTGAAGGTTAGGTACATTGAAATACAATATTAATAAGATATTGATAACAAATAAGAGGTCCTGGGTCCGATTCCCGGGTTGGGCAAAGTGTTATTGGGTTTTCCATCTGGAATTCCTCAGTAGCAGCCCGGAGTCTGGATTTGTGCCCGGTTGATGGCAATAGACTCGCCCCCTATTACATCGGACTTGAACATAACTGGAAATGTGGGTTTACTGCAAGTACACCTGTCTAACCCTTCGGGGATTACAGGTGTAATGTTTATGTTATGATAATAAATAACACGTCCTTAATTTATTGAAGAACAGATAGGTTTTCTTTAACAGAACTAGGGCAAGACGATTTTATTAATCAAGTGCTTTAATCTTTCCAGAAGTGAAGTGATCGCCATAGTCCGCATGAGCGGAAACACAGCCATTAATGTGGCTAAACTACAGGAGCAACTGGCAAAGAACGTGACGATCTACACGACTGGCACTTCTAACACGGGTGGTGTTATCAATACTGGGTCGGGTTCAGGCTCAGGGTCAGGAAAAGCTGATCAGACAGCTGATGGCGGTGATTCTGTAAGTAAAAATACAACTGTTCAATTTATCACACTAGCTGTTGATATTTTGTAATTTGTACTACCATTATAATTTTGAAGGTGTACAGGCATACGACCACGGCTTTACCTTAACCATTTTTGTACCTATGTCTTGATTTCTGTCTGAAATATTTTCTTGTTTCATACTTTTTAGAGCGTGATTTTTCCGTTGTCGGGTTATAGTTTTTGAACTTACTTTTCAATATAATATGGACTGAATTTTGTAAAATATCGTATTTTTTAAATGTTTTTCAGGGTCTGTACAGAGCAGAAAGCCGTCTTTTATTCTGGCTACTAATACTGCTGGCGATATTAGTAGCACTAGTACTGTTACTTCTTATATGCTGTTGCATATGCGAAGGATGTCCACTTTATATGCCTCCAAGGTAAATATCATATCTCACTTCGTTGCGTTTTCTTATCAGCTTTATTATTCACTAAATTGCTAATTCCTAACACTGTAGGATCGAAATTCTTCATTAGGTACACGTACTAAATGTTTTTATTTTTTTCTACTAATATTTCCTTTTTTCTTATTAACAGACTGAAATGCACCAACTAATGCAAGTTCCCACACCAGCTTAACATTTTTTTAGGTAAATATTTATTTTGTTTTAAAATGCACAATTTTCGTGATTTTTCTTAGCGTCTTCCAAAAAGTGATGTATTTAACATCAATGTCAATTTAAAATTTTAAGGAACCAAGACCATTGAAGATCTGAAGTATAAATCACTTTTTGGGATTACACTTGTTCAATTATATCAAAGCGCTACTCGCATAATTGCATGTCACCTGAATTGGGAAAATTTCCACATCTTTAACACTCACCACCACATTCTTATACTACTTAAGTGATGATAACAGAACAGCTAGGTACATAGATATCCATTAATAAATTCTAGGAAAAGAGTGATACGTGTCAACTCCACAGAGGACGACGTGCATTTAGTGGTGAGGGACAAGGGACTTGGGAGGGAAAACAAGTCGACGCAAAATATAGAAAATAAGTCCATACAAGCAAATGAGTGGAGGAGGCGCGAGGCATGGAGTGCCGAACAGGCAGACTTGAGGACGAAACCGACGCAGTGGAAATTCAATAAGAGAAACCACAGATCCAATAAAGAGCCGTCTAAACCAGCTTCAACACCAGGCGACATTCATCAGGAGTTCGTTCACACAGCAGCTGACAATGATTACAGATATAACGACAATCGGCAGTCATTTCGCAGGTAACATAAAATCATAATCTTCGTATTATGATATAGAGGATATCACTTATTATATTTCCTTTGAATATTAGACTAAATTTTCTTATATCATTTTTCAGAGATGGACCCAATATAATTTACACAAAAGAGATGCAACTACAAGAAGCGTTTGCCAATAAACATAAGGAGTACATCGAAGACTTAGAAAACGGATACGATAGAATCGCAACACTACATTATCAAAACAGGGAACAAGACAACGATTCCATACGTAGACACGAAATAGATCGTGGCTCCGAAGTAGGAGTCTTCCTCAAGTCTGATGCTGACAAAAATATACACGACAAGACTGATAGCAAAACTAAACGTGAATATCAAGACAAAATGCGCGCCCCATCTTCTCAAGGTAGGGATCAATATTTTATTAAAGAGGGAAATACAGAAATTTTAAGATTAGTAACTAGAGGTAAGAATGAAGAAGATCGTTATGTTAATCTACCAGTTCAACAACAACGACCAGTAACGCTTATACCACATACACAATACGTCGTAGTTGACAGTGGGAAAAACCTATTAATGGAAAGATTTATAAGAGAACAGGGAGAAGAAGCCAAAAATATACGAGAAAGAATGAGTAAGGTAACTGATTTAGATAACATATCAAATGGTAAAGATGCTAAAAGCTATGGACAAAGATCACAAGCGGGAAGCGAAGTTCAAAACCAATTTAATGATTACACTAACCTTCAACCTGAAGTACCTGGCTCGATACCGCTTAAAACAGACTACTTACAGTCAGCATTATTAGAAATGCAAAACAAATCAACGATACATCAGGAGCTACTAGAGTCATCACTCAGAAAACAAAATGAACTATTACACCAGATACTTATAGAACGTGAAAGAATGTTACAAAATCAAGAAACAGCTTCTCAGGTTGAAAGCAAGCTTGAAACTCAGAGCTTACCCGGCCATTCTGTAATGGCCACTCAAACAGAGTGTCATATTGGTACACAGACTGAGCCGCAGCTGGTGAAGCCAACACGAAGAAAAGCAAGAAGTGATAACGATTCCTACAGTGACGATGAATCTCAAATGTTTGTAGAAGATGACTCAAAAAAAGTAGCATGGGTAAAAAAGAAAAAACCTAAAAAGAAATTAAAACACAACGATCCCAGACGAAGTATGAGAGTATACGACTTAAGCAGAAAAATAAAAACACCAATCCTCGAAGAAAGTGAAGTATCTCCTTCGTTAGAAAGCGAAAAACATGTAAAAATAAGTAAAACTAATGAAAGAGAAGAACACATAAAAAATTACGGTGACATGACAAAAAGCACCGTAACTACATCTAAGAACGAAACTGTATCCTCCACGCAGATAAAAATTTTAGACAGTGACAGAAAGTCGAGATTGAGAAGAGAAGTTTTAATGGAAATTTCTGATTCTTTAGATGAAAAAGTTGAATCCGACTTAAGCGAAAGGAGACCCAGACTACAAAAGCAGTTTTCTGTAACAACAGATGACACTCCGCTGAAAAGCCCTCTTGCCATCGAACATGAAAATATTGACAGTAAAAGTAGAAGCAGTTCAGCTTCCAAAGATATCAGAAACTTAGTGTTTTCAAGACAGGGTTCTTCTACAGAAGCTCGTGAAATAGCAGCTGAACATTCTTCAGCAAAGTCAAAATCATCAGATGTAGATGCACAATCAACTAAATTAGATAGTTCAAGTAACATAGAACCTAATAGCAAAAGAGGTAACGAGGCTAGTGAATCAACAAAGTCATCTGAAAGTGCTAAACCGTCACAAAAAAGCTTACCACGCTATATGCAATGGTACGGAAAGAAATCAGCAGCTGCTAAACCTGCTGAAAAAGTGGTACCGAGTAAACCAAAAAGGTCATCTAAAACTAAAAACGAAGACAATAAAGACAAGGTTGGTCGATACGGAAAAATTATGAGCAAAGACATTCAAGGCGATTCAGAGGTAAAAAAAAACTTCAAATCAAAAGAAAGTGAATTCATTCATCCACGGATACTGAAAGAAGAAAAGGTTACTCCCGTACCAGAAGGCCCGTTACCAGATGTTCATCCTTTACTTCAACATTCTGAGCATAGATATGAGCATCAATACGAAAACCAAAATCCACTTTGTTACATTCAACCTACGCATATTCCTAAATACTTAGGTCAACAACCAATGCCACGAAAGCAACCACCTGAACAACAACCCATCTATGTAAATCAAGACGATGTCAAAGAAACGAAGCAGGATATATCAGAAAGTGCTTTGACCCACAGTATATCTATATCTACAACCTACGAAGAAGATCGAAAAAATACTGAAGTTCACGTTTCTAAAATAAATATAGGAGGTGATAATGTACCCGATATTGCCCATAGAAACACCACAACGAAGATAGATGATAATGATTCGGGCATAGCTATGAATACGTTGGTTCAACAGAACCATATGAAGAGGTTGCCAATCACAGAGAAAAAAAGTGTGTTCACGATTGCGTACGACGATGTTCAGACCAAACAATTATTGCGACCAGATAGTAGCTCCACTTCTTATTAACTTTTTATATCTGTATCCGTCGATTGAGTGCCTTACAATCATTGTGAAATTAGGATAGTCCCAAAATTTAAGACTCTTACCCTGTAATCCGTCCAATGTTAAAAGTATTAAATTATTGAAGTATTTTTAAGCTGAAGTTTTGGATAACTTTTTAGCTAATATCCAGTACTTAGAATAAATTAGATTAAGCTAGTTTCGTTACACGTATAGGATTTTAGCTAAAATGCATTCAAAGTCAGCAGAATTTGTATAGTAAGTAAATCTTGATACAACTACTGCCTTTGTTTATTGACTGGTTTATGATAATTATAATTTTAGAATATTTTCCTACGATAATGTACATAGGCCACAATGTTAAAAGTATAATTAAATAATATTTAAATTAATTGTAGCTTTAATAATGTCTCTTTGTAAATATTATTTCTGTAATACCTTACAATGCATTCTGAAACAGTGTGCAGTTCTATATTTGTTATAAAATATAAAGTTATATATTACATATTAAACCATGAGTATTATTTGAATATTTGTCTTTAATTCTTATACAAAATTCCTGGGAGTGAGAAAAACTACATCACGGTGGAGATAACCAAGTGAAAATGTGTATAATGCATAGCTACACATTAGTACTTACCTAATTGACAGCCATTGCTTGATTGGGAACATAAAATAAACAACCAGTTCGATATTAAAATACTTTAATAAAACTTCAATGAACTTAAAAAAAAATGTAATAATTAAGTTACGTAACCATCACGAGCAAAGATAACACGGTTTTATTTATAACATTTAGAAACAATGAATTATATATTATTAACGAAGATGGCAGAGGTTGGACAAAACTTATATTGACAAGGAGCAACACAAGCGATGGCCTTATAGCCGAAATTAGTGTGATACCAGCAAATTTTCTTTGAAGAACGGCTCATGATCGAATTCCCGTTGGAGGTATTTAATGATTCTTTTTGGATTTTCAGTATATTTTCCTGAATCGACGACTGCTGCTCGTCATCCTCGTCATACTCATGTTTGCCAATATGTTTCTCAAGCTCTTTTGACAAGTTCATCATACGACGCATCATCATTTCACACCACTCTTTGTGTGATAACTCTTCTTCAACTTTAGGTTGAGTTGGGGTGGCGCTTTGTGGAGACACAAGTACTTTGTGTGTTGGAGACACAAGTACTATAGCCCTGTCAGCTATTTCACATAGTCTATTGATGTTCCCATAATTTCCTAAACTTACTAAGTGGCGCACTTTCTCCGGCAAGTTATTTAGCCACAAATTCAAAATTTCTTCGTTGGAAACACGCTGACCGGCTATGTCTTTGAGCTTGCATAGATATGCCGAAGGGGTCTCGTTGCCAAACTCCACTTCCATCAGTTTTTTTGTTACCGTGCGCTTAATGAACTCGTGCTTAATATAATTGTATTTGTCGTTTGTCGGTGGGTTCAGCATAATGTCTTCAATTATTCTCAGGGATTCGGATGGAATATAAATCAAAATGTAATAATACTTTTCTGAATCTTCAACTATTCCGTTCAGAGCAAACGCTGCTTCCATTTGAATGAACCAAATTGACAGATTTTCGCTTGAAAAAGATGGAAACGGTGCGTAATCCATGTTATTTTAATGTAAATGCAGAGAAATAACAGACTTTCAAACCACTAACAAGCGTTTTAAGCTCAAAACGATATCACTTCGCAACTGACAATTTCGGTTAAAAGCAGAATTTACAACACGTTAGATTATTGGCCAAATCTACCCTACAAGCAAATATTTTATTAATATATAATGCAATAATATAATATTTTCCAATCGGTTGTCCATAGATTAATGATCAAAGAAAAAATAAACTATCAACATTGTTTACCTACCTACAATACAAATAAAATCTATAATTATCGTCGCCTAATCTTAGTAATAAATTAAGATAGATTTTTGCGATCTTTTACGGTTTAGCTTTTATACGAACCATTACAGACGTAAAATGGAACGCTTGCTTTTGTTTGTTAAGTACCCACAGTTTCGAAAGGACCTGACTCTGTCCACACTGAAGATGTAGTTGGTAACATAGGCAAAGAGGAGAAATCAGATACAAAACTGTATCTTTTTTTTTGCACCCGAGCTTACGCACGCAAAGACAGTGTGCATGTACACTTACACACACAAGGTCACCCGCTTTGGTGAGATAAAACATCTGTACAACATCTAAAAATAAGGGGGATACAAAGATAACGGACACAATGTGACTCTTGACGGTGAGGCGTTAACAGGGTAACACAGAACACAGGAGCCACGGGGTTGCGAAGAAAACCGAAAGGGAGATCGTGGCCCCCGGCAACAGGGCAACCGAAGGAACACGGGTGGGTTTTAGTCAGTAAGAGTCTGACACGCCCTCCCGCTCCGCCCAGAGCGGGAGAAGTTATTTGATGATTTACCACCCAAAACAAAAAAAAAAGGAGCCATCGTCATAAGCGCGGATATTTTAGTGGTACAACTCTATTTAATTTGTGGTCACATACATCCCGTGTGTACAAAATGTAAGATTTCTGTTACTGAGTACCAGTGTAACATATTTTTGCAAGAAGCAATCCACAGAACTTCTTTCATTTCCGCGCGAATAATATTATGTCGTCACCATGAATAAATAGATCACGAACAACCTGCGCCCGCCATCGCCACCGCGCTGCGCCGCGCCGCCGCGCTGCCGCCGCTGCGCCGCCGTTCCTCGACACGTAATGCGGCTCTTCAGTTATGGAATACCAGGGTAACATAGTTAATAAGGAGCTTTCAACAGAACATTCCACAGCTTTTATTTTCACGCGCCATTCCGTGCGAACATTTTTAGTGGACACCCGTGTGTCCACTCGACACGGTAATATGGCTCTTGGCAGTGATGAGATACCAGGGTTACATATCTCTAAGGACCCAATCTTAGAAATTGCGCTAGATACAAAATCTAGGTGACGCTGTTCGTATCGTTGTACAATAATCTTCACGAGTGAAACTAGATGTCACTGTTCCCGAACATCACATACTAGGAGTCCACGAAATTTAAATGTAGGTACGAAGTTAGAATAATATCCCTATTCATCAATAGATGGCGTACTTGTACCACGAGTGAAAGATTGACAAAATTTGTGATTGCAAAATATCGTCCAGACCGTTGCGTTGGCGTTGACCACTTTTTGGTCACCAATTAATAATAATGACCTTTATTTAATCTTATTTAACAACAGAATCTCTTACTGAAGACTTTTATGATATTATGATACCTAATCCAAAATCCTAATAAGTACCTGAAATGCGGTTAATATGCTGTCTTTTAAAATTATCATAGGTAAATTTAAATTAAAACATGCAATCAATCCAATATGTGTGGTAGGTACCTACTTTAAAGTCCAATACAGGATGGCAGGGACATCGACGCGAAAACTGTTACCATGTATTCAGTACCTACATGATTATGAACTCCCCAGCTTTGAAATATTTTGCCGTTTATTACATAAAAAATCTGCTGTTCCATACATTTTGACTGCGTAGGTATTGCACTTTTACTGCACAGCAGATTTTGTTTTTAATATAACCGACGATAAATTTCAACGCAGGGGTTTCAAAATCATGTACTAAATTCATGGTTAAAGTTTTCGCGTCGATGTGCCTACCACACTGTTTATCACTCTCCGATCGGAGGCTCTATCCTTACTTGATACTTCTTCATCCTTATACATGTTACCGTTACTTTTATAATTATGTTACCGTTACGTTAAGACAGTAGGCACCTCTGAGCAAATTTTTTTGAAGTGAAATCTTCTTTAGGCGCGTTGGACATTTTTGAGATGGGACTAAACCATTGATTTCGCGACACTTACGACACCAGCTTTTGACCATTTAAGACATTAACGTGCGATACATTATTTCCTGCACAATAAAATTGTTCAAGTTTTCACTTCTGTCGGCACTCCCGGAGTGCCACTGTTTTTTTTTTTTTGTCTGGTATAGGCGCCTAATAATTTCCAATGAATACATAACTTTTTCTGCTACATCCGGTTAGACTGGAAGCCGACCCCAACATAGTAGGGAAAAGGCTAGGCAGATTGATTGACATAATTTTATTCTTATGACAGCGGTAATTGACCGACAGATGGCAGGACCTGTACCTACAACCGTTTCCTATGTAAAGAAAAAGTTCTACGGGCTACCTCTGATGAGTGACA
Organism: Omphaloscelis lunosa; assembly: GCA_916610215.1. Lineage (NCBI taxonomy): Eukaryota > Metazoa > Arthropoda > Insecta > Lepidoptera > Noctuidae > Omphaloscelis > Omphaloscelis lunosa. The sequence goes on from OU744247.1 coordinate 7,815,992, forward strand.
TCCAATTTGCAATTTTCATTGCTAGGACATTAATAAGATGCCCGAAGTTTTTAGAATTCACTTCAAACTTGTTATACCCTATTCATTAATACCTAATAGTTAAAATGCAGGTGAGAAAAACTGCATAGGTGATGCCTATCTCCAGCTGTGAGCCGTACCACTTTAGTGGCTGATGTGTCGGACTCCTCAAAATGTCGCTAAAGGAAAGAAATGGGGAAAAATAGGAATTGATGCATTTGAAGTAAACGAACCGACTGAAGGCTGAAATTTAAAATCTATAGCTCAAGAGGTAGGTCAAAGCAAAGTATTATTGTTAATTGCTGTGATTTCCAATAAGTGTGTCATTAATATTTCATGTCAAGCTCGAGACATTTTTGTTTTATTTATTCATATTTAATTAACAAGTGAAAATGGATTCAATATGTTAGCAACAATATCTTAACAACTATATAGTAACCTAGACACTTAACCTATCACCCTATAGTTATGAGAATTCCTGCTACAAGTTCAACGACGATGTGGAAAGCAGCAGCGATTCACACGCAAGCAGTCCAGTCTGCTCGCGACTGCAGTGTAATTTTGGGGCTGGCCCACACCCGACGCACCAGGGAGACGTATCTTTAGGCACGCCGCAATTGCGATAAGTCCCCTCTTTGAGGAGTGGCTAGAGAGGCGCCACGGCGTCCTCACCTTCCGCCTAACGCTGGTCCTCACCAGACACGGCTGTTTCAGATTTACAGATGGTCACCAACCTCCTAACACCACAAACCGAGGCGATCAACAATACAATATCATCGGCGTAACTAATACTCTTTGCTGAGCACCTCGATCCGCCCATTGACATACAGACCACTTTTACCTAAAAAGTGCTTCAAAATGTGTAATCGAGCGTGTTCTCAAACTGTTGCCATCATCTACGTTACAAAACTATTCTTGCAAGGTGTTTCTTATGATATCTATGCTATCTTCACCATATGCGTTTTATTGTATAAGTAGCCACACTTATACAATAAAACGCATATGGTGTTACATGTCTTTGGTCTCACGAAGAATAAACGCAAAAAGAGGCTAACAACTGGCTACAAAAATTAAACTATAATGATACTGAAAAAATCCTTATAATAACCTAAACACACAATCACACACTCTCAAACCCACGCATACACCCCCAAACCCACACAATCACCCATACTAACATCTACTAACTTTCAGACATAATTTATAAAATGAAAATGTAAAGGGTCCTGGCGTCCTGAAACACAGGCCTTGAGCCTAGCTTAGGCACCAGTCTCCCACAATATATACTCATCTGAATTGTGTATCTTTGTGGAATCTGACTAATGTAAAATAATTTATGTATACATATTGTGGTGACAAATAAAGTGGTTGATTGATTTATTGTTATTTCTAAAAAAAAACTACATAACTGGATTACCCTAATCGACGATGATTGAAATTTGACAATCAATCAAAATAACTTATGTGTGATGAAACTCATGAACAATAAAAACAAAACAATAACGTGTCATCTTTACACGTGATCAAAACAAATAATTTTTATACTCGATAAACAATAGACTATCGCTGCATACAAAGGCTTTCGTTTTCTTATTTCGTAGTTAACGATTTGAACTTAAATATTGTTTCATCAGAGAATACCGTTCAATCATTCGCGTGAGCAATTCCTTCATTCAGCTCATTTGCACAGACGAGTCGCGCGGAAAATTATTTCTTTTCATATTCCCATTTTTCACGTCTTACTTAAAGTTTTCATGACTGGGGAGTTTGCGATTCGTCTGTTTATTTTTCTTTTCGTCTTCTGGCGATTGCCTAATTTTTATTCTGAGTTTTGTTTAATTTGTTCAGGGTGTAGGAAGCTGTGTGATGGTTAGGTAAATATACCTATTAATCAATTGGGGAAAAAAATATTTCATTATTTTTTTAGCTTACTAAAATACAAAACTGTTACAAGAGTTAGATATGCTCACTCACACTTGTTGTCAAAATAAATATATGTTCCTTGTGATAATGTAAATACGAAACACAAAAATGAATTGACCTGAATCTTTAATTTTTGAACGTGAACCTTTTTCTATTTAATTAATTCATTAATGAAGGACATGAAGTAGACAGTAAAATGTATCTCCCTGAACGGAATGCATCTCCTTACAACATAGCGAACCGCGTCAACTTATTTAATTTAGTAATAATAAAAACAGAACCGCAACTTTTATTAAGAAAGTACTAGGGCGACAGAAACAGACATGAGGTATGGAAATTACGTCGCCCCGCGGCAACTTGCTTTCACGGTCCACTGGGCTGATCATAATAAAAACTCGCGCCGTCGCCTTCACACAGAAGTTTGACCATAAATTCGTTGGTCGGTGCAATAATCGCCCGACGCTCGCCGACGGCGAAATTTTTACCGAGCGACCTCAAAAATGGTACATCCAAAATTCAAGCCTCATTTCATCATCCAATGCTGTCTGTCTTCCAAACGTGCTTAAATAATATCGAAGAAAAAGCGCAATGTATTTAGAATTTAACTTACAGAAACATTTTTTTCAAACTGGCGCAGCATCCCCCACTTTTAATATAATAATAAATATCACCAGAATACACTACTTTTTGCAAAGTTTTTTTTCCGCCTTTGTTTTCCCCTAGGGTGAGCCAAGACCATTAAAAAGGTTAGGGCGAGCGATATTTTATGCGATTTTAAGTGTGTAACGGTTCTAATGTCCGTTTTATTGCGATGTGAATTATGAAGGCATGGTAACTAGTGCTGTTTATCTTTGAAGAAACTAGGTTGATAACTTTCATTATAACCCTACACCACTGCCTGGTGAGGTGATGTAGAATTGTAGACTATTTAGAGGAACAAGATGTTCTTCACAAAGTCATGAAAAAATGGACAGTTCCCTACCCAGTCATCACAAGATTCACTATGTGTCCAAATTAGTAAGTATAGCAGTGATATTACGAAGGCCTGAAAGTAAGATCTGAGAAAAGAAGAACTTAGTTAACACAAGCGTTATATAGAGACAAATAGGCCACGAAAGCGGAGACAAGACGAGACGAGAGGAGATGTGTTTTAAACAACCAATAGAGTTGCTTTACTCAGTGAAGACCACTGAGCAGAGATGTATCATATTTGTATGGCGCGATCGAAGCGGAGATGTGAACTGTGACTCGCAAGCTGGCGACAGCGCGCAGCGGAGACGAGAAGAGATGTAAGCAGCGTGCAGTGAGCGCTCAACTCGAGCTTTTTCCGCTCGAGCCAGCACACATCTCCGCTCTAGCCAGCACACATGTCCGCTCCAGTCTAGCCAAAACGCATCTCCGCACAGCTTCGGTGGATACATCCTCGCTCAAAAACATCTCTTCTCGCCTCCGCTTTGGACATCTCCGCACATCTACACTTTGGTGGAGTCCGGGCCTTAAAGAAGGATCCGCGAAGACAGCCGCGAAATTCAAATTTTCTTACGTTTTTTTTTACAATTGCAGGTCAGCGCCTTATCATGATCAAAATATGATTCGCCACTATAACAAATATGTATTTACAGAATTAGAATCATTAATACTTCTCTCTAAGTTAGTCTACCTTTGCGGATCCACCTTAAGAGAGATGACGCAAGATAATTTTGGAAAACAAAAGAAGCAGGTAAATCAGAAGAAACAAACACTCCTCTAATCTGTTTCATTACTTACTTCATTAATAAGATTTACTCAAATAAACTTTCACATCTGTATAACATAAAGTACTAAAACGTGACCAATACGGTAAACTTTTGAATCGTATTATTTTTCATCCCCAAAAATCTGCTTAATCCATCAGATTAGACATTTGAAACACAAGTGGAGGCCGATACCTCTCATTATCCTCAGCAGCAGCGAGAGGGTTAACTTTGAAGTATCATTGCCATTTATTAATGGTCAAGTTCAACCCGCCGCCGCCGCTTCGCCCCAAATTAGAACTGATTGCTGTAACTGAATTATTAAATTGATGCCATTTGTTCTCAGATATTTTAATAACGGAGAATTGTTTTGGGTTTTAGACAGTATTAATTATTTGTTTGGGGCTTTTTGTCGGTGTTCAAAATTGAAACAAAATTATAATCGCTATATAAGAAAGAAAGAAAATTAATTTATTGGTTAGTTGGTTAGTTTGGTTAGTTTGGTTAGTTGGTTTGGTTGGTTGGTTTATTTTATGTTAAGGAGGGACAATCTAGTCAAGAAATTCTAAAAATAGAGAAGACTGGAAGCAGTTGGAAGAGGCCTATGTGTCACAGGACACGCTGAACACTAAACACTGAAAAATCCGATGTGCTAGATTATAAGTTAAAACAGTTTGCTACTACTTATAAAAAGAAGATGTATTATGTTTAATAGCAGCAATAAACGCTTAATAATAATTAATAAATATAATAAAATATCGTGACTTGGCTCGCGAGGTTGTCGACATGTGGATTCAGTGATCATTGTGCCAATAGTCGTATCAGCCAAGCCTCAGCTCAGCTATTTATGGTCAATTACTTAAACATAACTGGCGAAATGTGGGTGTACTATAGGTACACCTCTGTCTAACCCTTCGGGGAATACAGGCGTGATGTTGTATGTGTGTACTTAAACATAAGTCAATCATTGAAAAATTGATTTTCCCTTTGACAGTTATAGGAGATGAGTCCAAACATCGAAGATTAACTGTTTCTTTATAGTTTTCTGAATTTCTTAGTTGATGTAAGAATTTTCAATAGTACAAAAGCTGTAATTTAAATTAAAGAATGTAGGTATCGATGATTGAGCAAAAGGACCAAGACTCGCCTTAAGTGAAAACATACCAGAACATTAATTAAAAATTTCTTTATTAATTTTTCCAATGAATCGCGAACGCACAACATTGACACTTATTGCTTTTCCCCGAATTTATCCAAGAAAACCAATTAATCACGCCGCCTCTGTCCAATAAATCCCCTTACGGACTTTAATTATTTTCTTATGATTTTAATTTTTGCTCTCCGTACGAACCCTCGCTCGGCCGAATCAAGGATTTGTGAACAACTGTCTCCACTCAAATTTTTTGACTCCTGTTGGACTTTAATAAAGGAGGAAGACAATTAATACTACTTAAAATTTGTTTAAGCATTTGCAAACTTAATTAGAAATCTTTTCCTTGTCACGGATAAATAAGTAGGTAGGAAGGACCAGTTGGTCCTTTTTAGTAACAGATTTGTTGGCGTCTCGCTCTTAAAAACGGTACTCTTAAAAAAACAACCCACTTCGAAAGCAACACTACAAAATCATAAACAACTTTAATTTGGAAAGTCGGTGTCATTGGTTTTGAATTTTCGTTTTTTGCTACCGACTTCTGAAATTAAAGTTATTTATCATTTTGTAGTGTTATTATTATTATTTTCTTTTTTGTAAAATGTTTTTATTTTTCACTTTTTAGTTATAGTGCTACAAATTCGAATGCCACTACCTGCTATGTAAATAACAGTTCAAGAACTTATCATATCATCATGTGGTGTGGAGACTAAGAAGGAAAAAATACGTATTATTGAAGCTAACTCAAAACTACTCATGCAAAGTTAATAAAATTTATATAGGACCACCTCTGAAATATGACCTACCAAACAAAAAAGAATCATTAAAATCAATTCATAATAGGCGGAGTAATCGCGTAACAAACATACAAAAAATTTAAAAAAAACAGTCGACTTGAGAACCTCCTCCTTTTTGATATCGGTTAAAAACAGTTAGCATCTCGAGGTACAAATTCTTAAAAATCGTAGTAATAGGTAGTTGTAATGGTGGCTAAGTTAATTAGCCGTATGAAGACTGAAGGGATTACTAAAACTGTTTACTTATTAATAATATTTTTTAAATTGATTGGCTGTTGTCTTTATGTTTTATTACGGACGGTTTTAACATGCACATCTTTCAAAATTGTTCTCACATTTATAATTTCAACATGAATGATGTAACCAATTTTTATAACAATGTTTTGATTTAAAAGAGTTTCCGTGAAGTTTCTTGCCCGTTCTTCTCCAAAGGAACCGACTACGCTTTGGAATGGGCTTAGCTTCATCTTTCTGACTGACCGACCCCTTGACAATTCAAAAGTGCCTGTAATTGGTTTATTTGAAATAAATGCTTTGAGTTTGAGTTTGACCGTCTTCGTCAATCATTGTGACTAGCTTGGCTTGGTATATATGGTAATATTTCATATCACCTAAATAAGAATAACACGACCGTTGCAGGTTTTTTTTATTGAAACTGCTACGTGCTGGCTGCTATGAACAGCAATGCGGACTCACAGGAAGAAGAATTATGGTAAAATATTACTTGGTAGCAAAAATTGCAAAGGTAACAATGTTTTCACAATGCTCATTTTTTAAACCTTCAGACATTAAGGGCATTTAACAATCAGGCGGCAAGCGATTATTTTCCGAATTGGTCCCAAAAACCGCGCAATTAAATGCCATTTGTCCACAACAAAGGAGCGGTCCTTTCACCCCCCTCTTTTCTTCCGAAATTAGTGATGACTTCAATAAAAATAATTCTTGTCTTTTAGGCAAATTGCATCGCGAAAAGTCCAAAAGCCTTTAATTAAGGGTCGCCCCTCGCCACCCCGTAAACAGCGTCGCGGCCGTCACCTTTTATTTTTGTTAATTCTTGGGGCTCTTTCTTCGCCGCATAAGTTACTTCACCCCTTCCCGCCCGTGATTCTTTACGCCTTTTTGTCATCGTTTGAATTCTTTTGAAGAAACCCTTTCTTCCCATCTGCCACGCCCGTCAATATTAACTCCGGTACGACGAGTTAAACTTTTTAATATCCGTTAAATTTTGTTACACTCAGCGCGAATCCTTTCAAGGAGGTTTAGCAAAAAAAAGTCTAATTTAAAAGTCGTGTTAGTATTTCTTATGCAGTTATTTTTATTTTTGTTCCTTTGTGATGTTTGCATTCATGCATACCAACATTGTTTCGAAATTAAAGAACAATATCAACAAAGAGACGTCCCTCCAAACCGCAGATGGCGATTTCTTAAGATTCATTAAATTATTCACGAGGGAAAAAGAAAAAAATAATGCAAATGAGATCGGAATGTTTAAAAAAACTTGTTGGAAAACACGAGAGATCGTGACGGAGGCTGCTGCGGTTGTAGGGACACGGACACGAATTTTTAATCCATTTCCCTTAGTCGATTAATATTCAAGGCCCGGCCGGTCTGGTTCATCTCCTTCGCCATTATTGCTTGGACGCCATCTCCTTCGAGTCTTCGGTATACTTTCGCTTTGATTTCGTACAAGCTAATTACTTTCCTTTTGTGAGTGATTGCATTCCTGGGAAGGATTTTGTTTATCGTCTTTGCTGATTATGCAGATGTGGCTTCGTTTTCTTATTTAAAGGCAACTACTTACAGTGCTCCATCAACTTGCTAAATAAACGTCAATTATTGATCAATTATAACAATAGTCAAAACATTGGCCCAATGATTGTCAATGTAACCAACCACAGCTAACCAAAACATCAAGGGATTCGCAAACGCCAATTACACAAACACATAATTCCTGCTTTGCATGTTCAGTTGGAGCAATATTGCCTTAATATATTCAATATCCGGGGAGATGATAATTTACCGACTCGGGTAGAATCCATTATGGATGTTTACTTGACCTGCGCTTAGTGCTTACTAAGACAACAGGGGTGACCGTTGCGTACTTATGTGATCCTGGTAGAGTGGGACAATTCAATATGGAGGCTCTTGAAACGCTTCTTTGGGATGTAGAAGTAAACGGGGTAATTCCATTTGTTTTCTACACAACCCAAAGTGGTGTAGCAAAGATATTTCAAAATTCTACACCTACCTAAAGGAATATATAATTTACGACCAATAATAATGTTTAGAATTAGGAGACCGTAACACCTTTATTTTGCGAAAAATTCTTTCTTTACTTGAAACCAAAAAGTTCTTAGCTTTATTTTTCTACTTTGTTCTTTATTTTCTGAAAGGAAATCATGTGCCAGTATCAAAATAAAAGACGGTAGATAAACAATAAGAAGAAAAACAGAAAGGTGAATATCGAAAAACCGTGAATTTGAATTTGGAATTCAAATCTCGCACGTTGACTTTGGCGTCACGCAAGAATGTGGTTGTAAACTGAACATGAATGAAAAACAAAATAATTTAGAACCAAGAACTTAAGTATTTAATTGTATTTTTACCGCTAAGTTTTGTAACTAGTGCTGTTCATCCGAAGTGTTAAAATATATAATAATTTTGAAAAAAAGAATTTTGTTGGCAATGACTGTAATTTTCAGAATCTATCTGATTTAAGAAACTTATTCACGTCATTAAAGTCAAGCATATCTTTTTGAGCTGCTAGCCGTCACATAATAATTGTTTTTCATTATGTTGTATAAAGTTTTGTAAAAGAAGTTTCCAATAAAAGTCAAGTCAGAAAATCGTCTAGCAAAACTCGTTATTCTTGCACGAATAGGGCAATCTTTCTATGATCTCCTGTAATACGTTGATGCAGAAATATGTTTATGGCCTTACATGGAATATTTCGAGAGGAAAATCCGGGATAATCTATAAATATCGCCCTCGACACTTCGCCCCGTAGCAAATTCTAAAGTGACAATATTCCGTATTGTACCCGCGATGTGAAAAATGTATGCACACCCCGCGCTTCGCCGAGCGAAGCAGAGACCGTAATATACGAGGCGCGTAGGGAGTTATTAAAATTATAAACAAATAAAATTATTCAGTATGCACCCCTTACGAAGTTATTCGTGGCCTGAATTCTTCATGTGTGATGTGTATTGCATATGGAAGATCTATGGTTTATTTGATTTAGGTATACCAATAAATGTTTAGATTTTAAACTGAACGGCTTGAGCTCAGACCAAACAAAAAAACGAAGACAGCGCTGTCAACAGTAAAGTGAGGCCCGTTTCGTAATCATGTGGTACGCACTTAGTGAGGTGTAGTTTGACTGTAAATGGTTGTAAGTGTATGCATGTGCTAAAAGCTAAAAGTCACTCAAAGGGCAATGGAGAGGGCTATGCTTGGAGTTTCCCTACGTGATCGAATCAGAAATGAAGATTTCCGCAGAAGAACCAAGGTAACCGACATAGCCCGTAGCATTGCCAAACTTAAGTGGCAATGGGCAGGGTACATTGCTCGCAGAACGGATGGCCGATGGGGCCGAAAGGTTCTGGAGTGGCGACCGCGTACCGGAAGACGTAGCGTTGGAAGGCTTCCCACAAGATGGACCGATGACCTTGTGAAGGCCGCAGGAATCCGCTGGATGCGGAAAGCACAGAATCGGTCGAAGTGGCGGTGCTTGGGGGACGCCTATGTCCAGCAGTGGACGTCTTTCGGCTGAAATGATGATGATGATGATGATGTATGTATGTGATCATGTATACACAGAGCGGATGTATAGTTTTGGCATGCTTTACTGTACTATTCGCAGCGCTATGTCTTGGTTTTTTATTTGGTCTGAGGGCTTGAGTCTCCGGAAGACAACAATTTTATTGCTAACTCGATAGTTGTTGGTCTTTTCTGAATGAAAACTGCCGACAAATTGTTATGCAGTTTGGCAGACTTTTTTGAATAAATTATTATATATAATAAACTATTCTTCAAACGGCAGCAGCAGTTCCACATCAAATTAATAAGGAAAACCCAAACAAAACATTTGCTTGTGGAAACTCATCATAAACTCAACCATCATCAGATAAACACGATGAAAAGATTGCAGTTGAAAATGATTTCAATATGGAATATCTCGATTTAAATACTAAGAAAAACTTTGGAACATTCATCCATCATTCTAAAATAATCTTTTGGCAGCGTACACAAAAAAAAATACAATTTCCGCCTCCGAATCTCGTGTGGAAGTTTTTCATCTATTGGCATATCGGTAACCCCGTTCCCTTTATTTTATATTAAAGCGATAAACATGTCGATTGGTTGAGACACGCGTGGCCGCTCTCCCTTCCTATCTTCGGATCTGCGGATACATGTTACTGTAAAGGAAAAAGCATTGGTAAAACTTCAGATTTATCTAGATATAGTTTTACCTTTACATTTTGATTTTATACTTTCATGTGTATTTTGGATCCACAATGCAAAACTACTTCAAAAACGATGATCAATTTTTTAACCAGTTTGAGAGTAGTCATATAGTTTGCCTCTTTTCCACTCTAATTATTTTCGCCATTTCTTATAATCTTCTGATCATTATTTTCTTCATCATCATCATTCATTTTATCAATCCTAAAACTTCCTTTATTTACCACAGATCTTCTAATTACCATAACTTAAACACAACATTACTGTGAAGGAAAGAACAGTGGGAAAACTCGACATGTATCTAGATGTAGTTTTCCATTTTGATTTCAACTTTCATGTGATTTTTGTATAAGCAATATATAATAAAAAGCTACTTCAATTTTTTTTTTTTTTAATTTAGTCATATAGTTATACACTCTAATTATTTTCGCCATTTCTTATATTCTTCTCAACATTTTTTTCTACATCATCATCTTTCATTTTGTTTAATCTGCCTAGCCTTTATCCAACTATATTGGGCTTCGTCGGCTTCCAGTCTAACCGGATGCAGCTGAATACCTGTATTTTACATGGAGCAACTGCCAATCTGACCTTCCAGTAACTGCAATGGGTAATACGAAACCCCTTAGTAAGACTGGTTGTCAGAATTTCGGGCTTTTGACGACCCGTATCGACTGTCAAAGATCCACGAATGATAGCCGGGATCAAAGACTTAACGTGCTTTCCAAGGCACGGAGGAGTCTCGGTATGTAAAAATGGTCACCCATCCACAGACCAACCCCGGCAAGCGTAGCTTAACCTGATGATTCGACCCGTGCGGCTGTTATTACTAAGCCACGAGCACGGAAATTCATCTATTTAGCACGTACCTTCTAATTACTTATAACAAAAAGAAATTGGCTGTCATCATGGGGACCACAGACAGAACTGAATATTTAAAACTGGTATTAGCGCCATCTATATTCTATAGTATGCACTACGGCGCGAGCATGTCGGTGACGCGAATCAGTAAGTTTATCCCCCACCAAAAAGCGCTCAACGCGCCTAAAGAAGTTCTCACTTCAAAAAAATGTTAATACAAAATCTAACTTAAAATTTAAAGAAGGACCAATTTTACTATTTCGAAAAGGGCCAATTTTCCCATTGCTATCACCAATATCCGAATTTTCACCGTAACATCAGCAGAATATGCAAGTCACGAGAAAACGCTTATCATGGGATTTGATAGCGGCTCTGATAGACGCGGATGAGTTATGGTGTAACATATTGCCGTGAGATCTGTGACTATTAGTTTTAGAGGTCTGTGGGATGTTTTCAAAATTAGATAAAGAAGTGCAGAGTCAGCAAGGTAAGTGATAACTAAAAAGTTCAAGTGAATTGACAGATTCTCCTGTTGCTAATAGTCACTGGTTATAGGGCTATTTTTAACAACATTAATCCGATTACTTAATTCTACGTGTGTGTGTAATGCGAATGTGTCAGTTATCTATGTGTGTATTTATTTAAACTTGTCTGTGGATTTAATATCTGCAAAAAAAAAAACTATAAGTATGAATCTATGGTATTTCTAGGACTTCATAATTTCAAATTATTACCGATTGATGTTTATAACAGGAATAATGAAGATTTAATGATCTGTACCCTAATTGCGTAATACAACATAATCTGTTTCGATTTGAAACAGATTGCAAATCCATTGCTTCATAAATTGGAAAAAAAAATATCTGCTCAACAACGTAAATAACGCAATGAATGTTGTTGAACTGTCAAAATGAAATAAATTAGGCAAAATTATTTACGAAAATAAGTTACGCAATTTGGGTACTGGTATACATAAAACGTAATAATGTAGATGTAATAGAAACATTTTCTTAAAATCAAACGTTTTTTCTAATGCCTATCTCCCCATCTTCATTTCCGTAACACCAGAAAAGCTTTCACACCTCAAGTGCTACATCTATATCCACACACTCCTACCATAAATTATGTGTCGATTGACCACTCATCCCCTAGGGTCGGCACTCCACGTGTTGTGCCGCTGCAGATGGACACGCCAACAATGGCGTTAAAAATGAACTCTGCTGTTAACTGTCAGCCCCGATGAATCGCACCAGTGCGTCTTTGAAAAGGAAAGTAATCGGTATGTGAGTTATAGGCACGCTTTAGTTTACAATCAATCAGTAATGCATGTGAGCGGTAAAGCTAGTGAATTTAATGATAAAGTAAAAAAACTCTAAGTTTATACAGAAAGTTCATTTGTACAGTTCGGGCAATATTACTGTATGGAAATATGAAATATGGCTAACTAGTGAACTAGAATATTAATAATGAATTGCAATTATAACATTGAATTTGATGTAGTAACCGTTTTAGTTGTAAAAAAGGCATTTGGAAAGTTTCCAAATACTTTTTTATATCTATTACATCAGTAATATTGCCAAATTAATCAAAACAGTGAAATATTTGACAGCTATTTGCGACGTTGCCAACTTTTTGGATAAACGCTCTTAATCGGTCTTCTTCTTGGGGTTCGATAGAATCCAAAAAGAACGGTAATCAATTCATAGGATCATAATAAATCTGGTCCAACACACTACCTACCTACATGTCTACACAATAGACTATGGTCCAATATTTTTGGAAGGTGTCAGCACGTTCCACGTTCACCTGTAACATACAACTTAAATTTAATACTCATAATGAAACAATATACCTTGTAACGAAAGGGTTTTACAGCACCGTTATTAGCAATAACATAACACGGCGCATCGCTTCGGTATTTTCTTCAATAGCTTTAGGCCCATAAAGCCACCGTGTTGAACAACGATTGTGTGAACAAGCGGCCGCTTGGGAGGCCAAACTTCAGAAATTCCCCGTCGGCTTGTCGCGAGCAGAGTTTTACGGCCAAATTAATATGGCAAATTAATGCGTTTTGCTACCGTATAATTTTCGCGTATGGGAGGGTGTTTCTTGCGACGTCCCGGGCACAAACCAACATATTTCGTCACAGGGGTATCTAAACGCTCGGGATTCGTCTCATTTTTCCATATGGAAATGATGTAACGAGCGGAGCGCAAGACAACAGTGATATGCTAATTAAAGGAAAACACACGAAACGTATTCTGTGTTTATTTTAGGTCGGCGACTAGATGGAGGAAACGGTGGCTTTTTTAATTGCTGTACAGGATCTGAAATAAAACGTGGAGCTTGCTAAACTTTTTGTTTTAAATTGTGGTAGGTAGGTACTGTGGCTATGATGACTTTATTCAACTCGTGAAGAAAACATTAATAAATGCCCTTTTAATGTCCTACAGTTTCCCCAAGCCAGTGCTAATTCCTTACCTTACTCCACGTAAGTAATCAGACTTTAAACATGCTTCACAATAATAATAAAGTCCCATTTAATTAAAGGAAAAGTTCATAAGTTGCAGTAAGAAGTACTGGGAGTGTATAACGAAGAAGAGGTGTGTTTATGAGTGCGATTCGTCACGGCAATTTAGAACATGGGCCCTCCCGCTTGACTCCTTCGTAATGAGAACACCTTGCAATAATAAACGCGAGACATGTAATAAAAAGGTGACTTTCTTCAGGCCAACGTTTAATTTCGACTTTCTTACGACATAAGATGACAAAATCGTTGTGAAAGATAAATATCAAGTTGTACAAGGACCAAGTTCTATTACTTGATTAATATAACTCCTGACTAATGTTGTTTGGACAAACAGGGACTACGTATAGAACATTAGGAACACACGGACGTCGACAATATCGAGAGCAAACAATTAGAGGCAAGTTAGGGAGGTAGGGGGCGCCGATTAAGTTATACATGCGGGTTAGAGGGTAACCTGACTCAGGAAGATTAAGATTCATCGAAAGGCCCTTACATGGAAACAAACATTGTATTTCAGAACCGGTGTCTTGGCAATGTTTGCCGAAGGTAGCGGATGTTAATTTAGTATTCACCCTTGCGTTACGTGCCCAATATTAATATTTTGGTAAAAGCTGTCTGACTCTGAATGTCTCGAAAAGATTCATTTCGTAAGTGGAATGAAGGTGACATCGGGATTACGTTTTCTTGGGTGAACTAATTTGCGGGAACAAACTAGGGGAGGTGTTGGACGGTCGTTAATGGTCCCGGAACGCCTTTGGGCTGTCCACGGTACTTGACCGGCGTTTGGGGACTCCTCGCACTATTAAAGTGCTAAGAGGGACATTAGTATCCCCTAGGGCCTGTCATTTGAATAATTTAACGTCTTAATTGTGTTTAGTTTTTGTGGGAATCATGCTGATGTCAGTGATGTTGTAGACAATAAATGGAAAATTTTGTGCTATGGATTTTGGGGCCGATCGTTTGTTTTCATTTGTTTGAAGAAATAATTAAGTATGTAGACCATTATAGAATACTTTTAAACATGTTATAGGAAACAAAAGCTCTTACTCAAACATGCTTGAAAATGCGAGATAAATCGAAATTGGTGTACTGGACGAATACATGCGAGCACCCGGCCGGCAATGCTTGTATGAAAATCCATATCTGTCGTGTATAGCGGCCGAATAAATTACTATGAAAACTCATAACTGTCGTGTTATTTGAAAATGGAACGAACTTTTACTTCAACACATGGCAACCAAGGTGGTAACTTATCAAAGACTTTAATAAAATTTTGATTTCGCTTGCAAATAGAGCTGTTTAAAGTAAAGAAGAAACAAATGAACATATTGGCGCGCTAAAAATGTATCGCTGTTCGTCATTGATTCTGGAATTTATAATTAACTTAGTTTCCGCGCATTGAGAAAAGTACTATACAAGCCTTATCCGCAACCAGGCATTGATGGACTCACGTATGTGTGCCTCGGCTTCGCCTCGCCCCACATTTTCACGATCGTCCATCAATGCCCTTGTTGCAGGCCGCGACAATATCGTACTATTTGCATCCTCTGCATTCATCCTTCATCTACTCGTATTAGTCGCTACAAAAGTAATATACTAAGCTTTTCTTCCTAAAAACACCCCTAAAAAACCTACCTAAGTACGTTCAAATCCTCAAAAACGTAATAACTCAAGGGCAGCCGGTCAGCGATAAGCAAGTTAATCCTAAAGATAAATAGGGCCCGGTCATTGTGTCCAGCGCGGCGGTGAGCGATGCGTTTCTTTTGTCTCCACCCGCACCACCGCCGCCCTCGCCGAGACAATGTAAGGAAGGACCGACGGACTAGTCAGCAATCGACAGCGGACGAATATTTGCCACACAGAATTAAGAAACTATAGATGTGGTGTTATTTGTTAAAAAATTTGAATTGTAAAAAGAAGTTGCTCGTTCTTCGATATGTTTTCAAAACTTAAAAAATAAATTACAGATAGTTTTTTATAGACTGCTTCTTTGAAGTTTTTTTTTTTTTTAGCCAGCGGGGTCGTGACTCTTTTGCTGCCATTTGCGATGATAGCACACCGCCATGACGCCTGGTCTAGATGGCCTGGTAAGCAAGGTAATCCTATAGATAAATAGGGCCTGGTCATTGTGTCCAGCGCGGTGGTGAGCGATGCGTTTCTTATGTCTCCGCCCGCACTGCCGCCGCCCTCGCCGAGAAGGACCAGTCAGCAATCGACAGCAGACGAATATTAGGTATAAGAATAGCAGAAGTGACCTTATAAACTGTGGAAAATCTTTAAAAAGTAGATCGTTCAGAGATGTTTATCTGAGGTTTTTAGTAATGTCGGATACTAATTTTTGGGGTTCCGTACCCAAAGGGCGCCAACGGGTTTTATCACTAAGGCTCTGCTGTTCGACCGTCCGTTCCATCGTCTATCACAGAGCTTTATCATTTGAACCGTAATAGATAGACGTTTCAAATTTTCACATAGTGTGTACTACTTCTTTTCGTATGGTTAGTGACTAACCTGTTGTCAGAGTTTTAAAGCCGCTCATGGGCCTCTGACTTGGCTTCATATGCAGTCGAGAAATATCTCTCAGGCATGCCGGTTTCCTCAAGATGTTTTCCTTCACCGTTTTTGAAGCAAATGATAATTATACACTACGCACATGAATCCGAAAAGTCAGAGGTGCGTGCCTTGGGTTTGAACTCGAGACCTATCACTTGGCAGTCCGACGGTCACACCACTAGGATATCACTGCTGTAGTGTGTACTACTGTGACCACTATAACAACAAATCATAAAAATAAAATAATACAATACAAGGAACGTATTAAAAAAAATGTAGTGTGAAATATGTACGGTGGTACGGAACCCTTCGTGTGCAAGCTCGACTCGCACTTGCTCACTCGAAATGAGCAAGTGGCAGTTTTTATCCCCATTGTTAATTCTTTGGTTACTAAAGTGTAATGACGCGCCAGAGTTATATTTCAAAAGAAACAATTTTGAACTGCACGTCCATGACAACCATAAGATTAAGTCATAAGGTTCTGTCGACGGATGAATAGACAAAATGACAAATTGTGATTGTTTATCCGTCATTTTGTCTATTCTTCCGTCGACAAAACTCGTTTCTATTATGGTCACTGGTCACAAAAGATCCAACGAAAAATTTTAGTAACGTCCCTTCTATTCGATCCATACTCTCTGGGCTACCCAAACGTCTGAATTCTGAATGTCCAGCACATTAACTTCAGACCGCAAGGCGCGGGGTCCGTTTGACAACTGTGGGTGGCTTTATTTTAAATTACCACCTATTATGTCTAAGAAACTATCCCCTTAGTGCCATGAAACTAATTTATATTGTGGAAAATTAAAGAAAAATAATATTTTGTACTACGTTTGTAAATATTATCAAAAGGATTTCTTATTTGGCTTTTTTGTCTGAAGTTGGCTAGACCTTGAGATTAAACTGATTAGAGAAGAAACTTGGATCTGACTCAAAATTTTCGAAAATATTTATAAACAGAGTGAAATTGAACAACTTTCATTATGGGACAAATCCCGAAATCGCGAAAAAACAATCTACTGTTTCCTTCATTTTGACGAAGCTATGCTAAAATAAATGTAGGGAACAGCAGATTTTTTTTTCTTGATTTCCGGGTTGCTCCTATAGTGAAAGTTGTTTATAATGATGAGTACAATGACCCCTTGAGAGGTTGCCCATGAATTCAATTTCACCCTGAATATATTTATAAAAATGAATCTCTATTTCCCTTGGTCATAACGCGTGAACAGCTGGACCGATTTCGCTAATTAATTTTTTTTTGTGTTTGTTATTGTCAGGAGAAGAATCTTATGAAAGAAAAAATAAGAAAGATGCGCGGAAAATTAGAAAATTTAAGAAAACTTAACGACCATATTAACTCTTCTAATGTAATCTTAGCGCTTTTGACATAACTGTCAGTCGTTTGACAGTTCAACGTCCGTCGGGTCAGCTTGTTATAACTAAGAAAATACTAATACCTATACAACAAAATGAACTGAAATGTAGCAAAATTTACTCAATAAAATCCGTACCGCAAACACAAACGCAATTACGTATGATAATATCAACATAGAAGAAAACTTGTTCGTAACACCATGAAAATCCCCTGTTTTATTTCTTGGGCAGTTTCCAACGATATCGGTAAATCTACCAGGCAAACAGGAGTATAGCAGAGATTTGCGAACACCGCACGAGAACATCGGATAAATTGACCGGTAATAATAAAATGTAAGGGGTAAGAATGTAGATGGCTATTTAGATAATTGTTAGCTGCGTCCGCAGTACCCAGTAGGCAGTGTATCGGAAAACTGGGTAGATAGTGGGCGATTTTATTGCCACCCCGAGGTGGTCATTTATGGGAAAACTATCAACGGAACAGAAACGGAATTGATGACAACGCATTTCGTTGTTTCTGTCCCGATGTGAGAAAATGATGGGCGTCTGACAGTTGATTTATTGGAATGAGTTTCATTTACTGCTGACTGCTTCAATAAAGAGATATTTGGTCTTTTTCTTTTAATTTTGTCTGACCCGCTGCTGTGGGTCTTGATTTATATAACATATCCTGGGCGACTCGGGTGAAAATAAAGAATACTCATTAAAATAGGATAGTTCATTGTAATCCCATGTATAATACTTACTTATTCTATGCTGCCATGTCATTATTCTAAGGTACCCATCTTTTGTAAGCTTTGGGCGACCGAGCTCTACTCTGGTGAAAATACGGAAAATCGAACTTTTCCAGATGTGAGACCTAGATTATTCGCCCCCGTAAACCCCTATATTGCAACTTTCATCGAAATCGTTAGAGCCTTTTCGAGATCGTCATTACAAATATAGATAGTATATTAACTAATCTGATATTATTTTGTTTTGAAAACTTGCAAATAACATGTCAATATCTGCGACATCTTTTCTGATTAGCCATCGCTACCTAACAGTAATTCCTTTTCGTTTTAAACGCAAGAATGCACAAACAAAAGGTCATCCCAACAAAATTTTATAGAACGCATTGTCGATTTGTTTACACATGTATTCACCCCCTAAGTTCAAGCCGTTCAATATAAAAGGCGGGGGTGAGGCGCGCTAAGCCGAATATTATGAGTCGATGGCCCTAGCAGGTGCCGCTAAACATTCAAGTTGCAAATCCGACGTTGTTACAACTAGCCATGTCAGTCACGTCTTGAACGACGGAAACTTGCCAAACTATGCCTGGCTTTACTGAATTTGTGTTTGCAACAAGCAATAAAAGTGTTGGATTTTATTGTGTAGCAAGAATACTTAGTTAAATCCTATGATTGTGTCCTATAGAGTAGCTGACTTTGAGTTTTTATTTGTTTCGGCCAAAGAGAATTAAGATAGTATTTAAATATAAAAAATAGGAAACAAAAATATAAAAACCAGCAACGCTACAACAACAACAACAAGAAAACAACAACAACGACAATCCAATGCAACTGCAATGCTGCTGCTTGGTTGCAACAATGTAATTTTAAATGTCTTTGGTTACAGCAGACGTCGGTCTCTTTTCGAATTAAAAGATTTGTTGTTGATGAAGTTGTACTACCAACTTTTAACAGCTATAGCTCAACAAGTCAAAGTTATGTGTCGTAAGGCAAGAGGATAATAATAATAATGACTAAGTATCGAGAATTTCTCCCCTCCAAGTTTTCTCAAGATTTCATCCAATATAACTGTTTCATCACCGTGTTTTAATTATTGTCCGGCCGAAACAGGTTTTTCAGCCGAAACCGAAACCAAACATTCGGCCTTGCTCTCAGTTTCGGCTAATTAAAAAACTTACCTAAAATCATTTATATGCAAAACATAATCTCAACTCCATGCGATATACTATGGACGGCGGCGGGTGAGCACTAGTTAGCCGCGAAGTTCGCCGAACGACGCACGATTATTCACGAAAGAATTCAAGTTTAGGCCATTTTTTGGCCGAAACCGAAACTAAGGCCGTAACTAGATCTCTTGACCGAAACTGGCCGAAACCGAAACCGAAACCGAACTATCAGTCGGTCACTAATTTTAATCAAATAACCAAATTATTGAATCCCTCCACCATTCATCCACATAGATAAGCTAAACAATGACGTTTTATCTTTTATCAGAGGCTGTGTTTGTTGATCTGATTACGAACGGACTCCTCAGGCCGGTAGCCAGTTGACCGTCATAATTCGGGGACCAGAATGCGTTCATTGGTGCATGAAATATTCGCCGGTGGACACAGGCGGCGTGGAAAGCGCAAACGGGGAATATCGCACGCCATTACACTTCTCACCTGACGTGCTAACGCTCCAAATGCCTGAAAAATAAACAAACAGTTTAACCTTCTGAGTGTTTTTGTGTGAATGTCTGATGTTTGAATGTGTGGTTTTATTTTTGTAGCGAGATTCAGCTGTACTTTCAACAGTAAATTGTGTTGACCTATAAGATACGTGGACGAAGTAAATGAAGGACATCGAGTTTTTGTGAGTGTTCTTCATTTTATAGGATCGTCTTTGGATACTCATATGTGTATCTTTCTAAAACTCGATGTGTCATAATTATTAGAATACCATAGCATAATCAGCCTATAATGTCCCACTGCTGGACTCAGGTCCACTGCTGCTCACTCTCTCGGTGAGAGGAAATGGGCTGTCATCTATCACGCGGGCCCAGTGCGGGTTGATAGATGTCACTTATCTTCGATTATTTGGTTCTAGGACATGCCGATTCCCTCACGATGTTTTCCTTCACCGTTTTAAGAGCAGTGATGATAAAATTATTTTTAAAAAGTAAACCACCTGCCTGGGTTCGAACCCACGACCTACAACTCATAACTCGTATGTATTACCGAATAATGAAACAAAATTCACTATTGACAGTTGAGTCCAAAGTCCAACTAGACATCCACTTGTATGTAATCTAGTATCGATATCAATAAATCCTCAATTTGTGCAGCAAAAGGTCTTAGAAAAGAAAGTTTTGCACTCTCAAATAAGAGTTAGGCGTATTCGCAACAAAAATTTGAAAAATTATGCCGCGTACGTGCTCCCATGTCCCATAAAACGGCACCGGGACTTATTTCATATAGTTACGGGCCCATAAAGCATAAAAGGCATTCAAATGTGATGTTATTTTGCCGCCAACACGGGGTAATTTATTTTGGTGCGATTCATAATTTTCTTTTATTCACTTTATGTTGATTTTCCTTGGAGTGTGAGTACTCGGTAACGATAATATTATTTCAACAGCCCCATGCATCACGGTGGGCGTAGGGCCCGCGCCGATGGTTTATTTCTTTGTTAAGTTTGTTATTATTACTCGCGAGTATTTTGTATTGTATTGTATTGTGTTGTATGTATAATTATTAAATTGGCTGTCATGTTAATGGCTTGTCTTGTATTTTTTGGAAATATCTTGTTAACATTTCCTACCACCCTACCGTGTACTTGTAGCTTCACTTGTAGGCTAATTTTGAAAATAAATGCCTCAAAAATTAATGCACTTTCTAAATTTTATAAGAGATGACAGATCAGATTACTACTAAACGATATGATTATTTTGTGAGCCTAAAATTCCCTTCTTCAATTTCTTCAACAATCTCTTTTAAATAGATACTAAACACAATTCACACAAACCGCCTGCCACTTAGAGGCGCGGAATAAATTTCCAATAATTACATTATCGAGCAAAAAAGTATAAGCGCCACCTCACCTCCGGCAAATTTTTCTCCGGCCTACCTCGGAAGCCCATAATTCCTAATGACATGCAATAACCGTACCCCCAATTTTCGACATAAACCCGCCATAACAATATCGACATCAGCGAAATTTTTCCGCCGGTATTTTTTATTTGAGAATAAGTAACACTTTTCGGTGTAATCAAAATTTTGCGAGAACCCCATGCTCCGTCGCAGAGTGTTTATCGGGCACTCAATTTGATTTTTACCACCGCACTGATTCCTCCACCATTGAGGAATGCTAAAACGTACGTAAGGAATGCCAATGAGGTGGCGATATCTGATTTATTGTGGATATGATTTTTAAAATATTAGCCCCTTTCTACCAAATTGGATGGCATTAATAATAATTTTCTGGATACAGATGAATTTGAACCACATTCATCAAAATATTGTATTGCTAATCAGTAAAAGAGTGCTCTTTTCCTGACTGATTTTTCACCATTTGCTTTTAAGATAATAATGAGGATAAAAAACTGTATTTACAAACACACATAAACATAACATCACGCCTGTAATCCCCGAAGGGTTAGGCTGAGGTGTACCCACTTAGTACACCCACATTACTACATTACATTTAACTGTATTTTAATCTCACCGAATTTATCAGCTCTAGAGAAACTATACACCAAAAAAACATACCATGATAAAAAATCTAAGCGCCATTCCCACTTTATGCCCAACGGTCAATGGAAATAAAAATATCCGAATACAAACCGCAATCCCTAGGGAGTGTTCCGAAGAATATATCCGCAAAAATCCGACAAATTTGATGCTCATCTAAATAACCGTGCTCGGTGACCACGCTTCTGGAAACATCGTATATTTAAATTCAGTGCGGTCCAGTGCGATGTGATGTTTCAATTGTCACCGGCTATACCTTCCTAATCCAGTTATTGGATAAGGGTGCGACGTTTCTTTCTATTTTTGATTTTACATCATATTCTGGTCATGTATCGAGCTATAGAAATATTCAAATTCCAATGTTTATTTAGTTAACAAACATGGGGTTCCTATAGGAAAATATAGCCTCCCTTCGGCGCCATGGCGTGTTCAACCACGGTTGACCTTCACACAAAATTAAAACAAGAGCACGATGGCGAAAATTAAACTAGTCTGTGGTGCGTGCAGATGCTGTTATCTGCTTCATCAATTACAAATTAGAGACACATTACCATAATATTAGCCACGACGAAACAACACAACACATACACACAGAGTAAATAACTAAGTGTGCCAACCACGTGTGAGTCGTTTACGCCTAAGTGCACATGTCCGCCAGTGTACCGAATGTTCCGATAAGAAGTAGCTCGATTACACTTCAGGTCACGTTTTCGGGAACGCCGCCTCTCGCGTTTATGACTAATGATAGGCTCACATGCCGCACCTCATACTCCGCTTTATATTCAAATGACGCTTCCTGACCCTGATTAATGCTGTTTTCTTTGCAAACATTTGTTAACGTCTTTAAATTGAGACGGGCGTCATGTGTTTTCACGTATTTTGAGTTTTTGATGCTTCGAATATTAGAACGATGGAATATTTATAGGCATTTTTCGCAAATTTTTCCTTGTTGCTTCTGTTCTTCCAATTTTTGTTTTAAAAACTTTATCTTTTCCATCAAAGATAAACAAACTAAAATAAATACCAACTTAAGCTTATTGAGCACTGAAAAAAACTGAGAAATAACAACCGAATGTTATCGTAAAACAGAAGTAAATTCCATAACACGAAATATCTTCAGTTTCAAAATAGATATGAATAATATAACAAGTTTGATTGAATTAAGTGAATCGCTCCGCTTTAAACAAATATTTGCTCGGTTCTCATTTGTAAGACGTCTGGGTAGCTCGCCTTAGACAAATTAATAACAAGATAAAGAAACTCGACGGGTCTTAATTCATTAATTAACCTAATTGTATTTGCCGTTGCGCCTATTATTATTGTTTGTGCGAATTTGTACAGAGCAGCCACAAACAGTGTAACAAGAAAATGTTAAACCTTTCTTCATTAAACTCTCTTTGTGTACAATGTTTTGAAACGAAATATTTTTTACCAGCTGTTGCCCGTAAATTCGTCTGTGTTCCAGGATGAAAAATAACCTATTTCCTTTTCCAGGTCATGGTCTACCCATTTAACAAATTTTATCCAAATCCGTTTAGCCGTTTTAGCGTGAAAGCGTAACAATTAAACTCACTTCCGCAATTATAATATAATATTAGTTAGGATTTTAATAATACAGGGTGGCAGAGACATTGACGCGAAAACTGTTACCATGTATATAGTACATGATTCTGAAACCCTGAAACCTTTGCGGAATTTTTCGTCAGGTATTTAAAAAAAAAAAATCTTCTGTTTCATAGAAAAGTGCAATACCTACGCGGTCAAAATGTATGGAACAGCTGATTTTATTTTTATTAATAACCGACGAAAACTTTCGAACCTCAGAATCATGTACTGAATCTATGGTAACAGTTTTCGCGTCGATGTCCCTGCCGCCCTGTACACCTGCTACGTTAGCAATTATAGTCAGTTTACAGCTAATGCGAGTAAGAAGAGTTTAAAAACGGTAATAAAAATAAAGTTGATGAGCTGTTCTGCGCTACTCTGTGGCATATCATGTGACCGCCAAGAGATTTGCCTGATTGCCGTAGAAAGGGGTCGAATCAAAAAGTTTTCGCAAGAAAAATTTGCTCAATTTAAAGAAAGGGAATAAGCGCCGGATACCAGGCGGCGCTGGAGTTTTGAAAGATTTTTCACTTTCAACGTTAATTGCTACCGAAAGTAAAATAAATCTTTGCTACTCTTGAGGCTTGTTTTCTGCCCAAGCCTTGAGCTAATCAATTAATTAAACTGTTGATATTTTACGGAGAAAAACATTGACTTTTTGTAAAACTTTACGAAAGTTTTTCACTGGATTTTTCTTATATATTTCAGGTGGATACCTCGAACCATAAAGTATAGGTGGGGAACGAGATTGCTTTTCTGATTATAATGTAGTTCCGAAGTTTGTAAATAAAATAGATACAAATACAAAATATCTGTCCCCGTGTGCCCCATTCGATACGCAATCGTAACATTTTATCATAGGTGTAATAGAAATATCAAGCGACAGTAAAAAAAGTTCGGTTTAACTCTGAACAGTTATTTGCGAAGTTTTTCTTTACGTTTATTGTTTGTTTTGATGCATGTGGCTCGTAAAAGGATTCAATTATAATTTGTGAGTGATACATGGGTGTATTGCAGTGTTTTATTGATAAATAAGGTAATATTATTTCTAGCTACCTTGCTCACGAGAAGCGTTGCGGCGCCGCACCGCAAAGATTATGCCGCATAGGCGGTCACATGGGTGTTGCGGCGCCGTAACATTGTTACGCCACAGCGGCACCGCACCACAAAGATTTTGCCATATTGGCGGTGACACGGTGAGACTGAGCGGTGCCGCTCCAGCGTCGCAACGCGTACTGGCCCCCGCCTTGTCTAGCGGGTTGCAAGTCCGATGTACGTGCGGTGCGACGTCGCAACGCACTGTGTGACATACCATGGATATTTGTATGTGGGACACCGCAGCAACACCGAACCACCGCACCGTCGCAACGCCGCATCGCATCGTGTGCATCGGCCCTAAGTGTGTAACGAAAATTGAACATATAGAACAAAAATCTCTTGATGAAAATGCATGCAGAAATGTAAACAAGACAAGATAGGTTTTAAAAAGGAAAAATAAAACAGTGAGTATTTTGAAAGACTTTGAACCTTCTACAAAACTAGTTCCTTCAACAACATTTTCATAAAGAAATAAGTTGACTCTAAGTTTTACATAAGGCAGACTTTCTCTCCAAAGAAAATATTAACTTGGGACGTCGGGCAGGTACCTGCTGTCCCCTCTAAGTAGCACAGTTGGAAAAGATCAACATGTTGGCAACACTTCACGGACACTCAATTTAAAAAGTTTTCTCGTTCTTTGTTTTGTCCTGAACAAACTCAATTAAGTGCCCTTTGCCTTTGAAATATTTAATTTCATGTATGCACGTTCTTTCGGGCTATTTTAACAACACTTTTTAGTTTAACCTAATTGAAAGTTTGGCTTGTGTATTTTGGCCTTATTTGGACACACGTTAATTTATTATCAAAGATTATCTAACTAAAGGGGTATTTTAATCAACATAGACAAGTACCAGGCAATCAGAGCCGAGTGGAAGTGGGTGTTCCGGAATTAGAATTGAATGTAAATGTGCGGGCTTTATCGGGGATTATAGTGTTCGTGTCTGCAAGTGGGAGATAGTTGAGACCCGAAGCTGGCCCGTCCGCAGCTTCGTATTAATACATGTTAGGAACTACCAGGGTAACATGACCTTCCTAGCCCCTCCTTTTACCTGTTATATTGGACGTTTGAAGAGCATTTGGCAAGGTCTTCGCAGATCATCCAAAAATGGTCAGTTTCCACAGCCGCGAGGCACCCGTATACTGAAAGTCCTCTAACAAATTTTACGGTGTACTAATCCGCCCTTTTCGCTACATGTGGCCGAGGCAACCCTAACATGTCTTGTACCTCACAGTTACCAGTTATGAAGTTATTATCCGCACATAAATCTAGGTTATGTGGGGTAGCTTAAGTTGGTTTGGGAATACAATTAATTTTGAGATAGATACACCTTATTAATGTGTCTGCACACTCGTGTAGCCTCATAATTAAATAGCTATAAGTATAGTTCGGTCGATCACTCTTATACCAATTGGTGTTAGGTACTTATAGAATCAAAGGGGTGCCACAACCCAATCACATCTGTCAAATATTTTCAGCACTTTGGAACGTCGATTAACAATTTGCAAACAACCCTGTTCCAAAGTTTAAATTGGTACCATTAATTAAATCACATATTGGAAAACAGTACAACTCAAAGTATCATTAAGGTTTGGCAGGAAAGTAAGGCCTAGGACATGTTTTCTAAGAGAGCGGACATTTTAAAGAAAATCCCCTCGCTGCGGAAATTCTAAAGAAACAAAGATTCGCGTGAAAGATCACATTGCTTGTAGTCTTATATGCCTAAAAAAAAGTGACATTAATATCATTTTAATGTCACTTTTATTGTGATTTCAGTAGTTTTCAGTTGCCATCTGGCGCAACTTTATATCTTCAGATCATGTAGAGTGCAATTATGGGAAAAATTGGATATTACACTCTGAATGATCTTGCTCACTCGCTCAAGCGCAACCCAAACCGCTACCTACCCTGTAGCTGACAGTCCGACCGAACCGCGCATTACGCCAAATGGAATAGGAGTAATTCCAGAATGTATTTTTTCCCATATTTAGCAAACAGACTTCATCAAAGGATGAGGTTTTTTTTATTTGACATGTACTATCTTATGAGTTACAAGACGCATATTTACAAGACTTTGATCCGTATTATTTTTAGAGTTATATAATACGCTTAAAAGATTAAAATTAATCGAAATCCCAAAAACATTTCAGCAATAGATCGCGTTTTGGATCCGCTCACACACCCAAACCGCTACCTCATAGCTGTCAATCCGACCAAACCGCGCATTACGCCAAATGGCTCGAGTAACGGGACAAGATTCATCCCAGTTAGGGAGAAACGGGAGGAAATAGTAACGAACAGTTACAGAAACACGCGATCCAAGCTCATGCGCAATAAAGCAATGTTACTACTACCGGACCCAGGAAATGAGCCTTGTTATTTGATGAGCATTCGGATTTTGGTAGTTTACATATAGTTTATAGGCTTCGTTAAGTAATGAGGTTGTAGTTTTCGGTTTTATGACTTCTCGGAGCTGAAGCCACTAACTTATAGAAAAATGATTAGGATGTGTACCTCAGCATAATCAGCCTGTAATGTTCCCACTGCTGTGACACAGGCCTCATCTCTTTGAGAGGGAGTGGGCCATAATCCACCACGCGGGCCCAGTGCAGGTTGGCGGTTGTCACATGTTTTTTCGAATTTAGCTTCTAGGACATGCCGGTTTCCTCACAATGTTTTCCTTCACCGTTATGAGAGCAGTGGTGAGGAAATAATTTACACAAAGTGCCTGCTAGGGATTGAACCCATGACCTACAACTCGTAAGTCACGGCCGTTACCACTAGGCTATCAATACTCCTTGTCCTGTACGATGTAACTGTCTATTTCTGTACATATTTTGTTATTAATAAATTATCTTGTAGCGGTTAAACCGCCACATATGAACTACGCATCAAAGACATGACGTCACACAAATCCTGCATCCCGCAATTAGAGTTTACCGCGCGATCGACATATATACAAGATTCCGACTTCAACCGTCGGGCAGTTACCCACCAGACACAACAACCGTCTGGTCGAAGGATCCTCCCTTTTCTATGGTGGATGAGTGAACTTTACACCCTGTTCCTCATTACACCAAAATCTAAAAAAAAATATTTAAATCTAAAGACTATGTCAGTCAATGACTATGATTGATTTTTGTAACATTTTTTGAAATAACTACGGCCTCCTCGAAAATATCTCCCTCCAAAACATTCAAAAGTTCACAAACAAAAGGTAGATACGTCACAGTCGACAAAAATATTCAAACGGGATTCACATTATCGCTGTTTGACTTCACATTAAATCTTAGAACGGGCCATAAATAACGCAAACTTTTATCCTGCTGGAAATAAGCACTCAAAAATGCAAAGAGCAGAACGCTATAGAGCACGTTCACTAAATTTATTTTGTTTCGCACAATTCAAATAACCATAATTCACCGGCGGAGGAACCGACCTAAGCCTACCTAACGATGTAATGAAACGCCATTAAGTTTGGAGAAGTAAAGCTAAGTTTAAACTCGTATTTACTTTCTTACCTTACAGATAAAGATGTTACTTCTCGATTTATTGATCCGACGTTTGGCGATAAACGGGAACTTTAATTTTCGCTTGCTGGCGATGTAGGTTACTTTTAAGCGTATCGAAATTTCCATTAAAGACAATGAAAAAAGTGAGCGAGTATTACAGTAGTCGTGATGATATGTCAGATGTTACACTCATTTGATGTGTAACATGTGAAATCTCACCTTGGTAATAAGCAAAATTAAAGGGGCGGGAATCTCGTCAAGGTCGTTTCTGACGGTCAACTCAAGCAACGCGCGTGCTCAATGGTCAAAGCAAATAACGCACTTTTCCCCGGCTTCCTGTTACACACTTCCGTCCCTTTTTACGAAATCACTCCCACAGATTGCAAGAAAGCAAGAAGAAAAATGTTACACAGCTATACTTGAATTTTAAATGAGCCTTTAATTTTTATCAAGAAAATGCTGAACATCTCATTTGATGGCCAACAACTTCGATCAATAATCAATCAACCGTAACACCTGAAGTGTAACTTAAACTTACAAGTACGTCTGCAAGGCATATTTCCTCCTCTCCTCCACCGTCGCGTCGCCATCTTGGCCATCGTGAATATAATTAGGTTGTTTGTATTCAGCAAGCGCTGCCCGTATGAATTTTACCTATTGTCTGACATTGGACCTTTGGAGCTATATCATTTCGCACCTATCGCCTCCACCCGCTTTCCAAGGGTAGGGCCGGAAACGGGGAAACTGGAAAAACGCGTTATGAAATTTAAAAAGGGGTACGACAGACAACACATAATTGTTTCGACTGTTATGAAGAACGGTTACTTACAAAAAGGATGAAATAATAATAATACGAGCACCCAAATAACCCGCAGCTATGTTCTGAAAATAAAATAAACAGAAGCAAAAATCCATTTTACCGCTAACTAGCTGTTTCGTACACCCTTGTTTGTAGAGTCTGCACCCATTTGTTCTGAGACAGTCCCTCAACCTTTGTTTAAAAATATTAATCCCGCGATGCCGTCTAATAGATATTTATGCATGGATGGAAGCAATTTCCATGAAGGCTGTCTGCGGGAAACCAGTAGCTACATATTTTATTTCATGAGTGCATCGTTAATCTAATGAGATGCTGTTTACTACCAATACAATTATCCGCTTCACTTATTATATCGAGGCTGTTAATATATTAAATTTAAGTATCCTAAACAGCCACAGACTTAATAAATTATTGATAGAGGAGTCTGGAACAAAGTTAATTGCGTCATGAGGAATCCTCGAACGAGAGAAAAGTTCGATCAAAGCCCGTCAAATTTAAAAAAGTCGATCGCGATTATTACGAGGGCATAGGTTTTAAATATGTAAAGCTACCACATTAGACAGTCTGGCGGAGGCTGTAGGTCTGTGTGCGTCTAGACACAGCGGTGAGGCATGAATTGAGCCCCGACCGAACGAATATTTGATTATGGAAAGAACTCCAATAGTGGACCGGAAATTTATTTTTATTTTCATGAATGTATGTACGAATGACGTAGAAATTATTTAAGTACGTATCTCTGGTATTCTTAATAGTAGCAGTAAAATCTACCAAGTATATCTGGTGGATACTTATAGTTCAGTAATCAAGATATGTGGCAACAATGGCGCAGCTTTAGTACCACAAGATGCAATAAAAGCACTAAAACAAGTGAAGAGCAAATGAGAAAATAACACCGCTACCATTGCACGAATCATCTCTGCCTTTTTAGGAAAATTCCGCTATGTTGAATTCCACCAATGAAACGTGGGCCAATTATGTTCCATCTCCAACACGAAGGAACAAAACCCAAACAGCGTAAATTAAAAACGGTGGAAAAAGGAGCAGTCGTTGCAAGAGACCGGACCCCGGCGACACGGACAGGTTATGACAAATATGTGAGCCGATGGCGTTAATGAAAATGAACCTTTTTTTAAAAAAGAAATGCCATGAATTCGAGGAGCACGTCCTAATGTTTTTGTGAAGGACCAAGAGATTTTGATACGGGATCTGTACTTAACTGTTTGGTACTCCCAAACAGTACCTACTTGCAACACGCAAGTAAATCATCACAGGGTTCCAAAATAGCTTTGATTGTAAAACATATCAATAAAATATTTAACTACAATCACCATCAATAAAGTTGATAAGTTTAATAATAATAACAAATTAATTGAATACGTTTGGTTTATCCAATTCAATGCAATCAGTAGATATTGGTTTAAAAATAGGTAGACCAACCGAAGGGAGATATTAATTCCTTTGATAATTTAATTCACACCAGCAACGATCAAGACCTCATCCCGTTTTACACCGCACCCTTCCAATACGCGTTTAATTTTTCACAAATCGCAAATAGCTGAGCAATTTTGTACATGAGCATCGGAACTTAGCAGACAAATGGTTTAATTAACCTGATGGTGGTGTGACTGATCACCTTGGATCCGTAAATTTCTACGCAATTAGAAACAGTTGCAAATCTCGTACCAATTAGGCAGCGGCCCAAATTCGCGCCCTCGTAATTGTTTTTGAATGTGTAACTGTAGTTTGTGTTTCGGGTGATTTATTCTGATTTTAGTGCTAATTCGTTTAATTTTATATGTATTATGCACATACGTGCGTTATCACCGCGTGTTATGGCAGTTTAGCAGTTCTTGCTTTGGAGAATTTGTGCCTAAAGACGTGAAAGATCGACATCTTAATTAACTCCAACATTTTCACTATGTCCTCAAAAAACGTCAAGAATAACTTCATTGACAGTTTTTTGCATTATTTGCTTAAAATTTTTTCGAAATACTTAGTATCCACTCCGCAAGTCTATAGATGTGTAACTTTTTATGCATTATCCTTCCACAATATTGCAACAAAACGAAAGAAATCACTGGAGACATCCCTTGAATTATTCGCATTTCTGGGACAGACACGAACGCACGTCGAGCTCAAGTCTGCAGCCTTGACAGCTAATTAGGACCTCATTGTTAAACGAATCTTGTGGGAACCTCAATTTGGATACCAAATAAGCCTCAAAATATTGGAGCACAGGGTTGAGTATCCTTTGGGATTTATCCAAGATTCATTAATTCCTTTCTTAAATATTTCGAGTGCTGGAAAAATACAATAATTCGTTGTGAATGGCGGCCATTGTATTGAGCCAGTGTCCAGGAAGGATGTTTTGTCGGGGTGTTCTTTTTATTGCCGAATTTGCGTTTTATGGCCTGTCACAAAGGGAGTATTGAGGGAATTTGACACACCCTTGTTGAGTCTGTTTTTTTTTTTAAATTTTCTTTGGCTTTATCTCAATAAATTCGATTGGTATCCACTTATTGATTGAAAAATTGAAACGGATTATGCAATTATGTTTTTCTTCTTCGGTTTCGTGAGTACCTACTGTTACAGTGTTATAACTGTTGTTTCAAACTGGTTATTTATAATCGTTTAAAACACCAAATTAAATCGAACAAATCTGTGTTTTCTTTCTTGCTACATTCGGCCTTTTGACAATTATTTCTGAAGCGAGCCCCCTCTTGTCTCAATAGCCGGTGTCCAGATGCAAACGACTTTGAAATATGAATGATATTTATAACCTCCTACGTATTAGACATGGTCGATTTACATTTGAGAGTTTCTCTTGTGGAACTTGTTTAATTTTTCGTTTGTTTTGTTTCTGTATTGTATTGAATAGAACCAATATGTATATTATTAGATTATCGTGACTTTATTCATCGCTGACTGATCTACACTAATACATTAACGATTGCCTTGAACCAACAAGACTACTTAAATCAACAGTCTACATATTATTATGAAACAGCAAATAAAAACCAAAACATTACTTTTCTTTTTCAATGTCAACGCCAACTGACGTCAACATACCTAAAAACCGGACAGTGGTCACCGTCATTACCGAATTCGGTGAATTTTACCGTTTTCACTTTCGATCACACGAATTGTTACCAGGAGCGCATCAACCGCAAGAGTCAATAAAATCGCGGCTCCGAACGAGGGCGGACCGACGCGTCGCTGTCGTCAGCGGTCAGACGTGACGCAGCGCCTGACGACGGTCACTTTATTGCTGACCTCCGTCTACCTCTCCGCTCCTAATCACCGTATCGATACTTTACATTGATTTTATTCAACGTTTTTGGTAACAAAAGCCGATTATTGACATCACTGCGTTTACGTCCAAACCACGCCGTTCCAATTTTAAACAGTTGGTCATTCACGAGTTTTTTTTTTTTTCTCTTTTTTTCTGTTTTACTTTATACGCCATGCTCTTCCCACACTTCTAAAATAAAGTGGCCTTGTTATCCCTTACTAATGACGAGTGTACATGCAGGATCACTCCATTACATTAGTATAAAGACAAACAACAGTTTTGTAGCGGGCAGTTACAATAATCTCTCGTCAAATTTGCTTGACCCTTGGTCATACGTGGGCGAGAGGGTCTTCATGATTGACGTAGGATTTAGAAGTTTCAGTTAATATTATATTTTAGCTTGGTCTGATTAAGAAACAGAAAAGTAAGATACGGTACATTTATCTATTGGAGCATACAGTAAAATGTTTGCAAACTGAACATTTTATCTTATCGCCTAAAATTGAATGCATTAAAACGCTGAAGCATGATTCACTTAATACGGCTACGTGTGTTGTCTGCCCATTTAAACTTTTCTCCGCGAGCGACCGGTCGGAGCTCGTTACCGGCGGATTATAAATATTGAAACAGTGTTTGCGAGATGAAAGCTGCCTCCTAGACGACCAGTGCAAATCCTACAGAATGAGAACAAAGACTACTTAATTCAACAAAATTTATTTCAATCTACGGTTTTACCCATGTAAATAATGCCGTTTATTCTGTGTGGATACGTTTTAATTTCTGAAACTTGCTCAATATTCGCCGACACGAACTGTCCGTTCGGATACATTAGAAACTGATCCGGAAGTAAACTCTCGTGATTGTAGGATTAGGAACGGAATGGACTAAAAAGAGATACAAACAATCTCAATTTGAATAAACAAACATCAGTTTGGGAACAACGTTTAAAACACAGGCATGGTCGTGTTTTAGAGCTTTGTTGATTCTAAATATAAGAGCAATGCAATATTGTGTGAAATATTCAATTTAATTTTTCATTTTACAGTCCGGCCGTCGAAAGAACGTTCCTGACACCTATCACTTTGACAATTTCTAATAGTAATAAGGATCAAATTTGCAAAATACATATTCTTCATATGAAACTGACTGGTATCAAGAATTTATTCTCTCGACGGCTGGACTGTAGTTGATACAAACGTACTATCAAATACATATAAAGTGTGTCAACTTGTAATCAATCACAGAATTTACAACAATTAACCGTACCTCGCAAAATACTTCACGTTTTCGGTGACTAAACTCTTGAGCAATGTTATCACACTTCAATAATATGACCTCGTAAGATAGCACATGGTTTAAAAATAAATCTTCTTCGAAGCAAATACTTATACGCATAACTATAATTTTATATATTATGACAATCGTAAGTAAATCCGTTCGGTTTATCAGCTCTGCGACACCCAGGGGGTGGTTAATTGTGAAAAGAAATCTTTGCTCTTTGTAAGTCGCGTGCCGCGAGGGGATGCTATTGATTTCTTTTGTTTTATGCTGATTGAGACACCTTCGCTATCCGCGATCCGCCACCCTCACTGCACGCCTGACAAAACACTTTATTCTAAAACGAATGAAAAAAATCGCAACGTGAACGGTAGTGATAATCGTGGAGGAACGTTTAATATGTTTTTAGCTGATTGGTCACTGAAAAATTCCATCATTTAACTCATATCTGTCAACGCACACACTTATGTGTGTTGACAGATATGAATCAGGAATCATTATGAGAGTATATAACGTTAGTGATGATAAAACAAATAAATAATCATATTAACAATAAGTTTTGCCGATTGGCCATATACCAAATGGCCATGGACTGTAACCAAATCATATAAAATGTAAGATTTGCTATCCAAGAAATACTCTGTTCCTTCTAAACTAGTTTCATGACTAGCGAAGACATAAATCTTCGTCAGAAACCCAACTGGTGACAAGCCTCAATCAGAGCGTATATCGCTATAAACATCTAAACTCAAAACTGAACTTAACGGTAACAATTTTAAAGTTTAAATTCCCAAAATTGTTTCTGATACAGGGTGTGGTAAGCCAATCAACATTAGTCCCTTTGATGATCGCTTCTAGGCTCATTTATGTGGTGATTGACTGCGACTTAAGAAAAAATTTGATTGCAATTGCCACCTCAACGCGCGCGATAAAATCGACGAATTTTTTCGAGGACTTTGCTAATGGGAGTCTGTTTTATCTCGAGCCCCTTAATGCTCTTATGCGGGTGACAATAATAAGATTTTGACACGTTAATGATGAAGATTATTTGGATCCTTGCAAACAACTGAACTGACGCTGTGTTGTGCGAACAGAAAAAGCTTGTGAGTTCTTTAATCAAGATTATAATATTTTTTTACGATTGTTTAGTTTGGTCATAAGTATGTATATGATAATAGATCCAGAAGCATTTTTGAATTTTATATCAGATTTTTAGATAAAATTTCAAATCGATAACGAATCAATTTTTCAATTCCGTCTCAAAGTGTCTTCCTAGTTCAAAAAGCCTCTCAAGGATCCCTCTGAAAGGGCCAAGGGTATGACGTCAGCGGAGACTTAATTGCGCACCACTTCGTTAACGGTCGACTTGATGGCATTTTTAATGAACACCCGAATTAATGTAGTAGGAGAAATCGAAGATCGAAGTGTGGGTGCCGACAGCGCTGCCAATTCAACACTGTTTATTTAGGATTGCTTGGCTATTATCTCGGCTGTTGTCAGAGACCAATGTGACCGTAAAGAGAAATGTATTAATATATAGCTGATTATGCATACCCAAAGATAATGTTGTGTTTGATTTGAATAATGACATTCATGAACGCCACGGAACTAGTTCACTCCAAAACAGCCCTAAAGTCAATACAACCCGATGCAGTTATAGATATAATATGATGGTTGGCTTATCGGCCTAGTAGAAATTCAAGAAATATGCCTAAAATATTGGTCATCTTCAAAACATTTTGGTCTATAGCGAGATGCAATAAACCAACAGCAATAAAAACATTAAAGCCAAACCTAATGAACAAAAACTCGAATCACAAGGCATCATAAAATCAATCAAGCCCCTGCATTGATAAAAATTCAACTTGCCTCTTGTTTTTTCAGTCCTAAATAAATATGCTAAAATAAGAGTTTTTCGAATGGCGGCTCAATACCAAACACTTGAGATCTCGAAGAGCAGGAATTGAAATAAAAAGTAGGAACGGGAGTAGAAGATTGACAGGTGCGTCTTAATAAGTCCGGTGACAGGTGCAAAGAGACGAAATGAGAAAATTTGATTGCTGACTTTATGAATGCTGGCAGTAGATTTGGGGAAAATCATTTTATTTTGGTTATACATTGGATTAATCAAAATTCTTGTTTTCATTAGTGGAAAAACAAATCTTGAAATACCAAAATTCAGCTCTAGTAACTCAACAAATTGCACATTTCATAACAAACTAGGTAGGTCCAAAATTTTACAATTTATTATCCTTATTAAGATTTCAATTAGCTCCTAAAAATAGACTATACAACTAACTACTCCCAAAAACTAAAACAACAAAGTCTGTCCTCTTTACTCCATTCCTACTCCACGATCGCAAGTTTGCATAGGTTTCCATTATTATTCTCTCTCACATACAGATAAAGCTGGTTTAATCTCGTCATACGGGTATAGACAATGGGAGGGCTATACTCGGCTACTCGGGTCCAGTCTGGTGTATCTAGCCTCACCACTTATTCCGCTGGCCTAAGCAAATTTTCACCCGACTCTGTTGGTTTTTCGTCGGATTCCTATTTCTTCACTTCTGATTATATTATTCTATACTTTGTATAAACAATGGCTGGTAGCGTTCCCCAACCCTTCCGCACTATTGCCGTTTTCAACCGCGTCAAGCTTTGCTGTATAGAGATGGACTTTACTTTTGCCTTCATGATGGTAATTAATCATACCAATTTTTAAAAACTACTCTCTGTTTATTATTTACATTTATTATGTTATTAAAATTTAAAAAAAAAAGATGTTTAAAATCAAAATACTGCAAAGTAATTTTAATTTTAAATATTACCTTTATTGAGTAATAAAGGTAATATTTAAAATTAAAATTAAAACTAGCTCGCGACTTCGTCCGCGAGCCTATAACCTTCCATAAGAATTGGGCTATCCAATGCAAAAATATTTTTTCAAATCCGACTGGTAGTTCCGGAGATTACCTCCTACATACAAACTTACAAACAAACAAATTTTACCTCTTTATAATAATAGTATAGATAATAACATTACTCATAATAAGATCGCTACTTATTAAATAAACGAAAGGTAAGCAACCAAAATAGAGCATCTACAAAACATTAGTAAGTCCAACATCAACAGAGCTTAAGGCTTGAGCAAAAACAAGCACTCTCCTCACCTAACGAGCGTTTTATAAATATTTTTCCGGAGGTCTAACCGCTGTAAAAGGTTTTTGTATACGTTGCTTTTTGGCTCCTTTTGGCAGCTAATCCAATATTGACCACCCCGCCAGGCTATTGACTTATGTTTGTGTTCCTCATAATAATTCGACGGCACCACCCGCCTTTTATTATTCAAAATATCAATTTGCTCAACTTGCTTTCTTTCATTAGAAACTCGCTTAATTTTATTATGCATCGACTTAGAATTAATAATTATCTGCTTACAATTTCAGGGATGGATTATCTTTATATTTTTAATTCTCTTCTCTATATTAATATGTGAACATCTATCCCATAAATGAAAGATAAGACTGTTTTAAAATTAAATATGAATTTTAAAAGAGGGTAAAAGCAAATTATTAATTATTTGCTAACAATTTCAAAGATAGAATATCTTTCTATTTTTAATTCTCTTCCCTATATTAATATGTGAACATATATCCCATAAATGAAAGATAAGACTGTTTTAAAATTAAATATAAATTTTAAAAGGGTGTAGAAGAAACAGTTTCCGTTGCGAACAAAGAGTCATCTATGGTATCTAAATGTTAATCTTTGGTCAGTCGTGCAAAAATTATGTTTTTCGGACTGGGTCAAAAGTTACTGGGCTGGAAACGGACAACCCAGGCAAGCTTCATTAAATTTACTTGTATGAAAACACGAGTTTTAGGAACAGCTCGTATTTTATCACACCCCAATAAACTTTGACCAAGTTAAGAATGTATTATAGTAAATCTGTGATTTAAATTGACGTAAAGATTCTTTGAAAAATACCATCACCACCATTCTAATGCTAAGACCGCTATCAAAGGCTCCGTTTTATTTCGCGTCAATTTCTGCAAAGCGAAATGACTCCAATTTGAATATGTAATGGCGGCTTAAGATAATCGTCTGGCTTACACTAATAAAGGAGCTCCAACTTTAAAACGAGAATCGTATCAAAAGAA
This sequence comes from Omphaloscelis lunosa, assembly GCA_916610215.1. Classification (NCBI taxonomy): domain Eukaryota; kingdom Metazoa; phylum Arthropoda; class Insecta; order Lepidoptera; family Noctuidae; genus Omphaloscelis; species Omphaloscelis lunosa. The sequence continues at coordinate 7,853,617 of OU744247.1, forward strand.
TCGAACAATCGTTCGATTCAGTTCGGGGGGTGGTATAATTTATTCGAGTGTGGACCGCCATTTTGCGGCGGGGCGTTCTACGCTATCGCGCGCCGGAAGACGCTTTAAGACATTGATGCTGATTCTTTTTTTTTATTATGCTCCCCTGGATTCCCTTAAAGACGCTAATATAAAGACGGCCATATATAAATAAGCCGCCTTTGTGAGGAGTCTGAACAGACAGGAAACTGAACGACCCCTCGATGGAAAACAATCTAAATTACATTTTCACGCAACTTCAAATGTCTTATTAATTACGTACGACTTTTCAATGCTATAAATTTTCTTTTAACGCTTCCTTCTCTAAATCGGCTTAATACACAACGCTGGCTCTGCATACTGATCACTCAATTGTATTGTGAGATAACTTCTGAAACTTCCTTTTTCTTTGTGCTCATTTACGGCTTTGAATTTAGATAATTCTGATATTTATATTCAATATCATATTTTAACATTTGATTTATTTTTCATTCAACTTAAAACACGTTCTGAATCCTCCTCATAAATAACTAGAATCCATACCATCTGTTTAAAAACGAGCACCCTAGTCAAATAGAAAATACCTGGCAAGTCATGATTTACCAGGACCTTTAGACAGCTCGCGATACCGCCTTCATCACCTCGAGAATGACCCCGCATCCCTCAAGCTTAGATAATATAGGGGATAGTGTCGCTTATTCCCAGGGGATTTGTCAAACAAATGCGTCGTCGTGTATCGGAAAAAATCGCCGGCTCACTAGTGGCCATTAAGGCTATTTATGGGCGATTCACAGAAGCTTTTTTTATTAATAAAACGTATATTATGCGCGCAAGTGCGTTTTATATCGTCGACCGACCTTTTTTCGCGGATATTATCGTCCTTCTTCGGACATCTAATAATATCGATTTGGGATAGATAGAAGATTTGCTTTTTGTAATATCTTTCTATTGTATTTTCGTTTGGGTATGTTAAATTCAATATCGAATGTTTTTGTTTATCGTACAGAGGGAAAACAAAGCAGGTTCGTAGTTCAGGTATAGATATGAACGTGTTTACCCCACAGTGGCACACCAAAGTAGTTATGCAAACACAAGATATTGATACGGAAACTTTGTGACAGACAAGAAAAACAAAAGTCACATTTAGGATAAACACGCATCGGTATCGAAGATATTTTGACGTGGCAATATTTATAGGAAAGGTAATGTTTGGGGTAGATATAACAACGAAATCTTGGCTTTCGAAAGTGAACGTCGAGAATTTAATTTGCAACTCTAAGAATAATCCAGAAGTAAAATTTTAAACACCTATAAACAATTTTGAATAGATTAAAGTGGGAATCTCAACCCGCTATCACTGGTAATTGTCGGGAATAAAATCATTAATTCCAAACCGAATAACGCATTAAAAGTAACAGCTTGTACGCGGCTTGCCACCATTGCGCTCCCCAGAGGGAAAACGAACGTAACTTAAACAGTCATAGATACAACAAATAAACATTATCACAAGTTGAAACTGTTTTTAAATTCTGATAGATTTTCTAATTTACTCATATATTGGTCGAATAAGCCCAATACTTTTAAAAGAGTTTGTCACTGGTTGTAATTATGTCATAATATTCTAGATCTTCTAGATTATAGTAAAATTAAAGTTAGGATTTTTAAATTAAATAAGGATCTGTTTAAGGCTAAAATGACTAATAATATAATTAGGCTCTCCAAAATTCTAGCAAACGAGACACTTAAAGTAAATCGAAAAGGTAACAACACAGATTAAACCGAACCCTCTGCACATAACAATACTAATTCAGAAGGCGTACCTCCAGCCATATTCTTATAAATTAATTACTTGTAATCTACTCATGAAACGGGACTTACAGAAATGAAGTTACAACGTGGCGTAATACCGGCCGGGCTCAAGGGTTTGGAACGACTTAATGTCGCATCGGGAGAACAAGTCTGAATTAGAAATGAACCCTGTTACAAGTACCTGGTTAATAAGACACACATGTCGCGTTTCAGATGTTACTTTGTTATAATGAAGGCTTGAGACGTCTGTCAGACGAATGTAAGTTTTATAGTGTCTTTGCAGCAGGTCTTTACGAAGTCATTAAAGGAAATGGTTGTGATCTAGTTGGACTATCAATAGGTAGTTATTTGTGCTTACTGGAAATGAACAGCAATGAAGTTACGACTTGACTAAACAGAGTAATTTGCAATCCCTGCAATCAATAAAATTAACAAAAACATGGCACTCGAAAACTGTAAAAGTTTCGTTAGAAATGAAAATCTCCAAACCAACAATGGACATGAACAGACACATAAAATAAAACACATTCGACAAAGCGCGAGAATTTTCAAATTACGCAAACAAGTCACCAACTATTACATAAAAGAGACGAGGCGAACAAAACTGACACGTTTTAAAAAGTACTTTTAATTTTTCGCCTCTGCAGACTCATCTGAATGCCTGGGGGAGAGGTGTCCCCATGATCGCGTCTTATCCACTACGCAAACAGTCTTTACAAGGGCCTCACTCATTCTATTCACTCCTCTAGAGGTTATCTTTTATTATTTCTCTCGACATCCTCTTTTTATTGCCTCTCATATTGACTTTTTATACTGCTCACGAATAAATACATTTTGATTTACGCTTACGCAGACACTTTTTTATGCAGACGGTGAATTAGTACGCTTGAGTTGTCAAATGTTATAATTTCTTTTATTCCAAATAGCAAACTTAATTTTCGACATCCAAAATTCCTTCTTCTATATTTTTCTTGACACTTTCGAAGTCACCACAAATACTAATACGGAATAAAATGTGTTTCTCTAAGCTCTTGAACAAACATTGAGGGATTGCAAAGTTCCCGGAGAGGAGAAAAACAAAGATAAATCCAACTTAAAGCTTGACAAGTGCGTATCTAAGATTCGTAGATCTGCACCGCATTTTACTGGCTTTTGATTTCAACTAATTACTGCAGGGGTAAATGGTCTGTGATAGTTTTCATTATCTTAGCTTTATGAACGTTTTTAAGCATTAAATTGAATATATGCTATTTTTAAGAGATACTCAACAAATGTTCTGGAATTGAAGTAAAGAAATATAAAAAAGGCCTGAATGATCAAACCTAGAGAGACAGATGAAGGCGCAAAAATAAAGTTTAAAACTGATAATTATAAAAACGAGCACTTACCATATCTGTCTCCATAATATAGTCCTCGTTACCTATCCCTTGATTCTCAATTCCAAAGTCTCACGACATCGTCCCCCGGGAACGATTAAACATGTAAAAGTAACAGGATAACAAAGTATCTGGGAGTCTCGTTGGAGGCCGGCCATTTAGCACGTGCCGAGAAATTGCAGTAACACGTTCGCAAGAACTTAACGACCGTAGAAATAAATGTCATCTAACGTCTGCCGAACCGATCACTTTCCTTCCTTGTTTGTGCCATTTGAAAAAAGGAATATGGTGGATTATTTTTCAACTTTTTCAAGCACTGTTTCGAAGATGGCTTCAAATGGCATTGATCAAATCTTCAATCTCATCATCATCCATTTCGTTATCAGATTATTATTGTTCTCATCCAAGTTGGGGTTAAAGGAATGTTGCAAAACAGAACGCAGTATAATTTATAAAATGATACTTCAATTTGTAAAATTCTACGATATATGTATTTTATAGATACATATATCGTTGTCTCCTACTCGTACAAACTTAATGAGATGTTTAGGTGCCGAAGTTTTAAGCCTGGCGTCTGGCCAAGAATATTCTTGTTTCAAATTACATTAAACTTTGTTTTTATTTTCCTCTTCTTTTAAATGTAAAATATTCTCCGTTTATTCCTCAAAATGATTACTCAGTTTATCAAGAAAGAATAATGACAAACTTACGACCATAATTACTTCTTTTTAATGAATTAACGACTTTTGTTTGCGAACAGCGATTAAAATAATTAAAAGTATCATTATAAGTGCCATCAATTCGATCTCAAAGGAGACATTAATGTTTTTACGGGTTGCTCCGTCATAATAATTAATAACTTTACTATCCAAAACAGTTGTAAAATGAACTTTTATTGAAGATTAGCGGTGACTATTTGAAGATTCAATAATATCACGCTTCTGGCTCATCTGGCTCATTCATTTAAACTTTTTAAATGCACATATTGGCCGCCGGTAAAAATCCACACAAAAATTACTGACATCCCAGGAATTATTGTCATAACTTGAGATATGCTGGTTGGAATTCCATTTATGTTGATATGATTGATGACGATGAAATTATTCAGACGAAATGCAACGACTATCTTGGCAACGATCAAATGGACTAATGCCGGTTTTGAGTACTTATACGAGTATTTTGTACCCGAATTGCAAATAATTATTTATTTGAGCGGGTACTATGTAGATAACAGAGATGAAAACTAAAAATTTTTTTTTTGACCGTCAGGTATTTTATTAAAAAATATTGGACACGTATTTTTTCATTTTTTACGTAATCCGAAGATTACGGCGATACATTGAGTTAAAATGTGCACTGACGGCACACCCCCACTCCCAACTTTAATGCAAACGCATTAAAGTTGGGGAGTGGGGGTCGCTACGTCACAAGTAAGTATAAAATCTACATACTCGTGACGTCATGGCACATTTTAACTCAATGTATCGCCGTTATCTTTTGATAACGTAAAAAACAAAAAAAAATATTTTAGTTATCATCCCTTTTATTAGAATAGCACAGCATAATTAGCCCATACTGTTCCCACTGCTAGAACACAGGCCTCCTCTCTCGGTGAGAGGGAGTGGGCTGTGATCTACCACTTTCTAAGTATTTTTTTATTCATATGATAAAGCAAAAAATACGTGTCTAATATTTTTTTATTATCTGAGTGACGGACTAAATAGTTTTTTTTTTTTACCCAGGCATTATCTCTATTCTAACCCGACCTAAATGAAAACTGAAGCCACAATATTTATCTTGCATATTGAAGTAAAGATTCTTAAAACGATACAATTTTGCAAATTTAATTACTTTACCAAGATATTCGCCGCAGAGTTTATTCTACGCGTTCTTATTGCAACAATTATTGTCAAGTGCGGCATTTCATCCGACTTTTAATTGATCCTGGAGGGCGAGTAGCAGATAAAACTCGGATATCTAAACTTTCTCTATTACAGTTTAAGAAAACCGCCGGCGCAGTTTTGTTTCGCCGATAACAAAATTTTCATTGCGGTCTCCCTGTGCGGTGTGACGCGTAATACCGCGTCGTGAGTTTAGAATTATTGTTTGTTGTTTTGTATTTATTCAATATTAATTAACGTAAAAACTAATTAGGTTTGATTGAATGAAATACAATTAAAGTGGATATATTTAGTAACCTGTTCCGCTTAGCTACTTCTAAAGAGTCTTAAAAAGACCCTGAAAGAAATCGACACGTTTCATCTCTCAACGAGGCATCCTCAGGATGACGATTGACTTGTCGTTAACTCGAACACGGCGTGTTGCCATACCAAGCACCGAGCGCAGACACCAATATATCCACTTCAATTGCATTTTATAATGAATTTCCGCAAGGTCACTCCTGAATCAATTAACTATCTTGATTGAATGAATTCATTTTGATAAAAAAATTCAATCGTAAGTAAATAGTAGGTATGTACGAAACGAAGAGTTTTAATGTCAATAACTCGGACTGCCAAGTCATAGTTCTCGAGTCCGAACCCAAGGCACGCACCTCTGATTTTTTAAATTCATGTGCGTATTGTATACTATTGTATTGTACACTTGCTTCAAAAACGGTAAAGGAATCTTGAGGAAACCGGCATGCCTGAGAGATATTTCTCAACGGCATGTAAAGCCAAGTCAGATTAGAAGCCCATGGTTGGCATAAAAACTCTGACACCAGGTTAGTCACTTCACTAACCACGGCATAAAAACTGGTTAATGCACACCAGCTTAGTCAATAACCACACGAAAAACAAGAATAATAATTGTAGGTTTATTGAAGCAATAACCATTATTTATTGACATTACTAGGCTTTCTTGAATTCTCAAGCCGCATCTAAGATAAATCTAAAAAGAAAATATCTATCGTTTAGAATTTTCGACTATTTACCTCACATTTTTCTCGTCATCTCTAAACGATATTGCTACTCTTTACAATAAACCGTTTAGTGTAAAAGTGTAACAACAAACTTCCATATTTTATTATGATGGTTATCGTAAAGGCCCCCGGATTCCCGCCATTTAAAAGTTGCGCGTCTATCCCTTCCCCTTGCAACCCGTTTGGAAGATTTCATTATAAAATTAAACTAAAACTAAAACTTAACGCTATAAATTGTAATGGAATGGAACTTTGCTTTACTTCTTAAGATATTACAATGAAAATATTTGTTGACATAATAAACGTTATTCCTTTAAAGATTCAGAGAGTGTTCGGATCAAAGCACCGACCTCATCTTGATTAAGAAAAAAAACTAGCCAAGTGCGTGTTGGACTACGCACAATGAAGGGTTCTATAGTTGAGATGAATTTATTTATCCCAAGAACAAACTTAACATTGTAGTTGAAATACATGTAAACACCTCCCATACATTTCAACTGCAAATGTAAGTCTGTACGCACAATATTGAGAGATTTGCCATGTTATTTTAAGACCATAGGCTTCTTATATATTTTCAAGTAAAGAACCATACTAAGTATTTTTTTTTTTTTTTCAAAATGATCCAGTAGTTTCGGAAATAAGGAGGGGAATGATCAATTTTCATCGAATTTCTTAAATATCTTTAAAAGAATTTATTTTAAAATTATAAAAAAATATGTTTAAGATCCTTGCACAAGCCATTGCATTTGATATGTCACACGGTACCTTTAGCAAAACTTTTATTTTTATTTTTTTGCCCCCCAAAAGTGACCCCTATATTCAAAAATCATTTATTTACGTTACACTTTCGTGTTTGGGAAACAGAAATACATATGTGTACCAAATTTTAACTTAATCGGTCCATTAGATTCGAAGCAAATTAACTGTGACAGACAGACAAACACACGAGTGATCCTATAAGGGTTCCCTTTTTTTCCTTTTGAGGTACGGAACCCTAAACACTGACGTGACCTAAAACTGTTAGTTACTAATTTACAAATGAAAATCATATCATTAAGAGTCCAAATACATTTTGTACGCTGTTTCATGATTTTTGACGTTGTAATTTTCAGAACCAATTTAGATATTTTAATTATTTGATTATTAATAACGATAGCGCTTTTTCTTGTAAGTTGGAATTACATATTATAATTTCTTTTCGTGTAATTTACTATAAATATATTACGAACTCAGTTTACAAGAAATTCCGTTGGCGATGGAACTTTGACGCTCAAAGTCACATTTTTTGTTTCAATTCTAATAAAAGCTAAAATTACTAAAATAAAAGTTGAATGTTTTACTTGTTTATTGCAGTTCTAGATTTTTTTTAATCCTTGATTAGTCTTGGTAAAAATCGCAAAGAAAAGCAATAAATGTCTTGATTCAGCGTCCATTATATTCCAAATATACACAATTTTACCAAATAAACCAATATTTTAAAAAACTACTATCTACAATGTTTCATTCGTTTTCATTTCTATAAGTAATATAAGACAAATGATGATAACCATTTATGCCCTAATCATGACCAGCCAATTCATATTTTTAAATAACCTTCATGTATTCAAACTAGATTTAAGATAATAGTCTAGAGTCAATCAAAGCATTCGTTTAAGATTTAATAAAAATAAATATTATTTATAGTGTCGGCTACATTTTCGGTTTAATGGGGTCGATAAATGAAAGATTACAGTTCATTCTGTTCATTCGGAATCAGATAAATGGTAGGAGTATACCTTTTTTGAGGTATAGGAGACAACCATGGAGGCCACCATTTTATTTATTTATTGATATGGCTCTTCAACGACTAATTCACTAAAACATACTAACACATACAAAAATCACATATAGTTTTAGGTATTGTGAATTCGTCACTTACAGAAGTGCACAGCACTGTAATAGAGAACTTAATCATTATAGGATGTGTTGTAAGATTACGTTAATTGAATTAGGTTAGCTTGGCTTAGTTTTTTTTAAATTTTCGTTTAAAATAACACTTGGTAATCATTCCCGATATAAGTGACACAAAATATGAATTTAACGTAACTCAATATCGAATAGGTAAAAAAATACAACCATCTGGAAACACTGATTGTAGTTGTCACTCGTTCATTCAGTCACTTGTCACTCATCGCCATAGAAACCTACTGTTACCTTCAAACGTGTGTTATGTGCGTGTGCTATTGTTTCTTTGATAATTATTTATTGTTTATTAAACGCCGTACCTTTTTTGCACATTTTAGCTCGATATACATATTCTTGAAAGCGATATCTCATTGTCGATTTTGGTTTTCCTACTCGACTCAAGATACGTGTCAATTTATAAGTGAAATTCGATATTGTGGTTCTGAGTTGATTGAAATCATGCATCAATGTTTCGGTGCATCAAATGTGTTTTGCGCGTGCAACGTATTTAGAGACGTGCAACCAGTGAATTATCCGTGCAACTGCAAAGCATCTTGATGGAGAACAAAACAACATGATGTGTTGAAGCATTCAGTTCCATTCAAAATGGTTTAGCTAAATGGTGCTAGGACTAGGTTGTTGGGACTGGCCGGCTCTTCACTGCCATGGCTTATGTTTTGAAATAAATTATTAAAGATTTAATAAAAAAGGGGTACCAATGTTGTTTGTGAGAGACTTGTTTTATTTTCCTTTAGACTGTTTGATCGCTTTATTAGTATGTGGAATTCCAATTTATAAGCATCTGGTAGGCCCACTCCAGATGTTTATAACTATCCTAAAGCAGCCTTTCCACCAGGGATATGCTAAGCTGCTTAGCAATGGATGTATATCCAATAGGATCGTTTGATTTTCATAGCATAGTTTGGTTTAATTCGGCTCGAAAAGGATTCAATGAAAGGAAGCACCCACACATAGTTTCGCAGCTTAGCTTCTCCACTTAGCGACCTCACACATTCCTGATAAAAATACTGGCTAATTCTCAGGTCATACAAATATAGGAATCTACGTAGTTCTCACCACGGTCTTGGTCCATTTTAAGCTGGTTCCAATCATTGCCGGACCTAGTGGCGATATGTGCCGCAACATTTGGTTATTTATGTTGCTAAATTTAGTCAAGCCTTACACCAATTGTTATTATATATCGAAATTAGATACTGAACTAATTTTGTATAAAACGCCTGACAGACAATGATTAGCAATCAATCGTTTTTCGAAGTGTAATGAATGAGCTTAGTTTGGCAGGAAAAGTATTTATTTTATTACGAAATATACAAAAACCTGGATATTAAATTAAAATAGAAGAATTCTTTCAAAATCTAGGTCTTATTTGCTTTTAAATGCACCATCTGTAGCTTTTATATGATCGTTTTAGTCAGGGTATGCATGACTTTGGTCATGGTCCATTACAATAATTAAAATGAAAGTACTATGTATTCCGCGTCAATTCAGCACATTACACGAAAATAATGTGTAACTCCAACTTACAAGAAAGAAAATGGCACTATCATTATTCATAATCAAATAATTAAAATACTGCAGCTGAAAATTACAGCGTCGAAAATCATGAATTTGCGTAAAAAATGTAACTAATGGACTCTTAAAACTAAGGCAGGTTAATTTTCGTCTTCCGAAAGGTCCCTTTCAATTGGCCTAAAAAGAAAAAGAAAGAATCCAATCTTCCAGGCTGTGAAAACTTTCTTACAGATGAAAATAATAGCATCTGAACTCCAATTATGCCAAATCAGAGGAAAATCGGAGGGTAATCGCGAATACATCGAAGCACAAGTTACGGCCCCCTCCGCCACCGAAACGTAAACACATAAATTCGCGGGGAACTCCTTTTAATTGTCTACCAGCTATACCTTAACGAACAATTACATGTTGCTGTTATTTATTTGTTTTCCAACAATAAAGAATTGGTTAAACTCTGCTTGTGGATATCTTGTTCTTATTTTTTTGCTGAACATTTTGGAAAATCTTAAGTTTTTATGTTTCCCGAGTACACGTTGGGCGAGCCCGTCGCTCGGCCAATGTGTACTGGGGGTTTACATGCCTTTTTAGGACGATTTTTCGGTCTAGGTTTTATGCAGCACATGGGCCCAGTCAAGTGAATCAGAATCCAATTAAAAGAATAACAGAGCAGTAGCGTTGAATGCACGGGACTAATCGTTTGCTATTGTTCTTGGGACCACTATCTGGCGGCCTTTTGTCATTCGACCCCGCCAGTGAACTAGAGCTGGTGGAACTTAATAAAAAATGGCATCGACAAACAGCGTGAGCAGAGAGCACACGCATGCAAACGACCAGTGAGATGTCTAAATTGAAAGCCTTAAAATTTCCCGAGACTGCCAAAAGGAATAGCAAAAGAGCTAAAATAAGCTTTATTTCCACGTCCCGTGAAAATCGCCTTTCGGTTCCGCAGATAGTGGAACTACAAAACACAAACGCTGACCGGCGACCGCTCGGCGTGAACGTGACAATGACGGCTAAGCCGCTGCATGCAAGGAACGTTTTACTCCTTTTATATCCAACGTATTCGGCAACACACCGCCGCTTTCTGACGACGTTATTTTTTAATCAAATATATCCGTGGAGCGGGTGACGGACGATAGGGTCGCAGCGACAATGAAAAACTAAAAAGAAAAAGTAGCACTCTTTTAAACAAATACGGGCGAGACCAAGTTGATTGGTTTTGTTAGCGAGCCTGTTGATTGGCACGGGCGTAAACAATACGCTTCCAATGTTTAAGTTTCAAACGACAATTGAGACTTCTTTTAAGCAAACAGTGACTAGACGTGTTGATTGGTTTTGTTAATGAAACTTTTCTATTGAGAGTTACCATTGGTTTGTCCATGTTTGAATTAGCAACTTTATTCGGCTATAGTTTGACAATGTTTTCATTGCGAACAATGCTTTCGAACATTGTCACAGTATAATAAAGTAACAGTATTATGTATCGGCAGTAATCTTGAAATAATTATCTACGGCCGCTCGGTAGATAAACCTTCCGTATTCGTGCGTAACTGCCGCGCACTATAACTATAAATATAGCGTTTCGGCCATTTTCTATGAAGATATAATACTGTTTCTTATTTATACTGTGACATTGTGTTCTCGTTCCAACGATAGGTAGGTACTTGAAAGTTTTTTGAATTTGTTTTACTGTCGACATGTGATCCAGAGCCGCTTGTTGACGTAACACATAACCAAATACCCGCAAAAAAAATACGACCGAAACGGTGGTCAGGTAAAACCAGAAAAGCGTTTACAAAGAAAACAATGGAGTTAGTTATATTCGTAGGAGTTTTCAGGGATCATAAATCCTTGGTTATATTATTCACGGCGAGTAACCGGGCGGGCATAAATCAGGACTCCTCAGCCGCTATCAGCTCACGCTTCCATTAGTGACCTCCTCCGCTTGTGAAAAGTGCCAAGTCTACTTATCCAAGCGCTTTTTTTTTGTAATTTATAGGCAAAAAAATATGAAGTAGTTACCTACTTCATATTGGAAATCAAAGACCTATTTGTTTTGTTAATTAGGTATCCCGTTTATTTTAGTATCTCGAGACGAGAGGGGCTCGTGGCTAAATAATAACAGCCGCACGGGTTGATCTAAGGTTAAGCTACGTTTGCCGCGGTCGGTTCGTGGATGGGTGACCTGGCTGTCATTCTTAGATCTTTGAAAGTCGTCACGGGTCGTCAGAAGCCCAAAAGTCTGACAACCAGTCTTACTAAGGTGTAATATTACCCAGTAACTAGGTTGTGAAGGTCAGATAAGCAGTCGCTGCATGGAATTTTCACATCCACTGGTCTTCAGCTGCATACAGTTAGACCAGAAGCCCACCGCAACATAGTTGGGAAAAGGCTAGACAAATTGATTTTGTTTACTTTAGTATCTAAAAATATCTAAATTGTCTACTAAAACTAACTGATAACGAATATCTTTTCATGCTACATTAAATTCTAAAACATGAGGCTTTATTACCAATACTACTTAGCGATATACAAGCACCTCAATTTCCTCTTACAGCCAATAGGAAATTGTAAGAAGAAAAAGTGCCTGTTTCCTGGGCGAGAAACCCTCCTACAAGAGATATGTGTGTTCCTAAAAGCTTAGAATTAAAACGTTAGCGGTAAAATTATTAGGGGTTTTAATATTATCCGTAGATTATTTTTGTATCAAAATTATGCACACTCGAATGGGTGGGCCAGACTTGAATAAATTTATAACGGACGAGAATTTCGGGCGACTCATTACTGGGTATTTATGTGAGGAGATAAAAATATTAGGGACACATTTTAATCGAAAACGGATGAACAGGGGGTGCCCTAGTGTTGTGCGCCTCTGGTTTTGCTTTGTTTGTTATAAAACGTGTCGTACTGATGAGGCGGTTGTTGTTTTTCGTTATGCTTGTTGTGTTTCTTATTACTTATTATGAAACAAGCAGATTTTACAGGTTTTAGAAATTTCTGAAAAGCATGATATTTTTTTGTAACATAACATACTTATTTTATGTTAACTTATTAAATTATTAGATCACTAGCGACCGTTCATGTAGGTAATAGATAGATGATATAAAAGATCGTGAGAAAATATTATATAGGTAATAAATCCCAATAAAATTGGTTTCTAAAAGCCAATAGAATCATTTCTAAAATCTTCGGTCCTATGACTTCTAATTTAAACCTAAGTACAATACGCGCCACGAAAGATGAGACTTGACCGCGCCTCCCGCCGCTCCTTCCCCCGTCCCGATGACGCCCCGGCGCAGACTTCATACCGCTAGAGACCCATAAATCGTCTACTGCGCAAGTCAAACCACGTGGTGCGTCAAGTCTCATCTTTAATGGCACGACTTGTACAAATTTTTTTTTTTTTTTTACCAACTTAAAAAAGAGGTTATTGTTTTTAACTTTTTCTCTACAGGGTGTCAGGGACATCGACGGGAATACTGTTACCATGGATTCAGTACATGATTCTGAACCCCCCTGCGTTGAAATTTTTCGTCGGTTATTTTAAAAAAACTGTCGCGTCGATGTCCCTGACACCCTGTAGGTATATATTTATTGACAGGCAATTACGAGATGGTATTTGACGATGGTTGCCATTGGACGTGTAACACAAACTACGCTCGAAGTTGAGCGATACCTACTACTAATAAAACGAAACAGTTAAAACAATTATCTTGGATTGGACAACGCCACTAAAGGAAAAAAAAAGAAACAAGGCACTCCGGGAGTGCCGACAGACGTGAAAACTTCAAAAAAAATTGGCACCGCGGTAATCAACGCGTTGATTGATGTCTCTTACTACACGCCCCGCGGTAATAAACGCGTTGATGTCTTTTTAATAGTCAAAAGCTGGTGTCGTCACAGTGTCGCGAAATCAATGGTTTAGTCCCACCTCAAAAAAAAAAAAAAAAAGTGATTCTGTTTCTATGTTTGAAATATTGACATAGTAATTGAAATAGATAGTTTTCTGAAAATAACGTTTTTTTTTTTTGTTGGTACATTTTCCTAGTAATTTTCTTTACAGATCAGTAATATTTTCATGATATATATTCTTTTTGATAGAAACACCAACCTCTAATGACAATCAAATTCCCACCGCACTTTTCCACAGATAATGAATTACAAGCGACATTTATCAAAGCTCACATAAAGTCAGCCGGTGTTAAGGACAGTTTTAAACGCCTAAATTAATTTCCTTTAAGAAGTTGTAACTCTCCAAGTGGGGATAATGCGATGATATATAAAAAAAGGTCTCAGTGAGCCAGGGCCCCTAATAAATTATACCCTCGATAACAATGGGATTTTTTCGCCGGCCCTTTGTTGCAACTTTTGATATCACCTGAACGAAGGAAACAAAAAACAGACTGATTTTTTTTAGATATTTTGCTGGGATAAATGTGTTTTTACAATTAAATTAGGGCAAAATACCTTACATTGTGCGTAGGTATGTAAACTTCAATTTAATATTTTTGATTTCCTGTTAATTAATTAAAACAGATATTAATTTTTTTTGGCATAAATAAAAGGTGGTTCTATGATTTATAGAACTGAGTTTTTTTTTTTTCGTAAAACTTTAATTGGTCAGTTTTGAATGCTGTAGAAGTTGGAGCCAAATACCTATTTTGTGGTTTAGATATTGATTTGCTAATACAATTCAAAAAGCCGAAAAAATCTCGTAATAAAATAAAATTGAAAAGTGGGTATGACCATGACTTGGTCATTTGTCAAAGGGCTTATGATAAACTGTAATAGTGTAATAGCCACTTCCTTCAATATACCGCTTGAGCACTTTTTGTCCCGAACTATAAAAAATAAAGCCTTAATATCGTCGAATGTTCCTTTGGGGAGTGACTGGACAATCGCGCGAAATTCGTTAGGGCTGGCAAGAGTTGAACACAGAAAGAAAACTCTTTGAAACTTTCCAAAAAAAAAACTGTTTTTTTTTGTCGAAAATGGCTCTATTTCGGAATGTAATATTAACATAAAATATATAATAATAATAATATTTTTCACGAAACCACAGAGGGCTGACCTATTTTTGGCCAAAGAATCGGTGTCGCCATACAAGGTGGCAATGCTGCCAGGCTTTTGGGCACTTTTCACTCGGCTTTTGGGACTTTTGGACAGCGATGCGGACGAATGTTTTGATGCCCTATGATTCTTTCTTTTCCCTTTTTTTATACACATGTACATATAAAAAATAGTAGAACTTAATATTAAAATGAGCATAGCTCACAAATATTTTACCGGCTGAATTAATTTCTGCTCAAAAATCGAAATCGAAATTGCGTACCACAGAATTTCTATGAAAAAAGTAAAAAGCCATTAAATTACTTCGAATAAAAATATGATTGCTTGAATTCTCGTCTAACATACGTGTATTTGCACGGCCTTGAACAATTGTAAAGTAAATAAATATATTCATTTGTTTCAGGTAAATAACACCTATTGCCAAACATAAATTAATAGAAATTTTACAAATAAAATCAAATAATGTCAAATAAAAAAAAATCAACATCAAACCAAATTAAATTCAATCACATCAAATTATTATTATATATTTATTATGTTGTTTACTGGACTTTTATGATTTCAGTTAATTTTTCATACAAATTGCGCCAACCACAAACAAATTAGTATAAGGGCAAAAAAAAATCATTTCATTTTCATCATTAGGCGTTTTCAGTAATGCCAGCCCTAGCCAATCGAATGGGCAACTGTGGACAATTTATATAGCAATAATCCGCACGGACATTACGGCGGCGGCCGAGCCGAAGTCGAGCCGAATGCCGATATTATCGGAGGTAAAAACCGTTGCTAGTTTGAGGACAAAAAACGACCTCTCATTTATCGGCCAGTCGGCACTTCGGCGACAGGCCATCTCGCCTCAAGCCACCCTCGCTAAAACGCTGCACATTACTCGCCATCGCTTTAGGGCTTATGGACTCGATTATGTTTCCTTGTTTTGGAAGTACTGATGAGTTCTTTTTAAGTTTCTAAATTGGATCACATTAACAATTGGCCTCGTTGGTCTAGTAGTCGCAAGCGCTACTGCTAAGTATGCGGTCCTGGGTTCGATTCCCGGGTCGAGCAAAATGTTATTGGGTTTTTTCTATCTGAAATTTCTTAGTAGCAGCTCGGAGTCTGGATTTGTGCCCGGTTGATGGCAATAGGCTCGCCCCCTATTACATAGGACTTAAACATAACTGGCGAAATGTGGGTGAACCTGCTACAGGGACACCCCTGCCCAACCCTTCGGGGAAACAAGGCGTGATTTTATGTTTTATGTTTAACAATTATAACGGGTTTAAAAAGACGCTTGGCGGAGCCGAGAGTCACTTGTTATTCCCGTCATTGTGATCATTTTTCTGAGTCATACAACTCGATTTTTATAACTGTGAGCTTAGAGCTGTCAAAGCCGTAGGTTGTTAGTATTGAATTCATCAACCGCCCGGTTACCTCCTCAATGCCCCGACGCCTCTTAAGAGCGGCCAACCCGTCATACTTTTCATACAAATGCTCATAAGTGATTATGGCGTTGTGAAACATCTTCCTTCAATTTGTTTATCAATAGGTAATTTGTGCACTATATCTAGGTTTCTACGAAATCAAAAAAAAAAAATTTGGAGAAACTAATTCAGCATAAGCCTCCTAAAATCTGCTTTTTAGCACAAATTTTACCTGAACTTTGACCGTTCATAATATACTCATAAATTGTAAATGTTAAAAACAGCTTTATAGAAACCTCGCACATGTAATGAAGATTCTAAATGACAAACATTTATTTCACAAACTTGTAAGGCGTATTCAAAAACACGTATTTCCTGAAGTAAATTATTTTTCGTACAATGTTATAGCGTTCACACTTGCTTGTTAGTTCTCACTTGTGCTGGATGAAACAATGAGCTTTTCGACCATGCTCGCGTTGACGACCGGGAAGAGCCCTCTTAAATACTGTCTACACAATTCGTGTCGTCTGCACAGTTCTGCCGCTATGTTGTTATTGTTATTATTTAAACCTAAAAAAACTGTACTGACATTGTTAGGCGCACTGTTATAAAAATCGGGTTATACCTGGAAACCTTCTAGTTACGGAGGTTGAACGTCAAAGTTGTAACTGTTTTTAGCAATTATTTTTGAACAAATCTTACTTAGTTCTGACCTGGCAGATACACTCCTAGTTGTTGTTACGTAGCCTACAACACCAGATAATACCGGGGAGGAGGAGTACTAGGACGCTTAAGCCGAGTCTCCTGGCACTGGACATTCTGACGAAGCGCCACCGCTATAGCAAGCAAGCAACACCACGGTCTAAACGCAAGCGGCCTAGCATAATCTGCCTTTAATATTTCCTCTGGTGGGACACAAGTCTCTTCTCTTCGAGAGGGAATGGGCTGTAATCCTCCACACAGGCCCAGTGCGGATTGGCTGACGACACATGTCTTCGAATTTTTGATTCTAAGATATGCCGGTTTCCTCACGATGTTTACCTTCACCGTTTTGAGAGCAATGGTGACGAAATTGACGAAATTATTTACACAAAGTAAAGCGCCTGCCTGGGTTTTTCGAACTTTCGAACCCACGACCTACAATTCGTAAGGAGGGGGGGGGTCGTTACTACTGTGCCACCACTACTCCAGTCGGCCTAGAGTCAACTACAAATTGTACTAAGCGGTAGAGGAACACGGTGTAAAATTCACTCATCCACCATAGAAAAGGGAGGATCCTCCGACCAGATGGGTGTTGTGTCTGGTGGGCAACTGCCCGACAATTGGAGTCGGAATCTTATATATATGTCGATCGCGCGGTAAACTCTAATTGCGCGAGGCAGGATTTGTGTGACGTCATGTCTTTGATGCGTAGTTCGTATGTGGCGGTGAAACCGCTACAGGAAGTATTGAAATATCATTTATTTGCTAAAAGAGAGAGAGATGGTAATGTAAATTATGTGAACAGACATGTTTTACTTAATAAGAGCGTGCAAATTTTACATGCGTAACGAAACAATCAGTCGTCATGCGATTTTATATTCCAAGAACTCCGTAACACTATAAAAATTATTGGCAGATAGCCATTTGTATAATTTAATTTTGAACAATGTTGTATTTAAAGTTTTCAATTTATTTGGAATTCTATTGTTTACCTGGACACACATAAACATGCAGCTTTTATTATATTTTGCAAGCCTTGGGAGGACATCTAACACGAGCCTATGGGAGTCGCGTATCTTGCGAGTGTGTCACTGTGACAATGAGTAAATATGTAATGTGTGTGTATGTTTAGCTAAAGCACATTTTTGAAGTTCAGTTGTTAGAAGTATTACCAAGTTAAGGAGAAATGTTAAGTATGTGTGTGTGTGCCTACGCGCCGATAAATACGTACACGAATAAAGGTCAGTGCGTTACTAGCAAGCAGTTGTTTCACTCGTCTGTCCTCGTACTTAACAGTTTGATTTACAAAATTTGTAGATGACGGCTTTATGATGGGTCTTTTTACCCATTGGTCAATTTTGAAACTGTATACGGGGTGTATTCTTTTTCTTCGTAGCACTCTTGACACAGCAGTCGTGGTCTTCATGTCCAGGGGCTGATGTGATTCGCCTCACGATTTCTCGCGATCTACTCCAATTTTTGGTGTTTGTAGTACACACAGCTACACATCAAGCTATACATTTCCATTTTATGCTGATCTTGCATTGTATAGGATTTCCGTACAATGCGAGGTCAGCTTATACTGGAAATGTATAGCTTGAAATGTAGCCGTGTGTACACGGGTTCGCCCACTGCGGATTTAATTTGGTCAGTCATGGGTGAGCGACCGCGTGGTCTTGTTTATACGGGATATACAGTTTCAAAATTGACCGTTCAAATGGGAATGAACAAGCAAATATGAAAACAGACACAATCGGTGTGTACGACAACGAAAATCAACAGAACACCAATTCAAAATCTTATTTATTCGGCAGTTTTATTTGTCACATGCGTGTACGCCGACCCGACGCATTGTGATGTAATTGAAAAATCGGTACTCCGAACTACCAACGAACGAGGGATCCATTATTCACATGACAATCACGTGAATTTCCCGAAAAACGAAGCGAAAAACGTACGCCTGTTATTTCACGACGATGTGACGTATAAAAAATTCAGCGACTTAATCGCAACGGCGATCAAATAAACGACGATTCGATGAATTGCTAAAGTAAATTATCGACAAATAGTTGGCAATTTGTAGGTAGTTTTTGAAAACAGTCGTTAAAATCGGTTTACGGATGATAAGTGCTTTCATTATCATTATGTATGAATCAAGGATGTTTAAAGCGTTTTAGAAAAAAAAGTTTTATTTTTCCTTTTCACAAGTCTTTTATTTAACTTTTATGTTGTTAATCCAATTCCACCGAAACATTTTTAATGTGGTCGAGCAAGATTAAACTTTTAACTCTTTCGCAATAAAAACTATTTCAGTTCATGATTTATGTGTGAGAGTACCATAAATATGTTCTGATTACCCTAGTAATGTTACTCTAATCTCAATTAATCACATTATACAGGGTGATGATTTAGATACCTGCATCCGTCAAGGGGTGATTCTACCCGTCATTCTAAACAACTTTCTCTATGAAACTCATAACCGATTCGTGAAATAAAAAACAATTTCCTAAATAGCAGTAGACAAAATGTTTCGATAAAGGTATGATTTTGAAGTGAAAACTTCTTTAAGCGCGTTGGGCATTTTTGAAATGGGACTAAACTATTGATTTCGCGACACTGTGATGACACCAGCTTTGGACCGTTAAAAAAACATCAACGCGTTAATTACCGCGGTGCGTGGAGTAAAATACATCAATGTATTGATTACCGCGGTACCGATTTTCTTTCAAATTTCTTCTTCTGTCGGCACTCCTGGAGGCCACTGTTTTTTTTAAAGAACACTTGGATGTGTTTCATAGCGAAAGTTGTTCAGGTAGAATCACCCCCTTGACGGACGCAGGTCACTAAATCGCCAGCCTGCATATGGGTAACTTCCTCTTTATTTTTAAATGATAACGATGACTTAGCACAGGCAAATAGGCAATCAGGCTCAAATCCAATTTTATCAAAACATCAATTGGATTGAACTCAAGGAATGGGTACTACCATAATATTTCGATTCTCCTAAAGTAATTTTTCTCCAGCAGAAGCATATGCGAGCTTAGGAAATGCACCCATGCCCTCGTGGTGTAGGGGAAAAATGGCAGACTCATCAAAACAATAAACAAAGTATCGGAACCCTATTTTATTATGTTATTATGCACACCGCCCTATGATTTAACGCTGCATAGATTTAAACGATGACAGCTACGGGAGCAGTGTTTTTCACGAATGAAAATTTTTCTCTTTTTTTCCAGACAATACTTTAAAAAAATTGACATGTCTTTTTTCTTTCAGAAAATAAAGACTGATCCTTTGCAGTTTCTATGATCATGTGAAGGTTTTTTTAACGGAATCTCTTCTCATGTAAAGTTCTTCTAAATGTCTTCTTAACACGTTATTTTTCTTTTGAATTATAGTTACCATTTAAATAAATAAACCAATCTATTGACTTCCAATAATCTTCAACTATACTTTAATAACTTTCAAACATCAACAAGCACTACCTCGTCATTATATGCTCATTATTGCACAATTCCTACAGATAACCAATGTGTTTGTCCCAACATTAAAATATAACACAATACCTTGGTGTTATAATAGATGAAACACTTTCGTTCAAACAACATATACAAGCTTTAAATAATAGAATTCGCAAGTTGATATTTGTTTTTAAAAAGTTACGCTATATTGCTGACCCAAAAATCGTTAGACAAGTTTACTTTGCTCTATGTCAATCAATTTTAACTTACTGTATTACCACATGGGGTGGAGCGGGTAAAACAATGTTACTAACCATCGAGAGAGCTCAAAGGGCGATTCTCAAAGTGTCTACTTTCCGCCCTTTCCTTTTTCCTACCAACCTCCTTTACAAATATTGTGAAGTATTAACAGTTCGACAGCTATTTATAATGGGTATTGTATTAAAACAACACGCAGCTCTACCTTACAGCACTGCATACACTAATAAAAGACGTAAAGATATAGTTTGTCCACAAAATACATCAAAACATGCTTTTGTATCCAAATTTTACTTGTACCTCGGCCCTCTTCTCTATAATAAACTAAACTCGAAAGCAAACATTTATTCCCTGAACTACACAAATTGTAAGAGACTTCTCAAGGATGCTCTCCAAAGTATGTCTTATGAAGATACAGAGAATTTACTAACTGTATTAAAGTGAATACATGTACAAATTTCACCTAAGTTAAGTATTTATCGAATTTAGATACTAAGAGTTAAGGTACTCAACATATTATTAGTGATCTATTGTCAACCTACAGATTTAATTATTTATTTATTTTATAAGTCTATTTAAGCTCTTCTCGCCTGAAACACAGGATTACCTAGTTCAGGCACGTAAGTATTAGTAATATAATTTACATTTAAGCAAAGCTGTACTAATTTTTATGCCTTGTAATTTTTGAATAAATATTATTATTATTAATATCGACACAGACTGAACTTTATAGAAATGGTAATTCTCACACTCCACCTACTTAGCACTTTACTTACCATCAGTACTTTTGCACCTTCTGGATGTACATGTAGGTAGATAAATACGAACCGGGCGAGTTCGAACTGGGGATGAGTATGAACGAAGCCCGTAAACCATATTAAACTGTTTACTTTTACCACTGTTTTTCTTCCCACAGACACAGGCTACCAAAGAGATTATAAATCAAGGAGCATTTCCCGAGAACAAATTTATCACGAGCTTCTTATTGTGACGCCGGATAACACAATATCCACCGGATATCCGGAGGGGAAGCGCAACATCATATTTTTATCATCATTATGTCAAGAAAAAATTAAGCGTTGGCTTAGTATGGATGGGCCTGACACTTTTCAATGTGCAGTGAAAAGTTTTTGTGGTTTTCTTTCAAAATATTCCTTCTTCTATAGCAATCGCATCGTACTCTGACTTTTTCGCAGTCACAGTATTTATTTGAGTCGTGAATCTGAAGAAAATACTAACTTGTGAAATTATAACAAGATATCATTTAGTTTCTGTTTGATCCGTGTTTCGTCATTTTGTAAGTATCTTAGTACTTATTTTGTCTGTCACACAATATCTCCCCACAATATTACAATGAAGTCTGTTGTTAGTCAGACTTTATTGCACGGTCACTAGTATTTCTCTATAGGGGTCAGTTAGATTATTAAAAAATATTGGACACCGATTTTTTTCTTTTTTTACGTATTCAAAGGATTACAACGATACACTGAGTTAAAATGTGCCATGACGATTTTTATTTTTTTTACTATGGCAACTCGCAGTTTTGACCACTAAGGTCTTGGCTGCTTAACCGGACTTTCCTGTGGGTGCCTTAAGCTGCTACACTTAGAGCCTACAGCCAGGAGCAAGAAAACTATTCTAAATTAAAGCTAGGCGAACGCTCGCTAAGGGCACCCCCTGTGGGGTACGAACCTCGGCTTAGGGGGTCGCTGGGGCCTCGTGGAGGCGATCGGCGGCGGTTATCTCTCGCGTCCAGCCCTGGTTCAGGCCATGGTACGGAGCGAGAGGAAATGGGAGGCCGTCACCTCCTTCTGCGAAGCGGTAATGCTCGCGAATGAGGAGGCGGAACGCGTGAGGTAGAGACAAATTTCGCGCCCTCACGCCCCTAACCGCCGCAGGAGGAGACGCCCAGGGCGTCGGGAATCTCGAAGCGATTTCTGGCCACCGTAGGCGCGGGCTTGCGGACGGTAAGCAATGGGTAAGCTGGCCGTCCGATAAGGACCAGGCTCGGGTCGACGGCGCGTTGTGTTCCACGCGCGCCTCAAAGAGATGTCAGCAGAATCGACGGAGTCCGCTAGGGCCGATGCCTGCCGGGGTTGCGAAGAAAACCGAAAGGGAGATCGTGACCCCCGGCAACAGGGCAACCGAAGGAACACGGGTGGGTTTTAGTCAGTAAGAGTCTGACACGCCCTCCCGCTCCGCCCAGAGCGGGAGAAGTTATTTGAAGATTTCCCACCCAAAAAAAAAAAAGGGTTTCGCTGGAGGCAAGAGAGCAAGAGGGGACAGGCTGGATCAAAATTTGGTTAACATCATGATTATTAGGCGGGGTATTTAAAGCTTCGTGCTCAGCTGCAACAACTGCTGGCACCTCGTTTTCGAGCAAGAGTCGGGGAGAAGTATCATTTACTCGGGGACATGGTCGATCGCAAAGGACCTTGGCGGCGAGGTCGGTCCAGTACAGTACTGGTAGCCCTATTCTTCTCCTGGAGGAGTGTAATGGGGTCATCTAGGTCGAAAAGGGTGCCATGACGACACGAGTATGTAGTTTTTATACTTACTTGTGACGTAGCAACCCCCACTCCTTAACTTTAACGCGTTTTATCTAAGTCATTTTTTATTAATATGATAAAGCAAAAAATATGTGCCTATTTTTTTTTTGTTATTATCTGACTGACGGCTTAAATAGAATTTCTTTTTTTTACCCAAGCATTGTCCCAATTCCATAGATTTTAAGTGTGTTACGCAATTATCCCGCAGCTCAGTAAAGGGTCTAACAGTGCCCTGCGAGTTCAATTTAATAATGCGTTCAGGGTGCTGATGGGGCTGCGGCGATTCTGTAGTGCATCAGGGATGTTTGCTGAACGTCGCGTAGACTGCTTTTACGCTACGATACGTAAAAGGTGCGCATCCCTGGTGCGTAAAGTACGTGGCAGCGCGAACAGCATCCATAGCATGATCGCTAGTCGACTGGACTGTGGTCACATCAATCATTGCTGCGCCATTTGTCATGGAATGGAGCAGTAGTCATTGAGTTAACTTTCTTTTATATGTTTTGTTGTGTGTAGTTTTAAGTACTACTAAAACTAGTCTAAAAGATCATTGTTACTAACAAAATGGACACATGCTCTGAAATAAAAAAATTAATAATAAAGATTCAAAATATAAATTTTATAATAGTTTATACAAGTATGAACAATTTGACACAAAACCGGCACATCTATTCTATTCTTACGCCTTAAATTTTGATCCGGTGCTGTTTTCAACAGGGAGTGCATCTTATTGGTTGATTAATGATTGCACAATCACCTAGCTTAAACTTTACGAAAAACAAACTTATTTTTTTAAAACGTCGGCGATTCGATTCGATGTTTATGCATTAAAATTACCAACTAAGAAAGATTTTTAAATTACCAATGAATAAAAAGCTAAGTGCATTGACAATAATAATTATAAAATGTCAATCTTGCACTCGAAGAAGAATCGAGTATTCATTGCAAATTTTCTTTTAACAGATTAAAAAAGGAGGTTATCAATTCGATATTACATATTTAAGTATAATATAATTGTATATAATATTATTAGTATTATTGGAACTGCGATATATATTAAAATATTATAATCTATTAAGGCTTAATAGATTATAATATTTACACACATATCATTTTTTATAGGTGTATGTATGTATGTATGGATTGTGACCATAATAATATTTTTAGCTTTCCTTTACTTCAACTTAGGGAACAGTGCAAGTTTCATCAAAATCGGTTTAGTAGTTTTCAAGATATCCTAACTAATATTATAAATGCGAAAATGAGTTTATTTGTTTGTTTCTTACGCTTTCACGCTAAAACGGCTGAATGGATTTAGATGAAATTTGGCTCATGGGTTGACAACAACCTGAGTTAGGACATAGAATACTTTTTATCCCGATATTCCCACAAGATCAAGACTTATGCGGTTGAAACCGCGGGGCGCAGCTAGTGGACTAATATGTGTAAGTGTGACAGCCTGGCTTATTGATACGAGCTACGGGTGTGGTGTCAAAGGGAAAATATCTAAAACCCTTGGTCAACCACAACTAAAAAGTGAAAAATAAGAAACGTTCTTTACCAAAAAAACAGACTTCCAAAAAAAAACTCAAAAAAGGTGAAAAATAACTTTAATTTCGGAAGTCGGTGGCAAAAAACGAAAATACACACCAAAGACACCGACTTCAATAACTACTACTACTTGATACTTGAATCAAGTTGAAGAATAATGTAAATGGCTACTAACTGGTCCCAAATTAAGGCTCCTACAAACAGGCGCGACACGCAACGCGACACAAAGGTACGTCGCGTCGCGCGACGAGCGGTGTCTTTGTGTCGCGTCGCGTGTCGCGCCTGTTTGAAAAAGCCTTTACGATGATTATTTTATTTTACTTTTTTTACATACTTCCTTGACATAACCTTTTCATTATTTGACATTATATACCTACAATTTTCTAATTTTTTTTTAAATCAAATTAGATTTGTTACAGCTGTAGTGGCAATCTTGTCATTTGGTTTAAATAGGTCCTTATTTTTATTATTTTGTTAATCTTTTATATAGATTTTTTTCTTTTAGATTTTGTGAATGTGAGAACGTTGTAGGCTATAGACTTGTGGACCATTTTCTATTTTATTAAGTACCTGGACCTACACTGTCCTCTCATATCTATTAACACAGTAATTTGAAAACATTGTAGAAACCATTTATTTTTAAAAGAGTAACCGTGGAGATTCTTGCCGGCTCTTCTCCATAGGAAGTGATGAATTGGAACTGTGCACCTAGCTTCTGACGTTTCATAAGTGCCCTTGTAGGTTTATGTGAAATAAAAATATTTTGAATTTGAATCAACATGAAGACCCATCCTCAGTTCTATCGATGAATCAACAAATATTATTGTAGGTACCTGCTTACTTGTAACACTAAAAAGTGCTAAATCAAGTTTAACGGTATTGGAGTCAAGTAAGTTAATATTTAAATAAAAATAGTAATAAAAAATAACAAAATCGTTTATTCTCTCGCCACAATATAACAAAAAAAAAAAAAAAATTACAAAAACTCAGCAACCACAGTTGTATTCATACAAATTCGTTATTTAATATTGTGGGAGACTGGTGTCTAAACTAGGCTCGAGGTCTGTATTTCAGGACATCAGGATCTCCGCCATTAACGTTTATTCTATTACTTACTTATTTATTAAAATTGAATGCACGAATAAAAAATATTGTACAAAGGCGGACTTAATGCCTGAGGCATTTTCTACCAGTCAACCTTAGGGTGATGCAGAGACAAAACATGGCAGGTGCAACATAAGAGATAGATAACTCGAAAATGAATACATACTAAATGTATCTATGTATATAAATACATGCATATATATAAACTGAATAAACTTTGTCAGGAGAAATAACAATAGGTAAAGGAGAAAACAAATCCAGCAAATCAGCGCTGCAAAGATTCTGCCAACTTCTCACGAATATGTTCTCTATTATGCTCCGACGATAAGGAACACTATATAATATCATGGCAAAGAGATTTTGTGACTCGAGTTAATTTTGATGTAGTACTGTAGCGCCCTGTAGTACCCGTGCGCGATAAGTTGGGACCTGCTTGGAATGTGACGCCACCGCGCTCAGGTCCCAACTTATCGCGCACGGGTAGTAATTGACTCAAAAAAAAAAATTGTAAGAATTTAATCCTGTTGTTTATTTTTTTTTTCACAATCCACACACCGTCGGCCATGGAATTGGCTAAAACAAAAACAGAGGTTTAAGTTTATGGCATAGATTGTGTTGTTGTTGTATGTCAGAATATATGCTATATGCTAACACAAACTATGGCTCTCTTTGAAGATATAATTTTTGCCCCCTTCGAAAATTCCGTGGACTGATTTTATAATAAGAGTCGCATGGGATCAAGATTTATATGAGCTGACCGACAAATATTGTAATGATTTTTATGTATTCTCATATCGTAATATTCGAATTATAAACTTCAAAACGAGTTTATATTGACATACTTTTTAAACACAATACCAAAATTTAAAAATAGAATCGTATTAGAACACTTTTTCTCTAAAAAAATAATGCTTTATAACATTTTTTTTTCTTTTACGATACAGGGCAAATCCAAGAAGTTAATATCACCAAGGAGTTTCCATCAACTTTTGTAATGGAACCTAAAGTGGGGGACAGCAGTACTTGCGCTGCAGCGGGTGTGATGTGCTGGTGCAGGCGCCATTCATACGTTTTGTTGTACTGAATTTCATGGGATTTTTTTCTATTCTTGATCTTTAACTTTGATATTTTATTTAGTAGGTTCAATCCCAATGTATGAGAGTATATAAAATAGTGTATGAAACTGCACATAACTAGGTATTAAAACACTCGTGTGATACTATTAAAAACCTCGATTACGGCTCGATTTTTAACGCCCACTCATGTTTTAATACCCCTCATTATGCAACAGTTTCATAAACTACTATTAATAGTAAAATTGGGAAAAGGCCCATACACGCAAAAATATTATTGTATATATATATGTCTACAAAGTGAGAAAAATTTCGGCCCCCGATTCACCGCGTCGCATCTCATCGCCATTTATGACTTTATTTTTATTTTTGCTCAGCTTGTAAGGGTTGTATCATGATTTCACATAGCCTATCACCTTCCTCGAGAATTGGACGATCCAATGCAACAAGATTTTTTTAAACCGGCTGGTAGTTCCGGAGATTACCCCCTACATACAAACTTACGAACAAATAAATTTTACTTCTTTATAATATTCGTATACATTTTTAAGTTCTCACTTTGGTTTGTGTCTGATGGTTTTCTAGATTTAATTGACACAACTGTCTACTGTCTAATACTAGGCTGATCAAAAAGTTATGATAATCAGTTCATATTTTCTGTACTAATAATAAAGCTGAAGAGTTTTTTTGTATATTTGAACGTACTAATCTCTGGAACTACCAGTCGGATTTGAAAAATATCTTTTTGCAATTGATAGCCCAATTCTTGAGGAAGGCTACAGAAAACAAAAGAAAAATAGATTTATTTGTCAGAAAAACACGTGCATACAAAGACAAGAGTAGGTGAGAAGAAAACAAAATAGGTATAACTTAGTACATAATATGGAAACATGAGTATAAAACA
The DNA here is from genome assembly GCA_916610215.1 of Omphaloscelis lunosa. NCBI lineage: Eukaryota > Metazoa > Arthropoda > Insecta > Lepidoptera > Noctuidae > Omphaloscelis > Omphaloscelis lunosa. The sequence goes on from OU744247.1 coordinate 7,881,310, forward strand.
GAATTAGTCGGCAGCTGCCCGTCATGACTGTGACAAGAAGGCTTCCACTCAACATGATGCTGTGCTATTGGGGACCCACAGCACTGCAGCGCTGATTTTCAGTGGTCACCGGAAAAACAGGCTACAGGTTATTTAACATCACGCTAAGATCCATAGGCGCCGAGCAAAAAAAAAAAAAACCATTATTATTACTTTTTGATCAGCCCTAGTACATCTAGAAAACCAGCAATCGCCAATATTCTGATAATTCTTTAGTAATAGTCTATTACAACATCTATTTTTCTCTTCGCATTTTGTTGCTCTCATTTCATTGCTCTATACGTTCTATTGCTCTCATTTCGGACCTATGCTCCAGTAGGCATCTACGGACCTATTAAAATGTGTCTCTTTTACTACGTATTACGCCCAGTTCCCATGGCTACCCCTATGGGTAAAAAATACCTATGGGTATTGATTCTATAATCTTTTTGCCCTTCTACACGAACAAAGGCAGTCTACAACTCAAATATTCATACTACTCATTCCTACGTACGTAATCCTTACCTAGGTATTTAATCAATTGTCTAGAAAGTTGGAAGGATCGATATCCCGATCGCCATCGTATTACACGACCAAATCAGATATCTCCATTTTTAATACACTTTCTTCCTACAATGATATTCCCACATTGGCAGTGTTATCAAGGATTTTGTCTCGGATAAAAGAGTACGGAGCTCAGAAACTGTGTAGGCGGTGGGCGTGGCGGGTTAAACCACGCCTACAGAGTGGGCGTGTCGTATGATATTAAAATTCATTATCTGTATGTATTACTTGAAAATGCTTGGACCCAATGAAAACAAGTGAGAGATATTTAATAACCCCGAATAGTTTGAGTAACTTCGTTAACTCTAAATGAATTAAGTATGCTTTAATTTTTACTTGCTGCACTAAACTCTAGCATCAAGAAATATTTTGTAATAAAAAAAAAAATTACACAAAATTACAACGAGTTAATAATAATATTATAATTATTGGTTCGATTAAACAAAGTCCTCAGTTTGGTAAATTTATGCAGAGCAAGCCTGAAAGTAGATTTCATAGCCCCTCAGGACACGCGCTAAATTTTGAGTAGATAGAAATAAAAGCGTGGAATAAATTAAAAAAAAAACATGCTACTAAAAGAGACTGGACGGGAAAAATTCGACTCAATAGAAATACTCACCAGAATTGTCTTACTCGACCACCATTGAAATCCTGCAGGCAATTTTATAAAACATAATTTTAGTGCTAAACTGAATAATTAGTGCTAACTACAAATATTTAATATTAACTAGTATATAAACAATTTTATTATTATCAGAATTTTATTTCAACAAAAAACGAATTAAAAGAAAATTGCCACGACGTCGCTACAACAGTGGTTACGCTGTAGCTGTTATTGGCTACGCAAAGGCGGAGCCTTTTACGACGTCACACGAAGTTTTCCGAACACCACCGACGTCAAACACGTAAAACAAAGAACCAGTTTTCATTGACCCTTACTTTCTCTACGTGATACTCGGCTGCAGTCTGAGGGACGTAAGGTGAAGGGGAGCGAGGGAGGTCAGCGGAAAATGGTTCTGATTTAGGAGAAAATCATGGGGGTTGAGAAAAGGGATTCGCCAGGATACTGTTACGTAACGTTAGTTGAGCGACGTCTACGCTCGCGGTAGGTCGTGTCGCGCTCGCTTTGTTCGGAAAACATAAACAACAACAACGTGTTTACTGACGTAAACAACACGCGGAACTTTGTTAAAGGACTTTCTAGCAGTTGCAGTTTCTAAGGTAAGGTTGTTTTATTTTGTTGTTGTGTAGTGTTAATTGATAAATAAGTAATATAGGTATATTTGTACGTATGAGCAGCCTATTTTGGTTTGATTGGATATTTAGTTAATAAAGTTACAAAAAACATGAACCGTAAAGGGTGAACTTTTAAATAAAATAACTAGTAAGATACGTTTATTAAAGCATTTATTTATTCGATAGGTTAAAAATAAAATAGTAAATAACGGGTTAAAAAAAAAGAAATTTTATTATATTATAAAACAAAATAACAATCCATATTTTTATTTAATATAGCTGATTTACTAAGCATGTGAATTAAAAAGATTCCATACCATGGAAACTATTAAAAGAATGTATAAAACTGGCTTACCCTAAACGTATCTACAGTAATTAATAAAACAAGTGGTCGCTCACTGGTCGAAATTCGCTCATAATTCATTTAAATTTTAAGTTTGATACAGTAATTCAGATAGATCATACTAATTCAATACTAATTCCATCCTGCCATGTAATACATTCTAAGGTAGCCATTTTAAACCATTATGTGTCAAACGCATGGTAGTGTCTGTAATGTATTTTTTTATTATTAATTTCATTTATTTTTAATGCATATTGTTTTAAAAAATTAGCTTTCTGCACTCCTCTCCATATAAACTTTAATGTGCCAAATTTCATACTCCTCCGTTCAGCGAATATTTCGAAAAAAGGAGTATTACAAAGTTTTTGCTTCACGTATTAATATACATATATATATAAATATTAAAAAGTCAATCTACCCTTGACATGCGACACACAAACCAATAACCAAATGACGCCTTTTGATTCCTATGTGTTAACATTGGCATAGGGGTCATTAGGGGTAATTTGGTTGCAAATGACTTCTCCTACATCCTCTTAACGGATTGCCGACGTATAACCAATAACCCTGTATATATTAGTCTCGCAAAAACTCCAAAATGGCTCGACCGATTAAAGTTTCTTGAAGTGAATACTTCTTTAGGCGCGTTGGGCATTTTTGAGATGGGAAGAAACAATTGAACTAGCGATACCGTTACCTAATTTTTGTAAACGCATTTGTGCTCTTTATTTATATTACGTTACGGATCAATGTTCTATGCAAGTATTTTTGCTTTAAAGGTTTTGGTTTTTTTTTTTGTTTTCACTTCAGTCTGCACTCGCGGACCGCCAATTTTTTTTTTCTTTTTTGTCTTGTTCGTCTGTATCAAGGGTGGTTTAGAATAAAGAAAATTAGGAAAAACCCAAAGGAAGAGCCAAAAAAACGAAATCGAAATTTTGACAGGACTAGGTTAGACAGGTCAACTAGTAAATGCCTGTGTCCAATTTTTTTTTGTCCGTCTTGTAGATTATTAAAAAATATTGAATTATCGTATTTTTCTTTTTTGACGTAATTATAAGATTACGGCGACACATTGATTTAAAATGTGGCATGACGTCACGCATTGCTAGATTTTATACTGAGTTGTGACGTAGCGAGCCCCCACTCCCCAACTTTAATGCGTGTTTTCTAAGTTATATTTGACTAATACGTACGTGTCTAATAATAATATTTTTTTATTATCTGAACGACGGACTAAATAGAATTTCTTTTTTACCTAGGTAACTACCCAATTAACATGCATGAGCAGCAATTGAGTAGGTACTTAACGCCCGAAAAAACCTAATATGAATTTTTAATTTTCACTTTTCAAAGTTTTGTTATAATCTTATAAAATACCTACCTACCTTACCTTACCCATACTTTTTAAATCTAGATTTAGATCAGCTATAAAAAAAACTACTTTGGCAATTTAAAAAAAAATATTATTTTGATTTTGTCCATGTCCTATCTAGAAAATAAAATTAAAATTACCTAGGTACCAACTTGAGATATCGGCTAGGGACAGATACACACTTACATTGTGTAGAGATCCCTACTGCCGTCCATGAGACTTCTTTTCTTGTGTACATCCCCATGGATGTCATGACATCCATGGGGATGTACACAAGAAAAGCAGAGTAGTCCATTATTTACTAGGAAAAATATTTATTTTCCGTATCCGCAATTAATGTTAGTAAAATACTATTAAACATTCATGCTTACGCTTACTATAGACAGCACTATGTCATCCAAAAATTTTGCAAGAGTAATTAGTTAAAATCAAAGTCAAATCATTTATTTCAAATAGGCCCTTGTATGGCACTTTTGAACGTCAAAATTTACAAAATAAAATAATTGATTCTAGTCGCCCCTTCCAAAAGGTAGTTTTCGTATGGAAATTCCACCGTTACTCTTTTAAAATGTTTTACAATAGTTTGTATTATTTATTAATTATTAATTATTTATATTGTACGTACATTAGTTAAATAATTATATGTGAAGACGATGCACCTAGAATAAAATTACTTTACCACAGTAGGTAAAAAGAATTTAAAATCAAGCAACCACAGATAATTTAATTATGTGATAGATACATGGTGCTCACCTATTTATAAACATTGTAAAACTAGACGATTTTCCTAATTTTTTTAAAATTAATAAGTCATTGTGTGAGGATTAATAAGTTATTTATTAATAAGTCAGTGGATGATTTCATTCTGTGATTACTCACAGAATGAAATACCTAATTAAGTTAATAATTGATGTCATCAGAGTGAGATTCGCATAAATTGTGACATCTTTATAATTATGTAGGTAAAGTTAAAAAGTTTTCCATGCCAGCTTATACGAATGAGAATATTACTTCAATATATATACATTCAAAGCACCTTGGGTGAGCAACTCTTCTACCAGCCATGCTAATTGGCTAATCTTTTTGACACGAACTAATCAGTACCCTAATTGCGTAACTTATTTTCATAAACAATTTTGCCTAATTTGTTTCATTTTGACAGTTCAACAACATTTATTGCGTTATTTCCGTTGTTGAGCTGTTTTTTTTTTTTCAAGTTATGAAGCAATGGATTAGCAATCTGTTTCAAATCGAAACAGATTGTGTTGTATTGCGCAATTAGGGTATTGGTAAACCTCGGACCAAAAAGAGAGAAACAGTCCAAATCTTTACATTTTAATATCATTTAAGTGTACCTCAACAAAACAGTTTTTTGGCAATACTTGCGAGCTGCGACTAATTAAACAATATCTGAATATTAAATTGTCAAAGCTAGAGGGTAATACTGTGCTATGTTAATAATGCAAAGATTGAACAATTGAATCCGCCCGCGATACCTGTTATTAAATATGTAAATGAGTTATTTATTCAAGTCGCACCACTTTCTGAGGGGGTCTCTTTATGCTAACTTTCAATGTAATTCGCGACTCGCCTGTCATGTTAATGTGAGATGCAGAAGTTGTTTTAACTGATTTGGAGGTGTCGTTTCGTGACACTAATGTGTCGTGTTTCATTTGAAATAATTAGGAGATTAAAATCGTTTGTAATCATTTAAAAGTTACATCTTCATTTATCGATTATCGATCTTAAGGCGACGATAATCGACTTTTAATGATTTTATACTGAAGATCATGTCTTATCGAGTAGTCTTAATGATTTCGAAAAAATATATGTTAAATTAGAGCATTTTCTTATTATCTAAATATAGGAATATTTTAGATTATGTTTATATTAAATAGTGAAATTAATTTGTAAAATGATGTCTAACGCGGATAAAAAACTAAGAATCACGAAAAAGCGTCTTTTTCTGAAACCTTCATCATTTTAAAGATAGTTCAATTTTTGATCTTTTAGTATACGTGTTTTATTAGAATATCTTTAGTTTTATGTATAATAAATTAATAATGCCTCTAATTTGGGACAGCGCTCCTTAATGGGTAAGTCTTATTACTGGCTGGACGTACGACGCGCTGCGTGAGCTCAGTACACGTAAGCTAACCATTTAAGACCACTGGCATATATCTGCGTCTTAATGAAGCTTTGCTTTAGGTAACTGCAAATTTAATATCAAATTAAGTGCCTAATTATTTTATTGTATTATATGTATAATTTGCAAATTTGCGTACTATGTACCTACTACAGAGCTATCATTTACCGGGTGATATGTCTTTCATTGACTTGAATGTGCCCTGACGGCTGAGAGTATGTCATGCTTACTCAGATGCCTCGCTGAAGGTGGTGCGTGTGTTGGATCATTTAGCTCCCTTCAAAATGGTTCAGCTGAATGGTGCTGATCCATGCGTCATGATTGTGAACGGGCGTCGTCATTTGGGACTGGTCATCTCTTAAATGCTCATTTCAATAAAAAAAAAGTAATTTTTGTTTCTATTTGCTGTTCTCTAGACGCTTTTACGGTGTAGGTACGTCTTTTTTTTACATCGTTGTTAGATATAAGTATAGAATCAACATTAATTATTTATGTAACTAATATTTTTGTAACAAAGAGTATCCATGGAGTTTCTTGCCCGTTCTTCTCCGTAAATACTACGCTTTGAAATGGGCAACTAGCTTCATATTTCTAACTGAACGCCTCTTTCACAATGCAGAAGTGTCTGTAAATGGTTTAATTGAAATAAATGCTTTGAGTATGAGTTTGAATTAAGTAAATAGTTTTTAAAACAAGCTATCGAAACAAAGAAATGTATGCTCGAATAACATAATTAACTTGTAATTGAAAAATCGAAAATTGAGATTACAAAATTAACCTCAATTGTTTAAAATTAACCTCAATTGTTAAATAAAAAATATCTTTAAGGTGATTTATAATTAGAATTTCGGGTTTTCAAATAATAAAATCAAAGAATACCAATTTCTGGATCCGTAATTAAAAAGTTACAAAATCTAGTTGCTTTCAATCTCATATCAGCGACAATGAATAGTCAAAATTGTAGAAACCTTTAAAAATGTTGGCAAATTGTTTTTGTTTTGTTTTAGAATTCGAAATCTACGAGTATACAATTCTGGAATTGCCTCTCAGCACTCAATTTGTAAGTTGCATCAGATACCTAAGTTTTCTTATCCATTTCTTTAAATTTTCTTCAGTTACTTTTAGAACAGATCATACATTCAGAGGACCACATTTCATGACTAGATTTTAACGTCAACATTGAAAAAAAAGTCGGGAAGTATCTTGGGACAAGTTCCTTTCGCTGTATTGTACTCGTACTGTACTGTAGCCATCTAGTATTTGTTTATAGAAGCTACAAAATTATTCTAGATGGCTCTGTATTCAAAAATAAAACTTTTAACTTGAGCCCTTGAAACTGACTTTTTCGGGCATAACCCTTTTTCGTTACGTGACGATTTCTACCAGTCAACTCCTACCACAAGGCGCGTTAAAAAACTTCGTTCCAAAAATATTATAGGTGGGTACTATCGAAAAAACGCATATCTATACACTGTAAAGACTATTCTTGCTTGCAGCGCCCGGCCGCTATAGTATCGCATACTTACAAAAAAAGGGTCGTGTGCACAGGATTTTGTTTTCAAATTGCTTAGATATGCATTACCCCGATGGTACATATACTAAGCCCACGTACGCACGGACGTAATAAAATCGCGGCGATTTTTTTTCGAGCACTTGATTTTCAACGCTCTGAATATCGCCGAGAGTTGAAAATCCAATAGTGTGTTTTTTCTACATGCTGGGTCGAGAGTGCGTCCCAGCGAGTTGGATTGAAAATCCAGTGCGCGATAAAATGCCGCCGCGATTTTATTACGTTCGTGAGTACGTCGGCTTAAAACCATAAAAGTCACTTGTGCATGAACGTTAAAATCCAAAGAATTCGCAGCAACCGAAAATTAATTCTCTTATTAATAGCACAGTGTCAACATAATCTCAAGTTAATTTCAAAAGAAAAGCCAAACCAGCCATCTAAATTATTAATTGGCGAATATAAATATAAAACAATACAGCGATACAAGCTTCGTCTCTGGGGGATCGTTCAATTTAGATTATTTATCGTAAGGCGAGCGAGCAATGGCGGCCGAAGCTAGCTAATTTACAAAATAAATATTGGCTCAATCAGACGGTCGGCCTTCTTATCTGTTGTTTTCACTAATTGTTATTTCTTCATTATTGTCTCGCTTAGAAATATAGTCTGTATTGGTTTAAGAGCAGTGGTGGCCCAGTGGTAACGGCCCTGACTTACTTACTTTTGTAGGTTGTAGATTCGACAGGCGCTTTACTTTATGTAAATTATTTCATCACCACTGCTCTCAAAACGGTGAAGGAAAACATCGTGAGGAAACCGGCATGTTCGAGAACCAAAAATTCGAAGACATGTGATATGTACTAACCCGTACTGGGCCCGCGTGGTGGATTACGGCCCAATCCCTCTCACAGAAAAGAGGCCTGTGTCCCAGCAGTGGGATAAAATAAATTACATGTAATTAATCTGCCGATAGCTAAAAAATAATGAACGGTGTATGTTGATAAGTTCAGAAAAATATAAATAGCAAAGAATTATACCTACTAAAAAGTAAGAAAAAAAGAAAATTGAGTCAAGACATAAGTTATGCCTGGCCTTTTCGCAACTATGTTGGGGTCGGCTTTCAGTCCATCCCGATTTAGCTGTATACCAGTATTTTAAATGGAGCGACTGCCTATCTGACCTTCACAACCCAGTTACTGGGTAACACGATACCCCTTGGTAAGACGGGTTGTCAGACTTTCGGGGCTTCTGACGACCAGTAACAACTTATAATGTTGATGACTAGATTATAATGTTCCCACTGTTGGGACACATGCCTCCTGTCAGTGAGAGGGAGTGGGCTGTAATCCACGCGGGCCCAGTGCGGGTTGGTAGATGTCACATGTCTTCGAATTTTTGGTTCTAGGACATGCCAGTTTCCTTACGATGTTTTCCTTCCCCGTTTTGAGAGCAGTGGTGATGAAATAATTTACACACAGTAAAGCGCCTGTCAGGCTTCAATCTACAACTTGTAAGTCGCAGCGTTCCCACTGCTCCTATCTATTTAATCTTATTTGTTTAATTATCTCTCATTATATAACCAAAAAGAATAACAAGACTTACCTAGGTGATAATCATAACCTCACATTTTTCACCCCAAGTATCTAGAATTGTTTATTTTTGCAGCATTTATGCTGTCGGTCCACACTGACTGCCGCAAGCGTCACCCACCATCATCCACAACAACAGACATGAATACAAACGGACAACAAGACGTCCATCTTCCTTCGCATATCCTCCTAGCATTGTTTTCAATAAATTAAACGTAGGACAAGAGGCCCGGACTGCGTAAACAGCCCCCGGCCTCCGTCAACACAATTATTATCCTCGGACAGCTACCCTCGTGTCGATAAACACCCTCTAAATAAATTAACTGGACTCTATCCAAAACATTTGTTCAGCCTCCGTTTTGAAAAAAGTTAATTAGTTTATGTCTTCATTAGCTACGTCTTCGACATTGTTTTGATTGTCTGCAAAAAAGAAAATAATTGAGATCTAAATTCATAGCCAATTACTTAGGGCTTTATTTATAAATGTTGCTTAAGGGGGAAGCGCTAAGGTAGCCCGCGAAATTCAAATTTTCTTACGTTTTTTGCAATTTGCTGGTCAGTATTAAGTATTAAGTATCATCGATCAAAATATGATTCGCGGTCGTAACAAATATGTTTTTACAGAATTATAATCATTAAAGTCATCAACACAACTCTCTAAGACCACGTAAGTCCAAAGAATAACTGTTTCATGAAATCATCATTCTTTGGACTTACGTGGTCTTGGAGAGTTGTGTTGATGACTTTAATGATTATAATTCTGTAAATACATATTTGTTACGGCCGCGAATCGTATATTAATCAACGTACAACTTAATACTGACCAGCAAATTGCAAAAAACCTAAAAAAAATTGAATTTCGCGGGCTACCCTGGCGCTTTCGCCTTAAAGATAAGTAATGATTAGCGACTGTTTTACCATATATACGTATACATTGTTGACGTTTGAACGTCAGCAACATTTATAAATAAACCCCATAATGTTTTGTATCATTGCTTTGCTAAGTTAAGCCTTTCGGCTCCTTGTCCGTAGTTACTAATTGAACGTGAAATATGTTTACATTATTATGTTGTTTTATATGCTGCATGATTTTGATCAAAGAATTACATACTTCAATAATCGTAGTTATAACATAATGCTCCTGAATCCGGCGTATAAAACCGTACCCCAAAACCTATATCCATCGATATTGGCAACTTCACTAAATTATGTTTTAATTTTGTTACAGGTTGGAACCATGGCCACCGCTCGACCAGCAACAGCAGTCCCCCGCACCAAGAAACAGAACCATGCAAACATTCCGTGCCCCATAGAAAACTGCGCACGATTTACGTACGGCAAATTACCAGACCATCTCACCAAGATCCATGGTCTCACTGGCGCTGAAAGAGATACTCTCAACGAACAACAACGAAAACGATTCTTTAACGGTGAACTCTGCCAAGTACGATACCTCAAGGAATCAGCCATTCGAGACCTTTGGGGTTCAGACTATGAAGATCCTCGAATCCGTGCGAAAATACACCAAAGTTACGGTCTAGTTAAGATACGAATTATACCCCTGGCTGCTACCCAACGTGCTCGACCACTTACTGAACAAGATGCAAATGTTCTGACTGCATACAATGCTCGGACTGCACCGAGACCAGCACGGGTCCAGAAAACTAGAAAGCGACCACGGCCTTACCCAGCACCGGAGGCCAGTCCGGTAGCACGTCGAGCTTCAAGCGAGTCCAGTGAAGAAGAAAACACCCAGAACCCATTACCACCATCCCCCCCTCCTTCGTCACCATCCCTTCCACCGTCTCCAGCTCCTTACGAACTACAACCAGTCGAAACTCGCTTACGAGATATCTTCGATTCTAAAGTCGATGCTGGATACAAAGCTGTTATTGATGATATGAAGAAGTCAATGACTATGGGCAGGACGCTCGGCGCAAGAAAGCGTAAGGCGTACAGAACATACCGTCGGTATGCGAAGAGGTTGATCGTCTTCCTTCACAGACAACATTCTCCCTTAGCATATGACGTAGACGTTCTTCTGTGTGGAGAAAGCCAAGTCTGCGCCTTCCTAGAACGCATCAGCGCTGAACACAAGACGAAAACCTTAAGGAATTACATCGTTGCTGCAATCAAGTTACTGGATTCTCGACTCTTTGCTATAGAGACTGACCCTTCTTGCAAGGAGAAGGTGGCTTCAATGACACGCGTATATGACGTACTCCATGGACGTTTGACGGAATGCGACCGATTGCTGGCGCAAAAAGAAGTGGCCTGCCAGAAGAAATCATTACCATCTTTCGAAAGTGTTATGGATCAAAGTTTCAATGACTACGATGAGTTAGTGTAAATTGTGAAAATAACTTTTTTGACATTGTCTTATTAATATGGACCCTGCTGCTATTTCGTCCCGCTTTCAACGTCGTCGACTAAAATAATGTGTCGTATCTAGATTAATGTAAATAAGCGACACATTTAGAAAAGATACAAATAATTTATGGCCTGTTTCCCAGTCTCCGTGTTAACGCAAATTAACACGTTTTATATTTTTAATAATTATTAGCTGTAAGTTCTGAATTCAATAACATAATCATATTTTATCTGTATCTTGTGTCGAAACTTAATTCAGTACTTGCAACACTAGTTCATAGATTTTGAGTAAAACTCTATGGTTGGGCTCTGTCATTGTCTATGGAATGACTCGGGAAGAAAGGACTCCAACCGGTCATTGTAGCTTTCATTGCAATTTATTTATTTATTCAAGTACACACCAAACATTGCTCAAGTTACTGTCAATTATGTAATTAATACATTACATCAAGATACCAAAGAAAAATCATCAGTTTTTAATTTTGCCACCATTGTTTACATTCAACATTCCAGTTGCGATTCGAACCCGCCAACCGTAAATAAATTTCGTTTAACTTATCTCGCAGATGTATAGAGAGATATTCATGAAAATTTCGTTTCAGTTTTTAATATAATGTATCTAGATATTGCTCATCCAGAAACTGTGAAACAGGCACCCTATACTCTTATAATTTATATCTAGGTTTAAAAAAATTACAACTTAACAAGTTATGTTGATGTTAAGTTTAAAAAAACCCTTGTAAATACAATAAACTACGTGTCTCAAGCAATAAGCTTATTAACATTAATGTTAGTAGATAATAAATATTATTGTATTTCTGTGTTAATCGATGAAAGTTATACTTTCTATTAGCGTGCAATAATTACACCAAATATCTAGTTTTAATATTATATTTGTGTATCTTACTGTATAAGTCTAAACAGTGGTAAATCTTATAATATTTCGGGTTTTTACCGTTATTTATTAAGGCACTAAAAACTTTTCATGTAATGGATGGATCTCACTAGATTATTTTTCATGCACACACGGCTATACATCAAGCTATACATTTCCAGTATAAGCTGATCTCGCATTGCACAGGATTTCCGTACAATGCGAGTTCAGCTTATACTGGACGTGTATAGCTTGATGTGTAGCCGTGTGTACAGTGGGCCACATGAATTGGGTACCAATTGATGCAGCCCACCATACCTATTTAACATACGTAACTATTTTATTTTTGATTTGTGTAAATATTTCTCTGCTAGTTAAATTATTTCGAACAACTGTTTGTTTTATTTCATTTGAAACCCTAAGGGCTTGTTCCTAATGTACCGGACCGGCGGATTTTCCGGAAACCGGCTCCCGGACATTAGTGTTCACATTAAATCGGATCCCACAAGAAAAATGACGCGAGGGGAGCAGGGCGGGGCGAGCGGGGGACATAGATACCGGCGCAAACTCGTTCAAATTACTCCGGTCCGGGTGTTCTATCGGCGCTTCGCAATGTCAAAACGCTCGGTTAAAATGTCGAGCTCTGGGTTTTTGCCGGATCCAGCATAATGTGAACAGCTTCATTTGAATTCTTTAGCCACTAGCTCTTCGAGTTTTGCCATGCCGCCAAATTAATACAGATGTGACACTCCGCAAAATTATTTAAATAAAAAGCGACTCTTAACACGACACAATAAAGTGCAATTCAGGTCGCACAACACTAATTTACCTACAGTTATATTCACCTACAAGTTACCTCTCTTTCTATCGCGTAACTCTTATACCTTCTGACCAAATTAGGGTTGTCGTCTTTTAGAGAATATTTAATTACCAGATATGTGCCTATTACTCTACTTTTTTGAACAACTGACGTTTCAATTAAACCTAGGCTCAGTACTTACTTTAATTTGTTTAGTCTCCATTATTTAATAATAATATGTACCTACGTAATTGGGCAAATAAAAATGTATGTACGCATACCCTGTTGTCTACATAATCAAAATCTTACTATGCATAATATTTAGTTATGGTTATAGTTAGTCCGTGGTAGGTACCCACCAAAACAAAAATACTATTTAAATAAGTACTTTCCTACCTATACTTATCAAAGCCTGAACCTGAACTTGTAAGAACAAAACTATACCTATAATAATAATAATAAAAATTAATATACATTCCATTTAAAATTATTTAAGGAGCCTTTGCGAGTTGGCTTTGGCCCCTCGTACGCCTTCCAAAGGTCCAGGACCCTAGGGTTCTGAGCAATATCAATGATTTAATATTCTAACTATGTAAATACGGGTGTCATTGATAAAAATAACAAATGTAAAAATTTGGTAGGTAGGTAGGTAGGTACCTGCCTAATTACTAACTTCTTATAGGTATACGAGCATTTCTTTAGCTTTCGGTGTCCTTTGGAAGTGAGAAAAACGTAAGGTTCGGATCCTTATTATTATTTATGCAGCCAAATTCGATGCAATATACTGTGGCTTTCATTTTAGTATTTTTAATTTTAATATCTCGCGATGAACGGACGACGCGACGCGGCGCGAATTGATGTACACACGGCTACACATCAAGCTATACATTTCCAGTTCAAGCTGACCTTGAATTGTACGGAAATCCTATACAATGTGAGATCAGCTTATACAGGAAATGTATAGCTTGATATGTAGTCAACATGTACAACACGGCGCGGCGGCGGCGGCGGCGCGGCGGGCGGCACGACGGCGCGGCACGGGCGGCGCGGGGCAGCCCTATTCAATTGGCACAGTAAGACAAGGCCGCCGCGTACTTGTAGCTTCATACCTAATCTGCGGAGTGTCCCATCTGTATTACTCTGTGGTAGTGGGAACCTGGCCTAAAGTAAAATACCGACAAAACGCCTATATTAAGTTCATAAAATAAATGAATACATAAAGACACCAAAATTAAACTACTTACTTGAATAACAGGTACAACTATATCGCACGCATCGCATCGTCTTAGGTACCTACTTGATTGATAAAGATTCCCTATCCACGTGTGGGGCGTGTTCTGGAAACACCACTGCGATAAGAATATCCTTCACTTCAATACTTCGCCCATATAAAAGAAGCAGTCAAAGATTAGTAGGTAAATTAGCAAGAAGTGTTTGACAACATGACGTAGCCGTAGCGCTACGACACTTCCAGCGGCCATCGTCTCATTATCGTAGCAGTTCGAATCGTAGCAGGCGTAGCAGAAGCAATAGGTTAACATGAAGCAGTTGGTGTATTTTGCAAAGGAATTTGTTAAAATCCATGTGAAACCATTAGTATTAAATTGATAAAGCCCCGCCTACCCAGATAATGTCTTGTCGCCTGTGTTATCACGGTAGTTCACAGTTGGCCAACGGTTAGATTAGTCTAGTTCAAGGTGAAAACGGAATCCAAACAGTCTAAAAAGTATTGTCATCATGATAACTGTCCTCCTACGCATACGCTGTACGTGGCTTTTATCTACGTATCAAATATAAATGCCCTTGACATGAGCAAAGGTATACTAATATAAAAATTGTCGTATTGTATGCCACCAGTGGCGCTAGCATAACTTTTGTAACACACAATCTGTAGCAGCGGCATCTGTGTTCACGAAACAACGTTAAAACTTGACGTCATAATGATATGTTTTGCTATTCCCCGCTAGGGAGCAGTAAATCCGTCTGATCGCTACTAGCACTGCTACTACGACTTTATGTTGTCCTAGTACATGGCGATCGTAACTGCCTGCTCCAGATTCTCCACTTACGTTCCGAACGTGCCATTCTTAGCGCCCCGTTCGCCTTGTCATTCTTGACGGTTGACCTCTTTTATTACCAAGGAATCTGTCTATCCAGCCAGTAATTCTGGAATACGCTTGAAAATCACTTGACTGTCGAAACATCCATTTGAATTACAAATTATTTATTTGTTATTTTTGTTCCATTTTCAATTAACTGTTCTGGATCTCAAAAGCAATTTTGTGCATCCAAGTTTTTGGAATGCAAAAATTGAGATCAAATAAACGGTTTTGTATTGAATATAATTATACTCTTGATTTCTGAAAGAGAAAGAAAGTATTTAGAGTGCAATAAAATCTAAGAAATATGTTTTCCTACAAAAACCAGAATAGTAAAATATCGCTGGCAAACACAATTTCCACCTCTGCCAAGTTGGTTATACAATACATGATACTTCGTAAAAAAAGCGACTGACTCAGAAAAAAAGTATTTTTTAACGTCGTTAATAAAACCTACTCACATATTTAACTAATCTTAACTTAGACAAGAAAATATTCTTGATAATATTCCGCAATCTGCACGATGACATTATTACAAAGAAAATTAATTGCGAGTTAACAAATTTTCTTGCAGGTAACAATAATTTAACCACCACACAATTATTTTAAAATAATAATCAATATTAATACTATAATAAATTAATAATACTGATTATTATATTGATAATTAATTTAAATAAAAATAATCTTGAAGTTCGTTTTTGTATTTTAATGTGCTAAGGGTAATTTTGTTGGGCGTAAGGGTAAATGATTGAGGGCAACGCAAGTTGCCCTATAAAAATAATACATGGTGCCGATGGATGAACAAGCGAAGCATTGAACGACATGTAGGATGATTTTATTTTAAGCAGGTTACTCACAGGCTATTCCTGTACCCATACTACCTTGAACCGTTCAGAAGTACGACCTATTTCAGTTTACTGACTAAACGAACAGTCTCGTTTACGATGCGAATATAAAATGTTTTTCAATAATATCTCCAGAGGGTGGGACGCAAGGGCAAACACGTCAAACATTATTCAATCATCACTTCGCTAAAAATATTTCTGAATCATTGTTCAAACTATTCTTTAAAATGAACCAAAAGAAAAATATTTCTTGAATCATCGAACGTATGAAAAGTGGAAACTAGTTCATGAAAAATGCAGTGATAAAATAGGGTGACCTTGTTGAGTCCCGGAAAATTACGTTTTTTTTTTTATTTTAATTGACGTTTTTTAGAAGCAATGGTAACTAAGACGATTTTATATAATATTAGGTACCTACCTTTTTGTACTTTGGATTTTTTTATTTATTTATTCAGATGATTTTTTTTGCTTAAAAAAGAGTTATATTTATGGAATATTTCTTAAACAGCCCAGACTGATAACTTAATATTTCAAACACAGTAGTAGTGTTTGCACAAAGTCTAAGAGATACAGCAGCGCCAGTAGATGAATGATTACATTACAAAATTGCAATGCAGCGGTAAACAATGCAGCACGAACTGGATGACGTCACGCTCATTCGGTGCAAAGTGCATGTATGCAGCTTAACCTTCTAGCGTTCATGTTACCCTGGTGCTCGTTCCTTTTGTAAGCGACACCAAAGGGGCCCTATCCCCTTCGAGCACCCTTCTCTGGGTCAATGCGCATCTCTCGGTCATTCACCGGACCGACCTTCATCCGTTGTTTTTGTCTTTATGCGTGTCTAGTTGACACTTTTGCATTCACGCGTTTTTCATGCGTATTTCTGTCAATTAAATTCAATTTAACAGAAATACATGTAAATTCCATACAATAAATTGGACTTACTCCTGTGACTATCTCTAGAGATCTTGCAAGAGATGCATAGACCAGCTGTCTAACGTAACTTCATAGATAGATATTTCATAAAGTGGAGACTTTTGTTGTACAAATGCGTCAACCATTTTCTTTTTGAGCGTAACAGGGTTGTCGCAATATATATAATAAAAATACAACATCCCGAATTATTTATTATTTAATAAACTAATATATCCCGAATAAGTCCTTTCCATTTACTTTTAATAATTATTAAAATGACATTGAGCTAACTGAATAATGAGAGGAAATAAAATAGAGCTAAACAGAATTTGTTTGTCGACCTTTGTATAACACATTTGCGTTGCAATTTATAGTATGTGTGGCATGTAAATGATCTGCAGTAGGATTCTGCAACACATTGTCTTACCAGGAACTCTGTGTACGAGGAATGCAGAATAAACTAGTAGTTCGATGCAGTAAACCGCATAAAACGGCCGTGCAATATAAATGCATCGATGATGACTGATATGACGGGCGAAACCACACACTGCTGCAGTATTTACACTTCACCAACACATTGATGAAACGTCAAAATGATAAAGTTGGCAAGGTATGTGAAATATTTACATTTTGTATTTATTTTATGAATATGCATTAATCTAGTCAAAGAAAAACTCAAAATATGCATTAATCTAGTTAAAGATAAACTCAAAATATAAATGAAATACAGTTACCCTGATTTTTTGTCAATTTGAGACCGTCTAGAAACAGTTGAATGTAGGAGTCTTATTTTTCTTCATGTTTTCGTAAAAATAATGATGAAGATATTGTTATTGTTATATTTTATTTAATGAACTACTGCTTTAAATTTCATGTGGTATGCGTCCCATTAGGTATTCATATTTAATTACTTTTTGACTTTCCGTTTCAGTTATAGGTAGATAACTGAACCGGAAATTCAAAAAGTAATTGCGCCGCACCGGTTTATACAAACCCTTGATATGTAACATCACATAAATAAAACTCAGATATGAAACACAAAGCTTAAAACAAAGTGTGAAAAGTTTCAACCTCATTTTAGTTTAGGCTGGGAGTAAAGTAACGATTTTCTTGTACGATAATCTTATTATAGATGTCTAATATTAGTATCCTAACGAATACTATTGATGCAAAAGTGAGTTTGTTTGTACATGTTTGTTTTTTTGTTACGCTTTCACGCTAAAACGGTTGTACAGATTTAGATGAAATGTGGCACATGGGTAGACCATGACCTGGATTAGAATATAGGGTACTTTTATCCCGATTTTTCCACGGGATGGATGTATCTTATGCGAGTGAAACCGTGAGGCGCAGCATTTTTTTTTTTATTATTGTAAAATTTTTCCTATCCAACGTGAATCGGACAAATGTATATTTGTCGGATGGACTGTCAGACTAGGAATTTCTGAATTTGAGACCAGCCTTATAGCAAAAATAGAATCTATTAATAAAAATCGCGTGAACACGTGTTCATCTTCCCTCGGATCACCTTTTCAGTGAGATGGCATGTTAAATAAATAAGGATCACAGCTGTAATCCAGCATTTATTAACATGCTTATGTCGAATTATTCAGGAGGTCCTGAAGAAACCAATTGCTCGACTTAGATTTTTCGTAGGCCTTTTATTAACCAGATTACCAGATCATTAAGTTCTCCAACGTTATAAATAGCGATTGCTAATTATTTCACAAGAATTTATAAAACAATGAAACAGCAATTTCCTTCAAAATCCTTCAGATCGTGACTGAGAGTATGTTACGCAATTGGGGTGCTTCGTGCCACTTCCAGCAGTTTCATTGAAACTAAATTTAAAAAGAAAAGTTTAAAACAGTATTTATAATTAAACAATTCTTAGCAAGCCCGGCCAAATGGGTTTCTAGTGCAGTTTTTTGTATCGGTATAAGTTTGTTTGCAGCTACAGGCAAAAAAAAACTTTAGCAAAACTATAAATTGGCTATAAAGTAGAAAATGTTTATTTAAAAAGAGCAGACACGTGCATACTGCACTCATGCTGGTATAAAACAGAAATTTACCTAGCCTAGTAATAAAACTGAGCCATTAATACAACTGGAAAGTATGGACTATGAACATGGGTGTGAATTATCATCGTATGTACCTATTTATTTCAAAGAAATTCCACAATAAACGTTACTGGCCACGTACGGGGATATTTCTGTCGATCGTTCCCTCGTTTCTGCGTCGTGTTTCTTCGCACTGGTATTTACATCGATAGAGCTTTGCTGGCGTATAAAACAGGTTATAGAAGCGAGTAACGCTTATTTAGTTCTCAACTTTGGTGAGAGAGCCATCTAGTGACCACCGTGTGAAACGTTCACGTGTGTGATTTTGTGTTCATTAGTGACAGTTTTTGGAAATCCTTGTTTTTCAAAATGCCTGGACGTCCTATTTGGCAGGTAAGAGATTTTATTATATTTTACTAAGATCTTTTAAAGCATAATTATGCTGCAAAAAATGTTTTTAATTGCAATTACTTGCTTAAACAGTCTTGGAATTACAAATAAAGGTATCATTTAACAGCAATGCCATATGAAATAATAAATGTGTTAATTATTTTAAAAACTCTTTCAATTAGAATTTTTATAGCAGATTTTATCCTGAAATAAAAATTCAAGCTGACTTTCAGTTTTGCTTTGACAATTTACCATAAATTGCGGCTAAGCAAAAATTTTATAATTTGGTCTCTGTGAAGTCTGTTTTCGTGATGCTGTAAAAATGGAACAGTGACTAATCCTAACCTTAGCCTAGCTACCTGAAAATAACAGGTGTATAAACAAAGTGTGGTTTCGTAAAACTCCACGTTTTGGCACGGTGTCAAGTTTCACTATAATGATTTATTTATTTACCAAACTTCAAGTAAATTATAAGGATTAAATAATTGTTTCACTTATTTAATGAGGAGGTTAAAAATAAAAATGCACTCGAATGTGTTTATAGATTTCAATATTTACACAACACAACCGTTTTTCAGTCAAGGTAACGCAACCATTCGGATTTAAAACATTTTCATTCAATTTTACAACCAATTAAGTATCAGTTTTTTAGTTTACAATAGTCGACAGTGATATACTGATAAAAACATAAATTGTGGGTATATTTGAAAAGTGTAAAAAAAAACTTATTTACACAGACGCAAGTTCTCATTTTGCATTTATCATATCACATCGAGACACATAAAATTACTGTTAAAAAATAATTATGTTGACATATTTTGAGTAGTTAATCCTAATTTAACTAATTCGTTTTTAAATAATTATTTGTATATTAAAACTATTACTTATAATAATTACTGATCTAAACTTTTTTATCCGTCTTTTTACTTGGCGAGACAATTTTGACATCTCCGATCATGAAATGTCCTGGTAAATTGTTGAATAATCTTTGCATAAAACCAAGTAAAATATCTTCTATCGTCTTTGATAATATTGGTCGTAAAGATTCAGACACTGGTCGCCAATTTGCATTCAAATAGGCGTTGGTACTCTCCTCTGAAAAAGAAAGAAAAAATTATAATCCTCAAAATCATCTTCATCATCAACAATAAACAAAATATTAACATCAATAAGAAACTAATAGTACAGCAACCGCCATCTATTGTTATGTTAAAAAACTATACATCAAGGTTACCGTTGATATCTCTTTGCAAAATATTTTGCGAACATGTAATTATTTCCTTGGAATAATCCAGTATACCATTTATTACTGTTATTTCCCATTATTCTCAGTGGTTTAATAAAAAGTTTTATATATTTAAATAAACAAACAATCCTCTACTGAGATGACTGTACAATTCAAATTGAGATCTCAAAGAGGAATTGCGAATAAAATTGGCAACAGTGAGCGAGCGGTTGTCAAACGTACAGCGACGTCGAAACGTCTCAACGTTGCAATTTGTAACACGTTAGTACCAGGACACCATAAAATGACGGAGCCTGAAACGACTTGCTTGACACAAGGTCCGCTATCAGCGCCATCTGTCAGCAAATAGATTGTCTCGGGAATCTAAAAATACTATTGCTACTAGTCGATAACAGATAGCGCTGTAAGACTTCGAAGTTGCAATACAGAGGGCGGTGTATATGCTAAGGACTTATTTCTGTTATAGAAAACTCGTCATTATTTATGATGGCAATTTTTTTATTGGAATGGAAGACAATGTTTTTTGTCATTTGTAATAACACTGAAATAAAGAATTTGGTGGAAATATTCTCGTTGTAAAAACGAGTAATAAGACTTCTGGTTGCATAGAACTTTATAATCAACAACTAGCGACCCGCCCCCGCTTCGCACGGTTTATTTATCTTTTCTTCTTTGTAATAGGTACAGTGTGAGTCTTTCTGTTTGCACATATCGAAATGATGGAATATATGCTTTATTTTATCGACGGAAAAAATATGTATTTTTTTTTCTGGTATTAAATAAAAAAGTAACAAAACGGTGTAACTTTTAAACTAAATGATCTATCGCGGTGAAACGAACTCCATAATGATTGGAAGTAATTAGGTGTACTCATAAAATAAAAATTGTGGGAAAAAAAACTACCCTCAATTGAAAAAAAAAATTGTAAAATTTCTGAATAAGACATTATAGAAAAAAAAAATTCTTAAATATTTTTTCGTCGATAAAATTAAGCATAGATTCTCTCACTTTGATATGCGCACATTATTAAGACTTATACTGTATGTAAGTTTAATATGTAGGTATTATACACGGAGGGCTGGCTCGTTCTTTGGCCAAAGAATTAGCATTGCCATTCAACGTGGCAATGCTGCCAGTCTTCTGGGCACGTTTCCGGATGACAGCGATGCGGACGAATACTTCGACGCCTAAGTGTCGTTTTGTTTTTATATTTTATTTATCCAAATATTTAGTTAGTCTTTTAATTTTGTATCTAGTGTAAATAGTCAATTGTGTTAAAAATTTTAAAGTTATATTTTTAATTTAAAATTATACACATAAACCTTCCAGAAGAAATATTCTAAATAATGGTGAAAATCGCATCAAAATCCTTTGCGTAGTTCAGAAGAACAATGCTGTCACACAGACAGACACGAAAAGCGACTTAATTTTTATAATGATTAGGTATTATTATTATCAGGGTTGCTTTTTTTTTATTTTACAAAACAAACAGTTCAAAATGTTTTAAACAATTATTTTTTTTCATTTTCTTTTTCATTGAGCGATTTATCAAATTTATTATTAACACAAATCGATCAGACCCAATATAATTCATTTCTAGACAATTTTAAAATTTACCTGTGGAAACATTTACAAAAAACGATCAGAATAACATAATAATCACAAAAACGTAAGTTAGTACTAATAAACTATCTGTATTCTGTGAACATACTTTTTCTTTTTATATTGTTATCAATTTAAGTAGGTATGTAACACAGATACTGAACCACCCAGTACACTCTGTACGTTCAGGTTTGCGAATTTCGATTTCCATACTTAGATGTACGAGTACCTATTACCTAAAAGTATATTTAAATATGGGGTAGTCCCCGAAATTATAAAATTATCTGACCTTTTTAATTTATTTTAGAGCTATTTAAAGTTCTAATAACTTATAATTCTTATTTTATTTCCATTCATTCGCGATTTAAAAGCATTTTTATTTTTTCTTAATGTTTAAAACTTTAAACTTGTTTTATACTGTGATTTTAAACACTTAATAAAAAGCATTGTTTTATTTTAAACTGTTTAAAATACGTGTTTTAAAACAACTTGTTTGTTTATGCCAACCCTGAATATTATTATATAGAGATCAATATCTGCAACGTCATTCAGTCTGCAAACAAAAGAAAAGAATGAAAGCATTTGTTTTTTTTTACTTACCCAATGACTCAATGCCGTCAAATAAATTGTTCATGCGTAATTTTAACCCTCCAATGGCATACTTGACATGTGCCCCAGTGATGTTGAAAAATACTAAATCATCTTTAGTGTACGTTTTGACATCGCTTATAATATCAATTGTCATATTGGCTGGAAAATAAATATAATCATTGAAAACGGAATCAAAATATTGTTTTTATAAAAAAAAAAAATGGAATGAAATTTTACATACTTGGTTCAAACCAACAAACACCGCGTCCAACCAAGGGAATAAGCAATATTTTCCCTTTCAGATCATAAGTACCCTCTATCCTTATTTTTGGAACTCGAACCTTTGTGTGGAAGTCGTATGTTTTTCCATCCACTCTGAAAAACAAGAAGAAAATGTCAAACATATATAAGCTCAATTAGATAAAAGCTGAAATTCAGGTATATTTAGAAGTTTATTGCACGTTCCTGCCACACTACCGCCTCTTATGGTCACAAATTAAATACAATATTCATTTGACGCTATTGCAATTAACCGATAATGTATTGTTTTACGCTTCGACTCGTAAAACAATCGAATGAGAAAACAGCTACTCGACTACAATTTGCTCAACTTAGTCGATCAAACAGTCGTCTACGGTACCAGGGTGTTATGAATCCACAGCAATTGTTATACTTACTGGCTAGACAACACTTGCGTCTTTCCAAACCCTGTAACGACGACGTCATCGAGAGCAGCATTGACGTTTACAGGGCCGTCACCTTGTAAAATCCTTATTTTTGGAATTTTCAAGGGATCTAAAGGCATCATTCCAATTTCTTGAAGACCTAAAGATATGAATAAAAATAGTTTCAGTGACATAAAACAGATGTCGCTAGTTGTTTCGGCTAAAGATTAGGTACGGTACATGCTCAAAATAGTGATAATGATAAAGATGATGATACTGATATCTGATAATTTGTACATTTCTTCGAAATAATATTGAATGGAAAGTATAGCTATATCAAGCTATATTTGATACCTCGCGTCACACGAGTATGGTGAAGAAATAGCGCTTTCGCTTTCCGCAAGTTATGTACAAATGTTTCGTAATTGAGGCTATGTGACTAGCCCAGTGGCTTGTGAATCTACCAACCCACTATCATGCTAGCAATTTAGCAACACTCAGTAGAAAATGCATTTCTTTGTGACATTGAGCGCGGAAAAAAAAATAGAGAAGTTAAAAACAATACTTAAATGAGTGTTCGTGTAGGTACAGTGCAAAACTTGTGACAATGATTTCCCAAAAATTCTAAAGCAAAACGTTAATATTTACAAATGTTGTTGAGAACAGAATACCCAACTTAACAATCGAAGAGAAATTAATAATAAAATAGCATGAAACAAAAGTAATTAACCGATTAGTGGCAATACACAGTGCAAACGTTAACAAACGCGTGGGGGCACATTGTACTAGGAGCGCAGCGCCGACAAGTGGCATACTATCGTGCAAGGCGCGAAACACGAACAGCTGTGCGCACTTGTGCAACGAACCAGGCACTCAGAAAGCGTGCCAGCTACTTACAAAGTTGACTGGCTGACCGGTAGCCAGTCGTACCTAAATAACAGCGTACCACTCACACCAATCAAGTGTTGCGTCTGTTTTGGTAATTTCACTAATATATTGCAACTACGGCTACTTGCCTGTGTTTACAGATGTTTTGATTGAGCAAGACAGGTTGGTTATTTTTAGACTAAGAACCGGTGGGTTAACAGTTGCACAAGATAAGATATGTAAATCGAAATGTAAATGCAATGGTCGAAATATCGGTCCAAATTTTGAACCAATTAAATTGTTGCACCAGCAAAGTTCACCAATAAAAAGTACTTAGAAGATGGCAAAACTTTGAATAGAAAGGATTGCAGAAATTTTCATGAAGCTATTAAGAATGTTAAGTGTTATAAAATAATATCAATTAAAACCTCAGTTTAATAATTACCTGGACCAAGCGCATCGAACAGTTGCTGTACGGCTTGCCGCGAGCAATCGTCGAAATCTGGATCGCTTTTGAAACATGTCTTCACAAAACTTGCTGAAATTAACATAAGCAAACAAAACATTACAACCAGAATCATTTAAAAATAATATATAATAAGCTTAACCTATTGTTGAAATTCTGTTGAAATTCAGTTGAAATGTGCAGTTGTAATGAGGACATTCAAACGACTATTACTTTCTGCCAGCCTTGACATTGACATGAATTTAAATCTAGTTCAAGCAAGTACACACTTTTACTGTGACATCTGTCATGATTCTATGATTCATAGCGGTCAGGGGTTAACTGTTGTGGATTAAAACAAAGGAGGTACAAAAACAAATGAACTTGATTGGAATATAATTAAAGAAACGTAAGATAAAATGAAATGATAAAGCTCTAGTGGAAGTCATATCAGTCATTGACAGCAACGAGAATAATGAATTCAGTCGCTTCGAAGTTGATAGAACAACATACCTTGAACTGTTTGAAAATGTAGGTAGCAAAAAGATAATCAACGCATAATAAAGTGAGTCAACAACAACCACTACTAAGGCCCACAATGTTAAATGTGTTATTAGCTTAGTTAAACATGCCTATATTGCTACACCCAAGATTCATTACATAACATAGAATTTATATTTTACTCAAAGGATCTACAAAGCACGCCAACATTCCGATAGATCTGCTGCAAACATTCGAAGCACTAAAGCTCGGTTCCTATAAACAAAAGCGAATCGTTTTCATAAGCAATGGTAGCATTTTTCATTGCCAAACTCCATATAGTCACATCCATAAGGTCTACTATGCAGAGCTATGAGGTAGGTACTTATTTGCGTCATTATTGGTAATAATACAAGAGTCTTTATTTTAACTAATAACGGTCCGTATATTATAGGAATCGGCCGTAAATAGTTTGAATTTATCTACCTTTTGCGTATTCATTATGATTAACACATAATTTAAAGAAATCGAGATTTTGTGCATACTGAAACGCAACTGGTAGATGAAATCACGTTAACTAGCAGTAAAGCAGCAATATTTTAATGTAGTGTGGAAATAAATCTTTCTTGCTCCACACATTTTGTAAACAATATTAAACTACTTTTACCTTGCGTCACAAATAAATTAAGACACTGTGTTATGTTTTGTTACAAAAGAACTGCAATCATTACTTCGGGAAAATGTTATTGCAGATATTAACCGTGCTAATAAAAAACGTGTAATCGAGTATAGACCCCGCGACGCGATCATTCCACTCGATACCTTAGAAAATGCTGTAATGCTCCATTATATAACGGCCATAATCGATTAAGAAATTACAGAACATTATGGAACGCAAAGAACCGGCACCGGGACTGTCAGACTATCACAGAAATAAAACGTTTTACACTGTATGTAGGTCATCATATAAATTGGCACGATGCAATAGCGTATACAAAAATACTTACGTTTCGTTTTAAAATATTCTCCAGTGGTACAGTGGAGCACTAATGTCACTATAAATAATTTAAACTCCATGTTTTGGTTCGGCATCTGTTGTGGTTGTAAAAGCTAGTCAGGTTCGCCCCGAGCAGGCAGCTCGAGGTGGTGGTGAGATACTAAGGCCCCGCTCTGCGGGTCTCCACATGCCTCAAGAGTGCCACGAGGAGGGGGGCTATACGCAATTGTTAACTATGTAAATAAAGCTTAAACTAATCGTTGCTCAAGTTATTATTGCTAATAATACATATAAAGTTTTTAAGATTGCCTTTTTGTCAATTAGGAATTTGACCCAAAATGTTATGACCCAAATGTGAGAATGATGAAGCAATGTTTGATAATGAAAAATTAAGGAAACAAGTAGAGGTGTACTGGGCGTTAAAGGT
The DNA here is from genome assembly GCA_916610215.1 of Omphaloscelis lunosa. Lineage (NCBI taxonomy): Eukaryota > Metazoa > Arthropoda > Insecta > Lepidoptera > Noctuidae > Omphaloscelis > Omphaloscelis lunosa. The sequence goes on from OU744247.1 coordinate 7,907,760, forward strand.
GGAAGGCAAAGCACCATTTAAATTTAAAGTTTAACCAAAGATTCAATCTAGCGTCCTGTCAATATTTGTACGTTGATTACGGAAATTCTGGTGAAAATACCACTGAAATTAGATACAAAAGACATTCTTACCCAACTGCTAGAAAAGCCATTGCTAGTACTGCAGCAATCAAGGAAATCAAGACGCTTTCCTTAAAGACACGCACATAACTAGTTCAGGTTAAATAGACTAGTTGACTAGCAATTAAGACCTTACGTGTAGTAAATAGTAAGTGTTACATTCGTTCCGTAACATCGATTCCCTCTTCTTCGACACGGCGAACGTTTGGTAATCGTGTGTACCTACGTAGACTTATTGTTATAATATTGGTTAATTACCTTGAATTTGACGGTTGTGAATTCATGTTTTATATAGCCATGTTCTAAATTTTCGTATATAACTTTCTTTTGATTTCATCGACAGTGTTATTTGCAACTGGCAGCGTTATTGAAATTTTTGAATGTTCTAAAATGTTCTGGTTATTTGTGTTCTATCTACCAATTCCAATAAAATTCTGAAGCGTTGCTCGCACTTCTGAGAAAAAATGCATAGAAAAATTTGGGGCAACTATTTTAGATTCACAAGCAGACATTTCAATATTGCGTTTTCATGGGTATCTATAGATTCAAAAGAGGTTACGTGTCAGATTTTGTCACAATCGATCGCGCGATGTTTTTCGTTCAAGATCTTTGCACAACCTTACAACACATGTTACAGACAAACCTTCTTGTGATCGTACTCGTGCTGTTCGTACGATGACTTGCTTTATAATTTGCTCTTTACATTGCATTTGCGCAACCCTATGTTATTGCTAAATATTGAACGCATCGCTGAGTATATTAATCGTAAATGTGACATGATGTTATTGCTAGTCTGCTAGATCACCTTGAACTATAATTCTTACGGTGTCTAGATTATTGTAAGCAATAGCGTTTAGATTAGACGATGAACTAGTGAAGGCCGTAGAAATCCGCTAGATGTGGGAAGCACAGAACAGGTCGAAGTGGCAGTGGGGGAGACCTATGTACAGTGAATGTCTTTCGACTGAAATGATGATGATAGTGTTTAGGTAATAAACAAACCCATTGTCATGATGATATTATGATGTGGTTAGTGCACATGTGCACTGTTTTTGTATCAATTATGAATTTTCCTAAAATGTTAGCCAGGTTTCCTTCTTGTTGTGGCAAAGGTTTACATGGGATGTAATAAAAAACGCAATGATGTAACTTAGTTTCTCATAGACGTTGCAATAATATTACCAAGTAAATCTTATATCATAACATACCGATGACATAAACTATTATCTTATGAGAAAAGATCAATAAATGATGATATTATACCAGTAACGCGCGAGACACAAAAACTTCTGAATGAAATAATATGAGATTCTTGGTAAAGCTAAAATCTGTATTGAAGATCTTCCCACTCTCGATCCGGATGTTTTATGATGGTATCCTGTCTATGAAAAAATATTGAAGCTATTAAAATAAACCTGGCCTTGTACCATCATTCTGAATAACAAAAATAAATCCGAATATATGTATGTAATCTTGAAAACAAACAAGATATAACAGATGCTTGGCGAACATTTAACAAGGCACCCACTTTTAGTAAAACTAGCAAATCTCTTGTTATTTCTCATTCATTTAGTGCAGACAATGTACCATCTCGTGAAGCTTAAAATTAAATAGACAACCACATAACATAGATATTTGACCTTAAGCTGTAGAATGATGCAAAAGGACAAACAAGTCACCTAGCAACGCAACAAGATGCGTGGGAGATAAACAAAATGAACGACGAAGAAAAAAAGAGAAAGGTATAAATGTTTTTTATTTGATAATATTCTCTAACCAAAATGTCATCACGATACATTATGCCTTTGCTTTTACAGCTCGTAAACAACCTTCAACCCACAATCTAGAAACCGTATATCAACATTCCGTATTCCACATGATTTTAAATTAATTTTTGTCTCAATGATTTCTTAAGAGTTTTATAATAATTCTTTATGCTGTCCTCGCGGTCGCTGAACGACTTTGACCCGTAAGTGAGATGCAATCGGTGCAGTTTATTCAACCACTGGTGTACAACACGTAGTACCAGTTACACGGGCATTAGAATCTAGAGGAGGTTGTTGTGAAATAATAATACTGATCATACCATAAGCGGTAAGGTAATCGCTGCATTTACTCTGCCTGCGTGCAAGAAATTATAAGGACTGAATTAGGGAAGTGTCAGTGTATAAGTATTTTCAGGACATACCGGACATACATTTACCCTTTAATTTGCCAATTGTTAAGAAACAAAAAACTACTTCATTACAGAAACACTCTTAACACTTAAAAGGCGCTTGTAAATAATAATGAATAACAATTCATAACATATTTTGAACTATAAGTACTTAGTTAAATTGTTAATTAAATTGTTCATTGCACACAAAAAAAATGTTATCTAGTAGGTACTTTATCAACCTACTGCTCATGTCATGGTTATGTGTATCAAATGCTTTAGTAAAACCTATAACTATTAGAATCATTTACATAAAAAAAGCAAATGAAATGTCTTACGCAGTTCAAAGAAACGTAGACCTAAATGTAAATAGTTCTCATCATTTGCTATTAAAATTCAGTAATGTAGAAAACTTTATTATCGTATAAAACACAAATGTATAGAGGCGCTAAGAGAGCTTTTATATAGAATATGAGACGACTTTGACAACTCTGTTCACCCGATAGACTGCTATGTTGCCTTGACCAATTATGATCCACTTACTAATCTATTACGTAATAATATCTGATTTTGCAAAACCGTCCAGCTTCTGACTACATTAACTTTATGATAGGCTCACTACTTCCACGCAAATTCCTAAGTGGTGGGAGTGAATATTTGCTTTTTTATCAAAAACTATATATAATTGGAGCTGTCGTCAAAAATATTGGTTACTATAAAAGTTAGCTTTGTTCTGTATTCAGTTAAGAGGAATAAACATATACGTACAAGGAAAAACGATGCTGTTGTTAGTTAGTCTGACTTGCGCAACGCCGTTGAAAATTTTGAAATAGAACATTTTAATGAGACATAGTTGTCAAGAGAATTTCCTGGTTAGTGTAAAACCCTTCTTCGTGTACAAACAGCGTAATGCTTTTTATAAACGAACCCAAAACACGCTAAAAGTTGAACTTTTGCCAAATTACTCGAAACATTGTTCTTACTTTGTAATTATCACACTTTAACTAAAATTTTGGCGTAATACTTGCGTATTCCCTTGACCTTGACGTAATGCCTCGTAATTATAAGTAATTAGTCTACAAATATAATACGTAATGTCAAGGTGTCGTGTGTCGTGAGGATAAATCCGACAGCGTCTTCGGATCTTGGCCGTTGATCAAGATAAACAATCTTCATAGTAACGTCGAACCCACGCTCGGATGATGGAACTGCTCTTTCTGGAACACTACGTCTAACTGATGTAACAATTTATTTATGCTATGGTATATACAGAAGCCTAGCAAATTAATGTTCGTGTTTTAAACAAAAAAAAAAAAATGCTACTGTTTTAGCTTTGCACGCCTGTCCACAGTTTACTTAGCGAGGACTAGGCTAACAGTAAATAAAAGAGTAAACTAAATTTTTACATGAATGCACGACAGAACACCTGAAAAATTCTGCCAACTTTAAATTGCTTTCCTTTCTTTTCTATTGCTACCATCAATTATTGCTTACCAATAGCAATCAATTTCCTACTTTTTATTTCCGCTAATTCAATTTTCTGAATCAAGATCATTGTTAGAAAATATTTTATTTTAAACGCTAAGTGTTTCGCATCTTCTTTAATAGTGTTGTCTTCGACTACCATATCGTCGTTCACAACATCCCATACCTTCTTGACTTACTTCGCAAGATTTTTCTAAGCAAAAACAAATCATGACCTCACTTTTTCGTTTTATCACAATCGTAGAACACTTAACCCACTAATGTTCTGTCTCCACAGCGACACCGCTAAGCCACAAACATAAAATGTATGGAACTATGGATTTGTTATTTCTAAAGACAAAGTATTTGCTGAAGATGAACACAACAAAAACACGCAGTTTGCATAGATTTAAGAATGAATAGGTTGAACGACCTCTTTGTGTCTTTGAGCTAAATAATAATAATTTAAATAGCGCACCGCTAGCGTGGCGTCGTCAATATAATATTGCGAAGCGTGACATTGGATGGCGGGATTTCGTAGAAACTTCTATGGGTTAGTTAGCATATTTTTCACGAATTTCCTGGAAATCTCGAGTAACAAACAAACAAAATTGAGGATATGAGACGAAAATAATGAATGTGCATAACGAAATAGACAATTATACCTATGCTATAGGGAAAACTTTTTCAATTTAGAATGAAAGGAACCTTGGATGTTAAGGTTCTCTTTTCATTCATCTAATGCAGAAAACTATTTACCTTTATCACCTGTGATGACGACAATACCTAAACTCATTCATATTTATCACAAATTAGATGGCCCGGTGAACTTCGTACCTCGTGTGATAAATTAAGATTTTTTCGATTTTTCGGCTGTTCCTTTAAGTCTTTCCTAAATTTCTTTTTTCCAAAACTACCAATATATTGAGGCGGACAAACAAAAGAAAAATCGATGGAGCCATTTTCGAGTTTTAGCGAGACTAATGCACGGCAATTGATTTTTATATTTATAAAAATAAGAAGAAAAATATGTACGATTTATGATACTAAGCAATGTATGTGTCAACGTTCTAACGCTGTCACATAAGAAATAAAAGAAAGAAAGAAACGAAAACATATCTGCACACAAAAATAGCTGCCGGATGAAAAGCTTCATAAATTAACAATCTGTTTGAAATGAATTTAGAAACCACAAACCCAATAGCAATTTAATGTATTATTAAAAATGTAGAAATACTTAACTATCTGGCACAATCCTAGACAGAGTAAGATTGAGATGAATAAATGAAACGTCATTGCGTTTCAATATTTTAAGAAAAATAATCCAGTGTGGATTATTTTAATTACTATTACTAATAATTTATATGCGAAAGAAAGTAACTGTCTGTCTGTCCGTCTATGTACCTGTTACCTTTTCACGGATTATGATGAAATTTGGAAAATGGCACACAATTAGAGAAGTCCATGACCTGGGTTATGACATAGGATATTTTTTTTTTATCGAAGCGGGCGAAGCCGCCGCTAGTATTCTATCTTTGATTTTGGCAAAATGAACGTCCTGATTCTAATTATGTTTTATATATAATATGTACTAATTAATCCAATGTGTTCATAAGTAAGAGGCACTTATCATATTCATTTATTAATACAATCCATAATACTGATAACACTATCAAATATTTTTTAAGCTTATAAGGATTAGAAACAGTTTGCTGACCCTACCGATAATTTGCGTATATAGAATAAATAGATAATTCCTTGGTTAAATTCCTTTGAATAAGTAGATACTTGAAATTAATGATGAAATACAATACAAAATCAAACGTCGATCTTTTAATTACGATTTATTGTGACTTAACGAAATCAATGATAGGAACAATGCAATGACACGTAGTACATGGCCTGGGTCGTGATCTACGAGGTATAATGATTGAATCAAATTTAAAAATATATATATTTGCTAGAATGCAGGTATAAAAATAAGGTCGTGAAAAATTAAATTTGAGCCATACATTCAGCCCAAGATTCGACATACAAAATTTAAAAAAATAATTCAATCGAATGATTATAATGTGAATTGTGATAGGTCTTATAAATGATAGGGCAAACAAGGGGTGATCAGGTACTGGGGCTTTAGAAATGTATTCTGAAAACAAAATGCTGCACCCGGAGAATGATGACGATGGAGAGCAAAAACACGTAGGGCATACCTTTTCTTGATGGATGCAACATTCTGACTGTTCTGTTCTGTCAAAACAAATTAAAGAAGAAGTAAATAGTAAAGACAAGAGCGGTCTGGTTTACCCTGATCCTAATTTAAACACCAAAATGCAAATGCACTAATTATTTTGTTTTATTTGTAACCCAATAATTCTGCTATCTGTCAACTAAGAAATTTGGCACCTGCAGCAGTGCGTGTGATGGATTGGATTTAGGATAATAATTCATAACAAGTCATAAAGATGTCATAAAATGCTGTAACCTGTTACTGTTAAATTGTAACACATAGTAAAGTATCCGGTTTGCTCTTTCGGTGACAGTAAGCTCTGCAGTGCTCTCATTTAAATTATATTTAGCAATAACATTATTCCTTCCACCATCAGTCTTATCAATATTGAGTTTTCTTTTTATTCTCTGTTACACTTCTCGCAATTCCCGTAATCTCCGTATGCATAATTTTGAGCTTGAGATGTCATGTTATTATCATTATATTATTCAGCATCGGGCTATTGCAATCTCTTCAGATTATTGCCCACCTCTCGACCACCACTACATTGTGTTTTCCATCATAAAAACTCTGTTTAAATTTAGAGGGTCCAATTATTAATTAAACAAAACCAATACTTACAAACGATATTTATTAGATAAGAGTTAAATATTTACAATTAAATATTGGTAAAAAAAATACTTAACGAAAATAGCGCTGTTATAGGAGTTATAATAGTTACCTACTAATTAAGTAATAATTTAAAACTATCACACAATCTTTGACGTTGTTAAGCACTGCAGACATTGACTTAGAAGAGAATACAAATCATGTAATTTCGACCTTCATTTGACATACATATAAATACTGTTTTACTCCGAATAGTTCGGTTGGTCTCATTGGCAAGCATGTGGGAAAGTAGCGATGAGTTGTTGATGATTTACATGTGACGGGTGTTGCCGAAACCGCCGTGCCCGGATTGGGACGCTCCCTTGTTGAAGCCCATTTGTAGGTTCAGTTCACTCTCGTGAGCGCGAAGTTGCTCCTCAGTGAAGGTGCGCTCGTTCTTGTCCGCCATCTTGGGTCCCAGCTGAGGACCGGTCCATTCGGGGTGCTTTTGAGTCTGGAATAATATCACGAGATAATTAAATACCATGAAGATAACTTTCATTTGATTGAAGAATGTTGAAAAGATACTTACGATCCTGCCCAAAGCGTATAAGCAGAGTGTGACTTGAGGAATGTTACGCCTCTCGAACAGGTCAGCAGTTTGGAAGATTTCTTCTTCTGGCACTCCGTACTTCTTGATTGCGGCTTGGAACCTGAAAAAGATTTAAAATAGATCTTAAAATAACTGTATCTATCTATTTTCACCACAACACTCGAAACAATTTTGTTTCTATGAAAACGTTAGTTTGAAAAATGGTTGTTGCAATTTTGGCAGCCGTCTCCATTTGTTTTTTGTTTACATTCTAGGTACATGATGTTAGAATATTTCTGTGGCCTTACCTCTGAATGTTCTCCATAAGCTGGAAGTTAGTTCCTCTCTCCTGGATCTTCTTGACTGATCCTGGAGATAGTTTGTTGATGAGCTTGCAAAGGACGATACCGTCCTTCAGGTAGTCTTCATAGGAGGCACTGGGCAGGGGCTCACCGATGACAGCACTGATCCAGTTCAGCACTTCCTGTTCTTGTTCCTTGTTCCTGGGCTGGAAAAATACATACATGTTATGACTATGAACATATCAGGTTTCATTCTGGAGTGGAAACTTTGCAACCAGTTTCCAAGGAAGAATGTTTGTGGCATGAAATACATTGCTGTTTATTGCTGTTTACTACCGAAACCCATAAATTACGTTAAAAAAATCGAAACATGCAAGTTTCGAACGCTAGCCGTAAAACACTCGCTCCAGTGCCAAGTCGTTTGATGGCGTACGCGCAGACTCCAGCATCACCGCCGAAAATAGCCTCGTTTACGAAACAGATCGCTGTTATCCCATACTAATGGGACAGGGTACATCTGGAAAGCTTTTAAGAGTAACCTAAAGGAGGTTAGAGATATGATGGGCGGCTCGCAGCTGCGCGCACGCTCCTCATTAATCTAAAGTATTCTAAAACTACTGACGTCATCAAACACTCGCTACTGTATATTATTTGAACGTGCTATTGTTAAAACAAACTTTTTAGATATTCACTTTGTATTTTTACTGACTGGTTTCTGAGTCAATAAATTGATTGAGTTATGAAGAGTGGAGTGTTCAATTACTGAAGCTATGATTGAGTTTGACGATGGATAAAACGGGTATCCGGTTATGACAGTAAAGTAGAGGAATGATGGATATTGTCTGTTGTTAACAAATGTCATTGTGACAATAGAAAGTTTACGTCACAAAACGAAAAAACATTTGAAAAAATGTGTTATATGTAAAAAAATGCAGGCAATTAAACGGTAATTAGCAAGAAATGTATTAGTTAGTGTACATTAAAAATAGTGTAGTGTTGCCAAGTGATACGTACAGCCATGTTACTTTATGTCACAAAACTTTTTAGTTATAACACTTTATCTGAGCGAGCTTTCGCCTCGAACTCGACTAGTTGACTGTAAGGCAGTGCAATCCGCCCGCCCAAGCCGGCAGCGTGCGGGGGCGGGCGGAGTGAACTAACTCTTGAGCTACGTACATTACATACGTAAATATATGATGGCGTCAGCGTTATTTACATCATTTGAAGAAGAAACCGGTGAATAAACGATGATTATAAACCCTTTCATTCATGAGGTCGGCCCACGAGTGTTATAACGAATTCTGTTACACCAACATTTTTTTGTTATATTATTTCTGGTAGTCTTTTGTTTTTTTAATGGATGATCAGTTTATAATTTACATCTGTTGTAAATGTAAACAAATTGTAAATAATACGTAGTTTATAGATTTAAAGGACTTGAATACTACTGTTGTAAATGTAAACAAATTGTAAATAATACATAGTTTATAGATTTAAAGGACTTGAATACTATAACTTTTTGAGTATTTTTGGCAGCTCAGTATCAAGATAGTTCATGATGAAACTTGATACACATATGTAACAGATTATAATATAAGGATTTAAATAATAAAAATACCTCATAGAAGTGTAATGATACTAAGTACTATATATATACAACCTAGGTTTTACATATTATATTATATCATACTTATATGTAATATATATATTATATATACTATAATAATAATAAATGCGAAAGTTTGTTAGGATGGACGGATATTTGTTACTCTTTCACGCAAAAACTACTGAATGGATTTGGATGAAATTTGGCGCACAGACAGTTTATAACCTGAATTAACACATAGAATACTTTTTATTCCGATACTCCCACGGGATCAAGACTTATGCGGGTGAAGCGGCGGGGCGCTATTTGTCTGCAATAAAGTTTAAAATGTAATAAAATATTTCTTTTGAGAAGTTAGTCTGGAAATTAAACGGCAATATAGGTACGTTAAATGCACCAGTAATTTTCAGCTCGTTTGTTGTACCCTGATTACGGATTTAACATTAGGGTGTTAAAACAAAAAAATATGGTAAGATTTCTAGAAACGTGATAGGATAATAAAGACATATACAATATTAAAATATGTACTGCAATAACATTACCAAAAACTAATAAAAAATCTAATTATTATTCAAAATAAAAAAGTAATTGCTATTTAAAAATGACATTTTTATTACAAAAATTACCCCAAAATTTTCAAGAGGGGTCATAAGTTATGACTTGTAGACACCCGCTAAACGAGGGCTGCCCACGCCTCGTGTAATAAATAACCCGGTAAAATTCCCCATTGAATAAAAATTGCCAATTTTTTTTTTTTTCGCTTTTCTTGAAAATCTCCACATGAATAGACTCTCAGTGCGATGCCTAACAACATGTTGTATATTAAAATAGGCCTCACAATTCACATGTTATTTTAGTTTATCATAATTCTCCTGCTCTTATCCCAATTTATTTGGGGTCGGTGCAACAAACCTTTTTCTTCTATATTTCTAAAATAATCGTCGTCTCGATAGAAAATGGAGTGACATTTTAACCAGATTTATTCAAGTAAAAAAATAATAACATTTATTATGAAATAAATGAAGAGGTCCATTAATTTTAAATTTTAGGACAACCGGACATGGTAGAGACATGATTTACTTCCAGAAACTCGGCTAATAATGTTATTAAGAAAATATGTTTTGTAACAGATGACATACGAAATAAATAATGTGGAAAATAAACAGCTGCTTTTAATTTGTTATTTCTAACCGATAGTAGGTACATAGAACCAGAGCACTGAGTGGTTAAACCTGGCAGTAATAAACATGGAAGTTTATTAGATATACAGAGTATTTTAATTAAGAATGGCATAGTTACGTTGGCATTTTCAATTCAAGTATCATCTCTATACTCTCTGTTTTATCTTCTATACAATATATTAAAAAAAAAACCCTGTCCGATCCGAAAGCGGCACATTGTTACTGCAATAACATTACCAAAAAATATATTTTTTTAAATTATTATTACTAAAAATAAAAAAGATTTTGCTTTTTAAAATTCACAGTTTTAGCACCAAAATTACCCCAAATGCATTAAAAATTAGAAAATTTTGAACAGGGGTCATAAGTTGTGACTTGTAGACACCCGCTAATCGACAGCCGCCCGCGCCCCATGTTATAAATAACCCAGTAAAATTCCCCATTGAAGAATAAAGCGAATTATTATTTTTTTACTTTTTTCCTGAAATTTACCACATAGAAACTCTCAGTACGATTCCTAACAACACCCTCACGGATCGGACAGGGTTTTTTTAAGCACATCACTTGAGAACGAATTGACCTTTTGGCTACTTTTAATTGTTTTAAAATGTTCTTAATTAGATTTTCAAAGAAAGAAAAATTGGAAAATTTACCCGAAAGTTGAGAATTCGGGAAAACTGAAAGTGATTTTTACTTTTGGAGTTTTATATGAGCTCAAGACCATATTGAAATTTTGCACGAAAAGGGTCAGCTAGTTTAACATAATTATATCACACATTTAAATTAAATACATATTGATTAACAAAAACGTGAGGTCATGTATACCTTCTATATAACATAGGTTACGTAAATAATTGTATGCACCAATTTTCCTGTTCCACTTACTTCATTATTGATCCATGAGAAACATGTGATTATCAACGATTTTGAAATGTACCTATTTTTATGTCCATTATTCACAGTACATAGGGAAAAATTTCGTGACAAACAAACAGGTTTCTACGAGAGAGATATTTTAAACTGATTTGTCATTTCACAATGAGAACCATTTTAACGCAACTTCGTGTTAACGTTACCGTTTTCTGGAAGTCTCCCTTTCTGTTTTCTGGTATTCAGCTGTATTCAGTTAGATTAGAAGCTGATCCCAACACAGTTGGGAAAAGGCAGATGATGATTAGCCAGGCTATGCTTTTCTTTCTCAAAACGGTGAAGGAAAACATCGTGAGGAAACCGGCATGTCCTAGAAACAAAAATTCGAAGACATGTGATACTTATCTACCAACCCGCACTGGGCCCGCGTGGTGGATTACAGCCCACTCCCTCTCGATGAGAGGAGGCCTGTCCCAGCAGTGGGAACATTATATGCTGAATATGCAATTCAAAAGAAATGTAGCTGAGAAGTAGATACCTTTGAAAAACCCGGCCAAGAGCGTGTCGGACCACGCACAATGAAGGGTTCCGTAGTTGGGTTATCCCAAGGACAAACTTAACATTGTAGTTGAAAAACATGTTCTCCAACATTCCAACTGCAAATGTTAGTTTGGATGTACAATATTGTGATATTTACCATGTTATTTTCAGTGCCCAGACTTCTTATAGGTTTTTCTGTAATCTATAGGCATAGAACTACTTTCTGTATTTTTTTCAAAACTTTGGGCTCAGTAGTTTCGGAGATAAGGGAATAATATTAAAATAAAATTAAAATAATGAGATGAATATTTAATTTTAAAAATGAGCTCGTCACAACAAGCCCTTTTGATATGTTACGCGGTACAGTTTGCAAATCTTATTTTTTTTAATTTTGCCGTTTACTCCCATATTAAAATTTATTTATTTTCGTTACACGTCCTTGTTTAGGTCACAGAAATTGATATGTGTACCAAATTTCAACTTAATCGGTCCTTCACGGGTGATCCTATAAATGTTCCGTTTTTTCCTTTTGAGGTACGGAACCCTAAAAATAAGTAATCTACCGTCAGGCCTCTGGTCCAATTGTTTTTTTTAAATTAATTTTCTAAACAGATTTTAAATGAAAGTGTAGCTCCATCATATCAATTTCTCAAATTGTTAATATTATTTCTATTTGATGTACGAGTAGTGCCGTGTGGCTAAGATAGTATAAATAAAGAGCTTAGCTTCAAAACAGCTGTAGAATACATAATGTTAGGCATAGTATGCGTTTAATACCGCATATACAAAATTAGATCACTCTTTACGACTGCCGATGTAATTTTAATTTTAGTTGAATCTGACGTCAGGCTTTTACGTCAAATGTGTGTGGAGATCCTGTTTCGATCTTTGATGTATGGCAAAGTGTGTAGTAGGTACGCCTTTGTGTAATCGAGATAGATTTTGTGGAGTCTCATGATTTGAGTGAACAAGACATGAAAGTTCTGTGAAGGTTCAAAAGTGAGTTGGTCGGCATTGTTAGGAGGTTATTGCACTACTCGCGTTACATTAACTTTTATTTCCTTGTATCGTACTTTTATATGTTAAAAAATAAAGTTGTAGCAGAACCTGTAGTTACTTTTAAACGGACTTAAAACAGGAGTTTTTTTTTTAAGTATGAGAGGAGTCCGTGGCTATGTAGTAACAGCCGCACGGGTCGATCCATCAGGTAAGCTACGCTTGCCGGGGTTGGTACGTGGATGGATGACCATCTTTACATACCGAGACTAATCCGTGCCTCGGAAAGCACGCTAAGCCGTTGGTCCCGGCTGTCATTCGTGACTCTTTGATAGTCGTTACGGGTCGTCAGAAGCCCGAACATCTGACAACCAGCCTTACCAAGGGGTATCGTATTCAGTTACCGAGTTGTGGAAATCAGATAGGCAGTCGCTCTATGTAAAATACAGATATTCAGCTGTATCCGGTTAGGCTGGAAGCCGACCCCAACATAGTTGGGAAAAGGCTAGGCAGATTGATTGTTCATCGATATTTTCGTCAATTGTGGACCGATTTTGAAGATTATTATTCATTTGGTAGAGGAAGTTTGCGCGGTGGTCCTATAGAAATTGTATTAGCTTGGCTTGCGTAGTTTTTGAGTTAGCTTTGATAACACGTATTTAATCCACTTTGTGTATCTTGATGATATCTATTATAAAATACTTCTTGTCACTGTTCTTTACATAGCAAGTGGTGGTATACGAATTGGTGTGGGGAAGGTAACATAACTAATAAATAAAAAACCTTTTTATATATATATATATTTTTTTTTTTTTTGTAAAATGGTTTTTTATTTATGGAAACTTTACCGATGCTCTTCATTTCCATGAAAAATAAACTTCGACAGCTTGAGTTCGTAGGTAATTATCTACTATTTGTCGTTTGTCGGATGCTGTCAATCCAACTCCGGGGAGTACTACCAATAAATTGGTCTTCAACTCTGTCAGACATCTGACACATGTCAAGCCTCGTCTATTTATAAAATAGACGAAAATATATAGATTCATATGTGATACACTCCTATCAAGATTTTATATCTACGTAAAATATATTTTACTACATAGTTATCAACTATCTACGCTTATAGAAAGTGGCTTGTACCAATACGCATTTGCCCGGCAACCCGTCCTTGGGACATGCCGCTCTGAAGTACTACACGGAATACCCTGGTAAACACGTGCTGGGAACCCTCCTGGAGGGTTCACCTAATCGCATATGGGATGCCGGGAGCCCTCGGGAAGGGCTCATTTTAATTGTAGGTTTTTCTTAGCGAATACAGCATTATATAAACCGTGAAAATAACATCTGATGTTATATTTTAACAAGACTTATTAGTATAAGCGTTAGTTTTAAAATCCAAGCATTTTTATTATTTTTTTGTTCACGGTTACAAATATGTATTCAGAAAAAAATTAAAAGGTTGTAAACTACTGATAACGACACTATTTTACTTCATTTTACAGTGTTTTATAACATGGTTTTAAGCCTAATGCAGTTGACTGTCAGCAATTGTAAACTTTAGCATAAACGTAATGCTGGTAGCCCTCCCGGAGGGTTCCCTTCCAATATGTATGACGGCATGGCGTATGATTTCTATGAAAAAAGGGTGCAGTCGAAAGTGTTAATACTGTTGAACGTGCCCGTCTGCTGGCTGTGGGAAAATGGGAATCAGGCTTGTGTTTTTGTATCTATTTGTACAGTTATCTTAGTCATTAAAATAGACCTAGTGTAAATAATTAGTTATGCTTAATATTGTAAAAGCTATCAACTTATATTGAATTTGATCGATAGTTTACTTGAAACCCGGATGCGGCTAAAAAGTAAAACTTTTCACGCCAACGAAAATGTAAACACAACTAATCTAAATCTAGAAACACGTAACAATCACTCAGTGGCCAGACCACAAATGATCCTAATAACTCCGATCTCAATCACCTGCCCTCCATAGCCAAACATAGATATTTTACAGCTTCTAAAACATACAAATGTGACACATTACAACACTTACGGATATGGTACTGAAATTTATACCCACGTAGAAAGATGCTCAATGTATTCTATAAATGTAATCTGAGTTGGCTTCGAGCCAAACGCAGAAGCATGTCCGGAGAGATGCGGTGGGAAACCCCTGGGTATCAAATTCTCGCAATCATTTGGAAATACAAGTGATAATACTAGTATTTAAGATGGTGAGGCTATAAAGGAGTTGAATATTGAGGTGAAGGTATAACTGAACAGGTTAATTTGTCACAAAAACACGTGCATGAAAAAAAGACAAGAGTAATCAGAAAACAACAATAATAATAGTGACATGGGTACAGATCGATGGGAACTCTTGTCTTTATTGATAACAGATTTAAAGGAGATACAAACAAAGATAAAGTAGTGGTACAATAAGATGACGTGCCAATGAAGACAAAATTTACAATGACTTAAGTACCTAATGCTTTTAAAAGAAAGGAGACAGATATATTTGAGCATCTTCTTCTCGAAATAGCAATTATCGGTTGCGTGGAGACAAGATTATAAAATTAATTAATGAAATGTGGTTGACGATAAAGCAAATGAGTAATATATTCAATATGACAATCAAACAGATTGAACACTGATTAGACTTTGACCTCATTACAATAATTATAAATGGTATTGCATGAGTGATGTTAAAGGTACAATTCTGTAACGACCGCAGACGGCAACGGCAGGCGACGTGTCGCCGCGACACGACTGGTTTATATGCATTCTTAAGTATTTCTATAAAGGCGACGCCGATGTGTCGCTAGCTACGGAAAGTATTTCATAGAAATTCATAGAGACCAGTCGTGTCGCGGCGACAGCGTCTGCAGTTTCCACCTGCGGTCGGCTGCGGAATGGTACCTTTATGGAGATTTTTTCATACCGTTATACCTACTGTTTTTGAATTGGTAACTACTGTTAAAAAGTAATAAAATTGCAAAATACCTTGTCGAACATTGAAAGGGTATTTACGAAATTATCATTATCATTATGTATGGTTTGCTAATACAGTGGCATGCACATATTCTTCAGTATGTTGATTTACAAAAATACTTGACGTATATGTTTTAATGCGTTGAACTCATTAAGATAAGCAATGAATGTAAACACTGTTATTTGTACGATTAACCTTTTGTTTGATATCATTGTTTATCTGTCCGTCAGTCTGCAGTTTCTATCCACGTTCCCTTTTAACGACTACAAGAATAGATTTATGCCCAGTTCTTGTATCTTCTACCGAGTCGTTTCCATTATCAATAGTCTTGGTGGTAACTCGATATCCCAAACTAATTTTTTTAGTTATCTAGAGATTCAATGTAATGTATCAGGTCTCTAGAACATGTATAGAGCGTAGGTCGTTTTGAATGACCATATTGGAGGCGAACCAGCGAAGGTATAGCATTATAGAATGCAATTAGATTGTAATTGCACCCACTGACCTTAACCAGATTAGTAGCCAGTGACATAAGGTAATCGTATAGCAGATACAATGTAAACGAGCCGAGATGTCATATTGATGATTATACTATTTTCCTTTCAGGTAGATATAAATCACAGACGTAAATATATAATTGCTTAGCTTCTTTCGAAGTGATGGTTAACTAGGTTTTTTAAACATGGTCTTTCTTTATTTGAGTTTCAATTACCCTGGAAACTTGTCGAATTAGTGGTCAGCATGACCAACACTTTTAAATGCAGATACGTTCTCCATGGTGTTCATTTCTAATGTCTCCTAAAAAGCGTCTTTTTTTTTCATTTTTTTTTTCAAAGTATATTTCTAAAATATTAGCTCCTCTACAAGCATTTGTCTAAAATTGCTTCAATGGACATGACACAAGCTGCCTCCCAAATGTTTTTTGTGTCCTCTACAGTGCAGCCACCTTGTTTAAAAGACTGACACTAACTAGAGTCTGCTTAGGCTTTACGTAACAAGCCTTTTGTACAACTCAGTTCAACGGGCTTGCAAATGACGTTCAAGTCTTGTAGTTTCAACTAAATCCGATAGATGGCGCTATGAATGTGTACAGATAATGTAATGTACACAAGTCACTAGCATTCTTTCTCAATCGTTTGGGATGGTTCCAACACGTCCAACCAAGGAGGCTAGAACCTCAGAGGCCATCTTTGGATCATGCGGAGCCTTGGTTTTGACACTACCACAAAGCTCTCTTGATTCTGCTCAACTAGATTTTCGGAAGATCCTTTCACACGGACGGAGGTGTGACTTGGCAGAACATTTCTTAATTACACAGATACTCGTTAATTTATTATAAATTGGGTTTAGGCTCCTGCAGACAGTTGCGACGCAACTGTAATAGAACAATTTCCATGAAGTTTTCATAGAAATTGTTTGTACTAGAGTCAAGTCTCGCTTTCGCGTCGCACCTGTTTCGGGAGCCTTAATTTTGGTTTCTATAATATTGTTAGGTTGGGGCATGCGTTGATTCGATTTTTCACTAATAGAATCAAGGTCGTGATGTCAAAATTCTTAGTTTTCTCCACCACATCAATCACTGATAAGAAGAGGCTAACTAGTTTAACTGTCACCAATTTTAAATTTTATTTAAAAATAAACAATATGTTTTATAGTTATAACTAGCCGCCCGCTCCGGCTTCGCACGGGTAGCACTAAGTATGTACTTATCTACGGCGCACCTACCTACCTACCTACCCTACCTACCTACCCTACCTACCTACCTGCGTACCTACCTACATACCTACCTACATAACATACCTACCCACCCAACCTACACCTACCCAACAAACACAACAAAAAAAGAATTATCCAATTTGGTGCAACCGTTCTCAACTTGTGGAAAATAGGGATTCATTTTTATATATGCCCAAGATACAGGCTGTTCCTAGTTTGGGACGAACGGCACCTCAATTTTGTAATTTAAATGTAGAAAAAAACGATGTTTACTTTATGCCCAGGAATATGCAGTCGCAGTAGCTATAGGAATTGTTTACAAAGGACCGTCAAAGTTCTATGGCTATCAGTCTCCGTGAATTTTGTTATGGTTAACGTGGGCCATTGTGTGCGAGTAATACAAGTGATCGACACATCCCATCACCTTGATAAACGATATACATCAAGCTATTGTTAAAGAGTCTATTATTGTCTAAGTTTGCCGGACAACTAGTAGGTACCTTGGCTACTGCAGGGGATTTAGTAAAAACACTGTACATACAGGTTGGCAGGGAGATCGATGCGAAAACTGTTTCTATGGATTCAGTACATGATTCTGAATTCTCCTGCGTTGAAATTTTGAATCGGTTATTTAGTTGAATCGGTTATTAAAAAAAAAAACAGCTGTTACTTAGAAAAGTGCAATACTTACGCGGTCAAAATGAATGGAACAGCTGATTTTCTTTTTTTTATAACCGACAAAAAAGAATCAGAATCTTGTACTGAATCAATCCAATCCGGTAACAGTTTTCGCGTCGATGTCCCTGCCACCCTGTGTAATAAAGTAACAGTAGGTATTATGTCTCAAAAGTGACCTTGAAATAATTACCTGCGGCTAGGTAGATAAACCTTCTGCGTCCGTGCGTCACTACTACGCACTCTATTGAGTGCGTTGCGTACTGATATTATGTACACTGAGATTTCGAAATCCTTTGTTTCGGCCGTTTCCTATGAAGATAGAGTACTGATACTAATTTATACTGTGATATTGTGCTTCAGTGCATTTAGTAAAAAGTAACTGAAGGATTGTAGGGAAATCCCCAACACACCCAAGCATTTGGCGCAAGTAGAAGCATATACCTATTGCAGTCCATTTGTCCTGTTGTGGCAATAATCATCATCATAATATCAAGTGCAAGTCGTCTACATCTGGAATTTATTGTAGTCCATCTTGTTGTGGTAGTTACGCATTGATTGTGGCAATTTTTTGTGATGTTTCAACGTACAGACCAGCGCGATATCGCGGGCGCGACAGGCAGCGCGACCGGTGTCGCGCCCGCGATATCGCGCTGGTCTGTACGAGCCTAAACACGGGACGCGGAGCCGACCAATAAACTAAAGGTTGAAGGACTTTACCAGGATGCTTTAAAAAAACCGCTTTACCCGGACGGTTGGCTACCCTAGCTTAGTCCATGTGTAATAAATAACTTATTATACATATTCATTGAATTTTTCTTAAAAATTTTCTCATGCGTGTCAATGTTAAAATCTTGATTACGAAAATAATTTTCAAGGACATGCAAACACGTTTTTATTTTTTTATTAAATATATTGTACCTATGTATCCATTTGAAGAAGTGACAAGTGATTAAGTTATTTTTAAAATGAGACCTTGGCCCGTCCTTCTTTCGTCTTATATTCATACATAAGGCACTCGTTATTTAAAAAATGTACGTCATACGTTATTATGCTTGTTGTTGCATAAAAAGCACATTACCGACGTACGTACCTAACGAATTTTCCGCCAATTGTAATACATACTAACTATAATGTATTTTACTTAGGTAAAAGACTAAGAACCAGAGGCACGAACGCGCGACGTAACCGTATCTAACATAAATTTGAATGATTTTAGGGTCTGAGTAAGTGAGCAGACGATGCAATGGACAGCGGAAAATTTAGAATCGTACGGAAACCTAACGTGCACATAATACAACATTTCCATATGATTCGTCGATATCGTCTGCTCAGCGCCTTAAAATTGATAAATAATACTCGGATCATTTCGCATAATATAACATATAAGTAAGTATTTAGTTTTAAGACTACTCATGACTTCATGAGGGATACTAAAAGCGGTTGTCGCTCAAATTTATACCAAGACCCTAAAGGATAGTTGTATTTTCGATTCAAAAATCGTTCGAAGTTACGTCGCGTTCGAGTCAGGCCGTCAGTAATAAGTCTATGTTTAAGTAAAACACCCTGTGTGTTGTGTATTGATGTGTAGTTTTTGTTTGTGTTTTGAGATAAGTCGCTATTAATTGACCGATTAACAATACAATGAACTCATGCAACTTATTGCTATTTTGTTTGATAAGATATAAAGTCAAATTCAAATAATTTATTTCAAAAAGGCCCATGTATGGCACTTTTAAATGTTAAAATTTACAAAATAATAGAATTGATTCTAGTCGCCCCTTCCAAAAGGTAGTTTTCGTATGGAGAAGAATGGGCAAGAAACTCTAAGTAAGTGACTAAGTTACTGTAAATAAATAAGTAATTATTGATATTTATCTGCAAATGATCCATATAGGTGCTTCCTTTACGTAAGAATATTATTAACAGCGTTGCCCTGCGTTCCTTGTCAAGTGAAAAAGATGATAATGATGATGCCGTGGGTAGAGGACAAACTGAAAACATAGTATTGAAACATTACCTAGGTGTCTAGGTCAGTACCTAGGCACCTAGGTAATGTTTCTTATTGACACCACTAACGGTACAGGACAGTCGCATTTTGAATCGGGGTTAATAAGAATAAATGTACATAATATGTTCATAATTGTACATAATAATTTAAAAAATATAGGTAGTTTAAAGATTCGCGGCTAAGAAGCATAGTTTCTGGCCACGCCCACGCCACCGATTTTGTTAAATTTCTCGCGAATCTTTAAAGCACATTCTTTAAATTATTATGTACAATAATGAACATATTATGTACATTTATTCTTATTAACCTCGATTCAAAATGCGACAGTGGCGCGGACAGGAAGTACCATACGAAATAATAACCAACAATATGTCAGTGTTCGGCACAAGACTAAAAAGTTTATTATTCTTGTAGTATAGGAAGGTACTACTTACTTATTACGCAAGTGACGTTGGTCCTGGCGCAGGGGAGGTCGTACCAGGCGGCGGCCGACTTAGCGACACGCGGGGTTGCGATAATCGTCGACAGGATCCGGCAGTTGGGACTCGAGGTGGCCCTGCACAAGTCCGAGGCCATGGGTTTTCATGGTCCTCGGAATGCGCCACCGTCGAGTTCCCAGGTAATGGCGGGAGGGGTTCACATCGGTGTTGAGTCGACGATGAAGTATCTGGGACTCGTTCTCGACAGCTGGTGGAACTTCGTGGAGCATTTCCGACGTCTGGCTCCCAGACTGGAGCGGGCCGGGGCTGCTTTGAAGCGGCTCCTGCCCAATCTAGGGGGTCCAAACGCCTCCTGCCGGAGGCTCTACGCGGGGGTCGTGCGGTCCATGGCCCTCTACGGGGCGCCGGTGTGGGCGCGTTCATTGAGGCTGCGGCCAGCCCGCCGGTTGAACGCGTCCCAGAGGGTCATGGCCATCCGGCTGGCCCGAGGATACCGCACGGTCTCCTGTGAGGCTGCGAGCCTCCTGGCCGGATTACCGCCATGGGATCTGGAGGCAAAGGTCCTCGCGCACATCTGGGAGTGGCGCGAGGAGGCGAAACGCCGGGGCTTAACTCCGCTGCCGCGAGAAATCACGGCACAGCGGACAGAGCTCCGGCGGGATCTCATGGCGTCATGGAGAGTGCGATTGTCGCAACCCAGTGTTGGGCACGCCACAATTGCGGCGATAAGTCCCCTCTTTGAGGAGTGGCTAGAGAGGCGCCACGGCGTCCTCACCTTCCGCCTGACGCAGGTCCTCACCGGACATGGCTGTTCAGGATAAGGCGGGAGGAAACGCCCGGGTGTCACCATTGTGTGGATCGCCCGGAGGACACGGTGGAGCATACGGTGGAGGTCTGCCCGGCTTGGGCGGAGCATCGCCGTGTCCTCGTGGAGGCGATCGGCGGCGGTGATCTCTTGCATCCGGCCCTGATGGCCCTAGCCATGGTAGGGAGCGAGAGGAAATGGGAGGCCGTCACCTCCTTCTGCGAAGCAGTAATGCTCGCGAAGGAGGAGGCGGGACGCGTGAGGGAGAGGCAAATATCGCGCCCTCACGCCCACCGCAGGAGGAGACGCCCTGGGCGTCGGGAATCGCAGGCCGATTTCCGGCCACCGTAGGCGCGGGCTTGCGGACGGTGAGCAATGGGTAGCTCGTCGTACGATAAGGACCAGGCCCGGGTCGACGGCGCGTTGTGTTCCACGCGCGCCTCAAAGGGATGTCAGCAGAATTGACGGGGTCCTTTAGAGCCGATGCCTGCCGGGGGTGCGAAGAAAACCGAAAGGGAGATCGTGGCCCCCGGCAACAGGGCAACCGAAGGAACACGGGTGGGTTTTAGTCAGTAAGAGTCTGACACGCCCTCCCGCTCCGCCCAGAGCGGGAGAAGTTATTTGATGATTTCCTACCAAAAAAAAATTAAAAAATAGTCCTATGATCCGCAAAACTCTCGAGTTTTCCGGGAATATAAACAAGCGTTCGATACCTACTAAAAATGAGGTCTTTTGTTATTTAATTTATATATACCTTCTTCATGTTATTTAAAAATTAGATCTAGGTATAAGAACCTACGGCTCCCCGTTTCGAAATAGGTAATTTAGTCAGAATATTTCAAAATAATTACGTACCTTTAAAAAAAATCCTTATACCAATAGTAGTAGGTAATCCAGTAATTATCTGCTTATCCACAAATTATTAATTAAGACGAATTAATGTACACTATATTAAAACTATAATTTTAAAATTTAACACATTTATAATATCAAAGAAAAATGTTTAGGCACGTAAAAGAATAAGAAAAGAACTATGAAAGGATGCGACTGCACAGCTGAATATAATAACACGGAACATAATATAATAAGCAGCATTTTTCCACACTAGTACGATAATCACTACAAAAAAATATTTGTGCTGTATGCACTTCACTCTCTCAGCAATGAATAAAGAAGTTTTTAGATACGAGTAAATATATGAAAAACAAATGAAAGTCAAGGCTTGTAGTTGTATCAGACGCCGTGTTATCAGTGACTGTCGATTGTTCAGCTCAACGCTTGTTTTAAATGGAGACCGATACAATAAATATAATACATCTTTTGTCTACACATTAATTACGAGCTTCACCATTAAAGTCCTCTACTTGGCATTTGAATTGCAAAAAGTGTGACGACGTGATTTGAATTAACCATTAAAAATAATATAGGTACCACGGTGCTATTACTTTACTTAAGTAGGTAGGTACCTAATCGTGTAATGTTGTTAAAATAAAGTGAGCTCTTCCATAATAAGATACCTATTCTTCTCGAATGTTTTTTTTTAATTAATTGTTTTAAATATTATAAAAAATCATTGACATTGGATACACTTGGATACACAGTGGGGTTTGTGGCTAAATACTAACAGCCGAACGAGTCGAGCGATCAGGTTAAGCTACGCTTGCCACGGTTGGTCCGTGGATGGGTAACCATCTTTACATACCAAGACCCCTCCGTGCCTCGGAAAGCATGTTAAAAGCTGTTGGTCCCGGCTGTCATTTGTGGTCATCTTTGACAGTCGTTACGAGTCGTCAGAAGCCCGAAAGTCTGTCAACCAGTCTTACCAAGGGGTATCGTATTACCCGGTTACTGGGTTGTGGAGATCAGATAGGAAGTCGCTCCTTGTAAAATACTGGTATTCAGCTGCATCTGGTTAGACTGCAAACCGACCCGAACATAGCTGGGAAAAGGCTGGGTAGATGATGACACTTCGTCATTATTCTAAGGTAGCCAGCCATCTTGTCTTAAACTCTGGGCGACCGTGCTCTGCTCGGGTGAAAATACGGAGAAAACTAATTTTCTCAGATATGAGACCTAGCTAGATCGATATTTCGCCCCTTACCCCATCTTTCATCGAAATCGTTAGAGCCGTTTTCGAGAACGTAATTACAAATATAATATATAAATATATACAAATATTGCTCGTTTAATAGTATAGGATATACAATTTGATTGTATTTTATCAACGATACTACCTAAATCTACTAACCCTACTAACCCTACCCTATCTACTAACCCTATGGACTCCGTCTGAAATAAAAATATTATATTCTATTCTAAATCCACTAAGGCCCTATCTCACTAGGACGGCGTAACGATGGTCGCACTGCCAAAAAAGTTATGGTTGGCTGCGGAACTGATTCGACGCCTTGTGAGCTTACCCACCGTAACAGCGGTTACGCACTACGTCCGATCCAAATCCGAAAAATGTCGGTCCGAAGTAGCCATAGTACTATTTGTATGAGAGGTTGCGCACTAGATTCGAACTCTGTCCGTCAAAATTTAGAACATTCCCAATTCGGAACTTGAATTCGAATTCGGATCGGACGTAGTGCGTGAACACTCCTAAGCTGTGTATAATATGCAGGCAATGCGACCATGGTTGCGGCCAGTGCCGTCTTTACCATAATTTACACGGGGCCCGTGCCCAGGGCCCCGACCCTCATGGGACCCCGGAAGGTCGATACAACGCTTGCACTTAAAAGCGTTTATGTCTTCTTCTATTTTTAGGTAGATACTCACAATTTGTTACCGTCAACATTTATAAAGTTACAAGTATTGAGAGATTTTTTAAACTTTTTATTTTTTCTGACAAACGTTTTTCTTTTCTTTCTCAATTAATAACAATCGATTCTGACCAGTTGACAAAAAAATACAAAATTCAAAGAATTTGCAGAATTCTATCATGAAGATATTAATGCTTATGACCTCAAATCAGAATCTTTCATCAAAAGAATGAGCGGATTTGAGTAGGTATCTCAACCTTACAAAGTCCGATTAATTAGAAGAAACTTTTCAAAATATTCAATATTTGGAAAACTTCGATATTCGTCGCTACAAAAATATTCCTTTAAGGCTCGTGCAAACCAGCGCGATATCGCGGGCGTGACCGTGTCGCGCCCGCGATATCGCGCTGGTCTGTACGAGCCTTTACTTGATGATTACCAATTGTTTTTTTTTATTCTTTTTCTTTTACTTACGAAGGAGGCCTAAATTCTTATATGCCCATGGGCCCCGGCTTGCCCTAAGACGGCCTTGGTTGCGGCACCATGGTTTCCTAATCGCTTTTTACCACCAAAAATTTAAACTCCATCCAAGACCAACGACAACATGTTCATTTCGTCGAATTCTTAGATAACAATATAAGACTTCGACTGAAATGCAAAGGTGAAGCGCGATAAATAAAAATATTGATAAATCCTAATGACGTAGTTGGATCAAAGACCACGCACTTGATATGAGATGAGTCAGACGAACCACATGAACCAAAAATTTGGTCCTTCAAAACAAAAACAGTAGCACTCCGGGAGTGCGGACAGAAGTGAAAACTTGAAAAAAAAACCGGCACTGCGGTTATCAACGCGTTGATGTCTTTTTAATGGTCATCACAGTGTCGCGAAATCAATGGTTAAGTCCCATCTCAAAAACGCCCAACGCGCCTAAAGAAGTTTTCTCTTAAAAAATTGATCCTAACCAAACCAAAAAGAGAGAGCAGTGGTGTACCAGTGATAACGGCTGCAATTCACGAGTTGTAGGTCGTAGATTTGGACCCTGACAGGCTGACTTTGTAAAAATTATTTCATCATCACTGCTCTCAAAACGGTGAAGGAAAACATCGTGAGGAAACCGACATGTCCTAGAACCAAAAAATCGAGGACGTATGACATCTACCAACCCGCACTAGGCCCTCGTGATGGATAACGGCCCACTTCCTCGCATAGAGAGGAAGCATGTGTCCCAACAGTGGAAACATTATAGACTGATTATACTAAACCAAAAAGAACTCCTAACATAATTCCTTCTTTATCCATTCCAGTGCGCAGGCAAACGTGAGCCCGAGAAGGAGCAAGAAGCCCAGCAATGGATAGAAGCTGTTATTGGGGAGAAGTTCCCCAGCATGCCGTACGAGCACGCACTCCGTGATGGCATCATCCTGTGCAAGCTGATGAACCGTCTCCAGCCTGGAATCATCACCAAAGTCAACGTCTCTGGCGGGGACTACAAGTATATGGACAACATTAACCAGTAAGTTCAAAGCCTAAAAGGAACTGTCTTTCCCCGCTTAGGCCAATGCAGCGTCATTCTTGGAATTAATACCTGCGAGGTAATTGCGTAACACACAACAGCTTGCATTTAGACATTATTTTCGTTGTTGAGTAGACAAATTTTTCGTACATTATGAAGCAATGGATTAGCAATATCTTTCAAAATGATTCAGATTGAAAGTGTATTTAGCTATCTATTAGGATGCTGGGGAGTAGCAAGTAGGGATACCAATACACCTTACCCGCTCAACGGATTAGCTAAAGCTGATTAGCGGCCGAAAGACGGCCACTGCTGGACATAGACCTTTCCCAAGCACCGCCACTTCGACCGATTCTGTGCTTCCCGCGCTGGATGTCGTAAAAGACGACTAGGGGACTTCTATATAATGGGCAGCAGCATTCTCTATGAATCTTTAACACCATACTGCGATCGCCAACCCGCGTGCCAACCGTGGTGTTTACGGCATAACCCCCAAAAAATAAAAATAAACAGTGGCACTCTGGGAATGCCGACTGAAGTGAAAACTTGAAAAAAAATCGGCACCGCGGTAATTAACGCGTTGATGTCTTTTACTCCACGCACCGCGGCAAACAACGCGTTGATGTCTTTTTAATGGTCAAAGGGTGGTGTCATCACGGTGTCGCGAAATCAATGGTTTAGTTCCATCTCAAAAATTCTCAACGCGCCTAAAGAAGTTTTCACTTCAAAAATTCAAGCACCAAAATGATGTTATTATGATAAGTTTATTTAAGAATACAAATCGCTCTGAAATTGCGGCAATAGGCCTTGCTTCTACCTACTCTTTATAAGCAGGGTACTACCGAAAGACTGCTGAGAAAAATTCTAACTTCAGAAACGTGTCAAGAAACCAATATTGTTTGTATAAAAATGTGTCATGGCCCGACATAACGACGAAATATGTCGGAGACAACTAGATTAAACTGGACCGGACTCGCGAAATGTGGGTACTATGGGGACACCTCTGCCTAACAGGGGAAACAAGGGTTGATGTTATTTCGTAGACGGAATCAATATTTTGATTATTTTTATATTGATTCTCAAAAGTCAAGTGACACAACCAGGATATGAAGTTTCAAGTTATTTTCTGATATTTTGCTTTTATTAAGGTACTGGTTTCCTGTTTAAATACCTATAAATTCAATGAAGGTTTTATGACGCGGAAAAAATATCTCGCTCAAAACTTTCAATCAACCTTCAAATTCCGTTCCCTAGGTGGTACCTATATTATTTTTGCTTGTGAATTTCGTGTTTAACATCACTGTGCCTTAATTAAATTGTCAGCAGAAAGTGCAAGAACCCTTGTTAACTGTTAATTAGTAAGTTACAATAATTAAGATAACTACGACCTTTTTTATTGGTACCATTAAAAATAAATAATAGCGCCAGGTGTGAAAGTTACAGGAAACTATGAAGTAATCTGCCTAGCCTTTTCCCAGCTACTGCCTATCTGAGCTCCATGTCCCAGTTACTGGGTAACACGATACCCCTTGGTAAGACTGGTTGTCAGACTTTCGGCCTTCCGACGACCCGTAACGACTGTCAAAGATCTACAAATGACAGCTGGGACCAACGGCTTTAAACATGCGTTCCGCCGCTGTACGCAGGAACGACAACGGCGGGCACGAAGGGGTCGCGGTATGTTAAGATGGTCACCCATCCACGAATTGGCTGTTTTTACTTAGCCACAAGCCCCACAACAGAAAACAAAGAACTACAAGGAACACACACACAACAGACAACTCTATCTGTGCGTTTGCAATGGCGAAACATTTACCTCAAAACATGTTCAAATATTTGTTCTGTCAATTTTCCATACAATGTTTGACAGGAACTAGAATATCAACATGTTTTTTTGTGAATGTTTCTCTAGTGCAAACGCGCAGTAAAGGATAATAAATTGTTTATTATTAAATCACACACGTTTCTTTTCAAGCAAAAACTTCTTGTTGGTTTTTTTTTTTTAACATTTTTTTTTACAGATTCCAGAAAGCGTGTGTAAAGTACGGAGTCCCTGATGTCGACCTCTTCCAGACAACAGACCTCTGGGACCAGAAGAACATCGCCCTTGTCACACAGACCATCTTCGCCCTTGGCAGGACGGTACGTACCTTAGCACCAATTTTTTTGAATGAGGGTACCTCAGAGGTTGTCTGTCTACCTTTACCTACAAAAAGTTATCCGAACAAAGTTATTCATTAATTATTTATTTTATTTCAATAAATGCATCATTCGTAGCAGTTGGAAAACTCATTAGTATCTTTTTACAAGGTTACAGCCCAAAAAATAGTCCTGAATTCAGGTCGTATTTATCTCAATCTCTGAACAAAATACAACCTGACACTGACTTGCAAATTGCAAAAAACGTAAGAAAATTTAAATTTTGCGAGCTACCACTGCGGATCCACCTTAACCTAATTGCGTAATACGCGATCAATCACAATCTGAATCATTTTAAAACAGATTGCTAATCCATTGCTTCATAAGTTCAAAAAATACGTAAATAACGCAATGAATGTTGTTGAACTGTCAAATGAAACAGATTAGTCTTAATCGTGTACGAAAATGTGTTACGCAATTAAATAGCAGGAGGCACAAATTCAGACTCCGGGCTAATAAGATTTTTTTCATGGAAAACCCAACAACACTCAACGGTCGTGCTTACACTAAAGCAGACCAACGAACCAATCTCACCAATCTTCGAAAAACGAACCAACGTATTCCATCTTAATTTACAGGCATACAAGCACTCGGAATGGCGCGGCCCCAGCCTAGGACCTAGGCCTTCTGAAGAAAACCGTCGTGAGTTCAGCGAAGATGTCCTCCGTGCTGGTCAATCAGTCATCGGTCTGCAAGCTGGCACCAACAAACTGGCTAGCCAGTCCGGACAGAGCTTTGGTGCTTCCCGCAAAATCATTCTTGGCAAGTGAAGTACTAGGCTGGCAGAAATCCAAGAGAATTTGGTATTAGTTTCGCACCTGTAATGTTACGTATGGATTTTTCATATTCGTTCACCTAATATTATTATTATTATATCAATGTAATTTTAAATACTTAGAGAAAAAAAAATCATTACTTAATTATAAAATAGCAGCTAAATTCTTGTAGAACAGAACGTTAGTCAATATTATTTCAAATAAAAGTTGATTACTAGGTAATTTTTACAAGTAATTATTTTTATTGTGGTTTACCAGCCAGTTAATTGAATGTACCTACCTAATGTTCCTAATAAAATTTTCATCGACTAGTCATTATCACGAAAGTCCAATATATTATGTTATAAGAAATATTTAGTTTTTAATAAACTATTTTAATTATTTTGTGTATCTACTTATAACTATTTTTATAATATTATTATAAGTTTTAATCAATAAACTGTGATTTATTGGAGTTGGAAGTGGATTAATAACAGTTGGTACAAAAACGTTTACTTATTATAAAACAAAAATAAATTAAAACTACTACTTGCAAAAAGAAAATCGGTTTTTTGTTTCACAAATAATACTTACTTAGGTACCTACCTACCTCCTAACTAATAAATAATTCCTCAAACGTACACAAATGAAAAATGGTCCTTCCAGTCGGATTTATTCTGTGCCCATAGATCAATCAGATCGATGACCCCTAGATGCGATGAGAGTCTAGTAGAACTTTACATTAAAAATTGTTCTACCGGAATCGCGTCGGACCGTCGTCGCGTCGCGTCGTCGCCGTCTAGTCGGTGATGATTATAGCTACCTAATGACAAGTATACTGGATACTTAAAAGACAGTGGAGATTATTTACTAATTAAAGGTATTTGCTACTTTAATTGCTTACGGATTACAATGTTGGTCAATTGGTCACTAGCACGACTGTTGAGCGTAAGGTCCTGGATGCGATCCCCAGGTCGGGGCACTGAGTTTTTCGACTATGAATTTCAGTCATCAGTGGCAGCTAGGGTTGCCAACATTTCTTCTGCGAAATATAGTAGTTTTCAAAATAAACTATAAAAAATATAGTACCTACACTTAAAAAAAATATAGTATTTTATGGAAAAAGCTAAAAATATACAAAGATATTGTCACTGTTTTATTTTTATAAAAACTATACTTTTTTGCACTTCTTGCATTAAAAAAAATGTCTAAAATTCAAGTGTCATAATGCTTTATTACATTAAATGTTTAAATTAATGTAAATCAAAAGCTCGTTTTTTATTAATGTGATACGCTTCTGTTTCTTTCTTCTCGCCATTTCAAATTTTATTCATAACCAAAAATATCCTTTCTGTGAATGCCGAAGTGACGGGATAAACATAATTACCTAGTTATTTTCAGTATTTTTTTCAAATATGCTGTCATTTTTGGCCGGTAGTTTTGTCAGTAAACTCACTACATTCTTTTACTTTATTTCAGTGTTGCAAATATAGTATTTTTGTGTACTATATATTTCTTCAACAGTAGGTATATAGTACGCAGACTCGAAATATAGTACAATACTATATATTATTATAGTACGGTTGGCAACTGGCAACCCTAGGCAGCCCGGCAGCCTAATTGCGTAATACATGATCAATCACACTTTGTTACGATTTGAAACAGATTGCTAATCAATTGCTTCATAAGTTGGAACAAAAATCGGCTCAACAGCGTAAATAACGCAATTAATGTTGTTGAACTGTCAAAGTGAAACAAATTAGTCATAATCGTTTACGAATAGTACCTAGATTGTTATACAAGCCAAAAGGAATTGATAACTTTCACCCGTGTTAAGCACTACTTTTCATTTCGAATTTAAGGAAAGTAAAAAAAAAATTCTAAAATATCTATTGATATTATCTTGAGTATTTTAGTACCTATTAAAATACTCATTTTAGTCTTTAAAATTTTAAATATGGAACACACCGCGTCACCGCCGCGGGTCGTCCGTTTAAAGGCCCTTTCAAACAGGCGCGACACGCGACGCGACACAAAAACACCGCTCGTCGCGCGACGAGCGGTGTCTTTGTGTCGCGTCGCGTGTCGCGCCTGTTTGAAAGAGCCTTAAAGGTATTTTTTTTATTCACACTGGCTGTTTATACACTAACAAGACTGCAGCATTATTTTTTTTAATCGATATTTTTCTATAACTAAATTAATCTAGAACTAAATTTGGTTAGGTAGTCGGCTACGAATTTTTTTACTAAGGGGGGTATTACACTATCATAATTCTATGATTAAAGATATAACTAAAATGTGAAATAGACATATTGGGTAATTTGTGAGCTTCGTAGATAGGTATATGATATAATATGATAGTGTAATATCCCTCTAAGGATATACCCATAATAAATGTCTATTTTACAAATTCATTATATCTTTGATCATAGATCTATAATTATAGATATGATAGTGTAATTAATACCCCCTTAGTAAAAATGTTCGTAGCCGACTACCTAACCAAATTTAGTTCTATTTATAAAATTTATTCCCGCCCTAGTGAGGGAAGCAATTACTTATGAGTCTTTCTCGCCCAAGGGTGGGGAGCAGCGTCTTCCACCCGCTACTCGGATCAAACAAACACTACTTTCCGAGTATGAGAGATGAAAAATAAGTTACGCAATTCGGTTACTGAGTCTCGATTTACGCGCTGTTGATGGCAATAGGCTCTTGCTACATGAGACAGGGACTTAAACATAACTGGCGAAATGAGGGTGTCGGTATACTGATCAGCTCTGCCTAACCCTTCGAAGTATACACGCGTAATGTTATGTTTTTGTTTTGTACACCTATACTGGGGTAAGTTCGGGCACTGTGATAATACCGTACGAATCAAATGCTGCGCCATTTTATAATTAAATAAAATGGCGCTGGTGCAGAACCAGCATTAAAAGAATATTACTAAATTAGCCAGGAATTTAATTCGGACGGTTTTATCCCAGCGCTGAACATACTCCAGCATACTCTATTGCTACAAAGAGTAGTAATCAGAGTTTGTATGCTGGGATAAGTCATCCTTTGCATCCATGACCTTGACCACAAAAGGCGATCGTTCCGCTTTAATCCATTTTTGGCACGCCCCATAAATAATGTCCTCACGGTTCGTATTTGGATCATTTGTTAATTTTCATTCAGTACATGCAAGAGGAAAATGTGTTATTAATTTCTGCCCACTGACCAGGACCACCCATGGAGTATAGACTGTATAGTTACGTCGGCGTCGGCTGGGGCTCTGTCTTGCATAGGGTCGTAGCATAATGCTGACCGATAGCCGATTTGCGTGGATGTGACGCATGCTTCCCCCAACTTTTTCTCCTTTTTGTATTTTAAACTTTTTTTTTGCGTCGTGATTACCGCAAATAAATGTTTTTTCTTTCTTTCTTCTTTCTATAGGTAAGTCTACCTAAGTACCTAATTCACACCCGGCTATGATACTAATATAATATCACATAACATCACACCTGTAATTCCCAAAGGGTTAAGCAGAGGTTTACAAATAGCACACCCACATTTCGCCAATTATGTTAAGTCCCATGTAATAGGGTCGAGCCTATTGCCAGCAACCGGGCATAAATCCAGGCTTCGAGATTGACAAATTCCTGATGGAAAAACCCAATAACACTTTGTCCAACCTGAGAATCGAGCCCAGAACCTCATGCTCAACTGTCGCGCTTGCGACAACTAGACCAACGAGGCAGTTTGCTATAATCTACATTATAATTATATTATACTAGCTGCGCTCCGCGGTTTCACCTGCATAAGTCTCGACCTCGTAGGAATATCGGAATCAAAATTATCCTATATCTTAAGCCAGGTCATGGTGTACCTATGTGTCAAATTTCATCTAAATCCGTTAATCCATTTTACCGTGAAAGCGTAACAAACTCGACACTTTCGTATTTATTATATAAGATTATAGAACATATAAATAAAAAAAAGGTTAAGGATTATAGAACATTGTGAAATAGGTACCTACTTATGAAAACAAAAAATGAGCCATCGCGGGACGCCTGGACGATGTGAAACATCGAAATTACAGGTAATATGCATAAAAGGATAGTTTACGACAGGAAATAAATATGGCGACTAGGAAATAAATATGGCGACTGTTGGCGACAGTCGGTCTGACCCGCCGGCCGCTATAGATGTTTCACATCAAAAAGTAGGTGAGTATAAGTAATACAACGATATTCTGAAGTTATGGGTAAATAAATAATAAAAAAACTTTATGTCTCCCTATATCTATGCGTAAACAATTGATCTAACATATGACTTAATAAAGTGTGGTTGTAGGTACATACACCTATGCCTCACCTTTGGGTAATACAGGCGTGAAATTACCTTTACTTCTGTCATTTTATGTCTAGCGTGGGCAGGGAGAGCTGAGCAGTAAGCGTTCTAGTACCTATAAGTGAGATAAAGAGGCCTACCTAATCTCAAAAATGTATCCAAAAAACAACAAAAACTATTTTCCCCAAAGTACAGAGGGTTAAGTACGGCAGACCGCTCAGCACCCACATTTCGCTAGTTATATCAACAAAAACAAAAAAATATTGGTAAGTTATTTTCCCAAATTTCCCATACACTTTTTATAATTAGGCGGCAGTGTCGCACTGTTCACGTAGAAAATCAGAATCCCAATTTCCAACCATGGCCTAATAAGACCAGTGCCTGTGCCCACAGAGTACATTTTATATAGGGAGATAGAGACGTCACTCGAACATTTCATGGCGCCCTCTATCAACAAGTAAATACAACAATCCATGAAGTAATATACTTATAGCTAGCTTCAAATCTGCAGTAAGCCCTCCGCCCTATCCTATTTTCTTTCGTTTTAGTTAGGTTGTAGTTTTTTTTACATTAATTCAAAATAAAACATAGATACAATTGTCAGATACTTTATTTCAATATTTTTTTACAATAGTTGAATGCCAACTCCTGAATTTTGTCTTCTGCATCATAATCTTTACGTGATCCACATAATAATTTATTTGTATCTTTGCACCAATTATATATGAATATATTAATCACAGAACATATTATATACTCAAAGAGATATTAATACATAAATCAGAAAGAGAAAAACGGAATAATGAATATTTTTCTATTTGAAGTTTACGTGAGTTGCGTTCCTTTTCTCTTAATTAAATTTAAAACATCTACAAAAAAAAAATAGTGTTGCGTTATTGGATAATTTTATCCATTTAAACAAACGTTACAAGATAACACAATAAATTTAGAAGGTGTCTCAACCCCTTAAACATCTTAATTTGTAAAAAAAAATGTTGTTATTTTAAGAAAATCTAAGTAAAATGGAACAAATGTTTAGTCTAAACCCATCAACATTTTAAGAACAACACCATCTATCAATAAGTAAATTAAACTTTTGATATTACTATACGAGTAAATTAAAAATCTATTGAATTGAGTAGTGTATCTCGAAAAGCAGAAGCCTACCTAAACTGGTCGGTTACGATTTCCTCACTTTTGTTCTAAGCTATAGCACCGTGCCTGTGCCTACCTGTTTTGTAGCTATCAAAGTATGAACATGCTATTGTATCAAAATTCTACAATTGATTTTCTAAAAAGTGACATCTAGTAAACATTGAGGAAACTATTGACTCGTGCTACATTTTGATATAGTTCAAATATTTGTGTCTAGATGGCGCAAAATCGTTAATTCAAGGTCGTTAATAGTGATGTCCATGTTCAACATAAATTCAGTATCCACTAAACTTGTTTCATGTGCATGAGCTACCATAATAAATTAAAATAAAAGTTTGCAGTTTTTTGTTTACTGAGAACTTACTTTATCTAACAGTGTTTGACAAGACTAGATAGATATAATTTCATTTCCTTTTTGATCAAGCAGAAGCTCGAAATTAACTAGGTCATTTTAAACTGGCTTTAGACTGGAAGCCAACCCCAAAAAAGTTAAGAAAAGGATAGACAGATTGATTGAATCATCAACAAAAAATTAACAGATTAAAAGATACAAAAGAAACACGGGCCACATTTTCTAAAATTACTCTTGGTTGTTCATAATTATAAATTCTAAGTCTCTTTGTAAGCTATTATAAATATAACTATAACTACATAAAAATAAATTAGGTTTTTTTTTTCAGTTTATCTCAGTATCAGTTTGTATCTTGATCAAAATATGATTCGCGACTATAACAGATATATATTTACAGAATTATAATGATTAGAATCATTAATACGTCTCTAAGTTAGTTTGTTCCTTATTAACTTTCCATAAGAGATTTGTTCTTATGGAAAAAATCTACAAAATAGCTGTTTGACTTTTGAACGAGTGGATGAACGGACGGACAGACAGAAATTACGTAATTTTAAGGGTTCCGTTTTTGCCATTATGGAACCCAAAAAATATAGTATATATTTTGATTGATGTCAAGTGATAAGAAATAACCACTTAACCTTGAAAAAATATACGTCAAATCACGTAATTATGTAATTAGATAACATTGAAAAGTGATAATCATTTTAGAAGTCTGAAAGTATAATAATTAATCATACACTGAATAGAATAGTTATTTTATTTCAAAGTGCGTTTGCAATGTCACAGACTGCAACCACATATTACATCTACAACAATGTTGAATGTTGATTTTTAAGTGCGACGAGCATGGCCGAGCACAACACTATTGTTAAATAACACAAGCCCGCAAATACTTGTTGTGGAATTTATTTTTTATGCTGCGTAAATTGAATGTGAAATGTGTGTATAAACTATCCAAATGTTAATAAACACGTGAGAAAATGATAACATTCGGCGGTGGAAACAATTCCACGGCTTTAGAAGATACAGGTGCGGTGTTGTGAACTTTGTTTTTCCGTTTTCGTATTGTGGGGACTTTGAGTTACTGAATTGTTATTTTGTAGGGGAAGTTAGGAGCATCTGCGAGAGTGTATGCAGCGATGGGTCCAACGCGACCGTGCAGCCGGGGGGCTCAAACCAGCGGCCTCGGATGGATATAGCATGTGTTCTAGATATAACCCAAACATTGAATCTTGCTCATAGGAAAAGAGCTTTGGAAGAAGTTCGATTGGCATCTGAACTAGTCAATGCTAATTTACATCATATTCATGTAAGTAATCTCATTAATTCTTTATATTTTACAAAACAAAAACAAATTACTGATATCCATAGATATGTCCTTCAAATGTCTTTTTCCTGTTTCCAAATTTACTTTGATAGCAATTTAGAATGTAGATACTTACAAGTTATAAGTTTTTTGAGGTTTGACATTGAAAATTGATAAAAAAAAAAAAATGGTAATACCCATGTTTTAAGGAATGCTTAACTGTACTGACACTCAGATGCTCGGTTTTCCCCAGTTCTTACAATAATTTCTTTTAGTAACTGTATAAAGAGAAAAGTTGTTTTATTTTAATGAGTAAAAAAATAATTAGTTTTCTGAACCCGCAGCCATACAACTTGAATTTATGTGAAACGGACTACATGTGATTTACTTTGAGATAGATAGCACACACATTTCACTTCAAGATCTCTTTACTTACATTTACTTTGTTTTTCAATTTGAAACACTCTTTCTTGCTTCGGCGACCTTGTCAATTAACCTTGAAATGTATCTATCCAATGCACTAAGAATTCCTGCAAATATTATTTAAAGTAGCAATCAGGTTTTCCCCATGGACTATTTCTAGGATTTATTGTTTAGTAATAGTCATATTCAACATTCTGCGTAAACAGACTGAATGAACACCAACATGGCAGATGTTTGGCATTTTTTAAGATAGTGCAGGAACGCATTAGTGTTGATACTCATTAAATAATACAAATAAATCATCCTGTGTTGTCCTACAGCAGGGCAAAGGCCTCCCATTCAATAATAAGGCAACTTGATAATTTTGTTGTTCAACTGTAGGAATTACCTGTACAATACGGCCAATATAACTTGGCAATACTAGACTTCGCCCAGAAGGCCATGCAATAACATTTTTTCGGAAACAAATGGTGATATGAGGCAAGTGCGAGTGAGAGAACATGCGCAAAAGTTCACAGAGCCTATGTTCAAGACTTTATATCGGCCGTATTGTAAGATCCCTGCGCACATTATGGTGGTCCCAAGCAACTGATACCTCTCAAGGCATAAAAGCTAAGATACTACTATATTAAAATCTACTTATCTTTTTCAGTTTGAAAAGCTGGACTTTGGTGAGACAAATGTGCTGGACACATTCTACAATGCGGACGTGGCGCTGGTGGACCTTAGTCTGCAGCTGCAACAGAGTTCATTGCTGTATCACCTGGGAGTACGGGAAAGCTTTGACATGAAGGAAAATGTACTGCTATACAATGATGTTGATGCGGACTCTACGCTTAGGCTTAAGGTACCAATTTTTTTTATTGAATTTAGAACAAATCATAAAATTTTATGAAACTTGAAAGTTATTTTAAAACCTTTACAAAAGACAAAGACAGTGATGTGGTGACAACTGAAAGGATATTAAAACAAACACAAGTAATATGTAATGTTCTGAGATAAACATGCTAAAAGCTACAAATTGCTGCCACTAATTAAATGTATACTTTTTAAGTAAAATTTAAAATTTAAGTAAACAATGGCAACAACCTTAAGATTCACACCTTCGTTTACATAATACATCTCCCTAGTTATATCCTATTTCATTGTTTATTTGACTTTAGATAACAGATAAATTTAACTCCAACTTTGCACAGCAATATGACATAATGTCTTAAAACTTGGGAATTATTAATCCTTAACTTTAACATATAATTATTTCAACATTAATGGTGCAGTATTTTCGATATAACGGAGGATCATACTAAGCAATTTGAGGTATTATAGACCCTTGAGATGCTTGAGATGCTCAATTCGTATGCTCACTGGTTATATCCTATTTCATTGTTTCGCCTTTAGATATCAGATAGATTAAACTCTGACCTTGCACAGCAATATGACATAATGTTTTAAAACTTTGGAATTATATGGGATTGTTTTCATTGAGTCTAAAACCAGCCTTGGGAATGATTTATGGTACTTAAACAAGGTTGCGCATGAGAACCCAATCTATTGTTACTGGGCCTGTTTATTTCCGAGTCATTGAATAAAAAAAACGACTTAAAAACTAAACCATTTTTTTATAGAACCAACCCTATTATTACTATTCCAATAAAAAAACAATTGAAATAGGTTGACGTAAATATTTGGACTCTCTGAAAATATATTTTAAAATAAAAAAGGTTCCGACGAATTACGAACCTCCTTGTTTTGAAGTTGATTAAAATATACCATCTCTGTTCATTGAACACAGTTCTGTCTGACATGCAATCATTGTCAAAGCTGATTAAATAATTATAAAACTAGTCGAAAGATCTAGCAGAGCACAAAATATGTTAGCGCCAGCTGCCAAGGCGCCACTTATCGCAATAATAGACAAAGTCGTATAATACTTATACGGCACTATTATTAAGAACGCTGTACTCTGTAACATGCAATCATGTCATTATGTCTTTTGTCTACAAACAAAAGTTGTTCTCTCTAGACTTAACATGTTGACAGTAAAATTGTAAATAATTTACCTGCTTACAATTTTGAACAATCGATCGACTTTTGATAATCTACTGATACTAAAAATATAATTACTATATTTTTTGCTAAATGGCAGAACAAGAAAAACATACTTACAGAAAAAAGTTAATATTTAATTCTAAAGCAAACACTTATCATCCTTTTTACATGATATAAGGAGCTCGTAGCTAAATAATAACAGCCGCACGGGTCGATCTATCAGGCTAAGCTACGCTTGCTGGGGTTGATTCGTGGCTGGGGGACTATATTTACATATTGAGACTCCTCCGTGCCTCGGAAAGCACGTTAAGCCGTTTATCCCAGCTGTGATGTGTGATCTTTGGGTCAGTCAGTCGTTACGGGTCGTCAGAAGCCCGAAAGTCTGACAACCAGTCTTACCAAGGGGAGAAGGTTAGATAAGCTCCACGTAAAATACTGGTATTCAGCTACATCTGGTTAGACTGGAAGCTGACCCCAACTTAGTTGGGAAAAGTGTAGGCAGATATTTTATAAGTACTGTGAGGTAAAGTCTAAACCGGTCTGTTTTTGTGAAAAGACGTAATTCGGAGAAACATTTGACCATCAAAACAAACTCAATTAAAACAAAGATGTGGTTAGTTATCCCTTTTGCCAACTAAAAGTATACATGACTAATATTCTCCATTAAATTTTAAAATACATGCGGTGGGCAGGAGGAAAATTATCTTATTTTTAGTACCTACTGGTTTTAAATTAATAATGATGTATTTAGATTGTGATTTGTGTGACGATCTTTATTATTTGAGAAATCTAGTAATCTTCATCTTGTTAGTAGTTTAGATTTAGAAGTTGGTCGTTAGGGTCTGTTCGTGTCCAGACCAAAAACCCTGAGGTCGAATTTCACAAATTAAACTGAACACAATCAGCACATTTAAACTGCGTTCAAAAGCTGCCAGTGTCATCATTGTTGGAGAATATTAACACTGACAGGTCTTGAACGCAGCTTTGATGTGCATATCGCGTTCAGTTTCATTGGTAAAGGCGCCCAACGATACACTAGCGCCACTCCTTTAAAAAAATATTATCTCGTGACTGAAAAGGAATTATGAATAACGGCTAATAACGGCCCTCGATAAGTGTGTCTAGAATTATCTAATACCTTTTATAAAGTTTTATATTGAGACCTTATTCCTCTAGATCGAATTTTGTTGCTTCGTGTCTCAATATGAAATTTTATAAAAGCTATCAGAAAATTCTAGACACACTTACCGAGGGTCTTTATTAGCCGTTATTCATCCCTTCTCAGTCACGAGATAATATTTTATTAAAAGAGTGGCGCTAGTGTACCGTTGGACGTCCTCTTAAAATCTCTTAAAAATGTGCCAATTACCCAATACGCATTTCCGGAGTTGTCGATTTGCCAACAAATAAATTAATTTCGTGCGAATCGCCTACTCATAAAAAAAAAAAACAGTGGCACTCCGGGAGTGCCGACAGAAGTGAAAACTTAAAAAAATAATCGGCACTGCGGTAATCAACGTGTTGATGTCTTTTATCCACTCACCGCGGTAATCAACGCGTTGATGTCTTTTACTCCACGGTGTCGGTAAATTCCGTCACAATGTCGCGAAATCAATGGTTTAGTTCCACCTCAAAAAATGCCCAACGCGCTTAAAGAAAATTTCACTTAAAAAAATATATATATTATTATTTAAAAGTGTCGATTTGCCCGTTTCGGGCAAGATAATTCGTGCGAATTGACTAATAAGCCGGAATTTCTATAGAATATGAGGCCAGTTCATACTGGTTTTGTTACCACGCGTGGCCTGTCCTATAAAATCAACTATCATCCTATATGTATGTCTCGTCATTCAGATCTCCACACCAGCTCAGTCACACTTTATCGGCAATTTTCCTATTATTTAAATATAT
This sequence comes from Omphaloscelis lunosa, assembly GCA_916610215.1. Taxonomy (NCBI): domain Eukaryota; kingdom Metazoa; phylum Arthropoda; class Insecta; order Lepidoptera; family Noctuidae; genus Omphaloscelis; species Omphaloscelis lunosa. Next base: position 7,947,802 of record OU744247.1, read on the forward strand.
ATCTACTTGTTGTAGTATGTACGTATGTGCTGTCAGCCACGTCTTGAATATGCACCTATCAAGCCATTACTCTCAATTTGTCAAATTGTCCCGTTCGTGTGTTCAATCATACGAGAATGACAATTCAAATACCTCTATGCCTAATTCAATTATGGGACGGGTTTTTATTTGAGGAATTGAAGAATTGTATGTGTTTTGTTGTATTGTATGTTGGTCGTTATTGAGTGATTGTCGGTTACCGTGCCCTATATGAGAGAGACGTTAGTGACAACTGTGGGTTACAGGCAACGCAATAGAGCAGCTTTTTGTTAAGCAGATTATGTTTGCAAAAAAAAATGTTCATTGGTCAATGATTAGATATGGCTTATTACCCGATCAGAATTAGTAGGACTTACCTGCAATGGGGATAATGCCTGGGAAAAACAAAGAAATTCTATTTAGTCCGTCAGTCAGATAATAAAAAAATATTAAACACGTATTTTTTGCCTTATCATATTATTAAAAAATGACTTAGATAAAACTCATTAAATTTGGGGAGTGAGGGTCGCTACGTCACAAATAAGTGTAAAATCTACATACTCTTGACGTCATGGGAAATTTTAACTCAATGTATCGCCGTAATCTTTTGAATACGTAAAAAAAAAAAAAAAATATGCGTCCAATATTTTTTAATAATCTACCTGACGGACAAAAAAATATTTTTTAGTCATCATCCCTATTAATAATATCAGGCAGAATGCGGATTTACCAGATTTTAAGGGAAAACATTCATAATAAAAAAAGAATCACATAAATAAGACCTATTCTTCGGTATATACAAAGACTATATTAATGTAAATAAATAAACATTAGAATCTCGGTAGGCGTAATGTCTTACCTACATTGTAATTACGGTACCTATCGAGATTTAGGAGCAGCGCACACCGGTGGACGGCACGACACTCCTGATATTTTTTAATTCTTGGAGAAAAAAGAAAGAACACAAATATTTACGTTATTTGCATTAGATTAGAACGATGACGAATTCCTGGTCTCTGGTTACGGGTAAAGGACACGAAAGGCCAATTCTGGTATTTAAAAATGTTCAAAATATAGTCGCAATCTCATCTCAGCGCCAATCAATGTCATAAACTTGTCAAAAATGAAGGTAAATTACAGATATTTTTGACAGATTGAGACTCGAATTAGAATGCAAAAGTTCTTAAAAATACGGGAATTGACCCTCTGGTTGCTCAGTAAGATTTAAAAATAAACATCTAAATGAATACAATTTTATCATTCCTAACACAAGCAATTCTGACTATAGTCTATTGAAATCCTTGTGTCCAATTGGTGTTTCTTCCATTTAAATGAATATCAACTTTATGTAAGTATAAATTGGATTGGTTTCAGAATGACATGGAAAAGTTATAATTTTTTTATGAAGTTGTAGAGCAAACTGAACTTCATTTGTGGGAATTAAAATGGTTTTTCCAAAAACACATGGGTTTACATGAAATTAAATCGCGAACGAAGAATACATTCTTTCGCCCATTATCTGTCTGCAGTGTCTTAAATCCACTGTCGTGCCGTTCTCCGGTGTACACTAACCCTTAGTACCCATGTCATGATTTTGCGTAGGTAGTCAAGTTCTAACCTGCGGTAAAGAGATAAAACTTATTCAGTCATTTATTTACTTTTATTTTACCAATTGTTTACAAGAATGACTGGCATTTACAATCCGATAAACAATTATGGTTTTATTAGATTGAGAACTATGTTATATTGATGATATTCGATTTATTCCATTAATATGTGAAGCAATATTCTTAATCTAATACCTTTAAACGAGCAGTTCTTGTATGTGTGTATATATACAATCTGAATCTCGGAAACGGCTCCAAAGATTTTCATGAAATTTAGTATGCAGGGAGTTTCGGGGGCGATAAATCGATCTAGCTAGGTTTCATTTTTAGAAAAAGTCGTTAAAAAAAAAACAAAACCGAGCTAAGCACGGTCATCCAGATATTAACTTTTAACTGGGTAACTGTGATGTCGTGAATCCTCGTAACACAGTTTAACGTTACAAAATACGTGCGTACTAGCAAATTGTCCTATGGATCTATTTCGATAAAATTGTATTTAATTACAATACATTTTCCTTACAACTTAAAAGCATTTAGTCACACAATTTACATTAAAATACTTATTAAATTCCTTCATTTATTTAATTCACACAATATTCCTTTTGAATGACTGACTCACAGATATCATCAATGAATTACTCACAGAATCACCCAGACATTACTCTTAATTAGTTACATAAATTTTGTTTTCCCATTGCCAGTTATCACTACCAAATTTCCTGTTCGTATCGTACAAACTGACGGATGCTGGGACCTGTGTCACGACGAATCCTGCTGCTACCAAGTTCAAAGGCGAAGACTCTGCTGATCCCAAACAGCATCTGACCTTGAGACTGAAGAATATACTGCAAGATGTTGAAGTACAGACGAAGTAAGTAGAAACAAAAGAAGATCGCGGTTTTTCTGATGACAGTGAAAAATACTCATTATTTCCTGTGTCGTAAAGTGTAAAGTTCAGAAACAAGATTCGATTCATCGAACGACCGTGAATCGGTCGTGTGGCCTCGTTTGAGAGTTAAGACAATTAAAATAAGGTTTATTATTCAATGTCAATGGCTGCTCTAAGCTCCTCTTTGGTCTTGGGCCTAATGATTTTTTACTTCTTCGTTGAAATGGTCGTAAGTTCGACTACTAAGCGTATAGTCCTGTAGATTTTTATTGGGTTGAACCGTTAGGAAAGTCCTACTAACAGCCCGTAGTCTGGATTGCAACAGAAGTGGCCCTTATTATATGGGACTAACATAACTGATGAAATGTATTAGGCACCTTTGTCCTACTATTTGAAAAATACACTGGGTTATGAATGGAAGGATATTTTGCTTACAAATGAATAAAGGTCAACTTGCTTCATTGAGATGTTGTTTATTCAAGAAGCAAGTTTCTGTGGTATTTTGTTATTAACTTAAGTGAATAATTGTAGTATTTACAACGCTCATACATAATGTTTTTATTGTTTCCTGCTTGTTGTTTTTTAGGGTTCCGTACTTCAAAAAGAAAAAACGGAACCCTTATATATTCTGTCTGTCTGGCCGTCTGTCACAGCCAATTTGCTCCGAATCTAATGGACCGATTAAGTTGAAATTTGGTACACGTAATTATTTCTGTGACCCAAACACGGATGTGTATCGTAAATAAATGAATTTTGAATATGGGGGTTGCTTTTGAAAACAAACAAGAAAACAAAAAAAAAAGTTTTGCTAACTATACCGTGTGACATATCAAATGAAAGTACTTGTTGTGAGGATCTCAAATATATATTTTTCATAATTTTAAATTAAATATATTTAAGAGAAGCGATGAAAATTAATCATTCTCCCCCTTATCTCCGAAAATACTGAGCCTAAAATTTTGAAAAAAATACAGAGTATGGTTCTTTTCCAAAGATTACAGGAAAACCTATAAGAAGTGTATGGTGTTAAAATAACATGGTAAATCACTCAATAATGTGCGTACAAACTTACATTTGCAGTTGGAATGTATGGGAGAACATGCTTTTCGACTATCATGTTAAGTTTGTATTTGGGATAAATTCATCCCAACTACGAAATCCTTCAATTCAAGTTAGGATCTTAAATAAAATGCATAAAAGTCTATTTTACGTGTGACGGCTCTCGGGCAGTGAGCGGCCGGCGAGCCGTCATCTATTCTGTATAACCATCGTAAAATAGACTTAAATGGATTTGATTTAAAATCCTAACTTGAATGATAACTTTTTTGCCATGTTGGAGCGGTGCTGTTATAATAAGCGATGTCCTTAAGAGCTGCAGAGACGTCAGCGCTCTAACAGTTGAAAAACGTCAGCACATTGAAAATAATTACACATATTAAGACCTTTTTCTTTTCACAGAGCCCATCTCCAAGAAAAATTCCTATCCGATCTCCGCAAAGCGCGCGAAACATACACCGGATTGGAACTCGCGAACATGCTCCATGCTATGCGCAGGCGCCTCGACGACCCAGCCGTCCTATCAGGAGACACTATACTCAACATGCTGATATCCTATCGCGAGATTCAAGACTATGACGCTATTGTTCAGGTGGTAGATGATCTGAAGACGATTATGAACAGGAAAAATTATGTTAACATGCCTATAATAAGGTTTATGTACGCATTTGCTATGAATCGGTGAGTTTTTTTAATTACTATTGAAGTGACAAAAGTGCATTGGGTTAACGATATCGTCGAAGTTGCGGAAAACACCTGGATGAGGGGACGCATGGAACAGGGAAGTATGGCAAAGAAAGGGGAGGCTACACAGCAGTGGGTGATTCTTGGCTGAAATGACATTTGAGAGTAGTTGCGAGCTTACGAGTTGTTGGTCGTGGTTTCGAATCCAGGCAAGCGCCATACTTTGTGTAAATAATTTCATCACCACTGCTTTCAAAGCGGTGAAGGAAAACATCGTGAGGAAACCGGCATGTACTAGAACGACTAATTCATTTGTGACATCTACTAACCTGCACTGGGACCGCGTGGTGGATTACAGCCCACTCCCTCTCGAAGAGAGGAGGCCTGTGTCCCAGCAGTGAGAACCTTATAGGCTGATTATGTATGGAGAAAAAGTTACAATTCAGTAAATTATTGTTATAATAACATTGTTGACCACAAATAAATATACTCGAATGTTTGTTTTAAAAATACATTTTCTTGGTATTAGTAATACTTGTATCTCTATTTATAAAGGGCTACACTACACATATAAAACCTCGATTAATCATATCTTTGTTATTACTTTGTGAATTAAAAACTTACGATTTTCAATAATGGAACAGTACACTGTTTTGTTTGTATACCGTTTGTGACGAATCCATTACTTACTTTAAAAACTTTTAAATAAATAAATAAAAATAAACTTTTACTACCAATCCAAGTTTTGTCACAAATGAATACTAAAGTAGGTACGTGGCAGGCTCGACTTGTCGAATTCAGTGGGCGTAACGTAATCAAGATATAGAGTTACGCGATAGAAAGAAAGGCAACTTCTAGGTGAATATAAATGTAGGTAATTAGCGCTGTGCGACCTGAATTGCACTTTATTGTGTCATAGCAACAGTAGCTTTTTATTTAAATGATTTTGCGGAGTGACCGATCTGTACTAATTTGTGGTTTTCTCAAAACATCTCGGTAGTTAGGTATATAACTGTACTGTCTAACAAACATAGTAACTTGCAAACATTATTTTGTGAGATTCTCTCTTACCTTTAGAGCTGGCTCACACCTGATGAATAGCAGCACATTGCAGTTTTTATTTAAACTTTCACACTCAAACGGTACAAAGGCGGACTTAATGCCTTAGGCATTCTCTACCAGTCAACCAAGGGTGGTGAAGAGATTGGATGGCAGATGCTCTGTTTAAGAGGAACAAAGAAAAAAATATTTAAAATATAACATTAGAAAAATATAGGTAGGAACAACAGTAGATAAATAGGTTATAACTTATAATACACATTCATATTTAATGTAATATACAAATATTTATTAGCAGTTTTTAATGCCAAAGGAATATCAACATTGCAAACGTTGAAATAAAGTCAAATATAAATTGCAGTGGAATGGAATCCGCGCTGCGCTTCGCCGGTCCTTATAAGGCTGAGGCCGGTAAACATCTGGCCAGACAAACAAATATTAACTTTACCTTTCTTGAAATAAAGTTGAAAGGAAATGCACCGACAGAGTTAAAACATTCCTTATTTTACTTCGTTACAGGCGAAACAAAGAGGGAGACAGAGAGAATGCTCTCAAAGTATGCGTCAAAGCTTTAGACAAGAAGGAGAACAGATTTCCTGACATGCTGTGTCTGTGCGGGCGCATATACAAGGACAAATTCGTTGAATCTCAGCACACCGATAAAGAAAGCTTGGCCAATGCTATCAAGTGGTATGTGGGTTTTACTTTATTTATTTTGATTAACAGGAAATAAACAATGTGAATTATGGTTAGAGTCAGGGTCCGAAACCGGTATTTTATTTATTTATTTAGGTTAGCCAACAATTGTTTATAGTTATACAGTACATTTAAAATAAATTCCTTAACCTTTTGGGCGCCATGGTCACATATACGTGACAAGCGAAAACTGTCCCTGGACGCCAACGACACAAATACGTGACAGAAAAAGCGGTATACAGAAACACGATATAAACAAATTGAACATTACTGTAATGCCTGTTTATTTATTGGTAGGTATTTGCGCGGAATTTGTGGCTTGGTGTTGAGGGTAGGTTCATGTGTTTTTGCTCTGGCATTCAAAAGGTTAATAAGTACGTTTATAAGTGCAACGATTACTTACAGGCTAACACAACATGCACCAGTTATGGTTTTACATAATATATACAACGCCAAAAAAGGATATGTACAATTATTCAATATTTTTTGGCAATTCAGTGTAGCAATAATAATAACAAAAATTACATTCAAAATATTTTTTTTCAAAAGTACGGTATGATTAATACGGGTACTTTTTCGGTTACAAAATTTATATTTTTACAGGTATTTTTAAAGGTAAGTTGTTTACAACTAGTATTAATACCGGTAACCGAAACAAATATTACCATATCTTACACGTGCCGTGGGCATTAGTCAAAGGGCGCATCACCTGTGTGTGTAACCGCTATTAAGACGGTAACCTAAATAGGGTAACATATTGTTTCTTCTTGGTTACCCAGATCAGAAGTAAACAAAATTCTTCGATACTTTTACCGTAATTTATAAAGGTTTTCGGGACCTGTTTAGAACACTGAGGGGGCACTTACATTCATCTCAACAATACATCGTTTGGGATATTTGAAATAGGAAAGTTGTATTATCATTTCGCCGCATCGTTTCCCCTACAGACCATGCTAATCGCAGTTCTCATAGCCATACTATTGTGGCGGCATCTACATTGCCACATGCGAATTACGCATCAAAGACCTGATGTCACGCTAAAACTACACCCTGTTCCTCATACCTCTAAATTGGACAGGGTGTAAAGTTAACTCATCCTCTATAGAAAAGGGAGGATCCTCCGACCAGACGGGTGTCGTGTCTGGCGGGCAACTGCCCAACGGTTGAAGTTGAGATCTTGTATATATGTCGATCGCGCGGAAAACTCTAATTGCGCGATGTATGATTTGTGTGACGTCAAGATTTTTGTGTGTCGTCAGGTCTTTAATGTGTACTTCGCATGTGGCGATGTAGATGCTGCCACACTATCCGGTGCAATTCAGCGGCCTATGAAGCAAGATGCTCATATTTTATAGCGAGCTTAAAATATAATAAGCAATCAGACCCCAGCTAATGGCAGAGTCACAGTATAAAGGACCAGTATCTCAACTAAGCCCTTTTTGTGAAGCTACACTTCAACGAGAGTTCGACCGGTTGTAGCTTGTTGATTGTCAATCAAACTTTTTCATTCGAATGTACTACACGTATAAAATGTAACCACTTCTCGATGCGACAGCCCCGACTTACTCATGACTAACCTTTTACCTGAAGCATGCTTAAATTTCGTATAAACGCGTTTCTAGTTGAAATACTTTATGTTAATACTAATATGTCTACTGTGGCAGAGTTCACCTTCATCCAGGATCAGCATCCACCTGCTATTATCCGAATTTATTTGATTGAAATTCCCTTTATTTATTTTTTCAGGTACAGACAGGGTTTCGAAGTGCAGCCAAATGAGTATGCGGGCATCAATTTGGCAACACTATTAGTTATAGCTGGCAATGACTTCAAAAGCTCACAAGAATTACAACACATTGGTAAGTAATCTATACATAGGAACTCCCTGACTAACTCACAATGAACAGTCAAAGTGGGTAAACTGGGAATTTTATCGAAACTCATTCCCTAATCGGGTGGTTTATAGGCTAACAAAGTTACGGGAAAAGCTTTGTCCTTACTATAATCCAACTAATATTATAAATGCGAAACGTTGTGAGGATGGATGGATATAGTTACTCTTTCACGCAAAACCTACTGAGCGGATTTGGATGAAATTTGACACACAGGTAGTTTATAATCTGGATTAATACATAGAATACATTTTATCCAGATATTCGCATGGAATCGAGACTATGCGGGTAAAACTGCGGGGCGCAGCTAGTTCTTTATAAAATGGATTTACGTTTATTTAGGGGAGCTTATAGCTAAGTAATTACAGCCGCACGGGTCGATCGTTCAGGTTAAGCTACGCTTGCCGCGTTGGTCCGTGGATCTTTACATACCAAGACCCCTCCGTGCCTCGGAAAGCACGTTAAGCCATTGGTCCCGGCTGTCATCTGTAGATCTTTGAAAGTCGTTACGGGTAGTTAGAGGCCTGAAAGTTTGATAACCAGTCTTACCAAGGGGTATCGAATTACCCAGTAACTAGGTTGTGGAGTCAGATAGGCAGTCGCTTCATGTAAAATATTGGTATTTAGCTGTAATCGGTTAGACTGGAAGCCGACTCCAACATAGTTGGGAAAAGGCTAGGCAGATGATGAGTCTTTGCAAATCACTAGCGCGAGCCATCTGACTCTTATGACATTGTTATAAGGTATCAATTTCAATGACTGATGCGCGTTCCTGACGTTGCAGTTATAGCAGAATGTTCAACAAAAATGTTGTCTACATTCATGAAATAATTTAAATTAAATTGTATCATATCGCATTGGTCAAGCGCCTATTACTCAGAAATTCTTTTCGTCTAATTCTGGCTAACAGCCAAATAGGAAAATGGCTGATGGATTAATAATTTTATGTGGCTATAACTCATGAAGCATTTGACATAAAAAAATGTGTATAATAAACTTGTCTAAAGTACATCATTACGTTCTGTTTAATCTTCTTGAATGTAGGTTATATAACAATTAAATTTGTCGTTTCACAGTTTTCAATATTACTGCATGCTAGAACAAGAAATAGGAGCTCGTGGCTAACTAATAAAAGCCGCATGGGTCGATCCATCAGATTAAGCTATGCTTGCCGAGGTTGGTTCGTGGATGGGTGACCATCTTTACTTACCGAGACTCCTCCGTGCCTCGGAAAGCACGTTTAGCCGTTGGTCCCGGCTGTCATTCGTGGCTTTTTGACAGTCGTTACGGGTCGTCAGAAGCTGGAAAGTCTGACAACCAGCCTTACCAAGGGTTATCGTATTACCCGGTTACTGGGTTGTGGAGGTCAGATAGGCAGTAAAATACTGGTGTTCAGCTGCATCTGGTTAGACTGGAAGCCGACCCCAACATAGTTGGGAAAAGGCTAGGCAGATTGACTAGAACAAGAAATAGTTAACCTCATTGTACTGTTATTATTTCTGTTTTGATTATCGATTTCCAATTATTCGATCCGATTTCTGTTAGTGGTTGGTATGTGATCTGCACTAACAACATTATAAAGAGAAAAGATTTGTATTTTTGTTTGTAATGAATAAACTCAAAAACTACTGGACCTATTTTAAAAAATCTCTTTTATTAACCAGTAGAATGCTATATTATCAGTTTATCACTGAGTAACATAGGCTATAATTTCTAAAGAAATCACGCGGGCGAAGCCGCTGATGGAATCTAGTCATAGATAAAGATAAATCACTTATTCAAATGACGGACATTAGATAGAATCTGGCCACGCTAAGTCAGCATAATTAAGTAAAATACGATGGAATTTGAAAATCTATAGACGGCAACACCATCCTGTCCTGCAAAAAAATAATTTGATACTTCGTATTTCTTTTTGTTTTCGATAGGTTATTTTGTTTACATTCTGATTTATTCCTAGTAAAGAATAATCACTTTAGCACGATGCAGTGTGGATTTCATACAGTTTTGTCATCGTATGGAGGTAGAGCATAGGTACGACATAGTCTATTACACATAATCTATTAGGCAAAAATCTAAAGGCAAAATATCAAAATCATTAGATCAACTTACAACCCCGAAACTGACTTATCTGACTGATGTAAAAGTATACCATAAATAAAACTTTTTGGTGTTGCCCATTTATTCCATTGCAGACTTAGCGTGGATAGACTCTACCCGTTTTTGTAGGTAACCAATTTTCATCAACTACAGTTGGTCGTAAGCAGTAGGTTTTCCTGGCGGAACGGAGTCTAATAGCATAAACATAATCAGCCTATATTGTTCCCACTGCTGGGACACAGGCCACCTCTCATCGAGAAGGAGTGGGCTGTAATCCACCACGCGGGCCCAGTGGGGTTTGGTAGATGTCACAAATCTTCGAATTTTTGCTTCTAGGACATGCCGGTTTCCTCTCGTTTTCCTTCACCGTTTTGAGAATTGAGCCTAATAGACCCTTATGCTAATAATGTGTGAACAGCCTTTTAAAATGTCTTTCCTATTCCCAGGTATGGTATTAAACCATCTAATAGGCAAGAAAGGCAGTCTATCGTCACTCAAAGACTACTGGGATGTGGCGACTTTCTTCGAAATATCGGTACTAGCACAAGACTATGTGAAAGCGATACAGGCAGCAGAATGTATGTTCAAACTTAAACCACCGAATTGGTACCTCAAATCCACTATTGGAAATATTGAATTAATTGATAGGTAAGTTATTTTATTACTGTAAAGGTGTGATTCCGATCAACGTTGCACGCGACAGCGCTGCCGCCTCACTACTGGTCCCCATACATTTTCCTACATGAGATTACATTCCGAGCACCGCAGTAATACTGTGCGACATTGCTGCCGTGCTCGAAATGTAATCTCATATAAACTTATAGAAAATGTATGGGGACCAGTTGTGACGCTGTGTCCACATCACCACGTCCCGACGTCCGTCGTTAACGTGAAACTAGAGAGAGTGAAACTTGACGTGGACAAGCCCTGACGCGTCAAACAGCAGCGTGGTTCGGAAAATTGGAATCATACCTTAAGGATGTCTGAATTTATGGGGATAGATATTTGAATGCATGTGTGTACCCATTAAAGATGGTCTGTAATTTTAAAAAGTTGTGTCTCCTAATAGACCCACAGATAATAAATGCCCATCAAAAAAGTACAATCATCTCGAAAAGAAAAACGAATCATATAAATTGACAAAATTCAACTATGAATCTAAATATTTTATGACTTTATGGCATGATAATAAAAGCTTTCGGTATACTTATGAGAAAACACTGTAGTATCTTCAATACATATTATAAATGAAAGTAGCTTTCCGTGTTTGTCTGTATGACCGCGTTGTTCTTCTAAACTACGCAACAGATTTTGATGAAGTTTCCACCATCGTTTAAAGAATTTATTCTGGAAGGTTTATGTGTACAAAATGTTATTATCAAAGTTACATAAAACGAATAAATCTTGATGTTTTGTCAAGTCGTAAAAACCGTGCGAAGTAGGAGCGGGTCGCTAGTTTTTTATAAGTTAGTTTTTCTCCCATACGTTTTTGCCTGATTTTACTGCAGGTTAGAAGCCCGAAAGGGCTATAAATTATCAGATCGAGAACAAAACAATCAGAACATCGTATTAAAATTGTACGAAAACTGTACTCAAATTGGTCGCTCTGATTTTTATAAAATGTTATATTAACTCCTTTAACTGTGTTGAGAAGGATAGAAAAACCACTTAATTCAGACTTGTTTGCTTCAGGTTTAGAAAAAGTGAAGACATATCACTGCCGGAACAGCAAGTGTTCTCCTTTTGGATGGAGTACTTCGTGGAGGCAACTAAGAGCGAATGTGAAAATAGTATCCGGTTTCCTGTAAGTCAAGTTTGAATACTATACTTGTATTTTTATTCTAGGTGCATTGCCTTCACATATAATTATATAACTAATGTACCTATACAAAATATTGTAAAACATTTTAAAAGAGTAACGGTGGAGTTTCTTGCCCATTCTTCTCCATACGAAAAGTACCTTTTGGAAGGGGCGACTAGGATCAATTCTATTTTTTTTGTAAATTTTGACGGTCAGAAGTGCCTTATCTATTTAAAATAAATGATTTGACTTTGACTTGAAAAAAACAAAACATAACATCACGCCTGTATTCCCCGAAGGATTAGGCAGAGGTGTACCGATAGTACACCCACATTTCGCCAATTATTTTTAAGTCCCATGTAATAGGGGCGAGTCTATTGCCATCAACAGGGCACAAATCCAGATTCCGGGCTGTTACTGAGAAATTTCAAATGGAAAAACCCAATAACACTTTGTCCGATCCGGGAATCGAACCCTCATGCTCAGCAGTAGCGCTTGTGACCAGGCCTTTTTTTTTTTTTTTTTTTTGAGGGTGGGAAATCATCAAATAACTTCTCCCGCTCTGGGCGGAGCGGGAGGGCGTGTCAGACTCTTACTGACTAAAACCCACCCGTGTTCCTTCGGTTGCCCTGTTGCCGGGGGCCACGATGTCCCTTTCGGTTTTCTTCGCAACCCCGGGAGGCATCGGCCCTAGTGGACCCCTTCAAATCTACTGACATCTCGTTGAGGCGCGCGTGGAACACAACGCGCCGTCGACCCGGGCCTGGTCCTTATCTGACGGTGAGCCACCCATTGCTCACCGTCCGCAAGCCCGCGTCTTCGGTGGCCGGAAATCGCCTCGCGATTCCCGACGCCCTGGGCGTCTCCTCCTGCGGCGGTTAGGGTTTGGGGCGTGAGGGCGCGAAATTTGCCTCTCCCTCACGCGTTCCGCCTACTCCTTCGCGAGCTTAACAGCTTCGCAGAAAGAGGTGACGGCCTCCCATTTCCTCTCGCTCCGTACCATGGCCCGAACCAGGGCCGGAAGCGAGAGATCACCGCCGCCAATCGCCTCCACGAGGACACGGCGATGCTCCGCCCAAGCTGGGCAGACCTCCACCGTATGCTCCACCGTGTCCTCCGGGCGATCCACACAATGGTGACACCCGGGCGTTTCCTCCCGGCTTATCCTGTGCAGGAACCTCCCGAAACCGCCGTGTCCGGTGAGGACCTGCGTCAGGCGGAAGGTGAGGACGCCGTGGCGCCTCTCTAGCCACTCCTCAAAGAGGGGTCTTATCGCCGCAATTGTGGCGTGCCCAGCGCTGGGTTGCAACAATCGCACTCTCCATGACGCCATGAGATCCCGCCGGAGCTCTGTCCGCTGTGCCGCGATTTCTCGCGGCAGCGGAGTTAAGCCCCGGCGTTTCGCCTCCTCGCGCCACTCCCAAATGTGCGCGAGGACCTTTGCCTCCAGATCCCATGGCGGTAATCCGGCAAGGAGGCTCGCCGCCTCGCAGGAGACCGTGCGGTATCCTCGGGCCAGCCGGATGGCCATGACCCTCTGGGACGCGTTCAAACGGCGGGCTGGCCGCAGCCTTATTGAACGCGCCCACACCGGCGCCCCGTAAAGGGCCATGGACCGCACGACCCCCGCGTAGAGCCTCCGGCAGGAGGCGTTTGGATCCCCTAGATTGGGCAGGAGCCGCTTCAACGCAGCCCCGGCCCGCTCCAGTCTGGGAGCCAAACGTCGGAAGTGTTCGACGAAGTTCCACCGGCTGTCGAGGACAAGTCCCAGATACTTCATCGTCGACTCGACGCCGATGTGAACCCCTCCCGCCATTACCTGGGAACCCGCCGGTGGCGCATTCCGAGGTCCATGAAAACCCATGGCCTCGGACTTGTGCAGGGCCACCTCGAGTCCCAGCTGCCGGATCCTGTCGACGATTGTCGCAACCCCGCGTGTCGCTAGTTCGGCCGCCGCCTGGTACGACCCCCCCTGCGCCAGGACCAACGTGTCGTCAGCGTAGCAAACGACGCTGACGCCGCTAGGGAGGTCGGGTGACCAGTAGACCTACGAGGCAGTTAGACAATATTCCTATCCTTACACATTATAAAACGAAGTCCCCCGCCGCGTCTATCTGTCTGAACGAGATAAACTCAAAAACTAATGAACTGATTTTCAAACGGTTTTCACCAATGGACAGAGTAATTCATGAGGAAGGTTCAGGTGTATAATTCATTAAAGTTTTGTGTTAATTGGGTAAAATATGACGATGATTGATGAAGATGTCGGAAAAAATCATGCCGACTGGGAGCTTTACTGGCGTGCGCCGCGTAAGCCGTAAGAGATACATTTATGTTCTACAGGATTGAAGATCTTAAAAAGTTCAACAAAAAAATCCGCGATAGCATATGCATGTCTATCTTCTAAGGATGACTCAGTGACCATTTTTGTCTTTCAAAATTTCATGAAAATTTCATTGTTATTTCCGAAGCTATTTTGACTGGTATTATATCAATCCTTATCCAATAAAATATGTTATTCAAATTGGACATTTAATTTAGATTAAGATAATCCTTGATATCTTATCATTTAAATTAATACTTTAAAAGATAACACAGATTCAAAATTACGCGTAACAAAGTAATTTTGGTTGACGGCTAGGTGGGCGTAGCGGGAGGAGTCAATGACCTTTTCCTCAGCTATTAGGTATGTAATCCCGGTAGTACGTTCCCGTGGGATATTTTCCGACATCCACGCGTGCGAAGTCTAGTTAATTATAAACTGGTTTCTCTCTTCTTTCTAGGTGTTAATCTTAGAAACAACAAAAGTGTACATGCCATCATACTTGAACGTAAACATGGGTGCGGAACAGAAGTCCTTGGAGATCCTCAATTTATGTCTGGACTCGATGCGCGGCGAGTGTCGGCAGGTGCATCGATGGCTCTTCACCTCTGACATGATTAGGAGCTACAGGTAATTATTAAGCCTAGATTCAAATAGCTTCAATTCATTATTTATTAAATACTTGTATACCACATAAAACAGAAAGCTTCAGTGCCAATTGTATCATCAATTCATGTTCGATGTTAAGCAAGATTACAGAAAATGGTCTTGAACAGATAACCATTCTTGACCTCATCTGTAAATTGAATATCTGATGTTTTCGAAAAATTCGATTTGATTGCATCAAATTTAAACAACTATAAACTATTATTTGACTACGGTATGACCAAATAATTATTTGTCGCGCAGGCCCAGGCAATTTATATGTTTAATTGGATTTGTTTTTTCCGGAATCAAAACAAATCATAAGTAAAGTCCTAAGTAAGTCAATATGGCAAACGCCGGAAAATATAATGTGTGATTTTATACTATTTAAAGTCAATAATTATCCTTTTTGGGAGCAGTGGTAACGGCCGCGACTTACTAGTTGTAGACCGTGGGTTCGAACCCACGCAGGCACTTTAAATTGTGTAAACAATTTCATCACTGCTCTCAAAACGGTGAAGGAAACCATCGTCAGGAAACCGGCATGTCCTAGAACCAAAAATTTGAAGACATGTGACATCTACACTGCACTGGCACGTGCACTGGGCACTGGGCACGTGTGGAAGAGAGGAGGCCAGCAGTGGGAACATTATAGGCTGATCATTATACTATACTTTTTTGGACTGTTTAAAAGTTTTAATTTATTTTTTTAGTTTATACAAACGAGACGAGCGCTGCCTCTTCCTGTACGTGAGCGAGAACTCTGACGACTTCCAAATCTTTCTGCCGTCGCAAGCTTGTCGCCAACGTCTGCACGATCTATTGGGAGAACTCACGGCTGACCATGAGAAGGTCACCGATTTAGATACCAGCGTTATGCAGGATCAGCTTAAGGTATGTTGGGTGCCAAATAAAATAAATTCCAGTTCAATTTGCTTCTTTGTTCAAATATTATGTCCATTAATTATGGGAAGCTACCTTAGC
Source organism: Omphaloscelis lunosa (assembly GCA_916610215.1). Lineage (NCBI taxonomy): Eukaryota > Metazoa > Arthropoda > Insecta > Lepidoptera > Noctuidae > Omphaloscelis > Omphaloscelis lunosa. The sequence continues at coordinate 7,963,556 of OU744247.1, forward strand.
GATACATTGAGAAGCAGTTCTATGCTAAGCTATGTCGACCGCTATCAGTGACAAACATTGATCGAGTGTACAGAGGTCACTATAGTGCGTTCATTATAACTTGTCGTGTAACGCGATTGGTACCATTAAATTTTGCGGTCCTAGTTTCAATACTAAGTACCTGGGCGACCTAGCTCTGCTCTAGTGAAAATAGAGAATGCTCATTTGGTAGTATACTAATCCGTGTACCTACTTATTCCATGCTGCCATGATAGCAGGTACTTACTAATTCCATACTGCCATGATCATTATTCTAATGCCATTCTTGTCATGTCATTATTCATTATCTTGTTCTAAACTTTTGGCAACCGAGCTCTACTCGGGTGAAAATATGGAGAAAACTAATTTTCCCAGATATGAGACATAGCTAGATCGATTTTTCGGCCCCTTAAACCCCTATATTGCAACTTTCATCGAAATCGTTAAGAGCCGATTTCGAGATCGTGAAAACAATCTATATACAAACAAATATATGTACAAATATTGCTCGTTTAATAGTATAGGATAGGATAGAGTTCAAAATGGTGACTGACAGAACAGTACTACCAATAATAGGTAATACGGGCTGGTATCCGCAACTCCACGTCAAAGCGCGTATTTTGCGTCCGGGTGGGAAAATCGGTTATTAGATCCACCCCAGCTCCTCAAAGAAGGCCAGTAACGCTTTGGTGTCACTGAAAATTCACGTAGGGTACCTGGGTTACCGAAGTACTTTGCCCTGTATGTGGCGACCACAGTACTATCAATCACATGACCGCAAAATTCTATGCTACCGATCGCGTCACCGGTCAAGTTATAATGAACGCACTGTAGTTAATTGATTCAGGCGTGGCATACAATTGACGTGGTTTTTTGAACGCACTGTAGTAATAAATACCTGTAGATTATACACTATAAAATAGATCCGCAACTTTACACTGTCTTCTCTTTACGAACTCTTTTATTGTCACTTAAAAACATTTGGTGCCAAAATGCGCCATCTTTTGCACAAAAATCCTTTGAACGTCTTAAAAGAGAAGGAAATGCGAACAACCCTTAGTCCGTATATTCTTGAATTAATATCGAATACCACATATTCTTGATTTAGTATAAAAACGTAAAAGGGACATCAATGCGAAAACTGTTTCCATGGATTCTGTACATGATTCTGAACCTCACTGCGTTGAAAATTTTCGTCGGTTATTTAAAAAAAAAACAGCTGTTTCATAGAAAAGTGCAATACCTACGCGGTCAAAATGTATGGAATAGCTGATTTTTTTTTGGGGGTTCAGAATTTTCGCGTCGATGTCATGCCACCCTGTATTTTTATTACACTCTCATAAAAAAAAATCCTTCCTTACTTTTTCCAGTTTGAATACGAGTTGGACGACACCAACAAACGCATAGTCCTCGGTAAAGGCACATACGGCATAGTGTACGCGGCCAGAGACCTCAACACACAGGTGCGCATCGCCGTCAAGGAGATCCCCGAGAGGAACCTCGGAGACGTGCAGCCGCTGCACGAGGAGATATTGCTGCACTCGCAGCTGAGGCATCGGAATATTGTGCAGGTAAGAATGTTGATCACTCCACCTATTATTATGCTGTGAACAGCTATCACACGAGTAGTAGACCGTACAGACAAACTATGTTCTTGATGTCCCTCGGCAAACCTCGTGTTTCGACAGTATTATTAATATTTATTTATAGAATCATAATCATCAGAATCAGCAATGCAACTCTTTAAGTTAGAATTGAACTCAAATGACAAGATATAATTTTATAAAAGAATCATTCACTAGGGTAATATGAACTTAAAGTGTGTATGTGTGTGTATTGATGATTTTTATGATTATAATTCTTTAACTAAATATTTCATATGGTCGCGAATCATATCTTAATCTACATGCGACCTAACACTGACCTGCAAATTGCAAAAAAACCTTAGAATATTTGAATTTAGAGGGCTACCTTAGCGCCCATGCCATGCCCAATCTCACTAGATCGGTAATGTACAGCGGCACGTACCGTATCAAATTCTCGCAAATAACTATTTTGCAACTCTTTAAAGGCTTTTGCCTCGGGCCTTTTGGAAGTCATAAAAACCATCACTACGATAATTTCGTAAAAAAAAAATACAGAACATTTTTTCCAGATTTAAATAGAAACTTATTTTACTTTATTCCAGTACTTAGGATCGATATCGGAGGACAACTACTTCAAAATTTTCATGGAACAAGTGCCGGGAGGTTCACTCTCCGCATTGCTACGTTCAAAGTGGGGACCTCTGAAAGAAAACGAAGCCACTATAGCGTATTATACTAAACAAATTCTTGAAGGTGGGTCCAGTTATTCATTTTTGATTAAATTATAATGTTGTAATTGAAGGATAAAACAATTATCTAGAGGTAATCAAGACCCGCTAGTCTGCAAAAGCGAGTCTTCCGTGATTGTAGAAATTCCGTTACGAGCCAAACGTTCTTCTGGCATCTTAGTGATTTGGTGCTCGTTGGTAAGTAAACAGCCGCACGAGTCGATCCATCAGGTTAAGCATCGCTTGCCGCGGTTGGTTCGTGGATGGGTGACCATCTTTACATACCAAGACTCCTCCGTGACTCTGAAAGCACGTTAAGTCGTTGGTCCCGGCTGTCATTCATGGCTCTTTGACAGTGGTTACGGGTCGTCAGAAGCCCGAAAGTCTAACAACCAGTCTTACCTCCACAACCCAGTCAGATAGGCAGTCGCTCCTTGTAAAATACTGATATCCAGCTGCATCTGGTTAGACTGGAAGCCGACCCCAACATAGTTAGGAAAAGGCTAGGCAGATTGGTATTTTTTGCAGTGTTCTCAACGATAAAATTGTAATGGTCAATGCTCACTCTATTCACTATTCATGATGCCGCTACAAAATAATAAATTTATTTGGTAGCGGGATCATGCAACGGCATCATTGAAAGAATTACCTTTTTGATGTGATTGGTATTTGTGTAGTTTCAGATTATGATAGTTTTAAGTTTCTAAATTCCTTTTTTTTTCAGGCCTAAAGTACCTCCACGACCAAAAGATAGTCCATCGCGACATTAAAGGCGACAATGTCCTCGTCAACACGTACAGTGGAGTAGTAAAGATATCAGACTTCGGCACGTCCAAGCGTTTAGCCGGACTCTGTCCGTCTACTGAGACGTTTGCAGGCACACTGCAGTATATGGCGCCTGAGGTCATTGATAAGGGACAGAGGGGCTATGGAGCACCGGTTAGTATTGACTATATTTTTTTTCTAAACAATTACAGTGGAGTGTTAAAGATATTAGTTTTCGGCACATCCAAGCGTTTAGTAGGGCTCTTCTCGCCTACGGAGACTTTTGCAGGCACTCTGCAGGTATACTGCGTTCGCAATTTCGTTTCCAAACTTGTAAACAAAACTATGTGACATCTACCAACCCACACCGGACCCGCGCGGTGAATTGCGACCCACTTCCTCTCATAGAGGGGAGGTTATAAGCTGATTATGGTTATGCTCGCATGCCACATTTGTTGATGGTATATTACAACTTGTCTTCAAAGGTTTTCAATATCTTGTGTATTTCCAGGCTGATATTTGGTCGCTGGGCTGCACAGTGGTTGAGATGGCGACTGGAAACCCACCGTTTATCGAATTAGGATCTCCTCAGGCAGCTCTTTTTAAGGTATTTAAACTAAGTTATTAACTAAGTTATATTTAAACTTTAAAAAAATTGATAAAAATGATTGATCTACAACGCCACATACAAACTACGCATCAAATACGTCTCGACATCAAGAAAGAAAGAAAAAGTATTTATTGAGACTCGCACAGGAAATCACAAATTAAACTAAAACACACTCATTAAAACATTAATAAAAAAAAAGAAAACAAAATAATAGCCTCGTAAAGGACGAGGCCAAAAGGCTTCTATCTCAGCATAAGATGCGACATTAAAAAAAAAATGTCGCAGGGCTGGTAGTCTAATAAGGCCCACAGTGATGACACGGATAGATAGATACAGAAAAAAATATTAAATAAAAATAAAAATAAAATAGATGTGTGAAATACCTTAAAAAGTGGAATACATCACACAAATTCTGCATCGCGCAAGCAGAGTTTACCGCGCGGTCAGCATATATGTGACATTTTAGTCGTCTTACAAAAGCAGCCCATTTCATCTAAACCATGACTACTAAACATCCTTTTTTTTTAAAATACATTGTAACAATTTTTTAATTTACCACACTGAGTGCTCCACATTAAATGGCACCTTGTAAGACGACTGAAACGTTACGATGTATATAATTTGTTTATTAATTAATGTTTAGTATCAGTAGTCATTGGATACATGAAGTGGGCTGCTTTTGTAAGACGACAAAAATGTCACGGTGTATATAACATTCCAACATCAATCGTCGGGCAGTTGCCCGCCAGACACAAAACCCCTTTTCTATCGAGGATGAGTGAACTTTACACTGTTCCTCATACTTCTAAAATCTTTAGCAAGGTGGCTTGAATAAATAAATTTGGTGGCACTCCGGGAGTACCGACAGAAGTGAAAACTTGAACAAGATCACCTTGGTGGAAGAAAAATACTTGTATAGAAAATTGGTCTGTAACCTTATCTAAATAAAGAGCACAATCGCGTTTACAAAAAATAAATACATCCGAAACCTTTAAAGTAAAAATACTTGCATAGAACATTGATCCCTAACGTAATATAAATAAAGAACACAATTGCGTTTACAAAAATTAGCTGTCGTCATGGTGTCGTGAAATCAATGGTTTACTTCCATCTCAAAAATGCCCAACACGCTTAAAGAAGTTTACACTTCAAAACATTGTTTATACTCATAAGATGAGAAGGAAAAACTATTGAAATGTTGCTGTTGTTTGTTTAGAAATGACTTGTTTTCGTTCCCTACATTTTGATTGTTAAGGTATTGCAATTATGTAGGGGAAACCGGTTTATTCTTTTGGAATCTAGAATCACGTTCTGATTTCACGGTAATAGTTTTCATAACATAACATCACCCCGTATTCCCCAATGGCAAAGGTGTTCTCACGCCTACACATCAAGCTATACATTTCCAGTTTATGCTGCTCTCGCATTGTATAGGATTTCCGTACAATGCGAGGTCAGCTTATACTGGAAATGTATAGCTTGATGTGTAGCCGTGTGTACCTATAGTCTGCCTAATAGTTTTCATTTCACGATTTATTCCACTGTTCGTGCCAATATCTGAAGAATATATAAATCATTATCACAGATAAATACAGATGGTTCATTCTGCAAAATCATTTAATTAAAAAGCTACTCTTGCTACCACACAATAAAGTGCAATTCAGGTCGCACAGCGGTAATTACCTACAGTTATATTCACCCAGAAGTTTCCTCTATTATATCTTCTGACTACATACAGTACATTCACCGAATTGGCCCGACAAAACGAGCCCGCGCCGTACTCGAAAGTTTCAAACCTAAAATGCGGAGTGCGCCTTCTGTACTATTTTGTGTCATTACTAAATTTGCGGTCGATAAAAATATGTACAGGTGGGCTACTACAAGATGCACCCAGAGATCCCGAGCGAGCTGTCAACCAGAGCCAAGAGCTTTATACTGCGATGCTTCATACCTGAACCGGAACAGCGCGCCACCGCGGCAGAACTCCTGGAGGACCCCTTCCTTTGCGAGTATGTATCTTGAACTATTTTGTTATACTACCGACATTACAGATATATTTAGACGGTAAAAAAAAAACTGCTGTTTCATACGAAAGTGTAACAACTATACGGTCAAAATGTATAGAACGGCAGTTTTTATTTTTTTAATAACACCAAAAATTTCAATGAGGGTCCATCTAGAATTACGTACTGAATTCATTGGAGCACTGTTTGTCTGCCGCATCATGAACGGGACGTCATGGAGAAACGAGATAACACGGCCATAGTAAATGTACTGTCGCTACTTCGGCGTCGTCATTTCGTTCTCGTTGACGTCCCGTTCACGGTGCAGTGGACAAACGGCCTAACAGAACACGGATGAGTTTTAGTCACTAAGAGTGAAACGCCCTCCCGCTCCGCCCAGAGCGAGAGAAGTTATTTGATAATTTCCCACCCAAAAAAAAGAATGGCCATTACCACTTGGCCACCACTGACTGCCCTGTGTTTTACATGTTAGCAACTATATAAATAAAATAAAATAATAATTGCACTAACTAAATAGCCTGAAAAAACTAGGTTGCTTTCCGAGAGTTTTTTATGCTGCGCTCAACACCAATTTATGAGGACTGACTTACGCAGTTTCTGTTATTGTAATCGAATGACTATGTATGATCGTGAGAAAACACTTACGCAATTAGCAGCTTCTGTAAATATGGGAAGAAAGATAGTTTACACCTTTTTTATTATTAAGATAATACCAATTAAGTATGTGTGTAATGTATAATAATGTATGCTGTCGTAAATAAAAGACGTTTATTTGCAAGCGTCCGGCGATTCGTGCGTTCCGCTCAATCGTCGCCGAGCAAGTGAGTACGAAGGCGACTCATGCGCATACTTTATAATCGTTATTTTAATTATTACTTAAGTTTTGTCAGCTTAGGATTATGTTATTGGTTGCGGATATATCCTATTGTAGCAATATTGTACTGTGTTGGATGCCACTCGATATTCCTTAATGTATTTAAAATACCGAATTTAATAGTTGAATGTATTTTTAGCGTAATCCCGCGTCCTATTTAGAAGCCATCGTCGCGCGAATACACGATCGTTCGAACTTGTTCGGTGAACCTGAACGCGTGGTAGCGCCGACAGAGGGCGCTTTCCGGTTTTCCGAACGAAAAGTGACATATGCACGCGACCGATCGCGTATTCGCCCGACGATCGCTTTTCTAAAGGACGCGGCCGTAGATAGTTTCGTTCATACTGTTTTCAAAATATTCCTAGTATATGTTGTACCTTTGGATATCTTATAGTTTGCTAAATCTTTAGCTTTTAAAATAGAACATCTCTAGTTACTTAATTATACTCCATAGGTTTAGGTAGTTACATAAAGGTAAACAAAAACTATGTGATGACAGCTGTCAAGTAAACGACTAAACGTAGTGCCAGTCACTTTAGTTGTCATCCTACGTCAGAATTGTACTTTTCAATTTAGGAACATTATAATTCGTAGACTTTTAGAATTTGGGCTCTTTGCAATAGGCAGATTACAAAACATTATTATTATAAATCTAACTAAAAAAATGTGTTCAGGCAGTCAACAACATCTACGAAGAATATTTTAAAAATAATGATTAAGTTTAACATACATTAATAAAAGCGGAAAATTTTGTAAAAATCTAAAATAAATTTAGTTTTAACGTATTTTTAAACAAGAAAGTGTCATCTATAAAAACCCGTTTTACGATTTGTTTACCTTTATTTAACTACCTAAACTTATGTAGTATAGTTAGCTCTGACATGCATTTCATAACTATTTCAATCAATGTCGCTTCGATAACCATACTGTTTTCACCCTTCTAAACTTTGTAATTTAAAATTACAGAAAGAAAAAGCCCTCAAGTCGTCTTGGCAGTAACATGGACTACAGTAGAAGCATTTCAGTGCCTGCCGACAAGGCACGACCAGTTACAGCACAGAAGAAAATCTCCGAGCCAAGTATGGCCAACCTGCCCAGCTCCCCGGAAACTGAGTAAGTGGAAACTATTTAGTAGTAATAGCAAATTGAAGTTGCTTTAGAGTTTGCAACGCATGGTATTTAAAAGCCCTAGAATTTTGAATAATAATGTAATCCTCTTTAATGTGTTCGTTGCTGTTGGGTTGTGTCTGCAGTTTTGTAGAAGTGACCGGAATAGAACTGACTCCCTTTTAATTTATATTATATTTGAAGCGAAAACGTCAGCCCGCGAAATTCAAATTTTCTTGCGTTCTTTACAACTTGCAGATCAGTATCATGTTGTTTGTTGATCTAAATATGATTTGCGACCGTATCAAATATTTATTTATAGAATTTATAATCATAAAAATCATCAATACAAACCTCTAAGTTCATATAACACTATTGAATGACTATTTCATGAAATCAAGACATTTGAGGATTATTCTGACTTAAGGAGTTGTATTGCTAATTCTAATGATTATAATTCAGTAAAACCATATTTATTACGTGAACGATATTTAAATCAACATATAAGCTGACACTGACCTGCAAATTGCAAAAAAACGTAAGAACATTTGAATTTCGCGGGTTATCTTAGAACATCCCCCTTAACTTATCCATGTAAGTCTCAGTCACTAAAAGCCTAAGATTGGTAGTAGTTAGACAACCAATCAAAACATTGAGATTGTCCAAAGGCTTATCTAATTTTTGAAAGACTTTTCTTCACATAAATGAGCCTTAATATCATACAAAGTGATTTTAAATAGCTGTTTTTTGATATTCTGTTAGCTATCTTTTGTCTTGATTAGCAATTTAAAAACCAGGTGATTGTATTTGTACCAAATTTAACTAAGTACATACTTCAACTTTTTTCTAAACCCTAAATATGCTGGTAATTGAGTCATTAAACAGTGTGGAAAATAGAAAAAAAAACTGCGCCCAGAAACTTAGCCGCAGCGAACATATTAAAAGCATGTCTTTAGAATAAAAGTTTGATTTTTATAAAGCGTTATTTACGTGTTCAACGTTGTGTGATGTTCTCATATCATCATACATAATATGGTGAGAGGGAGCTTATGTATTGGGCTAGGACATACTTTAACTAATATGTTAAATGTTGTATTGAGTTGTACATAAGACAACACATACATAAACTCATTCGCACTCAAAGTACATAAACGATACATTGTTGTGATACAGAATTTTCTGTTTAAACAAGATGGTTTTCTCCTCCCTATCTACTGTCACAGTATAAATAAGAAACAGTATTACGACTTCATAGAAAACGGCCGAAACGACGCGCTTCGTAATATCAATGTATACTAGTACGCAACAGTCTCGAATGTGCGGCAGTTACGCACGGACGCGGAAGTTTTATCTACCGAGCGGCCGTAGGTATTATTTCAAGGTCACTGCCGAGACGTAATACTGTTACTTTATTATGCTGTGCTAGCGTGGTGGAAATGTTATCCAGCCAGCAAGGTTACGTAGGCTAACAGACAAAAGTGCGCCGGACATAGATAATTTTTTTGTATCGCTACTTGTGGTAATGGTCAAAAAATGTGTTATGAGTATAAAAACATAATTCTTGCTCATCCAATGGTTGTCTGCAATTAATTTTGACGGAAGTTCTGAGGTCTGGTCCGGGTGATACTGTCTATCCTAATGCATCCATGCCAGCCAAATGCCCGTAAAGTTAGGATCTTTTCATAATTGTCTTAATGTAATATAATAGTCTATATTATACCGGCTATAGTTTGACCGAGACCGCTGTAGCGCTGTAGGTATGTGCGCGGCGAGACGGGGGCAACGCTCACGCCGTCCCGCCGCTCATTCGCCAACGCTGCCGCCTCGCCGTCTCTGTGTCGCCTGTCGCGGAACAGCGGTCTCGGTCAAACTATAATTGACTGATCAGATCCTATCTTATCGTTACAAATTCCGTGTCACAACAAAATTGATTTTCAATCTTCAAAACCTAAAAGTCCTTACCACATCACCCACAGTCACACTTTTTATGAAACAGACACACAAAAAAAAACATAATACCTTAACATTAGACCACTCTATTGACATGTCAATAACACAACATGTCGTAACATTCGATGCTTGGCACCTAAGCGTGAATTTTTCCATTTGTTCCCCCTAAAGGGTGAAAACGATCCGGTCTAATCCGACAATCACTAGGACTGCGTCGTCGATGCTCTCACCAATACTGATATACCCACCGGACTTGTCCAATTGCAGGTAACATTCACCTTTTTATAAAACGCACCTTTTTGATGTTCTAAATTCATAGAATACTTTATTTTTGTGGTCTTAATTTCTAAATTATGTATAGTATACTACTTTTTTGAAATTTGTACATAAATTATGAAAGAAAAGAACGAAAAAAAAAACGGTTATTTGCGGTAAACATGACGCAAAGAAAAAATAAAACACGAAAATAACAATTCGGGGGAAAATATGTGTCACACGCAAAACGCCCATCGCTCAGCACAATGCTGCGACCCCAGCGCTGGTTTTCAGCAATAGCCGACTTGAGAAAATTTTGATGACTCTGGGATTGCAACGCCTCTGCGATGCCTCTGATATTGCTAATGTCAATAGCCGGCGGCTTTGCCGCCCATTTAATTATGCTATAGTGATATAATAAGCTAAATTCTACAGTGAATTTATATGCATTTACATATTATAATTCTTTAGTATATTCTCTTGTATGTGCACGAAATTAGTTTCTATGATTGCACAAAAGGCATGATACCTAATTTCAATATACTGTAGTGGATATACTAAGTTCTCATAAATACTGATAAGTTAAGTAAGATATATTGTCGAAAGTAAAATATAGCATTCTATGAAAATACATCTGTACACGTTATTTGTACTTAAGCACTAAAGCAAACAGGTAGCGCGCACAAAGCTTCAAATTGTCTTTCATTGCTACCTGATTAAGATGCTTATAAGAATGGACGGTTAATGAATATTCAATAAAACGAAGAAACCTTAACTTTATGTATTTTGTCATTCTAAAACGTTTCATCTTAAAAGCAACTTGACCGGTCAAATTTGATCAATCGTTGTCCTGTTTTGTAAATGTTGAAAATGTAACACTTACTTCAAAAGATACACCATATTCTGTATCATAGCATTTTTTCATTGTATCTTTATGTATCGTTATTTTACAACACTTATAATTCAAGGCAAACAATATCAATCAGTGATTTTTTCTCAATAAATTTTCTTGTAAATGCTCAATCATTACTAACGCTTTATCGATCTAACTTGGAACTGTGAACTAACCCCACTTTGAATAAAACTACCTCACGAAAGCGTTGATCACTTGGAGTTTGTAATGCTGTTTTCATTACTTGTGTGTTACAGTACCCGTCCGTAAAATAATATGGCACAACAAGTTTGTCAAAAAGTATGCCTGGTTAAGCTTCGTATTTAAATACTCAATACTTTATTTGTATTTAAAATTATATGTGATCATTATGGACCTGTCGGGCACAGCAAAATAGTAGGAGAGAGGAAGCTTATAAAAACTTAGCTTATCAGTCCTCTGAACTAAATCTAATATCTTTTCTCAAACATGCTTCGAAATTCGAACATTATTTTGACAACCTTCTTCGAGATAAATCAAAATTGCGGTACTGTTCGAATAAATGCACGAGGCCGGTAATGTTTGTATGAAAATCCATCTCTCGTGTTTAGCGACCGAATAAATTAATATGAAAACTCATATCTGTCGTGTTATTTAAAAATGGAGCGACCTTTTTACTTTAACGTATGGCAACCAAGAAGGTAACTTATCAAAGATTTTATTAAAATTTCAATTTGGCTTGCAAATAGAGTTGATTGAAGTAAAGAAGAAAAAAATGAACATTTTGGCGCGTGAAACATTTTGTAATTAATATACTTAGTTTGAATTTCCGCGCTATATTTAAGAAAAGTACTATACAAGCCTTGCTTGCAACCAGGCATTGATGGACTAACGAATGTGGGCCGAGGCGAATGCCCTTGTTGCAGGCCGCGACAGTAATATACATACTATTTTCACTTATACCTGTATGACAGTCTGTTTCTAAAGCTCGTTGTGTCATATTTTCGCTCGGGTAATATATCTGTCTTTATCACTTGTGGATTACACCGTTCTCACCCCATTTTTAATTACTCAATATAATATGACAAGGTTCTAAGACTGGTCAAGGTTTTCACAGGTCGCCTGTACAAGTTACGTTGTTGGTATATTAACGTTTGAATTAGGATAATAATTTGGTGACGTTTTAGTACTATGCCCAACACGCCGTCAACTGACGAGATGGAAGGCAGCGATACGCTGCTAAATCGTAGGAGTTCATCTGGTGGACTGCTTTCTCCTGAGGTGAGTGTTTAAAACTTCATTGTCTGTGCATCAGTGAATTGGAATATTCTCAGTGACGGATGATAATTCAGTGCAAATATCTGGCGTAACCTAGACAGCTCTGTTATCAATGTGGCTGCGTTGAGCTCCACGATTCCTGACAAATGCTTGCACTGACTGGACAGGTCCACTCAAATCTGTGTGGTTCTTTCTTCAAAAGATCATTTCAGACACTAATCTACATGATCGTCGTATGGCCTGACCAAGATTATGGCTGGACTTTAAAAGAGACTTTCACCCCTGATATCAGATCTGACTATCAGATAGGAAATTTCGACTCCATCTAGCTTATTTTTAATTTGAAGTGTAAGAGTGATTTCGATATCCTATTTACAGAATAAACAATTTCATTTCTTTTCATTTTAATCTTTATTCAAGCATCGAGTTCTCGCATAGGTCGTGCGTGCCGAAAACGAAAATAATTAGGGTTGCCATATTGAATAAGTTTTGACTTCTCAATTTTTGTTCTGCATCCTTGCATCGTAGCAAACGGGCAAAGACTGGCTTATCCGGTTAGATATTTAAACTTGTCCAAAGTGCGCCAAACATGCATTTAAGTGTAGAGGCTAATTTTAAACTGTCGCCAATATAAACCAAATAATCCAAGTATAATTTTATTAAAATCATGTTATACTTTGTAGGTGGACATGCCAAACGTGCCGCGCTGTTCAATCGACGGGCCTGAACACGACGGCTTCTACCTCCTAAAGAAGGACTCTCAACGAAGACTAACGCTGTCCCGTGTGTTAGAGCAGGATAGCGAGAAGATATGCTCTAAATGGATGCTCAGTATACACCAAGACTTTGGGACTACTGTGTTGACTATGGTAACGTATTTATTAGTTTTGGTACTTTATGATTGGATTAATAAGCAGTTGTCATAATTTTTACTGTCGTAATACAAATAGCTTAGAATATTACTACTAAATGTTACTTTTGTACAGCATTTTAACAATATTAGAAGCTCCCTTGCCACCCTTACATTGGCTTTCGAATGAGAAGAAAAAAATTACCCAAAAAAAATATGATCCTTTTAGAGAACAATCAGACACTGTCATATATTTTTTGCGATTCATTGGTTACCGTAACCCAAAATTTCTGCAATCTTTTGAATGAATAACCTACTGTTATCACAGGAATAAATACGCCAGTTATAATAATACTTTATTTACAGACCCACCTCGAAATGCTCCGCTGCGCCCTCAAAGAATACATAATGGATCAAAACAGAAGCGTCATAGAGCAAGCCATAATAACTTTAAAAGAAGAACTGGACTTTGATTCAAATGCCATAAATGAGTTACATTCAGCCATCTACATGTTCCAAGAAGCTGTGAATGCAGTATTGAGGATGCATAGCATAAAACCTCATTGGATGTTTGCTTTGGATAATTTAGTGAGGAATGCTGTCCAGGCTGCTATTACTGTTTTGTCACCAGGTAAGATGCGTATTTTTTTTAAATCCTAACGATATAATAATATTATAAATGGGAAAGTGAGTTTGTTTGTTACAATTTCACGTTAAAACGAATTTGGATGATATTTGGCGCATGGGTAGACCATGACCTGGGTTAGGAGATAGAGTACCTTTTATCCCGATATTCCCACGGGATCGAGACTTATGCGGGCGAAACCGTGGGGCGCAGGCGCAGCTAGTAGTTTATAATCTTGATACTTAGTTAACAACTTGTTGATAGGTATTTTAAATGTTTATTCAAAGGAAAAAACTGACCCGGACTGCGTTTTGTAACCCGTTTACTAAATAAATTAGCATCAAGGTTTTCAGGTTATTTGTTAAGATTTTAGTTATAATACGTAAGCCGCGACCTATTTAATTAGTTCGATACGCTGTGGTGACAAATGTCCTTATTTATTGAATTATTTATGATTTTATGCCCTTCTCAGATAATATGTCGAATTCATCTGATTTTTGGCTTCTGGAAATCAACACGTTTTGGAACTACTATAGCGAAATTGGTAAAAATCATATTCGTGTAAATGTCCTCATAATATGCCGTGAATATCGTAAACTAACAGAGTGTCAAACTCATGTTAACTCTTGTAATTAGCTGTAAAACAACTCCCAATTAAATAAATCACCAGGCATTAGCTTTAGGGTTGAACCTTAAAAGATAAAAATGAACTCATATCCTGGGTTCGATTCCCAAATCGGGCAAAGTGATATTGGGTTTTTCTATTTGGAATTTCTCAGTAGCAGCCCGGAGTCTGGAATTGTGCCCGGTTGATGGCAATAGGCTCGCCCCCCTATTACATGAATTAAGAGCGTTTATTCTGTAAGTTGGCAACGTCGCAAATAGATGTCAAAAAGTTCGCTGTTTTGATTGATTTGGCAATATTACTGTATGGGATTAAGAAATTTGGCTAACTAGCGAACTAGAATATTAATAATTGATTGCAATTATAACACTCAATTTGATGTTGTAATCGTTTTAGGTGTAAAAAAGGCATTTGGAAAGTTGTCAAATACATTTTTTACATCTAAAACTAAATATCAATATTTTAGTTCGCTAGTTAGCCACATTTCATATTTCCATACAGTACTAATGCCAAATTAATAAAAACAGGTAAATATTTGATAGCTATTGGCGACGTTGCCAACTTTTAGGATAAACGCTCTTGAACATAATCGGCGAAATGTGGGTGTACAATAAGTACACCTTTGCCCAACCCTTGGGGAAACAAAGCGTGATGTTATGTATGAACCCTTATAAGATTACTTTTTGTTTGCCACAGATGTTTTTTTGTAATTAGTCATTTAGAAAATGCGTGTATAAATGTTCTTGATGTTAAAACCATATGAAATCGCGTGTCCCACATCCATGGCATAAACACAGTCTAACTATCTTCTAGTCGGTCAACGGGTATGTTGTCGCAAAGCAATCGGGAAAGAGCGGAGCTTATGTCCCAAACTGCCATATAATCACAGAATAGTACAGAAGGCGCACTCCGCATATTAGATATCAAGATACAAGTACGCGGCGGGCTCGTCTTGTCGAGCAAATTCAGTGAATGTAGTCAGAGTTAAGCGATAGAAAGAGAGGCAACTTCTAGGTGAATATAACTGTAGATAATTAGCGCTGTGTCGCTTTTTTATTTAAATGATTTTGCGGAGTGAACCAGTAGTACTAATCTGTGGTATAATGTACAGTCGAAACAGCTGTTTTATATACTGGTCAAAGTATGAATCCACCAATTTTCATTTTTATTGCGCGCGTAATACCCGTTGTGCACCTAAGAAGGTAATGTAAAATAATTGACTACTCTGCACAATCATAACATTGTTTATAAGTACTTGCAAGTTGTTTGACTTTACCAAAGTCTAGAAAAATGTTATTGTTGTTTATTTATCAGGTCCTTTCAAATGCGTGGGCGATGAACCACTGTCAATAGTTACACTGTGGTACAGTCTGACTATTTTCTTAATGTCCCTCGGGAATCATCGCATTTCCGAATACAAGCGAATGCTAATTTCCATGTCCATCAATTATTAGATTTATCGTGTATAATAATTTGAATTCAGAACTAAGTACTGTAGTTTTGTTTTGATTTCCGTGTAAACTATATAGAGCCGTAAAACTATTTTCGTGCCTGCGACTTCAGCAGCTTCCCACCCATTTTAAAAATAAATTACATTAAGTTAAAAGAGTATTAACAACTCTATATACTTCCAAGTCGATTGAGAGCGTCCGGTCTGCACCAAGGACAACTGATAGAAATCCGACGACTGACGAAACACGAAGTTTGCCGAGGGATATTAAGAAAATACTTATACTGTATTAACAAAAAATGTTTTGTTTCCTAGAGCTGGGAGCAAACTTAGCGGGCCAGGACGGGCGGCGCGGCGGCGCGAGTGTCGCACCAGACGCCACGCCCTCTGCGATGTCCTCGACCAACTCAGCGAGAGATACACACGCACTGCATTCTCTGAGGCATGAGAACCAGAAGTAAGTAAATACATTATATTTAACGCAATATTAAAAAGCCCTAAATATCCCTAGTGTAGCTATAAGCATGCTAACGTACGGATTTTTTTGTATGGACATCAAAGATTTGAAAAAAAAAAAGAGGGACAGTTGTAATTCTTTTGACAAAAACTACGCGGTGCGGTTTCTGAACACAAAAGAAAGGCCCTCTGGGATTTTCACATCAGACCTTGGTGTTTTCCGCATTTCTTGACGGAAATAGTCATTTGCCCAAAGACGTAAAATATAAAAATACGGCCATAGAATAAATATTTGACACCGGAGAAATAAAGTCGATTTCCCACAACTTCTCTTTTCTATCATCTAGAAATGGCAGAAGACTTCTAAACCTTACTTTGAAAATTATTATTTTATTTCATTTCTAGATTACATCAGGAACTTCTAGAAAGTTACCAGCAGTATCAGAGTCTGCTGCGACAAATGCTGGAGGAACAGAAGATGCACACCATGATACTTAGAGACATTGTTGAAAAGCAGTCGCGGTAAGTCTCATACGAGATATTGTTAGTTAATTTACTCAAGTTTTTAAGTAATATTGAGATACGTAGTCAAGTTCCTAATGCAAAACGGTTACAGAAACAAAGTTTAACTTTGAATATATTTCTGGAAACTTCAATCTTGTGGTTTGATCACATATTATGTGATTATACATCGTGTTCCTTTTGATATCTCTTTCTCTTCTCTTCTCTTTTGATAACTCAAAGGTATTAATGAGACCCTATCAAAGAATCAACTGTCATGTGAATTATTTTTCAATATTATTTTAATTTTACATACAAAATAATTCCACAAAGTCACGATTATTATGTAAAATAACCCTTATGCGAAACAAAAAAAAAACAGTGGCACTCCGGGAGTGTCGAGCGAAGTGAAAACTTGAAAAACAAATTGGCACTGTGGTAATTAACGCGTTGATGTCTTTTTAATGGTCAAAAGGTGTCGTCAGAGTCGCGAAATCAATGGTTTAGTCCCATCTCAAAAATGCCCGACACGCCTAAAGAAGTTTTCACTTCAAAAATATGACAACGTCCCATTTTCTTAGCTTTAAATATGAATGATTGGTTCGAATGAAAATGATGTACTCGTTCTTATCAATGGTATTTAGATACACACATCGAGAGTCTAGTGTCATATTATCTTCGAAAGTATGTATTTTTGGTACACATGTTTTAAGACTTTTTGTATTATTTTTACTTATAGCATAGGTATAACCTTACAGTTATGGGACATTAAAAGGAACACGTTGAAAGTATGATTGGCAAAATAAAATTAATGCTTTAATAAAGTTTATCGAAACCGAGCTATATTTGCTACGAGCTTAATAGCTTTGCCATAAAATACGCTTCAAGTCGATATAAAAAACAAAAATGAAAGTCAAATATTTTTATTCTGGCCCTTTTATTCTTCGCAGCAGTGTAACCCCAGAAGTATTCGCAAGCCCAAGCGAGCCACCTTCAGAAGCCGACACGACCGACGGAGTGGACGAGGGCGAGGCGGCGCGCCTGCGGGGCTGGGTGGCGGCGCGCGGCCTGCCGGGCGGCGCGGCGCGCGCGCTGCTGCGCCACTGCTACGCGCTGCCCGACCTGCTGCGCCACGCGCAGAGGGACGACTTGGCCAGGCTTAACTTGAAGTAAGTACTCATTTTTCTTCCAGACTTCTATAAGAAGAAAGTTTCTAAATAGCGAAACATGATGTGAATATAGTTTTTACTACATGAACTTTAAAAATCAAGACATAAGTTAGCTTTATATTATTCATACTGTGTTTAGTTGACGGAAAAAATTATATGCACAAAATACAATAAAAAACAAACCTTTGAGCTAATTATTTTACCCATTTTGTTTTTTCTGATATATGTACCTGTTTAAATTTAATTAGTTCATAGATAAATCACAATTTTATTAATTATTGATTCGTTGAATGTCGCTGATTTGTCAAAGAATTTCACAAAACCTCCACTCTTTTACTACAAAAAAAAAATTGAATTCAATCATAATCAATCTCTTTTCCACAGAGGCGGCATCGAGCTCCGACTATGGCGCGCAATACAAGAGCATCGCCTCCACAACAGTCCCTCCCACCTCCGTAGAACCAGCAGTACTGAAACAGACATGGATACCAACTCCATAGTCGTCGTAGAATGCCAGCGATGTAAAGCGACCCGCCGAACACTATCCGACAACTCGTCCTGTTCAAACAACCCTACGATAGTGATCAGGGATCAACTGAACGGGGATGAGACAGTAGCCCAGTACTACGGAGAGAATGGAGTCGTCAACCTTTGACTACTGCGCGGATGGTGCACTCTGCAGTGAATGGTCTCTGAAATAACGGCCAGGAGTTGTCAATATGTTCTTAATTCAAAAGTAATGACTGTTTTGCACGTTTACAGCTTTTAGTCATAATGGTGTTGTTACACCCATGCGATGGATGTTGATCGATAGTTTTGGTCAACGTCGATCATTATGTGCTATAATAGGAACGGTTTTTTTTTAAAATTAGATCTATCAAATGTTGGTCGTGCTTTATTGCCGGTTGATCGATGAAAACATGCGGTTTTGGTTGATTGATGACCAGCTTAGTACTAGGTTGATCGATTGTCAATCGGTGTTTTTGCCGCAATCATCGCTCACCCCGAGAATTATTGTTGATCAAAGTATCGATTTGAAATCGATCGCTTGGAAATATTATAGACGTGGATGTATTTAGTAACTTTCCGCTTAGCTGTTTCTAAAGAGCCATAAAAAAACCCTGAAAGAAATCGATTGATTATTTTTGTTTGATTTCTTTCAGGTTTTTTATGGCTCTTTAGAAATATCTCTTTAGAAAAATCCATGTATTTTATAATGGATTTCCGCAAGGTCACGCCCGAATCAATTAACTATCGATCGCTTGGGTTTATTAAATAACACCCTAACAGATCTCGCGCACTAAACGGCCACGACCATGACTAGGTAAACTAAAGAAACTGATACGAATCGCGCATTTGGTCGCAACGGCCAACTAGCCGCAGACCATACAATAACACTAGACGGCCACAACTGGCCGGATTCGTGGCCGTCTATTGCGCGAGTTCCCTTAAGAACACACGGCTACACATCAAGCTATATAGTATAAACTGACCTCGCATTGTACGGAAATCCTCTACAATGCGAGATCAGCTTATTCCGGAAATGTATAGCTTGATCTGTAGTCGTGTGTACCTTCAGTTTGAAGCACACATTAGAATACTAGTATGCTCAGTTCTAAACGTGGCAATATAAAAAAAATGGTTGACTAAAACTGGTCGTTTCTGGTTGTATTGGTGAAGTGATAAGCAATTTTGAGACAATACCATAAAGGAATTAGTGATTTCTCATTTTAGTGTATTCATAGAGTAAAAGAATTGAGTGAAAGTACGTCACAAATGTGGAATTTTATGGTCGTAACATTAGTGTGCTGTAGCAATAATTAAAAAAAAATAACACTCGTAGAATTTTTTAAATTAAAAAGTAGTTGTGGATTTGTTAAAATTGCTGTTGCTGTTAAAAAAATAAATAACACCGCTTGAGGCCTTGGAGTGTATCATCCGAATAACTTAATATATTGTATATATAGCTTCGTATTTATTATTGTTACTAGTCTCTGTAAATAATATCATTTCTTTAATAAGCATAATATTAAGATACGCAAACGGAAGTTTTGTTTCGTAAAAGCTGACCAAACGAATTAGACAACTTGGTGGAATGGATTGCTGAGCATGGGGTTCTGGATTCGAAATCAAGGTCGCGTATAGTATTTACTTTTCTCCATTAGGAATTTCTCAGTAGCAGCCTAAAGTCTGAACCCTGTTATTGTCCCTATTTCATGGGAATTCAACATTATCAGGTCAAATGTGAGTGTATTGTACAACTCTGCCTGCATCTCATCTTATGGTAAGTGATGATCAGGCGAAGGTGGAAGCGAGCTTCACACGAAATCCTCAACGACAGAGTAACTTGCTGTCTTACCTCTAACTGCCGAAACACAACAATGCTGTTAACATTGCTGTTATGGCGACGGACTTAGATAAGATGGTGGTAGCTAGCCAGGCGGACTTAGAACACGCTCTACCACCATCCACACTGAGCTAAAAAATTTGCCCCCACTGCGAATCGAACCCGGGAGCTCTGTGTCTGAGACAGCTGATCTAACCACTAGACCACAGAGGCAGTTAAAAACCATTGAGGAATACAGGCGCAATGATGTATGACTGTGCGACGTCACGACCACCAATTGTCTAATTAACATGGTCGGTTAGTAGTTTTGCACAAATATAGTTTGAATGGTGCTACCGCGTTGTGATGGTTATTAAGTAACGAGTGCCTTTTGTTAACACTTGCACTTTGAATTGTAAAACAAACGAAGTTATGCATATTATAAATATGTAATTATAATGAAGAAAGTTACGATTTCAAAGGTTTTTTTAAAGGAAAAGATGGCCTCGAATCTTATTTCCTAGTTACGAAAAAAATATCTGGTTCTGAATGCATTATTCACGGATATATAAATCAAGTAAAATATGGCCATTAGTATGTTATATTTTAATAAGTGATAACAATAATGGAAAATGACAATTTGAACCAAACATCGCTACTTAAATGAGTAGTGCCAAGTCAATAAAATTCTGATTATCCCCATAATAACGACTTTGAGAACGCTTTACGTGTTCAGAATTGTTTATTATAGTTTGACCGGGACCGCTGTTCAGCGGTATCGGTCAAACTATACCATTTGAACCAATGATAGATCATCTCCTAAAGGCATTAAAGCTTAAAGCATTGCTATTTACAAGTGCCTACAATATATCAAGTATACAATACTTTACGATATAAAACAATTATATCTATATTCATCGTAAGAAGCTATATCTTTTGAGTGCCATACGTACATATTTTCTCATAATTATAACACTGTATATTTTCTTAAGATTAATATTAACTGTTATTAACTAAAGATTTTATTAAAACTTATAAATAATCATCGTGATCTGAAAAGCTTAAATATAATTCAAAATTAATTATGTCGCTAGTATTACTAAGATATTGGCTCGAAATAACCTAAGCAGGTAATCTTACGTTACGGAAGTCTTGATGACTTTCAACAAAATAATACTATTTCAGTGTTCATTTTCGTGTATAACCGCAGAATAATACAGAAGTTTCACTCCGCAAAATCATTTAATTAAAAAGCAACTCTTGCTACGACACAATACAATGCAATTCAGGTCGCACAGCGGTAATTACCTACATTTATATTCACCCAGAAGTTGCCTTCAGAGGCGGTTTTGCCTATGGTGCAGGGTGCGCACACGGGCGCAGGATCTTAGGGGGCGGCGTAGGGTGCTAAAATTAGTAATACCTATCTGGGCCCCGCCCCAGATAGGTATTACTAATTTTAAATTTTAAATTTTCGAGCTCGCTTCGCTCTCCTTTGCATCCTACATTTTCAAACTTCTGTATAGGTGAACAAATTCCTATTTCTGTATAAAAGATCAATTATTTTTTTTACAATGCTGAGTGTAAAACCTCGCTTCGCTCGCTCTGCCATCATATATTCTTCTGATCCTCTATCTTTTCTGTTGTCGATAAAGTATTTCTGTATCAATGGTCAAAAGAAAACCTAACCTTTTCGAGGCAGTGTGTGTGTGTATATTTCAACGTTCATTCTTGGACGAGGGGGGCCCAATTTTGACGCTCAGTCCGCCACTGCTAGAGGGCGCCAGGGTATTGATTGCACATGGGCGCTACATAGGCTAGAGCCGCCTCTGGTTGCCTCTCTTATATCTTGTGACTACGTTACTCTCACCGAATCGGCCCGACAAGACGAGCCCGCCGCGTAATTGTAGCCTCATACCTAAAATTCGGAGTGCGCCTTCTGTACTGTTCTGTGGTATTACAAACACATTGTTTTTGTAGGGCTAGAAATATTCAATAAATAAAATGATCTACTGCTGAAGCTTATAAGCCTTGTATCCAATCAAATAAGCATATTGCAGTCCACTGCTGGACATACGCCTAAATTATGTCATCTTAAAAGGTTCCTTTTCCAAGTCTTTAAAAAATAAAAATTGACTTTTGTAATGATTAATGGCAAATAGGGATGATGACTAAAAAATTATTTTAACCGTCAGGTAGATTATTTTAAAAAATTGGGTAACGTTTTTTTCTTTTTTTTTTTGCGTTATCAAAATATTACGACGATACATTGAGTTAAAATATGTCATGACGTCACGAGTGTGTAGATTTTATACTTACTGGTGACGTAGCGACCCACACTCCCCAACTTTAATGCGTTATATCTAAGTCATTTTTTATTAATATGATAAAGCAAAAAATATGTGTCTAATATTTTTTTATTATCTGACTGACGGACTAAATAGAATTTCTTTTTTTTGACCCAGTCATCAATTGTATCTTCGAAAGTTTTTTTTCTAACCTCTAAAACGCTCAGCGTATAATTATTTCCCTACTTGCCAAATTTATCTACTGGCTTAGAGTATCTAGCCATACACTATTGTATATCAACCTAGCAATACTCAGTAATACTGTTGTGAAGTACAAATACAATACCTTAAATACACATAGAAAATTGGTTCTATATTTACATTAAGTTGTGACCATACTAGCTTGGATCGATTGGTACAGACCAGTCCTTATTACGGAGCATGGTGATAAGTTCCACACCACCTGAGAACCTAGTCAGTAGACTCCGTAGTCCCACCGCGCGGGATAAGTTCGATCGATCGATGTCATCGATCTACGTCGATACCCAGCAGTGTGGTTGCACCTTTACAAACTAAACATACGCTTGGGATAAACCCCAGTAACTATGAATTGTTCTTAGTTTTATTTAGAAATAAGTGTTATTAAATACGTCTCGCGTTAATTTGAGCTAAATAGTAGAAAACTACTAAAATTATAGCTTTAAATTAATATTAGCTTAGAATTGTTTTGTTTGGATATTCGCAGATTATTTTTTTATACTTATGTAAGTACGTAGAGAAATTGAAAGCACGAAATTAAAATACCGTAAGTAATGCTTCATTCACCTTTAAAATGTTGTTATATTAAGTCCATTTTTGAGATATTGTGGTTCTATTAACACCATTTTTTTTAAATGAATTATATAAAATATCTCAAATACATACTTAATTCATTTAGAAATGTATCCAGGGAACAAAATATAGTTTTTTGAAAAAAAGAAAAAAAAAACATATTTACAAAATATTATGTCATCACATGTTCGCTTTATATTTATTTTGAAATTATTTATATATTCAATAAATCGGAAGATCTGCGTTTTTATACGACAGCTTTGTTTAGAAATCCAGAACTGGGGTTTACAATATAATATTTTTAATTATACAGACTGTTGCATTGAAAGCCATTGGCACTGTTAGTCTGTTATGGAATTACGCCACTGTTTGCTGTGAAAACATTTTTCCACAAAAACCGTTTTCTCTAACTATACGTACTTTTTTTTTCGTAGTCTTAATTTTACACAAATTTTTATTTTCATTTGAATATTAAACTACGATATGCCTGTAATTAATATTCATACTTTCACTTGATCTATAACTAACTATGTACCTACTGTTAGGTAGAACCTGCCCATATAATTTAATATGATTTCTTTGAGTAGCTAATTAATAAATGATTAATTATGAAATATGTTCTCTTTCAATTACACGCCGTACCTGCCTCTACCTTATTTATTTATCAGGAAAAAATTATATTGTGTTTGATACATTAGACGGATTTCGAACTTTTTGGAGGTGGGCATTAATGACTGCAATACCGTATTCTAATGCAGTTGTTATCGAACAGTTTCTGTAAACTGAGTTTTTTCGTTTCAATAAAGTTATATTACATACATTATAATTAATAATATACGTATTAATACTAACTCTAAAAGTGAACATGCAGCAATAATAATAATAATTAAAAAAAAAAACATAACATCACGCCTTGTTTCCCCGAAGGGTTGGGCAGAGGTGTCCCTGTAGCAAGTTCACCCAAATTTCGCCAGTTATGCTTTAGATCCCATGTAATAGGGGGCGAGACTATTGCCATCAACCAGGCACAAATCCAGACTCCAGGCTGCTACTGAGAAATTTCAGATAGAAAAACCCAATAACACTTTACCCGAATAGGGAATCGAACCGAGGACTTGCATTTTGTTCAGATCCCAGCAGTAGCGCTTGCGACTACTAGACCAACGAGGCAGTACATTACAGTTCGTCCAACTTAGTACACGGACTTCGGATCCTATGTAATATATTAACAGTATTGACTCGCTGACACTAAGGAATTGGGCTTAAGGTCGAAATTCAGATAAAGGAACCACCTCGCCCACAGTACCCATGACGTCTGAAAAACTCACTGCATCATTCAATGATAGAACACAATAAAATTAGTAGTATGAATTATTCCTTAGAAGATCTAAATTACGGTAAACAGAAGCCCCCTCCATACACCTGGAATTCAGGTGTTAGATAGCTATAATCAAATGTCGATAGATGGCGCTTCCTATCTTGTTTGATACAAAAACTCTTAACATAACACAAAGTGTGTGTAAGCCACACATACGTGCCAAATTTAATGCTATTGTCGCGGCATCTACATCTCTACATGCGAACTACGCATCAAAGACCTGACGTAGTGACGTCACACAAATCCTGCATCGCGCCGACAGTTTACCGCGCGATCAACATATAACTTTCCGACATCAATCGTTTGGCAGTTGCCCCATAGCATGGGGTCTCAACTCGAACAAATTATAATTAGTGTTGTAAAAATAATCATAGATGGCAGCATAGGGAACAATTATAAATTAACAATCACTAAAAACGAATAAACGGCAGAATTTGGCTGAAGTAAGATTAGTAAAAATCAAAACTTCCTTGTTTAATGCTGATTTATCCATTTAAACTCGTAAATCACGTATTTCCAACAAAAACGATAAGTGAAACCTTTTACTTGAATTCGAACCCATAGAATGATAAAGTTCTGAGTTGATGAGCTCTTTGCAATAGATGGCGTTTTACTCAATTTGTCATGACATACTGTATAAGCGTTTGGTAGGAAAATCAAACAACATATTTTTATAATCTAATACCTACTTTACATAGAAATAAAGGAATTGAAAGAAAAGTTTCAACATGTTTTTGGCAAATACCTACCGACTTAATTTTTTTTTTCATTTTACCAATACCTTTCTAAAAATTCTATAAAAAACTGGCCAAGTACGAGTCGGACTCGCGCACTAAGGGTTCCGTACCATTATTATCTATAAAAACGAGCAAAAAAAAATCACTTTGTTGTATGGGAGCTCCCATAAATATTTATTTTATTCTATTTTTTAGTATTTGTTGTTATAGCGGCAACAGAAATACATCATCTGTGAAAATTTAAACTGTCTAACTATCACGGTTCATGAGATAGAGTCTGGTGACAGACGGACAGACAGACGGACAGTGGAATCTTAGTAATACGATCCCGGTTTACCCTTTGGGTACGGAACCCTAAAAAGGATTTTTACGAAACGTTTTAAAAGTACATAGGTAGCTAATGGTGACGATTTTTATTAGAGTCAAGTGTCCTCCTCCACCCTGCCAGCTAAATGGTTGGTTTATGTGAAAAAAGATCACAGGAGGAGTATTTATAACGAAATTAAAAGGAAAACTATCACAGCTAAGTAGGATCTATAAGTTAACGAGTAATAAATCAACCAACTTAAAGCGGTTGCAAAAACATGTTCTTCCGTATGTTCTCCCGTATACATTCCGTATGGGAGAACATGTTTTTCAACTACAAAGTTAAGTTTGTTCTTGGGATAAATTCATCCTAACTACGGAACCCTTCATTATGCGTGGTCCAACACGTACTTGGCCGGTTTTATTTGATATTTTTAAAAACATTAAGCCGTCCTTCGCACGGATGTAATTAAATCGCGGTGGGATTTTATCGCGCACTGGATTTTCAACTCTCGGTGTTAAGCCGAGCGTTGAGAATCCAACGCGCTGGGACGTACTCTCGTCCCAGCGTGTTGAAAAAACACCCTTGAATTTTCAACTCTCGACGCTAAGCAGAGCGTTGAAAATCAAGTGCACGAAAAAGTCGTCTCAATTGTATTACATCCGTGCGAACTTGGGCTTACTGTCAAAATTAGTTCGGATGAAGAACGCGTGATTTCAGTTTTAGGGCTTTAGCAATAGTAGATTTGGTAACGAGGAGATGAAAATCTAGATTTAAGCATTGAAATACAAAAAAATACATAAAGAGGCATTCGCTGCCGCGTGAAAATTGCTAGCTCACTCACAAAAATGAAACTATTCCGTCAACTCGAGATATTTTTGTTGTATTGTGTATATACTTATATATATATATTTGTCCTTGAACGTACCGTGCGATGTGCGATGTAAAGAATCTATCTTTATGCCATAAGTATCTAAGTCGACTTCTAGATGGCGTTATAAAACTACAGTCTCTGGCAATTTGTGAGTCGCTGATGCTGCCATCTGTTGAAACAATGGAGGAAGGAAAATAGCCAGCTCAATAGCCAGACTTAGGGAGGTATCATTTCTTTGTATGGGATTGGGTATCTGTACTATTATATTATCTGTGCCCATAGACTAAATATATGAGTTGCCCGCCAGACATGACACCTGTCTGATCGGACGATCCTCCCTTGTCTATAGAGGAGGAGTGAAATTCAGACCCTGATCCTCATACCTCTAAACTATACCCGTTGAAACAATGCATTTTTGACGGTCGGAAAAAGTATAATATAAGGACCTAGGAAGACTTGCAGGTACCATCGCGGAGACCCATAGCTAAACTATAGTTTAGTTAATTACTTTGGAAACAAAATCCCGTGCACACGATGACCATATCTGTTACCGGGCGGTAACAGATATGGTCATCGTGTGCACGGGATTTTCTATCTGTTCTATCGCGACCGAGTGCTATAAGCAAGAATAGTCCTTACGGTGGTTATAACCACCGGATTTTGTTTTCAAAGTGATTAGTTATGAGTTTCCGCGATATGGTACGTTCATAAAGTACGACACAACTTAGATGTAGCATCGGCAAAATTCGTAAAACCGATCATCATCCAAGCTGAGTGCGCCTTCAAAATCACCAATCTTTATTAATGCTTTAGGTGAAAATGATCTTTACGCAATCGCAATAACTTGTAAAGTCATATAATCGAACATATTGGTAGATTGAAATTAATGAATGGAAATGTTCAAAGGAGATCATTCACCGTCCATACATTTTTGGGCTAAACAAAAATATATATATATTCCGTTATAAAACATCTTATTCTCTTCACTTTTTACTATCGGACCAAATCTGTAGGGCCATTCCCTGCGCTGTTTTACTAGTTTAAAAAAGAATAACAGTAATCTAATTATAGTAATAGCTTTTTATGCCAATAAACATTACAGTTATCATCTTTTACTGTGGAATGAAGGCTCTAGGGTTATTCTCCACTTATCTACATTATGCAAAATAAAGTTTTTTTTTCGACAGTACTAGTATTAGCTGATTGAAATAGGTACCACTCGGAGGTATCACTAGTATTAACTGGTTTAAGGTCTATTTACACACACATAAACTCACGCCTTCTTCCCATGGGGCTAGGCAGAAACTACAGAACACCACCTGCCACCAGGAGTATGTAAGGATCGTACCTTACATACTCCTTATGATTATGCTACATCTGTGTCGTACTGTACCTTATTATTTATTAGGCAATTAGTCGTTCATTTCACCAACATATTGACTTACACTCCGCTAACTTATTTAAATCGGAATATAATTAAATGTAAAACAGGGAACTAAGGCGATGGCTTCACATCCTCCCGAGGGATGTATAAGACGTTCCAGAGACATTAATTCACCCAATGTTTGCGGCTAACGTCAGCTCTAATTTACATACAGTAAAACGTATGGGTTCCGCACCTCTAATAGCATTTGTATTAGTTAGTTGTTTTAGTATTGGTGCCCATTGTATCTTGAGACGTCATAGCGCTGCTGATAAATCGGTATATCAAAATTAGTAAAGGTACAGGATCTACCTAGGTACCTACTAACTACCTATCTTATTTTTTTTTTTTTTAAGAAAAAATTGGCAGCCAAATTGGTGGTTTAGTGAGGAAAGATTCCTACACTCCCCGTGTAGGAATCTTTCCTCACTAAACCACCCCTGTGGTCACCATTAACACTTTGAAGAAAATCTTAAGACAGCTACGTAATTACAAAACACATTTTCGTAAACGATTATGAATTTATGAGCGTTTATCGTAAAAGTTGGCAATGTCCTTCGATCAACAATCCGAAGGCAACGTCGCAATTAGCTGTCAATAATATTCACCTGTTTTGGTGGAAATATGAAATGTGGCTAACTAGCGAACTAGAATATTGATTATGAAATGTAATAATTAATATCTTAACACCGGATAATTAGAGACGCCAAAAAGCTATCTTTTGCTTTTTTTATGCTAAGTACTACATACCTCCTGTCAAAGACACCGAAAAAGAGATGGTGACAGCCAAGAATTCAAATTCATCTATATTAAATGTTATTTTCATTTTCTAGGAAATGTTGTTAAAGATAGTTAATTGATTCAGGCGTGATGTTGCGGATATCCATGATAAAATACAATAGTCGTGGATATATTTAGTAACTTTTCCGCTTAGCTTTTCTAAAGAGCCTTAAAAAACCCTGAAAGAAATTGACACGTGTTTCACCTCTCAACGAGGCATCCTCAGGATGACGATTGACTTGTCGCGAACTCGATCACGGCGTGTTGCCATACCGACCGCTGAACGCAGACTGACTGAGCCTTATAGCTCGTCAAAACTAATAAGTAGGTACATAAAGCACAGTTTTCATAACCGACCGTACATTTGAATTTAGCTATCCTCCGTTCTCCCGCTGCCAACTTATACTGGTCATACGTTAACATTATGACGACAAGCATTGCTATTTAATCTCAGACTAATGTTTGCTGACAACGCCAATTTGGTCCTTGATTTCGCTGTGTTAAATTTGTGTGGGCGTTAGAGGAATAGATACTTTGAAGGTTTAACGTTCCAAATAGAGGATTAATACGTAGAATTAGTAAGTAAATAAAGTTTGAGAAAAGTACAGTGCAATAGACCTTATCATTTGGCGAAAGTGTCAGGGTAGCCCGCGAAATTTCAAAATTTGAATTTTCTTACGTTTTCTGCAATTTTCTGGTCATGTTGATCTAAATATGATTCATGGCCGTATCAAATATTTATTTAAAGAATTATAATCATAAAATCATCAATACTACTCTCTATGTTCATATCAGGGATGTTGCGATTGCAGATTTTTATACATTCGCAGATGTGGATTTTTGGTGGCCCACATCCACGGATTTCAAGTTTTTTTAAGGGATCCATCAAGGCGGTAAAGCGAAATTCAAAATTTCTTACGATTTTTGCAAATTGCAGCGCTGTTTCGTTGTATATTGATCATAATTCAATTCACGGCAATTATAATAAAATCGTTTATCCTTACATATTATAAAACAAAGTCCCCCGCCACGTCTGTCTGTCTGTCTGTCTGAACGCCATAAACTCAAAAACAACCGAACGGAGTTTCAAACGGTTTTCACCAATGAACGGACTGATTCATGCGGAGCGGGGGGGCGTGTCAAACTCTTCGTGACTAAAACCCACCCGTGTTCCATGTTGCCGGGGGCCACGATCTCCCTTTCGGACTTCTTCGCAACCCCGACAGGCATTGGCCCTAGCCGACCCCGCCAATTCTGCTAACATTTCTTTGAGGCGCGCGTGGAACACAACTCGCCGTCCGACCCGGGCCTTATCGGACGGCGAGCTACCCATGGCTCACCGTCCACAAGCCCGCGCCTACGGTGGCCGGAAATCGGCCTGCGATTCCCGATGCAGGAACAAACACCCCTTTTTTTTTTTTTTTTTTTTTTTTGAGGGTGGGAAATCATCAAATAACTTCTCCCGCTCTGGGCGGAGCGGGAGGGCGTGTCAGACTCTTACTGACTAAAACCCACCCGTGTTCCTTCGGTTGCCCTGTCGCCGGGGGCCACGATCTCCCTTTCGGTTTTCTTCGCAACCCCGGCAGGCATCGGTCCTAGTGGACCCCTTCAATTATGCTGACATCTCTTTGAGGCGCGCGTGGAACACAACGCGCCGTCGACCCGGGCCTGGTCCTTATCGGACGGTGAGCCACCCATTGCTCACCGCCCGCAAGCCCGCGCCTACGGTGGCCGGAAATCGCCCCGCGATTCCCGACGCCCTGGGCGTCTCCTCCTGCGGCGGTTAGGGGCGTGAGGGCGCGAAATTTGCCTCTCCCTCACGCGTTCCGCCTCCTCCTTCGCGAGCATTACCGCTTCGCAGAAGGAGGTGACGGCCTCCCATTTCCTCTCGCTCCGTACCATAGCCTGAACCAGGGCCGGACGCGAGAGATCACCGCCGCCGATCGCCTCCACGAGGACACGGCGATGCTCCGCCCAAGCTGGGCAGACCTCCACCGTATGCTCCACCGTGTCCTCCGGGCGATCCACACAATGGTGACACCCGGGCGTTTCCTCCCGCCTTATCCTGTGCAGGAACCTCCCGAAACAGCCGTGTCCGGTGAGGACCTGCGTCAGGCGGAAGGTGAGGACGCCGTGGCGCCTCTCAAGCCACTCCTCAAAGAGGGGTCTTATCGCCGCAATTGTGGCGTGCCCAGCGCTGGGTTGCGACAATCGCACTCTCCATGACGCCATGAGATCCCGCCGGAGCTCTGTCCGCTGAGCCGCGATTTCTCGCGGCATCGGAGCTAAGCCCCGGCGCCTCGCCTCCTCGCGCCACTCCCAAATGTGCGCGAGGACCTTTGCCTCCAGATCCCATGGCGGTAATCCGGCAAGGAGGCTCGCCGCCTCGCAGGAGACCGTGCGGTATCCTCGGGCCAGCCGGATGGCCATGACCCTCTGGGACGCGTTCAACCGGCGGGCTGGCCGCAGCCTTAGTGAACGCGCCCACACCGGTGCCCCGTAAAGGGCCATGGACCGCACGACCCCCGCGTAGAGCCTCCGGCAGGAGGCGTTTGGATCCCCTAGATTGGGCAGGAGCCGCTTCAACGCAGCCCCGGCCCGCTCCAGTCTGGGAGCCAAACGTCGGAAGTGTTCGACGAAGTTCCACCGGCTGTCGAGGACAAGTCCCAGATACTTCATCGTCGACTCGACGCCGATGTGAACCCCTCCCGCCATTACCTGGGAACCCGACGGTGGCGCATTCCGAGGTCCATGAAAACCCATGGCCTCGGACTTGTGCAGGGCCACCTCGAGTCCCAGCTGCCGGATCCTGTCGACGATTGTCGCAACCCCGCGTGTCGCTAGTTCGGCCGCCGCCTGGTACGACCCCCCCTGTGCCAGGACCAACGTGTCGTCAGCGTAGCAGACGACGCTGACGCCGCTAGGGAGGTCGGCGCGCAGCACCCAGTCGTATCCGATGTCCCACAGATGCGGCCCCAGGACCGATCCCTGTGGGACACCGCACGACATCTCTCGCCGGTTCCACTCTCCTTGGTGACCGGGGTAGATGACGGCCCTGTCCGTCAAATAGGCCTCGACCACACGACAGAGGTAGGTCGGCATCCGGTGATACCGGAGTGCCTCCCTGATGCAACTCCAGGGTAGGGTGTTGAAGGCATTGGCGATGTCTAGAGACACCGCCAAGACGACCCCACCCCGGGCCACAGCATCCCCCGTCGTGAGGGCCCGCACGCGCATGATGGCGTCCACCGTAGAGCGCCCCTTGCGGAAGCCAAACTGGCTCTCCGCCAGGTCCGACCCCACCCGCACCAGCCGCTCGACGAGGCGGTCTGCAATGACTCTTTCAAAGAGCTTGCCCACCTCGTCGAGCAGCACGATGGGCCGATAAGCGGACGGAGAGTCCGCCGGGCGCCCCGGCTTCCTGATGAGGACCAGTTTCCCCGTCTTCCAACGAAGTGGGAACTGGCCCCTCTCCATGCATGCGCTTAGGAGCCCCCTTAGTCGAGGCCCGAGAGCCCCCAAGGCCAGGACCCAGGCTTTTCCTGGTATGCCGTCGGGTCCTGGGGCGGTATTTTTCGCATTCATCTTGCGTACCGCCACTCTCATTTCTACCTCGGTCACCTCCGGAGCATCGTCGTCGTCGTCGGCGGTGTGGTCCGCATCGGGCACCGCAGTAGGCGGAGCCATGGGCGGGGGAGCGTGTTCCCCTCTTGGGGGGAACAGAGCGCTCACCACGTCCCCCACAAGCTGGGGCCGGAGACTCTGCGTCAGCGGGGGAGCCCATGGGCGGAGTTTCTCCCGCACCATCTTGTATGGGCGTCCCCACGGGTCCCTGTTTAGAGTCTCCAGCAACTCCTCACGGGCCACTGCCCTGGCCCGCAGGATCTCCGCTTGGAGGGCGGTCTTCGCCGCTCTGTACCCCTCGTACAGCTCCGCCTGAATGGCTTCCGTATCCGGAGGGCGGATACGGAGCCTGCGGTGCCTGGCGTACCGGCGTCGCGCAGTAACGCACGCCCTGCGCAGGGTCTCTAACTCCTGTGACCACCAGTACACCTGGCGCGAAGCACGGCCGGGCCGGACCCGGGGCATAGCCACGTCACATATATTGGACATGGCCTCCCGGAACCACTCCACCTCGTCGTTGATGTCAGCAGGCCTGTCCGGTGATGACACCCAGGCCTGCACGATTGAGGCTTCCAGGAGGAGCTCCCGGTCCAGCTGCTTCAGCGCCCACCGCGGACCACTCGGGGCCTCTCGGACCGGCGCGCTCGAGGTCTGGGCGGAGACGTCAAACCGGATGTACCGGTGATCGGAATAGGTCTCCACCCCCTCCATGACGCGCCAGTCAATGACACGCGGTGACAGAGCGGGGCTGGCGAACGAAATGTCCACCACCGATTCACCCCGCATCCGCACACACGTAGGGACAGAACCCCGGTTTAGGACGACTAGGCCTGTCTCCAGAGCCCAGTCCTCCACCATCCTGCCCCGTGTGTCCGTGTACCGGGAACCCCAAGCCAGATTCTTGGCATTGAAGTCCCCGAGGACGAGCACGGGGAGGGAACAGAACCCGACGACGACGACTCTCAACTCCGCAAGGGAGTTGTGGAACTCGGCGAGAGTTCGGTTCGGGGAGAAGTATACCCCCACCACGGCAATCTCCCCGAACCGTGCTGCCACGCAACCCCGTCCTCTCTTGACAGACTCGAGAGACGGAGTTCCGGCGGCGGCCGACGAAATGAGGGTCACTGAGCCGTTCAGGTCCTCCACCCAGTCATCCCTGGGCGGGACAAAGTACGGCTCAGCGACCACGGCGATGTTAATCGACCACTGCGCCATGCTCTGGAGCAATAGATCCTGAGCGGCGACGCAGTGGTTGATGTTCGCCTGGAGGAGGCGTAATGGGGCCATTATTGGCACTCCATGTCTGCCCCCCCCTGAGTCCCCTGTGAGGGCACTGCCGCAGTGGGAACGACGGCGGCGACAACGGTAGAGGCGGCAGCGGCTACGGCTGTAGTGGCGGCGGCTGCGGCGGTGACGGCGGTGGCGGAGGACTTGCCCCTGCCTTTGGCCTTGGCGGGTGGAGCGCAGGCCTTGCTCCCAGCCCGGTGATCGGCCGGCTTGCCAGCCGCCGCACATACAACACAGTGCGGCGGGGCGTCACACGAGCCAGCCTTGTGACCGGGCTGACCACAGCGGAAGCAGTGGCCGCTGCGGTCCACCTCCGAGGTGCACTTGACCCCCACGTGGTGTCCCACCTGGCAGCGGTAACACCTCAGAGGTCTGGGCTCCAGCAGTTTAACCTGGGCGGAAACCCAGCCCACCAAGAGCCTTCGGCCCTCCCCGGCTATTTTTTTTTGGCCGCCGTCACGGGGCAGCTCACCCTAATGGCTTGCATCCCCGCGAAGTCAGGATGGATGGTGCCCGCCCTAACCTGCTCGGCAGAGCACTCTCCAGCCTTAGCGACGGCGGCCACCACCTTTTCCACCGTCACGGAGTCGTCCAGGCCCTGGATGCGCAGATCAGCGCATTTGGTGGGCCTGGACACTCGGGCCTCGTCCGCATTTAGGGACGCCCTGAGCTTTTCAGCCAGGGCGTCAGCGGCCGGGCCACTGGCCGCACCAGGGACCTCCAGCATCCGGGCTCCGGTTGCCGTTACCTTCAACCGGATGCCCTTGGCGGCGCCGATCTCTTGGATGTCCATAACCGCGTCCACCTTGGCGAACACGTCCTGGTAGGACACGCCCCTCTTCTCCGCTTCCGGCTGCAGTGTTACCACTACAGCTGCGGACTTCGGGGCCCGGAGCCTAGCAGCGACGCTTCGCTCCTTACGCCGCTGCCGCCTCGCCCTTCTTGAGTAAATGTTAAAGTTCAACACTCGTGGGAACAGATATGGAAAACACAAATACAAAAACAACAACAAAAAAACAGGAGGGGAGTGATGCGGGGTCGGAGTCCGACGCTGCATCGGGCGCGGAGAGCTCGAGCCTGAGCTCGGAGCGCGAAGTGGTGGGAGCTGACGGGATCATCCGGAAGTTCCGGAAGCGCCCCCCATCGGGGGATGCTGGGTGGTCCTCCGCCGAGGACAGGAGGAAGCTGCACACCAGCCGGCGTGGTAAGGCCCGGCAAAAAGGTGTGGGGAGAGGGCTCACCACCAAGAAGGGTGGGGAGCCGAGCCGGGCCAGTCCAGCCGAACTGGCCCCACGAGCCGACGGACTTGCCAAGGAGGGGCACCACCCTGGAGGGACCAGCAGCGGGGTGGTCCTCTCAGAGGCCGCAGGTGGTGAGCCGAACACCGCTGGCGGTGGCTCAAACCCAGAGCAGACGGCCAGGTTTGCGGAGGTCGTGGCAGCCGCGATCAGGAGTGTGGCCTTGAAGAGGATTCAGTCCTCTAAAGACAAGGCCATACCCGCGGCCACGGCCTCTATTTTGGCGGCATCGAAGGCCCTTCAGCTTGGGCCTCCGTCGGACGAGATGTCCGAGATGCGGGCGGAGGTTGCCAAGTTGACAGCCGCCATGGAGCTTCTCCAAAAGGAGAACGAGAGGCTCCGAGCAGACCTGGCCGGGCTGCGGGCAGCCGGCTCCCGGGAGGTGCCGCATGGGGGGAAGCAGCATGGGCAGGCACGGCCCGTGCCAGCTGAAGACCGGGTTTTGACCCTGGTGCGGCAGGAGATGGCCTCCCTGCAGAGTAAGTTCTCCGCCCTGGAGGCTATCGTCCTGCGCCCCCCGCTAGCGGCGAGCCAACCGACCTTGGGCCAGCCAAAGGTGGCAACGTATGCCACCACCGTAGCTGCCGCGGCCAAACCGGGCCCATCAAGGCAGGCCAAGGGCGGAGCGGCTGCACAGGCGGCGAGGGCCCCGGCCCTGATGGCGAGGGCTCCGGCCCAGGCCCAGGCGGCGGCGAAACGGCCGCCTCCGCCTCCTGAATCTTCTCCTCCGGCCGACGCCGGGTGGCAAGTAGCCGGGGAGAAGAAGAAGGCTGGTAAGGCGACAAGGGCGGCCAAAAGAAGGAACAAACACCCCTGAAATTATATTTAGACTAACACTAGTATGAGTCAGTTACCTATTTTTATCGCTACAACTACTTACCTACGATAAAGCCTCTCCCCCACAGTGGCGTTTTTATCGCGCGATAATATCGCTAACGTTATTGTGATAATGCGTTCTACTTCTATTGCGGCGTTATTATTGCAGCAGTGTGTAACTTCGTGGCCGTCCTAATACAAAATGTTCTGAAAACAGATATCGCAATATCGCTTGCGTTATTATTGCGTGATATAAACGCCGCTGTGGGGGAGAGGATTAAGCCAACGTTCGAGGTTCGCACCGACGTACTAAAATCGCGGCGGGATTTTTTCGCGCGCCGAGCTTTGAAAATGCAACAGTGTGTTTTTTCAACGCGCTGGGACGCACACTCGCGCGAGAGGTCTGATTCTCAACGCTCAACACCGAGAGTTGAAAATCCAGTGCGCGATAAAATCCCGCCGCGATTTCATTACGTCAAAAATATATATCGACAAAAAATAATTTTATTGTCTACAATCTTTGTTCTATAATTTTGTATCAATGTGAAGCCACAAAACATTGAGATACACATACGAAGGGTACTTAATTCAAATTCTAACTATACGTTGTAGTAACTATACGTTGATACAATATTATAAAACAGAAAGTGATGACAATCAATTGAATCGATGTATACCTACTTACATCTTTTTGAGAATGGCTGTACCTACCAGTAACATTGTATGAAAAACAATCCGAAAACTTTCAGAATATAACAACGTTTTTATTGATGGAAGTTTCCGTCTTGCAGGGTGGATGTCTACTCAATTACCGAACCGTACTAATTACATTAGATTATGCTTGAGACCGATTTGAATTTCAATTCTGCACCCTACACCTTGTTGAAAGAAGTTCACTGTTAATTTTATTAGTGTCGCCCGAAGGTTTTTTAATGTAAATCTTACGCTGATCTTGTTATATTGTCTAGGTAGGTCGTAGCTACCTATGTTTTCGAATGTAAGTAGTTAATTTGCAAAGTAATAAATAAGTAATTTGCCTAGCTAAAGCGCTTGAGACAAACGATCTTACTCGCTTGTGGATTCAACGCGTTGGTTATAAAAGTTTGAAACGTCATCAGATTGTCATTTTTGTCGATCTAGGTGTGGTAAGTGATCCTAATTGTAATTACACACATACAAACACAGAAAAAAATACCACGTAGAGTAACAAAAAGGAAGTCAGCACTGGATGTTAAATTTATACCTACCAGATATTTATACAGGCGTCATGTTATGTTGTATGCAGAAATTGCTCAGTAGAAACACGTCCACTGCTGAACCTAAGGCCACTTTCGACGTGTTTTCGTACGAATTTTACTCGTGCGTACACATACGAACATGCACGACCGATCCCGACCTTCCTTATACAAAGGGAGCGCGAACTGGATGGGACTTAGTCGTACGTATACGTACGTATAGTTCTGACGTCCGAAAACAATCCGAACTTGTTGGGATTCGTTCTATTTGACGGAGAAAAACATATCCAGTATGCGCACTCAATACGTATACGTACGACCATGGTCGTACGTATACGCATGAGTGAAATTAGTACGAAAACGCATTCAAAGTGCGCGCGGCCAAATGAGGTTAAAAACTGAAAGCTCATAACAGGTGGCAGCACATTTGTACGTCTTTAAACCGCCATTGTTATGTTTATGTTTACTTTTGTGTCGATCACAAATTATATAAAAACTAGATAAATATGTATGAGACTTGGAGTGTAGCACTATTAAAAGACGAGCTAAGGACAGGGGAAGCGCCTACAACTGGTAAAAAAGCAGCTTTAATGGAAAAATCAATAAATTATGAACGTTTTATATTTTATAGGTTATTTTGTGTTTGTTGACTTTAAGTTCATTTTTTGTTAAAGACTTTCTAACGTACGCCTTCGTACGTTAGAAATAACCTGATCAAAGTTGAAACCAACTCGGGCATGATCTTTCTGACTGAAAACCTCAGAGATAGCACTTCTAGCACTGATCTAATATGATAATATAAACACACATACTTTACAATAATTTACATAATATCACATCATAAGTGCCTGTATGTAATGAAAACAGACTTAGTTTTCTT
Organism: Omphaloscelis lunosa; assembly: GCA_916610215.1. Classification (NCBI taxonomy): domain Eukaryota; kingdom Metazoa; phylum Arthropoda; class Insecta; order Lepidoptera; family Noctuidae; genus Omphaloscelis; species Omphaloscelis lunosa. Next base: position 8,001,382 of record OU744247.1, read on the forward strand.
GGAAGCATCACCTATAAACCGCTTTCTCCCATAAAAGGCTTAAAGGATAGCACATCGTCTCGACGAAATATCGGATTCCATTTTTTTTCGGAGAGCTTTCTCCCACAGTTTTCTTCTTATAACATCTTTGGCAAATACATGGGTCCCCGTATTTTTGCAGTAAACAGCTGCGCAACTGGGCTCAATGATTAATTATGCGTAAAAGAAGTCCCTTGTTTACAAAAAATGAATGGCTAGCTGTCAAATTATAAGACGCTGGAGATCAGCGTCATCTGAAGTGAGCAAGTGGCAGTTTTTATCCCCAGTGTTATTCCCACATGAAACACAGAAAAAAATCTTACGTTAAATTACAAAACGGAAACTGAATTTAAAATTAGTAATACCTTCCAGAAATTGATACCTCAAGCGTCGTGTTAAGGCTCGTGCAGACCAGCGCGATATCGCGGGCGCTACAAGGGTCGCGCTGCCTGCCTGTAGCACCCGCGATATCGCGCCACTTTGCACGAGCCTTTATGTTCTGTGCATAAATTGCTGAGTAGAAACACGTCCACTGCCGAACTTATGTTTCCAAGGATTGCATTTAACGACCTTATTGTACCTACCTCACAAATGTAGTACCTTACTGTACCACACAGTCGAACGAAAATTATCCGCCGCTATTATTATTATATGCAAAGCATTGATCACTGCGCTTGCGTGGATTGGCAATTTCAGACTTTATAAGTCCAGGTTTCCTCACGATCGAGATGTGTTTCCTTCACTGAAAGATGAAAGTGAAGGGAAAGATAAACTTATATTACGAATTGCAAAAGTCTTATCGGTAGTTGCCTAAATTTGAACCCACAACCTCGTCTATTATATTAGCTATGATTATCGCTTAGCGTAAATACCAAAACATAGGTATTTATAATAGCAACCAAACGTATTGTATGTCCTTATCTCCGTTTATTTACGCAACTAAGGTTACAACCGCTATAATACCGTCGCGCCTGTTTGAAAGAGCCTTAACTAAACACAGTTAATTACAACAAAGCCGCCATATTGTTTGTTTACATAACATTACTAAGTGACTAAGCTGGACTGTGTTCGGCGGAGTTATCGATACTACGTGCTTATCGCGTGCTCAATACTCAATTCTTTATTACATACATGCTACACCACAGTTGCACATTCAGGCGGAATGATCGCTTATTTTGAACAATGCTAGGCGCGCCCTTGATTTCAATGATTCATTCAGGTTCATATAAACTACCATTATACACCTATATTACGTCTAAAGGAGGTACGCATAAATAGGAACAACTTTCACTAAGGAACCAACTAGAAAATTAATTAAGATAAGATAATTTTATTTTGCAAATATGTCTAACAGCGAATCATGACAAAAAAATAAGAGTTCAACTATATTTTACCATGTGGGCATGCAAAAGATTTAAAATATTCAACTTATAAATTTAAAAAAATTAAAATTACACAATGAACTAAGTACAAAAAATAATATAAGTATACGTAAACACTAGCTTAAAAATTATTTCTCACTTAGGAACTCCTTAATATTATAATATGCTTGATAAATAATTATAATAATTAAAAATATTTATAATTAATTATATTATAATTCATCATGAAAAAAATATCCGTAGGTATATTTTCATCGGCTATGTATTGCATTTTTGCATAGAACATCTATTCTGTATTGATTGCTGAAAACCAGCGCTGGGGCTCTGTCTCGCATAGGGTCGCAGCATTATGCTGAACGATGGCCGTTTCGCGTGGATGTGACGCATATTTTCCCCCAACTTGTTCTTTCCGTGATGTGTTCTTTGTTTGCGTCATGTTTACCACGTAATAAACGTATTTTCTTTCTTTTTAGGGTTCCGTACCTCAAAAGGAAAAAAAACGGAACCCTTGTAGGATCACTCGTGTGTCTGTCTGTGTGTCTGTCTGTCTGTCTGTCCGTCTGTCATAGCCAATTTGCTCCCAATCTAATGGACCGATTAAATTGAAATTTGGTACACGTATGTATTTTTGTGACCCAAACACGAACGTGTAACGTAAATAAATGAATTTTGAATATAGGGGTCACTTTTGGGGGCAACAAGAAAAAAAAAAAAAGGTTTTGCTAACAATACCGTGTGACTATCCAAATGAAGGGGCTTGTTGCGAGGATCTTAAAAAAAAAATTTTATATAATTTTTGAATAAATACTTTAAAGATATTTAAGAAACTCGATGAAAATTTACCATTCCCCCCTTATCTCCGAAACTACTGGAACTAAAATTTTGAAATAAATAAATAGTATGGCTCTTTACTCATAGATTACAGGAAAACCTATAAGAAGTATATGGTCTTAAAATAACATGGTAAATCTCTCAATATTGTGCGTACTAACTTACATCTGCAGTTGGAATGTATCGGAGAACACATATTTCAACTACAATGTTAAGTTTGTATTTGGGATAAATTCATTCTAACTTCGGAACCCTTCATTGTGCGTAGTTCGACACGCACTTGGCCGGTTTTTTTTTTCTATTCGTCGAACTTTATCACAAAGTCAATATCTGCTTATATTCATGAGCATTGGGTACCTAATCACTAATCGCCCCTTAAAATATGTTACAGTATTTTGTTAGACGTGACATGCAACTCCTAAATTACTGTAGACTAATGGTCGGCAAACTCATTAGTCAATAGAGTCAAATATCAATACTATAACCACTAAGATTTCTTATGAGAGCCAATCCTTTGTGTGTGTCCAAACTGCCAGCTGAAACTGAACTACACCCATCCTCTTTCAATCCACAACGCTTTCTAAAATGAACTTGCTAAGAAGTAGTATGACTTCATCATCATTATCATATCGGCTGGTAATAATATTTTGATGAAGGCGTCTTACTTACGCGGTAACCTTGGAATACTTTGAAAGGTACAGTATTACAGTAAATAAATAATTTATTTTCGATGTCTTGTTAATTTTTGGTGACAATACTTCGGAAATTAATGTTTGAAATATAGTTTAAATTTTGAATAAAACTTGATATCTTGCTTAGTGACCGAAACTCCGACCCCCGCGCGGATCTACGCTCGCCCTCATCGACATATGAACAGAGCCGTACTCTACAGGCCAAAGAGCCACATGCGGCTCGCGACCCCCGGTTTATCGACCACTGCTACTCTAAGATGATAAAATTTTCGTTTTTTTTTCATAAACTAACGTTGGGATCGGCTTCCCCTATACAAGTTAACGTACGGAACGTAAAATTTACGTGAGCTATGCATATGTATAGTGTCACAGTCGGCTGGCAGTGAACCAAAACGCTGTTACTTGCATAATGTGGATTTATATCAGGCGCACGAGATCGCTTAAGCGGAACATCGCCGTCTGAGCCCCCAGCAATTTGCAAGAAAGTGACGCTCTTTAACGTGCACTCTAATACGTTATCCTAATCTGAGATAAGTTATTGTGAGTGAGCTGTCTAGTCGTTTACCTATTTGTTTTTCCTTCGGTTGATAGAGTTAAAAACAGTGGCAGTCCGGGAGTGCCGACAGAAGTGAAAACTTGAAAAAACATCGACACCGCGGTAATGTCTTTTACTCCACGCATCGCGGTAATTAACGCGTTGATGTCTTTTTAATGGTCAAAAGCTGGTGTCGTCACAGTGTCGCAAAATCAATGGTTTAGTCCCACCTCAAAAATGCCCAACGCGCCTAAAGAAGTTTTCACTTCATATATTTGAAATTGTTGACGTCATGCTCCCTAGCGGAACCACCTTTGCTTTAACTTTTTATGTAACTTATACTTAAGTTACATAAAAAGTCTATAAAATTCTAGTCCTATAAAAAAAAAACTAAAACTCTAGTTTCGACGTAAACTTTTATATAAAATGGTTACGCTTCGGATATATCCTATCCTATCGATATATCCCGGCGAATCCACCATAATATATCTATCCATGGTATAAGCAAATATATAGTATCAAATAGTTCTATAACAATTCTATATTGAACTAGTACCCCCAAATCCTCAATCTACATATGTTAAATTAGTTTAAGAATTTACGACACCATTATCTTTTTCGTATAACCAGCACACAAAATAATGCATTTTTAAGTTTAATAAGTATAAATTATTTAAAACAAACGGCAATAGGCTGGACCCCTATTACATGGGATCTAAACATAACTGGTGAACGGGATCGTGTGCACGAGATTTTGTTTTTAGTTGGTTAGATATGCGTTACCCCGATAGTACACCTCTGTCTAACCCTGTGAAGATTAGAGGCGTGATAATGAATTTATTTTTAAAATTTGTCTTTGTGATCGCTTAATCTTCTAAACTACACAATGGATTTTGATGCCGTTTTTACTATCATTTAGAGAATTTATTCTGGAAGGTTTTATGAGTATAATACAATTAATATTCAACTATGATATACCAAAAACTAGTGCTATCTGCTACTGTACTGCTACTGCTACTGTATTCAGCACTAGTGCGATCACTAGTGCTGAATACAGTAGCGTCCATGTCTTTGTGACAATAAAAGCCAATGGACAATTAAATAAATGAGGGAAGAAATATCAATACAAATAAAATGTAAGTCATAGGTCTCGAGTTCGAACCCAAGGCACGCACCTCTGACTTGCTCAAAAACGGTGAAGGAATAAATCGTGAGAAAACCGGCATGCCTGAGAGATATTTCTTGACGGCATATTAAACCAAGTCAGAGGCCTATGGGCGGCTTTAAAACTCTGAAACTAGGTTAGTCACTAACTACACGAAAATAAGAAAACAAATAAAATCAAGTGAATCTCTAAATTTTCGTTGTATGCATAGCATCGCTAGCACCGTTTTATAAATTTATTTAAGCCCGTGTTTGGCAACACGTGCCTCGCTGCACTGAACACTTTACTTAATACCCCAGAGAGGCGAGGATCGAAATCCATAGATCGCAACGACAGACGTTTCTACCACGTGTTGAAAGGTCTTAGATAATATAATATAAAAGCTTTCAAGAGAATAGCGTTTCACGGCGTGTCTGAAGTATCAATTCAGCTTGTAAGTTGACTACCTCTAGGATGTTCCAGACCTCTGATGGCTGTATTGGAAAATTGCTACTGCGCGCTTGCTACCGAGCGGAATCTCCAAGGAGTTGATTTTTATTAAAACTTTATAAAAGAGATACTTGATCATGCACATAGCGATTCCATTACATGTTATGTTATCACTATTATTAACATCAGTGTTTGTGAGAAAACTTGAGAAAACTCAACAATTTTAGGTAGTGTGAGCGGATAGGGTGGTATCGTTAAACCCAAAAGATGTTTTCCGAGCCGCTGGCTCGTAGCGAGAATCGTAAGAATGCGTACCGACTGCCTTGTGATATTTTATCACAGATAGAAAGGAACTTAGGGATTCCACGGTTTGTTTGAACAAACGACTAACAAATACGTTCCGGAAATGCAAACTCGCTTTTATTCACATATATAAACAATTCAAAGGGATACCAAGCTTTTGAGGTAGAGACGCAATAGTTACATTCACTAAATAAATCAGAGATTCGCTGAATTCATTCGTATACTTTGAAATGCTGAAAAGGTTGCTTGCAGGAAGTTTGTCGTAATACGTTCAGCAGAATGCCTCGTTGTAGATTGTATAAAGTATAGTGGTGTATATTTGTTTCAATTGTAATGTGCATACGGTGGGGAAGCCTGCGGGTGTACCTATTTGCATATTGGCAACGCAAGCTGTCTTAATTTTGTAGTAATGTGTGGCGGGGTCGAGATTGTGTGCCGATGCCGACTACTCCCTACACTCCACACATAGGGGGTGTCTCCCACATGTTGTTGTAACAATGCAATTTATTGTTTCAATCTGTGTACACGCTGAAATTAGAATGACATGAATATTGGATGCGTACAAATGTAATCATTTGGATGGAAATTCATGTTGCCTTTATGAATTCCCGGGTAGCTGCAAATGTAATTAAAACACATGCCGGACGGGAAACATATGCAGTTAGATGTACAGTTGTGACATATCTATCTAGGTATCCTAGCTATTCTGATATCCCAATCGGGATAGGCAATGGGCTCTGAGTGGATGCCGGTTCCGCCACTACCTATGTGTCTTTATGAATGATGGAATGGGACTGACAAAAGCCGCTACAGACGAATCCCAGTAAAGTCAAGTTGACACAATAGACGGCCGGAGAGCAATGTCCGATTTTTCCCTTTGTACGTAACATTAATGGAGTTAGATTTCTCTCTTTGCGTTCCTATAAAACACTGAAAACGTTTTATGATGAAAATTCTCTCTATTTAAAGAAGAGATTGTTCGCATAAGTGTCCTCGAGAGGCCAAAACACCGGAGACTCCGATGCAATAAAAATACCAGCGGAGGGTCAATCAGGTTAAGTGTTTTGTCCGGCGACTCGCGTCTGCCGAAATAATATATTTTATACGAGGTTTATATTTGAGTGGATGAAGAAATAGTTGGAATATGTTGGTGTTGGGGTGCGCGTGCTGGGCGATGCGCGCTGGTATTCCACTCGCGCGCAAACCTTCGCTGTATACATTCCAATCTCGGGCAAAATAAATGGTATTTGCTCAAAAATCTGTTTCGGTTACGTGAACTTATTTTGCGAGGCAATGGGCAGGGCTCATTGCTCGCGGAACAGACGGCCGATGGGGTCAAAAATTTCTAGAGTGGCGACCGTGTACCGGAAGACAGCGTTGGACAGCCTCCCACACGGTGGACCGATGACTTTGTGAAGGCTGCAGGAATCCGCTGGATGCGGGAAGCACAGAACCGGTCGAAGTGGCGGTGCTTGGGGGAGGCCTATGTCCAGCAGTGGACGCCTTCCGGCTGAAATGATGATGATGATTTTACGAGGTCTCAGCAGAAGCTTGTTAAAGGCAGGTAAAGAATGATGGGAAGTCGTTGTCTGTAATCACAAAATATATTGAGTGCCTCTCGTGAATACAACTTCCTTTAAGGTGGCGAGACTGCAGTTGTAAAATGTATTGACCACCTGCGGTACACTTTCATTTTTAGAGCTTCCGCTTTTTTACCCAAAAAATGAATGTAATTACACGACAGCCCAAAAAGGAATGTAATGTTTTCAAGGTTAGTATATAAATATACGTGAGTTTCTTTGTGCCACCATAACTTTTAAGTGCCTGAACAGATTTGGATGTATGGGGTATCGTTAGAATCCTTACATCAACTTGAGTGACATAGGCTATATTTCTTTTGAATTTCTGCCATTTTCATAGGCTACACCTATGAAAATGGCGGCAGTGTAGCTCCATATTCAAATGTGTAAATTAAATAATTTGTTCATTTATTGCAATATGGGTATTCAGTTGAAGGCCTTGATAAGCACATTCCAAAACTATATAATTTATTGGCATACATTTTACATAAGTTGGGTGTACATGCAAAACAAACATTTTATTCCCATGCCATCCACGCCTCGCCGTGAGTGCATAAAACCACCTATAGTGCTTAAATATTAAACCCACCTAGTATGACATGTTTTAAAATAAATATAAAACTTGTCACTAAAATGTTTAAATAAAAACTATAACTAAAAAATTAAAAAACAACATCTCATAAAAATTTAGTTTCGTCTTTAGTTTGTAATGATTATTTTCTTGTCTTTATCTTTTTGGGTAAAAGTATGTCAAGCAAACAATGACACCAAAAGATCAATTTCTTACAAACTATTTGCAGCTAGTTTGGCCACGCCAAGTCAGCATAAGTAAAAAAAACGGTAGAATTTGGAAATCTATAGACGGCAACACCATCCTGTCCTACGAAAAAAGAATTTGATACTTTGTTTGTCTTTTGTTTTTGATAGGTTATTTTGTTTACATTCTGATTTATTCCTGGTAAAGAATAGTCACTTTAGCACTATGCAGTGTGGATTCGAAACAGTTTTGTCATCGTATGGAGGTAGAGTATAGGTACGACGGAGTCTATTACACATAATCTATTATGCAAAAATCAAAAGGCAAAATATCAAAATGATTAGATCTACTTACAACCCTGAAACTGACATAACTGACTGATGTAAAAGTATACCATAAATATAAAACTTTTTGGGGTTGACCATTTATTTCATTGCAGACTGAGAATGGCCAAACTCTATGCAGGTTTAAGATTATCCTTGCTCTATGTAAGTCTAAAGAATAATATTTTGGTACCTTCTTAAACTAAGTTAGACTAAGCCTAAGCAACAGGTAGGGGCGAGGGTTCCTCAGCCCTAAGTACATATGTAGTTCGTCAAGCAACGGATTTCATAGAGATTTCATTACATTATTTTATATTGCGAGGCATAATATGGAAAATGTCTCAAGTAAATTCAATGAGTGGTGTTTTTGTAAACTTTTTCTTGAAACAATGCAACTTGATTAAATCTGGTTTTGTCATTTTTTTTTGTTCAGTTTTTGTGTGTCTGATTTCTGATCGAGATTTGTGTATATATATGGATGTATAATTATTTTTGTTTTTCGTTTTCCTTCATTTGCCTGTATGTTGCCAGGGGCCACGGTATCCCTTTCGGACTTTCCGGCAACCTCGGCAGGCATCAGCCCTAGCGGACCCCGTTAGTTCTGCTGAAATGAATGTATACATAACATCACGACAAAGGAGCTTTATGTCTCTAATATTTTGGACCAATTATGATACTGCGTTAATAACAATATCCAATAACTGGGGTTAAAATTTAGGAGCAGCGAAATTTTAGTTGAATTTAAAAGTCTTTTGCGAAAACATTACATAACATGACGCCTGTGTTTCCCGAAGGGTTGGGCAGAGGTGTACCTATAGTACACCCACATTTTACCAGTTAAGTTTAAGTTATAGGGGGCGAGCTCATAACCATCAACCGGGCACAAATCCAGACTCCGGGCTGCTAATAAGAAATTCCAGATGGTAAACCCAATAACGCTTTGCCCAACCCGGGAATCGAACTCAGGACCTCGTGCTCAGCATTAGTGCTTGCGACCACTAGACCAACGAGACAGTCTAGTATATGGATGTATGTGGTGATTATAAATATTAATGGCAGGAACCTCATTATATGCAGAAGAACAAAATGCCACCATACAAATCTCCTTAAAATATTTTTACACGACTCTAGTTCTAGGTTCAATATTTTTTAGTAGGTACCTTATGTGTGTTCTACAGGTTCCATTGACCAAATTTAAAAAAAATCAATCTATCTGCCTAGCCTTTTTCCAACTATATTGGGGTCGGCTTTCAATCCAACCGGATCCAGCATCCAGCTGCATACCAGTATTTTACATGGCGCGAATGCCTATTTGACCTCCGACATCTGATACGACACCCCTTGGTAAGACTGGTAGTCAGACTTTCGGGCTTCTGATGACGCGTAACGACTGTCAAAGATGACAGCCGGGACCAACGGCTTAACGTGCTTTCCGAGGCACGGACGAGTCTCGGTATGTAAAAATGGTCACTCATCCATAGACCAACCCCGGCAAGCGTAGCTTAACCTGATGGATCGACCCGTGCGGCTGTTATTACTTATAGCCATGAGCTCCTCACCAAATATCGGTATGAAAAACCCTAAAAAGTGGAGACTGTTTTGAAACTCTTCCTGAAATAAAAACAGTTCTAATCGATTACAGTTTGCGAAAGCAACAACTAATAAATTTTAATGTAAGAATATTGTCAATGCAAGTTAAAAGCTAGCTCCCGGCGCCATTTTAATTAGCCCAAAGCCGTCTGCAATGTTCTTGCAGTTTCATAAATTATGGAATGCCAATTTTTCTCTTAGCAGAGCACGTCTCTTCGTAATAATGAGAAATTAAATTGGAGTGTCGTCTTTGCCGTAAATTTTAATGGGCGTGACTACAGCGAAACATTATCAACAACTTAGGTATTAGTTCAGAAAGATAAGGCAGAAGGTACACTTGATACTGAAAACAAAGAGGTCGCAGTCTCTTTTAAAGTCCAGACATAATCTTGGTCAGACCATATGAGGACCATGTAGAATTAGTGTCTGAAATGGTCTTTTGAGGAAAGAACCACACAGAATTGAGTGGACCTGTCCAGTCAGTGCAAGCATTCGTCAGTAATCGTGGAGCTCAACTCGACGAACAATACCAAAGAAAGGACATTTGGGTAGGCCGCATAAACTACTCAAACTGCCTGACCATCATTAAAAGGTAGACTAATTGACTGAGGTGACTTAGGTACCTACCTAATGTCCCCTTTAATGTCTTGGCTTCGTCTATCCGTTACATTGACACCAATAGATGTAAATTGTCTAATGTTCGATCATAGATCTGTTTCAACCGCTTATGATCAGTGATCACGAGGGAATTTGTATAACCAGTTTTTTTTTTTAGCAACTTCGATATGTGAGGTTCAGGAGAGTAGTTTGGCGTCTAAATGTGGATAAGGATATGTTAACTATCCAACTTCCTATAAGCACAATCAGCCAATGACGTTCCCACTGCTGTGACACAGGCCCCCTCTCGGTGAGAGGGCGTTTGCTATAATCCACCACGCGGGCCAAGTGCGGATTTGTAGATGTACATGATGTGATGAAATAAATTACACAAACAAAAGCCTCTGCCCGGGTTCGAACTTACGATCTTACAACTCATAAGTCAGGGCTGTTACCAATGGGCTAGCACTGCTCGCTGGGCTACCACTGCTCACTGAGCCACCACTGCTCACTGGGTCACCACTGCTAACTGGGCCATCACTGCTCACTGGGCCACCACTGCTCACTGGGCCACCACTGCTAACTGGGCCATCACTGCTACCTGGGCCACCACTGCTCACTGGGCCACCACTGCTCACTGGGCCACCACTGCTAACTGGGCCATCACTGCTCACTGGGCCACCACTGCTCACTGGGCCACCACTGCTAACTGGGCCATCACTGCTACCTGGGCCACCACTGCTCACTGGGCCACCACTGCTCACTGGGCCACCACTGCTAACTGGGCCATCACTGCTACCTGGGCCACCACTGCTCACTGGGCCACCACTAATCACTAGGCCACCACTGCTCACTGGGTCACAACTGCTCGCTGGTCCATCACTGTTCACTGGGCCATCACTGCTCGCTGGTCTATCACTGCTCGCTGGGCCACCACTGCTCACTGGGACACCACTGCTCACTGGGACACCACGGCTCACTGGGCCATCACTACTCACAGGTTTTTTTTTTGCCAACTTGAGCACTTGTGAGTAGAATGCACTTGAAGTTATATTCCTGTTATTTTGGTTGTAATATAATCAGACTAACCTATGATGGCGAGGTTCCTTCATGAACTTAAGTCGAAAACGGAAAGTAAGTGTTTAAAACTGAGCCTTCTTGTGTTTCTTCCTTCGTTCAAGGTTCACAAGCAGCAAAGGTTCAAGTTACGTCCCGACCTGTTCAACTACTTGATTGAGTTGGAAGACATTTAATCGATTTTCGACTCGGTATAGTGCAGGTAATTAATACTTGGGAGAGTATACAGCGTTGCGAAGAATATTTAGATGTTGTTAGGTTTGAAATACGATGAAGAAATGAGGAGCTCGTGGCTAAATAATAACAGCTGCACAGATTGATCCATCAGGTTAAGCTACGCTTGCCGGGGTTGGTACGTGGGTGGACCATCTTTACATACCGAGACTCCTCCGTGCCTCGGAAAGCACCCAAAGCCGTTGGTCCCGCCTGTCATTCATGGATCTTTGACAGTCGTTACGGGTCGTCAGATGCCCGAAATTCTGACGACCAGTCTTACCAAGGCGTTTCGTATTACCCAGTTACTGGGTTGTGGAGGTCAGATAGGCAGTCACTCCATGTTAAATACTGGTATTCAGCTGCATCCGGTTAGACTGGAAGCCGACCCCAACATAGTTCGGGAAAGGCTAGGCAGATTGATTTTGTTCGGTTTGCAATCACCTTGTTCTTGTAGTCAATCTTTGGAGCATTGAAACTTAAGTTTTTTATCTCTTTAGTGTGACTCTTGCCAGTGCCAACTAACAAATGGATTTGAAATATATTAATTGCTTAGTTATCATTTTCATTCTTTTTTTGTTAATTTGCGGTAAGATATGACGCAAAAAAAAATACAAAGAAAAATAAAACGTTGGGAGAAAATATGCGCATTAAATAAGTTGGCTCGCTTTTAGTCTACCAATTACCCCAAACATTAAGGACATTAAAAGACACACTAATTAGCATAAACACTACATTATCTCTAGACATGGATAGGAACCTAATTGTTTGAAGTTCCTACATGGCTGTCAAGTACCTAAGAGCATCTCCGCTGTCTCGCGTCTCCTTGAAAGGATCAAAATGTTTTATTTATAAAACCTGTATACACCCTCAGGGAACTGCGAAATACTCGTAGACTTTGTCGCGAATACCGAGAAAATTACCTTTGTAATGTACGACAAAATGTTAATACCTTTTGTGAGACAAAAGTAATTAAAATAAGGTTTATTGTTCAGGAGAAGATAGGTAGGTAGCTATATCATGGACGAGATAAACATCTTTCATTATTAGATGGAGTTTATTTTAATTTTAGAAGACCTAAGTAAACAAAATTACCTATAGAGTTGGTAATTAAAAGTACCTAAGTCCTAAGTCAAGTAATGGTTCTTACTTCAAATGGACTCCGGATACATCAATATCCATTTACTTGAGACGGCCATTGTTAATTTAGCGACAGAAAACTTTTGATACGTCGTCAACCATAGACAAAATATATCGACAAACCCTACCTACCTTAGAAACATTTAAGAAAACACCATTGTACCTATGTAATAAAAACCTGCACAGAGCAAACCATTAACCAATTCTCTTACTATGTGTTTACAAGTCAGCAAAATTAACATTTCCAATCGACCCTATTGTATTCGCATTGTTTCAAGTTTCATTACCGCGGAAGGCGTAAGTGTACCGCCTGCACTACACCAAGTTATTATATAAGGGGGGGAAGAAGGGGGGACGCGGGCACTAATTGGAAATACATGAGAATTTGCATTTTACTTTGTCTGTCGAAGTCCCGACGGAGTAACGTCTCGCTCAAAATCCCTTTGTCGATTCTGAGTGCACCTTGCACCGAGCTCTGATGTACATTTATTAATACTGCAGCTTAAACATGAGCACCCGAAATAGAAATATCTAGTATGCAGATTGTCGTTTGTTTTGTGTGTTGATTGTAAAGATAGGATTCACTAGTGAGTAGTGATTATCTCATCCTCTCTACCATCATCTACCTAGCCGTGTCCCAACTATGTTAGGGTCGGCTCGGCTTCCAGTCTAACTGGATGCAGTAGATTTTACATGGAGCGACTCGAACCTGACCTCCACAACCCAGTTACTGGGTAATACGACCATCTCACTCGTCATAACTACCCTTAAGCCTAATTTACATCGTGCGAATCAATTGTCTGTGGCATACCATTCGTTGAAACAACAATAAAAAAGTCATTTGTGGCCATTGAGTTTTAGCCATTTAACTCATTGTTTGTGGCTTCAATTTTATGGTAAGCCATCGGCAAGAAACTTGTATCATGTAAGTTAAGCTTTAAGGGTAGTGCATCGTGTAAGTTAGTCTTTAGGGTATTGCATCGTGTAAGTTAGTCTTTAGGGTAGTGCATCATGTAAGTTTAGCTTTAGGGTACTGCATCGTGTAAGTTACGCTTTAGGGTACTGTATCGTGTCAGTTAAGCTTTAGGGTAGTCAATCAACTTTCTATAAGCCCCATTGCATTAGAAAGTGATTTGCACGCACTATGCAATTTTCAAAGTTTACATGTAAATGAAGGAAAATGTAGTTTAAAGTACTAATGAAGGAAAATGAAGAAGGGAAAATGTGATGTAAAGTCACTGTATAAAAAAGAAAAGTAAAGAGTACTATTCGATCTTTTTATTGGTGATCTGCCGATTAACAATATTCTATGATAATATAATAATTCATTTGACTTTTGATTTGCATTTAGACTTAAGCCAACCCCTCTTGCCTGGTATAACTAGTTATAAGAATCGCCTAAGGCATATCAGGTGGATATGTTCCCATAATATCATAGGATAGACTTAATCCATACTGAAAAAGCAGTTTTTCATTGGAGACAGATTATTTTACTAGATTCATTTAGCATTTTGAGGCTTTATCATTTTAGTGTCAAGTAGGTACCTAATTGTTCATCTTTCTCATACTTTTGGGACAGTCTGTTGTCCTAGTAAAAAATTTAATCAGAATTTTACCCATAAAAAAATCTCTAATTAAAAAAAATCAAATTAACCTACCAATAGTATCTACCTAACTATTTGTAAGGAGATGATCCTAAACGAAAAAAAAAAACCGGCCAAGTACGAGTCGGACTCGCGCACGAACTTTTCCGTACCATTATCTATAAAAACGAGCAAAAAAAAATCACGTTTGTTGTATGGGAGCCCCCTTAAATATTTATTTTATTCTGTTTTTTTAGTATTTGTTGTAATAGCGGCAACAGAAATACGTCATCTGTGAAAATTTCAAAGGTCTAACTATCATGGTTCATGAGATACGGCCTGGTGACAGACGGACAGCGGAGTCTTATTTAGTACTAGGGTTCCGTTTTACCCTTTGAATTCAGAACCCTAAAAACAATCATTCAACAGATTGATCGATCTACTAGGATCCAGATTACTACACAGCCAATGTCCTTAGCCATTCCATCTACTATCATTAACAAGAAAAATACCCAATAACACTTACATCGAAATCCTCCATTTATGTGTCGTTTCAATAATAAGTTTTGTTCGTCTGTTTATATTCCCGAGAGAGTCTGGCAATCAGTGTGAACACTCGCAGCTCGTTCTAAACCCATTACGGATAAATTAAAGCCGGATCACAAGCGCGTATGCAAATCTAACAGCTATGCCACCTGGTAACTGAGTTTTAGAGTGGCATCATTGAGAAAAGTTAGTTAAATTAAAACGTTTGAGAATTGTTCGGTGTAACGTGGGTGTTTTCTGGGGAATATTTTGTTAAGCAAAATAGCGTTGTTTTTATATTTTGTATCCGACTACGGCGAAGCAAAAAGGAGGGTTATGATTTTGACCGGTATGTATGTTCATCTGTTCCCTCATAACTTCTAAACTACTAATCATAATTTGATAAATGAGGTATCTTGTTTATTATGCAGTTTTAGATGACTTTTGTCGTAGTTGGGTTTTAGTTTTATAACTTTTCTTTTTCATTGTTTTGTTGTTAAATAAATGTTTTGCGGTTAATCGTGTGGTTCATGAATCAACATTGTAGAATACTATTATCACAAAACATATAGGTACCTACATACATAGCCTCCTTCGCATTATCCTTTATTTCTTATTATTAATTTAAATGCGCCAGAAACTGAACTGTTTAGCGAAATAACATTTTCTCTACATGACTGAATGAAATGTACTCTTTGTACATTTAGAAAAACGCATGTTCTAGCAGGTAAGCTCACGCTCACATGCTTTTTCAGCTTACAGAGAGACATCTTTATAAAATAAAAAAAGCATGAATAAATAACAATTAGAAAAAGTGCACACAAAGCTCAATATATTTAAAATAAACGTGCGAGTGAAATATTGTTGCCATCTATTCAATATTTTGACAGCAACTCCCTTTGAAATCAACTTTTCAATAAGCGCGTGTATTTGCCTCACAAGTGGAGGTCTGGAGGTCATTTATCTTAGGGGCACACATGCATCAAGGGTACTTATATTACGGTTTACAAAAGGTTAATTTCCTTTTTTTAATAAATCTGTAACTATGTTAATCCGGATATTAAGGCCATCGCTGACGATCTGTAAACACGTGGCGAAAGGCACGTTATAATATAACAGGAAATATAATTTTTATTACTTACTCGTTACCTATGTTATGTAAAGTTAGTGGTTCTCATCATAGAATATTGTGTCTGAAGCCAAACTGTAAATCTCCTTTTTTGTTTTTACAATGGGACAACCCAGAAATGGAAGATTTCAACAATCTCGGATCCAACAATTTCATAGTCTAACTCAAGTAAAGTTTTTTTTTTTTTTTGTTACATAAATACTCAGTAGACAGAAGTAAATCGATTTCCCTATAGGGACACAACGCCTCACGTATTTCCCGTAGAAAATCTTCGCTCTAAATGACACCAAGTGAGACGATCCACTTAATAGCATCATATTAAAAATCACGCATCAAAACGATTACACGAGTGGACGACAGCACTAAATAAAGCCATGTTCTATCCCTCTCACACCTCCAACAAAAAACAAGGACAGCGCTTGTTTAATCCGCGCAAAATTTCATTTCGCACAAGGGCTTGAGATTAATGGTGACCGTCATTTCACCCTTACTTTAAAAAATGGCGTCGTAGGGTCGTACCATATCATTCTGTCGTTAGTTTGTTCACCATCACTCATGTGTATGCTAAATCTGTTTTGAATCGAGCTGGATAAAGAAGTGACGCTAAATTTCGATAACGGATGACGTGTTCGTTTAAAATACGTTTAGACGCGGGAAGTGACGCGCGACTTTTGTTTTGTTTACTTTTTTTTGATGGTCGTGTAATGTGGGCATTATTAAACAAGTCTCATCATCATCTGCCAAGCTTTTTCCCAACTATGTTCAGGTCATTTCTTCCTTCCAGTCTAACCGAATGCAGCTGAATACCAGTATTTTACATGTAAGTGAATGCCATCTGACTTCCACAATACCACAGATTAATACAGATGGTTCTCTGCGCAAAATCATTTTAAATAAAAAGCTACTCTTGCTACGATACAAAAAAATGTAATTCAAGTTGCACAGTGCTAATTACCTACAGTTATATTCAAATAGAAGTTGCCTCTCCTTCTATCGCGTAACTCTTATATCTTCTAAATAGAAGATATAAGAGTTACGTAAACGTTACGCTCACTGAATTGGCCCGACAAGACGAGCTCGCCGCGTACTTTTAGCTTTATACCGAAAATGTGGAGTGCACCTTCTGTACCATACATAACATCACGCCTTGTTTCCCCGAAGGGTTGGGCAGAGGTGTCCCTGTAGCAGGCACACCCACATTTCGCCAGTTATGTTTAAGTCCCATGTAATAGGGGGCAAGTCCCATGTAATAGGGGGCGAGCCTATTGCCATCAACCGGGCACAAATCCAGACTCCGAGCTGCTACTGAGAAATTTCAGATAGAAAAACCCAATAACATTTTGCTCGACCCGGGAATCGAACCCAGGACCTCATACTTAGCAGTAGCGCTTGCGACCACTAGACCAACGAGGCAGTCGAGGCAACTAGACCTTCTGTACCATACTGTGATAATACAGTTACTGGGTAACACGATACCCCTTGGTAAGACTGGTTATCAGACTTTCGGACTTCTGACAAACTGCGCTCCCGGCATCCCATATGCGACTTGAGTGAACCCTCCAGGAGGGCTCCTGGCACTGAACGTGTTAACGTGATCGATCGACTCGTGCAGCTGTTATTACTTAGCAACGAGCATCTCTTAATCGTAAAACAAATTTCTAAAAATTTAATTTCCTTAAAAAATAAACAAAATATTGTGAAATTAATAGTCAATATCATCCTACGCTACCATTTTCCCAGCAACTATAAGTCGTGGTTGCCAAGCACTTAATAAGTGAGCGGGGTGATCTATCAAGTCACCGCGGTTGCTCGCTAGCCCCGGCTCCGGGGACCGCCCTTTATTCATAATGCATGACTTCTCACACGATACTACGCCACAGCCGGATTAGAGATACTTTGAA
Organism: Omphaloscelis lunosa; assembly: GCA_916610215.1. NCBI lineage: Eukaryota > Metazoa > Arthropoda > Insecta > Lepidoptera > Noctuidae > Omphaloscelis > Omphaloscelis lunosa. Next base: position 8,019,152 of record OU744247.1, read on the forward strand.
CGCAAAAACAGTGTAAACTTGTAAACGCAGACTTAATTACTTGTACAAATCTAGCCTAACGTTTTACGATTCTATTGACCATTTAATAATACCACTACAGTCGAGAGAGTGCGTTCCTGACACCTGTCAGTTGAACAATTTCTAGTAGTAATAAGGATAAAATTCGCAAAACACATAATTATTCGTTAGTATGAAACTGACAGGGACGCATTCTCTCAAAGTCAAAATCAAATCATTTATTTCAAATAGGCCCATTTATGGCTCTTTTGAATGTCAAAATTAACAAAATAATAGAATTTATTCTAGTCGCCCCTTCCAAAAGGTAGTTTTCGTATGGAGAAGAATGGGCAAGAAACTCCACTGTTAACTCTTTTAAAATGTTTTAAAATAGTTTGTATAAGTACGTACATGTGTACACGTGTACACGTGAAGACAATGCACCTAGAATAAAATTACTATACCACAATAGGTAAAAAGAATTAAAAATAAAGCAACGACAGATAATTTAATTATGTGATAGATACATGGTGCTCACATATTTACAAACATTGTGAAAGTAGACAATTTTCCTAATTTTTTAAAATTAATAAGTCAGTGTGTGAGGAAATAATCACAGAATGTAATCTCAACGGCCGGACTGTAACTATTTACATTAGATACTAAATAAAATTACTAACTATACAAATAAAAAAAAAACAAAAGGACACTTAGACGTAGAAGTATTCGTCCGCATCGCTGTCATCCGGACACGTGCCCAGAAGACTGGCAGCATTACCACGTTGAATGGCAATGCTAATTCTTTAGCCAAAAACGGCATTCTAATATTATTGTTGTAGGTAGTACTCATGTAAATGTAATTCATATCATGACTGTAAACATTGAATTATTAGATGTGATTTTTAACGAATTTGTTGCTGAAATTGTTTATTGAAATAATTTACATACATATTAAAGTAGAATGGTAGATAAAAGGATTCTTCCAACGTAGATAAATATGTACCGTAGGTAGGGTTACCATCTGCCCAGAAATGTCCGGACATGTCCGGCTTTTTAGCTCCCCGTCCGGACTATGTCCGGCTTTTTCATTTGTCCGGACTTTCTAATCTAAGGGGATTTCCCTTAAAAAAGATAAATAATTACTGAAAAAAATATGATTATAAAGTAAAATAATACATGGACTTTTTTGCAAATGTCCGAAGAAGTCCGAAAGTGAGATCGTGGCCCCGGGCAACAGGGCAACTGAAGGAAACCGGGTGGGTTTTAGTCAGTAAGAGTCTGACACGCCCTCCCGCTCCGCCCAGAGCGGGAGAAGTAATTTGACAATTTCACACCCAAAAAAAAAAAGGCTTTTCAAATTTCGAAATGGTAACCCTAACCGCCCTAGCCTAATCTTAAGATCAGGTTTTTATAGGAATTATTTATACAAAACGTTGTTATTATTATTTTACATGATAAATATATAATATGCCTATATTGGGTATTAAATGTTTCAGACATGTTGTCACGAAATTTAGGGTTTGAAATGTTCCAAAAGATGTTAAACTGGGTACCTACCTACTCAACTACTGCATATTCCTTCTCCTGGTGCTGTAAATCATGTATAAGAGGTGAAGTAGGTGCACCACTTGACTACAATCAACTGATTGATCAAGAAAGCGCCCAACTTGAGACTTCTATAAGACCATTAGAAGCACAAAGCGAACTATTGTTAACCACTATGAATTACGGTTCTAGAAACACTTAACTCTCGAAAATTATAAGTTAGACGCTTCAAAGCATCACAAGGGTCCTTGTAAATCCGACTTCATATCGTAGTGCACAACGCAACGCTCTAAAATTTAAACAAAAACAGAGGGCTCAGTCCAAACAAAGGAGGCTATAATCAGTATCTAAACATTTAATAACATTACAGAATTAGGCATGCACCAATGGTTTACAATTTGGCCATATTGGACTCCGTGTTGTTCCGAGATACGGGGCTTATAATAAAACAATATTAATTATCAATCGACGCTTCACCGAGTCCTTTGTCGGTTGGCTCCGCAGCTCCGCCATTTAATAAGTGAGGTATGCGTACATTAAACCTCCGGCATCTCAGCACTTTTGTTTAAATAATAAATTGGATTTCTATATTACGATGCAGCTAAGAATTTTGCCAGGGATTATTAAATATTTTTAGATGCGCCTCCACTGAATATTTTCTGAATATTCCTTGGAATGTTGTTTGTTAAGTTTATTGTTTTCCTTAATATTTTAACAATATTTAACACAACTATTTACACTAAGTACTAAATTAAATGAGTAACTAACTATAAATAAATACAAAAACAAAAGGACTAGGCGTCGAAGTACTCGTCCGCATCGTTGTCATCCGGAAACTTGCGCAGAAATAAAGAATTAGCATTGCCATTCAACGTAGCAATGGCAATGCTGCCACTTTGCCACGTTGAATGGCAATGCTAATTCTTTGGCCAAAGAACGAGCCAGTCCCCAGCCCTTTTACTTAATTGAATTTTGTTTAAATTGCACGCATTTTTATCCACCATAATCACTGTTTTTTATAAGCGATTAAATAATTAAGTTCCAGGAACATTATCAAGTCGCATAATAGCATAAAAACCGAATGAAATTTCTATAAAAAAATCAATTTGTTCCCCCTTCAATAGTAAGCACAGGGCGGGCACGAATCAGTTTTTAATGAATTCAAATTTATTCGTTGATCGGGCGCGTCTCCGTGCTAACGTATTTAAAAAGTGATTAGAAGTTAAATTGACACAATATGAACTTTTTGTGTCGTAATCAGAAACAAGATTATTCAATTTCCAACGTGAAACTGAAAATTGATTACTCGCCATGATTCTATTTACATTTTTAAATTCTGTAGTAAGGAACGACGGCATCTTAAGTTAAGCACGTTATACACATGACTAGGCTGTAACTTGCACGAAATTATGCAAGTGGCTTGCATGATATTGTGACATTCACCAACCAGAACTTCTTATGGTACAAAAACTTTTCTACAAAGAAAAAATACAAAGTGGAAAATAACTTAATTTCGGATGTCGGTGTCTTTGTATTTTCGTTTTCTGCCACTGACTCCAAAATCGGTAGTTTTTCCGAAAGGAAGTCGGTTATTTTTTTCTTGTAAAAAGGTTTTTATGTGTCCTACCTACTAGATACCTACCCTACACAAATTCGTACCACTACTTGGTATGTAAACATCAGTGACAGGAAGTTTTATAACGTCATCAATATACACTTAGTGGATAAAAAGTATTATTATTATTGAATACGTATTCATATGGGACCACTGCGCGGGCTTCCTCTAACTTTTGAAAAAAGAATTTTCAAAATCAAAATATAATAATAAGACGAACATAGAACCTCATCTTTTTTTGAAGCTGGTTTAAAAGTATGCAAGCTACTTGGAAATTTTTGTGCAATTTACAGGCATGTGTATTAGCAGCTTTACTTTTGAAAATTAAGTAAAAATTTAAACGCTAAACGTAAGCAGTCTTCTGGCTTTAAGACATGGAACTTGCGTTATTTACAATGAGAATTGAGATTAAATTTACATTGTTGCTTTTACGGTGCGGGCTGGCTTTGTCTGTTATGGTAAGGTATTCATGAAAGCAAATGTTTAGTCCCCGGGGCGAGCAACGTAATGCAGAGCACTTGGCGGAATCATTCGTGTGCGTTCTAACTTATGATAATTATATTTGGAATAATCCGCCGAAAGCTACGAGTGCAGGAAGGCAACTTGGCTTTTTCAAGAAAAAAATGGTTAATTCTACGTTTTTATTAGACAACTTTCAGGAAAGATATTGCTTGTGATGTTAAATTAACAACAATGTTAACAGCATTGTTGTGTTTCGGTCAGTTAGAGGTAAGATAGCCAGTTCCTGTCTTTGAGCATTCCGGGTGAAGCTCGCTTCCACCTTCGGCAAGCATCACTTACCATCAGGTAAGACCAAAGACAAAAGCGGCCAAATTGTGGTTAAAAAAAACATAATTTTTCTTGATTTAGGTTATTTTTCTGAATTTTTATCTCAAACTTTGTAGGTAAATATTTATGAATACCATGTGCTGTCACCCAAACATAATTTAAAATAATGTAACAAAGTTAACATAATGTAAAAAATGGAAAGAATAAAAAAAATGTTTTTTGAAACCTTAATTATTTAACACGTTCAGTGCCGGGAGCCCTCCTGGAGGGTTCACCTAATCGCATCTGGGATGCTGGGAGCCCTCGCGGAGATGATGATGGCAGTCCTACTCGGGAAGTAATTTTGGGGTCAGCAAATTAAGTTGTTATTAATTTAAATAAAACACCAGTGAGTAATTTAATCACCCAAATATAATTATATCCTCTTAAAAAGTAACCATAACAAGGTGTGTGGTATTTCTTATGTTAAACTGTTAATTACGTTTCATTACTCCTCTCCAGCGTCAACTATTTGCAGCAAAATGCAGTAAAATCTTCTATCCTAATAAGAGTTTTAATTTGATATAAATTATAACAAACTCAGTAATTTATTTAGAATAAAGAAATAAAGAAGTTTTATAATATGGCTACAAGTTGGCATACACGTTATTTTTTAACACGTTCGGTGCCGGGAGCCCTCTGGAGGGTTCAGTCAAGTCATATTTGGGCTGCCGGGAGCCCTCGCGGTGGACTGATAAATTTAGGTTTTTCTTAAATAGACCGTAAAAATAAAATCTGATGTACTTATATTTTAACAAGATTGATTAGTATATGTTAATTTTTTTCGCGACTACAAAATAAATATTCATTACATTTTTATCAGCGACAATACAAATACAACAAATATATAGACAATACAATACAAAAACATACATCAGCGACAAGACCCCCTGAAAAACTATTTTACTTCGTTTTGCAGTTTTTAAACCTAATGTCGTTGACCGTCCGTGATAGTTAACTTTAGCTCAAACGTAATGCCGGTAACCCTCCTCGAGGGTTCACTTCCAATATGCATGGCGGTATGGTGCATGAGTTCTATGAAAAAATGGGTGGAGTTGAAAGTTCCTTATTTATTTATTTTTTGCGAAAATAATATTAAAGTATATTAAATTTATCAAAAATCTATGAGTAGGACGTAACATAAACTAAAAATTGTTTTTTCTTTACTACTCCCAACCCACAACCCATACGGGATTCCTTTCTCAAATACCGCACTGTCCAATTTCCCTATCAAGTCAAGGGTTGTGACCACTCTAATAAAACTGTTATAAGGCGGTCAATTAATTTGACTAGCGTGTGCAGTGACCGCGACCCTTCCATCCGGTGCCTTCTCAAACTGGAGGAAGTGATGTTTCTGACACCTGTGACCGTGTGCTCCAAGTTATAAGCTCATTGATAATAAATTAAAAATTGATGTTTAAAGAATTTGTAAATGGTATGTGCGCTTTTATCATTTCTATCGTGACGATATTATCGTAGACGTCCACGTCCACGTACAAAAAGTGTATGGAAATACGTCAAGGTTATAACGTTATCGTGGACGGAAATTAAAAGCGTCTTCATATTATGCGCCGTGGATATCCACGATAATATCGTCACGTTAGAAATTATAAAAACGCCCAATGTTTGTAGAATGTTTGTGTCTAACGGTAAAAGTTGTGCTATTGAAAACTTCGCTAAACTAGTCAAGTTCGTGTTGGTCTATTTTGTAGGAAATTTAAATTAATTAATTATGTAATTATTTTCATGCAAATCATGCAAACTCAAAGCATTTATTTTAATTATACCATTTACAGGCATTTTTGAATCATTCTATCTATTTTCCTAGCCTTTTCCCGACTATGTTGGGGTCGACTTCCAGTCTAACCGCTTGCAGCTGAATACCAGTATTTTACATGGAGCAACTGCCTATCTAACCTCCACAACCCAGTAACTGGGTAATACCATACCCTTTGGTAAGACTGGTTGTCAGACTTTCGGGCTTCTGACGGCGCGTAACGACTGTCAAAGATGCACGAATGACACCCGGTACCAACGGCTTAACATGGTTTCCAAGGCACGGAGGAGTCGGAGTATAAATTAATAATACAATATATTATTATTAATAATCAATTCTGAATGAAACAGACCGTCAGTCAATTTGTGTGTCTTGTCATCAGCATTGGCACCTACTATCCTGATTTCACCTACTGCTGACTTTAAACTAATCTGTGAAAATTTTGTTTATAGAAAGAGTGAAGAAAGAAAATAAATAAATATTTGACTCTGGTTACTGGTACAGAATACAGACAAAAGAAGAATTAGAAAAAACTAGCATAATCAGCCTATAAAGGCCTCCTTTCTTTGAGTGGGCTTTAATCTACCACGCGGTCCTAGTTCGGGTTGGTATACAGATGTCACATATCTTTCAATTGTTGGTTCTAGGACATTCCGGTTTCCTCAAAATGTTTTCCTTCACCGTTTTGAGAGAAGTGGTGATAAAATTATTTACACAAAGTAATGCGCCTGCCTGGGTTCAAACCCACGACTAACAAATCTTAAGTCGGGGCCGTCATCGACGTATGACGTACTGGTCATAACAGTATTGTGTGCCTCACAGCTGCTATAAAGGCCCAGTTCAGCATAAATGCCCGAAAACAAGGGCACGACGTTGGATTCTGGGTTTTTGGTTGAACAGCACGATTCAATTCACACATATATTTTAAAATCTTCGTCACTCGTCGCCAATGGTTGTCATTTGGACCATACATCATTGCGACTGGACAACACCCTTTAGAAATCTTGTAGAACTATACCCATGGGGACTAAAGTGACCCTTATAGTTAATTTAATTAATAGTTGCCCAATAATTAATTTAATTAAATGGTTATTGTTGTTATGGACGAACATTATTTATCAATGGTATCGGTAGACATGGGCACTTCTGCCCAACGTCTTTGCTTAATCCCTTAGTTCGTGGCCCTTGAGAAACCTATGGATAATGTGGATCAGAAGATGAGTTTCTTTCCTGAGAACCGATAGCAAGAACTTTACTACTATGGCTGGAGGTAGTAGGTACTGTACCCGGCTATTGAGAAATATTTATCTGATCCTCTAAAAACTTATTGACCTTTTAAGATGGTTTTTTTTTTAAATTAATATTTCCCTAAACATTTTGTATGCTTCTAAGACATACTTTTTTTTAAATAATGGAGCCTCTTTTTAATTTCTGGACTTTTCTTACAGATGGTTGAACTAAGCTAGGGTACCCTGACCAAACGGGTTAGGTTAGCTTGGAACTGTGACCTGTGGATTGGTCGCAGTCACTAAGCTAGGTCAACCCGACGAAATGGGTTAGGTTAGGTAAGACTGTAAACAATCGCGCGCGACCCGAGCGAGCGAAGCGAGCTGTGCCACAGCAACGGCCGGCGAGCTCTACATCCGAGTTGGTTGCAGTTACTTGGCTATTTAGCATTTTTAGGACACCGAAATATTAATTATTTCAGGTTCACAATAAAGGCGCAATACTTATATTACAGTGTTCAATCATATTTTTAGGACAGCAAAATGGGAATCGAACATTAACAGAAAATAGAGATTTCAATATGTTTTTATGTGAATGTTTCGCCAATCCAAACGCACATAGTACGATTATCGATCATCGATTAAATACATGTCATTAATAATAATCACTGAATTTGTCGGTTCGTGTGAATTCGGTCGTATCTGTTCTTATTTAATACACCACTCATGTTCATCAAGAAATCATATAATTACTAGGTATACAAAAATACGTTCGTAACTACGTCTATTTTCAAGAGGAAGTTGGAAAATTAACTGGATTTACTTAACTGTCTGCTCCGAGGAAGTAACGATAAATGTTAAGTTAAATTTATATTATAACCGGAGCACTTTCTAGCGGTTATTATGGCGGAAAAGTTTCGCAACTAACTGTAAGTTACGCGTCTGCCGGTTAACTTTGTTATAGGTCCCTCTTGCGTTCCTGTGAGCAGATGTATTGGCTATTTCAACAGTACATAACGATATAAAAAAGGAGGAGCTCGTAGGTAAGTTATAACAGTCCCAAGGGTCGATTCATCAGGTTAAGCTACGCTTGCCGGGATTGGTCCGTGGACGGGTGACCATCTTTACATACCGAGACTCCTCCGTGCTTTGGAAAGCACATTAAGCCGTTGATCCCGGCGGATCTTTAACTGCTGTTACGGGCCGTCAGAAGGCCAAAAGCACAGAACAGATAAAAGAGGTCGAAAGTCTGGCAACCAGTCTTACTAAGGGGTATCGTATTATGCAGTTTTTGGGTTGTGGAGGTCAGATAGGCAGTTGCTCCATGTAAAATACTGGTATTCAGCTGCATCCGGTTAAACTAGAAGCCGACCCCAACATAGTTGGGGAAAGGCTGGGCAAATAGATTGTTTTATTAATTTTATTAGTCTTTATTATGTAACTTTCATTTCTTGACAATTCGAAAATGTCTGCAAATGGTATAATTGAAATAAATGCTTTGAGTTTGCATGAAAATAATTACATAATTAATTAAAATTTCGTTTTGAATTTCTCTCTTCGACAAAACTCTATAATAAGAGTAATTGCCAGGTCCCGTCATTTTAACGCTCTCTATAAGTGAGAAACAGAAACCTCTATAAGAGAAAGTAGGTTTTCACTCGGACTGCTACTTGCCTGTACCTCTATAAGCGGCGCGGCAGTCGAGCGTAATTTAACATTTACTATTTAAGACTCATTCTTAAATTTCCTGGAACTAACATTGTTTTTGTTCCTCTCAACCTTTCCCTCTTGGTTTTGTTCCTCACCCTCTATAAGTGAGAAAGGCCACTCCTGTACCGCTATAAGCTAGAAACTCGAGTTAGTGAGAAACTTTTATAAATAAAGAAGAGATCGCAGTCTCTTGAACTCTCGCTTATCCAGGTTCGACTGTATATAAAAAAAAGTTATTGAAAAACCGAAGACTTTAATTTGTTCTGGGGAAAACTTTCATTGGAATATTTTCATGTTTTAGTTTTCATTCCACCGTCTCTATAACCAAGTAATTTCGATCATATCTAAAAATCTAACTAAGATCATAAAGTGTCCCATAATTATGTTAGAGCAGAAAGTTTAATTATTTCAATGAAATGTCACAGGCAGTATTAAATGCTCAGTACGCTAACAAGGTGCAGACGATTCCGTCAGTTCGTACAAATTTAATCAGCCCCCAGCGATTATGTAAATGACGTCGCAAATGAACGGATTTACCCTCATTCAAATTAGGCTTACAGCCTACTGCCACCTGGAAAACTGCTTATTTAATTTATAAACAACGCTTCCTGGATCTGATGTTAATTCTTAAGAATACACTCTGATGAAGAAAGCTTTGTAAAAATTTACGATTATGTAATTTCTAATTTATAAACTAAATAAAAAATTAACGACCCCAATCTTTTTCGTTTATTCTTTATTTTTGAATTTCTTTACTTATTATGCGAGCTAGTAAAAATCGCACTGTAACATACCTCTTCATATAGACTAGGAATTAGGTCCGATCATAATTGACCTGATTATAATTCTATAAAGCTATATTTTGTTACGATCTGTAATCATATTTTGATCACACATCTATTTTATATTTTATTTAATATTTATTTTTGTATCTATCTATCCGTGACATCACTGCGGGCCCTATCAGAATACCAGCGCTGCGGCATTTTTTTTTTTAAATGTCGCAGCATGTGCTGAGATAGGAGCCTTTTGGCCTCGTACAGGACTTTCTATTATTTTTTTTAAATTTGTTTTAAATTTTTTATTAATGTTTTAATGAGTGTGTTTTAGTTTAATTTGTTATGTCCTGTGCAAGTCCCAATAAATACTTTTTCTTTCTTTCTTTCTTTCTTATCAACATAAAGCCTGACACTGACCTGGAAATTGCAAAAAACGTAAGAAAATTTGAATTTCGCGGGCTACCCCCCATAACCAGCATCCCCCTTAAAAAGCCCTGACATATCTGTATTACTGGGTGGCCAAATCAAGCAGGAGTCCCCCTGATGGTAAGAGGCACCTCCACTGCATCCTTACACTAGTTGTTTTGACAGGTATACCATACCAGAGACAAACGCTGAATGTTTCGTGTGCTACCGACACCCTTCAAATAGGAACACAGCCACGTCGTTGGCAGCTGAAACGAATGGAATGCCATGACAAAAGTTACAAAATAGTTTTATCATAGAGTTCGTGTAAGTGTTCAAGACTAGTTAAATTAGTTTCCAAGTCCCTCGTCACTGGCTTGCGGTCACCGCATTGGATCCCAGACCCCACATTTCGTGAATTGGGGTCTTTCTACGTCTTACGAAGGGGTCAAGAATAATTGTAATCCTTAGAGAGCCAATGTCTGTGGTCACTGAGGCAGCAGATATTAATTAGGACAGTCCTCTTCTCTTATCTACGTATTTTGGAATCGTTTGTGTGTAATGTAAGTAGGTATGTTTGTGTTTGTTGGTAGTTAGTTAATGTTTGTTACCCGTTGACTGTCTATCTTCAAGCTTTCTTCTCATTGTCATACTGTGTGTGTGTACTTAAACTAGCCTAAAGTGCCTGCTACACGGCGACAGGCAAAGCCGTTTGAAATTTGGTCGTAAACCACCATCTCCACGGTTGTAAACCACCAAGGTCACCTCAGTCAGGACGTGGTTGGCAACCGTAAGGTTATTCTAAAAATCTGATAAATTAATCCATAGATCTGAGTGACCTATAGATTTATTTATCAGATTTTTTGATGGAGCTTAAAGAAAAGACAATTATTTATAAAATTTGTAATGGTTTTATTTATTTTAATCAATAATAAACTTATAGCCACATAATATACTGGAGGACGAACAGCAAATTATTATATTAGTGTCACATTGAGCTTTCACTTACAAATAACTTTTGGTTGAATTAATAATAAAGCGTTTTAATTTCTACGTATAAAACAAACTCATATTATATTATACAGGATACTAATATAATTCGTTATGAGAGTAAGTTATTCTATTCGTAACCGTAAAAAAAAACCGGCCAAATGAGAGTCGGACTCGCGCATGAAGAATTCCGTACCATTATCTATAAAAACGAGCAAAAAAAAATCACGTTTGTTGTATGGGAGCCCCTTTAAATATTTATTTTATTCTGTTTTTTAGTATTTGTTATTATAGCGGCAACAGAAATACATCATCTGTGAAAATTTCAACTGTCTAAATATCACGGTTCATGAGTTACAGCTTGGTGGCAGACGGACGGACAGCGCAGTCGTAGTAATAGGGTCCCGTTTTACCCTTTGGCTACAGAACCCTAAAAAACGTTCGATTTCGAACAAAACTCTAAGACGACGACTTTGCATCTGGAGTTTTTGTTTTACTAATTATTTTATTAAGGCGTTTCATAATATAGAAAAATTTTCGATATGACAGAGCTGTAGAAGTATCCCCTCAGTGGATGCTGGTGACTAAATTAAATCAATAACCTATATTATATTAAAATGAGTTTGTTTATAACGAACAATCAGAAACACTAATAAAACCGTATTTTGCTCTCTCTCCTTCATTTCTATGAGTCTAGTACAAAAATAATTACGATATCTTTCGAAATTACATTGTTTCTCATACATATGCCTAAACCTAGTAGTCAATTAATTTATTTTTATGTGCCAATGTTTATTACGTAAATTTTTTATTCCATGTATATTTTAACTCTTTTTTTTCCATGTATTTATTTTACTTTTCTTTTTTTTTCTTTTTCTCAGTTAGAGAAGTACCTATGGCTTATTTGTGACGAGTACACACTTTTTAATAAAATTAATAAATTTAAATCTTAATTGTACTTTCGGTTGCAAATTCGTCTTAAATTCGAATTGTGATTTTATAGTAAAATTAAAACGATCAATAATAGGAAGTTTTTCCGCAAAATCTCCCCAAAGCCTTACATTTCTGGCACAATTCCTGAGGATGACTCTTCAACGGGTCACTCTTGTCCAAGCCGTCTGGTTTGATAAGGGGCCTCTGAAAAATGTAAATATTATTAATCTTTTCAGCTTCTTAAATCCGTGTTCAGGGATCTTTAGTTAAAATGTTTGTAAGTCAACCTTTTAAACTGAGTGCACTTCTATTGAAGAAATGCGTATAAAAAATTGCTTGCAGGCAATGCATTAAACAATCTACTTCGCCTTAAATAGCATTTCTATTCAAACAAACCAAGCGTTTTTAATAGACCAAGAAGGAAAAAAAAAAACATTTAGAGATTTAAGAAAAATCTTACAAAGCAGTACTTTCTACTTATTTACTTGTTCTTTTCTGTTTATTTTTTTGTGAACAAGTAATTGGTGCTCCACAAGGCATTTTCTGTCAATCCCTTAAGGTATAGTATACAAGGGCAATTATTGAAATAACTGAAAACCAGTCATCATTGTGAAAAAAGCTTTAAATTCAATCACAATCTGAATCATTTTCAAGGATATTGCTAATCCATTGCTGCCGGGGTTGCGAAGAAAACCGAAAGGGAGATCGTGGCCCCCGGCAACAGGGCAACCGAAGGAACACGGGTGGGTTTTAGTCAGTAAGAGTCTGACACGCCCTCCCGCTCCGCCCAGAGCGGGAGAAGTTATTTGATGATTTCCCACCCAAAAAAAAAAAAAAAGGATATTGCTAATCCATTGCTTCATTAATATTCGAAAAAAAAAATGTCTAACAACGTAATTAACGCAATTAATGTTGTTGAACTTTCAAAATGTAAGAGATTCTGATTGATGGTGTGTTACGCAATTAGAGTTCAGAAATCGAGAAAAAAAAATCTACTGTTTCCTACATTTTGTCGAGATAAGCGAACATAAACAATTAGCAGCAAATTTAATAGGGTTGATAAGGTTGTTCAACATAGAGCTGCAATAAATTCACATACCTGTTTATGAGGCATAACATTGATCTTGCAGGAGGTGCACTCTTGGCCGTAGTTGGCCCAGGAGTTAGCACTCATCCAGCTTCGGTTGCATTGTGAGCATCTGTATTCGCCGAAGCACCGGCCCTTGCCTTTGTATGGAGTCTGAAATCAAGCAACATGTTTTAAGGCTCTTACAAACAGGCGCGACACGCGACGCGACACAAAGACACCGCACGTCGCGCGACGAGCGGTGTCTTTGTGTTTTTAAATTAAATGTAAATTGAGTATTGTGTTGAGGCGTACATATTAGAATTAAATGGATTGCTGCTTCACTTATAAATCTAGTGACTTTTAAAACTTACTAATGATAAAAAAGAGGATTTAGCTTCAAGGCTTTTTCTCTTATTGTGGCTATGTATATTCTTTTATTAATAAATAGTTTAATTTTATCATTATGCCCTAGGTACTGGATTTTATTTCAACACTTATTATTCGAGGAGTTTACTATACCTATACATAGTTCTTACTTATTTAACGTTATTTAATTTAATTTAGTTTAAATTTAAATTTATTGTACAACCCTAATGTCTATAACTTGTTTCTTTCATGGGCGTCACTTGGCCAAAATCTCTTTATCAAATGGGCATTTCCCTTTATATTACAGGTCCGTCTGAGGTCGCTTGAAGAATTACTATGGAAAATATACCGTAATATGTCTTACAATAATATATATTATAGCTACGTCTGTGATGGGCTTTAGACTGATTTTTAAATCTATCGGCAATCCGAGCAAAAGCCCAACACGTAATACTCATAGGTACCTACAGATAGGTAGGTATACTATTCACATTAGCATGCCGGTGACGCAAAACCATAAGATTCCTAGCAAAAATCGCTCAAAGAGCCTAAAGGCTCGTGCAGACCAGCGCGATATCGCGGGCGCTACAAGGGTCGCGCTGCCTGTAGCGCCCGCGATACACGAGTCTTAAAGTAGTCTTCACTTCAAAGAAAAAATACGAAAACTCTTCAAAATGATTGATACGAAAAACCACAACATAGGAAGGAATAGCAAAAATCTTTGCCTACTCACCGACATTTTGTAGAAAAAGAGAAACACAAAGATGCACTTCACACCAAATTGAGAACTTTGAATTCTAGAAAACTGGAGTTTTTTTTTTTAAATGTTATCACTAGGAGTACCGTGAACCCACTGATGCATTCTCGAAACAAAATGCTGCTTTATATCGACTATCGTAGGGACGTGATATGAAATGAAGTGACAAATACTCTAATCACTGTTCTTTTTAATAAATCACTTGGTCATTAGTAATTGAATTGGTATCGCAGTAGTAGCTACCTACATAGGATCTGACTGAGGGACAATAACACGGTGCGTGGGGTAACGTTTGTTGTTGTTTTTACTAATTTCAGCGCACTTTTTGTCAGAAGATTATTTTAATCAATCGGCCTAGCCTTTTAACAACTATGTTGGAGTCGGCTTCCAGTCCAACTGAATGCAGCTGAATACCAGTATTTTACATGGAGCGACTACCTATCTCACCTCCACAATCCAGTTACTGGATAACACGATACCTAATGGTAAGACTAGTTGTCAGACTTTCGGGCTTCTGACGACCCGTAACGATTGTCAGATATCCGAGAATGACAGCCAGGACCAACGGCTTAACGTACTTTCCGAGGCACAGAGGGGTCTCGGTATATTAAGATGATCACTCATCCACGTACGGACGCGGCAAACATAGCTTAACCTGATCGATTAACCCGTACGGCTATTATTGCTTACCCACGATTCCCTCCATCCGCTAGAAGACTATTTAAACTACATAATGAATTATCTACTTAAAACATAAAACTTTCCAGAATACGTTGATGATCTTGTGATACGAAGGCTCTTGGACCTTATTCCCCAATATGCCAATTGGTCGTCCCTATGTCTTCTTTATCCAGCACAAGGTTGAATGGATTCTGATCACGAGCATGTCAAATGCAAAATTCAAGTAAGATCTGAAATAAGGCATATTTTTTCTAAGTAATAAATTAGAATATTGTTTGACAGGCAGTAACAGGTATTTTGTAGTAGAATATTGTCATTGGAATATCATTGTAACAGTTCTTTAGTAACTGTTATCATTAGTGTTCGATGAATGCACTCGCACACAAATTACGGGGAATTACCGATTCGGTTACTTCGGTCACGTCCTACGATATTATAGCTACTATAAGTACTTAGTTATATAAGATTTTGGCATGAATATGAAGTTTTATATGCCTACTATTTTTATCACGTTTGTAGTTTTAGGTTAGCTGCTTATTCTTTATAACGTTGCCTGATCTTTAACATCTTTTTCCATATTTAAAACGCAGTTCTTAATTCACTTCGCGTACTTTAAAGTCAAACACACACAACTTCATATTTTCCTAAACTTCCATAGTAAAGTATATCCGAAAGAATCGAGTATCAATGTCAATGTGACGATATTTCGAAACAAATGGGCGAGTAAATTGAATATAGTACCCATAGACGAAGCCATATCGCTTGCATCCGAGCAAGCTGGCTATAAAACTGAAAATAAAAACATTTTACTGTCTCCACGGATTTCAGTGATATTGAAAACTTAGGTACTTGCAATTTATGTTAAGTTGTTGTTGAAATACACATTATATGACTCAAATGCTTAAAGCAACAAAACTTAGAATGGTCAGCGCAATGTGCGCAAACAATGAAATTTTTAGATCATCAACCGTTTTAGTTTGGTAGCAAAAAATACAATAGACGTACTTAGATATTATATTTAGTAACCTATTCCGCTTAACCTATTTTTAAAGAGTTATAAATATGAATTCCCCGCTCGATCTGCGTCCGGCGCTCGGCGTGGCAACACTTCGGGTTCGCGTCAAGTCAATCGCATCCTGAGGGTGCCTCGTTGAGAAGTGAACACGTGTTGATTAGTTACAGGGTTATTGTATGGGTATTTATATGTGTCTTTAGGAATAGTTAAACGGAATAGGATACTAAATATATCTACGTCTATTGTATTTTATAATTGATTTCCGCAAGGTCATGCCTGAATTAGTTAACTATATAATGCTGCAATTAAACAATCATAGGAAAATATAGATAAGCACTGCCGTTATCACCTGTAGTGGTTGTATGCAGCTATTATCAGAGATAAATAAAATACTGCCTCGTTGGTCCAGTGGTCTCAAGTGCTGCTGCTGAGCATGAGCACCTGTTGGTTCGATTCCCGAGTGGGGCAGTGTTATTGGGTTTTTCCATCTGGAATTTCTCAGTAGCAAGCCGGATCTGGATTTCTGCCCGGTAAAAATGGCAATAGGGTCGCTTCCCATTACATAAAATGGCACTTAAACATAACTGGCGAAATGTGGGTGTACTACAGGTGCACCTCTACCTAACCCTTCGGGGATTACAGGCGTGATGTTATGTTATGTAAATAAAAAAGAATACGCTCGGCTAATCATACTCAACAAAGGTCCTTCCTTAAATTCCTGCAAACGTTTTATTGTACATACACAATTTATAATTGTAAGTATTTTTTTTTTCTTGGAAATATTAATATGTGTGTGAATGTGTGTGTGTATATATATATGTATGTGTGTGAATGTGTGAGTGAGTGTGTATATATATGTATGTGTGTGAATTTGTGTGTGTGTGTGTTGTATGTATGTGTGTGCGTGTATGTTGTGTGGGCGTGTGTTTGTGCGTGTTGTATTGTAATATATTATAATTATGTTGTATCTATACCTATGTATTTTACAGTGTGTAAATAAATAATAAAATAAATAACTAAATAAAAATAAATAAATATAAAAATTGTATTTATTAAAAAAACAAATTGTGTATTATATCATTGTATTAAAACAAGCAACAATAAAATAACTAGGTACTCGTCACATTATGTTCCAAATTGCATTGCCGTTGGCACCTTTACGGGCTGCAAGAATGGTGCCAATTACTCTGAATAGTAAGGCACAGAGTGACATGGCAGTACGCCAACTAACTAACTGCCTAATCCCTGCGCTGCGCCTTCCAACCCTTTCATATTAAAGTTAAATACCCTGACGCCTTTCCACATGCGGCGTTATTACAAAGGCTTAGACCTTATGTCAGTGTCAGTACGTACACTACCTACCTACCACTAATTAGGACTGCCATCCGTCCGAGTTTCCCCGGATTTGTCCTAGTTTGGAGGGCGTCCGGGAAGTATCCGGGCGGGTTTTTTAAATAGTGTACTATTTGTCAGGGGAAATCCAAAAGAACGGTCGTCATAAAGACGAGCGTTCCTAAATTTTATTTTTGATACCGTAATACCTCAGATAGAAGAATAGTGTAAGTACAATTGGTTAGTAAATTAAGCCTTTGATTTTTTTTGTTAGGCTTAAGTTGATTTTCTATTAAGTAATAAAAACAATTGATACTTAACGATGGTTTTATTTTAATGTCGAGAAATCCGAGGGCGTCCGGGGAAAAATCTTCATTTAACCAAATGTCCGGGGTATTTGAAGTTTTTGTCCGGGGCCTGTAATTTAGATGATGACAGCCCTACTCGGAAAGTAATGTTAGTTTCCAGATAACTTAGCGATAAATGCCGCATTGACCATGAGCAAATTAAGTTTTTTAAAATTAAATAAAACACCAGTGAGTAATTTAATCACCCAAATATATCCTCTTAAAAAGTAACCATAACAAAGTGTGTGGTATTTCTTGTGTCAAACTGTCAATTACGTTTCATTACTCCTCTCCAGCGTCAACTATTTCTTCAGCAAAATGCAGTAAAATCTTCTATCCTAATGAGAGTTTTAATTTGATATAAATTATAACCCAGTCATTTATTTAGAATGATGAAATAAAGAAGCTTTATAATATGGCTACATGGGATGTGGATGTGTCATATATGGTATGCCTGGAGCCCTCGCGGTGGGCTCATTTTAAATGCAGGTTTTTCTTAGCGAATTCGGCATTATAAACTGTTAAAATAAATTTAGTTGAATAAATTAACAAGATTTCTAACACTCCTCGAAGGTTAACTTTAGCGCAAACGTAATGCCGGTGACCATCCTTTTTTTTTTTTTTTTTGAGGGTGGGAAAACCAAATAACCAAATAACTTTTCCCGCTCTAGGCGGAGCGGGAGGGCGTGTCAGACTCTTACTGACTAAAACCCACCCGTGTTCCTTCGGTTGCCCTGTCGCCGGGGGCCACGATCTCCCTTTCGGTTTTCTTCGCAACCCCGGCAGGCATCGGCCCTAGTGGACCCCTTCAATTCTGCTGACATCTCTTTGAGGCGCGCGTGGAACACAACGCGCCGGTGACCCGGGCCTGGTCCTTATCGAAAGGTGAGCCACCCATTGCTCACCGCCTGCGAGCCCGCGCCTACGGTGGCCGGAAATCGCCTCGCGATTCCCGACGCCCTGGGCGTCTCCTCCTGCGGCGGTTAGGGGCGTGAGGGCGCGAAATTTGCCTCTCCCTCACGCGTTCCGCCTCCTCCTTCGCGAGCATTACCGCTTCGCAGAAGGAGGTGACGGCCTCCCATTTCCTCTCGCTCCGTACCATGGCCTGAACCAGGGCCGGACGCGAGAGATCACCGCCGCCGATCGCCTCCACGAGGACACGGCGATGCTCCGCCCAAGCTGGGCAGACCTCCACCGTATGCTCCATCGTGTCCTCCGGGCGATCCACACAATGGTGACACCCGGGCGTTTCCTCCCGCCTTATCCTGTGCAGGAACCTCCCGAAACAGCCGTGTCCGGTGAGGACCAGGCGGAAGGTGAGGACGCCGTGGCGCCTCTCAAGCCACTCCTCAAAGAGGGGTCTTATCGCCGCAATTGTGGCGTGCCTAGTGCTGGGTTGTGACAATCGCACTCTCCATGACGCCATGAGATCCCGCCGGAGCTCTGTCCGCTGAGCCGCCGGTGACCATCCTAGAGTTAACTTTCAAAACGTATTGCCGGATGACGTATGAGCTCTATGAAAAATGGGTGAAGTTGAAGTGTTAAAGTGATGTTAGTTGTAACTAGGGTTACCATTAAGAAATTTGAAAAGTCCTGACATTTCAATAAAAGGCCGGACATTTTAGTCACAATATCCAATTATTGTTTGATCTCGTTATGTTGATTGTTAAAGAAGATTTATATTGTTTTTAGATGAGTGAGAAGTTAATAAATATTAAAGACTTATTTAGTATTACTTAAATAAGTTTTATTATAAATATATAAATAAAAAAATCCCGACAAACTAAAGAGCCGGACAAAGTCCGGACATGTCCGGACAAATCCGGACGGATGGTAACCCTATTTCCGAGTCGATAACTTCTGTTACCATATCAAAATCACTTCAGTACCCAAATTGCGTAACTTATTTTCGTAAACGATTATGCCGAATTTGTTTCATTTTGACAGTTCAACAACATTAATTGCGTTTTTTACATTGTTGAGCAGATGGTTTTTCCAACTTATGAAACAATGGATTAGCAATCTGTTTCAAATCGAAAAAAAAAAATTGTGATTGATCGTGCATTACGCAAGTAGGGTACTAGCGTACTTTCACTAGATTCGAACATGTTTTTAATAAGATTATTTATAAAGTGTTCTTTGTTTTTATATACTAAGCCAAATAAATACCTCTATCCCTGCAGTTCGGGATATATACATTATCCTTAGTAACTGTCCTGTCAAACAAATAGCTGTCAACACGTTATTGAGACCCATATTTGACTTTTTAATACAATAGCTATCCGTAGTAAGCGATGAACCTTCCCATCAATAACAGCGTGGGCTGGTAACATTCCTTAATCTCTGATAGATTATTGGGACATTAACACCATAGATAGATGGATTTTTCTATCTCCAGTATGCCAAAACTGGTGATAGATAAATTATTGGATTCGGCCGTAAATGAAAAGACTGATTAAGTATTAGAATCTTTATTGATATGGCGTTGTTGGTAAACATTAAAGTATTTTTTTTGATAAATTTCATTTAAACGCGCTTAAAAAATGTTTGTACACTTGTACCTTTAAAGAATCTACTATATAAATTTAATGAGGACCCCACTTTTATACAGTATCAACTAATGGGGGGTATTGTGACTTACTGGCGGCCATAAATTGTACATAAATAAATAAAAATATACTAAATGACGTACAGGGAAGTACTTAACCCTCAACCATCGCTTATTCGAGGCAAAGGTGGGAGATTCTTGACGTGATTTTGGTCTTAAGTGTGAGTAAACAGACCGGGAGTGAGCGCCATGGTAATTAGACGAGGCAAGGCAGGCGCGAGGCGGCCTCTTGAATCCCTAATCGGTACAACCCGACCATCCCTTAGACACCAAATAAATAGGGACAGAAGGTTGGGTCCTTACGATGTGCGAAAGCGCACGCACGTATAGACACACTTCACGTACAGCATGCGTAGCATGACCACCGTAGAAACGGGTTTTGTCGACGGAAGAATAGACAAAATGACAGATTGTGATTGTTAATCTGTCATTTTGTCTATTCTTCCGTCGACAAAACCCGTTTCTATGGTGGTCATGCTACGCGTGCAGCGAGTGCAAGCGACCTCGCAATGGCATTTGTTTGAGATCGCTGTACGTAGACGTCTAATCTGCGTTAGCAATTTATTTGTCAAACAGGTAAACAAACACGAGTTTTAGGAAGAACAACTGTAATGCCTACAAATAAGGTTCAGTTTGCGCTACAACTTCATATTTTTTATGACTTTCAACTGCACTTGTCAGTCTAAAATCAACTTTGTTAATACTGCTATAAACTTGATGCTTGTTTAAGTGGAAATAACATCAATTTTCCAATTGTTATAATGGTCATAAATAGACCTTATAGGGTCAAATTAAATTACGTAGCGAAACTCCAGTGAATTGCACGAAACTTTGTCAACCACCTCCATGTCGCACAATTTAACGGACTTCTTTTTCTTTTTTTTTCACGGGAACGCTGTAGTGATTTTTTAATAATAAGCCTAGGTATATCATGAGTCAAGTTATTTGTGAGGTCCTCGTGCGTTTTGATTGGTCAACTCTTCTTCATCCCCCTTTAAGATCTGCATAGTAACGTGTAGAAGTTTATTCATTTTATTATATAAGTAAGGCATGACACTGAAAACAGACCAATCATTGACCATCTCACAACATAACTTGGACATGCAGTGCAATTGTAAACAGTTTACTGTCTTGCTATCACTGCGTGGGTCCAGTGGAATTATAATATCACTGAAATGAGCCTGTTAAATTGTGAGAAATGGATGCAGTTGAAATTATCATATCACTGGTTTGACAATATCCCTGCAACATTGACACTACCAGCAGTCCTTGACCCCAAAATAATTTATCAAATCTTTTTTATTTCTATTTAGACATGCATTTACTGTGCAGAAAAATTAGATGACTTTTTAGCGGTCAATGACCGCTTTTAGTGTGGTTCCTTGATGTATGAGTTGATAAAATCTGTTGTGTTGAGATATTGATGATACCCATCACGTCTACAAAGTTTACACGAAAAACACTGATTTTTAAATGATATTTTAAGTGACTAAAGTACCGGTGGTTCAAAATCAATCTGTCTAGCATTTTTCCAACTATGTTGGAGTCGGCTTCCAGTCTAACCGGATGCAGCTGAATATTAGTATTTTATATGGAGCACCGCCTATCTGACATCCACAACCCAGTAACTGGGTAATACGAAACCCCATGGTAAGACTGATTCTCAGCCTTTCGGGCTGCTGAGGACCCGTAACGACTGTCAAAGAGCCACTAATGACAGCCAGGACCAACAGAACTCTCGATATGTAAAGATGGTCACCCATCTACGGACCAACCCCGGCAAGCGTAGCTTAACTTAATAGATCGACCCGTGCGGCTGTTATTACTTAGCCCTAAAAATATATCATCAAATTAATTTCTTTTTTTTTCTTGTTTAGATATCGATATCGATACCCATCACATCTGTGGAGTTTTGCTAGCTAATTTCATTTGACCCTGTATAAGTGCGTGCGTCGGTTTTCGCTCGTTGTATGGAGCAGACCTTCTGAACCTATCTATTTTGTGGTCAGTATCTCAGAGATGTCGCTTTTTGTCATGAAATGGAGAACGTCAACTGTTGCTAATTAGTAGCTAACATTTGCGTTTCTTTTGCAAGTTAATTATACACTTGTTGGCAAGCAATGTGAGGGAAGCGTTTAAGATTTTGTTTGGAGAAGTTGCGATTATCTTCACTAAGTGTTCGAGTTTACTGAATGAATGTGGAACTTAGAAAACGAGGTCCTTATCTTCTTTGAATCCGTTTTTAAAACACGTTTTCTAAATTACAATCACAAGAATAAATCAATTTGTGATATTAATTATGTGACTTAAAAACGGTAATATCTTCACAAAAAAGCAAATATCACACACTAAAATATTCGATAGTCGATAAATAGTCACACATTACCTCTTCACGGTACCTCTCCACATAGTCTAACATTTCTAAAACCCGCGGCGCGTTCGGGTGAATGTATTACCTATAATATTCATATAAATATATGCAAACACACCAAACCGTATTCACGCGGCTGGCTGTCCAATTCCATCAGAAGAGATCGAAGCATAGACCGAAGCCATTTTTAAATATTCCATGTGCGGTCAAGAGTAAAATCCACAAAGGAAATGTATTACACATCCTTTATTGCGTCTCTCCCTCTTTTTCAGTGACCGTCGCTTGGGGTAACACAATTTTATGATACTTTTATCAATAAAACGAGTAGTGCACGTACCATAAATATTGTAAAATGATCTGTTATACAGGGTGTCTCAAACGTAGTGGTCTAAAGGCACATGGGGTAAAGTGGAGGTGGCCACCTATCATGTAAAAACTTTAACGAAACATTCTAAGCCAAAAAAAAATGTATTTATAAGAAAAATTGAAAAAAAAAAATTGTTGATGTGCGAAGATTTAAAAAAAATGTTCTACCGAGTAAGTTTCGCTAAAGTTTAATAAAAAGTTAGAAAAATAGTAAAAATAAAATCTCAAGCGTTACAAAGCCACACTGGGCATAAAAAGAAACATAATCTTGTACCTAAACTAGGCAAAGCAAGGCATCAAGGCATCTCTCAGTCAGATTTGAACTCGCTACGTCGAAAATTATTTTCACAGGGTCAAAAAATCCAAGTGAAAAGGTAAAATTTCTTGAAAATTATTAAATAAGCGAAATTTTCTGAACTGTTGGGAATATCCCAATTTTTTTTTAAACTTTATGTGTCCACCTCCGCTTTACTCCATTTGCCTTTGGACTACTACGTTTGAGCCATCCTGTATAATATTTTCGATAACTGACGGGCTGTGTGTGAATCCTAAATTGTGATCGTAAATTACATCTGGTTATATTAAAATGTTATATGCAATGACTTTGTTAACAGTCTACATTGTGGCAGATGGTGGTATGATGGTTGTAGCGATATTTTGTGTTGGCAAGTAGATGAAGTAGGTACTTTGAAGCAGATTAAAAGTGGCTAATTTATCAGCAAACGTCTTGTGTAAATGAGTAATTTGAAATGTTTGTTAGTGTTAGTCACCGTAAAATAGGGATCGGACGATAACTGGGTAAAAAAAAAGAAATTCTATTTAATCCGTCAATCAGTTAATAAAAAAATTTAGACACGTATTTTTTGCTTTGTCATAACATAACACATAACATCACGCCTGTATTCCCCGAAGGGTTAGGCAGAGATGCACCTATAGTACACCTACATTTCGCCAGTTATGTTTAAGTCCCATGTAATAGGGGGCGAGCCTATTGCCATCAACCGGACACAAATCCAGACTCCGGGCTGCTACTGAGAATTCCAGATGGAAAAACCCAATAACACCTTGCCCGACCCGGGAATCGAACCCAGGACCTCATACTCAGCAGTGGCGCTTTGGGACCACTAGACCAACGAGCCAGTCAACGGGGAACGGGGCGGGGGGAACAGGGTTCGAGTTTCTTTATCATATTAATAAAAAAATATTTAGATTAAAACGCATTTCACTTGGGGAGTGGGGGCTTGCTACGCCAGAATTAATTATAAAATCTACATAGGCAAAGTCAAAGTCAAATCATTAATTTCAAATAGGCACTTGTATATATAAGGCCACTTATGAACGTCAATATTTACAAAATCACAGAATTGATTCTAGTCGCCCCTTCCAAAAGGTAGTTTTCGTATGGAGAAGAATGGGCAAGAAACTCCACCGTTACTCTTTTAAAATATTTAACCTACATTAGTTAAATAATTATATGTAAAGACGATGCACCTAGAATAAAATTACTATACCACAGGCCTATGTCATGCCACATTTTAACTCAATAAATCGTCATAATCTTTTGATAACGTAAAAAAAGAAAAAAATACGTGTACATTATTTTTTAACATTCTACCCACAGAACATATAAAAGAGGTTTATATGTTCTGTGATTCTACCTGACGAACAAAAAAAATGTTGTCATCATTCCTATTTGAGCAACCGCGAAGCTTAAAATCCGTTTGAATTATAAACTTCCACAAAATATTTACGTCTCAGTTTGTAAACAATTGACTCAAGGTTTCGTTATATTGTAATCTTGAATAAATACTCAATTATCGCCTTCACGGTGTTAATTAGAACCGGCTTTAAAAGGCTAAGTAGGGGTTCTAAGTGTCCTCTCAATCAAATCGTATCCTTTGAGAAACAACCCTTTTTCTTAGATGTCAATTTCTTTTCGTGTCACTTGCAAGGGGTAAGGGGACCCTATAATTGAAATAAATATTTGGCTATAGAATTTTGTGTCTTAACGAAGCTTGCCGTCTCTCAATTAGGAAACGAAATCCTTCACAATTATGTACTTAACTAATAACTTATTTGTTTTATTTTAATGAAGCTGCTTTTTGTGCTTGTTTTGATGTTCGTCATTTATTTATTTTAGTGCTAATGATGGCTGTTTGTACATAATTAATTTTGTCTTTAATATTTAGCAAGACACAATTTAACGGTATTAACTAATATAAGTTTTATTGTTCACTTACGCCTTGTGTTTGGCACCCCTATACCGCGACTCAAACACTGATGCTAGAAAACATTCCTAAGATGCTTTTTGATGCTGCCCAAAGGTTTCTTTTCGTACATGTACCCTACCAGTTATCTTTTAGGGACGTTAGGCTTTGACCCGTTGGAGGTGAGAAAAGGTCTTGATCAGCTCACGGTAGCCTGTAAGACATTACGGAGATCCGTCTCCGTAATGTCTTACAGGCTACCGTCTGCGACTGCCTACAGCTCCATGACCTTTTCGGTCGATTATTTGGGCCTGACATCGGACACCTTCAGAGCTCGACACAATCTGTTTGCGCAATGTCATCTAAAACTGTAGACAGAGCCGAATCACCAGCACGCGTTGTATGACATGACAACCATAGAAACGGGTTTTCTATGGGTTTTGTCGACGGAAGAATAGACAAAATTACAGATTGTGATTGTTTATCTGTCATTTTGTCTATTCTTCCGTCGACAAAACCCGTTTCTTTTGTGGTCATGCTAAGCGTGCTGTTTGTCGTATTTTAACGATACTAAATGCCTTTCTGACTGCCAACCCTGAATGGGATGTGTTTTCGGATGAATGGAGTAAAATTATGCATATATTTCTGGTGTTCTGTGAGAGAAAGTATGATAGGGAGTCCAATGTTCCATGTTAGTTTTAAATTAAATTATTGTCAACAATATAATTGCTTCTAATTTCTATGTTAATTAATTTAATTTGTGTTGTACCGTTTTAATTAAATATGAATAAATAAATATCTACGTCTATAATAAAGGTGTTTCCTGATAGCCATGCGACGCCGACGTGTAAAAATAAATGCAAGTAAGATTTTTAATTTCAATACTTGAATAAAATACTTACTTGACTTTGGGTTTTACTTTAGAAAAATACGTTTTTCTGCATAATCAAATATTCAAACACTGTTACATCCAATTGCAAGTAACTTCAATATCAACGACATCTACACACAAGAAAAATTCTATTTATTTCAACGTTGGCAATCGAATGCCACTAATGGGATGGTACAATTGAAACTGCTCGGTGGAAAATCGAGCAATAAGTATGCATCACATGGCCTGGCTGTGGCTGATGGCTGCAGAGATGTCTGGCCCCGAGTGCGCTCGTAGACTCAATACCATTAGTACTACGCTTACGTTGTGAGATAAAGGTACATGCATATGAGCTTGGACGTCCAAACGTTGAGTGAGGAACCTTAACAAACTGCCAGAAGTGCTAAACTAAACTACTCCATACCTGCTATGCAAGTATGGAGCTTCGATTGCCGCACAGAACTTCGCCTATAGAAACTATACGCATTGCAGGGAAAAGGACTACGAAAGAATATTCGTTAACATAAGCTGTACTTAGAAAACTGATTCGATTAAATTTATTGTAATTATATTATTTCGATTCTGAGCCTGCACGGCATCATATTGAAATACGGAAACTTCAATAACCAAGATTCATACAACATGTAAAAAAACCGTGTCCGATCCGTGGAGGTGTTGTTAAGTATCGTGCTGAGAGTCTATTTATGTGGTTTTTTTTTTTTTGTTCAATGGGGAATTTTACCGGGTTATTACATGGGGCGGGGGCAGCCGTGATTTAGCGGGTGTCTACAAGTCATAACTGAAGACACCCGTTGAAAAGTTGCATTTTTTTTAAAAATGAATTTTGGGTAATTTTGGTACTAAAAATGTGAATTTTAATTTTTTTTTTTTTAAATAATAATGAGATGTTTTATTAGTTTTCGGTAATCTATTTGCTCCTTTCGAATTGGAACAGGTTTTTTTACATAATATTCTATTTTGGCATTTCAGAGATATTTTGAGAATAGCACGGACTAGGGAAGTATGGCACAAAAGGGAAGTGGCCTCAGTGGCCTGTATAGGCTTGATCCCTTTTGTGCCATGCCACTTGGTCTACTACCAATGATAATGACGATGCGACACATATTTCTAGTGAATTCTTCTCTATTGTCCAGCCATACTAGATTAGCTAATGTTGTGGTCACTCTTAAGATAAGCAGTAGCTAGGATACTAGCGAGGCTGACTGATGACAGTGAACTGCATGAAGGACGTCATTCATGGAGACAATTTTAATGCAGCCTTTTATATCATGCCTAGACTTTTTCCCAACGAGGGTGGGGTCAGCTTCCAGTCTTACCGGATGCAGCTGAATACCAATATTTTAAATGGAGCAACTACCTAAACTACCTGGTTTATCTAACCTCCACAACACGGTTACTGGTTAATACGATACCCCTTGGTAAGACCGGCTGTCAGACTTTCGGGCTTCTGACTACCCGAAATGACCGTTAGAGATTTACCTACTAACGACAGCCGGGACCAACAGAGAGGTCTCTCTGTCTGTCACCCATCCACCGACCTACCTCGGCAAGTGTAAAATCTTCTATCGACCCAAGCGGCTGTTATTATTTAGCCACGAGCCTTATATATAATACAGCCTTTTTACGAACTGCAATATAACCCCTCAAATTATAAAATCCTGTTTTATAATCCGAATATAAAGGGCCTGCTACACGGCTGCCAACCGCGTCCCAACAGACGTGACTTTGATGGTTTACAACCGTCGAGTTGGTGGTTTACGACCAAATTTCAAACAGCTCTGCCTGTCGCCAACCAAGGTCAACAAGGTCGGGGATGCGGTTTGGCAGCCGTGTAGCAAGCCCTTTACCCTTACAACTAATCTGTAGGTAACGTCTGTCCACATCTTAAAGCCTCATATCCACTAGGTAACAATTGACGCGCAAAACGTGATTCTCAACATGTTCGGCAACGTTGCACAACAGCGCCCGACGTTGACAGCTTGCGCGCAATACGACGCGCGGCTTGTTGTTTGTTTCCGTGCAACATGCAGTTGAGCATCAAATGTTGTCGAATGGAGACGTCACGCGCAGATATGTCCGTAACGTGGTGTAACGAACGAGTGCTCAAATTAATTGAACTGTATACAGGTACAGTTCAATTAATTTGAGCACTCGTTCTATGAATGTTTATGGGATACTCCTGCTGCTACTTCTTTTTGATGCATTTTTGATAAAATTATAACTACCGCCGCTGAAATAAACACTAGCACCTCTGGAGACATGTTGTCGACGACTAATCATGCGTAGACAAACAACGTTGCTAAACAAACGTTCCGCGCTAACTTTAAACATGTTGTGCAACATGTAGCGCGCCACATGTTGCCTAGTGGATACGAGGCTTAACCCTGTATGTTTTCATGCCATCCACACGTCGAGCCATACCAATATAAGTAAATAGATATTGAATGGGACTTGCTCGGATTCCGTATAGACGATAATAAAGTTCTAAGAATGTCCTTGGAACGATGCGCTTAGTATATAGCACTTGTTTCGATTGCTATTCTGAGTGGTTTTTGTATGTTTATTGATATTGAAGTGTTATGTTCTCTGTTTAAATTGAAAAGTATAGCTGTTCTATCCGAAGTTTTAAGGGGCCTACAGGAGCTAAACGCAAGTTTTATAATGCGTAGAAGTATATGATCCACTGCAGTAATTAAACAACATCAGAAAAATATATGATATTCTTCAGGATCTATGCTTTTTAGACAGTGTGTTGAAAACATAATACAAATAATTTGGTACGATAGAAAACAATTACGAAAATACATTATTATATAAATTATTTTAACGATTAAAAACTACATGCAGTCATTCTGTTTTTTTGACAGATTATTCTACAAGCAAGTGTTTAAATTTCTAAGACCAACCAAAATATTTTTTATAAATAGAATTGCTTGTTTTAAACCGATTTCCAAAAGGAGGAAGTTCTCAATTTGACTGTTTTTTTTTTAAATTTACAAAGCAGGTAATGCTATTCGAATTTGTGTGGGGTAGGTACATACCACAACTAAAAAGTGAAAAATAAAAACATTATACAAAAAAAAAAAACAACTGACTTCCAAAAAAAAAAGTTAGTTGTTTTTTTTTTGCAATAAATTAACAGCGTTGTGTCATCGCGCTTCTCATTTTTTTCTATGCAGTCCGACAGTGATCGCGCCTTAGCTGTTGTCAGCCTCTTAAGAAGGCTAAAAAGTTGCGTAGATCCATGGACGTTCATAATATCTATATATCTATATGATCACTAGATTACCTTCACCCGCATATGTCATATACCACAGTTGTGCTTATAATGTCTCATTCGCAACACTTGGCAGTTGGTGATGGCAGTAGAGTGTTCAGCTGAACAGCACTGGCCATCTCCTTAACGTAAAGAAAGAAAATATGTTTATTTGCGGTGAACGTAACGCAAAGAAAGAACACGAACACAAAAAAGAACAAGTTAGGGGGGTTATTGCTCAGCAAAACGCTGCGTCCCTATGCCAGACAGAGCCACAGCGCTGGTTTTCAACAACAGCCGGCTTTGACATTATGACGTCGACCGATGCAGCATACTGAATGCAACATACATAATGAGAAGAAGGTGATGAAATTGTTCAAATTATCTCCTAGAAGTAGGTAATCTCTTTGATACAGGCTCAGACCAAATAAAAAACCAAGACATAGCGCTGTCAACAGTGACGTAAAGTTGGTTTCGTAAACATGTGTGCACTTAGTGACGTGTAGTTTGATTGTAGTGTCATTGTAAATGGTTGCGTGTGAGCGTGTATGCACAGAGCGCAGGTGTTGTTTTTGAATGCTTCACTGTATTTATAGGAATTTAATTAATGTATAATCAAAAGTTAACAAAGAAAGAAAAACAATGAAGTTAAAACATTTAAGAAGTATTAATTAAGTGAACCAATAGGGAATAGTAAAGTGCGCGCCGCTGGGTTAAGTATCGGGTTGCATTTTATTACCCCAGAAATGTACCAGTCAAAAGGCCAAGTAGAGCGGTGCTGCCGTAACGTCGAAACGAATCACAAATGTGAATCTTGGCTAGAGGTACTTTGGATGTTAGCGGCTCTCTTGGTTTTTTATTTGGTCTGAGGATACAGGTAATAAAACAGAGTCAATATTCTGAGCTTTGCTGGGATCTACAATAGTCTATACAAAGTCGTCCTTATTAGAAAATGGATGACCATTGTTATTATTATTATTTCAGTTTTTATTTTCATTTATTTTCACTTCGTATCAAACAGCAATCCTAACAAAATTACATTTCAGGGCACACACATACATCCGAACATAAAGGCATGTTCACATCGCAGACAAAGAAAAATGAATGAGACAACGTAGGGACATAAGGCCGGTGGCACAAGTGCTGCGAATGGCCACTACGGCGTGTTTACGGTTATTTGAGTGGGCGTATACGTCCTAATTTATAACGTTAATACGGCGCATGAAAGCGACGTTCCATGCGGTATTGCACTTATGATCTGCAGCGGTCATGTGACTTCGTAATGTGTTGTTATGGGTCGTGCGTTTGTGTCTGGACTGTGTGGAGTGTCCTTTATGAAATGATGAAGGTTTTCACTGTATATTTACGTACTGTGTAAGAGTTTATAAAAACACTACATTTACTGTTATGAGAATTAATAATTGACAAAAAAAAAACCGACCAAGTGCGTGTCGGACTACGCACAATGAAGGGATTCGTAGTTGGGATGAATTTATCCCAAATACTAACTTAACATTGTAGTTGAAATACATATTCTCCCATACATTCGAACTGCAAATGTAAGTTTGTACACACAATATTGACAGATTTACCATGTGACCATAGACTTCTTATAGGTTTTCCTGTAATCTAAGAGCCATACTATGTGTTTTTTTCAATATCTCAGGTCCGGTGGTTTCGGAGATAAAGGTCAATTTTCCAAAATTCTTTCGTCGATATTCTTAAATATCTTTAAATGTATTTACTTTAAAATAATAAAAAAATTAAAAAATATGTTTAAGATCCTCGGAACAAGCCCTTTCGTTTGATATATCACACGGTACTGTCAGCAAAACTTTTTTTTTTAATTTTCTTGTTTGCCCCAAATATTCAAAATTCATTTATTTACGTTATACATTCGTGTTTTCACAAAAGCACATATGTGTACCAAATTTCAACTTAATCGGTTCATTAGATTCGGAACAAATTGGCTGTGACAGACAGACAGACACACGAGTGATCCTATAAGGGTTCCGATTTTCCTTCTGAGTACGGAACCCTAAAAACAATTCATTTCTGTCAATCTCGCTTAACTAAGTACCTACTCGTACTTACATAACAGTACTTGGTCGACTGAGCTCTGCTCTGGTGAAAATAAATAATGCTCATTTAATAGTATAGGAAAGTACATCGGTACTAATTCCATGCTGCCATTATATTATTCTAAGTTAGCTATCTTTTTCTAAACTTTGGGCGACCGAGTTTTGCTCGGTTGAAAATACGGAGAAAACAAATTCTCCCATATATGAGACCTAATTAGATCGATTTTTCGACCCCGAAAACCCCTATATTACAACTTTCATCAAAATCGTTAGAGCCGTTTTCGAGAACGTGACTAAAAAATTATATATATATATATATGTATACAAATATTATTCGTTTAATAGTATAGGATTTAAGTAAGCAAATAAAAAAGAACATGCCATTATACAATTTAACTTTTAGCAATATTGGCAACAATATACCATACACAACCACATGATCATAATAAGCAATAATTACGGTATAATATCAAATTACTCAACTTACGTGACACCTGTACCCTAATTGCGCAATACAACACAATCAGTTTCGATTTGAAACAAAAAAAAAAAAAAACTGATTCGTAATTCTTAGATAAAATTCAATAGAATATCAACATCAACTGACAGTATTGTGACAATCGTTCGAAACAGCTTATTATATTAAAAGAGCAATATAAAATCTAAGATACAAGTATCATTAAGTATGCGCGGACTAATTAAATTTAATTTTTTAAAGAATTTCACACATCAATTTTTTATTTTAATACCAGCGCTGCGAAATTTATTTTAAATGTCGCAGCATATTCTGAGATAGGAGCCTTTTGGCCTCGTACAGGACTTACTGTTATTTTTTAAAATTGTTTTTTAATTTTTTATTAATGTTTTAATGAGTGTGTTTTAGTTTAATTTGTGATTTCCTATGCGAGTCTCAATAAATACTTTTTCTTTCTTTCTTTCAAATATTACGTATTAATTTACATTAATAACATCTAAATGAATTTTATAAATTAAGTGTTATTTTTAGGTAGACACAATACCTAGTCAAATTAATTACTTCTACATTGGTCCCAAGCTTCGTAAATGTGACAGATGTCAAAATCCAACAAACAATATTTTAATTTAATAAACCTCAAAATAAATTATCTAACACGCGCGTCACTTCTTAAGATAAACATACTGGTACCTTTTATCTGTTCCGCGGCACCTAGTATACGAGTTGAGTAGATACTTACAACGACAATACTTGGGTACTCTATGTACAGCTATTTTTAATACAACGTCAGCTTTGTGTTTTCAACAATAGACCACAATTTATATCTCTTTTAAACATTTTTTTACCCCAAGACTTGTATTTTATTCCTTTGAACAAAATACAGACAATCTTTTTCTATCTTCAAAGACTTTGTTTCCACAAACACTAGTCGGGAAAAGGATTTACAGCGAATAACAGACAATATATTAAACATAGATAAAGTAAAATGTTATTATGTATGCTTTATCTATGTCTCCATTCTACTGTCTTGGTTTCTAAAAATATTAATAAATCGTAGAGTTATATATTAAAACAAACACATTAACCTTTTAGGCTCCACCACAGTCGGTTGCAAAAAACTGGTTGACATATTTTTCATGAAAAGTTATCGGCATAAACATGGTTATGTGGGGCGGCAACAACAGTATCCTGACTCTAATTTCGAGCAGGCTGGACTGTCCGTTCGTGAATCGCTGCTGCGCCGTTTCCCATGGAATGGTACAACCGCGGTGAAGCGTCAGACAGTACTGCCGCCATGTATATTGTACAGCACGCGTAGCATGACCACCGTAGAAACGGGTTTTGTCGACGGAAGAATAGACAAAATGACAGATTGTGATTGTTTATCTGCCATTTTGTCTATTCTTCCGTCGATAAAACCCGTTTCTACGGTGGTCATGCTACGCGTGCAGGAGTTTCTTTAGGATATTAGATTGTCTTAAGGGGACGATAACAGACTTTTGATGATTTTATACTGAAGATGACGTCTAAACGAGTAGTGTTAATGATTTGGAAAAAAAAATATGTCAAATTAGAGCATTTTTTTTATATTTTGATATAGGCATATTTTGGATTATGTTTATATTACATAGTGAAATTAATTTGTAAAGTTAGGTCTAACGCGGATAAAAACTGAGAATCGCGCAAAATCTATCAAGCGTATTTTTCTGAAAGCTTCACCATTTTAAAGATAATTTAATTATTGATCTTTTAGTTTTATTAAAATACCTTATGCTTTATGTATAATAAATTAATAATGCGTTTAATTTGGGACAGCGCTCCTTGATGGGCGAGTCCTATTACTGGCTGGACGTACAACGCGTTGCGTGAGCTCAGTACAGAACACGCAAGCTAACCACCCAAGGTCACTGTCATATATCTACATCTTAATTACTAACATATAAAGTAACCGTGACTCACTGAAAACCTATCCGGTTTTCAGTGAATCACGGTTGCTTTATTAAATAAAATGAATTGATAATAATTAATGATGTCGTCCATTTTCAAAGTTAAAGTTGTCATATGCTAATATGACACTTTAACTTTAAGTTTAGATATTATCACTTTAGAATAATCACGTCTCAATAAATTTTAGTACTCAAGCAGCATCCAATCTAAATGATTCTGAAGGAAATTCATTATCCATTGCATCATAATGTTTGAAAAATTCATCACTCTACAACGCAGCTGTAAATAACGCAATGCATATTGCTGAATTGTGGAAATGAAAGGCTTTGCCAGTGTACGCTGAATTAGGCTGCAAGTCAATTATTAAGGTAGCTGTTTTCCTGTTTGTGGGCCTTTACCACTGGGCCATCACTATTCTAGAAACAGAATCTAGAATAGTGGTGGCCCAGTGGTAAAGGCCCCGACTTATGAGTTGTAGGTCGTGGGTTCGTGAGTTCGAGGCTGCTGGGGTTGCGAAGAAGTCCGAAAGGGAGACCGCTCCGGAGCGGGAGAAGTTATTTGATAATTTCAGACCAAAAAAAAAAAATCGTGGGTTCGAAACTAAGCAGGCGCTTTAATACTGCTCTCAAAACGGTGAAGGGAAACATCACGACGAAAACGCTCACACGCACACATTTACAATCAAACTACACCTGATTAAGTGCACACATCTTTACGAAACCGGCCTCACGTCACTGTTGACAGCTATGTTTTAGTTTTTTATTTATTTTAGTCTGAGGTCCCAGAACCAAAAATTCGAAGACATGTGTCATTTACCAACTCGCGTGGTAGATTACAGCCCACTCCCTTGCGTAGGGAGGAGGCCTGTGTTCCTGCAGTGAGAACATGTTTTCTTTTGTCTCTTTCCTTTCTAGAGAAGAGAGCTACTTCAATTTTTTGTTTTATTGAAGCTTTTTTAGTGAATTCTCTTGGTCTTCGTCGTCGTTCCTTTAAAGCTGAAGATCACGACCACATACGACGCGTCTCCAAGCTATGCGGTCTTCTGCAGTGTGGAACGCTCGGTCACAGATAATATACTAGCTCGGTAAGTGCTGCCTCCAACACCCTTCTTCGCGTCTGACCATCTTGCTGGTGCTCTGCCTTGAGCGCGTTTTCCTTCCACTTCCTTTTTAGTGAAAGGAAAGTGTTAAGTATTGTTCGGTCTAGTCACTGATAACCTGTGCTTAATCTAGGTCTTTGCCGTCTTAACTATCATGCATTCAATCAGCCAGTTTTTTATTTAATTATACATTCTTCAGTGTTTTATTAATTGTACAATTTATACTATTAAATGAGCAATATTTGTATTTGACTGCCTCGTTGGTCTAGTGGTCGCAAGCTCTACTGCTGAGCATGAGGTCCTGGGTTCGATTCCCAGGTCGGGCAAAGTGTTATTGGGTTTTTCTATCTGAAATTTCTCAGTAGCAGCCTGGAGTCTGGATTTATGCCCGGTTGATGGTAATAGGCTCGCCCACTAATACATGGCACTTAAAACATAACTGGCGAAATGTGGGTGAACCTGCTACAGGGACGCCTCTGCCTACCCTCCGGGGAAACATGGCGTGATGTTATGTTATGTTTATGTTTATTTGTATGTTTTATATTTGTAACCACATTCTCGAAAACGGCTCTAACGATTTCGATGAAAGTTGCAATATAGAGGTTTACGGGGGCGAAAAGTCGATCTAGCTAGGTCTCTTATCTGGGCAAATACTTTTTCTCTATTTTCACAGCCGCGGGAATGTGATAGAACGTTGGTATACCTGGACGATATGTTTATCTATTTCCACCCGAGCAGAGCTCGGTCGACCAGGTACTATTATAAAATGTGGAACAAACAAATGACTGTATTCTATACATACATTGGGCGGTCTTATTGCGTTGATCCACCACTCATTTGACTCATTGCTAAATGTGGGTCTTCCAATGACCGCTAAAATGGATAAAGGTGATATGGTCATAGTCACAATATGTGGCCGATAAGTATGTGACCGCAGTTCGTGGTTATATAACTACTTATATACATAAACTTATGCCTTTTTCGGCTTGGCACCTGTCAATTTCATACTAACTAATATTTGTTTTGCGAATTTGATCCTTATTACAACTACAAATTGTCCAAGTGACAGGTGTCAGGAACGCATTCTCTCGACGGCCGGACTGTACCTACTTAATACGCAGTAGGTACATCGGTAAAGATTTCCGAAATATTGCTGTACTAATAATTAATAATGCCTATCTACAGTATTTCTATTTTCTTAATGTCCCTCGGCAAACTTCGTGTTTCGCCAGTTGTCGGATTTCTATCTGTTGCCCTTGCACTTGAAGCAGACCGTACGTTCTCAATCGACTTGGAAGTATATAGAGTTGTTAATACTCTTTTAACATAATGTAATTTATTTTTAACATACGAGGAAAGCTGCTAAAGTCGTAGGCACGACAGATAGGAAAATTGTTTAACAGCTCTGTATAGTTCACACGGAAATCAAAACAAAACAACAATAAAGTAGGTACTTAGTTCTCAATTCAAATTATTATACACGATAAATCTAATAATTGATGGACATGGAAATAAGCATTCGTTTGTATTCGGAAATGCGATAATTCCTGAGGGACATTAAAAAAATAGAAATATTGTACCTCTGTTTACCTCTTCGGGGTACCTATTCCCCGAAACGAAAATAAATGTAAAACGACGTAATCACTTTTCTTCTGGAAAGTACACATGTTATTATAAAATAGGATTAACGGATTAAATGGAAATAGCAAATGGCACCCATCGTTAATATTTCAAAAATGGTATCTAAAACTGGGATCCAACGAAAATAAATGGTTTTATGTTATGATAATTTTTCTTACTAACAAGACCTACTTACCTCAACCTTTTCTTTTTTAGAGATTGAAGCTAGGTCCAACTATTTTACCAACGCTATGACTAGGTCATCATGTAACTATGAACAATGCACATATTATGTAACGTAAAGAATAAAAACAAGGTACTTATTATATTTGTAACAAATTACGGAGATATGACTAAGCCCACGTATGCACGGACGTAATAAAATCTCGCGCCGCGCTTGCAATAGAACAAATAGAAAGCGTTACATCTGTTCGCACGGCCGCGATTTTTTCCCGCCGCTATTTTTCATCGCGCGGTGTTCAATTTTCAACGCTCGGCGTTGAGCATTGAATTAATGTAATATTCGAAGTTTTGTACTTGTGTGGATTTTATCATAAAGAAAATAAGTAGACGGTTAAACTGGTTTATTTTGAGAAAATACAATACAAGAAACATGCTATTTAATTGATAATTATTCTAATTTCTCAGCGTGTTTTCTTAAATAAATATGGCCTTTAAAATATAGTTTATTAGTCAAGGGATGCATCCAAAATTTTCTTTGTGGTCTCCTGGCCTCATAAGTAGCTGCCGCTAATAATTTTGCGGAACCCATTGTACGTCCGCACTGCACGAAGAGTCAGTTCCAAGTGATTTTTGAACACTCGTTCGAACACTCTGTTTAAAAGCGTTTTTTTTTTTTTTTAGAACGGGCATCTCGCAATTTTGACCACTAAGGTCTTGGCTGCTTAACCGGACTTTCCTGTGGGTGCCTTAAGCTGCTACACTCAAAGCCTCCAGCCAGGGGCAAAAAACTAAACTAAATTAAAACTAGGCGAACGCTTGCTAAGGGCACCACCTTTTTTTTTTTTTTTTTGAGGGTGGGAAATCATCAAATAACTTCTCCCGCTCTGGGCGGAGCGGGAGGGCGTGTCAGACTCTTACTGACTAAAACCCACCCGTGTTCCTTCGGTTGCCCTGTTGCCGGGGGCCACGATCTCCCTTTCGGTTTTCTTCGCAGCCCCGGCAGGCATCGGCCCTAGTGGACCCCTTCAATTCTGCTGACATCTCTTTGAGGCGCGCGTGGAACACAACGCGCCATCGACCCGGGCGTCCTTATCGGACGGTGAGCCACCCATTGCTCACCGCCCGCAAGCCCGCGCCTACGGTGGCCGGAAATCGCCTCGCGATTCCCGACGCCCTGGGCGTCTCCTCCTGCGGGGGTTAGGGGCGTGAGGGCGCGAAATTTGCCTCTCCCTCACGCGTTCCGCCTCCTCCTTCGCGAGCATTACCGCTTCGCAGAAGGAGGTGACGGCCTCCCACTTCCTCTCGCTCCGTACCATGGCCTGAACCAGGGCCGGACACAAGAGATCACCGCCGCCGATCGCCTCCACGAGGACACGGCGATACTCCGCCCAAGCTGGGCAGACCTCCACCGTATGCTCCACCGTGTCCTCCGGGCGATCCACACAATGGTGACACCCGGGCGTTTCCTCCCGCCTTATTCTGTGCAGGAACCTCCCGAAACAGCCGTGTCCGGTGAGGACCTGCGTCAGGCGGAAGGTGAGGACGCCGTGGCGCCTCTCTAGCCACTCCTCAAAGAGGGGTCGTATCGCCGCAATTGTGGCGTGCCCAGCGCTGGGTTGCGACAGTCGCACTCTCCATGACGCCATGAGATCCCGCCGGAGCTCTGTCCGCTGTGCCACGATTTCTCGCGGCAGCGGAGTTAAGCCCCGGCGTTTCGCCTCCTCGCGCCACTCCCAAATGTGCGCGAGGACCTTTGCCTCCAGATCCCATGGCGGTAATCCGGCAAGGAGGCTCGCCGCCTCGCAGGAGACCGTACGGTATCCTCGGGCCAGCCGGATGGCCATGACCCTCTGGGACGCGTTCAACCGGCGGGCTGGCCGCAGCCTTAGTGAACGCGCCCACACCGGTGCCCCGTAAAGGGCCATGGACCGCACGACCCCCGCGTAGAGCCTCCGGCAGAAGGCGTTTGGATCCCCTAGGTTGGGCAGGAGCCGCTTCAACGCAGCCCCGGCCCGCTCCAGTCTGGGAGCCAAACGTCGGAAGTGTTCGACGAAGTTCCACCGGCTGTCGAGGACAAGTCCCAGATACTTCATCGTCGACTCGACGCCGATGTGAACCCCTCCCGCCATTACCTGGGAACCCGACGGTGGCGCATTCCGAGGTCCATGAAAACCCATGGCCTCGGACTTGTGCAGGGCTAAGGGCACCCCCTGTGGGGTACGAACCTCGGCTTAGGGCGTCGCTGAGGGGAGGACAGCAAGAAGGGACAGGCTGGATCAAAATTGGTTTAAATCATGATTATTATGCGGGGTAGTTTAAAGCTACGTGCTCAGCGGCAACAACTTGCTGGCACCTCGTTTTCGAGCAAGGGTCGGGGAGGAGTATCAATTACTCAGGGACACGGTCGCGATCGCAAAGGACCTCGGCGACGAGGTCGGAATGACGGGAGGCGTCTGTTTTTGTATATTGTACTGGTGGCCCTATTCTGCTCTTGGAGGAGTGTGATGGGATCATCAGGGTCGGAAAGTACATGCCGCGGACGGCGGATCTGACTAATTATTAGTCTGACTAATTAATTAATAATTTGAACTCAAACTCAAATCATTTATTTCAAATAAACCAATTACAGGCACTTTTATTCGCGCGGTTTTTATTCAGTGTTTTTTTATTTATTATTATTTATTTATTATTATTTATTTATATTTACGTGTACGTCTAATTACATAAGATACCATGTGTTACAGAATTGCGATAAAAATTTCGCTTTCTACTTATATATTATTATTAAAGAATATCTTAGTTTTACGTGGGAAAAGAAATAAAAAAAGAAAATATATTTATTTTGCACAAACAAAAAGGCACTCAATACAACATAATTAATTATAACACAAGTAAAAAATAAAATATAAATTTTATTATTATATTTTAATATAAAAGAAAAGGTAAATTGCGGCATTAACGTAAGTAGGTATAGGTATTATGATATGACCTTGAACAAAATGCAAAATAACATACAACAATCGGTGATTCACAGAATTGAATCGAGTGTTACCACAGTTTCAAATCTTCAACCAATCGTAAATCAATATAAATCAATGGCGAACACCCCCAGACGTAAATCAGCATTAAAATCGAATGAATTGCGGGTAGGTGTCAAATTAAATTTTGTTGCAATCAAGGGTCGCAGGGGACCACTTCAGCTGGCCGATTGTTTGAAGCACAACTGCACAAGTAACGAACCAGCCCAGTACACGGGCTGCATAACGATTCATAGAGTTTAGGGCTGCCAACACTGATGCAAAAATAATCGTAGATGTGCAACTTTTAATTGGTGAGTTTTGGTACACAATAGGTACCTATAGTTAATACCTTATTGAACAATAGTGTACTTTGAGTAGAATTTACACATTAGTAGTTTTCCTATTGTCTCTACAACGCCACATGCGAACTATGCATCACACTGACGACGTTACGCAAAATCCAGCGTCGCGCAAGCAAAGTTACCGTGCGACGAGCATACATCTAAAATGTTGAACCTAATATTTAAAGTTGCCCAAGATACAGGCTATGCCTAGTTTGGGACCAAAAATATCTCCTAATTGTAATTTTGAATGTTTAAATAAACAATTTTACTTTACTTTTTACTTTTACATGTATGCTACGTCCAGTCATTAATTTTTGGGCAGTTGCCCACCAGACACGACACCTGTCTACTCGGAGGATCTTT
This sequence comes from Omphaloscelis lunosa, assembly GCA_916610215.1. Taxonomy (NCBI): domain Eukaryota; kingdom Metazoa; phylum Arthropoda; class Insecta; order Lepidoptera; family Noctuidae; genus Omphaloscelis; species Omphaloscelis lunosa. Next base: position 8,059,356 of record OU744247.1, read on the forward strand.
CCTTTGGAGATGAGTGAACTTGACACCCTGTTCCACATGCCTCTAAGTAGTGTTTACAATTAGTTTTTAAAATACAATATAATATTAAACTAACAGTGCTAACTACACCGTTCAATCTGTTGTTGTACATCCTGATTATAAATAACTGAATTTACCGACCGACCTAGCTTTACACGGTTTTGACTACTTGAAAAAACATCGCGATGTCTTTATTATATGCATGTTTAATATTAATATATTACGCAAATAAACATACTCTAAATTATTCTGAAAACCGCATGAAGAAACAAGAATAGATAAAAAACTAAAGGAACATTACTTGTCGTTGTGATCTTGTTCTCGTAATTGTAATTATCTATAGTTTTCATTTATTTTTGTTGCTTATATATTTAGTAAGTATGTTTGTATCTATTATTTAGGATATGTATATATCTGTGTATATATTCTAGTATATTGTATACTTATTATTTGCACCAACGACAGCCCCATTTTATGTCCAGGCAAATCACTATCCATTCCAAGGTTGCCTGGAAGAGATCGCGGAAAGCGATAAGGCCGCCTATTGTATATTTTGTAGTGTTTGATTTATTTTTTGTTATGTAATTTTGTGGTGTACAATAAAGTATATATAAATAAATAAATAAAACTTTTATAACGCAACCTTATTTCGAACCGCTTCAGCATGTTCCATGCGCTCTAGAATGTTCTAGAACCCGTCTGAAAGACACACGATGCGCACCTTCTTTGAAACGAATCGTCTGTCATCCGTCAGCTGTGCAGCGCACCAGGATACATTTTTACAAAACCTGTTCTTCGCCCCGAAACCCTATTGTTTTCATAAATTATTATATTGTGATATCTGTAGGTATGTTAAACTTTTTATTTTTAGGCTTCGAAGGCCCATAGCGTATTATTATTACAAATTACTTATACTATGCTGGTAGAACAATTAGGCACACACCACAACAATATAAAACATTACAAAAACAAAAATATCGCTGTTGACTCCAGCTAAGCTATTGTTGTATTTTATTATGTGCTCCTTAAAACCCTAGGAGCTGTATTAGACTCAGTAAAAACTACAATGATTATTTTATTATTCTACGGATTAAATTATGATTATTTAAAAAAAATTAAACTGGTAACACTGACTCTGGAAAAACCCTTACTGTCAATGACTCTATCCGATTTATAAATAGACTTAATCATGCAAAGTGCATATAGATAAACAAAACTAAGTATGTATTTGTATTGATATTATTGCATTGGAATTGTATTTATTATTGTTAGGTACTTATTATTTTCCCACGATACACAGCGCCATCTATCATGTTTCATGAGAACTATTGGTATAAGTATTTAATCAGGCGTTTGTTTCGGCAAACTATGAAAAACGGTGAGTAGATTTTCAGTTAGATACTATTACATATACATTATTGTTGGGTTTTACTATAAGTAATTTCTTAGTGACAGCCCGGAGTTTGGAAGTTGGCGGTGTGATACCCCCGTGCCTCGGAAAGTACGTTAAGCTGTTGGTTCTGCGCCTGATTTTTCTCCGGTCGTGTCGGATTGCCGTCCCATCGGACTATGAAATTGAAGGAAGAGAGAGTGCACCTGTGTCTGCGCACACACTTGTGCACTATAATATCTCCCGCGCCGAAGGCTAGTCTCCGTTGAGATTGGCCGCCATGGCCGAAATACAGTCTGGAGGACTATATTACCTACGTTGAATTTAGACCCCATACTAATTCAGTAAATCTCAAAGAGTCTTTTCAGGAGAAAAATCTATAAGAATTTTGTCTTCTGTGTTTATAGGCATAAACAAAATATATTTGGAAAATCCAAATGTGCACGCCTCATAATTAACACAAACAGAAAAATATTTTACCGACTTTTCATGAAGTATGTTTTGACCACTATTTTACCCATCAATATAGGTAAAATTTCTCACCTCGCAATCTTTACGTACTGTCAAAGACTATTTAGGTTTGCTTAATTGGTTGCTAGGCAACGGAAGACAGTCGAAGTTGGAAATAAAAACATATTATAGATATTTATATTAGTTAGTTTTTTTTATTAATTATAATTAAACTACTTTGAATAAAAGAGCCATTTTCAATAGGGTTCCTCGTATGGTTGAAACGAATCTTTAAAAAATAATTCAATAATTCGATTAATTGTTTTTTTTTCGCAAGCTACAATGTTTTCAGGTTTCACACTTGAATGAGGGGAATTGTTTTGTAAAACTAATTTTAATGTTTTTTCGTTTCTGTTGCATTACTTAAATCAATTTTTGAAAAGTACAAAATTAATCTCCATTAAATTATCTATACAATAGTGTAATAAATTAAGTAGGTTCTGTATACTAGCAGGAGTGTAATAATAAAAACAGTTGCAGAAAGGAGGCAAAACAAATTTTTCGAGCGCAAAGCACTCTCTAATGCTTAGCATTGTGAGTCGCACAATAACAGAACAGATTAAAGAAACGGATACTTTAGTCATGTGATAACACTGTTACCTATAAATGATCCACGACAGTTAAAAGGGCCCTTCCCGGTCCAACTATTGTCCCAGCCCGTCCCATCTTTGATGTCCTCCCTCCGGTGACGCCCTAAGCCGAGGCTCGTACCCCACAGGGGGTGCCCTTAGCGAGCGTTCACCTAGCTTTTTAGCTTAGTTTTGTATGCCCCTGGCTGGAGGCTTTGAGTGTAGCAGCTTAAGGCAACCACAGGATTGACCGGTTAAGTAGTCATGACCTCAGAGGTCAGCTACGAGATGCCCTACAGAAAAAAAAAAAAAAAAAAAAAAAAAAAAAAAACCAACTATTGTCAACGCGAGCATGGTCGAAAAGCTTGTTGTTTCATCCAGCGCAAGTATGAACTGCTAACAAGCAAGTGAGAACGCGATAACATTGTACGAAAAATAACTTGCTTCAGGAAATACGTGTTTTTGAATACGCCTTACAAGTTTGTGGAATAAATGTTTGTCATTTAGAATCTTCATTACATGTGCTAGGTTTCTATAAAGATATTTTTTTTTACTTTTACTATTTATGAGTATATTATTAACGGTCAAAGTTCGGGTAAAATTTGTGCAAAAAAGCAGATTTTAGGAGGCTTAAGGCTCTTTCAAACAGGCGCGACACGCGACGCGACACAAAATACACCGCTCGTCGCGCGACGAGCGGTGCCTTTATACTGAATTAGTTTCTCCAAATTTTTATTTTTTGTATTCATATAAAGCTAGATGTAGTGCACAAAATATCTATTAGTATGAGAACTTTGAAGAAAGATGTGTTACAATGCCATTATCACTTACGAGCGTTTGTATAAAAAGTATGACGGGTTGGCCGCTCTTAAAATACTTTTCTGTTACTAGAAAAGTGGTTCACCAAAAATCTGTAGGCTTCACAACTATAGTAAAATTTCACTTTTGAGTACTTATACAAACAAACTCAAGCCTTTTTCCCATGGGGGTAGGCAGAAACTACAGAACGCCGTCTGCTACGATCCTCACATACTCCTTTTGCTTCGATTACGTTCATAATACATCACTTCTGAGTAGGTATAATTAACTAAAAACATAATATGTCACCACTTAACTCTGGTTTGGGTTTGGTTGACTGGTTTAGGCATTCTTGATTATCAAAGAAAAATTAGGTCAGCAAAGAGTCTCCGTCTAATAAAAAGAAAAAAAAAATAGCGGACTAATAAATTCAAAGTTTATTTAAGGTGCTCTCTCACCAACATTTGCCTGTAATGTAACGTTACAGATTTGATTTGAGCATTACAATACTGATTCCCTGACTGACGAGTATTCGCATGTAATGTAACACTTCAGTTTCGATTTTGAGCATTACGTTCCAATACTGCCTCCCTAACTGACGAGCATTCGCCTGTAATGTAACATTTCAGATTAGTTATTACAGACATTGCGCACTTCTCCTCCCTCACTGATGTAATGCTCGAATTGTATTATTACAAATTGGGCACTGTAATGCTCGGTTCTCCTCCGTCACTGATGTAATGCTCGAATTGTATCATTACAAATTGGGCACTGTAATGCTCAGTTCTCCTCTCTCACTGGTGTAATGCTCGAATCGTATCATTACAGGTTGGGCACTGTAATGCACAGTTCTCCTCCCTCACTAATGTAATGCTCGAATTGTATCATTACAGGTTGGGCACTGTAATGCTCAGTTCTCCTCCCTCATTGATGTAATGCTTGACTCTGATGTACATTACAGGCGAATGCACCCGGTGAAGGAGCACCTTTACATTGAGTGATTCAGTCGTATGAGTCATCGCTGTTAACTTTTCGAGGTCAACTGTTACAGACCACATTGACTCACCAATGTATTGCAAAAATAAACACATGCAATACGTTACGCTCACATATACTAGCGTTTTTTTTTTTGTCTTTATTATTTGTATATTTATCTTTGTCTTATTCGTGCACTTGTCAGAGATATTTATGTTCGTCTGAATGATTGATTGTTTGTTTATTGCTTGAAATACTTTTCGGATTACTTGCACTGTAATAATAACGTTTTTGTAATAAACTATTATTATTCCCAGCGGGTTTACCTGCATTTCCACAGGAACAGTAGATTTTTCTGGAATAAAAGAGTATTCTATGAACAACAAGTTCATAGAATACGTTCTCGAAAACGGCTCTAACCATTTCGATGAAAGTTGCAATATAGGGGTTTACGAGGGAGAAATATTTATATAGCTAGGTGTCATATCTGGGAAAATGCGTTTTCTCCGTCTTCTCACGCGAGCAGAGCTTGGTTGCCCAGAGTTTAGAACAAGATGGCTATCTTAGAATTATGATAAGGTAGCATGGAATTAGTAAGTACTACTATCATGGCAGCATGGAATTAGTATGAACTATCCTATACTATTAAATGAGCATTCTCTATTTTCACTCGAGCAGACCTCGATCGACCAGGTACTTTAGATAAACAGCATTTCATAAGATGGTGATACATTCCATAATCAACGGCAGGTAAATAAACCAACAAAGAAATTAATCTTCTACTAATTCCATAAACTGACAACCCTACCCTTAGTTTTCAGATTGAAACGAACGGGCGGATGCCCAGAATAACTTAAACAATGCGTCTGAAATCTTGTCTAACTGCTTGACATACCGACTGTTCAATTCCCGACGCCCGTCTGCGAGCACTACCTCCGTTCCTCGTATACCTGTGAATGTCTTGACGGCTTTCGCAAATACCTGTGAACACCAACATCTTGATATTTCAGTAAGGGTTTAATTTATTTTTTTGTTGTTGTTTGCAAGTCCAACTTTTTGGTTGGTAGTCACGTAAACATTTTCGGTAAACGATTAAGACTAATGTTTCATTTTGACAGTTCAACAACATTCATTGGGTTATTTGCGTTGTTGAAATGATTTTTTTTGAACATATGAAGCAATGGATTAGCAATCTCTTTCAAAACGATTCAGATTACACAATTGACCCGGTGCAGGTTGATTTTACCGGTTTCAGCATTTGCGTGTAATTGGTTTTCTATTCAGGGTGAAAAATTGGAAATACTTAATTATATTTCATTCTTCGATATAATTTATTTACCAAAGTAGCCCCTTTATTCTACTAGTAGCTGTAGCTTTGCTGCCAACTGTTTTCATTTTCAAACTTACACCTTGTAAATATTTAATTTCATTTTATTTTAGTTGAGTGATGGGCTGATGGGATAGTAAGTAGTATCTAACTAATGAGTATTTACAGGTATCGGGAACTGTGTGTAAAGTTCACTCATCCTCCATAGAAAACGGAGGTTCCTCTGAACAGACGGGTGTTGGGTCTGGTGGGCAACTGCCCTGGTGATTGATGCCGGGAAGTTATATATATGCTGATCGCGCGGCAAATTCTGCTTGCGCGATGCAGGATTTTGTGTGACGTCAGTATGATGCTTAGTACGCATGTGCAGATGTAGATGCCGCCACAAGTAAGACAAATGTCCAGCAGACGCCAGCAGTTGACTTTAAATAAGTTTTATCGACCGATTAATTGCCTTCTTTCAGAAATAATTAACTACTTTTTACACGACTACGGCGAAGCAAAAAGGAGGGTTATGATTTTGACAGGTATGTATGTATGTTCATCTGTTACCTCATAACTTCTAAACTACCGATCATAATTTGACAAATGAGGTATCATTGGAAACGTCTTGATTGTCCGCTGGTTATAGGCTATGTGACTTCACATTAAATGCAATATGGCGCCCTCTAGAGGACATAAAGTTATGAACTGGCTGTAAAATTAATACCTATTATACAATAAAACCCAAACAAACAAAATTTAAAGCTGCTCTGCAAATACTTTATCAAGAAATTAAAACCCCAAAATAATTTAAATAAAAAGTTAGTTCAAAAACTAAAACCCGACTACTGAAAAATCATGCTCTAAAAAGTATGAAACAAGAAAATATTTCAGACAAAAATCAAGACATAGGTACAAAAATGGTCTAGGTAAAAAAGCCGTGGTCGCATGCCTGTACACCTACAAAATTATAATGGCTTGACCATTTTTGTACGTCTTGATTTCTGTCTGAAATATTTTTATTTTTATACTTTCAAGAGCGTGATTTTTCAGTAATGGGGTTTTAGTTTTTGAATTTACTTTTAGTAATTAAGTACTTCACATGTTATTGTTATGATCAAGAAAGAATGTTCCTCAAAAATAAACGTAAAAATATTCATCAAAACAAACTTCTTACATAAATATGAACTCTCTTACGAACATATTCTTAACATTTTCTGTATCTTACGGAAAGAAAAATGGACGTACATTAAAATAATGTCTGCTAACATGAAGTATTTTTATCATTTTCCTATGTACTCTACGGCTATAGTAAGCCCATCTTCTTCGCACGGGCGTTTTTATTTCGCGCACTGCATTTTACACTCACTGTTTTGCGCCGAAAGTTGAAAATCCAATAGTATGTTTTATTGAAGCGCTGGAATGCGCTCTGTTGGATTCTTAATGCTCGGCATACCACCAAAATCAATCTGCCTAGCCTTTTCCCAATTATGTCTGGGAAGACTTCCAGTCTAACGGGATGCAGCTGAATACCATTATTTTACATGGAGCCACTGCCTATCTGACCTCCACAACCCACTGGGTAATACGATATCCCTTGGTAAGACTGGTTGTCAGACTTTCAGGCTTCTGACAACCCGTAATTAACGACTGTCAAAAATCCACTAATGAAAGCCGGGACCAACGGCTTAACGTGTTTTCCTAGGCACGGAGAAGTCTCGGTATGCAAAGATAGTCACTCATCCACAGACCAACCCCGGTCAGCGGCTCGACATATCGACGGTCGAAAATACAAAGCGCCTTAAAATATCATCGCGTTCAAAAAACGCCCGTGCATATCTGCGCTCAGTATGTAGGGATATTAGTCGGAATACATCGTCTGGCTCTTATCATCACTGTTCTGATGTCATGTTTTTATTTTGTTGTCTATTCATCGTAGTTGTAGCGATTTCGATTCCAGTTTAAATTTAGATTTGAATTTAAATTGTTCGAAGATATGTTTTAAAGGAAGGGTTGGTTGGTAAACAAACGTTTTGTAAAGATCCTAGGTATACGTATACGAATGGTGGTATTGGTGTACCTATACGAATGAATTTATGGGTAAAATCTAAAATCAAAATTAAAAGTCATTTGTTCAAACTAGGCTGAGAATCAGCACTTTTTGAACCTCAAAATAACATGAGACCGTTCCCGAAAACGAAGATCAAGAACGCCCTGTCCAGCAGCACAGCTAGCTAACATAATAATGTGTGGGTTCTATCCGTGCCACAATCGATTTTCCTCCATTGACACATATATTACTTAAATCAATGTTTTCCTGCCATTTTGTGCAAACAAACGAGCATTTTATATGTACCATAACCACTTAAAATTTTGTACAAGAAAAATAAATCATCTTCTTTCCTGTATCTTCACTCCCAAAAAGTGCATCAAAGGCCACACCCTTAAAATTTAGAATTACCTCCTAAATTAAGGCCCCAGTAGTATTTCAAGCTACGACAATCCCTTGAAAATGTCGGGACCGTTAAATTACAGCAAACATTACGGTTCTTGTCACGTGACATTTTACATAAAAGAGGAATTACTCTCAAAAATCGCACTCCATTAACACAACCTCGATAAGTGCTTGAGCACACCGCCCAACTTGTAGTACGCGATTATTTATGTAAATATTACGACGGTGCGCAAACGTGTAATGTTAGTGGGTTGAAAGAAATTGTATTTTTTCTTGAAGTTTGGTTTCTTCATGAAGAATAATTATCTTTTCGAGTTAGGAGTAGTCTTGTTCTTACTGGGATCTTTTGTTAGAAACCCTGAGTAAATAAAAGAGTAAGCTGTGGCGGCATGTGAACTACGCATCCCACTGACGTCACACAAAATTCTGCATCGCGCAAGCAGAGTTTACCGCGCAACGAGTATATACTCAACGTCCCGACATCAATCGTCGAGCAGGTGCCCCGTTGCCCACCATAAATGACAGCGACACCCGTCTGGTCAGAGGATCCTCCCTTTTCTATAGAGGATGAGTGAACTTTACACCCTGTTCCTCATAGGTAAAGTAGTTGTTTTCAATCTAATCGTTATTTGTTTCATTGTACCATAAAAATATGAAATCAAACCGAAAATCTGTCGCGTTAGTTAAACAACTTTGTCGCATTATCAAAACTGATCCTAAAATCTTACCAAAGTATTTTAGCGACATAACGAGGCCAATCCTCATAAAGCGGACTACTGAAACATGAAAGCCACTCCATCAGGACGACGGCTGCGAGTGCATAATTTTGACAAACAGAGTAATGAGAAAATGGAGGATTCATGAGCAGGTAAATAGCGCGTTTGTTGCACCGAACGTGACACTAGTCTTTCACTAATGGACTTGTATTGCTCCACGCAAAGTTAATATCATAATTCGACTATTTTGCTATAGTGTCACTCGTGAAGGTCCTACTTATTCTATGGTATTTGATACACTCTGCATTTGAATCTGATATAGCTCAGCCTGAATAGGCTGATTGGTCGCTACGGCGCGCGGTGTAGGCCTCTCCGTAGCAGGGCTACAAGCACAACCCCAGATCTTATACGGGCTATGGGTTCTCCATTTACTCTCTATTCCATGTCAAAAAACAGACGGCAAACATAACGACCGCCATTAGCCACTCGTTAACAAGATCCTGGCTAAAAGAAAAATAATGAAATGAATTTTGAATTCGTAAAAAAGGAAATTTTTAGCTCTGAAGCGATGATGAATGCTCAGTTTGTTTGTGAAGATATAAAATTATTAAGATTTAGAGCTTTTTAGTTACACTCCTTTTCTTCTGTTCACTTCTCTTGGGAATGGGGGAAAATATGTATAGCGTATTGGGGGTTCTGTTGGTTTAATGCTCTTTAGAATAAAGGTATGATTCCGAACAACGTTGCACGCGGCAGTGCTGCCGCGTCACTACTGTAGTGTGACGCGTCCCTACTGGGTCCCCATACATTTTCAATAGGTTTATACACCGTGACATTTTAGTCGTCTTACAAAAAGCAGCCCAATTCATATATCCAATGACTACTAAACATTTTTTTACAAACATTAATTTCTGTGTAGTTATTTTTTTCCTCTTCTAACCTAACCTATCCGAGTTGGGGTGTCCTAAGTCTCGAGCTCGCTTCGCTCGCTCTTCCAGCCTAAGTTCTCATTCGACTTTAATTCGACACTTCATTTTCGACGTTCAAATATGTACCCTTATAAAATTATGGATAGCGTAACGTCTATTATTTAAATTTTCGTTGAAATAAAATACCATGGAAAAATACACCGAATAAACAATATTCGTTAAAAAATAATTCTATTGTTTGATAAGTTTATTAAATAAAAAAATGTGATTATAAAATTCATTGAATTGTCTTTCTGTGAAATATGTCAATAATTATGTTATCTTCAAAACAATAATATTCGAAATAAAAATACGAAGACCAAATACTATATGAAAAATTTTCTGCGAAACGAAATTCTATAAAATATCTGTCTGCGAAATAGGGGGACACCACAAAATACTGTATCCAACTATACACATGGTGATATAAATATCCTTATAGAAAAATCAAATTTTTAGTGGAATCTACGAATACTTAACTCGAAACTCTAGGATAGGTTCCATTAAAACTGGAAGGAGGTCGCGCGGGCTCGCGAAAGATAAAAGGAGGGAGGAGGGAGGCCTTTGCCGAGGAACGGGACAGTGCTGACTAGTTTTTTTTTTTTTAATAGAAATTCCTACGAAATAATGGGACAATGTAATGTTCAAAATCGGCCCTTATTTTTTTTGCAAAATTTAATTACAAAACAATTTAAATAACATTACTTGAATGCTCCTTGATGCACAAATAGTTTCTTCTAAACTCATCAATAGAATTCATGAGAAATTGTGACCATCCATTATTTATACTCTTGAAACTAAAACGAGACATAATACTAGTAAACGGTTAAACTTTTCCAATTAAAACATATAAAGGGAATAAGTCACTATTAGGTACCTACATATACAGCATGTTTCAGGAAGGTGTGTTAAAATTTAAGCATGTGTAGTAGAGACCATGAAACTGAACAACTCCATGGGACCGCGAAAAAATTTTCAACTGTCCCATAGAAAACCTCAATACCTACTCGGCCAAAATATACAACATGTAAAAAAACCCTGTCCGATCCGTGAGGGTGTTAGGCATCGTATTAATTGTGGTAATATTCAGGAAAAAAAAATCGTCACTTTTTTTGAACCGGGTTTATTACATGGGGCGCTGGCGGCCGTCGTTTAGCGGGTGTCTACAAGTCATAACTTAAGAGCCCTGTTGAAAAAAATTGTTTTAGTTGCAAATTTTTTATAGGATTGGAATAATTTTGGTAGTAAAAATGTGATTTTTAAATAGCAATAACTTTTTTATTTTCAATTATAATAATATTTTTTATTACTTTTAGGTAATATTATTGCATTACCAATATGCCCCTTTCGGATCGGACAGATTTTTATTACATATTGTATAGGACAGCTGATATTTTTTTTCACGATTACAATGTTGTTCCTATAGAGAAAGTTGTTCAGTTTGCCGGTCTGTACGGTGGTACAGACCGGCAAACTGAACAACTTTCTCTAGAAATGCGTGGTCATATTTAAGGGTGGTGACCCTTAAATACAAGCACGCATTTCTGATTGACACAGGGTTGTGGTGTAGAGGTCAGATAGGCAGTCTCTCCATGTAAAATACTGCCGACCCCTACATAGTTGGGAAAAGGCTAGGCAGATTTATTTCTGATACACCCTGTACAAAGGACATAAACTACTATTACTATAGTTTATAGTACAGTCTGCAAGAAACGTCAAAAAGTAAGCGATGTTCTAAAAATTAAGCCATGTAAAGTAATATGTTCCACGAAAGTCTAGCGAACGCCACGAAACGCTGCTAAAATGGAGCTAAAAATTATTTTGCAGTCCGCTTTGTTTTTTTTTTTTCTTTGCTTTTACTCGACGCCGTCACGAACCTTTGATACTTTGAAGTAGGTAAAAGAATTTTATTAGTACTAGGTATTAAGATATATAATACTTATAAGGAATATTAAACTTAATTGCTAATTAGTTCAAGTTCGTTTCGTTGAAGTGTGAGTGTCTGATTTAAAACAGTCGTAGAGCTGCAATATATATATATGTAGCTTTATTATTAATGTCCAGCACCTTAATTGCGTAACACATTTTCAAACAAATCCGAGAGTTTTGAAAGATATTGCTAATCCATTGCCTCATAAGTTTGAATAACTCGTCTGCTCAACAACGTAAATAATAATGAACGTGGGTGAACTGTCGAAATTAAACCCATTGCGATCAATTGTCATTTTATGTGTGTTAAGGGGCCTTGCACGAAGACAAATGATTTTGATAAATCTTGTTCATTGTTTGTGAGAAAGGGAAAAAGCATTTAAACAAAAATATTAATGATATGAAAAGTTGTGTTCTTTGTTTTGCATGTGGCTGAAAGGGATTTTTCAATTAAGTATTCATGGGTAATCACTAATATTCGCAACAAGTTTTCCGAAAAATGACACGAGACTGACGTTTGATCATTTTGTTTCAAGAAACTACTTTTGATTTAGAACATTAAAAAATATCATCAACATCATTATATGGTCTTCTTGCATGTGGCTGAACCACAGTTTTCAACTTCCATACAAAATGTAGCAGAAAAATATGTTGAAAATACCTATTTTTAACAAACCATATCAAGAAATTTAAAAATCACTCATTAGTCTTCAGCTATACTTGAGATAAAATCAAAATTTTGTTTTATGATTATTTAAATCAAAGGCGAAATATACCATATTTTTGAGAGCGCAAAAGTGAGTCAACTATTAACAGGTGCTGTGATATTGACACAAATGGTTTAGCACTATGAAAACTACTTTTATAGTCAGACAGACTTGATCTTTCAATTATTTCAAGCTTTCTCACAATCAGATAAGTAATTGACAAAAAAATTGTTTTTTTTTTTCGTGCACGGAGCCTTAAGCAATTATTCCGCTGGTCTTATTTGAACCAAGCATAGCACAAACCATATATTTTAACAGTAAGACTTCTCGACAAACCTATATAGGTAAAGTTCAATTGAATCAAAAATATCGATCTTACGTAATTCCCTTCTTAAGATCCTCAATAAACGCCTATTCAGAATGAACTAAATTAGACTAACAACGAACAATTCTTTTACATAACACATAACATCACGCCTGTAATCCTCGAAGGATTCGGCAGAGGTGTACCTAATAGCACACCCACATTTCGCCAGTTACGTTTAAGTCCCATGAAATAGGAGGCGAGCCTCAAATACAAATTCTGGGCTGCTACTGAGACTTTCCTGATGGAAAAGTTCAATAACTGCCCGAGCTGGGAATCGAACCCAGAATTCTTTTACCTTTCTGAAAAATCCATTTTCATTTTCCGCTAAAACTTGCGACAGGCGGAAAGCCGATTTATAAACATTTTTCTTTCAAACCTACTTAGGACACCTACTTAAGACTTCAGAGGACCTTGCAAGCGACAAGCAACATCGCTTTGTAACGATTAAAAGTAACTGTAGGTCTTACCGTGCCATCGTTCTTTATTGGCAAAGCAAAGAATTTTTTAATGTAGAGCTTAACGTTTATCGATTCCACCACCAGACTGAGTACTCTTATTATTTTATTCATTAACTTTTAAGAACTTGACTTTCCACTCAAATGATTTGCGATTGGTAATGTTTGTCAGTAATCCCGTTTTGTTTTTTTTTTCCAATAATTCTGTATTCACATAACTAAGTGCTGTCAACAGTGACGTGAAGTCGGTTTCGTACACATGTGTGCACTTAGTGAGGTGTAGTTTGATTGTAAATGGTTGTACTTGTGTGCGTTTGAGCGTGTATGCACAGAGCGGAGGTGTAGTTTTGGCATGCTTCATTGTATTGTTAGCAGCGCTCTCTTGGCTTTTTATTTGGTCTGAGGTTGCAGGTCCACATAAAAGGTAAGTATCTAAAATTCAATCACGCGTCTATACAGGGTAGCAGGGACATCAACGCGAAAACTGTTACAATGGATTCAGTACATGATTCTGAACCCCCCTATCTGCTGTTCCATACATTTTGACCGCGTAGGTATTGCACTTTTCTATGAAACAGCAGATTTTTTTTAAATAACCGACGAAATATTTCAACGCAGGGCCGTTCAGAATCATATACTGAAACCATGGTAACAGTTTTCGCGTTGATGTCCTTGCCACCCTGTATTAATCAAAACGAATATCTAATATTTTTTAACCCGATCACCAGACCGTGATCACCATCTATCTATAACCTATTCATTGCGACCATTCCAATGAGCCCAAACACGATACCTGTGCTGTAAGTTGGTAAAGGAGTTGGGTATCCTGCAAATTCCAGGTGATGCTGCAGCATCAGTTCAAAGGTTACTATGTTCTTCTAATATTATTGAAGTAACAGAATACTAAATTTCAAATCGATCAGATCTGTGAAAGATCCTCACATCTATTTATCAACTGGATAATCTGCAAACAGCTGAACCGATTTTGATAAAGCATGTCTAAGAACCATCGCTAGGAAACCTGTTTTCAAATAAAAAAACTGCATTCGAATCGGTTCACCCCTCTTTTTGCGTCGGGGGTTAAAAATAAACCCGCTATCAGAAAAACCAACCCATTTTCCGAAAAAATCATGTTCTTACACTAAAACAGCTTGTCAGTACACAAGACCGTCTATAAACACAAAGTACAAAGCGGACGTTTTTTCCCGACATTGCAACTCGTTGGTACCTACCGACGAGTTACAATGTCGGGAACAAAGCCTGTCGTCTATTGTGATCCACTTTGTTACTCCATCTTGACCAGAACTTGGAAAAATTGCTGTAGGAGCTAGAGAGGTATTTTTTTACGACTTTTTTAAAACCTGTATTTAAACTTTGCTGGCACAAATTGACAGTGTGCTTGTGAAAATAGACCAACAAATACCCGTATTTATTCTACACACTATTTATTCCATTCTGTAATTTTTCGGGGACAAACATTCGGTCATTGACGGTTCGTCGTCTGCGTGAGCCCTAGCTGTACATAGTTTTTACATCAGTGTTTGAGCTTCCAAAAGTGGGCCTGTTAAGAGGAGGCTCCCCAAATTATATGTTAATTTATTTAATACTAGCTGTGCCCGCGACTTCGTTCGCGTGGTTGTCGAGAACAAAACAACGTCGTTTAGATAAGAGTATATCACCTTTTTGATGATTTAGATAAGAGTCCTGACTTTGTATAGTTGATTACGTTAATGCTTCTCTATATACTATGTTAGCGGTGGAATTACCCGGAGCATATACAAAAAGGTTGTTTGGGTTGCTAACACGTGATAGAGAAACAGAGTTGGCCGTGTGAAAAACAATCAAAAGTAAGGTCTACACCCGCAACGGATAACGTCTGGCCTTGGGCTTTATTAATAGTCATAGCGTAACAGAGGCTTACAGGAAATTGCACACGTTTCAAAATGCGTTGAAGGCTATCGTCGCGTGTACGCAACACGATATCACGTCTCTCACACTCCTGGTCGACTAAAACAACTGCAACTTCATCTGCGACGGGTGCATTGTGTCTTCCACGGTGTTCACCCACAGGACGTCTATCGGCACTTATAACAATTTTGAAATCATTGCTGCCTTGTGGAATTGACTCCAATGCAGCTTTGAATTCACGAACGTACTGGTTAACGTGATGCAGCAATTTTCCCTTTCAGATGCAAGATAACTTTCATTGTTTCTTTGTACACCTACATAGTTATGTCTAGCTATTTGTAATCGTTCTTCTCTTTGGGAGAGAGATTCAGACTCGCGCTCTCGGTCAGATGACAGACGTGCTTGGCGTTCCTCGATACTCTCTTGAGAACGCAAAGTCGCGGTCCGAGTTCTTTGCGAACTTAAGCGCGACTCCCTTTCTGTGAAAATCTCTGACTCGCGTGAGAGAGACTGGCGCTCCCGATCAGCAGACAGCCGAACTTCGCGTTCCTGGATACTCTCTTGAGAACGCAAAGTCGCGGTCCGAGTTCTTTGCGAACTTAAGCGCGACTCCCTTTCTGTGAATGTCTCTGACTCACGTGAGAGAGAGTGGCGCTCCCGATCAGCAGACAGCCGGACTTCGCGTTCCTGGATACTCTCTTGAGACCGCAAAGTCGCGGTCCGAGTTCTTTGCGAACTTAAGCGCGACTCCCTTTCTATGAACGTTTCCGATTCACGTGAAAAAGCGATGTGCTCTCGGTTAGCAGATAACCGTGCTTCACGATCTTCTTCCGATTCCTGAGACCTACAAAGTCTCATCCTTTTCGTATTCCGGCTACGCAGCGAAAGGTTAGTTTTTTTTCTTTGAGGCATTTTCAAGGAAAATTAAAGCAATAAACAAAACCAACAACACTTATGACTGAATAGTCTACAAACTTAAAAGAACGGTGCGTCGAACAGTCTAGTGTGACAACGTATCGTCTGTTCGTGGTCGTGACTCAACGAATTGGCAACACTAACTTACTGTATAACGATTGGCACTATTGGATTCAAACTACGAAGTAAATAAAATACAATCTTTACTTCGTACTTCAAACCAATGACCAAAGTTGACCAAACGAAACCAATAAGATAAGCCAATACTTTTTTTCGACCAATTCTAGGTCTAAATTGGTAGGCAATGCCTACCAATTTGATAGATGGCGTTATAGGTGGCAAATGACGTCATTTTCTGAAGAAAATGACGTCATTTGCACAACGCCATCTATCGGATTTGGATTTCAACTATCAACATTAGTTCTATTTTTAGTCTTAAGATGTCGTTGCAAGTACTATACTGAATTGCGTAACGTAATATTTTACTTCTTGAACTCACTAAATTAATCATATCTTTTGATAGAGTGAACCGATTTCGATGAAACAAAAACTAAGTTAAACCTCAAGTTGCGTATAATTTTTGTATATAAACATTGTCAGCATTGAATTCGTAGATTTTACGTGATGTGCGCACAAACAAACAGACAAACAGACAAAAATTTCAAAAATGATGGAAATGGGTTCTGTTACTTATCTTTTCACACGCTGGCTATTTTTTGTTTCAATTTCTTCAATGTACAAAAATGACTTTTCTACAGATTTATTATATGTATAGATTCTGAAACAGTAACGTATACAATAAAAATTGAACTGTAGAATATGATTTATTGGATCTTTTTCTTTCCATGTACAAGACAGTTACGTAATTGTAACATTGTATCATTTGAAAATCATGTCTTTTTTTAAAAGATTGTTTAAATTATATCGAGATTACTCGGCTTTTATGTGTAAAATATGGATTCACAATAAGAAAATATAGTTTATTATCCACCCACAAGAATTTTTTTCTGTAGATCAATTATTACTTTAGTTATAAACAAAATAAGAATTGAGACCTACGCTATTTAGTTCCGAGCTCGAAGACAATCAAAGAGCGCAAGCGATATTCAACTTTATTACTGCGCTTTTAGCGTTTAGCATATATCGGAGTGGCGGGGTGCATGGGGGCGGAGCTTGCGTGGAAATTGTCTTTTGGTGGAGTGTCTGGTCTTAATCATTGTTGCTAACAAAGAACGGCCATCACCATGCTTCGAAAACAAATTGGAGGTGCTAGCGAGAACAGTCTAGTCTAGTGGTGAGACCGTCAGACTGCCAAGTCATAGATCTCAAGTTCGAACCCAAGGCACGCATCTCTGACCTTTCAGGTTACTGTGCGTATTGTATAATTATCACTTGCTTCAAAAACGATAGAGAAAAATATCATGAGCAAACTGGCATGCTTGAGAGATATTTCGCGACAGCATATGAAGCCAAGTCAGAGGCCCATGGGCGGCATAAAAATTCTGACACCAGGTTAGTCTCTAACCACATGAAAAAGAAGAAGGAGAAAAAACTAAGTAGAATACTCAAGTTGTTCAGTTGCGTTGAATTACACACACTGTTAGAGAAGGGGTCGTCTGGGCCATAATACTGTAATTTATTATTTTAATCAAACCACAATGCTTCATAATTCTCCAAACAATTCAAAATGTCTAAACACACAAGTTAATATCGAGTGCAATATTGAATCTTGTCCCTAGTCCCATTACTATCAGTTTTTAAGCCTCAAAATTGAAATCGAATTCTATTAGATTTCAATCCCTTTATAATTGGGTTTGCGAAATTGAAATTACACAAACGAAGCATATTCTGTCACTCTCGTGGGTCCGACATTATTGGCCTTCGATGGTCATTTTGACCTTTGATTATACATGGTCTGCGAAGCAAAATGGCGAGGGTTAATTCTAATAAATCTTTGTGTAGATTTTATATGTATCATATGTTCACCGATTTACCTACCTATGCTTCCGATCCGTGAGAACGCAGAATCTATTTATGTGGTAATTATCAGGAAAAAAGAAAAAAATAAATAGTCGCAGTCGTTTTTTTTTTAATGGCGAATTTTACCGGGTTATTATTACATGGGA
Source organism: Omphaloscelis lunosa (assembly GCA_916610215.1). NCBI lineage: Eukaryota > Metazoa > Arthropoda > Insecta > Lepidoptera > Noctuidae > Omphaloscelis > Omphaloscelis lunosa. Next base: position 8,077,471 of record OU744247.1, read on the forward strand.
CGCGGGCGGCCGTCATTTAGCGGGTGTCTACAAGTCATAACTTATGACTCCTGTTGAAAATTTGCAAATTTTTAATGGATTTCGAGTAATTTTGGTACAAAAGACGTGTTTTTTAAAATAGCAATAACTATTTTATTTTCACAGTAATAATAAGATTTTTTATTACTTTTTGGTAATGTTATTGCAGTACCTATGTGCCAGGGTTTTTTTTACAAATTGTAAATCGTACCTCGTCGATCGTCTTCTTCATTTCATGTCGCTGGTACTCTTCTTCCTGCACATTATGACATACGGTGCCGAAACGTGGACACTGGCAGTCGGGCTGGTCCACAAATTCAAGGTCGCTCAGCGCGCTATGGAGCGGAGTATGGTGGAATTTCTTTGAAGGACAAAATCAGAATTTAATTATCCGAAAAAGAACCGGAGTTACCGACATAGTTTGCAGAGTAAAGAAACAGGAGTGACAGTGAGCTGGCCATGACCGATAGCCGGTGAAGCAAACAAGTCCTGGAGTGGAGACCACGTACCGACTAGCTTAGCGTTGGACGCCCCAGCCAGATGGACCGACGACCTTAAGAAAGTATCTGGGACAGACTGGATGCAGAAGGCGGAGGGCAGGGTGTTGTGGCACAGCTCGGGAGAGGCCTATGTTCAGCAGTGGACTGCAATAGGCTGAGTTGATTGATTTTTTATTGAGGTGGCTACGTCGATTGCGGCATCAGTAGCACTTAAGACACTCCAGCAAGTGAGGCATGGTCTGGACCTCGTTATTTAAAAAGTGTTTGGTGGTTTCATTTCCCGTTTCTATCTTCACTAGGAAAATTGGTATATTTTCTTTTGCGATTGTATTACTGCCAGTTGCCGTTGAAAAGCGACAAAACAGCAAAGATAATAAAGTTAAGCAAAAAACAGTAAAGTATATAGTACATTTAATTCTTTCACATAAAGGCTTTCAGGTGGGTATTTATTACGCTTTGGAATGGGCAACTAGCTTCATATTTCTGACTGACCGACTCCTTGACAATTCAAAAGTGCCTGTGAATGGTTTATTTGAAATACAGTCAAACCTGGGTAAGTGAGAACTGGGTAAGCGAGAAATCTCTTTAATGAGAGTAATTGCTCTAAAAACCTCTATAATTTCACTCGTAAACCTCTATAACTGAGACTGCTACTTGCCTTTACCTCTATAAGTGATAGTCAAACGTAATTTATCGTCTGCTATTGTTTTTGTTTTCTTTTTCGAAGAACTAACTAACATTGCTCTTGTATCGTATCCTATTCGAATGTCCAAATGTCTATTTTTTTACAAACCTCTATAACCGAGAAAGGCCAGTCCTGTACCTCTATAAGCTAGAAAATCGAGTTTGTGAGAATGAGAAATCTCCTTAAACGAAATAGAGATCGCGGTCCCTTGAAGACTCGCTTATCCAGGTTCGACTCTAAATGCTTTAGGTTAGATTTCAAATAACTATTCATATAAACATTTCCTCTCCCTACCAAACATCTGTTTCCCTCTCAACACCATATACTTACAGTTTACACTGTGTTAACTAAAAAGTCTGCATCGCCTTTCATTCATACGGCTTGCCTATTTCGAACGCTGCGAAAACATCTTTTAAAGTTGTTTTCTTAAGAATTCTCGCCATATTCAACATTTGAGTCTATTTAGATCGGTACAATGGTTCGACCTGCAGACGACTGGCAGTGGGGGGGCTAGTAAGTCAGCCACTTCTGCCTCCCTGGGTAATGGCCCCGACACCTCTGCCCCGCTTGTCCCAAACACGTTAGGTTGCCCGTTAAATGTCAACTGTATACTTTTTGTGACTACAAAGGGCGTCGGATGCTCTTGAATTTTGCTAGTCAATTCCTTTTGGTTGCATTTATCGGTGGCCTATTGATAAAACTGTATTTATCTGTACAGTAGATATTACAATAGTGAAGTAGTTTAGTAGGTACGTTTTACTACCAAATTTTTTTGCCCCACACATTGAAAATGTTTTTTTATACGTAGTGCCTCAGTAGAACATGACTAGAATAATAATAATTGGGAAAAGAAAGCTGGTCATTCAAAATATCTAGGTACTATACTGCGCTCAAAGTGCATGCTCTTTTATCTTGCTCTTTTTCGTGAAAAGTATAAAATGTGACGTGATTTCAAACCGTAACTTTTTTGAAGTGAAAACTTCTTTAGGCGCGTTGGGTATTTTTGAGATGGGACTAAACCATTAATTTCGCGACACTGTAACGCAATTCTCCAACACTGTGGAGTAAAAGATATCAACGCGTTGATTACCGCGGTGCCGATTTTTTTTTTCAAGTTTTTGCTTTTGTCGGCACTCCCGGAGTGCCACTGTTTTGTTTTTCGTGTGGTCAGTGACTAACCTGATTTCCGAGTTTTTATGCCGCCCATGGGCCTCTGAGTTGGCTTCACATCCCGTTGAGAAATAAAGGCTCCCGCAAACAGGAGCGACACGATAGCGCGACGCGAAACTAATAAAAAAAAATCTAAAATGTGTCGCGGCAGTTTGCACGAACCTTATCTCTCAGGTATATCGGTTTCCTCACGCTGTTTTCCATCACCGTTTTTGAAGCATGTGATAATTATACAAGTAATACCCCGAAACTAAAGCTCAGCGTTAATCTAAATCAGGTACACTTCGGTACTTGGAAACGTTTTTAGTTTAGCCATTATATAGTGATATTTATAAAATTGACAAATTTGTGTATTGTTTTTGTAATTAATATGGGTCTAGGACCTGAATTAAATGAATTTTATTTATTTTATTTTATTTATTTTTATTAAAGTTGCAGCGCTGTAGAAACAGCAGCAGACAGTTCCGAAAACGTATTCTAAAAAAAAAAACGCACGGAAATTAGCCGGACGAAATATTCAGCGTGTGGGGATGGAAAAAACAGTGAAAGTGGGAAGTGTCACGAACAGCATTTGGCATTCAGCCACCCGGCGGTATTGATGCGGCAGACGGTGGCTACTTACTTATTCATAAACGTTCAAAAACTTGTCAGTGGTAGCGCACCTAACCACCTACAGCTTGCATATTAGTACGAATAGTATGGTATCTGTTTATTTTATTTCTCAAACATATTCGGGGTTGCCAGACGTGGCTGTTTTTGACGACGACTCGACTCGACTACAATCGGAGAAAACGTAGAGCAGTAGGTTTATTTTGTTTTTGTTTCACGACGTCTCTACACTTCGATAAACAACGAATTTTGTTAATCGTACTCCGTTTGCTTTGAGAGACGAATATGAAAGTGCAGAGTTTATTTTTGTTCGTAAACTGTTTGATATGTTTGTAAGGGTTAAATGTACGCTCAGGTGGGTTGAGATGAGACAAGCTTCAATATTAGTTTGAGGCTTATTTAAGGAGCATGAAATAAGTTCATACCTACGATATCGTTATTGATTTTGAAGTTACGTACTTCCATATCCTATACTATGAAATGACCAATCTATCTGTCTATCCTCTTCTTATATAAAATTCTCGTGTCACAGTGTCAGTTGCCATACTCCTCCGAAACGGCTTGATCGATTTTTATGAAATTTTATATGTATATTCGGTAGGTCTGAGACTTGGTCGTAATCTATTTTTCATACCCTTAAGTGATAAGGGTGGTCCACCCCAAACATTTTTTTTTATCCACCCGAGCAGAGCTCGGTCGACCAGGTACCTAATAATATATAAACAAGGTAACAAATTTTTTTATGATTTATACATTACATATATATCACTCAAAGGTGTGTTATGTAAACATAACACACCTTTGAGTGATATATGACTATACGATATTTGAAATAGTGAAGCGAACTTTATCAAAAATAAAAAGCTCCCAATTTATGTCCATTCGGAAAATATTTGCTGCAAACAAAGTACATTCCGTTCCATTTCGTATTTTCAAAGGTACAGTTACGATAATATTCTTTGACAAAGTCGTAGAGATAGCGCAATGGTCTGTAAAGGAAAATCCAAAACAACTGTATTTCATTCTTTTGAACTCAAACTATCGCTCCAGTTGTCCATGTCCAACTAGACATTTAGCGCTAAAAAACTGTGGAACTTATTCCGTGTTCACTAGCTCTTAGACGATTTGGTGATTTCAATAAAGCCGTTTTTTCGATAATGTTTTGTTGCACGGCATCGAAATCGGTTTTCGTAAAGGCTCTTCATAAAATTCAGACGCGTCTGACCGATTACAGGCTTACAAGCTAAAGTATTACTTAGTTTAACATTGGCCAGGTTTACGTAAAATTAATGACCCTTGCGTGACTGAGCTCACTTTTCATGGACAAGGGAAAGTTTTATGGCTTCGCGGTCCTGTATCCTTGTCGTATAGTCAGCTAATCCGCTGCAGCGCTTTTACTTTGATATGATTTGTCCCTGTGTGTGTGAGTTATTATACAAGCCCAATTGATTGAAACTGATGGATTAGCTTTATGGCTACTTTGCACAGATGTTCTAGTAAAACAAGGGTTTATTGTAAAATCGATTCGTAGATTATGTGGGCAATCACCTGCGATGTTTTTTTTTAAGTGAAAACTTCTTTAGGCGCGTTGGGCATTTTTGAGATGGGACTAAACCATTGATTTCACGACACCGCGATGACACCACCTTTTGACCTTTAAAAAGACATCAACGCGTTGATTACCGCGGTGCCGATTTTTTTCGGCACTCCCGGAGTGCTACTGTTTTTTTTTTGTTCTTCGAGTTATTTTTGTTTGACTTTTAAGTAGAAACCTAAATCGTGAAGTTTTGAGATTAAGCTATTTTCATCTCTGATTTCGACCTCGTTAGAACGGTTCCGCACTACTTCCGATCCGAGTCCGATCCGAATCCGAGAAATGTCAGTCCGAAGTAGCCATAGTACTATTTGTATGAAGGGTTGTGCACTAGATCCGATCTTTGTCCATCCGAATTTAGAACATTCCCAATTTAGATTGAATTTGGATCTTGAATTCGAATTCAGATCGTACGTAGTGCGAAATCGCTTTAAGTGATAATTTGCAAACTGTTTTTTTAAATGAATTTTTATCACCGCTTTTTATTCCAGAATTTTATTTAGATTACATAAAATCACGCGCATAATATTACACAGCATAACGACACCAAGAGGTTTCGTATTACCCAGTAACCGGTTTGTGGAGGTCAGATAGGCAGTCGCTCCATGTAAAATACTGGTATTCAGCTGCATCCGATTAGATTGGAAAAAGGCTTGTCAGATGGAAAATCACGCCTGTCTGTTCAGCTCGCACTACACAGCTGAGTATTTTTAACCCCCGACGCAAAAAGAGGGTTGTTATAAGTTTGACCGCTGTGTGTGTATCTGTGTGTCTGCCTGTGGCACCGTAGCTCTAACGGGTGAACCGATTTGAATGCGGTTTTAGTCATTTGTAAGCAGGTTTTCTAGCGATGGTTCTTAGATATGTTTTTTTTTAAATCGGTTCAGCCATTTGAAGATTATCAGCTCTTTTCTAGTTGATGAATGGATGTGAGTATCTTTCACAGGTCTGATCGATTTGAAATTTGATATTCTGTTACTTCAATGATATTAGAAGAACATAGTAACCTTGAACTGATGCAGTATCATTTGGAATTTGCAGGATATCCAACTCCCTTACCAACTTACAGAAAAGGTATCGTGTTTGGCCCGATTGGAATGGTCTCAATGAATAGGTTATAGATAGATGGTGATCACAGTCTGGTGATAGAGTAGGAAAGAGAAATGAGGAAATGTTTGTGTCGAGGGTTTTTAAATTTTAACTACAGTAGATGTGGATAAATTTAGTAACTTTTCCGCTTAGCTATTTCTAAGGAGCCATAAAAAACCCTGAAAGAAATCGACACGTGTTTCACCTCTCAATGAGGCATCCTCAGGAAGACGATTGACTTGTTGCGAACTCAAACACAACGTGTTGCCACACCGACCGCTGAACGCAGATCAGCGGTCTGCGTTCAGAGAGATGATGGCTCGTTGAGAGGTGAAACATATGTCGATTTCTTTCAGGGTTTTTTATGGCTCCTTAGAAATAGCTAAGCGGAAAAGTTACTAAAATATCCACATCTATTGTATTTTATAATGGATTTCCGCAAGGTCACGCCTGAATCAATTAACTATCTTAAATTTTAACTGTAAAAATTTTACTTGATATATATCTGAAGTAAGAACTCCACTCTTTTCAAAACAAGTTTTTAGTACCGCAACAGCAGTAAACAAATCAATAACATATAAATGTCAATTTTACTGCAAACTCAGTAAACCTATCACCACGTACTCTCGCAAATAAAACGTAAAACTGAATGTAAAACTTGGAAGTGGCGCCGCTGAATAAAAAACGTACATATAAACTTTTAAAATGGTCGTCAACAACTCATCAAAATCTAATAACACGGGCTTAGTGTCTCCGAGGATGGGACTCAAGTCTAGGGTTACCAGACGACAGGAATTTTCCTGGTATGGCTGGAATTTTACTTTACCTACCCAATTTTTGATGCGAAACAACTTTCCTCCCGCTTTCCTGCAATCTGTGGGAGTGTTTTTGTGAAAAGCGACGGAAGTGGGTAACGGGAAGCTGGAGCAGCGCGCGCTATTTGATTTGAAAAATTATCGCGCGCGGAGCGAAAGTTAGCCGTCAGACACACCTTGACGAGGCCCCGCCCCTTTAATTTTGCTTATTAAAAAAGTGAGATCAGATGTTTCACAACATATGCGACTACTGTAAGGGTCGCTCATTTTTTTAGTTTTTTGTAAGTTGATATTTTAAAACTCATCAACTCAACCCGTTGCTCAACCCGTTGGTCCCGGCTGACATTTGTAGATCTTTGACAGTTGTTACGGGTCGTCAGAAACCCGAAAGTCTGACAACCAGTCTTACCAAGGGGTATCGTGTTACTCAGTACCTAACTGGGTTGTGGAGGTCAGATAGGCAGTCGCTCCAGGTAAAATACTGCTACCAAGGCTAGGCAGATGATGATGGTATTTTAAAACTCATGATAATTATATAGAATTATTTATGAAAGATTATGTGACGACTGAATCGTTTCTTACTCTATGGTGCTTACAATCGATCTAAATATTTTAATAGTTCAGATTAGACTACATTAGAAAAGTTTACATAAGTTTAATTTAGCTTAAGTTAGTTTAATTTACATTTAACATAACAATACTTTACTGTATATCATTAGTGTAAAGTAACTGTCTTGTAAGCTTAGTGAGAAGAGATGTGACGACCGAAGAATGTGGTTTAATAACCACATTCTTCGGTCGTCACATCTCTTCTCACTAAATTTATTCGGGTCACAATACCCGACACTGTCTATACTAATCATTAGATTAGTATAGACAGTGTCGGGTATTGTGACCCGAATAAACAGTTTGTCGCTTACCACCGCCTTTTATTCATAAATTATCATAGGTACTATTTTCATTCATAAGTTGCACTTACTTATTGGTGATTAAAAAAAAAGTAGTGTCCATCTCGGAAGCAACACTATTCTATAATAAATAATAATATAAAATGATTATCATTTTATTATCAGGCAACTAAGGCCAATAGATAGAATGCCGAATTATGCCCGAGCCGAATGCCGAATTATGCTGAATTATTTTATGCTCGAGTCACGTACTTTGAATCTCTCGCTGCGCTTTGGATTCAAAGAAACAATCTCACCTTTAAAGTAGTTGTTTTTACAAAAAATTTGGAACTTCCATAAAAACTTTCTTCCCCTATTTAAGAGCGTTTAATTTAAAAGTTAACAACGTCGCAAATAGCTGCCAAAAATTTACCTGTTTTGATTAATTTGGAAATATGTATAGAATTATGAAGTATCACTAACTAGTGAACAAGAAAATTAATAATGAATTGAAATTATAACTTATTATATTGAGTTTAAAAAGGCATTTGGAAAGTTGCCAAATACTTTTTTTACATCTAAAACTAAATATTCGGGGTGAGGATATTAATTATTGCATTTCATATTCAATATTTTAGTTCACTAGTTCGCCATAATTCATATTTCCATACAGTATTGCCAAATCAATTAAAACAGCGAAATGCTTGACATCTGTTTGCGACGTTGCCCATTTTCAGAATGCCACACGCCCATAAGCCTTTTATTAATTTTCATAAATCCTATCTAGTCCACTTTCGTTATAAAAGGAATTCTTGTAAAAAGCTTCATGCTTCTAGACCCATAAGTTCAGGCTGTGCGTTGTCTGTCAGTAAATTAATTAATTAAATAATTTAAAATTTGTATTACGTAGATTACAGTGCATGCCACTAAAGATGAGACTTGACACATTACGTGGTTTGAAGTGTGAAGTAGACGATTTATAGGTATCTTTAGCGGTATGAAGTCGGGGGCGGCACGGGCGGGAAGGGCGCGGGAGGCGCGGTAAAGTCTCATTTTTCGTGGCACGTATTGTACAAGTTTTTAAATCATTAAGGAGTAGGTAGCCCTTCAGTAAGTCAGGAAATTCAACCTGGTTTCCAGTAGTAATTACTTTTTTTTTACTAATTATTTAAGTATCCTTAAATACATTAATATTTTTTTGGATTTTATAAATGAATGTTATATTTCTATCTGGTAACCCTAAACAGGTCTCGTCATCCGAGTCTAGACAAAGATTCGTGACTTTTTCACAATTCGCAATCCCACGACAATCATACCTGCACCGAAGCCTCTGTATCTACCCTCCTACCTTCATAAGATATCGCCGAACATAATATTAAATTTTGCTTCGAGCTCCCCGACTATCCATTACGGTACGACATCGAAATTAGAGTTTTATAGTTGGATACGAAAAGAATTCTCGAGGAAAAATAACTTGACGGATCGGGTGTCGGTCTCAACTTGTAGATGTTTTTTTAATTTTTTTTTTATGTACTCTGAAAACTTGTGAAACACGATTAAATTTATTTCTTCGATGTAGTCTGTAGAGTAATCGCAAAATTCTTAGATCCTTTCAGTTATAGACAGTCTATTGGTTGACATTTATATAATTTTTTTCTTAAAAATAATAAATTGGAGAAAAATATCGTACATTTATTGAAGTATCTGAAATGGTAGACATCTCTCAAACTTCCTGTCATAACGTCCCACGGTACGTCTGTGAAGATTTAACTAAAGGAAATATACTATTTATTCTATTTTATGAACCAGCGCTTTTATTGACTTTCAATTCGAGTTCAGTTGTAATAAGTACTCATCATCCTTTAAGACGCAGATATAAGCCAGTGACCTTGAATGGTGACCTTGCGTGTTCTGTACTGAGCTCACGCAACGCATCGTACGTCCAGCCAGTATTAGGACTCGACTCGCCCCCCATTAAGGAGGTTGTCCCAAATTAGACGCATTATTAATTTATTAGACATAAAAAAATATATAAAACACGTATATTAAAAGATTATTAATTAAATTATCTTTAAAATGGTGAAGGTTTCAGAAAAATACGCTTGATAGATGTTGCGTGATTATCAGTTTTTTATCCGCATTAAACATAAATTTACAAATTAATTTCACTATGTAATAAAAACATAATCTAACATATTCCTATATTAAGTTATTGAAAAATTACTCTAATTTAACATATATTTTTTCCAAATCATTAACACTACTCGTTTAGACGTGATCTTCAATATAAAATCATTAAAAGTTGGTTATCGCCGCCTTAACTCCAGGACGACCCTGTTAGTCAAGACATTTCTTCAAGTTATTTTTACACCTTTACCTACTTGCTTGTAATGTAACCAGCTTTTTTTATCTTTGGCTACTGGTTTAGATATTTAGACACGACTTCATTTTGGTAATACCATTCTTCACCACAGTTCGCACTAAAATGTTCCCACTGCTGGAACGCAGGCCTCCTCTCGGTGTGAGGGAATGGGCCGTAATCCACCACACGGGCCCGGTGCGGGTCGGTAGATGTTACAAGTCTTCGAATTTTTAGTTCCAAGTCATGTCGGTTTCCTCACAAAGTTTTCCTTCACCGTTTTATGAGCAGTGGTGATGAAATAATTTACACAAAGTAAAGCGCTTGTCTGGGTTCGAACCTATGACCTATAACTCGTAAGTCTGTTTCCACTGGGCCACCACAAAAAACAGTTTTTTTTTTTTTAAATAACACAGCATTTATCAACATCGTTTCTCTTTTTAAGAGTGCACTCGCAGTATCAGCGTCGCTTCCCCTTTATCATGTCACTCAATAATATTTAAAAAGCGTTCCAAATATGAATCAATTCGATATCATTCCGAGTCTGTCGTTCGTGCAGCCGACGACTCAGCAAACCAATGCTCGACTGCCACCGCTCAATTTCCGTATCGAAAACGAAACATGAGGGCGTATTTTATGAACATTCGAATTATCATGTTTGAATTTCGAATAGTGTCGAATGAAAATAGTGGGGAGAAGTAAAAATTGCAGGAGTAGATGATCTGTTTCATTGGTATATGACTGTTGCTCTTTTTCTTCTTCTTTTCGTGTGGTTAGTGACTAACCAGTACCCTAATTGCATAATACACGATCAATCACAATTTGTTTCAATTTGAAACAGATTGCTAATCCATTGCTTCATAAGTTGGAATAAAAATCTGCTCAACAATCTAAATAACGCAATGAATGTTGTTGAACTGTCAAAATGAAACAAATTTGTCACAACCGTTTACGAAAATAAGTTACGCAATTAGGATACAGTGCCCTAATTGTGTAATGCACGATCAATCACAATTTATTTCGATTTAAAACAGATTGCTAATCCATTGCTTCATAAGTTGGAAAAAAGTCTGCTCAACAACGTAAATAACGCAAGGAATGTTTTTGAACTGTCAAAATGAAACAAATTTGCCATATTTGCCATATACGTTTACGTAAATAAGTTACGCAATTAGGGTACTGGTGTCAGAGTTTTTTAAAGCCACCCGTTTATTTGAAAGAAACGATTTGAACAAACTTTGACTTCTTCCTTGGTTAGATATAGGAATGTGACAGGCAGTACTTCGCACAAATATCGTTACTTGTCTTCGCATTGCCACTATCGTTTGTGGATTGTACTGGTCAAATAGGCTTTCGCTCCTGGTGAAGATTCAAGAGAACCATAGTTCAGCTTGAAGTACTGAGGAATTAATGAAGTGATCGAACTGTCAATAGGAAACTTAAAAAAAAAATATTTATTTATTTTATTATTAATGTACACACAGTAAAATAGATACAGATATGACATATAAGTATTGAGTACAAAGGAACCTAGTACCTACTGTTTATTTCTTAAGAAATTTCATTCAGCAGACCTTCGAAAGGTGAAATGAAAATTAATGTAGACATGACATGTCTACATTAATTACATTGTGTGAGAACAAGATGAGATGAATATGGTTTTGTGACGTCTTAAACTAAAATATTAAATATGCAATATACAATGTACAATATACATATACAATATGAAAAAAGAAACCCGTCCGATCTGATGATTGAAAATCTAATTTTTATTGAAAATAAAAAAAGTTATTGCTATTTAAAAATCACATTTTTAATACCAAAAATACCCCAAACTCATTAAAAATGAGTTAGTTTTCAACAGGGGTCATAAGTTATGATATATTTAGCGGGTATCTATAATACCCGCTAAACAAAGGCCTCCCGCGCCCCATGCCCGCCAAAATTACCCACTGAAAAAAAAAATAGACAATTTTTTTTCGATTTTCCTGAATATTACCACACAAATACACATCAGTACGATACCTAACAACACCCTCACGGATCGGACAGGTTTTTTTTTACATGTTGTATACTTAAAATGCAAAAAAATAATATATAGGTACTTAAAAAAAAATATTCCAAAATATATAAACCGATAAATTCAAATATATAAATTCTCACAGTTACGAGGAAAGGTAAATGATCTTTTAATCGGTATTCGAATTAAGAAATAGATTTTAAATCTCGGATGCTAGACGAAAGCAAGTTTCTCAATCTACAGCATGTTGTAATATGGACAATCTTTCATTTATCAATAAATTGAGCTTACTATAATACTATTTTCTATTGCCAAGTTAGTTCTACTGTTTGGACTAACTTATTAGGTAACTTTAACACAGTCGGTTAGGCCAATTAGAAGTATCTAATTGGCCTAACCGACTGTGTTCGTGTTAAAGCTATAAACTTTGCAGGCATTAATCACGATTAAAAGTTGGTGCATTAGACGCCATCTTCCTTAATTTTAGGAACTAAATAGATGAAGGTTATGCTTACTGCAGTTAAATGGGAAAAATTAAGAACTATAACGCGAGGAGCAATTTTGCGGAATTTTTAAAAGAAATTATCGAATAAAGGCTGTAACTTTAAGTGCCTACGATTCAATAATGTCTTGCAAAAATGTTTTATTATTTCTGTTCTTAAGGGTACACTGCTCGATCATTCTTCCATACAACCGTCGTATGGTGACTACTCGTCTGTTTGACGGTGTACGTTCTCAAATAAAATTATATCAATTTGCCATGTCATTATCTAGGCCTGTATGGAAGCAGAATTGAGAAAAAGGATTGGTTTGGAAGTTATGACCGTCAAAACATCCATATTTCAACACTAATTTTAACTCATCTTTGGGGTAAATAAATGACTTATGTAGTATGAAAATGGCAAAATAAAAACCGTACAGAGATAGATGGTTTATTGAAAAGTTCAAATAATTTTATTTTGAGTAGATATATCCAGAAGATTCTTCATAATATCTATACGCCCAAAGGTCTGTTCGCGGAAATTTTACGCGCTCGTTTTCCTTATAAATCATCGTCTATTTTACTAAATAAATAAATACATAAATAAAGAAGTTAAAACTAGATAAATAAATAAAATATTATAAATATACTTAAATAACTTTACTAAATAGCGTGCATATTACTCATGCCACGAGTTTTAGTCGTCAACTAGTGGAACCTTAAGTGACGTTTCTTAGGGTTTTTCAATAGCCAGGTAACTTTTATCTGACGAAAAAGTTTGTCATTTTGACAGTTTTTGTAAGAAAATCTGTCAAAACGTCACATTTATTCTTCAGGTAAAAGTCATTTTATGATTGAAAAAGCGGCCCTTAGAAAAAGTAAGAGGTGGAATTACTTAGGCTTGCAACAGCTTAGGCTGGTTCTCTTCTTAGCTACCTAAGTAATAGTGAATAGAAGATTAGTCACTTAGAACAGTTGGTATAACATAACTGGCCAGGATGCCAGACGTTCTTAACTTACTTAATGGAAGCTTTTATTAATATGTGGCTATCACGCTATTCAGTAATCCTACTTTTAACTAACTTGACTCAAAGCAAATCATAAAAAAATTATTAAAAAATTCTACGCCAAAATATCTTAACTAAACTAACGAACAACATATCGAGCGCTTTGCTATTAGACCCCGCCTCTCCGGCGCCGCTACATGTCAGATACGCTTGGTGTAGGCAACCGCCACAACAATGACAGTTGATACACCGGTGTTAGGACGTTTTGGAGCCGAATATCGTGTTAGATGCATGCCGGGAACCTTCATGCCTAGTTAGCTCTATAGGTAGATACATTTTTAGAAAGAACTTTAGTAACTACTGTAGTTAGAATTGTTAAGGGTGTTACGACCAAAAATATGAGCTGGATCGGAACTAATTTAAGCTTTGTGACTAACTGACAGACTACTTGACAATTCAAAAGTGCCAGAAAAAACAAAAAACAATTCATTAAATTATTTTTATTAAAGAAAAAATATACCTATTTTAATTTTTAAACCATCTTCATTCAACCATGTTATAACAATTCTAAATGTAAAAAAAGGCATTTGAAAAGTTTCCAAATCCTTTTTTTTACATCTAAAACTAAATATTCGATATTACGATATTAATTATTGCATTTCATAATCAATATTTCAGTTGCCACATTTCTTAATTCCTTATAGTAATATTGCTAAATTAATCAAAACAGGTAAATATTTGACAGCTATTTACGACGTTGCCAACTTTTAGGATAAACCCTCTAAATTAATAACGCGGCCTCTGACGTGTCCTATTTAATTTACCGTGCCTTGTCTTGCATCATACTGAATTCCTCTCACGCCGAAATTGAAAACAAAAAATCATCAAGCACGATAAAATCATACAAGTATCCATGGCGCACCCATTGTTCCCAAAATAATATAATGCTGGGCTTCCACAGTCCCCCACGTCGCAATATCATTGCATTACATCGCTTCAAACTAGCGGCTGCGTCATACATCGGATTCCACGGAGTAGAATAAACATGGAGTGTTAATATAACCGTAGCCTATCAGAAATACTATGAAAAACATATTTGAACAGCTGTAAGATCCAGTGCTGAAAATGAGCCTCTTGCATCTGATGAAGTGTACGGTTGCGAGGACAAGTTGCCACTATCATCAAGCTTTGCAAACTGGTTGTAATTAAATTCCCATATAGTCACCCTTTCTGGCTCCCTTGATAGGACAATAAGTATAGATACCTGCAAGGTTGCCATAGGCCTGATTCAAAAAAAAAAATTGTCCGGAAGGTAGTTTAATAAAAATATAGGACACGTATTTTTTATTTTTTGAGTAATCAAAAGATTACGGCGATACATGTAGCATACCATCACAGCTTGCTAGATTTTATACTGATTTGTGACGCAGCGAGCCCCCACTCCCCAACTTTAATGCGTGTTTTCTAAGTTATTTTTGATTAATATGATAAAGGAAAAAAATACGTGTCTAATATTTTTTTATTATCTGAAAGACGGACTAATTAGAATTTCTTTTTTTTACTTAGGCAACTACCGTATAGTCCCCGAATGTTTATGATAAGGCTTCGAAAATCACCCAATAAACAACATCGTTTGACGGTGTCCTCACTACTCCTCCTACTCTGTGTCCATCGTCATACATCGCATATTGTGTTTGCTCTGCTGGCGCAGACCATTGTCCGGCCGGTCGACTATCTGCTAATATCACTTAAGCGCTACTCGGCTACGTACGCGTAGTCGATGTACCTATGGACATTGTCTGACAAAATTCCTTTATGTGTCGTCTGGCCACCATATCTTTATGAAAACGTGCATTTGTTGTCCTGTCACTTTGGTTTACCGTAACTTTACAGTTAAGCTTTCTTTAAAAAACTAAGCAAAATTGCAAAAAACTCAAAAGCTTATAAATAATGTATAAATGTAAAAAAAACGATCTACGTCAGCCAACAAACGGTTTTGCAGTTTAGCAGAGGTATTAATTATATCTTGTAAAAAAAATATTTCTCACCATAAACATTTTTTTTTTTTTTACATTTATACGATTGGCAATCCGGGACAATGTCACATTTTATGAAGAGCAATTTCAATGTAACGACAAAAATTTAAAAAAAAACTTTCGGACTCACCTATCACTCACTCTCTTTAATATTTTTCATGATTTTTTTTTTTTTTTAAGGTAGCGTTTGTGACCTTGCTTTACATTTTTTGCCATATCTCCGATGTTATTATCTCGAATTAGATTCTGTTTATTATTTCTAAAAGCTTATGAGTTATTTTATCGGATTAAATAACATTTTTTATTTAATTTTATTGACTATTTATTTAGGTACCTACTGTGTCTTACAAATTGAGTCAGGCCAGAATGTACTTAATACATGATAAGGTATTGATGATTCATCTGAACGTGGCATTAACACAGTCTGTAAAAGTCTTAACAATTATTATATCAAAATAATAATTTATGTTTTCATACGTAAGTATTAAATAAACCGGCCAAGTGCGAGTCGGACTTACGCACGAAGGGTATCATTATCTATAAAAACGAGCAAATAATATCATGTTTGTTGTATGGGAGCCCCCTTAAATATTTATTTTATTCTGTTTTTTATTTGTTGTTATAGCGGCAACAGAAATACATCATCTGTGAAAATTTCAACCGTCTAAATATCACGGTTCATGAGATACAGCCTGGTGACAGACGGATAGACAGACAGACGGACGGACAGCGGAGTCTTAGTAATAGTTACCGTTTTACCCTTTGTGTACGAAACCCTAAAAATATGCGAAAATGCTGCAAGTTCTGAAGTTTTAACAAAGCATTTTTAAAATAAACAGTGGGTGAAGAAAAGCACCGTCAACTGCATATTTCTTGTGTAAATAATGCAGTTGATTGACGAAAAGAGGTCAGTACACTTAGCGGATTAAGTGGTACATGGCCACAATGTTGATCGGTCTGTCACTACTGCAATATTTATTTATCCTGTGGCAGTTTCAAATAAAAGAATTACGATCGGCGAGTTCGAAGGACGTTTGTTAGGGCTTGAACAAACAGTGGTAAAAAAATGCAGTCCACTGCTATTTTTCGACCATTCGTGAAATCACGATCACGCTTGATTTCAGAATAGCCTGTAAACCCTTGTTCTAGAATGCAAGATGGTGAAGCCTTTTTAGTTAGTTAAAGGTTAGAATATTTTGATAAGTTTACACTATCTATGTCCGATTGAAATGTATAGAGATCAGCATACCTAATTAAAACGCATTATTTAAATATCGCAGCATCATGCTGAGATAGGAGCCTTTTTGGCCTCGCACAGGTAGTAATTATTTTTGTTTGTAAGTTTATAATGCTCCTTTTTATTTTTGTTAATATTTGTTTTTTTGTTTTTTTCATTACTGTTTTGTATTTCCTGTGCATGTCCCGAATAAAATATTTTCTTTCTTTTGTTCTTTTCTTTCATACCTACATCTGTGGCTCTCGTTCAATGTTGTTCTACATTATTTCAGATAAATATTAAAACTTTTTAAGGATTTGTCGGTTAAATTTTTCGGCGAACATACAAAGAAAAGCACTTATCCAAACAAAAACGGAATCGTGTGCGCGCCCTAAGGTATATCGATCATCCATTTCACGTTACATAACTCACCCAAGCTTTTGACTGTTATGAAGCAACATAAAACATACTATTACCCTTACGTAAGTATGTTCCCATTACAACATGAAATAAGCGATCATTGTTGATGCTAAGTAGGTAATTTGAGTAAATTTCTTATCGCGCCGGGAGCGGGCTGCGGACCACTTTTCCGAAGTGAGGGTAGGTAGACACTGGCTGTTTATCGGGTGCGGGTACCGCCGCCGTTCAACCGTGAAGATAGTGTTTATATGGAAAACAACGGAATAACGCTTTATTTACATTTTATTTTAATACAGCGTCTCACTCATCACTTTTGATACTGATTCGGTCGAAATTCGAAGAATATTCATACGAAAAGTAATGTGCAGTGTCCTTTTTGTTGAATCGATGTTATCAATAATTGCATAATTAGGCCGGCCACATACAGGGTGTAAGGGACAGCCCTCCGCAGACTGATAGGGTGAAGTCAGTATATCATACTAAGATGACCGGTACATGAAATTATTTCAGGAATGTTATGGGAATCCAATTAACCTGATTTGTTTTATTACCTTACACGCAATGTATCGCTACCGTGGCAAAACGCACGTAGGTAGGTAGCGAACGGCAGCGCAGCGAGAAATTGAACAGCTAATTTCACGCGTCGTTTGTTCAACATCCATTGCTGTTTTTTCTGTTTTACCTGTTCTATTTACATTAATGGAGTACTGCGTACAGAGAATGTAATTTTACATTGAAAGAAAGAAATAGTAAATGAAAAACAAAAATTCGGTGGAATATGATTCAGAATAAGGAGCTGAATGTACCCTGTTAGTTTGCGGAGGGCTGTCCCTTACACCCTGTATATCGCAGAAAGAAACGCAGAAAGGGAGTATTTTTTTTTTAGTGAAATTTTTTTTAGGCGCGCTGGCCATTTTTGAGATGGGTCTAAACCATTGATTTTGCGACACTGTAACGACACCTCATTTTTGTAAACGCAATTGTGCTCTTTATTTAGATGGTCACGGACCAATGTTCTATACAAGTATTTTTCTTCCACCAAGGCGATCTTGTTCAAGTTTTCACTTCTGTCGGCACTCCCGGAGTGCCATCACTTTGTTTTTTTTTTGTTTCTATATATTTTCCAGTGTACTTACAATAAAGTGTATATAAATAAATAATACGTAACCGCCGAAATATCGATTCGGAATTTCAAAAGTTACAAAATCAAGGATCTATCACACACGAACAGTATTTCTCCATTCGAAAATTTCTCCGATTCGAAATTCCGAAAGGGTATTCCATCTGTATGTGGCCGGTCATTTGTATGGCTGCCTTAGAAATTCCGAATCAATATTTCGAAACGGAATTCCTTATGTACGTGGCCGGCCTCATTGAAGCCGTACCGTAATAAATATATTTAATTCTTTAAAGTTTTCATGTTTTAATAATAATAAATAGCAAAAAAAAAACATCAAATTAAAACACACATCCCCAAAATCAACAAAAATTTCGCACCAGATTAATTCACGAACCCTTTCTCTTTAAAAAAATTATAATTAGCAACACATCGAGTTTCCGGACAGCTGACAGTTGCACCTGCGGCGGTGCGCGGGAACCCTAGCTGCGGCTACAGCGCGCCTGCGGGGACGCAGCGGGGCGCCGGCGGCAAAGACGATGGCTCGTGAAAAATGGTCAAGATAATTTACGAACATTTTTATGAAACACGCTGATTTATATGAAACATTTTAGTCAAAATGCTGTCCACGTTTTCATTAGGTAGGTAGGTACTGGGAAGAAGTTTATAAGCAGAGAACTAAGTAACAGTAGGTATCTGTCTGTAGTAGGTACGGTTACCGAATGTACACGATTTATTAGCCTTTGATATTTTACTTTATGGAAACCGTAGACATGCTTTATGATAGACCGAGATGAAAGACAAAATGGAAATAGACGATGAAGAAATAGAGATAAAAAACCTAGAAGTAAGTCGCATCCCTTTGACATCTTTATAACATATCGAAATAAATTTTTTTCAAACATTCTTGGAAATTCGAACATTATTTTGACAACCTTCTTCGAGATTCGAAATTGCTGTAGGTACTGGTCGAATACACGCGAGCGCCCGGCCGGCAATGTTCGTTTAGCGGTCAAATAAATTACTATGAAAACTAATATCTGTCGTGTCATTTAAAAATGGAACGAACTTTTTACTGCAACACACCAAGGAGGTAACTGATCATAAATTTTATTTAAATTTCGATTGGGTTTATCTGTTTGAAGTAAAGAAGAAACCAATGAACATACTGGCACGTGAAAAATTATCGTTGTTCGTCATTGATTCTGATTTTATAATTACTTACTTACTTTAGTTTAAATTTCCGTGCATTATTTTTGAGAAAAGTACTATATAAGCCTTGGCCGCAAACAGGCATTGATGGACTCAGGTATGTGTGTCTCGGCTTCGCTTCGGCCCACATTTTCACGATCGTCCATCAATTTACATACTATGTAGTCGTATTTTAATACCATAGGTTTAAGCCCTGGCGGCTTAGACGTTCAGCAAAAATTTGGAAGAAAAATTTATTAGGTACATGCACGTCCCAAATTATACCAACATCACGACACCCTAAAACTGCCAACTTAACAAGAACAACATTAAAACTTAACTTTCCGCCGTAATTTAAAGTCACGTAGTTTTCATTATATTGCACGGTATGAGTAGAAATTATTAAGTGCTTAGAAGTTTGCTTGACTTTATCGCGACGTTGCATCGATGGGATAATTTTGAAACGAATTACAAACTCCTTGGGAAACGGAGTGAGAGCACTTAGCCGACGCGGACGTTCGCACGGACGCGGACGTTATAAAATCGCAGCGAGATTTTATCGCGCGCTGGATATTAAACTCTCGATGTTAAGCCGAGGGTTGAGAATCCAACGCGCTGGGACGGACTCTCGTCCCAGCGCGTTGAAAAACACACTGTTGGATTTTCAATTCTCGGCGCTAAGCAGAGCGTTGAAAATCCAGTGCACGAAAAATAATCGCACCGATTTTATTACGTCCGTGCGAACGTCGGCTTATGGTGGTATGAAAGTAATTATTGCAATCATAATTTTGAAGATAACGAGGACCGCTTCGTTGTTTTAGAAACTGATTTTGTAAGGGGTGTTCCTTCATTCGTTGTAAATTGATTTGGTTTCTAATTAGACTACGACATGTATATAATATATATAAGATTTTTGCACGAATCATAATGCGAAGCATTAGAGAGTGCTTTGCGATCGAAAAATTTGTTTTGCCTCCTTTCTGCAACTGTTTTTATTGTTAAACTCCTGCTAGTACACAGAACCTACTTAATTTATTACACCATTGTATAGATAAATTTAATGGAGATTGAAATTACACTTTTCAAAAACTGATTTAATGCAGCAGAAACGAAAAAGCATCAAAATGGTTTAAAAAAAATCCCGTTAATCAATGGTTGAAACCTGAAAACATTGTAGCTTGCGAGAAAATGAATTAATTGAGTCAATTTTTTTTTAATAGATTCGTTTCAGCCATAGGAACCCTATTGAAAATCGCTCTTTTGTTAAAAGTAGTTTATTATAATTAATAAAAAACTAACTAATTTAACATCTACAACTATAAATTTCCAGTTTCGACCATCTTCCATTGCCTAGCAACCGACAAAGCAAACCTAAATAGTCTTTGACAGTACGTAAAGATTGCGAGGTGAGAAATTTTACCCATATTTATGGGTAAAAAAGCAGTCAAAACATACTTCATGAAAAGTCGTTTAAATATGTTTCTGTTTTTGACCAAATATTTTTTTCAGAATATTCTATATTTACAATCATGAAGTAAACGTTTTTAAGCCACATTTCGTGGGTTGGGTATCAGCCAGTTTGCTATAGAAATAAAAAGTTATTGACTGCCCCGTTGGACTAGTGGTAGCAAGCGCTACTGTTGAGAATGAGGTCCTGGGTTCGATTCCCGGGTCGGCCAAAATGTTATTGGGTTTTTCCATCTGGAATTTCGCAGAGCAGTTAGGAGTCTGGATCTGTGCCTGGTTGATGACAATAGGCTCATGGGACTTATAATTAACTCCCATAAGCCTATTCCAAGTAGAAAAACCCAATAACACTTTGCCCCACCTGGAAATTGAACCTGGACCTCATGCTCAGCAATGGAACTTGCAACCATTAGACTGACGAGGCACTATAAACTAATTATTTCACTGGTCAGCACCTCACGTGCCTGAATAGTATAGGATAGTACCTACTAATTCCATACTGCCATGATAGTAGTACATACTAATTCCATGCTACCATGCCATAATTCTAAGGTAAGTAGCCATCTTGTTCTAAACTTTGGACTACCGAGCTCTGCTCGGGTGAAAATAAAAAACAAATTTTCCCAGATATGAGACCTATAAGCTAGATCGATTTTAGTCCCTGTAAGCCCCTATACCGAAATCGTTAGAGCCGATTTCGAGAACGTGAGTATAAATATATTTATACAAATATTGCTCGTTTAATATATAGGTAGGATTTTATCGAAAATTTCCTTTTGAAAACTCAATGTATTATCTCCTGTCTACCTAAACTTCGTTAACAAAGCAAAATAAAAACCTAATTAATAAGCAGGGATAAAACATCTACTTTCTTCTTATAAGTAGCTTCAGAACTGACTTCCTCAAAAAATATCCTCGAGAAATTCGAGATAAAAGTATCAAATTAATTTTTAACAAAGCACGGATCTCGCGTTTTTCTTTTGTGGCACCATTACAATGAAAATTCGTTTTGAAATTCGAATATGACGCTTTAAGGTACGCGGGAGAAAATATAATGATTTATTTATGTCAATGGGCGGTATCCGAAGCGGTGTTTTCTTACTCAAATTGGTTATTGTTCGGCATAAAGTTCTTTTATTAGTGTTTGTTAGTAAAAAGAGCAGGTAGGGGGTTGTAGAGTATAATAAGGATGTTTTTATGAATACAATTTCATGTCAAAATGGGCGCACGGCGAATGTTTACCTTAAGTTTGTTTATTTTTTGCGAGTAAACGTGAGTTTTTCTTAAGGCGACGATCACCGACTTTTAATGATTTTATACTGAAAATCACGTCTAAACGAGTAGTGTTAATGATTTGAAAAAAAAATATGTTAAATTAGAGCATTTTTTGAATAAATTAATGTAGGAACATTTTAGATTATGTTTATAGTACATAGTGAAATTAAATTGTAAAGTTATGTCTAAAGCGGATAAAAAACTGAGAAACACGCAAAATCTATCAAGCGTATTTTTCTAAAACCTTCACCTTATTTTTAAGATAATTTAATTACTAATCTTTTAGTATACGTGTTTTATTAAAATGAATTTTGTTTTATATTTAAATCAATAATGCGTATAATTTGGGACAGCGCTCCTTGATGGGCGAGTTCTATTACTGGCTGGGCGTACGACGCGTTGCGTGAGCTCAGTACAGAACACGCAAGCTAACCACTCAAGGTCACTGTCATATATCTGCGTCTTAATACATTGGCAGCGTCTAGACGTGGCCATGTGTGAAATAACCTGGCGAATTGTACACCCACTAATAAACGTTAAACGTAGAACATAAAACTAATAGTGTACGTCACTCTGTCGTAAAGCGTGTTATTAACGAATAAGAACCTTAGTGCAAGTTTCCACTGTGTGTAATCAGGGCACGGAAACGATTTTTTTAAAACGTTTCTTGCAGTTGTCGTTCTTCTTAGTACATTTTGTTCCGAACGAAAACGAAATGAGAACGTTTTCAAAAACCGGTTTATTCTGCAGGACGCAGCCGCGCACGGGGCGTGCGCTGATAAGCATGAACTTGTTTACTAAAATTGTACAGAAAGGAAAATCTTCCATAGTGAGAACTGTTGATAGGTAGAAAAAGAAGGAAATGCAATATTTCTTTAGCACAGACTCAATCTGACTAGCCTTTTCCCAACTATATTGGTGTCGGCTTCCAATCTAACCGGATGCAGCTGACTCCCAGTATTTTACATGGAGCGACTGCCTACCGGACCGTCACAACCCAGTAACGAAACGGGTAATACAAAACCCCTTGGTAAGACTGGTTGTCAGACTTTCGGGCTTCTGACGACCCGTAACGACTGTCAAAGAACCACGAGTGACAGCCGGGACCAACGACTTAACGTGCTTTCCGATGCACGGAGGAGTATCGGTATATAAAGATGGTCACCCATCCACGGACCAACCCTGGCTAGCGTAGCTTAACCTGATGGATCGACCCGTGCGGCTATTATTACTTAGCAACGAGCTCCTTGCCCATAGCATAGACTAAAAGGCACATTGTATAATAAAATGCAGATAAAAAATAAAAACAAAATAATAGGTGTCTGCCTCACGGCTGCGCCAAGTAGGCCCAGTTCAGCAAAAATGCCAGTAAACAAGTGCTTGACACTGGTTTTCAACTCGACCTGAAGTGCGAGGTGATGGCAGGATGTAAATTAATTTTCAACTGCAATGTTTCTGCACACTTAAATAAAATAAATACGAAAAGAAAAAACTTTACTGACAAAAATAATCTCGCAATAATAATAACTTTACAAAATTAAATCTAAGATTAAAAAAAACATTACCCTTTTTAAAATTACATTAAATAAAAAAAACAAAAATGCGTATGAATAAATAAAATCCGTAATACAATGGACTCGCACAACTCATTTGTTCTCAAAGGAGACCAAAGATGAGCTGCCAACTTCTTTAATACATCAAATGCTGTCTAATTTCAAGTTTTTTTTTTTTTTTTTGCTTTTTCTTTTACTCAATACTAAACTGAAACCTCGAATAGTTCAAGAGAAAACGCATTTTCTAGGAGCATCGTCTTCACAAATAATTAATGTGTACAAAATATTGTAAAACATTTTAAAAGAGTAACGGTGGAGTTTCTTGCCCATTCTACTCCATACGAAAACTACCGGAGGGGCGACTAGAATCATTCATTTTTTTTTGTAATTTTTTACGTTCAAAAGTGCCTTCTATGTGCCAGTTTAAAATAAATTATTTGACTTTGACTTTTCAACTCATATTCTGCCTAGCCTTTTCCCAACTATGTTGGGGTCGGCTTCCAGTCCAATCGCGCGACACGAACGAACGACTGCCTATCTGACCTCCACAACCCAGTTACCGGGTAACGGAATACCCATTGGTAAGACCGGTTCGGACTTCTGACTACCCGTAACGACTGTCGGAGATCTATAAATGACAGCAGGGACCAACGCCATAACGTGCATTCCGAGGCACGGAGGAGTCTCGGTATGTTAAGATGGTCACCCATCCACGGACCAACCCCGGCAAGCGTTGCTGACCCTTGAAGATCGACTCGTGCGGCTGTCATTATTTAGACACGACATCTTCAAAGTTATTAGATACTAGCTTCGGCTAGCGGATTCGCCCAAGTAATATCTTTATAAATTATAGCCTCTGTTACTCAGTAATTATATAGCATTCTACTGTTCCGGTTCATTAGTTTTTTAGTTTATTAATTACAAGCAAACATACAAACAAACAAACATACAAAAAATCAAATATTTTCTCTTTATAATATTAGTTTAGACTAGCTGCGCCCCGCATATTCACCCGCATAAGTCTCGATCTCGTAGGAATATCGGGATAAAAACTATCCTATCCTAATTGTCATGGTCTACCCATGTTCCAAATTTCATCCAAATCCGTACAGCCGTTTTAGCGTGAAACCGTAACAAACAAATAAACAAACAAACTTACTTTCGCATTTTTAATATCAATTAATTAGGATAAATCAATTTCAAAGTCAAATCATTTATTTCAAATAGGCCCATGTATGGCACTTTTGAACGTCAAAAATTACAAAATAATTTAATTGATTCTAGTCGCCCCTTCCAAAAGATAGTTTTCGTATGGAGAAGAATGGGCAAAAACCCCACCGTTACTCTTTTAAAAAAATTTACAATAGTTTGTATAAGTACGTACATTAGTTAAATAATTATATGTGAAGACGATGCACCTAGAATAAAATTACTATACCACGATAGGTAAAAATAAATAAAAATGAAGCAACGACAGACAACTTAAAGGCTCTTTGTGTCGCGTCGCGTGTCGCGCCTGTTTGAAAGCGCCTTAATTATGTGATAGATACATGGTGCTCACTGTTTGTAAATACAAGCATTGTAAAAGTAGACGATTTTCCTTATGTTTTAAAATTAATAAGTCAGTGTATCAGGAAGTAATCACAGAATGTAAAATCAATGTCATATAACACAAAATTATAAATTTTACAATTAAATTAGCAACCTATTTGATTTTGTCTTGATTCTAAATTGACCTATGGAGCAGGACCAGCATGTTTCCAAGCACTCTTATCTTGTATATAATCCTCTATTTTGTAATATACTTGTTTACAAAGTGTACTTTTAATATGAGTTTTAAATTTTCTTTCATTTAATTGCAATATGTCACAAGGGATTTTGTTGTAACATTTAACACAGTACCCCATAAAAGATGTATGTACTTTAGATAATCTGAAAAATGGTTGATCTAGTTTATCTTTATTTCTAGTATTAAAATTATGTCTATCACTTATTTTATTAAAAAGATGTGGATTTTTCCTTACGTACATAATATTTTCATAAATGAATTAGCAAGGTACCGTCATAATATTAATCCTTTTAAATAGTTTCCTGAGAGATTCGCGGCGACGTAGATTATAAATGGCTCTGACAACTAATATTCTCTTTGCGAATTGTGATAGGGATTAATTTCTTTTGACATCTGATACGGAGAGAAGGAAGTTATTCAGATAACGGATGAAACGGTTTTCCTGTAGCATGAATATTAATGAATGTACTAGACGAGTTAACTATTCAATGAGCTGCTGAGCTAGACAAAGGTAGCTAGATAAGTACCTAAGTAATATCAGTTGGAATATCTGCATAAAATTATTGAGAAAACTTTTCACGAAAATAAACAACTGACTTCCAAAAAAAAAAACTACATATTGAAAAATAACTTTAATTTCAGAAGTCGATGTCTTTGGTTTTTTCTTTTATTGCCACCGATTTCCGAAACTAAAGTTATTTTTCGTGACAAATAATCGTTGACTTTGACAATTAATCAGCATCAGCCATGCATTCCGTTGTAGCAAATATGTACTAAGGAGAACTTATTTCAAGGTTAATAATAATAAAATATAAATGGAGTTACGATCAATAATGATGATAATATTGATATGTTTATGAAATACCTACTTATAAAATGTTGCTAAATACGCTTAATAGTCATTTTAATACACTTTTCATCTTTGGTTGCGTTTAAAAAGTAGCATCGTTATGTAGAATGGATTGCTTCGCGTGACGTAAATGACAACATTTTTGTCCTTTGACTCGTGACGTGTACTTAAGACTTCAAGTAGTGAGAATACAAGAATCTGGATAAAACCACCGTTCTAAAAGCGACATAGGGAGACAAGCGGCATTGACGAATGCGACAAGTACGAGTGTAAACGCGAGAATTGACACCTTCTCATCACAAAATTGACGGTCAAATTGATAAGGTCACCAGATGGCGCTATTGTACACCGCTAGATCGCGTTGTCGTTGTCGCTTGCTAAATGAAGAACGAAGATTTGTCCCATCGAAGGATTTGTGTGACTGAGTTTTGTTAGGTGTAAAGTATTTGTTGTTATAGCGGCAACAGAAATACATCATCTGTGAAAATTTCAACTGTCTAACTATCACGGTTCATGAGATACCTGGGTACCTAGGTCTGATGACAGACAAACAGACAGACAGACGGACTGACAGCGGAGTCTTAGTAATAGGGTCCCGTTTCTCGCGGGACGCCTGGCAGATGTGAAACATCTAAATTATTATGTACAGGTAATATGCATAAAAGGATAGTTTGCGACGCCAACATTGGCGTTGGCGTTGGTTTGGCATTGGCACTCTTGGCGTGGCGCGTGACGACGTGGTCGATCTGACCCGCCACTATAGATGTTTCACATCAAAAGTGATACTTAAATTTATTTAAGTAAATTTTTTTGTAAATTGTCGCCTGAATTCAAATCAAACACTGAAACTATAGGTACTTGTTAGGTAGGTACTAAACGTTAAAGAAAAATCAAAAACTAAACCCACTAACACTACATACTTTGTTTAGTCCATAACACTTTCAAACAAGATAATATTGTCATTATTGCTCTTAGGGGGACCGTGAAAGAAAACCTCTCAATCCAGGCGATAAGGCTTTGCAAGCTTTAGTTGTGTAATGGTCAACTTAGGAAGATATTAATGAGTTCTCCGTGACTAGCACATGGCGATAGAGGAACAAAAACAAGAGTAGAGGTGACGAATCGCAGTGGTATTCGTTTTTGGTGCTAAATGGGGCCGTTAATGCGACGATAATGATTAACTGAAGATCACGTCTAAACGAGTAGTGTTAATGATTTGGGAAAAATTTACTGGTATGTTGAATTAGAGCATTTTCTTAATAATTTAATATATGAATATTTTAGATTATGTTTAAATTACATAGTGAAATTAATTTGTAAAGTTATGTCTAAGACGAATCACGCAAAATCTATCAAACATATTTTTCTGAAACTTTCACCATTTTAATGATAATTTAATTATTGATGTTTCAATATCCCTACGTGTTTTATTAAAACACTTATTGTTTTATGTACCATAAATTAATAATGCGTCTAAATCGGGACAGCGCTCCTTGATGGGCGAGTCCTAGTACTGGCTGGATATTGGATATTTTCGATGTATAATTATTATGAATGTTATTAAAACAGGTTTTTTACTCATTTCTCTATCAACTTTCTTCATTATCACTGTGCATTTTTTCTGAAAAAGCCTTAGGGACACCAATCGATCGATCGGCGATCGATACCATCGATCTATCATAGAATGGATCAGTCGACCGTCAGTTTTTACCACATCAATCGATCCATCGTCGATCGACGGTAGTATAGATCAGTACAACAATCAATGATGGTTCGATAGACGATCGATGATGGATCGATGGTCAATCGATGGTCGATCGATGATCGATTGATGATCGATCAACGGTGGGTCGATAGTCGATCGACTACTTTATCGATCGGTACCCATCGGTCTGAATAAGCCAAATCATTCAACGTTGCTCGATGGCATCGATCGACGATCGATCGATTGGTGTGGTTTCCACCGTCACACCCTTAGTTTCCACTGTCACAGAGCATGCCATGCATTGTCCGCCTCCTTGTTCTAGTGGTCGTAAGCGCTATACCTACTGCTAAGCATGAAGTCTTAAGGCTCCGACAAACAGACGCGACATGCGACGCGACACAAAGGTACGTCGCGTCGCGCGACGAGCGGTGTCTTTGTGTCTCGTCGCGTGTCGCGCCTGTTTGAAAGAGCCTTTATTGGGTTTTTCCATCAGGAATTTTCCTAGAAGCAGCCCGGAGTCTGGACTTGCCCAGTTGATGGCAATAGGCTCGCCGCCTATTACATTGGACTTAAACATAACTGGCAAAATGTGGGTGTCGTTCAGGACCTTTCGGGAAAATATAGGCAATGATGTTATTTTATTCACTTTTCTTGTCAACTTTTGTCTATTCACATTCATAATTTTCCCTCAAAAAACCTTAATTTCCACTGTCACAGACAAATCCTAGGGGTAACATCGACAATATAAACATGTCCAGAATGAAAACACGGGCGACGGCAGAGGTATTTTTAGCTAGTCTATGTTTTTTTGTGGCTGGCAACGTGCGGAACCTTGTTGGTTTAGACACACCTTTTTGTTAGCCGTGCTACGAATTTGGCGGCAAAAAAGTTATTTTTAGAGTTCTATGGTACGTGAGCATGCTTATTATATTGGGATGAAAAATAAGTACCTAGTAGAGCAACCTGCATTGTACAAATAATGGAAAACATACACACATATACATCTTTTTATTTGAGGCTGACTGTACAATTCCTAATTCACAAACGTCTGGCACATAAATAAGCATATCTACAATATGTAATAAAACCCTGCCCGATCCGAAAGGAGCACTTAGGTACTGCAATTACTACTAACCGCCGCAGAAGGAGACGCCATGGGCGTCGTCGGGAGTCTCAGGCCGATTCCCGGCCACCGCAGGCGCGGGCTTGCCGACGGTGAGCAATGGGTAGCTCGCCGTCCGATAAGGACCAGGCCCGGGTCGAAGGCGGGTTGAGTTCCACGCGCGCCTCAAAGAGATGTCAACAGAATTGACGGGGTCCGCTAGAGCCGATGCCTGCCGGGGCCACGAAGAAAACCGAAAGGGAGATCGCGGCCCCCGGCAACAGGGCAACCGAAGGAACACGGATGGGTTTTAGTCAGTAAGAGTCTGACACGCCCCCCCGCTCCACCCAGAGCGGGAGAAGTTATTTGTGAATTTCCCACGCAAAAAAAAAATAAAAGGATTGAATTGAGCCCGATAAATATTAACACCCGCCAAATGTGACTACTTACATTGATAAATTTAGGAAGGTGGGATAACTGGGCTATACAGAATGCTTTATTTTTCTTACATACTCAAACCTAAGTTGGTCCGATAGTTGTTTATCCCTTTATGAAACAAGTTAAGGACAGTCTCCTAAGACTGTTTTCCTGTAAGTACAACGTTTAAAGTACTGCCTTACTGCCTCGTGACCTCGTCTCAAAAATATACCGTGTATAATGTAAGTGCCTACTTGTTAACGTGTACTATCCCAATAGGTTAAAAACTAAATAGCTTACTAAAAAACAATAATGAAATGAAATGAAATTGTTTATTCTGTAAATGGGATATCGGAATCACACACTTTAACACATCATATTAAAAATAAGCTAGATGAGTTCGGCGTTTCCTATCTGACTACTCTGAGAAGAAAAGCCGAAACAAACTCAGAGGTCGCAGTCTCTTTTAATACCTACAGACTTTTAAGATACAATTTCATTTTAATAATAATCACGAACTTATATCAAAACTTAGTGTATGTTTAGAGTACATTAGAGCCCGTCGCCGGCAGATGGCGCTGGCGCCGACTAACACTAATGACGTCGCTCCCACTAAATTATTTTTACGACTACCCGCGAGACGCGATCTACCACCAAGCGCAGATTCCCCGCACTATTTATAATCTTTTTAATGCTGTCATAGAATGCAACAGACACTTTTAAGATTTTATTTATGAATATTGGTTGTGTTCGTGGTTTTTTGTGAACGAAAATAGTATGAAATAGTTTAAGGGTGGTTTCACGATGAAAAATATTGGTACTTATAATATGTATAAAAAATAATAAAAATCTGTTTTATAAAGAACCTGCGACCCGAACCTGCTTCGCAAGGTTCTTACGACTTGACAAAACATTATGATTTCTTTATTGGAACGAAGTTCTTTAACGCCGCTTGTAAACTTTCACGCTAAAGTGTCAATACTTACGACTGACTTCTTCTAATTCAAAGATAAAAAAGAGAGAGAGCTAGAACGTCGGCAGAACACAACAAAAGAAAACAGTGAAGTGATTACAATGTCGTGGGATAAAATTGTACACATCGACTCGAGTACACTGATAGAGAGGAGAGAAAGTGTCAATTTGATCAAAATTAAAATCCAAGATGGCGACTTTGAAAATTTATTTTTCATCATGGGTGTCGTTTTCATAGTTTTCAAGGGTGCAAAAGCCAATAGTGAGGTCAAAATATAAATCTAAGATGGCGGATCTTAAAATTTTAAAAATTTTCATCATGGTTGTCGTTTTCATGGTTTTCGAGGGTGTCGAAGCCGCTGCAAAAATGTTGTTTTTGTTTTAAATCATATGTGAGAAAGAACTTCGTTCCTGACCGGGGTCCCACGACCGCACACGTTTTTATATTGATATGTAAGTTTAATATTAATACATTGTATTCATAAACCTCCGGAATAAATTCTCTACAAGATGGTGAAAACCGAATCAAAATCCGTTGTGGAGTTTAGACGCGGTCACGTAGACAGACATGAAATACGACTTTAATTACAGATATTCTGTAATTTATAAAATTATTTTTTTGCTTTAGGCGCGTTGGGCATTTTTGAGATGTGAAAAAACAATTGAACTCGCGACACCGTTACCGACACCTCATTTTTGTAAACGCGATTGCGCTCTTTATTTATATTACGTTACTGATCAATGTTCTGTGCTAGAATTTTTACTTTAAAGATTTTGTAATTATTTTTTTTTAGTTTTCACTTCCGTCACCGAATTTAAAAAAAATGCAAGCATGACAGTTAGTATTCATTGAATAATGCCATCCCCTAAGACAAAATCCGCTATCTTGGATTTTCCGAATCACGTTTTGTGTTGTCTACTTTTACCTAAATCTTAATGATTTTCAAATATTTTGCCTTGAAAATATTAACTATCTACCTCATCATCTGCCTAGCCTTTTCCCCAGTTACTAGGTAAAACGATACCCCTTGGTAAGACTGGTTGTCAAACTTTTGGGCTTCTTACTACCCGTAACGACTGTCAAAGATCTATAAATGGCAGCCTGGACCAAAACGGCTTAACGTGCTTTCCGAGGCACGACATACCAAGACCCCTTCTTGGTATGTAAAGATGGTAACCCCTCCACGGACCAACCGCAGCAAGCGTAGCTTAACCCGATCGATCGACCCGTGCGGTTGTCATTATTTAAGGGCTTGCTACACGGCAGTCAACCGCGTCCCAACAGAGGTGACCTTGATGGTTTACAACCGCAGAGTTGGTGGTTTACGACCAAATTTCAAACAGCTCTGCCTGTCGCCAACCAAGGTCACCTCTTTTGGGGACGCAGTTGACTGCCGTGTAGCAAGCTCTTTAGCCATAAAGGCTCGTGCAGACCAGCGCGATATCGCGGAAACTACAGGCAGCGCGACTCTGCGCGACCCTTGTAGCGCCCGCGATATCGCGCTGGCCTGCACGACCCTTAAGCCCCTACTACCTATCTACCTACATAGGTATTAATACTCGTAGATACACTCTAAGAATAATTTACATTATTTATTTCACCTTATGTTTAAAAATAACGCTGAACTGAATTATGTTGATTGAGTCATGTAGTGAGTCAGCGATGATTCATAATGTAAATGAGTTTATATCAAGCCTAAAACAAAAGAAATCCGATTATAATTGCCGTAGAATTTTCCGTTTTAGATAAGGATTCGGAGAACTTTTTCATGTTTTGAATAGTTTAATTTTTTTTTCTTGTTTTGTTTTCATATTACCAGTACCCTAATTGCGTAACTTATTTTCAATGACTAATTTGTTTAATTTTGACAGTTCAATAACATTCATTGAGTTATTTACGTTGTTGAGCAGGTTTTTTTTACAACTTATAAAGCAATGGATTAGCAATCTGTTTCAAATCGAAACAAATTGTGATTGATCGTGTATTACGCAATTAAGGTACTGGTATTTGGAGGCGATAGAAATAAGTTTACTATACTACTCTTAGATCTAAAATAACCTTTTTCCAATAAAATCAATGCAATGCAATAATAAACTAATCAGCTTATAATACTGCTGGGACACAGGCCTCCTCTCGGTGAGAGGTAGTGGGCTGTAATCTACCACGCGGGCCCAGTGCGGGTTGGTAGATAGAAAGAAAGAAAAATGCATTTATTGGCAAAGAAAATACACCTCATAACTATAAATGTCATGTCTTCGAATTTTTGGTTCTAAGACATGCCGGTTTCCTCACGATGTTTTCCTTAACCGCAATAATGCTTAAAATAAAATATTATACCATTACGTGGGCCTCATGCTGACTAAAAAATGTTACCTATATATTATCTAGCTACTTTCATAATGGCGAAGGATTTTCGATTACTTATTTATTACGATATACTACACAAAAACCTAGTTCTAATCCATTTTTATTAGGGTCCTGTATAAAAAGCCTTTCCGATCCGAAATGGGCACATAGATACTACAATAAAATTACCTAAAATTATATATATTTTTAATAATTATTGAAAAAAAAAGTCATTGCAATTTCTAATTCACATTTTCAGTACCAAAATCACCCCAAATCCATAAAAAATTAGAAAATTTTCAACAGCGGTGATTAGTTATGACTTGTAGTCACCCGGTAAACGACTGACGGCCGCCCGCGCCCCATGTAATAAACCGGTAAAATTCCTCATTGAAAAAAAAGTAGCGATTTTTTTTTTTTTCCTGTATATTACTAAGTAAATAGACTCAGTACGATACCTAACAACACCCTCATGAATCGGACAGCGTTTTTTTTTTACATGTATAATATACAAGCATATTAAACCTACCATGTTAATACCTAATGCATCTGCAAATAGAGCCACAACTTTGTTTACAGTTTACAGCAGTACGAAGTTTACAGCATAATATTAAAATATTTTAATCGTCCTTTATCCCAGGTGTAAACTGAGGGCGAGTAAACTAATACACAACACAGTCGTAAACTGTGTTAATAAGTCTAAAACAGCTGGGACTAACTTATACGAGTATTTTCTGTCCATTTTATGATTATTTACAACTAGATGAATTCTGGTAATTAAGTATGACATAAATGGAAAGTTGGTTATTTGATAAATTAATAAGTAGTTATAACTAGGGATACGTAATTTACGTTTTTACGAAATAGATGCGATAAATTCGAAATTTACTAATTAGTGCGAAATTTTGTGTTTTCTATACTTTGCCACATTGAAGGAAATCATTTTTGAAACCTTACAATCCCGTGACGTAGGCAACTAACTGTGCGTTTGCTCTGGCAAAACATTCACATAAAAACATGTTGTGATCTCTATTTCCCGTCAAACATTGTATCGAACATTGACAGAACATAGAGATTTCACCATGTTTTTATGTGAATGTTTCGCCAGTGCAAACGCACAGTAAAGAAGCGCGTCTCGCGCGCGTTATCACGCGTTTGTATGCACAGCCAAAAGTGCAGTATATACAGCCCAGTCAACAGTGTAGACGCTGACAGATATTTTTGTATATACAATATTGTCATAAATGACCGAAGGCAAAGAAACAAAAAACCAAAATGTTAGCTTTTAACAAAAAACAATCATTAGATAAGTAGTTCTTGTAATGATTATGCAAGTAATACGTGATTTTAAATTTTGAGTTTTTTTTTTGCGTTATGTTCGTAAGCCTAGTTATAACCAATCCAATCGAATTACTACACAATATTTGTGTCAAAGAAAATTGACTCGGGAATTACGAGTCAGTTTTGGATGGAAATATTTTTTTCCAACTATATTCTAACAAAAATGAATGAATGAACGATGAATTTTGTTAGTTATATTTAAATATTAATATTCTATGTAAAAGTCTGATTTTATATCAATAAAAAAAGTGGTGGCACTCCGGGAATGCCGACAGAAGTGAAAACTTGAACAAGATCGCTTTGATGGAAGAAGAATACTTGTATAGAACATTGGTACTTAACCTTATTTAAATAAAGAGCACAATTGCGTTTACAAAAAAAATACTTCCAAAACCTTTAAAGTAAAAATAGTTGCATAGAACATTGATCCGGAACGTAATATAAATAAAGAGCACAATCGCGTTTACAAAAATGACGTGTCGGTAAAGGTGTCGCGAGTTTAATTGTTTTTTCCCCATCGCAAAAATGCCCAACGCGCCTAAAGAAGTGTTCACTTCAAAAACTCCATTTTCCTTTTCTCCTCATTTTATTGTCACTACTCCTCGCGTAGGCTTTGGTCACCAATATCTCGTAGCACGTATGACACCTCGTAGTCGTAGCGTCCGCGTCGTAGCACCGTAGTCCGTAGATAAAGTTTTACGATAATTAGAATGGTCATCTCTAAATGGACATGAGTATCCAACTGATTGCGACACGTTTTTGTAGTTAAATGGGCGTAAGGCGTTTTGTGAGTGATTGGGTTTTATTTTATTGTTATCTAAGGCACAGATTAATGCAGATGGTTCACTCCGTAAAATCATTTAAATAAAAAGCGACTCTTGCTACGACAAAATAAAGTGCAATTCAGGTTGCACAGCGCTAATTACCTACAGTTATATTCACCTAGAAGTTGCCTCTCTTTCTATCGCGTAACTTTTATATCTTCTGACTACATTACATTCACTGAATTGGCCTAGCAAGTCGAGCCCGCCGCGTACTTGTAGCTTCATACCTAAAAGAGAGATAATCGTTTGTTTCATGTTGTTAAACAGTTATGTATTCTTTGTCACCATTAATTTTGTTTTGATTATTACTGAAGTTTGCTTCCAAACCCTCAGTACGCCATAACACCCATCTTAATATCAGAAACACACTTATTGCCCATTGTATTCAGTTTATTCAATTTACTGATAGTCTTGCAAAAAGATCAGTCTGTTTCTCTCGTTTACGTAATAGTTATTTATGCTACAAGTGCGGAAAGTAGGTGATTTCCAATGAGTATACAATAAGTCGACACGAGTCGGAAATTATCACGTGTATCATACAAAGTTTTACTATGCATTGTACGAGGAAATAAAAAAACGAGCAAGCCTTACAGTAGCCGTAGATGTGTGTGTGTCTGACATCGTGAAAATGGTTACCATGGATTCAGTACATGGTTCTGAACCCCCATGCATTGAAATATTTCGTCAGTTATAAAAAAAAGTCTGCTGTTTCATAGAAAAGTGCAATCCCTTCGCGGTCAAAATGTATGGAATAGCAGATTTAAAAAAAAATAACCGACGGAAAATTTCAACGCTGGAGCGTTGAGAATCATGTATTGAATCCATGTTAACCGTTTTCGCGTCGATGTAAAAATGCAAAAAACGAAAATTCTAAATCAAAGACACTGACTTCCGAAATTAAAGTTATTTTCCACTTTGTAGTGTTCTTTTTTGGAAGTCGGTTGTGTTTTTTTATAAAAAAAATTTTTCCTTATTCCAAAATTTTTTTTTTTTTCGATTTGCAGACTATTTAAGTTTCGCGTTTTATAACTTAGGTCACCAAATCAAAACACAAAGCTGGCCAAATAAACGCGGGAACATCCAGTAAAATTAGAAGCCTTTGTTTCAATTTAATTCGGTAGTCTGGCTTACTGGCGCAATGAAATTGTAATTAAAGGAATAATATTGTGTCGGAGTCGCCTCAAGCGCCGTTAGACTGCATACGGGAGCGGCTGCAGTTATGTCACAGAGTAAAGAGGTAATGGAGTCCTTAATCGTATGCCTACTTATACTTTTATGTATTTATTCATATTTTTATATTCTGTGGCATCACCATTGTTTGTTTTGTGGTACGCTGTAACTAAGTCTTTAATTAAAAACAAGATTTAAGTTGTTATCAACGAAGCGTAGGTATGTAGCCTATGTACCATGTACAAAACCTACATTTTTATCGCTCTTAAATCGTTTTTTTTTTTCTGAATGGGCTAAGCAAAGGTGTGAGCCTAGCATAAGCATAATCAGCCTATAATGTTCCCACTACTGGGACACAGGCTTCCTCTCTGTGACAGGGAGTGAGCCGTAATCCACCACGCGGGCTCAGTGCGGGTTGGTGGACAGGTTTGATTTTTACGAACTAAAACTACACGGTTGAAAATTAATGACCGTCCTCTCTAATCACAGCCCGTTGCACATTTCAGGCAGAGGATACAAGTTCATTCTCCCTTCGCGCTTCAGTCTATTAATCTCAATACCTTTTTTCGTCAATGCGATTAAAAACTATTAATATGGAAATCTGTTTACATTTCATACATAAACACAAGGTTCCAAGTTTCTTACTGATTTTAATACCACCGTTTGCCAAAATATGTATTATCACTCCATTCGCTCTTACTCCGAGTGCAGTTTCGAGATAATCGCTGCAATAACAACAATTCTTGAGATCTAATTACAGTGAATCCGAATACCGAGACACCATACACCAGTATTAAAGCTCGTTTAGCCAAATAGCATGTTCAGTTTTGGAACTTTGGTCCAAGATGGCGTTTCCAAATATGTATTTACTTTTTGTATTCGTCAGCGGAAAATTGATTTTTTGTTTAAATACTTTAATTTTATTTTTCGGTTAAATCATCTTCAATTATGTTATCTCTAAAGGAGAAACTGACTGACTGACTGACATATTAACGCAGAGCCAAAACCACTGGGACTAGGAACGTGAAATTTTGAACACAGCTTTCTTTTGTAATGTAGGGGAGCACTAAGGGGTTTTTGAAAATTGCTTTTACAGAGGGTGAGTCATAAATTATTGCGGTTTTGACCTCATAATATAAAGAAAGTCTGTCTTATTAACACATTCATAATATTCAAAATATAAACCATTGTGTTCAATGGTCAATACCCAGCAGCCAGTTCTTTTATCCCTTGAAAATACCAGTCTTTTGTTTTAGACGCGAAGAAATCTCGGATGCCGTTTTCAACATCTTGCAGATTGTTGAATTGTCGTTTTCGTAAGAAGTGAGCTAATGCTCGAAAAATGTAATAATCAGACGGCGCGAGATCAGGGCTGTATGCTGGGTGAGGCAACAGCTCGATTCCTTTCAGTTCCGATATTTTTTTCTTAGTTAAACTTCCAGTATGAGGAGGAGCGTTATCTATCTGCAACAGTGATCGTTGTCGATTAATCAAAGCTGGATATTTTTCACTCAGAGCAGCATACACACGTTCCAATTGGGCTGCGAAAAGCTCTGCTGTAATTCCATGGCCATCTGGAATCAACTCCCAATATACTGGTCCCTCAAAATTCCACCATTAACACAACATTACCTTTTTTTCGAAGCAATCTCGTTTGGCAACCGGTTCCGGCACCTGACCACGCGATAACCACTGTTTTTTTATATCTGGATTTCTAAAATACACCCACTTTTCATCACATGCGACGATTCTTTTGAAAAAACGATCGTCAAGTGGATTCTCCAGCAAATGTTTGCACACATCTATTCGACGTTTAGCCTGTTTAGGGGTTAACTCGTGCGGAACAACTCGGCAGCTCTTATAACTCTTCCCAAGCTTGTGTAAGTGGCGAACGACACTAGATTGAGATATGTTAAGTTCGCCAGATAAGTCACGAGTACTTTTGCTAGGTCCCGCTTCTATAGCTTGATGTAATGATTCGATATCCGTCGATATAGGTCTTCCAGCACGTGGTTTATCTTGAAGGCTTAAATCTCCCGATCGAAAACGCTGAAACCAAAATTGTGCTGTCCGTTCTGTAACAGAGTTTTTACCCTCCACACTACGAATTTCTCGAGCAGCAGTTACAGCTGAGACACCTTTTTTAAAGAAAAAACGAAGAACTCCTCGAATAACTAGCTTTTCTTCCATTTTGTTTATTTCACACATTTTTATTTACGAATGCAAAAGCGATGCGCGCTGTGTACCTCAAAACTACAAGAAAATGACCTTCACATCGTTATTCCCTGTTTGCGTTTTCTTTCGTTCGTAAACGCGTTTAAACTTGTTCAAATGACTAGTGCGTAACCGCAAGAACTTATGACTCACCCTCTGTATTTTCTCTGAAAGTTTCTTGGTAAGGTAACTAAAGAGTCATAGTAATCAATCTGCCTAGCATTTTCCCAACTTTGTTGGGGTCGGCTGCTAGTCTAACCGGATGCAGCTGAATACCCGTATTTTACATGGAGCGATGCCTTTTTGACCTCCACAACCCAGTTACTGGGTAACACGGTGGTAAGATTAGTTCTCAAACTTTTGGGCTTCTGACTACCCGTAAGGACTGTCAAAGATCTACGGAAAACAGCCGGGACCAACGGTTTAACGTAAATTCCGAGCCACGACAATAAACGTTCAGATATGTCTCAAAAATAACTTAAAATTAAGCTATGATTTTGCCAACCTTTAAAATCTCTTTAAAAGTATATGTAGCATGGTGTGTAAATATGAAGGCGGATGCAAAGCAGACACCCATAGTCTGTGCTGCATTATCTTGCGAATGGCTTAAAACAGTAATAGTCCGTCCGAACACATATAATAATTTATAATAATATTGAATTGTTACTTAGCCTTCTTCCTTTCTCTCCTAATTTTGCTGTGCCCGACAGGGTCCATATTGTATATATCCATATTCTTTAATATACCATCTATGTAATACATATTAACGCAATAAAAAATTGAGTATTGAGTATTTAACACAGCTGCAAATCAGCAGTTTGTAGTGCAGCCGCATTTGTTTGTATAAGGCAATAAAAGGCTAAATTGTGAACTGGGTGAAATGGGTTGGAACTGTGACAAACCGCGCGCCGAGCGAGCGCTACTTCTAAGTTGCTCGCAGCTAGGCAGACTATATAGTATTAGCGCAAGGTGCGTCACGTCGCAAGCGAGTTTGATACCTGCAGTGTAGACAGCCAGTACTTATAAGCTGTATTGGAGCCGTTTTGGTTGAATAAATGTCTTTCGGAGCCGATCACATTGCAGACATTTTTCAAAAGACTGTAGTGTAAACGAATTTGTAATACTTTATTCATACGGACGCGTCTGCATACAGCTTCTGTCTATGTTGCATCTGCCTTTGTATTTACGCAGCTGGGGTTACTTCTTTAAGAAGTAATCAAATAAATTAGTTTTTACTTAACACTAGCATTGGTAAAAAAACGAACCTTTTTGTGATATACCGTACATCAATCATCTTTTTTTTACCTTCACATAATTTCGGCTAATGTTAACACCTAAAAAACGTTCCACTTCTAATAACGTTACGTAACAAAACAAATTAACAATGAATCATGAGTTACCCTTGAACCCGTCACTCAACAGTCTGTCTGCAGTTAACCTATCATTAACTAAACTATGATTAACTTTAACTAGTTTACGGCACAGTAAAGCTTCGGCCAAACCTGAGCGGGAGGCGGGAAGCGAAGCGGGAGCGTCTAACGCGCGGCGGACGCTGCTCGTGTTATTATTTGGTGCCTTGCACACCTACGCCACCGCGACGCGGGAACAGTGCGTCGGCGAAGCGGGAGTGAGCGGGAAGCACGCGTCTTGTGGTCAGACGTGTGTACAGATCATTACATTATTTAAACTCCACGATAACAGACGATAATAATATAGAGATGTTTATCGAAAAAGTAAGAGAACATACTCTTCTATACGATCTGAAAAATCCTGGATATAAAAATATACGTAAAAAAGGATAAAATATGGGACTCAATCAGTCCGTTCCGAAAGGGCAAGCAATAAAAGGTCTTCTTCATCAGAGTCAGACTCTGATGTTAAATATGAGACTGACATAACACAACAATTTAGGTGTTACACTAAGCTATTAGACGTGCGGCTGTGACTATTCACTAAACAAAATGCAGTTCGCTGTTCGCGCTGTAGTCGCGCAGGTGTGCGCGATAATTAACGCGTTAAAGCTCGTGCAGACCCGCGCGATATCGCGGGCGCTACAAGGGTCTCGCTGCTTGTAGCGCCCGCGATATCGCGCGGGTCTGCACGAGCCTTTAGTTTCGCGTTGTTAACGGTCCCGCTTGCTTTGCTCCCACGTCCCGCGTTGTAGTCGCTCAAGTTTGGCCGAAGCTTAATTATTGCTAACAGCGACCTGTTAAATATCGAAGGTTAGTTTTAATGGCCAGGTTTTTTAGTGTTCATATTTAAATTTGGGTTCTCTTGTGAATTGATCTGTCTAATAGACTAAAGCAATCGCTTTTTTTGATGAAATTATTTAAATAATTTGATCAAGGAACACACGAATACATATTTACGTATAGAAGATGCGATAAAGAAAAAATGAGAATTACCTACCATAGAATTCTATGTTCTATGTTATGGGGTTTGGTTTCCGCACTTAGTCCGTCAGGTGGACCATTGTACGCGGGCCATGGCGGCCGCTTGGGGGGTTATTCCAACCAGCCCACCTCCCTCCAGAAGTTAATCAAAACTCCTGGTCTGTTCAGAACATCTGTGAAAGATCTGGGTGACCCGAGGGTTTCTGTTCTAATCTGGGTGACGCCTGTGCATTCAAAGAGCACGTGCGCAACGGTTTCCTCAGCCTCCATGCACGCCCTGCACAGAGGACTGTCCGTTATGCCTATCGTGTGGAAGTGTTTGTTTAGCGAGCATTGTCCCGTGATGGTCCCCGTCACCAGGCACAGGCCGTTCCTGTCCAGGCGTAAAAGACTCCTGGTTAACTTGCTATCCAGGGATGGCATAGCTACCTTGGACTGCCTGCAGCCCGGTGTCGAGGTCCACCAGTACTCCGCTTGTGTGAGGGTGAATTCCTGTAGCCACCTGCGTATTTGGTTGAAGGGGATTGGTACGATAGGTTCGGGTCCACAGACTGCCGTGCTAGATCCTCTTCTAGCAAGTTCGTCAGCTGCGTCGTTATCTAGCGATCCACAACCATAGACTTCTTTTTAAACGACTTCCAAAAAGGACAAGTATGTTCATCGATATTTTCGTAAGTGAACCGATAAAAAAAAAAAAAATCATTTGGTAAAGGAAGTTTGCGTGGTGATCCCATTTAAATTTTATTAACTTTGCTTGAGTAGTTTTTGAGCTAGCTTCAATAAAACGCAGACACCAATCTACATGGTCTTCACGTGATCTGACGAAGATTATGTCTGGACTTTAAAAGAGATTGTGACCTCTGAGTTTGTTTCGGCCTTTCATCTCAGAGTAGTCAGATAGCAACCTCATCTAGTTTTTAAAATAAGATTGACGTGTAAAAGTGTTTGTACAAACCTGCTTATAGAAATAAAATAATTTACCATTTATCAATACGTATTTTTTCCCACTTAGTTTGTGGCTGATGTTCTAATAAGTTCCTGTCATTGTTATTTACATAGCAGGTGGTATTCGAACTTGTGTAGGGTAGTTACCACAGCTAAAAGTGAAAAGGATAAACTTTTACAAAAAAAAAAAAAAACCAACCGACTTCCAAAAAAAAAACACTACAAAATGTCGGTGTCTTTGGTTTTGAATTTTCGTTTTTGCCACTGACTTCCGAAATTAAAGTTATTTTTCACTTTGTAGTGTTTATTTTGGAAGTTTGTTGTTTTTTTTTTGTAGACTGTTTTTTATCGTATCAGTAATAACTATAATTATACATACTATTAGGGAAGGTTGAATGTACTGAAATAAGCACAAATACATATTAACTTGATTTACTAAAATATGTACAGAACTCCTAACCCACCCCCGTCGTGATCAACTTAAGCTAATAAAAAAGGTGTGTCAAAATTACCTTTATTTTCAAAACTCATTTAACTGGCTCAGGCTATGTATAGTATGTATACCTATTATATACATGTACCCATATCACTTATCTATACATACATCGCTCCAGTCGTAAATTAATACCTCTTAATGACTACCCCGAAGCGTTTAGCAAGTTTTTATCGGTTCATCCACACGTAAGCACTGTGCCTTTTGATCAGACTAAGTTATTTCAAGTTAAAAGTACCATTAAGGAAATCAAAATCACTTCGTTCATTGGCTTTGATTATACGCTGTTTGTTGTTAAGCGACGTCTATATGAGCATTAAAGTGATTTTTTTAATTATATATATTTTAAATTAATTGATAATAGACATTCGTTTTTACGGTGCTATCTCTCTGAAGGTAAGTTTAAGTTAAAAATTCTTTCAGGCTTCGGGTTTAAGAGCGTGCATTCTGAAGTGGGCCACGTCGCAAATAGCTGTCAAATATTTCGCTGTTTTGATTAATTTAGCAATATTACTGTATGGAAATATAAATATCGCTAATTAGTGAACTAAAATATTGATTGTGAAATGCAATAATTAATATCTTAAATCAAATCAAATCAAAAATATTTATTTGCTAGAATATGGTACATAATGGTGTTACAATAATTTTGTTTCTGCATATCCTGCCAAAACGATGGCGTGCAAATTTATACATACTTATAATGTCAATTATTTTAACTCACAAACTACAGATTCTATTGACTTATCTTCTAAATAGTCCTTAATCGTATAATAACTTTTCAGTAGAAGCAGTTTGAAAATATACTTTACATATCTCTTGCTCTGTAAGTACACCCTACACCCCTGAATGCCGGGGTGTATGACTATCATTACAGCATAGGTTTTGGAATTTGAAAAAAGAACTGTCATACTCATACTGCACGAAGAATATTTTTAAAAAGTTAATTTTTTTTTCTCGGTATCGATTAATTACTCGAATCGGAATCTAGACAATTTATTTTATAAAGATTTTATTTTAAATATGGAACTATTTGTTTCCACATCGTATGTTAGATGGAATCGATTTAAAAATCAAACTGTCCAGCAAGATTTGACGCGCTTGCGTGCGTGAAAAAAAAAAGGCAGTCTACTAGTAGGCGCGAAAGCATCGCGAAAATAATTAATTTTCTTGTTTGAGTTGTTTTTCAAAAGTTTTAAACATGTCTAGTGACGAAGACATAGATCTAACGCCCGATTTTATTAAAGAAAGGGCAAAAACAGTTGTCGAAAATATATTACCGCCGAACTCGAAAGAAAGATATGTAAAGGCATACGACGAATTTATGAAATGGCGGTCAGAAAAAAAAGTGAAATCTCTTTCTGAAAGTGTTTTTATATCATATTTTGATGAATTATCTAAGAAGCTACAACCTTCCAGTTTATGGTGCTTTTATTCCATGCTAAAATCTACAATGATGACAAAACATGACGTGAATTTGAAAGATTTTTCTAAACTTACTGCTTTCTTGAAAAGGCAGTCTGACGGCTTTAAAAGCAAGAAATCGAAGGTATTTACTGCAGAAGAAGTACAGAAATTCTTAAATGAAGCTCCGGATGAAATTTATTTAGCAATAAAGGTACCTACGTATTTACTTGCCCTTTTTAATAAGTTACCAAAATATTTCACAAAAATACTATGCGAATTTGGTGCCTTTAATACAACTTATGTCTTTTTTACAGGTTGTTCTAATTTTTGGGATATCGGGAGCCTGCAGAACCGTGGAATTGACAAACTTGACAATAGAAAATGTAGAAAAACATAACAAATTACTACTCATAAAACTGCCTAACACGAAAACTAAAATTGACCGGTCATTTGTTGTGCATGAAGAATTTGCAAATTATGTTGAAAAATATCAAGCTCTTCGGCCTGAAAACGTGGATACAAATCGTTTTTTTCTTAATTACAGTAAAGGAAAATGCCACAGACAAGTAATAGGAAAAAACAAATTTAC
This sequence comes from Omphaloscelis lunosa, assembly GCA_916610215.1. Lineage (NCBI taxonomy): Eukaryota > Metazoa > Arthropoda > Insecta > Lepidoptera > Noctuidae > Omphaloscelis > Omphaloscelis lunosa. The sequence goes on from OU744247.1 coordinate 8,121,538, forward strand.
AGGCATGCCAAAGCAAATAGCCACATGTTTAAAACTGAGTAACGTAGAGTTATACACCGGGCATTGCTTTCGCAGAACATCAGCGACTCTATTGGCTGATTCGGGAGCCAACCTCACTCTGTTAAAAAGGCACGGCGGCTGGAAGTCCAGCAAAGTGGCCGAAGGTTATATCGAAGATTCGATGGCAAACAAAAGCAAAATTACTTCTAAAATAACAGAAAATATAAACTTAAAATCACCACGTCAAAGCACATCATCTGAGCCATTTTTTAATGAAGAAAATAGTACCAGTCAACTGCCGCCATTTACGATGCAAGAACCTCAAGTCACTCAAACTCAAGTCTTATCATCACAAACTCATATTCAAACTATAAATATACCTAAAAAGAACGTGACCATATCTCTTACAAATTGTAATAATTTTACTATTAATTTTAATTAAATACACATTTTTTTCTTCTTAATAAATGTTCATTGAAACCTGCTGTCTTGTTGTTTACTTACCTCACAATCGATATGTAAAGCAGAGTATTTATCTCGGGCGTAAGCATCAATTGCATACTCGGGTTAATTAGCGCCTTCGCTTCGCTCAGGCGCCAAAAACCTCGTATGCAATTGATGTCATACAGCCCTTGGTTAATAATCTACTATTTTTAAACATTGTCAGCGGTAGGTTTTGTACACTATTTGGTAAATGGTTGTATATTATAATGGCCATGCAGTATGTATTTTTCTTAAATAATGTTAGTTTTATTGGCGGTAGCTGAAGTCTATCTTTAATTCTTTATGGCGTGATGATCGGCAATTTGGTCTGGTAATGGTAGTTTCAAATAAATTATAGTTCCTCTTAACAAAAATACACATTTCAAAGATATACAAGCATGGCAAAGGTAAAATTTTTAGTTTTTGAAATAGTGGCTTACAGCTGTCTAGAAAATGAGCTCACAAATTGCTCTGACACATTTTTTCTGAGCTTTGAAAACTCTGTCAAACTCTACTGAGTTACCCCATATTATAATACCGTATCTAAGTATGGATGATACGTAACCATGATACGCTAACATTGCACTATCATAGTTAATTGTTTGTCTAATTCTTTTCAAGACATATATAAATCGATCTATTTTAACAATAATTTTATTTATGTGTGGTTTCCAATTACAATTTTATCGACTGTTATACCCAAAAATACACAATTTTCGACAGTGGTTAAGTGAGAATCTTTATAAAGAATGTTTAGTTTATTTATGTTTGCATTGTATGTCTGAAATTGTATTATATTTGTTTTAGTCATATTTATTTTTAAGTTATTCTTGTTTAGCCAGCCGATTGCGTTATCCATAGCTTCGACGATTTCGTTTTCTAAATCCTTGTAATTATCACTCTTAATAATTATTGTAGTGTCATCAGCGAATAGTATGCACTCCTTCCCTATTGCTTCGGGAAAGTCGTTAATGTATACTTTAAAGAGATCTGGGGATAAGATACTACCCTGGGGCGTGCCATAATTATTTTGTTTATATTCTGACCTAAAGGTGTTTTGTTGATTTTTACAAGTTTTTGTTATTTCCACACATTGTACTCTATCCGAAAGATAACTTTTGATCCAGTCATTGGCTTTACCTCGTATTCCATAGTGCTCAAGCTTTGAAAGTAGTGTTTTATGGCAGACAAAATCAAAGGCTTTCGTCATGTCGAGGAATACGCAACATATTTTAGAATTTTTATTTAAGCTTTCAGTTATATGTTTTATTAGCGCAAAGCATGCCAGAGCAGTTGAACTCCCTTTTCTGAAACCATATTGTTCTTTTTTAATTATATCACATGCTGTTAAAAAGTTCTCTATTTTGATGCACATTACTTTCTCAAAGATTTTGGATAGGATTGGAATTAAATTTATTGGGCGGTAATTACCCATGTCCGTTTTTACACCTTTCTTATACAGTGGTTTAACAATCGACCTTTTTAAACGCGTTGGGAATACGCGTCTGTCATCTAAACTCGGCGCACACATTTTTAACATTTTAGTGCTCAGGTCGTCATACCCCGAAGGGGTCCACTAGGGCCGATGCCTGCCGGGGTTGCGAAGAAAACCGAAAGGGAGATCGTGGCCCCCGGCAACAGGGCAGCCGTAAGAGTCTGACACGCCCTCCCGCTCCGCCCAGAGCGGGAGAAGTTATTTGATGATTTCCCACCCTCAAAAAAAAAAAAAAAAGGTCGTCATACCCAGTCGAGTTGGTATTTCTAAGACTATGAATTATTTTATATACGTCTGATTCATCTATCGGAGTAAGGAAAATGCTTTTAGGATTTTGAGGAGTGGGCATGTCATATTGCATGTTTTTATGAGTATTGTTGGTCGGTTTTGTTTGAGATATATAGTAGTCATTAAATAAGTCGCATATTTGGTTCGGATTGTCATAAATTTTACTATTAGCATTGATTTTGTCAATTTCAGAGGCACTTGTCATATCACTATCTGTGTTTGTTTTAATCATATTCCAGGCGGCTTAACACGGAGTATTTAGTTTTAGATGTAAAAAAAGTATTTGGAAACTTTCCAAATGCCTTTTTTACAACTAAAACGGTTACAACATCAAATTCTGTGTTATGATTGCAATGCATTATCTATATTTAAGCGATATTTCATATTTCCATACAGTAATATTGCCAAATTTATGGAAACAGGTCATTATTTGACAGCTATTTTTGCAATGTTGCCACCTTTTAGAATAAACGCTCTTAAAGCGTAATAAAGGGGCACACAGGTACTGCAAAAACATTATCAAAAAATAATAAAAAATCTTATTCCTATTGAAAATAAAAAAATATTGCTATTTAAAATGCACATTTTTATTTCGAAAATTACCCCAAATACAATAAAAATTAGCAAATTTTCAACGGGGGTATGACTTGTAGAGACCCGCTAAACAACGGCCGCCCGCGCCCTGTTTATTAACCCGTTAAACTTCCCATTGAAAAAAAGGGGGCAATTTTTTTTCTTCTTTTTTCCTGAAAACGTCCACGTAAATAGACTCTCAGTACGATACTTAACAACACCCTCACGGATCGGACAAGGTTATTTTACATGTTGTATAAACATAATACTAAGTCCCAATTTCACCATTAAATGTGACCTTCACAACATTTAGGTATAATTAACCAGCCTTTTTGGTCCATTGCAGGACAAAAGCCTCTTCTTATACAGAGAAGGCACGAGCATTGATCACCACGCTTGCTCAAGACGGGTTGGCGACTTCACATTTATATTGACTATAATAAGTACAGGTTTCCTTACAATGTTTTCGTTTACCCATGTCAGTAACATCCAAGATAAACTCAGAATGTACATATAAGTCACATTGGGATTTGCCCGGATTTGAACATTAAGACGCAGATATCTGCCAGTGACCTTGACTGGTTAGCTTGTGTTCTGTATTGAGCTCACGCAACGCGTCGTATGTCCAGCCAGTAATAGGACTCACCCATCAAGGAACGGTGTTCCAAATTAGACGCATTATTAATTTAGAAGGATCATAATACAAAAGTAATTTAATAAAACACTTAAAATGGTGAAGGTTTTAGAAAAATACGCTTGACAGATTTTGCGTGATTCTCAGTTTTTTATCCGCCTTAGACATATCATAACTTAACAATTAATTTCACTATATAACATAGACATAATCTAAAATATTCTTATATTAAGTTATAAAAACATGCTCTAATTTAACACATATTTTCCAAATCATTAACACTACTCATTTAGACGTGATCTTCAGTATAAAATCATTAAAAGTCGGTTATCGTCGCCTTAACAAGTAAAAATACTAACATCATAAAGACCTAAGCTACTGCCAAAAAACTACACATCCAACTAACAGTTAATATAGAACTGTCTGGACATTTTCAATTCAATGATGGAGGGTACTTTCAAAAGAACTAATTCGGTCTGTAAGTTGATCCAGGCGGGCCCATTAGAATGATTGCTGGCCCAACGGACGGACGCTGATGCAAACTGAAGTATAACAGGCGCTACAGGCGCTCTTAACAGATTGAATTTTATATACGACTCATAGACATGTTTGGTTGGCTCTAACTAAGTTAGATGTCTGGCGTCCGTCACTACTTGCGGGTACAACGAATGTTGGAGATAGATGAATTAAAATTATTTCCAAAATAAGATTGTAATTTTAGTTACGTGGTAGAAAGTCCACCGAAAGTAGGCCCCTCTGTCTGTCTGTTACCTTTTTACGCCTTAGCAGCTGAACGAATTTTGATTAAATTTGGCACACAGGTAGACAATGACCTGGGTTAAGACAAAGCCTACTTTTATTTCGGTAGTACGATCTTGTGGGATAATTTCCGACCTCCGAACCCACGGACGAAGACTACAATAACCTTTTTTTTTTTTTGGTTGGGAAATCATCAAATAACTTCTCCCGCTCTGGGCGGAGCGGGAGGGTGGGTCAGACTCTTACTGACTAAAACCCACCCGTGTGCCTTCGGTTGCCCTGTTGCCGGGGGTCACGATCTCCCTTTCGGTTTTCTTCGAAACCCCGGCAGGCATCGGCCCTAGCGGACCCTGTCAATTCTGCTGACATCTCTTTGAGGCGCGCGTGGAACACAACGCGCCGTCGACCCGGGCCTGGTCCTTATCGGACGGTGAGCTACCCATTGCTCACAGTCCGCAAGCCCGCGCCTACGGTGGCCGGAAATCGGCTTGCGACTCCCGACGCCCTGGGCGTCTCCTGCGGCGGTTAGGGGCGTGAGGGCGCGAGATTTGCCTCTCCCTCACGCGTTCCGCCTCCTCCTTCGCGAGCATTATCGCTTCGCAGAAGGAAGTGACGGCCTCCCATTTCCTCTCGCTCCGTACCATGGCCTGAACCAGGGCCGGACGCGAGAGATCACCGCCGCCGATCGCCTCCACGAGGACACGGCGATGCTCCGCCCAAGCTGGGCAGACCTCCACCGTATGCTCTACCGTGTCCTCCGGGCGATCCACGCAATGATGACACCCGGGCGTTTCCTCCCGCCTTATCCTGTGCAAGAACCTCCCGAAACAGCCGTGTCCGGTGAGGACCTGCGTCAGGCGGAAGGTGAGGACGCCGTAGCACCTCTCTAGCCACTCCTCAAAGAGGGGTCAGATTACAATAACCTAAGGCAACGATAAACAGGAATAAGTATTTCGCAAGCAACCAAAGATCTATCCTGCGTTCGCAATTCAGTATCCAAACATGTAAACAAATATGTGTTTTTGGATAAATAACTTTAATACTCACACATGAAGTTCATTTTGCATTACAACTTTAAACATTTTTATGACTTTGTCAACAGTATCATCACTCATTCTGAAATCAATTTAATTAACACAACAATAAAGTTGATATTTAAGTGGATATAACATCAATTGGAATCAAGGATTTGAATATAGAATACGACTATTATTATTGATAGTCAATTTATAGCAACTGAAATCATACCTAAGTCGTAAAAATAACTTCCCTTTCGTTTAATTGTGTGGATTTATCGATAATTTCGATTACTACGTCACATTATAAATAAAATGCGTTTTAATTTAAAAGTGGGATTGCGTATGATAATGAGATTGCATTTTGCAGTCAACATTTAAATATCAAAAACCACAATTCTAAACCAGTAATATCGCAAGTAGACTAGACTTGTACATTAACGCAAGCAATTTCAGCTACAAACGAAACGCAAACGTTTCTAGCACATTTATATACGTAAATAAAATTACAATTTTCAATTTAGAGTCGTCATAACGCCATATAGTACCGACGTCTAAATTTGTGAAGAGAGCAGTCGACAGCATCGGTCTCCAAGCACTCGCAAAAAGAGGTGTTTACATGCATTTTATACCGCGGGAGCCCTTATCAAGTCGCAACGTTCGCGCCCGCCGGCGTCGTCAACCTTCTAGAAACATTTACTTGTGAAACTGAAAGGCCGTTTTCAACTTAACGCGGTCATATTCCACGTGAAAATTGAAAAAGTTTATGTTACGACCTTTTTTTAACATCTCGGAACGGTATACGGAGTTTAATTGATGTACCCGAGACTGTTACCCCAAGTGTTGTGCATTCATGGAAAAGTATAAAATGTTCATCCGTATTCCGTAATTACGCTCTATGAATTTAATTATTAGTAGGTATTCTAATTATGCATTTAATTGAAGGGAGGTTTTAGTGTTTCACTGGGGCTCGCGTCTTTGGGATGGCGTGCTTTTTAAAAAGAGTCAGCTTTAATCAAGTTTTTTTTTTTGATTGACCGAGCGATCGAAGCGTCTTTGCTTCGAGTCTAGCAAAATTTGCTTTCGTGTGTCAGTTCCTCTACTGGTCGTATTTTACAACCGATCTGGACGATACTTGGTATACATATTTTTCGACTTTATAGTTTTTTTTGGTCGTCAGGGATTTTCGATGAGTAGGGGGTACTTCAAAAAGTGGCAAAAAAGGGGCTACTGGCTATCTCCGCCATATGAGATCCAATTTCGATGTTTTTTTTTTTTTAAGTGAAAACTTCTTGAGGCTCGTTGGGCATTTTTGAGATTGGACTAAACCACTGATTTCGCAACACCGTGATGACACCAGCTTTTGACTATTAAAAAGACATCAACGCGTTGATTACCGCGGTGCCGATTTTTTTCAAGTTTTCACTTCTGTCGGCACTCCCGGAGTGCCACTGTTTTTTTTTTAAAGATAGTCACTTTAAGTTGGTCTCATAACAATTTGGTGAAGATTGTGTGCCAAAAAGTTTGTGCTCGCGAGGTCTACTGTTCGCTAAGTTAGTTATCATTAACTTTTTCTACTATACTAAGTTGATGCTCTGTAGATAGTGTCTCTTCTGGATCTCATGGACGACAGACGAGTTATTTTATTATATCCTCCTCTCATCAGCAGCACATTTAAGCCTACTTGATACAATTTATTGAGACCATCCATCCGTAACAACCTACGTCCTGTTTTAAGTTGAATTGTAAAGTTTTCTTTCCCACTTTCTCGACATTCTAAGTAAAACTTACATTAAAAAAATACCAAAACATTGTGGTTACTGCATGTGAACAGTTTCTTCGAAGGATAATGTGACCATTACAACAATTTCCAGGGCGGAGCGAAAACGCATCACCAGACGCGTTCGCTCGTAAAAATGAAATATTATTACCGCGTTCACTGAATTTAAAAAATCATCTCTGCTTCAAACTACAGAATATGAGCTCTAAATCATATAGGAAACCGACCGTCTTTTATTTAAAATGGCTGACTTTCGACTCAATAATTCTGGGAACGATGTTCTTTTGTTTTGGTATTGTGTGACTGCGAGTGTGGTCATACATATTATGTGATCGCCAATTATTTCTGTATGTAAGTACTACACCTCTGGCTACCTTGTTTGATAATTTACTTGATATGAATACAAGACTGAAGACTACGATAATGAGTTTTAACAAAGCAATTTTAATCGGCTACGATCTCAAAGTGCTACGAGGCCAAAATCGTAGGCCACGCGCTACGTTGTTGCTACGAAAGTTGGCTAATGCCTACGGAATTTTTGAAGTGAAAACTTCTTTAGGCGCATTGGGCATTTTCGCGACACCATGATGACACCTCATTTTTGTAAACGCGATTGTGCTCTTTATTTATATTATGTTACGGATCAATGTTTCATGTAAGTATTTTTACTTTAAAGGTATTTTAATATTTTTTTAGAAAGTATTTTTTTTTGGAAACGCGATTTTGCTCTTTATTTAGATAATATTATTATTATTATACAAGTATTTTTCTTCCACCAAGGCTCTTCAAGTTTTTTTAAATATTTTTTTGAGGTAAGTAGTACGTTCGCAAAATATGACGTGTTTAATTACGAAAGGTATTCGTATTCTAGCCCTTCATTACGTTTTTTTAATTCCATCAAGTATATTACGTAGGTACTTTACATTAGTAAGTTAAAGTTCAGAATTCTTATCAAAATATCTAAAGTTTCAAAAAAAAAAACACGGAAGAAAACTTGAAAATGTTCACAAAATCCTGCACAAGTTAAGGCGTTTTCGACTAGCACGCGAGAAAGTGGAAACACTCGACGCTCGGAACAAGCGAACAAGGTGTAAAAGGCGCAATTAAGGACTCTCCACACTTAGCAGACTCAAGTTATCTTAGCTCTCATCTCGCTCTGTTTTTAACGCGTCCCTAATTAAGATCGCAAATAGTAAACACATCGGAAGTAGTGGAAGGGTGCCTCTGATTTTTATCTGCGTTTAATAATATATATATAAACGTAAATGCAGTAAAGTAGCTTTTGTTTCTCAGGATTTATTCTTGATTACCTTGTCAAATTGAGTATGAAGTGACTACGGACATGCCATACTATTTTTGATATAGCAGATCTTAGACCTGCCCTTTTCATGAAATCATTATTTCTGAAAAGCATAAATCAATCTGTCTAAGCTTTTCCCAACTATGTTGGGGTCGGCTTCCAGTCTAACAATTAGTGTATTACATGGAGCAACTGCCTATCTAACCTCCACAACCCAGTAACTGGGCAATACGATACGCCTTGGTAAGATTGGTTGTCAGACTTTCGGGTTTCTGACGACCCGTACCGACAGTCAAAGATCCACGAAAGACAGCCGGGACCAACGGCTTAACATGCTTTCCAATGCACGGAGGAGTCTCGGTATGTAAAGATGGTCACGCATCCACGGACCAACCCCGACACGCGTAGCTTAATCTGATGGATCGATTCGTGCGACTGTTATTACTTGACCACGAGCTCCTCTTCTTTTTTAAAAGCATGTTGGGGTAAAATACTGTTTATCTCGAGAAAAGACATTTTTTTAAATTAAAAAAACAGCTTACAAATGATTGCCCTTTAGGTATACATTCAAACAATGAATTGAAAAGGACAATATTCCTTACTTCGCACAAAAAAGCATCACTTCCTTCCCAAATTAATTAACGTGGAATTGCCTGATGACTAAAATAAACGCAATTAAAACTTTCGAAATTAACTTTCGCCTGATTTCTTTTTTAATTTGCCCCTGACTTGCCTAATTTTGCCGCGCAACGGGGGTCTGACACACCCCCTAATCTAAATCTGACCCTTTGTCATAGGAAAGAGATTTTTTAAAAGATTTGCAAAGAAATAAAGTTTCGTCCCTAACTCACTTGCCTAATTCTGTTTTGATAAAGGTAAATTGTAAAGTGTTTACGAGTTCAGTTCGAGTTATTAAATATTTTAGACGAATGGGGTAGAGTGCAGACTTTTGTATTGTTTTGTTTTGCCGATAGCGGAATAGCATCGTTTTTGTGAAAAAAAAAAACAAAAAATCTATTTAAATCTTTGTTTCCAATTGACGTTAAAACAAACATAAACTTTAATTAAGTATAAATAAATTTGATTTTAGACTGACTAGTACTGTTGAAAAAGTCATTAAAAATATGAAGTTGTTGTGCACATTGAACCTTATGTGTAGGCATTATTTATTAGGTAGGCAAAGGCAAACATAGATTACTTAGAGATGATCATGGAATTATTATGTACTGTTGGCTGATTTTTTCTTACGCCAGATTTCTTTATCCAAGAAATTATTTTGAATATCTGTCCGGTTTTCCATGAAAATCTGACAAACGTTAATTTTATTCCATGTTTAAAAAATATCTGACTATGGAAAAATCGTGTTCTTACAGGTTAATTACTTCAAGAATATTATGCGTAGACATAAAAACAAAATAATAATCTACAAACTACTAGCTAAGAACTAATCACAAGACCATCAACAATTCGTTGCATATTGATCTAATTACAGAAGCCTCTTCCAATAAAAATACCCCCGACACAAATAAAAATGCCAGGAAATGCTGCAGCATCAGTTCAAGGTTGGGTACAATTTTATTCTAATTGCACTAAAGAAATATGAGTACTATGAGTAGTAAAAATTGTATGTATTCAATTAGTTATAAGCCTACCTACCCACACAAAACGAAAGAATTAATATTAAAACAAAACTGTAAGCAAATATTTATAATAGCCCTCCTCTTAATTTTTATGTTGTTATGCCCGACAGGGCCCACAATGCTCCAAAACTAATGTATATCCTTGTGTACCTACCACCTAAGTTCACATTGTGGAATGCAATAAACGTATTGAGTATTGAGTATTGAAATAGAATACTAGAATACCAAATTTCGACTCGATCAGAATTGTGGAAGATGCTCACATCCATTCATCAACTAGAAAAGACCTAATAATCTTCAAACGGCTGAATAGATTTGTTTGGATCATAGCTAAGAACACTCTTGATTAAGTCACCTATCAAACAAAAAAAAAATCTAAATCAGTTGAGCCGTTTGGGAGCTACGATGCCACAGACTAGTAATGTCAATTAATGCGATTAATGAGTCTAAGCATGCTAATTGCTATTGCTATGCTATTTGCTACTATGATGATAATTGATAATAACGAAGTATGTGAATTTTGTTAATATGCGAATTAAAACATAGTATCAATCTCAAACTTTTTAACAAGCTCTGACGTATGATAGTATAAAAAAGTATGAAGCAATAAATTAACTTCGCACTTCACAGAATTTCGTAACTACATTTAATTTGCTAAATGCTAAATGAGCATTCGCATGCTAACAATGAATGCGATTGCTAATTAATCCATCACTACTACAGACCGATACACAGATACAAATGTTAAACTTATAACACCCCTCCATGTCTCCGTAGGGGGTTAAAAAGGCAGATGAAATTGAAAGGCTCAACAATTTGACCATACCTCATAACTACAGCCTTCTGTCCCACACAAAGCTATACTAAAACGACACTATATAGCATACAAAGGTCCTTTACCTGTGCTCGTCTATTTTATACCGTTCAGTAGCTTTACGAGTCATTACTTTCGCTGACCGGGCGAGCGGACGTGACGATCAAAGTTGTGTCTAAGTAAGTAGGTACACACTGTCTGACGCGATGCTATGCTATAAAGGTCAGGTGATGAATATGTGGAAACTAAAGGTAGTCTGTAACAGGTAAAATTAGAAACCAGTTTTACCAGTTCCAGTTCCAGGGAAATAACAGTTCCAAAATCCCGTTCCAAAATAACAGCCTGTTACATTGGAACCAAAGACTCTTTGATTGCAACCGATTTATGATATAGTACAGTGACAGGCAGAAAACAGATGCTATCTATTTCTATTACAATAATTCAGAAGAAAACAGAGGTTGTTCCAAGCTGTTCCAGGTCATTTTCTTTTGTATCTCTTTCTAACAAAGTAAACATCCATAAGTTAATTATGCTACATACATACACACACCAGTTATGGCAATGTAGGCGATGTTTTAATTTGGTCTGTTGTAGTACCTAGGTTGTGGTTCGTGTGGAACAGTCGAAACTGCCAGGAACTGTTTTTTTCGGTTTAGAGATATCTGTTCCAGTTTTTTAAAAGCATTTTTTTTACTGTTTCTATAAATACGTCTCCCTCCTAGTGGAAACGTGAAAAATTATATGCCAATCATGATTTTCTTGTGGATTCACAAGAAAATCATGATTGGCAAGTGATTCACAAGTTATCGTGTAGGCTGTTGTGTAGGTTAGTCTCGTTACAAAACAATAGGATACAAGCTCGCTTTGGTATACCTATAGGCAGTGAAAACTTAGTTTTTCCACTAGGAGTGACAATATAATATCTTTTACTCCAATCTTAGAAAACTAAAATATTTGGAAAATCTCTTTTCATCATTTCTCATTAAAAAAAAGAAAAATATTTAACGACTTTTCATGAAGTATGTTTTGATTACTTTTTTACCCATCAATATGGATAAAATTTCTCACCTCGCAATTTTTACATACTCTCAAAGACTATTGTTTGCTTTTTTGGTTGCTAGGCAACGGAAGAGGATCGAAGTTAAAAATAATTATAATAGTTAGTTTTTTATTAATTATAATGAAACTACTTTGAATAAAAGAGCCATTTTCCATAGGGTTCCTCCCATAGATGAAACGAATCTATTAAAAAAAAAAAACTCAATTAATTGATTTTTTCGCACGCTACAATGTTTTCAGACTTCACATTTGATTGACGAGAAAAAATTAAAACAATATTAATGGTTTTTTTATTATGATGCATTAAATAAATTTGAAAAGTACTGAATTAATCTCCATTAAATTATCTATACAATGGTGTATAAATTAAGTAGGTTCTGTGTACTAGCAGGAGTGTAACAATAAAAATAGTTGCAGAAAGGATGCAAAACAAATTTCTCGACCGCAAAGCACTTTCTAATGCTTCGCATTATGAGTCGCGCAAAACTAATTTATATATCACAAGCTATATTTTATCGCTCAACTATCGCTTTCATCTAAAACATGGTAACTTCGACGTGTGTGCGACATAAAAACATTTTATAGACAAATATAAAGTCTTAGGGAGTTCATCAAGGCGCGGTAGGCCGACAGGGAGATTGCAAAACGATAGGGTACCATAGACCCAATTTTTATTGCTTGTTACGGACCATAAACAAGAGGTGGCGGTTACAGATAATGTAGGCTGAATGTTTTTTTTTTTTTTTCTTTTTGATGGTAGCAATAAAAGTCGTTTAATAGGATAGTGGGTGACGTTATTACTTTGTTTCGAGTTGGAACTATGTGGATGTGGAGCCACAGTTCTATGACGTTGTATGTAGTTTTAATCCGCGACTCAAAAAGAGGGGTATTATAATTTTGACTGCTATATATGTGTCTGTCTGTGGCACCGTAGCTCTTAAACGGGTGAACCGATTTGAATGCGGTTTTTATTATTTGAAAGCAGGTTTTCTAGCCATGGTTCTTTGAAATGTTTTATCAAAATCGGTTCAGCCGTTTGAAGATTATCAGCTCTTTTCTAGTTGATGAATGGATGTGAGTATTTGTCACAAGTCAGATCGATTTGAAATTTTGGTATTCTGTTACTTCAATGATATTAGAAGAACATAGTAACTTTGAACTGATGCTGCAGCATCACCTGGAATTTGCAGGATACCCAACTCCCTTACCAAATTACAGCACAGGTTTCGTGTTTGGGCTCATTGAAATGGTCTCAATAAATAGGTTATAGATAGATGGTGAATAGGGTCTGGTGATGGAGTAGGACTGTCAAATTAGGAAATGTTTGTGTCGGGGGTTTATTTTTAACTGTTAAAATTTTACTTGTTGCAGTTTTGTGAAGTTACCATCTATCGAGAAGCAATTCCTACAGATAGTATAGTTTGTAATGTACAGTCACCCTCAAAAAGAAGTTACATCGACTGGTCGGTAGATACATCTTTGTGAGGGCAGCTGTACTATTTATTAGTTCTATAGTAGCATTATATTCTACGTACTATTTATTTTATTTTATTTTGTTATCTATTTATGTATAATTCATTAAACCTGACTTTGTTTCCGCACGTCTTTTTCGAGTGACCACTGAAAATCAGCGCAGTGATGTGGGTTCCCATAGCACAGCATCATGTTGAGTGGAAGTCTTCTTGTCACAGTCATGACGTGCAGCTGCCGACTAATTCTGTTTTGTGCTCGTAATTATATTTAAATCTATTTTATTTTATTTTATTGTTTTACTCGAGTAATTATATTTTTTATGTACGTGTTTTTGTGACAAATAAATTTATTTTTCTTTTTTTTTCTATTTATTAAGGACCGGTTCAAACACACGCAGTAGGAGAGGGAGACCGGTGCTATAATGAACAAGTGAGCTTCTCTAAAACTATACACACTACACCTACAGGGCGTGCTTTAATACATCGACTAGATCACGCCGCATGGCTCGGGGATGGTCAGCTGCGGTCTGCGCGTCAGGCACGCACGTAACGAACATTTTTTTATGCCTGAAATATACGGTGTTATGATTACGTTTTTTGTTTTCATAGAACCATATTTCATACTTGATAATGCTATATTGCTGTAATGATGTAGCTATTAACCAATATTTTGTTATGTCATAATTAACAAATCAGCGGGGTTAGTATTAACGTGTTAATGGACGGATGTGGTGATAGCGCAAATGTCTTATGAATCGGTAGCTGGACCATCAGACATGTAGAAAGATGCTAGTGTTTTTTTGGTCGAAACCATAAGACCTCTGCCAAAAGCTTCACCGTGAGCTCAGTATAAACGTATAAACGCGCTAAAATGCCATTCTCACCAATACAATGGTAAATAATGCTTTAGAAGAAGAACATCATAATGAGAACTGAAAAAGAGGAAAATGACAGCAAAAGACCATAAAACAGGGAACAAAATCATAAAGAAAAGCTCCTTTAGCGAGGCTAAAGGAGATAAAAAAATAAATTAAGATGAGAAATCAGAAAAGGTGAAGAAAAAGATGATAAATTAAAGCAGTGAATCTGAAGAGGATTAATATTATTATTAGATTGTTTGCGTCGTCTCTTATAATAAAGATACATCAGGTAGTGACTGGATTCAATATACCTATCTCTTGCAATGACAGGGACCAAACTGGGTGTATCAAAGGCTACATCACATCATTCACTTGCCTGAATTGTATTTGATTTGTATTGTCAATTTGTAAAAAAATGTGTTCCATTACAATTCTGTATTAATTTCACCTTTATTATTACTAAAATAAATTGTCATACATATATCGTCAGCGTGGGTGGAGAACTAAATAACTGCGATTTTGGTCAAATTCACTTTTCACCATTTTTGTAACACCCACATCATGCCGCTTATATAAATCGCAATTTTCTCCAAACAAGAAAATTTTAGTTATTTAGTTCTCCACCTACGCTAACGATATTTGTTTTCTTATAGATCAGTTGGCATAACATAATGTTAATTGTTGCCCTTTCTGTTAATACTTACCTCATGAGCTGTTAATTCTATCCCCAAAGGTGACGTATGAGTTAACAACTGACTTTTATGAGAAAAAATTTTCTATTTAAGACATCATTTCTTTTATGTTTAATTTATATTAATAACATGATACCTAAATAATGAAAGCATCATGAAACATAAAAATCAAGTCTAGATGTTGAATCATTTCGAAGCTACAACAAAAACTATTTTTTTATTAATTGTAGCACCCCTACACTTAACAAATATCCACCACCGAGCCCGCCACTACCACCGCCTCTGTCTGAACAAAGCATTACCTCAATAATTTTCACAATAAAACATTAAAATGCATGACTGGTTATTTTCTAAACCATAGCAATTTCCTTTAAAACTAAAGCTTTTTTACGAGCAATAAGCAGTTCGAACGTGTAGTAACTCAGACTTATGCAGACAAATCGTAAAACTGAAACTACTCGTTAACTTAACGTGTTATTTAGTGGAAACATATTGCCACTAAGTTATTTAAAATATTACATAGGGACCGTTCAAGTTAAGCAGTATAGGGGGGCGGGGGGGTCTATGCTTTTCTTATTGTTGATGACATGGGGGGTGAGGGGTCTAGATGGTGATTACGTCAGCAGTAATTATTTACTTTTTTATACATATGGCAACCCACACATTGTCTATGCTTGGAAACGAAACGAACATATGTCTAGAATCAATCAAACTGCTGATCATGAATCAATAAAAAAACAGAATACTTACATTTAAAAAAAAATGGATATGTTTACGTAAGCATGGGAGGGGGGGGGGGGGGTAAGAGCTTTGCTTACTTTTGCTGACAATATACGTAAATAATTGTACTAAATACAATAACACACATAACATAACATCACGCCTGTAATCCCCGAAGGGTCTTCAGACGTCGTCAGAGGTCTACCTATAGTACACCCACAAATAAATCTGCAATTGAAATAAATCTACTTCGTGGTCCAGAATCATGTACTGAATCCAAGGTAACAGGTTGTGCGTCAATGTCCCTGCCAACCTGTATAGAAACATCACTTTCCTGCACGCTTAACATAAACAGAATAGAAACGAGTTTTTTCGACGGAAGAATAGACAAAATGACAGATAATCACAATCTGACATTTTATCTATTCTTCCGTCGACAAAACCCGTAGAAAAACCGTTTCTATGGTTGGTCATGCTACACATGCTGAGGTGAGTTGTCAGTCAGCTTGATTACAAATTGCCACTAATTACCATAAAAAAACACATAACATCACGCCTTGTTTCCCCGAAGGGTTGGGCAGAGGTGTCCCTGTAGCAGGTTCACCCACACCATTAAAAAAAATACTTTTAAAAACAAATCTTTAACAATATCACAACCAAATCCAATTACGAAGATTCTCAAACGTTTCGGAATCTATCCTCAATAGACGTTCCTACTTAGAACCTAAGCGAGCTTTAAAAACGTTCACCAATTCAGTTCATGCACGATTGCTCTAATACCTTCTTTCTGTTTCATACGATAGATTGTTAATAGCAGTCGCACGAACAACTCTGTACTATTCTATTCAGTTAAAACAACTATGCTTTAAGTAAATAAAAAAGGCACGAATCCAATCAAGTCTGTAAACAGAGGAAAGCGGGATAGTGAACAACTATATAAAATGTTTATAGGATTTGTGATAGAAATGTTAGAAAACGTATGTTACTGAATACACAAGAGTTTATGTCCCACATGGGCATTTCAGTGAGGAAGTTGATTGCGATAAAATGAAAATTGTGTGGGGTTTAACTAACTAAAATGGACAGCCCATTTTTCCTTTTTGGAGGAGCTCGTGGCTAAGTAATAACAGCCGCACGGGTCGATCCATCAGGTTTAGCTACGCTTGCCGGGGTTAGTCCGTGGATGGATGATCTTTACATACCGAGACTCCTCCGTGCTTCGGAAAGCAAGTTAAGCCGTTGGTCCCGACTGTTATTCGTAGCTCTTTGACAGTCGTTACGGGTCGTCAGAAGCCCGAAAGTCTGACAACCAGTCTTACCAAGGCGTATCGTATTACCCAGTTACTGGTTTGTGGAGGTCAAATAGGCAGTTGCTCCATGTAAAATACTGATATTCAGCTGCATTCGGTTAGATTGGAAGCCGACCCCAACATAGCTGGGAAAAGGCTAGGCAGATAGATTCGACAACCCATTTTCGGGAGTTCCCGTCAGATTTTTTATAGAATCATAAAGATAGGGTTAATTGTCAAGTAGGTGTTCAATGTAATTTTATCTATGTACTACCTAACTTTTTATATTTTCCACTTTGTAACGTTATAAATTTATTAAAATGTGTAGGATTTTATTTAAGTGATTACAGTACTAATCACCTAATTATAATCTTTCCGTGAAGTGACCCTTTCTCAGCATTCCTAGGAAGTGATGGGTCGGTCTAACAGAAATAGTATTTCGTGGGCACAGAATTTTTCATAATAGGTACTCAATAAAACAAGCAATGTAGAAAGCGTTCTAAGAGGAGGCGGATGAGGCTCCCTAAATTGTATGTAAATTTGCAATAATATTCTGAAACAGTCACGTATACAATAAAAATGGAACTTTAGTTTATGATTAAAGGGATCGTTTTATTTCCATGTACAAGACAGTTACATGATTGTAACATTTTCGCTCGATTTTTTTTTTTTTGCGAAAATCATGTCTTTTTTTAAAGATTATATAAATAAAATGAAGATCACTCCGCTTTTATGTCTAAAATAAGTATCCACAGTAAGAAAATATAGTTTATTATCCAGCCACGATATATTTTTTCTCTAGATCAATTATTACTTTATTTATAAACGAAATAAGAATTGACACTTAACGCCATTTAGTTCCGTGCTCGAACACGATCAAAGAGCGCACGCGACATTCAATCTTATTACTGATGTATTAGCGTTTAGCACATAGTAGAGTGGCGGGGTGCATGGGGGCGGAGCTTGCGTGGAAATTGTCTTTAGAGTGCCTGGTCTTAACTGAAAAGTGGTTACAACGAGAAAGGAATCCTAAAAAAAATGTTTTAACTGTGGGGTAATTCTAACTATTGATACAAGTATTTAAATTATTCTCCAATAGTTAGAATTTCCCCATAGTCGAAATAGCCCCGCCAGACCCTACTTAGTAAAGATTTTTCCTATCTTTATCTATATCATTACTTAACACAAGTTATCGACAGATAACGTAACTTTAATCTCTGTTAATATAAGTAATAAAAAATCATGAGAACCGATAGATACTGAATAGTTAAGTAAAACATAGAGGATATGCAACCAAACTAGATTATAGTGAACATAAAAATGTATTACATCGACGTAACACGCAAAATGCAATAAAAACTTTATGTTTCACGTAAGCCAGCAAAACACCCTGAGTTCTTGTCCAGAGCCATGGAACAAAGAAACCGAACAGAAGCGAAACTCATGTCGATAATTTCCTTTGTATGTAACTACGTGCGCAACATAAGCCGAAATATAGTTGTTGAGCTCCTTAAGTTGTGTGTTGAGCTCCACGATTACCGACAAATGCTTGCACTGACTGGACAGGTCCTCTCAAATCTGTGTGGTTCTTTCCTCAAAAGACCATTTCAGACACTAATCTACATGGTCTTCACATATTCTGACCAAGATTTATGTCTAGACTTTAAAAGAGACTGTGACCTCTGGGTTTGTTTTGACCTTTCTTCTCAGAGTAGTCATATAGGAAACGCCGATCATATCTAGCGTTTTTTTTTTTTTTTAATTAGACGTGTAATAGCAGATTGTTGGCCAAGGGAGCAAACAACAATTTTAAAGGCAAGAGTGTTTCTTTGAATCCAGAGCATAGCGAGGGATTCTAAATTAGAATCCTGAGCTTAAAATAGTGTTGCTCCCGAGGTGGACCCTACTTTTTATCACTCTATGAAAAAATAAGTACTTAAGTGCAACTTTTAAATAAAAGTAAATAAAATCCGAATTTGAGTAAACAATTACGAACGAAGGCGGAATGCATTTCGTGCGTAATATTTTCACACAAACTTTTATTTATTTATTTTGCTCGCGCGCGGTTTGTTTTGTCATCAGCTTGTTACTTGTTTATAAAATGTTTGTGATTGGTGATTGTGATTGTAACTTTTACTAATAACATCCTCATTCTAAATTTAAATCACTTTAAGTCCCTAAGGATTAAAGTGCTATTTTAGTCCCTGTTTACGAAGAACAAACTAGCATTTTTTTAATAGATGTGATAATAAAGTGGTTCCGATATCCTATTTAAAGAATAAACAATTTCATTTCATTTTATTATAACCTTTCTTGCCTGCCTTTTCCAACAACCCTGTCCCAATCACCGTTTCTACCGAGCTAAAACAGGGTGACCTATATGACCATATCTACCACTGTAAGCAAAAGGGGTGCATCTGAGGAAAGGTAATCAAGGACAACAAGCCTGACTTATCTTTTAAAGGGCGCATCTAATAAATTTTAGGGTAGGTAACATCGCCGTCCGTTGCATCGCAAGCAACGTTGCAAAACTGAATACGTTGGCCGGTCCTCCTCATCATCATCAGCCTATAGAAGTTCACTACTGAACGTAGGCCTCTCCGCATAGAAAGAAAAGAAAGAAAACTTGTTTATTCTGCACAAACAAAACGCACATTAAAACACAATAGACATAAAATACCATTTAAACGTAACACCGAATATTTCGTTTTAAATGTAAAAATAGTATTTGGAATCTTTCCAAATTCGTTTTTTACACGTAAAACGGTTACAACTAGGGTTGCCACCTCTTGTTAGCCTAAATCCGGGAGAAAAAAAAGCGATTTTTTTAAAACTTTTTCTTTTATTTCGAACTTATATTTTACATTTGAACATACATACTGCAATTAGGTCACGAACTAACTTTAAAAAATTCTTAGCACTCATATTGAAATTGAAAAACGTTTGGATTTCTGCCTTGACGTTCTTCATTTATACAGTTTCTTTCTTTTGTCCATATAATTATCGAATACTTTACAAAAAAAAACACGCCGGCAAGCGGCGTTTGATTCAGGTATGAATAAAAAGTAATTTGCGAGTGTCGCGAGTTCGCGATTGCATTGGCCAGTAGCGCCCTGCCGCGCACGGTCCTATGATTTCGTCACTGTCAATTATTCTACCAGCGCGTATGAATTTTAAATTCCGGGAGAATTTGGTTTATTTGAAATTCCTTCCTGGAGCCGGGAGATTTAATTTTCATTGCTGAATTCTGGAAGACTCCCGGGATTCCGGGAGAGGTGTAAACATCAAATTTAGTGCTATAATTGCAATTCATTATTCATATTTTAGGTCACTAGTTAGCGATATTTCATATTTCTATACAGTAATATTGCAAAATTAATTAAAACAGCGAAACATTTGACAGCTATTTGCGACGTTGCCCACTTAGAAATTTCAACATGCGTTTAGAGTGGATCTTTCACTTCTATACAATTTTATTCTATGCCAGAGCCCAGTTTATTGCTCAACACTTTATGACCATCAAATTTCTGTAAACTGTGGTAAACCTATCTTTACATAGAAGTAATGACTGACCACTAGGCACCCTTGTCACACACGCACAATTTTCCTTTACGAGGAAAACGTAGGTACCGTGCACCCCTTATAAGAGAAAGCAAAAAATATCAAGATTATGAAAGAGGGGTGCTAAGTACACAGTATTTTAGTATCGTAGTTGTGACATTCGCATGTTGTAAGGAACAAATACAAGCATTATTCTGTTTTACAGCAAAATTATGTACTATCGAAGAAACGCCGCTATTGTATCGCTTACCTACGAAAAAAATGGGTAGTGTGCACAGGATTTTGTTTACAAAATGCTTAGATATTCTTTACCCCGATGGTAAGTTTGGGTTTTTTTTTCCTTTTTGTAACGGCTCTGGTTGCCTACCTTAATATTATTTTTAACCGACTTCTAAAAAGGAGGACGTTCTATGTTCGTCTGTCTGTATGTATGTATGTTTATTTTATTTTATATAATTATGTTCCTCGATATTTTCGTCAATAGTGAACCGATTAAAAAAATCTTTTTTTTATTTGGTTGGTTTGGGGTAGGTTTTGAGTTAGCTTCAATAATACGTATTTTTACTTTTGTAGAGTATTTGGAAGTCGTTTTTTTTTTTTTGTAACAAATTTTTCTAATCGACATTTCTTAATATCCTCGGAGTTTATAATCTGAAGTCAGCCTGTATACGAATTATTCTGTATGTTTAACATACATACATACATATACCTAGCTATCTACGATTAAATCCTAAATGTATTTGAAAGAAAGAAAGAACGATATTTTTTATTTGGGATACGCACAGGAAATACAACATTAAAACTAAAAAAATTATAAAAACAATAACAATTTCAGAAAAACATTTATATATTTTTAATATTTTATTATTAAATATCACAAGCATTTAACTTAAGTAAATTATCATATCAACTTAACTAACGACCTCTGCCTCCTCTTAGTTTCAAACGAGAATGGGGACAGCATAGCTCCATTTGTTAATTGTAATCTTAGATAACCGACTTATAATAATTTATCTATACTGTAAACATATTATCAGTTTAAGTTGCTTTTTGTGTCTGTCTGTGACCGCGTTGTTCTTTTAAACTATGCAACGGATTTTGATGCGGTTTTCTACATTATTAAGGCTGCTTCACGTATGGGCCGTCCGTACACGGGAGACCCGTACGGGTAACGCCCGCAGTGCTCTGAAACGAGGGAGTTGTACGGGCTCTACCCGTTGCGGGTCGCGTACGGACCAATCCACATCGCTGTGAAACATTTTCTAGCGACTCACGTGTGTCTCCGTTCCGGGTCGGTTCCGTACGGGTTTCCTGTACGGGTGTGAAATTATCCTTAAAAAATGTATTCCGGAAGGATTATGTTTATAATACATTAATATTAAACTTACAAATAAAAAAGAAAGGAATCTTGAATGCACGGGTCGATCGATAAGGTTAAGCTACGCTTGCCGCGGTTATTCCGTGGATGAATGACCATCTTTACATGCCGAGTCATAAGTGCAAATGTCTGACAGCCAGTTTTACCAAGGGGTATCGTGTTAACCAGTAACTGGGCTGTGGAAGTCAGATAGGCAGTCGTTCCATGTAAAATACTGGTATTCAGCTGCATCCGGTTAGACTGGAAGCCGACCCCAACGTAATTGGGTAAAGGCTAGGCAGATGTTGATATAATAACGAAATCTCGATGTTTTGACAAGTCGAAAATACCATGCGAAGAGGGGGCGGGTCGCTAGTCTTCTAAATTAATTCAATTAATTAATTAATTAGAATATATATATATTATATATTCTAATTAATAATATATTTATATATATTTGAAATCAAATCTTTTCTCTTTATAAAGAGAAAAGATTGATGATTTGATGAGTAACATGCAAAAATGTATATGCAACAGTGCAACAATCACTTACAGGTAAACTCCGCATGCATGGGTTAGGACATAGGGTACTTTTTATTGAAATGAAATGAAATTTTATTTGCAAGAATTGAAGAATTTCCGATATTCCCACGGGAACGACACTTATGTGGGTGAAACCGCGGGACGCAGCTAGTTTATATATAATGTAAAAGACTTAAAGAGCCAGTTTACTCGAACACTAAGCTCTCTTAGTAGCCAATGTAGCCATAAACAGATTATGTAGGATACCATTTATCACGTTCGATGCGACGGGTATGGGTCAGTGAGATAGCCTTTAAGGTTTATAAAAGCCGTTTAAGATTACTGTAACTTGTGCATTATTGTTAAGACGTAAGATTATTAGTAATGCGTTGAACATCTGAGACAATAATTTGCCTGTTTATTAGATTGCATCATTCCCTAATGAGAATCTGAATTATTCAGTCATCAATGTCCTTGAGAGAGATTCGAAGATGATGTAAGCCTGTTTTTTTCTTATAGTTTTTGCATTGATTTCCCAAGGATGTGACGTGTACACCCTAAACCTATGGAAATTTACGGATTACCAGACATACAAAAAATTCAAAATACATTTATTCAAAGTTGGCTCAGAATCAGCACTTATGAACGCCAAAATTACATAAGACAGTCCCCCAAACCGCTCGCCCTTCACCACTTCCTAGTGCTTTAGCTGGGAAGAAGAAGTGGCGCAACAAACTCCCCAGCAGCACAGCTGTCTGTTCAGTTACTGCAGGGTACCGTCCGTACTTGGTTGATACTCCCTCCCGTCGTACTGAGCGCTTCTCCTCCACATTTATTATGCGCATAGCCAAAGTGTGGAACTCTCTGCCAGCGTCTGTGTTCCCTTCCACATATAACCCTTGCATTTGCCTTCAAACCAAGAATGAAAAGGCATCTTCTGGGCTTGCTCGTTCCATCATAAATGTCATCCATCGCTTTCCATCAAGCGAGATCGAGGTTAAGAGCAGGCCTATTCTGCAATAAAAAAAACGTGTGCGGTCGGGGGACCCCCGTCAGGAACAAAGTTCTTTCTCACGTATGATTTACAATTGAATTTTCATTGTGACCAAATTCACACGTTCTCTCTCCCTCTTTCTGGCATGCTAATACTCGGGCCGATATGTGTACAATTTTATCCCTCGACACTGTAATCATTTTGCTCTTTTCTTTAGTTTTTTCTGCCAGCGGTCACTCTCTCTCTCTCTCTTTCTCTCTTTCCCTTTGAAATAGAAGACTGTCGCAAGTATTAACGTTTTTTAGCGTGACGATTTCTGAAAGTTTACAAGCCACGTTAAAGACCTTCGTTCCAAAAACATACTGGCTGTCTCAAACGTAGTGGTCCAAAGGCAAATGTGGTAAATCGGAGGAGGCCACCAGTATATGAAGACTTTCCATATACAGGGTGTCTCAACTTTTTTCTTTGACCTTCCATTGGAGAATAAAAGAAGAAAGTCAAAGGTGATTTAGGTAGGTAGGTAAGTATATTTGAAGAAGGTTCTGCAAACAACTTCGATCAAGGCAAAAACTAATTGTTTTGGCAATCATAGTTTTACTATTACGTTTCCCCCAAGACAATGTTCCGGAGTGGGGGTGTGACACTGAGACACTGTAATTAAAGTCACTATGGAGTAGGTAGATAGGTTCGTACTTCGTATACAAATTCGGCTTAAGCTTGCTACTGAGATAAAGGCATTGTTTATGCAAACTCCAGCAATACCTCCAATCAGATAGTCTGTCTCATCAAGTGATTACCAGCTTACCCAAAATCCGTACATTTTATACTTAGATGCAAATTAAATCACATTAAAGCTGAGGCCAAATTGAGGTGAATCCCGCGCGGGATACGGGGCGGAAATCACTGAATTTGCATCAGTTTGGCGAGACCTTTAGCTCTGGCCTCAATTAGGGATCTCGCGCACTAGACGACCACGACAATCGATACGAATCGCGCACTTAGTCGCAACGGCCAAGTGCGCGATTCGTACCTATCGATTTATTAATGACTGTTCTCTTAAGTTTATCCAACGCACTGACTGTTTTGTTACAACATTAGATGTACAATTATTTGTTTACCTTATCGCTGCGACCACTGGTCGTGGTTGTGGCCGTCTAGTGCGAGATATCCCAAAGACGCCACCCGTGGGGGGCGGGAGGCGACTGCAAACGTCTATTGTTTTAATTATTAGCAAGTCACGCTACTATTCACACCAGTTTGAACACCTCCTCCAAGTCCCTTCAAGTTAGTTGACACGCAATTTCGTCCCGCATCCCGCACGGGATTCGCTTCAGAGTGTTCAAAGCTTAATACCGCCTGTAACATATATTTGCAAGCAACTCAGTACGTAAGTACCGTTATCTTGAAATTAGTAGCGGTGGATTAGCAGTGCGAAACGCTGGCTGATGCTTGAAACGATTCCTCTTAATCCTTTACGAGGGTGTGTGAGATATTGCTATGGTGTTTTTGGCCCGTTATTTAGTTTGCTGAAAGGTGGATATTTATTGACCAGGAGGACATAAACTAGCTGTAGTTAATTCTTGGTGAGATTAGCAGAGGGACGTTATGCTTTAGTAGATAATGATGTGAGAGAATTTGTTAGCAGATTCAAGGCAGGCGCAACGCGAAGGCGTGACGCAACTCTAATAAAACATTAAGAAAAGAACTGAGTTCCTATCGGAGAAAAATATCTGTTAATTAGTGAAATCTTGATATAAAAAAAATAAAAATAAAAATATTTATGACATTTTTGATTTTTGACATTTTGATCTTTGAAATTTTGATTTCTGACATTTTGATTTTGGAATTGTAATAATAATGATATTGGTAATAGTAATGACATGTTAAATGATGTAATGACAATGGTATTATATTTATAATAGTAATGACATGATATTTAATCTTTTGATACTAATTTATATTTTTCTTTTAATACAAACATATATTTTTAATTAAGTTGATGATTTAAGAATTTTATAATGGTAATTTATAAATTAATAATTGTAATAACAGTGATATAAATAATTTCAAATGTTTGCATGCCGATTGGTAAAATGTGGCTGAGCTAAATGTAATGTTAAGAACTATTATGTATTACCCATATTTGCAAAATTATAAAAATAAAAAAATAAATAATAAAAAACTTCACGGTAAAACAATTTGTTTGTCTCGTAGCAAATGACCCTAAATCATTGTTTTTTCACTTTTCGGAAAAAAATGCCCGTCCATCTTTGACTAGCTGTATCTTCGCAACCAATAGCAGGTGTACTTACTATGCCAAATCAAATGCCAAATAATCGAATAGCACTATAAATCAAACGTCTAAATATTCGAATGTTTTTAAAATCGAATGGTTAATAAATCGAACATTCAATACATCGTACACGAAAATCGAATAGAATGAGATATCGAATGTTTGTTTGATCGAGCGTTCAACGCATTGCTTATTCATTGTATCGAAATATCATTATACTGAACACTTTTTATGTATATAACAAGAAAAACGCAAAATTTACTAATAAATCACATTTTAATCTAATATCCATGTTGTTTTTAATCGATTTTAAATTTCTTTTTATAATTATAATCTCTTTTTCTGAAGACTATTATGATTATATTGAAAATTAATCACAGATAAATTAAATGTATGATTTTATTAACATACATAAACTTTTGTTAAAAAAGTCTATTTCTGAACGCAACAATTAGGTAAGTCATATTTATTTCAGGCTACTCTCATACATTATAATATTGTTTTCACCTCATAAACTTTATTCATCTGCAAAAAGCATTGTGACTAAGTAGTTCATTAGAGGTGATTTTTTTGAAAAATCTCAGTAGTGTCTTATTGTAAGCCTGAATAGTCTCAAAAACGCAAGTCGGTCTTAGTCTTGGATGGCTATGTAATTTCAATAAACAAAAATATTAATAACAAGTTCTACTGGCATTGTTCCTACAAATATAAATTCCATTGTAATATTACTGCAACAACAAAATTGCACGGAAGTGAGGAGCATTTTTTGGAAAGCTATGCATCACGCACCAGATCCTGGTTAGGAAGATGAACTACGTTTTAGGAATTCCCTAAAAAGTGACGCTCCCGGCTCGCTTGATAGACCGAGTCCATAGCAGCAAAATGAGGCCAAAATTTCGAAATCAAGTTCGTGTGCTTCCAAAAAAAAGAACAGCATCGCAAATTATAAGTCGAGCAAGAAGAAGAGAAATCCCAAAGGAACCGACTACTTTAGATGATATAAACGTCCCCGATAGATTGCAGAAAGTTGATGGTGAAAGATGTTTAGGACGTCAGGTTAAATTCGAAGAAAACTATGTTAAGTTATTTGCAATAAAATCAAATTTAATACTATTGAAATAAATCACAATTTTGGTTGATGGGTGGTACGTTCGAAACATGTCTTATACTTTCAGGTAAATATATACTAGGTATATAGGGTTTGGTGGACATGGATTGAGATCGTTATTTCATACCTTTAGTATAATGTGTTTCTAAAGAAAACACTATATTGTGACTTGTATTTTTTCAACTACTAAAGGCAATTGCTCTAGAATATGAAATAGAATTGAACCCAGGAGTAATAATGACGGATTTCGAGATGGTGGTCATTAATGGTGTAAAACAAGAATTTCCTGATGCGCAACACAATTCCACTTAGAAGTTTCCACTTAAAATGTATGGCGTCAAATTCAACAAAATGGTTTGCAAAGTAAATATGGTCAGGTTGCTGAGTTTGCTGTCAAGTTGAGACATATTTAGGTACTTGCTTATTTACCCCAAGAAGAGATACCAAATACTTTCGATAAATTGAGAGAAGAAGTGTTACCCGACGAGGCAAATTATATCAACAAATGGTTTGGAAAATATTAGGTATGATTGGGGAAATATTAATTCTCTTGAGACGGTAAATAATAAATTACTTTTAGCAAGCTCATCACCTATATTTCCACCTCCACTGTGGTCTCTGTTTCAAACTCACACTGGGTTTTCCTAGAACTCAAATCAACATTGAAGAATGGCACAGAAGATGGAACACGTTGCTTAATAAGCACAAACGGGGTTTTTATGCTGCCATAGATTTTTTTGTTAAGGAGAAAACTATAACAAATAGGACAGGTAAACGCGGGTTTGGGAAGACCTATCTACTCCACAAAAAAGAGGCAAAAGGGATGATAAAGCGATTGAAAAAAAAACAACATCGATTTATTAGTCTCTCTGTGCAATTGCAATTCACACAAAATATTAAAATGTACCTTTTTTATTATAATAAATAAAGATTAAAATGTGATTTATTAGTCAATTTTGTGTTTGTCTTCTATTCTGTAAAAAAAGTATTCAGTAGGTATGTTGATATTTCGATGCAATGAATATGCGATGCGTTGAATGCTCGATCAAATCGATCGATATTTTGACCACTCGATGTATTGAGTGCATGATATATTGATGTTATATTATATGTTCGATTTATTAACCATTCGATATTAAGAACGTCCGATTTATAGTGGTCGATCAATTGATATTCGATTAACAGGTATTCGATTTGACATAGTACATTCAAAAAAATCGTAGTTACATGTGCGTTTGCGATGTTGTTATTGACTGATATCTTATTCATAAAAAATAACTTTTCATAGATGCAACTGAAGATTCTGTCTACTATTGTAAAGGAATTGTTTCTTTTTCCTCGAAGTGGATAGCCAAAGTTGTTTTGTATGACGGGTCAGGAATCATGGATGCAAGCGATTGAATCGTCACCCTGTATAAAAGCGCCCGCAGACAGGTGCAACGCGAGTCTGGTGGAACAATTTCTATAAATGCTTCATAGAAATTGTTCTACCGAAGCCGCGTCGCGCCTGTCTGCGGGAACCTTAAGACGTTAGCTGGCCAGTCTCGGCATCATGCTTAGAAATATACGTAGGTATGTGTAATATGTTCAACTATTTTTCAAGGTATCCTTATCAAGAATTAGGCGAAGGCGTAATTACATACTTACCTATTAACATGTCAGTAACACGCAGTTGGGTTGTAGATTTGAATAGTAATTGCTTCATTGCTTCCAAGGTAGTAGTGATGTGGATTAGAGGTAGAATCAGAAGGCCAATTCCCGGAATTAAAAATCTAGTTGCAGTATCATGCCCAATTTACTCAGCGACAATCAAAATGTCAAAATTGTAGGTGTGATTTTGACAGATTGTGACTGAGATTTGAATGCGAACGTTCTTAAAATTACTGGAATTGCCCCTCACATACTGCGATTTTTTAATTCCTGCACGGCTGCTTGTTCTGGCTCTCTGACTACAGATGAGATCTTCAATTTCCCACGGGAAGCAGCTTTCAAGGTGTGAAGCATTGTAGCTACGAAAAACTGACGTCAGTTATTTTGTCGCTCTGTTAGCTGTAGTTAGTATAGTGGCAGTGAGCATCAATGGCAGTGAGCGTCAGTGGCAGTGAGCATCAGTGATAGCGAGCTCTCTAAATTATAAATTGATTATCTTTGGTATCTTTATCGATACTTTTTTTATAATCTCCAATTGGTAATCAAAAATTTTACCAGATAAAAATAAAATAGGGACAATTAAAATTCAAATAAAACGCAAAATATATTTTTTATAGATTTTATTTTTATAAAGGTTTCATTGTATTTATTATCGTAGGTATAGTGTCATTTTAATATTTCATAGCTTAACCAGCTTTCCAATCGATAATGTGTAGTAGGCGATTACGTAAATAATGGTAAATTAATAAAAAAAAGAACATGCTGACAACTGAACAAGGGCTTACATAGCTTACAAATTCACTGAAAGTCTACAGTAAAATTAGTAGAAAATGAAAGTAACTTATTGGGTTATTAAATTGTGCATTAACTAAAATAGGTAAATTATTAAAATTATTCTAACTTAACATAAAAGCTGCTAAACATAAATTGTAATAACCTGCCCAAATAAACGATAAATAACGTTTAATTAGGCGTGGCAAATAAACGATTTGATTATGGATTTATTTCAACTAGTTTTGTTTATGTTTACTACAACATTTACGCCCTCTGCCGGCTCTAATATATTATGTCTGCCGACTCGTTAGTTTGCCATTAAAGTATGGTACGTACGATCAAGAAGCAGGCAGGGTTAATTTAGGTAGAACATTCACGATCGACGTAAAACCATTAGCAAGTCATCGCAATGTAACTCTCATCTCGGTACCAAATATTATCAAACTCACGGCAATCATTCTTATTTCTGTTTTATTTCAATGAATTAAGAGTTATATTGCAATAACTTAATAATGGTTTTACGTCATACAAATTAGATCGTGAATGCACTGCTTTAGAGAATGAGGAGACGCCGGCCGCGCCCTACATGTCGGCAAGTCCGACGACGCTCTCTAAAATAATTTCCATTCAATAACAGACAAACAAAATTGGACTAAACAACAAGGAATTTGTACTTTGGGAGATGTGATATATAGAGAATCGACTAGGTCCTCATCAAAATGAATATTAAATACTTAATAAACATTGTATCCATAATATATAATATAAGCAATATAAAACGTAACATAATCGGAATACTAGACAATAATATAATTCTGCTAAATAACTGAAATAATTCAGGATCATCGCCAATGTGCGCAGGGATGGCTTGCGAGGCTAGTTGGACCACAGGCAAGTTATGGTGGTGAAGCCGACGGTACCGACTAGAAACGAATTTCGAGGTGATCGCGCGATCCGCAAGCCCTCCTAACACCACTGTCAACACAGAATTGTCTAACAATATCATAAATCGAATAGAATTAAAACTTTACTAAGATTTTGTACCGAAAAATGTATCTAGCGTCGTTATTAAAATGATATGCTTGCGAACAGCAACACTTTGGTATCAGTAAGATCACATGCAGGGATGCTGCCCGCTCGTCACCCACAAAAAGGAAAACAATATAATGCATCCCGAGTACCGAGTGGAACCCACTACACATTCTGCTATTGATCAGTGTTGGCCGCTTGTTTGGTAATAGTACATACTGCGTTTACCAATATCATATTTTAAAAAAATCACAACATCAAGCCGTATAAAAACACTAAGCATACTAATCCTACTACCTCAAAAACTCTTTTAAAGAGCAAACTTACATCTATGTTCGTAAGTTAACACAAAGTCCGCCCAAACGGCGCAAATATCGAATCCGTATAAAATATAACATGTATTTTTTTTTTCGCCTCTCCAGTTTTATTACAATTTTCTGAAACAACCTTATCATCTAACTTTTCGCTTCCCAACGTTACAATAAAGACAATACAACGCTCACTATCGTTACAAAAATTAATAGCTTTTCATTAATATTTTTAAATCGTTACAAAATGGAACTTCTTTTTTATCTTAACTTTAATCAGAGTAATCCTATACTTTTATTTGTGCCAATTCCTTACGCATCGACTTCGAATATAGAAAAATACACGTTGAGACGTATCGAAGATTTAAATAATATCAATTTTCAATGGTATAGACGTATTTTATAGCATATCTTTTAAACGATCCTTACAATAATTCAAGCACTTATACTTTACTTAAAATTAATCAATTGGCGTTTCCATCTGAGCATCTCAGCATCGTTCCACGACTCTCCACCCTTATTTCAGTTAATTGTAAGTAAACAAGAGATCATTATAGAAAAGAACACTTATATAACACATGACCACACTCAATATTAGTAAATATTACGAAGATATCCATTGTGCCTACACAGGACAACGGAAATATTATAAAACGAAGTTATTCATTCATTCAAACATACTTTATCGATATACATAGTTATGAAAAAATGCTTCATTGAAAGATGCTTTCAAAAGACAGGTCTGGTACATAATGCCTTCAGTCTGGCCGCAATGTAACGCTACTGTAATTTTTGCCCATGAGACAAGCGATCGATCATTCACTGTAATTACTTTGATACGGCTTTACGCCTCAAATATTTCACTTACATTCCTCCGTAACCAGGATCAACGAAGCGAAGAGACTGCGGTTACATTAAAATGCATCGATTTCATGCTGTCATTATTGCATTCCGATCAACGAAAATATATCTCCAATTAGAGTGACTTTTACAAAGCATCCAATCAAATAAAAATGCACAAATAGTTAAAGACATACTAGACTAATTACACAATGACCTTAGGTTGCGCGTCGAGAGTTAATAAGCAACCCTGAACCCTTTCCGAGAAATTCTTCAAAAATATCGAACACCTTCGATCAAGATTACTTCTTAACATTGGACACACAATCGGCCTTACACAATATCTATTATCGCTGTGATACACGTACGAGATCGAGGCTCGTTTGTTTTTACAAAAATACTACATCTACAATTCCAGTAAAAAAAGTATATTACTTGATGTTTAATTTATGCATTATATATATTAATAGAAAAAGTTTATCACTAAATTACTTGTTACCTTTACGAAAGTACAAAAGTTAAGTTATTACAAATTATGACACTCATACCCTGATGCACCCCGCGCATTACGTAGTATAATCGTTTAGCCTAATCGCTACGCAATAACTTAGTTATTATCATTACCCAATTCGTCAGATTATCACCAATTTTATAAATTTGCGTACAAAATGTATTCGGCTTTTACGTCGGAGTACGATTCACGAGACTTGAGAAGACTAACTTGTATCGACTTCCTCTGCACGTCGGGGTCGACCGCGACTGCAGCTCATGACTGTAATGTAATATCACCTTTCACAATCCTATCGCATTTGATAGTTATAGAGCTGTTAGCTGTATGTGACAGTTCGCTTCAGTCTCAACCTCAAGATGAACTGCAATGATCACACTAGCTGGTCAGTCTAAACTAGTAAATGCGTATGAGCGTGACGCTAACCCTACCCTACACAAGTTAATACAAAAGATTAATACGAACTTACTACATAGTGTAGAAAACATCGAGTATCAAAATATAATTAACATGTTTTGATTTGCATCTTTTCACTAACCAATAACAGCCGTATACTAGTATCAGCCAATGCGTTTGAAATTTTGAGCTTATGGACGCCGGGTATCATTTGGATGCTGAATGTCACATTGATAACCTGCCTCGGACCTGGATCCACCTAGTTTCACGGAACGCGAGATATTAAAGCGATATCCTATAACAATATCAATGTGATGCTCACGCGTTCACTCATAAAGTTTTGTTGGAAATTACTGCGATTAAGAGCGTGCATTCTGAAAGTGGGCAACGTCGCAAATAGCTGTCAAATATTTCGCTGTTTTTATTAATTTGGCAATATTTCTGTATGGAAATATGAAACATCGCTAACTAGTGTACTAAAATAATTAATATCGTAACACCGAATAATTACTTTTAGTTGTAAAAAAAATATTTGGAAATGTTCCAAATGCCCTTTTTATACCTAAAACGATTACAACATCAAATTCAGTGTAATAATTCCAATTCATTATTAATATTTTAGGTCACTAGTTAGCGATATTACATATTTCCATACAGTAATATTGCCAAATTAATCAAAACAGGTAAATATTTGACAGCTATTTGCGAGGTTGCCAACTTTTAGAATGAACGGCTCTTAACTTCTAACAGACTTTTCGATGTTGAAGTCATAACCCTTTCTATTTTATGGGACAAGAAATGCTTTGGAACAGCATTTATTATTGGCATTCTATAGACAGAAACATGCCATCACCGAATTTGCAATTTAAGTTCAGTTTTATTTGGTTGGTACAACAGACCATTATGCAGTGGACACGCGACGTCAGTTAAACATTTAACGTCAAAAGCCTGCAGTGAAAAAGGCTGGCATTAATTACATCGAGTGCGTTAATCTACGTTACATATCACGGGAAGATTTTAAGTTAATTTCATATACTTAGCGTGGCGCGAGCGCACCGCCTATGACCAGAATGTACACCATTCATAATAACAATACCTACTCGCTTGGCACGATATTACCATTACCGATAAACATTATAAAGAAGAAAACGAGACGATGACTAAACGTTTAATGTTAAGTGTGACCACATACTTACATCCACATTCACACCAATTATTATTAAAGAAAATCCTACGAGTCTAAATAAGAACTACAGTGGAAATAAGATTTGATTAACCTATAATCAAAAGCGAGACATAATACCTATAGATCAATGATTATTATGCCGATAACGTGGTCCTACTTACGGAGTGCTAGGTACGATGTACGATTCCTATTATAGCATTCGATAAAATACGTATCATTAAGTAATGAAGATCAAAATAATATAAGATATATATAGTTTATTTTTTTAATAAGTAACAATTTTGCTCCTAAATTTTAACGAACGTAAAACATAATACCTTTTATAAAACCAATAAAACTGTTAATATTAGGTACATAATTCTGAAAACAAAAACAATTGCGGATATATTAGGATTACAGCAACTATTTCATAAAGATTACCTAAGTGAGGGTTATTTTTTATTTTTTTAATATGTATTTGATTTATTTACTTTATAAAATTTGCAAAAGTAACAAATTGTTTCTTTGTACTTTTAAGCAATTCACTAAATTACACCACATTAAAATACAACATGAAGAAACACGAATGTCGGTGTCTAAATAAATTGTCATTAATTACAAAATTTAACAAATATGTGCAAATAAACTAAGAAAGTTGGCAACGTTTGTGTTAATTAGATTTATAATTAAAACTGAACAAGTAACTAAGTGTTTAATACATGAATAATCAAACACATATTCAGATAATGTACCGTTTGTGTAAGTTCGAAAGTCAGGAAGAACCGAACCATTGTACAGATGCTTTACATATACATCCATGGACTATTCAATTATCTATACAACCTTAGAAGTGTCAATAAAATCTTCAAAATAATAAACGTACTCTAAAAGAGCTCGATTTGTAGAGGAGCTTTAAAATGAAGATATATTTTAAATGAAATGGGACGAATACTGTAAGAAGGTCAACTGTTCCCCGTTACGGGGCCGACGTAGTAGAATCCCAGGATATTTTTCTTCAATGGCTACGATAAACATTTACTTTGGATTGTATATTTCCGAGAACCTCGAGTACACAACTTTGTCACCGTGTGTACTCTACAACTCATAACTGTAAATATTCTCTAAACGCAATTCAATTTCTGGAGCCATTCTGATTGACACTATAATTTGCTATTTTTTTTTTTGTTTGTATCTAAAGAGGTAATGTTTGTCCAAGGTCAATATTGAAATATCTATAAAATATGAAACGAACAGCCTTATTATTGAATCAGAGGACTTTGATATAAACGACTTATTGGATTTGTTTGTCAATATAGCGTTTCAAAATACTTTGATTTTGTACGTGTGGATAGAGGGGGAGTCAATGACTTGATACATTCGATGAGTCATCGAAAGATGTACCTACTATGATTATACATCTACATAGATGGCTCTGTATTTGTCTATTAAACAATATTATGATTTTATATCTTGTGGCGACCACTATGCGAGCCGCGACTCGAACACACTTCACTTTCTTTTGTACATGCTCACCATCAGATGATCTGGTTCATTTTTTAATATTTTTCTAAATATACCAACAACAGCTCGCCTTAATCTTTTTTTTTTCAAATACTTTATTGGATACATACATTTATTTAAATGTATATTAAACTTTTAAATATAATTCTATATTTCGAACGAGCAAACTTCGATAAAATTAAAATTGATTAACATATGAAGTGTGATCGTTTCGTGGCGGGAACGCTTTAAAATAATGGGATCTTTGATATTATTGAAATAATGTACTATCGATTTACTGCTAAACTAGAATATGCAATAATATCTCATCAAATACTTTTTGTTAATAGTAGAGGATCCGCAGAGGAACGATCTTCAGCCATCTTTTTAATGGATGAAAAGTATTTTAAATCAAATTTAGTATATTTGAAAATATATCACGAGTGGGTTGGCTAAAAAATTCCTGGCCAGCTTAATTAAAAAATCATAAAGACTTTTTTTAAACATTGCAAGATATACACCAATTGAAAGAGCTTTTCAAGGAGAACCTTTGCTACTAACTTGACTCTTGCCAATTGTTAGTCAATTCTGAGTTAATGACCTAAATAGGTGACTACTTGGCCACCTAAGATTAGGAATGTTCTTTGAGCCTAATAACCATAAGTGATATACCAATGGATAGTGCTTTTTAGGAGAAACATTTGTTACTAAAACGAATTTATCTTCAAACGAATGAGTGCATTTTTTTATTTTTTTTTATTTGTAATTAATATTAGTCTAGTCAGGAATTTTTAAGCCAACCCACTGGCAATATATATTTTAACATTGGTACTAAATTTGATTTAAAATACTTTTCATTTATTAAACAGATAGGTGAAGGTTATTCCTCTGTGGATCTTAGACCATGAAGCATCTGCGTGTAGTAGAATAAACGGCATATTTACAAATATTACGCCATGCTATGATAAATGTCCTGTCTCAGATATAATATTTTAGATCTTAGAATAACTTTAAGCAGAGGATACTAATTTAAAAATATTTAAGAGGTATTACAACCACACATGGCGACTGGCGACTATAGTCCGACGGGATGTGCGCAAGCGACGCTTCAATAACAACATCGCATCGTTAAATATTTTATGAAAGCTCGAACTACTGTCAGACTTATTATATTCTGTCGGCGTGTTACTTATGATCGGACATGTTTTTAAACGTGTCCAAAATTGTTTTAGCGAGTTCTTCTAAATGCGAAATCGATTTTACGATTACCCTTGGCCACGATATCACCGCTCGAGCGACCTGCGTCTTGCGTCTGCGACTGCGGCGAGAACAAAAATGATAGAAGTTACTTAGAGCGTGCCATGAGTCGCTGCGGTGCGACTTGCTAAGACGAGAGCGACGCGGGAACATTCGAGTGCCGCCTTGCGCCGCAAGACGCACCGTCCTATGTCGTGGCCCTGGCCTTAGAGATGGAAGCTCAGTATATTTTAGCTATCTTTAGATCTTGATTATTCTCTAACTTACGAAAAAACTGCTGATTAAATGCTAACACTGATTTTAAGCTACAAGTGCCATATCTAAAGCTTTCAATAAATACTTAAGCGGATGGCTCGTGCTGTTCAAATCTGTGTCTTATTTTTTAGGACATAGAGGCCAGTCTGCCGTCCACTCAAACCGTGCCGTGATGACGATGACGTATGAGGTGCAGTGATGCGGATGATGGCGTGATGAGCTATGAAGGTGACCTATAACTACGCAACAGTACCAACTAGTCGTAGTCAGTCCAAAATAAGATCGAACACATTATCTAGCCTGTTTCGATTGTGTACGCTAACCTTTATTTGGTCTGTCAAATGGTATGTGCCGACTAGAACAAGTTGATACTTGGGATTATTAATTTACTTTGTGTTAATTTAGAAAAAATAAGATATCCGATGCAATAATCTTAAGAGCGTGCACTCTGAATGTGGGCAACGTCGCAAATAGCTGTCAAATATTTCGTTGTTTTAATTAATTTCGCAGTATTACTGTATGGAAATATGGAAAACTAACAAGTGAACTAAAATAATGAATATCGTAACACCGAATATTTACTTTTAGATGTAAAAAAAGTATTTGGAAACTTTCCAAATGCACTTTTTAAACCTAAAACGGTTACATCATCATCGTCAGCATCAAATTCAGTGCTATAGTTGCAATTCATTATTAATATTTTAGGTCACTAGTTAGCGGATATTTCATATTTCCATACAGTAATATTGCCAAATTAATCAAAACAGTTAAATATTTGACAGCTATTTGCGACGAACTTTTATAATAAACGCTCTTAAAATGTTTATCGTTTAATTTTTTTTTTTTTACTACCTTAAAAATATTGATTGACGATTGACCATAATTAAAAATATAGTTAAAATCAAAGCACTCAAAATATATAATGTCGCAAACACCGATTGTCAGACCACTGAAATTAAGTGTAAAAAATCGAAATAGAACCAAACAATGTCTCGATTAGATTAGTAGAATGTAAATGGCAGTATCAATTTAAGAAAGATAATGCGAAAAATTTTACCTATAAAAGTGTCAAGTCTTCATTACAATTATTGCCTAACTTTGCGGATATCCCGCGGATATAATCACTTTTTCTGTATACACCCCTATCGCCTAACTATCCGCACCACTTTTTTTTTTGTTGTTATTATTTTCATTAATCAATAAACACGCACTATTACTAAGAATTATCACTTATAATCACTTTGCGAGTAATAAGTATCAAATGTATAAAAACCTTACCTAAAACGTTAACGTTAAACAGTAGTTGCTGAGTAAATCCGCGGATCCCTAATACGCTTAGTAAATGTCGAAGCGCTATTCACTTACAAATAAATAGACATTCATGATAATAAGAAAAACCCCTTAAATCTAAACTATTCAGATAGCCAAACGTATAGTCGATAATATTAAAAAAAAAAAAACTTTCATTCTTTAAAAAAATTAAACATCAGTTTTCTCAATGATTAGCGGCATTCACCTTTTTTTATTTTTTTTTTTATTTCAAGGAGTATTTCACCTTTTTTCAACTGATATGGCACTATTCCAAAAAGTTATATTTGTTTATTTTTTTTTTATAATTCTCCATGCAGTCCGTTAATCACTGAGAAATAAATATTTGAAAACATAAGTAAAACAACAATTAGACATTACATAACCCTACAATAAATGTAAGTAATAGATATAGACAGGCTAATCATATTATTGGAGACACAGCAATTAGGTACTTACAATTAAAATCCTCTACCATTACTGTTTAAATAAGGTATGTGTGTGAAAATATAATAAGTAAATGAACTGATATTAAAGACGATAACCTAACATGGCATCTTTAGTAGAAGTAGACTTATTATCCCTTACACTAATAAAGTGCCATTTGGTGGGAGGAAACAAAAGTTCACAATAAACCTACAAAAATATTGTATAACACTTAAGTTAGGTTTAAAATTTTGCTAAAATAAAACATAACTAATAAACTAAATTGAACTAAACAACACTCCTCGAACTCCCTATCAGATAGGGCATCAGTATCACTGAAATACAAGGTAATCAATAATTTAAAAAATCACGCTTTTAACTCCTTCAAAAGGAAAATACTTCCCAATTTAAGATTGATCCGAAACAAAAAATGCAATTTCTGGCATCACTACACCGCTAATTATTATTTTCGTTAAAAATCAACTCCTAATCAACATATTACAGAATAAAATTAAAATAAAATCAATAGTACGATCTAAACTGACACATAAAATTATTTTCAATAATACCAACTTAATTTAACAGAAATTAGTTCTAGCGTACTCGGACGCAATTAAAGTTCAAAAAACAAACATCGAAACACAGAGGAGTTCAATTGTCGCCGCGTCTTATCCGTCACGTCACTCCGCGAGACCGCGAGATTATGCGATCTGGTTCAAGTAATCGATGAAGTCGTTGGAGAAGAGCTGCAGAGCGGGCTCGTCTACGGGCGTGTAGCGCGGTATGCCACAGCCGCCACCCAGACGCTCCTTGGGGCGTTCAATAGTGTGCTCCATGGGACGCTCAGCCCTCTCCACGGGCTTTGTTCGCAGCGAGGCCAAGTAGCGATCGGCCAGCGACTCGCCCAAACTCATGGCGAGCGTTTCAGGGCTGACTCCGAACAGAGACAACGACTCAGTGAGGCTCGCAAGGGTAGGTGCGAGATACTTGGTAGCGGGTTCTTCAGCGGCTGGGTCTAATGAGCGAGAAGCCATGCTGGTGTTGATGACGGGTCGCAGCGCAGGGGGTGAAGCGCGGCGCGGAGGCGACGGCGCTAGTCCCCATGAATCGGAAGCAGGGGGGGTGCCGGGAGAGCCTCCCGGCACCGCCGACTGTTATGGCCACTGCTGGAACAGCGGGAACGTCCTCTTGGTGAAGCAATAGCTCAGCGGCTTGACGAAGTGTGTGTCGAGCACGCGGCAGTGAGGGCACGTCACCGGATGCGAGTAGTCAGAGTAATTTAGCCGCTGCTGCGGGTGGAGCAGTGCCTTGAAGCAGTTGTTGCACTGTAGACAATGGATATACAACTTTAGTATTGCCACGAATTCATAAAGAAAGAACAAATATTCCCAAGGTGTCTTCATGAACACAGTTATAATTCTGACTAAATCTCACCTTCAGTCTCTCAGCGCAGCACGGCGTGGCCATGAAGATGTCATAAGAGTACATGGTGCCGAGCACGAGGGATGAGCCGTCCCACTTCTGTCCACAGAACCGGCAGCGGATGGTACGCTCGGCGTCGTATCGCTCCAGGCAGCCCATGCACACGCACGTCAGGTATTGCGTGCGGCCTTCCACTTTCACCTGCAGACAAAAGAGAATTTAATATACGTTCGAAGTTTAAAAAAAGACCCTAGGAACTATCAGGGGTCGTTAGATAGCAAAAATTATAGACCAAGCACCAGGTCGCGTCGAAAAAAATTCAAGTCAGCTGAGAACAGCCCTGGCTTTGGGACCGTGCCCAGTCCTACGTAACGTTGAGCTGAATACCGACATTAGCAAACCATAAGCAAGAAATTTTCAGAGTGTATCAGACTTGATATGCCCTATGCCCTATAGCAGGTCAGCAAGTATTAAGTCCAGAAAAAAATTACTCATAATACTTTCGTGTTGATTTTTTTTTTATTTTGAATAATTTTAAGTACACGATAAATTACTATAAAATAGAAAAGGCCAGTTTTTTATAGTTTGGTTCACGCGGGGAACAGCTAATGCAAAGAGTGTCTTCAAGGTGTGCCGTCCGTTAATCTCGGACGGTATTTATTTTTCAAAAAAATCATTATTTAACAATAATTGGCGGTCCTAGTTCCGACCTTTCGTGGTCCGGATAAGGACCGCGGTCCGCCAGTTGCCGACCGTTGCCATAGATGTTTTGTTTTTCTATACATCCTGTTTACCTATGACGGTTTCAACCTATGATGATAAAAGATGAACCTGTACTGAGGTGAGATGCGTTATCTTATTTATTTACATTTTCTCATTGCGTAATTGTTTT
Source organism: Omphaloscelis lunosa (assembly GCA_916610215.1). Lineage (NCBI taxonomy): Eukaryota > Metazoa > Arthropoda > Insecta > Lepidoptera > Noctuidae > Omphaloscelis > Omphaloscelis lunosa. The sequence continues at coordinate 8,161,977 of OU744247.1, forward strand.
ATCAGTAAATTACCTACAAATGCGCTAATGAGCAAATTATGTAAGATTCATTCAATAAAGTTATGCATCAAGATGGTACAAATGTAAATATTTTTGTATACGTTGCATAACTTTATGTAAGTATTTACATTCATTGAGCAAACATCATTCAACCCATTGGCATAGTGTTGTTCTATACGTACATTATAATAATTCTGGTTTGTAATTATATCAGCCTTTATTTTCTATTAGCTTTTGTCCGTGGCTTCGCGCGTAGATGTCGGAAAATATCCCACGGGAACGTGTACCCGGGATTAAAAGTACCCTATGTGTTAAGTCAGGTTAATTAATCATCTGTGTAGAAAATTTCATCTGAATCCGTTCGGCCGTTTTTGCGCCAATCCGAAGCCATACATCCTGACAAACAGATAAAAATTCCCACTCCTAGCAATTAATTATTTTCAAAAATATTCAATTTACAGATTTGTCTTCGCTACTATTTTATTATCGTTACGAGAATGTACATAAAGTATTTTTTATGAGAACTAACCAAATTTGCACCCTAATTGGGTAACACACGATCACTCACAATCCGTTTCATTTTGACAGTTCAACAACATTCATTGCGTTATTTACGTTGTTGAGCAGACAATTTTTTCGAACAAGCAATGGATTTGCAATATCCTTCAAAATGATTCAGATTTTAATTGACCGTGTGTTACTCTCAATTAGGGTGCTGGTCCTTACATCCGAAAAGGTAGGAACAAAAATGAACATTCAAAAGTTACGATAAATAATTTCAAAAGCTTTGTATGAATGGTGCAGAAACACAAGACTATCGGGGGTTCCATGCTAATTCTAACGCCAAACAACGGCGAGAAGGCGACTCGTGTCTAATCCGAGGAACAAACAACTCGACAACTCTTGTACTATGTTTGTCTCTAAAACAAACTCCAACATCTTATTTAAGTTTTCTGTTTCGTATTCGTCCTTAAAACGACTAGTTTATTGCTGTTTTTTATGCTAAGTTATGTCTTTAATGGCACTGTGAGTAATTTAAACTTTGATTGCGTGAAAAGTTTTCTAATATCGAATTCAATATGGACTTCGTTTTAAAACGTGATTGCGATCACTTTAGTTTTTCTCGGTAATAAGCGATTCACTTTTCTGGTAGCGTAACTCATCAAATAGTACCTTAAGGACCAGTCTGTCCTCTCAGCACTTCTGAGCCCAAAACCATCCAGAAAAATAGATTTTCAAAGTACATTTGAAAATCTATTTTTCTGGATGGTTTTACATTTGATACAATTCGATATAAAATATTAAAACAGCTTTTTACCTCGACAGCCCCACTGGTATGTTGACGCGGGCTCAGGAAGAAAGTGCCGTCGACGAGCGGATATCGGTCGAAGACATGCAGGGTTTCCTTGCAGAGTGAGCAGGATACCTTCGGCTTGTGCTGACCAGCCAGCGTTGACAGGATGAAGAGTCGAGTGTCGTCGTTGCCATGGTTACCCTCGTCCTCAATCTATAACAAGAGAATTGAAAGGTGATCACATGCTCCTATAAAAACATCCGTCTATGTAAGAATGTTGACAAGAAACGTTTCTTGCAATCATAAATATCACTCCCTTAAATAATAACGCTAATAACTGTAATATTCTATCAAAAACAATAGATAAGCACGACCCTACGCCCAAAGCGCAGACGTTATTGTAAATCCACGCCCGCAATTTCAATATTTCATATCCCCACATTTACATATTACGATTAATGCATCCACCCACGACACTTACCGCAGCAACTCTCCCTTCGTAATAACACAAGTAAATGACTGCATAAAGTTGAATAATGAAAGGCTGAAAAGGCAATTACGCTGAATTCGGAGTCGAAGTCAAACAAAGGCTCACGAGTCACGGAGATCGATTGTGAAGCACAATTCGTTCACGTACGAACAATTTGTGAGAGTGAATAATAATGAAAGTTTAACGAGTTACTGTTACAGCGTAGGCACAGCGGTACGCCTTAATTAAACATATTTAATATTATTGAGCTGTCAAAGCATAATGCGTCCAAACCCATTTTCTACCCGAAGTATTGATTAATAAACCATTGTTCCTCGTTTGGGTACAAGCATGTCTGGCATTAGTCAGCCAGACACGTTCAACATCTGATATTAATATCATCGGGCAGTTAATTGTCTACATGCTGACTACACATGAAACCGAATGCGAGACGCATATGTAAGGAACTCTTCTTACATTCCAGTGTGCATTTATTGATGCTAAGCATTCCTGTCTATTATTAGAGTGACGTCGTGACACCAGGAACACATAAAACGTACCCGGCGAGAGCGTTGACCTACGCAAACAAACTCAGTATGATTTGCAGTATAGTGCAGTGCAGTTTGCCAAGAAACGAGCGGGCGGGGGCGGGCCATCCGGCATAGCAAACACCGCCGCGATATCTCGCTACCCAACTCCGGCATGAGCGCCGTCTATTCCGGTCGTGTCAAACATTTCGTTATTTAACCGATGATCATAACATTCGCCACCGAATGCTAATACTCCTCTCCATTTGTAAATTGCAATTATCAGACTGGTCTGGTCGTCTGAACGTGATAAATAACTGGCCGAGAGTGCCGCCTGCGCGGGACTCGCGTGATTGATTCAACCGAACAGCTGCTCACACGACACATAGGTACTTTATGATTGATAACACTGAATCGCAGGACCACTTTGCTGGTGGGAGAGACGCGAGAGTGGCTAATGAAACGTCTATGAATTACTGTGTTAATTAAAACAGCACTAGACTCGACGTCTTAGGACTAATGAGTGACAATTAAATTGTTAAGTGTCGCGCACACGACAGTTTAGTGAGGTTGCAGGTCCCGACGAACTCGCAGTGAGTGCTGCAAACTTGCACAATTTACTTTTGTTCTGCAAGATTGATGATCGCTCCGACGCAGACTATTTATTTACTCAATGTGATCACGCTTTGTCTCGCAATCGTCTCCTTTTATAGTTGTCTACGATGACTCGGCGTGGCAGTAAACCGGCACATAAAACTTTCAGCCGAGTTTAGGTAAGTGCATGTCTCAAAGGTAGGTAAAACCAGTCGTCGCGACCGCAAATATACGAATAGAGCAGAAAACGATTTGGTCTAGTATGGAGCCAGTTAACAAGAGCGGGCCGAGCCATTCGACTGGCGTAGACGATCGTAGCTTCCTCTAATTACGTCTACTGAATTTACATAGTGCGGAGAAACTTGGCAGCCAGTAAACTTTGCGGTTTCAATGGTGTCGAAACGTCCCGATCCCGACCGCCATATCCTCGGAGCGACTTCCGTAACAGAACAGTTTTAAAATAAAATTAAAACCGAAACAAAGAATTTAACATTGTTGGAATAATGCGGAAAGTTGGGAATCGTTGTCGCACAAATTTAATCGTGGTTCTCTTCGTTTGTTTCGATGTTCAAACAACAAGAGCGAGAAGAGCTCGTTTCGACGAGGAGACGAGAGCCATAGAGAGTCCTCGAAGCGTCGTTAGTACTCCACGTCCCACAGAACGAATGTACACACATTAAAACTTTCCGAATTGAAGGTGACGCAATAATTAAAGAGTAGAGCGAGGTGCCACCCCACGCTGAGGGCTTTTATCGCGCCGGGAAATGGAAAACAACAGTATCAGATAAACATTACTTCAATTACACTCCCGGCACTACCTAGAGCGACAGATCATGTTAAAAAACAAACAGTCGCGAGCACTCGCGAGTCGTTTTCAACTTCAAAATGTTGCCGTCAAACATCAACAAATATTTTCCATATTTGCTGAAAAGTAAAATAAAATAAAATAAAATTGAAAACAGAGCGTATTCGCCTTTCATTTGTATTTTCTCTTAATAAACAGTTGCAAAGGTATTCACGCTACATTGTCAACATCGTTTCCCATTGTTTTTAGTATCTATGTACTCAGTAAAACGTTCGCAAACGAGCTTTTATTATAAAACAGCAGTCATAGCCGACCTAAGGTTGAATAACGGCGATAAATCTGGATAGTACCCAGGGGTGGCTTATTTTTAATTAGCCAAATGAAAATTTTCCTATTATATTTCGCCGTCGCCGGCACTGAACACTTAAATATAGTAAAGATAAAAAGTAAATACAAAGCTAAACGAGAGAGTGCTGAAAGGCCGAGGAAAAATGTGAAACCCCGCCGCAATCCAATTAGCAGCAACAAGATTTCCAATACTATGGATCTGATAGCAGTAAAATTATTTAATTGAATTTTAAATGGCTCGATTCTTGGCAATAACGGATGGTGGTTTCGATTTTTGAATGAAGAAGCTATTCAGACGTTATAAATATTTGGAGTGATGGTGGAAGGGGGAAGCAATTTTTCACCAGTGCCATCCCAAATAATAAGTCTGAGAGCGGATGGCGGATGGTATTTGTGGTACTCGATACATTTATCGTGACGGCTGCGTTGCGTTCCGCTTCGTGTTTGCCATTGTCTGAGAGCTTCACGTTAATACTTTGCTCTTTGTACCAGAAAATGCATTCTATAGAAATGCAATTGCAAGATTTTATACAACTTTCCTGTGCACTCGAGGTTACGACTAGGTTTTTGTTGGAGCTTTGTTTAGAAAATGTACACTGAAATCACAAACCAGGTGTATTCAATGTTGGCAGTACAGAAAGTTTTATCTCCAAGATAAATGAGAATAACACAGTGAATGCTATCTGAATCACTGACAGTTTCCTAGCCCCGGTGCACAGGGCAACGCTGATTACAACTTTCTAAAGGAAATTATGGTTCTATTCCATCACGCTGGTTATTCTCAAGCGTAACTTGACTGCTCATCAGTATTCGCCTGTCAAAGGACGAAGCGGTTTATGTAAATCTCGAGCATTTATTACGGTTGCAACACTGTAAACGTCGATACTCGAGGCGAGCGGGGAATTCATGAAGCGAACAATTTGTTAATCTTCGCAAAGAGAAATACCTCAAAGAGGAACGTGAGGGCCGGTATTGAAGGCATCTCGTGTACTCGAGAAATGCTGGCTATACATGCGTAAGAAGTGTAAATATTTCGCAAAAATTCAAATGTCTTGAAAGATATTTTCTCGCGTGAATTAGTCGCGTCCCGACATTCCACATTACGCGGTGATGCGCGATATGAATGCCGAGATATTGTTGAGTGACAAAAGGCATCTTAATTCGACGCTAACTGACGATGGCGTCGAGAAAACTCATACGTGCAGTACATATATCTTAAGAGATCTTAAAGTTAAACTATGCAACAAAATCGTTATTATTTTATTGCTCCGTCTGCAAGGGATATGAAGTGCCTGAAGGACCGCGTCTCAGTGTTAAGTAAAATTTAGATTCAAATGGGTGTTAAAAATGTTCGAACGAACCGAGTGGGTGTTCGGGGTGTTTTGATGCGATTTTGATGAGGTTCCCCGTCGGATGGCGTTGGAGACTGAACGGTGACATTTTTATTAAAATGTTGTCTGACAATAAACCGATGTTCGATGAACGAGATGTCGTAAATTCGTTGAGGTAATTGATTGCGGCCCTGTCCGAATTCACCGACATGTTTGAATGGAGCAATCGGAAATTCTGAACGAAAAAACGCGATATTGCTAAAAGAAACGTAGCGAATGTTGCGTTGTGTTTTGCCGCAGACGAGACGTTCCGTTCTTGGCTACATGGAAAACTACTTATCCTAACTTCGTTTTATCGTTAACCGGATTGTTATGTCAGTTACTGCGCATTCAGAGAACGCGTCATTAGTGCCCACGTAGATAATGTGCCCTTGTATTTTATAGTTAGCAGTTTTATAAATAAAATAACGCGTTTCAATTGTTTTCGCGACCTCTGTTTTCCATTGTCTATCCGGAGTTAGTCTTCATTAGAATCTGAGATATCGAATTGCCTACAAATGTATGAAATTCTAGATCTTCAATATTTCTTGTCTCCTATAGAGACGTTGTGATAGGTATACTTAGGTATTGTTTAGAAACTGAACAGTGTCTGTTAATTAGTGATCTGTAAATTAATGCAATTAATATAAGGATACTAAAATTCTTGCAATTCAACGTCAGATTGTGCGTGTTGCTCAACATTTTCGTTTTTTTTTTTTTAAATAAAATTGTTAGGACCTATTTCAATTGGATGTCTGATGTCCGACATCATAAAAAAAAAAACTTTTGAACACAAACATGGAGTAACCTGAAAAAATAATTGTTCCATTTTCAATATGCACAAGCATTCGTGTTTCCCGCCACTATCCATCGTTTTAGGTATTTCGAGTAGCCAAACTCATTTGCTTAGCAAACATCAGTTGAGCGTTTACTCTGCTAGTTTGCTCGTACATACATACATCAAATGCATCATATGTATGTTCAACGAACACAAAAAAAAACTGTCTAGCTACCTCTAAAATGAATCCATCGAATTCTCTAGAGGGACCATAAAAATCTTCAATATTATGTTGGAATGTAATCCTTTGTAGACTAAATATTTCTGCTTCATTTTCATTCAACAACCTTTATTATTTTTTAACAATACTGTATCCCTGCTTAGTCAAGGAGCTATCAAATCCCCATAGACCTTTATCGTCAGCTGCCAATCTTACCCAAACAAGAAAAAATATCAATAAGAAATCGATTAAGTAAGATCGATTAATCGGAATCGGTATCGTTTCGCCGTAAGGAAATATTTACATTTGAGGCGAGTTATAAGTGTTGTTGCGATAATTCTGTCAACGTGGTCGGCCACGTGCGCTTGCGCAGACAGCTGAGTCAACACTTCATGTGTATGTTGAAATGGCTGGCTGTTGGTCTATCTGTGTATTGTCTAGTGAAATCTGAACTTATCTTTAATGTTTGCTGACTGAAATTTTTAGCTGTAATCTGGTTATGGAGGATTCATAGCGGCCCGAGTGTACCTCTATTTTCTGACATATTCTCTGATAGTGGACGTTTTGGTCTCGATGGCATGAAGCCTGAATTTCTGCAGACATACAATGTATAGCCTTGATGTCTGCTCCTTTCGGCTTCATAGCCCGTCTTTCCTTGACCAAAGCGAGAGTATCATCAGTCATCCAGAGCAGTCGCCTTCGAGACTTCGCTGGCGAATTTGTCTCACTTCTGTTCCAGTGCTAGTTTTAGCTTTGACCAATCTCTTTCGCTTGTCGAGAGTTCTAGCTGCTGTCAGTTTGACTTTCAACTTAAAGACCGGACGTTGGTGATCCGATTCACAGTCGGCACCAGGTAGTGTGTGAGCATTGTTAATATATATTTTTTCCACCGTGACCGGACTAAGATATTGTCAATTTCGTTCCGATACTGACCTTCCGGCGATGTCCAGTTGTACAGTCTGCGTCGGTGATGCTGGAAATTTGCTATGATGAAGTTGTTTTCAATGGCAAGCTGTATGAAGCGTTCTCCTCTTTCATTTCGCACCTCTAAACCAAACCTTCCGACGCAACTGCTTACGTGAGTAGAATTCTATCCGATTTTGGCATAGAAGTCACCTAAAATCATTCGTTTGTATTTCTTTTAACAGTGGTCTCAAGTTCTGTGTTGATGTTTTCTAGATAGAGCCTATTCACTTGAAGAGCTGGTGGTATACTTGAATGAGGTCGAGATTCACCGGTGTTGCTTTCAGTTTAATACTGATTTACTCGGCTGTCTGGTTCGTATCCCATCACACAATTTCTTAATTGTTTGGGTGTAAGAAATGCATCTCCTATTCGATTGGTGCTGTCATTGCCAGTAAATTATGTGATTATCGGCGAGAGAATGGCTGCTGTTCCACTGTATTTCACTGAGCCCACAGATGTTCAGGGCGAGAAATTTCTAGGCCTCGAACGTTTCATCCGCATATGATAGCTTTTTTATACGCGAAAGAATGTTTTAAATCAGTTACGTATTTTTAAAGTATTACAAAAATAAAAAACATTCACCTTTCCTTAACTCTAGAAACACAACTAGCCAAGTAAATATGAGCGATATACACATAGTATGAATCGTTAGCTGCATGTAAACATCTTTATTATTTCCAACTGCAATCGTATTACCCGTAAATTGTATTTTTATGACTTGTTTGAGGGTCTGACTCATGTTTTGACGGTCGTCCTAACAATAATCAGACGAAGAAAAATAGAGCAAAGCAAACGTAACGAAAAATTTGATTCATTCTGCCGAATTGTATCAAAGTAAACATTTATTTGACATCGTTTTAAATTTTATATTTCACGTTTATGATCCCACTGCTAAAATAATATGAGTTACTAGCTGCGCCCCGCGGTTTCACCCGCATAAGTCTCGATCCCGTAAAAATATCGGGATAAAAGTATCCTATGTCCTTCTCCGGGTCAAGGTCTATCCATATCCCAAATTTCATCCAAATCCGTTCAGCTTTTTAGTGTGATGTCGTGACCAAGGGAAATAGGGATTCATTTTTATATATATAGATGACAGCTGAAAGTATCTGAAGTTATTACTTTACATATCTGAAATCATAACAAACTGTAAAAATCATCTCGGTAACTGTTTTCTCATAATAAATTAGCAGCGATTTAGAAGAAGGATATTAGTGGTGAATTTTGGTAGATGTCCAAAAGAATAAAGTAATTCTTGGAAGTATTTTTTTTATTGACTGTTTTCTAGCTCCATTACGCATCGTAACTCTTCTGAATTTTATGTGCTCCAGAACAGCTGAGCCAATTTAGAAATGGTTGAACACGGTTCAACCAGTTTGATTAATTTTGGTTGAAAGGCGTAGAAACGAAACGAAAGAAAGAAAAACGGTTATTTGGACACAGTTCGTGAGACACAAAATACAAGTAAAAAAAAGTGAAAATAATACTTTAAGACCAGGCACTCGAATGACTATTTCCACGCAAACTCGGGCGGAGTTTGCGTGGAAATGCACCCCACTATGCACAGTGGAACGAATGTATGGAAGCGGTTGGACGTAGACATGTCCGAAAAATAAGAGTAAAATTATGACAAACTAATGATGCCATCTTATTCGATTACTTAATGCCTTCATAAATTGTGGTGATGAATTTCTTCATAACTCCCATATTTCGGGAGTAATTTGAGAAAATGTGAAATTTTACTATGAAAATGAGTGTATTGAGCTCTCTCCCTCCTGATTCCGGGCTTGTTTCAAGTAGCGGTCTCTAATATCGTAATGCTATTACTAAGAGCTATATTTAATACTAAGACACATAGTGCGCCAAATGTGCACTTTCTGGGATAAAAGGAAATGAAAATTTAAAAAAAAAAACGTTTTTTCCCCATTTGTATTTACTTTAAACCGCAGACAGACTTATTAAGAGGTCTATAAATATATTATATATATACAGAAATATATATTAACAAAAATATTCACAAGAACTGATGAGAGTATGACTTTTAAGTAAGTTGATAATAAATTACCTAGTTTCATTAAAAGTACAATAAATAATTAAGACGTAAGCTCTAATTTACTAAGTTACACATTTTAAAACAATAACATCATTTAATTATCTTCGTCATCATCATCATCATCAATTAATTCAAATTCAGAATCGATGTCCGCTAAATCATTTATGTTAACAAATTCGATATCACTTTTCTCAGAATCCGTAAGCTCATAAAATTCCTTAAAAGAAGATTTTTTTACAAACTTATTTCCTTTTGGACGGATACTTGTAACAAGTGGATCAGAAGACAGTAAAAGATTGTGCATAATATCTTCATTGCATGAGATACTGCTATGCTTTCGAGAATGCCCCTCTCTATATTTTCTAAAATCTTTATTTCTAGCCTCAGATGCCTCTTCGGATAGAAAACCAATGGGCACAATTGACATGTTCTGAACTATGTCTGGCCCATGCATTAAAATTTTATGAAGTGAAGAAGGCATATAATACCATGGGTATAACTCCACGTAAAGCTTAGCAGTATCAAAGCAGAACTCTCGGAATTTAGTTACGTTGATCTTCTCTCCTGATGAAATACACTGCAAGATCACACAGATTTTTCTTAAAAGCATAGCATCTATTCCGGTCAGTTCAGCAGATTTAGTGTAGTTTTCAAAAAATCTCCTTGCCGAGTTGCCATTGTTGGTGGATCCACTGCCTTGTTTCACAACATCGAGAAGTAAGCCCGTTTCTCTTCTTACAGCCTCTTGAACTCTTTTCTTCCTGTCATCAACTTGCCTTTTTGCTATATCACCCCTTACTTGCCATGATTTTATGTCTAATTTGTAGGAAATGTGTAATAAGCATTCCATTGAGCGAATCCAAGCGTGAAGGGTGCTTAAGCTATATTTATACATGTCCTCGTTTGCGTGTTTATCTTTGATTAACTCTAAATTATTCATTTCTTTAGGACAAGCCTTGCATATGTCACACACTGAAGCTGCTGTATTGGATATAATGGAATGAATTTTACCATCAATCATTGTCAACAGCAGTTGGTGTTTGACACTAATTCCATCAGTGATGGTGGATGGAGTTAAGGCTTCAATCTCTGCTTCGATTTCAGCCATCTCTCTCTGCACATTTTCTTTGGTTTCCTTTATAAACTTAAACAATATTGGCCGGCAAAATGAAGTGGAAGATGGTCGCTCGTTTTCCCAAATTGTTACACCTTTTGAGACGAGCCGCAGTGGTACAAGACTAATCATAAAATTACTAGCAAGATCGATTTGCTCATCTTCACTCGTCCTTTGATGATAAATGCTTTGGCTAGATGATCCGTCAAAACCCCATTTGCTGGTCAATACGAGCTGTTGATTGGGATCAACAGGGGTTTCTAACGACCTAATAAGTCTTCTTGAGGTTAAATCCATCAAGGCTTGTAATTTGATTTTTGCAGAGCTCTCTGTAACTGTGAGATCTTCTTTGGCCGGATAGCACTTAATTTTTTCTTTAACCAACATGTAGTAACTCGGGTATTGAAGAGCTCCTTCTTGAGTGTTGAAATCCCGAAGAGTGTTATAGCGCCATTTCGATAAGTTCATCGATACATAAAGAGCCAATGCCTTCAAAGGGGATATTTCCCGTACCTGAATTGATTTACCTTCAATGAAGGCTTTGATTTTTGAGGCCTCTTCTGGATTCTCCGTCAAGTATTTCATAACATAAGCTGTATCGCTTTGTCCTGCCTTTTGAAGCGCCCTTTCGGCCGAAAACATAATTTCAGCGCTGCTACTGCTGCATGAAAGACTATCTTCAGTGGTGCGTCTTCTTTTTTGCCGGTTACTAAGGTCCTCAAAAGATTTACGAGGACTAGGATGTGTACAAGTTGAAGCATCAGATTTAGCAGGAGAAATTATGGGCTCGATGACGTCACTTATATTTTCTGTAGAAGGTTCCATATTTTCATTCTGTAATTCCGGCCATTGAATTGCAGCCTGTAGCCAAATCTCATGTTTCTTCCGAAACTTATCTGTGCTTCTTCCAGACTGTGTCCATTTTGCATAAATGCGGTAGCAAAATCGACGACACCAGTCTTTTAAACTTGTTTCAGCACTTTCACATAACTGAACACAACTGTTATCTTTTAAAACACTGAACAAATAGTTAAAGTCGCGTAAATCTTTATGTGCGCGTGCGCATAAAGCAACGTGAATATCAAGATTTGTATTAAAATTTGGAAAATACATTGCGAGATTAGCTTGGATACAACGAGGTGTAAATCAACACTGATTTTAAAGTTACTAATAGTGACCTATTTATATAAAATCCAGGTATCCCAGGTATCCTTTGTTAAATATTGCAAGGTAATTAGTTATTGTGATAATTAGTAAATGATGCATGCTAAATTAGTGTATTAAGAGCCATTTAGTAATTAAATAATAGCAATGTTCTTATCAGTAATCATTAGTGCATCAGTTTTATATGTAAACCTTAAGTCCCTAATTATATATCCTAATTAGCTTATATCTTCTCTAATTGGCTGATCAGAAATGTTATTGTAATAAGGTAAACCTTTAGAAAAACGGTTTTAATCAACAAAATAAACAAAAAATTAAAAAATTGTGTTATAAAATAAACATCACTCTTTATCCCAGAAAGTGCACATTTGGCGCACTATGTGTCTTAGTATTAAATATAGCTCTTAGTATTAGCATTATGATATTAGAGACCGCTACTTGAAACAAGCCCGGAATCAGGAGGGAGAGAGCTCGATACACTCATTTTCATAGTAAAATTTCACATTTTCTCAAATTACTCCCGAAATATGGGAGTTATGAAGAAATTCATCACCACAAGTTATGAAGGCATTAAGTAATCGAATAAGATGGCATCATTAGTTTGGCATAATTTTACTCTTTTTTTTCGGACATGTCTACGTCCAACCGCTCCCATACATTCGTTCCACTGTGCTATGTGCTAAACGCTAACACATCAGTAATAAAGATGGATATGGCGTGCTCTCTTTAGTCGTATTCAAGCACGGAACTAAATGTCGTAAGTCTCAATCATTATTTCGTTTATAACTAAAGTAATTATTGATCTAGAGAAAAAATATCTTATATTTGAATAATAAACTATATATCGTTACTGTGAATAATTATTTTAGACACAAAAGACGAGTAATCTTATTTTTGTTTCAAATAATCTTTAAAAAAGCCATGATTTTCGATTAAAAATGGATGGAGCGAAAATTTTCCAATTACGTGACTGTTTTATATTTGGAAAGAAACAGATTCAATAAATGATATACTAAAGTTCCATTTTGATTGTATGCGTGACTTTTTCAGAACATTAATGCAAATTAACACACAGTTTAGGGAGCCTCCTCCTCAACAAGTGTGCCTCACGACTGCGCCAATAAGGTCCATTTCAGACAGATGCTGTCAGACTTTGGTTTTCTAATGAATCTTTAGGGACAAGTAACGGCAAGTAAGTTTCAAAATAGGTACCAAAAAATAAGTAAAAAGTAGTTACAGTTTAGCCACTGATTCACTTTTATAGTCACTCGATACAATTTGATGGTTTCATCCCAATATTGAAAGGCTTAGATGACCGTGTATTATGACTTGTACCTGGGAGACCGAGCTTTGCTCTGGTGAAAATAGACAATGTAGTATAGGAAAGTCCATACTAATTCAATGCTGCCATGATAGTAGGTACTTACTAGTTCCATGTTACCATGTGATTATTCTAAGGTAGCCATCTTGTTCTAAACTTTGGGCGACCGAGCTTTGCTCACGTGAAAATACAGAGAAAACGAATTTACCCAGATATGAGACCTAGCTAGATCGATTTTTCGCCCCCTCAAGCCCCTATGCGGCCGGTAGCAGTTGGATAAACTTGCCTAAATGGATCCTGGCACTCGCCGGCCGCTGCCGCGACACCACTCGTTTCGCTCGCTCGGGTCATGCGGTGTGTTATGTGATCACAGTTCTAACCTACCTTTCAGCCATTTTCATTTGCTACAACTAAATTTAACCAACTGCTACCGCCCCTAGTTGTAGCCGGCTAAAACTAGGTGTAGCCGCACTACGGGTTCTAGCCGTGACATATATTCAAATATTGCTCATTTAACAGCACGCGTAGCATGACGCTTTCTATTTCTACGAAGAATAGACATAGCTCTTTCTATACAAATTGACATTTCGTCTCTCCATTTTTGACATCGCACCGTAGAAATCATTCTACAATCTGTCATTTTGTCTTCCGCTTCTAACGATCTTTGTCTAGGTCCTTTTACATGTAGACTATTTCAGAAGAAAGTTTTCTATCCAAACTGTCAAAATCACTAAGGTAGTCAAGACAATTTGATTTTGTAATCGCCATGCTAAAGACGGTAGAAAACTTTTTACTCGACGGTCACAAAGTATATACGGTTATCTACAAAATCATGAAACTCTCTCCTGTAAAGGAGAGCGTTTTGAACGCAAAACTGTGATAAGTAATAATTATCATAATTAAAATTCACACCAACACCTCGAATTCATGTGCAAAAATAGTACTGTATCTTTTTTTTCTTTTACTTATATCTCGAAAATGGTGTGTCTAATCGCAAAAAAAAAAAAAAAAATTCGACCCCCTTTATAAAACCCTCAAACCCCTTAGACTGAACATGTAGGTAATAATTTTTCTTATTTTCCATACAAAAAGTGAAAAATTCCATATAAATACGTCGAGCCTTCGCGCCTCCGGCTCTAAAAAAAATCACGGGGTAGGACAAACAAGTACCACGTGGACTCGCGATTGTCAAATACAATTTAAGTTGTGTCAAAATTATATTTAAATTTAGGGATTTTTTGTTGCAGAATAGTTTTAAGATTTTCATAGCCAAAAATAAAGGGGTTTTAGTGATAGTTTAGATAGTTTAGTTCGGTGTACAAGAGAATCGGCACCATTACCAAGGAAATGGTTAAATCCAATATTCCTGTAATATTGTTTTCTTCCAAAATACGATACTTCGACACTCTCAATATCAATAAAAATTGAGAATCAAACAAAGAAAAAAAAATCCTATGACGAAACAAACAATTCTGAGTCGAATTATGAAAAGAGTGAATTGCGTAAAAAGTGCAGTTGTGTCTTTCTACTTTACTGCCGTCCTGTCTACACGTAACGTCATTCTGTCTATTCTTCTGTCGACACAACTCGTTTCTACGGTGGTCATGCTACGCGTGCTGGATAGGATTATAGGTAGGTAACCAAAATAAAAGCAGAATACGAATGACTCAAATCTTAGATTGATTGACGTGTCAGTGTTTGTACAAACGTATTTACAAAAATAAAATCATTTATCATTTAGAAGTGCTCAACACGGAGAGTAAAATAGTTTTAATGCACACAAGAATTATCATTATCTTGCCCAATTTATTTGGGGTCGGCGGGAACGTCTTTTTCTTCAATAATTCTCTATTAAACGCCATCTCATCTCGGTAGTCAACCCCTTTCTAGCCATATCATCTTTCAAAGAAGAATCTTTGTAATTAAATCTTTTCATTTCATGATATCTGCACTAACATATGCGAATATTCATGTTCATTTTTACGAGTAGACATCAAAGAGATCGGCTGCGTTCAAAGGGATGTAAAGTTGTTCGTGCGGCAGTAATATGTTGGATTCAAACGTCACAATAGCGCTGATACTCACAGGTTGGCAGACATCGTAGTATCGGAACTATGTGTAGCATTTTACTAGGATACCTGCCTATCCATACTTCCATACTAATATTATAAATTTGATGTCTGTCCTTTTGTAAAATGTCGCAGCATCATGCTGAGATAGGAGCCTTTTGGCCTCGTACAGGACTGTCTGCTCTTATTTTAATTTTACTTTGGTTTTTATTTTTTATGAGTGTGTTTTATTTTAATTTGTGATTTCCTGTGCGATTCTCAATACATACTTTTTCTTTCTCGTCTCAACGATAACGATGAAATTTGGCACACGGTAGACCATCACCGGGAGCTGCAGTTTCGACATAGATAGCGATCGCTTTACGACCGAATTCGGTCGCCGCTTCAAAGAAAAGCGCTCGCTTGGGTTCGACCTCATAAAGACTCCTTCAAACAGCCGCGACACGCGACGCGACAGCGACACGTACGTCGCGTCGCGCGATTAGCGGTGTCTTTGTGTCGCGTCGCGTGACGCGCCTGTTTGTAAAGCCGGGGCCGTTACTACCATCACTGCTCTCATAGAATATCAGTTCCATATTTTATGTCCGCTTAAAGGCTCTTTCAAACAGGCGCGACACGCGACGCGACACAAAGACACCGCTCGTCGCGCGACGCGACGTACCTTTGTGTCGCGTCGCGTGTCGCGCCTGTTTGTAGGAGCCTTTAGTCTACTTCACTGCATGATTATTATCAACTCACTGCCATTTTGTAGCTAGTTCAGCACCCTAATTGGGTAAAGGGTCCTGTAGACTGGCGGGACAACGGTAATTATTCTACCGTGAAGTTTTCTTAGAAATTGTTTTATTAAATTGATTTGATTTGATTTTATTTTATTTGTAAAATTTCTATCAATTTATGTTAGGCAATGGGTGTAATTTACCTGAAATAAATGAATTTATTATTTTATTAGAGCCGCGTCGCGCTTGTTTGTGGTATGATTTGAAAGGTTTTTGCTAAACCTTTTTGTATGTTTGTGTAAAAGAGGAGGCCTGTTTCCCAGCAGTGGGAACATGATAAGCTTTAGCTAATATGCTTTTGCATAAATTTACTATCAACACAGAATTAAGTCAAGAATTGACAATTCTCTAACTGAGAATGACAAGTAAACGGCCTTACTTAACTATTTACAACTTACAACTTTATAATTAAGGTTACGCTATTCGGTCATTCTTCCATACAGACGTAGTGTGGTGATTGCTCGTCTAACGGTGTACGTTCATAACTAAAAATTATATCAATTAGTCTTATCATTATCTAGCCCTGTATGGAAAAAAAAATTGGTTTGAAATTTATGAGCGTTGAAACTTCCATATTTCAACACATTTTTTTTTCATCTTTGGGCGTAAATAAATAACTTATGTAGTATGAAAATGGCAAAATAGAAGCGTAAAGGGATAGATAATTTATTTAAAAGTTCAAATAATTTTATTTTGAGAAGATAAGTACCTATACGCCTAAAAGTCTGATCACGAAATTTTACGCGCTCGTTTTCGTTATAAATCAGCGTCTATTTCACAAAAAAAAAAAAAAAAAACTAGATAAATAAATAAATAACTGTAGGTACTAAATAGCATGCATACTAGCCATACCATCGCGCCACCAACCAGTTCGAGCCGTCGACTAGTGGGACCTTAACCCAACATTATAATAATACCGTAACACTCAACTTGTAAATATTTCGCAGCAACTGTCATCATAAACCGTTGTTTATACTTTATGGTAGCATAAATCAATCTAGATAACTATTCGTATTTGTTGTATGAATAATTGTAATGAATAGAACATTCCTACAGGCCAGCGATACTCAAAGTGTGGGTACTTGCTCAACGGAGCCCCACTTGTGCAGGCTCCACGAAAATATTAACCTATTTTAGCTGCTTCAGAATCCTAATCCTATTTAAGCTCCTTCTTTATTTATTTTTTATTACTTTTTGTATTTCCTGTGCGTGTCCCAAATAAAATATTTTTCTTTCTTTTAATCATTCTAATCACGTACGAATTGTTTCTATTTTTTTATTAAGTATTAAAACTATTTTTATTTTCACCATATTTTATTAAATCCAACAGTACCAGCCATAGTGGAATAAAGTGAACTCAAATTTTAAATGAGTGTTTTTTGCCCCACCAAAATCAATTCGTGGGACACAGTGGACGAAAAACTGTGAACAATCCACTTTGTCCCACCGGTAGAATAGATTGGTGGAAGGGGAATAATCCATAAAACGCACTTTTTGATTATTTTAGGGCTCCGTCAAATATTTCGTTTTCCAAAAAGATTCCGTGGCCAAAAAGTTTGAGAGCCACTGGGCAAGATCTTAGATGTATTTCTATAAGCTAGGCTCTAGCGCCACTGAACGGAACGAAAGTTTTTGCTAACGGTTCTACAGACGCTCGGTAATTTTTTCTAAGTTGCTGTTACGATACTTGTTATATAAAACTGCAGATGCTTTTCTTGGAAATACAACATAATATTATCGCTTCCGAAAAGACTAGATTTTACCTACTGTTATTTTTTTTGGGGGTCCATTTAATCTGGGTTTTCCATTCAATCGTAAATTATGATAGATCGATATCTATCGAGGTATCGATTTAAGTCCTTCTCTTAGTGCACTGCACCATATTTGAAAAGTATTTACAATTTTAGTATTTCTACTTTCAGAGGCTGTGCGTTCTCTGTTATTCAGGAGCCAATGAACTATTTTGTATCTAAGATAGGTACAAAATAACTGCAGCCGCTTGTTTTGGTATCGCAGCATATAAATTATCATTTCGCACTTAATATGTATAAAGGAAGTATAAACGCGTCGGTAATGCAGATATTGATACGCATCTGGTTACAAGTGGAAGCCTGCCTCAACGCGCTTAGTAAGACGCGGCTGATGACATCACCGTCGCTCGTTCAAATATGTTCTTTCTTTGATTCGTTGTTTGAAAATAAAGGTACTGGCCACTTAACCTTTTTAATTAAAACAGTGCATACGTCTGTATTCGAAGTTCAAAAAGATGCAGGGCACAATTAATACAAGATAGATGTCAAAACTTACGACTGGACGTCACTGATCGACTGAGCGGAGTACACCCGATTCAGTGTCACCGACCGACTAGAGCCGAGTTTACCCGAATCAGCGTCACCGACCCGAGCGTGACGATTCAGTTTCGTTCACTGTTCATTTGGTTTATCATAACATCACTTCTCTCTCTCTTGTTTCCCGAAGGATTACTAAGGTTAATGTAAATCTAAAATATCATGGCATCAAATAATTGCAGTCTAGTACATGGCATTGCAAGACGACTACAGAATTAAGTAAACAATACATAATGCCGTCTGGGAATGCTTTAGACCGGCTTGCGTCAAGTGTATTCTTATCACAAGAATCAAGTGGAACTCACTATGGCTACTATGCGTTCTGATAAGGCAATAACAACGCATTTGTTAAACTCGAGCAACAGAGATAATTTGCCGACGGAATCCTTATAAATACGTTAGCAACCCGAAGGTTTAAGTAGTTTAGTTAAGGATAAGAGAATAGAGAAACCTACATTTTTCGTGGCTCTATTTCCCCACGGTGCTCTATTTCTAAGCCCCCACAGGCGCTTTATTTATTGGTCAATAATATCGGATGCGTTAAATTTGCGATAATGCGATTCTTGCCACACAGCTGCGTTTTTATCGTCCGATATTTTTAATGATAATTTATCACCCATTTTTAATTATCTAGGGATAATAAAAAATGGGCTCAGTGCTTGGTGCGGCAACACGCCATGTTCGAGTTCGCGACAAGTCAATCGTCATCCTGAGGATGCCACGTTGAGAGGTGAAACACGTGTCGATTTCTTTCAAGGTCTTTTTAAGACTCTTTAGAAATAGCTAAGCGGAACAGGTTACTAAATATATCCACATCATCATTTTATCTAGGGATGTAATGATTCCGATTTCGAAGTCGATATATCGGTATC
Source organism: Omphaloscelis lunosa (assembly GCA_916610215.1). Classification (NCBI taxonomy): domain Eukaryota; kingdom Metazoa; phylum Arthropoda; class Insecta; order Lepidoptera; family Noctuidae; genus Omphaloscelis; species Omphaloscelis lunosa. The sequence continues at coordinate 8,181,065 of OU744247.1, forward strand.
GCCGATTATATACAACTGATATCAAACAGTTCCAAAAGCGCGCGATATGACAACGCGCGTGTAACATTGTCGCTCCGTCGTCGTATGCTTAGCGACATGGCAACACGGCAAATGGCAGTGTTTGCAGTTTCCTGAGCGTTGACTGGGCGATATATTATTTCATTCCTGTTTCACGTCACCGCTATTCGTGATTCTGTTTATTCACACAGTGAAATGAGGACTATAACGCACTATTAAACAGTTGTGCCCGAAGTACAAAAGACGTACAAATGCCCGAGGTACATACTTCATTAATTATTTGATTTATATTATCTACTAAGCCATCGATATCGGCATCAGTATCGGTATCGCCGATTATTTACTACAATAATCGGTAGGTATCGTATCGGGAAAATTATGTATAGTTACATCCCTAAATTTACATTAGGTACATAAAACGTTCACGAAAGTCAGTAGCGACCACTGTTTTACCCGATTGCAGTGAAGCCCGAATGGACATTACCTACCCAATGTTTTACAAATTGTGGTAATTTTTATTACTTGTTTTCGCTTATCTTCCAAGAAATCAGTAAAAACCAGATAGGTAAGTGCAGTACTCACTGTGGTAGATACAGTCACACGGCAATCTCAACTTACTACAAGACGGATAAGAACCACCGGTAAACAAAGCATACATCTTTTAACTGATATACGTCTAACAAATATAGGTAGTAGGTACATTCCTACCCGAACAAAAACAAACGACGATTACACTATCAGCTGTATGATACGAGTATAATAACCAACCATTTGGCTTGCACTGATAACCCTGCACTTAGTGCTATGTCACCTCAGAGCAAACTTTATCTGTTTTGCAAAGTTGCCAACAACAGCCTTGTAAGTGTTATCTTACAACGAGAATAAGAGTGACAATTATTTAGATAAAGTGAAAATTAATAAATAACTCAACCAAATTACCATTTCACTGATATGGAGCTGAGAAAGTCGTAAATATGAGCAGTTAAGGGTCGCGTACGCGGTTCGCCTCAACACGTTTATTATTGAATTTGCATCGACGACGCGACGATAAGTTCCCGTTCGAACTAATCTAACGTTCGTTTGTAAATGTTTACATTGGTATTTAAACAGGAAAAATGCGTATTTACTACTAATAACTCATCCAAATTACAATTTCACTGATGCGAAGTTGAGAAAGTCGTAAATATGAGATGTTAAGGGTCGCGTACGCGGTTCGCCTCAACACGTTAATTATTGAATTTGCATCGACGCGACGATAAGTTCCCGTTGGAACTAATCTAACGTCCGTTTGTAAATGTTTACATTGGTATTTAAACAGGAAAAATGCGTATTTACTACTAATAACTCAACCAAATTACTATTTCACTGATACGAAGTTGAGAAAGTCGTAAATATGAGATGTTAAGGGTCGCGTACGCGGTTCGCCGCAACACGTTAATTATTGAATTTGTATCGACGATCAGTTCCCGCTCGAACTAATGTAACGTTCCTTTGTAAATGTTTACATTGGTAGTTAAACAGGAAAAATGCGTATTTACTACTACGTATTATCCAAAATAAACACTATTATCAATATTAAAAGTCAATTAATGAATTTATTTGTTTATTATCCGTTACATACAGTGGATATGATACATAGTAATTAAATATAATTATGTATTGATGTTAAGTTGACTTTAATCGTTTTATCTTTATGATAATTGAGATAAATATATCGGGAGACATTAGTCATACCATGACTGCGTCATGGTTGGTAGTTATTATAATGCAATTTATGATAACCTGTCTGAATTTAATTACGTATCATTGTTGTATTAAAAAGCTATTACATGTTTACTGAGCAATTAAACGGAATTTGCCATAAAATGCTATAATATAACATGTGATACTCATTTTATATTTGTTTACAGTACGTATATACGACTGATGAAATAAACTCGGGCCTTAAAACAATTTCAAAGAGCAAAAAATACTTTACTTTTTTCCATATATTTTAGAGAAAATCTCAGCAAAACAAACTTACAAAAAGCAAACATCTTGCCCGGCTAACTTTATTCGAGAGTTCAACGAAGCAAATTGAATGAAAGAAGAAACAAATGCAAGCGTCACGTCATGCGTCCCTATTTGCATCGCATGAACTAAATCTTATCAGCTTACTAGCAGTTGCAGAACCGTCGGAGACAGGCTTAACAACGACGATAAGACTGCCTCATGATAAATGAAATTTCTTGGATTATAAACAACAAAATTATTACTTAGTTCTATTTTAATATAAGTGTTTTATTGATAGGTAAGAATAAACGAGTTTTAATGATTCTATACTGAAGATCACGTCTAAACGAGTAGTGTTAATGATTTGGAAAAAAATATATGTTAAATTAGAGGATTTTCTTAATAAATTTATCTGTGAATATTTTTGATTATGTTTATATTACATAGTGTAATTAATTTGTAAAGTTACGTCTAACGCGAATAAAAAACGGAGAATCACGCAAAAACTATTAAGCGTATTTTTCTGAAACCGCCATCATTTTAAACATAATTGAATTATATATATTTTATTATGCGTGTTTTATCAAAATACCTTTTGTTTTGTTTTATGCATAATAAATTAATAATGCGTCTAATTTGGGACAGCGGTCCTTGATGGGCAAGTCCTATTACTGGCTGGAACGTACGACGCGTTGCGTGAGCTCAATACTGAACACGCAAGCTAACCACTCAAGGTCACTGGCATTTAGTCTCATCTTAATTCCCATGTAATATGGGCAAGCGTATTGCCGTCAAACGTCTCAGTAGCAGCCCAGAGTCAGGACTTGTGCCCGGTTAATGGCAAGAGGCTCGCTCCCTGTTACATGGAACTTAAACGTAACTGGCGAAATGTGGGTGTACTAGAGGTACGCCTCTGCCCAACCCTTCGGGGAAACAAAGCGTGATTTTATGTTTCATAATAAAGTAATTAAATAATCGAATAAAACCGATCAAATATTTTAAAAACTATCTAATTAAGACTATTTATTAAATCTATTTAGTCCGTCGGTCAGATAATAAAAAAAATATTAGACAAGTATTTTTGCTTTATCATATTTATAAAAAATACTTGGATAAAACGCATTAAAGTTGGGAGTGGGGGTTGCTATGTCACAAGTATAAAATCTACATACTCGTGACGTCATGGCACATCTTAACTCAATGTATCACCGTAATCTTTTGACTACGTAAAAAAAGAAAAAATACGTGTCCAATATTTTTTAATAATCTATCAGACAGACAGACAAACAAACAAACAAACATTTTTTTTTGTCATCATCCCTATTGCATTAGCGTCGCACGTAGGGTTGCCAATCATACTGTTAAAAATAGTATTACATATTTATACTGTTTTTCACTCTAAAATACTGTTCGAAATACATCTAAAATATTGTACAAAAATAAAGTATATACTGTTTTTACTGATATCCAAAGCTACACTAAAAAGAAAGTTGGTGGCAAAAACGAAAATACAAAACCAAAGACCGGTACCCTAATTGTGTAATTTTTTTTCGTAAACGATTATGCCTAATTTGTTTCATTTTGACAGTTCAACAACATTCATTGCGTTATTTATTTTGTTGAGCAGATTTTTTTTTTCCATCTTATGAAGCAATAGATTAGCAATCTGTTTCAAATCGATAAAAATAATTGTGATGGATCGTATATTACGCAATTAGGGTACAGGGCTTCTGAAATTAAAGTTTGCTTTTTTTTTAAGTCTGTTTTGTTTTTTCCGAGATACTGTTTACCGTTCCGAAATACAGTTCATTTTCCCATTTTGACCATTTATTTCTTGTATAAAAAGTTGGCAACCCTCGTCGAACGTAACGTAAAATTACAAGTTCTATGCAAACAATGCATTATTATAATAATTATAGTAGGTACCCACCTAATTAATAATTAAAAGGCACAAATGTAGCGTGCTGGCTAATTGCATTCGTTGTTATCGAAAAACAAATACATAAAATGGTTTTATAATTGTCAACAGAGTTGTGTAAGGACTTTGTTGACTAAGCTTATCAAGGTATTAATAAACAATGTTTATAAATAAAAAAGTAAACCATGTTCCTCTTTAGGTATGTAAGGTACACACGGCTACACATCAAGCTATACATGTCCAGTATAAGCTGACCTTGCATTGTACGGAAATCCTATACAATGCGAGGTCAGCCTAAACTGGAAATGTATAGATGTATAGCTGTGTGTACCTATGTATATACTTTCTGAGTTTATCTTGGCCATTACTAACATCGGTCACATTGGTAAAGGAAAACATCGTAAGGAAGCCCAGACTTATCTGTTCTAGAAATAAAAATGAAATGCTGTTCGTTGATAACCGCGACACTTGAGCACGGGGGAATGTTATGGCTAATCGTTGTATTTAAATGTTCGTAATAGTCCGAATTAGTTTTCCGCAAAATTGTCAAATTTGGAAAAAAAAAACGAACGTCCTTTTTTCTATGGGATTATTGTATACCTAATTATGAACTATTGTTTGGAGAGGATTACGTCTGTCGGGTTAACCAGTAGTAAAGGCGAGGAAAACAGACTTTTAATGATTTTATACTGAAGATCACGTCTAAACGATTAGTGTTAATGATTTGGAAAAAATATATGTTAAATTAGAGCATTTTTTTTATTACTTAATATAGGAATATTTTTTATTATGTTTATATTACATAGTGATATTCATTTGTAAAATTATGTCTAACGCGGATGACCTGGTGAAGGCCGCAGGAATCTGGATACGAGAAGCATAGAACTGGTCGACGTGGCGGTGCTTGGGGGAGGCCTATGTCCAGCAGTAGACGTCTTTCGGCTAAAATGATGATGATGACCTACCTAACTCCTATAATAATATGGAAGTAAATAATTCGCTTATACGTAGTATATGGTAGGTATATATTATGAGCTATCGTCACTTTACTATGATAATTAGTAACTACTAATTATATTGTTAATCGTTAACACAACAATAATTGAACTGTCCATTACACAATTTTTTTTAAGGAAAAAAATATTTAACAACATTATCCTCATCATTATTAGCATTACATAATTTCAGCTAACATAACATCAGACATAACTTTTAAAATTTCATTTGCTGCGCCTGCGCCGTCATATTGATATTTTGTAACGCAGTTACTGGAGTCACCAAAGATGATGAGTAATACTGGTTGGTGACAGTCACTTTAGCAGAGCGTCGCACTGTGGATCGAAAAAAGGCTCTCGAAGACATAGGAGCTGAATGTTAAAACATCGATTTTTTTGCTTGAAATAGCTTCTAATAGCCAACATTATGCATGAATATATCATAGGATACAATCTAGTAGGCAAAGTGGTAACTTATTTATTTATTTTTTGCAAAAAAAATAAACAAATAAGTTAACATACAATTTAGGGAGCCTCCTCTTATGACTTAGAAAATTCTAGAAACCGCTTTTGACTCCGATAAAAATAAAACAGTATGCGTCAAGCGTTTGAAATAGGCTTTTTATCGCAAGTATTGAATGCACACAAATACATTTAAGTAAACAAGTGTAAGGGTATGGACGCACTGACGGCTGATAAGCGTCCCGTCCGGCCAATGCATGTAAAAGATAGTCCGTAAAATTAAATGTTTTATAAATAAAGGTGTCCAGATAAATCTTATCTTATATGCTTAATACAAGATAATATTATTATTTATATTTTGATATTATGGCTTCATAAAAAAATAAATATACGAGATCCTATCTCGTTGTTTAGATAATTAATTCCAAGAATTTTAATTTTAATTTTTTAATTTTCTTTATATTTTATTATGGCAGCTTTTAATTTTAATCTTTTAAATAACGTTGCAATCTGCCTAGTCTTTTCCCAACTATGTTGGGGTCGGCTTCCAGTCTAACCGGATGCAGCTCAATACCAGTATTTTGCATGGAGAGACTGCCTATCTGACCTCCACAACCCAGTAACTGGATAATACGGTACCTCTTGGTGAGACTGGTTGACTTTCGAGCTTCTAACGACCCGTAACGACTGTCAAAGATCCACGAATTACAGCTGGGACCACGTGCTTTCCTAGGCACGGAGGGGTCTCAGGTATGTAAAAATGGTCACCCATCCACGGACCAACCGCGGCAAGCGTAGCTTAACCTAATAGATCGATCTGTGCGGCTGTTTATACTTAGCAACGAGCTCCTCTGTTAATGTTTGTTTGGACGAGAATAAAATAGGTTATCTATCCGATTGATATGAAATCTTAGCGACTGATAAACTGTTAACAGACGTCGAACTGATTTTATACTATGTAGTTATGTCTAGACGACGAAATGCAGTGTAACAAAAACACATAAGCGTGTTAAAACCGCTGTCACAGACGCGTATTTCCATACTACACTCCGAGCTATGCGTGTCATACATACCTATTACATCGCGATAAGCCGCGGCCTAGTATCGCGGTCACAGAGGATAACGCCCGCGCCAAGGCGAACCTATACCAACAATAAACATGTCCGCTCGACCCTTACATAACATGCTTAATGTTGTACTACGCTAGCCAACTACAAATTGTCTACATTGTTACAGCGAAGCGATTGAGGCTTGAGTGATGGGAAACAAGCGATAGCTGCATTTGAAGCTAGAACAGTTTTTGTTGCGGAAAAATAGTGCTGGGATATTTTTGATGTTTTTTATTCAGATTTAAGGTGGATCCGTAAAGGTAACCCGCGAAATTCAAATTTTCTTACGTACTTTACAATTTGCAAGTCAGTATCAGGGTGTATGTTGATAAAAATATAATTCGTGACCGTAACAACCATGGCTTTACAGAAGTATAATCATTAGAATCAGCAATACAACTCTAAGTTAGCATAATCCTTAAATGTCATGATTTCATGAAATAGACATTTAATTGATGATTTTTATGAATATTCTTTATATATATATATATATATAATTCTTCTATACGTGTGTTTGTCACCTATCTCCTCGTAAACGGCTGGACCGATTTGGATTACATTTTGTGAGTATATTTCAATGGTTTAAAAATACAATTGGACCCGGTAGGTGGCGCTGTTCGGACAGGACAAAATCTGTCGGGTCCGTATAAATACATTTGATAAGGCCACGAATCATATTTAGATCAACATACAACCTGATAAACCTACCAAAGCAAACCAATTGCAAAAAAGCGTAAGAAAATTTGTATTTCGCAGGCTACCCTGACCCTTTCGCCTTAAGAGAAATTATAGATCACCTAACTGGCCGGTAACAATTTTTTATGGGGAAATTAGCGACAATAAATTTTAATGATTGACCGTTTTAAACCACATATTGATAACAGATTAAGCAATTACCGCCCATTTTAATCCTTATTAACCTTCAATTAATGGTAATTTGAAATTATAAAGAAAGCCATTTACAGCCTCGTCGACCAAATCGTAAATTGTCTTATTTGGCACGCCTCTTTTGCAATATAAACTTTAATTAACGACCTTATTTGGTCAAGTACACCGTCCAATTTCATTTAAATGTGTAACATTAAGACTAAATTGAGCATACAAACCCATTTAAAAGGCCCGACACCTCAATCCGACCATTCAAACGAGTAGTGCATTCACTTAGCATACATGCATCCGGCGACCTTAATAACTAAATAATATAATTCAGTACTATAAGTAGACTAGTTAACACAAGGTACACACGGCTACACATCAAGCTATACAGTTCCAGTATAAGCTGACCTCGCATTGTACGGAAGCCTATACAATGCGAGATCAGCATTAACTGGAAATGTTTAGCTTGATGTGTAGCCGTGTGTACAAGGCAATAGACAACCAGTCTATCGGTCATTGTACCGGCAGCTCTTATGTAACTGTATAGTATCTGGAGCACTCATCAAAATATGTATTTCGTGATATCACATCAATGGCTATCCATTGGAGTATTAGCGGCATACTTATCAATTACTATTAAGTAGATAACAAAGGTGGAACAATCAGTAACAACGGTATCAGTCGTTGCCCACGCGCAGTTTGGTTTTATTTACTGCAACAAAGCATAAGTATACAGAGTCTACGATCATCTTGCTCGAAAAGAGAATTTATACAGGGTTATTGGTTATACGTCGGAGTCGTCAGGGTTAACCATTAATCCTGTATTGTATTGGTTACATTTTTATTTCATACATTATAAAATACAAAATGTTAAATTACTTGAAAATGGTTACGTATGACTATTAACCCTGTATATCAGGGTTATTGGGTACATTTTAAATATTTACATCATACATTAAAAAAAATATGTTCGTTTACTCGAAAATAGTTCATATTGGCATAGGGGTATTCAGGGCAAATTTGGTTCCAAATGAGGTCTCCTACATCCCCCCTCAACGGATTGCTGACGTATAACCAATATCCCTGTAGGTCTATTCTGCCTTGCTAAGCCGAAAGACGCTATCTCAAGGCTCCGACAAACAGGCGCGACACGCGACGCTACACAAAGACACCGCTCGTCGCGCGACGGGACGTACCATGTGTCGTGTCGCGTGTCGCGCTTGTTTGTTTGAGCCTTAAGTTTTGAGAAAATTGACTTTTTGTAATTGTAACTTAAGGAAAAATTGATACATAAAAAACTTCTTAGTAGTTTTTTAAATGTTTAAGTTAGATAGCGCTATTTGGTTTATACCATTACATGCGAAATTGTTAAAGCTAATGAATAATATAAAAAAAAAACTAAAAGGGCGTATCTCAGAGATAGCGCCTTTCGGTAGTATTATTTTCTATGCATCCCGCGTTTATATCCTGTACCTATTACCGAATGTTACCAAAATAAAAAAATTGAAAATAAAAAATTTTTTCTATTTCTTTTTTTTTACGAAATATTGGTGGAATTACAATATTGTGAACTGAGTTTCACAATATTGCAATTCCACCAATTTTTCGTTCACCACATTGAAGCCAAATGTAGCTCCGATAAATACTTGGCCACTAATTAACCTCATAACTCCGTTTATCTGCCAACAAAAACTTTGTTTTTGTATATTTTTTTTTTTTTACTTTTGGTAAAAAATATTGGTATTCATTGCATTGATGATAATGAATTGTTTACTGAAGCGTCAATGCGTCACATTGTGAATGTTTTGTACACTCTTCTAGCGTTTATTTACTTGAAAACTTTAGGCGCGTTGGGCACTTTTGAGACGGAAAAAAAAAATTGAACTCACGACACTGTTACCGACACCACATTAAAAGTATTACCTGCCCAATAAAATTGTTCAAGTTTTCACTTCTGTCGGCACTCCTGGAGTGCCACCGTTTTTTTTTAATGAAAATATAGTCAAAACGAAAAAAAAAATACTCTAAGCAATGGTATAAACATCAATTCTTAAACACATTTGAAACACATTTATCCTCAAGCAGTTAGCCTTCGAATTAGAGAGAATATTAGCATTCCGTTCCCATAATAATGAATCCATTATAACATTGATATGCAAATAGATGCAACAAATTGTGCTCCTAAAGGATTTAGGATACAGTTTAATAGAGTTATCGTCGTATGCGCATGATGGTATTATACAGATAGTTGGAAATACGCTTCTTTTATTTTTTAACCTTCACACCGTTTATCAGTGATTCATTACATACCTACGTAAATAGAATCTCTATAGATTTACTCTCATATACATTTTTTTTAATATAAATAAAACAAACAATGTAAATACTTGTACGCTTTTATCATACACAATGCTATAAAAAAATAATATATTAACTTGCAACAACAACTGCAAGGTTACACTTTGTTTATCATATAATATTTCATGATGCGACCGCATTTGGCATCCACCAACTCAGTAGGTACCTACCAACAATAATACAGAAATCGCCAGATGACTCAGAAAAGTTCAGAAAACATAAAGAAAAACCATTTCATTCATAAAACCAATATTGATGTAGAAATTACTAGATTTTTTATGATAACAAGCTGTTGCCTACGACTTCGTCTGCGGACCAGTACCCTAATTGCGTAACTTATTTTCGTAAACAATTTTGCCTAATTCGTTTCATTTTGACAGTTCAACAACATTCATTGCGTTAATTACGTTGTTGAGCAGTTTTTTTTTTTTTACTACTTTTGAAGCAATTGATAAGCAATCTGTTTCAAATCGAAACAGATTGTGATTGATCGTGTATTACGCAATTAGGGTAGAGGTTATAAACTTATCTGTGTGCCAAATTTCATCTAAATCCGTTCCGTCGTTTTTGTGTGAAAGAGTAACAAACATCCATCCATCCATCTGCAGAGACTTTCACATTTATAATATTACTAGTAGGATAGGATATTAGAATAATCTAATATAATAATTATCAGCCTATATTGTCCAACTGCAGGACAAGCCTCCTTTTCCTTTTTCTACTCAACTCGATCCTAAGCCAATATCGACCAATCGATATCGAGTGGGATGACGGGACAAACTTGACGCTTACAGGAGACTGTAAGCGTCAAGTTCGTCCCGTCATCCTACGTCTGGGTCTACCGCGATACCGTGCCGTTGAACGAGGAACCCATGTTGTGATCTCAGTCTACAATGCATCCGACATACGGCAAATGTGTCCGGCCCACTCCCATTTGAGGTTGACTGCTTTTTGGGTGATGTCTACGATTTGCGTCTGAGCCCAGTATCGTGTTCCGTATCCGATCGGTAAGTCGAACTCCGGGGATACTGCGCTCCGACGCTCGCTTGCAAATCTCAAGCTTGCTCCTCTGCTGAACTAACAAGGACCAGGTTTGAGCGCCGTATGAAGACTGGAACTAAAATTTATACACCAGATAAATTAGAGCCGGTGGAAAGGTCTACAGATCAAAGTAATCTTAAAAAAGGTAATACGTATTATTGCAAACTATAACCAATCAATCCTAACTACAATAATATTATAAATGCGAAAATGAGTTTATTTGTTTGTTTGTTACGCTTTCACGCTGAAACGGCTGAACGGATTTGGATGAAATTTGCCACATGGTTAAGACATAGGATACTTTTTATCATGATATTCCCACAGGATCGAGACTTATGCGGGTGAAACTGCGGGGCGCAGCTAGTTCTAAATAAGTTTATATAATGGAAAGAAAATAGAGAGCAATAAAACTATAAAGCTGTCATTAACTCCAGAATTGGATCCGCAGTTATTAATTCAAACTATTAATATAATATAGGTGTAGTGGAGAGGCGAAGCGTGTACCGGGATGATGTATATCTCAGTTTACGGCCATGCTCGACGCTCTTAATCCCAAGTATTAACCGGAGGCACCGACCCGCCACGATTTATCGTCCCGAGCCACAACTAGGCGGGGCCAACTAACAACTAACACTGTTTTACCTCGCAACCTGATAGCTCGTTTTGTATTTTTCTACAACTCATGATGTATTACTGTAATACTTTGTACAAAACCAGTCACGTAGCTTAAATTATGTGACGTGAACACATGAATTATCCTCAGCTTGTAAATGTCACGACAGACGACACCCCAGACATAGCTGCACTGCTAAATCCTCCACTAAACTGTAAATATAATGACGCACTAAAAGACGTAAGCGTAGAAGTAGTTAAAGATCTAACCCAGTTTAAAATTTGATCAGAGGGTGTTGGCACTATGTTTCACGAGAGCTCTCGCAGCGTTTAAGCAGTCGATTCTCGTTTTATCCGCAGCCGCCAACTCCTCGGGGATGCTGAAGGATTTGGCGCATTTACAGACGAACAAAAAAGGAAGGAACTAAAACTTGGGACTACGAAAGAAAAGCCATGATTTCCGCCGAACGATTTCAGCGGAGATAACGTCATCCTCTCATACACTATTTATTTTGTCTTACTAACTCTCGAATGAAGCGAGTGGTTCAAAGGATTTGAACAAGATGTCGAGTGGTTTACAAAATTACAAGCGTTGCACTCGGTGGCAGAAATACAAATCATTGATAGGGTACGATAGTGTGCAGGGCAGAATTAAATAATGGATGAGGTCTATGACCTATAAGTAATTCATAGAATGAGCGAGTGAACGTGAGGTGCGGTGCTCGGCCCGATATGGCAGGTGCGTTATGTAAGCGGCCTGCGCAGGCGCACGCTTGTGATACCAAATGCCACTGCGCTATTCCTATGCTGGCCGACTAGCGGCGAGCTCGTGCCAAGGCCCCGCAACAATTGAAAGTAGATGTCCAATACTTAACCTTTCGAAACAATATTGGAGTAATAGAAACAAAGTAATCGATAGAAAACAAATAATATACAAGATTAAAGGTCGAACCTTAAAGGGCGAAATTGCGCCACATTCATAACAGGTGCCGTCTGAACTAAACGAAACTTAGAAGCCAGACAAATTTATAATGATATAGCCCATTACCTCTTCCAAAGTCATAACGATAACCATAGATAAACTCGTTACCGTAGTATTCCCGAAGGACTTAAAAGCGGACAATTTAAAACATAAATTAGATAGTGCAGTGTCTAAATACGGGAGAACACCGGGAGGCAGCCGACTACCGGGTGGTTAGGGACGATGAATAACGAAGCGACAAGGATGGTGTATCGGGAAAGGTCGCAGAATGGAGCGAGACAAATGATCGGCCGCGGGTGCAGCAGCCAGAAGCAGTGCACACAGACATCGATCGATTAGCGGCCGAGCCACCCGCCCGCGCCGCCACACTGCCACAGCCAATCTATCGACTTTCATGTCCTATTTTATTTAAATTTGTGAACTGCCAAATTGTATCGATCATAATTGATAATCAAATATGCATTAATTATTCAGTCGCCGCTCTTGTTTCCGTCGTGATTAATAATGTTTTGTCTGTTTATACCGGCCGACTGGGCGCCAAATATATGGAAACCAAACACAATGCAAGATTTGTCATACTGCACAACGTTGATTAATTCTGTAACGGATAAAAATTCTGCGCTATTCATAGAAAACGAAATCGAAAAACAAAATAGTACCTAAGTAATCCATGCAAATCTATTACTATAATCTAAACTTAGATACAAAGCCATCGAGGTTCAGCTCACGTCGTCCCCGACCGGTGATCACTTATTTAACTTGGAGGTGCCGTGATTCCATAGAATCGCACCGGAGCAGACACCGCTCGCATTTTTTATTTATGAATTTTTCTGTTAGTACAGCTGCGGTAATGGAATAATTTCGATGGAACTGATCTGTATTCAGCTAAAATATCTCGATGTGTCTTCAACTTTCCGCACCCTGATCGGCTTTGCAGACCGTCCCGCAGATTAGAGCTAGATTGAATTTAAAATTATCGCTCCCTCAGAACAAATTGGAACACCTAAAATACAAGGTTGCTGAAGCATATCTTTTTAATTTTCTAAACCCATTAAACTTATTCACTATTATAGTCTCTCCCTTTCAATAGCGGGATCAACTAGTTTAGTTTTTTCATTTTTGCCAGAGCTCTTAGGTTAGGCTTTCAAAGAAATTGGCTGTGACTTACAGAATTCTGGAATTTGTAACGGTCCATTGAATTTAGAGGAACAATAGTGTCTGACTCTTTTGATAAAAAATCTAACCTTCCTTTCATACCTGGACAAAATGATTTCCATTAAAATTGCTATCTGTGAAAACAGCACCCTAATTGCGTAACACACAATCAATCACAATTTGAATCATTTTGAAGGATATTGCTAATCCATTGGCTTCATATGTTCCAAAAATGTGTCTGCTCAACAACGTAATAACGCAATGAATGTTGTTGAACTGTCAAAATGAAACAAATCGTGATTTATCGTGTGTTACTCAATTAGGGTGCAGGTGCCCAGACACACGATAATTGCGTAGAAACTAGGAAAAAACTCGCAATTAGCTTGTTATCAGAAAAGAAAGTTTAATGTCGCTGTCAACGACTGCTTAAGTGTTGCTTAGCAAGATAGCTTGTTGCAGGAAACGAAGGCAAGCGGTGGAACTTGTCGCTGTCGCCCAGGAAGTGCCTCAACATAATATGTGAGTGATAAGAAACCCGAGGATAACACACAAGTCTAAAGTAAGACATATTCATACGTACTTCAAACGATAAAACTATGTTTAGATACATTGTAATGGAAAACTACGTGACAAAAGACCCACCGATAACGCCAAAGGTACGTTTAATCTTATCCAGCCAGTTATAAAACATGCACTATTTATTTTCCTCTGCAACGGAGACGCAAACAATATAAAATAACTTATTTGTGCGACTGAAAACTTCGCAAACTTTACTGTCTCGACCAAGTTCGAGGATTAATTTTGCGTACGAATAACTACGACATCGCAGAGCCGTCGCCGGAGAACAAAGCTCCGGCTAACTCAACAATGTGTTTAGTTTCCAGATTAGAGCAATCCCGTCCAACACCTAAACACGGATTTTAGATAACATTCAAACTCCGACCGCACTGAATATAAATGAGATTTTAGAACGCCGTCTTAGGGCTCTCGTGCATAATTACTAGACGTTACAAACGTTAAACTAAATTTGACCGCCGATGAATAACTTTAATGGACAATTCAATCTAGACGGTGAACTTGAAGAGACTCAAGGGAATTTCGTTTTTTGTTTACAGAAAAAACGAGAAAATCTATATCGGAAAAGGTCGGTCGGGCGGAACGTGAGAGGCAAGACAGGCTTGCGTGAGGAGGGCCCGGGCTCCCGGCGTCCCGGCACGCACCCTAACTTCCCAGCTGTTTGCGTCTATTACAATTTCAATGTCAAGTCCGATCAATACGGCCGGGGATGTAAAATTTCGGCTGGTCTCGGCGCGTTCCGGGAGCTACGAACGACGCCAGCCGCGGGCTTACTAACCTACCGTAATACGGGGTGCGTGCTCTCTGCACGATCAATAGGCGCCAAGTAAGGCTCGGCTCGTTTTATAAATAGTCTTGAACTTCACCTCGGCCGCCGCGTCGAGATTCGTGGGCGAAAGTGTGGAAATATCTTTCGTTACGTCACGAGGGCGGCCGTGTTTTGCACACCTATATCAAAGAACTTACTTTTCCCTTGTCTGAAATGAATAATCTCTATACCAGCAATGATAAGCCGCTGCAGCTGTAACACAATGCCGGGCATCTCATTATGCAGATGAGATGCACAATCCCGACGGAGAGAAAGTTTGAATATCTCAATATAACGTGACAATCGGCAACTGATGTGAATATTTTACTAAGTTTCCATGTAAATCGCCCTTCGCCGAGTACCTACTGGTGTGGATGGCGCGAGGAAACCGCTGGAAAAATGTCAGAGGGAGCTCGAATTGGAAAAACAACTGCAGTGAATTTCTCTACCTAGACTGTAAAGGCACTCGAAAAGCCAATATCGCAGAGCTTTATACCTCATCAGCATGCATACAGACACAACTGAAACTCGTAATATTAAGGATTGTAAATTGAAATCTGGCAAAAAACGGTGAGCTCGGAAAATAGAGG
Source organism: Omphaloscelis lunosa (assembly GCA_916610215.1). Lineage (NCBI taxonomy): Eukaryota > Metazoa > Arthropoda > Insecta > Lepidoptera > Noctuidae > Omphaloscelis > Omphaloscelis lunosa. The sequence continues at coordinate 8,196,557 of OU744247.1, forward strand.
AATTAATTAGAGGGATACAAAACCGATGAGATGAAGTGAAATCAAGCTGGAGTACTATAACAGTGAGTAAGGGGAGTAAAAGCGACGATATTAAAGGACGAAAACGAGCGGTTCATTACTGAGAATGTTGGCAATAACAATACGGCTAATGGTCCTGGCGCGATCCTCTCAATTCCCGCTTCTACTTGAATCTCTCCCTTCACAACAAATCCCTGGCAATTGCAACTTATATACTTATTTTGATAGTATGAATGTCCTGTTCTATTCTTTGCATCAATTATCTTTGGAATTTAATGGGGCAGCGTCAATTATATCGCATTGTTGACTGACAACGTATCATTGTAACCGCTGGAGTAGTTAGTCATGGTAATTATCGTGTATAATTACTGTTTTAGGTATTGTTTCGTGTCGTAGATATCTTTACACTACGTTTTACATGTTCGTAGAAGTCAATTGTGATTCGTGACCTACGGCATGTAGAACTGTCATAACTCGACCGACGTGGTTCTACTCGTAGGTCACGTAAGCCATTCATGTTTCACTGGTTTTTATATTTTTGTTTTCCTCCTATATACGTCCCGTTGCAATAGATAAACACAAAGTTGCTGATAACAAGAATAGGGTTTCATTTTTATTGTTGTTCTCTGTTTTATAATTAACAAATGCAGACGCAATATATTATTCATTAAGGTTAACGCAAGGGTAGAGTATAGCAATAAAGTTATGAATTATGTGACGTCGAAGTTCGACATTAAAATATTAATCAGTATTATTTTAATAACAGTATAAATGATCGAGTAGTTATTATTTTCGAGGTTAAATTATTCAAAATTCATAATGCATCATTAGAAGTAACGTCTATATTAGGCTGGTATTACATTGACGTGGGTGGGTGGGAGTAGCTATAATGAAATAACATCGCGATTAAATCAAGCGCCTCTCAATTTAAATAGGACTATAATTATAGAACATTTAGTAGACGTTGATCGAGGATAGATAAACACGATTATACAACATGGCCGTGCAATTTATACTAATTTATAGGAGCAGCTAAACGTTTTGTCGCAAGATAACTGGTATAAACACTATCCCAAAAACCTTTCTTGCGCAAATGCTCCCATATATAGCACCAACAGCGTTGAAAAGCACCAAAATATTCCAAAAATGTACTTTCGAAAGGCCAACGGCTAAGGGCCAGTTGCTCCACTTCTCCACACGAGCTTCGTGAAACTAAGAACATTATCGCACTATAAATCGCTAGTTCGTATGTCTGGCAATCACTATCCATAAAACTTGTATCATAAGATTGTGGTTGGTCGAGCGTGACCGCTCGCACTCGGCCCGATCACGCAAGTTTATCTCGAGTTATAATAATTAGTTAGAGAAATAACGTATCCAGACCACACCTCGCAATTAGGTCTTGATTATGTGAATAGCTTATATGGCAGTTATTAGAGTAACACATAAAACATTCTTTATAAGGAGACTTGGAGATAAATACGTTGTTGACGTTAGGAGCTCACGTTATGCAACAAATCTTGATCTTTATGTGCGTCTATTATTAGTCTTTTGCTGTCTCATGGACAGTTAGACCATCTTGCAGAGGTCATGGACGGATAAGATCGTTGTTGTGATAATGAATGTAAGGATAAATGGTTCTTTGGTTCGCTGTAGTGGGTTAGGGTTAGAACTCAGAAGTCCAGTCAGTTTCTGCGACCAGCGCTCGGTCTGACAACAAGCCGTGTTCGGGTTCGCAACAAGTCAATCGTCATCCTGAGGATGCCTCGTTGAGAGGTGAAACACGTGTCGATTTCTTACAGGGTTTTTTTTATGGCTCTTTAGGAATAGTTAAGCGGGACAGGTTACTAAATATATCAACGTCTATTGTATTTTATAATGGATTTCCGCAAGGTCACGCCTGAATCAATTAACTAACTTAGAAGTCCATTGGTTATGATTATGATAGGATCATGATCAATGGCCTTTTTTTCATAATTGGAGCCTTCCAATGCATGAATAAATCGATAAATTTGATTATTTTTCAATTCACGATAGTCATTGATACCAGCTGTTGGCAATTAAAAGAAATGACTAATGAGGTGTCAAATCGTACTGAAAATTGGCGGTCAATTTATCGATACATTACCAGCACCCTAATTGCGTAATACACGATCAATCACAATCTAAATCTGAATCATTTCGAAAGAGATTGCTAATTCATTGATTCATAAGTTCAAAAACAAATCTGCTCAACAACGTAAATAACGCAATTAATGTTGTTGAACTGTCAAAATAAAACTGATTAGTCAAAATGTATTTCGCAATTAGATAGCGGGACCTCATCATTTGAACAGAGGTTGGCAAAAACAAAAGCATTTGAGTCGTTGCCAACAGGTACGCGTGTGAGTAGGTACGTAACAAATGAAATCACTCAAATGGCGACATTAGGGCCACATCAAAAACGACACTTAGAATCTGCGATTAGCGATTTAATCACTTTTCGGAAGCTTGATGCAGCGGCTGAACATTAGATGACAGTTGCGTTTGCTACTGAATATTTTCACTGGGACCGAATGAAGTGTCCCCAAAACGCGATCGATAGCCGGATCGATCCGATCGCCCATTGATGCAGTTGCTAGATCGCCGATCGCTGATGTTAAAAATACCATGTATGCTGTAGCCCTAGCAAATCAAATCACACAATATGGCGGCATTAGTCGTTGCGATTCTATGCGCTAGAGATTTGCAAGCGGCGCGGCGACGTGCACTGTAAGTAGGTCGTGCGCGTGCGTTGACCCCACGCCCGACTTCAGGGTTAACGCCAAGCCAAGTGCTAGTAAATAGGGTTGCCACTATTACCACAGATAAAAATCTTGGTACTTTAATTAGTGTGTTTTCCGAGGTTGGAAAACACACGAGAGGTAAGAAGATACCGATGATGACCCAGAGGAAGGAAAATAGACACAAAAAGACAAAAAAGGGGATAACAAATGAAACTCCAAATTCGAACTCTGAAAGAACAGCAGTTTGTAGCAAAAAATCCTCAAGAAATTCTACTTGGCAACAGAGGGTTCACAAATCTTTTGGGGCCATGCTAATAAAAATGACTAAGGTTAAATAATTCACAAATTAAACATTGCTTCATCTTTTGTCTTGTAACCGGGTTTCTACTTTTCAGGATAGTTTACCATAATTTACAACAACAATGCTATATTTAGGTATTTTTTGTAGATAAATGTCGGCGATTAAAAATAATTTATTATCAATCTAAAGCCATTTATTGTGAAGAAGTATCGATGCAGTTGAAGCTGATGAATCACTGAAATCAGACGCATTAGATCGATGTTTTATTTCAACATTTTTTATCTGACATTTTGAACTTTTAAAGTGCTAACTACACTACATTTTGTAATTGCAGTTGTATCAATAGTTAAATCATTCGAACAGAACATATTACTTCGGTGTGTTACGAATAAGTCTCAGTGAAACCAACATTCAATTGCAAAGAACAGCAGGCCGTACAAATATTACTGTCAGGACTCAAGAGTCCTTGGTCCGAACGTTGACGGAGCCAACCTACTCGCGATCTTAAACGACTTGTCAACTTGTCACCGACCTCTGTGGCCTGGTAATGCACGTTACGTAACTTATTTACGCGCTTGTAAATCTTACGATATTTGTGATATTATTAATTCGCTATTAAGCCAGCAATTTTGGCCTGAAATCATGCTCGTGTTTTCCAAACATTATTGGCGTAGTTATCGCGATAATAATAGCGGCGCGGGTTCATTGAACGCTCCAGTTCTATTCTAGTAGCATACAACTAATGCTACAACTTTGTTTCTATGAATTTCATAGGCTGAAATGTTAGAATTTTGTACGCATCAGGGCAGAAAATGTGCAATATAATTCTGACGAAAAATACTACTCAGAATTAAGTTTTATGACTAAGCGCAGGTACGCACGGGCGATTTTTTTCCGCAGCAAATTTTGTTTCGTGCACTGGATTTTTAACGCTCTGTTTAGCGCCGAGAGTTAAACCAACAGTGTATTTTTTCAACGCACTGGGAAGAGATTGAGTCGCAGCGCGTTTGATCCTCAACGCTCGGCTCAACACCGAGAGTTGAAAATCCAGTACGCGATAAAATCCAGCCGCGATATTTTTAGGTCCGTGGGCTAAGGTACAATTTGTACAATACATACGCACCCGGTATACTGTTTGATTAATTTTCTTTACTTTTGTTTTTTCTAAAGGTTTTCCTCTATTCAAAAAGTTTAAATACGCACCCGGTATACTGTTTGATTAATTTTCTTTACTTTTGTTTTTCCTTTACGTTTTCCTCTATTCAAAAAGTTTAAAATGCAAAATATTTTATTTCACATAAACTTACAAGACACTCTGGGATCGGAATAAACGCTATTTTTATTTTACAGCGAACTTTACTTTTAAAGTGCGACTTTACGATTATGAAATAACCTGATGAATTATTCAGACGTATCTCGGGATGTGTGCACCAATATTCTTTTACTGAGAATATTGTGAAAAACTAACTGATTGATGGTTACGTAAACTTTGAGCTCATAATAATCTTTACTTTACATAAAAAGAACTTCACGAGAAAGATAAATGGGCAAAAATACCTACTTCAACAAACACACGAATATTTATTTTGATAAATTAGTGGTAGAACTTGTTATTAATTTAATTTTATATTTGTTTGGAATACTCGACCTGAATCATACATATAACCTTATTTTAACAAACATGATACAAAATCAAAGTACGTACTGAAATTAATTAAAGGATGTTTTGTTGATAAAAGGCGTGTAGTTCATTCAATATGTTATAAATGGCGCACGCGTCGAATCTGCGACGCGCTGGGCGTGGGCGCAGCGGGCGACAGCAGCGCCGCGAGACACGCTGCGCCCGCGCGACCGCGTGGGCTACGTGCGGTGCATTATCTACGGATATTCAGCTCTCGGCGATACGCATTCTATTTACTACCCAACAGATTACTCATGCATCTAATATTTTTCTGCTCAAGAAATCAATTACTTCTAACTCCAACCAAAAAAAGAATAGAAAGAAAATACATTTATTTAGCACAAATAGGTCTGTGTCCAATTTTTTTTTGTTCGGGATGGAGGATTAATAAAAAAACATTGGACACGTAGTTTTTCTTTTTCGACGTAATGAAAAGATTACGGCGACACATTGAGTTAAAATGTGGCATGACGTCACGCCTTGCTAGATTTTATACTGAGTTATGACGTGGCGAGCCCCCACTCCCCAAATTTAATGCGTGTTTTCTAAGTTATTTTTGATTAATATGATAAAGCAAAAAATACGTTTCTAATATTTTTTTTATTATCTGAAAGACGGACTAAATAGAATTCCTTTTTTTTACCTTGGCAACTACCGTATGAAGAGGCACACAATATAATTGTACAGTAGATAAAAAATAATAAAATAAAAATCTAATTAATAAAAACTGTAAAGTACGAGGTAAGAAATTTGCAGGGGAGTGTGGCTAACGGTTGCACCAAAATGGCCGTGCTACTGCGAAATATTGAACCGAACGACTCCTAAATGTACGCAAACAGGGCGCATGTTTATCAAGATTTAATTCAACAGTACGATGCCAACAAAAACCGGCTTCAAAGCCTTACCATGTATGGCATTAGTGTCCTGCAAGTGGATACTTGCGATAACTTCATAAAAACTTGATCACAACTACACGAAACGGTCTTGCAAGCCGCGGGTTGGCTAAAGTTCGCACGGTTGCTACCTTATAGGTCTGCTAGCCTATTCCAGCTGTGTCGAAAGCTAAACACCAAGAAAATGTAAGATAAACTATCTGTTGCACCATTCCATCACTGCATGTTCGAAAATTCCTTCTGATTTAAAGAGACTCGTTCGCCATACTTAAACAGCAATAATTTATCAAGCATCTGTATAATGGAGTAATTACGTTTATCGAGTTCTTACGAAACGACCGATATCTGAACTAGTAAAAACTTATTGCACGTCTTGCTATAATTCTACAAGTTTTTGTAACGAAGGAAAGTTGCACCGCGAGACCTATCCAGCCCTATTGTATCTATTAACTGGCTACTTTCTCATTTCTTGCCATTTACGGACCGTTGAGAAAATCGAGATGCATTTTGCAGTATATCAGCGCATGATGAAGAATCGGAATGACGGCATAACTTAGGCCCACTCACGGTCGAGCTGAGTCATTTATCGTGAGGCGTATAAATTATTTTTCAAAGGCTATAGGAGCATTTGTCTTATAATACTTAGACAAAAAACATAAAACAGACAGGCAAAAAAGGTTAAGCGACTGTTGCGCTCGCTGAGCAAGACGATTTAAAGAAAAACTGGAGAAGTTCGCGTCGGACTACGCACAATGAAGGATTCCGTAGTTGGGATGAATTTATCCCAAATACAAACTTAACATTGTAGTTGAAAAACATGTTCTCCCATACATTCCAACTACAAATGTAAGTTTGCACGCACAATTTTAAGACCATAGACTTCTTATAGGTTTTCCTGTAATCTATGAGTGAAGAAACATTCTCTGTATTTTTTCAAAATTTTGGCCCAGTGTGGGGGATAGTCAAGCCCTTTCATTTGATATGTTACACGGTACAGTTTACAAAACTTTTTTTTTTCTTGTTTGTCCCCCAAAAGTGCCCCCCACATTCAAAATTACACAGAGATACATACGTGTACCAAATTTCAACTTAATCGATCCATTGGGTTCGGAGCAAATTGGCTGTGACAGACGGACAGACAGACACGAGTGATCTTATAAGGGTTCCGTTTTTTTTGCTTTTGCGGTACGGAACCCTAAAAACGCGGTGTTAATCCACATGGGAAGCCTTGAGAGTGGTGTCGAGTTGCGGCCGCGGCTCCGTCGGCTCTAGTTACATGGACGACCGCGCGCCCGCCACATCTTCCTACGTGCTCTTCAAATAACTGACATCACTCCTTATAAACTACGTCCGAATTTTAAAGCTCCCCTTTGATCTCGGCGATAAAGGCCATATATCACACTTGAAGGAGTCGCAAGCAAATGAACACCAGCAAAACATTTTATGAAGTCGTTCAGCTCGTTAGGCCAAGTTTGATCACGAGATGCAATATAAGTACGTATGTGCACGGTGGACGTGAAAATTACCGCTGCGATAAATTCATAAACTCTGCTTTAGGTCTTACGAGCGGTGCAACCGGTCGCCGCAATCAATATGCGGGCAGACAGCGGGCCACCATAAATAGAAGAAGTGGACTGGGATTTAATGATGCCGCTCTGCGAAAACGTGCCTCGCTTGTCTCCGTTATCAATCATGCTTACAGCTCAGTCCCAGTATCTCCGTATCGTTTCACTTGGTTATTAGATTCCAGTAGGAAGAAACCGATATTTATTTTATAGCATGCCTATTGAATTTTATTGCCGGACTCGAACGGACGTGATTTATTTTTTTAGAGATCGAACCGAACCGGTTCGAGATTAGTAAAAGATCATGTAAACGGTGTTGTTATAGGTAGAACTGGGCGGTAATACAGGGGGTGCGGAGAATTACGAAGTTTCGAGTAAACGGGGCGTTCTCACGCGAAACGAGTCGACTACAAGACAATACCGGGCGCGTTATTTACGCGATAGATAAATGAAGAAAATGTTTTAAATTATCTCGCGTGCCTCAGTCGGTGCACGAGCGGACGTTAGCAGCCACAATAGTAGCACTTCGCGCGTCAGAATAGCACGAAATAGCATTTAAATTACCGTCACTGATTATCTATGTTAAAATACTATCTAAATTACTTTGAATATCTGTCTAGTTGGGTACGAAAATCGTGACTAAAGACCGGTCGACTAGACTTTTTTTTTTTTGAAAAATAATCTTTATATTACTTAATTGGCACACCAGCTGGTTAATTTAATTGAATTAATGGTAATTATGATAGCAATTATACAGTGTGAGTGTTTATAATGTGCACATATCGAAATGAGAGAATCTATGCTTAATTTTACTGACGGAAAAAATATTTAAAAAAAATCTTAATATTTTTGTTTGTAAAAAATCTTTTAAACTAAATGATCTATCGCGATGAAACAAACTCATTAATTAGGCGTCCTCATAAAATTAAAAGTGTAGAAAAAAACTACCCTCAATTGAAAAAATAAATAAAAATCCGTCGGTTGATAAAATTAAGCATAGATTCCCTCATTTCGATATGTGCACATTATAAAGACTCACGCTGTATGTTCATTTGACAACATTCTCATCAAAAACAAGCAAATTGTTTAATAAGATGATTACTTAGTACTTTCTCAACCGTTCTAGCTTGTACGATTATGGAATCATAAAATAACTAGAGGCATGAATAAACTTTCAGCTTTAAGCTTTTGTGATATAACAATAATCGTAAAAATTCTCAATAGAACGCCAAACAAAACAAAAAAAAAAAAATTGTGTCGATAAAATTAAGCATAGTTCATCAGTTCGATATGTGCACATTATTCAATTAAATTGGGACAGGGCAAGTATAAAATTTAAAATTAAAAAAAAAAAACATGATGGTGGGCAAAAAAATGTATGGGCGGCACACCCAGCTCCTCCACAGTTGAAACCACTGTAGTTTTGAAGACATTACTTATCCCTTTACTCGGGCCAAAGCGCATCAAAATCTGTCCCGGGGTTATCCGGTTCCGACTATGTTAGGTTAGGTTAGACCTTGTCGGGAGGACACGGCGCGCCGTGTCCTCCTATATTCACACGCCGCGCCTCACGCCTCACGCCGCGCCGTATTCCACGCCGCGGCGTGGAATACAACGGCAGAGTGTACCGAATGGGACGAGACAAAAAATATATATTTTATTTCACAAGCCCACAAGCACATATGAAACGTCAGAAGCTAGGTGCACGATTCCAATTGGTCGTTTCCTATGGAGAAGAGCCGGCGAGAAACTCCATGATTACTCTTTTAAAAATAATTGGCTTTTAAAATTCTTTCAAATAACAGTGTGACTAGTTATGGGAGGACAGTGTAGGTCTTTCAATAAGTACCAGGTACTTAAGAAAATAAAAAATGGTCAACAGATCTCGAAAGCCGGCGAGAAACTCGACGAATACTCTTTTAAAAATAATTGGCTTTTACCATTTTTTTCAAATTAGTGTTAATAGGTGTGAGAGGAACAGTGTCTATAAACACATAATAAACGAAAACGCGTTGACAGACAGTTTAAAAAGATATCTAGACAAACTGCACCCAACTATATGCAATCACAAACCTAATATAAATCAGTAACTGCGTACAGTCAAGCGTATGTTGAGTGTTGTAATAAATAACAAACAAACGTCGGGCAAAAATAGCAGCGAGCACTACGGACAGGGGAATGACCGTCGGTTGACACACAACTGGCTCAAGGCCTGTAGAGATTAGATACCAGAGCCGCATAACAAATACACATAACGACTGACAATTGCAAAACAATCCGTGGAGAGAACAATTTAGTGAGAACTGGTGAGCTGAAGTTGATGATTTGTGGATTTTTGAGCAATTTGCCAAATTTATTTATTTATTTAAACTTTTCACACTCAAAAAGGCACAAAGGCAGACTTAATGCCTTAGGCATTCTCTACCAGTCAACCAAGGGTGGTGTAGAGATTGGATGGCAGGTGCTGTGTTTGAAAGGAACAAGGAAAAAATTATTAAAAATATATAATTAGAAAAAAAAATTGGTAGGAACAACAGTACATAAATAGGTTGTAACTTATAATACACATACATATTTAATGTAATATACATATATTCTACAAATCTTTTTTGTATGCAGTTTTTTGGGCAGATTTTTTTTTTACTATGCTTAGCAGTAAATTCTCAGGAGAAGACCAAGTTTTGTAGACGTTGTCGCCTGTAAAGGTGCTTTCTTATACTTCACTACTCTGACTCCATTTTAAATCATTTGAGGAGAAAACAAAAACTGCATTATAACGAAAAACTGATTACAGTGCAAATAAATACTGTCGCTAAGAAAGGCTAAGTAGCTTTATATAATTATGTACAAAAATGTGCTAAGTGTAATGAGATCAAAAGGGTAACATTGAAGTATAGTATAAAATAATTACATTACATAACACCGAACAAAGTCCTCGCGTACGATTTACGAATAATTGAAAGTTTAGGATAATTCTAAGGTTCTAATTAAATAGTACAGACATTGCGCACTGTAATGCTCGGTTCTCCTCCCTCACTGACGTAATGCTCGACTCTGAACGTTACGTTACAGGCGAATACTCCCGGTGATGGGAGCACCTTAAAACTACATTAGGATTAAGCACTCCCAAAAAATACCTCAAAAAGGCTCTCTTGGCCTTTCACCCAGGTTAATTGGGCTGGGTCCTATTTTAACAAAATGAAGCAAAATATCAACTTCAATGTTTGAAAGTTTGCTAGCAGCGGCGAAGGGTCACAGTCCACACTTTGGCACCTTTGATAGTTTTGAATTTCCAATCATGATTATTGTGTCTATAATTTTCGCACTCATTCTAGAACCGGATTTTATTACAAAAAACTTTCAATATATTCCACTATTCGCCAGCCTAACTGGGGTAACCAATAAACGGTGTCAATCATTATAAAATAATGGCTTTAGCTGCATTAAGAATTAATACAGCAGCCGTACATTCATTAAACATACGTGCATTCACTAGCAGTCAGCTAGTTAGATTTATAAGAGTAAGCACTGACAGGACAGGTACTAAAGTCCCCATTACATGAACATCGATCTCTGCAACCCAACTCCTACAAAGTGCAACACGACATTGAATTGGTACACACGGCTACACATCAAGCTATAATGCTGATCTCGCATTGTATAGGATTTCTGTACAACGCGAGGTCAGCTTATACTAGACATGTATAGCTTGATGTGTAGCCGTGTGTACTTCACGTTTTTTTATCTCATTCTTTCAATCAGAATTGAATGAATAAAAAGATGCTCTTATAGTTAAGTTAGCGTTTACTGATATATTGTGAGAAATTGCCATCAGTTAGTGTTAATTAGAAATGTATACAGCGCTCCATACAATAAGACAATAAAGATGATAGCGCAAAGAAATTAGATGCATTCATTTGTTTGGCTTGTTAAGTAGATAAGGTGCCTTTAAAATGTTTAATTAGTAGGATTTTTGATGCAGATAATATGTCATTTAAAATTCATGTAATTAAATACTATGTATACCTAGTAAATTATATTTGCAGATAAAACGCACTAGGTTCGTGACAATGATATTGTTTTGTTGTGTTATTAGGTGCCAATATTATTGACCCAAAGGACGCTGACTTTTTGGATTCATATGCTTTTTGTATAATTATCATAACATAATATCACGCCTTGTTTCCCCGAAGGGTTGGGCAAAGGTGTCCCTTTGAGCAGGTTCACCCACATTTCGCCAGTTATGTTTTAAGTCCCATGTAATAGGGGGCGAGCCTATTGCCATCAACCGGGCACAAATCCAGACTCTAGGCTGCTACTGAGAAATTTCAGATAGAAAAACCCAATAACACTTTGCCTGACCTGGGAATCGAACCCAGGACCTCATGCTCAGCAGTAGCGCTTGCGACCACTAGACCAACGAGGCAGTCATAATGTATAATTATCACTTGCTTCAAAAACGGTGAAGGAAAACATCGTTTCATGTCGGAGAGATATTTCTCGACGGCATGTGAAGCGAAGTCAGAGGCCCATGGGCAGCATAAAAACTGTCGTCACCAGGTTAGTCACTAACCACACGAAAAAGAATGATTGAATCAATCGATTCCACACAAATATATAAGTAATTGGTGAGATTCAACGTTCAAACTCGAAGGAATGTTTGCAAAATCAACAGCATTGGTTTTTTATCAAAACTACTTTAGCAGCAAACAGGCGTTATGCGACTCTGGTGGAATAATTTCTATAAAAACTTCATGGAAATTGTTCGTCGCGTCGCACCTGTCTGCGCGAGCCTTTACGCATACGTACTAAAAACCCATCAATTATATTTTTTGTGGGTGTGTAACTGCTAATGGATTCTGTTCCGATTCAGTAATGTTCTTATGAATATTTCACTTACAGTTAGCAACAAAATTTATCAACATTCCGTTGTTATTATATGGGTTTATGCAATACATTAGCACACAAGCAGTAATAGTAATTTCATACATTTTAAACAGTCGCTTGAGTAGGTTGTTGCCAAGTCATGCGAACTCGAAATATGGTAGCGAAGTAGGTACCGCACTGTTATGTCGCTTGTATTTATTTTATTTTGTTTGGAACGATACCATGAAATAAAAACTTTTTTCTAATTATGGGTCTCTTGTTGTTGTTGGCTGGCTGAACATTTAAAAAATACTTCCAAAGTCGAATAAAAAAAATAGTTGAATATTTCAATTAATTTTATAGTTTGAGATAAAATTCACAAATAAAACACCTTTTCTTCCCACCGGTGCTCCTGTTATAAAGCCACATTAAACCGAAATAACGTTTATTTAAAACACTAAAAAAGCGACGTTTTACTTTCGTCTGGCGGTTAGACAAGCGTCGCATAACGGCATAAAACACCCAGTGGTACGATTAAATTACAGAAAAGTTACGTTTATTCGGTAGAAAATGTACCGACCACCCTCGGCGCCACCCGTGACAGCGTTTTATCGCGAAACGTGTCACCCTGTGTTTTTATGGCGCCGACAACAAAAGCAAACTTTCACCTCGGCGAAGCTTTTGTGCAATAAAAATATTTTATTGGGCACCTCTACGACCTACGGCTAGTTGGAAGGTAGATAGAGACTTTTGTACGAGTAGATCTCGTTGGGAAAAAGATTAATTACGTAGAAGCTAAAGTTCGTCGAAAAATCCGACAATTATATAGAACTTCTCACATATTTTCGGTGCTACTTTTGACGTCAATCGTACTTGGCTACTAACTTTTTTTCAATAAGTCCTTTATGATGTGCGAAAATTACCGCTTTATTTTCGCACTGGTTACCACTTAATCGCTTTTCACTGTTAACAGTAGTTTCATGTTCAGTTTTATAAATGTCGGAAAATACATAAAGATCCTATTTGAAAGGACTGTTTAAGTGTTTATGCTAGACGTTAGAGCTCTCGAAGGAATCAATTTTGTCGTTAAATTGTTATTTTCTCTTGTCTGTTGTATAATTCGGATTCTCTAAGTGTAGGGTACATACCTTGATTTGATATGAGTTTACTTTGTGCTTCGGTAGAAGATTGAAAGTAGAAAAGTCCAGTCTTCGGGAGAATATGCCGTTAGCGCCAGCACCGGCCCTGCGAAAAAAAAAAAACATCAAAGAGTTGCATCTGTGCATCTTTCAAACATTTCAACTTTGCCTGAGGTAAAGCCATTACTATTCTTAACAATATGTAATCTCGGATATTACAACGCCAGACATCACGTTTACTCCATTCCGATTTACTGTATGAGCAACTAATATCTTTTCCTCTCCGATCCCGAAGTCTTCCAACTTTTAACCCTTTCACTGCGGTGATGAATCGAAATCCAATTTTCTGTGTAGGTAGAGGTACTGCCCTTTGCGACGAGCACGTCATTTCGTGCCGTCAGTATCGAAATGGTTTAATGCCTAATCGCGTTACACGGATTTACAGCGAACACGCAGACTTGCGGATTTAAAGCAGACGAAATGCAAGCGCCATTTTTAATCAAATGACATTTTATCCTCATTTTATTTTTTATTCTAGTCGAGAAGGGCATTCTGCATTCGTAAATAGGAAGCCCTTGAAACATTACCATACAAAACGACACCTTTATAAATGAAATCCCAAACAACAAAGACAAACAAAAAACACACAAACTCGTTTGGCGCTTAAACTACTTAACATTTTTATAATACCATCAAGATATTAAAGTACCTATCTATATAAAAATCTACATAAAAACCTTTAGATCAGGCCCATAATGCGTATAAAACAATTAAATAAAAACGTTAAAAAAAATATTTTGCGTCTGAGTTAATAAACTGTTAACTAGTACAATATGCATCGTTTTATTGCGACGTGCAAAAAGCAGTCTCAAGGTAGCGCAAAAAACAACTTGTTTTTTCACTGTCAAGGCCAACCGAATTAGATACCGGCTTTCGTATCTCAGCGGGGCGCGGGCGCGGGCGTGTCAATACCAACTTTGTTTACATTCGGGTATAGATAAAAAAAAACGGCGATTATAATGTTGACGCTGTTGTTTTGTAATTCTTTTGGCCGACTTTTTAGATTATCGGAGCATATTACATCAAATTTTGAATAATTAATCGATTATTCTGACTGACTGATTGAATACTAATGTAATCAGTATCGCTTAGCAGTCACGAGGAGTACATAATAACTACAGCCTTCAAAGTTTTTATTTTTATTTTCGTAAGTACCGACGAAGAGCGTGCGCCATGCATGTTAAATATCCCTTTATAGTATACTGTAGGCATTTTGATTCAAAGACGAAGTTATCAGTCGAGTCGACGGTCTGAACGGAAGTGCGCTCGACTTAATATGGGTGACCTTGGTTGTACAATACGTTAGTTAAATTTCATGAACAAAAAAAACGCCGACAATAGACGCTGGCCCAGTTACGTAACATGAGTGCTTTAGTCTCATATTAATGCTTGTGCTTGTTAAATAAATTAAGACATACTTAAAAGATAGCGCGTTCCGGAATTGTAAACAGGAACGGGAAATACTGAAGGTATTTCGGCTGATAACGGTGAGCGTGAGCCCTTACCTACGGCTTATTTGAACAAGTCTTAATTTTTTTGCAATGTTTATGCATTTGTGAATCGCACGTGAGACTTCAAGTAAAGGACGGATATTGAATACCCAAGTATTCAACTATCCGTCCATAGTGGGCATTCAAAACCAAACAAACATGCGGGTTAATAGCGCAACAGAGTAAATGACTTTCATTTTGGCAGTTCAACAACATTAATTGCGTTATTTACGTTTTTTACGTTGTTGAGCAGACAAATTTTTTGAACATATGAAGCAATGGATTAGCAATATCCTTCAAAATCATTCAGATTGTGATTGAAAGTATGTTACGCAATTAGGGTGTAAATGCTTGAAAGACAGTTTTAATGTGTAAAAATGTTTACGTACAAACCTATTATAGGTAAGTACTAAGAAATAAAATCATTCATTTTGAGAAGCAGTTGACAGAAAAAAGAGGAAGTACCCGTAACAGCTAAGATCAAGCCAGAATTGCAAACTGTGCCAAATGTTTAGCTAAAGGACCGTATTGCACATTTGTATTGTTTAAGTACAAGATTATGTACATCAAAAAGGTGTTCTACTCCAGACGGTGCCTTATCTCTTGGTGAAGGACACCGTTAGCAGAAAAGCGCGTCCTTGTGACGTCTTTGGCAAGAACGCCAAGAACACTCCTCCTAAATTCATGGAATGCCTTGACAAATTCAAAATTGGAACGTTAATGTTTTGACAGATGAAGATACGACCTAAAATCTGCATGATTGTAGCAAAACATGTATTTCACGTATTTCGCTCGCCACTCACAACACGCGAACCCAACGTGAATCCGATTAGATTTGGCATAATGATGTTTTGGAAGGCAAAAATAAATAAAAACTTGCCTTATTTACGATCTGTGTTAATACTTTTGCTCTACACTGTATGTGTATATTTTTTAAACGAAGTGAATAACAAAATAATAATCCGTTGATGACTGGAGTGGTCGAATACTTTGCAACAACAAACTGTGTAGGTATACAATATATCAATACCTAAACTACACACATGGTACAGAACAGGGTTTCATTCGAACTATTGTGTAAAAAAAAATGTAAAAATCTCACCGTGAAAACTTAGGTGTAATGTAGATTGAAGTGTCAATAGTACCAATTAGGGATGTAACGATTCCGATTCCGATGCCGATATACCGGCATCGCCGATTATGTGCAACCGATATAATAAACAGTTCGAAAAGCGCGCGAAATGACGACGCGCGCGCATTATTGGCGCTCCGCACAGTGGAACGAATGTATGGAAGCGGTTGGACGTAGACATGTCCGAAAAATAAGAGTAAAATTATGACAAACTAATGATGCCATCTTATTCGATTACTTAATGCCTTCATAAATTGTGGTGATGAATTTCTTCATAACTCCCATATTTCGGGAGTAATTTGAGAAAATGTGAAATTTTACTATGAAAATGAGTGTATTGAGCTCTCTCCCTCCTGATTCCGGGCTTGTTTCAAGTAGCGGTCTCTAATATCGTAATGCTATTACTAAGTCTCACCGACCCTGATGACCCCATAACCCTCCTTCAGGAGAGCAATAGGGCTACTAGTACTCTACACAGATACAGACGCCTCCCGTCATTCCGACCTCGCCGTCGAGGTCCTTTGCGATCGCGTCCGCGCCCCCGAGTAAATGATACTCCTCCCCGACCCTTGCTCGATAACGAGGTGCCAGCAGTGGTTTCAGCTGTGCACGTAGCTTTAAATTCCCCGATTAATAATAATGATCAAAACTTTGATCCAGCCCGTCCCATCTTTGATGTCCTCCCTCCGGTGACGCCCTAAGCCGAGGCTCGTACCCCACAGGGGGTGCCCTTAGCGAGCGTTCACCTAGCTTTTTAGCTTAGTTTTGTATGCCCCTGGCTGGAGGCTTTGAGTGTAGCAGCTTAAGGCAACCACAGGATTGACCGGTTAAGTAGTCATGACCTCAGAGGTCAGCTACGAGATGCCCTACAGAAAAAAAAAAAAAAAAAAAAAAAAAAAGCTATTACTAAGAGCTATATTTAATACTAAGACACATAGTGCGCCAAATGTGCACTTTCTGGGATAAAAGGAAATGAAAATTTAAAAAAAAAAACGTTTTTTCCCCATTTGTATTTACTTTAAACCGCAGACAGACTTATTAAGAGGTCTATAAATATATTATATATATACAGAAATATATATTAACAAAAATATTCACAAGAACTGATGAGAGTATGACTTTTAAGTAAGTTGATAATAAATTACCTAGTTTCATTAAAAGTACAATAAATAATTAAGACGTAAGCTCTAATTTACTAAGTTACACATTTTAAAACAATAACATCATTTAATTATCTTCGTCATCATCATCATCATCAATTAATTCAAATTCAGAATCGATGTCCGCTAAATCATTTATGTTAACAAATTCGATATCACTTTTCTCAGAATCCGTAAGCTCATAAAATTCCTTAAAAGAAGATTTTTTTACAAACTTATTTCCTTTTGGACGGATACTTGTAACAAGTGGATCAGAAGACAGTAAAAGATTGTGCATAATATCTTCATTGCATGAGATACTGCTATGCTTTCGAGAATGCCCCTCTCTATATTTTCTAAAATCTTTATTTCTAGCCTCAGATGCCTCTTCGGATAGAAAACCAATGGGCACAATTGACATGTTCTGAACTATGTCTGGCCCATGCATTAAAATTTTATGAAGTGAAGAAGGCATATAATACCATGGGTATAACTCCACGTAAAGCTTAGCAGTATCAAAGCAGAACTCTCGGAATTTAGTTACGTTGATCTTCTCTCCTGATGAAATACACTGCAAGATCACACAGATTTTTCTTAAAAGCATAGCATCTATTCCGGTCAGTTCAGCAGATTTAGTGTAGTTTTCAAAAAATCTCCTTGCCGAGTTGCCATTGTTGGTGGATCCACTGCCTTGTTTCACAACATCGAGAAGTAAGCCCGTTTCTCTTCTTACAGCCTCTTGAACTCTTTTCTTCCTGTCATCAACTTGCCTTTTTGCTATATCACCCCTTACTTGCCATGATTTTATGTCTAATTTGTAGGAAATGTGTAATAAGCATTCCATTGAGCGAATCCAAGCGTGAAGGGTGCTTAAGCTATATTTATACATGTCCTCGTTTGCGTGTTTATCTTTGATTAACTCTAAATTATTCATTTCTTTAGGACAAGCCTTGCATATGTCACACACTGAAGCTGCTGTATTGGATATAATGGAATGAATTTTACCATCAATCATTGTCAACAGCAGTTGGTGTTTGACACTAATTCCATCAGTGATGGTGGATGGAGTTAAGGCTTCAATCTCTGCTTCGATTTCAGCCATCTCTCTCTGCACATTTTCTTTGGTTTCCTTTATAAACTTAAACAATATTGGCCGGCAAAATGAAGTGGAAGATGGTCGCTCGTTTTCCCAAATTGTTACACCTTTTGAGACGAGCCGCAGTGGTACAAGACTAATCATAAAATTACTAGCAAGATCGATTTGCTCATCTTCACTCGTCCTTTGATGATAAATGCTTTGGCTAGATGATCCGTCAAAACCCCATTTGCTGGTCAATACGAGCTGTTGATTGGGATCAACAGGGGTTTCTAACGACCTAATAAGTCTTCTTGAGGTTAAATCCATCAAGGCTTGTAATTTGATTTTTGCAGAGCTCTCTGTAACTGTGAGATCTTCTTTGGCCGGATAGCACTTAATTTTTTCTTTAACCAACATGTAGTAACTCGGGTATTGAAGAGCTCCTTCTTGAGTGTTGAAATCCCGAAGAGTGTTATAGCGCCATTTCGATAAGTTCATCGATACATAAAGAGCCAATGCCTTCAAAGGGGATATTTCCCGTACCTGAATTGATTTACCTTCAATGAAGGCTTTGATTTTTGAGGCCTCTTCTGGATTCTCCGTCAAGTATTTCATAACATAAGCTGTATCGCTTTGTCCTGCCTTTTGAAGCGCCCTTTCGGCCGAAAACATAATTTCAGCGCTGCTACTGCTGCATGAAAGACTATCTTCAGTGGTGCGTCTTCTTTTTTGCCGGTTACTAAGGTCCTCAAAAGATTTACGAGGACTAGGATGTGTACAAGTTGAAGCATCAGATTTAGCAGGAGAAATTATGGGCTCGATGACGTCACTTATATTTTCTGTAGAAGGTTCCATATTTTCATTCTGTAATTCCGGCCATTGAATTGCAGCCTGTAGCCAAATCTCATGTTTCTTCCGAAACTTATCTGTGCTTCTTCCAGACTGTGTCCATTTTGCATAAATGCGGTAGCAAAATCGACGACACCAGTCTTTTAAACTTGTTTCAGCACTTTCACATAACTGAACACAACTGTTATCTTTTAAAACACTGAACAAATAGTTAAAGTCGCGTAAATCTTTATGTGCGCGTGCGCATAAAGCAACGTGAATATCAAGATTTGTATTAAAATTTGGAAAATACATTGCGAGATTAGCTTGGATACAACGAGGTGTAAATCAACACTGATTTTAAAGTTACTAATAGTGACCTATTTATATAAAATCCAGGTATCCCAGGTATCCTTTGTTAAATATTGCAAGGTAATTAGTTATTGTGATAATTAGTAAATGATGCATGCTAAATTAGTGTATTAAGAGCCATTTAGTAATTAAATAATAGCAATGTTCTTATCAGTAATCATTAGTGCATCAGTTTTATATGTAAACCTTAAGTCCCTAATTATATATCCTAATTAGCTTATATCTTCTCTAATTGGCTGATCAGAAATGTTATTGTAATAAGGTAAACCTTTAGAAAAACGGTTTTAATCAACAAAATAAACAAAAAATTAAAAAATTGTGTTATAAAATAAACATCACTCTTTATCCCAGAAAGTGCACATTTGGCGCACTATGTGTCTTAGTATTAAATATAGCTCTTAGTATTAGCATTATGATATTAGAGACCGCTACTTGAAACAAGCCCGGAATCAGGAGGGAGAGAGCTCGATACACTCATTTTCATAGTAAAATTTCACATTTTCTCAAATTACTCCCGAAATATGGGAGTTATGAAGAAATTCATCACCACAAGTTATGAAGGCATTAAGTAATCGAATAAGATGGCATCATTAGTTTGGCATAATTTTACTCTTTTTTTTCGGACATGTCTACGTCCAACCGCTCCCATACATTCGTTCCACTGTGCTCCGTCGCAGACGGGACTGGCGGGAAAACCGCGCAGTGCATGTTATTGCTTAGCGACATGGCAACATGGCAAACGGCAGTGTTTGCAGTTGGCTAAGCGATTTTTTGTTTCGTGCCTGTTTCACGTCAGCGCTTTATTCGTGATTCTATATTCACACAGTGAAGTGAGGACTATCTATAACGCATTATTAAACAGTCGTGCCCGAAATACAAAATATAAAAGACATAGGTACAAACGTCCGAGGTGCATACTTGATTATTTATTTGATTTATTATCTATCGATATCGATATCGGCATCGGCGTCGGTATAGCTGATTATTTACTGTCATAATCAGTATTGTATCGACAAAATTATATATCGTTACATCCCTAGTTCCAATAGGCACTTAAGGAATGACAGCTCACTTCACCTAAGATTTTTACAGAATAGGTC
This sequence comes from Omphaloscelis lunosa, assembly GCA_916610215.1. Taxonomy (NCBI): domain Eukaryota; kingdom Metazoa; phylum Arthropoda; class Insecta; order Lepidoptera; family Noctuidae; genus Omphaloscelis; species Omphaloscelis lunosa. Next base: position 8,216,984 of record OU744247.1, read on the forward strand.
GGCTACTATAAACTTAAAGGCTCTTTCAAACAGGCGCGACACGCGACGCGACACAAAGACACCGCTGTCTTTGTCTGCGGTTGTTTTCAGCGGTGTCTTTGTGTCGCGTCGCGTGTCGCCCCTGTTTGTAGGAGCCTTAACAGCGTTGTTATTGATACGGCAATCCATTTTTCGGAAAATACGGCATACGTCAGGCCTCTCATTGCCGTTTCACAAAATGCGGCAATTGACTAGAGATTATACGAAACGTTTTTTCACTAGCTTAGTAAATGAAACGAAAATGAAACTCAAATATGTGTCACCTGAAGAGGCTGCGTGCCACAATATTAGAAATAAAAATAGATCAATGTTGCCACTAACCCAGAAACTACAACGAATTCTTAAAACTGAAAATTACCTTAAAAAATTGATGACAACTGAATCAAAATCAAGGCAAAACTCAAGGATTACTGTACCAAGTCTAAGGTGTCGTGTGACCTGTGCGATAAGCAAGGATAAGTACACTCTAGATAAACATGAAACAAAAAATATAAGAAACCTAAGGAGAAGAAAGCCATAAAGAATTTTTTTTTTTTATAAATACGGCAATTAGGTATTTTTCCCTAATAATACGGCAAACCAGACTGTGACAAACGGCAGCTCAGATTTTTACAATAACAAAACTGAAACTTAATCAATATAAAGTATTGTACTTAATTAAATGCACCATCTTGATATTCGAATGATAATCATTTAAAAGACCTTGTTTACAGGACCATCATTGTCGTGATATACGTAGCGAATGCAATATGGCGGTGTGACCTTGGCTGTTGAATAAAAATAACGATGTTTATGTCGAGTTGATTTTATATCAGAAGTGCGGGCGGACGCAGCTCCGTGTGTGTGCATTCGACCAAAATACTCGACACGCTTGCGCTCGCGCACCTCCACACACAAGTCTCAGGGCTTATTTCACGATGTCCGAATAGCCATACTTACCGAATATATTCAAAAATGGAACAGAATTTGTAGGATATTATCTGCCAAGTAAGTTAACGAGAACCTAAATCGGAGGTGGTGAAATAGGCTCTAAGTGTTGGATTAGGTTAGGTTAGTCTTGAAAGGCTAAGACGATAATTACATAGACAATTTTAGTCTGTTTTAGTCTACACAGACTATTACCCAAGTGCTTTTAGCACTAACAGTGTTGTCCAAGACCACAGAATAAATAAATAGCAGTATTATATCTCGGCAGTGACCTTGAAATAATTACCTACAGGTCGCTCGGTAGATAAACCTTCCGCGCGTTACTGCCGCGCACTCGATACTGTTGCGTACTTGATATACACTGAGATTTCGAAGCGCGTCGTTTCGGCCGTTATTTATGAAGGTAGAATACTGTTACTTATTTATACTGTGCCGAGACTGTTCTTTTAAGACGTTGTTTTGTTTATCAAGCCGCCTTAAATTAACATTTGTGTTTAACAAATATTGCCATCGCAAGGCTAACCGGTGGGGTGGGTACCTACATAATGATATTCAGTGTTTTGTTTTTATATTAGTTGCGAAAAACTTGGAGAGGGAGCCACTAGCCGCTTTATTAATTATCGTTATTCAATTGTTTATTGTGTTGTCATTCTGAAAATTGGCAACGTCGCAAATAACTGTCAAATATTTACCTGTTTTTATTAATATGGCAATATTACTGTATGGAAATTATGAAATATGGCTAACTAGTGACCTAAAACATTCATTATGAATTGCAAATAGAACAATGAATTTGATTTTGTAACCGTTTTAGGTGTTTAAAGGGCATTTGGAAACTTTCCAAATACTTTTTTTTACATCTACTAAAACTAAATATTCGGTGTGAGGCTATTAATAATTGCATTTCATAATCAATATTTATTTTAGTTCACTAGTTAGCGATATTTAATTTAAGTAAAAATGCCAAATTAATCAAAACAGTAAAATATTTGACAGCTATTTGCGACGTTGCCCACTTTCAGAATGCACGCTCTTAAGGTGGAACTAGTTGATATTTTTTCCATACAAATTTCAGGGGGGTTTTACTCCACTGTTTGACATGGTACATCCAAAGTTAAACATGATATCGTTTTGTTTCATTATTAATTTAGTCTGTACGGAAACAGAAGAGTAAAATATTAAGCCGTTAAAAAAATAGGAGCCCACAAAGATACCTTTTTCTTGCTAATTTAAACGCAACTTTGGGGGTAAATAAGCAATAAAAGAAGTGTAAAATCTCCAAAACCAAGTCGGCACCGACAAAGCTCAATTGTCGAAGAGTTCAATAAACTTTATTTGTAATTGATTTATGCAGTGGTTTTTTCATAAAACCCTATTTTCAAAAGGACTTTTCGTAATTTTTTACGAACTCATTTTACTAAAATAGTTCGGAACGGTGTTTGTGTGCGTGCAAACTAGACGTTGTGCACGTAGACCAGTGTCTAACTGCTCATCACTGATACTATCTCTGTCGGACACGATGCCAGGAGAGACAGCGTGCTTTTTGGCCATGCCCACTAGTGAGTTCGAGCCCGCGGCTAGTGTCACCTTAAGACGATAAAATTAACGAAAACAATTTTCATAACCTCACTCCATTTTTAAATTTAATTGGAGTCAATTTATACCGGTGGTATTTTAAGGCACGGACACCAGTTTTATGGTGCAGAAGCTGTTTGTTCGGTTTAGTGCTGAGATAAGTCGAATGTCTATTGTGATTTGAAAGTAGACACCTCAGCCTGAGTGGAAGCTGGCAGCGAACCGGTTCAAGACTTTCTCATTCATGCGGCCCACGTACAGCGAGTACCGACCGGCTTTACTGACACAAACCAAAATGTAATGAAACATTTTCTTGTACTTACCTACCCCACCTTATTACTAGATTAGAATCACGTAAGTACGAGCTAGCATTGTCTGCTGCAAATTGATGTGCCTCACCATGAAGTTTTTTGCACGTGCATGAAGTAACACAATGATTTTAACCCTGTGAGGCTGCCAATACTGGGCCATAAAAAGTGTAACAAAGAACTGGCTGAATACCATTTTTTGAAAAATAATTGGAATATTCATTTTTTGAATCAGTCAGCAGCAATTTTGAAATCCGAAGTTCTTATTTTGAATTACTTGCAAATAAAGTTCTCGCTCGAACCGCTTACAGCGCAGCTATCTAATTGCGTAAACATTTTCGGTAAACGATTAAGATTAATCTGTTTCATTTTGACAGTTCAACAACATTAATTGCGTTATTTACGTTGCTGAGCAGAATTTTTTTCGAATTTACGAAGCAATGGATTAGCAATCTCTTTCAAATTGATTCAAATTGTGAGTCTGATCGTGTATTACGCAATTAACACGGTAATCGTGTTTAGGAAGAGTGGGGCGCGTCTTCGTCGAAGGCACTACCTATATACTCGTTTATTTGGCGCTACAGTTCCTAATTTAAATAAAAACTACATTAAATAAATAGTACATTACATACCAACGCATATTGAGCTTTAAATTGTGACATAAATTGAGCATTGTGCTCGAACTGATACAATCAAATGGTTTATATGGTAGAGCGCTACTATTTACATTATATGACCTCTGAATGTTGATATGCTAATTTTGTCCACCAACAATGGCGTAGCATTCTTAAATATGGTCTGTGTTCTCACACCGTCCAAAATATTTACTAACTTTAATTTAAATGAAACCATGCGTGTACCAGCGATCCATTTAAAGTTAAACGCATTTATTTTAGTCACGGCCCAGATATTCTCACCCTAAGCCTCCCACAGACCTTGAGACGGAATAATCAACTAACAGTATGGCGAAGGAAACTGACGCATAAAAACAAAGACAATCCAAGGTGCCATTGAGCGTCATTCAAACATGCGTGAAGCGAACGTGTCTCGAAATTTCTTACGATGGCCGTCGATTACGTAATTATTGGTACCTTTAGAATGTTAAACATGCAATGTGCGGGCAAATACAATACGTATATTGATTTATCGGCGGTTGCTTAGCAGACATGCTCTTAAGCTCGGTTCCTATAAACAAAAACGATTTATTTTTTAATTGAAAACTTCTTTAGGCGCGTTGGGCATTTTTGAGATGATACTAAACCATTGATTTCGCGACACCATGACGACCTCATTTTTGTAAACGCGATTGTGCTCTTTATTTATATCACGTTACAGGTAAATGTTCTATGCAAGTATTTTTACTTTAAAAGTTTTGCAAACGCGATTGTGTTCTTTATTTATATTAAGTTACAGGTCAATGTTCTATGCAAGTATTTTTACTTTAAAAATTTGTAAACGCGATTGTGCTCTTTATTTAGATAATGTTACGGACCAATGTTCTATACAAGTATGTTTCTTCCACCAAGGCGATCCATATTCAAGTTTTCACTTCTGTGGGCACTCCCGGAGTGCCACCACTTTTCTATTGCCATACTGGGCATATTAAATAGATTAGATTCGTAAGCAAATTTTAGCTATGATAGCTTCTTCCCTATGGGAGAGTCTACTATGTAAAGCTATGAGGTATTTGCTTCATTATTGGTAAAGATACAAGTCTTAATTTGAACCAATAATGGTCTGTAAATTATAGGAATCGACTATCAGTCAGTATTCGACGTCAATGAAATATTTGAACGCATCTCTGGCACGTAGATGTCGCTTACACGGTTTCTGGGTAGGCTTTAACGATTCACTGAGTTGCAGACTTGCAGTAAGTGCTTGTTTACGCGCCGGTAACCAATAAGAAGCTAGCGAAGATACAACTATTCCACAGTATAAACAAGTAACAGTATTATGTCTTCATAGAAAACGGCGGAAATGACTCGCTTCAAAATCTCAGTGTATATCAGTACGCAACCGTCCTGAATTCTCGAGTACGCGGCAGTTACGCATGAACGCGGAAGGTTATCTACCGAGCGACCGTAGGTAAAGTCACTGCCGAGACCTCAGACCAAATAAAAAACCAAGACAGCGCTGCGAACAATACAGTGAAGCATGCCAAAACTACTCCTCCGCTCTGTGCATACACGCTCACACGCACACATTTACAATCAAACTTCACCTCACTAAGTGCAAAAGTTTACGAAACCGACTTCACGTCACTGTTGACAGCGCTATGTCTTGGTTTTTTTATTTAATCTGAGGCCAAGATATAATACTGTTACTTTATTATACTGTGACTATTCTAATGCCCGGGCGTGGGCCGGCTACTGCGACTGCTCGCGACCAGTCACGGACGGACTGACAAACTGTCCGACCAAATCGTGGTTGTATCGAATAGTGTAACATGGACATTACAATGCTTTATGTGTATATCAACAGGCCTCCGCCCCCGCACTACGAACGTAATACATCACGTAACAACTAGCTACATTATTATTAATCTTGCGTATAGAACGTCGGGAGTTATTGTCCATAAAGGCTCCCGCAGACTCGGTTCGCACGACGCGGCTCCGGTAGAACAAATTCCACGAATTTTTCATAGAAATTGTTCCAAAAGATTCGCGTCGCGCCTGTCTGCGGGAGCCTTAATACGCTACATCATTTACCAAAACACTTTTATGTACTTAATTAATTTAAATTAACAAAATGCTAATTTAAGTTTATAGTAACATTTTATTAACATGTTCCACAACAATAACATTGTGCTAAAATGTAAATCGTTGTAAATAAGTGACCGTAATCGCATTTTACAGCTGTGTACAGTAACATAATGTTCGAGTTTTACGGCTGCTTCGAACAATTGTTGTTATGAATTCACTTGCCCAAGGTCAATGGCAATACCTAAAGCATAGGCCACACTGGGAATGAAGCTAAGTTCGTTTAGCTTCGCTCATGTAATTACTGCGTCTTTTCATGCTTCGGTTCATAACTATGGAGTTATGAACCGAAGCATGAAAAGACGCAGTACGCGTACTTCGGTTCACACCGCAAACTATGGAGTTTGCGGTGTGAACCGAAGTATGCAACTTTTTATTTGAATTATTTCTTTTTTTTAAATTTATTTTTACTTATACATAGTACAATATGTTGAGTTGTGTGCCTTTTAGTCTACGTGCTAAATAAATGTATTTTCTTTCTTTCAAACAAACAAACACGCAGTACTAGTCCCGTCAAGTAAAAATAATGATAGCCGTTTACCTGCGCACTGAGCCATTTCACTCTATCCCAAAGTACGAATAAAGTATCTAATGTGATTCTACAATAAAACAGTAACATTTTTATTATAAAACAATAGCCTAGTACTTTAGATCGCGAACTCGCGACTGTTATACCCGTGCGTAGACACATCACCTGCACTGTCGCCCTGCGTTCTTTCTACATGACAATGACAACTTAGTATAGATATTAGCGAAGCTAAACGAACTTAGCTTCGTTCTCAGTGTGGCCTGCGCCTAACGCATTTTTAGATTTCCTAATACTTAGTTCCGTGGTGTTTTTAAATGAAATGATGAAATAGACTATTTCAGAATTTAATCTGAACCTATATAACATCACGCTTGTAGGGAGGAGGAGAACGAGGGGTTGGGCAGAGCTGTACCAAATAGTACAGATTTCGCCAGTTGTGTTTAAGTCCCATGTAATAGGGGGCGAGCCTATTGCCATCAACCGGGCACTTATCCAAACTTCGGGCTACTACTGAGAAATTTCAGATGGAAAAATTCAATAACACTTTGCCGGACCTGCAGGAAGGACCTTATGCTCAGCTACTGCTGAGGCCCGGGTCGCTCTACTGAGCGTGCGTCCACTACAGCATCGAGGCAGACAAGGCCTATCAAGTAATATTAGGCGAATTTCGTACGAATAATAGCGATCCAGTCACGTATAGCCAGGGGCAGTGATGGCCCAGTGGTAACGGCCCCGACTTCCGAGTTATTATAGGTCGTGGGTTCGAACACAAGCAGGCACTTTACTTTGTTCACTGCTCTCAAAACGGTGAAGGAAAACATCGTGAGGAAACCGACGTGTCCTAGAACCAAAAATTCGAAGACGTAACATCTACCAACCTGCATTGGGCCCGTGTAGTACATGACAGCCCCACTGGATCTCGAAGAGAAGAGGTTTATATGTCCCAACAGTGGAAACATTATAGGTTGATTATGCATGCCATGCATCAGGCCCCGTATAAAGGCCTCCCGCAAACAAGCGAGACGCGGGAGTCATATAATGGCATTCACTTTTTTAAACAAATATTATTCCCAGACTTTAACGAGCATAAAAATTTAATTTAAATTGATGCTCGCTAAGTTCTGTAATCTAAGCTCAAATCAAGCCACACCTACTCCGTATTGACGCGTCTCGTTTTTTCACCATTAGGTGCGAGTTTTAGCGGTCATAATGATGCATCATCGTCGAAACGTGCGATGTAAACAACGCAGACCTTGGCCTCGGCCGAACAATAGGACCCGACGGCCCCACTAAATTCGATTACCTAACAGTCTCGGCTATTTCGCTCACGATTTTTGCCATAAAAGCGAACTACGCCGCGCCTCTTCCAACATAATTATTTTTATTTTGCAAACAAAAACTTTAGAGTAGATTTATGTTGCCAAAATACCGGCCAAGTGCGAGTTGGACTCGCACACGAGCCCCTCGTGTGCGAGTCCAACTCGCACTTGGCCGGTTGATATTGAGCAAAAAAAAAAAAACAGTGGCACTGCGGGAGTGCCAACAGAACTAAAAGAAAATACTTCCAAAACCCTTAAAGTAAAAATACTTGCTTAGAACATTGATCCGTAACTTAACATAAATAAAGAGCACAATCGCGTTTACAAAAATGAGGTGCCTGTAACGGTGTCGCGAGTTCAATTGTTTTTTGTTTTTCACATCTCAAAAATGCCCAACGCGCCTTAAGAAGTACTTCAAAAAATGCCGAAAAAAACACGTTTCTTGTATGAGGAACATACAATTATTAACTTTATTTAATTTTTATTGTTTGTTGTTATAGCGGCAATAAAAATACACAATCTGTGAAAATTTTAACTGTCTACCCATTACGGTTCATGAGATACAGCCCGCTGACAGACAGATGGACGGACGGACTGCCGAGTTCTATTTGGCACCCTTCGGGTATGGAACCCTAGAAATGCATATTATGAGCACAATTTGATGTAATAAAAATCGAGGCCGCTGAAACAAGCGATGAGAAATGTCTGATAATGATTATGGCGTGTTGTTACGGCTGATCGAAGTATTGTTTGTTTTGTAGGTTATCTAAAAGCATGAGAAAAATATTCTGGTAGATTTAGGTATCGATATTATAAAACGCAAGCTTCTGCCCGCGACTTCGTGTGAAATTTTTTTCGCGGGCGATGCGATACGACAGAGTGGGTCGGGGGAATGACCCTCCCCGTCGCATCGCATCGACCTCCCAAACTATTACTTCGTTTTCGCTTAGCACTATTTCTGAATGTGTTTGCTCGGCTTATAGAGGCCGTAGTGTGATGTTAAATAGCCTTCTTCAAACATTGGGCTATGAAATGCAAAAAAAAAATTTTAATGCGACTAGGAGTTCAAGAGATTGGCGTGTTCACTTCAAACAAACAAAAAAACAACAAACTCTTCAGTTTTATTATTAGTATAGATTATGACTGCCTCGTTGATCTAGTGGTCGCAACGAATACTGCTGAGTATGAGGTCCTGGATTCGATTCCCGGGTCGGGCAAAGTGTTATTGGGTTGTTCCATCTGGAATTTCTTAGTAGTAGCCCTGAGCCCGATTGATGGCAATAGGCTCGTCCCCTATTACATGGGACTAAAACATAACTGGCGAAATGTGGGTGTATTATAGGTACACCTCTGCCAACCCTTCGGGGATTATAGGCGTGATGTTATGTTATGTATAGATTATAATTCCAAGAAAAACTCCGTTTACGAACAAGGATACTGTGTCCCAATACTACTTATGAGATTCCAATTAAATTAAAAATATCTCCTAACAAAGGTAAAAATTCCGTAGGCAAAGAATTTGAAAAAATAATGGGCCCTAATTGACAATCGAATAGAATGTTTATCGGTCAGTAGCTGGAATTGGTTTTTATTTTACCACTAGCTTCTGCCCGCGACTTCGTCCGCGTTCCTGTTTTAACATAAAATATTGCATCGCATCGCCCGCCCATGATATTACTACGTTTTCACTTTGTACTATTTCCGAATGTTGCTCGGCTTATAAGGGCCATAGCGTGATGTTAAATAGTGTATAACCTTGCTCAAGAATTGGGCTAGCAAAATGGCAATTTTTCAAATACGACTGTTTGTTCTAGAGATTAGCGCGTTCAAACAAACAAACTCTTCAGCTTTATTATTAAATTTATGAATTTCGAACGTCCAACGTTTTTGAACGATAAAGAGCTAAATTGAAAAATTGGATGAGAGATATGCTGGGCCAAACAAACGGGCAATAAAAATAATTAGGCTATTAGTTCAATTGCACGCGGGGGCGTGGCGATCGATCTACAGCTATCTTCATTACGCGTAGGGCTGCCTAATATTATTACAAATTATTTTCAAAATAAATTATATAATTATCATAAAATTATACAATAATTCGGTTGGATAATTAAATTATAATTATATACAAAGATTATTATATTATAAAAATTTTAAAGCCTCGTACAGACTAGCACGACGCGTCACCGGTAATTGTACCGTGAAGTTTTCTTAGGCTGGGATTTCACGTCCGATTTTTTCATCAGATCGTCGGATCCGATAGTCTGATCCGGCTATCAGAACAATCAAACTATCCGACTATAGGATCGGACGTGTGTTGAATGTTCAAACAAAATAATGGCTCCAATGCCTTCGGATAGCCGGATCAGAATATCGGATCCGACTATCTGATGAAAAAATCGGACGTGTATTAATTCCCAACCTTAGAAATTGTTTTGTTAGTCGCGTCGTGCTCTAGAATCGCGCTCTCGCGTTGAACTAGTCTGCACGAGGCTTAACTGTGCAGTAAACGCGATCAAAATCTACATAATTGATTTTGTAATGAGCTTTTGGCAACTTTGTTTCACTAAACGCAATGTTGTTTATCGAGTCATTTGTTTAATACGGTCTAGTAATAAATGCTTATAAAATATACCACCACACATCTTGCCAGTAGACATGGACGTTTTTGGATTTTTACGCGTTAAATATCCATTTTTAGAAATCGATTTAAGAAGACTAGAGTCTCTACTAAAGTGCATCACTAAAAAACTATCCAATAGAGAATGAGTAGAATTGTGTAACATAAACAAATACATTGTTTATGTTACGCAAATCTACTGTAGCAGGGGTTTTGTGAAATCGGTTTGTCTAGTTCGGATTATCGATACGATTCAATTTCTGACTGAAAAAGTATTTTAAATTCGTTTTGATTATCTGACGCATGTCTACTTGCCAGGTATCACTCAATTTTTAAATCATTTCATTTGATTCTAAACAGAGAATAAAAATTTGAAATAATTTCCAGTGAAATGGCGATCAACACAGCCCTGTTACACATATGTAAAAAAGTTAGCTGACTCACTCAATCGGGCGTAACGATGAACAACAGTGTTTTATTTTAGGCCTGTTTGATTCACCTAAACAAATAAGGTGAAGTGTCAGTTTGTAATGTCAAAATAACAGCTTTTTATTAAATGCATAGGAACGAATATACGGTACTAATAACAAACAAAAAAAAACTGTCTGTTCCGGGTAATCTCCGAAACGGCTGGACTGATTTAGACTGGAGTTGCAATGGCAGACAAATAAGGAGTAACTTAGGATAATTTTGTTTTAGAAAATTATTAGGGTCCACTCGGGCGAAGCCGGGGGCAGCAGTGTTGTAAATAAAAATAAATACGATAAAGCATGGAACGGAATTTATGTTGCACTGTTTACTTATTTTTTGTCCGCATGTTATCTACGCTTCCATTTATAGATGTTTACGTTTCAAAGAAGGATAACCTTACGCAAAGGTAATTAGAAAACTGTTTTGAGGATGTGGTATTTTATAAGCTAATTAATTCTATAGTATTTTTATTTTTAAGAGCACGCTCCCTAAATTGTATGTAAATTTGAATTAATATTCTGAAACAGTCACGCATACAATCAAAATGGAACTTTAGTAAATTATTTATTGGATCTTTTTTTTTCCATGTACAAGACAGTTACGTAATTGTAACATTTTCGCTCGATTTATTTTTTATTCGAAAATCATATCTTTTTGTAAAGATTATTTAAATAAACTGAAGATAATGAGGCTTTTATGTCTAAAATAAGTATCCACAGTAAGAAAATTTAGTTTATTATCCAGCCACAAGATATTTTTTCTCTAGATCAATTATTACTATAGTTATAAACGAAATAAGAATTGAGACTTACGCCATTTAGTTCCGTGCTCGAATATGAGAGTGCATGCGATATTCAACTTTATTAGTGATGTGTTAGCGTTTAGCACATAGTGGAGTGGCGGGGTGCATGGGGGCATAGCAAAGGCCTCCGCCAAATCTGGAAGGATTTGGCAACCTTTTTCAGAGCTATTTCGATCTGTCTAAGTGTTAGGCTTATGAATTAAAATGTTGGTGATATTATCATAATAAAACCGGCCAAGTACGAGTCGGACTCGCACACGAATGGTTCCGTACCACCTTACAATATGAAGCAAAAAAAAAACACGTTTCTTGTACGCCTTTAATTTGTAATTATTGTTATAGTGGCAATAGGCACAAAATCAGTGATAATTCTAACTGACTAACTGTTACGGTTCATGAGATACAGTCCACTGACAGACAGACAGACGGACGGACAGCAGAGGCTTAGTAGTAGGGTTTCGTTAAAAACAATCTGATATCCAAAAACTCCTAATACGGATAATTATTTGAACATTAATAAACATAATTTTAATGCATTTGATGACGTACAAATGAGTGGGTAGATTACATAAGGAATTAACATTTCATTACCCTTTCGTATTAGACTAGTTTTAAACTAATAACTACTTTAGATTCACAACGTTTGATATTCGTTTTTATAATGACGAAACCGGTTTATGGTGATTAATCGTTTTATTGTTTTATAAGACAGCGTATGACACGATTACAGAAAACCTGTGGTGTTCTATTTGTTTTACCACAGACACAGAATAGTAGACCGTACAGAAGGCGCACTCCGAATTTTATGTATGAAGCTACAAGTCGCACCGGCCCGTCTTGTCGGGCCAATTCAGTGAGCGTGTGGCGTCATCTACATCGCCTCATGTGAACTACGCATCAAAGAGCTGACGTCACACATAATCCTACATCGCGCAATTAAAGTTTACCGCGCGAGCGACATAAATATAAATTTCCGACTTCACAACCGTTGGGTAGTTGCCCGCCAGAAAGTTTGTGAGGATGGATGGATGTTTGTTACTAATTCACGCAAAAACTACTAAACGGATTTGGATGAAATTTGGCACACGGATAGTTTATAATCTGGATTGACTAGTAGAATACTTTGTATCCCGATATTCCCACGAGAACGAGATTAATGCGTTATAAAATAAAATTGCTTTTCGTGTCTGTCTCTGTGATCGCGCTACTAAACTGCGCAACGGATTTTGATGCGGTTTTCAACATAATTTTTGAGAATGCATTCAGGAAGGTTTATGTGTATAATATTTTGTTGTGGTTTATTGTATTGTGTGTAACATATATATTAAAAAGCAATCTCGATGTTTTGTCAAATCGTAAAAACCTGTGCGAAGGAGGTGCGGATCGCTAGTTCACAATAAAAATATTGCTATAAAGTTAATCGTATACCTACAGATACTTTGCCAATATTTAAATGAATCGCCACTATTCTCAGGTAACAAAGGAATATAATTAACTTTTTTGCACAAAAACACAGTTTTTATATTCAGAAGTCGTGTTTAAGTACAACCATTTTGTTGGATGTCAAATTACAAGTTAACCAATGCATGAATATTTTATTCGAATTATTCGAAATCGAGAAATCATTAAGGATTCGAGACAGGTAGGTAGCGTCTTTAACTCTTTATAAGTACTTTACTAGCTTCTGCCCGCGACTTCATCGGCGTGAAATTTCTTGTTCCCCCAACCCATTGCGTCGCATCGCATCGCCCGCCCGTACTATTAGAGCTTGTACACAAAACTGTGATGCGACGTCGCATCGTAAAATTCTAACGAATCCGCGTCGATTCGCAGTTTTGTGTACAAGCCCTTAGCCGACGTTCGCACAGACGTAATAAAATCGCGGCGGGGTTTTATCGCGCACTGGATTTTGAGCTCCCGGCGTTAAGCCGAGCGTTGAGAATCCAACGCGCTGGGACGCAGTCTCGTCCCAGCGTGTTGAAAAAATACAACGTTGGATTATCAACTCTCGGCACTAAGCAAAGCGTTGAAAATCAAGTGCACAAAAAAAAAATTGCCGCGATTTTAATACGTCCGAGCTCACGTAGGCTTACTTCGTTTTCGCTTAGTGTTCTTTCTGTCATTTTTTTCTTTTTACTAGGCTCCTGAGGGTCTTAGCGTGATGTTAAATAGCCTTTAACCTTCCACAAGAATTCGACTATCAAATGCACAAAGAATTTTTCAAATCCGACTGGTAGTTCCAGAGATTAGCGCGTTCAAACAAACTCTCCAGCAAAAAGCCTCGTGCAGACCGGTGCGACGCGACACCGATAATTGTTCTACCGTGAAATTTTCTTAGAAATTGTTTTGTTAGGACTAGCATGCACGAGCGACTTTTGTCACCGTGTCAAAAAGTTTCTGTACGTCATTTAAGTTGGTAAGTAGTTAATTTGCTTAACAGTCAATTTCCCTGACAGACAGGATGCTCTAGATTTATGTACAATTACATTACATAGGTCTTATAGTGGCTAGTTAAATGCACCCAACTTTTTTGTCACGGTGACAAAAGTCACTCGTGCGTGCTAGCTCTTACAGTGGCGTCGCGCCAGTCTGCACGAGGTTTTATTATATTAGTATATATATATAAAAATATAACCTACTTCGGGTTAAATGTCATATTAATAAGAATGTGGAATGTTCTCGACATCAACCGAGTTTAAACCTACTCGTTAAATGGGTACCTCGTTAGTGGAATTAAAGTGTTTGTAACGTCAAAATAACAGCTTTTTTTACTAAATGTTTATGAAAGTAAATACGGCACATAATTATAGTAAAAAAAATGTATGTCTGTTCGTTCATCGCCGAAACGGCTGGACTGTCTTTGACGGGACTTTTACTGGCAGATAGCTGATATTATAAGGAAAATCATTTTAGAAAAAGAATTAACTATAGTTTGTGTATAAAACTGCGAAGGTTGTAGATTGTTGTGTAGGTAAGATAGGACAAGGTAAGCTTTTTTAGGCTTCGATATTTCCGCGAATCTTTTATAAAATTCTTGTAACTTGTTAACAATCACACCTCTCTGTGATACAACTTTATTTTTAATTACATAAGCTTCTGTCTGGTACTTTGTTTTTTTTTAAACCCAAAGTACACATAGATATTTCTATAAGGTTTTTACAAGTCAGATAAGTTTTTTTTTGCTTCGATATTTCAGCGAATCTTTTATAAAATTCTTGGAACTAGTAAAGAGACACGTTTCTGTGAGACAACATTATTTTTAAATAAGCTTCTGTCTGGTGCTTTGTTTTATTTTAAATCCAAAGTAAATATAGATATTTCTATAAGGTTTTTACAAGTAAGATAAGTTTTTTTTTTTTGCTTCGATATTTCCGCGAATCTTTTATAAAATTCATGGAACTTGTAAACAGACACGTTTCTGTGAGACAACATAATTTTTAAATAAGCTTCTGTCTGGTGCTTTGTTTAGTTTTAAATCAAAGGTAAATATAGATATTTCTATAAGGTTTTTACAAGAAAGATAAGTTTTTTCTGGCTTCGATATTTCAGCGAATCTTTTATAAATTTTTTAAAACTTGTAAACAATGACACATTTCTGTGAGACAACATTATTTTTAAATAAGCTTCTGTCTGTGCTTTGTTTATTTTGAAATCCGAAGTAAATATATACCTTTTTATAAGGTTTTCCTTACAATACACCACAAATAAGTGGGTGCATGTGTGCAGTGTGGTGCATGCTTAATAAAACAGTGAACGCGCAAGCCAATGTACAAAGCACCTACAATTTATAAATAGATTTAAATTCGTATCTCTGGTTACATTAAAATGTAAACAAACATGCACCTAAGTTATTTTATTAGCAAGCAAGACACAAATCAACAATAATAATTTTCATATTACGAGTAGGTACGCAAACGCAAACGTAAACGTTTAAATCACAAAACCTGTTACAGTGTGCGAAACGTTACGTAATTATCGCGACACAGCACAAATGAAACAGAGGGTTCATTACATTTCTTTCTCATAATCACGGTCATTGCGAATGTTTATTTCTGACTGCACGGACGAATTAGACCCTCATAAAACGTTTTGACGTGAACATTTCTTTAAGCGCGTTAAGTGATTTTTGGTATGGGAATATCTTATGGGTTCGCGTCACCAACATGCGAACGTTGCCAGTATATCTGTAGCTACGAACATGACCCATGACGTGTTGAGCGTGGCCAGCAGTGAAACCATATTTTAATTAATTATTATTAATTTTCAAATGATGTAATCTTAAATTTAAATCTTACAATTATGTCTGGAAATTTAAAAAATACACTGATTTCATAATTTTAAGTTTTCATTTCTGTCAGCAATCCCCATGATAACAGTATTATGTGTCGGCAGTGTCCTTGAAATAATTACCTACGGCTGGTAGACTGTTACTTATTTATACTGTGCCATGATTACCCATGATTTTTTTGCCCTTTACTGCAAACTAAAATTATAGCTTTTTACTACAAATTATTAAAAAGCTTTTTTTCTTCTTTCTTAGAGTTTCTGTTACTTAAATTAGTGCTTTTGTTAGTCAATGATGTGTTAAGTCTCGAATTAGGTTCAGGTATCCGAAGTTGATGCTAAACATCAATTGATCCTAAGCATCTGCATCGTAGCGAAACTATGAAGGAATCTATTAAGTTATATTCATCAAGTCCGATTAGTCTTATTCAGAATGCTCAGTCGAATGTGAAAATGATAAATTGAAAGCAATTGTTATTCACAGTTGGGAATTTTGCTTTAAATTTTCATCTAAGTGCAACGGATGACATTAAAAAATCAGCTCCCTAATAGATTAATACACGGTCAATCGTAATCTGAATCATTTTGAAGGATATTGCTAATACATTGCTTCGTATGTTCGAAAAAAATATCTGCCTTAACAACGTAAATAACGCAATGATTGTTGTTGAACTGTCAAAATGAAACAGATTGTGATTGATCGTGTGTTAGGCACCCAATTACAGATGTGCGTTTTTGTTAGCATTATTCTTTTAACTTAATTACGAAGGAAAATTAAGTTTTCCTAATGGAAGACGGAAATTAATTACATGTTTATGTCCCATGTAACAGAGGGTGAGCGTATTGCCATTAACCGGGCACAAGTTCAGACTCCGGGCTGCTACAAAAAAATCCCATATAGAAAATAATAAGTACATTTGAATAGATACACTGGTATTTTTTGGCTGTAATCCCTGCTGTGTCCTCACAGATGGTCATATTGTGAAGCTAGCAGTTGCTGATCATAATGAATGATTGAATGAAATGCACCAACCCCAACGTGGTTTAACCAGACTCGACGAATAAACCCGAAGATTTGTAGTAGCCCCTGGAGCCTCCTGTTTCATGGGGCTACAGAGGCCATTGCAAATCAAAAAGTAGACCGGGGGGCGCGGTAATGGTAGGGAAGACTTGCCCTTAAGATATGGAAGGAGTTGCTGATTATAAGCGTAATTATTATTGATTACAAATTACATGCAACGGCAATCGTCGCCATTAACTTCATCAAAGCTGTAATATATAAAGCAACCTAACTGGTTTCCGCATGAACCAGTTTGTGCAACAAATTACTTATACCTAATATGACTTAGTATTCAAAGTTTTATTTTATGATCGTCTTTATTAAAAATAAACATCATAACATGGCGCTTGTTTTCCCCGAAGAGTTAGGCAGAGGTACACCTATAGTAGGTATATGTATACCCACATTTCACCAGTTATGTTTAAGTCCCATGTAATTAATAAGGGGCGAGGCTAATTGCCATAACATGCCAACAACCGGGTACAAATTCAGACTTCGGACTGCTACTGAAAAAATCCTATGTAAAAACCCAGTAACACTTTGCCCGACCTCAGAAACGAATCTAGGACCCCATGCTCAGCAGTAGCGCTTGCGTTCACTAGACCAACGAGGCAGACTTTGATTAAAAATGAATACTAAAATAAACATTCGCAGTGCGGCCTTTGAATGAAGACTTCCAAAATACAAATGTTTCAAGTATGATGAGATTTACCAAGACGTGTGAAGAGGAATAAATGACTTAATTTTATGACAAACAAAAAAATATCCGTTTTTGCTTTGTTGAGGTGGTATGTCCATTACACATTGTTTCTTATTCCGACTAATTTACCCTTGTATAATTTATAAATGATGAAAAAACCAGCAGATAAGTATCTTTATTATGATTATTTATATTTTTTTCAAATCTAGATGGACTTTTGTTTGAATGTCTTGAGATATCAGACTGGCTGGAAGATCGGACAGAAAACAGTGCAAATAATATGTAAATTTGATGGTCACGAACCGTTTATAGATGTCAAAGATTCAACTTGATAGTGCAAATTTAAAGTCATAAGTATGGCCGTGGAAAATAAGGAGATCGGATTTATTTTTAAAATAACGAGTTCTTAACTCGTATTTTAAAAATAAATCCGAATTAAACTGCATCTTTTGAATCTTTATTTTTATTCTTTTCCTGTTCAATACCAGCACTGAATGTTTGCATAATGACATGGTCAAATAATGACATGACAGCTGTCAAAATCGTAATCAACAACTTGCAACTTACGAGTTAGGATTGTATGTCAATTTACTTGAAAAAATACTTCAGCTCACATTACACATCGTCAGCGGTAAGCACATAATATATTTCTGCACTTACAAAATCATGTTTATGGCAGGAAATAAGAGTGTACTGTTCCTACAATGTAGCGACAATATAATTGTTATATGAACAAATGCTTTATGTGTAACACATTGACCTTCCTAACCATGCATTTGTTGGGTATGGTTAGTGTTGTCACACATAAAATACTATTTTATTGCATTTCAAACGTGCTGTAAACTGCGCTGTGGTTTATTCAAAGTATTGGCTTGGCATATGCAGGTTCTTAGTGTCTGAAGGAATTTTATATATTTTATGATAATTATAGCACCCTTGGCAATTGCACACTACAACTAGCGGTTCGCGTGGATGTATTCAAAAATATTCTTGAAAACGCCACATAGCATCGTTATAATTATAAAGTGACCAATCCCATCATGAAAATTTAAATGCATTTAATTCCACGGTAGGGTATTAAAATGTCTGGACTTTATTTTAATCTAGAATAATTTCGTGATTTTGCAACAACACGATGTTCTGGCAACAATTTATGCATACAAACTTGGCAACACGCAGTGCATTTTTGAACAGATATCAAATGAATTGAATACAATGATAATAATATTAAAATGTCTGGTGAAACAAATACCCAGACTATTCGATTGCACTTAATACAAACAGTCGACATAGCTGTTAATAATAGCTGTGTAATACTTGATACGATATCAAGTTAACGAGTCGACGCAACTATAAATCTGCTGTGGACGTCATTCCTGTAGTGCAGCGAGCAATTTGCAGCGAATATATTGCAAACAATCATGGCACGACCAACTGACTAGGCAATGAGACAGGGGACAAACTTAGAATTTATTGCGCGTTGCATTTGTCATTCAGTATTACATGTGTCACGCCCCTTCTCTTACTGAAAAGTCTGCACTGTGGCATTGTTTTTGCAAATTATTTTTATAAAATTTTATACATATGCTTCTTTTTCATTTATCGTTGTTTCTTTTAGTGTACTTACTTGAAGAGAAATAATGGTGGGTTGATATTAATTATTTAGATAACACAATTTTATTCATAAATTAATAATAGCTGTGTCCAACAAGTTTGAACAGTTTATGTTCAAGATACCAGTTCAAAATAGAGAGAAATATATTAATTATAATTATTTATGACTTCAAAAGTAAATTATAAGATAACACAATGTAAGTACAAGGGAAACTTATTATTTATGTGGACAAGTTTTTGATAGAGCGATATCCATTCATCAGTTATACCGTTACGTAATTAAGTTTTACAAGACATTGCTGTAATTAATTTTATCTATGATCGTAATTATTAGAGTTGCCGCGAATAGTGTTTATAGCGAATAATCGAATACCGATTAATCGCCATTCACTTTGGCGAATAGTCGAATAACTCGACATTACTATTCGACATAAAAAAAAAACATTAAACACATTAAAAATATTTCTAATTTCTTCTAAGGTTGTGAGAAAAGAAAACAATAAAGTTAAAGAAATCTGTTTCATGTTATACATACCTACATATATGTAGTAAATTTAATTTTCCATTTTTAAATGCTGGCAACCCTTTTCTTGTACAAGTCTTTCTTTACGTTCTAAGTTTAGTTTACGTTACGGGGAATACCCCGTTTTGTATAACCCAGCGATTTTTATTGTAGGGGATTTCCCGCTCAATCAATACGCTTCTGTTTAGGATAGGCGGCACGCATTTGTTAATTGATTTTCGACATCGGTTGACGTTTTTTTATTTTTTATTTCTGTACTTATTTAAAAATTGCTATTGAATTAAAGACTTGATGAATACTTAATTAGTTAAAGTGTTACTTAATAAAAAAGAACAATCATGCCAAACCCAGGAAAAAAATCTCATGTTTGGCTACATTTTGAAGAGGAAGAGAACAGTGCAAAATGTGTTTTGTGTGGTGTAAAAATAAGTAGAGCAGCAAAAAAAGCAGGAACAACGGCTTTGCAGAATCATTTGAAATTCAAACACCCAGGTTAGTTTTTTTTACCTATATTATTTATTTTACCGTTACTAAGTAATAATAAAATAAGAACGTTATTTAATATAATATTTGTTTCAAAAGTTATTTTCATTTATGAAGTATATAATTGTACTATTGTGAGTTTTGTAGCACATTATTTAAATAATTGCCGCTACCTAAGTTCCTGATTAAAGGTTCTTTTCTTTGTTCGCAGATGAGTATTGTAAAATGTATGGAAGCTCAAGTAGTCATGCTCAACATAATGCTCCCGCAGGAGCATCTTCAAGTACCTCCTCATCCACCCAGTTGCCCAGTCAGCCTTTGGTGCAACAGTCACTGCAACAACTACTTGAAAAAAAAAAGCTTTGGGACATCAACGATAGCCGAGCAAAAAGATATCACTACTTGATTGGTGAAATGATCGCTGTTGACAACGAGCCACTTTCCATCGTCGATCATCATGTAGGCTTTAAACGTCTTCTTAATAATGCTTTGCCGCAATACACCATTCCTGGCAGGACATATTTTACCGAGAAAATAATTCCAGACATGTATGAGAGAGTGGTTAGCAAACTAAAAAACGAGTTAGAAAAGGCTGAAGCTATAGCATTCACTAGCGATCTTTGGACTTCTTCTGTAAATAATGCTGCATTTCTGAGTTTCACCGGACACTGGATATCAGAAAACTTTAAACTGAATCATGCCGTTCTAAACATGGCGCATTTTCCTGAATCACACACATCAGAAAATATCAAAAGAGAACTGTTACAGTGTGTAACGAAATGGGACATACCCATCACTAAAATTCAAGCGATTGTTCACGATAATGGGGCGAATATGGTTAAAGGAGTTAAGGAAAGTCTACTTCCTTCACAGCGTTGCTTCATACATACTCTCCAGCTGGTGATAAATAATGCATTAGATAACAGTTCTCCAATAAAAGAAATTCTTACTAGTGCCCGCCGCATAGTGACACATTTTAATCATTCAGGATATACAAAACTTGAAAGTATTCAATCTGAGCTCGGACTTCCTAACCATAAACTGATTCAAGATATTCAAACTCGCTGGAACTCAACATATTACTTACTGGAGCGTCTATCTGAACAAAAAAGAGCAATTTCGGTGTATATTTCAGAATCAAGTAGCGTGAATTTTGAAAATTTGACCAGTGATCAGTGGGAGGTTATAGAACATCTGTTAAAGCTCTTAAAACCTTTCGAAGAGATAACAAAAATCACGAGTTCCACATATGCACCCATATCAGATGTGATACCTAGCACTGTTTCATTAATCAGATACCTAATGAAAGATGCGCTGATTCAACAAACTGCACACGTTGATGATTTTAGAAAGGCGTTGATAGAAAATATGGAAGCCCGTTTTAACTTGGATGATCTATGCTTTACGAAGACATATTACTTGTCGACATTTTTAGACCCCCGCTACAAGAACTTTTACTTTGACGCTACCCAAGTTGAACGGATCCGTAGAGCTGCGCTCAGAGAAGGTCTTAGGCTTTCTTTAGATGACGAAAATGATGATTCGGATCCAGAAACGGCATCCAAAAGGTCTCGTTTAGACAATGTAAATGAGCATGATTCGGAAACTCATAAACTATTTTGGGCATGTTTTGAAGAATCACCTATAGAGCAACCTACTGAAGAGCAACCCAAGAATGCCACTGCTGAAGAAATCGCCAACTACATCGCATTAGCAAAGGCTGACAGAAAAATAAACCCATATGAATGGTGGGCTTTGAGTACCAATAAGAATAGATTTCCTATTTTAAGTAAGCTTGCTAAACGATACTTAATCACACCAGCAAACTCTGTTTATTCAGAAAGACTATTTTCTGAGGCAGGTTTAATTTACGAGGAAAAACGAAACCGACTTGCTCCAGAACGTGCAGAAAAAATTGTTTTTTTGCACCACAATCTGCCTCTGTTGGATTTTAAATATTAATTAAAAAGCCTTACTAATTTAATTTCATGCATATGATAGGCACAGGCACATATTACAGATAATAATTGATATTGTGAATTGTTTTATTAAGTAAAATAATTTAAAAAATGATTATTTTTTACTCATTAGTTCTTTTGTTCGTTAAAAGTTTATTTTCGACGACTATTCGCCGAATGCCGAATAATACTAGCTATTATTCGGTATTCGACGAATATCAAAAAAATGACGAGTAATGCCGAATACCGAATAATAGCGAGTATTCGCGGCAACTCTAGTAATTATTGTATAACAAAGCTACTTTCAGAGTCAAAAGTCAGACAGGGATCGCAGAGGTGGATGAAATATTACAATCTCTCCACAGGAAAATTAAACAAAACGTAAAACAAGATTCTGTTTACCTGGGAAGTAGGTACTTAAGAACACTTAAGAACAACAAATTAAAGTGCAGATTTTATTTCAAAATTTGAACATTTTAATTAAAAACATCCGTAAATTACTATTTTTAATTAAATATTTAAAATAATATCGTAAATAAATACTTAATATTTAATTAAAATCAATTCCAGATTCGAACGTAAAAAATAAACTATATAACTGGTTTGTAAACAAATAGAATGGAACTGATTTGTGTTCTAAATTCAAAAGTGAGCTGTATTTCCATATTATTAAAAAGAAAATGATAAATTAATGCTCTTTTTATATAAAAAAGCATATATTATAAAATTAAATTTGCATTTTAATGGTTGGATAGTGTTACTTTTGTAACGTTTTTGTTTGCCAGCTCATCTAGTAATTAAATGAAGGAAATAATAAATTAATGATTTAAATAGAAACCATCAGCTGCACTTCAGATGATGTTTTTGTTTACTTCATCAGTTCAAAGATTTTTGTAACTTAACAAAGAAAAACCCTACCCGACGGTAGGGTTATCAGGCTCAAAAATAGAAAAGCAGGACACAGATTCATGCTAAGCCGGACATTTTGCCCTGAAAGCCTGACACACTGGTTTATAAAAATAAAAATAAATAATACTTCTATTTTAATTTGTGATTTTATTACTGTTATTCATTGGGCGTTACCTAGTCTACTCTTAATTATGCATATGTTTTTATATTATGAATCACATCTTTTTCATCATCGCGAGTCATGCATGCCGCGTGAGTCGCTCGCGCGCTTTCGTGCGGCATCTTTTGGTGGGGCGGGGTTGACCAAAAGCCTAACAAAAGCCGGACAGGCCGGACTTGTAAATATTTGGCCGGACATGATTGTAAAAAGCCGGACACTTGGCAACCCTAGACGTACTCGTGGGACACCCGGTCGGAAAGAAGTTCCTTTTGCTGTACTCATAGTATAGGTCAAAACAAAAAAAAATTGACACTTTTTCGGCCATAAGGCTTTTTCGTTACGTGACGATATCTACCAGTCAACTCCTATCGCAAGCCGCGTTAAAAAACTATGTTCCAAAAAATACCTGAGATCAGGGAATTTTACCATTTCTATTTTCCGCATCGATCTTCTACTAACATACGTCTATTGCTTATTATTGTCATCAAGCTCTTTTCTAATGGCGCCAAAAAAATGGCAACCATTTTGAGTTCCAAAAAGATTCCAATTTTAAAAGATTTAGACTAGCCCGCCTATTGTTATATTTGTAAAGCCCGAGGCACTCAAGATAGGCAACTGCAACAGTAGATTTGACCTTTGCGAAGGGACAATGAACGCGATAGGTGTTCGAGCGCATTGAACTACTGAACTTTGCTTACTGCCGCCGATTGCTTCATCCAACTCACGCTCCCTTCTTTAATGACATTCTCTCGTATACCTGTATACAGTAGCAATTTCAATTTAAGTAGTCCAATATTTAAATGAGCACGTAATTAACTTGGGTACCTACATTAATCATCGCATATAAATCGCCTTTCAATGAGTTCCCTTAACCGCAATTCATCGGAAAATATGAAATTCGATTTTCAAAAGCAATTTTACGGTCTTGTTTCAAGTTCATTTGAATGAAAATGCATTTTCTGAGAAAACAATACGTATTATACGTTTAGTTAATGGTGGTGTGTGTTTAGCCAAACTAAAAGGCGGAAACTGCTCACAAAGCGTGTGCCGTGTTGCAAAGTCAAGGAACAATTGGATGCAGGGTCTCCGAAGCGGGAATGCAACGAAAGTGATTGCCTTTCCAGTCGGTCGGCACGGCAACGTCGCGCGATCCTCTTATATTTAGACCCGGGAACGTAAAGCTTCGTTTACAAATTTAATTGCATCGACGATCGCCCGCCACGAGACGCAAATAGCCACAACTCGTCCCTGAACCTACCCGAACTTTCTCCCGCTCGCTACAACAGAACGCTGTGAAAATATTTGTTAGTTTGTTTTTAAACGCTCAGACTTGCAGCGTACAACTATCCCACTGAGTGCATCGATGCACTACAAGAAAGGGACAACCCACTTTCGTCTCGTTCCTTCGCGAAGCTACATTCTGTTCTTTCATTAATTTTATTGCACTCACAATCCGAATCGGTAAGAAACTTTCAAAGTTTCATGCAAAACTGTCGCTTACATTATGTCGAGGATGGTCATCGTGGTCTGGCGAGAGCAGAACTTCCAAGAGTCATTTTGAGAATTTAATGAGTAAATTATGCATAGTTCGCTCTGAATTGTCGCGAGTCCACTCGACTGCGTAATGAACTTAACTGCAGTACTGACCATGTACGTGGAGCGTCGATAAAATACCACATTTCATAAACATTTTCCAATGAATTCGAAGCAGAAACCAGTCGTAGAGTACAAATTGGTAATGAACGCTCGAGACGAAAGCGTCGCGCCTCGGTTCAATTTAAATAAATTGTTAAATAGGATGAATTAGAAAACAGAGACTTAAAACGGAAAACACGCCACACTTAGGAGCCATTAATAATTTTCGAGCAGCAAAGTGCATCCTAGGGTAGCATCGATCATTTGACTCAGACTGTCGCATAAAACGGAACGCAGAGGGGGGAGCTTACGCCTGTGTATGCGTATGTACAAAATGTCGTGTGGAGTGGGACATATTGGTGCGTGCCCACACGCGTACTCGCCGCACAATGCATACAATGCACACGTAAATACATCTTCGCCCGACTCCACTATGCATAATCACGTGAATTTGCAAGTAAAATGCCGAGACACGGCTCTTTTTAAGCTTTGCAAATGTAAAAACACAGCATTGTCTCGGCTAAACCGAGTTTCGGTCGGCAAAGGTGAGTATCGTGTTCCAAAAATTCGATACAAGGTCGACCGCAATGGATGCGTGACAGAGCGGAATATTAGAGATGCACGCAAATGGGGTTCGAGTGGGTTGTGTATTTAGATGCAATTTATGCAGGCATGCGCCGTTGCGTCGATCACGCCCTAAAAACGGCGCTAACGAGCCGTGCCGGCTACCGGCGCACCGCGCGCCGCCGCCGCCGCCGGCATGGGAACGGAAATCACCGCCTCTTACTGGCGGGAAATCCAGACACACTTCAGACAATTGACCACGACGACGAACAACAGAAAAAACATTGTTTAATCTAAGAAAATTACGGCGAACGCATGGTTGTTACTGGTTGCCATGGTAACAAATTGGACCACGTACAAAGTGAATGCTTTACATTATTACTCCGGAACATTCGACGGTTTAAAATAGAACATAAAAACTGCGCCTGTGTTTATATTTTCCACAGAAAACTCACAATAGACGAGTGGGTGAGTAACGAATAGTAATGCATTAGAAAATATATAATGTTCTCGCCTCTGTGAAACAATAACCGCTTTCACAAATCATAAAAAAATAAAGGTAAGTATTATTTATTCATGCGGCGTAGCAAATCATGCGCATTTATGTTAGAACCCAGCTTGAAATAACCGCAAGTGTGTCGAGAATGCATTGACTCATTAGATAAATGCAATTTAAAACTGCAATAGGTACATACATAAAATGTACAATGAGGTTAGTTGTGCAAATATTATTCAGCCGACATGCTTACAGGTGTATATATTTTATTATAAATTATTTTTAGATTTCCAATAAAAATTGACCACAATAATTTTACTCTGGCGCCATCGCCAATGACAATTTTCTAGCGATTCTTTTTTTAAATGTCATCCCATCAATGCGTACAGTACAATCAGTGACACATTGTTATGAGAAATATTTATTGCTATGCTCAATATTTTCATTAGTTACAATATTTATTTAATTATAAGTCAAACGTCTTGCAACTTGCAAGAGATGTCCAAATTGAATGGAGGACTTTCAATAAAACCTGACACACACTTTAAGACGACGCCGGTTCAAATGTTGCAGTGATATCCTTTAGAGGCCTCCCCTCCTAAAGTTTGCTTCACGCCCGACTGGCGACTGACTCACAGTGGTCGCGCCTCAGACGCTATGGACTGCACTTAAATGTAATTTAAATAAGTACTCAGAGTACACATCAGCTTTACTTCGAATTTTGACAAGCATTAGCCAATATTTACCATTTACGTTGCTAATTATATCGAGAGCCCGAAATCGGAATTTTATCGTACCTAGATGGGTAACTAGATTTTTAAATCAGTCACAATTTTTCTGAATGTGCACCGGTAATGGTCTTGAGAGATATTACAAATTGATAAATTATATTATTAAGTAATTCGTTTTTATTTTATTGTGCGATTCTGCAACTAACCATTTTCATTATTTTTTTAGGAACAATAAATTATAAAACCATACAAAAATAATAAGTAAAAAGTAATGCGTACAGTCGAGTGCAGAATCATTTAAGCATAGTGTTGTGCTTGTTTTTGAGTTACCAATCGAGAAATATTCATTTTGGTAACGGTACGGTAAATAATACCATAACATTTATATGGTATGAATGAAAATTTACTATTCACAATACTAGCAAGGTCTTTAACTGGTGTTTACGTCGGGTTCGGCTCAAGGCCACGACGTAATTTTAGCCAATGCTTTTTATATAACTATAAAACATTGTGATATTAATCAAATACATATTCATGAGATTATTCATCGCTGTAATAATTATGTATATACACTACTACAAGAAATGAATGAACGTAAAGGAACTATTAAATTATATTGCATTGACATTTTAATTAAAATAACATATCAAAAGATTCATAAAATCGCATTATTTATACCTTCTTTATCATAATTATGCATAGGTACTTAATGTAGCTTATGCCTAAAATGCCAAAATACTACAACTTACCGCAGTAACCTCACAAAAAATACTATACTTCATTCATAAAACTTAAATTATACATTTCATAAATGTTAAGTTATCCTTAGATAATAAGTATAATAACTACATTAAAATTTATAAACTTAATAACACGCTGCCAAAAATCTAAACAACTGAGTTTTTTTTTCTGCCAAAAAAGTCACGCCCACTCATTAATATTTAAAGCCGGTTTTTCATAAAAATGTGCTCGACCAATGTATACTCCATTTTATTTTTATAAGAAGTAGTACAGGTATTGTAACTTAATTTTTATTTATTAGACCTATAAGAATATTAAAGTAAAAACAGCATAATTTTAGTTTCTCAAGGTAATTAAGTCTGTAATTAAATTAAAAATATATCGTTCTTGGTGTTAAAATAAGGATGAAATAATAAATACAATTATTTAGATTAAAGGGTCTTTGTGTCGCGTCGCGTGTCGCGCCTGTTTGAAAGAGCCTTAAAAGTTAAAGGTTACTTTTTTATACATTTTGTATTATTCTTTTTTGTTATTATGGGCGGCCAGCCTGTCTTGCAACCAACGTTCACTATAATTATATTGTATACAGTAGTAATTAATGCTAAACTTATAGCGTTTACTAAACACAATAATTGTACATATGAATACCATTAATAGTATAATTTTTTGCACTGTTTCTTCTGATATTAGACTCAGCTATGAATATGAAGTTGCTCTTATTTGTTAATTACATAACATAGCTCTTTTTTGTGACCTTAAAAACTGAGCTTTATCCTCTCAAATCCGAAAAAAAGTTTTCGTAATCATCTCTGCCATTTTTTTACAAGTCCATTGTTTTTATTACGGAAACAATTTGCTTAATTTTTTGGCTTCAAATCTTATGGAACATGGTTGCACAAAACTAGGCTGAAACGGAAAACATAGAACCATAGCTGCATAACCAGTAACAGGTCACTAACCTAGGTAACGAGCAACTTTAAGGAAGTATTTAACCCTAAATTGCTCAGAATACGAAATAAGCATTTCTAGTTTCTATCAAAAATTCTAGACGGCTAAAGTAAAAAGTAGGTTTCAAAACGACAGTCGTACACACGGCTACACATTAAGCTATACACCTCCAGTAAGAGCTGACCTCGCATTGTACGGAAATCCTTTACAATGCGAGATCAGCGTGAACTGGAAATGTAAAGCTTGATGTGTAGCCGTGTGTACTTCTTACTCAATAAATTCACGCAAGATGTCTTAAGTATGTGTACACAACACAATATTATGCGACGCACCTCAGACGGACGCGGAATGCAAATGGCTTTATTTTAAACAGGTAATTTCCTCCAGTTAAAGTATAGCAAGAGGAATACGCAAGTTATACACAATGATTTTTACATAGTTGCTAACATGTTCGTGAAATTCTGCTTGGAGTTTTGTCAAGAGCTTTTGTGGCAAGATTAAATATAAAAAGTTGTCAACTTTTCACTGAAATGCTAATGCATGTTTATTTATTTTTTTCTATAATTAGGTACTTTATACTTATAGTAAATACAACATTTGTTTACATAAATTAGTAACTCACTTACGCTCAATTTACATTGCCACGGAACGGAATAAAAGCTAGTTTTTGTAACGTAAAATTCTCCAGAAAACGCGCGATCTGTTATTCGGCTCGTATCTAGTTTGTACGTTATAACTATCGACATAAAGTTCATTATGCTTTGTACAAAATAAATCTCTTCCATTCCGTTCCGCGGCAATGCAAATTCAGCCTTAGATTTTGTATTCGATTTTTAAATTAATGTCCATCCGTCCCGCATAAAAAAGGTATATATTATTAGTAATTAAAAGAGTTTTTATAAACAAATTAATCATTTAGTCCGGTTAAACAATCTAAAATTCACACTAAGTACTTTTACCGCGAAAACGTCAATGTCAAAACTAAAAAAATAGTGATGTGCCACATAGCGTCTTCACGTAATGCTGTGCTGTATCGATTCAGTAGGTTTTCGGTTTTCTTCCGTCTAACAGTTCGGCCATCCTGCAATCCTTCGGTCCCCGAAGGTAAGGCTCAGTTGCGCGACGAACATCCTGCCAGGAAGACTTGTCAGCTGCTCAGGAACAGCACTCCAGGTCGTAGTGTAATAGCTAAGGCCCTTAAAGCAAGCTTAATTGTAGGTAACCCTGCTAAGGCCCCTATGGCAAAGACAGGTACAGATACAGGCTGAGGCCCCTGAGGCAGCACATGCATTTAAGTGGATGTTACTGAGGCCCGTAAGGCAAGAACAATGTCAGTCATTACTGCTGTGGCTTCTTAGGCAAGCATAGACTTGAATGGATATTATGCTGAGACCCCGAAGGTAAGCATACATTTTGTCAATTGCTAAGGCCCCTAAGGCAAGTATAAATTTTGACAATTGCCAAGGCCCCTAAGGCAAGCATAAACTTTGACAATTTTATTGCTAAGGCCCCTAAGGCAAGCATAAGTATTGACAATTGCTAAGACCCCTAAGGCAAGCATAAATTTTGACAATTACCAAGGCCCCTAAGGCAAGCATAAATTTTGACAATTGCCAAGGCCCCTAAGGCAAGCTTCATTAATGTAGAGCATAATGAAAGCACTATAAGATTCATACAGGTAGACTCTGAAAATAACTTCAAGCCCCACAGGCAACATTTGTAAATGCTACCAGGCCCCGTAGGCAAGCAATAGAAATTTCATTAGGCCCCATAGGCTTGTCTTATAAACGGATTCAGATTACATTGCAATATTATAGGTCTTCGTCAGATAACGAGTCACATCGAGCATTCCAAACCTTTAACTTATCACGTGCTACAATATTTTTATAGGCCCTCTTGCCCCTTGCGGCCGATGTCACTTCGTAGCGATCATTAGGCAGAACGGCAGTGATTTTATAAGGTCCAGCGTATTTAGGAACCAACTTACCACTGGATAAACCTGGTCGTAAAATCTTTCGCTCAACCATTACTAGGCTACCGACCGGAATGGGAAGAGTAGCTCGGCGATTCTTATCATATCGCACTTTCATTCGTGATGCATTCTCAACAATTCTCTGAGTTGCTTCCTCTCTGTTTTGAATAATGTCTACTGGCGCATATGACGCTCCTCGTATATCTCCAGCTAAACGTGGCCTCAACCCGCACAATAGCTCTAAAGGGGATTTGCCCGTCCCTTGACTCACAGTCGAATTAATGCCTAGCTGTACTGTAGGCAAATATTTATCCCAGCCTTTTTGCTCCCCACCCATATGAGCAGTTAACGAACTCAAAATAGTGCGGTTTAGGCGCTCAACCTGCCCATTTGCGCGTGGAGTAGCGACGGCATTCATGACATGCTTTATCCCCAACTCACTGCAATAGTCTTTGAATTCACGTCCAGTAAAAGCCGTACCTCTGTCACTGACTATTCGTGAGGGATACCCAAACACTTGACCTAGCCTATTTAATGAAGCTATAGCCCCCTTTGCATTAGCACTTACTACAGCTTCCAGCCAAACGAACTTAGTGAACCCATCAATGACAGCAAAAATATATGTCTTACCATTACTCTTGCAGAATGGCCCCAAATGATCGACATGCAAAGTATCAAATGGTATAGCAGGTCTTGAAATGGGATGCAAAAGCCCAGGCTGTTTGCCTGTCGGCTTTTTGGTGAACTGACACCCAATGCAGCTGGAAATGTATCGTTCCACGTGTTTTCTCATTTTTGGGAACCAGTATTTGGCTTGTATAGCCTCCAGACACTTTTCGACACCCAAATGACCAGTATCGTCGTGATAAGTCTTCATTATGTGCCATCTCGCATTTTTAGGTAGAACAGGTCTATTAGCACCATTTACTACACGGCACAATAATCCATTTGCCACCTTATAGTCTTTAGATAAACCGTCTTTCTTGTGCTTATTAGCGTCTAATTCCAGCTGTAAATTTGTTATAGTGGACTGAACTTCTGCATCAGCGTCTTGGAGGGTATTGATGAAATCTTTTTCTTCAATGTGTTGAACAGAGACTGGGTTTCGACTGAGGGCGTCTACGTGTACCATCGAAGTCCCAGGTCGATGCTCCACATCGAAGTCGTATTCTTGCAAATCGAGCCACCAGCGTGCTATACGCGGCGACAAGTCCCTTTTTGACCATGCTAGCCGTAAAGCGGAACAATCCGTCACAACTCGAAATTTGATTCCGGTTAAATAGACTTTGAACTTCTGGATACTGAATACGACAGCTAACGCCTCTAACTCAAAGCTGTGGTATTTCACTTCGGTAGCTGTGGTTTGCCGGCTTGCATAAGCAACAGCCTTCCATTCACCGTTTTCCTGTTGTTGTAACAGCACTCCACCTAGACCCAATTTCGAAGCATCTGTGTGGATTTGCGTTGCACGGGTTGGACTATAAATCGCTAGAACAGGATCAGAGGTAAGTACCTGTTTTAAACTTTCCACAGCTTCAGCCTGTTCAGACCCCCAGCACCACTCGGAAGTCTTCTTAGTCAACTTGGTAAGTGGTTTCGCGATTGTCGCAAATCCTTTTATAAATTTGCGAAAATAACTCGCCAATCCCAGGAATTGACGAAGCTCGTGAACATTGCTCGGAGTTTTAAAGTTCGCAACAGCTGTCACTTTGTGCGAAGATGGACGTATTCTTCCTTCATGAATCTCATGTCCCAGGTATTCAACAGTGTTGGTGAGGAATATACACTTGCTGCGCTTCAGTTTCACACCGGCAGAATCAATCAACTCCAAAACTTTTCTAAGATTATTCAGACAACTTGGAAAGTCATGTCCCCATATGATCACATCATCAATATACACTTCTGCGCACTCATGAATAACAGGGGCAAGTATCTCATTCATTGCACGCTGAAACACAGCAGGAGCATTACACAGACCAAAACTCATCATCCGGTACTGAAAATGGCCATCAGGAGTGACAAATCCCGTGTATGGCCTTGACTCTACTGCTATTTTAATCTGGTGATAGCCATTGGCTAAGTCCAAGCAACAAAACATAGTCTGATCTACGAGTCTGTCCAATAAATCTTGGATAACTGGTAATGGGTATCTTTCTTTCTCTGTGATTTTATTTAGTGCCCGGTAGTCGACACACATGCGATAACCCCCGTCCTTCTTCTTCACCAGTAACACCGGACTCGCATAAGGCGATGTTGATCTTTCTACTATACCAGCATTAAGTAATTCTGTCACAATGTCCCTCACTAAAGTAACCGTCATGAGAAGCTATAAATTTTGTAAACAAGTGTTCAGGAGTTCACAACATTTGGACCAACAAAAAAAATGAATTTGTTTAAGATTTAATAAATTATTAAGTAACAAATATTAATTAACATGTATTATTTAAGAATAATTATTCGTCAGATTCAGATGTTTCCATTTCTGTGTCAGAATCAGTGACATGTATCACGAAGCTGTCTACAGTTTTATCAATCGTCTCATCGATTTTGGAATAAAAATTATCTTCTTCCATTCCAAACTCGTACGCATTCGAAACTCGAATGACGCCGATGACGCGTTTATTTCAAAATGGCGTCCCGATAGTTTACAATCCCTGCGACGGACGCGTTCCGGTACCAAGAAACACAAACGATAGCGCTTTGCGTCGTTAAAATATGATCCGACTAAATTAAATAGGTTGTTACTTTCATATAACCCGTCTATATTTCATGTCGATTGAATATGGTCAATTTATTATTATCTCGCAGTATAAAATGTTTACTTAGTAAAAGATGTTTGTTTACATAATTTATAGCTTCTCGTGACGGGTACTTTACTTCCCTTTCATGGAAAGACATTCGATATGGTTTATAATTAATCACTTTGTCTTCAGTCAGTTTAATATTCATTTCAATATTACAATTTCCTAACTCCATGCCATTGCTGGCGAAGCATCCACTGTGTTTATCTAGAAGAGAGTCTAAAGCCTCTCGTTGAGAGTTTGTCAAATTATCACCTATCTTAGGTGTGTTAGCTGTTTCTTCATTCAAATTCTTTAGTTCTGCTCTAGCTATACACGCCTCACTTTTAAGTGCAATCTGTCCATTCGTCCTGTTTACAAGTTTTATGATAACTGAACCATCTTTACTCTCTACTTCTTCGCTTAATATATCCTTCTCATTCATTGGCTCTCTCTGCTCACTGTACTTCACCACCATTATTCCACTAACCATAGGCTCAGTTCTAATAACAATTTTATTCAAACCAGGATCTAGCATAACATTAACTTGAGGATACAGACACACTTTCTCAAGGTCTTCACACAGCTCTGCAATTTCCATAGACATATCCTTTTTGAATACACTGAGTTGCGTAGCAGTTTTAAGGACGACAATATCTTCAGCTTCAGTAAACGGCTGGCCTACTAGAACATCAAAATCTTGTAATTGGTCTGGCACTATATAAAACTTTGTCTCCATATCAATTCCATCTACAGTCAACACAGCTCCAGTTACACCTTGTGGCAAGGTAAGAGCATTACCATACCCTTTTATAACAATATCGTCACTTGCAGAGACCTCTAAGTTGTGCTGTTCACAAAAACTCTGTTTCATTGTGTTGCATGAACTACCGAAGTCTACAAAAGCCTCAGCTGGACTCCCATTGACAAGTACCATTTTAAAATACTTCTTGTCTGAGAGGTCACAACACACAGTTTGTACCTTACGCACCAACTTGTTTTGTGGGCTCGCTCTTGACCGTTTCCTACATTCCTCTAATGTGTGACCTTTAATATCACAGAATGTACAATGTTTCTGATATTGTTTCTTATAACAATCAGCTTCGCTGTGGCCAACCCTATCACAGAATGAACACTTTTTGTCCACCTTATTTTTGGTTTGAATAGGGGTTGGCTTCTTGGCACTTGTTCCACGCCTAAAACACCTACTAGCCTTATGGCCAGTTCTACCACACGAAAAACATTTTCTTAATTTATTAGACTGGTCGATTTGCTTGGAGGTACCTGGTTGGTTGTTTTCTTTTCCTAAATCTGCAGAAGTAATACTAGCCAGATATTGTAAAAGAGAGCTAGTATCACGGCAACCGGCAGACTTAGCACCAATTTCCCACAGTTTGTTGCCAAGCGTTCCAATCACAGCTTCAGTAATAACGTCATCACTTAGTTGACAAGACATGCCTATACCTAACTTGGTGTAATAAAACTCAATTGGATCTTCATCTGGCAATCTGACTCTGTTTACAAGTTCTCTAATCTGAGACAATTTATTTTTAGTAAATGGAAATGCTTTGATCAATTTTTGCTTCCACTCGTCCCAACTAATCTCGTATGAAGCTTGTTGCTCGTACCATCCTTTGGCATAACCACTTAATTTTGAAGTACAATTACAGATTAAAGTATGTTCATCCCATCCATGCATTTTAGCTGTACCTTCTAAATTACGAATCCAATGTTCAATGGAGACAGGAGAGGTTTGTGGGTCAAATTGTGGAATAAAATCATTTCGGCCCACATATCGAACAACTGGTGGCCTAGACGTTGAAGCTTCTGATACAGTTCCACTATGGTAATTACTTTTCTTTCTAAGTTCTTTTATTAACCCTTCTAAGGCATCAATACGGCTGTCTTTCCTTTTTAATTCCTTTTTATACTTCTTACTTTTAGAAAGTCTTACTGGCTCATCAGAACTTGAAGACGAAGAACTCTGAGACCTATTTCTCTTTTTATGACTACCCATGTTTAGAACACAATTAGATTTAAATTAATAAATGTAACAGTAACCACACAGCCACTAGATCATAACACAATTGTCTTTCATTTACACTTTGTACAGTTCACAGTAAAATAATAGAAATTAAGTTCAGTCAATATGAGCAGTCAGCAAATAATAAATTCACTTTCAGTCTATTCAGTTCAATACTTTCACTTAATATAATGTGTCTTTGATCACTTAGTTATTTACAGTTTTACAGTACTTACATAAAGATTACAAAATAAGAGTCATCCTGAATAAACTGAAGTCAAGATAAGTATGAAACAATCTCACCAAATATTCAGGTAATGTGCAACAAACATGCAGACGTGCAGAAGTATGCTTAGAGCACTGATCACCTTCTTTTGTCCAAGAGGGAAGATGAGCTTACACATAGAAGTTCACCAAAATTACTTCAAAAGTTTGTTGTGCACAGGGTCAATGTACTTGCGTAACTTGACCAAAAGCATTGAGAAAAGTCACAAAAGCATTCAATAAAGCATTAATTCGGGTCAGTACCGACGTGCACTGCACTTTTAGTAAGTGTCCAACACCAATAAAAGCGTCTTTACCGCAAACAAAATTTTTATCACAATGTTCGAACGAAACCTCAATATTTTTTTGATTTTACTCAACAAAACACTTTGTGGGAGTTTGAAGTATCCCACTTCTGATTCTATTAGTAATTAAAAGAGTTTTTATAAACAAATTAATCATTTAGTCCGGTTAAACAATCTAAAATTCACACTAAGTACTTTTACCGCGAAAACGTCAATGTCAAAACTAAAAAAATAGTGATGTGCCACATAGCGTCTTCACGTAATGCTGTGCTGTATCGATTCAGTAGGTTTTCGGTTTTCTTCCGTCTAACAATATATAGGTATAATTTAAAATTGATGTCCGATATAAAGACTGGAGACATAATAGACTGCATTTATGCGTTAGTAACATAATTGGAATCAAAACGATGCGCTGGCGCATACGAACTGCTTCATTTGTTCTGTTTGGAATCGGTTTGAGACATTTCA
Organism: Omphaloscelis lunosa; assembly: GCA_916610215.1. Classification (NCBI taxonomy): domain Eukaryota; kingdom Metazoa; phylum Arthropoda; class Insecta; order Lepidoptera; family Noctuidae; genus Omphaloscelis; species Omphaloscelis lunosa. The sequence goes on from OU744247.1 coordinate 8,252,951, forward strand.
TTGGTAGTTGCCTCGCCTAATGACGTAAGATTTATCATGACGGGTTTATCTGTTTCGTGTTTTTTTTTTTGTTAAAATTGATGAAATAAAAATAAGCTGTAAGCTGGTCTGGTATAAAAATTAGTAACAGATGCTGAGCGATTCTTTAATTATTTTCATAAAAAATGTGGTATACATCGATTATAATCATTTAAAGAGAATTCGAATTCCGAGTCAGATGAATTAGTCGTTTGACATTTCTAAAAACAAAACAACCAAAATTATCCAATAAATAATGCGATTTTTAACAGCTTGTGTATAATTACGCGTATAAAATCACCGAGGTTATTACGACCGTCTTTATTAGGTCAAGCTAAAATAACGGATGAATAAAGAGTGCTTGGATTGTTGGATGTGCCGGAGTTCGCCCACGATTCAATAAAGCAAATACCCACGATCACCTACACTGGATTAGATAGAAGAGTCGCAAGTTGATGCGCACGCAACTCTTTAAATCTGCGGAAAATTTAAACTTAATAAAAAACTTTTCTATATTTTTACAGATCTATGCGCAAACTCTTTCTGATTGATTCAAAATAAACTGCCTGACTCTATTGTTAAATTAACCGCCTGCCGCTGATGTTACGTCTCTCAGACATCTCGAAATCGTATTTTGATTTCTATCCCGACATTTTTCCGAAAATCTTTCTGCGGCGCTCAGCAGCTTCTTACACACGTGAACTTTCCTGGCAGTGCTGTAATAGTAACGTTAGCGAACTTACTTATTATCATCGAGTTACATACAGCTGTGAGGTGTCCGCGATTTCGATGTCGCGATTTTTTTGTGGTCTTGTATAAACAAAAAAAAAAAAAAACGTGACGGGTCATGTAGAGGTATTGTCAGTTAAATATTTCCCATAAAAAAACGCATTATTTTCATACTGTCCTTTAAACTACACGTCTGGAAAATAGTGACTTGTAGAGAAGTAATTGATTATTTAATTAATTGTATTAATTATTTTTACTCGCTTTTTATGGAACCGGCAACAACTGACCTACCATCCAGTAAGAGATGACCATGACTCTTCAGCACATGTTTTGGGACATGATTTTGAGACTGTATTAAAACAAAACTTCTTAAGGATTTTCGTTTTTTTATAAATCGCGTTGTAGAAAGCATGGATGAGAATGATTGGTTTCATAAGCAATAGAAATGATTCTCCCTTCCTTGTCATTGAAACTAAAAATAAAATTGTAAAGTGAAGAGTTGTGCGGAAATTGCAGTGTCCAATTTAATTCACATTCAATTAATAAAAAAAAAACGCAATTTGTTGGGTAAAATATTAAATGAATTTATTCTTTGGATGGTTCTGTAAATAACGTAATCTTAACAACAAAACAATGGCACTGTTTTTATTTGGTCTTAAAAACCTCAGTAGACCGATAAAATAATTGATAAAAATGTTGGTACAAAAACAACAGACTAGTGTTATATAAAACTGTTTTGTCCTAAATTTTGAATGCATATCTGTGATATGTAACTTATATCAACAGATAACACAAGATAATAATGATAAGATTACCACCAAGACACACATAATACCACATTTTATCACTGCATAATCTGTCAACGTCGAAAAAGAGGGATTTAATAAAACTTGTATTTTTTTTACTAATATAACTACCTACCAAAATTCTTAACAAAATTAACCGGTTATTTAGCAATACGGAGTTCTATTTATTTATATTTTTGTTCTATTCATCTAAACTCTCATATCAACAACAGGATAATGTTGTTCATTCATGCATGTGTTTTTCTATTTATAGACGTATACTTACAACGAGTAAAGAGAACGACAACGGTTTTATATCGGCTAGTTAATGGTTAAAACAATTATGTGTGTCCGCAACACAGGGTATAAATAGTTTTGTATGTGACTGTATGTACTTTAATTTGGACCGGAATTTAGATTTTTATTCATTTTCATACCGTGTAATTAAAGCGATTGAGTTTTGAAATAGGAATAGAAAATAATTGAGTAATGCACAATTAAATTACTTGTGTTTTTATTTAATAAAATTATCAAAACTCATCGTCATCACATTTAAAATAGCTCTGCTAATACCTAAGAGGGACGGGTAGGTATATAAACAATAGAAATATATAATAACAAGCATTTTATACGAATTGAAAAGCATGGTGCTCGTAGTTATGTACCTTTTATAAATAATCTATGTGAAAAAGCAGTGAAAAAGAAATTGCATAATTTTTTGGTGCGGTAAGCGGTGCAGCGGTGTAATGACTAGCAACGTCAGGTGTTTCCTTTTTAACGAAGACAACACGGGAACAACAATTTGGGCAAGGGACAGCTGCTATAATTTCGGGGAAAACGCACTTTTGCCAGGAAACGGAAACCAGCTGTGCAGCGAACCGCGGTTAATGTATTAAGCCGACGAAATTGCATTTTTAAGGCTCCACCAATTTGGCGGCGAATTAAAACTCGAGGTTATTCACAAAAAACTGCAATGACAGTTGAAAGCTCATTTAAACAAATTGTTATTTGTAAATTGCTTGCGGCAGAATGTCGCCCTTGCATGTCTTTTTTTATCGCTTCTCAAAAATGACAAATTAATTTCGCAACACGTTATTTAGATGCCAACATTCAATTCAACGAGAGCGATTATGATTTTATTTCATACGTTCTAATTTCAAACTCGTTTATTTACATTTGGCCTTAATTTAAATAGGATAACAGTTACACGTTTTTTATGGGTTTATCTATTGTTATGTTACAAGGGAGTTTTTGTAACATTACCAATACATTAAAAAAAAACTAAGCAAGGTTGTTTAATAACAATAGCACACAAATATAAATCATGGGGATCAGGAAGTGAATGGATGTTTTATGTGTTTTATGATAACAAAATATTTTAATGGTTTGTTTACTAATAAAGTTTTTATCAATGACTCATGAATCCATTACGTTTTTAAAATAAATCGAAATGTGACCTTAAAGATTTTTGAGATATTAATTTGCTTAGACCATTTTAAAAGTAGGTATTACTCACACAGGTAAGCAGTTTGTAGGAACTTAAAGATTTTTATAAATTAAAAACTTTTTACAAAAAAATACAACAGACTTCCAAAAATATCTACTTTTTTGGTGACAAAACTAAAATACAGATCCAAAGACAGCAACTTCCGAAATTAAAGATATTTTTCACTTTGTAGTAGTATTTTTTTAAGTGGTTGTTGTTTATTGAATTTTTTTTTTCTCTTTTTGTTTATGATACGTACCCCACATCAATTTGTATACCACTTACTACTTGCTATGTAAACAACCGTAAAATGAAGTATTATAATCATTATTACGATTCACAGTGGATTAAATACCTACGTATTATCAAAAACTACCCAAGCATAGTACGAGTACCGCAAGCTTCCTCTACTACATGAAAAAATAATTTTCATAATCGGTCCACAATTGACGAAAATATTGATGAACATACTTTCATTAAAAAAAAAAAAAAACATACAGACGAAATAACCTCCTCCTTTTTTGAAGTCTGTTAAAAAATGGACTGACTAAAAGTGTGTTTCTAGTTTTCAAGCTTTGAATTTCAAACTTTGAAACACATTAAAACTTTCTATTGCTGAAATATGTTAAGGCGAAAGCTTGAGGGTAGCCCGCGAAATTCAAACCTAGTTTTTTTTTTAAATTAAAATTTTGCTGGTCAGTGTCATGTTTTATGCTGATTAAAATATGATAAAAAAAAATTGTATTTCGCGGGCTATCTTTGTGGAGCCACCTTAATGCTATATTACAAAATAGTCAATTCAAAGATTTGTAAGTACACAAACTTACCTTTCGAAGTTGTCAAGTTGAGCTCGTAGGTAAAATTTTTTTATCACCTGTGTTAACCAAACATTGGTAAGTCCATGGAGTGCAACTTGCATCTTATCTAAATTCAATAGCGGGGCGTAGGACCGCCAGCCCGCGCCGGCCGGTTTCCGCGCCGCGTTCGGCCGCCTCCACCGGCCCAACCAGTTCTACGCCAATTATGTGGGGCTGCTATTCGATACGATATAAACAACCGGCAAGAAATGCATTCAATACACACACTCCTGTATAGTTATTACTCTGCACATTACACGATGTAGGTGTACCAACCTACACAAATAAAATTCAATGCACTCTGGAATCTGTAGGCAGTGTTTATAATTTGGAACGCCATGCCCATGGCATTACCTACGATGTTTGTATAACTCGTAGGAAACTGTTTATACATATTTCTCTCGTATAAAGTTTTTACCAGCGTCCAATACCAGTGATTACTCAAGTTGTGTGTGCATAACTGTAGTTATTTCGTAATCCTCGTAATGTGTGTGTACGACAAAACCGATAAAAATTATAAGAAACAAGTTTGTAAAGTTTCTTACCTGATCCTGTCGGAAATAATTTCTGGCTTGGATATCTTCTTAGCGGGCGTGACGCCGTGCGTCGGAGCGTGAGTGGGACTCGCTGAGGGCTCGGAGGGGGCTGAAGGCGGGGAACAGGATCCCGAGCTGGATAGACTGAAGGCGCGCGAGCGGCCGTCCGGGGCCGCCGGCGTGCGCCCGGACCGCGTGCGCCGGCGACGCTTCTTATCCTCCTCAGCGCGAATCGCAGCACCCGGAGGCGCCCAGTCCAGATCTTTCTTTAAATGCCCTCTCCCGCACCGGCAACCGCAAGCCTTGAACGCCAGATCGTAGCCTTTCTTAGTCCATAGATTCTGATGTCTCTGGCGTTCAGACCAGGAGCGAGCTCGACCGCAGGATTTGAGGTAAGCGAGAACTCCTCCTTCCCATTGTTCGAAACACTCTCGGTGCATATACCGGCCGGCGGCGCACGTGTCGTTGTTGCATAGCACGCGCACGGCATCCTCGATGCGCACGGGTTCCCGGGGGCGCAGGCACTCGCCGGGCACGCAGCACCCGCGAGCCTCCTCCGCCTCGCGCTCGCCGGTGGCGCCTTGCCGTCGCGGGGCCATGCCACGATCGACTTGCCAACGAAATCGAACGTGCCGCGCGGAAGTATTGGAGCGCGTCACGCGAGACACATGCTTGCCGGAGCGCGCGCGACCGACTAATAACCGCGAGTGAACGAAAGCGAAATTTCAAGAGCGCAGCGCGTCGCCGCGCCGCCGCGCCACCCGCCTGCACGGCACGCGGGGCTGACCTTGCGCCGCGGAGGGGCGCGCGGTGCAGCGAGGGGCGGGCCGATGCGACGCGGCGGTGGGGAGAAAGTGCCGAGCGAATTTTCACTTTCGCGCGGTAGCGGGTAGCGGGCGCGGGAGCGGGTGTCGCATCCTCTCATCTACGGGTGTTGCTGTTGCCAATGCAGCATTGCAGCACCACCCTCTGTCGTCTGTTGGTGTTTGTCTGCTCGTTGATGTTGACATGACTGTTATGTCTTGGGTGATGCAGTGTTGGATGCAATGTATCCAACATTCCAACACTCAAGTCATTCAACAGCCATGTCCAGGATTTTCTCTGTTTCCCGGTTCCGGCAGACGATTTTCTGATAAAAAACAATACCTATTTAGCTTTTAAGTGCCACAATGATTGAAAGTTGGTCCACCAGTAAGTATAAAAATTAGGTATATTATTCCAAAACGGAACGGATATAAAATTAAACTCGCTATTAAATGAAAATGAAATGTTGAAAAGCAATGCATCCTAACTAATATTATAGATGCGAAAGTGAGTTTGTTTGTTTGTTTTAAGCTTTCACGCTAAAACGGCTGAACGGATTTGGACGAAATTTGGCACATAGGTAGACCACTTTTCATACTGGATCGCAGACGAAGTCGCGAGCAACAGCTAGTTTTGTATAAATTTAAATTATAATATTAAAAGTAACCGCTTCTATAAGTACCTTTAATATAGGTTCTAGTTTATTTTGTTTACAAACAGTGCAATTTTCTTATCGCAGTCTCAATACATCAGAGTTCAGCCTTATCTAATATAAAATACATTGAGGAGTTGTTTACTTAAATACTGATAATATAAACATTAAAATCGACACTTAATAATACCTACATTGTAAGAAGATAACATGCCATAGATATACATAGTCTTAATGAGAATAAAAAAAAGAGAATATAATCTAAAATATTGTAAGTATTTTTGCAGACAAAACATAAATACGTAATAGTTAAGTGAAATGTTAGTATTTTATTTGCGATAAGTTAAAACTTGGTCCCACAATATCCTCTCTCCTACCCTTTTTGCTGTGCTCTACAGGATCTATAATGATCTAAATTATATAGTTACCATCTAAGTAGGTATTCATAATGGTGAAGCAATTCATAAAGCAAAGCGACTGTCACACCTAACTAAACTTTTTTTGTTTACCATAGAGTGTCTGTACCCTAATTGCGTAATAAACGATAAATCACTGAATCGTTTTGTTACTGATTGCTAATCCATTGCTTCATGAGTTGGAAAAGAATCTGCTCAGCGTAAAATAACGCAATGAATGTTGTTGAACTGTCAATATGAAACAGATTAGTCTTAATTGTTTACGAAAATGTGTTAGGGAAGGAAGCTTGGATCTTGTTCTGTTTCTGGAAAATTAGGAACATACGGACTTTTGGTAATAACTAGTGACTATTTGCACTTGGTAGATATTTCCAGTAAATTTCTAAAAATCCAATGTCTATTGAAGACCTCTCGGTAGGTAGGTACAGTATTTCTATTTTTTCAAAGTCCCTCGGCAAATTTCGTGTTTCGTCAGTCGTCGGATTTCCATCAGTTGCCCTTTGCACTTGGTGCAGACCGGACGCTTTCAATCGACTTGGAAGTATATAGAGTTGCATTTTATAAATAAATTACATTAAATTAAAAGAGTATTACTCTTTTACCTTTATGTAATTTATTTTAAAAATGGGAGGAAAGCCGCTAAAGTCGCAGGCACGACAGACAGGAAAATAGTTTTACAGCTCTTTATAGTTCACATGGAAATCAAAACAAAATAACATTAAAGTACTTAGTTCTAAATTCAAATTACTATACACGATAAATCTAATAATTGATGGACATGGAAATTAGCATTCGTTTGTATTCGGAAATGCGATGATTCCCGAGGGACAGAAAATATAAATACTGAACCTACGTTTTTTTTTTTTGAAGTGAAAACTTCTTTAGGCGCGTTGGGCATTTTTGAGATGGGACTAAACCGTTGATTTCGCGATACCATGACGATACCTCATTTTTGTAAACGCGATTGTGCTCTTTATTTATATTACATTACGGACCAATGTTCTAAACAAGTATTTTTCTTCCACCAAGGCGATCTTGTTCAAGTTTTCACTTCTGTTGGCATTCCCGAAGTGCCACCACTCTTTTTATTTTTTTATTTAACAGTTTATAGTACAAACATATAAACAGACAAGACAGGAACAAAAAAATACGTACAAAGGTAAAAGTTAAAGGTTAAAGTTTTACTTGTTCCTTTTTCACCGATGTTTTACTTCTGATTATTGCACTGACGGTTGCATTCTCCTACACTGCAACTGCTCTCATGGTTCATCAAACTAATGAATAATATTTTGTTATACTCACAAAGAATACGCAAGCTAAGGTGGCAATGGGCCGGCCATATTAGCCGTTGAACCGATGACCGTTGCGGTAAACGTGATCTAGAGTGGAGACCGCGAATCAGCAAACGGAAGGTAGGACGCCCTCAGGCTGGTGGAGCGACGAGCTTCGCAGTGGCTGGTAGCGGCTGGAATTGAGCTGAATGGCCTGCAATTGGAGAGGCCTATGTCCAGCAGTGGACTGCTATAGGTAGGGTTGCCGACTTTTTAGGGTTCCGTACCTCAAAAGAAAAAAACGGAACCCTTATAGGATCACTCGTGTGTCTGTCTGTCTGTCCGTCTGTCACAGCCAATTTGCTCCCAATGTCATGGACCGATTAACTTGAAATTTGGTACATATATGTATTTCTGTGACCCAAACACGAGCGTGTAACGTAAATAAATGAATTTTGAATTTAGGGGTCACTTTTGGGGGGCAAACAAGAAAATTAAAAAAAAGGTTTGCTAACAGTACCGTGTGACATATCAAATGAAAGGGCTTGTTGCGAGGATCTTAAATATTCGATAAATATTTTTTTAAATATAATTTTAAAATATACTTTTAAAGTTACTTAAGAAATTCGATGAAATTTACCATTCCCCCCTTTATCTCCGAAACTAGCGGACCTAAAATTTTGAAAAAAAATACTAGTATGGCTCTGTACTCATATATTACAGGAAAACTTATAAGAAGTCTGGTCTTAAAATAAAGTGGTAAATCTCTCAATATTGTGCGTACAAACTTACATTTGCAGTTGCAATGTATGAGAGAACATGTATTTCAACTACAATGTTATGTTTGTATTTGGTATAAATTCATCCCAACTACGGAACCCTTCATTGTGCGTAGTTCGACACGCACTGGGCTGGTTTGAAAAAAAAAAGTTTCAAATACTTGGAACAGAAAAAAAAGTAGAAATTTAGAAGAAGAAAAAAGTATTTTTCAAAATGTTTTAGCGCGTGAGTGCATATAGCAAAGGTTAACAATTTTTGTTGTCTTAGAAAGTTTCGAAGCTATTTAGAAATTTTGATTTCAATAAATAAATTCCACCTCGATTCTTTACAAAATTTATAGACGATCTGTTTTTCTACTCGCCACTTCAGATTCATTATCAAAAAACTCTCAGTGAAAGCTGAAGTTGCTACCTACTCTATTAAAATCTATGACGGGAACAGAGAGCAAATAAGTTTTTTTTTTAAGTTTATATTTGTTTACCTCTCAGATCCATTTATAAGTGTATTGCCATCTGTCAATAGTATTTTTCTCTGAAAATCCTTTATTATTATTAAGTATATATATAACTCTCGATAAATAGTTCCGTAACGACCCATAGGAGGAACTCGTGGCTAAGTAATTACAGCTGCACGGGTCGATTCATCAGATTAAGCTACGCTTGCTGGGGTTTGTCTGTGGTTGGGTGGCCATCTTTACATACTGAGACTCCTCCGTGTCTCGGAAAGCACGTTAAGCCGTTGGTCCCGGCTGTCATTCGTGAATCTTTGACAGTCGTTACGGGTCGTCAGAAGCCCGAAAGTCTGAAAACCAGTCTTACCAAGGGGTCGCGTATTACTCAGTTACTGGGTTGTGGAGGTCAGATGGGCAGTCGCTCCATGTGAAATACTGGTATTCAGCGGTTAGACTGGAAGCCGACCCTAATATAGTTGGGAAAAGGCTAGGCGGAGTTCCGTAACGACCCATGAGTGTATCATTTTACATATCACAGTAAAGATTAAAATAAAGTATTTTCTAGAGATGCCGCGAATACTCGCTATTATTCGGTAATCGGCATTACTCGATTTTTTTTTGTTATTCGTCGAATACCGAATAATAGTGTCTATTATTCGACATTCGGCGAATAGTTGTTTCTAAACAAAAATTAACTTTTAATGAACAGAAAAACTATAGAATTAAAAATAATTAAACTTTTATTAATATTTAAAAACAACACACACATAGTAAAAACAAAACATTCTCATAAAAAGTTATCCAAAAATCAGTCATTTTGAAGTTCATTAGTAAGGCTTTTAAATTAATAATTTATTATTTAAAGTCCAAAAGGGGCAAATATTTTTCTACACGATTGGGATCAAGTCGGTTGCGCTTTTTCACATAAATCAAACCTGCCTCAGAAAATAAATAAACTATAATAATATCATTATTTAAGAATACATAAACTTTTTTTTATATTCCTTTTTAATGTCGAGTATTCAACTATTAGCCATAGGGAATGGCGATTAATCGGTATTCGACTATTCGCTGTAACAACTATTCGCGCCATCTCTAGTATTTTCGCATACTTTTTTTATGCAAAAGTATAAAGTATATTCGTCGACATGGCAACCCTAACTGTAGGCTAATGATAATGATGATACTCACTAGGAACTACTAATGCACTAATGAACTTGGTACCTAAGTACTTACATTGTAAAAATAAGTTAAACTTAGTCAATATTTTTAAGCACACTTGATTCATAACCGTTGTCAACAGTTTTAGTAATTAAAAGTTATTAATATCAAGTTCTAGATTAAAATGCGTTTTTTTTTTTTTTTTTTTAAATCGGAGAATTTGTACGATCGTAATAAAGAGCATCTTTAAGTAAAAAGCCATGTGCAAGTGGTACCACGACAATTTGTAAGTAAGGGCTGACATCTGCCTGATGGATTCCCCCACATTTTGTTCTAGTTTCAAAGCTTGCGTTCGGGAGTCGTTTTGTGCCCGGAGTAAACTCAATCTTTTGATTTTTGATCTTACAAAGAGACTAAAGCCCATGTACGCACGGACGTAAAAATAACGCGGCGGTATTTTTTCGCACCCTGGATTTTTAACGCTCTGCTTAGCGCCGAGAGTTGAAAATCCAACAGGAGTTTTTTCGACCCGCTGGGATGCACTCTGTTGAATTCTCAACGCTCGGCACCGAGAGTTGAAAATCCAGTGCGCGATAAAATCCCGCCGTGATAGTTTCCCCAAACTTGAAGAGTCATATTTAATAATTTGTATGAAAAAATACAAAAAAAAAATACTGGTGAAGCGATATTATTTGCGGGAAGATTGTACATACTGAACAAAGCGTATTCATACCCAACGTAAACGAGTAAGAAAAAAAAATGTTACTCCAAATTGATTGAAAACACAACGGACTGAAAAAAACTTTCATTTCGGAAGTCGGTGGCAAAAAACTAAAATACAGAGACAGAATACCAAAGACACCGACTACCGAAATTAAAGTTATTTTTCTCTTCTCTCACTCGGTTGATTTTTTTTTTGTAGAAAGTTTTTATTTTACACTACCGCAGTAATGGGGTAGTGAAAAAGTGAAAACAGACCAGTGACAGGAACTATAACATCATCCATATAGACTAAGCGAGAAAAATAACGTATTATTGAAACTAACTCAAAAACTACCCATGCAAAGTTAATAAAATTTATATGGGACCTCTGAAGTATGGCCTACCAAACAAAAAAAGAGTCATCAAAATCAATTCATAATTGGCGGAGTAATCGCATAGCAAACATACAAAAAAAATACAGTCGAATTGAGAACCTCCTCCAAAGTCAAGATTATCGTCGCCCTGAAAAATCTTTGCGTCACAATGTTTAAGAGAAAATTCGACTGTGACAGAAACTGCAACACCGAGGTGTCCCTTTTTGTCCTCAGTGTTGGCATGAAAGGTGAAAATGGTCTTTGTTAATAAACCACAATATCCGCCATTCGCGAATTTATATTATTATATTTTTTTTAAGATTTTTAATTCATATTTTTAAGGCACCTCTGTAGCTCACGAGCTAGCCGAATATCAAAAAAATACAGGGTGGCAGGGACATTAACGCGAAAACTGTCCCTGCCACCCTGTATATGGTGTAGGTCTTCAGGGCGTGAAAATTGATTCGCTGTTACAATGTATAATAGATATTTAGATAAGCTAGAAGTAGAGACCATAGGAAATACATTTCCACTTTTCCAGAGACAATACAGAGTAGGTAACAATCATGTTAATCCTACAAATAATAACACGTGTTCCTAATGTACCCATTGGACTGAAGAAATATTTTTTAAGTAGAAGCTCATTGTTATCACCCTAATTCAGTGTTATTATATCCTAAACTTCTAAAGAATCTAAAAAACTAAGCGCTCAAAGAATCAGAATTCGTCATTCATGTGAATCATCGAGTGACGATTCTCAAAGCGCGCACGTGTTTAATAGGGGGGACGCGTATGAAAGGACCTGAGGAACAAAATCGCCTTGTTCCTTGAAACCGGTCCAAGGCTGAGGGCCCGAGTACCTCAGAGGGAATAAAGAAACTTGTGGTGTAACGTGTGACCCAATTTTATTCCTACTACGTTCCTTAGAGCCAGGTGATAGGTGCATTTCACTGGGAGGGGAACTCGCAGGAACACGTGTATCGGAACACCAGCCAAATTATGCCCTTACAAACATACTCTTGCGTGGTTTTAACATAACTTGATCGAGAATAGTGACCTTATGTCCACCAAATAAGGACCAATAATAATTGATCCTTTGCGAATAAATATATTGGCAAAGGAACTGCGTCGCAAACAAACGAGTTTCAGCAATATTATTACGCAGCTTTTGTCTGTAGGACCGCCATCTGTGTGACCTCTGAATAGCCATTCAATATTATTTATTCGTATATTTATATATACGTAAATAAGGATAAGTAGGTACTGTGCATCTGGTTTTTATACCCTGAATGGACGCTATCTGCTTGCATGTATTCTAATTATGTCCACATATTTTACTAGAAAAATGCCAAATAAAAGCCAATATCGATTTTTTTTACTTATAAAAATTATTTGCAAAATAAAATAAATATTACGTACTTATATTGTGAAGTCTTGCAGCGTGCGTCGTAAAAATTCAAATATCGAACACCGTGGTGTTAGCACAGGTAAATAATTAATGTTACCATAATAATAATTTTGAATTTACAAAGTAATCATTGTTTGCAACAATAAACGTATTTCATTGGCAATTTCGATTAAAATAATGTACGGAATGATTAAATTCATGCATAATGTTGATATCGTTGTAATAAAGATTGACCTTTACATTATAAATGTGTGTTTGTGTGGCTATGGATGTATACAAAATAGGTATGTAGGTGTAAAAACGACAGTTGTAAAATTTTACATGGAGCCCCCATTTCCTTTCGTGCAACCAAGCGGACGTGCAGTGCAACATAAAAACTACGTGGGTATGTTGGTCAAGTACCTACCTACTTACGTCGTAGCTTTAGGGAGCTGGGTTCCTTACAAATATTTTTAGAACTTTTTTTAAAAGGCTGACAACAGCTAAAGCGCGGTCGCTGTCGGACTGCATAGAAAATAAAAAGAAGCGCGATGACACAACGCTGGTAATTTATTGCAAAATATGAAGCAATTATCTATTTACAAAAAATCTATTGATTGGACTATAAATTAAATAGAGTTTTAATTTATGGTCCAATCAATAGATTTTTACGGAATAATCTGGCAAAAATTATAATTAATGTTTTTAATCGTTTAAAGGAAATTTTCGAGGTATCTTCGTGGTTTTTTAGCTCCTATTCTTGAGTAATCGTCAGGGCGAAACCACCATCGGCCGTATCGTCGCGTATCTGTTAAGAAATTCTTGACCTAGACCAAGGGTTTTCTTTCACGAGGGACTGGTTCACATGTCACCCCATTACTATTTTCAAAACTAGTTTTTACAAGCTTTTTATTAATTTGTTGTTTTGTTACTGCAGGGCCAGGGTGACCTTCGCAAGACCGCAACATTGGTCGTATTTTTGGCAGGTGATGCATAGAGTGATGGTGATTTTGAGAATTTGACGACACCTGTCCTTCCCTTAAGTATCGAAGAACCAGAAGAGAGAACCAGTATCCAGAATTTTGTAAAGATTTACTGTCTAAAGATTGGTATTTTGGAATCATGAAAGGAAACTTTTAAAATTAAGATTAAGTAATAATATTGCAGTTTGATGTGTCTTCAAAATAACAAGTCAGTAACTTAGTTCGTTTTTTAATCCCAGAGACTAATATGACAGGCGCAAATGTCCAACACCAAATTGAACAAACAAACAACAATCACTTGAAATGTCAAATTGACATTTCAAATTTTCTCTATGAATTTAAGTAGTTAAGTACTACTTATAGTACAATAGAGTTTCCTCAAAAGATTGATTGATTTGACTTCCATATAAAGACAAGACAACAACCACATTTAATATTCTATACCTACTAACATAAAATAATTAAAAGTCATTGTTTAATCCCACGGACCCTTAAAACGTCCCTTTTTATTTGACCCACATCTAAGGGATAATTGTCGGGGAATAAATTATTTAATTATTGCCTTTATAGGTCACTGCATAATGCTAGCAGGTGCACGGATGGATGCACCTGCAGGGCGGTTCAAGGTCTCGGCAAAATGCGTCTTAAGGACTTACGTACCTACTTACTAACTTACATGACTAATTCGCAAAAGTAGGATCAGCATGAAAAGAAAAGCAGTATTTTTGAATTAAATTATTTTTTTTATTTTTTAAAGAAGATCTACCTATACTCCATAGGTTTAGGTAGTTAAATAAAAGGAAAACAAAAAAAAAAACCCTTGACGAGACAGCTGTCAAGTAACCGACTAAACGTAATACCTATAACTTCAGTTGTCATGCTACGTCACAATTGTACTCTTCAATTTGGCAACGTTATAATTCAATGACGTTTAGAGTTTGAGCTCTTTATAATAGACAAAATATTATAATAATATCATAAATCTAAATAAAAAATTGTGCTCGCAGCACCCGTAGCATGACCACCGTAGAAACGGGTTTTGTCGACGGCAGAATAGACAAAATGACAGATAAACAATCACAATCTGTCATTTTGTCTATTCTTCCGTCGACAAAACCCATTTCTGCGGTGATCATGCTACGCGTGCTGGTATTGATTACAAATTTTTAGTAGATGTTAATCTACTAAGAGTAGTTTAAGAATAAATGATAAAGTTTAACATACATTAATAAAAGAGGAGGCTCGCCGTCTATTACATGGGACCTAAAAACATAACTGGCGAAATGTGGGTGAACCTGCTACAGGGACACCTCTGCCCAACCCTTCGGGGAAACAAGGCGTGATGTTATATTTATGTAATAAAAGAAGAAACTGTTATTATCGTATTTTTAAACAAGAAACTGTCACCTACAAAAACCCTTTTTACGTTTGATTACCTTTATTTATCTACCTAAACCTATGAAGTATTATAGTACCTATGTGTTTTTGTAGGGTGTAGCGGGTATAGAAAGATAGCCACGAAGACGCGCCCCACTCATCTTCCTAAACGCACTGTATTGTAAGCTGCACGCGTAGTACCACAACCATAATATTCTACGGGTTTTGTCGACGGAAGAATAGACAAAATGACAGATTGTGATTGTTTATCTGTCATTTTGTCTATTCTTCCGTCGACAAAACCCGTTTCTATTGTGGTCATGCTAAGCGTGCTGTAGGTACTGTAAGCGATTAGGAAGAAGAGTGCCCCGCGCGCGTCTTCGTGGATGTCATTATCTAATATCATGTACGTACATAAATTGTAAAATAATTAAATAAATAAATCATTGTACAAAAAGTCAAAAGTGCAATGAAAGTTTTTGCCAATTTTCAGTTTTGCTATGTAATATTATTTAGGATAAATGTGCTCGCGCCAGTTTCATTTTTAATGTCACATAAGTACTGAAAGATTTATACTTACCTAAGTACATGCTTATTCTGTTATCTGTGTTTACATACCATGTTATCGTTAGCACTTGACTTTGTAATGAAAATGTATTAATTTTGTTCTTAAAATAATTTGTTGTTGTTTTTTTTTTTAAACTACGTATAGGTAAAAAAAAAATTGGTATACCAATAGCAGTACATACACACAGAACAGATTTGAAATTTGGCACAAGGGTAGACCATGACCTAGATTAGGACATAGAATACTTTTATCCCGATATTCCTACGGAATCGACAATTATTCGGATGAAACCGCGGGCGGCGGGGCGCAGCTAGTAGTTTTATAATGCAAAAGTCCCATTTGAGCTTTTCCTGTAATTTAAATTCATAACAAACTCAAGTGCTAACGAAGTTCATTCGTAAGGTTACGAATGAACTCATAGAACGACGAACTAATAGATTAATATTTTATATTAGAAAATAGGTAACCACCTAAGAGTCTATTCAAATCCTTGTTTCCAATTGATGTTATTGCCACTTAAACAAACATCAACTTTATTTAAGTGTAAATAAAGTTGATAATAGACTGAAAAAGTTGAAAAAGTCATGAAAAATATGAAGTTGTAGCACAAGCTGAACCTTATTTGTAGGCATTATAGTTGTTTTTCAGAAAACTCATGTTTGTTTACATGTTTGGTAAATAAATATGCGAACGTTGATTACATACCTTATTTAGGCCATGGTGGCCAATCTCAATGGAGACTAGCCTTTTTATTAATTTAGTTTTTTTTATGGCATCTTGCAAGTCAACCTAGGAGGTTGTCGGCTGCTTAACCAGACTTTCCTGTGGCTGCCTCAATAAATTAAGGCCTCCAGCCAGGACGGAGACTAGCCCTCGGCGCGGGAGATATTATAGTGCACAAGTGTATTATTCAGTACATAACCAGAACTTTAAAATGTTAGTGTTTGCCACAGAAAATAACAAACAAACTCCTCGCTATATGCAAATCAACATATGTCCAGAATAGATTATCGTTAATACGAAAAGTAGCACTTCGAAATTGACTGAATTCTTTGAAAACCTTATCAAATTATTAATGCGAAATAGTAAAGCAGACAGGATGTAGGAAACAGTCATTTCAGATTACGAAATGTTCGCAAAACTCTTCGAGAACAGACACAGGAACGTTAAAAAAACAGTAAATAGTACAAATAAGTTGAAATAATAATAATACCAGTAACAGCTTATTACCACAGTATAAATATGGACAGTAAAGAAACTACGTAGTAAACGTTCGTAACAGCACACTGACATAGACGTGCTCATTGGCGAGACCCCAAAGCGATTGTCGCGGTGCTGTCAGTCAGTTGCGGGTACCGTGTCGAGACGAGTGGTCGCCGCGATCTTTTTAAAAATGGAGCGTAGTTAATTATTTCAACAAATAGGCCTAGTTTCCATACTGTCCATATTTATATTGTGCTATTACTGTCCCACTGCAAAAAAGAGGCCTCTTCTCATACAAAGGTTGCAGGAAGCATTGATCACCACGCTTGCCCAAGATGGGTTGGCGATTTCAGATTTATATTAACTACTAGCTCCGTGCCGCGGTTTCACCCGCATTAGTGTCGAAAACTATGCTATGTCCTAGCCTAGGTCATGGTCTACTTGTGTGCCAAATTTCATCCAAATCCGATCAACCGTTTAAGCGTGAAAGCGTAACAAGCAAACAATCAAACAAACATACAAAAAAATCAAATATTTTTCTTTATAATATTAGATTAGTAGACAACTCTGGGTTTTCTGACGATGCCCTTCATCAGTCAGTAATGTCCATGATAAACTCAGGAAGTATCATATGAATTGAAAAAGTAAAAATAAGAAGAAAGTACTTACGTATACAAAATAAAATAAAATTACTCATCAGGCAAATATTTTAGCGTCCCACATTATCTACAATAGCTCAGGTGTTTAAACAAAATGTGGTTTTGTTAAGTGCATTTCCGTTATAAGACTTATACAAGTATACTGAAGAATTACTTTCAATACTTGATCATTGTACCTTCACACAAACATTTATCAAAAGGAAGAAAAGGTGAGAATAACCCTAAACTGCTACAATACGACCTTTACAGATTTCGTAGCGTGCGAAATATTATTTCACTACATATTATACTTGCTTCCGCCAGCGACTTCACCCGCGTTATGTCTTTATCAATTATAGTCTATGTTATTCAGTGATAATATATCATTCTACTGGGGAAAGAATTTTTAAAATCGGTCCAGTCGTTTTTGAGTTTATTCATTATAAACAAAAACACAAATCTTTTCTCTTTATTATATTAGTGTAAAAAACAAAGTCACCGCGTCTGTCAGTCTGAGTCCGAACGCGATAAACTCAAAAACTACGGAACGGATTTTCATACTGTTTTCACCAATGAACGGAGTGATTAATAAGGAAGGTTTAGGTGTATAATTCATTAAGGTTTTATGTAAATTAGCTGAAATCCACATGCTCGACGCAACACACTGATACGACAATGCGATTGAAAAAAAAATAGGCATAAATTAATATGCTCTGCTACCCGTGCCACAGGTAATATAATACTACGTATAACTCGATTTTTATAACGGTGCGCTTGGAGCTGTCAAAATCATAGGTTGTTAGTATTGAATTCACCCGCCCGGTTACCTCCTCAGTGCCCCGACGCCTCTTTATACGGTTTACACCATTTGTGTCGTCTCCAGAGTTCTGTCTTATTTATTCGTTAATAGTTTATAGTTATTATTTAAAACAAATACACTTTAAAATTTTGACGTTGACAGGTGCACAGCTTTAAAAATCGGATTATACCCTTGCGAAGCCGGGACGGGTTGCTAGTTGAAAATAAAATTGTCTAATCATTCAAAATGGCGCTACGCACGTTATCCTCACTGCGTACGTAGGTATCTTTACTGCTATCATTTTTTTTGTTATGAAATTCTGATGTTTCGACCATAGGTAAAGACCAAAAAGAGAAAATAAATTCAAATAACTCTACTTGTTAATTCAATGGTTGATTGGAATAATAATGTTGTAAACCAGGCAACACTAACAACAGCAGACGGTACTACTGCACCAAAGTTGTTATTATTACTGTTTTTCTTTTATGCGAAAAGAAAATACACTCACACGCATGTTGTTATAGCTGTAGGTAACTGAAAACTGAATACAAATATAGTAAAAAGCAAAAGACCGACCTTTAAAATCAATTACCGACAATTTATTGTTCAATTGTTTGTTAAATATAAATCAATATCATTCAAAGTCATACCATTTAATTAATTAAATCGACAATTAAAAACACTCATTTATTAGTCTCGTGTTTAAGTATTTAACAACATTAAATTGTGTGCGAGAGAATTTCTCGGATGAACACAACCTACGCAGTCCACACACAAATATGCTGGTTAAAGGCATCCTGCGCAACCGGTGGACCTTGATATCACAAAGGCACCCTCGATCTGCGAGCTAACCTTGGGTTATTTTTAAACTACGCTCGCTGCATACGAATCCCGTCGAACGACTCCTTCCGAGTATTATATAATGCGCAATAAAGTCTTTCTTTTTGTGTAGCGTCTCCTTGAAGAGCGTGTGGCCCTGTCATTTCGGTTTTATACCCTTTGTTTTCGCTCTCACATATTTTATTTCTTTTCTTTGAATCGCAAAAGGAAGAGGCAATGAAGGGTTAGCGTTTTTGTATAGTGGATTATTTACGGTGCGGAATAATGGGCGTTCGAGTTCGCCGCGAAATATTGGCTACAGCTGCGGTGTTTTCAAAAATAATGTCACATCCACGGGAAACTTACGAATCTGCAGTTTAAGTGAAATCGATATTTTTATGAAAAACTGTATCTAATGTGGTACTTTACTACACACCGTGGAAAATTTTCAAAATTTTATCTCTGGCGGTTACAAAATTCAAATTGTTCGATTCTGCGTTTTATATCCATAGTAAACTTACGAAATGCACGTACCTAGTATGTTTTAGCATAGTAAATTTAATATAAAAGCAGTTAACAGATATTTATCCATACCCTGGCAAGCTTACGAAAGTGGTGGTACTTTCGTAAGTTCACCGAACTTTCAATTGGATATTTTTGTTGTGTTAGTACCTATTATTAAGTAACGAGAGTACCACTTTTGTAACTTTGCCAGGGTAAGAATAAATATTCTAATAACTTTTATGTATGCTGGTGTGAAGTTACGAATGTGTATTTATTTCTGATCCTTGTAGAATATTGACAATCCGTTGATAATATAAAAAAGTACCATTTGGAAAACCGCGGTACCTTTATACTTGTTACAAAAAAGAAAGTTATCATTGATGTTTGCTTTCAACACGCTCCCCTGTAAAATGCATTTTCTGCAGATTCGCAAGTTTACCGTAGAGGTGATATGTAATCGTTCGTTTTCGGTCACCCAGAAAATTGTTACAGTTCAGCACTCGCACTACATGCAGCTATGAACACAATTGAGATGTGTTATATGCCTTTGTGTGTTCGCGATGCGTTAACTCCCCGCCATTACCTCGGTAGCATGCATCCCCCTTCCCCCCATTTTATGGTGTTGTTTGTGCACTGAAAGATATTGGATACCTACCTTATAAAAAAGATACTTCGGTAATACCTGAACTTGTTTAACTTGTTTCGGTTAATATATTCGTTGTATCATTCTTGTTGGTCACTATAAGAAAACTGGATGCGAGTATTATTGTTTTATTATTTTATAAATGCTTGCACATTGTATCGTTGCATCTTGCATCTGATCGACCATCTGCATGTTAAGTTAAAAAAAAAAACAGGCTTCCAAAAAAAAAAACAGTACAAAGTGAAAAATAACTTTGATTTCGGAAGTCGGTGTCTTTTGTTTGAATTTTTGTTTTTGCCACCGACTTCCGAAATTAAAGTTATTTTTCACTTTGTAGTGTTTTTTTTTTGGAAGCCAGTTTTTTTTTGTAAAAAGTTTTTATTTTTCACTTTTTAGTTCTGGTACCTACCCCACACAAATTCGAATACTACTACCACTACGCTATGTAAATAACAGTGAAAATAACTTATCATCTATCATACTAAGTGGTAAAAAATGGTAACTCAAAAACTATACAAGCAAATTTAATAAAATTAATAGTTTATTTATTAAAAAATATTTTTCAAATTCGGTCCACAATTGACCAAGAAATCGGTGGACATACATAAAAAAAAATATATATAAATAAAAAAACAAACACGCTTCGAACATATAACCTCCTCCTTTTTGGAAGTCTGTTAAAAAGAAAAATAAAACACATTTTGATGTCGTTTTATGAATTATCGAAGGTTACGATATGTTTCATGTATGAACTGAACAAAGCAAATGTAACATTTTAATCATGTCATTGTCAATGAATGATTAATTCGCCCTCTATATTAATAGAACTATCAAAGTACTTAAACTCAACTAACACAATAAGTTAAATGTTAATGTACGTGATTCATCTATTGTCGCAAACCTAAAGGCCCTCGTCACCGGGAGTATTCGCCTGTAATGTAACGTTCAGAGTCGAGCATTACATCAGTGAGGGAGGAGAACCGAGCATTATAGTGCGCAACCTGTAATGGTACAATTCGAGCATCATATCAGCGAAGGAGGAGAACCGAGCATTACAGTACGCAACCTGTAATGGTACAATTCGAACATTACATCAGTGCGGGAGGAGAACCGAGCATTACAGTGCACAATGTCTGTACAGGTCGTGCCATTAAAGATGAGACTTGACCGCGCCTCCCGCCGCTCTTTCCCTCGCCCCGATGACGCCCCAGCGAGGACCTCATACCGCTAAAGAGACCCATAAATCGTCTACTGCGCAAGTCAAACCACTTGGTGCATCAAGTCTCATCTTTAATGGCACGACCTGTACTTAATATTTAATCTGAAATGTTACATTACAGGCGAATGCTCGTCAGTCAGTGAGGCAGTATTGTAACGTAATGCACAAAATCGAATCGGAAATGTTACATTACAGGCTAATGTTTGTCAGTCAGTGAGGCAGTATTGTAACGTAATGCACAAAATCGAATCTGAAATGTTACATTACAGGCGAATGCTCGTCAGTCAGTGAGGCAGTATTGTAACGTAATGCACAAAATCGAATCGGAAATGTTACATTACAGGCTAATGTTTGTCAGTCGGGGAGGCAGTATTGTAATGTAATGCTCAAAATCGAATCTGTAACGTTAAGACTCCAGGCGAATGCTCCCGGTGAGGGAGCACCTTAATAGAAAGCGTAGCCCCACCAATGTCAATAAACCCTCGGTATGCAAAAGCAAATTATAATCGAGATTAATCAGCGAATTAAATCCTCTAAACTTCGAAAGCTATGCTCTGAATCCCGGCTATGTTCCCATATCGTGTTCGAATCAATAAAACCGACGATGTTTTTCTACAAAGCACGTTTCTCGGAACAATCTCTCTGCTAAAGTTCCAACGTGGTTGCATAACCGTTGGTCTAACAACGCCACACATTGTAGACGATTATTGACCTGACCTTAATAAATTTCAACGAAACGAGAAGACTATTTAGTTATCTCTTTAATGCCTTATTGGTCATTATTTTTTAAAATTTTATTTATGTTATCAACAAAGGAGTCTCGAACAGAAAAGTAAAAACAGTGTCGTGGCGCGGTACAATATGTGTAGCAAATTAGGTGCCATATGTACAACGTGACTGGCATACTGAGCGCCATCGATACTGTATGCACTATATCGACATTGTTTATGCACTCGATCAAGACAAGTGTTTGCGCCATGTTCTTTATTTAAAAAAGAGAAGTCCAGTTATGTTGACAATAAGGACCACTTGTTAAAGCGGTTAGCAGAAACATGTTATTGATTGCATCGAAAGACCAATTTGTTTTATTTCATTAACGTTATTTAATTAAAGCTGAGTTGCTGATTTCATAAATAAGGGTTTGTTTAAGTTTATAGTGACGGTTCGTTGAAATAAGCGAGTTGGTACGTTTTGCACCTGTTTGAGATTATAAACCCCGGCTTTTGATAATAACAGTAGCTTTAAAGTGTTACACTGTTAACGAATGGGAGTCTGTATTTGCTGAGACCTCCTTAAGACCTTAAGAAACTCTTGAAAACTGGAGCGAACCAATATTTAATCTTTCATTATTACTGGCCAGTTGTATATGAGCAAAGATAAACATGGATTTAAAGATTCGTTACGAAGGACCAAAAGATTTGCCACTGGCTTTAGTAAAAGTACACAACACATGCTCTTTATGAATTTTAATTAGATGGTAAGAGCCCATATTAAATTGGTTTGCTAGTGATTCAGTGTTTTTTGTTATGTGTTTTGTGCAGGGGTGTAGGTTTGCTGATTCTTACATAAGGATAGCTAAGTAACTATATCATCTTATCTGTAGTGTAAAAGTGTTGTTTCCGGAATTCTCTTTAAAAACTAGGGAACGAAACCGCTATGATCAATACATACGGGTATTTTTTCGGTAACATCATTAATATTTTTTACAGGTATTTTTAAAGACTAGGTAGGTTTAATTGAATACAACCAGTACCTATTAATACCGGTTACCGGAATAAAATTACCTATATCCTACACGTTCCTTTGGCACTAGTCAAAGGGCGCGCATCACGTGGCTTGTGTGTAGAGTTGCCATCCGTCCGTATAAAGCCGGACAGTGTTAGGCTTTTTGACCTCTTGTCCGGGCCAATTTGATTGCGTCCGGTCCGTCCGGCTTTTGTTAGGCTTTTTATTCTCTTCATTAGGCCAAAAATCGAAAACTATTGCAAAAATGTTAATTGTGGAATTTAATTTAAGACATTTAACTTGCAAAATGTTTTATGATAAAATTATCAAGGAGGTTGAGCTTTTAAAGCACGTTTCTACCAATGAAATATATGTAAATGAAAATGATAATATCGATTAAAACTTTCATACAAAAAATATGTGTTTTATTTGAACTTTTAGTCAAAAATCCTTTTTTTTTTTGGCGACCGGACTTTTAGAAATGGCAGCGCTTCTTGTGTGTACATAACCGGTAAGAAGTAATATGTTTCTTCTTCTTGGTTACCCAAATAGTGGTAATCTTAGTCTTAGAATTAACCAAAATTCTTCAATACCCGTACCGTAATTTATAAAGGTTCTTGGTCCCTGCTTTAACGGTTCGATGCAATATGGTAGCCCGCAGGTTTGCGCGTTGTAGTAAGGATGTAAAAGTCTCACTTTGCAAAGCATAGGTACTGCCAAACCTCCTACACGTGCAGCTTATGAGTGATATATACTCAGAGAGCCTACAACGTCCTGCGCGTACAGTATAATAATGGATTTAGGATGTTGATGGGGCTTCCGCGCTTCTGCAGCGCTTCGCAGATGTTCCCGAAAGCCCGTGTTGACAGTTTTCATGGTATTATGAGGAAGAGAACAGCGTCAATAATGGGTAGGTTGTGCGGAAGCTCCAACAGCATCCTAAAAACATTATTAGACAAAATGGACACTCCCTTTATAAAGCACTGGGTACGGAGGCACGTGCCAACGCGTGTTGGGCCACGTCAGTTTTAGTTGTTTTTAGTTTGTAAAAATAATTAAAACTGACGTTTGTTTATTTATTTACTAGCATAGTTTAAGTCATTGTTACTAACACTATATGGATTGTGTGTGCTTGTATGTGTAGTCCGAAATAAAGAATATATTACATTATTTAAACCCACACCTAATCAACCTAAGGTCACAAATAACCTTGTTTCCAATTGATGTTATTTCCACTTAAACAAACGTCAACTTTCTGCAGGTGTAAATATAGTTGGTTTTTGACTGACTAGTACTGTTGAAAAATCATACAAAATATTAGGTTGTAGCGCAAACTGAACAGTTTAGAACAGTCATAGGCATTACAGTTGTTTTTTCTAAAACTCGTGTTTGTTTACATGTTAGGCAAATAAATTTCGAGGGCAGATTACGTTCTTGTCTAGTTCCTGCTAATAATATTAAGCGATTATTTATTTATACGAAAACCTTTTTACATGGGACTTAAACATTATTAGCGAAATGTGGGTGTACCATAGATATACCTCTGCCTAACCCTTCGAGGAAACAAGGCGTGCTGTTATGTAATTTTTATGCAAAAGACTTTTAAATTCAAATAAAATTTTACTACTCCTAAATTCTAACCCGAGTTCACGAAATAAGACCTTTTTATGTTTGTTATTGGTCATGTTTATCAACGCAGTATCATAATTGCTCAAAAATATCAAAGAATAAAGCTCTCCTTTGTCTCTTTTATCGAATTGGGTTTAATATTCTCACGGTACACAGCCACATGTTTTTCATTGCGTATATTTTTGTTCTTATTTGACAGTCCTCCTTATGACATCATGTGACTATAAATTGGAGCAATTTTTGAATCAACTCGTGTTGGCAATAAAATTGGATTTGTTTATTTTGTTTTTTTAACTCATTACAGTCATCTGTTGCAATGAGTGCAGTCATTTTACGATGTAACATTTTTGCTCAGAATAAACAGGACCACTATTTCAACGCTTTAAATGTCACCCGATGTATATGGCTGGATAAAAAAGTAATACAGGCTACTTTGCGCGAATAAGGACATAAAAATGTCTACTAAATATCGTTGCCGAAATCAACATAGGCAGTTTCATAATGCAAATGAGATTTTTATAGCGCCACGGTGAATAATATTAAAGGTACCTCAAGTAGAGCAATAAAAATAGGAAGTGATTAAAAAGATATAATTTTTTTTTTATTAAAAATCCCTTTGATCCACCGTCCATAATCACTACGACAGGAAAAAATATGACATCAGTAAAATTATAATGGGCCGCCTCGTAAAGGGCATTTGAATAGGAGAGTTACATATCAAAAATTTTCAGTGATCCGTGTTTTACGAGTTTGTCGTAAACGTGTACTTAACAGGAAGAATAAAAGGGCCCCCTTCAATACGGCTGTGTTTAAAAATCTATGCGAGCATGCGAGGGCTGGCTCGTAATCAGTTCGCGAACAGTCAACGTTTACGATGTTTCCACATTTTAATATCTACATAATATGTTATGGATTTAACCAGGCCTTTCAAAAGCACCCATAAAAATAACTTGAATCGTTTCAACAACCGGTCGGTGTTGCTGTGTGCAAAGAGAAAGAAAATCATGGGTTTGTGCGTAACTTCCGCTGGGATTATAAATCAAATAAAATCTTCAAGCTATTAAAATTTATTGACCACGAATTCGTTTCATTATGCATTTAAAAATGAGCATTGGTAAGATTAAAGAACGCAAAAGTAGCAATTGCGTGGTTTCAAAACGCGAAATAAGGACGAGAGCAACAACATAGAGCTATGGCATTGAACGAACAAAATCTCAAAAAATCCATTGTATTACAGTCATAAATATTAAATGAACTCTGTCCCTCAAGTAACCAGACGCCCATTGAAAAACATAATAAGATTTACTTATTTTGAACTTAGCTAAAGGAAATACAGGTGAACTAACAATACGATAGGGTCCCTTGAGGCTTCCCTCTTTGACTATTTTGATAAGAAATAAAAATCCCATTGCCTCCCGAGCGAATTACTTTGAAACGAATAAATAAATGAACTGAAGGATCACGAGATTGAATTAGAAAAAGAATTCGTGTGTAATAAAGAAATCTGTTCATTCATAAAAGTTATGAGGGTAGATCACAATGAGGAAGTCGAAGTGTACGATGATCTCAGCGATGACAATGACGGCAGGTATCGAACCGGAAAAGGGATCAGTTTTCCTTTTGATGTCACATCAAAAAGGTCCCTAAAAGGAGGAGCCAATATCGGACTTAGTGAACTTTTTGAACTCACAGAAATTAGGTGAATACTTATATTATGGAAGGTTTTTGCAAAGAAATGTCTCTTAGAAGTTTTCGTCAAGAACTTCTCCATATTTAAAACAGCCATTCGCATCCGACTCTATAATATTTGCAAGACGTTTTTTATTGTGCAATTTAATGCATTTCATTATTTCTTTAAGCATGAATCTACACAAAGCCAGAGGTGTACGGACATTATTTCTGAGGAACCAACCCACAAAAATCATATTTTCGCCTCAGCACTCTCCCTTGTTTTACGGTTTTTTCATTGCAGCCACTTTACGAGCATCGGTGATGGGTGCCACTCTTCTTTTATAACCGAGTAACAGTATTGTGAGACCTCAAAGATCGCGTGTTTGGTGCTAATTAAACGTCTTCAGGGCAGTTCGGATACGTGATTCGTCTGGCCGCGGTGAATAATGTGTTTCTCATGTCGTTTCACCGCAGCAAAAATTTCGCCACTTTAGTTTTCAGCGAACAAAAAGTGCATGACATAAACATATTGCATTCACGTGGTGGTATCGAGGGGATTCAAATGAGATCTTCAAATATAGCTCTTACGTCATCAGCGATGTTTTTAAATTAATACCGATTGTAAATCTTGTCGCGCATTAGAGATGTCGTCGTCTGTAAATTGGAAACACCTCGGCTTCACGCTCAGTCGGGGGCTCTTCTCGTTCTATTCCTGTTCCTGACACCACCGCCCCAGGACACGACGCGTCTTTGTTACAGACAACGCAACGCGTTGTAATTATTTCCACTTGTACTTTAACGTCATCGTCTCGATTAGTTAGAGCGTTAAAATTTAAGCCTGAATTTATAATATAAACATGACAGAAACAGAGTGTGTTGTTTTTTGTTACTGTTCACAGTTTTGATTTCTCTCCTCATGACTGGATTTGAAATATGATCCCCATACTTCATTGTAACAATCGTCTCATATTTCACTGTAATTATGTTGAACGACGTTGAATTTCAATAGCTGCAAATATCATTACAAGCAAGCGATCAAAGTTTATGTTCCTTTTAATCAAACCGCCTTTCGAGCGGCTCTCACGAGTGGATATTTATCTTGAGTCTGTACAAACAAATGTAGCCGTGAAACCATTTCATCATTCAGCACATTGTCGTCAGCGGCATGCGAGATGGGCTCTGACGCAACCGCACGCTCCTTGAGGACAAAGAGTAACGCCAACTTGAAAAAATAATATTTTCTCAGATTTGTGTTACCGTGGCTGTCACCGGCGTGATTTACGCCGAATCTGTCAGGTTTGGAGACAAAGGAGTCTTGTCGAAACTCGCGGGAGCATGATGTCATACGTTCAGGAACCGCCTTAGCCGCGGCCCCTAATTAATAGACCGGCTTTTACGGCTCGCTAGGGTAATATCATTCCGAGATGTTTCAAAGAAAAATAAGAAATATGTGTGTCAGCTAGCGTAGTTTATGGACTGTTGTTTATTGTGAACGCTCCAAACCAAAGTCGAATTCAGAACCAATTCTTTGTTTTGTTCAAAATTTATTACGAGTAGGTAAAGTTCGTGAAATCAATTCAAAGGCATAGATCGTTAAGAGAGCGTACCTTTCTATTTTGTGATCCTTTGTATCTTATTTCTGCTATCTTGCTAGATATTTTTTTATTTGCATTGTTGTGAGGATTACTTTGTATCACTGAGATCTATAGTCCTTGTCTATCTTATAGTTTATTACAGATCTAAAGGGTTATATAAAGAATTGAAAGCCTCAGACGAAAAATAAGAAAAAACTGTTTCATATAGTCCGAGGTGAACTTTACTGGGAAATATCAAAGATGAATAGAACAAGTAACATGAAAGCATTTAGACGCCCACGCATAAAATCCTCGAACAGGGAGGCAAACGTTTATAAATGAAGTACTTTTAAAATCTAAAACGCAAATTACCTTCGGAGTGGATCTTGTCTAGACAATATTCACAATAAAACAGTCTTGATAGTACGTTGTTCTATCAACAAATCGTAGTGACAAAGTATAACATGTAAGAGATTTGAAACAAGCCCAGCTTTATCTTTTATATCTGTAAGTTGAGATCGTGCAGGAAAATCCGTAGACACAGCTTTGTGCGATGGATCAAGATTGTGAGCCGAAATCGTGTGTAGGGTATTAAAAATGACAATCCGGAACGATACGAGTGGTTCAGATTGAACCGTCGGTGACAAGGTATGATGTTTATTTATGTGCAGTTGAGTGTTAATGGACATGATTGTTCGTAGATGGATCTATTAATATGATAAGAAAGATTCGAGTGAATGACAGCAACAGGAAATGAAACAGTTTCACCTAATTGAAGAATGGAGAGGAGGTATATACAATATAGGTATTTTTTTAGGTAGCAACACTTAATGGAAATGGTTCTGAGTCGACCATAAAAGCTACTGTTTTAAATAGAATAGAAATTTAAGACGAACAAAATAGCAAAATATAAGGTGAAGAAGCAAACTGGGAAAATATAATAGCACAGCTTATGCGTGAACCAGTAGCGCAATATTTTCATGGAAGCGAGTCTTACCTTACATAAAATATTGCGGAGTTCTAAGCTGTGTTCTATTCTGTCATTTTAGACTTCTACCGGATACAAGGCTTAATAGAAATAAAGTATATACACTCGAGAGCAATGAATCCGGGTCACTTAAAGAATGTTAAAAATCTCGGAAACTAAAAATGATAGGTAAATGATAGGTAATACTCCTTAAATGAAAGTAAAAAAAATATGAGTCACCATACATTTTATTAACACAAAATTACATAAAGAAAAAAACTGCTGATCTCTCCTTAAAACAAAAATAGGAAACATGAAATTTTTGAACTTTATTACGATTTTCTTGAATTTTAATACTTCGTATTGCCTCCTCGTGCTTCCATTACTGCGTTTGGCATTACGCGGTTTGGCATGCTGTACATCAAGTTCCTTATACGATTTTGGGGAATATTCTCCCATTCCTCTGTGAGAGCAATTTTGAGCTCACGAAGCGTGATTGGGGGAGGGTTTCGTTGTTTTACGCATCTGCCTAGCTCGTCCCAAGCATGCTCGATTGGGTTGATATCCGGGCTGCGCGCTGGCCACTCCATACTAGTAATGTTCATCTCTTGAAGGTAGTCATTCACAATCCTACCTGTATGAGGTCGGGCATTGTCATGCATAAATATAGCATCCTCACCTAAATTGACCATAAATGGACCAACGTGATCATTGAGGATTTCTTCCACATATCTTACGCTAGTTAAAGAGCCGTTTTCTATGATCACCAGCTCTGTGCGACTTTCAGAAGAAATTCCGGCCCACACAAGTACAGACCCACCACCGTAGGCTACTTTTTCTTCGATGCATGCTTGCTTGAATCTTTCCCCTGGTCTTCGATACACTCTGTGTCTTCCATCGTGCTTGTAGAGCATAAATTTTGATTCGTCGGAGAACATAACTTTTGACCAATCTTCAATACTCCAATTTACGTGGCTCTGGGCATATCTTAGTCTTGAAATACGATGCCCACGCTCCAGTTTAGGGCCGTTTGCAGGTCTAAGGGGTTTTAAGTTAGATTCAGCAAGCCGACGTCTTACTGTCCATGCACTTGGGTTACTTCCTCCGAGGCGTCGAAACTGATTTGTGAGTTCAGTTCCTGTGAGAAAGCGATTTCGAAGCATGGTGTTCACCAAGTATCGGTCTTCTCGTGCTGTGGTACACCTGGTTCTGCCCGTTCCTGGTCTGCGTAGGTTAGAACCAGTTTCTTCGTAACGTCGGAGAACTCTTTGTACTGTTGACAGCGACACACCGACAGTCCTGGCTGTATCGCGCTGACTCCGGCCGGTTTCCAGCATTGTAAGTATTCTGGTGCATACTTCAGGCGTAAGCGACATAATTTCAGCTTGAATAATGAATATAGAGCACTATCAACATGGTTTATGTACCCACATAAATGACAGATTACAAACAAAAGCAAAACCAAATGCTGTAATTTCGTAGTTCCATCTTCGAAAGTGGCCCTTTTTCAAATTTGATTTTTTTATGATATAACTTTACAATAACTAAGAAGTTTTAATACCTTCATTTAAGGAGTATTACATTGTCTATTAAATACAATTTATTGCATTAACCTAGCATTTTTAGTTTCCGAGATTTTTAGGATTCTTTAAGTGACCCGGATTCATTGCTCTCGAGTGTAGATAGTAAGTTATCGAAAATTATGTTATACTGCTGGTTTGGACAGATCTGAGCTGATTATCTAAACTGATCGCAATAAATACTTTTTCTTTCTTTCTTTTCTTTCAATAAAGTTATTTCTTTATTATAGCATTAATTACGAAAACAAATGTCTCTACTGGTGGCGATTTAGACACCTAGATCTGTCAAGGGGGTGATGCTACCCATCATACTACGTAACTTTCACCACGAAACTCATATCCAATTCGTGATAAAAATATCAAATTGCTATACAAACAGTAGATAATTTCGATTCATCATTATTTTTATCGTCTTTGACATTTCTTTAGACCTTAGAGTCCCGGACTTTGGAACAAGGGGCCGAAACCAACTTGCAGAGGCCCGTTAGATGTTTTTAATGAAATGAGGAACCAACCGACGCGACGGTTATCCCTGTTTGCACTATGTTAGTACGCACAAGGACAACCCCCGGTTGGTGCAGGACTATTGCAGGATGTGGAACAAACAAAGATATTAGATTATGGGTTTGGGTGGCTAAATGAACTGGTTATCTAGAGCTATGGAAAAAACTATGGCCCTTGCCTGACCAATATTTTATATAAAATACACAGGTAAAATGGCAGGGGGTGACTTGCATACTCAATAATTGCCCCCCGAAAAACTGTCGCTAACACGTAGTGACGTAGCGACAAGGTAGCACAGGACATGTTGCCCACATGTCCTGTGTTGCTTGAGGAGTGGAGAGGTATTCCACGGCTTTCAGAACAATCCCAGAGCCCGGAAGCTAGTCAAGATCCCTATTATTATTTGGTTAGACATACTAGCAAGTATTTAGCTGATGCGTGTGTATCTAATATCTTGGAGATATTTAATTTAATGCTGTCACAACTCGGTTAGACAAGAATTGCTTCAAAGGCTTTTTCTTTGATGAATTTTCCCATAACTTTCATTTTAGAGTGTAAAAGACTTCGTAGTGTTCTGTTAGTATTTTGTACGCCTCAATGAGCCTACCTCTTTGTCTACGCAGTTCCAGTGTGATAAGGCCAAAGTCTTTGATGCGCTATTCGTAAGGTAGATTACGCATTGTGTGAACCATCTTGGTTGCACTTCTTTGTACATTATCAAATAAAGTGATATCTTTTTTTAAATACGGGATTCAGATGACATTAGCATATTCCAAGAGAGGTCTTATGTAGGTCTTGTACGACTTGACAAACGACTTAGGCGTCAGGCACTGGCACACTGCTTTTTTTTACCAGTTAGACCCCAACATAGTTGGGAAAATGCTAAGCATTTTCCTGTTCTTCGGGGTCTCTTTACGGGGGCAAACAGGAAAATTAAAAAAAAGTTTTGCAAACTGTACCGTGTGACATATAAAATGAAAGGGTTTGTTGTGAGGATGTCCATTTTTTAACACTTTTAAAATAAATGCTTTTAAAGGTATTTAAGAAAATAGATGAAAATTGTCATTCCCTTTATCTCCAAAACTACTTAGACTAAAATTTCGAAAAAAATAAAGAGAATGGTTTTTTACTTATAGATTACAGGAAAACCTTGAAGTCTATGGTCTTAAAATAACAGAGTTAATCTCTCAATATTGTGCGTACAAACTTACATTTGCAGTTGGAATGTTTGGGAGACCATGTTTTTCAACTACAATTTTAAAAGTTTGTTCTTGGAATAAATTCATCCCAACTACGGATTCCTTTATTGTACGTGGTCCGACACGCACTTGGTAGGTTTTTTTGTACATTCTCGAATTATCATCAACTGCCCTCTTGCCTTTATGCGAATTTATTTGGTGTCAACTCAATATTTACGTCTTTTTCTTACTTACATCTCTCATGAACTATCTCACGTCATGATGTCAGCGCCGGCTGTCGCGGAAAACCAGCGCTGGGGCTGTCTCGTATGGGGTCGCAGAATATAATGCTGAGCGATGGCCGTTTTGCGTGCATGTGATGCATATTTTCCCCCAATTTGTTATTTACGTGTTTTTTATCTTTCTTTGCGTCGTGTTTACCGCAAATAATCGTATTTTCTTTCTTTCTAAAATGTCTTACGTTATAACTATAATAAGTGTCGTGTCAAGCTTGTTGGTTCTTTCTTGTGTGTTGTGTTGCTTCTTCCCAATATTTACAGACATTGATCATGAAAGAAAAAGGAAAAGAAAATAAAGAAAACTTGTTTATTCTGCACAAACATAACACACATTTATTTAAAATACACATACAACAGTAGCCAAAAGCCTCGTATTCAACCAATAAAAGTTTGACAAAGTTGTTCATTGCATAGATAATACACTGCTCGTTGGTTCATGTCAAGGCCACGGACCAAAGACAATATTGCGTAATTACTGTTGCGAGACTGGCAAATGACAACAAAAACATAACAAAAACAAAATGCCGATTGCAGAGTTAACTAATTTTGTAACAAATTACAAGAAAAAGTAAGCTATGATAGTAATTCATTTATAGCGCCCAATGTATACAGAATAAAAATACATCTAAAACCACACTTACCATAAAATGCTAAGTGCCTATCTATAAAACACTTCTAAGTGCTTCTACCTTAATACACTATTAGACTTGTCAAACTTTGAACAGCATAATAAATTAATAACTCCTTATACCTCTGAATGCTAACTACTACGTAAAGTTCTGATAAAAGGAACTAAAATCCGTTTAGGGGATGTTGAGGGAAAATAAATCAGAGGCGGCGCCTGGTCGTTCATCGAACTCTCTGGAGTTGGGAAAAATTGGTGCAGGGATGTAAATTAAATCGAGTGACTGTCGCACGAGCTTGGTTTTCGGCCGGGCACTGACACGACAGAAGTTCAACTTTATTATAAGCTAATTTAGGAACCTATTACAAAATGGTAGTTAGAATACAGCTTTATTTACGAAAAGTGTTTTCGGCATGGGCCCCACCATTTATAACAAAATACCCAATATTATAAAAAAATCCCAAAACAAATGTTTAAAAAAAAACTGACAGCCCTATTAATTGATAAGTGTTATTATTCAATGAATGTTTTTTTAAATAACACTAGACTTTAGGTTTAATTATTGACATTGTGAATTTCCTAATTATTATCTAAATTCTATAATTTTTAATTAATTTAATTTTTTGCCAATTTTAATTTGACTTTTTGATTTTAATTCGATTTTTTGTAATATTACTTTCAATGTTTGCATGCCTTTTTTTTTTGGGTGGGAAATTATCAAATAACTTCTCCCGCTCTGGGCGGAACGGGAGAGCGTGTCAGACTCTTACTGACTAAAACCCACCCGTGTTCCTTCGATTGCCCTGTTGCCGGGGGCCACGATCTCCCTTTCGGTTTTCTTCGCACCCCCGGCAGGTTTGCATGCCTAATTGGTAGATCGTACAGGGATCTTAAAATTTCGTAAACACCAATATTTATGTACGTACCTACTTTCTAAGCAAATAAATGAGTATGATTACTATTTATTGTACTGGTGCGAAAATTATTGAATCGTGTGAATATATTGTTAGCCGGATTTTAAGAGACTAAGTATGTGTATAATATATGTGTACCCTTTGATGTCCCATAACTCTAAGGTTATATGCTATGAGTAAACCATTTTCATTCAAACCAATCATTCGTATTTAAAGCTAAGAAAATGCGACGTTGTCATATTTCACGTAAGGGTTTACATAAATAATCGTGATTTTGTCGAATTATTTTGTATGAAAAATTAAACGATTTTTTTTTTACAAAAACATTTGCTAGTTCATTCTTTGATATGGTCTCATTAATACCCTAGAATCGAACTTTTTGATTGGATATCAAATGGAACACGCATAGATATAATCTAGTTTTCGAAATGAGACTCAAGCAGACTTTTCTTCCTCAAAAAAAGGAGGTTGACAAAATGACCATTGTTACAGTAAGAAAACAAAAGAGGACCATAAAAGGCTGCTGGATCAGACTGGATGCAGAAGGAATACCGAGTGTTAATGTTCCCGCAGATACTGTAGTAGAACAATTTCTATAAAAAATTGAATGGAAATTGTTCCACCAGAATCGCGATGCCGGGTTACGGAGCGTCCATAATGATCTAAATAATATAGTTACCACCTAAGTATGGATATATTATGGTAAAGCAATAAAGATATTGAATATTGAGCCTTTATAGCGCAACTTGGGAGGAGCTTATGTGCAGTAGGTTAAGTTGATTATA
Organism: Omphaloscelis lunosa; assembly: GCA_916610215.1. Lineage (NCBI taxonomy): Eukaryota > Metazoa > Arthropoda > Insecta > Lepidoptera > Noctuidae > Omphaloscelis > Omphaloscelis lunosa. Next base: position 8,287,564 of record OU744247.1, read on the forward strand.
GAAAACGAAGGTCTTTCTTTTTCGTGCGATTCGTCCCCAACCTGGTGTCAGAGCTTTAAAGTCGCCCAAGGGGTGCATGGAGAGTGCGATTGTCGCAACCCAGCGCTGGGTACGCCACAATTGCGGCGATAAGACCCCTTTTTGAGGTGTGGCGTGGCGTGGAGAGGCGCCACGGCGTCCTCACCTTCCGCCTGACGCAGGTCCTCACCGAACACGGCTGTTTCGGGAGGTTCCTGCACAGGATAAGGCGGGAGGAAACGCCCGGGTGTCACCATTGTGTGGATCGCCCGGAGGACACGGTGGAGCACACGGTGGAGCACACGGTGGAGGTCTGCCCAGCTTGGGCGGAGCTTCGCCGTGTCCTCGTGGAGGCGATCGGCGGCGGTGATCTCTCGCGTCCGGCCCTGGTTCAGGCCATGGTACGGATCGAGAGGAGATGGGAGGCCGTCACCTCCTTCTGCGAAGCGGTAATGCTCGCGAACGAGGAGGCGGAACTCGTGAGGGCGAGGCAAAATTCGCGCCCTCACGCCCCTAACCGCCGCAGGAGGAGAGGCCCAGGGCGTCGGGAATCGCAAGCCTATTTCCGACCACCGTAGGCGCGGGCTTACGGATGGTGAGCAATGGGTAGCTCACCGTCCGATAAGGACCAGGCCCGGGTCGACGGCGCGTTGTGTTCCACGCGCGCCTCAAAGAGATGTCAGCAGAATTGACGGGGTCCGTTAGGGCCGATGCCTGCCGGGGGTGTGAAGAAAACCGAAAGGGAGATCGTGGCCCCCGGCAACCGAAGGAACACGGGTGGGTTTTAGTCAGTAAGAGTCTGACACGCCTGCCCGCTCCGCCCAGAGCGGGAGAAGTTATTTGATAATTTACAACTCAAAAAAAAAAGGGGTGTCTTGTCTTCACATGCCATCAAGAAATATTTCTCAGGCACGCCGGATTCCTCACGATGTTTTCGTTCACCGTTTTTGAAGCAAGTGATAATTATGCAATACGCACATTAATCCGAAAAGTCAGAGGCCTTAGGTTCGAACTAGAGACCTATGACTTGGCAGTCTGACGGTCACACCACTAGGCTATCACTGCTATTCGAAGCGCTGGTTCTGTAACATTGATTTCTCAAAAAAAAAATTGAAAAAAAAAATGATAATTAAAATTTAGACAACCTACATGGTCCCACATATAAAACTTGCTTAGTCAAGTAAGGCTTGGCTACCTCAAGACTACTTCATTCAGGTTTGGTCACTAATATTTACATAGACACATTACATGCATAGGTTTTTACATCAGTCCTTATCTTGTAATCATCGACAGTATGCTAATTATTGTAAATTGTTTGGCAGTTACCTAATAGACTGTTGAACTATATTTGTTTATCTTTGTACGATTTAAGGCTCTTTCAAACAGACGCGACACGCGACGCGACACAAAGACACCGCTCGTCGCGCGACGAGCGGTGTCTTTGTGTCGCGTCGCGTGTCGCGTCTGTTTGAAAGAGCCTTTAGGCAGAAAGTAATTATTATGTTAGATTAGTCTATACAATTATACTAATACTAACATACTAATACTAATAGAATAGAATAGAATATTATAGGTCTTTATTTGCATAGAATGTAGGTACATAAAAATAAGTTGTTAAATTATATAATAGGATCCGAGTACATTCCGCCTTTATATGGCATGCAAATGTGATACAAACTAAAGATATTACAAAAAATATCATTTAAGAAATCCTGCACAGAATAATAGCATTTATCCACAAAAAACTCTGTGTGTGTCGTTTTTTAAATTTATGCAACGGTAGGTTTTTCAAGATACTAATATACTTATACTAATACAAATATACTAATCAATCTGCCTAGCCTTTTCCCGACTATGTCGGGGTCGACTTCCAGTCTAACTGGATGCAGCTGAATATAAGTATGGAGCGACTGCCTATCTGACCTCCACAACCCAGTAACTGGGTAATACTGTACCCCTTGGTTGGACTGGTTGTCAGACTTTCGGGCTTCTGACGACCCGTAACGACTGTCAAAGATCCACGAATAACAGCCGGGACCAACGGCTAAACGTGCTTTCCGAGGCACGGAGGAGTCTTGGTATGTAAAGATGGTCACCCATCCATGGACGAACCCCGGCAAGCATAGCTTAACCTGTCGGATCGACCCGTGCGGCCGTGTTATTTAGCCACGAGCTCCTCAAATATACTAAATTAATATACTACTAAAACTAATAATAATATTATAAAGAGATAAAATTTGTTTGTTAGTTTGTAGACATGTAGGGGGTAATCTCCGAAACTATCAGTCAGATTTGAAAAATTATTTTTGCATTGTATAGCCCAATTCTTGAGGAAGGCTATCGGCTATATAACACCACGCTATGACCTTTACAGCAATACGACGCGCGGTGACGCGAATCCATAAGTTTGCCCCGTACAATAATCGCTCAGCGCAGCTTAAGAAGTTTTCACTTCAAAACTAAAGGGTTTTCACGGACAAATCCGTTTGAATTTTCTACTTAACACATTATTCCTGTCCCCGGTACTCTCCTAACATCTTCGCAACGAGTTCTTTTAGTTCTCTAACAAGTTTCTCGGATTCTCAAACGTTTGTCAGTTAGAGTGGACGTGGAAATCTTCAGTTACCAACTTTTGGGTACATACATACTTGCTTCAGAATACTATTTGCACTTTAGATTGTTTTTAATTTAGTTTCTAAAACTTGTTTCTGAATATTAAGGTATTTTTGAGAGCAGTGGCCTAGTGGTAACTTCCGCGACTTACAAGTGTTAGGTCGAAGGTTCGAGCCCTGACAGGCGATTTACTTTGTGTAAATTATTTCATCACCACTGTTCTCAAAACGGTGAAGGAAAACATTGTGAGGAAACCGGCATGTTCTAGAACCAAAAATTCGGAGACATGTGACATCTACCAACCCGCATTGGGCCCGCGTGATGGATTACGGTCCACTCCCTCTCACTGAGAGGAGGCCTGTGTCCCAGCAGTGGGAACATGATAGGCTGATTATGCTACATGAGATATTTTTTATATTTAGAAGTTTAACACACCATTTGTTCAATATACTTATTTCTAACGTTCTATTTGACGAACTGGCAGACGAAGAAGAAAATGTCGCGATGGCCCAGTGGTTAAGGCCTCGCCTTTTATGCACAAGGTTGTGGTTTCAAATCCAGGCTAGTACACCAAAGTGACTTTTTCAATTCGTATGTGCTTTCCGAGTTTATCTTGGACATAACTGACATCGGTGAAGGGAAATATCGTAAGGAAACCTGGACTTATCGTTACTACCTTTCCTATACTATTAAATGAGCAATATTTGTAATCACGTTTTCGAAAACGGCTCTAACGATTTCGATGAAAGTTGCAGGTATAGGGGTAGATAAAATTAAAAAAAAAACTAATAATACACTCGAGAGCAATGAATCCGGGTCACTTAAAGAATGTTAAAAATCTCGGAAACTAAAAATGATAGGTTAATGCAATAAATTGTATTTAATAGACAATGTAATACTCCTTAAATGAAAGTAAAAAAAATATGAGTCACCATACATTTTATTAACACAAAATTACATAAAGAAAAAAACTGCTGATCTCTCCTTAAAACAAAAATAGGAAACATGAAATTTTTGAACTTTATTACGATTTTCTTGAATTTTAATACTTTGTATTGCCTCCTCGTGCTTCCATTACTGCGTTTACGCGGTTTGGGATGCTGTACACCAAGTTCCTTATACGATTTTGGGGAATATTCTCCCATTCCTCTGTGAGAGCAATTTTGAGCTCACGAAGCGTGATTGGGGGAGGGTTTCGTTGTTTTACGCATCTGCCTAGCTCGTCCCAAGCATGCTCGATCGGGTTGATATCCGGGCTGCGCGCTGGCCACTCCATACTAGTAATGTTCATCTCTTGAAGGTAGTCATTCACAATCCTACCTGTATGAGGTCGGGCATTGTCATGCATAAATATAGCATCCTCACCTAAATTGACCATAAATGGACCAACGTGATCATTGAGGATTTCTTCCACATATCTTACGCTAGTTAAAGAGCCGTTTTCTATGATCACCAGCTCTGTGCGACTTTCAGAAGAAATTCCGGCCCACACAAGTACAGACCCACCACCGTAGGCTACTTTTTCTTCGATGCATGCTTGCTTGAATCTTTCCCCTGGTCTTCGATACACTCTGTGTCTTCCATCGTGCTTGTAGAGCATAAATTTTGATTCGTCGGAGAACATAACTTTTGACCAATCTTCAATACTCCAATTTACGTGGCTCTGGGCATATCTTAGTCTTGAAATACGATGCCCACGCTCCAGTTTAGGGCCGTTTGCAGGTCTAAGGGGTTTTAAGTTAGATTCAGCAAGCCGACGTCTTACTGTCCATGCACTTGGGTTACTTCCTCCGAGGCGTCGAAACTGATTTGTGAGTTCAGTTCCTGTGAGAAAGCGATTTCGAAGCATGGTGTTCACCAAGTATCGGTCTTCTCGTGCTGTGGTACACCTGGTTCTGCCCGTTCCTGGTCTGCGTAGGTTAGAACCAGTTTCTTCGTAACGTCGGAGAACTCTTTGTACTGTTGACAGCGACACACCGACAGTCCTGGCTGTATCGCGCTGACTCCGGCCGGTTTCCAGCATTGTAAGTATTCTGGTGCATACTTCAGGCGTAAGCGACATAATTTCAGCTTGAATAATGAATATAGAGCACTATCAACATGGTTTATGTACCCACATAAATGACAGATTACAAACAAAAGCAAAACCAAATGCTGTAATTTCGTAGTTCCATCTTCGAAAGTGGCCCTTTTTCAAATTTGATTTTTTTATGATATAACTTTACAATAACTAAGAAGTTTTAATACCTTCATTTAAGGAGTATTACATTGTCTATTAAATACAATTTATTGCATTAACCTAGCATTTTTAGTTTCCGAGATTTTTAGGATTCTTTAAGTGACCCGGATTCATTGCTCTCGAGTGTATACAATATATAAATAATTATGCACCCAATTAAACACATCTAATAATTTATAATATTATTGAATTGCTACTTAGCCCTCTTCCTCTCTCCTAATTTTGCTGTGCCCGACCTTTTACTTTTTTCCATATTGATCTTTTACTTTATTATACCATCTATGTAATACATATGGAAGGCAGTAAAGAATTGAGTACTGAGTATTCAATTTACAAGGGCGAAAAATCGATCTAGCTAGGTCTCATATCTGGGAAATTCCGTTTTCTCCGTATTTTCACCCGAGCAGAGCTCAGTCGCCCAAAGTTTAAAACAAGTTAATGAATAATGACATGAGAATAATGTCATTAGAATAATGACATTAGAATAATGACATGGCAGCATGGAATTAGTATGTATGTCCTATACATGGGATTAGTATGAACTATCCTATACTATTAAGGTGACAATAACCGACTTTTAATGATTTTATACTGAAGATAACGTCTAAACGAGTAGTGATTTAGAAAAAAAAATATGTTAAATTAAAGCATTCTATTAAAATTTTAATACAGGCATATTTTGGATTATTTTTATATTACATAGTGAAATTTATTTGTAAAGTTAGGTCTAACGCAGATAAAAACTGAGAATCGAGCAAAATCCATCAAGCGTTTTTTTTTAAACCTTCAATATTTTAAAGATAATTTAATTATTGATCTTTTAGTATACGAGTTTTAATAAAATACCTTTTGTTTTATGTATAATAAATTAATAATTCGTTTAATTTGGGACAGCGCTCTTTGATGGGCGAGTCCTTTTACTGGTTGGACTTACGACGCGTTGCGTGAGCTCAGTACAGAACACGCAAGCTAACCACTCAAGGTCACTGTCATATATCTGCGTCTTAAATGAGCATTCTCTATTTTCACCAGAGCAGAGCTCGGTCGCCCAGGTACTTATTATTATTTGACGAAGTCTGTAGGGGGACTACCTCGTTGGTCTAGCGGTCGCCAGCGCTACTGCTGAGCATGAGATCCTGGGTTCGAATCCCAAGTCGGGTAAAGTGTTATTGGGTTTTCTATGTAGAATTTCTCAGTACCAGTTCGGAGTCTGGATTTGAGCCCGGTTGATGGCAATAGGCTCGCCCCTTGTTACATGGGACTTCAAAATTACTGGCGAAATGTGGGTGTAGGTACTATAGGTACACCTCTGCCCAAGCCTTCGGGGAAACAAGGCGTGATGTTATGTATAAGGGGTAGTTTTGCATATATAATGGCTATTTTACTGCAAAGGTGACGGCAACTACTTACCATTATGTGCACAGTTTGTTAGTTGGCCAAGAAAAATAAATGCACATCACGAATAGCAAGACTGCCACAGTATAATAAAGTAACAATATTATATCTCGTCAGTGACCTGGATGTAATTACCTGTATACGCTCGGTAGATAAACCTTCCGCGCCCGTGCGTAAACCGCCGTACGCACGAACGTAATAAAATCGCGGGGGGTTTTTTTTCGTACATTATATTTTCAACGTTCTGTTTAGCACCGAGAGTTGAAAATCTAGTGCGCGATAAAATTCCGCCGCGATTTTATTACGTCCGTGCATCGTCGGCTAACTAACTCAATGCTGTTGCGTACTGATATTACAAGAATACAAAACGAACACTGAGATTTCGAAGCGCGTCGTTTCGGCCATTTTCTATGAAGATATAATACTGTTACTTATTTATACTGTGACTATGTCAAGGCTGATTAATTTTCTAAGATTACTCACAATTAGGTACTTCAAAATCACTTATGGAAAACTTGGATACCATTAAAAAGTGATTAGCAACTAATAATAAATCTAAATATAATAAAAATCACAAAAAAAAATCTGAACTTGAGATCATTAACACTGAGATTAGTGTTACGTATAAATACAACTAGGTTCTGGGTGGGAAAGTCGTAAGACACTAATCAATCAATATGCCTAGCCTTCGAGTCGGCTTCCAGTTTAACCGGATGCAGCTGAATACCAGTATTTTACATGGAGCGACTACCTATCTGACCTTCACAACCTAGTAACTGGGTAATAGGATACCGCGTGGTAAGACTGGTTGTCAGACTTTCGGGCTTCCGACGACCCGTAACGACTATCAAAGATCCACGAATGACAGCCGGGACCAACTGCTTAATTTGTTTTCCGAGGCACGGAGGAGTCTCGGTATGTAAAGATCCATCCACGGACCAACAGCGGCAAGCGTAGCTTAATTTGTCGGATCGACCCGTGCGGCTGTTATTACTTAGCCACGAGCTCCTAAGACAACGACAACTTAAGTCTTAAGCCACCACAATATACTAACAGCCACATTTATTGCCTGCGCTATTAATTCGTTTTCGCTTAGCGTTTATCTGCCTGTTTTTCTTCTTGCTTGGCTACTAAGGGTCATGATGTTAAATAGCCTATAACCTTCTTTGAGAATTAGGATATCAAATGCAAAAATATATTTTCTTATCCGACTGGTAGTTCCAGACATTAGTGTGTACAAAACAAACAAAAAAATAAACAAACTTCAGCTTTATTATTAGTAGGTCTAGATATGTAATAAATGAGGTAAGTGTAAACTCATCGTATGTAAACTCAAACTATTCAATCTGGTACTAATAACTTACACTAGGTAATTCAAATGTAAACAGGCCTAAGTTCAAATGCAAATAGGAAAACAAACATGTTAAAATTAATTCGTCTGCCTTAAGGCGAAAACCTCAGTCACGGGGAGCCGAGCGGCAGTGATCTCTCGCATCTCTGGTCCAGGCTATGGTAAGGAGCGAGAGGGCATGGGAAGCCGTCACCTCCTTCTGCGAAGCGGTAATGCTCGCGAAGGAGGAGGCGGAACAGGTCAGAGAGAGGCAAACTTCGCGCTCTTACGCCCCTAACCGCCGCAGGAAACGCCCCGGGCGTCGGGAATCGCAGGCCGATCTCCGGCCACCGTGGGCGCGGGCTTACGGACGGTGAGCAATGGGTACCTCACCATCCGATAAGGACCCGCGTTGTGTTTCACGCGCACCTCAAAGAGATGTCAGCAGAACTGACGGAGTCCGCTAGGTCCGATGCCTGCGGGTTGCGAGGAAGTCCGAAAAGGATATCGTGGCCCCGGCAACATGGCCTCGGAAGGAACACGAGTGGGTTTTATTCAGTAAGAGTCCGACACGCCCTCCCGCTCCGCCCAGAGCGGGAGAAGTTATTTGATAATTTCCCAACCAAAAAAAAGGCGTGGCTGGCTACTGTGCACTGTTCTGAGGAACCGATGTGCGATGCCAGCGCAATGCTCTTTGTTGTTATTGATACGGCCGTTGACTGACGCATGCAAAAATGTTAAATTTTTCCTTATCTTATGTGTATATATGTCCGCCAAAGATAAAGTATGGGAACACTTGTTCTCCAAAGAAGTGTGTCTCATTAGTGCCATCCCTGTTGTGTAATGTAAAATAGAATGCACACACAAGTGGTAAGAAAGGAGTAAACATTACTGCTATCCATTGAAGTGCAGATATCCGTTAAAATGTTACACATAAATAATAATTTGATTTTGGTAAAGAAATTTTTTTGTATGTACCATATGTGTGGTATATAAAACAATGGTGTCAAAATCTTTAACCATGTATAAAATTATGTGTGTATATTTTAAGACAAATGTTACAAAAAAAGGTTTATTTAAAAACATTACTCTCGTTTTGGGCACTGCCGCAGTAGAGTAAGAAAAAGACTATTGAGTAAAAGCATCTACAAAAAAAAAGTCAAGAGATTAAACGCAAGAACATGTGCAACGTTTATACGTTAGTAGTTTTGTTGGGATGCCAGCGCAATGCTGTTTGTTCATGTTGACACGGCTGTTGAATGTTGATTGTTGCTTGCAATAATGTTTCGCGTTTCCTTATCCCCTTGGTAATACTGGTTATCAGACGTTCGGGCTTCTGACGACCCGTAACGACTGGCAAGATCCACGAATGACAGCCGGGACCCACGGCTTACGTTCTTTTCGAGGCACGGAAAGATGATCACCAACCCACGGACAAACTTCGGCAAGCGTAGCTTAACCTATGGATCGACCCGTGTGGCTTTTAGTCTGTGCTAAATAAATGTATTTTCTTTCATTGTTTCTTTTATAAAAAGGTTTTAGTGACGTCATTCGCCGGTTAATTACAGACAGACGCTATGCCAACGCACTTCTAGTAAACCGTACTTTCAGTGCTGAGATGATGGCCCACTATGCTAGTATTATGCTGTTGAATGATGTCGACACGACCGTTGATTGTAGCAATATTGTTTCGTCTTTTCTCACCGCCTTGGTAATAGTTATCACAAAAGTGGCAAGAAAAGAGTGGACACTATCACTGTCCGTTGAAGTAGACGTATCCGCTGAAAAAAAGTCCTTCGATTCAACACGGTTTTTACAGTCCCTACGTTCAGGGAAATTAATTTATTGCACTTTTATTTTCTGCTCAGTTTGATTAGTGGTAGGGCTTGTCCTAAGTCCGCCTGGCTAGCTACCACCATCTTATCTAAGTCTGTCGCCTTAACAACAATGTTAACAGCATTGTTGCGTTTTGGCAGTTAGAGGTAAGCCAGTTCCTCTGTTGTTGATGATTCCAGGTGAAGCTCACTTTCACTTTCGGCCTGATCATCACTTACCATCAGGTGAGATGCAGGCCAAGAGCTTCCCCGTGTTGTGTTTAAAGATAAATAAAAAATTGATGGGCAAATTGACACGACACCCTACGTCAATTTGTCGCGTTAAGGTGCTGAGAAACTTAAGTATTCACTTGTAACAGAACATCGAGCATTCGTCGTTTTTAAATTTGTCGAACTGAACAATGAACAGAGCCAAGCATAGAGCCAAATATCGCTGCGAAAATTTTCACGATTATTCTAGCGAAAGCAGGTGCGAGGCGCTTTACTTTGTGTAAATAATATCATCACTACTTCTCTCAAAACGGTGAAGAAAAACATCGCGAGGAAACCGGCATTAACCGGAAATAGTTTGTCAGATCACGCATAATGAAGGGTTCCGTAGTTGGAATAAATTTATCCCAAGATCAATCTTAACATTGTAGTTGAAAAACATGTTTTCTCATACTTTTCAACATTCCAACTGCAAATGTAAGTTTGTACGCACAATATTTGGGGATTCACCATGTTATTTTAATAGACTTCTTATAGGTTTTCCTGTAATCTATAAGTACTTATATAACTATTTTCTGTATTTTTTTCAACATTTTAGGCTCAGTATCTTCGGAGATAAGGGGGCAATGGTTAATTTTCATATATTTTTTTAAATTTTCTAAGTATTTACTTAAAAATGATGAAAAAACTTTAAAAATCCACACAACAAACCCTTTCATTTGATACGCCACAAGGTACAATATACATTTTTTAAAGTAAACAGGTTTCTCCTGGGCAAGTAAGCAGTAAGTGCAGGCCACACTGGGAACGAAAATAAGTTCACTTCACTCATGTTGCTACCGCGTGTTTGCATACTTCGGTTCACACCGCGAAAGCAAAGTAATGTGGCCTTCGCTTTACCACCTTTTATCAACTGTTATGTAGCTCAATCATCAGAATGCTATCTAGAGGTCAAACGCGAGGAAAGAGAAAAAAAAAAGTGGCAAAACAGGAAAATGCAGCATTATTCTAACATTAATTAAAACAGGAAAAAAACATAAATAATTAACAACTGTACAAGGATCTTTAGACGAGTTTCAAAAATCGAAAGTAGTGCCGCCATCTTGTTTTTAACCTACAAAAAAATGAAGTTCTCAAGTCAACACATTTTTTTTAAATGTATGACCACGCATAACTTTTTACTGAGTAGTCCGATTTGAACAATTCTTATTTTATTGGGGACGGTATACCTCGTACCTTACGGTTCCATGTAAAATTTAAAACTCAAATCCATCCCAAAGTGTCCAAAAATGGGGTCGATTCACTTTTTATTTACTGAATTTTCAAATGTGAACCGATTCTGTTGTAATTTCGCACACATAAGTAGTTCTGATGACACAACCACATACTGGAGTTGATCTGATGATGGAGACGGAAGACAGCCGCGAGAGCTCCTCAGCAGTTTACAGCAGCTACATCGTGTTTGGGCTTATTTCTTTCAACTTGATGAGTACTTTAGACCTAGTTTGGTATGACTGTCATTGAGGGTCTGACGATGGAGACGGAAGACTGTTGAGGTAATTCCTTTTGAGAAAAACAATAAATGGTAACTCATAAGTGAAAAATAAAAAACTTTTTTACAAAAAATTAAACCGACGAAAACGAAACTGAAAAGCGAAAAATAAAAAAATAGCCTTTTAGCCTTAACGAATTTAAGTAACAAATTTTGAGGCGGCACCAAATATTAAATTAATTAATTAATAAAGCGTAAAATGGTAGCTAGATACATCTTCGTTGAGTGTGTTTTTGGCGCCACCTTTTTTTTTTTTTTTTGGGTGGGAAATCATCAAATAACTTCTCCCGCTCTGGGTGGAGCGGGAGGGCGTGTCAGACTCTTACTGACTAAAACCCACCCGTGTTCCTTCGGTTGCCCTGTTGCCGGGAGCCACGATCTCCCTTTCGGTTTTCTTCGCAACCCCGGCAGGCATCGGCCCTAGCGGACCCCGTCAATTATGCTGACATCTCTTTGAGGCGCGCGTGGAACACAACGCGCCGTCGACCCGGGCCTGGTCCTTATCGAACGGTGAGCTACCCATTGGTCACAGTCCGCAAGCCCGCGCCTACGGTGGCCGGAAATCGGCTTGCGACTCCCGACGCCCTGGGCGTCTCCTCCTGCGGCGGTTAGGGATGATGGAGATGGAAGGTTGTTGAGGTAATTCCTCACTTGAGAAAAACAATAAATGGTAACTCATAAGCGAAAAATAAAAAACTTTTTTACAAAAAATTAAACCGACGAAAACGAAACTGAAAAGCGAAAAATAAAAAATCGCCTTTTAGCCTTAACGATTTTAAGTAACAAATTTTGAGGCGGCACCAAATATTAAATTAATTAATTAATAAAGCGTAATATGGTAGCTAGATACATCTTCGTTGAGTGTGTTTTTGGCGCCACCTCAAAATTTGTTACTTAAATTCGTTTAGGCTAAAAGGCTATTTTTTATTTTTGACTTTTCATTTTCGTTTTCATTGCGTTATTTTGTGAAAAAAAATTCACACAAATTTTACCAACGATGCCCCCTTGTCATAGCCTAAGATCCGCACAGGAATGACCTTGTATGAATGAAATGTATTTTATATATTAAAATATATATCGCATGTGGGATGGCTAAAAAAATCCTGGCCAGACTATGATTAATTAAAAATTAAAAAAATACAATTTTTCAAAATTGCACTCATTGGTTTAACGATTAATTAGTTTTTGTAACATAAGGCAGGGCGCCAAGAACATTTCTAAACTTAGGTGGCCAAGTAGTCATCTATTTAGGTCATTAACTCTGAATTGACTAACAATTGGCAAAAGTCGAGTTAGTAGGAAAAGCTAATGGTGCTAAAGCAATTGGTGTATATCTTGCAATGGCACTAGGAAGTGGTGAAGGATGGGCGTTTTGGGGGACTGTCTTATGTAATTTTGACGTTCGAAAAGTACTGATTTTCTGCCTAGTTTGAATAAATGACTTTTGAATTTGAATATTGAATGATTAAAAAAAAGATAATTAAAAAAAAATATTAATCACAGACTGGCCAGGATTTTTTTTGCCAACCCACTCGCGATATATTTTCTTACATACTAAATTTGATTTAAAATACTTTTTCATCACACCTGCTCTGAAAATACACACTAATTATACCAATTAGAGGAAAGAAACGCCTTTATCCCGCCATTCAAATTCTTTCATCCCAAGGTATGGAAGTTTGTATGAAAATCCTTCCGACCCAAGGGTGGGAAGTATGTATGAAATTCCATTACATACCCGGTTTTTTTTTATTTTTATTTGTCAGCAGTCATACTGCCAAGAGCCTAACTGTCTACTAATTAAATTTCAAGTAAATTGTTACTGGCCACATACAGTTTTTTTTTTACCAGTTACCAACCTCCTTGGTGCAAACAGAAAATTAAAAACGAAATTATTTTTGTATATAAAACGCGCGGAATCACGGAAGAAGTGGCTGCATGACCTTATGATCTTAGCCTACTCCAGAAACGGGCGAATAAAAAATGGAAAAGCCCGCGCATTTTCGCAAAAACACATTTATCTTTGTGTTTTTTTGTAAAATATGGATACTTCGAGCGACAGTGATGATGTTATCCCTAACACACCGCCAGAACTATTAGAGACGGCCCAAGAAGTTGTTGATAATCTGTTGCCGGAAAAATCTAAATGCAGATACAACAATACTTATGAAAATTTCATACGTTGGCAAAAGGAAAAGAAAACGACTTCATTTTCTGAAAATGTATTGCTCTCGTATTTTAGTGAGAAAGCAAAACAATATAAGCCGAGCACAGTATGGGCTATGCATTCTATGCTAAGAACCACGATTTTAACAAAAAATAACATCAACATAAAGGAGTACCCGAAACTGACCGCATTCCTTAAAAGGAAATCTGAAGGATTTCGCAGTAAAAAGTCAAGAGTGCTGACTGCAACAGAAATTGATAATTTCTTACAAAACGCCCCTGATGACCAATACTTGGGACTGAAGGTAAGTCCTGGCTTTTACCTGTTTATGATTACCTTTTGCATTCACGTAGTACATACATCCTTACCTAATTCTTGTCTATAATTTTACAGGTCGTCTTGATTTTAGGCGTAAATGGTGCCTGTCGTTGCCAAGAACTGACCAACATATCTACAGATGACCTCGAAATTCATGGAAATGTTATGGTAGTGAAGATGCCAGACACTAAAACAAAAATTCAGAGATCTTTTGTCATTGGTGACAATTTTTATACCATCGTAAGGAAATATAAAGAACTACGACCTGATAATTTGAGTACCAAGCGCTTTCTTTTGCAGTACAGAAATAACCAATGCGTAAGACAAGTTATGGGCAAAAATAAAATTAGTCAAATCCCGAAAATAATCGCTACGTTTTTAAATTTGCCTAAACCAGAAGAATACACCGGACACTGCTTCCGCAGGGCTTCTGCCACATTACTAGCTGACTCGGGAGCTGATTTAACCACGATCAAGCGGCACGGTGGATGGAAATCGAGCACAGTCGCCGAAAGCTATATAGAGAACTCAATAGGAAATAAAAAACGAATCAACGAACAAATAACAGAATCAATAGCTTTCACTAATAATCCAGCTTCATCATCGCTTCAGCCTCAGCCGAATACAAGTGCGACACTGATGCCCTTACCAGTGGTTCCTCGTAGCTCATCACCGCAGCCTTCTTCAAGCCTTCAACTAACTCAAGATGTAAACATGTCTCAAAATATCAAGATACCCGGACAAAATGTAACATCTTATAATAGCTGCACTTTTAATAATTGTACTTTTAACTAAATATAAACATTTCTATGCTTTTATGTCCATAATTTTCCTCGTAGGTGTAATAAAAAGCACTATACATCCCTCAGGATAAAGTACAGTTCCATACCTCAAATGGTTTGCGCCACGAGCTTGCGAGGGGGCCATAATCTCGGTATGGAACTGTCACTTTCTTCCCTCTGAAGTAATGTACTATTCATCCATTAAACAGATGGGCTGCAAGTCGTTCCTCTGCGTATCCTCTACTATCAATGTCATTATTAAAGCGCAAAAAGTCCGTGAAGAAGCACCGTAGATTATTATTCAAAAAACAGTACCCTGAGCACGATACGAGAATATAATGAAAGCTACGCTAACATACCTTCGTACCGGGAAATAAGTTTCGACGTGCGCTATCCTATTTGCCGGAATTACCTGTGAAGGCAAGGCTAGACAGAAAGGCAAATAGAAGATCTTACTGAAATTAAGAGCTGCAACTTGAAATAGGAAAGTCACCGGAATTACCTTTCCAAGAAAGTTGGGAATACATTTTATTCGTACGTTGTTCTCTAATCTTTGAGGGGCTCGTGGTTATATAAAAACAGCCGCACGGGTCGATCTTCAAGGTTAAAAAACGCTAGCCGAGGTCGGTCCGTGGATGGGTGACCATCTATAAGATATATCGAGACCCCTTCATGCTCCGGAAAGCACGTTAAACCGTCGATCCCGGCTGTCATTCGTAGATCTTTGACAGCCGTTACAGATAGTCAGAAGCCCGAAAATCTGACAACCAGTCTTACCAAGGGGTATCGTATTACCCAGTAAATGGATTGTGGAACTCCCTGTAAAATATTGGTATTCGTTGATCTAGGTTGCAAGGGCTACTGCTGAGCATGAGGTCCCGGGTTCGATTCGTAGGTAGGGCAAAGTGTTTTTGGGTTTTTCCATCAGTAATTCCTCTGTAGCAGCCCAGAGTTTGAACTTGTGCCCGGTTGATGGCATTAGTCTCGCCTCCTATAACATTAACTGGCGAAATGTGTGCTATAAGTACACCGCTGCTTATCCCTTCGGGATTACAGGCATTATGTTGTCAACTAATTGATTCGAATAAGATCTTTTTCATAGAAAATTCTGAACGCAGCTGTAGATATGACCATGCGCTGCTTTTCCACTAGAGATGTGCTATGCTACATTGATATAGAATAGAATTATCTTTATTCAAGTATCATATGACTCACAAATGATTATAATAAGACTTACGACTATACACGGTGGCAGGGACATCGACGCGAATATTGTTACCATGGTTAATTGATTCAGGCGTGACCTTGCGGAAATCCATTATAAAATGCAATAGATGTGGATACATTTAGTAACCTGTTCCGCTTAGCTATTTCTTAAGATATCGTCATCCTGAGGATGCCTCGTTGACGGTGAGCAATGGGTAGTTCGCCGTCCCATAAGGGAAGGCCCGGGTCGACGGCGCGTTGTGTTCCACGCGCGCCTCGAAAAGATATTAGCAGAATTGACGGGGTCCGTTAGGGCCGATGCCTGCCGGGGGTGCGAAGAAAACCGAAAGGGAGATCGTGGCCCCCGGCAACAGGGCAACCGAAGGAACACGGGTGGGTTTTAGTTAGTAAAAGTCTGACACGCCCTCCCGCTCCGCCCAGAGCGGGAAAAGTTATTTGTAATTTCCCATCCACAAAAAAAAAGGCTACTCGTGTGCTATGGATGAGTTTGATATCCATCAATCATATTTATTGGTCCGGCAACTGCGCTGGTGGAAACGAGTTCATCTAAGCATGTTTTTATATATGTAAAAAAAAACCCTGTCCGATCCATAAGGGGCTAATATGTAGGTACTGCAAGAATATTGCCTAAAAGTAATAAAAATCGAATTATTATTGAAAATAAAAATATTATTGCTATTTAAAAATTACATTTTTAGTACTAAAATGACTACAAATTAATTAAAAATGAGGGATGAGTGCTAGAAATGGACACGAGCGAGAAATCGCATCTGAAACGAGCCCGCTACTCACCCTCGCACTGCTAATCTGCGCACCGTTTCACAGCGTCGCTACACATCGTCGCACTACTCAGCAGCCTAGCACATCTCTGGTGGAAAAACAGCCTAAGAATTGCATGACTAGTACATAACTACTGCTATTAATAACAAACGGCGCAGTATCGTTGTGGTCGTATAATACCGCGTTTACGTTCTTCTATTTTTACGTTACGACGTAGTTGGCAGTACTTACCTAACTCAACGCACTAAACGTTATCGCAGGCATACATATACTACTGTGACTTAGGTATACATGTTTACATAGACTGAGCACTACGATATAGGTACGATGGTGTTACATAACTCAATGCCACTGCGCAATAGCTAAGTACTGAATCAATTTCTAATCTCTGTTTCTCGTATCCATAATATTTGGTATTGAATCAATCGTACGTTTTTTTTAATGATAAATGTCTGTACGGTACGTACTACGTACGTATAGCGGTACTTGCGTATTAAACCAACTATCAACTCAGCTTTTCGCAGTCCACTGCTGGATTTAGGCCTCTCCCAGGCTGTGCCACAACACCCTGTCATTCGCCTTCCACAGCCATTCTGCCCCAGTCACCTTTTTAAGGTCGCCGGTTCATCTAGCTGGGGGGCGTCCCACACTACATTTGCCGATACACGCGGTCTTCGCTGCAGGACTCGTCTGCCTTACTTTATTTATTTTATTTTATGATTTAATTTAGTATCTTAATTTATTATTTCGATAGACAGTTGCTATTTATAACAAATCATTATACATTGTTCTAAATCGACTACTTGTAACAAGCTAGTGCCAGCAGCTCTGCCCGCATGGAGATTGGAAATTATGCCACGGGAACGTACTACTGAAATAAATAGTATCTTATGCCCTAGCCTAGGTCATGGCCTATCTGTGCCAACTTTTAGCCGTTTTAGCGTGAAAACTTAACAAACAAATATAATATTAGTTTGGAATTTAGGATTATTATTTTTCAGATAAATTATTGCATGGCATTCGGAAATTGAGGAAGAAAAGTAAATCATTTAACAAAACTGATATTAATTTAATCTCAACAGATATATTTAACTTTATATAAAACTTATTACAATTGGCATGAAAATAAATTTTTCCGTCAGACCATAATATAGTTGATATTTTTGCATCGGGGGTTAAGAAGGGCTCCCTAATTATATGTTAATTTGCATTAATATTCTGAAAAAGTCACGCATACAATCAAAATGGAACTTTAGTATATGATTTATTGGATCTGTTTCTTTCCAAATATAAGACAGTTACGTAATTGGAAAATTTTCGCTCTATCCATTTTTTATTCGAAAATCATGTCTTTTTAAAGATCATTTGAAGCAAAAATAAGATTACTCGGCTTTTATGTCTCGGAGTTTGCGTGGAAATTGTCTTTCGAGAGCCTGGTCTTAAGGTTACGCTTCTCGGTCATTCTTCCATACAGACGTAGTTTGGTGATTACTCGTCTGCTTGACAGTGTACGTTCTTAATTTAAAATTACATTAATTTGTCACGTCATTATCTAGGCCTGCATGGAAGCAAAATCGAAAAAAAAAATGGTTTTGAAGTTATGAGCGTCGAAACTTCCATATATTAACACAAATTTCAACTCATCTTTGGGCGTAAATAAATAACTTATGGAGAATGAAATTGGAAAAATTAATACCGTACAGGCATAGATAATTTATTCAAAAGTTCAAATAACTTTATTTTGAGTAGATACATCCAGTAGTTTTTCCATTATATCTAAACGCCCAAAGGTCTGTTCATGAAATTTTACGCGATCGTTTTCGTTATAAATCGTCGTGCATCTCACTAAATAAATAAATAAAAATATAAATAAATAAAACTAAATAAATAAATAACTTTACTAAATAGCATGCATATTAAAGTAATCTTATACGTTCATCTCTGAAATAAATTGGCACAAAGATCAAACTCAAACTCAAAATCATTTATGTAAAACCAATTACAGGCACTTTCGAATTGTCAACGGGTCGGTCAGTCACAAGGATGAAGCTAATTGCACAAACCGACATCGACACAAACAGGTCAGTACATACATTTACAAGTATAAATACCTAGTTGTTTAATGGTAGTGGCCACCTTATCGGATGCTTTCAAACATCCTTTAATCTGTCTGATTGAGCTCCCCCCTCGCACAGAGTACGCGAACCTACTTTTTCAATGAGTATCAGACGCCTTTGGATTTTATTATAGCAGAATTTTATTCTTGCAACTTGTAACTTTTATGGGCGCAGTGTATTGATCTATATTCTATTCAATAGATTTTTATAGACTTTTCAGTTGCTTTGTAAGTGCATAATATACGTAGATAGATGAAAAATATAATTTAAGATAGGTACCTACTTATTAAATTTATAAAAAATAATTAAGTATCACAAAATAATGCTGAAATTCGCAGAAATCGTAAGTTTTCATCAGTTCACCGTTAATAAAAGACGTTATAATCTTTCCATAAATAGAGCTTGAATAGCACTTCAAACAATATTTCAGACTTAGAACTACTAGGTACTTAGGTACTTTTACTCGTTCAATTAAGTTTTATTTCGATTTTATGCCAAGTAACGTAGTTAGTGCTATAGCAAATACATATTATAAATGCTCAAGTAGGTAATTTTTATACCGTAAAATGTTAAAAAAAGGATGAAACAATCTAAAAACGAAAACTTATATAAGCCCCACTACAATATTTATTGCTTATTGCAAAATTGTTACGTAACAATTTTGTAACAAATTATTTTAATTAACAGTAGGGCGTGACCCGATTGCTTACTACCCTCCTAGCAGGGGATAAAAATGACGTCATCTCACAACCCCTGCAGGATGACATCATCCGACGCAATGCTATTGCTTGCTGCGCAATATCTGGCAGGCGCAACCGAATTACTCACATTTTGTATAACGTTTTCCGTGTTAAATTACGTTTAAAATTGTTACTTTTGATTCATTATGGACTTAGGTTTGTGAGATGAATAGGTATAGTGCCTTGAAATGGAGTCTGTATTGATGAATAGGTAAGTAGGTTAATTTCTTAGGAAATGCCGATGAATGACGCGTAGTGGACTTTGAATTCTTCATTAAATTAGGTTAAGGATTCAATCTTGGAAAGTATGACTGGTTTTTCGGAAAGAATTATGATGCGTCGGTATATTTATTTACACCAACACAGTTAGTTGTGATCAACACCCTTACTGCGTAAAACACAATCGATCAAAATCTATTTAATTTTGACAGTTCAACATCATTCATTGCGTTATTTACGTTATTGAGCAGACAAACTTTTCGATCATATGAAGCAATGGATTAGCAATATCCTTCAAAATGATTTAGATTATCATTGATCGTGTGTTAGGTACCCAATTAGGGAGCTGATCACCAATCAAAATTATCGAGATAGAAAGATTCATAACTGAGTAGGATTGGAAAACTCTTTATTACTCAAACTTGAAATCAAAACAGTAAGTTTTAATACTGTAGAAGATTAACTGTAGCTAGATTTTGTAAAGAAAACGGTATAACATAGTTAACAAACACATTTAACGTGAATGTAAACAAGATTTCACGCAGAACATTAATTCCATGTTTTGATCCCCGTCGCGAACATAACCATAATGAAATTACTATTGCTTCTGTAAACGGTTACGACTTGCAATTAAAACTCACCACAGAGCAGTTATAGGAGGAATATGAGAATTATGCACATATAATATAATAACACAGCTTTATAGCTAATATCCTAGGTGTAATGTTAATATTAGGAGTACCTACAGTGTGTTTTCCCTTGCATGCCCATTTGCCCAATTTAGTAAACAAATAAATCAACCTGCCTAGTCTTTTCCCAACTATGTTGGGGTCGGCTTCCACATGGAGCGACTGCCTATCTGACCTCCACAACCCAGTCACTGGGTAATATGATACTCCTTGGTAAGACTGACACACAGTCGGGCTTCTGACGACCCGTACTAACTGTCAAAGATCCATAAATGACAGCCAGAACCAACGGCTTAACATGCTTTCTGAGGCACGGATAGGTCTCGGTATGTAAAGATCAGTGGTCACCCATCCACGGACCAACCCTGGTGGCTTAACGTAGAGCTTGAACTTGAGCGTAGCTTAACTTGATGGATCGATCCGTGTTGCTGTTATTACTTAGCCACGAGCTCCTATGTTTAGAATTTAGTAAACAAACACGGTATGAAATCAAGAGATTTCACATCAATCGCACGTTTTAGTTTCAGAGCTTTATGAGAAACATGAGGTATGAGTTACATCAAAAACTGCTTCGAATTATCTAACACATTAACTCTCTCAATAACGAAGTCTAACTACCAGTACACGTCATATTTGTTTATAAATATGACAAGTTACAAAAAATACACTTTAGGGTGGGTACCCTAAAGTGTATTTGAAGGAAAAGCCACTTACTTTATTATTGAAGTTCTGAACCCTTGGTCATAAAATCGTAATTCTAATGCCACCTTAGATTTTAACTACGATAAAAGCTATCCGCTGATGATTTTCGTATAAACGCACCCTTTTGGAATAGCCAATTCTCCTCTTGTGCAGACGGTAAGGGCGTGGACACATTGTGCGACAAGGCGCACTGTTGTTTCGCGTCCCACGTTCACTTAATGCAGTTTCGTCTGGTTACATGTTGATTCGGTAGGTAGGTATGTTTGTATGTTGGTTGTAGTTAAAATTGCGTGCAAACCATATTTGATATTACATGGGGATTATGTGCGTGTTGTGTTGATAACTTTCACGTTATCTGCTCGCTTTGCTGCTGCTAGGCTCTATCTTGTAAATAAGACTAGTAACAGTCAGTTCATGCATTAAGTAACGATAATTGGAGAGAA
The DNA here is from genome assembly GCA_916610215.1 of Omphaloscelis lunosa. Taxonomy (NCBI): domain Eukaryota; kingdom Metazoa; phylum Arthropoda; class Insecta; order Lepidoptera; family Noctuidae; genus Omphaloscelis; species Omphaloscelis lunosa. The sequence goes on from OU744247.1 coordinate 8,308,940, forward strand.
AAAAGTTAATCATGAATGTTGGAATTCTTTGATAGCCTCAAACAGGTACTCATCCACACCTAGGAAGTACCTAGTATGTACTGCACAGTTTCGAAGCAAATGTGGCGACATCTATATCGCCACATGCGAACTACGCAACACACTGACGTCATGCGAAATCCTGCATCGCGCTAGCAGGGTTTATCGGGCGATCAGCATATATATAACTTCCCGACATCAAATGTTGGGCAGCCTGCCAGACACAACAACCGTCTGGTCGAAGGATCCTCCCTTTTCTATGGAGGATGAGTGAACTTTACACCCTGTTCCTCATGCTTCTAAACAAACAAACAGCAAATATGTCAGAAACAAAAAAAAAAGACGATCAAAACTCTTCCGCATCACTTAAATAACTGAATCAAAACAATGTGCCAAAGCCCTACGATATAAAACGTATATTTTTCAAATGGATCTTTGAGTACCCGAAACTTTGATGGGTAAATTCTAAGTGTCTGTATTTACTGAGCTCTGAGAAGGGTGGATTTTTACTTTTACTTTTAAGTACCTATACACCTTCTTTTTATAGTTAGTGCCAATAAAACGCCACATTTGAATTTCGTCTTACTAAGAACATTTTCACTTCGGATTTGAGATAGCGCCTTACAATTTATTTTAGCAATGAGTCTACGGTTTACAGCTAGTAAATTGGTTTGGCAAGTGCTAGGTTTATTAATATTTGATCCTAATAAGCGTTTTCGTTGATTTTCGAGGTGTAGACAAAGCGAGGGATTATTAACCCTTGAAGGTTTAAGTTAGGCGATTGTTTACAAATAAATTAAGGTTTATCTCGATGAGAAAATGTTTTAATTTACTAAGAGATTTACCTTTGTAAGTCTTAGTTTGTTATTTCGACCCGTCTATATTCCTTAATATTATCAATGCGAATGAAACTATGTCTGTCGGTCCGTTCATCTATCTGTCACTTTTTCACACCTAAACGGCTAAACGGATTTACATGAAATTTTGCACACGCATAGAGCTTTGATACTTTTTATCTCGGTAGTACGTTCCTATGGGATGATTTTCGACCTAGAGGCGGCCGAAGACGCAGGAAGGCAATAGTATTTTTATATAGTATTTTTAACCGACTTCCAAAAAGGAGTAGGTTATGAATGTTCATCTGTGTGTATTTTTTTTTATGTTCATCGATATTTTCGACAATTGATTGATTCATTGATGAAAAAATGATTTGGAAATTCCTTTTTCATTTGGTAGAGGAAGCTTGGACCACCTCCTATATAAATTTTATTTACTTTGCTTGGGTATTTTTGAGTTAGCTTCGATAATATGTATTTAAAATACACTTTCTGTGTCTTCATGTTGCTATAATACTTTACTGTTGTTTACATAGCAAGTAGTGGTATACGAATTGGGTGAGGGGTAGTTACCATAACTAAAAAGTGATAATTTTTTACCTTTTTCACAAAACAAAAGAGACAACCGACTTCCAAAAAAAAAACACCACAAAGTGAAAAATTACTTTAATTTCGGAAGTCAGTGGCAAAAAACTAAATTACAGATCCAAAGACATCGACTTTTTTTTGGAAGCCGGTCGTTTTTTTTTTTGTACTTTCTGAAAGGGTGCTTCCAATATTCAAGGTTAGTATCTGAGTTCAATCTGTGCCTGCTGCTGAGTTGTAAAAGAAGGTGCTAACGCAAGCTTTTCAGTTTTTTAGCATTTTCATTTCTTTGAGCTTGAAAAGCAATAATAAAGTAACCTAACTTGGATAAGAAGTTATTTATAAAAACTAATGGTACTTACCAAATAAAATAGTAAACCAGTGAGCTTGCGATACGATCCAACTACATGTTTAGTAGAAACGCGATATAAAACCATATAAATTCCCATTTATATCTATGAACTGGAAAATAAAACAGCTCCTATTCAATTCTATTTTCAATAAAACTTAGAATTACAGAAAACCGGAGTTTTAAAATCGATAACTTTCAATGTCTCCGTAATCTTTGTAGCTTTATTTTATTACTATAGCTGCTGTCCGCGTCTTCGCGTAGACCCTAATTCTTAATATTCTTCTAAAATAAAAGTAGCTTAAGTTACTCCTTATAACATCAGCTATATGCCAGTGAAAATCCCGTCAAAATCAGTTCAGCCGTTTCGGAGATTAGTCGGAACAAACAGACAGTGAAACAGACCAAAATTGAAATAAATGTATTTTTGTGATAAGGACTGTATTACTTTCTGTATTTAGTAAAAAGCTGTTTTTTGACATTACAAAGAAAAAAAAACGCGACATTTCGCGGGAATGCCGCGGTTTTTTTTTTTACATTTATATTCTTTACGGTACACCGTTAGGTCATGAGCTATCAAAAAATATTGGACCGAGGTCTTAAGAGGAGGCTCCCTAAATTGTATGTTAATTTGCATTAATATTCTGAAAAAGTCACGCATACAATCAAAATGAAACTTTAGTATATGATTTATTGGACCTTTTTCTTTCCAATTAAAAAGACAGTTACGTAATTGGAACATTTTCGCTCGATCCATTTTTTATTCGAAAATCATATCTTTTTTAAAGATTATTTGAAACCAAAACAAGATTACTCGGCTTTTATGTCTAAAATAATTATTGACAGTAAGGAAATATAGTTTATTATCCAAATGTAGGATATTTTTTCTTTAGATCAATTATTACTTTAGTTATAGACGAAATAAGAATTGAGACTTACGACATTTAGTTCCGTGCTTGAACACGACCAAAGAGCGCACGCGATATTCAACTTTAATACTGATATGTTAGCGTTTAGCACAAAGTGGAGTGGTGGGGTGCATTGGGGCGGAGTTTGCGTGGAAATTGTGTTTGGAGTGCCTGGTCTTAAGGGCGAGGCGTGAAAATAACCGACGAAAAATTTCAACGCAAGATCGTTCAGAATCATGTACCGAATCCATGGTAACAGTTTTCGCGTCGATGTCCCTGCCACCTAGATATAAATAATACTTAGAACTACACAAAACCGGGGTTTTAAAATCGATAACTTTCAATATCTCCGTATATATCTTTGGAGCTTTATTCCACTATAAGATTGGATATCTGTCTGCTGAATCGCTCTCCGAAATGGCCTTATTAATTCCCCTTTATGTCTGGAAGCACACACGACCGTATAAACGATTTACGTTGCATTTAAAACGTTAGGTTTCTTTATGCTGCTATAAAGTAAAGAAGATTGAGGTGGTAGAAGGTGAAGGTGGTAAAACCGACCCCTGAATGTGATATTTTGGTTTAATTGCACACGACTTGCCACCTGATGCCGTCAGTAATTGGGGAGCCATTGTTTTTGGAATAAATTTTCTGTCTGTTTTTGAGATTAGGTGGTGTTATGTGTTTTGAGGATAACATGAGGTAGAACACGTACATAATTCTAAAAGTTACCACGCCTGGGGCCTGTTTAATACAACTGACAAAGTGACATAATTGGCAAAAAATCTATTGTGGCACAAAACACCGACTTCCGAAATTTAAGTTATTTTTCACCTTGTTGTTGTCGGTTGATTAATTTTTAATGTTTTTTTTTTCACTTTTTAGTTGTGGTACCTACCCCACACAAATAATTGGCGGAGAAATCGCGTTACAAACATACAAAAAAAAATAGTCGCCTTGAGAAACTGCTCCTTTTTAAAGTCGGTAAAAAAAAACACTTTATTTAAATAGTGTACGAAAAGGCTTCTCCAATAAATTACAAGATTAGAATAACATTCTAGAATTAATTGACTTCATATAACTCAATTGAACTGTAATTTAAACCGCAGACAACCAGACAACTGGGGGACAAAGATATTTGATTTCAATTTATTGATCACTTATCATAAGAGCTGCCAACAATTAATTGGTTCTAGTCAATATGTCATCTCATTTTGAAAGGTAAGGTTACGATAGTCGGGCATTCTTCCATACAAACGCAGTATGGTGATTACTCGTCTGTTTGACGGTATATTTGCAATTTGCCTTGTCATTATCTAGCCCTGTATGGAAGCAGAATTAAAAAAAAAATGGTTTGGAAGTTATGAGCATCGAAACTTTCATATTTTCAACACAATACAACACAGGACGGCGCGATGTGTTCCACGCGCTCCTCAAAGAGATGTCAGCAGAATTGACGGGGTCTGATGCCTGCCGGAGTTGCAAAGAAGTCCGAAAGGGAGATCGTGGCTCCCGGCAACATGGCAACTGAAGGAACACGGGTTTTAGTCAGTAAGAGTCTGACACGCCCTCCCGCTCCGCCCAGAGCGGGAGAAGTTATTTGATAATATCCCACCCAAAAAAAAAAGTCGACGCGTATATTTGTTTTTTTTTTAATGTATAACCACGCATAACCACCTATTTCCAGAGTAGTCAGATTTTGTTGCGAAATATTAATAGACTTAGGTATGATACCTGTCAGTCATCATGTCAGTTCCTAATCTTGTCCAACTGACACTTCAGCGGACTTTATATCATGAACCGTAATAGGTAGACGGTTGAAATTTTCACAGTTTGTTTATTTCTATTGCCGCTAACAACAAATAATAAAAATAAAATAACGTTAAAAATTAAAGGGCGTCTCCCTTCATACAAGAAACGTGTTTTTTTCGGCGTTTTTTTACCTGCCCGTTGGACAAGATTAGGAACTAACAAAGTTTAAATTCGTAAAACACGTATTCTTTTGTACTCAGCTGACAGGTGTCAGGAACGCATTCTCTCAGTGGCCGGATTGTAGTTCAGTTACAGTTACTGTACCAATTGACACACCTTTTATGACAATATTGAAGGCTTAGGTGCCTACAAACACAATGCCTCACTCATGTCAAGGCGTTTTTCCTACTAGAAAAACCACACAGTGCTAGTAGATTATTTTTTCCGGCAAATCTTATGTGGATGACAAGAGAAAACAGGAAATAACGTCATAAAAAAGTCCCAAGACCGCATCGGATGCATAAACGGATACCTTATGTATGATACCTAAGTCGTTTATTTTGCAACAAAATCTGACTACTTTGTAAATAGGTAGTTATACGTGGTGATACATAAAAAAAATAACAAATATACGCGTGAACTTGAGTTTACAAACAATTGTAACCTCAAGTCCCGGGTGTCCAGCGACGGAGGTTTGCCCAGCGACGAAGCATCGCCGTGTCCTCGTGGAGGCGATCGGCGGCGGTGATCTCTCGCGTCCGACCCTGGTTCAGGCCCTGGTACGGAGCGAGAGGAAATGAGTGGCCGTCACCGCCTTCTGCAAATGTAATATAATGCTCGCGAAGGAGGAGGCGAAACGCGTGAGAGGCAAATTTCGATTCGTTATGTGCGATTATCTCACACGATGATGTTGCAAATGTTAATGGCCACTTATATTTTATCGTGTCTATCTAACCTATATCATTTAGTCATAAACCCAGTAGCTATAAACAGTTTGAAAATGTTTATTCCACAGAGCACGAAATCACGGCCGTGACTAGAGATGCCTTTACGAATAATATTCGTGTCGGAATTTTGCGCAACTGAGTGCAAGCTAGCTGTCAGAGGGAACTATTAGAATTGTCACGGGCCGTCAGTTTCTATAAGTAAACGGTGGCGTTACCCTTTTCCCTTCTACTTAGGGCCTATTAGCCGTGTCCGAATAGCCACTACGTACCGAATAAATCCAAAAATAGAACATAATTTGTAGGATACTATCTGCCATGTAAGTTAACGAGAACCTAATCGGAGGTGGTGAAACAGGCCCTAAGCCTTCTAAAAATAATAATAAAAGGCTACCTACCTCAACTTATATTCCACCAGAATTTCAACCGTATGCTTAAATCCTAAGAAAATTTCAATCATATCTCCTAAATCAAACCCTAAAATTCGCTAATACAGTCATATTACACAAGTCCTATCCTATATTATTAAACGTACAATGTTTGTATATATATTTGTACTCATGTTCTCGAAATCGGCTCTAACCGATTTCGATGAAAGTTGCAATATAGAGGTAAAAAAGAGGCGAAAAATCGATCTAGCTAGGTCTCATATCTGGGAAAATTAGTTTTCTCCGTATTTTCACCCAAGCAGAGCTCGGTCGCCCAAAGTTAATGAATAATGACATGAGAATAATGACGTTAGAATAATAATATGGCAGTATGGAATTAGTAAGTACTATACATGGTTTAGTATGAAATTTCCTATACTATTAAATGAGCATTCACAATTTTCACCAGAGCAGAGCTCGGTCGCCCAGGTACTACTACATAATGTACCAACCGCTCAAAGGTTATAAAGGTTCAGACAGACATTATGTTTTTATTGGCTACGAAGATTCTACATCGACAAATTACTACCCACGAACTGTACAGTCACGAGCATCAATATGTAAACACTTAGTAAAATTCTAAAGCGATTTTCACCTGAAATAACGACTCAACTTTGCTAATTGTACACATATTTATGTCCGTGTCTGTACCTATGTACCAAAATGGATTGGTATTGATTAGTGAAGGCGGTTGGAATCCTCATTAGTTGCCATTGGGAATGCAATATGGGATTTTAATGAACGATTTGATTACTCAAATGGATGTTTTGCAAGTGAAAATGTATTGTGGCATTTTCGCGTTGTGCGAATGAATATTTTCTGTGTTCGCTTTTCATGGGCAGTTATTAACATAGGGTGAAACTGTGAAAGGAAAGCATCATTGGCGAGTGTTTACAAATTTATTCCGTATTTACCCCAAACGGTTCGACACAAATTGTATCGTGTGACATATCAGGTCTTGTTACGAGGATCTCAAATATTTTTTTTAAAATAATTATATAATTTTTATAATATATAATTTTAAAATAAATAAAATTATTCCCCCCTTACCTCCGAAACTAAAGAGCCTAAAATTTTGAAAATAATACAGATAATGGTTCTTCACTCATAGATTACAGGAAAATCAATAAGAAGTCTATGGTCTTAAAATAACATGGTAAATCTATCAATATTGTGCGTACAAACTTATATTTGCAGTTGGAATGTATGGGAGAATATGTATTTCGACTACAATATTAAGTTTGTGTTTGGGATAAATTCATCTCAACTACGGAACCCTTCATTATGCGTAGTCTGACACGTACTCGGCCGGCTTTTTTCTTTTTTGGCCCCAAAAATCATTTGTTTCATTTATTTATATGAGATGCAGTGAGTGGGGGAGTATGAACATGTTCATAACCATGCTTGCTCAGTGCGATCGGCGATTTCCGATCTTTACTAGACGAGGTCTTTATTATTTTTTCGTTTACTGTAACTTAGTCAACTAGGATTAACTTAAAAAAAGCGACATTGACGTTTCCCAGGTTCATACCCATCATTTTCTTGGAGGTCTAATAAAACAACACCTATTCTAGAAAGAAAATATTAAAAATTAAAAATTTGAATCGTCATTTAATTTAAAAAATAAATGACGCTTTTCGTGTCTATCTGCATGATGGCGGCTTACATCTTCACGATCTACACGATGGATTTGATGCGGTTTTCACCATAATTTAAAGCATTTATACCAGAAGGTTTATGTCTATAATACATTTATATTAAAATAAAATATAGCACATAAATCTCGATGTTTTGACATATCGCTATTGTATTCGTGCGAAGCCGGGGCGAAATATACCTAAAACTCAATTAGACATCCATCTTACTACCAACTTTTTCACAAACAAATTCCTTTAAAAACATTAAAAAAACAAGTTTCGCCGATAAAATCGAATAGCTTTCGAAGTTAATTTACTTGTTAGCTTTACATTGCGGGCCGCAATCGGAGGGAATCATTACCGGGCCATTTGCGGGGGGCAATCTAGTTAAACATTGACGTTAAATAATGATTCCTATTTCCTTTGGTTCCGTTGCTTCGAGACACGGAGCTAAGTGATTCGAGACGCAAAAGTTTGTAGATGGTAATGTTTTATTTTATTTTTGTTGAGTTTTTAGTATTGGAAATGTAAATTTGATTTTTACTGGCTCTTCGTCTAAGTTTAGGAGGACTTGTCCAGATAAAGCGCCTTGAAAGTTTTGTTTTGTATAATGTCCTGTGATGTGACAAAAGATAACAATTGCATATGGTAGGTAAATCATGTGTAACCCTCGGTTGGTAAGGTATGATTCCGTTCCCCGCTGCACCTGGCAGTGCTGCCGCAGCAGTTCTGTCACGTCACTACGCGTCCACTTACATTTTCTATCGGTTCGTATGAGTTTACATTCCGAGAACGGCAGCAATGTCGCTTCAATAAATGTATGATTCCGAACCCGAGCACTGCCACGTGCAGCGGGGATCGAAATCATCCCTTTATTCTGTGACTTTTTATGCCAGATTATTATTGCAACTAACAATACTAAAATCATGTCAATGACCAAAGACACTGCAAAATAAAAATATATTTACCCAACATAAAAAAAAAATGTCTTGTTTTCACCCAATCATGGCATTTTACCAGAACGAATTGCACGGTTAATACTAAGTACCTGGTCGACTGAGCTCTGCTCGGGTGAAAATAGAAAATGCTCATTTAATAATATAGGATAGTTCATACTAATTTCATGTTTAGTACATACTAATTCTATGCTGCCATGATAGTAGGTACTTACTAATTCCATGCTGCCATGTCAATATTCTAAGGTAGCCATCTTGTTCTAAACTTTGGGCGACCGAGCTCTGCTCGGGTAATAATACGGAGAAAACTAATTTTCTCAGAAACGAGAACTAGCTAGATCGATTTTTCGCCCCCGTAAACCTATATTGCAACTTTCATCGAAATCGTTAAAGCCGTTCTCGAGAACGTGATTAGAAATATATGTATATATATGACGGAGAGGGTCTCTTTCGTTATTATCAGCCATATTTTAACTACTGAGGACGTGCTGTGGGTAGTGTAAGTTATTGCATAATAGAAAAACCGTTTGCAGTTTAAATCAAATTATAATATATACGATTGATGATAATGATGATGTTTTTCACACACGGTACACGACACAATTATACGGAACGCGCGACAGTTTCTAAACGTCTTTACTGCTTGGCCGCCACCGATTAACTCTGCTCAGCTCCGGCCGGTCCGAGTGTTATGTTGTAGACTCTGTCGAGCCCGATTAGTCGACTCAGTAACGTATTTACGACATGTATTTCCGACATGTGTAACGTATTATATACAAATATTGGTCGTTTAATAGTATAGGATATTGACATGTTCATGAAAGATGCTGGGCACAAGAAAATCCCTGTAACAACATAATCAGGGCTTGATTCTCACATACTCAGAACAGTTTCTGAGAATAAAGTTAATAAGCATTCAGTCTGTCGGACAATTTTATGGTCACGGTCATTGAACGCGAAGTTAACTGGGGATTACCCATGGAAGGTATTTTCCTGTACCTGGCCTCTGTTACAATAACTCGTCTCATTTAGACCTTTGGTTAATAACTGCAGTCATACAAGTGCACGTTTATTGAAGGCATCGGATTGACAATTAAGGATGACAACGTCATATTTACGCATCATGTTTAGTAATTAATATGAAATTAATTAAGAGACGGCTGACAATACATTAATAATAGGAAGAAACAAATAGCGCCAAGCTAAAGTAACTTGGGATGGAAGAAGAACAATTAATCCTACATGATATCAAAAGAAGAAAATAAGAAAGACAAATTGTTTATTCTGCACAAACTAAACGCACATTACAAAATAAAAACTTATAATACACACATCATCACACACATCACACACACACGAACATACACACACACACACACATCACATTTAGGACTTTTAGAAAAGTGTTGAAGTCGTTCCTAATAAAAGAGATGTAACGACACGTAGTGTCTATCTTACTATTTTTAATATTTATACAAGTTTTTAAATTTTCAACGTTTCTGCAACTCATGCATTATTTCTTTGGTACTGAAGATAATTTTTAAATAACACACACACACATACATAAACCCAGAAACTACAGAATGCCACCTGCTACGATCCTTACATACTCCTTTTGCCTCGTTTATATTCATACATCTGGTCATACACGTACGCCGGTTGCGAGTACTACGCACCTAATCTTTCTGAGGAATATCACCAATAAGGTCAGTATATGTCCTCCTAGGGCGAAAAACACCTTTAAAAGTACTCCCATTAGCAAATAAAGTCGTGTAACCACATGAAACTGTTGTGAAACAAAACAATGCAAGTGGATAACACACAAAATAGCATCACGCCTCCCCGAAGGGTTAGGCAGAGGTTTACCTATAGTAACGACCACATTTTGCCGGATACAAGTATATCTTCCCCATTTTACCCTTGTTTATAGATACATCCCCAGATGGACTTGATCGAGATGACCAATCCTCAACAATCTATCGTTTATTAGACTGGACGTGCAACAAACGATGCATACCATTCCCACCCTTGATTTATGTCCAACTCTCGATGCACAGACGACTCTCATTTATATCAATGTGGAGAAAAAAGCTTTTAACGTAAATGTTATTCAAAGTAACCGTAGTAATAATTAATGTTTCGGTGAAATGTTCTGATGACAGTTCAGATTTGTGTTGTGATTGGAAAGTTTGTGTGGTTCATTTTTTAGCTTTAGCTAAAAAATCCACAAAATTTCATGAATAATAAGATGAAAGTGCAATTTTATTTACAGATTTTCGGTAAAGGTTTTTATAATATCATATAGGAATCTAGGAATCTGTTGCTTAATTCTTGATTTAATTGGTATAAATTGGTCTTTCTATCCAACGAGGCAACGCTGCCAACCTTTTGGGAACTTTTCCCGCTGACAGCGATGCGGAAGAATTTTTTGACGCCCAATGAGCTCTTCCCTTTATTTTTATTTTTTCCTTTACATAATATCTAAAATAGTTAGTTGTATAAACATAGTTGGTCTTTGAATCTGGTGAAGGTTAATTTGTATGTTGGACCGATGGCCGGTGGAATCGACGAGTGCTGGAGTGGATACCGCGTACCATCAAGTGTAGTATGGAATCTCAGCTAGATGTACCTTAAAAAAGTGGCTGGAACAGACAGTGGCGCAATCTGAGTGGCCTATGCCCAGCAGTGGATTGCGATAGGCTAAGTTAATTAAATTGTAAGAATTTTAAGAAAAATGTAACCTACGTATCTACTTTAATTCTTTATCAAAATAATTGAGGAACTGTAAAACAAAAGTTAATCTAATTTGTTCAAAACTGTAAAGAATCTTCGCAAAAACTACCAGGGCGTCATAAATCAAAGATGGCCGTAAGTGTTTGCGCAAATATAGAAGGAGCGTCAGTACTAGGAGAGAAGCCGGCTGAGACGACCATAAATAATATTTAGGAGCCATCGATAACCTGTCTGCCAGTGGCCGTTGATACTGAAGAATGGCCGCAATCTCTTTGTATATATATGCATTTCAATATTTTCTCTATGCATTTAAGGAAAGAAAGGCTTATCGGATTTGGCAAAGGTGATTCTGACGTAGGGACCTATTTGTTTAAGGATTTTACATATCTCTTGCTCTGTAAGTACACCCTTACACCCCTGAATGCCGGGGTGTATGACTATCATTACAGCATAGGTTTTGGAATTTGAAAAAAGAACTGTCATACTCATACTGCACGAAGAATATTTTTAAAAAGTTAATTTTTTTTTTCTCGGTATCGATTAATTACTCGAATCGGAATCTAGACAATTTATTTTATAAAGATTTTATTTTAAATATGGAACTATTTGTTTCCACATCGTATGTTAGATGGAATCGATATAAAAATCAAACTGGCCAGCAAGATTTGACGCGATTGCGTGCGTGAAAAAAAAAAGGCAGTCTACTAGTAGGCGCGAAAGCATCGCGAAAATAATTAATTTTCTTGTTTGAGTTGTTTTTCAAAAGTTTTAAACATGTCTAGTGACGAAGACATAGATCTAACGCCCAATTTTATTAAAGAAAGGGCAAAAACAGTTGTCGAAAATATATTACCGCCGAACTCGAAAGAAAGATATGTAAAGGCATACGACGAATTTATGAAATGGCGGTCAGAAAAAAAAGTGAAATCTCTTTCTGAAAGTGTTTTTATATCATATTTTGATGAATTATCTAAGAGGCTACAACCTTCCAGTTTATGGTGCTTTTATTCCATGCTAAAATCTACAATGATGACAAAACATGACGTGAATTTGAAAGATTTTTCTAAACTTACTGCTTTCTTGAAAAGGCAGTCTGACGGCTTTAAAAGCAAGAAATCGAAGGTATTTACTGCAGAAGAAGTACAGAAATTCTTAAATGAAGCTCCGGATGAAATTTATTTAGCAATAAAGGTACCTACGTAATTACTTGCCCTTTTTAATAAGTTACCAAAATATTTCACAAAAATACTATGCGAATTTGGTGCCTTTAATACAACTTATGTCTTTTTTACAGGTTGTTCTAATTTTTGGGATATCGGGAGCCTGCAGAACCGTGGAATTGACAAACTTGACAATAGAAAATGTAGAAAAACATAACAAATTACTACTCATAAAACTGCCTAACACGAAAACTAAAATTGACCGGTCATTTGTTGTGCATGAAGAATTTGCAAATTATGTTGAAAAATATCAAGCTCTTCGGCCTGAAAACGTGGATACAAATCGTTTTTTTCTTAATTACAGTAAAGGAAAATGCCACAGACAAGTAATAGGAAAAAAAAAATTTACAGGCATGCCAAAGCAAATAGCCACATATTTAAAACTGAGTAACGTAGAGTTATACACCGGGCATTGCTTTCGCAGAACATCAGCGACTCTATTGGCTGATTCGGGAGCCAACCTCACTCTGTTAAAAAGGCACGGCGGCTGGAAGTCCAGCAAAGTGGCCGAAGGTTATATCGAAGATTCGATGGCAAACAAAAGCAAAATTACTTCTAAAATAACAGAAAATATAAACTTAAAATCACCACGTCAAAGCACATCATCTGAGCCATTTTTTAATGAAGAAAATAGTACCAGTCAACTGCCGCCATTTACGATGCAAGAACCTCAAGTCACTCAAACTCAAGTCTTATCATCACAAACTCATATTCAAACTATAAATATACCTAAAAAGAACGTGACCATATCTCTTACAAATTGTAATAATTTTACTATTAATTTTAATTAAATACACATTTTTTTCTTCTTAATAAATGTTCATTGAAACCTGCTGTCTTGTTGTTTACTTACCTCACAATCGATATGTAAAGCAGAGTATTTATCTCGGGCGTAAGCATCAATTGCATACTCGGGTTAATTAGCGCCTTCGCTTCGCTCAGGCGCCAAAAACCTCGTATGCAATTGATGTCATACAGCCCTTGGTTAATAATCTACTATAAAAACTCTTGGGATATCTCTCCATATTTTTATCAATAACAATCAATCAGCCTAGCCTTTTCCCAACTATGTTGACTGCTTATAAGACCACCACAACACACAGGTACTGGTGGCAAAAATAATACAGCTATTCATGTATTTATAAAGGCAGACATGATGGACTTTGAAATCATTATAAAAAACCCGAATGCGGGGACTAAATAAATACCCATTTTGTAGAAATAAATCTGCTATGCGAAGAGATTCATTAGCGTTTTGTGCCAATTAAGATAAAACGTTTAGAGATGTTGGCGGCTGATATACACGTCGCAGTAAGATGGTTATAGCCATGATATGGTTATATCCCTAGGGATATAGCTATATACCGTAATATAGTTATATGAATGCGGTTTTTGGTTCTAGCCAAAATTTTCAAAGATATATGACATTTACCAAACTGCACTGCATTACGGCCCTCCGTCTTACAAAGAAGAGGTCTTTGTCCCAGAAACATATAGGCATAGTGCTTGTGCTAAACAAATTATATCTTCATTATCGACATCACTACAATATTAGTCTATCTAATTACAAAATCACGGAAGGAAAATTACTTTATTACCTTTGCTATGAATAATTAAATATGACAGAACGAGGGAAATAACAGTAGTAATCATTTACATTGTAAGAACTTGTTTCATAATTATTGTTTTTACGCTATAATAGTGACGACGAATGTAGTCCAATCACTTCTCAAAATTGCGGTGACAATCCTGTTTTATTTCTCATAATCGGAAAGTGGTGTTCGTTTGATCCAAGTAGCGGGTGGAAGACGGTGCTCCCCACCCTCGGGTGGGGAAAGACTCATAGTAATTGCTTCCCTCTCAAAGACGGAAATTAATTAAAAAAAATGGAACTAAAGGTTAGGTAGTTGACTACGAAATTTTTTACTAAGGAGGTTATTACACTATCATATCTATGATCAAAGATATAATCAAATTGTAAAATAGACATTTATTAATAAATTTCAATTAATAAATGTAAATAGACATTTATTAATAAATGTCTATTTTATGTCTATCAATATCATATTATATCACATACCTATCTACGAAGCTCACAAATTACCCATAATATGTCTATTTTACATTTTAATTATAGAAAAACCCCCTTATAGAAAAATATCGATTTAAAAAAATGCTGCGGTCTTGTTAGTGTATAAACAGCCAGTGTGAATTAAAAAAAATACCTATAGGTGGAACGACCCGCGGCGATGACGCGGCGTGTTCCATATTAAATTTTTTTAAAGGCTAATTTGGTACTAGAATACTCATGTTTTTATTATCAATACATATTTTAGAAAAACTATTTTTTTTTTACTTTCCTTACTTTCGAAATGTAAAGTAGAGTGAAAGTCATCAATTCCTTTCGACCCTTGTATAACAATCAACTATTTCAGTGTCGTCATTTTTTGTCGCAATATTTGATTACAGTCCGGCCGTCAAGAGAATGCGTTCTTGAAACCTGTCAGTTTCATACTAACCAATATGTTTTGCGAATTTGATCCTTATTACTACGAGAAATTGTCCGCAGTGTGACTGCAAGTTTTACCAGCAAAACTTTAAAACAGTTAACTTCCCAAATAAAACCAAGGGAATGCCGTGGCCCCTGGCAACATGGCAACCGCCCTGAGCGGGAGAAGTTATTTGATAATTTCCCAACCAAAAAAAAATGTTAGGCAAAGTGTTATTAAGTTAGGTTTGGGCCTGATCTTTTCCAGTTGTGTCGAATTACCGTACCATTGAACGATGTGAGTGAGGGAAGAGGGAGTGCAACTGTGTTTGCGCAGACGCTTACGTGTAACAGCATAATTGGTTAATCTCCGTTGAGATTGACCACCGTGATCGGAATTCGGTCGAGATTATATTAATACTAGTTGCGCCCCGCGGTTTCACTTGCATAAGTTTCGATCCCCCCGGAATATCGGGATAAAAGTATTCTATGTCCTAACCCAGGCAAATTCATGGCAAATTTTATCCAAGTCCGTTCAGCCGTTTTAGCGTGAAAGCGTAACAAACAAACAAACTCACTTTTGCATTTATAATATTAGAAGCCAGGATTATTGGGTGTTTCCATCAAGAATTTCTCAGCAGTGCCCCGTTATTTGGATTTGTGCCCGGTTGATGGCAATAAGCTCGGCCCCTATTACAGCAGACTTAACGTAACTGGCAAAATGTGTGTGTACTAAGTACCTTTAAATACTGACGTACAATTCTGCCGGTTTTGAGTGTATTTTATGTTACGGTAGGTAACTTAATAGTAGTCTTCTTATTGGTACATATTACAACACCAAACATTAAAGCCCAACTTTACAGGCACCAGTGAGACCAGCAAGGATAGCAGTGATAGCCAAGTGTCCGCCAGACTGCCAAGTCATAGGTCTCGAGTTCGAAGCCAAGGCACGCACCTCTGACTTTCAGATTCATGTGCGTATTGTTTAATATTACTTGCTTCAAAAACGGTGAAGGAAAATAGAGTTTAAAACCGGCATGCCTGAGACATATTTTTCGACGGCATGTGAAGCCAAGTCAGAGGCTCATGAGCGGCTTTAAAACTCTGACACCAGGTTAGTAACTAACCACACGAAAAGTAATAGTAGATAAGGCACTAAAAAATCGCTAACATTCTAATTTTAAAATTGCCCAAAAAGCAAGCAGCACAATTTTTGAACAAACAGTAAATACACCGGATTACAGAGCTAGTAAAAACTCGCTAAGACTAGCAGTATAGTCTACAGAATTATTTACCTAAGCTTTTGAGACAGTCCAAGAGGCTACAATCTTCGGAACCACGAGCCACGATCGCCAATTTATCATTGCATCTTTGAACTTCGAACCCGGAGGATATTCTTAAAGTGTTTGCGGTTTCAATTCTTATTCTGCAATTTTTGTTTGTTCCGTTTGAGTGTAATTTCGTGTTCTTTTTTATGTGAGACAAGATATTGGGAAAGGGGGTTTTAAAACTTTAATGTGATTTTGTTTTAAGTGAGTTGTTTAATAATATATCTATGGGTATATGAGAGCTAGGTACTTTGCTTACAACCATAATATTATTCGTACTTGGGCGACCGAGCTCTGCTCTGGTGGAAATAGAGAATGCTCATTTAATAGTATAGGAAACGTCATACTAATCCATGCTGTCATGATAGTAAGTACTTACTAATTTCATGGTGCCATGATCATTATTCTAATGTCATTATTGTCATGTCATTATACATTATCTTGTTCTAAACTTTGGGCGACCGAGCTCTGCACGGGTGAAAATACGGAGAAAACGAATTTTCCCAGATATGAGACCTGGCTAGATCGATGTTTTGGCCCCGTAAACCCTTTATTGCGACTTTCATCGAAATCGTTAGAGCCGATTTCGAGAACGTGAGTACAAATCTATATGATACATGCAAATATTGCTCGTTTAATATTATAGGATATATTTAATTGAATTCGTGGATTTATACAACCACTTAAAATATATACCTTTTTCAGGGGTTTTCAATTAAGTATTGAAGAATACATTTCTAAAGGTTTTCCTACCTTAGCACAAATATACCTTTGAGTAAAACCATTAAACTTATGTTTATCGCATTTATAGTGCGCTAAGCCAATTCCAACTTCCCCAAAATAAAATTAGCTGATGATAAAATAAAAGCTACCTGGCAAATAATAAATAATGAAACAGGTAGGAAAAAACAGCGTAATACTGAATTAAATTTAGAGACTGCACATGGCCCCATCAACTCATATGTAGAAATAGCTCAGGAATTTGAAAAAATTTTTGCTAATATTCCCATTAAAACTACTGAAAATTTTAATTCATAACCCGCGCTTTTTGCCACCTTAAAAATTATGTAAAGGTATGGCCTTTAGAGTTTAGGTTTCAGCATACAAACCCCCAGGCTGTTATAAAAGCTTTTAAAGATCTTAAAATTAAATCAACAGAAGATCTCTGGGGAATGTCTGTAAAAGTCTGTAAACCTATCTTCGAAACCATTGCGCCCAATTTAGCTTTCATATTTAACCCCAGTGTAGACCGAAGAGTCTTTCCGGATCTAATGAAACACAGTAAAGTAGTTCCTTTGTTTAATCCGGTAATTGTAAGGAACCCAACAAGTATTATAGGACTGTGACAATTCTGCCAGTTCTCAGTAAGGTGTTTGAAAAGTCGATGCTCAATAAAATGTTACGTCACTTTGATAAAAATTCCATCTTCCATGAACAACACAGTACGGTTTCACCAAAGGGCGTTGTACCACTAACGCCGGTGTCACATTTTTAATGCCTGGGAAGAAGCACAAGATGCCACTGGTATCTTTTGCGGCCTCTCGAAGGCGTTTGATTGCGTAAACCATGAAACACTTCTGACGAAACTAGAAAACAATGGGATTAGGAATACAGCTCTTGATTTACTAAGATCATACCTTAAAGATAGAAAGAATAATTTCAAAAGAAATATCTATACCAAAAAAATATTATTTATAAACCAGCAATAAATATAAATGAGAGAACAGAAATAAATGCAGCCCGTGATTCGAGGATACACCCCGGTCGACTGCGCTTCGTCCGAAACTCCGAACCGTCGCATTCGATTGAAAACGTGCCTCACTTACAATGCCAAGATTTGCTGTCCAGTATATGGATAAACATTTGTTATGTACTACATTCATGGGCTGAATTTTAATGTTGTATTTTAAAAAGTTATTTCTGATTAAAAACAATGTTATCTTTACATATATATGTCACGGCTAAAACCCAAAGTGCGGCTACAACTAGTTTTAACCAGCTGCAACTAGGTGCGGCCGGTAGCAGTTGGTTAAACTTGCGTTTTTTTAATACTCTTCGGTTTTCTGTATAACCTGCTGCAGCGTATGTTTGTGGTCTACGGTGCTAAAGCTTTTATGGAATCCGGCTTGTTCGGGAGGCTGGAAGTCGTCAAACCTGCACGCGAGACGGTTCATGATGACTCTTGAAAACAGCTTGTAGTCATGGCTCAGAAGTGTGTTGGACCTATAGTTCTTAAGCATTGTCGCCCTTTTTAAGGAAGAGTACCACCACACCATGCATGCATGTTCTAAGCCTGTGGCGTTTGTCCCTCGAGCATGATGGAATCGAACAGCTTCTGGAAGGGCTTAAGAACGGCTTTTTCACCGGCCTTCAGGAGCTCGGACGTAATTCCGTCATCACCTGGCGACTTGTTGTTTTTAAGCTGCTTCAGAACCATCCTAATTTCGTATAAGCTGACGTCCGGGATGTGTTCGGTATAGTGTCGGGTCAATCTAGCTCTTGGGTCGTTTGCCAGATTCGTATCGGGTTACTGGTTGACGTGTATAACTGTCCATAGGCCTGTAATTCTGTAAATTCTGTGAAGAATTACAAGTAAGCAGCCGCAAGAAAAAGGTTTTTGATAATATTCAACAGTTGTGGTCACTGGTAGACGTTATTATTGATTGCAGAACATTTACAGAATATCATATGCAGAGATACCTACATACTTCTTATCATGTGAAAAACTTAACCATAGAAATATTTATAGAAAAAAAAAAACCGAAAAAATTGAATCATTACACATTCATTTGAAGTTGAAAACGTAATTATTTTGGTCCTGATCGAAAGAACTGCCCTTTTTAAAGAAAGTTTCTGGATCTACCATTAAAATCCAATTTTCCTTTCCCGTAACTCTCAAATACATCCCAATCAAATCTTCCCAACATAACCTATATTTAGCAAATAGATAATGAACTATTTCGCCGACCTACAGGGGTGTAATCAAATGCTGTACATCGGAACTGGGGACCCAACGCGATTAGCAGACGAGACCAGAAAGTTAATGCTGTTAATAGGTAAGCGAATTGCAAGGCGGAAATTGCGTCCCACTTGGGATAGAATTTGGTTGATTGGGCACTGGGTTAGAGGTCCTGCATAGGTAGGTATTTATTACCCGACTGCTCCAGAAAGAGTATAATGTTTTTCGAGATTATGCTTGCATGTATGTCTATTTCTTCGGCACGCTCTGTAGCCTAAACGGCGTGATAAATTTTAATGTATGTGGTGACGTTAGATTCGTCTTAATTGTGGGAGTGACATAGGCTATATAATATTTATATATTGCATCTGCAAATACAAAAAAAGGCAAGGGTGGGTTTAAAAATAAATTACAATAATATTGGTATCAAATAAAATCTAGTAATGAGTCAATTTAAGATATATAATATATTAAGTATATATATATATAATAATATATACATTATATACATTAATAAAACAAAAAGCTTGAAATAAAGCAAATTATTTAGAAAAAAACACTTAAAACAGAAATGTGAAAAACAAGCATTATAATCTATATAATTTTGGTATTGCAGAACCCGTCTGCGATACCAAAATTCTATAGATTGTTTTTTAGATGGAGAGGAATTAAGGCTAATATGCCATAACCTAGGAAATAAAGGACTTTTATAAATGAGTTCATGATACTGATGAATGGCTAGTATGAACAATTTCCTATTATTTGGGAACACTATGAACAGCTTTTAAATCTGTCCATGTTGTTCAGTAAAAAATAGCAGACGTCTTTTAATTATAATAGTTTTAAATAATTAATAATTACTAATTTATTTCACAAAAATAATACAACGGATTACTCATACTTTAAGGCTAAACAAGAAAAACTGAAACAATACAAAATGAGTGTGTGTGTATCTGTGTGTATGTGTGTGATTTTGTGTAAGTAATAATTACAGAATGAGTGTTGGGATGGCATTGCGTCAGCACGAATTGATGAACGAATGAATGAATAAATATTTATTTACGAATAATTGTAATTATCACCATTTATTTGAGGTCAGCGAAAAATATCTTTTTTTTCCATACTGGTCTATATCAGCCGTTATCTCTGTAATCACCCCATTACTATATTAATCATTTTTCACTCAGTTCATCCTATTCTAGCAACTCCTTTAAATCCAGAAGTAGAATATTGTAATCCAAAACTATAGCAAGTTCTGAAGTGAAAGTAAATCCTGAAGACATGCTTCAAGAAAAACAAAACAATACCTCAGTACATATACTACTTTGTGAACTGAAGGCAACTGTGAACCTGTCTCACCGCCGACGAGGAAGCGACTATCAACGATTTTCTTGCTCTAGAAACGTACAAAAGATTGTAAAGTCCTGTGTAAGAAAAAAGAGATACATATTTCATAGTTGATCGCTGACTGTTCACACCGCTGCCGCTGGCGAGTACTCGTTTTTCGCAGACAACACTAGCTATTAAGAGGAGGCTCCCTAAATTGTATGTTAATTTACATTAATATTCTGAAACAGTCACTCATACAATCAAAATGGAACTTTAGTAATTTATTTATTGGATCTTTTCTTTCCATGTGCAAAGACAGTTACGTAATTGTAACATTTTCGTTCGATTTATTCTTTATTCGAAAATCATGTCTTTTTAAAAAGAATATTTAAATAAAAATAAGATTACTCGGCTTTTATGTATAAAATAAGTATTTTCCACCAACAAGATATTTTTTAAGGAAAGGCCGGTCGGGGACGCCCTAGAAGGACATATACTGACCTTATTGGTGATGTTCTTCAGAAAGGCCAAGTGCGTAGTACTCGCAATCGGCGGGAGTGTATGACCAGATGTATGAACGTAAACGAGGCAAAAGGAGTATGTAAGGATCGTAGCAGGTGGCGTTCTGTAGTTTCTGCCTACCCCCATGGGAAGAAGGTGTGAGTTTATGTATGTATGTATGTAAGATATTTTTTCTCTAGAACAATTTTATTATTACTTTAGTTATAAACGAATGACGATAAGAATTGAGACTTACGACATTTAGTTCCGTGCTAGAACGCGACCAAAGAGCGCACGCAATATTCAACTTTATTACTGATGTATTAGCGTTTAGCACATAGTGGAGTGGCGGGGTGCATCAGGGCGGAGTTTGCGTGGAAATTGTCTTTGTAGTGCCTGGTCTTAGCGAGAGTACTCACTAAGCGACGCTCGCTTTGCAGAAACTCACGCTTGGTACTTTTGCATACCAGCGAGTAATCGCTCTTCGCCGTGGCGTATGATACGTGCCACTAAAGATGAGACTTGACGCACCAAGTGGTTTGACATGCGCAGTAGACGATTTATAGATCTCTTTAGCGGTATGAAGTCTAACCCGGGGCGTCATCGGGGCGGCGAAAAGAGCGCGGGAGGCGCGGTCAAGTCTCATCTCAATCTTCAATCACAATTGCCATGGTGCATTTAAGAAACGATGGTGTGTGTAGACCTAAGTATGGATTGTTAGTGTATTATCGAAATTATTATAAATACTGAAACAGCACAAACAGGAAAACACCAAACTGTACACAACGTATAAAATATATTAATTACTTAATATTTTATGTTTTCATTGTACTAGTTTTTTTAAGTGAAAACTTCTTTAGGCGCGTTGGGCATTTTTGAGATGGGACTAAACCATTGATTTCGCGACACCATGACGACACCTCATTTTTGTGAACGCGATTGAGCTCTTTATTTATATTACGTTACGGATACTATACAAGTATTTTTACTTTAAAGGTTTCGGAAGTATTTTTTTTTGTAAACGCGATTGCGCTCTTTATTGAAATAAGGTTACGGACCAATGTTCTATACAAGTATTTTTCTTCCACCAAGGCGATCATTTTTTTTAAATATTTAATTTATGTTACGCAGAAATACAGATATTTATTTTTATTTTTTATTACTTTTAAGTACATACTATGTTAAGCTGAATCACGCATATTTAAGTGGAAAATAATACTTATCCGATATGACAGGTCACACAGGGAGACGTCATTACGTCATTCCTTAGGTAATTGCTGAAAACCAGTGCTGTTGAGTTTGTCCGAATTCACAGCTATTCGCTGAATTTTCGCCGAATTTTCGCTGAGCAATGACCTATTCTTGCACAGATGCGACGCACAGCTTAATTTGTTTTGTTATTTGTTACAAAAGTAGTTAAATCTGCAATCGGCATTTTGTTTTTGTTATGCTTTTGTTGTCATTTGCCAATGTTGCAACAGTGATTACTTAATATTTTCTTAGGTCCGTGGCCTTGACATTAACTAATGAACCAGTGTTATAATTAAGCTATGAACATTGTCATACTTATTTTGTATTGTGTGTATTTTGTCTAGTTTTTTTTTAAATGTGCGTTTTGTTTGTGCAGAATAAACAAGTTTTCTTTCTTTCTTTTTAGGGTTCCGTACCCAAAGGGTAAAGCGGGACCCTATTACTAAGACTCCGCTGTCCGTCCATCTGCCTGTCTGTCCGTCTGTCACCAGACTGTATCTCATGAACCGTGATAGTTAGACAGTTGAAATTTTCACAGATGATGTATTTCTGTTGCCGCTATAACAGCAGATACTAAAAAAAAACAGAATAAAATAAATATATAAGGGGGCTCCCATACAACAAACGTTATTTTTTTTTGGTGTTTTTATAGATAATGATACAGAACACTTCGAGCGCGAGTCCGACTCGCACTTGGCCGGTTTTTCTTTCTTTCCGTCTTTCGTGGCACGTGTTTACTGTCTGCTCGCTGCTCGCCATCTCGTTTTTAGTTGTTAGCATACGTCCTTCTCGCTAAACGCCCGTTGTGGCACAGGTGCCGAAGCCATGATATCATTTTTCTTTCCTGTTTTCAAATTTAGAGCGGAACTGATGATGCATGTTTCTGCGATAAAAATCCTATCGATTAATTTAAAATATTATTGCTTTGTTTTTTGAATTAGTTGTTTATTTAAAGTTTTAGCTAGATAGATATTATAAGTAAAAAACAAATTGAAAAAGACCGCAGCAAGGGAGCAGTGATGGTCCAGTGGTAACAGCCGCAACTTACGAGTTGTGGTGGTAGGTTCGAACCCTGACAGGCGCTTTACTTTGTATAAATTAAGTCATCACTACTGCTCCCAAAACGGTGAAGGAAAACATCGTGAGGAAACCAGTATGGCCTAGAACTAATTATTCGTAGAAATGTGACATCAACCAACCCGCACTGGGCCCGCGTGGTGGATTACGGCCCACTCCCTCTCACAGAGAGGAGGCCTATTTTTTTTGTGTGGGAAATGATCAAATAACTTCTCCCGCTCTGGTCGGAGCGGGAGGGCATATCAGACTCTTACTGACTAAAACCCACTCGTGTTCCTTCGGTTTCTCTGTTGCCGGGGGCCACGATCTCCCTTTCGGTTTTCTTCGCACCCCCGGCAGGCATCGGCGCTATTCAATTCAATTCTGCTGACATCTCTTTGAGGCACAGAGAGGAGGCCTGTGTCCTGTTTCCCAGCAGTGAGAATATTATCAGCTCTCATTGGCAGCTCGATCACGGTGGTGACGGAAGTAACTGGTGCTTGTAGTACAAGCCTGTCCTCCTACTTTAAGGTCCCAGTTGCACATGACTTATATCTTGCCACTAAGTTATAAAGTCTTATTTAAGGTACAATAACTGCAAAAAGGTTTAAGTCATGAACAAATAAATATTTTTTATTATAAACTGACTAGCTGCCCGGCCCGGCTTCGCACGGGTAGCATTAAGAACTTATTTACGGCGCACCTAACTACCTACCCTACCTACCCGACCTACCCTACCTACCCTACCTACCCTACCTACCCTACCTACCCTACCTACCCTACCTACCCTACCTACCCTACTTACCCTACCTACCCTACCTATCCTACCTACCTACCCTACCTACCTACCCTACTTACCCTACCTACCCTACCTACCTACCCTACCTACCTACCCTACTTACCCTACCTATCCTACCTACCTACCCTACCTACCTACCCTACTTACCCTACCGATCCTACCTACCTACCCTACCTACCTACCCTACTTACCCTACCTACCCTACCCTGAGTTTTCTTTGCTATAAACCTCTCGGAGCCCGAGACCTTTCCAACGAATGCAAAACCGTGGAAATCGGTTCGTGTGTTCTGGAGTTATAGCGTCCGGAAGGAAAACCTGACTTATTTTTATATAGTAGATTATGAAAGGACCATGAAAACGAGTTTTTGTTTTGTTTTATGTCCATTCCATTGTCCATGCAATGAATTTTTGGATGCAGGCAGCGTAGACCCAGTCCTTGTAATACTGCTTAGCCTAGCTCTTTAGTGTGAATGTAACGCAAATTTTCCCACTACTTGTTCTTTTTTGTATTTGTGACTTTTTTTGCGTCATTTTTGACCTCAAATAATTTTCTTTCTTTCTATATCCAATGCTAGCCGTCCAGCAGTTGACGGCTAATACCGAACATACCTAATATATCAAGTTAAAAAAAACGTATTTTTTCTCTAATAGGTGCTTATCCTCTTGGATGTGTAGATACGTGATAAGCACCATGTCTCCCTTTCGCCTCTTCTAATTGGAATTCCCAAAATTCATTTTTGACTAACACTTCCATTTAATATGGCTTTGATATACCTAATTTCAGTCTTCTTTTCCTTTAAGTTAGGTCATTGTTAATTTATTTGGGATCAACAGCATAACCTCTTCTTCTAAACAACTCCTTTTGCCATCATCTTATGGCTAATTCCTATATTTACGGACCGTTAATGTTAATACTCTTGTATCTTTACCAATAATGAAGCAAAGACCTCATCGTTTTTCATAGTAGACCCTCCCATTTATGGAAGTAGCTATTACAGGTAAAACTAGCTTACGAATCTAAAAAATGTTACCATTGGTAAGCAAAACGATTCGTTTTTGTTTATAGGAAACGAGCATTAGAGGTCACTCCAATTCTGGCAAAAACCTCTTTCTCGCAATCCTTCCAGTGTTAATTAAAAATGTGAATGGTTGTAGGAAAACAGTACTCTAATTGCGTAATACACGATCAATCACAATTTGTTTCGATTTGAAACAGATTGCTAATCCATTGCTTCATGCGTTGGAAAAAAAAGTCTGCTCAACAACGTAAATAACGCAATGATTGTTGTTGAACTGTCAAAATTAAACAAATGAGTCGTCATCGTTTTCGAAAATAAGTTACGTAATTAAATACTGGTAAACTAAACAAAACATGGATAGATTGTGAGAAAGATTACTTGGGTATGCACTCCCGCGCAGCGCCTGATCATATGAGGATACTGAGATACGAGTCGAATATGGCAAAATAACAAAAACTTTAAACCTTTCAGAACAGTCGTTTATATCATAAAATTAAGTGGTTTTCCATAATATAAAAAAGTGTGAACAGAAAAGAACCTGAGTACAAAACTTTTTTTTGCGTCTTTAAATACTTTAGCGACGGTAGGTGTAATTATATATTATTTTTAAGACACGGGTAAATCCGTGAGTCATGCCTGACTATCGGATCTTGAGAAATGTTTGTATCTATATGTGTTATGTACTCGTGAACAAGTATATCCAGTTATTTGTGTAGAGATAGCAACACAAATGTGTTAATGTAAGGTTTAAGTAGTTTTGTGTAAATTTAAACGTCATAATTTATGTCATATTTTTCATAATCGTCATAGGAATTTGTAATTCCCGAAAGATTTGAAAGGTTTTGAAAATTAGAATTAGAAGAAAATATTATGACATTAAAGGTTAATTTTGGTTGACTTATGCCCATTTTCACCTTCACTAAGTGACACTTAAATGAATCCCTAAGTAAAAGTGCATTGTTGGATTTTCAACTCTCACCGCTAAGCCTAGCATTGAAAATCAAATAGTGCACTCGTATTTAGGAACTTATTTAAGTGTCACTTAGTGAAGGTGAAAACGGGCATCAGAACTTTAATATATAGAGGGTCTAAAGGTCTAAAGACTTTTGTAATGCAATATGTTTTTTAATTCACTCTCAAGTTCGTGGGTAAGGAAATAAATCAATACTTACCTATAATTCTGCACTAATGGTCGTATCCGGTGGAATTCACATTCCGGTTGAATTTAGTTAGGTAGATATTAATATAAAATATTTAGGCTTTTGGATTTTCCGCATGAATCAAAAATCCCACAAAAATATCAGAAGAAAAAAAAAACAATAAAAAAATTCTGTACTGAGAAAAATAACCGATATCCAACAAAAATACCTATGCCAGGAAGGCTCATGTCAGGATAAAATTGCAGCTACGTCATAATGTTTAATTGCCAATGACGTAATCAATAATATTAATACTAAAATAAAATGAATGATTAATATTTTACCTTGCGAACGGTACAAGGAACAACAAAACTACGTATTCGTAAGTATTTAACGACCGGACTTGACCTCCACGAGCCAGTATCTGAAGTCGACCATCGCGATCTGGTCGCAACACTAGAAAATTATTTATTTAAAAAAAAATAATAATATTTATTAAAATAAATTTATTTATTTAAGTGATGACAGTGTGTTTTTTATAATAAAAAGTGTTAATTTATTTGAAAAAAATGTGGAAAAGTTGTGTGTTTTTTGTGTCTACTTTACTATGGAATTCTGTCCGTAAGTATCTGATCATCTGACTGAGAATTCACATGCGAATTAAGACCTTAAACTTGGTGAACAAACGTTATATTAGCATAAATTATTTTGGAGTTCAGAACTAATATTCTGATCAAACATTTCGCGTGCAGCAAGAATTAAACAAACTGATCAAGTCACGTTGTTTCGTGATTAAAGAACGTGATTTTAAGATAGAAAATTAGCATTATTAATATCTATTACACCGCGTGATAGTGAGGTAGATTATATTATTATTTGCTTCATAATTATATATATTTTTTATTTGATTACATTTGTGTGATCTGTTATTAAATGAATAAAAAAATGAGCTACCTTCTTTAAAAAATAATTATCTGCTTTATGAGGAAAATAAGGAAGTAAATTCTGCCTCAAGACGACTTGCTTTGTCTTGTTTTTTCACTTAGTTACTTACCTCAAAAGGACTAGTTTTTTTATGTATTTTCGCGAAAATCTTCGTTAAAGTGTATGGATAACATAGTAATTAATTAGGATTATGAATTTGATTTTTCGATTTCTTACGTAGACGTTCATATAAAGTTATCGCGGCATGTTTAATGAGAAACGTCAAATCGGGCTTTTTAGATTGTCACGAGATTAAGCAGGTATTTTCTAGCAGTTGTTCTTCATATTTTATATTTTTAATAGCTCGTTTTAGGGTTCCGTAGTCAATAAGGAACCCTTATAGTTTCGCCATGTCCGTCTGTCTGTCTGTCCGCGGTTTAGCTCCGAGACTCTTAGTACTAGAAAGCTGTAATTTGGCATGGGTATACATATTAATTACGCCAACAAAGCCAAAAAAAATTGTAGGGTACATCCCCTACACGTAAAGTGAGGATGTTTTTCCTTTCTTTCTCATAGTATGGGGTATCGTTGGAAAGGTCCTTTAATAAAATTGTGAGTTTGTGAATACTATTTTTGAATGCAGGGATCCGTTTGCGAAATATTAAACTTTAAAGTGCTCATTTTTGTTAGAGTCAAGTGTCTCCCCCCCTGCCAGCTAAACGGTTGGTTTTGGATATGCGAAAATAATCACGGCAGTCGTTTATATAACGAAATTAAAAGGAAAACTATCACAACTAAGTAGGCTCTATAAGTTAACGAGTAATAATCGACCAACTTATATTTGCAGTTGCAAAAACATGTTCTCCCATACATTCCGTATGGGAGAACTTTTTTTCAACTACAAACTGAAGTTTGTTTATGGGATAAATTCATTTCAACTACGGAACCCTTCATTGTGCGTGGTCCGACACGCACTGGTTAATATTTTTATTTAAATTCTACCCATTTAGCAAACCAAATCAAACTAGTTTGTTCATAAGTATAGTATCTCTAATTAGTTCTGTTTCAATTAGGTAGGTGCTTATTCTATAAAATTTTCCTTATTTAAAGCATTATCCTGGTCAAATTTGGTTCCAGCTGTCATTCTTGGATCTTTGACAGTCGTTACGGGTCGTCAAAAGCCCGAAAGTCTGACAACCAGTCTTACCAAGGGATATCGTATTACCCAGTTACTGGGTTGTGGAGGTCAGATAGGCAGTCGCTCCATATAAAATACTGGTACTCAGCTGCATCCGGTTAGACTGGAAGCCAATCCCAACATAGTTGTGAAATGGCTAGGCAATATCCTGGTCAAATATACACTCCCGGACATCTGAATCGAGCCACCCTGCATATTTTTTTGAATGACGGTAGAAAATAAAAAAGTGTTTTTGAAGCCACTCACTATCATTTCTGTTTGCCATAGTTCCAAATTTAAAATCGGAACTTTTCTAATGATAAATGATAAATGATTTTATTTCTGTAAATAGGTTTGTACAAACACTTTTACACGTCAATCATATTTTAAAAACTAGATGAGGTCGGCGTTTCCTATCTGACTACTCTGAGAAGAAAGGCCGAAACAAACTCAGAGGTCACAGTCTCTTTTAAAGTCCAGACATAATCTTGGTCAGATCATGTGAAGACCATGTAGATTGGTGTCTGGAGTGGTCTTTTGAGGAAAGCATCACACAGATTGAGAGGGCCTGTCCAGTCAGTGCACGCATTTGTCAGTTATCGTGCAGCTCAACTCAGAATTAAGGAGCTCAACGATTCGACGAACAATACCAAAGAAAGGACATTTGGGTAGGCCGCATAAACTACTCAAAACTGTCAGAAGTATATGAAGAACTGAATGAAGTTGTACTTTACATTTCGCTGACTGAAGAAGTGCTGCGCGGCTACTTCAGTTGCAGTCCGAATGTCAGAATGGAGTAAAAGTATGGAAACCAATTACGATTCTGTTTTTATGTAAAACAAAATAAATAACGAAATAACTATCGATTTATAGATGCTCAAATCAAAACTTGTTGCTTCTTTAAGAGCGACCAAACTCCGACATTATTCACGAATTCTAATTTGGAACAATGATGATACCAACATGATGGCCAGTATGTCAGCTTCAAAACTGCATAAAAACTTTTTCTCAGACTTAACATTATTTTGATGTTTTAGGCCTTTAAACATAAAAAATGCACGGTGGCTCGATTTAGGACTCCGAGAGTGTTTTATTAGGATCAGATTATAATAACAATTTAATTGTTAATATTGTCAGTTTATATTCTTCTCTTGAATTTACCTTATTAATATTATTATTGAGGAATCCTTGCAACGTTCGATCACGTCCTGAATCAAATTTATCGATACTAGGCATCCTTATTTGTTATGCTTAGATAGTAGGTAGATTGAGTTGACGGTAGGAATACAAATGAAAGTACTTTGTGTACTTATAAAATCATTTTTCTCAAGACCACAATATAATTTAAACCCGCACTACCTACGTACCTATAGGTGATATACGTGTTAGATAAATACAGGGTGGCAGGGACATCGACGCGAAAACTGTTACCATGGATTCTGAACCGGCTGTTTAAAGAAAAGTGCAATACCTACACGGTCAAAATCTATGGAACAGCAGATTATTTTTTAATAACTGACGAAAAATTTCAGTTCAGAATCATGTACTGAATGCATGGTAACAGTGTTCGCGTCGATGTCCCTGCCACGCTGTATAGTATAGGTAAATTTCGTTTTTTTGCTCGATTTTAATACGGGTACGGAACCCTTCGTGTGCGCGTCCGACTCGCACTTGGCCGATTTATTATTATTATTTTAGATATATATCTACACGTACTTTCTTCCTTTTTAACTAAAAGGAAGGAACAAGTTATTATATTTCAACTCTAGGGCCTGAATTCATCCTACGCTGATACGCGTACGTCAGTTGCGCGTACGAGTATACATTGTGTTCTATTAGAACCACACTGCGACGCTGACGTCAGCGGCGCGTACGTTGCTGCGCGATGTAGGCGACCGACCGTATTCGACCGACATCAGCGTAGGAAGAATTCAGGCCTTCGGAAACAGAAAATATCTAACCTATCTAAGTAAGAAACAGAAAATATCTTTCAACTATAGACCGTTCACTATAACTTGTCCCTTTCCGTCATGTTGGCACTAGTGCTTGTCAAGCTTAGTTTCAATACTAATAGAGTTCAAAATGGCGACTGACAGAACAGTACTACCAATATTGCGTCATGAATCAAGTTTTAATGAACGCACAGATGTATACAGATGGTCCACTCCTCAATTTAGGCATGAATCTACAAGTACGCGGCGGGCTCGAATTGTTGGGCCAATTCAGTGAGCGTAACGTAGTCAAAAGATATTAGAGTTACCCGATAGAAAGAGAGGCAACTTCTAGGTGAATATAACTGTAGGTAATTAGTGCTATGCGACCTGAATTGCACTTTATTGTGTCGTAGGAAGAGTCGGTTTTTATTAAAATGATTTTGCGGAGTGAACCATCTGTATTAATCTCTGACAATGTACATAATCTTGTCAATACCAGTTTATTTCAGACGTCAATAACCTATAGCTACCAACCAGTATTTAATTCATCTCCTCTCTTATTTTTTGCACTGTACTGTGGTCATCACTAGAGTACTAAACCAGTCTGTGGTCAATTACTGCATTTTTTACACTTGAAACTTGTTTTACGTGACTAATCATATTATTTAATGATTACTGGTTTGCTTACAACATTTGAAAACATGGATTTTGTAGGTAGTAGTTGTTTTACAATTTTATTTATTAAGTTTTCGTTAGTCTCCAGCACCCATAGCGTAAAACGATCAATCATAATCTGAATCATTTTGTAGGATATTCCTAATCCATTGCTTCATATGTTCGAAAAATTGGTCTGCTCAACAATGTAAACAACGCAATGAATGGTGTTGAATTGTCAAAATGAAACAGGTTGTGATTGATCATGTGGTGCTGGTCTAGATAGTTTAGGAATGGATTTTCGTTGTAAGTTCTTAACCATTATGAATTCGGTTTGCCATTAATTTCAAATTTCAGATTAAAGACATACTTATAAGTAGAGGTTGTGATCTGTGAAACAAATCCAAAATATCATTAGTTCGGGTTGTTTTTTAAACATTCAGGGCGAATTTCACCAATGAAACTGAACGCGTTCAACACTTCTAAACCGCCTTCAAGAGCTGTCAGTGTAATATTCCATAACAATTTTGACATTGGCAGCTCTTGAACGCAATTGAAATTCGCACTAAATCTACCGTTAGTTGTTTCTCAAAAGTTTATCCGTTTCGATTCAACTTTCAATTCTAATCAACTCGTTTGGACAGAGCAAATTATTATTTTACCTTCTAGTAGAAATCCAATAGAGCAACGGCATTTGCAAACTGTTCTTCCGTCCAATTATGAATAAATTTTACAAGCAAGTTGGTTAGAAATAGTAATAAGATCATTAACCTCTTTTTGGGCTTTGCCGCAGTCGGGTATTTTGTTCCTAAAGATGACCATACTAAAGAAAAGTTCACATGACAATTCCAAGTTCTAACACGTGCAAACTCGCTAATAATTACTTATGACACGAGATAACGATGATAATAACAGACATCAGTTTAATAAATGTATGTATTGCAAGCTGTTTTGTTATTAACATAATACTTAATAGGTTTGCAATTTGTTAATTAAGGAACAAGATGATGGAGAGATATTGATTAAAAATCCTGTGCTAAATATAATATGATAAACCAATCAATCTGCCTAGCCTTTTCCTAACTATGTTGGGGTCGGCTTCCAGTCCAACCGGATGCAGCTGAATATCAGTATTTTACATGGAGCGACTGCCTATCTGACCACCACAACCCAGTAACTGGGTAATACGATTCCCCGGGGTAAGAAGACTGGTTATCAGACTTTCGGGCTTCTGACGACCTGTAACGACTGTCAAAGAGCCACGAATAACAGCCGGGACCAACGGCTTAACGTACTTTCCGAGGCACGGAGGAGTCTCGGTATTTAAAGATGGTCACCCATCCACGGAACAACTCCAGCAAGCATAGCTTAACCTGATGGATCGACCCATGCGGCTGTTATTATTTAGCCACGAGCTCCTCGACGGTATGATAATCCCTAACTACAATAGTTAAAATGTAGGTAGAAGGAAATAAACTCACATTTGAGGCGCCATCTCCATGCAGGAATTAAGACGCATCTAAGGCGTCATCTCCATGGGCGAGAGAATCCCGATAGTCTCGCCATTCCATCAAATTCTCGTCGCGATGATATCGCCATGTGGAGATTGATTCCATACAGTTTCTATTGATTTTGATGCCACGGCGAGAGCGATACTCTCGCCCGTGGAGAGGGCGACTTAGATGCGTCTTGATTCCTCAAGATTCTTTGAACTATTTTACCCCAAAAATTAGATTTGGGGTTAAACAGTTCAGGAAATATACCGCTTGGTTAAGTAGGAATCTCTTCCGATAGTTACCAGTACCTCATCATCATCATTGGTGGCTTCGTTCCACCCACTGCTGAGTATAGACGTCCTCCTTTTTGTGCCATGCTTCCTTGGTCTGTGCGAGTCTCATTCAGGTCTTTCTCGCGATCTTCTGTAGGTCTGTTACCAGTGCCTAGCATAAGCATAATCCCACTGCTGGGAAACAGGCCTCCTCTCTTTGAGAAGGAGTACCAGTACCTACCTGTGTCTTAATTCCTCTAGATTCGGAATCTGAAGGAATTAAGACGAAATTCAAATGAGATCCAGAATAATAATTTATTTTGCTAACCTATTTTGTCCCACTGCTAGGCAAAGATCTCCCCCATACTTTTCCAGTCTTCTACATGTTGTGCCTCCTCCGGCCAGTCGGTCAGGAACAAGTCCAGATCGTCACGCCAGGAATAAAATCTGTTTTAAAATAATTTAATCGATAAATTAATATCCTGATGATTCGAACTTGAACAGTAATTGATAAAGACGTAACCGTCAAACGTTCATTCGTATTTAGATAAAGTAGTCATAACAGATACATTTCCTTATAACTGTATGATACTAAGGTTATCAGTTTAATTGAAGCTATGAAATATAAGACAATTTATTAATAAACAATCTATCTTTATTAAGAACATCATCTTAAATGCTTTTTTAGTATAGCAGAATCATAAAACATTTTTAGGTACATATTATAAACAGTTCAGGAATCAAGTCTCGCAGTTTTTCCGAGCATTTCCCAAAATTCAGTTTCCAAAACCTATCATTATTATTGTGTTTATAAGTGAAATTGTAGTAATACTAATAGTTCATACCCAAATTAGTAAGGTGACCTAATCAAAGTTGTTTTTTACGTAGTACTTTAAATAAAGACGATATTTTTTTGGATTTAATGACAAATGTAAAGTTTTCAGACTTTTCCCTGTACTTGTAGTACAAGACGATATTACTTGCCAAATCTCATAGTTCTAAGTCATCGAAAAATACCCTATAGATTTTGATTCCCGTGAGAGTGTCGAAATAAACGTTTTTGCGGCGTAAACGGCCGTATATTTTTTTTAACGTTAACTTAGAAGTTTGGTTTTTCACAGCTCCAAGGGTATATGGTTATAATTTCAACTGGATACCTCCACGCGTTCCCGAGATTTAGGTTCTTGACAGACAGACAACAAAGTGATCCTATAAGGGTTCCGTTTTTTTCCTTTTGAGCTACGGAACCGTAAAAACCGGCCAAGTGTGTGTCGGATAATTCAACGACAACTGCAAATGTAACTTTGTACTCACAATATTGGGAGATTTACCATATTATTTTATAACCCATAGACTTCTTATAGGTTTTCCTGTAATTTATAAGTATAGAACTAGACCTCGCTATTTTTTCAAAATGGTAGTTACGGAGATAAGGGGGTAATAGTCAGTTTTCATCTATTTTCATAAATATTTTTAAAACTATGTATTCTTAAATTATAAAAAAATATCTCACAGTAAACCCTTTAATTTGATATATCACACGGTACAGAGCGCAGTTTTTTTAAATTGTCTTGTTTATCTCTTAAAAGTAACTCCCATAATCAAAATTCATTTATTTATGTTACACGTCCGTGTTTCGGTCACAAAAATTGACCAAATAATTGGTCCATTAGATTCGGAGCAAATTGGCTGTGACAGATAGACAGACAAACGAGCGATCCTATAAGGGTTCCGATTTTCATTTGGACATACGGAACCCTTAAAACTGCCGAAAGTAATGCAAATTCACGTTTTTGATCATTCAATGCACCAATAGCAAGGTTTTTTCTTCAATTCTTTAAAAAACACGGTTTTTTTTAGGAAAAAAATTTTTCACCTTCGTTTTTTCCTCATTGTCGGCAAATTTTTGTCGCTTTTAGAAATAATAAAAAGTATCCAATCGAGACAATAACACCGGAGATATGGCAAACGCTAGTCAAAACTTAAAAAAATTAATAACATGAAAAATATTAAAGATAGACCCCCCTTTTAAAGTTATTTTTCGTACATTTTCCGTGAATATCCAGAAAAATACGAGCGGGCACATGCCGATGGGCGACATTGTTTAAACGTGTTCGTTTTGATGGGACATCAATAAGGTTTAAATTCTATGAGTAAAAATAATACAAAAATTCCTAGAATAAGTGTTCCAAAAACATATAGTTTAAAGTAAAATAGGTTAGTATGTTTTTTTTTAAGTAGTATATTATTTGTACGAATTATTTGTATGATTTTTTTTTATTGAAAAATTATTCATGTGTCCGTTGATTCTTTGACATGGTCTCATTAATACCCAGAGTTATGGGATATCATACGTATACACATTGTATACGTATACACATTGTATACTCATTCATATACACTAACATGTTCTGTACCATTCCCGAATCGATTTCGATAAAATAGAGAAAGATATAATTTGTCATCTGCTGTATTTAGCCATCATCTTGCAACCGAGTTTAGATCTTCCATTAAAAAATCAATGTTTAGTTCAAATCAATATTTACATGATCAGCTTCACCTATATAAACGCTAACGCAATAGCACCTTTTATATAAAGACGTTAATCTAATTAATGCCATTTCCTTCCTCAACAGTCAGTCAGTCGGAGAGCTGCACGACCCCCCTTGGAGACCAAAGTACGTGCGTCTCGCTGTATGAATGCCCGCCCCTCCTTAACGCCTTTGAACAGCGCCCACTGCCCAACAGTGTTGTCAGCCACTTGAGAAGAGCACAATGCGGCTTCCAAGGATATGTACCCACGGTGTGCTGCGGGCCACTGGCGACAGGCCAGCAGGAACAGGCAACGCCAAGACCTACGGTAAGAGACAATGTAGATTTATAAGAGTACCCACGGAGTTTCTTGCCCGTTCTACCCTATAGGATATTATGGTTTGGAATAACTGACCTCAACTTTCTAACTGACCAACTCTTTGACAATTCAAAAGTGCCTGTAATTCATTTATGCTTTGAGTTTGAGACAGTATTTGATAGATCTTGAGAGATTTCTGAAAGCCTAATCAGATAAATATACCCATTTTTGAACGCCTGTTCTGGGGACCAAGTCTGCTTACCACAATTGTGTCGTGATGAACATTAAGAGTAATTGTAGATTTCGACAGTTTTAGTATTCTCCTAATTGAAAGGCTTATGATTTTCCGATAGCGTACCATTGACAATCCATTGGAAAAATTATTCGTATTATTTGGTAATCTTGTACATAATGGCAAGTCGTAATCTCCTATTATTTTGACATTTCTTTTGACTACTGACACGTCGTTATGCATTTAGGAGATTATGAACTTTAGAAGAATGGTAATGGCTTGGTATGGTCGTCATACAGACTAATCATTGAAAACAGACTTGGTCCCCGGGTCCGTAAAGCATTTTGAAGTTATCTGTTTTGATTTGTTGACCAAATTAACGAAAGTCAATCAAATCACGGCATTTAGAATATTATATTCCGGTTGTATTTTTTGCCGATCTTTACAAGTTATAAAAAGCCAATGAACTGTCCTTAGATTGTCCCATTTTCAAATTAAAGTTGGGAAGTCAGCTAGTATTATTAATCTGACCGTATTTTGTCAGTTCATCACTGTTCGTGACTGTATCAATTCGTGACTGTATTTTGTCAATTCATCACTGTTGAAATATAGGCAAGAAAAAATGCCTAGTGTTATAACTTAGAATAGTTGACGGAAAACCTAAGTAATATCCTCCATATTTCATCAGAAGGAAATATTGCTGGGTTAATAAACTTGGCGACCTTTACCTTAAAAGGCGTTCATAATTCTTAATGCGGTTGCTATGACCGACGGAACCGGAATTAGCGTTAAGCTTTGACATCATTATGATACATCATACTGGAACACCTTTCAAGCATATTTGCAAGAAAGATACGAAAAGGAAAAGTAGCAAGCTGTAGAAAAATAATTAACTTGAACTGAACTGCCCCAGAAGGAGGCCAATGTTTATCGATAAGTATGTATGTACTCGTATGTCTATTTATTTGGCACGCTCTGTAGCTTGAACGGCTTCATAGATTTTATTATATAGGGTGTCGTTAGATTTGTCTTAATTGTGGAAGTGACATAGGCTATATAATATTTATATATTGCTTCTGCAAATACAAAAAAAAGGGGGAGGAAGCTTAAAAAAAAATACAACAATATTGGTATCAAATAAAAGTTCAACTAAATCAAATTATTATATATAGTTATGTGTTTTTGCAGTCGGGTTTTTTTTTTTAATAATTTGTTTTTTTGTTCTACAATATTATTCTTTGAACTTGCTTGGGAGAATGTGGTAAAGTTTGATGAAAAAGATGATTCAATGTTTAGAAAAAATCTTTAGGAGAATAAAACGAATTATAATAAAACTGGTTAAAACTTGCTATACATACTCACATTTCCCTAGTTAGTAAAATTGATCATTGATAGATGATCCAATGTAAATTAATAGCAAAATATATTAAGACTGAAATGTTTATTTATCAAAGGAAATATAATTCTTTCGAGAAATCGGAGGCCATACATGAAAAAAAAAAAAAAAAAAACATACGCTCCGAACATAATGTGTGTGCCTCACGGCTGCACTAAATAGGCGCAGCGTTTGCTTGACTTGTTAGATAATGTTCATAAATATAGTGCTTGTATTTCTTAAAAAAATTGACTAATTCTATACAAATACAACAGCAACGACCAACCCAGGTAACCCAAGGCAGCAGTGCGTACTCCCAGGAAGACTCGTCACCAGCTCCGCGGAACCAGTGTGGTGTGGACACCAATGGAGACAGGGTTTATGGAGGAACCTTCACAGACTTGGATGAATTCCCATGGATGGCACTACTGGGATATAGGACTCGTGAGTACTGTTTTTGTTTTGTCTTTTTACCCGACTGCGTGACAGCAAAGACAGGTTAGACAAGGCTATGTTTTTCATGAGTATCTGTGTATTTTTGTATGTGGCATTCCTTATCTTTGCTGTAGATGCTTTGAGGGTTCAGAGCATCCTAATGGTTGGATAGATTTTGATACATGAGCTGTCTATCGACTCGTCTAGGTTGTGCGATGGTTATAAAGCTTGTCAGACTTCTCGAGGTTTTTATTTACTACTAGGTGCTCGCCTTGGCTTCGCAAGGGTAAAGTACTACTTCTAAGTACTTATCTACGGCGCACCTACCTACCTACCCTACCTACCTACATACCTACCAACCCTATCTACCTACTCGACCAACATACCTACCTACTTACTTAACATACTTACTTACTTGCCTACCTACAACTACCTAAAACCTTGTCCTGAGAATAACGAACACAACACAAAAAGAATTATTCAATTTGGTGCAGCCGTTCTCAAGTTATGGCGTGACTAAGGGAAATAGGGATTAATTTTCATATGACGCTGCGCGCTGTCTGTGTGCCCCAAACGAATAAACTGATTACAATTTGCCATGTTTTAGCAAAAAAAAAATTTTTTACTTACCCTGTACTGTCTTACTGCTGGGCAAAGGCCTCCCCCAAGTCGTTCCAGGAACTCGGATTCGTTGATCGCCTCGTAAGGATAGTCAGTAGATACGTTGAATTAACCATAGGTTATAGCAAAGTATGCAGGTTATTTATATTGAATTGTTTTGAAAGAAGCTGGTAGATTCCTATCATCATCATCATTTCAGCCGAAAGACGTTCACTGCTGGACATAGGCCTCCCCCAAGCACCGCCATTTCGACCGGTTCTATGCTTCCCGCATCCCGCGGATTCATGTGGCTATCAGCAGATCCCTATCAGAT
Source organism: Omphaloscelis lunosa (assembly GCA_916610215.1). NCBI lineage: Eukaryota > Metazoa > Arthropoda > Insecta > Lepidoptera > Noctuidae > Omphaloscelis > Omphaloscelis lunosa. The sequence goes on from OU744247.1 coordinate 8,347,459, forward strand.
TATTTCAATCATTTTTTTTTACTTTATCCTCAAGGTCAAAGAATCTTGACTAAACACATCAGTGTGCTGTATTCCTAAATTGATAATGCAACGTACTGGCTTATGTAATATATTAAGAGCCTTTATTTCAAAAAGACAAATGTTTTGATAGAACAAGTATCCCCAAAAGAGCCATTTAAGTAATTGATGTTGTCTCCTTGCCGACCTTGTGTCATTTCAACTTTTAAAACCTGTTCAATTCGTTTTATAAGTTAAATGTAGGATTATATGTAACTGCTTGTAAGTTTGTCAAAGGTGATTATTCTCGAGACCTCTGCTGAATATGTCAGGCCTGATAACATTATGAACACTAACTTTATTTTTATTGTTATGGAAGAATACAATAAAAGAGTCTGACGTGGTAACATTTTTAACTAAACATTTTACTTAATGCAGACCTATGACGATGGCATTACTTTGCAGACAAGTACTAGTAGGTTTTGATTTAAGTACCCACAAGTAGCGTTTTTTGTTGCACATTTATTTTAATTTATTTCCCATTCAAAGTGCAATAGTAGCGCCCTCATTTTTTCCGGACTCTTTTTTGCCAAGCTGTACAATGAGGGCTTTCTGAAGTCTGAAGTACACTAAAGTTCGTTTTTTAAACCCGCAGACTAATTTGACATTTCAAATGATTGTTTTTTGTTTTTTCACTTTGGAGTTTGACATTTGCACCTGTCAAATTAGTCTACGGGAAAATGAACTTTATGTAGCAGCACTGAGACGTGAGGTACGGGCACCTCTCAAAAATGTCAAAGCGCCTATATTGTCTTTAGTTGTTAATGAATGATGAACAAATGAATGAAACGAATGACGAACGTCATGCTATATGTATTTTATTTGTCGAAATGGAAGACCTCTAGTCAAAGTGGCGCCAACTCGTGGCAAAGTATTCATATATGTTTTAGTATCAATTTTTGTTAGTAGTATTAAGATTTATGTTAGTAGATATCTAATACAAGAAAGTAACATATTTTTTAATTATAATTTCCCACCCAGTGTGACTGTACGGGTCAGTCATTTTGGGATGTAATCATTTGCAAAATTTATGCTGTTGGTACCTACTACGGCCCAGTCTTTGAAATAGTGACGCCACTTATGACGCATTATAGCGTGGAAACCGCCAACGCGCGCATTTGCAATTATTTTTTACTCACTACATACTCACTACAGTGTCGCGGTAAACCCAACAATGCCCAACATGTATTATTTTTTCTGTGCAGGCAAAGGAACGACTTCATACCAGTGTGGTGGTGTGCTGATCAACCATCGTTACATCCTGACTGCTGGTCATTGCATCACGGGAGCCATTGAAAGGGAAGTGGGGACTTTGTAAGTACATAGTTTGTTTCTTTTGTTGTCAGTTACTCATTGTGCGCTTTTTTATTTTATAAGTTGATATTATCGATGTGTACGTCCACGTTAGAAAGAAGAATGAAAGAAAAAAGGTTTATTTGTCACAGAGACACGTGCATACATAAAAGACAAGAGTAAACGAAAACAACAAAAAGTACATAATAAATCACGAGCATAAAACAGAAATTAGTCAGCATGATGCAGTGCTATGGGGACCCCACAGCTGATTTTCAGTGGTCACCCGAAAAAAAAAAAAAAAAAAAGAGAAGAAAAGACGTACGGAAATCAAGTCAGGTACAGTGATTTGTTTATTACATAGGCAGGTAGTAAAATAAAATAAACGGTCCGGTATCACAATACCCCAGGGAAGTAAAATGTATGGGAATTAATGAAGACGGTTTGAAATTTCCGTCCACGATAACGTGCACGTATTCCCTTATATTTTATGGTCGTGGAGGTGGACGTCTGCGATTATATCGTCACGTTAGAAATTATAAAATCGCTCTTTACCGCCCTAAAAAATTTTAATCATTCGCAATTAGTGTATCTGTTATAGGCAAACTCCGAAGCTCCGGCGCTCCTAGGTTGGACTGGTCAATCCTCAGGTCAGACTGAATGACTTAGTCAAAGCCCAAACAAATGTAAATTTTCGGCCTTTGACTAAACAATTTTCGTCAAACCTGGGAGAGACTAATTTGGTCAGGCAAACGTCAAAACACAATTTTATTAAATCGGGGTTTGACGAGTCAAACTCCGATATAGGTATGAAGTGTCTTATCTTCGTATATTTGGAAGCATTTTATCATTTAAGCAGCTTTCAAGTCTTAAGAACCGCTTAACTCTGCCAGTTCTGACACCTGATTGGTCAGCTTACGTGATTTTCACTTTTATATTTGAGATGCTTTGAGAGAATGCCGTGTGGCATTAGGCCTGCCTTTTGTACGATGTGCAATAAAGTATAAAATAAATAAATAAATGCTTTGGAATATACGGAGGTTAGTTTGATGCTCAATGAACGAACATGAAATGACAAAACAATCGGTCGGAACACCGCGAGAGACATTATGAACCTGTTTAAACATGTTCAGATCAACGTTTGACCGAGTTTTGCAGTCGCTTCTAGAATTGACTAGGCCAAAACCGAAACAGAATAATTTACTTTCGACGTTTGACTGAAAAGTTAGGAGCTCCTGGGTTTGACTAAAAATACTTCAGGCAAAGGGCGAAATTGAAATGTATTTCGGGGATTGCCTGATGGCTTTGGCCAAACCTAGGATAAACCAGTCCTTCCGCGAAGAGACTGTGTATCGGACTTTGACTATAACATATCCACCACACCTACGTGAGAACAAGGTGTAGGTGTAAATGCTAGCTTGTTTTTATTTAGTTCCAAACTTATTATTTAAATTACAGTTCTTGGACACCCATAAAACTTAATTAAAATTTTGCATCACAAAAAATTTACCATGACTACATTAATAAATACTTTTATCAATATACCTGTTTTTAATAAATGGAATCTTGTTCTAGTACCGGCTATTTTATGTTTATTTTAATACGAGCTTCTGTCCGCGGCTTTGGTCGCGTTGAAGTCGTAAGACACAATTTACTAAAATAACAAGCTACATTTTTATAAAAATCCCTAGACCTCCGACCACCCGCCCTGAATTTTTGTCTTTTTGCTCGGCTACTAGGGTCGCATCTGCCGGGGTTGCGGGTTTGTCCGAAAGGGTTACCGTGGCCCCTGGCAATATGGCAACTGAAAGAACACGGGTGGGTTTTAGTCAGTAAAAGTCTAACACGCTCTCCCGCTCTGGGCAGAGCGGGAGAGCGTGTTAGACTTTTGATAATTTCCCACCCAAAAAAAGGGTCGTAGCGTAATGTTAAATAGCATATATTTAACCTTCCTTATGTATCACTCCGTCAATTGGTGAAAACCATATGAAAATCCGTTCGGTAGTTTTTTAGTTTATCGCGTTCAGACAAACAGACGCAGCGGGGGACTTTGTATTATAATATGTAGTTAGATTCTAGAAGACTATAGAAAATGATTGCAATTATAGGCTAACGTAAATAAAAATGACGCTCATCACGAAATAGACTAATGTTATTTACGCAGATTTTATTATACCTACAATTGGAAAACCAGAAATATGTATATTATTAAATGCTTAAGGAAAACCACAGAACCACAGTATAATAAAGTAATAGTATTATATCTCGACAGTGACCTTGAAATAATTATCTACGGTCCGGCCGCTCGGTAGATAAACCTTCCACGTCCGTGTGTAATTGCCGCGCACTCAATCTGATATGCACTAAGATTTCGAAGCGTGTCGTTTCGCCCGTTTTCCATGAAGATATATTACTGTCACTTATTTATACTGTAATAGAACCGGTTATTTGTATATTCGCGTGGGTGCAGTAGATATTTATAGTATCTAACTTCCTAATATTACGAAGGTTTTCATCACAATAATTCACGAATTTCTTATCTTGGATATAATTATAATAATCAATTTCGTTCTTATCCTTTTTAGAGCAACAGTCCGCCTCGGAGAGTATGACACCCAGCAAGACGTTGATTGCGTTGAAGGTGTTTGTGCTGATCGTCCTCAGGACATCCCGGTGGCGTCTGCTTACCCTCACCCTGGGTACTCCGATAAGAACAAGAACAGGCAAGACGATATCGGTATCGTCAGGATGGCGAGAAGAGCTGCATATACTTGTAAGTAATATTTACTAGATGCGCCTCCCTCGCGGTTTCATCTGCATAAGTCACGATTTCGTGGGAATATCGGGATAAAAGTATTCTATGTTAAATCAAGGTCATGGTCTACCCATGTGCAAGATTTTATCTAAATTTGTTCAGCCATTTTAGCGTGAAAGCGTAACAAAAAAAGTGCACTCCGGCAGTGCCGACAGAAGTGAAAACTTGAACAAGATGTAGAACGTTGGTCCGTAACATTATCTAAATAAAGAGCATAATCACGTTTACAAAAAAAAAACTTCCGAAACCTTTAAAGTAAAAATACTTGCATAGAACGTTGATCCGTAATGTAATATAAATAAAGAGCACAATCGCGTTTACAAAATGAGATGACATCATGGTGTCGCGAAATCAATGGTTTGGTCCCATCTCAAAAATGCCTAACGCGCCTAAAGAAGTTTTCACTTCAAAAATAAACTCATTTTCGCATTTATAATATTAGTTAGGATTAGGATTTTTCCATGCTTTTCTTTTTGGTTTGATAACTGGGTAGGGTAGATTATCTCGAGCGTCGAAATTGGGGCTGTGTCGTCGCTCAAACAGTCAGGCTCAAAGCGGAGGTACGAAGTGTTATTTTTATTCTATTTTTTTAACTGAGGTCTTGGCTGCTTAACCGAGCTTTCCTATGCCTTTAGCTGCTACACTTAAAGTCTCCAGCCAGGGGTAAAAACTATTCTAAATTAAAATTAAACGAACGCTCGCTAAGTGCACCCCCTATGGGGTACGAACATCGGCTTAGGGCGTCGCTGGGGGGAGGACAGCAAGAAGGGACAGGCTGGATCAAAGTTAGATTTCATCATGATTATTATGCGGGGTATTTAAAGCTACATGCTCAGCTGCAACAACTGCTGGCACCTCGTTTTCGAGCAAGGGTCTGGGGGGAGTTACGAAGTATTGCATGCGCGCCTTTATGGGAGGACGTGCGGTCGTGGGATCGGCCGCACTGGATGATGGGGTCCGCTAGGCATGGCGGGCTGATACCAGTCGGGGGTGCTGCGAATGTACAAGTATCTCCCGGGCCCCCGAATTATGGTAGTAGTAGGAATAGTGGGGTTTTAGTCGGTAGGAGTCCAACATAACCCTCCGAAGGTATCCACGAGGATTTCCCGAAGAAAAAAAAAGGGTAGGTTACGAGTATCTGGGTACTTTTGTTTAGTCTTCAATAACATCCAGCTGTTATTAGAAAGATAAGCTTTAGATATTGATTGCAAGAGCTGTCTAATTAACGTTGCTAATTCGGTTGCTCATGTTATAGAGAGTATCTGTGCGACCGAGCTCTGTTCTGGTGAAAATAGAGAATGCTCATTTCATAGTATAGGATAGTACCTACTAATTCCGTGCTGCCATGATAGTAGGTACTTACTAATTCCATGCTGCCATGGCGTTATTCTAAGGTAGCCATCTTGTTCTAAACTTATGGCGGGTGAATATACGGAGAAAATGAATTTTCCCAGATATAAGACCTAGCTAGATCGATTTTTTACCCCCGTAAACCCCTATATCGCAACTTTCATCGAAATCGTTAGAGCCGTTTTAGAGAACGAGAACGAGAGAACGAGATATATATACACACATCAAAAGTGTCTAGGGATCAAGCATTTTTATGCGGATTTCTTGAGATTGAGATGTGGCTTTGTAATAAATTTATGATTATATAAATTTATATGGATCCTTTTTGGTGCATTTCATAATTTGAAACAGGAACTGTTAATCAAATTCGAGTAAAAGATGAGAATCAACTGTCAATATTTTCCCTATAAAAACATACAACGCATTGAAGACATTATTAGTGCTACTGTTTCCCTACTACTGATTAAAACCAACGTTATTATGGAGCGGCGACGTCATTTAAGCAGGGAAGAAATGCTCAGAGCCGTGGGAATGATAGAAGCTGGTTCCCGGCAACGTACTGTGGCTTTAGCTCTGAATACAAGTCAGAGTGTTATCAGTCGACTTTGGACACGTTACCGAAGCACTGGTACCGTGGCTGAGCGCCATGGAGGACGGTATCGCTGCACCACACGGAGACAAGACCGATACATTCAAATCTTAACTCGAAGAGCTCCAACAATAACCGCCATGATGTTAGCCGTGAGGCTTCATCACTCTTCAGGGAACTTAATTAGCGACCAAACAGTCAGAAACCGCTTGCATGAAGTGAACCTTCATTCCCGAAGACCGCTACGGGTACCACCTATAGCAATGCACAATCGTAGGATTCGATATCAATGGGCTCTTGAACACAGAAATTGGGCAGAAGAACAATGGCGTTTCGTGTGCTTTTCTGATGAGTCTCGTTTTGGTATGAGACCGGATACAAGACGTATACGACACTGGAGAACCCCTGGACGCCAACAGCGATTAAAATCCTGCCAGGAAGTCCATCCTTATAGTGGTGGAACCATCATGGTATGGGCGGGTATTTGGATCGGCGGAAGAACTGAGTTGATTTGGATCAGAGGCAACCTCAACGCTCAAATTTATGCTGAGACGATTGTATCTGACGTCATCGTTCCTCTACAAGTGCAAATCGGTCCCTTATTTCAGTTAATGCATGATAATGCACGACCGCACACCGCAAGAGTTGTAAGACAGACTCTCGCCGCAGCTAACATCAATGTCCTGCTCTGGCCTGCTCAGTCGCCAGACTTGAACCCGATTGAGCATGCATGGGATATGCTACAGAGAAGAGCTCTGCCGAATATGGAGGGTATCCAGTCGCAAGAAGACCTTTTTTTGTTGTTGCAACGAACATGGGCGGCCATTCCACAGCGTGATTTGGATGAACTCATTTTGAGTATGCCAAACCGATGTTCTTGTGTTGTTAGTGTTCGCGGTAGAAACACGGATTATTAATTGTTTAAGTTACCCAATAAAATTTTAAAGAAAACTGTTATTTCAGTCTTTTTTTCGAACTTTAATGTTAGTGGTTCAAATGTCAAAAATCCCTTTATTAGGAAAATGGCAAATTTCTTTATTAATGCAAAGGTGACTTGGTTTATCGTTACTGTGACAAACGAAAACACTTTATTTGATGAATCCTTAAAGAAAATTTTAATTAATATCAATCAGGAGAAAAGTTATTGCAAAAATATATGTTGATCCCTAGACACTTTTGATGTGTGTATATATATAACTAGTTTAATAGTATAGGATTTTACAAACCGATTAAATGGGAGAATTCCCAATCATCAAGGTTATGTTCACCTTACAAACAGCAAGTCATTAATTGACAGATTTATATTCAACGGAGAGCGTTTACATATCAATGTTATTGGCCAGGTTTCGAATGATCAAGACTCGCCTAGGGCAAACTAGTTTCAGCGAGTTTCAAAATCGAGTGGTTTAGCCTAGCCAAAACCAGTCCATTTTATCTGCTATTTTAATCAAGCTAATTGCGCTTAACCCTTCGTTGTATACACGTCGCGAGACACAATGGATTTTTTAATTATTTCCATAATTCAACCGGTTATGGAAACCTTGTCAAAGTTTGACCAGGGGTCTACTACCACCTTCCATAACAGTATCTATTACATTAATGTTACTTCAGCACGGGTAGCATAACAACCATAGAAACGGGTTTTCTACGGGTTTTGTCGACGGAGTAATAGATAAAATGACAGATTGTGATTGTTTATCTGTCATTTTGTCTATTCTTCTGTCGACAAAGTCCGTTTCTATTGTGGTCATGCTAAGCGTGCAATATGGGAAAGAGATGGATCTATACGAGACGAATAGCACTATCCCTTTTTTTGAACGAAACAGTAATAATGGGTATGACACTTCATAGTTACAGTCCATCTCGATGTTGATTGTTTATATTGTTGATGACTAGTTGCTACTCGCGGCTTCGCCAGCGTGGACTCTAATTCTCTTTCTACAATAAAAGAAGCCTTAGTTACTTCTTATAACATCAGCTATCATTCAGTGAAAGTCTCGTCAAAATCGGTCTAGTTGTTTCGGAGCTTAGCCGGGACAAACAGGCACACAATTTCTTTAAAATTGTTTTTTTTATAAGTACCGTATAAACTTTCTTATGCATTTGTAAAAAGCTGTTATTTTGAAATTACAAACAGACACTTCAATTTTATTTATTTGTAAGTATGTATGTATGGTTTTTTTTAAAATTGTTTTTTCTTCCACAGATTACGTCCAACCCATCTGCCTAGTAGACAATAGAGATCGTCTGCAAACCGGCAACGATGTCTACGTAGCTGGATGGGGAAAAACCCTAAACGGTAGGTACACAACTACTTACTATCGATTTTAGTGCCTCTCTGTACTTTGACTGTTTCTACGAATATGGAGTTTACAATCAATAATATTGGGTTTTACCTATGATTTAAATGCAAGGTCGATTTAATGTTAATGGCTTTTTTCGCCACTTTGTTTTTATGATTAAGAATAAAATTGAACAGTGTACATTATTATGATCTTGGGATTTGGTTTCTATTTTACTGTGATTAAAAAAAAAACTAAAAAACAAAAACACAAGCATTATTTATAATCTATCGATTTTTTTGATTATTTAAGGAACCATTTTTAGTATAAGTGTTCGTAAGAACAGTAACTAAACGTCATGTACTAGGTTCGATTCCTGGGTCAGACAAAGTGTGTCGGGGATTTTCTGATGAAAACACAGCTCGGAGTTTTAAAATTGACCCTGATAGTGGAACATCGTCTATTGAATAAATTTGATTTAATGTGTCATTGGAAAAACCTCTACCATCATGTATTCGTTTAGAGAATTATTTACTTTTTAATATATTGTTCTCGTCGTTTTCACTAATCTGATGTCAGAGTTTTAAAGCCACCCATGGACCTCTCACTTGGCTTCACATTCCGTCGAGAAATATATCTCTCAGGCATGCCGGTTTCCTCACGATGTTTTCCTTCACCGTTTTTGAAGCAAGTGATAATTATACAATACGCACATGAATCCGAAAAGTCAGAGGTGTTTGTTTTGGGTTCGAACTCGAGACCTGTGACTTGGCAGTCCGACGGTCACACCACTAGGCTATCACTGCTATAATATATATTGTTCTAAGAAATACTGACTGCCTGGACTAGTAGTCGCAAGTGCTACTGCTGAGCATGAGGTCCTAGTTTCGATTCCCAGGTCGAGCAGTGTCATTAGGTTTTCCATCTGTAATTTTTCAGTAGCCGCCCGGAGTCTGCATTTGTGGCCGGTTGATGGCAATAGGCTCGCTCCTTATTACATGGGACTTAAACATAACTGGCGAAATATGGGTGTAGTATAGGTACACCTCTGCTCAAACCTTCGGGGAAACAAGGCGTGATGTTTATATATGTTATGTTCTAAGAAATAATACGAGAAAATGTATTAAACAAGGTTTTCTCTGTAGTCTTCTCTTATCAGTCACGTGCATTATAATGAATCGAGGTCAGAGGTCCCAGCGGTTGGAATCGTTGTATAAATAATTCATTAATAGTAACCTGTTTGTGTTACGAATGTATTGAGATGATTATTCAAATGATTTTAGGACGTAAGGCCGTTTAGGACGTTTTGCATATAAAATGTTGGCAAGCAATGAGAGCTCCAAATAAAGTATTGTTTGAAAAACACACTGTGAATTCACAATATGAATGAATGAATGGTAACAGTACATGATTCTGAACCCCCTTTGAAATTTGAAATTTTTCGTCACTTGTTTAAAAAAAATCTGCTGTTTCTTACATTTTGACCGCGTATGTATTGCATTTTTCTATGAAACGTGTGAAAATGGCAAAATAAAAACTGTAGGGGGATAGATAATGTACTAAAAGAAAATTTTTTTTTAGATACCTCCAGTCATTTTTCAATAATACCTTTACTCTCAAAGGTCTGTTCCTGAAATTCTACGCACTCGTTTTCGTTATAAATCATCGTCTACATCTCTAAATAAATATATAAATAAAACAATGAAAACTAGATAAATAGCATGCATATTAGCCACGCGCACCAACGAGTTCGAGCCGTCGACTAGTGCAACCTTAAAATCGGAACTTACACCATTTTACATACGTTATTGTTATTTTAATACATTTCCCAAAAAATTGCACAAAAATGTTAACCAACAGCGCTCCCCGCGAACGTCATTCGAGCGCCAATACATCTTTGTAGCAGTCTTTTTTGCTATATTGACACTGTTGTGGACATGACGCAATACATAAGGCGTAGATAATGACATAAGGTCGATTTTTAATTAATATAAATACATACATACACGTGTCAAAACAAGTATAATCTTTCTATCAATAATAACAAAACAAACTGGATCGTAGCAGGTGGCGTTCTGTAGTTTCTCCCTATCATAGCATAGGACTAATCGTGTATAGATTACGATGAATTATGAACTAATATCCAACTTGTTTGCGACGTAATGCACTTTGCGCTAATTCTGCCTGGCTGCGAGCAACTTGGAAGTAGCTCTCGCCGGCCGCTGCCACGGCAGTGTTCGCTTAGCTCGCTCAGCTCGCGCGCGGTTGGTCACAGTTGTAACCTAACCCATTTCAGGAATTTATGGGAAGAAGGCGTGGGTTTATGTATATACGCAACTGTTCTAAAAACAATCAACCATTTTATTTACAGGAAAGAACAGCCCCATAAAACTGAAGCTTGGTCTCCCGATCTTCGACAAGGCCGACTGCGACAACAAATACAGAAGCCTTGGAGCAAATCTGGGAGAGAACCAGCTCTGTGCTGGAGGTGTTTTCGCTGAGGATGCCTGTAGAGGAGACTCAGGTGGACCTTTAATGAAGAGGAGGCCTGAAGGCATCTGGGAGGCGGTTGGAGTAGTGTCCTTCGGTTATGGCTGTGGTAGAGACGGCTGGCCAGGAGTCTATACCTCAGTTGCTAAATACGTGGACTGGATAAGAAGTACTCTGGAAAGCTCAAATGTTTAATGCCATAATACTAGTCTTCAAAGGATAATCCAGGATTCTTTTAGCTTCTCACTCATATGAAGGAATTCTGGTTATCCAGCGTTTTGCTCACATGGATGTCCAATTTCGTTTTTAATTTTAGTTAAATACATAAATTTTTTAAGATGATGTTTGATTTGATTTGTTCCTCTTTCGGGTTTTTGCATGGGTTTTCGGATTATGCTCATTGTGATAGTGATATTGATTAGGGATGTTTAGGTAATGATGCGAGTCTGCGGTACATAATTGGAAGTGGACCTGGCTTCAACAATTGATATTAATTTCACCAATTGTTCTTCCATAGAAGTTACCTTAAGAGCGTTTATCCTAAAAGTTGGCAACGTCGCAAATATTTACCGGTTTTGATCAACTTAGCAATATTACTGTATGGAAATATGGAATGTGGCTAACTAGTGAACTAAAATATTGATTATGAAATGCAATAATTAACACCGAATATTTCGTTTGAGATGTAAAAAAAGTATTTGGAAAATTTCCAAATGCCTTTTTTACACCTAAAACGGTTACAACATTAAATTCAGTGTTATAATGGCAAATCATTATTAATATTCTAGTTCGCTAGTTAGACACATTTCACATTTCCATACAGTAAAATTGCCAAATTAATCAAAACAGCGAAATATTTTACATCTATTTACGACATTGCCCACTTTCAGAATAAACACTTTTAAACCACAAATTATAATAAAAATGAATCCACACGAACTTCACAATTAACTTTTCAATGTGACGTCAACATCAAAACGTCAACGCCATCAGTGCTGCCATCAATTAAAAAAGTTCTCCCCTTCATTCGAAACAAAATAAAAAAATACAAAAAGTTTGCTGAGGTAAAAAATAGTTTTATTTTCTTTTATAATAATGCCAGCAATTTGTGATGCATTTGTAATGTTTCTGTCAGTCTCTCCAATTAAGCGGACCGTACCCTTAGAGTGGGTTCACCGCAATAGTTCAATGATTTGGCGTTTGAACTTGTGGCCCTGATCGATACTTACGTCAATAGATAATTGTATTATTATTATCCTACCTCGCTAATCTAAGTCGGGGTTGCGAAGAAGTCCGAAAGGGAGATCGTGGCTCCCGGCAAAATGGAAACTGAAGGAACACGGGTGGGTTTTAGTCAGTAAGAGTCTGACACGCCCTTCCGCTCCGCCCAGAGCGGGAGAAGTTATTTGATAACACCCAAAAAAAAGGTCGGGAAAAGTGTTATTGGGCTTTTTTCATCACGAATTTCTGAGTGGCAGCCCAGAGTTTGGATTTGTGCTCAGTTAATGCCAATAGGCTCGCCCCCTATTACATAGGACTTAAACATAACTGGCGAAATGTGGGTGTGCTAAGATTTACCTCTGCCTAACCCTTCGGGGATTATAGGCATGATGTAATGTTTATTATTATTCTGTCGGTTTGTTTGTTTTCGAACGATTGGCTTTTGTTTATTCATCAAAGATTGTGACGTCATTACCTCCGTTTGTGTGGGCAGCTACTTAGCGGTATACATGTCGCAGCCATCTGGTTAAATTTGCCAGCTAATTGGACACCTAGGCCGTTAATTAAACGCTGGCATCAAATTGAATGCCTTGGACAATAGTTAATTGAACTAGAATCATTAAACTTTTAACAACTTGGCGAATTGAAAGCCAGCCCTTTGAAGATGATTGACCAAGACTAAAAACCAAGTGGTTCAAATGGAGAAAAAAAAATCTGCAAGCAACTTAGAAATTGCGCTCGTCGACCGCTGCTGCGGCACCGCTCGCTTCACTTGCTCGGCTCGAGCGCGGTTTGGTCACAGTTCTTACCCAACCTAACCTATTTCACCCAGTTTAACTAAATGACTACGACATCCAGCTACCTGGTTAAACGTTGCGCTCCATGACTTGGCTAGTTGTCCTTCAGTAATTTAATTGGATGCCATTCCGTGCGTTTAATGAACGGCCTAGTCGTCCAATTAACCAGATGGCTGCGATATCCATACACACACACGTGTGGTAGTAGTATCTAATTATATTCCCTGACAAACTCTTACAAATAGGCCTAGTATGAAGGAATTGAAACTTGCCTTATCTTTTACTGCTACAAGAGTACTAAACACATTCTAATGAATTTGAACCCACTGCACGTTTTTTTGTGGTTTGACATGATGTCATGGTTTGCTTAGCTACTGCATCAATTCTTATTCTTAACAAAATGATTTCATACATCCATCTCCACATATAGAACTTAACCGACTGACGTCAAATAAGTAAGTTAGATTACATTTGAATGTTTTAACTAACAGAGTAAGGGTCCAAAAGTCATCGAGGAGTCCCCAAACATTTTGGAACAAAGATATTCAATTAGTCGTAACGTATCATTTGCATATAGGTGTCGCTAGCTATCAAATTAAGTGGCGCGCTAACACTCTGGCTCGCATAATTAAATCATTTACCCTTTTCAAAGTTATGCGCTCCTGGTACCCGAAAGGGTTGTATGCAAATTTTTGTTGACAATACAATCGATTTTTTTAGTTTGCTGGATGATTTTTCTGGACAATGATGTTTTTTGATTTTTCATTCATATTTTTAGTATTAATAAGTCACCAAAGTTGGACTTAGCCGTCTTAAACTAGCTTTTGCCCGCGGCTTCGCATGCATGGATGGCGGAATATATTCCACGGGAACGTACTATCGCGATTAAAAGTACCATATGCGTTAATTCAAATTATAAACTAGTATATTTGAGTCAAAAAATCCGTTCAGCCGTTTTTGCGTCAATCTGGAACATACATCCAGACAACCAGACAAACGGAAAAAAATTAAAGAAAATTATATTTACGGCATCAGACTCTTCCCACACCTCGCATTTACGTTTAAAAAAAAAAAAATTCAATGTACATTTTTGACTTCGTTACTGTTTTATTATGTGTAGAATGGAAGTACGGTGGGCTGCTTCAATTGGGTAATTGATACATAAGCAACTTTAAGGACAAATTAATCTTTGGATGCATTGGATGGATTTTGAACTAAAGTTTTTAATTACGTAATTCATTAGTACAGGCACCAACGATACGCTTTTTTTTGTAATGATAATTTTTTACTCGAAAATTTGTTTTGGTGAACCCTAAATGTGTTTTTTCGGTTTTTATTTTTTATTAATTATAATTTTTTTGTTCTATTCCTTATTCTATTATATAAAATTTTATAAATATCATTGACCTAAATGATTGATATTAAAAAAAAACTTTGTGGTGTAAATAATTTAATTGGTTAATTTACATTTGACGTCACATTTTAATTGACATAGATCGATCGATCACTTCATAAGAAAATCACACGTGATAAGTGCCTAGGTATGTTGTATGAAGATATGTTTTACAGCTGGTTTCATTTTGGATGTCCCAGATAGAAGAAAAATCAATACCTGCATTATGTAAAATAAATATTAGAAGCATTTAACATTACAGGTATAATCGAGGAAAAGTGAAATGTATGTGTGTGTGTTGAGATCACTTTTAATATCTAAGACTAGCTATTCGTGCCCATGCCCGGGTGTATTACCGACATTTCCGGTGGATTTTCCAAAATTTATTTTATGCAAACCTTGTTTAGACAATTACGAAAAAAATAGTGGTGGCACTCCGGGAGTGCTGACAGAAGTGAAAACTTGAACAAGATCGCCTTGGTGGAAGAAAAATACTTGTATATAACATTGGTCCGCAACCTTATATAAATAAAGAGCACAATCGCGTTTACAAAAAAAAAAAAACTTCCGAAACCTTTAAAGTAAAAATACTTGCATAGAACATTGATTCGTAACGTTGTATTAATAAAGAGCACAATCGCGTTTACAAAACCTTTAAAGTAAAAATACTTGTATAGAACATTGATCCGTAACGTAATATAAATAAACCGCACGATCGCGTTTACAAAAATGAGGTGTCGTCATGGTGTCGCAAAATCAATGGCTTAGTCCCATCTCAAAAATGCCCAACGCGCCTAAAGTTTCCAGTTAAAAAATCTGCTAAACCGGTCGAGCCATTCTCTAGTGATTTTTATTCATAGCATTTTTTTAATGTAGGTACTCAAAATAAACTAAACGTGAATTCATGCAAGCCTAGTACTGTTTATTAGTTATAAATTATTTGTGTGCCAAAAATCTAATTAGTGGGATGATACTAATAATGATGAAGAGATGAAAATGATGATGAGATCGAAAATGTTCTTCAGGTTCATCATAATTTGGGTCTTGGACCATGACCACAGAACAGCAGAATGCACTTGGAACCGAAGTTTTTCGAATACTGTAGAGATACGGTAAAAAAAATTTGTAGGTAAGAGGCGATAAGTACTACGACACTGGTTTTATTTCCTCAGGTTTTCTGTCTGAGTATGCTTACTTAGTAATTAATGTTGAAAAGCCAATGAAAAACAGTTAGGGATGTGTCACATTTAGCACAGTCGTGATAACTGTGTGTATATTATGTCATCGTCATCTGCCTGATGTTTTCCTAACTATGTTGGGGATGGCGACTCACAACCCAGTTACTAGGTAACACGATATCCCTCGGTAAGACTGGTCGTCTGACTTTCGGAATTCTGACTACCGTAACAATTGTCAAAGATGTACAAATGACAGGGGACCAATAGCTTAACGTGCTTTCTAGCACGGAGGAGTCTCGGTATGTAAAGGATGACAAAGATATGACCCAAGTAACAAACATTGTGGGTAAATATATTCACAGCTGATATATATAAAAAAGAACCAAGTGTCAATTTTAAAGATAATGTTCCAAACATTGTCTTAGAAACATCTTGCATCGTAACAAACGGTCTGTTTTCCCCATTCACAAAAAAGCGAGTGTATATTTTTATGCTTGAGAAGCATGCAATATGAATTTCTTCAAGACGTTCGGTTTCTTGCGAGATCTAAGCCCGGTTGTCCCGCTGGGAACGCTTGAAGCGAATATGAATCATTTCTTCCTGCTGCATGTGTGTGAATAAATCTATAAAATTTATTTTTACATACGTGGTGCTCATGACCGCGAAGATAGCTTAATATGTGCAGTACTTAAATTTTAGTGTCAATGTTCTTTGTTTCAAATTATTTGTCAATTTATGCTGAATTGCAATTACTGACTCTGATACCACAGCTGTCTGTGGCTTGGCAAAAAAATTAAGGTAATTTTTTAGTTTGTAGTGTTTTTTTTTGGAAGTAATTTTTTTTTGGAAAAACTTTTTGTTTTTCACTTTTTAGTTGTGGTACTTATGTCACATAAATTTGTATTTATTCGTATCACTACTTGTAATGTAAAAAGTGTGAATAATTTTAAATAAAAAAATCATTTTCCGAAACGACGAATATTATAAATGCGAAAGTGAGTTTACTTGTTTGTTTGTTACGCTTTCACGCTAAAAGGGCTGAACGGATTTGGATGAAATTTAGCACATGAGTAGACCATGACCTGGATTAGGACAAAGAATACTTTTTATCTCGATATTCCCACGGGATCGAGACTTATGCGGGTGTAACCGCGGTGTAACGCAGGCGCAGCTAGTCGGTTTATAAATGACGGAGTTCTGAGAACCTCCTCCTTTTATTTTAGTCGGCAAAAAATAACGAATCAAGTTTCAAACAATTTGTTATTATGATTGGACGCTATATTATGTAAATTGTAGGTACATATAGAGATGCCCCTATAGGAGGCACATAATGTAAACACACGAACAGATTTATCGATAAAAAATACCGAACGAAAACACAGAAAAGTTACAATGATAAAAACACAAAGTTGTATGAAAATGCGTAGTAAATCAAAACTGTGAATACATTCATTCATTTCTCGGTTAGATAACAAACACTCTGAGGGGGAACTCCAATCGGAATATAAAAATTACGACAGTTTAAAAGTAGGCGCTATTTACATAAAACTACTATATTGGAAATGATATACGTACAATGTGTAGGCCGCCCCATTTGTTCTTCTCATGAAATATAAATGTGTTTCGGATGCTGGTATAACTATAGTGTGTTTCTCCTTATGTGTCTTATTTGGTAAACAAACACCGTGCGAAAATTCCGCATCAATCATAGAAATAAAGTTAAGTAGAACATCATGATCTTTGTAAGAAACACATACGATATGAGTTATATCAAAATATAACTTTGCCATATTTGTTTACAAAATAAGACAAGAAAAGGAAAATACACTATATACATACATTTTTTTTTAAATCAGTGCGCAAACTTAAACACGTGACTTTACTCATTATTATGAACAACTTTTACTATGGGACCAAACCTGAAATCACGAAAAAAAATCTGCTGTTCCGTACATTTGCTTCGCTGTTCATACATGTTCGCGTACCTCGTCAAAATGTATGAACAGCGGATTTTTTTTTCGCGATTTGGTTTCATTTTATAGGCTCGGTACTCAGGGCTAATTGTCACGGAAAGACAGCAAATTGACATCTATTTATTAAACATTTTAACAGCGAATCAGTTTTCACGGCCAAATACTTATTATTCGGATAGTTTATGACCAGAAGAGGTGCCATAAAGAATCTTTTTTTACTAATAAATACGAAAGTTTGTGAGGATAGATGGATGTTTGTTACAGTTTCACGCAAAAACTACTGAATGGATTTGAATGAAATTTGGCATACAGATAGTTTATAACCTAGATTAACACATAGAATACTTATTATCCCGATATTCAGATGGGATCGAGACTTATGTGGGTGACACCACAGGACGCAGTAAGTATGAATTAAAAATCTCGACTAATTTAAAAGTTATGCAACATCGCGAAATTTCGCGGGTAATCGCTAAAGATAAAGATAAGAAAGAAAGAAAAAGAAAGAAAGAAAGAAAAAGTATTTATTGAGACTCGTACAGGATCAGAAATTAAACTAAAACACACTCATTAAAACATTAATAAAAAATTTAAAAACAAATTAAAAAAATAACAGAAAGTCCTATACGAGGCCAAAAGGCTCCTATCTCAGCATATACTGCGACATTTAAAAAAAAAATGTCGCAGCGCGAGTATATTTATTGCATAACTCTGTGTACATCATTTCTTATTTTAAACGTTAACATTTTTAGGCTCAACAGTCTACCCATGTATATATATATACATATACATATGCAATAAATAGTACAAGGCAAAAAGATTTCAAATAAATTACAAATAGATTTATAGATAACACAACGCTCGTGTAAGACAATTAAAGATCACGGCGCATCGTCTGGTGAATGATCAGAACTACTTTTAAGATGAAGCAGACAAGACAAAGGAATCAAATAATGTCTTCATTGAGATAATGTAAGTACAGTACACTCTCGTGAGCGATGCGAGTAAATACAAAAAACGCAAGAAGTAACGAAATGTCTGTAGTGAACGTTTCTTGTACATTTCTTTCTGAACCTGTGTTGTTTGTAGTCTTTTTATGATGCTTTCTAGAATTTGTTGTGTTTAGTAGATACTTTTGTTAAAGTTCGTTTTGTTTCTTTTAGGTAAGGTTTGGTTTTAAGGTTTCTGTTTTTAGGGTTCCGTACGTTGAAATGAAAAAACGGAACCCTTATAGGATCACTCGTGTGTCTGTCTGTCCGTCTGACACAGCCAATTTGCTCCGAATCTAATGGACCGATTAAGTTGAAATTTGGTATGACATATGATTTTCTGTGGACCCAAACACGGATGTGTAACGTTAATAAATGAATTTTGAACATGGGGGTCACTTTCGGGGGCAAATAAGAAAAACAAAAAAAAAAATTGCAAACTGTACCTAAAGACATATCAAATGCAAGGGCTTACTGTGAGGGTCTCAAACATATTTTTTTTATAATTTTAAAATAAATATTATTATAGTTATTTAAGAAAATAGATGAAAATTGACCTTTCCCTTATGTCCGAAACTACAGAGCCTAATTTTTTTTTTCTTTAAATTGACTCATACATCCATAATCACACCTTCTCAAGGGGCAGGCAGAAACTACAGAATGCCACCTGCCACAACCCTCACATACTCCTCTTGCTTCGGTATACACGCACGCCGATTGCGAGTACTACGCCCGGACCTTTCGGAAAAACAACATTGAATTAAGTTTTATTTATTTTTACTTCTTTCGAAGATTCCGTGTTACTCACTCGAGTATCATCACTTCTCATCGTGGTTTGCCAATGTGAATTTCTATGACAGTAATTACAGACAGAATAAATCCGTACTATGATAATAGCTGGTATCCTGATTCCATTGTATAACTTAGTATTTGGTACGGATGATAATGTTAACTTTAAAAGAGTTACTAATAGATTCCAACCCATCAATACTTGTGCAGGATGTGGGATGCACATAAAAAATGCGATGTAGGAAAATAGAACTTGTGTAATAAACAAGTAAAAATTACTATTTTGAAGTACGTGTTGACGGCGCGGTGTTTGTGTTTGCACTAGCCCGTCGCGGGCGCTGGCCACACTGCGTGACGTTCATGTTCGCTGATTCAGAACGTTCCTTGCCTTCAGTCCCCTCGTTCGCTTATAGCGTTTATGTTGTTAACAATACTATAAATGCGAAAGTAGGTAAGTAACTCTGTCTGTTACCTTTTCACGCCTAACCCGCTCAACCGAATATTATGACGCCGAGAAAGCAGCGTAACCCCGTCAAAAATTTCACCGGTGAAGATGAACCTGAACCAACATAACAGCGACGTCGCAAAAAGTTGCCCATCCATAGATAAATATCACCCGTCTCTCCACTATTCCATAAAAGAGACTGTGACCTCTGAGTTTGTTTCGGCCTTTCTTCTCAGAGTAGTCAGATAGGAAACGCCGACCTCATCTAGTTTATTTTTAATATTTTTTTAATCTGACTTAAAAAAGTGATTCCGATATACTATTTACAGAATAAACAATTTAATGTTATTTAATTTATTTTCATTTAATTCCATTGCCTACTCCAGGATGCATATCCGGTACGGCTCGCAAATGCTTCCTTATGCTAAGGACACGTCTTCCCTACCATTACCGCGCCCCCCGGTCTACTCTTTGATATGCAATGGCCTCTGTAGCCCCATGAAGCAAGAAGCTCCAGGGGCTAGTGCAAATCTTGGGGTTCATTCCATTTATCATGTCTGGTTAAACCATGCTGGAATCGGTGCATGTCGTTCATTTATACATTCATTTGACAGATAAGTAGCTCAAGACCTGGGGAAGGTCATAGGTACTTTTCATCCTTGATATCTCTATTAAAAATGATGCAATAAAAAACATACGCAGACGAATTCATGGCGACAGCTAGTAATAGTTTATTTTTATCATAGACCACTAACTGGTCTAGGAACAGAAGTTCTAAGTACAGCCCCAGATCACGTGTTTGGTTCAATATCAAGGTCTAGTATTACACATTTACTTGTTTGTCATTCATCTCAATTCTGGGAAAACTGTGTTCATGCTCCGAATTCTAGAAATTTCTGATGACAAACACGACACGGCCGCTTCCAGCAATTGCCAAGGACCGATGACCGTGTCAGAAAAAGAACAGAAGGCAAATGACATTGATGCGACTCAAATTCAAAATATATTATTTCACATAAACCTACAAGGGCACTTATGTTACGTCAGAAGCTAGGTGCACGATTCCAATTGGTCGTTTCCTATGGAGAAGAGCCGGTAACAAACTCCACGATTACTCATTTAAAAATAAATGGGTTTTTTCATTATTTTCAAATTACAGTGTTAATAGTACAGTGTAGGCCTATCAACAAGTACTAGGTACTTTGTAAAATAGAAAATGGTCCATAAATCTTCAGTACAAATCTATAGCCTACAACGTTCTCACATTCACAAAATCTAAACGAAAAAAATCTATATGAAAGATAAACAAAATAAGAATAAAAACCTTTTTAAACCAAATGACATGCCACTACAGCTGTAGCAAATCTAATTTAATAAAAACATATAGAATATTGTAGGTATATAAAAAGGAAGGAAGTATGTCAAAAATGTAATTAGACTGTAATATACTCACATTATCTCAGAAGTCGAATATACGACTAGGAAATAGGAAGTAGGAAGTAGTCAAAAATACTGAGATAATAAGCTTTTTGGCGCCTGACATATTATAAAGAGCAACGACTATTAAGATAATGTTATGAATGATGCAGAATATTAGAAACAATTTCATGTCCTAATTTAATAGCAACAAAACAATATAAATTACGGAAAAGTATCCTATGAAATAATCACAAAGTATCAAAGCGTCCTTGACAGCGGTTAACAAGTTAACAACATGCGACATACCTGTTTACAACACATGCGATCCTGGTACAACTGATAGCGATTATCATTGCCATCAGCTATGTTCTGCAACAATAGCGATTGCTATCAAGCTTTATATAAAAACTATACCGACACGTAATGACGCTTATTCATTTTTGCTGTGCTGCATTTTCAATCGAACATGAGTTATGGAACGAGTACGGTGGTAATGAAAATTCCAATATTATTCCTGTTCAGTTCCGTGTTTTTGGGGACGAATGGCGATGTGAGTATAACATTTTGTAGCTACACGTCTAGTTATGCGTTCTTGGTATAAAATGCTTTCTATTTTTAAATAAACATGATTAAAAGAACGATCTTTAAACAATTCGGGGTGGATTGAAAATATCGCTGGATTTGTATTTTTTTGGTAACGGTGTATTCACCGTTACCAAAAAGATCAGAATAACGGAAAGTAAATTTAGTTTCCGTTATTCTGATCTTTTTTATATCTTATACCATGGCTCCTTCATAGG
This sequence comes from Omphaloscelis lunosa, assembly GCA_916610215.1. Lineage (NCBI taxonomy): Eukaryota > Metazoa > Arthropoda > Insecta > Lepidoptera > Noctuidae > Omphaloscelis > Omphaloscelis lunosa. The sequence goes on from OU744247.1 coordinate 8,369,339, forward strand.
TCTTGGGCTTTGACCGTTATATTTGAGATTCTGCTATCTCAAATATAACGGTCAAATACGTCATTCTAATTAATCAACATTTTTTTAAAATCATTATTTTAAGAGAAATCAAAAGAGCAGTTCTTAGTCAACATCTGGACGGACACAAGGGAGAAACAAAAAATAACAAATAGTTTCTTTTCTATAATTCCAAAGGTTTACTACGTACCAAAAATCACTGACAAAGTGTTTGGTTGTGATAATTTCAACAATGAACTCCTAAACTGTGATGGCCTGGCGCTTGGCTCCATGAAAGGAGACGAAGGTGATGATGCAGCTAAACTAAGTGGGGAGATTAAAACTAGAATGGATATTCTTTCAGACTATGATGTAAGTAAAAACCTTGTTCTATAATTGCTTGTATTTGGAATGTTAACAGTGCATTAGCAGTGCTAACATTAAGCCAGTCCGGGACCTATAGCGATGGAAGTGCGAATGAATGTTCTGAAATCACTGACACTCGATGAGCAAGAGAAATTGGTGGTCGATTAGTTTACTTTTTTAATAAGAAAAGGTTTTGCCGAGTTATCACTAAACTGGCTAAAATTTTAAATGTAGTAGTAAACTTTTGTGTTTTTAAAGCAAGTGCTTTTGTTTCCAGGTTGAAATAGACATATGGAAAATGATGGATTTGGGCGACGAATACATGTACAATACTCGAGTAAACTTTTGCAGTAGTCTGGAGAATACTGACGCGCCATGGAGTCCAATCGTCGAGAAATTGAACATCAGTGGCTGCCCGGTCCCTGTTGTATGTAGAATTCGTTAATTCATTTAATTGAAAAATACATTACTGTCCATAATAACGGCCCCGACTTACGAGTTGTAGGTCATAGGTTCGAACCCAGGCAGGCGCTTTACTTTGTGTAAATAATTTCATCACCACTGCTCTCAAAACGGTGAAGGACAACATTGTGAGGGAATGCATGTCCGAGAACCAAAAAATTCGAAGACGTAACATCTACCAACCCGCACTGGGCTTGCATGGTAGATTACAGTCCAGTCCCACTCACAGAGAGGAGGCCTGTGTCCCAGCAGTGGGAACATTTGTAGGCTGATTATGACTGACCATACTTATGTAGATGATTCAATTCGATAAATAGGTATTCCAATTTTATTCACTACTTAGCTAACCACAAAGTATTTAGAGGTATGCGGAACAGGTTGTAAAGTTCACTCATTCTCTAGACCTTTATCAGATCAACGTTTTAGCTGCCTGACTCCAGATTCGCCTACCACATTTTGTTTTCCAGAGCACCTTCGAGGTCCAAGGTCTGACAATATCCTTAGACTCAATGAAGGATGTCATGTGCCATGACTTCATTGGGGAGTACCGCATACAACTGGCTTTCATGGACGTTGCACAAAAACTATCATGTCATATTATTGAAATCTGTATTGTGGAAGAGAGCGATGACGATGAATGAGGATGTTGTATAATAAATGGATTTTAATTTGAAAATATTTTTCTTTTTGTTACTGTAAAATTGTATAATATAACATCACGCCCTGCTTCCCTGAAGGGTAGGGTGGAGGTGTACCTAATAGTACACCCACATTTCGCCAGTTATGTAAAGTCCCATGTAATAGGGGGCGAGCCTATTGTCATCAACCGGGCACAAATCCAGACTCCGGGCTACTACTGAGAAATTACACATACAAAAACCCAATAACACTTTGCCCAACCTAGGAACTGAACCCAGCATCTCATGCTCAGCAGTAGCGCTTGTGACTACTGGACCAACGAAGCAGTCATTCTGTAAAATTGATACTGATTTTATAAGCCTCTGTTGAGACCTTTATTCCTATCCTTAAAGTAAATAAAGTAAAGTAAATAAGACAGTTAAAATATGAGTGATCCTTGTTCAATGTACCATAAATTAGGCAGGCAACATTATTATAACAAGAGCGAATGAATATAAAATGAATAGCAATTTTGACATAGGTAAATTGTTTTAAGGTAGGTATTACAGAAGAAGTCCGAAAGGGATATCGTGGCCCCCGTCAACATGGCAACTGAAGGAACACGGGTGGATTTTAGTCAGTAAGAGTCTGACACGCCCTCCCGATAATTTCCCAGCAAAAAAAAAAAATACAGGTATTACAGATGAACGATAGTCGGCACCAGGTAAAAAGATGATGATGATGTTATAAGGCTAGTAATGTGTGAGATTAGAGGATGCAACTCCTCTGAACTAAATGAGAATAGAACACAAGTCTATTGTACTATCGCTTTATTGCTATGATACTCATTGTAAGCCAGTGCCAAATTGTTAGACACGATTCGATTTTATGAAGAAAAAAAAAAAACGTGTACGGTCAGAGACCCCGTCAGGAACGAAGTTCCTTCTCACGAATGATTTAAAACTAAAACAAAGCTGCCATCTTGGATTTATATTTTGACCTCATTATCGGCTTGAGCATCCTCGAAAACCATGAAAACAAAACCAATGATTAAAAAAATTGAATCGCAGCCGCTACTTGGATTTACATTTTGACCTCACGATCAGTTTTAACAGTCTGGAAAACCATGAAAATGTTACCTATGGTGAAAAACTTGAACATTTTCGCAGCTACCATCTTGGATTTTCATTTTGACCAAATTCACACTTTCTCTCTCTGTCTATCTATCGAATTAGAAGAAGACAGTCACAAGTATGAACGCTTTTTCGCGTGACGACTTCTCCCAATTTACTCCTGCCGCAAGCCGCGCTAAAGAACTTCGTTCCAAAAATACCCCTATAACTTAACTACTCACATAATTTCTGAAGTCCTCATTTGATCTCAATTTCAGACTGTTTAATCGCATCGCATCCAAAGGGAATACAAATTAAAAGTATCCAGACTAAGCTGGAACGCAGCAAGCGATTGTGTTGTACCCAATAATTAGAAAAATAAATAAAGTAAGGGGGAGTGCAGACGAATAAATTTATAATTGCTGGGGGCAGCCAACTTCAGGCGTTATTAACTTTTTCCTGTAGGTACCCGTCGCGCCGTGAATGCCTTTCGTCCTTTGGTCAGCCTAAAAACTGTTCAACCCTCATTAATTTTATGAACTCCTGGTATTTCTGTATAAATTCATAGGCATCGTTGAAATACTCGTAAACGAGGAGAGAAGACATTTTTATAACAATATTCATTACGTTATTACATAAAGTGATTTTCGAGATTTAATTTTTGAAAAGAAAAGAAAAGAAAGAAAAATTGTTTATTCTACACAAACTAAACGCACATGCCAAAAAATATTACTTATAATGTAGGTACTTACACAAATTAGCCAAAAGCCTCGTAGCCAAGCAGTAGAAATATGTCAAGATTGTCTATTACTTGAATGTCAGAGCCATAGACTTATTATTATTTTATTTTTGTTGTGTCAATACGGTAGTTGCCTAGGTAAAAAAAAGAAATTCTATTTAGTCCGTCTTTCAGGGAATAAAAAAATATTAGACACGTATTTTTTGCTTAATCATATTAATAAAAAATAACTTAGAAAACACGCATAAAGGTTGGGGAGTGGGGGCTCGCAACGTCACAAATCAGTATAAAATCTAGCAAGCAGTGACGTCATGCCACATTTTAACTCAATGTATCGCCGTAATCTTTTGATTACGTTAAAATATAAAAAATACGTGTTATATATTTTTTATTAATCTACCTTCCGGACTAAAAATTTTTGTTTATGAAACAAGCCTATTAATGCTCAAACAGTTTTAAGAAAACACGAATTTTCCGATTATTTGTTATTACCGGCCCACAACGGTCTGTGCGTAACTTATGAGTTGTATGTAAGTCGTAGGTTTGAACCAAGGCAGGCACTTTACTTTGTGTAAATGATTTCAATTCACCATTGTTTTCAAACAGTAACGAAAAACAATGTAAGCAAACGGGTATGTCCTTGAACAAAAAATTCGAAGTCATGTGTCATCTACCAACCCGCACTGTGCCCGCGTGATGGATTAAGGCCTATTCCGTCTCACCGAGAGGAGGCCTGTGTCCCAGCAGTTGAAACGATATAGGCTGATTATGCAGACCGTTCTTCTTCTTCTTTTCGTGTCGATGGTACTCTATATATTATTAGCTGACCCGGCGAACTTCGTTCCGCCTAACAGTCAATGAATGTGCATGTTTAGGATTTTAAAATTAATAAAAAATTCCTACTCTACCTACCTACCTACCTGCCCTACCTACCTACTTACCAACCTACATACCTACCTATCTACCGAGATATCATCAAAATTCTTGCAAGTCTAGCCTAAATAAAAAAATGTTTGGGGTGGACCACCCTTATCACTTAGGGGTATGGAAAATAGATTACAACCGATTCTTAGAGCTACCAAATATACATATAAAATTTCATAAAAATCGATTAAGCCGTTTCGGAGGAGTATGGCAACTAACCTTGTGACACATTGTGAATTTTATATATATAGATATTATATTATATGAGCCCAGTAGGTGACCACGTTGATTGCGGCATCAGTGCCATTCTTTAGGTCATCCGAAGTGCAGGTGAACGGGCACCTAGGACACTCCAGCAAGTGGGGCATGGTCTGATCAGAAGCACCGCAGTCGCAATGGGTGTTGGACGGTTTAGTGATCCCCCACTTCGACAAATTGTGTCTGCAGCGGCCTACTTTGGTACGCAATCGATTGAGGGCATTCCATATAGGCCACTGCAGATCACGGTTAAGTTTGATGTAGACCGTTGATATGTTTGATGAAGTTAAACAATAACACAGGAATAACGAGAATACTGTTTGGTCATCTCAAAAAGAGAAACCTTGCAATAAAAAAATAAAAAAATAATCTTGTAAAGCTTACAAAGAACCTGTCATCTTAAAATGCAATGGCAAAAACGCACCACAAGTTTTTATTTTTCCATTTAACGTGATATGAATAGAAAAGCAATTTTCGAACATTTTAAAGTCTGATTCAGTAGCAAGATGGCGTTATCAGTCTGAGACCAGCTTACCCATAATACTAATCTTACAAAAAAGCATTATTCAAAACTAAAGGATTTAGCTGGAGTTTTCGCTGTAAATTTTCGCTCTAACGTTCATAAACTTAGAAAAACATACGTGAAAACTGCATTATGAAGAGCTTCGTGGGTCACTAGCTGTTTGGCTGTGGGCTCTGAAAACAGCGGGGGAAAGTTAAGCTTCGGCCAAACCTGAGCGACCACAACGCGGCAGCGTAAACACGAGCAGCGTCCGCCGCGCGGTAGACGCTCCCGCTTCGCTCAGGTTTAGCCGAAGCTTTACAGATGTAATTGAAAGAGTTGAATGCTACGCTCGAGGTCTTTTTTTTATTTTTACAACAAAATTACGAGTTAAGCTGCAGTTTCTTTGAAGAGCGGTGGCCGTCACAGAGCGACCGCAGTTTACGGGGGAATCACTGAAACGTTATTTATGAAAGTTAGTTGGTGTGTTTTTCTAGAGAGCGTTTTCTGACAGCGTAAATTCAAATGCAACCGTCACAACGACCGCTATGTGGCGGCCATCGCTCTTCAGTAAACCGTAGGTTTACGCTAGTTAGTTGTGTTTTATAATCAATAATATAAAAATACATAATAACAACATGGTTTGATATTCAGAATCATATATCAACCAAAAACGTGAAAAAAAGGTGAAAAATGGTGTTGACTAACAAAGGAAAAGGTTACTACACACTTAGGTTAGTAGCTGGGCGGGTGAAAATATAGAAAACGAATTTTTCCAGATAAAGAGACCTAGCTAGATCGATTTTACGCTCCCGTAAACCCCTTTAATGCAAGTTTTATCGAAATCGTTAGAGCCGTTTTCGAGAACGTGACCATAAAGATACAAATATTGCTCATTTAATAGGACTGTAAAAAAGGTGATATAGTTTTGCTAACATTGTGAGTTATCGCTGACTTTGTGGCCCAAACCTATCCATATGCAAATGTGGGCCCCGCCTCAGTCGACGTTTCAGCGATTTCAAATTGTAATATTATTCAAATAACACATTTATATGTCATACAGATTTATGTACAGACGGTATTAAGAATTTAATTAGGTATGAGTTAAACTTATGATATTTCTTATTAAATTTTTTGTATGAAAATTTCACGTATATTAATAATTTATTCGAAATAGAGTCGCGATTAGCCATGTAATTGAAGTTGACTTTAATTTTGTCTACAACGGGCTTGTTTTAACAAACTGTTTACGATATTTTCTTTGTTCAAGTAATTTGAAGAATTTTATTTGAAAAGAAACTATTTTAGAGAGTGTTTTAAATTGAAATCAGCAGGCAAACACGAGTTAAATTAGTTTATCGTTGAGGCGGAGTTCAAAGGTTTTGACAATCAAGTGATCTTGTCATCTTTAATTATACTAGGCGTGTATGCACGGACGAAGAAGAACACAGTAATTATACAATATTGTCTTTGGTCCGTGGCCTTGACATTAACCAATGAACCAGTATTATAATCGTAGATAGAGAATAATTAAGCTATGAACAACATTGTCAAACTTTTTTGGGTTGAATACGAGGCTTTTGGCTACTTTTGAATTGTGTGCATTTTATGTTTAGTTTTTTTTTAATATGTGTTTTGTTTGTGCACAATAAACAAGTTTTCTTTTTCTTTTCTTTTTCTTTTCTAACATGGTGAACTGAACAATTTGTTCGCATGTGCCTACCGCTACCGAACACTGTGCTTAACAAAAACGATCGTCGCGATGCAATTTCGTCGTTCTGCGTTGACGGTGTTCAGAGAAATCAATTTTCACTGACTATTTTTGGAAAATAATCACTGAGAAACTTCGAATTATTTAAAAGCAAATTATCGTTATAATTAATTAGGGTTTATCGTAAAAGTTGGGAACGTCGTAAATAGCTGTCAAATATTTACCTGTTTTGATTAATTTAGCAATATTACTGTATGGAAATAAGAAATGAGGCTAACAAGTTCCCTAGAAAATTAATAATGAGATGCAATAATTAATATCGTAATACTGAATATTTCGTTTTCGATGTAAAACAAGTAGGTATTTGGAATCTTTCCAAATGCCTTTTTTTACACCTAAAATTGTTACAACATCAAATTCAGTGTTATAATTGCAATTTATTATTAATATTCTAGGGAACTATGTAATTAGCCACATTTCTTATTTCCATACAGTAATATTGCCAAATTAATTAATACAGCTAAATATTTGACATCTATTTGCGACGTTGCCCACTTTCAGAATAAACGCTCTTAACTAAACTTAAAATAAAAGCCGCAGTTGACAAGACACTGATGTTGAACACCAATTCGAAGTTAATGATTGCGGTGAGAACAATGTCAGTGACGTTTTCTTGACAAAAAGGAAATGCTTTAATTTGCGAACAAGGCTCAGGGACGAATTAGATGTGACAGGCCTTTGTTTTAGAAACTTGGTAGCTGTGTTCGGTTTGATGTGATGAAATTGTGAAAATTTCACTTGATTTTCGGTGAGATTTTCGATATTTAGCCGATTTAAAAGATGGTGAAATTTTAAGGTACTAATTTATGAGCCGTTTCTTTATTTTTAGTTACTTGAAATAGTTATTTTATTTATAGTACCTGGGCGACCGAGCATTGCCCCCGTGAAAATAAAGAATGTCTCAATTTAATAGTATAGAATTGTTCATACTAATTCCATGTTTCGTACATACTAATTCCATGGTGCAATGTCATTATCCTAAGGTAGCCATCTTGTTCTAAACTTTGGACGACCGAGCTCAGTATGGGTGAAAATACGGAGAAAACGAAATTTCACAGATATGAGATCTAGTTAGATCTATTTTTCGCACCCGTAAACCCCTATATTGAAACATTAATCGAAATCGTTAGAGCCATTTTCGAGAGCGATTTGCGAGCGCATTTGCGAGAGCAAATATGTATAATATTTATGTACAAATACTGCTCATTTAATAGTATAGAATTAAATAATGCCATAAAATTATGATTAATAAAATGAAATTAAAAAAAATCATTTATTTGCAAAAATAAGTGTTACTGTTACATAAAAGCTCTGCCTGCCGAACTAGGTAGATAACCTGTATCTCAGGAGACAGTTCCCTTCCCCAGTTTGTTTACATGTTAGGTGTAATACTAATGGCCCGAGGATACCGCACGGTCTCCTGCGAGGCGGCGAGCCTCCTTGCCGGATTACCGCCATGGGATCTGAAGGCAAAGGTCCTCGCGCACATTTGGGAGTGGCGCGAGGAGGCGAAACGCCGGGGCTTAACTCCGCTGCCGCGAGAAATCGCGGCACAGCGGACAGAGCTCCGGCGGGATCTCATGGCGTCATGGAGAGTGCGATTGTCGCAACCCAGCGCTGGGCACGCCACAATTGCGGCGATAAGTCCCCTCTTTGAGGAGTGGCTAGAGAGGCGCCACGGCGTCCTCACCTTCCGCCTGACGCAGGTCCTCACCGGACACGGCTGTTTCGGGAGGTTCCTGCACAGGATAAGGCGGGAGGAAACGCCCGGGTGTCACCATTGTGTGGATCGCCCGGAGGACACGGTGGAGCATACGGTGGAGGTCTGCCCAGCTTGGGCGGAGCATCGCCGTGTCCTCGTGGAGGCGATTGGCGGCGGTGATCTCTCGCGTCCGGCCCTGGTTCGGGCCATGGTACGGAGCGAGAGGAAATGGGAGGCCGTCACCTCCTTCTGCGAAGCTGTAATGCTCGCGAAGGAGGAGGCGGAACGCATGAGGGAGAGGCAAATATCGCGTCCTCACGTCCCTAACCCTAACCGCCGCAGGAGGAGACGCCCAGGGCGTCGGGAATCGCGAGGCGATTTCCGGCCACCGTAGGCGCGGGCTTGCGGACGGTGAGCAATGGGTGGCTCACCGTCCGATAAGGACCAGGCCCGGGTCGACGGCGCGTTGTGTTCCACGCGCGCCTCAAAGAGATGTCAGCAGATTTGAAGGGGTCCACTAGGGCCGATGCCTGCCGGGGTTGCGAAGAAAACCGAAAGGGAGATCGTGGCCCCCGGCAACAGGGCAACCGAAGGAACACGGGTGGGTTTTAGTCAGTAAGAGTCTGACACGCCCTCCCGCTCCGCCCAGAGCGGGAGAAGTTATTTGATGATTTCCCACACTAAAAAAAAAAAGGTGTAATACTAATTGTTACATTAATAATTAAAAAAAAATACAATATGGTTTTCAAAAAAACTAAATTAGATAAAAATATTAATGTCCAAGGGGTGTGGCGTGTTGCGCATGATGTTATAATTAGTTTCTTCTGAAAAGGCTCTTATTAGTTAAACATAATATTATAAATATAAAATTAAATTTCATTCAGCATTTCACTGAATCTAATTACGATCTACTTCATAATTTCATCTCATCATATGATACTTTAATTCTTTGAGAAGTTTCTGAACCAGAGTACCTCGGCTTAATGCGTTCATTGTCAAAGAATCGTGTTTGAGAACTATTTACTAAATTGAAAAAGCGTGTCCTCGGACGGCCCTCGAAATAGAGGAGTGAGGAAAATCAAAGCGGGCACTTGAGGACAGTTAGATGTACTTGGATGGGGACAACTCTTGAGGACACGTGTCGAGTGTGTCGGTCCCTGACGTTGATTTCTGAAAATCGGACCGCAATTTTCCTTCAAGTGTAGGTAGGTAACAATTTTGATTGAATGTTGGGTTTTAATGCTGATACTTATCTTTGTGAATATAAAAGTCACCTTTCAGTTAAGGAAGGTACATAATTAAAGCTCTCTATTTAACTGTTCTCATATGAAAGTTTAGTGACCCATAACAGTCAGTTATTTATACCTACGTAGATTCACCAACCCGCACTGGGCTCACGTGGTGGATTACGGCCCACTCCCTCTCACATAGAGGAAATATGAGTCCCAGCAGTGGGAACATTATGGCAGCTAATGCTAACATTACCTAAGTTATAGTAAGCAAAATGAATTACCAACCAAAACAACCATTTTCAGGACTTTAGCCGCAATTAACATGATAAAAAACTGGACCCTTCAAATTCTCAAAAAAATACGCACGCTCGACAGAAAATAGCGAAATAACATCCTTCACTACCCAATTCGGCCACATCTAATATGACGGTGGGTAAACACCAAAAAGAACGCGTGAAGTGTCCCAAAAGAGGCGTGCACATCAAAAAAACGTGATAACTAGCGTAAAGGGGGTGACAAGGACCCTCATACTCTTTCAATAATACGCCGGAGTCTGCAATAAAATTGTCAAGTCGAGATCTGCTAACGACGCAGCTTCTGAGCCCCGAATTGAGATAAACACCGCATTATGAAACGGATTTGGGTGGTATTAAGTTACGGTTTTCTTCCCATAGACACTTTGTTGCGACGAAAATGAATTGTTAAAAAAAATTGCCGTTTGATGTGTTATTCAGATTTTGAATGTAAAGAGCAATGTCATTGAATTTACCTTATTTGCAATTAATTGATAAGTCTCTAAATTAATTAGGAATAAGTATATGCTCATAGTTTTGCTTAAAAATAATAAACTAACTAATTAATGTAATTTGTATATTCTCCATGTCCAAAAAGGCTCGACTGGCTGTTTACATTGGTGTGCTGGTGCCTACGCTTATGTTTGGATGTGAATGTTGGGTGTGGCAAAAGAAACATACAAGTAGAATAAATGCTGTGGAAATGCGTTCCTTGTGGAGCATGTGTGGTGTGACTATGAATGATAGGCTGAGGAATGATGTGATAAGGCAGTGACCGGTAAACCGCGGCTCGCGAGCCGCATGCAGCTCTTTGGCCTATAGAGTGCGGCTTTAGATAAGATATCAAGTTTTATTCAAAATTCAAACTATATTTTAAAGATTAATTCCAAACTATTTTCACAAAAAAAAAATAGGATATCTTAATTATTTACTGTACCTTTTAAAGTTTTCCAAGGTTAACTTGTTAATAAGGAAGATGCCTTCATCATTTTATTATCAGCTGATATGATGATGATGATGAAGGCATCCTACTTCTTAGAAAGTTAATTTTAGGAAGCGTTGTGGAGTGAAAGAGGATGGGAGTATTAAAGATTATTAAGAAAAGTGTATTGAGACAGTTTGGACATACAGAAAGGATTGTGGCTCTCTATGAAATTTTAGTGGATAAAGTATTGATATTTGGTTTTATTGACTAATGAGTTTGCCGACCACTGTGATAAGGCAACGGTGCGGTTTCAAAGAAGATGTAGTGACAAAAATTGAAAAGAGTATGCTGAGACGGTTTGTTCATGTTGAGAGGATGAATGAAAGACGATTAACACAAGGCAGATGTGATTGGAAACGCCGGAAGGAGACGCCCTAATAGGACATATAGTGACCCAATTGGCGATGTTCTTCAGAAAGGTCAGGTGCGTAGTACTCGCAACTGGCGCGCGTGTATGACCAGATGTATGGACGTAAACGAGGCAAAAGGAGTACGTTGGTTTCTGTCTACCTCCATGGGAAGATGGCATGAGTTTATCTATGTGTGTATATTCTCAATGTTGTTCATTTACGTCTAAAAGAACATCGTCTTTGACAACAACAACAGTCTTAAAAGATTAGGTGCTTAGTTTGTTTATTTTCAGCTACACAATATAACAAAGGTAAAGTTCGTGGAAAACTGATCCTTTCGTGGAAATTCTATGATATTAGATTTAGTTTGTTTACACAGAAAGTATTAAAAACCCACACGAAATAAAATAGACTTACAAAAGTAATAAAAGGAGCTCGTAGCTAAGTAATAACAGCCGCACGGGTTGATTCATCAGATTAAGCTACGCTTGCCGGGTTGGTCTGTGATGAGTGACCATCTTTACATACCGAGACCCCTCCGTGCCTCGGAAAGCACGGTAAGTCGTTGGTCCCGGCTGTCATTCGTGGATCTTTGAGAGTTGTTGCAGGTCGTCAGAAGCCCGAAAGTGTGACAACCAGTCTTACCAAGGGGTATCGTATTACCCAGTTACTGAGTTGTGGAGGTCAGATAGGCAGTCGCTCCATGTAAAATACGGGTATTCAGCTGCATTCAGTTAGACTGGAAGCCAACCCCAGTATAAAAGGCTAGGCGGATTGATTGACGAAATAAAATAGAAGTATTCAGTTCTATTTCATTGATGAAACTTTCTATTTCATTCAAAGTCATTTTCCCCAATACATGCAGTGGAAACTAATTTGAATTTGGACAATAAAATGTCCAATTTCATATGTACGGAACCCCATACAGCATAGACATTTAGGAAAAAAGTTAATGGTGCTTAAAGCTTGGCCGCTGTCCTGTAATTACGAATTAAAAAGTTCGTCCGCCGGTCCCCAGTTTTTTCTCATTTGGATGTGAAGATAATATTGCACCCCAAATCTATTCCTCCTTCATCCAACTTAGATTCTTATTCATACACCTGTAAAGTTGAAACTTGTCTGTCGACACACCTAATTACTTTTAATGTTATCTCTTCTCATACGAGACATTTGTATGTATGCATCTATTTATAAAGAGACAGAAAATTAACTTTTACGAGTACTTGGAAAACGTTATTTCAAAAATGTTATTGGTTCGCTTCTATTGCCTTTTCCTTTGATGAGGAGTGGAGGAGACATTTGATAAGTAATTAGATTTTAAAAGAAATGTATTTGCAATACAAGCTATGATGGTTCTTATCCTTTAACGTATCTTCAATAATTCTTTTAGATGCTTTTTTTAACTTTGATAGCAATTTAATCAAATTTCATTTGTAAATTTTAATTTAATTAAAGTTCCTATATTCTATTTTTTTTTTCTCTGTATGCTTGTACATAATTTATATATTTTAGTGTTAGATGTTTACTGTAAAATAAATAATATAATTAAACACAAAAAAATGAGTTTTAATTTTTATTTGAATTTTGATCGTAATATTAATTTGATTTTAATCTTAATTTATTTACTTTTTATTTGTAAATGGGTGTTATGCTATTCTATTATGAGTCTATGTTACTAGAATTAAATTATTTGAATTTGAATTATTTAAGACAGCGTCTTGGTATAAATAACCGTATTTTATTTACACCTTTCTTATAAAAATATTTTGTATAATTTAACAATTTTCAAATACTTTTAGGAGTGAAGCTTGCTTCTCGCAAAAAATGCAAGTATTCACGCAACAATGTATCCAAAAAACCGCATAAAACTTGACATCATATTATTATTACATTCGTCGTATCATTTTCATTTAGCAATAAAACAACCACATGTATATAATAAAAATGATTCACAATGCGTCTATAATAAAACTGTCGCGAAGAGAATCCGTCGCGTCGAGATTAGAGGGTGCTCCCATTATTGTTACAGTATTATTTTGTTGTTTTACGACAGAAAAATAATAAGCACCGCCGTTTATGACGGTACAATAAAATTCGTATTAGAAAGGGACGATTGTTTGTGGGGAGAAACTCGTTTTTTTTTTTGAGATAGTTTAATCAATTAGTGTTACTCTTGTATAATGCAACATGTTTTTGGCTGTATTTTCCTGTTTTACTAAGAATATTCATCGCACAAGTGTAGTCAGAAGCAAATGTTTTTATGCGTATAAATATAAGACTATTTCGTGAAAATGTGAAGATTTAGATCTATATTGATGATTTAAATGATTATAATTTCCATGTTATTGTTTTTCTTTTTTTAACTGAAAACTTCTTTAGGCGCGTTGGGCATTTTTGAGATGGGAAAAAAACAATTGAGCTCACGACACCGTTACCGACACCTCATTTTAGTAAACGCGAATGTGGTCTTTATTTATATTATGTTACGGATCAATGAAAATTCTATGCAAGTATTTTCTTGTTCAAGTTTTCACTTCTGTCGGCACTCCCGTTTTTTTACTTATAAGCACCCTTTTCCACCCACATCTACATCCGCATGAGCTCCGCCTTACCTTAGATTGATTCATTGTACAAAATTGGATGAAATGTCTGCATAACAAAAATGGAGAGTTTCGAAAAAGCTCAGATTTCATAAAAAGTTTGCGAAAATCAGACAGAAGACAGAAGAGCGAACGGAATTTCACTGGACGAAATATTTATTAATATTCTATGTTAAACTACTATAGTCTAGCAGCATTCCTAACCTTTGGTATTCTGGCAAGTATTAGATATTTTCAATCACTTTGATCAACAAACAACACGAAAATCTTTATTCAAAATTTAAATAAGTTTGCTTTATTTCTAAACAAAATAGTTTGCGATCCTAGGTAGGTATATCAATATACAAAATTATCTTCACAAAGTTGTTGAACTCGACAAACTTTTGCAACTCCTTTAGTCTTGATTGATGGTCTCGATGTTAAAAACGTTTATTTTCGCTTTTAAAATACTGTAGAAGACATTTATCGATGAGACAACATTCCTGAGAATCTTTAAATATTTAATTAGAACTTGTATTCTTTTGGCATTAAAAATTTATGGTAACTTGAAGTCATATTATGTTGATAACTAGGTAATTTAAAATTACAATAAATTAAACTATTGAATAAAAAACTTGTAAGCACGTATTTAGTTTCAATAAAAATAAACAAAAGAAAATGATAATTGCGCGAACTCTTTCGGATATAGAACAAAAAAAAAACAGTGGCACTCCGGGAGTGCCGACAGAAGTGAAAACTTGAACAATATCGCCTTGGTGGAAGAAAAATACTTGTATAGAACATTGGTCCGTAACGTTATCTAAATAAAGAGCACAATTGTGTTTACAAAATAAAAAAAAATAACTTCCAAAACCTTTAAAGTAAAAATACTTGCTTAGAACATTGATCCGTAACATAATATAAATAAAGAGCACAATCGCGTTTACCAAAATGAGGTGTCGTAACAGTGTCGCGAAATCAATGGTTTGATCCCATCTCAAAAATGCCCAAAGCTCCTAAAGAAGTTTTCATATTAATTGTTTTTATTAATAATAATATTCATTGTTCTAGATTCTCTACCTTTGTAAGCATGTGTTTTTGTGACAAATAATAGTACATTATTGCAAAGGCCGTGAAATAGACAGTTGCAGGTCGAGTATGAGTTTGATGGCCGAGCCGTAGGCGTGGACTTCACTAATACGAGACAGGCAATTGCCATTTCTGTCGAGGCATATATAGTGCTTTTCTCAAAAGAATGCAGGGAAATAAACCATACTTTTTACTATGTATGTAAATAACAAATCAAGACGAATTTTCAGCTTTGCCGAAATTTTTCTATTTATCATCTGTGCCGAAAGGCAAACGCATTTATGGCTATACAGCCACATGAATGCAATTATGTACGTAAGTACTAAGCAAAGAGACTTACCGTAAATTCGATACTTCGCGTGTTCTTTTTTCAAAAATAATGACAATATTTCCATACATGTTTGATAAAACCTATTTTGATTTCTTTCATAAAATTGAAATTGTGCAAATTCAAGAAAACCATAGTTATAATAATACGTCTATGAGATCATTGAAAATTGACCTCAAACGTCATGATTTTATGAAGTAGTCAATAAAAAGGGCAATTTGAACTTAAAGAGTTCTAGAGATGATTTTTCCAGCCCGTCCCATCTTTGATGTCCTCCCTCCGGTTGACGCCCTAAGCCAAGGTTCGTACCCCACAGGGGGTGCCCTTACCGAGCGTTCACCTAGTTTTAATTAGCATAGTTGAATAATCCCTGGCTGGAGGTTTTAAGTGTAGTAGCTTAAGACACCCACAGGAAAGCCCGGTTAAGTAGTCATGATCTCAGAGGTCAAGTACGAGATGCCCTACATAAAAAAAATTAGATGAATTTAATGATTATAATTCTGTAAATACATATTTGTTACGGTCGTGAATCGTGTTTTTGATACTGATCTGCAAATTGCAAAAACGTAATAAATTTGAATTTCGCGGGCTACCTTGCCGCATTCGCTTTTAATATTTAGTATAGAAACAGAATCGAAGGGAGGATTATACTGATTTTTGATGTGCTTAATAATTAAGTGTGACTAAGAGCGATGTCGACGGTGCATCTAGACAAGCACTGCTTACCTAAATGCTTTGTTTGCTTCACGATAAACATTAAAACTTAGGGAATACTTGATGGAGTTTTAATACCTGCCTAAGTATCTACAGCAAGGGCTAATGCACAATGCAAGCAATGTTTTGGAAATGCTCGCCTTTGACTTCGCTCAGACAGAAAGTAATTTTTGAAGTGAAAACTTCTTTAGGCGCGTTGGGCATTTTTGAGATTCGCGACACCATGACGACACCTCATTTTTGTAAACGCAATTGTGCTTTTTATTTATATTACGTTACCAACGGATGCAATGCAAGTATTTTTACCTTAAGGTTTCAGAAGTGTTTTTTTTTTTAACGCGACTATGCGCTTTATTTAGATAAGGTTACTACGGACCAATGTTCTACACAAGTATTTTTCTTCCACCAAGGCGACCTTGTTCAAGTTTTCACTTCTGTCGGCACTCCCGGAGTGCCACCACTTGTTTTTTTCTATTGCGGCATAATTGCATAACACACTTATAATGGCTTTCAGTTTGACAGTTCAACAACATTCATTGCGTTATTTATGTTGTTGAGCAGACGAATTTTACAAACCTATGAAGCAGTGGATAAGGATTTTTTTTTCAAAATCCTTCGAATTGTGATCGAAAGTGTGCATCCGCAATTCGGTAAAGTTCAGCACCCCAAACCCTAAAAAAGCAGTGATAGCCTAGTGGTGTGACCGTCAGACTACCATAGAAGTCATAGGTCTCAAGTTCGAACCCATTTCGGATTCATGTGCGTATAGTATAATTATCACTTGCTTAAAAAACGGTGAAAAAAAACATCGTGAGTAAACCAGCATGCCTGAGAGATATTTCTCGACGGCATTTGAAGCCAAGTCAAAGACCCATGGGCTGCTTTTTAAAACTTTGACACCAGGTTAGTCACTAATCATACGAAAAAAAAAGACACCCCAATTTTTGCTGTACTTTACCGAGTCGAAATAAGACCAATGTTGTTTTGCCACACCGTATAAATACCGAAGACCCTTTTACGATGGCTTCACATTACATTCTGATACCCACTGACCACAAAAAGACTTCATAAAACCCCAATCAGGGCATAAAAACTCGAAATGACAAAAAAGTCTTTATCAGAATTTCCAGTTCAGTCGTAATTGTAGCGAAAACAAAGGGGCCATGGCTGTTGGGAGATCAATGGTGGCCGTTGGCTCGGCCGATGTATTTACGGCCTACTGCACTGTAAATCTGACGATATCTCGCAACGCCTAGGGCGGTTATGCACCATGTATATTGACAATGCTTACAATGTGGAGTGACTCTGGTTGGATTAACAATTTTTATGAGCAATATTAAAGTAGGTTAAGGTACCTTTCGATTTAGAGACGGTGATTTGTTCCATTGAATGACTTTTTCATGCAATCATGACATTAGAGAACAAATCTAACTTAGAGAGATGTATTAACGATTCTCATGATTTTGAATCATATTTTGAACCTGACGCTGACCTGCAAATTGCAAAATAGGTTTAAAAAAAATGCGATTTACCACTGCGAATCCTCCTTAAAATGCTACAACTATCTAAACCAAAACTTAAAAAAAAAAGAAAAAAATCAATGTCACTATATTCCATGGCTTATGATTAAGAGTCTGTACATTCACGTAAGGCCACAATACTGTTAAGGGTGTGACAATACATGAAAATATATGATAAGTTAAGGAAGTTGCTAAGACCTACAAGCCTAACAGTCCCTACGACTCTAAGCCCTTTAAGCAGTAGGGCTGTAGAGCCCTAACCTATCATATACCTAGTATGATAGATAAATATATAAATAGTTTCAGGATGTCTGCACCTTGCGACCTAAGATTACAGACGGATAGTAGGCAAGATTTCCAGATTCGATTGTCTCATTATATTGAGAAACGAAAACTAATTAAACGTATTCATTGTAGGTAGAAGTTTTATATCTTATAAGTTCATTTGATAAAATTTTGTTTATTTGGAATATAATTGACGCTGAATCAAGATATTTTTTGCTTTTCTTTATGATTTTTTCCGAGAAAACTTAAGGAATTTAAAGAAATTCTAGAACTCCAATAAACAATTAAAAAATTTAACTTATCTTTTGGTAATTTTAGGTTTTATTAGAATTGAATGGAACAATGTGAATTTGAGCGTCAAAGTTCGATCGCTGACGGATTTTCTTGTAAACTGAGTTCGTAAAATATTTATAGTAAATTACACGAAAAGAAAAATTAAAATGAGCAACAACGAGGCGTGTTCGAGTTCGCGACAAGTCAATCGTCATCCTGAGGATGACTCGTTGAAAGGTGAAATACGTGTCAATTTTTTTCAGAGATTTTTATGGTTCTTTAGAAATAACGGAAAAGTTACTAAATATATCCACGTCTATTGTATTTTATAATAGATTTCCGCAAGGTCACGCCTGAATCAATTAACTATCCTTTATACGAGTAAGTTAACCGTTTTAAAACCACTCAAACAAAGTACAGCACTAAAAGTTTACGTAACAAACTAAAAAGCAAAATCAGAAGCAATACAACACCGAAATATGATCTCATTATACAACAAGACTACGTTTTAAACCATCGTCTCGTTGAAGTCTAGACAAAGCAAGTTGTAAGGTTTGCTGCCAATTGCGCCGCAGAGACTCAAGCACTCCTCTATTTAAATATTTCCTCGCAATTAATTTAATTTAGTTAACAAAAGGGAACGGCGGCGAGTGTTCTTATTCACAATTAGTGGGACATGGCTGCAATTGCTGCAACCAGTGCCTTGCTGAGCTAAGTATTTGGAAGAGAGTTGCAAATGTTGCAATTCATTTGGTGTTTTTTCTTTTATTTTTTGAGTTAATTGATCTTTGGTATCTTGATTTGTTAGGGGAAACTTAGTGGGATGAAAAGTGGGGTAAAGTATGTATGAAACATTTGACTTAGAAATATTGAGTCGGTTATTCTGACACAATTTAAATCTGATCTACGTGTGTATGATTCAGTATATTAATATTGTAAGTATGACGGATACGATTCAAATGACGGTGACTCCAAGAGGTCTGACATACTATAGTCATCGCATTAAGTACAGGTCGTGCCATTAAAGATGAGACTTGACCGCGCCTCCCGCCGCTCTTTCCCCCGCCCCGATGACGCCCCAGCGGGGACCTCATACCGCTAAAGAGACCCATAAATCGTCTACTGCGCAAGTCAAACCACGTGGTGCGTCAAGTCTCATCTTTAATGGCACGCACTGTACTGAGTCGTCGAGCCATAAATCATTGTTATTAGTCTGTCTCGCTCGCACTTATGGAGTTTATGGAGCAGGTAGCAAACTCTCGATAAGACGCAAGGGTTGCACATTCTTATTGATACTGACATTTATAGCCCCTGTGTTAATTCAGGTTATAAACTATGTGTGCCAAATTTTATCCAAATCCGTTCAGTAGTTTTTGCGTGAAAGAGTAACAAACATCCATCCATCCTCACAAACTTTCGCATTTATAATATTAATTAGTAAGTATTAGTAGTATCAGAATACCAGCGATGCGACATTTTTTTTTTTTTTTATGTCGCCGCATATGCTGAGATGGGAGCCTTTTGGCCTCGTCCAGGACTTTCTGTTATTATTTTTTTATTTGTTTTTATTTTTATTTTTTTATTAATGTTTTAATGAGTGTGTTTTAGCTTAATTTGTGATGTCCTGTGCGAGTCCCAATAAATACTTTTTCTTTTTTTCTTTCTTTAAGGATAAGGATTAGTTAGTATTACCTTAATTGGCATTGACACGTGAAAGTTCATTCAAGAAAGTCAATAACTTATTCAGCACCTATAATAATTTCTTTGTAAACACTTTATTGGAAAACTATCAATCATATTGATAGACTCAAATATTAATATAGTTCTAAGAGACAGATTTGACTAAATTGATACGCTGAATTGAACATTAACATGTTAAATTACTTCTAGAGACAAGATTTCCAATGAATAAAGAATTACAATCTATAATTGAACAATTAAATTTAATACCTATCTACTGATTATCTGACAATCTTGAACATTATTTCGAAACAACAAAAACCACTATAAACAATAAATATTGAAGTAGACAACGATTTAAAGCGATTCTAGGAAAAAGACAACTAAAAATGACCGCACGAAAAATTCGAGAGGTAATTGAACTTACTTCTAAAAATGTAACAAAGAAATCTATATGATTAGGCATCGCTGTCTGCTTATCAAATTGCACCTGGACAAAATTCTGTCGTCACCTGAAGCCAACTTTTACAACCTTTACTGGACGCGAATACAAATTGTTTGATTTGAAAGCTAGAATCGTAAAAGTCTAACATGGTACAGACAGACTTAAAAATATGTATAACAGGTGTAATGTATTAATATCCTTAATGAAGCCGAGAATCACTTGTTTTTCTCGTTATTTTGATGTTTTCTTTTTTTTTACCGGACCATGCTGGGAATCATTTGGTTACAAAGATATTGAAAGTCAAAGTTCCAACAATTTTTGACGGTTTTTTTTTTCGAAAACAAGATTTTAATGTTATAACTTAACTTTAAATAATTCCACGATCCCTGTACCGTTGCATCCACATATAAGCACAATGTTTTGCGTTTGTTACATTACGACTTACCGTAAACAGGGAATTTTCACACCAATTAAAATAAAAGTAATAAAAACTAAAACCTAACTACGACAAAAAGCCAACTAAAAGGTATGAACAAGACATCACAGACACACAAATTAAAAATCCTGAGTCAAACGTTGTGTTGGGCATAAATCGAACAAATTACGTGCAACTCCGGATTTTTAATTTGTGTCTGTGTGTGAAATCATTTGTCAAATTATGAGTAGTTTAGAAGTTATGAGGGAACAGATGAACATACATACATACCGGTCAAAATCATAACACTCCGCCGTAATCGGGTTAAAATGAAAGTCGTTTCCCAGCTATTATTTTTGGAAAACGTAACTTAGTTTGAGGTACAGAATGCGTAGATGACGGCGGCTTCGTGATGAGTCTTTTTACACTCTGATAGGTACAGGGTGAAGCTACAATTAAGTACCTACTTAATGTGTAATACGTTTTGTGGCTTCACATTTATACAATATTATGGAACAAAGATTGTTGACAATTAAATGATTTTTTGACTGTACCCGGCCATTTGTTCACCGTAAACAAATATTGCTTTACTTAAGTTTGTATTTGTGTTTCATGACGTGAAAGGTAAAACAATGTTGTTGGCTCAGAGACAAATGTTGAGAATTTATCGAGATTTCGCTACCATTGTTGTAAAGGTAATGTAGTGGTGAAGCAGATTGCCTGAAGATTTATACTGGGATTTCGCTAAGCTAAGCTTTTAAGTTAAGGCGACGATAGCCGACTTTTAATGATTTTATATTGAAGATCACGTCTAAACGAGTAGTGTTAATGATTTGGATAACATATATGTTAAATTAGAACATTTTTTAAATAACTTTATATATGAATATTTTTGATTATGTTTATGTTACATAGTGAATTTAATTTGTAAAGTTATGTCTATCGCGGATAAAAACTGAGAATCACGCAAAATCTATCAAGCGTATTTTTCTGAAACCTTCACCATTTTTAAGATAATTTAATTATTGATCTTTTAGTATACGTGTTTTATCAAAATGCCTTTTTGTTTATTAAAGAATAGCTAATAAAGTTCTTCCCTTTATTAACTGACTTCCTTTTGATGTGAAACATCTATAGCGGCGGGTCAGACCAACTGTCAGCGTGGCGACGCGTGGGATGTGAAACATCTATAGCGGCGGGTCAGACTGACTGTTGGCGTGGCGACGCGTCGCCATGCCAACAGTCACCATATTTATTTTCTGTCGTAAACTTTCATACTTTCATGCATATTACCTGTACATAATAATTTCGGTCTTTCACATCTGTCAGGCGTCCCGCGACTGCTCATTTTTTAGTTTTTTTCCTTTACATACTTGTACATAATATTATATGTAATAGCTCGTTGTATATATAGAGCTAATTAATCTTAAACTAAAAACAGTCTACGGTGAATGTTACAAAATTTATGCTGAAGTTTTAATTCCAAAATACTGAGAAAAAGCTTCGTGTTCTTTAAAATTGTATAGACTAGCATAAAAGAGAGGAAATAAACTAGAAGTTAGTAAAAACTTTTTAAATTACTTCAAAAGAAAAGATTTATACATTCTAACTTTAGCTGGAAGGAACGTAATCTACTGTTTTTATATAAACAAGAGAGAAAAATGTTGTAAAGGAGTACTTAATGAATGTGTAGGAGTGTCCAAAACAAAGCCTTTGAAGTTAAAATAAGAAAGGAGCTTTTTTTTTTAAAAAAAAATCTTTCTTTATATTCACATAGAGTTTATCGTATTCTGGAGTCATTATTATTGTTTATGCATATTTCTTCCTGCCACATTCTATTATGAACTATCTTCAGAGAGAAAGCGCAATAATCACCGCACAAAAAAACTAACTAAGCTTATTGAATAAAAAAATGGAAATAACATTTTCTCAAACATGCTTTGAAATTCGAGCATTATTTTGACAAACTTTTTCGAGATAAATCGAAAATGCAATACTGGTCAAATGCATGCGAGCAGGCGGCCCGCAATGTTGGTATTATGAAAATCCGTTTAGAGTCCGAATAAATTACTATGAAAACTCATATCTGTCGCGTAATTTAAAAATGGAACGAATAATTTCCTTCGACACATGGCAACCAAGGAGGTAACTTATCAAAGATTTTATTTGAATTTCGAACTGGCTTAGCAAATAGAGCTGTTTAAAGTAAAGAAGAAAGACATGAACATATTGGCGCGTGAAAAATTATCGTTGTTCGTCATTGATTCTAGAAATTTATAATTAATTTACTACGTTTGATTTTTTGCGCATTATTTGAGAAAAGAACTTTATAAGCCTTGGCTGCAACCAGGCATTGATCCCTCTAGAATCAGTCAGATCCGCCATCCGAGGCATGTCCTTTCCGACCCAGATGATCCCATTACACTCCTCCAGGAGAAGAATAGGGCCACCAGTACAGTGCATAAACACAGACGCCTCCCGTCATTCTGACCTCGCCGTCGAGGTCCTTTGCGATCGCGACCGTATCCCCGAGTAAATGATACTCCTCGAGACCTCGAGATGCCAGCAGTTGTTGCAGCTGAGCACGTAGCTTTAAATGCCCGCATAATAATCATGATGAAAATCTAACTTTGATCCAGCCTGTCCCTTCTTGCTGTCCTCCCCCAGCGACGCCCTAAGCCGAGGTTCGTACCCCACAGGGGGTGCCTTTAGCGAGCGTGCGCCTAGCTTTAATTTAGAATAGTTTACTTGCTGCTGGGTGGAGGCTCTAAGTGTAGTAGCTTAAGGGACCCACAGAAAAGTCCGGTTAAGCAGCCAAGACCTTAGTGGCCAAATTTGCGAGCTGCAATTTAAAAAAAAAAAACAGGTATTGATGAACTCACGTATTCAAATTTGTCAATCAATGCCCGTTTTGCAGGCCGCGGCAGTAATTATAACTATCTGCTCAGTTAAAGAGATAAAGATAAATTTATTTCTTCAAACATCTGTAACATGTTAAATGAACATGCACATATAGATGGAAAAATAATTTTACCGGTCCAATATGTTTTGCCTCACTCGGAGTACAAAATATTTATATGTTATTAATTAAAATAGCAATTACAAATTAATTATTAATGACAGTTTCTTATATAAAATTAGAGTCGAGTGCAAAATATAGTCAATAATTAAATATACAATTAGAGTCAGTACAAAAAGTAGTCAAAAGTAGTATTCAACTTTAATTTTAAGTTAACTTTTATAACATTCTCCTTTTTCCTAGGACTTATTCTTTACTTACCTACATTCGGTTTCCGAGGTTTCGAAGTTTATCTATTCGATAGTTCTTTTGGCTTTTGGTATTTTGTTGTCGAATGTATTACTATTAAGAGTTTATCGAGGACCTCAGAAACTAGTAATTAAATCAAAGTTCATAAAGAGAAAAAAAAAATTAAGTCAAAATCAAAGTCAAAGTCAAATCATTTATTTCCAATAGGCCCCTATATAATATAAAGGCACTTTAGAATGTAAAAATTTACAAAAAAAAAAATACAATTGATTGAAGATTTTTATAACTCAAGCTATGTAATAGTTTCTATCAACCCCAGATTGTTTCATACTAATTGAGATCGGGTTTGGTTACATACAACATACGAACACATAAAACAGCCGCTTATTTGAACTGAGAGGCGAGTCGGGATGATTAATCAAGTGTCAGCGTTGTGGCGAATGCTTGGCGTACGATGTATCAACCTTGCGTACTATGTACCTACGTGTTACGTGACGGGTGGCGTGAATTCAGTATAAATAGTAACCGTAGGTTTTATTTTTAATTCTTTTTACCTATTGTGGTATAATTTTATTCTAGCTGCATCATCTTCACATAAAATTATATAACTAATGTACTTATACAAAATATTGTAAAACATCTTAAAAAAGTAACGGTGGAGTTTCTTGCTCATTCTACTCCATACGAAAACTACCTTTTGGAAGGGGCGACTAGAATCAATTCAATTTTTTTTGGACATTTTGACGTTCAAAATGCCTTTTATGTGCCTATTTGAAATAAATTATTTGACTTAGACACACAATCCATGCATCGTTTTCTTGGTTTTCCTACGTGAAACTTTTCTGGTGGCATAACAAGATGGATTTTCATTCATAGTTCAGACAATATCCCACCAGAACCAGTAAAACCAATTCAATAAGATATTCAAATTTTTCCACGTACCTACCTGCGAATTAATCAAACTTCACAGAGCTGGACCTTTCATCCCTCCAGCAGTTCAAAGGTTTCTGATTGTCGCCCCGTGTGTGAACCTAATCCGGTTCCGCGACCCAGCGGAAAAAATCACTCACTACTATTACTCTTTTGAAAGCGTTCCGGTGTATTTTCGTTGAGCTGTAAACTTTCGCAATACCGTGAACGGCTCAAGTTTAAACTCTCGCGGAAAGAGGGGATTCAACGATCATCTGGCTCCGTCTAATAAAAGGCCCCGACGTTTCTGAAATATGTTGTCACTGCATAAACTTTATGACTTTAGTTTCGTCTAGCGATGCGAGAACTTTCTCTGTCCGTGATGAAGCCGTTTTTGAGCACTTCTTTTGTCACACGTCAGCGGCTGTCTAATACAAGGTGATGCAAAAGTAATGTCATAATGTGAATTGGCTGCCATTTTGTTGAAAATGAACATAATTAGGCCCTGTTTTTGGAAAGATTATTTAAAGGATGATGACAAAAAACAGTCAGTCACAAAAATTAAATCGGTCAAATGACCACTTCCTGAGTTGATGCACATTTGTGTTCGTTTTACGGCATTTTGAATTAATCTGGCTCCAATTTGGTGATTTCTTGTGCAATGTTGGCTTTCAAGACTTGCAGGGTTTGTGGTTTATGTTGGTTAACGCGAGATTTCAAAAAGCCGCACAATAGGAAGAAGTCTGACGGCGTCAGATCTGGCGATCTGGCCAGCCATTTTAAATCGCTAAAACGAGACATTATACGGCCCAGAAATTGGTGTTCTAAAATCTCCGTCATTGCCTGAGCTCTGTGTATCGCTCTATTGCATTGTCAACTAATTATCTATCTGTCAACGACATATGTGTCAAATCATATTGACATTATGACGCCAATTGCAAAAAAGATGGCTTAGTCAGATTATGACATTACTTTTGCCCCACCTTGTTTAACGTAATAGATGTGAGAGAATAAACAAGCAATCTTCTTTTTGTGTGGTTAGTGACTAACCTGGTGTCAGAGTTTTAAAGGCGCCCATGACTTGGCTACACATGCACGTCGAGAAATATCTCTCAGGCATGCCGGTTTTCTCACGATGTTTTCCTTCACCGTTTTTTTAAGCAAGTGATAATTATACAATACGCACATGAATCCGAAAAGTCAGAGGTGCGTGCCTTGGGTTGGAACTCTAGACCTATGATTTGGCATCTGACGGTCACACCACTAGACTATCACTGCTGACTATTGCATTGTCAACTATCTATTATTTATCTGTTTACGACATAAATGTCAAAACATAGTGACATTATGACGCCAATTGCAAAAATTATGGTATTTTCACTTTGTGACATTACTTTTGCCCCACCTTGTATAACATAATAGATGTGAGAGAATAAACAAGCAATGAACTAGCGAAAAATAATTTGAAATAAGAATATACATTGTCAAGCGAATGCCACATTAAGCGCGCAATTAAGTGAATTTATTTCCAGTTGGATGATGTTACGCAAATTTTATCGAAACCAATTTCGATAGTGCACAGTAATGTGACTTAAGCGAGATAAAATACAAACAAAAGCTATAATTTCTCGATTCTTGAATGGAATTTCCATAATTCGGCTTGTATTTGCCGAGCCGTTTGTCAATGGCAGCCGAGTACGCCCCCGCACACGAACCGATATATTATTTCAAGTTATTTAATGTCGAGCCTTTTCAATTTATTTACATATTTGTGATTTAGCGCGTAGCTATAGCGGTGCATGCAAATTTATAATATTTATGTAATGGCTAAAATCAGCTCTATAGTTTTCATATAGCGAAGCATTCAAATAAATATTATGATATGTGAATCATTCACGCTATACTGATTTACGAACCCAATAAAATGAATAATAACCTTTTTTTATTCAGTTGGCAATTTAAAAAAAAAAATAACCTCGAAGAATACATTCTTTATGCTCTGCTAATTTACAGGGCTATTGGTTATGCGTCAGCAATCCGTTAAGGGGATGTAGGAGAGGTCATTTGCAACCAAATTACCCCCGATGACCCCTATGCCAATGTCAACCATTTTCGAGTAATTTGACATTTAATATTTTCAAAATGTATAAAATGAAGTTATAAAATGTACCCAATAAATTGGATACAAATAAAAAAAGGTCTAAATGTGTATTGGGTTAAAATGTATGAATACATTTTAAAACACAAAATGTCAAATTAACAGGAACGGTCAGCGCTAGTGAAAACCGATGCGTGTTCAGCACTAGCAAAAACTTTAATTTTGACTGTTTACGTTTTCCGTGAATTCTCATTAACATCGACTATATCTAGAACATAAAATGTGGCTCTTAAATCAACCCTAATAGAGTTATAAACGGGAAAGCCAACCCCATTCGTATCGTATACAATATTCAGAATACGTAATTTACCATTTCCAATTTCGCATCAATGCCCGTGATTTAAGTATTTCCCGTATCATTTGTTTCTTCCTGGATTTCAATATAGCATTTTCTATTTTGTTAAATTGCTTTCCTTTGTACAGCCCCCTTCATATAAGCATGTGCGTGGATGCTTCCAACACAGATTTGTTCTTAAGCATTGACGTTTATTTGTTTTTAGCTCACGGCGAAATTGATCATTTTTTTGTTGTTTATTGCGCATCTATGAGAGTGATGTGTTTTTGAATAAGTTTAGATATATCTCTCTTGGATTGTTTGATTTTCTCTCGATATATATCTTGTGATGGATAAGTTTATTTGCTTTTAGTTTCGGGATTTTGATTGAGATCTGTTTTTGCATTCTATTCAAAATGTCAAAGGGCATTCGTATTTTTTTGTAGCTAGCTATTTACATTTGCAATCTTTTTCATTCCAAGGCTTTTGTGGAGCAAGTGTTTTAAGCGGTTTATTTTTCCTCTTTAAGGACGGTTGTACGTGACGATATAAATTCCCTTAGTCTTCTTTCTTGGAGATTATACAGTAAAAGTTAAAGTCAAAAATTAATCTTTTTAAAATATATTTCTTCTTCTTCTTTTCGTATGTTTAGTGACTAACCTGGTGTAGAGTTTTAAAGCCGCCTGTTACAGTACAATATCTTTGTGCTGTATCTGCAATCTACATCGCAATCTTATGTTCTTTATCGCATGTTCAATATCTATTAAATGTTTCTACTATCTGTTTTCAACACGTAGTCGTTAGTATATAAGATGCACCTTTGGATAATTATAACCAGACTATACTACATCTTTGGTCTCATTTATACCTAACCATATACTGCCAAGAAGTTTGGCAAATTGGTGACCCCGACGAACGAATACGCAGCAAGAAACATGGCGCAACCACCGTGCAAGGCGAACATAAATCAGCAAGGAACACTTGAAGTAGCTGCTGGCACCTCGGTTTTATCCCGCATTCCGGAATTTTGGAAAGACCAACCCAGATTATGGTTCACGCAACTAGAAGCCATATTAGCACCACAGAAGCAAGGAGACGAATACAAATACTGTACGGTAATAGCAAAGTTATCCAAGGAAGAAATACTACAGGTTAGTGATCTAATCACTTCGCCACCGACTACAGATAAATACAAAAACATCAAGGAACGTTTAATTGATTGTTACGAAGAAACAGAACAGCGGCAGTTTCAAAAATTAATATCAGAGACAGAACTCGGTGATCAAAAACCTTCGCAGTTATTACGTCAAATGCGAGTCCTCGGGAGAGGAAAAATCAGTGACGAAACAATTAAACTACTATGGTTCAGGCTTTTACCAACATCAGTTACTACGGTTCTAGCAGTTACGGAAGACATGGAAATTGACAAACTGAGCCTAATTGCAGACAAAATAATAATGAATTCAAAAGTAACCGAAA
The DNA here is from genome assembly GCA_916610215.1 of Omphaloscelis lunosa. NCBI lineage: Eukaryota > Metazoa > Arthropoda > Insecta > Lepidoptera > Noctuidae > Omphaloscelis > Omphaloscelis lunosa. Next base: position 8,398,066 of record OU744247.1, read on the forward strand.
TATCAGCTGTTAGCAACGACACTTCAAACGACAACAATACAGCATGCATTTTAACCCAGCTAGCAAAATTACAGATAGATATTGACGCAATTCAGCAAGGTCGATATGGCTATCGACCCAACACGCACAATCATTTCAAGGAACGTCAACAATTCCCGATTATGAGGCCGAGAACAAACTATAGAGGGGCAAATCGATTTTGTTACTACCACGGAAGATTCGGAAAATATGCAAGGAACTGCATTAAGCCATGCGGTTGGAAACCAATGACTTACGTACGGAACCAGGGAAACGAATAAGAGCACAGACAACGGCGAAACTCTGTGCAATCCACCCATCCAATCGCCTCACCATTACCGACCGAAAAAGTGGTATGAAGTTTTTGATTGACACGGGCGCAAATATCTCAGTCATTAGCAAGCAACAGAGATATTCAACACGTAGTCGTTAGTATATAAGATGCACCTTTGGATAATTATAACCAGACTATACTACATCTTTGGTCTCATTTATACCTAACCATATACTGCCAAGAAGTTTGGCAAACCGCCCATGGGCCTCTGAAAAATATATTTGAAAGATACAACCGATATAAAAAAAAACCGGCCAAGTGCGTATCGGGTCACGCACAATGAAGGGTTTCGTAGTTGGAATGAACTTATTACAAGAAAAAACTTAACTTTGTAGTTGAAAAACACGTTCTCCCATACGGAATTTATGGGAAAACATGTTTTTGCAACTGCAAATATAAGTTGGTCGATTATTACTCCTTAACTTGTAGAGCTTGCTTAGCTAGCTGTAATAGTTTTCCTTTTAATTTCGTTATATAAACTACTGTCGTGATTTTTTTCACACATCCAAAACCAACCATTTAGCTGGCGGAGGCACTTGACTCTAACAAAAATTAGCATTTTAAAGCTTAATATTTCGCAAACGGATCCCTGAATCCAAAAATGGTTTTCACACACTCAAAATATTATTGAAAAACTTTTCTAATGACGCCCCACACCAAGTGAAAGACGAGAAAATATCGCCGCTTTACGTGTACTACCCTAACTACCCTATAAAAAAAATATTCAAGATTTTATTTATATATGTAATTACTGCTTTTTATTACTAAGTGTCTCTGAGCTAAGCCGCGGACAGACGGACGGATGGACAGACAGACGGACACGGCGAAACTACAAGGGTTACTTGTTGACTACGGAACCCTAAAAAGCTCTTATAATTGAGCTAACCTTATATTTAATCAAGCCGAACCACAAAATAAAACGCAAAATATCGTTATCTAACTCAATAAATCCTACAAAAAAATCTCTTAACACAAATTCATTTTTGATTGCTTACTCACATGAAAGCCATGTCATATCCGGGGTGCTTTTTAACAAGCAGAAAACACTCGCGTCAGCATCCATGCAAAACATCATTCATTACTCGCTGACAATAAATAGATTACGTGACGTCAAAAAGTGCACAACACGAGGTTTTCTCTTGCCCTCGTTTTTTGTAATACAATAATCAAAGGAATATGAGGGGATCAGGAATCAAACGTCTACATATGGAGCGATAAAGAAGTAAGATTTGAAAATCGGGGTCGTAGGGAGGTACTTCATGCTAATATTTTTTTTTAAAGATTTTGACAATTAGTAAGTATCTTTCTTTTAAACTTAAAGATAGTTCGAAGTTTTGGTAATTTGTAGCTAGCTACTGTTTAAGATTCGTGGTGAAGGCGAAAAGAAGATAGTTATTAGTGTACTTAATTTAGAGCTAAAATTAATTTTAAATTAACTTTGTACCGAAGGACTACTTAAGACAATATGGTGGAACATAAATATATTGACTACTTACCGCAAGCGGTGTATTCTGTATCATGTGCACGTCTAATTAGTATAAATTACGGGTATCATTATAATTAGTAGTGTTTTTATGTAGCTTACAATTTTATTAAATGATGCACATATTGCGATATCGCAACCATTATTATGATGATAATTAACCAGATAATAAAACCTTGCTAGAAAAAAATCCTCTTACCAAAATAATACACTCAATACCCTACCTGTTCCCGTTGTTTAAGTACCAGGGCCGCAGAGACTGAAACAGCTGTCACGCATGAGATAATCCACCGAGAAGCGAAAAGCGCGCCCTCAGCGAATTGCGACTTCGCCATGTGATCCCCCGGCGCCTACCAGGCACACATGATAATGCGAAAAGTAATTTTTATATTAAACCTTTGCCAAAACATAAAAGAGAGATTTCCGCAAGCATCTTACTCTAGCCCCAACGAATGCGCCGCATAAATTAGTTTTCCCGGAGATTGTTTGTTCAGTCGATGCTTTTTATTATTTTCACGTTAACATTTATGAGTTTTTCATCGTCGGAGTCGTTGTCCTTAAATATTTTGTGTTGCTATTACATTTTAATAGTGAAAAAACTAACAATCACAAAATGTAAGAGTTCTTTCACCCAGGAATTGTTTAATTACAACGTTCGGTTGGTATGTTATTTTGGTGTTGCTTGTTCATATGCAAATTGAATAAAAAAGACGACGAGAGAGTTTTGTTCATATGCCGTTGAAACTTCCCGGTATCTGGCCAGTAATTAATTAAAAGCTTAGGTGGTGCCATTATGGGCTTTATGCTAATAGGCGGCGGCTAATATGGGAGCCTTCAAAGGGCCTGGTACACGGGCGAAACATTAAATTTCAGCGAAGCGTGTGGCACAAAGCAACGTCGGCCGGCCGTTGCGTTATGCACGTAGATTAGATTAGCGACCGCGTTTTGTTTTGGAAAATTTAAACCAACCTCCTTTACATGTCTGATATCCTGGTATCTGGAATTTATAGTTGGAAATGTAATGCACTTAGTTCTCAAGTGAATTAGTAATTAGTAGAATTAATGTTTGGGTAACATGATAGTTTACGAGAACATTGTGCATAAATGATGATTCAGAGTGTCTAAAAGATTGAGCTCAAGTTAATTTAGTTAAGAACTTTGAATTAGTGAGTAATTGACGTTAAACACAGTTTCTCTCTAATTAAGCGCGCTTCATATTTTCTAAATCTCCCAATTAGTATTAAAGTGAGCGTTTTGTAATGAAGTGTCACATCTCCAGCGTAATTGTTCACTGCGTGCATATACACAATATGCAAGCGGGAGGCGGCGGGGGGCACGAGGGCGGGCGGGGGCCTGGGCGGGCGGCAGAGCGGGTACCAGTTAAATTGAGCACCGCTACGCCCAGACTCTCATTTCCTCCATCCACCATTGTGTGCCACTCACAATACAAAACATTTTTTTACGAATTTCGACAAAAAGTGCTTTGAATTTTTTCCAATCTTCGCCTCTATTCAGCTCGTAAAAACTTATTGTCTCGCCGCGAAAGAGAGTGGGCGTGTCCTTCGGGAACGTTACCCTGAATCGCATTAAAGTACGATATTAAAATTTTACACAATTCTTAAAGTATAATTTAGTGTTGCCACATTAAACTCAAAGTTTCTTAATTTTATTGCTGCGATAATTAGGAGGATGATAACTCTTTAAGAACAAACATAATTCATTAAGAACTTCACGGAGATTTGCGTTTGAAATTGCCGTATTATACTAATTAATTGTCCTAAGGAGGGCTTAATGGGCGTTATACGTCTAGAGATTTATAAAATCTGTCAGTAAAAACAAGAATATAACATTTATCTCCATAAATGCTGCTTAGAGGGGATAATTCTAAAGTAGATATAAAAGTTTAAAAATAAACGTGTTTTACAAGTACTTGCCCAGTCAATGTTATTGAAAACTTCGGCAAAATTGAATTCTACAGAAACTTTGTAATCGAAAATGGATTTTCATAACAAAACGAAGCCGTACTCGTAGAATATAAAAATAAAACGTCGTTTTTATATTTATATCGAAGTAAATCGAAAATTGTTACCTTTTACAAGTTTTTAGGGTTCACACGTCATTAGAAACAAACATGGTTTTTTTAATTCAATTTTGCATAGTTTCGTACTATTAGTAATATTAAGTAAATGAGAGACTGATATTCAAATGGTAACTAATGGACAATTTTAACATAGGTACCTACTAAAAGCTCGAAGGACCAAATCTATATACCTGACTAAAATTAAATGTTGTTCGTTGATCACTTGAGAACGACAATGTTTTAAAACTTTCGTAGTATCATGAATACATTTTTCGGGAAATTGCAAAAGTTAGTCCGGAAAATTTAAAAAATCGAGAAATACTGAAAGTGCTTTTTATCAGATCAATGCAAATGTCTTTAATATACTCATCACGAGAGGTATTCTAACTTACCTATTAAATAAAATGACCTTTTTACGCTCTCTAACAAACGAACTTAGTGTGACTTACAGTGTAAGGCGGAGCTCATAACTCACGAATTTATAGTGATTGCAATGGCGGGCAACAAAAATGGCGCACTTCTGAAATACGACGCCACCAACGAGATTAATTGGGGACCGATGAATCCAAAACTATAAATTATGTCTTTTCTCTCTTTCGATTTTAGTAATATTCTTGAAATCCATTTTTTTAAGGTTAGAAAATAGGCCTTAATGCTCAAGCTCGTTTTATGGACCATTTTATGCCCATGTCTTTTAGGCCCATATCGGCCTAAAAGACAAAATGTTAATGTGACATTCTTCTAAATACCTACAACATAATGTTTTGCTGTAGCATGGCATTTTTCCCGCATAGAAATATAGGCAATATGGTCTATGGAGTAGGGATGTGGCGGATATTCGCATACGCAACCGCAATTGCGGAGCTTCCGCATTTATTTCGAGCTCCACATCCGCATCTTCATTAATCCATGCGGAGCTCATGCAGATGCAGATGTGGGTCGAAAAGGGTGAATATAAGTAAAATCATAATCAACAAAATGGAAATTATAATGACTTACAATATAACTCTAAATCGTCACGTTATCACGAAATAGTCCTATATCAACCAAACACATAAAATTTCGAGAGCTATATAGATTTTTAAATAATTATAATTTAGTAATTATTTTAATCATCAACCTACAATGAAACAGCGCTGAAATTTCCGAAAAAACGTAAGAAATTTTGAATTTTGCAGTGATGAACATACTTGACGAATCCCTTAAAAAAACTTGAGATCCGCATCCGCATCCGCGGATGTGATCTACCAAAAATCCGCATCCGCATCTTCATCTGCGGATGTAAAAAAATTACAACCGCATCATCCCTACTATGGAGGACCAATACATTTGTAGTCTTGTTTGTAGTCTGTTCTAGCGGTAGATGTTCATGTAATGTCTGTTCCAAAGGCTTATCTTTTACATTAGACATAATGGAAGTGTAAATAAACTTTGTTCAGGTTAAATTCTGACGCAATCAATCAGTAAAGGGAATTAGTAACACATTCATCTGTACAAATTAGAAGGTTTCGAGTTTATATCTCACCTCTTTATCCAACAATTTTGAAGTGAAAACTTTTTTAGACGTGTTGGGCACTTTTGAGATGGGACTAAACCATAGATTTCGCGACACTGTGACGACACCTCATTTTCCTAAACGCGATTGTGCTTTTTATTTATATTATGTTGCGGATCAATGTTCTATGTAAATATTTTTCTTCTTCCAAGGCGATCTTTTCAAGTTCTGTCGGCACTCCCGGAGTGCAACAATTTTTTTTTTCAATCCTTGTCCAACTGTAATTATTGAAAATTCATCGAAGAAAATAAAGGTTATAAAAGCAACCTGAATTTAACAAATGAAAAACATCACACACAAACACATACAGATTTAAAATTAGAATTGCGGTTTCAAATAATCTAAATAATGCACCCAATTTTAAGTACCACTACAAATTGATATCCACGGGTACGTTTTCTGATCTGTTTACATGTTCACTAGATAATTTTGGAACAGACAATGGCTGTGGACTACAGGTTAATACATCCAAAACGCTACATTTGGCCATCCTTTGTCGCGTCGAGTAATAAACTTGAGTTCTCATACGGTATTGTCTTCTGTGTTCGTGAATAGTTGTTTGTCCCGACGTTAAACGAGTTACGCCCCAGGAGATTGTGCACGATGGAAATAGGGAGATACAGGGGAACGACAGAAGTATCAACATAAAAACATAACATTGCGCGTGTTCACCTCGAAGGGTTAGGCAGAGGTGTCCCTCTAGTACATCCTATACTATTAAATGAGCAATATTTTTGTAATCACGATGCTGAAAATGGCTCTAAAAATTTCGATGAAAGTTGTAGTAGGGGTTTTCGGGGGCGAAAAATCGATCTAGCTAGGTCTCATAACTGGTGTAATTCTTTTGATCCGTATTTTCACCTGAGCAGAGCTCGATCACAAAAAGTTGAGAACAAGATGGCTACCTTAGAATAATGACATGGCAGCATGGAATTAGTAAGTACCTACTATCATTGTTACGAATCGAACTCGTTGATCATAACACCTTTTCGGAACATTGTATTCTAAATTCTAGCATTAAGTACTGTCAGGTTTGACGGGTGCTTTTTGGTTTTTTTCCTTGTCTTTTTCACTTTTTGTCTTATTAGGTTGAAAAAAATAAACTGTGGCTACTTTAACCAGCGCGTTTCAATTATAGAGCTACGATCAGTAATATTTTGGTCCTTCTCCCACGTGAAAAGGAGCCATGGTTTATAATACACGATCTAAAAATCGAAATAGTGAACCACCACCAGGAGTTTCAAACGGAGTCGCCGGCCCGAGCGGAAATGACAATGGATGCACAGCCCACCCGTCGGAGGCCCACCAAGCGCCGCCCGTCAATATTATTAGCAGCGCGCCCCCGACAGCTGATGAACCCAACTCAAAGTCTGTATATTTCCCATACCTATTAGAGGCCCACCAAGCACCGCATGTCCATGACGACAGCAGTGCGCCCTCAGGTAGCCGTGACTCCCCTCCACAACACCCACATGACACACATACCTCGGTCACTACACGATCGATAGGGTCTACACGATCCTCGAATACCATAAAAGCGAGAAACTCGCCGCTGAAGCACTACATGCACGTCAGCTTTGTGACATCACAGCCCGACAACACAACCAACAAGCCTATATGGCAGCTCAACAAGCCGAACTCGAACGTAAAGCGGCTGATCTACATCTTGAGGCTGAACTTGCCGCTATCGACGCAAAAAGCGTAAGAGATAGCGTAAGTAGAGACAGTGTAAGAGGCAACAATCATAGGAACGACCACGCTAGTGCGCGAACAGACAACATCAGTCGTTGGCTCAATGATGTACAACCGAACATCATCCCAAAAACCACGACGGGAGGTAAAGTACCTTCCGCCGCAACGAATACAGCACGCCATCAATCTTACACAAAGGCATACAACGAAACGCTCGACGTTCCTTCTGGTTCAGGCCCAGGTCGATACGTACACCCCGCTATATTGAATGCCACGCACGATCAGACCTACGCGCCTAATCAGAATACAACTGGCGTTTCTCCAACTAAAATACCTAATAATTTCCAGCCACCTGACGGAGCTACCGTCAACTGCGGACATAGCGATCTTATCGGCATTTTTGAAGCAATAACTAACAAGCCCAAGAAGTCGGACATCAAACTGCCAGTATTTGATGGAAAATCTGCCACGGATTGGCTTTGCTTCAAGCGCATTTTTATAGATACACAGTCGTCATTCACTACAATAGAAAACTTAGTCCGCATTAGTTCATCCTTACGTGGCGCCGCTCGTGAAGCTGTTTACATCCTACTGGTGTCAGCGAATGACCCTATGGAAGTTATAGACGCCCTCGAGATGCGTTTTGGTCGTCCCGAAAAAATTGTGATGCAGGAGATCAACGCTGTGCGAGCTTTACCTAAAGTTGGAGCAGAAGGTAAAGATTTAGTTAATTTTACTTGCCGTGTCAAAAACTGCATTGGCATAATGAGACTATTGGACCAATTCGACTATCTACATTCTCCCGAAATTTTCAATTCATTAATGACCAAATTATCCCCAATCATTCGCGGAAAGTGGTATGACTTCGCGGCTAGTCATACTGGCGAACGCATAAGCAAATTGGAAATGCTTTCTGACTTCCTATCTCGTGAGGTTGAGCTCCAAACAAAATTTGGAATTCAGGATTTCCATTCTTCGACGGCTTCAGTTCAGTTACCTACCGAGAGGGGCATGCATACAGATCAAAGCCTACCCGACGAGAAATCTCCAAATTCTGCTGTAAATAAAACTGTAAATAAATGTATTTTTTGCTCGAAGTTGCATAATGTAAACAAATGTGACAAATTTTTGGCATTGTCAGTGAATGAAAGATGGCAATTTATAAAAAAAAATAAAGTTTGTCATAGATGTTTGGAAAATAGGTCACATAGGTTTAATCTTTGCAAAGTAAAATCTCCATGCAGCGTTGGGGGCTGTACCTACAAACATCATAGCCTACTACATAACTTAGATAATGATCAGAACGTGCTAGCTCACGCCGATTTAGAGGACACCTCGGACTCTGAGCTGGAGATAGCGCCGAAGCCATCTATTGATGTCAAAGTCGAGAAACCTGAACCAGACGACTGCGATGTCGAAGTATCGGCTCATGCTACCGCTATTCCTCCTTCGTCAAGCGTAAGTAGACCTAAATCTCGACCACTTGTCAAAGTTGTCTCAGTTCAAGTAACTGGCCCCCAGGGTACTGTGGACACTCACGCACTTTTAGATGATGGCTGTACAACCACATTCATAGACTCTGAAATTACAAAGCGTGTAGGTATTGAAGGACCGAGTAAACGAGTACGTATAGATTGTGTAGGAGGCTTGTCACGCAATTGCGATATTCAGTACGTTGATTTTATAATTAAAGGGCGTGACTGTACCGACTCTTACCATATACATAGTGCACGCTCGGTCAAGAATTTAGGTATAAATTATCGAGCTTCTGTAAATAGGGAAGATATTTGTAAATATTCGTATTTATCCGATTTAGGAGACGTTTTGTGTTGTGAAGAAGTACAACCTATGATAATCATTGGCGTAGATAATTGGAAGTTGACCATAGCAGATTCTATTCGCGCCGGAAAAGATCACCAACCAGTTGCAGTTCACACTGCTCTTGGTTGGGTTTTATATGGCTTCGTGTCAAGTAGAACATCGAAAGTTGACTTTCTTCATCATGCCAAGATATCAGAAACTCCAGACGATCATTTTTCTATTGAAACCGCAATCAAAGACTACTACAAATTAGACTCTATTGGCATAATAAAGAAAGACCACCGCGGCAATTCCGATACACATGCATTAAAAATTTTACGCGAAACTGTACATAGACTATCCGATGGTCATTTTGAAGCCGGACTCCTCTGGCGGCCCGATGTTAAAGATGTACCGAACAATTTTAAATTAGCCCTTTCTAGATTCTTATCTCTCGAAAAGAAAATGCAGTCAGATGTACAATATGCCAATATGTATAGAAATAATATTAAAGCAATGTTAGATAAGAAATACGCTGAAGAATGCACGGCCGCTCCAATTGGTATCACATGGTATCTCCCACATTTTGGTGTTACTCATGCCCATAAACCTGGTAAGTTGAGAGTCGTACACGACGCAGCCGCGAAGTTTAAAGGTATAAGTCTTAATTCTCTCCTCTTGCCAGGTCCTGACCTATTACAGCCATTACTTGCGATCTTGATGAGATTTAGGGAAAACGCTATAGCACTTACAGCGGACATACGCGAAATGTTCCCACAGGTTCGAATCCGTTCAGCAGATCGCGATGCGCAGCGCTTTCTGTGGCGCAATGACCCCGCGGACAAAATAAAGCTGTATCGTATGTCATCCATGATGTTTGGCGCGTGTTCGAGCCCGTGTACCGCTCTATATGTAAAGAACCTTAACGCGACGGAATACAAACTTCAGTACCCCGATGCTGCGCATGCAACCATACACGATGTGTACATGGATGACTATATTGGCTCGCTAGAGAGTGTAGATCAAGCTGCGCGACTGGTCCGAGACATCGTAATTCTCAACCGCCAGGCGGGTTTTGAGATGCGCGACTGGGTCTCGAACGACCCAAGAGCTCTCTCTTTATTAGTAACTGAATCGATATCTCAGAAATTTAACGATGTAATGTTAGGTAACGATGACAACGTTTCTAGGGTGCTCGGTCTGAACTGGCAACCTAGGAACGACGTCATAGGTTTCAGTCTCAACTTAGATTCTAAACCGCCAGCTCAGCTAAGTAAACGTGACGCGTTGTCCCACTTAATGCGAATTTATGACCCTTTGGGTATTTTAGGCCCACTCGTTTCTAGAGGACGCGTCATGTTCCAATCAATTTGGCGAAAAGGTTTATCATGGGACGATGAACTCGATCAAGGAGACCAAAAACTTTGGAATGAATGGCTCCGCGATGTACAACTTGCTTCTCAGTTGTACCTGCCGCGATATTACGGTCTAAGATCATACAATATCATTCACCGCGAACTTCATCTGTTTTGCGATGCCAGTGAGTTGGCATACGCTGCAGTGGCATACTGGCGATATATCTATGCAGACGGAACAGTGAAGCTCGCTCTCATCGGTAGCAAAAGTAGAGTCACACCATTGAAACCCGCCTCCATCCCACGCCTCGAGTTGCAGGCGGCTTTAGTGGCTGCTCGGTTTGCATCATTCATTCACGACTCACATCAGCATAAACCAAGTAAGCGTTTATTTTGGTGTGATTCACTTAACGTCTTGAGTTGGTTGCGTAGTGATGCGCGATCATTCAAACCATTCGTAGCACATCGAATCGGCGAGATTCTCGAAACCACAGATGTAAAGGAATGGAGATGGATTCCGACCGCGGAAAATGTGGCAGACGATGCGACGCGCCATAAACGCGAAGTATTCAATCAAGAATCTCGCTGGATTACAGGTCCAAAATTTCTACTCGAATCAGAACAACAATGGCCATCATCACCATACTTAAATACGGCCAGTAGTTTGGAAATAAAACCATCCGCTCAGAATCATTGTCATCTCATCTCCTCACATCATTTTCCGACACCATTGACTGTTGACCCAGAAAGACTGAGCTCATGGGGAAGGCTATTGAGAGCTACGGCAAGAGCCCATAAATTTTTGCACCTATTGAAGAACAAAGATAGTTCAAAAGAAATAACCGCCGAAGATCTACGCGTGGCTGAATCACATATTCTGAAGAAAAGTCAACTCGACTCCTTCCCAGATGAAATCATCTACCTCTCTGAGAAAAGGTCATTACACCGGAAAAGCCGATTATTCAATCTGGCCCCCTACATAGATAATGAGAATTTACTGAGATTGGGCGGAAGAATCAACCGAATGCAAGATATTGGTGACGGGGTGAAAAGTCCAATAATTTTAGATTCCAAACACCCACGTCTGCCCACGCTAATTCCGAGACAGTAGTTAACGAAATGCGACAAACCTATTGGATCATCACTTTGCGAAGCGCGGTTCGAAAAGTCGCCCATGATTGTCAACTGTGTCGGCTGAAGCGCGCTCAACCATTCACACCGTCTACTGGAGACCTCCCACCAGCCCGTCTAGCCCATCATCGTAGACCGTTCACTTTCGTTGGCTTGGACTACTTCGGCCCAGTTCAGGTCACAGTTGGGCGAAGGAAAGAGAAACGCTATGTAGCATTGTATACCTGCCTTGTTATACGAGCAGTCCATCTAGAAGTTGTACATAGTTTGTCAACCGACGCGGCCATCATGAGTTTGCGCCGTTTCATTGCGCGCCGTGGAACGCCGAGTGAAATATGGTCCGATAACGGAACAGCCTTTGTGGGTGCCAACCGGATGCTAAGAGAGCTGTACGGAGTGGAAATTAACCATTTTGCAGCAGACGAGAAGGTCTCATGGCGATTTATTCCCCCTTCGGCCCCATTTATGGGTGGAGCGTGGGAGCGAATGGTAAGATCAGTCAAAACAGCACTCAAGACCACCTTAAGACAACGCTTCCCCTCAGATGAAGTTCTACAGACCTTTCTACTAGAGTCAGAGAATTTAGTGAATACGCGTCCACTGACACACGTTCCAGTTGATCCAGACTGTGAGGAAGCCTTGACACCAATGCATTTTATACTGGGATCGTCCTCAGGGAGACCTATCCGAGCTACGTTGACGGATCGGGATATCATCGGACGAGACGGTTGGCGCAGAGCCGTAAGGCTCACAGATCATTTCTGGTCTCGATGGGTGCGCGAATATCTTCCGACTTTGGTGCCCCGGCGCGGCGGTGGATCATCCCCAAATATAAAAGAAGGCGACTTGGTTATTGTGGCAGATGGACAATTACCCAGGGGATCTTGGCCGAGAGGTAGAATGATTAAGATATACACAGGCCCAGACGGAGTAGCAAGAGTGGCGGACATACGAACAGGGGCTGGCCTTATCAGGAGACCCCTTAAGAAGTTAGTGCCCCAGGAGCTCTAGGCTAGACTTTAAAAAAAAATGTGGAGTATGTTACGAATCGAACTCGTTGATCATAACACCTTTTCGGAACATTGTATTCTAAATTCTAGCATTAAGTACTGTCAGGTTTGACGGGTGCTTTTTGGTTTTTTTCCTAGTCTTTTTCACTTTTTGTCTTATTAGGTTGAAAAAAATAAACTGTGGCTACTTTAACCAGCGCGTTTCAATTATAGAGCTACGATCAGTAATAATCATCATGGAATTAGTAGGTACTTTCCTATACTATTAAATGAGCAGAGATTTTCACCAGAGCAGAGCTCGGTCGCCCAGGTAGGTACTACACATTATGCCAGTTACGTTTAAGTCCCATGTAATAGGGGGCGAGCCTATTGCCATCAACCGGGCACTAATCCAGACTACGGGCTGCTACTGAGAAAGTCCTGATGGAAAACCCAATGATACTTTAGCCGACCTGGGAATCGAATCCAGGACCTCATGCTCAGCTATAGTACATGTAACTACTAGACCAACGAGGCAGAGGAACGTTTTTAATTACGGGAATTATTGGGATTTTTTAAAGCCGATCTTATTAAACTTCTCCATCTAACCTGTCGTATTTACGCAAATCGTTCGCGAGTTTTGTATAACTTTTGATAGAAAGAAGTCGTACGCCTGAGCAAGAATATGTGCAGGTGTGCGGTTCAAATAAATCAGACCCGTCTATAAGGTTATCGACACTTCTAGAAGAATTTTATATCCAAAGGCTCTTTGAAATGTGAAAATAAAACAATTCTTTGAAGGATTTCTTGAGATACGTACGTCATATCATGTTTAAGACTTATTGCACTGCGATGTGCAACTACGTGTGTTCCTTGAGGCGGAAAACGTATGTGAATATTTATGAAATATTTTGCAGTACCTACCCCAGGTATTTTTCGAAGATCAATAGAAAAATTTGTTAGCTTAAGAGTGGTTTATTCTAAAAGTTGGCAACGTCGCAAATAACTGTCAAATATTTACCTGTTTTGATTAATTTGGCAATATTACTGTATGGAAATATGAAATTTGGCTAACAGTGAACTAAAATATTGATTATGAAATGCAATAATTAATATCGTAACACCGAATTTTATTTAAAAAAGTATTTGGTACTTTATAAATGCCTTTTTAGACCTAAAACGGTTACAACATCAAATTCAGTGTTATAATTGCATTTTTCTATTAATATTCTAGTATACTAGTAAGCCATATTTCATGTTTCCATACAGTAATATTGCCAAATTAATCAAAACAGCGATATATTTGACATCTATTTGCGACGTTGCCCAATTTCGGAATGCACGCTCTTAAACATAACTACATCGTTATAAATCCTTGGATGAGACTTTTCTATCACTATTCCACCATTTTTTTTTTCTTATCCACAACGCATTTGCTACAAAATAACTAGGTACATATTAATGACGTAATCATTTTTGTGAGGCAGTTTACTAGATATTATTGTTTACTTTTTTCAAGATAATGTATACATAATTTAAAAACTTACAAACTTCAAATTAGAAAATGTATAAGTATAAAAAAAAAATGAGGGGAAGCAATCATATGACATCAAAAATTCGACCGCCTCGCTGTCAAAAGGGGAAGTGCCCAAAAGGCTGGTAGCATTGCCACGTTGTATTGCAATGCTGATTTTTTTGGCCAAAAAATTGTTTACCTGTCTGTGTGTTTTAATCAATTAATTTTGTTTCAAAAGTTATGAACCTAAAATACATAACACCAATAAAGATTTAAGCTCCAAATATAAGATAACACAACATTTCAAGAGTTTTTGGTATATGAATTAATCCTAATCCTAACCAACCTAACCCAAACCTAATACTAATCCTAATATTATAAATGCGATTGTGAATTTGTTTATTTGTTTGTTACGCTTTCACGCTAAAACGGCTGAACGGATTTGGATGAAATTTTTTACATGGATAGACCATGACCTAGGTTAGGATATAAAATACTTTTCATCCCGATATTCCCACGGGATCGAGACTTATGCGGGTGAAACCGCGGGGCGCAGTTAGTTAAGCTATACATTTTCAAATACCTACATAAAATATTTACACCACGCGTTTAAAACCGCAAAATTTCGTAATAAAGTAACACTTTACTGCTTAATTCTCAGTGAAATTTAATAAACGCAAGTGTATTTAAAGTTTTGGTCACGTCGTGTTGCCATTTGACCATTCAAATATTAGACGTAGTGTCGTAAAACGATGGTTTATTACCTTTCCAAGACGAAAACTCATATATTTTATAGGTGATATCGTAGAATTGGTAAAATAAGACTTGGCACACACTATGTGGCATGCGACTGCGACATGTCAGCGACTAGACGCAACGACAGGCTTTGGGTTGAAAGCTCCGCACACTTGACGCTAAGTTGCGGAGTCGCAACGACAGGCGAGACGATCTCGCTACTTGTCGCATGTGGTAGGGCAGTGTCACATTTGTTGTGAGCGTTGAGTGAGGTGCTAGTTTGCAAGTGAAACTAAAAGAACGAAAGAAAGAAAGAAAGAAAGAAAGAAGGAAGAAAATACGTTTATTTAGAACAGACCATAAAGCACACAATATAATTAAACAGCAGATAAAAAAACAAATAAAAAGTGTAAAGGGCGATGTAAGACAATTAGCATGGGAGTGTGCCTCACGGCTGCGCCAAAAAGGCCCAGTTCAGCAAAACGACACAACAGTTTCTTTGGAATACTCATAGAAAATGATGGCTTCTTGCACGATGCGGACGTCTGTCTTAACAGCTAGTCGCAGATGCTAACGCAACTCTGCGTCTTGAGAGCGGTTAGAGCGGTTACGCATTACGTCCGATCCGAATTCAAGATCCGAGTTCAATCCGAATTGGTAATGCTCTAAATTCTGACTTACACAGTTCGGATCTAGTGCGCAACTCCTCATACAAATAGTACTGTGGCTACTTGGGACCGATATTTCTCGGATGCAGATCGGACGTAGTGTGTAATCGCTCTGACTCTTAGTGCAGCGGCTAGACGCAGCGACAAGACGCGAAGACGCGTAGTTTGCGCTGGGACTAAGAATAGAGGAAACTGGTAAAACGGAATTGGTAAAATAACGTCTTTACGATTTCTTCGTGAATAAGTGAGACTTGATACTTATTGAAGGAATAAAGTTTCAAGTGGTTTATTGGGTTTCGTTTTAAAGTTTTGCGGTGTAGGTTTACATTGTAATGGATAGTGAGTTGTTGAGAAGTATGTAAGGCGTCTATATTTTTTATTAACCTGTTGGTACCAAAATAGAGTAGGATAAAGGTTAAAAAAAACATATTACTTATAAGGCCGTTATTTTGAAAGTAAATCATTAAAAAAAAAACTGGCCAATTGCGCACGAAGGGTTCCTTACCATCGTAGAATATTTGGCAAAAAATGCCGAAAGAAACAAGTTTCTTGTATGGAACCCCCTTTAATTTTTAACTTTATTTTATTTTTGTTGTTATAGTGGCAATAGAAATACATCATTTATTGTATAATAATATTACGGTTCATGAGATATAGCCCGCTGACAAACAGACGGACAGCAGAGGCCTAGGAATAGGGTTCCGTTTGGCACCCTTCGGGTACGGAACTCTCAAAATAACAAATAATAATAATTAACTAATTAATAATAGTTAAATTATTAATCATAATTAAATTATTAATCGTAATTAAATCATTAATAATAATTAAATATTATTATATGAATAATTTAGTCATATAATATTGTTATTATAATGTTATTAGTCTGTAAGCCTTCCGAAAAAAATATTAAAATAAATAAATAACAATTTCGCTAAAATATGTAAGACGTAACTGTCTAAATCGTCGTCTGCCTAGCCTCCTCAACTATCTATCGTTCGGCTTCCATTCTAACCGAATGCAGTTTAATACCAGCAACGGAGCTGTTTTGTAAAATAGCTAGCGGGTATGCAAAACAGCGGATTTGACAATACATCAACGTCATATATAGGTATGAATTTATCTAAGAAATTAACAGAATCGTACGTATCTATTTTACTAGTCCACAATATTATGTAGAGAGCTCTATGTGGCACCTGTGCTCAACAAATGAGTGGCGGTCCCAATGTCCAGAATATAAATATGCATTTTACAGTGACTGTTGTACAGCTTCGAATATAAATAACCTATGCATACAATTAGCATTGCAACACCTATGCTACTGAACATGGTAAATTAGAAATCACAATTATTTTTTTTATAAAACTGAGGGACAGTTTTATATTTAAAAAAAAAATAGGACGAACCGCGCCAGCAGCCCGTGAAATAAAATTTTTCTTACGTATTGGAATTTAAAACTTCTTTAGGCGCGTTGGCCATTTTTGAGATATTGTTACCGACACCAGCTTTAAAAAGACATCAAAGCGCGATATATTATTTCCTGCACAATAAATTGTTCAAGTTTTCACTTCTGTCGGCATTCCCGGAGTGCCACTGTTTTTTTGCAGGTAATCATTAATACATTTCTCTAAGTTAAATTTATTCTATTAGAACTTTTCCGTTAAGGCACTTTCAAACAAGCGCGACACAAAGACACCGGCGCCGCGGCGCGACGAGCGGTGTCTTTGTGTCGCGTTGCGTGTCGCGCCTGTTTGAAAGAGCCTTAAGAGTTTTGTTCATATGGAACAAATCTAACTTAGACAGATGTATTTATAATTCTAATGATTATAATTCTGTAAATACATATTCGTTACGGTCGCGTATCATATTTTGATCATAATGCAACCTGACACTGCCTCTGGGCTACGTCTGCGGATCCACCTTATTCCTAAGTTGCAATCGTTCTATCCCGAGAAATACGATTTCAATTTTTTCAAGGTAAAGGTTTAGCCGTGCATACAGGATGCATAGAGACAGATTGGCCAGAGTCGGCACGCAGTGGGTGCCAGAAGACGTGCGTCGTCGCCGAGGGATGATACGCTAGATGCGTGTACGGGGGATTGGTCGAAGAAGGCAACGTACAAAGAACAATGGAAAGCTATAGGGGAGGCCTTTGTCCATAATTGAGACAAAAAGGTTAAAAATAGGTATAACGATTTTCAATTTGAAAGACCAAGAGGAAGTAGCCCAATACAAGCTTGAAAAAAATATATATTTTCACTTACAAGTGAAAATAAATAAACTAGTAAATAATTATTTTCGTGCGTAGGTGTCGTTTTGATTACTTTAATAAAGTTCTATCTAAGCCAGAAAGGCTTATGCAGACTGGCGCGACGCGCGACTTTCAAGCGACGCGATTCTGCGATATATATCTGTAGAACAATTTGTATGAAAACACGCCTGACACTAAACATAGGAGCGACCTATCGCGCCGCGACACAGAAAATATTCTCTTGTATCGCGTCGCGTTAGCGTTATCACGGGGATATTGACGCGACGCCATACAAAATATTCCTTTGGTGTTGCGTTATGCTTTGTGCTGCGTGTCAGAGTGCTAATGTGAAAGGTGTTGCGTGGCGATAATATCGCAGAATCGCCATGCGACACGTTGCGCGACAAGTAACGTCAGTCTGCATGAATCTTTAAGTTATACTCGAAAATAAATTAATAAACTAATGGAAGTCGCGAACTAGGTACTCGCGGTAGGCATAATATACAAAAATATAATAATAAACATTTTCATCTATTTATTCTAGTTTATTCATCTCATTCATACCTAAACTGTTTTAAAAACAAATTCGCCTGTAAAATTCTGAAAGATGAAGAAAATATAGCGCCGAAGCAAAAAAAACAGTCAATTTACTTGCAAAAATCAAAATTTACTTTATAAAAGTTAGAATCTGCTGAAACTTTCACGTATTTTTATTCACGAAATTATTGAAGTCTATAAAAACAGTATTTTTGTACTACAGTCATAAAGTTTCTCTGCTAAAATCCGTGCCTCAATTAGCAGTTTATAAAGTTGACGGAAAATTTAGAAAAAAAAAGTCAAACTGTAAATTAAAGGTTGGTTATCTCTGGCGTTAGAGCAATTTAGTTAATTGCTTAGGCGATTGGTGGCAATTTCAACTCTTTACGACATCGCCCACCATGATAACGGTACTAATTGTCGAATAAAAAAGGATTACAGCTAATCCTTGTTTATATAAAAATGTTAATCATGAGATTTCCCGTCGCAATATGCTAATGTTATAGTATGCACCCCGTTCGTGATTGGCCGTAATATGGAAATATTGGATATCATGTCTATTTATACGAGTGGGAGTTCTTATATTGAAGGTTCTTTATTTAGCTTTTTAAAGGTAAATATAAAGTGAAACCACTTTTAATTTAAGACAAAGACAACTTGATAAATGGCAGGTTTTGGGGTGAAACGACGGCTTATTGGTTTATTCGCACGAATTCAGTCGGCCGAAACGGGCGAATTGACACTTTCAAATAATAATATCTGGATGACTGGTTTTTTTTTAACGTTTTCTAAAAATGAAACCTAGCTAGATCGATTTATCACCCCCTGCATACTAAATTTCATGAAAATCGTTGGAGCCGTTTCGGAGATTCATAACTTGTTTCCTCGAAGGGTTGGGCAGAGGTGTCCCTGTAACAGGTTCACCCACATTTCGCCAGTTATAAGTCCCATGTAATAGGGGGCGAGCCTATTGCCATCAACCGGGCACAAATCCAGACTCCAGACTGCTACTGAGAAATTTCAGATAGAAAAACCCAATAACATTTCCGAGATTCAGATTATATATATACATATATACAAGAATTGCTCGTTTTAAGGTTTTATTCGATTATTTTTTCTATAGGCGATTTGCACGAATTAAATTTATTTGTGGCAAATTGACAACTCCTTTAATACGTATTAGGCAATTAGCACATTCTTCTCGGCGTATCGTAAAAGTGAACTAAGTAATACTCAGTTGCACCTACAAAAATTAATGCCCCATAAGGTACGTAATGGATCAATAGCGCGAATGATTTCATTTATTTCATAAAAGAACTATTAAAATCGAGTCTAATGTTGCTTTCTGCAACAAGTTGAAACAAGTTAATGGAAGATTAATATTTAATGCCAGCTTTAAATGTTAAAGTTCGTTTCTGTAACTGGCTGTAAGAGACTTAATATTTAAACAGCGGTGATAGAGCTCGCCACTTATCATGCTGAGTCTCGAAGAAAAGCGACGAAAATTGGGCTGTGGATAGTTGATTTTGACAATCTGCAATCTCTGCCTACTGCTATGGGATTATGGGCGTGAGTATATGTATGTATGCATGTATGTATTTATATCGTCGTGTATACCCAAATTGAAGGTATCTTAAAGAATAAAAAAAATCACCCCTGATGAAAATAAATAGCAACATCACACCTTTACCAATCCAATTTTATAGTGAAATATTTACAGAATGACTTCACTAAATATATGTGCGTGAACTTGGCAGATCATTTCCCAGCAGAGCATGAAAAAATGTGAGTTCTATTGGCATGCGGGTGAGTTCTAGAGTTCCTTATACTTAAAAAAAATAGTTCTGGCTTTTTTGCCCGAAAAAAGTCGAATGAAAATATGCTCTGCTAACTTCCGTTAGCAGATCATTTTTCCCAAAATTAATATTTTAAAACTGATTTAGGTGCGCAGTGGTGAGCTCTATAGTTCCTTATACTTTTCCGGAAGAGTTCTGCTGACATAAATTTAAAAAAAAAAACTAAAGTATTGGCCTTTTACTAGAAAAAAACAATCATTTTGATAAATTAGCCGTGAATGACGTAATTTGTGGTTTTTCATAGATGTTTCGGGCTATGATTAGTGAATAAGATTCCTGTAACAGAAAAAAAAAAACTAAATGGAAGCAGAACTCTCACAAAAGTATCAGCAGAGCCTTGTGAAAAAGATAGGTTGAAAGAAATCGAGATTTTATTCAGTGTTAAAGTTAGTAAGATCAAAAAGAATTTGAATAGGACTAAAGGGCAGGAACGCCTCGTTTCCTGATACATCTATGATAGAACTATCCGACAACATGCAACAATAACCCAAAACTTTAACTCAGGTGTCAGCAGAGCGTGGGTAAAGATTTAAGTAAGTTGAAATTTATATTTAATTCAGTGTATCAGTAATAAATATAATAAAAAAATTGAGTAGCACCGAGGAGCGGGAACTCCTCGTTTCTTGATGCAACCATAATGGGACAATGAGAAAACATACTCAAGTAATCCAGAACTATCACTCAAGTATCAGCAGAACATGGGTAAAGATTTAAGTAAGCTGAAATTTATATTTAATTCAGTGTATCAGGAAAAAATATAATAAAAAAATTGAGTAGCACCAAGGAGTAGGAACTCCTCGTTTCTAGACGTAACGTTAATTGGACTACTCGAGGATATGCAAAAATAACCCAGAACTCCAACTCAGGTATCATCAGAGCACGGTTGAAATGTTAGATTAGAAGAAATCGAGATTGAATTTAGTATCGTAAAGCAAAAATCATTTTAAAAAAAAACAGAACAACTCTGGAGCTGGAACTCCTAGTTTCATGATGCAACCATAATGGGACAATGAGAAAACATACTCAAGTAATCCAGAACTATCACTCAAGTATCAGCAGAGCATGGGTAAAGATTTCAGTAAGCTGAAATTTATATTTAATTCAGTGTATCAGTAAAAAATATAATAAAAAAATTGAGTAGCACCAAGGAGTAGGAACTCCTCGTTTCTAGACGTAACTTTAATTGGACTACTCGAGGATATGCAAAAATAACCCAGAACTCCAACTCAGGTATCATCAGAGCACGGTTGAAATGTTAGATTAGAAGAAATCGAGATTGAATTTAGTATCTTAAAGCGTAAAATAATTTAAAAAAAAACAGAACAGCTCAGGAGCTGGAACTCCTAGTTTCTTGATGCATCTATAATAGGATAATGAGAAAACATGATTACCTAATCCAGAACTCTCATTCAAGTATCAGCAGAGCATGGGTAAAGATTTAAATAAGTTGAAGTTGATATTTAATTCAGTGTATCAGTTAAAATATAATTAAAATATTGAGTAGCACCGAGGAGTGGGAACTCCTCGTTTCTTGATGCAACCATAATGGGACAATTAGAAAACATACTCAAGTAATCCAGAACTATCACTCAAGTATCAGCAGAGCATGGGTAAAGATTTGAGTAAGTTGAAATTTATATTTAATTCAGTGTATAAGTAATAAATATAATAAAAAAATTGAGTAGCACCGAGGAGCGGGAACTCCTCGTTTCTTGATGCAACCATAATGGAGCAATGAGAAAACATACTCAAGTAGTCCAGAACTATCACTCAAGTATCAGCAGAGCATGGGTAAAGATTTAAGTAAGTTGAAATTTATATTTAATTCAGTGTATCAGTAAAAAATATAATAAAAATTAATTGAAAAGCACCAAGGAGTGGAAACTCCTCGTTTCTTGATGCAACCATAATGGGACAATTAGAAAACATACTCAAGTAATCCAGAACTATCACTCAAGTATCAGCAGAGCATGGGTAAAGATTTGAGTAAGTTGAAATTTATATTTAATTCAGTGTATCAGTAATAAATATAATAAAAAAATTGAGTAGCACCGAGGAGCGGGAACTCCTCGTTTCTTGATGCAACCATAATGGGACATTTAGAAAACATACTCAAGTAATCCAGAACTATCACTCAAGTATCAGCAGAGCATGGGTAAAGATTTAAGTAAGTTGAAATTTATATTTAATTCAGTGTATCAGTAATAAATATAATAAAAAAATTGAGTAGCACCGAGGAGCGGGAACTCCTCGTTTCTTAATGCAACCATAATGGAGCAATGAGAAAACATACTCAAGTAGTCCAGAACTATCACTCAAGTATCAGCAGAGCATGGGTAAAGATTTAAGTAAGTTGAAATTTATATTTAATTCAGTGTATCAGTAAAAAATATAATAAAAAATAATTGAAAAGCACCAAGGAGTGGGAACTCCTCGTTTCTAGATGTAATTGTAATTGGACTATTCGAGGATATGCAAAAATAACCCAGAACTCCAACTCTGGTATCATCAGAGCACGGTTAAAATGTTAGATTAGAAGAAATCGAGATTGAATTTTGTTAAATACCGAACACCGGGAATGGTACTCAGTACTTAGATTTTTGATCTTATGTGTATACTAGTAGGGTTGAGGTAAAATAAAACAACCAAACTGAATACTGATCTAAGATGGTTCTATATTCATTAAAATTTACAAGACCCTAGCCAAATCACGGTAACGAAACCATAGCGACTTCTCATTTGACGCCAACGCCATCTAGTTAGGTCATGTACAACTTTGGATAAAAATACAAATTATTATGTTGACCTGATGAGCGGCTTTTGATCGTACATGATCATTAACATACCGCCCACCAAGGACATTACTGACGGAATGTCCTTTTTAAACTGCACCTTGGCGCAAACAAGTTGATCTTTTAACTTACATCTCTATCTTAAACATTTTAACAAGATAAAAACTTACATTATATGGTAAACTTAAACTACTAACATAAAGTTACATTTGTCGAAAAATAAATGACAAAGTTCAAAAATAGTAAAAGGAAAGTTAAATTGGGGAAAATATACAATTTCATTGTGTAAAGCATCTAAAATATCTTAACATGGTATAATTATGTAAAATGTAAACAATGTAAAATATATGTATAAAACATCTTTGTATAAATAAAAAGTTTGTAAAAGTTGATCTAAAATAAAATAAAATAATAAATTCATTGATCTGTAACCGGTAAAATACAAAGTTTGGATGTAGGCCTCTTAATAGTAGAGGTCTTAGTGCGCAATGTGACTACACGGGTGATATTATCATCACCGGGATGCTTCTCTTTTACGCGACCTAACAACCATCGACTTGGCGGCAAATCGTCTTCTTTAATTAAAACAATGTCTCCAATTTTTGGCTCAGGGACCATTGCAGACCATTTGTACCGGTTCATAAGGTTGGACAAATATTCTTGGGACCAGCGCTTCCAAAATGACTGTAACATCTTTTGAATATATTGCCACCGTGACAAATAACTGACATTTGTGCTCTCATAATTAGCATCTGGTACATTTACTATCGGCTCTCCGATGAGGAAATGTCCAGGAGTTAAAGGTAACAGTTCACCAGGATCAGTAACGTTAATGACACTAATTGGACGTGAGTTCAAACAAGCTTCCACTTGATTGAGGAGTGTGCTCATTTCCTCGTACGTCAAGGTAGCATCACCAATGACCCGCTTAAGGTGAAACTTTGTAGACTTCACCCCTGCTTCCCAAAGTCCGCCAAAATTAGGACTATGTGGGGGAATGAAGTGCCACTCAGTACCGTTGGCCTCGATTTATTCTGCTACTGATGCTTGAATAGATGTCAATTGTTGCAATTCTCTGGAGGCACCTACAAACGTTGTACCGTTATCGCTCCAAATCTTGGCACAATGACCTCGCCTAGACACGAAACGTCTAAAGGCAGCTAAAAAGGCTTGTGTGCTCATGTCACTGATGACTTCCAAATGAAGAGCACGGGTAGACATACACACAAACAAACAGATGTAGCCCTTGTACGAACGGTGTCCACGACCCTTCGTTGTTCTAATGTTTATAGGGCCACCATAGTCGACACCGCTATGCAAAAACGGTCGCGCTGGAGAACATCTTACAGATGGAAGAGAACCCATCATCTGGTTCTTGATGCTAGCGCGATGTTTAACGACGAAATTCCTGACTCCTATGACCCAGTAAGCTGTCCTTAAATAATTTGCCATCAGCTGAGGACCCCCATGCATAGTTTTTAAGTGAGCATCTGCCACTATAAGGTTTGTCAGATGACAAGAGTTTGGTAGTACTATTGGGTGCTTTATCTGTTCACTTAATGGAGCCTTCTCAAGTCTACCTCGAACTCTGATTATACCCTTGTCATCAAGATATGGACAGAGTGAGTTTAACTTACTGGATTTTAATTGTGAATAGCCTTTGTCCTGTAATTGTAAATATTCTATTGTAAATATTTCTCTTTGTGTTTGTCTTATACAACATTCTAAAGCTGCTTCTAGTTCTAATTTCTGTAAATATTGTTGTTTTAATGTGTTGTTTCTTAAAAATCGTCTGCAATAAGCAATAATTCTAACTAATTTTTGTAATGAGGAATAACGTTCGAACATGGAACACTCTGGCACTATCGCAAAGTGAGCTTTTATTGATTCTTCCAAGTCAGTATTCATCTCATTTGGCCTGTTGTATCCTATGGATTTTTCGGTGAGAAACGGTGGTCCGGAAAACCATAAACTTTTGTTTAGGAGTGCACTTGGTAATATGCCTCTAGAAGCGCAGTCCGTTGGATTGTCCTGTGTTCTTACATGATACCATTGAGATGGCTTCATGTTGGTTAATATTTCAGAGGTACGATTGGCTACAAATGTCTTCCATCTGCTTGGATGGCTATTGAGCCAAGCCAGCACCACGGTTGAATCTGTCCAAGCCTTGATTCTGTCCCTCGAAATACATAAGACATCTGCTGTTTCTGTCAGGAGATTTGATAGCAGAACTGCTCCACACAGCTCTAAACGAGGAATGCTAATTTGTTTGACGGGAGCTACTCTGGTTTTTGCAACCAACAACGAAATATGGATTTTGCCAACAGCATCCACTATCCGCAAGTAAATAACGGCTGAATATGCTGTTTTGGAGGCGTCACTGAAGCCATGCAGCTCAACATCATCGTTTGACTTAGTGCCAAGCCAACGAGGAATCCGTACTTTACTAAGTTGTGACAATTCTTCACGGTAAGTATGCCATTCTTTTACTAATTGAGTGTTTAGTTCTTCATCCCAACTTACACCTGTAAGCCATAATTTTTGGATGAATGTTTTTGCTAAAACCACACTAGGAGCTAACCAACCTAGTGGGTCAAACAATCGAGCTATGTCCGAAATAAGTAATTGATCTTTTAGTTACAGGTGCAGTCGTCAGCGGAGGAAGATTCACCGAGTATTGGAAGGTATCTTCGTTGCGGTTCCAGGTAAGTCCCAAAATTTTTATTGTGCTATCTAATTTGATTTTTAACCCTTTCTCGTCTTTGCACTCTTTTTTCTTTAATTCGTTTTGTTTGTTTTGTTTATTATATAATTTGGTTTGTTTAATATCCCTTTGTTCTAATGTTTTGTCCTTATTTTCATTTGTTCTAGTTTGATCTGTTTGTTCTTTAACTTTATTTCTTTCAATTTTACCTATTCTCTTCAGTATTTCCTGACTATTGCTGTTCCACTTTTGTAATATAAATCCACCCTTTCCTAATAATGCTACCATTTGCTTATAGATTTCCATGCCTTCTTCTACACTATTGCATCCTGTCATGAGATCATCCATGTAGAAGCAATTTAAAACTTTATCTGCAGCAAGTGGATAATTTTTTCCTTCATCAACTGCGATCTGACTCAAAGTTTTGACTGCTTGATACGGCGCAGAAGCGGTTCCAAAAGTCACGGTTACAAGTTCGTAATCTTGAATCTCTTTGTCTGGATTGTCACGCCAGAGTATCCTTTGGAACATGACATCTTCTTCTGCTACTCTAACTTGGCGATACATTTTAATAATATCCGCTACAAGTCCAATCGGATGAATCCTCCATCTTAAAACCGTGTGACGTAAATCAGCCTGCAGTGACGGATCAACCATGAGCGTATCATTAAGTGACACTCCTTTGCTGTTCTTTTCAGATGCGTTGAAAACAACACGAACTTTAGTTGTGGTTTTGTCGTTTCTAATGACTGCGTGGTGTGGCAAATACACTGCTTCTTCGCTTTTACTATCATCTTCTTTTACGAGTCTCATATGTCCTAACTGTAAATATTCATTTATAACTTCTGTGTACTTTTCTTTTAAATCTTTGTTCTTTACTAATCTTCTTTCTAATGCTTTAAACCTTAATTTTGCTATACCACGTGAATTTCCCGATTTGCAAGAAGGATTTTCGTCTCGGAAAGGTAACCTAACAATGTATCTGCCATTGCTATCTCTCCTAGTGGTCTCACTATAAAACTCTTCGCATTTCTTCTCTTCTGGTGTAAATATCTTTTTATTAGTGCTAATTTCTTCAATTTCCGAGAATTTCCTTAAAATATCCTCTACCTTGCAATGCATAACATTTATGGTTTTTATTTTATTATTTGCAATAGTGCCTTCAGGACCAATAGCACCCGACAGCACCCACCCTAATGTAGTGCTCTGTGCGATCAGTGTTCCAGAAGGACTCTTCACTAAACCTTCCCTAATGATGCAGCTATAAACATCAGCACCCAACAGAATATCGATTTTGTTGGGTGTGTTGAACTCCGGATCTGCTAAACATAGGTTATTAATACCTAACCAATCGAAAGTGTCTGAGTTAAGACTTCGCTCAGGTAAGTAAGAGGTGATCTTTTTTAAAACATAAGCACTTAATGGAAGCTTAAAGCTCGGATCGACACGAGATTTAATCGTTAATTGTACCATGTATTTTGTCATGGTTGACCTATTTTCTCCTAATCCTGAAACAAACCCTTGAATTGGTATCTTTTTCAAGCAAAGATACTGCACAGTAGCCTCTGTTATAAAACAAGCTTGCGAACCTTGATCGAGCAAGACTCGGACCGTCTGGTATTCACCCGTCTTTGACGAGGCCTTTATTAGCGCAGTGGCTAATAAAACCTGTCTGGGCTTTGCTAGCCTCCCTGTAGATAAGCAAGAGACTATCTGAGTAGTACTAGTTGATGGACTAGCACTGTCAGTAGTAGGCTTTTCTTCAGGGTCTTGGCCTTTATTGTCCAAATGAAGCAAGGAATGGTGGCGCTTCTGGCAAACTCTGCAGCTAGTATTTTTCTTGCAGTTATAAACAGTATGGTTACTGCCTAAACAGTTGAAGCAAATTTTGTTCTTACGAACGAAATCCCGTCTAGCTTCGAGAGATTGTTTGGCAAACCCTTTACAGAAACAGAGCTTGTGACCCTCTGAGCAGAATTCGCATTTCATTGGTGATGACGAGTCTGTGGCTAACAATGTTTTAGGCGTATGATTGTTACTGACCTGGTGACCTGAACCCCTTTTTGGTTCTATGCACTCAAACGCGCGGAAACGTTGCTCTAAAAATACTTTAAACTGATCAAAGGTAGGGAAATCATTGCTGGAATCGTTACTGCTGACACTTAATTCCCATTGCTTACGCGTTTCAGGATCTAATTTAAATGTCACTATATGTATGATAATAACATCCCATGTACTCACATTTATACCTAAGTTTGTTAATGCATTTAAACAGTCACTGGTGGTGTCTGAAAGCTCCTTTAATGATGTTGCCGATTCAACCTGCATACGTTTAATACCAAATAAACGCTTCAAAATACAGTTGGCGAGATATCTTTTATTACTGTACCTTTTGTCTAACAGATCCCAGCACTGACTGTAATTGGCATCAGTTATTGGAGTATTCCGTATCAATTGCTCAGCTTCACCAATTAGATGACTTTTTAAATAATGTAGCTTTTGCACATTATCTAGCGAATTATTTTTATGAACTAATGACACAAAAAGATCATGAAATGTCGTCCATTCGTCATATTTGCCAGAAAACATTGGAATAGCAATCTTGGGCAATTTGACCAGTGAATGAGCAGACTTAAATGCACTACTAGAAGAACCATCCCCATGTGGTATTGGTTCACTTACAACTATAATTTTATTGAGCGTTGTTTTTATTAAACTTTTATAAGTTATGTAGGTGTCCTCGGTTGTATCATAAATATTAACAACCTTTTCATCAATATCATCTAATTTAAAGCTCTGATAAAGTTTAGTATTGGTATTTTTAAACGATTCCCAATCCTTTTCTAATAATTCTTGTCTAGTTTCAATATATTCGACAGTTAATCTTTCTTTAGGACTCTTTTTAAAATTTGCTAATCCTTTAATAATAACACTTTGAAAGCCCCTTAATACGTTGATTAACCCTTCCATATTTGAAACAATTAAATTAAAACTACGTTATAATTTCTAATATAATTTCAAATCTTTGTAACACTTGGTGTATATATGTATAATAAATAAACTAAAGTTCATAAACAAAACTAATGTAAACAACTCAACAAGTGTATAAAAGCAATGTTTGTTCTAAAATAAAGCTAACTAATACGAAATAAAAGTCCAATATGACCAAAATATTTTAAGTCCCAATTAGTTGCTCAAAATTTTACAAGTGTTTTGAA
Source organism: Omphaloscelis lunosa (assembly GCA_916610215.1). Classification (NCBI taxonomy): domain Eukaryota; kingdom Metazoa; phylum Arthropoda; class Insecta; order Lepidoptera; family Noctuidae; genus Omphaloscelis; species Omphaloscelis lunosa. The sequence continues at coordinate 8,426,777 of OU744247.1, forward strand.
ACAACTCTGACGGAAATCGGGCATAGGTTCCCCGTTCCGTCGTTTTTTAAGAAACTATTCTAAGTTCTAAACTAACATGCACAAATAACACAAGTCTCTAATAACTAAACACCAAATTTTCTAAGTCTAAAAAATCTACTTATAATAATTCTACAAGTCCAAAATTCTTCAAAAACTTCTAAGTAAAAATCTCTGAATAAATAAAGTTCAAAATTGCTTGTCACTAACTTCCTTGGCTTAGATAGAAAAATGTACTCACAATTTTCACTTCACTCACACAACACGATGATTTGTGGCGCACCCTGGTGGCGACACGTTGAACTATGGAAGTGACGTCAGTCTTCTGATGTCACGTTGAACTGGGTGTGACGTCCTTCCTAAGACGACACGTTGAACTACGAGGGTGACGTACAGTCACCTCACGTTTGAACTGGATTACAGTGGCGCCCTCTATAACGTCACTATTCCACCGCTGCTGCTGTCCCCGTCCACTGCACTGGACGAAGCTATCGCTGCCGATGCGGGGAACCGTGTACAGCCTCAGCGCTCCACTGGCTGTACCACGGGTGAACTCAAAAAAAACGAAATTATACGGGTCGTAGGACCAATGTTAAATACCGAACACCGGGAATGGTACTCAGTACTTAGATTTTTGATCTTATGTGTATACTATTAGGGTTGAGGTTAAATAAAACAACCAAACTGAATACTGATCTAAGATGGTTCTATATTCATTTTTTTTTTTTTTTTTTTTTTTTTTTTTTTTTTTTCTGTAGGGCATCTCGTAGCTGACCTCTGAGGTCATGACTACTTAACCGGTCAATCCTGTGGTTGCCTTAAGCTGCTAAACTCAAAGCCTCCAGCCAGGGGCATACAAAACTAAGCTAAAAAGCTAGGTGAACGCTCGCTAAGGGCACCCCCTGTGGGGTACGAGCCTCGGCTTAGGGCGTCACCGGAGGGAGGACATCAAAGATGGGACGGGCTGGATCAAGGTTTTGATCATTATTATTAATCGGGGAATTTAAAGCTACGTGCACAGCCGAAACCACTGCTGGCACCTCGTTATCGAGCAAGGGTCGGGGAGGAGTATCATTTACTCGGGGGCGCGGACGCGATCGCAAAGGACCTCGACGGCGAGGTCGGAATGACGGGAGGCGTCTGTATCTGTGTAGAGTACTAGTAGCCCTATTGCTCTCCTGAAGGAGGGTTATGGGGTCATCAGGGTCGGTGAGAATGTGCCTAGGTCGGCGGGTACGGCTAATCCTACTTGGGACATAGCTGGCGGCCTCGACAACCAGAGGGTTGCGATGTTTGACCGCGGAATCGAAGTAACGCTTTGCAAGGCGTTTTAGAAATTGGTGGATCGTGGGAATTCTAAGGTCGAGATGGAGACTCTCGTTCCTAACATACCAGGGGGAGCCTGTGGCCCTGCGGAGGAATCGGTTTTGGAGCGTTTGCAACCTATGGATATGATGGGGTTTTGCATGAGCAAAGACGGCACCCGCATAAGTCATGATGGGACGAATACACGCTGTGTAGATTCGCAATTTGCACTTAAGTGACATCTTGCTGCGTGCGTTTAGGACGGAATGGAGCCTACCGAGAGCGAAAGCGGCTCGCGAACGAACCTTCTTTATGTGCTCAGCGAAAGTGAGATGGTGGTCGAGTAAAACACCTAGGTATTTGGCTCGCTTCTCCCAAGGGATCTGCTTACCGAACATAGTGAGAGGTCGGGGGAGGGGGTCTCTAAGCCTTGTGCGCGGTTTCGAGAAGAGAACCGCTTGGCTTTTTTCGGGATTGACTTCTATGCGCCACTTTCGAAACCAGGCAGCGAGTCGATTGACTGCGCCTTGGAGAGTGTGGGCGATATTGTCGGGGTATCTAGACCTAAAGTAGATGGCCGTATCGTCTGCGAACAGAGCGAAATGCGTCCTTCTACCTGGGTTTGGAATATCGCTAGTGAATAGCGTGAACATGAGGGGAGCTAGCACGGAGCCCTGAGGGACTCCTGCACGAATGGGGCGGGGAGAGGAAAGTGCTCCTTCAATGCGATAGCGGAATACGCGATTCGATAGATAGTCCCGTAAGATGAGTACGAGACGATCCGGCACGCCGAGTTGGTACAGCTTGTATAATAAGCCGTTGTGCCAGACTTTATCGAATGCTTTCGCAATGTCGAAGAAAACTGCACCCGTCAAAGAGCCGCGTTGGAAACCATCGCTTATGAACTCAATGATGCGGTGGGCCTGATGCACGCTAGAGTGCTCAGTTCGAAAGCCGAACTGTTCGTTGGGGATGAGGCCCTTGGTCTCGGCGAAGTCTCTGAGACGCTTATAAATAAGCCTCTCATAGATTTTTCCGAGAACCTTGAGCAAACTGATGGGACGGTAGCTAGAGGGGTCGGTACTGGGTTTACCGGGCTTTCTGATACCTATGACGGTGGCTTCTTTCCACGACTGGGGAAAGAAGTTGTTGCTTAAGGCACCATTGAAGATGGTAGTCAAAAGCATTATCAGGTGGGCAGGGAATAATTGGATCACCCTGTTGGTGAGTCCATCTGAACCGGGAGCTTTACGAGCTTTAAGACCTTTGATAATGTCGTGCACTTCGTCTGGAGCGACGGGAGGCAGTGGACAATCAGGGTCGTCGACGGGAGGGAGAGAGGCTCTACGTTCGACTTCAGCGTCGACCTTTAGGAGGTGAGCTTGGTCTACTGGCAGGGAGCTGGGTGAGCATTGGGCTTCGAGGGTGTCGGCCAGGCATTCTGCCTTTTCAGCGTCCTCGAAGGCTATGGTCTTATCGGGACGGGTCAGGGGGGGCATGGAGGAAGTTTGAGGGGATTTGAGTTTCCTCTGAAGTTCCCAAAATGCCAGATGGTTGGGCTCTAGTTCGCCGAGCATCTTGTCCCAGCCCGCGTCACGCAGCTCCTGTATGCGTGTCTTTACAGATCTCTGTAAATAGCGCATATGGGCTTTGTTTGCGGGGCAGGGGAAGCTGCTGTAGGCACGGACGGCCGCGTTCTTCTCAGTCAGTAATGCACGCACATCGTCCGGCAAGCTCCAGTGACGGTCGTCCGTCGCTGGAACCTCCCTTGAACATTCGTTCAGGACGGTTTGTACGTGATTAGTGAGTGAGTCGATCGCGGACGTCGTGTCTGCGATAGAGTTGAATTGGTCGGGAATAGAGTCTAACTGAGGGGACGTGTTGGATTTCAGCTGGGTGCTTACTTTCTTCCAGTCCGTGATCCTCTTAGTGATAGGGGGAGCGTTGGGGTCGCGGAGACCTATGCGGGGGTCTAATCTCATGACTACCGGACGGTGATCAGAGTTGAGCTCATTTACAGTTTCTATTGAGTCTAGTCTTAGGTTGACGTTCTTAAGGAGCGCCACATCTAAGATATCAGGAGCGTGATTTACGTTAACTGGAAAGTGAGTGGGAGTCATCGGGGCGATGACGTCAAAGGTCAGGGAGTGGGAGAGGTCGAACAAGTGTCGGCCTCTTGTGGTGGTTACCGAACTATTCCAGGAGGGACGTTTGGCATTGAAGTCGCCCGCTAAAATGAGCGAGTTACTCATAGTGAGTAGAATCGAGAGGTCGTCAGAGAGGAGTTGGAAATTCTCCGAAGTATTAGCGGGGGGGAGATAGACCGACACGAGAGTGATCGGCTCGTGGCCTGACATGCCTAGGCGGCAGGCCGAAACTTCTAATCGTGAGAGGGGAGGAGGGTCAATTGGGATGCAGTGAAGCTGCTTTTTGTAGTAAATCAGGGTACCTCCTCTATGGCATCGTGACCTATCGTTGCGAACTATCCGGTAGTTAGCTATTGATGGGTTACGATTGCAAGGTTTTAGAAAAGTCTCTTGGACTAAGAGAACATCTATTTGATGATCGCGGAGGAACGCCGCTATCTCTTCGCGTTGATTTTTAATGCCGTTTGCATTGAAGTAGCCTATTATTAGGGATCGCGGTTTGAACCTAGCTAAGACCGTATTATCCATAATGGGGTTTAGTAGCGAGGGAGGTTAGGGCTTGCGTAATATCGGGATACGCATTGTAGATGGCCTGGATCTGGAGGAGATTACCATGAGCCGCAAGGATTTCGTTGGCCATTGTCTTTGCGCGAGGGGAGACGAAGGCCAAGAAGGTTGAGGTGATGACGTTGAACGAGTCAACGGAGGCGTTGGGGCTAGCCACGGGAGTGGTTTGAGAGGGGCGCGTAGCTTTAGGAGCGGGCGTGGGTTTCGCGGGGGGCGCGGCGGGCGCCGAGGGCGCAGAGGGCGCAGGGGTCGCAGAGGGCGCAGGGGGCGCGGGTGGCGCGGCGGCGCGAATTCGGGGATCCATAAGGCGGGGGAGGGGAGCGGGGGGAGGGGGAGGGAAATTTACAAATTGAGAGGGCACCATGGCAGGGAAAGACTGCTGGTGGTGGAGGTAACTCCACGGACTAGGCCTCTGAGGGCTTAGTCGTTGGGGCAAATGGGATGAGGGAATCCTATAAGAGGAGGGAGCTTCCCTTTGCTGGCGGGCGTCGAAACGCTTGGCCAGTTTGGGAGAAGAGGCCTTAGGGGCTTTGGGGCAACCACGGTAGTTGGCCGGGTGGCCTTGTTTGCCGCATAGAACGCAGCTGGGGAGGTCGGTACAAAGGGAACGATCCTTTGGACGGGGACAATCGGAAGTGCCGTGCTCACCTAGGCACTTGACGCATCTAGGTGTAGCATGGCAGTTCCTTTGCGAGTGACCATAAAGCTGGCAGCGGTGGCATTGACCGACAATGCCACTCTTATGGGGTTTCTCAATTTCGAACCCTGTGAGATTGCACAGGGAACGAATTTGGAATATCGGGTGGTGGCCCTCGACGGGCGGGCAGATTACGAGTATCATGTCGTAAGATTCACCGCCTCTAGAGCGGTGCATACGATGGACCTCGTCAACGGGGACTTTTTGCGACTGAAGGTCGCTGAGGATCTCGGCGGGGAGGATTTCGCGTGGGATTCGCTTAATCACGACGCGGATTTGCTTTTCCTCTGGGAGTGAGTAGGTGTGGTATGACACACCTCTCATTCTCATAAGACGGGTTAGGTCCCTAAAGTCGCGCGACGTAGGGACGGAGACTTTGATACCCTGCTGGGTATTTCGGGCGCTAGAAAAGTTGATTTTGTGTTCGGCACACCATTTCGAGATGTCCGTCCACTTTCCCTTGTCCTGAATGAACAAGGGTGGCGGGAGAGGGATCTTTTTTGCGTTAGGCGCGGGGGTATCCTTCGCGGAGGATGACGCAATCGGGCGGGTAGTGGAGGGGGAAGCTACTGTAGCGCAGCTTACGGATGACGTAATCGGACGGGAGGTGGTGGGGGAAGCTACTATAGCGCAAGTCGCGGGGGTAGCGGGAGAGATTTTACAGGACGGTACTAATGGTGCGGGCGACGAGGGAGCAAAGTCTAAGTCCTCAAGCGCAACAACCTTGCTGGCCTGGGACGAGCTCTGCTTCTTGTTCTTCCTCTTCTTACCCTTTCCTTGGACGGTTGTGAAACCGTCGTCGGATTGGGAGGAGGATGAGGAAGAAGAAGAAGCAGCGGACTCCGCTTCGTCGTCGTCCGAACCATAGGGGTACGGGGTAGTGGGCCGCTTTGAGGAAGCGGCGCTGATGGGAGCGTCAGTGTCCATGGACTCTGACGGACTAGGGGGTCTAGATGGCTCTGTGGCCGGGGGGGATTCTAATGCATCGCTAAAGTTAGCGATGCTGCTGTCAGAAGGACCTAGCAAGTCAGTTTGGAGTGCGGTGAACCGAGCTCCATACTTTTTATTTAACGAGGGTTCCTTTTCAAGGACGCCCTGGAAGAATTTTATGAAGAGCTGAAGGCACCTTTCATAATCTTTCATGATGGAATCGGGGAGGGAACTTACGCGAGGGGACTAATTTTACCTATCGGTTTTAACCTACACCTAACTCCCCGGTGGGTATGCCGGGGATGTGTAATCCCTCCCTGTCGGGTGTAGACAGGGAGGATGAGTGCCTATGGGTGAGCCCTAAGCTTGCTTTGGCCCGTTGCCTATCTTATTGTGCAACGGGGTCCTATCCAGTCTAGTGTGAAGGGTATCGATATACCCGACCACGCTAGGTGAGTCGCTGTGGAGGCAAAACTGTCACCAGTGCCGACTAGGAGACCCCCCAAGGCCGAACACTGGGACCCGGCCAATTGACTGCCTAACCCTGAAGGGGATCGGCGGGTGTGATTGGGTCAACACCCCCTCGGTTTCGTTGGCACCGTAAGGTATCCACCGAGGACCACGAAACTGTGGTTTTGCCCGGAAGGGGCCAAAATTGCCTCGACGAACGTTTTGAACGACAATCTTAAAGAAAGTCGATATTAATTGTGTCTTGAAAAAGACCCCAATTAATAGACGTGATGGTAGTCGGGTGACTACGGAGACGACTCGGGAACCACCAAGGAACGCTTGAGCCGGAATATCGGGAACTCTTGTACACAGCAGCGCAGCGCAACACGACCGTCCGCCACCGGTGCCGGGCGCAGAGAGACCTATATTCATTAAAATTTACAAGACCCTAGCCAAATAACGGTAACGAAACCATAGCGACTTCTAATTTGACGCCAACGCCATCTAGTTAGGTCATGTACAACTTTGGATAAAAATACAAATTATTATGTTGACCTGATGAGCGGCTTTTGATCGTACATGATCATTAACAATTTAGTATCTTAAAGCGTAAAATCATTTTTTAAAAAAAAAAAAAAACAGAACAACTCAGGAGCTGGAACTCCTAGTTTCTTGATGCATCTATAATAGGATAATGAGAAAACATGATTACCTAATCCAGAACTCTCATTCAAGTATCAGCAGAGCATGGGTAAAGATTTAAATAAGTTGAAGTTGATATTTAATTCAGTGTATCAGTTAAAAATATAATTAAAATATTGAGTAGCACCGAGGAGTGGGAACTCCTCGTTTCTTGATGCAACCATAATGGGACAATAAGAAAACATATTAAAGTAATCCAGAACTATCACTCAAGTATCAGCAGAGCATGGGTAAAGATTTGAGTAAGTTGAAATTTATATTTAATTCAGTGTATCAGTAATAAATATAATAAAAAAATTGAGTAGCACCGAGGAGCGGGAACTCCTCGTTTCTTGATGCAACCATAATGGGACAATTAGAAAACATACTCAAGTAATCCAGAACTATCACTCAAGTATCAGCAGAGCATGGGTAAAGATTTAAGTAAGTTGAAATTTATATTTAATTCAGTGTATCAATAATAAATATAATAAAAAAAATTGAGTAGCACCGAGGAGCGGGAACTCCTCGTTTCTTGATGCAACCATAATGGGACATTTAGAAAACATACTCAAGTAATCCAGAACTATCACTCAAGTATCAGCAGAGCATGGGTAAAGATTTAAGTAAGTTGAAATTTATATTTAATTCAGTGTATCTGTAATAAATATAATAAAAAAAATTGAGTAGCACCGAGGAGCGGGAACTCCTCGTTTCTTAATGCAACCATAATGGAGCAATGAGAAAACATACTCAAGTAGTCCAGAACTATCACTCAAGTATCAGCAGAGCATGGGTAAAGATTTAAGTAAGTTGAAATTTATATTTAATTCAGTGTATCAGTAAAAAATATAATAAAAAATAATTGAAAAGCACCAAGGAGTGGGAAATCCTCGTTTCTAGATGTAATTGTAATTGGACTATTCGAGGATATGCAAAAATAACCCAGAACTCCAACTCTGGTATCATCAGAGCACGGTTAAAATGTTAGATTAGAAGAAATCGAGATTGAATTTAGTATCTTAAAGCGTAAAATCATTTTTTAAAAAACAGAACAACTCAGGAGCTGGAACTCCTAGTTTCTTGATGCATCTATAATAGGATAATGAGAAAACATGATTACCTAATCCAGAACTCTCATTCAAGTATCAGCAGAGCATGGGTAAAGATTTAAATAAGTTGAAGTTGATATTTAATTTGTGTATCAGTTAAAAATATTATTAAAATATTGAGTAGCACCGAGGAGTGGGAACTCCTCGTTTCTTGATGCAACCATAATGGGACAATTAGAAAACATACTCAAGTAATCCAGAACTATCACTCAAGTATCAGCAGAGCATGGGTAAAGATTTGAGTAAGTTGAAATTTATATTTAATTCAGTGTATCAGTAATAAATATAATAAAAAAATTGAGTAGCACCGAGGAGCGGGAACTCCTCGTTTCTTGATGCAACCATAATGGAACAATGAGAAAACATACTCAAGTAGTCCAGAACTATCACTCAAGTATCAGCAGAGCATGGGTAAGTTGAAATTTATATTTAATTCGTTTGATAATCGTTGCGTAGCGTCGCATGCTCTGCTGATACTTGAGTGATAGTTCTGGATTACTTGAGTATGTTTTCTCATTGTCCCATTATGGTTGCATCAAGAAACGGGGAGTTCCCGCTACTCGGTGCTACTCAATTTTTTTTATTATATTTATTACTGATACACTGAATTAAATATAAATTTCAACTTACTCAAATCTCTATCCATGCTCTGCTGATACTTAAGTGATAGTTCTGGATTACTTGAGTATGTTTTCTCATTGTCCCATTATGGTTGCATCATGAACAAGGAGTTCCAGCTCCAGAGTTGTTCTGTTTTTTTTTTTTAAATGATTTTTGCTTTACGATACTAAATTCAATCTCGATTTCTTCTAATCTAACATTTCAACCGTGCTCTGGTGATACCTGAGTTGGAGTTCTGGGTTATTTTTGCATAACCTCGAATAGTTCAATTACAGTTACATCTAGAAACGAGGAGTTCCCACTCCTTGGTGCTTTTCAATTATTTTTTATTAAATTTTTTACTGATACACTGAATTAAATATAAATTTCAACTTACATAAATCTTTACCCATGCTCTGCTGATACTTGAGTGATAGTTCTGGACTACTTGGGTATGTTTTCTCATTGCTCCATTATGGTTGCATCAAGAAACGAGGAGTTCCCGCTCCTCGGTGCTACTCAATTTTTTTATTATATTTATTACTGATACACTGAATTAATTATAAATTTCAACTTTCTTAAATCTTTACCCATGTTCTGCTGATACTTGAGTGATAGTTCTGGATAACTTGAGTATGTTTTCCAATTGTCCCATTATTGTTGCATCAAGAAACGAGGAGTTCCCACTCCTCGGTGCTACTCAATATTTTAATTATATTTTTAACTGATACACTGAATTAAATATCAACTTCAACTTATTTAAATCTTTACCCATGCTCTGCTGATACTTGAATGAGAGTTCTGGATAAGTTAATCATGTTTTCTCATTATCCTATTATAGATGCATCAAGAAACTAGGAGTTCCAGCTCCTGAGTTGTTCAGTTTTTTTTTTTTTAATTATTTTACGCTTTAAGATACTAAATTCAATCTCGATTTCTTCTAATCTAATATTTCAACCGTGCTCTGATGATACCTGAGTTGGAGTTCTGGGTTATTTTTGCATATCCTCGAATAGTCCAATTACAGTTTCATCTAAAAACGAGGAGTTCCCACCCCTTGGTGCTTTTCAATTATTTTTTATTATATTTTTTACTGATACACTGAATTAAATATAAATTTTCAACTTACTTAAATCTTACCCATGCTCTGCTGATACTTGAGTGATAGTTCTGGACTACTTGAGTATGTTTTCTCATTGTTCCATTATGGTTGCATCAAGAAACGAGGAGTTCCCGCTCCTCGGTGCTACTCAATTTTTTTATTATATTTATTACTGATACACTGAATTAAATATAAATTTCAACTTACTCAAATCTTTACCCATGCTCTGCTGATACTTGAGTGATAGTTCTGGATTACTTGAGTATGTTTTCTAATTGTCCCATTATGGTTACATCAAGAAACGTGGAGTTCCCACTCCTCGGTGCTACTCAATATTTTAATTATATTATTACTGATACACTGAATTAAATATAAATTTCAACTTACTCAAATTTTTACCCATGCTCTACTGATACTTGAGTGATAGTTCTGGATTACTTTAGTATGTTTTCTAATTGTCCCATTATGGTTGCATCAAGAAACGAGGAGTTCCCACTCCTCGGTGCTACTCAATATTTTAATTATATTTTTAAATGATACACTGAATTAAATATCAACTTCAACTTATTTAAATCTTTACCCATGCTCTGCTGATACTTGAATGAGAGTTCTGGATTAGTTAATCATGTTTTCTCATTATCCTATTATAGATGCATCAAGAAACTAGGAGTTCCAGCTCCTGAGTTGTTCTGTTTTTTTTTTAAAAATAATTTTACGCTTTAAGATACTAAATTCAATCTCGATTTCTTCTAATCTAATATTTCAACCGTGCTCTGATGATACCTGAGTTGGAGTTCTGGGTTATTTTTGCATATCCTCGAATAGTCCAATTACAGTTACATCTAAAAACGAGGAGTTCCCACTCCTTGGTGCTTTTCAATTATTTTTTATTATATTTTTTACGGATAAACTGAATTAAATATAAATTTCAACTTACATAAATCTTTACCCATGCTCTGCTGATACTTGAGTGATAGTTCTGGACTACTTGAGTATGTTTTCTCATTGCTCCATTATGGTTGCATCAAGAAACGAGGAGTTCCCGCTCCTCGGTGCTACTCAATTTTTTTATTATATTTATTACTTATACACTGAATTAAATATAAATTTCAACTTACTCAAATCTTTACCCATGCTCTGCTGATACTTGAGTGATAGTTCTGGATTACTTGAGTATGTTTTCTAATTGTCCCATTATGGTTGCATCAAGAAACGAGGAGTTCCCACTCCTCGGTGCTACTCAATATTTTAATTATTTTTTTAACTGATACACTGAATTAAATATCAACTTCAACTTATTTAAATCTTTACCCATGCTCTGCTGATACTTGAATGAGAGTTCTGGATTAGTTAATCATGTTTTCTCATTATCCTATTATAGGTGCATCAAGAAACTAGGAGTTCCAGCTCCTGAGTTGTTCTGTTTTTTTTAAAATGAGTTTACGCTTTAAGATACTAAATTCAATCTCGATTTCTTCTAATCTAACATTTCAACCGTGCTCTGATGATACCTGAGTTGGAGTTCTGGGTTATTTTTGCATATCCTCGAATAGTCCAATTACAGTTACATCTAGAAATGAGGAGTTCCCACTCCTTGGTGCTTTTCAATTATTTTTTATTATATTTTTTACTGATACACTAAATTAAATATAAATTTAAACTTACTTAAATCTTTACCCATGCTCTGCTGATACTTGAGTGATAGTTCTGGACTACTTGAGTATGTTTTCTCATTGCTCCATTATGGTTGCATCAAGAAACGAGGAGTTCCCGCTCCTCGGTTTTACTCAATTTTTTAATTATATTTATTACTGATACACTGAATTAAATATAAATTTCAACTTACTTAAATCTTTACCCATGCTCTGCTGATACTTGAGTGATAGTTCTGGATTACTTGAGTATGTTTTCTAATTGTCCCATTATGGTTGCATCAAGAAACGAGGAGTTCCCGCTCCTCGGTGCTACTCAATTTTTTTATTATATTTATTACTGATACACTGAATTAAATATAAATTTCAACTTACTCAAATCTTTACCCATGCTCTGCTGATACTTGAGTGATAGTTCTGGATTACTTGAGTATGTTTTCTAATTGTCCCATTATAGTTGCATCAAGAAACGAGGAGTTCCCACTCCTTGGTGCTTTTCAATTATTTTTTATTATATTTTTTACTGATACACTGAATTAAATATAAATTTCAACTTACTTAAATCTTTACCCATGCTCTGCTGATACTTGAGTGATAGTTCTGGACTACTTGAGTATGTTTTCTCATTGCTCCATTATGGTTGCATCAAGAAACGAGGAGTTCCCGCTCCTCGGTGCTACTCAATTTTTTTATTATATTTATTACTTATACACTGAATTAAATATAAATTTCAACTTACTCAAATCTTTACCCATGCTCTGCTGATACTTGAGTGATAGTTCTGGATTACTTGAGTATGTTTTCTAATTGTCCCATTATGGTTGCATCAAGAAACGAGGAGTTCCCACTCCTCGGTGCTTTTCAATATTTTAATTATATTTTTAACTGATACACTGAATTAAATATCAACTTCAACTTATTTAAATCTTTACCCATGCTCTGCTGATACTTGAATGAGAGTTCTGGATTAGGTTATCATGTTTTCTCATTATCCTATTGTAGATGCATCAAGAAACTAGGAGTTCCAGCTCCTGAGTTGTTCTGTTTTTTTAAAAATGATTTTACGCTTTAAGATACTAAATTCAATCTCGATTTCTTTAATCTAACATTTCAACCGTGCTCTGATGATATCTGAGTTGGAGTTCTGGGTTATTTTTGCATATCCTCGAATAGTCCAATTACAGTTACATCTAGAAACGAGGAGTTCCCACTCCTTGGTGCTTTTCAATTATTTTTTATTATATTTTTTACTGATACACTGAATTAAATATAAATTTCAACTTACTTAAATCTTTACCCATGCTCTGCTGATACTTGAGTGATAGTTCTGGACTACTTGAGTATGTTTTCTCATTGCTCCATTATGGTTGCATCAAGATACGAGGAGTTCCCGCTCCTCGGTGCTACTCAATTTTTTTATTATATTTTTTACTGATACACTGAATTAAATATAAATTTCAACTTACTTAAATCTTTACCCATGCTCTGCTGATACTTGAGTGATAGTTCTGGACTACTTGAGTATCTTTTCTCATTGTTCCATTATGGTTGCATCAAGAAACGAGGAGTTCCCGCTCCTCGGTGCTACTCAATTTTTTTATTATATTTATTACTGATACACTGAATTAAATATAAATTTCAACTTACTCAAATCTTTACCCATGCTCTGCTGATACTTGAGTGATAGTTCTGGATTACTTGAGTATGTTTTCTTATTGTCCCATTATGGTTGCATCAAGAAACGAGGAGTTCCCACTCCTCGGTGCTACTCAATATTTTAATTATATTTTTAACTGATACACTGAATTAAATATCAACTTCAACTTATTTAAATCTTTACCCATGCCCTGCTGTTACTTGAATGAGAGTTCTGGATTAGGTAATCATGTTTTCTCATTATCCTATTATAGATGCATCAAGAAAGTAGGAGTTCCAGCTCCTGAGTTGTTCTGTTTTTTTTAAAATGATTTTACGCTTTAAGATACTAAATTCAATCTCGATTTCTTCTAATCTAACATTTCAACCGTGCTCTGATGATACCAGAGTTGGAGTTCTGGGTTATTTTTGCATATCCTCGAATAGTCCAATTACAATTACATCTAGAAACGAGGAGTTCCCACTCCTTGGTGCTTTTCAATTATTTTTTATTATATTTTTTACTGATACACTGAATTAAATATAAATTTCAACTTACTTAAATCTTTACCCATGCTCTGCTGCTACTTGAGTGATAGTTCTGGACTACTTGAGTATGTTTTCTCATTGTTCCATTATGGTTGCATCATGAAACGAGGAGTTCCCGCTCCTCAGTGCTACTCATTTTTTTTTAAATGTTTATTACTGATACACTGAATTAAATATAAATTTTAACTTACTCAAATCTTTACCCATGCTCTGCTGATACTTGAGTGATAGTTCTGGATTACTTGAGTATGTTTTCTAATTGTCCCATTATGGTTGCATCAAGAAATGAGGAGTTCTCCTCGGTGCTACTCAATATTTTAGTTATATTTTTAACTGATACACTGAATTAAATGTCAACTTCAACTTATTTAAATCTTTACCCATGCTCTGCTGATAATTGAATGAGAGTTCTGGATTAGTTTATCATGTTTTCTCATTATCCTTTTATAGATGCATCAAGAAACTAGGAGTTCCAGCTCCTGAGTTGTTCTGTTTTTTTTTAAATGATTTTACGCTTTAAGATACCAAATTCAATCTCGATTTCTTCTAATCTAACATTTCAACCGTGTTCTGATGATACCTGAGTTGGAGTTCTGGGTTATTTTTGCATATCCTCGAACAGTCAAATTACAGTTACATCTAGAACGAGGAGCTTCCACTCCTTGGTGCTTTTCAATTATTTTTTATTATATTTTTTATTGATACACTGAATTAAATATAAATTTCAACTTACTCAAATCTTTACCCATGCTCTGCTGATACTTGAGTGATAGTTCTGGATTACTTGAGTATGTTTTCTCATTGTCCCATTATGGTTGCATCAAGAAACGGGGAGTTCCCGCTCCTCGGTGCTACTAAATTTTTTTATTATATTTTTTACTGATACACTGAATTAAATATAAATTTCAACTTACTTAAATCTTTACCCATGCTCTGCTGATACTTGAGTGATAGTTCTGGACTACTTGAGTATGTTTTCTCATTGCTCCATTATGGTTGCATCAAGAAACGAGGAGTTCCCGCTCCTCGGTGCTACTCAATTTTTTTATTATATTTATTACTGATACACTGAATTAAATATAAATTTCAACTTACTCAAATCTTTACCCATGCTCTGCTGATACTTGAGTGATAGTTCTGGATTACTTAAGTATGTTTTCTTATTGTCCCATTATGGTTGCATCAAGAAACGAGGAGTTCCCACTCCTCGGTGCTACTCAATATTTTAATTATATTTTTAACTGATACACTGAATTAAATATCAACTTCAACTTATTTAAATCTTTACCCATGCTCTGCTGATACTTGAATGAGAGTTCTGGATTAGGTAATCATGTTTTCTCATTATCCTATTATAGATGCATCAAGAAACTAGGAGTTCCAGCTCCTGAGTTGTTCTGTTTTTTTTTTAAATTATTTTACGCTTTAAGATACTAAATTCAATCTCGATTTCTTCTAATCTAACATTTCAACCGTGCTCTGATGATACCTGAGTTGGAGTTCTGGGTTATTTTTGCATATCCTCGAGTAGTCCAATTAAAGTTACGTCTAGAAACGAGGAGTTCCTACTCCTTGGTGCTACTCAATTTTTTTATTATATTTTTTACTGATACACTGAATTAAATATAAATTTCAGCTTACTGAAATCTTTACCCATGCTCTGCTGATACTTGAGTGATAGTTCTGGATTACTTGAGTATGTTTTCTCATTGTCCCATTATGGTTGCATCATGAAACTAGGAGTTCCAGCTCCAGAGTTGTTCTGTTTTTTTTTTAAATGATTTTTGCTTTACGATACTAAATTCAATCTCGATTTCTTCTAATCTAACATTTCAACCGTGCTCTGATGATACCTGAGTTGGAGTTCTGGGTTATTTTTGCATATCCTCGAGTAGTCCAATTAACGTTACGTCTAGAAACGAGGAGTTCCTACTCCTTGGTGCTACTCAATTTTTTTATTATATTTTTTCCTGATACACTGAATTAAATATAAATTTCAGCTTACTTAAATCTTTACCCATGTTCTGCTGATACTTGAGTGATAGTTCTGGATTACTTGAGTATGTTTTCTCATTGTCCCATTATGGTTGCATCAAGAAACGAGGAGTTCCCGCTCCTCGGTGCTACTCAATTTTTTTATTATATTTATTACTGATACACTGAATTAAATATAAATTTCAACTTACTTAAATCTTTACCCACGCTCTGCTGACACCTGAGTTAAAGTTTTGGGTTATTGTTGCATGTTGTCGGATAGTTCTATCATAGATGTATCAGGAAACGAGGCGTTCCTGCCCTTTAGTCCTATTCAAATTCTTTTTGATCTTACTAACTTTAACACTGAATGAAATCTCGATTTCTTTCAACCTATCTTTTTCACAAGGCTCTGCTGATACTTTTGTGAGAGTTCTGCTTCCATTTAGTTTTTTTTTTCTGTTACAGGAATCTTATTCACTAATCATAGCCCGAAACATCTATGAAAAACCACAAATTACGTCATTCACGGCTAATTTATCAAAATGATTGTTTTTTTCTAGTAAAAGGCCAATACTTTAGTTTTTTTTTTAAATTTATGTCAGCAGAACTCTTCCGGAAAAGTATAAGGAACTATAGAGCTCACCACTGCGCACCTAAATCAGTTTTAAAATATTAATTTTGGGAAAAATGATCTGCTAACGGAAGTTAGCAGAGCATATTTTCATTCGACTTTTTTCGGGCAAAAAAGCCAGAACTATTTTTTTTAAGTATAAGGAACTCTAGAACTCACCCGCATGCCAATAGAACTCACATTTTTTCATGCTCTGCTGGGAAATGATCTGCCAAGTTCACGCACATACTAAATATCACATAAATTCAGAGCTTCATTCTGTATCTGTTCGTACTGGTTTTTTTTTCATACTTGGTGAGCGACATGCGTCGATGAAGTTGTCATTTTGTTGATAAAACCGTGTCATTTTGAGTAATACGAAGATAAGGTAAGTGTTTCACTTACGTGTCATGTATCCATAAACTAATTATTTTGTAGTTATTTAATAGTTTCTAACTACCACAAAGAAAGCGTATAAAAGGAGTCTTATTTTATCGAGAAATGTAGCAATTATGCTGGTTAGTCTAGTGGTCGTAAGGGCTACTGCTGATCATTAAGTCCTGGGTTCGATTTACGGGTCGGGCAAAGTGTTATTGGGTTTTTGCAATGTCTCAGTAGTAGTCCGGAGTCTGGATTTGTGCCCGGTTGATGGCAATAGGCTCACCCCCTATTACATTGGACTTTAAATATAACTGGCGAAATGTGGGTGTACTATATATGCTGCACCTCTGCTTAACCCTTCGGGGAATACAGGCGTAATGTTATGATATTAAATAAATAAATTATGAAATAAATAAATTTTGAAATAAATAAATCATGAAATAAATAAATTATAAAATAAATAAATTATGAAATAAATAAATTATATGTTATGTTTATAGCAATTATCACGCTAGACACAGGTGTTAAGCCTACACGCAAGCAGCACAATTAACACGGGATTCTCCAGAAAATAAGCATACCAATTAACCAAATGCAAAAAAGGACAGGGACCACATTTTCCGAAGACCTTTAATTAAGCCCCCCGATTCGAGGCTCCGAAGGTAAAGATAAAGCAAATATCCATACGAATGGACTCATCATTATGGAGAATTCTTAGGGATTATAAAAAGGGCTTCGAGCACTGCGCACGTATCTAATTTTTAAAGCGCGGTTTTACGATCTGCATACGTAGGTGACTGTAGTGATGTGATGATATTTTGGAGAGGTCGATAGTTCCAATCAGGGGTCGATATTTAGGGTTTTAAGAAATCGCCAACCCGTCTTCAGCAAGCGTGGTTATCAATGCTCGTGCCTTCTTAGTATGAGAAGAGGAATTTGCCCTGCAGTGGGACAATTATATGTTGGTATTATTTTTTAGGATTTTATTCGGTGGTGAAATGAAGATCTGTTATTTTCGCATAAGGTTGATTAATTTACTTGCCTATCTGCTTATACCTACATATATTACCTAATTAATTTTCTAAAACCCCAAACTTTAAAAACTAATCATGAACTCGTAATTAAAGACACATATTTTTAAATTGAAAAAACTTAAAACTAAACCTAAGAAAGTAGAAACAAGTGGGCACTTGTAACTAACGTACCAACAAATAACTAAAGAAAAAAGTCTCGAGAAAATAAATATCGATAAATCGTGCGACCGTAATCCAGCCTTAGTGGAGAACACGTCTGAAAACAAAATTTATTCCAACAATTCATGCGGAGCTCTCCCACAAGTCGGATTATTGTAAATAAGTATTACGACCGACGCCCGCATTAATCCTCACCGCTTTTTAACGAAACGCGAAAAAGTTAGTTAACTAACTTTTCTGCCCGCGTTGACTCAACAAAAACCACCGGTGAATTATAGTCCTCCCTCGCGAGAATTATTTGTATCAATTGAATGTTTGTAGGGAATTTGCTTGTTCAAATATACGACGTAATACCCGAGGGGCCTAGTTTAAAAAGGTGTGTTTGACTTTACTAATAAGCACGGGCGCAGATACCCCGATATTTCTCCAACTTTTACGCATACACGAGCTTTTATAAAATAACCTACATTCAAAATTGTTTCATACGGTTTAGTCAACCGCAAATTCGCGTTTAATAACTTTGTGTACAAATTCAGTTGGTTGTTTCGCCCCGGTGAACACAACGCGACCTACATCGCGCCAAAAGCTATCTCGTTAATTGACTGTTGGAATAATTTAAATATATTGCGGCCAACGGCTATATTTCAACGGGCTAGTATAAATCAAAGGATTAGCAGCGAACGAAACCGGGTAAATGGATGCTGGCAATATAGATAATACATGTTTTATTCTGCATACGTTATGGGGCGATAACGGCAATATAATCGCGTTGGGGCCGGGCGGGCGCGGCGGGGGGTGGTGGACAAAAAGTACTAAGTACGAGTTAAATACCCTTTGTGTCGCATGCTCTCCTGGTCGTCATTCATCGACGTACGCCGAGGGTCCTCTCATTATTCAGTCGAAATTCGATTATTTTCCCATTTCGTAAAATATCCATATCGTCCCCAGCTTTCACTCTAATTGAAAATGGAGCGATGGCCGTCATCGTATTTAATTTATTTACACTCATATTTCGGTTACTTTCCGCGCTCAACTTCATTACGTATACAATATGATTTGGGTGCTCTTTATTTGCAGTAGCGCGACTATTTTCTCAACACGGATCCTTTTAATAAACGGAGCAGTTGTCGTATATCAGGAGAACAGACGGAAGTAAATATCCTGTCCGAAAATGATTACTCGGCACGCGCAGTTAACCGACGTTATGACCGGCTTATTCCCCATTCCGGGGGTATTAGTCTCGTGGCCACCAATTTCTGTAATTTATTAAGAGTTTCGCTTTATTTTGACCGGTCTTTGGTGGCTTCTCCTTCCTCGCTTGAGGCCGGAAAGAAATATAAGCAGTTAGCAACGTGTGATCAAAGGCTTTCATAGGGCGGACTGATCCCTAATATTTCACTCATAATTGGTTTATTCTAAGCTCGCAGCGGTTCCGTATGTGGTCCTTTGATCCGTCCAGTGTATTAAGTTGTAGCCAGAGATGTATGGCGGACATTATTTGTTCAGATCTGAAGATTTACTCGATGGCGTCATTTGCTATTTGAAAGCGAAGGTAGTGGGGGCGCTTAAAGGATTCCTCTTGTTCGCTCTTGTCATAATATTTTTTTATGTAAACATCTGTG
Organism: Omphaloscelis lunosa; assembly: GCA_916610215.1. NCBI lineage: Eukaryota > Metazoa > Arthropoda > Insecta > Lepidoptera > Noctuidae > Omphaloscelis > Omphaloscelis lunosa. Next base: position 8,446,005 of record OU744247.1, read on the forward strand.
TCTCGTTTCCTTCTGTGAATTAAAGGGTGGCTAATATTTATTTGGTGGACTTGGGATTTTAGAGAAAATCTGTGTAATTTCATTTGTAAAGAACCCACCCCTTACATTCATCATTGATTTATTTTTCTTATGTTTATCTTTCTCTATACAGGGTGTATCCGAAAGGTGAGGTCATAATTAACGCTGTGGTATAGACCATCAAACTCAACAACTTTCTCCATGGGACCAAAATCGTAATCACGAAAAAATAAAATAAGTCGTCCTATATATTTGGGTCGAGTAAATATTTAAGTTTTGTATTGGATGACTGAATATTTCTTCAGGATTACGATGTTGGTCCCATGGACAAAGTTGTTCAGTATGATGGTCTGTGCTACAAGCCTTAATTTTGACCACACTTTTGCGATAAAGCGTGTATCGAGAAGGTGTGGTCAAAATTAAGGCAGTATAATTCCCTAAGAGGACCTGATAAGAGGAAACAGTACCCTTGTACTGGGGTAAAAATGTACAAAAACGAATCGACAAAGGTAAGTAAGTTATCGTCAACATGTATGACCACTATCATGATTTACGTACGTTAATTTCCTTTCAATATGGCCTGTTAGATTGTTTTTGCTTAGTTGTCACAGTCGGCCCTTCGGGGCCGGATCCGGCTGCCCTTGTCCCTTCCATTTCCGGCCGCAAGCCGTCAAAGCCTCGGAAAAGTTTTATGTTATCATACAATGCGGTATGCTTTTGTTATTTTTGAGTGGTATGCTCATATTTGTGTAGAAAAATATCTAAATATGAAATAAAATGAATAGGGTGGAAAATTGGCTCATATTAGAAAGAACCAACTGGATAGGTTTCGTCGAAACTGGAAGGAGGACCCGTGTGCTTGTGGAAGACGGAAGGAGCGGATAAAAACCTTTGTCCAGAAGTGGAACAGACCAGGCTAAGAAAACAAAAGAAGGAAATCACTAGAGTAAACAGTACTTACTTGCAAGTCTTCCTATTATGCACATCGAGGTCATGAGTAGGTCAATTCAGCAAAAAAAAAATATATTAAAAAAATACAGGGAGCAAAACCATGTTTTTCAATCTTTAGAAAAAACTGTGAGCACGAAGATAAGGAACTAAAGGAGAGAGAGTTTTTTTGATAATCGTAAATCACAGTCCAATTTTTACACCATGATAAGTACATGAAAATGTTAAAGTCACAAATATAAAACTTAAACCACTTTACACAGCTGTAGTGAATAGCTTGGTAAAAAATCCTAATTACCTGCTATAAAAATTGTGAGAGAGACAAAGCTGGTTCACATGTCTTTAAAAATGTATGATGTTGTCTCAACAGTTAGAATTTTATTTAATAAAGGAAAAGGTGGAACTGGAGGGATTTGTGAGGCAAGTAAAAGATGATTTTCTGAGTATTATTAATTTGTGATTAAACCCTCTGGCGTGTAGACTATTCTGACAAAAAAAAGAAGATATTATAGCTAGAGCTTCAGAACGCGATATTCAGCTAGTGTGTTTTTAAAATGAGAAATAATGTTACTTTAGTTTTTAATATATACAGAAAACTAGAGATTTACATAGGTTAATTGGAGGAGTTTGTTCAAAAATAAACGAACACCTAATTATTATTTTTATTAATACGCTGAACGTCGCCGTCACCAAGAGCGACGTGCGACGTAGTCTCCCTCCGACTTCATAACTTCCGTGCAAATGTGGACTTGAGAAAAGTCAGAATTATTACAAACTTATGTACCTAATATTAAAACATCACGCCTTGTTTTCTGAAGAGTTGGGCAGAGGTGTGTCTGTAGTACTGTAGTACACCCACATTTCGCCAGTTATGTTTAAGTCTCATGTAATAGGGGGCGAGCCTATTGCCATCAACTGGGCACAAATCCAGACTCCGGGCTGCTACTGAGAAATTCCAGATAGAAAAACCCAATAACACTTTGCCCGACCTGGGGATCGAACCTCATGCTCAGCAGTAGCTCTTGCGATGACTAAACCAACGAGGCAGTCAATACCTAATATTACTACGAGAATAATTATACCCAGTAAATTATTTTTATTTCATGACATAAAATTTTGTTTCCTAATGGTTTTGCTTATAAAATACTACAATTTAGCAGAAACAGTAAAACATACATACATAAACTCACGCCTTTTTCCCATGGGAGTAGACAGAAACTACAGAACGCCACCTGCTACGATCCTTACATACTCCTTTTGCTTCGTTTACGTTCATACATCTGGTCATACACGCCCGCCTGTTGCGAGTACTACGCACCTGGCCTTTCTGAAGAACATCACCAATAAGGTCAGTATATGTCCTTCTAGGGCGTCCCCGACTGGCCTTTCCCTTCACATCAGCCTTGTAAATACATTTTGTTAGTCGCCTTTCATTCATCCTCTCAACATGCCCAAACCATCTCAGCATACCCTTTTCAATTTTTGTCACTACATCTTCTTTTAAATCACACCGCTGTCTTATCACATAAAAACATAATATGTATTTATAAACCATTTATTTAAAATGTATTACTAACCACAAAATCGAAAGACCAAAACCCAACTCAATTGGTAACGATATTAAAAAAAGTAATTACACGAACTAAATGACGACATTAAAAAAGATCTCCAAATAGCTCTAAACTACAGTCAAAATTATAACGTTAAACCGTTAATAGCGTCTGCAGCCGATTTAACGATAATAGATTAATACGAGGGTAGTTTTAACAGACGATAGTTTTCATTAAGGATCTTATTTCGCATTTTATCCGACGCCATTGTTAGGAATGAAAAGCCACTGGCTGATTGGTAGCATTTGTGAAGAGCACGAGTTTTCCAAGCGGTAAAGGTTTCTATTAAACCACTGATTAATGTTTACCAGCGTAGTTATGGAACGCGAAGTTGTGAAGAGGCAATCTCTAACGGTGGTTTAACTTTCAGACGGAGTTGATTATGGGTTTTTAATACCTGGTTAGCGGCGATTTGGATTGAGTTGATCGGAAACTGGGAAGTGGTTTTTGAATTTTGTTTGTAATGTGTGAGTGGATTTGTTTTTTTTGTAACGTAAAACAGTAACGAACATGCGGGATTATCCCTGACACGGGGATTATCCCTGACTGTAACGACAGTACCAAAGTATGAAAATGATTTTTTTTTTTGTGTTCAGGCTTTTCAATTTACCTAAAATTAAGGGAAATTGTGCAATTAATGGGAAAATTTGTAAAAAGCACGAGTTTTCCATGCGGTAAAAGTTCTATTAAACCACTGAATAACGTTTACCAGCGTAGTTATTTATTTCAAACACAAAAAAGTAACGAACATGCGGGACATGATTATCATTGACTGGAAAGCAAAGTATCAAAGTATGCCTCATCTAGTTGTTAAAATATGATTGACATGTTAAAGTTTTTGTACAAACCTACTTAGAGAAAATAGAAATATGTAGAAATTATTTACTTGCTCAGAAATAAAATCATTTATCATGAAGGTTGTTTTTGTATTTAACATAAAAGCGATATGTTTACTGGAAACCTAAAATTAACGAGTAACAAATTACTAACAAACATTAAAAAGTTATATCCACCTAAAACTCATCTCTCCATGTATTACATTTCTTGGTGGAAATAATTACGCATCCGTAAGTAATTGGGGTAAAAACCCTTGTTTAAATCGTCCCCGGGATCTGTTGGGGACACTATTGTTACGCCCCACAGTTTCGCTCGCCAACTGACCGAGTTCATCCTAAATTGTTCGTAAACGGCTAGTTAATAGTTGATTTGGCCTATTGTCATTTATACTTGAGATTTTGGACCCCTAATCTAAAATCTTGTTTCAAACTTTAGAGGAAATTTGGGGTTGTCATGTTTGCGTAGACGTCACATTTTTTATGTACAAAGTATATACACTTTGCTATTTATTTTTAAACGACTTCAAAAAAGGTTCTCAGTTCGTCGGATTTTTTTTTCATGTATGTTCCCCGATTACTCGAAGACGGCTGAACCGATTTAAAAAAATCTTTTTTTTTGTTTGAAAGGGTATACTTCCAAGTTAGTCCCATTGTCATTTCGTCACGATCTGATGGTGAAATCTTGGAGAAATCGAGGGAACTCTTCAAATATTATAGGCGAGACCTATAGCGATTTGGGTATTTTTTATAGTAACTCGTGCATTTGTTCTCGAAAAGCACCATTTGGAAAAGTGGAACTGATAAATTACAAACCAAAGCACAAAAACAGAAAAAAAAAATACTTAAAATACAACCGACTTCCAAACTACAAAGTGAATAATAACTTTAATTTCGGTAGTCGGTGGCAAAAAACTTAAATACTGATTGAACTAAAGACACCGACTTCGGAAATCAAAGTTATTTTTCACTTTGTAGTTTGGAAGTCGGTTGTATTCTTGGTAAAAAAATTTTTGCTCAGGCATAGCATTAGTCCGAGAAATTTAAGCTTGCACCACTACTCCAGCCCTACCTCGGGCCTTATCAGAATACCAGCGCTGTGACATTTAAAAATAAATGACGCAGCATCATGCTGAGATAGGAGCCTTTTGGCCTCGTACAGGACTTTTTGCTTTAATTTTAAATTTACTTTGTTTTTTATTTATTTATGTTTTTATGAGTGTGCTTTATTTTAATTTGTGATTTCCTGTGCGAGTCACAATAAATATTTTTTTCTTTCTTTCTTTCTTTATTTACAGCTAGCATATTTAATGGTAAAAAAAAAAACAATACAATTATTTTCAGACTCTTCTTTGTTAATACAATAAGCATCAACGTAAGTTTCCAAATAATAATATTTTATCTTGGTGTTGCTGGAGAGATGTTCAACAGTGTAATAAAATTGAGGTGTCTGTACTCTTAACCTTTCAAAGTACAATTTTTAGGGTTCCGTACTTCAAAAGTAAAAACGGTAACCTTGTAGGATCACTCTTGTGTCTGTCTGTCCGTCTGTCACAGCCAATTTGCTCCGAATCTAATGGACTGATTAAATTTAAATTTGGTACAAATATGTACTTCTGTGACCCAGACACGGACATGTAACGTAAATAAAGAATTTTGAACATCCTGGTCACTTTACGGGGGAAAACAATTTTTTGCAAACTGTACTTTATGACGTATCAAATGAAAGGACTTATTATGAGGATCTCAGTGATTTATTTTCATAATTTTAAAATAACTACATTAAAATATATTTAAGAAAATAGATAAAAATTGACCATTCCCCCCTTAACCGAAAAAACTGAAACTACATTTTTGAAAAAAAAATACAGAGAATGATTCTATACTCATAGATTATTATTATTAGTCTTAAAATAACAAGGTAAATCACTCAATATTTTGCGTAAAAACTTAATTTTGCACTTGGAATGTATGAGGGAACATGTTTTTCAACTACAATGTTAAGTACGTCTTAGGATAATTTCATCTTAACTACGGAACGTTTCATTGTGCGTGGTCCGACACGCACTTGGCCAATTTTTTTTAAGTATGTACAAATTGGATACGACCGTATTATAAACTTATAAATGGAAAAACAGGTGATGGGTTGCTGGGGAGCACGACGTTTGAGTAGAGACACAAGCCATTGTAGAATTAAAATAACTACATTGGCAATAATTTTCCACTATATGCTGTACGTTTTTTACTGTGGTTTGGAATTATTTAATTCTTTAAGGCGACCATAACCGAATTTTAATGATTTTATAGTGAAGATGACGTCTAAACGAGTAGTGTTAATGATTTGGAAAAAAATATATGTTAAATTAGAGCATTGAGTAATATTTTAATATAGGCATATTTTGGATTAGGTTTATATTACATAGTGAAATTAATTTGTAAAGTTATGTCTATCGCTAAAATCTATCAAGCGTTTTTTCTGAAACCTTCACCATATTAAAGCTATTTTAATTATTGATCTTTTAGTATACGTTTTTTTATTAAAATACCTTTTGTTTTATGTCGCGTCTAATTTAAGACAGCGCTCCTTGATGGACGAGTCCTATTACTGGCTGGACGTACGATGCGTTGCGTGAGCTCAGTACAGAACACGCAAGCTAACCACTCAAGGTCACTGTCATATATCAGCGTCTTAACAGCAAGAGTGTGATATGGTATCGAATGGAATAGGTAATATTTCTCTGCGAGTTAAAAGAAGACAAAAGGAAGCTCTATATACGGCAATTTCAACAGAGGTACTAACAGAATTCATAGGTTATTTATTAAAATCCTAATCTAATTTAATAGAACCTAAAATTACATTATCCCTCCTAGCACCTAGTTCTACAAAATAGCCACTCTATTGTATGTTTTCGAATAATTACCTTATAGTCTCCCTACGTCGATCGAATTATCGCAAACCAGTAACCAGCCCCCACTTGAATTACTTGCAAATGGTTTGGAAGTCGGTACTGGAATCAAATCTGCCTATTAGAGGGCAAAGGACCTCTCTCCGGTTTCTAATTCACTTAATTTGAGCCTTAAATCTCATATTGCAAAATGGACGCGGGTAATAATTGTGTTTGGTAAACACCATACTGTTTGGCCATACTGGTGGCGGAATTATGGGAGAGGTACAGTTGCGCAAGGAAGGAGCGATTGTCGAAATGTTGACGACATTGAAGGTATTTAAATTTGGAATATTTTAAAGATCAACATCTTCAAAATATTCCAAATTTAAAGGTAGAGAAAAAGGTGGAGTGACCACTGACCAGTTGGTCACAGAAAAATATAACAAAAAGAAAAACACGTATTGTACGAATCCAACCTTCCAAGTAATCAAAATGTATATTTCTGGAAATAACCGGACAACTGCGAGTTGGACTCGCACACGAAGGGTTCCGTACCACCATGCAATATGTAGCAAATAAATAAAGACACTAAACGAAGAATATTATTATTTTTCATCTTACATTTTAAAATCGCAAAGATCAATTTGTATTTCATAATTTTATTTTGAATTACAAAATTTGTTTTTGCAGTTGCAGAACATCACCCCTAATGAAGTAAAATGCCTTTTGACTCGGCGTTTTTCGTATTTGTTGATTATATACAGTATATGGTACAGTACAGTACAGTAATGTGCAGAAGTTTGAAAAACCTCACTTGTTCAGTTGTTGAGACAGAGCTCGTACAAAAACGGTCTAAAAGTGACAACTTTTACGGCAACCAATTTCTTCATTTTTAAGATAAAAATAAATAAAAAATACTTTTGTTCTACACTCGATGAGCTCTAGACAATGATATAGTATGGAGCCTTTAATTTTTAACTTTATTTTATTTTTATTATTTGTTGTTATAGTGGCAATAGAAATACATAATCTGTGTAATTTTCAACTGTCAACCTATAACGGTTCATGAGATACAGCTCGCTGACAGACGGACAGCAGAGGCAGTAATAGGGTTCCGTTTAGCACGGAACAGAACAGGTCCGGAACCCTAAAAACCAATTTAATCAAAACAACTAAACGATCATAATACTTTTTTTTTTAAAAAGAAAAAAAAAAACAGTGACCAACGAAAGTGTAAAGAATAAGGTCATTAAATTGCATTTTTTCCTCGCATTGCGTCCACTCTGCAATACGTTCACTTATGCTGACGCTTACACTATGATACCAAATAGCCCATCTACCAAATTTACACAGGGTGTGCATTAGAGGCCTCGTCTGCCGGGCTACCGAGGCTTATTGCCCGTAATTATATTGCTCGCTACAACAAAGGTAACTTTGTATACAATTAATACCCATGGCTGGTCGTCAATAGCGTTTGTCCATTATTACGGGGTAATTAGCTTAGTTTGTCCAACGTTGGTGTATGATTTTCGAGGAAATTGGGTTTGAAAGGAAGCTATTAGTCTTTTAGATAGCTGAAATGGGAGCGTCATTGAGTAAGCGGAGAGTGGTTCATAGTTTTTGAACAACGATAATGTCTTTTAGGATTCCTTACCTCAAAAGGAAATACAGAACCCTAATAGGATCACTTCATTATCCGACTGTCTGTCTGTCTGTCAGTCTGTCAAAACCCCTTTTTCTCAGGAATGCATGAGGTATCAAGTTGAAATTAATATCAAATATGTAGGTATACGGTCCCTTGGAGCTCAATCAAGCTTCAAAGTCAACGCAATAAAAAAATACGGGCACTTATGTGACATGTTTTGATACTCGCAAATTAATCAAAACCTTCTAGGTAAACGGGTACATCCCGTTGGCCCAGAGCATCGTTTCTTAACCTCGGGTCGCGACCCAAATTTGGGTCGCGGGCCATATCCAGATGGGTCGCGGGACCCGCGGGATCTTCTTTTTTCAAGAAAACAACATCAAGGTAGTCAAATTGGAATTAGAGACCACCTTGAATTTTGATCAAATATCATTAATTTAATTATTATTACTAACAGATAACTCGTGCCATGATTGACATGATTTTTTTTATATTTGTATTAGTTGATTTCTAAAAAAAAATTAACTTACTATGAATAAAGAAAATGTAGTAAATTGTTTTTATTTTTTATTTTTTATCGGGTCGCGGGCTTCTAATATTTTTGAAATATGGGTCGCCAGCCAAAAAGGTTAAGAACCGCTGGCCTAGAGTCATGAAATTTGCCACGAAGAAAGGTCTCAGAGCTAAAGCAAAAGAAAAATTCCGAAAATCGTTAATGTGTAGTTTTAACACATAAAAAGATTTTTTTTTGCGATTACAGACTAACATTTGTAGTTGAAGAATGGACCGTGACGTAAATCCATGCATGTGAGAACATGTTTTTCTACTACAATGTTAAGTTTGTTTTTGGGATAAATTCATCCCAAGTACGGAACCCTTCATTGTGAGTAGTCCGACAAGCACTTGGCCGGTTTTTGTGTCGTGGGTCGCTTGCATAATTATAAGTTCTTAGGTAAAATACTAGAAAGCCATAATTTCCGTATTTTAAACGTTTAAAATTTAGTCGCATCTCTCTCCCTCTCTCATCATCTATTTCATCTTTCAGAAATGGGAAATGTTTGTGTCGTGGATTTTTAAATTGTAAAAATCCCCGACACAAACATTTCCCATTTCTCTTTCCTACGCCATCACCAGACTCTGTGAATCTATTTATAACCAATTCATTGAGACTATTCCAATGCGCGCAAACACGATACCTGTTCTGTAAGTTAATAAGGGAGTTGGGTATCCCGCAAATTCCAGATGATGCTGCAACATCAGTTCAAGGTTACTATGTTCTTCTAATATCATTGAAGTAACAGAATATCGAATTTCAAATCGATCAGACCTGTGGAAGATACTCACATCCATTCATCAACTTGAAAGGATCTGATAATCTTCAAACGACTGAATCGATTTTGATAAAACATATCTAAGAACCATCGCTAGCAAACCTGCTTTCAAATAAAAAAAAAACCGTATTCAAATCGGTTCACCCGTTAAAGAGCTACGGTGCCACTGACAGACACACACATAGCGGTCAAACTTATAACCCCTCTCTTTTTTCGTAAGGGGTTAAAAAATTAGAGGTATTTTTGATTGAGGAATGTGACCGTTCTTAAAAATACGGCGATTGCCCCTTAGGCTATTTACTCGGACATTGCCGAGCTGTTCACGTGAAATCATCTTTTAAGCACATAGATGATGTGTTTGCGAAAGCTGTTGTCATTTTGTACACATGGCTACATAAAATATCAAGCTATTACATTTCCAGGATAAGCTGACTTTTTATTGTACGGAAATCCTATGCAATGAGAGATTAGGTTATATTGGAATGTATAGCTTGAGGTGTAGCCGTGTGTACCTATTTAAAATGTTGTCAAAGTAAGGTGAAAATGGAGCCCGAAATTTTGTCTGTCTCTAGAAAGGTGTAAATGAAGCCCGAGTGAAGTGATGTGAGTGTGAGTTTGCTTTATAGAAAAGTGCTGGTTAAATCTAATAACAACCTATGTTCTTATTTCCTCAATGCTGTAGCACAAATGGTATATTTACTCAACGAGATTTTCGATTCGACTTCTAAAGAGCGTGCATTTTGAAAGTGGGCAACATCGCAAATAGCTGTCAAATATTTCGCTGTTTTGTTTAATTTGGCAATATTACTGTATGTAAATATAAAATATCGCTAGCTAGTAAACTAAACTATATTGATTATGGAATTCAATAATTAATATCGTAACACCGAATATTTAGTTTTAGATGCAAAAAAGTATTTTAAAACTTTCTAAATGCCCTTTTTACACCTAAAACGCTTATAACATCAAATTCAGTGTTTTAATATTGCAATTAATTATTAATATTTCAGGTCACTAATTAGTGATATTTCATATTTCCATACAGTAATATTGTCAAATTAATCAAAACAGGTAAATATTTGACAGCTATTGCGACGTTGCTAACTTTCAGAAAGACCGCTCTTAAAAGTTGTCAACTTGTGGCAACCGGGTGGGGTAATGTTAGTCGGGTGTGTGTATTTATTTTTTGTGGCCATTGTATTGTACAACAAAAACCGAATTCAAATTAGTACGTTCAATTCTACTTTAATCTTTTATAAATCTTTCTTTCCATTGTTTAGCCAGTTTTGAATACAAAATAACTGGTCAGTATACTTATTAATCTTTCGACCAGTTTCACTCCCCTTTAAGTATCAAATTTCTCATCACACACATACAAGAACAGTCATAAAGAAAATACGTAGGACTGTACCGTTCGTATAATAATAATTCCCCTTACGAGAGGATATAATAAGCGCATTGTGCATTATTTCGGCGTCTATTAAATACAGGAGAAAGGACATTGTTATTATGTTTTTCCGCACGATTGTACATTTATCGTATGGTGCAATACTTGTAAGCATCATGTTACTGTGTTACTATTGTGGAAGTTATTGCTGTTCGTTATTGTACCCCGGCATTTTATTAGCCCTGTGTATTGTAAGTAGGTAGGTAAGTACGTAATTATTCTATTATTTTTTCTGGGTTCTTTTTATTTTAATTTTTGTTATAAGCTTTTATTTAACTTGCCTTGTTAGTTAGTTAGTTAGTATGCATGGATCAAAACTTGCAAGCTGAATTAAATCCACTTCATCTTATCTTAGAGTTGTTACACGTTTATGTACTGATAAATGTTTTAATTATTTTCTTTGTGCACCGTATTTTTCAGTAAACAAATAATTTTATTGATGAAAATTACTTCACCTGCTTAAATTACTACTAAGTATCTACTTACTTAAATAAAACGCAGTTTTGTTTTACCGTAAAATTATGACTGTTAATTAAATTTACGAGTAGTATCCCATTACACCCAAAACCATAAATATAAGTACCATAAATTCATTACAAACTAACCACTGCAAATGAGAATACAACGCGATATGTACCAGGCATTCATAACTAATAGGGAGGGGAGTTGGAAGCTGTAGTGGACAGCGAATGTCCATCGAATGTCAAATCATCCTGCCGGTCTGCGAGTTTTGGCCAACATATCCACTTTTGATTTTATTTATGTCTTTCATGGGATTAGAGTTTAAATTAAGTTGGATTTACAAGAAAAATTTGTGTATTTGTTTTTCTCACGGAGAACTTTGCTAAAAGGTCTATAAATTATTTAGAAATAAATTCAAGACTTTTGCCATGTGCTCGGTTGATGGCAATTGACGCGCGAAATGTGGGTGTGTACACACATATCTACTGGCTGAAATTTAATTCATTGGCAACATTTTACCCACGTATTCTAACCATGATACTTCTTCATGAAAGCGAACAAAAAAGAAAAAAATAAATAAAATGAGACTTCTTTTTTTATAAAGAAAAAAAATCGCATTATACCTACACCGCTGCCTAACCCCTCGGGAAAAACAGGCGCAATGTTATGTTTCAAACTTTTTTTATGTATCTCGACTGTGTTTGAGTTGATTTTTTGTAACAAATAAGGCTTATGCTAATAGCCATCGAATAACAAATGATCACACAGTATTGAACATGGACACAACAATCCTAGTTTTATTTTTAAAGTACATCACAAGAGGTACTTTAACCCAACCCTTGTCAAAAAACGAGCCTTATCAAATAATTGTGTCTATTTACCCAAAATCTTCTGATAAACATTAGAGAGGGTCGTATTACCGTTGCGTGGACTTAACAATGCCAATCAATGAAACATAAAATCCGGATAAGCAGATGCGATGATTCTTCGTCAATAGTCCAAATACCACTCTTACCCATACCAAGAAAAAAACAACTTTGTTACGGAGAGGTTAAGGTGTAATTTTCAGTGGGGAATCTCGAGGTTATAATCTTGTTCGACGTCTACAGAGTGTATTGTTAAACAGAGCCGGCCAATCAGTTCCATCACCTCTTGAGAAACCAATGAACCGTGTCTAATTCTGCGCTCGCGAGCCGAGGGTTAAGTCTTTACGCGTTTGGTTTTGTCATTTTATCAATATAAGCTTCATCTGTTGCGTTCGGAGTAATTCGGGGCACTTCGGGGTCGTTCGGCCATGATGTGCGCCTGAATAGTCTTTGTGTTGTCAACATATCAGCAAGTTTTGTGAATTTCTGATAACAATCTCGGAGCTGCTTTTGAAGAGTTGAATAAAGAATTCATTGATACTGTCAACCTGTTGTCAAGTGAAATTATTCTTGCTTGAGATATTTTTGTAAATGTGTTTAAAGTTTTTTTTATTTAATAATTACATGTACATTTAATATTTTAACCCTAAAATTTGTATACAAGTATGTACAAGTACGTAAAGGAAAAATAAAAATAAAGGGAAAAGCTCAATGGGCCTAAAAAAAAATTGTCCGCATCACTGTCAGTAGAAAAAGTGCTCAAAAGGCAGAGTTGTCACGTTCGATGACAATGCTGATTCTTTGACCTAAAATTTGGCAGCCCTCTAGTCACGTGAAGAGTCGACCAACCGTTTAAATTTATTTTTGTAATCAGCAATATCTACATTCATTGAAAAATAATTTAGTCAATTCCAGAAACTCTAGAAAAATACACTTTTCATTTATGTTTCAATTCTTCATTCGATCTTATCAAAATGTGAGCAATGTAATGAAATATTTTTAAACAAAATTGTAATAACCTTTCGTAAATATTAAAGCCAGAATCACAAACGCGTACTTCGACAGCATGTCTAAAATAACCTGGCATTATATGACTTACCTCTGTTTCTTCAAGGATAATAACGAATATATTCTAGGACTGATCAAAGGATTATTTCGCATATTGAAAACAGAAGATCTGGATAAGCTCATGGCATTCGGTTGGATGTCATTGACATGTCAACAACTCTACGACCTGTGCCCTTTTAAAAGGTTACGTTCAAGGTAGGTAATTATGTAGACAGGATTTAAAAGATATCATTTCTTTCGTGGAGTAAAAGATATTCAGTAAATTGGTAAATTATATTTTCTACGAGTTTAAAAGCTGATGATTTTTTATGAGTGCGATTTTATTACATGGTGGTATAAAAAAATACCTTTATGGCAGACTTGAAGTAGGTCCTTACAGTGCTTCTGTAGGGTATTACTTAGTTATAATTTTTTTTACAGTCCGGCCGAAGAGAAAATGCGTTTCTGACACCTGTCAGTTGGACAATTTCTAGTACTAATAAGGATCAAATTCGCAAAACATATATTCTTTATTATGAAACTGAGAGGTGTCAAGAACGCATTCTTTCGTGGGTCGGATTGTAGAATCCGCGTCACCACTGAAGTCTGGCGGCCAATTGTGGAACTATATTTTTTCAATGCAATTTGGTGCAATGAATTAGGCACAAACGCCGCGTCAAAAGGACAGTGGTGGCGCGGACTCTAGTTTAGTATTTTTAAACAAAAACAAAAAGTATGGTTGGTGGTTTACTCGTGGATGGAATTTCGAAAACAAATGTTTCTTTTTGTACACCTATCACTATGTTGTCCTTTTAACCCACAGATAAACTTGCAGAGAATGCCTTGTGGCATTAAGTCCACTTATGTACGACTACTGTACATACTATGGAAGAAACGCATATCGGTACACTGTAAGGACTATTCTAGCTTGCAGCGCTCGGCTGCTATTGTATCGCTTACCTACGAAAAAAAAAGTCATGTGCACGGGATATTGTTTTCAAAATGCTTAGATATGCGTTACCCCGATGGTACATGAAGTTTAAATAAATAATTAGTCCCACAGCACACTGAGGTTTGGCTTTACCAATATAAGTTTTTTTTGTGAAAAATACTCTGAAAGGCAAGTTCACGTAAATTCTAATAAGAAAACTGGAAACCAAAATGACTCATCCTCATAAAGATGAAAGATGACCTCACTAAACCGAGAACCCAAGATGCGTCACTGATTCTGCCGAATTTCCCTTCTGGGTCAATAATAACACACTAGCTCCACATTTATTGGGGCATACCTTGAAATGGGGGCAATTAAGTTCAGTGGGATTACTTTAGTGGTTGTTGCCTAGTGACGTCACTGTACCCAATGAACGTAATCCGATTAAGATAATTGCCCAAAATCTTATCGAACAAAGGCTTAGGAAGTACGTATGTACGGGAATAGGCGGAGCAATATGAGGAGAATTAATCATGTTTTGGGGATATATTTTACATAGGTAATAGTTTGGTAGAGTAGGTGATTTTAATTTAATTTGCAGAAGAAATTCGTCCAGTTCTCACTTACACGATTACTGACAAATACTGGTACACTGACTGGCCAAGTCCACTGAAATCTATATGCTTCTTTAATCTGCATGGTCCTCATAATATGAGGACCATTGTAAAAAGTTTTAAGTTGTGGTACCTACCCCACACAAATTCGAATACTAAGTGGGAAAAATTCGTATCATTGAAGCTAACTCTAAAACAACTAGAGAATACAATCCCGAGCATGTTTTTCAATCCCGGGCTTACGGGATTTTTGAAGCCTTTTCCCGGGATCCCGGGCCTATCCCGGGATTAGACTATGTGGTTTCTAATTGGGCTAAAATAAAAAAAAACACGAGTAATTAAAAAAAATGTCTTTAAAGTCTTTGCACAACACAAATCAGAATAATAATAAGAAAAGAAAAAACACAAACCAAAAAATACTATACTTTTGCAAGAAATTAAAAAACAGCACAAAATAACTATTTAGAATTTCGAAAATATAATCGCAGAAATATCAAAGCATCCAATGTTTGACTTCCGAGCCTGCTTCGTAGTTTATTGCCAACATAAGCAGCAGCTGAAAACGCTCGTTCAGCTTCTACGCTGGTTGGAGGAATAGACAATAGATACTTATATGCTGTTTCTAAGTGATATCCACGAACTCCTCCATTTTCGAACAGGCTCATTTCACGTCTAATACTATTTGCCAACCCCAATTCATTTTGTACTTGTACTTTAGGATCTGGGGATTTCATACTCTTGTTAATTTCCAGCTGTAACTTTTCCTTTAATGTCAATTGGGGTTGGGAGGTTTCTGACCTTAGCTCATCATCTGTTTGTGATCCTGACCTTGCTTCTTCTTCTGTGTTATCTCGACTATTAAGTCTTTTAACAATACAAATGTGGCAATCCCGAAAATCCCGAGATTAGCCAAGTACAGTCCCGGGATTTTCGGGGCCAGAAAACGGTTGGGATCCCGGGATCCGGAGATTTGGGATCCCGGGATTGTATTCTCTAAAAACAACGCAAGCAAAGTTAATAATATTTATACCTACCTTTGAAGTATGAACTACCAAACAAAAATAAAGAATCATCAAAATCAATTCATGATTGGTGGAGTAATCGCGTAACAAAATTACAAAAAAAAAAATATTGTAGAATAAATTGAGAACCTTTTTGAACTCTGAGTTTGTTTCAGTCTTTCTTCTCAGAGTAACCAGATAGGAAACACCGAATTCATTTAGCTTTAATACATAAATTCACCACGCGGGCCCAGTGCGGGTTGGGAGATGTCACATGTCTTCGAATTTTTGGTTCTAAGACATGTCGGTTTCCTCACGATGTTTTCCTTCACCGTTTTGAGAGCAGTGATGATGAAAAAAATGTACACTAAGTGCCTGTCCGTTTTCGAACCTATGACCTACAACTGGGCCACCACTGCTCGTGCAAAATTTTTATTTGAACCAATTTACAGAAATAAATATAATTTAATTGCAGCATCCTGCGGTTTTAGACGCAAAAGTTTCGATCCCGTGGGAATATCGGGATAAAAGTAACCTATGTATTAATCCAGATTATAAACAATCTGTGCGCCAAATTTTATCTAAATCCGATCAGTCGTTTTTGCGTGAAAGAGTAACAAACATCCATCCATCTTCCAAGACTTTTGTGTTTGAATATTATAAGAGATTATGAGTTCAATGGTCGATCGACGATCTCCTTAAAATCAATTTGGTCTTCCTCATTAAGAGTACCTCGACAATCTTAAAGACCAGTACTAAATCTAGTTTTAACACCTTTAATGTTCTCAGGATAATTTAATACCTACCTACCTTACCTTATCTCCATTTAAATTCTAATATTAATTTATTCCTCTAAACGAAATATTCATGATTCAGCAGAATATTATTCTAACTTTCACAAATCCATTTAAAGCTACGCTGAAAATTGTTCCTAATTTCGCATGAAGTTTACAAATCGTTTTTACATGTCTAGACTTAAAAACAAATTATGAAGATCTGTTTATTTATACATTTCGAATCAGTTTTCTGCAAGGTTCGCGTTGTGCCAATATAACAAAGATGTAGAGCTTGTTTTTTGTTTGAACGCGCTAATCTTTGAAACTTACCACCTACTCATATTTGAAAAATCTTATCCCAGTTCTTGAGGAACGATATAGGCTGTTCATCATCACGCTATGACCTTTAGGAGCCGAGCAAACAGAAAAAAGGCGGAAAGAAGGGTAAGTGAAAACGAAGTAATAACATGGGCGGGCGATGCGATACGACGCGGTGGGTCGAGGCTGAAGATTAAAAAGAAAACTGGTACTCCGGGAGTGCCGACAGAAGTGAAAACTTGAACAAGAAAATACTTGCATAGAACATTGATCCGTAACGTAATATAAATCGCGTTTACAAAAATGAGGTGTCGTAACAGTGTCGCGAGTTCAATTGAACTAAAGAATTTTTCACTTCAAAAAATGTGGCTGTTCTTTTAGTATTTTGTGTATTATTACGACTTTCACGCGAACGAAGTCGCCGGTCGAAGCTAGTCTTCGATAAATTCAATTCTTATATTCTATCGTGGGGAGGGTACTTAGGGATCAAGAAAAACAGAAACCTATCAAGTTTTAAATTTCGACTGTAGCCGGGAGCTGTTTAGTAAATGCTGATAGGACATTGCATTGGACAAAGAGGATTTTGAGCTCAGGTTGCAGACACCTGGGCAGGCTGTCTAATTGGTAATCAGACGGTTGGCTACCCCTGGCCTGGGAGCACGAGTTGATTGAGCAGGTATTATTGATTGACTACTATGTATTTAGATTTGTTTGATGGATGCAGGGGTAATTTCTGTGTGGTATGTGCAGTAAGTGCTCATACCACAGAATAGTACAGAAGGCGTACTCCGCATTTTAGGTATGAAGCTACAAGTACGCAGCGGGATCGTCTTGTTGGGACAATTTAATGACCGTAACGTAGTCAGAAGATATAAGAGTTACGCGATAGAAAGAGAGGCAGCGTCTAGGTGAACATAACTGTAGGTAATTAGCACTCTGCGACCTGAGTTGCACTTTATTGTGTCGTAGCAAGAGTTGTTTTTTATTTAAATGATTTTGCGGAGTGAACCATCTGTACTAATCTGTGCTTATACCGCACTTGGCGTATTTTGGCATTCGTCTATGTTGATTGAGGTTTATACAGCGTGTTTATATATTTCGGTCGAGTAGGTATTAAAGTTTTGTATGAGACTGCTGATTATTTTGTTCCCGATTACAAATGGTGGTCCCATGAAGAAAGTTGTTCCGTTTGATGGTACCCTTACATATAATTATACCTTTCTGATAATAATAATAATAGTTCTTCGGCGCGAGAGACATTATTGTGCATAAGTGTGTGCGCTGACACAGGTGCACTAATTTGTTCCTTCGGTCTCATTGGACGGTGGGACAGCAAAACGACACGATCGGAGAGAGATCAGGCGCAGGGCCAACGGCCCCCCAACTTCCAAACTCCAAGCTGTTAAAAATAAGACATTTCTGATGGAAAAACCCAATAACACTTTGCCCGACCCGGGAATCGAACCCAGTACCCCACGCTCAGCAGTCGCCTTTCTGATACACGCTGTATACAGAGTATTTCCTTTTGAATGTCCTCACTCTCCCGGTTTCATTTTTCATATACAGTCTGACTATTTTCTTAATATCCCTCGGGAATCATCGCATTTCCGAAAACAAACAAATGCTTATTTCCATGTCTATCAATTATTAGATTTATTTTGTATAATAATTCGAATTTATAACTGAGTACTTTAATGTTGTTTTGTTTTGATTTCCGTGTGAACTATATAGAGCTGTAAAACTATTTTCGTACCAGCGACTTTAGCAGCTTTCCTCCCATTTAAAAAATAAATTACCATTATGTTAAAAGAGTATTAACAGCTCTATATACTTCCAAATCGATTGAGAGCATCCGGTCTGCACCAAGTGCAAAACGCAACTGATAGAAAGACGATTGACGAAACACGAAGTTTGCCGAGGGACATTAAGAAAAAAGTTATACTGTACACATTTACTAACTTAACACTTTGAAGGACAGTACACGAGACACAATAGAAGTTTTATTGTTATGACGCCTATGGGCGTATAGTGTCCTTCAAAGTGTTAAACAAAATAGATTTTAGAATGCCCAAATTCTAAATTGTATCACTAAAGGTCTGGCATTTTGCGTAAAATATATTTACCTACCCTGTGGTCTAACCGTGATCATATTTTATATTATAATATTTGGAGAGCAGATGGTTCTCAATGATGTAGACTTCGAAAATTAACGTTTAATTAAGTTTGTAAGCCATACCTCTCCTTGTTTGCCAATATTACCTTACGTCCTTGGTGTAAATAAACTAAGGTAACCTATCAGCTAATGTTACAGCTGAGTGAGAAATAATTTAGTTTAAATTTTGTCTAAAATATAATTTTATATTATTTATTAAAACTTCATGCACAATTAAAAAAAATACTGTACAAAGGCGGACTTACTTTCTACCAGTCAACCTTAGAGTGATGCAGAGACAAAACATGGCAGGTGCAACATAAAGAAAAAAAAAAATAAGATAACTGGAAAAATACTAATACATAGACACATGCATACATGCATATAACAGGATTAACTTTGTTAGGAGAGATAATGATGGATAGAGGAGAAAAGAAATCCAGCAAATCAGCGCTGCAATGATACTGCCAACTTCTAGCGAATATGTTCACGTGCCTTCACTTTGAAAGATAACCGACTGGTAGCCATCCTGATGTTCAGAGAGAGAGCATTCCAATACCGCCATATCTTTGTATATATATCACAATCGCTAAATTTCGGATTTAGTGTTAGTTCACCCCGCGGTTTCACCCGCATAAGTTTCGATTCCGTAAGAATATCGAGATAAAAGCTAATGTCCTTTACTAAGTCATGATCTTCATCTAAATCCGTTCAGCCGTTTTAGAGTGAAAGCGTAAAAAACAAACTCACTTTTTATAATATTTGTTAGGGTACAGGAACTCGCGTGATGAACTGGCATCGTCTCTTTTTTTAGAAAGTTTTATATAATACAAATTCTGACTAAGTATTTTTACGCAACTTTCAGGATTAGAGGCATTCAATGGTAACGTAATACGTATACCTATTGCAAAAATAGTTTTCAATTGGTTGTACTAACCATGCATTACCATCATAGAATAGGCTTATTTTTCCAGGTTGAACAGATAAACTTACTTAAGGATTTTTTAAATTAAGTATTTGACGATTGAATGTTCATTAAATTTTTTAAAATAAATAAGAGTTATTTGGTGGAATTCATTGATGCAGTAGACTCCCTTAAACTCCTAGTTCGGTAAATACCTGCGACATACTCGGTTCGATTAGCACGTCTTGTTTGAACTTAATTAAGAGCACACGTTTGTAACAAAATGAGCGTCGACTACATAAGATCAAAGCGCCCAATGTTAATATTTGCTAACGTGTATTGAAAGAAGTCATTGGCACTGAGAAACGCACACAAATACACACACAAAATTTATAGACACACCCTGTATATACAATTTATTTGACACAAGCTAGTGTTGTCATCAAACACTTATGCAAATATAATAAATGGTAACACACACATAGTCAAGGTGAGAAAATAAAATTGAAATTCGTTGTTTGAATTTTTGAATAATTTTACATTAACTTTTTCAATCATTTTTCTTTCTGTTTATTTTTTACTTTAAATGCCAGTGTTTTGTGTTGAATTTGAGTGAAGATTTATCATAATTGTGTTTTAGTTACATGAAATAAATAGAGGCGTTTATGATTTATAATTTAACTTAAATTCGTGGTTATTTTTGTTTTGATTTTTAAAAATCAAAACAGATTTTTATTTTGTTTCGATTGCTTCGAGGCTCTTTTATGAAAGAAAAATGTATTTAGAAGTCTTTTTTAATATAAATTAAATAGAACAACGATTTCTATTAACGAGAAAATCATTGGAATTGAACTACTAGAAAACAACAACATTACAAAAAAAATCATGCCGCTTTCTTGTCTTATTTTTCATGTGGTTTGTGACTGACTCTCTGTTGAGCGAGTTATTGAAATAGCTTGCATTGAGCTTGAGCAGTTCATTGTAATGAGCGTGTACAGGCCCCCATGTGCTTCATATGATATTTTTGAGAAATATATGGAAGAAGTATTATTAAAGACTTGTAACAGTAATAAAACAGTTGTAGTCTGTGGAGATTTCAACATTAATATACTGGACAAATCTGCTGTAGTAAATAAATTTATAACTTTATTAAAGTCATGTAATTTGTACAATATATTCTTTGAGCCGACTAGAATAACTGCCACTAGTGCTACCTGTATTGACAATATTTTTACAAACTTAAAACCTTCTAGCCATTTAATTATAAATGAGTTAGACTCTGATCACTGTGGCCAGTTAGTCACTTTCCTTCAGAAAACAGTCAGAGCACAAAGAAAACTTGTGAGTTTTATTCCTGTAAATAAAAGTCGCTTAGGCCAATTTAAGAATAATTTAATGGAAAAACTACCCGGTTTGCCTTATCAAAATGACCCGGATCAAGCTTACACTTTACTATTTAACCTCATCAATAGTGAGTTTAGGAAGGTTTTCACCTCAAAAACATTGCCTGTTTGTGACCGCATTATATTCAGTGATTGGGCAACACCAGGTATTTACAAAAGTAGGCATAGGTTATTTGAATTGTATCATGAAAAAACATATAACTATGATGAAACCTTTAAAGAATTTGTTAAGAAATATTCAAAAAATTTTAAAAGAGCCTGTTCCTCAGCAAAAGCCATACACATTAAAAATAAAATAAAATCTTCTGGAAATAAAATTAAAACAACTTGGAATGTTATTAATTCAGAAACGGGAAGAACGACAGTACGGAATCGTGACTTCCATCTAAAAATTAATGATGTAGATATTAAGGTAGACGTGGAGGTGGCAACTGAGTTTGAAAAATTTTTCACTAATATTCCTATTTTAACAACCAAAACTCTGTCATCGTCGTCCTCTACTTCTGCTTACTCAATACTTAAAGAATGTGTACCAGAATGTGACAAACTTTTTGAATTCACAGTTATTACTGCTAAAGACATTATAGAATCTTTTAAAAATCTTGATGTAAAAAAAACTGCTGACCTTTGGGGATTATCAGTACATACCGTGTCCTCAATAATTGATGTAATTTCACCCTTTTTAGCAGTCGTTTTTAACTCTTGTATTGCATCTGGTGTATTTCCTGATCTGATGAAACTTAGCAAAGTGATTCCACTGTTCAAATCTGGCAGCACAACTGATCCCACAAATTTTCGCCCTATTTCAATATTACCTACTTTGAGCAAAATCTTTGAAAAATTAATTTTAAAACAAATGTTAGGACATTTCAATGCATATAATCTACTTCATCTGAAACAGTTTGGTTTTACAAAGGGTCGTTCAACTACAGACGTGGGCGTGGAATTACTGAAGAGCATATTCGAGGCCTGGGAGGAGTAGCAAGATGCTCTTGGCATTTTCTGCGACTTGTCTAAGGCTTTCGATTGCGTACATCATGATACACTCACCAGGAAACTGTACCACTATGGTATGAGGGACAAGGCTCTTGACCTTCTGACTTCTTATCTGAACAACAGAATCCAGAGGGTCGATGTTAATGGCAAGAAATCTGCAGGATCTGCGGTCACCATGGGCGTTCCGCAGGGTTCAATTCTTGGGCCTTTCTTATTTCTAATTTATGTAAATGATTTACCTTATCACATAAGGGATAATCACAAGATAGTATTATTCGCAGATGACAGTTCGCTCATTTTTAAAATCAAACGTCAGTTAGTCAACTTTGAACAAGTTAACGATGCACTCTCTAAAGTAGTGCATTGGTTTAATGTAAATAATCTTCTACTGAACGAAAAAAAGACTAAACTCATTAAATTTTCAATGCCAAATGTCAGGCAGCTATCTACCAATGTTCAAGTAAATGGAACCGAGTTGGACCCTGTTGAGTCGACAGTTTTTCTTGGAATCACTATTGACAGTAAATTACAATGGGGCCCACACATAGAAAAATTGTCAGGAAGACTAAGTTCGGCCGCCTATGCTGTTAAAAAAATTAGACAGATAACTGATGTGGATACAGCCAGAATTGTTTATTTTAGTTATTTTCATAGTCTTATGTCATATGGGATTCTTCTCTGGGGAACCTGTGCGGACATTGATACTATCTTTGTTCTACAGAAAAGGGCTGTTCGAGCCATATACAACCTAGGTCCAAGAGATTCCCTTAGAGAAAAATTCAAAGAAATAAATATTCTGACAGTAGCCTCACAATATATTTTTGAAAACCTATTGTATGTACACAAAAATATATCAAATTTTAAGAAAATGTCCGATATTCATAGTTTAAATACCAGGAATAAACACAATCTCGCTGTGCATCGCACACGTTTCCACAAAGTAGGCAACTTGTTCATGGGTCAATGTATACGCTTTTACAACAAACTTCCCAGTGACATTCGAAACTTACCCATTAATAGATTTAAAATCTGTATTAAAACCAAACTTTGTAAAAAAGGGTATTATAAAATTTCAGATTATTTAGAAGATAAAAAAGCATGGGATTGAACTGCTCGCTCTGCTAAGCCTTGTGATAAAACTTAAAATTTTAATTATTTCGTAAAATCATGAAAATATACCAGTTTTATATACACATTGACATTGTTGAAAATTATATTCAAAATGACATGATTACTTTGTAAAGTATTATATTATTTTAATTAATTATTGAGAATGTGAGGACTATGTGGATATAATTATTATTTTCATTTTTCAGTTAGTTTTAATTATGGTATGGCAGTTTGAGTAGTTTATGCGGCCTACCCAAATGTCCTTTCTTTGGTATTGTTCGTCGAGTTGAGCTCCTTAAGTTCTGAGTTGAGCTCCACGATTACTGACAAATGCTTGCACTGACTGGACAGGTTCACTCAAATCTGTGTGGTTCTTTCGTCAAAAGACCATTTCAGACACTAATCTACATGGTCCTCATATGGCCTGACCAAGATTATGTCTGGACTTTAAAAGAGACTGTGACCTCTGAGTTTGTTTCGGCCTTTCTTCTCAGAGTAGTCAGATAGGAAACGCCGAACTCAACTAGCTTATTTTTTATTTATTTTTAACATGACGTGTAAAAGTGATTCTGATATCCTATTTACAGAATAAACAATTTCATTTCATTTCATTTCATTTCATTTCATTTCATTTCATTTCACTGGTGCCAGAGATTTTATGCCGCCGATAGGTCTCTGACTTGGCTTCACATGCCGTCGAGAAATATCTCTCAGACATGTTTCCTCACGATGTTTTCGTTCACACTTTGAAGCAAGTGGTAATTATACAATACGCACATGAATCTGAAAAGTCAAAGGTGCGTGCCTTGGGTTCGACCTCGAGTCCTATGACGTGGCAGTCCAACGGTCACACCACTAGTCTATCATAACATAACATCACGACTTTTTTCCCCGAAGGGTTGGGCAGAGGTGTCCCTGTAGCAGGTTCACCCACATTTCGCCAGTTATGTTTTTTTAAGTCCCATGTAATAGGGGGCGAGCCTATTGCCATCAACCAGGCACAAATCCAGACTCCGGGCTCCTACTGAGAAATTTCAGATAGAAAAACCCAATAACACTTTGCCCGACCCGGGAATCGACCCCAGGACCTCATGCTCAGCAGTAGCGCTTGCGACCACTAGACCAACGAGGCAGTCACTACTATCACTACTAATCATAATGCTTATATAATAATGTTTTACATAAAACGATGTCCAATAAGATTTACCTATTTTTATAACATGATACATCTATTACCGTTACTTCCAATCTTCTTCCACACAGATCCAAATAGTTTCCTCTTATCACTTTGATGTCTGAGAATCCACTCCAGATACTGAGCATAGTAAGTTGACACGTGCCACCGACGAAATCACATCCTGTATTATATTGACATAGGAGGCCTTACTATTGGAGGACTCGTCTCACAACTGGGGATAAATCGTGGGGCTTAAAATGTTAGAAGTTCCTTCGAGAAAAGGGTGTATGCGATCGTTCCTGTTCGACTTTGGCGGATGCAATGCGGAAAAGTAACAGTTAATCGTGGTTTTTCCGTATACTACAACACTGAAAGAACTCTGTCGGACTACGAATGTAAAAAAGCACCATGAAAAGTGTGATCATAAAAGGTTTTCAGTACTTAACTCTGTAGTTTAGTTTTTTTTTTTGGGGTTCCGTACCTCAAAAAGAAAAAACGGATCTCTTATAGGATCATTCATGTGTCTGTCTGTCTGTCCGTCTGTCCGTCTGTCACAGCCAATTTGCTCCGAATCTAATGGATCAATTAAGTTGAAATTTGGAATACATTTATGTATTTTTGTGGCCCAAACACGAACGTGTAACGAAAATAAATGAATTTTGAATATAGGGGTCAGTTTTGGGGGGAAACAAGAAAAATTAAAAAAAAGTTTTGTTAGCAGTACCTTGTGATATAGTAAATGAAAGGACTTATTTCGAGGATCTTAAACATATTTTTATATAATTTTAAAATAAATACTTTTAAAGATATTTAAGAAATTTGATGAATATTGACCATTCCCCCCTTATCTCCGAAACTACTGGACCTAAAATATTTTGAAAAAAAAAAAAAATACATAGTATGGCTCTTTGCTCATAGATTACAGGAAAACCTATAAGAAGTCTATGGTCTTAAAATGACATGGTAAATTTCTCAACGTAAACTTACATTTGCAGTTGGAATGTATGGGAGAACATGTATTTCAACTACAATTGTAGTTTGTATTTGGGATAAATTTATCCCAACTACGGAACCCTTATTGTGCGTAGACCGACACGCACTTAATCGGTTTTTACATACAGATAGGCACTCGTTCGCTATGAATTACTGGTTTTCTGTGGCATTCGCTTAGACTGGAATCCGACTCTAGCCTAGTTGATGGAGTACTCTTTTTCTCGTCAAATCGAGAAACATTAGTACGTAATCTGATGTCAAGTTTCAAAATCTCGCAATAAAGCGCTGAGACGATCCCATACAGCCGCCGGCCACAAGTTTCCAATAAGTAATTAAAATCCTCAGACGCGGAGATTACATCTCCTATGTCTCTCGAGTGTTTGCTCCCGACCACTCCAAATCTCTTATGATTTCCTGGTATTTCCAATATTGTTAGCCAGTTCCGTGCAAATATATTAAAGGAAAAATTGTCTGCTGAGTGAGAAATTGTGAGTTTTTCAATAGCAGTTTAAATTGAAAATAAATGGTTTTTCGTTTAATGCAGTGACTTTTAATATGACTGGTATATTTTATCGAAAGTTGATAAGAATCTAAATTTAGACATTGCTTGAGAACTTTTACTTAATATTAGTTTTACTTTTAAACCGTATATTTGTTACGCGATTACTCCGCCAAGTATGAATTGATTTTGAGGATTATTGGTGACAATTTTTTTTTGGTTTTGACCTACTAAAAAAAAGTGTTGGTTGGTCATAACCAAAAAAAAAAAACTTTAGAGGTGTTCATATAAATTTTATTAATTATACTTGGGTAGTTTTTGAGTTAGCTTCAATAATACATATTTCTTCCCACTCAGTATGTGGATGACACAAGTTCCTGTTACTGTTATTTACAAGCAGGTAGTGGTATTCAAATTTGTGTAGGGTAGGTGCCAGAACTAAAAAGTGAAAAATAAAAACTTTTAACAAAAAAAATATATCGGAATAAAAAAAAAAAAAAACTTTAATTTCAGCAGTAGGTGGCACGTTTTTTGCCACCGACTGTTGAAATTAAAGTTATTTTTCACTTTGTAGTGTTTTTCGAAACTTGGTTTTTAAAGGTTTTCAGTTTTAAGCTGCAAATTATTCTCAAATCAATTCTGTCTCGAAAAGTCATCAACCAGCCGATGAAGTTGGTGGTCAATAGTGTCAATTCCTAGCATTAAGTGGAATGACAGCACACTTCACCTATGTTTTACAGAATAGATCGGCAGATAGTCATCAGGATTTAAGGATTACGTACAGCGACACAAAAAAAAAATGGCCAAGTGCGTGTCGGACTACGCACAATGAAGGGTTCCATAGTTGAGATGAATTTATTTATCGCAAGATTAACATTGTAGTTGAACAACATGTTCTCCCATACATTCCAACTACAAATATAAGTTTGTACGCACAATATTGATAGATTCACCATGTTATTTTAAGACCATAGACTACTTATAGGTTTTCCTGTAATCTATAAATGAAGAACCATTCTCTGTATTTTTTTCAAAATTTTAGGCTCCATAGTTTCGACGATAATGGTCAGTTTTCATCTATTTTCTTAAATTAAATGTATTTATTTTAAAATTAAAATATTTAAAAATATATATTTCAGATCAAATATGTTTAATTTTCGTATTTGCCTCCCAAAAGTGACACGTTACACGTCCGTGTTTGGGTCACAGAAATACATATGCACCACCAAATTTCAACTTAATCGGTCCTTTGAATCGGAGCAAATTAGCTGTGACAGACGTACAGACAGACAGATACACGAGTCCGTTTTTTCCTTTTGAGGTACGGAACCCTAAAAAGGACATTTTCAAGCAAAAAATACCAATAAATTAAACACAATCCTGTTCTACAAACCACAGAAAGGATTACAACCGATAACATCATAAAACCCACCGCGGAATGTTATTAAAGGTTGCCCTTATTTATCCCTGCTACTGTTCGGGCATTTTTATGAAGAACCGGGCAAATAAGCGGGCACAAACATTAATCTGCTTTGAACAACAGACAAGATGTAAAGGGACCGTAGTAGTGTCAATATTGTTTCAGGGGACAAAACTCCGCTCTCTGCTATCTCTTGGTGACAATTAGAGCGTGATATGATTTTTTATGTAAACTTAATTTACTTGAGTTCTGCTGGGAGATTTTGATTTTGTTTAATTTGATTTTATTTCGCTGAGGGACGTAATTAAAGAATGTCTGTATTTGTCTGTTATTCTCTGTTTATAGTTGTCTGGAGTCGATATTTTATTGTTTATTCTAACTCGCCAGAGAAATTTTCCACATACGATACGAGTAAAAATAAGTTAAGATTTTGAAAATAACAGTACATAATAATAACAGTCTATATTTAAGTTTAAGATGAAATTGAATTAGACTTAACTTAGACAAAGACTTTTTTATCGTCCTGAAAAATCTATTTATACATATAAAAATCAATTGCCGTGCGTTAGTCTCGCAAAAACTCGAAAATGGCTCGACCGATTGTGATGAAAGTTTGGTAATTTGTTGTATGCGCGCCGGAAAAGAATCAAAACAAAAAAAGGAAAACCATTGCAACGCATAGCATTAGCTAGTTGTTGATAAAAATAGGTAGCTAAAAGAACAATGGGTTCCACATTTACAAAATAATTAAAATCCCAACACTAAACAATAACCCTAAATATACAATATAAACATTAATCCCTACATCCTTCCCGTACGGTAACTAAATCTTTCAACCCTTTAATGCCTACTACGGCGACAACAATTTAATTATAAATGTCGTTAAACAATCGATGCGTGTCTTCATTTATTAAGTTCTGTTATAGTTTAAAATGTGGTTGTTATAACTGTTATTTATAACTGCTGTTACAGGGTTGATTTATCGGTTCTAAGTCAAGGGGTAGAGTTGTGTTGACTGCGCGTTTTGTTCCTTTAGCTGTTTCCTTGGGAGATATTTAGAGGATGTTCCTAATGCAAATGAGAAATATTTTAAATTTAGATAATGGTTGTTTTTTTATTTTAAAAAATCGGTATGCTTAATTTATTGATCATTATAAAATAAAGGTGACATAAAATTATTATTCGATAAATAAAATATTTTGTACCAATCACTACATGTTTTAAAACAAAGTTCACCCGCCGCGTCTCTCAGTATGAACGCGCTAAATTCAAACACTACCATCAAACGGATTTTCATAGGGTTTTTACCAATGTACGGAGTAATTCATGAGAAAGTTTTAAGTGTATAATTCATTAAAGGTTTTGTGTAAATTGGCTGAAATATGACGATGGTTGTTGAAGATGTCGGAAAAAATCATGCCGACTGGGAGCTTTACTGACTTGCGCGCTACGGTAGTACGTTTCCGTGGAATAATTTTCGAGTTCCACGCGGGCGAAGCCACGGGTAAAAGCTAGTAATGTATAAAATTAAAAATAAAAATATAAATTTATTTTAAAAGTGCAGTTACATGTTTGACCTTTAAGAGTCCATCATACTTGCATAGTAAATCAAAATGCCAAGCTGAATTATTCCAACACATTGTAATTTTAAAATCAGATCACTAAAATCAGACTTACAAAATTCATGCAAAATTCAACATTACTTCATCTTAAAAATACAAGTGTGATATTTTAAGGGATTCCCACGAAACTCAAGTTAGCAAGTAACATTAAAAATGCAACTTTGAAAACTTATCATTATTTCGAACGAGGTAAAACAAATTCGTGTAGAAGGTAAATTTTACAAAATTGAGAATGTAAACACCCTGTGAAAACGAATTTCTGGTACCTGCATACTGAAGGCGGCCTGATAAAGTTTAGATTTAAATTAATTTAGCGGATTATTAATTTTGAATAATGAACTTAGTTCTTACCTTTGAACGCATCGATGAATAAAAAGTAAACGACCTGGCCGTTACTCATTTAGTATTAATCTAACTGCATTTAGTTGAACAATTTTTAAATTAAAATTCGAATCTACATTTAAACTTTGATTTATACTTTTAATTTATTATTCAAGGACTTGGTAAAAAGTTAAATTTTAATTTCTGAAATAATAGCTTGATTTAAACCTTTCTCCTTGTGGATCCTCCACTAAATCTCAATTTCATACGTAGAAAAAATGGCTGGAGAAAATTAATATTACATTAAAAGGAACTTTGTCGAAAAGATAAAACGGTATAAAAATAAAAGACATTTATTTAACGCGGTACACCCATTTGCGTATTTAAATTATAAACGCCCAGTTTGCGAGATTACCGGGACTTTGGCAACTAAAGCTAATTGCAGTTGTTGGAGTTAGCGAGACTCAGGCCAGATCTGTTAAACCCCGAATGAGTGTTAAAAGATTTATATCAGTGGATAACGGCGATTCAAGATCTTAATCCCGGAGTCCGCAGCAGGAAATTAAGACGGTTACGAGATTTTCGCGTTTACTTTTCGCACTTGTTACAAACATAAGGCCGTCGGACTGCGAATATATGAAATCAGGCTTCAAATGCTTCGTGCTGCATTTTCAATTAGTTCTAGAGAATGAAAAAATTTAATTAAGAAAAAATTAATGGAAACCGTTTTTAATCTTTTAGCGGTGTTTTGCTGGGTTTTATCTTTAGTTAGATTTTATTGAAATGCGTTAGGGAATTTTGTAAGGATTTTTTTGTTGAATTGATATTCTAATTTGATTGTAATTTTTTACAGTTAATTAATTACACAAGTCTTATTGAAATTCACTTCTATATTCCTTTAGTTATCTGTTTAAAAAAACCTTTGTCGTATGAATAATAAAAATTATCCCAAAAATAAAATGCACACATAAATGGAAAATCATGTAAAAATAAAATTCTGCGCGAAGATTGAAATTACTGTCTTGGAAAATAGAAAATATATAACATTGGTTTTATCAAATCTTCGCCAATTTACCGGTGACTGCGCCACTTAACCCAAGTGTCAAAGTTGTAAGAATATTCTGAAGAGATTCTTCTAATAATACAGAACTTTCGAAGCTCTTCAAATTTTATTTGAGGAGCAATTTTTGTGTATTTACTGTGAGAAAAACCTCTTGAACCAGCACACTGTTGATAACGAAATGTTTTTATTATCTATTGTACTTATATTTGTTCTTTAATACTCCTATTTGTGAATTCATAGAAAATACGTTTCTACAAAAACAATAAAATAAAATAAATACATTATTTTTATGTGTGCAATGTAGTGTGATTTCGGGTTTATAAAAATATGAACTTTGAAAAACTTGGAAAATAATATACTTACTTATCTACTTTTAGAATAGGATTGAATAGAACGAAATAAGTAAAGTTGATGTAAGTACTTATTTCAAAAGAAAATTCAGTTTGTACTTACCTATACTTACATAGAATTTTCGTTATACACCGTGACATTTAGTCGTCTTACAAAATCAGCCCACTTCATGTATCCAATGACTACTAATCATTCATAATTTTTTTAAAATATATTGTTACATTTTTTAATTGCTCCTAGAGGTATTTTATGTCGGGTACATTGAGTGGCCCTTTGTCAGATGACTAAAATGTCACGGTGTATATCGATTCTTTTTTAATTAATGTTTAGTAGCCATTGGCTACATGAAGTGGGCTGCTTTTGTAAGATGACTAAAATATCACGGTGTATATTCAAATGGTGGGGAAACAAGGCCTAGCCCAGATTTTATTCAAATTTATTTTATTTTAAATATTAAGTACCTAATTTAAATAGTGTTGTAATTGGAACATAAACATAACATAACATCACGGCTTCTTTCCCCGAAGGGTTGGGCAGACTGTGTACCCATATAGGGTATACCCACATTTCGCCAGTTATGTTTAAGTCCCATATTGTAATAGGCCTCCCTATTACATGGGACTTAAACCATGTAATAGGGAGTGAGCTTATTGCCATCAACTGGGCACTAATCCAGACTCCGGGCTGCTACTGAAAAATTGCTAGTGGAAAAACCCAATATCACTTTTCCCAATCTTTTTTTTTGGGTGGGATATTATCAAATAACTTCTTCCGCTTCATCGTGTCAGACTCTTACTGACTAAAACCCATCCGTGGTCCTTCGATGGCCCTGTTGCCGGGGGCCAAAATCTGCCTTTCGGTTTTCCTTGCACCCCCGGCAGACTTTTTTCCCAACCTGGGAACCGAACCCAGAACTGATGCTTAGCAGTAGAGCAGTAGCGCTTGCGACCACTAGGTCAACGATGTATGTATCATTAACTTTTAATATGAACACGTTTATGAATTAATAAATGAAACTCATTTTGACGGCTATAAAAGCATTTCAGACGTGAATTTTAAAATACTCTCTAGTTTTTTACATGTCACATCATTAGACAAATTTATAAAACTAAATACAGTTATTTCTTGTAAGTGCATAATCAAAAACGACTCGCAACTAACGAGATACGAGCAGTTATATATATAGCAACCGATAGCTCCCTTAGAGAAAACCACTGAAGCGCAACACTGATTCGATTTCATGTTGAACGCTCATAGTTATCGCAGTAAATCTCAAGGTGATGTGATTTACTTTAATTTAATTTTGTATCTACGTTTTCACCCTTTAATTACGTTTAAGGCGCAATCTGTCACGCGGGATAATTGTAGTCTGCGGTTTATAAATCTGTTGTTTCAGGCTTGGATGATTTGGGTTGATATTGAAGATTTAAAAGTGGATAGTGTGTTGGATACTTAAACTTTGTGTTTGTATTTTACCTGTGCAATGGTTTAATAAAATGTACCATATTTAAATATTTAATATTTTAAGCATAAAAATGTACAGAGGCGGACTTTTAGCCTTAGAATTTTCCACCAGTCAACCTTTTAGTGATGCAGAGGCAAACAGAGCTAGGCGTAATAATGAAAATTGTGTAATAAATATTTATTTAAATATAAGAATATACGAATATATAATATTTTTTTCTAGTTAATGTATACTTATTAAGAAGTATTAATAAAATACATATAACAAATTATATTATATATAAATATGAGCACAAATAATTACATAAATGTACTAAAACAAAAAAGATGGGAAAACACTAACGTTGTGATCAAACTGCCAGCTTCTTATGAATGTGCTCACGAACTTTAACTTTAAAGGATATCGGTTGGTTGCCATCCTGATGTCCAGGGGAAGCATTTAAATCGGGGGATAGCGCGTATTATATACGTAGTTAATCAAGGTCACAATAGGTCACATTTAGTGATATAGTTTAATTCAATACTTTTATTT
This sequence comes from Omphaloscelis lunosa, assembly GCA_916610215.1. NCBI lineage: Eukaryota > Metazoa > Arthropoda > Insecta > Lepidoptera > Noctuidae > Omphaloscelis > Omphaloscelis lunosa. The sequence continues at coordinate 8,478,747 of OU744247.1, forward strand.
CAAGCTTGCTATTTACAAAGTGTTAGTATAAGTACCAATAGATTGTTACAATTTCTATACATAGAAGTTATTAAAATTCTTGAGTGTAATTTTAATATAAACAGGATGCTGTCAAAGGTGAAGAAGTCTTTAAAACCTTTTTATCAGTAAAGAAGAGGTACTTGTTCATGTGCCCCATACCTTAGAATAACTTTTTTATACTTACTTTTTACCTATAAAATGAATTATATACTATTAAACGAGGAATATTTGTTATTACGTTCTCGAAATCGGCTCTAGCGATTTCTATGAAATTTGCAATATATATAGGGGTTTACGGGGGCAAAAAATTATCTAGCTAGGTCTAATATCTGGGATAATTCGTATTCTTCGTATTTTCACCCCAAAGTTTAGAACAAGATGGCTACTTTAGAATAATGACATGGCAGCATGGAATTAGTATGAACTTTCCTATACTATCATATGCGCATTCTCTATTTTCACCAGAGCATAGCTCGGTCACCCAGGTACTTAGATATAAAGCATTTTGCTTGAAACCGAACAGAACACGTACCTACCTACAACGCTTTGGAATGGGCAACTAGCTTCATCTTTCTAACTGACCCACCCCTTGACAATTCAAAAGTGCCTGTAAATGGTTTAATTGAAATAAATTATTTGAGTTTGAACAACATACGATACGATTTCGAGTCATTTATGTTTTCCATAAAATTAATCAAACTGAAAACCTTGGTAAAACACAATACGCTTTTAACATCAATATTTAAATACCCAATATTAAACATGTTATCAACCTTTTGCTTAGCTAACCCGTCTACTGCAAGTGCGTCTGTCAAATTATGGAATTAGCGGCTACCCACCGTCGAAATTATTCGCAAAGTGCCTACAAATCAACGCCGTTTACACATATACATTAAATATTAACAAAGTTTCTTAAACATGTGTTCTTGACTCGCACGCAGTGATTTAACAGAGTTATGCGTGGGCGCAGTGCAAGCGGTTTCATAAACTACGAAGAGACAGATGCGTAAAATAACTGATTGAAATAAGACGTAGCATTAACTTGTAACTAGGTATGCTGAGAGTCAAATAAAATATTGCCTCTTTAAATTGCCCCTCATAAGTTAATAAATTGCCTCTTTCGAAGATAGCGATATAGCGAAATAAAACTCCAACTTCGTTAAGTTTCACAGGCATATTGATTTGTAGATAGGAATGGGTATATCCTCCAGATGGTACGAGGACTGAAATACCGGTAACTTGACAATAGTGAACTGTATAATTGTAAGATTTTGAACAGAAACAAACGGTTAACAATTTTCAATGTACTGGCGTGAAATAATATAATGTGAATACTCTACGATGGTCGAAGAAGCAGTGGTGTGCCGGCCGGCGCGCGCGCGCTGCTCGAGCGCCCCCTCCGCGACCGCAACTCCCGCCCGCGGTTGCCCGTTGCGGCGTGATATTCTCGACAATCAGGTAAATAAAAAATCACAGAAACGGGTAAAAAGATAAAAAATAATATAAAATACATGATGCGTTAAAATGGCAAAGAAGTGTGATTGGGTAAGTGTTGCCGAGTTGTTGAGTTGGTAACGAGAACACTAGGTGAACTTAAGGGTCTTTAAATAAGAAATATTTAGTCACGCATTTAGGTTACGAAGCTTCAACTACGCTTCACGGCCGCTAATAACATACACAACGTGAATATCCCGTCTTAAAAGTCTCCTCGGTCAAAAGGGGGTATTGTATCGTCAAAAGGGGCAATGTAATAAGCTCAGGTTTTCATGCGGACTGTTCAAGATCGGAACAGCCCAATGTGAATGAAGTGCCTACAACCTATCACTCGTGTGTATCGAAGTGTATTTGTGAGTATCAATACGAACAAAACTGCACATTCATCAAAAGCTCTTACAATTTTTAATGAATTCCTTACCGTAATCCTTCTCTATTAGACACATAATTATAACCCATTGAATTCCACCTTACGTATCAAATTCAACCCATTACCAGACGACATTTTCAGTCTATTTGAATACGTCCATATCAGTTCTACGTTTGCCAATTCGCTGTCACCACTTGAAGACGCGTCAGCTTCAACGAACATTGGACCTAGACTTATTGCCTCCTCGAAGCCTGTTCAGTTTGCTGATTGTGCAGGCTTGAATGTCAATATTATTGAACATTCTAGATATTTGTTTAAAACCATACAAAACTTTTAAAATCATATTGAGGATATATAAAGGGGAGCTCGTGGCTAAGTAATAACAGCCACACGGTTCGATCCATCAGGTTAAGCTACGTTTGCTGGGGTTTATCTGTGTATGGGGGACCATCTTAACATACCAAGACTCCTCTGTGCCTCGGAAATCACATTAAGCCGTTGGTCCCGGCTATCATTCTTTGACAGTCGTTACGGGTGGTTAGAAGCCCAAAAGTCTGACAACCAGTCTTACCAAAGGGTTATTACCCAGTTACTGGGTTGTGGAGGTCAGCTACCAACGCTCCATATAAAATACGATATTCAGCTGCATCCGGTTAGACTGGAAACCGACCCCAACTAGTTGGAAAAAGGCTAGATATATTGATTGAGGATACGTAAAGCCTGTATACCGGTGGCAGAAGTGTTTAGTACCGGGACTGCATAACTGTTAACTGTCCCATGTGATAGATGGAGACCCTATTGCCATCTTTTTTTCAACCCATGTTGTCCCATTGCTGGGCAAAGGTCTCCTTCATACTTATCCAATTTTCCTTTTGTTGTGCTTCCTCCGACCAATCAGTCAGGAACGAGTGAGATGACGTCATCAGGTACTCAATGTGTGACGATCCTGGCTTATCTATTTTAATGCATCCTATAGGTGTGACCGGCCAGTCCCATTTAAGCCTCACAGACTTATTGCTAATGACTTATGCCATCAATCTAGAACAAATCTAGGCTCTGGCCTAACCTGTTCCTAACCAAGAAGGGGTCGGCTTTTAGTATAACCGGATGCAGCTGAATATCAATATTTTACATGAACACGAACCTTTGTAAGGCTGACTGAGACTGAGAACTGGCTGAGCACTTTCTGAAGTTCCTAATGTAAAAGCCCAATAACAGTTTGCAATAATTGAGGATTCGGTCTCATAAAAATAAAACTAAACAAATAGCTCTCCGCTCCCACAGTGTCCCTACCCAAAATAGAATCCCTCCTCGCCATATCCCTAATTACTAATCGTGATTACACACGCGTCGCGTTACCGTGTTTACCTAGACTATAATTAAGGCAAGTTAATCTAAAATGTTCCCGTCTTATACAAAATGCAAGGTGCCGGGGATAACTAAAAGTACTCAGAGTACTTCGAGTACTTCTTACGGGTTTAGCAGGCACTTAGAAAAGCGTCTTTAGAGAGCTCCCAAGTTTTTATTTCACGGAAAATTTCGCGCTTCGACAGGTCTGTTGCAGTTGAGATTGCTTAGTTGAGGGTTAATTTTTTTAAGCTAAAAAGGCATGTTTTTTAGCTTGAATTTTTGCATCTGTTTTTTTTTATTTTGTCATTCATGGTCTTATCAATTTTGTATATTTGCTACAGAATCTGGGACTCTCCAATTGACCGTTTCAATGTATGATTTTGGGGGGATAAAGGCACTATCATCCCGTTTGACAGGGAAATCAGTAACCGCCGGATGATGTATAAGCCCATGGCCTAAAAACCCGATAAATTATTTTTATTTTTCGCTGATAGCAATACCATGTTACAGACAGTACATTCCCAGAGGACGAACTCAATTTGAGATAAACAAAAAACCTGTCAGTATAAACCCCATGGGAAAGCGGTTGATCAATATACAAACACTCCATTTCAATGTCAGCGTAATAATAAAGAACTATTACAACACACACAGACCTGTATTACGCAAATAATGAAACGTTATAAAGGGTTACACAGGGGATATTCGCGAGGGGATGTCGCTTCAAGGTCAAAATGTACTTACACACTTATACGTAGAATGTGTACTGCACCGAACCCCAGGCGAATATATTTAAAACACAATATAATATGATTATCAGGCTGTCCCCCTAACACAGACAAAATCAATAGCGTCTGCATGAACGTATATGCAAAATAACAGGATACGGCGCATTGCGGAAAACTCGTTTAAGGCCACGATAGCCGACTTTTAATGATTTTATATTGAAGTTGATGTCGAAACGAGTAGTGTTAATGATTTGGAAAAAATATATGTTAAATTAAAGGCATATTTTGGATTATGTTTATATTACATAGTGAAATTAATTTGTGAAGTTAGGTCTAACGCGGATAAAAACTGAGAATTCCGCAAAATCTATCAAGTGTATTTTTCTAAAACCTTCATCATTTTAAAGACAACTTAATTATTAATCTTTTAGTATACGAGTTTTATTAAAATATCTTTTTTTATGTAAAATAAATATAGAATGCGTTTAATTTGGGACAGCGCTCCTTGATGGGCGAGTCCTATTACTGGCTAGACGTAAGACGTGTTGCGTGAGCTCAGTACAGAACACGCAAGCTAACCACTCAAGGTCACTGTCATATATCTGCGTTTTAAAGACACCTACTACGAACGAGAGTGCACCACTGATGAGTTTAAATACAATAGCAAAATGAAAATGAAATACAATAGCATAAAAATGTAGCTTGTTGCACAGAAGATTTAGATCTACAAAAAAAAAAAAAAATGCATACATATATACAAATAATGAGCCGTCTCTTAAACTGGGAGACCTGTATCTGAAGTGATAGTGATCGGCCAAAATTTGAATTTAATGTAACTGAGGTTCAGAAAGTGAAAGTGTGACGATTTACCAATATTAAACGCATTTAGTATTAATCAAATATGTGTAAGTGTTGAGGTGTGTGTATGAGAAAAGAAAGGGAGAGTGTAACGATGTATGTGTGTGTGTGTATGAGTTTTTTTTTAAAGTGAATTATTATGTCAAGCGATGTATGGATAGCAAAGACTATGTTTTAATATAGTCCTAAATGAACCGTAATTATATCAAAGGTGAAAAGATTCTAAAGATAATTGCGAACTTTATTTTTTCACTGAATGGAATTTTTGGCTTCTTCAATGAAAAATTATTTTCTTATTTTAGAATTTTTAAAGATAAAAAATGAAGGTATTATAAATATTTTATAAAATCTAAGTTCACTCATTTAGACATCTTTTGACTTTTATATGTTTTACTATCAGTTCGCAAACTTTTTAAGATGCGATTTCGTAGGTAATGTAAGCTTCAACTGCCTTCTAAATCAAATCAAACCATAATTTTCCTATTACCTAGTAATTCCAACACGAAACGTTCCGATAATTTCTCATATACATCCGCATCAGACGGCCGGCAGATGTACCTGTTTGTATAGCAGTATTTACAGCGATTGCTTCGTAACATTTATGTACCGTACACGGACCGTGACCGACCCGGAACGTTACTTTGTGTGATAGTCTCTTTTAAACTCCATGTAGACAAAAATAGTGCGAACATGAGAAGTTGTTTTGTGAGAGTAAGATTGAAGAATTGCGTAGTAGCGACAAATAAAAAGGGAAGCTCCTTTGATTTCCTTATTTTGTTACATTCTTTATTTTATAGAAAAACAATGTTTAAGATACCTATTATGTAAGACTAGCTTATATCAGCGGTTTCGCCTGCATGATATCTTTATAAATTATAGCCTAAGCTACTTAGTGATAAAATAGCATTCTACTGGTGAAAGATTTTTTTAAATTGTTTTATTAGTTTTTGAGTTTATTCATTGCAAACAAAAATAAACAATTTAATCTTGTTTTTTATAATATTAGACTACTACTACGTGCTTTAGTAGGTAGATACTATATTTTTGGTTATCAATCTGCCTAGCCTTTTCTCGTCTATGTTGGGGCGGCTTCCAGTCTAACCGGATGCAGCTGAATACCGTACTTTACATGGAGCGACTGCCTATCTGAACTCCACAACCCAGTAGCTGGATAATACGATACCCCTTCGTAAGACTGGTTATCAGACTTTCAGGGTTGTGAGGACCTGTAATAACTATCAAAGAACTATGAAAGACAGCCGAGACTAACGGCTTAACGTGCTTTCCGAGGCACGGAGGAGTCTTCGTATATTAAGATGGTCACCCACCCACAGATCAACCTTGGCAAGCGTAGCTTAACGTGATGTATCGAACCGTGCGGCTATTATTACTTAGCCACCAGCTCCTATATACTATATTTTTGACTATAAAAATCATAATATTCGTGTTTATTGTTCTTAAACATGAAAAGCTTAAAAGTTATGTGAGTTGGTAGACATTAAATGCGTTTTTGTATTTTCCGTTTCAGACTACTTAGATACATTCTTTCCCTTAGCTATTGCACCTAAAACACTGTTATTTGCAAAATTACCGACAATACTCAAGGTAAGGTTAAAGAAAAGTGCCCATTACACTTTTTTTGTCGTTCATTCTTGTAAAAAGATCTTCACCGATATCATGAAACGTGTAATAATATTTTACTGAAGCGCGGTTCCAGTATAAAACATCCCCAGACGGTAGTTAGTTACTAAGAAATCGTACACTTGATAGAAACTCCTTTGTAATTCCACTACTTCTTAATTTGCTTTTAAAATAGCCATTTTATAATTTTTGGAGTGAAAACTTCTTTAGCGTTGGGCATTTTTGAAATGGGACTAAATTATTGATTTCGCGACACCGTGATGACACCTCATTTTGTAAACGTGATTGTGCTCTTTAGTTATATTACGTTACGGATCAATGTTCTATACAAGTATCTTTACTTTAATGGTTTTGTAAATGCGATTGTGCTCTTTAATTATATTTCGTTACTGATCAATGTTCTATGCAAGTATTTTTACTTTAAAGGTTTTGTAAATGCGATTGTGCTCTTTATTCAGATAAGGTTACGGATTAATGTTTTATACAAGTTTTTCACTTCTGTCGGCACTTTCGAGTGCCACCACCTTTTTGCATTTTATTTATTTGAAGAAGTGCAAAGTATTCGTTTACTTTAATTTGATTGAGATGTTTTCTTGATGGTTAATTAGCTCTCTGTTAATCAATTAATCTGCCTAGCCCTTTCTCAACCATGTTGGGGTTGGCTTCCAGTCTAACCGGATGCAGCTGAATTTTACATGGAGTGATTGCCTATCTGATCTCCACAACCCAGTAACTAGGTAATACGATACCCTTTGGTTGCTACTGGTTGTCAGTCTTTCAGGCTTCTGCCGACCCGTAAAGACTGTCAAAGATTTATGAATGATAGCCGGGACCAACGGCTTAACGTGCTTTCCGAGGCACGGAGGAGTCTCGGTATGTAGAAATGGTCACCCATCCACGGACCAACCCCGGCAAGCGTAGCTTAATGTGATGGATCGACCCGTGCGGCTATTAGTCCTTAGCCACGAGCTCCTTAATAATAATAATAATTAGCTCTCTGTTAATAAACATGTTAAATGATGTGTTAACAGATAATTGAACTTAAAAAAAAGGCTTGAAACATAAAATGAAAAATATTTGACCCAACTTTATCAAAATATTGAATGTTATTTATTATTATTCTAGTTTCTCTTGATGATCCTCTTTTGCCATGCATGGCGTGCTCTATCGTTATACAAATACAGTCTAATATGCAAAATAAATCGTTTGCTTTGCAAGTGAAGGTGTAATTTTAAGGTAAATTATTTACATGAAAACAATAAACAAGCCACCCCTTTTCTGAAGATAGTACGTAATGTGGGTCTCCAATTTTGGGTACCTAGTGAATTATTTAAATATAACAGGGTCATATAATTATTTTCGGAACAGCCGAAAAAAAAGGAAATTCGACAAGAGAGATTTGAAACGTGGTACGAAGTTCAACGGGTCACTGGTCCTAATTCTAACTATCTTAACTAATATTATAAATGCAAAAGTGAGTTTGTTCATTTGTTTGTTCGCTTGTTTATTACGCTTTGACGTTAAAACGGTTGAACGGATTTGGATGAAATTTGGCACATGGGTAGACCATAATCTGGGTTGGGACATATAATACTTTTTATCCCGATATTCCAACGGGATTGAGACTTATGCAGGTAAAACCGCGGGGCGCAGCTAGTGCAAAATAAATCGTTTGTTTTGCAAGTGAAGGTGTGATTTTATGGTAAATTATTTACATGAAAACAATAAATAATCCACCCTTTTCTGTATTTTGGGTACCTACAGAATAATGAATTATAAATATTATTATGTGTAATAAATATTTAGGTTACCAATAGTTTACCAATGTTGTGATAGTGGCAGTACTTTACTACTGAAGCTTGTCATGTTAGCAATCGCAACTAGCCAATCTTTTGACCCTAATACCCCAAAAGGAGGGTAATGTTTTTATGTATGTATGTCTATATCTTTGGCACACTGTGTAGCCTAAACGGCTTGATGGATTTTAGCATTTGAGTGTCATTAGATTCGTCTTAATTGTGGAAGAAGAGACAGGTTATAGGCAAAACTTACAACATATGTATTTCAGGTTATTGGTTTGCAACACCTTACAAAAAACAAAGTTCAATAGATAATAATGCGTGTTTTTCTCTTTTCAGTTTTCTGTCGGGATGTGTTTTAGTCGGGTTTTTTTTTTTTTAATAATTTGGTTTACCATCATAATTTAAACTATTGTACTAAAGATTTTGGAGACAAGTAAAAATTCAGATATCAATTATATTGTACCATAACAAAAATTATTTCATTTTGACTTCAAACACTGTCAAAAGACCAATGTCCATGAGTCTGCACGTATGAATCAATCCGAACTCCTTTAACTGTTATAATTATGTTCACAACAAAAAATTGGCTAACTGCATGTCGGCCCACGCACAATGAAAAGTTCCGTAGTTGAGATGAATTTATCCCAAAATCAAACTTAACATTGTAGTGGAAAAATATGTATAGGAGAACATGTTTGGAGAATGAGCATGTTTGTTTGTTGTGTTGTAGGGAGAATTGACCGTTAGTAATTGCAAAAAAAGTGATAAAACTACAACGTATCATTTTCAAACTTTTCCTTTACTTGTGCTATGAGATCTTGCTTCTTGTCAAATTTCATGATTCTAGGACCATGGGAAGTAGTTTTGATTTATTTGCGATTATCAAATTATGTCGCATAAATGGCCGTATTTTTTTATTGCGTTGACTTAGACTCTTGATTTTTTTAGAACTGTAAGGGACCGTAGACTTACGTATTTGATATTAATTTCAACTTGATACTTCCACGCGTTCCTGAGAAAAAAAAACAGTGACACTCCGGGATTGCCGACAGAAGTGAAAACTTGAAAAAAAATCGGCATCGCGGTAATTAACGCGTTGATGTCTTTTACGCCACGCACCGCGGTAAACAACGCGTTGATGTCTTTTTAAAGGTCAAAAACTGGTGTCGTCACAGTGTTGCGAAATCAATGGTTTAGTCCCATCTCAAAAATGCCCAATGCGCCTAAAGAAGTTTTCACTTCAAAAGGGTCTTGACAGACAGACAGACGGATAACGAAGTGATCCTATAAGGTTTCCGTTTTTTCCTTTTGAGGTACGGAACCCTAAAAACGAGCTACAGTCCCTTCATTATTTTAATCCTTTAACATTTCAATAGGTAACACTACACTCGCAAAATGCATTTGTAGTAGTAGGTACGAATGTGCCCGAATGCATCTCTATGCAGATTCCTAAAATTAAAAACTGACCCTCTGGTATTCATCCCCCCAGCTAGCCGCTATATTAAAATAATCTGGACACTATAAACTCTCACAGAGAGTTTCATTTCAATCAAATTGTATGGTTTTTTGCACGGATTCTGCTTAACAAATAAACTTTTGGGTAATAACAATATTGATTTTTTGAAGCGAGGGGTATATGAAATGGTTAAAATGCACGCAGATATTTTTGCAAGGTTAAGTCCAAATGATTGTATCCTTTGTAGTTAAATGGAGACTATATGAAATTTCGAAGACAGTGGTTTTTTGAGAAGCTTGTAAGTCTTTAAACCGGTGTAGATCTCAGTGTATTCTGTAAGTTTATTTATTTGTATAAACATGATGTACATACATTGCATGCAAGATATTAAATACAGAAATGTTCTATCATGTTCAGCGTGAAACTGAGAAGTGTCTTTCAGTGTCACTTGTATTTCAGTGTTAAAAAACCAGCCAAGTGCGTGTCGGACCACGCACAATTAAGGGTTCCGTAGTGGGGATAAATTTTTCCCAAAAAAAAAAAAACTTAACTCTGTAGTTATTAAACATGTTAAATTAACAATTTTCGGACTTTTCCTTTACTTGTACTATGAAACCTTGCTTCCTGCCAAATTTCATGATTCACAGTTACATGGTTAACGGTTTTGATTTATTTGCGACTATCAAAATAAAACATAACATCACGCCTGTAATCCCCGAAGGGTTAGGCAGAGGTGTACCTATAGTACACCCACATTTCGCCAGTTATGTTTAAGTCCCATGTAATAGGGGGCGATTTATCAAAATGTGTCGCTTAAATGGCCGTTTTTTTTTGCGTTGACTTAGAAGCTTGATTTTTTAGAGCTCCAAGGGACTACAGACTTACGTATTTGGTATTAATTTCAACTTGATACCTCCACGCGTTTCTGAGAAAAAGGGTCTTGACAGACTGTCGGACGGACAACGAAGTGATGCTATAAGGGTTCCGTTTTTCTCTTTTGTGGTAAGGAACCCTAAAAATCAATATAGGCTCTTTCAAACAGGCGCGACACGCGACGCTACACAAAGACACCGCTCGTCGCGCGGCGAGCGGTGTCTTTGTGTCGCGTCGCGTGTCGCGCCTGTTTGAAAGAGCCTTATATCTTGTTCAAAATAAAAATAAAAATATTTATTTCACATAAACCTAGGTGTACGGTTCCAATTAGGTCGTTTCTTATGGAGAAGAGCCGGCAAGAAACTCCGCGGTTACTCTTTTAAAAATAATTGTCTTTTACAATTTATTTTCAAATAACAGTGTTTATAGGTAGGTATGGGAGGACTGTGTAGGCCTTTTAACAAGTACCATGTAAAGAAAGAAAGAAAGAAAAAGTATTTATTGGGACTCGCACAGGAAATCACAAATTAAACTAAAACACACTCATTAAAACATTAAAAAACAAATTTAAAAAATAACAGAAAGTCCTGTACGAGGCCAAAAGGCTCCTATCTCAGCATAGGGCGAAAGTTTGAGGTCCCAGCATTTCTGGTATAGTTTTTGGTTATAACAAACGTAATCCGACGGTCTCTTCAAAGTCGTTATAAACGGTTTTCACTGTAGATTCATAGTTCATTCCTTTTTTTTAATCGGTTCTAATTAGCCAGTGCCGTTGGTAGTGAAGTGAGAGAGTGAGTCTGAGAGCGCAGGGTGTACCCAAGTAGCTCGCCGTTGGGTACGGATCAGGCCCGGGTCGACGGCGCGTTGTGTTCCACGCGCGACTCAAAGAGATGTCAGCAGAACTGACGGGGTCCGCTAGGGCCGATGCCTGCCGAGGTTGCGAAGAAGTCCGAAAGTGACATCGTGGCCCCCGGCAACATGGGAACTGAAGGAACACGGGTGGGTTTTAGTCAGTAAGAGTCTGACACGCCCTCCCGCTCCGCCTAGAGCGGGAGAAGTTATTTGATAACTTCCCACCCAAAAAAAAAGGGTGTACAGGGTATTATTGTTGTTGAGGCTCTTTTAATCTCGTAATGAAGGTTCGTCTTTACAAATAGACTATCTAAGGCCAAAAATTGGCCAAGTGCGAGTCGGAGTCGCTCACGAAGGATACATTAGATTTTTTTCTTCAGTAAAAAAAAAAAAACACGCTTCTTGTATGGGGACCGACCTTTAATTTTTAACTTTATTTAATTTTTATTATTTTTTGTTATAGCGGCAATAGAAATACACAATGAAATTTTAAACTGTCTACTTATTACGGTTTATGAGATACAGCCCGCTGACAGACAGACTGACGGACTGAACATGGGTTGTGCTCAATGATGAATAAAGAAACTCAGAAAAAGTTTAGAGCTCATTTAGCTAAGTTTACTGAATAGTTATGTTTCTTCTTACTTAAAGTATTTCAATAGAGAGGAAGACTAAAGACTGGTTACTTAAAACTTTAAATTGTTAGTGCCAAGTTATAATGGATTCTGTTTCCACGTCAGTAACTGTTAAATTAAGTGGAGCTTTGTGAGAAACTTGTAACATTTCTTCAATGGAGATTGAGCCTTTACTTTGAATGGGTTTCGTGAGGTCAGATTATGTAGGTCATTTTACTGCGTATCAAATATTTTTGTGCTTACATAGAGTTATATATGTGTGTGTGATCCGTTTTGATGAACTGCGTAATTTCTAAATGAATTATGTGGCTTTACTTTAGCTAGGTTGATGTTTCAAGTGTACAAAATTTCTTATGTAATCCTTTGATTAAGGCGACACTAACTGACTTTTAATGATTTTATAATGAAGATCACGTCTAAACGAGTAGTGTTAATGATTTGGAAATGTATGTTATATTAGAGCATTTTCTTGATGACTTAATCTGTGAATATTTTAGATTATGTTTATATTACATATTGTAATTAATTTGTAAAGTTATGCCTAACGCGAATAACAAACTGAGAATCACGAAAAAACTATCAAGATTTTTCTGAAACATTCACCGTTTTATAGATACTTTAATTATATATCTTTTAGTATACGAGTTTTATTAGAATATACCTTTTGTTTTACGTATAATTAATTATAATGCGTCAAATTTGGGACAGCGCTCTTTGAAGGGCGAGTCCTATTACTGACTGGACGTACGACGCGTTGCGTGAGCTCAGCACAGAACACGCAAGCTAACCACTCAAGGCCACAGGCTTATATCTGCGTCTTAAATAAAGAAAACGTTGCCATATATATATGTCCTTAAATAACATTATATCAAATTGTTTATTTTTTTTTACCTATGTCAATACCACCAAAAAGCATTACTAGTTATTCTCCTCGGTAATACAACATAATGGTTACCTCTTTCCCATTAAAATTCACTCCCATACCTTCAAAACACAACCCTATAAAATCCAAACTATCAGATTTATATAGCCTTCTAATACCATTTCAAAGACAATAAAAATGGATCCATTATGCGAAATTGGCGCCACAATGTATGGTCATAACGCATCGTTCATAAAACGCTTTAAGACAGGTATAAGCCATTAGGGAATAATAAAATACCCTTATCGGGCCATTAGATGCTCGTAAAATAACAGTTAGTCATAATATAATAATGTGATGGATGTTAATATCCGTGTTTTTCCAGCGAGATTGTTGTAAATGGTTGTAGCACCTTCTAGTGTGGTTGGGTGTTCTTCTTCTTTTCGTTTCGACAGTACATCTATGTTACATAGTTGTAATAATAACATTTCACAAATAGGTGCATTATTTATGGTGATGTCTCAGGATTATTTTTATGTTATTAAATCATATTTATTCTTACAGTTCGTTGTGTAGTTGTCATATAATTTAAGTACTGTTTATTTTATTTTGTTACCTATTTATCATTTACAAATTATTGAACCTGAATTGATTTCCGTTCGTCTTTTTCGGGTGACCACTGAAAATTTGCGCGGTGCTGTGGGTCCCCCATATCACAGCATCATGTTGAGTGGAAGCCTTCTTGTCACAGTCATGACGTGCAGCTGTCGACTATTTCTGTTTTATACTAATGTTTTCATAGGTACTAAATTATACAAATTTTGTTTTCTACTTACTTAGTCTGGTCTTTTGTATGCACGTTTTTCTGTAATAAATAAACCTATTTTTCTTTCTTTCTTTACATATATTGTATACTGTTTGGGCCCAGTACGTGGTCAAGCGTTTATTGCGGTGTTACAGGCGTTGTTCAGATCGTCACCACCTGCACTCTAGGTGAATGGACATTTGGGACACTCTAGCAGATGAGACATAGTATGTATAGGACTGCTTCACCCTGAATGTTGGATGAATCGATAATGCCCGTTTTGCTAGAATATGGTTGAGATTTAAGTTTTTGTTTTACGCGAATGCGAACAAAACAATGCTTTACACTTGTTTACGTGTGTTTGCATCCTATTGTATGATGTTTTTGTCTTGATTCAAATTAAGTGGGTATGTTGTTTATCATAATTATTTTTAGCATTAAATTCCTTTTTAATAAAATAAATTCGTTTTTGAAGAGAAAGGGTTGCAAAGGCGGTAGTGATTTTAAAATTGTCTTGAACATCCCAGTGCAGATTGGAAATAAAATTACATTCTAAAGGAGAAGACGTCGTTTAACCTTGTATTTTTTGAATTTCCTAAAAAACTAAAAATACACAACTTATAAAAAGAATATCATCAACAACAAAAAAAAAGTCAACAGAATAAGAACCATCAATCTCACTCACCTGAGCTCCGAACACTACGCGCCCTTCTCGTCAACTCGTTCATTTTCACACTCCCCTCCATTTTAGGCTTCGCTCTCCCTTCGGCATTCTTTCGGCGTCCGCCCGTCAGAAACGAAATCGCACGCGTGATTTTAGGAAAACATACATCATGTGCACAATAGTGCAGTAATAGAGTCACGATAGCGATTTTAATATGGAAATTCATCCGCTTTTCGCTTCCCGCGTGTAATAACATTTTTGATCGATACATCGCGTTTTTCGCACATTTTGGCAATATTTTTTCACATGTCACATCACTTTTGTTGATATTATCAACTATCTTCACAGATTAGATGGAATAATATTACTTTTATTAATGAGATCTATGGATTTTTTTTCAACGCAAATTAAAAACTGCTAATAGGCATTCAGTAATGAGAATTCAAAGAAAGTTAAATAAAAAATATCTGGAAAGAACACTTTCATACTGAACCACCTCATTAGTGGAGAAAAGCTCTTTAATAAAAATAAAATGGATTTTCTATCAATATCCAATTTAGTATTGAATATTCATGAATCACAATAGGTAAGCAATTTCTCTATGAATGCGTTTTGAACTTGTTAACGTTATTGAAGAGTAAAAAATACGATTACTTGCCGATACCATCTCTTGATTTTTAAATTATTGTTTATTTTCATCTGAATAATGTATTGAAATTGTTCGACTGTGTAGGTAGCAGAAAATTTGATTATAAATGGATGATGAATCGCGTTTAGGTTTCAATTATTGCTAATGGTTTAGGTTAAGAAAATACTTATTTATATTTTTTAATAATTTAAGCAGAAAAGATAAGAACACAAATATATTTATCTTCTCTCATTTCGTAAAAATTAAATTATGAAATAAAAAATATAGAGTTTAGCTACGTGTAACTTTAATAAAATTAGAAAGTTTTGAAATATCCCTGACATTTTTAATGTGCATAATAAATAGACTCGCCCAATCACTGTTTCTACATTATCTGTGAGACATTTACGATATTATATATTGTATTTTTCATGAAATTGGTTTAGTTTAGATCAGGGATCACCAATTAGTTTCATTGGGGGTTCGTTTAAAAAAATAATATGACTATCGCGGTCCCTTTGGTAGACGATTACTAGCAACCAAGATTAAAATAATGTTTTTTTTAAATTATTAAATAATAAACAAATATTATGTAATGAGAGAGAGGGGCTGTTCCGCCGCACGGGTCATTCTTCTAGGTTAAGCAAAGCTTGCAGAGGTCGGTGTTTGGATATGAACACCAACTGTTTACTGCAGGTGCCATTTGTCATGCCACCAACGCAATAGAAGTCAAAATCGGTTGAACGGACTGTAAAAGAGGTTTATTTAAATGTCTAATCTTATTTCAAATGGAGTATAGGTAATTTGACTTGATTGTAATAATCGGTCGAAGGAAAACTGTTCGGTGCTTTATTTCTGAGGAGTTCTGGGTAATGAATTAAAGAAAATAGATAGTGCTTCTGTCAGTATTTTTAACTTAAATCTGTGACATAAGTGCATAGAATATTGTTTATTGTAGTTATCATAAGATATAATATGATACTAAGTATTGATTTCATCACTGAAACTGAACGCGATTAGCACATCTAAACTGAGTTCCAGACCTGTCAGTGTCAATATTCACCAACAATGATGACTCGTTTGACAGCTCTTGAACGCGATGTAGATGTGCTGATCACGTTCAGTTTTATTGATGAAATTCGCCCTCAATAATACATCTATCGTTGTTATAGATGAACAAATCAAGTTGTTAAAAAAAAAACCTTTAAATAGCATATATTTAGCATCCTAATTAATATAATAAATGCGAAAATGAATTTTTTTGTTTATTTATTTGTTAAGCTTTTATGCTTAAACAGCTGAACGAATTTGGCTGAATTTTGGCACATGAGTAGTCCATGACTTGGAAAAGGACATAGAGTAGGTACCTTTTATCCCTATATTATTATTTTTTTAATTCAAGAAATAATAAAAAAATCGCGGGGCGCGGCTCGTTTTAAATAAAATGAACTGCTGCTCAATTAACACGTAAGGTTTGATGCGATTAAGTAATAATAATAATACAATAAAATATTTATTTTCAAGTAACATGGACTCATATTGTCAATTTAATTTTACTTACAAACAATGTTAGTAATATTTATAAACAACTAAACAATAAACCAAACAAAGTTCCATGATCTCAAACAATTGACTATAAGTAGGAATATGCAGCTGGCTTAAAAAGTAAATGATAGGGCAATCTAGTTTGCCAGCAATGACAACCAAGAGACTATTGGAGCTGGCACGCACTCTGCGCAACAAGGATGCTGCACGCTTACGTCTGATCGCAGTGAATGGCGTCAGAAGGCGCGTCCGCCAACATACCCGAGGCACTACAAAAGCACGGCAGCCTCAACAGCATCCTGAATGCCTTGTTGTACTGCACATGAAGAGCATTAACAGCTTTTTGAGTGAATCTAGTCCAATAGGCTAAGGATTTAGACTAAGAGGCCAGCTTATACTGGTACTTTTGGCACTGACGTGTGCCCCACTGTACCTACCTAACACGCGTTGGGCAAAGCAAAGTCGACCCGCCTTTTTAAAAAAATCCATAACGGGGAAGCTCTTGGCTTGCATCTCACCTGATAGTAAGAGATGATTAGGCCGAAGGGGGAAACGAGCTTCACCCAGAATCTTCAACCACAGGAGAACTGGCTATATTACCTCTAACTGCCGAAACACAACAATGCTGTTAACACTGTTGCTATGGTGACGGACTTAGATAAGATGGTAGTAGCTAGCCAGGCGGACTTAGAACAAGCCCTACCACCATCCAAACTGAACAGAAAATTTTGCCCCCACTGGGAATCGAATCGACCTCTTGGTCTGAGAAAGGTGGTCTAACCACTAGACTACAGGGGTGTTTGCTTTTGTGTTATACGTCCTTATGTCGAATAAGTAGGTACCACCCAAGGTGTCACTTATTTCCATATCACCATAGATTTATTACTCTTCTCAAAACTATCCAACTTACATTCTTCAGGATAAAAAACCGCGTCATACTAATGAATAATTCATATGCGTACATCAGACTCGTCCCTCTGTCATTTTCAAAGATAATGTGTTATGATTTATGTGGAGTCAACTCCTCACCTTAAGTGCCACGTCTTAGAAGCTTGTTTAGACTTGTTCGCGACAGTTATATACGTGTGCGAATTTATGGAGACAGCACCAAAAATAGCTAAAGTTGTAAGAAAATGTTTTAAAAATGCTGAGTAACAATTGAAGCAGACAAGGGCGACGGAATAATTTTTCGAGTCGTCGACTCAGATGAAAATAATGGTACCTTGGTATTTTTTATAAAAATGATGAATTCGTGTTTTTATTTTCATATCAATAAATTTAATGCGTACTGTGTAAAAATAAATCATTGCGTTTGCGACTAAGTTTCGTAGCGCCTACGTATTTCTCGTAGCTTCGTAGCGTTACTACGCCAAACCGTAGAGCTTTTCAATAATATCCGTGCGGCACCGTACGGTAGTCGTAGCAAGATTTTTTTTCTCGTAGCATAGCAACTGTAACCATCTAAAACCCGCACCTTTTTCTGAAATATTACTTTGTCCAGGTAAAGAAGTTGGGGTAATTAATCATTATTATTAAAAACGTGACAAAATTTAACGTTTTACTTTTCGTAATGATCAAATAAAATTCTGTTGCGTAAAAGCGATGTAATGAAACCTTTCAAAAATAATGTCCCCAGCAAAAACTCTACTCAGAATTTTCTCACAAATTAAGTCATAAAATAAAAAGGGCACGTTTTGAAAAAGCCAAACATTATTGAGTGATAACATCGGCGCGGCCGCAAAGGCTTTTGAAATGAGGTATTACGTAGTATGAATGGGGTATTGCCGCAGTTTGTATTCAGCCAGAGGGGCGGCCCTTTACTGATATTGAGTCATTCCTAATGGATATTGGAGTGCGATGGTAACCGGTAACCGGCGGTAACCGATATTTTTTAAACCTACATGTGGTTTATGGGGAGAAGCTGTTGATTTTAAACCTCAGGGGTGTGAGTACGGCCTCAAAGAGATGTCAGCAGATTTGAAGGGGTCCACTAGGGCCGATGCCTGCCGGGGTTGCGAAGAAACCGAAAGGGAGATCGTGGCCCCCGGCAACAGGGCAACCGAAGGAACACGGGTGGGTTTTAGTCAGTAAGAGTCTGACACGCCCTCCTGCTCCACCCAGAGCGGGAGAAGTTATTTGATGATTTCCCACCCTCAAAAAATAAAAAAAAAGGTGTGTGAGAACGAGTAAGATATTGTATCATAAATAATAGGGAGAATCTGCCCTGAATATACAGAGTGCATTTGCGGTAGAGCCTTTCTTTCTCTTTATGAGATACCTATGCAACTACCACTTTGTTTACAAAGAGTTGAATACTATAAAAAATGTAAAAAAAAACCCTGTCCTCTGAGGGTGTGGTTAAGTATCGTTCTGAGAGTCTATTTATGTGGCAATTTTCATGAAAAAAGAAAAAAAAAAATCGCCAACTATTTTTTTTCAACGGGGAATTTTATTACATGAGGCGCGTCGTTCAGCGGGTAAATTTCGGCGGAAAATTTTCTAATTAGTAACGAATATGGGATAATTTTGGTACTAAAAATATGAATTTTAAATAGCACTTTTTGTTTTTCAATAATCATTTGAAAATAAAATACTTTTAGGTGATGTTATTGCAGTACCTTTGTACCCCTTTCAGATCGGACAGGGCTTTTTTACATATTGTATAAATAAAAATGAAATGCTGTTCGTTGGTAAGCGTATCACTTGAGAATGGCTGAACCGATTTGGCAGTTTTTTATTGTAAAATGTTCGCAATAGGCCGAGCTAAGTTTGTATGGAAAGAAATATTGAAAAAATGGCCAGGAAAATTTGGAAATTCGGGAAAAATTAAAAGTACATTTTCTATAAAATATTCATATTCAGGTCAGGTGCTTACTGCTATGATAGAATATTAAAAAAAAACATGTCCAGTTGTGGAAATTACTCATATAAATGTAAGTATTGCTTTAAGTTTAAAAGTCCTACATATTACTAGCTTTAGTTTTTTTACTACGTTGAACTTGAAAAACTTACGGATCCAGTGTGTATTATTCATATAAGTTTATTTAACAAACTAATACACAAACAGAACTCGTACCAAAAGGTCAGCTGAATTTAACTGAACTTTGTATTTATTTGGATTAAAACATTTGCTCATTTCATTCAAAGTTTTAAATAGGAATCCCTTTAAACCGAATTCTGAAGCGAGCTTAGTTTGAATGCGTGGACTTAATATAAATGTTAAAAGGTGAATTATTTAAATACCTTGAAAATAAAATGTAGATGAAAGTCTGTTACTAACTTAATATAATTTTATCTGTGGTTTTGTATAAGCTATAAGAACTATAGTTCGAGTTATTTTGAAACACTACCAAATTTTTATAAGCTGAAACCTAAGGCGTAAAACAGACGAGCAGCATTTGTCGACAGAGTCAACTTCAGCTGTCGACAGAGCCAACTTCAGCTGTCGACAGAGCCAACTGCTACTGCCGACAAAAGCAACTACCATAGTATTCGACACGTCGACTGCTGCCCACCATGTCGACAGCGTAGTTATAGCGCGCCGCGAAACGTTATTTATTATAGTAACGCTCGGTCTATTTTAAGTCGATCGACAAGGCAGTGCGCGCGCTGCGTTTATACTGTAGCTGTCGCTATTATTCGGCGTTTGCTGTCCACATGTCGACGGCAAACGCTGACCAATGGCGGCAGCTGCAGTTACGTCTGTCGACATTTGAAGTTGGCTCTGTCAACAGCAAAGTGCTGCTCGTCTGTACTCTGCCTAAGTGCTGATACACACGAGCGGTACGTATCAACGGCAGAGGCCACTGCCGTGGTCAACTTGTTGTCGGCTGCAGTCGACGCGTTGGCTGCTGTAGTCGACGCGTCAGCAGCTGCCGTCGACAATGTGCCGCTTGCATGTCGGCGGCTACAGTTGTGTCTGCAGTTGACGCGTGCCGCACTTGTATATGGGCACTTACGTTCACAGAAACTTTTCTAAAGTGATGTGATTTCAGTTGAACTTTAATATAAAAATTTATCCAATGATATATTTATTCAAAATAATTTACTTTTAAATCCAATAAATATAAAATAATTTAGGTACTCTAAAAGCAAAGAGATACCAAAAAAATCCACCTTCATAATGATATACCGCACAAATTCAATCCACCAATATCTTCTAAAGGTTATGATTTAAAATCACCGTCCATGTGTAGTGATATTTTGTTTATTTTACTCCATTTTATCGGTACCGATGGGCATAAAGCCGGGATAAAATTTCAATTGGCTGTACTGCAGACAGCGGTGGCGGGTCTCACCACTTTATTTATTGTGGACTTCAAAGTACTGCTGGTATGTGGATGCAGTGTTTCTGGATATGAAATAAATAATAAAGTTTAAAATCCCTACTAAATTACTCAATTTTCTTGAAGCAGTTGAAATCTCTGTTAATAAAAAAAGGCTACTATACCGTTGAGGAATTTAAAGCTGGAAAATTGTGAATCGATTGACCTTGTAATAATAAGCTTGACGTGAAAATAATAATAAATTACTTTACTATATTACTATAATATTATGCTTACCTATAATGACATAATGACTGAAATGAATGAACTTGGGGATCTTCATCGATAAAAACTTTTCTTGGACTACCCAGCTACAGGAAGTTAGCCGTAAACTATTTGCATCTGCTGCATCTTTGAAGAGATTACGTAATTTTCTACCGACTGCCACCAAGATTGCGCTTGCACAATCGCTACTTCTACCCATCCTTGACTATGCTGATGCCAGCTATCTTGATCTTACCCAAGACCAACTCGATAAACTTGAGCGGCTTCAAAACGTTTGTGTAAGGTTCATATTCGGTTTGCGCAAATATGACCATGTTTCCGAATTTCGCGTGAAGCTCAAGTGGTTACCAATTCGCCTTCGCCGGAATGTTCACATTCTTTCGCTTTTGTATAACGTGCTTTTCTCCCCTTCCACCCCTCTCTATCTCAAGAAACGTTTCCAGTTTCTTTGCGACTCCCACACGAAATTTTTAAGGTCATCAGATAACTTAAAGCTTAAAATGCCTATGCATTCCACAACTTTCCTCGACAAGTCCTTTACTGTCCAGGCCGCTCGTTTGTGGAATGCATTGCCAGTTCAAATAAAACGCGCGCAATCGTTACCTGTATTTAAGAGACTCGTGAAGGAACATTACTTGTCGTTGTGATCTTGTTCTCGTAACTGTAATTATCTTTAGTTTTCATTTATTTTTGTTGCTTATATATTTTGTAAGTATGTATGTGTTTATGTATCTATTATTTAGGATATGTATATATCTGTGTATTTATTCTAGTTTAATTGTATACTTATTTGCACCGACGACAGCCCCATTTTATGTCCATGCAAATCACTGTCCATTCCAAGGTTGCCTGGAAGAGATCGCGGAAAGCGATAAGGCCGCCCATTGTATATTTTGTAGTGTTTGATTATTTTTTGTTATGTATTTTTGTGGTGTACAATAAAGTATATATAAATAAATAAATAAATAAACATTAGCAGTGTCCTTAAAGGTGTATGCATATCTTTTTTTTTTTGGCATCGGCCCTAGTGGACCCCGTCGATTCTGCTGACATCTCTTTGAGGCGCGCGTGGAACACAACGCGCCGTCGACCCGGGCCTGGTCCTTATCGGACGGTGAGCTACCCATTGCTTACCGTCCGCAAGCAGAGGTGTATGCGTGGGGTTCGAATTCGAGACCTATGACTTGGCAGTCTGACGATCACACCACTAAGCTATTCTGCTTATTGATTGATTTCGACTTAGACAAGAACATTATTAAATAGCTAATAACGATAGGCCTGGGTTTGCAAAAACATTTTAGATAGAGGGTAAACAGAAAGTGAAAGATTTTTGCCTACCTACTTAATCATATTTCCTTTTTTTGGTGCGATAATTATTTCTTAAGAGAAGGGGGCCTTTACCCCGAAAGGGAAAAAACGGGCTTGTAAACAAAAAATAGGAAACAATGAAATATCACAAAGTCAATGAAAAGTTCCATCAAGCCGCTTCCAGCACTCTTACATCCAAGTCCCGGGTAAGCCTTGTCGCTTCCACTCGAAAAATTTCAATCGTACCTAGCCACACACAGAGCTCGCCATGAAAATCCCGAGAAAACGTGAAAATGTTCCCGAAACTTGTGCACCAACGAGATACCTTTAATTTTGGCTCTAATTAATTCTCGAGCTCGAAACCCTCTGGAAATCTGCACGGATTCCTTCAAGCTTTGAGGGATTTATTTCTGTTAAATTGATATGAATTAGTGGATGGAATTTAGTTACATCAGATATAAATAATTTAAGTGGATTTGATAGAGGGAATAGCTTTAGATTTATATATTAGTTGGTTTGCAAGTTGTTTAAGCATTTTCAGGTATAGATACCTAATCCTGCATATTTTTAAATTGAGGAATCCGTACTAATTAGTATAGAAAATGTAAACCATCATGAGTATATTCACTATGATAATTTATTTGCTAGTTTATGTAAATAATTTATCATCGGAATACGTATGATGGTTTCAAAGTAAAAGTCAAATAATTTATTTCAATTAGGCATATAAAAGGCACTTTTGAAAATCAAAATTTAAAAAAAAATTGGTTCTACTCGCCCCTTCCAAAATGTAGTTTTCATATGGAGAAGAATGGGCAAGAAACTCCACCGTTACTCTTTTAAAATGTTTTACAATTGTTTACATTTACTGTACCTACTAATTAGTCCTGATTTCTGAATTTCGCGACACATAATGCGAAGCATTGGAGTCCTTTCTGCACCTGTTTTTATTGTTACACTCCTGCTAGTAGGTACACAAAATCTACTTAATTTATTTACCATTGTACGGATAATTTAATGGAGATTAATACTGTACTTTTCAAAAATTGATTTAATGCAGCAGGAATGAAAAAAACATCAAAATAAGTTTTTAAAAAATCCCGTCAATCAATGTATGAAACTTGAAAACATTGTAGCTTGCGAGAAAATCAATTAATGAAGTCAATATTTTTTAAAGATTTGTTTCTGCCATAGGAGGAACCCCATTGAAAATGGCTCTTTTATTCACAGTAATTTAATTATAATTAATAAAAAAAGTAACTAATATAATAACTATCTCTATAATTATTTCCAACTTCGATCCTCTTCCGTTGCCTAACAACCAACAAAGCAAACCTAAATACTCTTTGACAGTACGTAAAGATTGCGTTATGAGAAATTTTACCCTTATTGATTGGTAAAAATCAATCAAAACCCTTCAAAATATTTTTTCTGTTTTTGAATGAGCGTTATGCGGCGTGCACTTTTGGATTTTCCAAATATTTTATTTTTGCCATGGTAACTATTGTTCTTATTTGGGATTTACCCTAAGTTTGTATCGCTACTTCTTGTCAGGGGTAGTTAGATAGGAAATGTCGAGTCCATCAATTATTAATTATCTTTTTACGTACGAATGTAATTCCGATATCCTATTTACAGAATATGATTTCCTTATTAGTACTTGTACTAGTAATACTTGTCTTATAAATTACAAGCTGTTGCTCGTGACTTAACCTGCGATCCAGGATAAAAAGTAGCTTGTGGTGTAACCCAGGGCATGGTCTACCCATGTACTAAATTTCATCCAAATCCGTTCAGCCGTTTTTGCGTGAAAGCGTAACAAACATTTTTCTTTAGCGACAGCACAAAATTGAGTCAAACAAGTGGACAAATGGAAATAAACATTCAAATGTCATTTGTACGAAACCCGATAAATAAGGGTCGACAATACAATACAATATTTATCAGCTTGTCGGTGTCCATAAATTTGGGATTACAAGCTGGAATCGCTATTGGAGCAGGCGGCCGGCAGCACAGTGTTCCGATTTGGAGATAAAAATATAGGACAAAAATGAAAATATATTGTAATATGTTTATTTATTGCAAACAGAGAGCATGTCCTGATCTGAGTTGCTGATTTGATCGAATTAAGGTATATTAGAACTTAGAAAGCGGTTCATAATCGTCGGAGTTCCCTAATTTTGTTACTGCTATTTAGACGTAGGGCTCGCCGGCCGCTCGCTGCGCTCGCTCGGCTCGCACGTATTTGCTCACAGTTCTAACCTAACCTATTTGGTCGGAGTGCCCTAATAAGTATTGCTAGATCATGCTCGTATCATAGTTATATTCCTAATAAGACTGTTATGAACCGCTTTCATATACGGTATATAGCTATATCCCTAGGGACATAACTATTTCACGACTTCAACCATCTTACCGCGACACATACATATTTACTTTAATGTTAGCCTGAAGATCAAAAGTATGCCTTACATTTTGTGAACACTCTCACTATAAATAAGTAACAGAAATTCAATTACAATACAAACATTAGTATAGTCTCTATGCTTACTAATTCCATTAAAAATGAATAATAAATTATGTAATTCTATTTATTTGTAAGCTAAGAATTGAATTGGGATTATTTTCTAAATTGGATTGTTATATAATAAGAAAGTATTATTAGATTTTCCACTTACATGCTACGTCTGAAAATATAAAAGAAGTCTTTTAGCCGAAGATGTTGATTTTTGTGTTTTAGCCATCGCCCATCGGTGTTGTACTGCTTCTGATTTTGCTTTTTATTTTGTTATGTAAATAGAGGAGCTTTTGGCCAAGTAATAACAGCCAGGCTGACCGAAGTCGGGCTTGCGGACGGTGAGCAATGGGTAGCTCAACGTCCGATAAGGATCAGGCCCGGGTCGACGGGGCGTTGTGTTCCACGCGCGCCTCAAAGAGATGTCAGCCGAATTGATGGGGTCTGCTAGGGCCGATACCTGCCGGGATTCCGAAGAAGTCCGAAGAGAAGATCGTGGCTCCCGGCAACATGGCAGCTGAAGGAACACGGGTGGGTTTTAGTCAGTAGGAGTCTGACACGTCCTCCCGCTCCGCCCAGAGCGGGAGAAGTTATTTAATAATTTCCCACCAAAAAAAAGGGCTATGTGTCTTACCTTTTTCATTCATTTCATAGTTTACTATATTACCCGAGAGCAGTGGTGGCCCAGTGGTAATGACTCCAACTTACGAGTTGTAGGTCGTGGGTTCGAGCCCAAGCAGGTACTTTGTGTAAATTATTTCATCACCACTGCTCTCAAAACGGTGAAGGGAAATATCGTGTGGGAACAGGCATGTCCTAGAACCAAAAATTCGAAGACTGTGACATCTACCAACTCGCACTGGGTCCGCGTGGTGGATTACAGCCCACTCCCTGTCACAGAGAGGAAGTCTGTGTCCCAGCAGTGGGAACAATATATATTGATGATTGATATTTGCTAAAAACCCGCCATCTCCAGCAAAATAAATAGCAGACACAAGTTTTTATAAAATAAACCATGTGATACACGATTCAAGCGATAACGGCGGGGTATAAATTATGCATGCAAGCCCAAAAGATGCAAGAAGGAGACGCGAGAGATAATCTCCGGTGATTTACGATGTGAACTAGCATTTACATCGCTATTTATAAGATCAGAGAGTGTTTGTGTAGCTTTGATGTATAGTTGCATGCAAACTGCACAAAGACGGGTATAAACATGATGTAGATAGGTATCTAGCGTTTTATGGATGCTCTTAAAATGAGAGTTTTTATAACTAAAGTTTGAACTGGAAAATACGGTACGGACTGTTTTTCTTTAAAAGGGAAAACTTTAAACAAACATATTTGTCTTAACTGCGTTAGGCATTGTTACTAAAGAAGTGTTATTCAATGTTTGTACAATAGTCAAATTATTATATAGAATTGACTATTTGTACTGGATAAAGACGCTTCGTCGCTCTACCGTGGATCTCCGCTGTCTAACGCGTTAGACGCCGATTCACGCGGCTCAGATCTTTATTTTTACTGTTAAATAAGGGCTAATATTGTCTGTGGACAGTTTCACTCTATGGTCTGACGGATATACTCGTCAAATAAATCACTCAAAACCAAAAATATCGTTGGGCAATTTTGAAAAATTAATTTAAAAAAATTGAAAGTGACGTAGAGCGCGCGTCAATTCCGCGGCGCGGGGCTTGCCAGCTGATGATGTAGTGTTTATGAATTTAATATGTTTTAGAAAAAAAAAAAGAGGTGGTACTCCGGGAGTGCTGACAGAAGTGAAAACTTGAACAAGATCGCCTAGAACATTGTCCCGTAACCTTATCTAAATAAAGAGCACAATCACGTTTACCAAAAATAAAAATAAACATATGAAACCTTTAAAGTAAAAATACTTGCATAGAATATTGATCTCTAAACTACTATAAATAAAGAGCACAATCGCGTTTACAAACCCTTTGAAGTAAAAATACTTGCATAGAGCATTGATCTGTAACATAATATAAATAAAGAGCACAATCGCGTTTACAAAAATGAGGTGTCGTCATGGTGTCGCGAAATCAATGATTTAGTCCCATCTCAAAAATGCCCAACGCACCTAAAGAAGTTTTCACTTCAAAAATGTTCTTTTTGCTACTCTATTAGGGACAGTTGGCCGGTTCTTAGTTCAAAATAAATGATAAGATTGTTTTTAAAGACATTAATTAAACTGATTTAGACTCCTAATGGAACTAAGAGATTTATTGAGTAATCTCTTAGTTCCATGTTAGTTATTTAATTAGAAATATACTGGAGAGCAGACGACGTAGATGGAGCGGTATTGGTCCCAACGGGAAGTTTGCAATTGAGCTAATTATTGTCTAGCAAGATGGAGTAAAAGTTTAGTATTTGGCAATAGTTTTTGGGATTCCGTACCAAAAGGGTAAAACGGGCCTCTTTTACTAAGATTCTGCTGTCCGTCCGTCTGTCTGTCCGTCTGTCACCAGGCTGCGTCTCATGAACCGTGATAGTTAAACAGTTGAAATTTTCACAGATGATGTTGCCTGTTGCCGCTATAACAACAAATACAAAAAAGAAGAGTAAAATAAATATTGAAGGAGGCTCCCTTACAACAAACGTGATTTTTTTGCCGTTTTTATAGATAATGTTACGGAACCCTTCGTGCGCGAGTCCGACTCGCACTTGGCCGGTTTTTTTTAAATATAGCTGCTTTGGTATCGGAATGGTTCATTTCACTTTAATATAATAAATGATAGTATAAGCAACATAATCAGACTATAATGTTCCCACTGCTGGGACACAGGCGTCATGTCTGTGAGAGGGAGTGGGATAATCCAGCACATGGGCCCTGTGCAGGTTGGCGGATGTCACATGTCTTATGATTATTATTTCTTCTAAAATACGCAACGGATTTTGATGAGGTTTTCAACATAATTTAGAGAATGTATTCCGGAAGGTTTATATGTACATATAATACATTAATAAGTAAAAAATCTTGATGCTTTGTCAAGTCGTAAAAACCTTACGAAGCAGGGGCGGGTCGCTTGTAAATTATAAACAAGACTTCAGACATTTTAATTAAAGAAGTTAACCACGGACTTTTACGGCTGAATACCATGCTTTGCGATGTCAGGTTGCTGTCAAGAGAACGGGTGAAGAAAAGAAGGAAGAAGTTCGACGGCAGTCAGTAACAGTCAAGGAAAGATCGGAAGGACATAAAACATCACGCTTTGTTTCCTCGAAGGGTTGGGCAGAGGTGTACCTACAGGACACCCACATTTCGCCAGTTATGATTAAGTCCCATGTAATAGGGGGCGAGCCTATTGCCATCAACCGGGCACGAATCCAGACTCCGGGTTACTACTGAGAAATTCCAGATAGAAAAACCCAATATCACTTAGCCCGACCTGGGAATCGAACCCAGGACCTCATGCTCAGCTGTAGCGCTTGCGACCACTAGACACCAACGAGGCTGTCAAGTTCTGCAGAACTCCTTCTTAATTACTAATACATCATTCGCATTTTATTGACACATTTCATTTATAGTTGCGCTTTTGTGATTGAAACAGAATCTAATTGCAAGCCTTTTTTCAGTTTAAAAAAATATTTAGTTAGCAAAAAATACCCTAATCTTAACATCACATGTGCCTAACCTACAAATGCTAGAAATATCGTCGTTATTAAAGAAATCCAATATAGTAAACCCTCTGGTCTAAGGGCCATATCACACTGGCGATTTGCGAGCGTGTTTCTAGCGAGTTTCAAGCGATTGTTTACCGATCTCGCTGAATGTGCGTAGCGAGCACGCCACATGTGCGCGTACCATTTCGCTGCGTTTGCGGAACGAGAGCGATTGACCCGAGTGCACAAAAGAGGGACAAGCGAGTGTACAATATTGTGGAAACGCGGCGAACATGTCGCGTGATTGCGGCTAGCTTGCTTCTTACCCGCAAAGAGCACGTTCACAAATCGCTTCGCTGGGAACGCGGTCAAACCGTCAGTGTGATAACACTCTTAAGGCCCGTGTTACAGAACCTCACTCTCTTGATAAAGTTTATGTAATATGAGCCTTAGAGCGGGCCTTTAAACTAGTTTTAACCGATCAAAAGGCTTCACGCTAGTTTTAGGTAGAGATGCCGCGAATATTCGCTACTATTCGGTATTCGGGATTACTCTAAATTTTTTTGTTATTCATTTAATAACGAATAATAGCGTCTATTATTTGACATTCGGGGAAAATTTGTCTCTAAATAAAAAAAAAAAAATTAATGAACAGAAAAACTATAGACTTAAAAATAATTAAACTTTTATTAATCTTTAAAAACACTTTAAAAAAACTAGTTTTTCTGCACGATTGGGATCAAGTCAGTTGCGGTTTTTTTATAAATCAAACCTGCCTCAGAAAATAAATAAACCACATTATTATTTGAGAATTAATAAACATTTTTTATATCCTTTATTATGTCGAGTAATAATGGCGAATATTCGATTATTCACCATAGGGAATGGCGATTAATCAGTATTCGACTACTCGCTATAACAATTATTCGCGGCATCTTAAGTAATACTTGAGTTTTGAGTGAAGTTCTGTAATACGGACCTAAGTAACTGAAAACGAAAAAGGTGTAGGAATTAAAAAGGAACACCCCTAGAAAGTTGCGTCATGAAATCAACTCGCTACCAATCTTTTCACACATGCTACAAAGCTAAAGGTTTTACCTTGAAATCACATTGCAAAGAAGCTTAAGTCCAAAATTATTTTTAAAATCCCTATGCGTGTCAGGCGACTCTCTTGATGGAAAATAAACATTTTTACAGTATAAGCTTGGAAGGGGTCCCAACCAATCTAACGCATGGGATATCTTATATTTCACTCCTTCACTAATATACTCGTCACTACAAAAGGCTTAACCCTTTTGAGCATCTGAATAAGGAGGACGTGCCAATTCTTAAACCGTCGAGGTGGTGATTAAGTTTAGGTACCACTGTTAGCGACACGCGGATCACCTTGTTTGGACTTTAACTAAAGTAGTTTTATTGCTGTTTTTCGCGGTTCATTTGTTGGTTTGATGAAATATATGTATAAATACAGTGTGCGACGGTGATTATTATAATACACAAGACAATTATGTTGTCCTTGCCCAATCACAACGTTAATTAGCTATTAAACGGATTACGATAAGGATTCAGCAGATACTGGAGATATTGTTGAAAATGGTTGATATTGGCATAAGGGTTATCAGGTGTTATTTTTGTTGCAAATGACCTCTCCTTCACGGATCCTTAACGGATTTCTGACGTATAACCAATAACCCTGTATATCTATAATAATAATAATAAAACTGAGGAGTTCGTTCGAAAATTTAAAAAAAAAAACGCTAATGGAAAACGAAGTAATGGAACAGGAAGCTAGTAAAGAGCAAAGATTAACTCGATCGATGGAACTTTGGGGAGCGTGGGCATTAAAGCTCAATGTCAAAAAATACCATCGAATACATGAACAGCCGCTAAGATTCCTTTAAATATAAAACAGCTAGACAATATGAACCACACATCAGATTTCAGATGTTTCCAGTTAGTCGCATTGTTATCCTTTTTTTAGATTAATACGTTACGCTTTGTCCGTGTTGATCCGCCTGGACGCGCGACGCTCCTTCAGCCGTAAATCCTGCACTGTTATTCTTCAAAGAATACGCCAACGATCTCCGCTATATTTGGCACGTCACCCAAAAAGTAGCGCTTTTCTAATCTTTTTCTACTTTTCATTGGATTCAGTACAGCGAATCGTATTTACGCCTCAAAGAAATGTCTAGGAGATTGTGTGTCGGCAAGCAAAACGATCCGATAAGCCATGGGAGCGACTATGGGAAGGAAGGGGGATGAAAGGGGAAGGGGGCAGGTGTGGTCCGAGAAAATTAAATCTGGGGTAAAAATAGAAAAACGCACTCCACTTTTGAAACTGAGGAAGATTACATTCCCGTCACTAAAATAATGGTCCTCATCGATAGTCCTGTTGGTCCTTTATTCCACGACCTACATATTTCTGAATCATACTTATTCTGAAAGTCAAAATCGCGCACTTTTCACAGTTTTTCGTTGCCACCAAGTTCTTTTTAATCGACAATTGTTGAAAAAGGGTGTTAGCTGTACAGGAACATGTCGTTGAGATGCACTAGGTTGCAAGGCTTGGACTACACTGCTGCGTGCTCCAGTAGCCCAGTGCAGCCGCGCGCAACTGACCTCGACCGATAGCGAAAGTGAATCAATACTCGCTCTTCTTGCATGTCACCTCTCCTTCCTACTTGTTAATTAGCTTATCAGGATAATTCATGTCCTTTTTGATGAATTCTACCATCAAATATAGCCGGCAAATTAAAGAAAACTGGCCAAAGGCATTCTAAATCACCCTAAATCTGCATTTCAAGTGGTTATCAGAACGATAAGCATCAATCAAAATTCTATCTCTAGTAATAATTGCGCTTTCAGAATATAGATACACTGGCGCAGGTAAATACAGCTATCTATCTACGTGACCCAGATCTGAATGTTTGTATGAAATTTAGCTATAAATCTCTGATCAGAGATCTGGGATCAATTAGGGTAGATCTTGCCATATGGCAGAAATTACGTCAACTGAAGGAAGGCTGCTGGAAACCAAATCGAAACTACCAAGAATGATCATCTAAAGATTTTCAGAAGACAGCATGTTCCCACTGCTGGGACACAGGCCTTCTCTCTTCGAGAGGGAGTGGGCTATAATATACCACGCGGCCCCAGTGCGTGTTGGTAGATGTTACATGTCATCGAATTTTTGGTCCTAGGACTTGCCAGTTTCCTTACGATGTTTTCCTTCACCGTTTTGAGAGCAGTGGTGATGAGATTATTTCCACAAAGTAAAGCGCCTGCCTGTGTTCGAACCCACGACCTACAACTCGTTGGTGCCTTTACCACTGGGCCACCACTGCTCTTTCTTTTTCGTTAGCAAGTAACTAAATAAGAATTTCCATCTCGCTTTTTCATTTTGGCATAATTTCGAAACTCCAATTTATCAACTTGAATTTATTTAATTCATCTTCCTAGCCTTATTCGGCCACCCCACAAATATCAGTAACTATAACTACTCTCCAATTTTCTCACTCTCAGTATTAGTATTTCAGTCAATTTTAATATAAGTATCCAAAGTCAATGGTTGAACCTTGTGCAAGTCTCGATCCAGCGCTTTTTGGGTATCACCCTTGGGAGCAAAAAAAAAAACATAAACCTACATGGGCACTTATGAAACGACAGAAGTTAGGTTAACGGTTTCAATTGGCGTAGCGTAGTCTACTCTAAAGCATCCAATATTCGAATACCTCATTAACCATGCACCTCTAACCTTGTTCGTCGATTCAACTCCTAAGGCCGTCACCTGAGCAGTTTGAATCCACACGAACAGCTATTTCCCAAATGCTAATAAAGTTAGGCCTAGCTTTTATTATCAGTTAGGAGGATCCGCTTTTCGTAGTAAAGTCCTTTGATCAAATTTGAAGACTCCTTTAGGTACTGTTTTCTCATCCGAAACTAACATGAAAATTACAAAAATCATCTAAATCATCAAATTCAAAATTTTAATAAAAACCATCCAAAGGCCAATCTTCTAATTAAAATCGTGAGATAATCTCTTTTATCTCCAGATCCTTAATTATCAACAATAAAATTCTTGGAATAACGAAGGAAGTGGAGTGTGAAGGATTATAAGGGGCCAAGAATGGTTCAGTACCCTCTCTGCCCACCCCAGTTTCTGACAATAGATGGGGAAATATTAGATATTAAATAGCTATTGTCGGACTCTCACGGTAGATATAAAGAAATCAAGGAGGTGTGAAATATTTTGTTTTAAGAATAAGACACAATGGATTTTTTGTTGTGTGTATGGGGGTACTTCATGTCAATAATACAATAATACCAGTATATGGGTGCCTACTTGTAATTTGTGATTCATTTAGAAAATAGATAATTTGATAAAAGAAATGGTGTAGGTGGGTGGGGTTGGAGGGGGGAGAGATTGGAATATACCCGAACCGTTTTAGCGTGGCTATAGCGGTCATTGACCCACCTACATTTTCTTGCATTCTTTAAATAAAGTTCGTTAACGTCCTAAATCAATATCTATCGTGATCTTCAGCATGTTCTAATAACGAAAAACCATACATAGTTTATTGTTCGCGTTCCAACGGAGAGATATTAGGGAAAGGGCAATGACCGCTATTGCCACGCTAAAGCGATTCGGGTATAGTTTAAGGTAATGTGCTTAGAATATCATTAAGACGTGACTAAATGCCAGTGACCTTGAGTGGTTAGCTTGCGTGTTCTGTGCTGAGTTCACGCAACGCGTCGTATATCCAGCCAGTAATAGGACTCGCCCATCAAGGACCGCTATCCCAAATTAGACGCATTATTAATTTATTATGCATAAATCAAAAGGTATTTTAATAAAACACGTTTAATAAAAGATAAATAATTAAATTGTCTTTAAAACGGTGAAGGTTTCAGAAAAATACGTTTGATAGTTTTTGCGTGATTCTCAGTTTTTTATCCGCGTTAGACATAACTTTACAAATTAATGACAATATGTAATATAAACATAATCTAAAATATTCACAGATCAGGTTATTAATGAAATGCTCTCATTTAACATTAGTAATATTTTTTCTAAATCATTAACACTACTCGTTTAGAAGTGATCTTTAGTATAAAATGATTAAAAGTCGTTTATTCTCGCCGTAAGCAGTTGAAGGTGTCTTTGTGACGTTAATGTCCTCTATTTTAGATACAATATCTAGGTATTCATAAAAATAATATTTTGTAAATTTTACAACTATTATGTTGTACTAGTTGTTACCCGCGGCTTCACCCGCGTGGATCTTAATTATTATTTTTTAAATAAAAGTAGCTTAAGTTACTCCGTAAAACATCAGTTCCTTATAGCATCTGCCAGTGCAATTCCCGTCATACCAGGTCCAGCTGTTTCGGAGATTAGCCGGAACGAACAGACAGACAGATAGACAAAAATGTAAAAAAATACTTTCATATTTATTTAGTAAAACGCTGTTATTTTGACATTACAAACAGACACTTCAATTTTATTTTTATTTTTAAAGTAGATACAGAAAATGTAAGGAAATTCGAAATCTCTGTGTTGTAAAGATTTCCGCCTTAAGCTCATGAAAATTATTTTTCCCGGTTGATATTATGATTAATTGTTTAGGTTACTACCTCAATCAAAGGATACAAAAACTTAAATAAACTGCCATTTCCTTTGATAAAAACTCTGTTCGACGAATTTAATCCGAAGTTTCAATTTAAATTGCGCAGACTTACCTTGCAAAGCTTTATCTACCTACTAACATACCTATGTACTACATTGGTACCAAAGTTATGTAAACTCGGCTGTATGAACCAGGACTTCATGATTCCATATTCGGTGCAATACAGAATACACAATTATGTTCCGTATTGCATTTTAAATAAAGCTTGTTATTGCGTAAACAAAGCTACAATATGCATGGTCCGAATCGCCCCGCACAGATCGAATTTGTCTGCAAAGTTTGAATGTTTCTGTACACAGGGCGGAGTTTAAAGCGGCGGTGTATGGCCGTGGTGAGGGGACGAGTTATTGACGCAGCCTGTATATGTGGAAATATATAGGTTATTTGGCGTGAGTATTGGAAATATTTTGAATTTTGTTGAAGCATGTTAATTGGAATTGAAAAAGAGTTGGATGAAGGCTGTAGACACTGGTCTACGGCTCTCATGCAACTCTCCTGTCGCAGGTTTGGTGGAAAAAAAATCTAATGAAATAAGCAGAACCTACCTTTGTGCTCTTCCATTTTATGTATTTTTAGGGTTCCGTACCTCAATAGTAAAAAAAAAAAAACGGAACTCATAAAGGATCACTTCGTAGTCTGACGTCGGCGCGAGCAGAATCTAATAAATAAATAAAGTGCGGTACGCGCTTATTATAATATTTTTAGGTCTCTTTTTAAGTTAATTAAACTTGGTACCTTTTAAAATAATAATTAATAAAATTATTTAATCGAAAAATTAATAAGCTTAATCAATAATCTCAAAATGTTCTTAATACAAATTAATAATTAACAAAGGCGAATAACGACCAACCGTGAAATTGGATGAGGCGCATCTTAGGACCAGTGAGGCGTATCGTTCCATTGGCCTCGTCTTAAATAGGGCCCTTAATACTTTGTTTATTGGATTAAATTATATTATCTTCTTTATTTCGTCTTAGCGTTTTATCAGCTAGCCAGGCCGTGTTTTGCCAGTTTGATCGCCGAGTACGGCAACGCCAAAGAAGAGAAACATCATTACTAAGTTGTGAAATTAAGGCATAAATCGTACAGATTACGTGTGAGTCCGGGTATACGAAAACCGAAAAAAGTTGGGTTTTAGTTTGTAACTTTTTGGAATTTCTCTTTATTGGCTCTCCATATTTTAATAGAATATTTATTGAATTTATTTATTTTGCACAGAATATATGTTTTAACAATAAGATGGATGAATGGTTTACAGAATCCTTGTACATTCTGCCATATTGGCATGCAAACATTAATTGGGTAAATAAATACTTTGAACATAATATTTGCTACAGTATATAAAATTGAATTAAATTTAACTAACTATAACAATATCTTATATAAAAAAAACAACTAAATTTACATAACAATGAATTATACCTATTTAAAAGGTTAACAATCTTTACCAGTTAAGAAGTCGGTTACAGAGTAATAGCACTTTTCTAATAGTAGTGAGATAAGTTTCTTTTAAATATTCGTGAAGGTTGCTCTTTAATGGAGTTTGGGATTTTGTTATATATTACTGGTGCCATACCAAAAACACTTTTTTTTAAATAAAGCAGTTCTGTATCCACCTGTGTACAATAAGTTTTGGTACTGTGATCGCAAAGTAACAGTTCGATGCCGATTTTCATTTAATGTTGTAAATAGATATTTATTAGATTTAACAAATAAAGCTATTTCTAGAATATAGATGCATGGGAAGGTTAAGATTTTATGGTCTTTGAAAATAGGTACACAACTATCTGTAACTGTTTGCAATGTTTTGTAATGTTTTGCATCATATTGAAGAACTCAAAAACATGAAATTTGCATGATTTATTTACCAGTGGATAATTACTGAGTACATTTGCAGATCAATCATTTAGTCCCCCATTATCTACGTGCGAAATATTTTTAACGATGACGTGCATAGATGGACATCAGTGGCTGTCAGGATTTATAAAGAATGTTTTTTTTTTTTTTTTGTAAAAAAGTTATTATTTTTCACTTTTTCGTTATACTATGTAAATCAGTAACAGGAAGTTATTATAAGATCATCCACATAGAAAAAGTACGAAAAATACATATTAATGAAGCTAACTCAAAAACTACGCAAGTAAAGGTAATACAATTTATATGGGACCACCGCGCAAGTTTCCTAGTAATGAAAAAATAATTTTCAAAATCGGTCCACAGTTGACGAAAATATCGAGGGATTACATAAAAAAAAAACAACGAACATACAAGCTCCACCTCTTTGGAAGTCGGTTAAAAATGGTATCTATTATAGTTACAGAGGTATTACAAATATATGATAGCATAACAAACAGTTTATTTTCTCGTAAACTAATGCCTTTTTAATAGAACCACAATTCAAAAATTAAGAATATTGTTAAAAGGTCGCCAATGTCAACTATATTCTACCCGCGCACCATTGTCTGCGGCGGCACATTAACAAGTTGAAACAAAAGCTCTCAACGCGAGCAAACAAAGAAAATTATTACCTTTCCCACCATTAATAATACCTTAAACCCCTTGTTTGACACATTACTATAATGGAGCTGTCATCTGAACATATTTCGCGACTTCACGTTGCTTCGGATCCGGCTCGAAGGACCAGATTTTGTAGACCCCTTATTTTAACAACGTGGCCTTTTTGTTTCGTACTTGGTTGCCGAGACGGTGGGTCTGTGAAGGTTGGTGCAGACAGGGTAGAAATGTAGCCGTCAGTCGCAGGTGATAACTGGATCGAGTAATTAGAAACTGACATGCCAGTTAATAACTGTAGATAACTTTGACGTATATACAACGTAGACGTGAAGCGAACTGTCGTGAACCGTGACAGTCTCTGCTCTTACGTATTTTTAATGAGCTTTTCCTTGTATTTATTTCCACAAAATGTATTTCTCGCACCTAATAAAACCCGCATCATTATTTCCGTGGAAGTAAGATATAAGTAGTCCATTTAATTGGGTTTAAGGATTGGTCGAAGGATGGTTTATTGTTATTAATGAGGATACTAACGCTTCCTTATGATCAAGTGATCAGTTTTAAATAGAGTAGACAAGATAATTTGTAACTCCTTGGTTGATAAAATGAAGTATTTTGTACCCGACAACGGCGAAGCAAAAAGGAGGGTTATTATTTTGACCGGTATACAGTATGTATGTTCGTCTGTTCCCTCATAACTTCTAAACTATTTATCACAATTTGCCAAATGAGATATCATTGAAAGCGTATGTAAGCTATGTGATGTCATATTAAATTGAATATAGCACCCTTCAGCGGACATACGGGCATGAATTTAAAAAAATGCCATGTTTGGTATCAAATAAAAAGGCTTAATTGGCACATTTCAAAAATATATATAATATAACCCCAAAATAATAAAAATAAAAGTAATGGTTATAAAAACTAAAACCCAGCTACGACAAAAAAGACATCACATACAGACAAATTAAAAATCCGGAGTCACACATAATCTGTCCGGTTTATGCCCCCTAACACTTAATGTGATGTCTTGTTTATACCCTTTTTAACTGATTTTTTGTCGTAGTTAGGTTTTAGTTTTTAAACTTTTATTTTTTGTAGCTCTTAGTTTAAGCATGATCTCATAAATAACCAGACTTTACATTACTTTTATTTGACTAAACAACAATTTGATTTTATAAAACATTCAGTGCAGCACGCCTCAATCCTAACAAAAACAACAAATAAGAATTTCCTTCATTAAAACACACGATTACGTGCTTCCAAACATTTGTTTGAACTTCAAAGTGAACGCCCGTTCGACAACAAAATGAGTAACTGCAAAACTAAGCTCATGTTGCTATTCAGACAGTCATTAATCCCAAGTACGGGCAAAACTTCGGGCTCAAATTAGTGTGGGGTCCAACAAAATCATTTATATCAATTCTCTTACGCTGGACGGTGGGAATTATTAAAACCCCAGCAGGGCCGTGGTTCGCAAAGGCTTCTAATTAACTTCGGTTCACGTACGGGAAGCTGAACAGCTGTTGCTGGCTAATGCCTTCTTGGTTATGGATGCCTGGTATATTCGGTGCAACAATGTCGTGCATACGTGCCGGTTACGGTTTAAATTTTGTACATTTCTGTATTCTGAAGGGAAGAAACGACTTCTGTACTGTAATAAGGTAAACGTTTAAGCAAGATTTCAGTGTTCAAAGCATAAAAGGACCAGAGGCATTTTTATAAAACACAACCAAAGTCAACTCTAAGTAGTCAGTAAATCTAACACGGTATTTTAATTCTGAAAAATCGCAGACCACCTACAAAACTCTGGATAAAAACATTTTAAGAAAACTCAAACGTTCATAACAAAATCCAACGTGTGCAATGCACTGTAAAGAGCGATAGGGCACCACCTGCAATGAACTATCGGTTTATTCCGAATGCTGAACACAACATCACTACGTTTATTTTCAACAAATACCTAGTTTCACTCCACATCGTTACATTCTATACAGACGGCCTGCAAAACAAATAAACTGCATTTTGAGAAGAAAATTTGTAAAAAAAAACTCCTCACTCTGCCTAGGCTTTTCCCAGTTCTGTTGGGGTCGGATACTAGTCTAACCGGGTGCAGTTAAATACCAGTATTTTACATGAAGCTACTACCTATCTGACCTCCACAACCTGTAACGACTGTCAAAGATGTACCAATGACAGTCAGTATCAACGGCTTAGCGTGTTTTCCGAGGCACGGAGGGGTTACGCTATGTAATGGATGGTCACCCATCCACGAACCAACCGCGGCAAGCGTAGCTTAACCTTCGATCGACTCGTGCGGCTGTTATTATTTCGCTACGATCCCTCGTCAACAAATCCAAATCATAGATGAATACAGATGGGGCACTCCGCAGTTTGATATGAAGTTAAAAGTACGCGGTGGGCCCGTCTTGCTGGGCTAATTCAGTGAGTGTAACGTAGTCAGAAGATATAAGAGTCACGCGATAGAAAGAGAAGTAACTTCTAGGTGAATATAACTGTAGGTGATTAGCGCTGTGGATCTGAATTGCACTTTATTGTGTTGTAGCAAGAGTCCTTTTTATTTAAATGATTTTGCGGAGTGTCCCATCTGTATTAATCTGTACCCAAACAAAAACTCCTAATAAGCAAAATTAATTAAAACGAAACATTCGCTATTCAAACAATGCGTGAATAGATCCTAAAAAGCAGACTTTTCTCTCAATTTACGTCATTCGATCTTCCTTTGTTATCGTCAGCAATTAAAAGAGGAATAAAAATGGCGGAATTTTAAAAGCTTCAATATGCCTTTTAAAATGCTTGGTGGATTTCATAGTGATTTTGCGTGTTTTTTTAAGTGAGTGCTGGGTTGAATGCTAAATATTTTGGCTCTGAAAATATTCGGGATTGCTATACAAGAAGTACCGTCTACAATAGATAAAACTATGTAATTGAATAAATTATACTTAGGAACAATTAATGATCATAACTTTTTCCTTTGAGTTTTTATTCGCTACATTTTTTTTTTTTTGGGTGGGAAATTATCAAATAACTTCTCCCGCTCTGGGCGGAGCGGGAGGGCGTGTCAGACTCTTACTGACTAAAACCCACGTGTTCCTTCGGTTGCCCTGTTACTGGGGGTCACGATCTCCCTTTCGGTTTTCTTCGCACCCCCGGCAGGCTGAGACGCGCGTGGAACACAACGCGCCGTCGACCCGGGCCTGGTCCGGTGAGCTACTCATTGCGCCACCATCCGCAAGCCCGCGCCTACGGTAGCCGGAAATCGGCCTGCGATTCCCGACGCCCTGGGCGTCTCCTCCTGTGGCGGGAAATTTTTTCGCTACCTATGATTCTGTAAGTAGCAAACGCGAATAAATTAGCATCATTATATTCATTATTAAACACGCCATATATTATTAGGTAAGTCCAATACGGTGGGGTAATTGCGTAACTCACTATGACTGATAACAATGCCATTTTTTTAACAATTCAACAACATTCATTGCGTTATTTAAGTTGTAGACCACATGGAATTTTTCAAACAAACGATGCAATAGATTTTTCCTTCAAAATCCTTCCGATTGTGAAGCCTGTGACGTAATTGGGGTGCTGGTCTTCAAAAATCTATCGATCATTTAACACGATGACCCAAGTAACTACCTAAGTATTAACTATGTTCACCTCTTAAAATTGTAGCACTTTTTGAAGACACTTAAAAAAAAAGTACCGTCAAACCCAATAGCGGCAAAAGTAACTTTTACAAAAAAAAAAATGAATGAGGCTTACCCACCTCTAGTTTCCGGCACTAGGCGGATAAAGGGGCTCTTAAAATTCGGCGCGGCCAGTCAACTCGGGTCCTTAGCCGAAACCCAAATTATACATTGCGACTAAATTGTCTCCGTTGGCCTATCCGCTCGATTTTGAGATGTCTGCGTACCGTCTGCATAATCGAGACGAAAATATTTGCTGCCGGAACTCTGAAATCTGAAATATTTTTCTGTTTGTGCTTACGGCATTCAAATGGTTTATCGTTTATATTAAAGTTGGTTGACTTTTAAGCTGATGACAATAACAACTCAAAATAATGAGCTCGATACGTTTTAATGCTCCGTCAAATTCATCAGGGATCATGAGCAATAAGAATCGTATACAAAGAAAACAATTTGGTGGCCGGGAGTGCCGACAGAAGTGAAAACTTGAACAAGATCACCTTGGTGGAAGAAAAATACTTGTATAGAACATTGGTCCGTAACCTTATCTAAATAAAGAGCACAATCGCGTTTACAAACAAAAAAATACTTCCGAAACCTTTAAAGTAAAAATACATGCATAGAACATTGATCCGTAACGTAATATCAAAAATGGCAACGTGCCTAGAGAAATTTTCACTTCAAAAATAATCCGACTACGTTCACATATAAAATCCCTACCCAACCTAATACAAAACACATACGTTTTAAAGTAAAGATTCGTTTAGAAAATGACAAGCTTGTTAGACGTACACTCGAGGTGAGCCTTACATTTCCGACGGTACCTACAAAACCGAGTACACTCGAAAAGTTAATAATTCGAAACCCGTTGGTGTACTTGTCTGATTCCCCATTCATATTCATATTTATTTCGTTTCACCTATTCGCCCCAGGACGCTTCACAAAATTTAAATTTAAATCCTTAATTTTAACAAGATACGCGGCGTAACTTATATTCAAATTTTCTCTTTAAACATATTGCTCGGCGGGTCGGAAGCAATCTTCATTGTACAACGATTCCAAATCAACGGTGTTTAAGTATGATTATTCGCGAAAATCTCATATTTATGTAAATTAGACGTCAAATGAATGCGATTGTTGTTCTTTGTTCGACTTGGGTTGGTTGCTTAGAATTCTATTGAGGCTGAGGGTATTAAAACATTCATAAGTATAGGTTACTTTCAAGTTTATTAAATTAGAGGATTAGAAATTAATTTTCTCTTGAGACATATGTTATTTTTTTCTGTTTTACTTAAGTATCTAGTTTTTATTTAGGTAATTTGTTCTGTGCTAGGCATGGTCATTTGAACTACTGTGATAATAACCAAAATGCTTTCAGTTCATAGCTCTTGAATTAGTATAGAGTCCATGGGAAAACTGAGTTTTAAACTCAAGATAGGCAACACTGTTGTGGACTTAAAGTTATAATGGGTGTAAAAATATGTAGCCGAGAGTTACTTATTTTTCCCGTTATTAGGAATTTTTTTTTGTACTGGACCATACGTGGGAACTTTCCAGGTATGGAGATATTGAAGGGCAAAGTTTAAACTTTTTTTAAAGGTTACTTTTATTTTTGTTGGTTAAAGTTAGGTTGAAAACTTTTAATATTCCCAACAAAAATAAAAGTCTTTTCCCAGCAATTATTTTAGCACAAAGTTACATAGTTTGATGTATAGAATGCGTAGATGACGGCTTCGCGAAGGGTCTTGTTACACCCTCTGTAAGATATCAATCTTCAAAATTAATAAAAATACAAGAAAAAAAACTAAAACCCAACTACGACAAAAAGTCAACTAAAAAGTTTTCAGTAATTAAATATCCGGAGTTACACATAATCCATTCGAATTATGCCCTAACACGACGTATGACTCCCGATTTTTAATTTGTCTATCTGTGATGTCTTGTTTATACCTTTTTAGTTGACTTTTTGTCGTAGTACCCATAACCAGAGGACGATAAAGACGCTTCCAACGATACCTCATTTCTCAAATTGTGATAAGTAGTTTAGTTATGAGGGAACAGATGAACATACATACATACATACTGGTCAAAATCATAACCCTCTTTTTCGAATTGCCGTGGTCGGGTAAAATCCGATCTCTATTCCACTGCACCGCGAAACCAGTAAGCTGTCATCTTGAACCCTTACTAATTTATGAACTCAAATAACTATGGAGACCGCGACCAAGGAATGCAATCACCATTCAGTTAATTAATAATTCTAGACCGGTCTGAGGACGTAAAGTCTGCGGTTGTGAGGGTACCCCTCCCCCTCCTATTAGTACTCCGTTTTAATACTGCCCACATTTAGCAAGAAGCATTCTCTACATATTAATTTTACGAGACTACCTCTTATGCTCTCGAACCCGACAATTTGGCTTTTCACAATTGCGGTGTACCTCGGCTAGACATCCGAATATAGGGTCTGTACATATATTTATGATGTTCCTATTAGACTTTGCATAGTACTAGAACTGAGGGTTCTTCAAACTTCAGGTTTGTGTATGGGCAGTTAAGCTTTTAAGTTTGCAAAGATTTTATTGAGGCGTCTTAATTGGGTCGTTATTCTTTCAAAATTATATATTTCTTAGTTTATATAATATATTGAATGTTTCTTTGGTCTAGTGGTTGCAACTGCTGCTGGGGTCTTGGATTCGATTCCCAGGTCGGGCAAAGTGATATTGTGTTTTTATTTCTGGAATTTTTGTTAGTAGCAGCGCGGAGTCTGGATTAGTGCCTGGTTGATGGCAATGGGCTCGACGCCTATTACGTGGGACTTGCGAAATGTGGCTGTACTATAGATTTCTACACCTCTGCCCAGCCTTTTGAGGAAACAAGGCGTGATATTATGTTGTGTAAATAATATTTAATTGTATTGCTAAGCTTCGTCATGTAGCTAAAAGACTATAAACAGTTAACTGATTCAGGCGTATCCATTATATGCAGTCTGCGTTCAGCGCTCGGTGTGGCAACACGCCGTGTTTGAGTTCGTGACAAGTCAATCGTCATCCTGAGGATGCGTCGTTGAGTGGTGAAACACGTGTCGATTTCTTTCAGGGTTTTTTATGGCTCCTTAGAAATAG
Source organism: Omphaloscelis lunosa (assembly GCA_916610215.1). NCBI lineage: Eukaryota > Metazoa > Arthropoda > Insecta > Lepidoptera > Noctuidae > Omphaloscelis > Omphaloscelis lunosa. Next base: position 8,522,355 of record OU744247.1, read on the forward strand.
CTAAGCCAAACAGGTTATCTACGTCTATTGTACTTAAGACTATAAGCAGTTTAAGACAAGAGGGCAAAGACAAGGGATACCGGACGTGGTGATTAAAGATGTAATAGGTTATAAAAATGAGTAAAAAATGAAACTATTAATAAAGGTATTTAGGTTAATATAATAAATACCTGAGACTGAATTTATGATCACAATAGGAACGGTCTCTTTTATTTAAAAAAATCCGATTGCAAAAAAACATAACGGAAAAGAGAAAAACAAGCATTATAATCAATAGAATTATGGTATCGCAGGATCCTAAACTAAAACCAGACTACTCAAAAATCACGCTCTAAAAAGTACGAAACAAGAAAATATTTCAGACAGAAATCAAGACATGGTCAAGGTAAATCCGTGGTCGCATGTGTACACCTAAAAAAATATAATGGCATGCGACCACGGCTTTACTTTGACCATTTATGTACCTATGTCTTGATTTCTGTCTGCAATATTTTATTGTTTCATACTTTTTAGAGCGTGATTTTTGAGTAGTCTGGTTTTGGTTTTTGAACTTACTTTTTATCTAAATTTTTTTTTATGCATGACTTTATGTCCTCCGAGGGTGCCATATTGCATTTAATGTGACGTCAGAGCCTATAACTAGCGGACGATCAAGAAGCTTCCAATGATATGATCCAATGTAGAAGAAGCTTCCAATTCCAATGATCTGGAGTTTAGAACTTATGGGTACATACTTACCGCTAAAAATCATAACCCTCTTTTTTGCTCTCCTCTTTATCCATTCGAATTATGGCCCTAACACGACGTGTGACTCCCGATTTTTAATTTGTCTATCTGTGATGTCTCGTTTATACCTTTCTAGTTGACTTTTTTGGCGTAATACCTATAACCAGCGGAAGATCAAGACGCTTCCATTGATACCTCATTTGTCAAATTATGATAAGTAGTTTAGAAGTTATGAGTGAACAGATGAACATACATACATACCGGTTAAAATCATAACCCTCCTTTTTGCTTCGCCGTAGTCGGGTAAAAAATATTAGCTTTTCTGCACTCCTTCTCCATATAAACTTTAACTGTGCTAAATTTCATACTCCTCCGAAGTTAAAATGATTTTTTTTTTTGCCCAACACTAAGTAGTTATTTTTCCTGTACGTTTACAAACACAGTTAAGTCTAACCGTGCATGAAACAAATGTCTTATTGCTGTCACGTCAAAATAAATAATACATATTTTAGAACTCGATGAGGTCATCCTCCTACCCCAACCCTGATCTCATCCTCCTGACCTCATCGAGTTCTAAAATATATATTTCTCGTCACTCATTAATATGAGATCAAAATTATCGAGACCCAATACAGCGGGGCAAGACAGAATAAGAAGAAAAAACTGACACCCGCCAAAGATTTATTATTATGTTGACAACCTTTATCCTTATGATTTTATAAACATCGTTTTCCTCAATTAATTTAAATATCCGATGAGTAATAAATGTTGAAGGTCAAATGATGAGGATTTTATTTTTGTTTTGCTTCAACCCTAAACGGCAACTGTTGATCGGTACGACCTTATATCTACCTATTCAGTATTTACGACTAATATTATAAATAAAGAAAGAAAAAAGATAAGTCGTTTATTCTTTCTTTTATTTGTTTCTTACTGTGAGGAATTTCTATTTTATTTATTTGACCATTTATATACACAAATATATCAACAGACAAGAAAAAAGAACAGAAAAATACGTACAAAGATGATGCTTATTTATAAAGAAATCTTTTCCAGCATACCTGCGATAGGAAAGTAGATAAAGAGATATAGACAACGTGTGTAAGAGTAGAGAGAAAGAAAAATAAAATAAAAACAATTCATTTCATAAAATTAAACAACTAATAAGAGAATATACTTACAGACATCATATACTTTTTGGCTCTGTCTCTACTTGCGAATCCTTAATGGCAGGAGTAAACCAAGGAGCCAGAATATGACTTTAAGTCGACGAATAGGGGCATGACGATCATATAAGCCGAGTATCGTTTTGTTTAAAATGTGAACCATATCGTTGATACATGAGCTCCGTCCAGTCGATGCTACCAGCATCACGCAGCAATGTCTCAAAAATATATTGCGGCATACGTTTATTTTTTTTTATATTTACTATCATGTCAAAAATAACTAGATTATAAATCAGAAGTGTCAAAGTGTCATAATTATGTAGGTATTTTTTTGATCACATTTTTGAAAGATGGCGTTGTAAATGTTTGACTTTCCGTTAATATTTAAAACTAAATCTTTCCGTTGATTTCTTGTATTTACAGATTCTAAGAGTGCTTAAACGGATAACTTAAATAATGACCACAGTACCTTAACGTAAGATTTAACGCTTAACATTAAAAAAAAAAAACTTTTAATATAGTCTCAGATTTAACCAGGCTGACCTACCTCAACCTACCTCCTGTGTGAGTGTCAGAGGTAGATAATTCAGAGGTCGATCAGTTCTTTTGAACTAAGTGACCTCTGTTAACTGGCCTCCAAACTGATAAAAATAATCAAATCAACGAATAAAAATCCATATCGCAGAATAATATGATGATCCGAGGCGTCTAGAGTTAGAAACAAAATTTTCCTTATTCATAATTTTCCTTATCCGATTTGTTTGTCAAACCTATTAATATTTCGCGATTAAATCTTGAGTATAAATATGGAGGGAAATTTATTTAAAGCTTCACACAATAAATCCACATCTCTGCGAACGATTCTCGTATTCTACAACACGACAACTATAATGGCTGCCATCAAGATCACCTTCATTCTTCTGCTGGTTGCCTTTGCAATGGTGACCGTCACCGTCGAGGCTGTCCGTGTCGAACCCTGTGACCAGGTCTGCAGCCGCACCCCTGCTGAGAGGGACGAGTGCTGCAGAGCTCATGGCTACTCCGGCCATAGCCACTGCTGTGTCGGCTACAGTTGTTATCGCGGACAAATGCACTGTAACTGACGGACCTTCGCAAGTGCAACAAAATCTTAGTGGTTTGTGTGAAACCCTTCGATGTGCATCATTCCAAGAACATTCAGAGGTAATCAAGACCTGTAATTTATTGTAAAACATCAAAATTATCAGTGATTATTGTAAAGTTCTACTTCTTTAGGATTCAGCATGTGATTTGGGTTATTTGAATAAAAGATTTTTTTTTCTTACTTTCGTTTCTGTTTGAAGCATTAATACTCGTTTTCACTAACTTTAAGTCAACCAAACCAAATGTTAGCAGATCCCTACGCAACAACTCCCTTTTCACCATTTGTTTCGTGCAGACAACTCGTAAGCTTCGAAATTAAATTTTTGACACTTGTCTATGGTTATTAAGGCAAGTTTCAAGTCTGCCAATATCTTTAGAAATCTGTTGCTGGGCACCCCGTTAGAGTTGCCTAAGCATTCCGCAATAGTAAATTGTCTAAGACTATAGGGTGCCAATTTTTTGCATGTAGGCCAAACGATTAGACCAAGTCTTATATGGGGTACGTCAAATTACATATAAGCAATAGCCTTTTTACCAGGTGTCCTTTCATTTGTTTACCTTTAACTGTTGTTATTAATTTATTCTTGAATCCTATCTATGTAATAACCAATTGAACCCCGCAATGCAATGCCTGAAGCTCTGCGACTATCATCCTACCGAAGCACTCAAAGACCCGAAACGGAATGTCTACTAAGACGTTGACAAACCGCTTTGCAGCAATACCTCGGCACAGGACTTTGATCTTTAAGCTAAAGGAATAGGATAGATAGTGTTGTGAAAGGTTAACAGCTAATTGACTGCGCGATCTACCACTGTTTGTTTTGCGATGTCGGAAAGCGAAGCGCGTGGATGTGGTAAGTGTACAGTATACTGCTAAACTAGATATTGAGATTCAATTGACCTGTGGTATTCGGCCATCTTCTCCTTTATGCCCATATCTCCTGTTACTTCGTTTATTGCCCGTAGTTCGACCGCGTAGTTCTACAAGTAAGACCAAGGGTTTTTGAAGTGAACACTTCTTTAGGCGCGTTGGGCATTTTTGAGATGGGAAAAACAATTGAACTCGCGACACCGTTACCGACCCCTCATTTTTGTAAACGCGATTGTGCTCTTTACTTATATTGCTTTACGGATCAATGTTCTATGTAAGTGTCTTTACTTTTAAAGTTTTAGAAGATTTTTTTTTTAGTTTTCATTTCTGTCGGCATTCTGGGAGTACCAATGCTACTTTTTTTTCGGTGGTATTAATCGGACCATGGACAAACAAAGTTCTATCAATAGTACTAAGAGCAACTTTGTTTACCCGTGGTTCTATTAAAACTAAAGTGATGACCTCTTTGCATATAAACTTAATTTAGGGGAAAATGTTTTCACCCCAGTAGAGACAGTATTATGGGTTATGGGGATGGTGATATGCTAGATTTGGTTTTCATAAAATCAAAATGGCGGATGTTAGAGAACAATAAGTTATGTGCACCATGACCATCAAAATATAGGTCTTAAAGAGACGATTCCTAAATATAACATTTTTTTTTTCATTGATGTTTTTTTTTTCACAAAATGTTGAAAAAAATTAATAAAAAAAAAATTTATAAACCCGACTGTAGCCAAAAAGTTTAAAACAAACTCACTTTTCAAGCAGTCTGATGCAGTTGGTGGCATCAAATCTGAGACTGAACTAAAATAATTGCCACCTACTGCATTAGAATGCTAACATTTTTCATCTGGTAGACCTTGTACATTAGCTACATATTATTATAATAAAAACAAAAAAACAGGTGATAAAACAGGTCATACATAATGTCAAGCTTAACTACGTACAGTTGATGACGATGTCGAGATCAACGACTCAATGACAGCTTGGCCAGAGTCAACTGGGCCCGAATAATAATACGAGATACTAGGTACGTCGTCAAAACATCTAAAAAAGTGGTGTGTACCGTCGGCATGAAAATCTTAAACATGAAAATCTTAATTATTAAAAAAAAAAAAAAAATATTTTAAGTGAAATTGAATGATATGAGTATGTTTTGCAATAAAGACTGCTTTGATTTATACAAATATTTATTCATTTAAGCAAAAATCAGAATCGTCGAAAACGTCTTCTTGACTTATATGTTTTAGACTACTGTAAATTTGATGTGCAAGAGTGAGACAGAAAACTTTTCTATTGTCATCAGATAACCGATGCATGTCATTTTCTTAGCAAAGGAACGCTTTTCTTTTTTAGTTCAGACAATTTAACTAATGAACTTAGGCTAATTACGCCTATTTCAATAAGATACCTATGTGTTATAATTAAAATAGGCGTTGTAGATAATTATGTTTTTCTGCTTTGTATGTAAATAAAAAACCAAAAACACTGTTTTTTTTTCGTAATGATTTATTTTAAAACTAGCTGGTAGTTCCGGAGATTACCCCCTACTTACAAACTGACAAACAAACTAACAAACATACAAATTTTATTTTTTTATAATATTAATATAGATATCGATTTCGCGCCTGACCGTACAGATCACCGTAATTGGGAGTGAAATATCTGGTATTATTATTCAAAGAAGGTCAAAAAGTTTTGAGAAGATCATCATTTAAATATTATCCATTTAAAAATACACGTCTTCAGTTATATATTTTTATAGCAAAAATACGTTTATTAAAAAGTCTTAAGACGATTGTTCTCAGAATAATATCGCAACTACTTTTAATAAACGGGACTTAAATTTAATTAATGTTTATGAAGTGTTCTCACGTGCTTTACATATTTATATTAAAATTATCATCTTTTTAATAATTGTTCTTCAGAAAGGTCAGGTGCATAGTACTCGCAACTGGCATGCGTGAGTGACCAGATGTGGGAACGTAAAAGGAGTATGAATGTAAGGTTTGTAGCTAGTGGCGTTCTGTAATTTCAGAGAAGAAGGCGTGAGTTTACGGTAAGTTATATTATATTTTTTTATTCAATACATCCACTTCATAGAAATACGCTTCATTCACCTTATCATCAATTCAGTATGAACGCTAAATATAATCTGAAGTTAAACCTGATATCCCGAAACCTTTCATTATCAAAAGGTCGGGATGTAGTCTCGCCAGACATTTTCCTAAGGCTTTAGTGAAACCACATACTAACGTATACCACGTATACGCTTCGTTTACGCTGTGATCTGTTCATATAGTATTTGACGAAAATGTAAACAAACAGGTCAGGAAACGTACCTATATTATGAAATTGTGTAGTGCCACTTACAAATTGCATGCGTTGATAATATTATTATCTAATAAAGAAAAATACATCTGTAGGGTGATTTACAACAAAAATTTTGGGTTTAAGTAGACAATTAAAATCAAAATTTTAATTGTAAATCACCTTACAGATGTACAGTCGAACCTGGATAAGCGAGAGTTAGAGGGACCGCGATCTATTTTTCGCTTATAGAAGTTTCTCACTAACTCGAGTTTCTAGCTTATACAGGACTGGCCTTTCTCACTTTTAGGGGTTGAGGCGAGTTGGGAAAGGTTGAGAGGAACAAAAACAATGTTAGTTCTAGGAAATTTAAGAATAAGTCATAAATAGCAGATGTTAAATTACGCTCGACTGTCGGTTATAGAGGTACAGGGCAGTAGCAGTCTCAGTTATAGAGGTCCACGAATGATGGGACCTGGCAATGACCCTCATTTATAGAGTTTTCTCGGTTACCCAGTTTTCACTTACCCAGTTCTCACTTACCCAGGTTTAACTGTATTTTGTTTTTGATAATTGACGTTATTTTTATATTCTTAATTTTCGTCGATGATTTTTCAATTACAATTTAATAAAATTATTCATACAAGTCTTTTTGTAAAAACCATAACATTGAAGCCTGCTTAATACAGATGAATGTGACACTAAAGTCGAATTATTAATTTTCTGGAGTAAAATGACAGGTGCTAGCTGTCACCGAGCAAAATAATAAGGTCATATTTCTATTTTAATATAAATTATATATATTCAGAAACGTTGAATGAACTTACTCGTTAGTTTAATCTAAGTAAGTTTGATATTAAGTGTAAAATCTAGAACACAATAAATATTTTTCTTTAATATTTAACTAAGTGACAGCTAGCACCTGTCATTTTGCTCCAGTGAATTAATAATTTGACTTTAATCCCTTTATCTGTGGTGGCGAAAGAATGTAACCAGAACAGGTTTTGTTTACACTTTCATCAGAGACTTTTAGAGCAGACTATACGTTATTATGACGGCGTAATTTAGTTGCCAAGAGTTTTAGATGCGATCCTAGTTTGTTCCTTGTGTAATTATATTTTAAAGTTTCATTTAGAAGTTTTTATCTGAAGTGTGTATTTATTGAAGACTAGCTGCTGCCCGCGTCTTCGCCCACGCGGACCCTAATTATTTTTCTAAAATAAAACTAGCCTAAGTTACTCCTTATAACATCAGCTAATTGCCGGTGAAAGTCTTGTCAATATCGGTTCAGCCGATTCGGAGATTAGCCGGAATAAACAGACAGACAGACAGAAAGACATTTTTTTTATTTTTTATAATTAGTACCGTATTTAATTTCATGCATTTATTAAAAACCTGTTATTTTGAAATTACAAACAGACACTTCAATTTTATTTATTTGTGTGAATGTATGTAGGATAGAGTATATATTACATATATTATATATTTATATACATTTTGTTGTTATTTATCGACGAGGAAATTGTTGTAGTATTTTCCTGATACTGGTAGCTTAAGGTACAGTCCTGTCAATGCAATAGCAAAGTGTAATAGTCAGTACATGCGTCAAGCGTGATAAGTAATTTCCTTAAATCGTTAAGGTACTGTTGTGGTTATTTCCATTGGTCCTTCTTGTTCAATCGTGGTCCTTTGGTACTATTTTGTAGATTATACAGAGGGATGAGAAATAGGGTGTAAAGTCCACTCATACTCTACAGAAAAGGCGAGGATTCTCCGACCAGACGGGTGTCGTATTTGGTGGACAACTGCCCGATGATTGATGTCGGGAAGTTATATTATATATGTCGATTGCGTGGTAAACCTTGCTTGCGCGACGCAGGATTTGTGTGACGTCAGGTCTTTGATGCGTAGTTCGTACGTGGTGATCTAAATGCCGCCACAAGTACCTATCTGAAAAGTAAAAGAAGTAAAATTAGAAGTGTTATTGGGTTTTTCTATTAGGAAATTCTCAGTAGCAGCCTGGAGTCTGGATTATTTATTTATTTAATACTCCAAGCACATAAATGTATATAGGCGGACTTAATGCCATAGGCATTTTCTACCAGTCAACCTTTGGGTGATGCAGAGACAAACAGTGGTAGGTGTAATTACGAAAAATTGAGGATTAAAATAAATCAAATATTAATATACACATATTCCTATTACAAACCGATTCGAACCGATTTCGAATCGATTGGATTTGTGCCCGGTTAATGGCAATAGGCTCGCCCCCTATTACATGAGACTTAAACATAACTGGCAAAATTTGGGTGTACCAAGTATGGGTTTACCTCTGCCTAACCAAAAAAAAAATTGTTAATTTTAGATGCTCCTTTTTAGTTGTTACTACTGTTTGTATTTCCTGTGCGTGTCCCAAATTATTATTATTATTTTTTTCTTTCTTTTCCCTAACCCTTCGAGGAAAGAAGGCGTGGTGTTATGTTACCTATCTGAATAATCTTAAGGCATAAAGGGTCTTTCAAACAGGCGCGACACGCGACGCGACACAAAGACACCGCGTGTCGCGCCTGTTTGAAAGAGCCTTAAAATACTTGTTAAATTCTGTAGATACATTGAGTGATTGTTATTTGAGGAATTCAAGATTGATATGCCTGAATTCTGAAATTTCGGTATTGGTTTAGAGAAAGGATTGTTTCAATAAATTGTTACCGAAACAGCCCTTAAATTTATTGTAGGAATGTTTTCTACAAAAGCAGTTTGTGGTTAGTCCCACCATTTATCTTAAATCTAAAATCGTTTCGATAAAATCTTGCAAGTTTTTTAGTTGGATGAATACTTGTAAATTACATTAAACTTAGTTTTTAGGGTTCCGTACCCGAAAGCTTTATCTCGTGAACCGTAATAGGTAGACAGTTGAAATTTTCACACATTGTTTATTTTTATTGCCGCTATAATAAAAAATAATAACCATAAAAGAAACGTGTTTTTTTCGGCTTTGTAGGGGTCTATACCTGAAAATGAAAAAACGGAATCCTTATAGGATCACTTCGTTATCCGTCTGTCAACACCATTTTTCTCGGGAACGTTTATAGGTATCAAGTTTAAATTAATATAAAATACGTAGGTTTACGGTCCCTAAAAAAAATCAAGCTTCTAAGTTAACGCAATTAAAAAAATATGGCCATTATGCTACATATTTTCTTTTCTCGTAAATAAATCAAAACCTACAGGGTACTTGCCTTTGGCCTAGAATCATGGTATTTGCCAGGAAGCAAGGTCTCACAGCACAAGTAATGGAAAAATTCTGAAACTCGTTAATTTGTAGTTTTATCATATAAAAAATATTTTTTTGCTATTACAAACTTACATTTGCAGTTGGAGAATTGACGGTACACGTATATCGAAGTATGTTTTTTAACTACAAAGTTAAGTTTGTTTTTGGGATAAATTCATCCCAACTACGAAACCCTTTACTGAGCCGGCCGGTTTTTTACTTGATCTTAATACGCTAAGGAACCCTTCGTGTGCATGTCCGACTCGAACTTGGCCGGTTTTATTTATGTTCTTTACTCTTGATTTTTTTTAAAGTTCGTAGAGACATGTCTATATTAACTTTAAAAAAAATCAAGTGTGATTAATGATAAAGATCTAAATATCCCGATTTTTATAATGTAAGGTTTTTATAATGGGTTTATTTATCCTTGTTCTTAGCTAGCTATATCATAAGTTATCATTGAAATAAAATTACAAATTCACTGAAAAAAACACAGTTTTTGTGACTACTCAAATAGTTTTAACAAATATTAATCAAATATGTAAACCTTACACGTACAACCCTTCATTTCTAATAATGAAACTACAATTTGATTTGACGAAATGGAAATCTTATTCCAACTGTATTCATATTTGACAAGTGACGCGTGAAAAATCTCCGCAAAGAGCATATAAGCTTCAATAATCCCAATCCCGGAGAGTTTCGTAGTTTTGGAGTAATATTGTGCGTGACAGTTTGCGTGTTAAGGGCAGGGTTACCACGTGAGAATTTATTGGAGATGAAGGGAATAAGCGCACTACTTTTTTCGAGTTTTTTTTTTATGTGTTCACGTTACGTTTTCATTTTGCATAGAGGTGATTGGATGTTATGGTTAAACCCAATAAAATTGGGAGAGAATATTTTAGAAGAGGTAGGTAGGTACTTACTAAGACCTTTACGAAAATTATCGTCGGCCGAAAACCGGATATTAACACCATTAAATAATATTACCTACTTTATATTACACAAGGAACTTAGGTAAGGTCTATTCAAAGCCTTGTTTCCAATTGATGTTATTTCCACTTAAACAAACATCAACTTTATATGCGTGTGAATAAAGTTGATTTTAGACTGACTAGTACTGTTGAAAAAGTCATAAAAATACACAGTTGTTTACAGTTGTTTTTCCTAAAACTCGTGTATGTTTACATGTTTGACGACTAAATTGCGAACGCCGATTACATTTATCCTTCGCAGCCTTGTTCTTCATTTGTGAGTCCCAATGAATACGTTTTCATGATGTTTTTTTTTTTTTTTTTTTGACAAAAACTGTATTATATTTTATCATTTTATTTTCCTGATAAAATAATAATCATTTGTGTGTGCCAACCCTTAACAAGTTGCGTATGACGGAAACGAGAATGCCGGTCGTGCGATAAACGTTCCGTTTCGTTCCGTACCGTACGTATGTTTGTTGTAGATAACAGAGTACTATCTGCCTTCCTAATGAAAATATGCGGCACAATAGCCAGACGGAGGTTAGTAATAATCAGGAGCTTTGCGGGAAACGTTGCGTTAGGAGGCTGTTATGTTATAAGTAGGAGTATACTTTGTTTGTGATGAAGCTCAAACAACAGCCTAATATTAAATCACGAAATACGTTTATGATTTGACTTTCATTTATACAACGTGACCTGGTTAATTGGGATCAAAAGGGACCTTCATTATTTATCAATCACTTATAAAGGCTTTCTATTTACCTAGTTTCCCAAATAGTCAGGTTTAAAATGACAGTTGTCTTATTTACAGAGGCCGCCGCTAAGACAATTCAGGAAATGTTCCGTTTTTCATTTATAGGTGAAAATGTTCATTTAAAAATGCATATAGAGATGGGCCGACTATGACTGGCCGACTAGCTGACTAAACATAAACAACATAAACATAACATCACGCCTTGTTTCCCCGAAGGGTTGGGCAGAGGTGTCCCTGTAGCAGGCACACCCACATTTCGCCAGTTATGTTTAAGTCCCATGTAATAGGGGGCGAGCCTATTGCCATCAACCGGGCACAAATCCAGACTCCGAGCTGCTACCGAGAAATTTCAGATAGAAAAACCCAATAACATTTAGCTCGACCCGGGAATCGAACCCAGGACCTCATAGACCAACGAGGACGACTAGTCTACTGCAAAATGGCCGAATAGTTGGCCAAGCCAATCATTGCTTTCGGTTGAGTTCGTGTGACATCGGCAATGTTCGTGTCTACGCTTACGGCCGCGGCGCCCTGCGACCAGGCGGACTTAATTAATGGACCTAACGAAAGGTTCTTATTTCTTCCTATCCTAATTTCTAATCCTATTCTAGATTGCACTGAAAGTAAACTGTAAAACTGACTCTATAGTAAAAAATAATAACAGTAAAGATTTCAATTTCATTTCAATCACTGTCTTTCAAATTTTTAAGCATATTAATACGAGTAAAAAATGACTACTATATAAATACATATTTTATATTTTCATACTAAATATATATTTACATAGGTATATAGATAAATTATTAGTTGTCTTACTTATACAGGCGATTGAACTACAAAGTCCCAATTATAGAGGTAAAAATCTAAAAACCTATCAAAATCATTCTCAGCTATTAAGGTTTAATCATTCCCTGTAACAGAGGTATTTCAATGCAAAGGTGTCAGAACCTCATCGCAGTGATCAGTAATAGAGGTTACTCCAGGGCCCACTTAACCAGGTTACACAGTATCTAGAAAATAGACTTTTTATCATTGACATATAAATCAATGCTATTTTTTTTTTTATAAAATCTTAAAAAAATTATAGAATCATTTTTTTCGAGCTTGAACAGACAGCTGAGCTGCTGGGAAGTTTGTTGCGCCACTTCTTCTTCCCAGCTAAAGCACTAGGAAGTGGTGAAGGGTGGGCGTTTTGGGGGACTGTCTTATGTAATTTTGACGTTCGAATATTGCTGATTTTCAGCCTAGTTTGAATAAGTGACTTTTGAATTTTGGATTATGTCAGTTTCTGTACATCATCATTTCAACCGGAATCACCCACTGCCCTCCCCTTTCTTCTGCCTTACTTTCCGGTTCCGTGTGTCTCTCATCCAGGTGTGTCCCACGACTTTGACGATATCATCCACCCAGCGCGCTTTTAGAAAGCCCTGGTTTCTGTACATAATTTAAAATTAAAGTCGCTTTTCGTGTCTGTCTGTATGACCGAGTTGATCTTCTGAACTTTGCAACGAATTTTGACGCGATTTTCACTATAATTAAGAGAATGTTTTCCGGCAGGACTATGTTTAAACTTACATATAAAATACGCAACGGATTTTGATGCGATTTTCACCATCATTTAGAGAATGTTTATTAATATACAACTTTTTTAAAAATGTAAGCCTACACTGTCCCACTGCTGAGTAAAGGCCTCTCCCAAAACCTTCCTTGCATCCTTTTTCAGGGCGACCTCTACCAACCCTTGTGCGTCTAGCTCGTCTGGCCACCTCTTCCTGGGCCGGCCTCGGTACCGCCGTCCATCCTCAGGCGCCCACCGTGTGGAGACTGTTGCCCAACGGTCAGGATGCATGCGGCTGTCATGACCCTTTCCAATCCCATTTCAGCTTGCCAGCGTTTTTGCCTACGTCTAAGATCCCCGTCTTGGAGCGTAGCGTGGTGTTGCGTGTTCTATCAGTTCGTTTTAAAACTTACATAATATAATAAAGAGATCTCGATTTATCAAGTCATAAAAACTATGCGAAACGGGTGTGTCGCTAGTTGAAATGAAATTGCATTGGCTATAAGAGAAGGCAAAGAAACCATGGATGGATCGTGTGAAAGATGACTGACAAATATGTATGGCGTCGACCCCAAATAAATTGGATAATGCAGGTGAATAATGAGTTTTAACACAAATTACAAAACTTGTTTCAAGCAATGATTATAAAGTCACGTAACTTAATTATAAAGTTGGACATCTTAATATTACATACGACTCTGAAATAAACTTTGTATCCAAGTTATATGACTTATATTAGTCGTACTTTGTATCATTAATATAACGGAGCAAATTGCAATTAGTATCAATAACTTCTTGAATGCACGTTTGGGATAAGTAATGCTATTTAAAAGTTGTATTTAAGTTACCTCATGTCTTCTTATTACTTCTGAAGGACTTCCATCGTAGGTATTGTCCTGAATTATCTTGTGAATAAAGACAATTTTGCCATTATATTTTTTTGCTACTCTAAGGCATATTTTTTTTAAAAATTTTCCTTGTGAAATAGTTTTTGGGTTTTAGTATGTTCTTTGAGTTTAACGATAGGAAATGTTGTTTCGACCCTTCAACGTCCCCAACGGTTCTTATGCAGCTACACTTTATTAAAAAATAAAAACCCGACTGAAAAACATATAACTGGAGGCCTACCACCAGCTCCTGAAGCAGTATTATTTTAGTATTACTTCAGTGGGAGAAAGAGATGTAGCTATACGTCCTGTAGACGTCCGTTCATCTCTTTCCCACACTGAAGTAATATTAAAATAATACTGCTTTATGAGCTAGTGGTAGGCCCCCAGGAAAGAGAAAAACAAGCATTATTGTCTATTGAACTTTGTTTTTGTTTTGTAAGGTATTGCAGGCCAACAAGCCAATAACTTGAAATATGGTGGTACTTTTGTTTGTTCCGCAACTGCGATATCTTAAAAAAAAAAACATAGTTCAATAGATGATAATGTTTGTTTTTCTCTTTTAATTTTTTTAATAATGTGCTTTTTAGTTTATTTGTGTATTTGGAATTGACTCATTAATAGCTTTTATTTGATATTAATATTGTAGAAATAAAAAAAAAACTTTTTTTGTATTTGCTACCGCAATTAAGACGAATTTAACGACACTTCATTATGTAAAAAAATCATCAAGCCGTTTAGGCTACAGAGCGTGCCAAAGAAATAGACATACATAGATACTTTCGAAAAACATTACCCTCCTTCTAGGGCAGGCGGGTAAAAAGGCCTCAATTCTTACGTTTTCTTGCAAAATAAAATAATTGATCTCTTTCGACGGCATGTTATAACTTTTACATCTCTCAGACACCAACCAATATTAAACTTTATTTCGCATTCATACTTTAACGATGTCAAGCATCCTTAAGAGTCATAAATCGCCTCGCAGAACAGCAGGACATTATTAAAATAAATCTTATATTATTATTATATTAGGGGTTTTTTATACATATTATTATATAGTTTACTTACGTGTACTTATTATACTTTATTTTTACGTCTTTAGTTTTCTCGGGACCCTAGGGTCCTGGACCTTTGAAAGGCATACGAGGGGCCGAAGCCAACTCACAGAGGCCCGTTAGACGTTTTTAACGAAATGAGGCACCAACCGACGACTATCCCTGTATGTACTATGCAAGTGCACGCAAGGACAACCCCCGGTTGGTGTAGGACTGTTGCAGAAAATGAAAACAAAACATATTGGGTTTGGGTGGCTATAGTGGATTGGTTACCTAGGAGGACTATGGAAGGCCTATGTCCCCTGCCTGATCAATGTTATGGTATACACGGATATATATATATTATTATAGTTATTTTGAAAATTATATTTTGTATATATTCGTTTAAACTATAATATTTTTCTATTATTTTTTTTGCATTTTCTTATTAAAAATTATTTTGTTGAACCTATTATACCATTCTGCGGAGACCATCCGTTTATAGTAAAAAGGCCAAAATTCTTTCCTGTTCTCTTGCAAAGTGAGTGACTGATATCTTCCAATACTATAATATAACCTTCAATTAACATCTCTCAGACACCGAACAATAAAAAACTTAATTAGAATTCATAGTTTAACGATGTCAAGTATCCTTAAGAGTCATAAATCGCCTCGAGGGACAGCAGGACATTATTAAAATACCGCATCACAGTTGTGACACGTCTCTAATTAAATTTCGCACGAGATCGTAAAATTTTAACTACCCTTTAGAGTTTAAGACAGTTTATTGATGTTAGAGTTAGTGTTGGAGGATATATTTGGATGGCCGTTAGGGGGTTGTGCATATATGACTGTACGGAATGATCAAGGTTTGGCAGAGTTGATGTAGCAAACTTTTGAGTACCTAGTCAAAAGTTATATTTAATTTAACATTGACTAAAAATAAAATAAAACGTATTTATTTATTGATGTTAGAGTTAGTGTTGGAGGATATATTTGGATGGCCGTTAGGGGGTTGTGCATATATGGCTCTACGGAATTATCAAGGTTTGGCAGAGTTGATATAGCAAACTTTTGAGTACCTAGTCAAAAGTTATATTTAATTTAACATTGACTAAAAATAAAATAAAACGTATTTATTTATTGATGTTAGAGTTAGTGTTGGAGGATATATTTGGATGGCCGTTGGGGGGTTGTGCATATATGACTGTACGGAATGATCAAGGTTTGGTAGAGTTGATGTAGCAAACTTTTGAGTACCTAGTCAAAAGTTATACTTAATTTAACATTGACTAAAAATAAAATAAAACGTATTTATTTATTTCAGATATAATTCTAGTCCATAGTTTTCAATACATTTAAATTATAAACTGTTTAAAAAAATCTAACCAGATAATAATCCAAAATAAAATATTGTGTTTAATCATCGATCACTAATAGTTCTTTATTAGTGATCGATTTGTTTAATTAAATATAATTATTGAAAACTCATTAAAAAAAAAATGTCAAGAAATTATAAAAAATTCAGAGCGGAAAAAAAATCTAATATAAAATTGTCAAAGTCTCAAAGTGACAAATCTTAAATATAATATACAATCTAACACCATTAATTTATATTATGAACAAGTATGTAAATATAAAAAATAAAGTGTAGAGCTCATTAAATATCAAAAAATTCATCTGCATCGCTGTCAGTGGGAAATGTGCCCAAAAGGCTGGCAGCGTTGCCACGTTGGATGGCAATGCTGATTCTTTGACCTAAAAATTAGCCGACAGTCATGTGAAGAGTCGGGTATATTATATTTAAGATTTGTCAACAAAGTACCTATCTAAACTAATAATATCATAAATAAGATATTTGATTTTTTGTATGTTTGTTTGTAATGGATAAACTCAAAAACAACTTAACCAATTTAAAAAATTCTTTCACTTATAGTAAGCTACACTATTAACGAGTAACACGGGCTATATTTTATCGACTTCCATGTGAAAGAAATCGCGGGCAGAAGCTAGTATAAAAATAAAGTAAACAACCTTATTCAAAAATGTGTCATTCTTTAAAAATGTCTATCCTTCAATATCTTTCTGCTCGTGGCCAAGCAATAACAGCCACATGGGTCGATTCATCAGGTTAAGCTATACTTGCGGGGGTTGGTCCGTGGATGGGTGACCATCTTGACATACCTAGACTCCTCCGTGCTTCGGAAAGTACGTTGGTCCCTTGCTACCTTTGACAGTCGTTACGGGTCGTCAGAAGCCCGAAAATCTGACAACCAGTCTTACCAAGGGGTCTCGTATTACCCAGTTACTGGGTTGTGGAGGTCAGATAGGCAGTCGCTCCATGTAAAATACTGCTATACAGCTGCATCCGATAGACTGAAAGCTGACCCCAACATAGTTGGGAAAAGGCTAGGCAGATTGATTGTTCCTTCAATGTGTTTCTGATGAAGAAGTGGCGGTCCCGACAGCTCGGCTATCATTCTAGAACAAAATGCAAGCAAAATACTTAGGGTATTAGGATCTCTGCTCCATGTTTTAGCAAGTGTAGACACCGTGAATACAAAGCTTCTTAAAAATATACACAAGCTGGTCCATATGCATCTAGCTTTTGCCAATGAACGCCATAATTCTTTTTGCTTCTACAAGGAAAACTTACTTAGTCGAGTGGTTTTCCTGCAATCAAAGAAAAATACTCCCGGTCGTATATAATTCTAATACAATACTAACACATTAGAAACACGGTAACTTAACCTTATGTACACAGTGGCACAGTGGGCCGAGTAATGAATGCTCCTGAGAATAATAAGCTAACAAAAGAAAATCGCTATTTGTTTTCCGCATTTCTCCTTCCCCAGCGGCGGATCACGTCATTATTCTATAGATCGAGGCTTTTATTCTTTTTTGGGTTCCGTATAGAGTTCGGGTATTATTTACTTTCGAAGACTAGCGATGAAAGTGATTTGTGCACTGTACAGGTGCAAATACCTACGTATACGTGTTATTATTTTCACTTTTTTATTTTGTTTGTATTTTGTGTCACGAACTGTGTCCAAATGAGGAGCTCGTGGCTTAATAATAACACCCGCACGGGTCGATCCATCAGGTTAAACTACGCTTGCCGGGATTGGTTCGTGGATGGGTGACCATCTTTACATACCGAGACTTCTCCGTGCCTCGGAAAGCACGTTAAGCCGTTGGCCCCGGCTGTCATTCGTGGATCTTTGACAGTCGTTACGGGTCATCTGAAGCCCGAAAGTCTGACAACCAGTCTTACCAAGGGGTACCGTATTACCCAGTTGCTGGGTTGTGGAGGTCAGATAGGCAGTCGCTCCATGTAAAATACTGGTATTCAGCTACATCTGGTAAGACTAGAAGCCGACCCCAACATATTCGTAGTAGTTGGGAAAAGGCTAGGCTGATTGATTGTACTCTGTCAAAATAAACGTTTTCTTTCTTTCTTTTCTTTATATAATGTTGCCTTGACTGCCTTGTTCGTAAATGAACAATAAACAATGTTTATGGAACAATAGTGTCCATAAACATAAAACTTGTAAACCAGTAGCAAAATGATTTTAATCTTATACAGACCCTCAAAGACACGAAACAACTTTTGTCTTTACAATTTTTTAGGTTTCCGTTCCCAAATGGTGCCAACGGGACCCTATTACTAAGGCTCCGCTGTCTGTCTATCCGTACGTCTGTCATAGGGCTGTATGTTTTGAACCGCAATAGGTAGACATTTGTATTTAAAATACAATAGACGTTGATATATTTAGTAACCAGTTCCGCTAACTATTCCCAAAGAGCTATAAAACCCTTGAAGCAATCGAAACGTGTTTCACCTCTCACCGAGGCATCCTCAGGATGACGATTGACTTGTCGCGAACCCGAACACAGCGTGTTGATACACCGAGTGCTGGACGCATAGAGCTGTATTTAAAAAAAAATGTAGTGTTAAATATCGTGCGGTGGTACGGAAACCTCCGTGTGCGAGTCCGACTCGCACTTGGCCGCTTTTATTGAAAGTCGTGTAGTAATTAAAGATAAATATAATATAAAACGTTCCACTTCACGAAGATATTGTCTCGTTTAGCTTTTGTTTTCTCTCCTATAGATAGATTTTCATTTATTGTTTATTTAATCTGTGTCGAAAAGAATAGTGCCCGGGTGACACGAGGCTAGTTTTTCAAGCTAGGATATCAAGATTGTGCTAGTAAGCTAGCAAGCTATTTACTCCGGCCTCGGTTATATAGAACTATCCTCATTTTTAGGGTAGTGAGAAAGATACTAAGCTAGTGTAATAGTTTAACAGGATGGGATTTTTGACGTAGTAGCGTTCACTATCAGTAATTTTACAATCCTGGCTTTTGTGCTACCCTCGTGTGGCCGTTAAAGCTAGTATCCAATCGGATCATTTTACTCTACGGAATAAGTCACTGCAATGCTACTGGCTTAAAATTTCTTAGCTACGAATAAACAGCTCTAGCATGTGCTAAGCTAGGATAATAAGCCCTAAAATTACTTGCTTGATATCCTAGCTTCAAAAACTAGCCTCGTGTAACCCGGGCATTAATCTACTATATAAAAATAAGTCGGGTTTTCCTTCCTGACGCTATAACTCCAGAACGCACGAACCGATTTCCACGGTTTTGCATTCGTTAGAAAGGTCTTGGGCTCCGTGAGGTTTTAGGTAGGGTAGGTAGGTAGGATAGGTAGGGTAGGTAGGTAGGGTAGGTTGGTAGGATAGGTAGGGTAAGTAGGGTAGGTAGGTAGGGTAGGTAGGTAGGGTAGGTAGGTAGGATAGGTAGGGTAGGTAGGGTAAGTAGGGTACGTAGGGTAGGTAGGGTAGGTAGGGTAGGTAGGGTAGGTAGGGTAGGTAGGGTAGGGTAGGTAGGTAGGGTAGGTAGGTAGGATAGGTAGGGTAGGTAGGTAGGATAGGTAGGGTAGGTAGTTAGGTGCGCCGTAAATAAGTTCTTAATGCTACCCGTGCGAAGCCGGGCCGGGCAGCTAGTGATTTATAACTTTATAAGTTACCGTTTAAAAA
Source organism: Omphaloscelis lunosa (assembly GCA_916610215.1). Lineage (NCBI taxonomy): Eukaryota > Metazoa > Arthropoda > Insecta > Lepidoptera > Noctuidae > Omphaloscelis > Omphaloscelis lunosa. Next base: position 8,542,081 of record OU744247.1, read on the forward strand.
AACAAAAGACGATATACAATGAAGGAACAAGGTAAACAGCCACTTGTTTTTTTTGCGGGTAATGAAGCTTTTGCTTGTTCAATTAAAAATACAATAGCCGTAACAAATTAGTCTACTGGTTGTAGTCGAGTTGTTTTTACTTTTACTTTATATTTTTCCGACGATGTTATTTTAGAATAATTTTGCGTTGTCGGTCATTTACTTTGGCTTCTATTGTCCTTCAGTTCTTTTGTCAAAAGCTACAGAATTCTTAAAGGCCAATTAGTTGATTTTAAAACTGTTTTAAGACTGTAACCACAGTATAATTAAGTAACAGTATTATATCTTCATAGAAAACGGCCGGAACGACGCGCATTGAAATCTCAGTGTATATCAGTACACAACGCAGGGACGCGGAAGGTTTATCTACCGAGCAGCTGTAGGTAATTATTTCAAGGTCACTGCCGAGATATAATACTGTGTAATTAACAATATGATTACACAGTATAATAATTTATTATACATACTGTGCTGTAACCTACCTATTATTTAAGGCTTAATAATCGTTTGAATACAACGTATTCTACCCGTGCACCTACCCTTAGTACACCTTTACATAGAAACTGGAGGTGTTACTCCAAGTTCACATTTTATTTTGTCAGTCACCTTCACGCTTATCAATTCCCGAAATTGTTTTCAACAAAAACACAGTAGAATTTTTTAGTAGAAAAAAGTTCAAAAAATAACATCTCTTATTCCTTTTTCAAAGAATAAAATAAAACGCAATACCTCCGTAATACCCTCACACATCGTATTAGTCGAAAATAAAGTTCTAACACAAAATGTAACAAGTTATAAGTGAGCGGGATTGTGACCAGACTACACCTGTTTGTTCCCACTGTGCCCACGACAAGAGAGTAGGAGGCTTCTTAAGTTTTCTTTACGTACTTAAGTATTATAGTCGAACTCTTAATTGCATCACCACCCTAAGGTCACATGTCATTTGCACGTCATAAAATAACGTCTCGACATTGACTATGTTATAGTGTCAGATCAAATAAAAATACAAGAAATAGCGCTGCAAAAAATACAGTGAAGCATGCCAAAACTACACCTCCGCTATGTGCATACACGCTCACACGCACACATTTACAATCAAACTACACCTCACTAAGTGCACACATGTTTACGAAACCGGCCTCACGTCACAGCGCTATGTCTTGGTTTTTTATTTGATCTGAGGTCACACTTAGATGGTTTCAACCAATTTCAACACTTTCAATCTTAATATTACCTTACGAATCTAGTTGCGCCAACTTAGTCATTCGTTGATAGTTTCATGTGTAAATAGATGACTTCGTTCATTATCATCCCTACTTCGAAAGTTCTAGTGGCATTTATAAAAGCGGGTGAGTTCGAACTAGGGATGAGTATACGTCGAAATCACTTTTATATTATTAATTTATCAAATAAAAACTAAGTTTGCGCAACTAGTTTCGTAATGTAAATCCGGCTTTAGTGAAGCTTTAATTTACTGCGAATGTTTGTCAAGAGTGATAATGTTGCTGTTGGTTTAGCAAGTTTATGTTCATGGACACTATTGTTCCATAAACATTGTTGATATCATATATTTATATTGATTATTCTTTTTATTTATGTCCTTTTTTAAATTTTTTATTGTTCGTTTACGAACAGGGCAGTCAAGGCTACATTATAGAAAGAAAGAAAACGTTAATTTGGATAGAGGAGTCTCGGTATGTAAAGATGGTCACACATCCACGGACCAATCCCGGCAAGCGTAGCTTAACCTGATGGATCGAACCGTGCGGGTGTTATTATTAAGCCACGAGCTCCTGCTCGTGGCTTAATAATAACACCCGCACGTGTCCAAATGAAGACATTTGGACACGGTTCGTGAAACACAAAATACAAACACAATAAAAAAGTGAATATAATAACACGTATACGTAGGTATTTGCACCTGTATATGTGTCTGTATAAAACTGTGTCTTTGCTCATTTCATTTTTCAATCTGAAGTTATCAAGAAAGATAAAACATTAGAAATTAAACTTCTGTGTCTGTTGAGAGCCTAGTGAAAAATGTACTGCCCACCACAACTTATAGAAAAACATTGAAGTTATTTCAACTTATTCAGTAGTCGATATTTTGTCCTTATCATAAAATCCACCAAAACACCTCTACTGTTGGACATTGGTAGTAAACGAAACATGCCTCGACGTTCATTGTCCCTTTAAATCTCTTGGCGGACCCTCCATGTGGCCGCGGATGACTATCACTGGAAGACTGGACAAGCCCGGTAGTTATAATACTTACCGGCTCTTACGACACTCCTGGGAATCGATATCCTAATCTATTCTTAGCCAAAATCATACATCATACAGCCAGACAGTCATCGTGCGATCTAACATCATAAAAGTGTTTATTTTCAAACATGCAAGACGCCCATTAAATCTTGAACCTTCACACCAGCGCTGATTGTTAAGACATACGTCAATAAAAAAAACGTCAAATCGAGTACATCAGAGGGCGTCTCTAAGCCTGTCAACGAAGATACTGGATCGTCCGAAAGTAGTTCGAAATTTTGGAGTGAACCCTACGCCTGATGAATTAACTTTTCGGATGGGTAAAAACACAACAGGCGCTGCAAACTCGACTTAGATAGCGATCGCTTTACGACAGAAAAGCCGGTCGCAAAGTCCTAATGGAGTCTCTAGACGGTCAAAATTCGCAGGACAAGCACGAAAAAATCATGTGCTTGACAAGCAATTTTGACCGTCTAGGTGTACCGAATTCGGTCGTAAAGCGATCGCTATCTATGTCGAAACTGCAGCCCCAGGAGTAGGGACAACTGTCAAAACGTGGTGTCATTCATTCTTAGTCCAAGCTCAAAATTAATCATATCTCCGTGGGAGTAGGAACCACCCGTAACTTCGGGTGAAACTTAGGTTTGCTTGCGGAGTAGACCTCCTAGATTTAGTTTTGTTTTTCTCCGCGTTTCAAGTTATGCTGGTCTATATAATAAGACCAGGCGAAACTACCCGACACATTGACGTAAAATAAGCAATTTCCTTTTGTATCAACCAAGGTGTTTGCTGTTTATGACGCCAGCTTTACGATTTGTTTATATTTGAACCACGGAGCGGTTTTAAAATCGAATTTCTAAAGTAGTTTCAATAAACGTGAACGTAAAATGTAATGTTTTATTAAAATAAGTTACTTAGACTGTCTGGTTTGCGTTTATGTTGACTTTAGTAGTTTATAATTGTTTTGTTGCCACAGTCACAGATGAATACAGATGGAATACTACGCAAAATCATCATTTAAATAAAAAGCGACTCTTGCTACGACACAATTAAATGCAATTCAGGTCGCACAGCGCTCATTACCTAGAGTTATATTCACCCAGAAGTTGCCTCTCTTTCTATGGCGTAACTCTTATATCTGCTGACTACGTTCCGCTCACTGAATTGGCCCAACAAGACGAGCCCGCCGCGTACAATACGCGCCACGAAAAATGAGACTTGACCGCGCCTCCCGCCGCTCCTTCCGCTGCCCCGATGACGCCCCGGCGCAGACTTCATACCTCTAAAGAGACTCATAAATCGTCTATTGCGCAAGTCAAACCACGTGGTGTGTCAAGTCTCATCTTTAGTGGCACGCACTGTACTTGTAGCTTCATACCTAAAATGCAGAGTGCGCCTTCTGTACTATTCTGTCCCACATTATTAAATTGTGTGTTTTTGATGGTCTGTGGGTGTAATGGACGGTTTGAATAGGTGGTCGATAGTTGGAAAACTGTTGATGTTTATCCTTTAAATTATTCTAGTTTTTGGTCTGCAGTTTCAAACTTCGGTATTGGACTAGTGCAATCACTTAAATCAATTAGGCTCTTTAAACGTGGAAATATTTCATTGAATGTTCTAAAAAATTGTATTTTAATTGAAGTCCTTGACTGTATAAGACTTCAGCTTCAGCCATACCTCTAAATTAAAACCTTTGTTTACATAAAAGCGAGATTGTAAAGAAAACTATATACAACACAGCGTTTGTTTTCGACGTTCTCTAGCAATGGTTTCAAAAAATTCTGTTCATATTTTTAAAATATCTTCCCAATGTTGATTGAATTACTGTTTTTTATTTCTTGTGCGTGTCCCAAATAAAATATGTTTCTTTCTTTTCTTTAAAGAACCACAATTGTGGACACAAACGATTGTGTCACAATTTTTTGACTATTTTGAGGACGACCTCAAAATAGTCAAAAAATATACAAAACAGCGTACAATCAAAAATTCACATCAGGGAAATACCAATAAAAGACTCGAATCAATACATCCACAATAGTGGAATCAAAACATCGTGGATGTCGGTTGAAAAACACTGTAATTTTAGTCAGGGCACATTCTGTTGCCTGTTAAAAAAGAAACGCAAACGTGACAGGAATGAGGAACAAAATGGCCGACGGACTGCATGGACGAATGGACACGGAATATATTAAAGTGGAGATGCTGGTTTGTGGAGCTGTGCGAGGAACCGTGCACTTTGAATAGCTTTTTTTTGTTGGGTGATGGTTAAGCTACGAAAGTAGGTACCTTACGCTTGTTCAAGAATAAATGAACATAGTTTTCAATTTTATAGTCACCAATAATTTGCAAAATCCACATAGTTTTCGTCAGGAATAAAACGCGTTACGTAACAGTAAACTTATATTTTTTTATTCTTCAACACGGTATAATTTACGCTTGTCACATTTTCTACTAATATATGCGCCCCTTATCGGCTACTCATAATGGCGAACGAACCAAACACCTTTGCGATGTCAATTTATCCCACCATTCATAGTGCGGGAGCTTTTAATGAGATTGTTTCTACTGACCAATAAGAATAAATAAATCAACTAAAATACTTTAACAAAAAAATCAATTACTGATAAATTCATATTACAAGATCATTTATATGAAACTAGACAAGAACCTTCTCCTGACTGAATAAACACAAAAAAAGAATTAACGAAATCGGTCCAGCTGTTCACGCGTAATGCCGTGACCAAGCGAAATAGGGATTCATTTTTATAGACAATTAACATTGTCTATAAAAAATTACCCCACATTTTTCTGAATATTCATGAAAAATTATCGAAAAATAACTTTAAAAGGGGGGTCTTAAAGGGAGATTTTGACTTTTTTTATTATTTCAATTTTTTTCTTAATCAAAATTTTATGTACACTATTTACACTTGGATTTTTTTTTAATGTTTTTACCTCCATTTATTGCATAGTTGACAAATTTTAATAAGAATGTTAGTTAATAGGACAAAATAACTAAAGCTTTTAGAAATAATAAACAAAATCCAAATCGAGCCAATAACATCGGAGATATGGCAAACGCTACTCAAAACATAAAAAAATTTAATAACATGAAAATATTAAAGATAGACCCCTCTTTTAAAGTCATTTTTCGATAATTTTTCATATATATACGTATAGATAGGCTAGCGACCTGTTTCGCACGTTTTTTACAACTTGACAAAACATCGAGATTTCTTAGTTATATGTTACTTTAATAATAACGTATTATACACATAAATCTTCCGAAATAAATTCTCTAGGCGATGGTATGAACCTCGTCAAAATCTGTTGCGTGGTTTTGAAGAACAACACGGTCATACAGACAAATACGAAAACCGACTTTAATTTATAATATGTATAAATAACGAATAAGTCATTAAAACATTTCAAACGAATACAGTTATGAGTGCATGACTTCCTGACATCACATCAATCGGCTTACATTCGTATAGACAATATTTACAAAAAACAAAAATATGACGTTAGGTACACGGTGACACGACGGCGGATATAAATCACGGTGAACGCAAAAAGTAACGTTATTTCGTCGCATCTTTGAATAATTCATCATTTATAGAAGTATGTTAATGAAATAACGCAGCACGTCAATAAATGAATTCTGTTTAACAAAGTGTTTGAGATACTGTCAATATCACATCCTATCCTGTACTATTAAATGAGCAATATTTATATATATTAAATATATATTTGTAATTACGTTTTTGAAAACGTCTCTAACGATTTCGATGAAAGTTTATTGAGGGATAAATTTTTTTATTCATTTTGTCATACATATTACAACAATCCATGCATATGTTCTAACAAGCAAGTCTCCCGTAAACCCTGTCAAAAACTGTCAGCGTGCCACGTTCGTGACAGAGAGGTCTGCTAGGATGGAGGAGTTCGTACACCGCCCGCTCTAAGTTGCAATATAGAAGTTTACGGGGGTTAAAAATCGATCTAACTAGGTCTCATATTCACCAGGTCCGTACTAGATATAAAACTGGATATGTAATGAGGATTAACAAAGAAAAATGGACTAAGGATGTAATAGAGTGGTATCCGAGGAACGGAAAAAGACAACGAGGAGGTCAAATCGAAACATGGGAGGATGATTTGCCAAGGATAAAGAGACGTGGAAACAATTGGGGGAGGCTTATGTCGACAGACAACCTAACCAAAGTGGTTGCTAATAAATTTATTATTTTTTGCTATGTAAATTAGATTTAAGAATACTACTGTTTTATAAAAATAGCATGTAAGTTAAAAAGGTCAGCGAATAAAGGCTTTTATTATTATTATACTAGATATAAAAAGCTTATAGCTAGCATAGTAGCTTCTAACCAACTCGGAATCTTAAGTCGTCTGTGTAACATGAGCCGCCTAATAATTATTATATTTACTTCTATTCCCTTCTTTTTCAGTCATTTTTTTATTCTTTAAATATTTTTTAATATTTTTGTATTTCCGATCGTACTTGTGACCATAGCTCATCTTTAATTCTACTTTATGTTACAACTCCAATGTAATTCAACTAACGATATCTTGCACGTGCTATTAATTTCTCTGTTAGTGCTGTCCAGTTCTGTAAGTGACGAATTCACAATTCCTAAAACTGTATATGATTTTTGTTTATGTCTTAGTGAATAAGTCGTTGAAGTGCCATATCAATGAATAAAAAGACGAGACAACGTAGGTACAGGTTACCAACTAGGACGTCTAAAAACTAATCTTTTCTAAAGATCTGTCCACTGGATATCGTCTCCTCGCATAAATAAATCCCTTTTCCCGACAATTCCTCGTTTATTCCCGAACTACGGTGTATATTATTGAAAACGTGTTCATCCGTGCGGCCATACATATATGTGACCAACCTCTAGTACCTTTTGTGAGACATTCAGGCTTCCGTTCACGGTACATTTGCCATATGAAATAAGATTTCGATTAGTGTCCTTACAATTTAAAAGCATCACTAGGATATAAATTCTGTAAAATGGAATTTTATTTTGGATAAATTGCCGAGTGTTTTTTCACTTTGTTGTCATCTTATGGAGGTAGTGGTAGATATACTAAACGTCTAGCTGATCACATGGGAGATATTATTGAAGGATTTAATTAAATGCTAAGCTGTTTTAGTTTTTTTTAGATATTCCGTTAAAAGAAATTTATAAAGGATACCTGAAAAAATTGTCTTGTATAGTCGCACGTAACTTGGCAAGAATCGTAGATGCACAGTATTCGTTTTTGTTTGTATTTCTTAACAGACATGTTCAAAATTAAATTATGGCAATAACCATAGAATAATGACATGCAATAAAAGTGTCAATTTTTTGTTGCACTAAGTGTACATGCGCAAACTTACTCTCAATACGCCAAAACCTTGCCAAGCTACGTGCGTCGCGGCGACTGTACATGTTTTTATTTTTTAATAATCTTTATGTCGACATGTTAAGCAAAATGTCATACACGATGAAATTAAATATTTAACCTCTTGACCGCTTGGTTTTATATCAATTGCCGTGCCCCCAGCGCCCAGCTCGTAAACAAACGAATAAATACCTACAACAAATAGGGTCGTGCAATGAAATAAAAAACCGGCCAAGTGCGAGTCGGACTCGCACACGAAGGGTTCCGTACCACGAAAATATTAAAAGTAATAGTACATTATTATTTTTCATCTTAAATTTGAAATTATACTATGAATTACAAAGTTATTTTTGCAGTTGCAGAAAATCACCAATTAAGTAAATTACCATATGAATCGACGGTTTTCGTATATACGGTATAATTATGGTACATGATATACAGAAGTTTCAAATTCCTTACTTGTTTAGTTGTTGAGATAGAGGTCGTACAAAAATGGTCTAAAACTGAAAACTTTTACGGTCTCCTATTTTATCATGTTTGAAGACTGAAAAAATAAAATAAATTGTGCTCTACTCAATGATCTCTAGACAATGATGCAGTTTGCTTTAATTTTTTAAGCTGAATATTCAAGAATTTTATTTATAAGAATATTATTTGTTTTAATTTATTTAGGGTAATTATTCCTTAACATTTCTATTTATTGATGAGGGAATTAATTACTTATATAATATATTTGATTTCCAATCAAAACCCCTTAATTTTTCATTTTATTTTTATTTGATGTTTTAGCGGCAATAGAAATGCATAACCTGTGAAATTTTCAACTGTATAATTATTACAGTTCACGAGATACAGCTCGCTGACAGACGGACGGCGGAGGCTTAGTAATAGGGTTCCGTTTGGTACCGTTCGGGTTCGGAACCCTAAAAACGAACTAATGTTTTCAGTTGTAAAAATACGGCTGAGGTAGCACGGACACGAAAACATTTGTCGTATTAATCCGACTGGGCAGTCAATAGGTTAATTTGAAAAACAGCTACTCAGTTCGCATACGTCATCAAAGTTCACGCTTAATTGAAAACTTTGATAAGAATCCTAAACTTGGCATTATTTGGGGGTTAATAACTTTCCAATGTCGAATACAAATCTTTCAATTATACGAGCAAGTTAGAGAAATATTCGATTAATCGTATGAATCGGTTTGGTCAAATTGAATCACGAAAAGGTCAATAATCAATATTAATTATGGAGTTTAGTATTCATAGTGAGGTAGCCTTTAGGGTATGACGCAGATGTTCGAACGTCGGAGGGATAAGTTACATAGTATGTGTGTGTGTGTGTGTGTGTGTGTGTGTGTGTGTGTGTGTGTGTGCGTGTGTGTGTGTGTAAATGTACGTAATGATAACAAAATGTATTAATTATACTGCTTATGTTCTATGTACCTACCTTTTTTTTTTCTTTTTTTTTTTTTTTTTTGCCCTGTTGCCGGGAGCTACGATCTCCCTTTCGGTTCTATGTACCTACCTAATGAAACGATGGCAATATATTCTTGTTCATTCAAAGGAGAGTTAAGCATATTAAAGAAAATGTGTTTCTCTGTGTACATTCTACGTTCTAAAAAACAATAAAATAGTTGGGAATCGAACCTACAACCACAGGTTAACGAAACAAACGTCAAACCGCTAAACTAATTGCTTTATTCACAGTTAACTAAAACAGCCGTTATGCAAGTCGTATCTGCAATATTCTAACCATCTTTTTACAATTTACGGTAAACTATAGAAGACACATAACATAACATCACGCCTTGTTTCCCTGAAGGGTTGGGCAGAGGTGTACCTGTGGTACCCCCACATTTCACCAGTTACCTTGTTAAGTTCCAAAGTTTGCCATCAACTGGACACAATTCCAGACACCTGGCTGCTACTGAGAAATTCCTGTTGGAAAAACCCAATAATACTTTGCCCGATCTGAGAATCGAACCCAGGACTACGACTACTATCGAACTATAGAAGAATACGAACATAATGCAATATTGCTCATCTTCCATAGAATATATCGTATGTATAGCCTACAGACTGACCAGACTTATAGGGAATAAACAGGGTTATTAGTTATAACATCGGCAATCCGTTAAGGGGATATAGGATAGGTCATTTGCGACAAATTACCCCAAATTACCCCTATGCAAATGTCAACCATTTTCGAGTAATTTGACATTTTGTATTTTTAAATGTCATCATCATATGCCTAGCCTTTTCCCAACTATGTTGGGTTCGGCTTCCAGTCTAACTGGATGCAGCTGAATACCAGTATTTTACATGGAGCGACTGCCTATCTGACCTCCACAATCCAGTTAGGTTAGGTTACACGATACCCCTTGGTAAGACTGGTGTTTGAAATAAAAATATAAAATGTCAAATGACTCGAAAAATTTTGGCATTTGCATAGGAGTCAAAAAGCTTAATTTAGTTGTAAATGACCTCTCCTACATCCCCTTAATGGATTGCCGACATATAACCATTAATCCCTTATATCAGGGTCATTGGTTACATTTTATATTTTTATTTCATACATTTTAAAATATAAAATGTCAAATTACTCGAAAATGGTTACGTATAACCAATAACCCTGTATATCTATGCAAAATTTGAACAGAATCTATACGGTAGTATAGTAATGAGACAAACAGACGAACAGTCAAAAAAGTCTGTTTTCGGCATTAGAATCGTTCCCAGAACTCGTAGCAAATACTTTTCCAAAAATACTCAATGTACAGTTTTGAATTCTTTTTCTCGGTACATATTTATAGAAAATAATGTCTAATAAGTATTAAGTAAATCTACTTACTACGTATTGTAGTATTGTAGTTATAGGTAGGTATCGACAATAAATATCAAAAAAAAAATGTCTTAACTTTTTTCTTCTACAAAGACAATATTAAATGTCATTCGCATTTAAAAAATGTCAAAATCAAAAACATTTCAGCCACCATAATCACATTAATAAGCCAAATGGCTGCTAATGGCAAAAATAAAATGACTGCTATCTCTCAAACAAAAGCGAAATAAATTTAGAGATCCGTCTGTCTAATGTAATTTAATCTTAAAAGGATTGACTTCTGTATCCGATATTGAAAGCACTAGACTTCGTCGAAGGTAGAAAGAAGTCAGACCTATAAAATCGAAGCCATCAATTTTATTATATCTCTTTATACCAATGCAGATGCATTGTGCTATAGTTTGAATTTAAATTATGTTTTTAAGAGAAGTTATTTAGTAAAAGGTGGAGATTTTAAGTCAGATGCAATTTCGAGTAATCTTAAAAGTCATTTTTAGGGTTCCGTACCCGAAGATTGTGAACGTAACCCTATAGTAATAGGGTTCCATTCATACCCTCCGTTGTCCGTCTGTCCGTCCGTCTGTCAGCGGGCTGTATTTCATGAATTCTCGGTGGCAGCGGGCAGCAGCAGCGGGGTGGCGGCGACAGCGGCGCATTCGAATTCATATAAAACTGTCCTCGCTCCCCGCACCGCTGCCATCGAGAATAGTTTCATATATAACTATGCATTTTAATGCGCCGCTCTCGCGCCGCTGTCGCCACCGCCCCGCTGCCCGCTGCCGCTGAGAATACGGCTTATAGATAGACTGTTAAAATCTTCACAGATTGTGAATTTCTATTGCCGCTAAAACAACAAATAATAAAAATATAGTAAGGTTAAAAATTAAAGTGAGGTCCTCTTTTAATTTTTAACTGACGTGCTTTTTTAATAAAGTATTTAAAAATAATATGTGTTAAATATTGTACGGTGATACGAACAAAACCCTTTGTGTGCGAGTCCGACTCGCACTTGGCCGGTTTTTATAAATTGAAATGAAATATTTCCGGCCATAAGAGACAAAACATTGGTACTTTATCACTACAAATATTAATTGGAAACTTAAAACTAGAATTACTGGCACTACACAGGGTTAATTTCATACTAATTGTGTTACATTATAATAATGCTTTTTTTAATTTATTTATTTAAATACCAAATTAATATTTTATAATTCTTGCAAAACAATCAGTTTTGTAACCAGACCGTCCTCTTCCATTACAAATCTTTTCACATGAATAATGTCACTCAATTAGTACGAAATTAACCCTACCAATGCGACCGGCATTTAGCATGAAAAGGATGAACACCATCGGGTTGACATATAGCACCAATCTACTTATAACATAACGTTACGGTCGGTACAATTTGTTCAAATCCAAGTGAATTTTTCTTTCCTCTGGACTGTCACCGGGTAATTTACGAGGGGTCCGTTGTGTTTTAATACCTTTTCATTAACAATTTTAAGGTTCACTTTATTGAAGTCGTAAATAACTCGTACAATTGCCCGAGTGCACTGTCAGAGACGTAATTTGGAAAAAAAGATTAAATTGGTCCGAGGACTGTGCAATTATTTTAATGTTTCCGTAAAAAGTTTGGTGATAATAATTAATTATACCGTTCCATGTTTACGCGAAAAATAAAAAGGAACATGAATTTAACGATAAATTGTATGAAAATGTCTTCGTATAATTTAAAATTAGTGATATTAAAACAATTTCAATCCAATCAACTCAGTTTGATCGGATACAGTATGAACAGAATACGATATTAGCTTCAATTTCAGTAACAACGTAGCGCGAACTAACAACTTCGCAATTCGAAGTTTAAATATTAACAATTAAATTGTCACCTCTTTTCCATTAGCCAGAAAATCTAGCATGGTTCTCATGCTTTTAAATTATTAATTAACCCGCCATCGCTGCGTAGGGATTTATTGGAAAGGGGGGAGATTAAAAAAAATCACATAATGAAATCGGAGCCACCCCGCGGTCTCTACTCGAATACAAACGGTTGCCATTCCGATCGAGCTCGACCATGCGCGAAATCGTCATTAATATCGTACGGGAGCGCGAAAATACTAAACAATACGAGTATTGAAACATTTACGTTCATTAAATTTTGTGCGCGTTCCACGTTAATCTACCTTTGATTGACTTTCAGTAAGTTTTTAAAATCATTCCTCTCTGCGTGTGTATGCAAATCCACACGTGACGGATTAGGTAATTAACTCATACAATAGGGATGATGACAAAAAAAAATGTCCTTCAGGTAGATTATTGAAAAATATTGCACACGTATTTTTTCTTTTTTAACGTTAGCAAAAGATTACGGCGATACATTGAGTTAAAATGTGCCATGACGTCACGAGTATGTAGATTTTATACTTACTTGTGACGTAGCGACCCCCACTTTAATGCGTTTTATCTAAGTCATTTTTTGTTAATGACAAAGCAAACAATGCGCGTCTAATATTTTTTTATTATCTGACTGACTGACGGACTAAATAGAATTTCTTTTTTTTTGATCCAGGCATTATCCCTATTACTATCTATTTGGTGACAGCAGTATATTTACCCACTTAGGGACCTCGCGCACTAGACGGCTACAATCACGACTTTTGGTCACACCGACCAGGTCAACTATAGAAATCGATACGAATCGCGCACTTGGTCACAAATGAAATGAAATGAAATTGTTTATTCTTTACATAGGATATCGGAATCATTTAAAAATAAAAATATAAGCTAGATGAGTTCGGCGTTTCCTATCTGAGAAGAAAGGCCGAAACAAACTCAGAGGTCGCAGTATCTTTAAAATCCAGACATAACCTTAATCAGGCCATAAGAGGACCATGTAGATTAGTGTCTGCGAAATGGTTTTTGAGGAAAGAACCACACAGATTTGAGAAGAACTTTCCAGTCAGTGCCCGATTTGAAACAGATTGCTAATCCGTTGCTTTATAAGTTGGAAAAAAATCTGCTCAATAACGTAAATAACGCAATGAATGTTGTTGAATTGTCAAAATGAAACAAATTTATCATAATCGTTTACAAAAATAAGTTACGCAATTAGGGTACCTACAGGTTAAGTCTAGTGCGTATATTAAAGTAAAACTTATCCACTTAGGCATCAATCTCGACTTGGACTAGACAATTCCGTTTATCAAAAAGCATCTCATATTCTTTGGTTTTCAATGCAATATCTACAACGAATCAAATCAATCAAATAAAAGTCCCTTCAGAACGACAGACTACATTTACTTATTTCTCTATGCATTTATTTAAAAGCATTCTCATTTATTTATGCCATTTTGCTTATCTGCCTCCCAGTTGACTTCACAAATATGTGGTCTGAGTAGAAATATATTGAGAATTCGATACAAGTTTTTTACCATTTGCGGTATCAAACGTTTCTCTGCCACAAGAGACCTATAGCTAATGCAGAGTTCATGTCGAACATATAAAATTCTAAATATTACAAAGTTTTATAAAGGCAAATGGTTGTTGAAAACATACATTACAGTTAATTTCGGAGTTGCATTACATCTTATATAAAAAAGGAAAAATCTTTTATAGACAGGTAGGTAAATAAAATATTAATAGATATTTCTCAAAGGCATGCGAAGCCAAGTCAGAGGCCCATGGGCGGCATAAAATAAAGTGTAAGTGAAGTGCGACTAACCTATTTTAAGGCTTATTTATTAACACAAGTTTTTGTTTAAATTAATATATATATGTTTACGTTTAGGTATGTTTCTAAGGACTTGTGTCGCCTGAAATAAATGGTATAATTATTTATTATTATAAAAACTCTGACCCTAATTGTGCCCTAATTGATAAAATAGAAAAGAAATAACGTAAATAAAATAACGCAATGAATGTTGTTGAACAGTCAAAATGAAACAAATTCGGCAAAATTGTTTACGAAAATAAGTTACGCAATTAGGGTACTGGTTAGTCACTAACCACAAGAAAAAAAAAAGAGTAATAGTAGTCCAAATATTGACTACTTACTACTGCAATTAAGGAAAAAAAAATTGTATTTTCTAAACAAGATTTAAAAAATCAGACGTCGATAAGAAATAAGCTGAATTCACTATGAATAATCGGAGAACAATATTTATCTATTTAGAACACTAATTTTAGGAAACAAGTATACGATCGGTCAAGGAGCTCATGGCTAAGAGATAACAGCCGCACGGGTCGATCCATCAGGTTTAGCTACGCTTGCCGGGGTTGGTCCGTATATAATGGGTGACCATCTTTATATACCGAAACTCCTCCGTGTCTCGGAAAGCACGTTAAGCCGTTAGTCCCGGCTGTCATTCGTAAATCTTTGACAGTCTTGGTCAGAAGCCCGAAAGTCTGACAACCAGTCTTACCAAGGGGTACCGTATTACCCAGTTATTGGGTTGTGGAGGTCAGACAGGCAGTCGCTCAATGAAAAAACAGGTATTCAGCTGCATCAAATTAGACTGGAAGCCAACCCCCACATAGTTGGGAAAATCTAGACAAATTGATTGAACTATACGAACGGTCACATTCATAAACATCAACATCATTCTCCTGCCCTTATCCCAATTTTTTTGTGGTCGGCCCAACATGTTCCTTTCTTCCATACTTCTTTATTAATCGTCATCTCGGTAGTCACCCCCTTTCTTGCCATATCGTCTTTCACACAGTCCATCTATCGTTTCTTTGGTCTTCCCCTACTCTTATAGCCATTGACATTTATACTCAAAACTTTCCTCATGACAATTTCTTCATTACCCTTACAATCTATTTCTGCACTACTTTTCGGCTATCGGTGCCACTTTCAGACTTCCTCTTATGTACTCATTTCTTATTCTATCCATTCATGTAACACCACACATCCCTCTTAGCATTCTCATCTTAGCTGCATGCAATTGCAAATCAATTGCAATTACATTCATAAACATAAAAACGGTAAGAATGAGAATTAATATGAATTCATCATACTTCGATATTCACAAAGCTGACCAAAAAGTAACAAAAACACGAGAGCAAGATGAAAACATAGAGACAAATAAAACAAAAACTTACTGATCCCTCAACGCACATATTCGTAATTATAAACAAAGTAAAAACGACAATTGAAAAACCCAGGAGGGGCTTCAAAGGCTACAAAATATTTGTCCTAATAACACAAGTATAAAATGAATCGATTGCAATGCAAGTACATGCCACCCCTCGTATAATTTGATAGTCTATACATGCGCTTATAAAGCATTCTGACCTTGGGGAAGTCTGGTAACCTAGCAACGCCAGTATTGTACTTGGGCCCCCTAGGAGGGTCTAATCTGCAGATAATCATACATATAGGGTTCCTATATCTGGTGTTTGTGAAGTTAGAAATGTTGGTGTTTTCGGCGTGCGCTCATTTTTTGTTTAAAACTGTTTTGATTTAGATTAAACTATCAAAAATTTTGTCATTCTGTTGTTTGTTATGAGCAACATTGTAGTTTATTTCTTGTTGCATATGCTCGGCCCCTATTTAATTCAGGATATACTCTTTATGGCTTTATTTTTTCTATCAGTTGAGGATTGATTACATTTCTAATGTAAACGAGAACCATTCGTCACTTCAAGTAAAAGTATATTTGAAGTTTCCACCTTCATTTCTTAACACAAACGTCTTCAATTCTTACATTATCATTTTCTAATATCAGCCTTCACATTGCACTGCTCAATCACAAAATCCGAAACTTTCACTGAAGGTTAGAACGACAACATATTCTAAGAATTCAAAAATAATGGCTTCAAGTCCGTCATGTCCATCCGTAATGCCTTCATAGGTATTCCCTGTACATGCGTCAGCTAACCCCCCGCCTGGCAACAGGGTTGTGCCACACCCAACCCTCCCGGGCCACAATCAAACTGATGAATACTTTCAACACTATATCAACCTGTATTGATGTTTGGTACAGACCTCTGCAACTGATGGAATTGAGATGAGAAAAATTCGACGGAAATGTACTGGGAGAATGCAAGGCGGAAAAGTTTTGGCGTTCAGAAAGTTTGATATTAAAAATTGATATATATCGTTGGAGAGCAAAGAGATTATAAAAAAAACTACTATACAAAAAGTATTAAGAGTTTATTTATTTTAAGTGAAAATGCTCGTCTTTGTTTATTTACTGTTTGATATGCATCGTTCAGGTATTGCTTTTTTTGATGGTGTGATAATAGCCAAGTGTACCTAACGTTTGCTTCGGTTGTACCTACTAGCAATATTCTTTTTTTAAACGTAAATTGGTTTCAATAATTGTAGACTGGTTTTACTCTTTATTATTTCATCAGCAACCAATTCATGCAGTATCAAGTAATATAAATATTTGCCCCATGCTATAAATACGCAATGAACAATGTTTCATTAATTAATATTAACACACGCGCACGTGCTTAAAACAATCGCACAATGCAGTTCGAGAATGCAGAAATATTTTTCTGTTGACGCCGCACGGCTCGCTCGAATTTCTGTCCCCCAAAAACTGCATGTATGTGCATGTTTAAAGTTATACAAAACATCTTCAAAAGATCAGCAGTGACACAGTGAACTGATGCGTGGCGACACACTTACCTTCTATGCAGTCAGCCCTCACATTTTTGTCCTTACAACACAGTCTCCCTGTGACACACTTGATGTTTCCCCCCAGTAATTACTTCCCCTTTTCCTCGCCCCTTCCCCAAACCATAATACCTAGGTACCAACTGAGTCTAGGTATATCTACACTTGGGTGCTCGACGGGATTTGCGAGGGGAATGCTAAAAGGGTGCGAGCGTCGTGTGATATAAATTCGTATCAAAGTTATAGTGTATATGTTTGTGCGCAGGGGAACGCGATACAGCGAGTATTTTATTTTAAACAAATACTTTGCATGATGTACACGATATCCGATACTTCACGAGCACGGGATTAAATCTGTTTACCTTTTAAGGTATACTTTGAATCAAAGACAGACAGGAAATTCATCAAAGCATTTTTGGTCCATCGTTATAAGGATATCAAGTCAATGCTCCATTTTAATGAATATTCCAGTCAACCGTATAAATTGGAAGTCACCTAAAAGAGTGTCCATTAAAAGGAATCTAACATCCACCTCAAATTAACTTCGGAGAAAGTTTAGCCTCAAAATAATTAAGGATTCACCACAATTATCACCGCAAAATCAAACTTCCCTTTGATCATTATTTAGAAAAATTATAGCTTCGAATATTTACTTTAGCGTGAGCGGAATACGGTGGAAAATTGTGCAAACGTGATGCTTAGACGAATTTGTGTGGAGAACATTTTAATAACCAAGAGGGCGTCACAAGAAGTTTTTCACTTTGCCTTTTTGTGGAATCACCAAAGGGAGCCACAGTGATAATTATAATTATTTACCAATTGTGAATAAAGTTCGGAGTAGGTCCTGCGTAATTGCGAGCCGCTTAAAGTATCATTTAATGAATAATGTTCCGATTTCAATGGGGAGTTCGACTCGGCGCCGGCGAGGGCAGAATTATCGAGGAGACGGAAAGTATTTTAATTTTTTCCATAGAAGTCTCGTTCTGAAGTTAAATTATTTCGCATGAGGAAATTCCTTAGGGCTTTACAATTTCCTACTGAATGTATTTGATACTAACGCGATGTTATGAAAATCTGATTTAATAAAGCTGTACTTCAGACATTCTGTCGTGGAGAACTTATCCAATGAGAGTACTCTTTGTCATTTGTCTCCATTTAAGCTTTTAATTTAATCTCATTATATCTGAAGATGGCAATTTGCAATCTGTTCACAGTTCATCCAATTTACGCTTGTAATTTGAATACAACTGCTTTAATTATTGCCATTTAGTAAATTAAAAATAAGTAGTCGTTCAAATAAGCTTTCTATAAATGCTGCTTCACAAAGGTATAAGGCAAATGAAGAATTGAAGATATTGAGCAACGATCATAATCATCTTCTTCATGATTTCATCGAAGGACGTTCATTGCTGGACATAGGCCTTCCCCGAGCTTCGAGCTCCTTCAAGTAATGATGATTACCAATAATTTTATCCCAACTTTTCCGAATTTAACCTATTCGGATTTCGCAACTAATAGTGAACACTTTTCGTTATCCTTTGCTGAATTTAGTTAAACATCTTACCTACCATTTTTTTATATCATAGTCAATTCAACCTACAATATTTGCTGGATATTGAGTAAATAAGATATTGATTTTGTTTCTTCCGTCTGCATTTTCAGACTTCATACCCATATACACACTACAAAAATAAAAATATTGTACCTCGTCAGGAAATCAGAAGTGCCTTATCGCGGCGGTCCCAATACATTATATGTCGTTATAGCATCGAATTTCCTCTGTAGCATAAAGAAAAATAGCGCGAGGGCCATGCAAAATGTACCTGTAATGGTATATAAAAGGAATATGTTGCATAAAGTATGTGTTATAAGTTTATCCTACATGCTCGTGGTTTTGTCAGTGATAATATATGGTAGAAGATTATTCTACCACGTCGGTTTTCCTTGGATAATTGTAAATTAACGTCTTGCTCAATGGGAGGATATTATTCTCACTTTATCGGGTTGCGTGCCGTCCCATCGTACTATGAGAGAGAGGTAAGAGAGAGTGCACCTGTGTGCACTCACATTTTTGTACTAGTCTCCGTTGAGATTGGCTGCCATGGCCGAAATACGGTCTGCACGCTAAGCTTGACCACAAAAGAAACGGCTTCTGTCGACGGAACAATAGACAAAATGACAGATAAACAATCACAATCTGTTGTTTTTGTTTATCTGTCATTTTACGCGTGCTGGATGACTATGTTTCGCCTACGAACAGGGCTTGAATTTCATGAATAATTGTGAGGTGGTAATAAGCAGTATCCTCCGATAGAATATTAATATTGTGACACCACAGATTGCTTCATTCACCTCTTGCTTTCTGTCGCTAAAGCTACTTAATATATTAAAATAATGGTTTAAGAAAACTATCACAATCTCTTTGCCAGTAGACACGGCAAAATAACGGCGTATTGCGGTATTTTATTATATCTATGCTCAATCAAGAGGAAACCAACAAAAGCAGTCGTCACTGAAATAGTTAAGACTTCATTCCGGACATATTCTATCAAATAAGCTTTATTACTTAATGAGGAAAGCTTTGTCTCGAAATTGTGATGGAGTAGTTGATGATGTCGTCCATATTCTTATGGAGTGTGTTCGGAACGAAAATACTAGAATTCATGTTTTTGGACGATATAAAAGGTATGATATTGGCTTTTGGAATACCATCTTTGCTTTCTCAATGTCGGATAAGGCTAAACAATTGTACAAGTTAGTTATAAGGTCGTCATGAACAGTTAGTTTTTTTTTGCACTGGGCGATGTGGTCGCTGAGCGACAAAGCCCTTTAAATAAAAAATTCAAAAGTCTTGCCTCGATAGAAAAACCTTGTCAGTTTTATTATAAGGTATAAGAAAACTACTCAATACCTCAGCGCAATCAATCATCGTTATCACTCTGTTATCATGCATGGCTTTATTTAGTAAAAAGCCATGAAATGAAGCCGTCAGGGGTTCGGCAGAGCCATCAATCAGATGACGGATTCTGAGCTTGTCAAATCTTATCTTGTCTCGTCCAACGGAGCGAGTAATAGCTATTTACCTGTTCTCGTCTCGGATTATCTCGATTTTTGATTCTTTTTAGATATGAGGGGTCGTTTGTTGCAATTTGTTTGAAGAGATATGTATTAAAATTGGTTTGATTTTTTAAATTGGGTGTTTTTGCGTTTTCCGCATCGTGATATGGCGTGTTTCAAAATTCTTTCAGTTCGCTTTCTTTCTACCGATCAAACATAAGCACAACATGTCAAAGAACCTGTCTAATCCGTGAGGGTGTTGGTAGGTATGGTACTGAGAGAATTTACGTGGCGATTTAAAAAAAAAAACGCAATTTTTTTATTACCGTCGGCCGTCGTTTAGCGGGTGGGTCTACAAGTCATAACTTATGTATGACCCCTATTGAAAATTTTCTTTAAAACTTTGTAATTTTGGTACTAAAAATGTGAATTTTAAATAGCAATAAGTTTTTTATTTTCAATAATAATTTTAAAAAAAACTTCGTATTGGACAGGAATATAAACAAAATCAATGTATAAAGTTCCCTCTGCTGGGACACAGGCCTCCTCACAGTGTAAGGGGGAGTGGCCGGTTAAATATAGTTTTTGATAAAGCCAACTGATATTCTAAGGAAAGAGATTTTGATCGGTTTTACCGTAATTTACCCGTAGGAAATCAACTAAAACCAGGAAAGACAAAAAAAAAAAGTCTTTAGTTCCCATAACTTGACTATCACGTTGGTCTCGTGGTCTCAAGCGCAACTGCTGAGCGTGTGGTCCTGGGTTCGATTCCCGGGTTGGGCAGTGTTATTAGATTTTTCCATTAGGAATTTCTTAGTAACAGCCCGGAGTTTAGAAGTTGGCGGTGTGATACCTCTATGCCTCGGAAAGCACGTTAAGCCGTTGGCCCTGCGCCTGATTTCTATCTGGTCATGTCGGATTGCCGTCCCATCGGACTATGAGAGTGAGGGAAGACAGAGCACCTGTGCCTGCGCACACCGTTGTGCACACCGTCTCCATTGAGATTGGCCGCCATGGCCAAAATACGGCCTGGAGGAGTATAATTCCCACAAAATATTTAAAATTGTCTTGATAAAAAAATCAGAATTCTACTAAATCAACACAAAAAACACACAGGTAAATAAATACACGCCTTGAAACCAGAAAACATTAAAGTTTTTACACTTTCTACTAAAATCATGCAAAAAGACTGCGTTGTTAATTAAAAAACGGGTTCTCTATAAAATAAATGTATTAGCTATTCCTTTTATCTTGAGTTTTTTAAATTACCCTTAGAGGGAAGTTTTAATTAGGTTTAGGTATCGTAGGTATAAAATCAGGACCAAGTAGGTACTGAATAATATACTTTTAATTTTTAAATGTAATTTCGTTTTAAATATTATGAGTTAACAGGTAGGTACTGGAAATAATCTAAACTATAACTAAACTAATATTATAAAGAGAAAATATTTGATTTTTTGTATGTTAGTTTGTAATGAATAAACTCAAAAAATAATTAACCGTTTTAAAAAACCTTTCACTTATAGAAAGCTTATCAGCAAGTAACATGGGCTATATTTTATCGACTTCTACGCGAACAAAGACGCCGGCAGAAGCTAGTAAGAGAAATATTTTTTATTTTTGTTTGTAATTAATTTTCACCCGTAGAATGCTTTTATAACAAAAACACTCTTTTCTTGCTAATACTTTTAATCCACACCACTGTACTATTTCACAAATGAAACGACGACTAACTATGCATTACATTTTACAATTTAAAACGACTTTTGCCTCACCCAGAAATAACGTTATTATCATAACCGTCATTTCTAAGTGTTGCTAAAGTAAAACACTACATTCAGTTGCCATAATGAAAATTTCGATATTTCTAATAATATTAATAATTTGTACTTTGACAGTGCTGCCACAGTGTGTATTATATATCGATATTAAAATAATTCATTTTTTAAATTAAATCAAAGAAATCACGACACTATATTATCACTGAGTAACATAAGGCTTTAATTTATAAAGATATCACGCGGGTGAAGCAGCTGGCGAAAGCTGGTTTTAATAATAAAGATGCTATGAAACGTCCGAAACTGCGAATTTTTTCTAACTAGCTTCTGTCTGCAACATCCTCCGCGTGCAAGAAACATAAATATCCTATGTTGTTGGGCAATAGTATAGCCATAAATATCCTATATCAGTGGGCAATAGTGTAGCCATAAATATCTTATGTCAGTGGGCAATAGTGTAGCCATAAATATCCTCTGTCAGAGGGCAATAGTGTAGCCATAAATATCCTATGTCAGTGGGCAATAGTGTAGCCATAAATATCCTATGTCAGTGGGCAATAGTGTAGCCATAAATATCCTATGTCAGTGGGCAATAGTGTAGCCATAAATATCCTATGTCAGTGGGCAATAGTGTAGCCATAAATATCCTTTGTCAGTGGGCAATAGTGTAGCCATAAATATCCTATGTCAGTGGGCAACAGTGTAGCCATATATATCCTATGTCAGTGGGCAATATTGTAGCTTTCTATTAGTGAAAGAATGTTTGTAATCCGATCAGTTTTTTCCAGATATAGCCTCTCCCGAACAAACAATTTTAACTTTTTAATGTTAATATAGATTTGAGTTTCATAGTTTAGCTTTTGTTATTAGTGTCTAAGTTTTACTAACATTCTTTTTTAAGTCATTGTTACTAATTAATGCTTTATAGATTGTATGTACCTACTTTTATGTGTGATCCGTAATAAATGAAATATATTAAATTAATAATTAATTATCGTCTTGTATCCTGCTTAAATAAATATCGTCTTTACTAGAAGTATTTCAACAGTTTTACCCCTCAATTTTTTTTTGCCCAGAAGAGAAACTATTAATATTAACCTTATGTAAGTGAGTTGGGTTAACCCAATAAATATAAAATAATTGGCTTTCACTGATCAAGACGACTCCAGGAAATGGAACGAAAATATCGAGCATAGATGATAATTATTATTCTGCGCAAGTCGTAGGAAGGCTTTGCAATATAAATATACTAAGCTAGGATCTGTTATGTGCCATTTTTAATATTCATGAGCGTTTTTTATGTCTAACATCTTTCCGAGTGGAAGTTTCTGGAGTGATTTCGTGAAAGGGACGGAAGTGTGTAACAGGAAGCCGGGTAGCGCGCGTTATTTGATTCGACGAATGAGCGCGCGAGGTGCTAGAGTTGGCCGTCAGATGGTACCAATTCATTTTCCGAGAGGTTGTAAATAGGATGATTATGATGATGATTATGGTGAATATTGTTAATATCATGTATACGTCAGCCAAGATGTCAGATATTACACATTATATGCAACTACTGTAGGGGTCACTCGGGTTTATTTTTTTAGAAGCTGCTCCGAAAATTAGACTTAGTTGCTAATGTATTTTTTCAACAAATTTCACTTAAAGATGCATTGTTGGTTAGATAGGTGTGCACCACAATTAAAAATATATGTAGGTCCATTTTTAACCCACGTCGCAAAAAGAGGGGTGTTATAAGTTTGACCGCTATGTGTTTCTGTCTGTATGTCTTTCTGTGGCACCGTAGCTCATTCTCTTCATTGTCCGTATGTCTTTCTGAATATCAAGACCATTTTTCTCAGGAACGCATGGAGGTATCAAGTTGAAATTAATATAAAAACATAGGTGGCTAGTCCATTAGAGCTCTAAAAAAATCAAGCTTCTAAATCACAGCAATTAAAAATACGGCCATTTATGCGACATATTTTGATATTCGCAAATAAATCAAAACCAGGGTCCTGGCAAAGAGCAAGGTCTCACAACACAAGCGTAGTATTATATTATCTATGGCACAAGTAAAAGAAAAACTCCGAAAATCATTAATTTATAGTTTTATCCCCTAAAAAAATATTCTTTGCGACTATAAACTTACATTTGCAGTTGGAGAATTGACCGTGACGTATATCGATGTATGGAAGAACTAGTTTTTCAACTACAATGATAGGTTTGTTTTTGGGATAAATTCATCCCAACTACCGAAACCTTCATTGTGCGTGGTTCGACACGCACCTAGCCGGCTTTGTTTCTAGTGTAATTTTATAATTTTTTGAGAATTGCGCTATTTTTCTGGGCGATAGATGTTTAAACGTGTCTGTGTCCGTGTTTGTGTCCTGTTTTCAATTATTTATATCAATATCAATTCAATTATTTATTTATATATATATATATATATATTTCTATATGGGACAAAACGCATCAACCGGGCCACCTAAATCGCCAAAATTTGACGCAACGTAGAAAATTCATTTTGCGCTCAAATTTTTTGTTGAAGCATAAGCTTTTTAAATTCGAGTGGTAGAAAGTGAAATTCAAAATGGCGGATCCAAGATGGCGGCCAAAAGATTAAAAATCAACGAATTTTAATCAATATTGCTCGTTTCATAGTATAGGATTAACTCACTTTTTTGGAAATAACAATACAATAATACACAATACAAAAATTTTACAATATTTTTTATAAATATAATATATTTGTAGTCATGTTCTCGAAAACGAATTTAACGATTTCGATGAAAGTTGCAATATACGGGTTTACGGGAGCAAAAAATCGATCTAGCTAGGTCTCATACCTTGGAAAATTCGTTTTCTCCGTGTTTTCACCCGAGCAGAGCTTAGAAGGCCAGGTACTAAACTTAAATCAACAAAGTTATTTCAAGTAGGTATATGGGTCAAGGCTTGAGAACCTTCCAAAGTTCCGCTCGTGTTATTTATTAATACATCTTATCTTTCAAGGCACCCTTCTTTCGCGTCACCCCTATTGAATGCAACCCCAAAAAATAATCTTAGCTTTTAATCGTCGGGCAGTTAAAGAATATTGCATTTTTTAGCGATTAAGAATTTTATTTTGTCTTTTCTCAATCAATGTATTATAACAAGTACAATTTTAACAGTAATTTTTTTTTTTCACTCTTTATTGGGTTGGTTTGTAATTCATTAGTTCCACTTTACCAAGTTGTGCTTTTCGAGAGCAAATGCACGTGTTACTATAAAAAATACCCAAATCGCTATAGGTGTGCCTATAATATTTGAAGAGTTCCCTCGATTTCTTCAAGATCTCATCATCCAGATCATGACCAAATGACAATGGGACCAACTTGAAATGACACCCTTTCAAAAAAAAAAAAACAAATCGGTTCAGCGGTCTTCGAGTAATCGGGAAACATACATAAAAAATATTAAAAAAAATATTCCGACAAACTGAGAACCTCCACCTTTTTTTTACGTCGGTTAAAAATTAGACAAAAGACAAAAAAACAACAAACTACAAATAAATACCTTCATTCACACTATCAACATGAACCAGCGTTATTAATTATGTGCCACCCGCTAATTGCAAAAGCATTAAATATTCCAACATATCGCATGCATCAGAGTTCCCGTTCCCATTATCCCAACGGAACGTTCTGATTAACACTAATTCTCGCCCCGAATAAAATACTACGGTGTAAAGTTATCAACAAGACTGGGACCTCACAAAATATAAACGGGACCTCTAATGGGTCACAAGGGACCGCTTCTTTAATGGCTACTCGTAAATTGAACGAAAATAATTAAAATCGCGTCCGTTCGTATAGTCGGCGACCAAAACATGGCCATTAGGAAAGTGGACTCGTATGGCACAAAGGGTTTTCCATCCGATAAATAAAGAGTTGGGTATGTAGGTGTTGAAGCTAGAGTAATAGGGGATATCTGTATGTGCATCTTTCAATGCTTGTAAATTGATATACAATAATTAAAATACGATAATATAATAACTAACTAAAACTAACCAACTAACTAATTAACTTTCCTGTCGCAGGTATGCTGGAAGAGATTTCTTTAGAAATAAGCATTGCCTTTGTACGTATTTTTCTGTTCCTTTCTTTTTGTCTGTTTATATGAGTGTGCATAAATAGTTAAATAAAAAATAAATAAAAAATACTTATATTTAATTTTTTATAGCATTTCACACATCTATTTATTTTATTCTATTTTATTTAGTATTTATTTCTGTATCTATCTATCGGAAACATCATTGCGGGCACTATCAGAATACCAGTGCTGCGATATTTATTTTTAAATATCGCGACATCATGCATGAGATATAAGCCTTTTGGCTTCGTACAGGACATTCTGCTTTTTTTTTTTGTTTTTATGAGTGTGTTTTATTTTAATTTGTGATTTCCTGTGCGAGTCTCAATAAATACTTTTTATTTCTTTTACGATTTCCATGTTAGAGTCCGATTTCAAATTTTTCGTCAGTAATTAAAAAAATCTGCTGTCCGTTACATTTTGACCGCGTAGGTATTGCGCTTTTATAACCATGAAAAATTGCAACGCAAAAAAAAAAGGGGAGTTCAGAATCATGTACTGAATCCATGGTAATAATTTTCACGTCGATGTCCCTGCCACCCTGTATATAATATATTTTTAGGAAGACGAAACCGCTAGGAAAACAAAGCTTAAGGAGATTCTACAAATGATTTTTTTTTTTTACGAAATCAATCGTGTTTACAAGGCAAATGCTAACTAAGTCGCGAACATAAGAAGAAACGAAAACACACAATTTAATTAAATGACCACCGATTTCAATTAACAGAACTATATTGGATGATATCTTTTACATATTCTATTCTAAAGGAAAAGGGACAGACAGAAGTGGTATTTTCCGGTCGTTTGGGGACCGATAGTAAATACTGCAAGCCCAATGTCCACCAAAAGACCGTATTTCAAATCCGTCGCCACTCAGTTAGATTAAATTTGAATGTAGTTATAAAAGAAAGATGGCCGCTGCGTTAGATGAGAGTGACCGTTAAAATTCTGTGAAAAACTATAGGGAATAAAACTGGACTCGGTTTTCGTTTGCTATTACACTGGCAGAGCTTTTAGATTTAGTACTTAGAATAGTTTATAGCTTAGTTCGAAATACGTTACCTTCTAAATGTAATTCAGTTATAACTACAGCTATAACCTCAGATATTTTAAAGTCGAGGGTCGTAAAACAGATAATATTTTAAAAAGCTGTTTTAAATTTTAATGTTTACTCGCTGTGTACTGAAATATTATATACTGAAAAAAAAGGGTGATGAAGCATAGGTAGGTAATCTTTATGCCATGTGTAGCTCTTTGCATAATCCAGACACAGGAGATTACTTTTGTGACGAAGTTAGCTTCGTAAAATGAAACACAAAATCTAGTACACACGGCTACACATCAAGCTATACAATTCCAGTTTATGCTGATCTCGCATTGTATAGGATTTCCGTAAAATGAGAGGTCAGCTTATACTGGAAATGTATAGCTTGATGTGTAGCCGTGTGTACCTACCTATTCGAATATAATTCAAACATTCTTTAAAGGGTTAACACAAATCCAACCCAATAGGGTTGTTCATTTTATAATCCACCTCTAAAATGACGTACAGCGTTGTTGTCTTAATATACGCCTCGGCTTTCGGCCATTAGTGTCTCCAAAAGACTAAGTGAAAGTTGAATTATACGAGTTTGTCTAGACGATCCATTGTAAGAAAAACAAATTAATTTGCCTCTCTATTGCACGCCGTCTAAAAGTGCCGTACGAAAAATTTATGTCCTCCATTGAATTATAACACAGTGCTAAAACTGAAAGTGAAAATTAACTAACGCGCTTTCGAGAAAAAAATATTAATGTGTTGAGCTAAAAGTTTCGTGGATAAAGTTTAGGTATTTGTTAGGGGTGGGCTGTAAAATACTAAGTCTTGGATTTAATAGTTTCGGCCTTAAAAAGTTGAGGTCGATTATACCAGAATGAACGAGTGGTAAATTTTTAAGTAAAACATTGGATTTATAGTGCAATATAAATACTTCAAAACAGGTTAGTAGTGGTTGTAAATTCACTGATAGACAACGCACAACCTAAACCGCTGGGTCTAGAAGTATGAAATTTTGCACAAGAGTTCCTTCTACAATATGTAAAATAATTCCTGTCCGATCCGAAAGGGGCACATAGGTACTGCAATAACATTATCAAAAAGATTTGAAAAAAAAAAAAAAGTTTTCACATTTTTACCAAATTTACCAAATTTACCCCAAATCCCAAAAAAAAATTCAACAGAGATAATAAGTTATGACTTGTAGACACCCGCTAAACGACGGCCACCCATGCCCCCCGATATAAGCCCCGTGAAATTCACCATAAAAAAGAGGCGATTTTTTTCTTTTTTCATGAATTAAATAGATTCTCAGTACGATTCCTAACAACAGCCTCACGGATCGGACAGTTTTTTTACATGTTGTATAACGCTAACGAAGATGAGCACTAAGGAAGGATCTTTGAAAATTCATTATTAAAGGGTTTTTAATAGAGGATGAAAGTTTGTATGGAACGAGTGAATACCCGCGAAATTTCGCGTTATTGCATTACTTTTTAATTTGTTGAGATTTTTAATTCATATTCTGTATAGCAAATCTATAGGTCATGAGATATCCGAATCTCAAAAACTCTTTTGCCTAGGTCTTTAGGAGGCGTGAAAATTGATTCGTTGTAACAATGCACAGTAAATATTGTAATTTTTCCCATCGGGCGGGCGCAACGCTTGTAAAAATATAAGCTATTTTTTTATCCTATTCTATACCACTGCCGATTAAAGGTCTCCCCCATACTCCACCATTCATCTTTGTTTGCTGCCTTTTCTAGCCAATCAGTCAAGAAGGAGTCTAGGTCGTCGCGCCAGCGTTTCATAGGACTTTTTTTTTGGGTGGGAAATTATCAAATAACTTCTCCCGCTCTGGGTGGAGCGGGAGGGCGTGTCAGACTCTTACTGACTAAAACCCACCCGTGTTCCTTCGGTTGCCCTGTTGCCGGGGACCACGATCTCCCTTTCGGTTTTCTTCGCAACCCCGGCAGGCATCGGCCCTAGCGAACCCCGTCAATTCTGCTGACATCTCTTTGAGGCACGCGTGGAACACAACGCACCGTAAACTCGGGCCTGGTCCTTATCGGACGGTGAGCTACCCATTGCTCACCGTCCGCAAGCCCGCGCCTACGGTGGCTGGAAATCGGCCTGCGATTCCAGCGTTTCTTAGGCCTGCCTCGGTGACGACGCGATGCCTGTCTTCAGGCACCCATTGCGTGACGATCCTGGCCCATGTCTAGATGCATCCTATACGTGGTCTTAATGCAAACATCGACGATGCCTGTCTTCGAGAGTATTACTGTGTTGCGAATTCGATCCGTTAGTTTTATGTTCAAAATGCTACGCTCCATCGCTCTTTGGCAAACTTTAAGTTTGGATTTTCGGCAAAGGAGGCTCTGGCGACCCGCCAATACGCACTGGACCAACGCGGCAGACCCTCCATAAGACAAATTCAACAAGAATAATTTATTTCTTGTATACCTAAAGTTTAACGTAAATACTAACATAAAACATGACAATGTAACTTTAAAATAAATTGTTCCGAAACTAGCCTTTTGAACTAACTTTGACAAATAGGTCGTCATTAGTTTCGTCCCACGTTTCGCAGATTGTTACTAATTAGTGCTTTTACGTTATTTCTAGTCGCTTCACTTGTTTTCAAGATTAGTTTCTATTATTTTAAGGTTGTATAACAGAAGAAAGCTTCCTAAGTTTATTTGTATTGCTTATTTTTGAAGTGTCGATAATTGGACGACATTTGAGAGTGAAACACGGATGCTTCACGTTTACCACATTCGTTACACGAGATAGAAGATATACCTAAATCTCTCTCTCTCTCTTTGTCTCTCACACTAAATCTCTGTCATTCTTTTTTTTTTAAGAAGTTTCACTTCTGTCACGTGTACGGTGCTACACGCGCATTTTTTTGTAGCGAAAACTTCTTTAGGCGCGTTGAGCGATATTTGGTAGGGGATAAACGTATGGATTCGCGTCACGGACATACTTGCGCCGTAGTGCTGTTCTACAGAATATAGATGACGCTAATATCAGTTTTAAGTTTTCACTTCTGTCGGCAGTCCCCATGACTGCCTATTTTTTTTTCTTATTACAGGTAATTACCACTTTGGTCGTATTTGGAAATACAGATATAGTCGTGAAACTTGAAATAATTTAAGCTTAAAAAAGTTGTTTTCTGCCCGGTTGATGGCAATAGGCTCGCTCCTATTACATCGAACTTAAACATGACTGGCGAAATGTGGATGTACTATAGATAAACCTCTGTCTTACCTTTCGGATAATACAGGCGTGATGTTATGTTAAGTTTATGCCTTAAGAAGAATTTAAGACCATCTTATTTAAGTCTGTCGCCATAACTATGTTAATAGCATTGTTGTTTCGGCAGTTGGACGGAAGATAACTAGTTCCTCTGTGGTTGAGGATTCCGGGTGAAGCGCTTATCAAGTGAGATGCAGGCTAAGAGCTTCCCGTGGAGGATAAAAAAAAATATCCATAAAAATGGAAGTGCAACCAAGTATAGATTCTCGAAGACTAACTTAAACCATTCGATTCCATTTAATAACATCGAAAGTTTGGCACCCAATAATTCTACAACTCTTCAGTTTAACCTTAGAAACACTAAGGTCCACTTGCGCTTGGGTTAGCTTAATAACTTGGAATTAACAGCTAACTCAGGGATAATCTAAAGAGAATTATTGAATTAACCCTGAGTTAGCTGTTAACTCCGAGTTAGCTGTAACCACGCAACTGGGCCTTAGATATGTAGGTTAAAATGTGTATGTGTTTTATTTGTGAAGAATAAACGATTTTTCTTTATTTCCTTTCTAGTGTTTGAAATGGGAAAAAAAAAACCGATGCAATGAACTCCCCAATATCGTGGAAGATTAATAACCTCCAAGATAAATAAGTAAAGATGTTACGTACAAGATCAAGTTCGAAGATTACATTACACATGAACTATTAACAAAGACGTATGAAAGGTCGAATCTCTAGATTTCTTTGCTGAACTCAGAATGTAAATCACCTCACTAATCCCTCTTTTCTTTTTTACGATTAAAATAAACACGAACTTAAATACAAAGTAAGTTCATTTAAAGGTGATGGCACACTAGATGACGGAGCATTCTCAAAAAACAAAAGTTCGATTTAAAATACATCTCCAAGTAGGAACAGTAAGCTGGTAGTAAATATAGCACAGAAGAAAGATCAAGAAAAAATTCGGCTTTTTAGATCGTCGTCTCAATCGAGGCCCTTTTTAAACGTACGTTTTTTTTATTTCGTGGAATTACTACGGTTTATTCACCGTGTGCAGGCACGGTCGACAGTGTTGTATGGATTACTATGGAAGCAGGTTGACAGACACTTTTTTTACGGCGTGGTTTATGCGCGTTGTGTACGCATAGTCGCCAGTGTTGTATGGATCACTATGGAAGCTTTTTGACAGATCACACGTTTTTTCTACGGGCGGTTTATACGTTGTGTGTATGCACAGTCGCCAGTGTTGTATTGATCACTGTATGGTTAGATGCTTGCTTACTTGATTGTTGACAGACACGTGTTTTTTAGACAGTCTCTTTCTGAAACTCGTTGATGTTCATCATCATCTACAGCCTGACTTCACCCACTGCTAGGCATAGGCTTTTTTTCTCTTATGCCAATCCCCACGCTCCTGTGCCAGCCTCATCCAGGTTCTGCCTGCGATGATAGCAATGTCATCCGCCCATTTCGCCGCCGGACGGCCGTGTGTCATATTACCTCCCGTGAACTATAATGTAACGGTTTCTGCGTTTTTTCTTTCAAAAACTGCTGATTCTCAGCCTAGTTTGAATAAATGACTTTTGAATTTCGAATTTTGCGAATGCAAGACTTCAGAGTCAGCATTTAATTGTAACATCCATTTCTGTTTTGCAAGCATTGCGTCGTACTTTTTGTCCGAGCTCGATGAAATGCTACACGAAGCTCATATTTTGTATTAAAAATAAGTTGTAACAGAACATTGAGCGTTTTGCTAAATGTTCGGTTTGCCACAGCGGTTCGATGTTCTGTTACAAGTAGGTAAATGCTCTAATGTGTCTTCACCCTAAAGTGTCTTCGCTCACTATTTCAAAGTCTGTGCCGGTACGGCGACTTCTAATGTTTATCTATAACGGTTCGTTGATTTTACTGCCAAAGTTACAGACCTTTTTAGTGGGGGTAACAGAAAAACTATTATCTTCTTATATTTTACCTAGACATAGAGTTTAGTGTTTTCTGGTGCAGTTGCAGAAGAACGTGGAGTGAACAGTCTCTAGGTGTTTAACAAAAGCTTAATCTAAAGGGTATTTAGTCTGAACGGCCCAAACCGAATGGCCCTCGGGCCGTTCGACCGTGAACAAAAATCGTCTACGTTCCAAAGGACTGGTGATAAAAATTGTAAACAAATTCAATGTCGTAAATTACATCAAGAACATTCGGGTACAAAATATAAAAAGTTGAATTAATAGTTTTTTTTTTCTTAGATTTGTTTTATTGTCTTTAGAAAAACAATCAACATTAAAAATCAGTATTATTTTAAAATTAACATTAAATAAAAAAATATAATTAAACAATAAGATTTAGTAAAAAATCAGTCTTGTTTTAAAGAAACAGCCAACTGGCTATGAAGATGTTGGTCAAATAAGTAAATAGTTAAAATTCATGAACTATGCGACTATCACAATGTGTGCGAGTGTCCCTTTAAATCATTTTTGAAATAATTTTATCACCGGTCCTTTGTAACGTAGACGATTTTTTTACGGTCGAATGGCCCGCGGTCCATTTGCTTTGGGCCGTTCAGACTAAATACCCAATCTAAATCTATCAAGAAATTATTATAAATAGTTATATTATAATAATATCGACTTGGCCTCCACAGGTCTTTGCCGACCAGTGGGTCAGGGTGAAACAGGGTGTAAAGTTCACTCATCCTCTATAGAAAAGGGAGGATCCTTCTACCAGACGGGTGTCGTGTCTGGTGGGTAATTACCCAAAGATTGATGCTGGGAGGTCGTATATATACTTTTCGCGCGGTAAACTCTGCTTGCGCGATGCAAGATTTGTGTGACGTCAGGTCTTTGATGCGTAGTTCACATGTAGCGTTGTAGATGCCGGCACACGTTGTTTGCTTCTACTTTAATTTCACTCTCTCTTCGACATTAATTATCATCTACCTACATATCGTAACAATTATTTGTTTTCCTTGTACTTTTTAAACTACTGCCCGCTCACAAAAATGTATAAATTCATCACCCACTTTTAGTTATTTAATTAAATTATCATTTACAATTGAATTCTCTTGATTCACAACCAGAGGCCGTCTTCAAAATCTCTATAACAATAAAACCATTTAATTATACCGAAAAATATCTTGTGGCGCCTATAATAATTAATATTCGTCGTTAAAACTACACTTAACACCACTTTGATGTCTTATTAAAAGGGTTGTAAAATTTTATGTTGCGTTAGAACTTTCTTTAATTAAATACGTCCCCTGAATAATCGAGATGGTTTTAATATTTTAATATGTTTTCATCGCGACATTATTCATTTTGTGTATGAACGTTATTAAATTATCTTTTATAGCTATATTTTATGTTTTAGGTGATAACTTTAGTTTGCGGAATGAGTTATTGCAATAGTTAATTTAGCTTTGGTTTTCAATTATTTGATGATTATTACAAGAATAAACTGAATTTAAATTTGTTGAAACTTATTACGAAAAACACTTTTTGTAATTAAGAGGTTCTCGTGGTCGTCGGGAGTCGCAAGCCGATTTCCGGCCACCGTAGGCGCGGGCTTGCGGACTGTGAGCAATGGGTAGCTCACCGTCCGATAAGGACCAGGCCCGGGTCGACGGCGCGTTGTGTTCCACGCGCGCCTCAAAGAGATGTCAGCAGAATTGACGGGGTCCGCTAGGGCCGATGCCTGCCGGGGTTGCGAAGAAAACCGAAAGGGAGATCGTGGCCCCCGGCAACAGGGCAACCGAAGGAACACGGGTGGGTTTTAGTCAGTAAGAGTCTGACACGCCCTCCCGCTCCGTCCAGAGCGGGAGAAGTTATTTGATGATTTCCAACGCAAAAAAAAAAAGGTAAGCAGTCGCTCCGTGTAAAATACTGGTATTCAGCTGCATCCGGTTAGATTGGAAGCTGATACTAACATAGTTGGGAAATGGCTAGGCAGATTAATGGCCGTTTTGTATAATACTTGCATGGAGCCCGAATATTCGTCATTTCCAAAATAAACACCTAAATATGAATCTTGTTACACCCTGACAGATTGAGTCATCAATTCTTATCAAATATTTTTCTCACTATGCAAGCAAAAATATTTTACTCCCACGTATTTGCTTTTTCAGTTTAAAACTGGCCAGGTGCGTATCGCACCACGGAAAATGAAGTGTTCCGTAGTTGGGATGAATTTATTCTAGGAACAAACTTAACATTGTAGTTGAAAACATGTTTTCCCTTAAATTCCAACTGCAAATGTATTTTTGTACGCACAATGTGATTTAACACGTTATTTTAAAACTATAGACTTCTTATATAAATTCTAAAAAAATAAATTACATGAAAAACTCATGTAATTTATTTTTTCAGAATTTTAGACTCAGTAGTTGCGGAGATCAGGAGGGAATAGTCAATTTTAATATATTTCAATAAATACCTTTAAAACTATTTATTTTAAAATTATAAAAAAAATATATGTCTGAGACCCTCACAGTAAGCCTTTCCATTAAATATGTTACATGGTACATTTAGTAAAACGTTTTTTTCTAATTTTCTTATTTTTGTCTCCCAAACGTGACCTTCATACACAAAATTGATTTATTTGCGTTACACGTCTGTTTGTGGGATCACAGAAATTCATATGTGTACCAGATTTATACTTAATTGGTTCATTAGATTTGGAGCAAAAAGGCTATGACAGACGAACAGACAGACACACGAGTAATCCTATAAGGTTTCCGTTTTTTTATTCAGACGTACGGAGCCCTAAAAAGTTATAGCCATTACCAATACTAGTAAAAAACACGCCCCAAAAATAATAATAATGTCGTAGGCGAGATTCTGATATCTATAAATCGTAATATTTGTCGAAATATCTGAAATTGTAGCATACCTAAGCTGGTATTGATATAAAATTTCAATATCAATTTCTTGACGTGTAATATCAGTGGAAAAATCGCGCTGAAGAAATACCTGAAATCTTAGGAATACTGCTTACAAAGCAACTCGATGAAACAATATGGCAGCTAACAAAAGCTATTTTATGTTGGAACCTATAATTTACATGGTACGGTACATGTATGGTGCTTGAATTCCAGTTGAATATAAACCCTATAAACGACAATAGGTTTTCCCTTACAATGTAAAATCCTTTAAGATGAATGAGTCATACTGTGTAAATGTAAAAAAATGGATACACCTCTACTCACACTGGTACCGATGACTTGATCATTTATAAAGCTGCTTAACCCGCTTTTATAACCATAATAATTATACAAGTTGTGATACTTTTTTTTCGTCAAAACTTGTAAAAAACTTGTCAATAACATGAAGACCGTGCGCAAGATAAGCTGCACGCGGCTGAAATGGGAACTATTCATATGCCGCCGTCTTGCCGTTTATGTAAGGTCACATTAAGTATAGAATTATTTAATTAATTCATATTAATATGAGATTAATAATATAAAGATTTAAATAATAGTAAAGATTTAATATTTTAAGTAATTATTACAGTATAGAATTAAGCACGCAAGCACCACCAGTCGCGCGCAGACTTGTCTTTCACACACTCTAGTGTTAATATGTAGGTACCATACATGTATTGACGTTATTTCTGACATGTATTGAAAACTGTTTTGTTCACCTTTTGGACAAGTCTTCTATAAGTTGTACACGGCTAGTCTTTACAACTTGTTTTAGGACAACAACAAAATTAAAATTGTTTTAGGTGCACAGTGGTAAGCTCTATAGTTCCTAATACTTTTCTAAAAGAGTTCTGCCGACCAAAATGTAAAAAAAAGTGGTGGCACTCCGGGAGTGCCGACAGAAGTGAAAACTTGAACAAGATGGCCTTGGTGGAAGAAAAATACTTGTATAGAACACTGATCCGTAACCGTATCTAAATAAAGAGCACAATCGCGTTTACAAAAATGAAGTGTCGTCATGGTGTCGCGAAATCAATGGTTTAGTCACATCTCAAAAATGCCCAACGCGCCTAATGAAGTTTTAAATTAAAAAAAAAAGTGTTGGGCTGTTACTAGAAAAAGATAATCATTTTGATAAAACAGCTGTGAATTACGTAATTTGTGGATTTTCACCGATTTTTTGGGCTAGGATTAGTAAATAAGTAGTAAGAGAAAAAAAATGAAAGCAGAAGTCTCACAAAAGTATCAGCAGAGCCTTGTGAAAAATATAGGTCGGGAGAAATCCAGATTTCATTCAGTGTTAATAGGTAAGAGAGGACACTGTAGGTCCATCAACAAGCACCAGGTACTAGGTCTAAACGATAAACGAAAATAATAGACACAACATGTAGAATCAATGTTTATACCTTATTGTGAACGCGGTTTTATACACAAGGCAACAAAAAGTTGCCTTGTGTATAAAACCCCTTACAAAAATATCACAATACAGCGTGATATTTTTTCAGTAAAAAACGAAAACACCTAACTAGCCTTAAGTGTCTATTTGCAAGCTAACTTACTATTATTTAAGCACTGGTACGTTTAGTGGTGCCATTATGTAAACACAGAACAACGTATGTCGAAGTTTCAATTATTCATCAAGTAGAGTTAGATAGTGCACCCCTATTTGCATTATTTTGTATGCATTTATAAATTTTTACCTTTAAAAGCAAAAATGCAATGGCTTACCTTTTAAATATGGAAAGGGCTTTGTGATGTGTTGTGCTGTGTTAAGCAAGATAGTGGTAGGTACTGAGGATAGGGTTATCTTACGACCGCATTGTCAAAATTAACTCAACTTGAAATCGCCGTTGTATGTCTCAGGTTAATTGTAATTTTAACGTGCAGCACGCGTAGTATGACTACCGTAGAAACTGGTTTTGTCGACGGAGGAATAGACAAAATGACAGATAAACAATCACTATCTGTCATTTTGTCTATTCTTCCGTCGACAAAACCAGTTTCTACGGTGGTCATACTACGCGTGCTGGTACTTAGATAGATACAAAAAAAGTGATTATTCGACACAAAAAAAAAAACGCATATTACAAAGAAATAAAATAAAGAGACAAAATGCAAATAAACATATCAGAGTAGATAACTAAAAGCCTCGTTTTCAAACAATAAAAGTCAACTTTGAGAAATTTATGTCATGAGAATATTCATATTTATACATCTAAACGAGCAATTCTTGTAAATATGTATATACATCATCTGAATCTCGGAAACGACTTCAACGATTTTCATGAAATTTTGTATGCAGGGGGTTTCGGGGGCGATAAATCAATCTAACTAGGTTTCATTTTTAGAAAACGTCGTTAAAAAAATAAAACTGGTCATCCAGATATTATTAATTTATTTGCGTTCCACAAGGTAAAACAAGATGTTAACAAAAGGCTTAGAGCTAAGAGCCGTTGTAGAACCTGTCAGGGCACAGCAAAGGGAATATGGGTCCGCGCCCACTCAACCCGCTTAGACTCGACCCGAAGAATAATACCTGCATATTTCTGTTTTGATAGGCGTCAAAGCGTCGATCGATTTAACGCTTGCACCACGGATAATGTAAAATTTAAATAATGTTTGGATAAATAAATCAATAATTAAACAAGTACGTATCTTTTTTAATATAGTATACGCTATGTGCTTTGTAGTATAAAAAGAGATTAAGATTGTTAATTATCATTACAATTTCATAGCTAGTGGCACGGTAGTATTTATTGAATCAGACTTTATACGTTATTATAATTATTAGGTTAACAAGCAGGTACTAACTTCTAAAATAAAAAACATGATTGATTAAATTATCTTTAAAAAATAAACATTAGGTATCTTTAAGAATACAGAACTAGGTAGGAACAACACATTTAAAAGATTGAAGTTATTTTGTTTGTTTGTTTTCTTTTGTTGTCAATTTGCCTAACTGTACAAATGGCACTGAATTGGTAGTAAAACATCTGGTATTATTCTTCGGGTCGAGTCTAAGCGGGTCGAGTGGGCACGGACCCGGGAATATGGGGATTAGTTGGTGCCCTCATATGATACCCATGCACACCACATACCTTGTCAGAATCATTATTTAAAGCTAAAACTCATTTTCACTACAGGCTTCTTGTGATAAACCATTACCACTTTCAACCATATTTAACCCTCACCAATCAATACCAAAAGCAACGATTTTCGTCAAGAAAAACGAGGTAAACTAACCCTCCACTATAACTTCAGCCGAAGTGGTAGTGGGCTGGTAAATGTCATGTGATTGCAGCTTCCCCAGCCATTGCAGAGATATTTATGGTGATCGTCGTATGTCCGCCCGGATCACTTATCGTTATTCAGGATTATTTTGGTGATCTTGACAACTTATGTTACGTAATTGACTTAGAAGTATTGTAAGAAAATATTTTGGGGTATCGTTTTTAGTTACAGTCATAAATGTACATTTTCGCGCTGTTTTAGCTGGGGTGGGTAAGATTCCAAATGTTGGATGCTAAGTGCGAAGACAATGACACCCTATAGATTGAGCTGTTACTGATGATTATAAGGGTGTTTTGGCAAAATAAAATCTTGTATCGCAGTATCGCGGAGTCTTTTTTAACGTTCGTAAATTTGCTTTAGGGTAGACAAAATATATCACAGGACTTTTATCAAATAAACTAAAACACGAGAAATTCGGAAGCTGATAGCTTCTTACGACTTAAAAGGTGAAGTAGTTAAAAAGTTAACCAAGATGGGACTTTAAAGCCACATCTTTCTTTCATGGGTATATTAAAAAAATCGGTTGAAATAATGAAGTGTTTATTTATATTCTAAAATAAAACAATGTTAAACAATAGCCCGATAGAGCTTAGTATTATTTAAATAAAAATTCCAAATACTTAAAGATAACAGATTAATCCACCCTTATCTTTAATTAAACTATAAAATCTGTTAGACGCGTTAGTAAAAAGGTTTGTTTCAACCGTTTCTTATGGCTAAGTGTACAACCGCGGACAATGGCGGTTGACTACTTTTCACCCTTATACTTTTCACCCTAAGTAATAAGGTTGAAAACTGGTCCAGTGCCAGTGTTCGCGATGGTACTTGTTCATTAACACTAAACTGCTCGCGGCTCGATCACGTACAAAACAGATTTGAGCAGCTGCCGCCGCCGGTTAACAAATTGAACGAGGAGAAAATATTCTTGAGAAGTTTTTTCCTTTGGAATAATTTGTTGCAGTAGTAAATAAGTTAAACAGGAAAAAAAAATTAATCAGTGCGCAAACTTAAACTTTGATTGATAGAAAATAGCACTTTTGTACACAAACTAATTAGTATACAGGGTAAGTTTTTAACCAGTGCGCAAACTTAAACACGTGACTTTACTCATCATTATGAACAACTTTTACTATGGGATCAAACCTGAAATAGCGAAAAAAAAATCAGCTGTTCCCTACATTTTGACCAGTTAGTTATGCGAACATAAATGTAGGGTGCAGCAGATTTTTTTTTTTTGTTGTTCATGATGATGAGTAAAGTCACGTGTTTAAGTTTGCGCACTGGTTAAAAACTTACCCTGTATACTAATTAGTTTGTGTACAAAAGTGCTATTTTCTATCAATCAATTGAAACTTCAAAGTCGGATTCACTGTAAACGACATATAAAAAAAAGTTATAAGGCTAAAACCCAACTACGACAAAAAAAAAACAATTACAAAGGTATGAACAAGACCTCGCAGACAAATTAAAAATCCGGAGTTACACGTGTTAGGACATAAATCGAACAGATTACGTGTGACTCCGGATTTTTTATTAGTCTGTCTTTTTAATTAGTAATTTAATGTGACGTAACATAACCAATAACCAGCGGACGATCAAGACGTTTCCAACGATACCTCATTTGTCAAATTATGATGAGTATTTTAGAAGTTATAACAGATGAACATACATACATACCGGTCAAAATCATAACCCTCCGCCGTAGTCGGGTAAAAATAGAAACAAGTCAGATTGCATGTAGTCACTTGAGTGAAATTCGAAGAGGATTTACGGAATAGTACTACGTTAACTAGGTACTCTAGTCTTGTAGAGAATTCTGTGTCTATTTTTCAAGTAAACACCCATTCAATTTACCAAATTGCTTAGAACAGCTACTCTGAAAAAGACGCCGATTAAGCAAAGGCACTTTAGACACTCAAAACACTTGAATCAACCGAAAAAAAACCTTTTAAATTAAACTAAAATCCATCTGAACGACTACGAAAAATTCAGTTACGACTCAACTACCGGACACCATCTCTCAAAGTATCGTTTGATAGTCGTAAAAACATCCCTTAACGGTCGTCCGATCTCACTCACCCTTATGGCTGCGAGCTCCGCTCGCAGCGAGCGGAGAAGAGCGGAGTGGAGCGGAGATAGGAAAATATTAAATTAAATTAATAAATAAAATGTTAAAGAAATATTATAGAGTCACATTAAAGGGCGAACTGCTGCCTCCTGAACTATTATCTAATAGAGTTCCACAAAATTCACAACTCTTCTCCGCTCCGCTTAAGTGGTTATAGCGGAGCTGAGATTAGTTTTATTAATTTCAACGGCGAAATGAAAGCTGAACAGTATCCCCTGTTTTCTTCACTTATTATATTATGTTTTTGGATGGGTAACAAGCCTACTTCCTACCTGATAGTATGTTGTTGATGTGCCAATGGATACCCACAGTATCAGAGACATCGCAGAAGTTGTTGCAAACTCATAATTAGAACATCGTGTCACTTATGTAATGCGTCTTTACACCGCTCCGCTTTCGTAAACAGGGACATTCTGCTACCTCGCTCTTCGCTAACTCTCTCCGCTCACTTGCACAACCACCCTTAACCTCGCCCACCCTGTGAGCCAGCGCTTTATGCCCTGTTCGTCTTAACCCCAATAATAAAATGCGGGTTGTAAATAGATAATAAGGGTGAAATACGCGTAGAAACCATTAAGGGCGCCATCACTGTACTTTAACTGTCGCTATCTGAACGCACTAATCGACGGCGTGTACTATTTTAATAAAGGTTTTATTGCACGATATGTATCATTCTGTTGTGGTTTATGGTGGAGGAAAAGTGCTTGTTCGACATAAACCACAGAGGAGGTTGGGAGCGGATTTCGCTTGATTTTTTCGATGATGGAAATGGAGGGATAGAAAGATTTTTTTTGTATCGGACCAGATAATACTCGGTTCAATTATGACGTTAAATATTTCGGTGTCTACTGATTGTGCCAGACTTGTAGCAGAATTCTGGGCTGACTTCACTTAGATTGCTATCAAAACGCTTAGAAGAAAAATGTCAATAAAGACAAAACTAAAGTTAATTAGGTACCATATCACATATAAACGTACCTGAACAAAAACATGATCCATCGAAGATCATATATACACCCACATTTCGCCAATTGTACTGTGCTGTATTGTGCTGTTGTGGTGTGTTGTACTGTGCTGTGTGTTGTGTTGTGATGTGTTGTGTGTTAGTTGTGTTATGTTGTGTCGGCATAAAAACACGATTAATGTAAACTAACATAGCTATTCCAGGACATGATATTAATGCAAACATGTTCAATTTTTCATTGTAATCAAGAATGAATGAATAATATGAAATTATCCATCATCATAAATCCAAATAAAACTTTTTTTTTAAATAAAAATACGTACCGTACTGTTTTCAACTGGAATTTCCAATGACTGTGGATCAACATACAAAAATGCATTCAATGAATTCAATCAAAATTTTTATTTGTGTTCATTTGTCATGAAACAATAACGTAATTTTGAACGGTTTTCCGAGTTTTCATTCATTCAATGTTATCGAAAGTTTTCCGTTTTAGCTATCGGTATTTTTGCATGATAACGAGCAATATAGCTTGTTATTTATTGCTATAGATCGTGCGATGTTACATCAATTTATTCGACTTTCCTTGTGGATTGGATAGTCCGTGGTATTTGCTTGGATTCAATTTTCTATTCGAAATTGCTTCAGTCTAGATATTTTTTGCTAGATATGCATCTCTAAGGTATAATAGTCGAAGTATAATCTGAATAACAAAAATATTCGAACATCATTTCTTTTGTTACTTTTTTCGTATAATTGTCATTTCTTTGGCTTATGACATCAAATATTTTCTATAACGACGAAAAAAATGCCAATGCATTTTCGACTTACCTAGATACCTACTAACAGCCTTCATCATTTCAGTCGAAAGACGTCCACTGCTGGACATAGGCCTCCCCCAAGCGGTCCGCTAGGGCCGATGCCTGCCGGGGTTGCGAAGAAAACCGAAAGGGAGATCGTGGCCCCCGGCAACAGGGCAACCGAAGGAACACGGGTGGGTTTTAGTCAGTAAGAGTCTGACACGCCCTCCCGCTCCGCCCAGAGCGGGAGAAGTTATTTGATGATTTCCCACC
Organism: Omphaloscelis lunosa; assembly: GCA_916610215.1. Lineage (NCBI taxonomy): Eukaryota > Metazoa > Arthropoda > Insecta > Lepidoptera > Noctuidae > Omphaloscelis > Omphaloscelis lunosa. The sequence continues at coordinate 8,584,873 of OU744247.1, forward strand.
CAAAAAAAAAAAAAAGGCCTCAAGCACCACTACTTCGACCGATACTATGCTTCCTGCAACCTTTCACAAGGTCATCGGCCTCCTGCACCAAAAAAAGATTACCTTCTTATTTATTTCCACAGATTAGAGGGGCTTGTGGCTATAACATTCGCTCAGGTCGATCGATCAGGTTAAGCTACGCTTGCCGCGGTTGGCCCATGAATGGGTGACCATCTTTACATACCAAGATCCCTCCATGCCTCGAAAAGCACGTTAAGCCGTTGGTCCCGGCTGTCATTTGTCGATCTTCGACAGTTGCTATGGGTCGTCAGAAGGCCGAAAGTTTCGACAACCAGTGATACCAAGAGGTATCACGTCACCCAGTAACTGGATTGTGAAGGTCAGATAGGCAATCGCTCCATGTAAAATACTGGTATTCAGCTGCATCCGGTTAGACTGGAAGCCGACCCCAACATAGTTGGGAAAAGGCTAGGCAATTGATGATATTTGCACCGATCCAATTCCACGAAAATATTAACTTGCTAATGAATATTCCTACTTCACTTACAAAGACATTTGAGTAACTACGAGGGCCACACAACATCATCTAATAATGTGGAAAAAATAGTATTGTCTGTGCGATTACAATGCGAGACTCGTGTCAGGTAATCTAGTTAGTGCGGTCGCCCCGCGTCGCTCATTACAGCGGTGCGCGCGACCACGTACGAGAGACACGGAGGAAGAGTGGCTGGATGTACAGTAAATGTTGAAGTTGGTGATTGGTTCTTTTAACGAGAGCATGATAATTTATAGTTAAGTGTTAAAATGGTGCGTGATATAAATGGTGGTCACATAAACTCCACAACTAAAAGGAGTCTTCCTAAGGATTTAATTTTAGAGTTGGTTAGATTTAGAAACTTAAATTTATTAAAAAATAAAACCACTGGATTGACTGATTGACTGATTTTAATTTTCGTTAATTATCCGCTGTAGTCGTAAAAGGACTCTGAAGAATTAGTCATACCAAGTTCTAAGTAAATTAATACGTAAGTGAGTGGTATTTATTTGCTAGAATTCGAATAACTAGTCCATAAGCACAAAGATAGAGGATCGTTCCAAATAATCATCAGGAATAATTATTTTGGCGTAAAACGAAACAGTGTTAAATCAATTTAAAAAAACGCCTTTACACCGATGACGACGTAAACTGACAACACACGGCTTGAAAGAAACGTCTTGGATGCCACATCCAGTAACTTTTACGACGTCGTAGTAATGTCTTCATACCGCGTCAGCAGTTTCGGAGAATGCAGGATAATTCCAATCGCCTTCTGAACGGTTCGCCCGTATAATTTTGTTACCACACATGATACGGATTCCGTCATTTAATTTTTCCGATTGAGGAACATTGTACCGAATTACGTGTTCATTTCTTGCGCAATTTATTTGGTTACAACGTGGTAAGCAAGAAATGGCTTACATGTGGAAATAGATGGATTTTTATGCAATAGGTAAGGGAAAGGAAAAATAGAAGGCCATCAATGGGTGGTTTAAGATTCATGCATATACGTCAGTCACATCAACGTCAAGTCGCCGATCAGTCACTTCAAAAAATATAGTTACGATGAAGTTGTAGGACTTTGGTTACACACCTCAGTCACGTGATCACGACACTATCGGTGCGTCTCAGTCGACGTCACGTCACCGGCAAGTCAAAACTTGTATTGCTATGAACGAAACATGGATCTAGAATAAAAAAATGAGTGACTATGACTGACTGTCTGTTAACACACGTCCCTGAAATTGACGTGACTGATCGGCGACTTGACGTTGACATGACTGACGTGTGTGCTTAAACCTTCACTGCTGTGTTAACAAAAATTAGACAATCTAATTAAGTCAAACCTATAATATAGTAGACTTAAGAACATCTTTATGATAACCCTATACGATGGAATCTTGGAGCAAGATTAGAAGTACAACATGGGTGGGTTTTAGTCAGTAAGAGACACCCCGCTCCGCCCAGAGCGGTAGAAGTTATTTGATAATTACCCACCCAAAAAAAAGATTGATATAAAAGATTCTGACGTGGTGACATTTGGAACTAAATATTTTACTTAATGCAGACCTGTGTAATGATGATGGCATTACTTTGCCGACAAGTGCTAGTAGGTTTTGATTTGAGTCACCCACAAGTACGTTTTTTGTTACAAATTTATTTTAACAATTTATTTCCCATTCGAAGTGATCTAAGTTCTTATTGTTTTCTCTTGTTGTTTTCCTTGTACAACCAAATTTTGTATGCATGCGGAGTTCACCTATAAGAGATTGTTACACTAATTTGTTACATTTTTTACCTTTTTTGTTACCCTAAGCATATTACCAGTGTAAACAGTTGTTGGTGAACCAATATATAAATAAATAAATAAATAAATAAGTGCGATAGTGGCGCCCTTATTTTTTCCAAACTCTTTTTTGCCAAGTTTTTTTTTTTTTTCGATATTGCGTCTCATAGCTGACCTCTGAGGTCATGACTATTCAACCGGTCAATGTTTTTTTGCCAAGCTGTACCTACACCCTTACATACTGGGGAAAAGATTAGGTTAATAATGATGACATGTAATGGAAGAGGCGGGACAATGATTACTCACTGACTATAAAGAAATCCGATTGTTTCCACAGTCACATTTATTACTGAAGATGACATGACATACACATGACGTAGCCTACACGGAGAATATATTCCACTAATAGTCCCACAAACTACGCACTCAAATGACAAATTAGCAAGCCTGTCAAAATGCGTATCCATTATAATGGTATTTCCCGAAGCCGTCGGAAACAAATAAATCTGCACAATAACATTAGATGTCGGTAGAATAAATGTAACGTCAATCCGTGGCCATTTGTCGTCGTTAAATCTTTGGAAGTGACCCACGGGTCGAATGGTTAGTTAACATTTGGTACGAAGTTTTGACCGTCTTCAGATTTGCGAAAGGGAAGTGTATTGGACCGCATGTACTACGCATGTACTACCTATATAGTGTGTAGATTTTATTCATCGATGATCGGTTGGGAGATTCTATAGAAATAAGTAAGGGTATTTCTTTTGTAGGTGTTGACTTACAATGTTAACGAAAGAAAAAATGAGTTTGGAAAAATCTAAAGAAATGAATTTTTCATTAGCCTTCCATTCATCGGACATAATAAATTAGCTAGTAGGTAGTTTGTTTATGATTCTAAAGAAATGAATAAACAGCTTTTCCCATTTTATATTATAGGATAGGCAAAGCGACTTTTTCTTTCATTCATCGCAATCAGACGTAATTATAATTCCAATTAAATTGAGACCAACATTTATGTAAATGTTGGCCACGCTTCCTACCCATGTTCACCCAAACATAAGCTTAACATCCAAGTGTAAGAAGGGGGAAAGACAAAAACTTAATGACAAGTGGACAATGAAGGAGATTCGAGACGCTTGTCGCCGCGAGATTGTCAGGAAACGTCGCGGAACAGGGGGCTGCGACAAGTTTATATAATCCTCAATAGAAACCTTGTTTCTTTATAAAAAAGGAAAAATAAAAGGAATTGTTTTTATGACAAGTTATTGTTGCTGTTTTTGATGATAGTTGTCATAAGTTTTTTTTTCGCGTTGATTTGGGACCTATATGTCCAGAATTGTATTGTAATATAACTCAGGGTAAGAAAGAGTAAGTTATGAATAAGTAATTTGAAAATTATATTGTTTTCAAAAATCGTAACTTAGAAGGAAATCAACTGCTGTAACAATGTTAGATTTACATACATACGTAGGCAGAAACTACAGAACGCCACCTGCTACGATCCTTACATACTCCTTTTGAATCGTTTAACTTTCTGAAGAACATCACCAATAATGGTCAGTATATGTCTTTCTAGGAGTCCTAGATTTATATAATTCAAATCGAAGTAAACGTTAAAGTTGCGACCATCAAGTTCAGACCAGGAGTTTAATTTTTGCTTCCTTTGACATTAAGAACCGCTGGAAAATGAAAATATAAGGGCCTTAAAAAATATGGCAACGAAAAAACATGAAAACTCAACGAATAACTCGCTCCCAATCTACTTCGAATCAGACTCAAAATAAACCAAAAACGAAAACAAACTCTTTTAAAAAAAGGTAAATGGAAACCCCGGACTTGTCCGAAGCGGATTATTTCAGACAATCTATTTGCTCAGCAACCTAAGAGGAGGCCCTCAAGAAAATCAAATCAGACAATCAAGTGGAAAAATCTATGTTCGTTGAACAAACAATCAGCTTTAGTTACTGTGGGTAGAGTGACGTAGGGTCCTCACCTACCATTTATTTGATCTACTCTTTAATCTCCTGGGAGCCTGGTACCTATTTGTTTTAAAGCTTTATTGCTAAGTAATGTGTGCATAGGTCAAACCCTCTAAATTTTTACTGGTAATGTTGACCAATATGGTTAATGGAGGTCGGGTATGCGTATTTTAATTTTGTTGATATGGACAGAGCATTTATTTGGTAGTCATTTAATTTAAATTGTAATTTGACTTTTCTTCCTGTTTATGTAATTGTAGTTAAACGACTATTTTCTGGAAGAAGAAAAAGAACGTAGTAAATGAATGAATATCCATTTCTAAATTTTTGTTTTCTTTCAGAACTTAATATCGACCGAATTATCAAAGAAGTAAATATTATAATGCTTGTGCTAATGTATCCTTAACATATTTTAAAAATTAATTAGGTTTAGTTTTTTCCAACAGAAAACCTGCTACATATGTAATTCAAAAAAATGCACACTTAAATCCTGTTATATGAGCAATATTTGTATATATATAATATATATATTTGTAATCAATCACCTTCTCGAAAACGGCTCTAACGATTTCGATGAAAGTTGCATATCTGTATTTTCACCCGAGCAGTCACAGTCGCCCAAAGTTTAGAACAAAATGGCTACCACAGAATAATGATATGGCAGCATGGAATTAGTAAGTATCTATTATCATGACAGCATGGAATTAGTATGATTTTTCATAAATGAGCATTCTCTATTTTCACCAGAGCAGAGCTCGGTCTCCCAGGTACTATTATGTAATTCAAACAAATTCACACTTAAATATATATCAATATATCGTATCAACATCCGACAGATCATTGATATTATAATCCCATCAATAAATAAACCATTAATATATTTCATTACTTTCCCCACGATAAATTAAACGTAGTCGTAAACCAAAAACCCCATTGTGTCCAGTAATTTATTCACCGTTGGCAACACAGAAAACTTGTCCATCCCGGGAGAGGGTAACCCCGGTAAAAAGGTGTCAATTTTTGAAAGATTGGGCCCTGTCATGAATATTATATGAACGAATTGAGTTAAGGGTATTTGCGATAATGTTCGACGTCGGTGGATACTGTCAGCCTATGTCATTTCATGAGGATTTGCCCTTTGTTAAAAGTAACACGTAGTGTGTCAGGGGGGGCTATCGTGTGTGAAATTTGCCGCTGAAAGCCCAGTTATGTTTACGTCATGTTGAGAGATGGGCTCGCGGATTTGTATTGAGATTTATGTTTGATAAGTTAGCTATCTCTTTGAAGTTTGACATTCATGCTTATCTTACGGCATAAGTAAATAAAGTATGAGTGGGTTTTCAAATTTTCTTTATCAAGCAGGCTTTTACCTGAATAAATAAAAACTAGTTTTAATTGGAAAACTTACGCAATTGTGTCAAAAAAGCTTTATGTGAACTCATTTTTAATTTTCTATACACTAGGTACACTGTGTTTAACTCACTATAATAAATCCTAACCTCCTAACTAATATTATAAATGTGAAAGTGAGTTTGTTTGTTTGTTACGCTTTCACGCTAAAACTGCTAAACGGATTTGGATGAAATTTTGCAAATGGGTAGACCATGACCTGGATTAGGGCAAAGGATACTTTTTATCCCAATATTCTTACGGAATTGAGAATAATGTACAAATATTCCAAGACGCTTTCAAAATTTTCCAGTTCAGTAGTGACCGAAACTTTCTAGCAAGGGGCGATTTTCTTTATTATTCAGCGAAAACACATAAAGCCTTAACGTCCCTATGTCTGCAGTTTTGATACAACTAACAACAAACGTAATAAATAATAAATTTTACGCGTTAACAGTTCGATAGTAGTTATGGAAAAGGAAATCGTAAACTATCGTAAAATAAGTTTTTCTACGTCGCGATGCCGCTGTCGCGCATCGAGCGACGGATCTTGCCTCTGATATGTTACCACAGAAATAGTTATTTATTTTTATACTTGATTGAATTTCTTAAAACGTCTAAATCTTTGTGGAATGAAAATCAATCATTAATGTATGCGCTAATATTACGCTTACGCAGTTAAATTAATCTTTACATAGGTCAGATAGGCTTAGAATGTAAAATACTGGTGTTCGACTGCATCCGGTTAGACTGGAAGCTGACCCCTACAAGGCTAGGCAGATGATGACGATCTATGATGATCTATCAGCTACATTTTAATTTATTTGATGTGCATATACAACACTTAGATAAGAATAACACAGAAAAATATTCATAAACGTAATAATGATAAAAAACACCTACAACTTTTTAAAATATTTCTAAGAAGAATTTATTCCATTTGAAAGCTTTCAAGTAGATATAACTAAGTAATTAATTAGCCGAAAGAAGACGAATTTAACGCAAAATTAATTGAACAAATATTATTAATGAATCTTGCGACAGAACGAATTGAATTAGATATATTTGTAAAACAAGCAGAGACAAAGATATCATTAGTATATTTCGTTGAATTCAATTTTAATACCATTGCAAACAATAATTACAGTAGCTATATGAATATTTCATGTTCGTTAGAAACGATTCTCTTTTGTCTTCAAATATTATATTTTTAATATTTCTTATTAAATTAGAATCTTTTGAATGTTTAAATTTCTAAATGAACTTCAACAATTCAGTTTTCATATGCAGATATTATGAGATCTTCTCTTATTAAGAATATTCAAAGAAGTAATTATATTAGAGGTGCCCGGCTTACTTCTTAAACATATTGTAATTGAAGTCGCATTAAAATTGCGAATAAATTGTCTGGAACTTTCTCGAAAACCTTTTCAAATGTTTTTTTTTTTACCCTATATTGTGTTAAAAGTATGGAAGGAAAAAGAGGAGACCTTTGCCTGGGCAAAGGCCTACTCTACTCTCTGGCCACTTTAGTCTCGCAAACATGATACGATTGTCACACCACCTTGGCAAATGTTTATATCGATTAAATTAATTAAGTCCATTCTTAATGTTTTAGAATCGGAACAGAAAGCGTTAAAATAAAAAACCAAACCCATATATAAATAGATATTCTTATAACATATCATTGAGTGAAATAATAAGTGAGTCAGTTAGCTGATAGGTACCTGCTCAACGCAAGTAAACAGATCCATCGTGTCACGAAAGCTTAAAAAAACGTACAACAATATTTCACAATTTTCCGTCGTTGACACTCCAATTTCATTTTGCTTTCCCAATTTTCAGTTGTCAAGTCAATTTTAAGTTGTTTTCATATTGTATCCGAAAGAATAATGTTTATGTCAAACACAACGTTTTGGCGCCAACAAAGATGGCGGAGTGAAACGTCAAACTGCAACGATAACACTAGGATATTTCGTATTGTTGTAAAATTGTAATGTGGATTTTTTATATTGCTTGAATATTGGGTTCTGAGTTTGTATTGTTAATTTTTTTTCGGGTGGTTGATTTGATTTGTAAATATAAAGCCAAGTATTGTAGGTATTTTATTTGACGGCGCAGCAAGCGGAGCCGTCTAGTATGGTTACAAAGTTACTAAGAACCACCGAAGAGGTAGGATAAGAGTAACACTGGCTGATTACTGTCACTGCTGGTTGCATGTTGGCCGTCTTTTGATGACAGATGATGCGAGGGAGCCGCTGTCGTACCACGCCCACGACGAACTATAAATTTGGGCACAATCCTTATGATATTAAAGCTGCTGAACCACTAATAGAATGACCACTTCTGGTAGAGGTTATCCTGTGTCGTTATATTTTATTACACAGAATAGTCGATTCTTCTAAATCATAAATAAATAGATACCTAGAAGAAAAACACTTATTTGATCTTAAACTGAACCGATGGTTTTTCTTTAATTGTAGGTTCCCTTCTCCAGAAAAAAAAATGTCACGAAACAAAATTATATTTTCCCAAATTCTTCGGTAAACTCTTCGACAGAAGGGCAAAAACCGCACATCTCGTCTTGGTATGAATAAAATAGTACACCTACCTATTTATTATTCAATTCCGAATATCGACACGTTGACAAACCCCAAATGAATTCCCTTTCATGTCGTTAAAACAACAGGACTGAAATGGGAAATCATATTAGTTTACGTCGGTCCCACTTGAAATTCATTAAAACGTGTTCTTAGTCAAATGTAATAATTTATTTAAGCAACAAAAATCCCCAAAAGTAATATCCATTGAAGCGTATTTAACGCTGAAGCGGAGATGAGGAATAGTGATGGGGGAATACGATAAATTGTGGCTACAATGTATGATGTACCTAAGTCAATTTACACTTATGTGGGACTCAGTTACTAAATTAATTCGATTTACAGACTGTAGATTTGTAGACTATTTTATATTTTGTTTAGTACCTGGTACTTGTTGAAAGGGCTACAAAAAGCCTAAAGGCCTCCTATACTATACCTATTAACACTGTAATTTGGAAACATTGTAAAAGCTATTTAATTGTCAAAAGAGTAACCGTGGAGTTTCTTGCCGGCGCTTCTCCATAGAAAACGACCAATTGGAACCGTGCACCTGGCTTTTGACGTTTAATAAGTGCCCAGGTTTATGTGAAATAAAATATTTTGATTTTGATTTGATTTTGATAGTCAAAGCAGAAAGTGAAAGTCGCTCAAGAATATTTAAATCTGAAATTAGGTACTTCAGTATTTTTAAGTGATGCAATGATTTTAAAGCTACAAATAATAAATCACAAATGGACCACTAAATTAAGTGTAAAACTAAACGTCGATAAAATGCACGACTTTCTCGCCCCTCACTAAAAAGCCAAGGCTCACAGGAACGTATTAACATATAAATAATTCAGCATATCTTTCAACGCATTATGTCATTTATGGCGTTACCTTTTAGAAGAGTATTTACACAAAAGAAGAGAGAATCAAAAATGATAATTACATGCAAATCTGGGGATCGTTTGAGGGCACTTCTCTTCAAAATGTCTGCCTCTATTTTATGTTTAGGAAGATTCTTTTTAGATCCTTAAAACGCTTGAGTGGAGTAATGACAAGCTTGAATGAGCTGTTAGCTGCGTTTAATATTTATGTCTGTTAATGCAGTTCAAATAATCCCTTGTACTTACCTACATTGTTTTAGGAAGAACTTTTGTTTAGATCTAACAACCAAGTTCGCGTATGTTGAGACGTTCAGTAGGTATGAGTGGTTAGGGACATTTTTTATTTACATTACTCATTGATGCATTAACGACGAGCTCGTGGTTAAGTAATAACGGCCGCACCGGTCGATCATAAGTCTCGATCCCGTGGGAATATGGGGATAAAAAGTATCGTATGTATTAATCCATGCTAGAAACTATCTCGGAGGACACGGTGGAGTTCTGCCCGGTTTGGGCGGGGCACAGCCGTGTCCTCGTGGAGGCGATCGGTGGCGGTGATCTCACCCATCCGGAGCTGGTTCAGGCCATGGTACGGAGCGAGAGGGCATGGGAGGCCGTCACCTCCTTCTGCGAAGTAATAATGCTCGCGAAGAAGGAGGCGGATCACGTAAGAGAGAGGCAAAGTTTGCGTCCTCACGCCCCTAGCCGCCACAGGAGACGTCCTGCGCGTCGATAATCCCAGGCCAGGCGGGGGCTTGCGGACGGGTAGCTCGACATTCCATGAGGACCAGCCCGGGTCGACGGCGCGTTGTGTTCCACGCACGCTTCAAAAAGATGTCAGCACAACTGACGCGGGAAAGTCCGAAAGGGATACCATGGCCCCTGGCAACATACAGGCAACTGAAGGAACACGGGTGGGTTTTAATCAGTAAGAGTCTGACACGCCCTCCCGCTCCGCTCAGAGTGGAAGAAGTTATATGATAATTTCCCACCCAAAAAAAAAGACTATAATTTATCTGTGTGCCAAATTTCATCCAAATCCGTTTAGTAGTTTTTACGTGAAAGATTAACAAACATCCGTCCATCCTCACTTTAAGATTCATTTGGACATTAGTATCTATTTTGAGGTTAATTAATTATATTCGGAATTAAATTAGTTATTTTAGGGCAAGGGTAGTTTTTATTAAACATTGCTGTAGATACTGCCCTGCTAAGCACAAAGGCGATATCTCAACTGGAGTAAGTTTCGAGAAAATTGACTTTTTGTCAATTGAAATTTAAGGAAATATGGAGATATAAAAAACTTCTTAGTGGTTTTTTTAAATGTTTTAAATTAGATAGCGCTATTTCGCTTATACCATTAGATGCGAAATTGTTAAAGCTATTGAATGGTATAGAAAAAAACTAAAAGGGTAGATCTCAGAGATACCGCCTTTGGGCTTAGCAGGGCAGAGTAATACATTAAAGGCTATTCACAGTGTTGTATACCTTAGCTGTACAAGAATCTTTTGGCGCGTGGCCAAAATCGGAACTAACACCGTCATCTTATTTTTTCAATGCATTTCGCAAAACAGTTGCACAATTGTATACCAACAGCGCCCCCCTGTCAAGGTCATTCGAGCGCCAAAAGAACTTTGTAGCCCTGTATGACTATACTCGTAGTTAATAATAATAATTAGATACTAATAATCTTTATTATATAACCCTGACACTTGTGCTAAGTGGTTAACCTGTGTTACAAGAGCCAGTGCCTTCTCCCGGAAGGAAATACTACTGAAAACATGATGTAATAAGATTAACAAAAGAGAAATAAAAAAAAGACTAAAAAAATGGGAAGAAACAGCCTGCTGTAATGGTGATTGTGTGTATGCGTGTATAGCGCGTTCGGGGGTGTGTGTATGTGTGTCAAACTCAAACACAAACTCAAATTATTTATTCCAATTAAACCATTTACAGACAGTTTTGAATTGTCAAAAAGTCTGTCAGTTAGTATGAAAGTTGAAGTCCATTCCATTGTAGATCTCTATGGAGAAGAATGGGCAAGAAACTCCAAGGACACTCTTTTAAATGTTCATTATATTCTTGTTGCTTCTATATGTGAGAACAATATACAAAAAATAATCAAAAACAATTCAAAATACAAGATTAAAAATAAACCCTGGCAGAGAAGCGATGACCAGTCCAGACCAGTGTAAATTGAATTGAATGTTCAGGAAAAATTGATTAAGTTGTAATGACTTTCAACATAAATAACTATTTATTTCACGTAAAACGACAACAAACAAGCTACATTGTATATTCAAACATTGTTTATCCCAAGATTCCTATTAAAGCGCTTCTTTGGTTCAAAAAACAAACTAAAAATTCTCGGTGACATCAAGTATTCTTCGAACGAACGGTCTTCGTTAGACCCGACCCATACCTGCACTGCATATGTTACCATGCACAGTTTTTGAACAAAAATCCCATTCGCATTGTTTATTCGTTACAGGTTGACGTAAAGGGACGACAAATCGAATTTCCCTTTGATTTTCCGATACAAGTTGGTAAGGAAAACAAAAGAAAAGCGAATACCTAAGCTAAGTATAAGATTAAGCATGTGGGATACTATAAGGGAATCTTCGGTAGCATTTGGGTATTTTGCTTTTTTATTCCGAACTAACTTTTGCTTGTGATTTCACCCGCGTGGATGTCGGAAATTGTCCCACGAGATAACAAGTACCTATCATATCTCCTAACCCATAGCATGGTTTACCTGATTGTGAAATTTCATCGAAATCTATTCAGCCGTTAAGGGCTTAAAAGGTTACAGCCAGACAGACAGACACTTTCGCATTTAAAAGTATGGAATTATGGATTGTTCACTATGCATCTATGAATTAAAAACTTAAATAAGCCTTTTACTTAAAACTTTCTGAAAAAAAAAATGGAAATAAACTAAAAGGCATATTGTTTGCCTATTATTCGCAAGGAAGGTTCTTAAAAAGACTCTCAAAGCTCTTAAGGTCTTTTTTAAAAGTCTATTTCTTTTTTATGTTTTTTACATATATTTAATATTGAATCACATTTTAACTTTAATAAATTATTTTTCTTTAAGTAGGTACGCTGTACTGGTACAGCGTCTAAATGCTGCGTTTGCTGCACCGGTCGACGTCATTACATCAGCGCTGGGGCTCTGTCTTGCATAGGGTCGTAGCAAAAAACTGAGCGATAGCCGATTTGCGTGGATGTGACGCATGCTTCCCTCAACTTTTTCTCATTTTTGTATTTACCGCAAATAAACGTTTTTCTTTCTTTCTTTCTTTCTTAGGAGGTCAAAGTAAAAAACTCGAAACGAAAACTTATCGACGCAAATATCACAAAATAAAAACTGGCTTTTCATGAACACTTCTGATTCATTTTGGTTTAATTTGACATAATGTGGTGGAAATATCCTGTGCCCTAAATGCAATCACTAGACTTGAAGGTTTGGGAATCCTGGACCTCAATTGCGTAAAACACTTTCTCTCACAATCCAAAGCATTTTGAAAGAAATTCCTAATCCATTGCTTCATATATTTGAAAAATTCGTCTACTCAAAAGCATAAATAAAGCTATATGTCAACATCTGTCTTAAAACCCTTCTCAAGTCTTACTCTATCACCAGAATATTAATTCCCCACTAGATTATCACTCCTTAGCATCTTAATCACTCACATTAACATCACCAATCTAATATTTTCGCCGAATAATGCCAAAAGGAGCCATAAATAACTTGGAATGTCCCCATAAATACATATTAACGAGTGATCAAGACAAAGGAGGTATTACGGCTCAACCCTTCTCCTTAACTAATGTATTTCATTACAATAATTGCTCTAACCACTGGAGTGACCTCTTAAGGCGTGGACGCACGAACGAACAAAACAATAGTGAACATGAACATCGAACACGAACATTTGGTTCATACGTGTGGACGTAGATTAGCAAAGCGAACACGAACACCATACGAGTACAGAGGCCTTAGTGTGAGTTTCTTTTAACCATCTCGACTTTACACTCTGACCTTCAATGGTGAAGGGCCAATCGGAGCGCCGAACGCGGTGGATGCGTAAAGTCGAGATGGTTCAAAGAAACTCACACTAGGGCCTCTGTTCGACTTGTGTTCACGCTTTCTTTAGTGGCCATGAATTTGCTAATGCTCGCAATGTTGCATCAGATTACTCAGAATAACGTCCGCAGAGAGTAACGAAATTAGATCGCCACGATCGTTTTTGATGAAAAGTGTGTTTGATGTTCGTTAGCGGTACGCACATTCGAACAAAGTGTCGATGTTCGTGTTCTCCATGTTCTTGTTCATTGTATGTACACGCCTTTAGGCGATGAGTTCGTTTCGTTTGGCGAATATAAATTAATAATATTCCTATTATTAAGATTGCGTGTTAATAATGAAATCGCTTTTGATTATGATTGTAAAGTCAATTTGTTTTATGGCAATTAATTGTTTTATCTTAATTGTTTTAATATTAGAGTTGGGCTATTGTTCTATGAAAGTGCAGCGGTTTGAGAATATAATTGTGATCCCCTGAATCTCCTGATTAATTCCATGAATACTATCTCACAATAGGAAGTAGACATCACAATATGTACTGTGCAGTTTTTATTTGGGAAAACTACCTTACACTTCATAAATATTATCTTTAGCATAACATAATCAAATGACCCATCGAAAATCTATCAATTGCCTCGGAAAATGCCACCGTCAAGCATTTTCATCTTTTCCTATATTTTCGAGCCGAACGTTAAGTGTAGCGCCATCTATTACCGCAATACTGAACTATCCTTAAGTTGAGTTTCATAATTTCTACTTAATTAAATTGAAATTTAATGTATTGGAACAGTTATATAAGTTGTTTTGAAGTTAGAATCCTAATTAATATTGTAAATGCGAAAGTGAGTTTGTTTGTTTGTTACGTTTTCACGCTAAAACGGCTGAACGGATTTAGATGAAATTTGGCACATGGGTAGACCATGACCTGGGTTAGGACATAGTCTACTATTCATTCTGGATCGCAGACGAATTCGTGGATAACAGCTAGTTATAAAATAATGCAAAATAAATTCACAACATTAATGTTAGAAGTTAAATTAATATGTCATTGTAATCTCACTAACAAAGTGGTTTCGTAACAAAGTATTTTAATACCAGTTTATAATGTTTTTGTATCATCATAAATCGATGATTTAATGGCTCAATAAATACTGAAACTGAAACATAAAGCTTCGTAGTTAGACAAATAGGTAGTTTATTGTTGTAGCTCTTGAAATATATAAAATATTTATAGGCCTATTTACTCTTATATATTATACGTTAAAGTCGTATTTCTCATTTCATTAAAATTTCTGAATAGTTTCTGAGTATTCACGGTTAGTCTGACCCTCAATGCTATAAAAGTCGAACGACAAAGTACATAATATACACCTCATGGTCACATATTTTTGCTTTTCTTTAACTTAGTAACTTTTGAATTAAAACTACATTAATGGACTTGAAACACGTTTTTAAAGTTACGTGCCCAACTTTTATCAAGTTGTATAAATAAAATTCAAAACATAATGTCTATAAAATTTTCTAACTAGTGAAGTTTTGAACAACTTTGTAGCAAATAAAAAAAACCGGTCAAGAGCGATTTGAACTCGCACACCGAGGGTTCCGCACCATTTTAAATTTTCATCGGCGAAGCCTTTATTCGTCAGAGAATTTTAACACTGCACACTGTCGTGTAGAATATTGCAGTTAGGTCAGCGCCATCTCTTGACCGGTAGTGGAACTAATGTAATTTAAGTTGATACTTTCTGAAAAAGTGTGCTATTTAGAGATATCGTTTTATTTTTCCTGTAATCTTTAAAACTTCTATCACAAAGAATAATTTCAGATTTTTCTCTATGCAAACTTTGGGTATAAGGGGGGAACGGTATTTTTTTTTTTTTTCGTCAAAAGTCATAACTATGCGGCCTACAAAAAATGTTTGAGAATGTGCAAATAGCGCTCTTTCATATGATACCCCACATAGCCTAGTAGCGCCATTTCTAATTTTTAAGACCCCCGTTCAGTCCCTGTTTTATAGAAAATATATATTTTTCATTTCTTTCTTAATTTCAAAATAGTTGGGCAATCATCGTATAAAACAATTCCAAATTTCAAGTTGATAGCATTAGTAGTTCTTGAGATATCCAGGTGAGACAGACAGACGGACAGACAGACTGAGTCGCACCATGAGGGTTCCTTTTTATCATTTTGGTACGGAACCCTAAAAATATTTGATTTGGCCGATTAAAGTTTGAAAATAAGCAACTCTCTCAAGAATCTAACTAAACTACAGATTAGTAAAAAAAAATAACCCGTGCAAGAATTAAATTCATCTATCAAGATCTATACAGAAAACAAACAAGAAAATATAATGCTATGCAAATACAAACAAAACCAATACTTAAATTCAACAAAATCTAAGAAGAATAAATTTTTAATAACCCGTCTAGACCAACATTTAACAGAAAGCGACTTCAGTTTCGCCAATCTCAAGTTTTCCACTTAAGCGGTAACCATAACCAACATTGATCGGAATCCTGTTTTATTTGTGGTTGTTCGACTCCGTTCACTCAGCATTCATTCACTCATTCCTCTTGTTTAGACTCAATCACATTCAACATAATAAAAGAGAAAATAAAAACTATAATGAAGCAAGTTCATCTTGCAAATATTTTCTCGTCTGCCAACAGGAGAAATAATGATCAAGAAGTTGTGCCAACTCTGCGAAAGTTTTCTCTGTATTCGAATTCGCTGTTACGGCTAATTTTTATGTTAGAGTTTTATTATTTTTTGCATTTTTACTGCATTGGAGGTTTTATAGCTCTGTTGGCGTAATGAATTAGCTGAAAAATGGAAAAGCCAGACTAAAAGGCAATAGAGTAGGTACCATTCGAATTTGTGAAAAAAAAAAAAAAAAAAAAATTGAACAAGTTAGGTCAACATTGTATTTTTTTATATAAAATGTTGTCTTACTAAAACAACTGAGTAGGTACACGTTCATTAAATATTTTTTGAATACCTACTCGTAATATAAATAAACCTGGTGGCTTTTAATAAAAAAGTGAGAAAGAAAAATAATAAAATAAAATAAATTAGTTATGGATTTTTGACAGTTTTTCTCATCGCAATGAATTTTCAAAAATTCTAAGTTTGAATTTTTACAACAGTACTATTAAAAGTACTTCACTTTTTGCTCAAACTTCGTGACAAGAGGAAGAACTGAGCGAACGGTTGCCTCGTTAAAGTGATTTAAATGTTTAATGATTTAAAATTAAATAAACCTGTTCTACACGTTTCTATTGGTTTTACTTGTAAAACTACCTAAAAGGCTTTCATTTAGCTTGCCTTATTCATATTAAAAATGATACAACCAAAATACGTAATACCCTTAACGTGTCCCCGTAAAAACAAGGTCGGTCTCACAAACTTCTCAACAACGCAATATTGACTAAGTTCGTTGTCTTGTTGCCATCAATCTGCGAAAATGGCTGCCGAATTACAAAGTTGCGTCCCTCAAAGCCCAAGAGGTCACTTCCTCTTATAGTTAATTATAATAATTGGTAAAAGGGTCCACCACGTGCGCCATATTGAATAGTCACTTTGTGCTAACGAACTGTCGAGTCGATTTGTGCTTTAAATAAAATACATATTTCAGTGTGTGTTTATGTGTGTCAGTTTTTTTAGCTAGGGGAGATGTTTCGGTGGGATATTTTGTAATTCAATGAAATTGAATGTTTTGTAAGTAAGCATAGAGACCAATAATTATAAATGATAATAAAAATTGGCCAGAAATGTTTGTCAGTGATGAAAGTTTGTAACTTTTTCAATTGAGTAAATCTTTTATTTTGGATTCTATCGCATGACCACAATATTTATGCCTACAATGTAGTTTTTTAGCAAAACTGAACTAACCTGATCAAGCAATTAAATTAAATATAATTTTATTTCAGACTAAGGTCCATAATTTGTTAGTATTTTGGTGTTAGTAATAATGGTACTTAAATAAGTACGTTAGTATTGTTAGTTTTCACAAATTATTTATTTACGTAGGCCTATGACTGTCCTCACCCAGTGTCCCTGAAAGGGACAGTCCGGTCTGGCAGCAATCATTTTCAGAATGCTGTTGTCACTACCATGCAAGTAAAGAGGCCACTTTCTTTCGCATGAAGGCATGGAAACCATCTGTGCGAGCCTCCATGAACATTCCCGAAGCGCTACGCCATAATAAAATTTAAACAATATAAAATAGCAATATTCAATTGTATATTCGTAATGAACTTTAAATAAAAGAATACCACCATGAAGCTTACAAAATTTCCATTTCCTTCGCAAGTACAAATTACAATGGGGGGCTCAATTGACGCATAAACTAATTACCTGTTTTAGATAGCATGAGACCCTTCATTTATACTGCGTAACTTAATTACTCACACTGACAGACGAGGACCATACTACCCTACCAACCAGAATTACCTGACCCCTGGAAACAGAACGATACGGGGAGAACACATCAGGCTAACAAAACATTGAACTCGCACGGGGGTCAATTAAACTGGTCGGCTTACTGCGTATTGCTGAGGTATATTTGAGAATGTAGATTAGCTATTGCCTCTTATAATACGAGGAGGAAAGTCATTTACTTGAACATAGTTCGAATACGTGTATGTTAGTTGAAGAGCAATTGTGCCGTTATGGAAACTAATAAATTCGCGAAATTGCCAATATGATGGCGTCTTTGACGAGAAATCGAATTTTCAAGGGTTTTAGACGCTCGGAACTTCATAGGACGTTGTTGATGTTCAGGTAATGACTCTAAAATCTGATTAGTTAAATGTAAATAGTTAAACAAAGCAAAAGGAGTATGTAAGGATCGTAGCAGACGTTCTGTAAGTTTCTGCCTACCCCTAATGGGAAGATGGCGTATTATGTATGTAAATAGATAAAAATACAGTCAATATATTGGTACTCTTGAAACAAGGTTGAATTATCAGGTATACATATACAAATAACTGAACACAAAAAATACCCTTTTTACATTGCGTCAGAAAAATCGGGAAAGTGATTCCATGTTTAATGTGGTATATCTTATAATTTTCTTTAAAATATATCGTGATTTGATCGAATTAGAAAGAAAAGAAAGAAAGAAAAACATTTATTTGGACACAGTTCGTGTAACACAAAATACTAACAACAAAATGAAAAAGTAAAAATAATGTTTTAACGGCAACAGTGTGTGCCTGACGGCTGCGCCGAAAAGGTTTGTAAAATTCCAAAGAAATAATGAATGATGTTGAATTAGTTCCCGTAAAAACTGAAAGCATTGAAAAATACGCAGGTTGGCGAAATGCATTCGGTTTTTCTAAGTTTTGTCTGCAGAGCTCGGCAGTCAACACATCACTTACTTCCAACTTGACCACAATTCACGAACAATAACAGTTACAAACAAAACTTCTTATGATAAACAGTCCACAGTTTCATTTAAAATAGAAAACTTTAAAATATCCTTTTTCCTACAGTATGTTTATATTTTCCCGGTAAACTTTTAATGTATGCCCGTTTCGCCTCTGAATAGGGAGATCCTGTGGTGGGAGAAAGGGGGGAGAAACTTGCTCCGTCGATTCCAGAAGCTTGAAGAACTAATTTAACTGCGTCCCCTAACTGCTACTTCAATAAATTCTAAACTAGATATATATTTTTTACCAAGTTTCAATCTTTCAGAATTTACAACGACCTTGGCAAAAGTTTTAAAAATGGAAGCAGATTCGAATCGGGTATTTTCGATTTTGGAGGCAAATCTTTTTAACAGTGAAGAGTACAGTCTGATTCAAACTTAGTGGTGACTTGGAACATGAGGCGAGTCGCTGCGCAGTAACGAATTCATAGGTCAGCGGGGGTCAGGGGTGAGGTACTGCGTAGCGAGCAGCGCACTACCGAACCGCCATTAAGACCAGGCACTCCAAAGACAATTTCCACGCAAACTCCGCCCCCATGCACCCCACCACTCCACTATGTGCTAAACTCTAACACATCAGTAATAAAGATGAATATCGCGTGCGCTCTTTGGTCGTGTTCGAGCACGGAACTAAATGTCGTAAGTCTTATTAAGTAATAATTGATCTAGAGCAATATATAACTTGTATATGGATAATAAACTATATTTCCTTACTGTCAATAATTATTTTAGACATAAAAGCCGAGTAATCTTGTTTTTGTTTCAAATAATCTTTAAAAAAGACATGGTTTTCGAATAAAGAATGAATCGAGCGAAAATGTTTCAATTACGTAACTGCCTTATTTATGGAAAGAAAAAGATCCAATAAATCATATAGTAAAGTTCCATTTTGATTGTATGCGTGACTTTTTCAGAATATTAATGCAAATTAATATACAATTTAGGGAGACTCCTTTTAAGTTTGAATCGAACTGTACGTCATTATTTGGTCATAGGTAGGTGCTCCGCGTTGTTGCTATCGCGGGCAAAACCTGGATAAGGCTGGTAGAGGAGCGTAGGGGTTGGCACAAGAAAAGAGAGGCCTATGCCCCGCAGTGGGTGGAGGCGGGCTGTGCTACGAGCGGCATTTTTCTGATACCAATCATTTTCACAACGTTTGATTTCCAAAAAAGTTATGTTTTTTTCCTTTCTATTTAAATTTTAGGGAGTGCCTCCGCTGCCGGTGCCGGCTCCCAAAACTAACGCCATTGGGAACTGGCATGACGTTACGGCCGGCAGCCAAGATTAAAAACATTGGCTGCCTGCACATTACATACCCTGTGGCTGGCACCGCCGGTTTCAATAATGAACACTGGCGATGGCGGCGCGGCGTTTATGATAACCCTTCCAGTATTCAGAACTCCAACTAACTAACCCTAACTTAGGTATTTTATTTCAATATATTCTGGGGGTTGCAGTTCTAACCTAACCTAACCTTTTTGCGGGTAAAAATATTTAACATAATACATCTAGTTTGGTTCCGGGTACCTACTTGGTACTTGATGCCAGGAATATGGAAGTCATTGATTATGGAAATATAATACTGAAGAAAAGTAATGCTTTATTACATATCTTTTTAATTATGCCTACCCCGCCTATCTATTTCAATATGCCAACCCCGTATTCCGCTTTTTTTTCCAAACTCAGCACCGGCAGCCAATTCGGCAAACAGTGCCGGCAGCAAATTCGGGAGCCGGCGCCGGCAGTGGAGGCACATCCTAAATTTTATATTATCTATGGTCTTTCCTTTCCTAATAATGAAGTAAGCGATATTTTAGCGACTCGAAAAAAATTCGAAATTCAAAATATTTTTATTTCACATAAACCTACATGGGTTGTATGAAACGTCACAAGCTAGGTGCACGGTTTCAATTGGTCGTTTCCTATGAAGACTTTTTCCACTAGAGGCAAAAGAGAAAATGGTTATCATACACCTTACCGATGGGATTAGATTTCTAACAGAACACGTACGTACTACACTTAATAAAGGAACTTTATGAATAATCCCTTGTATTACCGTGGTTTAATACCACATAAAGGGTAAAAGTAATCATACCACCCAACCCACAATATCATAACAAACGGACCGACATAAGCACCCACTCTCAGAGGTAATATCTAGAAATTTTCATAGCCATTTCTCAAAATGATATCTGCAGTCCTTGTCAAAGTAGTTCTCCTAATTAGACGGCCGACTTCACGCCATGCATGTTAACGACTGACATTTGCATTTGGATCCCGGTTCATGCCTTAAGGGTTGGTTTCACTGAGCGAGCCGAAGTATTAGAACGAAGAAATGTTTTGTTCGTCACGTGTATGGATGTAAGTGACTTGTTTGATTGATGTGTAATTTGGTGTGGTGTATAATTTAATGACCAGATAATGGTAAAAAAAAATATTGGAACTAGATTCATTAACCCTTACTGTCACTAATGAGATACAACATAATTTTTTATTGTAATCGAACTGAATCATTTTCCATTTCTCTACAAATTATTAGCTATGCTAGACTTTCTCAGATTCCTTTTTTAACACTTTTCGGGACACTAAACGCCCATAGACGTCATAACAATAAAATTTATATTGTGTCTCGTTCTGTGTTCCAATCTATTAAGAATGCGCCCCCAAACCAAAATGAGCCCAAAGAATGCTAAAAGGACCGATTACTTATTTCCATTGTTATTTATTTCTATGTTTGAATGTCTGTCTCGTTCTATGTATCTATAAAGCGAAAAATACACAAGCACCGAACGAACATTCGCTCCCCCAAAACGTCAACATAAATGACAACGGGCAAAGCTGGGGCAACTGTCAAAATCACCACGTGATCATTACACCGGGGAATGAGTCGGAAAATGAACGCTCACGGATAATTGGCGGCCCGGAATGAATTTGTGACTCTGTAATGTGATATTTTGATGAGGTGCGGATGACGCTGACTCTACATGATTGTACAAGCGCTGTTGTTTTGGTTCAGTGGTTAGTACGGTGTGTTGGCGTAATGTGCTCAGTTATTGGGTATTTGGATTTCGAATTGTTTACATGGTAATTTGCGTGAATATCAGCAAAACTTAAATCTACATACGTACTTGTTGAGTTACTAAAAAAACAAACGACTTCCAAAAAAAAACAATACAAAGTGGAAAATAACTTAACTTAATAAGTCGGTGTCTGGTTTTGAATTTTCGTTTTTTGCCACCGACTTCCGAAATTAAAGTTATTTTTCACTTTGTAGTGTTTTTTTTTTTTGGAAGCCGGTTGTTTTTTTTTTTTGTAAATAGTTTTTATTTTTCACTTTTTAGTTTTGGTACCTACCCAACAAAAATTTGAATACCACTACCTGCTATGTAAATACCAGTATTATTGAAGCCAACTCAAAAAATATTCAAGCAAAGTTAATAAAATTTATATGGGACCACCTCGAGAGCATACTCTTATCAACCAATTGACGGAAAAATCGGTGGAAATATATAAAAAAAACATATGCGAAAAACATAGAACCTCCTCCTTTTGGAAGTCGGTTCAAAGAAAAAAAAACGAGTTAAATGGAAGCCATTTTTTTTTTCATTTATATTTCATTTTACTCAAATACAATCTATACCTACATCATCATCATCATTTCAGCCGAAAGACGTCCACTGCTGGACATAGGCCTCCCCCAAGCACAAATATAGCTTCCGCCAGTGGCTTTGCCTACGTGATATCTTTATAAACAATAGCCTATTTTACTCAGTGATAATATAGCATTCTATTGGTGAAAGAATTTTTTAAATCGGTCCAGTAGTTTTTGAGTTTAAAACAAAAATACAAATATTTTCTTCTAAACTAATTAAAGACAATAGATTTCATTCTTTGTATGTATGTATACTAAGTTCACGCTAAAACGTCTGAACAGATTTGAATGTTTGGCACATGGGTAGACCATGACCTGGGTTAGGACAGGGGATACTCTTTATGTTAATATTCCCAAGGAATCGAGACTTATGCGAGTAAAGCCGCGGGGCGCAGCTAGTTTTATAATATATATTAGTGTAGAAAACTCAGGTAAGTACTTTTTAATAAAATCAGAAGCTCAAACGAGATAAAAGATACCTTTATTCAGCTTATGAGTTTCAAAAGCTATTGCTTCAAGCACATATCCAAGCTATTCGAGCCAGCATTAAATTGTTATGGCGCTATTTACTGTAAACTGTTATAAGTGGTGTCTGGGGCTTGTGCACTGTGTTTTATTATTAAGGGAGGGGCAAAATGAGCGTATTTTCAGCCGCTCAAAATGAGTTTAGAAGTTTAGGTTCTACATTTTGCAGAGTTTAAGTCCGAGTCAATTTTCGAGAGCTTGTATAATATATAAAATCAAATGTAGCTTATATCGGCGGTTCATTTCACTGTGCTGCGCTGTGGCTCTGTCAAGCATAGGGTCACAGCATTATGCTGAGCGATGGCCGTTTTGCGTGCGATGTGACGCATGTTTACCCCCAACTCGTTCTTTTTCATTTTGTGTTCTTTATTTGCGTCATTTTTACTGCAAATACACAGTTTTTTCTTTATCTTTCTATTTTGACCGACCAAAATAATATTGGGTTACATATACCACTTATCCGTAGTTATCCTAGGCCTAGGTCCTAGGACCTATCCTAGGTCTTTCGGCTGAAATGATGATGACGCTTGTGTAACATCTGCCTTATAATAAACTAGCTTCTGTCCGTGTCTTCGTCCGCGAGCCGATAACCTTCCTCAAGAATAAAGCTATACAATGCTAAATTAATTTTTCAAATACTGGTAGTTCCGGAGATTACCCCCTACATATAAACTTACAAACAAACAAAACCTCGTTTATAATATTAGTATGGAAGTATAGATTGTGCACCAAGTTTCATGATTAAAGTGAACGCACCCGTTATTGGTCACTAATGTATTTTCATACTTTTTCTTAATTAAGAGACTCATCAGTAAATCAGTGCCTACTTTCTTTTAATTATAAGGGTTTCAGTTAAACTGCTTTACGTTGATTAAGATTGTTTTAAAATATTTTATTTTATTTTATTGTATGTAAAGTGATATCAATTAGGCAAAATAAGTTATCAGTTTTTTTTTGTCATTCCTTTTTAATTAATTAGAACTAAGACAAAAGTCAACTCACTGTTAAAGTGTTACTGAAAAGGTTTTACTCTATACTGAGAGGGTTTTCAAGTTCGTCTATTAAAAAAAAACCGTC
Source organism: Omphaloscelis lunosa (assembly GCA_916610215.1). Taxonomy (NCBI): domain Eukaryota; kingdom Metazoa; phylum Arthropoda; class Insecta; order Lepidoptera; family Noctuidae; genus Omphaloscelis; species Omphaloscelis lunosa. The sequence goes on from OU744247.1 coordinate 8,608,809, forward strand.
GTCTTAAAATTATAAAAAAAGTAACGTATTAAAAAAAAATGATTCCTGCTCAGGGGTATCCAAAACATTCCATGTATGTTCCGCGATTCTTGATAGTTTTCGAGTTATTATATTTTTTTTTCGTGAAAATTTTATGAGAAAGGATAAAAAAAAACTAAACTTTATTTTTACACGGCTTTTTTACACTATATTTTTGCAATTTTCATGGTTATGAAATATTCTTTCAGACATAAAATAATCACAAAAAAATGTATAATGTCACTATTTGTACCAACCTGTATATAAGACAGAAGATGATGAAAAATATTTAAAGAATAAAACACAAAAATCTTGTATATTTTTTCTAGAAAAAAAAAAAAAACACACTATTGCCTATAGACAAGATTTTTCATCCCCCGGCTTGTAATACTTTCGTGTATAGTTGCTAGATGCCAGTGAAATTGCAGTACACTCCCTTGGGATATTACCGCGCTTCCTATCCATGTAAAGTACCTTCTTGTTTATCGAAATATTGTAGACTTGAAACTATTACGCTGTATTTACGTTTTGTTTACATTAACTTTGGCTGGCTCCCGAAGGAAGCAAGCACATAATTTGAGGATATCGAATATCGGGTTGCGAAGTCGCTGAATGGAGAAAAATAATTTTCTTTGACGGTATTGCGTATATTTTCAAAATGACATGGAGGCTCTATGTCATTTTGCCGACATAAGATTAGAAGAACTCTAGTTTTTATGGTTCCGTAGTAAACAAGGAACCATTATAGTTTCGCCATGTCCGTCTGTCTCGCTGTCTCTCTGTCTGTCCGCGGCTTAGCTCAGAGACTCTTAGTACTAGAAAGCTGTAATTTGGTATGGGTATACATTTTAATCACGCCGACAAAGTGGTAAAATAAAATCATGTTTTTTTTTAAGGTACCTCCCCTAAACATATCCCATAGTGTGGGTGTCGTTGGAAAGGCCGTTCAAAAATATTGAATTTGAATATGAGTCTGTTGATACCATTTTTGGATTCAGGGATTCGTTTTCGAAATAAAGTGCTAATTTTTGTTAGAGTCAAGTGTCCCCCCTGTCAGCTAAATGGTTTGTTTTGGATATGTGAAAAAATTCACAGCAGTAGTATATATGACTGTATTGTAGGAATTACAAGTTAACGTGTAATAATCAACCATCTTACATTTGCGGTTGCAAAAAAATGTTCTCCCATACATTTCGTATCGGAGAACATGTTTTTCAACTACAAAATTAAGTTTGTTTTTAAGATAAATTTATCCCAACTACGGAACCCTACATTGTGCATGCTCAATGTAGGGTTCCGTAGTTGGGTTACTCCACCGGCCGGTGGAGTTTCTTTGAACCAATGACAGATAATTATATTATGTTATAATATTATCACACATTGTAGAACTATACAATTTTCCTGTATCTTCATATAAACTAAAAACTTCACATCTTGGATATAAAAAGTTTTATTTACAAAATATACTTTTAATATGAGTTAAAAAATTTCCTTCATTTATTTGTTCATTTAATTGCAATATTTCACAAGGTATTTCGTTATAACATACGTTATAATACCCCATAACGGAAGTACATAGTTTAGAGTAGTCGATTAGTAAACATCGAATTCATTTAATGAAAAAAAAAAAAACTGAAATACAATAATTTATTACTTACATAAGGAAAAGTATACGTAGCGAAAAGATTAGTCAGCCAGCAAGGTTGGTACTGAGGCTGATTGCTCTGAGTGCGGCAGATTTACTTAGGTAGTCACTTGAACTCTCTTACCTATAATAAATAAATTAGCTAATGGGTACAAAATACACTATAGAAGGTACCTATTGACGATTCTATAAATTAAATATCTAACACGTAAATAGTACCAAGAAAATCCTAAACAAATTTCAAATAATTAATACAAAACCATGCATTTAAGGCGAGGTTTTCCTTAAATTCCTTCTAAAATGCGGTTACTGTAATTTTCACACAATTTTCATTACTGCAATTTTCATATTATTTTGCTCTGTAATTAGGAAATGAGACGAAAAATGGTTTTGAAATCGACCCTGTTTCGGATTTTTTTTATCAAACAAATTACAATGTATCGTGTTTTGATCCGTTAATTTCCCTAAAACAAAAATGTATGACACATATTTTTTTCAGGACCTAAATTCTTACAATAATTTGACTAATTAAAACTGATTCTAAAACAGGCAAATTCGGATATCCCCCAGTTAAACAACCTAATAAATAAAACAAGGGTCCAAATAATTACTCCTCGTATTTATTAAGAACAGCAGGAGGGGTTGACTATGCACATGCCTGCCGAAAGTATTATAAAAAGGCTTTTGTGAACCACCCTTTCAGCATACGAAACGTTCTATGAAATGCTCTTTTATTCGTCGAGAGACGTACGAATAATGGCGTCGAAAACATGAGCCTGCAGAAACAGATACTCGTAGTCTTAAACAATGTACGTTCTGATAATATAACGGTTTTTGATGAGGGTTTTGTATGAAAGCCAAGAGGTTCCGCGCAATTGGTAGAGCTTGAGTATATATTTTTTTTTTTTCGGTGCTCATTTTTTTTCGGTTGCTTTGTAACTTAAAAGGGGTAGATTTGCGAGTATGTTTGGTTATTAATGTTACGTAATTTTTTTGAAAATCATTCAAGATACTCTTTACACTCATGTTTTTGAGTTTTGGTTATTTGGTAAGTACCCACTTGGATAAATGACGAGTTCGTGGAAAGAGAAAATACTAAGGAAATATTCTTATATAAAACCTTGTTAAAACTTTATTTGTATCGCCAAAAGAGAGCTCTTTACTATCTACTGAGAAGTCAGAATATAATATTTTGCCATAAGCATGTGTTTATCCACTACACAAACTAGCGACTAGGAAAGGAAAATTCCAAAGACGTTTTCCTAATATTCAGAAACTAAACAGATGCTCGTACTTTTAAACAATGTACGTTTTGATAATATAATGCTATTAGATGAGGGTTTTGTATGAAAGCCAAGAGGTTCCGAGCAAATGGTGGTGCGGAGATTTTTTTTTTAATTTTCCGATGCTCTTTTTTCGGTTGCTTTGTAACTTAGAAGGGCGAGTATGTTTGGTGATAAATGTTACGTAATTTTTATGGTAAGTTATTTATAAGTTTAGTTTGGGTTAATTCTTTGGTAAATGTTCTTACATGTTTTTCATTTTCCCACGATATATGATAAATTCGTCGAAAAAAAAAATCTTATCTAAAACTTTATTTATAAATTATAAGTACGTTTTTTTTTGGGTGGGAAATTATAAAATAACTTCTCCCGCTCTGGGTGGAGCGGGAGGGCGTGTCAGACTCTTACTGACTAAAACCCACCCGTGTCCCTTCAGTTGCCATGTTGCAATCTAACGTCAAAAAAAGGCTATTCAATAGTACTTACAGATAGTGCTATTTACGAAGACGCGCCCCACTAGGCGATTGTACTGTAAGCTGTATTTTGTATTTTAGCTAACTATTAGCTCGTGGCTAAGTAATAACAGCCGCACGGGTCGATCCATCAAGTTAAGCTACGCTTGCCGGGGTTGGTTCGTGGATGGGTGACCTTTACATATCGAGACTTCTCCATGCCTCGGAAAGCACTTAAAACCATTGGTTTCGGCTGTCTTTCGTGGATCTTTGACAGTCGTCAACGAGTCGTCAGAAGCCCGAAAGTTTGACAACCAGTCTTACCAAGGGGTATCGTACTCAATTACTGGATTGTGAAGGTCAGATCTGTAGTTGCTCCATTTAAAATACACGTAAGCAGCTGCATTCGGTTAGACTGGGAGTCGACCCCAACGTAGTTGGGAAAAGGCTAGGCAGATTGAATCTCTATTTTAGTACGGAGCGGAACGCAGTTGGGCGCATTTTTGTGGTTGGCACTATCTACTCTTACTATGAGAAGTAGGTATTAATATTTTACTAACCTACTATACAAATGTTAGCCAAGAAAGGAAAATTCTAAATGACATTTTCCTTATATCCAGAACCTTCCATACATACAATATCTTCGTCTAAATAAGGGACGCAAAACATTTTACCAAGTACCCAAAGGTAGATAAGATAAGGTCCAACTTCCAACATAGTTCCACCACGCATAAATAAAGTTACATCTGCGTAATAATCTTCAGAATGCAAACTCTTCATCCCTTTCAAAGTTCGAAGGTACCAATCAAAGAGGTTTATGATATTACAGTAGAATTTACATCGTAAACACTAACTGCTATCAAAATTTCCCAATAGTTCCTCTTAAAGGATTACCTTTTGTAAACTAAAATGGGACGCAATCATCATCTTGCGGACCAGGATTACATGAGGGCATCGGATTATTCGACAGGGTTGCCCAACCCTAGTTATGGAATTGGACATAGTCCATTCTACTCATCTTTATCTAAGAGGAAATAATATCAGCGATCTAAAATAAACTGTATATTTTAGCACTTAGGTCCTACTTAGGCTATGCTTTAAGGTATAACAATCCTTTTTAGAGGTAAAAGAGATAAAACACCTTTATTTCGCAAAGCCTTTTGGCCTCGTACAGTACTTTCTGTTTTTATTTTCATTTTTTATTTATGTTTATTTGTTTTATGGTAAGTTTAAGATTAGGAAACTCTATTTTTTTTTTTCATTTAATTCTGATATCAAGCCTCCGAGATCTAGATGAGAGAGATGTTATAAAAACAGCCGGTTTATTCTGTAAAAATATTAGTGCGAAAAATTAAGTAAAGTGAGCTGTTATTCCAGGGATCGACACCATTGAGTGTTCCCTTCACTTATGTTTTCACTAGTGGACGTGTAAAGTAAGGCGATTCCGTAGTGAGACAACCCTACGTCCGACAACTATGTCTTACTTATGCAATAGCCGTCTCGCCCGCGGCCAAACATCCCTTTGGTCCTCTACAAATATTCCATATAATGATTCGCTTTTAATTATTATTGGTAGTGGCTAAGTTTTGTTTGATGTATTGATTAAAATCGTGTTTGTTGCCAAGTGCCATCATGGCGGGTCGTGTACTCGTGTCAATAGAGCTCCCGTGGGGGCCTATGTCGTATTGTATGGGGTGAAATCGAAATCCAGTGACAAAGTTTTGAGGAGTAATTATTTGTGGTTTTCATTTGAGGAGGCACAAAACAATATCATGTTTTGTGGGCGTAAATAATCATTTTGTTTGGTCATAACTTTTCGGGAGCTATGTTACATCTGTTGTCAATACCGACACTGTAGGGAGGGATGACGTAGTGTAGTATTAAAAAAATACAGAATACTATCCAGACATTTTTAAAAATACGCTGCACAAAATAGTTTCTGAAATAAACCACAAAGTAGGTACATTATCACCACATAAAACAGATATAAGAAATGGAGAAAACACAACATTAAAGGGCGTTATCTATTACACTGTATCATGCCTCAGTAATAAATACTCGCTCAGTGCCCGTAACACTGAAAATTTCATACACGGAACGTAAACAGGAGCGCACACTGTCGCAAACTAAACGACTAGAAACTTTACGAGGGCATAAACATAAAAAACTCATCGGCAAAAATATGAAAATATACCTAATGTTCCGTACATGTGTTGGGATAAAAGTTTTTCCCATCTAGTGGGTACATCGTATTGTATTTCCCTATAGAAGTCATAAACATGATGGTTAGCGGGCAGCGTCTCTCCCCCACCCCCTTCACCCCCCTCAGTCGGGCTTTAATGTCTAAAGTTCCATTTTATTTCAGTCTTTAGCGCCGAGAGAAAATGTTGCGCTTCCCTGTCCATTAACCGGTTTAAATTAGAGTTTTAATTTTTAAAATGAATTTATCTTTTAAGGGAATCCGGCTTTGATAAAAAATGAGGATTCGCGCAAAAGGAAAGATGTTTTACATTTATTCGATTATTGAATTAGCAAGAGAGTAAGCTGCATAGATAAATACAACATTTCTATCTGCCTGTTCAAAGTCAAAGTCAAAGTTAAATAATTTATTTCAATTAGATACATAAAAGGCACTTTTGAACGTCAACATTTACAAAAAAAAAAATTGATTCTAGTCGCCCGCCTCTTCCAAAAAGTAGTTTGCGTATGGAGAAGAATGGGCAAGAAACTCCACCGTTACCCTTTTAAAATGTTTTACAATATTTTGTATACATTAATAATACAATTATATGTGAAGACGATGCACCGGGAATAAGATTACTATACCATAAAAGGTAAAAATAATTAAAAATGAAGCAACACTCCTACATTGTACCATTATCTAGTGACTTATTCGTGATTCAATTTGATTTAAGTCGAGCTGATTTGTTTCTACCTCGAGCACTTATTATTTTCTTCATTAAACTTAGTTTGACCACAATAATTAATAATATGAATACATTTGGCACTTATCAGAACATTTTTCTGCATTTAAATATCTCAAAAAAGAACTGCCCAAAGTGGATCACATTAATTTAAATTACATGAAACATGTAAACACAACCTCCTATAACAAGCATTAAGATGAAACAATAAAAATAAACGCACACCGAAAATTTTCCACAAAATTAGCTACGCTTTGAAAAATGTATTCTAATAAAAACCATTTCCCTGTAAATAAAGGCAATTTTTAATAATTACATTATGTTACCGTTTGAAGCAAAAATGTCTATCAGTGCCGTGCCGTTAAGGGTATCAAGAGGCTTGGGCAGAAGCCGCGAGAGTAAATAAAGTTATGCTCAAAACGCGGTATAATGAGAGTTCATTGGATTACGAGGCTTATGTAACCCCCAATAATAATAACAATAACCCAAAAATGCACGTGTACCCTGTGGTATTAAATAACTGACTCAATAATGTCTAATTTGGTCTGACCTCGCGTGAATTCTTGCCTCGGGGTAAGGGTTTTGCGAAGCCCGCGAGCTCGGCTTGTGGTTCCATGTTTACGGTTATTTTCATTACGCTAAACGTTGAGTCTCTTGTGTTTATTTTTAAACATAAATCGGTTCGGGTTTACGAGAACAAGTGGGTGTCTAAGTTATGTGATGTAGGGAAGTACGATTAAGGCAGTCTATTACTTGTTCCAAAAAAAAGAAGTAGAGGTTCTTGTGCCTGCTACGCAAAACGATTTGCTTTTGCTTTAAAATTCAATCGAAATTCATGGCTAATTAAAATGAAATTATTTTACTTAATACCTTATACATTATTATTGCATCTTCTCCAACTCACATTGCACAACACAACTAACAAAAGTACCTAGTATTATTTACCTACTGACATAACCACACACGTGTTTATAAATACCTTATAATTACGTAGATACTAATTATTTTGAAGTGAAAACTTCTTTAGGCGCGTTGGGCATTTTTGAGATGGGACTAAACCATTGATTTCGCGACACCGTGATGACACCTCATTTTTGTAAACGCGATTGTGCTCTTTATTTATATTAAGTTACGGATCAATGTTCTATCCAAGTATTTTTACTTTAAAGGTTTAGGAAGTTTTTTTTGTAAACGCGATTGTGCTCTTTATTTAGATAACGTTACGGACCCATGTTCTATACAAGTATTTTTCTTCCACCAAGCCGATCTTGTTCAAGTTTTCACTTGTCGGCACTCCCGGAGTGCCACCACTTTTTACTAACTACTAAACGATGATGAGCATGATGACCAATATAATAAATGGGCTTAATACATTCTGAAAGTAGGCAACGTCGATTATAGCTGTCAAAAATTTCACTATTTTGACTAATTTGGCATTATTACTGTATGGAAATATGAAATATCGCTAACTAGTGACTGAAATATTGATTATGAAATGCAATAGGTAGTTAATATCGTAATAACGAATATTTAGTTTTAGATGTAAAAAAAAGTATTTGGAAACTTTCCAAATGCCCTTTTTACACCTAAAATGGTTACAATATCTAATTCAGTGATAAAATTGCAATTAATTATTGATATTTTAGGTCACTAGTTAGCGATATTTCATATTTCCATACAGTAAATTGACAAATTAATCAAAACAGGTAAACATTTGACAGCTATTTGTGACGTTGCCAACTTTTAGAATGAACGCTCTTAAGACTGAAGAAAATATTTCTAAAAACACTTAGGTACATGTCCAGAGTCCAGACAAACAGCTTTTTCCACTTAAATGTCCATTAAACAACGTTATTCTCATTTTTTATAAAATATTTGCGGAAAGGGTTTCGTTCAATCTTTCCGATGCAATTTATAAGAACAGAGACAATGCAAGGGATGGAACGATCATTTATTTATAGAGCTATAGTGGATAGTCGGGGCTGTCGCCTAGACATGTTCCGACGTTCCGAGCATACTTTCAAAATACATTGACAGTGATTTTACAGTGTAGAAATAACACTGTTAGTTGAAAATGTAAATTTAAGTTGTTTTGCGTTTCAGGTTTTTTTGAGATGAAGTAGTTACAACAATTTTTACTATTTGTGAATATCTTTGCAAGGGGCGTTCGCTGTCAAGCATCGTCATTGAAATTCCGTAGGCGCTGCGTAGACCCCTGCGTAGACACTGCGTAGGCACTTAGCCGTAGAAGCCGCGTAAATGAAGCACACACATCAACAACTTAAAAATATGTATTACCAGCTTTTGCCCGCGGCTTCGCCCGCGTAGATGTTGGAAAATATTCCACGGGAACGTACTACCGATGCCGGGATTACATACCTAAAAGCCGAGGAAAATGTCATTGACACCTACCGCTGCGCCGCGTTACGGTCAACCATAATTATTTTGTCACGTGTAATTTTGTATCTGTGATATCTTTTAAACTATTAATTTAAATGAAATGACGTCAAGGCATATTTTAATCTAAATTAAATGCTTAATTTAAGTAACATAGTTTATTGGATAAGGATTAATATAATACCGGTCAAAATAGCTTCGAAAATAACAATGAAATTTTTATCAAATTCTGAAAGATAAAAATGGTTATTGTGGGTCATTCTTAGAAGATAGACAGACATATGCCATCGCGGACTGTTTTGTTAAACTTTTTAAGATGAACAATACTGTAGAACATAAATTTTGTGTAACTCTTATTTTTTTCCGACATCTTCAACAATAATCGTCAAATTTCATCCAATTTACACAAAACCTTAATAAATTATACACTAAAACCTTCCGCATGAATTACTCCGTCCACTGGTGAAAACTGTTTGAAAATCTGGTCAGTGGTTTTTAAGTTTATCGCGTTCAGACAGACGCGGCCGGGGACTTTGTTTTATAATATGTAAGGATTTGAATAAATACGTATTTTGTAGCAAGTAACCCACCTTGAGAAGGCCGCAGGAATCCGCTGGTTACGAAAAGCATAGAATCGGTCGAAGTGGCGGTGCTTGGGGAAGGCCTATGTCCAGCAGTGGAAGTCTTTCGGCTGAAGCGATGACGATGATGATGATGATCAACCTAGCTACCTAATCTACTTATGTATCGGTTTTCTGATATTACCCAAACTAACTAACAATTTTTCCTTTCTACAGGTGCATTTGTTGATGGAATGTAAAATAGTGTTATCATCCACAGCTGAGCACATCACTAGTCAGCGCAGGTGTCGTATCGGAAAAATTTGGAGTTGTTCATCCCGCGCCGGCGACGCAATAATGCACCACGCTCCATTTACACTTGCAGCAATTTGTTTTAGATTACACGTGAATTTTTATCGCTTGTATCTTTTCACTCCGCCAGTGCACTTTAAAAACGATTTGGCTGCCTGTTTTTCTTTTTTTTTTTTCAGTACATAAATGGCTGGCGCTTTCATATTTTTTGAATTAAGAACGATAGAAAAATAAATTAACAGTTGTCACAGGCTGAGTGAGATGTAAAAAGTACTTAAATTGTTATTTTTTTTTCAAAGAAAAATCTAATTTGAACATCTTTTGTGTCCATTCCATAATGGAAAAAAAAATAGAGAAGGTAATTTTGAAAGGCCAAGCCCTTTAAGTTTTAAAATAACATACAGTAGCTATTGAAGTTGAATAGACTTACTGAAAACACGTTCACGAATTTATAAGACCCTATCATTTGCCACAACCCAAACCTTTCGAAATCAAAACAAACCGACCGATACAACTCAACACAGCATTAATACATAAAAAGATTTAGCACCACGTCGTTCTTGTATATCTTTTGTTTCCGTTTTGTAAAATTTCACCCCATAACATTATGTTGATGGTGGTAATAAAGCTTGAAATATTTACGAATATCCGAACAAACGAGGCGGTTTGTGAAAAATAGTCGGTACCGTGCCGGATTGACCGTGCCAGAATAAAGATTAGCCAGGAACCGCCAACATTTTTCACGCGACAACAATTTGTTCTGAGCTTCGTCGTTTTGCAAGAATTTGTTTTATGGACTTAGCACTATCTTGTGTAAATAAAATGGAATGTGATTTTATCAGGCGTTTTCTATTTTTCTGTTCTTTGTTTAGACTTGTTATCTAGCAACTAAACGATACCAAACAATAATAGTGCTACATGATTTTTGTTTTCGACAGTATACTTCTAATTGTAAACCAGCTTTTTGTGTTTTTCCGTTGTATTATTCCACACATTATATTCTTTATTTTAATATACGATTATTTTATCAAATTAGCCGTGTACATTACAAAAATTATCAACTCTAAATTATATTACCAGTATATATGAAGAAAAAAAAACTCAAAACTAGTATTAACGCCATCTAGCTTCTATAGTCAGCACTACGTCGCGAGCATGTCTGTGATGCAAATCCATAAGTTTATCCCCTACCAAAAATTGCTCAAAACGCATAAAGAAGTTTTCACTTCAAAAATAACAATAAGTATAAAAAATAAAAAACACCGACCTAATCACAACTATTCACCGTAACGCAAGCCGCATCATCGACAGTCCCTCCTTCATTAACAATAGATCTGACGGGCGTGGCGTCACTCCCACAGTCCCTCTCATCTCAGATTATATCGGGTCTAAATCCCTGATGCACAGTCGACCACTTCGACCGCCTCGCTGATGCTCGTTTTGCAATTTGTCTGTTGATACACACGGGGATAGTTTTGATCGATATAATTTAGTTATGGCAAAACAATTATTCTTTTATGTTTTGTGATATTTTAGGTATCAGTATTTGACTAGAAAGAAATAAAGTTTGTTTATTGACTCACTGGGTCTCTTTTACACTTTTATTTCTCTTTTAATAAAAATGCTTAGATATTCAAACATTATTTTGACAACCTTCTTCGAGATAAATCGAAATTGCTGTAATGATTAAAAACAAGCGAATGGCGGCTGGCAATGTAACTATAAAAATCCATAACTGTCGTGTTTAGCGGCCAAATAAATTACTATGAAAACTCATATCTGTCGTTATAATTAAAAATGGAACTAACTTTTTACTTGGCCATGGCCACCAAGGAGGTAACATATCAAAGATTTTATTTAAATTTCGAACTTGCTTAGCAAATAGAGCTGTTTAAAGTAAAGAAGACACGTGGCGCGTGAAAAATTTTCTGTGTTCGTCATTGATTCTGGAATTTACAATGAAATTACTTAGTTTGAATTTCCGCGCATTGTTTGAGAAAAGTACTAATACAAGCCTTGCCTGCAACCAGGCATTGATGTACTCACGTATGAAATGAATTATTATCATCATCATTATTCTCCTTCCCTTATCCAAATTTATTTAGGGTCAGCGAGACATGTCTTACATACTTACTTCTCCTTCTCTATCAGTTGTCGTCTCGGTAGTCACCCTCTTTCTAGCCGTATCATCTTTCACACAGCTCATCCATCGTTTAAAAATAAATAACAACAAAAAAAAGTTTTATTTAAAATGCTCAGCTGATTTTCGCTTTCTGTAACAATGCGAGCAACATTGAAGAATGTTGCTATAAAATTTTCTGTACCTTACTTTGTACGACAAAATTAGAATCCCTAATAATCCAAATTCAATCCACAATCAGCCTATAATGTTCCCACTGCTGGGACACAAGCCTCCTCTTTGTGAGAAGGAGTGAGCCATAATCCACCACGCGGGCCCAGTGCCGGTTGGTGGATGCCACATGTCTTCGAGTTTTTTGTTCAAAACGGTGACGAAATAATTTTACTCACGACCAACAACAACTCGTAAGTCGCGGTTTCTACTGCTCTAAAATATTAATTGCTTGTTCAGTGTAAACAATCCATTTCATTTATATTTTAAAGTATGGTCCAACAGCAGAGTGTTTCTCAAACTCATATTTTAATCAATTATCATAAGTTGCTAGCGATTCTTACCACCTGTGTGTACTATACGGTCAGTTACAATAAAGTCGAATTGTGTACCAGTCCTTAATTAGGCCGGACTGCGCCCTTACACACCCAATTAATATACACATTTTGTAGTTACACTAATTGGCGAGTTTCTCTTTTGAAAGCTTTGTATCAAGATATGAAGAGTCATAATATCCGGATGACTAGATATATATGTAGGTAGGTAACTAGTGATTGTATATTTAATTTGAAAGGGTGGTCCTTTGCACTTGCACCTGATGAAATTAATTAGCATCAGATTTTTGTATGACTAGCGTCCGCATTCGTATTCTAGAATGAATAGCAGATAGGTGTAAAATCAGTTTTAGTATTTTTTTAATATAAATATGTGTTTTTAAATACTAGCTGCGCTCCGTAGTCCCGTAGTCTCTCTACCCGCGTAAGTCTCGATGCTGTAAGAATATCGAAATAAAAAGTAACTTATATCCTACCCAGATCATGGCCTACACATGTGCCAAATTTCATTCAAATTCGCTCAGCCGTTTTAACGTGAAAGCGTAACAAACAAACAAACAAGTTAGAATTTTATTTCCAGCAAATATTCCCTACATATCTGTCTGTAACTTTACTAGGCGTAAAGTAAAATACTGTAACAAATTATGCAAATATTGCCACAACCGACCGCACTATAATTCTAAACGAACAAAATGATCCTCAACAAAAGCTAGTCACCTTTGATCATATATTCACAAGCTTTGTTAGCTTAACAAGTGAATCAAGATACCAAGATTATCTTTCCTAATTCATGCGGCGTCACGATGTCTCTCCGACCCGATACGATTTCCCAATGGACCGACTCAGCAAGATGAAGATATCTAATTACAAATTCGATGTATCTAATAAATATTCCAATCGTATCAAATTTACATAACCTCCTTCATTTACAATATCAAATAACCAACAAATAGGTAAATACAACTTACTTCTTCAAAATAAATTGTCAATCTATTTTTATCAGAACGAAAACAGTTGTTGTGTATTAAACAAAGCAGAAATAATATCAAACAGTCCTACCTACTATGCAGACGACATCAAAGAATACAGAAAGACTCAATTACAATTTCCAATTGATAGTTCCAGAAAACCCTTATTAGGTGCACCACGAAATAAGGCAATTTCGTGGACAAAAGGCTGTCCCTCATTGTATGGTCGCTGTCGGCGATTCAAAAGTTTCCAGTTGACGGCGATGGGGCACCCTAGCTGTCCGAATTTATTGAATTTCGACCAAAGGAGGATGACCACACGTTATTGTTCCCTCGGAACATTGATTAGGGTGAACATTGTAGCAGGTATATCGAATATGTATGATTTATAATGATGCTGGGGTGTATGGTACTCATATTTTATCTAATTGAAAGTTTGATGGACAGCAGGTAAAGGAGAATTGTTTATGTAAATGGTTAGGGGAAATAAATACAGAAATATACAAAAGCAAGCCAATGTTTCCATATTTTAGCATTTTGTTAGGTTTAGTTAAGACGCCACTAAATATCAGTGGCCTTAGTGGTTGCCTTGTATTTTCTGTGGTGAGCACAAGCAACGCGTCGTGCGTTCAGCCAGTAATAAGACTCGCGCATCAAGGAGCGCTGTCCCAAATTAGACGCATTATTAATTTATTATTCATACAACAAAAGATATTTTAATAAAATACGTATATTAAAAGATAAATAATTAAATTGTTTATAAAATGGTGAAGGTTTCAGAAAAATAAGTTATATAGTTTTTACGGCCTTTTCAGTTGTTTTATAACAGACATTCTTTTTTTTGAAGTTAAGAAGTCTTTGAACGTTAAATTACATACTAATTTGTGAAAATACAATTTCAATGGACATCATTATTCTTTTCAAAAATTAGTATGTGAATTAATGTTCAAACACTTCCTAACTTCAAAAAAATAATGTCTGTTATAAAAAAGTGTCACATTTTTCTAAGTATGACCTTATGTTTTTGCTTATTTCTCAGTCTCGTCTTATAAAGTAAAACATTAAATCCTCATGTTTCACGAAAAGCAACAAGAACAGACACAAAGCAAAGCGTTCCGTCCACGAAACATGACAGTATCTTAAAAGCGCTCTGTAAGCTTTTATGTTATGCTTTGAAATCATAATGTTACAACTGCATAACAGTTTTGTTTTCACACTGAACTGGAAATAACTAAAGTTGTAACTTTTATAAGAAATAAAAGGAGGTAAATAATGTATAAAAAAATACCAAAATTAAAACCGAATTCCAAGCTACAAAGTGAAAAATAACTTAAATTTTAGAAGTCGGTGTCTTTGGATCAGTATTTAAGTTTTTTGCCACCGACTTCAGAAATTAAAGTTATTTTTCACTCTAGTTTGGAAGTCGGTTGTATTTATGGTAAAAAAAAAACCTTTTTTGTGGGTTGGTTTGTAATTCATCAGTTCCACTTTACCAAATGGTGCTTTTCGAGAGCAAATGCATGAGTTACTATAAAAAAAATCCCAAATCCCTATAGGTGCACCTATATATTTAAAGAGTTCCCTTGATTTCTTCAAGATCCCATCATCAGATCGTGACCAACTGACAATGGGACCAACTTGGAAGTATACCCTTTCAAACAAAAAAGAATTTATCAAATCGGTTCAGCCTTCTTCGAGTAATCGGGGAACATACATTAAAAAAATTAAAAAAATATTCCGACGAACTGAGAACCTCCTCCTTCTTTTTTGAAGTCGGTTAAAAAATGTAGACCGTAAATATTCTGCGCCCCGCGGTTTCACTCGCATAAGTCTCTCGATCCCAATCATGGGAATACTGGGATAAAATGTATCCTATATCTTATACGAGGTCATGGTCTACCCATGTGCCAAATTTCATTCATATCTGTTCAGCCGTTTTAGCATGAAAGCGTAACAAACAAACAAATAAACACACTCACTTTCGCATTTATAATATTATATATACATAGATATATATAATTTGGATATAAGCTAGGTTTGTTTGGTACCTAAAATAATATTTTAAACAAGTATAATATGTATTATTCACTGCCGGAGAACAGTTTCAATTAACTTTTAGCGTTATTTTCATTTTTATTTATCATGGACGTTATTCAAATTCTACCATAGAAATTCTGAATTTTACATTGAAAAGTAAAAAAAAAAACTAAAATATTATCCGCTATCATCATAGTTCTAGAACTATAGGATACCCAATCATCCTCGATTAGAAACTAATAAACTTCCTACTCTAGTCTAAACTAGTTTGAGTTTAGCTTTACGTTTAACTAACATAATTATAATCAAACTCAGTTTTATAGTACCAAATAAAAATCTTTTAATTGAGACACCCTCTGCATTACAGTATACCTACGTTCCCTCTAGCAAAAGCATAATTACAACAGTAAACAATAAACCCGGTGTCCCCACACGATGGTCGCCGTCGCCTCGCAACGCTCGACAATTTGTCCAAAACCAAGGGAGCTTTTCAATAATAATTCCTCTATAAATTCTACTGGTGACCGCATCTCGTACTATCCACCACAGTAGAAGTATGAAACAGTAGCTCCACTAGGCTATTTAAGTGATAATTAAATATAGAACGATGATCCATCGGTGTTTTTGGGGGACCAATCATTGCACTACATAAAATTATTACATGACTTTTCTAGGATCAATCTTGCATCAGTTCGTTTCGGTAAATCCGTTTTCAATTTGATCAAGATTGACACCACAGATCAAACTAGCTATATATTTTCGTAAAGCTAGCAGAAATCGGTCGATTTGGTACCATATAATACGTATCTAGAACCATAATTACAGGATGAACTGATACCTAGCAGATTGACTGTCTAATAGTTCACTTTCCACTGAAATGAATGCTATAAACACACTAACTAAATTGCAAAACTCTCTTGTAGGTCGTGAAGAGTCGACTGTCTCTATAAATCCGTCAGTTCGGGTATTTCGTACTTTTTCTACTGTTTATTTTACACTGTGCTCAAGTGGACGTAGCCTAGTGGACGTAAGCTATTAATTATTATATTGGCTTTTTGGCGACATTCGTCGAATAGTTTCTTTATTGAGTCCTTTGTTATATAGTTGGTATGTATAACTATACATACCAATTATATTACTACTGTTTTGATTCTGTAATAAACAGGCGAGTTTCATTGAGGGTTGCGGTTTCATAGACAACGCTGTGTTGTTAACACACTGTAAGGTAAAATATTTCCGTTATATTTAGAAATTGTAACTAGGTACTTCAATCAACATTTTTTGTCTTTCATTTTATTGAGCTTAACCCACTCAATTAGCTCAATTCAGTCAATTGAGTCAGCCTATTGAGTGAAACAAATTTCACCCACCACTTACAAATCAGAAAATATTTAGTTTAATTATTGATGAAACCGTTAAAAAGTGATTTAAAATTAAACTTAGGTACTTTAAATTAAACCCAAGTGTCTCAGTGTCCATATACGACAACAACTAATAATTGTGTTAAGTTTAAGTGAGCTATTTCATTTTTAAGATGAGCTATCTTAAAAACCGTACAAAAAACTCGCAGAATGCATAACCTCCTTCTTATTTTGAATTCCGTGACGTTACTGGTGCTAGTTTACCACAGAAAAAGGTCCAACTAAAATTCACAACAAAATTGTAAACAGATTACCGTGTATTACCATAGTTGAGCAATATTATAAGTTCATCCACCTCCAGGCCAGTCTGGTGCAATTCGTTACTGTAATGTGAGCAATCTGTCGTTCGCCGAGCAATATAACTCAGACCGCGTTATAAGCGCCCTATGAGCTATAATGGCGATTTTGTTAGCTTCTTTATTGTTATTGTGGTAGTAATAGTTTTTTTAGCAGTCGACAAGGAAGATACGGATTGACGCGATCAATTTGTCGGATTTATGACGCAATATTTTTACTGTGATGAGCTTGGCTGTAAATTAGAAGCGGAAAAAACAATAACAGGAAAAATGTGGAAATTATGTTTTTTCATATCTTAGTAGGTACCTGTTAATAAATACCATGAAATATCTCATTCGTCTATGTGTTTTTTTGTGACAGCGCACAAAATTTATTTGGCAACACCAGCTATGCATTTATAACATCACATGAGTTTGTTGTTTAAACTAGGTAATAAAAAATCTATTAAAAGTTCTCTCCACATTTTGCGCTTATCAGGAAGCATCGTAATGAAAATTATAAAAGTATTTACCGAAATATTTTATGGCATGACCCCTGCTTATAAGCAACCCCTGCATAATTATTTAACCTTGACTCACATGCTACCCAAACTTTTAAATGAAGCCCCTTGCATTTGTTAATATTCTTCATTAAAATCTATGAGTCACAACATAACATAATATCGCACCTGTTTTACTCAAAGGATTAGGCAGAGGTGAACGTTTAGTACATCTACATTTCGCCAGTTATGTTTAAGTCTTATGTAAATAGGGGGCGAGACTATTACTATCAACCGGGCAGGAATCCAGACTCCGAGCTGTTACTGAGAAATTCCTGATGAAAAAACCCAATGACACCTTGCCCGACCTGGGAATCAAACCCAGGATCTCATGCTCCGCAGTAGTGCTTCCGACCACTAGACCAACGAGGCAGTTAAATTTATGAGTATTAAAAATAGAAACTATTATTAATGCCTTGTTGGTATAGTGGTCGTAAGCGCTACTGCTGAGCATGAGGTCTTGGGTTCGATGCCCAAGTTGGGCAAAGTATTATTGGGCTTTCCATCAGGAATTTCTCAGTAGCAGCCTAAAGTCTGGATTCGTGCCCGGTTGATAGCAATAGGCTCGCCCCCTATAATATGGAACTTAAACATAACTGGCGAAATGTAGGTGTAATATAGGTACACTTCTACCCATCACTTCGGGGATTACAAGACTGATGTTATATTCAAAACAGATTAAGAAATCTATACAATCAAACAGTAAGATAAACCCTTTAATGACACACACAAACTACGCAAATTTTGATACGGAACAGCAATAAAACAGCCATAACAATTTAGGCAATCTACACACAGAAACAACTTATAATCATATACATATAGTATTTATCAGTAAGGAGGAGGAGCTCGTGGCTAAGTAATGACAGCCGCACGGGTCGATTCATCAGGTTAAGCTACGCTTGCCAGGGTTGGTCTGAGGATGGGTGACCATCTTTACATACCGAGATTCCTCCGTGCCTCGGAAAGCACGTTAAGCCATTGATTCCAGCTGTCATTCGTGGATCTTTGACAGTCGTTACGGGTCGGCAGAAGCCCGAAAGTCTGACAACTAGTCTTACCAAGAGGTATTGTATTTACCTAGTGACTGGGTTGTGAAGGTTAGATAGGCAATCGTTCCATGTAAATTACTGGTATTCTCCTGCATCCGGTTAGACTGGAAGCCGACCCCAATATAATTGGGAAGAGGCGAGGCAGATTGATGTATCAGAAAGGTGTGGTCACATTTAATGGTGTGGTACAAACCATCAAACTGAACAACATTCTCCATAGGACCAACACCGTAATCACGAAAAAATTATCAGCCGTCCCATTCGTCAAGTTTTGTATGGGACAGTTGATTTTTTTTTGCGACTACAATATTCGTAACATGAAGAAAGTTTGTTCACTTAAATGGTCTGTACCACACTCTTAATTATGACCACACCTTTCGGATACATTCTGTATAATATACAGGGTTATTGGTTATCCGTCGGCAATCCATTAAGGGGATGAAGGAGAGGTTATTTGCGACCAATTTACCCCGATAATCCCTATGCCAATGTTAACAATTTTCGAGTAATTTAACATTTTATATTTAAAAATGTATGAAATAAAAATGTAAAATGTAATCAATAACCTTGATATACAGGGTTAATGGTTATACGTCGGCAATTCATTAAAGAGATGTAGGAGAGGTCATTTACAACCAAATGACGCCTTTTTCTATCATTTTCGACTAATTTGACATTTCATATTTTTATTTCGTACATTTTAAAATATGAAATGTCAAATTAGTCGAAAATGATAGACATTGGCATAGGGGTCATCACGGGTAATTTGGTTGCAAATGACCTCTCCTACATCCCCTAAATGGATTGCCGACGCAAAACCAATAACACTGTATACCACATAGAATATTTCCATATCGTAAGTTCAAAACTGCTTAATTCGCGCCTCGTCCGCTCAATATATCTACGAGGCAAACTAAGGGAAAATTGTAAAATTGAGATCGTTACTCATAAAGTACTGCACACGAGGACCTTATTAAAGTTTAAAGGTCTGCCCCATTATTCATGAGTAGAATACGGTATACTGTTGGATATAGTCTACGATAGGATGCGGTCTCAGTTGATTCCCCACACGTAATCGTCGCTATAAATTTCATGAACTTTATTGGCTATTAAAATAAGTAATGAAACTGTTCGTGTTTCGTGGTTTTCGAGAAAGTACCAACAATTAAATAGTAATGATTTAAGAATGCTCACGATTCTCTTCATTTTGTGCCTTTTTAATTTAGTAGAAAATTCTGTTTTCGTTTTAGGTTCTGTAAAATTGATGTAAGCATTTGTAAATTGCTGAATCAAACTGAATATTTTTTTTCATGTTATGTTCGCCATTAAATGTCAGAATTTAAGTCCATCTTTGTAGCTCTAATGGGTAGTATAAATAAATGATTACTGCGTGATCTTTTTAGTATAATGCGGACAGGATGCAACATGCTTTTCTACATTATATTTGCTACGAACAAAGACTACACCAAGCAACGTTATACTACATATATCCATAAAATAAATATGGAGATATATATTAATATATTTAATGCCTTACCGTCAGTTCTGCTGACATCTCTTTGAGGCGCGCGTGGAACACAACGCGCCGTCGACCCGGGCCTGGTCCTTATCGGACGGCGAGCTACCTATTGCTCACCGTCTGTAAGCCCGCGCTTACGGTGGCCGGGAATCGGCCTGCGACTCCCGATGCCCAGGGCGTCTCCTACAGCGGTAAGGGGCGTGAATGCGCGAAATTTTCCTTTTCCTCACGCGTTCCGCCTCCTCCTTCGCGATCATTACTGCTTCGCAGAAGGAGGTGATGACTTCCCATGCCCTCTCACTCCGTACCATGGCCTGAACCTGGGCCGGACGCGAGAGATCACCGCCGATCGCCTCCACGAGGACACGGCGATGCTCCGTCCAAGCCGGGCAGACCTCCACTGTATGATCCACCGTATCCTCCGGGCAATCCACACAATGGTGACACCCGGGCGTTTCCTCCCGCCTTTTCCGGAACAGGAACCTCCCGAAACGAGGACCTGCGTCAGCTGGAAGGTGAGGACGCCGTGGCACCTCTCTAGGCACTCCTTAAAGAGGGGACTTATCGCCGCAATTGTGGCGTGCACAATTATTTCATGTGTAAGGTACTTACACGATAATTATTATTATTCATAAACATTGTAATTAGAATCGTTTCAGTATAGATGTGTGATCCTTTCACCGACTTCATAAGGTTCATAACTTATTTGTTGATTGTAATTATATGTACTCATAATGATAAAATTTTGACTCTATACGTCAATTTATCTATACATGTAAGCGGGCACACGCATACCTATTAAGTTCTGTTTACTTACCTACGTTTTTGTTATGTTCGAGTAGTGTTCAATGTTTTTGTTGGTATATTGGCGTGTGCTAGCCGACATAATTATGGAAAATGATTTTATTTAATTGTATAGAATCAAGTTCCTGTAACAAAACAGACAGCTGTGCTGTTGGGGAGTTTGTTGCGCCACTTCTTCTTCCCAGGTAAAGGCACTAGGAAGTGGCGACGGGCGAGTGTTTTGGGGGACTGTCTTATGTAATTTTGACGTAAAAAAAGTGCAGATTTTGACTTCTTGTCTGCGTTCCAAGTAGTCAAAAGCCGATCGATGTCCATTTTGCTCCTTCCGATAGTAGGATTAGCTAGGCTTTGTTTACGTAACAGCACCTTTCCATTTTCGTATATTCAAGTAGATTGTAATGTTCTGTTGTTAGAATGTCCAAATAATATGTATTGCAAAGCTTTCTATATTCGACAGGAATTTATTTACATTTAATTTTTATTTAACATGCAAAATGTCATGAATTATGTTTTTTTTTTTAAATAACGTTGCCCCACACTAGGAATTTTTCCTACAACTACTTGAAGGTCATACAAATATTTGTTCGGGAATCGAACCCACGACACGCAGCGCAGCAATCAATCGCATAACCACTGCGCCAACCGTGCCGTCATTTTATATTTTTTGTGTGTGCCAGGAGGCTATTCAGTGACGGATGGCCGAATGTCATGATTTCCAAATATAAATTAGATTTAGTGATTTTAAGATAGATAGAATATTCTTTATTATGTACACCATAAAAATACATACCAAAAAAAACTAAATATAAAATTAATATGTGTTTATTTTATTATAAGTATCTCATTTGACAGTTACCGTAAAAGTACTGGTTTTTTAACGGAACGGAATTTGAAACATGATGTTTGAAGCGTCGCTTAGCTTCTAAGTCAGTTCGGTTTGAGCCTCGAAACGTGAAGGTGTCTTCAAGAAGTCTAAAGTCTTTAACGTTATTATATTAAGTACCTAATTAAATAGTTTGTTAAATAATGCTAAAAGTGTACCAAGTTTGTATGTGTGCAAGATTATAAATACAGAAATATTAGTACTGTAGCGGTTACACCGCCACATACGAACTACGAATCATAGACATGACATCACACGAATCCTGCATCGCGCAGTTAGAGTTTACCGCGCGATCGACATATATATAAGATTCCGACTTCAACCTTCGGGCAGTTGCCCACCAGACACGACACCCGTCTGGTCGGAGGATCCTCCCTTTTCTATGATGGATGAGTGAACTTTACAGCCTGTTCCTCATACCACTAAAGTACTAAAATGATGTTCTTTAAATTTGTTTACATTTTGTTCAACTGTAATTAGGTGCTCGTAAAAAATTTAAAGAACTACTCTCAGTATGTTGCTTGTGAAAGAACTAATTGGCGACTACAGAAAGAGAAACTGTCTGCTATAAAAATAACCGCTACACACCACTTGAAGTGCTCATCAAATGTATAGAGATACGCTACACACCACTTGAGGTGCTCATCAAATGTATAGCACATCAAATACATTACACATAGCTATACATTTGATGAGCACTTCGCAGCGTATCTCTATACATTTGATGAGCGCTTCAAGTGGTGTGTAGCGGTTATTTTTATAGCAGACAGTTTATTTTTTTATAGTCGCCAATTAGTTCTTTCACAAACAACATACTGAGAGTAATTCTTTAAATTTTTCACGAGCACTTTAAATTTTTCTGCAAATAACCTGAGGAAATTGCAAAGCCGTAAAAAGCCATACTTGTGCGCATTAGCATGAAGTGTATAACATAAACTCGACGAATTAATCCATATAATGCATGCATCAAAGACTAAACAATATGGGGTGCGCCAGTGATTTGAACAATGGAAATTATGAGAGAACGCTACGTTTGAGAGCTCCTTGACTTAATATCGAATTACTGAGCTGTATTAAGGGAAATTGGACATTGCGAAGTCGGGTAAAGGTATAAAAAATATTTTCAAGTGATACAATTCAATTGAAGGATTTTGAGTGGCTTTTAGTGCCATTTCAATGTAGGTGTCAGTTTTCAATTTGAAACAATTATAAAATAAGGGTTGTCTCCACTGTTTTTTCGCTTTTTACAGCGCCTTTCGAACAAAGACAAATAAATTAATTTAAAAGCGTCAATTACTTCATATTTATTACACGATTTAAATACGTTAAAACTGTACGTTAAACATGTAGATAAATAAGTTAACAGAGAACAATTTTCTTTTATTATTTTTATTATATTTACGATTTCGATCTAAAACCTGGTACATAAACAATTAATATTACTTATCTACATTTAATATTCACGAACTGTGATATAGGAGCTATATATTTTTAATGGTTTTTGAAATTTATAAGCTCATGTAATGTTCTAACGATACAGTACTTTCTCTTTGATCAAGATGGAAGGCAAACGTGTTCTAGCGACATGTCTCATGTTATTTGTCCCTTTTATATCGGGCAATTGTAGTAATAAGAATAAAAGTCTATGTTGTAAGTATCTTTCTTTTATTTTATGAAATTTTTGCGTCTATTGTCCTGCTTTAATCGATTTCGGCGCTTGGTAATCCTAATTGCTATTTTTCGATTCGTTTTCATTACCCGTTGCGGATGAGAATACGGAAGAATATTAAAAAAAAATGTAAACACAGACATAATAATGTTTCAATACCTACATATTATTACCTGGCTGTTGTTGATTTTCATTTTGATCAAATTCACACTTTATCTCTCTTAGTGTATTCGGGCCGATGTGTACAGTTTTATCCCAAGACACTGTAATAACTTTACTCTTTTCTTTTGATTTTTTCTGCCGTCGTTCTCTCTCTCTCTCTCTCTCTCTCTCTCTCTCTTTCTTTCTTTTTGAATTAGAAGAAGACAGTCGCAAGTATTAACACTTTTTAGCGTAACGATTTCTGAAACTTTACAAGCCGCGTTAAAGAACTTCGTTCCAAAAATGTCCCACGAAATCCAGTACAAAAAAACGTATGAATACCTAGCGCCAAAACCTAACACATCACCGCGCATGGACTACAGCAGGCGACTTGTCTGTGGCCTTGCCACAGACAAGTAAAAATAATTAGAATCAAAACTTTTTTGTAATGCCATAAAAATGGCGCGTCCCGCCTATGCGTTCCATTACAAAAATAATTGATGGAAACTCCTTGGTGATTAACTTCTTGGATTTGCCCTGTACCGTATTGGTTAATAAAGTCATTATTTATTTAGCAATTTATTACGCATTTTGTCATTATTGTCATCAAAAGTCATTGATTGAATAGTATTCTTTACCAAGAATTCTTTGAGTTTCATTTTAAATATATTTAAGGTTACAGAGTTTTTCACGAGAAGTTTGTTATATTTTTTTACCACTATCCCAATTGGGAAAGTGATAAAGTCCTACATTTAATTCCTCAATTAATTTTTATGTCGTGCACTTTTAATTGTTTCTTATTTATTGATATCGCGTTTTGTCAGGTAAGTAGGCAGTAGTAGGTTTTGTCGCGTTTTGATGGTAAACAATTTGTTTTTAATTTTAATTTTAATATTTATTGATATTTTTTGGCTTTAATTTTAAAAGTAATAAAATATAGATTTTAATTATAAAAGTACGTAATATGATTTTTTCGGTTTTATGATTGCGGCTCTCGACAGCTTTCCACGCAAAATATTTTTTTTTTTTTCATAGACACAGTTTTAATGCCATACACTTTATCATCTGTAAAATTAGACTACTTAAAAATAATAATTAAATTTCAGATGAAGAAAATGATGGAGTATACCCTAAGTATGATAAAAACAACGACTTCTACCTAGGTAACTAGAAAATAACACATTTAGAAGGATATTTTTTTTGGCTTTACTTA
Organism: Omphaloscelis lunosa; assembly: GCA_916610215.1. Classification (NCBI taxonomy): domain Eukaryota; kingdom Metazoa; phylum Arthropoda; class Insecta; order Lepidoptera; family Noctuidae; genus Omphaloscelis; species Omphaloscelis lunosa. The sequence continues at coordinate 8,633,627 of OU744247.1, forward strand.
AATATATTCTTTGAAGAAATATCTACTGTAAAATTAAACTACTTAAATATAATAATTAAATTTCAGATGAAGGAAATGATGGAGTGTACCCTAAGGATAATAAAAACAACTACTACTACCTAGGTAACCATAGATTAACACATTTAGAAGGATATTTTTTTGGCTTTAAATATATTCTTTGAAGAAATACCTACTGTAAAATTAAGGTATTTGAAAATAATAATAAAATTTCAGATGAAGGAAATGATGGATTATACCCTAAGTATGATAAAAGCAACGACTACTACTCAGGTAAACATAGAATAACACATTTAGAAGGATATTTTTTTGGCTTTAAACATATTCTTTGAAGAAATACCTACTGTAAAATTAAGGTATTTGAAAGTAATAATAAAATTTCAGATGAAGGAAATGATGGATTATACCCTAAGTATGATAAAAGCAACGACTACTACTCAGGTAAACATAGAATAACACATTTAGAAGGATATTTTTTTTGGCTTTAAACATATTCTTTGAAGAAATACCTACTGTAAAATTAAACTATTTGAAAATAATAATAAAATTTCAGATGAAGGAAATGATGGATTATACCCTAAGTATGATAAAAGCAACGACTACTACTCAGGTAACCATAGAATAACACATTTAGAAGGATGATTTTTTGGCTTTAAACATATTCTTTGAAGAAATACCTACTGTAAAATTAAGCTATTTAAAAATAATAATTACATTTCAGATGAAGGAAATGATGGAGTATACCCGAATTATGATAGTAACAACGACTACTACTCAGGTAACCATAGAATAAAATATTTAGGAGGATTTTTTTTGGCTTTAAACATATTCTTTAAAGAAATTCCTACTGTAAAATTAAGTTGTTTAAAAATAATAATTAAATTTCAGATGAAGGAAATGGTGGATTATACCCTAAGTATGATAAAAATAACGACTACTACTCAGGTAACCATAGAATAACACATTTAGAAGGATTTTTTTTTTGGCTTTAAACATATTCTTTGAAGAAATACCTACTGTAAAATTAAGCTGCTTAAAAATTATAATTAAATTTCAGGTGAAGGAAATGGTGGATTATACCCTAAGTATGATAACGGCAACTACTACTACCTAGGTAACTATAGAATAACACATTTAGAAGGATATTTTTGGCTTTAAACATATTTTTTGAAGAAATACCTACCGTAAAATTAAGCTGCTTAAAAATGATAATTAAATTTCAGATGAAGGAAATGATGGATTATACCCTAAGTATGATAACAGCAACTACTACTACCTAGGTAACTATAGAATAAAGGCTCTTTCAAACAGGCGCGACACGCGACGCGACACAAAGACACCGCTCGTCGCGCGACGAGCGGTGTCTTTGTGTCGCGTCGCGTGTCGCGCCTGTTTGAAAGAGCCTTAACACATTTAGAAGGATATTTTTGGCTTTAAACATATTCTTTGAAGAAATACCTATCGTAAAATAAAGCTGCTTAAAAATTATAATTAAATTTCAGATGAAGGAAATGGTGGATTATACCCTAAGTATGATAACGGCAACTACTACTACCTAGGTAACTATAGAATAACACATTTAGAAGGATATTTTTGGCTTCAAACATAGTCTTTGAAGAAATACCTACTGTAAAATTAAGCTGCTCAAAAATAATAATTAAATTTCATATGAAGGAAATGATGGATTATACCTTAAGTATGATAAAAGCAACGACTGCTACCCAGGTAACCGTAAAATAACATACTAAGAGGGATAATTTGTTGAAAACAAACTCATCTTGATACAGAAACTAGCTTTTGAATAGACGTTTGCCTCAGCTATGAAATATCTTGTTGGTAAAAGATTTGACAAGTCAAATCAATCAAAATCTTAGTATTCTCATGATCATTACTGAACTAATGAACTGGGTAATGGTCGCTGGAATGAGAAAGTAGGCAAACAAAAAACAACTGGAGGTGTCATTGAACACTAGGTTGAAACGAAGCTCCATTTGGTTTCGCACGACACTTTTATGACATAACAAAAGTGTCTTGGTGGCCAAAATTTACACTTTTTTTGGTCTAGCTCTCATTCGCCAAGTGTGCAGAGTATAAAGTGCGATAAGGAACTTCGGTTCAATAAAAAATAATGCAATTAGTAAAGCACCTTTAAAATTTAGAGAAACCAAAGAGCATTGTCAACAAATCATGCTACTCGTACCCCGTTAAATTAATGAGGGTCCATCCATTGGCTGTACATGCTACATGCATATACAACTTAAGAACTCAATATAATATTTAATGTTTGTACATTACATGATAGTAGACAACTACGATGGCGGTTCCAGTGAAGCTTATTGTGAATTTGATGATTACGCTAAACAAGGTAAGATACCTTTAGTACAAACACACTGCAATAAAAAGATATAACTGACAAAAAAGGGAAAATTGATATTTATTAAAATTAAAAAAACTTGTACCTATTCTACTTATACGCACCGCTAACGCTTGTACACAAAGTAAGGCACTTTTATTACAAAAACACTGCAGATAAGAGATATCTAACTGTTTCATCAACAGTCATTTTAATATTATATCTTATTATTAAAACCAAAAATGTATTATTCTTCAAGTTACATAAGAAAGTCCCCCAAAACGCTTCCCTTCACCACTTCCTAGTGCTTCAGCTGCGTATTGTATAATTATCACTAGATTAAAAAACGGTGAAGAAAAACATCGTGAGGAAACCGGCATGCCTGAGAGATATTTCTCGATGGTATGTGAAGTCAAGAGAGAGGCCCATGGGCGGCTAAAAAACTCTGACACTAAGTTAGTCACTAACCACACGAAAATAGGAAGAAGCTCGGAAGAAGTGGCGCAACAAACTCCGCAGCAGCACAGCTGTCTGTTAAGATAGAATAATTTGATTCTATGTATACAATAGTATGTAAAGTTACAAACATTACAAAACAAAGAAACACAAGACATTTAATCAAATTATTTGCCATAAATGTCGACTAGCATACGCCATTTGTATTATTATTTTATTTAATAATCTTTCCAAACGTAACCATTTTATAATTAATACAGTAGTAATCAACTGCATTATGAGAGATATAATAATTCATTAATTAAATTGTACAAAACTTGCATAAATTAATTACATTGTAAAACACCAAAAATTATAAAAATAATAATTATTATATTTATAATGCTCTTTGCATTATAAATATACGGGCTCCCAAAAGTAACGCCATTGGGAACCGGCATGACATTACTGCCGGCAGCCGAGATTGAAAACATCGGCTGCCCTAATGGACACCAGCGGCGCGGCGTTTATAGAAACCCTTCCAGTATTCAGAATTCCATTTAACTAACCATAACTAAAGTTTTTTTTTGTATATACTCTAGTAGTTTTTGGTACTAGCCGGCCGCTATCGCGACACCGCTCGCTTCGCTCGCTCGGTTCGTGCGTAGGGGGTCACAGTTCTAACCTAACCTAGCCTAACCTTTTTTTTCGAGTAAAATATTTAACCTGATCTAACGAGTTCGATTGGTTATGTTCGGTTCTGGGTCATTGGTTATGGAAATATAAATGTTTTTTTAATCATGCCTACCCCGCCTATCTACTCCTACTCCAATATGCCAAATTGCCAAATTATAAATGATAATATAATATTTCCTTAGTTAATTTGCACAAGACTTGCATATGAAATACACTACAAAATTACCATTACTATTTCTATTTAAAATGAAATAGTAACGAAGTGTAAACTGCACATTGTATATTTTTGTAAAATAGTAATTGCTACGAGGTGTGGAAACTAGACTAGAAAATGTGATTTTCTTTCAGTCTTTAAGATTTAAATTTTCGATTCGATCCATTTCGGTTTTTTTTATTTTTTTTATTTTCGCTCTTGACAGCTCTCCTCGCAAAATGATTAAAATATTTTTCATATACACAGTTTTAATGCCATATACTTTACCCACTGTAAAATTAAGCTACTTAAAAATAATAATTAAATTTCAGATAAAGGAAATAAGGGATATAACCCTAAATGTGATGACAACAAGAATATACCACCCAGATAACAAAGGTAAACATAGAATTACACACTTTAGAGGGATAATTTTTCGGGAATGCCTCCGCTGCCGGCGCCGACTCCCAATTTGGCTGCCGGCACCGGTTGCTGAATTCTTTACAAAAAGAGAGGACATACAAACGAAAATTATTTTAAGACATAAAAATAGACTAAACTTACCAAAATCGCGCCTAAAAATGCACTCCAATAGTACCTTTGTTATGTCCATAAAAAATTGTAAGAAGTTACCCGATATAATAAAGAATTTAAATAAATATAATATATTTATCAATAAATTGAAACTTTTCCTTGTAAGCAAATCCTACTATAGTATAAGCGAATACTTTATAATTTAATTACAGGTAACTTCAGAACTAGGTATACATTTGTATCTACAAATACTCATAATACGAAAAATACATAACAATAAATAATAAAAAATATGAAGCTTTCAATAAATAACTTACCTTAGGAATAATAAATATTAATTACGCAATAAATAAAAAATAATAATAACTAAATAAAACAATAACGAATAATTTATGAAACAATAATTGTAATTCTTAAATTGAATTCTGTATTAATAAATTTATAACTTACTAACTACATAACTAATAATACAATTTGTCATATTAAATGACCAGTGCTATTCCTCCTCTCTCCTACTTGATCTATGCTGTGCCCGACAGGGTCCATAATTGTGACTAATATAATTACTTCCCTACCAACTATATACATTATGGTACGCAATAAAGAATTTGAGACTTGAGATTTGAGATTTGGCTGCCGGCGCTGAGTTTGGAAAAAAAAGCGGAAAACGGGGATGGCAATTTGGCATATTGGACTAGATAGGCGGGGTAGGCATAATTAAAAATACATGTAATAAAGCATTACTTTTTTTCAGTATTATATTTCCATAATCAATGATTTCCATATTCCAATAATCAAGCACTAAGTAAGTACCCGGAACCGAACTAGTTAGATTAGGTTAAATATTTTTACTCGCAAAAAAGGTTAGGTTAGAACTATGACCCCCTCACGAGCCGAGCGAGTAAAGCGAGCGGTGCCGCGGCAGCGGCTGGCGAGTGCCAAAAACGACTAGAATATATAGAAAAAAATACTTTAGTTAGGGTTAGTTGGAGTTCTGAATGCTGGAAGGGTTTATATAAACGCCGCGCCGCCGGCTTCAATAACAGGACACCGGCCACAGAGTATGTAATGTGCGCCGGCAGCTGATGTTTTTAATCTAGGCTGCCGGCAGTAATGTCATGCCAGTTCCCAATCGCGTTAATTTTGGGAGCCGGCGCCAGCAGCAGAGGCACTCCAAAATTTTTTGATTTGTTTCAAACTCAACTTGATCAAAAGTTAGCCACCTGTTGCACAGACACTAGTCCCAGTTATGAAAATACTTGTGAGTAAAAATAATTGCTTTGAAGTGTGGGGAACTAGTCTCATGCCGAAAATATAGTTTTTAGAATTTTTGTCTGTTTGTTTGGATGTATGTTCCGGATTAGCGGGAACACGGTTAAAAATATTTTGATAAAATTTGGCACACAGCTTATAACCTGGATTAAGACATAGGGTACTTTAAATTCCGGTGGTATGTTCCCGTGGGATATTTTCCGACATCCACGCGAATGAAGCTGCGGGCAAAAGCTAGTAATAAATAAAATGTATAAGTTTTTTTTTTACTTCCATTCATATTTGTATGGAAGTACAACTGACATGTGTGTACTCTAACATCAATTTTTTATTGAAATATTTACATTATGTCCGCAGACGGCTATGAAAATGGCGGTTCCAGCTCTGCTGCACAATGTTCTGCTGGCGCTAATTCTGAACAAGGTAATTTTAAAGCTCTGTCATGTGATCCCAATAAAACTTAACCTAACATCGAAAGGTACATACTGCCCGTCCTTACCTACAGTGCTTAAAGCTGATAACTTACGAAACAACAGGAGTCCAAACTCAAGCATTTCCAACGTGCAAAGGAGATACATCATATTGAGTGTTAAGCTTTCATATGATTATCAACTAGAGTCTGGCCACGCTAAGTCTGTATAAGTAAAAAAGCGGTGGAATTTGAAAATCTATACATGCCAACACCATCCTTTTTTTTGGTTCGGAAATTATCAAATAACTTCTCCCGCTCTGGGCGGAGCGAGAGGGTGTGTCAGTCTTACTGACTAAAACCCACCCGTGTTCCTTCAGTTGCCCTGTTGCCCTGTTGCCGGAGGCCACGATTTCCCTTTCAGTTTTCTTCGCAAATCCGGCAGGCATCAGCCCTAGCGGACCCCGTCAATTCTGGTGCGCGTGGAACACAACGCGCCGTTGAACCGAGCCTGGTTCTTATCGGACGGCGAACTACCCATTGCTCACTGTCCGCAAGCCTGCACCTACGGTGGCCGGAAATCGCGATTCCCAACGCCCAGGGCGTCTTCTCCTGCGGCGGTTAGGGGCGTGAGGGCGCAAATTTTGCCTCTATCTCACGCCTCCTGCTTCGCGAGCATTACTGCTTCGCAGTAGGAGGTGACGGCCTCCCATTTCCTCTCGCTACGTACCATGGCCCGAATCAGGGCCGGATCCACGAGGACACGGCAAATTCTCACGGCAGCGGAATTAAGCCCCGGCGTTTCGCCTCCTCGCACCACTCCCAGATGTGCGCGAGGACCTTTGCCTCCAGATCCCATAGGGCAACACCATCCTGTTCTACGTATAAATAATTTGATACTATGTTCGTCTATTTGTTTTTGATAGGTTATTTTGTTTATATTCTGATTTATTCCTGATAAAGAATAGTCACTTTAGCCCGATGCGGCGTGGATTTGATACAATTTTGTCATCGTATGGAGGTAGAGCATAGGTACGACTTAGTCTATTACACATAATCTATTATACAAAAATCAAAAGGCAAAATATCAAAATCATTAGATCTACTTACAACCCTGAAACTGACATAAAAGACTGACTTAAAAAAAATCATATACAATTTTTTTTTGGGGGTGTTCATTTATTCCATTGCAGCCTTAGCGTGGCCTCCCTCTTTGAGGAGTGGCTAGAGAGGCGCTACGGCGTCCTCACCTTCCGCCTGACGCAGGTCCTCACCGGACACGGCTGTTTCGGGAGGTTCCTGCACAGGATAAGGCGGGAGGAAACGCCCGGGTGTCATCATTGTGTGGATCGCCCGGAGGACACGGTAGAGCATACGGTGGAGGTCTGCCCAGCTTGGGCGGAGCATCGCCGTGTCCTCGTGGAGGCGATCGGCGGCGGTGATCTCTCGCGTCCGGCCCTGGTTCAGGCCATGGTACGGAGCGAGAGGAAATGGGAGGCCGTCACCTCCTTCTGCGAAGCGGTAATGCTCGCGAAGGAGGAAGCGGAACGCGTGAGGGAGAGGCAAATTTCGCGCCCTCACGCCCCTAACCGCCGCAGGAAGAGACGCCCAGGGCGTCGGGAGTCGCAAGCCGATTTCCGGCCACCGTAGGCGCGGGCTTGCGGACTGTGAGCAATGGGTAGCTCACCGTCCGATAAGGATCAGGCCCGGGTCGACGGCGCGTTGTGTTCCACGCGCGCCTCAAAGAGATGTCAGCAGAATTGACGGGGTCCGCTAGGGCCGATGCCTGCCGGGGTTGCGAAGAAAACCGAAAGGGAGATCGTGGCCCCCGGCAACAGGGCAACCGAAGGAACACGGGTGGGTTTTAGTCAGTAAGAGTCTGACACGCCCTCCCGCTCCGCCCAGAGCGGGAGAAGTTATTTGATGATTTCCCACCCAAAAAAAAAAAAAAAAAAAAAAGCCTTAGCGTGGCCTGACTCTAGGTCTCTAGCAATCTTTTGCGTTAAGTTACCCCTTTTCAACCAACATCGTATCCTATAGTGACTCGCTGCAGAGCAAAAACCGTTATTCTTCTTTACTCTTATCTCCTTCTAGGACACTGCTGTCTGAATCTAGTCCTTTAGATAGTTCGTCCCATCGTATCCTTGGCATGAAGCTTATTAGTACGAGGCTAAGTCATAACGGTCGCACGAGTCGATCGAAGGCTAAGGTGAGCTTGCCAAGGTCAGTCCAGTCTTCTTCTTCGTCGTGTCAATCTCACGACTGTGTATTAAAACTTGTTGACCCAAAACCAGGCCACTTCCAGGACAAGTCCGGTAACCGAGCTTAAAACCGATCTCTGTGTATCAAGTCATATGAGACAGCTATAAATTATTTATTTTTCATTTTTTACTACATTATTTGTATTCAAACAGGTTAATCATCAGGCAGGCAAGCTGCTAAAGATTCTTGAAAAGGTAAACCATAATAAAGTTATTATTAAATTGGCGTAATGGGCCACTGATTTTTACATCCTTAAATTTCAATCTGCTTTTAAATGGTAATAATTTCTTTGAATCAAAGCAACGTAGGAATAAAATCCCGGAAGAAGTCACTGGCTCCTGTAATACAGATACTCTCTAACCTAGCGCTGAATCCAGGGTCTCAGTTTATTCTGTAACGAATTTTATTTATATATTATTATTATTATTAAATTTAACAGGAAGTCAAATATAAGAAAGTCCTTTTGTATAATTTCATCCTAACCACAGTGCAAATCTATTTGTTACAGGCAGCGGTGTTCCAGTTAGTCATTTATTTTAGACAAACCCTATGCAAAAACACATTTCCGACATATTTACTGATATAAAATACTTAATACACACACATACACATACATTCTTCCAAAAAGATAAACAATATCTACGGTTTTTTTAATAAATATATTTTTGGCACATTCACTACTGTTTTTTTTTATCAGTTGTTCTCCCTTCCCTTCTAGTTTAAAGTATCCTGTGATTAGAAATATTATGAATATGCGAAAAAAAAAAATGTATCTACCACACACATTATATCTCAGATTTAAGGAAGATAAATAATATCATCAAACGTAGCTTTTACTTCTCAAGATGACACACTTAACAAAAGTGAATTGTTTTATTAGAAACTAGCTGACCCGACAGACGTTGTCCTGTCCAAATTTCAATAGCCCATACAAAAATCCCATGAAAAAAGGATGTTCAGTTTTTCTGGAATTGGAACATTTTGAAGGGAACTTCTCCAATTTATCCTACTAAACTAATATAATAATATTAATACATAATACTTATCCATACTATATTTTAACATTATAAATTAAAAAGTCTGTGTCTGTCTGTATGTTACCTTTTCACAGCTAAACCACTGAAAGAATTTCGATAAAATTTGGCAAGAAGATAGATGACATCCTGGAGAAGGCATAAAGTACTTTTTGTCTCAAAAAGAATCCTAAAGGGAATGAAATTTCGTATGGGAAACCCAGCATTTTTTAAGTTAGGGAAAGTTTTAAATAAAGAATTACGCATTAAAGCGTTTTCGTTAAATCATCCCCCAAAGGATTAGTAAAATAGTAGATGAGTTAAAAATATACATGTAATATTGATTTTGTGTCTTCTTTTCAAGGGATTTAAGGGATTTGAATATAGTCATAGTCCATATCTTGAATAGAATAGAATAATTACTTATTTGCATAGAAAGTAGGTACAAAAAATGCAGATGTTTTATAATTAGAGATCCTTATACTTTCTGCCCTAAATTAGGCATGCAAACATTAAGTACAAGTGCTTAATAGTTTATAAATACTGTCAATATGAAAATTCTTATAATATGGTCAATAAAATAAAATAAATATTTAAAGATGTCAGTATTAATTAGGTAACTATAAAGTTTTATTATTTAGAAATTCACAAATGGAGTAATAACATTTATCAATTAATAAGACTGATAATTTATTTTTAAACAGTGGAATGGAGTCGTTTTTATTCCATCGGGTATTTTGTTAAAGATAATCGGGCACATAAATAATAACAATTTTCCTTAATAATGCAGTGTTATGACCACTAACACATGTTTGTATACTGCCTTTTTACTGGTCGTGTTCTATTGTCAGGCGATTTATTAAAAAGATGCATATTTTATTTTACAAAGGCAGCTATTTCAAAAATGTTAAGTGATGGGAATGTTAGAAAATCTACGGACTTGAATACAGGTACACAACTATCTGTTACTTTCATGTTAATTGCCCTTATGCATCGTTTTTGAGCTTTGAATACCTGTTCTCTCAGACTACAATTTCCCCAGAATATTATCCTGAATCTCAGAATTGTCGCCACTAAACGATGGTAAGCAACTAATCTGGTGGGCATATTCATTTTCCTAGATAGATTAAAAATCACATACGCTGCTGTACTTAAAATTTTACAACTTGCACTGGGTCAATTTTTTGTCCATTGTAATTTAAATTTAAAGTTTGCGGTGGTATCCGTTGATAAAAATGCATATCATTAGTCTTAAGTATATTAATCGTTAAATTATGTTGATCAAGCCATGTTGCAATTATGTTGGTATCATGTCCGTTAATGTATTTATTTATGTCATGTTCATATGTTTTTAGGTATGTACATTTAATCAAGGCAGTACTATCGTCAGCGAATATGGGAAGTTTTATGCGTCGTAGCAAGTCGTTAAAATAATAAAGGGCCAAATACAGTGCCCTGTGGTACGCCGTACGCCATAAGCGTATGGCGCTTAGTTTTTAAACATATTTTGAAATGTCTGTGAGCTGTTTTCGGTTACTGAGATATGATGTTAAGAGATTATGCATATTTCCTCTGATACCTATAATGTTTAGTTTGTATAACAGCGTTTCATGGTCAACACAGTCGAAGGCCCTCATCATATCAGTTAAAATTGCCCAAACTGCTACTTTTCCATCGACGTTTCTTAATATCATATTCATTAAATCGTAAACGTCCGTATTAATACCTTTATTTTTTCTAAATCCCTTTTGTTCCATACTCAAAATATAATATTTACATAAGAAGTTATTTATCGCGTCATAAATTATTTTTCCATAACATTTGAAAAAATTATGATTAAAGCGACTGGCCTATAATTTGCCAAATCTTTTTTAGATTTTTTTTTTAAGTGGCTTAACAATAACGGTTTTTAACTTGTTTGGAAATACTCAGGAACTGATACACAAATTTAGTATGTAACTAATATGAGAAGCAATGTCACTCGATACAAATTTTACGACCTTAGTTTACATGCCATTGTTACCAGAGTTATGTTTTGGTGATCGGGAATTTAGTTTAAAAAACTTTTTTATTATAATTACAGAAAAACAGTGTATAAAGTTAAAGGCTGATATAAGAACTGACTTCACAAACAATTATATGGAATAACATGTAGTTGATCTTATTGCTAGGTTGCAATTTATTACATAGGCTGGCGGCTGCGTACTCAGCGTAAACGGTTGTTGCGATGAGTTAACTCCAGTACTTATATAATTTTTTAGAGAATATATCGCTCTCGTAACATCTTGCGGTAATACTGGATGCAAAAACATCGAGTGAGGGTTACTTTTCAAATGACTTGTGTCGGGTTTTGAGGTCATAATATTTTTTATCTGGTCAATAAAATAATTATCAAAAACGTTTGCAATCTCTGTTGGATCAGTGATTGTGGTATCCTGAATTTTTATTTGGGAAATAGGGTCAGTAGTCATCTCTTAGCTGCCATGGTTAATTTTAATTTTTTTTTTTTTTTATATATTTTTATTACGGACGCTTTTAATGTGCACGTCTTTCTACCTTATTTTCACATGTATAATTTCAACATGAATGATGTAACCAATTTTTTGTAACAATATTTTGATTTAAAAGACTGTCCGGTTTCTTGCCCATTCTTCTCCATAAGTACTTCCTACGCTTTGGAATGGGCAACTAGCTTCATCTTTCTGACTGACCGACCCCTTGACAATTCAAAAGTACCTACAATTGGTTAATTTGAAATAAATGGTTTGAGTTTGACACCTTATGCAGGGTTAGAATATTAATGTTACAGTAGGTATAAACGGTTATATCGTGTTTTCTTGATGCAAAATATTTTTTCGCAAAGATTATAACGATTCGATCATCTATTTATTTATTCTAATCTACTGGAGAAAAGAAAATTCAGAATTTATCTAACGTAAACGAAGTGCGGGAGGTATATTTTTTTAAAACCACCCAAGTGCGAGTCGGACTCGCACACTAAGAGCGGTTAATCTGTAAAAATTTCACTTATTACGTCTACGTCTGTCTACCTATTACGGATCATGAGATACATCCCGCTGACAGACGGATTGACGGACAGCGGAGCCTTAGTAATAGGGTTCCGTTTGGCACCCTTCGGATACGGTACCTAAAAATGTTCCTCGTCCTCGATTATTCCGTTCACTGTCTCGCATCACAGGTATGGTTGCATATCCAAACGCCTCCTGCCGGAGGCTCTACACGGGGGTCGTGCGGTCCATGGCCCTTTACGGGGCGCCGGTGTGGGCGCGTTCAATAAGGCTGCGGCCAGCCCGCCGTTTGAACGCGTCCCAGAGGGTCATGGCCATCCGGCTGGCCCGAGGATACCGCACGGTCTCCTGCGAGGCGGCGAGCCTCCTTGCCGGATTACCGCCATGGGATCTGGAGGCAAAGGTCCTCGCGCACATTTGGGAGTGGCGCGAGGAGGCGAGGCGCCGGGGCTTAGCTCCGCTGCCGCGAGAAATCGCGGCTCAGCGGACAGAGCTCCGGCGGGATCTCATGGCGTCATGGAGAGTGCGATTGTCGCAACCCAGCGCTGGGCACGCCACAATTGCGGCGATAAGACCCCTCTTTGAGGAGTGGCTTGAGAGGCGCCACGGCGTCCTCACCTTCCGCCTGACGCAGGTCCTCACCGGACACGGCTGTTTCGGGAGGTTCCTGCACAGGATAAGGCGGGAGGAAACGCCCGGGTGTCACCATTGTGTGGATCGCCCGGAGGACACGATGGAGGTCTGCCCAGCTTGGGCGGAGCATCGCCGTGTCCTCGTGGAGGCGATCGGCGGCGGTGATCTCTCGCGTCCGGCCCTGGTTCAGGCCATGGTACGGAGCGAGAGGAAATGGGAGGCCGTCACCTCCTTCTGCGAAGCGGTAATGCTCGCGAAGGAGGAGGCGGAACGCGTGAGGGAGAGGCAAATCTCGCGCCCTCACGCCCCTAACCGCCGCAGGAGGAGACGCCCAGGGCGTCGGGAATCGCGAGGCGATTTCCGGCCACCGTAGGCGCGGGCTTGCAGGCGGTGAGCAATGGGTGGCTCACCGTCCGATAAGGACCAGGCCCGGGTCGACGGCGCGTTGTGTTCCACTCGCGCCTCAAAGAGATGTCAGCATAATTGAAGGGGTCCACTAGGACCGATGCCTGCCGGGGTTGCGAAGAAAACCGAAAGGGAGATCGTGGCCCCCGGCGACAGGGCAACCGAAGGAACACGGGTGGGTTTTAGTCAGTAAGAGTCTGACACGCCCTCCCGCTCCGCCCAGAGCGGGAGAAGTTATTTGATGATTTCCCACCCTCAAAAAAAAAAAAAAAAAGGTATGGTTGCATAGTATCGTTAACGTGTCAGAAATACTAAAGCATATCCTATTGTTGGCAACGTGAGATGCCTATTAGAATAGGATATAATAGAATATTGTACATCAAAAATATAGATTCAAGATACAACGGCGGTCATATCGATAACAGCGATATACAGTGTCAGTCTTTTTAATGTTCACATATCGAAATGAGGGAATCTATGTTTAATTTTATCGACGGAAAAAATATTTAAAAAATATAAATATTTTTTAAATAATTTTAAATGAATTTAAAAAAAAACAATTGTAAGAAAACGGTGTAACTTTTAAACTTAATGATCTATCGCGATGAAACAAACTCCATAATGATTGGAAGTAAATAGGCGTCCTTATAAAATTTGTGGAAAAAACTACCCTAAATTGAAAATAAACATGTTTTTTAAATATTTTTTTACAATAATCGTAAAATTTCTCAATAAGACGCAAAACAGAATAAAAAAAAAACCGTCTATAAAATTAAGCATAGATTCCCTTATTGCGATACACGTAATAGTCGTTATAAATTATTGGCTATAAAATAAGTAATGAAACTGTTCGTGTTTTCGAGAAAGTACCAACAATTAAATAGTAATGATATAAGAATGCTCACGATTTGCTTTATCTTGTGCCTTTTTAATATAATTGTTGTGTAAAAAATTCTGTTTTCGTTTTAGGTTCTGTAAAATTGATGTTAGCATTTGTAAATTGTTGGATTTTAGGATGACGCGGACAGGATGCAACATGCTTTTTTACATCATCCAAGGATGCAGGGTCATCGACGTGAAAAGTGTTACTAAGGATTCAGTATATGATTATGAATACTCATCATAATTATGATAACCTTTATTATATATAAAAGTGCTCCTAGCCTGTAAAAGTGTTGTTATTAATATTAGTGTAACTGTTACTTTATTTTCTTTTTAAGTACTACAGCTATGTATATTTTTTATGTTAATAAAGGATTTTTCTAAACTAAACTAATAAAAAATATTGGACACGTATTTTTCTTTTTTGAGGTAGTCAAAAGATTACGGCAATACATTGAGTTAAAATGTAGCATGACGTCACGCCTTGCTAGATTTTATACATTTTATAAATAATGAAGTAGCGAGCCCCCCACTCACTAACTTTAATGCGTGTTTTCTAAGTTATTTTTGATTAATATGATAAAGCAAAAAATACGTGTCTAATATTTTTTTATTATCTGAAAAACGGACTAAATAGAATTTCTTTTTTTTACCTTGGCAACTACTGTATTGGAGTTTTTTTTCCTTAGCATTTTAAAACCAAACGTATAAGTCCTTCTATTTTTACCAGTCAAGATCTCAGGTAAATAATAAAACAGGACATATTGTTAGACTTATTCAGAAGTCTTGGATATTTTATTTCCATTAGATGACAAGATCAGATGGCAGACAGACGCTCTGAAATAACGGGCTCATTAAATATGAAGAAATCTTACTCGACAAAAATACTCAAGTATCCTCTTACAAAGATACTACTAATTTGCAATTTTATTTACTGTAAAAGTGTATTTTTGTGTAATACTCCCCAGTCTTCGGTAGAGTCTATTTTAATTAGTACAGTGTGCATACTTATCGTTCGTTCAAGCTCAAAATAAGTGCCTTACAGTTTAAGTACGAACCACTTATACAGTTAAGAGTTCTTTGTTTACATTTTGTTCAACTGTAATTTTGTGCTCGTGAAAAATGTAAAGAGCTGCTCTCAGTATGTTGTTTGTGAAGGAACTAATTGGCGACTACAGAAAGAGAAACTGTCTGCTATAAAAATAAATACTCTTGATGCTGATTTTAACGTAAATAGGAGCTCAGCATGAAAGAAAATAAATATGTGTTTTACTTACACAAAGTACTTTTCTACTTTGTTCGTATATTTATTTGTAAAGATGTATTAGACTCAGTACCTGGGCGACCAAGCACTGCTCGGGTAAAAATAGAGAAAACGAATTTCCCTAAATATGAGACTTCGCTAGATCGATTTTTCGCCCCCGTAAATCATATTGCAACATCGAAATCGTTAGAGCCGTTTTCGTGAACGTGATTACAAATATAATAAGTCTTTACTTAAGAAATTGCCGTTCTGCCGTACTGGCTATTTCAAGTCCAATTTTTATCTTTTTTTGCTAAGAATTCTAAGTTCAAATTATTTTTATTTTTTAAATGCGGAATTCTTTTTTGAAAATTGAAAATTAGTCATTTGTTTAATGGTTAGCGTTCTGTTTTCATCGCAATTGTACGTTTTTCGTAATCATGGATACGTTAAAATTCGAGTGATTATGGAGTATGAGTACCGTCCTGGCAGCAAAGCGGTAGAAGCGGCACGCAACATCAACGACGGGCGGAGCGAACACAACTAATTATCGCACAACCCGTTATTGGTTTGTCTGCTTCCGTTCTGGAGATTTCGATATTTAAAGGCGATTGTGGAAGCTGATGATTCTCAATCTACAGCTGAATTAGCAGCAGCTTTCGATGTTAGTATCAAAACAATATTGGTCCATTTGCGTCGAATTGGCAAGGTAAAAAAGCTTGATAATTGGTTGCCCCACGAATTGAATGATCGCCAGCGCGAAGCACGTGTTGGACAGGCACACAACGGAAGGCATATTGAATCGCATTGTTACTTGCGACGAAAAATGGATTCTGTTCGACAATCGCAAGATCTTGGTGTTCAGCACCTAAACAATGCCCCAAACGAAAACTGAACCCTAAAAAAGTGATGGTCACTTTTTGGTGGTCTAGCGCCGGTGTCATTCATCACAGCTTCTTACCAAACGGGATAAGCCTTACTGCAGATGTGTACTGTGAATAACTTAACATAATGATGGAGAAGCTCGCACATCTCGAACCAGCTATGGTCAATCATTCGGCTCCGTTACTCCTGCACGACAACGCGCGACCTCATACTGCACAGCAGACGGTCTCCAAGTTACAATAGCTGGGGTTGGAGGTTCTCCGTCATCCACCGTACTCACCAGACCTTGCCCCTACAGATTTCTACTTTTTCCAGAATTTGGGTAACTTCTTGGCGGGGAAAAAACTCACTCGACATAACGCTAGAAGGTTATAAGATAAATGTGGCATAGACGACATATCGGGGGTGCTCATCGATGTCACCGCTAGAGATTTTAAAAAAATCCAACTTTAACATAACATAACATCACGCCTTATTTCCTCGAAGTGTTGTGCAGAGGTGTACCTGCAGCAGGTACACCCACATTTCGCTAGTTATTTTTAGGTTCTATGTAATAGGGGGCCAGCCTATTGCCATCAACCGGGCACAAATCCAGACTCCGGGCTGCTACTGAGAAATTCCAGGCAGAAAAACCCAATAACACTTTGCCCGACCCGGAAATCAAACCCAGGACCTCATGCTCAGCAGTAACGCTTGCGATCACTAGATCAACGAGGCAGAAAAACATCTTTAAGGTGCTGCCAAAACGCGATTATCACCATGGGCGAGCCAGATCGCTTATGCTTGGACTCCGGGTAGCCGTGTCGTAAGAACAACAAACTAGTAAACAAGTTTCAGCTCAATCGAATGCCAGGATGTGCTTGAAAATTGGATGACAAAGAGAGTTACCGGAAACACATATTTTATGGACGAAGTTAATAAAAAGCTTGTAAAATCTAAGACACCCAAAATGAACATGTAATTTAAAAGTAATTTGTATGCTAACCTAAATAGAAAAATGAAACCACTTTTTTATAGTTTCTCTTTGGAATGTGTTTCGACGAAAAAAAAAAGAAAAATTAAATTCTTAGACAACCACAGCAAACTAACAGAATATCCTGAATATATTACCTCTGCCAGGTAATATGTAGGTATTGAATTTTTTTTATGTCTGCGAAGTTTAATTATCTGTATAAATAAAAATAAAAACAAAACGACACTTAGGCGTCGAAGTATTCGTCCGCATCGCTGTCATCCGGAAACGTGCCCAGAAGACTTTAATTTAATAGTATAGGATATGGTTATAAGTTTTTGACTATCCACTACAATATAAAGAACAAGTTGTGTATAAAAGTACCTACCCAAAAATTTTCAGCCTGATCACTGATCATTTTCACTTAGACCCAATCTCTAATTATTTTCAGTAATCGGTATACTTTATTTTTAACCGACTTCAAAAAAAGGAAGTTATCAATTCGACATGTAATATTATTGGAATTGCAATATATTCACATAATATGATAATAATCTATTAGGGTTTCCAAACAAACATAGATTTTTTTTTACGTATATGTATGTTTGTCCACGCATTTCTCCGAAACTATTAATCGGATTGTGACTACTGTTATTTATTGGCTTACCTTTACTTCAACTTAGGCAACAGTGCTAGTTTTATCAAAATCGGTTCAGTAATTTTGACTAATATGTGTAAGTGTGCCGGGCCTTGCTTATTGATACGAGCTATGGGTGTGGGAGGTGTTAGTGGTAATACATCGCAAAACCTAGATTAATCACAACTAAAAAGTGAAAAATAACTTTGATTCAAGTCGGTGGCAAAAAATGAAGATACAGAACCAAAGACACCGACTTTTCTTTTGGAAGTCGGTTGTTTTGTGTACAAGTTTTTTTAACTCTCTACGTACTTCTTTTTCTTCTACAAGATGGCCATAGATACTCACTTAAGCATGGTTATAAAACACACCAATATCCCGATCAAAATCCTCTTAACACCCAACCGTAATCAAATGCGTCGTAATTAATTCAAATACGAATTCAGGAACTGCGCACAATCCTTTGACTTCACGGCATCCAACTTACGAGATCCGGATTTCCATTAAATTAAACACCATCTTCGCAAAACTATTTATAAAGATTCCGTGGTGAGGGGAGTTCTATTCAGGATGTGAAATTTGACGTGTGAGACCTTTACCGGTTCAAATAAAGCGTTCAAGAGGCTCTATTGTGTAGGGCTGAAAGGTGGAACATATCTATCTCATAACCATCGCGACGCCTTATTATTCCTTGTGATTTCTTCATTTTGGTGGAAAAAGGGGAGTTGTATAGAGACGTTGATACTAGTGACAACAAAGAGTAGGTATTTGGTGTGTGATGTGTAATTTATTGTAAACAAACCAACGGGTATAACATTTAGCCTCAAATATATACAAACAGTTAACAGATGTAGAAACCGCGCGTTTTGTATATTTTAGCTACTACCACAGCATTATGTCGTATGGCATTTTACTGTGGGGTCGGGCTGCTGACATTGAATTCATCTTTATTTTACAAAAGAGACCTATCAGAGCCATTTATAATCTATATCATCGCGAATCTCTCAGGGAAATATATAAAAATATTCATCTATAAAAATATTATGTATGTAAGAAAAATCTACGTCTTTTTAATAAAATAAGTGATAGACATAATTTTAATACTAGAAATAAAGATAAAATAGATCAACCATTTTTCAGATTATCTAAAGTACATACATCTTTTATGGGGTACTGTGTTAAATGTCACAACAAAATACCTTGTGGTATACTAAAATTTTTCTGTCATTGCTTCATTTTTAATTATTTTTACCTATAGTGGTATAGTAATCTTATTTTAGGTGCATTATCTTCATATATAATTATATAATTAATGAATAAAAAATATAGTAAAACATTTTAAAAGAGTAACGGTGGAGTTTTTTGCCCATTCTTCTCCATACGAAAACTACCTTTTGGAAGGGGCAACTAGAATCAATTCTATTTTTTGTAAATTTTGACGTACAAAGGTGCCTTTTATTATATATGCCTAATTGAAATAAATTATTTGACTTTGACTACAGTCAAGTATTAGCAAACAGTTGCAGACTGCTATTATAGCAACTGTTTTATTTGCTGTCTAATGTTAATAGTATGTTACTGCTGCGGCCAGCAATTACGGAATTGATGGACGATCGTGAGTCCATCAATGCCTGGTTGCGCGACCAAAGCTTGTTTGTATAGTACTTTTCTCAAATAATGCGCGGAAATTCAAACTAAGTAATTTAATTATAAATTCCAGACTCAATGACAAACAAACATAATTTTTGCGCCAAAATGCTCATTTGTTTCTTCTTTACTTTAAACAGCTCTATTTGCTAAGCCAGTTTGAAATTTAAATAAAATCTTTGATAAGTTACCTCCTTGGTTGCCATGTGTTGAAGTAAAAAAATAGTTCCATTTTTAAATAACACGACAGATATGAGTTTTCACAGTAATTTATTTGCCCGCTATACGCGACAGTTATGGATTTTCATAGTAACATTGCTGGCTCACCCGCTTGTTTACCAGTACAGCAATATCGATTTATCTTGAAGAAGGTTGTCAAAATAATGTTCGAATTTCCAAGCATGTTTGAGAAAACATTTATCAAAATCAAATAATTATTCATCAAAGTTTTCATGTTGCATGATCTGTGTCCTAAAAATATAGAAGCTGAATTAGTTAAAAATAAATTATGTCTGAGAATAAAACAACGAGTGGTATTAACAACTCCAGCGATATTTTCATCTAAGATATAATATGAAAACGTAGCCCATTGCGTGTGAATAAGAATACACGTAAAGGTCTCTATACGACCCACGTGTATTACACGACCGATATCAAATGGCCCTCGCAAATTCGTTTCAAGAGCCCATTTCCTCCCATTTTTAAAAAAATACGGGTGGAAGGGAAGTTCAAGTTACACCGGTCGTTTTTGAAGATGATCGCTAAGCGTGTAAGTTCGCATTTATAAAGATTCCGAACGCATTCCGCAAATGAACACAATTTAAAGACGAATGCGTTTTTGGATTCTCAATTTGAATGAACGTTCGGCGCTCGATTCGTCCGTAATGATGTCATATTTTCTGGGCCCAATGTTTGGGAAAGACACAAAAGGATGACAGCTAAATCGTTTATGCAGATGAAAGAATATGTAGTTGCTTGATTCAGGTATTTTTATTTGATAGCTATTTCTTATCTACGAATAACTTAAAAGCGTGATGTGTGTTTAGTTGTAGCCAGAAATCGTAGACATTTGTGGCGATTATCTTGTACACCGAAATTCTTATAAGATCTTGAAGCTATTCTGCTAAATTAATTCTCTAAATTTAAAAATAATTTTGACATAACTAAATCGAATTTGACAATCGCGATAGGTACTTCCTTGCCCTAACCCGTGAATTTTTTTGAAGCCGGAGGCGTGCAGGGGGGGCCGAATCAATGTGTTTTTTTAAGGAATTTTTCACTTTTTGTATGGAAAATATGAAAAATGATTACCTACATGTTCAGTTTTAAGGGTTTATAGATCTTATAAAGGGGGTCGACACTTTCATTATTTTTGCGATTGGACACACCATTTTCGAGATATAAGCAATAGAAAAAAAAATATACAGTACTGTTTTTACACCTAAAGTCGAGGTGTTGGTGTGAATTTATAGTTCATGACAACCGACATTAAGTTCCACACGTTTTTAATCGCGAATAGAAATAGTCAGACTTAGTAAGACAATCAAAATTTTAGATGAAAAACGTCAAATTCAAAATAGCAATATTGCCATTTTCACTAAATTAATATCTCAGTACCGTCAAACTAAAAAATAGTTAAGTTGTATCACTTTAGTCTATTTCAGAATGGGAAATCGTCGTTTGACAGGAAAAAACTAAATTTTGGTGATTTTTAGTCTAGTTTAGAGGTATTTGTGACAATAGAGTCGGACCATTGTCAGTTATTCAATTGTTTTTATCTGCTGTGATCGAACCACTACAGACCGTTCATTATAACTTGTCCCTTTCCGTCATGTTAGCATCATTGCTTGTCAAGCTTAGTTTCAATACTGATAGAGTTCAAAATGGCGCATGACAAAACAATGCTACCAATCGCGTCACGGGACATGTTATAATAAACGCACTGTACATGTGTCACTTCATCTTGACATAACTTTACTCAACTTTAACCATAGACTCTGTTCTAGACAGATAGAATACTTTTTATTATTAAGCACACCATAAAAAAACCGGCCAAGTGCGTGTCGGACTACGCACAATAAAGGGTTCCGGATGAATTTATCCCAAATACGAACTAACATTGTAGTTGAAATACATGTTTCCCATACATTCCAACTGCAAATGGTCAATTTTAATCGAATTTCTTAAATATCTTTAAAAGTTTTTATTTTAAAATTATATAAAAAATATTATTAAGATCCCTATAACAAGCCCTTTCATTTGATATGTCACACGGCACTGTTAGCAAAACTTTTTTTTTTTTCGTTTTTTCGTTTCAACTTAATCGGTCCATTAGATTCGGAGCAAATTGGCTGTGACAGACCGACAGACAGCCACACGAGTGATCCTATAAGGGTTCCGTTTTTTCCTTTTAAAGTACAGAACCCTAATTACAGATATAAATGTAGAAATTTTACATAGCGTAACACAATGGGCGGTCTTATTGCTAACACCGATCTTTTAAAGACAACTTTTGGATGAACCTTTATAGATAACAATAAGAATTTAAATTGACGGAATAATTGTATTTCTAAAATCTACTCAACAACTTACACACAAGTAAAATACATGATAACGCTCTAAAACCACCACTTCTTCCTACTTACAATGCAAATTAATTCCACCAATAACAAATACCACTTGAAGTGCTCATCAAATTGCAATATTTTGCTCTGCAAATAACCTGAGGGAATTGCAAAGCCGTAGAAAGCCGTACTTGTGCGGCATTAGCATGAAGTATATGACATACACTCGACGAATTAATCCATATTAGGCATGCATCAAAGACTCCAAACGATATGGGGTGCGCCTGTGATTTGAACAATGGGAATTATGAGAGAACGCTACGAGCTCCTTGACCTAATATCGAATTACCGAAGTGTATTGTAAGGGAAATTGGACATTGGGAAGACGGGTTAAGGTATAAAAATGATTTTGAAGTGATACAATTCAATTGAGGGATTTTGAGTGGCATTTAGTGGCATGTCAATGTAGGTGTGAGTTTTTAATTATGAATAATTATAAAATAGTGTTTTTTTGCTATTTACAGAGAAATAAATTAAATTAAAAACCGTCCATAACTTAATATTAATTACACGCTTTATTTCACGATTTAATACACACGAGCGTTTAATACGTTAACAGCGAGCTATAAAATTTTCTTTTATTATATTCACGATTTTGATCTAAAAACCTGGTACATAAGCAATTAATATTACTTATCTACATTTAATATTCACGAACTAAGACATAGGAGCTACTTATTTTTAATGGTTTTTGACATTTATAAGCTCCTGTAATTTTCTAACGGTACAGTACTTTCCCTTTGATCAAGATGGAAGGCAAACGTGTACTAGCGACATGTCTCATGTTATTTGGCCCTTTTATATCGGGGCACTGTAGTAGTATCAGTCAAAGTAAAAGTGAAAGTAGTAAGTATCTTTCTTTTATTTTATGAAATTTTCCGCGTCTATTGTCCTGCTTTATTCGATTCCGGCGCTTATTCGTAATTGATATTTTTCGATTCGTTTTTTTTTTTAACCGTGGCGGATGAGAATACGGAAGAATATTCAAAAAAATGTAAACACAGACATAATAATATTTCAATACCTGCATATTTATTACCTGGCAGAGGTACTATTTTCAGAATATTCTGTTAGCGTGCTGTGGTTGTCTAAGAATTTAATGTTTCTCTTTTTTTCGTCTAAAAAAATTCCAAAGAGATATCGCTAAAAAAGTGGATTCATTTTTCTATATAAGTTAGCATACAAATTAATTTCAATTAAATGTTCATTTTGGGTGTCAGATTTTACAAGCTTTTTATTAACTTCGTCCATAAAATATGTATTTCCGGTAACTCTCTTTGTCATCCACTTTTCAAGCACATTCTGGCATTCGATTGAGCTGAAACTTGTTTACTAGTTTTCTGTTCTTACGACACGGCTACCCGGAGTCCAAGCATAAGCGATCTGGCTCGCCCATGGTGACAATCGCGTTTTGGCAGCACCTTAAAGATGTTTTTCTGCCTCGTTGGTCTAGTGGTCGCAAGCGTTACTGCTGGGCATGAGGTCCTGCGTTCGATTCCCGGGTCGGGCAAAGTGTTATTGGGCTTTTCTATCTGGAAATTCTCAGTAGCAGCCCGGAGTCTGGATTTGTGTCCAGTTGATGGCAATAGGCTCGCCCCTTTTATATGGGACCTAAAAATAACTGGCGGAAAGTGACCAACGCTTCGAGGAAATAAGGCGTGATGTTATGTTATGTTAAAGTTGTTTTTTTTTTAACTTCTAGTGGCGACATCGATGAGCACCGCCGGTATGGCGTCCAAGATGCCATATTCATCTTATATGCCTTCTAAACTTATGTCGAGTGAGTGAATCATATGTGTAATAAGGCGTGCTACAAACTTGTTTGAAGTAACTATAAATAACTTGTGAATATATCTTAGGCTTTACTACCGGGCTGTGCCGAATTATACCGACCCGTACAAGCATGTAGCACCCCTTCTATCGGTATTTCTTGTTTTATTATAGCATCTACCTACCAATAGTAACATTTTGAAAAAAACTAGATTTAGTTTATTACAGCTATTGCGCAGTCAATCTCGATAGCGATCTGTGATTAAATTCAATGAACGCGATCCAGATTAAAGCCTCGTGCAGATTAGCGCGACGCGACACCGATAATTGTTTTACCGTGAAGTTTTCTTAGAAATTGTTTTGTTATAGTCGCGTCGCGCCTGTTTACACGAGGCTTTATGTACTAAAGCAATTCAATTTTTTCTAAGAACAAAAGTACTAGCTCTTTAATCTAGGAAACTATAACCAGTAGATTAAAAATTGTGATATAATCGGTGTTAGATTAAATAAGAGACATACTTTAATGTAGGCCATAGACGCTACGATCTACCTGTGCAGGTGTGCCTGTGCAGATCGGCCGACGTGTCGTACGTTCCAAGAACTGCACAGGTCTATTCCAATACCCGGTCCGGTCTTCCTAGGCAGGTAGCAGCCGTCTGCATAGGTAAACCTCTCCGGTAGACCGTAGCGTAAATGGCCCCCATTAGGGAGAGTAGTACAAAGTACAATATCTATTTGATCAAAATGTAAGGAACAGCGGATTTTTTTCATATTTTTACTTCCATAGTAAAAGTGAAAGTATAACCCTTGTTTAACACACTATAAATAACGGGTATAAACCTGCGAACCTTCTAGATATGGAGATATTGAAGGTCAAAGTTCCAACTTTTTTTTTAATTTGTTTCACGAAAACTAGTTTTAAATTTTATAACTTAAGGGCCTATACTACCTCAAATGGGTTAGCATTATCCTCCGTTATATCGAAAATACTGCAGCATTCATTTTGAAATAAATATGTATTTTAAAGTTAAGGATTAATGTTAATTACTATGTTCGACGAAAACACGATTCCATAAAATTTTCTCTATAGAAAAAAAATCCAAAGTTACCTCCAAACCGAACAATAAACCGCTGGTATTAAAAAAATACTTCAAATTAGATCATGAAACTTTGCATAATAACTAAACTAACTATAAGGCAGCGACTATGGTTATTTTTTTAATTGCCTTTATTTTCGCCGTAAAAAGCAATTACCTAAATTATTGGCGCCGTGGAGCCGCTAGCACCCCATTCCGTCTCGCTCTCACTCAGTCCACGAGCAGTATGGTGCGAGCGCGGTAAAAAGTGAATTTGAGCTAAGATAGTATGGGTTCTTAACTTTAAATACCTCCACAACTCATGTACCGTTGCATGCACCCATAAGCTATTTTACAGCGATTACTCACACAAAAAATAAAAGTAATTTCCAATATTTCCTCAATTTTACTTAGACATGGACTGTTTTGCGCATCGTACGTGGGTACAGTCAGTAAAAGAGTTAGTATGTTAACAAATAAACAGATTCATATTTCCGGTGGCTTGGAGCAGGGGCTTGTGGCTAAGTAATAACCGCGGCACGGATAAATCGATCAAGTTAAGTTACGCTTGCAGCGGTTGGACCGTGGATGGGTGACCATCTTTGCATACCAAGACCCCTCCGTGCCTCGGAAAGCACGTTAAGCCGTTGGTTCTGGCTGTCATTTGTAAATCTTTGACAATCGCTACGGGTAGTTAGAAGCCCAAAAGTCCTGACAACCAGTCTTACCAAGGGTTATCGTGTTACCTAGTAACTAGGTTGTGGAGGTCAGATAGGCAGTCGCTCCATGTAAAATACTAGTATTCAACTGCATCCGGTTAGACTGGAAGCCAACCCAAACATAGTTGGGAAAAGGCTAGGCAGATGATGATGTTAGTGATTTCCGGTACGCTTACAATTTATATTGTATGCGCAAGTATTCTCCGAGAGCCAACGCAGAGTTGTAAAGATAAATAGAACATGTATTTTCACCCCTTATTACATGAGGTTGAAAACATTACTGGCGAAATTCGTCAAAATTTCAAACCTTTCGGGTAATACAAGCGTGGTGTGTGTGTGTACTTGATCACAACACAATTCGTAATCGCGCTATATACAAGTCGGGCCATTAAAGTTGAGACTTGACCGCGGCTACCGCCACCGCGGCGGGGACTTATTACCATTAAAGAGACCCAATAAATCGTCTACTGCGCATGTCAAACAACGTGGTGCGTCAGGTCTCATCTTTAATAGCACGGTTTGTACAAGTAAGTATAAATACTATACGAAGTATATTCTTCTCAACATTTTTTTTTACATCCTCATCTTTAATCCTGTTCTATCTGCCTAGCCTTTTCCCAAATATATTGGAGTCGGCTTCCAGTCTAACCGGATACAGCTAAGTAGCCAGTATTTCACATGGAGCGATGTCCTATCTGACCTCCACAACTCAGTTACTGGGCAACACGATACCTGATACCAAGATATTATTATTCTTGACTTATCTTTTACGTTTTTTTTTTCAGTGTCTATGGCAAAATCATCAAGCGAAGGTATGGTAGCATCGGCAACTATCGGTCCTGAAGCCATTGTTTTTATATTTTATTCTTAAGTACTTACCTAAATATATTATTAATATTTAAATAAATAAGGCGTGTTGGCCCAGTGATTAAAGCCTCGCCTCTCGTGCATAAGGTTGTTCAAATTCGGGCAAGTATAAATATGACATTTTCAATTCATAGTTAATTCTGAGTTTACCTTGGACATTATTGACATCTGTGAAGAAAAAACATCGTGAGGAAACCAGGACTTATAGTTGATAGCAAGCCTAGTGATCACTGTTCGTACATGCTCTGTATAAGAAGAGGCCTTTGCCCTGCAGTGGGTCAATAATAGGCTGGTATTATTATTACGATTATTTATTTAAATCCAGGTTTAATTTAATAACCCTAGTTAAAAAAATTATAATTTTTTATACATTATAATATAATTATATGGTAAGCAGATATTATAAGTAATTTTAATTCTACACAATTAAAATTTTCCGGTTAGTCAAACCTATCAGGAAATAACTATGTTCGGCCTTATGACCCCTCATAAGGCCGAACGTAGTTTTTTCCTGGTTACAGGTAATTTATATACATATATATTTTAATAATTATTTGTGGATATTAATAAAAATAAAATAGTTATTACTTAGGCACATAAAATAAAATATAAATAGAAACTAAAAATATTTTGTACCTAATGTTACAGCATCTTCAAAAAACAATGGAAAATACGGTGATGGAAGCCAGGAAGCGTATGCAGCGTCCAGCGCTGCCGCTGGTGCTAAATCGCAACAACCATGTATGATGAAGCTTCTCAATACTTTTCTCTTCTCCTATTAATGTGTCATTATTGTTCTCCAGCATTTTTGAAACGATAGCCTGTCTAATGGTTGTCCATTAGACAGGCTGTAGTGTCGAAAATGACTCATTTTGATAATCTGGTTTGCCTTGCTTCGGCAGCAAACAGCTGTCGGAAGAATAGCGGTCGTCTATTCAACATTTTCGGGTTTTTGATTTATGAACAGCGTTTGGCGGACTTCTTTTATAACTTTGATTGATATTCAATTCGATACGAAAGCGTTTCGAATGGTTGTGAATAGCTATATACTATAGCTCTTGTCATTTACCTCAAATAATACTCGCACCAAAAGGCCTACTTGGAGCATTTTAATTCAAATTCATTTAATGTGTGTCACAGGTGGAAAGTCAATTCTTATAATTAGGTTCATTATTCTAAATAGTAGTTTATGTTGTATAATGACGGGTATTAAAACACGAGTGTACAGGCGAGGTTTTTAATAGTATCACACGAGTTTTGTAATACCTAGTTATGTGCAGTTTCATACACTACTTTATCTACTCTCATACATTGAGATTGAACCTAGTAAATAAAAGATCAAAGAAAAAAAATCCATGAAATTCAGTACAACAAAACGTGTGAATAACGCCAAAACTCAAATCACCGCGCATGCGCAAAAGCGGGCGCTGCCACAAACAAGTAAAAGTAATTGAAATCAAAACTTCCATAAAAATGGCGCGCGTTACATTAGAAAAAAATAATTGATGGAAACTCCTTGGTGATTAACAACTATTAACAAGTCATGGCTTCAAGTAAATTTAGTCATCTGTTAGGCAGTACTTTTGTCAAAAAAAAAAAAACATTGATCGGATAGTATAATTTTAAATATAGTTTAATTTTAAATAATTATATTTAAGGTTACAATGTTTTTAACACAATAAAAAAAACACTATATAATCGATTTAAACTTAGATAAGTGTCCTGCATTTAATTCCCCTCAATTCATTTTGATGTCGTGCACTTTTAATTGTTTCATAATTATTATATTTATGTCGGAAGCAATAGGCATCAATGTTGCCGAAATGAAACAATCGTTGAAGGAACGCTTCTTTGGCCACCTGAATAAAGTGCTAAATAGTCTTTTATCAGGCAGAAATAAGGTGCGCGCCTTCAACGGTTTGGTCATGCCGGTTTTGATGTATTCTTTCGGCATACTCAAATGGACTCAGACGGAATTTGACGCTCTGGATAGGAAGGTCCGTATATTGCTGACGGCAAATCGGATGCATCAACCACAGTCATCAGTGATGAGACTGTACATCCCGCGAAAGTGCGGGGGTCGAGGTTTCCTAAATGTTAAAACCCTCCACAACCGCGTGATTTACAGGCTCAGGGAATATTTCCTTCAAACTAACGTGGGTATGCACCGAGATGTGGTCGCAGTGGACAAGGGCTTCACCCCGCTCTCTTTGGCAAAAGAGAATTGGCGCAAACCTGCGTACTTGATACTAACGATCGTAAGGAAATATGGCAGGGCAAAGAACTACACGGACGCTTTTTCCGGGCCGGGCCGGGTGTAGACTTTTTGGCATCTGTATCCTGGCTGCGTTTTGGCGACCTCTTCGGGGAAACCGAAGGTTTTGTCTGTGCGATTATGGATGAAGTTATCATGACGAATTCTATATATATAAAAATGAATCCCTATTTCCCTTGGTCACGACATCACGCTAATACGGCTGAACGGATTTGGATGAAATTTGGGATATGGATAGACCTTGACCCGGAGAAAGACATAGGATACTTTTTATCCCGATATTTTTACGGGATCGAGACTTATGCGGGTGAAACCGCGGGGCGCAGCTAGTGACGAATAATTATCGGAAATACATTGTCAAGGATGGTACGGTTGACATCTGTCGGGCATGCCACCACCCCGGTGAATCAATCCGACATATTGTTTCCGGTTGTTCTCGTCTTGCTAACGGCGAGTACTTGCATAGAAACAATCTAGTAGCTAGGATTATCCACCAGCAACTTGCCTTGCAGTACAACCTTGTAGAGTCCGAAGTACCATACTACAGGTATGTGCCCGACCCAGTTCTCGAGAATGGTCACACCACATAGTACTGGGATCGATCTATCATCACTTACAGGACTATTGTAGCCAATAAGCCTGATATTGTGGTCATAGATCGACGAGAGCGCCGTGCAATGATTGTCGATATCGCTGTCCCTCATGACGAAAATCTCATGAAAGCTGAGAAAGATAAAAAAAACAAGTATCTTGACTTAGCACACGAGGTTGTCGACATGTGGGATGTGGAATCTGCAATCATTGTACCGATAATCGTTACGGTTAATGGCCTGATAGCGAAGAGCCTCGACCAACACCTCAGGAGGCTCTCATTGCACGGCTGGATCAAGGGCCTTATTCAGAAAGCAGTACTTCTAGACACGGCACGTATAGAGAGAAGGTTCCTCTTTCTAGAACCCTGACCACCTGCATCTTGGACCCTGTTCCTGATGCCGATGGGCCACTATTTTTTATATTTTTAACTGTTTTTTTTAATGATTTTTATAAAAATATTTAAAAATGTAAACAGTATGTACTAAAAAGAAATAAATGAAAAAAATATATTTATAATGCTCCATGCATTATAAATATAGTTAAATTTTTTGAGTACTTTTCTATAAGTACATTTATGTAGTAGGTGTTTACAAAACTTAAAAATCCAATAAATGTTTATAAAAGTTTTTACATTATGACCGTGGGCAGCTATGGAGGGAAAAAAGGACCTTACTATAATGGCGATTACAATGATAAGGCTTCTTTATTACAAGCATACAGCAATTAAGAGATATCTAACTGAAGGGGAAATTATAAATGATATCATAATATTTTCTTAGTTAATTAGCACAAGACTTGCATTCATCTATGAATAACACAACAAAATTACCATTACCATTTCTATCTAAATAATCGAATATTTTTGAAAAATTGTAATTGCTACGAAGTGTGGCATATTTTCATATACATAGTTTTAATGCCATATCTTTACCTACTGTAAAATTAAGCTACTTAAAAATAAAAAATAAATTTCAGATAAAGAAAATAAGGGATATTACCCGAAATATGATGACAACAAGAAATACTACCCAGAGAACAAAGGTAACCATAGAATTACACACTTGGGATATTTTTTTGGTTTCAAACTCAGCTTGATCAAAAATTAGCTAGCTATTGCACAGACGCTAGTCCCAGTTATGAAATTACTTGTGAATAAAAATAATTGTTTCGAGGTGTGGGGAACTAGTCTCATGCCGCAAATATAGTTTTTACATTTTTTGTCCGCTTGTCTGTTTGTTCGGATGTATGTGCCGGATCAGCGGAAACACGGCTGAAAGGATTTTGATAAAATTTGGCACACAGCTTATAGCTTGCATTAACACATAGTGTTTCATCCAGCGCAAATGGAAACTCCATTTGCGTTGGATGAAACAATTAGCTTTTCGACCATGCTTGCGTTGACGGACCGAGGCCGTCTTAATTAAATTGCACAAGTCTTGCATCTATGAATTACATTTTATAACAACCAAAAAAAAAAAAAATTGTAATAATAATTATATTTATAATGCTCCATGCATTATAAATATACTTATTTTTTTTTTTGAGTACTTTTTTATAAGTACATTTATGTAGTAGTTGTTTACAAAACGTAAGAATCCAACAAATGTTTATAAAAGTTTTTACATTATGACCGTAGGCAGCTATGGAGGGAAAAAAGGACCTTACTATAATGGCGATTACAATGGTAAGGCTTCTTTATTACAAGCATACAGCAATTAAGAGATATCTTACTGAAGGGAAAATTATAAATAATTTTATAATATTCCCTTAGTTCATTTGCACAAGACTTGCATTCGTCTATGAATAACACAACAAAATTAGTATTACCATTTCTATCTAAATAATCGAATATTTTTGAAAAATAGTAATTGCTACGAAGTGTGGCATATTTTCATATACACAGTTTTAATGCCATATTCTTTACCTACTGTAAAATTAATCTACTCAAAAATAAAAAATAAATTCCAGATAAAGGAAATAAGGAATATTACCAGAAATGTGATGACAACAAGAAATACTACCCAGAGAACAAAGGTAACCATAGAATTGCATACTTTAGAGGGATATTTTTTTGGTTTCAAACTCAGCTTGATCAAAAATTTGCCAGCTATTGCACAGACGCTAGTCCCAGTTATGAAATTACTTGTGAATGAAAATAATTGTTTCGAGGTGTGGGGAACTAGTCTCATGCCGAAAATACAGTTTTTAGAATTTTTGTCCGTTTGTCTGTTTGTTCGGATGTATGTTCTAGATTAGCGGAAACACGGCTGAAAGAATTTTAATAAAATTTGGCACACAGCTTATAGCCTGAATTAACTCATAATGTTTCATCCAGTGCAAATGGGAACTCCATTTACGCTGGATGAAACAACTAGCTTTTCGACCATGCTTGCGTTGACGATAGACGGACCGGGGCCCTCTTAATTAATTTGCACAAGATTTGCATTTATGGATTACATTTTATACCACCAAAAAAATATTAATTAATAATAATATTTATATTTATAATGCTCCATGCACTATAAATATACTTAATTTTTTTTTTGAGTACTTTTTTATAAGTACATTTATTTAGTAGTTGTTTACAAAACGTAAGAATCCAACAAATGTTTATAAAAGTTTTTACATTATGACCGTAGGCAGCTATGGAGGAAAAAAAGGACCTTACTATAATGGCGATTACAATGGTAAGGCTTCTTTATTACAAGCATACAGCAAGTAAGAGATATCTTACTGATGGGAAAATTATAAACGATATTATAATATTCCCTTAGTTAATTTGCACAAGATTTGCATTCGTCTATGAATAACACAACAAAATTATCATTACCATTTCTATCTAAATTATCGAATATTTTTGAAAAATTGTAATTGCTACGAAGTGTGGCATATTTTCATATACACAGTTTTAATGCCATATCTTTACCTACTGTAAAATTAAGCTACTTAAAAATAAAAAATAAATTTCAGATAAAGAAAATAAGGGATATTACCCGAAATATGATGACAACAAGAAATACTACCCAGAGAATAAAGGTAACCATAGAATTACACACTTGGGATATTTTTTTGGTTTCAAACTCAGCTTGATCAAAAATTTGCCAGCTATTGCACAGACGCTAGTCCCAGTTATGAAATTACTTGTGAATAAAAATAATTGTTTCGAGGTGTGGGGAACTAGTCTCATGCCGCAAATATAGTTTTTACATTTTTTGTCCGCTTGTCTGTTTGTTCGGATGTATGTGCCGGATCAGCGGAAACACGGCTGAAAGGATTTTGATAAAATTTGGCACACAGCTTATAGCTTGCATTAACACATAGTGTTTCATCCAGCGCAAATGGAAACTCCATTTGCGTTGGATGAAACAATTAGCTTTTCGACCATGCTTGCGTTGACGGACCGAGGCCGTCTTAATTAAATTGCACAAGTCTTGCATCTATGAATTACATTTTATAACAACCAAAAAAAAAAATTGTAATAATAATTATATTTATAATGCTCCATGCATTATAAATATACTTAATTTTTTTTGAGTACTTTTTTATAAGTACATTTATGTAGTAGTTGTTTACAAAACGTAAGAATCCAACAAATGTTTATAAAAGTTTTTACATTATGACCGTAGGCAGCTATGGAGGGAAAAAAGGACCTTACTATAATGGCGATTACAATGGTAAGGCTTCTTTATTACAAGCATACAGCAATTAAGAGATATCTAACTGAAGGGAAAATTATAAATGATATTATAATATTCCCTTAGTTCATTTGCACAAGACTTGCATTCGTCTAAGAATAACACAACAAAATTACCATTACCATTTCTATCTAAATAATCGAATATTTTTGAAAAATAGTAATTGCTACGAAGAGTGGCATATTTTTATATACACAGTTTTAATGCCATATCTTTACCTACTGTAAAATTAAACTACTTAAAAATAAAAAATAAATTTCAGATAAAGGAAATAAGGGATATTACCCGAAATGTGATGACAACAAGAAATACTACCCAGATAACAAAGGTAACCATAGAATTACACACTTTAGAGGGATCATTTTTTGGTTTCAAACTCAGCTTGATCAAAAATTTGCCAGCTATTGCACAGCCGCTAGTCCCAGTTATGAAATTACTTGTGAATAAAAATAATTGTTTTGATGTGTGGGGAACTAGTCTCATGCCGAAAATATATTTTTTTAGAATTTTTGTCCGTTTGTCTATTTGTTCGGATGTATATTCCAGATTAGCTGAAACACGGCTGAAATGATTTTGATAAAATTTGGCACTCAGCTTATAGCCTGAATTAACACATAGGGTTCTTTTGATTCCGGTAGTATGTTCCCCTGGGATATTTTCCGACATCCACGCGGGCGAAGCCGCTGGCAAAAGCTAGTAATAAATAAGAATTTCATTATTTTTACTACCATTCATATTTGTATGGAAGTACAACTAACATCTGTATACTCTACCATCAAATGTTTATCAAAGTTTTTACGATATGTCCACAGGCAACTATGGAAATGACGCTTCCAGCTACGCTGTTGCACAATCTTACGCTGCCGCTGGCTCCGGACAAGGTGATTTTAAAACTTTATCATTTGATCCCAATAACACATAAGAGAGTACACATCAACAGTTTCATAGTGCCCGTGCTAACCTACGGTGCTTAAAGCTGATTACTATCTAAACAACAGCAGTCCAAACTCAAGATTTTCTATCGTGCAACAGCATTTTCTTTTTATTATTTAAATAGATCTATGTATAGATATTATTTGGTCATCATATGGAGGTAAAGCATAGATACGACCATAGATACACATACTCTACTATGCAAAAATCTTAAGGCAAAATACCAAAATCATTAGAACCACTTACAACCCCGAAACTGACATAACTGATTGATGTAAAAGTATACCATATACAAATTTTTTGGGGTTGCCAATTGCAGACCTAGCGAGGACAGACTCTAGGTCTCTAGCACTCTTAAGCGTTAAGTTACCCTTTTTCAATCAACACCATATCCTATAGGTAGTGTCTCGCTGCAGAGTAAAAACCGTTATTCAGCTTCATCTCGTTCACTGCTGTCTGAATCTACTCCTTTAGATAGTTTGTTCCATGTTGTCCTGGCATGAGACTTATGGAGTCCGTGGCTAAGTCATAACAGTCGAACGACTTGATCGAAGGCTTCGCTTGCCGAGGTCAGTCCAGTCTTCTTCTTCGTCGTGTCGATGGCACGACAGTGTATTAATATTTGGTGGCCCTCTTCGTCACTTGCAGGGCAAGTCCGGTTACCTAGCTCAAAACAGACCTCTTTTTACCAATCATATGAGACAGCTATAAATTCTACACTTTTTATTTTTAGTACATTATTTTTATTTAAACAGGTTAATCATCAGGGAGGCAAGCTGCTCAAGATTCTTGAAAAGGTAAACATTACTTCAGAACAAATTTATTATTAAATTGGCGTAATCGGCCTCAGATTTTTACACCCTTAAATTTCAATTCGCTTTGAAATGGTAATAATATATTTAATTCAAAGCATTGGAAAAAAATCCCCGAAGAAGTCACTGGCTCCTGAAATACAAGTATTCTAACCTAGCTCTGGAGCCAGGGTCTCAAATTTTTCTGTAATCTGTTTATGGCAGTAAATAATTTTATTTATTTATTATTTTTATCTAATGTAATAGGAAGTCAAATATAAGAAAGTCCGTTTGTATAATTTCATCCTAACCACAGTGCAAATCTATTTGTTACAGGCAGCGGTGTTCCTGTTCGTCCTATCCAAAAACACTTTTCCGACATATTTACTGATACAATATACTTAATACACACATACATTCTTCCAAAAAATAAACAATATCTATGGTTTTTTTAATAAATATATTTTTGGCACATTCAGTACCGTTTTTTTTTATCAGCTGTTCCCTCCTGCTTTAAAGTATCCTGTGATTAGAAATATTATGAAGACTATAAAAAAATCCTCTAGATCATAGCTTATCAATCAACAAATAATGTATCTACCACAATCATTATAACTCAGATTTAGGGAAGATAAATAATATTAGCAAACGTAGCGTTTACTTCTCAAGATGTCACACTTAACAAAAGTTGTTTTACTCGAAACCGCAGAAGAAATAAAAAACCAAGGCAGAACAATACAGTGAAGCATGCCAAAACTACACCTCCAACCGTTTACAATGACACTACATTCAAACTACACCTCACCAAGTGCACACATGTTTACGAAACAGGGTTCACGTCACTGTTGACAGCGCTATCTTGGTTTTTTATTTGGTCTGAGTTAGAAACTAGCTGACCCCGACAGACGTTGTCCTGGCCAAATTTCAATAGCCCATAGAAAAAAGGATATTCAGTTTTTGACGAATTCGAGCCAAGCGCATCACTTGAGAACGGCTGAACGCAGCCGTTCTCAAGTGATGCGCTTACCAACGAACATCATTTCATTTTTATTTATACAAGGGAAAATTAAATTAGCTAGCGAAATGGAAAAGCCCATTTGATGCCACGCCCATAAAAGAAACAAGTTATAGGCATTAGGGTTGACATCATAGATATAGAAACAACCACTATTTTTTACATAGAACTCGGTAGGTCTTTTAAAAATCATATATCAAAAATAAAGGTTAATAAAAAACCAAATTTATAGTTTTGGCATAATCCATTGTGCAATTATAGTTCTTATTTGTATGTTTCTTGTGCCTATTTTGCATTGGTATAGATGATGAAAGTGCTTTCTTAACACAGATTGACCACAGTTCACACAATCATATTTTTGTCGATGCCCAACATTTCGTTTTTGTGGTGCAGAAGGCGTTGCCAACATCCAACATTGGTGACACACGAGACTATTATCTGGAACATAATTGCATACTGTCATAAAAATAATTTATAACTATTAACATGCTGTAGCATGAAAAGGTCTTTATGTATAAATACATTGAATGACATCGGTCTCTTGATACCATTTTTGATGATCATACAATTCATTACTTATGTCACATAAAATATGGGGCAATGGTTTGAGACAAAACAAACTTCAATTATTTATTTATATGGTTTCCTTGACACTAACCAACCGAATTATTCAATTCAAACCTAATGTTGCGTAGCTATGCAATAAAAGTTGCTGAGTATGTACCTTGTATGTTCATAAAGTAACTTGCTTATTGTGGTGCAATCCATTGCTGAAAAATATAGACCGAACTTCCACATTGCTTAACGTAAATCTCTAAAATCTTCGTGTATCCACGCCACAGTTGAGATGGCGCCGTGGTAAGTTGGTAAGTTCGTGTAATTCAGGTTCCATATTCGTGTCAGGTCCTTGGCGAGAAATAAGTACGGTATCCATTGGCAAGCTGTTGTCGTCGTGGGAGGCGGGTACAAAATCCAATGTAAGGCCAAGATCGTCATCGGGAGCAATTACAAGGTCTATAATCATAATCCAAGTCGTCGGAAAATCAAATAAAAAAAACGCAGTAGAAAAAATACAGCACCAAACAAAATCTGAAGTAGCAATGTCGATCAATTGTCAATTACGATTATTATTGACGTAGTATGACATCGATTTTTAGAAAAATCGATTAAAAAATACAAACTGGAAATACGAAATCGGTTCAATGGATCATATTTAGAAGCCCGAAAATGAACAAACATTTTCTTTTGTCTCTAAACAAAAGCGTAACAACAGACGCTGACGAGACGCTGGGACGGTTAGACCACATGCTGCACAGCCTAAATGGAGGTTTTCGGTGGCCTTGGCATGAATTTAGACAAGACGAAAGTCATGTACAATTCGTATGTCTTGCCGAATCCAGTCCACATCAAAGGGTCGCTTCTCGAAGTTATGAAGGAGTACGTTTACCTAGGGCAAGCCATCCAGCTCGGTAGGCACAACTTTGAGAAAGAAGCCGACAGAAGGATCCAGTTAGGTTAAATGAAACGCTGCCCGCGTTTGGAAAACTTCGTCAAGTCTTGCTGTCGCCAATCCCGCAGTGTTTGAAGACGCTATGAAGAGGGCTATGCTAGGTGTTTCTTTGAAAGATAAGATCAGAAATTAAGTTTTCCGGAAAATAATCGGAGTTACCGACATAGCCTGCATAGTAAGCAAACTGAAGTGGCAGTAGGCTGGTTATATTCATCGAAAGACCAATGGCCGGTGGAGCAGACGAGTCCTAGAGTGGAGACCGCGTATCGGCAAGCGTAGTGTGAGACGCCCCTCAGCTAGATGAACTGACGGCCCTAATAAGTTGGTTGGGACAAACTGGATGCGGAAGACGGAGGACAGGGTTTTGTGGCGCAGCCTGGGAAAGGCCTATGTCCAGCAGTGGACTGCGGTAAGCTGAGTTGATTGTAAAAACTACATAATAAATAATCGATTTTCTAAAAATCTATTTTTGGTAACCGGTTTTGAGTGTCGATTGTTTGGTAATCGATTTTTTTGACAAGGTGGAGCATACGAGGTCTGCCCGGCTTGGGTGAAGCACCGCCGTGTCCTCGTGGAGGCAATCGGCGGCAGTGATTTCTCGCGTCCGATCCTGGTCCAGGCCATGGTACGGAGCGAGAGGAAATGGGAATCCGTCACCTCCTTCTGCAAAGCAGTAATGCTCGCGAAGGAGGAGGCGGAACGCGTGAGGAAGAGGCAAATTTGGCGCCCTCACGCCCCTAACCGCCGCAGGAGACGCCCTGGGCGTCGGGAATCGCAGGCTGATACCAGGCCACAGTAGGCGCGGGCTTGCGGACGGTGAGCAATGGGTAGCTCGCTGTAAGGACCAGGCGCGTCCTCGCGCGCCTAAAAGAAATGTCAGCAGAACTGACGGGGTCCGCTAGGGCCAATGCCTGCTGGGGTCGCGATAAAATCCAAAAGAGTTACCGTGGCCCCTGGTAACATATAGGCAACTGAAGGAACATGGGTGGTTTTAATCGGTAAGAGTCTGACACGCCCTCCATTTTCTCATTACGAGAAGTTATTTGATAATATCCCACCCCAAAAAAAAAACCTACTACTTGGGATATATTTTTTTTAAATGGCCATGAGGTCTTTTATGTGCGATTTCAAGGTAATCTATTATTTAGCGGACGTCCTGTAGATATATATAATGTTTATATTTGGATTATTTGCATTAGCAACGAATTTAAAGTAGCACTAGAATAATATTCAATTAAACTTTTTAGGACTTGGGCCCGCTTGAACTACCCATCACTAAATGTGTTTAGCGCTAAAAATATTTAAAACATCATTATGACTCTGTCTCTTTTAAACAATCGACGAAAACAGAGCGACGTTTAAATTAATTCATTATTTGATATTGATCAGATAATGTATTAATTTATTACGCATTGGCGCATTACATTGAATTTAAAATCATTAAAGAGCCGCTTAATAAGCACTAACGCTAGCTTATTATGTGATCGCTTTGATCAAAGAAAACAACCAGTAATTTACTACGTTGTGATTGACTTAAAAACTCCTTTACACAATACGATTTGAAATCTTACTATGTAAAGTCAAAGTTTTTGATGTGTTACATCTTTCTTCTCGCTTTCCTGCAATCAAAATCAAAATGTTAATCAAATCTGTGGGAGTGATTTCCTGAAAAGCGACGGATAGTTTGTAACAGGAAGCCGGGAAAGCGCGCGCTATTTGTTTTGACCAATGAGCGCGCGTGGTGCTTGTGTTGGCCGTCAGATGGTACCAACCCATTTTCCGAGACGGTGACGGTGGCGGTGATGATGTCGGTGACAATGATGGTGATGGTGATGATGATGAGTATTTTTTATATCACGTCATCCAAGATGTCAGATGTTACACATCATTTGCGACTACTGTAAAGCTCGCTCGATTTTTAGGGTTCTGTACCTCAAAAGGAAAATGGAATCCTTATAGGATCACTCGTGTCTGTCTGTCCGTCTGTCACAGCCAATTTGCTCAGAATCTAATGGACCTATTAAGTTGAAATTTGGTACATATATGTATTTCTGTGACCCCAAACACGGACGTGTGACGTAAATAAGTTAATTTTGAATATGGGGTCACTTTTGGGGGGCAAATAAGAAAATTAAAAAGAAAAGTTTTTCAAACTATATCGTGTGACACATCAAATGAAAGGCCTTATTATGAGGATCTCAATTATTTTTTAATAATTTTAAAATAAATATTTAAATAATAATTAAAATAAACAAATAATTTAAAATAAATTTAAAGATATTTAAGAAAATAGAACTCCGAAACTACAAAGCCTAAAATTTTGAAAGAAAATACGGAGAATTGTTTTTCACTGATAGATTACAAGAAAATCTATAAGAAGTCTATGGTCTTAAAATAACATGGTAAATCTATCAATACTGTGCGTACAAACTTATATTTGCAGTTGGAATGTATCGGAGAACATGTATTTCAACTACTATGCTAAGTATTTGAGATAAATTCCCAGCTACGGAACCCTTCATTGTGCGTAGTCCGACACGCACTTGGCCGGTTTTTATATTTTTATTTGTAAACATAGATGAAAAATTGGTGTTGTAAATAAAATAGGTACAAATATAAAATAGGTACCTATTCAAAATTACAAGTTAGCTACAGTTTTGTTTAAATTAACTGACAAACCTGACTGACAGCTGACTAAAATAAAATTAGAAATATTGCAAGCGAATTTTTTTTCTGGTCCATTTAATTTGTTAAAAACATAATAACATTTCTGATACGATTTATATCCTAAAGCTAGAGCTCGCTTAGAAGTTTACTAATTTCAAAAATATCGAATGGTCTAAATGGATGGATCTGCAACAATGTCTACTTAGACCATTCAATGTACCTATTGATTTAAAAAAATAAAATGTTACCTACTACACTTCTACATTTCTATTAAAGCAGTCAGTAAGTAAGCACTTTTGTCTCACAATCATGAGTCAAGCATACAAAACGTACGATACTTTGAAGCAAGATTTTTTGGGAGAAATGGATTTCATCAGTAACATCGGCGTCAAGTTTTTTATTTATCCTTTCATTGGCCGATCTAAACTCATAACATGCTGTTACTATTTCACTTATGGCCTCCTATATCTCACAACGACGCAGCTAGTCGTCACCCTTTGCTTAATTTGCATCAACGACTTCGACTGGTTCGACATTATCAACGTCGCTCCCAACATCGGAGTCTGTTTCATGATCCTGATCAAATATAGAAAAATACATGATAATAAAGAATTATATGACGAAATATTTAAACATTTTCGGTTCGACCTATGGAAAGCAGTGTCTGATACAGCAGAACACAAGAAGATTTTGAATCGATATACGAAGATTACAAGGCTGATATTGAGATTTGAATTCTATTACACCATTGGACTGGCTGTGATAGTTGATTTATTTCCTAGAATCATTATGGTTTACCAGAACGATATTCTTGGTACGGAAAAGCAGTATTTGTACCCATTTGATGGGTGGTACCCCTTCGACAAGAAACAGTGGTATAACACTGCTTATATCTGGGAAAGTTTTATGACTACAGTCGTCATTTTTATCTACGTTTTTGTTAATATGCTTCATATTTCTTTCACCCGATATATTTGCATGGAATTGAAAATTCTCGGGAGTAC
This sequence comes from Omphaloscelis lunosa, assembly GCA_916610215.1. Lineage (NCBI taxonomy): Eukaryota > Metazoa > Arthropoda > Insecta > Lepidoptera > Noctuidae > Omphaloscelis > Omphaloscelis lunosa. The sequence continues at coordinate 8,674,665 of OU744247.1, forward strand.
CATGGAAGAGCTTATTAGTGATGAGGACGTGGTTAAAATTAAGGAAGGAAGAGAGATTGAAAAAACCCATCACGACATTAGAAACAAATTGAAATTTATTATTTGCAAGCACCAGTTTTTGGCCAAGTAAGAAAATTACATAAGTAATTTTTAAATCCTGTTTATTAATCATTAGCAAAATAATGAAATACCTCTTTTGATTACAGAATCACATCAGAGCTAGATGATGTATTGGGGGATGGAATGTTTCTTACATATGCCTTTGGATCTGTATTTATATGCCTTACAGCATTTACAGCAACTGTAACTCTCTTCTTTGACTGTTTTATCAATACTCAAAAGTTTTACCAACTAAGTAATATATTTTTATTTTCTAGGTAGTTGATGATCTGTACAAATCTATGCGCTACTTTTCTTTTTTCTGTTCGTTGCTCGTGGAGGTATTCTTTCAGTGCATAATGGGACAACTACTCATTGATCATGTATGATATTTTATTTTTCACACCGGTTCTTAATATTCTGTCATTCAAATGAAAATATTTATTTACCAATTCTTTGATGCTTTTAGATTTTGTCAAATAGTTTTCAACCCCTGCTACTAGATAGGCGATATACACCTTTACAAGGAATGACCTTGAACGAACTTGACCGATATAAGTGCTATCAAAGCATCGCTTTGGCATCGTAATTAGTTCGTACTAGTTACAATCAACAGCATGTCAGTCGTAACACTTGCGCCACGAAAATCAGCCTTACTGCTACATCTTCTTTCTTTTTGACTGGTTTGTCACTAACCACACGAAAAAGTTGCATTGAGTTTTTATACCGCCCATGGGCCTCTGACTTGGTTTCACGTGCCGTCGAGAAATATCTCTCAGGAATGCTGGTTTCCTCACAATGTTGTCCTTCACCGTTTTTAAAGCAAGTGATAGGTATACAATACGCACTTAAATCTGAAAAGTCAGAGGTACGTGCCTTGGGTTCGAACTCGAAACTTACGACATAAATGCGTGTCAATGTCAAATTGTTACGACTGATTGCAGTTGACTGTATACTACCACAGATTAATACAGATGGGACACTCCGCAAAATCATTTAAATAAAAAGTGACTTTTGCTACGACACAATAAAGTACAATTCTGGTCGCACAGCGCTAATTACCTACATTTTTATTCACTTAGAAGTTGCCTCTCTTTCTATCGCGTAGCTCTAAGATCTTCTGACTACGTGACACTCACTGAATTAGCCCAACAAGTCGAGCCCATCGCGTACTTGTAGCTTTATACCTAACCTGCGGATGAATACAGGGACACTGTATTCATCTGTGATATTACTAAGAAATAAAGTAATGTGCTAAAACGTCTATGTGATTTTCCAGAGTAATAAGTTGGAAAAAGCCATATATTTCGCAGACTGGGTATACGCTGATTCTGATACGAAGAAGATGGTGCAAATTTTTTTGATGCGTTCTCAAAAACCTTTTGAATTTAGTGCCAGAGGATACTTGACTATGAATTTAGATACTTTCAGTGGGGTACGTACATATCATGATACTGTACAATTTGATTATGAATTAGAAATAAAGAAAGAAAATACGTTTATTTAGCACAGACTAAAATGCACACAACACAACGTAATAATATTTATAAGTAAAAAATAAAAATAAAAAGGAAACAAATAAAAAGTGTAAAGTAAGAAATTAACAGGAAAGTGTGCCTCGCGACTGCGCCAAGTAAACCCAGTTCAGCAAAATTGCCAAACAATTACTGCCTGACGCTGGTTTTCAACTGGATCTGAAGAGTGAGGTTAACTATAAAAAAATGCTAGCTATTTGAAGCTGCTTCGGCAATATAAAATTGACTAGAATGTGATGCTCAACTAAACCTAGCAGACATTGTGTAATTGATGCAGACAATGATTTCGACAAAATCATATACCACGTTCTCGAAAACGGCTCTAAAAATTTCGATGAAAATTGCAATATAACGGGGGCGAAAAATCGATCTAACTAGGTCTTATATCTGGAAAAAATCGTTTTCTCCGTATTTTCACGTGAGCAGAGCTCGGTCGCCCAAAATTTAGAACAAGGTGGCTACCTTAGAATAATGACATGGCAGATTGGCAGCATGTAATTAGTAAGTACTATCATGGTGGCATGGAATTACTATGTACTATCATGGCAGCATGGCAAACTATACATGGAATTAGTATGAACTTTCGTATATGCATTCTCTATTTTCACCAAAGCAGAGTTCGATCGCCCAGGTACTATTAATTTATATGTATTATTGACCTTTATTATTTTTTCAGATCTGTAGCTTATCCTACCAGTTCTTCAATTTGCTTCGCACCGCATACTCGGAATAATATTTAATTTTTATCTTTATCTTGTCTCCTTTGCCTTTAATTTATGTAACTAAGACGATTATTTAAATATTACATAACAAGGATTACTAGCATTAAAAAAAAACAATATCAATCTAATTGTAAAATTGCACGCATTAAATTACTATAGAAGCACTGAATTGTATCGTTTTATTTGCATGTTCATAGCATTATATACAAAATGAGATTATTACTTTGTAAAGTATTGTACTTGTTACTTTAATAATTGTGAATGTGATTCTTTTTTGGATTTTTGTTTTTTTAGGGCTTGTAAACTTTCAGAAATCGTCACCCTAAAAAGTGTTAATACTTGCGACTGTCTTCTTCTAATTCAAAGAGAAAGAGAGAGAGAATGCCGGCAAAAATAAACAATAAAAAAAAGTAAAGTGATTACAGTGTCGTGGCATAAAATTGTACACATCGGCCCGAGTACACTTCATGTCGGAGGGGGAGAGACAGTGTAAATTTGGTCAAAATGAAAATCCAAGATTGCTGCTACAACATTTTTCAAATTTTTCGTCATGGGTGTCGTTTTCATAGTTTTCGAGGGTGCTAAAGCCGATTGTGAGATCACAATAAAAATCCAAGTGTGCGGCTGCGAAAAATTAAAAATTGTTAACCATACGTGTCATTTTCATAGTTTTCGAGGATTTTAAGATCGATGGCAACGTTACAATGAAAATCCAAGATGACGACTGAGAAAATGTTGAAATTTTTATTTATTGGTATTAGCACCCTTGAAAACGGCCAACGTGCCTTAAAAGTGTTAAAGCCGATGGTGACGTTAAAATGAAATTCCAAGATGGCCATTGCAAGAATATTGTTTTTGTTTTCTTCCTTTCTGCTTTGTTTTAATGATGGTCTGGCAGTTTGAGTACATTATGCGGCCTACCCAATTGTTTTTTCTGGTATTGTTCGTCGAGTCGTTGAGCTCCTTAAGTTGTAAGTTGAGCTACACGATTACTGGACTCATGCATTCAAATTGTGTGGTTCTTAATTTCAGACACTAATCTTACAAGGTCCTCATATGGCCTGACCAAGATTATGTCTTGACTTTAAAACAGACTTTGACCCTTTTGAGTTTGTCTCGCCATTTCTTCTCAGTGATAGTCTGATAGGAAATTATGACTCCATCTAGTATATTTTAATATACATTTTTTTTAATATGACGTATAAAAATCATTCATATATCCCATTTACAGAATCAACAATTTCATTTCGATCAGTTTTTCTGGATCAGATCGACACATCACACTTTTCCTGTTGACAGCGATGCGGGCGAATTTTTTGATACTCGTGTTTGAGTTAAGAAACACAAATCTGATAAAAGATTTCACCATCAAAGATACCTATATCAATATTCAATAGGTACCACAAAAATCTAGACATCTGGCTATACTAAATTCCATGTAAAGCCAAACATAATATGAATATTTGTGAGATTTCACAAAATAACGGTGTGCACACGACGGCGAAGACGTGGAAAAATGAACGTGAACAGGCAATGGCCTTGTCCGTATATTGAAATTGGCTCAGCTCGATCACAGAGTAGTATCTACAGAAGATCACTTCCATACAACAAGCGAAAAGGGGTGCGCGTAGGCGGCACGGCGATCTCGGTTTGTCACGATTAAATGCCAGTCACGAGTGCGCTTGCTATCAGCGAATGTGAAGCGTGTTTTCGCTCACTGTATAGAGCCGACCTTCTGTACCCATGTATTTTGTGGCTCAACAACGTCATAAAAGCAAGATGTCTTCATTCATATCGAGAGACTTCGTGAAAAATAGGCATATTGAGACGGTATTGTCTCACTGCACATTATTTGCACCCTATATTGAGTTGTTTTATTGCGGAAATAAAAGCCTAATGGATTTATTTAGATTAAACTTCTATGAAAAGATATTACTCAAATGGCGCGAGTCACAGTAAGAACAGAGAATATTACTCTTGAAGAGCCTCAACCTCAGCCCAAATTCACTCCTTATCTCGCTCACACGACACTGCTCGCGGAACGAGAGTGAGAGCGAGACTGACTGGCGGAGAGAAGGCTCCAAGGCGCCAATAGTTTCGTTAATTTCTTTTTACGGCGAAACTAATAGATAAATAAAAAAAATGTATCTGCTTTATAGTTAATTCAGTTATTTTTAGCAAAGTTTCATGATCTAATTTGAAGTATGTATTTAATATTTATTTTTTTTTATTTACAAGTGGTTTATTGTTCAGTTTAGAGTTAACTAACTTTGGATTTTTATTCAGTCGAGAAAATTTTATTGAATCGTGTCTTCGTCTAGTTAACATTAATCCTCAACTTTACTATATATTTATTTCAAAATTAATGCTGGAGTATTTTCGACACAACGGAGGATAATGCTAAGCAATTTAAGGTATTACAGACTCTTAAAGTCATACATGATTATTCAAAGATGCAAGTGTAATTGACAGCTAGTTGTAATACTAGTCCTGTTTTTTTTTGTGTTTATGAAGTATTTTTTTTAGGTTTTAATTACCTACAAATAAATTGCATGTTACAAGTTAGCACGTGATTATTACGTAGCAGTGATTATTGGTTGGGTTCTTCTTTCAAACCTTCATAAACATCAATACTAATTAATATTAGTTTATTGTTTTTTAGTTTATGACTTTTTTATATTGAAAATACCATGATTGGTCTTAACGACATACACGAGACGATAAGCTGCTACTATGCTTCTTTTAACCCCCGACGCAAAAAGAGGGGTGTTATAAGTTTAACCGCTATGTGTGTGTCTGTCTGTGGCCCCGTAGCTCTTTAACGGGTGAACCGATTTGAATGCGATTTTTATTTGAAAGCAGGTTTTCTAGCGATAGTTCTTAGACATGTTATAATGAAACAAGTGAATGTCGTTAACAGACTAAAATTTATTTTATAGAAAAAAGTATATAACAAGTCATTGTACCACAGATAATACACAATGCAATAGAGGTATAGTTTTTACATTGCACAATAGATAGCGTTACTAGTAGTATCATAACAACACATGTTTTATCAAAATCGGTTCAGCCGTTTTAAGATTATTACACTAAAAAAAAATTCTCAATAAGACGCCAAACAGAACAAAAGAAAACTGATTGTTTTTCCGTCGATAAAATTAAACATAGATTCCCTTATTTCGATATGTGCACATTATAAAGCATCATACTGTATAGATACCAGGATAACCTTCGGATGGACAGTGACACCATAAATGAACTACGAGGTAGTCTGTGGTGTGCGCATGTCCATCAATTGACGACACCTGAGTGAAAAACCGCAACGTGCCGCTACGCACACAGTTCCCCATACAAGAAACGGTTTTTTTTGGGCTTGTTTTTCTAAATATTGTACGGTGGTACGCAACCCTTCGTGTGCGAGTTCTACTCGCACTTGGCCGGTTTTTATTATATGTTATAGTGAAAACTGTTATCTAATATCACGACTGGATCACGATCACAATAAATGAAGTGAAATACTTCATAAAAATAAAACTTTTATTAAATTAATTACTCACGAATATTATGTTAAGTTCATTTTAATTGTTTTTCGTTTCCTTATAACACCTAGACTTTGTTAGCTATCGTCCAGTCACTCATTGGGGAAGATGGGTACCCAACGCTGGGCTTACGTCGTTTTATTTATTTTGCCCTTGGGCTTACTAGCGACACCCACAGGTGAGTTTGGATTTCATCACTTTTTGCTAAAAAGAAATTATATTCGTCCAAAAATTATTTTCAATATTTTCTTGGATTCTTGGAGTGATTGAACTTACGGCCCAGTACCGTAAGTTCAATCACTCCAAAAAGAAACTTCTAGAAGAAAAGGAAGTTTACATAGTTTTCTGTTTTTTTTTTTAACTCATATATGATTTCTATTGAATGCCACTCAGGACACAACGGACCCAGATTGAAGAAGAACATTTATAAAATGAGGGTACCTGGGTTCGTGCTCCTGCTCTCAGAACCTTTTTAGACTATCTGAATCACTTTAATTTTAAATACTTGTAGCGGATTTGAAATTATAATAGGTTTATGTATTCTAGATAACAGACGCTTCCGAAATTCAGCTGTTGCCCAATCAGGTATAATACATTTTGTTATCTCATTTCTTATTACCTCATTGGATACATTTATGTCCACTAGTCTTTTGAGTGACCTATGCATATTCTTCAAAAAAAATTTAAGCGCCGATCACACGTACCACAACCACACCACAATCACATTCATAACGACAACATGTGAACGAGCGCTAATTTGTATGAAAATGAATAGTTTAGTCACACGAACCACTTTGGCCGTCAAAATCACCCGTGTGGGCGATACCGACCACATCAAGGCCAAGTCACAGTCACAACGCGACCACCGAAACTCAAAACAGCGACACTATTCACACGTAACCACTGCATGCCCACATTATGTCACACTGTTTTGAAAGAATTGTAAAAGCTAATTATTTTTTAAAAGAGTAACCGTAGAGTTTCTTGTCGGCTCTTCTCCATAGGAAACGACCAATTGGAACCGTGCACCTAGCTTCTGACATTTCATAAGTGCCCATGTAATAATTCTGTTTGTCATTGAATATCGTCCCACAATTCCTTAACATTCCTATCTTTGAGGAAGGCGTTGTTAAAATAATTAACCCATTGCAATTTTTGCTAGAAGGGTTAGTTATTAGATAACTATAGAATATTATAAAGAGAAAATATTTTATTTTTTGTGTATAAATTATAATAAAGAGAAATGATTTGATTTTTTGTATGTTTGTAATGGATAAACTCAAAAATACTGAACCGATTTAAAATTTTGCTTCACCTATAGAAAGTTATATTATCAGCGAGTAATATGCATTTTATCAATTTCCACGCAAACGAAGTCGCGGGCTGAAGCTAGTTTTTTTTTAAATATTTGAACAGTAGGATATATCCTAGCGTTAAAATATTTGTATCTTCTCACGAACACTATTCACTAATAGAAGTACGTTTCAAATACAGCGGCTTATGGGGATGACAGCTCATCAAATGCTTTTGCTGGATCCGAAAGTGGTAAGTCATTTTGTTTTATATCTTTAGTACCTGGGCGACCGAGCTCTGCTCTGATGAAAATAGAGGATACTCATTTAATAGTATAGGACTCGGCTCTTCTCCATAGGAAACGACCAATTGGAACCGTGCACCTAGCTTCTGACATTTCATAAATGCCCATGTAATAATTCTAATTGTCATTGAATATCGTCCCACAATTCCTTAATATTCCTATCTTTGAGGAAGGCGTTGTTAAAATAATTAACCCATTGCATTTTTTAATGATAAATGATAAATGATAAATGATAAATGATTTTATTTCTGTAAATAGGTTTGTACAAACACTTTTACACGTCAATCATATTTTAAAAACTAGATGAGGTCGGCGTTTCCTAACTGACTACTCTGAGAAGAAAGGCCGAAACAAACTCAGAGGTCACAGTCTCTTTTAAAGTCCAGACATAATCTTGGTCAGATCATGTGAAGACCATGTAGATTGGTGTCTGGAGTGGTCTTTTGAGGAAAGCATCACACAGATTGAGAGGGCCTGTCCAGTCAGTGCACGCATTTGTCAGTTATCGTGCAGCTCAACTCAGAATTAAGGAGCTCAACGATTCGACGAACAATACCAAAGAAAGGACATTTGGGTAGGCCGCATAAATTACTCAAAACTGTCAGACTATAATTAGAACTAAGTGAGAAAAAATTAAAAACAAAAAGAAAAAGGAATTTTGCTAGAAGGGTTAGTTATTAGATAACTACAGAATATTATAAAGAGAAAATATTTTATTTTTTGTGTATAAATTATAATAAAGAGAAAAGATTTGATTTTTTGTATGTTTATAATGGATAAACTCAAAAATACTGCACCGATTTAAAATTTTGTTTCACCTATAGAAAGCTACATTATCAGCGAGTAACATGGGATGTATTTTATCGATTTCCACGCAAACGAAGTAGCGGGCAGAAGCTAGTTTAAAAAAATATATTTTCACAGTAGGATATATCCTCACCGCTAAAATATTTGTATCTTCTCACGAACACTATTCACTAATAGAAATATTTTTCAAATACAGCGACTTATGGGGATGACAGCTCATCAAATGCTTTTGCTAGAGCCAAAAGCGGTAAGTCATTTTGTTTTATATCTTTAGTACCTGGACGACCGAGCTCTGCTCTGGTGAAAATAGAGGATGCTCATTTAATAGTATAAGGGTCGGCTCCTCTCCATAGGAAACGACCAATTGGAACCGTGCACCTAGCTTCTGATATTTCATAAGTGCCCATGTAATAATTCTATTTGTCATTGAATATCGTCCCACAATTCCTTAACATTCCTATCTTTGAGGAAGGCGTTGTTAAAATAACTAACCCATTGCAATTTTTGCTAGGAGGGTTAGTTATCTAAACCAATATTATAAAGAGAAAATATTTTATTTTTTGTGTATAAATTATTATAAGGAGAAAAGATTTGATTTTTGTATGTTTGTTTCTAATAGATAAACTCAAAAAATACTGAACCGATTAAAAAAAAAATACTTCACCTTTAGAAAGCTACATTATCAGCGAGTAACATGGGCTGTATTTTATCGATTTCCATGCAAATGAAGTCATGGGCAGAAGCTAGTTAAAAAAAAAAATTAACAGTAGGATATATCCTACCGTTAAAATATTTGTATCTTCTCACGAACATTATTCACTAATAGAAGCACTTTTCAAACACAGGGACTTATGGGGATGACAGCTCATCAAATGCTTTTGCTGGAACCAAAAGTGGTAAGTCATTTTGTTTTATATCTTTAGTACCTGGGCGACCGAGCTCTGCTGTGGTGAAAATAGAGGATGCTTATTTATTAGTATAGGGAAGTTAATACTAATTCATGCATGCATTGCAGCATGGAAAAGTATGTATAGTACATACTTTTCCATGCTGCAATGCATGCTGTAGGTAGTTACTAATTCCATACTGCCATGTCATCATTCTAAGTCATTTATGAAGATTGGGTGGTAATCACAATTCTTGTTAGTGAAATCAATGTGAAGTGACTTCGATTCATTCAATTTGATTCTCCATTTTTGTGCCCAGTCATGAACTTCATTTACAGCATTTTTTTTTACTTTGATTGCTTCCGTATGGCATGACCCTGTAGCCATAATGGCAGTGCCGTCCGTAAAGGTTGCAATAGTATTATTTGCTAGCACAGCAGCTGGTATATATATACAGCTCTGGTATATCATACGTGTACAACAGGACTGAACCCAGCACACTACCTTGAGGCACGCCAGCTTTAATAATTTTTAATTCGGAAAAGGCATCCTCGTGTCTTACTCGAGAAATTCTATCTGTAATGTATGATTGCAAGATATCGGCAAAATGATTGGGCAGCAATATTCTTAGCTTGTATATCAAAACCTTATGCCAAACTCTATCAAATGCTTGTGCCACATCAAAAAATACGGTGGAGCAGACTTTTTATGTTCAAGCGTTCTTTCAATAATTTTGGTAATTCTATGTACTTGGTCTATTGTTGAGTGTTTCTCGCTGAAACCAAACTGATGGTCAGGAATCAGGTTTTTCTCGTTTATGATAGGTTTAAGGCTTTTTAAAATCATTTTTTCAAACAGCTTTGATAGTATAGGCAACAGGGAAATGGGCCTGTATGATGATGCTTCGTGAGATGGTTTACCAGGCTTTGCAATCATAATCATTTCAGCAACTTTCTATGGCTCAGGAACATGTTTTAGCAGAAATGCAGCATTGATGAGCCTAGTAAGGTTAACGATGGCTTTTCGCGAAAGATGTTTTAGGATTTCTCCCGTAATAAGGTCATACCCCGGGGTTTATTTTTTAGGCTCATTATTTGAATTACCTTTACAACTTCTTTCGGGTTCACAAGCTTAATTCTTTGATCTTGCAGAATTTTGGAAAACTGTAGGTTATCTACAGACACGTCATTGGGCTGAAAGTTTTCTTCTAAGTGTTGTGCAAATCTTAGAGCTTTTTGCTCATTTTTTATGGCCCACTTTCCGTTATCATCAGAGATGATAGGGTGGTATTGGTGTAATTGGCCTTTTGAGTGACTTTGTCGCTTTCCATAGAGGCTATTGCGTTGCATGGTCGCTGGTTAACTGACGTAGGGTAGTATTAAAAACCTCATCTTGAAACGTTTGTATTTGTCTCTTCAGTCTTTTCGTAAGGTTATTCAATTGAGTTTTATCTTGCGGGAATCTGGTTTGCTGCCATCTTTTTTTTGGTGTGTTGTTTCATGCACATTGTTGGATATTGTTGCTAAAGTTATTTACTTCAGAATCGAGCCGATCTTTGCTTTTTAATGAAGTTTTTAGGTCAATTATATTTTGTAGGTCTAAGCTAAAACTCTCTCAATCTGTAAACTTGTTAACTAATGCGTGGTTTTCTCGTAATAATATTTTGTGACTTAATTTTAACAATATCAGAGAGTGATCGGAGTTTATGTGGTACCCCTCTTCTACACTCAGATAATTGGTTGGTATAATTTTGATTATGAAAAAGTCGATAAGGTCTGGTAATTTCTGGAGGTCGGTCGGCCAGTATGTCGGATTTCCAGTACTTATAACTTCACAGTGCATGTCTTTTACTGCACTTAGAAGCTGTCTTCCCTTAGTTGAAGTTAGTCTCGATTCCCAATGAATGTTCTTAGCGTTAAATTCACCGCCTAATATAAATCTCTGTCCGAGGAGTCTGAAGAATTGTAAATATTGTTCTTTTTTTATGGTGTCTTGGGGGATAGTATACGGCCGCTACTGTCTCATTAAATTTATTTGTTTTGACTGATATCGCTACTGCTTGCGTGGCTCTTCATATGTACCCTGTTTGTAATGACAGATATTTTCTTTGATAATAACCGCGCTACCTCCTCGGGCCGCGTGGTTAGGGTACAGTGATTGATAAACCTTATAGCCTCTAAACTTTACAAAAGACAGTTAATTGATTCAGGCGGACCATTATAATAGACCTTGCGGAAATCCATTATAAAATACAATAGAAGTGGATATATTTAGTAACCTGTTCCGCTTAGCTATTTTTAAAGAGTCTTAAAAAACCCTGAAAGAAATTGACACGTGTTTCACCTCTCAACGAGGCATCCTCAGGATGTCGATTGACAAAAGACTGTAAGTGAAGTGCGTTTCAAAGATCAAACAGACATCAATATTTTCTGTATCTAGGACCACTTGCTACTCATGTTGGTGTTGCAGCGTTCATTGGAATTCCATGCCATTATATTTAGTGTGTTATTCATGATTGATTTTTATAGTGCTTGATTCTAACTTCTCTAGTCTCTTGTCAAATGAGGATATGCACTTCAAGGTCTGGTTGAGCTTTTCCTCTAGACATGATGGTTGTATGCTTGGTTTTACCGCTTGTGCGTATGAGACATTTTTAGATACATCTGCAGTTATCGCAGCTGTCTGTGCAGACTGCACCTTGTTTTGTTGACTGTTTGTCGGTGTTTCTAACAATTTCCTTAGCGGCAGGTGGATAATTTTTTGAGTTATTTATTGTTCTTAATCATTTGCTTCTCTTTGGCAACTAAACACCCTCTGTACTTGGCTGGGTGAGGTAAGCCACAGTGACAAACCTGCACAAGAAAAACCTAAGTGTGTCCACACACTTAGATTTTCTTGTGCAGGTTTGTTGCAATCAACTGTGAGGTGTTTACCTGATCATTTAACACAGCTCGTTTGAGCAATACTTTTGGGTATGACCTTAAGCCTGGCATCTCTTACACTGCGGTATTATTTTTTAAGCGGGTTTATTTCAACTTTACACCCTAGGATATGTTTAATGCCGTATATTTGACTGATATCTTCGCCATTCCTGAACGATAGAATAAATATGTTCAGCGGTTCTTTTGTTCTCCAGCTTAACTTATTAATTGCATATTCTATCTGGAATCCTTGTGACGTGAGATCATCTTTAATCTGATCCGGTAGGCAAGAAGAGTGCAATTTTTTCGCGACTACTCTTATTGGCCTGGTCTGCTTATCCTCGTAAGAGTGCCATAAACAGTTATTTTCTGTTAAGCGTCGGGCAATCTCTCTGTAGGAGTGTTCAGTTTTAGCATTTATTTTGACACTATTACCGCTTAACACTTTGGCGGAAAATGTTTCTACTGGTTGGGATTTTGTCGAAAAATCGTAGAATGTTTGATAATTCTTAACATCGTCCACTACTTTTGGTGGTGGTGCTAGAATTTTTTAGTGGTTGCCTTCTCTTTATCGTTAGGTTGCTGCTGCTGAGCGCTAGTTTTAGCTAGTTGTAGTGGTGGTGGAGTAAGGGAGGTGTTCAACTTCATTTTCTTCCTGTTTTTCGCCCTAATCCACCCAGTCTCTTTGGCGAGTTCATCCTTATCCGTGAAGTACTCAACGTCACTTTTAGGAGGCTGAGCAGGTGTTATGGTGTCACTAACCTGTTTATCTGAGTGCTCTTCTTTTTCTTGTGCCTTTAGGCATTTTAATTGTCCTTGAAGATCTTGTACTGTTAGCCTAGATGGAATGCTTATGTCATATACAATAGAACACAACTTGGCAGAGCTTAAATTGCCATATTCATAGACTCGGAATCATAAAATTGGATTAACCATCAAAACTATTAGCCGACATCCGCATGGACGTATTGAAATCGCGGCGGTATTTTATCGCGCACTGGATTTTCAACTCTTGGTGTTAAACCGAGCGTTGAGAATACAACGCGCAGGGACGCATTCTCATCCCAGCGCTTTAAAAAACACAATGTTGGATTTTCAACTCTCGGCGCTAAGCAGAGCGTTGAAAATCAAGTGGACGAAAAACAAATAGTGTGTACTACCAACCTTTAAATAATATCAGGGGTCCAAATACCAAGGGTACGTAAGAGAGCTATTGCATTATAACGCCATTGGGACAGTGTTTTGTCTTACCTTCAAATTCCAAAAATTTTAGTCCTCCAATTTCAAGAGGTCTTAATATCCTATACTATTAAACGAGCAATATTTTTATATATATTCGTTTGTTTGTATATATATATTTGTACTCACGTTCTTGAAATCGGCTCTAACGATTTCGATGAAAGTTGCAATATAGGCGTTCACGGGGGCGAAGAATCGATCTAGCTAGGTCTCATATCTAGGAAAATTAGTTTTCTCTATTTTCACAGCCTCGGGAATATGATACCACGCTGGTATACGTGGATGATATGTTGGTCTATTTTCATCCAACCTCGGTCGACCAGGTACTTCGTATATTAAATATGCTGCGGTTTTGACCTGGACCTATCACTTAATATATAAAATGTATTCATGTAGAGCGCTGGTGATCGGCGCCGATATACCAGCAGCAGCGCTTGTTGACACCGACAAGCACTGGTTGTCAACTCTGGTCGGCGCTGGCAGTTTTTATACTTTTTGTCAAACCAGCGCGAACCGGCGCCAACTAATAGACAAGAACTTGTCAGCGCTTATCGGCGCTTATTATCAGCGTTCTACATGAATACAACTTAATATTGCACAGAATAATTAAAGCGTTTTTTTACATCCATTATTATTGTACTAAACTTGAACTAATGAAGATATTTTGTAATGATACAAAAGCTGACGGAGAAAATGTAGATGATGATAATGAATACTCAGAGGCAATAGCAGGCGCTTACAGCAGTGTAATGAAAATCCAACATTTTGTTTGTGCTTGCAGCAGTGTGTATGTGTGTGCAGTGTAGTGTGTTATTAAGTATATTACTATAAGGTGCTCACTGATTAGGCTAATTAACTTTTTATCGATGAGAGCCACATCTGTAGCAGCTATAATTAAATACAAGAATGGAAAAACAATGGGTTTCCTATCTTTTTTTGTAAATGCCATTGAATATTAGAATTCAAAGTACGTAATAACCCAAGGCAACAAACACAAAGGTTGACATCTCAATCGTGAATGTTGAAATCGTGAACAATAAACGAACGAAAAAAAAAACAACAACAATACAAGTAAAATAAAAAGCCATAAATTATGCTAATAGTTTAAAATTAAATATAACTAATAGCTAAAAGAAGTTGTCGAAATATTACTCTGTATCGCTGTCGACAGTTAGCGTGCTCAAAAGACTGACGGTATTGCTACATTGGATGGCAATGCTCACCTTTGCATTGCTTGCCCTAGGCCAAAGTAAAAGTTGGAATGAATATTGGTAGAAATTAAGGGTCCAATTTTATTGCAGCTTCTGGTGATGGAGGATCATCATCAGCTATAGCAGGCGCTGCAAGTAGTAAGTAAATAAGAATGTATTGCTTATACACACCTTTACATAACTTGGTCAAAAATCCTGATCAAGCTGAGTAGATTTACATAAAGCTATCACAAAAACTAACTCATACAAGGGTTATTCAAATGCTGGTTTTTTTTTTTTTTAACACCTCTTTTGATGATATTACTATTAAGATGACAGACAGACAAATGAAATGAGTAAGTAATTATGTATCAAGAAATTGTAAAATAATATATATTTTTTAACGATATAGGGTCTGGCGGAAAATGCGGAAAATGTAGAAGAACTGCACAGTCCTATGCAAGTTCATCCAGCAGTAAGAATTATTAAATTACAAATATTTGAAACGGTTTAAACGTTAAGATACGTAAATATAAAAGCCATGTATCATTGCAGGTGGAAATGGTCGAAGTTCAGCACAATCAGGAGCATTTTCAGATTCTAGAAGCGGCAGTGGTGAGAATTTAAACATACAAGAATGATCAAACAACACTTAACTTTTTAAGACGTTCTTAGAAGTATTTCTGTCGCTGCAATAGAAGTAACAGCATGAGATTAACGGCGTCTTAAAATGAATAGACTCTTTTACAAAAGCCACCAATAACAATCAAACATCGAAATTTTGAATTCGACCGATATTTTTATAAGATACCTGTTAAACAAAAATTAGAATTTTAAATTGCAAAGAACCTAACAGTGCTTATCGAACTATCAAATAGTATTTTCTACGCCAAGTATAATGTTCCGTTAATATATACCTTATGTTATCTTGATAATCGATACTGCGTTTACTACTATTGATTCTCATAGTTCACTGTCTGTCTATTTTTTTTTTCTATTATTTTAAAATTTCTATTCCACTACTTGCTTTTCATTCTGAGTGCGAAACCAATGATTTTGGACTCCGGTGGGAAATATGGTTGCAAAGCTGAAACTTAACGGAATTTCCGGAAGGGCACCACCAGGAGTGGAAGCCTGCGGCTGAATTTGACTCCACACGGAAAATCACAGACACCGCGGAAGGATTGATAAATTAATAACTCTTTCTAGATTTGGTAGGTGGTGTTACTAGAATGAGAAGCAAGTAGTGGAATCAAAATATTAAAAATATCGAAAAATAAATAGACAGTCGATATATGTTCACTAAATTTTAATATATTAAGGTTTAAAGTAGTTCAGATTACAAATAGTGATGTATAGTGAAATAACATAAAAGGTGCGCATACGAGCACCATGCATTTATTAATGTTACCTTCTAGTTATTCAGGATATGACATTTTTTTTCCACTTTATTAATATTTTCTGTTAGATAGGTAGACACCTTCATATAAATAATAGTATCTCAATATGTACTGTACTAAAAAGAAACGTATCAATTTGTTTAATTAACTGAACTTAAAAAATATAAAAGCATAGGTTTCCTTATTAAACTTGGCTTCACAATTTGCATGAGAAGTCACACTCGATAATTTTTTTAACAGGATCACCTTACGGACGTAGAAGAGGATATGGTCAGTCGTGTGCTAGCTCTTCAACTACAGGTGATTATTAACTTTCAAACATTTCGAAGTAGTCACCTAATCTTACACAATATGGAAATTTATTTTTCTCTGATGAAATTGTTCGTAACTACGAAGATATCAAGGTAAAATAAAAGAAAAATAAGTATAATGAGTAATATTAGATGGATAGATAGACTTGTTAGTAATAATAATTAGTAGAAGTTAGTCAGTATACTCAGTAATAATAAGTTATTTTAGTCAGTAAATCAGTAAAACATCTTGTTTTTCAGCCTTTTCAGATGCAGGCAGTAAAGGTGGCAGGTCTTCGTCTCAAGCTACTGCAGGTATTTACCCAAGTAAAAAGAAAGATAAACATATTTCTAAAAACAATGTGATTACAGTAATATAGTACAATGAGCCTCGCACTGAAACCCCACTATCAATATATACCTACCTAACACTAGATGGCTGGCAATAATTTTAAAAAATCAAAGCAATTATTCGATAGTCGTTTATTCAACATCAAAACTATACCTACACGTAGGGTACCATACCACCGTGCAACATTCAGCAAAACATACCGAATAAAACACGTTTCTTGTATTGAATAAATTAAATAATGATAAAGATTAAAGGGTTTAAAAATTGTCAAAATCTATTAAAATTTCAACTATCTTTCTATTACGGTTTGTGAGATACAGCCTGCTGACAGACCGTCGGACGGACGGACAGCGGAGGCTTAGTAATAATAGGGTTTTGTTTGGCACCCTTCAGGTACGGAACCCTAAAAATACTTCCTGTTCTTAACCTACTTGCTTTTTTATAATAAAACTTGACACTAATGTTAAGAACAAAAGTTTTCTTTTAACTACATTGGTGTCAAGTCCTTTATTGATTCAGTAAAAAACCACTGGCAACACGGTTATTACTTAATTTTTACCTTGCAAGACAATAACCTCTTCTCTTACAAAAAAGTAACATTTCTTCTTATTCAGAAAAAACAATACATCTTCTTTTTCAGTGACCAGTAGCAAAACAGTTAAGGAACCAGAAAAGCTCCCTAAGGAACCAAAAAAGCCCCCTAAGAAACCTAGCAAACCAGATAAGGAATCAGAAAAGCCCCCTAAGGAACCTAACCAACCAGAAACAGAGTCAAAGCCAAAGCCACAACAAAAACCAAAGTCAACAGAGGAACCTAGTAATACAACAGCAACGAGTAGCAGTGGATCTAAAAGTGGTAATTATGAATTTGATCGACATACAAGTTTCGTTTTATACCACTTGATATTGTTACGAATATAACGTTTCGTAACTAAATCGATTGGCGGGATTAAGTAGCCTCTACCCTAGGTTAGTTCTCGGATGTGTGACCATTTTTTTACACATAAGAAACGATACACCTAATATTTTGATTAAATTCAAATTATTATTGCGGAATACAAGAGATCGATCAATTTGATAAACTTGTAACCTTTACCGAACCTGCTTAGACTAATGCTTTGTTAGATTTTAGGTACAACAATTATTAGTGATCGGTTTTGCAAAATAGTAGTGTAGATTAAACAGTTTATATCCAAATAATTTTACTTTTTTCTAGTTGCTGGGTCGGGTCCGGGAGGAGCAGCGAACACAACGGGGTCATCTAAAGGTATCTGTGCAGTTATACTGTATTTTATACAAACAGAATAAATTAGTGTTATCTTCATACAAAGTAGTCTAAATTACTTTTAAAATTAAAAAGCAATATGGACTTCATTTTATTTTAGAGTTGTAGGAGCATGAATACTTTGTTCAATATCCATGCTCGTAAATCCTCTGTATAACAAAAACAGTTTCTCTGTAGAAGCTCACACGCAAAAGAACATATCTGGAAATCATCTGCAAATCCGTTTGTTAAAAAAAGTTTACTTGAGCGTCACGTTGTGCAGTTATACGCAAAGGGTATAAAGAGACGCTTAACGAAACCGAGAGTACTTTATAGTTCACATTATTGTATTATTTTTAGGGCTCCGCACCTCAAAAGGGAAAAACGAAACCCTTACAATAATAATAATAAGACAACGGGCTCATCCCGCTCTTCATGGCTAAAGAGAACTGGCGCAAACCTGTAGTACTTACTACAGATGACCGCAAGGAGGTATGCCAAAGCAAGGTGCTTCACGGGCGCTTCACGGGCGCTTCACGGGCTCTTCTATCGGGCATGAGCCCGGTGTAGATTTCTTAGCATCCGTATCCTGGCTACGTTTCGGTGACCTTTTTGGGGCAACCGGAGGTTTCGTCTGTGTAATTATGGACGAAGTTATCTTGACGAATAACTACCGGAGACATAGTATGAAGGACGGTGAAGTAGACGTGTGTCGGGCATGCCATCCTCCGGGTGAGTCCATCAGACATATTATGTCTGGTTGTTCGCGTCTAGCTAACGGCGAGTACTTGCACAGACATAACCAAGTGGCCAGGATTATTCACCAGCAACTTGCTTTGAAATATAATATTGTAGACTCTGAGGTACCGTATTACAAGTATGTGCCCGACCCAGTTCTCGAAAATTACCATGTCATGCTGTTCTGGGATCGGTCTATCATTACTGACAGGACTATTATAGCAAATAAGCCTGATATAGTTGTGATAGATCGATTAGCGCGCCGCGCAAAGATAGTCGATGTTACCATTCCACATGACGAGAACCTCGTGAAAGCTGAGAAAGAGACGGAAATAAAATATCTTGACTTAGCACACGAGGTTGTTGACATGTGGAATGTGAGCTCGGCTATCATTGTGCCGATTGTCGTAACGGCTAATGGCCTTATGGCCGAAAGCCTCGACCAACATCTCTTGAGGCTCTCGTTAGGCGGTTGGGACAAGCGCCTCATTCAGAAGGCAGGTTTTTTTATATCTTTTTAGAGTATGAAATACTGAAAAATATAATTATATTTGAAAGAAAATAAATAAAGGAAATAATAATAATAACCCGACCACCGTATCTCCATTTTGACGTCGTGGTGGGGCTTGCACGCTCCGAACTCTTGGCCTGTGCCGGTGGAGTTTACTTTGCCGGAACGGGTCTGGGATGAGTAGCCAGACCAAGAGAGATACAAAAACCCACAGGAAAGCATGTGGCGAACTGTTGGGCAGTAGCGACCTCACGGACCCTATTTTCCGGGAGAAGTCTTGTTCCTCGCCTCTGGCTTGCCTTTATTGGCCGGCTAGAGTGAACACTGACGAGGAACGGAGCTCCCACCTCATTCTTGCCTTAATTGGCAGGCTTGAGTAGAGATTCTCAAAAGCAAACGTCCTCGAAGGAAGGAAGTATCCCAGTAAGTGTTCGTAGGGATCTTGACCATCTTCCAGGCTCTGGGATTGTTCTAAAAGCCGTAGAATACCTCTCCGCTCCTTAAGCACCTCAGGAAATGTCGCCCCCTTGTCGCTACGACACTTCGATATCATGTTGAAATTAATAAAAAATACGTAGGTATTATGTGCTAGCGACAGTTTTCGGGTGCTGATTATTGAGTGTGCAAGTCACCCCCCTGCTATTTTATCCGTGTACATATAAAACATTGATGAGGAGGCAGGGGCCATAGCTCTTCCATAGTTCAAGGTAACGAATCCACTATAGCCATTCACACCCATAGCCCAATATGTTTTGTTTTCATGTTCTGCAATAGTCCTGCACTAACCGGGGATTGTCCTTAGGTGAATTGGATAGTGCATACAGGGAAAATCATCGGTTGGTGCCTCATTCCTTTTAATATTGTCTAAAGGGCCTCTGCGAGTTGGCTTCGGCCCCTTGTACGCCTTCCAAAAGACCGGGACCCCATGGACCCGAGATATTAAACATATATAAATAATAATAATAATCAATAACCACCGTCGTATCTCTACGTTGACGTCGTGGTGGGGCTTGCGCGCTCCGAACTCTAGGTCAGTGACGATAGAGTTTACTTTGTTGGAATGGGTCTAGGATGAGAAGCCAGACCAAGAGAGATATAGAAACCCGCAGGGCAGCATGTGGCGAGCTGTTGGGTAGTAGCGACCCCACGGACCCTATCTCCCGGGAGAAGTCTTGTTCCTCACCCCTGGCTTGTCTTTATTGGACAGTTGGAGTGAACACTGACGAGGAAAAGAGCTGCCACCTCATTCTTGCCTTTATTCGCCGGCTTGAGTGGAGATTCGCAAGAGCAAACGGGCTCGGAGGAAGGAAGTATTCCAGTAAGATGCTGGCCTACCAGCATCTTACTGAAATTAATAAAAAATACGTAAGTCTACGGACCCTTGGAGCTCTAAAAAAATCAAGCTAATTTTGATACTCGTAAATAAATCAAAATCTATAGAGCATTTACCGTTGACCTAGAATCATGAAATTTGGCAAAAAGTATGGTCTCACAGCACAAGTACTATGTATGTGGGAACATTTTTTTCAACTGTTAAGTTTGTTCTTGGGATACATTCATCCCAACTAAGGAACCCTTCATTGTGCGTGATCCGACACGCACTAGGCTGGGTTTTGTTTTGTATAAATACCTAGGAAACTTGTGGTTACGGATATATCAAAGTTTCAGCTGTACATTACTTTGTTTTCACGAGAACACATTTCAAATGTTATAAATTAACTATAAATAACCCCACAACTCTTGTACCGTTGCATGCACCTATAAACAACATGTTTTGCGTGCGTTACATTGTGCGCACAAAAATAAAATTCGTTTTCCAGCAATCATTTTTATGCAATGTTACTTAGTTTTATGTACAAAATGCGTAGATAACGGCTATGTGATGGGTCTTTCTAAATCTTATAAGTTCCATTCAAATAATTATTAATGTCATAATGTGTAAACATTAATCAAAGGCAATAAATTGTTAACAGCCAAGACCGAAGATAAAAATGCAACGGAAACAACCGAAACGACGACTACAACTGCAGGTACTTAATTTTAAAATACAAAGATAAAGTTTTAAATAAAAGTAACAACATCAATCACTCATCACAAAAAAAAAATGCTATGACTAATTAAAATCCTGTACAATATTATACGCTTAAAAGTATTTTATTACTTTGGCGGTAAATATTAAGATATACTTTTTTTTACAGCATCTACCACAGGCAATGGCGAAGCCGCCTCCACGGCTGTCGCAACCACAAAAGGTACTATTTTCAATAATTATCTTTGCCGTTACGATTCCCGTCTGTGTCACTTACCCTGTGACTGATGAATACTGAACAATGTTGTACTATTAGTAACGTCAGTGTTTTTTTTAATTTTAATGGAGTGCAAGTTCCACTTTAAGTAAATCATTCTATTGGCATCATTGCCTACTTTAATTACGAATGACTACTACAAAAACGCGTTTTCACTCATGCACTCACTTCAATATACGACAAGCAAGGTAAGTCAAGAACAAGTCGAAACTTTTCTGATTGTGGTTGTGATGTTCAAGTAAAGCATTTATTAATTATATTTGTTTCCCAGTCACTAAAGAAGTCAAACCAGAGCCGAAGCAAAAGCCAGAGCCAAAGCCAGAGTCAAAACCAGAGCCAAAGCCAGAGCCAAAGCCAGAGCCAAAGCCAGAGCCAAAGCCAGAGCCAAAGCCAGAGCCAAAGCCAGAGCCAAAGCCAGAGCCAAAGCCAGAGCCAAAGCCAGAGCCACAGCCAGAGCCAAAGCCAGAGCCAAAGCCAGAGCCAAAGCCAGAGCCAAAGCCAAAGCCTGAGCCAAAGCCTGAGCCAAAGCCAGAGCCAAAACCAGAGCCACAGCCAGAGCCTGAGCCAAAGCAAGAGCCAAAACCAGAGCCAAAGCCAGAGCCAAAACCAGAGCCAAAGCCAGAGCCAGAAACAAAGCCAGAGCCAAAGCCAGAGCCAAAGCCAGAGCCAAAGCCAGAGCCAAAGCCAGAGCCTGAGCCAAAGCCTGAACCAAAGCCTGAGCCAAACCCAGAGCCAAAGCCAGAGCCTGAGCCAAAGCCTGAGCCAAAGCCTGAGCCAAAGCCAGAGCCAAAACCGGAGCCAAAACCAGAGCCAAAGCCAGAGCCAAAACCAGAGCCAAAGCCAGAGCCAACAGTGGAACCTAGTAATACAACATCATCGAGTAGCAGCGGATCTCAAAGTGGTAATTATGAATTTGATCGACATACAAGTTTTGTTACATACCAGTTGACATTATTACGAATATAACGCTTCATGAGAAGACTATATCGATTGACGAGATTAAATAGCGTTTACCCTAGTCAGTTTTTGGATGGATGACAATTCTTAATACATAAGAAACGATACTTCTGATATTTTGATTCAATTCAAATTGTTATTGCAGAATATGAGAGACCGATTAATTTGATAAATTTCCATCCATTACCGTGTTACCTTGTAACCATAGACTGATGCCTTGTTAGCAGATACAACAACTTTTGATGATCGGTTTCGCAAAATAGTGGTGTAGGCTAAGCATCCAAATATTTTTACTTTTCCAGTTGCTAGGTCGGGCCCGGGAGGAGCAGCAAACACAACAGGAACAACTCAAGGTATCTATGCAGTTA
The DNA here is from genome assembly GCA_916610215.1 of Omphaloscelis lunosa. NCBI lineage: Eukaryota > Metazoa > Arthropoda > Insecta > Lepidoptera > Noctuidae > Omphaloscelis > Omphaloscelis lunosa. The sequence continues at coordinate 8,697,387 of OU744247.1, forward strand.
TACTGTATTTTATATTTCCACAATAAATTAGTGTTATATCCATAAAAATAGTCGAAATCACTTTCAAGTAACAAAGCAATTTGAACTAAATTTTATTTTAGAGTTGTAGGAGCATGGAAACTTTGTTCAAAATCCTCTGTGTAACAAAAACAGTTTCTCTGTAGAGGCTCACTCGCTAAAGGACATATCTGAAAACCATCTGCAAATCCGTTTGATAAAAAAAGTTTACTTGAGCGTAACGTTGTGCAGTTATATGCAAAGGGTATAAAGAGTCGCTTAACGAAACCGAGAGTACTTTATACTTCACATTATTCTGATATTTTAAGGGCTCCGCACCTCAAAAGGAAAAAACGGAACACTTCATTGTCCGTCCGTCTGTCGGTCCAGCCCATTTTTCTCAGGAATGCGTGGAGGTATCATGTTGAAATTAATAAAAATACGTAGGTCTACGGACCTCCTTTTTTTTGGGTGGGAAACCATCAAATAACTTCTCCTGCTCTGGGCGGAGCGGGAGGGCGTGTCAGACTCTTACTGACTAAAACCCACCCGTGTTCCTTCGGTTGCCCTGTTGCCGGGGGCCACGATCTCCCTTTCGGTTTTCTTCGCAACCCCGGCAGGCATCGGCCCTAGCGGGCCCCGTAAATTCTGCTGACATCTCTTTGAGGCGCGCGTGGAACACAACGCGCCGTCGACCCGGGCCTGGTCCTTATCGGACGGTGAGCTACCCAGTGCTCACAGTCCGCAAGCCCGCGCCTACGGTGGCCGGAAATCGGCTTGCGACTCCTGACGCCCTGGGTGTCTCCTCCTGCGGCGGTTAGGCGCGTGACGGTGCGAAATTTCCCTCTTCCTCACACGTTCTGCCTCCTTCTTCGCGAGCATTACCGCTTCGCAGAAGGAGGTGACGGCCTCCCATTGCCTCTCGCTCCGTACCATGGCCTGAACCAGGGCCGGACGCGAGAGATCACCGCCGCCAATCGCCTCCACGAGGACAAGGCGATGCTCCACCCAAGCTGGGCAGACCTCCACCGTATGCTCTACCGTGTCCTCCGGGCGATCCACACAATGATGACACCCGGGCGTTTCCTCCCGCCTTATCCTGTGCAGGAACCTCCCGAAACAGCCGTGTCCGGTGAATACCTGCGTTAGGCGGAAGGGGAGGACGCCGTGGCGCCTCTCTAGGCACTCCTCAAAGAAGGATCTTTTCGCCGCAATTGTGGCGTGCCTAGCGCTGGGTTGCGACAATCGCACTCTCCATGACGCCATGAGATCCCGCCGGAGGTCTGTCCGCTGTGCCATGATTTCTCGCGGCAGCGGAGTTAAGCCCCGGCGTTTCGCCTCCTCGCGCAACTGGTCTACGGACCCCTGGAGCTCTAAAAAAATTCAAGCTTATTTTGACACTCGCAAATAAATCAAAATCTATAGAGCACTTACCGTTGACCTAGAATCATAAAATTTGGTAAAAAGTAAGGTCTCACAGCACAAGTACGATGTATGTGAAAACATTTTTTGACTATAAAATTAAGTTTGTTCTTGAAATAAACTCATCCCAACTAAGGAACCCTTCATTTTGCGTGATCCGACACGCACTAGGCTGGGTTTTGTTTTGTATAAATACCTAGGAAACTTGTGGTTACGGATATTTCAAAGTTTCAACTGTACATTACTTTGTTTTCACGAGAACACGTTTCAAATGTTGTAAATTAACTATAAATAACCCCACGACACTTGTACCGTTGCATGCACCTAAAAACCGCATGTTTTGCGTGCGTTACATTCTGCGCACAAAAATAAAAGTCGTTTTACCAGCAATCATTTTTATGCAATGTTACTTAGTTTGATGTACAAAATGCGTAGATAACGGCTATGTGATGGGTCTTTCTAAATCTTATACGTTCCATTAAATAATAATTAATGTCATACTGTGTAAACATTAATCAAAAGCAATAAATTGTTAACAGCCAAGAGCGAAGATAAAAATGCAACGGAAACAACCGAAACGACGACTACAACTGCAGGTACTTAAATTTAAAATACAAAGATAAAGTTTTAAAAAAAACGTAAAAACATCAATTACATATAAAAAAAAAGAAAAAACAGTATAACTAATTAAAGCCCTGTACAATATTACATGCTTCAAATTTTTTTATTACTTTAGCGGTAAATATTAAGATAGACTTTTTTTACAGCATCTACCACAGGCAATGGCGAAGCCGCCTCCACGGCTGTCACAACCACGAAAGGTACTATTTTCAATAATTATCTTTGCCGTTACGATTCCCATCTGTGTCACTTACCCTGTGACTGATGAATACTGAACAATGTTATATTATTAGTAACGTCAGTGTTTTTTTTTATTTTAATGGAGTGCAAGTTCCAATTTAAGTAAATCATTCTATTGGCATCATTGCCTACTTTTATTATGAATGACTACAACAAAAACGCGTTGTCACTCATGCACTCACTTCAATATACGACAAGCAAGGTAAGTCAAGAACAAGTTGAAACTTTTCTGATTGTGGTTGTGATGTTCAAGTAAAGCATTTATTAACTATCTTTGTTTTCCAGTCACTAAAGAAGTCAAACCAGAGCCGGAGCAAAAGCCAGAGCCAAAGCCAGAGACAAAACCAGAGCCAAAGCCAGAGCCAAAGCCAGAGCCAAAGCCAGAGCCAAAGCCAGAGTCAGAGCCAAAGCCTGAGCCAAAGCCAGAGCAAAAACCAGAGCCAAAACCAGAGCCAAAGCCAGAGTCTGAGCCAAAGCCAGAGCCAAAACCAGAGCCAAAGCCAGAGCCAGAGCCAAAACCAGAGCCAAAGCCAGAGCCAAAGCCAGAGCCTGAGCCAAAGCCAGAGCCAAAACCAGAGCCAAAACCAGAGCCAGAGTCAAAACCAAAGCCACAACAAAACCCAGAGCCATCAGAGGAACCTAGTGATACAACATCAACGAATAGCAGTGGATCTCAATGTGGTAATTATGCATTTAATCGACATACATGTTTTGTTTCATACCAGTTGACATTGTTACGAATATAACGTTTCGTGATAAGACTATATCGACTGACGAGATTATTAATTATCTTTGTTTTCCAGTAACTAAAGTAGTCAAACCAGAGCCGGAGCAAAAGCCAGAGCCAAAGCCAAAGCCGGAGCCAAAGCCAGAGCCAAAACCAGAGCCAAAACCAGAGCCAAAGCCAGAGCCAAAGCCAGAGCCTAAACCAGAGCCTGAGCCAAAGCCAGAGCCAAAACCAGAGCCAGAGTCAAAACCAAAGCCACAACAAAACCCAGAGCCAACAGTGGAAGCTAGTAATACAACATCATCGAGTAGCAGTGCATCTCAAAGTGGTAATTATGAATTTGATCGACATACAAGTTTTGTTTCATACCAGTTGACATTATTACGAATATAACGTTTCGTGAGAAGACTATATCGATTGACGAGATTAAATAGCGTTTACCCTAGTCAGTTTTTGGATGGGTGACAATTCTTAATAAATAAGAAACGATACTCCTGATATTTTGATTCAATTCAAATTGTTATTGCAGAATATGAGAGACCGATTAATTTGATAAATTTATATCCATTATCGTGTTACCTTGTAACCATAGACTGATGCCTTGTTAGCAGATACAACAACTTTTGATGATCGGTTTCGCAAAATAGTGGTGTAGGCTAAGCATCCAAATATTTTTACTTTTCCAGTTGCTAGGTCGGGCCCGGGAGGAGCAGCAAACACAACAGGAACAACCCAAGGTATCTATGCAGTTATACTGTATTTTATATTTCCACAATAAATTAGTGTTATATCCATAAAAATAGTCGAAATCACTTTCAAGTAACAAAGCAATTTGAACTAAATTTTATTTTAGAGTTGTAGGAGCATGGAAACTTTGTTCAAAATCCTCTGTGTAACAAAAACAGTTTCTCTGTAGAGGCTCACTCGCTAAAGGACATATCTCAAAACCATCTGCAAATCCGTTTGATAAAAAAAGTTTACTTGAGCGTCACGTTGTGCAGTTATATGCAAAGGGTATAAAGAGACGCTTAACGAAACTGAGAGTACTTTATACTTCACATTATTGTGATATTTTAAGGGCTGCGCACCTCAAAAGGGAAAAACGGAACACTTCATTGTCCGTCCGTCTGTCTGTCAAGCCCCTTTTTCTCAGGAATGCGTGGAGGTATCATGTAGAAATTAATAAAAAATACGTAGGTCTACGGACCCCTGGAGCTCTTTTCGACACTCGCAAATAAATCGAAACCTATAGAGCACTTACCGTTGACCTAGAATCATAAAATTTGGTAAAAAGTAAGGTCTCACAGCACAAGTACGATGTATGTGAAAACATTTTTTGACTATAAAATTAAGTTTGTTCTTGAAATAAACTCATCCCAACTAAGGAACCCTTCATTGTGCGTGATCCGACACGCACTAGGCTGGGTTTTGTTTTGTATAAATACCTAGGAAACTTGTGGTTACGGATATATCAAAGTTTCAACTGTACATTACTTTGTTTTCACGAGAACACGTTTCAAATGTTATATATTAACTATAAATAACCCCACAACTCTTGTACCGTTGCATGCTACTATAAACCACATGTTTTGCGTGCGTTACATTGTGCGCACAAAAATAAAAGTCGTTTTCCAGCAATCATTTTTATGCAATGTTACTTAGTTTGATGTACAAAATGCGTAGATAACGGCTATGTGATGGGTCTTTTTACATGTTATACGTTCCATTAAAATAATTATTAATGTCACACTGTGTAAACATTAATCAAAATCAATAAATTGTTAACAGCCAAGAGCGAAGATAAAAATGCAACGGAAACAACCGAAACGACGACTACAACTGCAGGTATTTAAATTTAAAATACAAAGGTAAAGTTTTTAATAAACGTAACAACATTAATTACATATACAAAAAAAACAACATAACTAATTAAACAGTATAACATGGTTCAAAAAAATTTATTACTTTAGCGGTAAATTTTAAGATAAACTTTTTTTTACAGCATCTACCACAGGCAATGGCGAAGCCGCCTCCACGGCTGTCGCAACCACGAAAGGTACTATTTTCAATAATTATCTTTGCCGTTACGATTCCCGTCTGTGTCACTTACCCTGTGACTGATGAATACTGAACAATGTTATATTATTAGTAACGTCAGTGTTTTATTTTATTTTAATGGAGTGCAAGTTCCACTTTAAGTAAATCATTCTATTGGCATCATTGCCTACTTTTATTATGAATGACTACCACAAAAATGCGTTGTCACTCATGCACTCACTTCAATATACGACAAGCAAGGTAAGTCAAGAACACGTCGAAACTTTTCTGATTGTGGTTGTGATGTTCAAGTAAAGCATTTATTAACTATCTTTGTTTTCCAGTCACTAAAGAAGTCAAACCAGAGCCGGAGCAAAAGCCAGAGCCAAAGCCAGAGACAAAACCAGAGCCAAAGCCAGAGCCAAAGCCAGAGCCAAAGCCAGAGCCAAAGCCAGAGCCAAAGCCAGAGCCTGAGCCAAAGCCTGAGCCAAAGCCAGAGCCTGAGCCAAAGCCAGAGCCAAAACCAGAGCCAAAACCGGAGCCAAAACCAGAGCCAGAGCCAGAGCCTGAGCCAAAGCCAGAGCCAAAACCAGAGCCAAAACCAGAGCCAAAACCAGAGCCAAAACCAGACCCAAAACCAGAGCCAAAGCCAGAGCCTGAGCAAAAGCCTGAGCCAAAGCCAGAGCCAAAACCAGAGCTAAAGTCAGAGCCAGAACCAAAGCCAGAGCCAAAGCCAGAGCCAAAGCCAGAGCCAAAGCCAGAGCCTGAGCCAAAGCCTGAGCCAAAGCCAGAGCCTGAGCTAAAGCCTGAGCCAAAGCCTGAGCCAAAGCCAGAGCCAAAACCAGAGCCAAAACCAGAGCCAAAGCCAGAGCCAACAGTGGAACCTAGTAATACAACATCATCGAGTAGCAGCGGATCTCAAAGTGGTAATTATGAATTTGATCGACATACAAGTTTTGTTACATACCAGTTGACATTATTACGAATATAACGCTTCATGAGAAGACTATATCGATTGACGAGATTAAATAGCGTTTACCCTAGTCAGTTTTTGGATGGATGACAATTCTTAATACATAAGAAACGATACTTCTGATATTTTGATTCAATTCAAATTGTTATTGCAGAATATGAGAGACCGATTAATTTGATAAATTTCCATCCATTACCGTGTTACCTTGTAACCATAGACTGATGCCTTGTTAGCAGATACAACAACTTTTGATGATCGGTTTCGCAAAATAGTGGTGTAGGCTAAGCATCCAAATATTTTTACTTTTCCAGTTGCTAGGTCGGGCCCGGGAGGAGCAGCAAACACAACAGGAACAACCCAAGGTATCTATGCAGTTATACTGTATTTTATATTTCCACAATAAATTAGTGTTATATCCATAAAAATAGTCGAAATCACTTTCAAGTAACAAAGCAATTTGAACTAAATTTTATTTTAGAGTTGTAGGAGCATGGAAACTTTGTTCAAAATCCTCTGTGTAACAAAAACAGTTTCTCTGTAGAGGCTCACTCGCTAAAGGACATATCTGAAAACCATCTGCAAATCCGTTTGATAAAAAAAGTTTACTTGAGCGTAACGTTGTGCAGTTATATGCAAAGGGTATAAAGAGACGCTTAACGAAACCGAGAGTACTTTATACTTCACATTATTGTGATATTTTAAGGGCTCCGCACCTCAAAAGGGAAAAACGGAACACTTCATTGTCCGTCCGTCTGTCTGTCAAGCCCCTTTTTCTCAGGAATGCGTGGAGGTATCATGTAGAAATTAATAAAAAATACGTAGGTCTACGGACCCCTGGAGCTCTTTTCGACACTCGCAAATAAATCGAAACCTATAGAGCACTTACCGTTGACCTAGAATCATAAAATTTGGTAAAAAGTAAGGTCTCACAGCACAAGTACGATGTATGTGAAAACATTTTTTGACTATAAAATTAAGTTTGTTCTTGAAATAAACTCATCCCAACTAAGGAACCCTTCATTGTGCGTGATCCGACACGCACTAGGCTGGGTTTTGTTTTGTATAAATACCTAGGAAACTTGTGGTTACGGATATATCAAAGTTTCAACTGTACACTACTTTGTTTTCACGAGAACACGTTTCAAATGTTATATATTAACAATAAATAACCCCACAACTCTTGTACCGTTGCATGCACCTATAAACCACATGTTTTGCGTGCGTTACATTGTGCGCACAAAAATAAAAGTCGTTTTCCAGCAATCATTTTTATGCAATGTTACTTAGTTTGATGTACAAAATGCGTAGATAACGGCTATGTGATGGGTCTTTTTACATGTTATACGTTCCATTAAAATAATTATTAATGTCACACTGTGTAAACATTAATCAAAATCAATAAATTGTTAACAGCCAAGAGCGAAGATAAAAATGCAACGGAAACAACCGAAACGACGACTACAACTGCAGGTATTTAAATTTAAAATACAAAGGTAAAGTTTTTAATAAACGTAACAACATTAATTACATATAAAAAAAAACAACATAACTAATTAAACTGTATAACATGGTTCAAACAATTTAATTACTTTAGCGGTAAATTTTAAGATAAACTTTTTTTTACAGCATCTACCACAGGCAATGGCGAAGCCGCCTCCACGGCTGTCGCAACCACGAAAGGTACTATTTTCAATAATTATCTTTGCCGTTACGATTCCCGTCTGTGTCACTTACCCTGTGACTGATGAATACTGAACAATGTTATATTATTAGTAACGTCAGTGTTTTATTTTATTTTAATGGAGTGCAAGTTCCACTTTAAGTAAATCATTCTATTGGCATCATTGCCTACTTTTATTATGAATGACTACCACAAAAACGCGTTGTCACTCATGCACTCACTTCAATATACGACAAGCAAGGTAAGTCAAGAACACGTCGAAACTTTTCTGATTGTGGTTGTGATGTTGAAGTAAAGCATTTATTAACTATCTTTGTTTTCCAGTCACTAAAGAAGTCAAACCAGAGCCGGAGCAAAAGCCAGAGCCAAAGCCAGAGACAAAACCAGAGCCAAAGCCAGAGCCAAAGCCAGAGCCAAAGCCAGAGCCAAAGCCAGAGCCTGAGCCAAAGCCTGAGCCAAAGCCAGAGCAAAAACCAGAGCCAAAACCAGAGCCAAAGCCAGAGCCTGAGCCAAAGCCAGAGCCAAAACCAGAGCCAAAACCAGAGCCAGAGCCAGAGCCTGAGCCAAAGCCAAAGCCGAAACCAGAGCCAAAACCAGAGCCAAAACCAGAGCCAAAACCAGAGCCAAAACCAGAGCCAAAACCAGAGCCAAAGCCAGAGCCAGAACCAAAGCCAGAGCCAAAGCCAGAGCCAAAGCCAGAGCCAAAGCCAGAGCCAAAGCCAGAGCCAAAGCCAGAGCCTGAGCCAAAGCCTGAGCCAATGCCTGAGCCAAAGCCAGAGCCAAAGCCAGAGCCTGAGCCAAAGCCTGAGCCAAAGCCAGAGCCAAAACCAGAGCCAAAACCAGAGCCAAAGCCAGAGCCAACAGTGGAACCTAGTAATACAACATCATCGAGTAGCAGCGGATCTCAAAGTGGTAATTATGAATTTGATCGACATACAAGTTTTGTTACATACCAGTTGACATTATTACGAATATAACGCTTCATGAGAAGACTATATCGATTGACGAGATTAAATAGCGTTTACCCTAGTCAGTTTTTGGATGGATGACAATTCTTAATACATAAGAAACGATACTTCTGATATTTTGATTCAATTCAAATTGTTATTGCAGAATATGAGAGACCGATTAATTTGATAAATTTCCATCCATTACCGTGTTACCTTGTAACCATAGACTGATGCCTTGTTAGCAGATACAACAACTTTTGATGATCGGTTTCGCAAAATAGTGGTGTAGGCTAAGCATCCAAATATTTTTTACTTTTCCAGTTGCTAGGTCGGGCCCGGGAGGAGCAGCAAACACAACAGGAACAACCCAAGGTATCTATGCAGTTATACTGTATTTTATATTTCCACAATAAATTAGTGTTATATCCATAAAAATTGGTCGAAATCACTTTCTAGTTACAAAGCAATTTGGACTAAATTTTATTTTAGAGTTGTAGGAGCATGGAAACTTTGTTCAAAATCCTCTGTGTAACAAAAATAGTTTCTCTGTAGAGGCTCACTCGCTAAAGGACATATCTGGAAACCATCTGCAAATCCGTTTGTTAAAAAAAGTTTACTTGAGCGTCACGTTGTGCAGTTTTATGCAAAGGGTATAAAGAGACGCTTAACGAAACCGAGAGTACTTTATACTTCACATTATTGTGATATTTTAAGGGCTCCGCACCTCAAAAGGGAAAAACGGAATACTTTATTGTCCGTCCGTCTGTCTGTCAAGCCCCTTTTTCTCAGGAATGCGTGGAGGTATCATCTTGAAATAAATAAAAATACGTAGGTCTACGGACCCCTGGAGCTCTTTTCGACACTCGCTAATAAATCGAAACCTATAGAGCACTTACCGTTGACCTAGAATCATAAAATTTGGTAAAAAGTAAGGTCTCACAGCACAAGTACGATATATGTGAAAACATTTTTTGACTATAAAATTAAGTTTGTTCTTGAAATAAACTCATCCCAACTAAGGAACCCTTCATTGTGCGTGATCCGACACGCACTAGGCTGGGTTTTGTTTTATATAAATACCTAGGAAACTTGTAGTTACGGATATATCAAAGTTTCAACTGTACATTACTTTGTTTTCACGAGAACACGTTTCAAATGTTATATATTAACAATAAATAACCCCACAACTCTTGTACCGTTGCATGCACCTATAAACCACATGTTTTGCGTGCGTTACATTGTGCGCACAAAAATAAAAGTTGTTTTCCAGCAATCATTTTTATGCAATGTTACTTAGTTTGATGTACAAAATGCGTAGATAACGGCTATGTGATGGGTCTTTTTACATGTTATACGTTCCATTAAAATAATTATTAATGTCACACTGTGTAAACATTAATCAAAATCAATAAATTGTTAACAGCCAAGAGCGAAGATAAAAATGCAACGGAAACAACCGAAACGACGACTACAACTGCAGGTATTTAAATTTAAAATACAAAGGTAAAGTTTTTAATAAACGTAACAACATTAATTAGATATAAAAAAAAAACAACATAACTAATTAAACAGTATAACATGGTTCAAAAAATTTTATTACTTTAGCGGTAAATTTTAAGATAAACTTTTTTTTACAGCTTCTACCACAGGCAATGGCGAAGCCGCCTCCACGGCTGTCGCAACCACGAAAGGTACTATTGTCAATAATTATCTTTGCCGTTACGATTCCCGTCTGTGTCACTTACCCTGTGACTGATGAATACTGAACAATGTTATATTATTAGTAACGTCAGTGTTTTATTTTATTTTAATGGAGTGCAAGTTCCACTTTAAGTAAATCATTCTATTGGCATCATTGCCCACTTTTATTATGAATGACTACCACAAAAACGCGTTGTCACTCATGCACTCACTTCAATATACGACAAGCAAGGTAAGTCAAGAACACGTCGAAACTTTTCTGATTGTGGTTGTGATGTTCAAGTAAAGCATTTATTAACTATCTTTGTTTTCCAGTCACTAAAGAAGTCAAACCAGAGCCGGAGCAAAAGCCAGAGCCAAAGCCAGAGACAAAACCAGAGCCAAAGCCAGAGCCAAAGCCAGAGCCAAAGCCAGAGCCAAAGCCAGAGCCTGAGCCAAAGCCTGAGCCAAAGCCAGAGCAAAAACCAGAGCCAAAACCAGAGCCAAAGCCAGAGCCTGAGCCAAAGCCAGAGCCAAAACCAGAGCCAAAACCAGAGCCAAAACCAGAGCCAGAGCCAGAGCCTGAGCCAAAGCCAGAGCCAAAACCAGAGCCAAAACCAGAGCCAAAACCAGAGCCAAAACCAGAGCCAAAGCCAGAGCCTGAGCAAAAGCCTGAGCCAAAGCCAGAGCCAAAACCAGAGCCAAAGCCAGAGCCAGAACCAAAGCCAGAGCCAAAGCCAGAGCCAAAGCCAGAGCCAAAGCCAGAGCCAAAGCCAGAGCCTGAGCCAAAGCCTGAGCCAATGCCTGAGCCAAAGCCAGAGCCAAAGCCAGAGCCTGAGCCAAAGCCTGAGCCAAAGCCAGAGCCAAAACCAGAGCCAAAACCAGAGCCAAAGCCAGAGCCAACAGTGGAACCTAGTAATACAACATCATCGAGTAGCAGCGGATCTCAAAGTGGTAATTATGAATTTGATCGACATACAAGTTTTGTTACATACCAGTTGACATTATTACGAATATAACGCTTCATGAGAAGACTATATCGATTGACGAGATTAAATAGCGTTTACCCTAGTCAGTTTTTGGATGGATGACAATTCTTAATACATAAGAAACGATACTTCTGATATTTTGATTCAATTCAAATTGTTATTGCAGAATATGAGAGACCGATTAATTTGATAAATTTCCATCCATTACCGTGTTACCTTGTAACCATAGACTGATGCCTTGTTAGCAGATACAACAACTTTTGATGATCGGTTTCGCAAAATAGTGGTGTAGGCTAAGCATCCAAATATTTTTACTTTTCCAGTTGCTAGGTCGGGCCCGGGAGGAGCAGCAAACACAACAGGAACAACTAAAGGTATCTATGCAGTTATACTGTTTTTTTATATTTCCACAATAAATTAGTGTTATATCCATAAAAATTAGTCGAAATCACTTTCTAGTTACAAAGCAATTTGGACTAAATTTTATTTTAGAGTTGTAGGAGCATGGAAACTTTGTTCAAAATCCTCTGTGTAACAAAAATAGTTTCTCTGTAGAGGCTCACTCGCTAAAGGACATATCTGGAAACCATCTGCAAATCCGTTTGATAAAAAAAGTTTACTTGAGCGTCACGTTGTGCAGTTATATGCAAAGGGTATAAAGAGACGCTTAACGAAACTGAGAGTACTTTATACTTCACATTATTGTGATATTTTAAGGGCTCCGCACCTCAAAAGGGAAAAACGGAACACTTTATTGTCCGTCCGTCTGTCTGTCAAGCCCCTTTTTCTCAGGAATGCGTGGAGGTATCATCTTGAAATAAATAAAAATACGTAGGTCTACGGACCCCTGGAGCTCTTTTCGACACTCGCTAATAAATCGAAACCTATAGAGCACTTACCGTTGACCTAGAATCATAAAATTTGGTAAAAAGTAAGGTCTCACAGCACAAGTACGATGTATGTGAAAACATTTTTTGACTATAAAATTAAGTTTGTTCTTGAAATAAACTCATCCCAACTAAGGAACCCTTCATTGTGCGTGATCCGACACGCACTAGGCTGGGTTTTGTTTTGTATAAATACCTAGGAAACTTGTGGTTACGGATATATCAAAGTTTCAACTGTACATTACTTTGTTTTCACGAGAACACGTTTCAAATGTTATATATTAACAATAAATAACCCCACAACTCTTGTACCGTTGCATGCACCTATAAACCACATGTTTTGCGTGCGTTACATTGTGCGCACAAAAATAAAAGTCGTTTTCCAGCAATCATTTTAATGCAATGTTACTTAGTTTGATGTACAAAATGCGTAGATAACGGCTATGTGATGGGTCTTTTTACATGTTATACGTTCCATTAAAATAATTATTAATGTCACACTGTGTAAACATTAATCAAAATCAATAAATTGTTAACAGCCAAGAGCGAAGATAAAAATGCAACGGAAACAACCGAAACGACGACTACAACTGCAGGTATTTAAATTTAAAATACATAGGTAAAGTTTTTAATAAACGTAACAACATTAATAACATATAAAAAAAACAACATAACTAATTAAACAGTATAACACGGTTCAAAAAATTTTATTACTTTAGCGGTAAATTTTAAGATAAACTTTTTTTTACAGCATCTACCACAGGCAATGGCGAAGCCGCCTCCACAGCTGTCGCAACCACGAAAGGTACTATTGTCAATAATTATCTTTGCCGTTACGATTCCCGTCTGTGTCACTTACCCTGTGACTGATGAATACTGAACAATGTTATATTATTAGTAACGTTAGTGTTTTTTTTTATTTTAATGGAGTGCAAGTTCCACTTTAAGTAAATCATTCTATTGGCATCATTGCCTACTTTTATTATGAATGACTACCACAAAAACGCGTTGTCACTCATGCACTCACTTCAATATACGACAAGCAAGGTAAGTCAAGAACACGTCGAAACTTTTCTGATTGTGGTTGTGATGTTCAAGTAAAGCATTTATTAACTATCTTTGTTTTCCAGTCACTAAAGAAGTCAAACCAGAGCCGGAGCAAAAGCCAGAGCCAAAGCCAGAGACAAAACCAGAGCCAAAGCCAGAGCCAAAGCCAGAGCCAAAGCCAGAGCCAAAGCCAGAGCCTGAGCCAAAGCCTGAGCCAAAGCCAGAGCAAAAACCAGAGCCAAAACCAGAGCCAAAGCCAGAGCCTGAGCCAAAGCCAGAGCCAAAAACAGAGCCAAAACCAGAGCCAGAGCCAGAGCCTGAGCCAAAGCCAGAGCCAAAACCAGAGCCAAAACCAGAGCCAAAACCAGAGCCAAAACCAGAGCCAAAGCCAGAGCCTGAGCAAAAGCCTGAGCCAAAGCCAGAGCCAAAACCAGAGCCAAAGCCAGAGCCGGAACCAAAGCCAGAGCCAAAGCCAGAGCCAAAGCCAGAGCCAAAGCCAGAGCCAAAGCCAGAGCCTGAGCCAAAGCCTGAGCCAATGCCTGAGCCAAAGCCAGAGCCAAAGCCAGAGCCTGAGCCAAAGCCTGAGCCAAAGCCTGAGCCAAAGCCAGAGCCAAAACCAGAGCCAAAACCAGAGCCAAAGCCAGAGCCAACAGTGGAACCTAGTAATACAACATCATCGAGTAGCAGCGGATCTCAAAGTGGTAATTATGAATTTGATCGACATACAAGTTTTGTTACATACCAGTTGACATTATTACGAATATAACGCTTCATGAGAAGACTATATCGATTGACGAGATGAAATAGCGTTTACCCTAGTCAGTTTTTGGATGGATGACAATTCTTAATACATAAGAAACGATACTTCTGATATTTTGATTCAATTCATATTGTTATTGCAGAATATGAGAGACCGATTAATTTGATAAATTTCCATCCATTACCGTGTTACCTTGTAACCATAGACTGATGCCTTGTTAGCAGATACAACAACTTTTGATTATCGGTTTCGCAAAATAGTGGTGTAGGCTAAGCATCCAAATATTTTTACTTTTCCAGTTGCTAGGTCGGGCCCGGGAGGAGCAGCAAACACAACAGGAACAACCCAAGGTATCTATGCAGTTATACTGTATTTTATATTTCCACAATAAATTAGTGCTATATCCATAAAAATAGTCGAAATCACTTTCAAGTAACAAAGCAATTTGAACTAAATTTTATTTTAGAGTTGTAGGAGCATGGAAACTTTGTTCAAAATCCTCTGTGTAACAAAAACAGTTTCTCTGTAGAGGCTCACTCGCTAAAGGACATATCTGAAAACCATCTGCAAATCCGTTTGATAAAAAAAGTTTACTTGAGCGTAACGTTGTGCAGTTATATGCAAAGGGTATAAAGAGACGCTTAACGAAACCGAGAGTACTTTATACTTCACATTATTGTGATATTTTAAGGGCTCCGCACCTCAAAAGGGAAAAACGGAACACTTCATTGTCCGTCCGTCTGTCTGTCAAGCCCCTTTTTCTCAGGAATGCGTGGAGGTATCATGTAGAAATTAATAAAAAATACGTAGGTCTACGGACCCCTGGAGCTCTTTTCGACACTCGCAAATAAATCGAAACCTATAGAGCACTTACCGTTGACCTAGAATCATAAAATTTGGTAAAAAGTAAGGTCTCACAGCACAAGTACGATGTATGTGAAAACATTTTTTGACTCTAAAATTTAGTTTGTTCTTGAAATAAACTCATTCCAACTAAGGAACCCTTCATTGTGCGTGATCCGACACGCACTAGGCTGGGTTTTGTTTTGTATAAATACCTAGGAAACTTGTGGTTACGGATATATCAAAGTTTCAACTGTACATTACTTTGTTTTCACGAGAACACGTTTCAAATGTTATATATTAACTATAAATAACCCCACAACTCTTGTACCGTTGCATGCAACTATAAACCACATGTTTTGCGTGCGTTACATTGTGCGCACAAAAATAAAAGTCGTTTTCCAGCAATCATTTTTATGCAATGTTACTTAGTTTGATGTACAAAATGCGTAGATAACGGCTATGTGATGAGTCTTTTTACATGTTATACGTTCCATTAAAATAATTATTAATGTCACACTGTGTAAACATTAATCAATATCAATAAATTGTTAACAGCCAAGAGCGAAGATAAAAATGCAACGGAAACAACCGAAACGACGACTACAACTGCAGGTATTTAAATTTAAAATACAAAGGTAAAGTTTTTAATAAACGTAACAACATTAATTACATATAAAAAAAAACAACATAACTAATTAAACAGTATAACATGGTTCAAAAAATTTTATTACTTTAGCGGTAAATTTTAAGATAAACTTTTTTTTACAGCATCTACCACAGGCAATGGCGAAGCCGCCTCCACGGCTGTCGCAACCACGAAAGGTACTATTTTCAATAATTATCTTTGCCGTTACGATTCCCGTCTGTGTCACTTACCCTGTGACTGATGAATACTGAACAATGTTATATTATTAGAAACGTCAGTGTTTTATTTTATTTTAATGGAGTGCAAGTTCCACTTTAAGTAAATCATTCTATTGGCATCATTGCCTACTTTTATTATGAATGACTACCACAAAAACGCGTTGTCACTCATGCACTCACTTCAATATACGACAAGCAAGGTAAGTCAAGAACACGTCGAAACTTTTCTGATTGTGGTTGTGATGTTCAAGTAAAGCATTTATTAACTATCTTTGTTTTCCAGTCACTAAAGAAGTCAAACCAGAGCCGGAGCAAAAGCCAGAGCCAAAGCCAGAGACAAAACCAGAGCCAAAGCCAGAGCCAAAGCCAGAGCCAAAGCCAGAGCCAAAGCCAGAGCCTGAGCCAAAGCCTGAGCCAAAGCCAGAGCAAAAACCAGAGCCAAAACCAGAGCCAAAGCAAGAGCCTGAGCCAACGCCAGAGCCAAAACCAGAGCCAAAACCAGAGCCAAAACCAGAGCCAGAGCCAGAGCCTGAGCCAAAGCCAAAGCCAAAACCAGAGCCAAAACCAGAGCCAAAACCAGAGCCAAAACCAGAGCCAAAACCAGAGCCAAAGCCAGAGCCTGAGCAAAAGCCTGAGCCAAAGCCAGAGCCAAAACCAGAGCCAAAGCCAGAGCCAGAACCAAAGCCAGAGCCTAAGCCAGAGCCAAAGCCAGAGCCAAAGCCAGAGCCTGAGCCAAAGCCTGAGCCAAAGCCTGAGCCAAAGCCAGAGCCAAAGCCAGAGCCTGAGCAAAAGCCTGAGCCAAAGCCTGAGCCAAAGCCAGAGCCAAAACCAGAGCCAAAACCAGAGCTAAAGCCAGAGCCAACAGTGGAACCTAGTAATACAACATCATCGAGTAGCAGCGGATCTCAAAGTGGTAATTATGAATTTGAACGACATACAAGTTTTGTTACATACCAGTTGACATTATTACGAATATTACGCTTCATGAGAAGACTATATCGATTGACGAGATTAAATAGCGTTTACCCTAGTCAGTTTTTGGATGGATGACAATTCTTAATACATAAGAAACGATACTTCTGATATTTTGATTCAATTCAAATTGTTATTGCAGAATATGAGAGACCGATTAATTTGATAAACTTCTAACCATTACCGTGTTACCTTGTAACCATAGACTAATGCCTTATTTATTTATTTATTTATATATACTTTATTGTACACCACAAAAATACATAACAAAAAATAATCAAACACTACAAAATATACAATGGGCGGCCTTATCGCTTTCCGCGATCTCTTCCTTGTTAGCAGAAACAACAACTTGCCTTGTTAGCAGAAACAACAACTTTTGATGATCAGTTTCGCAAAATAGTGGTGTAGGCTAAGCATCCAAATATTTTTACTTTTCCAGTTGCTAGGTCGGGCCCGGGAGGAGCAGCAAACACAACAGGAACAACTAAAGGTATCTATGCAGTTATACTGTATTTTATATTTCCACAATAAATTAGTGTTATATCCATAAAAATTAGTCGAAATCACTTTCTAGTTACAAAGCAATTTGGACTAAATTTTATTTTAGAGTTGTAGGAGCATGGAAACTTTGTTCAAAATCCTCTGTGTAACAAAAATAGTTTCTCTGTAGAGGCTCACTCGCTAAAGGACATATCTGGAAACCATCTGCAAATCCGTTTGTTAAAAAAAGTTTACTTGAGCGTCACGTTGTGCAGTTATATGCAAAGGGTATAAAGAGATGCTTAACGAAACCGAGAGTACTTTATACTTCACATTATTGTGATATTTTAAGGGCTCCGCACCTCAAAAGGGAAAAACGGAACACTTCATTGTCCGTCCGTCTGTCTGTCAAGCCCCTTTTTCTCAGGAATGCGTGGAGGTATCATGTAGAAATTAATAAAAAATACGTAGGTCTACGGACCCCTGGAGCTCTTTTCGACACTCGCAAATAAATCGAAACCTATAGAGCACTTACCGTTGACCTAGAATCATAAAATTTGGTAAAAAGTAAGGTCTCACAGCACAAGTACGATGTATGTGAAAACATTTTTTGACTCTAAAATTTAGTTTGTTCTTGAAATAAACTCATTCCAACTAAGAAACCCTTCATTGTGCGTGATCCGACACGCACTAGGCTGGGTTTTGTTTTGTATAAATACCTAGGAAACTTGTGGTTACGGATATATCAAAGTTTCAACTGTACATTACTTTGTTTTCACGAGAACACGTTTCAAATGTTATATATTAACTATAAATAACCCCACAACTCTTGTACCGTTGCATGCAACTATAAACCACATGTTTTGCGTGCGTTACATTGTGCGCACAAAAATAAAAGTCGTTTTCCAGCAATCATTTTTATGCAATGTTACTTAGTTTGATGTACAAAATGCGTAGATAACGGCTATGTGATGGGTCTTTTTACATGTTATACGTTCCATTAAAATAATTATTAATGTCACACTGTGTAAACATTAATCAAAATCAATAAATTGTTAACAGCCAAGAGCGAAGATAAAAATGCAACGGAAACAACCGAAACGACGACTACAACTGCAGGTATTTAAATTTAAAATACAAAGGTAAAGTTTTTAATAAACGTAACAACATTAATAACATATAAAAAAAAAACAACATAACTAATTAAACAGTATAACACGGTTCAAAAAATTTTATTACTTTAGCGGTAAATTTTAAGATAAACTTTTTTTTACAGCATCTACCACAGGCAATGGCGAAGCCGCCTCCACGGCTGTCGCAACCACGAAAGGTACTATTGTCAATAATTATCTTTGCCGTTACGATTCCCGTCTGTGTCACTTACCCTGTGACTGATGAATACTGAACAATGTTATATTATTAGTAACGTCAGTGTTTTTTTTTATTTTAATGGAGTGCAAGTTCCACTTTAAGTAAATCATTCTATTGGCATCATTGCCTACTTTTATTATGAATGACTACCACAAAAACGCGTTGTCACTCATGCACTCACTTCAATATACGACAAGCAAGGTAAGTCAAGAACACGTCGAAACTTTTCTGATTGTGGTTGTGATGTTCAAGTAAAGCATTTATTTCAATAGTTTATTTAGTATCTCGTGGTGGCAGCAACATTCCGCCACTCAGTAACAAACGGACCGACCAGCGTCGTCGTGCTTAACACTTAACTTAATTGACTTATTAACTATCTTTGTTTTCCAGTCACTAAAGAAGTCAAACCAGAGCCGGAGCAAAAGCCAGAGCCAAAGCCAGAGACAAAACCAGAGCCAAAGCCAGAGCCAAAGCCAGAGCCAAAGCCAGAGCCAAAGCCAGAGCCTGAGCCAAAGCCTGAGCCAAAGCCAGAGCAAAAACCAGAGCCAAAACCAGAGCCAAAGCCAGAGCCTGAGCCAAAGCCAGAGCCAAAACCAGAGCCAAAACCAGAGCCAAAACCAGAGCCAGAGCCAGAGCCTGAGCCAAAGCCAGAGCCAAAACCAGAGCCAAAACCAGAGCCAAAACCAGAGCCAAAACCAGAGCCAAAGCCAGAGCCTGAGCAAAAGCCTGAGCAAAAGCCAGAGCCAAAACCAGAGCCAAAGCCAGAGCCAGAACCAAAGCCAGAGCCAAAGCCAGAGCCAAAGCCAGAGCCAAAGCCAGAGCCTGAGCCAAAGCCTGAGCCAATGCCTGAGCCAAAGCCAGAGCCAAAGCCAGAGCCTGAGCCAAAGCCTGAGCCAAAGCCAGAGCCAAAACCAGAGCCAAAGCCAGAGCCAACAGTGGAACCTAGTAATACAACATCATCGAGTAGCAGCGGATCTCAAAGTGGTAATTATGAATTTGATCGACATACAAGTTTTGTTACATACCAGTTGACATTATTACGAATATAACGCATCATGAGAAGACTATATCGATTGACGAGATTAAATAGCGTTTACCCTAGTCAGTTTTTGGATGGATGACAATTCTTAATACATAAGAAACGATACTTCTGATATTTTGATTCAATTCAAATTGTTATTGCAGAATATGAGAGACCGATTAATTTGATAAACTTCTAACCATTACCGTGTTACCTTGTACCCATAGACTGATGCCTTGTTAGCAGATACAACAACTTTTGATGATCGCTTTCGCAAAATAGTGGTGTAGGCTAAGCATCCAAATATTTTTACTTTTCCAGTTGCTAGGTCGGGCCCGGGAGGAGCAGCAAACACAACAGGAACAACTAAAGGTATCTATGCAGTTATACTGTTTTTTATATTTCCACAATAAATTAGTGTTATATCCATAAAAATTAGTCGAAATCACTTTCTAGTTACAAAGCAATTTGGACTAAATTTTATTTTAGAGTTGTAGGAGCATGGAAACTTTGTTCAAAATCCTCTGTGTAACAAAAATAGTTTCTCTGTAGAGGCTCACTCGCTAAAGGACATATCTGGAAACCATCTGCAAATCCGTTTGATAAAAAAAGTTTACTTGAGCGTCACGTTGTGCAGTTATATGCAAAGGGTATAAAGAGACGCTTAACGAAACTGAGAGTACTTTATACTTCACATTATTGTGATATTTTAAGGGCTCCGCACCTCAAAAGGGAAAAACGGAACACTTTATTGTCCGTCCGTCTGTCTGTCAAGCCCCTTTTTCTCAGGAATACGTGGAGGTATCATCTTGAAATAAATAAAAATACGTAGGTCTACGGACCCCTGGAGCTCTTTTCGACACTCGCTAATAAATCGAAACCTATAGAGCACTTACCGTTGACCTAGAATCATAAAATTTGGTGAAAAGTAAGGTCTCACAGCACAAGTACGATGTATGTGAAAACATTTTTTGACTATAAAATTAAGTTTGTTCTTGAAATAAACTCATCCCAACTAAGGAACCCTTCATTGTGCGTGATCCGACACGCACTAGGCTGGGTTTTGTTTTGTATAAATACCTAGGAAACTTGTGGTTACGGATATATCAAAGTTTCAACTGTACATTACTTTGTTTTCACGAGAACACGTTTCAAATGTTATATATTAACAATAAATAACCCCACAACTCTTGTACCGTTGCATACACCTATAAACCACATGTTTTGCGTGCGTTACATTGTGCGCACAAAAATAAAAGTCGTTTTCCAGCAATCATTTTAATGCAATGTTACTTATTTTGATGTACAAAATGCGTAGATAACGGCTATGTGATGGGTCTTTTTACATGTTAAGGCTCTTTCAAACAGGCGCGACACGCGACGCGACACAAAGACACCGCTCGTCGCGCGACGAGCGGTGTCTTTGTGTGACATTAATAATTATTTTAATGGAACGTAGAAAGAGCCTTTATACGTTCCATTAAAATAATTATTAATGTCACACTGTGTAAACATTAATCAAAATCAATAAATTGTTAACAGCCAAGAGCGAAGATAAAAATACAACGGAAACAACCGAAACGACCACTACAACTGCAGGTATTTAAATTTAAAATACAAAGGTAAAGTTTTTAATAAACGTAACAACATTAATTACATATAAAAAAAACAACATAACTAATTAAACAGTATAACATGGTTCAAAAAATTGTATTACTTTAGCGGTAAATTTTAAGATAAACTTTTTTTTACAGCATCTACCACAGGCAATGGCGAAGCCGCCTCCACGGCTGTCGCAACCACGAAAGGTACTATTTTCAATAATTATCTTTGCCGTTACGATTCCCGTCTGTGTCACTTACCCTGTGACTGATGAATACTGAACAATGTTATATTATTAGTAACGTCAGTGTTTTTTTTTTTATGTTAATGGAGTGCAAGTTCCACTTTAAGTAAATCATTCTATTGGCATCATTGCCTAATTTAATTACGAATGACTCTCACAAAAACGCGTTTTCACTCATGCACTCACTTCAATATACGACAAGCAAGGTAAGTCAAGAACAAGTCGAAACTTGTCTGATTGTGGTTGTGATGTTCAAGTAAAGCATTTATTAATTATATTTGTTTCCCAGTCACTAAAGAAGTCAAACCAGAGCCGGAGCAAAAGCCAGAGCCAAAGCCAGAGTCAAAACCAGAGCCAAAGCCAGAGCCAAAGCCAGAGCCAAAGCCAGAGCCTGAGCCAAAGCCTGAGCCAAAGCCTGAGCCAAAGCCAGAGCCAAAACCAGAGCCAAAACCAGAGCCAAAACCAGAGCCAAAACCAGAGCCAAAGCCAGAGCCTGAGCAAAAGCCTGAGCCAAAGCCAGAGCCAAAACCAGAGCCAAAGCCAGAGCCGGAACCAAAGCCAGAGCCAAAGCCAGAGCCAAAGCCAGAGCCAAAGCCAGAGCCAAAGCCAGAGCCTGAGCCAAAGCCTGAGCCAATGCCTGAGCCAAAGCCAGAGCCAAAGCCAGAGCCTGAGCCAAAGCCTGAGCCAAAGCCAGAGCCAAAACCAGAGCCAAAACCAGAGCCAAAGCCAGAGCCAACAGTGGAACCTAGTAATACAACATCATCGAGTAGCAGCGGATCTCAAAGTGGTAATTATGAATTTGATCGACATACAAGTTTTGTTACATACCAGTTGACATTATTACGAATATAACGCATCATGAGAAGACTATATCGATTGACGAGATTAAATAGCGTTTACCCTAGTCAGTTTTTGGATGGATGACAATTCTTAATACATAAGAAACGATACTTCTGATATTTTGATTCAATTCAAATTGTTATTGCAGAATATGAGAGACCGATTAATTTGATAAACTTCTAACCATTACCGTGTTACCTTGTACCCATAGACTGATGCCTTGTTAGCAGATACAACAACTTTTGATGATCGGTTTCGCAAAATAGTGGTGTAGGCTAAGCATCCAAATATTTTTACTTTTCCAGTTGCTAGGTCGGGCCCGGGAGGAGCAGCAAACACAACAGGAACAACTAAAGGTATCTATGCAGTTATACTGTTTTTTTATATTTCCACAATAAATTAGTGTTATATCCATAAAAATTAGTCGAAATCACTTTCTAGTTACAAAGCAATTTGGACTAAATTTTATTTTAGAGTTGTAGGAGCATGGAAACTTTGTTCAAAATCCTCTGTGTAACAAAAATAGTTTCTCTGTAGAGGCTCACTCGCTAAAGGACATATCTGGAAACCATCTGCAAATCCGTTTGATAAAAAAAGTTTACTTGAGCGTCACGTTGTGCAGTTATATGCAAAGGGTATAAAGAGACGCTTAACGAAACTGAGAGTACTTTATACTTCACATTATTGTGATATTTTAAGGGCTCCGCACCTCAAAAGGGAAAAACGGAACACTTTATTGTCCGTCCGTCTGTCTGTCAAGCCCCTTTTTCTCAGGAATGCGTGGAGGTATCATCTTGAAATAAATAAAAATACGTAGGTCTACGGACCCCTGGAGCTCTTTTCGACACTCGCTAATAAATCGAAACCTATAGAGCACTTACCGTTGACCTAGAATCATAAAATTTGGTGAAAAGTAAGGTCTCACAGCACAAGTACGATGTATGTGAAAACATTTTTTGACTATAAAATTAAGTTTGTTCTTGAAATAAACTCATCCCAACTAAGGAACCCTTCATTGTGCGTGATCCGACACGCACTAGGCTGGGTTTTGTTTTGTATAAATACCTAGGAAACTTGTGGTTACGGATATATCAAAGTTTCAACTGTACATTACTTTGTTTTCACGAGAACACGTTTCAAATGTTATATATTAACAATAAATAACCCCACAACTCTTGTACCGTTGCATGCACCTATAAACCACATGTTTTGCGTGCGTTACATTGTGCGCACAAAAATAAAAGTCGTTTTCCAGCAATCATTTTAATGCAATGTTACTTAGTTTGATGTACAAAATGCGTAGATAACGGCTATGTGATGGGTCTTTTTACATGTTAAGGCTCTTTCAAACAGGCGCGACACGCGACGCGACACAAAGACACCGCTCGTCGCGCGACGAGCGGTGTCTTTGTGTGACATTAATAATTATTTTAATGGAACGTAGAAAGAGCAAAGGCTCTTTCTACGTTCCATTAAAATAATTATTTTAATGGAACGTATAAAGATACGTTCCATTAAAATAATTATTAATGTCACACTGTGTAAACATTAATCAAAATCAATAAATTGTTAACAGCCAAGAGCGAAGATAAAAATACAACGGAAACAACCGAAACGACCACTACAACTGCAGGTATTTAAATTTAAAATACAAAGGTAAAGTTTTTAATAAACGTAACAACATTAATTACATATAAAAAAAACAACATAACTAATTAAACAGTATAACATGGTTCAAAAAAATTTATTACTTTAGCGGTAAATTTTAAGATAAACTTTTTTTTACAGCATCTACCACAGGCAATGGCGAAGCCGCCTCCACGGCTGTCGCAACCACGAAAGGTACTATTTTCAATAATTATCTTTGCCGTTACGATTCCCGTCTGTGTCACTTACCCTGTGACTGATGAATACTGAACAATGTTATATTATTAGTAACGTCAGTGTTTTTTTTTTTATGTTAATGGAGTGCAAGTTCCACTTTAAGTAAATCATTCTATTGGCATCATTGCCTAATTTAATTACGAATGACTCTCACAAAAACGCGTTTTCACTCATGCACTCACTTCAATATACGACAAGCAAGGTAAGTCAAGAACAAGTCGAAACTTGTCTGATTGTGGTTGTGATGTTCAAGTAAAGCATTTATTAATTATATTTGTTTCCCAGTCACTAAAGAAGTCAAACCAGAGCCGGAGCAAAAGCCAGAGCCAAAGCCAGAGTCAAAACCAGAGCCAAAGCCAGAGCCAAAGCCAGAGCCAAAGCCAGAGCCTGAGCCAAAGCCTGAGCCAAAGCCTGAGCCAAAGCCTGAGCCAAAGCCAGAGCCAAAACCAGAGCCAAAACCAGAGCCAAAACCAGAGCCAAAGCCAGAGCCTGAGCAAAAGCCTGAGCCAAAGCCAGAGCCAAAGCCAGAGCCAAAGCCAGAGCCTGAGCCAAAGCCTGAGCCAAAGCCTGAGCCAAAGCCAGAGCCAAAACCAGAGCCAAAACCAGAGCCAAAACCAGAGCCAAAACCAGAGCCAAAGCCAGAGCCTGAGCAAAAGCCTGAGCCAAAGCCAGAGCCAAAACCAGAGCCAAAGCCAGAGCCGGAACCAAAGCCAGAGCCAAAGCCAGAGCCAAAGCCAGAGCCAAAGCCAGAGCCAAAGCCAGAGCCTGAGCCAAAGCCTGAGCCAATGCCTGAGCCAAAGCCAGAGCCAAAGCCAGAGCCTGAGCCAAAGCCTGAGCCAAAGCCAGAGCCAAAACCAGAGCCAAAACCAGAGCCAAAGCCAGAGCCAACAGTGGAACCTAGTAATACAACATCATCGAGTAGCAGCGGATCTCAAAGTGGTAATTATGAATTTGATCGACATACAAGTTTTGTTACATACCAGTTGACATTATTACGAATATAACGCATCATGAGAAGACTATATCGATTGACGAGATTAAATAGCGTTTACCCTAGTCAGTTTTTGGATGGATGACAATTCTTAATACATAAGAAACGATACTTCTGATATTTTGATTCAATTCAAATTGTTATTGCAGAATATGAGAGACCGATTAATTTGATAAACTTCTAACCATTACCGTGTTACCTTGTAACCATAGACTGATGCCTTGTTAGCAGATACAACAACTTTTGATGATCGGTTTCGCAAAATAGTGGTGTAGGCTAAGCATCCAAATATTTTTACTTTTCCAGTTGCTAGGTCGGGCCCGGGAGGAGCAGCAAACACAACAGGAACAACTAAAGGTATCTATGCAGTTATACTGTTTTTTTATATTTCCACAATAAATTAGTGTTATATCCATAAAAATTAGTCGAAATCACTTTCTAGTTACAAAGCAATTTGGACTAAATTTTATTTTAGAGTTGTAGGAGCATGGAAACTTTGTTCAAAATCCTCTGTGTAACAAAAATAGTTTCTCTGTAGAGGCTCACTCGCTAAAGGACATATCTGGAAACCATCTGCAAATCCGTTTGATAAAAAAAGTTTACTTGAGCGTCACGTTGTGCAGTTATATGCAAAGGGTATAAAGAGACGCTTAACGAAACTGAGAGTACTTTATACTTCACATTATTGTGATATTTTAAGGGCTCCGCACCTCAAAAGGGAAAAACGGAACACTTTATTGTCCGTCCGTCTGTCTGTCAAGCCCCTTTTTCTCAGGAATGCGTGGAGGTATCATCTTGAAATAAATAAAAATACGTAGGTCTACGGACCCCTGGAGCTCTTTTCGACACTCGCTAATAAATCGAAACCTATAGAGCACTTACCGTTGACCTAGAATCATAAAATTTGGTGAAAAGTAAGGTCTCACAGCACAAGTACGATGTATGTGAAAACATTTTTTGACTATAAAATTAAGTTTGTTCTTGAAATAAACTCATCCCAACTAAGGAACCCTTCATTGTGCGTGATCCGACACGCACTAGGCTGGGTTTTGTTTTGTATAAATACCTAGGAAACTTGTGGTTACGGATATATCAAAGTTTCAACTGTACATTACTTTGTTTTCACGAGAACACGTTTCAAATGTTATATATTAACAATAAATAACCCCACAACTCTTGTACCGTTGCATGTACCTATAAACCACATGTTTTGCGTGCGTTACATTGTGCGCACAAAAATAAAAGTCGTTTTCCAGCAATCATTTTAATGCAATGTTACTTAGTTTGATGTACAAAATGCGTAGATAACGGCTATGTGATGGGTCTTTTTACATGTTAAGGCTCTTTCAAACAGGCGCGACACGCGACGCGACACAAAGACACCGCTCGTCGCGCGACGAGCGGTGTCTTTGTGTGACATTAATAATTATTTTAATGGAACGTAGAAAGAGCCTTTATACGTTCCATTAAAATAATTATTAATGTCACACTGTGTAAACATTAATCAAAATCAATAAATTGTTAACAGCCAAGAGCGAAGATAAAAATGCAACGGAAACAACCGAAACGACCACTACAACTGCAGGTATTTAAATTTAAAATACAAAGGTAAAGTTTTTAATAAACGTAACAACATTAATTACATATAAAAAAAACAACATAACTAATTAAACAGTATAAAAGGTTCAAAAAATTTTATTACTTTAGCGGTAAATTTTAAGATAAACTTTTTTTTACAGCATCTACCACAGGCAATGGCGAAGCCGCCTCCACGGCTGTCGCAACCACGAAAGGTACTATTTTCAATAATTATCTTTGCCGTTACGATTCCCGTCTGTGTCACTTACCCTGTGATTGATGAATACTGAACAATGTTATATTATTAGTAACGTCAGTGTTTTTTTTTTATGTTAATGGAGTGCAAGTTCCACTTTAAGTAAATCATTCTATTGGCATCATTGCCTAATTTAATTACGAATGACTCTCACAAAAACGCGTTTTCACTCATGCACTCACTTCAATATACGACAAGCAAGGTAAGTCAAGAACAAGTCGAAACTTGTCTGATTGTGGTTGTGATGTTCAAGTAAAGCATTTATTAATTTTATTTGTTCCCAGTCACTAAAGAAGTCAAACCAGAGCCGGAGCAAAAGCCAGAGCCAAAGCCAGAGTCAAAACCAGAGCCAAAGCCAGAGCCAAAGCCAGAGCCAAAGCCAGAGCCAAAGCCAGAGCCTGAGCCAAAGCCTAAGCCAAAGCCTGAGCCAAAGCCAGAGCCAAAACCAGAGCCAAAACCAGAGCCAAAGCCAGAGCCAGAGCCAGAGCCTGAGCCAAAGCCAGAGCCAAAACCAGAGCCAAAGCCAGAGCCAGAACCAAAGCCAGAGCCAAAGCCAGAGCCAAAGCCGAAGCCAGAGCCAAAGCCAGAGCCAAAGCCAGAGCCAAAGCCAGAGCCAAAGCCAGAGCCAAAGCCAGAGCCAAAGCCAGAGCCAAAGCCAGAGCCTGAGCCAAAGCCTGAGCCAAAGCCAGAGCCAAAACCAGAGCCAAAACCAGAGCCAAAGCCAGAGCCAAAGCCAGAGCCAAAACCAGAGCCAAAACCAGAGCCACAACAAAACCCAGAGCCAGTAGTGGAACCTAGTAATACAACATCATCGAGTAGCAGCGGATCTCAAAGTGGTAATTATGAATTTGATCGACATACAAGTTTTGTTTCATACCAGTTGACATTATTACGAATATAACGCTTCGTGAGAAGACTATATCGATTGACGAGATTAAATAGCGTTTACCCTAGTCAGTTTTTGGATGGGTGACAATTCTTAATACATAAGAAACGATACTCCTGATATTTTGATTCAATTCAAATTGTTATTGCAGAATATGAGAGACCGATTAATTTGATAAACTTCTGTCCATTACCGTGTTACCTTGTAACCATAGACTGATGCCTTGTTAGCAGATACAACAACTTTTGATTATCGGTTTCGCAAAATAGTGGTGTAGGCTAAGCATCCAAATATTTTTACTTTTCCAGTTGCTAGGTCGGGCCCGGGAGGAGCAGCAAACACAACAGGAACAACTCAAGGTATCTATGCAGTTATACTGTATTTTATATTTCCACAATAAATTAGTGTTATATCCATAAAAAATTTTCGAAATCACTTTCAAGTAACAAAGCAATTTGAACTAAATTTTATTTAAGAGATGTAGGAGCATGGAAACTTTGTTCAAAATCCTCTGTGTAACAAAAACAGTTTCTCTGTAGAGGCTCACTCGCTAAAGGACATATCTGAAAACCATCTGCAAATCCGTTTGTTAAAAAAAGTTTACTTGAGCGTCACGTTGTGCAGTTATATGCAAAGGGTATAAAGAGACGCTTAACGAAACCGAGAGTACTTTATACTTCACATTATTGTGATATTTTAAGGACTCCGCACCTCAAAAGGAAAAAACGGAACACTTCATTGTCCGTCCGTCAGTCTGTCCAGCCCGTTTTTCTCAGGAATGCGTGGAGGTATCATGTTGAAATTAATAAAAATACGTAGGTCTACGGACCCCTTTTTTTTTGGGTGGGAAACCATCAAATAACTTCTCCTGCTCTGGGCGGAGCGGGAGGGCGTGTCAGACTCTTACTGACTAAAACCCACCCGTGTTCCTTCGGTTGCCCTGTTGCCGGGGGCCACGATCTCCCTTTCGGTTTTCTTCGCAACCCCGGCAGGCATCGGCCCTAGCGGGCCCCTTCAATTCTGTTGACATCTCTTTGAGGCACGCGTGGAACACAACGCGCCGTCGACCCGGGCCTGGTCCTTATCGGACGGTGAGCTACCCATTGCTCACAGTCCGCAAGCCCGCACCTACGGTGGCCGGAAATCGGCTTGCGACTCCTGACGCCCTGAGTGTCTCCTCCTGCGGCGGTTAGGTGCGTGAGGGCGCGAAATTTGCCTCTCCCTCACGCGTTCCGCCTCCTCCTTCGCGAGCATTACCGCTTCGCAGAAGGAGGTGACAGCCTCCCATTGCCTCTCGCTCCGTACCATGGCCTGAACCAGGGCCGGACGCGAGAAATCACCGCCGCCGATCGCCTCCACGAGGACAAGGCGATGCTCCACCCAAGCTGGGCAGACCTCCACCGTATGTTCTACCGTGTCCTCCGGGCGATCCACACAATGATGACACCCGGGCGTTTCCTCCCGCCTTATCCTGTGCAGGAACCTCCCGAAACAGCCGTGTCCGGTGAGGACCTGCGTCAGACGGAAGGTGAGGACGCCGTGGCGCCTCTCTAGGCACTCCTCAAAGAGGGATCTTATCGCCGCAATTGTGGCGTGCCCAGCGCTGGGTTGCGACAATCGCACTCTCCATGACGCCATGAGATCCCGCCGGAGGTCTGTCCGCTGTGCCGTGATTTCTCGCGGCAGCAGAGTTAAGCCCCGGCGTTTCGCCTCCTCGCGCAACTGGTCTACGGACCCCTGAAGCTCTAAAAAAATTCAAGCTTATTTTGACACTCGCAAATAAATCAAAATCTTTAGAGCACTTACCGTTGACCTAGAATCATAAAATTTGGTAAAAAGTAAGGTCTCACAGCATCAGTACGATGTATGTGAAAACATTTTTTGACTATAAAATTAAGTTTGTTCTTGAAATAAACTCATCCCAACTAAGGAACCCTTCATTGTGCGTGATCCGACACGCACTAGGCTGGGTTTTGTTTTGTATAAATACCTAGGAAACTTGTGGTTACGGATATATCAAAGTTTCAACTGTACATTACTTTGTTTTCACGAGAACACGTTTCAAATGTTATATATTAACAATAAATAACCCCACAACTCTTGTACCGTTGCATGCTTTATGTACCTATAAACCACATGTTTTGCGTGCGTTACATTGTGCGCACAAAAATAAAAGTCGTTTTCCAGCAATCATTTTAATGCAATGTTACTTAGTTTGATGTACAAAATGCGTAGATAACGGCTATGTGATGGGTCTTTTTACATGTTATACGTTCCATTAAAATAATTATTAATGTCAAACTGTGTAAACATTAATCAAAATCAATAAATTGTTAACAGCCAAGAGCGAAGATAAAAATGCAACGGAAACAACCGAAACGACGACTACAACTGCAGGTATTTAAATTTAAAATACAAAGGTAAAGTTTTTAATAAACGTAACAACATTAATTACATATAAAAAAAACAACATAACTAATTAAACAGTATAACATGGTTCAAAAATTTTTATTACTTTAGCGGTAAATTTTAAGATAAACTTTTTTTTACAGCATCTACCACAGGCAATGGCGAAGCCGCCTCCACGGCTGTCGCAACCACGAAAGGTACTATTTTCAATAATTATCTTTGCCGTTACGATTCCCGTCTGTGTCACTTACCCTGTGACTGATGAATACTGAACAATGTTATATTATTAGTAACGTCAGTGTTTTTTTTTTTATGTTAATGGAGTGCAAGTTCCACTTTAAGTAAATCATTCTATTGGCATCATTGCCTACTTTAATTACGAATGACTCTCACAAAAACGCGTTTTCACTCATGCACTCACTTCAATATACGACAAGCAAGGTAAGTCGAAACTTGTCTGATTGTGGTTGTGATGTTTAAGTAAAGCATTTATTAATAATATTTGTTTCCCAGTCACTAAAGAAGTCAAACCAGAGCCGGAGCAAAAGCCAGAGCCAAAGCCAGAGTCAAAACCAGAGCCAAAGCCAGAGCCAAAGCCAGAGCCAAAGCCAGAGCCTGAGCCAAAGCCTGAGCCAAAGCCTGAGCCAAAGCCAGAGCCAAAACCAGAGCCAAAACCAGAGCCAAAGCCAGAGCCAGAGCCAGAGCCTGAGCCAAAGCCAGAGCCAAAACCAGAGCCAAAACCAGAGCCAAAAACAGAGCCAAAACCAGAGCCAAAGCCAGAGCCTGAGCAAAAGCCTGAGCCAAAGCCAGAGCCAAAACCAGAGCCAAAGCCAGAGCCAGAACCAAAGCCAGAGCCAAAGCCAGAGCCAAAGCCAGAGCCAAAGCCAGAGCCAAAGCCAGAGCCAAAGCCAGAGCCAAAGCCAGAGCCTGAGCCAAAGCCTGAGCCAAAGCCAGAGCCAAAACCAGAGCCAAAACCAGAGCCAAAGCCAGAGCCAAAGCCAGAGCCAAAACCAGAGCCAAAACCAGAGCCACAACAAAACCCAGAGCCAACAGTGGAACCTAGTAATACAACATCATCGAGTAGCAGCGGATCTCAAAGTGGTAATTATGAATTTGATCGACATACAAGTTTTGTTTCATACCAGTTGACATTATTACGAATATAACGCTTCGTGAGAAGACTATATCGATTGACGAGATTAAATAGCGTTTACCCTAGTCAGTTTTTGGATGGGTGACAATTCTTAATACATAAGAAACGATACTCCTGATATTTTGATTCAATTCAAATTGTTATTGCAGAATATGAGAGACCGATTAAATTGATAAACTTGTAACCATTACCGTGTTACCTTGTAACCATAGACTGATGCCTTGTTAGCAGATACAATAACTATTGATGATCGTTTTCGCAAAATAGTGGTGTAGGCTAAGCACCCAAATATTTTTACTTTTCCAGTTGCTAGGTCGGGCCCGGGAGGAGCAGCAACCACAACAGGATCAACTAAAGGTATCTATGCAGTTGTACTGTATTTTATATTTCTACAATAAATTAGTGTTATATCCATAAAAAATAGTCGAAATCACTTTCAAGTTATAAAGCAATTTGGACTAAATTTTATTTTAGAGTTGTTGGAGCATGAAAACATTGTTCAAAATCCTCTGTGTAACAAAAACAGTTTCTCTGTAGAGGCTTTCTCGCTAAAGGACATATCTGGAAACCATCTGCAAATCCGTTTGATAAAAAAAGTTTACTTGAGCGTCACGTTGTGCAGTTATATGCAAAGGGTATAAAGAGACGCTTAACGAAACCGAGAGTACTTTATACTTCACATTATTGTGATATTTTAAGGGCTCCGCACCTCAAAAGGGAAAAACGGATCACTTCATTGTCCGTCCGTCTGTCTGTCAAGCCCCTTTTTCTCAGGAATGCGTGGAGGTATCATGTAGAAATTAATAAAAAATACGTAGGTCTAGTGACCCCTGGAGCTCTTTTCGACACTCGCAAATAAATCAAAACCTATAGAGCGCTTACCGTTGACCTAGAATCATAAAATTTGGTAAAAAGTAAGGTCTCACAGCACAAGTACGATGTATGTGAAAACATTTTTGACTATAAAATTAAGTTTGTTCTTGAAATAAATTCATCCCAACTAAGGAACCCTTCATTGTGCGTGAGCCAACACGCACTAGGCTGGGTTTTGTTTTGTATAAATACCTAGGAAACTTGTGGTTACGGATATATCAAAGTTTCAACTGTACATTACTTTGTTTTCACGAGAACACGTTTCAAATGTTATAAATTACACATAAATAACCCAACAACTCTTGTACCGTTGCATGCACCTTTAAACCACATGTTTTGCGTGCGTTACATTGTGCGCACAAAAATAAAAGTCGTTTTCCAGCAATCATTTTTATGCAATGTTACTTAGTTTGATGTACAAAATGCGTAGATAACGGCTATTAGATGGGTCTTTCTACATCTTATACGCTCCATTAAAATAATTATTAATGTCATACTGTGTAGACAATAACCAAAAGCAATAAATTGTTAACAGCCAAGAGCGAAGATAAAAATGCAACGGAAACAACCGAAACGACGACTACAACTGCAGGTACTTAAATTTAAAATACAAAGATAAAGTTTTAAAAAAAACGTAACAACATCAATTACATATAAAAAAACAACAATTTATTAAAGCCCTGCATAATATTACATGCTTCAAAATTTTTTATTCCTTTAGCGGTAAATATTAAGATAAACTTTTTTTACAGCATCTACCACAGGCAATGGCGAAGCCACCTCCACGGCTGTCGCAACCACGAAAGGTACTATTTTCAATAATTATCTTTGCCGATACGATTCCCGTCTGTGTCACTTACCCTGTGACTGATGAATACTGAACAATGTTATATTATTAGTAACGTCCGTGGTTTGTTATTTTAATGGAGTGCAAGTTCCACTTTTAGTAAATCATTCTATTGGCATCATTGCCTACTTTTATTATGAATGACTACCGCAAAAACGCGTTGTCACTCATGCACTCACTTCAACATACGACAAGCAAGGTAAGTCAAGAACAAGTCGAAACTTTTCTGATTGTGGTTGTGATGTTCAAGTAAAGCATTTATTAATTTTTTTTGTTTCCCAGTCACTAAAGAAGTCAAACCAGAGCCGGAGCAAAAGCCAGAGCCAAAGTCAGAGTCAAAACCAGAGCCAAAGCCAGAGCCAAAGCCAGAGCCAAAGCCGGAGCCTGTGCCTAAGCCAGAGCCAAAACCAGAGCCAAAACCAGAGCCAGAGTCAAAACCAAAGCCACAACAAAAAACAAAGCCAACAGAGGAACCTAGTAATACAAAATCATCGGGTAGCAGTGGATGTCAATGTGGTAATTATGAATTTGATCGACATACAAGTTTTGTTTCATACCAGTTGACATTGTTACGAATATAACGTTTCGTGAGAAGACTATATCGATTGACGAGATTAAGTAGCATACCCTAGTCAGTTTTTGGATGGGTGACAATTCTGACTACATAAGAAACTGATATTTTGATTTAATTCAAATTGTTATTGCAGAATATGAGAGACCGATTAATTTGATAAAATTGTAACCTGTACCGTGTTGAATTGTAAATTATCCCTCATGAGGGATAACAGGGCTTGACGGCTGTCGACCATTTTGTTACCAATTGGTAACAGGCGGCCCCGAGCGGTTACATATTCACAACACACATCTATCCATCTCCCCGCAAACAAGTCACATTCCGGTATTGATGTCAGAAGAGCATTGAGCATATTAAGGGTCCGAACGAGGGGCGAGTTAGCTCGCGACACTTTGCGTGCTAACTCGATACGGTCACTTCGCGGCCTGAGTTGTTGTTTGGGCACAACAGGGACAAAAAGCCTCACCAACTGCTCCACTAGTTCCTGACAATCGGACTCACCCCACATAATACGGCATACAGTGATAACCAAGAAGCACTTACGCCTTACTTCGAGAGAATTAAAATTTTGTACTCCGAATAAAAAGTTTGTAGGATACAGGAGGGGGTAGTATCCGAAGAGTTTTTAAATAGAAATCTAAGGAAGGCCTTCTGGACTTTTTCAACAAGGAAAGCGTAAGTGAATTCGTAACGGTTCCAAATCACTGCAGCTGATTCGAGCTTACTCCTGACTAAGGTCATGTTAACTAGATTGGTCAGTGGATTGTTAAACTCACGCATATTTCAAATAACAAATCCTAAGTTTCCGGTATGATTCAGCAGCGAGCGTCCTCATGTGATTATAAAAAGTTAGTCTCGGGTCGAATAGTACTCCAAGATTTTTTATAGAAAGAACACGGGCTATCGATTCCTCGCCCAGGATGTATTGTAGATACCTAGAATTATGACTAAAAGACATAAAGCTGCATTTCTTATTGTTTAAAAGCAACTTGTTGTCAGTGTTCCACTGAAAGACAGAGTTTATGTCCTCCTGTAAAGATTCTGAATCAGAATCCTTTTCCACGCCATATATTAATTTAAGGTCATCTGCGTAAAGCAAATACCTATCATGTTTAAAACCATGGACCATAAGTCATTAACCATGATGCCAAATAGTTATGTTTCCAAAATAGTGCCCTGACTTACTTCAGACCAGGTGTAGTAAGGCGCGGACACAAGGCAACTATGTGATGTGGAACATATTGCTGACGATCCCGTAAGCAACTTGCATTACATACTTTTATTGTAATTTCGGACAAAGCCTATATTATTAAGTTTAGCGAGCAAGCAAAACATCGTTATCAACGCGATCAAACGCTTTTTTAAAGCCGAAATAAAGATCAAATCAACCTGTATGCCTTTGTCCAAGTGCTCCAAAATAAGATCACCAGCGTTAGGAGGTTTGTATTAACAGAATGGTTAGATTAAAAGCCAGGTTGAGAATCGCAGAGAAATGCTTATATCTGGAAAGTAATAAGCCTGTGTAATTCGACTCAAACAGTTTAGGGAGTGTAGAGATTATAGCTATTGGCCGATAGTTTTCTATGTCAGACGTAACAAGAGATTTAAGAATAGGTTACTCACGATACCTTCCAACGCTGCGTGTAATCGCCGGTGGATAGCGCCAGGTTAAAAATATGGAGAACCGGTGATTTTAGATACATCCTTTATTCGGTATAGGTTAAATATCAAAAACCGGACTACCTATTCAATAAGCTAAGTTGGGTTACAAGTGGACGAGAATGCGGGAGAAGGCAATGCTCACAACAACTCTCGACTCAGTCTCAGGGTACATCCACTTTTAGAGGCAGCTTTCGTTATGCGGCTTCAAAAATATGGAATAACCTGCCACCACCGATTAGGGTAATTAACACGATAGACGCTTTTAGACGACGCTTACGGCAGTACCTCATAGAAGCGCAAAGGAAGCTGGGTATGATCACACTGAATGTCTCAATTATACGATGTATGTAAGTGCCTGCCGACTTGTAAGTTAACCATTAATGAATTATGACAATGTGTTGGAACATGGAAGTCTGGCATCGTTCAAAACAGAATTTTTGTTCTGACTCGTTTCAAAGGATATCTTTATTTACATGTTTAACACTGGTCTATCATGCGTCGGTCTCATTCATTCATTTATCTGTCAGTCTTTGTTTGTATTGTTTTGCAATGTTATGCACAATCGCACTATTTATGTAAGTACCTTCATATTCATTAGGTATATTTTTTATGTGACACAAATCTATTTTATATAAGTATACATACACACGTTACATCATAAAACTGATTTACATCCGTCACATTTCACTCTCAGGTCCAGTTGAAAACCAGCGTTGAGCACTTAGTTGTCTGGCAATTTTGGGCCTTTTTGGTGCAGCCGTGAGGCACACTTCCATGCTAATTTCTTACATCGCCCTTTACACTTATTATTTGTTTTTATATTTTTTATCTGCTGTTTAATTATATTGTGTGCTTTAAGGTCTGTTCTAAATAAACGTATTTTCTTGCTTCTTTAATGATGTATGCGGGAATATTGTTTGATCCTAGAGTTTGGTTTGAGTATATTAATAGCCGTTTTTACATCACTAATTATTCTAGCAATTTGTACAAAGTTTCCACGGTTGCCTTGATAGTTACTATTTTGACTTTGATAATCAAGAAGAAGGACGTCCGACAAGAAAACACTTGAAAAGAATTCTGAATAAGCATGTGCAGCATCACTGCCACCATGATCTTTCCCATTATAATTCACCCCGGTTTCAAAACCACCTCTGGCTTTGAAGTTATTTGTATGTTGCCAGAAGACACGAGGATCACGTTTGAGTTTGGGTTGAATGTGCTTGATGCTATCGTATTATACAAGTGCGACATTATTTTTTTAATACTTACTTACTAAGCAAGGAGTAATTAATGTAATTAATTTGATTTAGAGATGACTTCCACTTACGATGCAGATCAATTTTACATTTAATGTCACTAATTAGTTCTGCTGTGAACCAAACTGGGTAACAACTACATGGTTTCCTAGATCTATGTTTTTTTAATACATATTCATCAAAAATTCGGTAAAAGATGTAATAGAAGCACAGATTTTCGCTTGCGACGTTGAGACTGCTGTAGCAGTATCAACGTCGCAAGCGAAAATCACCTTTTGCCATGATTTTTCAGATATGAGCTTGTACATTTGTTCAAAGTTTCCTTTGAAGAAATTCCAGTCCCTTTGCGTATCAAGGTTACTTGGATATTTTTTTCCAAACTCAATGGACGCATGGTATTGTCAGGAGTAAAGCCAACATCTAATGGCGGGCGATATGCGTCTCGACGTGGTACTAGACCTCCACCATCAATCTCTGCTACTGATCAACACAGCTAATGCAATCTGACACCAACACTATGTCCAATTTACTTTCTTGCGCATTCATCACCTCATTCCTCTCAATCAGACCATAAAAACTTAAAAATTAACTTAAATATTATTTGACGTACGATTATCGTTTAAATTCAAATCAACAATAATAATCACCGCACCTTTTAATGAATCAGTGATAGATTCCACTTTTTGAAACCAACACATATATATTTCGTCTGATGCCCTTGGATGGATATACACTACACAAACATATAAGGCAGAATCCTTTGTTTTGAAACTTGCCCACAAGTCCTCGCCAGCTTGTGTCTCCAGATCACAGCAGCGTGTCATCGTGATACCAGGTCGCACGGCGAGCAGTACGCCGCCGCTGACACCGGTGCTGCGATCCCGACGTAAAATACTCCATCCGTGGCTCGTAATCTCCGACTCAAGTACAGAACTAGTGATAAACGATTCTGTTACAGCTATTAAGTCACTGTCGAGTGTCAGGAAGTTATGGTTGATATGCTATGTGATGGATCTTTCTTCACCCTATATTTTGTATTAAAAATTTCCTTTCTTTAATTTTGAAACATATAATTACATTTTTTAAATATTTATCTAAAAACAAAAAAAAAACATTTAAAAATATAAATATAGTAGCCCACCGATGTCGAGAACAGGGTCCCAGTTACCGGTAATCAGGGCTCCTGAGAGAGGAACCTCCTAACAATACGCGCCGTGTCCAGGAGCACCGCTTTCTGGATCAAGCTGCCTAACGAGAGCCTCCTCAGGTGTTGGTCGAGGCTCTTGGCTATTATGCCATTGGCCGTCACGACTATCGGCACAATGATTGCTGTATCCACATCCCACATGTCGACAACCTCGCGAGCCAAGTCAAGATACTTAATCTGTTTATCTTTTTCAGCTTTCACGAGGTTCTCGTCATGCGGGACTGCTATATCATGTTTAATCATTGTGCGACGCTCTAATCGATCTATCACCACTATGTCTGGCTTATTGGCAACAATAGTCCTATCAGTGATGATAGATCGATCCCAATACAACGTGATATTGCCATTTTCGAGGACTGCGTCGGGCACATATCTATAGTACGGTACTTCCGATTCCACAAGACTGTATTTCAGAGCAAGTAGCTGGTGGATAATCCTGGCTACAAGGTTGTGTCTATGCAAGTAGTCTCCGTTAGCCAGACGAGAACAGCCAGATATAATGTGTCGGATTGATTCCCCGGGACGGTGGCATGCCCAACAAATTTCAACCGTGCATCCTTCACAATATATTTCCGGTAGTTGTTCGTCATTTTAACTTCGTCCATAATGGCAAAGACAAAACCTTCGGTTTCCCTAAAGAGCTCACCGAATCGCAACCAAGATACGGACACTAACAGGTCTACATCGGGCCTATGTAAGGCCCGATAATAGCGCCCGTGAAGCTCTTTGCTCTGCCATACCTCCTTGCGGTCATT
Organism: Omphaloscelis lunosa; assembly: GCA_916610215.1. Taxonomy (NCBI): domain Eukaryota; kingdom Metazoa; phylum Arthropoda; class Insecta; order Lepidoptera; family Noctuidae; genus Omphaloscelis; species Omphaloscelis lunosa. The sequence goes on from OU744247.1 coordinate 8,735,972, forward strand.
AGTATCTAATACTGTAGGTTTGCGTCAGTTCTCGTTAGCCAAGGATAGCGGGGTGAGGCCCTTGTCCACTGAGACCAGATCTCGGTGCATCCCCATGTCGGCTTCTAGGAAGTATTCCCTGAGACTAGATACATCACGGTTGTGCAGGGTCTTAGCATTTAAGAAGCCTCGATCTCCGCACTTCTGCGGGATATACTGTTTCATTACCGATGAACGTGGGTGATGTATCCGATTTGCGGTCAGCAGTGTGCGGACCCTCCTATCCAGGGCGTCAAGTTCCGTCTGAGTCCATTTGAGTATGCTGAAAGAGTAGTGAATATCAAAACCGGCATGACCCAACCCTTGAAGGCGCGCACCTTGTTTCCACCTGATAACATACTATTTAATACTTTATTCAGGCGGTTAAAGAAGCGCTCCTTCAGCGATTGCTTCATGTCAGCAGCATTGATAACTAACGCTTCCGACATACCCAAATACTTGTAGGTTTCGTTTGAGGAGAAGGATCTTAGGTGTATGGAATCCGAGAGGTGGGTATCCACGGATTCCACGATCTCCCCTCGTTTTACATGCATGACCGCACATTTGTCCACACCAAATTCCATCCTGATGGCGCCACTGAAAGTTTTAGTTACTTTCAGTAGCTCCAGCAGTTGCAAATTGTTGGGGGCAAAGAGTTTCAAGTCATCCATGTAAAGGAAGTGAGATATAGCCTGACCACCTCTCCTCAATCGATAACCTAGCCCTGAATTCTCCAGCAGTGTGCTTAGAGGATTCAAGGCTAGGCAGAACCAAAGTGGACTCAAACTGTCACCCTGGAATATACCTCGCTCGATCCTTATCGGCTCGCTATTCCTCAGGATATCTCGACATCCTGGATAGCGAAGCACTGTCCTCCATTGCCCCATACATGACATCAGGAAGGTTCGTAGAGTTGCATTTACTTTATACAACTCCAGCACCCTCATGAGCCACGTATGTGGCACCGAGTCATAGGCCTTCTTATAATCTATCCAGCATGTCGAGAGATCCCTTCGGGAACGATGAACCTGCTGGCTAATGGCCATATTGATGAGGAATAACTCCTTAGTACCGCGGGATCCGTTCCTACATCCATTTTGAGAGGCAGACATGATGGAGTTGGTGTCTATATGTTTGTTAATTTTAGCTCTCAAAATGGATGTAAAAACTTTATAGACCGTCGGTAGACAAGTGATCGGTCTATAATTTTTGGGTTCCGCAGTACTACCTGATGTATGGAGCAGGTGGGTTATTCCTGTCTTTAGAAAATGGGGCAGTGACCCTGACTCTAAAGCTGACTGGAACTGAGATGCCAAACGGGCGTGCGACCTTTGGAGCCACTTTATCCAAAAGTTGTGCAGCCCGTCCGGCCGTGGTGATTCCCAGTTAGTTAACGGACGAACTGCACGAGCTTCATCTTGGGGGCTGATGGTGAGTGCCCCCATTTCTGGTATTTGCTCGCACGCTCGTTCGATCTCCCTAGTCCAATCTCCTTCGGTGTGATTGACAGGCGCCGACCAGACGCTTCGCCAGAATGAACTCATGGCGTCATCATCCGGTAGGCGCATGTCAATCACACCTTGTTCCGGTCGCTCCCAAGCCCTGTAAACCCACCTTTCATCCCTCTGGAATGTGTTATTCTGAGTGTACCGCTCCACTCTCTGCCTGTATCGTCGAATTCGGTTTGCCCATGCACAGATCTTCTGCTTCAGGAAGTCGATACGCTCTGTGACGCGGGACAAATAATCTCGAGAACTGATATCAGTCCCTGAGAATGCCCGCTTCACAAAGCGCATCATCTGGGGCGGGAATTGCCCTCCCTGAAGCAGGTTAGCTTGCCGATGAGTACTCTAGCCTCACCGGTGCGACGCTCAATCCTGTCGACGATTGTCGCAACTCTAAGTGTCGCTAAGTCGGCCGCCGCCTGGTACGACGTCCCCTGCGCCAGGACCCAACGTGTTGTCAGCGTAACAAACGACGCTGACGCCGCTAGGGAGGTCGGCACGCAGCACCCAGTCGTATCCGATGTCCTATAGAAGCGGCCCCAGGACCAATCGCTGTGGGACACCGCACGACATCTCTCGCCGGTTCCATTCTCCTTGGTGACCGGGGTATGACGCCAAATCAGTATTTATACCTAGCTAGTATACCAACGCGACGACAATGTATATCTTACGACGTAATTCTGTGTAAATGGTGAAAATAAAATCTAACCTAACAGAGACGGGGTGCAAAAATGGTTTTGCATTTGCGACAAAGTAACGCCTATATCTACGTGAATGGTCAAAAAAAAATCTAACAAGAAGGGATGCAAAAAAAAATTAACTCTCCTCACTCGCTTTTACATCCTATTCCTGTTGTCTTAATTCTTACCCTAGTAGATTTTCCTACATTTATGTTAACAAACTTAATTCTATATGAATGGACTAAAAAGAAAAGTAGTAGTAGATACTCCTTCGTGTTTTTAATTAAGAAAAGTTATCTTAATTAAAAACACGAAGGAGTATTTTGTCGGTCTTACAGACCAATGCGCGGGTATAGAAAGGTTAAATCTTAGGTTATCTTAATAGATAAATGGAGGAAGAAGGAAAGTATAATGTCACACTGAAGCCGTAACTCCCCCGAAAATAATCCTGCCGGCGCATACGGTGGTGCACCGTTGTATCGTGCTGGACTTAAAAATACTTCTATTTTATTTTTATTTTCAGCCTCTGGTGATGCTGCAGGTGATTCGGTCGCTTACGGATCAGCAGAAGGTTTGCATTTATTTCTGTTTTTTAAATTAATAACTGCGGGTTAAAGGAGATGAATAAAATAATGAAGCCTCTTTGAAAGTATGCAGGCATTTCAATATCTTAAGGGGGATGCACTAAGGTAGCCCGCGAAATTCAAATCTTACGGTTTTTGCAATTAGCAGGTCAGTATCAGGTTGTATGTTGATAAAATTGAACCAATATTGGTTCACTGCTAATAAGTTCGTATTAAATGGGAAAAAACTAAATGCATGAGATTTGCTTTTCCGAATTTTAAAAGTAGGTAGTAATTGTAACATAGTATTGAATAAGGAGAAATTAGAATTCGTCGATATAACTGTTTTCTTGGGGATCACGCTCGACTCAAGGCTGCAATGGAGTCCTCATTTAACATCTTTTGCAGGACGGCTAAATTCAGCAGCATTATGCTGTGAGAAAAATCCGTCCGTTTACTGATGTAGATACCGCGAGGCTGGTCTATTTCAGTTTATGTCTTACGGTATTTTATTTAGGAACGGGCTGCAGATATCGAGTCTATTTTTATTCTGCAGAAGGGAGCCATCAGAGCAATATATGGCCTCCGTAGACACGATTCTCGAAGGGACTGTTTAAAGATATTAATATTATGACGGTACCTTGTCAATATATCTATGAAAACATCATCTACGTAAGGAAAAATCTTAAGTATTTTTAGTAAAAGAGGTGATAGACACAATCTATAAGACTAGAAATAGGGACCACTTAGTTCAACCGGGTTTCAGACTGGCTAAAGTAAACTCATCCTTCATGGGGTACTGTTTAAAATGTTACAGTAAAGTACCTCCCCACATACTCCAACTGAAAGAAACGAAATTTAAATTTTGTCTAAAACGCACACTATGCTGCCGAGCATATTATTAGTTGGTGGATTACATCGCTGATAAAAATGCTTGGCTCAGCGCTGGTCCAGCTCCTCAAAGGCGCATAAACTAATTTATTAGCATTGGAAAATATTGTTACAGGTGCTGAAGATTATTAAAACTATCTTTGCAAAATAAAATAATAAAAGGAAAAAAAATTAAAAATAAATTCAATTTTTTTGTATTGTATAATTGTATAGCACATGTGTGAGCACTGTGATCTTGTACATTCTATAAAGCTAGCATTTACTGGGTACGTCTTTAATTGTCTTGAGTGTGCCCTGGCAGCTGAGTGTATGTCATGCTCACTCAAATGTCTAGCTGGTGGTGGCGTGTGTGTTGATCATTAAGTTCCCTTCAAAATGGTTGAGTTAACTGGCGCTGATCAATATGTCATGTTCGTGAACGAGCGCCGCCAGTAGGGACTGGTCATCTCTTAGCTGCCACGGTTTATTTTTATTTTTTATTTGTTTTTATATTTTTATTACGGACGATTTTAACGTACACGTCTTTCTACATTGTTCTCACATGTATAATTTTAACATAAATGATGTTACCAATATTTTGTAACAATATTTTGATTTCAAAGAGTGACTGACACTCTTTGAAATCCAAATGGCGTTTCTTGCCCGTTCTTCTCCGTAGAAACCTACTACGCTTTGGAATGGGCAACTAGCTTCATCTTTCTGACTAACCAACCCCTTGACAATTCAAAAGTACCTGTAATTGCTTTATTTGAAATAAATTAGAGTTTAAAATAATTTGAGATTGATTAAAATATGATTCGCGACCGTAAAAAATATGGCTTTACAAAATTATAATCATTAGGATCAGTAAAACAACTCCTTAAATTAGAATAATCCTAATAATAGTTACGATTATGAGCTGAGAGAGTTGTATTGATATTTTTTATGATAATAATTCTATAAATAAATAATCATATTAAGATCAACATGCATCCTGATACTGACTTGCAAATTGCCAAAAAAGTAAGCAAATTTTAATTTCACGGGCTACCCTGACGCTTTTGCCTTATGGGGAAAACCAATCCTGCGACATCAAGTTGAAGCAGTGGCTTGCCCCCCTTCCCTCTAACTCACAGCACGGTATCACTAAAAGCAAATTAAATAAAAAGCCGTCATGTTAATTGTTCTGTCATTCTAGGAAACGAAGATACAAAAGACGAAGACTTAGCTGACGAAGACTCAGCTGACGAAGGCTTAGCTGACGAAGACTTAGCTGACGAAGACTTAGCTGACGAGGATTCAGAATGCGAAGACACAGCTAACGAGAATTCAGAATGTGACGACACAGCTTACGAGTATTCAGATTACGGAGACAAAGCTGAAGAGGATTTAGAAGATGGAGACAAAGCTGACGAGGATTCAGAAGATGGAGACACAGCTGATGAGGATTTAGAAGATGGAGACACAGCTGACGAGGATTCAGAAGATGAAGACACAGCTGACGAGGATTTAGAAGATGGAGACACAGCTGACGAGGATTCAGAAAATGGAGACACAGCTGACGAGAATCGGTGCGTCTACGGTGAAGAAGTACCAAATTATGACTAGAGGTACAAACATATTTTTATATATGCTCTTCTCTCCTACTATTTTACCGTTGGTCTGAGCGAGATATCATAAGATTACAGTCAATTCTAAACTAACAAAGACAGAAAATATTTCAACTGTAATTGCTTTCAATCATATTTTTGTCGTTTAGCAATTACTCTGTTGTCCCAGAAATATCTAAAAATATAAAACAATATTTTATACCCCCAAATATGAAGCTTGTAAATGTTTGATAAGGTCTGTCAGTTAAGAAAGCTGCAACAATCATCTTTGAATTTTTACAAAACAGCTATTGCAATGACTGTGAGAAATTAAATGATGAATTACAACTAAAGTTAGCCCAATGTCAAAAGCCGGTTAGAAATCAGAATCGTAATCTAACCAACTCCATATTGTTTCAGTTATTAGAATAAAAAAAAAGAAGAAGAAGACCAAGAAAACCAAAGACGTAATAAGAAATGAGCGCTGCATGAAAACGGACTCCGATTTTTGTTTAATATTGTATAATTATAAATATTCACGGTAATGGAAACTTAATTAATCACAATAAATTGAAGCAAGCATGATATTTTTTTTTTATTGGGTACTTTCTCTTATAACGCTACTTAATTTTTTAATACTTCTTGGATAACACCACTCATATATAAACAAGATGTAAAATCTAAATATTTGCACGGCTGAAATGCCGAATATAGTAAAACACTTAGATCCTAAAAACTTATGTTAGCTACCTATATTCTTTCAAATAAATATATTTCATTCATAATAATGGGTAGGTGTAGGATGACCTTCACGTTCATAGGTAATCGTACCTTAAATTAAAACCTGTCCATGACACCGCCAAGAATTCCCCGTCGTGAGGGCCCTCACGACGGGGAATTCTGCAAGTGCTAATGACGACCACCATAGAGCGCCCACTGAGGAAACCAAACTGGCTCTCCGCTAAATCTGGCCCCAACCGCACCAGCCGCCCGACAAGGCGGTCTGCAATGACTCTTTCAAAAAGCTTGCCCACCTCGTCGAGCAGCACGGTGGTGCGATAAGTGGACGGAGAGTCCGCAGGCCCGGTCTTCCTGATGAGGACCAGTTTCCCCGTCTTCCAACGAAATGGGAACTGGCTCCTCTCCAAACATTCGCTTAGTAGCCTGCGGTGAATACGGAGCCTGCGGTGCCTAGTGTACCGGCATCGCGCTGCAATGCACGCATTGCGCAGAGTAGTCAACTCTTGCGACTACCAGTACACCTGGCGTGAGGCACGTCTGGGCTGGACCCGGGGCATTGCACGTCACATATTTTGGATATGACCTCCCGGAACCACTCCACCTCGTCGTTGGTGTCGGCAGGCCTGTCCGGTGAATACATCCAGGCCGGCACAATCGAGACTTCCAGGAGGAGCTCCCGGTCCAGCTGCTTCAACGCCCACCGCAGATCACTCGGGGCCTGTCAGACCGGCGCGCTTGAGGTATGGGCGGAGATGTCAAACCGAATGTACCGGCAGTCAACGAGACGTGGCGACAGAGTAGGGCTGGTGAACATGATGTCCACCATTGATTCACCCCGCATCCGCACACACGTTGGGACAGAACCCCGGTTTATGACGACCAGGCCTGTCTCCAGAGCCCAGTCTTCCACCATCCGGCCCCATGTGTCCGTATACCGGGAATCCCAAGCCACATTCTTAGCATTGAAGTCCCCGGGGACGAGCACGAGAAGGGAACAGAGCTCGACGAGGACAACTCTCATCTCCACAAGGGAGTTGTGGAACTCGGCAAGAGATCGGTTTGGGGAGAAGTATACCTCTACCACGACAATCTCCGTGAACCGTGCTGCCTTGCAACCCCGTCCTCTCTTGACAACCTCGACAACCCTAATTTCGTCGGCTGCCGTTGGTACTTCGACCAACGGCAGCCGACGAAATTAGGGTCACTCAGTCGGTTAGGTTCGCTGCCCAGTCATCCCTGGGTGGGACAAAGTACGGCTCAGCGACCATGGCGATGTTAATCGACCACTGCACCATGCTCTGGAGTAACAGACCCTGGTCCTTAGCAGGCACGGGCTGTCCCTGCCCATGCTGCTCTCTCCCTACGGCACCTCTCAGGGGCAACTTTATTGCTCTAGTTGTGACCGGTGCTTCAAAACAAAATTCGGTCTAGCGAGCCATCTAAGGGCACACGTAAGTGATTTCGAAGGGTCGCCGTTATCGAAATAGGTAAGAAGGACTATATGTACATGGTCCTCATATGGCCTGACCAAGATTATGTCTGGACTTTAAAAGAGACTGACCCTTGAGTTTGTTTCGCCATTTCTTCTCAGTGATAGTCAGATATGAAATTTCGACTTCATGTAGTTTTTAGGGTTCCGTAGTCAACAAGGAACCCTCTTATTTTTGCCATGTCCGTCTGCCTGTCTGTCCGCGATCTAGCTGCAAGACTCTTAGTAATATAACGCTGTGATTTGGCATGGGTATACATATTAATCACGCTGACAAAGTAGTAAATTAAAACTATGAAAAAAAAAAATTCGTTACCTCCCCTACACGTAAAGTGTGGATGTTTTCTTTTTTCCTTTCTATTCCATAGTGTGGGGTATCGTTTGAAAGTCCTTCAAAAACATTGTGAGTCTGTGAAAACTATTTTTGGATACAGAAATCCGTTTGCGAAATATTAAGCTTTAAAGTGTTAATTTTTGTTAGAGTCAAGTGTCCCGCCCCCCTTTTTTTGGGTTGAAAATTCTGAAATAACTTCTCCCACTCTGGGCAGAGCGAGGGGGCCACGATCTCGCTTTCGGTTTTCTTCGCAACCCCGTCAGGCATCGGCCCTAACGGACCCCCTCAATTCTGCTAACATCTCTTTGAGGCGCGCGTGGAACACAACGCACCGTCGACCCAGGCCTGGTCCTTATCAGACGGCGAGGGCGCCCAGGGCGTCTCCTCCTGCGGCGGTTAGGGGCGTTAGGGCGCGAAATTTCCCTTTCCCTCACGCGTTCCACCTCCTCCTTCGCGAGCATTACCGCCTCGCAGAAGGAGGTGATGGCCTCCCATTTCCTCTCGCTCCGTACCATGGCCTGAACCAGGGCCGGACGCGAGAGATCATCGCCGCCGATCGCCTCCACGAGGACACGGCGATGCTCCGCCCAAGCCGGGGCACATCAGCGTCGAGTCAACGATGAAGTATCTGGGACTCGTCCTCGACAGCCGGTGGAATTTCGTCGAACACTTCCGACGTTTGGCTCCCAGACTGGAGCAGGCCGGGGCTGCGTTAAAGCGGCTCCTCCCCAATCTAGGGGGTCCAAACGCCTCCTGCCGGAGGCTCTACGCGGGAGTCGTGCGGTCCATGTACCTTTACGGGGCACTAGTGTGGGCGCGTCCACTAAGGCTGCGGCCAGCCCGACGGTTGAACGCGTCCCAGAGGGTCATGGCCATCCGGCTGGCCCAAGGATACCGCACGGTCTCCTGCGAGGCGGCGAGCCTCCTTGCCGGATCACCGCCATAAAGGCCGCCGCAAAGGTCCTCGCGCACATTTGGGAGTGGCGTGAGGAGGCGAAACGCCGGTGCTTAACTCCGCTGCCCCGAGAAATTATGGCACAGCAGACAGAGCTCCGGCGGGATCTCATGGCGTCATGGAGAGTGCGATTGTCGCAACCCAGCGCTGGGCACGCCACTATTGCGGCGATAAGACCCTCTTTGAGGAGTGGCTAAAGAGACTCCACGGTGTCCTCACCTTCCACCTGACGCAGGTCCTCACCGGACACGGCTGTTTCGGGAGGTTCCTGTACAGGATAAGGTGGGAGGAAGCGCCCGGGTTTCGCCATTTTGTGGATCGCCCGGAGGACACGGTGGAGCATACGGTGGAGATCCCGCCCCCTGCCAGCTAAACGGTTGGTTTTGGATATGTGAAATAAATAAGGGCAGTAGTTTATATAACGTAAAGTAGGTTGGCAGTAACGCTAAGTAGGCTTTACAAGTTAACGAGTAATAATCGACCAACTTATATTTGCAGTTGCAAAAACATGTTCTCCCATACAATCCGTCAGGGAGAACATGTTTTTTAACTGCAAAATTAAGGTTGTTTTTGAGATAAGTACATTTCAACTACGGAATCCTTCACTGTGCGTGATCCGACACGTACTTGGCTGGTTTTTTTTTATATGACGTATAAAAATGATTCCGATATCCTATTTACACAATAAAAAAAAAAAACTTTTCCAGTTGACAGCGATGCGGACGAATTTTTTGATGCCCTATGATTCTTACACCCTCCTCCCATCCCCCCTTTTTATACACTTGTACGTATAATTATTTAAGACTTAGCTTTTATATCATGTAAATATCAGCTTGGAAATTAAAATAAACAGTAAAATAATTGATAAGGACGTTCCCTCTATCTACTGCTAAATATTATTTTACAACAATATTAGTAGATAATGGTATACTAAAGTAAAATACGTGAAGGATATAATACCTACTCACGGATTAGATATAATGAAGTATATCTTATCAATTTTATTTAGATTAAACCCCTGCGTGACAACTCCAACTGTAATGTTTCATTCAAACGTTAGAATTTGTGTTTGAAACACTTTGATATAAGATTTCAACATCAGTTAAGTACATCAGTATTCAATACCACAAAAATCCAGACACCTAGCCACACCAGAATTTCCATGTAAACCCAAACATAATATGAATATTTGTGAGGAGATTTCACAAAATAACGGTGTGCACACGAACACGAAAACGTGGAATAATGAACGTGAATAGGCAATGTCTTTGTCCGTATATTGAAATCGGCTCAGCTCGACCACAGAGTAGTTATCTACAGAAGTTCAGCTTCAAGCGAAAGGGGACGCGCGTAGGCGGCGGCGCGACGATCTCAGTCTGTCTCGGTTGATATCCAGTCACGAGTGCGCTTACTCTCTGTGAACGTGAAGCGTGTCTAATATGTGTGCGTATGTTTTCGCTCACTGTATGGAGCGGACCTTCTGTATTCTATGTATTTTGTGACTCAACAACGTCATAAAAGCAAGATGTCTACATTCATATCGAGAAACTTCGTGAAAAATAGTCATATTGAGACGGTATTGTCTCACTGCATATTATTTGCACCCAATATTGAGTCGCTTTATTGCGGAAATAAAAGCCTAATGGATTTATTTAGATGAAACTTCTATGCAAAGATATTACACAAATAGCGCGAGTCAAAGTAAGTAGAGAGAATTTTGCTCTTTAAGAGCCTCAACCTCAGCTCAAATTCACTCCTTATTTCGCTCGCACGACTGAGTGAGAGCGAGACTAAGTGGCGCGGGGGAAGGCTCCAAGGCACCAATTGTTTAGGTAATTTCTTTTCACGACGAAAATAATAATAATAAAAAATATTATCTGCTTTTTAGTTAGTTCAGTTACTATGCAAAGTTTCATGAATTAATTTGAAGTATTTTTTTAATATCAGTGGTTTATTGTTCAGTTTAGAGTTACCTAACTTTGGATTTTTTTACTATCGAGAAAATTATATAGAATCGTGGTTTCGTCTACTTAATATTAATTCTCAACTTTACCATATATTTATTTCAAAATTAATGCTGGAGTATTTTCGATATAACGGAGGATCATACTAAGCAATTTGAGGTATTATAGACTCTTAAAGCTATACATGATTATTAAAAGATGCAAGTGTAATTGACAGCCAGTTGCAACACAGCGTAATATTAATACGGATACTAATTAAGGTCTGGTTTTAAGTACCTATAAATAAATGGCACGTTACAAGATAGCACGTGATCAATAGTAAAAAAATTCTTTCAGCCTTTTAAATATATAGTACTAGCTTTTGCCCGCGGCTTCTCTCGCGTGGATGTCGGCAAATGCCCCACGGCAACGTACCACCGGGATATTAAAAGTACCATATGTGTTACTCCAGGTTATAAACTATATGTGTGCCAAATTTCATCAAAATCCGTTCAGATGTTTTTGCGCCAATCCGGAACATATATCGAGACAAATAGACAAAATTTCTAAAAAGTATATTTGCGGCATCAGACTCATACCCACACCTCGTAGCAATTAACCTAACCTAACCTAACGTACTATAGACTAGGGAACGTTGCGGCGGGTCGAACGGTTCGGCTATTGCATTTTTATACTCGTGATAACTTTAAAATTTAATGTCCGATTCGAATGAATTAAAAAATATTTTACTGCTACATAAATAGCCTTGATGATAAAACTATTTATTTGAATAAGATACTACGATACGAATGTAACCAACTTTTGTTTCTACCACTGATCTAATTAATTTTTAGAACAAATAAGCTGCTATTGTGACTTAACTATGATAGCAAGAAATATTCTGATTTAGACTTTAATGTAGGTAATAATGAGTACTTTAATCTTATGATACATAATTTTTTTGTATCATCAATAGTTTTCTCAGCGCACGCCAAATAATGAATGTTATAGGCTAAATTTTGCTACTTTGGGTTACATTATTGGAATTTTCTTAATTTATTAAAAAAAATATAGATATTTTTTTAAAATAAATTATAGTTTATGTTATTTCGTGATAATTTAGCTTTCTAACGGTGAAAAAATGGTTAAAATCGGTTCAGAAATTTCGGAACTTATTCGGTACAAACAAAAAATCTTTCCTCTTTAAAATATTATATTATTTTTAAATGTCTTAGACATATCTCGGGATCCTAGGGTCCCGGACCTTTGGAAGGCATACGAGAGGTCAACTCGCAGAGGCCCCTTAGACATTTTTAAATGTTGAGGCACCAACCGACGATTATCCCTGTTCGCATTATGCAAGGGTACCCAAGGAGAACCCCCGGTTGGTGTAGGACTATTACAGGATATAGAAACAAAGATATTGAACTATGGGTTTGGGTGGCTAAAGTGGACTGGTTACCTGGAACTATGGAAGGACTATGGCCCCTGCCTGATCAATGTTTATATGTACACGGATAAAATGGCAGGGGGTGACTTGCACATTCAATAATGGGCCCCCGAAAACGGTTGCTAGCACAAAGTGTCATAGCGACAAGGAGGCAACATATCCTGAGATGCTTATGAGGAGTGGAGATGTATTTCACGGCTGTCAGGACAATCCCGGAAGTACGGTCAAGATCCCATCATCATCATCATCATCTTACTGGAATACTTCTTTCCTCCGAACACGTTTGCTCTTGCGAATCTCTACTCAAGCCGCCAATAAAGGCAAGAAAGAGGTGGGAGCTCTGTTCTTCGTCAGTGCTCACTCCAGCCGGCTAATAAAGGCAGGCCAGAGGTGAGGAATAAGATTTCTCCCGGGGGATAGGGTTCGTGGGGTCGCTACTGCCAACAACAGCTCGCCACATGCTGCCCTGTGGGTTTCGGTATCTCTCTTGGTCTGGCTCCTCACCCTAGACCTGTTTCGGCAAAGTAAACTTTACCGGCACAGACCTACAGTTCGGAGCGCGCAAGCCTCATCACGACGTCAACGTAGAGATACGGCGGTGGGGATATTATTATTATATTAAATATCTTCTATTCTTTGACACTTCTCGGGACCCTGGGGTCACGGACCTTTGGAAGGCGTACGAGGGGCCGCAGCCAACTCGCACAGGCCCGTTAGACATTTTGAATGAAATGAGGCACCAATCGACGGTTATCCTGTGCGCGCTATTATATATATTATTATTTTTATATATCTCGGGAACTTAGGGTCCCGGTCTATTGGAAGGCGTACGAGGGGCCGAAGCCAACTCGCAGAGGCCCCTCAGACAATTTTATATGAAATGAGCACCATATATATTATTATTATTAGCAGATTTCTGATACGATAACGGATACTAGGCAATCATCTTTCTAATGTGTGACAGTGAAAGGAATAATCAATACAAAAAAATAATATTAATAAAATAGAATCGAAAATGTATTCCACGACCATTTTTAGGGTACCGTACCTGAAGGGTGCCAAACGGAACCCTATTACTAAGGCTCCGCTGTCCCTCTGTCTGTCTGTCACCGGGATGTATCTCATGAACCGTAATAGGTAGACAGATATAGGCGTAAGAGTTGTAATGTCCACAGATTGGGTATTTCTAATGCCGCTATAACAACAAATAATAAAAATAAAATCAAGTTAAAAATTGAAGGGGAACCATACAAGAAACGTGGTTTTTTTCGAGTTTTTTCTTAATATTATACAGTGGTATAGAACCCTTCATGTGCGAGTCCGACTCGCACTTGGGCGGTTTTTATTATACGTTATAGTGAAAACTGTTATATATTATAGATCACGATCACAATAAATAAAAGTGAAATACTTCATAGGAATAAAACTGTTATTAAATTAATTACTCACGAATATTATGTTAACTTCATTTTATTTGCTTTTCGTTTTCTTAAAACACCCGGACTTTGTTAGCTATCGTCCAGTCACTCGTTGGGCAAAATGGGCACCCAACGCTGGGCTTACGTCGTTTTATTTATTTTGCCCTTGGGCTTACTAGCGACACCCGCAAGTGAGTTTGGATTTCATCACTTTTAAAAAAAGAAATTATATTCGTACAGAAATTATCTTCAATGTGGTCTGGATTCTTGGAGTGATTGAACTTACGGTACTGGGTTCTAGAAGAAAAGGAAGTTTACATAGTTTTCTGTTTTTTTTTTAACTCATATATGATTTCTATTGAATGCCACTCAGGACACAACGGACCCAGATTGAAGAAGAACATTTATAAAATGAGGGTATCTGGGTTCGTTCTCGTGCTCTCCGGACCCTTTTTAGACCATCTGAGTAACTACAATTTTAAATACTTGTAACGGATTCAAAATTATACTAAGTTTATGTATTTTAGATAACAGACGCTCCCGAAATTCGGCTGCTGCCCACTCAGGTATTTCATTTTGTTATCTCATTTCCTATTACTTCATTGGATACATTAACGTCCACTAGTGTTTTGAGTGACCTATGCTTATACTTCAAAAAAAAATCTAAGCGCCGATCACACGTACCACAACCACGCCACAATCACATCCACAACGACAACATGTGGATGGGCGCTAATTTGTATGAAAATTAATAGTTTAGTCACGAACCACATTTGGCCGTCAAAATCACCCGTGTACCGACCATGTCACAGTCACAATGCAACCACTGACACTCAATACAGTGACACTATTCACACGTAACCACTGTATGCCCACATTTTGTTGCTACTATGTGGTTTGGTTGTGGTACGTGTCGTCAGGCTTGATTTCACACAATAATTCTAAAACGAATTTGTTATTTTTTCGAGTGCATCGGTGCAGATTTCGGTGAAGAAAAAGTAATTATTAAAAAATTGTAAATTATGTTCTTAATTAAATGGTGATTGTATATATTTTTCCCCAGCGAAATCAACGTGTATAAGCAGTTGCAGATCGGATGCACCCTCAGTCTAGATACATTGGCATTTTGTTGCTCGTCCATAATTGCATGAAGTGGTCCAAACTAGTGCAATTATTTTACGGCCAAACCATCGATCAAGTGATCGATGGGCCAAACCCAATAACCTATCAATCACCAGTTTTAGCGTACTGGAGATAAAAACCCATCCCATCTATGGTATTAATGTCCCAATAATCTGTCAGAACATAAGGAATGTTACAGAATTGTGGGACGACATTCAATGATAGATATAATTATACTGTGTACCATCAATAGCGATCTGCCTTTTACTGAAAATAGGTTATTGGGTTCTGCCGAAAAATGGACACATTAAGAGTGTTAAACCACTTTATGTATTAACTGTGATATTAATAGATAGCTATCTATATCTGAGGAAGGCGTTGTTAAAATAACTAAACCTTTGCTATTTTGCTAGAAGTTTATCTAAACTACTATTATTAATAGAAAAGATTTGATTTTTTGTATGTTTTCTATACTAATATTATAAGGAAAAAAGATTTGATTATTGTATGTTTGTTTGCAATAGATAACCCCAAAAAATACTGAACCGATTAAAAAATTATTTTACCTATAGAAAGCTACATTATCAGCGAGTAACATGGTTGTATTTCATCGACTTCCACGCGAACGAAGTCGCGATCGGAAGCTAGTTTTTTTAATATTTGTATCTTCTCACGAACATTATTTACTAATAGAGGTACTTTTCAAATACAGCGGCTTCTGGGGCTGACGGCTCTTCAATTGCTTTTGCTGGAGCCGAAAGTGGTAAGTCATTTTGTTTTATATCTTTAGTCCCTGGGCGACCGAGCTCTGCTATGGTGAAAATAGAGAATGCTCATTTAATAATCAAGGAAAGTTCATACTAATTCCATGTATAGTACATAAGTATTCCATGCTGCCATGTCATTATTCTAAGGTCAGCCATCTTGTTTTAAACTTTGGGTGACCGAGCTCGGCTCGGATGAAAATTCTTTATCTGCGAAAAATTCATTCTTTTTAACATAACATAACATAACATCACGCCTTGTTTCACCGAAGGGTTGGGCAGAGGTGTCCGTGTAGCAGGTTCACCCACATTTCGCCAGTTATGTTTTAAGTTTCATGTAATAGGGGGCGAGCCTATTGCCATCAACCGGGCACAAATCCGGGCTGCTACTGAGAAATTTCAGATAGAAAAACCCAATAACACTTTGCCCGACCCGGGAATCGAATCTAGGACCTCAAGCTCAGCAGTAGCGCTTGCGACCACTAGACCAACGAGGCAGTTAATTTTCTTTTTCTTGGATCAATATTATAAAACGTTGCCAATCCCTTCAAGTGCGTATCTGATTTTTTATGGCGCACTCACACTGACTGTTACCCTAGATGGGATGCTTAGTTACATATCACAACACTACTTAGCAAAACTTAAATTACCATAATCATAGACCCGGAATCATAAAATAGGATAAACCATCAAAACTATTACAGTACACGCTATATCAAGGTATGTATTTCCGTACAATGAGAGGTATAAACTGGAAATTTTTAGCTTGACGTGTCATAGTGTGTACTAACCTACCACCTTTTAAATAATATCGAGGGACCGAATATGAGGTATCATATCTGGGAAAATTCGTTTTCTCTATTTTCACAGCTTCGGGAATATGATACCAGGGTGGTATACCTGAACGATAAGTTATCTATTTTCATCCGAGCTCGGTCGACCAGGTACTTTGTATATTAAATATGCTACAGGTTGTAACCTGGACCTATCACTTAATCGTCAACTATGCATTCTGTACATCAAACTAAATAAGGGTGTATTCATGTAGAGCGCTGGTAATCGGCGCCAAGATACCAGCGCTTGTCGGTACCGACAAGCACTGGTTGTCATCGGTGGTCGCCACAGGCAGTTTTTATACTTTTTGCCAAATCAGCGCGCGGCGCCAACTAATCGGATAGGAACTTGTCAGCGCTTATCAGAGCTTTATCAGCGTTCTACATGAATATAACCTAACATTGTGCAGAATAATTAAAGCGTCTTTTTACAATGCAAGCAAACCGCTGCAGTTTTTAAGATCTCTTTGGGCTGTACTCAGGTCTGTCCTATGCTACCAGACCAATGAGCCGTACGTGAAAAGTCGTCGGATGACTGTGGTGTAAAACCAGTGGGTGACCTTGGAGCTAATCCCTCAATTCCTGCCAAGCAGTCGCTTACACTGCCACAGGCATATGACGGCTTTTGTAGTGATATAGTTCGTGTGTTTTGCGCAGTTCAGTTGTTTGTCCAAAAAGATGCCCAGGTATTTGGTTTCAGTTGAGAGGCTTAGGGTTGTTCCAAAGAATCGTGGTAGTTTTAGTGTCGTCAATTTTCTCTTTTTTGTGAAGAGAATCAGTTTGGTTTTTGTAGTGTTCACTGAGAGTTGGTGCTTGTTGCATCATTCGTCTACCATTTTCAGGGCTTGACGCATGAGATTGCATAGGATGTTTTCGTAGGTCCCGTTTATTATTATGGTTATATCATCGGCGTAGCCTACGGTGAAATCTAAGTGACACAGGGACACTGATCTTCTGAGATACAGGTACTAACCTAGTTTAAAGGTCAGGGTTTTAATGTATTACTACCTAGCATAAGCCTCTCAATGTATGTATTTCTACTATACCATTGTAATAGTTTTTTAGGCTTAGTTCAATAAAGATTTATTTATTATTATTATTATAAATAACCTTTGTCATTCAGTGTTTTGATGAGACTGTCTACTACCAGGTTTCATAGCACTGGCGAAAGGACGCCCCCTTGTGGGCAGCCCTTCGCAACGTGACTTGCACAGCTCTCTGTTTGAACATGTTGTTGATCTAGCCATTCAGGGTCGAGTCTATGCCATGTCGGTCTAGGGCCACCTTTATACTGTTAAACATGGTTTTGTCAAAGGCGCTCTCGATGTCAATGAAGGCGGCTGGTGCTGAGCATTTGTGGTCCACTGTGCATTCAATTTTACCAACCACGCTGTGCAGCGCTGATTCTATTGATTTGCCTGTGAAGTACGCATACTGTTGATTGTGAATTTATTTTACCCAGAGAGGTCCGTCTCGGATGTGCCGGTCACAGAGTCTCTCGAAGGTTTTAAGGGTTTTCAGTAGGAAAAATGTAAGGCTTTATAGGTCTTTGGGTTGTGTATAATCGGTTTTACCAGGTTGGGGTATGAAAATGACTTTCAACTCGCGCTATGCGAGAGATGTGTGTCTAAGTACTTTGCAGGCTCGATATATCTCCACCAGCCATGTTGTCAAATAATCCAACATAGCTGGCAAACCCCCACTGCAGCAGAGCTGGGAAGATGCCATCCTGCCCTGCCGACTTGTATGGCGGAAAGGTATTGATAGCCTACTTTACTCGCTCTTCTGTCACTATGTGATATTACTATATGATATTATTATTTTACTATTAAGATGACAGACAGACAAATGAAATTAGTAAGTAATTATGTATCAAAAAATTGAAAAATAATATACAATTTTTAACTTTATAGGTTCTGGCGGAAAAGGCGGAAAAAGTTGCAGTACTGCACAATCCTATGCAAGTTCATTCAGCAGTAAGAATTATTAAATTACAAATATTTGAAAAGGTTTAAACGTTAAGTTACTTAAATATAAAAGCCATGTATCATTGCAGGAGGAAATGGTCGAAGTTCAGCCCAATCAGGAGCATTTTCAGATGCTGGAAAAGCCAGAGGTAAGAATTTAAATATACAAGAATTATCAAACAACATTTAACTTTTTAAGACGTTCTTAAAAATATTTCTGTTGCTGCAATACACCTTAAGGTAACGTAGACAGCATGAGATTAACGGCGTCTTAAAATAAATTGACTCTTTTCAGAAGCCATCAATAACAATCAAACGTTGAAGTGTTAAGGCTCGTGCAGACTAGCGCGACTTGTCGCGCGGCGTGACACCGGTAAATGCTCGACCATGAAGTTTTCTTAGAAATCGTTTTATTAGACTCGTGTCGCGCTGTCGTGTCGCGCCAGTCTGCACAACGCTTTAAATTCGACCGATATGTTTATAAGCTAGCTGTTATACTACTTTTTATGTTTCGCTAAATATTAATACCTTATGTTATCTTGATAACCGATACTGCGTCTCATAGTTCACTATCAATCTATTTCTTTTTCTATTATTTTAGTATTTCTATTCCACTACTTGCTTTTCATTCTGAGTGGGAAACCGATGACTTTGCACTCCGGTGGGAAATATAGTTGCAAAGCTGAAACTTATAGGAATTGACGGAAGGACATCATCGAGCCTGCTGAATTTGACTTAACACGGGAAATCTCACCAGGCACAGACACCGGAAGGATTGACAAATTAACAACTCTTTCTTGAATCGGTGGGTGATGGTACTAGAATGAAAAGCAAGTAGTGGAATCAAAACACAAAAAAAAAATACAAAAAATTTAAAAGACAGTCCGATCATAGTCAAGATATAAGTAATATATAAGTCCGAGATAGTCAACTAAAATTTAAAATATCAAGGTGGTAAGTAAAGTGGTTCAGATTGCAAATAATGTTGTTTAGTGAAGTAACATAAAATGTGCGCATACGAGCACCATGCCTTAATTAATTTTACCTTCTATTCTTCTATTCAGGATTTGACAAAAAATCAAGATTCCCCTTCCGTAAAGGTAAATATTTTCTTTTCTACATTTTATTAATATTGTTACGAGCTGGGTATGGGATGAATTAATTACTACCAATCAGACAATTAAATAACTTTATTAAACACAAAACACTTAAAACTTAATCACAAATACACCACTGATCACTATTCGCTCAGATATCGCACTTCTAGTTCACTTCGATTCGCTTCGTTGTATCGCCTAAATCAGACTGACTCATCGTGTGTCGGCTCTCTGCTTTTATACCGCCAATATTCACGAACATTCCGGCGGTGTGTAGAACGGTTCCAGAAAAACATCAACAAATAAATATTACCAGGAAATACAAAAGTAGTAGGTATAAAAAAATAATAACCTACTTGTACCGAATAAAGAAGTAGGTACTTTATGCCCTCGGCGTACGGTCGAAATTACAAAGACAATTCCTAATATTTTTTTATAAGTAGTTACCTACTTAACTTCAAACTAATAATAATGGAATGCTTCTCGAAGTTTTTAGCGTAAACACACTGATCACGTGCTTTCTCGAAAGATCTCGTACGTACGACGTAACAATATTTTCTGTTAGATAGGTTGACATTTTCATATAAATAATCATATCTTAATACGTACTGTACTAAAAAGAAACTTATTGATTTATTCAATTAACTGAACTTAAAAAACACAAAAGCACAGGTTTCCTTATTAAACTTAGCTTCACGGTGGGTTTGACGAGCGGTATGGCTTTCCCGCCCCGACCCTTGCTCGAGCAAACCTGCGCTTCTGAGCCTGTAACTTTAAATTCCGCTAATAATAATATTAATCCGATCCAGCCTGTCCCTTGCTGTCCTCCACCAGCAACGCCCTAAGCCGAGGTCCGTACCCGACAGGAGGAGCCCTTAGCACGTAGTAGTTTCTAAGTTTTATGCCCTGGGTGGAGGCCTTAATTTGTTGAGGCGGCCACAGGAAAGTCCGGTGTTAAGCAAACGACAACCTATTAGGTTGATCTACAAAATGCCATACAAAAAAAAAAGACTGTATGGCTCACTCTGCGTCCAGCGCTCGGTGTGGCAACATACCCTGTTCGGGTTCGCGACAAGTCAATTGTCATCCTGAGGATGCCTCGTTGAGAGGTGAAACACTTCTCGGTTTCTTTCAGGGTTTATTATGGCTCTTTAGAAATAACTAAGTGGAACGGGTTACTAAATATATCCACTTCTATTGTATTTTATAATGGATTTCCGCAAGGTCACGCCTGAATCATTTAACTATCTATTAAAGATATTTTGTAATGATTCAAAAGCTGACAGAGAAAATGGAGATGATAATAATGGGACTCAGAGGCAATAGCCGGCGCTTACAGCAGTGGTAAGATATGATATATTATTATAAAGTGCTCATTGATTAAGCTAACTAGCTTTTTATCGTTGAGAGCCACATCTGCGGCAGCTATAATTCAATACAAGAATGGAAAAACAATGGGTTTCCTTTCTTTTTTTCTAAATACCATCGAATATTAGAAACCAAAATAGGTAATAACTCAGGCATTCAATAAACCCAAAAGTTTACATCTCAATCGTGAATGTTGAAATCGATAAACGAACGAAAAAAAAATACAATAATAATATAAGTAAAATAAAAAGCCATAAATTATGCTAATAGTTTAAAATTAAATATAACTAATAGCTAAAAGATGTTGTCGAAATATTTCTCCACATTGCTGTCGACAGTTAGCGTGCTCGAAAGACTGGCGGTATTGCCACGTTGGATGGCAATGCTCACCTTTGCATTGCTTGCTCTAGGCCTGTCGGCAACCCACGGCTCGCGAGCTTCACGCGGCTCTTTAACCTATAGAGTGCGACTATGTACAAATGTCGATGACTTCGAGCGTAATTACGCGCGGGGGTCGGTTTGGTCATTTAGCAAGATACCAAGTTTTATTCAAAATTCAAACTATATTTCAAAGATTTATTTCCGAACTATTTTCCCCCAAAAATAACAGGACATCGAAAATTAATCATTTACTGATCCTTTCAAAGTGTTCCAAGATTAACTTGTTATTATCAGCCCATATGATGATAATGATGATGAAGGCATCCATCCTACTTCTTAGGAAGTTAATGAAGGGAGGAAGGAAGCGTTGTGGACTGAAGGAGAATGGGAGTTTTAAGGATTAAGAAAAGTGTATAGAGACATAATACATCTTAGTCGTTATAGTATTGATATTTGGCACCATTGACTAATTAGTTTGCCGACCACTGCCCTAGGCCAAAGTAAAAGCCGAAATGAATAATGGTAGAAATTAAGGGTCCCATTTTATTTCAGCTTCTGGTGGTAGAGGATTATCATCAGCTATAGCAGGCGCTGCAAATAGTAAGTAAATTAGAATTTATTGCTAATACACACCTTTAAATAACTTGGTTAAAAATCGTGAACAAGCTGAGTAGGTAGCTACTACATAAAGCTATTACAAAAACTATTTGATACAAAAGTTTTTCAAATGCTGGAACAAATTTTTTTTGTAAAAACTCTCTTGATGATATTACTATTAAGATGATAGACAGACAAATGAAATGAGTAAGTAATTATATATAAAGAAATTGAAAAATAATATACAATTTTTAACTATATAGGGTAAAATATATTTTTTTTTAACGATATAGGGTCTGGCGGAAAAGGCGGAAAAAGTAGAAGTACTGCACAATCTACCATACATGTGCATCTATCATCTATCTACTATGCAAGTGCATCCAGCAGTAAGAATGATTAAATTATAAATATTTGAAAAGGTTTAAACGTTAAGTTACTTAAATATAAAAGCCATGTATCATTGCAGGAGGAAATGGTCGAAGTTTTTCACAATCAGGAGCATTTTCAGATTCTGGAAGCGGCAGTGGTGAAAATTTAAACATACAAGAATAATTTATCAAACAACACATAACTTTAAGACGTTTCTTAAAGTATTTCTGTCGCTGCAATACATCTTAAAATAACGGAGACAGCATGAGATTAATGGCGTCTTAAATTTGATTAGACTCTCACAAAAGCCACCCATAACAATCAAACGTCGAGTTTTGAATTCGACCGATTTGTTCTATGTTATGGAGTTTGGTTTCCGCACTTAGTCCGTTAGGTGGATTATTGTACGTGGGCCATGGCGACCATTTGGTGGTTATTCCAACCAGCCCACATCCCTCCAGAAGTTAATTAAAACTCTGTTTCTGTCTGTTCAGAACATTTGTGAAAGATTTGGGTGACCCGAGGGTTTCTGTTCTAATCTGGGTGACGCCTGTGCATTCAAAGAGCACGTGCGCGACTGTATCCTCAGCCTCCATGCACGCCCTACACAGAGGACTGTTCATTATGCCTATTGTGTGGAACTGTTGATGGTCCCCATCACCAGGCGCAGGCCGTTCCTGTCCAGGCGTAATAAACGCCTAGTTAGCCTGCAATCCAGGGATGGCATAGCTTCCGTGGACTGCCTGCAGCCCGATGTCCAGGTCCACCACTACTCCGCTTGTGTGAGGGTGAACTCCTGCAACCACCTGCGTATTTAGTTGAAAGGGATTAGTACGATAGGTTCGGTTTCACAGACTGCCTTGCTAGATCCTCTTCTAGCAAGTTCGTCAGCTACGGCGTTACCTAGTGATCCACTGTGTTCTTTTACCCATTGCAGTGTTACTGTGTTGTGGCTAAATACCGTTACCTGTTAATGCACTAGGCATTGTGACATTCTAGTATTAACTTCGAGGTAATATATTTTTTCCGAAAAGATTGGAAAACTGAGGCGTTGTCGGAGAGTATACATACGCGGGTGTCGGTAACTCTCCTGGCTTCTATAGCGTGGACCGCTTGTATGATGCCCGGTGTTGAACATTCCCAGCGGTCGGGATATCTTTATGTTGAGGTTGTGTGCTTCGATCCGTCGGTGTATACTCTCAATTCTTTCGGGCCTGAGTAGTCACACTGTTCTTCTGTAAGTATTATGTTGTAGTGCCTTTGAAAGTGGTGTAATTTCGGAGCTTTGTCGCAGGGTGATGCCACCATTGGCCACCGCTTGATTGTATCTTCCTTCATGCGTGTGTGCTTAACTGTGGAGTCTTTTCTTAGGGTCCCTGATAAATGAAGCCTAAAGGCGGCTAGGGCCGCCTCCTTTCACACAATAAGGTGCAGAGGCGGCAGTCCAAGCATTGCCTGTAGGGCGGCAGTGGGTGTAGTTCTCATACTGCTAGTGATTGCAATACAAGCAAACCGCTGCAGTTTTTTAAGATCTCTTTGGGCTGTACTCAGGTCTGTCCTATGCTACCAGACCAATGAGCCGTATGTGAAAAGTCGTCGGATGACTGTGGTGTATAACCAGTGAGTGACCTTGGAGGTAATCCCTCAATTCCTGCCAAGCAGTCGCTTACACTGCCACAGGCATATGCTGGCTTTTGTAGTTCTGCTGATATAGTTTGTGTGTTTTGCGCAGTTCAGTTGTTTGTCCAAAAAGATGCCCAGGTATTTGGTTTCAGTTGAGAGGCTTAGGGTTGTTCCAAAGAATCGTAGTAGTTGTAGTGTCGTCAATTTTCTCTTTTTTGTGAAGAGAATCAGTTTGGTTTTCATAGTATTCACTGAGAGTTGGTGCTTGTTGCATCATTCGTCTACCATTTTCAGGGCTTGACGCATGAGATTGCATAGGATGTTTTCGTAGGTCCCGTTTATTATTATGGTTATATCATCGGCGTAGCCTACGGTGAAATCTAAGTGACACAGCGACACTGATCTTCTAAGATACAGGTACTAACCTAGTTTAAAGGTCAGGGTTTCAATGTATTACTACCTAGCATAAGCCTCTCAATGTATGTACTTCTACTATACCATTGTAATAGTGTTTTAGGCTTAGTTCAATAAAGATTTATTTATTATTATAAATAACCTTTGTCATTCAGTGTTTTGATGAGACTGTCTACTGCTAGGTTTCATAGCACTGCCGAGAGGACGCCCCCTTGTGGGCAGCCCTTCGCAACGTGACTTGCACAGCTCTCTGTTTGAACATGTTGTTGATCCAGCTATTCAGGGTCGAGTCTATGCCGTGTCGGTCTAGGGCCACGTTTATACTGTTAATCATGGTTTTGTCAAAGGTGCTCTCGATGTCAATGAAGGCCGCTGGTGCTGAGCATTTGTGGTCCACTGTGCATTCAATTTTATCAACAACGCTGTGCAGCGCTGATTCTGTTGATTTGCCTGTACAATCAACAGTATGCGTACTCCACGCATACTATTGATTGTGAAGTGGTTTTACCCAGAGAGGTCCGTCTCGGATGTGCCGGTCACAGAGTCTCTCGAAGGGTTTAAGGGTTTTCAGTAGGAAAAATGTAAGGCTTATAGATCTTTGGGTGTGTTGTGGTTTTACCAGGTTGGGGTATGAAAATGACTTTCAACTCGCGCTATGCGAGAGATGTGTGTCTAAGTACTTTGCAGGCTCGATATATCTCCACCAGCCATGTTGTCATATAATCCAACATAGCTGGCAAACCCCCACTGCAGCAGGGCTGGGAAGATGCCATCCTGCCCTGCCGACTTGTATGGCTGAAAGGTATTGATAGCCTACTTTACTCGCTCTTCTGTCACTATGTGATATTACCATATGATATTATTATTTTACTATTAAGATGACAGACAGACAAATGAAATGAGTAATTATGTATAAAAAAAATTAAAAATAATATACAATTTTTAACTATATAGGGTCTGGCGGAAAAGGCGGAAAAAGTCGCAGTACTGCACAATCCTATGCAAGTTCATCCAGCAGTAAGAATTATTAAATTACAAATATTTGAAAAGGTTTAAACGTTAAGTTACCTAAATATAAAAGCCATGTATCATTGCAGGAGGAAATGGTCGAAGTTCAGCCCAATCAGGAGCATTTTCAGATGCTGGAAAAGCCAGAGGTAAGAATTTAAATATACAAGAATTATCAAACAACACTTAACTTTTAAAGACGTTCTTAAAAATATTTCTGTTGCTGCAATACACCTTAAGGTAACGTAGACAGCATGAGATTAACAGTGTCTTAAAATAAATAAACTCTTTTCAGAAGCCATCAATAACAATCAAACGTTGAAGTGTTAAGGCTCGTGCAGACTAGCGCGACTTGTCGCGCGGCGTGACACCGGTAAATGCTCGACCGCGAAGTTGTCTTAGAAATTGTTTTGTTAGACTCGCGTCGCGCTGTCGTGTCGCGCCGGTCTGCACGACGCTTTAAATTCGACCAATATGTTTATAAGCTAGCTGTTATTAGAATTTTTTTAAATAGAATATTAAATCGCGAGGATTCTAACAGTTCCTACAGACAAATCAAATAGCATTTTTTTCGCCAAGTACTAGAATGAAAAGCAAGTAGCGAAATCAAAATACAAAAAATTAATACACATCCAAATTAATGTCAACTAAAGTTTAAAATATCAAGGTGTAAAGTGGTGGTTCAGATTGCAAAACTTGCAATCTGAACCACTTTACACCTTGATATTTATTTATATTATGTAATTTCATACATAAAATGTGCGCATATGAGCACTATGACTTTATTAATTTTACCTTCTATTTATTCAGGATTTGAAAAAAAATCAAGATTCCCCTTCCGTAAAGGTAAGTATTTTCTGTTTTTCATTTTATTACTATTTTCTAATCATAGACAGGTTGACACTTTCATATAAATCGTATCTTAATATATACTGTACTAAAAAGAAACTTATTGATTTATTCTATTAACTGAATTTAAAAAACACAAAAGCACAGGTTTCCTTATTAAACTTAGCTTCACGGTAGGTTTGACGGACGGTATGACTTTCCCGCCCCGACCCTTGCTCGAGCAAACCTGCGCTGCTGAGCCTGTAGCTTTAAATTCCCTTCAAAATAATATTAATCCGATCTAGCCTGTCCCTTGCTGTCCTCCACCAGCAACGCCCTAAGCCGAGGTCCGTACCCGACAGGGGGTGCCCTTAGCGCGTAGTAGTTTCTAAATTTTATGCGCTGCGGCCACAGGAAAGTCTGGTGTTAAGCAGCCGACAACCTTCTAGGTTGATCTATAAGATGCCATAAAAAAAAAACTGTATGGCTCACTCTGCGTCCAGCGCTCGGTGTGGCAACATACCCTGTTCGGGTTCGCGACAAGTCAATTGTCATCCTGAGGATGCCTCGTTGAGAGGTGAAACACTTCTCGGTTTCTTTCAGGGTTTATTATGGCTCTTTAGAAATAACTAAGTGGAACGGGTTACTAAATATATCAAAGTTTATTGTATTTTTTAGCTTCACAATTCGTATGAGAAGTCACACTTGTTCAATTTTTAACAGGATCGCCTTTCGGACGTAGAAGAAAATATGGTCAGTCATATGCTGGCTCTTCATCGACAGGTGATTATTAATTGTCAAACATTTCCAAGTAATCACCTACTCTTGATCTAAGAAACACCGTTTTTTAACAAAACCCAAAAATCTACACAATATGGGAGTCTATTTTTCTCTGATGAAATTATTAAACTGTCAATCGTTACTACGAAGATATAAAAGTAAAACAAAAGAAAAATGTTTAAGTAATATTATATAGACTACTCAGTAATAAAAAAATTAGTAGTGGTTAGTCAATATACTTAATGATAATTAGTTATTTTAGTCAATAAATAAGTAATCGTTTTTATTTTTTTGTATTTCAGCCGTTTCATACGTAAGCAGTAAAAAAGGTGGCAAGCCTTCCTCTCAAGCTACCGCAGGTATTACTCACGTAAAAAAAAAACATATTTCTAAAAACAATGTGATTACAGTAAGATAATACAATGAGCCGCCCCTGAAACCCCACTATCAATATTATATCTACCTAACTCTAGTTGGCTGGCAATAATTTTAAAAATTCAAAGCAATTATTCGATATTCGTTTATTCAACATCAAAACTATACATGAAGGGTACCGTACCACTATGCACCGTAGAATATTTAGCAAAACACGCCGAATAAAACACATTTCTTGTATGGGGAGCCCTTTAATTGTAATTTTATTTCGTTTGTCAACTGTCTAATTACGGTTCATGAGATACAGCCCGCTGACAGACGGACGAACTGGCAGCAGAGGCTTAGTAATAGGGTTCTGTTTGGCACCCTTCGGATACGGAACCCTATCCGTAACCTAGTTGCTTTTATCCTGATAAAACTTGACAAAAATGTTAAGAAAAAAACTTTTTATTTTCACCGCACTGTGGTGACAAATCCTCTAGGTTCTGTAAAAAAAAACCACTGGCAACACGGTTTATACATAATTATCCCCTTGCAACACAATGACCTCGTCTCTTACAAAAAAAAAAAAACATTTCTTCTTATTCAGAAAAATGTGGCCCTAGACGACCGAGCGTGGCAGCAAGCCACACTTCCCATTCAGAGAAAAAGGAAACAAATTAAAGTTTACCGGCATTCTTCTCCTCGGTCCACAGTACCGATAAATTAACCAGGAACATTTTATCTTCCTCACTGGTCGATTTTGAGGTACTGTGTTGAACCGATGCGTTGAATGCTTGGAAAATGGCTTGTCCCAACACGGATTTCCCCGACAACCCGTCCTCCTAGAGACTATGGGACGTGCCGTGCTGCAATATTATATGGAATACCCGGGTAAACACGTCGCCTAATACTGTTGAGCGCGCTCGTCTGTTAGCTGTGGGAAAATAGGAGTCAGGCTTGTGGCTTCAGGTGCTCCCGTCATACACCATAGGCACTACGGTGGATGACTCATCGTTTCAGTTCGCTACGTGTCTTCGCTTGGGTGCACCTTGTATTGCTCCACAGTGTCACTGCGGTGAAGCTGTCGACAGTCTCTGGCACCATGGCTTGTGCTGCTGCAGGAGCGCAGGTCGCATAGCGCGGCACGCCAACATCAACGATATTATTCATTGAGCCCTTGTCACCGCCAGCGTACTAGTGTTACTAGAACCAAATGGCTTGGTACATGACGATGGAAAAGACCAGATACGATGACGTTGTTGCCTTGGAAGGTGAATAGACCGTAGGTCTGGTGTGGGACGCAAACTGTGTCGACACCCTTTCGCCATCTCATGTTCCTAGCACGGCGGGATGTGCTGTCACCACTGCTGCTGCTGCTGAGACCCTCAAGTGGCGCAAATACTGTAACCTTATGGGTAACTAAAGTTTTGAGCCGTTTGGGGTCAAACGTTTGCGGCCCGAGTGCGTATCTCCTTTTGAAGGAAATTTCTCGCCAACTGGACGACACTTCACGTGACCAGAGGGCTGGCTCATTCTCTGGCCAAAGAATTTGTATTGCCAGTCAACGTGGCAATGCTGCCACGTTTTCGGATGACAGCGATGCGGACGAATACTTCGAAGCCTAAGGCCATTGGTCAGTACGGTATCGATTCCGTACCGTTTCTGTACTGTTTCAGTACTGCTTATGTTTCCTCATTGGTCTGTAAGCACTCTGCACCGAAACGGTACCGCACGTGCACACTGCTTTCATTTACAATTCAAAATTCAAATTAATTCTATTGGTACGAGAGCCCATGACCAAAATTTTTGCCTTATCGTTTTACGAACAAAATCGTATAAAATCGATAGATTTGGTTATTCTGAAATTCAAAAATCCAAATTTTAGAAAATTTCCCCGTCACGTCTAACCTGACTGCATTTTCAAATATGTCAAAAAAATTACTGAACTGTTTTATAGCAATCTGTCTGATTTTCAGCATGTAGTTGAACGATAGTTTTTAGATACCGAAAACATAATTTTCAGAAACCAGTAGCGTCACACGTACCCAGGAGACCATCATTTGAGTAAATAAAAAATGAGGCAAAAAATAAAAATAAACCCATAGCATTCCGCCTGAAAATCTTGTTTTTATGTGAACATTGGTCAGTTGATGCGAATAAATCATTTTTCAGAAGAAAATGTGAGCGTCATATGTGCTGAAACCATTTTGATCTTGTTGAAAATGTTTTGCGATTGGTAACATAGCATTCTGTTTGAAAACTATTGGACATAATAAAAGAAGTTGTCCAGATTTAGACAAAAATTATATCAGACAAATATAGTGTCTCAAGTTACTAATCAGACAACTATTTTATAATCAGAAATTATTAATAAATCATGTTGCGGCGTTTTTACGTACGATTAATAAAGAGCTTATCCGAAACCATAGGACATTTTTTTTAAGTGAAAACCTCTTAAAGCTCGTTGGGCATATTTGAGATTGGACTAAACCAATGATTTCGCGACACCAAGACAACGCCTCATTTTTGTAAACGCGATTGTGCTCTTTATTTATATTTCGTTACAGATCAATATTCTATGCAAGTATTTTAACTTTAAAGGCTTCGGAAGTATTTGTATTTGTAAACGCAATTGTGCTTTTTATTTAGATAAGGTTACGGACCAATGTTCTACACAAGCATTTTTCTTCCACCCACGGTGGAAGAAAATGCTTGTATCCCGTCTTGTTCAAGTTCTATCGACACTCCCGGAGTGGCCACGACTTTAAAAAAAAAATTAAATTGGGTAAAAGGAAACTAGGATAACATTTGAAAAATGCTGTTTATTGAATAAATTTAATTAAATAATGATTTTTTTTATCATTGTCGGACTCATCTTCGGTGTCTTGAGGCATAGGAGCGTAACAAGCACGGCGCTTTTGTCGGGTGGCTCCGAAACGTTGTTTTGGTTTTTGGATTTATAAGTGACATTTAAAAATTCTGAAAACAGGTTTTAAGTAAAACGGAAAACAGGTAAACAAAAAAGAGATTTTAAAAAATGCACCAGGTTGATGTGCTCAGGCCACATTTGACATCAGACATATTGTGATAAAAACTGTATTTTTTACATAGCAGTAGAAGGCTCCCATAAAATTATGATGTTCGTAACCGATACTACCTACCCAGGCGGGTACAGAATCATCAAAACTAACGATTTTATACGGTTCTGGCCGTAAAACGATGTGACATGGTTTTGGTCGTGGGCTCTCATACTATATAATTTACAAGCTTTTGCAAGCGGCTTCGACCGCGAAGATTATCCCACAGGAACGTACTATCAGGATAAAAAGTATCCTATGTACCCTGTATCCTCCCACCCTCCCTGTATCTTGTGTGTCCTGTTTGTGTGTCTATGTATGTGTGTGTGATTTGTACGTGTATCATGCTGTGGTATCCAGATCATGGTCTACCCATGTGCCAAATTTCATTCAAATCCGTTCAGCTGTTTTAGCGTGATAGACGAACAAATAAACAAACATACAAACTCACTTTCGCATTTATAATTTTATATAATATATAAGGCACTCGGTAAGCTTTCGGTACCGATGCAGTAAAACGCGTGACTTCACGCAGTACCGAAACGATCCCGTACCGCAGACGTACTGACCAGTAAGGAAAGGACCTAAGTGTCCTTTTGTTTTTTTATTTATTTATACAGATAGTTTATAAATTTAGTACCTAGTGTAAATAGTAAGTTCGTGTTAAAAACTGTTAAGTTATATAAAATACATTAAATCATAATGTTACCTTAAAAAAAAAACACCTTCTTCTTTTTCAGTGGCCAGTAGCAAAAAAAATAAGAAACCAGAAAAGACCCCTAAGAAATCTAGCCAACCAGATCGGCCCTTTAAGGAACCTACCCAACTAGAAAAGCCCCCTAAGAAACCTAACCAACCAAAAAAGCCCGCTAAGAAACCTAAACAACCAGAAGCAGTGTCAAAGACAAAGCCACAAGAAAAACCAGAGCCAACAGAGGAACCTAGTAAAACAACAGTAACTAGTAGTAGTGGATGTCAAAGAGGTAATTGTGAATATGATCGACATAACTCTTGTACCGTTGTTTATATAAAACATGTGGTTTATAAAGTTTAGTACTTTATAAACCACATATTTTGTGTGCGTTATATTGTTCACACAAAAATAAAAGTCGTTTTCCAGCAATCATATTTGTGAAATGTTACTTAGTTTGATGTACAGAATTCGTAGACAATGGCTATATGATGGGTCTTTCTACACCCTGTACGTTCCATCAAAATAATTATTAATGTCATATTCTGTAAACATATCAAAAGCAATAATTTGTTAACAGCCAAGAGCGAAGATAAAAATGCAACGGAAACAACCGAAATGACGACTAGAACTGCAGGGACTTAAATCATAAATACAAAGATAACATTACGAATAAACGTAACAATATCACACTATTATTATTTTTTAAATAGATTACAGTACATCTAATTAAAGCCCTATACAATATTATATGCTTCAAACTTTTTGGTTACTTTAGCGGTAAATATTAAGATAAACTTTTTACCAGAGAAACCAACTTCCAAAATTGAAGTTATTTTTTATTTTGTAGCGTTTTTTTTTTGTAAAAAGTTTTTAAATATATATTTGCCGTAACGACTCTCGTCTGAGTCGCTTACCCTGTGACTTATGAAAACTGAGCAATGTTATATTATTATAGAACCAAATCCAGAGCCAAGGCCAGAGCCAAAACCACAGCCAAAGCCGGGGCAAAAGCAAGAGTCAAAGCCAGAGCCAAAGCAAGAATCAAAGCCAAATCAAAAGCCAAAATCCAAGCCAAAGCCAGAACCAAAGCCAAATCCAAAACCAGAACCAAAGCCACAGCCAAAGCCCAAGCTCAAGCCAAAGCCAAGGCCAAAGCCAGAGCCAAAGCCAGAGCCAAAGCCAAAGCCAGAGCCAAAGCCAGAGCCAAAGCCAGAGCCAAAGCCCAAGCCAAAGCCAAGGCCAAAGCCAGAGCCAAAGCCAGAGCCAAAGCCAAAGCCAGAGCCAAAGCCAGAGCCAAAGCCAGAGCCAAAGCCAGAGACAAAGCCAAAGCCACAGCCAAAGCCAGAGCTAACAGAGGAAATGAGTAATACAACAGTAACCAGTAGCAGTGGATCACAAAGTGGTAATTATGAATTTGATCGACATACAAGTTTCGTTTCATATCAGTTGACATTGTTACGAAAATAACGGTTCGTGAGAAGACTTTATCGATTGACGGGATTAAGTAGCGTTTACTCTAGGTCTGTTTTTGGATGGGCGACAACTTTTTTACACCTTATATTTTGATTCAATTTAAATTGTTATTGCAGAGTATGAGAGACCGATTAATTTGATGAACTTGTAACATGTAACGAACCTGCTTAGACTGATGTCTTGATAGCAGATACAACAATTATTAATAATCGGTTTCGCAAATAGTGGTGTAGGCTAAGCAGCTGATATCCAAATATTTTTATTTTTCTAGTTGCTGGGTCGGGCCCGGGAGGAGCAGCAAACACAACGGGATCATCTAAAGGTATCTATGCAGTTATACTGTATTTTATATAAACAGAATTAATTAGTGTTATCTTCATGACTTTATTTCATTTTAGAGTTGTAGTAGCAAGGATACTTTGCTCTATATCCATGCTTGTAAAACCTCTGTATAACAAAAACAGTTTCTCTGTAGAGGCTCTTTCGCAAAAGGACATATCTGAAAACCATCTGCAAAGCTGTCTGTTGAACAAAGTTTACTTGAGCGTCACGTTTTGCAGTTACATGGGAAACCGAGAGGACTCTATAGTTCACATTATTGTGAAATTTTAATGGCTTCGAACCTCAAAATGGAAAATGGAACCCTTATTTGAGCACTTCGTTGTCCATCCGTCTGTCTGTCAAGTCCCTTTTTCCCTAGAACGCGTAGAGGTATCATGTTAAAAATACAAAGGTCTAAGGACCCTTGCAGCTCTAAAAATGTCAAGCTTCTAAATCAACGCAATAAATAAATACGGCCATTTATGCGACATATTTTGATACTCGCAAATAAATCAAAACCTATAGAGCACTTACCGTTGACCTAGAATCATGAAATTTTGCAAAAAGTAAGGTTTCACAGTACAAGTAAAGGCAAATGACCGAAAATCGTTAATTTGTAGTCACATTTTGTTATTTACGATTATGAACTTGTTTGCATTTGGAGAATTGACCGTGAGGTATGTCATCGATGTATTTCAGAACAGTAGTCAAGTGCAAAGTTAAGATTTTTCTTAGAATAAATTCATCACAAATTAGGAACCCTTCATTGTGCGTGATCCGGCGCGCAAAAGGCCAGATTTTTTATTGCATAAATATCTAGGAACCTTCTGGTTACGGATATATCAAAGTTTCAACTGTTTATTACTTTGTTTTCACGAAAAAACGTTTCAAATGTTATAAATTACATATAAATACACCCACAACTTATGTAGCATTGCATGCACCTATAAACCATATATTTTTCGTGTGTTACATTATGCGCACAAAAATAAAAGTCGTTTTCCAGCAATCATTTCTATGCAATGTTACTTAATTTGATGTACAAAATGCGTAGATAACGGCTATGTGATGGGTCTTTCTACACCTTATACGTTCCATTAAAATAATTATTAATGTCATACTTTGAAACATTAATCAAAAGCAATAAATTGTTAACAGCCAAGACCGAAGATAAAAATGCAACGGAAACAACCGAAACGACGACTACAACTGCAGGTACTTAAATTTAAAATACAAAGATAAAGTTTTAAATAAACGTAACAACATCAATTACTTATCACAAAAAAAAAAACAGTATGACTATTTAAAATCCTGTACAATATTATATGAAGTATTTTATTACTTTAGCGGTAAATATTAAGATAAACATTTTTTTACAGCATCTACCACAGGCAATGGCGAAGCCGTCTCCACGGCTATCGCAACCACAAAAGGTACTATTTTTAATAATTATCTTTGCCGTTACGATTCCCGTCTGTGTCACTTACCTGTGACTGATGAAAACTGAATAATGTTATATTATTAGTAACGTCAGTGTTTTGTTATGTTAATGGAGTTCCACTTTAAGTAAATCATTCTATTGGAATCATTGCCTGCTTTTAATATGAATGACTACGACAATAACGCGTTGTCACTCATGCACTAACTTCAATATACGACAAGCAAGGTATATCAAGAGAGAAACTTTTCCGGTTATGGTGGTGATGTTCAAGTAAAGCATTTATTAATTATCTTTGTTTTACAGTAACTAAAGAAGTCAAACCAGAGCCGGAGCAAAAACCAGAGCCAAAGCCAGAGTCAAATCCAGAATCAAAACCAGAGCCAAAGCCAGCACCAAAGCCAGAGCCTGAGCCAAAGCCAGAGCCAAAACCAGAGCCAAAACCAGAGCCAAAGCCAAAGCCAGAGCCAGAGCCAAAGCCAGAGCCAAGGCCAGAGCCAAAGCCAGAGCCAAAACCAGAGCCAAAACCAGAGCCAAAGCCAAAGCCAGAGCCAAAGCCAGTGCCAAAGCCAGAGCCAAAGCCAGAGCCTGAGCCAAAGCCAGAGCCAAAACCAGAGCCAGAGTCAAAACCAAACCCACAACAAAACCCGGCGCCATCAGAGGAACCTAGTAATACAACATCAACGAATAGCAGTGGATCTCAATACAGTAATTATGCATTTAATCGACATGCATGTTTTGTTTCATACCAGTTGACATAGTTACGAATAAAACGTTTCGTCAGAAGACTGTATCGACTGACGAGATTATTATTTATCTTTATTTTCCAGTAACTAAAGAAGTCAAACCAGGGTCAGAGCAAAAGCCAGAGCCAAATTCAGAATCAAAACCAGAGCCAAAGCCAGAGCCAAAGCCAGAGCCAAAGCTAGAGCCAGCAATGGAACCTAGTAATACAACATCAACGAGTAGCAGTGGATCTCAAAGTGGTAATTGTGAATTTGATCGACATACAAGTTTTGTTTCATACCAGTTGACATTGTTACGAATATAACGTTTCGTGAGAAGACTATATCGATTGACGAGATTAAATAGCGTTTACCCTAGTCAGTTTTTGGAAGGTTGACAATTCTTAATACATAAGAAACGACACTCCTGATATTTTGATTCAATTCAAATTGTTATTGCAGAGTATGAGAGACCGATTAATTTGATAAACTTCTAACCTATAACGAACCTGCTTAGACTGATGCCTTCTTAGCAGATACAACAATTATTGATGATCGGTTTCGCAAAATAGTGGTGTAGGCTAAGCATCCAAATATTTTTACTTTTCCAGTTGCTGGGTCGGGCCCGGGAGGAGCAGCAAACACAACAGGATCAACTAAAGGTATCTATGCAGTTATACTGTATTTTATATTTCCAAAATAAATTTGTGTTATATCCATAAAAATTAGTCGAAATCACTTTAAAGTTAAAAAGCAATTTGGAAAAAAAAAATGATGATGTGGATATATTTAGTAACCTTTTCCGCTTAGCTATTTCTAAAGAGTCTTGAAAAGACCCTGGAAGAAATCGACACGTGTTTCACCTCTCAACGAGGCATCCTCAGGATGACGATTAACTTGTCGTGAACTCGAACACGGCGTGTTGCCGCACCAAGCACCGAGCGCTTGGTGCGGCAAGTTAATCGTGACAAGTCAATCAAAACCTATAGAGCACTTACTGTTGACCTAGAATCATGAAATTTGGCAAAAAGTAAGGTCTCACAGCACAAGTACGATGTATGTGAAAACATTTTTTGACTATAAAATTAAGTTTGTTCTTGAAATAAATTCATCCCAACTAAGGAACCCTTCATTGTGTGTGATCCGACACGCACTAGGCTGGGTTTTTTTTTTGTATTTTACCTAGCAAAATTGTGATTACGGATATATCAAAGTTTCAACTGTACATTACATTGTTTTCACGAGAACACATTTCAAATATTATAAATTACATATAAATAACCCCACAACTCTAGTACCGTTGCATGCACCTATAAACCACATGTTTTGCGTGCGTTACATTGTGCGCACAAAAATAAAAGTCGTTTTCCAGCAATCATTTTTATGCAATGTTACTTAGTTTGATGTACAAAATGCGTATGGGTATACAAAATGGGTCTTTCTACACCTTATACGTTCCATTAAAATCTTTTATTTAATTTTAAAACATATTATTTACATTTTTAAATATTTATATCAAAATAAAAAAGAAACATTAAAAAATATAAAAAATAGTAGCCCAACGGTGTCGGGAACAGGGTCCAAGCTACCGGTGGTCAGGGCTCCTGAGTGAGGAACCTCCTAACAATACGCGCCGTGTCCAGGAGAATCGCTTTCATTACCATTAAAATAATTATTAATGTCATACTGTGTAAACATTAATCAAAAGCAATAAATTGTTAACAGCCAAGACCGAAGATAAAAATGCAACGGAAACAACCGAAACGACGACTACAACTGCAGGTACTTAAATTTAAAACACAAAGATAAAGTTTTAAATAAACGTAACAACATCAATTACTAATCACAAAAAAAAACAGTATGACTAATTAAAATTTTGTACAATATTATATGCTTAAAAGTATTTTATTACTTTAGCGGTAAATATTAAGATAAACTTTTTTTTACAGCATCTACCACAGGCAATGGCGAAGCTGTCTCAACGGCTATCGCAACCACAAAAGGTACTATTTTTAATAATTATCTTTGCCGTTACGATTTCCGTCTGTGTCACTTACCTGTGACTGGTGAAAACTGAACAATGTTATATTATTAGTAACGTCAGTGTTTTGTTATGTTAATGGAGTGCAAGTTCCACTTTAAGAAAATCATTCTATTGGCATCATTGCCTGCTTTTACTATGAATGACTACGACAATACGCGTTGTCACTCATGCACTCACTTCAATATACGACAAGCAAGGTATATCAAGAGCGAAACTTTTCCGGTTATGGTTGTGATGTTCAAATAAAGCATTTTTTTAATTATCTTTGTTTTACAGAAACTAAAGAAGTCAAACCAGAGCCGGAGCAAGAACCAGAGCCAAAGCCAAAGTCAAAACCGGAGCCAGAGCCAGAGCCAAAGCCAGAGCCAGAGCCAGAGCCAGAGCTAAAGCCAAAGTCAGAGCCGAAGCCAGAGCCTGAGCCAAAGCCAGAGCCAAAACCAGAGC
Organism: Omphaloscelis lunosa; assembly: GCA_916610215.1. Taxonomy (NCBI): domain Eukaryota; kingdom Metazoa; phylum Arthropoda; class Insecta; order Lepidoptera; family Noctuidae; genus Omphaloscelis; species Omphaloscelis lunosa. The sequence goes on from OU744247.1 coordinate 8,773,251, forward strand.
CGGAATTAAAACCAAAGCCACAACAAAACCCGGAGCCATCAGAGGAACCTAGCAATACAACATCAACGAATAGCAGTGGATCTCAATACGGTAATTATGCATTTAATCGACATGCATGTTTGTTTCATACCAGTTGACATAGTTACGAATAAAACGTTTCCTGAGAAGACTCTATCGACTGACGAGATTATTACGTATCTTTGTTTTCCAGTAACTAAAGAAGTCAAACCAGAGTCGGAGCAAAAGCCAGAGCCAAATCCAGAATCAAAACCAGAGCCAAAGCCAAAGCCAGAGCCAAAGCCAAAGCCAGAGCCAAAGCCAGAGCCAAAACCAGAGCCAAAACCAGAGCCAGAGTCAAAACCAAAGCCACAACAAAACCCAGAGCCAGCAGAGGAACCTAGTTATACAACATCAACGAGTAGCAGTGGATCTCAAAGTGGTAATTATGAATTTGATCGACATACAAGTTTTGTTTCATACCAGTTGACATTGTTACGAATATAACGTTCCGTGAGAAGACTATTGTATCGATTGACAAGATTAAATAGCGTTTACCCTAGTCAGTTTTTGGATGGGTGACAATTCTTAATACATAAGAAACGATACTCCTGATATTTTGATTCAATTCAAATTGTTATTGCAGAATATGAGAGACCGGTTAAATTGATAAACTTGTAACCATTACCGGGTTATCTTGTAACCATAGACAGATGCCTTGTTAGCAGATACAACCACTATTGATGATCGGTTTCGCAAAATAGTGGTGTTTAGGCTAAGCATCCAAATATTTTTAACTTTTCCAGTTGGTAGGTCGGGCCCGGGAGGAGCAGCAAACACAACAGGATCAACAAAAGGTATCTATGCAGTTATACTGTATTTTATATTTCCAGAATAAATAAGTGTTATATCCATAAAAAAACAGTCGAAATCACTTTCAAGTTAAAAAGCAATTTGGACTAAATTTTATTTTAGAAATGTAGGAGCATGAAAACTTTGTTCAAAATCCTCTGTGTAACAAAAATAGTTTCTCTGTAGAGGCTCACTCGCTATAGGATATATCTGGAAACCATCTGCAAATGCGTTTGTTAAAAAAAGGTTACTTGAGCGTCACGTTGTGCAGTTATATGCAAAGGGTATTAGGAGACGCTTAACGAAACCGGAATACTTTATTATTGTGATATTTTTAGGGCTCCGCACCTCAAAAGGGAAAAACGGAACCCTTATAGGATCACTTCGTTGTCCATCCGTCTGTCTGTCAAACCCCTTTTTCTCAGGAATGCGTGGAGCTATCATGTTGAAATTAATAAACAAAATACGTAGGTCTACGGACCCTTGGAGCTCTTAAAATATTCAAGCTAATTTTAACACTCGCAAATCAATCAAAACCTATAGAGCACTTACTGTTGACCTAGAATCATGAAATTTGGCAAAAAGTAAGGTCTCACAGCACAAGTACGATGTATGTGAAAACAGTTTTTTACTATAAAATTAAGTTTGTTCTTGAAATAAATTCATCCCAACTAAGGAACCCTTCATTGTCTGTGATCCGACACGCACTAGGCTGGGTTTTTTTTTGTATTTTACCTAGGAACATTGTGATTACGGATATATCAAAGTTTCAACTGTACATTACTTTGTTTTCACGAGAACACGTTTCAAATGTTATAAATTAACTATAAATAACCCCACAACTCTTGTACCGTTGCATGCACCTATAAACCACATGTTTTGTGTTCGTTACATTGTGCGCACAAAAATAAAAATCGTTTTCCAGCAATCATTTTTTGCAATGTTACTTAGTTTGATGTAAAAAATGCGTAGATAACGGCTATGTGACGGGTCTTTCTACACCTTAAACGTTCCATTAAAATAATTATTAATGTCATACTGTGTAAACATTAATCAAAAGCAATAAATTGTTAACAGCCAAGAGCGAAGATAAAAATGCAACGGAATCAACCGAAACGACGACTACAACTGCAGGTACTTAAATTTAAAATTGAAAGATGAACTTTTAAATAGACGTAACAACATCGATAACTTATCACAAAAAAAAAAAAACAGTGTGACTATTTAAAATCCTGTACAATATTATATGCTTAAAAGTATTTTATTACTTTAGCGGTAAATATTAAGATAAACTTTTTTTTACAGCATCTACCACAGGCAATGGCGAAGCCGTCTCCACGGCTATCGCAACCACAAAAGGTACTATTTTCAATAATTATCTTTGCCGTTACGATTCCCGTCTGTGTCACTTACCTGTGACTGATGAAAACTGAACAATGTTATATTATTAGTAACGTCAGTGTTTTGTTATGTTAATGGAGTGCAAGTTCCACTTTAAGTAAATCATTCTATTGGCATCATTGCCTGCTTTTACTATGAATGACTACGACACTAACGCGTTGTCACTCATGCACTAACTCCAATATACGACAACCAAGGTATATAAAGAGAGAAACTTTTCCGGTTATGGTTGTGATGTTCAAGTAAAGCATTTATTAATCATCTTTGTTTTACAGTAACTAAAGTAGTCAAACCAGAGCCGGAGCAAAAACCAGAGCCAAAGCCAGGATCAAATCCAGAATCAAAACCAGAGCCAAAGCCAGCACCAAAGCCAGAGCCAGAGCCAAAACCAGAGCCAAAACCAGAGCCAAAGCCAAAGCCAAAGCCAGAGCCAGAGCCAGAGCCAGAGCTAAAGCCAGAGCCAAGGCTAGAGCCAAAGCCAGAGCCAGAGCCAGAGCCAAAGCCAGAGCAAAGGCCAGAGCCAAAGCCAGAGCCAAAGCCAGAGCAAAAACCAGAGCCAAAACCAGCGCCAAAGCCAGAGCCAAAGCCAGACCCAGAGCCAGAGCCAAAGCCAGAGCTAACGCCAGAGCCAAAGCCAGAGCCAAAGCCAGAGCCAAAGCCCGAGCCAAAGACAGAGCCAAAGCCTGAGCCAGAGCCAGAGCCAAAACCAGAGCCAAAGCCAGAGCCAAAGCCCGAGCCAAAGCCAGAGCCAAAGCCTGAGCCAGAGCCAAAGCCAGAGCCAAAGCCAGAGCCAAAGTCAGAGCCAAAACCAGAGGCAAAGCCAGAGCCAAAGCCAGAGCCAAAACCGGAGCCAAAGCCAGAGCCAGAGCCAGAGCCAGAGCCAAAGCCAGAGCCAAAGCCAGAACCTGAGCCAGAGCCAATGCCAGAGCCAAAGCCAGAGCCAGAGCCAAAGCCAGAGCCAAAGCCAGAGCCAGAGCCAAAGCCAGAGCCAAAGCCAGAGCCAAAGCCAGAGCCAAAGCCAGAGCCAAAGCCAGAGCCAAAACCAGAGCCAGAGTCAAAACCAGAGCCAGAGTCAAAACCAAAGCCACAACAAAACCCGGAGGAACCTAGTAATACAACATCAACGAGTAGCAGTCGATCTCAAAGTGGTAATTATGAATTTGATCGACATACAAGTTTTGTTTCATACCAGTTGACATTGTTACGAATATAACGTTTCGTGAGAAGACTATTGTATCGATTGACAAGATTAAATAGCGTTTAGCCTAGTCAGTTTTTGGATGGGTGACAATTGTTAATACATAAGAAACGACACTCCTGATATTTTGATTCAATTCAAATTGATATTGCACAATATGAGAGACCGATTAATTTGATAAACTTGTAACCTATAACGAACCTGCTTAGACTGATGCCTTGTTAGCAGATACAACAATTATTGATGATCGGTTTCGCAAAATAGTGGTGTAGGCTAAGCATCCAAATATTTTTACTTTTCCAGTTACTGGGTCGGGCCCGGGAGGAGCAGCAAACACAACAGGATCAACTAAAGGTATCTATGCAGTTATACTGTATTTTATATTTCCACAATAAATTAGTGTTATATCCATAAAAAATAGTCGAAATCACTTTCAAGTTAAAAAGCAATTTGGACTAAGAGTTGTAACTTTAACACTCGCAAATAAATGAAAACCTATAGAGCACTTACTGTTGACCTAGAATCATGAAATTTGGCAAAAAGGAAGGTCTCACAGCACAAGTACGATGTATGTGAAAACATTTTTTGATTATGAAATTAAGTTTGTTCTTGAAATAAATTCATCCCAACTATGGAACCCTTCATTGCGCATGATCCGACACGCACTAGGCTGGGTTTTTTTTTTGTATTTTACCTAGGAATATTGTGATTACGGATATATCAAAGTTTCAACTGTACATTACTTTGTTTTCACGAGAACACGTTTCAAATGTTATAAATTAACTATAAATAACCCCACAACCTTTGTACCGTTGCATGCACCTATAATCCACATGTTTTGCGTGCCTTACATTTTGCGCACAAAAATAAAAATCGTTTTCCAGCAATCATTATTTATTGCAATGTTACTTAGTTTGATGTACAAAATGCGTAGATAACGGCTATGTGATTGGTCTTTCTACACCTTATACGTTCCATTAAAATAATTATTAATGTCATACTGTGTAAACATTAATCAAAAGCAATAAATTGTTAACAGCCAAGAGCGAAGATAAAAATGCAACGGAGACAACCGAAACGACGACTACAACTGCAGGTACTTAAATTTAAAATACAAAGATAAACTTTTAAATAAACGTAATAACATCAATAACTGATCACAAAAAAAAAACAGTATGACTATTTAAAATCCTGTACAATATTATAAGCTTAAAAGAATTTTATTACATTAGCGGTAAATATTAAGATAAACATTTTTTTACAGCATCTACCACAGGCAATAGCGAAGCCGTCTCCACGGCTATCGCAACCACAAAAGGTACTATTTTTAATAATTATCTTTGCCGTTACGATTCCCGTCTGTGTCACTTACCTGTGACTGATGAAAACTGAACAATGTTATATTATTAGTAACGTCAGTGTTTTGTTATGTTAATGGAGTGCAAGTTCCACTTTAAGTAAATCATTCTATTGGCAACATTGCCTGCTTTTACTATGAATGACTACGACAATAACGCGTTGTCACTCATGCACTAACTCCAATATACGACAACCAAGGTATATCAAGAGAGAATCTTTTCCGGTTATGGTTGTGATATTCAAGTAAAGCATTTATTAATTATCTTTGTTTTACAGTAACTAAAGAAGTCAAACCAGAGCCGGAGCAAAAACCAGAGCCAAAGCCAGAGTCAAATCCAGAATCAAAACTAGAGCCAAAGCCAGCACCAAAGCCAGAGCCTGAGCCAAAGCCAGCACCAAAGCCAGAGTCTGAGCCAAAGCCAGATCCAAAACTAGAGCCAAAACCAGAGCCAAAGCCAGAGCCAAAGCCAGAGCCAAAGCCAGAGCCAGAGCCAAAGCCAGAGCCAAAGCCAGAGCCAAAGCAAGAGCCAGAGCCAAAGCCAGTGTGGAAGCCAGAGCCAAAGCCAGAGCCTGAGCCAGAGCCAGAGCCAAAACCAGAGCCAAAGCCAGAGCCAGAGCCAGAGCCAGAGCCAAAGCCAGAGCCAAAGCCAGAGCCAAAACCAGAGCCTGGGCCAAAGCCAGAGCCAAAACCAGAGCCAGAGTCAAAACCGCAACAAAACCCAGAGCCAGCAGAGACACCTAGTAATACAACATCAACGAGTAGTAGTCGATCTCAAAGTGGTAATTATGAATTTGATCGACATACAAGTTTTGTTTTATACCAGTTGACATTGTTACGAATATAACGTTCCGTGAGAAGACTTTTGTATCGATTGACAAGATTAAATAGGGTTTACCCTAGTCAGTTTTTGGATGGGTGACAATTCTTAATACATAAGAAACGATACTCCTGATATTTTGATTCAATTCAAATGGTTATTGCAGAATATGAGAGACGGATTAATTTGATAAACTTCTAACCTATAACGAACCTGCTTAGACTGATGCTTTCTTAGCAGATACAACAATTATTGATGATCGGTTTCGCAAAATAGTGGTGTAGGCTAAGCATACAAATATTTTTACTTTTCCAGTTGCTGGGTCGGGCCCGGGAGGAGCAGCAAACACAACAGGATCAACTAAAGGTATCTATGCAGTTATACTGTATTTTATATTTCCAGAATAAATAAGTGTTATTTCCATAAAAAATAGTCGAAATCACTTTCAAGTTAAAAAGCAATTTGGTCTAAGAGTTTTAGGAGCATGAAAACTTTGTTCAAAATCCGGTGTGTAACAAAAACAGTTTCTCTGCAGAGGCTCACTCGCCGAAGCACATATCTGGAAACTATCTGCAATAAATTCGTTTGTTAAAAAAAGTTTACTTGAGCGTCACGTTGTGCAGTTATATGTACAGGGTATGAAGAGCCGCTTAACGAAACCGAGAGTACTTTATTATTGTGATATTTTTAGGGTTCCGCACCTCAAAAGGGAAAAACGGAGCCCTTATAGGATCTCTTCGTTGTCCGTCCGTCTGTCTGTCAAACCCCTTTTTCTCAGGAATGCGTGCAGCTACCATGTTGAAATAAATAAAAAAATACGTAGGTCTACGGACCCTTGGAGCTCTAAAAAAATTCAAGCTAACTTTAACACTCGCAAATAACTCAAAACCTATAGAGCACTTACTGTTGACCATGAAATTTGGCAAAAAGTAAGGTCTCATAGCACAAGTACGATGTATGTGAAAACATTTTTTGACTATAACATTATTACAACTATATTTTTTGACTATACATTTTTTGACTATGACTATGACACGCACTAGGCTGGGTTTTGTTTTGTATAAATACCTAGGAAACTTGTGGTTACGGATATATCAAAGTTTCAACTGTACATTACTTTGTTTTCACGAGAACACGTTTCAAATGTTATAAATTAACTATAAATAACCCCACAACTCTTGTACCGTTGCATGCACCTATAAACCACATGTTTTGCGTGCGTTACATTTTGCGCAAAAAATAAAAATCGTTTTCCAGCAATCATTTATTGCAATGTTACTTAGTTTGATGTACAAAATTCGTAGATAACGGCTATGTGATGGGTCTTTCTACACCATATACGTTCCATTAAAATAATTATTAATGTCATACTGTGTAAACATTAATCAAAAGCAATAAATTGTTAACAGCCAAGAGCGAAGATAAAAATGCGACGGAAACAACCGTAACGACGACTACAACTGCAGGTACTTAAATTTAAAATACAAAGATAAACTTTTAAATAAACGTAACAACATCAATAACTTATCACAAAAAAAAACAGTATGACTATTTAAAATCCTGTACAATATTATATGCTTAAAAGTATTTTATTACTTTAGCGGTAAATATAAAGATAAACATTTTTTTACAGCATCTACCACAGGCAATGGCGAAGCCGTCTCCACGGCTGTCGCAACCACAAAAGGTACTATTTTTAATAATTATCTTTGCCGTTACGATTCCCGTCTGTGTCACTTACCTGTGACTGATGAAAACTGAACAATGTTATATTATTAGTAAGAGTAACGTCAGTGTTTTGTTATGTTAATGGAGTGCAAGTTCCACTTTAAGTAAATCATTCTATTGGCATCATTGCCTGCTTTTACTATGAATGACTACGACAATAACGCGTTGTCCCTTATGCACTAACTCCAATATACGACAACCAAGGTATATCAAGAGAGAAACTTTTCCAGTTATGGTTGTGATGTTCAAGTAAAGCATTTATTAATTATCTTTGTTTTACAGTAACTAAAGAAGTCAAACCAGAGCCGGAGCAAAAACCAGAGCCAAAGCCAGGATCAAATCCAGAATCAAAACCAGAGCCAAAGCCAGCACCAAAGCCAGAGCCTGAGCCAAAGCCAGCACTAAAGCCAGAGCCTGAGCCAAAGCCAGAGCCAAAACCAGAGCCAAACCCAGAGCCAAAGCCAGAGCCAAAGCCAGAGCCAAAGCCAGAGCCAGAGCCAAAGCCAAAGCCAGAGCCAAAGCCAGAGCCAGAGCCAAAGCCAGTGCCGAAGCCAGAGCCAAAGCCAGAGACTGAGCCAGAGCCAGAGCCAAAACCAGAGCCAAAACCAGCGCCAAAGCCAGAGCCAAAGCCAGAGCCAGGGCCAGAGCCAGAGCCAAAGCCAGAGCTAAAGCCAGAGCCAAAGCCAGAGCCAAAGCCCGAGCCAAAGCCAGAGCCAAAGCCTGAGCCAGAGTCAGAGCCAAAACTAGAGCCAAAACCAGAGCCAAGACCAGAGCCAAAGCCAGAGCCAGAGCCAGAGCCAAAACCAGAGCCAAAGCCAGAGTCAAATCCAGAATCAAAACCAGAGCCAAAGCCAGCACCAAAGCCAGAGCCGGAGCCAAAGCTAGCACCAAAGCCAGAGCTTGAGCCAAAACCAGAGCCAAAGCCAGAGCCAAAGCCAGAGCCAGAGCCAAAGCCAGAGCCAAAGCCAGAGCCAAAGCCAGAGCCAAAGCCAGAGGCAAAGCCAGAGCCAAAGTCAGAGCCAAAACCAGAGCCAAAGCCAGAGCCAAAGCCAGAGCCTGAGCCAGAGCCAAAACCTGAGCCAAAGCCAGAGCCAAAGCCAGAGCCAAAACCAGAGCCTGAGCCAAAGCCAGAGCCAAAACCAGAGCCAGAGTCAAAACCAGAGCCAGAGTCAAAACCAAAGCCACAACAAAACCCGGAGGAACCTAGTAATACAACATCAACGACTAGCAGTCGATCTCAAAGTGGTAATTATGAATTTGATCGACATACAAGTTTTGTTTCATACCAGTTGACATTGTTACAAATATAACGTTTCGTGAGAAGACTATTGTATCGATTGACAAGATTAAATAGCGTTTACCCTAGTCAGTTTTTGGATGGGTGACAATTCTTAATACATAAGAAACGACACTCCTGATATTTTGATTCAATTCAAATTGATATTGCACAATATGAGAGACCGATTAATTTGATAAACTTGTAACCTATAACGAACCTGCTTAGACTGATACCTTGTTAGCAGATACAACAATTATTGATGATCGGTTTCGCAAAATAGTGGTGTAGGCTAAGCATCCAAATATATTTACTTTTCCAGTTACTGGGTCGGGCCCGGGAGGAGCAGCAAACACAACAGGATCAACTAAAGGTATCTATGCAGTTATACTGTATTTTATATTTCCACAATAAATTAGTGTTATATCCATAAAAAATAGTCGAAATCACTTTCAAGTTAAAAAGCAATTTGGACTAAGAGTTGTAACTTTAACACTCGCAAATAAATGAAAACCTATAGAGCACTTACTGTTGACCTAGAATCATGAAATTTGGCAAAAAGTAAGGTCTCACAGCACAAGTACGATGTATGTGAAAACATTTTTTGACTATGAAATTAAGTTTGTTCTTGAAATAAATTCATCCCAACTATGGAACCCTTCATAGCGCGTGATCCGACTCGCACTAGGCTGGGTTTTTTTTTTGTATTTTACCTAGGAACATTGTGATTACGGATATATCAAAGTTTCAACTGTACATTACTTTGTTTTCACGAGAACACGTTTCAAATGTTATAAATTAACTATAAATAACCCCACAACCTTTGTACCGTTGCATGCACCTATAATCCATATGTTTTGCGTGCGTTACATTTTGCGCACAAAAATAAAAATCGTTTTCCAGCAATCATTTATTGCAATGTTACTTAGTTTGATGTACAAAAAGCGTAGATAACGGCTATGTGATTGGTCTTTCTACACCTTATACGTTCCATTAAAATAATTATTAATGTCATACTGTGTAAACATTAATCAAAAGCAATAAATTGTTAACAGCCAAGAGCGAAGATAAAAATGCAACGGAAACAACCGAAACGACGACTACAACTGCAGGTACTTAAATTTAAAATACAAAGATAAACTTTTAAATAAACGTAACAACATCAATAACTTATCACAAAAAAAAAATAGTATGACTATTTAAAATCCTGTACAATATTATAAGCTTAAAAGAATTTTATTACATTAGCGGTAAATATTAAGATAAACATTTTTTTACAGCATCTACCACAGGCAATAGCGAAGCCGTCTCCACGGCTATCGCAACCACAAAAGGTACTATTTTTAATAATTATCTTTCCGTTACGATTCCCGTCTGTGTCACTTACCTGTGACTGATGAAAACTGAACAATGTTATATTATTAGTAACGTCAGTGTTTTGTTATGTTAATGGAGTGCAAGTTCCACTTTAAGTAAATCATTCTATTGGCAACATTGCCTGCTTTTACTATGAATGACTACGACAATAACGCGTTGTCACTCATGCACTAACTCCAATATACGACAACCAAGGTATATTAAGAGAGAATCTTTTCCGGTTATGGTTGTGATATTCAAGTAAAGCATTTATTAATTATCTTTGTTTTACAGTAACTAAAGAAGTCAAACCAGAGCCGGAGCAAAAACCAGAGCCAAAGCCAGAGTCAAATCCAGAATCAAAACTAGAGCCAAAACCAGAGCCAAAGCCAGAGCCAAAGCCAGAGCCAAAGCCAGAGCCAGAGCCAAAGCCAGAGCCAAAGCCAGAGCCAAAGCAAGAGCCAGAGCCAAAGCCAGTGTGGAAGCCAGAGCCAAAGCCAGTGTGGAAGCCAGAGCCAAAGCCAGAGCCTGAGCCAGAGCCAGAGCCAAAACCAGAGCCAAAGCCAGAGCCAAAGCCAGAGCCAAAACCAGAGCCTGGGCCAAAGCCAGAGCCAAAACCAGAGCCAGAGTCAAAACCGCAACAAAACCCAGAGCCAGCAGAGACACCTAGTAATACAACATCAACGAGTAGTAGTCGATCTCAAAGTGGTAATTATGAATTTGATCGACATACAAGTTTTGTTTTATACCAGTTGACATTGTTACGAATATAACGTTCCGTGAGAAGACTATTGTATCGATTGACAAGATTAAATAGGGTTTACCCTAGTCAGTTTTTGGATGGGTGACAATTCTTAATACATAAGAAACGATACTCCTGATATTTTGATTCAATTCAAATGGTTATTGCAGAATATGAGAGACAGATTAATTTGATAAACTTCTAACCTATAACGAACCTGCTTAGACTGATGCCTTCTTAGCAGATACAACAATTATTGATGATCGGTTTCGCAAAATAGTGGTGTAGGCTAAGCATACAAATATTTTTACTTTTCCAGTTGCTGGGTCGGGCCCGGGAGGAGCAGCAAACACAACAGGATCAACTAAAGGTATCTATGCAGTTATACTGTATTTTATATTTCCAGAATAAATAAGTGTTATTTCCATAAAAAATAGTCGAAATCACTTTCAAGTTAAAAAGCAATTTGGTCTAAGAGTTTTAGGAGCATGAAAACTTTGTTCAAAATCCGGTGTGTAGCAAAAACAGTTTCTCTGCAGAGGCTCACTCGCCGAAGCACATATCTGGAAACTATCTGCAATAAATTCGTTTGTTAAAAAAAGTTTACTTGAGCGTCACGTTGTGCAGTTATATGCACAGGGTATGAAGAGACGCTTAACGAAACCGAGAGTACTTTATTATTGTGATATTTTTAGGGTTCCGTACCTCAAAAGGGAAAAACGAAGCCCTTATAGGATATCTTCGTTGTCCGTCCGTCTGTCTGTCAAACCCCTTTTTCTCAGGAATGCGTGCAACTACCATGTTGAAATAAATAAAAAAATACGTAGGTCTACGGACCCTTGGAGCTCTAAAAAAATTCAAGCTAACTTTAACACTCGCAAATAAATGAAAACCTATTGAGCACTTACTGTTGACCTAGAATCATGAAATTTGGCAAAAAGTAAGGTCTCACAGCACAAGTACGATGTATGTGAAAACATTTTTTGACTATGAAATTAAGTCTGTTCTTGAAATAAATTCATCCCAACTAAGGAACCCTTCATTGTGCGTGATCCGACACGCACTAGGCTGGGTTTTTTTTTGTATTTTACCTAGGAACATTGTGATTACGGATATATCAAAGTTTCAACTGTACATTACTTTGTTTTCACGAGAACACGTTTCAAATGTTATAAATTAACTATAAATAACCCCACAACTCTTGTACCGTTGCATGCACCTATAAACCACATGTTTTGCGTGCGTTACATTTTGCGCACAAAAATAAAAATCGTTTTCCAGCAATCATTTATTGCAATGTTACTTAGTTTGATGTACAAAATGCGTAGATAACGGCTATGTGATGGGTCTTTCTACACCATATACGTTCCATTAAAATAATTATTAATGACATACTGTGTAAACATTAATCAAAAGCAATAAATTGTTAACAGCCAAGACCGAAGATAAAAATGCTACGGAAACAACCGTAACGACGACTACAACTGCAGGTACTTAAATTTAAAATACAAAGATAAACTTTTAAATAAACGTAACAACATCAATAACTTATCACAAAAAAAAAAACAGTATGACTATTTAAAATCCTGTACAAAATTATATGCTTAAAAGTATTTTATTACTATAGCGGTAAATATTAAGATAAACATTTTTTTACAGCATCTACCACAGGCAATGGCGAAGCCGTCTCCACGGCTGTCGCAACCACAAAAGGTACTATTTTTAATAATTATCTTTGCCGTTACGATTCCCGTCTGTGTCACTTACCTGTGACTGATGAAAACTGAACAATGTTATATTATTAGTAAGAGTAACGTCAGTGTTTTGTTATGTTAATGGAGTGCAAGTTCCACTTTAAGTAAATCATTCTATTGGCATCATTGCCTGCTTTTACTATGAATGACTACGACAATAACGCGTTGTCACTCATGCACTAACTCCAATATACGACAACCAAGGTATATCAAGAGAGAAACTTTTCCGGTTATGGTTGTGATGTTCAAGTAAAGCATTTATTAATTATCTTTGTTTTACAGTAACTAAAGAAGTCAAAGCAGAGCCGGAGCAAAAACCAGAGCCTGAGCCAGAGCCAGAGCCAAAGCCAGAGCCAGAGCCAGAGCCAAAACCAGAGACAAAGCCAGAGCCAAAGCCAGAGCCAGAGCCAGAGCCAAAGCCAGAGCCAAATCCAGAGCCAAAGCCCGAGCCAAAGCCAGAGCCTGAGCCAGAGCCAGAGCCAAAACCAGAGCCAAAGCCAGAGCCAAAGCCAGAGCCAAAGCCAGAGCCTGAGCCAAAGCCAGAGCCAAAACCAGAGCCAAAGCCAGAGCCAAAGCCAGAGCCAGCACCAAAGCCAGAGCTTGAGCCAAAGCCAGAGCCAAAACCAGAGCCAACGCCAGAGCCAAAGCCAGAGCCAAAGCTAAAGCCAGAGCCAAAGCCAGAGCCAAAGCCAGAGCCAAAGCCAGAGCCAAAGCCAGAGCCAAAACCAGAGCCAAAGCCAGAGCCAAAGCCAGAGCCGGAGCCAAAGCCAGCACCAAAGCCAGAGCCTGAGCCAAAGCAAGAGCCAAAGCCAGAGCCAGAGCCAAAGCCAGAGCTAAAGCCAGAGCCAAAGCCAGAGCCAAAGCCAGACCCAAAGCCAGAGCCAAAGCCAGAGCCAAAGCCAAAGCCTGAGCCAGAGCCAGAGCCAACACCAGAGCAAAAACCAGAGCCAAAGCCAGAGCCAGAGCCAGAGGCAGAGCCAAAACCAGAGCCAAAGCCAGAGCCAAAGCCAGAGCCAAAACCAGAGCCAAAGCCAGAGCCAAAGCCAGAGCCGGAGCCAAAGCCAGCACCAAAGCCAGAGCCTGAGCCAAAGCCAGAGCCAAAGCCAGAGCCAAAGCCTGAGCCAGAGCCAGAGCCAGAGCCAAAACCAGAGCCTAAGCCAGAGCCAAAGCCAGAGCCAGAGCCAGAGCCAAATCCAGAGCTAAAGCCAGAGCCAAAGCCAGAGCCAAAGCCAGACCCAAAGCCAGAGCCAAAGCCAGAGCCAAAGCCTGAGCCAGAGCCAGAGCCAAAACCAGAGCCAAAGCTAGAGCCAAAGCCAGAGCCAGAGGCAGAGCCAGAGGCAGAGCCAAAACCAGAGCCAAAGCCAGAGTCAAATCCAGAATCAAAACCAAAGCCAAAGCCAGCACCAAAACCAGAGCCTGAGCCAAAGCCAGCACCAAAGCCAGAGCCTGAGCCAAAGCCAGAGCCAAAACCAGAGCCAAAGCCAGAGCCAAAGCCAGAGCCAAAGCCAGAGTCAAATCCAGAATCAAAACCAAAGCCAAAGCCAGCACCAAAACCAGAGCCTGAGCCAAAGCCAGCACCAAAGACAGAGCCTGAGCCAAAGCCAGAGCCAAAACCAAAGCCAGAGCCAAAACCAAAGCCACAACAAAAACCAAAGCCAACAGAGGAATTTAGTTATACAACATCAACGAGTAGCAGTGGATCTCAAAGTGGTAATTATGAATTTGATCGACATACAAGTTTTGTTTCAGACCAGTTGACATTGTTACGAATATAACGTTTCGTGAGAAGACTATATCGATTGACAAGATTAAATAGCGTTTACCCTAGTCAGTTTTTGGATGGTTGACAATTCTTAATACATAATAAACGACACTCCTGATATTTTGATTCAATTCAAATTGTTATTGCAGAATATGAGAGACTGATTAATTTGATAAACTTCTAACCTATAAAGAACCTGATTAGACTGATGCCTTGTTAGCAGATACAACAATTATTGATGATCGGTTTCGCAAAATAGTGGTGTAGGCTAAGCATCCAAATATTTTTACTTTTCCAGTTACTGGGTCGGGCCCGGGCGGAGCAGCAAACACAAAAGGATCAACTAAAGGTATCTATGCAGTTATACTGTATTTTATATTTCCAGAATAAATAAGTGTTATATCTATAAAAAATAGTCAAAATCACTTTCAAGTTAAAAAGCAATTTGGACAAAATTTTATTTTAGAGTTGTAAGAGCATGAAAACTTTGTTCAAAATCCTGTGTGTAACAAAAACAGTTTCTCTGTAGAGGCTCACTCGCTGAAGGACATATCTGGAAACCATCTGCAAATCCGTTTGTTAAAAAAAGTTTACTTGAGCGTCACGTTGTTCAGTTATATGCAAAGAGTATAAAGAGACGCTTAACGAAACCGAGAGCACATTTTAGTTCACATTATTGTGATATTTTTTAGGGCTCCACACCTCAAAAGGGAAAAACGGAACCCTTATAGGATACTTCGTTGTCCGTCCGTCTGTCTGTGAAACCCCTTTTTCTCAGGAATGCGTGGAGGTATCATGTTGAAATTAATAAAAAAATACGTAGGTCTACGGACCTTTGGAGCTCTAAAAAATTTCAAGCTAATTTTAACACTCGCAAATCAGAACCTATAGAGCACTTATTGTTGACAAATTTGGCAAAAAGTAAGGTCTCACAGTACAAGTACGATGTATGTGAAAACATTTTTGACTATAAAATTAAGTTTGTTCTTGAAATAAATTCATACCAACTAAGGAACCCTTCATTGTGCGTGATCCGATACGCACTAGGCTGGGTTTTTTTTTTGTATTTACCTAGGAACATTGTGATTACGGATATATTAAAGTTTCAACTGTACATTACTTTGTTTGCACGAGAACACGTTTCAAATGTTTTAACTTAACTGTATACAGTGTGAGTCTTTATGATGTCCACATATCGAAATGATCTATGCTTAATTTTATCAATGCATTTTTAATTTAAATTTATAAAGTATTTTTTATGGAATCTTTATTTTTTTGTAACAAAACTATGTAACTCTTAAACTTAATGATGTATCACGTTGAAACAAACTCCATAATGTTTGGAAGTAATAAGGCGTCCACATAAAATGAAAATTGTGAAAAAAACTGCCCTCAAGAAAATAAACATGTTTTTTAGAAAAAAAACTGCTTTTTTTTCGTATTAAAGTTATACACATTTTTCTTTAAAAAAAAATGTTTTTTGAAATATTTTCTCCGTCGATAAAATTAAGCATAGATTTCCCTCATTTCGATTTATGCACATTATAAAACCTCCCACTGTATAACCCCACAACTTCTGTACCGTTGCATACACCTAAAAACCACATGTTTCGCGTGCGTTACCGTGTTCGCACAAAAAGTAAAAGTCGTTTTCCAGCAATCACTTTAGTGCAATGTCACTTAGTTTGTTGTTTGTTAAATACGTAGATAACAGCTATTTTTTATTTATTTAAGTTTTTATGCACAAATTACAGAATATACTCCCAAGGCGTTGTACAGAACAATATACAAACAAAAGTAGGTTATGTTAAATGCAAAAGAAAATAAATACATGTATACATAAAGACGAGAAATAACAAAATGAACAAATAAAATAACACTAGTACTACCCGTGCGCGATAAGTTGGGACCTGCTTGGAATGTGACGCCACCGCGCTCAGGTCCCAACTTATTTACAAACTGCAATAAAGTGTAGAAAAAAAAAACTGTCGTCCATGTTCTTAAAAAAACTTAAACATTCACGACACCATCTATCTATCTCCCCGCAAACAAGTCACATTCCGCTGTTGAAGTCAGAAGAGCATTGAGCATAGTAAGGCCCCGAACGAGGGGCGATTTAGCTCACGACACTGAGCGTGCTGATGGCACGGCTTGTAGCCGGTTACTTCGCGCCTGAGTTGCTGTTTGGGCACAACAGGGACAAAAAGCCTCTCCAACTGCTCCATTAGTTCCAGACAATCAGACTCACCCTGCATAATATGGCAGGCAGTGATAACCAGGGAGCACTTACGCCTTACTTCTAGAGAATTTAAATGTAGTTATCCGAGTAAACATTATCCGAAGAGTTTTTAAATAGAAATCTAAGGAGGGCCTTCTGGACTTTTGCAATAAGTGTAAGTGCATTCGTAAAGGTTCCAAATCACTGCAGCTGATTCGAGCTTACTCCTGACTAAGGCCTTGTAAACTAGTTTAATGGCCAGTGGATTGTTAAACTCACGCATATTTCAAAATAAATCCTAGTCATTTGAGATTCAGCTTCAGCAGTGAGCGTCCTCATGACATGAGACAATCTGGTCCAGTCAGTTTATGTCCTCCTGTAAAGTGTCTGAATCAGAATCCTTTTCCACGCCATTTATTAATTTAAGGTCATCTGCGTAAAGCAAACACCTAGCATGTTCAAAACCTTTCGAGGTCATTAACCATGATCCCGAATAGTAAAGGTCCCAAAATAGTGCCCTAACTTACAACAGACCAGGTGTAGTAAGGCGCGGACACAAACCAACCATGTCGAACATACTGCTAACGTCTATAAGCAACTATCCCGTAAGCAAATTGATTTTTTTTTTTTTTTTATTTGGGGTAAAGCCTTTGTTATTATGTTTAGCAAACAATACGTCGTTATCAATGCGATCAAACGCTTTTTTAAGTCAAAGTAAAGAACATCTACCTGTATGCTTTTGTCCAAATGCTCCGAAATAAGATCCACCAGCGTTAGAAGATTCGTATTTACAGAACGGTTAGATCGAAAGCCAGGTTGAGAATCGCAGAGAAATGCTTGTATCTGGAAACTAATAAACCTACGTAGTTCAACTCAAACAGTTTAGGAAGTGTAGAGATTATAGCTATTAGGCCGATAGTTTTGTACGTCAGACGTAACATTATATTTGGGAATAGGTTGTTCTCTCGATACCTTGCAACGCTGCGGGTAATCTCCGGTGGATAGCGCCAGGTTAAAAATTTAGGGAACCGGTGCGTTTAGATAATCTTTATATCCTTTAATGATTTATGCGGGAATATTATCTGGTTCTACTCCAGGGTTTGGTTTGTTTATAAAGTGTTTGTTCTCTCGAGGCTTAGTTTATAAATAGCCTTTTCTACATCACTTATTGACTGCCTCGTTGGTCTAGTGGTCGCAAGCGCTACTGCTGAGCATGAAGTCCTGGGTTCGATTCCCAGGTCGGGCAAAGCGTTATTGGGTTTTTCTATCTGAAATTTCTCAGTAGCAGCCTGGAGTCTGGATTTGTGCCCGGTTGATGGCAATAGGCTCGCCCCCTATTACATGGGACTTAAAACAAAACTGGCGAAATGTGGGTGAACCTGCTACAGGGACACCTCTGCCCAACCCTTCTGGGAAACAAAGCGTGATGTTATGTTATGTTATTATCATTTTAGCAATATCTACAAACTTTCCACGGTTGCCTTGATAGTTACTGTTTTGACTTTGATAATCAAGAAGAGGGACGTCAGGCCAGAAAACACTTGAAAATAATTCTGAATAAGCATGTGCAGCATCACTGCCACCATGATCTTTCCCATTATAATTCACCCCGGTTTCAAAGCCACCTCTGGCTTTGAAGCTAGTTGTATGTTGCCAGAAGACACGAGGATCACGTTTGAGTTTGGGTTGAATGTGCTTGATGCAATTGTCATATGCGAGTGCGACATAATTTTTTTTAATACTTGCCCTAAGCAAGGAGTAATTGATGTAATCAATCTGATTTAGAGATGACTTCCACTTACGATGGTGATCAATTTTACATTAGTCACTAATTAGTTCTCCTGTAAACCAAACCGGGTAACAACTACATGGTTGCCTAGTTCTATGCTTTTTTGGCACACATTCATCAAAAAATCGGTAAAAGATGTTATAAAAGCACTCTACAGCAGTGTCAACGTCGCGAGTGAAAATCACCTCCTGCCATGATTCTTCAGATATGAGCTTGTACATTTGTTCAAAGTTTCCTTTGAAGAAGTCCCAGTCCTTCTGCGTGTCAAGGTTACTTTGACCAATTTTTTCCAAACCACCATCCAGCCAGCAACACCAACCAGCAACCACCAACCAGCAACACCATGCGTCCACTGAGGACGCATGGTGTTGCTATGAGTAAAGCAAACATCTAATGGCAGATGATATGCGTTTCGACGTGGTACAAGACCTCCATCATCAATTTCTGCTACTGATCAACACAGCTAATGCAATATGACACCAACACTACGTCCAACTTACTTTCATGCGCATTCATCACCTCATTCCTCTCAATCAGACCACAAAAACTTAAAAAGTGATAATAGTAACTTAAAATATTATTGGATGTACGATTATCGTTTAAATTTAAATCACCAACAATTATCACTGCATCTTTTAATGAATCAGTGATAGATTCCACTTTTTGAAACCAACGCATATATCTGCGTATTTCGTCTCATGCCCATCAGATGAAACATATATGCGTTGGTTGGATATTCACTATATAAACATATAAGTTAGAATCCTTTGTTATAAAATGCGCCCACAAGTCCTCGCCAGCTTGTGTCTCCAGATCACAGCGGTGTATCATCATGATACCAGGTCGCGCAGCGAGCAGTGCGCCGCCGCCGATACCGGTGCTGCGGTCCCGACGTAACATAATCCATCCGTGGCTCGAAATCTTCGAGTCAAGTACAGAACTAGTAAAAAACGATTCTGTTACAGCTATGAAGGCACTGTCGAGTGTCAGGAGGTTATGTTTGATATGCTATGTGATGGATCTTTCTTCACTCTGTATATTGTATTAAAATACCTGTATATTTCGAATAACAAATTAATGTTCGAGCTTTCTACGCTCTTTTTTGCATTTTCGACAAAGTAACGCCTATACCTACATCAATGGTCAAAAGAAAATTTAACCTCTTCAAGAAGGGACGCAATAAATTCGAGCACGCCTCCCTCGCTCTTACACCCTATGTTCTCTTATTTCTTACCCTCACACATTTTCCTACATTTATGTCAACAAAGTTTATTCTATACGAATGGACAAAAGCATCCTTTACTAAAAAACACGAAGGAGTATTTCGTCGGTCTTACAGACCAATGCGCGGGGGTATAGGAAGGTTAAATCTCAGGTTGTCTTAGTAGGTCAATGGTAGTAGAAGGAAAGCATAATGTTGCACTTAGGCCGTAACACCCCGAAAATAATCCTGCCGGCGCGAAGGGAATGCATTTTGATAGAAGCAAAAGTTTTAAAGAGGCGGTTTCGTATAAAACATACCTTGAAAGTCTTCGTACAACTTAGTCAGATTGTATCGTGCTGTACTTAAGAATACTTCTTTATATTTTTATTTTCAGCCTCTTCCTTTGGTGATACTGCAGGTGGTTCGGTAACTTACGAAACAGCAGAAGGTTTGCATTTATTTCTGATTTTTTAATTAGTAACTCCGGGTGAGATTAATGAAATAATCAAGCACTCTTTCAAAGAATGCAGACATTTCAGTATCTTAATGGGAGTGCACTAAGGAAGCCCGCGGAATTAAAATTTTCTTACGTTATTTTTAATTTGCTGGTCAGTATCCTGTTCAATTTAATTAACATACAACCTGTGTATGTTAATTAAATTGAACCAAAATTAGTTCACTGCTAATAATTTAGTATTAAATGGGGAAAAAACTAAATTCATATATAAGATTTGCTTTACCGAATGTTAAAAATAGTGATTGTGACATAGCATTGAATAAGGAAAAACTAGAATTGGGGATCACGCTCGTCAAGGCCGCAATGGAGTCCTCATTTAACATCTTTTGCAGGACGGCTAAATTAAACAGCATAATGCTGTGAGAAAACTCGTCAATTTACTGATGTAGATATCGCGAGGCTAGTCTATTTCAGTTACTTTCAAATTATTATGTCTTACGGTATTTTACTATGGGGATGGGCTGCAGATATCGAGTCTATTTTTATTCTGCAGAAGAGAGCCATCAAAACAATTTTTAGCCTCCGCAGACACGATTTTCTAAGGGAACTGTTTAAAGATATTAACATCATGACAGCATCTTGTTCATATGTTTATAAAAACATCATGAACGTAAGGAAAAATCTAAGTCTAGTCAGTAAAAGAGGTGATAAACACAATTTTAGGACTAGAAACCACTTAGTTCAAACGGGTTTCAGACTGGCTAAAGTAGACTCATCCTTTATGGGGTACTGTTTAAAATGTTACAATAAAATACCTCCCCACATACTCCAACTGAAAGAAACGAAATTAAAATCTCATGATAAAAATGCTTGGCTCAGCGCTGGTCCAGCTCCACAAAGGCGCATAAACTAATTTATTAGTATTCGAAAATATTGTTGCAGTTGCTGAAGATTATTAAAACTATCTTTGCAAAATAAAATAATAAAAGGAAACAAAATTAAAAATAAATTCATTTTTTTTGTATTGTATAATTGTATAACACATGTGTGAGCACTGTGATCTTGTACATTCCATAAAGCTACCATTTACTGGGAACGTCTTTAATTGACTTGAGTGTGCCCTGGCAGCTGGGAGTATGTCATGCTCACTCAAACGTCTACCTGGTGGTGGCGTGTGTGTTAATCATTAAGTTCCCTTCAAAATGGTTGACCGAACTGGCGATGATCCATACGTCATGTACGTGAACGAGCGCCGTCAGTAGGGACTGGTCATCTTAGCTACCACGGTTTATTTTAATTTTTTATTTGTTTTTGTTTTATATTTTTATTACGGACGCTTTTAACGTGCACGTCTTTCTACATTGTTCTCACGTATATAATTTTAACAGAAATGATGTAACCAATATTTTGTAACAATATTTTGATTTCAAAGAGTTGTACGTGGCGTTTCTTGCCAGTTCTTCTCCATAGAAACCTTCTACGCTTTGGAAAAGGCAACTAGCTTCATCTTTCTGACTAACCAACCCCTTGACAATTCAAAAGCACCTGTAATTGCTTTATTTGAAATAAATTAGTTTAAAATAATTTGAGATTGATTAAAATATGATTCGCGACCGTAACAAATATGGCTTTACAAAATTATTATCATTAGGATCAGTAAAACAACTCCTTAAGTTAGAATAACCCTAATTATTTTGAATGACTATTTCATGAAATAGTCATTCAAAGCGATTACAATTATGAACTTAGAGATAATTTAGATGGTAATTTTTATGATTATAATTCTATAAATAAATATTAAATACAACTGCGAATCATATTTAGATCAACATGCATCCTGATACTGACTTGCAAATTGCAAAAAAGTAAGCAAATTTTTATTTCACGTGCTACCCTGACGCTTTTGCCTTATGGGGAAAAACCAATCCTCCGACATCAAGTCTAACTCAAAGCACGGTGGCATTAAAAAGCAAATTAAATAAAAAAGCCGTCATGTTAATTGTTCTGTCATTCTAGGAAACGAAGATACAGAAGACGGAGACTTAGCTAACGAGGATTCAGAATACAGAAACACAGCTGAAGAGAATTTAAAAGACGGAGAAACAGCTGATGAGGATTCAGAATGCAAAGACACAGCTGACGAGGATTCAAAATGCGGAGACGACACATCTGACAAGGATTCAGAATGCGGAGACATAGCTGATGAGGATTTAGAATGCGGAGACAAAGCTGACGAGAATTCAGAATACGGTAACTCAGCTGACGAGGATAAAGAACACGGAAACATAACTGAAGAGGATTTAGAATACGGAAACACAGCTAACGAGGATTTAGAATACAGAAACACAGTTGACGAGGATTCAAAATGGGGAGATACGTCTGACGGGGATTCAGAATATGGAAACACAGCTGACGAGTGTTCAGCATGTGGCGACCCAGCTTACAAGGATTCAAATTATGGAGACACAGCTGACAAGAATTCAGAATACTGCAACTCAGCTGACGAGGATTCAGATTACGGAGACAAAACTGACGAGGATTCAGAATACGGAGACATAGCTGACGAGGATTTTAAATGCGGAGACACAGTTGACGAGAATTTAGAATGCAGTAGCACAGCTGACGAAGATTCAAAATACGGAGACACGTCTGACGGGGATTCAGAATAT
Organism: Omphaloscelis lunosa; assembly: GCA_916610215.1. NCBI lineage: Eukaryota > Metazoa > Arthropoda > Insecta > Lepidoptera > Noctuidae > Omphaloscelis > Omphaloscelis lunosa. The sequence continues at coordinate 8,795,831 of OU744247.1, forward strand.
GGAAACACAGCTGACGACTGTTCAGTATGTGGCGACCTAGCTTACGAGGATTCAGATTACGGAGACAAAGCTGACGAGGATTCAGAATACGGAGACATAGCTGACGAGGATTTAAAATGTGGAGATACAGCTGACGAGGACTTAAAATGCAGAAACACAGCTGACGAGGATTCAGAATGTGGAGACACGTCTGACGGGGATTCAAAATATGGAGACACAGCTGACGAGTATTCAGTTTATGGAAACACATCTGAAGAGGCTTTAGAAGACAAAGACACGGCTGACCAGGATTCAAAATACGGAGACACAGGTGACGAGTATTCAGTATATGGAAACACATCTGAAGAGGATTTAGAAGACAAAGACACGGCTGACGAGGATTCAAAATATGGAGACACAACTGACGAGGATTCAGAATACGGAGGAACAGTTGACGAGAATTCAGAATACGGAAGCAAAGCTGACGAGAATTTAGAAGATGGAGAAATAGCTGATATATACCCAGAAGCCGAAGGACCATCTTACATTGAAGATGAACCAGGTAAAAAATTGTTTTCCTCATATTTTTTTACAGAACTTATAAATTTTTATATGGTTCGCGTAATAGAACCACGGTTTGCGAACTGATCAGGGCTGACCCAGATTTATCCTCCCGGATACGCATTTGGACGTGAATATCGCCCACACCGCATCGCACTGCATCGGACGGCATCGACCGCTCCCTCACTACTTGTCCATCGATGCCAAAGCGTGTGGACTTATAATAAGCAAGTTTTTTTTTTTTTTGCTGTAATGAGTGGTGTTTTTGGGCAAAAAAAAGGAAGAGAAGAGTTACACAAAAGTGTGAATTTGAGTGAATAAATCCGGCAGGCAGTCTTTAATGCCTTGATCACACGTACCGAGTAGATAGGCGAGACAGTGCTCTCGGCCGAGTGCTCAGTACGTGTAAACACATTACCGAGTACTCGGTTTAGGTAAAGGGCGAGACAATCACTCGGATCCTGTTCTATTTACTAAACCGAGTACTTCCCCACACTGATTCGCTTTTCCACTCGGCAGGTATAAACATACACTCGATGCGTACTCGCCACTCGGCAGACTCACGTTGCTCGCTGCACGCTAATGTTCAATTTTTAATTATCCTTTTGCGATCCATTGACTCGCTAGTTCGCTTCGTTGAAACTGAGCTGACTGACTGTGTCGGTACCAAGTTTAAAAATACGTGTTAACACCTACTCTTCCATTCAGCTCTCTCATCCATCTACTCGGTACGTGTGATCAAGGCATAACTATCGCAGTACACTTGTACTTAGCCGGGCGTTAATATTGACATATCAAGTTTTAGAAAGATACTGTCACCCAAGTTTCACAAGTTACAGTCACTGTCGACGCGACACTCTACAAAGTCAAACTTTTTCTAATACTCGATGTGTACCCACTGCATACTATGCTATATTACAAGTGCCCCGTTGGTCTCGTAGTCGCAAGCACAACTGTTGAGCGTAGGGTCCTGGGTTCGACTTCCAGGTCACCCGATCGGGCAAAGTGTTATTAGGTTTTTCCATCAGGAATTTCTTAGTAACAGTCCGGAGTTTGGAAGTTGGCTAAGCAGTGTGATACCTCGGTCCCTTGAAAAGCACATTAAGCCGTTGATCCTGCACCTGATCTCTCTACAGTCATGTCGCATTGCATGCCGTCCCATTGGACTATGAGAGTGAAGGAAGAAAGAGCGCACCTGTGCTGCACACACACTTGTGCACTACAATATCTCCCGCGCCGAAGGCTAGTCTATTGAGATTGGCTGCCATAGCCGAAATACGAAGTCTACGGTCTGGAGGACAGTTTTTTTTATTACTAGCACAAAAACGTGTGTTGCTCTGACGAACCGTAAACCTGGCTCATTGCCACACAAGACTGAGTATCTGGCTATATCTAAAAATTACTTTTCGTTCCTAATATACTAAAAGAAGAACCATATGAACCAGACTATGAGCTATATGAACCAGAAAATGAGCCAAGAGAAGAGCCGACGCAAACAAATGAAGAAGCAAATGAACCAGGATTAAAGCCATATGATTCAGAAGAAGAGCCATCTGATTCAGGAGAAGGAACAGCGAAAACCAACAGAAGAGTCAACTGTACCAGAATAAGAGTGTACGGAATTTTCCAAACCTGGTTAATCAGGTAAAACTCACAAGCCAAAGAGACTTACACCTCCAGGCTTTCCGCTTCCAGGCTTCTATATCGAAGACTTTTTCCTAGACTTCCCATACAAACTCCGTTCCATCTCGCGCGAGATGGGACTGAGTTTAAACGGGAAATCTACTAAGTTAAACACGATTTTTTGTTACTAATAAAATGATATTCTTACACAAAAGACTTACTTTTGACAACAGGGAGAAAAATAAGAAACCGACAACTACGTAAGTATCTCCTTTTTAAAAAAATGCTGTGTATATTCAGTATAAAATCTTTGACAATTTAGAAGCGACCAAAAATAACTAAAAATTAAACCAGAGTCCTTGACCACTTTTATAATCTTATATGATGTTTTTAATACAGCTCGAGATCACGCAAGCAGTAGATTCTCATCGCCAAGATCGCGTAAACTAGGAAAGCAACAGTGCGCCTACAATGAAGAAGTACCCAATTATGACTAGAGGTACAAACATATTTTATTTATGCTCTTCTCCGCTATTATTTTACCGTTAATCTGAGCGAGACATCATAAGATTTCAGTCCATTTAAACTTACAAAGACAGAAAATATTTCAGCTGTAATTGCATCCTATAAAATCATATTTTTATAGTCTATAATATCTCTTTAGCAATTGTTCTGTTGTCCCAGAAATGTCAAAAAATATAAAACATTTACGCCCCCAAATATGTAGATTGTAAATGTTTGATAAGGTCTGTCGGTTAAAAAAGCTGTAACAATCATCTTTGATTTTTTTACAAAACACATTACTTTATAATTCATCATTTAATTTCTTACAGTCAATGCAATGCTTGACTGTAAGAAATTAAATGATGAATTATAAAGTAATGTCGAAAACCGGTTACTTATAAAATATAGAAATCAGAATCGTAATCTAACCAACTCCATATTGTTTCAGTGATTAGAATAGGAAAAAGAAGAAGACCAAGAAAACCAAAGACGTAATAAGAAATGAGCGCTGCATGAAAACGGACTCCGATTTTTGTTTAATATTATATAATTATAAATATTCACGGTAATCAAAACCTATTTAATCACAATAAATTGAAGCAAGCATGATATTTTTTTTTATTGGATAGTTTCTCGTAAAACGCTACTTAATTTTTTAATACTTCTTAGATAACATTACTCACATAATAATAGGTAGGTGTAGGATGACCTACACGTTCATAAGTATACGTACCATAAATTAAAACCTGTCCATAGAGTGCGTGCAAGATAAGTCTGCGCGAAGGGTTACTATCTGACAGGCGTTTGCCGTATTTGACAGGCATTTTACGGTTAAGACGGCGTGCAGCTGGCGCTAAGCTGAGACAGGCATTTTTGAATTTCACGGTATCACACTAGCCCATCCGCCCAGATTAAACTGGACTATAATAGTATCGAATGAATATTGCAGAAGCTTAGACAACATCCAGTTTTCTGAAAGTCTAACGTCACAGCACTGGTGCATTTTTTTTTAAAGTAGGGACATGAATGCCTGTTTGTTTTATTACAGAATTTATATTTATTCTCTTTATTCGCACAACATTCGCACACATTTACTAGATATAATTCGGACGCAGCAATTATGATGTTTTCTCCTCCCCAGAAGGTCTGGTTAAACCTCGCGGTTATGTATTTTGTTATCATTTGTTCCTGAGAAAGCTTGCTGTTAGGAAAAAACTCTTAAATGTTATTTGTAAGTGCTAAGCAAATTCTGGCGTCACCTCGGTTCGTCGAAACATAGGTAGCGAGGTCTCGGCGGACAGACACGTGGTCGAAAGTCAGCCTCATTGTTATTTATTTGATGGCTCTAAATAAGCTGTTACCATATTTCTGCGCTTATTACCATTGTAAAACCTTTGTTTGACTAATAGATTGGGTTTTGTTTCGAGGGATACAAAACTTTGACAGGGCTGCGAGCCGGAGATTTATGGTGGCTTTGTTTTTCTGTAGCTATGGATTTTGTTATGCAGACTAAGATATCCGAGTAACGTTTTTATTTTTGAGTGGGCTACTCATGTACCTTCCGTCACAAAAAGCTTGCGTAAAGTACTACACCAACCGAAGACCTGCGCGCATGGGTATAATAAACCTTGATTAATAGCTGTCAGAAGTTATATTTGTTGAACTATTGATTTTGGAAGGCTAAAGAAGTAATACCCAATTAGTTTAGGGTAGTTTCTGGGAATTAAGCTTGATGTTATAATCGTCATAAGTTTTATGGGAAAATAGTTTTTGTACGAAATCTTAAGCGATACCTAATGCTATTTGGTTAGAATCATGTTGTATATTAGTTTATCTTACCATGATATATTTCATATAATGCACAAATGAGCCTATAACATTAGCTTAGAAAATAAAAGTTAAATGTGCTCTTGGGATCAAACGCCAGTCACTTCACCACTGCAAATGCGCGCTCCAAATGTTGTCCCCTAATCAATTTAATTTATTATTTGGACATATTAAAGGATATTTAATTTGTTCAAAATGCTAAAACTACGTAACTGGATATTATGATGTCAATTGACTATTTGAGTCTGACAAAAAGGGGGGTTTTTAAAGACAGTCGTTGTTGAACTGCGAAAGTGTAATAATATAATTATAAATGTATTGCCGTAGTTATGATATTTGTGCTTTTATTTATGGTTTGAACCAAATAAATAAATCATGCTTATATTTTTTTAAATGAACGCTTTTTATTTCCCTTTTGGTCTGGCTAGTCCAACAATAATAATAATTATTATTATTTATTTATTATTTATAGATATATTAATATTTTAAATTGATTTGAAGGGGCAGGAGGGCCTTCATCAGAACTCATCTTGTGTGATGTATGTGGGTAGGTAGGTAGGCAGGTGGGCGTGAGCAGAAAAATCACAAGTCCTTGTTACAATCACAGTTGTTTAATCAGCGCAGGGTTTAATAATCGAAATACACAATCAAATGAACAATGTACAATCCAAGCAAAACGACACCAACTTAATTATAACACTAGATTAAACTATAACTCGGATGCAAAGCGATTCGTCACAAGCATGGTGTGCGGGCGCCGTCTCGAACAACCGTCTGTCAAGATGGCCGCCCTCACAACCATCGACAATGACGCTTCGCTAGGCTGACTTTGACAGCTAAAAGTCAACCTGACGTCTGCCGTTGACGGATGCGCCGTCTGGGCCGGACTGACACTCGAACGTCCTCGCCCTCGGGCGATTTTCTGAAACAATGAGTTGCAATCGTATATGGTCCGTTCGGCATCCTGACGGACGACTAATTACAATTATCACATTGCGCTATGACACTTAAGACTTAAGGCGAGTGTTTCGCAACAATTAAGCCGGATGACACAGCCTCGTCACTAAACAGCATGTGGGTTAACTGTTCACAATTGGCACTATTAGATAAGTCAATCCTTTGGTGGATGTGACCCGGACGACAATATTCGTCTTACCATAATCTGCAAAACACCCAGGACAAGTCAGACAACTTAAAGGGCTCTGACTCGGACGACATATTTCGTCTCATAGACCAAAAGCACAGAGAAAAGTCAATCTGATACTGACTCGAACGACATATTTCGTCTGACTATTTAGCAGAAAAGAGATTCTTACAGGTCGCTCCACTTACCTACGACTATGAATCGTCTTGTTCTGTATGAATTTCAGTTTCGTGCAACATTTCCCAAGTCTCAGGATCTGAGCATGTACTGAGAGTGTCTGAGCCTGCTGTGAGCGTCCTCGAATCGGCGGAAAAAGTGTTTGAGCATACGGTCAAGGTGTCAGAGTTATCATTGTCATGATTTGAATCAGTTATACTTTCTTCATCTTCCGACGCCGTCTCGGCCTCTTCACAATTTAAAAGACTGGTAGCTATATCGATCAAACCGATATGTCCCTGGGTGAGAGTATTTATAAGTTCTCTGAGAACCACCTAAACTTTTAAGTTCGTAACGATCATTTTCAAGTACTTCTACTATAACATATGGACCTCGAAACTTCCTATCCAATTTTGTTTTATTCCGTTCACAATTTTTAATAAATACGAAGTCTCCTTTAGAGAAAGGTCTTATTGTGGCCCGACCACGATTAAACCGAAGGGTATCAGATTCAGCTGCTTTGCAAATGTTAGCTGATGCATCAGTTCTTATCGAATCTAAATCTAAGCATACCTTATGATCTATATTATCGGCGTTCAACTTAGACATTCCTAAAGAATTAGAACGAATTCCAAACATTAGTTCTGACGGTGAGTATTTGGTAACGAAAGATTTAGAACTATTGAGAGCAAGTTGGATGTTACATAATTCGTGACGCCACGCTTTGTTAGGGTCGTTTTCAATTATAGTAAGGAGGCTCTTTAGAGTACGCATCACTCGTTCAACTTGGCCGTTTGCCCCACTCGTACCAGTCGCGATGAAATGAAGGTCTATTTTATGCTCTTGACAAAAGCTCTTAAAATCTGAGCTAATGTAGCTACGGTCCTGATCTGCGATGATTCTTTTCGGGGCTCCAAAAAAACCACCGCTTTTTGTACGGCATATATTGCACTCTTGGAATCGACTGACAAAGTATGTTCGAGTAAAACGTATTTGGTAAATGTATCGATAATTACCGAGCAATTCTCCTTTCGGTCACTCTTCCCGCTCAGCTTCCCCGAAAAATCTATGTGAATCGTGTGCCAAGGCACGGATACTTTTGGAATCGAATGAAGCTGAACAGGCTGAGCACCCAATGGACCTTTCGATGCCTTACAAATGATACACGAATCTATAAATTTTCGTACACATTTAGACATATCGGGAAACCAATACTTTTCATACAGCTTGTCTAGAGTTTTGTCCCTGCCTAAATGTTGCAATTCGTTGTGGACATGATTAATTAGTGTCCAAATAAGAGACCATGGAACTACGGGTAGCCATGAAACCGCTTTGTTACGAGTAATCTTCCTGTAGAGTATGCCATCTCTAACGTCATATGTTTGACCTACTGTTTCGGGTAAGCTATTATTATTATGTTTTGCGATAAGATCCTGAATTTCTGCGTCACGTTTCTGTTCAACTGACAGCCAGCCCTGATGTAGTTCAACATAATTGACAGTTTTAGGCTTAGGCTTTACAGTGATAGAAACAGCAGAATCTGAAGGTGGATTTCGGGACAGGTAGTCAGCATGCTCCATTTTACTTCCTTCGCGGTATATAATATCGAAATCGTAACCTTGTAAATAAGCCCACCATCAGTAAACGCGGGGTGTTAGGTCTTTCTTCGATTTCGACGCCTTGAGTGAATTGCAGTCGGTAACTACAACAAATCGCCTACCATATAAATGATGGCGAAAATGCTCTACAGCTCTGACGACCGCTAAAGTTTCTAACTCGTATGAATGATAACGAGATTCCGCGTCTGCTGTACGGCGGCGGCTGTAATACTCTACAACGTGAAGAAGGATTGCTCTATATCCTTCTGAGCTAGCATCGGTATGTAGCTCCACCAGAAGTTCTGGGTCGAATATAGTTAGCACCGGTTCGGACGTGAGAATGCCTATAATTTTGCGCCGTATCTTTTCATGTTCGGTAGTCCAAGTAATTCGTCCTTTAAGTTTTGTAAGAGGGTATAGGGGACCGACTATTCGTGTGAAGTCAGGAATAAATTTCCGAAAGTAGGGGGCTAGACCGAGAAATTGGCGAACATTAGTAGCCGATTTAGGTTCTGGGGTATCCGTCAATGCTTGAATCTTCCGTGAATTGGGTCTAATCTCACCGGATTGTATAGAATATCCTAGATAGTCAATTCGTTGTTTCATAAATTTACATTTCTTTGTATTGAATGTAAAACCGGCTTCTGATAGCGCACCTAGAACAAAGTCAAGGCGCTTCAGTCCTTCAGAGATGTTAGCAGAATGACATAACACGTCTTCCATATAGATAAGTGGTTTAGATGTGAGTTAACTCGCGATACGATAATACTAACCCCTGTGGGGCTCACGGAACAACTCGCTCTTGGCGTCCTCTGCACGTTTTTTATGAATAAACGCTTACATTGCAATTGATGACGCTGTACGGTCGCTACATCTATTCCCCCCTTATTTAAAAATTTTTTTAGGTATTAGTTTTATACAGAACCAATTTGGTTTTACAATTATTGTGTGTTATATATAATAATAACCCTAACTTTAGCTTGTTGTTTGCTTCAGCGGAATGTGCCGATGACGTTATCCGAGTCATGTTACTTGTCGGACGTTGATGATAAACAATGGTCTGGAAATGACATAGTTTAAGGTTACATTTATGTTGTTGGTCTCTAAGGCCTTACCCTAACTTATTATTTTAAATTCCTTTCACTCTTTCTTTAATGGTAGCTACCATGGTGTTCTTTCTGCCATAAAAATAAAATTACCATCCCTTGGGACCTGCAACGTTCCCATGGTAGCGCCGTATGAATTCATTCATTTCTTCGCTACTCGCATTCTTTTTCCTTTCGTACTATGTATTTCGCCTGTTTGCCAGGTTTCAAAGAGGATGTCTAATTAACTAACTTATATTATACGATACCTTTATGTTATGACAACGTTGGACATCGGAACTGTTTTTGATATGCTGTGAATTTGCTCTGAGTTTTACCCATAGTGACGTTTTTCCACAAGTACTTGATGTATTACTGAATGATAGTATTCTAATGGTGTGAGGCTAATAGGTTGCTATCCACGTTTGTCTCGAATCAGCAATTCCGGTGTCCAATTACAACATTTGTTTTAAGGTGACACGTTATGTTTTATACTTTACAAAGTGGTGTCGCATTAATAATTACCACATTGTTGCAAGGTTCATTATTTTGCGTTATTATTACGTGTGATAAACATTATATACGTATGTTTTATATATTAAACCTTACGGGGCGTTTAACTACGCGACCACTATAAGTGGTGCGAGTGATAGCGTTTTTATTAGCGTTTTTTCCTTTCAGTATGTCCTTTTTGTTACTACTTGGTACATCGTTTGCTTTTTGGGCTCCAAACCATTGTTACTTTTATTTTGTGGTTTTGCATTTATCGGTGGTGGTTCAAAGTTTTGATCGTCATATAAGTTTAACAGATACGCTGGTTTGATTCGGTCTATGGATATGTTACTACTACCGCTTGGCAACTGTACTGTAAATATTTTATCGTTTCTCTTAATGACTTTGTAGGGTCCGTCGTATGGTGGTTGCAATGATTTCTTCCCCATGTCCAGCCTAGTGAACACGTGGCTGCATTTTTTTAGTTCTGGGTGTACAAAAATTGCCCTGGAGTCTCTGTGCTGACTTGGTTTGGGTTTTAAACTATTAATGATTTCCCTTAAGTGTTGTACATACTCGTGTGAATCGTAAAACTGTGCGTTGCTGTTGTAGTAAAATTCTCCCTGGTAATCTTAAAGTGGAACCATACACTAATTGTGCCGCGCTAACGTTAGTATCGCACCGTGGTCCGCACCACGGTGCGATTGACCGGGTTGGGATGGACCGGGTTCCTAACAGAACTGTTGGCAATTCTCCTAACCAATTTTCGTTGTTCAGCTTTGCCCTTAGTGCTACTTTTAATGACCTATGCATTCTTTCCACAGCTCCGTTTCCTTGAGGGTGGTAAGCAGTAGTGCGTATTTTTTCTACTCCTAAAAATTGCATTAAGTGTTTGAATATCTCACTTTCGAATTGCCTGCCCTGGTCGCTTGTTAGTCTCAGGGGGCAGCCGAATCGAACGATCCAGTTTTCGTATACGACTTTGGGTACTGAATTTGCCGATATATCTGATACTGGTATTGCCTCTGGCCATGAGGTAGCTATGTCTAATATTGTTATTAGATATCGGTAGCCCTCCTGTGAGGTGGGTAGCGGTCCAACGATATCGATTTGTATGTGTTCGAATCGGTCGCAGTCTGGGAATTGGCCTAACTCTGACAGGGTATGTCGATGTAGCTTTGCCTTTTGGCACCGGATACATGTCCCTGCTGTCCTACTGGCGTCTTTGTTCATGCCTATCCAGAAATATCGGTCAGTCATCATGCGCCTGGTAGTTCTGATACCCGGGTGACTGATGTTGTGTACAGTTTCCATTGCTTTATCGCGAAACTGTACTGGTAGGGACATTCGTTTCCTACCCGTTGATGTTTCATATGTAATATAATGCTCTGTACCTGTGACCTTGTGTTGACTAAAACGCAAACTACTGTTCCTAGATATGTTTAATAATTCTGAGAGCTGCTTATCGGTTTCCTGTGCTCGGGCTAGTTCCACTAAATCAAAACCTATTGGGCAGTTTATTGTTTCCACGCGCGATAATGAATCCGCCGTGACATTCTCAGTGTCACGAATGTGTTTTATTTTTGTTGTAAACTCGCTAATGAACATTATTTGCCTGGTTTGCCTGGGGGTTTCCTTTTCGCTACCTAATTTACTAAATAAATACACTACGGGTTTGTGGTCTGTGTAGATCACCACTTCGCGGCCCTCTATTAGTTTTCTAAAATGTATTATCGCCAGGTATATGCCTAATAACTCTCTGTCGTATGTATTGTACTTTCTTTGGGCTTCAGTAAGTCGTTTGGAGAAAAAACTTAAAGGACTCCAGTTATTACCTTTACGTTGCTGCAAAACCGCTCCCACACTGCTGTCTGATGCGTCTGTCATCAATGCTAGTGGGGAATCTGGTAGGGGATGTGTCAACAAGGCTGCTTTTTGTAAACTGACCTCATTTTTTTCGAATTCGCATTCTGCCTCCTTTGTCTATTTGATGATGGTCTTGTCCTTTTTCTTTGAGTTGTGGAGGTATTTGTTCATTTCTGCTTGGTCCTGGGCTGCGTGTGGAATGTGTGATCTATAAAAGTTTAACATACCTAGGTATCTGCGTAGTTCTTCAACTGCCTTTGGCCTTGGGTACTCGCTTATCATTTTGACCTTGTCCTGCAGAGGTCGAATTCCTTCCATGGATACTTCGTAACCTAGAAAATATAGTTTTTCCTGTCCAAAACAACACTTAGAAATATTTATTGTGATGCCGAATGCATTAAAACGTTTAAAGACTTCCTCTACGTGTCGCTTGTGCGTGGCTTTGTCTACCGATGCTATGATGACGTCAACAGCGAATGAATATAGGAAATTCATTATGGTCCATGAATCTTTGAAAGGTTTGGGCTGCGTTACGCAAGCCAAAAGGCATTCTGGGAAATTCATATAATCCGAATGGTGTGATAACTGCTGTTTTTTCTATGTCATCATTATTTACTGGAATGCAGTTGTAGGCCCTGTTAATGTCTAGGCAAGAGAATACCTTTTTGCCCGCTAATAAACGTGAAATCTTGTAATCTAGGGACGGGATACCTATCCGGCTTAGTCATGGCGTTTAGCATTCTATAGTCGCCACATGGCCTAATGTTACCATCCTTTTTTGGAACTATGTGTAGTGGGCTGGCCCAGGCGCTTTTACTGGGCCTGCAGATGCCCAAGTCTAGCATGAGTTGGAATTCGTTCTTAGCTTTAGCATACCTACCTGTCTGGGGGCAGTGGGCGTGCGCGAGAGTGCACTGGTGCGCCGCTGGTCTCGATATGATGATGCACATTATGTTTGGGTACCTCTTTAAATGAAAATGGCTTAGTCAAACTCGAATACTTTGCTAATAAATCTATGTATGGGTGATCATCTAGTATCGTCTTAATCGTGGGTTGGTTGGAGTCGGAAATGCAACCTACAACCTTCATTTGGGTTTCGCTATCTATTAATCGGCGGCCACTTAGGTCTATCAACAACTTATACTTTACCAGGAAATCCGCGCCTATTATTGGTTGCTTTACATCAGCTACAATGAATACCCATCTAAAGTTTCGACGTAGCTTAAAATTTAGTTCTTTTGTTATCAGTCCATATGTTTCATTTGTGTGCCGTTTGCCGCGTACAGTTTATACTTATTGGGTTCACACACTTTCGATGCACCTTTTACACTCACGAGATCGCGTGGATATACCGATACGTTTGCGCCACTGTCAATTAGGAATTGTATACCTGTATTTATGTCCATTACACTTAGGCGGTGGTTCACTCTTGGGGCACAGATCTCCGCCACTCTCTGCTCCGCTTCTAGTTTTCCGGCTTGTCCTCTCTTTGCTTGTTCCAGTTGCACGGGTCCTGATCTGTAGTTTTGCCTTCCCCAGTTGTTGTACCTTGGTCTCGAGTTACGGCTCTCCAATCCCTTGATGCGTTCTCCTAGACTTCTTATTTCCGCGGCTATGTCTGTCGTTTCTTTTGGTGCGTCTATTTTGCTAACATTATTTTTTCTTGTGATTGTTTCCATTATTTTGTCCGCTACCGAAGCTAGGATCTCGGTGTCTTTTGACTCTGTTGCTGCTAAAACACTACTCACAGTGGTGGGCAAGTGATTCTTCCACAGAACTGTCAATGTTTCGTCCGTGACTTTCCCTCGCGCCAGGTCCTTCATTTTCCGCAGCAGCTGCGACGGTTTTTGATCTCCCAGTTCAATTTCTCCTATAAGTTTCTGCTCTTGTCTGGCTTCTGATTGAGCATAAATATTACATAGTCGCGTTTTTAGCGCCTCGTACTTTCCTGATGCCGGTGGGTCCAGTAATATGTCTGTAACCTGCGATAAGACCTCCTTGCCTAGTTTGGACACCACGACCTGGTATCGAGCCTCGTCGGATGCCTTTTATAAGTTCAATGCCGCTTCTGTTTGTATGAACCATAACTTGGGTTCATCACGCCAAAAATCTGGAATGCGCGCTGATACTGAGATGCTGGTAACCTGCTGCTCCTCAATCGACACCTCTTTCACCTTTTCTGATGGCATTGTGGGATTTTTCAAAGTATTTTTCAAGGCGACTTCCACGTGGTAGTCGAGTCGCCCGGCTGAATTATGTGTAACGCGATATCCTTTCCTGCTTGATCACGTCGGGGTCACCAATGTAGATCTCTTTGTTTCCTTAGGTGGCAGGATAAGTAAATGAATATACGAACAGAGAATTCACTTGTGGTTTTATTTAATCTTCCAATAGTTACGACACTTAATTCATGTGAGTTAACTGGCAATACGATAATACTAACCCCTGTAGGGCTCACGGAACGACTCGCTCTTGCCGGCGTCCTCTGCACGTTTCCTATGAATAAACGCTTACATTGCAATTGATGACGCTGTACGGTCGCTACAATGACAATAGTATAATAGTTGGGCAGACAACATCATTCGTACTGCCTGAGATTTTTCCCCATTTCAATGAAAATCTTTACATCTAATTCTTCCACTTTGTAAACTGCTGTCTGCATCAAAACATTGACTCAGCCGCCCATTGAGAGCCTCCTGAGATGTTGTTATAGGTTATACCATATACCAAAACGACTATCGGTACAATGATTTCCAAATCGACGGCTTACATATCCACAACCTTGTGTGCTAAGTCCAAATATTTGATTTGTTTAGCTTTCACGACTTTCATGTGATTCTCGTCATGAGGAACAGAGATTTAAACACCTTTGTGGTCTTGTGGTTAGACCATCTATCTCAGACCCAGAGGTCCCGGATTCGATTCCCAGTGGGGGCTAAATTTTCTCTCAGTTTTGTTGGTAGTAGGGCTTGTTCTAAGTCCACCTGGCTAGCTTCCACCTTCTTATCTAAGTCCGTCGCCATATAATAATGTTAACAGCATTGTTGTGTTATGGCAATTAGAGGTAAGATAGCCAGTTCCTCTGTGGTTGAAGATTTCAGGTGTGGCTCGCTTTCACCTTCAGCCTCATCAACATTTACCATTAGGTGAGATGCAGGCCTAGAACTTGGATTAAAAAAAGTGGTGGCACTGCGGGAGTGCCGACAGAAGTGAAAACTTGAACAAGATCGCCGTGGTGGAAGAAAAATACTTGAATAGAACACTGGTCCGTAAAGTTATCTAAATAAAGAGCAAAATCGCGTTTACAAAAAAAATGCTTACAAAACCTTTAAAGTAAAAATATTTGCATAGAACATTGACCCGTAACGTTATATAAATAAAGAGCACAATCGCGTTTACAAAAATGAGATATCGTCAAAAATGTCCATTGCGCCTAAAGAAGTTTTCACTTCAAAAAGTGATATTGGCGATCATTGAACTTCGCTCTAGTCGAACTATATCTCAATGTCAGCCTATCTATTAAAAATATCAGCGTGAAAACTTAGGTGAAGTGAGCTGCCAATAGAATCAATCCGTCTCAGGTAGAATGACAGCTAACTTAAAACTGACTTCAACAAAATTTTTGTGGTGACATTTTTAATAGATAAGCTAGAGATTTTTACAGAATATACCAGCTAGTTCATTGACAACAATAGTCCGCCTGTCAGTGATGATAGATTGATGCTATAGATTGACCGAGACCACACCTTACATGCGCAGCGAGACGGGTCGGGCAGTGCTGGGTGCTCTTTCGTCAATGCTCACGGCGCGCGGCGTACCGCCCACCGCTCATTCGTCAATGCTGCCCCCAGCTTTGCCGCGCATTCCCAAGGCGCGGAACAGTGGTCCCGGTCAAACTATAGTATAATGTAACGTGAATATTGTCTAGAAGTGGTTCGGGCACGTGTATTTTTTAATTTATTAGTTATTCAGATTTATGAGTTTAAAGTACGCCATTGAAACAAATTGATTATATGAAACAGTCACGAAGTAATAATAAATTAATTACGTAAATTTCATAAAAAAAAATCATGGTGCACTAATAAATCGGACCATTTCATTGCCCTATATAACCCCTCATTTTATAAAGTTTCAGTATTAGTTAACAAACCTAATAACGCAAATGATGGCGACGAGTCGGCACATTTTATTATACGTTTTGGTTTTAACGGTGATTGTTGGTGAGTATCCTAATCCTAACTAATACAGGGTAGCCAATTAGGAAGTATACAACTTTAAATTAAGATTATTTTTATTACAAACGAAAATTACCGGATGTATGTCTATAAGTATATTATTCAGGCTTGGCAATTTTATACGATGAATCAGATCTGCCTAATCTGCTCCTGTTTTATTCTTATAAGTGCGATCGCTTTTCATAGTGTTTTTCATTAAATTTTCGGATACTTTATTATAAATACTACTAATAAAGTCACAAAAATGTCGCTTTTCATATTCAAGCTTGACAATCAATCCCACAGAAAAAAAGTCAGAACGTGTCTCGAAATCCTCAGTGATCAAAATTCTGGTATTCGTTACTCTTAATGATTTCATAGAAAAACTGGATCGTTTTTAATTGATTTTAGAACTTCAGAATAAAATTACGGAAAGTATTGCGGTGGTTCGCATAGTCTTATAGACTATGCAGAATGAATTTGCCGGATTTCAACTAAATACTATTATTTAGTTGAAATTCGGCAAATTCATTCTTGCAGTTGCTTGGTGTCTATACACCAAGCAACTGCAAAATTTGGCGTCAAATAAGAAAGAGGGTTAAAAAAATTGTGTACTTCCTAATTGGTCACCTGTTATTATAAACGCAAAAGCGAGTTTGTTAGTTTATTTGTTTGTTTGTTACGTTTTCACGCTAAAACGGCTGAACGGATTTGAATGAAATTTGGCACATGAGTAGACGATGAACTGGGTTAGGACATAGAATACTTTGTATCTCGATATTCTTACGGGGTCGAGACATATGCGGGTGAAACCACGGGGCGCAGCTAGTAGTACAATAAATCAAATAGGATAGGATATAGGGATCTATGGAAAAAAAAAATCAGTATGTAAGTAAAGGGTCCCCGAAACGATCAATTACAATTCGCATTCCCTGCTAATAATATGGTAATGTGGTATTACGTCAGTTTTTATATCATTTTTAAATATTTTACGTTTTTCTTTCGTTTTTTTTTATAAATTTATTGAATTGTGTCAGCGACTATTAGTTAAAAATATAGTTCCACTAGACGTTCCATTACAATAATTGTATACATTTTATTATAGTATTTAATATCAACTTCCTATAATATTACAATTTTTCTGTCAAATGAAATAATAGGTACCTACTGAATTATTTAATAAACTAAAATATTTGCAACATTATATTACTGTTAATCTTTTGACATCTTACATCGACGAATATTACTGTAATATAATATTACTGTATACACTATTGCTTGAATTTCACCCGAATAATAACGTAATATCATATTGCCGTTAGGTTTTTTGACACCATATTTCAACGAATAATACTATAAAGTATTAATACTGACTACGATATTGTTGAGTTTACAAGCGAATAATATGATAATGATACGATGTAACTATACTTTTGACCTGTAATTTCTGTAAAATTATTTTCGTCAATAACTTTATCTTGTAAAACTATTAAAAAATAATAATAATAATAATAAAATAGATTGTAAAAAAATGAGCTTTGTTTTGACATATAAATGGCTATCCTACAATCCACCCGTGTTAGGATATAAGCATAAAACAGTTCTTTATTTCTCATGTAAAATGTAGAATTATCAATTATTATTATTATATTACATTATTATAATTGAATTATTCGTTGGGGGGTGCGAATTGTCAATTGCAATTGTCAATGTTTTATGTGTTTATTGTCAAGCTCTTCAATTGTATTTTGAAGACGATCATTTTGCGCATCAATGTGTATAAATCACGTAAAAATTTATCGATTCGGGGACCCTTTAGACCGTTAAAAATAAAAGCTAGAAAGCGATTAAGCAATTGATTTTTAGCAAGCAATCGAATTTTGTGGTATGAACAGCTTATTCGAAAACATGAGGAGCACGTGAGTGAATGGCAAGAAGGAGCACGTGATTGAATGGCAAGAATGGTTATAACAAAAAAGCAATGAGAAATGCAAATAAAGACGAATCAGATTAATTAATCTTATATACGTACGTAGTGCGGTCCAAGAGTTCTTAGTCTAACATAAAAAGACAAATGGAAATTAAACAAAACTAATATTATTTTTCAATATACTCTTCCTTTATTGCAACACATTTTTCAGAACTGATTAATGCTTCTATGCCACTATAAAAATATGCTGAATCTTTACTATCAAAGTGGTCGTAAAAAGCCTGTTTAATTTCTTCATCGTTGTTAAATTTTTTCCCTCTCAAATCTGATTTTAATTTTGAAAACAAAAAATAGTCTGAGGAGGCCAGATCAGCGCTATACGGGGGATGATTTATCTCTATGAAGCCGCATTCCTTAATTGTAGACTTCGAGATCGCAGCAGTGTGAACTGGAGAATTGTCGTGAAGCAATCGGACACCTCGAGTTATTTTCCCTCGTCTTTTTTCAATAATTTTCTGGCGTAACTGTCGTAGTAAGTCACTATAATAAGCTGCGTTTACAACCGTGTTTCTTTCCTTGAAATCGATGAGAAGGATTCCCTCACAGTCCTAAAAAATTGTAGCCATGAGCTTTTTAACGCTTTGGGTGACCTTAGCTTTTTTTGGTGCCGGTTCTCCCTTTCTGTGCCATTCCAGCGAGTCTCTTTTAGACGTCGGATCGTAGTAAAGAATCATAGTTTCATCGCCCGTCACAATCGATTGAATAACTGCTTCCTGGTCATCGCGGCAAAGCTCTAAAAATTCTTCACAACATTCAACACGTCGCTGCTTTTGGACTGCACTAAGAATCCGTGGCACCCACCTTGCACTAATTTTTGTCATGTGTAAATGCTTGTGAAGAATTCTAAGAACACTTGTTTTTGAAATTCCAGACTGTGCAGCAATTTCTTTTGTTTTTAATCTACGATCACTCAGAACAATATCTTCCACAAATTGAATATTTTCTGGGGTCGTCACTGTGACAGGGCCTCCTTCATGCGGATCATCTTCCAATGATTCTCTACCCCAACGAAACAGCTTAGACCAGTTTTTTATTGTTGCATACGAAGGGCAAGAGTCACCATAAACGACAGTCAATCTTTCTTTTATTTGCGTTGGCGTTAGACCTTCTTTAGTTAAAAACTTTATAACAGCGCGGTATTCAATTTTATACATTTTGTGAAAATCACTCGTCTTCATGTATGTAAATCGCTCTCAAAACTAAAGTACCAAATGGAATAAGTTGAAACTCAATACAGTGCATGTTGAGACTTGTACCTACTTTATGAAGGAAAAACCACATTACGTTCTGTTTATTTTCTATGCTAGACTAAGAACTCTTGGACCGCACTACGTATATTTAATAGGCGAAGGTAGGTAAAAACCATTTTTTTTATAAAAAAGAACCTAATATTTAAATAATCTTTTATCCATTTCAAAAGAGTTCATACGTTTAATAATATGTCTTAAAGCTATGAAGGCAATGCTTTACTTAATGCTACTTGTTGCTCTAAAAACTGTAGTAGCGCATGAGATTTAAGATAAACTACTCAATTGGAAACTAGACGGCGAGTTATCTTTTTAAAAGCATAAATTCACAGGTACACAAAAATCAATCAATCAACAATTTGGCATCAATATTATGAAAAATAAATGTCGGTCGCTACGACTACGTGTTGATGGTCCGATGGTTCTCGAGCGAAAAGGAGCGCGGCGTTTTTTATTTTTTATTTTAGGTAGGGCATCTCATAGTTGACCTCTGAGAACATGACTACTTAAGCGGGCTGCCCTATGGCTACCTTAAGCTTCTATACTCAAAACCTCCGGGCGCGCTGTGGGACAGCGCTTCCTTATATACAGATTAATTTCTCGAGCTCTTCTGATTCACAACACTATATAATTACGATAGTGGACAGCAAACAATATTAAGCAACATAGAAATATAAATAATTTTAAGGGACTGTCAGATTAAGTCGAATTAGGTTATTAGAATGTGCAGGAACTAAAATAGTTAATGTCAAACATGTAATTTTTGCTCGTCTTTAAACAAAGGCGCCATTTGATTTGTGCATGAAAATAATTAAATATTAATTTAACACAGGTGGTACATTTATTAAAAAAAAGCCATGGAAAACAGAAGAGAACAAACCTGACTCCAATTGCAAAACTAAACAAGAACCAAAACCTGCACCAAAGCCTGAACCCAAGCCGGAACCGAAACCAAAACCTTATCCTATTTGCAAGCCCGGGCCTAAGCCAAAACCGAAACCAGAACCTAAGCCAGAACCAAAACCTGCACCAAAGCCTGAACCTAAGCCGGAACCACAACCTGCACCAAAACCTGAACCAAAGCCAAAACCACAACCTGCACCAAAGCCTGAACCCAAGCCAGAACCGAAACCTGGGCCGAAGCCTGAACCTAAGCCAGAACCACAACCTGCACCAAAGCCTGAACCCAAGCCAGAACCAAAACCTGAGCCGAAGCCTGAACCTAAGCCAGAACCAAAACCTGCACCAAAGCCTGAACCCAAGCCGGAACCGAAACCAGAACCTTATCCTATTTGCAAGCCCGGGTCTAAGCCAAAACCGAAACCTATACCTAAGCCAGAACCAACACCTGCACCAAAGCCTGAACCCAAGCCGGAACCCAAGCCGGAACCGAAACCAGAACCTTATCCTATTTGCAAGCCCGGGCCTAAGCCAAAACCGAAACCTGAACCTAAGCCAGAACCAAAACCTACACCAAAGCCTGAACCTAAGCCAAAACCGAAACCTGAACCGGATACTAGTTGTAAGCCTGAACCTAAGAAGAAGCCAACATCCAACCGACAAAAAGAATAGATTTCCTGTAAGTTTCTTTGTGATTAATCTTCACCTCCACGTTGTCGAGCATCAGAGCGTCAATTCTTGTAATTAAAAACGTTCAATATCTATTCGCAATCTCATCCCAGCGACGCAAGATTTTGACATTGACCGTCGCGTCGATCTTGGGTAAATATTAAATTATGCTTAGTGGGTAAATGTAAATTAGAATATATTTTGACAGCTTGAGAATAGGTTAAAAACGCGAACTTTAAGAACATTCGCGTTTTTATCCTCCGTATCAAAACTTTCTAAAAGCAAATGGTCCTATTAGCAAAACGACCCATAATCAAAACGACATTAGCAAAATGTCCTATTAGCAAATCGTCCTATGAGCAAAAGGTCCTAAAAGCAAAAGAATGGAAATGGTACAGTCATACCACACATAAATATGTATCTATTTATATATATTATATGAATAATATTATGTATCGTCTTCTCGAGACAACAAATTTTAAAATAAAATAAACTTTAAAAACTAAAACTTACTTTAAATTAATTAGTTAATTAGATTATCTGTCTGCCAATATTAAGTCGGTATCAGGTCGGTATTATTATTAAATGGAAGCCGATTAAAGGCAAGTTGTAACAAACTCATTTTATTAATCAAACAGAGACAGTAGTAGTCACAGAAATGTTTATTTACAATGCATGTGCTCGAAAACGGCAAGCAGCCAAACTGGGCGAAAAGTGTCACTTGTTTTGACTAGTGCTTTTTAATTACCTGTTTTTTTTATTTTTTATTTTTAACTCCGTCGTCAGCCCAACGCAGTTTTTATTATTTGAGGCATTCCTCAAACACAACAATATAAATGACACTGGCGACAATGACGATGGCAATGACGATGACGATGGCGATAGCAAAGGCGATGGCAATGACAATGGTCAAAGTCCAAGTCCACGTCCAAGTCAAAGTCAAAGTCATGATGACGGCGATGATGATGATGATGAAGAAAATTGCTTTTATTACTTATGTACGTCAGCCAAAATGTCAGATGTTACACATCATATGCGACTACTGTAAGGTTCGCTCATTTTTTTTTTTCGTCGGAATTCATCTACTTTCCGCACATACAGCATTAAGAACTATTAAATATTTAAATATTTAGACTTCGCCTCAGCTGGGTAAAAACCAATATTGATTTTTCATTGTTACTGTAATTTACAAGTAGGACGTTCTGCTAATAGGACCATTTGTTTATAGAACGATTTGCTAATAGGACATTTTCTAAAGTGTCATTTTGATTATGGGTCGTTTTGCTAATAGGACCATTTGCTTTTAGGACGTTTTGATACGGAGGGCTTAAAAATACGGGAGCTGCCCCTCTGAAAGCTTGAAAATGAAACTTATTGTAATACCCTAAATTTCATTTATGTTTTTGATTTTGTTTACTTATTAATATATAGGTAAAGTAAGCATGTTATATTTAGTTTTTTTTTTTTTTCATGTGCGTGCTCATCAGTTGACGGACAGCATTATGTTTTCGTTCAGGACGGGTAGAAAACTTATTGATGCAGTGAGGAAAATATTTGGAAATCATTTTTTTTTTCGACACGAGAATATTTTTGTAGAAAACATCTACAAAAAAATCACGATAATCTGATTGAATAAAACTATACCTAAATAAATCTGACTTGTTTTAATTAACACCTACAAACCCACAATAATATCAATAGCTTAAATATAAAGGCGGATACTGACTTGCAGCGTTTGTTCGTAATGTATCAAGTTTTTGTGCAGCAAAGGCACACATACTTGACTCCATCAATGCCTGATTGCGGATATGGCTTGTATACTTAGTACTTTTCTCAAGTAATGCGCGGAAATTCATACTGAGCAAATTAATTATAAATTTCAGAGTCAATGACGAATAACATAAGTTTTTCACGCGTCAATATGTTCATTTGTTTCTTCTTTACTTTAAACGGCTCTATTTGCAAGCCAAATCGAGATTCAAATAAAATCTTTGATAAGTTACCTCCTTGGTTGCCATATGTTTAAGTAAAGAGTTCGTTCCATTTTTAAATAACAAGACAGCTAAGTTTTCATAGTAATTTATTTGGCCGTTAAACACGACAGATATGGATTTTCATAGTAACACTGACGGCCGCCTACTCGCTTGTTTTTGACCAGTACAGCAATTTCGATATATCTCGAAGAAGATTGTCAAAATAATATACGAATTTCCAAGCAGTCTGTTTGAGAAAAATAATATAACGTTAAAAATTACTAACTACAAAGAAAAACAAAAGAAGACGAAAGAATTGCAAATATTATATGAAAACACCCACAAATCTAATATTGCTTTACTCACGGTAAACGGATTTTCTGTCCATGATTTGAATATCAAAAAGTATGTCCTTAAAAAATTCGTCTTGTGTTTGAAGGATGTGTGCAGGCGTGATAGATTCCACATAATGGCATTGGATACAAAACAGAAGGTAGGCCGCATCCGAAACCAAATCTAATTTAAAAATAAATAACCCTCGGAAAAGAACATCCGTGTCCTGAGGGTTCTGGAGGACATAAGGGACACAGTTGCACTACTTTTTACTTGGGCCAATTTTTCAACGGAGCTTTATAGCCTTATTCTATGCAATCATCAAGATGCTGGTCGTGAAAAACGATACGATTAAACGATTTGTAAATACTTACTTACTACACTTACATACGCACTAGCGGTTGGCCGCCTAGGCGGTTCGTTTGAGCGGCCAGCCGCCTGACGCGGTTGGAAAAGCGGCTAATCGCCATGGCGGCCAACTGCGATGTTGAACCGCGTCAAGCGGTTGGACTGCTCGAAGGCGGAATAGGTACTGTCGGTCTATAAACAAAATGGACGCCGTCGAGGTAGCTTGTGTTATCAATTATTACCCCCACAAAAAAAGGAAAGAAAAAAAAAACATTGTCATAATTCCAAATAGCTTCTCGTTGTTGAATTTCAACAATAAATTTCTCCGTGGCGAAGTTCATGGCATGCAACTCACGAACGTGAACTTGCAAACTCACCGCGGCGGGTCGTCGCAAACTAAACCGCCCATGAACCGCCTAGTGCGTAAAGACTGGACGGCGGCTAGCCGCGAAGCGGGCCGCGGCCCTCCATTCGACCGCCCTCACCGCGGTTGTAATTTTGTGGCGGTCAAATAATTGCGTTGTTAAAATAGAACTGAGAATCTGATATTTGAAATGAATTCTTATCCGCCAATGACTACGCTCTGGTATTTTTTTCTAAATTAAACGGTGTTTTGCTATCATTTTTTCTAAGTATGACGGCAACGCGGAAGGCCCAGAAGGAGATGGCGGGACGAACTTGGCTTTTTTCATAAGTTAAAGTAAACAAGGGAAGCCTTTGTCTTGCAGTGGGACACAAACAGCTGATAATAACAATAATTATGTGTATTTAAACAATACAAGTACCAAAAATGTAAATCGTGATTCCTCTCATGTTAGTTTCGCTTAACGATTACACTGAGTTAACTACTAAACTATCAAATATTTGTGCAAGGTAACATTTTGCCAGATAATATTAGCATAAACACGATGTGTTCGTGAATGTAGATAAAATGCTAGAACATTGATTAATTGTGGCGAGTTCGAAAGGCAAGAATAATTTGATCAATCAAACAAGTTGGTTCAAGTAGTTTAGTCTTAGTTACTGTGCAATTTCAATGCTAATTAAGATGTTTCGCTATATTAAGACATAAGAACCTTTATTATTCTGTAGAAATCCTCATGGACCTGCTGTCTAGTTAACTGAGGAGATACACCCTACTCCCCGGTTAGGAAAGGCGGAGGATTATGTCAAACTTCTACTGACTAAACATACGGCAGTCGTCTTTAGCACGAATCCTTCATTTATGCTAAACTCTACCGTATTAGGAACATTAATGCTTCAAAGAATACTATCTTCCTACGTAATTGAGCGAGGCGTCTCTGCTTCAACTCTGGCAAAATTTGCTTTCGTGTTACTTTGTTGATACTCCTCTAGAAGTCGTATTTTGCAACCGACCTGGATGAAACTGACATAGTTATTTTCACTACTAAAGTTATTTAAAACGGGATATTTGCCATGTTTTTTGTTTTTAGAAACATGATAAATAGGTTTACTTATTAAAATCTTATCCCATAGCTGGGTGAGTTTTCCGATACACGTGTAACGTCTACAAAATAACATACCTTCAAAGTTGAAGTTCAGTAAAAGAATATGGTAGACTGCTTCTACATAGTGTAGATATTATTATGTATATTATGATATATTCACCCTTCAAAAGAGCGAATTTCGTTTAGCCGATGAAATGAAGCGCGAGAGCAGATTGAAGTGGCTGGTTACTACATCTGGGAGAAGCAAATCTCATTTACCTTTACTACATATTTCCAATAACACTTTTAGAGCACATGTTCTGAAGGAAAAATCTTCATAAGATCGGGCCCTATGAAGGATTCTTTACTTTGAATTTGGATCTTTTTAAAATGTATTTAAATAATAGCTGTTGCCCGCGGATTCGTCTGCGATCCAGGATGAAAAGTTTTTCATCCAAATCCGTTCAGCTATTTTAGTGTAAAACCGTAACAAACCAATAAACAAACTAACTTTCGCATTTATAATTATTAGTTAGGAAGTTAAGATTATCGTCGTCCTTCTGTATGATAAGTGCAAAATCGAAAAGGTGACTGAAAAAATAATGAAAGCGATTTCGTTTGTTAAGAATTTTTGAGTATAGAAACCAACAAAACCTTGCAGGGTGTGCTACATATAAATAGTTCTAATCCTAACTTTATATATCCTAACTAATTGATATAAAGCAAGGTCTGGTTTGTTCGAACACTTATAAAGGGTCTTTCAAACAGGCGCGACACGCGACGCGACTCAAAGACACCGCTCGTCGCGCGACGAGCGGTCTCTTTGTGTCGCGTCGCGTGTCGCGCCTGTTTGAAAGAGCCTTAACTCGAGAACGGCTGAACGACTGACGCTGAACGAGTGAAATAGATATGAAGAAAAATGTTTTTTATAAATTTTGCATTTATGATATATATGCCATGAATCCTAACAAAAAGTACTAGGCTTGCATGAATTTTGATGATATCTCGGTAGATAGGTAGGTTTGTAGGTCGGTAGGTAGGTAGGTAGGTAGGTAGAGTGGGTAGGGTAGGTAGGGTTGGTAGGGTAGGTAGGGTAGGTAGGCTAGGTAAGGTTGGTAGGGTAGGTAAGGTAGGTAGGGTTGGTAAGGTAGGTAGGGTAGGTAGCTAGGTGCGCCGTAGATAAGTCCTTAATGCTACCCGAAGCCAGGCTGGGTAGTATATATTATGTAGTATATATGTATTATGCAGCTAGTATATATTATAAATGCGAAAATAAGTTCGTTTGTTTGTTACACTTTCACGCTAAAATGGCTAAACAGTTTTGGATGAAATTTGGTACATGGATAGACCATGACCTGGATTAGGACATAAGATACTTTTTATCCCGATATTCTCACGGGATCGACAGTTATGTGGGTGAAACCGCGGGACGCAGCTAGTATAAAATTAAAACTGATAAAGACTGCCACGTTGGTCTAGTGGTCGCAAGCGCTATTGCTGAGTATGAGGTCCTGGGTTCGATTCCCAGGTCGGGCAAAGTGCTATTGGGTTTTTCCATCAGACATTTCTCAGTAGCAGCCCGGAGTCTGGATTTGTGCCCGATTGATGGCAATAGGCTCGCCCCCTATAACTGGCAAAATGTGGGTGTGCTAATAAGTACACCTCTGCCTAACCCTTCGGGAAAAACAGACGTGGTGTTATGTTTAAAATTAAAACCAGCATATTTAGAAATATATTACACTTTTATTCACATACGTTTTTCATATTTATATTTACATTATTGTTCACATAAATTCCCATAATTCATACAAAATATTACACATCATTCGGCACATTCTATGCGGTAAAAAAATACTTTACATCTGTCATTCCTTCATTGTAAAACCATACTTATTTTATTGTTATCACAGTTTTTCGTAATTGTGTTGTATTTACATATTATAACAAGAATAGGTAAATAGAGAATAAGGCGTGCTCCAACATGATTTCAATGACTAATGAAGTTTATGAAGCAGATGACACCCTGTATAATCTGAGTTATCGAATGCTATCTTCCACCCTGT
Source organism: Omphaloscelis lunosa (assembly GCA_916610215.1). Lineage (NCBI taxonomy): Eukaryota > Metazoa > Arthropoda > Insecta > Lepidoptera > Noctuidae > Omphaloscelis > Omphaloscelis lunosa. The sequence goes on from OU744247.1 coordinate 8,821,851, forward strand.
AACTTTTTTATCAATGTTAAATGATGGTGTTGTCTATATAAACATTTTTGTGATGATAGATTTTTTCATAAATAATATTGCAAGGTAAGTAGATTGGTGTCCACACAAATAACGGTGGAAAGTTATAGAGGAGAAATTTTCCCAGCTGTGGGGCAATACAAGTCGATAAAAAAAAAATCTGATTCAATGTCTCAAAGATTGTGGGGCAAAAGTAATGTCAAAATGTGAATATGCCATAATTTTTGCTAATGGCGTCAAATGTCATTGTGGTTTGACATTTAGATAATAGACAGATGGAGAATTAGTTGACAATGCAATGGAGCCATACACATAGCTCAGGAGCCTCAGGCAATGACGGAGATTTTGAAACACCAATTTCTGGACCGTATAATCTCTCGTTTTGGCGATTTGACTTGGCTGGATCGCCAGTTCTGACGGTGCCCGACTTCTTCCATTGGGGCTTTTTAAAATCGCGTTTACCAACATAAACCACAACCTTGCAAGCCAACAGTAATCAAGAAATCACCAAAATGGAGCCAGATTAATTCAAAATGCCGTAAAACGAGCAGAAATATGTATCAACTCAGACGGTGGTAATTTGACCGATATATTTTTTTTTTACTTAATGTAATCAATTTACAGGTAGTAAATTAAATAATCTTTCCGTGAATACAGGGCCCAATTTTTTTCATTTTCAACAAAATGGCAGCCATTTCGCATTATGACATTACTTTTGCCCCACCTATAAAATATATTGTAAGTATACAAACATGAATACTATTAAGGTGTCTTTCAACAGGATATAAAACACAGTAGGTATCAAAATTGTAACTTAAAGACATGCTACTAGGTACAAACACAAATTCCTGGGACTTTGCAGAGCAAAGGAGCTAAGTAGCCATATAAGCAAGTCATACGATTCCGGTCAAATTTATCTATAGTATATACAGTACACACGGCTACACATCAAGCTATACATTTCCAGTTTATGCTGATCTCGCATTGTAGGATTTCCGTACAATGCGAGGTCAGCTTATACTGGACCTGTATAGCTTGATGTGTAGCCGTGTGTACAAACTACATAATGACAATAATGCCCAAATAGCTTACTTGTTAACTGACAGATAACCAACCGCTAACAGAATGTTGTGAACTCAAAAATGTGAACGAATTCCAAGTTTAAACAGCAATACTGAAATGCAATTACAGGCATTATTGAAAAGGGATGATGTCTTAAATTTTTTTGTCCGTCAGGTAGATTATAAAAAAATATTGCACACATATTTTTTATTTTTTCACGTTTTCAACAGATTACGGCGATACATTGAGTTAAAATGTGTCATGACGTCACGAGTATGTAGATTTTAGACTTAGCGACCCCCACTCTCCAACATGAATGCGTTTTATCGAAGTATTTTTTTATTAATATGATAAAGCAAAAAATACGCATCTAATATTTTTTTATTAGCTGAGTGACAGACTAAATAGAATTTCTTTTTTTTTACCCAGGCATCATCCCTATTGTCAAAGAGTCGGTCAGTTAGTCAGAAACTTGCTAGTTGCCCATTCCAAAACTTAGATCTCTATGGAGAAGATCGGGCAAGAGACTCCAAGAACACTCTTTCTTACTTAGTTTCTTACTTCTTACTTAGTTTATGGGACAAACCTCAACTTTGAATAGCTTTTGTATAAACGATCAGATAGTCTTAACTAATATGCAAAATCTTGAGACGGGTACGCACGAACGAACAAAACATGGTGAACATGAACATCGAACACGGAACATTTGGTTCGTACGTGTGGACGTAAATAAGCAAAGCGAACACGTAAACCGTACGAACACAGTTCGACTGGTGTTCGCGTTCAACCACCCGCGTTATTTCGTAGCCATGGATTCGAAATTGGATCACCACGAACATTTTTGACGAACACAGTGCTTGATGTTCGTTAGTGGTACGCTCATGCGAACAGTGTTCGATGTTTGTGTTCACTATGTGACCTTTGGAACTTAATTTTAAGAATAGAACATTTCATTGTTTGATGGCATTGATCCAAAAGTACGTCAAATAACTTACAATCGATACCCAGAACTAAATTCACCTTTTTTTTTAAATTAAGGCAAATTCTTTACATGATTATTATGTTAAAGTTTTGCCTTAAGGCTCTTTCAAACAGGCGCGACACGCGACGCGACACAAAGACACCGCTCGTCGCGCGACGAGCGGTGTCTTTGTGTCGCGTCGCGTGTCGCTCCTGTTTGAAAGACCCTTTAATTTAAAGACGATATAAATAGAATTTTTGAATCAAGGGCTCTTGGAAACTTCTTGATAATCACTTTATTATACATAATGATGAAACACGTCTTAATCAATATTTATATACACACTGCATACATTTGTCACGTTCATAAATCAAGATTTTCATTAATTTTACACAAAAAGGTACTCAGGTAATAATTAAATAATTATTTTGTACAAACAAACGTAGACACCACTTCGTGTTTTTATTTTTACTAATTGTTCTACCTTCTTAGATAAATACGTCTTCTGTAGAAAAACCTTGGTATCGCCGGACCTGAAAAAAGAAAAAAAATATGTGAAAAAAATTGTATGAGTATTATAATTGTAGTAGTTGTTATTTTGTACTTTGTGGTCAGCTCTTGCAATTTTAACAATGTCTTAAGGCTCGTACAGACCAGCGCGATATCCCGGGCGCGACAGGCAGCGCCACCCGCGATATCGCGCTGGTCTGTACGAGCCTTAGGCCTAGATTAATAAACCTAACTTATTTATTAAGAGGAGATTCTCAATGCGACTGTATGTTTTTTTTTACGCGATTATTCCGCTAATTATGAACCGATTTAGATGATTCTTTTTTGTTTACATAGCAGGTATTCGAATTTGTATGGGGTAGGTAGGTACTACAACTAAAAAGCACTATAAAAGTAAAAAATAAATTTAATTTCGGATGTCAGTTCAGTCACTACCAAAATTAAAAATATTTTTCACTTTGTAGTGTTTTTTTTTGGAAGTCGGTTATTTTTATTTTATATTGTTTCTTTATTGCAAAATATGCCTCTAAACTCCTCGACCTCGATCATGTCTGGTGGAAAGCGATAAATGAAGTCGACGATGGAATGAGCAAGCCCAGAACACGCCTGTTCACTCTTGCTTTGAGGGCTAACGGGTAAACGAGACGCTGGCAGAGAGTTCCACACTTTATTAGTGCGCATTAAAAATATGGAGAAGCGCTGAGTACGACTCAGTATATTAACCAAGTGCGGATGGTAGCCTGCAGTAGTAGGTATGATAGACCGTTAATAAAAGCGAGGTAGTGGGATCAGGTCTCGAAGCTCCTGCGCACACTCTCCGAAGTAGTCTGTATGCTTAGCATTCATCTCGGCCTAAATAAAGTCACCACTTTGATAGATTTTTTGGGGGCTGAAAGTTGCCTATTTGTTCACAATGTTATGGAGGCATTCTAAGACAACTAAGCCGACGTTCGACAGGATTTGATCGCACACTGGATTTTCAACTCTCGGTGTTAAGCCGAGCGTTGAGAATCTAACGCACTGAGACGCACTCTAGTCCCAGCTCGTTGAAAAAACACACACTGTTGGATTTTCAACTCTTAACGCTAAGCAGAGCGTTGAAAATCAAGTGCACGAAAAAAATTCGCCGCGATTTTATTACGTCCGTGCGAATGTGGGCTAATACTTCTATTCCACGCCACTGCTTACGAAAGAAAGGATACCACATTCAGCAGTCGATTTGTACGAATTTTTCAAGAATGCATGTGATAAAATGTTGGGTCGAAAATAAATAATCAGTCAGTCTGATTTATCAGGAAGAAGGATCGAAGAGGACAAGGATCACAATGGCTTCCGGTATTCCTTCAAGGACACTAAATTAGACACACTATAAGTTTTAAGGGTTCCGTACGTATGGATGAAAAAACGGAACCCTTATAGGATCACTCGTGTATCTGTCTGTCTGGCTGTCTGTCCGTCTGTCACAGCCAATTTGCACCGAATCTACTGAACTAATTAAGTTGAAATTTGGTTCAATAATGAATTTCTGTGACCCAAACACGGACGTGTAATGTAAATAAATGAATTCTGAATATGGAACTTTTTGGAGGCAAATTGGAAAATTTAAAAAATGTTTTGCAAACTGTACTTTATGTCAAATGAAATAACTAGTTGTGAGTATATCAAATATATATATTTTTATCATTTTAAAATAAGTTCTTTTTCAAACAGGATTCCCTGTATGCGAGAATATGTTTTTCAACTACAATGTTAAGTACACCTTGGGATAAATTCATCTTAACTACGGAAACCTTTGTCGTGCGTGGTCCGACACGCACTTGGCCGGTTTGTTAACCGACTTCAAAAAAGGGAAGAGGTAATCAGTTCGTCGGAATATTTTTTTTTTTCCCCGATTACTCGAAGACAGCTGAACCGATTTGAAAAATTCTTATTTGTTTGAAAAGGTATACTTCCAAGTTGGTGCCATCGTCATTTGGTCACGATCTGATAATGTGATCTTGGAGAAATCGAGGGAACTCTTCAAATATGATTTTAAAAAAACATTTTTATCAAAAATACAACAGACTTCCAAACAACAAAGTGAAAATAACTTTAATTTCGGAAGTCGGTCGCAAAAAGCTTGCAGTGACCCTCAAAGTGTTAAATAACGCTTGTGCTCCTTTACCTACATAGTTTCATAATAATCAAGATCATAGTTTTCCTATTAATAAATACATGACGACAATTTGTTGCAGTTTGATACTTTCAAATAATTATGACAAAAAACACTAACGTATATTTGATTGGCTGCAATATTTACAAAACTAACCACAAGGTTATAATCAAATAAAAGTCAATGTACAATAAAATGCTTGTAATAGTTATTATTTTTTGTCTAGATTTCATTTCTATTGTATGCTTTTAGTAATGTATTATAAATATAATATAATATAAATTGTGATAGGCCTTCAAAGCCTAATTCAATTCCAAACAAAATTGAGGCAGTGTTGAAATATCATGGAGTTGCCGAACTCATGGTTTGGCGGACAAATGTAATTGTCGAAATGTAAAGAGTGTGACAGTATTATCAAACTAGCCACCATAGATCTTTGATACTAGATACTGATTGACAATCTACATGTAGATCGTCGATTAAGATTTGTATACGAACATCCTGTGTTGAACCACTTATCTTTTTAAAGTTATTCGTTTGAAATACCGGAGCCAGAACTAAATTAAAAAAAAAAAACGTTATTAACCTCTACTTTACTTAGCAGTGATAGCCTAGTGGTCTGACCTTCGGACTGCCAAGTCATAGGTATAGTTCGTATCCAAGGCACGCACCTCTGACTTTTCAGATGCAATTGCGAATTGTATAAATCACTTGCTTCAAAAACGGTGTAGGAAAAAATCGACATGCCTGAGAGATATTTCTCGACGGCATGTGAAGTTAAGTCAGGGGCCCATGTGCGGCATAAGAACTCTGATACCAGGTTAGTAGTAGTGGCTGGACAGCAATGGACTACGGTAGGCCGAGTCGATTTTACTACCTTCAACTATCGAATTAGGTACTATATGTAATAAAAATATCCACTGAACTTCTAATTCGTGACTCCCTCCGAGCAGAACCATTCAACTCATTGTTTACTTACGCTTACAATTTAATACAAAATGTTACAAACACATTCAATACACCAAGTATAATCACTCAAGTAAAGTTATATCAGTTTTGAAGAGTGCTTGAGATCACACACAGGGGATTTTGGAACGTACGCAATTAATTGTAAGGTTTAAAGTTGTGTGGGGTCGTTTGTGTCGGATTTCACGCTTGTCGGCTCGGAAATGCACAAAGTTTCCTTTTGTGGCGTTTCTCATAACTTGATTTGTGACGGGGCAACCCTTCAGCCGGTTCCGGCGTGGCGCCGCTACGGCGAGACGCGTCACTTCCGCCATAGCACAGCCCTAGTCATAGGATGTAGCGGGTGCATTTGAACTAAGACTAATTTTATCAGCGTTTTGTTTTTTATTTTGTGAAGAATTTTTGGCGGGTGCGTTAGTTTACTGACAAATGCTTGCACTGATTGGACAGGTCCACTCAAATCTGTGTGGTTCTTACCTCAAAAGACAATTTCAGACACTAATCTACATGGTCTTCACATGATCTAACCAAGATTTATGTCTGGACTTTAAAAGAGACTGCGACCTTTGAGTTTGTTTCGAACTTTGTTATCAGAGTAGTCAAATAGTAAACTCCGACCTTTTCTAGCTTATTTTTTTTTAAATATTATATTTAATAATTATTCCGATATCCTACTTACAGAATAAACAATTTCATTTCATTTCAGTTGGTTTGTGTGTGATTTTAACGTAGAATTTAGAGAATCCGCTGGGTTTTTTATTATTTTTTCTACATAATGTAATCATCGAAATAGGTATTCAACATGAATGATGTAACCAATATTTTGTAACAATTTTTTATTTAAAGGAGTGTCCGTGGAGTTTCTTGCCCGTTCTTCTCCATAGGTACCTATTGAGAAGAACATGGAACTAGGTAAGTACCTAGTATGCTTTGGAATGGGCAACTAGCTTTATATTTCCGACTCCTTGACAATTCAAAAGTGCCTGTAAATGGTTTAATTGAAATAAATGCTTTGAGTTTAAGTTTGAGTTCGAATTACTTAATTACCTACCTTACCTTACATTACCTTACTTACCTTACTTTACCTTACCTTTCTACCTACGACAATAAGTTTATCAAGTTTACATACTGCGAAATTGCTTGTGCTTGCTAAGCTTCTTGGACGGTTTTAGCACTGTTTTATGCGTTTTAAACCATTATTTTACTAAGGTTTTAAAATCTTTCGGTTTTGCAGAAGGGAGAAGTAGGCATTATAAAATAGCCAATATGCACCAAGACGACAATTTATTACGAGGATTAGTAAAATTCAAAATTTCTGATTTTGTTCTGTTTTTTATTTTTTATTATTTAAGAATAATATGAGCCACGTCGGAGCCAACTCCACAGCTGAACCCAGCTCCCCAGCTTTAAAAGCTTCCTTATAGAAACGCTATGCCCATCACCATAACCTCAATCTTAATCAGAACAAGCGATGCACGTATTACAGACGTGCAAAGTTTTAAGTCAGACAAGAACTCGTGTTCATTAAGAACAAGCCTAGAATTTGATTCGTGTTACTATTTAAACTGTCTAAAATACACGAAGACTAGTTAGTTCTATGTTAATTTTGAGAACAGGTAAAGCTAATTATTATTTTAGAGATAGTATGTAAGGTACAGTGGTCTGCATCGATTGGGTACCCCTGTACCACCGTACATGATGCCTATAATACCTATGCTGTTATCGACATCTACAATCTACGTCTACGTATGTGGTGGAGACGTCACATCGGTGTCCAAAAAGTTCCCATCAACGTAAGTTAAATAAAATATTTGAAATAAGAATGGAATAAGGCTGCGTCCTATTTAAACGCGATCGTCGCGCGAATACGCAGCCGGTCACGTGCATATGTCACTTTTTGTTCGGAAAACCGGAAAGCGCCCTCTATCGGCGCGACCACGCATTCAGGATCACCGAACAAGAAGTTTGAACGATAGTGTCTTCGTGTGATGATCTTTTTAAATAAGACGCGGGCTAAGAGACCCTAGCACGGAATGCACGACGTAAACGTTACGTAAATTTGAACGAGTTTTGATTCGAAAAACCATCTAAACTTCAAAAACACACACACTGTCTGTGACTGTCTGTGTAAATATCTGTGTAATATAGTTTGACCGATACCGCTGTACCATGCCTTAGATATGTGTGTGGCGAGAGATCATTCGTCAAGGAATACGTATTCTTCCCATGGTGTGTTGGTGATGACTGATCCGCGTCCGTCCGTAATATCACGCACCATGGGAAGCCCCTCTTAAGGCACGGTGCAGGGGTATCGGTCAAACTATAATTACCTGTGTTTGCAAACTAATAAATGATTTGATTTGTTCTATCCTATAGCATTTTGGTTAAAAAATAGTGATGACCACAAATATTATCCTCCTGATACGATTAAGGTTAAATCTTAAAAGGAAGTATGTAACTAAATATTAAGCCAGTCAAATACGAAGCTATAATATGTTTTTTTTTTTAGTTTTTATTTTAGTTTAATATACCATAATATATATTAATACGTCTTGCTATTTTTATCCACATATTTTGGTGACGTAATAGAAATAAGTATATAGATAGCTCCATCTGAGGTCGCTTGAAGATTACTATGGAAAATATATCGTAATATGCCCAGCTATGATTTATATGAATATATATTATAGCTACGTCTGTGACGGGCTTTATGGGCAAAACGAGTATTTTCAATTATAAAATAATTCTTACGTTACGTTTACTCCACACGTTGGTGCCAGAATTTATTTTTAGGGATACTCTTCCATTCGTTCTAGCTCAAACTTTTATCTCTATAATCAATAAGCTATCTTACTCCCTCTCGCAATAAATGCATTCCATATTTATTGATATACCAGCTGCCCGCCCCGGCTTTGCACAGGTTGCACTAATTACGGCGCACCTACCTACCTACCTACCCCTACCTACACCTACCTACCTATCTTACCTACATACATACCTACCCTACCTACACCTACCTTAATAAAACCTTGTTCTGAAGATAACGTATAAAACAGAAGTCAGTTAAAAGAATTATCCAATTTGGTGCAGCCGTTCTCAAGCTATGGCGTAACCAAGGGAAATAGGGATTCATTTTCATATAATAATATAGATAGCTAGATAACACTTTGCAAACAACTAAAAAGAAATATACCTTCAATTTCATTTTATAGGGGAACTTTCTTAGACAACAAATCTTACATGGAATGTCTTCAGAACAATGATAAAGCAAAATAAACAATTCGTTCATAAAACAGAATATCATGTCTGAGCTGTCACAGCAAAAAAGCTTATGAAACTGTCTTAAGTTGGCAACACTGGGGAAAGTTTTCAAGACGTATCCGTTTTTCCTCTCTGCTGTTAAAACAATTGTTGTCTCGGAAGAAATGCTTAAAAACAGTTACCACAACACACTTAGGTACTAAAAGAAAATTATTTGGAAGATTAAAATAAAACAAAAAATGATGTTTAATATAAAGGTATACGGTGTGTACCTATTTATTTAAAAATACAAAACAAAAAAACCGGCCAAGTGCGAGTCGGACTCGTACATGAAGGGTTCCGTACCATCGTACAATATTTAGCAAAAAAAAAAAAGCCGAAAAAACACATTTTTTGTATGGGGACCCCATTTTATTTTTAACTTAATGTTATAATTTTTTGTTATAGCGGGAACACGAATACACAATCTGAGAAAATTTCAACTGTCTACCTATTACGGTTCATGAGGTGCATCCGTTGACAGACGGACGGACAGACAGCGGAGGCTTAGTAATAGGGTTGCGTTTGGCACCCTATTACAAAGGGTTCTAATGTGAATAAATTAAACAAACACACAGAACAAAACCCTATTTTTGTGTGAGCAAACATATAAATATGCATTAGATAAATATCAGAGGACTGCCCAGAAATGGCGCAGGCAGGCTCCAATTAATTTCGTAAGTCCAAACTCTTTTATTAAATTACAAAATGTGCTCAACCCATGGACTTGTGATATGTCAATTTCATAATTAAAACGCATTTGACCGTGTAGGGAGGGCCCACGAGATTATGAGTGCGCAAATTGAATATTCCGGGCTGAAAGTGAACCCGAAAATATAAATGAAGTCATCGAGAAATTTTGTCCAAACACAATTTAAAAGGTCCGTTATGAATAATTTAATCTCATACTGTTTTGTGTTATTAATTTGATGAAGCCTTAATTTATGCGAGTGTTTGATTGCGAAAACGTTTCTGGGTATTTTTATTTTTTTAAGCATTTTTTTTTGTGAAATTAAACAAACATTCATATTTTGAACTAGCGGTGCCCTTGTTTCACACGGATTTACAATTTTACATAACTTCAAGATTTCTTTATGATATTATGTAAGTTCAATAATAATGTATACAATCATAAAGTTTATAACGCGGCGTTTGTAACGCGGTCACACAGCCAAATACCAAAAGCGATTTTGATTTATAATATTTATATAGATGGATGAATATTATTATTAAAGGAGGAGGTTATTTTAAAAAACTGCCTGTGCAGTGAAAACAAAAGTTTGTTAAAATGTGATTAGACCTGCAGATTTTTTTTTATAAAACTCATGATTTCATCAAAAGTAGTTCCATTCGAACTGGGTTAAACTACTTTTCTTACTTGAACTGTTTTTTCTACTTTTGATGAAATCATTCATGATTCATTCAAATCATTCATTCCTAAAAACAATTTTCTCAAATGCGGAACAAAATTAAAAAGTGGAAAAATCCAATTTTAAAAACAACCTCCTCAATTATACAACCTCATAATTGTTTATATACTATCTGCACCTCGCAGTATCACCCGCATGTTTCGATTTCGTAAGAATAACGGGATAAAAAGTATCTTATGTGTTAATCCAGGTTATAAACTATTTGTGTGCCAAATTTCATGCAAATCCGTTCAGTAGTTTTTACGTGAAAGAGTAACAAACATCCATCCATCCTCACAAACTTTCGCATTTTTAATATTATTAGTAAGATTTAAGTTCGTACACAAATGAAGCAAGTTGAATTTACTGAGTGCAAGCTGTCTGCGAGTATCTGTGAGGTTGCATTTCAGGAACAATGCCCGTTCAAAGTAACAGACATTTCAACAGTAATGACTCAGCTACTATGCATGTAACTTAGATTAAGTTTACTCTTTTATAATGTTTCGTATACAAAGTTATTACACCGAACTTAATTGATAGATTATAATTTGACGTGTCAAAACGCAATGCCCTCAGGTCAATTCCACTGTTTATTATCTATAAGGCCCCCTACATACCACGCGAGTTAGTCAACTGGCCATGATTTGAATCACCTGACACGTTCACATTTAATCAGTTTTTGTGTGATTTTGCTTTACTCATTGGAGTTCCCGTTTCGAAATTGTAAAGGGGTGAATCAAAGCAGGTGCATGATACTTATAGCTCGAAAAAAAAAAAAAACTTGTTATGAGCGTTTCTGTATTATATTATTTTCAAAAAAGTCGCTACACGCACCAATAGCATTGACACCTACTCTAACCCTTTACGACAATTCCGATCACGACTTCTAGCCAGCTCGACATCTTTAAAGGTCTGTGCAACACAAGCCGCCTATTAATTTATTGTATTTACTTCCTTCTTTGTCAGCCATTTTATTTTTGTTTTTTATATTTTTGTATTTCCGATCCTATTTGTGACCATAACTCATATCCGATACTACTTTATTTTATAACTCATAATTATGTAATTCAACTAACGATATCTTGCACGTTCTATCAATTTCTCTGTCAGTGCTACGCACTTCTTTCTGTAAGTGAATTCACAATTCCTAAAACTGTATGTGATTTTTGTTTTTGTGTATGTCTTAGTGAATAAGTCGTTGAAGTGCCATAACATTAAATAAGTAAATAAATTTTCTTATTATTAGAAGAGAATAAGGACCAATAAGATTTTTTTACATGGTTTTACTAATGACAAGCTCAATATCATCTGGTGGCGAGGTTTTCTGTTAGGTACTTGATTCTTAGTGTTATACAGACCGAACAAAACCTAACCTAACCTTTAACAATCACGGACTTACTGAAACAATAGAAAAGTGAAAGACGCTTGTCCCTTTATCTAACAACCAATCATCCAACTATCCCTGTATAGACGGCTTAACTCAACTCAAATCACTCGTTCCGGCAAGTTATTGAGATGTCAGAAGGCCTAGACAAATTGACATTCAATCAGCAATAACGAAAAAACGTCAAAAGAAAAGTCAAAATTTTATGGGACTAATTTATGCTACCGAAAAGCTTATTGAAAGTCGTTGTAAAAATACGAAATGCTTTGAACGCGATAGCCAGCAAGCCCCGAAATCCTCCAAAAGCAATTGGTTCGTCCAGCAGTAAATTGCCAAACTATCTCCGTGTGCAAACAGCCTAATGTCAGATCACTCGTTCCGGCAAGTTCGCGTGCATGATCAAGTGACCTTCATAATGCCGGATCAGAAAGCCAGCACTCGTTTCCCTATTAAGTTTATTTATAATTATTTTCTTTGTCCACTATTGTCGAATCAATCACGACTTTCGAAATGGACTAAATGTCGCACAGTTGTTAATTTCAAGTAATATGTCGACAATTTAACTTTATTATTTGACCTAGTTGTATTGTATTGACATACTTTTATGTTATTTTTATGTTAATTGTTTACCTTTCTAGCTTTACTCGTAAAAGTTCATTTGGATTTAGTTATCTGGTGACTAATGCACGATAATTAGTTTAATTTATTTTTTAATAGTTAATATATTTAGAACAAGCCGCTGCCCGCGGTTTCACCCGCGTGGACCCTAATTCTTTATATTTTTCTAAAATAAAAGTAGCTTATGTTACTCTTTATAACATCAGCTTTGTGACAGTGACAGTCCCGTCAAAATCAGTGCAGCCGTTTCGGAGATTAGCCGAAACAAACAGACAGACAGACAAAATTTGAATAAAATATGTTTTTAAATAATTACTGTACCCATATACTTTCATATGCATTTAGTAAAAAGCTGTCATTTTGACATTACAAACATACACTTCAATTTTATTTTTTTGTAAAGATGTACAGATAATGAAATTATTGTAATGCCGTTAACTTAGCAAAAAATATGAAACAGATTTAAGAAAAAAAAAAATATACTGATTTAACGTATTTAATCACAGTGATTTTAGGGTTCCATACCCAAAGGGTAAAACGGGACCCTATTACTAAGACTCCCCTGTCCTTCCGTCTATCTGTCTGTCCGTCTGTCACCAGGCTGTATCTCATGAACCGTAATAGTTAGGTACTTGAAATTTTCACAGATTTATTTCTGTTGCCGCTGTAAAAACAAATACTAAAAAACAGAATAAAATAAATATTTAAGGGTATATACCTACAACAAACGTGATTTTTTTGCCGTTTTTATAGATAATGGTACGGAACCCTTCGTGAGCGAGTCCAACTCGCACTTGGCCGGTTTTTTTAATATTAATAATTATTTTTACAAATAATTAAGTCGAACAGTTTTTTTAATGTTAATGTTTGTGTTATTTAATATGTTCTCGTATGTTTCCTTTATCTTAGAGCTAAATCGACGTGAGAGATCATTGTGTCTTTACCAAGTAAATCGTGCAGAAGTCTGGACCACGACTAATTTGACTATAATTATACTACACAGTGTAATTAAAAAAGCTATTAATATACTACTCTACAATGCTAATTACAATTACATTCTCCATTGTTATTCATTAGTAGATAACTATCTACTTATAACGGCAGTGCAAACATGCGGATTATTGTGCAACACAAGGTAAAAAATAAAACAGATAAAAGTTAATTTTTTTATTTTTATAAAATATAAATAACATGGGCTCTAATCACAACTTCATTCACAACACTTATTTAATACAAATTCTTATTTTTTCAGCTCACTTAATATACAATAATAATATACATACATGCCTTAATATACCAGCATTTATTTTAATATACATACAACAGAACTGATATCCCATTTTCCCACTACAGGTTCGGAATAACCCATCCCGTGGGATACAGTCAGTTGGGAACAACTCATGCAAAAACTACCCATGCAATAAAATTAAACTACAGCAATATTTAACAAATAATAATTTACAATCAATATGCTATTCTCCAATTAATAGTTCTTGGTAGAATAACATATTAAATAGTTACATTTATTTGTACAAACTTGTAACACGAGATGAGAAAATATGTAACTTTCCTATATTGTTAGTTTTACCTTTACGCCAGTCTTCGTCATTTGATGACATTCTCTACTTACAATAAGTCATACATAAATTAACTAGTTTTATTATTTTACATAATTTTGATTTCCTGAAAAAATCGCAATCATACCCTACACAACTAAGTTTTCAGCCACCATTTTGTTAGTAAACCTTTAAAATTTTTGCATAATTATAAAGCCAAACTAAATAATTGTCTAAATTTGAAATTTAAGAAGAAATAGAGTCCTGTTTGACTATTTTATGACAAAAATTATCGAACAGGGGTCTATTTCCTAAGCATAAATGCCCAAAAGAATTGTCCATTGTACAGACAAATAATGTGTTTTTCTATAATCCTCGTATTACAATTTGTACATTTATATTAGTGCTAACTACGTATGACTAGGGGATAATCATCGGCCGTAGGTTTTACCTTGCGAGCCGGGGGGTACAAAGCCGTAGCCTGAAGCTCCTACAACCACGCCGCTGGTCTGCGAGGGGTCGCCGCTCGGAGAAGGGGGGAACAGCACTGGACCTGGAACAGTTAACATATTGTGTTATTGGTTATCTTTTGGAAACAAGGTTTTGAAAACGGATTTCAAGACTATTTCGAAAAATTCCAATATCTGAGAGCAACGTATATTTAATGAAAATATAGATTTACATAATCCTTAAGAAGTTGAATTGGGACAGGTAAGTTAATAAGCTGAAGGAAATATGCTAAACTGCGTAATACAACTATCAATCACAATCTGAACGATTTTGAAGGATATGCCTAATCCATTGCTTCATATGTGCGAAAAATTTGTCTGCTCAACAACGTAAACAACGCAATGAATGTTGTTGAACTGTCAAAATGACAGTCATTTCTTCTGTAAGTGTGTTACGCAATTACCTCGCCATTCGTGATTTTTTTTAAAGATAAATAACCTTAATTCAACATCAACATTCAAATAATTCTCAGAATTAAAACGAAAACGGACAAAGAAACGTTTCTTTTTGATCATACCAGACGGAGCGATTATAATCAATCTGTCAGTTCAAAGATCAACTAACGACCATTATAAAATTTGTCAGCAGTCTGACAAAAGTTAAATCTTTAATCGTTAATCAATTGTCAAGATTTTATCAATTAGGTAAATCGTGAATTTGACAATGAAAAAAAATAGAACATTGACACTATTGTTACTTGTTAATTGAATGACAATGGCCTTTGGGTAAAATAGAAGGGGGAAGCACGCAAATGCGCACACGCAAATTCTGGGTTATTTTAAAACATTTATGAATCGCTTCACTGGTTTAGTGGTTAGCTCAGTTTTGATAGGTTTGATAGTCGAGGAAGAGCAAAAAGTGTAATTGGTTTGAGCAAAACCAATAGTTTTGCTTGACATTGGGTACATGATCGGAAGATTGCTTTATACTTGCTACCTATTAACCTTGATTTCGCCACTTCACTTGCAAATGCAAGCTGAGACTTTAAAACAATCCTCACAAAGATGAATAATGATGATAGAATCTATGTGAAATTTCGTATCTACTATCTCCTGTCTTCAAATTCAATGGCAAACTTTAAATTCTACAATTTTTTACCTACTGGGTGTGACATTGTTGAAGATAAATGATATAATACTTGATTAAGAAACTTGTTTAGCGAACTCACAATTTAATAACCCACAAATACTGCAATTTCTTAAACTTGCTATTGTTAATATTTTGTTTAAAATTGCTCATTCAGAACTTTACTAAAAACAGGTATTCAGACTTTCCTAACTAATTTACATACATTCTATCAACATTTCTATAAGAGAGAAAAGAAAACTAACATTAAATGAGCTGTCACTGCACATGATGCTAGCGATTTTCACTATTGACAAGTCACTTCAAGCTTAGGGAGAGGCAAAGTTCGCGCCCTCATGCGCCTAATCGCCGCAGGAGACGCCCTAGGCGTCGGAAGTCGGAAACCGATTCCCGGCCACCGTAGGCGCGGGCTTACGGACGATGAGCAATGGGTAGCTCGCCGTCCGATGAGGATCAGGCCCGGATCGACGGCGCGTTATGTTCAACGCGTGCCTCAAAGAGATGTCAGCAGAACTGACGGGGTCCGCTAGGGCCGATGCCTGCCGGGGTCGCGGGAAAGTCCGAAAGGGATACCGTAGCCCCTGGCAACATGGCAACTGAAGAAACACGGGTGGGTTTTAGTCAGTAAGCGTGACATGCCCTCCCACCCCACCCAGAGCGGGAGAAGTTATTTGATAATTTCCCAACCAAAAAAAAGGTAAATCTCATTATGAAAACTTAGGTTAGTGAGAGCTTGAAGTGAAGCTCACTAACCTAAGTTCTCATGATGAGCCTTTTACAGAATGGATTGGCACCTCCCTTTTAAGGAGAGAACAGAACTATGATCAACGATCTCCAGATAGATTGAAAATATACAAGATCCGCAATCAAGTCGATTGTCGACGATTGCTTCAGTTTTTAGCTCGCAGATCTCAGTTCGATAAGACAAGATAATCAAATTATACTGCTAGAAACAAAGTTTCAATAAAGGCTAGATTCTAGATAAACCATAAACTAGTTCAAAACACTAGATAAACACCCTTTCCCTCTTTACACAGACGTTTTCATGCCGATATTATCTACTAAAGTACTCAATAGTAATTGAATATAGCGGAGTAAACTTTGTTTATATTTTGACACTATAATGAAGATTTGTTGCCAATAATTTTATCGGTAATTGGGATATTATGCAATTACGACGTATTATGTAAAACGAACCGGATAAAGATTGTATTGGATTGCGATGAGATTTTCACATTTCTGCAAATAACTATAAAGTTGTGTCGTAAAAATGCGTCACTTTCATCATTCATATTTGTGTTTTTGCATACTTCCCTTACAGCTATGTAAGTTTCTTAAAGGCCGTACAGACTTTAAAAACTGGTCTGGATTTCTGCGTATTTGACCCTGCTACCCACTGTCCCATCCACAATGCAACTATCTAAGGAACTAGTCATGCACGCAATACGCAAGGGCACGACGATTAATTCTTACATCCATAGTTCCATATTATGCAAGGTTTTAGTTCAAACGTATAATCTTAACTTAGCAATCTGACATTCGTCACCCTTATTTGTTCCGCGTTTCCGTATGGCTTGTGGCTAAGTAATAACAGCTGCACGGGTTGATCGATCAGGTTAAGCTACGCTTGCCACGGGTGGTCTGTGAATAGATGACCATCTTTACATACCAAGTGCGTACCTCGAAAAGTATGTTAAGCCGGTGGTCCCGGCTGTCATTTGTACATCTTTGACAGTCGTTACGGGTAGTTAGAAGCCCAAAAGTCTGACAACCAGTTTTACCAAGGGGTATCGTGTTACCTAAAAACTATAAAGGTTGTGGATGTCAGATCCATGTAAAATAGTGGTATTCAGCTGCAATCGTTAGACTGGAATCTGACCCAAACATAGTTCGGATAAGGCTAGGCAGATGATGTTTCCGTACGACTGTATTATTACAGTTTCTACAGGTATCCTATAGACATACTTAGAGTATCTTTACATTGTCGGAAGGCCGTTTTCAACTGTCTCTGGCGCCTTTTATTACCCCTTTGTTGTGTGCTGTTACTGAGCGTGGGGTTCTGGGTGCAATCCTGCTCTGGGTCAGACTATATTATTATTATTAATATTTACATATGTAAATGTCGGGAGTATATCCCGGTCCTTTGAAAGGCGTACGAGGGGCCGAAGCCAACTCGCAGAGGCCCCTTAGATATTTTTAAGTTTTGAGGCACCGCCGATTATCCCTGTATGCACTATGACAAGCCCCGGTTGGTGTAGGACTATTGCTGGATATGGAAACAAAGGTATTAGACTATGGGTTTGGGTGGCTTAAATTCACTTGTTACCTGGAACTATGAAAGGACTATGGCCCCTTCTTGATTAATGTTTATATGTACACGGATAAAATGGCAGGGGGTGTCTTGCACACTCAATAATGGGCCCCCGAACACGGTCGCTAGGTCAAAGTGTTGTACCGACAAAGGGGCAACATGTCCTGAGGTGCTTATGAGGAGTGGAGAGATATTCCATGGCTATCAGGACAATCCCAGAAGTACGGTCAAGATCCATACCAGCATCTTACTGGAATACTTCCGTCCTCTGAGCACGTTTGCTCTTGCCAATCTCCACTCAAACCGGCCAATAAAGGCAAGAAAGAGGTGTGAGCTCTGTTCCTCGTCTGTGCTCACTCCAGCCGTCCAATAAAGGCAGCCCAAAGGTGAGGATAAGACTTCTCCCGGGAGATAGGGTCCGTGGGGTCGCTACTGCCCAACAGCTAGCCACATGCTGCCCTGCGGGTTTCCGTGTCTCTCTTGATCTGGCTCCTCATCCCAGACCTGTTCTGGTAAAGTAAACTCTACCGGTACAGACCTAGAGTTCGGAGCGCGCAAGCCCTAGCACGACGTCAACATAGAGATACAGGCCGGGTGGGGTTATTATATGCCTCCTTTCCCTCCTCCTCCTTTAAGAAAGAGGCTGTATTATGTTTCTCAGTAACATTGTTGTCAAAAGGAGACAGTTGTTTAATGCAACAGGCTCATCCGCCTATTGCATGGAACTTGAATAACATGTATCAGCAAGATGTAGTACAGACCTTGAAAGTGAACACTTTTCTTCATGGAACCAACATCGTAATCGCGAGAAGTAATCAGCCATCGCATATACAGTCAAACCTGAGTAAGTGAGAACTGGGTAAGCGAGAAAACTCTATCAATGAGAATAATTTCCAGGTTTCCATTTTTACCCTCGAAAACCTCTATAAGTGAGAAACAGAAACCTCTATAAGAGAAAGTCGTATTTGAAATGATATGAAATGAAATTGTTTATTCTGTAAATAGGATATCGGAATCACTTTTACACGTCATATTAAAAAAAAATCGCTCATGGACCTCTATAACTAAGACTGCTACTGCCTTGTACCTCTATAAGCTACAGTCGAGCGTAATTTAACATCTGCTATTTACATATGACTCATCCTTAAATTTCGTGGAACTAACATTGCTTTTGTAACTCTCAACCTTTCCCAACGGGCGTCAACCTCTAAAAGTGAGAACGGCCATTCGTGTACCTCTATAAGCTAGAAACTCGAGTAAGTGATAAACCTTTATAAGCGAAAAAGAGATCGCGGTCCCTTGAACTCTCGCTTATTCAGGTTCGACTGAATTTGGGTCGAGAGATAGGTATTGAAGTTTTGTATAGAAAAAGTTGTTCAGTTTGATGGTCTGTACCACGTCATCAAATTTGACCACATCTTTCGGATACATGCTGTATACTATACACCTCTGCTTGACTCCTTCGAGGAATTCCAGCGCGATGCTATATTGTGCCCGGTGCCTGAATAGCCTCTCTATTTAGGAAACGTACAACTCTTTATGCCCGATATATATTCTTTGCTAAAATAAAGAAGCATTAGTAATTTCGTCATGTCCGTCTGTATAATTTCCTCTATCAGCTATTAAAGCCTCACTTACAAGTTTATTTATATGTATTTCCTGATACTAAGCGTACAACTTAATAACATGATTTAATGATGTTTATGATATGCTAAGTTATTTACATGAATTATCTATAAGAAATTAATAATGTAAACCAGAGGTTCCCAGACTTTTTCTCATGACCACTTTCAAAATTTTGCTGGTTCCAGTGGACCCCTGCAGCTACATTTCTACCATATTCCCAAAACTCAACAAAAAATGTGAAGATTAGATCTAACTATGGAAATTTGCGTTGCCAACATAGACCCCCGTCGAGTCTCCCATGGACCCCTAGGAGTTCACCTGGACCACTTTGGGAATCACTGATTTAGAGCATCGAACTCATTAATAGTTTACTATTAATGAGTTCGATGCTCTAAATTAATTTATTTTTAATTTCTTTCATTTGTTATAATAAATAAACATAGGGACGCTTGAAGATTGCGAGGAAGACCTAGATGAGATTCAAACAGATCAGGGAAACATGGCACAAAAGTGAGAAGGCCTATATTACGCAGTGGGTGGAACAAGGTTGCCAATAATGATGTTGAAAATGATGACACAAGCTTTAGCATTGACCATTTCTGATTCAGATGTTTATAAGAAACCTATTATTTTACCCTGTGAAGGTCAATTAATTAACAACATCGACGTACTACTTAATCTTTTAGGAGTATGAGGAACAGGTGTAAAGTTCACACATCCTCTATAGAAAACAGAGGATCCTCCAACCAGACGGGTGTCATGTCTGGCGGGCAACTGTCCAATGATTGATGTTGGATAGTCATATTTATATGTCGTTCGCGCGGTAAACTCTAATTGCGCGATGCAGGATTTGTGTGACGTCATGTCTATGATGCGTAGTTTGCATGTGGAGATGTAGATGCCGCCACAATCTTATTAACAGTTAAGCAAACTATAAAGCTACCCCAACCTACGATAAAAATCCAGATAATTACGCATACCATAAATAAATTATTTCCTATCAAAAGGCCTTGATAGACTTGCTAATTAGTGAACAATAAATACGTCCAAATATGTACGACTTAACATATAATTATTACACAATTGATTTCAAATGTAAATCAGTAGCACGATAAGCTTTCGTTAACCTTAAACTAACTGCTAATTATTTGTGCTCTAAATTATAAAGCTATGAATGTTGGTCTATAATATATAAAATGTTAATACATAAAGGGGCCACTCCACAGCAGCCCACGGCTAAACTACGCAGAAAACTAGCGCTGTGGCTCTATCTCGCATAGGGTCACAGCATTATGCTCCTTTTTCTTTTCGTGTGGTTACTGACTAACCTGGTGTCAGAGTTTTAAATCCACCCATGGGCCTCTGACTTGGCTTCACATGCCGTCTAGAAATATCTCTCGGGCATGCCGGTTTCCTCACGATGTTTTCCTTCACCGTTTTTGAAGCAAGTGATAATTATACAATACGCACATGAATCCGAAAAGTCAGAGGCCATGGGTTCGAACTCGAGACATATGACTTGACAGTCCGACGGTCACACCGCTAGGCTATCACTGCTAGAGCGTCGCATAGCATTATGCTGAGCGAAGGCCGTTTTTTTGTGGATGTGACGCATATTTTCCACCAACTTGTTTTTTTTTTGTTTTTGTGTTGTTTTCCTTCCGTCATGTTTACCGCGAATAAACGGATTTTCTTTGCTTAGCTTCGCTTTGCATAAAAGTGTGGATGGGATCATCTACTGCAACCCACGGCCACGCTACGCACGGATACGCTAGCCACGCGGCTGGCAAACAAATGAACCGCGCAGCTCAGCTAATGTGGCAAGCCGCCTCTGCGTGCACATCCTGCTAGTGGACAGTTGACTTTATGGGAGACATAAATGAGACCATTATGCCATTATGTGCTACTCAAGGATAAATCTATTTATAGATCAAATAATTAACTGTAGTTTTTGCTGTATTTTGATATAATTTATATAAATCGATTGTTTGTTTGTGGAGATAAAGCATTTTGTTTTGATTAAGCGGCTAATATTAAAATTATTTAGTGATATTTATAAAATTGACAAATTTGTGTATTGTTTTTGTAATTAATATGGGTCTAGGACCTGAAGTAAATGAATTTTATTTTATTTATTTATTTATTAATAATTTGGTGTGGGTACAGACTTTTATTTCGTTTAGCAAGGCATTTTATCTCAATGCTTTTTGTAGCATTTTTACTGTCGGCAATTTCCTAAATTCGATTACTTATCGAAACGTTCTGAAAAGCAGATGTTTCGAATCTTACTTTCAATAGTCTTATATTCAACTTATCTGTGTTTTTATAAATCTATAAATGTGCCTTTTCCCAACTTTTTTGGGGTTGGCTTCCAGTCAAAGTCAAAGTCAAAGTCAAAACATTTATTTCAAATAGGCCCATGTATGGCACTTTTGAACGTCAAAATTTACAAAATAATATAATTGATTCTAGTCGCCCCTTCCAAAAGGTAGTTTTCGTATGGAGAAGAATGGGCAAGAAACTCCACCGTTACTCTTTTAAAATGTTTTACAATAGTTTGTATTAGTACGTACATTACTTAAATAATTATATGTGAAGACGATGCACCTAGAATAAAATTACTATACCACAATAGGTAAAAAGAATTAAAAATGAAGCAACGACAGATAATTTAATTATATGATAGATACATGGTGCTCACATATTTACAAACATAGTAAAAGTAGACGATTTTCCTAATGTTTTTAAAATTAATAAGTCAGTGTGTGAGGAAGTAATCACAGAATGTAAAATCAATGTCATATAATACAAAATTATAAATTTAACAATTAAATTAGCAACCTGTTTGATTTTGTCTTGATTCTAAATTGTCCTATGGAGCAGGACCAGCATGTTTCCAAGCACTCTTATCTTGGATATAATCCTCTAATTTGTAATATGCTTGTTTACAAAGTGTACTTTTAATCTGAGTTTTAAATTTTCTTTCATTTAATTGCAATATGTCACAAGGTATTTTGTTGTAACATTTAACACAGTACCCCATAAAAGATGTATGTACTTTAGATAATCTGAAAAATGGTTGATCTAGTTTATCTTTATTTCTAGTATTAAAATTATGTCTATCACTTATTTTATTAAAAAGATGTGGATTTTTTCTTACATACATCCTTTTTCCTTTCATACAGTCTAACCGGATGCAGCTGGATACCAGTATTTTACATGGAGGGACTGCCTATCTGACCTCCACAACCCAGTTACTGGGTAACACGATACCCCTTGGCAAGACTGATTGTCAGACTTTCGGGCTTTTGATGACTTTATTTTTAACCGACTTCAAAAAAGGAAGAGGTTATATGTTCGTCTAAAGGTACTTTTTATTTTTGTACGTTTTTCGATATTTTCGTAAATTCTGGAAAAATAACTTTAATTTCGGAAGTCGGTGGCAAAAAATTAAGATACGGATCCAAGGACACCGACTTCCGAAAATAAAGTTATTTTTAACTTTGTGGTGTTTTTTTGGCAGTCATTTGTTTTTTTTTTTATGATTAAGCAAACATAATACAACGAAGCTACTAAGTTCAAGGATGATTTCTAATTTATTCACATACGCAATTAGCAATCGGGAAGTAAAACTTCCTAATTAAATCTATTTATAACCAATAAAAGGCTTCTTAAAGTTTTAAGTATTCGTGATAACATTATTTATTGCAAATAACTTTAGTCATAAATGTCTTGATTTACTGGTTATATTCTAGAGTTACGTCTCTATTAATAGACTCCTTAGATATCTTAATAAATACTAACAACCTACCTACTTTAATTTATTATTTAGCGTTGAATTTAAAAGATCTTTTCTTAAAAATCTCACAAACTAATCATTATTGTACTACAGAAAGCTGGTGACCGGTAAAATAGCTATTATTACAATATTTCTCATCTCAAATAGTTATAATTTAAATAAACTCAGGTCCCACCTAACTAGGTGAGTGGATCATTCATTTATTGTAAACTGAGCTGTGAAACCTTACCCAGCGCTTCCCTGTTAACAATCAGGTTTCCTCATATACTTATGTTATTGGAGCAAAAAACTTAACTCAGATCATATTTCGTCAAAATCTTTCGGAGCTTAGTTGTAAAAATTACCTAATACATCATCTGCCTAGCCTTTTCCTAATTATTTTGGGGTCGGCTTCCAGTCTAACCTGATGCAACTGAATACCAATATTTTACGTGGAGCGCCTGCCTAGCTGACCTCTACAACCCAGTTACTGGGTAACACGATACCCCTTGGTAAGACTGGTTGTCAGACTTTCGGGCTTCTGAAGACCCGTAACAACTGTCAAAGATCTACTAATGACAGCCGGGACCGACGGCTTTCCGAGGCACGGAGGGGTCTTAGTATGAAAAAATGGTCACCCATCCACGGACTAACCACAGCAAGCGTAACAACTAAAAAGCGGCCGAGCGAGCGTAGTAAAATTACCTAATTAATCTCCAATAATTACATCTAAAGCCCACGCATTTCATAATCCATTATTATTAAATAAGGTCCCTTAAAAAAGCGATCGCTTGCAAAAATTACATGATTGGCCCCCACGGCTATTTCAGTGGCCCACATACATTTACGCAATCAACAATTGTAGGTACACATTATTATAATAATGTAACAAACGTAATTAATAGTATCGTTATGACGAGATAGTAATGTGATGAAATATTAATCTGATTATGAGGACACTGCTGGGCAAAGATCTCCCCCAAATCCGTCCAGGCATCCTTATCCAGAAGATTTTCCCGGGTCTTATGTGGGAATACCTCCTAAATTGGTATTTTGTAACTAAAATATGGTAAATATTTGTATCAGCACGAGCTATTCATGAACAGCTACTGCCGACAGTGCATAGATTAGTCAGTCAGATAGACTAGGCTAGCAGTCAGTTGTACTACCTACTTCCGGGTAATTCTTCAGAAACTATCTACTCACTTCCTTTCCGTTCTAGTAAGGTAACAATATATACATATTTCGTTAATGTTACCATTTTCTTTCTTCGCTTTTTCAATAAAAAGTTTTGGGTTAATATTATTATAATATGGATATTAAATGCATACCCACTTACCCAAATAGCTGGTTAGTTATGCGTACCCAGTTACTGGGTTGGGAGGTCAGATAGGCAGTCGCTCCATTTAAAATACGGATATTGAGCTACATCCGGTTAGACTGGAAGCAAAACATTGTTGGGAAAAGGCTAGGCAGATTGATTGGATATTAAACATAAGCAGTAAAAAAAATGGCGTCCGGACATGTCGCCAATTTTATTGATTTCCATGAAGCTACCTCGAAATAAAAATGATCTTAATATTAAGTAATCCGCTTTACTATTGATACGCACAGTAATATGCTATTCTATTAACGCAATATTTATTAGCTGTAAAAAATTAATAACTAATTATTGAAATTAAAAATGCAAAAACCAAGGTCAGAAAAACTTAAATATGCACTGAAATTCATACTTGGCCTCTTTTTGAATCTGATACAGATATTAATTAAAATTGCACACATACGTCTCTTTCCCTTACCTTTCATATCCTGTTGGCTAATCTATGTGGGTAGTCGTTGACGTTTGTACACAGGATGTGGCAAAAATATTGGAAAACAAAACTTTGCTTAAGACATTTATATTATAATATTTTTAATTCCTTTCGCCAAAGGAATACAATTTATTACTGTTATTCGTTTATCATTTATATTTTTGTGGAAGTGAAAAACATACAAACTGCTTTTTGGTGGGGAAAGATGCCCAGTAGTGGGACAGAATAGGCTGTTAAAAATTTTAATTGAGACTTAGTTACAACCTATAATACAATTGAAAATATTTCTACACTAAAAACATAATTGAATGTGTGATAGGATGTTTAACTCAACGGCAACAGCTGACAATTCTTCGGGCTATATCGGTTACCTTGGTTCTCTTACGGATCTCTTCATTTCTGATTCGACTAATGATTATCCTCTATTACACAATTCCCTATATAATGTATGTACGTGGGTATAATTTACTTCCGAGATACATACTTAATGATAAATGTTCTTGTCTTTCCATTGTACTTACAGCACGCGACATAAACCTTTGTTGCGAAATATTTGTCCTTACGACAGTTAAGGTAAGTACTATTGTAAAGTAGGATGTCAATTCTGATACTAAACAGCTCGTATAATACAAATGTTTGTGAGTCATTGTTTCCCTTCGTGTGGTTACGAAAAACATTACTATAGGTATAGTTAAAAGAAATTGAAGACCCAATGTTTTGACAGATAGGAATGATAAGACACTCAACGTTCGTCATGTTTAAATTTAAAATTTAAAAAGAAAAACGGCTTCTAAATATGAAAAGCTAAGAATAATAATAGATCTCAAAAAAAAAAACAAGGGATAATTTTTATTCTGCAGCTATTATAGACAATTACTTCCAAAACAAGGATCTTAATTACTAATTACTCCAAAACAATTTAAGTACGCATAAATCTATGAACATCTAAAAAACTTCACGCAACGAGAATCATGCTCTAATTGCAAAACGAGGCATCGCCATGACATTGAAACAATGAAACAGACCGCGTGAACGTATTAGCAAACTCTAAGCTAATCGTGACTGTAACACGAAACAATCAAATTAACCACACTTATATGATAATATCTGGTTTATTTTCAAATGAATTGTAATTAAAATCCTAGACGAAACCACGTTCTAGTGTTAGATGATAGCAATCGATGTTATTAATGAGGATTTGGAGGATTTTATCTCGCTTCGAAACGTTGTTGAAATGTATTCCAATTTACAACTCAACTTCTGTCAAAATTAGTAAAAGGTTCAATGAATAAGTCCTTAAGTGGAGACCGAATTGACCAATGCTGGATGCGGGACGCAGTGCCGCGATATGTACTGATATGATTTAACTGCAGTGGCTAGGGTAGACAAGATGCGAAAGGCAGAGAGAGGACCGAGAATTATAATCCAATATGAGGCAAATTCTAATTTAAAATTCAAAAGTTATTTATTCAAACTAGGCTGAGAATCAGCACTTTTCGAACGTCAAAATTACAAAGGACAGTCCCCCAAAACGCCCACCCTTCGCCATCCTTCTGGACAACCATGCCTAAAGTTTAGGCATAGTGTCCTAGCTTTAGAAATGGCATTTGCATTAGTATTGTCAGTGTGAAGATTCCAGCCAGAGATAAAAAGGAAAGATTCGGGAACATAGAGAGAACTAACACTAGTTGGTAGCCATATCTCCTTATTGCAAATCACGTTTTCTTTTTAGCACTGAGCTTTATGTATTCACTCAATTTGAAGATGAACTTTTCAGACACCTCTAAAACATTCACTAAAATAAATGGGATGTCCAACACTGATCTCTTTATGAGGCTTCTGGTATTTATAGAATTAATTCTAAATCACACAGTAAATTTCAAAAGTTATTACATTTATATAACCCATTGACATCTTTACGCAATCGAATAAAATAATACAAATCGACAAATATACAGAGTTTATAAAATGTAAATTTTATGTTTGTCGTGTGATTAGTTAATTAAATCGGAACCTATTTGAATATGGAAGTAGAAGAAAAACACTGCACGGAACTTTATAGAGAAAAAACAAGTCATTATGGAAGTTGGTTAGTGATAAGTTAATGTTCCATAATGAACGTATGTCAATGACCGTTTACGGGTTTACCATTGTATTTTTATGAACTCCTAGTACTTGGGTATATTTGCAACATTACTTGGAACTTAGTAACTTAGGCCAGACGTTAGAAAAGTCGAACAACTGAGAATTCGAGAAAACCCAGTCAATTTATATATTACGCGTAATATAGGAAATTGTAAAAGCTCATTTAAAAAAAAAAACCTAAATCGTTTCAGCTGATAAATAATCAAAATTAACCCAACCATAACTGCCCACCGAAAATCATACAACACACAAACTTTATTTATTTAGGAACACAAGCTGTAACCATAATTAATTCCGATTGAGGGATGCGTCTGTCAAAAGCGGGCTTGCAAAATGTCCTCGGTTTTTGCTCGACGGAGCATGATTTTGTCATTAGGACCCTTCTAAGACCGTGTCACACTGCGGTTACGCACGTTGAAATTGAACGGAAAATATGCCATGGCTAGATGACCAACGAGAGCATGTATGGCTTAATTTGTCTCCTTATAATGGACAAGTGGTGTTAAATTGCTGGCGTATTTTATTATCTTCGTCTTGAGCTATTGGCTTGGAAAATCGGTGTAGACACGTGTGACCAAATTTTGTTTAACATTTAATTATTAACACTGAATTCCGTTTAACAAAATAAAGACGCTCTTTGATTCTAAATCCTACGGCAATTTTTCGCTTCAAATTTTAATTGAAAATATCTAAAAGATATTAAAAAATCAGATCAATTTCAGTACCCATACCTACCTATCTACAGACGATACAGTTAATTGAACCAAAGAGTCTCTAAACAATTGAATTTGCAGAGAAATACCTTACTCAATACTTCAAATTACGTGAGTGTATGTGTAAATAAATTTCTAATTTTATGTAATGTTTTATGCTCAACCATTTAGCACATTAGCGTTACATTTACCTATTAACGTTTAACAACACTGTCACAAACAAAGTTTGACAACAAAAACTTAAGACAACGGTATGTGTCGTTGTTTCAAACATGAACAATTTAAATCATGTATGTATTACACAGTTGGGATCAAGGCTCGAGTTTGTCCCACATTTTGTATCATTTACATAACTCCTGTGACTTCTAACTTCACATGAAGCAAGTAACCCGTAACAAATGCTAAATAAACAATATCGTTAAACTAATTGTCGCGTAATATGTTAAAATCTAATTGGCAGTATAAAATATTACCAAAAGAAGAAAAAATTAAAGACAATGCGAAAATTATGAGTCTGTCGGTCGTTAAACTCATTCACAATCATGAGCCCGCGCTTTTTCACACAGATAATGAAATATTACTGTGAATAAAACAAACATGAAACATGACCTTTTTGGAATGCAATTTGAAAAAAAAAAAAAGAACGTTATTCTTTTTCTGTTTTAGTGTACAAATAATAGTGTTCTTATATCAAATAATTTTGAATTGAGAATTGACGTCGTAAATACGAAAAAAAAACTATGATTTAGATAGTGATATTTTGTACGACATTATGAATTTCTTTGACTACAGCGTTCACAGGACGCCCTTGTAAAATATAGAATGGATACAAAAAGTATATTTATCGGCTATTATGCATGGTTCACTACCGTCTAGTCTTTTGTCCGTTATTTATTCACAGCAAAATAAATTATTGCCTTAACCAAATTGATATTGAAACCATCTTAATTAAGAAATCACTCAAACAGTGTAACGAGGTTTCTATTTGTTTAGATGACACCCAGAAATTCGTCCTACAGTATAAATATACCATAGTCACGTCATTATTTTGAAAGCGAAGTTTTGCAAGTTCAATATTGAATTCAACCCAAAGTCCTCATCAAGATACTTTATTCAATAAGGGCTGGGTAACATTTCTAATCAAGACATTTTCTAAGAAAATAACTGTCCTAGGGGTAATTCAAAATCTGAGAATTGAATAAAAATAAACGTTATCGAGTAGCGTTCTTGGAGGTGTATTCGTCTTGTTAAACTGAGTTCAACAGCTATTGACCTATCTAGTTGAAGAGCTTTCTTGAAAAGAGTGGAAAGTGAATAAACTAGCTTTAAATACGAGCTAATAATCAACATCGTGTATCAAAGAAAACATCCTACAAATCCTTTAAAATTCTCTATGCAATGTGTAAAAAAAAAACCGTACTGAGAGTCTATTTATGTGGTAATTTTTAGGAAAAAAGAAAAAAACACCGCATTTGTTTTCAAATGGGTTTTTACGAAGATAATACATGGGGCGCGGGTTGTTGTCATTTAGTGGGTGTCTACAAGTCATAACTTATGACCCCTGTTGAAAGTTTGCACTTTTTTAATGGAATTGGGATAATTTTGGTACAAAAAACGTGAATTTTAAATAGGTAGCTATAACTTTTTTTTATTTTTAATAATAATTAATAAAAAAATAGTGGCACTCCGGGAGTGTCGACAGAAGTGAAAACTTGAAAAAAAATTGGCACCGCGATAATCAACGCGTTGATGTCTTTTCAATGGTCAAAAGCTGGTGTCATCACGGTGTCGTGAAATCAATGGTTTAGTCCCATCTCAAAAATGCCCAACGTGCCTAAAGAATTTTTCACTTTAAAAAAACTACTTTTTGCTAATGTTATTGCAGTACCATTGTACCGTTTTCGGATTAGACAGTCTTTTTTTAAACATGGTTTAAAGACCGTTATGCATCTAAATCCAATCGATTTTCTCATGACAAACTAAACCTCTCCCCTCGCTCCAATTTACACAGATCCCTCGCGACGTCTTACAACAAATAAAACCGAGATAACTTACATAACAAAATGTAAATAGACCAACGACTGCGGTTTGTTTAACAGTAGAAAAGGACCCAGCATTTAATTATGTTTAATTTCCATATAGCAAGACTTGTATCAATCTACAAAGGTTCCGTAACAGCGAAACATTGTTCGCTCATTCCAATTTGTTTTATTGCACATAGCTTTTACAAATACTTGTTGCAATGTAAATAAACTACAAATAAAAAGACTATTTATTTTATGAACTTTCCGGAACTGTGTATTGTAAGCGCCTTTTTTTCCTGCCATGTTATAAGATAATAATATGTCTTGTACTTAATGCTTCTACGTCCCGGAATTTAGGTGTGTCCATTAATCAAAGTGTATTGGATTGAATGGATAATTAATTATGGGTTTACGCTTAAAATCGGAGCATTGGCTGTTTCATACAGCCTAATTTACTTCCTGCAATGGATTTTAGGGCGCAATGAGGTCTCGTAATTTGAATCACCTGATAAATGGTGTGATTTGTGTTATAAACTGGTGCATTAAGTGTCTGTTTTCTTCCCACCAGGAATTCAATTTTCGCAATGCACCTACATCGATTTACTAATGGTGGAACTCGACAAACGACATGAAAACAGAACACAACGGGGGGTTTATCAAACGACACAGGACATTAGCCGTACAGTAAAAGGACCAGCGCCTAGTACTGGCAACAACAAAGCGTTTACCGGCGACTGTTATATCAGTTACATGCAATTAATTATAGTACAGTCGTCCACAGCCCTACTTCCTCAATTTCATCGCTACGGACATTAGTGACTGCCGCGCCTTAGAAAATTGCTGCTTGTGTAACAAGAAAAACGTCATTAAGGTGCTATTTGACCAATGACTAGTAACTAGTGGACTGCCTGAGCAAGATCTAGTGCAAGAATCATCACATCATGAACAGATCATAAACTGCTAACTAGTAGTTTGGTGCCGATAGTTTTGTAGCTCATTTCCTTCATACTAATAGGTACTTGTTTAAGCTAAATCAAACTGGTGTATCTATGAAATCGGAAACTAATAATTCATCCGGCTATTCGAGACAGTTTGACTGTTTAACACGATTTTAGGTAACTTTTCTTTGAAAAAAATAGCTAAGTTTCTAGTCAGAGTTTCGACGGCATCCGTATATACACGGAATGAATATTAATCGTGCACTTAACTGCCAAAAAATGTACGCAATATGGACTTTTCGTAATATCCAAACGCGATACATATCTACATGGGCGAGTTACTTATCAACCATGTCCGTTTTTGACTAACATTGTGAAATGTTTTGACCGAGCACAAGTTGATTGAATAAATCGCAAAGCTGATAAAACTACGATGACTGATTACGATACCGGAATAATTATTATTCAGCAATCGTTTGAATGGAGGAATGTTATTTGCTTAGTTGTTGCAAATTGTGAAAATTGGTGATAACGTGTCTGTATTGACTCGAATCGATGTTTTTGTGCATGCTGTAGAAGTCTGACACAAGTAAATAAATATACTTGGCCTATTGTATAACTCTTTGGCAACCAGAAGCTGTTTCAATAATTATTCCGGTAATACATATCTTAATTTGTCTGCTTTACATGCCTCCTCACTTCAAGAGGGAGTGAGCTGCAATCTATCACGTGGGCTCAGCACGGTTTGATAGATGTCACATATCTTCGAATTTTTGCAGTTACATGCCAGTTTCCTCACGATGTTTTCCTTCACCATTTTGAGAGCAGTGGTGATGAAATTATTTACACAAAGCAAAGCGCAACGCGTCGGGGCCGGTACGAGTAGGCCACCACTGCTCTCACAAAAAAAATATTTGTCAATAAATTGCTTCCTGCAGATTTATTGTATGGTTGGTCATAGCATTAACTTTATATAGTAATTTATTATTTGATCCAGACCCATACCATTTTAAATTGTAACCCAAACTATCTACTATCAGCAAATCCATACACTGCCTGCTTGTCAACTTGATAAATTTTTATTAATCACACATTTTCGAAATACCTAGTAAGTATTTAACACTAGACCCAATGCATCAAATTTGACAATAGAAATGATATCTGGGTAAAAAAATTGAAATTCTATTTAGTCCGTCAGTCAGATACTAAAAAATTATATTATTAAAAATGACTTAGATAAAACGCATTAAAGTTGGGGAGCGGGGGTCGCTACGTCACAAGTAAGTATAAAATCTACATACTCGTGACGTCATGGCACATTTTAACTCAATGTATCGCCGTAATCTTTTGATTACGTAAAAAAAGTAAAAATACGTGTCCAATATTTTATAATCATTAATTAAAGAGACACTTTTTTTTTGTCATCATCCCTATTATTTGTCTATTTTTTTTTTTTGCAAAAGCGAAACCATTTTTCAAGTTTGAAAACGTGTAACAGCAAACGGCATGGGCTAACATTTTACGTTTTGCAACTCCAAGATAACCATCTACCACAATGTTCTTCACATGACCTTGAGACGGAAGTATTTGTGTCTCTGTCTTAACAAACAATTAAACATTAGGGTGAACGTTACGTTTGACATTGTTTTAATACCAAAAACAGTTGACATTTTTAATTACTTTGAGGTTATTTAGAGGTTAGAGGCTTGAGAATAATTAATGTTTTTGTTGTTTTAATAGCATGTGTCAAAAAACTAGTACTGGGGTATATAGGTAGGTACAATGTTATTTACGGAGTATTTATTTATACTTTCGTCAGAATTCTTTTGGCTGTAAAAGGCAATGTTTTATAGGTACGCTTAAAAGTTGCAGAAATATAACATGTAAAAAAACCCTGTCCGATCCGAAAAAAAAAAGGTTTTGTTAAGTATCGTACTAAGAATCTATTTATGTAGTATTTTTCAGGAAATATGTCAAAAAAATCGTTTAATTCAATTATTAATTTTACATGGGGCACGGGGAGCCGTCTTTTAGCGGGCGTCTACAAGTCATAACTTATGACCTCTGTTGAAAATTTGCAAATTATTAATGGATTTTGTGTAATCTTGATACTAAGATCATTGAATGACAAAGAACGTGAATTCTAATAGCATTAACTTTTTATTTTCAATAATAATAAGATATTTTATTACTTTTTGGTACTGTTATTGCAGTACCTATATGCCTCTTTCGGATTGGACTGGTTTTTTTTTACATAATTATTGTATAATAATTATAATATATAACCTTAATGATACCTTAAAAGTAATTATTATGACAAAATAATACAACATGCATTTATAAAGCAAAGTAAATAAACATGCAACGGAATACCTATTCCATTTTCATTTACACGAATAGGCAGAATAACAGTACCTAAAAATCAATCCCTGACGGATTTAGCAGTGTGTATTATTAATAAGTGCCAAAGCAGTGACTTAGATACCACATAATTGTGTAGTAAATAAATTGCATTTAATATGCATTTTAATATCGTGAAAACTTTAAGTTTACAATGTATTCAATCTTTCATTGATTATATTCAAGATTTTACTAAATTAGAATTATCCTAACTAATATTATAAATGTGAAAGTGAGTTTGTTTGTTTGTTCCGCTTTCACGCTAAAATAGCTAAACGGATTTCGATGAAATTTGGCACATGGGTAGACCATGACCTAGGTAAGGATATAAAATACTTTTTATCCCGATATTCTCACGGGATTGAAACTTATAAGGATAAAACCGCGGGAAGCTCGTTTATAATAATTGTACTGAAAGAACTTGTTTTCGTCGGGTCTGATCCAGGGTTAGGACATGCACTGCCGGGGTTGTGAAGAAAACCGAAAGGGAGATCGTGGCCCCCGGCGACAGGGCAACCGAAGGAACACGGGTGGGTTTTAGTCAGTAAGAGTCTGACACGCCCTCCCGCTCCGCCCAGAGCGGGAGAAGTTATTTGATGATTTCCCACCCTCAAAAAAAAAGGGTTAGGACATGCAAGATAAATTAAAAAGCTAGTACAGACTGAATGCAGAAGGCGGAGAATTAGGTGTTATGGTACAACTTTGGAGAAGCCTATTTCTAGCAGTAGAATGAAATGGGCTGAGTTGATTTGAATATTTTGATTTCCATATTGTAGCTACAATATCCATGCCACACCAAACAAGCAGGCATGCAATAATAAAAAAATATAAAAAACCTTGGAATCCCTTACCGGGGTTAGCCCTGGGGTCTCTCGCTGCGGCTGCGAAGTTATTGTAACTCGGGGCTCCGAAGCTAGTGCCGAAGTCGGAAAAGTCGACATCGTAATGTCCGAACTGAGCCGACGTCAGCGCTATGCATGCGCACACGACTATGGCCTGGGGACAAGACAAAAACATGGTTAATAAAACAAAAAGCAATATTAAATTCAGAGTCAAAGTCAATCGTTTATTTCAAATAGGTATACAGGATAAAAGGCTCTTTTGAGCGTCAAAAATTAACAAAATTAATGATTCTAGTTGCACCTTCCAAAGGCAGTTTTGTATGGAGAAGAATGGACAGGAAACAGAGAGACAGAGCATTGGCTTTCTTCTAAATTACCAATAGAATGGGTAGAAATAGTTACTTCTAAATAATCATGGCGTAATAAATATTATAACATTTTAATAATCCCACCAAAGAATGCAACTGTCCTCTTCGCTTTTGGAAAAATGGAAAGAGGTACTACTTATTATAAAAAATTATTAAAGGCTACTTCTTTTCATGTGGTTAATGACTAACCTAGTGTCAGAGTTTTAAAGCCGCCCATCGGCCTCTAACTTGGCTTCACATACCGTCAAGAAATATCTCTTAGGCATGTTGATTTCCTCACGATGTTTTCCTTCACCATTTTTTAAGCAAGTGATAATTATACAATAAGCACATGAATCCGAAAAGTCAGAGGTGCATACCTTGGGTTCGAACTCGAGACCTATGTCTTGGCAGACTGACGGTCACACCACTACGCTATCACTGCTCTGCACTGTTAAAGTAATAGAGTAGGTTTTGTTGGAAACCACAAAGACCACTTAAAATATAGTTACCGAATATTTTGCAGGTGGTTTACCTTTCAAACTTGGCCAACAGTAATGAATACAAAAACTTACTTACACGCAAAAAACACGTATATAATAGAACGCGTGCTATTTCAATGTCTTGGGTTTTGAACCATTAACCATTTTAATGCTCAACAATGATATTTTTTTGTTATAATTACGTACATATTTAAGAATTTTTAAACGACATGACAGAAAAAAAAATCAAACGTTAAGGTTTTAAGGGGCCATTCAGTCATAACACTATATTCACTGAACAAAATGTCTTTTAAGAAGCGTTAAAAGTATAAAACGTACATTCTTTGTCTATTTATGAAAATAGATATTTAGAATTTAAACCTTCTAATCTGTGCGTTAATACTCTAAGGTCGATGAACTGCGACTTACAAAGAATTCGAAAGAACATCCGTTTTCAGAGCAATTATTTTTTCTTCTTCAATAGTTTTCAGTAAGATTGAACTAGATTTCACTGTCAGAGTTCATGTAAAAATGTACCTATCGGTCAATAAACTAGCAAATTGTAGCATTTGAAACTGTATTAATAAATCTGTTGCTATATTTTTTAATTAAAAAGAAGGGAAAAACTAACTTACAAAATGCACACCGTGAATCACGATTCTATTGTATTATAAAATCTAGAGTAATAAAAACTCGAAATAAGAACAATCATTGGGAATGCAGTGATATTTAATTCTAATTTGAACCATAAACTTTCGGTCTAGATCAAAATCTAAGATATATTTAAATGATATAGAAGGAAACGACACATCGAGCGAGCAAAAACATAAATGCAATTGTTATCTCACAAATCAGATTATATCTTGCACTGATGTAAAAATATTTCATACACATGATCCGTAATATATTTATCATTGGAACAAAGAACCTTTTAATCGATATGAACATGTTACAATATGTAAAACATTATCTTGACGCTCTATCAAAATGTATGTTACAATTTTGACTCCACGTTCAGAGTTGTAATGTTTTTGTCACCTCTCATCGGATGCGGAAAGCCTCAAACGGCGCAAATACTCCAATCTTATTGGGACTTATTTGTTTGAGCCGTTTGGGTTTGAAACACTAGGGCCATGGGGTCCGAGTGCACACCTAATTTTTCAAGACATCGCCAAGCGGCTGGTTGACTCTTCACGAGACCAGAGAGCTGGCCTATTCTTTGGCCTAAGAATCAGCATTGCCATACAACGTGGCAATGCTGCCAGCCTTTTGGACACTTTTCCTATTGACAGCGATGTGCACGAATTTTTTGATGCCCTATGATTATTTCCCCCCCCCCCCCCCCTTTTATATGCTTGCACATATTATTATTATTATTTTAAGTTTGTTAGTTTTTAAATCATGTAAATACGTGTGTGTAAATAAGACTCTAATAAATTAAATTACCTTTCATCAACTATGTTAGAGTTAGCTTTTAGGTAAGCCCACAGAAACTATGTACCGGATAACCGGATTATCTACGATTTAGATTACTTTTCAAACTTTCGAGCCTCTGACAAAATTCACAGGATAAACTGAAGGCGTGCTGTCAAAGAAACAGAACGTAGGTAAAACCTTCTCCGGAATCTGACCACACAAGCTCCTCAACGACCTTCAATACTTTCTAAAAACAATTTATAGACTACTAATACTTCATACAGGTCATATAAAACAATACAACTTACACAACCGGCTTTTATCAATTCACAATTGCGATAGTAGGAAGGTAGTACACGGAAACGTAATGACGTAACCAATGCATACATTCATACGGGCTCGAACTGGTTTAGAACAGATTCAGAAACAGGTATGTGATCTTGATGTGTGACCTCAAACGGGGACGGGGGACTGGGCGTGCGTGAACCCTGCCTCGGCACTCAGCTGATGTGTGCACACGTGCTCGGTTGGGCAGACCGGCGGTTTATACGACTTTAGGTTTAATTTTACTTTCGATAATCGTAGAAACAGATTGTGTTTTGTTTTATCTTATACTATTAAACGAGCAATATTTGTAAATTTCTTTGTATATATATATTTTTACTCACGTTCTCGAAATCGGCTGTAACGATTTCGATGAAAGTTGCAATATAGGAGTTTACGGGGGCGATCTAACTAGGTCTCATATCTGGCAAAATTCGTTTTCTCTATTTTCACAGCCTTCGGAATGTGATACAATGTTGGAATACC
This sequence comes from Omphaloscelis lunosa, assembly GCA_916610215.1. NCBI lineage: Eukaryota > Metazoa > Arthropoda > Insecta > Lepidoptera > Noctuidae > Omphaloscelis > Omphaloscelis lunosa. The sequence continues at coordinate 8,859,026 of OU744247.1, forward strand.
TGGATGATATGTTTATTTCTATTTTCACCCGAGCAGAGCTCGGTCGACCAGGTACTCTTTATTTAAAATGACATGACGTCTAACAAGGAACCAAAGAAACAAGCATTCAATATACGATTTATTTAGAAATAGTACAGCCTGAAGCCACCTTTACATTAACCAACTATTCATTTCTGTTGTAAATATATAAAATGGACCCTGCTAAGTGTGAATCAAGCATGATTATTTCACTAGATTTTAAAAGTTAAGTATTGTAAGTTCTGCCAAATAAAAGGTTTCGAGAACAATGGCTACTTTAATTAAAACAACATAATCAGTAACAACAAGAACTATATTTATAAATTGATTGCTTCCGTATCTAGAAACAATTTATCTGCTACTGAATTATATTTCGCAACTAGTCTATTGGCCACCCGCCCGTCTGTACGGCCCTACGCAACATACCGTACCTGTACCCATTTAAGGACACGTTGTAAATGCTTTCTGAATCGAATATGGTAATAAGTTCGATACACTTTGCTATGCTTGCAAAACTGTGACAGATTTTATTGCTTAGTAGGTAAGTCAAAGCCCTTTGGAGGTGTCGTAATTAGTAATGGTTATTGTCTAAAAATTTAGGTGAGTACTGTTGTTTATAGTCGCAGCGATGGGTGTCAAGGCAGATTTGGAACAAAAAAACGACAAATTATAAATTGCGTATCAAACTGTCGTCTAATTTCCCATACTTAACCCAATTTAAGGTTATTCGTAAAAAATACGTTGATTAGACATAATTTTTAACGAATTTCCAAATTCTTTTTTGTCTGTTTCATCAGAATAGTTATCATTCTAACCATCTTCTGAAGTATTCGCACATAATGATTACTATTTTAACACTGTTTTAGTATCCATCAATCACTGCCTAACATATAAAATTGCACTTAAACAGGTTAGCGATTAGTTCATCGCTTATCCAAAACGATCGGGGTCCTATCAACAATTCGCTTTCCTAATGTTAGCTGCATGTACACAATGGTCCATGTTGGTCACTTTGCATTCGTCCATCGATCTCTTCAAACCAAAAAGTATTTCAAACTCAAACTTTTTCCAGCAGTAACAGAGTACTGGCCGGACAGAATATATGATTTTAAGTTTGGAACGCAAGAATCCGCTCGATGAGGGAAGCATAGAACCGGCCGAAATGGCGGTGCTTGGGTGGCTTATGTCTAGCGATGGACGTTATTTGGCTGAAATGATAATGATGATGAAGTTTGGAACAGCGATAAAAATAAAAATCACTATAATGTCAAGCAAAGCAGCCGGGTCTATTCCCCAAAGTCATCTTCATCACTTTTCTCCCAGGGTATCTTCCCTATAACGCCATTATTTAATCATGGCTTTCCGCACATTTTTAGTACTATTTAGTGTCCCTGCCTAACAGATAAAATTGCACTTAAAACAGGTAAGCGATTAGTTCATCGCGTATCCAAAACAATCGAGGTCCCTATCAACAAATCGCTCTCCTAATGCTGCAACACAATGATTACTCATTATGAAATACCAGTAATAAATACAGTAAATGGAGTAAAGAACAATAAAATAGTTAAAATATTCTAACTTGGTTATGTGAAGTAACGAAGCAAGTTTAAATGCTGTCTAGGAAGTTTAGCAACTGGAGTGTTCAATTGATGAAACTGTTGGCGATAAAACTATACAGATAATTGTGTTATACAACGGCTTTTAGAATGGCTTTTAGGGTCTAGTGGGTGCCTTACTTCTAGAGTGGTGAAAGACTTATTTTCGTCAAGAGTCAGAAATATATCTTTAAATGTGTCTCTTTAACGTCAAAAATGGGGACTCGCATAATATGAACATGTCGCGTGGATCAATGTGCAAGATTAAGTTACGTTTCGTGTGATATGTGCATGCATGAGTGATTTATTTTTGATGTGTAACATCTTTACTCTCGCTTTTCTGCAATCAAAATCTAAATCTAAATAATTCAATCTGTGGGATTGATTTTGTGAAAAGGGACGGAAATGTGTAACAGGAAACCGGGGAAGCGCGCGCTATTTGGTTTGACCAATGAGCGCGCGCGGTGCTGAGTAGACCCTCAGGTGGTACCAACCCATTTTCCGAGAGCTTGTTAACAAGATGACGATGACGGTGACGGTGACGGTGATAGTAATGGTGATGTTGACGGTGACAGTGACGGTGACAGTGACGGTGACAGTGACGGTGACAGTGACGGTGACGGTGACGGTGACAGTGATGGTGATGGTGATGAATATTATTTATATCATATATACGTCAGCCAAGGTGTTAGATGTTACACATCATATGATATGTGACTACTGTAAGGCTCGCTTGTTTTTTTATAAATTCATACATCCGTCCATACTATATAGGAAGTGCGTTACTTATCGGTACCAGAGTTCATACGACAGTACCGTAGGCTTCATGTAAATTATTCCTAAGCCTGAACCGATTCGTCCTGGAACCGATGAGAATTGGGAAGAGGCTATACAGATAATTGTGTTATACAAAGGTTTTTAATTGTTCTTTTCATATATTTGGTCTTTCTTTGCGTCATGATTACCGTAAGTATTTTTTTTCTCTTTCTTTCTTTCTTAAAAATGCTTTTAGGGTCTGGTGGGTAGGTACCTTATTTTAAGAGTGTTGAAAGACATAGGTCTTTCTATATTTTTCTGACCTCTGGCGATGATAGCATCGCCAGTGGTCAGAAAAAATCCCTTAAAACGTTTGACTTCCCCGAATATTAACACGACCAATTGTGCACCAAGGGAGGTATCGTCGGGAATCCCAGGCCGATTCCCGGTCACCGTAGGCGCGGGCTTGCGGACTTGAGCAATGGGTAGCTCGCCGTCCGACAGGACCAGGCCCGGGTCGACGGCGCGCTGTGTTCCACGAGCGCCTCAAAGAGATGTCAGCAAAACTGACGGGTCTGCTAGGGCCGATGCCTGCCGGGGTCGCGGGAATGTCCGAAAAGGATACCGTGGCCCCTGGTAACATACAGGCAACTGAAGGAACACGGGTAGGTTTTAGTCAGTAAGAGTCTGACACGCCCTTCCGCTCCGCCCAGAGCGGGAGAAGTTATTTGATAATTTCCCACCCGAAAAAAAAAGAAAACAAAAAGCGAGGTATCGTCGATCGAGTGGAAAAAATAATTAGCCAGATTAAGTTGTTTCGTGGCATAATACACGAACGGATGATTGGTTTTTTCAGCTAAATAATTTAATGCCTTGGGAAGCGCGTTAATTGCTAGTCCAAGAGACAAATATTTTAGTACTAAAAGTGAGAAAATGGTTAGGAACAGGCTAGACAGACGCCATTTTACTTTTTCATCATTACTGATCCAAGCAAGACGATACCCGCACATTGCTTCATTGACTTCTATTTAATTTCATAAAATAATTTACGTAAATTCTTAGTCGACGGGTATAATGTGACTTTCCGATTACTAGCAAATTGCTAAGAGTGGTTGAGACTAGTCGTTGCAAAACTTTCGATAGCACTGAGTCGCCGATACTACTCATTAATAAAACGATTAATAAGTGGATTGTAAACTTTAGTGATATAATAATTGGACCCTATTTTATGAGCATAGTTCCTGGAGATGTTTTGTAAACTAAAATGGAAAATATGCATTATTTTCTTCATAATTTATTCATTACTACTACGTATCTACTTTATTTTAATATGAACTTAATTTTGCCCCGGCTTCACTCGTGTGGAGAGTCCTAGCTGCGCCCCACCGTTTCACTCGCATAAGTCTCGATCTCGATCCCACACATAAAATAACATCACGCATGAAATTCCCGAAGGGTTAAGCAGAGGTGTTCCGTAAATAATTTTATAAAATATCACAATACAGGGTGGCAATATAGAAAATAGGTATTTATAATGAGAGAGAAACACTGGTATAATCTACATCACAAGTACATATATAGGGTGGTAGGGACATCGACGCGAAAACTGTTTTCATGGATTCAGTACATGATTCTGAAACCCCATGCTTTGAAATTTTTCGTCGTTTATTAAAAAAATAATCAGCTGTTCCATATACTTTGACCGAGTAGGTATTGCACAAAAATTTAACATGGGGTTTATCATTTAACGCATGGGGTTTCAGAATCATGTACTGAATCCATGGTAACAGTTTTCGTGTCGATGTCCCTGCCGCCCTGTGATGACTTGTGATGTAGATTAAACCTATCGGTGTCTCTCTCTTCGTATAAATACCTATTTTCTATGAATCTAAAGTTAAAGTTATGGCTTAATGATTATTATTCATAGTTAACGCAAATCTCGAAACAAATTGTTATCGTTTATAAGTTATTCAAGTTTATGTGGCTTGAGCTTAAAACCGAGATTAAATTCACCAATTAGCTGACATTTTCTCTTAAGAAGAGAGAGATACTTATACAGCGTGTATCACATCGTTGACGGTACGGTTGGCGCAGTGGTTAAGCGATTGACTGCTGCGCTGCGTATCGCGGGTTCGATTCCCGGACGGAATAAATATTTGTAGACCTACAAGTAGTTGTTCCGTGTCTAGCTGTTTGTGTATGTGAGTTTAAATGTTTGTAAACGCATCCACAATACAGCAGAAATTGCTATGTGGGGGTGGAGGCTAAGTTTAAAAAAAAAAACTTACTGTATCAACTAACCTGTCATAAGGATATTTATAACAAAAATGTGTTTAATATGTGTGTTTTAATTTATAAAAACTTACCAAAGAATTTAAAATTATTACAGGTTAATGTGTTCAAGACAAAATTGACAGAACGGCTTCTAAAGTGTTGTTTTTACAGTTTTAAGGAACATATGGAACATGAAATTTAAAATGAGCTTCCATGATTATAAGAATATTAACAAAATAAATTAAATAGTGAATAAATGCATGGTAATAGTAATAAAATAAGAATTAATTTTAAAAAAATGCACTTTTGCTTGCAGGCAGATTACAATGATACTTTGGTTATAAGATCTAACCTGTAGCAAAACAATGTTTTTCTGGCAAATAAACATTTGATATGATTTGATACACGCTGTATACATACCTCTCTTCATAAAATTAAGCTTAAATATATCTCACACAAATAATAAACTTAGATTACCTCAGAGCTATTCTGCAAACGCAATAGTTATCTACTTAAGTGCCATAAATCTGTCTAGTTTCTACCTTCCTACTGTTGCTAATTGATTACTCAATCCAATAATAGAACTTATACAAATAACAACAAAATATTTCTATAGCTACCGGCCTGCCAGTAACAGCCTTTTCACTATAAATTAGATTGATACCTGTCGTAATAATTTATAATAGCAAGACAACTGTTATTAAATTACGCAAATGTAAAGAAACTGTAACAAAGTTTCTAAAAATAACCTTTTGTTTGTTAAGGTCAACATGTTATCAAATTTCAATAATAGCAGCATTTACACAATGGTCCACGTTGGCCACTTTGCAACGATCATCAATCTGTTTGAACCAAAAAGTATTTCGCTCAAATTCTTGCCAAGAGAATAGTGTACTAATAGTATACTTTCTTTAATAGAAAGTATTCTATTAGTACACTATTTTTAGGTTTGGAACAGTGTTAAAAAATTCAATCCGTCTGTTTTCAAGCAAAACAGCATTCTCAGCCATTCAGCTTTTCTTTGATCATTAGCACCCAGTCTTTTCATCTCCTTTTGTCGTCTCTCTTTTCCGCTCTTTTCTATTTTTTAAGCCTTGTCGTTTTTACGCCATACTACTTGTTTGTTGAAAATCTTGTTTGTTTATCCCTAAAGCTTAATTAGGTCGTCAAACATCTTTTTTAAACAGCTAAAGTCGTGCTCTCATTCCGTCAGATATTGCGTAATTCAGTTCTATTCTGATTCTCATCGCAAAATTGCAGTAGAATCAACAAGGTCCTTTACTAAAGTCTACGTGTACCGTGTACAGACAGCGGCCGGTCATGTGATTTGAATAACATTCTCTTAGTCAACCCACTCGGTCGGATTTCGGGAAATAATCGAATAGGACCGTTCGATTTGAGAGTCAAATTTGGTGGTGAATCGATTGGAATCAGGCTTTTAAATTATTGTTGTTTCGCTGGACGTTATAGTGCGTTTCTTTTTACCTTTATAAATATAACTAAGAGCATTTATAAACTTAGGTTTATCTGGATATATTTAGAATTATCCAAGCTCGTTGGCTACAGGCCAAGTCCAAATAATGACAACAAATAAATACCTACTTAATATTATAATGTTTTCTGCTTTTTATGCATCAGTCACGTCATTCAACACATTGGTATATTAATATCTTTAAAATGAAGGTAACCCAGTTTCATCTTGTTTGATTTAAAAAATACTCACATAATATATGTTATCAAGAACATTTTAAAACTATTAAATTAACTGTCTAAAAAGTATTCGACTGTTAATAGCTGCAGACTAATTTCTCATGTCGGAAATTAAAGCAAGGTTAAACAGCGTTATTAATTGACTATCAAAATACCTTTACATAACATTCTTGGAATATATTAAATTCTTTGTGTACATATTAAGTACACTGCACATGTAACCTGCCACATAAAAGTGAGCCTTATTTAAAAGTGATACGATTAAAAATAACGTGAAAGGCAACTCAGTAGCAAATTAATTTAATGACTCTAGCACATGTCTGAGGCAAAGTTATATGTAGGAAATTAATTATAATAAAAAAAGCTACACTAAATACATGCAGAGTTGAAAAATGATCTGTAAATTAATTTATAATGGTGCAACATTTCATAACATCTACGCATCATTATTGGCTAAGAGTGAATTTAACTTATGTTATAAATAGCTAACTTAAATGAGGTACACATAATATATTCAGATCATTAAACACAAACATGGAGATGAATTCAAAAAAAAAAAAAATAATTATCATACTAAACAATTGTAATATGAATGCTCAATGTTAATTCTTTTTTCTTTTATTTTTTCGTCATTATTTTTCTCTATTTTTATTTTGCCTGTTTACACCTAGTTAAATGTGCATGCTGTGGTCTCCTGTAATTGTAGCACACGTAGAGGAACCTTTTTTAATATTGTAATTTATATTGTGTATGTGTTACATTCTTTGTTGGAGATCCCAAATAAATATGACGATGATATCAAATTATAATATGCCAAATGTCATCATTAAATTCCAAATGCGTGGCCATCGTTGGGGAGGCCTTTATTCAGCAGTAAATATCCTTTGATTGCAACGATATAACATTCAACAAACACAGACGTTGTCCAAAAAGGCAATGAAAAGAATCTATGGAGACCTTTTTTAAATCTCAAGAAAACTTAGGGATTCCAGTTTTTCAGATCCTGATCTGATCATGAATCTCGTTCTCCATAAACGCAAATACCTACTCTGACAAAATTAAAGACTTATCTAGAAGAATCAACGTCAGATGCAATATTAATTCGCACAATTGAATAAAGTTATATTTATAAAATGGTGTAATAAACTATAAGAAAGCCAAAAAGACTTAGTCTAAAGAAAAAAAAAAAGAATCAATGTCAACAATTCTCCAGTGTACGCAGAGCCTATGCATTAAGTATGTCTACAATTCACAAATCACGCGCATGCGTGCGGCGAAACCGAATCAAGTGTGAACGCACCGAGCTGCGCTTGCGACACTGTTACGCAACTGTCCGACGGCCATTGTGTCGAGACACTGTTGTAAGCCCATATTTAGCATTATTCGTCTAATGGTAGAATCTTGGGCTAGTTTTTGGATTTTCCCTAGTTTGAGACATTGAATAAAACCTATTTCCATCTAGCAGTAATGGATTTGCATTGGCTGCTCCATTCAAAGAAAAGCTTACATTGGTTCAATAGCAATCCAATGTTACTCGATTTTAGCGCTAGATTATAACAATGGATAAAGGTAAGTGAATGTAAGCGTTGAAATACCTTTGAAAAATATATACAATGGACCATGGAAATAGCACAAGAACTCGATTGTATGTCATAATTTAATTAGTAATTATTTACACCTGTCTCAAAAACCAGACTACACGAAAAACTGACCGCCTAACCCACTGAAGAAAAAGAGTTACACACGCGTTTTATTATGAGCATACTTCAAGAAGCCAATTGACAGTATAAATTACTATTTCAGGTCTATGAAATAATACTATAAATAGCATATTATGGAACAGTTACATTTATATTGCACAAGTGCATTCGGAACAAGCAACTTGCAATTCGTAATCGACGTAACATGTTTAAAATTCGTTGTGTATGCTAAGCTAGAGATAAATGGATGATGTATGGTAATGGACGTCTGCATTTCTCTTTATTAGGTTAACTAGACTAGCTAGTTTTAGACTCGTTTACCTAGGCCAGAATATTATGATGTAAAACTGTAAGTTTCGCACTAGTAATCTTCAAACATCACTTGATAAACAGTATGTTATTTTTATTGCTTTATGTGTATACTGAATATAATTATGTATCTGACAGTTACCTGCTAAAAGGTTCTTGCAACATTTTCAGAAATCATTCTGACGATTCAAGCATAGCGAGTCTTAAGGTTCTGCAAAACGGGTATGGGATACTAGGATTAGGCGCGCGCTTGTGGACGGTGAGCAATGGGTAGCTCGCCGTCCGATAAGGACCAGGCCCGGGTAGACGGCGCGTTGTGTTCCACGCGCGCTTCAAAGAGATGTCAGCAGAACTTACGGAGTCTACTAGGACCGATGCCTGCCGGGGTTGCGGGTAAATCTGAAAGGGAAACCGTGGCCCCCGACAACACGGCAACTGAAGGAACACGGGTGGGTTTTAGTTAGGAAGAGTCTGACAGGCCCTCCCGCTCCGCCCAGAGCGGGAGAAGTTATTTGACCATTTCCCATCCAAAAAAAAAATAGGGGACACTAGGATGGGTACACCAGTAAGAAATAGAGTAGATAAAGCTATAGTCCAAGATGCTCTAAAAATAACTGCTCCAGCGTAGGAAGTCGATTTTCCGCACTTATTTCATATTTGTAAATAATATAATGTTTACGGCTTTAAGCCACAAAACCGAAAGCAAATTATTCTAATAACTCATTTCAGATACTGAATAACGGATATGCCTCGGATCTTAGCACATAAATAATACTCACGAATGTAATCCATCTTGACTACTGTATGAATTAAAGGATTTATAACTGGCACATTAGCCTCTCACTTCGAAGATGATCAGGTTTCTGGGCCCTTGCTATGGTTACGAGCGCACTACACAAACGAACTTGTTTGTTTATCTGGGAGTCTGTTTGAAATTCGAACTTCATTTAAATAATTGGCTGTGTGTGGGGAATGTTGGCCCAATGATCCTGGCAAGCTCACTTTTACTCCTAATGAGCAGTAACCTAGGAATAATAAAATCTAGCACTTGTTGACAGGCCTACACTGTCCTCCGAATACCTAGTCCAACTGCACTTGCAAATTACACTGTAATTTGAAGACATTGGAAAAACCAATTATTTTAAGTAGTGACCGAATAAAGTAACCGTGGAGTGTCTTGCCGGCTTTAGGAACCGTGCACCTAGGTTTTAACGTTTTATAAGTACCCATGTAGGTTTATGTGAAATAAAAAAAAAATTGAATAAGAAACATCTAATGCCTACAAAGACGACTCAGAGTTTTGTCTTGACACTATCTCTAAACTCCGAAATAATTAGTGTTCCCCTAAATATCAATATAACTTTAGGAAATATGTAAGCATCGATTGTCTTATAAGAAAAACTGAAAACAAAACACGAAGCAACTGCAAGAGCGAAATTATACTGCAATTAAAACGATTAGTCGTTTACGCAAAGTAAACCTTGAAACGCAGAGAAAACAATAGACCTTAAAAAAATCCCAATAAATTTCAAATAGTCGTAATAAATATTATAATTGGAAACAGTCTACGCGATAACATCCTCATTTGTCATAAATCACGGACGATAATTCACGAACACAAATCGTCTGAATTAAACAGCTTGAACATTTAATAATCATGTAATTGGTAATTATATTTTATTTATGCGAAGATGATTTGGTGGTAAGATAATTATTGGAATTTCGGTTAGCACAACAGATGGATTTTATCACGAATACCGGATATTGCGCAGGGTCATGCGATATAAAAATGTTGAGCATCACGCGTCCAGTTTCACCTATTATTATTTTATGATAATTATTGATTCATATCTGAGTTATGTTTTTTCTGAGGTCATGATTATTGCAATTATTTAGAGCACTATAGTGCGAGGTCCCCCAATGAATACTCGTATTATCTAATGCATCGTGAGAAAATCCCGCAACTGGAGCTGTAGGATTCCTTAAAAGGCAACAACGGCCTTGCCTGGTGTAGAAAAAACCTTCCAACATCCGCCCCATTTCAAAATCCCAGGACGTTCAATAACTGCAGGCCGATTTCCGGCTACCGTAGGCGCGGGCTTGCGGACTGTGAGCAATGGGTAGCTCGCCGTCCGATAAGGACCAGGCCCGGGTCGACGGCGGGTTGTGTTCCACGCGCGCCTCAAAGAAATGTCAGCAGAATTGACGGGGTCCGCTAGGACCAATGCCTGCCGGGGTGGTGAAGAAGTCCGAAAGGGAGACTGTGGCCCCCGGCAACTGAAGGAACACGGGTGGGTTTAAGTTAGTAAGAGTCTGACACGCCCTCCTGCTCGGCCTTTTTTTTTTTTTGGGTGGGAAATCATCAAATAACTTCTCCCGCTCTGGGCGGAGGCTCGGCCTAGAGCGGGAGAAGTTATTTGATAATTTCCCGCCCAAAAAAAAAGGACGTTCAATAACTAAACCAAATGCTAAGACACTGTTTAAGATGTATTTCTTCTACTCTAAACTTCGGTAGTTAAATGAAAGTTAAATAATAAATACACAGCAGCTTTTTCTCACATCTCGTATCTGTACTTACGACATTATGCCTTATGATCAGTTGTTCTAACGATCCATAAAGAAGGCCCTATGTCCAACAATAAACGTTTACGGGCCATTATCGATTCGTATCAAAGTAATATGTTATCTAAGGTCATACCTATTATAAGCTCTATATAGGGCAAATCTGAATATTGTGTATCATGATTTACGACATCTAACCGCTATTATGCTGAGTACAATGTTTATTACGTCAATAAATACTGGTAGTAGTTGTAAGCTCGGTAAGATTTTATTAGTGGAGCATTTCTCCACAGGCATAAAGCTTTAACTCCATTCGTGGGCAATTTTGTTTCCGTATTTGAGAAATAGCAGAAATCGACTGCAAAGCTTTCCTTGTAATGTTATGTGATGTGTCTCTAGCTTTGTAAGACTGGTCTGGAACAGAACTTAGCATTACCGAAAAAAAACAACATTGAGACAAGGGAAAATGAACCTTAGTAAAGACGCAAACTACTTAAGAATCATAGCCTCAATTTCTTACGGATTTTATCAGATAAATTAAGAACAGCTTTTAAGGGAAAATGTACAAATATCGACGTCCTGTTCCAAAAACAAATTATGCAGCGGCTACATTTTTTGCAACGGTATTATCCTGTTAATTGTCAATAATTATAGCAACGAGGTCGTTTCCGTTTTTTCAAAATAACCATGACATTCATTAAGAAACGTGTCTGCAGAAATAAAAGTTTTAAATGCACCGATTTTAAAAAGTGCTAAGGACAATAACTCTCTCTGTGTCTGCCTAGCCTTTTCCCAACTATGTTGGGGTCGGCTTCCAGCCTAACCGGATGCAACTGAATACCAGTATTTTATATGGAGCAACTATCTGACCTCCACAACCCAATCCCAACTGAGTAACACGATACCACTTGCTAAGGATAATTCAAGTAAAAGGTAAAAAACAGTCAATTGAACGCTTAAAATTTTACTGCAAATCTGGTATGCCACTAAGCTAGTTATTTCAGACACTTATGCAAATTTAATGCCCCTTCTGTTGCTCCTGATCGGTACTATAGTCCTTCCACTAAGGCATGACACGAAATGTAAACAAAAAATGTCAGAATAAATCACTTCGGTTTATTCAAATTAGAAGAGCGTTGATTGAGTCGTTATCTTTTATTCAGGTTCTAACGTATAGCCTATGTAACACATTTAATGTATTCGTTCATCATGCAACACTGGTAAAACTAAGTCTGCTATATCTTTAAAATACAAATAACGCTACGAGCTGTTTTGTTCATATTTCGTCAAATGCTTTTTATTTAAAGTTTCGATTACTTTAATACAGTGAGCCGTGATTGTAAGGCAACGTTACAAAATCATTATGCTAAAACATAGACAATTAAACTAAGGTCAACAATAACATCTCAGTACACTTGAATGAACAAACATAACAACAGCGCGTTGACATCTTCCATGAATGCGATGCTAATCTCGATCGCCAAGTGTCACCTAGATACCCAAGGTTAGCACCTACTACGTCACAGCGGTCCAAGCCAACATCATTATAGCCACGCCTATTCCAAGCCACTAACTGAACTAAGTAAGTAAGTACCAATAACAACTTACATTCGTTTATAAAACTGTCCACAAGTATTGAAAGCGATTCGAGAAGGTCGCATGTCCCCAACGACCGATTTAACGTATTATGTAAAGACTTTCAATACTTATTTTTAAATTAAAGTCTACATTGTACAGTGAAGGACGTCTAGAGCCTATTTTCCGAAAGAAACCTAAAGTTGAAGTTTCACTTTTTTATCAACATTACACAATTTGACTAGGTAGTCTTCTGGTTTCGATAAATATAATTTTCGTTATTTATTTTATGATTAATTTTTTGTCGAAAAAAAAAGTCTGTTCAAACACGACTTTGATCGGTAATTTATATACAATATAGCCGTTTGTTTTAAACTGCTCGTTGGTAATAATTTATGGTCTTTAATATCCTCAAATTGACAAGCGGAGAAGTGGTAACAATGAGGTATTTATCAAAGTCCGCGTCCCCTTGACATGCCCTAACGACCAACACTAGTTTGAGATAGCTGAATTAATACGAGGAATTAAGGCATTCCCAGACATTAAAGCTGTAGGCTATACTGACATTAATTACCATTAATAACCATGAAACTAACAATATCGGTGCATTGATATTTATGTACACGTACGTTTCCGAGTGTTCTCGGATACGAATTAAATATATTACTTCCCGTGAATTTAACAACTTTTTTTTCTCACGACGTAAGAGCTAACAAGACACGGTTTCCGGATAAAAATCAAACATGAAGTAATATCGTTTTGAATTTAGTTCAAATGTAAGACAATACACAACACCAAAAAAAGCGATAGCCGCACTTCGAAATGCAATTCCAAAACGAAAGTGGTATGGGGGTTTTCAATCAGGAATTTCTCTTCAGAACTCTGCATCAGTACCCGTTTAAGAGCAAGTATTATTTATATCACAGGACTTACATAATTGGTCATAGATTAATCTGCCAAGAGGTACTCCGTCGGAAAATACAAACTTCACGGACGTTATATTAGTTCCTAATCAACACCTTGTACAAGCTTCACATAAAACAGCTGTAACCATCACTTTACTATGACCACATAGCCCCGAGCCTGCGCTGAATAATCCACGAATATTTACTAGGTTCACGAAAAGTTCCGCATTCCGACAGACCAGTACCAAGCCGAACTGTGGTCTATCAAACGATCGGATTTCTTACGTTCTCGTATTTCTCCGTATTATTCTATTACATACGGATATGTGTCTTTTTCTACGATTGCGTATGGCGGTAATTGTAGCTAATTAATTTCGTACGTCTCCGTGATAAAAATAAATACATAATTGGATGTCTTGACCGAGTCCGTTTGTGTTTCTTGTAGTCTCGGAAGCTGCCGAGTTATTTTTTTTATTAACTGACTTCAAAAAAGGAGGAGGTTTATTTATAAAGGTTCCTTAAAGTTAAGTAATGATTAACCATAGATTTTTGACGTTTGAACGTCACTTAACTCTATGCAACGTTTATCCCACGATCGAGATTTATGCGGGTGAGACGCGAGGTGCAGCTAGTGCTACAATAATTCTAAGGTCAGTGATCAAAGAAAGAAAGAAAAATATTTTATTTGGGACACGCACTGAAAATACACAGTAATAAAAACTCAGTCAGTCATCAGTGAAATACAATCTCATTGAGCAAGAAATTCATTGCTTTATTGCTTGTACAGTTATACGTTACCAAGTGTCGGATTATAAAAGTTCCGTCAACACCTACAACAATATCTTATTAATAAAACATTATGAGTGTCAAATTAAACAGTGTGTGAAAGGAATTTATCAAAATCTAGGTTGATTCGTATAGTTGAGTGGATAGTATTTCCTCGCAAGGAAAAATTAAGGTCACCATATAAAAAAAATATGTAGGACCCACCTCTTGTATGTCAATCGTCGTGTCTAATTGCAATAAATATAACTTCATCTTACACTATTAAATGAGCAATATTTGTATATATATATTTTTTTTTTTTTTAATCACGTTCTGGAAAACGGCTCTAACGATTTCGATGAAACTTGCAACATAGAGGTTTACGGGGACGAAGAGCGATCTAGCTAAGTCTCATATCTGGGAAAATATCGTTTTCTCCGTATTTTCACCCGAGCAGAGCTGAAATGAGTATTCTCTATTTTCATAAAGTAGAGCTTGGTCGCCACGGTACTTAAACTAATAACACACAAATATTTATTCACACCTAACTAATTGACTAATTATCGACAATCGCAGATTAGCAGCTATGCGTAAAATTATTCCCATTATGTATCCACATTTTTGTAACATTACATTTCTTACTTTTCCGGTCAAACGGGGTATGATAAGTATGATTATTTACGTTAAGTAATCATAAAGCTAAACGTTCTCGTCATGCATTTTGCAAACTAGGTTAAGACTGATTAAATGTCTACTTTTAAGGAAATAACTATAGACATATTTGTTTAAGTCAATGACGTATTTGAATATAACTAAAACACTTGTTTAAGTCAATGACGTATTTGAATATAACCAAAACACGGATGATCGAAAATATACAATATTAAAACAACGATAAAATCTGCCTAGCCTTTTCCCAACGTTCTATGATGAGGTCGGCTTCCAGTCTAACAGGATGTAGGTGAATACCAGAATTTTACATAGAGCGACTGTCTATCTGACCTCCACAACCCAGTTACTGGTAACACGATACGTATTGGTAAGACTGGTTGTCAGACTTTTGGGCTTACGACTTGAAACGAATGTCAAAGATCTATGAATGACAGCCGGGACCAACGGCTTTTAACGTGCTTTCCGAGGCACGGAAGGATCTCGATATGTAATGGTTGGTCACCCATCCACGAACCGACTGTGGCAAGCGTAGCTTAACCTTCAATAAATAAAAACACTGGCAATATAATGTTTATAAGTATTTTGGAACAATCAAATAAATCCTAGCATAGAAATTAAAAAGTGATTTTTTCAAATTAAATAGTAATGACTAAACTATTCGATAAGTTTATTTGACGGCTTTTTTTTATAACATACGAAGTTTAATTTATTGTCGTATTGTCATCTCCACCTTGTATAGGAACTATTAAAATAACATTAAATATTTGACAATAAACATGACATCATATTATATCAATAATCCTGACATTTAACGGCTAATAATTTGTAATTTTATACAAAATATCATCAATCATTATTTTATAAGATCAGTTTTATAATGTTTATTTTTGAATAATTTAAGTCGGTTGCGTCAAAAAGCGCTTGATAATAATCTATTTTTAAGAATAATTTATTTTAATAAATTTTAATAATTGACATTTTTAAACATAATTAACACAGAATGACCGAGACCTAGCACACGTACTAACTTGCAGTAGAATGAGGCGAATAGGGTAAATTGAAAATGGATGACAAACACCAGAATTATTAAGCAAAATAACAAATTTTGGACATACATGGAAATACAAGTAACAATATGTAAGTACTACAAAAAATACTCTTATTATGAAAAATCGAGAAATCTCTTTTCAAATTATCACATATTTACTTCAATAGCCAATAAAAACAGACATTTAATGTTACATACATTAAATTATAAAATCTAACTTGAAACCAGTAGCTTACATCACGCAATAAAAAGCTACGCACGGACCATGAATGGGCAGCGTATAGCGTACGTCACATAGCGGGAAGCCGGCGCGGGTGCATTAAAATACTCACATGTTAAAGGGGCTATTTCACTTGACTGAATTCAGTTGTCTGAATTTAGTTGTCTTTTTAGGAAAAGAGGGAATATTCAGAAAGCTTGTTCACCCTACATTAAATCCGAATGCAGATTGAAGTGCGACAGAGACGGACGTTTTGCGACCTTTCTTCTTAGGTTACTTTTTATCAGGCTAACTTAGTGCTCGACTATTGGCAAGGGTAGTGTGGGACGCCCCCAGCTAGATGGACCACAACTTTAAAAAAATGTGAGGGACAGACTGGATGCGGAAGGCGGAGGACAGGATATTGTAGCGCAGCTTGTGAGTGGCCTATGGCCAGTAGTTGACTACGATAGACCGAGTTGATTGTCTGAACTCAGTAACAATTTAGACGACTAAATTCAGCCAAGTGGAATAGCCCTCTCACATAATAACGCCTACGGACCGGTTCCTACTACCGTCACTACTTCCGCCTTCCGACTACCGCAATGACATTTATCGATTCTAAATAACTTATGCATATTGTTTGTATATTTTTAATTCGATATATTTTACGTCTAATCAGCTGTGAGTGTTATGACGCTGTGACCTTTAGGTGTCTGGAAAATAACGCAATAAAGCGGATTTATCATAAGATAAGGTTTTGATTTTAATATTTTTTATGACGTCTTAATAAATGGACTCATCTTCTTTTGAAGTTACCTTGATTTTAATTTGAACTGTATTGATCTGTACCCTTATTGCGTAATACACGATCAATCACAATCTGTTTCGATTTCAAACAGATTGCTTTTATACATTCCTTCATAAGTTGAACAAAAAAAACTGCTCATCAACGTAAATAACGCAACGAATATTGTTGAACTGTCAAAATGAAACAAATTTGTCATAATCGTTGACGAAAATAAGTTACGCAATTAGGGTACAGATTGAGTTAAAGTAAGTTAACACACGCTAAATTCAAAGCGATCGATATTTTTACATAAAAGAGATCATATATTTATTTCTGTCCATTAGAGGTTTATTCATTACAGTCATTTCAGTTATTTTTCCTCTGCTGACAGTAAGAGGCTGCATAGAAATGTATTCAAAACACAACAAAAAAAAAACAGAACACAATACTCTAAAAATCTTGCTAAACGATCTATTATTTTTGTTTTATTTTATGCTTACACACTACAACGAATAGCGTAAGCTCTCACATACATATGTCACACATAACTGCAGTAGGTACAAAACTGCCAGCTTGCTACAGACATAAGTGACGCCTGCGCTCTCTCTCCGTTACATCAGTAAAGAAAAATACAAAAATTTCTCATCAGCCGTACGTTGCGAAAACTGCCAACCGTAGCATGACTCAGATTCATTGATGAATTATATAATGCGATGGTCTTATATGTAAATTAAAAAATAAAGGGGTAAAAAGTCGGTTTACATACGTACTTAATGTAGTCATCTGTCCATTAGAGGTAAATGATGCTGATTATAAAAATTGTCGGTTGTGGGGTTGAACACTAACAGGCGATTTTATCATCTAAATCAGCCTATAATGTTCCCACTCCTGGAACACAGGACTCCTCTCTTCGAGAGGGAGTGGGCTGTAATCTGCCATACGGCCCCAGTACGATTTGGTAGATGTCACATGTCTTCGAATTTTCGGTTCTAGGACATGCTGGTCTCCTCACGATGTTTTCCTTTACCGTTTTGAGAGTAGTAGTGATGAAATTATTTACACAAAGTAATGCGTTTGTCTGGGTTCAAACCCACAACGTATAACTTGTAAGTCGGGGCCGTTACCACTGGGCCACCACTGCTCTCTATCAAATGTAGTCATCTGTCCATTAGAGGTAAATAACGCTGATTATAAAAATTATCGGTTGTGGGTTCGAACACTAACAGGCGATTTACTTTATGCAAATTATTTCATCACCACTGCTCTCAAAACGGTGAAGGAAAACATCGTGAGGAAACCGGCATGTCATATAACCAAAATTCGAAGACATGAGACATCTACCAACCCGCACAGGGCCCGCGTGATGGATTACGGCCCACTCCTTCTCACAAAGGGGAGGCCGTGTCCCAGCAGTGGGAAATGTTATAGGCTGATTATCATGATAATGATGATAGAAATTGTCGAAGAAGTAATCGGTACCTTCCATGTTCATTTGTAAACATTTCCGAGATCCTAATTGTTTACCTAGACGATCCAAATAATATCTTTGTCGCAGGCAATTTGTATGATTGCAAATGGCGTCGTCCGTTTACAAACGCTTGCAGTATTGATACTCGCATACATCGATATACATCCCGGTCAATTCTCCAACGTCAAAATTAAATGTAAGTTTGTAATCGCAAAAATAGTAGTAGTTGATAATAACTTTACAATTAACGAATTAACACTGACTAACAAATTGAACGGAGTGAAAATGTGCAAAAAAAATTGGCCTTTCCCAGCCGAAAATACAAGAAAACAGTCGTGAGAGTTATCCTAACTAATATTATAAATGCGAAAGTGAGTTTGTTTGTTCACATGTTTGTTTGTTTGTTTGTTACGCTTTCACGCTAAAACGGCTAAACGAATTTGAATGAAATTTGGCACATGGGTAGACCATGACCTGAGTTAGGACATAGGATGGTTTTTATCCCGATATTCCCATGGGATCCAGACTTATGCGGGTGAAACCGCAGGGCGCAGCTATTCAAATGATAAGTTAAATCATCACACTAATTATAGATGATCGTAGATTTAATAATTTCAAAATAAAATAAGTGTAGAAATATAAATACCCACTTAAAATTTGTAAATAGCGACAAAGGAACAATAAGCTAAGAAACGAATGAATTGCAAGCATTTCAAAATACATGATACTCACACAGAACTATTGAAAGATGTCATTACATAGAAACTGCAGTTACGAGGTCGACATTTATGTAAACAGAATGACAAGGCCTTTATAACGCATTAAACGACATATTTAAACTTACCTTGACAACAATGAGGCCATAACACTTGGATTGGAAAAAGGAAGTGGACCTTACAATGAAAAATTCGTCCATTGACTGTTTAAAAACGTCGTTTGACGAAGGCTAATCCCTATGGCATTGGCAACTTAAGACTATGTTATTTAACCATCGTTAGCTCTACTTCCCCTATGATTTGAGTCATTCAATTGTGTTTTAGTGTCGTACAAATTACTGGTTCATTTACGTAGTGATGTGATTATAATTATAAAATAAATAATAATAGCAGCGCATTACTGTCGTCTAAAGACGTTTTCTCGCGAGCATTGATCACCACGCTTGCTCAAGACGGGTTAGCGATTTTAGACGTGTGTCTTGACTAATATAATTTATATATGCGAAAGTGAGTTTGTTTGTTTGTTTGTTACGCTTTCACGCTAAAACGGCTGAACGGATTTGTATGAGATTTGATACAGGGATAAACCATGCCCTGGGTTAGGATATAGAATACTTTTTATCCCGATATTCCCACGGGATCGAGACTTATGCAGGTGAAACCGCGGGGCGTAGTTAGTTAACTACATATAAGTCCACGTTTCCTCACGATGTTTTCCTTCACTGATATCAGTAATGTCCAAGATAAAATCAAAAAGCTTATCATGGACATTAGCGACATCATCCAACTATCCTACTTCCTACTTAATAATATATAATATTAATATTTTATTATAATATTATAAATAGGAAAGTTTGTGAGGATGGATGGATGTTCGTTACTCTTTCACGCAAAAACTACTAAACGGATTTGCATGAAATTTGGCACACAGATAGTTTATTACCTGGATTTACACTTAAAATACTTTTCATCTCGATATTCTTTTCGGTATCGAGACTTATGCGAGTAAAACCGCGGAACGCTGCTAGTAATTCATAATTCTTTAAATTTTCTATCTAATATACTATTTATAGCCAACCCAAGCAAAGACGTGCCCATAGGTGGCTTAAAAACTCTGACATCAAGTTAGTCACTAAGCACACGAAAAAGAAGACGCTAACCCTAACATTAAACATATATATACATAATAAGTATAAACATTAATATTTAATTGCAGGAAACTGTTCGGATAATCATTAACATATGTCAACAATATTACGGTTTATAATTCCCATAGAAACAGTAACTAAAATAACAAGCGTTGAATGCAATCGCTGATTTCGCTTTCTACGTACATTTTACGAATGCGCTTTCTGCGTTACACAATCTTACAACACGCTCTTAAAACTGCGCTAACCCTATCATTAAAGTACTATTATTTTGGTCACATACGAATTGTGACCACACTTATGTCGGCAATCACTTGTTTAAAACTTGGCATAGTTTTGTGCTTTGTTTCTAATAAAATATCAACGTAATCACACTTCAATAGATCGTTAAAGAACACGATAATTACCGAAGATTAAGACAACTCACCATTAGGTTTAACACACAATTAACGCACTTACAGCAAAAACTAAGTCAACATACTCCGTCACTTACAAAATAGTTCATTCACCCACTGCATGTAAAGTCGTGAAGGTCGCTTTTTGCATATCTCAGTCACGAGCTAACAGGTGATCATCTAGCGATCGTGAATTATAAAATTTATGCGAATAAACCACACAAAAAAAAAAACACTGCAATTATTATGAGAACCATTGTTTGTACACGACACCCTTGGCCGTAATTAATTAAATACTTTTGTTTGATTAATGTATGGACGTAGGAACTAGTGACCGACTTGTAAGCGCAACATGGAAACTGAATTCATCTTAGATAATTAATTAATTGTCTGAATGCGATGTTCTGCCATTGCCTAACTGGTAACAAGGAAGCGTGCTCACTACAGTGACGTAACTACATACATGTTTATAATAATGAAATTCGTTAAGTAAATCAACGTGTATTCAAAAATTATGTGACGTAGAATTAATATATATTCATTTTATGATCTAAGCCATTTGTCATAATATCCGATTGACAGCTCAGACTTATTATCATTAGGAAGTAAGTTACGCAAGAACCCCCAAAATTATATTTGAGCTTCCTTTTAATACCTACTTATTTTTTCTTAGTTTAAGTTCTAAGTTTGAAATCTACGTGGAGTTTTTTCGTCAAACAACAGTCACTAGGAATTACTACCAAGGTTTCATAAGCGGAATGTAAATTAGGCGGTTCAAACTGACGTTTACGCCGAAGGAATAAAGCAAATAGTTTCAAATCAGCTAAAACTGACCACGTCCAAACACAGATGTTGAAATATGCACAATATACTGCATGATGCATTAGCTATAACATAATATACTAGTGACATTAATAACATTAATAACCTATAGGTATTCCAAATGACATAAGTCATAGGTCATTGTCACCTATCAAAGATTTGCTCTCTGCTCTGAAACGTGCATGATAATATCATAATTTTGACGTATAATATGATTTGAAATTTGATTTATCGCAGCAAACAATTGGACAGGCGCGGTGCAGAAATAAATAAGATTGGGCCAACAAAAAATGTATCACGGTAAGTGAGAGGTTTGAGAATAGTTTAATGTCATTGTTATGTAGTTGGTGGATTTTGTGGTTTTTAATTCTATTAGGAGTGTGAAAAAGAATATTTCTGTGTGATTTAGACTAAACACAACCTTTTTTTACGGGGAAAGCTCAAAAACACCGTAAAATAAAGGCTACTGACCTCCAAGATAAAGTTTAGATCCATACTAATACAGTCGGAGTCTTTATAATGTGCACGTATGGAAATGAGATGTGAAATGAAAATGAAAAAATAATAAAAAGTCTATGCTTCATTTCAAGAACAGAAAAAATATTTTTAGAAGACCATTTTTTTTTATTTTTTTTTATGAATTTAAAAAAAACTGTAACAAAAAGGTGTAACTTTTAAACTAAAATGATCTATCGCGTTGAAACAAACTTCATTAGGATTGGAAGTAATTAGGCGTCCTCATAAAATGAAAATGATGGAAAAAAACTACCCTCAATTGAAAATAAACATGTTTTTTTTTAGCAAAAATCTGTTTTAATTTCATCAATTTTTACAATAATCGTAAAATTGTTCAATAAGGCGCCAAACCGAACAAAAAAAATATTGAGGTATTTTTAAATATTTTTTCCTTTGATAAAATTAAGCATAAATTCCTTCTTTCGATATGCGCACATTATAAAGACTCGCACTGTATTATAAATCTGTTCTATATATATATCTGTTTATCTGTCTGTTACCTCTTTACGCATTAACGGCCGAAATGTTTTGTATGATATTTGGCACACGGATAGACCATGACCTGGTATAGGACATAGGATACCTTCAATTCCGGTAGTACGTTCCCATGGGGTTATTTCCGACCTCCATGCGGGTGATGCCGGGAACTTTTGCCCACAAACTTTTGCTAGTGTCATTAATCTTGACATTTCATCATGTCAAATGTTAGTCATGTCAAATGTCTATAGAATTTTCCTCTAGCGGAGACCTTCAACAAACCCGGCCTTATTTGTGGGAAACTTTAAGTGATGTCAGTTTATTCCGTAACTAAAAACAAGGGACAATTTACATTTATGAAGTTCCATTCATGTAAACAATCGTTACTTTTCACAATATGTTGATTTTCTCATATTATGTCATTTCATTTGCATAAATAGGTGTGTTTTGATAATTCATCATGCGAATATTATGAAAACGTCTGTTTGTTTTAAATTTTACGTAAAAATGATTTAATCTGAATGATTTGCAACTGCAATTTTATTTATGACTAGCTTCTGCTCGCGACTTCGTCCGTGAGCCGATAACCTTCCTCAAGAATTGGGTTATCCAATGAAAAAGAATATTTTCAAATACGACTGGGTAGTTCCGGAGATTACCCCCTACGTACAAACTTACAAACAAATAAATAAACAAATTTTACCTCTTTATAATATATGTATATTATTAATATAGATATGTTTTTTTTTTCAAAGGGTTCCGTGAACCATTGTCACTCTCAATTTGCGGAATGATAACTTCTGCAATTTTGAATTTAGATTGACAAGCTCAGTTACTTTATATAACTCAGGAAACAAGAATTTAGCCTATTCAAAAACCAAGATCAGACGACAATAAAACAGCACAAAAATTCTATAATTTCTAATTTCGATTCATCAACAAATTCCTAACATTTCACGAACTGTGAACCAGTGATAACTTATTCAAACAAACACTTACTAAAACTAGATTAATTCTTCATAATTCTAATATTTATTTCGAACTGTTTTCTGCAATTTATAAGCTTGGAATCGTAATGGCTAGTTATCGATCGCGATCGTTTGAAACAAGTCTATCGTTCTATCGCGAATCGC
Source organism: Omphaloscelis lunosa (assembly GCA_916610215.1). NCBI lineage: Eukaryota > Metazoa > Arthropoda > Insecta > Lepidoptera > Noctuidae > Omphaloscelis > Omphaloscelis lunosa. The sequence goes on from OU744247.1 coordinate 8,882,579, forward strand.
GATATGAATCGTGAAACTATTACTGGATAATAGTTTGATTAGTATCAAAATTTAAGCGGAAAATTGTTTTTGTGATAAATATTGAAAATTGTTCCGGAGCTGTTGAGAGTATAAACTATTTTGTTAGGTTATTGTTTTAGGCATTAATTATAAGTATTATTTAGTAAACTTATGTATCCGATATATTTGAATTATTTATAGTTCAGGTACCTACTTATAATAAGATTGACTTTACAGCTTATTTTTTTAAATCTTTCTTTGAGTAGACTAGTATTCTCATACTAAGTTATTTTATATTAAAAAGTTTAAATAGTACCATTCCAGTTATTTAAAAAGTAAGTTGGTAAGCTTTATCAGAGAAAGTCAATCAACTGTTAAAATCTGATAAATACTTTGTCATATTCACTGCTCCTACAATACAATACCAAAATGAAAGAATGATAATGAAAAAAAATCTTTTGAAACTAATTAAAACTTATGTAACAAAGTCTTTAAACTTTTCAATACCTCTTATCATAATGAAAACGTCAATTTTGAATACTATCTCTTAATAAAGATGAGCCACGTTAATTACTTTTTAAATTCTAGTTTTATGAGAAAGAATCAAAAGTTTTAATATAATCTTGAGAATCAAATGATTTTGTTATCATTCATAAATCAATTATTGAATTATGATTTATGAATGAATGCTTTTATTTTTCAGCTATATTAATCTATAATAATATTAAAAAGAGGTAAAATTTATTTGTTTGTTTGTAAGTTTGTATTTAGGGGGTAATCTCCGGAACTACCAGTCGAATTTGAAAATTTCTTTTTTCATTTCGTAGCCCAATTCTTGAGGAAAGTCACGTGCAGAAGCTAGTTATTATTATAACTGAAGATTAAAAAATACTTTAGTACCTACTTATATCATCACATAACATCACGCTTCTATTTCCCGAAGGGTTGGGCAGAGGTGTACCTACGTACACCCACATTTCGCCAGTTATGTTTTTTAAGTCCCACATAATAGGGGGCGACCCTATTGCCATCAACCGGACACAATTCGTAACTCCGGGCTGCTACTGAGAAATACCCGATGGAAAACCCAATAACACTTTTCCCGAACCGAGAAACGAAACCGGGACCTCATGCTCAGCAGTAGCGTAATAGTAGGCAGGCCTTCACCGTCTATCCATCTAAATGAATTGCATACATTTTACGACATAAGTTCGTAAAATTTATGCAATTCATTTCAATTAAAAATAGAAATAAACATTCTATTAGGTATCAACTTCGATAGACTAAAATAAACAAGGTGTCTTTATTTGAAAGTGCTAAATTGCAGTGAGACTAACGAAACTTCACCGTAACGTAACTAATTACGTTTATGCAAACTAGTCAGTATCAACAAATATAGTAGAATTGCTTTGCAATTAAATAATTATAAGAGCTAATAAATTAACCAATAAATTGATAGTTGAACGGATAGTTAAAATAAACTAATTCTAATTTCGCACTCGTCAATAATGCGTCATAATTTTGAAAATTATGATCCGGTTTGAGAGATCTACATAATTTATGTAAAAATATTCATCATTTAACAAATCGGCAACAGGCGTTTATCGCGGAAATCCGTGTCTCATGTTATCGATTGACTGATTAGTGTCTACGACAGTTAATGACTCACTCTAACAATGCAAGTTACGGTTCCAATAACATAATTCAAATTATTTACGGTACTTTTACCAGACCACGAAATAAGTTAATTAAAATTATTATTATTATTATTAAACAGATCTTATCTATGAAATTAAAAGTTTAATGTATTATCTTTGGTTTAGATCAGATAATTAAAACAATATGGATAATTAAAATATGGCATAATAACTTGGAATTTAAAGTACTTTAATTATTTCGGTATTGTTCTTTAAATATATCTAGATACAAATCCAAAATATTTACAGACGGTCAATTTTGGAAATCATCTTTAAAAAAATAATTGTTTAACTGTCGTAAATCTTTAGCCTCCATACAAATTGATTAGTTTACAACTGTTAAACTTGCATTAAACTCTATTATATTTAATTTTCATTAAATATTATGTTTACGGATAATCCTTGTCACAGGAACTCGTTTCTTATTCTTACATAAGTTGAGAAACGCATTGCGAAACTTATGCTTGTGTATCTTGTAATTAACATGTTAATAAAAATATTAACTTCTTACTTACTCAAATTACAATTATTTTACTGAGAACTAGTTTATAAGAATAAGAACCTAAAATGAATTTAATTATTCTGTAAATAAGATATCGTAATTTAAATTTTACACGTCATATCAAAAAACAAAATAGAACCGACATTTCCTGTCTGACTACGTCTGAGAAGAAAAAGCGAAAATAACTCAAAGTTATCGTTCTAAGTATACTTCAATCATATTCGGTAATTAAACTGTGTAAGTATTATCTTTTATTTTTAGTATCTTAAATAAATGAAGAAAAATAATCCTGAAAATATCGTTCAGCTTCTCAAAATTATGTAACTTGCTTGTACTAGCTGTTAAATCTAACAGTAAAATTGCACACTATTTCTAACTCATAAAATGTTGTTCACACAAACACTTCATTATCATCTAAGCATTGCACAAATGCGTAACATACACACGTAAACTCCGAGTGACCATTTCATCATTATTTTTCAAGTTCATCATATATTATATCAAAAGTATTTTTTATAGCCGTGTGTTAAAGAACTTGACATAATTTAACGGAAACTGGCTCATTGACACTTTAACACTTACGTCTGTATCTATCGTGACTGACTGACATTAATAATATTCACGAAAAAATGTATTCGATTACCGTGTTTCCGATTATTTAATCATTATTGTTACCACTACTTCATAATCTGTCTAAAATTGTTTGTTTATATTTCTACGGTAGCTAAGTTCTTAATTCAAATTAATTGTTCTAACGGCCAGTAATTAAAAAAAAAATCTAATCACCACGAAGGTTGCACTATTTTAATTGGCAAACAAAAGTAAAATTACTTACAATTTTCACGTAGTGGTTCATGTTGATATGGTATACAAGTACTGTCACTGTCACAGTATCACTGTGTTGCGCGCACACTGTGTCCGAGTGGTAGATGCGTTCGCGCAGACTGACTGGTCTCGGAGGTGCAGGACTGTTCTGCTCCCGCTAGAACCAAACGTACAGTAGTGGGTCCACAATTACTAACGCATCGACACAACCGGACTAACTTAAGAAGTGAATAAACACGCTTTTTGAAAAAAAAGTTTTAATGTAACCTTGACAATTGTAATTAAATTGATGTTATGTTCTTTTTTAAATATCCTTTATTACGTACAGTGTTTAGTGGGTGGATGTTGGCGGCGAGCGCGTGAGTGTAGTAGTGTGCGCTTGGGCAACTTGTTCACATTATATAGAACGCTGCGCGACCTCCGACACGCGGGAAGTGCGTCCGCGCACCACGTGGAGTTGCCATGGTGACCGATGCAGGCTACAGGACAACTGAAAAAGGGCTGTTGGAATGTATTGAACCGGTTTCAGGAATAAGGTTTCTGGGGTCTCCTGTGAAAGGTAGTATAAATTTTAGGGGAATAGGTTTTCTTTTGCTTATAGACCTCTTCCCTAAGTATTTTTAGTGGGCAATATTGGACATGACATAAATTTTGTATTGCATTTTTACGTTGGTAAGTCAAGTCTCCAGGGGGCCTAATATTCTAGCGAACTTACGAACGTATTCTTTTTCGACTTGTCTACTTATCTACAATATCTCGTTACTACCCTTGGGTTTATTGATGATAATTCAGTATAGACACCAACGATTATCAGTCTAGGCACCTACCTTATTACTGCGATAGCCAAAATTGTATAAGGAGTGCAATAAATGCGAATAAAAATAATAAGTAGATAAATAAAATAATACATTCCCAGAATTTACTTACTTATTATTATAACTATACTACTTATTATTTATTTACTTATTATTATTTATTTATTTACAGATTACTATTTATTTACTTATTATTATAACTATACTACTTATTATTTATTTACTTATTATTATTTATTTATTTACAGATTACTATTTATTTATTTATTATTATTTATTTACTTATTATTATTTCCAGAATTCAATTCTGGGAATGTATTATTTTAATTACTTACTTATTATTGTTAACATCTTATTATTTTTTTCTTTTTTGCAGCTTCTTATTTATTGCAATCCTTTATACAATTCTGGCTATCGCAGTAATAAGGTAGGTGCCTAGAAGGATAATCACTGATGTCAAAATTTATTGACGTGTAAAAGTGTTTGTACAAACCTACTTACAGAAAATAAAATCATCATTTCAGTAATTTAATTTCATATGAACTTAAACAATAAGCATTGTGTGGCGAAATTCTTGTACCTTGGGAACGTCGTAACACAATGTAGCATAGTGAGAGCTAGGTACCTTAGGAATCTGGATTAGGTATTGAGGTCCTTGCGATGAGCCAACAACCCGACATCGACATGGTTGTGTGACTAGTAAACCAATATGTTCCTACTTATTGCTAAGTCAGACTGAACGTGAACATAATGCATTAATTTAAGTTCTGGTGTAACCCATAGAATTTTTGTGGGAGTTTCAATCGCGGATTTCTGAACCTTAAGGCCACACTCACATCAGCCACATCGACATGACTCATGGTCTTCATGACTCTAAACAACACCTAGAAATTACTAATTTGTCAACGATTCCCCTCTGCCTAATCCTTCAGGGAACACTGGCGTGATGTTTTGTTATATTTTATTAACTAAACAACCCTGTTTAGTTCAGGCAGGATATCGACGCGAAAACGGACCACGGATTAACTAGGTACGTGCCGAACTCATCTAGCTTATTTATAATATTTTTTTTTTGTATATGACGTGTAAATTGATACCGATATCCTATTTACAGAATAAACAATTTCATTTCATGGTTCTGAACCGAAAAATTCTTTCTTAGAAAGGTTTTCGGTTACTTTTTTTATCTGCAAGTGATGCAGTACCTACGCGGTCAAAATGTACACACAGACACAGCAGATTTTTTTTAATAACTGACGAAAAATTTCAAAGCCGCCTGCGTTGAAATTTTTCGTCAGTTTTAAAAAAACTGTTTAGAACACGTAGGTACTGCATCCATGGTAACAGTTTTTGCGTCGATGTCCTTACCACCCTGTATTACCACAATGTACCTATAGTTTAATAGTATTAATTCATAATTGAATTACGGAGCCTGGCCCCTGTAATCCATATCAAAATCCGAATTTAGAATACCTTTTGAATCTAGATTAGTAACTGTGGTTCTTGTTCCGATTACTTAATAAGCACGGTTGTGACTTGTAAACCAATAAAAACTTACAATTTAATTTGAACTCTTTATTAGTGGCTTTTGTGGACATGATAATTATTCAGATTTATTACAGTTGTAATAGCAATCATATAATTACGTTTAATTAAAATAGGTTTTTATTTTTATTAATTTATTTATCTTTTGTATAGATTATTTTCTAGTTTTTGAATGTGAGAACGCTGTAGGTTTAGTGGACTGTAGATCTGTTGACCATTTTCTATTTTGTTAAGTACCTGGTACTTATTGAAAGACCTACACTATCCTCCCATACCTAGTAACACTATTATTTGAAAGTATTGTAAAAGCCAAGTATTTTTAAAAGAGTAACCGTGGAATTTCTTTCCGGCTCTTCTCCATAGGAAACGATCAATTGGAACCGTGCACCTAGCTTCTGACGTTTCATAAGTAGGTTTAGATATGTGAATAAAATATTTTGAATTTGAATTGAATACATAACAACACATTGAGTATAAATGCACTGAGGCTAATGTAAATAATATTACCTCATGCACTTGCTGTGTACAATTTTGCCATAATTTCTCTCTTTCTAGACCCATGTTCTTTTAACAAACGTTTTCAAATAATGGTTGCTAAGATAGTGATTAATTTGTTTAAAGTAGGTATCCTTAATTAGTCACCTTCTTCGTCACTAGCGACATAAAAGTTTATGAACTGCCATTTCTATATAAAACCTCATGGAGACCCTCCGTTTGGGGATGACCGGAGGCTATAACGTGACTCCTAAAGATACATTCCTGAAATCATACCGTTTAGATTGGACACTATCCTTAGGTTGATCTGGGTTGAACCAGAAATATTTGTTAAATTGGTGAGAATTTCGGGCTTCTGACGACCCGTAATGACTGTCAAAGATCCACGAATGACAGCCGGGACCAACGACTTAACGTGCGGAGGAATCTCGGTATGTAGAAATGGTCACCCATCTACGGACCAACCCGCGTAGGTTAACCTGATGGATCGAGCCGTGCGGTTGTTAGTACTAGGCCACGAGCTCTTGAAAAAACAATATAAAATAAATATAGGATTCTAGGAGGAAAGACGTGAATATTTGTCATCAAAATGCAAAAATAAAACTATCTAGGCCAAAGACTCCTTTACTACAAAAAATAAACAAAAGAAAACCAAGAAAAATATAGAGCATGACCTTTGATATAAATGGTAACACAATGTCAGGACATATCACTATACATTTATTTATACTTTTATCAAGTAACTTTCGTATAAATAAAACTGCACGTTGATCTTGCCCTTGTTGATATTGAAACGTAAAAACAGTTGGTAACTGGTTAGCTTCCGTGTTTGACATGGAAGGTGAATGCCCGTGGGCTGAAAACAGGGCAATGTCAGTGGACAGTACAGTGAGTGGGACTTTTAAAAATCCTTCTCCATATAATAATGACTTTTATTTCATAATTTTTACCACGGTTAACTATCGATTGTTTTTCTCGATTATGTAATTTAAGGTGATATGTTAATTGAGTGATAAGATGTTGAAAGCATTTTTATTTTTTTTACGACCTTAAAACGACACTGAAATTAAATGAAAAGAATTGATACTAGCTGAAACGCTACTTCTTTTCCGTTTAATAAAAATAGTAAATAAACCTACAAGGGCACGGAAGAGCTAACGTTTTTTTATTTTATTTACCTAATCATTTAATTACGTATTCTAATTTTAAGACTAACCCTGAAAAAGGTTGAGTGAAACTGAAATAAAGATAGTGTACCGAATTCTACTCAATTTCTTAACTAAACATCCTTATTTTACAAATAAATGTCAATGTTATTTCTTTAAAATATAAAATGTATTTTAAAAAACATGTCGTTAATTCTACTCAATTTCTTAACTAAACATCCTTATTTTACAAATAAATGTCAATGTTATTTCTTTAAAATATAAAATTTATTTAAAAAAAAAACATGTCGTCTTGATCATTAAACAGATACTAACGCAGTCTTCTTCTGGACATGTCCTGATTCATATATTTGGTGAGAGAATCAAAGAGACTTGAAATAAATAAATCACCATGCACGCCGTAAATCTGGCCCTTACTTCATTGCTGCTGACCGTCACTGATTTTCCAGACAGTTTTGGTCATGGCAAATCGTTTTGCCTTTTTCTAAAGGTCGTCAGAACCTAAATAATTTACATTATGTCTATCTGAGTTTACCAAGGCCTGGATAAGAATAAGAATAGAATAAAAATAATTATTTGTGAAACATAGATAGGTAATTAATTATAGTATGTTTTTTAATCTCGTAGACTAATTTGACATTTCAAGTCATTGTTGTTTGTTTTTTCAATTTGGTGTTTGACATTTGCACCTGTCAAATTAGTCTACGAGATTAAAAAACAGACTTTACATACAAAGATCTTAAAAAATTTGGTAGTGCACTATATTTTGCCAATAGTGATATAAAAATGATCAATACTATTAAAAACGATTACTATTAAATTATAATTATAAATTTATTAGAACATATAATTATGTATTTGAGTACCCAATTGTAAAACGCTTGAATGCAAATTAAATTATAACACATAACATATCATCACGCCGGTAATCGCCGTAGGGTTAGGCAGAGGTGTACCTATAGCACACCCACATTTCGCCAGTTATGTTTTAAGTCCCATGTAATAGGGGGCGAGCCTATTGCCATCAACCAGGCACAAATCCAGACTCCGGGCTGTTCCTGAGAAATTCCAGATGGAAAACCCAATAATACATTGCCCGACCCGGGAATCGAACCCAGGATCTCATACTCAGCAGTAGCGCTTGCGACCACTAGACCAACGAGGCAGTCAGTATTATAATATAATTCAGAGTTAATTTAATTTCTTGTCAAAATTTTAAGTTATTTCAATTCAAAAGATTAGTGTAAGATGTATGTCAGAATTATTGCATGCAAATGAAATTTTATTACAATTCAGAGTCAATTTCATAAATAAATACTGACAAAATATTTGGCAAGTGGACACAACACTTTACCGAATACCAATCTTCCGCTTGGCAAAAGACAGGAGTGGTTTTGACGAGCTGGTGTTCTGCCAGTAGTGGAGCGGAGTGTCAGTAAAATAAAATAAATAGAAGAAAATTACAAACAAACACATTGATATTGTAGCCATGGTTAATGGTAAAAATTAACATTAAAAAAATAATGGTGGAGTTTATTGCCCATTCTTCTCCGCACGAAATCTACCTTTTGGAAGGGGCGACTAGAATCAATTCTATTTTATTGTAAATTTTGACGTTCAAAAGCGCCTTATAAGGGCCTATTTGAAATAAATGATTTGACTTTGACTTTAAATATTAGTAATCATCATCATCATCATAACCTCACGCCTGTATTCACCATATGGTTAGGCAGAGGTGCACCTATAGTTACCTAGCCATTTACCTAAATTTAATTTTATTTAGCTTAGTTATTTCGCCAGTTACCTAGTTATGTTTAAGTCCCATGTAAAGCTGCGTTTCCACCAGAGATGTGCGAGGATACGTAGCGAGGGACGTGTTTGTTAAGAACCAATAGAATCTATTCATTTAACTAGCCTCGCTCAGCGCAGCTTCGGTGGAAACGGCTTAGCGGTGCGAGGTTTTAGTATGTATAAAACAAGCGAGGGATGGGTGCGAGGGATATGTGTTAGGGATGGACGCGAGTGAGAAATCGTATCTGAAAAGAGCCCGCTACACATCCTCGCAGCGCTCATCTGCGCACCGTTTCACAGCGTCGCTATGCATCCTCGCACCGCTCAGTGGCCTAGCACATCTCCGGTGGAAACACATCGTTTCACAGCTTCTTTACGCATCCTCGCACCGCTCAGCTACCTCGAACATCTCTGCTGGAAACGCAGCCTAACTGGGGGCGAGCCTATTGCAACGATAAATATGTTGGCATTTTTTATATGTACCTAGTTACCTAAAACTTTAATACCTTATAAAGAAACTGATGCAGTAGCACCAAGAGTCCGGATACCAGCAACACCACGAATAATAGAAGAATAAATTATACTAACACCCGGCCACTATAAAATTGATTTTGTACTGAAACATAAACGAAATACTGAAAAGAAAACTGGTGCTTAGACATTTCATCATATTTAACGGAAAATCAGTCCAAAGAGTTGCTGTTTTTTCATTAGTGTCATCGAACTTTGATTCGGTCAGGGCTAATGTTGCAGATAAGATGGGGTGATTACTAGATCGAAAGTTAGATATATCTCGAAAATCTTATTTAACTCTCAATTTTGTACACACACGGAATTGATTTTAGTGAAGTTTTATTGAATTATTTGTACTAGGATGCATTTATAATGTTATATACAGGGTGGAAGGGACATCGACGCGAAAACTGTTAGCATGGGTTCAGTACATGATTTTCAGAATCAGCCCCGTGAATTTTTCGTCGGTTATTTTAAAGAAAATTAGCTGTTTCATACATTTAGATCGCGTAGGTATTGCACTTTTCTATGAATAAGCAAATTTTTTATTTTAAATAAACGAATAAAAATTTCAACGCGAGGAGTTTCAGAATCATGTACTGAACCTTGGTAACAGTTTTCGCGCCGATGTCTCTGCCATCCTGTATATCCAAGATAATGCTTATCCTCATAAATAGTTTATTTGTTTGTTACGCCTAAAACACAAATTTGGCACATGGGTAGCTCATGATCTAGATTGGGACATAAGATACTTTTTATCCTGATTTTCCCATGGGATCGTGACTTATGCGGGTAAAACCGCGGGGCGTAGCAAGTAATATTATAAATTAAAGTTGCTTTTCGTGTCTATCTGTCTGACCATCTTATTCTTCTAAAGTATACAACTGATATTTTATGCGGTTTCACAATCATGTGGAGATTTTATTCCGGAAGGTTTATACAATATGTAAAAAAAAACCTGTCCGATCTGAAAGGGGCTCATAGGTACTGCAATAATATTACCTAAAAGTAATAAAAAATATTTTTATTTTAATTGAAAATAAAAAAGTTATTGCTATTTAAAAATCACATTTTTTGTACCAAAATTAATATTTTCAAATTTTCAACATTGTTCATAAGTTATGACTTGTAGACACCCGCTGAACGATGGCCGCCCGCGCCCCATTTAATAATAACCCGGTAAAATTTGTCATTGAAAGAAAATTGACTATTTTTTTTTTCTGAAATTACCACATAAATAGACTGTCAGTACGATACCTAACAATACCCTCACGCATCGGACAGGGTTTGTTTCATGTTGTATGTTAAATACTTTAATATTAAACTTATATAAAATAATGAAATCCCGATGTTTCAAGTCGTAAAAACCTTGCGAAGCAGGGAGCGGGTCTCTAGTTGAAGATAAAACTACGATTATTAAAAGGTAGTTGCAAGAACATTTTAGTCAGGAAGAATCTGACAGTTTCTGCTGGACCCAGAACGAATGGCTATTCGCTGAATCTTATTCGTTTACTTTGCCTTGTATTTGTTAAAATACAATTTAATGCTCATATAAAATATCAGCCAATTTTCATCAAAATTAAACATGTTTGGTAAAACGTAAACAAATAAATCTTCATCGTCGGCTTTCAGTCTAACTGGATGGAACTGAATACCAGTATTTTACATGGAGCGACTGCCTATCTGACCTCCACAATCTAGTTATTAGATAACACGATACCCCTTGGTAAAACTGACTTTCGGCCGACTTTTGCACCAAATAAATGTATGAAAAAAAATGACAAGTCACCGCATCCGTACTGAGGAAAAAAATATGTAGAAAATACTATCGATGATGTAAGATAATCATAATAATATAGTATTATGATCATTATTTCACGTGAGTTACCTACATCGATAGAAGAATGCGCTGACATAAGCATGACGAAGACAATTCTAAAGATGGCGTATTTGAAACGCTATGATCGACCGCAAAAATTGATGCTTATCGATCACCATTAAAGCTTTCAGTTTCAAATAATATAATAACATGCTTATTATCCCTAAAGAAGACAGGACATAAAAGCTACACCCGCATTTCGCCAGTCATGTTTTAGTCTCATGTACAGTACGACCGTTTAGAGAATGCGTTCCTGACACCTGCTAGTTGGACAATTTCTAGTTGTCGTAAGGATCGAATTCGCAAAACACATAGTAACACATTATTACAAAAACTATAGATACTTAATTATGTAAAAAATCTAAAACTTACAACGAACAACACAAGAACCTAGACCTTACTACGTGACTGGATGTTCCAGCCTTCAATTTGCGAAACAGTGATATAATGACGGAAAAGTAAATATTTTTTACAGTTTTACAAACATTGAACTTGACTAAAAATAGATTGACATCGACCTATTTATTACATCCATGGTCCGGTAAGTAAACCTTTGCGAGTGAGTTAGTAGTCATTAAAAAGTTTGTTTTTTTATAAAATACGTAACAATGCCAGTCGGGCTATGAGGCTAAAAGCCTGACAAATGGTAACCTTAGGTTATCTGTAACGGACATCTACCCTCCAAAATTAACACTGTACATGGATAGATGTATGAGGAGCTCGTGGCTAAGTAATAACAGCCACACGGGTCGATCCATCAGGTTAAGCTACGCTTGCTGGAATTGGTCCGTGGATGAGTAACCATCTTTACGTACCGAGACTCCTACATGCCTTGGAAAGCACGTTAAGCCGTTGGTCCCGGCTGTCATTCTGGATCTTTGACAATCGTTTCGGGTCGTCCGAAGAAGATAAGACTGGTTGTCAGACTTTCGGTCTGACAACCAGTCTTATCAAGAGGTATCATACTATCCAGTTACTGAGTTGTGTAGGTCAGATAGGCAATCGCTCCATGTAAAATACTGGTATTCAGCTGCATCAGCTTAGACTGGAAGCCGACCCCAACATAGTTGGAAAAAGGCTAGCCAGATTGATTGTGGTTAGATGGAGATTTTTGGAGGACAGATGGTCCTTTGTAAAAGCATAATAGCATAGCATGATCAGCCAATAATGTTCCCACTGCTGGGACACAGATCTCCTCTCTGTGAGAGGGAGTGGGCCGTAAACTACCACGCGGGCCCAGTGCGTGTTGATAAATGTCACCTATTTTTAAATTTTTGGTTCTAGGACATGCCGGTTTCCTCACGATATTTTCCTTCACCGTTTTGAGAGCAGTGGTGAGGAAATTATTTACACAAGGTAAAGCGCCTGCCTGGGTTCGAACCCACGACCTACAACTCGTAAGTCGGGGCCGTTAGCACTGGGCCACCACTGCTGTGCAAAAGACGGATATTATTATACACACACACACATACACACACAGCGGCATACAGGGCGAGCTCTTCCAGGAAAAAAGTATCACCGTACTTATTTTTGCTTGTACCACCTGCCAATCAGCGTAGATGAATTCCGATCTCACGGGTATGGGTGACGAAGCAATTACATGCAAACCAGACACTTTGTCTCTAGAAATGAAATTAAATTAAATTAAATTAAATTGTTTATTCTGTAAATAGGATATCGGAATCACTTTTACACGTCATATTAAAAAATATTAAAAAATAAGCTAGTTGAATTCGGCGTTTCCTACTCTGAGAAGAAAGACCGAAACAAACTCAGAGTTCACAGTCTCTTTTAAAGTCCAGACATAATCTTGGTCAGGCCATATGAGGACCATGAAGATTAGTGTCTGAAATGGTATTTTGAGGAAAGAACCACACAGATAGTATGAATACGCGATACTTCTGGTATTGCAGATGATCATAAGGGGTGGTAGCCATTTTCATTATAAACTCACTAAAAACGCCGCATCCGATTAGACTAGAAACTGAACTCTACATGATACCTTTTGGAAAGGGCGACCAGCACGCGTAGGATGACCACTATTGAAACAGGTTTTCTACGGGTTTTGTCGACGGAAGAATAAACAAAATGACAGATTGTAATTATTTATCTGTCAATTTGTCTATTCTTCAGTCGACAAAACCAGTTTCTTTTGTGGACATGTTAAGCGTGCTGAAACAATTCTATTTTATGGAAATTTTAACTTTCAAAAGTGCCTTTTATGTGCCTATTTGAAACAAATTATTTGACTTTGAATTTTACTAATAAATTAGGTTACCCCTACTTACAAGTGACAACGAACCATTGCAATTAACAATGCATATCGTCGCTCGCTATCCAATACCGCGAATGTGACATTTTTGACGAAAATCATTTTTAAATGCAGGATCACGTATTTGAACGTGTAGAATAGGATACATACATACAATCTGATTTTCGTCAAAAATATCACATTCGCGGTATTGGATGCCGAGCGACCTTAGAGTGATATATACTCTAAGCGAGCAACGATATTAAAATCAATTAAATGATAGAATTACTGAATTATTAATTAAAGCGTTGAAGTTGAAACTAACCTTGTTTCACACAAATTAGTAAGGGCTAACATTAATTTATGAAATGTCGCTGTCACGCCATTTCAACTAACAATTGGCTGTTCTCATTTTACTCTTCTTAGGAATCAGGGTATTAGGGTAATTTAATCACTTAGAAGATAAGGAGTGACCCAGATTGTACCCGTAAATGTCACAGTCACGCAAACCTAAAAAACTGCAGGCTACACTCTACTGTATATAAATGAAGTTAGTTATTTGCCTGCGACTTCGTCTGCGTGGACTTAAAAATTGGGTTCAAAGTATCTTGTGTTAATCTGGGTTATAAACTATCTGTGTGCCAAATTGCATCCATATTCGATTAGCCGTTTTTACGTGATTGAGTAATAAACATTCAAACATACAAACTTTCACATTTATAATATTAATGTATGATTGTAAGTGCATGTAAAAAAAAGTTTTGATTTGTCAGTGACAACTCGGTTTAATTCACAGACCGTATCTTTTCGTGTATCGTATTACCCAGTAACTGGGCTGTAGAGGTCAGATAGGCAATCGCTCCATGTTAAATACTGATATCCAGCTGCATCCGGTTAGACTAGAAGCCGACCCCAACATAGTTGGGAAAAGGCTAAGATGAACTCGGTTTAACACTTCCCGACCCGAGAGTCAAACCAGAAACTCACGATCAGGAGTAGCATCGGAAATCACTAAACTGACTACCTCGTTGGTTTAGTGCCATCTTTGATGACAATCAAAACAATAATCAAGATATTACTAAACATCACGTCACTGAACATAACTAACAATAAATACCCGTCAAGAACCTCGTGAAAGCTGAAAATAATAAGCAGATTAAGTATCTTAGGCGGAGCAGCGCCGTGTCCTCGTAGAGGCGATTGGCAGCATAATCTGTCGCGTCCGGCCCTGGTTCAGGCCATGGTACGGAGCGAGAGGAAATCGGCGGTCGAAAAGAGGGGGCGGAACGCGTGAGGGAGAGGCAAAATTCGCGCCCTCACGCCCCTAACCGCCGCAGGAGGAGACGCCCTAGGCGTTGGGAATCACAGGCCGATTTCCGGCCACCCGTAGGCGCGGGCTCGCCGTCCGGTAAGGACTCGGGTCGCCGGCGCGTTGTGTTCCACGCGCGCCTCAAAGAGATGTCAGCAGAATTGACGGGGTCCGCTAGGGCCGATGCCTGCCGGGGGTGCGAAGAAAACCGAAAGGGATATCGCGGCCCCCAGCAACAGGGCAACCGAAGCAACACGGGAGGGTTTTAGTCAGTAAGGTCTTGACACGCCCTCCCGCTCCGCTCAGAGCGGGAGAAGTTATTTGATAATTTCCCACCAAAAAAAAAAGATTAAGTATCTTGACTCGGCTCGCGAGGTTGTCGACATGTGGGATGTGGATACAGCAATCATTGTGCCGATAGTCGTGATGGCCAATGGTATAATAATATGGCCAAGAGCTTCGACCAACACGTGCGGAGGCTCTCGTTAGGCAGCTAGATCAAATGCTTGATACAGAAAGCGGTACTTCTGGACACGGTGCGTATCGTGAGGAGGTTCCTCTCTCAGGAGCCCTGAGCACCGGTAGCTTGGACCCTGTTCCCGATACCGGTGGGCTACTATTTTTTATATTTTATACGTTTTTTTTTTATAAAAATATTTAAAAATTTAAACAATATGTACATAAATGAAATAAAGGAGAATAATACCCGTCATACTGATCTTCTTCGATGAATCCATTCCGCTTCAAATATTTACCATCAAACATTTCATACGACACGGTACATCAAACATTCTCGAAAATCCTTCACCTTGCCAATCTGGCAACCAAGCGTGACTTCGAATCGCGAAAAAAACCGTTATTACCTAATAAGAACAAAATTATGCCAAGTTCATTGGGCATTATGGCTATGTCGATTGTCTGAAATAAGTTCGAGACAATGCAGGTAGTTGACTGTCGACAAATTATTATAGTTGCGTGTCATTTTTCCCTTCAAATGTAGTCGACTCATTCGTTTATCGTTAATTGTTGTGTTTAAATTAGAATGCAGATGAATAACTGAGGAAATATATTAGAAAAAACCATGCGTAACTATGTAGCGTCGATATGGATTTAAATAATCAAACCATTTAAAGTCAGCCTTAGTAGTCACTTAGCCATCAGTTTATTATAGTACGGAAGGGTTAATAATACTCGCTAAGAATGGCACCCACAGACAAACGCTGACCAAAAGAAAACTGCTTGAAGATACTTCATTAGGAAGGCTGAAAAATGACGTGTGGTGCGACTTGGAAAATACCTAATATAAGACTTGAATTCATTAATTTAGCGGCCGTCTAACCTCCGTAAACCTGGTACCTGCCTATCAGGACATTGATGACTTTATCAATGCATACCTATCGACACACGTGTATCAAAAAAGTCTTCGTTTTCAAAATGAATATTTATGAATCCAAAAAATATTAGTTAAGCAAAATAATTATAATTTGATATGATTATGAGACAGACAAAATGTCCACACCGAATTAACTCATTCGTAATGTCCTCGACACAACATTGAAACCGAATTGGGCAAATATAAGTAACGTTTAAATATACTAAAACATTCAAATTGCATGCAATCGTGCAATAATTACCGAGTAGCGAATCAAACTTTGAAACAGGTATCATTAACACGACTTTTTTTCGCGGTTACAATTGTATGGAAATAGGTGAATGTCGCAGTTATATCTATATAATAAAAATGAAGTGCTGGTTGTTGGTAAGCGCATCACTCTGCCCGGCTTGGGCGGAGCATCGCCGTGTCCTCGTGGAGACGATCGGCAGCGGTGATCTCTCGCGTCTGGCCCTGGTTCAGGCCATGGTACGGAGCGAGAGGAAATGGTAGGCCGTCACCTCCTTCTGCAAAGCGGTAATGCTCGCGAAGGAGGTGGCGAAACGCGTGAGGGAGAGGCAAAATTCGCGCCCTCACGCCCCTAACCGCCGTAGGAGGAGACACGTTCGTGAGAAATGTTCGTAATAGTCCGAACAGTCCTTATACGACGACCATCTTTCCCAAGATTTCACTCCTACGGAGCCCAATAATAAAGAAATGGAACCCAGTATACTCAAAGAGACAGTCAAAGCTGCCACTATACGTCTAAAGAATGGTAAAGCTATCAGCAAAGACACTATTCCAATCGAGTCTATTAAGGCCGCAGGTGAACAAAGGGTACGAATATTTAATGCTCTTAGTAACAAAATATGGCAAACTGGAACTTGATCATAGAATGACCCCACACTGTCTTCATTACACTTCATAAAAAGGAAGAAAGAAGTGATAATTCTACAAAGAAGTGCAGCAACTACCGCCTGATTGCACTGATATTGCACAGCAGTAAAATTTTACTACACCTGTTAAATGAGCGAATGAAGACCTACTTGTCCAAAGAAGTTCCACCTGAACATGCTGGGTTTGTAAAAGGGAAAGGTGAGAGCAGATCTTTATAGTGCGTCAAATTACTAAGAAAGCCCGAGAGTTCAACAAACCGGCATATAAACGCTTTGTTGACTTTTCCAAGACGTTTGACGCCGCGCGCCGGTCCGGTGAAATAGCCGATGCTGTGGAGATCCCTTCTCGCTATGGGTTCCTCAAACACCTTGTGCACATTTTGTGGTGTCTTAATGAGGATGGAACAGCGTCAGTGAAAACAGATAGCGTACTATCGAGTGATTTCCACCCCAGAACAGGCGTTCGTCAAGGATGTATCATATCACAGCTCTTGTTTAACATTCACACAAGCTGATAATGTGGATTACCCTCAAAGTCAAAGTTAATCATTTATTCCAAATAGGCCCATATAAGGCACTTTTGAACGTCAAAATTGACAAAAAAAAATAGAATTGATTCTAGTCGGTCCTTCCAAAAGGTTGTTTTCGTATGAAGAAGAATGGGCAAGAAACTCCACCGTTACTCTTTTAAAATGTTTTACAATATATTGCTACATTCGTTAAATAATTATATGTGAAGACGATGCACCTAGAATAAAATTACTAAACCACAATAGGTAAAGGAATTAAAGATAAAGCAACGACAGATAAATTAAATATGTGATAGATAGGTACATGGTGCTTGAGGACGGTGTATGAATTGGTGGAATAAAAATATCGAATTTACGCTATGCGGATGACGCTACGTTACTCGCGACTATTATTGGTCACATGGAGCAGTTGTTTTGCAAGATGGTACATGCTAGCTTAGCATTCGGTTTGAGAATAAACAGAAGTAAGACGAAGATGATGATTGTCGACCGTGCAAACTATAACTCGCCCGAACTTATCCAGATTGCGAACTACGACGTCGTACAGTTGTATATATATACCTAGGAGCTCTGATCTCGAGCCACAGTGGCTGCGTAGATGAAATCTAGCGACGCATGGTCAGGCTGAAAAAGTCTGGAAGAATCGTAACATCACCAAAGCAAGCAAAACCCGGCTTATTCGGGCATTAGTATTTCCCATGTTCCTGTATGCTGCTGATACATGGACATTTAGAGAAATTGAAAAGAAGAAATAGAAAATAGACGCTCTGGAAATGTGGTGCTGGAGGAAAATGCTTGGAGTATCGTGGACAGCATTTCGCATCAATATATCTATACTCTAAGAACTCGGAATCAAGCGGCGTACAGGCTCGAGTATTACTGTTCTTTGCACATGTGCCACGACGGGGAAAGATTCCATAGAACGTCTTGTAGTGCAGGGAAAGGTCGAAGGAACAAGAGCATGCGGCAGGTCGACCATGCGATGGACGAACCTGATTAAATCTGCAGTGGACGGCCCATTACACAAAATGCACACATGTTACAGCCGACAAAGAAGGATGGCGTCGCATCGTGAGACAAATCACGGCTATCCGAAATCTCACTGCAACGTGATGACCAAATCAGGTTCTTACGCAAAGAAAATTTTGAAAAGTTGCCGAGAAAATTGCGGAAAACTGAAAGTGCATTTTCTATAGGAATTTTATGTGAATTATAGAAATTTGAACAGGTCAACGTCTGTCGGGTCACTTATTTGTAAATAATTTAAAGTACCTACGTAAGTTCTATAGTATTAGGATATGATAATCTCATAGCGGAAGGAAGGATGACGGTGGCATAGACCTTGCATATACTTCCTTTAACGTAATCGGAACTAGTGCACTCACTATCAACCTCCACACTTGGCCCAATGAAACGTATACCGCGTATTAACTAAGTAGTTAATTTCTTATTAAAAAACAATGTCAACCAATTATGGTCGTAGAAAATGCTTGTTTTTAAAGTTGTTTTACTTGAAGTTACGATATTATGCATGCGAGACGTTATATGCACCTATATACAATCGCACCTAAATGCAAATGCGGTTTTTCACATTTAGCATGACATAAACTAATAATCCGGTGTCGATAATTACGGACACTGTTATGCAATTTAATTTTATTATTTTAATACACGTCAAGCTAGATTATACCCGTTTGTCGATAGCATTATTTATACGAGTGACGGTTGAAAGCTGCTGATTATTGACATACTACACGTTGTATGTAATTTATAATAATTACCTTTCTGTAAAACGACCTTACTGCAGCATAAATACTATATTATACGTAAGTTTGAATCGCTACCTGTCTTGAGCAAGCGTGGTGATCAATGCTCGTGCCATCTCTGTATGAGAAGAGGCCTTTGCCCTGAAATGGGACAATAATTTTTCATACGTTTCAGCCAAAATACGTCCACTGCTGGACATATTTCTCTCCCAAGCACCGCCACTTCGACCGGTTCTGTGCTTCCTGCATTCAGCGGATGTTTGCGGTCTTCACAAGGTCATCCGTCCACCTTGTGACAAACCCGCAGAATTGCCAAACATAAGTGGTAGTAGGCAGGGCACATTAATTCATTACTCACAGAACGGATGGCCGATAGAGCCGAAAGGTTTTGGACTGGAGACCGCGTGCCATGTATTTTTATTATTCGCATAACTATGGCAACTATAACTCTAATCATATCATAAAGGTATCTAGATACAGGTACGGAATTCAGAAGCTTTTCTTTTCTTGAAACCGCTCGATATTGTCGCGGTTCCGATTGTCATATTGTTTGGTTCGTCAAATCGGGAACCAATAGACATATGAGCGTGATATAGTACTTTAAAACTTGGTCCACATAGCTGTGGTTAAGCCATATCGTTACAAAGACAGTAGGTAGATCTCAGACGGGCTTACGTGACCACTTGCACGACTCACAAATCGTGCTAAATCCATGATGATAACAAAGATACTTTTGCTGTTCAATGAACCTTGATACTACGAAATACGTGCTAAACTCCAGTACCTTGGGAGAAGAAAGGATTGCAGTTACAAAAAATTTATTAATTTTGTACTTCTCACTGAACATTTTTTTTTGTACTCGCTGTGGTAGTGTTTGGGTGCCATTGATAAAGAAAAAGTATCAAAATATTATACCTGATTTAATAAATTTTGCAAGCTAACAAGGTTATATTTACTGAACCATGCCCGCTTAGGAATGTTTACTTTGTATGGCTATTTTATTATTTTCTTTTTTCGCAATTTTTCATTAGTAGGTGATTAAACAAATGTATAGGTGCCATGCCAAAACTATTCATGTGTGTTTTTCGGCATAGAATTAAAACAAAAAATAACACGACTGCCAAAAAACAAACTTAAAAGTAAAAAACTAGTTTTATTAGTTAATCTGCATATACAAAGCGAAAGGCCACTCATTTACTCGCTGACTACACAAATAAATGAAATTGTTATTGCAGTCGGTGGAACACTTTTTAATCTAAGAGGTCCCCCGACTGCAATGACAATTTTATTTATCTGTTTAATGATAAGGATTCTCACGATACCCCATACATCCAAATCTGGTCAGGCATTTAAATGTTATGGTAGAACAAAAAAAAATTACATAGATACACACATACATGAACCCTGAAGACACTGCACCCCTTTTTTGGGCAGTTGTGTAAAAATTAGGTCACTCTCTTCACTTCCCGTAGCGGACTACGGGAATATCTACGCGCGTAGTATCTACTTGTAGCCCATATCTAACTACGGCGTAGCAAGGGATGCGTAGCTACGTATCTTCTCACACCCACAAACATTGCCTTATTTTTTGCCTTGTATAGAATCTATTTTAATTCCCATGCATTTTTTTACTGAATGTGAACCCTATTTTTTTAAATTCTGAAATATTAATACAGAACGTCACGACTGTATCCATGCAAACCCAAACCCTGGGTTGCAATAGAGAAAACCCTATAACATTTTGCCCGACCACGGAATCGAACCTAGGATTCCCTGCAGTCACGCTCTTAACCCGTAGATCAATTGTCTTCGATTCATTGATTGAAGATTCTTTATTGGCTTGATGTCATATAATACCTTCTAACGCATAGATTGTAGTAACACCTATCTAATTGTCGATGTGAAACGTATTAGTATATTCGATCATGCAACAGCGGCCTCTAGCGGAGAATTAGGTACCTAATTAACATGCACTCTATGTTGAGACGACGTTGAGGCCGCACTAAATAGGACAGAACCAGCGGAAATTGTTCTACGAATGTTATGTTTACTAATATTACGTAAATGCTGTGAACTATGTCGTGGTTACGGTGTGGGGATTTGTGATTAGAGGGTCTTTTTTTACATGTTAAGGTGGATCCAGACTTGGCGAGGCATGCGCTCCGCACGGCGCACAACGCATGCCTCGCAAGGTGTGTACCTTTATATTCGTGGCGAGGCATGAGCTAGGAAGTCAAAATCGGTTGAACGGACTGTAAAAACGTTTGTTTAAATGTCAAATCTTATTTCAAATGGAGTATTTGTAGGACATAATGCACGTAGGCATGCGTTGTGCGCCGTGCGGAGCGCATGCCTCGCCAAGTCTGGATCCACCTTTATAGGCTCGCCTTGACCACTATCTCACCTAATGGTAAACGATGATGCGTTTGATAGCGTTATGCACGCATGCCTACAAGAAACCCACTCATAATGTCATAATGTTGTCGCAGCCATCTGGTTAAATTAGCCAGCCAATTGTATTCCTAGGCAAATAGTTAATTAAACTAGAAGAAAAAGAGAGAAACAGTCAACGTTTAACAACTTGAGGTATCGAAAGTCAGCCCTTTGAAGATGACTGACCAAGATTCAGCCAAGTGATTCAAATGGTCGGCGTTTAATGAACAACCTAGGCGTCCAATTAGCTGGCTATTTTAACCAGATGGCTGCGATATAGCTAATGAGCAATACAGACTTCAGTGTTTTACTCCTCAGCGGTACGAACAATGAATGACAATCTTTATGATCTGCCCACCAGTAGAACGAAGCAGCAGTCATTCAGTAACCTTGTTTGATTTGTTTTAACATTTCCTTTTTCTTCTTTCTTTTCTGTACTTACAAGACCGAAATCATAGGCCGTTCATTTTCTTTCTTTCGTGTGGTTGGTGAATAACCTGGTGACAGAGTTTTAAAGCCGCCCATGAGCCTCTGACTTGGCTTCACATGTTGTCGAGAAATATTTTTCAGGCATGCCAGTTTCACACGGTTTTTCTTCACTGTTTTTGAAGCAAGTGATAATTATACCATTCGCACATGAATTCGAGACCTATGACTTGGCAGTCTAAGGCCTGAATTCCTCTTACGCCGATGTCGGTCGCATACGTCGGTCGCGCGTGCGAATATACATTGTGTTCTATATAGCACCACACAGCGACGCTGACGTCAGCGGCGCGTAACTACGTACACTGCGTGCGCGACCGACCGTATGCGACCGACATCAGCGTAAGAGGAATTCAGGCCTGACGGTCACACCAAGCTATCACTGATAGGCTGTCCTAACCTAAAGCGAAGTGTTAGGCCCAGACTGAGACGAGACGAGGGGAGTTTATGATGATGTGATGTGTTTTAAACAACAACTTTCGTTATTCCCACATCTCGTCTCCACTCACCTTCAGTGGATACCACTGAGCGCTGTGTGGCACGATCGAAGCGAAGATGTGAGCTGTGCCTCACAAGCTGGCGACGACGCGCAATGGAGACCGCTTCGGACATCTCCGCGCATCTCCGTTTTGGTGGAGTTCGGGCCTTATAGCTACAGTTTTTGTGAGCTACAATATTGTTTGGTCTTTGGAAACGAAATCGGTGCCCTCCTCTTAAGAGTTCACTAACCATACAGCATGTATCAGAAAGATGTGGTTATATTTTAAGGGTGGTGGGGGACTGGGGTTGAAGTAGGGGTGGGTGGTTTACAAACCATGATACTGAACAACCTTCTCCATGGGACCAACAACGTAGTCGCGAAAAAAAAAATCAGCAGTCCATCCCATACATTTCAGTCGAGTAGGTTTTAAGTTGCTGTGGGTCCAGCAGTTTCGGAGATTAGCCGGAACAAATAAAAAAAACGTTAAACAGTTTTTTTGCTAAAGTACCTTTCATATGCATTTAGTAAAAAGCTGTTATTTTGACATTACAAACAGACACTTCAATTTTATTTATTTGTATGTAACAAGCGTGAGGTAATTTTGAGATTTTCAGCATAATTTCAAAATGTGAAAACGCTTTTATGTGTAAAAAGGAAGGCAAATAATCTCAAAATAAAACATTTATTCCCTTAAATAAATTGTTTATTCACTATACATCAATTTAAATAGAGGTACGGTCAGGGAAATACATTGTTTATCAAATTCAGAATACGTCAATTTGCCGTGTTATAGTCATTTCATACAACTGTCAAAGGATGACATTTGTGATTTGATTATACGAACAATCTAAGTTGAATTTGATAAAAAAAAAATGATTTCCTTGATTTTACATATAAACGGTAAAATACAATAAAAATCAATGGGTATGGATTCTAGTGGACACTAGAAATCACAAGACACCCTGTTTTAGATTCTTTTTTTTTAATACTTTTTTGTCTTTTTTTTTTCAGTGACAGACCGATTATTTTAGCGATGGCTTGCTTTCACCCTTGAGGCACTTTATACGCTTAGCTTTCATAATTTAGCAGACCTGGCGAAGGGCGATGCAGCGCGTTTTTCACTGCCTCTGAAATATCAACTTTGAATACGTTGGCAATAAAGTCAAATATAAATTAACTTGACCGTGTGCCTCCGTTATGATGCTCTCGCGGACTATGGCTAAGTTTATTGGGCCTAAAGGGTACCACCGAAAAATAACTGCCCTGTTAGGGAATCGAATTTTATTGATACTATTCTACTACAAAATTTTAACTAGTAACGGTAAACATGCATATTATAAAGGAGCCGGCACTAATTAATGATATTTTATAGTCCTCGCGTTATGAACTGAGTCGTCGTGCCATAAATGTCAGTAGCAATAAGAATGTGCAACGCCTTGCGCCTTATCGATAGTTTGCTAGCTGCTCCATAAGCTCTGTAAGTTCGAGCGAGATAAGACTAATAACAATGATTTATGGCCCGATGACTCAGTTCTTAACGCGGCGACTATCAACGCAGATCTTTACAAATATTTAAGGCAACGACACGTAAAATTAGGACTGGAGAGTCAACCGGATTTTAGAGTGGTAATCTGGGTCTTGAAGTGATACCAAACCCCCCGTGTACCGTCCGAATGGACACCAAATGGATGCGGGCGGAGATATGGGGGGATTTTTTGACGAGGCAACCGGATGAAAATGCGGTTGCTTTGAAGTTTATACCCTATTTGTACAATAAAAAAAAAAAAAAAACACGCGGGCCGTTTTTGCGCTCGCGAAAATAAAAAGATTCGAAGCAACCGTTCCAAAATTGGTGAGCTTATTTATTGGTACCACTATATTTTGTAAAAAAAAGTATGCCATCCGGTCCTGCTGAGTAGTTTCTGAGAAACAACCCTTCAAATTCGCCAAAACTCCGTTTTTTTAGGGTTATTTCTCAGAAACTTTACACAACAGAATTGCTTCACAAATAAAAATAACTATTTATTTTCAAGATTACTTTTTATGCAACTTATAAAATACATAAATACAAAAAGAGACTCTCAGGCTTATAAATAATTGCATAAAAATTAAAGACGAGAGAAGAATTATACAAAATGTCAATCACAAACTAAACTCTAAGCGCATAAATTCATTAGTAACGGTCCTTCAATAGTTAATTGATTCAGGCGTGACCTTGCGGAAATTCATAATAAAATGATGATGTGGATATATTTAGTAACCTTTTCCGCTTAGCTATTTCTAAAGAGTCTTGAAAAGACCCTGGAAGAAATCGACACGTGTTTCACCTCTCAACGAGGCATCCTCAGGATGACGATTAACTTGTCGTGAACTCGAACACGGCGTGTTGCCACACCAAGCACCGAGCGCAGAGTGCGCTCGGTGCTTGGCAACACTTGGTTCAAGACTCTTTAGAAATAGCTAAGCGGAAAAGGTTACTAAATATATCCACATCATCATTTTAGGTCCTTCAATATTTTTCGAATAATAATCATGGTATAACGAAATTAAAAATAAGTAATTTTTCTAACAACAAACAGAGAAAATAAATGTATATTTTATATATTGATTTTCCATTGATCTATGCTACCAATAATTTAATTTGACACAATCCCTGCATAAACATCACGAGACTAAATTGCAAATAATATAATCGGAACAAGAACCCAATTTTTAAGATTAATGGGCAAAAAAATTATTTCTTAAAATTACGTAAATTAAATAACTGAAAGTAAACTACTAGCAAGTAAAGAAAAAGAATTGATGAAAAATGTAAAGTCAATAATAATAGAATCGCCCAAAAAATGAGTTTGAAATATATCTTAAATATCCCTTCACACATTTTTATGTAGATTTTTTGTCTCATTATTATATTATTTAATTAGAGTTTAGACTAATATAACATTGATATTATTTTTTTTTTTTGCTATTTTGTTTTTTGCTTAAATACAACAATAAGCTTTTCCAGAAATACAAGTTAATATATAGAAAATACAAGAATAAATTCCGACATCCCGAATCACAAAAGTTACTATATTACTAGTATATATTTAAACAAAGAACATGCGGCTGAATTGCAGCATCTTGTCGAGAACACGAAGCCGCTTTGGTTTACGTTCCAGTTCATGGTTGTCGAATTTCTCGCCACTGTAAATAAAAAATTACTGTATCATATTTTACACCTACCAATCTAGCAATGTATGTAATCTGCGTTCGCAATTTATTTACTAAAACATCTAAACAAACACGAGTTTTAGGAAAAACAACTGTAATGCGTAGGCATTACAGTTGTTTTTCCTAAAACTCGTGTGTGTTGTTGTGTAAAAAAATATGAAATTGTAGCGCAAACTAACCTTATGTGTAGACATAAGGTTAGTTTGCGCTACAATTTCATATTTTTTTATGACTTTTTCAACAGCACTAGTCAGTCTAAAATCAACTTTATTTACACGGCCATTAAGTTGATGTTTCTTTAAGTGGAAATAACATCAATTGGAAACAAGGTTTTAAATAATAGACCTTGAAGTCCAAAAGGGAAATCGTAGCCCCCGGCAACATGGAAACTGAAGGAACACGGGTGGGTTTTAGTCAGTAAGGGTCTGACACGCCCTACCGCTCCGCCCAGAGCGAGAGAAGATATTTGTAAATTAACCATTAAAAAAAAAATTGAAAAAAAAAGCTTGCATAGTAGGATTACTAGTATTCCTGCTAATACCTTCAACTAAGTTAAATATTCTAGAATTGAAATCACTTAAATAGTGCAATTGGTGTGGATCGCACATAAACACAAGCCGTTGAGCTATTGCCGCTTATCTAAACAAATTTAAACTAACACTAGCTCGCGAAGAAGGAGGCGGAACGCGTGAGGGAGAGGCAAATTTCGCGCCCTCACGCCCCTAACCGCCGCAGAAGACGCCCAGGGCGTCGGGAATCGCAGGCCGATCGATTTCCGGCCACCGTAAGCGCGGGCTTGCGGACGGTGAGCAATGGATAGCTCACCGTCCGATAAGGACCAGGCCCGGGTCGACGGAGCGTTGTGTTCCTCGCACGCCTCAAAGAGATGTCAGCAGAACTGACGGGGTCCGCTAGGGCCAATGCCTGCCGGGGTTGTGAAGAAATCCGAAAGGGAGACCATGGCCCCTGCAATATGGCTACTGGAGGAACACGGGTGGGTTTTAGTCAGTGAGAGTCTGACACACCCTCCCGCTCCCCGGAGCGGGAGAAGTTATTTGATAATTTCCCACCAAAAAAAAACAGGCCAGGCACACTCCGCATTTTAGGTATGAAGCTATAAGTACACGGCAGGCTCGACTTGGCGGACCAATTCAGTGAGCGTAACGTAGTCAGAAGATATTAGAGTTACGCGGTAGAAAGAGAGGCGACATCTAGGTGAATATAACTGTAGGTCATTAGCGCTGTGCGACCTGAATTGCATTTTATTGTTTCGTAGCAACAGTCACTATTTATTTAAATGATTTTGCAGAATGAATCTTATGTACTTGTACTATTATGTATTCTGTGCCCAAACGCAACTTTATTTTGACTCGACTACTCACCAAACGTCCTATCGCCCAACGTCGACGTTTAAGAAATTATAGTAAATTAAGGTGCAGATGTGTATCTTAAAGACAGAAAAACCTTTAACAATGTCTTAAAAGTAAAATCCACATCAAAGACTTTTTTATATTAACTTTTGTCTTACTGCTATTACGTTCCCACTGCTGGGACACAGGCCTCTCTGTGAGAGGGAGTGGGCCGTTATCCACCACGCAGGCCCAGTGCGGGTTGGTAAATTTCACATGTCTGAATTTTTGGTTCTAGGACATGCCGGTTTCCTCACGATGGCTTCCTTCACCGTTTTGAGAGCAGCTGTGATGAAATGATTAATATATAATCATGCTATTTCCTACTGCTAGGCAAAGGTCTCCCCCATACTTTTCCAATTTTCGTTGTGTTTTATCTTCTCCGGCCAATCGGTCAGGAACAAGCCTAAATCCTAACGCCAACGTTTCTTAGGCCTGACTCGAAGCAGATGTCCAAGACTAATAAAAAAAGATGTAATTAAAACAATACGTACTGTGTAAGAGAACGGGCTCGCAGGCAGGCAAGATGCGCGTAGTACGTGGGGGTCGGATAGGACACCGACCTCATACAGCGAGAGTACAAGTGACACAGGTAGTACGTCAGCTGTTCCACTTCATCGTCAGGAATCCTGCCGTCGTTGCAGACGGCGTGGTAGCGGGTGGGACGAGCTGTGCCTTTAATGGCTTGGTGGGATACCTAGAACGAAAAGTAACCATTCTTATAACAATTTATTTGTAGTCGGCATAACATTAAAGTTTTTCTTCCACACATCGAGACCCACACACACACCCTTCACCCCCACCGATTCACCCCCTTTCTGGCTATAATAATATCATCTTTCACACACGAAATAAAGGAAGGATATAGCTCTATTGTTATAGCTGTCTTTAGACCACGGAGCGTTGAGGGGCTTATGTAGTTAATTGATTCAGGCGTGACCTTGCGGAAATCCATTATAAAATGATGATGTGGATATATTTAGTAACCTTTTCCGCTTAGCTATTTCTAAAGAGTCTTGAAAAGACCCTGGAAGAAATCGACACGTGTTTCACCTCTCAACGAGGCATCCTCAGGATGACGATTAGCTTGTCGCGAACTCGAACACGGCGTGTTGCCACACCAAGCACCGAGCGCAGACTTATGGGGACTTATGGGGCTTATGTACTTAATTTCGCGATCAAAACAATAGTGCGCTATCGATCTCAGTCGTTCGTTACTGTTCGACGTTCACTTACGTCATTTCGAAAGCCTGGTTTGAGAGCAACAGTTTGTTATATTGTGCGAATTGCACATTAAGGTGAGTATTGACTAGAGCATTTATTTGTAACAGAACATCGAGTATTCGCCGTTTTTTAAATCGAACAGCACTTCGAACACGACGCTCGATTTTTTGTTACAATCTGATTTTAAACACCAACGAGCGTATTAGTGTAACATTTTATTGAGCAAAGGCACGAGCGCGAGCAATACGGCGTGAGGTACGCGAGCCGAGGGCGGGTCGTTACAATGAACGCAAGGTAGAAATAAATTTTACAGGTAATTGCTCCCTTGCCGTGAGCATTACGTCGTACATTGTGCGTGGTCCGACACACACTTGGCCGGTTTTTTTGTAGGTAAGCGTTACTATAGCGGCCCAGCGCTGCAAGCAGGAATAGTC
The DNA here is from genome assembly GCA_916610215.1 of Omphaloscelis lunosa. NCBI lineage: Eukaryota > Metazoa > Arthropoda > Insecta > Lepidoptera > Noctuidae > Omphaloscelis > Omphaloscelis lunosa. Next base: position 8,911,608 of record OU744247.1, read on the forward strand.
CTTACGGTGTTCACATATGCGCGTCCACGATAGCACCATTCGTAAAGTTGACCAAACATAAAAGGCCCGTTTTGACATTTGTCATCGCGACGTAACTAATGAAGTAACTCACGATAAATCGATTCAAGTTTGTATGAATGAGTATTTGATCGATTTGATTATGTATTGTATTAAAGTTCTGATTAGAAAATTTAACTTAAACTTTAATATTGTTGTGTAACATTCACTCAATCACAAAAAAAAAAAAACAAGAAAAAGCGAAAGTTATTGAATCTTCATTCAATCATTTTCTTCGGATGAAATCTTCCTTTATTATTTTTCGAGTTTTTTATACCACTTTTGCCCAGTCTTCTTTAGTAATTTTGGCACAAGCTTTTTTCAGCAACCTCACCATTTTCTTAGTGGAGAATGGCGGCTTTGTATTGTAGCGAGCTGCGTATCCTTTGACTTGAGCCCAGATCAACTCAATAGCATTCTACTGACAATGGTAAGGCGGCGTTCTTATCACTTTGTGTCCATGGTGAAGTGCCAATTCATTCATTTTATATTTTAGTTTCGCAGGTTTAATTTCTTTTACCAGTTCCAGCAATTCAGCTTTCAACAATTTCATGTCAGCTTCAACGCCTTGTCTTTGTAGCCATTCTACTAAATCAGCCTTTAAGGTGCTTTATCTATTTGAACTGAATGGTAAGATGCATTGTCATGTGTTAACAAGTTTGTGAACCACTCTGTGAATTTATTTGCGTCCATTTCTTCGTGATATTCTTTTGTACTTTTCGACTCGAATGCGCGTAAGGCGTCATTCACAAAACTTCCTCCGGCTGATCCGGCGTGGCAGATTATTAGGCGTCCATGTTTTCCCATCGGTACTTTTGATCAAGATGTCTTAGTATCGTCCGTCCACGACTGCGGCACGGTATGAGTCGAGTTCAGCCAAGTCTCATCGATAAATATGACACTGTCCCAATTTGTGATTTTGTTAATTTCCCTCTAGAATGATACTCTGTGAAAAATTAAATCATATTGTTCCATCATAGTTTTCCTCTTGTCGGTTTTCTTGTATTTGAATCCAATTTGCTTCATAATTGTTATTAAAGACGTAGAACTGCAACTAAACAGTTAAAACACATCTAACAATTGAACAATTTACTCACAGTTGGGTATTCATTTTTGGTGTAGTTAGCATACACGTGGTTTCGAATAGCGTCTGCGTCAAATGTGTCAATACCTGATACAGACTTGCTTTTCTCCCTCTTTTTAGGCGTACGTAATACATTTTCTTCCGTACCGGAAGGCCCATACTTTTCCTTCAAGATGGTTCGAATAGTTTTTTGCTTTTGCGACGCGATCTTGCACTTGCGTTACGAGCAATAAAGGTCTACCATTAACTGATTCGCGTTTGAAGTATTCAGTTAACTTCACAACCAATTCGCGTGACTGGCTGTTGATTGTTCGTCCTCTTTTCGACATGTTGAAACAGTTCGTACGATATAACAACAAACACCAAAATCGAGTCCAAATCACTATCTTTATATCAATGTCCAAAATACAAGAGCCAAGGTCAACGTGATAGTAAACAGAAATAGTCCAAAAGCAAAGCAGAGTCGAGAAAAATAACAAACAAAAACGAGCGCACAGTCAACTTCACAGATGGTGAACGAAAGACTCCGCAATGCGCGCGTGGACGCTAATTCACGTGCCGCTTGGTCAGAGACAAGCCATTCTATAGAAACCAGTGTCTCCAATTCAAAATTTTATTTACGGCTTTGAGCGCCAAGCTCATTCTTTTCAGTAAAGATCACTACACAATATTTAATTACTATGAAAATCGAATGAAGCTGGTGAAATTCAGTAATCAATTGGTTACAACACTAGTATTTAAAAAAAAAGACTGAGAACGTAACTGTTTTTGAGGCGTTTCGTAATAATTGTAGTAATTAGAAATTGCATGCTACTATAAAGTAAGCGCGAAACATCATTCCATCATATTATTTAACGCGCCCGAAAAAATGTATGTATTTTTTTTTTTAAATATTTTATGTAAATACATAAAGTATTTTTAAAATTATTATTTTATTGTTTCTTTCAGTTTCGTTCCAAGTTACATTCTAGTCTTTATCAAATGTCAAAACGGGCCTTTTTTTTCCGGAAACTTTAAGAACGTTACATTATATGGAAATGCTTGACAAAATGCTCTAGTGTATACTCACCTTAAGAGGTTGAAAACAAAAGCTTACGTACCAGATAAAAGTCCAATTCAGACGCGTGAACTATATCGCTGTCAACAACTGTCCCCGGTTCAACGTTGTACTGTCTGTTTCCTGCGTCATTGAACAATCTGAAAATAAAATGTTTTGGGGTTACCGGTTTATCGAAGGCCTGGTAATGATCAAAGAAAAGATGAATGGAATGTGCGAGGGTGGACAGGGGAGAATGGGAGAGAAAGTCATTTAGCGTCACCCCCAAGCAAGTGGCGCAAGGGCAAACAGAAGTAGGAAGACTAATCTCCAGCAGTAGATGGTGAATAAAAGGCGGGCATTGCATATTAGACGCTATTCACGTCATCACCGTGGTCATAAGTTCAGACGCACGTAGTCAAGTGCAAAAGTATTATGAATATCATTATAGTATAGTTTGACGGAGATCGCTGTTTCGCGCCTTAGGTATATGTGCGACACACGCCGTTCTACTGCTCATTCGTCAACGCCCACGCCGTCATGCCGCTCATTCGTCATCGCCCACGCCGTCCTGCCGCTCATTCGTCATCGCTCGCGCCGTCCTGCAGCTCATTCGTCAACGCTCACGCCGTCCCGCGCGCCGCTCATTTATTGCTCAACGCTGCCCCTCGCCACGGAACAGCGGTCTCGGTCAAACTTATGTTAGTGTTGCGAGTATTCATCGATAATGGTGAAATGTATGCTTGCCTTACTGTTTTTGGCCCGATAAAGAATAATATTTCGTACCTCGTGTGATGTCGTTTCTGCACCAATAGAAACAGTACTTCTGGCTTCCTATTCTGTCCCGCCAATCGCTGGTAGGCCAAGTGAACTGCTGCAAGCTCGCTGTTCATCACCTACAAGAGCAATGTTTTTTTTTCACAGATATAAAGCAAGCAAGCGGGAGTATGGCCATCTTTGCTCATGCAATTTCTGTATGAGATGACATCTTTGCCCTGATAAATAAGTGTAGAGGCCTGATTAATACGATGTAAAGTTCACTCATCTATATATATAAAAATGAATCCCTATTTCCCTTGGTCACGGCATCACGCTAAAACGGCTGAACGGATTTGCATGAAATTTGGCATATGGGTAGACCATGACCTGGAGAAGGACATAGGATATTTTTATCCCGATATTCTCACGGGCTCGAGACTTATGTGGGTGAAACCGCGGGGCGCAGCTAGTCATCTATAGAAAAGGGGGAATCCTCCGAACAGCCGGGTGTCGTGTCTGGCAGGTAACTGCCCAACGATTGATGTCGGAAAATTATATATATGTTGATCGCGCGGTAAACTATGTGCGCGATGCAAGATTTTTGTGTCACGTCAGGATTTTGTGTGACGTCAAGTCTTTGATGCGTAGTTCGCATGTGGCGATGTAGATAATACTCATTAGTATAATTAGAAAACACACATAAAAAAATAAAATACACGCTTTTTCGTTTTTTATTCTCCATCTTAGTCGCACAAAACAGACATTGCATGCGGTATAGAAACGCTAATAACTAAGAAATATTTTAAAACATTTCATTCCTTTTTATTTTAGCTAATTAACATTAGATTATTTTTTTTATTAATTTGTAAGTATTACCTGAGCAAACTGTCCTTCGGATACGCCATCGCGGAAAACAAATATCTTCTTCGGAAGTACATTATTGTTACGTTCCTTGTACAACTTCAGGTGGTCAAACATCATGTCTTCAAACTCGACAATCATCTCTTTCTGTTAAAATAAATTAAGAGTATTTGAAACAAGTTGTGTGCCCGATGGAATATCCCATCGCCTTAAACTTCCATACAAATTTTTATCGCCTATTTATTCCCATTACAGGAAGAATTCTCAAAATTTATTTCTTAGTGCTCATTTTCGTTATAAATGAAGACTCAGCGGTCTAGACCGCTGAGTCTGAGACATTTTGAGTTTTGAGACATTTTGACATTTTGAGACATTTTGACATTTTGAGACATTTTGAGAAGTGGTCATTTTGAGAGAAAATGTCTACCGGACGCAAAATGTTCATTGCTCAGAATGTCTCTTTCGGTAAAATGATTATTTTGCAAACTTTCCCTTTTTTCCAATGCACATTCAATCCTTCACATCAGTACAAAATTGGTCTAGTGCGATTCGGTTTTGCGCACAGATGGTTCCATAATAATCGTTTATTGCTAGTATTGTTTTTAGTTGACTATAGATTCCAAATCACAAGCCAAGTTTGTAAATCTAAAAAGGGGTGATAACTTACCTTTGGAGTTTGTATGCTAAGCTCAATGTTATAAATAAAACATTTGGGATCCAAGGAGGCAGTCACCGCTGCAATGCTTGGTACATTCGACTGCAAGAAAATAATAAAATTCAGTTATGGTAGGTGCAGATGCTTGCATTGTTAAAGGAACACGGGTGGGTTTTAGTCAGTAAGAGTCTGACACGCCCATATTTTCCATCCTACTCCCCCGTTTTAGATACCAGGAGTATTGGCGTATAGTATATAATAAATAATTAACCATTAATACCTGATCAGGAGAAGGATGCGTGACGTCAGCGCCCACGATCATGACCCCTCCCTCCCTCAAACATTTGGGCATGGTGACAGCATCTATCGATTGGTTTATACCCATCAGCTTCGAATTCACCTGTTTGCAAAGATATATACTTATCATGACTGCCAACATAAAACTACAGATTATAAAATGAGTTTAGAAGATTTATGTTCCTATTAGCAGCAGACAGCAGCAAATTGCTCAAGCAGTTTTTCATTGATACATTGATAATGAACTCAATCACAACTGAATTAGAGTTTAAAATATTTGGAAAGTTCAAAAGAGCACGCGTCATAACGCTCATTCAAAAACAGGAAAATATTTAATCGACTTTTTATGAAGTATGTTTTGACTGCTATTTTACCCATAAATATGGGTAAAATTTACACCTCGCAATCTTTACGTACTACTGTCAAATACTATTTAGGTTTGCTTTGTTGATTGCTAGGCAACGGAAGAGGGTCGAAGTTGGAAATATATAGATAAAATTATTAGTTAGTTTTTAAAAGTTTTTAAATAAAAGAGCCATTTTCAATAGGGTTGTTCCTCCCATGTCTGAAACGAATCTATTAAAAAAATATTGACGCAATTAATTGATTTTCTCGCAAGCCAGGTTTCATACATTAATTGACGGATTTTTATTTAAACTACTTTATAGGTATTTTTCGTTTCTGATGCTTTAAATAATTTTTTTAAAAGTTCAGTATTAATCTCCATTAAATTATCTATACAATGGGATATAAATTAAGTAAGTTCTAAGTACTAGCACGAGTTTGACAATAAATAATGCTTCGCATTATGAGTCGAGAAATAGAGTGCATGAGATGAATATCTGTGGCGTGTTCGAGTATGCTTGAGCAAATCTTCACTTCGCATTTTGCTGCTCTGTCTGTGCTTACCTTTGAGGGTGTAAAGGTACGCTAAGAACAGATTTTTCGAAAATTAACCCCCAAAAGATTAAAACAATTGAGTCACCAAGCTTTTGTTAGAATACTAATCCATTCTAATATTATTATAAATTGGAAAGTGACTCTGTCTGTCCATCTGTTACCTTTTCACCCCCTAACAGCTGAACAGTTTCCGATGAAATTTAGTTCGGACATAGGATTTTTCAGGTTTTCGTGGAATAATTTCCAAACTTCACTGGGGTGAAGTCGCGGGCAAAAGCTAGTCATCATCAGCCGAAAGACGTCCACTGCTGGACATAGGCCTCCCCCAAGCACCGCCACTTCAACCGATTCTGTGCTTCTTGGTGCTTGTCATTTTTGGGGAGGGTATGCTATAATGGCCACGCTTGGCAGGCGGGTTGGCGATCGCAGTATGGTGTTAAAAATACAAAGAGAACGCTGGTACCCATTCTCTAGTAAGTCCCTTAGTCGCCTTCACGACTCCCATGGGAAGAAATAAGGTAGTGATATTCTTTAATTCCGGCACCACACGGAAAGCTAGTGTTGTCATAAAATGATATTCACCTTCAACAGAATGTTTTTAGCAGTCATCGGGTTCATGCGACGCGCTGTCATTTCTTTCACGCACTGGGTCAAAATGCCCACTTCACGTTCAGCTAGTTGCTTCACCTGTTCAAAATATTAAATTAAATTAAATTCAAAATATTTTATTTTCCATAAACCTACATGGGCACTTATGAAACGTCAGAAGCTAGTTGCACAGTTCCAATTGGTCGTTTCCTATGCAGAAGAGCCGGCAAGAAACTCCACGGTTACTCTTCTAAAAATTAATGGTTTTTACAATGTTTTCAAATTACTGTGTTAATATGTATGATATTGAGACGACAGTGTAGGCCTATCAACAAGTACCGGTTACTTAGCAAAATAGAAAATAAATTGTCCACAAGTCTACAGCTTACAACGTTCTCACATTCACAAAATCTAAAAGAAAAGAATCTATATAAAAGATAAGAAAGAAAAGTGATAATAGGGAATATGATATACAACATCGCGCCTGTTTTTCACTGAAGGGTTAGGCAGAGGTGCACCATCCAGGCGCAAGACTCCGGGCTGCTACTGAGAAATTCCTGACGGAAAAACCCAATAACACTTTGCGACCACTAGACCAACGAGGCAGGCGAGAACACATTAATCTATTAATCTTAACTATTTTAGAAAGAGAAAGGCAATAATTCAGGAACACTATGTACTCAAAAAAAGGCTAAAAATTATAATACTGTTTTCTTACTGATAATAACATTTTAATCATTAAAAAAAAAACTCTTACAACGAAAGTCTACGGTTTACCCCCAGGGCCCATATCGCTATTATTCTTATAACGAAATGCTCTATGGATTGTGGGCAAAAAAAACACATACTTGGTGGTTTTGTTTTTTGGTGTACCTACACTAAATTATCGTCTATCTAACTATAATTATATTTTGAAATTATTGGGCTATTCCGTTTAACCATCCCAACAAATCCACCCTAAGGGGGATACTCGGAAACCTATGTCCGAGAATCCACCCTAGGCCTAGTTGAATAAACGGAATTTATAGGTATAGGCTGAATTCTCGGACATACGTGGGGTGAAATTTTTTTCCAGGGTGGATTTTTTGGGGTGGATAAACGGAATAACCCAAATGATTAAATCACACATTACCTTATGATAATCATCTCGGCCCCTTGCAGAAACGATGATGAACATAAAACGTACATCTTTGTACGCATTCAGCAAAAGGCTATGCAGCATATTCATTCTGGCATGCACATTGACCAGCTTAGGCTGTGCCACGTTCATACCCAATGAGTTGCCAGTACTGATAATCTGAAATGTTAAAATATCATTAAAAATATTACTAAGCGGTACTATAGTGACAACTTTACTATAGTCAGAAACTCAGAAGTTTAGTCATATCGCACACAGTTGAGACGTACAGTCGTCGCGGAATGAAAAGGTTAAGCACATTTAGATCAATTTCACTTGTACTGTGCATGCGATTTACTTTTTTTTCGACTACGTACTGCCCACATTTTAAATGCAAATGACGTATACCAATGTGTTAGGATATCTGCTGTAAATTACATTGTGTTCTTTCTAGTCTGTGCTAAATAAATGTATTTTCTTTCTTTTTGTTTCGAACGTGTACCTACGTCAATCAATAATCGTCATCTGCCTAGCCTTTTCCTATGTTGGGGTCGGCTTCCAGTCTAACCGGATGCAGTTGAATACCAGTATTTTACATAGAACGATTGCCTATCTGACCTCCACAACTCAGTTCCTAGGTAATACAATACCCCTTGGTAAGACTGGTTGTCAGACTTTCTGACTTTTGATGACCCGTAACAACTGTCAAAGATCCACGAATGACAGCCGACATAACGTGCTTTACGTCAATCATTAATATGTAGTATGTATGGTGGTTATTAGCTACAGAACTCCAGAATATGATGATAAAATATTACCATGTTAATCATCGAGTCATACTCATTCCTTGGGTCGGTATCAACGGCGATGAGACCCCAGGATTGAAGTGGTTCGGGCTTCAACAGGCGGTTCGCTTGCCATTGTCCATTCCTAGAAAATTACATAATTTTTTATACCTATCTAGAAACTTTACTATTTCATTTCAATATCTGTTGATATTTTGGTAGATAATGATGTAGGGGTCTTAGTCAGAAAGACCAGGAGATTTAAACAACTTCTGGAGGGTGGTTGGTTGGAATAACCACCGATGGCCGCCATGGCCGACGCACAATGGTTCACCTGAAGGACTAATGCCCGTTTTCACCTTCACTAAGTGACACTTCAATAAACCCCTCAATAAAAGTGCATTATTGGATTTTCAACTCTTAACGCTGAAAATCTAACAGGGCACTTTTTATAGGGATTCATTTAAGTGTCACTTAGTGAAGGTGAAAACGGGCACAAGTGCGGAACCAAACCCTATAACGTAGAACATAGAAGGGTCTTAGTCTTAGCTAACAGAGATACTTTTTTTTAGCTTCTATAGTCAATTTTGCGACTTTGTTTATGCGGCATCGTGTTTCAGGCAGGTTTCACAGCTGTGCGGGAGACCCGCACGGGCTCCCGGAACCGAGACACACGTAAGGCGCAAGAACATTGTTTCATAGCGACACGGATGGTCCGTACGGTCCGTCCGTTCTAATCTCCCGTGTGCGGCCGGCCCGTGCGGGTCTCCCGCACAGTTGTGAAACCTGCCTAAGCGACTCACTGCGTTTGAGCACGGTATCAAAATTGATCTTTTTCTGTCACCGTAACTAAATCGCTCAATAATAAAAGTTGCATGTCTGCTTAGGTCCTAAAGAAGATAGTATGCAACATACCTGGGTCTAACTTTCCCATTTCCAATCTCTAAGACGGGAGGCTCCAAAACTTTTGCCTTGACAGTGTAAAACTTATCGGAGATCTCCAAACCAAACTTCTTGAAGTCACGGTTTTGGGAATATTTCATCTAAAATAAATAAGTGAAGAAAATATTGTTGAGTCTAATGCCATTTCATAATTCAGGTATCTCATTAAATACTTATTAGCTTGCCTCATGAAAGATTGTCTGTGAATACTCATTCAATCTAATTTATTTCCAGTTTTATTTATTTATTTTGTAAATTTATTTGAGCTCAATTCAGCATAGCTACTCACAACCATTCGATACGCTACCGTGCCGAATCGAACATCAATCAATGTTATCGAAGGAGTCCTTTAGAAGTTGTTCACAAATCGGAATCCTTGAAATTTTTCATTGTACACCAAATAGACGTCCGCTATTCTTCCGACAGCTGTGTGCTGTCGGGGACTAGGCGAATCAGGTAACCGAAAACGTACCATTTTCGGGTCGGAAGCCTGTCGAATGGTTGTGAATAACAATTGAGGTCGGTGTTTCCTCGCCGACTCATCTGAGAAGGAACACCGACACAAGGTCAGAGATAAAAGTATCTTTTAAAGTCCATAAAATTATATTTTAAGATTTAATTGGACCTGTCTAGACAATGCACACCACACATGTCGGTTATTGTGAAGAACAACTTAATAACTAAGAAAACAAATGATTAGTGCTACTTGATAAATCACAACAGCTTTTATGAGATTAACAAGCTTAAAGTTAGGGTCAAAAGAGTGATTACAACACTTCTTACAGTTTTTATTTTTTAATTTGGTAATCCAATATGGCGCCGAAGAGAAATACATTTATACTTACGTCGGAAATAACTTCAGTAATTTTCTTCAAACGCTCGTCGGGTGGAGTAGCAGCTTCCTTTACCATCTTCGATACTTGGACTTCGTTTAGTTGCCTATTCAAGGGCTGCAAATATACGTTTATATTCAATTTAATTCTTATCTTAGGCACAGAATAATACAAAAAGCAAACTCTGCATTTTACGCATGAGGATATAAGTACACGGCACCGCGGCGGGCTCGTGTTGTCGGGCCAATTCAGTGAGCGTAACGTAGTCAGAAGATATAAGAGTTAAGCGATAGAAAGAGAGGCAACTTCTAGGTGAATATAACTGTCGGTATAATTAGCGCTGTGCGACCTGAATTACACTTTATTGTGTCGTAGCAAAAGTCGCTTTTTATTTAAATAATTTTACGGAACGAACCATCTGTATTAATCTGTCTTAGGCCCACTTTCACCACAAATAACTAAATTTAAAACATCGTTCCGTTTCTGTTATTCGTTTGAAAATGATAGAAACAGAATTATGTTTTAAATATGTTTAAACACATTTATGGCCGATTACTATAATATACGGACCGTTTCGGTTAAAATTAAGTCTCTTGTATCTTTACCAATTATGAGGCAAAGACCTCATAGCTTTGCATAGTAGACTAAGTAGCTATCACAGATGAAATTAGCTTACAAATCTATTTACATGCTCAGTATGGCAATAAAAAATGCTACCATTGAGAGGAGCGGGAGCGGAGGGCGTTATCAGTTAGAGGTAATATGATAGCGCGTAAGTTTGTACGTTGTTCGAGGGAGGTAAAAATAACGCTCTTTAGAGCTTATTGTAAATACACACGAGCAGCCTGTGGGCAAAGTATACTCGTGCGGCATACATCGCCCTCCGCGTCCAGTTCAATAACGCGTTCACGGCGGTGGTGGCGCTGCCCCGACACTGCAGCGCCTCGGGTCGCACCGAGCGCAGTGCGGGGCAGCGCCAACACCGTCCTGGCGATGATCGCCAACTGACTGGATTGCCCTTATAACCGGCAGTGCTGCAGCAAACATATTGTAATCTTGTGAGTGTTCGTTTTTGTCTGTGCTTGTTATCCTGTCTCTATCCTTTTGTTTGAGTTACTTGAAATAAACTAATTTTATTTATTTATTGGTAGGTTTCCTTTTCGTTTATAGCAGGGGTGGCCAGCTTGGTTAGAGCCAAGATCTACTGTTTACTGATGATACCCTATACGATCTACCAATTATATTTTTGTTCAGTGTACTAGTCTACCTACGTAGTATTATTTATTTTATTAAGAGATCATAAAATTGAAAATTATTCTTAGTAACTACTTATTTAGAGTAGTGTGAGTATTGCTTTTGAGCCGCTGCGTGGCAAAGAGGATAAATAACGATTGAAAAATGATACCAAGATGATGCGCGCAGCAGTTGGTGATTACGTTGCGTGGTCTGTTCTACCTATTTTTTACTTAAAAAATATTTTTAGGTAAATTAAGATTATTTTTTTTTTTGTTTTGCCACGATCGACTGGACTAATAGCGGCGATCGATCGGTCGATCGCGATCGACCGGTTGGCCACCCCTGGTTTTTAGGAACCGAGCATTTGTGATATTTGGTGCATGAAGTATATAGTCCGTTTAGTAAGCCACTTCAAAGTGGCGTTATGTTTGACACAAGTTAACGTTAACATTTCTCTCAAACATGCTTGGAAATTCGAACATTATTTTGACAACCATTTTCGAGGTAGCTTATCAAAGATTTTATTTAAATTTCGAACTGGGTTAGCAAATAAGCTGTTTAAAGTAAAGAAGAAACAAATGAACATATTGGCGCGTGAAAAATTTTCTGTGTTCGGCATTGATTCTGGAATTTATAATTAATTTACTTAGTTTGAACTTACATGCATTGTTTGAGAAAGTACTATACAAGCCTTAATTACAACAAATCATGACGTACCTGCCCTTCGGCCACTGTTAGCAATTCTATGGGGAAGTAAATGCATCTGTCCCTGTTACCAACCCACAAGCAATTCAGCTTTGGGTATTTAAGCCTGAAAAAAAATTATACATAAAGTTATTGTTCGTGAAAGAAAGAGTATAAAAAGGTTAGGAGACTGTTCTATGTTCTATGTTATAGGGTTTGGTTTCCGCACTTAGTCCGTAAAGTGGACCATTATGCGTGGGCCATGGCGGCCGTTAAATGGTTACTCTAACCAGCCCACCTCCCTCCAGAAGCTAATTAAGTCTCCTGTCTGTTCAGGACATCTGTGTAGGATCTGGGTGACCCGAGGGTTTCTGTTCTAATCTGGGTGACGCCTGTGCATTCAAAGAGCACGTGCGCGACGGTTTCCTCAGCCTCCATGCACGCTCTGCACAGAGGGCTGTCCGTTATGCCTATTGTGTGGAAGTGTTTGTTTAGCGAGCAGTGGCCCGTGATGGTCCCCGTCACCAGGCGCAGGCCGTTCCTGTCCAGGCGTAATAAACGCCTGGTTAGCCTGCTATCCAAGGATGGCATAGCCGGAGAGCCGCTAGGAGACTGTTATGAAAAATCTCGTGTGTACAATCTACTATTATATTATTTGAATGACAGCTGTTCGTCAGGAGTCTATACTTAATATTATAAAGAGGTGAAATTTGTTTGTTTGTAAATTTGTATATAGGGGGTAATCTCCGAAACTACCAGTCGGATTTGAAAAGTTATTTTGATATTGGATAGCTCAATTCTTGAGGAAGGTTATAGGCTCGCGGGCAGCTTATAGAAAACTAGCTAATTTTCTATAAGAATGCAACATTATGTGTATCAGTGTTATGCAATCAGGTAGTATATGCAGAAACGCAGGGGTTAATTAATTCACTAAAAACGTGCTTCGCAAGCAATGGGAAATTGCTACTGAAGGCTGCGGGGTCGTCCTCAGGACGAGCAAGCTGCTTCTCACAGAGACAACTGTTTGTCGCTTGCTCCTGCATTTGTATATTTTGGCTGCTGAGTACAAAACTACAAACGTTGTATACATACAGGTAAGTTTTATAAAAAATATGATTGTTATTTTAGTATATTGTCGTGTCTTACGACTTCCACGCGAACGAAGTCGCTTACAGAAGCCAATACGTATAAAAAAATAGTAAGGAAGTCAAAACTGCATATTGAATATTTTTGAAAAAACTAATTGCTACGAGGTGTGGGAACGAGTCTTATGCCAAAAATATCGTAATATACCATAATATTTTTGTATCCGATTATATTTGTCTTGATGTATGCCTCAACGAATTTGGATGAAATTTGGCACACAGTATATAACCTGGATTAACAGATAGGGTACTTTTAATCCCGAAAGTACGATTCCGTGGGATATTTTCCGACATACACGCAAGAGAAGCCGTGAGCAATAAATAGCTAGTAATTATATAAGCTTCGACTTGAGAACCTGGTCCTTGCTTTCGTCGGTTAAAAAGAGAGAGAGTTATAGAAGAGTTTAACCGTTTCTTTTTGCAGATTTAGCATATATAGAGCCTCACGTTAAGTGATTCTACAAACTGCTAAGTCGAAATAACTATTTCATAACGCACAAAGCCCGCACTTACTTATACTTCTTTTCTTGGGTGAAATAATTAAGAACTGAGATCTTTCGTGTGCGACCTTCAGATTCATTCATGTTGAATGTCAATCCATCAGGCGCGCCAACAAGGCTGTTGCAAACGAACTCCCGACGCTGGCCCGCCGTGGGCGTGTCACCGACCATCGTTGCAATTACCTGTAATAGCAAAGATGAGATGAGTGTGTTTTATTTTAATTTGTGATTTCCTGTGAGTGTCAATAGATACTTTTTCTTTCTTTCTTTTCTCTCAATAGCCTGTGGCATTTCATGGGTTAAGGGTTCAAGCTAAAATTCCACGTCCATAAAATACTTGAATTTGACGTGTCTTTTTCGGTACAGGCATGTTTGCCAGTGCATTAATAGGGGTGATTGCGTTTATCCACCTAAAAAAATTCACCCTACATATTGATATTGTTGAAAATAATATACAAAATAAAATGATTACTGTGTAAAAAAAATCTCGACGTAGTCCTCACATTCACAATAATTAAAATAATATCGATGGTGGAAATTTCAAATGTCGTAAGGGACAGGGAATACAATGTCACTTACGACATTTGAAATTTCCATCGTCGATATTACAGTGCAACCTCGATATAACAAATCGGAGGGGAACAAGAAAATATTCGTAATATCAAGTAATTCGTTGAACTGAGGTTTGTTATGTTGAGGTTAGATTGGTCTAAAATTCGTTATAAAGAGGTAAAAGAATTTTAACTTAAATCTTTAACAATAGTGACGAGCAGAGGTGTTTACACATAGACATATAATAAGTATGGACTGGAAATACCTACAAAAAAAAGGTGTATACCTACAACTCAAAATGTCGCATAAAATGGCTGCCAATGCTAGGGTTGTGTCATTCAGGGAACATGGTGTTACTATTTCGAGTATCGATACTAGTACGTAATAGTATAAAGAATCTTACTAGATATCACGGTTGAATCATATTTAAAAAAATATTAGCTAACAGTCCGTTGTAACAGAAAAAAAACGAGTATTGACAATTTATCACTTCTCAAACAATTTTCCGCATAATTATAATTTCATTTATAGAATTATTACTTAGCAAATAAAGTTTTCACAAATATTTGTAACGCAAACCTAATGTTTGGCAAGTGAACGTTTAAACAAAGTCAAATATTTAGTATCGAGTGAGCATGCAAGTCTTATGCCTGTTTTCACCTTCACTAAGTGACACTTAAATGAATCCCTAATAAAAGTTCACTGTTGGATTTTCAACGGTAGACTCAGCGCTGAGAGTTGAAAAACAGTGCAGTTTTATTTAGGTATTCATTTAAGTGTCACTTAGCTGTCGGTGAAAACGGGCATAAGTGAATTAAATTTTTAACAATTTTATCAAAAATGAACATTCGGAATAATACACATCCTTACATATTATAAAACAAAGTACACCGCCGCATCTGTCTGTTTTTCTGTCTGTCTGAACGCGAAAAATTCAAAAACTACTAAACGGATTTTCAATCAATTTTCACTAATGGACGAAGTGATTCATGCGGAAGGTTTTAGTGTATAATTCATTAAAGTTTTGTGTAAATTGGCTGAAATTTGACGATTATTGTTGAAGATGTCGGATAAAATCATGCGGACTGGGATCTTTATTAGCGTGCGCCGCAGAAATCATAAAAGTTACATAAAATGTATTGTACGGTTTACGTACATTCCGTCAGGCTGCAAACGCAGCAACCTACTTTTCTCTTTGGTATTTAAAACAATGTTTAATATGATTTTAAGTTAGTTGACGAATTACATGCTTACGCGAACACCGCGGATTAGCATCCAACCCACTTTTACTTTGTTGTGATCGGTACTCTAATAAACCTTTAGTGTTACCGAATCTGTGTGTGTTTACATCAACTCGCCTAACTCCAAGTACTGACTTACCACTTCTTACTTAAAGCTACAAGTGTAAGGTACCAACTACTACGGGACCTTACATTTAATGGTCCTTCGAGTATTTCACAGTTTGGGGTAATTGTATCTCTTGGAACGACAGCGAATCGGCTTGGCTGGCCTTCCACAAGCGGATCTCACCAGTCAAGTTGAGAAAGCGCGCATATTCGTAAAAAGAGTACAAGAGCTCTGAGCAATCAACGAAGAGGGGATACTTTGGAACTTCTTCGTGAATCAAGCGGAAAAACAAGACTCAACTGCGGCAACAAGCCAACTACTACTACGACTACTGCTACTACAGCTTCCGGACTACAACGTGAACTGCGGGCAATACGAGGCCTACAAACTAGAAGACACCGAACTACGTGTTCTTCAATACCTACTTTACTACTACATCTTACTACTACTACTACTTTCGATTACCGAAACGACTACATCAAGATGAGCGAAATCACTGCACAAAACGAAGTCTTCGAGTCAATCAAACGTCTCTGTACTAACTACCAAAAGGACAGCGCGTCTCGGAAAGGAAAGGAGTACCTGACTCAAAGGTTAGTGTCATTGGAAAACCTCTGGCAAGACTTTGGCAATAGACACAATGTATTACTTGAACGAGAGGACAAAGAAATCCAATATTTTACTGGAAACATTTATGAAAAGACGAAACATATGTATGAATCCACCAGGATTGATATACTGCAGCGGTTGTTGGTCTGGGAAGGAAAACAGGCTGAAGTTGTCATTCCTCATCCTACGGGAGTAGATACCAAGACCAAGGAACTGCTTGATCGACAAGAATGTCACATTAAAGCACTAGAACGGGCGATGTCCAAAATAGAAATTGACTCCATAACTGAAAAATGGGAGTTAGAGGATCACCTGAGCGTCCTGAAAACCAAGTGGGACACTGTAGAGAAATGTCACTGGGAGCTAGAAGCTATTTTGAAAGGGGCAAACGAAATATACAACGACTTGTTCGCCAACAAAGAACGTCAGTACGATGTCATGAAAAGATCTCTCAACTCGAAACTATGGACAAGCGTAAACCACCAAAACTATGCACCGAGGATTCAACTACCGGAATTCACTGGAAACTACAGTCAGTGGATTACGTTCAAGGATATGTTTCTGGAGACAATCCACAACAATGCAAATTCTTCGAAAGCGCAGAAAATGCAACACTTAAAATCTAAGCTTAAAGGAGAGCCGGAACGATTAGTTCAACATTTGGTCGGCGCTGAAAACTATGAAACTTGTTGGGATATTCTTATTCAGCGATACGACAACAAGAGACTCCAATTTACGAACTTGATGAATACTTTGATGGAGTTACCATCCATCCAGCAGGTCAATGCTGCTGTCTTGAAGAGAATGCATGACGTAATCAACGAATGCATGAATGGCCTACATAACATCGGTCTAAATACATCAAGCTGGGATCCAATAATCGTGTACTTGATGGCACAGAAGTTGGACTCAACATCATATACTGAATACACTAGAGAATTAGAGCATCCAAAGCAAGTCCCGGAGCTGAGTGAATTTTTGGGGTTCTTGGAGACCAAATTCATGGCGTTGGAAGCAGCAAAGGGTTACCAAAAAGATGCATCTAACCAACATAAACAAATATTCAGCAACAAAACGAAATTTAACTCCAATAAACCATCATATGAACCACATAGAAAAGAAACATCAAGAATATACCATGCGTCATACGGTAAATGCCTTCTGTGCAGCGGTTTTCACGTGATCATGCAGTGTCCAAAGTTCATTGAAATGGACACACGGCAACGGAATGACACAGTAAGGAAATTACAAATATGCAAAAACTGTTTGTATAAGCATGGAGACACAGAATGCACGTCGAACAAAACTTGCAAAGAGTGCAATAAACCACATCATACGATGTTACACTATTCAGCGCAAAAACTGTCGCCAAGTTCCAATATGAACAATATGGCTCAACGTTCTCAACAACGGGAACATCAACCTTCAACATCAACAAACCAACATAGTTCGAACCATTTATCAAACAACTACATTATGGAAATATTACTTACTACAGTAGAACTTCAAGTAAAGACATCAACAGGAGACTTTATAACGTTACGAGCTTTACTGGACCAAGGATCTCAAGTAAACCTCATCACGGAGAACGCGGCTCAACGACTGAAACTACCTAGAAAAAGGATGAACGCTACAATTTCCGGCGTGGGTACGATTTCGGGAGATTGTAAAGGACGACTAGAATTAGAGTGTAAATCAAGATGCACTGACTTTGCATTTTCAGTCAGCACTCTAATAATGAAAAGGATCACGAACAACTTACCTAACAAAACATTTAAAAAAGAAAACTGGCCTCAGCTACAAGGTCTGAAACTAGCGGATCCTGACTTCAACTTATCAAGGAGCGTGGATTTGCTGCTGGGAGCGGATATCTATTCGCAAGTTATATTAGAGGGGGTCCTAAAGGGAGATGCCCAAACGCCGACAGCTCAGCAAACCCGTTTAGGATGGATTTTATGCGGCAAGCTAGAAACTTTTAACTGCCATGTCGCTCTTGTCGACCTGAACGACTTAAAGAGATTCTGGGAGACAGAAGACATCATTCAGAACACTGAGGACACATCTAAAGACGACTGGTGCGAAAACTACTACAAAATGACTACTGAAAGAGATCGCGACGGAAAATACATTGTAAAGATGCCACTGATTCCTCGTTATGAAGAAAAATTGGGAAACTCAAAGTCGATCGCAATCTCTCAATTCTTACAACTGGAAAGAAAATTCGACAGAAACCCTAAACTTGCATCAATGTACAAAGATTTCATCCGCGAGTACATTGATTTAGGTCACATGAAGCTTTCAAACACGACACCCGCCAAAGATGCAATCTTCTTACCGCATCATGGAGTACTGAGAGAACAATCAACAACAACAAAACTACGAGCTGTTTTTAATGCTTCCCAGAAGACCATGGGTGGATGTAGCCTAAATGACGTAATGGAAAAAGGTCCTAATCTGCAAAAGGACATCCAAGCATTGATATTACAATGGCGTGGCTATAAATACGTCTACACAGCGGACATTGAAAAAATGTACCGTTCCATATGGTGTCATCCGGATCAACAACATCTACAGAAGATCCTATGGAGAAAGCAACCAAAAGACAATTTACAAGAATATCAACTGCAAACATTAACATATGGGACAAAAAGTGCTCCATGGCTAGCAATGCGAACACTCAAACAGCTTGCTATCGATGACGGCCACAAATACCCAAAGGCCGCTGAAATATTGCTAAATCAGTTCTACGTCGATGACCTAATCAGCGGCCACAACTCTACAAAACAAGCAAAGGAAATTCAAACATCGATCATAAAACTACTGAAGGGAGGCGGAATGAATCTGCGAAAATGGTCAAGCAACGATCCTGAGCTTCTACGACACTTAGACGAAGATCAAATATCGAAAAGTACATTTGATTTTAGAGGCGACGAATCAATGAAAACGTTGGGGTTGAGTTGGAATCCAAAAGATGACGTTTTCATATTCAACTGGTCCATAGACGACTACAACAACGAACCACTAACTAAAAGAAACCTGCTATCACAAATATCCAAACTATACGACCCCTTGGGTTGGCTGGCGCCTATAACTGTGTCAGCTAAACTACTATTCCAAAGGGTGTGGCTAACTAAAATAAACTGGGATGCTGAACTACCTACTGAGTTACAAGACGAATGGCGGCATCTAAACAAAGAACTACATCTAATTAAAAACATTAAAATAAACAGATGGATTGGCAGTACGCAGAAAAATATCCAACTACATGGATTTTGTGACGCAAGCGAAAAGGCATACGCTTGCGTCATATACAGCCGAGTAATCGACGAAAAGGGCGACCAAGGATCACATTACTAGTATCAAAAACTAGGGTAGTGCCGATTACTCAAAAAACTTCATTGCCCAGACTTGAGCTATGCGGAGCACTACTACTCTCCCAACTCATGGAAAAAGTGAAGAAATCACTAACGGAGCATGAGATATCAGCTTATGGTTGGTGTGACTCCAAGGTGGTGCTAGCTTGGATTCAGGGAGACCTCTCAAGATGGGAAAGATACGTAGCTAACAGAGTGGGGAAAATAAAAGACGTAATTCCACCTCAACAATGGTGTTATGTACGATCGGAACTTAATCCAGCTGACTGCGCTTCGAGAGGCTTGCTACCGAGCAAAGTAGTCAAGTTCAACTTATGGTGGAACGGACCTATGTTTCTGAAAAACTTTGCAGAAACAGAAACACCTCATAATGTGAATTGCCACTTTACTACAAGCGAAGCAAACAGGGTCGAACCCAATGACGTCAGTTCGAAAAACTACAACACTGAAAATATTGTTTACAAGTTGTTGAAGAACCACAGTTCGCTGACTTCAGTAATAAGAATTACTGCTCGAATTGTGCGATATATTGCATCACTAAAGCAAAAATTACGACCAAGCGCTACTTACCTAACAACAACTGACCTACAATACGCAGCAGAATATATAATAAAATATGTTCAACAAAGCGAGTTTGCGCAAGAACACAAACAGTTGAAACAAAATAAAACTGTGTCACCAAAAAGCAACATTTACAAACTCAAACCTTATCTGGATAGCAAGGGAATCATTCGCGTAGGCGGAAGACTACAGCACTCTGATCTTCCTGCAAATATGAAGAATCCCGCAGTGGTACCCTACTCCAGCCGCTTCACTGAACTACTGATCGACCAAGCACATTCGATGACGCTTCATGGAGGAGCCCGTCTGACCCTTACTTACATACGGCAACGATACTGGATAGTCTCTGGAAATCGGGCGGTAAAGGGAAGAATACGACGCTGTGTGAAATGTCATCGTTACAATTCTACGGACAATGCTCAACTAATGGCCGATCTGCCAAAACAAAGAGTAACACCAAGCCGTCCATTCACTCACACTGGTGTTGACTTTACTGGTCACGTAGACGTGAAACTTAACAAAGGAAGAGGAGTGAAGACCTCAAAAGCATACATCGCGGTCTTCGTCTGTATGGCTACGAAAGCTGTACATATCGAATTAGTCTCAGAACTAAGCACGGAAGCGTTTATTGCGGCCCTTCAGAGAATGTGCGCGAGGCGCGGAACGCCTGCTCACATGTACTCAGACAACGGCACGAACTTCGTTGGAGCATCCAAAGTACTGAGAGAGGATTTCAGTAACTTCAAGAAGCTACTCTCTCCTGAGTTCTTTGACGAGATTGGGAAACTAGAAATTCATTGGCACTTCAACGCCCCTGCTTGGCCTAGTGCGGGGGGGATATTCGAAGCAGCCGTCGAATCATTAAAACACCACTTGAAGCGGGTTCTTGGGGATCAAAAACTGACCTGGGAAGAATTCACTACGTTACTAGCGAAAATAGAAGCCTGCCTAAACTCGAGGCCTCTATGTCAGCTAACAGAAGATCCGGAGGAATTTTACAGCACTCTCACTCCTGGCCACTTTCTAACTGGCAGTGCTACGTTGTCTCTACCTCAACCGGAGCCTGACAACAGAAAGATGGATCTGAGAAAACGTTGGCAACTAACGGAGCACATGCTGGATCAATTCTGGAAAGCTTGGTCCAATGACTACCTGAACACCTTACAGTCTAGAAGCAAGTGGAACAGAACTGTACAAAACCTCAAACTAAACGACGTGGTCCTAATCAAGGAAACAAACTTACCTCCTGGCAAATGGGCCATGGGACGAGTGATGGAAACTCATCCCGGTAAGGATGGTCTAGTACGAGTGGCCACCCTTAAAACAAAAACTGGAGTGATAAAACGACCCACTGTTAAACTAACTCCATTACCACAGCAAGAAACACTGCTACCTACCGAAGAAACAACAAATAACAAAAGAGAAGAAGATACAATAACTGAAAACCAAAGAAGAAAAAGGAGCACGCGAACCAACAAGTACAGTTTCCTGACTTTCGCTCTTATAACTTTAATAGGAATGTTAGGAACTGCACAATCGTCACCAGTAACAAACAACTATAAGGTGACCTCTATAACCAACAATCAACCTATTTATTTCGATGAAGCCGGAAAACTGCAACTTATACATGATGAATGGACTCTACTGATCTATTACAACCTAACGTCCTACTGACAAGCTGCGAATAACATGAACGACTACATAAACCAAATTGATAAACTCTGTCAAAGAATCGCGCACGAGTTTACACCATGCGAAGCAGTTGTCAGACACCTACGTCATGAAATGCATCACCTTGAGAATTATAACACTATGTTACTTTCTCAGCATTCGCGACAAAAACGAGGCTACTTTGATGGAATCGGAAAATTAGCCAGAACACTTTTCGGGGTTTTGGATGAAGACTTTGCGCAAAAGTACGAGAAGGATATCCAAAACTTGCAAATCAACGATAATTACTTGTTACAGTTGATGAAGAATCAAACTTTGATCATAGAGGCTGAAAACAATGTAATTAAAAACAATACGGAATTTATGGACAAACAATTCCACGCAATACAAACCTACATAAATCAGACTTGCAACATAATCACAAAAATTGAGAACAGAGCACAAATTTTATACACAGCAAATGACGTGAACACTGCCGCTTTATCATCAACTTTAATTCTGAGCGACTTGCATAGAATTCAAGAAATGCTAATGAATGCTCTCGCCAACATTTATCGAGGTCATTTGGATACACACTTGTTTCCTGCATCTCAAATAATAGAACAGCTGAACATCATCTCTGGAAAACTTCCACAGGGACTAGCCTTACCGATAAAGGACATACAAAAAGATTTCCGTGACATCTACGAACTAATCCATGTCAAGGCTCGGATTACAAACAACTTTCTACTTTTCGAATTGCATATTCCACTTTTGAGCGATGAGGACTACAAAATATACCGGGTAATACCTATACCATTCCAGAAACAAGGACAATTGAGAATCGTGCAGCCTTTCTCCAATTATATCGCCATAAACTTCGTGAAAAATTCGTACATCACTATGGAAGAGCAAGACATGCGCCAATGCACGCCATACGGAGAAGACGAGTACACATGCATTTCACGTCAGCCGGTATTTAGCTTACAAGACAAGGACGCACCTTGCGAGGCCAAGGTATTCAGTCAACAAACTTCATTATCCTGCGTCATCAATGATGTAACTTGCAAAGAAACTTGGATCCAATTACATAAACCTAACTGGTGGTTGTTTACATTATGCGACAGACAGCTGATGCGCGTCATATGTAGCGATCAAGTTACGCCAGCAGTCATCAACGGTACTGGGGTGATTGCCTTGAAACCAAAATGCATACTACAAAAGAAAGATGCGACAATATTCACCTATAACCACTTAGGAAGCAAATTTCACATGGAGGCGGATATTGAAGTACCTACACTTAACACGACTATCAACAATTTATTTGATCTAAGTTGGAAAAACGCACAGCTGAATATGACAGAACTGGATACATCTGCAATAAATATCAGAAACATAGATAAGCAAATAATTCAGCAGAAAGAGCAGGAAAGACTACCACAAGGGATAGATATATCGAGTCACGACATATATCTCTACTCTGTGACTTCTCTGCTGTTGGGAGGAGCTGCTTCGTTTGCTGTCTACATTTGGATTAGGAGACTATGGCATAAGAAAACTAAAAGGCCACCTACAAGACAACCTACAGGAATCGACAACAAAGTCGAAATCGAGATGCAAGAAATACGCCATTCGACACCGCCGGAGCCACTATACAGCGACGCGAGGCCGAAACAACTGTTTCACTTTGAGGAGCAGTAAAGCTTATTGTTTTTATGTGTACATGTTTAATTTTACTTACTTACTAATGTTTACTTTACTCTCTTTACTTTTTATTGTGACGTTCTGGGATGTCTTACTTTTATATTTTTACTTACTTAACCTACTTTTATACGGTCTATACTTTTATTATTGCGTTTTGGAATTTTTACTTTAAAACGTTTTATGTACTGGATGCTCATCCCGCCTTTTCCCTCGGGAGCATGTACGGTTCACGTACATTCCGTCAGGCTGCAAACGCAGCAACCTACTTTTCTCTTTGGTATTTAAAACAATGTTTAATATGATTTTAAGTTAGTTGACGAATTACATGCTTACGCGAACACCGCGGATTAGCATCCAACCCACTTTTACTTTGTTGTGATCGGTACTCTAATAAACCTTTAGTGTTACCGAATCTGTGTGTGTTTACATCAACTCGCCTAACTCCAAGTACTGACTTACCACTTCTTACTTAAAGCTACAAGTGTAAGGTACCAACTACTACGGGACCTTACATGTATGTTCTACAGTATTGTTCATCTTAAAAACTTCAACAAAAAAATCTTATACACTACATAAAACTCTGCGGAACGGTCTCTCGGTGCTATGAACCAAAGAGAAACTTGCTGTAAACCACGGGCCGGACCTAGCAATATCATTTCAGCGCAGCGAAGGAACTAGTATCAGAAACTATTACGGAAACGGTACAACACTATTCCACCATGACATATCATTGTAAACAAACGAATGAAATTATGAAATAATAAAAAGGTCTGTTGGACGGAAATAAACCCATATATTAAAATTTAAGCCGTATTTAATGATCACCTAGCAATTTTTTCATCGAAAGTTTATCACTTTATGTACTATTGCAGGAAAACCGGCTACTAACCTGTGCAAAGATAATTGAGGTTGATTTTCCTTCTTTCTTGCACCACACTTCACAATACAACACACAGGCATGTTGAATTGGTGTTTTCCAACGTATATATGTAGTTTTAAAGGAAAACTCCACGTAATTTTCTCACAAATCTCAATAAAACAACAAGTAAACAACCACTTGACAGCAGAACTACCATGAACTTGTCGCATATTATGGCGGATATGGCACTTACCTACAACTGTTACTACGGCTCAACAAAATGTTGCCATTATGAGGAAGAACTGAAATATTGTTGTCTCTTTTATCAAATACGATTACCACATTAGAAAGAGTGAAATATCACGATATTTCACATTCTAGTTCGTTTTTCACCCATATTTGTATAAGCAAACTTATGTATAGAATATCGCGGCGCCTCCGTGTTTTTACTATCTCAATGTGTTTACATTACTTTCCATCAAAACAACAATGATTACTTTACAAACAAAAGCGTGTCGAAACATGTCGAGACATGAATCACATTATAAGATTAAGAGTTATATTATTGGTGGAAACTATATAAAGGTTTTGGGTTGGCAAAATTCGTTAATTAGAGGTATGAATACTTTTCTTGATAGTTGAAAATTCGTTATTAAGAGGTTGTACGCAAAGAATGTTCGCAATGTAAAGGTATATTTTATATTGACTCTTATGGACAATTCAAGGGGATTACGAAGAATTTGTTAAATCGAGGAAGTCTTCATATTGAGGTACGTTATATTAAGGTTGCACTTTACTACTACATCGAGATTTTTTTTTCTCTGCTAGTTTTAATAATGGTCTGGCAGTTTGAATAGTTTATGCGGCCCGCTGAAATGTCCTATCTTTGATATGGTTCATCGAGTTGAGCTCCTTCATTTTTGAGTGGAGCTCCACGATTACTGATAAATAATTACACTGACTGGACAGGTCCACTCAAATCTGTGTGGTTCTTTCCTCAGAAGACCATTTCTGACACTAATCTACAAGGTCCTCATATGGCCTTACCAAGATTATGTCTGGACTTTAAAAGAGACTGCGACCTCGGAGTTTGTTTCGACCTTTCTTTTCAGAGTATTCAGATAGGAAACGCCGAACTCAGCTAGCTTTTTTTTTTTTAATATGACTTGTAAAAGTGATTCCCATATCCTATTTACAGAATAAACTATTTAATTTCATTCCCTAAGGTGGATACTCGGAAACTTATCGCACCCTTAGTAATATAAGGGCACAACTAAATATCGAGGTTTTGAGTTTTTGTGTTAGATGGGCTCAATATCAACTGTTCTACCACTTAGCTTTCACAGAAAAAGAAAAAAGACAATATTAAAGCAAATACTGTAATTGTCTCTTTCACACCACCCTCTCCGTGGTAGAACAGTTGATGTTGAGCCCATCTAACACAAAAACTCAAAACCTCAATATTTAGTTGTGCCCTTATATTACTAAGGGTGCGGTATGTCCGGCCTAGTTGGTAAACGGAATTTATAGGCTTAGGGTAGATAAACGGAATAACCCAATAATAGTGACTTGTGCCGGTTTTTTGAAACACTAGGCAACACCTAAATGCCATTGCACGGTGGATTTCAGAAAGCAGGGTTTTGTCTGCCAAAGGTTTCGATTTTGCTAACATACTTAATAATTATAAATTATTATTTATCTATCTTGTACTTGTAGTTACCTTGAGGCCTTTTACAAAGGCTGCGAAATAATCACCGCCGCGTTGGTTGTCGACCAGACGATTGGGATCCAAGTTGAAATCTTTAGTGAGAGCGTCCAGCAACGTCTGGTGTTTAGGAAATCCTTTATGAGCAACTGAAATATAAAATACTTATGCTTTATTGTGGACTTTTTATAAATACAATGAAAACCGTTTATAAAGACTTCGAAGGGACCGTCGGATTACGGTTGTTAACAAAAATGTTGGGACCTCAAAATTTCGTCGCAATAACCTGTACGACGTTTTAAGCGAGGTCGTTATAAACGGTTTTCACTGTATCATTATGTACAGAGACAGCAGAGATTCGTAGATCATTGACAATCGTTACGGGTAGTCAGAAGCCCAGATGTCTGACAACCAGTCTTACCAAGGGTTATCGTTTTACCCAGGAACTGGGTTGTGGATGTCTTCTATCTTAGAGGGATGTATTAATGATTCTAATGATTAGTTAATTCTGTAAATACATATCTATTATAGTCGTGAATCATATTTTGATCAAGGTACAACCTGACACTGACCTGCAAACGGCAAACATTTTTTGAAAATTTGAATTGCGAGGACTACAACTGCGGATCTACCATACGGGCTATTTTCTGTCTACTCATTCCACGATACCGCGATAATCTGCTTTACCGACTTTAAAAAAGTTAAATGCAGTGTTATTAAACTTACAAACAGAAAACAATTAAATGATCCCGCTTGCAAACATAGGTACTATAACAAACCACTTACACAAATATCTATTTTAAAACCATAATATAAAGCTAAGTCACTTTTAGAAAAACAAGAAAACCATCATAAATAAAACATTAAGAAATCCATAAAACCTTTACATGAATACTAAAAATGTTTATTCACTCACCATCAATGTTGATAAAGGACTTGCTTGTAAAAATGGCCGACTGGAACATTCCTGTCCACATTTCGTAACCGTAACCTAAATCTACCGGACGCAGTGGGCGCTTGAAGAATTGACGGCCAGCCTGATAAAATACAGAAACATTGGGTTGATTTGGTCAAATTCAGTGAAACACGAAGCCAACATATTATTGCATACCGTGCTAGCATAAGCATAGCACAATCAGCATATAATGTACCTACTGCTGGGGCACAGGCGTAATCCATCATGCGGGCCCAGTGCGGGTTGGTAAATATCACGTGTTCCATTTTTTTGTTCTAGGACACGCCATTTTCCCCTCACCGTTTTAAGAGCAGTGATGATGAAATAATTTACACAAAGTAAAGGGCTAACAGGGTTCGAACGTACGACCTACAAATCATAAGTCTCGGCCGTTACCCAGTACCACCACTGCTCTAATCTTAGTCTCTTGCATTTTGTCAATTTAATAAAATCCATTGCGCTGTTTGGTATGAAATCAGTGTTTAAAATTATTTATCAACTGAACGCAATGGTTTTTGTTAAAGTGCCAAAATAAAAGTGATTATTATTGTTATTTAAAAAGGCGTTACGGTTGTTATTCCCACATCTTTTTCTTTTCTAATTTAAAATGACTAAGGTTGATATTTCTCCCTTCAAACAATACATACCTTTACATACGACTCCAAAGCACCCTGGCGCAGAATGACGTCAATGCATTGGATCTCTTCAGTAGGATGGCAAAGAGACGAACTACGATTCACCATGTAACTATAACATAACAACGAATATAGACTTTAAAAAAGAGAAAATTAAATTGATTTTAGAATGACTAATAGTATTGCAAACATTGCAGTGGAAACTAAACTTTACATGTAGATGTTAAAATATTTTTCTAAAATCACATAAGTTTGAAAGAATCGTGAATGTAGTTTACAATCAAAAACTACTCACCGCCTTATATTATCGAGATCTACAACACCTGTAGCTTTCATTGACACCTCAAAATGCATGGGCTTTCCATTTGGGTCTATTATTTCGACCTGAAAAAAGTTAGCCGTATTTAATATCACATGGTTAAGATAATTGTACAACTTGATTACATGCAGAATTATGTAGTTAATTAAATATCCCAGAAAAAGCACAAAATAAAAAAATATACTTACATTCGTAATGAATCGGTCCGATGATGGTACATTCTTGAGCGGATGCAAAGAATAACAGTTCTTCATCTGATCAAATGCAATTAAATCCTTAGCGAAAAACTTAGCTTTGACCTTTGCGAATATTTCTGGTAACATTTTCTTTGGTCTGTCGGGAGTAAAGCTCACATCATAACGAGACTGCAAAGAAGAAAATCATATCAATGTACTTGTGAAAAAGAAAAATACATTATTATTTTGAAAAGTTTACAAAAGCAGGTTCCAGAAAATATATATCCATAATTCAAGTGTAGGATATCTCTTTAGCGATGTATTATGCACACTGCAGGACGAAGACCACAATGTCAAAGAAAGGAATAAATAAAGAATATAACTTTTGCTAAATTAGTGTTGGGGATTTGAAATGTGGCCTTTCAAAACATGTTCCATAATAAGAAAATTGAGTTACTTACTATTTTAAGAGATTTAAACTCCATTTCCAGATAATTGACCAGTACTCTGATGTCTCTGGCACGAACTATACCACCAGGAATTTTAGTAGGTATCTTGTATCGGCATAAAACAGGTTCTAGAGACTTAGGGGGCCGAGTAGGATAATATGCTTGTTGCTGACTAGAACTTGTCTGCGAAACTGACGTTGGTGTTGGCGTCAGGGTAGGTGTTGGTGTTGGCGTCGGGGTAGGTATCGGTTTGACTTGCGGCGGTTGTGGGGTTGGCATGCCAGGGGGTGGACCTGCAGTCGCAGCCCAGCCACGTCCAGCAGATTGCGGACCTCTGCCCCAAGGTGCCGATGGCGCAGCTTTCACAGGCTCTGGTATTTGCACGGGTAAAGGAGCAGGTCCTGAACTAGACACAACCGGCGAAGACACTTGCTGGCTCGAGGCAGATATTGACAACGCAGCCAATTCACTGGTTACAGCTTGTACTTCCTGGGGACTCGATACCTGCTGGCCTGCAGTTGGTTGAGCATCCGCCTTCTTCTTTCGAGGTTTCTTTTTCCTGCCTGCCCCTGTTAAACCTAAACCAACGTCATCCGCTTCTTCGGTTATTGGTTCTGCTTTGGCTTTCGCTGGTTCCACTGGTTTTTCGGAAGGTTTTTCGGGTGGAACATCAGCTGAAGCTTTACATGGTGGCTGTGCTTTAGCTGCTGGTTCAGAAGGAGCCTCAGATTGAGCTCTAGATGGTGGTTCTGATGGAACTTCGGATTCGGTTCTAGAAGTAGATTCGGAATGTGAAGATGGTTTTCGAGACGCTTGCAGAGCTTGCAAAGCCTGTAAAGCTTTTTCTTTCTTCTCTTTTTTTTCCTTTTTCTTACGGGCAGCTCCAGTAAGACCTGCGTCATCTTCTGCTTCAGCTGCTGATGGTACGGGAGTAGATGGTTCTTCAACAGTCTCAGTGCTTTGGGAAGGCTCCTCTTTTGGAGCATCCTTTTTTCCGCCCTTCTTTTTCGCTGTGGAAATAGTACATTACTGCGGCGGGCTGCAAAAGGGGCATTGATGGACGAACGTGAAAATGTGGGCCGAGGGGCCGAGGCACATACGTGAGTCCAGCAATGCTTGGTATTGTCGTTGGTAAAGTAGTATTTATTTTGGTAATAGTTTTTAAGAAAACAAAAATTACAAAAAAAAAAGTGATGTTAACTGTTATTTATTTTCGTGATGTGCCCTATCGCGCCTTAAGGTTGCATTAGTCGATATTTTTTGCATACAAATTTTGATAGGGTTCTCTGCTGTTTGCCATTGAACATCCAAAGTTAAACATGATATCGTTTTGTCTCATTATTAATTTTGTCTGCGCGGAAACAGAATAGTAAAATAAAAAGCCAAAAAGTTATGAGCAAACAAAATTCGTTTTTCTGGCTAATTTTAACGCAACTTTAAATAAGTAATATAAGTCTATGAAGTGTGTGAAGTGTACCTCCAAAATAAACTCGGCACCGCCAAGGCTCAATTATCGAAGAGTTCAATAAACTATATTTGTAATCGATGTATACAGTGATTTTTCATAAAACTTGATTTTCTAAAGGACTTTTCGAATTTTTTTACGCGCTAATTAAGTAAGCGACAACGGAAGTATTTAAAAATAACTTTATTCCGACAGAGTTACAGCGAAACAGTAATTAATCAAATCTAACAAAATATTGATCTTATATACTAACTTAATTGCTAACGTAGTACATGCACAGCGTGATCAGATTGACGCATGTTCTAGATAATTATAAATGCTGATCGCGCAGTGGGGAAATTGGGAAATAATAATCTAGTAAATACTTATTGTCTGACAAAGCTAATATTGGTAGGTTGGGGTTCCTTAACTCCTCTCTCCCTAAGAGAGAAATTATCCGAAGGTGTCGCAGACGGTTTCGGAGAATTTCGACAAAAGTTTATGAACTGAAATTTATACATTATAAAGATAACTATTGCTATTACAATAACCACATACTCTAAGATGGTCCATATACTAATTTCTATTGTCACTGTTTGTGTCGTATCGTCTATTTCACTAAATTTTGCACTTTGTAACACTTCTTTCACATCACTGAAGTCCACATTTCTTAAATCCACTTTCTTTGATCTTCTCTGAATGTCCTGTTGTAGGTCTGGCATCTGGATCAATGGCAGCTGGAGACTGGAAACTGTAGTGTTTGTGGTGGCGGCAACGATGACTTCGCCTATTTGTGTCTCGCATTGTTGGCCAGGTGTCACGATGTAGGTCCCAAGAATAGTGTACTTCAGGATTTCTGTATTGCAATTCTCGGTGATGATGAGATTTTCCTCTGAGTAAACCAACCATTGGTTGTCGGTTATTTTCTGTATCTTAGTTTTTTCTATTTCAATATGGTTCTGTATGCAGTTTTTGTAGTTGTTCTTCATCAGCATTATTTGTTCAATGCAGGTCTCGGTTGGAAACTGGGCTAAATTAGTTTCAGCGCAAAGAAATTTTCCATTTTCAATCTCAGTACATGGGCTTACCACGGGCATGTATTTCAATCTATTCACCATCAGGTAAGGATATTTGGGTATTATTGTAAAGGTATTTGGAGAATGGAATATAGGGATGGGTATAACCTTGTAATAATTATATGTTTCGTTATTTATTAGGGGAACTTCTAAAACAAAAACTAACTTGTTGTTATTTATATATGATTTAAGTATGATATTACGTTCTAATTTTATTAAATTATGTTTGCTTACTGGGTATATTGTTCT
Organism: Omphaloscelis lunosa; assembly: GCA_916610215.1. Lineage (NCBI taxonomy): Eukaryota > Metazoa > Arthropoda > Insecta > Lepidoptera > Noctuidae > Omphaloscelis > Omphaloscelis lunosa. Next base: position 8,942,751 of record OU744247.1, read on the forward strand.
AGCATGTTTAGCAATGACTTCTAACGTATTATATAATTCTGTACTATTTATAATGGATTGGTGCAATGTATTCAGTTTGCTAAAGGCTATTGCCGTTTCAATCTCTTGTATGTTTTCGTAACAGGTCCGAAAGTTATTTAAAATTTGATACATAGTATTTAATATTTGGAAAAGTTTGTTAAACCTGAACTCATGTTCAACTAATTTTTCCATTTCATTGGTATGTAAACCCAAGTTTTTAATATTTGAATTTATTATTTCAGAGTCATTTACTAATTTATCAAAAGCTTTTTGCATTGATGATACTTTACGTTCGACCACATGCTCTTTGTTCTGTATCATTTGGATTTCTCTATCATATTTAATTGCATCGTCTTCATCTAAATTTCCTGTGATAGCTTTTACAAGTGAGCCTAATGGATTAAACAGAGCTCTTTTATTTCTATAATGGAAAGGTAAGATTTGAAAGAATCTATCCTTAGTTAGTTTAATAAGATATTCTATTTGGCTTTCTATTCCTATAGTTTCGTTACTAAGACTATTTTCCTTAATTTTAATTTTCAAGTTAATAAAATCCCGAATATTATTATCTATTTGTAAGTGTAATGATTCTAAATCTACACTTTTGTATATTGTCCAATAACTATTCCTCTTCACTGCTACTCCCCGCTTTATCGCTGCTATCCCCGGATTCTGACCGAGGTTTTGGAGGTCCAGCGTGAGTGTTGGCACCACTAGTACCAGAAGTACCAGGCACGATCTGTGGAGGACGTTTTACATTTTTTAAGGCTACTCTAGTTTTCCTTTTCTTTACTTCTACTGGGACTATATTTCTTTCAACTTCACCTATTACTTTCGCTTTTTCATATCGAGGTTTTTCTTTAGCTTTTCTAGTCCTAGTGTCTTTCATGTAAATATTATCGTCTGGTTCGAGTACCGGTGTCGTTTCGCCACCTTTTTTATTAATTATTTTAATTTTATCTGATTCTAATTTTTCTGTTATGAATTCATAGAGTATTTTAAGGCGTTTTCTATGATCTAACAATAATTTCTGAGTTAAGTTCTTCTCTCTATCCACGTTAAATACATTATCGGAATAAGTGTGGCCAAATACTAGTTCAAAAGGCGTAAAATCTGTTGCTGAATGTATGGTGTTGTTATAAGCCATGATGGCATAAGTCATAACTGATGCTGCATCTAAATCGCTTTTATCGTATTTTGCTATACGATAAATCTCAATAATGGTAGAATGAAACCTTTCTACTATTGCCATTGAACTGGGATTATTTGGCGTCCCAATATGAAGTTCAATTTTGTAAAAGCTTAACATTTCTTTAATCAAAGTATTGTTGAATTCTGTACTGGAATCGCAACTAATTTTCCTAGGCAGACCATACATGCTGAAATATTTAATCAATGCCCTAACTATCTCTGGTGTACTCCTATTCGGTACCTCTATGGCTTGTGCTATCTTACTAAATGCATCCACTATAGTTAAATAATATTTCCCTTCAATATATAATAAATCCATAAAAGCTTCCTGAAAAGGGGCATCCTGGGTTTGTGTTAACTGAATGTGGGGTTTAATCGGCTTTCTATCATATTTCATGCGTTTACATGTTTCGCAAGCATTTATGATTGCCGTGACTGTCTCTTTCATGTTTGCCCACCAATAATGTCTTTTAAGTTTGGTTAAAGTTTCTTTAATACCTCTATGGCATGTTTTCCCGTCGTGGTATTTTAAAATAACTTCTTTTTGATCTTCTTCAGATCCTGTCAAATTTATAACTCTTTCTGTACACTCGGTTAACTTAACTGAATCCTTTTTAAATAACTTAATTACCATGTTTGAAAAAGTTTTTCTAAAAGATGTGTGTTCGAAGTATATAAAGTACTTATGTTTTGGATCAATATACTCTTTCAAAAAGTCTTTAACTAATATATCGTTATTTGTCGGTAAGTGAACTTCGAGAATTTTTTGTTTATTATTTGAAATATCTTTTACGTCTAATTTATTTTTAAACCATGAATGAATTAAAATCTGTTTTGGTTTAGTATCGACAGCTTCGTTTAAACTAGGAATGCCTTCGTGTTCTCTATTTGAAACTGAGTTGGCAGTGACCCCATCATCAGAATCCGAAAGTTCTATCGTTTCTATTGGAGTTTCGAGGTCTTGCAATTCGTTTTCTATAATTTTTTGTATACGTTCCTGCCTATCTCCTATATTTACGAATATTGAATCTAAATCGTCGTCAATTGCATTAATCTTAATCCTAGATAAAGCATCTGCATTCGTGTTTTGAGGGCCTTTCTTATATTTTATTTCGAAATCGTATTCTTCTAACCTTAACCGCCATCGCGTGAGTTTACTATTGGGCTCTTTCAATGAATACAGCCAAGCTAATGGTCTATGGTCTGTAAATATGGTAAACTTATTACCATACAAATACGGTCGAAAGTGCTTAACTGCCCATATTATGGCTAAAAGTTCCTTCTCGATAGTGCTATATTTTACTTCTGTGTCGCTCAAGGTTCTACTAGCATAGGCTACAGGCTTATCTGAGCCTATCGTTCCTTGTGACAATACAGCCCCGATCGCAAAATTGGATGCATCCGTGGTTAAAATAAAAGTTTTACTAAAGTCAGGAAATTGTAACACAGGTGCATTTGTTAAAAGCTTTTTACATGTCTCAAAACATTCTTTATATTCCCCATTAATTACAATTTTGCGACCTTTCTTTAAACAAGCTGTTAATGGTCTAGTTATTTTGGCAAAATCTTTGATAAATTTCCTATAATAACCGATTAGTCCTAAAAAGCTTTTAATCTGTGTAACCGTTTCCGGTATAGGATACCTAAGAATAGCGTCTATTTTATCATTATTTGGTTTCAAACCTTCACTTGTAATAGTATGCCCTAGGTAGAGTACTTCCTTTCTAAGAAAATGAGACTTATCTAATTGAACTTTTAAATTTGTTTGACGGAAGCGGTCAAAAACTGCTCTAAGTTTTTCTACATGTTCAGGCAAGCTTTTAGAAAAAATAATGACGTCATCGAGATATATTAAGCAATGTAAGCCTTGAAGGCCTCGTAAGACGTTATCCATCGCTCGCTGAAAAGTTGCGGGTGCGGTCTTTAACCCAAACGGCATTCTGTTAAATTCATAATGACCTGAAGGTGTGCTAAACGCAGTTTTAGCTCTATCTTTCTCCTGAACCTCTAATTGATGGTACCCGCTAGCTAAGTCGAGAGTTGTAAAGTATGTACTATTACCTAGCATGTCAAATAAATCGTTAATGTTGGGCAAAGGGTATTTATCATCAATTGTGATTTCATTGAGCCGTCTATAGTCAACTACCATCCTCCATTTTTGTTGGCCTGACGCGTCTAATTTTTTCGGCACTAAATGTACGGGAGCACTCCAGGGGGAATGAGATTCCTGGATAATGTTTTCCCTTAACATTTTCTCGACTTGACTACTGATCTCTTTTGTTTGAATAGGTGGCAATCTATGTGCCTTAATGTTTATTGGGTCTTCATTTTTTGTTCTTATTCTATGTTTAACCTGATTTGTGAAGGTTAACCGAATATTTTCACAATAAAATATATCTTTGTATTCTTTACAAAGTCCCTCAATAACCGTTCGTTCTTCTGAATTCATATGATCTAACTGTAATTTGTCTAAATTCTTTGTTAGCAAGCTGTCCACTTCTATATTATTATCTATGAAATTAACACTAACAGATGGGTCCTGTATGTATGGTTCCACTTGAAAAGGTCCCGTAACTACTAATTTTCTATTTTCATGGCTATAATTCTGAATAACAGTTGTTGCATAGCCTTCAATACACGTAACTAATGCGGCGGGCATTCGAATCCCTTCCGTAAATTGCTTAAAATCTAACACAGCTTCCCCGTTCAGTAAGTTGACTGGGAGTCTTACTCTAAGTTCACTACGAGATGGTAGATTATATATCTCTCTCATAGGCGGTGAATATATGATAGGAATATCAGTATTTTTAAAATGTAATATCTGATTTTCCATATTAATCTTTGCCTGTAATTGCTTCAGCAAATTGCTACCTATTAACCCATCATACCTATCGTCGACACTATAGACATAAAACTTATGGAACTCTTGACTTCCAAAGGTAACCGGTAATGGAATAATAGCCGTTTCACCATGAACACTCGATGCGTGAGTGCTAACAACTTCGAAGGGTTCATACTGTAAATAATTTTTAAAATATTTATTCGCTATATACGGGCTTATAAACGATCTAACACTCCCCGTATCTATCATAAAAACTGCCTTTAATTCTGGTATAACTATATGTGGTAAATTTAAGCGTTTATTACAATTTATTTTTATTCGTTCTCTAGGGTAGAGGCCGTTATGCAAAAAATTTCCCGCCCCGGGTTCTTCAGGAGAGAATTCTTGGCACTCATTGTACGAATAACTTGAACTCTGTTCATTATTATTAGAATTATTTATGTAATTAACACGTCGCGAACTTGCAGTACGCATGGTGACATCAGTATTCGCACCCGACGTAGATGCTTGCGCTGCAAAAGACGGCGTGCTCGGTGCATGTGCCGCGAACTGTTGGTTCGGTTGTGCAATCGGAACAAATGACCTACTTGACTGCGGTGACGCATTATTGTTGTTTGTACGATTAAAATTGTCTTGATTTCTTTGAATATTATTATGTTGTTTATAATGTCTGGGCTGATGCGAATTGTTCGGTGTAGATGTGCTGTTTGTAGCACTATTCGGTACATGTGTACTTGATATGCTATGTGAATCTTTCTTTTGATTATTAGATTCAATTGCATTTTGGTTATTAGGCAAATTGGGTCTGTTATTTCTGCTAAAATTACGTCTGTCGTTTGTTTTCGACTCATAGACTGCCTGGAAGTTTTGTTCTTCTAAAACTATTTTTAATGCATCCTCTAACGTTGTGACGTCGCGCAAACGAACTAATCTAACTAAAAATGGCGGTAAATTAAACAAGAAAGCATTCATTGCTCTGTTACTATAAATGATTTGCTTTGCCTTACGTAGAGATTCATCAATGATAGTTTCTGATATTTTAGCAAATAAAACACTTCTCATCCGCTGTATTCTATGGCAAAAATCTAAATAACTTTCACCCTTATTTATTCTACACGATTCTAACTCCATTGCTAAACAATCCTCTGTGCGTGGATCACCGAAGTGTTGGTTTAACAACTTCTTCAGCTCGTCCCACGTACCTATAGCTTCTCTTTCGCCTACCAAACTGGCTGCTTCGCCTGATAACCTACTTGTTACTACATGAAATAAATATTCATTTTGGGCTGCGGTTCCTAAGAACGTAGACAAAATGTATTCACATTTTTTTATAAATAAAGGCAACATTCTAGTGTCGCCGCTGAATATTGGTATGATGTTAACCAATTCCTGTGGGACACGGGTTACGTTTTCCATTGTGAAAAGTTATGAAAGAAACAAACGCGGAGAAAAAAAAATCACACTAATGTGCTACTAAACTATCACTACTCTAAAATATTAGTACAATTAAAATCTATGCAAATATTATCACGGCGTTGTCCAATCCCTAATAATACACAAACACATAGACTATTACAAGGTTGGGATATAGATGGAAGAGCTGAGAGGAAGGTGAAAAAGATTTACTCACAATTCCGCAGCTAGCTCCATGCTCCCTGAATTACTGCTGTGGCTGGTCCTCTTCCGTAACTCGAAGTGGCTTCTTAATGAATTTATTTGTTCGGCGATCTCTGCTAAACCGTAGACACGGACGTCGGCTACTCCACGTAGAATTGTATACACGGCAAACTGACTACAGAGATCCTACCGGCTGCGCCAATTAAGTAAGCGACAACGGAAGTATTTAAAAATAACTTTATTCCGACAGAGTTACAGCGAAACAGTAATTAATCAAATCTAACAAAATATTGATCTTATATACTAACTTAATTGCTAACGTAGTACATGCACAGCGTGATCAGATTGACGCATGTTCTAGATAATTATAAATGCTGATCGCGCAGTGGGGAAATTGGGAAATAATAATCTAGTAAATACTTATTGTCTGACAAAGCTAATATTGGTAGGTTGGGGTTCCTTAACTCGCTCGTTTTACTAAAATAGTTCGGAACGGTGTTTGTGTGCATGCGAAATAGACGTTGTGCGTCTGCTCATCAATGATACTATCTCTGTCGGAAAGGATGCCAGGTAACACAGCGTGCTTTTTGAGCACGCCCACCAGTGAGTTCGAGCCCGCGACTAGTTCAACCTTAAGTAGCTATCTCAAAACAAGTTTTCAAAATAAAACTAGTGAAACTAGTGAATAAATAAATCTCGCAAGTGATTCAATTTCTGTTCTTTATTTTTATTTTTATGTATAAAAATGTACCTACTTATCTGTCTGTTTATAAGATTCTAATGTAACCCTCTGGGCGCAAATCGATTTTGTACTGATGTGAGCATTGAATGTGCATTGGAAAAAAGGGACATTTTACGAAAGGGACATTTTGCGAAGTGACCATTTTGCGAGTGAGTCGCATTCGCCGGATACGAGAAAGGAGAGTAGGTTCTTACTTTATGGTTGAAAATAGTATTGAATTTGTTTATTAAAAGAGAATACAAAATAAAAAGGTAGCCTTGACCTGTACCCTAATTGCGTAACTTACCTATATTCGTAAACAATTATGCCTAATTTGTTTCATTTTGACAGTTCAACAACATTCATGGCGTTATTTACGTTGTTGAGCAAATTTTTTTTTCAACTTATGAACAATGGATTAGCAATCTGTTTCAAATCACATTGTGTTGTATTACGCAATTAGGGTACCAATTTTATTACATAACCCATTTCCGGTAAGTTACTTTATGGATTTATGTATTATCATTATCATACATATCATAAATAAAGTCGCTTTTCGTGTGTTACCGCGTTGTTTTTCTAAACTCCGTAACATATTTCGACCCGGCTTTTAAAAACATTTATAAAAAAAAATCGTTAGGTTTATATGTATAATACATGAATATTAAACTTATCTACAAATAATAAAGAAATCTCGATGCCCTTTGTTTTCTTTTCACTACATTTTTTAATAACCAAGGACATACGTAACGACTGTTATAATGGAGGAACACTGACTCCCAAGTCACAGATATAAACCTAGTTTGGGAGTCAGGGACCTATGTTTAAGACAATTCTGTATGTTGTAAATTTCTGTAACAAAGTTGTAACTTTTTTTTCGAAGTAAAGAAATACATTAATTTTATATTTATTATACTTACGCAACGGATTTTGATGCGGCTTTCACCATAATTTAGGGAATTTACTCCGGAAGATGAATGCGTAAAATACGTTAATATTAACCTTACATATCAAGGTTTCACGGGTTATTTATATTAAGCGTCGTTTTTGGAATTTTACAGGAGAGCATATCAAAATTTTATTTTTAGGAAAAAAATCATTATGAAAACGTATAAATATTTTTTTACGAAAAAGTGGCCTTTATTGTTTTCCTTCACAAAATCCGCACAATTCAGTCTATTTTTCATTTTCTTAAAGCTGTTATTACCAAAAATAATTGTCACTTGATGCAAAATCACCTCAAATCAGTTTTATTTAGAGCCAAGCAGACAGGCCAGGCCACAAGCACCATAAACTGTAAATTATAGGTTCAGGAAAAAGGATTCCAGCGACACTCGGTATTGTTTTAGTGTAAGGCTAAATGTATTCACAACCATCGCGATAATAAAATAGAATCAGGCTATTCAGCTTAAGTCCCTGAAGTATCATAAAGTAGTTGCAGATCAAAATGATTTATGTAGCGCTTACCACTAAAATTCAATGGTTTGAAATTAGATGCAGAATTTAAGCGACATAAGGTATGAATTTCAGGTACAAGCTAAATGTTTGAAGCAAGATCAAGTATGGATTTTTGATGCAGGTGAAACGATTCAAACGCCCTGTTACGAAATTTATGTCAGGAGAAACAGCTTAAGTCAAAATGACAAAATATTTCGTCTATATGAAGTCCATCTTTTATAAAATTGTGTCGCATCAATCAAATCAAATTCAAACTAGACCTAAATTTAATGAATGTTTCAAGTTGCAAAAAAGTGCTCAGATCGCCACGAAACCGGATTCAAACGGCGCAGGAAAATCTGGCGATTCCGAATATGATTATAACTCAATATCAGCCAGGATATCGCCTCAGACCAAATAAAAAAACAAGACATAGCGCTGACAACCGTGACAGTACAGGCCGGTTTCCTAAACATGTGTGCTTTAGTGAGGTCTATTTTGGTTGTAAATGTTTGTTAATGTATGCGTATGCACAGAGCGGAGGTGTAGCTTTGGCATGCTTCACTGTATTGTTCGCAGCACAGTCTTAGTTTTTTATTTGGTTTGAGGATGTCGCTTAATACAAATAGCCTGTGAACCTTCGATATTATAATGAAGCTATCTCGATATTTTGTAAAGTCGTAAAAACCGTGCGAAGCAGGGGCGGCTCGCCAGCGATTGATAAAAAATACTTTACATTTGGAAAGCAAATCCGAGATTGACCTTCACTCATACGGATAGATGGAAACTTTAAAGAATCTAGAATACAACCTTTATTTTTCATTAAACAGAAACTTTATTTATCATAACTGGCTTAAAGGTCAAGGTCAACAAAAAGGTACAACTCTGCCTAACCCTACGGGATAAAAAGGCGTGAAGTCTTATTGCAATCAAACATTTGAAATCAATTCATTAACTCCGGATATTCTAACTGGACGTAATTGCACAATTTGCACTGCAGTTGCATCATATTATTAATATTCACTGTCTTCTATTTTCTATGGAAGTATTGAAAGCGGAATATGGAAGGTTTTCAATCCAAACATCACTGTTTGAGATTACTTGAATGCAAGCAATAAAATTATGGCCATGCAGAAAGCAAGTACCTACTAGGTTATACTGTCTTGCTACCATAGTAGGTCAACATCAAGAAATAATAAAGAAATTCAACATTATTTTCCTTAAATGAAATGGAAAACAGCAATAGATGTTTCCTAAATGAGATGTCAATTCCGTGCTGACCTACTTTGTTAATATTATAAAAGCAGAAACACTCGATTTACTACTAATAAAATAACATATTGTACAATCAGTTTACTTACGTGGTTTACCCATTTTAAAAGCTTCTCACTTCAGGTTGTAATCTGCAATTAAACACAACTGTTTTGAACAATTTAAGTATGTATTTAGTTTAAACAGGTGCAAAATTGGACTATTGTTCAGAAAAAGTTCAGATTGATTCTGTGTGAAGAAAATTTTGACAACACATGAACACAATATCAAACAGAAACAGAATGATGTCAGAAAGGTATGTAACTTCTAGATCATAGTGTTGTGAAAGTGCAAGGATTCCCCTATAATAGTGTTGCCACTTTTTTTTTTTTAACTAGCAACTTTTTTTACTAATTTAATTTTCTTTTAGTTTATAATTTTATCATGAACTTAATAAAATATGAAGTACAGTAACATTACAGATGTTTTAATAAGTCTATTACTTCAGTTACCATTAGTCAGAAATCAAACAAGATGAGGCGTTTTAACAAATAAATGATTGATTTCTGTAAATTAATTAAAGTGTAATTATTAATAAAAACAAAAGTACTTGTTTATAAACATTTAATTTACAAATGTTTCAAATTATTATTATTGCCATCCTCAACATTAGTTTAATCTGATCCCGGCGAAGGCGACCTTGGTGGACCATAATATAATGGAATATTGGTCTTAGTGTCAATTTCCACAGCAGATTCATTGTTACTTGTTATCCAACATTCAGTTTGTAATGTTTCTGAAGTTTCTTGGCTGTTGTTTTGGTTCTTCATTAAGGACTTAAACACCATATTCTGAATAGTGTTCATTACACTTTCTCTTTCATACATATCATAAATTTTTCGTATTTTAGCAGCAATCATTAAAGCAAAATGATCATATTCATCTAATCCTTGTGTTGATATGTTACTTATTTTCGGTATTTTAATATCAGAAGATGCAGCAATCTGTTTTTCCGACGTAGATACATGTTTTTGTTTCTTTGGAGAAGAGCAATGTTGCTCCTCAGGATTGTGTTGATCAAGTTGAGAATGATTGGTTCGTTTCAGTACTTGAGGTAAACCTCGATGTTTTGATTTCAACTTTGGTTCAGTTACTGGACTTGCACCATGGCAACTATTTTCGTGACATTCAGATGCCTCTGATTCTGATATTGATTCTCTGCTTTGCGTACCGGAAAACTGGAATAAAGTATTTTGGATTATAAACCAAGTAGTTTTTCATGAATGAACTTTTTTGCACTGATGCAATCATTTCTAAGTTTATTTTAAAATTTCTTCTAATATTGTAAGTAGAGTAGTCTTAGTTTTTGTTTATATTGTTTTTATATGACATACATACCATATTGCCTACATAAACAGGTCTAAGGAAGCTATGCATGAGATCAAATGCAAACCAGCTTGTTGTGTACACATTGCTTGCTTCCGTACCAGATTTTAATGATTTCTTGTATTTATTTAAATGAATCCTATAATATGCCATTAAAGATTCTTTCTTCTTTTTGAGTTCTTCTACAGTTGAAGGGAACTGCAATCCTTGGTGAATTCGTTGCCAGGCTTCATTTTGAGCTCCGCGGTTTTTATATGATTCTTCTTTAGGATCCCACAGGCTAGGCTCTGTTTGATATAATTCCAAAAATTCCATAATTCTCTCGTTACTCCATTGCATTGCAGACATGTCGTTTATTATCTTCACAAGCAACTCGCAGTTTTACAAAAGCTGCTGACAATAAACGGCGAACTGTTGGGCGATAATTTACGCGCTAAGCCACTTTATTGTGACAAAGAATCCGCCCAAATTATCGTCTAACGCTGAACGAGAAATGGCGAATGTTCAAGACCATTCAAACGGACACAACGATAATGCCTGATCTTGTAAGCCACAACAATTAGGTACTATAATTGGCTCACTAAATAACAGACGGCTAATCTATTAATGTCATTTGATTACGAAGAGTAGAACTACGAGTCTACGACATGAACAAAAATCGAACTGTGACGACATTTTGTTTTTAAGCAAGAAAGTACATGTTGCATTTAGCACAGAGAAATGCCAAAGTATGTTTTCCCGGAAAACAGGGTGTATCGGGGAATTTAAAGGTAAAAGTTTACTTACATAGTGCTGTTTTGTTTTTAACTTGGAATTTTAATGAACCTGGAAATCCACTTCCAGATTATCTGATGAAATTTATTTTAACTAACCACTTCACTCACCTCAAATTGTACACCAATGGCTGGTTAATGCAAAGAACTGTCTTTAAAATAGTAATCTTTAAATAATAATAATTTTAAAAAACTACTGATTTTATCGCTGTTTATTTTTATGTGCAAATGTGCAATCAATTCAATCACACAAGCAATCAATCAATAACGTTCAGTGTTGCCGACTTCCACGGTCTGGATTACCCAAAAACGTAACTGAAAATCCCCAATTTTGGGGAAAATAAAATCGATATTCCCCACATTTCCCCACAAGTTTTCAGCATAGAAATAAAAGTGCTGTTCATATAAATCAAATATATTTATTACTTATACTTAAGTATTTAATGACTTTATTCAAGGTATAGGCTCTTCATTGCGACAAATTTATTTTTGTTAACATATCATATCATTTGACGGATCAAATGTTAGGCTCCCTCCTTTAGATCGCGGCCCCCGGCAACAGGGAAACCGAAGGAAAACGGGTGGGTTTTAGTCAGTAATAGTCTGACACGAAGGAGCGGGAAAAGTTATTTGATAATTTCCCACACAAAACAAAAGTATGTATGAGCTCGAAATATGAATAAACACAACAACACTCAACAAGAATTCTGCAATACTCTGTATTGTTCGTTAAAAGCTAAAGTAAACAACAAGGACTTCCCCGATAAACGATAAAGTTTGATGGACATAAATGTTGCCATAAAATAAACTCAGCCTTCCTGCCGGATAAGTTGAGTTAAACTTGAATCAAATATAAATAATTTTTAAATTATATTTACTTCTTATACTATTTCTATTACTTCTAAGTTCAGCTCTAGTGTAAATGTCTGAATTCCCCGCATTTTCCCCACATAAACGCTCTCCCCACAAATTACCCCATCGGACTGACAATCCCCGCAGTTTGGGGAATTCCCCACAGATTGGCAACGCTGATTTTTTTTTTTTTTTGGAATTTTATGACCTGGTTACTGGACCTTTAGGTCAATTGGCAACGCTGATAACGTTAGTTATGTCGAAAGGATGTACCCTACTTTACGCTAGCTTCCTCAACTCTATTCGATACATCGAATAAAATAATGAGAAAGTCAAGTTAAGTTTCCACACAATTGGCGTTAGCAGACTTAAGCAGACAAACAATGATATCTATTCTAATCATGTGTTGTAATGGTGCTTTACCATCACCATAAATAACTCTAATACTGGGGTCGCATTTGCGTCTATTATGATGAAGCTTCGCACAGTAGAACGATACACGCACTATACGCAGATGTGACCAAACATTGTTGGTTATCGTCGCGATAGTTCGGGCTGCGTAGAACTTATCGCCCGGATGACGATACATAATAATGGGCTTGCTACACGGCTGCCAACCGCGTCCCAACCGCGTCCCAACAGAGGTGACCTTGGTGGTTCACGACCGTAGAGTTGATGGTTTACGACCAAATTTCAAAAAGCTCTGCCTGTCACCAACCAAGGTCACGTCTGTTGGCGACGCGGTTGGCAGCCCTGTAGCAAGCCCTTAAGCATGGCTCGTGGTCGGACTAACGTAGGTCATTTCGACTGTTATTTCTGGGCCGCGTAAACGCTCTGTCGAAATAATGGCCACCCATCTTAGATTGTTGCACAATAATTCGTTAAAATTATGAAGCCGCTAATGCGACAACCGCATTAGCGCGAAAACTTTTTAGCGAGCAAAACATACGAAGCTTCGGCACGCTTTGCTCTGTCACGCATGATAGACGCAGATGCGGCCGGGGTATAACTCTGTTCAGCTGTAAAACGTTCTATTTATGTACCGTTTGTGCTGATGTTGCTTTCTGTCATCCTATTTGCCCTTTCTTTTCAAGTGCTAATAATAAGTAATGATGAATGAATGATTACCGAATTTTATGAAGTAAGAGAATCAACTATCCGTAATATCTTTGCGAATAAAGCGACAACGTGTGTTCAGGATCTGTGGTTCAGGTAAGTACACTGAAGAAGTACACTGTACTGCTGTACACCTTTAAAACCAACACAGCAGCGCTGTTACTACGCTGGGCTTGCTGCAGTTAACACTACCTGCATCGAGCTAAAACTATAAGAAATTAGCTTTTGCCCACGGCTTCGCCCTCGTGGATGTCGGAAAATATTCGACGGCAACATAATACCGGGATTTCATTTTGGTACTTACGGGTATGAATCAAATATTGTAAAAGTAAAGATTTTTAAACTACTAACACCTCAGCTTCCTGATACAGTGTGTCGGTGGGATAGAGTCGCGGTTTCGACAGGCCAACTTTGAGAATCAACCTTTGGGTTCTTTCTATTTGCAACATTTTTGTTTTACCGGCACCTCCCCAAGTTCAACACTGTGGATGTTTGCGGATAACAATATTGATGGTTTTGCCGCTATTATTCGAAAAAGATGTGCATCCCTGATGTCACGTGTTCGTGGCAGCACCAAAAGTATTCTCAGTGTGTTGGCAGATCGGTGGGATTCCCCGATGTTGCGGAGGTGGATGCAGCTCCACGCTGAATTTTTTTTTTTTTTTTTTCATAATCTGTGTTGTACCTACTAACACTAGATGTTAAGTAAAATTGTTACTAACCCTATGGACTCCGTCTGAAATAAAAATATTCTATTCTATTCTATAATAATGTTACCTCCAGACCAAATTTTGATCACGGCTACCAATCTCAGCAGACGCCAGCCAGGAAAATAGTGCGCAAGTGTGCGCGCAGACAGAGGTGCACTCTTGCTTCCTTCTCTCAATGTCATAGTACATAGAATACAATGGACAAAAAAGCTTAGCATTGAATTGAAAAAGGTCTCGATTTGTTAAGAAAACGGTCACCCATCCTATCCATGGAATGAACTCGGAAGACGGCACGTCGTCGCACATCTATGCATCTGCTTGGTTGATAATTAGCCACGAGCCTCTCGATATAACAAAAACTATAGACTTGGGCTGAGGCTAAGCCCAGGTTCGCACGGACGTAATAAAATCGCGGCGGAATAAAATCACCTAACGTGATTTTTTCCCGCCTGCAACAGTGTTCAAACGAGCGTTAAAAAATCACTTGGAACCTGTGCTTGGAACTAACTCTTCGTGCAGTGCAGACGTACCATGGACTCCGTAAAATTATTAGCGGTAGCTATTTGTGTGACCAGAAGACGACAAAAAAGCAGAAATTATTTTGGGTGCATCCCTTGAACAACGATTGATATTTAAATGGCCAATTTGTGACGCTTTATGAAAGTTTAGGACAATATCCTGATTTTTTAAAGTTATTTTTAGAATGTCGATACGCACATTAATTTGACGAGTTATTATCATAATGTAATTGGAGCAGTTGATGAAAAATACATCGAAATATCAAAGCTACGGCAGCGGAACTTTATTTTATAATTATAAAAATTATTTTCCCCTAGTTTTAATGGCAATTTCTGATGCCAACTACTGCTTTACATGCGTTGAAAGTCGAGGCTTATGGTGGTTCCTCTGACCCCAACGTATTTAAAAACACGTCATTCAACAAAATGTTAGAATTGGGTCAAATAGATCTACCAGAACCGGAGAGACTATCAAATGATGCAAATGGAGATACAATGCCGTTTGTACTACTCGGTAATGAAGCGTTTGCCTTATCAAAACATGTTTTAAGACCATATCCAAATCCCAACTTAACTGTGCAACAACGAATTTATAATTATATTATCGATTAACTCGAGCTAGAAGAATGATTGAATATACTTTTGGCATACTTTCAAGCAAATGGAGAATATTATATAGGGCTCTAGATCTTCAACCAGAACACACCATATCCGTCGAACTCAATCAAGCATTTATTTCAATTAAACCATTTATAGGCACTTTTGAACTGTCAAAGAATTAGTCAGAAAGTTGAAGCTAATTACCCATTCCAAAACGTAGATCTCTATGGAGAAGAACGGGCAAGAAACTCCAAGGACACTTTTAAAATATAGATATTACAAAATCCTGGGTACATCATTCTTGTCGCTTCTATATGTAAGAACAATGTACAAAAAATAATGAAAAGCAATTGAAAATATAAGATTAAAAATAAGCCCTGGCAGATAAGAGATAACCAGTTTCAACTGATGATGCCCGTTCACGAACATGACGCGTGGATCAGCACCATCCAGCTCAACCATTTTGTAGGAAACCGAATGATCCAACACACTCACCACAATTAGCGAGACATTTAAGTGAGCATGACATACTCTCAACTGCCATGCTCTTTCTAGTCAACATACATCTTAATAACTTAATAAATGGCTCCATGGTCTCACATTTACGAAAATAAAAATGCTTCTAAATTATACAAAACTATAGTTTGCAATGTATTTAAGAAATTAATAGAATTTTACCACCAAAAAGAAAGAAAATCATTAGTAATTGGAGCATTCAACAATGGGATTGGAAAAACAAAAATAAACATTAAGTTCGTAATGTCAAAAATAAAATTTTAATAAAGGGGAAGCAACTCTTCCAAATATTTAAATGTTAACAAGTGAGCCCAAGCGGCTGTGGAGCAGGACCAGCATTAAACCAAGCATTTTTATCTACGATATAATCATCCAACTTATAATATGCTTGTCTACATAGAGTGCGTTTAGTGCATATTTAATTTTTTTTTTCATTTAGTTGAAGAATATCGAGTGGTATTTTATTATAACAAACGTGCGTTCTACATAATTTGGTTAGAACGTGGTTAGAACTAAAGATGAATATCAATTCAATTATACTTTATATGATAGTCTATTACAAGATCTAAATCTATTGGTGTAAGAAGTAAAAATCAAGGAATTGTAATCCGAGACCATTTCGCAAAATATTTTACTTCTCCACAAGGTTCGGTGCCGTGGCAATACAGTGCCATAAACCGAAATAATCATATACAGGAGGAGGCTTAATACCATCTTGGGCCCTTTTTTTAACAAGCTTTTGTTAGCTTCACTTGTTTATCATGACGGACCCCGCTATTTAGGTTTCTGTATGATGAAGTGTTTTTTTTTAGAGTTTACTCTTTAAGAAACGATTTTCATATTTAGCCCGCGGCATGAAAATTTTATGAGGAGTAAAATCAAGCGTTAACTAAAAGTGAGGCGTTACTTTCCTTTGCGTATCTCTCAATTCGAGATTATGTATGTGTGTATATATAAAGTATACCTACTCAGCTTACTAATATGCATATAAAACACAAATATAAGTTATTTACTTAAGTAATTACACCTTTTTAGAACAAACATTTACAAATTATTAACTAAAGAAAATTTCATTTCCATACATAAAAATGACCGTATCTTTTTGTTCCGCCGGCCGATTTTCATGAACTAAACGTGACAAATGGTTTTAAGTTTACACCTTTAATTTAAGAATAAAGAAAATTTTCACAAACAAAAAAGTGTGTTTTCAAGTTACGTAATTATTACAATTTCAATTTGCTAAAATTTCCTTCTAAATGAACTTTTCACTGTCAATGAATCTAAATAAGTATTTTAACACGAACAGTATGAGTCCACCTGAGATCACGACTTAATAACAATTTCTTACTGAAATCTAATTAGTCGTGCGTCGGAGCTGACACACACACGTTTTTTTTTTGTATTAAGTTCGGGATCCAAATCCCAAGACATTATTTTATCGAGTTTATCCTTTCGCATTTGCGGCACATCTACACTTACACGTCCGTGGGAACACAAGTATAGAACTTCGTATGTTGTATTCATTCAACGCTTAATGTTGAGCGTTGAAAATCGAACGCCGCGCGATTAAAAATTGCGGCGGCGAAAAATCGCTACCGTGCGAACAGATGTACTGCTTTCTATTTCTTCGATTCCAAACACGTCACACGATTTTATCCCGCGCGATTTTATTACGTCCGTGCGAATGTGGCTAATGGCAACACAGAACAGTGTTGTTATTGATACGGCAATTGCCATAATATACGGCATTCCACGATTTTTTATCAGAAAATACGGCATACGGCAGACCTCCCATTGCCGTATTACAAAATACGGCAATTGACTATAGGTGAAATGAAACGTTTTTTCAGTAGTATAATAAATTAAACTCAAATTAGCTGTCACCTGAAAAGGCTGTACGCCACAATACTAAAAATAATTTTTCGTCAATTTTGCCACTACCACAGAATTATCAAAATTGAAAAAGACCTTAAAAAAATCGATGTAAATTGATTCAAAATCAAGGAAAAATCAAGGATATTGTCCCAAGTTAAAGAGTCATACGACGTGTGCGACAAAATGAGAAACAAGGACACGTACACATTAGATAAACATGAATCGAAAGTAATAGAAATGATAAGAAACCTTTATGGAGAGGAAACAAATGAGGAATAGACATTTTTTTAATAAATACGGCAATTTTGTATATTTTTCTAAAATACGGCAAACCAGGTTGTGATATACGGCAGCTCAGATTTTTACGATAACAACACTGACACAGAATCTTTTTCATTTCTATTTTGTCTGTGGAATGTGATTGAGTCAAAGCAGCAAGGCAAGCATGTATTATCTATGAAGGCAAAGAAGCGAGCGAGTTCAAGCTATGTCTGTGGCAATGTTGTGAATGCAATACGAATTTTTATTTTGTTTGATGGGCTATAACAAAACATTATATAACTAAGGTTAACTTAAGTATGCGGTTTGTGGTAATAGTGTTTCTTATGGGTATTAATAATTAATACGTATCCAAAGTGCGTAACTTTAGTCATGTGTATTGAAGTGTTTACGGCGACGACATTCGACAGCAATATCGTGACTTTATTTGAAATATGGCTTATTACGATGCCGGCAATGTCGTAAATCTACCTAACTCATCTGAACAAACTGATGAGACAAATATTACAGACGATCTTACAATAATACCACTAGAAAAAGACAGTTTCGGTGAGTACCTCTACGGGTAATAAAAATATCGAGTCTATAGATCAATTATTTAGTGTTATTATTCCAGCAATATGCGAATTATGTGGTCGCGTCGGACGTCGCGGACAGTTCTACCCAAGAAACAATAAGTTTTGTTCGCTCAGATGCAACGCGAGTAACACGAGAAGACGACATTGTAATTGGAGGTTCAGGTTGATGGAAGGTGCCGAACACATGGCGGGTATGATACCGTTGGAGCCACTGCCCCAGCTGCAGCACTGGCAAACTTCTATAAACGATTTACAGGTAAATAAATACCTTCTTTACATTGTGTCAGCGGACTGTTGACAGGTGCCTGAGTACAGGCACTAAAACAAACAAAATAATTGCAAAGTATTTGCATTTTATTTTACAACTAACTGTACTAGTTCCTTGTTGTTTGTAAAAAATATTTCATGTACATTTTCTAGTGACAAAGGACCATGCCCAAGTTATTTCTGTATTAATAGATGCATTACAGTAGTCAGTAGCCAATACTGCTTAAAAGTCGATTCATGAAAAACACTTTTCTCTTAACATTATTATAATCACATGTTTAAAATGTTATTAGGCTGGACCCATAAAACAATCAGCTGCAGTAGTAGCCAACAGCTATGAATGGAAGGATGAGTTGTTTGGCTGTGATTTCCTGGCTGCACCAGTGAGCTTGTTCAAACATGCTCCACTTCATGAAATGTGGGACAGCACATTTGAGGGCATGAAAGTTGAAGTAAAAAATATTGACATTGAGAACAGCAATGAGAAGATGAGCGACTATTTTTGGGTAGCTACAGTATTGAAAGTAAGTACATCTACTTTTTTTTTTTTATCAAACATATTTTTGGTTTGAGTGCAGTGGTGGCCCAGTGGTACCAACCAATTATTACGAAATATTCACATCTCATTAACAATTTGTTGACAACAATAGACTCCTACTTATAGGACTGAGCTCTAATTGCAAAAAAGAGAAAAATGGAAAGATGAAAGGGAGGCCTTTGCCCTGTGGCCCTGCACAACAGGCTCATACCATTAACATTAAATAATTTGTAAGCCCATATTCACATGGAAGTAAAAATATCACAGTGGGATTTTTTTGCACACCAGATTTTCAATTCTCCGCTTAACACCGAGAGTTAAAAATCCACTGTGCTATTAAATCCCGCCGCGATATTTTTTCGTCCGTGCGAATGTGGGCTTACTGTTACTGCCCAAGACGTTTTCATGACCATGTTTTTTACAAAAATCTAGGATAGTGTCAGGTTAGGAGCTGCAGAGTTAATGGTGTGGCTGAACCCCCTGCTGGTCGTGCTTTTTGCTTGATTACTTTTTCAGCGGTACCATTTTTCACCAATGTGTTATGCTAGTCAATTACCAATTATTTATCTGAGCCTTATTAGATCTAGGCATGAGTTATTCTAAATATAATCACCACAGAGTTGGTCCCCTGTGTGCCAAATAAGATTTAGATGGTTAAATAAAATTTATGCTTTGTACACCAAAATTTAACAAAGCTCATTTGCAAATCCACATTAGCAATATATTTAATTTTTTTAAAACAAACTATTCTATTTAAAAACTGTTGTATAGGTGAAAGGTTATATGGGACTGTTACGCTATGAAGGCTTCGGCAGCGATGATTCTAAAGACTTTTGGGTCAACCTTTGCTGCTCAGAAGTGCATCCTGTTGGATGGTGTGCAACTAGAGGCAAACCTCTTATACCCCCTCGTAGTATTGAAGATAAATATACAGACTGGAAAAGGTAAGTTAAAAGTCCCCCGCCGCATATGTCTGCCTGGATGCGATAAACTCAAAAACTACCAACGGATTTTCAAACAGTTTTCACCAAATGACGGAATGATTCATGAGGAAAGGTTTAAGTGTATAATTCATTAGCTTTTGTGTAAATTGGCTGAAATTTGACGATTATTGTCGGAAAAAATCATGCTGATTGGGAGCTTTAATGGCGTGCGCCGCGGAAATCGCAAAAGTTACATAAAATGTATGTTCTACAATATTGTTCAACAAAAAGTTCGCGATGGCATATGTCTATCTTCTAAGGATGACCCACAATAACCATTTTTATCTTTCAGAATTTGATAAATATTTCATTGTTATTTCTGAAGCTATTTTGACCGATATTATATTAATCCTTATCCAATAAACTATGTTACTTAAATTGAGCATTTAATTTAGATTAAAATATGCCTTGACATCATTTCATTTAAATTAATAGTTTAAAAGATATCCCGATTTAAGAGATTCAAAATTACGCGTAACAAAATCATTTTGGTTGACGGCAACGCGGGCGCAGCGGTCCTACCGCGCGTCAATGACCTTTTCCTCGGCTATTAGGTATATAATCCCGGTATGGGTAGTACGTTCCGGTGGGATAATTTCCGACATCCACGCGGGCGAAGCCGCGGGAAAAAGCTAGTAAATTAATAAATACACATCATTTTCATTCCACTATTGATAATACAATAGGACATAGCACAGTAATTACAAAGTATAGTGTAAATATATTTACGAGGTGCATTAAAACTCAAAAAAAGTCAAACATCAAACTCAATCCAATCCAATTGGTAATCTCAATCGTCATTAAACTTATCAAATCGATGTTTGAAAAATTACATATAATTCAAGCGCGGTTTTCCACGATGAAGGTGGTGTGACGATCTAATCATGTTTGCGGGGCCAGCATGGCCGGAAATCGCACAAAACAGAGAGATTTGGAAGGAAAAAGAAGAGGCTTTTGCCCAGCAGTGGGACACAATATTGGCTAATAAAAAAAATATAATAGGCCTATGTCCAATTTTTTTTATTCGAAAGGTATTGGACACATATTTTTTTCTTTTTTGACGTAATCAAAAGATTACGGCGATACATTGAGTTAAAATGTGGCATGACGTCACGCCTTGCTAGATTTTATAATGAGTTGTGGCGTAGCGAGCCCCCCACTCCCCAACTTTAATGCGTGTTTTCTAAGTTATTTTTTATTAATATGATAAAGCAAAAAATACGTGTCTAATATTTTGTTATTATCTGAAAGACGGACTAAATAGAATTTCTTTTTTTTTACCTAGGCAACTACTCTATTATGTATTTATGGCCAAATGTTTTTTTCTTTTCCTATTAATAAACTAAACATACTAGGGCTGATGAAAAAGTAGTGATAATCGGTTATTTGTTTTTTTGCTCGGCGCCTATGGGGCCTAGCGTTCCTCAAGACTTGGGCTGTCAAAGGCAAAAAGATTTTTTCAAATCCGACTGGTAATTCCAGAGATTAGCACGTTCAAACATACAAAAACATTTTCAGCTTTATTATTGGTACAGAAAATATGAACCGATTATTATCATTACGTTTTGGTCAGCCTAGTAACTGGCGAAATGTGGGTGCGCTATAGGTACAACTCTGCCCAATCCTTCGGGGAATACAGGCGTGATGTTATGTTATATTTTTTAGGGTTCCGTACCCGAAGGGTGCCAAACGTATTACTACGCCTCCGCTGTCCGTCCGTCTGTCTATCAGCGGACTGTTCTCATGAACCACAATTATGTAGGCAGTTGACATTTTCATAGATTGTGTATTTCTATTGCCGCTATAACAACATGTTATAAAAAAATTAAATAAAATAAAAATTAAAGAGCTTCGGCATATAAGAAACGTGATTAAAAGAGTAACCGTGGAGTTTCTTGCCGGCTCTTCCCCATAGGAAGCGACCAATTGGAACCGTGCACCTAGCTTCTGACGTTTCATAAGTGCCCTTGTACGTTTATGTATTTTTATTTTTTAGAAATTTTGTATTTTTCGGCGTTTTTTGCTAAATATTGTACGGTGGTACGGAACCGTTCGTGTGCGAGTCCGACTTGCACTTGGCCGGCTTTTCTCATTCAAATTCAAAATATTTTATTTCACATAATGTGCACCTAGCTTCTGACGTTTTATAAGTGCCCTTATTATGAAACGTCAGAAGCTAAGTGCACGGTTCCAAATGGTCGCTTCCTATGGAGAAGAGCCGGCAAGAAACTCCACGGTTACTCTTTTAAAAATAAATGGTTTTTACAATGTTTTCAAATAACAGTGTTAATAGGTATGAGAGGACAGTGTAGGTTTATCAACAAGTACCAGGTACTTGCCAGATTTCTGATTCATACAATCATATCATAATAAATTAATTATGTGAATTTCAGATTCCTTGTGAAGCAGCTAACAGGCGCGAGAACACTACCCGCCAATTTCTACACTAAATTGAATGATAGTATTGTATCTAGGTTTTCTATTGGATCCATCATGGAAGTTGTTGATAAAAATAGGATCTCACAAGTTAAGGTATATTATTTAAAAAAAATATTCTTTGTTATTTATGTAATCATGTAGAATCACAGAATATATATATATATATATACATGAGGAGGGTTGATGATAATGTCATGATGTTTGATTTCTGAGATTTTTTTTTTTTTTTTTGTTTTTCTTTGACAGTTAATTCTTAAGCATAGATCAATTTATGTTTTAAAAAAATTGGTTGGTTTTATTAATAACTAATGCATGAGTAATCTGTAGCTAGAATACAGACCTGAGTAGAATACTTCTGCTTCTATGTAAGTCGACGTGTGTGCCT
This sequence comes from Omphaloscelis lunosa, assembly GCA_916610215.1. Taxonomy (NCBI): domain Eukaryota; kingdom Metazoa; phylum Arthropoda; class Insecta; order Lepidoptera; family Noctuidae; genus Omphaloscelis; species Omphaloscelis lunosa. Next base: position 8,965,646 of record OU744247.1, read on the forward strand.
GCACGATAATACAATTACTTATTTTACATTACAGGTAGCTACTGTGTGCGAAATTATAGGAAAACGTTTACACGTGAAATATTACGATAGTTCACCGGAAGACAATGGTTTCTGGTGCCATGAAGACTCGCCACTCATTCATCCAGTCGGCTGGGCTTTTAGAATTGGGCATCCTTTAGATGCACCGCAAAGTTATTGCCAAAGAGTGGCCGCCGGTCGGCTGATACCGAACGACAGTACACCTGACATGTTTTATAAATATCCGAGCAATGAACCGCCATTGTTTGCGGAGGGGATGAAGCTTGAGGCTATCGATCCTCTGAACTTATCAGCTGTTTGTGCTGCTACAGTGATGCAGATATTGAATGAAGGGTACATGATGATCAGGATAGATTGTTATCCTGCTGACGCGTCAGGAGCCGACTGGTTTTGCTATCATCAGAGATCGCCGTGCATATTTCCCGTTGGTTTTGCACTGGCAAATAATATTACTCTAGTGCCTCCTGCTGGGTAAGTCAACTTATTTTATGGCCGTGAAATGGATTTATAATATTTAACCCCTTAAAAGAGAATATTTTCGCCGTCTATTGTAAACTGACTGGCGAAGACCCTGTCACAGTAAAGCCGTGGTCCCACGGCCAGTTGAAGCCTGCCGCGGTCTGGCGCGCGGCCACGCCTGTCGAGGCACGATCTGGCCTGTGAGAAAGCGGGCCGTGGGACCGCAGCATTAGGTGTACTTTATCTCTGCCAATACCTTCAGCATGACAACGTGAATAGCGTATAATAATATCATGCTCAAAGTTCTGGTAAGTCAATCTCAGTTCATGACAGTCAATCTTTTTTGAAAAAGATGTAGTAGTCAATATTACCGAAGGATGCCGTCTATTCGTTTGGAAGCCAGATTTTCCGCTAAACCATGTTTCTGTTTTCAGAATAACTATGGAGGAGTTCAGTTGGGAGCATTACTTGACAGTATCCGGTGGGCTGGCGGCCGATCGTTCGCTGTTCGCGGCTCGAGGTCACGTGGTATCACACGGTTTCGTCGCTGGCATGCGACTTGAGTGCGCTGATCTTATGGATCCGCGACTAGTCTGTGTCGCTACTGTCGCTAGAGTTGTTGCTGATCTACTTAAGGTTTGTTTTTCTTTATGTTATTGGATGGCAAGCAAGCCAGGGCGACGGCTATTCGTTGCGGATGGCACGTTTCAGTGCCATCACTTCTTTTTAAGTGTGGCGTCAGGCACGGATATGTGTCATTTTGAAATCGATGATAACTCCTTCAATTAAGTTTTATGGAAGTTTTACCTGAAACCAAACTATCTTCATTTTTCACGTATATTAAGCTCGTAGCCTTCGTTTCTGGATACTGTAATATTTTTAAAAAAATAGGGGGCACCAACCTTTTTGGAAGTTGAAGTATTTGATATTAAATCATCATATGATAATAAATTATAAATGTATTACAGTAAAGCAGCTAAATCACTTTGCTGCGGTTGTCTTTAGCTTGTCTTCTATAAAATTTTACACCCGCTCTAAATAAAGATAAAATTTAAACAATAAAAGTATTTATATAGAGATGTTTCTTCTCCTCTTTTAATTACAACTCTCTAATCCTTATCTATAAAGAAATATGCATATACGTCGTAATCACATTTGGGTATCGATAGTGGGTAAATTTTATGTCTCGAAATATGGTAGGTACCTACTTACATAAAAAATATCACCGTGCGTCGTACCACGCTATTTTAAACTACGACAACGGGAAACAAATTCTACGCGGGTGGAACCGCGGGCATCGGCTAGTATCAAATAATCATATAAAATAATTATATATTAGTACTACTATCATTATTATTACTATTTAATCTAACTTAGCAGTTTTTATTTGCGTAGTTTAATTATAAACAATTGAAATTTGTTATGCAAAAATTTTTAGACCCAATTTAATACCTCATAATCAATCAAATTACTAGGAAATGCAAAATAAGTTGAAAAGGTTGAGCACATCTGTATTAAATAAGTCACTTACCTTCCATTTCCACAAATACACTTGTTTCGCCACTTTTTATCGCTTAAAACAACGTGCCTGACCGTTCACGTTAGATTTCACATGTAAACTAAAAGTATTCGAGCTTTGAATACGTAAAAAAATGTCAAAACACTGTTTTCTTTTCCGCATGGCTGAAGACACAGATGAGTGTCATTTAATCGTATGGCGTTGGGCACTGATCAGTGTCACGTTATTTTTGTTCGACGCCACGGCTAGAAGTTAGTGAAATTAGGCATCGCAACGAATCGGTTAATAGTAAATGGTCACTGCCGCCTGTGGACGTCTGCAATACCACAGATTAATACAGATGGGACAGGCCTCGTTGGTCTAGTGGTCGCAAGCGTTACTGCTGAGCATGAGGTCCTGGGTTCGATTCCCAGGTCGGGAAAAGTGTTATTGGGTTTTTCTATCTGAAATTTCTCAGTAGCAGCCTGGAGTCTGGATTTGTGCCCGGTTGATGGCAATAGGCTCGCCCCCTATTACATGGGACTTAAAACATAACTGGCGAAATGTGGATGAACCTGCTACAGGGACACCTCTGCCCAACCCTTCGGGGAAACAAGGCGTGATGTTATGTTATGGGGCATTCCGCAGTTTAGGTATGACGCTACAAGTACGCGGCAGCGAGTGTAACGTAGTCAGAAGATCTAAGAGTCACACGATAGAGAGACAACTTCTAGGTGAATATAAGTGTAGGTAATTAGCGCTATACGACCTAAATTGCACTTTATTGTGTCCTAGTAAGAGTCACTTTTTATTAAATGATTTTGCGGAGTGTCCCATCTGTATTAATCTGTGGCAATACCAGAGAAATCGCAGATGCATTGTCATAGAAAGCTGAAATGTCTTATATGCCTGTAAAAACACCTGTACTCATACTCTTTGCTTGTAATGAGACACACAGATTTGTGTGGATCTTTCCTCAAAAGACCATTTCAGACACTAATCTACATGGTCCCCATATGGCATGACCAAGATTATGTCTGGACTTTAAAAGAGACTGTGACCTCTGAGTTTGTTTCGGCCTTTCTTCTCAGAGTAGTCAGATAGGAAACGCCGAACTCAACTAGCTTATGTTTAATTTTTTTTTAAATATGACGTGTAAAAGTGATTCTGATATCCTATTTACAGAATAAACAATTTCATTTCATTAATTTATTTCAAGTTTTAAAATGGCTTATGGTACTTCGACATTTTCTGTTAAAATTGCATAAAATAAAATTCACCCTATAAAGTATACCAAAACTAAAATTAAAACTTTAAGAGATCACGCGCAGTTTGCGGCCACGACCACGACCACCCGGAATCTTAATGACACATTAGCTGTAACTGGTCGGACGACTGGTCGTGTGGCCAAACATTCTTCTTTGGAGCTTCTGCGACCAAGATTGATGCCAGACGTGCGACAATGCGTGGTCGTGGCCACATTTTGCCTCAGGTGCTTAAAATAGTAATAATAAATCAAGTTACGTGTCCTATAACAGCTTGTTAGCGATTCAAACAAATAAATTGACAACAGGTTCAAGTAAATAGTCTTTTAAAATCCATTAGCTAATCTGCGTTCGCAATTTATTTGCCAAACCTGTAAACAAACACGATTTTTAGGAAAAACAACTGTAAAGCCTACACATAAGGTTCAGTTTGCGCTAGAGCTTATATTTTTTTATGACTTCAACAGTCAGTCTAAAATCAACTTTATTTACACTTGTTTTAAGTTTATGTTTAAGTGGAAATAAAATCAATTGGAAAAAGGATTTAAATAGACCTTAGGTAATCTTGGTTTCTACTTTACTTTAACATGTCTTATACCTTATTTTTTTAATAATAAAATCACGCCTGTAATGCCCGAAGGGTTATGCAGAGGTGTATCTAAAGTAGGTACACCCACATATCGCCATGTAATAAGCTCCATTCTCTGTATACTAACTACCTAATTGCTTTATCAAGGTCCACTTCGACGGCTGGGGCATGGAGTACGACCAATGGCTGTGGGCGCACAGTACGGACGTGTACCCTGTAGGGTGGTGTCGCGCGGTGGGCCATCGGCTCGAGGGCCCGCTGCAGCCGCCGCCGCGCCCGCCGCGCAAACTGCCTCCGAAGCAGCCGAGACGACGAAGAAAACAAGGTACAGCCCGATTTAAACTTTATGGCGGCTTTATGGCGGCCTTTTTTCAACTATGTTGGGGTCGGCTTCCAGTCTAACCGGATGCAGCTGAATACCAGAATTTTACATGGAGTGAGTGCCTATCTGAATTTCACAACCCAGTAACTGGGTAATGCGATACCCCTTGGTAAGACTTTCGGGCTTCTGAGGACCCGTAGCGACTGTCAAAGATCCACGCATGTCAGCCGGGACCAACGACTTTTTTTTTTGGGTGGGTAATTATCAAATAACTTCTCCCGCTCTGGGCGGAGCGAGCGGGTGTGTCAGACTCGTACTGTCTAAAACCCACCCGTGTTCCTTCAGTTGCCCTGTTGCCGGGCTCCACGATCTCCCTTTCTTCGCAACCCCGGCAGGGGAACCAACTACTTAACGTTCTTTCCGAGGCGCAGAGGAGTCTTGGTATGTAAAAATGGTCACCCGTCCACGGATCAACTCCGGCAAGCGTAGCTTAACGTAATAGATCGACCCGTGCGGCTGTTATTATATAGCCAGAAGGTCCTCCAATACTATTCAAAAGCAACTTAACATTGGTGTCAATATACCTTTACTAGTCGAATATGAAGTAACATACTTATGTGTTACAATTTCAGGAATAAAAGTCCCACAACCGCCAAACACGGCAGAGGATAGCTCACAGAACTCAGACATGGGTGATACCAAGAGCATATCTCCCCCTACAAGCGTGTCTGAAGTATCGGCAGATGTCCCATGTCTGCCTGAAATTGACTCCAACCCAGCCAAGATGGACGTCGATACAGAGTCTAAGGATAGCACTGAGCCGTCTGAAGAAAGGCTTGCTGATACGAAGCCGGAGAGTCCGGTAAGTCGATAGTTGCTTCTTATGTCTATGGTCTGTAGCAAATGTATCTGTGGTTCTATTCTCTTTTTTGTGAGCTAAAGTAGCCCGCGAAATTCAAATTTTCTTACGTTTTTCTCCATTTGCAGTTTAGTATTAGGTATTTTGATTAAAATATGATACACAACCGTGACAAATATGGCTTTACAGAACTCATTAGAATCTGCAATACAACTTCTTAAGTTAGAGTAAATTTATATTTGATACGGCCGCGAATTATATTTAGATCAACATACAACCTGATATTGACCTGCAAATTGCAAAAACTAATAAGTTTAATAAAAAACTGTAACCCGACTACGCGAAAATAAAAGTGATCTAAAAAGTACGAAACAAGAAAATATTTCAGACAGAAATCAAGACATAGGTACAAAAATGGTCTAGGTAAAGCCATGGTCGCATGCCTGTATACCACATGGGTGCGAGGAACACCTACAAAATTATAATGGCATGCGACGACGTAATGGCATAAACTTATTTTTTTTATTTTACTAGCTTTTGGCCGGGAAAATATTTCACGGGAACGTAATACCCATACCGGGATTACATACATAATAGCCGAGAAAAAGGTCACTGACTCCTATCGCTGCGCCCGCGTTGCCGTCAACCAAAATTATTTTGTTATGCGAATCTGTGATATCTTTTAAACCATTCATTTAAATGAAATGATGTCAGGCTTATTTTAATCTACATTATGCTCAATTTAATTAACAAAGTTAATTGGATAAGGATTAATATAATACTGGTCAAAATAGCTTCGAAAATAACAATGAAATTTTTATCAAATTCTGAAAGATAAAAATGGTTATTGTGGGTCATCCTTAGAAGATAGACATATGCCATCGCGGACTTTTTTGTTGAACTTTTTAAGATGTACAATACTATAGAACATAAATTTTATGTAACTTTTACGATTTCCGCGGCGCGCGCCAATAAAGCTCCCAGTCGGCATGATTTTTCCGACATCTTCAACAATAATCGTCAAATTTCAACCAATTTACACAAAAATTTAATGAATTTTACACTTAAATCTTCCGCAAGAATCACTCCATCCATTGGTGAAAACCGTTTGAAAATCCGTTTGGTAGTTCTTGAGTTTATTTTATTGCGTTCAGACAGACAGACAGACAGACGCGGCGGGGTAGTTTGTTTTATAATATGTAAGGATACTTTTTCGTTTTAACGCTTGATAAACTTACGACAACGTAAATAAGAGTAATACAATAGGGCGGTAATTAACCTATTTTAAATTCCAATAACAGTGCATAGAGCATTATTACAACGAAACCATAGCGCGATTTATTTCGACACCAACACCATTTATCGAGCTTCGAAGAAATCCAAAATATAAATATTTCGTTGTACTTGTTTTTCTTCATGTGAGTCGAATTACAAATCGTTACTTTTTATTATGATTTGATTAACTGAGTGTTGGCAGCAAACTCACTTTGCTTATTTTTAACAATTTAAACATATTTATTAACTTTGAAAATATGATGTCATGTACATATTTGTAATGTGCTCGTCAAGATCTTTCTTTTGATACCAAACATGTCATGATAACCTCATTTTTTTTTGAGTTGAGAAGACATTTTTTTTTTACGTGTAAAGTCCACCATATTAAATTTAAGAAAAATTTATATAGCCTAATGTCACCGGACATTATTACGAATCTGTTGATATCTCATTCATCAAAATAGGTTCAGTAGTTTAGGCGCTTCGGTGGAACACACCGTAAATACAAACATACATACATAGACTATTAAAATCATAACCCTTCCTTTTGGCTTTGCCGTAGTTGGGTAAAAAAAGTAAGAAAATTTGATATGAAAAATGGAAGTAAACCGTTGGATCGGAAAATGTACCTGTGGATGAGAATTTGTAGTGCCACTTACAAATTGAGTGCTCTGATTTAATTTTACCAATACTTGAATCCAAAATTTTATTACTTTTTATTATGAAAAGGTAGCTACTCACTTTGTCCCTGTTAAAACGCCGATAAAAGCGCGCTGTTGGATTTTCACCTTTTGGCAGTGAGCGAAACCACAGATGAATACAGATTGTTCACTTATCACGGTTTTTGATCAACCTAATTGATCTCATTGTAATGTAAAATTTTATTTATTTCAGAATACACCGACAGACGTATCTCGGAACACACCAACCGATATATCTCAGAACACACATGATCACGCCGACATATCTCAAGATTCAAATCAGAACATACCGGAGCTTTTCCCAGTTGCTTCCATTGAGGATTCAGACCCTGACAAGGTGATACCTAGACTAGTCAATACTTCAGTACCCTTAGATGTCCTGAACTCCGTTGATCCTGAGAACTGGACCACAGCAGACGTTGCCAGGTTCCTCACTGTGAACGACTGTCAACCTTACTGCGTTAACTTCACAAACATCACCGGCCATATGATGCTACAGTTGACGAAAGACGAAATCATCGAACTATTACAAATGAAAGTAGGTCCTTCATTAAAAATTTTCGACCTGATACAACAATTAAAATGTAAAATAAAACAACCTCAATGCAGATTGCTAAGTAGCTTTAAGTAATGTTTATTTGAATAAGCTCCCTTAGTTCTCGTTTGTAAGATTAATGCTTGTTTGCACCTTCACTAAGTGACAGTTAAATGAATCCGTAAATAAAAGTGCAATTTTGGATTTTCAATGCTAGGCTCAGCGCTGAGAGTTGAAAACCCAACAATACACTTTTATTTAGGGATTCATTTAAGTGTCACTTAGTAAAGGTGAAAACGGGCATTAGACCCTAGTTAGAACAGGTGCCCAAGGCGCGCGCCTTGAATTGTATTAATTTCTATTAAACGAATTACATCAAGCGCTGCCGGCCAAGGGCGCGCGTCATGTATCAATCAATCTGCCTAGCCTTTTCCCAACTATCTTGGAGTCGGCTTCCAATCTAACCGGAAGCAGCTGAATACCAGTATTTTATATGGAGCGACTGCCTATCTGACCTCCACAACCCAGTAACTGGGTAATACGATACCCCTTGGTAAGACTGGTTGTCAGACTTTCGGGCTTCTGAAGACCCGTAACGACTAAAAAATCCACGAATGACAGCCGGGACAAACGACTTAACGTGCTTTCCGCACGGAGGAGTCTCGATATGTAAAGATTGTCACCCATCGACAGATCAACCCCGCCAAGCGTAGCTTAAACTTATGGATCGACTCGTGCGCGCGTCATGTAATTCATTATATAGAAATTAATAAAAAAAAGATATTGAGCGCCCAAAACGCAGCGTATTAAACGCGCGCTTCGGGCGCCAGTTATAACTAAGGCTTTAGAAGTTTTTAAAAACAATTGGCCTTTTGAGAACTGACCAGATTTATTGCATATTTGGCACTGACAAAATCATCGAATAACAAACAAACGTTGGAGCCCCAACTAAAAAATTTTAACTAAATTGATGGATCTAGAGTAATTCGCAACCAGTGGCCATTGAAATCATGGAACTATACAAACGTGTAACGAAGTAGCTTTGTAAACATTTTATTCTAATCCCGCCTATATTTTGCTATCGCATAATAGCCGATGTAGTTTTATGAAAGTGTGTAAACACTAGAGTATTTTGTCGAGCATTTCCATGTAATGTAACGTTCTCACGAATGGTACAATACATAAATTACAATTTAAAAAAGCATTTCCATGTATGTATTGTAACGTTCCTGCGAATGCTCGACGTTGCGTTCGACGTAATGCTCACAGCGAGTGAGTATTTACCTGTAACATTTTTTTCTACCTTGCGTTCATTGTAACGACCTGCCGTCGGCCCGCGCACCTCACTCCGCATGTAACAAAACATCGAGCGTCGTGTTCGAAGTGCGGTTCGATAAAATTTAAAAACGGTGAATGTTCGCCGTTCTGTTACAAGTAAATGCTTTAGTCTATACTCACCTTAAAATAAACATATTTTGGTCAGTCACTAATGTTCGATATCAATTTGCGTGTCGTATTGCAGTGTATGTCGTTTATATTCGCCATTATTTAAATTTTCATATTTATTGTTTTTCATTTAAAGTGTGAATGGCTTTGAAATTTTACCGTACCAATGTAGTTTTACTCTTGTAGATTAGTAATGCTCTTATCTTAGCACGCGGGTGAGATTTTTATTGTTCCACAAGTACCTAATGAATAATCAGACCATTTTTAATTATGAAACTATGAATTTAATACATTTGTTCCTTTTGGATCAAGCACTGTATATTGTTTAACTTATTTGTGAACGGGCATGACTTGTGTTATGCAATTGCATTTTTATTTGAAAGTTTTTCAGTTATTTTTTTTTTTTTTTTGTTGTCTACATAAACCGCATTCAGGATTGGGGCTTGAACAGCGTTTGAAAAATTTCGTGAACGCTTAGAGCACTAACACAATGGAACGCCATGGCGACGTCTCTGGCTAGTACTGGTGACTTGGCTACGCGTCGCCAGGTCGTCAGAGTAGTCTCCAGTCTAGAGATGTTACAGAAGTCGTTTTACCGGAACCGGAGGTTTTAAATTTGATTGATCGGAATTGGAACCGCAATCAGAGGCGGAAGTAGAAGAAATATGTTAAGAGAAGGCCTAATGAAACAATAGAAATAAAATTCAGTCTCTTTAATCAGTCAGATATTAGCGTTAACATCCACAAACAAAACAATCAACTGTGACTTCGAGCGCGAGCATGTTTATTCTGCGCCAGGGTAATGATAAACAATCATTACCCTGGCGACGAGTTAAAACTTGTTTGTACGCACTCTAGTCACGTGCATCGCTGCGTTTCGGACTTCGGTATAACTCCGATTCAAAATTATCGGAACCGGAATCGGAGGTGTAAAATTAATCGGAAGTTCCGACCTTTCGGAATCGGAACCGAAGCTCCGTAACATCCTTAGTCTCCAGGTAGGGGCCGGTCGGTCGTGGCTACGCTTCTAAATTAGTGACGTCGCCAGACCATAGCAAAGTGAGTTAACTGTCATACATTTCAATACGAATTGTTTGGATACGTAGCCGGCGACGTCGCCATGGCGTCATAGTGTGTTAGCGCTCATAAGGGCCTGTCAATACCGGTTGATTAGCTCCCTATGATATGAAATGAAATAAAAATGTTTTCGTGTGCAAACTGATCTCAGTATTTCACAAATAATAATATTCAAAAATATAATTATTTTGCCATGTCTTTTTGTGTCCGAGACAAGTTAATTTTAACCTTGATAGTTTTAATTGAATTAAGTTATAGGGTGTTTTTTCCGAGTGAAATAAAATGAGTATTTAATGTACAATACGGCCGATATACTTGGCAGTTCCGAACTTCGCAAAAAAGGCTACGCAATGACATTTTTTAGGAACCAAATGGTGACATGAGGCGAGTGTGAGTGAGAGAACATGCGCGAAAGTTCATAATGCAAGTTATATCGGCCATATTGCAACTTTTACGAACTTCTCCTAAATATTACAAATGTTACTGAATATTTTATAGGAGTGATTAGTTAATAATTGATCATTAAATTACATATTTGTGAATATCATAAAACCTCCAATTCTTCGAACTGCTACTAAAGCAATATTGACTTGGACATCCGTAAAATATTTTTAATCTCATCATTTACAATGACAAAATTGGTGATATTATATCGATATAATTTATTTGATGTGTAGGTAAATCGGTATTTTGTATCAATACATTTTAAAATCATGAATCTTAAATGAATTATCATAAGAAACCATTGTCTGAAATTCCGTTGATCAACCCGAAATTATACAATAGAATTGTAATGGGAGGAAGATTATTGTAAATATAGGAATTATGGCATATTCCTCATTTTTATGTATTATTGTGGAATTATTGTGTTAATTTTAAATATGACCAAACGGAATTTTAAGCTTAGACAAAAAGTATATTCAGTGATAAATACATTGCCTTTTTAGAGACTTACATAAGAATTTAAATCATCTAGTACCATCGGCATAGTATGTGTAATAGTTTGAATGTTCTGGTATTAAAAGCGAAACTATACATAATCCTGTGTTTTTTTTATTTATTTAAACTTTTAATAAACCCTTATTTTTCAGGAGTTAAGTAGTTTAACAGCAGTAGTGTGACCGTCAGACTGCCAAGTCGACGTAGGCATGGAGTTCAAACCCAGCCAACACCTCCGACTTTTCAGATTCATGTGCGTATTGTATAATTATCACTTGCTTCAAAAACGGTGAAGGAAAACATTGTAAGGAAACCGGCCTGCCTGAGAGATATTTCTCGACGGCATGTGAAGCTAAGTGTGAGCTCATGGGCGGCATGAAAACTCTGACACCACGTTAGTCACTAGCCACACGAAAAAGAAAGAAGTAGTTTAGTTACAAACTTCATCCACACTTGTAAGTTGCAGCTTCCGTTTTGGACCGAAAATTAAATACCATGATCATCTTAAAGAATTAAGCAACAAGGTTCAGTATAGCTTTAAATGCTGCTTGAAACTTATCACATACATTCTGTGTATCGTCAGCATTTCACCAGTAAACGTCTTTATTAGTGCTCAAATCTTGCAGAATTTGATTTGTTATTAATCTGAAATAAAAATCACAAATAACATTAAGTCGACAATTCTTAAAATCACTTGAATTTTATTGATTTTGGTGGTTTTTAGGGTTCTGTACCTCGAAAGAAAAAAACGGAACCCTTTTAGGATCATGCATGTATCTGTCTGTCGGTCAGTCTGTCTGGCTGTCCGTCTGTCACAGCCAATTTGCTCCGAATGTAATGGATAATTTAATTATTAAGTTGAAATTTGGTACACATATGTATTTCTGTGACCCAAACACGGACGTGTAACGTAAAGAAACGAATTTTAAATAAGGACGTCACTTTTAGGAGGCACCTAAGAAAATTTAAAAAAAAAGTGATTTGCTAAACAAACCCTTTCATTTGATATGTCACGGTACAGCGTGACATATCAAATGAAAGGGTTTGTTGCAAAGATTTCAATATTTTTTAAAAATAAATACTATTTATGAAAATTGACCATCCCCCCCTTATCTCTAAAACTATTGAGCCTAATATTCTGAAAAAATACAGAGAATGGTTCTTTACTCATAGATACAGGAAATCTATGGTCTTAAAATAAACATGGTAAATCTCTCAATATTGAGCGTACAAACTTACATATGCAGTTGGAATGTATGGGGGAACATGTTTTTCAACTACAATGTTAGGTTTGTTCTTGGGATAAATTCATTACAACTACGGAAACTTTTATTGTGCGTGGTCCGACACGAACTTGGCCGGTTATTAAAGCATCGTATTATATACCTTATAGTCTGCATTTGCACTGTTGATGCATAAAGTGTACAACACAACATGTTTCCAGATCTTTGTGCGTGACATTTATGGTATTCTGAACACCAATAGGTCTCGCACATGTTCACAATGTCCTCGTTCATTCCTAGAATTAAAATGAAGGTGAGAAATATGATCAATACAATCAAAAATCTTTGATTCAGTAGGGTGAAAAGTCTCGAAGGCAGACCTGGCGAAGCGCGGTTGTTTTTGCCAAACAAATGTCAACACTATATTCTTTGAAATAAAGTCGAAAATAAATAAAGTGACATAAATCTTTGACGCACGCGACCTGTTTGGTTTGATGGTTTACCTTTTTTTTAACTTTATTTCAAGTATAGCAAAGTCGATATTTGTTTCTCCAGGTCTGCGTCGACTCTAACAGCGCTAGGTCCAGCAAAAAGAAAACATGTCAAAATTACCTTTATGATTCCCATCCTTGAGTTTCAATTCCGGTGCCAGATCTCTCGCCGAGGTAACATAAAAAGTTCTTAAAATGTCCATTCTGTGTGCTCCCGACATCCCTCGACCCTTTTGATTAGATATGTGCAAATGGCGCGAGAATACACATCGTCGCTTATTTATGTGTATTACGAGTACCCTGAAATAACAACTGATGATTTAGTAGGGTCATAATTGGTGAATTTGGCAAATGCCTAACACGTAACTGACACTTGATATTATAATCATCCTATGGAATTAGTAAGTACTTTCCACAGCCCTTACAGCCTCACCCAAATTACATATGACAGTCCCCCAGTGTTGTAGATGGTTAGAAATGGTGCTACAAACTCCCCAGCAGCACATCTGTTTGTTAAGTTGGAAGAACTTGATGCTATACAATATGTGCCATTCTACCTTTCTCTTTAGACAAAAGCATGTATGAAATGAATATTGTTCTAGTCGTAATAATAAGGGGTCACACTAATGGAACCTACTTACCCTAAGACACATGGCTCAAATGTCAAGCTCATGGGAAAATTTCGAGGGTGTACAAGTTTAGCCTCTTTTATAATCGATGCATAGCCTTCCCAGCACTGCAGAACTATTTCATCTATCTGCGATAAAGCAGGGGTGGCTCCGCAAACTACCAAAATGTAAACATCTGCCAGAAGTTTACATGTCACTGCTCTGAAGGCAACCTGAAAATTACTTTTATGAAAAGGTAGCTAGACTTACTTTGTCCCGGTTAAAACGCCGATAAAAGCGGGCTGTTGTAGTTTCAACTTTTGGCAGTGAGCGAAACCACAGATGAATGCAGATGGTTTACTCCGCAAAAGCATTTTAAATAAAAAGCAACTCATGTAACGACACCATAAAGTTTAATTCAGCTCGCACAGCGCTAATTACCTACAGCTATATTCACCTAGAAGTTGCATTTCTTTCTATAGCTTATCTCTTATATCTTCTGATTTTGACTACATTACAGTCACTGAATTGTCCCAACAAGACGGGCCCGTCGCGTACTTATAGCTTGATACCTAAAATGCGGAGTGACCTATCTGTATTCATCTGTGGCAAAACTTTGAAAATCCAAGAGCGCGCTTTTATATATCCATTAATTTAGATGTCGCTTAGTGTTAGTGAAAACGGTTTTTTTTTCTCCTTTTTATCTACAGTCGGCTGTTTAGCCATAATTAGTTGTGGTCTGGGGTGGAATTTGTTTGATTGCCATTCCAGTGAATAGCACCATCTATGGTGAGGAACAATTCAGTTCCTTTGGTTGAGTTCCAGTATGTGCCATCTTTTAAGGCGTTTTGTGTGGTCTCTGTCTTGAATTAGACCTTTAGCTAATGTTTAAATGGGTATTATGATACTTACATTAGGGCTCATCTGTGGTAAATACACAGGTGTATCTCTCAGTGGTGCACCATCTTGAGCTGCAGCAAGCAGCAGCATCAAACGGGCCTCTCGTGGATCCAACTCGCAGAAGTCTGAACTAGTAGCCACCAAGTGTCCGTGAATAATAAGACATGCCCATCTGCCTGTCACACTCTCTGCATAGTTGTCGAGAGCTTTCTGAAATTAATTAGTATGTTTATCATTTTGTAAAGTTTTAAATAGTACATGAATTCAGGAGAATCTGTTCAGAAGGTAGTATTTTACTTGTCAAATTTTTGTTTTATAAACATTTGGCATAAATGTCCATCGAATGAGTTTAAAAACTTGTTCAAAAGGAGCATAATAATAAAATGCAACAAAATTAGGATTCCAATCAAAATAGATGTATTTCTGCATCATAACGCATTAAAATGTCCTCTAGATTTTTCTAAATTCTGTTTTTGTAAATTATGTTTATGATAGAAATACGACTTTTTAAACAGATGCTCCTCAATTAATGTGAGTGGGTCAGTCATGGATATAAATAAACAAAATAAATAACACTCTATAGTTACAAAGCTTCCTGGAACAGATTGCCATGTAGCAGAATAAAAATTGTTACAAAGCTGCAATTGACATGTAAATATAAAAGCATAATATGAATACAAATTAGAATAGTACCTGTAATTGTTGAGCCTGCGGACACAAAATACTTTGTATCAAATCCAGTACCAATGTTGGAAGGGGACTGGACAACGCATTAGGATCCAAGGACTCTAACAAGTAATCCAGGATGGGATAACATTGTCTCAAATCTCTTTTAATTTGATCTATATTCTTAAAATTTTCCAGCTCTTTCTTTCCGATGCAGAAAACCATGGCATCATGGATGCAGGATAGGAGAAGTTCTAGATCACATTCCAGTCCTCCTGTTGCTATGCCGATCAATGTTACGCTGAAAAGTTTCATTATTATGTTGAAAAGTTTACATTATTATGCTGAAAAGTTTACATTATTATGCTGAAAAGTTTACATTAAATACATTATTGCTGAAAACTTCAGTTACTAGGTTTAAAAAATCTTTAGTGTCATATAGCGGGAAAAGTCTGTATATGCTAATTTAAAATTATATAACTAACGATTTTTATTTTCATAATGTGAAAAGACAACCAAGCGACCAAGCCATTTGCCATTAAAACCTGTTGTGAATGAAAATGTTAACATACCTTTTACAATATTCTTTCCAAAGAATTGCTCCATTATCAACTTGAGTCTCTATCATGGATAAATTGTGACATTTACTGAACATATTGATCCCATGGAGAGAGGCTATGGTGGAGAATTGTACCTAAATGAAGAATGGGATAGTTCGTTAGTTAGTGTCAGGAAGTATGTTTGAAGAAATCAGTTTACTAGACAGTTACTACTGTAAATTTTTAATTTATAGCAAAAAAGAAACTACGTTTTTATTTAATTTTTGGGTACGGTTCTTATATTTAATTTTATCTGAATTTTGTTCATGTTTACTTACACTTTCATTATTACCGCGTTTTCTTGAAAATATGGGAACACCACTTTCAGTGGCTACAGCAATTACGATAACAGACATTTCAATATTAAGTTACAATATTTAACTTTAATACATTTTCAAATAGAAGTTTATCAAAGTTGCAAAAGTTTTAATGAAGTTTTAAAAGTTTATTAACCCCTCAGTTCACTCAAATGACATTGACATTGACCGTCCAGTATTGCCAGAACTGATGCCAAAAACTCCACTAATATTTTAACTATACTCCACTAATATTGATAATTTTCATTCCTTTTACTTTACAAGTACCAAACCCATTGTATCGTAGTTATTTGATGAAAGTAAAAAAAAAAACTACAAAAGGGTTCAAATAACACATAATGTTTTTCTTATATTTAGGTAAATGTATAATATGAAAACAGGCACAGTGAACACACACATTATTACCTAAGTTAAATTCATTTTGTCTATATAATATAAAAATGAATCCCTATTTCCCTTGGTCACGACATCACGCTAAAACGGCTGAACGGATTTGGATGAAATTTGGGATATGGATAGACCTTGACACGGAGAAGGACATAGGATACTTTTTATCCCGATATTTTTATGGGATCGAGACTTATGCGGGTGAAACCGCGGGCGCAGCTAGTATAATATATTATATAAAATAAATATTATCATTATATGTTATTATATAAAATTACATGAAAAGTAGATTATTTAAGTACCACCATTTATTTATTATAGGTATCGCTATCGTTGTTTTGTTTATTTGTGAATGAGGTATTTCCAAGCTTAAAATCTAGTGGAGTAGGTAAGATCAAGTTGTACCCATTATTTTATATTCGTAAGTACAGGTGAGTAAAACTCTTTTTCTCTAATATATAAAATAAATAACTTCTTTATAATAACTATAAATTAATTACAGGTACGATAGATTACGGTTGTCATATTTGAACAGATTGTTGATTTTCTGGATCCGGTGTAGCTGTAATGAAACGAAGGAACAATTTAGGACCATTATCTTAAAAACACGTACATTTTTTTTTAGTTAATGTTTGTTACTTACAGTCATCTTTGGTGAGCAATTTAGGACCAGCAAGAGCAATGAGTAAAGCTCCTAGGGGAGCTGATATCATTACACTTAAAACACTGACAGCTAAGATTGTCTTGGCATAGTATTCTTCATCTTCTTTTGCAGCACCTGATGTTTGTCCACTTTTAACTAAGTCCAAAGCAGCTGGTCCTAATGCTGCCTGGGAATCATAAGTGTATAAAATTAAATGTAGATCATCGAATGGGTAAAACAATTTAAAGGAATGGTTTTAGAGTGTACCTACCAGTAGAAATTGGTATGCATTAAAAAAGGTCTGGTCTGAAATACCTGTACAGTAGCTTTCGCTGTCCACGTGAGACCGATGAATATTTTCTCTTTACTATTGAGACCACAGCCAAAGCTCACAAAATACGTGGCGACACCACGTATTACTAGACAGGTAACGAGGCAAATAGTAGCCATTTTTATAAGTTGTGGATCCAAGGCACTAATCTGTTGACAAAATAAATTATTGTAATTAAAACTCAAGGTCCATAATACAATGTGTATAAATGCATTACTTACCGTAACTTGAGCTCCTGTGAATGCAAATAATATGGGCTCGAAGAATATCCACAATATTCTAAAAATATTACTGACTGGATTTTTATTTACAGGCCAGCCCTGTTTCTCCCAAAAGTATGCCGCTACGAATCCTGACGATACTATGGCCATGGGACCTAAAAGTAATAATTACATTGTAGAGGTAACATTTATTTACGTTTCAAAATTCAGAGAGCTTAAGGAACAAGCAGCGCCGGCCCTAGCCCCTGATCAGGGTAAAACGAGATTGTCTTCCAGCGCCCTTTGATCGACGCTTTCACTTCACCTAAATTCTGCTTCAGTTTCATGAATTTAAATTAAATTAAATATCTCTAATGATTAAACTCCTGTTTGTTTAATATTAAGAATACTTTTACTGCTATATAATTAAATTAGTTTTTGATGTTAATTTCAATTAGTCACTAAATAATAAAATACTCCCGAGCCTCTCAAAAGGCGCCATCAAAAGTTATTTTGCGCTGAAATTATTTTTCGCATTTGGGTTTTTGGCGTCCTTTGCCATCTTGTGTCGAGAGCGACCGCTCCACTCGCTCTACCCCAGAGCCGGCACTGGGAACAAGCTTTAAGAATATTTACCTGCACCACTCCATCCAATCATGCTCGATATAAAATATGAAAAAAGGCCTCCTAAGAAGAGAGCTAAGAATCTTAATGGCACTACGTAAGTATCTCCTTTTTCGGGAATAACTGACATCATTGCGCCCCAAAGTGATCCGAGGGCTACACCAGCAATAATGGATAATGGCCCCTGAAAGTCAAAAGAAAATAATATGTAGGTACTTAAGTAAATTGTCAAAAACATAACTTGAGTTTATTTTTTTGTCATTAATTGTATGTTTGTGGTTAACTTATCTATGACAGCTATGAATATGCAGGGATCTCAAGAAAAAAAGGAACAAACATTATATTATTTTACCTTAATGATATTAAAAGTGGCAGATCCTGTTGAGAACATAGCGTTTAGAATAATGGCGAAGATAGCAACGCTTATGGAGTCATCCACCGCAGCTGCAGCAACGACAATTGTTGGGATACCCTTAGAAACTCCATAGCCAACGTCACGCAACCTGAATAGACATGGGACAACCACTGCTGGTGACACTGAAGCTATCATTGAACCTAGAAGGAAGCCTGAAACAAATTGATGAGCATTAGAGACTGTTGTGTAAGTAAATGTAAGCAAATACGAGTTTATGTGGTGAAGGGCTTAACTAGGAAGAAATATACGTGTCTAGTGTGTCTACTCAAAGGACCAAAAAGTACCTACACTAGAGGGCTAAATAAAAACTTGTATACCCCATATCCAAGGTAACTGCAAGAGGTAATGTGTGCTGACGGATATTGCTACGCATTCCACCAACCACGGTAAGAGACCTAGTTGCAACACGGCAGCGTAGTGTTTCCTTAAAACGGCTGCATCTAGACCAAGTCCAGCTCTGGTTAGGATAATGACCAACGCAATTTTCCTGAAAAGTTTGATAAACATGAACAATAATAATTACAGATAGTTAATTGATTAAGGCGTGACCTTGCGGAAATCCATTATAAAATGAAGATGTGGATTTCTTTCAGGGTCTTTTTAAGACTGTTTAGAAAAAGCTAAGCGGAACAGGTTACTAAATATATCCACATGATTATTTAATAATAATTACGATAAGAATCTGGGCGCTCACAACAAAGACCGCTAAAGAGTGAACAAAAAGGAACATTTACCTCAAATCTTGATTCAACTTTCTGTTAGAATCCGTCATATGCACCAGCTGAAGATTTTGGAAGGCTATACCAGTCAGCAGCATGCCTATTAGCGCTGGCAATGTTGTGATCTTCAGCCATATCCAGCCTATTAAGTACGCGGAGATGACTAGTAGAGACATACTAAGTAGCTCGCCATTTAATCCTATCGACTCACCAAGCTCTGCATACAGGATACCCCATGTGAGAAGGACTGAAACCAGAATAAAATCGTATTGTTCCATATAGAAGGTATTATAGAAGGTGGTCGTCATATCATCGCCTTCCATTGTCAAGATATTTTTTGAGAAAATTACCGTCGACTCATGATCGTAGTCACAGGTCAGGTACTTTGTCAGGTGCTTTCAATAGAAGTGCATCAATATCAGAATACACAATAATTTTAACATGAAGGTATAATGTTGACAATAGGTGTGAGTGACTTAGATAAACATAACTTTATTAAATAAGCTATGATAAGGTCACAGCAGCTTCCTGCGCTGGCACTGCCCGCATTCTATAGCCGCACTTGGCCCTACTACATATATTCATATTAAAAAAAAAACATGAGGTGAGTTTTCTTTTCAGTGTTTTGGTTAAAGCGTGATATTGAACATGTAAACAGAGATAAAATAGATCTCGTGGATAAGCAGAACAGTAGATATCTAATCTCTCGTTATTTCTAAGCATGTTTAGTTACATAATCTTCTTTACATACACAATAAATTACGTGAACTGTAGAAAACAAAACTTACAGAACATTATAATGCTGATTTGTTGTGCCGATTGTCTGTAGGTTGAAAAGAACGGAAAGGGAAAAACTTTTGACCACCATGACGGTTGCCATGATGATGTTGAGTCTTTTTGATGACATCGTAAGCACAATTTCTCCCACCATCTGCAATTGTAATAGTTAAATATAAAATACAGAACTTTAAAATAATTGAATATTGGGGTAAAAATAATATTTCACCTACCTATTATGACTTTTTTGATTTTTGCCATTGTCATCTGTAATAATAATAAATATTAAAATAATTAGTACCTAATATACCAAATGTGTGTATGCATAGCATGCAAATAGACAGAAAGACAGGCAAACAGATAAATCCAGAAAACGAAAAAGGGTTTCAGCAAGAAAACAAATAAGACAATGAACATACACAGAGTAGTAAACAAATGGAGACTTATGTGTAACTGCAAACGTAACGAAGGAAAGCGGCTTTCTTTCTTGCAGAAAATTATAATACAAGGTAAGGCATTACACACACCATCACATTTATTCAAATGTGATGATATGTGTGTACTGCACTCAATTTCTTTACTACTTGTATCTAAGCGAGGCGTGCAATAAAGTCCCCAGCTTACAACAAAGATTTGTTTACCTACGAATGTATATACCCGAACACCTATAAACAGTAAACACATAAATGAATGAGACATTTATAGGTACGACAAGACACATAGTTAGATAATACACAAAAAATAAATAAAAATAAAGTGTTTGTCTGACCTGGAGTTTCATGATTATGTTCCATATCTAAGTCTATGTAACCAAGGCGTTTCGCTGAAAACATTTCGACGAAAATAGGTATATTGAAAACACTTAAAAATTAATTTACCTACACGTGTCTAACGCGTATCACAAGATCACAACAATAAATATAATTTATTATGAAATAGTTCCTAGATAATTATATGATAAGACTATCTTATGTA
The DNA here is from genome assembly GCA_916610215.1 of Omphaloscelis lunosa. Lineage (NCBI taxonomy): Eukaryota > Metazoa > Arthropoda > Insecta > Lepidoptera > Noctuidae > Omphaloscelis > Omphaloscelis lunosa. The sequence goes on from OU744247.1 coordinate 8,986,525, forward strand.
ATATAATTGGTGCATAAGATGCATAGAAAAAGGTATAGGTTATAAACTTACCTATAAATAGTGCAATTATAGATAAAAATTAAATAATTATTAATCAAAAGTATTAATATCGGACGGGGTAAATATGCTGAAGATGATTAAGTATCTTTATGGTAACGTGACAATACACATTTATGTATTCATTTGGTCCTTCGAGTCGATCATTTCAAGTTATCATTACTTATTGAGCTCTTGTTTAAGGATTGTATAGATCGTAGAATTCATATTAAAATAAGCAGAAAATGTTTTTTTCTTGTCTTCCTATACACCGAAATAAGTACAATTAATTGGACCGACCGATATCAGACTTTTTTAAACCCTATCTTAAAATCAAACTGTAGGTACTTGATGGTCCTGTGGACTTTCAGGGTTGTTTTCGGTTCCAACTGTACTGCGACCACTATAGGTCTAGCTTAAACACCGTTCGTTACAATCCATATCTATGCGCATTTTTTTCGTAACCGTTTCGTAAAGGGCTTGCTACACGGCAGTCAACCGCGACCCAACAGAGGTGACCATGGTGGTTTAAAACCGTGGAGTTGGTGGTTTACGACAAAATTTCAAACAGCTCTGCCTGTCGCCAATTCTGCCTGTCCAATGACTCATTCACAGTATTGACGTAGTATTTGAACTCACAGTGATTCATGTTCCTAATTTCCTAGCCTTAAGGGCTTGCTACACGGCTCCAACCGCGTCCCCAATTTGGTTGGCGACAGGCAGAGCTGTTTGAAATTTGGTTTTATACCACCAACTAAACGGTTGAAAATCACCAAGGTCACCTCTGTTGGGACGCAGTTGGCGACCATTTAGCAGGCACTTTACTGTAAGTTTACTACAGGTTTTAGGTGTCACATCTGAAGGTAAGATTGATTAAACATTGTAATTTGTAAAGCATACTTTGACTTGATAATTATCTACACCCGTGACACAAGTTTTGTTTAGGTGGTAATATGGGATTGGACACCAGGATATATTTTTTAAATAGCATAACATTACGCCATCAATATTCAGAATGTATTAAACCAATTAGCCTTCGTAGATTATTTGAAGGCCTTCGACAGTATCAAACACTCCGAAATATTAAAAATCTAAGAACTGGAACAGCAATATTTAGACCTTTAAGAAATATATCAACGTAATATAGCAACGCAGACATCAAACTTCATTCTACAGGACCTTAGTTTAGGATACAAAAGGGTGTTAAGCAAGGTGACCCACTCTCTTCAAAATTATTCACAAGCACTCTCGAGGAGAAATTTAGAACACTGGCAGCCTCATAGACGACCAAGGGCACTGAAGTCAGCAGCAGGAGGTTGACTATCCTCCGATTTACTGACGTCATAGTTCTATTTGCCCCCATAGCTCTACGAAGCTAGCAGCTCTGCGAACTACAGACTATGCTTCAAGACCTAAGCACGGCAAGCCTTACGGTTGAACTCACGATGAATCGGCCTAAAACAAAAGCCATGACCAACAGCACTAAGCGTAGGACCGAGGTAAATGGGCAGGAAAAACATTATGTCGATGAGTAGATCTCTGGAAGGGAACACCGGGGTGGCTTTTAGTCAGTTAGTTTCTTTCGAAAACATGCAATAAAAGCAAATAGATAGCCCCATCGAAAATATCTGGATAAGTTACAGGTCCATGAAAACACTAATGAAGGGGGATCTACCGTGAAGCGAAAAGTCATCGAATATGTATCCTGTCCGTCCTAATTTACGGTGCTCAGATCTGGTCACTCACTGACACCGAGTCACAAAAGCTCCGACTTGGGGTTTGCCAAAGAGCAATGGAGCAATGGAGTGCAGCATTCTGAGCGTAAAACGAAGTGACAGAATACGAAGCACCACGTTGTACTCCAAAACGGGGAACCTAAACGTAGGCAAAAAGGCTACGGATCACGTCAGCCGCATGCATAGTGACCGCTAGGTAACAGTCCCCACATGGTGGGTGCCTGAGGTTGGATGGCACCGATGAAAGATTTGACGAGACGACTTAGATGGGTACTGCAAGGGTTGGACCGAGGTGGCGCTGGAAAAAGATGCCTGGTTGGATTTGGGGGAGGCTTTTGCTCAGCAGTTGGACAGTGTAGGCTAAGCCTACGTTCACACGGATGTAATAAAATCGCGGCGACTTTTTTCGTGCATTTTATTTTCGATGCTCTGCTTAGCGACGAGAGTAGAAAATCCAACGCGCTGTGATGAGAGTGCGTCCCACCGCGTGATAAAATCCCGCGCGATTTTATTACTTCAATGTAAACGTCGGTTAACTAGAAAAAAGAAATACGCCTGTATTTCCCTAAGTGATAGGTAGATACAAGTGTTTAAAAGGGTAGTAAAGGTGTAGGTACACATTTATTTAGCGGGTTACGTTGAAGTCCGAAATAATAAATAAAGAGCCAGCTCAAGGCTATAACCAGGTACAAATTCAGACTCCGGGCTGCTATGGAAAAAGTCATAATGTAAAAACCCAGTAACAGTTTGTCCGACCAGGAAATTGAGCCCAGGATCCACATTTAGCAAACACGCTTACAACCACAGTACCAACAAAGTATGGATCGGTACTTTCGTAGTCGTTAGTAAATAGTTTGAACATGACCCTCCAACTACCTAGAACTTGGAGGTCCATGTTCAAAATATTAACGTCTCCAAGTGAATGGTGAGTGCAGTATGGGGTTATAAGTAAACCGAAGAACGCTGCTCAGTTCATCATCTTGACATGGTCTAAGTACTTTTAACTAAGTATATCCATATAAGAGGCTTCCCTGTTATTTTCTGGAAACCTAAATCTGATGGTTATAGGCGATCTAATACTGCATTCTTCTTAGGTAAATAGTTCGAAATTAGTATCAAACAGTCAAGTATTGGTCAAGAAAACATGAAAAAGGAGAAAAAGCTAATAAAATCGTAGGTGTATTCTACATGTACGTACCTCTGCCTTCGCCCTTTATATTTTAAAATATAGTCGTGATGTTAGAATATAGATAGTGATAGGTACCATCGCGGAAAGCCATAACTAACCATGGTAAGGACTATTCTTGCTTCTGCAGCGCTCGGCCGCTATAGAACCGGGGCGGTAACAGATGTGGTAATCGTGTGCACGGGATTCTTTTTATGGGCTTCCGCGATGGTACAACAATAGACTATTTTAAGACATTGCTGATTGTAGCTGTTGTTTGTCTTGGTCTACATAAAAAAGACAACCAAAATATTTTTTTCTAACTTACCACTTGTAAAAGAGTACCAAATAATTTCATCTAAACAATAAACTTTAATAAAAATATGGATAAATTTAAAATATGGTTTACTGAGTGAAAAACTAAATGTTACACCGATTTATGCATTAAAAACGCTTTATACGAAATTCTAAAATACCGCAAAAAAATAATCTGCTCGGTTTCACTTTTGTTTTACAACTAAAGTAACCGTCATGAGAAGCTATAAATTTTGTAAACAAGTGTTCAGGAGTTCACAACATTTGGACCAACAAAAAAAATGAATTTGTTTAAGATTTAATAAATTATTAAGTAACAAATATTGATTAACATATATTATTTAAGAATAATTATTCGTCAGATTCAGATGTTTCCATTTCTGTGTCAGAATCAGTGACATGTATCACGAAGCTGTCTACAGTTTTATCAATCATCTCATCGATTTTGGAATAAAAATTATCGTCTTCCTTGATAACATGCTCCACACAACGCTTCCAATTTTCCGAAGTAATCTGCTGCAGTCCCTCTTGTAATCATTGTTTTACCTCGTCAAGTTTAAAATTTGTATTTTGTTTACAATCCCTGCGACGGACGCGTTCCGGTACCAAGAAACACAAACGATAGCGCTTTGCGTCGTTAAAATATGATCCGACTAAATTAAATAGGTTGTTACTTTCATATAACCCGTCTATATTTCATGTCGATTGAATATGGTCAATTTATTATTATCTCGCAGTATAAAATGTTTACTTAGTAAAAGGTGTTTGTTTACATAATTTATAGCTTCTCGTGACGGGTACTTTAGTGTCCAGTTGTTAACTTGTACAACGTTTACGTTATGGGAGAAGGCCGCTTAAAGTCATAAGTCAACAAGATAAATAACTGAAAATATGTGGTTCCTATCGCATGTGATAAGTTTATTTGCTCTGGCAACACTAGAAAATGTAAGTTTGTCACCAGCTAACCACGAGAGTTTTTTTTATTTTTTACCTACTTTATGTACTGAGTTATGAATAGTTTTCCCGTACATATTTTAAAATATTAATTCTAAATAAATTATCTGGTTGCAGGTAAAAAAAAAAAAAAAACTTGGATAGGTACATAACCTACCAAGTCACCTACTTACGTCAATGAGGTAAAGTCCGTGAACTTATTAATCGGAGATATTATTACCCATTTTGCCAAGAAACCTTATCGCGTTACCTTACAGATAAGATAAATATTGAATTATTGAGTTTTGAGCATCTGCAAACAAACAGCTGTTTTGACAGTTTTCTACTTTGTTGTTTGTTTATTTTTGCCGAGGTGTTGTTATTCGTAATTTCGTACAGTTTTATTGACAAGGAAATGTAAATGTACTTCTAAAAGGTTTAATTTAATACTTACGGCTCTAAAACATTCATGTTTACGAAAATATTAAAGAATATAACCTCAAAATGTGTTTGTTTTGTCTGCCTGATAGAATAATTATCTTACAAATTAGCAGAAAATATATTTTGTTGGATATAATGCAAGTAAATACTTACCAAATAAAAACCTGCGATGAGCAGTTTATACTCAAGTTACTCCATTTATTTAGTTTTGTTTACCACAAAAACAATGCGTAGGTACATACCTACGCAAATAAACTACTTTTCCAAATAAATTAAAAAGTGTTTCAAAGTACGATTTCAAGTGACTTAATAATATAATTTATGAGCATACAAATAAAAGGTAATTATGTATTTTAAATAATGGTTAATTAGCATTATTTTATTCTAATAAGCATATTAATAAGAAATAAGACAGGCACATGAGCATAACAAAAGTGACCAATGGGCAAAGTTAATGACTAATAGTTTGAAAAGATGTCGCTAGATGCCACTAACATAAATAATAAAAATCTTGGTTTTTCAAAAAGCTTTCTTGATCGACGGAAAAGAGGTAAATAATAAATTTAATTTCCGATTAATAAAGATTGAACATGTGTCTTATAGGACGTAGGTAATAAAGAGTGGGACTATTAGGTAAATAATTGTTAATACACCACATTGTTTCTTTATTTACCAATAAGCTTATAAGTACCTATCTCTACATTGTTTACATTCCAGATTCTAATAGAGATTGTGATGTTATTGTTAACTTTATCTCTATGTTTCAACAAGGATTAATCGAGTTTGTGGGTTAAACTTGCACAACCCTTTAAAAATATGACTTATCTTTTAAGTAGGTAGAGAAAAAAGAACCAATATTTTTCAGTTGTTAGGTATCATAAAAAAACCTCCATACTTTTTTTGTGATCAAACTCAAAATTAGCTCTTTTGAAATTTCAAGGAGTCGATCAGTTAGTCAGAAAGCTGAAACTAGTTGTCCATTCCAAAACGTAGATCTCCATGGAGGACTGGCGAGAAACTCCAAGGACGCTCTTTGAAATCAAGATATTTCGAAATACTGGGTACTATACTGTACCACACCTGGTCAAAGGCCTCCCCCAAATTCTTCCAGCTAGTCTTATTCTGCGCCAACTCGAACCAGTCCTCATGGTGAGCATTCAGGCCCAGTCCAGAGGCATCTCGCCACATTTTCAGTGTCGCCCCCAGCGTCCATCTTCAGGCACCCATTTTGACCCATTGCGTGAAGATATCTTTTGATTATTTATTTATTTAATACTTTAAGCACATAAATGTACAGAGGCGGACATAATGCCATAGGCATTTTCTACCAGTCAACCTTTGGGTGAAGCAGAGGCAAACAGTGGTCGGTGCAATATCGAAAATTGTTTAATCAACCTAACCTACCTATTAAATTCAATATAGAATATTTAAAACCATGGATTTTTTCTGCAAAAAGGGTTACATTACAGGAAAGAATAGAGTACGAACGAGAAAAATAGTGTGATAGTGTGCTAATCTGAGGGCTCATACACAAAAATGCGAATTCGCATCACATTGCAAAAATCTGCGAGCTCGCAGATTTTTACAATGCGATGCGAATTCGCAGTTTTTGAGAGCCCTTAAACAGTTCATTATAACGAACTAGCTTCTGCCCGCGACTCCGTCCGCGTGAAAATGGCCCTCGAACCACCACACTCGCATAGTCGCATCCTATCCCCCCCGTCCACCGGCGGTCCACGCTATTACTTCATTTTCGCCTAGCGTTCTTTCCGACTTTTAGGATTCTGTAGTCAACAAGAAACCCTTATAGTTTCGCCATGTCCGTCTGTCTGTCTGTCCGCGGCTTAGCTCAGAGGCGCTTAGTACTAGAAAGCTGTAACTTGGCCTGGTTATAATTTTTTAGGGTAACTCCCGCCTACATGTAAAGTGGAGATGTTTTTTTTCTCTCGTCTATCCCATGGTGTGGGGTGTCGTTGGAAAGGTCGTTTAAAAATATTGCGAGTGTGTGTCAACCATTTTTGGATTCAGGGATCCGTTTGCGAAATATTAAACATTAAATTCCAATTTTTGGTTAGAATCAAGTGTCCCCCCCCAGCTAAATGGTTGGTATCGGATATGTAAAAAAATTCACGGCAGTAGTAGATATGTTTAACGAAATTAAAATGAAAACTACACAGCTAAACAGGCTCTACAAGTTAACGAGTAAGACTCGACCAACTTACATTAGCAGTTATAAAAACATGTTCTGCCTTACATTCCGTACGAACATGTTTTTCAATTACAATTTTAAGTTTGTTCTTGAGATAAATTCATCCCAACTGCGGAAGCCTTAATTGTGCGTGGTCCGATACGCACTTGGCCAGTTTTTTTTTTATTTTTGCTCGGCTGGGTAATAGAGTGATGTTAAATAGCCTATATTTATCCTCAAGAATTGGACTAACAAACCCAAAAACAATTTTTCAATCCGACGGCTATAAGTTCTAGATTACCTCCTACATACAAACTTAGAAACAAACAATACCTCTTTATAATATTAATAGCATCAATAGGTAAGCTAGACATAGAATCCTAGATTTGTTTCATCTCCGGGAATTATATCAATAAGAAATGATTTGGACCCATCGATTTACAACAATGGTCATATCTTCTAACAATATTTTAATGGCGCCATTTGTTATGAAAGAATCTAAAGAAAGAAAGGATAGAAGGAGCAATGAACGCAAGTAAATTATGTTGGTTGGCTACCGTATAGAGACAGGGTCAACAGCAGTTTGCACTGTGAATCGCGATCAAGAGGGGCATTTTACTTTTCTCTGCGTGTTGATTTCGCGTCGTTTGCCGCTACACCGCTGCACTGACAGCGCGCGCTTTTGCGTTCTATTTATAAATACTTAACTTTTTTAAACTTCTTTTCTTTAAGAGGATTCCTCAATGAGGTAATAACAGTTTTTTATTTCAAAAAAATTGTGTTCTGTGCCTGTGATAATGTGTGTAATGAAGTGCGGGATAATATTGTCTTTAGTAATTGTGTCCACGGAATTAGGCAAGTATTTATTAAATCATCTATTAAGTAGGTGTCCTTTCACCAAGTCTCCGATGAATAAAATCATAACTGTCTATAAATGTTTGATACGGTTTTTGTTTTGTACCTACCCAGCACACCGTTAGGTAGGTACTCGTAGGTATGTATAAAATAAAGACCGACTCTACAATTCAAAAGTGACTACGCAAATACAAAAACACCAGACGTTTCCCATGAAATTCATTTTCCCATTGCTATAGGGTAGATATCTGTAATTCTGTACCGATCTCCAGATCTCCACCGGTGTTTGCAGAACCCGACGTCACTCGATTGTTACCCTATATAGGTTTTGCACAAACTTCTGAGACTCAATCAATTAGCCAACATCAGAACAAAGTACCTGAGCGACCGAGCTCTGCTCTGGTGAAAATAGAAAATTCTCATTTAATAGAGGATAGTTCACACTGATCCCATATATAGTACATACTAATTCCATGCCGCCATGATAGTATGTAGGTACTTCACTAATTCCACGCTGCCATGTCATTATTCTAATGTCATTATTCATTATCAATACGATCATCAATTTTTAAATTTTTTTTTTTTCGTTTTCAAGTTCTCTTTATATTAAAATATGTGTTTAGGTAAAGGTATGTTTCTATGGGCCTGTGTCGCCTGAAATAAATCTTATTATTATTATTAGAATCTTGTTCTAAACTTTGGGCGACCGAGCTCTGCTCGGGTGAAATTACGGAGAAAACGAATTGTCCCTGATATGACACCTAGCTAGATCGATTTTCGCCCCCGTAAATCCCTATATTGCAACTTTCATCGAAATCCTTAGAGCCGATTTCCAGAACGTATTTACAAATATATTTATGCAAATATTGCTCGTTTAATAGTATAGGATTAACAAGCGCAGGTTCAATGGTTTAGCCACTATTACCATAGCCACGGCCATCACTAATAATACGGTTTCTGCTTAATAATACTTACATGCAATCAAGACTGATTTTCCCATCTCTAATATTGTTCGCTGACAATCCGAGGAGAAAATATGGCTCAGTTAATTGGCTTACATACAAATTGTAATGTCCTCTTCATCTTAATTACTTGGCCATCGAGGCGGATCGAACAGGTGGCCGTATTTACATAATGATGGAAATAAATACAACTTAAATCCAAGAATAATATTCTTGTTTATAGAGTAGGTGTACAGTCACGACCAAAAATATGCAAACACTTAGCAAAATTCAAAGCTTAGTGTCAATTTAAATAACGAAAACAACATCACGTGACGTCTGTATTTCCCGAAGTAAATTTTACTTATATTCAGACTATGGGTTCGATTCCCAGGTCGGGAAATGTGTTATTGGGTTTTACCATCAAGAATTTTTGGCTTATTGGTGACTCGACCGAATTAACTCTAAAATATTTTACCCTAATCACATCTGTGCGCCAGTGTACTTTACTACTACGTATTGCTGGACTTGTCGATTCGTCTACAAATAAATCTAATTTTTGCGAATCGCCTCAAGAAAAACTAATATTTGTTAAAATGGTCGATTCGCCCGAATTCGAGCGAGTTAATTCGGGCGAGTCACCAATAAGTCGAAGTTCTCGAATTTGTCTCGCGCTGTTGCGCAACGTTGCCGAACATGTTGAGCGTCTCGTGTTGTGCGTTAATTGTTAGCGGATACTAGGCTTTAGGTAAACAATTAATCACTGTATTGATGTGGTTGAACAACCACAATAAGGTACTGACTTGCTTGACTAGACTCATACAAAAGCTCAAGTGTGACTCAGTCCTACACACACCGTAAACAGGTAATATAAAGTCAGCATAAAAACAACATATTTTGCATCTCATTACAAGTCGTAACATAAACCGTTTGACCGGTATAACTAACAGAACAGGCTATTTGCACTACATAACTGTGAAAATACTAAGAATTTTTATAGGCCGCTATATATACACGGCTACATAACAAGCTATACATTTACAGTATAAGTTGATGTCGCATTAGCAATATCCTTCAAAATGATTCAGATTATGATTGATCGTATGTTACGCAATTAGGGTGCTGGTGCTTCATCCGATTGCAATTTTCTTCAAGTCGTCTAAATTACTTAGCAGAGGGGGTGACTAACCAATGCAGGGGGTTGTACTGAGTCAATACAAAATTTCAGTACTACCGACGAATATGAAAGGAATGGAAAAGAGAAGAGATTGTTTGCTTTGTTGAATCTGATAGAACGCACGTATTTAGAGATTTACCACGTTATTATAAAACCATAGAATTCTTATAGGTTTTCCTATAATCTATGAGTAAAGAATCATACTCTATATTTTTTTTCAAATTTTAGGCTCAGTAGTTTCGGAAATAAGGGTCAATGATCAATTTCCATCAATTTTCTTAAATATCTTTGAAGTATTTAAACTAAAATTATTTAAAAAAGAAATTGAGACCCTTTCATTTGATGTCACACAATACAGTCCACAAAACTTTTCTTTTTTAATTTTCCAATTAGCTCCCGAAAAGTGACCCCAAAAATTCATTTATTTACGTTACACGTCTGTGTTTCGGTCAAAAATGTTATAAAAAGATTATTCGGTATTGTGTTTTTAAAGTTTAAGATAGTTAATTGATTCAGGCGTGACCTTGCGGAAATCCATAATAAAATGATGATGTGGATATATTTAGTAACCTTTTCACGTACGTTTTCACCTTGTAACGTTATCTACTCTCATATTGCAAAATTCAAATTAAAAGCTTCAAAACGAGTGTAGATTGACAAACTTTAAAAAAAAAAAAATGATGATGTGGATATATTTAGTAACCTTTTCCGCTTAGCTATTTCTAAAGAGTCTTGAAAAGACCCTGGAAGAAATCGACACGTGTTTCACCTCTGAACGAGGCATCCTCAGGATGACGATTAACTTGTCGTGAACTCGAACACGGCGTGTTGCCACACCAAGCACCAGGGTCTTTTCAAGACTCTTTAGAAATAGCTAAGCGGAAAAGGTTACTAAATATATCCACATCATCATTTTTTTTTTTTTTTAAATTTGTCAATCTACACTCGTTTTGAAGCTTTTAATTTGAATTTTGCAATATGAGAGTAGATAACGTTTATTACAGTTTGTGAAAGTCTAATACCTAGATAATGATTCTAGTCCATCGCAATTTGAAGTTGTCTTTTTATGCTTATAATCTCAAAAACATATCATCGGCTACTTTCACTTGATCTGCTCTGCTATCAATGCGAAATTAACTACCGAGTTTTTTAGCACAAGAATTCAATCAGTCCTATAGTTTATTTTTCAACACACTTGCTCGTAAAGTGACTCTTAATGCGCTATCATTGTTACATTACAACTTGTACAGTCGACCACACGTAGGTGGTTACACTTTGACCTAGAGCTGACCTAGCGTAGGTATAACTCGATTTTGAGTTCAAAGTCGTAGGTAATTGATAGGCCTTTTTTTTTTTTTTTGAGGGTGGGAAATCATCAAATAACTTCTCCCGCTCTGGGCGGAGCGGGAGGGCGTGTCAGACTCTTACTGACTAAAACCCACCCGTGTTCCTTCGGTTGCCCTGTCGCCGGGGGCCACGATCTCCCTTTCGGTTTTCTTCGCAACCCCGGCAGGCATCGGCCCTAGTGGACCCCTTCAATTCTGCTGACATCTCTTTGAAGCGCGCGTGGAACACAACGCGCCGTCGACCCGGGCCTGGTCCTTATCGGACGGTGAGCCACCCATTGCTCACCGCCCGCAAGCCCGCGCCTACGGTGGCCGGAAATCGCCTCGCGATTCCCGACGCCCTGGGCGTCTCCTCCTGCGGCGGTTAGGGGCGTGAGGACGCGAAATTTGCCTCTCCCTCACGCGTTCCGCCTCCTCCTTCGCGAGCATTACCGCTTCGCAGAAGGAGGTGACGGCCTCCCTTTTCCTCTCGCTCCGTACCATGGCCTGAACCAGGGCCGGACGCGAGAGATCACCGCCGCCGATCGCCTCCACGAGGACACGGCGATGCTCCGCCCAAGCTGGGCAGACCTCCACCTTATGCTCCACCGTGTCCTCCGGGCGATCCACACAATGGTGACACCCGGGCGTTTCCTCCCGCCTTATCCTGTGCAGGAACCTCCCGAAACAGCCGTGTCCGGTGAGGATCTGCGTCAGGCGGAAGGTGAGGACGCCGTGGCGCCTCTCTAGCCACTCCTCAAAGAGGGGTCTTATCGCCGCAATTGTGGCGTGCCCAGTAATTGTTAGGCCTGGATTCCTCTTACGCTGATGTCGGTCGCAATGTATATACGTACGCGCCGCTGTCGTCCTACATACACTGTAATATTTGGACGTTTTCAGGTGCACAGTTAGAAAAAAAATGGGTTATAGTACGTAATTTTAATAGAGTAAGAGTGTTTTCGCACTGCAACCGATCCGAATCCGAATTGAGAATGTTCTAAATTCGGACGGACTAAGATCGGATCTAGTGTACATACAAATAGTACTGTGGCTACTTCGGACCGACATTTCTTGGTTTCGGATTTGATTCGGATCGGACGTAGTGCGACCCCGCTCTAAGAGGCCAGTTTTTATAAGACTAACGTGCAGCCTAATGTACACGTGGAAAAGCTACAAGAAGCAAAGATATTATATCAAAGGCATAAAAATATACGATCGCATTGTTCTGTAAACAATAACAAGGTAGCTAGGTGCTGTAAGTAAACATCGCCTTGAGAAAGTAAAAGTGATTTTTGTCATACAATAAGATTACTAAGTCCATTATTACAGAGCAAAAACTCTTTATGTCTTTTTAATTACCTTCATAATGATGAATTGTTTGTTGCAGTCTAAACAGAATACACATACACGTAACATCACGCCATGTTTCCCTAAAGGCTTAGGGTGTACCCATAGTAGGTACACCCACATTTCGTCAGTTATGTTTAAGTCTTATGCATGTAATAGGGGGCGAGCCTTTTGCCATCAACCGGACACAAATTCAGACTCCGGGCTGCTACTGAGAAATTCCTAGGAAAAACACAATAATACTTTGCCCGACTTGGGAATCGAACCCAGGACCTCATGCTCAGTAGTAGCGCTTGCGACTACTAGACCAACGAGGTAGTCCCACAGAAACGTAAGAGGTATATTAACAGAATACACTCACAAAAACATAAGTTGCATGTAGTTGACATTAGTTAGGCTTCCGGCGATAGAAAAGAACGTCAGTCTCTGTCAATAGTTTGGCAATGAGAATCGTTCCACAAAACATCCTGTTTTGGAGAGGATGGATGGATAGGTAGAGGCAATTAAAACCTTCATCAGCCTATTTAGTTTAGTAGACCACTGTTAGTAATATACTTCTCCACATACCCGCCGTTTAACTCGATCTTGTGGAGATCGTCACTCGGCCTAGCGAGTCATCTTACACAATTCAAAAATTCGTCTACCCTAAGAGCGTTTTCGCATTTATTTATTTAATACTTCAAGCACAGAAATGTACGTTATACTACGGGCACTTCAGATTCGTTGTGGACTAGATTTGAATTCCATCCGTCCGTATTTAGAACATTTCCAATACGGATGGAACTCGAATCATGAATTCGGATGCGGATCGGATGTAGTGCGAAAACGCTCTTACAGTTATCGGTTCTATGGCTAATATGGCCAGTCCATTGACACTTCAGCTTGCTTATTCCATGGGCTTCGGTTCTCTGTCGGAATCACACCTTTCCAAATTCCCAGTAGATATAGCCCTTTCTAAATAGCTCGACAACTACTGAACCGTAGTCTTTATTTTGGTTTCCAGTGGACTAAGGGGATTCTGACTAAATGATAGCAGCCGCTTGCTGCGGTTGGTGCCTCGGAAAGCACGTTAAGCTGTTGGTCCCTGCTGTCATTCGTAGATCTTTGTCAGTCGTTATGGGTAGTTAGACGCCCAAAAATCTGACAACCAGTCTCACCAAGGGATATCATGCTACCCAGTAACTGGGTTGTGGAGGTCAGATAGGCAGTCGCTCCATGTAAAATACCGGTATTGAGCTGCATCCGGTTATACTGCAAGCCGACCCCAACATAGTTGGGAAAAGGCTAGGCAGATTACTAGGCTATATTAACCGCCTACCAACAGACTCATTAAAAATCTTTGAGCATCCACTAGATGAAAGGGATAGTGGACCCACCACCGTGAAGTTTTTTCGCATTCAGCTGTTGTTTTATCAATTACGTTTTAAAAATGACCAACCAAGTGGATACCAGATGTAATGATGCATAAAAAGTGGGTCAACTTTCAAAGAAATCAAAATAAATTGTCACTACGCTAGTGGTGTACGGAATTTAACAAGAACGAAAGTACTTGCGCAATGCGTTTACGCATTGAGCGCGGAAAGTTGTTGTCGTAGGTCGGAACGGTGGATGGATATCAGAGGATGAGAGTGATTTAGGATCGAGTTTTGAAGCGCAATTAGCCCACATTTGCACGCGGGCGAGGCCGCTGGTGCAAGCTAGTAGAAAATAAACGACTAAAATATGCTAAGCAAAGAGCGTTTAATAAAATAAAATATTATTGGACATCAACTTTCTCTTCATCATCTCTATGCTATAAAACCTAGCATTTTAATTTATTTGAATGTAAGTTTTTACAAAATTCCGACGTTTTAACAATCTTAATTACGCAATAGGTAGATCTACATGCATGAGAGATTCTCCTACCTTTATTGTCTTTTTGCTAAATGGCATTTTGCAGTGAAATCTTCTCCAAGTTATAAAGGTTAAAGATAATGTTTCACATGACAGTTTAAAAGGGCATTCTTGCCCCTTATGCGATCCGAACAGTTTTGGCTCCTCAGTTGTGTCTTACGTCAGCCTCTGAATGATCTCTTTGGTATTCGAAGCAGTGCTTAAGCCCTTTTATTAGTGCTGTTATATTCAGCTCAGTCAGAACATTACTTACGTGATTAAAATAAATTCAGATAACGAGGAAGACGAAGATTATAAAATTGGGTCGCTGTACTTAAATGCCATGTGTTACCGTTTGACCAACAGAAATATGATCTTGCTTTCGGAAATAGGGTTGATGACTAAAATTTTTACTGTGTCCGTCAAGTAGATTATTAAAAAATATTGGACACGTATTTTATCTTTTTTTACGTAATCAAAAGATTACGGCGATACATTGAGTTAAAAATGAGCCATGACGTCACGAGTATGTAGATTTTGTAATTACTTCTGACGTAACGACCCCAACTTTAATGCGTTTTATCTAAGTCAAGTTTAATAACTTTTTATTATCTGAGTGACGGCCTAAAACTTTTTTTTTTTTTACCCTGGCATCATCTCTATTATCCCACGGGAACGTACTACCGGGTTAAAAGGTATCCTATGTCCTATCATGGTATGGTATCAGGTCATGGTCTATCTGTGTGCCAAAAATTAAAATGCGTTCAGCCGTTGAGGCGGGAAAAGGTAACAAACGAACAGACAGAGTTACTTTCCTAGTTAAAATAGTAATTAAAATAATAAAGTATGTATGGATGGGTAGTATGGTAGTAAGGATTCAGTTGGTTTAGAATTGTAGCTGAAATCTAACGTCCTGCCCTAATTTCAAGCTTTGTGTGGCCTCTTGGCCAGCTCCCTAATTGCGTAACCCACGATCAATCACATTCCGTTTCATTTTGACAGTTCAACAACATTCATTGCGTTATTTACGTAGCTAAGCAAACAATTTTTTCAAATAGATTAAGCAATGGATTAGCAATATCCTTCAAAATGATTCAGATTGATTGATGAATTGGTAACAAACGGTTACGCAATCCTTTGTAGATTCTATAATGATTCATTTGTTTGTTCTGTCACTTGTATTTTGTCCATTCTATAACGTTTATAACCAATATCTGTATAACCTGATTATGTGCCTATCTGCTGCAAACTGGCTTGTCCAGTGGTAGGAGGTGAAAGTGGAAGTTTTGCTAGTGTGTTCCCCTTCACTCTCCTTGATAAAGTTTCTAAGCATAGGAGCATCATTTATAATGCCTTTCGAACTCTCATCAGTTTATTTAGCATGAAATACCTACTTTCGCTGTATGTTTGCACAGTTCTTGTTCTTTTTTTGTAATTTTTTTTTACCCCTTCTTGTACATTTTTTTTGCGAACCACAAGAGTAAAGAAACTCTGTGCCTTCAACTACGACCAAGTAAAGCCTCGTGCAGACTGTTGCGACGCGACTGTAACAAAACAATTTCTAAGAAAACTTCATGGTAGAAAAATACAGAAGTTGCCTATGTAAAAAAAAGAAATTCCATTTAGTCCGACTTTCAGATAATAAAAAAAATATTAGACACGTATTTTTTGCTTTATCATATTAACCAAAAATAATTTAGAAAACACGCATTAAAGAGTGGGGGCTTGCTACGTCAGAACTCTGTATAAAATCTAGCAAGGCGTGACGTCATGCCACATTTTAACACAATGTATCGCCATAATCTTTTGATTACGTCAAAAAAGAAAAAATACGTGTCCAATGTTTTTTATTAATCCACCTTCGGGACAAAAAAAAAATGGACCCAGACCTACCGATGTCGCGTCGCGCCAGTCGGCGCGAGCTTAAATGGGTGTTGAAGTTTTTATGAAAACAATATCTGATATCAAAAGGGTTGAGTTAAAAGTACCGGTACTGTCTCGTAAGTCTAGCTAGTGGGTCCAGCTGCGAGAGTGTGAGGTCATGGGTTGGATTCTTCTTTAGCCAGGCAAAACTGTTGCTCCATTCCAAATTTTCTGTAGCAGTTGTTTGGATTTGTATCCAGTTGATGGCAATAGGCTCCAAAGTGTAGGTGCAGAGATCTATAACTAAACCCCAAGTCCCATGTAATAGGGTTACAAGGGACTAACCCTATTACATGGGACTTGGGATGTAGTTACAGACCTCTGCACCTACACTTTCCATAGTACCTACAGGCGCTTCCTTAGCTACTTATATTGTTTCTCACGGAAGACTACAGCTGCGTGCGAGCGTAAAATAAACGGTGCCGTTTCTTTTAATTACAGTGTCTGAAGTGGATGGCGATCTAGCATCCATGTTGGATTTCCGTTACTTTCGATGTGTTATGAAGCGAGAGTGGAAATGTCCAGACAGCGAGATTAACTTTTTTATGTTTACGCCGTAAGTATTTTCTTCTATCTTTAGATACATATTTAAGTTTTCATTGCATCTTTAATGTGGTTCAAATCGTAATGTCATATATTCATCATTTACATTCTCCTTTAATGACACTTTTAAATATTTCTTAAGATAAAAAGACGTAGGTAAATAAAAAATATAAATAAATACAGGGTCAAAAAGGGGCAGGGTTAGGGCTGCAAAGACAGGAAACCTCCTCACAAACCAAGCCTTATCGAGTACTGCCTTCTGAATTAGGCCCTTGAACCAACCACCTAACTAGAGCTTCGAGTTAAAATTATCATTGAAACCCTTTTGCAGTTTTGTCATTTATATTTTTTGATAAAAAATCAAATTAAATTAGTTAGGACTATTCACACATATCAGCCTATCCCGATGTCTCTCGGTACGAGGACTGTAACCCACTAAACATGACGCTGGCCCAGTGCGTGTAGGTTTATTAACTGTACCACGGATTAGTACAGATGATTCACGCTGCAAAATCATTTAAATAAAAGCGATTCTTGCTACGATACAATAACGTACAATTCAGGTCACACAGCGCTAATTACCTAGAGTTATATTAACCTAGAAGTTGCCTTACTTTCTATCGCGTAACTCTTATCTTCTGACTACGTTACGCTCACTGAATTGGCTCGACAAGACGAGCCCCCCGCGTATTTGTAGCTTCATACCTAAATTGCGGAGTGCACCTTCTGTATTATTCTGTGACTGTACCTAGTCTATCTATATAATAAACGGGTAATATTTGTGAGTATGTATATAGGAGTTAATCTTCAGAACCGATTCCGAAAATTCTTTCACTGAAGTTACAATTCCGTACCTGACCACAGGTGGCAGCAGCACGCGACGTGTCGCCGCGACAAGCCTCGGAACCGGTTTAAGTAATACCGGTGTATTTGGGTTTTACTCCGAATTTTTCTTAAGAACGTGAACTTTTAAAGAACTTTATTTCAACCTAAACTAACCGGTTTATACGACGAGCGGCATGTCGGTAAACGCGTTGCAACTTGTAACTACTTGTGAGGATGCGGCGCTGAATAAAAGCTAAACAAAAAACCGGTTAATATTGTTCTAAACCGGTTTCTACGAGCGAAACCCAATGTAAAGGGTTTTGCGTCAAGTACATAATAACGGTTTGAAAATTTAACCGGTATCCGAGCCTTGCACCGCGACACGACTGGTTTCTATGTAGTATGTCTATGAAACCGACGTGTCGCTAGCTACGGAAGGTATTTCGAAGAAATGCATAGAAACCTGTCGTGTCGCGGCGACACGTCGTCTGCTGCTGCCACCTGCAGTTGGTTACGGAATAATACCTGTATGGGAAGGTACAAATAAATTTCACGCCCACGAAGTCGGGGTCAGAAAGTAGTTGGTTATAAAGGGATTCATTAGGAACCACATGTTCAAGGACAGAAACGAGTACAGCTTGCTGTCATTTTCATCAATTACTACCATTATCCAATTGTAAGTTATGTAGGTACTGGATCTTAATCTTCTCCCTTCTAATGTTTCCAGAGAACATCCAAAACAGCATTTCGTGGATCCTCGATATCCAAAACTTCTTCGCGATTTCGGGTGGAAGAAAACTAGGAAGAATGTTCTCATCATTCATGGTTTCAACGGAACACACTCTAAAACACCGATGACTTACATTCGAGATGGTGAGTTAATTTAATAATAAGATGCACTGTTGCTTGTTTATACTAGTTTTACTATAGATACAGTTAAAAAAATACCAAAAAATCACTCAACGCACCTCAAGAAGTTTTCACTTCAAAACATTATAGGTATACTATAAATTATAAAGATGTAGTGAGGCTGTCTGCAGTAGGTATGTCTTTACCATAAGGGCACAGGAGGCCCGTGCCCAGGGCCCCCGAGGTCACGGCCCGTAAGCTCGATACAACGCTTGCACTCAAAAGCGTTTTTTATTTCTATTTTTAGGTAAATACTCACAAATATACGTATAAGTTCCGTCAACATTTCTAAATTGAAATATTAATCGGGCACCAGATAAGATCTTTAAACTTTTATTTTATTTTTATGATATACGTTTTAGTTTTCTTTTACAATTGATTCTGACCAGTTGACAAAAAAATACAAAGAATTTGCAGGAGATATTAATGCTTAAGAGCTCAAACACAGACTACAGAATCTATTGTTAATAAGATATTAACAGAATCGGCACAATTGAGTATCTCACATTGAGTACCTTACAAAATCCGATAAGTTAGAGAAAACTTTTCCAAATTTTGAAGTCGCTACAAGAATATTTCTTTACTTGATTGTACTGGAGAGCGCTCATTTTCACAACTAAAGAGAATAAAAATAATAATTATTAACGACATTGTTACAAGAACGACTAACTAATTCGTCAATTATGTGCTTAACACGTGATATCCTTAAAAAAAATAGACTGAGGATGTAATATTTAGAAGATTTTTTAGAACAGAAATCCCGAAACAAACTCAAACCTGCAGCATTTTATTTATAATATTTGATTTGTAACAATTACCCATAGTAAATATAAAATCATAACAGAAAAATGTTTTTTTGTCATTGATTTTTTTTTACTTTCCAAGGGGGCCCCAAATTCTTGTGTGCCCAGGGGCCCTGGCTTGCCTTAAGACGGCCTTAGCTTACGACTTAATCCATCCAAAGGTTATCTGTAATATCCCTTTTGGCAATAAGACCGTCCATTAATATTGTCACGCTATGTAAAATGTCTACATTTAATTTCTAATCTACATTTTCTGTAATTTTTATGGTGTACATAATAAAGAGTATTCTATCTATGTATATCCACTTTTTGCCCAAGTATAGGATATTTAGCATAATATATCCCATATAGCATGGGATATTTTATAACCTTTCGTCTCTAGGCCAGTCTACAGTAGAGTTATGCTTCAAGCTTGGTTGCATTATTATTAAAATAATCTCTAAATTTTTAAGAAAGTTTAGCCTCTAAATTCACGAAATAATTACCTACGTAAAATAACGGCTTGAATTTCTCTACAAAAAAATTAGGTCTGCTGCATAGTCCGCTTACAAAGTCTGCGGTAAAGATTACAATATTCATTATTTGACCACAGTAAGTGTTACGCCTGTTTATTTACCTTCATTGTCCACCTATACATATATTGTCTGTTTATCTGTTTACAGCGTATCTATCTCGCAAAGATTACAACGTATTCATGGTAGACTGGTCGGAGCTCACCAGATTTCCTTGCTACCTTTCTGCGCTGTCTAATATGAAGTAAGTCTATATTTGAAGTGATTATAAGGGAGAGGATAATGATTTATCACGATCATACACAGCTTCGTAAGACTTTTACACGAACCAGTATTGCCTCACATTGATGTTATAGACGATATTCTGCCAATATTTTTATTACCGGACCACAGATGGGCCAATAGGAAGACAATATATTATTAACTCATCCAAAATAGTTCATCCCTCTCATTTCTCGACACATCACACATTTTTCCACTTACTTATTGTTTTAAATCTGCGAGTCCATAATTGATTTTTATGTTATGCCCTATACCTTCACAATTTTTTTTAATCAATGATTATGTTTACTTACATACCGTTTAGTGGGACCCTGGTGATCTGCTATACAAGTATTCCTAGTGCAGACACCAGTCTCTCACAAACTAGTGTCACATACTTGAGAAAATAAATTAAGTATTTGAATTTGAATAAGTAAAAGCCGCGAGTCAAGTTGGGTTTTTATTTATTGAATTCGGCCAGATAGTGAGAGTATCTATCCGCTACAAACTTTCACCATCAACTTTTTTCGCTGCGGTTATTTTAGAGAAAGGCAAAGACTAGTGATGACAGTCAATTCCTAGACACTGAATTATACCGAAAAAAAAAATTAAACCCGTTCATAAATTTTACAGAAAAGCAGCTCAATGCACGGCTCAACTCTACTCAGCGATCACGCAAGCTGGGGCGTTGGCAAAGAAGATCACCTGTGTGGGACACTCCCTGGGTGCTCATATCTGTGGCATGATCTCTAACCATCTCACTGAGAAGCAATACAAAATTGTCGGTGAGTTACTTACTTCTTCTCTCGTATTGGTGCTAACTATGTTGGAATTACGGAATAGATAAAATAAAGAAAAGAAAGAAAATCCGTTTATTTTCGGTAAACATAAGGCAAAGAAAGAACACATAAGTACACGAAAAGGACAAGCTGGGGGAAAATATGCGTCACATCCACGTAAAACGGCAATTGCTCAGCATAATGCTGCGAACCTATGCGAGACAGAGCCCCAGCCAGCGCTGGTGTTCAGCAACAGCCGGCGTTGATGTGATGAAAGAGATTTTGTCTATTTCGTGGTTGGATTAGCTCCAGTCCAGGGTGGGACGCTACATCTTCTTCTGCCTCTTCTGCCTAGCCTTTTTCCAACTATGTTGGGGTCGGTTGCCAGTCTAATCGGATGCAGCTGAATACCAGTATTTTACATAGAGCGACTGCCTATCTGACCTCCACAACCTAGTTACTAGGTAACACGATACCCCTTGGTAAGACTGGTTGCCAGACTTTTGGGCTTCTAACTACTCGTAACGACTGTCAAAGATCTACAAATGACAGCTAGACCACTAGACCAACGAGGCAGTCAAACACATATACCTCAATCATAAATATGCAGTTGTATTTGTTTAATTTTAATTAACACGTTTATAACCCAAAAACAATAATTAAAGACGGAGACACATAAAAAATAGTGCAGGTTACTTTAAGACACGCAGTGTGTAACTTTACGGATTGTTCTACATAGTTAGAAAACTACATCTGGGGTTCCACAAAAGAACGTCAGAAAAATATTTCCTCTTAATGTGAAATTACTTTTGCTCGTCTATAACGCAAGCTAACGTGTTTACTTGTATGATCTCGTTAATAGAGCGTAAATATTTTTCCTTCATTTTAACCGACTTAAAAAAAAGGAGGAGGTTCTCAGTTCGTCGGAATATATATATATATATATATATATATTATATATGTTCCCCTATTACTCGAAGACGGCTGAATCGATTTGAAAAATTATTTTTTTTGTTTGAAAGGGTATACTTCCAAGTTGGTCCCATTGCCATTTGGTCACGATCTAATGAATTGTGCAACGTTGCCGAACATGTTGAGCGTCGCGTGTTGCACGTCAACTGTTGCCTAGTGCATACGAGGCTTAACTTTTAGACATGGTATGGCACAAATTAAACCATAATGAATTATTGGTAAACCGAATACCAGGAATAAGGCAGAGGAAATTACCCAAATGGCGTGGCATTCACGTTATAAGTTCCTCGTTTATAAGTTTTATTTTTCGTTATAATATTTATAATTTAACATATTCTTTAAATAACATTTATGAGCGCTCTTGAAGCGTTAGTACAAAAATAATGCTTTGTATGTTATTATACATTAATATTCCTAATTTATAATATTTTTCTTTTTTTGTACTTTAAATACGTAACGTTAAGGTTCACAGTTGTGGTTGTTTTGGCAACGCCAGGGTGACTGTCTTAATTTCCAAGTATTGGTTGATGCCGTCTTCGCCTCTGAAAAAATCAAATATTTGTGAATTAATTATACAAATTGTTCTAGCGTTTCGTATGGTTTCTTATATAAAGGATATTTCAATACCTTGAAAGGTATTGGATAGGATTTGGGGTCAATGAACTGGCATGTATATATTAGTATGGATAAGCCTCTGGGATTCCGGGATTTTGAAATTATTAAGATTTTTTTAAGGAATTTCAAATGTTGTAATGTGTAGAATAAAGAATACATCAATATGAAAAGAAATGTTTAACCCTTTTGCTATTATTGCATTGAATGCGAAAAAATATATTTATATTTATGCAAGAATAGTAACAATTACAAGCAGCAGATAATATACTTACAAGAAATAACTACTAAATTAGTCATATTATGTAATGTATGTAAGTTTCGAATGGACGCACAACAGTAAGATTCACTTTATTCTTTGATAAATAACAAAAAAAAAACAATTTTAAGGCGATTCTCACACTGCCCCGCATGATGCAGCGTAGCGCGTGGATGCGTGTTCTTCCGTTGCTTGTAAGTATCTCCGTTTGTATGGAAAACACGCGCGTGGAGATTGTGTTTTCTATACAAACTGGTACTATGTTAAATCTGCTGCCCCGCGCCACGCTGCGTGATGCGGTGCAGTGTGCCAATCGCCTAAATGTTTATCTAACGCATTCTATAAATTTCTAATGTAGTAGTTTAAAAATCCTCACTTTTACAATATTTGATTCAATCCCGTAAGTACCAAAATGAAATCCCGGAAAAAGGCTTATCTATGTTGTGATTTCTATCACTATTCATGATGCGAGTACGTAAAATTAATCTACCTACTCCGATCACTGGTCATCATATACTTTGAAGATAGTATAAAATGTATAATATCTTCGATATATCGGTCACCGTACAATACGGTAGTTGCCTAGGTAAAAAAAAAAATCTATTTAGTCCGTCTTTCAGATAATAAAAAAATATTAGACACGTATTTTTTGCTTTATCATATTAATCAAAAATAACTTAGAAAACACGCATTAAAGTTGGGGAGTGGGGGCTCGATACGTCACAACGTCGTATAAAATCTAGCAAGGCGTGACGTCATGCCACATTTTAACTCAATGTACCGCCGTAATCTTTTGATTACGTCAAAAAAGAAAAATACGTGTCCAATATTTTTTATTAATCTACCTTCCGGACAAAAAAAAAAATTGGACACAGGCCTATTTAATGGACCACACACAGTGAAGATAATTTATATTTTACCTTAAAGTATTTTTAATAACTGTCAAAATCTCATTCAACAAAAGATATGAATGTATTTATTTTATGAGATTAGCCAATACTTACAATTCTCTACCAATACCAGAGTCCTTAAAACCTCCAAACGGAGTTTGACATGTTGTGTGGTCATACGTATTGATCCTGAAAAATAAGAATAACAATAATTTATTTTTTCAAAAATATACATTAATTTAATTTTTATGGCGATACACTATATGACAATTGTTTCTACGAACAGATTTTAAATATCTGTGTCTAAACTAGATATAAAATATTTGTATTTCAGACATCAGCGCTCTCCCATTTGACCTCTTATAAAACACAACATTTTGATTAAAAAGTAAGTAAAAATAAAAAAAAGTCAAGAAAAAAAACATTATAACTCATGGGAAATATAGTAAAAGTGTTATGTGGGTGTAAACAAAGAGGCAGACAATAAGAAGATACGGATTCTGTGAAAGATGATATAGCTAGGAAGAAAGTAAACTCTGAGATGATGGCTAATATGAAGAAGTAATTATAGAAAAGGCGTGCTGCACCGAAATATAAAATTGGGACAGGGGCAGTAGGATGATGACATTCCGATGGATCAAACGTAATTAATAATCCACATCATCATTTCAGCCGAAAGACGTCCACTGCTGGACATAGGCCTCTCCCAAGCACCGCCACTTCGACCGATTCTGTGCTTTCCACATCCAGTAGATTCCTGCGGCCTTCATAAAGTCATCGGTCCATCTTGTGGGAGGCCTTCCAATGCTACGTCTTCCGGTACGCGGTCGTTACTGCAAAACCTTTCAGCCCCCTCGGCCATCCGTTCTGCGAGCAATGTGCCCTGCCACTTAAGTTTGGCAATTCTTCGGGCTATGTCGGTTACCTTGGTTCTCCTGCGGATCTCTTCATTTCTGATTCGATCGAATAATGATTTGAAATCAAACAACTGCATTGAAAGCGGAATAATATTTACCAGATGGAGCCAGCCCGGACTTGCTTGGCGAAGCTAAGAGCGGTTGTGATATCATTGGTGATGACTCCGGCGCCGAGACCGTAGTTAGAATCATTTGCCCGGTCGATAACTTCTTCAAACGTGTCGAATTTAAGGATGCTTTGGACCGGACCGAATATCTGGAAAATAACAACGTAATTAGATATGGTAATGCGGGTAACTCAAAAGAATTTGTCCAAACTTGTGAAAAACTTCAATAGAACTGGCTTGTTTATAAAAATATTTTGGTTTCACCAAACCTGCCGCATTGGGTGGACTTGGTTTCCATTATAAAATTATTGTGGCTAGGTATACCTCTAATAATTTTATTGTGGAGACTACGTTGTTAGTTCGGCAGACAAACAATCTTTCCTTTCAATCAAGCCTTTTCCCAACAGCTGAATACCAGTATTTTACAAGCAGCGACTGCCTATCTGACTTCCACAACCCAGTTACTAGGTAACACGATACCTCTTGGTAAGACTGGTTGTCAGACTTTCGGACTTCCAACCACCCATAACGACTGTCAAAGATCCACGAATGACAGCCGGGACCAGCAGCTTAACGTACTTTCCGAGGCACGTAAAAATGGTCACCTATCCACGGACCAACCCCGGCAAGCGTAGCTTAACCTGATGGATCGACCCGTGCGGCTGTTATTACTTAGCCATGAGCTCCTCTAGCAGCATCAGAGCAGACAAACATGATGATGAAATTTATTCATAACATCTTTAGGTCGCACTTTGTTCATTGAGATGAAATCTTTGGAGCTACCGTCAGGGCCTTAGGAATATTTCGAACCGTGACAAGAGTGTATTCCAAAAATACTAGAACACTACTTGATTTGGAATTTTTGTGGTGTTTGTATGTTTTGACAAATTAATCTTTCTTTACCTCTTCTCTAGCAATCTTCATGTTGTCAGTAACATCAGCGAAGACTGTAGGCTTGATGTAGTACCCCTTATCTCCCACCTTATCACCACCAGCTACGCATTTGGCTCCACCCTCTTTACCAGCTTGGATGTATCCTAACACTCTGTCGTACATGTCTTTGTCAATCTGGAAAAATAGAAATCAACTGTTTACGAACCCTTTCGGAATTCTTAAGTAATTTTTAATTTTTTGTAGGGTTTTGTCCATATTGAAATCAGAAGTGCGCGGTATTAAAACAGAACATTTCAACATAAAATACTAAAATATAACATAACATAACATCACGCCTTGTTTCCCCGAAGGGTTGGGCAGAGGTGTCCCTGTAGCAGGCACACCCACATTTCGCCAGTTATGTTTAAGTCCCATGTAATAGGGGGCGAGCCTATTGCCATCAACCGGGCACAAATCCAGACTCCGGGCTGCTACTGAGAAATTTCAGACAGAAAAACCCAATAACATTTTGCTCGACCCGGGAATCGAACCCAGGACCTCATACTTAGCAGTAGCGCTTGCGACCACTAGACCAATGAGGCAGTCCATATACTAAAATATGGAGTCTGAAAAATGTGGACATTGGTTAAAATGACATTATGTTCTAGGATCTTAAGATGATTGTGAGCTATAGAAAGAAAAATAAAGAAAGAAAATACGTTTATTTGCGGTAAACATGACGCAAAGAAAGAACATAGAACAAAAATATTAAGTTGAAGGAAAATATGCGCCACATCCACGCAAAACAGCCATCGCTCAGCATAATGCTGTGATCCTATGCGACACAGAACCACAGCGCTAGTTTTGAGCTACAGCCAGAGTTGACATGACGTCGACCGGTGCAGCATACAATGATATATAAATAAGATATAAAAATAAAATAAATATACAATAATTCTACATGTTTTTATATATAATATAAGAACACAGGTATATAGGTGCACTTCTGCCCAACCCTTCGGGGAGAAAGGGCGTGATGCTATCTTAAGATATCATACCTGAGGTCCTTGCTGTACATCATCGAAAGGATTTCCGACAGACCTCTTAGAGGCGATCTCAGCGGCCTTCTGCACAAACTGGTCGTAAATACCAGACTGGACGTACGTCCTTGTACCGGCGCAACAACATTGGCCACCATTCGCGAACGCCGCTGCATGAGCTCTCTGAGCTGCTGTTTCAACTGGAACAAGATCAGAACATTTATCTTTTAGACCTTTAGGAGACCATTGATATTGGTAGCAGTAATAGCAGCTTCGTCTACAGTTCTACACAAAAAAACCATTCGGCAAAACCATAATACGTATTTTGATTAGTCGAAAATAAAAAAATGACTATCATTTTTATCCCCGACGCAAAAAGAGCGGAGTTATAAGTTTGACCGCTATTTGTGTGTCTGTCTGCGGCACCGTAGCTCTTAAACGGGTGAACAGATTTAAATGTGAAGATTATCAGCTCTTTTCTAGTTGATGAATGGATGTGACTATCTTCCACAGGTCTGATCAATTTGAAATTTGATATTTTGTTACTTCAATAATATTAGAAGAACATAGTGACTATGAACTGATTCTGCAGCATCCCCTGGAATTGGTAGAATACCCAACTCCCTTACCAATTTCCAGCACAGGTATCGTGTTTGGGCTCATTAGAATGGTCTCAATGAATAGGTTATAGATAGATGGAGAACAGGGTCTAGTGATGGAGTAGGAAATAGAAATGAGGAAATGTTAGTGTCGGGGGTTTTCAATTTCAACTGTTAAAATTGTACTTCTATCCTCAGAATGTAATGATAGACAGATCTAAATCTGATTTGGCGTAACTTTTTTTGCTGCTGGGCGCAAAATGATAAGCTCTGGACTGCCAGCAAAGTATTCGTTAGAAGATAAATTCTAGTTACCATCAGCATCATTGAAGACCACCAAAGGACTCTTGCCACCAAGTTCCAAAGTGACTCGCTTCAGGTTTACAGCAGATGCTGCTCCCAAAATCAAGCGGCCTACCTGAAAATATAAAGCATTAATTCAATTCTCTGATGGCATTTATTTCTCCAGATCACTCTGCCAATATTTGGTAACTATTATAAACTAGCTCTTCTATGTTCCCTTGCAGCTCTAAAAAATCAAGCTTCTAAGTAAACGCAATAAAAAAATACGGCCATTTATGCGCCATATTTATACTCGAAAATAAATCAAAACCAGTACCCTAATTGCGTAATACATGATCAATCACAATTTGTTTCGATTTAAAACAGATTGCTGATCCATTGCTTCATAAGTTAGAAAAAAAAATCTGCTCAACAACGTAAATAACGCGATTAATGTTGCTGAACTGTCAAAATGAAGCAAATTTGTTATAATCGTTTACGAAAATAAGTTACGCAATTAGGGTACAGGTACTTCCCGTTGACCTAGAATCACGAAATTTAGTAGGAAGCAAGGTCTCACAGCACATGTAAAGGAAAAAGTCCGAAAATAGTTAATTTGTGGTTTTGTCATACAATAAAATAAAATTATTACAATGATTACAAACTTGCATGTACACAGTATTGACCGTGACATATATCGATGTATGTTGAACATGTTTTTCAACTACAATGTTACAAGTTTGTTTTTGCGATAAATTCATCCCAACTACGGAAACCTCCATTGTGCGTGGTCCGACACTTGGCCGGTTTTTATCATATAGATATATTATTAAGAATAGCTTGATGACTCCAAGGGCTCGAATCATGGGAAGAAGATTCATGATTACGAAAACCACTCTGATAACTCATATTTGAAACGCCTTCAATTTAGTTAAACTAATGAAATGCGACATACCTCAGTAGATCCAGTAAAAGCTATCTTATCGACATCAGGGTGGTGTGTAAGGGCTGATCCTGCTGTGGGTCCGTACCCCGGAACTACGTTGACAACTCCGGGAGGGAACCCTGCCTCTTTAATTAGGGCTGCCACTGCCAAAGCAGTAAGGGGTGTCTGTTCTGCTGGCTTTAGGACTATTGTGCAACCTGAAAGCCGTAATTAATGTAGTAAAATATTTCATGTTCACTTACATTAATATTTCCTGAACAGTGATGATAAACCTCAAGTTCAGTTCAGTCAAGTTTCTATTTTCTACTTATTAATTAGGACAAGCGTATTTTATTCATTCCATAGATTACTAGCAAAAGTTACAAATAAAACGGCCATAACACTTTTCTAGGTGCATCTTCTTCACATATAATTAATTAACTAATGTACGTACTTATACAAACTATTGTAAAACATTTTAAAAGTTTCTTGCCCATTCTTCTCCATACGAAAACTACCTTTTGGAAGGGGCTACTAGAATCAATTATATTATTTTGTAAATTTTGACGTTCAAAAGTGCCATACAAGGGCCTATTTGAAATAAATTATTTGACTTTGACTTTGACATTCTAGACTCCGGAGATCAATTCATCTCCGGATCTCAAATTCCCATTCAATTCAGCTAACAATGGAAAAGTAAATGAGTAGTAAGTTCTATATTTACATAAATTTCCTTATCAGATCGTAAACAGTCGCTAATTAAACATAATACAATATTAATTATTGTATACGTACATACTTAATAAACAAAAATAATACATACCCGCGGCTAAAGCTGGTGCAATTTTCCACGACAACATAGGTATGGGATAGTTCCATGGTATGATCTGTCCACATACACCTACTGGCTCTTTCAAAGTGAAAGATAGTACTTCACCATCTGTAAGAGACAAAAAAATATGCATAAAATCATCAGGTTAACATCTAAAGGGTTAGGCAGTTGAGGAGCAACATATCAACAAACATCAAGGACTGTTTTCGATACGTTACATTTTCTACACATTAAACGCGTCTGTAATAACACAAAATCCGCAAAATAGCTTTAATCTTAATTTAGTAACGGAATCTTGTCTATCAGACTTATACAAGATTAATTAAACGAACAGTTCCCCCTCAAAACAGCTTCAAACTGAAACCATATATTTCAATTTAACCATTTACAGGCACTTTTGAATTGTCAAGGAATCAGTCGGTGAGAAATATGAAGCTAGTTGCCCATTCCAAAGCGAAGTAGGTAAGTACCTACGGAGAAGAACAGGCAAGAAACTCCACGGACACAATTTTAAATAAAAAAAAAGTTACAAAATATTCATATTGACAACACGATCTCGAAAAAAATAATTGTGCCAGCTATATAAGGCCTTGGTCTAAAATGCAATTAATATGATATGATGCTCAATCAAGTTATCTAAAATTATCGAAATGGATCCACAATGTAACACATCCATGCTATTACAACATTAGCAAATACTACGCACTTAAACTTGATTTTGCAAACATTATCTACTAGAAAACAAATGAACAGCTGAGTATAATTTTCATCTGGAAATGCATCACACTGCAATCATGCTTGATCCTTTGCCACAGCATCGTGACAAAAGACGTCAATGAATTATCTCAATGTCTAGGAGAGATAACATTAACAATGAGTATATAATAAATTGTGATCTAAATAATATAATCATCTAAAATATGCATGATGCAGATAGTTGGTAACCTATTACTTTTTATCAAAATGAATTTCGTAAGAATAATGATAAGAAATCGAAGTAGAAAATAAAAAGTTATCAAAATAAGCTATCATCAGGCAACGTGTAAATATGTGATAATGAAAATAGGTAATGTAACTCATTTAAAAAAATAATATTTCTTAATCTTTATAATCTAGATGTGCGTAGACTCGGTAATAGTCCGAAAAAAAACAGCGTGAGTCTTTGAATGAAGGAATGTACACATATCCAAATGAGGATATCTATGCTAAATTTTATCGATGGAAAAAATATTTAAAAAATCTAAGTATTTACATATTTTTTATTTTTTTTATGGAATTAAAAAAAAATTGTAACAAAACGGTGTAACTTTTAAACTAAATGATCTATAGCGATGTTACAAACTCCATAATGGTTGGAAGTAATTAGGCGTCCTCATAAAAGAAAAATTGTGGAAGAAAAAAACTACCCACAATTGAAAAGAAATAAGTTTTTTTTAAGCAAATATCTGTTATTTGTTCATACATTTTTACAATAACCGTAAAATTTCTCAATAAGACGCCAACAAAAAAAAAAAGATTTTTTAAATATTTTTTCCGTCGATAAAATTAAGCATAGACTCACACTGTATATTGAAAGCCTTATGCAAGCGTTGTCATTCTTCCTTCTACTTTGATGCATCTTTCGGAATTCATACGATGCACATCTTTTTGTAAATCAAGAAGTGGTTTACCTGCAGGGATTGTATTTCCCAAAATTTTGTCAGCTTTGCCAGCGTAATATCTCAAAACAGTCGCTGAATAGTACACTTCTTCCTCGGCGTCTTTGACTGGTTTCCCGCAGTCCAAGGTTTCTAGTTCTGCCAAGTATCTGGCCTGAGATTCTATCAGGTCTGCCAGTTTGAGCATTAGAAGACCTCGTTGTGAGGCATCCATTGTGCGCCATGCTGAGTAGCGGGCGAAAGCTTTTTTGGCTGCTGCTACCGCCAAATCTATGTCG
Organism: Omphaloscelis lunosa; assembly: GCA_916610215.1. Taxonomy (NCBI): domain Eukaryota; kingdom Metazoa; phylum Arthropoda; class Insecta; order Lepidoptera; family Noctuidae; genus Omphaloscelis; species Omphaloscelis lunosa. The sequence continues at coordinate 9,017,655 of OU744247.1, forward strand.
ACCTAAAAAATTCAATTCAGTTTACGACAGTTTTTTATTTAGACGATATTATTCTCTGAGACTTTTAAAATTGATTCATCAATGGATAAGAATTAAATGTCCAGAGAACTTAGTCATGATAATCCAGGGTCCACCAATTAGTTTCATTGGGATTCCGTTTTTTTAAATAATATGAGTATCACCATCCGTTTGGTAGACGATGACTACTATTCTTCATTTATTATAGAAATAGAAAAATAACAGCTAAATAACGACAGTTATTGTGTAATATTGTTGTAATTACAACATTTTCGTGTTTTTTTTAAATACAAATGGTAAATAGATTATATTGCTTTGTACTTATGCTGAAATAACGGAGCGAGGTCTATTATTATAATAAATGGAGTATAGCCACCAAGATTAGAAACATCAATTAAGAACCTGAATATGTTTTTATTAAGTAATAAACGAACATTAGTTATGTTAGGTGTAACGGTTACACCGCCACATACGACATCATAGGCATGACGTCACAAAAATCCTCCATCGCGCAATTATAGTTTACCGCTTTTTTATTAATAAAAATAACAAAGTAATGTATTAATGTGAAATTTTTAATTTTTACTTTCAACGACTGAAGACAAAGCGCGGGCAAAATTAAATTACTGAACATTTTAATATTAAGTTTTAGTTATACATTTTTCTGTTTACTTTACAAAATAGGTCTGGATCCGGACCACGGTTCGCCATTTTGGTACGCTCTGACATTAGTCTCTTTGACTCTTCTTACGACATTCGTGGAAACTAGGGTTGTCTTTGACCTACTAATAATTGGTCTTGGTATTATATAAATAGTACCTGGGCGACCAAGCTCTGCTCTGGTGAAAATAGAGAATGCTCATTTATTAGTGTAGGATAGTTCATACTAATCCATGTATAGTACTTACTTATTCCATGCTGACATGTCATTATTCTAATGTCATTATTTTCATGTCATTATTCGTTATCTTGTTCTAAACTTTGGGCGACCGAGTTCTGCTCGGATGAAAATACGGGGAAAACCAATTTTCCTAGATATGAGACCTAGCTAGATCGATTTTTTGTCCCTTCAAACCATTGCAACTTTCATCGAAATCGTTAAGAGCCGATTTCGAGAATGTGGGTACATATATATTATATACAAATATTGCTCGTTTAATTGTATACGATAGGATTATACAATGATTATTATGCAGTACCTAGTTAATACGACATTTTTTTTTGCTAATTGGGACTTTCCCTAGAATCTAATTACAGCAGTTTACGACAAAATCATGTTGATCGTGGGAGATTAAAAGGTTTACGTCACTGCCCTTCTATTGACTTTTACTTAACATTGTGCCCTAGTTTTGCCTCCCAAATTGCAGTTTTATTAACAACGTTTCATGAGATAAAAAATAATGAGTTAAAAAAAAAAACGAATAAATTCATATCTCTTAAACAAACAGAACAGATGTTTCAGTAATGACGTTTATTGCTGTCACAGTATCTTAGAATTTGTTTAGGTAGATACGGCTATGGGTATAATTATGTTTTTTACAACAATGTTGCGTAAAAAAATATTATTATAAGTTCATTATTTTTTGCAGTAATTTGAAAACATCTTTAGTAATATTAGCAACAGATATTTAAACAGTTATTAGCTCCTTAAGGTGATAGCAATGTCATCTTGTGTATTTGAGAGTCACCTTGTGATGAATCCACGCTGGGTTGATGAATATTTGGTTAAGGCGACGATAACAGACTTTTAATGATTTTATATTGAAGATGACGTCTAAACGAGTAGTGTTAATGATTTGAAAAAAGTGTATGTTAAATTAGAGCATTTTTTAAATATTTTAATACAGGCATATTTTGGATTATTTTGATATTACATAGTGAAATTAATTTGTAAAGTTAGGTCTAACGCGGATAAAAAACTGAGAATCGCGCAAAATCTACCAAGCGTATTTTTCTGAAACCTTCACCATTTTAAAGATATTTTAATTATTGATCTTTTAGTATATGTTTTTTAATAAAATACTTTTTGTTTTATTTAGAATAAATTAATAATACGTCTAATTTGGGACAAAGCTCCTTGATGGGCGAATCCTATTACTGGCTGGAGGTACGACGCGTTGCGTGAGCTGACTTACCTTGTCTGCTTCAGCCACTTGTGTGATGACGCTCTCATCCTGAGGATTTATGGTAGGGAATGTTTTCTTGCTGACTGAATCCACCCACTCATTGTTGATGAACAACTGTGTAAGAGATAGCTAATATGAGTATTTTTTAATTTTTCCTTAAAAAGGAGCATGTTCCATGTTCCGCATTTTTTTTTCCTTTTTTTTGGGTATGTTTATCGGATATTTTCGTCAATTGTGAACCGTATTCAAAATTATTTTTCCTTTGGAAGAGAAAGCTTACGCGGTGGTCTCATAAACTTTGCTTGTCTAGTTTTTGAGTTAGCTTCAATAATACGTATTTTTCCCATGGATGGATGATGTTGTTATAATAACTTCACTGTACACAGGTAGATAGTGGTGTTCGAATTCGTGTGGGGTAGGTACCACAACTAAGAACTGAAAAACAAAACTTTTTTACAGAAAAATAAACACTATAAAGTGAAAAATAACTTTAATTCGACCAAAGACTTGTAGCTTTTTTTTTAAAACGTTTTTTAATATGATGCAGTTCTTACCCAGTATCCTAATTGCGTAACTTATTTCGTAAACGATTATGGCTAATTTGTTTCATTTTGACAGTTCAACGACATTCATTGCGTTATTTACGTTGTTGAGCAGATGTTTTTTCCAACTTATGAAGCAATGGATTAGCAATCTGTTTCAAATCGAAGCAAATTGTGATTGATCATGTATTATGCAATTAGGGTACAGTACCCTAATTGCGTAACTTATTTCGTAAACGATTATGACTAATTTGTTTCATTTTGACAGTTTAACAACATTCATTGCGTTATTTACGTTGTTGAGCAGATTTCTTTTCGAACTTATGTAGCAATGGATTAGCAATCTGTTTCAAATCGAAACAGATTGTGATTGTGTTGTATTACGCAATTAAGGTACTTGGTCTTCTACGCCAGAAGAACCCAACTCGGGTGACTGTCTATTGAAATGGACATAACATAACATAACATCACGCCTTGTTTCCCCGAAGGGTTGGGCAGAGGTGTCCCTGTAGCAGGCACACCCACATTTCGCCAGTTATGTTTAAGTCCCATGTAATAGGGGGCGAGCCTATTGCCATCAACCGGGCACAAATCCAGACTCCGAGCTGCTACTGAGAAATTTCAGATAGAAAAACCCAATAACATTTTGCTCGACCCGGGAATCGAACCCAGGACCTCATACTTAGCAGTAGCGCTTGCGACCACTTGACCAACGAGGCATTGAAATGGAATCGTTTACAAAAAGTAATAGTCTCTGATGAGTGTACTAAAAACTCATGTTATTTTGTAAACAAGGACTTTGCTAGGCGAAGTATATTGACAGGATAATTTCGTGAAATTGATCCCATCCTCCAGCCAATTACGTCGTGTGTGGTATAGATGCGCTGTTATTACTAAGGAATTCTGCAAGGGCCAACCCTATGAGGGTATTCCGGTATTTGAAAAATGGTTACCAGGCCTGCGTCAAAAATCCACAATTCAAAATATATGACTTATCACAGTGCTGCTATGGCTACCAAGAACTTAGTTCGGGGTTTGCAACTTCGGAAGAAGAAGCTGCCTTGTGATAGTTAGATCTCATTCCCATCACCATGAATTTGGGACTTCTGGATCTATTCAATAATTTTGTAGACATTATATAAATAAATGAATTTTTAATCACTTTGTTGAATTTAATTAGCATTTTCTTGGTCATTGTTTGATTACTTCATCAGTGACTTTTGGCCAAAATGTTGCAATTTTCTCAAAATCAAAAAAAAAAACTCAGGAATAAGCGAGATTATTTAGCCGAATGTAAAAGTAGAAAATACAGTGTGGAAATTGGCAATTGGTAGCAAAAACCGTCTTAATTAAAGCTCGTGCAGACCAGCGCGATATACAAGGGTCGCGCTGCCTGTAGCGCCCGCGATATAGCGCTGGTCTGCACGAGCCTTTAGCCGTCTTACTTCCTATGCTGAATTGTATAAGTGCCCATATTTTTTTGACAATCCGCTCTTTATTTAAGTAGCACTTCTCAGGCTTTTTTTCTTAGCATAATCAGCCTATAATGGTCCCACTACTGGGACACAGGCCTCCACTTTGTGAGAGGGAGTGGGCCGTAATCCGCCACGCGGGCTCAGTGTGGGTTGATGGTTGTCACGTCTTCGAATTTTTAGTTCTAGGACATGCCAGTTTCTTCACGATATTTTCCTTCACCGTTTTGAGAGCATTGGTGATGAAATAATTTAAGTAAGTCAGTGCTACAGATAGATTCGAAAGGAGGGTATACTATGGAAAGCTATGAGGTCTTTGCTTCATTATTTGTAAATATACAGGAGTCTTAACTTTAACCAATAACTGGCCGTAAATTATAGGAATCGGCCATAAGAGACCATGACCACTAGGCACTGTTTAGGCATTTCTTCTCAGACATGGTAAGTTAGAGTGCAAGAAAATCACTAAAACTTTTACTAGTAAATATCATTCCATATTTAAGTATTTCGAAAAAAAAACTTTCTCCCCTTCTTTTAATTTTATGAAAGTTTTATTTATCGGGAATGTATTTTTGGTGAAGTAGATAATTAACTATCTAACTGTCGTCAAGAGCAGTTTGTTTTTCTAGTGATAGCAGAACGGAGTCATAAAATACAAGATTGGTCAATCATGTTCAATAACACTCGTAGGTATATTTTACTAGGTCGATCTGTATGTGGTTTTTTACTATCGTTAACTTACTTTAGAACATAAAAACAGGTGCAGCGCTGTTAAAAAACCCAGGCATTTATGTTTGTGGTATACCGTCTGTCAAAGTCAAAGTCAAAAATGTTTATTGAGAACTAAGTTAAGTCCTTACGTATGACTTAGTAGCATTTTACAAGCATTGCAATTATCATTGCCTGCCCATAACATCATAAATTATTAGCATGCATTAAACATTATTATTACTTGATTATTTTCTTTTATATTAGCACAATTAAATTTAAAAAAAATATAGTTATGTCAAAATTCAATGTCAATAATAATGAATTTAATACAACTATCCAGCAATACTAAAATACCAGAAAAAAATATAACATGTTATCAATGCCGGGCAGCCGCGACTACGAATCTATAAATATTTTATGGAGCGACCACAGATGTTTTACTTCTTTATTCATAATTTCTCGAAATTGTTATTGATTTAAGCAAATTGACACTTACCTTAGTGTATTTAACGTCTACTTTCACCATATTTGTTACTAAATATTAGCTGTTTGTTTACTGCACTGTTCGCGTACGCACCCAAACCCGGCTTCTGGAGTACTACTTAGTCTATGGCTTCATCCAAACTGACACGAATTGTTAGTTGCCAGCATCAAAATTTAAAATAATGCGACTTCTAACCTATTTATTTGAAATGGAAAAAGGAGATTGAAATAATTATTCATAATGATTTTGGTTTTATTGTGGGTAGACTGGGTATGGTTGTGACAATTTTCATTTGACGCCCAATAATTTTGTGATGCTGGGGCCACACCAACGGGAAACGCCGTTGATTATCGCCATGATGGACTTTATTCTTATGGGTTTACGTCCATCATCGCGGTAATCAACGCGTTAGTTGTTGGTGTGGCCGCAGCATTAGTGTAGTAGTTAGTTAGCTGTAAAATAGTTTTTTTATTTTTATTGTGGAGAGTACATTTGCCTACGTACAAATACTAAAAATATATTTTTAAGTACTATCGTTAACTCACAGGAGCAAGTTAAAAAAAAAAACCCGGCTAGGGGCGTTTTGGACTTCGTAGTAGAGATGCATTTATTTATCCCAAGAACAAACTTAACATTGTAGTTGAAAAACATGTTCTCCGATACATTACAACTGCAAATGTAAGTTTGTGCACACAATATTGAGAGATTTACCATGTAATTTTAACACCATAGACTAATTATAGGTTTTCCTGTAATCTATGAGTAAGGATCCATACCATATATTTTTTTCAAAATTTTAAGTACAGTAGTTGCGGAGATAAGGAGCAAATAGTAAATTTTCATCGAATTTCTTAAATATTTTTAAAAGTATTTATTTTAAAATAAAATAAAATAATATTCTTAAGATCCTCGCAACAAGCCCTTTCATTTGATATGTCACACGGTACTGTTAGTAAAACTTCTTTTTTTTTTAATTTTCTTGTTTGTCCCCAAAAGTGATCCCTTTATTCCAAATTCATTTATTTACGTTACACATTCGTTTTTAAATAAAAAGTAAAGTTTCAAAACTCTATCGTGACATAATCAAACGAAGGGCTTACTGTGAGAAGCTCAATATTTATTTTTTTATTTTTATAAATATCTTTAGATATTTTAGAAAATAGATGAAAATGGACCATTCCCCTTATCTGTAAAATATCTTTACTTATAGATTACAGGAAAACCTATGAGAAGTCTGCGATCTTAAAATAACATGGTTTTCCCAATATTGTGCATACAAACTAATATTTGCAGTTGGAATGTATGGGAGAACATATTTTTCAAATACAATGTTAAGTGCGTGGTCCGACATGCACTTGGCCGGTTTTTTTTATAGCATTATAATATATGTTCTAGTTTGTTGATGCGGACCTGGTATTTCCTGGAAACGTTTCATTCTAACGTTTAGAGATTTAAAATAATATTATCACGGACGTGTTTCCCAAGGCGTACGAGATAGCACCAAAAGCGGGAATTCCGGTTATCTGGCAACTCTGAACTTGAACTTGTCAACCAATCATCGTATTTACTGTGAATTAAACCTTATAGTAGAGGATACAATGACTAATTCAGAATTAATGAAAAGCGAGTCATTTAAATAAATAATCGTTTCATACGCCAGTTTTGCCGATAACATTATCTCATGCCATACAATTTTGATCCTTAATACTTTGGTCTGTTGATTTAGTTTTACCATTTATCTTGTCAACTGAATATAGAGATGCATCTTTTGTGATCTTAACGTTTTTAGAGCCGAGTCGCTTAGTTTACACTGCTCTGTGTCTGGAAAAGATTAGACGCTCGATGTGAGCGTAAAACTATAATTACTATAAAAATAACCCTATCACAACACAAAAAAAAAACAGTAGGAAGTGACCCTTTTATGGTAAGTTAGCTGAATCGTTAGGATGGAATTAATTGAAAATTGGTTTTTAGCTACATCTTTCGCTGCATGGTTAGTTTTCATCCGCTTGATTTTCTTTTCTTCTGAGTAGACTTCTTACAAGGTAGACTGACATTCTCTTGACCAGTCTTTGTGGAAACCCTTGGTCTGTCTAATTGTCCAGCCAGGTGACATCTTTAGAATGTAGTAATGATGATGCGAGCCTCGTATCCACTCCACGGGGCAACAGTTGACACGCAACACGTGACGCTTAAGATGTTCGGCAACATTGCACAACAGCGCGCGGCGTTGCCAGCTGGCGCGCAATATGACGCGGCGCTTGTTGTTTGTTTCCATGCAACATGCAGTTGAGCATCAAATGTAGTCTAGTGGAGACGTGACCCGCAGAAATGTCCGTAATATGGTGTAACGAACGAGTGCTCAAATTAATTAAACTATGAATGTTTATGGAATACTGCTGCTACTACATTTTTTTATGCATTTTTCGGTTAAATTATAACTACCGCCGCTGAAAACAACACTAGTTCCTCTGGCGACATGTTGTCGACACCTGATCATGCGTAGACAGACAACGCTGCTAAACAAAGGTTCCGCGCTAACTTGTTGAGCAAAATGTTGCCTAGTGTATACGAGGCTTGACGATGACATTACAGTGTGACCCTTTATATCATAATATTACTTTTTTGTTCCCAGGTTTAGATCCAGGAAGACCTTTGGTATCAGACTATGGATCTCGCCAATTCCGCCTGGGCAGGGATGACGCATACGTGGTGCATGTCATCCATACCAACGCTGGTTTCCTTGGCGAAGATGGACAGGTGGGTCATGCTGACTTTTGTGTCAATGGCGGAAGACTTCAACCTGGCTGCAAAGGACATGTTATGCGTAAGTCATTTGCAAGTGTTTTGTTTTTTCCGAAGGCAAATGGAATTTGAACGCATCAGTGGCATTGTGTACTTAAACTATTCGGGTGGATAATCGTCCAGAATCCAGAACGATCGAGATCCATCAACATTAGAAGAGTAAGCTGGCCCTGTGCTGCGTAAAGACTTTCGTGTTACTGAGAGTCAGAATCATGCAAATCATAGAATGAGCCTCTTAAATATAGCAATTTTGGCAGCTTATTGTACGCTATAATGTGGAATGATAAAGTTTTAAAAAGATACTCCTCAACGTTCTTTTTCCAAAACTTGATTTTCCCACTTAATTTTTTTTTTTCAGTATTTAAGAATATAGGAATATATAATAGGCATTTTAGGAATTAATTTCGAACTGGATTAAACTAGTTTTGATGAAATCATGCGTTTTATAAAAAATAATCTGCTGGTTCAATCTCGTTTTGACAAACGTTTTTGTTTTTGTTTTGACAAATTTTTGCTGCATGTAGATTTCAATAGAAACAAACAAAAAAAAGTTTTCTGCCGAAAGTGGAATAGTCAAGTTTTGAAAAGAACCTCCTCAATTAATGCTTTTGTTAAGCCACATCACGTTCTAGTTATCATATTAATTTATTATTCTCCGTTGCAATTCCCTCAGGTATAGCCCGTTGCAGCCATTTCATGAGTGCATGTTACTTCGCCGCCAGCGTGCGTAAAAAACGACGTCTGGTGGGTTTACCGTGCGATAGTACATGTCCTAAGGAACGAGGACATTGGGGGATCAAGTTTGACAGAAAAGCTGTAATTCTTGGTGAAGAGGTTCCTGATTCGTAAGTTCCTAAATATGTCTTTTAGATGAGGATAGCACCCGGTTTCTGAAAGGTCGATGTCAAATGTCTCCACTTTTCCACTTTCATTTCTACCAGTTCACTATTCTACCGCTCAACTTTTGCAGTCCTTTCTGTGAAAGAACTGGAAGCGTGGTTGGTATTTTGCCTCTGATTTTGCATGACTGTCAGAATCACAGTGATCTTTATTTTCGTTACAATAAAGTTGCTGTTGGGTTACTGCTGACAGAGGTAAAGTAACTGTGAAAGGAGTGTAATAGTTAATCTTATGTCAAAACTCGTGTCAGCTGTGATTGGTTGGCTAAAATAATAACGGCTAATTAAATCATTTTTGAAATAGGTTTTGACAGTAAATTAATTTGCATTTCCTTGCAGAATTCAGGGGTCAGTAAGACGTTCTGCCTGTATCTGCACACTTTATCAACATAATGCACCAATTTCTATTATTAAATGATGATAAATAAAAATCTTTATTGCAGACCACATGATCCATAAAAAATAACATAATAACAAAATAAAATAAAAAATGTGGTTGCACTCCGGGAGTGCCGACAAAAGTGAAAACTTTGACAAGATCGCCTTGGTGGAAGAAAAATACTTGTGTTGAACATTGGTCCGCAATCTTATCGAAATAAAGAGCACAATAACGTTTACAAAAAAAAAAAAACTTCCGAATCCTTTAAAGTAAAAATACTTGCATAGAACATTGATACGTAACGAAATATAAATAAAGAACACAATCGCGTTTACAAAAATGAGGTGTCGTCGATGATTAGTCCCATGTCAAAAATGCCCAACGCGTCTAAAGAAGTTTTCACTTCAAATAAAATTGTTGGAAATGTTGGAATGGATTGTAAGATATATTCTCTTGTTTGTATCCAGGGCGCGAGGGATGTACTGCATCAGTTTCGACCACAACGAAGATTGTCCATTCGACTGATTTGCTTAAGGTAATTAATTAATTCGTCTCCAAAGAGATGGTTCACAGTGAAGTTACTTTTAAATCGTACACAAATCCAAAGTAAAATGTTATGTTGTTAAGTTATTTATTTTGTAATTAAGAAATAAAATTAAGTTTTGTTACTTTTGCCAAAGAGTTTTATTTGAATTTCATACAGTAAGTGGAAATGTAGATAATGCTGCAAGACTTCCTCTGCGATGTAAGTAGATTTATAAATCGGTCATTTAATATGGTCATTCGAGCCGGATAAGGCCTTCAGGAATTATTTTATGAAAAACACAACAAAGTGAAAAATAACTTTAATTTCAGATGTTTGTGTTTGATTTTGAATTTTCGTTTTTTGCCACCGACTTCCGAAATTAAAGTTATTTTCCGCTTTAAACCTTACTACCATAAAACAATGTTTATCAGTTGTTTATGCTAAACATCTTTTAAATACGGCGTATAAGTAAGACTGACATTAGACACACGTTGAGCAAGTGTCTAAGTTTTTATAGTAAGAACCTGTGTTTAGTCGGTTGTTTTTTTTTTTTAATTTTTTGTTGTGGTACCTACCCCCATACAAATTCTAATACCACTACCTGCTACGTAAATGACAGTGACAGGAACTTATTATAACATCATCCCTATACTGTTTGCGCTGTAGCATGATGCGGGTGGACAAGTGACAAAAAGGGTAAATTTATTTAATTTGCTACAGATATTACTGATTCCGTATTATGTACACACTCTCGTATGTACGTATCATAGTCGTAAAATAAGTCGAGAATCACTCACTCAAAATTGGGTTTGAATATGAATTTATCTGTTTAATTAATTATCCTTTTTCGATGGAGACATCACAACTTGAATGGTAGTGCAGGAGAAATTGCAAGCATCGTTGTAGAACACTGCCTTGAATGTCCAAGTGCCGAATACAAATGTACCACCAAAATAAGACTGTGCTATTGCCAGAATGTCAATGTTGAATCTGTAGTGTCCCTGAAAAAAGTGCCATAATATTAAAATCATCTCGCTTAGTCAGAAAGAAGTCAGAAATAATTACTACACAACACCTTGGGTTTGTGTTGTGTAGTAATTATTTCTGAGCTAACAGTAAAAAAACAGTACAGTTTCTCAATACATATTGTAAAACTATGGATACGGCATCGTTACTCGAGTGTAATGTTATAATTTATTAATTTTATATTACATCACATGCTTGAAAGGAAAAATTTTGGTGGCTGTGCACCTCATCATCTTAGTCGAACGACGTTCATTGTTGGATAGCTGTCCCCCCAAGTACGGACAAGTCGGAACGGATCGGTACCGATCGATACGGGTAAAATATTCTCGCACTTTCTGTATGCGCTCGCGCATGAATAAGCAGGTTGATACTTAACGATATCGACTACACTTTTCATACCAGGCACCCGTGCGTCACCGACAAATCGGGACAAGGGTGCTTAAAGCCTCTTTGGCAGAATCATAATATGATAAAATTATGAATCACACAAACTGTCACAAACTGACAATTCATAATATTATCTGCGTTCAATTCATATTACGCAATTCATCTGTTTGAGTTTTGTATTTTTATGAATTATTCATTTAAACTGTGAAAATAAAAAATAAAAATCTCATTTGATTAATAAAAATTGTGAAGAAAAAATATTCGGTAAAATTACGGTCTTCATTTTTTCATGCGGCAATAATTCCACCAAATAATGATTCTGATATGAATTGAATTGATTATGATTCAGCTAAAATATGTGTTACCATAGAGGAATTGCTGGGAATTCAGAAAATGGATTGCTTTTAGAGGAATTGCTTCATGTGGCCGTTTAAGGCCCTCAGAAAACCTGTATCTTTATGAAAGCATGCCCTCGCCACAATGACCTGTCCTGCGTTGCTACATCCGCGGTGACTTACAAACTGCACCGAGTCGTCGGTCTACGCTGTGGGAGGGCCATGCTGCGCATTCCATTTGCCTTTTCCATTGCCCTTTTGGACGTTGTTCTCGTTACTAAATGTTGTTACGTTAATGATTAAACTCAAGTCAAACTGAATTAGGAACAGGCATTAACATATGGGTGGCGGGACATCGATGCGAAAACTGTTACCATGGATTCTGTTCATGATTCTGAAACCCGTGCGTCGCAAATTAACGTAGGTAAAAAAAAAAGCTGTTTCTTAGAAAACTATCAAACCAACGTGGTCAAAATGTATGGAACAGCTGACTTTTTTTAATAACCGACGAATAATTTCAACGCAATGTTCAGAATCATGTAGTGAATCCATGGTAACAGTTTTCGCGTCAATGTCCCTGCCACCCTGTATACTTACTTTTATGACTAAGCAGTCTTTCGTAATGTTCATGAGTGAGATGAACAAGGGCCTCAAGAACAGATGTTCACACGGTTTCTTCACTTGTAGTCTAAAGAAATCCTTTCCGTTAGTCATAGCGACAATTTTACCCTGAAATTATTATTTTAGTAACAAATAAGTTTGTCAGATTGATCGATTGGCGACAGGGTTAAAATGCATATTTGTTATGCTTAGTTAAAAACTTCCTATGCCTTACCTTTGATGGTGACACATTTTGAAAAACCGTCAAGTTATAATTTATAGTAGAGGAGTTGCTAATAGTAGCTGATGCAAACGCACAATCTTTTTGTTTCGGTCCTTTGCATGTGTTGAACTGTGTTATTGATAAATTGAACATTCCCTGGAAAGTAATATGAATTTGTAAATTATTTTATCTACACCCATGCTATAAAACCTCTATAAAAGTTTCTGAAACAGTTAGCTTATTACCAACATTAAAACAGCTAGTGTCATAGTAACCATTATATCATCCAAATGAGTGTTATAATGTTGTACTAAATTTCATTAAGCAACTCGAATTTCAAAAAAAGAACATTGTCATGTATGTAACTCCTTGTTTCCATCATCTTTTGTAATGGAACGTTGAGGCGGGGACCAGCAGCACCCGCTGCACGCATGCGCGGAGATGTGCTACTGCAGGCGACACACATACGTGCAGTTGTACTGAATTTCGTGGGTTTTTTTAATTCTTGATCTTGAATTACAAACACCCAATGGTTTCAGAACCTTTTATAGAGGATTCATATCATGGGTGTAGATAAATTCTTGTATGCAAAACACTCATGTGATACTATTATCACACTCGGTTTCGCTTCGCGTGATAAATCCCTTATTATACAACAGTTGTATAAATAACTATCAATGAATCATAATTTGAGCCAGTAAACACTAACTTTAGAAAATGTTCCTTATTAGGAAAAAGACCTATGGAGGTCATAAGACATGTGAAGGACTTACATATTCCTTTTGTGCATTTGGTTCTACGTAGACAGTGTACACTGTGATCAGCATAAGAAATGTTGTAAACATATTTGACTGCAAGTAAGCTGCACAATTGGTAGGAATGTAAATGTCATCACATAGATAGTTGAGTAAACGTTTAGATTTTAGGATTATTTTTGTAAAAAAAAAAACAAGCGATTACTGACCAATGAAATGGTTCGTTGAACAGTGAAATTCCTTTATGATTATACTGTGAATTATTGGAAACTGAGCATTTAATTTCGTTCGCTGGAAATAATTATGAATATTTATAGAAACGCATAAGCAGAAATAAATAATGATAATAGTTACCTATGATACAGATAATGAATGAGATAAGAGGGTTATTGGGTAGTTATCAGGAAGTTTCTTTATCTGAGTAATAAGATCAACAATAGTTGCGTCACGCATAATACTTGGTCCGCCACCTCTATGTGTCCAATTCGTCCCAGCTGCCCTTTTTACCCGACTGCCCCAGAAGGGGGGTAATGTTTTTCGAGAGTATGTTCGTATGTACGCCGTCTATTTCTTTGGTACGTTCTGTCGCCTAAACGGCTTGATAGATGTATTTTAACATGTGACGTGTCGTTAGATTCGTCTTAATTGTGGGAGTGGCATAGGCTATATAATATTTATATATTGCATCTGCAAATACAAAAAAAAAACTACCTGTCCCGGGTAGGTATAAAAAAAAAAAAAAACTACATTATTCGTATCAAATAAAAGCTAGTAATGAGGAAAAACAAAACATAATTTTTTTACAGCATAATTTCAGGATATTGGTTTGTATCGCCTGCAATACCAAAATTCTATAGATTACAATGATTGTTTTTCTGTTTTCAGTTATGTGTTTTTGCAGAAGTGGTTTTTTTTTTTTAAGTGTTATCTGGAAGATTTAGATCAGCTGCCACGGATATCGGTCCTCGGACAGACATAGCGAAGTAGCCAACCCACTGTTTTCTGCATACTTTGCTGAAAAATTACATATGTGCTGTAAATAGCTATGTGGTGACAGGGCTTGCTGAATCTTCGTATTTTCTTTTTAACTTCTTTATGAATCGCATCTATATAAGAATTTCTAAGGTTTTACGATAGCATTGATCACAAAACAGATAAAAGAGGTTTTGATACTGTAAAAACGTTTTTTACAAAGAATATAACCGACTTCCAAACCTACAAAGTGCAAAATAACTTATAAGTTCTTTTCACTTTGTAGTTTGGAAGTCGGTTGTATTTTTGTAATAAAGTTTTTTTTTTCAATTTTTTGTAGGTTGGTTTGTAATACCTATTTCTCAAAAAAAAAAAAATATTTCACATAAACCTACAAGGGCACTTATGAAAGTCAGAAGCTAGGTGCACGGTTCCAAGTGGTCGCTTCGTATGGAGAAGAGCCGGTAAGAAACGCCACGGTTAGTCTTTTAAAAATAAATGGTTTCTACAATGTTTTCAAATTACAGTGTTAATAGGTATGAGAGGAGGACAGTGTAGGCCTATCAACAAGTACCAGGTACTTAATAAAATAGAACCTAAAGTAGAATCTAAGTTACAATAGCCTAATGTCAACTGCTTTTATTGTTATTGCAGGGATTTTATTTAATGTTGAGGAGTTCTCCAGTTAATTCACCATCAGCTCCACTGTACCATATGAATTGTGACGGGCATCAATTGCTTATGGTTGCATATTAAAGTAATCGAATCGCAACTCGTGAAATACATTATATAATTGAGAAATTCCGGTGGCCATCTGTGTCCTTCAGCATAAGTTCCACTTTACCAAATGGTGCTTTCCGAGAGCAAATGCACGAGTTACTATAAAAAATACCCAAATCGCTGTAGGTGTGGTGTGCCTATAGTATTTGAAGAGTTTTCTCGATTTCTCCAAGATTCCATCATCATATCGTGACCAAGTGACAATGGAATCAACTAAAAAGTACACCCTTTCAAATAAAACAAAAAAAAAAAAAAACAAAGCGGTCCAGCCGTCTTCGAGTAATCGGGGAACATACATTTAAAAAAAAAGATTCCAACGAACTGAGAACCTCCTCCTTTTTTGAAGTTGGTAAAAAATGTGGATCAGCTTTTAGGTGAGGATGGTCTCAGAAGCAGCTCAGGTTATTGGAAAGTTCTCTAAAATAGGCCCCACTAAATAAAGGGGTGAGTACAACTGTTTCGTGTACATTTTATCACTTATAGTCATAATGTGGGCTTATTCCTAAAATAAAAATTGTCCTCCCTATGCAAGAATACAGTCGTGATAAACCATTAGCATAATTATTATTATAATAAGTTAGAGGTATGCGGCTTTTCAGGGGTTTACTAAAGGAGGCATAGCAGTGTCTAGTGTCAATGTAACTGTGTTTTGGGTTTAACAAAAATTTACAAGTCAATTTAATTTAAAACTAGTTAATTTCTTTATTATTTATCACCACCAGCGAATCCTTTTGAAGACATCATAAGATACATAATACCGCATTACATATTACAAAACTCATTATAAAATATCCATTTGAATTTCCAGTTTCCGTATATGAATTTTCCTCCGTAGAAATTACGAGCAAGCGTTTGCACGTCTACATTTAAATGAAAGTGACCCTGAAAACAAAACAAAAAAAGTTAAAGGTGTGGTCCTGTTGCTGCACATCATGTCAAAGGCATTCTAACTACTTTAAGATATAGTTTGCCGACATTTCCCGTAAGCTGGTCTTATGAAAGAAGATCTTGGATAGTGCATAGGGTCGGTGAACACACTGACGCTTTTACTCGACAATCCTGACGTGGATGGACGTTTTGAAGGTCTATGTGGTCCCAACCTTAGACACAATATTGAAATGCTTCATGTGTCTGTAGATTTTCTGGTACGCATACCTTATTCTTAGTCTTTAGTAGTTGGTTCCTAGCAATGTTACTCGACGGTTCAAATAGCTTACAAAAGCAGCTCAATGGTTACTATTTTTCAACTTTATTTAAGGTTGTGTTCTAAGATTACCTTCTCAATTGCACAATGGTCTGAGTTTTTAAATAAAGTCAAAACCATCGGTCTGAAGAAGATGCGGTCGCACATCTTCTTTAGCTCAAGTCGAAAGAACACTTTGTCGTTCATCGAATCGATAACTTTACCCTAAAAAAACAAAAGTTGCCCTTGATTTGAGATCATGGTAAGAGGGCCTCAATTAATTTAATAGGAAACAAAATTTTTACATGAGCTATACAAGAATATTCGCTCATGATTTGGTAAAAAGATTTGCCGGTCTGAAGTGCAGTCGGCTGTCGAACTGGCTGGGTTTACCTGACGAATGCTTAGATGAAATGATGACTTTCACGTTTCCACAGATCTCTGTTTATTTAAAGTGCCGTGAGTTTTTTTGCCGCAAAATCTGTGAAATATGGAATTTCATAGAAGTCTCCCGCTGCAAGTTTGCGGTGAGTCTACCGCACGTATTTTGTATCTTAAAGAGATAATTATGAAGTACCGCCCACTGCAGTAAAAAAAAAAAACGCAGCAATGCTCCAACCAAGCAGTAGATGATATCCTTTTCTTTTTTGGATACGCCCGTAAATCTTTATGTCTTACGAAAAAGTCGACCTTAATAGGTCGTCAAGGGATGCACCCAAAACTGTTTGGGTACGAAAACGTGTCCTTCGAGCCGGATAAGCCCATTAAGAATTAGTTTATGAAGAAAGGTGACAAATGAAAGTATCTATTTGAAAACATAACATACCTATTACGAGTGAACATCACTCACTCAAAATTGGGTTTGAATATAAATTCACTTGTTTAATTAATGATCCTTTTTCAAGGGAGACATCACAACTTGAATGTTAGTGCAAGTGAAATTGCAAGTGTCGCTGTAGAACACTGCCTTGAATGTCCAAGTGCCGAATATAAATGTACCACCAAAATAAGACTGTGCTATCGCCAGAATGTCAGCGTTGAATCTGTAGTGTCCCTGAAAAAAGTGCCATAATATTAAAATCATCTCGCTTAGTGAAGGTGGGCTTGT
Organism: Omphaloscelis lunosa; assembly: GCA_916610215.1. Classification (NCBI taxonomy): domain Eukaryota; kingdom Metazoa; phylum Arthropoda; class Insecta; order Lepidoptera; family Noctuidae; genus Omphaloscelis; species Omphaloscelis lunosa. Next base: position 9,034,986 of record OU744247.1, read on the forward strand.
GTGATGTAGTAATTATTTCAGAGCTATTTGACGGTAAAGTAACGGCACAGTTTTTTAATAGGTATACATGGTTTATTGGTTATAAGTCGGCAATCCTGTAAAGGGATGTAGGAGAGGTCATTTGCAACCAAATTACTCCTTATGACCCCTATGCCAATGTCAACCATTTCCGAGTAATATGATATTTAATATTTTAAAAGTTGTATAGTCTCCCAAACATGGCTGCTTGCATAAAGGTACAGGTTCCCAGTACAGACATGTCGGAACAGAGTCGGGTAAAGTAGTCCCGCACTTTCTGTATGCGGTCGTGCATAAAGAACAAGTTGAAACTTGACGGTATCGACTACACTTTTCGTACTAGGCACCCAGGCCAGTGGTTTAATCTGTACTTGTACCGACAAATCGGGCCTGGAAAACCTGTATCTTTATGCAAGCACCCTATCGCCACAATGACCTGTCCTGCGTTGCCCACATCAGGCGGTGACTCACAAACTGCACCAAGTCGTCGGTCTACGCTGTGGGAGAGCCATGTTGCGCTTACCGTTTGCATTCTCCGTTGCTTTTTTAGATGCTGTTCTCGTTACGTTAATTAAATTCAACTCAAATTGAGTTAAGCACAGACATTTACATATACTTACTTTTAACATGAAACAGTCTTTTGTAACGTTCATGAGTGAGGTGAACAAGGGCCTCAAGAACAGATGTTCACACGGTTTCTTCACATGCAGTCTAAGAAAATCCTTTCCGTTAGTCATAGCGACGATTTTACCCTGAAATGATTATATTTTAGTAACAAATAAGTTCGTCAGAAAGATCGATTGGCAACAGGATAAAAGCGTGTATTCATTATGCTCAATTAAAAACTTCCTATGACCTTACCTTTGATGGTGACACATTCTGAAAAACCGTCAAGTCATAATTTACAATGGAAGAGTTGCTAATAGTAGCTGTTGCAGTCGTACAATCTTTTTTTTTCGGTCCTTTGCATATATCGAACTGAGTTATTGATAAATTGAACGTTCCCTGAAAAGTAATACGAATATTGGAAATTATTTCAATGAATCGACATGTGCCAGTAAACACTTATTTTAGAAAATGGTCCATGATAGGAAAAGGACCAAAGGAGGTCATAAGACATGTGAAGGATATTGACTTACATAATCCTTTTGTGCATTTGGTTCTACGTAGGCAGTGTACATTGTGAGCAGCATAAGAAATGTTATAAACATATTTGACTGCAAGTAAGCTGGCACGTTTGGTGGGAATGAAAATGCTATCACGAAAATAGTTGAGTAAACGTTTAGATTTTAGGATTATTTTTATGAAAAACAAGCGATTACTGACCAATGAAATGGTTCGTTGAACAGTGAAATTTCTTTGTGATTATACTGTGGATTATTGGAAATTGAGCATTTAATTTCATTTGCTGGAAATAATTATGAATATTTATACAAATGGCTTGAAAGCAAATAAAAAAAAAATGTTTATTTCAATTACAAAAGGTATTTAGATACAATATAATTGGAGATCAGCTTTTAAGGAAGAAATTGCTTGTGTTAGGAGACTCCGCGCTTCCACTTATCATTATCATATGCAATTGAATGAAGACAATGTAAACATGCAGAAAAATAAAAGAAAGTCCTGTCCCCAGACTTCTACACAAGCGTTATTAGTACCACTTTCAAAGCGTCCGGGAATAGTCCCTGCTGGAAGCATAGATTGATTAAGTGGGTTATGAATGGTACAATTTGTTCGTGTGCGGCTTTTAGAAAGTTGACTTGTATTTTATCCCAGCCGTGAGCACTATCTGCTTTCAAACTCATTAGAGTGGCTCGAACTTCATCGGGGTCTGTATCGAGAAGAACAAAAGATGAGGGTAAAGGACCGTCTGTCAAGAGTAAGTAAGGATTGGTATTATTTCCTGCTGAGGACTGAGTAGTTGTGATATTATCTGCAAGAAGCTTGCCTATGTTAGAAAAGTAATCATTAACCTTGTCAACAGATTTCTGTGGGGTAGTGTTTAGCTCTAGTAGATCCAATCTATTTGTTTTTTATGTTTGCGTTGTGTGATGTTTTTAATGATATGAATGACATGTTTTTTTAGGGTTTTTGTGCGCTTAGGAAATTTGAACTCTGTCTTGTTTTCGTTTTTGTTTTCTGATAATGGTATTACAGTAATTACGATACCTATTGTATGTGATTTTTAGTACTTCGTTGAATGGGTCAAGCCTCAGTCTCTTCTGCATACAATTTCTATTCAAAATACAGCGCGATAAGCCAATAGTCATCCATGGTTTTAAGATTCATTTTTTCAACGCTATATTCAGAGTTATTATAGTACTGAGTGTGACACAATTGTTGTAGTATTTCGATTAGATTATTAGTAAGTGTGTTAGGGTTATCTAGTTTCAATAGTTCTGACAGGTTTGAGGAGCTCAAGCCTCTTCTCCAAATTAGAAACTGTTTTTGTTTTAAACATCTTATTCAGTTTGAATGGTTTGTGATTTTTAGGAAAGTCATGAAGTGGTCAGTAATAGTTGTGTGAATAATTGCAATTGTTGCAGTTTGGGTGCCAGGTTTAAGTTTTAAAATGAAATGGTCAAGAAGGGTTTTGTCTCTCGTGGGGAGCGGGTGAACAGGGAGTAGACCATGCATGGCTAACATATTGAGATAGTTAAGTCTATTTCAGTCTTTTATTAGTTTTAGAATATTGAATACGAAGTAGTAATTTGCGTAACAAACAATTTTTCTTTCTTTTTCTTTCTATTTGTGCGTTCGTGTGATTGCTCATTTTGATTGTATGTTAGATTAATATTTATGTCTCCAGTGATTATTACGTTTTCAATTGATGCGATGGTAGTAAGATGATTGTTTAAGGAGTGAATAAATTGGTCCGCGTTCGCAGTTGAGGGGGACCGATAAATTGCAATGACTATAACGACAGGCACAATATGTATCTCTAAGCAAGACACGTGAGTTTAATTAAAGATCATCAAAGTTAGAGTAAATAGATCTGATATTCTGCGAAACAATGGCAAAGTCGGAAGAGTTAGGCGCTATATGCTTTGTGAAGTCGTCAATGCCACAATCAAACACTTGGGCTATTTCGGAATTTTTTATGTCATTAAAAGTTAGTAAAGTATAATCCATATTTATAACTTTTATAGGTGCAGGATATCGTAATTATATTCGTATTATTATTTCATGTGTGGGTGTGAGTGGATGTATGCGATGTATGTATCTGTAAGTGAGTAGAGGTATGTGTGGTTTGACAGTTTGTGAATTTGTTTTCCGGATTGAATGTTGGTTTGTGTGATGAAGAATGAGCGTAACAGCGCGATTGGTTAACAAAATATTGCTTATTATTTAACTTATAAAATACGTGGATATATTTAGTAAGTTTTCCGCTTAGCTATTTCTAAAGAGCCATAAAAAAACCCTGAAAGAAATCGACAGGTGTTTCACCTCTCAACGAGGCATCCTCAGGATGACGATTGACTTGTCGCGAACTCCAACACGGCGGAGGTGTTCCACACCTACCGCTGAACGCAGACTGAAAGTTGCGTAGCTCTTAAACAAAACAAAAAAAAAAAAAACTTCAAAGTCTCGAAGTCCGGGAATCCCCTTTGGTTGTAGGCTGTCTCGTGTCCCGGGACTTTGAAATTGCCGAGAATTCCCAAACCCTAATCCCAACTACCCTTTTTCAAGTCTTTAGATCAGCTGCAACGGATATCGGTCCTCGGACAGACATAGCCAAGTAGCCAACCCTCTGCCACTTCAATGCTGAAAAATAACAAGCTATGTGGTAACAGGGCTTGCTGAATCTTAGTATTTTTTTTTTAACTTCTTTACGAATTGCATCTTCATAGGATTTCTGAGGTTTTACGATAGTTTTGATATTGTATAATGTGGATCAGGTTTTAGGTGAGGATGGTCTCAGAAGCAGTTTAGGTTTTTGGAAAGTTCTCTCTCTTATTAAATTAAAAAATAGTTTATTCCTAAAATAACAAATGCTCCTTTTGCCAGAATACAGTCCTGATAAACCATTGGCTTAATTATTATTATAATAAGTTAGAGGTATGCGGCTTTTCAGGGGTTTACTAAAGGAGGCATAGCAGTGTCTAGTGTCAATGTAACTGTGTTTTAGGTTGTAAAATGGGTTAAACAAAAATTTACAAGTTAATTTAATTTAAAACTAGTTCATTTCTTTATTATTTATCACCAACAGAGAATCCTTTTGGAGTCATCGTGAGATACATAATACCGCATTGTATGTTACACAATTCATTATAAAATATCCATTTGAATTTCCAATTTCCGTATATGAATTTTCCTCCGTAGAAATTACGAGCAAGCGTTTGCACGTCTACATTTAAATGAAAGCGACCCTGAAAACAAAACAAAAAAGGTTAAAGGTGTGGTCCTGTTGCTGCACATCATGTCAAAGGCATTCTAACTACTTTAAGATATAGTTTGCCGACGTTTCCCGTAAGCTGGTCTTATGAAAGAAGATCTTGGATAGTGCATAGGGTCGGTGAACACACTGACGCTTTTACCCGACAATCCTGACGTGGATGGACGTTTTGAAGGTCTATGTGGTCCCAACCTTAGACACAATATTGAAATGCTTCATGTGTCTGTAGATTTTCTGGTACGCATACCTTATTCTTAGTTCCTAGTAGTTCGTTCCTAGCAATGTTACTCGACGGTTCAAATAGCTTACAAAAGCAGCTCAATGGTTACTATTTTTCAACTTTATTTAAGGTTGTGTTCTAAGATTACCTTCTCAATTGCACAATGGTCTGAGTTTTTAAATAAAGTCAAAACCATCGGTCTGAAGAAGATGCGGTCGCACATCTTCTTTAGCTCAAGTCGAAAGAACACTTTGTCGTTCATCGAATCGATAACTTTACCCTAAAAAAACAAAAGTTGCCCTTGATTTGTGATCATGGTAAGAGGGCCTCAATTAATTTAATAGGAAACAAAATTTTTACATGAGCTATACAAGAATATTCGCTCATGATTTGGTAAAAAGATTTGCCGGTCTGAAGTGCAGTCGGCTGTCGAACTGGCTGGGTTCACCTGACGAATGCTTAGACGAAATGATGACTTTCACGTTTCCACAGATCTCTGTTTATTTAAAGTGCCGTGAGTTTTTTTGCCGCAAAATCTGTGAAATATGGAATTTCATAGAAGTCTCCCGCTGCAAGTTTGCGGTGAGTCTACCGCACGTATTTTGTATCGTAAAGAGATAATTATGAAGTACCGCCCACTGCAGTAAAAAAAAAAAACGCAGCAATGCTCCAACCAAGCAGTAGATGATATCCTTTTCTTTTTTGGATACGCCCGTAAATCTTTATGTCTTACGAAAAAGTCGACCTTAATAGGTCGTCAAGGGATGCACCCAAAACTGTTTGGGTACGAAAACGTGTCCTTCGAGCCGGATAAGCCCATTAAGAATTAGTTTATGAAGAAAGGTGACAAATGAAAGTATCTATTTGAAAACATAACATACCTATTACGAGTGAACATCACTCACTCAAAATTGGGTTTGAATATAAATTCACTTGTTTAATTAATGATCCTTTTTCAAGGGAGACATCACAACTTGAATGTTAGTGCAAGTGAAATTGCAAGTGTCGCTGTAGAACACTGCCTTGAATGTCCAAGTGCCGAATATAAATGTACCACCAAAATAAGACTGTGCTATCGCCAGAATGTCAGCGTTGAATCTGTAGTGTCCCTGAAAAAAGTGCCATAATATTAAAATCATCTCGCTTAGTGAAGGTGGGCTTGTGTGATGTAGTAATTATTTCAGAGCTATTTGACGGTAAAGTAACGGCACAGTTTTTTAATAGGTATACATGGTTTATTGGTTATAAGTCGGCAATCCTGTAAAGGGATGTAGGAGAGGTCATTTGCAACCAAATTACTCCTTATGACCCCTATGCCAATGTCAACCATTTCCGAGTAATATGATATTTAATATTTTAAAAGTTGTATAGTCTCCCAAACATGGCTGCTTGCATAAAGGTACAGGTTCCCAGTACAGACATGTCGGAACAGAGTCGGGTAAAGTAGTCCCGCACTTTCTGTATGCGGTCGTGCATAAAGAACAAGTTGAAACTTGACGGTATCGACTACACTTTTCGTACTAGGCACCCAGGCCAGTGGTTTAATCTGTACTTGTACCGACAAATCGGGCCTGGAAAACCTGTATCTTTATGCAAGCACCCTATCGCCACAATGACCTGTCCTGCGTTGCCCACATCAGGCGGTGACTCACAAACTGCACCAAGTCGTCGGTCTACGCTGTGGGAGAGCCATGTTGCGCTTACCGTTTGCATTCTCCGTTGCTTTTTTAGATGCTGTTCTCGTTACGTTAATTAAATTCAACTCAAATTGAGTTAAGCACAGACATTTACATATACTTACTTTTAACATGAAACAGTCTTTTGTAACGTTCATGAGTGAGGTGAACAAGGGCCTCAAGAACAGATGTTCACACGGTTTCTTCACATGCAGTCTAAGAAAATCCTTTCCGTTAGTCATAGCGACGATTTTACCCTGAAATGATTATATTTTAGTAACAAATAAGTTCGTCAGAAAGATCGATTGGCAACAGGATAAAAGCGTGTATTCATTATGCTCAATTAAAAACTTCCTATGACCTTACCTTTGATGGTGACACATTCTGAAAAACCGTCAAGTCATAATTTACAATGGAAGAGTTGCTAATAGTAGCTGTTGCAGTCGTACAATCTTTTTTTTTCGGTCCTTTGCATATATCGAACTGAGTTATTGATAAATTGAACGTTCCCTGAAAAGTAATACGAATATTGGAAATTATTTCAATGAATCGACATGTGCCAGTAAACACTTATTTTAGAAAATGGTCCATGATAGGAAAAGGACCAAAGGAGGTCATAAGACATGTGAAGGATATTGACTTACATAATCCTTTTGTGCATTTGGTTCTACGTAGGCAGTGTACATTGTGAGCAGCATAAGAAATGTTATAAACATATTTGACTGCAAGTAAGCTGGCACGTTTGGTGGGAATGAAAATGCTATCACGAAAATAGTTGAGTAAACGTTTAGATTTTAGGATTATTTTTATGAAAAACAAGCGATTACTGACCAATGAAATGGTTCGTTGAACAGTGAAATTTCTTTGTGATTATACTGTGGATTATTGGAAATTGAGCATTTAATTTCATTTGCTGGAAATAATTATGAATATTTATACAAATGGCTTGAAAGCAAATAAAAAAAAAATGTTTATTTCAATTACAAAAGGTATTTAGATACAATATAATTGGAGATCAGCTTTTAAGGAAGAAATTGCTTGTGTTAGGAGACTCCGCGCTTCCACTTATCATTATCATATGCAATTGAATGAAGACAATGTAAACATGCAGAAAAATAAAAGAAAGTCCTGTCCCCAGACTTCTACACAAGCGTTATTAGTACCACTTTCAAAGCGTCCGGGAATAGTCCCTGCTGGAAGCATAGATTGATTAAGTGGGTTATGAATGGTACAATTTGTTCGTGTGCGGCTTTTAGAAAGTTGACTTGTATTTTATCCCAGCCGTGAGCACTATCTGCTTTCAAACTCATTAGAGTGGCTCGAACTTCATCGGGGTCTGTATCGAGAAGAACAAAAGATGAGGGTAAAGGACCGTCTGTCAAGAGTAAGTAAGGATTGGTATTATTTCCTGCTGAGGACTGAGTAGTTGTGATATTATCTGCAAGAAGCTTGCCTATGTTAGAAAAGTAATCATTAACCTTGTCAACAGATTTCTGTGGGGTAGTGTTTAGCTCTAGTAGATCCAATCTATTTGTTTTTTATGTTTGCGTTGTGTGATGTTTTTAATGATATGAATGACATGTTTTTTTAGGGTTTTTGTGCGCTTAGGAAATTTGAACTCTGTCTTGTTTTCGTTTTTGTTTTCTGATAATGGTATTACAGTAATTACGATACCTATTGTATGTGATTTTTAGTACTTCGTTGAATGGGTCAAGCCTCAGTCTCTTCTGCATACAATTTCTATTCAAAATACAGCGCGATAAGCCAATAGTCATCCATGGTTTTAAGATTCATTTTTTCAACGCTATATTCAGAGTTATTATAGTACTGAGTGTGACACAATTGTTGTAGTATTTCGATTAGATTATTAGTAAGTGTGTTAGGGTTATCTAGTTTCAATAGTTCTGACAGGTTTGAGGAGCTCAAGCCTCTTCTCCAAATTAGAAACTGTTTTTGTTTTAAACATCTTATTCAGTTTGAATGGTTTGTGATTTTTAGGAAAGTCATGAAGTGGTCAGTAATAGTTGTGTGAATAATTGCAATTGTTGCAGTTTGGGTGCCAGGTTTAAGTTTTAAAATGAAATGGTCAAGAAGGGTTTTGTCTCTCGTGGGGAGCGGGTGAACAGGGAGTAGACCATGCATGGCTAACATATTGAGATAGTTAAGTCTATTTCAGTCTTTTATTAGTTTTAGAATATTGAATACGAAGTAGTAATTTGCGTAACAAACAATTTTTCTTTCTTTTTCTTTCTATTTGTGCGTTCGTGTGATTGCTCATTTTGATTGTATGTTAGATTAATATTTATGTCTCCAGTGATTATTACGTTTTCAATTGATGCGATGGTAGTAAGATGATTGTTTAAGGAGTGAATAAATTGGTCCGCGTTCGCAGTTGAGGGGGACCGATAAATTGCAATGACTATAACGACAGGCACAATATGTATCTCTAAGCAAGACACGTGAGTTTAATTAAAGATCATCAAAGTTAGAGTAAATAGATCTGATATTCTGCGAAACAATGGCAAAGTCGGAAGAGTTAGGCGCTATATGCTTTGTGAAGTCGTCAATGCCACAATCAAACACTTGGGCTATTTCGGAATTTTTTATGTCATTAAAAGTTAGTAAAGTATAATCCATATTTATAACTTTTATAGGTGCAGGATATCGTAATTATATTCGTATTATTATTTCATGTGTGGGTGTGAGTGGATGTATGCGATGTATGTATCTGTAAGTGAGTAGAGGTATGTGTGGTTTGACAGTTTGTGAATTTGTTTTCCGGATTGAATGTTGGTTTGTGTGATGAAGAATGAGCGTAACAGCGCGATTGGTTAACAAAATATTGCTTATTATTTAACTTATAAAATACGTGGATATATTTAGTAAGTTTTCCGCTTAGCTATTTCTAAAGAGCCATAAAAAAACCCTGAAAGAAATCGACAGGTGTTTCACCTCTCAACGAGGCATCCTCAGGATGACGATTGACTTGTCGCGAACTCCAACACGGCGGAGGTGTTCCACACCTACCGCTGAACGCAGACTGAAAGTTGCGTAGCTCTTAAACAAAACAAAAAAAAAAAAAACTTCAAAGTCTCGAAGTCCGGGAATCCCCTTTGGTTGTAGGCTGTCTCGTGTCCCGGGACTTTGAAATTGCCGAGAATTCCCAAACCCTAATCCCAACTACCCTTTTTCAAGTCTTTAGATCAGCTGCAACGGATATCGGTCCTCGGACAGACATAGCCAAGTAGCCAACCCTCTGCCACTTCAATGCTGAAAAATAACAAGCTATGTGGTAACAGGGCTTGCTGAATCTTAGTATTTTTTTTTTAACTTCTTTACGAATTGCATCTTCATAGGATTTCTGAGGTTTTACGATAGTTTTGATATTGTATAATGTGGATCAGGTTTTAGGTGAGGATGGTCTCAGAAGCAGTTTAGGTTTTTGGAAAGTTCTCTCTCTTATTAAATTAAAAAATAGTTTATTCCTAAAATAACAAATGCTCCTTTTGCCAGAATACAGTCCTGATAAACCATTGGCTTAATTATTATTATAATAAGTTAGAGGTATGCGGCTTTTCAGGGGTTTACTAAAGGAGGCATAGCAGTGTCTAGTGTCAATGTAACTGTGTTTTAGGTTGTAAAATGGGTTAAACAAAAATTTACAAGTTAATTTAATTTAAAACTAGTTCATTTCTTTATTATTTATCACCAACAGAGAATCCTTTTGGAGTCATCGTGAGATACATAATACCGCATTGTATGTTACACAATTCATTATAAAATATCCATTTGAATTTCCAATTTCCGTATATGAATTTTCCTCCGTAGAAATTACGAGCAAGCGTTTGCACGTCTACATTTAAATGAAAGCGACCCTGAAAACAAAACAAAAAAGGTTAAAGGTGTGGTCCTGTTGCTGCACATCATGTCAAAGGCATTCTAACTACTTTAAGATATAGTTTGCCGACGTTTCCCGTAAGCTGGTCTTATGAAAGAAGATCTTGGATAGTGCATAGGGTCGGTGAACACACTGACGCTTTTACCCGACAATCCTGACGTGGATGGACGTTTTGAAGGTCTATGTGGTCCCAACCTTAGACACAATATTGAAATGCTTCATGTGTCTGTAGATTTTCTGGTACGCATACCTTATTCTTAGTTCCTAGTAGTTCGTTCCTAGCAATGTTACTCGACGGTTCAAATAGCTTACAAAAGCAGCTCAATGGTTACTATTTTTCAACTTTATTTAAGGTTGTGTTCTAAGATTACCTTCTCAATTGCACAATGGTCTGAGTTTTTAAATAAAGTCAAAACCATCGGTCTGAAGAAGATGCGGTCGCACATCTTCTTTAGCTCAAGTCGAAAGAACACTTTGTCGTTCATCGAATCGATAACTTTACCCTAAAAAAACAAAAGTTGCCCTTGATTTGTGATCATGGTAAGAGGGCCTCAATTAATTTAATAGGAAACAAAATTTTTACATGAGCTATACAAGAATATTCGCTCATGATTTGGTAAAAAGATTTGCCGGTCTGAAGTGCAGTCGGCTGTCGAACTGGCTGGGTTCACCTGACGAATGCTTAGACGAAATGATGACTTTCACGTTTCCACAGATCTCTGTTTATTTAAAGTGCCGTGAGTTTTTTTGCCGCAAAATCTGTGAAATATGGAATTTCATAGAAGTCTCCCGCTGCAAGTTTGCGGTGAGTCTACCGCACGTATTTTGTATCGTAAAGAGATAATTATGAAGTACCGCCCACTGCAGTAAAAAAAAAAAACGCAGCAATGCTCCAACCAAGCAGTAGATGATATCCTTTTCTTTTTTGGATACGCCCGTAAATCTTTATGTCTTACGAAAAAGTCGACCTTAATAGGTCGTCAAGGGATGCACCCAAAACTGTTTGGGTACGAAAACGTGTCCTTCGAGCCGGATAAGCCCATTAAGAATTAGTTTATGAAGAAAGGTGACAAATGAAAGTATCTATTTGAAAACATAACATACCTATTACGAGTGAACATCACTCACTCAAAATTGGGTTTGAATATAAATTCACTTGTTTAATTAATGATCCTTTTTCAAGGGAGACATCACAACTTGAATGTTAGTGCAAGTGAAATTGCAAGTGTCGCTGTAGAACACTGCCTTGAATGTCCAAGTGCCGAATATAAATGTACCACCAAAATAAGACTGTGCTATCGCCAGAATGTCAGCGTTGAATCTGTAGTGTCCCTGAAAAAAGTGCCATAATATTAAAATCATCTCGCTTAGTGAAGGTGGGCTTGTGTGATGTAGTAATTATTTCAGAGCTATTTGACGGTAAAGTAACGGCACAGTTTTTTAATAGGTATACATGGTTTATTGGTTATAAGTCGGCAATCCTGTAAAGGGATGTAGGAGAGGTCATTTGCAACCAAATTACTCCTTATGACCCCTATGCCAATGTCAACCATTTCCGAGTAATATGATATTTAATATTTTAAAAGTTGTATAGTCTCCCAAACATGGCTGCTTGCATAAAGGTACAGGTTCCCAGTACAGACATGTCGGAACAGAGTCGGGTAAAGTAGTCCCGCACTTTCTGTATGCGGTCGTGCATAAAGAACAAGTTGAAACTTGACGGTATCGACTACACTTTTCGTACTAGGCACCCAGGCCAGTGGTTTAATCTGTACTTGTACCGACAAATCGGGCCTGGAAAACCTGTATCTTTATGCAAGCACCCTATCGCCACAATGACCTGTCCTGCGTTGCCCACATCAGGCGGTGACTCACAAACTGCACCAAGTCGTCGGTCTACGCTGTGGGAGAGCCATGTTGCGCTTACCGTTTGCATTCTCCGTTGCTTTTTTAGATGCTGTTCTCGTTACGTTAATTAAATTCAACTCAAATTGAGTTAAGCACAGACATTTACATATACTTACTTTTAACATGAAACAGTCTTTTGTAACGTTCATGAGTGAGGTGAACAAGGGCCTCAAGAACAGATGTTCACACGGTTTCTTCACATGCAGTCTAAGAAAATCCTTTCCGTTAGTCATAGCGACGATTTTACCCTGAAATGATTATATTTTAGTAACAAATAAGTTCGTCAGAAAGATCGATTGGCAACAGGATAAAAGCGTGTATTCATTATGCTCAATTAAAAACTTCCTATGACCTTACCTTTGATGGTGACACATTCTGAAAAACCGTCAAGTCATAATTTACAATGGAAGAGTTGCTAATAGTAGCTGTTGCAGTCGTACAATCTTTTTTTTTCGGTCCTTTGCATATATCGAACTGAGTTATTGATAAATTGAACGTTCCCTGAAAAGTAATACGAATATTGGAAATTATTTCAATGAATCGACATGTGCCAGTAAACACTTATTTTAGAAAATGGTCCATGATAGGAAAAGGACCAAAGGAGGTCATAAGACATGTGAAGGATATTGACTTACATAATCCTTTTGTGCATTTGGTTCTACGTAGGCAGTGTACATTGTGAGCAGCATAAGAAATGTTATAAACATATTTGACTGCAAGTAAGCTGGCACGTTTGGTGGGAATGAAAATGCTATCACGAAAATAGTTGAGTAAACGTTTAGATTTAGGATTATTTTTATAAAATACAAGCGATTACTGACCAATGAAATGGTTCGTTGAACAGTGAAATTTCTTTGTGATTATACTGTGGATTATTGGAAACTGAGCATTTAATTTCGTTCGCTTGAAATAATTATGAATATTTATACAAATGGCCTGAAAGCAAATAAAAAAAAAATGTTTATTTCAATTACAAAAGGTATTTAGATACAATATAATTGGAGATCAGCTTTTAAGGAAGGAATTGCTTGTGTTAGGAGACTCCGCGCTTCCACTTATCATTATCTTATTCAATTGAATGAAGACAATGTAAACATGCAGAAAAATAAAAGAAAGTCCTGTCCCCAGACTTAGAAGCATAGATTGATTAAGTGGGTTATGAATGGTACAATTTGTTCGTGTGCGGCTTTTAGAAAGTTGACTTGTATTTTATCCCAGCCGTGAGCACTATCTGCTTTCAAACTCATTAGAGTGGCTCGAACTTCATCGGGGTCTGTATCGAGAAGAACAAAAGATGAGGGTAAAGGACCGTCTGTCAAGAGTAAGTAAGGATTGGTATTATTTCCTGCTGAGGACTGAGTAGTTGTGATATTATCTGCAAGAAGCTTGCCTATGTTAGAAAAGTAATCATTAACCTTGTCAACAGATTTCTGTGGGGTAGTGTTTAGCTCTAGTAGATCCAAACTATTTGTTTTTTATGTTTCGTTGTGTGATGTTTTTAATGATATGAATGACATGTTTTTTTAGGATTTTTGTGCGCTTTGGAAATTTGAACTCTGTCTTGTTTTCGTTTTTGTTTTCTGATAATGGTATTGCAGTAATTACGATACCTATTGTATGTGATTTTTAGTACTTCGTTGAATGGGTCAAGCCTCAGTCTCTTCTGCATACAATTTCTATTCAAAATACAGCGCGATAAGCCAATAGTCATCCATGGTTTTAAGATTCATTTTTTCAACGCTATATTCAGAGTTATTATAGTACTGAGTGTGACACAATTGTTGTAGTATTTCGATTAGATTATTAGTAAGTGTGTTAGGGTTATCTAGTTTCAATAGTTCTGACAGGTTTGAGGAGCTCAAGCCTCTTCTCCAAATTAGAAACTGTTTTTGTTTTAAGCATCTTATTCAGTTTGAATGGTTTGTGATTTTTAGGAAAGTCATGAAGTGGTCAGTAATAGTTGTGTGAATAATTGCAATGGTTGCAGTTTGGGTGCCAGGTTTAAGTTTTAAAATGAAATGGTCAAGAAGGGTTTTGTCTCTCGTGGGGAGCGAGTGACCAGGGAGTAGACCATGCATGGCTAACATATTGAGATAGTTAAGTCTATTTCAGTCTTTTATTAGTTTTAGAATATTGAATACGAAGTAGTAATTTGCGTAACAAACAATTTTTCTTTCTTTTTCTTTCTATTTGTGCGTTCGTGTGATTGCTCATTTTGATTGTATGTTAGATCAATATTTATGTCTCCAGTGATTATTACGTTTTCAATTGATGCGATGGTAGTTAGATGATTGTTTAAGGAGTGAATAAATTGGTCCGCGTTCGCAGTTGAGGGGGACCGATAAATTGCAATAACTATAACGACAGGCACAATATGTATCTCTAAGCAAGACACGTGAATTAACTTTACTTCTCTTGTTTTATTTTGTGTTTTTATTATAGCCGACCACTCTGTCAGCCCTATTCAGAAGATTTGTTGTCTGGAACGAGTTATAGTTAGTTATTTGAGGTATTGGTTTATTTGAGTTTAGCCTACATTCGGTTAGAATTAACAGATCAATATTTGTTTTAAGAATTGGTAAGTTTAATTAAAGATCATCAAAGTTAGAGTAAATAGATCTGATATTCTGCGAAACAATGGCAAAGTCGGAAGAGTTAGGCGCTATATGCTTTGTGAAGTCGTCAATGCCACAATCAAACACTTGGGCTATTTCGGAATTTTTTATGTCATTAAAAGTTAGTAAAGTATAATCCATATTTATAACTTTTATAGGTGCAGGATATCGTAATTATATTCGTATTATTATTTCATGTGTGGGTGTGAGTGGATGTATGCGATGTATGTATCTGTAAGTGAGTAGAGGTATGTGTGGTTTGACAGTTTGTGAATTTGTTTTCCGGATTGAATGTTGGTTTGAGTGATGAAGAATGAGCGTAACAGCGCGATTGGTTAACAAAATATAGCTTATTATTTAACTTATAAAATACGTGGATATATTTAGTAAGTTTTGCGCTTAGCTATTTCTAAAGAGCCATAAAAAACCCTGAAAGAAATCGACAGGTGTTTCACCTCTCAACGAGGCATCCTCAGGATGACGATTGACTTGTCGCGAACTCCAACACGGCGTGTTCCACACCTACCGCTGAACGCAGACTGAAAGTTGCGTACCTCTTAAACAAAAACAAAAAAAAAAAAAACTTCAAAGTCTCGAAGTCCGGGAATCCCCGGGGCTTTGGTTGTAGGCTGTCTCGTGTCCTGGGACTTTGAAATTGCCGAGAATTCCCAAACCCTAATCCTAACTACCCTTTTTCAAGTCTTTAGATCAGCTGCAACGGATATCGGTCCTCGGACAGACATAGCCAAGTAGCCAACCCTCTGCCACTTCAATGCTGAAAAATAACAAGCTATGTGGTAACAGGGCTTGCTGAATCTTAGTATTTTTTTTTTAACTTCTTTACGAATTGCATCTTCATAGGATTTCTGAGGTTTTACGATAGTTTTGATATTGTAAAATGTGGATCAGGTTTTAGGTGAGGATGGTCTCAGAAGCAGTTTAGGTTTTTGGAAAGTTCTCTAAAATAGTACTAATTAAATTAAAAAATAGTTTATTCCTAAAATAACAAATGCTCCTTTTGCCAGAATACAGTCCTGATAAACCATTGGCTTAATTATTATTATAATAAGTTAGAGGTATGCGGCTTTTCAGGGGTTTACTAAAGGAGGCATAGCAGTGTCTAGTGTCAATGTAACTGTGTTTTAGGTTGTAAAATGGGTTAAACAAAAATTTACAAGTCAATTTAATTTAACACTAGTTCATTTCTTTATTATTTATCACCAACAGAGAATCCTTTTGGAGTCATCGTGAGATACATAATACCGCATTGTATGTTACACAATTCATTATAAAATATCCATTTGAATTTCCAATTTCCGTATATGAATTTTCCTCCGTAGAAATTACGAGCAAGCGTTTGCACGTCTACATTTAAATGAAAGCGACCCTGAAAACAAAACAAAAAAGGTTAAAGGTGTGGTCCTGTTGCTGCACATCATGTCAAAGGCATTCTAACTACTTTAAGATATAGTTTGCCGACGTTTCCCGTAAGCTGGTCTTATGAAAGAAGATCTTGGATAGTGCATAGGGTCGGTGAACACACTGACGCTTTTACTCGACAATCCTGACGTGGATGGACGTTTTGAAGGTCTATGTGGTCCCAACCCTAGACACAATATTGAAATGCTTCATGTGCCTGTAGTTTTTCTGGTACGCATACCTTATTCTTAGTCTTTAGTAGTTGGTTCCTAGCAATGTTACTCGACGGTTCAAATAGCTTACAAAAGCAGCTCGATGGTTATTATTTTTCAACTTTATTTAAGGTTGTGTTCTAAGATTACCTTCTCAATTGCACAATGGTCTGAGTTTTTAAATAAAGTCAAAACCATCGGTCTGAAGAAGATGCGGTCGCACATCTTCTTTAGCTCAAGTCGAAAGAACACTTTGTCGTTCATCGAATCGATAACTTTACCCTAAAAAAACAAAAGTTGCCCTTGATTTGAGATCATGGTAAGAGGGCCTCAATTAATTTAATAGGAAACAAGAATATTCGCTCATGATTTGGTAAAAAGATTTGCCGGTCTGAAGTGCAGTCGGCTGTCGAACTGGCTGGGTTCACCTGACGAATGCTTAGACGAAATGATGACTTTCACGTTTCCACAGATCTCTGTTTATTTAAAGTGCCGTGAGTTTTTTTGCCGCAAAATCTGTGAAATATGGAATTTCATAGAAGTCTCCCGCTGCAAGTTTGCGGTGAGTCTACCGCACGTATTTTGTATCGCAAAGAGATAATTATGAAGTACCGCCCACTGCAGTAAAAAAAAAACGCAGCGATGCTCCAACCAATTAGTAGATGATATCCTTTTCTTTTTTGGATACGCCCGTAAATCTTTATGTCTTACGAAAAAGTCGACCTTAATAGGTCGTCAAGGGATGCACCCAAAACTGTTTGGGTACGAAAACGTGTCCTTCGAGCCGGATAAGCCCATTAAGAATTAGTTTATGAAGAAAGGTGACAAATGAAAGTATCTATTTGAAAACATAACATACCTATTACGAGTGAACATCACTCACTCAAAATTGGGTTTGAATATAAATTCACTTGTTTAATTAATGATCCTTTTTCAAAGGAGACATCACAACTTGAATGTTAGTGCAAGTGAAATTGCAAGTGTCGCTGTAGAACACTGCCTTGAATGTCCAAGTGCCGAATATAAATGTACCACCAAAATAAGACTGTGCTATGCCAGAATGTCAGCGTTGAATCTGTAGTGTCCCTGAAAAAAGTGCCATAATATTAAAATCATCTCGCTTAGTGAAGGTGGGTTTGTGTGATGTAGTAATTATTTCAGAGCTATTTGACGGTAAAGTAACGGCACAGTTTTTTAATAGGTATACATGGTTTATTGGTTATAAGTCGGCAATCCTGTAAGGGGATGTAGGAGAGGTCATTTGCAACCAAATTACTCCTTATGACCCCTATGCCAATGTCAACCATTTCCGAGTAATTTGATATTTAATATTTTAAAAGTTGTATAGTCTCCCAAACATGGCTGCTTAGATAAAGGTACAGGTTCCCAGTACAGACAAGTCGGAACGGAGTCGGGTAAAGTAGTCCCGCACTTTCTGTATGCGGTCGTGTATAAAGAACAAGTTGAAACTTGGCGGTATCGACTACACTTTTCGTACTAGGCACCCATGCCAGTGGTTTAATCTGTACTTGTACCGACAAATCGGGCCCGGAAAACCTGTATCTTTATGCAAGCACCCTATCGCCACAATGACCTGTCCTGCGTTGCCCACATCAGGCGGTGACTCACAAACTGCACTGAGTCGTCGGTCTACGCTGTGGGAGAGCCATGTTGCGCTTTCCGTTTGCATTCTCCGTTGCTTTTTTAGATGCTGTTCTCGTTACGTTAATTAAATTCAACTCAAACTGAATTAAGCACAGACATTTACATATACTTACTTTTAACATGATACAGTCTTTTGTAACGTTCATGAGTGAGGTGAACAAGGGCCTCAAGAACAGATGTTCACACGGTTTCTTCACATGCAGTCTAAGAAAATCCTTTCCGTTAGTCATAGCGACGATTTTACCCTGAAATTATTATATTTTAGTAACAAATAAGTTCGTCAGAAAGATCGATTGGCAACAGGATAAAAGCGTGTATTCATTATGCTCAATTAAAAACTTCCTATGCCTTACCTTTGATGGCGACACATTCTGAAAAACCGTCAAGTCATAATTTACAATGGAAGAGTTGCTAATAGTAGCTGTTGCAGTCGTACAATCTTTTTTTTTCGGTCCTTTGCATATATCGAACTGAGTTATTGATAAATTGAATGTTCCCTGAAAAGTAATACGAATATTGGAAATTATTTCAATGAATCGACATGTGCCAGTAAACACTTATTTTAGAAAATGGTCCATGATAGGAAAAGGACCAAAGGAGGTCAAAAGACATGTGAAGGATATTGACTTACATAATCCTTTTGTGCATTTGGTTCTACGTAGGCAGTGTACATTGTGAGCAGCATAAGAAATGTTATAAACATATTTGACTGCAAGTAAGCTGCACGTTTGGTGGGAATGTAAATGCTATCACGAAAATAGTTGAGTAAACGTTTAGATTTAGGATTATTTTTATAAAATACAAGCGATTACTGACCAATGAAATGGTTCGTTGAACAGTGAAATTTCTTTGTGATTATACTGTGGATTATTGGAAACTGAGCATTTAATTTCGTTCGCTGGAAATAATTATGAATATTTATACAAATGGCCTGAAGCAAATAAAAAAAAATGTTTATTTCAATTACAAAAGGTATTTAGATACAATATAATTGGAGATCAGCTTTTAAGGAAGGAATTGCTTGTGTTAGGAGACTCCGCGCTTCCACTTATCATTATCTTATTCAATTGAATGAAGACAATGTAAACATGCAGAAAAATAAAAGAAAGTCCTGTCCCCAGCCTTAGAAGCATAGATTGATTAAGTGGGTTATGAATGGTACAATTTGTTCGTGTGCGGCTTTTAGAAAGTTGACTTGTATTTTATCCCAGCCGTGAGCACTATCTGCTTTCAAACTCATTAGAGTGGCTCGAACTTCATCGGGGTCTGTATCGAGAAGAACAAAAGATGAGGGTAAAGGACCGTCTGTCAAGAGTAAGTAAGGATTGGTATTATTTCCTGCTGAGGACTGAGTAGTTGTGATATTATCTGCAAGAAGCTTGCCTATGTTAGAAAAGTAATCATTAACCTTGTCAACAGATTTCTGTGGGGTAGTGTTTAGCTCTAGTAGATCCAAACTATTTGTTTTTTATGTTTCGTTGTGTGATGTTTTTAATGATATGAATGACATGTTTTTTTAGGATTTTTGTGCGCTTTGGAAATTTGAACTCTGTCTTGTTTTCGTTTTTGTTTTCTGATAATGGTATTGCAGTAATTACGATACCTATTGTATGTGATTTTTAGTACTTCGTTGAATGGGTCAAGCCTCAGTCTCTTCTGCATACAATTTCTATTCAAAATACAGCGCGATAAGCCAATAGTCATCCATGGTTTTAAGATTCATTTTTTCAACGCTATATTCAGAGTTATTATAGTACTGAGTGTGACACAATTGTTGTAGTATTTCGATTAGATTATTAGTAAGTGTGTTAGGGTTATCTAGTTTCAATAGTTCTGACAGGTTTGAGGAGCTCAAGCCTCTTCTCCAAATTAGAAACTGTTTTTGTTTTAAGCATCTTATTCAGTTTGAATGCTTTGTGATTTTTAGGAAAGTCATGAAGTGGTCAGTAATAGTTGTGTGAATAATTGCAATGGTTGCAGTTTGGGTGCCAGGTTTAAGTTTTAAAATGAAATGGTCAAGAAGGGTTTTGTCTCTCGTGGGGAGCGAGTGACCAGGGAGTAGACCATGCATGGCTAACATATTGAGATAGTTAAGTCTATTTCAGTCTTTTATTAGTTTTAGAATATTGAATACGAAGCTTTTGGCTTTTGGTGAATGTGTATTTTATGTGATATATTTTTTTTTGTAATTTGCGTAACAAACAATTTTTCTTTCTATTTGTGCATTCGTGTGATTGCTCATTTTCATTGTATGTTAGATTAATATTTATGTCTCCAGTGATTATTACGTGTTCAATTGATGCGATGGTAGTTAGATGATTGTTTAAGGAGTGAATAAATTGGTCCGCGTTCGCAGTTGAGGGGGACCGATAAATTGCAATGACTATAACGACAGGCACAATATGTATCTCTAAGCAAGACACGTGAGTTAACTTTACTTCTCTTGTTTTATTTTGTGTTTTTATTATAGCCGACCACTCTGTCAGCCCTATTCAGAAGATTTGTTGTCTGGAACGAGTTATAGTTAGTTATTTGAGGTATTGGTTTATTTGAGTTTAGCCTACATTCGGTTAGGATTAACAGATCAATATTTGTTTTAAGAATCGGTAAGTTTAATTAAAGATCATCAAAGTTAGAGTAAATAGATCTGATATTCTGCGAAACAATGGCAAAGTCGGAAGAGTTAGGCGCTATATGCTTTGTGAAGTCGTCAATGCCACAATCAAACACTTGGGCTATTTCAGAATTTTTTATGTCATCAAAAGTTAGTAAAGTATAATCCATATTTATAACTTTTATAGGTGCAGGATATCGTAATTATATTCGTATTATTATTTCATGTGTGGGTGTGAGTGGATGTATGCGATGTATGTATCTGTAAGTGAGTAGAGGTATGTCTGGTTTGACAGTTTGTGAATTTGTTTTCCGGATTGAATGGTGGTTTGAGTGATGAAGAATGAGCGTAACAGCGCGATTGGTTAACAAAATATAGCTTATTATTTAACTTATAAAATACGTGGATATATTTAGTAAGTTTTCCGCTTAGCTATTTCTAAAGAGCCATAAAAAACCCTGAAAGAAATCGACAGGTGTTTCACCTCTCAACGAGGCATCCTCAGGATGACGATTGACTTGTCGCGAACTCCAACACGGCGTGTTCCACACCTACCGCTGAACGCAGACTGAAAGTTGCGTACCTCTTAAACAAAAACAAAAAAAAAAAAAACTTCAAAGTCTCGAAGTCCGGGAATCCCCGGGACTTTGGTTGTAGGCTGTCTCGTGTCCCGGGACTTTGAAATTGCCGAGAATTCCCAAACCCTAATCCCAACTACCCTTTTTCAAGTCTTTAGATCAGCTGCAACGGATATCGGTCCTCGGACAGACATAGCCAAGTAGCCAACCCTCTGCCACTTCAATGCTGAAAAATAACAAGCTATGTGGTAACAGGGCTTGCTGAATCTTAGTATTTTTTTTTTAACTTCTTTACGAATTGCATCTTCATAGGATTTCTGAGGTTTTACGATAGTTTTGATATTGTAAAATGTGGATCAGGTTTTAGGTGAGGATGGTCTCAGAAGCAGTTTAGGTTTTTGGAAAGTTCTCTAAAATAGTACTAATTAAATTAAAAAATAGTTTATTCCTAAAATAACAAATGCTCCTTTTGCCAGAATACAGTCCTGATAAACCATTGGCTTAATTATTATTATAATAAGTTAGAGGTATGCGGCTTTTCAGGGGTTTACTAAAGGAGGCATAGCAGTTTCTAGTGTCAATGTAACTGTGTTTTAGGTTGTAAAATGGGTTAAACAAAAATTTACAAGTCAATTTAATTTAAAACTAGTTCATTTCTTTATTATTTATCACCAACAGAGAATCCTTTTGGAGTCATCGTAAGATACATAACACCGCATTACATGTTACAAAACTCATTATAAAATATCCATTTGAATTTCCAGTTTCCGTATATGAATTTTCCTCCGTAGAAATTACGAGCAAGCGTTTGCACGTCTACATTTAAATGAAAGCGACCCTGAAAACAAAACAAAAAAGGTTAAAGGTGTGGTCCTGTTGCTGCACATCATGTCAAAGGCATTCTAACTACTTAAAGATATAGTTTGCCGACGTTTCCCGTAAGCTGGTCTTATGAAAGAAGATCTTGGATAGTGCATAGGGTCGGTGAACACACTGACGCTTTTACCCGACAATCCTGACGTGGATGGACGTTTTGAAGGTCTATGTGGTCCCAACCTTAGACACAATATTGAAATGCTTCATGTGTCTGTAGATTTTCTGGTACGCATACCTTATTCTTAGTTCCTAGCAATGTTACTCAATGGTTCAAATAGCTTACAGAAGCAGCTCAACGGGTACAATTTTTCAGTTTTATACACTGTGACATTTGAATCACAGTTTTGCTAGAACAAACGTTATTCCGACCATGGTCTACTATTATTCTAAAGCATCTAATATGTTATTAAAACAAACTAAACTACTTAAGCGTTCTTAAATAAGTGTTATGTTATTCAAACGTGTTTCAAACATTGACTGTGACATCAACGTACTCATCGCGATAGCGATATGGCATTCAAAAGAGTTATGATGTGTCCACGTGGACTACAAGGATGTCCGGCCAATGCGGGCCGAAATGCAAATAAATTATTAGCCAATAACATGCAATTGCGCGAAGTATCGTTTCGCCCATTTCTTTTGTTGACGACCGCGGGCCGCCCGCGTCGCCCGGGCGGTAGCCAATCTACCGAAATCTCTCGAGCGGGCCATGCGTATGTATCCGATGTACTTACATTACAGTCACGTATCGCGCGTTTTTGTGAAAATGTGCTCTAACTACACACATCAAAAGTGTCTAGGGATCAACATATATTTTTGTAATAACTTTTCTCCTGATTGATATTAATTAAAATTTTCTTTAAGGATTCATCAAATAAAGTGTTTTCGTTTGTCACAGTAACGATAAACCAAGTCACCTTTGCATTAATAAAGAAATTTGCCATTTTCCTAATAAAGGGATTTTTGACATTTGAACGACTAACATTAAAGTTCGAAAAAAAGACTGAAATAACAGTTTTCTTTAAAATTTTATTGGGTAACTTAAACAATTAATAATCCGTGTTTCTACCGCGAACACTAACAACACAAGAACATCGGTTTGGCATACTCAAAATGAGTTCATCCAAATCACGCTGTGGAATGGCCGCCCATGTTCGTTGCAACAACAAAAAAAGGTCTTCTTGCGACTGGATACCCTCCATATTCGGCAGAGCTCTTCTCTGTAGCATATCCCATGCATGCTCAATCGGGTTCAAGTCTGGCGACTGAGCCGGCCAGAGCAGGACATTGATGTTAGCTGCGGCGAGAGTCTGTCTTACAACTCTTGCGGTGTGCGGTCGTGCATTATCATGCATTAACTGAAATAAGGGACCGATTTGCACTTGTAGAGGAACGATGACGTCAGATACAATCGTCTCAGCATAAATTTGAGCGTTGAGGTTGCCTCTGATCCAAATCAACTCAGTTCTTCCGCCGATCCAAATACCCGCCCATACCATGATGGTTCCACCACTATAAGGATGGACTTCCTGGCAGGATTTTAATCGCTGTTGGCGTCCAGGGGTTCTCCAGTGTCGTATACGTCTTGTATCCGGTCTCATACCAAAACGAGACTCATCAGAAAAGCACACGAAACGCCATTGTTCTTCTGCCCAATTTCTGTGTTCAAGAGCCCATTGATATCGAATTCTACGATTGTGCATTGCTATAGGTGGTACCCGTAGCGGTCTTCGGGAATGAAGGTTCACTTCATGCAAGCGGTTTCTGACTGTTTGGTCGCTAATTAAGTTCCCTGAAGAGTGATGAAGCCTCACGGCTAACATCATGGCGGTTATTGTTGGAGCTCTTCGAGTTAAGATTTGAATGTATCGGTCTTGTCTCCGTGTGGTGCAGCGATACCGTCCTCCATGGCGCTCAGCCACGGTACCAATGCTTCGGTAACGTGTCCAAAGTCGACTGATAACACTCTGACTTGTATTCAGAGCTAAAGCCACAGTACGTTGCCGGGAACCAGCTTCTATCATTCCCACGGCTCTGAGCATTTCTTCCCTGCTTAAATGACGTCGCCGCTCCATAATAACGTTGGTTTTAATCAGTAGTAGGGAAACAGTAGCACTAATAATGTCTTCAATGCGTTGTATGTTTTTATAGGGAAAATATTCACAGCTGATTTTCATCTTTTACTCGAATTTGATTAACAGTTCCTGTTTCAAATTATGAAATGCACCAAAAATGATCCATATAAATTTATATAATCATAAATTTATTACAAAGCCACATCTCAATCTCAAGAAATCCGCATAAAAATGCTTGATCCCTAGACACTTTTGATGTGTGTATTTGAATGTGGACTGGTTTTGGATATGGTGCGTTTTGCGTGCAATTTTGTACCGAAATTCTGAATTGTGATGTAAGAAAGTAACTAAGTAGGTAGGTTACTTTACTTACTAAAAGAAATCATTAACTTCAGCTAGAATTTCTGACAGTCCTAAGCCCGATAAGTATAAAGGGAAAATTGGAGTCAATGTTCGATACAATAGGTACCCGTACCTAGTACCTACAGGAATGAATTAAAACCATGTCTGATAGTATCTACAGTAAGTTTGCACCTTGAACGAAATGATGAAATTGGAGATTAGCCACCTCGCCGCGCCGTCAGTACGGTGCTTTGCATCGTGCAATCGTGCATAGGCAGAAAATAGCTACCGAAGTTTACTATAGCCAAAGCCATACCAAGCCATAAAAATCTGTTTTAAAGTAGCCACTTATCAGTTATAAAATACCTATCGAAGTTAACTTTTAACTTTAGTATTTTCTAGTAAGGCGTACAAAAATAAGTGCTTACAAAATTTCGTTTATGGAGGTACATTTTCCTGTAGACAATGCTGTGTCCCGAGCGTGAGCCGCGCGCCGCACTACAACTACTTAGATACGCGAGCGCCGCACTGTCTGTGTTGTAGGGAGTAACTATAATCACGACTTTTTAAACTTTGTCTTTTTGTGTTTTTTTCAAAAACCAATGATGTTTTTTTATGGTAGTAGACCATGGTCTTAACAACGTCTGTGCTATCAAAACTGTGATTCAAATGTCACGGTGTATAATATATTGTTGTGTTCTAAGATTACCTTCCCAATCACACAGTGGTCTGAGTTATTAAAGATACTCTGAACCAACGGTCTGATGATGCTGTGGTTGCACATGTTCTTTATCTCGTTTCGAAACAACGGTTTTTCGTTCATCGAACCAATAATTTTACCCTGAAAAAACAAAGGGTACCCTTGATTTGAGATTATGGTAAGAGGGCCTCAATAGGGTACACTAGTCGGTCATTCTTCCATACAAACGTAGTATGGTGATTACTCGTCTGTTTGACGGTGTACGTTCAAAACTAAAAATTATATCAATTGGCCTTGTCATTATCTAGCTCTGTATGGAAGCAGAATTGAGAAAATGTATTGGATTGGAAGCTATGAGCCTCGAAACTTCCATATTTCAATACTAATTTTAAATTTAATTATCTTTGGGCGTAAATAAGTAACTTATGAAGTATGAAAATGCCGAAATAGAAACAACCGTACAGGGATAGATAATTTGTTGAGACATTCAAATAATTTTATTTTGAGTAGATACACCTGTAGTTTTTCCATAATATAAAGGTACGTCCAAAAGTCTGTTCTTGAAATTTTACGCGCTTGTTTCCGTGATTAATCATCGTCTATTTCACTAAATAAATAAATACTAAATAAAACTAAATAAATAAATAACTTTACTAAATAGCATGCATATTAGGCGTGCCACCAACGAGTTCGAGCCGTCGACTAGTGGAACCGTCGGCTGTCCGGGTTCAACTGACGAAATGATGACCTTACATTTCAACAAATATTTGTTAATTAAATGAAATAGTTTTAAATTGCTCACAGTTGCAATTACCTTAGCTGTCTTCATATCTTCCTTTATTGTAATATTCATGGCCAAGGATTGTCCATTTACAATTCTTGACACAATCTCAACACAGTTCTTACGTTTTGGTCCATTGCACGTTTCAAGTTTTGTCATTTTTAAGTCAAATTCACCCTGAAAATAAAACAAAAATATTCTGATTACTGGCATCTTATTCATGAGTGTCAATTCATCATAAGTCCGGTGAGATGATATGTATAAGCTGTGTTTCTCGGATTAGCGGAGTAGAGAAAATGCAAGGCGGGTGTTATCAGTTCTGAGCTGTTGTCAATATTTGTGATAAACTTGGCATAAGCACGTCTTTGAAGTATCTGAAATAATTACAAGACTTACATAATCCAACAATGACTTCGAGGCCAAGAAATAAAATGTAATAATCACGAGATATTTTAACATAACGTCGAGTTTTACTTTTGAATGAATTTCTGTGTACTATTATTATTTTAATTCTAACATATAAATAACAATTTGTCTCTAAACCACATCATGGTTCGTTGGCTACAAATGATTATGATTTGTCAATAATTTTCCTATGTTTACCTAAAATTATATTTTAATATGTACCTACAGTCGACCGCACATTAGTGGTAACGCTTGCACTACGAAAACACCCCTTACTGCTTCGTCATAAAGGTGCTACCATTATGAAATTGTTACCAGTGATAAGCGGTTGCCTGTACACGAGTGTGACATATGTTAGAATGTTTAATGGTTCACCGAACAAAATGATCTCATGACCTCACTTAGACGGAAGGGTGGTTTTTTCTGCCTCATGGTCTAGTGGTCATTGTGTTATAGAAGGCCCGGTTTTGTTTCACAGATCTAGCACCCTTATTGCGTAACACTCGATCAATCACAATCTGTTTCATATTGACAGTTCAATAACATTAATTGCGCGGTATTTACGTTGAGCAGACAAATTCGAATATGAAGCAATGGATTAGTAAATATCCTTCAAAATTATTTAGATTATGATTGATTGGGTGTTACGCAATTAGGGTGCTGCACCCAATTGCGTAACACCCAATCAATCATAATCTTACATTCCGCCTATGTAACACACCTGTCCCAATCCATTCGGGTAAAAGGTATTATATATAGGTACAATGTGAAGGGAATTCTATCTGAGGTACCTACCTATCTAGATTACCTGAGGATTCGTAAGCCTAGTTTTTCAAGTTATCCGTAGCCCATTTGAATTTACAATTTTTTATAAAGCAGGACTTATGAGAAATAAAGATAAACATAAATTTATGACTTAACTGTGTACATTCTTATTTTAAACATAACATTTTTAGGCTCAACAGTCTACCCATGTCAGACATAAAAAAGGGTAATTTTTTTGGAAAAGGTTTGGGGGCCTTACGATTGAATGGTCCTTCGTTGCAGAAAGTAATTAAAACGCAAATAATAATATCATTGAAATTTTCTTTATTGTCTAATTTTTGTTGTAAAATTTTTACGTGATTAATACACATTGATGCGCAAATTGATCGTATACCAAATGGAATTTAAGCGATTGACAATATAACTACAATTTATTATTGCAACTGATTGCAATTATTGATAGTTTCGGGGACTCTTTCCATTTTTACGAAAGTTTCATTACATTTTCTTCGGAGTGACCATTGTGTGAATGATTTCACAACGCACATTGCAGTAATCGTTGAAGTACAAAGACTTGTACGTCCAGTTTCCATACATGTACTTGCCACCTGAGAAGGTGCGGGAAATAGCTTGAATATCCACGCTAAATTTATGGCGACCCTGAAAGGATTTTCTTGTTATTATTTTATTACTGCCAAAAAAATAATCTGATTGTTTGTTTAGGAAGACGCGTTTTTGAGTGGAGATCGCGATTCAGCAAACTAAGGGTGGGAAACTCAGATTAGGAACCGAAGATCTTTGCAGGGTGGCTGGTAGCACCTAGATCAGAGCAGCCGACGATCAAGCAAAATGGTGTTCGATTGTAGGAGCCTTTGTCTAGCTGTGGGGGGGGGTTGTATTACTTTAGGGTAATGATAATGATAATTTACTTAAGACGCAGATATATGCCAGTGACCTTGAGTGATTAGCTCGCGTGTTTTGTACTGAGCTCACACAACGTGTCGTACGTCCAGCCAGTAATAGGACTCGCCCATCAAGGAGCGGTGTCCCAAATAAGACGCATTATTAATTTATTATACATAAAACAAAAAGTATTTTAATAAAATACGAATACTAAAAGATCAATAATTAAATTATCTTTAAAATGGTGTATGGTGAATGGTGGTGGTTTCAGAAAAATACGCTTGATAGATTTTGCGTGATTCTCAGTTTTTTTAGACCATAATCTTAAATAATAATAATAATAATAAGTTTAAAAAAAATGCTCTAATTCAACATATATTTTTTCAAATCATTAACACTACTCGTTTAGACGTCATCTTCAGTATAAAATCATTAAAAGTCGGTTATCGTCGCCTTAATATAATATAAAGCAGTTTGCCACAAAACTAGTAGAAAAGATCCTTATGAAAGCGTTGCAAGCGGTTTTATTATGTTACAAGCTGCAAGATTTAGTACAGACGTGTAATAACGCATCGGCACGCTCTTCGATGCATCTGGTATGTAAAGTCAGTGGAACGCTTTTCATCTAATGAAGACAAAAGATCCTTAAGAACCGGCTGACCGCCCGGCCGAACTCGTTGGTGGCGTGGCTAATATGCATGCTATTTAGTAAAATTATTTATTTATTTAGTTAGGTTTATTTATTAAGTATTTATTTATCTAGATTTTATTTACATATTTATTTAGTAAAGCATGAAAGTAGCATAAATGCTGTGGAAATGCGTTCCTTGCGAAGCATGAGTGGTTTGTCTATGAATGATAGGCTGAGGAATGATGTGATAAGATAGCGGTGTGATTTAAAAGAAGTTGTTGTGACAAAAATTGAAAAGGGTATGCTGAGATGGTTTGGGCATGTTGAGAGGATGAATGAAAGGTGACTAACAAAACGTATTTACAAGGCTGATGTGAAGGGAAAGGCCGGTCGGGGACGCCCTAGAAGGACATATACTGACCTTATTGGTGATGTTCTTCAGAAAGGCCAAGTGCGTAGTACTCGCAACCGGCGGGAGTGTATGACCAGATGTATGAACGTAGACGAGGCAAAAGGAGTATGTAAGGATCGTAGCAGGTGGCGTTCTATAGTTTCTGCCTACCCCCATGGGAAGAAGGCGTGAGTTTATGTATGTATGTATGTATTTATTTATTTAGTGAAATGCACAATGATTTATAACCAAAACGAGCGCCTAAAATTTCATGAACAGGTTTTTGGGCGTTTAGATACTATGGAAAAACCATTGGCTGTATCTACTCAAAATACAATTATTTGAACTTTAGAAAAAATTATCTATGCCTTACGGTTTTTATTTTTCCATTTTCATTCTCCATAAGTTATTTATTTACGCCAAAGCGGAGTTAAAATTTGTGTTGAAATTTGGAAGTTTCGATGCTCATAACTTCCAAACCAATATATATTTTTTAATTTTGCTTTCATACAGGCCTAGATAATGGCGAGAAAAATTGATAATTTTAAATTTTGAACGTACATTGTCAAACAAACGAGTAATCATCAAACTACGTTTGTATGGAAGAATGACCGGAAAGCGTAACCTTAAATCAGTTGTATGTACCTACTTCATAAATACCGCAGCGCCCGGTTGTGACGTTGTAGATAGCCCGGAACAGAGGTTTGAAGAACACATGTTCACACATGTTGTTTATGCGTAATCTGACAACTTCTTTGTTGTTCAACTTACCCACAATTAAAGACTGAAAAATGTAAAAGTTTACGTTGGTGCAACATTGACAACTTGGGAAAGGCGCCTGTTCTTCTTCTGTCTGCCCCGAGACCAAATTACATGGGGTTGATGTAAGATAATGTGCATCACCTCCATAAATGCAACAACACATTGCCTTCACCGATTGGTGAAAATACATTAATTTGGTTAGTAGATCAAACGAGATCGAGTTAGTATGTATTATTCCATTCAGTTTCGTCAGTCATCCCGAGGCAATGAGGCAATCACCCACATTGGTATTTTCTTATGTCTTGACTTATGTCACAGTATAATAAAGTAACAGTATTATGTCTCGGCAGCGACCTTGAAATAATTACTGTTATTTATTTATATTTTACTTATGGGTTACATTTCAACATTTTCAAAATAAACTTTTGCATTGGACTTACTTTGATTGTCGTCATGTTCTCTTTTACCAAGACGTCGTATTTTATCCAGACATCGTTGAACAAGTATGCCTTAACTTCGGCGCAATATTTTCTTCTAGGTGCTCTACAAGCTTCGTAGTTTGTCACCTTTAAATCGAATTCTCCCTGAAAAATTAATTTAACATTCTTATGCTTCAACTAGTTGTAACAGCTGTACGGGTCGATTGATCAGGTTAAGCTACGCTTGCCGGGGTTGGTCCGTGAATGGGCGACCATCTTTACATACCAAGACCCCTCTGTGCCTCGGAAAGCACGTTAAGCCGTTGGTCCCGGCTGTCATTTCTAGATCTTTGACAGTCGTTACGGGTAATCAGAAGCCCGTCTTACCAAGGCGTATCGTGTAATTAAGTAACTAGGTTGTGAAGGTCAGATAGGCAGTTGCTCCATGTAAAATACTGGTATTCAGTTGCATCTGGTTAGACTGGAAGCCGACGCCAACATAGTTGGGAAAAGGCTAGGCAGATGATGCTTCATGAGATTTTATCAAAGCCCGTTGCTGTTCACGACTTTTTTTTTCTCAGGTATCGGTAGTTGATGAAAATAGCAATGGCCAAATAAAAATCTATCTAGTCTTTTCACAACTACCTTTGTTGGGGTCGTGATCAGCCGCTACCAGCACGTGTAGCATGACCACTGTAAAAACGGGTTTTGTCGACGGAAGAATAGACAAAATGACAGATTGTGATTGATTATCTGTCATTTTGTCGTCTCCCAAAAGAAATAAACTCAGGCTATCGACAAGCTAGTTTTATCACACTCATGACATTCGGGCAGAATTCGGCTATAGAACTGAATCGACAGTTTTAAATAATTTAATTTTTTACTGGCAATTCACACGAAGTTAATTTATTTGTGGGTGAATCGACAACTCCAGAAATATGCATTAGGCAAATGGCATTATTTTGAATTTTATGCAGCAAAGAAAAAAAAAAACTTTTCTACATGAAATGGCGTGCGAATCAACCAATAAGCCGTCAAGTTATATAAATCTGGCGTAGTAAGGTAGAAATCTCAGTTACCCTACAATTTGCAGTTAATAAGTAAGTGCTGTATGGATGGGTACTTACATACTCAAACACAGAGGTTGTCATTATTATAAAATATGAAATAAAAGTTATAAATCTAAACATTGCGTGTAGTGTGGTCATTTTAAAGAGAGTAAAAATTTATAATATTGTATCACATAAATGTGTGTGAACAGTGTAAATAATCATAATTCGTAGGATATGAATTAAATGTTACATGGTCTGGTGAACAGAAATTATCTTTGAATATGAGTTATTATGATTATTTTAAAAGTAGTTATTTATCTTTGAAATAGAATTTCAACATGAAGGTCAAAAAGTATACTTTTTTTATACCTTCAAGTACTTATTGAGGAATAGGTACTTGTTAAAAAAATAACTCGAAACTTAAAGCATTTATTTCAATTAAACCATTTACTGCCATTTTTAAATTGTCAAGCAGTCGGTTAGTCAGAAATACGAAGCTAGTTGCCCATTCCAAAGCGTAGTAGGTATCTATGGAGAAGAACGGGCAAGAAACTTCACGGACACACTTTTAAATCAAATAAAAAACCGGCCAAGTTCGTGTCGGACCACGCACAATGAAGGGTTCCGTTATTGGGATGAATTTATCCCAAAAACAAAGTTTACTTTGTAGTTGAAAAACATGTTCTCCCATATGGAATGTATGGGAAAACATGTTTTTTCAACTGCAAATTTAAGTTCGTCAATTATTACTCGTTAACTTGTAGAGCCTACTTAGCTGTGATAGTTTTCCTTTTAATTTCGTTATATAAACTACTGCTGTGATTTTTTTCAGACATCCAAAACTAACCATTTAGCTTGCAAGGAGGAGAGAACATTTAACTCTAACAAAAATTAGCACTCTAAAGCTTAATATTTCGCAAACGGATCCCTTAATCCAAAAATGGTTTTCACACACTCACAATATTTTTGAAGGATTCAAAGATACTCCACACCATGGAACAGACAAAAAAAAACATCACCACTTTACGTGTAGGGGAGGTAATATAAAAAAAAATATTTTCATAATTTTGTTTTACGACCTTGTCGGCGTGATCAATATGTATACCCATGCCAAATTAAAGCTTTCTAGTACTAAGAATCTCGGAGCTAGACCGCGGACAGACAGACAGAAAGACGAACATGGCGAAACTATAAGGGTTCCTCGTTTACTACGGAACTCTAAAAATATTGGAAAAAAAATGGTTATTAATCATTCATATTGAAATTATACATGTGAGGACAATGTAGAAAGACGTGCACGTTAGAAGCCTCCGTAATAAAAAGATAAAACAAAGAACAATTTAAAAATTAAAATAAATTTTAATAATAAGCAATGGGAGCTAAGAGACGACCAGTCCCAACTGACGGCGACCATTCACGTACATGACTCAGGGATCAGCACCATTTAGCTTAACCATTTTGAAGGGAGCTAAAAGATCCAACACACGCGCCACCATCAGCGAGACATATGAGTGAGCATGATATACAGCCGCCAGGGCAGGGCACATTCAAGTCAAGGAAAAACATATTACCCGAGACAAATTAACACACTGACATACATAGCCAATTCATACACAATAGGTATAGGTCTTAACCAGGTAATAAACTTACCAGGTTAAATCAAAAGTTTTGTAACAAAGGGCTTCTTTTCCAATGTGGCCTGTGCCTTTAAAAATATAATTGATGGATAATTAACTGCCGACACATTTTTTGATGACATTTATCATACCAATTCACTGGAAGGATTAGCATAACATAGAGATAAATAAAAAAGGAAATAAAAAAATAATTGTAACTTTTGTATTTTCACAAATTAATCAATAACAAGTATTTTATACGTAAGTAAATAAAAAATATTAGTAGTGTAGTCTCGTATTTAGCGGGGATTTGGCATTTGTTTCAGTTTTCTTTAGTTGATTTACAGCTGGGGTTTCTTGGGGAGGGCGAAGGACACTGTCTTGGTCTCCAAGTACTGCAGGATACCGTCCTCACCCCTGAAAAGATAACGTAGTCACACGTTAATATAGTCAAAAGAAATAATTATAGACTATACGAATACATGATAAATTTTACTAGATTGTGATTTATCGGAAGTAAGGGTTTTCCTGGTAAAAGTAATTCTATAGAGGGAAATCATAATCACACAAGATTTTTTTTTAATCTATATCATATTTATCGATATTTATTAATAGTCAACACTCGACACTCCTTTTAGTAAATGGGGACCAGAGTTATGTCTACATTTGATCAATATTACCTATTATAATTAACTCTCACAGAGAGGAGGTCTGTGACTCAGCAGTGAGAAAATTTTAGGCTAAATAAGCTGTTATGCTATCATTAAGTCAAGTATATAAGGTTTCTGAGAAAATGATACTCACAATTCGCGTCCGATACCGGATTCCTTGAAACCACCGAAGGGAGTTTGAGGAGCCACGTGTTCGTATGTGTTGACCCTAGAAACAAATAATAAACACGTTAAGTTTTTATTCATAGAAACCATTCCATATATGGCTTAAATGTTCTACAAGTTACTCATTTCTATTTATAATACCAAAGTGGGCTTGAAGTGCTTCTTCTTACAAGGTCAAGATATGCTAACCGTGTATGTACTCACACAAACAGTTCGCATATCTTGCAAGTGATTAGATTCCATAATCAATCTATTATGGAATTTACAAGACGTTGAAAATTGTTAGAACAAAGTAATACTTTATGCAGGTTTCTTCTAATAAAAGTTATACCGATGGAGATTATTTAAAAGAAGAATAAAAACATATTGTACCACATGGAGCCAGCGCGCACATGCTTGATAAAAGCGAGGGCGGTGGTGATGTCGTTGGTGATGACACCAGCACCGAGACCGTAGTTGGAGTTGTTGGCTCTGTCAACAACTTCTTCGAAGTTGTCGAACTTGAGAATGCTCTGCACCGGTCCGAAGATCTAGAGATGAAAATTGAGAATCATATCAAAATCGGTGTAATAATATTAGCTAAAGTAGTATTTATTTATCATGATACATTGAAGCGTATGATATAATATCAATTTCAATATCATGAACAAAACAAGAATTAGATTAAGATATGGCGTTTGCTTATAAAAATTTGGAATCATAACAAAATCAGTAATAATAATAATAGCTAAAAATGTAATTTATTGATCAAGAAACATCATCGGCGCATGTAAAAAAAAATGGGAACTGGCCTTGGATTAAGAATTTGCGTCTTCATTACAAAAACAACGATAAGATATTTGAACAGGTTATGAAATATGTAATTACACATTTCTTGCTAATTTTATGATGAAAATATAGCAAGAATTACAAATAAATAAAGATAATAAAGAAAGACATACAGAAAAAAAAAAAACAAAACCTTTCAAAATCTTTTTTTGAAAATCATTCTTTATCAGAATTCAAGTCTCATAACCGTGAACGCAGATTTGTATGGTTGTTCGTACATTTGTAGACCAAAATGATACATCTTTTCCAATGGGTTCAATCTACTATTACAAGTTATCGTTACCCACCTCCTCTTTAGCAATCTTCATGTCCTCCTTGACATCAGCGAAGACAGTAGGCTGGACGAAGAAGCCCACTTTGCCTTGGCGGTCACCTCCAGCGACGCAACGGGCACCACCCTTCTTACCAGCGTCGATATAATTCATAACTTTGGTGAACATTTCTGTGTCAATCTGAAAACAACGGTAGGAATCCATTATTAAAGTTTAATTTTGATTGATTAATTTGTGTCTACAACGTCTGAACTGATTATATTATCATCATGATCTTGGTCAAATTATTTCCTCTAATAGCAATAGAAAACAATCAGTCCCGATCTGTCCGTCCTGTATCTAATTTTAGTAGACAATGGAATCAGATTGATGAAGCTCTTTCTGAACCATATAAACCATTCTTCCACGAACCTGAGGTCCCTGTTGAACATCTTCGTAGGGGTTTCCAACGGTCCTCTTCTTAGCGATCTCGGCGGCTTTGGCAACGAATTTGTCATAGATACCAGACTGGACGTAAGTCCTCGTGCCGGCGACGCAGCACTGGCCAGCGTTGGCGAACGCAGCCCTGTGAGCGATCTCCGCGGCCTTTTCGACTGTGAATAGAATAATCGGCCAATTCAAGAAACAGTTGTACCAAAAAAGAGATTCTGTTTGTAGTTGAAAATGTAAAAGCGAACAAGAGGAAAAAAAAAACTTTATTTACTGACTTTACGGAATGCCAATTGCCAGGCAATAAAACTTTGCAACGAGTGCTCATTAATAATGCACAAATGCATGATCTTATCGTATATTTATAAGCTCAGTTCTGGATGCTATTTTTGATAAAATGTATGTGTAAATTTATGTGTGTGTTACAGTATCATCAGACAATAATAAAAACAATGTCAATTTTATTTCATTGACCGGAATTAACGGCCGATTCTTGAAACAACATAAACGGTAGCGAGAAGGGATTAACTCAGATTTCAATAAAAGTAAATCAATCAAGGTTGACATTAAACAGGGTAAAATACATTGTAATGAGTATCTTCGTGTTAAAACAAGATCAGTTTATGAATTTTCATGATGCTGAAACACGATCAGTTCCAGTTTTTGTAATTATTAAATAATTAGGACAGATTTTAAAATGAAATTAGAAATCACGCCATGCATAAATGAGATTAATTCCTTATTAATCGATTCTAAACGATTCTATTTTTATTTTTAGATCACTGTTTAAGGAACATGTATGTTCTAAATGATCAGGTAAGAAACTTTGTACTTGACAGAAGTTAGATTGAAGATTTTTCTTGGTCTGATCATGACCTTGAAGAATACAAATAAACTTTTACAGGGAGAATATTTCATCAACATCAATGTATACATGGTTTAAATTCGCACGTGACATACACCGCTAATGAATACACATGTTTTATTAAACATGATAAACATTAGTATGCTCTGACATAATAAACTATGAAATGTAAATTATTACTATATACCTTGGTATAATTTTGAGGTTTTTTTGTATCTACAAATTCTTCAGTATCTCTCATGATAAAGATGACTTTACGACTATTTATTAGTCATTTTAAGAAGTAATTAGGTAAAAGTGAGATAACAACAGTACTAGTCTTTATTGAAGCGTTGAATGCACATCAGTTAGTATCCTCAAGTCTTCACAACCAATTGAACGATTTAAAACAACACTGTTCGACTGTTCTGGGCAATTGCATTCAAGTGTGTTGACGGTTAGAGCAATGATGATTCATATCTTCTTCAAATTGATACAAACCATTAATAATACAATACAATGCACAATATTAGTACGAAATGTTCAAAGTAGTCAACCAATTTAATCAGACTATTAGCAATTGTGAAGACCTCCGCAAATATTTTGGGATTATGGCTGACCAACATACACCCACTGGATAAATTGTCTTTGTCGGAAGGTATAAAAATGAAGTTGTTACCATCAGCATCATTGAACACGACCAGCGCGCTCTTGCCTCCAAGTTCAAGTGTGACTCTCTTCAGGTTGACGGCGGATGCGGCGCTCATTATGATCCTACCCACCTGTGCAACAAAAAATAACATTCCTATATAAATCGCTATTCGAAGTACGTAGGTAATAGTTTGCATTGCTAATATAATGTCGCATTGTGTAGGAATACTAAATGGAAGTTTCTTTAAATAGCATATATGACAGCATTATATATCACATCACTAGTATTCCCTAAAGCGGAGGTCGGAGTACACCCACATGTTGCCAGTTATGTTTAGAGTAACCACCTCTGAGGTCCTGGGTTTAAAAAAAATCTAAGTAGGGTTGTCACCTCTTGTTAGTAAATTCCGAGAGAAAAAAAAATTGTTGAATTTATACTTTCCATTTGAGCGTACAGGTTCCAAAAAATCTGACTTAGAACTAACTTTAAAAAACTCTTTGCAGTCCATTTTAAAATTGAAAATGTTTGGATTTCTGCCTTGACATGTTCGTCATTTCAGCGAGTTCTTTCTTTTGTCCTTAATATTGAATATTATACTAATAAAAACACACTCGCAGGCGGCGTTTGATACAGTTATGGACAAAACGTAGTTTCGAGAGTCGCGAATTCGCGACTGCATTGGCCAGTAGCGTGCTACCGTGCGAGCTCGAACGATTTTTGCCACTGTCTAAAGAAAAAGAAAGAAAGAAAATACGATTTGCGGCAAACATGATGAAAAGAAAGAACACAAAACCAAAAAGAACAAGTTGGGGGAAAATATGCGTCACATCCACGCAAAACGACTATCACTCAGTATAATGCTGCGACCCTTTACGAGATCGCTCTGGGGCTCTAGCCCCAGCGCTGGTTTTCAACGACAGCTGGCGTTGACGTTATGTCATCGACCGGTGTAGCATACAATGAGATATAAATAAGATATAAAAATAAATATACAATAATTCTATATGTTGCCTGTCAATTATTCCGCCAGCACGCGTGAATTAAAAATTTCGGGAGAATTTTGTTTATTTGAAATTCTTTCCGGGATCCAGGAGATTTAAATTTTCTTAGTTGAATTCCGAGAGTTGTGGGAACCCTAGTTCTAGGTCCGCCTGGCTAGCTCTACCACTATCTTATTTAAGTCTGTCGCCATAAAAGCAATGTTAACAGCATTGTTTTGTTTCGGCAGTTAGAGGTACCTAAGATAGTTCCTCCGTGGTTGAGGATTCCACCTTGTGCCTGATAATCACTTACGATCAGGTGAGATGCAGGCCAAGAGCTTCAACGTAGAGGATAACAAAAAAAAAAATGTCCCATGAAATAGTGTGTGAGGCTGTTGCCAACCGGGCACAAATACACTACAGACTGCTACTAAGGAATTACTGATAGAAAATCCCAATAACATTTTGCCCTACCTGGAAATAGATTCCAGGGCATGGGTCCTTTGCGAAGAAATCGAAAGGGAGATCGTGGCCCCCGGCAACAGGGCAATCGAAGGATCACGGGTGGGTTTTAGTCAGTAAGAGTCTGACACGCCCTCCCGCTCCGCCCAGAGCGGGAGAAGTGACTTGATTATTTCCCACCCAAAAAAAAAAGGGCATGGGTCCTGGAATCGATCAGCTTAGCAGTCGACCAACTAGGCATTCCATAAGAGCAGATATTTTAATAGAAGTGGATGATAATGCAGTAGGTCAAGATAAAGCCGTAAAAGTTATAGACATTGTAACAACAATATGTATGACAATTTACATAGCATTATGTAACATTCTTTATCTTATTTTACAAGTAAGGCATGAAATTGACGGAATTTGTTATTTCATGTAAATTTTTGCCGTGTCATTTTATATCATAATTTTATCTGCTGATATTGTTTGAAATAGAATTAATGAGTAATACGATATACGAAAAAGTTTACGACTCATTTTATTGTGCAAATCAGTTCAAAATATGCGATCCAGCAATAACGACAACAACATAGTATTATAATTATTTTGGTTATATCGATTCACTTA
Source organism: Omphaloscelis lunosa (assembly GCA_916610215.1). Taxonomy (NCBI): domain Eukaryota; kingdom Metazoa; phylum Arthropoda; class Insecta; order Lepidoptera; family Noctuidae; genus Omphaloscelis; species Omphaloscelis lunosa. The sequence continues at coordinate 9,073,835 of OU744247.1, forward strand.
GAAGGTTCAAGGTTCAAGATTCAAATTCAATATTATGAGCGCACGAACGTCGGTTATTAAAATAATTCGAGCCAATATTATGTATACCTACGCAAATCTTGGGAACCTGACTGACATTTTGTTTAGAATATCTTGAAGATTCCAATTTCACTTTTATACATATATCTTAAGCATGCTTGTAGATAAAATTAGATATTATTGAGAAAGAGTAAGATTTTTGCAGTAAGTAAATTTATATCTTATCTAACAAGAATATATTTGTATAAATAATTTAAACTTGTCGGATAAAACTAATAATTTTAACGTGTTGGAATCTCGGGGCACGGCAGTGCCTTTGCCAAGTCGAGTAAAAATAATCCTTTCTAAGATAATGAACCCAGGTCTACAAAATTATAAGTTTACCTCAGTGGAGCCAGTGAAAGCAACTTTGTCGACATCAGGGTGGTGTGTCAGGGCAGATCCAGCAGTGGGTCCATAACCGGGGACCACGTTGAGGACTCCAGCAGGGAAGCCAGCCTCCTTGACCAGAGCAGCCATTGCCAAGGCCGTAAGAGGAGTCTGCTCAGCGGGCTTGAGGACTACAGTGCAGCCTGTAGAAAAACAATAGAATTAGTTAATGTTTCTTTGGCTATATCTGAGGAACTAATAGGTAATTATTATCACAGTAGATAGAAAAGATATGAAGATATTCTGTATTGAACACCATGAGTTTACACATAAGATCAAGGACAAGAGTCGTGGCTTATTCGGAGATTTCACAAAAAAAATATTATCCGTTGTGAGAAAAAGTATTTATTCTGTGCAATCAAAAACTACAAAATGTAACGACATAATTTTTAAACCTGTCAGAAAATGATAAGTTGTAAAAGAATACCTACAAGTGCGTTCTTTATAACTTGACCCGTGCCGCAAGAAAGCGATTGGTAGTACTGTTCTGTCAGTTGCCATTTTAAACTCTATTAGTATTAAAACTAAGCTTGACGAGCAATGGTGTCATTATGACGGCAAAGGACAAGCAAGAGTGAACGGTTTGTACGTATTTACATACAAATTATAAATCAACAAGAATCTTACCGGCAGCAAAGGCAGGGGCGATTTTCCACACGAACATGGGGATGGGATAATTCCATGGTAGAATTTGGCCACAGACACCCACGGGCTCTTTCAGTGTGAAGGTCATGACGTCACCGTCTGAAATACAATGGTGGATTTAAAAAATGGGCCAAATGGCTTCATACAAGGTCATGGTTGAATTAAATAGACTAATAGTTGCTATGTGCTGTGATATTTGAGTTTGTGTACTTTGCTGTCCCATCTTCAAATAAGTGTTCAAATATTTGAAATAGAATAGAATATTATTTATTATTGCTACAGACATTAACAAATAAAATTGATAAAAAAAAGTGTCTATACGTTAAATAATAAGAAAACTAACATAATAATCTAACATAGAAAACTATTTACAAATGTTCACTGTTGTTATCTATTTATATAGAAATATAAGATACAAATATCCTAATAATAAAAAAGATTTTAAAACAAAAATTTGCCAAATCGATCCAGCCGTTCTGAAGTGATGCGCTTACCAACGAACAGCATTTCTTTTTTATTATTAGCATATTTGTATCTTATATTTCTATATAAATAGATAAAAACAGTGAACATTTGTAGTAGTGTGTATAGTCAGAATCAGATTCTTACAGAAATAAAAAAATTAAAAGCTTCCCAAAAAATCTTCAAATTCGGGAAAAACTGAATAAGCGTTCAATTTTTTCCGAATTAGAAGTTTTTTTTGCATTCATTATTGAAATTTTGACAGAACAACGTCAGTCGAGTCAGGTAGTATGTATTAAATATCATTTGAAGGTTGATGTTGATGTCTGACGTTTTTTTCTGTACACCGCTGAGAAAAACTTAAAAATTTCTCTATTAGCATACTAGTAAAAAAGTTATAATTTAATCATTATCTTTCTGAAATGGTACCTAATCTGTAATGATAACAAGTCACTATCAAGATTGATTTCTTTTTCAATCAGTAGTTCTAGCTGTGTATTATGACGAAGCTAATCACGTAAGAGAGTTGGTTTAGTTGCGGTTACAGATTAGAATAACTGGACATGTTGTAGCAAGGACTGGTTCTTGCAGCTTCTTAAACATTGCTCAAAAAAAAGTTTATTTATGATCGTTTTATGCCAAAACGTCATAACATTTGCAATAATGATTATTTATTTATTTCATACTTCAATCACAGAAATGTGCAGTGGCGGACCGTTTAGACGGGGCCAATCCCCGAGACAATCCACTAAGGCCAACTTGCGCGTTCATCGGTTAGCTAAATAACTCTGAGTTTGTTAACTCAGGGTTAATCCAAAGGGAATTTTTGGATTAACCCTGAGTTAGCTGTTAACTCCGAGTTAGCTGTTAAATCCAAGTTAGCTGTTAACACGCAAGTGGGCTTTAGGTAATCCATTTATTTGCTTCATCAATGACTTGAGGACAATCCAAAGCAGTGGACTGTCTCTATTTACACGACGCTATTATTGGATTGGCTTAGTGGATTGTCACGGGGATTGGCCCCGTCTAAATGGACCATAATGCATTTTTCATCATGTGTTTTTCCGCGAAGTCTTTTATCCACAACTGGTTATATAAATTGTCTGAATAACAGACAAAAAAAATGTATGGAAGACGTGTTTATTTTATCTAGGTAGGAATTAAGTCTTAGCCGACGTTCGCACGGACGTAATAAAATCGCGGCGATTTTTCGTGCACTTGATTTTCAACGCTCTGCTTAGCACCGAGAGTTGAAAATCCAACAGAGTGTTTTTTCAACGCGCTGGGACGAGAGTGCGTCCCAGCGTGTTGGATTTTCAACGCTCGGCTTAACACCGAGAGTTGAAAATCCAATGCGCGATGAAATCCCGCCGCGATTTTATTACGTCCGTGCGAGCGTCAGCTTATGTAGTAAAGTAGGTACCTGCGGGAATAGTGTTGCCAAGAATTTTGTCGGCTTTGCCGGCGTAGTATCTGATGATGCCAGCAGACCAAAAAACTTCGCCTTCTGCCTGTTTGACGGGTTTGCCGCAGTCCAGGGTTTCCAGTTCACCCAGGTACTTGGCATCTCTCTCCATGAGGTCAGCCAGTTTGAGGAGGAGGCGACCTCTTGCAGAAGCATCGAGGAGACGCCATTCTGAGTAGCGGTGGAACGCCTTCTTGGCTGCAGCCACTGCAATGTCTATGTCAGCCTATAATAAAACCACATTATTTTCATCATAAAATTAATAATTATATCCTCCCGACCGCATTTCGTTGACGGCATTCTCTGCTGGACTCTCATAGTCTGATGGGACGGCAATCCTACACGACTGGGGAGAGATCAAGCGCAGAACTAATGGCTTGACATGCTTTCCGAGGCACGGGGGTGTCACTTCACCACATTCCAAATTGCAACAACCCAATAAAACTTTGCCCGACCCAGGAATCGAGCCAGGACCACGCTCAGCAGTCACGCTTGCCATCCTCGACACCAACAGGGCAATAGTCATATAACTCGTAGTAGTCTTATGCTGGACATAAGCCTCTCTAATCGTATGTTGTTTAAATCGATCCTCCAGCTTATGTCCAGCTGCTATATTAGCCTAGTCTGCGAAGATCGTCACTCTAAATAACTTGAGCTGACCTAGAACCTATTTACTAAAACCGACTGGCAACAAGTGACAGGTGACAATCCGAAAATTTTACAAGTTTCTTTAAAGGTGCTGATAAACTTGAGCATTCACTTGTAACAGAGCATTCGCTGTTTTTAAATTTGTCGAACTGAACAACGAACAGAGCCAAGCATAGAGCCTAACATCGCTACGAACATTTTCACGATCATTCTAGCGAATGCTCTATTCAATACTCGTCAAAAATATTCTTCACGAAGACGTCAGACTTGACGGTCGCGTGTGGATGGCTATGGCTCGGCTCGGCAAAAAGCTCGAAGCAAATTTACTGTCTTTCCGTTAAAATGCTCGCTAGAATGTAATTTTCGCTCGAATGCTCATTACAAGTGAATGCTCAAGTTTATCAGCACCTTAATACATTTTCTGCTTTATTAAACAGCACCTGTCATAAAATATTTAGTTAATTTGATAAATATGTCGCCTTCTCAGTTATATTTAACCGCGAGGTGGTAAGTATTACGAGGTTAAAAAAATTCAATCCAATAGATCGATATTATCGGATCACTGTTTGATAATATCATCACAAAAATAAAGATAATTTTGTGATACAATAATAAATATTGGTAAGCAAGATACGATATCGAAAATTGAAATTCATGTTTTTGTTCAAATAAATGCCATTCATATTATTATGTTATCCATGATAAAGAATGTAGGTCGGTAAATATTGTATTACATAAAATTGTAATTATCTTTAATAATAGTAATTTATTAGTAATTTATTTCTTTCAAAAAGGTACAAATTTGGTACATGGTATTTATCTACTGCTTCTTATTATCTTTATGAATGATAATAAGAAGCAGTAGGTATACAATATATTAAATAAAATCTGACCGAACCGAAAGGGGCACATAGGTACTGCAATAACATTATCAAAACATAATGTATTTTTTAAAATTATTATTTAAAATAATAAAGTTATTGCCATTTAAAATTCACATTTTTAGTACCAAACTTAACCCGAATTCATAAAAAAAATTTCAACAGCGTTATGACTTTTCGACACCCGCTAAACGACGGCCGCCCGCGCTCAATGTGATAACCCGGCAAAATTCCCCAAAAAAATGTAGCGATTTTTTTTTCCTGAAAATTTCCACATAAATATACTCTCAGTACGATACTTAACAACACCCTCTCGGATCGGACGGAATTTTAGAAGTAAAAACTTCTTTAGGCGCGTTAGGCATTATTGAGATGGGACTAAACTATTGACACTGTGACGACACCAGCTTTTGACTATTTAAAAGACATCAACGCGTTGATTACCGTGGTGCGTGGAGTAAAAGACATCAACCCGTTGATTACCGTGGTGCCGACTTTTTTTCAAGTTTTCACTTCTGTCGGCACTCCCAGAGTGCCTTTTTTACATGTTGTATTATTTGGCAATAGGACAAAATTATTTTCATATTATTGTATACAATATACATATCGCAAGAACTGGTCTTTTGATGAAAATGACTTTTAAGATATTTAATGAGACCATATCTTATTAATATCTTAAAAGTCATTTTCTGTGTTTTTCGTAATATTTTCTAGTTTTCACTTACCTTGTCGCCTTCAGCCACCTGTATGATGACACTCTCATCCTGAGGGTTGATGGTGGGGAAGGTCTTCTTGCTGACTGAGTCTACCCACTCATTGTTGATGAACAACTAAACAAAGAAAAAAAAAACGATTACAAGAAATGTATTAAAGTTTTGCTTTTAAATTGGATAGGTATAATAATTATAGGATTTTAAACTGACATGGTTGTTTTCACTACAAAAGTTATTTAAAATGGGATATTTACCACGACTTCTGTTTAAAAAAAATCATGTGGTAAAAATCCCGTTTTGAATAAGTTTATTGGTATATTAACTGTTGTAAAAAGTTTGTGTGAAAAGTAGACCTCGTTTCGTTTTCGTAGAACTACTAGCAAATAAACATAGTGTTGAACGCCTATAAATAAAAAAACTATTTTAAGTAGGTATCTACATATTTTTTATATAATAAAATGTCAATGATGACAAGATAACAGTATTTTTCCTGAAACTTTTTACTTTCTATTATTTTTCTAAGATCTAGGTAATTGTTAACACTTTGAAGGACAGTACACGAGACACAATAGAAGTTTTATTGTTATGACGCCTATGGGCGTATAGTGTCCTTCAAAGTGTTAAGCACGATTAGTTGTGTAATAAAAAATTAACTTATTGTTAAACGTAAAAATCTATAGGTACACACGGCTACACATCAAGCTATACAAGTCCAGTATAAGCTGACCTCGCATTGTACGGAAATCCTACACAATGTAAGATCAGCATAAACTAGACATGTATAGCTTGAAGTGTAGCCGTGTGTACCTTCTTTTTATGAATGGAAAATTACTTTCTTAGCATACATCCATGAACCATACCATTCATGAAATTGTGTGTTTTCCTGAAAGGTGCGAGTAGGTGAGTACATATATCGCAGAATAACAAGCCAATCGTTTCATAGCAACAGCAATGTTTTGAATGAAAATGTATTTGGTATACAAAAGGTACATATTGATCCGCCAATCACCTATTGTGGTTTTGTTGGGCAATTCAATATTGAGTTTCCAGTACGTTGCATTGTGTATACCACAAGTATTGAAGTCTGAAATTACAGTCTGTCACTAAACGTGTACATTCTAAGTTTACACATAAAATCAAATATGAACATAGGACATTGCCATACAGAGACAGAAATATAGAATAACAGCTGGGTTGTAAATATAACTGATGTGAAAAAGCTGTCAAATATTTAACTGTTTTGATTTGGCAATATTACTAAAAGGAAATGTGAAATACCGCTCTATTATACTTAAAATATTAATAAAGTATTGCAATTATAACACTGATTTTGATGTTGTAACCGGAAAATTTCCAAATGCCCTTTTTACACCTAAAAGGTGTAAAAAGGGCATTTGGAAATTTTCCAGATACTTTTTTACATTTAAAACTAAATATTCAGTGTTACCGATATTAGGTATTTATTGCATTCATTTTAGTTCACCCTAGAGCGATATTTCCATAGAGTAAATATTGCCAAATTAATAAAACCAGCGAAATATTTGGCAGCTTTTCGCGACTTTTAGAATACAAACTTTTTCAATTATTATGTATGACTTGCGGGTATTTAAAAAAAAATTGTGTTATCTTTAATCTTCTATAGTTAATTTAATATCATTAATAAAATACATACAACATAGTGTATTTATTTTAGATAATGCAATTCTCGATCTCTGGCTCTCTAAAATAAATTCTCGATTTAACCCAAATCTAAATCTATCTCTAAAATAATTATTAAAATACCACACAATTTAACAAAATCTCAAAAATAACAAGTCAGTATCATAAATGTTTTATCAGTAAACTATGTTTTTACAAGCGTAGTATTTATGTAATTCATACGTTTGCCGGCAATCAATTGAATAATTTTGTAAACACTTTTTTAACCTAAGTACATTATTTTTGAGAATTTCACAGTATTTTCTTTCAGTAATATTTTCATAAGTACATTATTTCAAAAATAAATGTATAAAAAGTCTTACCTTAGTGTATTTGATGTCTACTTTAACCATTTTCAAGCCGGGTTGTTTGAGCACGTGTGTTCGCTCCAGTGGTCTGATATAAATGGTTAGTTCTCGCCTCGCACCTCGCACTCCGAGCCGGCAATAAACATCGCGTCACACACATCGTTAACGTAGATAACTAAGTCCGCCTCAATACAGATTAAATCGGACCAGTGTTCCGTACGTTTTAATAGAACTGTCAATTCTATAATGGCTGCAGAATTTTAATAATGTTGTTAGATGGTATAGCATAAGCAGCACGAGTCCGTTTTCATCATCTTTGTAAAACGCATGCGTGGGATGCTACCGATGTACCTAATAATAGCGCATGCGTCAAACTTGTTGAACACTTTTGTTTTTGGAGACAAATGGTTCGAAAAACAACCTAGAATCATTTCTTGTTTTTTGTAAATTTTGGCGTTCAAATAAATTAATCGACTTTGACTTTAACTTTGGTCGTCACGAGCGATAAAGATGGTGGAAAGTCTTATTTTTTTTGGATTGGCATAAGCTACCAAAAAGCTTAGGATGTAAATTGCTAGCTACACGGTTGCCAACCACGTCCCCGACAGAGGTGACCTTGGTTGGTGGCCGGCAGAGCTGTTTGAAATTTGGTCGTAAACCACCATCACAACGGTTGTAATCCACCAATGAATGTCACCATTGTCGGAACGCTGTTGGCGACCGTTTAGCAGGCACTTTAATCCTGTTGGAACTCGTTGCAGGAATACAAAATGCTTTGCAAGCGATTGCCATTTGTCTAGGCCCTAAGATTTTCGGAATTTACAGAAAAAAATCTTGCAAGGTGTTGCATATTTATGCTGTTCTTGCTATGACTACACGTTCTCATTCATATATATATCATTATGAAAACGGTGTGTTCTATTTTAGTTTTATTACTTCTACAGTCGTTGTCGTTGAAAAAGCAACAAGAATAATGTACCCAGGATTTTGTAATAGTTAGATTTAAAAGATTGTCCTTGGAGTTTCTTGCCCGTTCTTCTCCATAGAGCTCTGCGTTTTGGAATGGGCAACTAGCTTCAACTTTCTGACTAATTGAGCGGATCTTTGACAATTCAAAAGTGCTTGTAAATGGTTTAATTGAAATAAATGCTATAAGTTTTTGAGTAGCTCAGCGTTGGTCTCCTGCTGTTACTTCCTTGAAATAGAAGGTTTTCTTATTTGTGTGAACGTCGCCTTTAATGTTAGTGTCGTTAAGTTTTTTTTTTGCTAATGAGGGGGCATTCTTTGACAATTCAAAAGTGCTTGTAAATGGTTTAATTGAAATAAATGCTATAAGTTTTTGAGTAGCTCAGCGTTGGTCTCCTGCTGTTACTTCCTTGAAATAGAAGGTTTTCTTATTTGTGTGAACGTCGCCTTTAATGTTAGTGTCGTTAAGTTTTTTTTTTGCTAATGCCCCCTCTACACAAGTTGAAGCAACCATAAAAATTGCACTGTCTAAACAGTGTTTAGACGATGCAAGTCATTTGTTTGTTGCTTCAATTTTATTGTATGCCACAGGCAAGAAACTTGCATCGTGTAAAAGGGGCTTTACACACACCGTAATTATTATTCGTTTTAGTCGCGTCCGCTTCAATACTGAATCCTGAAAATAAATCTTGGCATTGGCATTGTGTAGAGGAGGTTGACATTGTTTAACTATATCAGTTAGGTATAATTATTATCTAACTAAAGTGTATGTGTGACTTGTCAATATACTCACGGAATGATTTGTCAAAATAATTATGATTGGGTGATAATTTAATTAGTCTAACCTTGGCTCATTTTTAAATGTTTGATTAATTACCTTCAGATTCTATGTAACTTTATCATTATTGGTGTTTTCAAAGACGAGGTTGAAATTCTGTTCTTAATTCCTAAAAATATGCCTACTCGCAAATTCAGGACAGTAATATAAATATCGATCTACAATTTTAACGATTTTTGCAGAGATAAGATGGATACATACGTATTTACGACTTTAAAAATACAAACGCCATGTAATATTATTACATTGTATTCAGTTCCTATCTCACTAACTCTATGCGACAACTTGTGCCTAAATATTATTGCACTGTTGGAATTAGAACTCTCGGCGTTAAGCCGAGCGTCGGATATCCAACGGGTTCGTGGCTGAGGGCCGCGGTGCCGCAGTTACACGTCCCGGAGGGCCACGATTTCGATTTTTTTATTTGGTATTTTTCTATTGTTTTCAACTTGTACCGTTGACATAACAGTGTGCTTTTATTTAGACATTCATTTAAGTGTCGCCCAGTGGTACTGAAAACGGGCATCAATTTCAAGTGTTTACTTAAAACAAAAATATATCTATCTAGCATGGAATGGTAGGTTCTTCCTGTACACATTGCACGAAAATTTTGCAATATAAAAGAAAAATATTTTATTCGGGTTACGCAGAGGATATACAAATAGTAAAAAGAGCATTTAGAACGAACAAAATTGATAATTTTGTTTTATTGATAAAATATTAAAAAAAGACTTATTACACTTAAGTAATGTTAGTTCAATTAAAGTTTATTTTGCAGCAGTAAAGGCCAATTAAAATTAAATACTTTCCACTGCTTGCAATCACAAAATTTTATTTGTAAATAAACTTTTATCAAACCGAAAGTATAAAGTTTTATCATTGGGTGTCCTCATTATAATATAACAGAGGTCTGTCTTATCAGGACATTATTAATAAAAGCATAAAGTGAAATGAAAAACAAAAAGATAAGAGGAACAATTCATCTGTGTAATGCAATTAATGATTGAACTCATTGTGGTGGCGTGATCGGTATTGATCATTTAATATTCCATGGTTAGGGTATTTTTTAAATCCTAGATAAGATTCATAGAAGTATGAAGCAAGAGGAATTGGCAAGCTAATCATTATTTATTCATTACATACCCACTTCCAAAAAAAAAACACAATAAAATAACTTTAATGTCTTTGGTTTTGATTATTTATTTATTTTTCTTTTACATACTTGTATATTATATATATATAATAATTAATTTTATGTTCTAAATTAGTAAATTATCTAAACTGATAATTTACTAATTTAGAATATAAAATTTAATCATGTTAATAAAATTTATTATATTAAAAAAAAAAACTTCAAATGCTACTTTTGGCATGCGAAAGCTGTTTCAACGTCTAAGGGTAGAGAAATGCAATTGAGCCCTAACACGGCAAGGTGACACCGCAATAGACCACAATGAAGATTGTGGAATGGGCTGTAAAGAAAAAAAAAACATTTATTTGGTTCGTGAAACACAAAATATAAGAAATAAAAGTGAAAATAATAACACAACATCGCGCCTGTATTCCCCGAAGGGTTAGGCAGAGATGTACCTATAGTACACCCACATTTCACTAGTCATGTTTAAGTCCCATAAGTGTTATTGGGTTTTTTAATCTGGGATTTCTCAGTAGCAGCCTGCGTGCGTACCATGACAACCATAATAGATACGGGTTTTCTATGGGTTTTATCGACGTAAGAATAGACAAAATGACAGATTGTGATAAATGATAAATGATTTTATTTCTGTAAATAGGTTTGTACAAACACTTTTACACGTCAATCATATTTTAAAAACTAGATGAGGTCGGCGTTTCCTATCTGACTACTCTGAGAAGAAAGGCCGAAACAAACTCAGAGGTCACATTCTCTTTTAAAGTCCAGACATAATCTTGGTCAGATCATGTGAAGACCATGTAGATTGGTGTCTGAAGTGGTCTTTTGAGGAAAGCATCACACAGATTGAGAGGGCCTGTCCAGTCAGTGCACGCATTTGTCAGTTATCGTGCAGCTCAACTCAGAATTAAGGAGCTCAACGATTCGACGAACAATACCAAAGAAAGGACATTTGGGTAGGCCGCATAAATTATTCAAACTGTCAAACTATAATTAGAACTAAGTGAGAAAAAATTAAAAACAAAAAGAAAAAGGAATGACCCGCATAGTCTTCACATTCACAATAATTTAAATAATATAATACTTTAAAAGTATATAAAATTCATTAATGACATTGTGTATATAAAAACCAGGAAATAAACTTGGTCAGAGAATTTCATTTGAGGACCATGTAGATTTGTGTCTGAAATGGTCTTTTGAGGAAAGAACCATACAGATGTGAGTGGACCTGTCCATTCCATGCACGCATTTGTCAACTTAAAAGGAGCTCAATGATTCGACGAACAATACCAAAGAAAGGACATTTGGGTAGGTCGCATAAAGTACTCACAACTGCCAGATTATCATTAAAAGTAACTGAGAAAAATAAATAAATATATATATATATATATATGACCCACATAGTCCTCACATTCACAATCATTTAAAAAAAATATATATATTATACTTCACAAAGTAAATATTCATGTCATTGTGTATATAATTTTAAAGTTAGCAAAATAAAAAAACAAAGTTCCGAAAGTAAAATATAAAAAATAATAAAATTGGAGCAGCTCAATCCCATGCCTTTTTGTCCTCAATGTAATCTTTAACGGCATAAAAAGCCTTCTGGCACAACTTGCGTTTAGTGAATGATTTGAATTTATTAAGGCTTAGATCTTGTACGTGGCTTGGAAGTTTATTCTAAAAGCATATACATTGACATCTAAAGACCTATTTTCTTGAGCCTTGTTGTAGGTACAACAAATTTGTGTTTGTTCCTAGTATTTATGTTATGGATATCACTGTATTTTTAAACAATTTTATGTTTTTATGGGCATATTATCTCTGAGAAAGTGTCTCGGACTTAATTTATAAATTGATCGAACAGCTCTTTTCTGCAAAACAAAGATAGTTTGAATGTCGGCGGCATTTCCCCACAACAGAATACCGTACGATATTACACTATGAAAATAACTAAAGTACACTAAACGGGCTGTCTCTATGTTAGTTATATTACGAATTTTTCTAACAGCATATGCTGCGGAGCTTAGCTTTTTTGACAATTTATCTATATGTGGGCCCCACTGAAGCTTAGCATCCAAAGTTAAGCCCAAGAATACTGTGTTATCTTCAGGATTCAATTCTTCGCCCTTTATCAACACTTTAGTTTTCACCTGCCTAACATGTGGTAGGGTAAACTTAATGCACTTAGTTTTTTTTTCATTCAGAAGTAAATTGTTAACATTGGAACCAGTGAACTACTTTTGAGATTGCGGTATTTACATCGTCAGTAACTAGCTGCTGACGTTTAATTTTAAACAAAAGTGAAGTGTCATCCGCAAACAACACTATATCATGGTTATCGTTTATGAGGTAAGGCAAGTCATTAATATAAATAAGAAACAAGAAAGGACCAAGAATTGAGCCCTGTGTGATTGTTTATCTGTCATTTTGTCTTTTCTTCCGTCGACAATACCCGTTTCTTTTGTGGTTATGCTAAGCGTGCTGGAGTCTGGATTTGTGCCCGGTTGATAGGCTCGCCCACTATTACATGAGTGAAAATATTTTTTTAACAAAAAATTGACAAATGATTCAAATTAGCTCTGGAGTTGGACCGAAGTAGAGGATGTAATGGAAAAAGCCTATATCCAGTAGTGAAATGATGTAGGCTGATATGTAACAATATCAGAAAGCATGTCTCTAAACACACAAATCAATACTGAAGTTGAAACACTAGGGCTATGGGGTCCGAGTACCCACTTAGTTTTTCGAGACATCGCCAAGCGGTTGGTCGACTCTTCACGTGACCAGAGGGCTGGCCAATTTTTTGCCTAAGAATAATTAGCATTACCATACAACGTGGCAATGTTGTCAGCCTTTTAGGCACCTTTCCTGTTGACAGTGACGCGGACGAATTTTTTGATGTCATATTACTTATTATTATAAGTCTGTAAGTTTTTAAATTATGTGAATAGTAACATGAAAAAAGTAAATAAAGGGAAAAGCCCATTTGATAAAGAGGTTTTGGCGAAGTGACGCCCATGAAAGAAACAAATTATGGGCATTAGAGTTGACATTATAGATAAAGAAACAACCATTATTTTTTACAAAGAACTCGGTAAGTCTTTTAAAAATCATATATCAAAAATAAATAAATATGTGGCAATGGTTTGAGACAAAACAAACTTCAATTATTTATTTCTATGGTTTCCTTGACACTAACCAACCGAATTATTCAATTCAAACCTAATGTTACGTAGCTATGCAATAAAAGTTGCTGAGTATGTACCTTGTATGTTTATAAAGTAATTTGCTTATTGTGGTGCAATCCATTGCTGAAAAACATAGACCGAACTTCCAAATTGCTTAACGTAAATCTCAAGACCTAAGTCACGAAGACTTAAGTCTTCGTGTATCCACGCCACAGTTGAGATGGCTCCGTGGTAAGCTGGTAAGTTCGTATAATTCAGGTTCCATATTTGTGTGAGGTCCTTCGCGTGAAACAGGTACGGTATCCATTGGCAAGCTGGTGTCGCCGTGGGAGGCGGGTACAACATCCAATGTAAAGCCAAGATCGTCATCGGGAGCGATTACAGGGTCCATAATCGTAGTCAAAGTTGTCGGAAAATCAAATAGAAAAACGCAGTAGAAAAAATATAGCACCAAGCAAATTGTGAAATAGCAATGTCAATCAGTTGTCAATTACCATTATTATTGACGTATCATCGATGTCGTATAATCGATGTCATATCGCATCCCTACCGGATGCGATATGGATTTAATTTTCGAAAAATCTAATAAAAAAAAAAACAAACTGGAAATACGGAATCGGTTCAATGGATCGTATTTAGAAGCCCGAAAATGAACAAACATTTTCCTTTGTCTCTAAACAAAAGCAAGTTTCAAGTAACAACTGACGCTGACGAGACGCTGCACAGCCTAAATGGAGCCTTTCGGCGGGTTGGCCTTGGCATGAATTTGGACAAGACGAAAGTCATGTACAATTCGCATATTTTGCCGAATCCAATCCACATCAAAGGGTCGCTTCTCGAAGTTGTGAAGGAGTACGTTTACCTAGGGCAAGCCATCCAGCTCGATAGGCACAACTTTGAGAAAGAAGCCGAGAGAACTCTTCTTGTCTCCGCTTCGGACATCTCCGCACATCTCTGCTTTGGTGGAGTCCGGGCCTCACGGTTTACTTTGAGTGGCAAACTAGCAATGTTCTTGTCATGTCTGGGAAGTGGTAATAGATGAAAACGTATGCCCAGTCCATGAGAAGCACGCTTGGCTAGAAGATACTCATTCACTTGTTACTCAATAACTCAAAGAATCTACTTCACCAAAACTTGACATTAATGATATTTTAATATTATGTATTGTCCTTTGTCATTGTGTCCATATTATCAAATGATATTCAGAATATCATGTAAACATAACACTTGAAATTACTTGACTAGTTATCAAGTAATGACATATGTAATGGAACCCAAGGTCTTAAATACTACAGGCATTGTTTGAGATGTGGTCTACTATAATTATAATCACATCAGGTGAGGTTTGAACAATGAAGATCCGATTCACTGTGATTTGTCTAATATCATGAATGACACTCTAGGCGGGGGAGTACAGAACAAATATGACTTTGTGTCTTTATAGATAGGTACAATGAATTTTTTTTTTAAATCCATAACGGGGAAGCTTTTGGCCTGCATCTCACGTGCTCGTAAGTGATGATCAGGCCGACGGTGGAAGCATCCAGAATCCTCAACCATAGAGGAGCTATCTTACCTCTTACTGCTGAAACAGAACAATGCTGTTAACATTGTTGTTATGGCGACAGACATAGATAAGATGGTGCTAGCTAGCCAGGCGGAATTGGAACAAGCCCTACCACCAACCAAACCGAGCAGAAAATGTTGCCCTCACCCAAGTAACAAGATCGTAAATTGATACTTCCATTACGATCATTGCAATTAAATGAAATATAATTTAAAAGTCATATTAAAAGTACACTTTGTAAACAAGCATATTACACATAAGAGGATTATATCCAAGATAAGAGTGTTTGGAAACATGCTGGTCCTGCTCCATTGGATAATTAAGAATCAAGCCAAATAACCAAACTGGTTGCTAATTTAATTGTAAAATTTGTTATTTTTTGTTATATGACATTGATTTTACATTATGTGATTATTTCCTCACACACTGACTTATAAAATACTGACACTAAATACTTGACACTTAATTATAAAATTTTAGGAAAATCGTCTACTTTCACAATGTTTGTAAATATGTGAGCACCATGTATCTATCACATAATTAAGTTATGTGTAGGTGTTTTATTTTTAATTATATTTACTAATTGCGGTATAGTAATTTTATTCTTGGTGCATCGTTTTCACCTATAATTATTTAGGTAATATAGGTATCTTTTTTTTCTGGTTGGGAAATTATCAGATAACTTCTCCCGCTCTGGGCGGAGCGGGAGGGCGTGTTAGACTCTTACTGACGAAAACCCACCCGTTTTCCTTCAGTTGCCTGTATTGCCAGGGGCCACGGTAACCCTTTCGGACAATAACCGCAGCCAATGTAGGTACCTATACAAACTATTGTAAAACATTAAAAAAAAGTAACGGTGGAGTTTCTTGCCCATTCTTCTCCATACGAAAACTACCTTTTGGAAGGGGCGACTAGAATCAATTATATTATTTTGTAAATTTTGACGTTCAAAAGTGCCACACATAGCCCTATTTGAAATAAATGATTTCACTTTGACTTTGACTTCGTCACTATCCTGCTCTTTTCCTAACTGGGGTCGGTGCAGGATCGTCGGTGATCGGTGAGGTCGTCCATGGGCTCCATTAGGCCTTATTCATTAGTTTCCCCTTGCTACCTATATCGTTTTTCATCGAAAACATCGTTAGGAAACCGGCATGCCTGAGAGATATGTGAAGTCATGGCAGAGGCCCATGGTCATAGTCACTAACCACACGACAAGAAGAAGAACTTCATAAAAAAAAAAATCCTCACGATACATAACATAACATTACGCCTGTATTCCCCGAAGGGTTAGGCAGAGGTGTACCTATAGTATACCCACATTTCGCCAGTTATATTTAAGTCCCATGTAATAGGGGGCCATCAACCGGGCACAAATCCAGACACCGGGCTGTTACTGAGAAATTTCAGATGGAAAACCCAATAACACTTTGCCCGACCCGGGAATCGAACTCAGGACCTCATCCTCACGATACTTATAATAATATTGCCAAAAAAAAATGATGATGTGGATATATGTAGTAACCTTTTCCGAGCCGAGGTGGGGCGAGCAGTATATAAGTGGGTTGGACGGGCGATAAAGCTCAAGGCGAACCAAATGAGGGGCCCATATTTATGGGCCAACGTGTTGCCTCCGCGGGCGAAGGGCGAGGCCCTGACCCCGCTCGCCACGCCCCCTTGCGGGGGCGTCGCGACATCTCGATAAAGCTCAGTCTGCGCTCGGTGCTTGGTGTGGCAACACGCCGTGTTCGAGTTCACGACAAGTTAATCGTCATCCTAGGATGCCTCGTTGAGAGGTGAAACACGTGTCGATTTCTTCCAGGGTCTTTTCAAGACTCTTATGAAATAGCTAAGCGGAAAAGGTTACTACATATATCCACATCCTCATTTTATTATGGATTTCCGCAAGGTCACGCCTGAATCAATTAACTATAATATTGCCAATCGATTTGAAAGGATACTCAAAATAGTAACGGTCAATGTTGTTTGATGTTTTGTATAGAGAACAAGGGATCCATGTGAATTCGGTCAATGAGATGAGTGGCTTTTATTTTTAACCGAATTCCAAAAAAGAGGCGGTTCTATGTTCATCTGTATGAATGTTTATTTCAAAACCAAAGACACGTACTTCCAAAATTATAGTTATTTTTCCTGTGTACGGTTTTTTTTTGGAAGCCGGTGGTAGATTTTTGTGAAAAGTTTTTTCAGTACCTAAACCATTAAGTACGAAACAAAATACTCTAGTAAGTTTGGGAACTCTCCTTTGCATTATAGGTTAAAAAGTAAAAAAAAAACACTGAGAATATTAAACGTTTTTGAGTTGCTTTGTCTACTTCTCTCGCTCTTTTGTTTTCATCAAAACAGACGTCCTTGATTTAGAATCGTTCCGGTCTGCGGTCTCATTGAATAGGACCC
This sequence comes from Omphaloscelis lunosa, assembly GCA_916610215.1. Classification (NCBI taxonomy): domain Eukaryota; kingdom Metazoa; phylum Arthropoda; class Insecta; order Lepidoptera; family Noctuidae; genus Omphaloscelis; species Omphaloscelis lunosa. The sequence goes on from OU744247.1 coordinate 9,091,235, forward strand.
CATTCGCTCTGAAACACGTGAACTGATTCCGGTTTTTAATAGGTACTGGATATTATTTTCTTTTGACTTCTAGCGTCCCCAATTTCCAAATGTATGCGGTGAACTATGATTTGCCTTGAAGTATGGAATAGCAATGGTACAAGTAGGTTCAAAGTACAGGCATGATATAGTGCAGGGGTCGGCAAGTAATTTTAAGTTTACTGTTGAAATTTTTTATAGGAGTCCAGAAAAAAAAAAACTCATAATAATTTTTAATATAATATTATATGTAAGAAAGAAAAAAAAAAGAAAGAAAGAAAAATATTTAAGAACAAAGTAGTTATATCAAAAGAAAGAAAGAAAGACAACGCATACGAAACACGCATGGAAACACATTTTTCTTTCTTTATGAAGCAGTTTTATACATATTTGCACCCGCACCCCCCGCACTGAAACGCTCTCTCTTGCACCACAGAGCACAGTATAGCAACTGCAGCTGTCTACCTACTAAAGCTAAGGCAACTACTCAAATTAGATTCTACGTGGCAGTTATATAAAAAAAAATATAGTAGGTAAGGTTTTTAACAATATTTATCTACACCTATGCTATAAAACCTTTATATAAGTTTCTGAAATAGTTAGCTTATGTTGTACCTACTAAATTTTATTATGCAACTCGAATTTCAAAAAAAGAACATTGTCATGTATGTAACTCCTTGCTTCCATCAACTTTTGTAATGGAACGTTGAAGCGGGGGCCAGCAGCACCCGCTGCACGCATGCGCGGGGATGTGCCGCTGCATGCGACACTCATACGTGCAGTTGTAGTGAATTTCGTGGGTTTTTTTTAAATTCTTGATCTTGAATTATTATACAAACACCCAATGGTTTCAGAAACTTTTATAGAGGATTCATTTCATGGGTGTACATTATAGTAAAAAGGTAACCTGAAGTACCTACCTTTAATATTACACAATCTTTTGTACTATTAAAAATGGAGTAGAGTATAGGCTTCAGAAAGAGATGTTCACACGGTTTTTTCATTTTGAACCTTAGGTACTCTTTCCCATTCGTTATGGCTATTATTTAGCCCTGAAAGTTACAGAATTAAAAGATAATCAATTAGGATCCATGCAAAGATCTAATTATTGATAGAAGTAAAGTCTGGTCCAACAGTATCTGATGGAAGTGTAAAAAAATCCTGTTCGGAATTAGTAACAATTTCATTTATTGTTTACATTTTCATTAGAAACAGGAACAGATAATAGGAACTTTAGTTGAAACAACACTTTGTGTTACAATATCTCATATTATGGCTTTTGATCTGAGCATTGATAACCGAGCATCCCTTATGTTTCGGACCCCTGCACAGTTCCACGTCAGTCACCATTAAGTTAAACGACTCTGGAAAACAACTTATTGCTATTAACAAGACGAAGGCGTTCACATGATACATAGAACAAAATAAAGTCGGGTTTCATGTTTGTCAGTGTAACCGGTTCTTTCGAAGTTCTACTAAACTATATAATGGATTTTGATGCGATTTTCAAAATAATTTAAATCATTTTATTCCGGAAGGTTTATATTATGTCCCTATAGGTGATAGCCAAGTGGTGTGACCGTCGGACTGTTTGAACCCAATGTACGCACTTCTGACTTTTCGAATTCATGTGCGTATTGTATAATTATCACTTACTTTAAAAATGGTGAAGGAAAACATCGTGAGGAAACCGGCCTAAACATGCCTAAGAGGTATTTCTCGACGGCATGTGAAGCCAAGTTAGAGGCCCATGGGCGGCTTTAAAACTCTGACACCAGGTTAGTCACTAACAACACGAAAAGAAAGAAAGATAGGTAATTCATATTAAACTTAAATATAATAAATAAGAAAAAATCTCAAAGAGAAAGATGTTTCGCCAAATAGTAAAAACTGCGAAGCAAAGCGGGTCGCTAGTTTTGAAAGTGCGACAAATAAGTTTTATGTATTTCGGGAATGAGATAGTTAATTGATTCAGGCGTGATCTTGCGGAAATCCATTATAAAATACAATAGAAGTGGATATATTCAGTAACCTGTTCCGCTTAGCTATTTCTAAAGAGGCTTTAAAAAAAAACCCTGAAAGAAATCGACACGTGTTTCACCTTTCAACGAGGCATCTTCAGGATGACGATTAACTTGTCGCGAACTCGAACATGGCGTGTTTGCCACACCAAGCGCTGAGCGCTGTCTGCGCTGCGCTGTCGATTTCTTTCAGGGTTTTTTTTAAGACTCTTTAGAAATAGCTAAGCAGAACAGGTTACTAAATATATCCATTTCTATTGTATTTTTTTGGGAATGAGGTATATCATACCTAGTTTATCATCAAACTAGACACAGTAATGGTTGGTCTCAAATTACAGACAAGTGTCTGTAACCGTTTTTTTTTTTTACTTTTAGTTCAAATTTAAATATTGGGATACCACCAACCTGCCCTGTACCGCATGTTAGCTTATGGCCCACTCTCTCTCACAGTGAGGAGGGAGTTACCAACATAGCTTGCAGAGTAAGCAAGCTGAAGTGGCAGTGACCTGTTAATGTTCGTCGAAAGACCGATGACCTATATGGAGCAGACAAGTCCTGGAGTGGAGAACGCCTGTCGGCAAGTGTAGTGTGGGACGCCCTCAGCTAGATAGACGACCTTAAAAGGGGGCGGGAATGACTGGGAGCGGAAGGCGGAGGACAGGGTGGGCAAGGCCTATGTACAGCTGTGGACTGTGATAGTCTGAGTTGATTGACGCTTAAGCATATGCTGCTGGTAAATGCAGGCTTCAACTTTTATATTTATTTCTAATGCAGCCCAGTCGAAGAGGTGGTGCTTGGGAGAGGCCTATGTCCAGCAGTGGACGTAGGTATTATCACTGATGCAGTGCAACAAGTTTACTTTGCAGCGTATATATGTCCTACGATCATGCTGTTACTATTCGACTGCTGCTCAAAATGTACGCTTAGCATATGATTTTTCTTATGCACCAATACAATTATTTAAAAACCTATAAAATGAAGTACGGCAACAGTTGTGTATTACGGGCTAATTTATCAGGAGTCAGATAACTTTTATCTGAAGAATAAATATGGCGGATCCCCCCCAGCTAGATGAACCGACGACATTAAAAAGGTGGCTGGGACAGACTGCATGGATGCGGAAGGCACGTAAGGGTGTTGTGGCGCAACCTGGGAGAGACCTACGTCCAGCAGTGGACTGCGATAGGCCGAGTTGATTGATATAAATTTTTACAAGACCTGTCAAATCACCATGTCCTTAGATAAAAATTATGTGACGATTGAAAAATTGGGTCTATTACCAAATAAGGCCGCTGTTGCATTTTGTTACAGAATTATCGAGTTTTTAGTACTACGTTTTGAGGTTTTAGCATTTGTGCGCGCTGCAATGAGTTAGTGGCTTAAACGTTTACGTTTATAGGAGCCTATAAATAGTAGAAATTTTGACTTCGTTTCTATTACTATGTAGGTAGCTATATACAATGTTATGTTTCGATGAGCATAAAAATATTGAGAAAGAATGTGAATTCATTTTAATAATAAGTTTAAATTACAGTAACTATACTACTATTTCCATACATTAGTACATACTTACATAACATCACGCCTTGTTTCCCCGAAGGGTTGGGCAGAGGTGTGCCTGTAGCAGGCACACCCACATTTCGCCAGTTATGTTTAAGTCCCATGTAATAGGGGGCGAGCCTATTGCCATCAACCGGGCACAAATCCAGACTCCGAGCTGCCACTGAGAAATTTCAGATAGAAAAACCCAATAACATTTTGCTCGACCCAGGACCTCATACTTAGCAGTAGCGCTTGCGACCACTAGACCAACGAGGCAGTCGTTTACATTTTCTGAAATGTCAGTAAGTAGGTTCCAACTATAGTTTCGGTGTGGAAAACTTAAGCAGCTGAAAACATTTTGTTATATTGTTCATCGATCAATCTTAGCCTTTTCCCAACTATGTTGGGGTCGGCTTCCAGTCTAACCGGATGCAGCTGACTACCAGTATTTTATATGAAGCGACTGCCTATCTGATCTCCACAACCCAGTAACTGGGTTATTACCCAGTCAGTTTTTCGGGCTTCTGACGACCCGTAACGACTGTCTAAGATTCAAGAATTACAGCCGGCTAAGTGCTTTCCGAGGCACGGAGGGGTCTCGGTATGTTAAGATGTACCGAAAATAGGTCACGAAGGTTTTGTTTTTGAAGGTTTTGTTTTTCCGACTTGCAAAATTCCCCCCGTCCCTCAGAGAGAAACCTTTGTCCCCCTCTCTCCCCTTGAAAGGAAAACCTAGATCCGCGCCTGGATGAAGATACTAAAGTACAATCAATTATAAATACTTACGATAGTTCAATGTTGACTACTTTTGTTGGTGCAGGGGTATTGTATTATAGAAAGCTCTTTCAAATGAAACCATCACGATACATTTACAAAACTTTATTTTCCTTTGAATCGAAATAAATATAAAATAAATATTGTTTTGGTGGCAATCTGTTTAGGGGGGTCATCGAGACCTAATTTTATGTCAAAATTCTACGTTGCAAAGATCTCGAAAAATCCTCTGTGACAAACGGACAAAAAAGTAATTTTATATCGGCTCCCGCAGACAGCCACGATGCGACGCGACAGCGCGGCGCGCGCCACTAGTGGATCAATTTCTATGAAAACTTCACATTAATTGTTCAACTGGTGTCGCGTCGGACCTGTCTGCGGGAGACTTAAAGGTTTCGTTTTCCCTTTTAAGGTTAGCAGAACCCTGAAACGACTTTCCATTAGAATTATTTTTTTATAGTGTACCTTCCCTACACGTAAAGTGGGGATGTTTTTTTTTTCTATCTCTTGGTGTGGGGTATCGTTGAAAAGGCCCTTAAAAAAGAATGTATCAAAATAATTTTTGGATTCAAGGATCCGTTTGCGAAATATTAAGCTTTAAATTGCTAATTTTTGTTAATGTGTCCCTGCCAGCTAAATGGTTGGTTTTGGGTATGTGACAAAAATCACGGCAGTAGTTTATATAACGAAATTAAAAGGAAAACTATCACAGCTAAGTAGGCTATACAATTTGACGAGTGATAATCGACCAACTTATATTTGCAGTTGCAAAAACATGTTTTCCCATACATTCCGTATGGGAGAACATGTTTATCAACTACAAAGTCTTAGCGTGGCCAGACTGTAATCACGATAAATAATAGGCATTTTTTTTTAAAGTACCAACATTTATTTTCAACTATTTCCGTGGTGACAAAACCAGAACTGCGTTAGTGCATAAAAAGTTACAGTGTTTACTATAAAACAATGATTTCCACCTTTGAGTTCCATAGAGATACATCCCCGCGAAATATTTGTTGAACATTTCATCGACATTTAAGCTGATTTTATACAGACCCTGAAAAATTAAAAAAAAATAGTATAAATGCACTTTTTGTGAATCTATACTTCAATCATGATAATTACTGAGCCTGTGGACAATGCAGAGTACTTTTTTCACAGGTATGAATCATGACTCTGTTTCAATGGTTTTTCTCCATCTGCTACAATTTATATTAAAATAGAATAGAATATTTTTATTTCAGACGGAGACCATAGCGTTAGTAACAATTTTACTTAACCTCTAGTGTTAGTAGGTACAACACAGATTATAACAAAATTAAAATTCAGCGTGGAGATGCATCCACCTCCGCAACATCGGGGAATCCCACCGATCTGCGAACACACCGAGAATACTGTTGGTGCTGCCGCGAACTAGTGACAAAAAAAAAATAGCATGCTGCATTTTTTTTTTTTTGGTAGGGCATCTCGTAGTTGACCTCTGAGATCATGACTATTTAACCGGGCTTTCCTGTGGGTGCCTTAAGCTACTACACTTAAAACCTCCAGCCAGGGGTTATTCAACTATGCTAATTAAAACTAGGTGAACGCTCGCTAAGGGCACCCCCTGTGGGGAACGAACCTTGGCTTAGGGCGTCAACCGGGGGGAGGACATCAAGGATGGGACGGGCTAGGCCTGCTGCAGTATGGCGCTTATCAAGTATCACCGTTGTTTGGATATTTGATCAGACCACCGTTTCGGGGTTTCGGTGTCGAGGTCTCAAGCAATTTTAAAACAAAATTTTGAATTTTGACGGCTTAGTGCGAATTTCACCAATAAAACTGAACGCGATCAACACATCTAAACCGAGTTCAAGAAGTGTCAGTGTCAATATTCTAAAGAAAATAATGACACTGACAGTTCTTAAACGTGGTTTAAGTGCTGATAGCGTTCAGTTTTATTGGTGAAATTCACCCTTAGTCTAGTGGTCGCAACCGCTACTACTGAGCATGAGGTCCTGGGTTCGATTCCCGGTTCAGGCAATGGTGTTATTAGCTTTTTCTATCTGGAATTTCTCAATAGTAGCTCGGAGTCTGGATTTGTGCCGGTTACTGGCAATAGGTTCATCCCCTATTACGTGGGAATAAAACTTAACAGGCGAAATAAGGGTGTACTAATGTACACCTCTGGCCAACCCTTCGGGAGAAACAGCGCTTTAAGTTGTTTTCAATGTTATCTTCTTATAACAGGCTTAGCCCGACTAGATACCTAGTGAATAGATAAACTGCTAGTTAATTACTTTTGGTACAACACATCGACTGCTGGCATTTAACAAAGCCTGAAAAAATGGCTTCAGGAACAAACTGTCGCAAGGCTTATTGAACGGTACATGTATAGTTTGATTGTATTTTGGTGAAAAAGACATCATCTTTTGTTGTAAAATCTATTTGGAAGATACTTTTTGTTAGGTTTTATGTCATTAATAATGTCGATAAAAAGATATTCGAAATTTAATATGCTTGTAACTTGACGTTTGAAAAGCAACCATCGTACAATGTTTTCTGAGTCTTTCTTTTCCTTTCTTATTTCCCTATTTCCACGAACGTGATTCTTCATATCTATTATCATACCTATTACAATCACAACATCTTTGCCTGAAATCATAACAAATATTTCACTTTGACAATAACTGTTTCGGAACAAAACATGGCCTTATAGCATCAATCAACAAATGAAAAATTCGCAGTCAGTTCTGGACAGAGACCTCTCACGTTCCTCCGCATCTCTTGCGTCTTTGCTTTCCACATCCAGTCTGCCCTAATCGCCTTTTTAAGCCGTCGGCCCATTTAGCTGGAGGTCGTCCAATGATATGCCTCATTGGTCTAGTCATCGCAAGTGGGTACACCTCTGCCCGTGAATCCCGATCAGCACATCTAAACCGAGTTCAAGAACTGTCAGTGTCAATATTCTAAAGAAAATAATGACACTGACAGTTTTTAAACGTGGTTTATGTGCTGATAGCGTTTAGTTTTATTGGTGAAATTCACCCTTATGATACGCCTCATTGGTCTAGTCATCGCAAGTGGGTACACAACATTATGCCATAAAATTGTATGCCAAGAGCGGACATGGCATACAATTTTATGGCATAATGTTGTTGGGCATAACGTTTTCGCATATATTTTATTAGCATAATAATACTGTGGCATAATAATACTTTGGCATAATACAAAGGTTTACTATAACTTTCATTTGGTCTCATTTGTTTTGGCATAATTTGGAGTTGCATAAATTTTTAAGGCATAATATTTATTTATCTAATAATCATGAGCCATAAATATAAACATTATTTATTATAATTTGCGTATTGGATTAGGTAAAGGTGCAGCGAGGGTGTTATGTGTTACGAAAATATAAGAAAACCTTACTTTATCTAATGCAGTATTTTCAATAACAGTCAGTTCAATATTAACGGTATTGTCAGAAGCTACATTTGTTGTACCAACAGCACAATCCTTAATTTTCGGCCCTTTACAAAACTCGAAAGTTTTCACAGTTAGGTTGAATGTACCCTGAAATATTTTAGTGTCTATTGAAAGGCTGTTAGTTGCTAAAAATTATTTTTTCTGACAACGTTAAGTATTAGAGCCCCCGCAGACTACAGACTTATCGGCAGTTCGTTTGGTAGAATTAGGTTAGTAGCGCCACAGATAATATCTAGCGCGCGTACTAGACCAACTAAACAGTCGAGTTGGTTTGGTGGTGATATTAAACAACATTTGGTCGATTGGTCAGTGTATTCTTTTCAGTTTTTAGGGTTCCGTACCTCAAAATGAAAAAATCTGTGACACAAACACGACCGTGTAACGTTAATAAATTAATTTTGAATATGGGGTCACTTTTAGGGGGCAAACAAGAAAATTAAAAAAAAAGTGGTGGCACTCCGGGAGTGTCGACAGAAGTGAAAACTTAAACAAGATCTCCTTGGTGGAAGAAAAATACTTGTTTAGAACATTAGTCCGTAACCTTATCTAAATAAAGAGCAAAATAGCGTTTACAAAAAAAAAACTTCCGAAACCTTTAAAGTAAAAATACTTGCATAGAACATTGATCTGTAACTTAATATAAATATAGAGCACAATCGCGTTTACAAAAATGAGGCGTCGGTATGGTGTCGCGAACTAATGGTTTAGTCCCATTTCAAAAATGCCCAACGCGCCTCAAGAAGTTTTCACTTCAAAAGTTTTGTTAACAGTACCGTGTAACATATCTAATGAAAGGGCTTGTTGCGAGGATCTGAAACGCATTGGCTTTTAAAGATATTTAAGAAATTCGATGAAAATTGACCATGCCCCCCTCCCCCTCTTATCTCCGAAACTATTGGACCTAAAATTTTGAAAAAAAAAAATGCAGAGAATGGTTCTTTACCCATAGATTATAGGAAAATCTACTTATAAGAAGTCTATGGTCTTGAAATAACATGGTAAATCACTCAATATTGTGCGTACAAACTTTGCAGTTGGAATGTATGGGAGACCATGCTTTTCGACTACTATGTTAAGTTTGTATTTGGGGTAAATTCATTCCAACAAGTGCGTGTCGTCGAATGAAAACCCTTCATTGTGCGTGGTCCGACACGCACTTGACCGGTTTTTCTATAATACGCGGTTTTTTTTCTTCAAATTTTCGATCGTCGTTTCGACAAACGGCGATGGTGTTGAACTGGACAGAGCCTTCTTGAAAAATATGCATGACCATCCGGCACCAAAGCTCGCTATCGGCCGGGTTAGCAGACTAAAGAATCGGTAAGTGTGAGCGCGTGGAAGAACACCATACTGATTTAGCAGTTGGCCGATAGTTCTCCAACAGTTCAGTTTGAAGTCAAACGTGTAGCCCATCAAACTTTTTTATCGGCTGATACCGAATCGTTATAATGTGCGTGCTTGCATATATCTTCACACTAGACTGATTAAGAAACTGACCAAACTATGGGTCGATAGAAAGTCTGTAGTCTGCGAGGACTCTAAGGGAGACACAAGGTAAAACCAGAGAAATATTTTTAAAATTAAATTGACTGACTACCAACGTAAATTGTACGTATATTAACATCAGTACCGTCTACCGCTCTTTGAAAGTTGTTTGAAATGGCAAATAAATTTACATAGGGTGTCAATCTGCCTTACCCCTTTCCCCTGACTGAAGAAAAGATGTAAAGATGTTCTAAAGGTGAGTATACACTAGAGCATTTTGTCGAGCATTTCTATCTAATGTAACATTCTTACGAATGGTACAATACAAAAAAAAACATTTTCATGTAATGTAACGTTCCTGCGAATACTCGACGTTGCGTCCGCTGCGTCCTGCAACCTGTAACATTTACTTTCTAGCTTGTATTCATTGTAACGACCTGCCCTCGGCCCGTGCACCTCACTCCGCGTCGCCCGCGCTCGTGCCTTTGCTCGATAAAATGTTACACTGATACACTCGTTGGTTTTTAAAATCAGTACCCTAATTGCGTAACTTATTTTCGTAAACTATTAAGCCTAATTTGTTTCATTCTGACAGTTCAACAACATTCATTGCGTTATTTACTTGTTGAGCAGATTTTTTTTCCAAATTATGAAGCAATGCATTAGCAATCTGTTTCAAATCGCAACAGATTGTGTTGTATTACGCAATTAGGGTACAGATTGTAACAAAACATCGAGCGTCGTGTTCGAAGTGCAGTTCGATAAAATTTAAAAACGGCGAATGCTCGATGTTCTGTTACTAGTTTAATGCTCTAGTCTATTCACCTTTATGTTACAATTCCAAATATATTTTGTAATAGTTAGTTAAAAATACTCACATATTGTTTTGCTGAATCTGTCAGTACGAAAATAGACCAAAATGTTTTAAAAATAATATGTATATTGTTCATGATGGAAGGCTATTTATTAATGTCATGATAAAGTAAGAGCCATGAGACACTACTTAACAATAATTATGTACATTATTCGTATTTAGGGACCGGAAATAATACAATTTTGGATTAAACTGAATGTTGATGACAAAATATTTAAATGCTCCAATTATTTGTCAAATAGGACGGACTATTGATTAAATATCATTTTTTATTTAATTTGGAATGTAGGTACATACCTATGTAAACTGTACAAATAATATCTAAACAAAATGCAGTCTACAAAATAAAATGGAGGATTTATCGAAGCTGTCGAAATTAAGCTAATAGCGAAAGAACTAAGTGACTATTTGTTTCTGCACAGTTTCCCTAATTATTTTGCATATAGATACTTACATATTCCCATCCATCCAGGCCATGCCATCTCTTTATCTGGTAAATTTTTCATATGTTTTTTTTACCACAACGGGGAAGAATTTGGCTTGCATCTCACCTGATAGTAAGTGATAATGAGGCCGAAGATGGAAGCGCTTCACCCGGAATCCTCAACCACAGAGGAACTGGCTATCTACCTCAACTGCTGAAACACAAAAAATAAAAAAAAACATCTTTATTCACGGAAAAAACAAACTTTGACAAGAGATAGGTATACAGAATGGTGAGCAAACTCAAACTCAAAGCATTTATTTCAATTAAAACATTTTCAGGCACTTTTGAATTGTCAAAGGGTCAGTCAGTTAGTCAGAAAGTTGAAGCTAGTTGCCCATTCCAAAACGTAGATCTCTATGGAGAAGAACGGGCAAGAAACTCCAAGGACACTCTTTTAAATATAGATATAACAAAATCCTGGTTACTTTATTCTTGTTGCTTCTATAATAAGTGAGAACAATGTACAAAAAATAATCAAAAGCATTTGCAAATATAAGATTAAAAAATAAGCCCTAGCAGATAAGAGATGACCAGTCTCAACTGACGGCGCCCGTTCACGAACATGACGCGTGGATCAGCACCATCCATTTTGTAGGGAACCGAAGGATCTAACACACTCGACATCATCAGCGAGACATTTAAGTGAGCATGACATACTCTCAACTGCCACTCTGCGCCTGGCATCGGACGCGGACGGACGTGCTGCGCTGCTGATTGTGGTTCCCGATAGTGACTCAAGCGATCCTGTTCCTGAGTCATCGTTTCGTCGCGTACTGCGACGCTCTCCATAGTCGATTATTATTAATCGACTATCGTCGACCAATTAATCGGAGTCTTTTTCAAGATACGATTAATTATCTGTTTCTTTACGGAGTATCGTCAACTGACTCTTCAAGTCTTTTTGCCCCTTCAGGGAAAAACCACAGTTTCGTGGTCCTCGGTGGAAACCATACGGTGCCAACGAAACCGAGGGGGTGTTGACCCAATCACACCCGCCGAGCCCCTTCAGGGTTAGGCAGTCAATTGGCCGGGTCCCAGTGTTCGGCCTTGGGGGGTCTCCTAGTCGGCATTGGTGACAGTTTTCCTTTCACAGCAACACACCTAGTGTCGGTCGGGTGTGTCTACACCCGGCGCACTAGACTGGTCAGGACCCCGTTGCACAATAAGATAGGCAACGGGCAAAAGCAAGCTTAGGGCTCACCATTAGGCACACAACCTCCCTGTCTATACCCGACAGGGAGGGTTTACACATCCCCGGTAGTCCGCCCGGGGAATTAGGTTGTTAGGATTTTAATTAGGGAAAATTAGGTCCCAATTTTAATTAATCACTATGGAGGCAGTACAGAGTGACATTCAGTCACTCCGTAACGACCTCATATCTCTCAGGAGTGAAAACTCAAAGCTCCTCGACCTCCTTAATAGGGTTCTTAAAAAGGAGCCCACTCTCATCAACCAGTTCGGTACCGAACTCGAAGGTCTGGCTGCTTCACAGCAGACCAATATTAGGTCCTCTTCCATCGCTGACTTCAGCGATGTAATCGATGCCCAATTTAGTCCATGTCCATCAGACAATATGGACGTTGTAGAAGACGCGACCGCCATAGCCCGCGCCCCGACTCCCCATCCATTTTATACCCCCGACTCAGAGGCTCAAGCCTCTGCTCATTCCTCCTCCTCTTCCCACTCGGATGACGACGGCTTCACGCCAGTCACCGGGAAAGGGAACAAGAGGAAGAAGAAGAAGCAGAGCTCGTCCCAAGCGAGTAAAGTAGTCGTCATTGACGACTCTCTCATAGTTGCCCCTCAGGCAATCCCCAATACTACTCCCGCCGCTACTTGCGCCCCCGTAGCTTCCCCCTCCACCGCCCCTCGCCCGATTGCGTCATCATCGCAGAATGACGCACCGCGTTCCGCGCCAACCTCCGGCCCTAAAAAGGTCGCGCCGCCACCCCCTGTCTTCATCCAAGACAAGGACAAGTGGACGGCAGTATCAAAGTGGTGTGTAAACCTTAAAATAGGCTACACTAGCGCCCGTTCCACCCAACAGGGTATTAAAGTACTCGTCCCTACGTCGAAATACTACAGGGACTTAACTAGGGTCCTGAGAGAGAGAGGTGTGTCATTCCACACCTACTCCCTCCCAGAAGAAAAACAGATTAGGGTCGTTATCAAAAAGATCCCTAAGGAAATTCCCTCCGCGGACATTCTTGCCGACCTTCAGTCGCAGAACATCCCCGTGGATGAAGTGCACCGAATGCACCGCTCGCGTGGCAGGGAGGCGTACGATATGGTTATTGTCGTGTGCTCCCCTACTGAGGGGCATCACCCCATTTTTAACGTAAAAACTATCTGTCAATTAGTGGGCTTCACTATTGAGAAGCCCTGGAAAAACAGTGCCATAGGGCAATGCCACCGTTGCCAACTGTATGGCCACAGTCAAAAGCACTGCCATGCGAAACCCAGGTGCGTCAAGTGCCTGGGAGACCATGGCACGGCAGACTGCACCCGTCCAAAAGATCGCAACTTATGCGATACCCCCCCAAGTTGCGTGCTGTGCGGCCTCGAAGGCCACACGGCTAATTACCGCGGTTGTCCTAAAGCCCCTAAGGCTAACATAGCAAAGCTGTCTAAGCGCTTAGACTCTAGGCAGCAACGCCAACAGGCTTATCAACCTTTCCCCTCGTCCCAGATACCTCAGAGGCTTAGTCCACAGAGACCTAGCCCTTGGTCTCAATTGAACTATAACCACCAGCAGACCTTCCCGGCTCTGGTTACCCCGCGCCCCCCTCCCCCTCATACCCCGCTATACTCCCTAATGGACCCGCGAGTCCGCCCTCCTCCTCCCCCCGGCTTCCCCGCTCCCCAAGTGCCTACACAGCGTAGCACTCCCCCCGCACCCCCCGCGCCCCCCGCAAAACCCAATATCATTTTGGCTACCCCGCGTCATGTTCCCACTCCCGTGGCTACTAATAATAATAATAATAATATATACTCGGATCCCGCTAAAAATGCATTCAGCATTATTAGCTCCACTTTTATGACCTTTTGCACCCCCAGGGCTCAACAAATGGCCTTAGACATTGTTGAAGCCAGAAAATCAGGATGCTTCGAGCGAATCCAAAACGTGTTCCTAGCTTACGAGGATATTACCTCCGCCCTCACTTCCTTCACTAGACCCTCATAATGTATAACGCCTCTTATGAAAGGTTTAAACCCCGATCCCTAAAGATAGGAACTTTCAATGCCAATGGCTTATTCAATCAGAAAGATGAAATCGCGGAATTCCTCCGCGATCATCAGTTAGATCTTCTCCTCATACAGGAAACCTTCCTTAAACCCCACAAACGAAACCCCTCAATAGCTAACTATCGTTTAATTCGAAATGATAGGACGCGCTGCCACGCGGGTGGCACTCTCATCTATTATAAAAAGGATCTGTATTGCATCCCTATGGACCCTCCACCTCTCTCCCGATTAGAAGTATCAGTCTGTCGTCTAGGCATGATTGGTCACTCACCGATCACTCTAGTGTCGGTCTATATCCCTCCCATCCCAGCTCAGGCCTCAGAAAACTACCAACTTATTTCTGATGACCTACAGCTACTCTTCGGCATGAGCGACTCTGTCATTATGGCAGGGGACTTCAACGCCAAACATCCTTCTTGGAACAGTAATATCACTAACCCCAGGGGCCGACACTTGTTCGACCTCTCTTCCATTCTTAACTTCGACATCATCGCTCCGATGAATCCCACTTACTATCCCCATATGTTAAATTACACCCCTGACGTCTTTGACATAACGCTCCTTAAGAACGTTAATTTACGACTTGACTCAATAGAAACGGTGCACGAGCTTACCTCTGACCACCGCCCAGTAATCTTCCATCTTGTATCCCGCATAGGTCCCTCTGACCCTAACCACCCTCTCCCCACTAGAAAGGTGACGGACTGGAAGAAAGTAAGCGAAAAGCTGAAATCCAACACGTCCCCCTTACTAGACTCTATTCCGGACCAGTTTGACTCTGTCGCTAACACGACAGCTGCGATCGACTCACTCACGGAGCACGTGCAAACCGTCCTGAGCGATTGCTCAAGGGAGGTTCCGGCAACAGATCCCTGTTACCTGAAACTCCCGGACGATGCGCGCGCCCTGCTGACTGAGAAGAACGCAGCTGTCCGTGCCTACAGCAGCTTTCCCTGCGCCGCTAACAAAGCCCACATGCGCTACTTACAGAGAACTGTGAGGACACGTATGGCGGAGCTGCGTGAAACGGGCTGGGACAAGATGCTGAGCGACCTTGAGCCTACCCACCTTGCCTTCTGGGAACTCCAGAGAAAACTTAGATCCCCTCACTCAGGCCATATGCCCCCCTTAGTCCGCCCGGACAAAACATTAGCCTTCGATGACATCGACAAAGCCGAGTGCCTAGCCGACAGTCTTGAAGCCCAATGCTCTCCCAGTACCCTACCAGTAGACAAAGCTCACCTCGATGAGGTCGACGCCGAAGTTGAACGTAGAGCCTCTATCCCTCCCATTGAAGACCCTGATTTTCCCCTGCCCCCCATCGAACCAGATGAGGTACATGAGATTATCAAAGGTCTGAAAAATCGTAAAGCCCCCGGCTCAGACGGACTCACCAATAGGGTGGTCCAACTATTCCCAGCTCACTTAATTATGCTTTTGACCACCATCTTCAATGGTGCGTTAAGCAACAACATTTTTCCCCAGACGTGGAAAGAGGCCACTGTCATAGGTATCCCTAAACCCGGAAAACCCAAAAACGAGCCATCCAGTTATAGGCCCATCAGTCTGCTCAAGGTTCTAGGCAAAATCTATGAGAGGCTTATTTATAAGCGTCTCAGAGACTATGCAGAGACCAAGGGCCTCATCCCCAACGAACAGTTCGGCTTTCGAACTCAGCACTCTAGCGTGCATCAGGTCCATCGTATTGTCGAGCTAATCAGCGGTGCTCTCACCCATGGCCGACAAACGAGCGTAGTATTCTTCGACATAGCAAAGGCGTTTGACAAAGTCTGGCACAACGGCTTAATTTATAAGCTCTACAAACTCGGTGTGCCGGATCGTCTCGTGCTCATCTTACGAGACTACTTGTCGAATCGCACCTTTCGCTTCCGCATCGAAGGAGCCCTTTCCTCCCCCCGCCCCATAAGGGCTGGAGTCCCTCAGGGCTCAGTATTAGCCCCCCTCATTTTCACGCTATTCACCAGCGACATCCCCAAACACAGATCGACGCAGTTGGCTCTGTTCGCAGACGATACAGCGATCATCTGTAAGGGATATTCAGCTACGATGCTGCTAAACCTCCAAAGGGCTGTCAACAACCTTGGCGCCTGGTTTAGAAAATGGCGAATAGAAGTAAATCCCGACAAAAGTCAAGCGGTTAGCTTTTCTAAACCGAGAACTAGACCCCCCCCTTTCCCCCGACCTATCACCATGTTCGGCAAACCAATCCCTTGGGCTAGGCGCGCCAAATACCTAGGTGTTATCCTAGATCATCATCTCTCCTTTTCTGAGCACATAAAGACGGTTCGTTCGCGAGCCGCTTTCGCTCTAGGTAGACTCCATTTCGTTCTAAATGCACGCAGCAAATTGTCACTTGAGTGCAAACTGCGCATCTATACATCATGTATCCGACCCATTATGACCTATGCGGGTGCAGTATTCGCCCACGCCAAGTCCCATTCCATCCATAGGTTGCAAGCTTTGCAGAACCGTTTCCTCCGTAAAGCCACGGGAGCTCCCTTCTATGTCAGAAACGAGATCCTCCATCTCGACTGTAGAATCCCTACGATTCACCAGTTCCTAAAACGTATGTCCAAGCGTTACTTTGACTCCGCTCCTAGACATCGTAACCCCTTGGTTGTCGAAGCAGCCAATTATGTCCCTTCTAGAATTAGTCAGATCCGCCGTCCGCGGCATGTACTTTCCGACCCTGATGATCCCATCACACTCCTCCAAGAGCAGAATAGGGCCACCAGTACAATATAAAAAAACAGACGCCTCCCGTCATTCCGACCTCGCCGCCGAGGTCCTTTGCGATCGCGACCGTGTCCCTGATTAATTGATACTCCTCCCCGACCCTTGCTCGAAAACGAGGTGCCAGCAAGTTGTTGCCGCTGAGCACGTAGCTTTAAAACTACCCCGCTTAATAATCATGATATAAACCAATTTTGATCCAGCCTGTCCCTTCTTGCTGTCCTCCCCTCAGCGACGCCCTAAGCCGAGGTTCGTACCCCACAGGGGGTGCCCTTAGCGAGCGTTCGCCTAGTTTTAATTTAGTTTAGTATTTTGCCCCTGGCTGGAGGCTTTGAGTGTAGCAGCTTAAGGCACCCACAGGAAAGTCCGGTTAAGCAGCCAAGACCTTAGTGGTCAAAACTGCGAGATGCCCGTTAAAAAAAAAAAAAAAAAAAAACTCTCAACTGCCACGCTCTCTCAAGTCAACATACATCGTAATAATATAATAAACGGCTACATGGTACTCACATTTACAAAACTGTCATTTACAGAATTATCAAACTTAAGTATAATTATACAAAAGTAAGGTCGACAGTCCAAGAAGAATATGTAACCTGGCCCCAAACTAGGAAAACCCTGTATCTTGGGCGGCAGTGTCTTCGCGTAGATAACAATAAGGTCGAGCGATTATTGTGAGCATACAAGTTGATTTAGAGTTAGAGAATTGTCAAAGATAAGGTTGTGTACTAGAGAAAAGAAAGAAAATAAATAAATTAAAGAAATAAGATGTTGTGTAAGTGCAGATGTTTACGTTAGTGTGATAACCACAATGCTGTTAATATTGTTGTTATGGCGACAGACTTAGATAAGATGGTGGTAGCTAGCCAGGCTTTAGAATATGCCCTACCACCTTCCAAACGGAGCAGAAAATTTGCCCCCACCGGGAATCGAACCCGGGACAGGTGGTCTGACCTCTAGACCATAGAGGCGGTTAAAACCTTACCTTACTAGATTAGTTATTTGACTAGGATTATATAGTCTATTTACGCCATTTTCCTCCGGACTACTTTAATTGCCGGATGTATTTAGCTAAACGACAACCAGAAATAATTGGTTATTTTATTTGTACCCATACTATACTACCGTAATATCTACTACATATAAATATATATTGGGGCATTAAGTGGAAATGGCATACAGAATATTATTATTTTTATTCACAAGTTTTATTATTATTGTGCTTTCTGAAAAACATAAGAATTATGTAAGTAAATGTCGTATCCTATCTTATACTATTAAATCAGAAATATTTGTATATATATATACATATTTGTCTCTCATGTTTTCGATGAAAGTTGCAATGTAGGGGTTTACGAGGGCGAAAAATCAATATAGCTAGGTCTCATCTGGGAAAATTCGTTTTCTCCGTATTTTCACCCGAGCAGAGCTCGGTCGCTTAAAATTTAGAACAAGATGGCTACCTTAGAATACTGACATGGCAGCATGGAATTAATATCTACCTACTATCATGACAGCATGGAATTAGTATATACTATACTTGGAAATAGTATGAACTTTCTTATGCTATTAAGTGATCATTTTCTATTTACACTAGAGCAAAGCTTGGTCGCCCAGGTACTACAAAATTATCGTTGCACTGTACTGTTAAGTATCGTATAATTGCATAGCACATGTGTGAGTACTATGTATCTATGTATCTACGAGTATGTATGTATGTATGTATGACTGACCGACGCCTTTTTTTTTTTTTTTAAAGCTACCTTTTAATGTCACATTAAGACGCAGATATATGACAGTGACCTTGAGTGGTTAGCTTGCGTGTTCTGTACGGAGCTCACGCAACGCGTCGTACGTCCAGCCAGTAATAGGACTCATCCATCAAGGAGCGCTATCCCAAATTAGACGTCTTATTAATTTATAATTCATAAAACAAAAAGTATTTTAATAATACACGTATACTAAAAGATCAATAATTAAGTTATCTTTAAAATGGTGAAGGTTTTAGAAAAATATGCTTGACAGATTTTGCGTGATTCTCAGTTTTTTATCCGCGTTAGACATAACTTTACAAATTAATTTCTCTGTGTAGTATAACCATAATCTAAAATATGCCTATATTAAGTTTTTAAGACAATGCTTTAATTTAACTTATTTTTTTTTTTCAAATCATTAACACTACTCGTTTAGACGTCATCTTTATATTATATTATATATAAAGATGACTTTATATTATATATTTAGGCTCCTCATATCATACTCACATAACACACAAACACACACATACACACACGCATACACACAGTACAAATAATCATACGTTTTCTAGACACATACACAGAATTCACCACACAGTAATTTCCTACTTAAATTTAACTTTTAAATGTCACTTTAAATGTAAGTTTCATAAGTTTCGTTTTTTTGTTTTTATTTTAATTATTTTAATTTTTTCAACTTTGTTCTGGTAAGCAAATATATGTTTTTTCTTTCTAGAACAATAATAGATCATACTATGCCCTTTCGAATCATATCAGCTTACCAGCTCTCAATTTCCATAAGGTATATAGTGTCCAAGTGGCAGTAGAACACTGACTCCTAAGTCACAGGTTTTCCTAGTTTAGGAGTCAGGGTTTCAACTTTTGTACGCCTTAACTATTGTGAACTTACTAGATATTAAGCATATTGTAAGGATTTGTATCAATAAAGTATATTATTATTATTATTATTATTATCTTCAATATAAAATCATTAAAAGTCGGTTATCGGCGCCTTAAGTTCAAAATGGTTAAGCTGAATAATGCTGATCCATGCGTCATGTTCATGAACGGACGCCGTCAGTACGGAACGGTCATCTCTTAGCTGTCACGGCTTATTTTAATTAAATCTAATTTTTATATGTTTATTTTTATTTTTCGGACGCTTTTATTATTCTGCGTCGTTCTCACATATATAATTTCAACATGAAAGATAAGGAGGTAACCAATATTTTGAATCCATATCTTGATTTAAACTCCACGGACACTGTCCGTCGAGTTTCTTGCCGGTTTTTCTGCATAGATACCTACTAAGCCTTGGAATGGGCAACTAGCTTAATTTTTCTGACTGACCGACGCCTTGACAATTCAAAAGTGCCTGTAATTGGTTTATTTGAAATAAATACTTTGACTTTAAGTTTGAATACAAAAGTGAGTTTGTTGTCTTATCCTTCGTACACGTAGCTACAGAGCTAAAAATCGAAGGATTTTTTGTAGAGTTAGTTTATTGGCCGGTTAGTCACATAGGCTACTATATATTCTAGAAAAAATGCACGGTATCTTTGGGATGAGAAACAAAGACACAACGATAGCAAAGCCGCAGGTAAAAAGCTTGTGATTTATCATCGTCGTCAGCCTTCAACACTCCACTGCTGGTCATATCTCAGCAATAGGTATGAGCGTTATTTCACGTCACTAGTAACTATTTTTCCTGACTATTGGGCATGTAGCCGAATAGAGTCACACATAAACACATGATTTTTGTAACTAGTTACATAACAATGCAGTGATCGAATGAAAAGAGTGAAACGAAACAAAAGTACGTTGCGAGCGCATGTTTCTTTCGCGCGTATTAACTTTAGTATTACGTTAATAATGTAACTGCTTAAGTACCTACAAAAACTTATTCGTTCCAAAAACTTAAAGCTATATGTAACGTATTACGTAGGTAATCATTTATATTTTCGTTTCGCAAATAACTGTAATACTTCGATAGCAACACAGTGTTGATTCACCGAATAGAATTTGCAATAGTTACTAACATCATTTGTTTTCAAAATAGGTGACGCCTTCGAAGTCACTAGTTACGTTACGTTTCGCGTAAATCACGTAACGACCCACCCCTACTCAGCAACTTTCATCCAGCTGTTACCCTTTTTTTTTTTGGATGGGAGATCATCAAATAACTTCTCACGCTCTGGGCGGAGCGGGAGGGCGTGTCAGAATCTTACTGACTAAAACCCACCCGTGTTCCTTCAGTTGCCCTGTTGCCGGGGGCCACGATCTCCCTTTCGGTTATCTTCGCAACCCCGGCAGGCATCGGCCCTAGCGGACCCCGTTGATTCTGCTGACATCTCTTTGAGGCGCGCGTGGAACACAACGCGCCGTCGACCCGGGCCTGGTCCTTATCGGACGGTGAGCTACCCATTGATTAACGTCCGGAAGCCCGCGCCTACGGTGGCCGGTGGCCGCCTTGCGATTCCCGACGCCCTGGGCGTCTCCTCCTGCGGCAGTTAGGGACTTGAGGGCGCGAAATTTGCCTCTCCCTCACGCGTTCCGCCTCATCCTCCGCGAGCATTACCGCTTCGCAGATGGAGGTGACGGCCTCCTATTTCCTCTCGCTCCGTACCATGGCCTGAACCAGGGCCGGACGCGAGAGATCACCGCCGCCGATCACCTCCACGGCGATGCTCCGGCCAAGCTGGGCAGACCTCCACCGTATGCTCCACCGTGTCCTCCGGGCGATCCACACAATGGTGACACCCGGGCGTTTCCTCCCGCTTTATCCTGTGCAGGAATTTCCCGAAACAGCCGCGGTGAGGACCTGCGTCAGGAGGATCCAGCTGTTACCCTACCTTGCGAACATCGTCGCTCCACCTAGCCTGAGAGCAACTTTCTTTACGTTTGGTCTCCAATCAAGAAAACCTTTACCCTAACGGTCATCTATTCTATGGCTAATATAGCCGCTTGTGATTAAATAAATTAAATTCATTTCTCTCTTTCTTCTAGGGCTCATTCAAAATCGTCTTGAGTAGAGTAGAACTCTGCAAGGGACCCAAGAAGAGAGATTGCGGTGAGTTTCGTATGAAGATAAACAATAGCGTCATCATTGACTTTGATATGCTGCTCAATGAGAGTTTAATTCCGAATAAGGTAAGGGTATGTCATACATTTAGCCGTTTTACACTCCGGCAAACATTTCCGACGACGTACTGAAGAAGCAAGGCAGCCCACAATGCCATAATATATTTAACGTGGAGAATGTTATAGGATCTAATTGCGTAACTTATTTTTCCAAAAGTAATTGAATCTGTTAAATGTCGTACAGCTTTTGCAAGACGACAAAATGCTTTTCTTTCTGTTTATTTATATAACAAAATTAATAGAATCTTAAATTTTTATCCGCTAGCACTATACGAATGTAAACTAAAAGTAAAGAACTGGCTCTTTACTCTTGATTATGAGAATGTAGAGAAAATAATAAACAACTAATGACATTTTACAAAGGAACACATACACATACACTACTCATACACAAACAAAAACGGGAACCCACCCACACGCACATGTACACACCTCTCTCACACACACACACACACACACAGCACGATATAATTTAAGAATAAATAACTTTTATTTTTGTTTTAAATATTTTTTCATACTTTTCATTTCTGTGTATTTAATTTTGTTTTTACTTCTTTAAAATCTTATTTTGTAGCACATCCGTTTGTCTATTCCTATGTTGACATTAATTAGTACCTAAGTCAAACAATATGGGAGAGGGCGCTGACTCCTGACATACAGGCTCACCTAGTTCGGTAGTCAGAGGCTTCAAACAATTTTCTGTAACTTATTATGTCAATAAAGAACTATTATTATTATTATTATTATTTAAGTCTTTGACGTTTCTCGGGACCCTGGGGTCCCGGACCTTTGGAAGGCGTACGAGGGGCCGAAGCCAACTCGCAGAGGCCCCTTAGACTATTTTAAATGGAATGTGGCACCAATCGACGATTATCCCTGTATGCACTATACAAGTGCACCCAAGGACAACCCCCGGTTGGTGTAGGACTATTGCAGAACATGGAAACAAAGATATTGGACTATGGGTTTGGATGGCTAAAATGTACTGGTTACCTGGAACTATGGAAGGACTATGGCCCCTGCCTGATCAATGTTTATATTTATTTATTTAAACTTTTCACACTCAAACGGTACAAAGGCGGACTTAATGCCTTAGGCATTCTCTACCAGTCAACCAAGGGTGGTGCAGAGATTGGCTGGCAGGTGCTCTGTTTAAGAGGAACAAAGAAAAAATTATTAAAAATATATCATTAGAAAAATATAGGTAGGAACAACAGTACATAAATAGGTTATAACTTATAATACACATACATATTTAATGTAATATACATATATTTATTATATATATACATATATACAAATTTAAGGGAGAGAGATGTTGAGATGACTCTACTCTATTTGTTTTGAAAAAAACTCTGCAATTTCCGCTTAAATGCATACTGACTGGTGGCCGTCCTGATATCAAGAGGAAGCGCATTCCATAGGAAAATGGGGGTGACTTGCACACTCAATAATGGGCCTCCGAAAACGGTCGCTAGCACATAGTGACGTAGCGACAAGGGGGCAACATGTCCTGACCAGCATCTTACTGGAATACTTCCTTCCTCCGAGCACGTTTGCTCTTGCGAATCTCCACTCAAGCCAGCCAATAAAGGCAAGAGTGAGGTGGGAGCTCTGTTCCTCGTCAGTGTTCTCTCCAGCCGGCCAATAAAGGCAAGCCAGAGGTGAGGAACAAGACTTCTCCCGGGAGATCCGTGGGGTCGCTACTGCCCAACAGCTCGCCACATGCTGCCCTGCGGGTTTCTGTATTTCTCTTGGTCTGGCTCCTCACCCTAGACCTGTTTCGAAAAAGCAAACTTTAACGGCACAGACCCAGAGTTCGGAGCGCGCAAGCCCCACCACGACGTCAACGTAGAGATACGGCGGTGGGGTTATTATTATTATTATTTTCGTAAACAATTATGCCTAATTTGTTTCATTTTGCCAGTTCAACAAAATTCATTGCGTTATTAACGTTGTTGAGCAGATTTTTTTCCAACTTATGAAGCTATGGATTAGCAATCTGTCGAAATAGATTGTGTGATTGTGTTGTATTACGCAATTAGGATGCTCTGGAAAAATCGAGAAAAACAGGCGTAGGTACATAAATGTGTTCTGATCCGTATAATATCTGACAGCATATTTTAAACTCAATTTAGTGGACAGTTTCGTCCTGAACCCAAACTGGTTATCAATTCGAATGCTGTCAAATAACTTTATGATGACTGTAGCTGATGAGATCGGCCTGTAATTAATTTTATCAGAAATCTCACCTGTTTTATTCTTGACTATCGATACTACTACTGTTTTCATTAGTTCGTGTTACAATTAAGAGTGCCTGAGGCAAAACGAAAACAGTATTGCCAAAACACTCGGCAAGTGATAACATGAATGCTGAAGGTGCTCGATACTGAGCCCGTCATGTCCTGGAGACTTACCCCTTGTCACTTTATAGTCTTTCCTATGTATATCCGCAACTGAGAACTTAATTATTGGTTCCAGGACTTTACACTGCGACTCAGCATCAACCTCCTTCGTGGGGAGAATATTGTTCGGCTCCACGCAAAAATGGGACTTTTAATACGTATCCTTTGCAAGCAATGCTTTCGCTACTTGCTGTATACAAATTTTTATAAAAAGAATAACCCAATGATTAACTGAAACTGATTTTTTGTTGATAAAGTGACTTAATTAAATTATGATTTACAATACAGTCAAGATATCATCCTCTGTGTAGCTTTTTCCCAACTGTGCCGGCTTCCAGTCTTATCGGATGCAGCAGAATACTAATAATTTATTTAGAGCAACTGCCTGTCTGGTGTCCACAACCCAGTTACTGGGTAACACGATACACCTTGGTAAGACTGGTTGTCAGACTTTTGGGCTTCTCCCTTATCTTCCTTATATAATAAATCCATCTAATTTACAGGGAAAAGTGCTTGCCATCTCTAACGGCAATGAATTCTTGAGGTTGCAGATCAACAAGCCTTGTGAAAATTTGTTTATGAAACCTGTTCTGAAGAAGCTATTCAATGCTACGAACAGTTGCGTTATTAAAAAGGTAAGGGTGGCAAATTAAAATAAAAACATGACATCTATTTAGATGATATTTGTTACCAAGGTAGACCAGTCAGACGAGTCTTTTGTAGTTCTGAACTTTCTATTCGGATCGGTTACCTTTAGGTGAGATAGTGGGCTAATGCGATGATACTTTAATCATAAAAAAAAACAAGTTTTACAGCGTGTAACAAAAACTCTGTCCGATCCGTGGGGGTGTTGTTAAGGATCATCCTTTTTTTTTTCATCAAATAACTTCTCCCGCTCTGGGCGGAGCGGGAGGGCGTGTCAGACTCTTACTGACTAAAACCCACCCGTGTTCCTTCAGTTGCCCTGTTGCCGGGGGCCACGATCTCCCTTTCGGTTTTCTTCGCAACCCCGGCAGGCATCGGCCCTAGTGGACCCCTTCGAATCTGCTGACATCTCTTTGAGGCGCGCGTGGAACACAACGCGCCGTCGACCCGGGCCTGGTCCTTATCGGACGGTGAGCCACCCATTGCTCACCGCCCGCAAGCCCGCGCCTACGGTGGCCGGAAGTTAAGGATCATCCTGAGAGTCTATTTATGTGGTAATTTTTTGGAAAAAAAAAGCCTTTTTTTGGATGGGGAATTTTACTGGGTTATAACATGGGGTGCGGGCAGCCGTTGTTAAACGTTTTAATCACAAAAAAAAAGACTGTTGTTCTCTACATTTTATACAACTGATTTTTTTTTCGTGATTTCAGGTTTGATCCCATAGTAAAAGTTGTTCATAATGATGAGTAAAGTCACGTGTTCAAGTATCGGTCACTAATTACAGTCACCCTAAATAGTACTACTGTTTTTATCTACTGATAAGGGCATTACAGCTGGTCGGTGGAGCAGACGAGTCAAGGAGTGGAGACTGCGTATCGGCAAGCGTATTGTGGGACGCCCCCAGGCTAGATTGATCAACGACCTTAAAAAGGTGGCTAGGACAGACTAGATGCGGAAGGCGGACATAATGTTTTGGAGCAGACCGGGACAGAACTATGTCCAGCAGTGGACTGCGATAGGCCGAGTTGATTGATTGAAGGGCATACCCCTTTCCTACCCCGTGGATTTTGTCTACGTAATTTACACCAAAATAATTAGTATAATAATGACTCATTTTTTTGTCCGTGAGGTAAATTATTAAAAAAATATTGTACAAGTCACTTTTAATTTTTTTACATTATCAAAAAAATTACGGAGATACATTGAGTTAAAATGTGCCATGACGTCACGAGTATGTAGATTTTATACTTACTTGTGACGTAGCAACACCCACTCCCCAACTTTAATGCGTTTTATCTAAGTGATTTTTTATTAATATGATAAAGTAAAAAATAAGTTTCTAATATTTTATTTTCTAATATTTGACCCAGGGATCATCCCTATTTTAATGTTTTCAAACATTAGCGATTGGTCTTTCTACTGTTTTGTTATGTAAAGTTATTTTAGTTAAGTTTAGACGGCGTTCAAAAGACAATATTATTTTTTAATGCTGCCATTTTCTCTTACAGGGACACTATACATTTTCCCTTGATTTCGAGGAGATTTTGCGAGCTTACTACGGTGGAATGCATTTGTATGGGCTATATGCATTTAAATCCATGTTCTATGGAGATCAATGTAATTTTTCTTGCTCCGTCATTGAAGTAAGAATTTCAGGAAACAGTAATTAAATTGTTTTTCGTTCTTTTATTTTTATTATAAATTTTGTGCAAATTAGTTTTTCGTTTTCTATTTCTACGTGCTACATACATACATACATAAACTTGCTATGATCTTCATACACTCCTTGTGGTTCATTTACGTTCATGATTGGTTGGTTCATACATACATGGTCATACACGCACGCCAGTTACAAGCATTACGCAAATGATCTAAAAACTTTTTACAACAAAAAAAAAAGACAAAGTACTTGCAAAAACGAAAATTCTAAACCAAAGACTTCCGAAATTAAAGTTATTTTTTTTTAAATACTGGTGATTTTTTTTTAAACGTTTTTATATTTTACTTTTTAATTGTACCTACCTACACAAATTTGAATCCACTACCTGCTATGTAAATAATAGTGACAGGCAGTTATTATAACAGTGGGAAAAATACGTATTATTGATGCTAGCTCAAAAACCATCTAAGTAAAGTTAATAAAATTTATATGGGACCACTACGCAAGCTTCCTCTACCAAATGAAAAAAATATTTTTTCAATTCGGTCCACAATTTGAATAAATTATCGATCTTATAAGGAACACTTCGTTGTCCGTCCGTCAGTCTGTCAATTCACTTTTTCTCAAGAAAAAGTGAACGTATCAAGTTGAAATTAATATCAAATACTATGTATATCAAAGTCCATGGTTTCTTGAGGCTCTAAAAATATCAAGCTTCTAAGTCAACGCAGTAAAAATACGGCCATTTATGCGACATATTTTGATACTCTAAAATAAATCAAAACCTACAGGGTACTTCTCGATGACCTAGAATCATGAAATTTGGCAGGAAGCAAGGTCTTGCAGCACAAAAAAGGAAAAAGTCCGAAAATAGTTAATTTGTAGTTTTATCACACAATTTTTTTATTTTTTTTGCTTTTAGTAACTTACATTTTCTGTTGGAGAATTGACCGTGACGATGTATGGGAGAACATGCTTTTCAAGTACAATGTTCTCCCATACATCGTCATTACCGTTCATCACTAAAAAGTGAAAAAAAAAAAAAAACTTTTTTACAAAATATGCAATCGACTTCCAAACTAAAAAGAGAAAAATAGTTGTAATTGTAGTTTGGAAGTCGGTTGCATTTTTTGTAAAAAAGTTTTGTTTAATTTTTTTATTCATTATTTACTAATTCTATGCTTTTGGAAAATGAAAGAAATATTTTACTGTCAATCAATGTCAATGTAGAATTACTTGTCATTATTGGTTTTGATACGAAAAGTAAGGCTTGCGGAATTTATCTTTACAGTTAAAATTTATTTGTAGGTATATTATTTCCAGACGAAAATGCATAAATAGGTCGTTATTCAAACCCCAATTTACTGACAAATGGTTCTAAATTATTTAGAAGTAATTATGCAAATTACGAGTATAGGTTTAGTGATAGTAGCAGCTGGATTATGGGCCGGCGCAGATGTGTCTATGAGGCCGAAACACAGAGATGAACAGACTCTCATAGGAGGGACAATCTGGAGCCAAATAATAATACCTATTGGTCTAATGATATCCAAGGTAGTCGAAGAGAAAATTGATCTGTCTGTAGAAGGATATTATTTGGTTGCTGGTATATTGCTTCTGTGGGTAACTGGAATTGTTCTGGTTAGTATTTCGTCATACCACTGGGTCTTTATCTATACCATATTATTATATTTATAATTACTTGAGATCATTAACAGAGAATACACAGATAGAATATAAATCACAACAATACGAAAGGTACTTTTACGTGTGCT
This sequence comes from Omphaloscelis lunosa, assembly GCA_916610215.1. Lineage (NCBI taxonomy): Eukaryota > Metazoa > Arthropoda > Insecta > Lepidoptera > Noctuidae > Omphaloscelis > Omphaloscelis lunosa. The sequence goes on from OU744247.1 coordinate 9,119,281, forward strand.
CTTTCAAAGTCAAAGTCAAAGTCAAAACATTTATTTCAAATAGGCCCATGTATACAGGAGAAAACACAGGAATTACAGGAGATCACAGCATGCACGTATAACTAGGTGTAAACGGTAAAAATAAAAATAGAGCAAATAAACTTCGAAAAATAATGCACATAAATGTTGAAATTAGAAAAAAATATACATTTATAGACTGAGCATTCATAATACAATAGGCCTGTGTCCAAAAATATATATTTTTTTGTCCGTCTTGTAGATTATTCAAAAATATTGAACACGTATTTTTTCTGACTGCCTCGTTGGTCTAGTGGTCGCAAGCGCTTCTGCTGAGCATGAGGTCCTGAGCTCGATTCCCAGGTCGGGTAAAGTGTTATTGGGTTTTTCTATCTGAAATTTCTCAATAGCAGCCCGGAGTCTGGATTTGTGCCCGGTTGATGGCAATAGGCTCGCCCCCTATTACATGGGACCTAAAACATAAAATGTGGGTGAACCTGCTACAGGGACACCTCTGCCCAACACTTCGGGGAAACAAGGCGTGATGTTATGTTATGATGTTATGTTATGTATTTTTTCTTTTTTGACGTAATTATAAGAGGTAGGGCAATACATTGAGTTAAAATGTGGCATGACGCCTTGCTAGATTTTATACGACGTTGTGACGTAGCGAGCCCCCACTCCCCAACTTTAATGCGCGTTTTTTAAGTTATTTTTGGTTAATATGATAAAGCAAAAAAACGTGTCTAATATTTTTTATTATCTGAAAGACGGACTAAACAGATTTTTTTTTTTATGTATAATAATAACTAGCAACACCCCGCGGTTTCATCCGCATAAGTCTCAATCCCGTGGGAATACCGGGATAAAAAGTATCCTGTATGTTAATCCAAGTTATTAACTATCTGTGTGCCAAATTTCATCGATATCCGTTCAGTCGTTTTTGCGTGAAAAAGTAACAGATACAGAGTTGTTAGTAGGATGTTAGCCTAGGATTATTCCGTTCACTATTGAATGCAAGAAATAAGTTACCTATGTAAGTATGTTTCTTCCCTTCAATAGTCATTTTTTTTTTTTGGAAAATTTTCAAATATCTTCTCCTGGCTCTGGGCGGAGCGGGAACCCACCCGTGTTCCTTCTGTTGCCATGTTACCGGGGGCCACGATATCCCTTTCGGACTTCTTCGCAACCCCGGCAGGCATCGGCCTTAGCAGACCCCGTCAGTTCTGCTGAGATCTCTTTGAGGCGCGCGGGAGACATGTCCAGACATGTCCTTTGTTATTTAGTTATTTTGCGGTGGTACACAAAATTAATGTATTGTATTTTAAAAGGGGAGGGTTATGTCCAGGTTAAAACTTCATATCTTTAAAATAATATTATAAAGAGGTAAAGTCTTGGAAGGACAGGACAGTGGAGGGTGCAGTTAGTTGTGCACGGCAAACGGCTGATAACATGCGGAATATCCTGTGACGGGGCTCCACCCAGATTCACCGTTTTGCTTAGTGGCCAATCGTATTGAGAAGGGGAAACAGGAAAGAGGCAATCTTCAACATCCTGTACGGACAATATTAAATATTTCTACTTGCACCCTCCAACAGAGCTACCCAGGTTGCCACGTAGTGGTTAGACAAAATATGAGGCATCCACACGAAAAGAAGAGGTAAAGTGGTTTTTGTGTTTGTATAGGAAAATCTCTATAAATCCAGATTCTCTTTCATCAATAGACAGATATACCATTCCCGATTGACTAGGATACTTTTATGCCAGTAAAATGCACGGTTCTTGTGGAAATCTCTATGCTGGCAAAACCGCGGCCACTGCTTGCTGGTACAGTTAAGTTCCCGCAGACAGGCGTTTAATAAAATGTCTACAATTCTTTAATTATTTTATCATTTTTTCATCGGATTTTTTTTCCAGATAGTGCACGAGACAAGAACCTATAAAAGAAGGCAACAAAGGGTACAGGCACAAAGGTCACGTTCAAATTCCTTGGCAACGCAGGAGCTGGAGAGACGTGCCACTTCACACCAGACGATGGCGCCAATACCTTACGACAAAGTGTACTACACCATAGGCATCATCTGTTTCCTAGCCGGTGCTGTGAAGATGAGTGAATTTGTCATGTTTGTGGTTCTGGCTGAAGAGGAATTAAACGAGAAATAATAATTCTTTAGCTAATAAAAATTCTATGAGGGCCGGCCAGACGGATTTGTACTGAAAGTGCACCTGTAGTTGCAGAGGTGGGTAGGCGCGTCAGCCGCGCTTTTGAACAGACCATCCGACCATCGAATGAAATTATTTAGTTTTTGTAATTTTTAAGCTCGTGATTTCTTGCTATACATTATGACAAGTTTGGCCTGATGGATTTGATCAAACAGTCGAGATCTCTAGAAGTAAATAACCAGCACAAATAGTAGGCACAAATGAACAACAGTGTTCTACAAGTTCTCCGTTAAATTTTACTTTTTTTCTTTTGGATTTAAAGTATAAATCATCATCTCGTCATCAATCGGTTAATCGATTTGGATTTGATCGTAACAATTGAAACATAAACATTAAAAATAATTGAGTGAATCAGGTGTTTCACTTTTTATCCACTTGACAGGACGCTCTTCTGAGGAATACAATGATGTAGGGTAAAGCCAGGAAAGTATCTTTACTACATCAGTGTTGAACGCTAGTGGAGAATATCGCAAGGAAAGAAGATTTATAATGGTCTGAAATCGAAACCCACGCTGAGCACTCGTTCCTTCTCTGTATGAGAAGAGGCCTTTAAGGCCCAGAAAGCAAGTAAATACATACACAAAAGCATAATTAAATTATTACGTGCGTCTTTAACTTATATTCTTTTCATACGAAAACATGAAAAGTTGGCTGTTAAAATAGCAACACACAAATATTGGATCACAGATTGTAAGACTTGGGATGGGGGAGAGGACAGAAATGGGATAAATGGCGGTGGTATTATACGTTCTGCTTTAAGGTTTCGCCTTTCATCGCCGCGCCAGGGTAGCTCGCAAAATTAAAATTTTCCGTAACACTGGCCTGTAAATTGCAAAACACGTAATCAAATTTGAATTTTGCAGGCTATCTTAGCGAATCCCTCTTAATTTCCAGTAGGAAGCCGCACTACCAATCTATTGATTGGCTAACATTTTCACCACTAGTTTGATGGAGACCGCTGTTTCGCGCCTTCCACTATACTGCAATCTGCCAATCATCAATCATGGCACAATCAGACTTTAATGTTTTCCACACAGTTGAGACGCAGGCCTCCTCTCTGTGCCCGTAATCCACCACGTAGGTCCACTGCGGGTTGATGGATTCAGCTGATCATCGGAATTAATTTTATATTGAAAAAAAAAAAAACTTACTTCCAATAAAAAACACTACGACATGAAATATAACTTTATTTCGGAAGTCGGTGGCAAAAAAAAAACGAAAATTCAAAACCTTTTAAAAATTCAAATTCAAATTCAAAATATTTTTATTTCTCATAAACCTACAAGGGCACTTATGAAACGTCAGAAGCTAGGTGCACGATTCCAATTGGTCGTTTCCTACGGCAAGCAACTCCACGGTTACTCTTTTAAAAATTCTCTATAAACTAAAACTCTTTCAAATAACAGTGTGACTAGGGATGACAGTATAGGTCTTTCAATAAGTACCAGGTACTTAAGAAAATAGAAAATGGTCAACAAATCTACAGTCCACTAAGCCTACAGCGTTCTCACATTCACAAAATAGAAAATAATCTATACAAAAGTGTATATAAATTAATAACAAATAAAAACCTATTTTAATTAAACGCAATTACATAATTGCTATTACAACTGTAATAAATCTGAATAATCATCATGTGCACAAAAGCCACTAATAAAGATTTGAAATTAACTCATAGGTATATAATGTCAAATAATAGGATGAATATGTCAAGAACGAATGTAAAAATAATAAAATTAAAATAAACATGGTAATTTGGGAGCAGTTAATAAACTCTTACATATTTATGCCGTTAATGAGATACCAGGGAAGCCACATGTGCAGAAGAAATAATTGCCAAACTTCCTTGTCTTCAACGTAGTCTTTAATTTTATAATATGCTTTCTTGATAAGGACACGTTTGATGTGGGTTTTGAACTTCCCATCGCTAAGTTCTGTAACAGACTGACAAAGACACGGGCTTTTTTCAATTTTTAGTTGTGGTACCTACCCCACGAAAAATCCAAAACCACCACCTGCTATGTAAATAACAGTGACAGGAAGTTATTTTAACATCATCAAAATAGAAAAATACGTATTATTGAAGCTAACTCAAAAAGTACCCATGCCAAGTTAATAAAATTTATATGGGATCACCTCGAGAACACCTTTTCAAACAAACAAAGAATTTTGCAAATCCGTCTATAAATTCGTAGTTATTCCCGAACTTACACAAAAAAAAACAACATCCAATTGAGAACTTTCTCCTTTTTGAAGTCGGTTAATGATTTTATTGCGAGAATATTCATTCGACAACGCTAGAAAAACTATCAACTTAGCCTATCGCAGTCCACTGCTGGACATAGGCCTCTCCCGGGCTGAGGTAACTCCTGTTCTTTTCCGGATCACCATAAACAGACTTAGCTATTATAGTTGTACTATAATTACCTTTATTTTTTCGGTTTTAATTTGAACTCAATGAAGCTATAATCTGTTTGCTATCTGTTGTCTATCTGTGTATTATAATTTATTTGATGAAAATGAATTTTGGAATTTCTTTACAATATTGCACCCACACAGAATCTTGAAACTTTGGAACATAATTGTCAGTAAGGGTTTGTTACCTTTTCTTTGGTTTTTTGCCCTCACGCCCCTAACCGCCGCAGGAGGAGACGCCCAGGGCGTCGGGAATCGCGAGGCGATTTCCGGCCACCGTAGGCGCGGGCTTGCGGGCGGTGAGCAATGGGTGGCTCACCGTCCGATAAGGACCAGGCCCGGGTCGACGGCGCGTTGTGTTCCACGCGCGCCTCAAAGAGATGTCAGCAGAATTGAAGGGGTCCACTAGGGCCGATGCCTGCCGGGGTTGCGAAGAAAACCGAAAGGGAGATCGTGGCCCCCGGCGACAGGGCAACCGAAGGAACACGGGTGGGTTTTAGTCAGTAAGAGTCTGACACGCCCTCCCGCTCCGCCCAGAGCGGGAGAAGTTATTTGATGATTTCCCACCCTCAAAAAAAAAAAGTACACGATTGTTGGAGAGTTTTTGTAATGAAAATGTCGATTGGAAACTTAGGTTTACCTTTTTTACAGTGGTATCTAAAATATCCGTATCATCCGGATATATCCCGATTGTCGTCTGGAAGTATCCGAAATATCCTGATAGTAAAATGGGGCGGATATTGCATGCCCATAGGACACAGTATTTTCAAGATTTAAACAGAAGAAAAAAAAAAGGTACAGTACTGTTTTTGCACCTAAAGTCGAGCTGTTGGTGTGAATTTTAGTTCAAGACAACAAATTTCATACCACACCTTTTTAATCGCGATTAAAAATAATCAGATTTAGTTAGACAATCTAAATTTTAGGTGAAAAACGTCAAATTCAGAAAAGCAAATTTGCCATTTTCACTAAATTAATAACTCAGTGCCATCTTAGTGCTGTCAAACTAAAATATAGTTAAATTGTGTCACGAATAAGAAATCGTTTGACAGGAATAAACTAAATGTTGGTGATTTTTAGTCTAATTTAGAGGCATTTGTGACATGAGAATAACATAGATGTTTTAATAACAAGACAAGTTTTGGGTCTGTGGACAAGTCAATGAATGCAATGAATGATCATATTTATTCATCACACGCCACTTTTCTTTACTACACAAAACGTGTTTAAACAACATGGGACATTGCTTCGTCAGAAGAATGATAGCATTTGTGCGTAGTAAATGCTATATAGAGCGTAGTATAGCTTGACTAATCCTGTTGTTTAATCTATACTATATGTTATAATATTGTTATTAAAATACAGAGGTAAATGTTTGTTAGTAAGCCGTGACATTTTAATCGTCTTACAAAAGCAGCCCACTTCATGTATCCAATGGTTACTAAAGATTAATAAAAAAAAAAAATGATATACACCGTGACATTTTAGTTGTTTTACAAAGGGCCACTCAATGTACCCGACATAAAATACATCTAGGAAAAATTTGAAAAAATGTTACAATTAATAAAAATTAAAAAATGAATGTTTGAAACTGGATACATGAAATGGGCTGCTTTTGTAAGACGACTAAAATGTCACGGTGTACTTGTTTGTTTGTATGTAGGGGGTAAACTCAGGAACTACCAGTCTTTGCATTGGATAGCCCAATTCTTGAGGAAGGTCATATGCTAGTTTTTGATATAGATAATGTTTTATGTCATGATTAAAAGTTATTAAGCTCTTTACCTTTCGATTTTTTGGTAGGATATCAGATTGGTGGTCAAAATTTGAAACAGACATAAGGCTTAACAATTAGAGGAAGTTCACGTCCTTCGTCGTAAAGGTGTGGTATTCACATGTGTAACTTGTTTAATTAAATTATTTAATTTTGACATCCTAACTATCCTGAATAATATTATAAATTTGAAAGTGAGTTTGTTTGTTATGCTTTTATGCATAAGCAGCTGAACAGATTTGAATAAAATTTGGCACATAGGTAGACCATGACCTGGATTAGGACATAGGATAAGTTTTACTCCGAAATTCCCACGCGATCGCGATAAATGCGAAAGTTATTTGTTTGTTTGTTACGTTTTCACGCTAAAACGGCTGATCGGATATGGATAAAATTTGATTTGGCACATAGGTAAACCATGACCTGAAAAGGACATAATATACCTTTTATTCCGATATTCTCACGGGATCGAGTTTATGCGGGTGAAACTGCGGGGCGCAGCTAGTTGAACATATTTTGAGCTGACATCTCGATAATCAATTTATCTAATTGAAAATCTGTATCTATCTACTATAGCTATACCCACATGTTATAAAACAAAGTCGCATTTCAAATCTTTTAAGCAACACAACGGATTATGACGCGGTTTTCACCATGATTTCATTTAGAACATTTATTCCGGAAACTTTTGCGATAATACAATAATATTTAACCTATTTAAAGCACAGAAATCTCGATGTTTTGGTACGTCACCATTGCACTCATGTGAAGCAGGTTTGGGTCGCTATTTTGATCTATAAGAAACAATATTGGCAAAAGATCAAAGGCTGTATAACTTAGATAAAAAATAAAAATAAAAAGTTAGCTTCGTCTTGCGGGACATCGCTTCAGCTCGCAGTGTAGTCTCACCCTTAATAGTGATGAGCTATAAAAGGTATTCATAGCCAATATTTTATTACTCATCTGTATCGTTAGTATCGTAAGCGGTTGATTGATATGTGTGGCGAGGATACTAAGCGAAGATAGAGATATAGCAAAGATGCCTTTTGGATTGTAAGTGATTGATTTGAATTGATTGTAAGTTACTACGACAAGGAACATAATGTCAAGTGTTGTTAGGTGGTGTATGACAGTCATTATAATTTGTGTTTAGTAAAAAGGTTGGATGTAAAATTGGTTCTGGAACTTAAGTGATTATACTTTTATACTTGTGTTATACTTTTTTTTTTTTTCGAAAAGTGGTTCTCATTACGTGCTTGAAATAATGGCGTAGTGAGATTTCAATTGTGAGATAAAAAGGAAACTAAATAATCTAACATTTTTTTTCGAACTATATTTTTTTTACGAAGATAGACGTTTAAATCGTACGTTACATCTTTTTTTTTCTCTAACAAATTTTAAAATTAGTCAATTGGAAAGCACATGCTTTTCATACCATATTTGGTTGAACAAAAAAAAAATCATTAAGAATAGAGTTATTCAGGTTGACTTTTGTTTTCATAACTTCCTATTTTTAGGGTTCCATACCTCAAAGGTAAAAACGGAACCCTTATAGGTCTGTCTGTCCGTCTGTCACAGGCAATTTGTTCCGAATCTAATAGACCGATTAAGTTGAAATTTGTTACACATAAATGTATTTCTGTGACTCGAACACAGACGTGTAACGTAAATAAATTCATTTTGAAAATGGGGGTCACTTTTGGGGGCCAAATAAGAAAGTTAAAAAATAAAGTTATTCAAACTGTACTGTGTGACATATCAAATGAAAGGGCTTAGTGCGAGGATTTTAAATATATATAAAATACTTTTTCATAATTTTAAAATAAATATATTTAAGAAATGAGATGAAAATTGACCATATCTCCGAAACTACTGAGCCTAAAATTTTGAGAAAAATACGGAGAATGGTTCTTCACTCATAGATTATAGGAAAACCTATAAGAAGTCTATGGTCTTAAAATAATAATGGTAAATCTCTCAATATTGTGCGTACAAGTTTACATTTACAGTTGGAATGTATAGGAGTACATGTATTTCAACTACAATGTTAAGTTTGTATTCAGGATACATACATCCCGACTATGGAACCCTTCATTGTGTATAGTCCGACACGCACTTGGCTGGGTTTTTTTTCAATAGTGTAGTGAATTTGTACTAATTAATTCTTATATTACAGTATAATTATCACTGGTTTATTGGCTTTCGGCGCATATTGGACGACAAAATATTTGATGAACATGCCGATGAACATGCACGATCCAACTCTAAAACTCGAAACGACCCCTGCAACGACCACAGTCCACTAGGAACAACAAACCAAGTAACCATGGCAACCACGACAGCAAGATTTTGACACAATTACGTTTAAAATGCCTAACTATTGAGAATTGTCTACTATATTGTAGGATATAACTTTAATTAAGTTTTGTTGATTAAATAGTTATTATGTGATGACTTTGTTGCTGTTCCATTATTACATTATTTTTACCTTCATCTTTACTATCTCGGGACCATGGGGTCAAATCTTTGAATTTGGAAGGCGTATGAGGGGCCAAAGCCAAATCATAGAGGCTTGCGAGGTAATTGCGTAAAACACATATAATGTCGATAAACACGCTCCTGTCAAGACGATTAAACTTCGGCGTCCTCCTGCTCCTTGGATGACGACAGGGGTTCGAATGGCGATGAGGCGCAGAGATCGGGCCTTTCATAAATTTAAAAAAGATCGTAGTGAAGAAAATCAGAACTTTTTCAAAGCTGCTAGAAATCGGTGTAATCTGATACGCAACGCTAAACGCCGCCATAGCCTCGAGAATATATCTTCTTCTTCACCTGCTGATATCTGGAAGTTCCTTGGTACTCTTGGTATTGGCAGACCACGTCATGTGGATTTTCCTAATAAAATTGACCTTAATGATATCTACCGTCGCTTCACAACCACTTGTCATTTGGATTCCCAAATGTTGTCTCAGACGGTCGATTACATTACTGGTCTACCCAGTCCCATCATAGAACCATTTCACTTCTCTCCGGTCACCTTGGACGAAATTAAAACGATCATCTTGTCCATAAAATCCAAGGCCATGACGGCATCAGTCGTAGTATGATTGTTTGGATCCTTGATATCCTTCTTCCTCCGATTACCCATATCATCAACTTTTCTCTTGATTCCGGACAATTCCCATCCCTGTGGCGTATGGCCTATGTACGTGCACTCCCAAAAATTTCAAATCCCTCCCTACCCAGTCACTTTCGACCTATTTCCATTCTTCCATTCCTATCTAAAGTCCTCGAGGGCTGCGTACACAAGCAGTTTACGGGATTTGTTCACCGGAACAACTTTGCTAGCTCTTTTCAGTCTGCATTCAGGCTTGGGCACAGTACAGCCTCCGCTCTCCTTAAAGTGACGGGTGACGTTAGAGAAGCGATGGATTAATTGATTTCTCCAATGCCTTTAACGCCGTCAGCCATGATATTCTCCTTTCTATCCTCTCTCATCTTATGGTTTCGCCCGAGGTTCTGGAGTGGTTCTCTTCTTATCTTCGGGGACGTCAGCAGTCGGTTTGTGTTGATGAGCGTTCGTCGAGTTGGCGCGACCTGGATGCTGGTGTTCCACAAGGCGGTATTCTCTCTCCATTGTTATTCTCCATTTTCATTAATTTTATAACTCATTGTCTTCGGTGTTCGTATCATCTTTATGCCGATGACCTTCAATTATATACAGCTGAGGGGGTTGAAGGTTTGTCGGACTCTATAGCGGATGTAAACCGAGATTTAGATGCCATCAAAAAGTGGTCTGATAGTTTTGGGGTGTCAGTAAACCCCTCAAAGTGTCAGGCCATTGTAATTGGGAGCTCACGCATGATGAGTAGGGTGACGCTTAGCTCACTTCCTCCTCTTATTTTCAATGGTACCGTCATACCCGATACCTCTACTGTGAAAGATCTCGGTTTGCATCTTGACTCGACGCTAAGCTGGCAACGCCAGGTCTCTAGTGTTAGTCAAAGGGTCAACGGTACTCTGCGATCCCTGTATCGTCTGAGAAACTTTTTGCCCGCTAAGACGAAAACTATGCTTGTGCAGGCTTTGATATTCCCTATCATGGACTATGGTGACGTGTGCTACTTTGACTTGAATTCGGTTTTGCTGGATAAGCTAGACAGACTGCTCAACAATTGTATCCGGTTCATTTTCAATCTTAGGAAATATGATCATGTGTCGAGCTATAGGTCTGAGCTCAAATGGATGTCCATTCGCCAAAGAAGAAGTTTGCGCACTTTGACCACGCTTTTCTCCCTTCTCAACTCTCCCACTCCTCCTTCATATCTCGTGTCTCACTTCCAATATCTATGTTCTTCACACACTAAGAATTTGCGATCTTCTAACAATCTTCTCCTACTTTGTCCTTCTCATTCTTCTGACTTTGTTCATTCTTCCTTTTACATTCAGTCCATTCTTCTATGGAATGCGCTTCCTCTTGATATCAGGACGGCCACCAGTCAGTATGCATTTAAGCGGAAATCGCAGAGTTTTTTTCAAAACAAATAGAGTAGAGTCATCTCAACATCTCTCTCCCTTAAATTTGTATATATGTATATATATAATAAATATATGTATATTACATTAAATATGTATGTGTATTATAAGTTATAACCTATTTATGTACTGTTGTTCGTACCTATATTTTTCTAATGATATATTTTTAATATTTTTTCTTTGTTCCTCTTAAACAGAGCACCTGCCATCCAATCTCTGCACCACCCTTGGTTGACTGGTAGAGAATGCCTAAGGCATTAAGTCCGCCTTTGTACCGTTTGAGTGTGAAAAGTTTAAATAAATAAATAATGTCAATAGGGATGCTGCCTGGGTCAAAAAAAAAGATATTCTGTTTAGTTCGTCAGTCAGACAATAAAAAAAAAATAGACACGTATTTCTTGCTTTATCATATTAATAATAAAACATAACATCACGCCTGTATTTCCCGAAGGGTAAGGCAGACTTACCGACGACCTAGGTACCTATAGTACACCCACATTTCGCCAGTTATGTTTAAGTCCCATTTATTAAGGGGCGAGCCTGTTGCCATCAATCGGGCACAAATCTAGACTCCGAGCTGCTACTGAGAAATTCCAGATGGAAAAACCCAATAACACCTTGCCTGACCAGGGAATCGAACCCATTAATAATAAAATACTTAGATAAAACGCATTAAAGTTGGTCGCTACGTCACAAGTAAGTATAAAATCTACATACTCATGACGTCATGACACATTTTAACTCAATGTATCGCCATAATCTTTTGATAACGTAAAAAAAGAAAAAAATACGTGTCCAGTATTATTTAATAAACTACCTGACGGACAAAAAAAAAACAGTGGCACTCTGGGAGTGCGTCGGCACTCCCAGAGTCCAAGAAGTGAAAACTAAAAAAGAATTCCAAAACCTTTAAAGTAATAAAATAAATTTAATAATACTTGCATAGAACATTGATCCGTAACTTAATATAATTAAAGAGCAAAATCGCGTTTACAAAAATGAGGTGTCGGTAACGGTGTCGTGAGTTCAATTGTTTTTTCTCATCTCAAAAATTCCCAACGCGCCTAAAGAAGTTTTCACTTCAAAAATACTTCCAAACCTTTAAAGTAAAAATACTTGCATAAATCATTGAACCGTAACGTAATATAAATAAAGAGCACAATCCCGTTTACAAAAATGAGGTGTCGGTAATGGTGTCGCGAGTTTAACTGTTTTTTCCCATCTCAAAAATGCCTAACGCGCTTAAAGAAGTTCAATTTTTTTTTTGTCGTTACCATACCGAAAGAAAATGTAATCGTTTTCTCTCATTTTGGCAGTTCAGTCACGTTTATTGCTTTATTTGTGTTGTTGGGCAGATGAATTTGCGCCTACCACGCGCACAAGCTTCGCCACAGTTTTGCCTGCGTAGGCCGGTTTGTGCACGGAACACCGTGCGTGAGGTTGGTCAAATTCGTTGATTTGTACATGGTGTTCTGCCTACAAACCGGCCTGCGCAGTCAAAACTGCGGTGAAGCTTATGCGTATGGTAGGCCCATATGAAGCAATGGATTAGACATATCCTACAAAACTCTCGGATTGTGATTGAAACTGTGTTATGTAATTAAGGTGCTGTTCGACAGCGACAACTGTACTCTAAATTAAGACACCAATCGACACTTTTTATTATTCTTGTATGATCTATGCAAATGCACCCTGCAAAACATTACTTCAAACTTCAAGAACATTCCTCCACCATTTTTGTTTTAAGAGCGTGCATTTTGAAAGTGGGCATCGCGCAACGACGCACATATAGATGTCAAATAATTCACTGTTTTTAATAAATTGGCTACATTACTGTATGGAAATATGAAAACTGGCTAACTAGTGAACTAAAATATTGATTATAATATGATATTCCTATTGTCTCTATACGGTGTGCCTGAGGATGGACGAGGCCGAGGAGGCCGAGGAGGCCGACGAGGCCGACCCAGGAAGTGGTGACGAGACGACCTACACGCGTACTGCAAGGGTTGGATCGAGCTGGCCCGGGATACGGATGCTTGGAGGGATTTGGAAGAGGCCTTTGCCTTTGGTGGTATGTGTTAATTCCGGGACATGTTGTATAGTACAATGACCCCTTAAAAGGTTTTCAGTTATTTCAATTACACCTTGGATATTGTGAATTGGTTAACTAGGACTACGGACTATGGGCTTATAGGACTGGTCAGCCTGAGCAATGCCAATGGGTTAAATGGCGAGAGTGACGCGCACACTCAATTACACATTGATTCATGATATTATAAATTTAGGAATGAGGTAAATGAGGTCAGACAAGTTTTGCAAAAGTCCTTATATTTAATTTTTATGATGATAAGGACCACAAAGAAAACGACAAGCGGACCAGACACTATCATAATCATAGTATTACTTTAATATTGGAAGGAATGACAGTAATATGAATGTTATATATAATTAATTATAGTGTCTGGACCCCTTTTAATTTATATTTCTTCATCATTCCAACCACCACACCTGTCAGAAGTAATGACATTACTTGAATGTAATGTCATTATTACTGTCTAAAGGCCTAAATATTTTAATACTTTTACGAAAATATTGGAAGGAATGATAGTAATATTGATGTCATTATTACTAATAGTGTCTTGTCCGCTATAAATTCAGACCAACTAGGCAAAAATGTTCCCATGGATCATGTTTGTGTTTACTCAACAACAATCATTGTCCAATTCAAAAAAACTAAAGGCTTCTTTACAATGCCGAACGGAAAAGTTAACTATGTTACTTAATTTAAATAAGTAGGTATTTCCATCATACTTTGGTACTCTACATAATTATTGGGCAAAACACGCTCAATATGCAGGTGCGTGTGGCTGTACCATAGTTATTAGGTGGGCTGTCATTTAGCCAGTGGCGGATCCAGGGATGTCATCGGGGAGAGCTTGAGCCCCTTAGCCGCCCCTAAGGGGCTCAAGCCCTCCCCAATATCACCCGAGTTCTTCCGTGACAAATCTTAAAGTGAACTCGATATTATTGTAATTAAACTTTTTAGCACGCATTACACTAACTAAAATTGTAATCAATTATGCTTCCACTCTCGTCCAGAGCTTTAAACCTGAAATTACTCTTCGAAGAACAGCTTTAGAAGTATTTGGCGGAAGACGTATGTTGGAAGTAATCCCGGACGAGCTCCTTTACGTTAATGATAAATGATTTTATTTTTGTAAGTAGGTTTGTATAAACACTTTACACGTCAATCATATTTTAAAAACTAGATGAGGTCGGCGATTCCTATCTGATTACTCTGAGAAGAAAGGCCGAAACAAACTCAGAGGTCACAGTCTCTTTTAAAGTCCAGACATAATCTTGGTCATATCATGTGAAGACCACGTAGATTGATGTCTGAAATATTCTTTTGAGGAAAGAACCACACCGATTGAGCGGACCTGTCAATTCAGTGCATTTGTAAGTTATCGTGCAGCTCAGCTTAGAATTTAAGGAGCTCAATAATTCGACGAACAATACCAAAGAAAGGACTTTTGGGTAGACCACATAAATTACTCAAACTGCCAGACCATGATTAAAACTAACTGAGAAAAAAAAAGGAATGAACGAAATAGTTTTCACATTCACAATAATTAAAATAATATGATACTTTAAAAAGTGAATAATCATGTCATTGTATATATAAAATTTATGAATGTCAATGTGTATATAAAAACCCGGAAATAATTTTGATCAGATTATTTGGGGACATTGTAAATTTGTGTCTGAAATGGTATTTTGAGGAAAGAACCATACAGATTTCAGTGGACCTGTCCAGTCAGTGCACGCATTTGTCAGTCACCGTGTAGCTCAACTCAGATCTTAAAAGGAGCTCAACGACTCGACGAAAAATACCAAAGAAAGGACATTGTATTTGTTGGGACATAGCTTTAGCTCTATAGCTACTAGAAAGAAAGAAAGCGAATACATATATTTAGCACTGGCTAAAAGGCACACATTCACGCAAAAAAATCAAATAAAAAAGTGCAAAGTGCATTGCAAGAAAATTAGCGGGATCGTGTGCCTCACGGCTGCGCCAAATAGTTCAAGCAAAAAACGAGAACTAGTAGTGTTTGATGCTGGTATCTAACTGGACCTGAAAGTAGCGAAAGAACTAGCATTGTGCAAGTTATAACCTAAATTTTACTATGAGAAATTTTCAACGTCATAGTAAACTTGACCTTACCTGTAATGCACACTATGGCATTGTGGTAGTATTATCTCTTTTGTTAATTCACACACTTTGATTTAAGAGTTCGTCCTACGGACGTCAGGATCCGAGGGAATTTAGTATATCGGACAAATGGCTTTCGGATTGTAAGTATTTTTTTTTTAAATATAATAACAAGTACAGGCGCTTTACACGAAAAGGCTGAGATGGAGGAATGAATGAATGAATTGGGGCCGTCACCGTCAGCGGTAAGTGGGAAATGGGCCATATTTATCTTACATTTTTAGTGCAGCAGCTGCGAGGTCATGTCGGTGCAGCCGGCTGGTGGCAAAACGCAAAAAAAAAACACGGAAGTGGAACGGTTCCCGCGCAAGCATTACTCTCAGCCACATGCAGTCTGGATTTGGCGTTAGAGGACAGAGGTTGGGGATGTTGCTCTTACCATTTTCGAAGTGCAATTTTGCAAGCCCTAAACTTTAATGAAAGATAGTATAACTATAGTAACGGAATTTTCAATTTTATCAACCATGATTACCATCCATTAATTCCATTGGATTGTCATTCGGAATGTGTTGCGCAGTTAGGATGCTGGCATACATAATGAACGTGCTTTCCTAAAAAAATTGCAGCTTTAAGTCGAAGCTTGAAAATAAACGTATTCAGATGCGAAAGAGGAGGATATAAGGGTGAATAAATGAGGAGAGGCATGCTGTCCTCAACAACTAACAATTTTCCAAACGGACAATTCCTCGAATGCGCTGTTAGGAAACTGTTTATTTGAAGAAATTTAATGGGTTGAGTTTACTTTAGACTCATAAAACAAAAAATTAAAAAAGTGAAAATAATGTTTTAACAATAACAGTGTGCTTCGTGGCTGCGCCAAAAAGATTAATTTCAGCATGAATGCCATACAGATGCTATCTGGCGATGGTTTCCTAATGAATTTAGGGGCAAGTGATGGATAAGCAAAGAACAGTTTTAGCATACCCAATATATAATTTATATACTTTAATTAAATGAAAAAACGAGTTATCAAATGTATTGAAGTATTGTACAGGTTTGAATAATTTTGAAACCGAATTCAGCAACAACAGAAATCGGTCCAGTGCGAGTCCAGCTCGTGCACGAAGGGTAACTTAACACTAAAACTATTTTAGTACACATTCTTTTTTCTATTAGGAAAATCCATACATACTTTATACCCTTTTTTACATGTAAGTCATCATCATATAAGTCCCTCGCCGCGTCTGTCTGTCTTATCGCGATTAACTCAAAAAGTACTGATCGGATTTTCAAACGGTTTTTACCAATGGACGGAGTAATTCATGAGGAAGGTTTTAGTGTATAATTTATTACGGTTTTGTGTAAATTGGCTGAAATATGACGATTATTGTTGAAGATTGCGGAATAAATCATGTCGACTGGCTTGCGCCGCGTAAACCGTGAAAGATAAAGAAAATGTATGTTCTACAGGATTGTATACCTTAAAAAGTTATGCTATCTACGCTTATGTTTATCTTCTAAGGATGACTATCTTTCAGAATTTGATAAAAATTTCATTGTTATTTCTAAAGCTATTTTGACCGGTATTACATTAATCCTTATCAATACAATATGTTATTTAAATTGGGCATTTAATTGAGATTAAAATATGCCTTAACATATTTAAATGAATAGTTTAAAAAATATCACAGATTCAAAATTACGCATAACAAAGTAATTATGGTTGACGGCAACGCGGGCGCAGCGGTAGGAGTTAATGACCTTTTCCTCGGGTATTAGGTATAAAATCCCGGTAGTACGTTTCCGTGGGATATTTTTCCATATCCACGCGGGCGAAGCCGCCGGCAAAACCTAGTATATTATTTGTAAATGTAAAATTAACTTTGTCCGTCTGTTATCTTTTCACTCCTTATCAGTGGAACGGAATTGGTTGAATTTGGCACAGGGATAAACTATGACCTGGATTACAACAAACAATATTTTTTATCCCAGTAGTACGATCCCTTGGGATAATTTCTGACCTCCACGCGGGAGAAACCGTGGGCAAAAGCTAGTATTATTTATAACTAATGTAGAAAATTTCAACTGGCTATCTAGAATGGTTAAAAAGGTACAGACCATGGTCGTGACATGCAGACGACAGGATTGTAATAATATTCTTATTAAAACAGTGTTACACAATGAGCTCGCCGTTTGAGTTGGGTTTTTTGACCATACAGCAAGAAAAGGCAACTCATTTGAAAAAAAAAAAAAACACTCTTAATGTTTTCTAATGAACGGCTTCTCGATATTTAAGAAGTTTTATTTTTCAGTGTATTGTGCCTTGCGATGCTGATATTTGTAGTGTATTTTGGAGCGATGACCTATCTTGAGTTTGAAAAGTCGAAAGCCGATGACTCTGATGGAGAGAAGATCAACGACCTGACTTTGCGCAGTGGAGACGAGAAAGATGACGGGTGGGGCCATTACAGTCCAGATAATTTTTTTGTTAGAAGAAATAGAACATCAAGACGAACCACAACAACAGATCCTCTTTATTACTAACCTAAAATTTATTTTAATTATAATCAATTTCTGTTTATAGAACCTTGTTTTTTTTACATATTTATTGATATTAAGAAGGCCAACCTACCAATAGCGATGTGGGTGCAGAAGCCGAAAGCTTAATCTAATGGAATAATAATCCAATAAATTTAATAATAATAATTATTATTATATTAATAATTAATTAATTAATAATTAATAAATTAATTAAATTATTATAATAATAATGATTTAATTAATAATCTAATCAACATATGAGATGAATTGTCACAGTTTGAGTTGAAATTCGAGAAATTATTTTCATACGGTACAGTTAAGTAAATATAATATTAGGGCTTCCTTGTGTGGTCAATTAGGCAGCTCATTTATTTTATTACTAAACCTCCGCTGTCCGTTCGTCTGTCTGTCTGCAGGCTGTATCCCATGAACCGTAACAGAAAGACAGTTGAAATTTTCAAAATAAAAATTAAATAAAGTTAAAATTAAAGGTATAATCTAGGTTTGGTATGTAGGGTGTCATTGTCTAGAAGTCATCGAGAAGAGTATTTTTTTTATCTTCAAGAATTAAGAAAATGGTCTAAAAACACCGTATAAATATATAAATAAAAATAAATATATAAATAAAAGAAATATATAAATTCATAAGGTATTTTATTTAAATAAGGAAGATTTTCTGCAACTGCAAAAGATAACTTTGTAATTCACAGTTTCATTATGAAATATAATTTTATCTTTACGATTTTTAAAATTAAATTTAGTATTTGTGTTATTTGACTCTTGGCCGGTTTTTAGGGTTCCGTAGTAAACAAAGAACCCATTATGGTTTCGCCATGTCCGTCTGAATGTCTGTCTGTCTGTCTGTCCACGGCTTAGCTCATATACACTTAGTACTAGAAAACTGTAATTTGGCATAGGTCTACATATTAATCACACCGACAAAGTGGCAAAACGAAATCATGAAAAAAAAATAATTAAGGGAGGTACCTTAATTTTTTTTTTCATGATGTTATTTTACACACGTAAAGTGTGGATGTTTTTTTTTTCTCATCTATCCCATAGTGTGAGATGTCGTTGGAAAGATCGTTTAAAAATATTGTGAGTTTGTGAAAACCACTTTTGGATTCAGCAATCCGTTTTTGAAATATTAAGCTTTAAAATGCATACTTTTGTTAGAGTCAAGTGTTCCCAACCTGCCAGCTAAATGGTTGGTTTTGGATATGTGAAAATATTCACGGCAGTAGTATATATAATGAAATTAAAAGGAAAACTATCACAGCTAAGTATCGACCAACTTACATTTGTGGTTGCAAAAACATGTTCAACAACAAACTTAAGTTTGTTCTTGGGATAAAT
This sequence comes from Omphaloscelis lunosa, assembly GCA_916610215.1. Taxonomy (NCBI): domain Eukaryota; kingdom Metazoa; phylum Arthropoda; class Insecta; order Lepidoptera; family Noctuidae; genus Omphaloscelis; species Omphaloscelis lunosa. The sequence continues at coordinate 9,138,339 of OU744247.1, forward strand.
TCATCCCAACTACGGAACCCTTCATTGTGCGTGGTCCGACACGCACTTGGCCGGTTTTTTAAATATTGACACCACTGCTCCGGGGGCCTACTCTCTAAGTCCGTCAGCGAATATACGGACTCGTCCGAAATTAATTGGAAACTTTGGAGTGATCCTACACCAGAATAATTACCTTTTCAGGCGAGCTTTTATCACATCGAGAGTGGGGACAAATGTCAAATCAAAGTGGCATTCATTCTTAGGTCGGGCCCAAAACTAATCTTATGTCCGTAGGTGATCCGCAGTAGGAATCGCCCGTAACTTTGGCCAATAAAACGCATTTTGTGCTTAGAGAGTAGATCTTCTGATCACCTAGTGGTCACTAGCTCAACTGCTGAGCATGGTTCTTTTGTTCGATCCCCAGGTCAGATAATGTTATTGGGTTTTTTAAAATGAATATGTCAGTAGCAGTTCAGATTGAATTTGTCAGTCTGGATTTGTGCCGGGTTGATGGCACGCCCCCTATTACATGGGACTTAAACATACCTGGCGACATGGCATTCAGAATAAGCAAAGGCGCATTGGAGGTATATTCAAAGTATAAGTGTTTTAAGTGCAAAGGTATATTCTGAATGCCTATGCATTCAGAATATACCTTTGCTTATTCTGAATGCCAATGAATACTGGCCCCACCACATGCACCTATGGCTGTGATGTTCACCTGTACATACTCGAGGAAGGGTATAATTATCTAAAAACAGTTTCTAGTTATTTATGCAGTTTTTTTTTCCAGTTTATTGTGCGCTGCGGTGCTGGTATTTATAGCGTACTGGGGAACGTTGTACGTAATGAAGGTAGTAGACGATAACAGGCCAATAATTACTACAACTTTAGCAGAGACGACCACCGGGACAACAACGACTAATTTTAATGAATTTTATAATAATTGATTTGTCTTGCGTTTTTATAAATATTTTAAGTTTATAATACCTGTTTTTTATTGAAAAAAAAAGTTACAATATCCTTACGGCGAAAGCCTTAATTTAGAAGACCCAAGAGAATTTAGAGTTATAGTAAGTATGGCGGCTAACTTCCAAAAATTACTACGCAATGAAAAAATGGCTGTTCTTCCTTTGCGGCATGATAAAACCGGCCAAGAGCGAGTCAGGCTTGCACAATTAGGGTAACGTGCCAAACTACAGTTGTGTGCCATTGGAGGGGCGTATGTCCAGCTGTGGACTGCTGGTGGCTGATAATGATGATGATCAAACTACAGTGAGCAGTCAATTGACCGGCCACTTGTCTGCCGTCTACTGACATGGTGTCAAAGAAAAAAATGATCTCAAAGTCGAATTAAATCAAATATTTTATTGGAATAAAACAAAAAGGGTACAACATTTTTGTGTTCGTTAACAGCTACATACGTTAGTTTAAAAACTGTGTTGCAACACTCACCTCCGAATCCAGCTCTACTTCCACAGAAATTTCTCAGTAGCAGCCCGTAGTCTGGATTTGTGCCAGGTTCATGACAATACGGTCGATGCCTATTACATCAAATTATATGGGACTTAAAAATAACTGGCGAAATGTGGGTGTAAACCCTGCCTAACTCTGCGGGGATGACAGGTGTAATGTTACATTATGTTAGATCTATGTATTTTTTTGAAGCTGCGCAGGCGACTGGCACAAAGACGAAAATAATTCCTTTCGAGTGTCAGCGTACCTACTGTGCATAGCAAAGCGAAGTGAAAAACTCTCCGGCTTTGGTACAGCCTAATAAGTTTCACTCACTTCACCGAAGACTTCACGATGATATTTTTATAGATTAGATTGGGTGGACCGTCAGATACACGCCGGTACGGTAATGGTCGATCTAATGTTCTGTGTATGAAATAAGAAACTTTTCTAATTTAAGCTGGTTTCACAGCTGTCCAGAGGACCCGAAAGGGCTGTCCGCACACGTGAGACCCGTACGGGTAGCGCCCGCAGTGCTCTGAAACGAGGGAGTTAATACGATACGGTTGCTAGCGTTGTACGAGCTCTACCCGGAGCGGGTGGCGTACTGACATATCCGCGTCGCTGTGAAACAATCTTCTAGTGCCTCACGTGTGTCTCCGTTTCGGGAGTCCGTACGGGCGGCCCGCACGGGTCTCCCGGACAGCTGTGAAACCAGCCTTTACTTTCAGCGGGTTGCTTTGACTACTCTATTGCTCTTAATTTTAGGCTGTAACCTGATGTCCCATCGCAAGATTCACCCTGTACCTATAAAGGTGAGTGAAGTTTATAGATTTTTAGGGTTTCGTACCATAATGGTAAAAAAAGAAGTATTTTGTTGCTGTCTAGTTTTTGGGCATCCGTCCCGAAGTGCTGTTAACGGGATCCTTTTATTAAGCCTTTATCGTCTGTCAGCTTTCATATCACCCCGTTTTTGTGGGTGGGAAATTATCAAATAACTTCTCCCGCTCTGGGCGGAGCGGGAGGGCGTGTCACTCTTACTGACTAAAACCCACCCGTGTTCCTTCACTTGCCTGTATATTGTCAGGGGCCACGGTAACGCTTCGGACAAACCCGCGGCAGTATCACCCCTTATACAGTATTATTGTTAGTCGTTGTTCTGACTGGCAAAATATTTATCGTAATTTAATCTACTAATGTAATGTTTTTAAAAAAACATTCCATTGGTATGTGAAGAGTTAATAAAAACACGACAGCATAATAAATAAATGTATTTTGAATATAACATTGGCAAAGCATTATCTTGTTGTAAAGACGCTATGTAAATTAAATTATTAATTTTATTCAATAAATTGAACAAAATGGTTTTAGGCGGATTGTAAGTACAAACTCATTTTTGTTAACTTCGGTGTTTAAGGCCCCACCGCCAGTGATTACGAGTAGAGTTATTGTAACTAAAAACGAGTTGGCGAGCAGCGAGCAGCGAGTGTGCGACGGCGACGAGCGATTATACGCTGGCATACGTATGTATCAAGCATGAGTCTATCAGGGAGTTAAGTGTTCAGCCCACCAAGCGACCGTCGCACTGTGGATCGAAAAAAGGCCCACGAAGACATAGGAGCTTACATTTTAAAGTGTCTGTTTTTTGGTTGATATCATAGGATACAATCTAGTAGGCAAAGTGGCAAATTATTAATTTCTTGCAAAAAAAATGCATGGAGTTAATACTTATATTTCTCTGGAACGGAGAGAATAGCCATAATATCCTTGCAAACGGTGGTGAAGTAACTATTTATGCCTTATTTTCCCTCTATTTTTCCAGTCACCATTAGATATTCCATGAGGTTTGTTTCTCTGCGAGCAATGTGGCTGAAGTATCTCACGACACATCAGACAGGTTGAAGACATTGTTGTTGTGCTTTAATTTCCCTGTCGGTTGACTTGATTGTCCAAGTCTCTGCCCCATAGAGGAAGATGGACAAGAAAAGTGTGCGGATTAAGTGTTTCTTTGTCCGATAGGTAATATTTTTGTATCTTCATATTTTGTACTTTTGAGTCATCGCTGTTTTAGCCATGCCAATTCGTCTTCGAATTTCTATTTCGTAGCTACCCTTATTGGTGATTATAGAGCCGAGAAACTGAAACTGGTCGACGATTTCATAATTTGCTAACAGGTCAGTACGCTGGATGCTTTCGAAGTGACCAATGACAAGGACCTTGGACTTGCTATTATTTATCGCGAGATCTATCCTTAGGCTGGTTACTTTCAACTTATTCAGTAACTCAGCCATTTCAGCTTCTGATGATGCAAATAGAGTGCTATCAACTGCGTACCGTAGGTTTGATATTTTAAGCCGAACCACAGTAACGCCTTCGTCCCAATTTTCGAGCATTTCGCGCATGATGTACTCCCCATATATGTTAAACAGAATGGGTGAGATCACGCATCCCTGTCTAACTCCCTTGTGAAAACTTAAATGACTTGATGTAACGTCACCTACAGTTACAGTGCCATATCCTGACTCATAAACCTTGCGAATCAGGATTATAAGATGAGTCGGAACTCCTGTTTCAGCAAGCACCTCCCATAGCTTGTCCCCTTAACGCAGTCGAAAGCCTTCTATAATGTATAAATCACACAATCGTTGGAGTGTTGTACTCTTAGCACTTTTCTACGATGAGGCGGAGGTTCAGGATCTGCTCTCTAAGTTCCTCGTTCTTTAACTAAACCGGCCTGCTCCTGCGGTGTCTGCAAGTCGAAGAACGCTCTCAATCTGGTATTAATGATGCAGTAGAATCTTACTAGTGTGTGACATTAGGGTTATGTTATGTAGTTTTTACAGTTACGCACCGAACCCTTTTTATGAAGAGGAAGTATGGAAGAGTGTACCCAGTCGGATGGCCAGTGCCCGGTTTTCCATATAGTGTTACAGATATTATATGAGCTGGTTAAAACAAAACCTTTTATTGCTTCGGCTGTGATTCGATCTGGTCCTAGAGCTTTATTTGTTTTCAGGTTCCTGGTTGCATTTATCAAAAGTTTAGAAGGTTGGAATAACTGGGTCAAATGATCTTGAGAGTTCCTCGCAATATTTTCTGCATCTCTCCTATACATGTCTTATATAGGGAAAAAATGAATTAGCTAGCAAAACTTCACAGACGTGATGGGCATCGATACCCGTGTAACACATACAACTTTTCATCTCAGTAACGAGAACATATACAGGGTTATTGGTTATATGTCGGCAATCTAATAAGGGGATGTAGGAGAGGTTATTTACAACCAAATTACCCCTTTCAACTCCTATGCAAATGTCAATTTTCGAGTCATTTGACATTTCATATTTTTATACATACATTTTAAAATATAAAATGACAATTTACTCGGAAATGGTTGGCATTGGCATAGGGGTCATCGGGGTAATTTGGTTGCAAATGATCTCTCCTACATCCCCATAATAGATTGTCGACATATAAACAATAACCCTGTATAAATTCTCGCTGCTAAGGTGAAAAGTTGTGTGTTACACGAGATCAAAGTTATTTGCATGTCGTGTCTTTGAATCTTTCGCTTACATGGGATTCAAAATCAACACTCGTAGCAAAACCCAACTTTGCTCTCTTATTGCACAAATAACTATTTCAAGTGACTACTCTGCTTGCGGTTGATGAACCCAAAAAAACCTCATTAAATTAATTATTTTTTTATTTGATCATGTTTAGATTTTAATACCCGTGACGTATGCGGAGATTCACTAGGTAATTCAATTTGACCCTCTATAATAAAACAATAAAAACTCAACTTTACAATACCTTTTTAGTTGACTTTTTGTCGTAGTTGGGATTTATTTTTATGACTTTTATTTTTATTTAAATTATTTTGCGGTTATAATATATATATTTTTTGGCTCGTTAAGTCCTTTCATTTGATACCCTACATGGCATAATTAAAAACATTTTTTTTAGTTCATGACTTTATGTCCTCTAGAGGGCACCATATTGATTATTTCGTATATATTGTAACGTCACATAGCCTCTTACCAGCGAAGGATCAAGAAGCTTCTAACGATAACTCATTTGTCAAATTATGATCAGTAGTTTGAAGTTCTGAGGTAACAGATGAACATACATACGTGCATACATACATGCCGGTCAAAATCATATACCTCCTTTTTGCTTCACCGTAAGAAGTAACTTTAAATTATACATATTTATATTATTTGTATATTTTCCACCTCTTGCACCGCGTTCCTAATTACCGAGGTTTTGTAACCCACGGAATTATTATCGTCATGAAAATCTTCCGCCACCTAAGCCACTTGTGTGTGTCTGTGTCCCGCCGCACTTTAAACGAACTGCATGTCCTGGGTTCAATTCTCGGGTCGAGGATTGTCACATTAGAAAATGCTGAAGACGAAGTCTGGATTTTTCTCTTATGACTTGGGACAAGTGACTCGCCTCTGATTGGCACGTTGTTTAAGATTTTAAAAATCATTGATATTTCTTTATAATACGTAATAATTTACACAAATGGTCAAGGTAACGCTGTGGTCGCAAGCCGGTTCTTCTACAAAATTATAATGGCATGTGATCACGGCTTTAGTTTGAGCATTTTTGTACCTATGTCTGTCTTAAAATATTTTTTATTACATCTATTCAAAAAGAGCTTAAATTAGCACTTTTTGTCCTCGTAAACAGGGACTAAAATAGCTTTTTAATCCCTAAGGATTAAAAGCATTTTATTTTATGTACCTTTTTATGTATTTTTATAACTATGAATTCTTAGATATAACTTTACAGTTTTTAACATAACTAACTATTAACACTAGGTACTGAATTAAAAGACTAACTAACTATCTGTATATATAAAAATAGAACGACATTTAGGCGTCGAAATATTCGTCCGGGATTAAAAGTGATTGGAATTTGGAATGTGGATATTGTTAGTAAAAGTTCCAATCACCAAAGAGATCAAACACGAACATTGCATGAAAAAGTGTGGCTGGCAAGAGAGAGACAGAAAATGTGAATTTGGTCAAAATGTAAATCCAAGATGGCGGCTGTGGAAATATTAAAATTTTTCGTCATGGGTGTCGTTTTCATAGTTTTTGAGGGTGCTAAAACCGATAATAAGGTCAAAATGAAAATCCAAGACGGCGGCTGTGGAAATATTAAAATTCTTCGTCATGGGTGTCGTTTTTATAGTTTTCGAAGGTGCTAAAACCGATAGTGAGGTCAAAAGGTAAATCCAAGATGGCGGCTCTGAAAATATTCAAATTTATTATCATGAGTATCGTTTTCATGGTTTTCAAAGTTGCTAAGGCTGATAGTAAGGTCAAAATGTAAATAAAAGATGGCGGTTGCGGAAATTTTCAAACTTTTCGTCATGGGTGTGGTTTTTATAGTTTTGGAGGGTGCTAAAGCCGATAATGAGGTCAAAATGAGAATCCACGATGGCGGCTGGGAAAATTTTGTTCTTTAAATCATACGAGAGAAGGAACTTCGTTCCTGAGGGAGGTCGGATCACACACGTTAGTTTTTCTCATTGAGGGTGATAAAAAGTATAGTGTTCACCTCGGGAGCAACACTATTTTAAGCTCGAGTGACGTATTTTGAATCTCGCTGCGCTCTGGATTCAAACACTCTCACCTTAAAAATAGTTCTTTGCTCCCTTGGCAAACAATCTACTATTCTTGTTTCATACATTTTAGAGCGTGATTTTTCAGTAGTAGGGTTTTAGTTGTTAAACACTTTTTATTTAAATTATTTTGGGGTTATAGTTTCGTGATAAAGTATTTGCAGAGCAGTTTAAAAAATTGTTTGGGTTTTATGGTATTATAAATACAGAGAAGGCACGAGCATTGATCACCACGCTTGTTCAAGACGGGTTGGCGATTTCATACTTATATTAACTATAAGTCCAGGTTTTCTCACGATGTTTTCCTTCACCGATGTTACTAATGTCCAAGATAAACTCAGAAACTACATATGAGTTGAAAAAGTCACATTGATACTTGCCCGTATTTGAACCCATAACCTCGTGCATGAGAGGCGAGGCCTGAACCACTGGACCATCACGGCATTTATGGTATAATAGGTATTAATTTTACAGCTGCGCCGTACGTAGCACGGTCTCACTTTTGATTGTTTTTAACAATTAAAACATATTTATTTACTTGGATAGTATAATATATATATATACATATTTGTAATATGCTCTTTAAGCCCTTTCTTTCATTTGAAACCCAACATAGCACAATTAATTTTTTATTATTTTAATGACTTTATATCCTCTAGGGGGCGCCATATTGCGTTTAATGTGACGTCATTATAGCTTATATTGCGGACGATCAAGACGCTTCTAATGATACCTCATTTGTCAAATTAGGATCGGTAGTTTAGAAGTTATGAGGTAACAGATGAACATACATACATACCGGTCAAAATCAGAACCTAACTTTTTGCTTTGCCGTAGTCGGGTAAAAACAGCACGGCTACACCGACGGACACGAAAAGGACTTTAATTTATAAATATTATTTTCTATAGATATAGATTTTTAAACTGGCAAATATCATGGCTTATGTAAAGCTTGTAGGTGTTCTTATTATTTCCGTAGAACAATATAGCATGGTCCTAGGAAATAATAGGAATACAAGTTGACTAAAGAGCATAATTCTATTTTTCTTACAGAGTTCTTTTATGGAGCGCGCTAATGGTGACCGCGTTCCTTGGTGGACGATATCTTGTAGAGCTGGACAGTAAAAATAACAAGATACCGATTGGAAATTTAACTGGAATTGGTTAATAAGAAATTGATAATTAAACTACCTTAATAAATATATTAATGTCTCTAAAACGAGTCTAAAATATTTTTCTCTAATTCCAGGACAAGACAGACTCCAGAATATGGTGGGAATGAATCTTTTTAGATAATATTAAAAAAAAACCGTTGTTAATAAATGGTTTGTAAACAATTTTATTCTTCAATTTTATCCAAATTTATTAATGAATTTTGTAATATTTTTTAAATTTAATACATTGGAAGTAACAATGTAAAAACATTGCAATTTAAAAATGAAAAAATATAAATAGCAATCAATCATTCAATTTTTTTATATCTTCTGTTATATTTTAATTGTAAAGGTACGATTCCGTAGCCTGTCCGTATGAATTTATTTGAAATAATTTCCGTATCTAGCGACACGTCGATTTCATTGAAATATATAAAACCTAGACGTGTCGCGGCGACACGTCGCCTACTGCTTCCGCTTGCGTTCGGCTACGGAATGGTACCTTAAGGATCTTGAAAATATTGTTAAAGCATTACAATTTTTCGTTTTCCATTTGTGTTTCATTATTACATAACATTAGCACCACGCCGTACTCCCCGAAGGGTTAGGTAGACCCTTCGAGGAATTTGTGGGTGTACCTATAGCATAATTAGCCTATAACATCACACTGCTGAGCCACAGGTCTCCTCTCTATGAAAGGGAGCGGGCCGTAATCCACGACGCGGACCCAGTGCGGGTTAGTAGATGTCACATGTCTTCGAATTTTCGTTTCTAGGACATGCCGGTTTTCTCACGATGTTTTCCTTCATTATCTGAGAGCAGTGGTTATTAAATTAAATACACAAAGTAAACTGCCTTGACTTAGGTTCGAATCCACGATTTACAACTCATAAGTTGGGGCCGATGCCACCACTGCTCGGGTGTACCAGTAGTACACTAACATTTTGCCAGTTTGTTTAAGTTTGTATTTTCATGAAAGGTTTGTAAAAAAAAAAAAATCTACTTTTTCGCCATCGGTTGCGTAAGTTGATATTATGGAGGACGGAAAATATGGGTTGCTGCTGCCCTGGGATCTGCTCGGTGCCCCCCCTTGGCGACGTCCTTGAAGATAAGTAAGTATGTTGTGCAAGGGATTTGCAATATTCTCGTCAGACTATGACTGTTCAAACTAAGTACTTAAGCGCTACTCAAATTTAGATGAATGACTGATAAACCAACAACAGGATAAAGTACCAGAAGATCCTACTTAAAATCAAAACTAATATTATAAAGAGAAAAGATTTGATTTTTGTATGTTTGTTTGTAATGAATTAACTCGAAAATTACTAAACCGATTTAAAAAAATCTTTCGCCAGTTGAATGCTATAATACATCATTCAGTAACATTGGCTATAATTTATAAAGACATCACGCGGGCTAGTAGGAAGCGGCAGGAAGCTAGTATAATATTAATATTTTAATATATATTTTATTTATATTAATTATTAAATCATGCGAAAAATTATGAGGATGACTGGATGTTTGTTACTCTTTCACGCAAAAACTACTAAACGAATTTGAATGAAATTTGGCACACAGATAGTTTATAACCTGGATTAACACATAGAATACTTTTTATCCCGATATTCCCACGGGATAATATAATAATAATATAATAAATAATAATAATAAAAACGTTTATTTTCTCCACCACATAATGAAAAATTTTTATAGTATAGTACATGATTGTGTACACAAAAAATACATTGATGTTGTGGAGACTGGAGCCTGTACTAGTGATCGAGACTTATGCGGGTGAAACCGCGGAGCACTACTAGTATTATTAAAGTCATGTTAAATATAATAATAATAAACCACCGACAATATGGCATTACAGTCCCTAAGTTAGGAAAATTAATTTATCAAATTGACGACCAAATTAAATTGTCCTCATATTCAAATCACAACCGTCGTTTTTTGACAGTTGTATGAAATGTATGCAAATTGTGGTAGTGTGTCCATTTGAAAAAAATAATTTCCCTGACTGTACAACGACAATAAATATAAATAGGGTTACATTTGTACCTATCATATTTTTAACATGAATACATGCATATATTAAGGATTTTTGTTTTAAATAGAAACAAATGGAAGGGTATACAGGGTGTTTGGTAAAAATAATAATGTCCTATTAATAGAATCTGCACAATAATTTGTGACATTTAAACATGAATAATTTACACGCTTGCTCGCAAGCAGAATACAATGACTTTTAAGGCTGTAAGATATTCCCTTGTAAACCATATATTTTTTTACCTATAAACAATTTGAATTTGAATAGATAACCCTGAAATAGCATATAAAAGACCATAAGGCCGTTCAAAAAAATTCAAAAAGAAAAAATTTCCCAAGTCGTACCTACCTAAGATTTTTAACTAACTTTTTTTACCTTATTTTACATTCTTATTCACCACGACCACAAATGAATAAATTGAAATGAATTCCATTGGTTAATTGTTGTTGCAATATTGTACGTTGACTATGCCGCAAAAGAGGCAGTAAATAATGTGACAAAAAAAAGTATGCTGAGTTTTTTTTTAAATTGTTTTCAGAACGGTCATAAAGTCTCAATCAATCTGCCTGCCTTTTCCCAACTATGTTGGGGTCTGCTTCCAGTCTAACCGGATGCAGCTGAATGCCAGTTGCTGAATTTATATATGCACAATTTATTATTAAAAGTATTAACTTATTACTTAAAAAAAAAAAAACCTGATAACGTTACAATATATTAGGTCCTTACCTATGAAATTGCCGTTCTGCCGTACTGGCTATTTCAAGTTCATTTTTTTCTTTTTTCGCTAAGAATTCTAAGTTAAAATAATTTTTATTTTTAAAATATGGAATTCTTTTTTGAAAATTAGTCATTTGTTTAATGGTAAGCGTTAGCTTATGATAAGACTGCCAGTATAGCAGTCACAATATAGGTTTCACTTTATACTGAAGTATAGGGTAGGGTATAAACCGCTAACCGTTTAGTCCGCCTCTTGAGGCGGACTTAATGCCATAGGCATTTTCTACCAGTCAATTTTTGGGTGATGCAGGGACAAACAGTGGTAGGTGCAATTACAAAAAAATTGAGGAATACCAAAAAATACATATATGAAGATATACTTATTACAAACTATAAATATAATATATATGCCTAATTATATTTATATAAAAATAAGCACATAAATATACTAAATCAAATAAGACAAACAATGGGAAAACACTAACGTTGTGATGATACTGCCAGCTTCTTACGAATGTGCTCGCGAGATTTAATGATCGGTGGGTTGCCATCTGATTTCCAAGGGAAGCGCATTTCACAGAGAGATAGACTGAACGAAGAAGAAAGAGTGAATGAAGTCTGTGCGGTGAGTGGGACATTGTACGTACGTACGTACGTTGACTCGTAGATTCTTACTGTGGTTGTTGCAAATGTACTAAAAGTTGGAGGCTAGATAACTAGGAGAAGTAGGAGAATCAAGAAATGAAAACAAGCTGGTCAGTATTCTACAATCAGTTAAAAACAAGTTAACTATTGGATTTTCTTCATCTTGATGAATGTGCTTATAAATACGAGCAAGTCTTTCTACCTATTTATTTAGGTCTTCCAAGCTTAAACATTTTAGGACTATGCTCAAGTATTAATATCGATTTAAAATTTGCGGTTCGAGTTAAATAAGGATTTTAGTGTCGAGTATTCTTAAACGTACCATTTTTCTACGGAATAAACTTCTTTTACAAACTTTCACAAACTACATAACATTCACTTTTACCGAAAATGATTTATTGCTGCTACGCGGTGCTACGTTCTGTTACGCTTGGCTACACTCTGCTACGCTTGGCTACACTCTGTTACGTTCTGCTACGCTTGGCTACACTCTGCTACGTTCTGTTACGCTTGGCTACACTCTGCTACGTTCTGTTACGCTTGGCTACACTCTGCTACGTTCTGTTACGCTTGGCTACACTCTGCTACGCTTGGCTACACTCTGCTACGTTCTGTTACGCTTGGCTACACTCTGTTACGCTTGGCTACACTCTGCTACGTTCTGTTACGCTTGGCTACACTCTGCTACGCTTGGCTACACTCTGCTACGTTCTGTTACGCTTGGCTACACTCTGTTACGCCTGGCTACACTCTGTTACGCTTGGCTACACTCTGCTACGTTCTGTTACGCTTGGCTACACTCTGCTACGCTTGGCTACACTCTGCTGTGCTCTGCTACGCGGTGGTATGCTGTACTAATCTATTAAATTAAAATTAAATAAAACTTTATTTCAGACTAAGGTCCATAATTTTGTTAGTATAGTGGTGTTAGTAACAATGGTGCTTAAATAAGTAGGTTAGTTTGTTATTATTATTATTTTTTTACAAATTATTTATTTGCGCAGTCCTAGGACTGTCCCCACCCAGTGTCCCTGAAAGGGACAGTCCGGTCTGGCAGCGATCATTTTTAGAATGCTGTTGTCACTACCATTCAGGCGCTGTAGTAAGGAGGCCGCTTTCTTTCGCATGATGGCATGGAAACCATCTGTGCGAGCCTCCGCGAATCTATACTACGCTCGTAACCGCATACCTAAAACCTACGAATATGTACAGAATGGGTCTAGTTGGAACCAGCGACGGGCTCACGACTTAATTATGCTGAAACTGGTTAATTTAATGACTTAATGACAATTAAGTCATAACATTATTCGAATTAGCTAGGTAATGTTTTGATACATACATTCTTCTCATGGGGGTAGGCAGAAACTACAGAATGCCACCTGTTCCGATCCTTACATACTCCGTTTACGTTCATACGTACGCCACCGGTTGCGAGTACTACGTATCTGACCTTTCTGAAGAACATCACCCAATCAGGCTACTATCATATTGTCTTCCAGGGTGTGCCCTATCGGCGTTTCCATTCACATCGCACTGTTGTTATGTCAATATGCACGCCATGTTGGAACGAAAATTTGACAAGTAATGAAAACACGTATTGCGTAGGGAGTATTTTGAAACCATCAAACACCTAAAACCAAACATTGAAATGAATAATAAATATATTTCCAAACAGTGGTGACATAGTTTAAATAGGTAACAGTATTATATCTTCATAGAAAACGGCTGAAATGACGCGCTTCCAAATCTCAGGGTATATCAGTATACAACAATATTGAGTGCGCAGCAGTTACACACAGACGCGGAAGGTTTATCTACCGAGCGGCCATTTCAGGTCACTGCCGAGACTAGCTATACAAAATATTGTAAAATATTTTAAAAGAATAACGTTGGAGTTTCTTACCCATTCTTCTCCATACGAAAACCACCTTTTGGAAGGAGCAACTAGAATCAATTCTATTAATTTGTAAATTTTGACGTTCAAAAGTGCCATACAAGGGCCTATTTGAAATAAATGATTTGACTTTGACTTTGGCATAATACTGTTGCTGTTGTACTGTGTTATGTTGTTGTTTTGACTGCCTCGTTGGTCTAGTGGTCGCAAGCGTTACTGCTGAGCATGAGGTCCTGGGTTCGATTACCATATCGGGCAAAGTGTTATTGGGTTTTTCTATCTGGAATTTCTCAGTAGCAGCCTGGAGTCTGGATTTGTGCTCGGTTGATGGCAATAGGCTCGCCCCCTATTAAATGGGACTTAAAATATAACTGGCGAAATGTGGGTGAACCTGCTACAGGGACACATCTGCCCATCCCTTCGAGAAAGTTGAAAGTTGAAAGTTTAATTAATTATTTTAATTAAGTACTGAGAATCTAGTTTCTTTTTTAGGGTAACCTGTACGTCGTCTGTCTGTCACAGTCATAAGACTGTGTTTTTAGAGCCGTAATAGCTAGTCAAAGTACATGAAACTATGGCCGCTATCATGACAGAAAATAGTGAAAACAAAAAACCTGGTTATGTGTTTTTTACGTTTTTTATTATAACAGTAATAGCTTAGTAATCTGACCGTCGGACTACAAAGTCATAGGTCTCGAGTTCCAACCCAAGGTACGCACCTCCTACTTTTCGGAGTCATGTGCGTATTGCACTTGCTTCAAAAACGGCGAAGGAAAACATCGTGAGGAAACCGGAATGCCTGAAATATGTTTCTCGACGGCATGTGAAATCAAGTCAGAGGCCCATGGGCGGCTTTAAAACTCTGACACCAGGCTATTCACTAACCACACGACAAAAAGAAGAACATTTTTTAGGATTTTATTTTTGATTTAGGAAAAGGAGAAATGGAACCGTTATAATATCGTTTTCCATTTGTCTGCCAAGACTGTTTTTCTCAAAAACGCATGCGGAGGTATCAACTACTAAGATTTACGATACCTTGGAGCTGAAAAAAAGTAAAGCATTTAAGTCAATGCAATAAAAAATATGGCCATTTATGCCGCATATTTTAACACTCACAAATAAATCAAAACCTACGAGTATAAGGTACTTCCTGTTGACCTAGAATCATGGAATTAGGTAAAAAGTATGGTCTCATAGAAAAGTTTAATGGAAAAATCAGAAAACAGACAATAACATCATTGTTAAAATAAACTAATTGTAGTCATATTTTTATAATAATATTGCACATACAGACACACACACACACATTATTATTTTATTATTATTAAAATAAATAAGTATACCTATATATATTTTTTCGTATTATTTTTGCCTTAGCATGCTAATGTAATTTAATTTATATGTATTTACAATGAATAAAGGAAATATAATAATAATGTAATGGAAACGTAAACAAAATATGTATTATTATTTTTGTACAGTCATATTCGGTGTTAAACGTTAAAGGATATTCGTAAATAAATAAACAATAAACTGCAGGAAACAGCGCATTCCGATAACGAATAATAACACGACTTTCTTTAGTTGAAGTTTAATCTCTGACACAGTAACCACTACTTAATATAAATGGCTGGATTGTAAGTATTTTTTTAAATATATTTAATTTTATAACATTAAAAAAAAACATCCTTTCTTCTCAATGCTTAAAGGCTCGTGCAGACCAGTGCGATATCGCGGCCGCGACAAAGATTGCGCTGCCTGTAGCGCCCGCGATATCGCGCCAGTTTGCAGGAGCCTTAACTCTTTACCGTTTGTCAGTCTAGTGACCAAGGTAAACTTGGAAAGTATCAAGATGATTTTGAAAAATTCGTGTTTTTTTCGCGTTTAATTTGAATCCGATTTTTCGTTAAATTGATATTATGTAAATATAATGTTGTTTTATGGGTCTACCACACGCTCAAGCTTCACCACAATTTTGCCTGCGCAGGCCGGTTTATACACGGAACACTGTGCGTGTGGTTGGTAAAAGTGGCTGTAAAAGTCGGCGAGTTTTCCCAACCACACGCACAGTGTTCCGTGTATAAACCGGCCTGCGCAGGCAAAAGTGTGGTGAAGCTTGAGCGTGTGGTAGGCTCATTAGTAATGTAGGTATATCTTGTCGACTCCAAAATGACGCGCCCCACTACCGCATTACCGTGCAATGCGGTAGTGGGGCGTGTCATTTAAGAATGGACAAGCTTTACCTATTTTTCGAATTATGACAATTTATTATAAACATCGTGTCAATTATATCCTACCAGTTATAACCTAAACCAGTATATGTATCCCATGCCTTTAATGGTTCGAATTTGTTTGTAAAAAACTTTCTAAGTACTTTATAATGTTACATTAATTCAATTCACTAACTGACATTAGGACCATGCATTTTTAGACCTACCACATCATGCATTGAATATTTTATCAGGCGCTTAATATCGAGTTCTTGAAGCCTACAATGCCTACAAGCCTACATGAAGATTATGTAGCATAATCAGCCTACAATTTTCCCATTGCTGGGACACAGGCCTCCTCTCTTCGTGAGGGAGTGGGCTGTAATCTACCACGCGGGTCCAGTGCGGGTTGGTAGATGTCACATGTCTTCGATTGTTTTTGTTCTAGCACATGTCGGTATCCTCACGATGTTTTCCTTTACCGTTTTGAGAGCAGTGGTGATGAAATTATTTAGACAAAGTAAAGCAGTGCCTAGGTTCGAACCCATGATCTACAACTTCTAAGTCGGGGCCGTTCCCACTGGGTCACGACTGCTCCTCAAAGACTATTGGCTTATTGGTGATTCGACCGAATTTACTTAATTGAAACGGGTGAATCGACACTTTTGAATAATATATTTTTTTCTTGAGGCAATTCGCATGAAGTTAATTTATTTCGCGAATCGATTTCACATATTTACACATAATCTTGCTTATTTAATGTATTTATCGGTGATTTATACTTTAATCACCAATAAACCGACTCATTGGTCTAGTGGTCACAAACGTTACAGCTGAGCATGAGATCCTGGGTTCGATTCCCAGGTTAGGAAGTGTTATTGGATTTTTCATCAGGAATTTCTCAGTAGCAGCTCGGAGTCTGGATTTGTGCCTGTTTAATGGCAATGGCCTCGCCCACTATTAATGGAACTTTAACATAACTGGCAAAATGTGGGTGTAGGTACTATAGGTACACTACTGTTTAACCTTTCATGGATTACAGTGGTGATGTTATTTATGTGTTATAAAAATAAATATAAAAAAATAAAAATGCAAGCAGAAACTGCTTGCAATTTTCGTTTTTTTTTAAGGGCATCTCGTAGCTGACCTCAGAGATCATGACTACTTAACCGGGCTATACTGTGGCTGCCACACTTTAATTTATTTAATTTATTTATGAAGCTATTACACTTAAAGCCTCCAGCCAGGGGCGTAAACTAAACTTAAATATTAGACGAGCGCTCGCTAAGGGCACCCTCTGTGTGGTATGGACCTCAGCTCAAGCGTCGCTGGGGGGTGGATAGCAAGATGGAACAGGCTAGATCAAGCATGGGTAATTATTGTTAATCGGGGAATTTAAAGCTACAGGCTCAGCTTCGGCGCGTGGAACGCAGCGTTTCATTCGCGCCTTTATAGGAGGACGTGCGGTCGTGGGATCGGCCGCACTGGGTGATGAGGCCCGCTAGGCATGGTGGGCTGATAACAGTCGGGGGTGCGGCGAACGTACAAGTTCAAAACTCAAACTCAAACTTAAAGCATTTATTTCAAATAAACCAATTATAGGTACTTTTGAATTGTCAAGGGGTCGGTCAGTCAGAAAGATGAAGCTAGTTGCCTATTTCAATGCGTAGTAGGTGCCTGTGTATATATGGAGAAGAACGGGCAGGAAACTCCACGGACGCTCTTTTAAATCAAAATATTGGTTACATCATTCATGTTGAAATTATACATGTGAGAATAATGTAGAAAGACGTGCACGTTAAAAGCGTCCGTAATAAAAATATCAAAACAAAAACAATTCAAAAATTAAAATAAACCGTGGCAACTAAGAGATGACTAGATCCTACTGACGGCACCCGTTCACGAACATGACGCATGGAAGTATCTCCCGGCCCCCCCGGCTCATGGTAGTAGTAGGAACATTGGGGTTTTAGTCGGTAGCAGTCCGACATAGCCCTCCGTTCTCCCAAGACGGAGGGTATCCATGAGGATTTACCCACGGAAAAAAGACGTTACGGTATTTATCTATGGGCCTGTGTCGCCGGAAAATAAATTGATTTATTATTATTAAAGCATTATTACTGTTTCCCATTAGAAAGAAAGAAATTTTCAATAGCAGCTCGATGTCTTGAATTTGTGTGATTCTACACTTAGGTCCAATTTTATCAATAAAACTTGAACGATCAATCAGCACAAACTGCGTTCAACAGCTGTCAGTTTTAATTTTCCCTAAAGTTCCCTATACTCGTGAGGCGAGCCAGTTGGCCGCCAACGGGCAAATACACGTAAATCAAACGGCAAATACACCTAAAAATTCCCAGTATACGTTGCTGGGCTCATACATATGTACACCCCTGCATCAAAGGTGTTTTTTTTTTGTTTTAAAGTAAAGACCGTCGATTAATTCTAACTATAATATTAATATTACAAACGCGAAATTGAGTTTGTTTGTTACGCTTTCACTCTAAAACGGCTAAACAGATTTGGATGAAATTTAGCACATGGATAGAACATAAGATACTATTTATCCCGATATTCTTACGGAATCGAGACTTATGCGGGAGAAACCGCGGGGCGCAGCTAGTATTTTATAATTTCTTTATTTATTCCCAGTGCTCTTCTGTCAGCTGCCATTATGATGACCGTATTTCTAGGCGGAAAGTATCTGCTAGAGATGGACCGCCGAAACAATGCAGTTCCCATAGGAAACCTTACCGGATTAAGTAAGAAAATAAAATAAATAATTTATTATAATTTAAAAAAAAACACAGAGTACTAACACACGCAACTAATTTATTTATAATTTTAGGCGATGAAAAAATCCTCAAACTGATGTCAGGAAAATTGGTTGGATGATCTTCAGAACCCTCATTAAATTTATGATAGTTTTTTTTTAAATTATTTAATTGTTACTTAATTTTGTATTCCGAGAAAATGGTTAGGTACGTGTTATGGCATAAATTGAACAGATTACGTGTAAATCTAGATTTTATTTGTCTGTCTGTGATGTCTTGTTTAAACCTTAGTCGACTTTTTTGTCGTAGTTGAGCTTTAGTTTTTATAACTTTTATTTAAAATATTTTTGGATTGTAATATAAGTATAAAATTTAATATTAAATACTTTTTAAATGTGCTAATTAAGCCCTTTCATTTGATACCCAACATGGCATGATTAAAAAACAAGAATAATTTTTCTTCATTAAAAAACAAGAACAATTATTATTTTTAGTTCGTTACGTCCTCTAGAGGGAGCCACATTATAATTAAATGTGAAGTCACATAGCCTATAAACCAGCAGATGATCAAGACGCTTCCAACGATACCTCGATTGTAAAATTATGATGAATAATTTAGAAGTTGAGGGAATAGATGAACATACATACATACCGATCAAAATCGTAACCCTCCATTTTGCTCCGTCGTAGTTGGGTAATTCATTGATATTTCATAAAATTCTATTGTACTATTTTTTATGTTGAAATGTGTGCTCTTGAGCAGTCTTATCGTATGAAATTAAAAGTAGTTTATTCGAACTAGGCTGAGAATTAGAGCTTCTTGAACGTTAAAATTAAAACAGACCCTCGAAACGCCCACCCTTCACCATTTCCTAGTGCTTTAGCTGGGAAGAAGAAGTGGCGCAACAAAATCCCCAGCAGCACAGCTGTCTGTTAAGTTAGAAGACCTTGATCTACTGGAGTGTTCCAAATGTCCGTTCTCCTGCACCCTTGACGATCTGAACAACGCCTCTGACGCCGCAAAAGACGTGGCCACCTACTGGGCCCAAACATTATACAGTGTGTTTTTATAATGTGCAAATATCGCAATGAGGGAATCTATGCTCAATTTCAACGACGGAAAAAATATTTTTTTTGGTATTTTTAAATAAAACGCTGTATTTTTTAAACTAAATGATCTATCGCGATGGAGCAAACTTAATAATGACTGGAAGTAGTTATCTAATTGTGGAAAAAAACTACCCTCAATTGAAAATAAACAATTCATCAATTTTACAATAATCGTAAAATTTCTCAATAAGTTACATACCTTTTAAAAAAATATTTAGATCTTTTTAAATATTTTTTCCATCAATAAAATTAAGCATAGATTCCCTCATTTCAATTTGGGCACAATATAAAGACTCACATGACTGTATTGTAGGTACCTAACATGATGCACCGTCGAAACAAAAAAAAGTGTTTAAACATTTCTTTCTTTTTAATATTTATTATTCAATAAATAATCACTAGTTATTGGTTTTTAGGGTTCCGTACCTCAAAGGGAAAAATGGAACCCTTGTAGGATCATTTCGTTGTCCGTCTGTTCTGTCTGTCAGTCGATTAAGGCCCTTTTTCTCAGGTTGGTGTAGAGGTTCAAGTTGAAATTAATATCAAATACGTTAGCCTACGGTCCCTTGG
Source organism: Omphaloscelis lunosa (assembly GCA_916610215.1). Lineage (NCBI taxonomy): Eukaryota > Metazoa > Arthropoda > Insecta > Lepidoptera > Noctuidae > Omphaloscelis > Omphaloscelis lunosa. The sequence goes on from OU744247.1 coordinate 9,158,541, forward strand.
AGCTCTAAAAAATAAAGCTTCTAAGTCAACGTAATAAAAAAATACGGCCATTTATGTGAAATGTTTTGATACCCGTAAAGAGATCAAAACCTACAGGGTATTTCCCGTTCGTGGAGGCGATTGGCGGCGGTGATCTCTCGCGTCCGGCCCTGGTTTAGGCCATGGTATGGAGCGAGACGAAATGAGAGGCCGTCACCTCCTTCTGCGAAGCGGTAATGCTCGCGAAGGAGGAGGCGGAACGCGTGAGGGAGATGCAAATTTCGCGCCCTCACGCCCTTAACCGCCGCAGGAGGAGACGCCCGGGGCGTCATGAATCGCAGGCCGATTTCCGGCCACCGTAGGCGCGGGCTTGTGGACGGTGAGCTATGGGTAGCTCGCCGTCCGATATGGACCAGGCCTGGGTCGACGGCGCGTTGTGTTCCACGCGCGCCTCAAGAGATGTCAGCAGAATTGACGGGGTCCGTTAGGGCCGATGCCTGCCGGGGGTGCGAAGAAAACCGAAAGGGAGATCGTGGCCCCCGGCAACAGGGTAACCGAAGGAACACGGGTGGGTTTTAGTCAGTAAGAGTCTCACACGCCCTCCCGCTCCGCCCAGAGTGGGAAAAGTTATTTGATAATTTCCCACCCAAAAAAAGGGTACTTCCCGTTGACATAGAATCGTGAAATTTGGCAGGAAGCAAGGTCTCACAGCACATGCAAAGGAAAAAAGTCTAAAATTCGTTAATTTGCAGTTTTATCAATTTAAAAAAAAAATGGTATACTTCAACTTCACTTCTCTTAAGGCGCTGACAAGAGGCAAATGTTAAAAAAAAGGCTTATCTAAAACAAAAAAAAAAGAATGTTAATCTTCAACATATTTTTCAGAACTTGTTTGTTAACAAAACACGTTGTTAAAAATTATAGGTAAACTTAACTTTTATCTTGAGTTCCAATCCAAAATATCTGTATTAAATATCAACGTACTTCAGTATTTTAATCAATAACAAGAACGCCTTATTTGAATCCAGAACTAGATGTTGTCAGCGTCTTAATGATGGTGAGAACCGCACCAAAATCCGTTCTATAGTATATAAGAACTAAGCGGTCACATAGACACGAAAAACGATATTATTGTATATTATGATAGATATAGGTAGGTAGGTATGTTGATAATACTTCATAGTAGCTCACCTGGATTTTATTACAATGGTCGATGACAATAGTTATTGTTTCATTGATTCACATAACATTACTACTCAATGTTTGAATAACTGTTATAAATTTTTAGGGTTCCGTACCCGAAGGGTGCCAAACAGAACCCTATTACTAAGCCTCTGCTGTCCGTCCGTCTGTCTGTCAGCGGCCTGTATCTCATGAACCATTATAGGAAGAAAGTTGTTTTTTTTTAACAGATTGTGTATTTCTATTGCCGCAAAAAAATTAAAAGGTCCCAATAAAATAAAGTTTTGATATTGAAAAAAATAAAATAATTACCTTTGCATGTCATTGATTAGAACTCATTGAGTAGAGTACAAATATATATTTTTTTATCGTCACTAATGAAGAAATAAGACCTCGTAAAAGTTGACAGTTTTAGACCATTTTTGTACGAGTTCTATTGCAAAAACTAAACAAGTTAGGAATTTGAAACTTCTGTAAATCATGTACCATATACTGTTTTTAATAAGAAAAAATTAAAAACGGCGATTCAGAAGGTATTCGATTCATTTAAGTATATTTTTTATCTTAAATTTTAAAAATCTCAAAGATAAATTTGTATTTCATATAATGATACTGTGAATTACAAAGTGTTTTTTTTTTGCAGACGCTGAAAATAGCCCTATTTTCAGCATCTGTAAAAAAAAAAACAGTATCATTATATGAAATACAAATTTATCTTTGAGATTTTTAAAATTTAAGATAAAAAATATTCTTCGTTAAGTATTTTCATTTACCTGGACTAAAAAAATACAATATGGTACGGAACCATTCGTGTGTGAGTTTGACTAGCACTTGGTTGGTTTTTATGGCCCATATTGTTGACATCCCTTCAACATTGTTCATTATTTTAGTAACCATCATAACAGTTTGTGTTCATAAAAAGTGAGTGCTATTCGAGTTCCATGTACCGAACGATTAAAATAAAAGATAAAAAATCAACTATTGACAAAGCGTCTGTTTCGTAAAAATCCTTCTTTGAAAATAGTTGTAAGACTATTGTGTCATCAAAAATTTCAATGAAGCCGAATAATGATACATATTTTTTGGAATGAATAGGTGATGTAATGAAATAATCGTGTTTATTTTAATTGAAAAAATGGCACCCAAACATTAGTTGAAGTACAACAATTTAAGTACTGGTATAAGTACTAACAGGAGTTAGAGCGATTCTAACAAGGTACGTCGAACGTTGCGGTAAATACGAAGGTAATTGGACTGAAATAAAAACAAAATGGCGGCGGGTCTGTGAGTATTTCTTTGTTTTTTTTTTCTCTCATGTAGAAAATAAAGTTTCCTTAGTTGATTATTTTTGTCTCTTGTCTATTTTTTTAAAAATATTTTTGAAACTATCAACTATATTACCTATACAGCGTGTATCAGAATGGTGTGGTAATATTCAAGGGTGTTCCATACAAAACTTTAAGACCTACGACCCAAATGTATGGGACGAATGATTATTTTTTCGCGAATACTATGGTGGTCCCATGGAGAACGTTGTTCAATTCGATGGTCTGTACTACTCACTTGAAAATTTGACCACACATTTTTAATACACGCTGTATACTTATAATACGATTAAAGAACATTGTCGCTTTTTGTAATGACGATTAACTTAATCCTTTTTCGTTTGCGTTTCTAGAGTTCATTATGTTGGCTAATGGACAAGAGAAAATTGAATCACATTCCCCTTTTAGTTTGTCAAATAAAATGTTTAACCGTAGGTCATGAATAATTTATGTAGAATTATTTATTAGCTCTGTTATCTAGTCGCAGGGTGTTTATAGGAGGTGGGTACTTTTGCATAATAGAGTTATGTAGTTTAAGCATATATAGGGTGTTTTTTTTTATAAACATTGCTTAAAGTAATGATTAGAGACTCCTTAACCATACATTTTTGATGTTTAAACGTGTCTTAACTTTGAGGACCTCGTGGCTAAGTAATAAGAACCGCACGGGTCGATCCTTAGTCAGCCTTTTCCCAACTATGTCGGCTTCCAGTGTAACTGGATGTAGCTGAATACCAGTATTTTACATGGAGCGACTGCCTATCTAACGTCCACAATCCAGTAACTGGGTAATACAATACCCCGTGGTAAGACTGGTTGTCAGACTTTCGGGCTTCTGACGACCCGTAACGACGTTCAAAGATCCACGAATTACAGGCGGGACCAACAGACGAGTCTCGGTATGTAAAGAAAGTCACCCATCTACGGACCAACCTCGGCAAGAATAGTTTAACCTGATGGATCAACCCGTGTAGCTGTTATTAATAAGCCACGAGCTCCTCATGATATATAAACTTGATACAACAAAAAAATATTTGATATTTTTTTTGGGGTCAATGACCGTCTGTGTAGTTTTTCTAGCTAATTTAATTTAACCTTGTATCGTACGTATTACTTATTACGTCCGATTTGGTAAACAGACACGGTACGAAAAAAACACTTTAGTTAGACGTAGTAACGTAGTGTTTCACACTTTTTTTACAGCTTTCTTGTGCTTGGAGCTTTTGCAGTAGCATTTTCAGTTTTGTGGACTACAATATTTATCCGAGAAGTTTACGTCAACAGTGAGAGCAGTGTCACAACGGCTAAACCATTATTGCATAGTTATTTTCCAATTTTGGAGAAAATTTATAATATTAGTGTAACATAACTGGCGAAATGTGCGCGAGTCTTTATTAAGTGCACATATCGAAATAAGGGAATCTATGCTTTTTATAAATATATATATTTTAATATATATATATATTTTAAGGTACTTATTGCGTCTTATTGAGACGTTTTACGATTATTGTAAAAATTTATGTAGAAAAAAAAACAGATTTTTGCAAAAAACATGTTTATTTTCAATTGAGGGTAGTTTTTTTTCCACAATTTTCATTTTATGAAGACGTCTAATTACTTCCAATCAATATGGAGTTTCTTTCATCGCGATAGATCATTTAGTTTAAAAGTTACACCGTTTTGTTTAAAAATTCCATTTAAAAAATTAAATAAAAAAAAAATCCTTCGATAAAATTAAGCATAGATTCCCTCATTTCGATATGTGCACATTACAAAGAGTCACACTGTATATAGGTACACATCTGCCTCACCTGTCGGGGATTACAAGCGTGATGTTATGTTATGTTAAGTACCCAAAAAACTAGCCAAAATATTTTAAGCACTTAAAGTTAACAAAGTAAATGTTACCTTAGTTGACGAGCAATATATTATTATGTAAAAACATTTTTTACACGTAGAGATAATTATACTACTTTGGCGTAAAAGCAACTTACTATAATACTTGTACAGCGTGCTACAAAAATCCTGTCCGATCAGAAAATAGCTAGAAATTTTAGGTACTGGTATAACATTACAGAAAATTAATTTAAAAAAATATATATATTAAAATTGAAAATAAAAAGTTATTGCTATTTACGTTTTTGGTACCAAAATTATCCCGATTCCATAAAAAAAACCGGCCCAGTGCGTGTCGTACTACGCACAATGAAGGGTTCCGTAGTTGAGATGAGTTTATTTATCCCAAGAACAAACTTAACATTGTAGTTGAAAAACATGTTCCCCATACATTGCAACTGCAAATGTAAGTTTGTATGTACGTACAATATTGAGAGATTTACATTGTTATTTAAAGACTTCTTATAAGTTTTCCTGTAGTCTATAAAAAAGCCATACTATGTTTATTTTTTCAACATTTTAGGTCCAGTAGTTTTGGAGATAAGCGGGGAATGGTCAATTTTCATAGAATTTCTTAAATATCCTTAAAAGTATTTATTTTAAAATTACATAAAACATATTTTTAAGATTTTCGCAACAAGCCCTTTTATTGGATATGTCACACGGTACTGTTAGAAAAACTTTTTTTTTTAAATTTTCGTGTTTACCCCCAAAGTGACGTCTATATTCAAAATTAATTAATTTACGTCACACGTTCGTGTTTGGGTCACAGAAATACATATGTGTACCAAATTGTATCTTAATCGGTCTATTAGTAATCCACTGTTCTATGTTAGTTTTAATTAAATTATACACAGCAAAATTGTCAATTATCTTTCAAGTTTCTATGTTAATTAATGTAATTGGTGTTGTACCGTTTTAATAAACTATAAATAAATATTAGATTCGGAGCAAATTGGCTGTGACAGACGAACTGACAGATGAAAAAAACGGAACTCTTATAGGATTACTCGTGGATCCTATAAGGGTTCCGTTTTTTCGTTCTAGGTACGGTGTCCCCTGTTCGAAATTTGCCAATTTTAGGGAAATTGGCAAATTTCGAACAGGGGACATAAGTTAGGAATTGTAGACACCCGCTAAACGACGGCCGCCCGCGCCCCATGTAATAACCCAGTAAAGATCCCCGCAATTTTTTTTTCTTTAACCTGAAAATTAATAAATTCTCAGTACGAATCTTAACAACACCCTCATGGATCGGACATGATTTTTATTACACGCTGTATATAACTTTAGTGGATTTCATTATGCAAGTTGTTAGTAATTAATCTTATTTTATTTGTAGTAAAGCTATGTAGTGTTAGCACACTTAATTATACTTAACCATTTTTATTAAATAAATCACTAAACGATCGGGAGTTTTAATTTTTGTGAATTCATAATTTTGATTTACTTACTTAGATAAAAACATTAGCTTTGCCATTAAAATTCCTAAGCTTAATTTTTAGCAATATAAAGGCGTTTTATTACTTAGTACATACCTGGGCGAGCGAGCTCTGCTCTGGTGAAAATATAATATATAGGAAAGTTCATACTAATCCATGTGTAGTATCTACTAATTCCATGCTGCCATAATCATTATTCTTGTCATTATTGTCATGTTGTTATTCATTATCTTGTTCTAAACTTTTGGCGACTGAGCTCTGCTCGATTGAAAATACGGAGAAACCAAATTTTCCCAGATATGAGACCTAGCTAGATCGATTTTGCGCCCCCGTAAACCCCTATATTGCAACTTTCATCGAAATCGTTAGAGCTGATTTCTAGAACGTGAGTACAAATCTATATACAAACAAATACATTATACAAATATTGCTCGTTTAATAAATAGTATAAGATTATTTAGCATTTTACTAGTTTTTGGTCTGATTTGATAAACAAACATAGTACACACGGCTACACATCAGGCTATACATTTCCAGTTTATGTTGATCTCGCATTGTATAGGATTTCCCTACAATGCGAGGTCAGCTTATACTGGAGCTGTATAGCTCGATGTGTAGCCGTGTGTACGAAAATCTCATTGTCAAAAATTGAATTCTCAGTACACCACCGTTTTCCATTTTTTTTTAAATTCATAATATTACATACATAGACACAGGTTGAGCACAGTGGTCGATATAGGCAGTAAGATGATAAATATAATTGTTTGCACAAAGGTTAAAAGGCTCCAAAAATCTATACAAACAAAAATATGAATTAACCCTTTTTTGTGTGGGAAATTATCAAATAACTTCTCCCGCTCTGGGCGGAGCGGGAGAAGTTATTTGATAAAAAAAAAAAAATCAAAAAAAAAAAAAAACTCTGTCTCTTAAACTGTTTCTATGTTTTATATTAAAGCTGTTTGTTGTTACTTTTGAATTAACAAAAAAAAAAAAAACAAACTTGGGGTATTTTCGATCGTTTACACGATGCAAGTTTCTTGCCTGTGGCAAACCATAAAATTGAAGCAACAAATGCAACTATTTTGTCACTTTAGCTTATGGTATGCCAAAGGCAATCAAATTGCACCGTGTAAATCTCGCTTAAACACAGTATATTATATACCACACAAGCATAGAAAAATAAACGTTACACGTAGATAACGTAGCCTTTCACATTTTCTTACAGCGTTCTTCTGCTTGGAGCTTTTGCATTTTCAGTTTTCTGGACCACAAAATTCTTACGTGAAGTTTACGAAAGTAATAACTACAATGGAACAACAACAATTAAACCATTTATATTAAATAAATCATTGAAGGATCGGGAGTTTCTTGAATACTTAGATTGACCACAATGGTAGATATTGCTTAAGTTATTTACAATTGCATTTAATGCCCATTTTAATGAACCACTCTCGACTCGGCTCTCGACTCTCAGGCTCTATTTCGAGATTGGTTTGTTAATACGAATGTCACAGTATTGCTGTAGTTATCACTACACAATTATGTTTTATCGGCAGATGTTACCTAAAGGATTTTTTATGAATCTTTATTTACGTTAAAAACTATGCGATTGACAACCGCCACGGCTCTGAAACCAATTAGATAACAATCTCCAATCTTATACACAGCTCACTAATAGCATCCTAGTACATGTTTCCTACTCAACTGTATAAGCTAAAGATGATTTAGGTTTTTTATGGATTCTAAAAAAAAAAAACTTTTTTTGGAGCGTAAAAAATAGATTGCACAATTGTTTTAGCTATTATTTATTATTAATCATGTTCACTTTCTTTAAAACTGGTTCAAATTTTGATGACACCATCCATAACAAAAATATCACCTAAATGGTGTTCCATAAAATTATTCTAACCACGTCTCTGTAGCTTCATAGACCACTTTCCATATACTTTCGCCCAGTGTCCTTTAAATTGATGCTGTTCCTTGGAATTCTCCTGCTCAATCGCTATCGTGGCTGATGCGCTAAAGAAAATTGGCACTTAATTTGAATCGAAAATCTTCGGTTTTCTTCTTGCAGATTCTTGATAAGCGGCGCAATGTCATACATGGTGTATGCTATCTACCCCCCTATTAAACTGGTTATCCAAACATATTTAGCTCAGTTCGATGAAACTGGCTTGAACGATCCTGATTCTTACGAGATTTATGCGAATTGGACAGACACTTGGACGTCGAATTTTACGACGTCAAATTTTACTGGAAATGACAGCACAACCGGATTGATGGATATGCTACGAACAAGATTATAAGACATAAAACATTTCTGATGTGCTTTTGATGGTGGTTTCTATTTTCGATAGCGCTATTGAATCAATAATTAGATCTGCTCTTCCAAGCGATTTTTAATCTATGGTTGATCTTTTAATTTGATTTAGAACCTTAAATTGGAGGAACATCGTTTCTGACGAAAACAAGATAGTGTGGTGAGATAGGCCAATTTAATTTAACAGTTTTACTGATTCAGTAGCAAATGGACCTCAAAAACCAGGTATAAGAAATATTTATTAGCTATGAAATTGATTTTTTTTTTGTTATTTTTTGCACTGTTACATACCTGCTACAAAAGTGACGTTTACATGACATTTATGTTTTCTACTCGTTAGCAGATCCTAAGTTCGTTTATTTTTATATGACTAAAAATATATACAACGTGTTCCTTTTGATATCTCATAATTATAATGTATAAATGAGATCATATAAAAAATCAACTAGCTTATGAGGCATATTTTTTTTTTTTTGTATTTTTCGTTTAAAATTATTCGATAAAGTCACGATTATTTATGTAAAACACCCTCACGTAAAATAAAAAATAAAACAATAAAAACATTTAATTCTGAATATTTTTGTCCATAAAAAAAATGAAACTCGCATTTTTTTAGCTTTAAATATGAAATTGATTTACTTGTACTTATCAATTAAACTTAGATATACACATCGAGAGTATCTAAGTACGTAGTACGTTATCTTTGAAACTACATAGGTACATAGTTTCGTTTTTTTTTGGTAAAAATTATACAAAAATATACTATTACTTATTTGTATTCTTTTATTTAATTTTATTTGTATTATTTTTACTTATGGCATTATAATCTTCATCTTCATCTTCTTTTTGATGACTCATAATACTTATGGGACATCAAAAAGAACACGTTGCATATATTTTATAAATTAATTTTGTACGTTTGCTGGTTGTGATTGTACAGACATACGCATGTCGAGCAAACATATTTAGGGATGGTGAATGCAAGTATTGATGTAAATAGCGTTATACTTTACGTTAATTACAATAACAGTTACTTAAATCTGACAGTAGAGATTTAAGTAACCATTATTGTAATGCATTTTGTCGGTGTATAGAGTTTACTTGTGTAGGTAATACTGTTGATTTGTATAAAAAATATTTTTGTAAAATATTTAAAAGTTAGTTTTATAAATCATGATGGCATCATGCATGCTGTCTACTGGTTGATTCGTAGATTACAAATATGTAAGTAAGAAATTATCAGAATTACTTTTCTAAATAAAACAGTAGAATAAAGTTATGACTGTGTATAATTAATGAAGTAATTTTAGATTATTTTTCATGTCTTCGTAATGACGGTTTTTCCAGTTATTTTCTGTCAAGTCTCAATTTATGAACGTTATGGTGGTCTATCGCGGAATTTGAAAAACGTCACTGCAACTAACATATCTAGCTGGACGAAGGACAATGAAGACATTTATAATGGCAAGCATTAATTCAGCTACTTGGTGGTAAGTGATTATCGTCACTTTATGAACCTCTAGTATCAGGGACTTCACAGATGCGTCGTCATTCCAAACGCTTTCTTGAATGGCAAAGCATCTGCGAAGAGAAAGCTAAAATGTCATATTTGCCTATAAATACATCGGCACCCATTCACATTCTCATCATCATTATAAGTCCTTTTGGCGCCAGTAATAGGGTTTTGGCACCACTTTTCTGGGAAAGCTCAGTCAAAAAGAGCTATGGAAAAACCAAAGCGTATATAGCACTATACTATTTCGCACACAGTCCTTTTATTTGTTTATTTTATTGGATCTCTAATAGTTAGCTAGCAACACCATTACATGCAAGTTTACAAGTACGGGGACAAATACTAGTGTGCGCTTCCAATTATTGGAGACCACATCCACATCATTATTTTGTAAAAACATTAGGCTTGATAAAGCGAAAATAATAATAATGAAAAAATAAATCAAAATATACATAACACCAGATCTTAGAAAGAAACAAAATGAAATACAAAACAAATTAATAATAAAAACATTTGAAAAAATAACATAAGAGACAACAGACAAAAATAACAGTAATTAAGGCAAGGATATTATGACTATTCATTTCAGAGGGGCAAAATTCTGTAGGCATACATATGAACGTTTGCATTGTAATCTCAGAATCAATCTGTAAAAATACTTATAATTTATCTACATTTTGACAAGTTTTTAACATTGATTGTCACTGAGATGAGATTCCGACTAGATTTTGAAGGTTTTTATTTAAGGGTATTGGCCTTCTGCTCTTCGGCTATCACAGAGACTTATTCAAGAAACCCAAACATAATGCATTATCTACAATTTCTACAAAAAATCAGTCGTCAGAACGCTGGAACTCATAAAAAGAACGTCATTCTTCATTCACTATTATCTTTTTCTATTCATTACACATTCTATTAATTGGTAAGGTTCCATCAGCAATTTACAGCTCAAATGACTTACGTAATCAATCGTATTAAAACGTCATATGTTTATTTGCTTTGTTCATTTTAACAATTGTAAAAGACATGAATGAGATGACGTCAACTTCTTTCATTGTTACAGTTGACTTACTGAGCAGAATTGCAGTGTTCTGGTATCAGAGCAGAGAGCACATATTGGTATTCGAAGGTGCTGAAATCACATAAAACACAAGAAGAATGGTGTGTTCATATCTGTAAATATCTTTATTTTTTATTAGAAAATTCGACTTCCTGCTTGGCCTCGTCTAGTGATTGTCAGTGCGTCTGGCCACTTTTGAATTGTATAAATAGGTCAGTCGGAAAGATGAACCTGTATTGTTGTTCATTAAAAAGCGCAACGGGACCGTGGGTACGATTTCTGTTCGGGAAAATTGATATTAGAATTTTTCACCTGAAACTTTTTAGTAGCAGTCTGGAGAATGGGTTTAGCATAATCACCTTATAATGTTCCCATTCACAAGGCCACCCCCGTGGCAAGAGGGGGTGAGCCGTAATTCAATACATGTCATTGATTTTTTGTTCTAGGAGGTGTCGGTTTCTTACGATTCTGACTGGAGACTGGGTTTAATTGTATCCAGTTAGAGGTGTCTTTATGTTAATTTCTATACTAATGATGTTTATTTTTCATTCTTTTTAGATTATTAGTTAGCGGAGCTGTAGCGTACTACATATATTTAGGGGTGAAGACCATGAAAGAGACGTTTGGTATAATGGACGTTCCGCAGAAAAATGGGACTGGATAGCATTTAAGTTATTTGACGATTTAGTTAATTGGATTTTGTATCAAAGCTCAAGTACTCCAACCTCGTTATTAATAAACTCGGAGTATAGTTATGCTAAACTTAACCCCCGAAAAATGTAAGGTTAATTGGGGGGTTAACTTTAGTAACTTTACTACGCGGAGTTTTATAATTATTAAGATAATTTTAATTAAAATGCTCCCTGTCTCCGATGCCGGTGGGCCAATATTTGTAATATTACAACATTTTTATAGTAGTAGTAAATTCATTGTGCAAATAATTAAAAACTAAAGATAATTTAATAATAATAAGATAAGATAGAAGATAATTTTTGATGTCATCATTATTTATCTTAAAAATATTACCTATGTAGGTAACGTTTATAGTCTATCAATTTAATGGTTCATTGTAAAAATAAAATTAAAAATGGATTGGAATTAAGTATTTATTTTGTTTTTTATTTTGAATGTTAGTTATATAAACTTTATTAACTCTGGACTGTCTGGACGGGCTGACTTAACAAATATGCCCATTTCCCCCTTCAAAATACCACACCCTATTTCACTCCCTTTGGTGAAGATTTAGTAGATAAAAACAGGCACACGTAGGTATGTATATTCATTTGTATGCAGAAACCTTAGAAATTAATTTCATTTTAATTTTTAATTTATTATCAGGCTTTGAATAGGTTAGCTAGCTTTATGACTTCATTTATAATAGTGATGAAAAGTAATTTGTTAGTTAAATAGAAGTAGTTTCTGTGCTGGTTGTGTAACCGTTTGAAGTGTCTAATGCTTGGGGGAGGCCTATGTCCAGCAGTGGACGTCTTTCGGCTGAAATGATGATGATAATGATTAAGTATGTTAGTTCGAAGACAGTTCAGTAACTGGCCTTTCACCTACATTACTTTTTCCTTTTACCTACATTTGAAGACAGTCCAGCAAGTACCTAAGTCTTCGTGACTTAGGTCAGATTTACACGGTGCGACTTAATTTCCAGATGTCAACAATAAAAGTTGCACCGTCTAAACAGTGCTCAGACGATGCAAGTCATTTGTTGCTTCAATTTTATTGTATCGTGAAAGTTGCGTCGTGTAAATGGAATCCCATTTACACGATTCAACTTTCATTACTAAACTGACTTGCAAGCAGGCTATAAAGATTAAATAAATGGGCTAGATAGGAATGGGTATATCCTCCAGGTGGTACGAGGACTAAAACACCGGTAACTTGACAATAGTGGACTGTATAATGGAAAGATTTTTAAGAGAAAACAAACGGTTAACAATTTGCAATGTACTGGTGATATTACTATGATATGAATATGTTCTACGGTGGTCGAAGACGCCGCGCGATGCGCACGCGCTGCTCGAGCGCCCCCTCCGCGACCGCAGCAGAACATCAATAATAACACCAAGCTGAGTTAGATGAGATAAGTTGACAAAACAACACAATTCCAACACAAACTGAGCCAAAACAATATTGTTTAATTTTATTAAGGTCCCGGCAGCGATATGAAAAGCAACTCCTCAAACAAGTATACGGTTAACTATTTATAGCACATTATAGCCACGGCGGGACGCGGCGTGCCGCATTGCAAAAAGCGACAAAACACATTAGGGACCGCGCCGAGCCGCACAGCAAGTACTTATTTCAGACAGATTCAAATTTCGAATTTGAACTGTTTCCACTCCAGTGCACATTTGGCTCGCGCACATTTGGGTGAGCCGCGCCGCAACGCAACGCGTTGCAAAAATCTCTTTTATCTATCACTTTCGGATTGTACTAAAGCGATGCTGAAGAATTTTTGCTATGCGGTGCGATGCGGCGCGGCCCGCCCCTATGTGCGCGAGTGTAAAGGCTACAGTGGCAGATGAGTCTTGTTTAAAATAATAAGATTTTAATTGTAAGCCTAATTGTTCGCGCCCTGCTCAGATAATCGAGTAAACCCAACCGTAACGAAGTACATTTCTAGCGCGCGGACCGCTCGAATGTCGGCGCGGCAATATGGCGACATTGGCGACGAAAAACACTTCCCTTCTTCAGTCGACAAACTAGCAGTCCACGATTTACACAATTTTAACATTTTCAACAAACCTAAGTAAGCCTTGTCCATATAAAGTATATTTTGTTTCATCGCGAATACTATTATGACTAGTAAATAAAGTTTAGATGTTATCTTTTTTCAGTTTTTGTGATAGATTCTACGATAAAAAAAAACCAAAGATTTATACATTTGTTCTTTTCCCAATATTGAGATAAATTTCTAGGCGATGATTGAGATTATACCGACCTACTTAAGTTGCAGATACATGATAGTGACCTTGAGTGCACGCGACGTGTCGTACGTCCAGCCAGTAATAGGACACGCCCATCAAGGAGCGCTGTCCCATATTAAACGCATTATTAATTTATGATATATAAAACGAAAGATCTTTTAATTAAACTCGTATACTAAAAGATCAACCATTAAATTATCTTTAAAATGGTAAAGGTTTTAGAAAAATACGCTTGATAAATTTAGCGCGGTTCTCAGTTTTTTATCTGCGTTAGACCAAACTTTACAAATTAATTTCACTATGTACTATAATTTTAATCCAAAATATGCCTATATTAAAATATTAAAAAAATGCTTTAATTTAGCATATATTTTTTCCAAATCATTAACACTACTCGTTTAGACGTCATCTTCAGTATAAAATCATTAAAAGTCGGTTATCGTCGCCTTAATACTTCTATTGAATTCACAAATTACGTTTGCCTTATTAATAATGAAGGCATTGGTTTCAAAGCTCAAAAATACATAAAACAACATCACGCATAGGTGTACCTATAGTTTGTCCCCGAAGGGATAGGCAGAGGTGTACCTATAGATCACCCACATTTCGCCAGTTATGTTTAAAGGCTCGTGCAGACCTGCGCGATATCGCGGGCGCGACAGGAAGCGCGATCCGTGTCACGCCCGTGATATCGCGCTGGTCTGAACGTGCCTTAAGTCCCCATGTAATAGGAGGCGAGCCTATTGCCATCAACCGGGTACTAATCTAAACTCCGGGCTGCTACTTAGAAATTCCAGATAGTAAAACCTAATAAGACTTTGCCCGACCCAGCAACCGAATACAGGAGAGGTCCTGGGTTCGATTACTGGGTCGGGCAAAGTACTGCTGAGCATGAGGATGCTCAGCAGTAGTGGTTGCGACCACTACACTAACTATAGCAGGCAAAGCTAGAAAGATAATTAAAAAGAAATATGATATTAATTTGAAATGTTTGATTGTTAGTACAAAATTTTCCTTCATGGGAAACCCCCTTAGAAGAAAATTTTAAAAAAGGGGGATTATAGTTGGTAGAGGAAATTACAGTTTTAAGAAAAAAATAAGGTATTGAAATAACTTGGACCCTGAAGCAGGCTTATATTTTAAAGGCAGAGACTGACAAGTGACGTTTCTTTGTATAAGTACCAAGCTCGCCTCGAATGAAACGAAACAGCTGACATTGAGCGGCTCGGCCCGCTGCACTAACTACTGAAACACGTTACACATTATAAACAAGCGTTACAAGTCAGTCTCCGCTTTAAGAAAAACAACTCGTAAAGTTCAAGTTCAAGTTCAAGTTATTTATTTCATAACAAAATACATTTGTGTCGAAATTTTTACACAGTATAGGTACACACAATAAGCACATAAGCAGTTATAATATAAGTATTCTCGTTCCTTACCCATCATCGAAGTTAGAACGTCTGTTAAATTAAAATAATAACTTTACAAATATTATTCTTATTGATACAGAAAAGAAAAAGCTACAAAATACATACATTTAATGTCAAAATATTAAGAAAAAAGAAAAAAATAAAGCAACAATTATAGAAATGTCAAAGAGCAATAGGTACACATATTTAATTTAACTTTAAAGAGTTTTTAAGTTTTTCTGTCATTACAATATTCGTCCATGCTGTAATACGCTTTATTGATTAACAAAGCCCTGAGTTTATTTTTAAACATGTTCACATTCTGAATATTCTTTAATTCTACTGGTAATTTGTAAAACAGATTGACCGACTGCACGCGTGACGAGTGTTTGACAACATTAAGCTTTGCCTGTAGAAAAGTAGGAAGATCTTTTCTGCGAGTATCTACTCTACTTTTTCTTTCATCGTCTGTTTCAAACTCGCTTGAGTTTTGAATTAAATGAGTAAGGAGAACTAAAATATAAAGACATGGTACCGTTAAAATTCTAAGTTTAATAAAATGCTCCTTACATGATTCTGTCTGATTTATACGAAGCATGGTTCTTAATGCTCGCTTCTGTATAGTAAAGGCTGCCTTAATATTGTATTTATAACTGTTTCCCCAAAATTTAATGCTATATCTAAGTTTAGATTCAACTAGAGCAAAATAGACGGTACGAAGTTGGGCAATAGATAAAATATCCATATCCCTGAGAGATCTGATAGCATAACACGCACTACTTACTGTATTCGTAATTGAATTTAGTTCTGGCTTCCAGTTGAGTAAGCAATCAATTTGTACTCCCAAAAATTTTAAACTTTCTACTGTATCAATTTTCCTGCCTAGGGATTCTACGTTTAATAAAGCTTTGTTCCTAACTGTAGATCTAAATATCATGCAAGTGTTGAAAAGGGCCGTTTAAGATTTTATGGAAAAATCCAAAACCTACGCGGACTCAGGGCAAAATTCATAGTCGCTAAGTAAAGTTACTGTTTCATGAGTTTATCTTGGACATTACTGACATCGGTGAAGGAGAAACATCGTGAGGAAACCAGTACTCTAATTACGTAACCTATTTACGTAAACGATTATGACTAATTTGTTTGATACTAACAGTTCAACAACTTTCATTACGTTATTTACGTTGTTGAGCAGATTTTTTTTTCCAACTAATGAAGCATTGTATTATCGAGAATGATCGTGTATTACGTAATTAGGGTACAAGTCTTTATAATTAATGGGTAAAACTAATTGGAACCATTCACCTAGCTTCTGACGTTTCCATAAGAGTGCCCGTGTAGGTTTTTGTGAAATAAAATATTTTCATTTTGATTTTTGAATGTAAGTTTGAAATCACCAAACCGTCCTGAGCAAGCGTGGTGATTAATGTTCGTGCCTTCTCTGTACTTTTGCCTTGCAGTGGGACACTGATAAAATGGAATTATTATGATTAATATTAATAATAGGAAGTTACAAAGATTCGTTTTGTTTTGTCACACAGCTGGGAGAAATTATCTTTAATACAGTTCGTTCCGCAAAAGTTACTGAAGTATAGTCTCGACCTATCATTAGTATCCATTTTCGTCGAATTCTAAATGATCTACAGTTAATGGACACAGCCAGTACTGATCTCCAGCTTCCACGGGTGGCAAATCCTTTAAACCTACACTTGAGCACCCTGTGCAGTCACACTCGTCACTATCTTGCTAGCTCGCTGATATCGCTAAAAAATACATGAGCAATTTCTTAAATAGTTCGTACTATAGAGGTATGAGGAGCAGGATAAAGTTCACTCATCCTCCATAGAAAACCGACGATCCTCCGATCAGCCGGGTGTCGTGTTTGGTAAGCAACTGCCCGACGATTGATGTCAGGACTCATCGCGTGGTAAACTCTGTTGCGCGATGCAGGATTTTGGGTGACCTCAGTGTTCTCATATGGCGTTGTAGATGTCGTCACATCACTCCTCTTCCGGAGGCCGGAGGTAGATTGTAGGCTGAGTCGTGTATCTTGGAATATTTGCTAGTGCCAGTTGAGGTTCCAGTTGGAACCGGGTGCCGCATAGTTTGCGGTGAGCCGGAACTGTCTGCGGTGATTCCCCAGTGAGTCGGGGTGTCGCTGCGTTTTATAGTGAGTCGGATAAGGTACATCGCCGGGTTGAGACTGCCTGCTGGCGTCGAACAGGAGCGGGTTTAAGAGCTCTGCTTGTGGAACAGCCGAAAGTGTAGTGTGCTAGGCTCAAGGTAATGACCAACTATGCGCGTCCGCTATGTGTTGGTGGTCAGTATACCCGTTGAAGCCGTAGGCTAGGACTGGCTGTGTGACTCGCCGCTTGAAAGCTTGTGGAAGTGATAAATGATGATGATGATGATGTCACGCTGAACTGGCTGGACGAGGACTGCGTCAATGTCCATGTTCGGGGTCACTAGTATAAAGGTATGAGGAACAGGGTTCAAATTCAAATGATTAATATTGTGCTCATGAAAATTGTTGCGAGTTTGACATGGATAATAAATAAATATTGTCCTCCTGAGTTCCTGACTGGTTCAAGTGCCCCGTCTCGAACATGCATCTGTTTAGGCAGACCGCTTAGTCACTGGGACCCCCAGTGATAGTGGCACCCTCCAGCACCTAGTGTTGCTGATTAGGAGAGAGTCTGTTGTCCCTTTCTATCTTTCCGCTGCCGTAAAAGAAGGTGATGGCATCTCCTATGGTCTCGACCATGGACTGAACTACGACCTAAAACGAGGCGGCAACCACAACGCTGATAACCCAGGCAGTCTGGGCAGCGATGGGCACTCTTCCAATGTATGCTGGGCCGGTCTTCAAAGTAGTTGTCAGACTGGTGGCAACCGAGCATCAGCTACCGGCCAGTATGGCACAGATACTTTCCGTGCCCGCGTCTATATCCGCAAAACATCTGTGTCAATCGGAAGATAAAGGCGTAATGCCCTATCTGGGGGTCTACTCTCTAAGCAAAATCTATCATTTCGGCCGATGTTACGGGCCTTTCGTACTCCGTCTGACTATGGTATGGTATGTTCTTAATTGAGACGGAGTACGAAACGTCCGTAACTTCAGCCGGAACTACGGATTTCACTTAGGGAGTAGACCCGCTGGAACGAAGCAAATTTTCCATTCTTGAATGCCAACAGAAGTGTTGCATCAACACCTTTGACAACACAATTTCATGTAGATATGGCTTATTGTTGAACTTTTAAATGGCTCTTATTGATACATTCTTTTGACATAGGTATTGAATTATTAACATTAGCAGCATGTGTTCAAAAATATCAGTGGTGTGGGATCAAATAATTTATATATTGTGAATATATAAATGTAAATTTTCCTTTGTGTTTCACTTTGGTGACCAATAAAGACTATTTATATTATTATTAGAAAAAAAACAGCTTGTTTCATCAACAACTCTGCTGAAAATGGTCGTAGAACAGTAATTTCCAGCGAAATTATTTATATTTCCTCGTTTTGTTTATTATGCGATAAACAGAAAATATAAATAATTTCCTTATTGAATAGACTAATAGAGTATATTATAAAAAGCGTATTTTTATTGGAATCATAAGAATCGTACATTAGTTAATGGTGAGACGTCAAAGAGTGCGGGCAATTAAATACAAATTCTAATTTATTTATATAAAATTAGGAAATCAGGAATTAGAAGGACATTGGACTGAAGTTAATAAAATGGCGGCGGCAGGGGCACCGGGACTGTGAGTATTTCTTTGAAATTTTTGTTCTTATTTAAAAAAGGGAATATTTGTTTTTATTTTGCCATAAAATAATACTTACCACATCTATGTAGCTTCGTAGACCACTTTCCATATAATTTTGCCCAGTATCCTTTAAATTAATGCTAGATTTTTCTTAGAATTCTCCTGCTCAATCGGTTTACCGTGGATGAGGCGTTAAAGAAAGTAGCTTGATGGCACTTAAGAGCGATGCATTGTCTTACGTTTTTTTTTCATAGATATTGTAGTTTTTACGGATTTGCCTTAATTTCAATAAAAATCTAAGGCTATTTTTTTTTTATTTCTTTTCGCAGATTCTTACTTACCGGCACATTATATTACTGTTTGTTTTTATTTTACCCTTCCATAAAAAAACAATGGGACGAATTCAAACTATTACAAGGTGATGAAACTGTCTACAACGATCCAGGATCTTACGCCATGTATGCAAATTGGACAGACACATGGATTTCAAATTTTACTGGAAATGAAAGCACAATGGGATTATCTGATAACTAAAAGTCGAAATTAAAGATGACTAACAACGCATTTCTCGGACAATTCTTCATATCGTGATGATTTTAGTTTTTTATTTATTTTAAAGCTATAGTGTTAATGACGGACTAAAAATGTTATGTTGTGAAGTACACACGGCTACACATCAAGCTATACAATTCCAGTTTATGCTGATCTCGCATTGTATAGGATTTTCGTACAATTCGAGGTCAGTTTATACTGGAAATGTATAGCTTGATGTGTAGCCGTGTGTACCTACTTGTTTTAACTTAGTATTCCTTTTCTTATTTTTGTATGTAGTTACTAGTTAGTTATTAAAAAGTAGATATCTCGAAATAGTTATAATTTTATTATATCATGAATAATTTGTAATCCATGTTATTAATATTATTATATCTTCATAAACCGGACATAAGGATACAACCTTACACAAATAATTTGAAATGGAATTGATAAAATTATCCAACTTCGGCTTATTGTTAAAGTTTCATGCATAAATTGTATTTATTTCTATTTACTGTGTACGCAGAAATTTAAAATAAAAATTTTATTCGTTTCATGAAACTGTAAACTAAATATTATATTCCGACCACCGAGAAAATACGTTCCTGACATCTGTCACTTGGAACTGATTGGGGACTATTAAAGTTTAAATTTGTAAAACACGCATTCTTTAGTACTCAGCGTTTGGAGTCCTTTCAGTTATTTTACGTCTTATTTTGCATTACAGTGATCTTTATTGTTGTTACTACAAATTTGCTGTGAGATAAGAAGGAACGCGTGTAGATATGTCGCAGATGGTCGAATCCGCTGTTTTACATAACCGCTAGGTGTTTTACAAAACAGCTCCGTTATGTAAAACATATGAACGACGTTTAGCGACTTTCCATAATTACTGAATTTTAACACACAGAATTGCATAAATGTTTAGCATTTATCAATACAGCGCGCGGGTTTTTGCTTTTTTATTTTCGTCAAATTGTAGATTTTAATTCTAAATTTTGTCACTCGTGAATCTGTGTGTCATAATAATGGCGTCCGAAACAGAAATAAATAAAACAAGTAATGAATGAAAACAGTGATTTTAAGGAAAATTTTAACGTAAAGTTTTTAAAGTTTTCTGAAAGTCAGTCCTAAAAATGCTAAATATCCAAGTAACTGCGACCAACTTGAAAGTAGGTTCGTTACAGTTCAAACCTAACGTAAATCAATTGGTAAGGGTGCGTTAGCTTAGTTACTGTGACGGATTCGGCATTAGAAGCCACACCAAACGCTTATTGTGACTGCAAATAAGCCATCCATTACGTTTAAACATGGGTAGCAGTTTTGTTAAACGTAACGCAATGACAGTCCAGCTGAATGTTTTCAGCTGTTTTACATAACGGAGCTGTTTTGTAAAACAACTAGCGGTTTTGTAAATCTACGGATTCAACAATCCATCTACGACAGATACATACTTAAATACCTAACTTACTGAGATATACAGAGAGTTGTCCTCAGAAAACGACAAGAAACACGAGAATTGGAAAAAAAGAATTTATTATATGTTATGCAATCGTGTACAAAATGATAGAATAGCTTTATATTAAGATACTGTGTGTAAATAAACTAAATATAGGTTATGTTACTTGGGGTAGATTTTCACATTAAGTAGGTAGAGATACATAGGTACCGATTTTCTTGCCTCGTAAGCCCAATTTTTTTTCCAGGTAACTTTAAGTCTCAATTCTCTGCTAGATATTCATTGACATTAGAGTGACCACTACAACTACAATATTGTGCTAGTCAATGGACAGTTGGATATACTCATTCTGAACAAGTAAGGTATGTAATTAATGGACATTGCACGTCTTTTATTAAGACAAACATAGACAAGTGGTTACAATTTAATTGTGACCAAAAATACGTCCTCTTTGATACTCTTGCGGCACTTTTCTTTATCACCCAAAATCTAAATAACGCCCACAAGCAATTAGCCTTCGTTACCGTAAAAGTTTACTACTACCTAAGCTCTTCTTCTTCTTCATAGCACTCTTGACAGAGCGGTCGTGGTCTTCATATAGTTTCTCATCCAGGGGCTGATGTGATTCGCCTCACGATTTCTCGCCATCTACTCCAATTTTTGGTTTTTTTAGTACAATTATACACAGGTTCGCCAACTGCGGATTTAATTTGATCAGTCCATCTCATGGGTGAGCGTCCGCGTGGTCTCCTCTCTACCCTGCACGACAAGGCACTCTATAGAGCCACCGTCACGCCTCAAGACGTTTCCGAAGTATTTGAGGACCAGAACTACCTATGGACATCTATAATACCAAAGACATCGCAGATGTGTTTTTTTTTTATTCCGGAGACAAAACTCAAATGTCTCATGCACCAACACCCAAAGCCATTATAGCTGGAGTTCAAGCTCCTATATAAAGAGGGATATTAGTTCCTATATTGGTAGTAGGTACAAGACAAATAGGGAATGAGAAGTTATAATTCAACGATCAGAGTTCAGAACTCCAACAGCGATTTATAACACTAATTTCTTACGTAATTATTTTAATAAGAGAAGAAAACAATGCATATTTTATTAGCTTTGTTCATTATCATGACGACCTTTGTTGTAAATCCTATTTAAAGTTTTCTGATATCTAATCTCATATCAGGTTTAAGAGCCATTTATTCGGTGGTGCAGCATTTACATCGCCAATAATTATTTAATAAAAATAAAGTCTTGTTAACAAGAGATTTCATAAAATAGTGTTAAATTCTTCATGTTTTATAAGTAAAAGGAAGTAAAAAATAGTTTAAAAAAAGAATCGACTTCTTTATAGTGCAAGTGGGATTAAAAAAATCGCGAAATGTGGATGTAGGTATTTGCCTACTCTTTTGGGGGCAATAGTGATAGATATTTTGTTTCAGTTTCTGTATATTTTATCATGGATTATTTAATTTATAGAATTCTTTTCACCGGAGCTGTGGTGTATGGCATGTATATAGGTATTAAGAACATGTTTAAACGTTCAATTGAAACAGAGTTTACAGAAATTAAAACAATTGAAGAATTGACCAGTTGGGTTTTGAATCAGACCACAAGTACCCCAAGTGTATAAGTAGGTAGGTACTCATTTTATAATTTGTTAACTAAAGTAGAGCATCCATAAGTTATAGGTTTATAAATGTGAAGCCTGACCCCAAATACAGTGGGCAGCTACCTACTTATGTATGGTAATAAATTAATAATAACAGAAATGATTTTTTTAAGTATAGTTTTAGGTCGCGACTGCCAAATTTTATCCGTAAAATGAATCTGCCATAAAAAAAGGGCGCAAATTAGAATCTGTTGTAACCAGAATCTGTCCTTAACTGAATAAAGGGCATATTCTTTCAACGATGTGAGTTCAGAACCCTGAAACTCGTTCAAAAAAGTTTTTTTTTTAAAAGCCTTTCAATACCAATTTACAACACTAATGTCTTACGTCATTATTATATAATGAGAATTTAACATTGCATATTTTATTAGCTTTGTTCATTATTATGATGGCCCATGTTGAAAAGCCTATTTAAATTCATCTGATGCCTCATCTCATAACAGATATATGAGCCTCTTATTCGGTGGCGCGGCATTTAAATCACCAATAATTATATAATGAAATAAAGTCTTGTTAACAAGAGATTTCATGAAATAGTGGTCAATTCTTAGTAAAAGATAGTAAAAACAGGAATCGACTTTTTTATAGTGCAAGCAGGATTAATAAAATCGCGAAATGCTGATGTAGGTATTTGTCTACTCTTTTGGGGATATTGGGATAGAGTTTTTGTTTTAGTTTTTGTATATTTTATTATAGATTATTTATTTTACAGAAATATAACCATCGAAGCTGTGGTGTATGGCATGCTTAAACGTATTAAGAACTAGTTTAAATGCTCAGTTGAAACAGAGTTTACAGAAATTAAGACAATTGAAGAATTGACCAGTTGGGTTTTGAATCAGACCACAAGTACCCCAAGTGTATAAGTAGGTACTCATTTTATAATTTGTTAACTAAAGTAAAGCACCCATAGGTTATAGGTTTATAAAAGTGGACCCTGACCCCAAATACGGTGGGCGTCTTCCCAATGGTGATAATGTTTTAAATATGCAAATAAATATGTAGGTACCTATTGTGCAAATAAAGAAAATGTAGGGTATGCATAAAGGCTCTTTCAAACAGGCGCATG
This sequence comes from Omphaloscelis lunosa, assembly GCA_916610215.1. NCBI lineage: Eukaryota > Metazoa > Arthropoda > Insecta > Lepidoptera > Noctuidae > Omphaloscelis > Omphaloscelis lunosa. The sequence continues at coordinate 9,182,120 of OU744247.1, forward strand.
TTTGAAAGAGCCTTAAATGATGTAGAAGAAGATTAAAGATATGTAATTGTAATTTAATGTAATTTAATAAAATTGTATGTGAATAAAGTGAATGGTGCTATACATGCGGTTATGACCAATCAAGGCGCGGGCTTGCGGACGGTGAGCAATGAACAGCTCACCGTCCAAATTTTGTTTTTTGTATGTTTAGTAATTTTTTATGTACTTATGTTATTTAAAGCCGTTTTTACTCTTTAGTGCATGTGGTGTTAACCTTTAATTAATTGTTGCACTTGTAAATCATACCCTAGCAATTAAGTTAGAAATGTATACATGTAAACAATTGTTGGTTAACCTAAATAAATAAATAAATAACGATTAGGCCCGTGTCGACTGTGCGTTGTGTTCCACGGGCGCCTCAAAGAGATGTCAGCACAACTGAAGGGGTCAGCTAGGGCCGACGCCTGCCGGGGTTGCGGGTTTGTCCGAAAGGGTTACCGTCGCCCCTGGCAACATACAGGCAACTGAAGGAACATAGGTGGGTTTTAGTCAGTAAGAGTCTGACACGCCCTGAGCTCCGCCCAGAGTGGGAGAAGATATTTGATAATTTTCCACCCAAAAAAAAGCGTTGTCCAAAAAGGGTCGACTGGCCGTTCGCAATGGTCTGCTGGTGCCTACGCTTAAGAATGGAAGTGAATGTTGGATGTGGCAAAAGAGGATTGAATGTTGAGTAAATATGTTCCTTGCGAAGAATGAGTAGCGTGACTATGAATAAGACTAAAGAATGATCTGCTAAGGCAACGATGCGGTTTAAAAAAAGACGTGGCAACAATATTTTTTAGAGAAGAGTTTGCTTATATGGTTTAGTCGAGTTGAGAGGATGAATGAAAGTGGACTAACAAAAGCTACTTACACGGACCCTAGAAGGACATATAATGACCCTATTGGTGATGCTCTTCAGAAAAGTCAGGTGCGTAGTACTTGCCATCGGCGTGCGTGTATGAACGTAAACGAAGCAAAAGGAGTATATAAGAATCGTAGCAATTGGCTTCCTGTAATTTCTGCCTAGCCCCAGGAAGAAGGCGTGAATTTCTTTATGTACCTATGTTAATAATGTTAATCTTAAATACTTGTTAGTAGGTAGTTTAAAAGTACTGTAAGACTTGAAGATCACGAAGAAATAAAAGATTTTCTTAAAATGTTTGTGCTTCATTTACCCGATTTTGCCCCTATGTTGCGCCCAATATCTATTATAGCCATCCATCTTTCATTGAATTCTAAATGACCTACAACTGAACGGAAACAGGCATTATTGGCTACTTGAACATGGATATATTTCATATTTTTAACTAACACTTTAGCCACGACTTCGTCTACACGGATTTTGTATTTTTCCTTACAAAATTTACCACCCGCTCCACCCCTTTTCAAAGGCAGTTTTCGAAAATTAATGATTATCCTCTTTATCATTTATTTATACAAGTATTTGGGTCAATTTTCAAGTTTATTGATCAAAGGAAAAATAATTTTCTTATAAACTGTATCCCTTCTTTTCACCTTAAACAGGAGTTGAATAAAAAAAAAAACAGGCACTTTGGGAGTGCCGACAGAAGTGAAAACTTGGAAATAAATCGGTACCGCGTTAATCAACGCGTTGATGCCTTTTACTCCACGCACCGCGGTAATCAACGCGTTGATGTCCTTTTAATGGTCAAAAGCTGGTGTCACCACGGTGTTGCGAAATCAATGGTTTAGTCCTATCTCAAAAATACCCAACGCGCCTAAAGAAGTTTTCACTTCAAAAATATTCAAACGTATGTTTCGGTTTTGAGTTACGTAAAATCCTCACCCTAAAAAATTTATGGCTCGTTTTTTCCACTGATTGTCCACCGCTCCAAGAACGGGACGTCAACGAGAAATGAAATTATTCAAATCAAACGTCTCGTTGACGATGATCGTTTGTCTATCACAACCAAACTCGGCGGCCCAGTTTGATCTCGTGGTCGTGCGGGGTAAACGCGTTTTCGTAGAAATAAAACAAAATAGGAGGATGCCTTAGTTGAACCGGCAACAACTTATTCTGCTTTTGTACGTTCGAAGACTTAGGTGTTGCAAAGCATTTTGGATACATCCACTAATACGTGAACGAAACATTACCCGAGCATTTTATATACATATATTTACTTTATGACAAGTTGCAGCAGGATGACAAGAAGTTGTTTAACTACTAAATACGATGTTCATGATTACGTTCGATTTTATCTTATATCGTAATCATACTCCAAAACACGAACAAAAATGTTGGCTGTGAGTTCGAGGTACGTAAGTAGAACTTCACCACAACTAGAAGAACTCATGTCACATTCGACGTTTCACATTTTGACTCCTTCTCAGTCATTGACATAGAATAGCTATAGACAAGTCACTAAAGTGACCCCCCACCCGTGCCTGGCCAGTATATCAATGGTCTAGAAAAGAGATGTTATAAGTGCAGATTTTGAAAAATAACACCAATGTGTACTCTAAAATATTGTTTATATATAATAAATACACTATCACTGCACATTACTGTGTAGTAACGTGTTAAACGTTGAACTTTATACTGTTCTCTTGAAAAATGAACAAAATTGCATAATAACATTTGTCTTCTCTAAACCATCGATATAATAGACAAAATAAAAGCCGGGCGAATGGCGCTGGTGCAACGGTCGCGCCGATTTACTTGAAAATTCGGGGGCCGGGATCGCGGCGTTCGGTTGACGTAGTGCGGTAGACACACGGCCATAGTAAATGCACTGCCAGTAGTTCTGCGCCGTTATTTAGTTCTCGTTGACGTCCCCTTCACGGAGCGGTGGCCAAACGGTTTTAGAAAAAGCGTTTATCCAGCCAGGCCAGCCACCGCCAGCCAAACTTTTAACTTTTTATATTGTGTCAAAAGTATTAAAACCGAATTTCAAGTTAATCGGATCGCGCGTTAAGATTCTTCCACACAAACTTTACCAACCCTTAAAATTGCTTTGAGGGGTAGTTTTTTAACAACACAGAGTAAAACGCCTGCCTGGGTTCGAACCCATGATCTACAACTTGTAAGTCTTACCACTGGGCCACCACTGCTACACGACATGCTACGCCGACACTTTATATGTTTTGTAAATAGATTGAATATCTAATAAGATACCGAGGGAAATAAATTAAATAAATAATGAGATGATTACTGATGACAAACATGCGGTCACTGAGCTGGATGGGGATTGCACTGTACACCATAATGACTACTACAACTATAATCTTTTGCTAGTCGATGAGTGCATTGTCTTCATAGGGTGACTGGTAATTAATTAGTGACCGATACTTCAACACGTGACTTTACTCATCAATGTAAACAACTTTTACTATGGGACATCTGACATACAAAAACATCTGCTGTTCTAACAGCAGATGTTTTCGCGATTCAAGGTATGCTCACCTGTCCGGATTGCCCTGATGTCCGAATGTCCTAACCCAGATTATGGTCTACCCATTTGGCAAATTTCATCCAAAATCGTGTGAGCGCGTGCCGTAGTGCCGCCGTGTCTACCAACTTGCTTTCATAGTGATTCATACAACACTGACGATCGTGCCTACACACGGCGAATCAAACGTAGTTTGACACGGCAAAACTGTAGGTCAAACTACGCCAAATTACAGCTTATTTTTAGTTCCTAGGGTCTCTGAGTTAAACAGCGGATAGACAGACAGATAGACAGATTTCGGGAAACTATAAGGGTTCCTTGTTTTACTACGGAACCCTACAAAACTCTTTCTATATTCACCAAATTCCATTACTCGGTATTATGATGGTAATTGTTTCCAACAGTGATTTGTGAAAACACAAATGCCATTCGTAATTAATATAATAAGAGAATACAACAATGATTTTTTTTTTGCTTTGTTCTTTAACATAATGACTGGTTGTAAAGCATTTTAATTCTTCAGATTTCTATTCTTATATTAGGTTCAAGAGACAGTGTCGGTTGTCGGCACAGAGCGTCTGCTGCTATAACATAACGATAACAAGAGATTTCATAAAATAGTGTATAATTAATTCTTCGTGATTTATCTGTGAACGGAAGAAAATAAGGATCAAATTCGATTGTTTTGTAGTGGGATTTTTAAAATCGCGTCATGACGTGGATGTTGGTACCTGCCTACGCTTGTAAAGAATATTAGTGATAGATATTTTGTTCCAATTTCTGTGCCTACATTTTATCATAAATTAATTCTTTTACAGAATTTTACTCTTGGCTACATTTTTTTATGGAACATATCATGGTATAAAGAGCTTCTTTAAACGCTCAGTCGAAACAGAGTATACAGACCACAGGACATTTGAAGAATTGACCAGTTGGATTGGGAATGAAACCACAACTACTCCAAGTGTTTAAGTAGGTACTTATTTTATTATTATTAAGCAAAAGTAAAACGCCTATCATCATCATCTGAGGCTTTACAGCCGCGGGTTGATCTTAGGCTGGTCAAGTATATTTCTCCAATTTGACCTATTTCCGGCATTTTCTCTTCAATTTCTTACTCGCTCGCTCGTTCTTAAATTTTGGTCTACGCCATCCAACTTAGGGCCGACCTCGACTTCCACTTGGGGCCGACCTCGACTTCTCCAACGATCTGGTTTACTATCAAGTAAACCTTTGGGTTCTCTGGTTTTGGTCCTGACATGTCCTGCTCATCGAAGACGTCATTTTTTAATAGTCTTAATAACATTAGGCTTGTCGTACATCTCGTAGAGATCATGGTTGTTCCTCATTTGCCATTGCTCGTATTCCAGAATTGAATGGAATATACGCCTTAAGATTTTCCGTTCGTAAACTAATAGAACGGACCTTTTTTTTCAACCGTCGCATTGATATCTCTATAATTATATTATCTTTATGTTGCATTTGGGAGATTTGGAAAACTCATTTTTCACACAAAAATGCTACCTCTCCTTCTCTATCGTGTCTATCTCTCATCTGTTGGAGCGTGAACATTGACTACAGTATAGTTTTGAAATCGTCACACACATACGTTCGTTAATTGATTGAAAATCAAATACCATTTGTTTCATACGATTGCTCACGACGAAACCTTTCCCAAAAGAGCGGTGCTTCTCATGACCGCTGCAATAAGCAGTAAAGTTTAATTTCTCGAGTACTCCCTGGGCAAGGGCACTTAAAAATTTACATACCTACTAAATTCTATTTAGTTACAGACCTAAGTTTAAATGCATGTACTTTCAACAATCAGTCTTCAGAACTCTGAAACTCGTTAACTCGATAAAATGTTTAGAAGTAACATGATCTTTCTCCATTCACAAAATTCCATTATCCGGTATTATAATCTGCTTCTCTCTGTTTCTGAGTTCCCATTTTTCTGTCCTGTTTGGAATAATATTAATGTTATACTTACTGTCAGCTGTAAAGCTACACATATATTTAAAAAAATATATGTGTAGCTTTAACCGGGCCACCTAAATCGCCAAAATTTGACGCAACGAAAACTTTTTCTCGTGAACGGCAATTTTACTAAAAAAAGGCCAGTGACATTTCTTTCTTAGAATTAAGTAGAATACGGTAGTATAAAAAAAAAATCGTTCATTTTTAGTCTTTTGGCCGCCATCTTGGATCCGCAATTTCATTTTCTGCCACTCACAATGCATATTGTATTAGCTTTGTTCATTATTATAATCACTTTTGTTGAAAAGCTTATTTCAATTCTTCTGATGTCTATAATCTCTTAGGTTTAAGAGTCGCACAGAGTCGTTCAGCGGCCAGGTATTATAATCGCCATGCGCCAGCCGTAATGAAATAAAGCTATTATCTTGGTAACAAGAGATTTTATAAAATAGTGTTAAAATAAAAAAAATAGTGTAAAAATAAAAAATTGACTTCATTAAGTGGGACTTAAAAATCGCCTGCTCGCCGTCCGATGAGGACCAGGCCCGGGTCGACGGCGCGTTGTGTTCCACGCACGCCTCAAAGAGATGTCAGCAGAATTGACGGGGTCCGTTAGGGCCGATGCCTGCCGGGGGTGCGAAGAAAACCGAAAGGGAGATCGTGCCCCCCGGCAACAGGGCAGGGAGAAGTTATTTGATCATTTCCTACCAAAAAAGAAGGTATCTGTCTGCTCTTTTGGGGAATATTGACAGATAATTTGGTTCTTTATCATTATTATTTGATTATTCTCCTGCCCATAACCCAGTTTATTTGGGGTCGGCGTAATATGTATTTTTCTTAAAATCTCACTGACTTTTCTATTAGTCGTTAACGTGGTAGTCACCCCCTTTCTAGCTAAATCATCTTTCACACAGCCCATCTATGGTTTCTTTGGTCTTCTCCTAGTCTTATAGCCACATTCATACTCAAAACTTTCCTCACCTTAAAAGAATAACGGTGGAGTTTTATGCCCAATTTTCTCCATACGAAAACTACCGTTTGGAAAGGGTGACTAGAATCAATTCTATTATTTTGTAAATTTTGACGTTCAAAAGTGCCATACAAGGGCCTATTTGAAATAAATGATTTGACTTTGACTTTGATGACATTTTCCTCATTTCCTCCACATGGCATACCATGCCATGACCGCCCATACCATGCCAACCAATTTTCACACAACTTCAACTCCTGTGTATTTTATCATGGATAATTTACTTTACAGAACTTTTGTATTCAGCGGAGCTGTGGCATATGGTATATATAAAGAAGATTTTTAAACGCTCACTTGAAACAGGGTATACAGAAATTAAGACAATTGCAGAATTTACCAGTTGGCTATGGAATCAAACCACAAGTACTCCAAGTGTATAAGTAGATACTAAAGTGAAGCATCGAGATTATAAGTTTAAGATAGTTAATTGATTCAGGCGTGACCTTGCGGAAATCCGTTATAAAATGATGATGTGGATATATTTAGTAATCTGTTCCGCTTAGCTATTTCTAAAGAGTCTTAAAAAGACCCTGAAAGAAATCGACACGTGTTTCACCTCTCAACGAGGTATCCTCAGGATGACGATTGACTGATTGATTGATTGACACAGTAGTGCGGTAGTCTGCGCTCATTGCTTGGTGTGTTAACACGCCGTGTACGAGTTCGCGATAAGGTCAGGGTCTTTTTGAGACTCTTTAGAAATAGCTAAGCGGAACAGGTTACTAAATATATCCACATCATCATATTATAAGTTTATACAAATTGACCCTTTCCCCTAAGCTAGTGGTCGGTAAACTCATTATTCAATAGAGCCAAATATTAATACTATAACGACTAAGATTTTTTATGAGAGCCATCTTTTCTGTGTGTCCAAACAGTCTCAATACACTTTTCTTAATCGTTAAAACTCCCATCCTCTTTCACTCCACAATGCTTCCTAGAATTAACTTGCTAAGAAATAGGATGCCTTCATCATCATCATCATTTTATTAACCTTGGAAAAAATTTAAACGTTGGTGAAAATACTTCGAAAATAAATCTTTGAAATATAGTTTAAATTTTGAATATTTTATATCTTGGATACCCCGACCCCCGCGCGTATATCTACGCTCGCACTCATCAACATTTGTACAGAGCCCAAAGAGCCGCATACGGGTCGCGAGCCGCGGTTTGCCGACCACTGCCCTAAGCCATAGGGCCGCTACTTGTGATAAGTATTTAAAATGTTTAGTATTTTAAATAATTATGTAAATTAATTAATATTGTGTAAATAAAGAAAATGTTGGTTGTCATAAACAATGTACAAAAATATAAAAGACGGTTATATAATTTATTAATATTAATCTTAATAATTTAGGTACTATTGTTATCTTAAAAGTACTGTAAGACTTGGAGGTAATGAAGATTTAAAAAAGTGAATAATGTTGTGCTTTATTTTCCCGTGTTTCTCCTAATATTGAGCCCAATATCTACTTTCATTGAATTCTAAATGGCCTACAATTTAACGGAAACAGGCATTATTTATACTTCAACATAAAATTAACTCATATTCTTAATTAATCGATTCCCATGATTTGGGTATGTGATTCACAGATTTGAGAAACAAGTCATGTGGAAAGTTTTGTCTACCAATGTGAATGCTTATCAGATCAGAGTTATGAAAGATGCTATGGATACAACAAGGGTGACTATTGAGATGCTGGCTAATAAAGATGCGACATGCTACGACATGCTAGACGCTAAAATGTATAAAAAAATATTAATTGGAAAAATCATGTTTTGAAAAGAACCTCTTCTACTTCGAAATTCATTTCTAAAAAAACTATTTTCTCAAATAATGATGCCCTATGACAATTTCCCCCCTTTTTATATACTTATATATATTATTGTTATTATTTTAAGTCTGTAAGTTATTAAAATTATGGATATAAGTGTGTAAATAAAAAAAAATGACACTTTGAGATTTTCCCAAATAATGAAAAAAATAAAAATAAAAAAAATTGTAGAAAAATCATGTTTTGAAAAGAACCTCCTCACTGTACAGTGCGTGCCATTAAAGATGAGACTTGACGCACCACGTGGTTTGACTTGCGCAGTAGACGATTTATGGGTCTCTTTAGCGGTATGAGGTCCCCGCTGGGGCGTCATCGGGGCGGGGGAAAGAGCGGCGGGAGGCGCGGTCAAGTCTCATCTTTAATGGCACGACCTGTACATCCACGTTTCGACAGATAAGTTTCTGTTCCAGATAGGTTAGCCTTATGCCAAGCACCGACAATCCAAGTCTGGCCATCTATTGTAAGTTTCATAAGCAAAAACAAAAAAAAACAAAAAAAAAACTTCTGTGGTTATTTTTGCAGCACTCACTGTCAACCTTTTTAAATACATGCAGATCTCCCAAGAAAACTGCGCGCTTCGGCAATTATGATTTACCTTCGGAAATACGAATGCGAGATTATAAGATCCAACCTGTTACTTTTGATGTCCCATAACTCTAATGTTATATGCTGTAAGTAAAAATACAAAAAGTATAAGAACAAGTGTTCCAAAAATACATAGTTTCGAAAATAACATAACACTAGACTCTCTTGATAAGTACAAGCTAAGAAAATTTGACGTTGACGACATATTTCACGTAAGGGTGTTTTATATGAATAATCGTGATATTATCGAGTTAATTTGAATGTACACACAAGTAGATATAACTAGTGGGTAGACTTATTCTAGGCATTACAGTGTGTTGCAAAAATTTCTGCATATAATCTTATGTAACCCTGCCTCTTAAACTAGGCTAACCTGTATTTTAAGAGATAGTGTCTAGCTTATAAATTCACCAATTTTATACAACAGTGGACAGTGTCGATCTACCGTTTAAACTTGACAGCAGTAATAGTGGTGCGTGTACGAGTAACATGTGGAGGGGATGTGTAGTGGTGTGATGTGTTATGTGCTTGTTGTGGGTTTGTATGTGTGAATGAATATAGGGTGTGTGTGTGTGTGGATGTATGTGTGAATATGTTTTTGAGTGTGCGTTTTTTTTTTTTTTTTTTTTTTTTTCATTTAGGCGATGTAAGTGAGTAAAGACTCCGTGTATGTGTAGTCTTTCTGTAGTAGCCACTCTGTTAATGTTTTTTTTAATGAGTGTGAATTTAAATCTATAATTTTTATATGTTTATGAACTTTTTTGTAAATGTGCCCACTTAGGGTATAAAACTGGCGTTTAGCGAAAGAAGTTTTGTGCTGAGTACCCGGGATAACAACTGTTCGTTTGTTTGGGTCGGACTTAGGAAGACTGGAGTGTTTTCTAAGGCGATTGGCACACTGCACCGCATCACGCAGCGTGGCGCGGGGCAGCAGATTTAACATAGTACCAGTTTGTATAGAAAACACAATCTGTTTGCGCGACGCGTTCCCGCGCGCAGATTATTTGCTATGGCTACAAGCAACGGAAGAACACGTATCCACGCGCTACGCTGCATCATGCGGGGCAGTGTGAGAATCGCCTAAGAGTCGATTTAAGCACAAAGAGTTGACGAACCGAATGGACTTTACAATCAGAGTAGAGTTCAGTTGTTGGGTATCTATATGGTTTTTTTGTCATAACTTTTAGAATCGCTCTCTGTGCTCTCTTAACTCTCAGAATGATAGTCTTTGCTGCACCGCCCCAAACAGCGATACAATAGCCAATGACCGATTGACATAGAGCGTAGTACACAATTTTCAAAGTGTCAGCATTAGCCGACTGCCTGAGAGACTTGAAAATGTGTATCAGGCGCATCGTTCTGGTAGTGAGGGCATCAATTTGTTTAATGAAAGAACAAAACGATTTTTTTTTCAAAAATTCCTATGCTACTTGATTCTTTGACATGGTCTCATTAATACCCTAGAGTTATGGGATATTTAAAGGTACACGTTGTATAGCTGTTAGAACCATAAAAGTACTTGCCTATTTTGTATATTACCATGGTTAGAAAATTATTGATTTACAACTTTATGCGATTTCAAAAAACTTTTGAGTAGCAAATGACGAGGTATGTCCAGAGTAGGAACCCGACGTAGAAGAAAGAGAAGCTTTTAGAAGGTTTGCTTCTGTGGGGAGTTACACTGTGGCGTGATGTTCGTGCTAATTCAGAAACACGAAAATTACTGAAGCAAATACCTTTTCTGGTTTAACTGTATTACTTAATTACATTCAATTCAAGCGATTACAGTACTTTTCAATAGATAAGTAACGCGTATTTTTGCATAGTTTCACCTTTTTTATTCAATTGAACGCTTTTTTACCATAGGAACCTAGGATAGATCATAAATTATAATTATTTTCTTTCGTTCATTTACTTATACCAAAGATAGCGATATATGGATAGAGCGTGGCTATTTGAGCATTTTTCACTTGATCGATCATAGCTCCTTAACGATAAGTCTTAAGGCTCTTTCAAACAGGCGCGACACGCGACGCGACACAAAGACACCGCAAGTCGCGCGACGCGACGTACCTTTGTGTCGCGTCGCGTGTCGCGCCTGTTTGTAGGAGCCTTTAATGGCTGGTTATACATATATGGGTTAATATTTTATCCATTTCCATTAATGTCTACAGAAATTTATTTCTAACAAATCGCGTTTGGACAGCCGTTTAAGTGCGGGTATGGGGCAATTAAGCAGTTAGAAATTCTAGCCAAACCAATGTTTCAATGTTTACAATCAGCTTTTTATTTAAATATTGTATTTTACTTATATTTTTTATTTAAAAAAAAATCAACAAATACCCCAACCAAAAAATTTTAAACAAAATTGAGGTTATGAAAAAACTGTTAGAATAATATCCAAATTATACGTTTATATCAAAAATATTCTGAATTTATAAAAGTTTGACACTTAATTGATTGAAAACTTAATATTTGACTCATACAGAAGAAATATTCCCATTTGATGGTTTTTTTATAGTTTCGTCGTGAAATAAACAAAGAGATGAGTTCCCCTCCCGTTAGCCCTTCTTTCCACTATGTGATGTGTTATCGTGTGGTGTATAGTTTCTGAGATATTTCGATTGCCCAACTTACCCCTATGCTCAACTAGCCCCGCCCTACCTAGTACAACTTTAGTTTAAATTAACAAAATCAACCGAGGAGATCTTGAGGAGGATATAACGAATATACTGTCTTCAATGTTAAACAAATGAATAAATGACTTATGAATAAAAATGACTTATGACTTCAATAGAATACAGAGTCACGTGAGCAGAACCGCGGGCACAGTTAGTTAATGTAATAAGAGAATGCATTTCATGGATCAATGCTTTTTCTTTTGCTTTGTTCTCTATTATGATGGTTGTAATGTTTATTTCAATTCTTCGGATATCTATTCGGTTTAGAAGAGATAGTGTCGTAGGGCGGCGCGGTGCGCCTGCAGCGAAAAAGTAAAAATATTATGTTGTTAACAAGAGACTTAATAACTAGTGTTCAATTCTTCATGATTTATCTGTGAATGGAAGAAAACAAGGAAAACATTCGACTGTTTTAAAGTGGGATTAAAAAAATCGGGAAATGCCGTTTGTGTAGGTATCTATCTACTTTTGTGAGGAATACTAGTGACAGATATTTTATTTCTATTTCTGTACCTAATTTTATAATGGATAATTATTTTACAGAATTTTAATGTTGGGAGGTCTGATGTTTGGCGTATATTGGAGTGTAAGGAGAGTGTTTAGATGTGCACGCTCAGTCGAATCAGAGTATACAGCACATATGACATTTGAAGAATTGACCAGTTGGATTTGGAATGAAACCACTACTCCAAGTGTTTAAGTAGGTACTTGTTTTATAAAGCTATATTTTTATTAAGCTTAGTATACCCTTTTTTTTTTTTGAGGGTGGGAAATCATCAAATAACTTCTCCCGCTCTGGGCGGAGCGGGAGGGCGTGTCAGACTCTTACTGACTAAAACCCACCCGTGTTCCTTCGGTTGCCCTGTCGCCGGGGGCCACGATCTCCCTTTCGGTTTTCTTCGCAACCCCGGCAGGCATCGGCCCTAGTGGACCCCTTCAATTCTGCTGACATCTCTTTGAGGCGCGCGTGGAACACAACGCGCCGTCGACCCGGGCCTGGTCCTTATCGGACGGTGAGCCACCCATTGCTCACCGCGCGCAAGCCCGCGCCTACGGTGGCCGGAAATCGCCTCGCGATTCCCGACGCCCTGGGCGTCTCCTCCTGCGGCGGTTAGGGGCGTGAGGGCACGAAATTTGCCTCTCCCTCACGCGTTCCGCCTCCTCCTTTGCGAGCATTACCGCTTCGCAGAAGGAGGTGACGGCCTCCCATTTCCTCACGCTCCGTACCATGGCCTGAACCAGGGCCGGACGCGAGAGATCACCGCCGCCGATCGCCTCCACGAGGACACGGCGATGCTCCGCCCAAGCTGGGCAGACCTCCACCGTATGCTCCACCGTGTCCTCCGGGCGATCCACACAATGGTGACACCCGGGCGTTTCCTCCCGCCTTATCCTGTGCAGGAACCTCCCGAAACAGCCGTGTCCGGTGAGGACCTGCGTCAGGCGGAAGGTGAGGACGCCGTGGCGCCTCTCTAGCCACTCTTCAAAGAGGGGTCTTATCGCCGCAATTGTGGCGTGCCCAGCGCTGGGTTGCGACAATCGCACTCTCCATGACGCCATGAGATCCCGCCGGAGCTCCGTCTGCTGTGCCGCGATTTCTCGCGGCAGCGGAGTTAAGCCCCGGCGTTTCGCCTCCTCGCGCCACTCCCAAATGTGCGCGAGGACATTGCCTCCAGATCCCGTGGCGGTAATCCGGCAAGGAGGCTCGCCGCCTCGCAGGAGACCGTGCGGTATCCTCGGGCCAGCCGGATGGCCATGACCCTCTGGGACGCGTTCAACCGGCGGGCTGGCCGCAGCCTTATTGAACGCGCCCACACCGGCGCCCCGTAAAGGGCCATGGACCGCACGACCCCCGCGTAGAGCCTCCGGCAGGAGGCGTTTGGATCCCCTAGATTGGGCAGGAGCCGCTTCAACGCAGCCCCGGCCCGCTCCAGTCTGGGAGCCAAACGTCGGAAATGTTCGACGAAGTTCCACCGGCTGTCGAGGACAAGTCCCAGATACTTTATCGTCGACTCGACGCCGATGTGAACCCCTCCCGCCATCACCTGGGAACCCGACGGTGGCGCATTCCGAGGTCCATGAAAACCCATGGCCTCGGACTTGTGCAGGGCCACCTCGAGTCCCAACTGCCGGATCCTGTCGACGATTGTCGCAACCCCGCGTGTCGCTAAGTCAGCCGCCGCCTGGTACGACCTCCCCTGCGCCAGGACCAGCGTGTCGTCAGCGTAACAAACGACGCTGACGCCGCTAGGGAGGTCGGCGCGCAGCACCCAGTCGTATCCGATGTCCCACAGATGCGGCCCCAGGACCGATCCCTGTGGGACACCGCACGACTTCTCTCGCCGGTTCCACTCTCCTTGGTGACCGGGGTAGATGATGGCCCTGTCCGTCAAATAGGCCTTGACCACACGACAGAGGTAGGTCGGCATCCGGTGATACCGGAGTGCCTCCCTGATGCAACTCCAGGGCAGGGTGTTGAAGGCATTGGCGATGTCTAGAGACACCGCCAAGACGACCCCACCCCGGGCCACAGCATCCCCCGTCGTGAGGGCCCGCACGCGCATGATGGCGTCCACCGTAGAGCGCCCCCTGCGGAAGCCAAACTGGCTCTCCGCCAGGTCCGGCCCAACCCACACCAGCCGCTCGACGAGGCGGTCTGCAATGACTCTTTCAAAGAGCTTGCCCACCTTGTCGAGCAGCACGATGGGCCGATAAGCGGACGGAGAGTCCGCTGGGCGCCCCGGCTTCCTGATGAGGACCAGTTTCCCCGTCTTCCAACGAAGTGGGAACTGGCCCCTCTCCATGCATGCGCTTAGGAGCCCCCTTAGAAGCTTAGTATACCCTGGATGGACCTTGTTCCTAAATCCGGCTGGCCGCTACTTGTGATAAGTATTTAAAAGGTTAAGTAGTTATTTTTAATTACACATAAACATTTTTGCATTGCATATAAATTTTATTTTGCTTTTTTGTAATTTTGTTAAATATAAATTTCACATCGTATTTGTGAACATAGCTCATTTTCAGTTTAGTTCATTTTGTAACTTATATGTAATTCAACAACGATATCTTACACATTCCTTAGGGTCTATTTCACGATGTTCGAATAGCCACTACTAACCAAATCTGTAGGACATTATCTACCAAGTAAGTTAACGAGAACATAGAGGTGGTGAAATAGGCCCTTAATCATATATTAAGTTATTTGCTAGTGCTGTGCACTTTAGTAAGTGACGAATTCACAGTTTAACCTATAACTGTATATTGTGTTTTTTGTTTGTGTATGTTTTAGTGAGTAAGTCGTTGAAGTGCCATACAATAAATAAATGAACATAAACTCAATCCTTCTTTCCACGGGAGTTAGCAGAAACTACAGAATGAGATGGCGTTCTGTGCTACGATCATTACATACTCCTATGGCTTTGTTTACGTTCATACATCTCGATCAATCACAATTTGTTTCATTTTGACAGTTCAACAACATTCATTACGTTATTAACGTTGTGGATCAGACAAATTTTTCGTACAAATTTGAAGCAATGGATTAGCTAATATCCTTCAAAATGATTCAGATTGTGTGTTACGCAATTACAGCCTATGCACACGATGCGTTGCTTCGCGGCGCCGGAGTGGTGTCGCTGCGGCGTCTTACATACAAATATCCATGGTATGCCACACGGTGACATGGTGCGTTCCGGCGTTGCACCGCACGTTCACCGGACTTGCAGCCCTCGAGACGAAGCGGGGAGGGGTGTACGCGTTGCGACTGGAGCGGCACTGTCAAAAACACAGATGTTTGACAGATGTTTTGCGCTTTGCAGCGCGGCGCCGCTGCAGCTTTACAACGTTAAGGCGCCACAGCGCCCGTATGACTGCTAATGCGGCGAAATCTTTGCGGTGCGGTGCCGCAACGCATCGTGTCATAACACACGCTGGTTGCGGTTTTAAATTTTAAATTTATGTTGCAAAATATATGTATTGTGTAAATAAAGAAAATGTGAGTTCGTCATAAATAATGTGGAAGAAAATAAAATATAATTATATTATTTAATAATATTAATCTTAATGATTTTAGGTACCATTGTTAGTAGGTAGCCTATAAGTACTGTACAACTTGAAAATCATGAAGAAACAAATCAATTTCGTAAAAATATTTGTGCTTTATTTTCCCAATTTCGTCCCAATATTGAGACCAATTACTGTTAGCATGCACCTTTCAGTGAATTCCAAATGACCCTTAATTTAACGATCACAGGCAGTAATATTCATATTCTTAATTAATTGACTGTCATGGTAAGGGCATGTCATGTAGAGGAATGAGGATGAATTTGTGGAGGAAGTTTTGAGTATAAATGTGGATAATAATAAGAGCAGAGGAAACGATGGATGAAAGATGAAAATATGGCTAGAAAAGGTACGACTACAGGCAGGGGACGAATAAAGTGAGGAAGACACATAATTTGAAGCTAATAAGATACTGTCGTAAATAAATTAAAAAGAAGTTCTTAGCAGTATCCTGCTTTTTTCCTCTTAATTCCGGGTTTCCGGTTAATTTTCTGCCACAGAGACTATTACGTAAGAAATATATATTATACCATATCAAACACGCAGACTCTCTGCATGATTGACTTGGTCTTTCACATCATTAGAGTGACAACTACAACAACAATATGTTTCTAGTCGATGGACAATTGGACAGGACACACTCGTTCTGAAGGAGTAAGGTATGTAATTATGGCACATTGCGTTAGTTATATTGTGACTAAATATAGGTGTGTGAAATTAAGAGATCTGTTGGAGAACCAAGGTAACCGACAATGACCGATATAGCCCGAAGAATTGCCAAAATTAAGTGGCAGTGGGCAGGGCACATTGCTCTCCCCTCTTTGAGGAGTGGCTAGAGAGGCGCCACGGCATCCTCACCTTCCGCCTGACGCAGGTACTCACCAGATACGGCTGTTTCGGGAGGTTCCTGTTCGAGTCCGAAAGCCCTCGGCAACATGGCAACTGAAGGAACACAGGTGGATTTTAGTCAGTAACAGTCTGACACGCCCTCCCGCTCTGCGCAGAACGGGAGAAGTTATTTGATAATTTCCCACCCAAAAAAACCGTCGGCCCGTCGGCCATCTGTTCTGCGAGCAACGTGCCCTGTTGCTCGCAGAACAGATGGCCGATGGGGCCGAAAGGTTCTGGAGTGGTGACCGCGTACCGGAAGACATAGTGTTGAAGGCCCCCTACAAGGTGGACCGATGACCTCAGGAATCCGCTGGATTCGGGAAGCACAGAACCGGTCGAAGTGGTGGTGCTTGCGGGAGGCCTGTATCTAGCAGTGGACGTCTTTTGACTGAAATGATAATGATGATGATGATTGGTGTGTATGACGTATTTACAAAATTCTTTTCAAACGTGTCACCGGTTCAGAAAGAGACAGAACATCAGGTTACAATTTTTTGTTAGCTAGCTGGCTGCTCGGTCTTATACCCGTTTGAAAGATGAATTTGCTACAATAACATTGTTTCCATTAAAAGTTTTAAAAGTCTAGGGTTCTACACCTATCTATATTGATATTTATTAATTAAGGTATCTATGCGAAGTGGTTCCATCGATTGAGCTGTTTCTAGGTGTTTTTTTTAAAATTTTGATTAACCTTTACTGTCCTGTCCCAGCTCCTCACGAGAAGCTCGTAGATAAGTAATAACAGCCGCACGGGTCGATTCATCAGGTTAAGCTACGTTTGCCGAGATTAGTCCGTGGATGGGTGACCATCTTTACACACCGAGATTCCTCTGTGCCTCGGAAAGCACGTTAAGCCGTTGGTCCCGGATGTCATTCGTGGCTCTTTGACTAAGCGTTACGGGTCGTCAGAAGCCCGAAGGTCTGACAACCAGTCTTACCAAGGGGTATCGTATTACCCCGTATGGGTTGTGGAGGTCAGATAGGCAGTTATTCCATGTAAAATACTGGTATTCAGCTGCATCCGGTTAGACTGGAAGCTGACCCCAACGTAGTTGGGAAATGGCTACGCAGATTGTTTGACTGTCCTGTCCCTAGAAACTCGGTTGTGGAGGTTAGACCTAACTTCCTCAAGCGAGTTTCTAGGGCATACTAGGGCACAATACCAGTATTAATCCATGTAAAGTACTGGTATTCAAATGTAACTGGTACGGCTGGAAACCGACCCCTACTTTGGGAAAAGGATAGGCAGATGATTACTATCCCATGACTGGCCAAAGGTCAAAGTGAGTCATCATCAAGGTAACCAAGGTAAGGTAAGGTCCTCATGACGGAATACTTTGACAAAATGATTAGCTAGAGAAGGGAACAAGAGAGGTCCACGTTTCTCTTTCTGCTCCTTCTCTAGCCAATGATTTTGTCAGAATGAGTCTAAATTGTCGCGCCAGCGTTTCCGAGGTCTGCCTCAATGAGAGCGTCTGTCTTCAGGCACCCGCTGCGTGATGATCCTGGCCCATCTATCCTGGTGCATTCAATAAGGAATTTGACAATACATGTTTATTTGCTTTGTGCATTATTATTGTTGGAAAACCTATTCAATGTCTTCTTGTGAGTTGTCTCTTAGGTACGACTTGTACCTACAGTAGTTCGTACCGTACGAGCGTACTGTTGTTCGGCAGCGTTCATATAACCAACGAAAGAAAATAACTCAAAGAAAGTCAAACTTTTTAGTAGTGGGATTTAAAAAATCGTAAGATGTACCTTTGGGGGTAGGTCTCTGTCTACTCCATCGCAGAATAGTGACGTGATATTTTTTTTTAATTTCTGTATTTATTTAACTAATGATGAATCATTTGTTTTTTAGAGTTTTAGCCTTCCTAGGTGCAGGGTATGGCGTATACTATTATTTAGCAAAAGTCAAAGGCGTGGAAATGAAAATTGAAAGTATTTTATAAAAATGTGGCTGTTATTGTAGTATATTGTGGTGTCTTACGACTTCCACGCGAACGAAGTCGCGTATATTTATTGTATTATTGTGTTGTTCGCGGAGGTGAGGCTGGACGCGTTCAATGCCATTCGGAGAAGCAGAATTGCATCATTTCTGTCCAGGGTTGGAACGTGGAGAAACAGTATAATTAAGAAACTTGCTGATGGGATGTATCAAGACCCACAAGCAGTGGTTGGAAATAATAGCGTAAATGGTAAGACCAGGCACACCAAAGACAATTTCCACGCAAACTCCGCCCTCATGCACCCCACTACTCCACTATGTGCTAAACGCTAATTCAACAGTAATAAAGTTGAATATCGCTCTTTGGTCGTGTTCGAGCACAGAACTAAATGCCGTAAGTCTCAATTCATATTTCGTTTAAAACTAAAGTAATAATTGATTTAGAGAAAAAATATCTTATATTTGGATAATAAACAATATTTTCTTACTGTCAATAATTATTTTAGACATAAAAGGCGATTAATCTTGTTTTTGTTTCAAAAAGACAGATTTCAAATAGATCTTTAAAAAAGATATATTTTTCTAATAAAGAATGAATCGAGCGAAAATGTTCCGATTACGTAACTGTCTTATATTTGGAAAGGAAAAGATCCAATAAATCATATATATACATTTTATTTTGATTGTATGCGTGAGTTTTTCAGAATATTAATGCAAATTAACATACAATTTAGGGAGCCTCCTTAAACAGATACAATAACATTTATGCGATTATTTCCAATGGTGTGTGTGTGTTATTGTGCAAGACAAGAAAGGCATAAGTTTATGTAGGCACGTTTGAATATAGCATATGTGTATTGTGCCATTTTATTGTTAAACTTATTATTTTTAACTGTGTGATTTTTTTATGGATCATGTGGTCTGCAATGTTGTGATTGTGAATGTGGGGACTATGTGGATATTATTTTTTTTTTTCTCAGTTAGTTTTTAAAATGATCTGGCAGTTTGAGTAATTTATGCGGCCTACCCAAATGTCCTTTCTTTGGTATTGTTCGTCGAGTTGAGCTCCTGAAGTTCTGAGTTGAGCTCCACGATTACTGACAAATGCTTACACTGACTGGACAGGTCCACACAAATATGTGTGGTTCTTTCCTCTAAAGACCATTTTAGACACTAACCTACATGGTCCTCATATGGCCTGACCAAGATTATGTCTGGACTTTAAAAGAGATTGCGACCTCTGAGTTTGTTTCGGCCTTTCTTTTCAGAGTAGTCAGATAGGAAACGCCGAACTCATCTAGCTTATTTTTAATTTTTTTTTTTAATATGACGTGTAAAAGTGATTTTATCCTATTCACAGAATAAACAATTTCATTTCAATAACGATTTTTATTTATTGATTTAATTATTTTTTGTTGACAGCGTGGTAAGATTTAAACTTTAAAATCATGAAGAAATAAAAATTAAGTTTTCTTACAAACAAACTCTATCAAACCTTATCAACCCGACGCTGTTTCGCACGGTTTTGAAGACTTTTAAAAACAATCAAGATTCATTTACATTGCCAACAATTTTATAATATCTTAACGCTTTACAGTAGTCGCATGTTTTATTGCACGAAACATAAGTTTACAGATTTTAAAACAACTAAGTAATTATTTACACTAAGTACTAAATTAAAAGACTAACTATTTGTATAAATAAATAAAAAAAAAAATTATATTGTTTGTTTTGTATTTATTAAACAGATTTTCCAGCGGAAAAACTTACAAACTTCCATACAAAATTTCATCTCCTATTTAATCCCTTTAGGGAAAGAATTTAAAAAATCCATCCTTCCATAGTGCTCACTAAGGCTGTGCATTGTCTGTCAATGAATCATTATCATTTAAGCCGAAAGACGTCCACTGCTGGACACGCTGCAGACCCACCGTACCACTTTTTTTTTTGGGTTGGAAATTATTAAATAACTTGTCCTGGCTCATCGTGTCAGACTTTTACTGACTAAAACCCACCCGTGTTCCTTCGGTTGCCCTGTTGTCTGGCCGTACCTTTGGTGGTACGGTGCGTACCTCTGGTGATATGGTGGGTATTTTAAAGTTAAACGATACCACCAGGTAATAGTGTTGGTGTTGTATCACTTTTGTTGTAAAGCCAATTCTGACAACAACTTTTTAAAAATCAGCGTAACATAGGCCCCTCCAAAGCACTGCTACTTCGATCGGTTCTGTACCTCCCGCATCGAATGAATTTAATATACAATCATGTCATACATAAAATTGACATTACCTTTCGGAATAATTGGTCTAAATGAAAATGGAAACCGCATCAAACTCCATTGTGTGGTTTTGAAGATCTAAGCGGTCATAAACAGACACGAAAAGTGACTTAGAAAAGAAAGAAAACCAAATGCGTTTATTGGAATTACAGCAGAAAAATACACCTCTGCTCAGCATAATGTCAGATGACAACACAAGGTGTACTATTTTTTTTAAAGTGAAATCTTCTTTAGGCGCATTGGGCATTTCTGAGATGGGACTAAACCATTGATTTCGCGACACCGTGATGACACCACCTTTTTACCATTAAAAAGACATTAACGCGTTGATTACCGCGGTGCCGATTTTTTTTCAAGTTTTCACTTCTGTCGGCACTACCGGAGTGCCACTGTTTTTTTTTTGGGTGGGAAGTTTTCAAATAACTTCTCCCGCTCTGGGCGGAACGGGAGGGCGTGTCAGACTCTTACTGACTAAAACCCACCCGTGTTCCTTCAGTTGTCACGTTGCCGAGGCCACGGTATCCATTTCGGACTTCTCCACAACCCCGGCAAAAGTGTTCCACTTGACGCTGATTTTCAGCTGCAACCCACGAGTGCCATACGATTTGATTTATACTATGTATGTAATTTGCACTTTGTGATATTGTTGATTTGGCAAAGTAGTAGGTACTTGCTATCACCAAACCATGTTTTTCTTTTCGTCCTGGTGTCAGTTTTAAAGCCGCCCATGGGCCCTGACTTGGTTTCACATGCCGTCGAGAAATATATCTCTCAGGCATGCCGCCGGTTTCCTTACGATGTTTTCCTTCACTGTTTTTGAAGCAAGTGATAATTATACAATACGCACATGACTCCGAAAAGTCAGAGGTGTGTGCCTTGGGTTCGAATTCGAGATCTATGAACCGAACCAATCTGCCTAGCCTTCTCCCAACTATTTTAGGGTCCGCTACCAGTCTAACTGGATGCAGCTGAATACCAGTATTTTACATGGAGCGACTGCCTATCTGACCTCCACAACCTAGTTACTAGGTAACACAATACCCCCGTTGACGTTGCCCATTATCACTACCCGTAAAGACTTCCACGAATGACAGCCGGGATCAACGGCCAGATGCCAGCACAAAGTGTATCACCAAAGTGTACCTGACGCTGATTTTCAGCTGCAACCCACGAGTTCCATACAATTTGATATAACACTATGTATGTAATTTGCCCTTTGTGATGTGGTTGATTTGGCAAAGTAGGTACTTGCTATCACCATATCAGTGCTAAATAAGAATCTTAGGCACTTATAACTGTAATTTATTGATGTTTACACATTTGTTTACTCTTACCTCACGAAATTGTTTAAACAAATCAATGTATGGCTCATAGCAGTAATATTCAGAAAATCTATAGCTATGACGTGTGATTTGAAAACAATAGGCTTAGTTTTTTATTCATAACATCTTGGAATTCAGTTTAGTCATCTATTTGCTATCGAAGGAACTAGGTATAAAGTGAAGATTTTTTTTAGTAAATACCTACGTGATTAATTGAAAATTAGATTCTATTTTATTCATAAAACATTATTATGGAGTCAATATCCATATCATGCTATGTGAAATTGTTGTTATTACATTAAATATTTGCAGAATATGGGATGTTTTGGGTAACGTACATTTAACGTGATATTAATATAATATTAGTTTCAACCGCTTTTGTGATCTATTGGTTAGACCACCTGTCTCAGAACCAGAGGTACCAGGTTACATTTCTGGGGTTGCAAAGAAGTCCGAAAGGGATATCGTGGTCCCCCGCAATATAGCAACTGAAAGAACACGGGTGGGTTGTAGTCAGTAAGAGTCTGACACGCGCTCCCACTCCGCCCCGAGCGGGAGAAGTTATTTATAATTTCCCACCCAAAAAAAAGTTGTGCTGGCGTGTGTTTTGTATCATTTAGCTCCCTTCAAAATGATTGAGCTGAATAGTGCTGATCCAAGCGTACTGTTCGTGAACGGGCGCCGTCAGTAGGGACTGGTCATAGGTACCTACTACGCATTGGAATAGGGAAATACCTTCATCTATCTGACTGACCAACCCCTTGTTAATTTAAAATTGCCTGTAATTGGTTTATTTGAAATAAATGCTTTGTTTTCGATACTTTCGATATTCCTCTGTGGTTAAGGATTCCGGGTGAAGCTCGCTTCCACCTTCAACCTAATCATCAATTCCCATCAGCTGAGATGCAGGCCAAGAGATTACTCGTTATGGGATAAATTCAACCCAACCACGGAATCCTTCACTGTGCGTGGTCCGACACGCACCTCGCCGGATTTTTTAAAGTTATTTCGTTTTCAAGTGTGTTTTTTTTTAAACCAAAATTTTGAAACAAAATCTCGATTTTACAAACTCTCAAAGTTTTATTTAAGTACTACGAGAGTTTGTAAGATTTAGTATTGTTTAGAATTTAAAATTATGTAATATTTTTTTTTCAGCGTAATCCTCTTCAGTACATTCGTTTACGGGTTAGTTTTATATTGCAAGGAAATGATAGCACGTATTAAGACTCTTTCAAACAGGCGCGACACGTGACGCGACACAAAAACACCGCTCGTCGCGCGACGAGCGGTGTCTTTGTGTCGCGTCGTGTGTCGCGCCTGTTTGAAAGAGCCTTTCATGAATTCATGAATCCAAGTAATGCTACGTCTGGCGGCAACGCGTGAAATCCATTTTGCAAGCAAAATTACTCATCATTTTCCAGGCTTCCAGTCTCACCGACAAAATGCAAACTAAGTAACTAAACCAAATGGTTGCCTGCAGACGGTAGGAGGGTTGTTACATTTATAAATTTTAAGTTTTTACATTTATTATTTTTTATTTAAAGTTAGATTTGAAGGTGATTTTTAGGGTTCCCTAACTCAAATGGAAAAACAGGACCCTTATAGGAACACTCGTGTGTCTGTCTGTCCGTCTGTCGCAGCCAATTTGCTCCGAATGTAATGGACCGATTAAGTTAAAATTTGGTACACATATGTATATCTGTGACCCAAATACGGACGTGTAACGTAAATAAATGAATAATAAATATGGGGTCACTTTTAGGGGGGCAAATAAGAAAAGAAAAAAAAAAAGTTTAGCGAATTGTACTGCGTGACGTATCAAATGAAAATTGACGATAATTGACCCCCTTTCTCCAAAACTACTGAGCCTAAAATTTTGAAAGAAAAAAAATACAGAGAATAGTTCTATGCTTATAGATTACAGGAAAACCTATAAAAAGTCTATGGTCTTAAAAAAACATGGTAAATCACTCAATATTGTGCGTACAAACTTACATTTGCCAATAGAATGTATGGGGGAATATATTTTTTGAACTACAATGTTAAGTTTGTTGTTGGGATGAATTCATCCCAACTACGGAATCCTTCATTGTGCGTGGTCCGACACGCACTTGGCCGGTTTTTGTGACTGCATATCTGACTTCCACAACCTAGTTACTAGGTAACACAATACCCCTAGGTAAGACTGGTTGTCAGACTTTTGGAATTCTAACTACCCGTAACGACTTCCACGATGACAGCCGGGACCAACGGCCAGATGCCAGCACAAAGTGTATCACCAAAGTGTACCTGACGCTGATTTTCAGCTGCAATCCACGAGTGCCATACAATTTGATATAATACTATGTATGTATATGTTCGGTGTGATTTAAAAGATGTATGTTTTGAAAAAAATTGAAAAGTTTGCTCATGTTGAGAGAGATGAATGAAAAACGACTAACAAAATGTATATACAAGGCAAATGTGAGTCGAAACGCCGGGAGAGACACCCTAGGAGGACATATTAACATATTGGACGTATTGTGAGTGACCTTATTGGTGATGTTCTTCAGAAAGGTCAGGTGCGTAGTATGATCAGATGTATGAACGTAAACGAGGCAAAAGGAGTATGTAAGGATCGTATCAGGTGGCGTTCTGTAATTTCTGCCTACCCCGGTGGGAAGAAGGCGTGAGTTATTGTATGTGTATGTTTGTGTAAATAAGTTAAGTTTTTTAAATCCAGTATGGTTTAGAATTTATGAATTAATGCCATTATTTTTCTTTCAGTCTTATCATCATCAGTTCATTAATGTATGGGATGATAGTATTATTTTAAAATGAAGTGAATGCACGTATTGACCAATGAGTGAATCCCGAGAAATTGATGGAGGGGAGAGTAGAGACATTCACTCTAGAACATCATTGTGATGACCATGATTACACTACAGTTGAAGAGGAACCTGCAGGTAATAAGCGAATTAAGCTGTTCAATTTTGTGCCAATTATAGCTTTAAGAGCGTCATTCTAAAAGTTGGCAACGTCGCAAATATTGAAACGAATCAAATATTTACCTGTTTTGAATTTGGCAATATTACTGTATGGAAATAAGAAATATCGGTAACTAGTGAGCTAGAATATTAATAATGAATTGCAATTATAACACAGAATTTGACTTTGTAACCATTTTAGGTATAAAAAAGGCGTTTGGAAAGTTTCCAAATACTTTTTTTACATCTAAAACTAAATATTCGGTGCTGCGATATTCATTATTGCATTTCATAATCGATATTTTAGTTCAATAGTTAGCCATATTTTATATTTCCATAGAGTAATATTGCCAAATTACTGAAACTAGCGAAATATTTGACATCTATTCGCGACGTTGCCCACTTTTAGAATACACGGTCTTAATATATAAAAATGCCCGTTGATCGGTGACAGAAGCTTGCTCGAAACCGAGAACAGCGGCATACTTTAACTCAAAAAGCAACTAAATACTTTGAAAGAAATCGTCTTGAAGACGGAACGAGACTAGACAAGAAGCGACAAATACGCAAAAGTCACCCAAAGCCTTCCTACAATAATGCTGATCTGCTCTTCTGTACATGGTGTGACCGGGTTTTCAAGACTAAATTTGGTTTTGCAAGTCATCAGAGAACTCACGAAAGTAAAGAAAAGTAGTCTGGGTCGATGCCGCCAGATACGGTGAAGAGGACTTAATATATATATAATACTATTTTTTGCCCGCGACCTTCCTCAAGAATTAGGCTATCCAATGCTAAAAGAATTATTCAAATCTGGACTGGCAGTTCCCGAGATTACCCCCTACATACAAACTTATAAACAAATAAACATAGAAACAAACAAATTTTACCTCTTTATAATATTAGTAGATGAATATTAGATATTAGTAGATGTTACCGTTAGAATACGGAATACGTTAATATATAGGTAATTTACAAATTACCGGGAACGATCTATTAAACTGTGAAATTTTATATTAAATATCAGATATCCGCACTTTACCTAGTTGATCTTATTAACGAATGCTACACCGTTAGATCGTAGAAGACTGTGAGCGAAATACTTTTGTCTCGTTTTCTGCCTAATTTGATCGGTTACATGAAACCACTTATAGAAAATATGTAAAATATACGATATGTCTTTATTTTCATGGAAGGTGGGTAGGCCTTTAGTGTGGGACGCAACGTGTGTCGATACTCTAGTGCCATTCCATCTTCCTGGCTCAGCGTGCTGTGCTGGCGCTGCCGCTGCGGCTGCGGAAAACATCAAACGGTGAAAGTATAGGTCGCTATTTTTTCAAGCCGTTTGGGTTTGTGAAACCCTAGGGCCGTGGGGTCTGAGTGCTCACGGTCTGTTCAATGAAATATCTAAAGGACTGGTTGAAACTTCCCGTGACCCAAAGGCTGGCTTTTACCTTGGCCAGCAGCTAACCATTGCCATACAACTTGACAATACCGCCAGTCTCTTGGGTACATTACCAGTCGACAGCGATGCGGAGGAATTTTTCGACGCCATATTTTAGTTAGGTTAGGATATTATATTTTTATTTTTTTAAATGGAAAATGTGTTAATCAATAATTATACGTATAATAAAGATGAAATAAAGACTAATTATCTAAATAATAACTAATAAAAAATGAAATATTATTTGTTATTAGCTTTTGCTCGCGGCTTCGTCTACATGGAAGTCGTAATTATCGCAATGGAACGTACCCATCACTACCAGAAGAAAAAGCAAGGTTGGTAATTAATGCCTCTTTAAGAGAATATATTTTAAGCCATTTTAAGCCTATCGAAGAATGATCGCTGAGTCCACATCTCACATGTCGACAATCTCGCGAGCCAAGTCAAGATACTTGATTTGTTTGTCTTATTATTATTATTTTTAATCCCAGAGAAACCATATTCATCAATATATCGAACAATCAGTGAAATACTTAGGTAGGCAGTAGCTAAGATCCAATGCCTGTTTATTTATAATTGTAGATAAGGCTAGGTTCATACATTTTGTTTTTTTTTTTTTTTTTTTTTTTTTCTAACCAGCTGCCTTTTTTTATTTGGCTGCGAAGTAATCGGATAACTTATCCCGCTCTGGGCGGAGCGAGCGATTTTGTTACTTACAAACTGACCCTTTTTACCAACTGAGCAGTTGAGTTCTTTGACCACCTTTGGTGCCACGCTATCCAGGATATTCTACCAACAGTTCTACCGTCTCTAGGCAACTATTTGGTTATTTTGTTCGCATTTTGTTGGTTAGACTGGGATCCGACCGAACATAGTTGGGACTAAGCAGGTGACGATGATGAGCTATTTTGTCTGCAAAATGGATTTTACTATTTTACCACTAGACGCATTTTTTTTTCTGGCTTTCTCTTTTCTACTCCTAGGCAAAGGCATCCCTCCACTCCTTCCATCTTTCGCGAGTCCGCGCGTCCTCCTCGGGATAAAGTTACTAGTTAGTTCCAAAATGAATTACCTATAAATAAGGAACTAACTAATAACATTTAACTAATAACTTATTGGTAAAATACAATAGACGTTGTATCCTAACCTAACTAAAACTATTAGACTAAAACTAAATTAAAATTAAACTAAAATATGGCGTCGAAAAATTCCTCCGCGTCGCTGTCGACTGGTAATGTACCTATAAATTGATATTGTTTATAGAAAAAAAAAAGGAGTATTATTAGTACTTGTTTAAAATTACGTTTGACTTGTAAAAAAACTGCAAAACGAACTTTGTTCGGTATTTTTTCTATAGAGAAAATTTTATTGTATCGTGTATTGAACGGGTACATAGTAAGGAGAAAGAATGTATCTAAAATATAATATATTTATTTCAGATTCTAAATATAATATTTGCCTTTTTTTTTTTTTTGGGTGGGAAATCATCAAATAACTTCTCCCGCTCTGGGCGGAGCGGGAGGGCGTGTCAGACTCTTACTGACTAAAACCCACCCGTGTTCCTTCGATTGCCCTGTTGCCGGGGGCCACGATCTCCCTTTCGATTTTCTTCGCAACCCCGGCAGGCATCGGCCTTAGTTGTTTTGAAATATAATATTTGCCTATCAAAACAAAATTCTAAAATAGGCAAAAACGTGAGCACCCAACCTTAAATCGCAGTGTAATGTCAGATGGTGTAAACGTGGCCTTATGAATGAGGTTAGTCATCATCTTTGTTATGTTCCTGCTAAAGATTTAAACAACAACACAGTTGCACAGTTGGACGGAACGGCAAGCGCAATGGGGTGCGGGTAAGCTGAAACAATACTATATTTTATTTTTGAAGTGAAAACTTCTTTTAGGCGCAATGGGCATTTTTGAGATTGGACTAAACCATTGATTTCGTGACACCATGACGACACCTCATTTTTGTAAACGCGATTGTGCTCTTTATTTGTATTACTTTACGGATCAATTTTCTATGCAACTATTTTTACTTTAGAGGTTTCGTAAACGTGATTATGCTCTTTATTGATATTAAGTTACGGATCAACGTTCTATGCAAGTATTATTACGTTAAAGGTTTCGGAAGTATTTTATTTGTAAACGCGATTGTGCTCTTTATTTAGATAAGGTTACGGACCAATGTTCTATACAAGTATTTTTCTTCCACCAAGGCGATCTTGTTCAAGTTTTCACTTAAGTCGGCAATCCCGGAGTGCCACTGTTTTTTTGTTTACTTGTCTAGTCCCAGTCAGCGGTCTTAATTTGTTGTTAGTGTTAAATCCAATAAAATAAAGAGACTAATTATGATAAATCTGAACTAATAATCTAAAGAAAAAATCTGCCTAACCTTTTCCCAACTATGTTGGGGTCGGCTTACAGTTTAACCGGATGCAGCTGAATATTTTATTTTACATGAAGCGACTGCCTATCTGACCTCCACAACCCAGTAACTGGGTAATACGATACCCGTGGGTAAAACTGGCTGTTAGACTTTCGGGCTTCTGTCAACGATCCGTGAATGACAACCGGGACCAACGGCTTAAAGTGCTTTCCGAGGCACGGATGAGTCTCGATATGTTAAGGCGACACTAGCAGACTTTTAATGATGTTATACTGAAGATGACGTCTAAACGAGTAGTGTTAATGATTTGAAAAAAAAAGTTAAATTAGAACATCTTATTAATATTTTAATATAGGCATATATTGGATTATGTTTATATTACATAGTGAAATTAATTTGTAAAGTTAGGTCTAACGCGGATAAAAACTGAGAATCGCGCAGATATATTTAGCGTATTTTTCTGAAACCTTCACCATTTCAAAGATAATTTAACTATTGATCTTTTAGTATACGAGTTTTGTTGAAATTACTTTTGTTTCATGTATAATAAATTAATAATGGGTTTAATTTGGGGCAGCGCTCCTCGATGAGCGAGTCCTATTACTGGCTGGACGTACGATGCATTGCGTGAGCTCAGTATAGAACACCCAAGCTAACCACTCAAGGTCACTGTCATATATCTGCGTCTTAAGATGGTCACCCAACCACAGCTCAACCAGCATTGAAAGTCAAAGTCAAATAATTTATTTCAATTAGACACATAAAAGACACCTTTGAACGTCAAAATTTACAAAAAATAGAATTGATTCTAGTCGCCCCTTCCAAAAGATAGTTTTCGTATGGAGAAGAATATGCAAGAAACTCCACCGTTACTCTTTTTAAATGTTTTACAATATTTTGTATACATTAATTATATAATTATATATGAAGACGATGCACCTGGAATAAGATTAGGTACTATACCACAACTGGTAAAAATAATAAAAATGAAGCAATGACAGAAAAAAAAATTATGTAATGGATGCATGGTGTTCACATATTTACAAGCATTGTAAAAATATCTACACGATATTCCTAAAAAAATTACAAGTCAGTGTGTAAGTTCAAGTAATCACAGAATGTGAAATCAATGTTATAATAATTAATTATACATTTAAATTAGCAACCAGTTTGATTTTGTCTAGACTCTAAATTGTCCTATGGAGCTAGACCAGCATGTTTCCAAGCATTCTTATCTTGGATATAATCCTCTAATTTGTAATATGCTTGTGTACATGTTGTGTTGGGTACTTTTAATATGAGTTTAAAATTTTCTTTCAGTTAATTGTAATATATTACAAGGTATTTTGTTGTTACGTTTAACACAGTACTTACTCCATTTTATGAAAATGTTGTCATAATCCAATTTTTTGGTGTATTTTAACATATATGTTATCCCATGACACTCGATAATACTGTAGCTTGCCATTAGTGAAAGAATTTTCGGAATCGGGTTAGTATACGCACGCCCAATATGGTAAAATTCCCCATTGAAAAAAAAAATTAGACGATATTTTTTTTTCCTTTTTTCCTGAAAATTTCCACATAAATGTACTCTCAGTACGATACCTAACATCACACCACGGATCAGACTGGTTTTTTTTTTACAAGTTGTAAAATAAGTAAATTGTGTTATCTTTGCAGATTTGCAGTCTACGGCACATTAGCTTACATTATATATTTAGTTGTTAAAGATGCGAAAGGAAGGCTTGACAACTACATGGAACAATTTACTACAATAGGACCCAAAAAGATGGAAGCAGTTGTTGATAATGAAGATGTTTCGACGAAGGAGTATAAATTGAGTGATGATTGGAGTGACACCACTACAATGACTGCGATCCTGAAAATTGGAAAGCATAGGCTCAAATGGCAAAGTAAAGTAAAGTATGGTGAGGATGCGCCAGAGTAGTTGGAAGGTAGAAAAGAAGGAAAGAACGAAGGTATAATGGAGTCTGACTGGACGATTTTGTAAAATCACACCAAATCGAATACCTAGATAAACTTTCATTATTTTTAAGATTATTTTGTAGATATGTTTAAGAATACTTAATCTTTTATATTCAAACAAATAAAACAATGTATATAATTTGAAGGAAAAACTTCGAGAGGTAACCGGCACGTCCTAGAACCAAATAATTCGAAGACATGTGACATCTACCAACCCGCACTGGGCCCGCGTGGTGGTTTATCGCCCACTCCCTCTCACCGAAAGGAGGCCTGTGTCCCAGCAGTGGGAACATTATAAGCTGATTATGATGATGATGATGATATCATTGTTATAATTATGATGCGTACCTATATCTATATTTTAATTCGATTTTTTTTTTGTAAATTTAAGGGGAATTCAGTAAAAACACTGCTTCCGTTTTTTTCCTCTTTTATTATTGGAAACAGACATTACATCAAATCAACAACAAAATCTTATATTAATTTACAATGTCCTGTAATAAAATAAAAATAATAGTTGTGTCCTTAAGTACCGAATGAACACTAATAAATTACTAAAACTAACGATTTTGTGATGTTATATTATAATATTATAACTTTTATAAAGTTCTATTCGATGCAATCTTCTTACATAGTAGGTTTTGTGCGTTACTACATTTTACACTAAATGTGTTATTATTTTTTAGGCTCTTCACATTTTTTATGAAACAATAATAAGATAATATTATAATATCATCTATTCAACCTATTCACTACACTTTTATTAATAGCTCCTGTTAAAAAAATTGTCGGTATCTATTCTAATTAAAGACAAAATAGTGAAAACGATCACTAACAAAGTTAGTATAATTATTACAGTGATATTTTATATACAGCATTTATCAGTAAGGTACTATCGAAGAAACGCATATCTGTACACTGTAAAGACTATTCTTGCTTGCAGCACTCGGCCGCTATAGTATCGCTTACCTACGAAAAATAGGGTCGTGTGCACAGGATTAGTAGATATGCGTTACCCCGATGGACATATCATCAAACTGAACTACTTTCTCCATACGATGTTGGCATCGTAATCGCGAAAAATTATCAGCTATCCCATACAACACATCAACACCTACTCAACCCACATGTATGGGACAGCTGATAATTTTGGTCTGTACCACACCCTTAAATATAACCACACATCGTAATCGGGAGAAAATAATCAGCTTTTCCATATAAAACTTCAGTAACTACTCGACCCAAAATGTATTGAACAGCTGTTTTTTTATTCGTGATTTCGATTTTGGTCCCATGGAAAAAGTTGTTCAGTTTGATGGTCTACACTGCACCGTTAAATATGACCACACCTTTCTGATATACACTGTTTATATAATAAATATATATCATTAGCAACGTCTATATTGTACAAATAATGAGTTTCATGCGTTTCGAATCCAAATATAATAAATAATCTATAAAATAACTTATGCCGTACAAGTTTTCATTTATGATAATTGAATTGAATTAAATTATAATCTATTATATATTTTTTTTATTAAATATTTTATTTGTATAAATAATAATAACAAGCGTATTTAACATCATTGTTGTTTAAGTACTTGGGTTTTAAGGAAATTAAGTGTATCTTTTTTATAATGAAAATCAGAGTCAAGCAGTAGGTACCTAAGTGCAAAAATAAATTTTACCCACTATTTTTGTATAACATGAATAATGTTTTTATTTGGTAATGTAGTGAATAAAATACTATTCATTTTAATTAAATTCTACGCCATGTGAGTTTATTGAACTACGTTTGTTTTTTTTTTTATTTGTATAAGTTACACTCGGGAATACCTAATAATAATTATGTTCTCTAAGGCGCCGTCCGCTCTAAAAATAATACCTACTACATAAGTAAAAACAAATCACCCTTTTGCTTCCTTTAAATATTATGTGTGGCAGTTCTAAAATTAAGAGATTTTTTTTTTCTTTTTATTAAATACAATTTTATTTCTGCCAGCATTTATCAATGTTTATTCATAAAATACCCATGAAAATCGTCATATGTTTGGATTCACAATATTTTTTTTTTGCCAACCCGCATTCCAGTAAATTACCTACATAAACAAACTCCATAATGATTGGAAGTAATTAGGCGTCCTCGTAAAATGAAAATTGTGGAAAGGAACTACCCTCAATTCAAAATAAACATTTAACAAAAATCTGTTTTTTTTTTTAATTATTTTTTACAATAATCGTAAAATTTTTCAATAAGGCGCCAAACAGAAAAAAAAACTAGGTTTTAAAAAAATATTTATTCCGTCTATAAAAACAAGCATAGATTCCCTCATTTCGATATGTGCACATTATTAAGACTTACACTGTTTATGAAGTACAGAATTAATTTTTTCTTTATCTTAAAATGTTATAACATCACAAATCAGAACGTTACGTTTCAATCACCATTGTTATCACTATAACGTTAAACATTTTTTCTTAGTTTTAATAAAAAAAACTTATCAACTACTTTCCTTATAATTTATACCCAATGCCATTTTGTCAACATTAATAATAACGACAAATATCACATTATTAATTTTTCAGTGTCAGTGTTTTAAAGTCCCTGTGATAAATGTGATAAATAAAAATAAATAAAAATGAGGTCTAGGCCTCTGTGATGTTTTATTAGTAGAATAGATATTTATTATAGTTAACCTTTCTTTCTTTTTTCTTAATAATTAATTCCACTGAAAAAATCAAGTGGAATGATGTGTTTTTTTCTGCAAGAGTTTTGCAATACTCATTTTTTTTACGATGTCTTATGTCGAGATTTTATCTTTAGAATTTTTTTTTTCTATCTTTTGCATTAATTTTTTTTTTTGCATAAAAGGTCTGACACTTTTAATTGAGTATCGCTATAAGAGTACCTTAAAGATTATTCCCACTACTTCTTTATTTATTTTTTAATGGAATTCTTTTTGCTCTTTGGATACAGCCCGTCCATTCCTTTTCCGAACGGTGTTTCGGAGTTTGTCGTTAAATAATACGATCCTTGGGCACTGGAAAACAAAACACAATAATTGGTAGGTATCTAAAGAAACACGTAGTTAAAAGTAATTTAGCAGAGTTATATTTCTTTGAATTGATTTTGGGAAACATTTTATTGATCCTCTAAAAAGTTATTGACCTTCTAATGCTGGACACTTTTTAAAATTAATGAACCTCTAAAAACCTTTTTGTGATTCTAATGATGCACACTTTTTTAAATAATTGAGCCTCTTTTTAAGTTTCTGACCTTTACCTACTCACATTTGGTCACAGTAACAGATAAGCTAGGGTACCCCGACCAAACAGGTTCGGTTAGATTAGAACTGAGACCACCTACGCGCGAGCAGAATTGGTCACATTACCTAAACTAGGGCACCCTGATCAAATGGGTTAGGTTAGATTACGGTAAACAACCGCTACATCCAAGTTGGTTGTAGTTACTAGGCTATTTAGTATTTTAAGAACCCCAAAATAGAAATTAAATGAGGTTCACAAAAAGAGGCGCAATCATTATATTAGAGTGCTCAATAATATTTTTAGGGGTCCAAAACGAGAATCATTAGAGGTTTGATTAAACAGATGCTATTGATTTTTATAGCAGTATACACCTGTTTAGATAAATAATATGTGAGTTATGTATATGTTTCCTTAATATTTATAGGTCAATGTAAAGCGCAGTTTGGTTTCAGCTTCCTTTATTTATGTGAATTTGAACAGGATAAGATTGACATGACCAATTAATTCGGAGAATCGATTAGTGGTAAGAGTGAGTTCTTATTCCTAAGGTTTATTTTTGGATTTCTAAGGCACATGTGCCAAAGCTGCCTAACGAGAAGCGAGTAGAGCTATCAACTAAAAAGCCGAAAACTTGCTGCGATTAGGCACACGCGGCAAGAATTCACTGTGTGTGACAGACTATTTACTGTGAATACATTCATTATCGCGAGTTGAATTCGGCGCAATCTGAATTGCGCATGTTCCGCACTCGCCCGCCGCCGCGGGAATTCGCTGTGTGTGACAGGGTACTCGCTGCGAGTAGCCATTTCGCTCTGCGCGCCACTCCAGACTATACGCTTGCGATATACGTATAATGTTTCTGTAATCTCCTGGTTCCGCAGCCAATTCTTTTAAAAGAGAAGCCCCAAACTGTTATCTGCGTTCAATTCATTTACGAACCTATTTTCGCTTCTTATGCGTTGTGAGCTTAATTAGCGGTTCATTGCATTCGGTTTGCTACCTCGCTCTGTACAATTGCACATGCCAACTGAATACACTGTCGTAGACGTGTGCAACAAATAGACGACATATTTATATTTGGGGCACCAACAGACTGTCGAAATTCTCGTGTAGAACTCGCTGTGTGTGACAAGCATGCAGCGAATTGTCGCTGCGAGTATTATTTGCAATACACTCGCACCGGGTATTCGCTGTGTGTGACCGAGGTTAAAACGAGTTGGCGAAGAGCGAGTGCGTGGCGGTGATGAGCGATTACTCGCTGGTAGGCGTATATACCAAGCGTGAGTTTTTCAAGCAAGTGTTCATTCCGCCAAGCTAGAGTCATTCGGCAAGTACTCTCTTTGATAGCCCTTGCCTCTACGACAAGCCAGTATTCGCCGGTGGGACGGAACAGTCAGGGACCAACTATTAATATAATATCTCTCTATCGGGATCTTTTGCATGTTTTTTGAGTGAGAAATCGTTAACAGCTAGGCGCTTCCTCGTCGGCGGTAGAACAGGTGCCTTATGGCCGATTTCTATAATTTACGGACCGTTATTGGTTAATGTTACGACTCTTGTATCTTTACCAAAATGAAGCATAGAAGCATATGTCTTTCATTATTGACCTCTGTCTTTGCTGGGGTCGCGGGAAAGTCCGAAAGGGATACCGTGGCCCCTGGCAACATGGCATCTGAAGGAACACGGGCGGGTTTAGTCAGTAAGAGTCTGACACGCCCCACAGTGGAACGAATGTATGGGAGCGGTTGGACGTAGACATGTCCGAAAAAAAAGAGTAAAATTATGCCAAACTAATGATGCCATCTTATTCGATTACTTAATGCCTTCATAACTTGTGGTGATGAATTTCTTCATAACTCCCATATTTCGGGAGTAATTTGAGAAAATGTGAAATTTTACTATGAAAATGAGTGTATCGAGCTCTCTCCCTCCTGATTCCGGGCTTGTTTCAAGTAGCGGTCTCTAATATCATAATGCTAATACTAAGAGCTATATTTAATACTAAGACACATAGTGCGCCAAATGTGCACTTTCTGGGATAAAGAGTGATGTTTATTTTATAACACAATTTTTTAATTTTTTGTTTATTTTGTTGATTAAAACCGTTTTTCTAAAGGTTTACCTTATTACAATAACATTTCTGATCAGCCAATTAGAGAAGATATAAGCTAATTAGGATATATAATTAGGGACTTAAGGTTTACATATAAAACTGATGCACTAATGATTACTGATAAGAACATTGCTATTATTTAATTACTAAATGGCTCTTAATACACTAATTTAGCATGCATCATTTACTAATTATCACAATAACTAATTACCTTGCAATATTTAACAAAGGATACCTGGGATACCTGGATTTTATATAAATAGGTCACTATTAGTAACTTTAAAATCAGTGTTGATTTACACCTCGTTGTATCCAAGCTAATCTCGCAATGTATTTTCCAAATTTTAATACAAATCTTGATATTCACGTTGCTTTATGCGCACGCGCACATAAAGATTTACGCGACTTTAACTATTTGTTCAGTGTTTTAAAAGATAACAGTTGTGTTCAGTTATGTGAAAGTGCTGAAACAAGTTTAAAAGACTGGTGTCGTCGATTTTGCTACCGCATTTATGCAAAATGGACACAGTCTGGAAGAAGCACAGATAAGTTTCGGAAGAAACATGAGATTTGGCTACAGGCTGCAATTCAATGGCCGGAATTACAGAATGAAAATATGGAACCTTCTACAGAAAATATAAGTGACGTCATCGAGCCCATAATTTCTCCTGCTAAATCTGATGCTTCAACTTGTACACATCCTAGTCCTCGTAAATCTTTTGAGGACCTTAGTAACCGGCAAAAAAGAAGACGCACCACTGAAGATAGTCTTTCATGCAGCAGTAGCAGCGCTGAAATTATGTTTTCGGCCGAAAGGGCGCTTCAAAAGGCAGGACAAAGCGATACAGCTTATGTTATGAAATACTTGACGGAGAATCCAGAAGAGGCCTCAAAAATCAAAGCCTTCATTGAAGGTAAATCAATTCAGGTACGGGAAATATCCCCTTTGAAGGCATTGGCTCTTTATGTATCGATGAACTTATCGAAATGGCGCTATAACACTCTTCGGGATTTCAACACTCAAGAAGGAGCTCTTCAATACCCGAGTTACTACATGTTGGTTAAAGAAAAAATTAAGTGCTATCCGGCCAAAGAAGATCTCACAGTTACAGAGAGCTCTGCAAAAATCAAATTACAAGCCTTGATGGATTTAACCTCAAGAAGACTTATTAGGTCGTTAGAAACCCCTGTTGATCCCAATCAACAGCTCGTATTGACCAGCAAATGGGGTTTTGACGGATCATCTAGCCAAAGCATTTATCATCAAAGGACGAGTGAAGATGAGCAAATCGATCTTGCTAGTAATTTTATGATTAGTCTTGTACCACTGCGGCTCGTCTCAAAAGGTGTAACAATTTGGGAAAACGAGCGACCATCTTCCACTTCATTTTGCCGGCCAATATTGTTTAAGTTTATAAAGGAAACCAAAGAAAATGTGCAGAGAGAGATGGCTGAAATCGAAGCAGAGATTGAAGCCTTAACTCCATCCACCATCACTGATGGAATTAGTGTCAAACACCAACTGCTGTTGACAATGATTGATGGTAAAATTCATTCCATTATATCCAATACAGCAGCTTCAGTGTGTGACATATGCAAGGCTTGTCCTAAAGAAATGAATAATTTAGAGTTAATCAAAGATAAACACGCAAACGAGGACATGTATAAATATAGCTTAAGCACCCTTCACGCTTGGATTCGCTCAATGGAATGCTTATTACACATTTCCTACAAATTAGACATAAAATCATGGCAAGTAAGGGGTGATATAGCAAAAAGGCAAGTTGATGACAGGAAGAAAAGAGTTCAAGAGGCTGTAAGAAGAGAAACGGGCTTACTTCTCGATGTTGTGAAACAAGGCAGTGGATCCACCAACAATGGCAACTCGGCAAGGAGATTTTTTGAAAACTACACTAAATCTGCTGAACTGACCGGAATAGATGCTATGCTTTTAAGAAAAATCTGTGTGATCTTGCAGTGTATTTCATCAGGAGAGAAGATCAACGTAACTAAATTCCGAGAGTTCTGCTTTGATACTGCTAAGCTTTACGTGGAGTTATACCCATGGTATTATATGCCTTCTTCACTTCATAAAATTTTAATGCATGGGCCAGACATAGTTCAGAACATGTCAATTGTGCCCATTGGTTTTCTATCCGAAGAGGCATCTGAGGCTAGAAATAAAGATTTTAGAAAATATAGAGAGGGGCATTCTCGAAAGCATAGCAGTATCTCATGCAATGAAGATATTATGCACAATCTTTTACTGTCTTCTGATCCACTTGTTACAAGTATCCGTCCAAAAGGAAATAAGTTTGTAAAAAAATCTTCTTTTAAGGAATTTTATGAGCTTACGGATTCTGAGAAAAGTGATATCGAATTTGTTAACATAAATGATTTAGCGGACATCGATTCTGAATTTGAATTAATTGATGATGATGATGATGATGATGACGAAGATAATTAAATGATGTTATTGTTTTAAAATGTGTAACTTAGTAAATTAGAGCTTACGTCTTAATTATTTATTGTACTTTTAATGAAACTAGGTAATTTATTATCAACTTACTTAAAAGTCATACTCTCATCAGTTCTTGTGAATATTTTTGTTAATATATATTTCTGTATATATATAATATATTTATAGACCTCTTAATAAGTCTGTCTGCGGTTTAAAGTAAATACAAATGGGGAAAAAACGTTTTTTTTTTTAAATTTTCATTTCCTTTTATCCCAGAAAGTGCACATTTGGCGCACTATGTGTCTTAGTATTAAATATAGCTCTTAGTAATAGCATTACGATATTAGAGACCGCTACTTGAAACAAGCCCGGAATCAGGAGGGAGAGAGCTCAATACACTCATTTTCATAGTAAAATTTCACATTTTCTCAAATTACTCCCGAAATATGGGAGTTATGAAGAAATTCATCACCACAATTTATGAAGGCATTAAGTAATCGAATAAGATGGCATCATTAGTTTGTCATAATTTTACTCTTATTTTTCGGACATGTCTACGTCCAACCGCTTCCATACATTCGTTCCACTGTGCGCCCTCCCGCTCCGCCCAGAGCGGTAGAAGTTATTTAATAATTTCTCACCAAAAAAAAGACCTCTGTTTTTGCATAGTAGATCCTCCTATATGGAAGTAGCTATCACAGGTAAAATTAGCTTACTAATCTATTTATTATATGCCCAGTTTGACAATAAAAATAATACCATTGGTAAGAAAGTCGTTTTTGTTTATAAGAATCGAGTATTAGACATCTTATAAAATACCTCCGGGTAGAAAAGCTACACAACAAACACCTGTGTTCTAATGATTGTGCTAAGCAATGGTTTCCAAGACCTACGAGTTAATATAAAATATATTGAAAAGAGTTTGTTTCTTTTCAAAAGATTTTATATTGTCAAAAGATTTTATATTGTTCAATGTTTACTGAATGTTGCTCTAACTTACTTATTATCACAGCTAAAGCCCATATACACCATGCCATTTTCCGGGGTGGGATTTTCTCTAAATTTGTGGTAAGATTCAGCAGGGGAGGCTGGGAACGCTTCCGGATGTATCACCGATTCTGCGAAGAACCGCCATGACCGCCAGTGACTGCATAAATCTGGAAATGTTTAGAAAAAAGTAAGTTTAATATCGAAAACAGCTAGTGGTAGTAACTATAGTATTAATTATAGTTATTTGGTTACAATTACCAAATATCCCAGGAATGCCTTACTTAATCAATTTGAAAGCTAAATGTAGTGTGCTTGTGTTATGATGTTATTATCGCCAAGAAATAATAATATCCTGCTGGATTGGTCATGATTAAATGCACTTATGGAGTCAAGGTGAATTCTGCAGCTGGTAGGAACGACCTGTTCGGTCCCGAAACTTAAATTAACTTTGCATTAAATTAATTTAGCAGAGATTTATTTATGACATACACCAATATTAAAATAAATGTCAAAAATCTACCTACTATTCATCCTTTTAGCGTTTTTCCGAGAAGGTTGGGCTCGTCTCCCAGTGTTACCAGATGAGGCTGAATATCATTACATTTTAGAAAATAATCTAAAATAATAGAAGCTGTCCTAATAAAAGAGCTATATGTACAATACCATACCATAGGCACAATTAAATTATAAGAGGACGTCACATTAGCGTAGGTGTTTGAGAAGCGTAAGCGCAATGCTGCGTGGAAAAGACGTGACCGTCAGACACGTTGCTTTGTTCAAGCAAGCGCAGCGAAGCTTTAGGTCAGTAGCTTGTACCCATTACCCGTATATGAAGCATCAGTAGGTACCTATATTGTAATTAACCTCATCTCTCTATGTTGCTGCATCATCTAGGTTATTTCTGCAATGGTTACTATTGCAGAAATAACCTAGATGATGCAGCATCAACAGTGCTGTCATTCTGTCAAATGAAAAATTACTTGGTAATTAATATAAACTAATTAGTTTAAACACTTAGTACTTACTATCATCGGAGAGAGGAATAGGCGCAAACCGGGGACAACCGGGCTGTATGCTTTTGCCACCGTTCGGCCAGAAGTCGGCCGTTCCGGTGCGGACCGGCGCGCCATAGCCGCCGGCATCCGTATGTATGACGTCAACGAACTCCGCATCCTTCCCGTTGACGTGTTCCATCACCACACCGTCAGGGTAGAACGCTGGAAAAGCAGGATCGAGTGCCGTTAATCTGAAATGTTTGTAGGCTGATGTTAATTTAGTGCGGTTTAGAAGAAAAATGTGGTCTATTTTATAGTAATTTTACGAAGGATTAACAAATGACTTGAATTTAATGGCGAAGACTCTCTAACTCCTTTTTCCGCTTGAATGTTCAAAAGTAATTAACCTACCAGAGGAGGTGTAAAAAATATCTTGCTCGCTTTCGCTATTAGTTCTTTTGAATTCTTAGGATTTTCTGCATAAGTCGACTGGCGACGGTTGGGAGCCCCTGGTGTTGATAGAACGAGGACGAGATGGAAGACAATTATCTAATGCTGCCAAGGTTTGTAAAATTTCAGAGTTTTAATTCAAAGTTTAGCTTCGAAGATATTTCTTATTAAATGGCTATGGACATTTCTGATATTCTGTTCATGGTTATGTAACCTAGCCATGTTAGCCTGAAAAGACCTTGTTGTTTCTCTACACCGATCGATAAGAATAATATTATATTATAATCATGTCTTATGACATTAATTTGGTTTAACATACATTTTATTTCGACTGAGATTTGTTTGACAAAATTTTAGAATTTAACTAAAATATAAAGAGAGGCCGCAAAATAACGATTCTTACCTAAGCCCAGAACATACGCAGTGTCTGTTGCGATTAATCGCTGAATAATGCGAGTACATTTTTGATTATGTGTATTTAGAGTAAATTTGGTAAGTATCTATATTATTACAGCCACTCATAAATAGTCGTCGACTAGCAGATTGCACTTTCCTTTTAAAAATGATATCTAATGAGATTTACTGCCCTGATCTCCTAGATAAACTACGTTTCAATGTTCCTCAGAGATCAGCTAGATTTAATCCGCCTATCTCCATTCCTTTTACCTCTTCTAATTACAGGCAAAACTCATACATTGTGCGAGCTAGTAAGGACTTTAATACTCTTTGTAGAGAGTTCTCATTTGACCCATTTACCATTAAAACCTTTTCTGCACGCGCTCGGCTGAACGCTGACTTTTTTCAAAGTGCATAGTGCTTATTGTACCTTATGTATTATGTATACTTAATCTTTTTTATCGTGCTTATTAGTGATCCTAACATTTCTACTACTTGTTATGTTTTTACCCGTGAGAACCTGTAATTGGTTTGATTCTTAAACAACTGTTATTCATTTGTTATAGCTGTTGATTCTCTTATAATTAAATAAATAAATTATAGACACAACATCGATTTCTACATACGTGTCGATGATTAATTTTAAGTAGGTCATAAAAAGTTTGTTAAGCACAAATTCGATTATTATTGTAATGGAAAAAATTTAATTACTTACTTTAATATATTACTTCTTTGTAAATATGTTTTGTTTGTAACAATAGGAAATGAAAGTAAAGAGATGTTTAAGATTAAAGAATTCTTAATGTATTCGTTTCTCTATTGACGACAGTTTCATTTAAAAAATATTATCGTCGTATCGTAGATTTTAATTACGAATAAACCTTATTAACTTCTATATAAATATCAAGAAGGAAAATTGTACACGTGTTTAAAAAAATTCTCGGCTCGCGCCGGTTGGGTCAAATTTTTTATTGTACGCAATTTTTTTTTTTTTTTATAAAGTATGGGTACCTTTTCACTATCTTGCTGTACTTAGTCTTGAGTTCCCTCGCGGTGTATCCGGCCACATGGCTTCCTAGAGAGTGGCCTATCATGTGGAACTTCTCAAGAAGAAGTCCCGATTCTAATAATTTGTTTAATTGTTCTGCCGCCGCTGTTCCCACCTGAAAGAAGAGAGGATTTCGTTAGCTGATGAGTTCTTTGTAAGTAACTATACTTGTTTTACAGTATTTTTTATGGTTTTAGTTCCGACATAATGTAAGGCCACTTTTCAGCCATTTTTTATCATAGGTCTCGAGTTCGAGCCCAAGGCTCTGACTTTTCGAATTCATGAGCGTATTGTATAATTATCACTTGCTTCAAAAACGTTGAAGGAAAACATCGTGAGGAAATCGGCATGTGAAGCTAAGTTAGAGGCCCATGGGCGGCTTTAAAACTTTGACACCAGGTTAGTCACTAACCACACGAAAAGAAGAAGAACCCATTTTTTTACAATAATATAAAAGCGCAGTTCTTATCTGGATTAGGGTGGCAATGCGCCAAGTTTGATAATGTAATTTTAAGAGTACCTATATATATTTTGTATGTCCTGCAGTGTAATAATTGATTAAATTACC
This sequence comes from Omphaloscelis lunosa, assembly GCA_916610215.1. Classification (NCBI taxonomy): domain Eukaryota; kingdom Metazoa; phylum Arthropoda; class Insecta; order Lepidoptera; family Noctuidae; genus Omphaloscelis; species Omphaloscelis lunosa. The sequence goes on from OU744247.1 coordinate 9,225,230, forward strand.
TTCTGCGATTTTGTAACTACACGTTTTCACCACGATTTTAGTATCCGTGTTGTTGTATTAGTCCAAAAATATACTCGATTAAAACATAAGGAAAATTTGTAGTACTGCTAATAAATTATTTTTAACACGACTCTTCAGTGTTCGTAAATGATTTATTTACCTACATACAGGCGCATAGAATTTGATAACGGGGCAGTCCTCAATAATAGGTTAGTTGCGATGCCATAAATGAAACTCGAACTAAACTATCACCAATCCGTATACCAAAAGAAACAAAAAAATACGTTTTTTAACGTTTAACAACGTATTTTTCTTTCTTTATGTTTTATTTCTTTCTTTTCTTTCTTATCTTAGTAGATATGACGCAAAAAGAAAAAAAAAACACGAACGTGGAAATAAATACGTTCAGGAAAAATAAGCGTCACATCCACGCAAAATGGCTATTGCTCAGCATAATGCTGTGACTCTATACGATATAGAGTTACAGCCCTGGTTTTCAGTGGCGATTGGTTTGTATTGTTACTCTCATACTCGAAAATTTTAGATTTAGAACTTTAATTTTAATCCTCCCAAGATTTTCGTAAGATTAGTTGGGAAAATCCCTCGAATTTCTATTGCAATAAACCTAGACTCGTCAACGCGTTCTTCAAACGAGTCTGTATAGCGATAGCGGTCTAATTTTAAGCTGCCGTCATTTCTAGAAAATAACTGCTAATGAGTAACGCCAATCTAGGTTACCTAGTTCGCTGCTATAAGGAAAATATTCTAGGCTTCAATATTTAGTCAAAAGTCTAGGTTTTTAGATTACCCTACTTTCTTTTTACCTAGATAATATACCTAGGAAGGTACATAATAATTTTTGTTTTATAGGTTTTTTTTTTTTCTAAAACTTTTTACAGCATTTATCAAAAAAATGTGTGGTCATATTTAAGGGGCCATCAAACTTAACAACTTTCTCCATGGGACCAACATCGTAATCACGAAAAAATAATCAGCTGTCCCATACAAAACTTCAATACTTACTCAACACAAATCTATGGACGGCTGATTATTTTTTTACGATTAGGATGTTGGTCATATGGAAAAAGTTGTACAGTTTCATGGTCTATACCACACTCATAAATATGACCACGCATTTTTGATACATAAGAAAGAAAGAAAGAGAAAGAACGAAAAATATTTAATTTGGGATACGCACAGGAAATACAAACAGTAATTACTATTTAAAAGGAGCATCTAAAACTAACAAAATTTTCAAAATACCGTAAGGAAAAAAGTAATAATAATAAACGACCTGTGCGAGGCCAAAAAAGCACCTATCTCAGCATAGGCAGCGATATTTAAAAAATAAATACCGCAGCGATATTCTGATAGGACCCGCTGTGATACCACGGACTCACCTATGGACACATAAATCCCACTATTGGATTACAAAATAAACAATAGGTATTTATTAAATAAAAAAGAAAAGTTTATACATGCTGTATACATGTAAAAATAACTGTACAAAGGCGGACTTAATGCCTTTATGCCTCGCTGTTAGGTTAGATTATAAAGAAACAATGCAATTACTCCTTATTATTTTTATGAGCTATATTGTTAGAAAGCAGTGGGTACACGGGTTACCGGCTAGAGCCAGGGTTTCCTAAGACTGCGGTGGCCGCGATATTACGTCCGCAATTTACCTTCGACGTTACTGAAATATGAACGTAACTTTATGAACGTAAGTTGGTATGCCAGAAAGCGTTTTTGTCATCGTAAAGTAAAACCCCGGTACGATCATTTTCATGACTGCCGTCTACCGTTCTATTATATCAAGTCCGTTCGTGAAATCATCTTAATTTACACTCACATAAAGTTGATATACGTTAATGTAGAAATGGGGAGTATAAACTTTAAGTTATTATTTGTATTTGGTTTAAAAAAAACTCAGACACATCGTTAACTGGGTCCGTGGCTTAGGCCCCCAGTGGTCGACGCACCTGTGGCCGACGCCCCCGATACGATTAATTTAATATCTCTTTTTTTTGTGCTGTTTCACTTAGTACAGTGAATGAGAAAAGTGTTTCACCCTATTAATAAAGGAAAAACATAGAACCACTAATTTAGTAGAGGCCTGGAATCACCGTTTAAAAAACCACCTGGGAACGAACCCGTCTTTATTGTCGTTTTTAGCAATGTTTAGGATTGATATTTCTACCTACGGCACGGCACAAGCGAGGTAATATTATTTATGTTACTTATATATAAAACAATTTACAATATTACAAAAAAAAGTAGTTTAAAAGAAATTTATTAAGATATTTACCTAGTTTTATCTTTCAGACTGAAAAACAAAAACATTCTTGTGAGTAGAAGAAAGAACAACACAAGAAAGAATGAAAAAATGATTGCCAATTTAACTGAACAGTATGAAAACAAAAAAATTTGCACAATCATGTTTTTAGAACAAATCCGCCCATATGTGGCAGTTCGTCCTAAAAAGTAATAATTTAACTTACATAATGAAAGAGATGATTTTGCTTGTATACTATTTTTAAGTTTTAAATTTTGAAATGTTAATTTTTATATTTGTTTAAGTTTTTACAGTTGATTATTTCTGTGCTAGCAAAATTTCATAACATTTCACATGTAAAAAATTTGTTACTCTACGAGTACGTTTGTTTTTTAAGCCTGATTATTTTGTTGTGTTATTGCTATTGAAACTGACTGATATAATTAGGTAAAATTATTCTCATTTGTTTCACAGTTGAATATGTTTAATAATTATTGTTACAAAGATAAAAGAACATTTCATTATGTAAAAAGTTAGTTGCTCTGTAGTAATTTTTAAGACTGATTATTTAAAATTACTATCTTATTTTATTAAATTTGAGACTGATTATTATAATTAAGTTAAATGATTCTCTTGATTATAGGTGATGAAAACTGTGATTTATATAAAAAAATTACTAGATTTCTTATCGAGATATATAAATAAATAATGAAAAATAACTAAGACTTTAATTTTTCAAAACATACCTCTAATATAAAAGCATTTCTATGTTATAAATATAATTACGATTTAATGTTATGCATATACTTACAATCAATATAAGTACATTTAATATTTTTGTAAAACAATTGTTGTGCCTGACAGTACATTTGATCAAAAATTACTTTGAATTAAATTAATCGAATCGGGGGCGTCGGCCACAGGTGCGTCGACCACTGGGGGCCTAAGCCACGGACCCCGTTAACTGTGGCCTCGTGTCTGTGTATTATATTTAGGTAGACAAATTAGCCATAAAGCCTTTTAAGTAAAATGATAGTGGGTGCCTAATAGTCTTCTCTAACATTAAATCTTACCTTTTTCGTGTTCCGTGCGGCATTGACTAAGTAAGAACCGTGGGCCATATTGGACCAGTCCAATAAAACAACGTTTGTGTCCGGCCTTGCTTCCAAGTATGAGCTCACCACGACCTGAAGATAGAAAAGGAAATCATTAAAACACAAAAACTAAAAATTATCTAGATTTTTCATTATTGAATAGTTTCTGGGAAGTACCCACGCCAACATTACTGCTCTATTACTGGGGTCGTTAAAATCAAAATCAAATAAAATCAAAATCAAATTAAACCAAAAGTCTTTATTCAAATTAGGCTGAGAATCTACACTTTTTGAATGTCAAAATTACATATTACAAAAACCACCGCCTTCACCACTTCCTACTGCTTAAGCTGGGAAGAAGAAGCGGCGCAAAAACTCCTTAATATGGATTTAAATTAACAATTAAAATTAAATTAAATTTTAACTTAAAATGGTTTCTTGCATCTTCTTGTCTAGTGTCAACTAATATAAAAAAATCTGCGATAACTAATCCGTCTTCTTAGTATGGTTGAGATTATTAAATTTCTCCTTTGACAAGGTAAATACTTTAGTACTTCGGTATTACTTGTAGCGTTCATAGTAAGCAAAAAAGTAGAATCAATATTATTTAATCGTACTGACAGCCTAATTAGATCTTCAAAAGCTTTCTATGAAGGCTCAAGACTTATTCATTTTAAAAAATTAGGAAAATCGTCTACTTTTACAATGTTTGTAAATATGTGATTACCATGTATCTATCACATAATTAAATTATCTGTCGTTGCTTCATTTTTAACTCTTTTCACCTATTGTGGTATAGTAATTTTATTCTATGTGCATCGTCTTCACATATAATTATTTAACTAATATACGTACTTATACAAACTATTGTAAAACATTTAAAAAGGGTAACGGTGGAGTTTCTTGCCCATTCTTCTCCATACGAAAACTACCTTTTGGAAGGGGCGACTAGAATCAATTATATTATTTTGTAAATTTTGACGTTCAAAAGTGCCATAGATGGGCCTATTTGAAATAAATTGTTTGACTTTGACTTTGACTTCAAAAGTTATATGTTCCTATACGATGTGACGGTTAATCTACATTGACTTCGATGTCAACATTAGCAGTATTATGTCTTTGTAAACACCATATCCCAGTCATCAATCCTCTTCCGTAATTGTGCAACGTTTTCCTATGGCAGGAGATAGCGAAATGGAAGACAGATGGCTTCCTGTTGAAGGGTTAATGGCGAGATAAGACAGATGCGTATAGGATAGAAAACATCAAGATTTGGGGCGAATATTCTATGACAAACAGGATAAAGCCAAAACCCGGATGTATGGCTTGAGAAATGAAAGGGCTAAAATTGGCAAGTAAAAATATCCTTACAGAATTTGATGGCAATTATGTAGTATCAGTAAGATAAGGTAAAGACAGTTTTGAAGTTCAAAGACTAAGCGTATGCTGAAACGCAGGTGACGCAGCACACCACAGTACATTTTGCAGATTTTGCAAGGTAGGGCAGGTGAGGCAGACATAGGCCGCGAGCGCATGCTGCGACGCAGCTATACAGACACGTTAACATCCTAGCTAGTACAAATAAAATAGACGATTGCAACAAAATTATGAATATGTGGAAAAAAACGTGATGACCTGCACGCGTCATGCAGAAATCTGTGCCGACACTACAACGAGACGCAGAGCAGGACAGACATATGTCTGCGTCTCATTTGCCTGCGCCGCAGTGTACGCAGCTCTCAGTTCGTTCATGCATTACAAAATCTGCTCTGCCCTGAGCTGCGTGGACCTGCGTCTTAGCATACGATTAACCTAATAGATGTTGTAAAAGTGTTATTGGGTTTTTTATATGGAATTTCTCAGTAGCAGCCCGGAGTCTGAATTTGTGCCCGTTTGATAGCAATAGGCTCGCCCCCTATTACATGGGACTTAAACATAATAGAAATTAGAGGTGCATATGCCAAGGCACATCTCTGCCTAACCCTATGGGGAATTACAGGCGTGATGTTATGTATTTGATACTTCAATGTATCCTTGAAAACGTAAATTCGTGTGTTAAGTGATTTCAAACTTCGTTAAAACCTGTGGAGCTTGCAAGTGCATCAGAATATGAATGAATCGTTTCGTTAATATTATTCTTGAGTTTATGTGCAACCCGTAGAGTGCTGCTTTTACACATCACGGAATGCCAAGTGCATGATTCACTTGGCGTGAATGTTAAAAAGTTTGTTGAGTAATCAATTGGGGAATACGTTTGAACTGGTATTGAAGATAATACAGTTTTTTTTTACAATTCAAATAAAACTTATGAGTGGAGTAAATCATAAAACATGCCTGTTGCCTGTTATTGTAAACATGCATGCCAGTTGTCCCACCGCGCGCGAGGAAGCAACTAACTATCGGCTATTTTCTCGCTCAAGAAACGTACAATAGATGCACATTCCGTGAAAACAAAAGAGATGCATTATATTAAAAGTTAATCGCTGACTGTTCACAACGCCGGCGAGGACTCGCTCCACTATCAAAGATAATACTCGCTCAGCAATACTTGCTCAGCGATACTCGCTTGTAACTCACACCAAGAGACCAAACAGCGGTAATTTCGCCCCGAGCGAGTGGTGCGAGTAATCGCTCGTCGCACTCGGATGCTCGTTGATAGCCCAGCGTCAAAAATATCGGAACTACACACTCGCTGCTCGCTGCTCGCGAACTCGTTTTCTGTGTTAGCTTTCGCTACTCGTTAATCGCCGGCGGTGGGACAACTGAGGATCACATCTCAACATACCACTGTTCATACGGTTAGTAAAGACAAATGCAGTATGAAATTGCAGTCATCTCAATATTATGAAGGTAAATATCGAACCTACTGATCAACGCCGTCTGAATGGGGCCATAAGCTGGGATAAATAAAGGCATAAGGATGTTAGTGGTGAAGTAAAAACGACACTTACAACAATAAAATGATGATGTGGATATATTTAGTAACCTTTTCCGCTTAGCTATTTCTAAAGTCTTGAAAAGACCCTGGAAGAAATTGACACGTGTTTCACCTCTCAACGAGGCATCCTCAGGATGACGATTAACTTGTCGTGAACTCGAACACGGCGTGTTGCCACACCAAGCACCGAGCTAGTCTGCGCTCGGTGTTTGGTGTGGCAACACGCCGTGTACCACACATGCATCAATTAACTATCTTAAACTTATAATCTCGATGCTTCACTTTAGTATCTTCAGTAACAATACAAGATGCCACTTATATCGAAGAAAATGGTTCTAATCTTCGAATCAAACTTTTATAAAGCACCGAAAACTACCGAGGAAGTCTGCAAAACGGTATAGATTGTGATCTACACTACCAAGTAATTTACATAATTAGTAAATTACGCTAGACTTACTCGTGCATAGTGTTAATTAGTTTATACAATTTTTTGGCTTGCTTTGTATTCATGATAGCCATGTCTCGATGTTTACACGAACTATTCATCATAAGATAACAGTACTGACATATCGTAACTCATATTTGAGTATGTTGGGCTTTGAGTCAAACCAGATAAATGTAAAAATAGACTGATGTTTGGATGCAGTCAGATTTAATGTCGACATCATTTATCAAAGGGAGGACTATTCAAGTAGAATTTCAAGAAGGCATGGAACACAATGAAATATCTCTTTCTGAACATAATGTACCCAGCCTTTTTGTAACTATAAATAATATTCGGCATGATTCGTCTATAGCTTTTTGATAGCCAGCTCATGTTTTGGAACTCACCTGGATACTTTCCTGCTGAGCGAGTTCAATAAACCCATGGATGTAGAAGACGGTAGGGTTATTCTTGTCAAAACCTTTGATTTCGAATAATCGACTGGCTTGACTGAGAGGAATGTCCACGTAGTCTTCGGCTGTTTGTCTGCAAATAATAGAAACAATTTTAAGTAAGACCCAAGCTGGCATGAAGGTTGCCTTCTATCGTGACGGATTTAAATAGATGTGCAGTTATCACTGGTCATGGAAGCTATAAGAAAATATACATCCAAATCTAAAGGCTTCAGCAGATAGGCACGATTTGTCGAAGCGACATGATTCGGTGGAAAAATTTCTATGAAAACTTAGTTGAGATTGTTCTACCGGAGTTGCGTCGCACTTTTCACGGGATTCGAGAAGAAATTCGCTCGTGCCGATTGTGTCAAGTAAGTGTATGAAGATACCTATTCAATCTGACGCGAATAGTCGCGTGACTCCTAATTATTCATTAAAAATTCGCCTTATTGTGGCCGTGGCTTCAAAATTGCTGAAGTTTTTAATGGCATTAAGCCAATTTTAATTATTTCTACTCCATTTTACCAAAAAGAACTATGAATTAATAAGATATATCTAGTACATAATAAATACGGCTGTGGTTTAAAAAAAAATCTTATACCTTATCCTAGAATAGTTTGTAATGACTTCAGATCGCGTGACAAACAACAATACGGTGCGTTTTCCAATAAGCATTATTTTTACCGACTTATTGTGGCTGAACCCTGATTACATTTTATTTTTTATTGGACTCATGGTTTTATTAACCTAAAGTAGGTTAATAAAACTGTAACGTCTCTCTTTCAGATAGGAACTAACTTTATAAGGTCGAGTAATATTATATATTTTTTTTATTAAAACTTTGTGCGATGGGCTCGCCTCCTTTTACATGGGACTTAAACATAACTGGCGAAATGTGGGTGTACTATAGGTACACCTCTGCCTAACCCTTCGGGGATTACAGGCGTGATGTTATGTATGTTTGTGCACAAGTAAAAAAATACTATACAAAGGCGGATTTAATGCCTGAGATATTTTGTAGCAGTCAATCTTAGGGTGACGCAGAGACTAAACATGGCAGATGCAACATAATTGATAGATAACTCGATAAACAAAATAAAATTAGTCAGGAGAAATAACGATAAGTAGAGGAGAAAACGAATCCAGCAAATCAGCGCTAGGATGATTATAATGGAGAGAAAATATTTTTTTTATAAAATTAATATGTAATGATAAGTATGATAACTGAAAATTAACACCTGTCCCTTTTTTCATTTAATACTTATGTGACTGTTTTAAAAAGTTTCACTCACCCATTGTAATATCTTAAATAAATATCTTCTATTCGGTTAGTTCTGTCTGGCAAGATTCCTGAAACAAAAATAAAAATATTTGAGCTTCGGAGAAAAAAAATTAAAACTCTCTCAAACTGTAATTAGTTTAAGAAAGTTCTTTTTTCAGTCTTTTTTTTTGTTATGCAGTCCTCTAACTAAGGACACACGCAATTTTCACATATTTTCTTACTATGTAAGATTTTAAGATGGTATCGTAAGGCCTTTTGAGTGAAATAAAAACTATTCTGAAACGTAGAAAACAAAACCCGCTTTTCTTAAGGCAATAATGTAGCCGTGGAAAATACGCCACGTAATACTCAAAACATATATTAAAGTGTGAAAGTATACGCTTTTATAATTTTCAATCAATATCGTGGACGGAAATTTAAACACGTCTTCATGTATTTCCATACATTTTACTTCCCTGTGATATGCCCTGACGTGGACGTGGTCGTCCACAATAATATTTAGAATTCATAAAAGCGCACAATGAAAGAAAAAAATATTGAATATTACCGTCGCCAGTAATAGCATCGACTGAACTCTTCGTCAAAATACCGGCAGCTATTTCCGTTACACCGTACGCTATTAAAAATAAATAGGTGATTTTCTTAGAAAACATTGTAAGCGTTCCACTTCGGCCTATTTCTTTTGAATGCAGAAATATAAAGATTTTATTTCACTACTGAAAAAATGAGTTTACTGAGAATATTTTTTTCGTTCAGAGACAAAAATGGCCTTGTTTTTTATTGCGATATCGCGGAAATACTGAAAGGAGAATGTCATGAACCTACTATTTTATATGTGCGAAAGAAAAATTTGAATACAATAGCTTGCTTTATTGCATTTGGAATCGCACTTATTGTTGAATGATGTAGCAATTTAGCCAATTTATAGAACGCAGTTGTTCGGAAAATGACAGCTTTGTTTGGATTTGTTTACCTAACAGACCTTTGATCGCACAAATTGATTATTGCTACGTCAGTCAAACGCCACTGAAAATGAAGATAAACGGCATGAATATTTCGATATTGCAGTTGTATATTGGTAAACATTTTATGTCACGATTGGCCTTGACAAAACTTATAGAAAACGCGCGACTTCATCCTATAACCTTCCTCAAGAATTGGGCTATCCGAAGTAAAAATAATTTTTCACATCCGACTGGTAGTTCCGGAGATTACTTTATTATGATTATTAACATACAAACTTACAAACAAACAAATAAATTTTACGTCTTTATAATATTAGTATAAATATACTTGTTATTACTTAGAGTTTTGGTAAATACTTTTTTTTTAGATTACGTTCTAAACGCCGATCATGGAAAATACTCTGCGGTTTTTTATAGATACCTATTTAGTACCTACTTTTTAACTGACTGAAATGCCACAGGCGCTTTGCGAAGTAGAATTTTTTTCAATATACCTAGGACATCTGTTACTAAATCCAGTAAAAGAATGATGCTGTGGAAATGCGTTACTTGTGAAGCATGTGTGGTGTGACTATGAATGATAGGCTAAGGAATGGTGTGATTTGAAGCAGATGTAGTGACAAAAATTGAAAAGGTTATGCTTAGATGGTTTGGTCATGTTGAGATGATGAATGAAAGGCGACTAGCAAAATGTATTTATAAGGCAAATGTGAGTGGAAACTCCAGGAGGGGACGCCCTAGGAGGACATATAGTGACCTTCTTGGTGATGTTCTTCAGAAAGGTCAGGAGCGTAGTACTCGCAACCGGCGTGCGTGTATGACCAGATGTATGAACGTAAATGAGGCAAAAGGAGTATGTAAGGATCGTAGCAGTTGGCGTTCTGTAGTTTCTGCCTACCCCCATGAGAAGGCGTGAGTTTTTGTATGTGTATGTTTGTAAATATGATGCAATTTTCTTGCGATCCGATATGGAAAAGGTTGTGTTTTCCTTAACTTTTACTCATTTTAACTTAGTCGTAATACGTCACATGAGGTAACAGGTGTGTGGCCGTTATTAAGTTACTTAATGGCTTTCCGTATTTAATGTGCTGAAACGGATTGAAGTTTTCTGTAAAATTTAAGGGTTTATTAATACCTTAAATACAGACTTTTATTGTTAAGGGGACCGTATTTAGTACGATCGAGCCAGATTTATAGTCATTCGTTCACGGGCATTTGGAATACTTACTTTTAGTTTTTGAACTATCAAGAATAAGAAGTTTAGAAGCAGGTTTTTATGTCTATTTTGAATAGTATTTATGTCTTACATACTAAAATATTAACACGCATTTTCACAGTATGATGTGAAAAGTTAAGAGTCATAAATATCTACTTTGTCTGTAGAGCTTTTCAGTGCCTATTGTTTAGTCATTAACGTTTTTATCGCTTACAAAAATACAGACATTTTAAGTTTAAAGACGCTATAAAAATCGTTTTCTCCATAGAGTGGTTCATCATTAGATTCGAAAACTCCGTTTGTAAACGTTCCTGCGACACGCACATAAGTATACACTCACACCAATGAGCTGTCGTGTCGACGTGACACAACACGGGAATGACCAGCTGACCCGGATCGTCGCAATAAAGCAAAAATGCTATGGTCCAGTAATATTTTGACATATTCACCACACTAAGTCATATTTGAATCCAAAATACCAAATCAATCCACTCCAAAAAGTGGTTAATCTTTAGAAATAATTCGAAAAAACAGGTTTGTAAACGCTCCAGCGACACACACGCATATGTATACACTCACATGAACGAGCTGTCGTGTTGACGTGACACGACACGGGCTGACCCGAGGTACTAAGGGCCAGCTGACCCGGATCGTTCCATTAAAGATTCATGAAACATCACTCTGCCTTTGATATTTAGAGCTAAACGTTAATCTACTATGGTGTAATTGTTTTTCGCTGTTTACGTTTAGTATCTGTGATTATGGGTGGAAATTTGTTCGTGGATTCTCATTGAAATAAAGCTTTATGAGTTACCTGACATTATTTGATACACTGTGTATTTATTTATTCAACCATTTATGTACTCACGTACAGCATATAACAAAAAGCCTGTCCGATCCGAGAGGGGGCGCATAGGTACCGCACGCAATAACATTACGAAAAAGTTTTTTGATTTGAAAACTTCTTTAGGCGCGTTGGGCATTTTTGAGATGGGACTAAACCATTGATTTCACGACACCGCGATGACACCAGCTTTTAACCATTAAAAGACATCAACGCGTTGATTACCGCGGTGGCGGAGCGTGGAATAAAAGACATCAACGCGATGATTACCGCGGTGCCGATTTTTTTTCAAGTTTTCACTACTGTCGGCACTTCCGGAGTCCCACTATTTTTTTAAAAGTTATTGTTATTTAAAATTCACGTTTTTGTACCAAAATAACCCTAATTTCATTATAAATTAGTATATTTTCTACAGAGGTCATAAGTTATGAGTACATAAATGACAGCCGCCCGCGCCCTATGTAATAAACCAGTAAAATGCCCCATTGAAAAAAAAAAATGGCGATTTTTTCATTCTTTTTTCCAGAAAATTACCACATAAATATATTCTCAGTATGATTCTTAAGAGTCCTTTTTACCGCTTCCCCCGCTCGCTTGTTTTTCGCTTTTTTTTCGTCCGCTTTTTTTGCTTTTTTTTTACGGAAATTCATGATTTTTGACGTTGTAATTTTCAGCAAGAGTAAGATATTTTAATTATTTGACTATAATAACGATAGTGCCATTCTCTTTCTTGTTAGTTGGAGTTACACATTCTTTTCAAGTGATTTGATGAATTGACGCGCAATTACATTGAGAAACGAAAATGAACGAAACGTATTCATTGTAGATAGAAGTTTTATATCATATTAGTTTATTTGATAAAATTTTGTTTATTTGGAATATAATGGACGCTGAATCAAGACATTTATAGCTTTTCTTTATGATTTTTTCCGTGAAAACTCAAGGAATTTCAAGAAATTCTAGAACTCCAATAAACAAGTAAAACATTCAACCTATCTTTTATTAGAATTGAATGGAATAATGTGAATTTTAGCGTCAAAGTTCCATCGCCGACGGGTTTTCATGTAAACTGAGTTCGTAAGTTATTTATAGTAAATTACACTAAAATAAAAATTAAAACGTGTAACTCCAACTTACAAGAAAGAGAATGGAACTATCGTTATTCATAATCAATTATTTTAAATATCTTACTGTTGCTGAAAATTAAAACGTCAAAAATCATGAATTTGCGTAAAACGTGTAATAGGAGTCTTAACAACATCCTTACGGATCAAACAGGTTTTTTATTACACGCTGTATATAAACAAACTAGCTTCCGCCATTGGCTTCGGCCGCGTGATATCTTTATAAATTATAGCCTATGTTACTCAGTGATAATAAAACATTCTACTGGTGAAAGAATTTTAAAAATCGGTCCAGTAGTTTTTGAGTTTTTTCATTACAAACAAATATACATACAAAAAATATAATCTTTTCTCTTTATAATATTAGTTTAAACAAGAAGAAAAGAACAGAAAAATACGTACAAAGGTGATGCTTATTTTTAAAGAAATCTCTTCCAGCATACCTGCGATAGGAAATTAGATAAACAGATGTAGACACAGAAACGTAAAATAAATAAAAATACTGAACTGTTTTTTATTTTATTTATTTTAATTTCGCTCTACTATACTCTACAAAAAACAGTGGCACTCCGGGAGTGCCGACAGAAGTGAAAACTTGAACAAGTTTATTTTGAAGGAAATACTTTTAATGAGGTGTCGGTAACGGTAACGGTAACAGTGTCGTGGGTTTAATTGTTTTTTCCCATCTCAAAAATGCCCAACGCACCTAAAGAAGTTTTCACTTAAAAAAAATGCACCTTCTCGCTCGAAATGAAAACTGGTATCTATATTGACTTTAATCAAAGTTAAGGTACTTTAATTTTTATTTATTGAACCCTCCGTTTTAGTTTACAACTCATATGGGAACAAGACACCTGAAGAAAGGAAGCACCTAATTAAAAGTTTTAAATAGCGTGACTTTGGCAAGGACATTCGATATCAAAGTTAAATAGTTTACCTTTAAATGCTGTCTGATATTAAAATACTTCGTTATTTATTACAAAAGTAACAAAAAACCTCATTACTTATACCGTCAGCGTTACCACACACGACCAGAAAAATACATACTTTAATTTAATAGAGTGTGCGGTCTTTGCTAACAAGTTATACTACGATATACACACGGCTACACATCAAGCTATACATGTCCAGTTTATGCTGATCTCGCATTGTGTAGGATTTCCGTACAATGCGAGGTCAGCTTATACTGGACATGTATAGCTTGATGTGTAGCCGTTTGTACCTAATCGATGTTTATGAAATTAAAATAACCTGTACTAGTTTCTACAGTATTTCAGTAAGCTTAGTACCCACTACCTAGCTGGTCTAGTGGCCGCGCTACTGCTGAAAATGAGGTCCTACGTTCGATTCTTGGGTCGGGTAATTGTTATTGGGTTTTTCTGGATTTGGTCAGTTACAGCAGCTCGAAGTCTGGATTTATGCCCGCTTTTGACAAAAGGCTCGCCCCCTATTACATGGGACTTAAATACAACTGGCGAAATGTGGGTATACCTGTAGGTACCTCTGCCTTGCCCTTCGTCCCTTTTGGGCACTCAACCCCGCATGCAATCTTGCATAGGTATCTGCTGATTTTGACTGACCAATCTTTCTACCAAACTTTTCGTATGGTTCGTGGTGACAGAGAGAGATAGAAGAACTACAGTCGATCTATCGTCAATAACTAACGGTCTCAATCTGCCTAGCCTTTTCCCAACTATGTTAGGTTCGGCTTCCATTCTAACCCGATGCAGCTGAATATCAGTATTTTACATGGAGCGACTTCCTATCTGACCACCACAACCCAGTAACTGGGTAATACGATACCCCTTGGTAAGACTGGTTGTCAGACTTTCGGGCTTCTGACGACCCGTAACGACTGTCAAAGATCCACAAATGGCAGCTGGGACCAACGGCTTAACGTGCTTTCCGAGGTACGGAGGAATCTCGGTACCTATGTAAAGGGGGTCACCCATCCACAGACCAACCCCGGCAAGCGTAGCTTAACGTGCAACTGAGGAATTACTAACTCATCCAAAATAGTTCATTCCTCTAACTTCCCGACACATAATAAGTTCTTTTTTTTTTTTTTTTGCATTTAATTCTTTTTTTGTTATAATGTTTTTTATGTTATGCCCATTCCATCCACATTTACTAACTAAATGATTATGTTTACATACCATGTGGTGGGTACCCTGGTGATCCGCTATATAGGTTTTCCTAGTGTAGACTTCAGTGTCTCACAAACTATTGTCACAGTTTTTCAACTCTGTGTAAATTATAAGATGCCATTGTTTGTGAAGAGAAAATAAATTAATTGAATTTTAACGTGATGGATCGACCCGTGCGGCTGTTATTACTTAGCCACGAGCTCCTCAATAACTACCAGTCTATTCTCAAAAAAATCTCGCTGTTAACACTTAAGTGAAAGCAGCTGTCAATATTGTGCTCACCTTAGTTTTCACAGTGAGATTTTTGCAAAATAGACCGTCTTGTCTATGAAATAGCTCACCTTTATATTTTACCTACTTATGTTCCCGTAATGATGTTTACGCGGTAGATCAATAACCACACTATATTGAGCCTGATACTAGACAGAACTGTTGGTTGCTAGCCAGTAAATAAAAAATAAAATGTGAATATAGGAGTACGAATGGATTTATTTGGGAAGTAACAACTGAAATGGGAAACGGTGGGCTTTTCAGGGTAGAGCTAACTCAGAAAATTAGTCCTACAGGTGGTTGTCCTATAGGACTAATTAAAATTAAATTTAGAAGATGCAGATGATTTCTCTGAAGGGGAACAACCTGCACCTTGCAGGATTTAAATGAAGTCAATGATAGAGCTGTCCAGGTCTCGACATACAGGTCAGACAAAAGAGTCAAATCGACACATAATGAAGAAAAAGTCTTATAAATAAGGAATACAAAGTGTCAACAGTATCACACCTATTCTGATTCATAATTAGTTCTGGAAAATGACAAAGGTAAGACAGTATAGTTTCCTTAATATCGTTAGTTAAAGCCAAAGGTGTGTCGTTTGTAACCGGAGCATTGACTCGATTTGCCTAGAACTGAATACCCAAACAAAGTAGCGTGTTTCAAGGCTAACAACTTAAAATTCTAGTCTAGGTAACTATGAACTGAATAAGTCATAATTTAGTAATAAAACTAGTCTCTTTCTATTCATAATATTTTTTTCTCAATCATGCTTGAAAATTCGAACATTACTTTGACAACCTTCTTGGGAGTTTAATCGAAATTGCGGCGGTACTGGTCGAATACATGCCAGTGCCTAGCCGGCAATGTTTGTATGAAAACTCATATCTGTCATGTAATTTAAAAATGGAACGAACTGTTTACCTTAACACATGGCAACCAAGGAGGTAACTTATCAAAGATTTTATTTAAATTTTGGATTGGGCTTGCAAATAGAGCTGTTTAAAGTAGAGAAAAAACAAATGAACATATTAAAGCGTGGAAAATTATCGTCGTTCGTCATAGATTCTGGAATTTTTAAATAATTTACTCAATTTGAATTTCCGCCCATTATTTGAGAAAAGTACTATACAAGCCATGGCCCCAACCAGGGATAGATGGACTCACGTATGTGTACCTCGGCTTCGCCTCGCCTCACATTTTTACCCAAAAATTCAATGCCCCAGTTGCAGGCCGCGACAATAATGTACCTTAGACTTAAGTCAAAGCTGTTTTGTTTATAATTTTCCTATTACCTATTTTAAATAAACAACAAGGGAGACGGCTCTAAACAACTAGATTCCTACCGGCTTCTCTTCGGAAATTCGGAACAAAACCGCTCTATCGTCATTGAATAATCAAACTATAAGCATTTGATACACCATAAAATTAAAACATTACAAAACGCCTACATACATTACATTTTTTGTCTTAATATCCCAACAACAAAACACTTTGCGCTAAAATAACTCGTAGGCGCGTCCGGCTTATCGTGAATTCAATTTCTTTAGAAACTAAAGTCCATCATGACGTCACTTCGGTCACGTGGTACAGCGCTTTCTTAGCAGCCGGGTAAGCCAATCTGCAATGAGTTGCGATAGGGATAGTAGTAGAAAATACGCGCACGGGAGCGAGAAGAAATGATTGCTATTGCATTACCTCTTTCTGGCACACGCATTTGATTCAGTTGTTTTCGTTGAATTTCGTAATGCGTTCGGCTGGGAGTTCCTAAGCATTTCATAATTCAATAGACAATGTGTCGTGGTTTTTTGACGTAATCGCATTAGAACCATATTAATTTTCATTTTGTTTGCTCGGTTTCCTTGAATTCATTAGTTTATCATTACTAGTAGTAGTATTTGTTTGTAGTTATAGAACAGTGATTATTATGATTAAGATATTGTTTTTTAAACGTATTGAGTTTAGTGAATGTGAAAGTAAAGTACGTTATAATTAAGTATTTGGGGTAAATAGATAGTTTATTAGGTTGAAATTACTTATTTAGAGTAGATTTGAAAAGTAATTAGTAGGATTAGGAATGGCGGCTTGTTTATTGACAGATTATTTACTTTGTGAGCAAACATGCTTTTCAAGGTTAATTTTTGAAAATATGAAACACATAACTAAGTTAGGCCGTGCTCGCCTTAACTTAGTTATGTGTTTTTCAAATATTTGAATGTTTCCCTATACGATAAATATCAATGACTGACTGGCAGTCCTATATTAAATAAAATGTTTTGTACCTGTGTTTAAATTTCTTAGATTCTAGTAGTTCATGGAATAATGGGTTTTTTTACATTTTAATTTGACGAATTCATGAAAAAAGATATGCAGCTTGAAAAACATAATTGTAGCTGTTTTATGAGTTTGGAACTGGTAGGAATATAATTAATTTTCACTAATTTGCATGAAGCTCATAATAGAAAAGTAGATCGAAACAGGAATTTAATGAAATGGTTTATTGGCACCGTTATTTTGATAGGTAAACAACAAGT
This sequence comes from Omphaloscelis lunosa, assembly GCA_916610215.1. NCBI lineage: Eukaryota > Metazoa > Arthropoda > Insecta > Lepidoptera > Noctuidae > Omphaloscelis > Omphaloscelis lunosa. Next base: position 9,242,795 of record OU744247.1, read on the forward strand.
CACTTTTCGCGGCCACGACGAAAGTCCGAAGCAATATATATTTTTTGTTTCTCCGGCTTTCCTCTGTCGTTTTGCCACACCTCGCCACTGGTAGGTAATAATAAATGAACTGACACTGGATAAACTAGCACCAATTATTAAATTTAAAAAGTTGGCTTAAAACAGAATATATCTTCTATTTTTTTATTAATTCATTACTTTTACATCATTAAAATGTAGGATACCTACTCTTGTGATTCTAATAAGATAAAAGTCCCTATTTTAGGTATCGTAGTTTAGATTGTTAATAGATTTATTTGTAAGATCTTTAAACGCTAGAATGCAAATAAAGATATGAATATAAGTATATCCTATATTGCTAGCTAAGTAGTTTTACATAACTGTACTAAAGTCTGTCATTCTGTACTCTTGTCTATGCTCTTAAGGCGGGCCGAGCCCGAGCGCAGTAGGCATACAACGCTTACCCCAGCCCCCGCAACGAGTAGCGATACGTAACAAATTACGATGCGCGGGAAACGCGAGCGCCAAGCGCACCGCTCATGAGTTCACGACCTCGCGTAGGTAGTAAGTTGGGTCACATAACAGAGCAATGCAGTAGATCAACTTGAATTGGTTAATATAAGTTTATTTTATTTTGCTATTATGTATTTTTGAAGGTTATAGATAGATTAGGTACGTATTGATTAACTTGAACCTAATGAATAATAATTAAAAATAAATATAATAATAATAATAATAATTTCATTCAAAACGTCTAACGGGCCTCTGCGAGTTGCCTTCAGCCCCTCGTACGCCTTCCAAAGGTCCGGGACCCTAAGGTCCCGAGAAATGTCATAGACCCTATAGTAATAATAATAAATATATTACAATAATAATATATTTATTTACTCAAAAACGATTAAAAACAGTCTGATAAATGTAATTTACAATTTCTAAATACTTTTCCTCTTGTCAATAAACACTGAATAAAGTTATGCCTTGGATAACGTGTGTATAGCCAAACTAGCTAAATATATGTAGTTTTTATTTATTTATTTGTCATAATTTGATACAGTGTTTTTAGTAAGTAGTGTACTGCGCATAAACGAGCTTGTGCCGAAACGTTACCGAAAATAATAAATAATATTTTTTTAGGAAATGGTCATACTGTACATTTCTACACTATGGCACGAGTGTAAAAAAGTATAAATATTATTATTTGTTGTGTTGTGGTGGCTGTGGGATACATAGCTTACTTCTAAATGAACGCCTAAATATTATTGCACTGTTGAATTTTCAACCCTCACGTAGGAAATACGCGCTTTTATTTAGGCATTTACCTATTTAGATGTACGATAAGTGAAACCGGACATATCAGCAGTAAATAACAAATATTATAAGACTAGGCAAAGGCTCTTATTATACATATTGAGATTTTATTAGGACTTTGTAACCTTGTTGAAATATTACGCAGGCGCTCGGTACCTACCTTTTACCTATCAACTTCGTTTATGCAGTTTGTCCTGCGAGTCGCGTAAACACGTACAGTAGGCCGCACGTCATGTCAGTGGAACAAAACCAGTGTAAACTGGTCTCTTATTCTAATGAAACTCCGTATGTTGGGCCAGCTCAAGATTATAGTGTTATTTATCACTTACCACAGACGCGCGACGTGTGGTCGACTGTACAGTACCTACCTACGCTAATAAACATTATGAAAACCACCCGGACCAACTCAGCGCGGGATGAACTAACTACCTATTTGACATTTGAAAATAGTAAACCATTACAACATTAGTGCGCGTGGCGGCTTTATGCAATGCGATATAGGTTTCAAATTCACCTATTTACACACCTTGATGCGGTTGGTAAATCTATTCAGCGAGAAAAATATACCATTATAATTTTTGCGCGCGTGGCGTCTTTATTCACATTGTCATAGGGTTGAAATTCAACTGATTTACACACATATTTGCGTTTTGTAAATCTATTCGTTAGTAAAGTAAAATATAATACCTTTACATACAGGGTGTTTGGTGCATCGTGTGCCAAATTGAAATGGTCGACTGGGGGGGTCACCTGCTATCCTTTCAGACCCCTAAACACTTCTCATGCCCTGTGGATTTTTTTTCATCGACTTTTTATTGTTTTATTTAAAAAATACCCAAATTTTACAGTGAAGTACAAATTAAAAAAAAAGTGTATGTCGTAGACTCTGAATTTTTATTTTATTTAGCTGTGTATTGTATTACAGTTCTTTTAAATTCAAAACTAGTGACATTAACCATGTAGTTTTTTTTTTATTTACTCGCAAAGTTTCGGACTTCAATTAAAGCTGTCCATGTTACAGCTATTTACATGGCTATAAAAAAAAATACAAAAGCGACCGGGATCTTCCAACTCCCTCAGAAATTCTCTAGTCTATTCTCTTGCTAGTGATGTGCCACATGCCATAAAAATCTTTTTACAACTTTGTGAATTCGCTAGAATTGTGAATCGAGTCACAAAATACTAAATTCCAAATTATGATTTAAAAAAATATTTTTGCTTAAATGATACCTCAAAAACTCATTAAATCTGTTATCTCACTCTTATAAGGTAAAATCTGTCTTGTATCTCTCTGTTGGTTACTAGAAATAAAAAATAATTGCATTTTTAACATTTATTTAATAATTTTTACATATTCTGCCCAAACTGTTGGCCGCTATTGCGAATGCAGGCCCGACATATATTTCGTATTTCCACAGTTGTTGTACGAAGTCGTATTTCCTCCTTTATTTTATTGAACGCCGTTTCAATGCGTTGAAGTAGTACCTCCCTAGTTGGAACCTCCGTGGCGTATACCAGCTCTTTGGCACGTCCCCAGACATAAAAGTCTAGCGGAGTTAGGTCTGGGGAACGTGCCGGCCATGCAATAGGGCCATCGCGCGCGACCAATCCACGCATTGGGGAACACATCGTTGAGATATTCCCTCACAGTCAAACGCCAATGCACCCGCGCAAAAAGACAGAAATCTTTTCAAAGGAGGTTTAGTGTAAACGTTTGGGCAGGAGTGACTGGGAATCAGGTAGTTGGACCGCATTACCTGCCCGATAACCTCAATGGCGATAACTATTTGGAGTTCCTTCAAAAAGACCTGCCCGAATTAGTGTCCGAGGTGCCCGTATTTAATGAAAATGTGCCCAAAGTATTCCAGCATGACGGCTGTCCCGCGCATTGGCGTTTGACTGTGAGGGAATATCTCGACGATGTGTTCCCCAATGCGTGGATTGGTCGCGATGGCCCTATTGCATGGCCGGCACGTTCCCCAGACCTAACTCGATTTAAAAAAAAATGCAATTATTTTTTATTTCTAGTAACTAGAGAGAGATACAAGACAGATTTTACCTTATAAGAGTGAGATAACAGATTTAATGAGTTTTTGAGGTATCATTTAAGCAAAAGTATTTTTTTAAATCATAATTTGGAATTTAGTATTTTGTGACTCGATTCACAATTCTAGCGAATTCACAAAGTTGTAAAAAGATTTTTATGGCATGTGGCACATCACTATCAAGAGAATAGACTAGAGAATTTCTGAGGGAGTTGGAAGATCCCGGTCGCTTTTGTATTTTTTTTTATAGCCATGTAAATAGCTGTAACATGGACAGCTTTAATTGAAGTCCGAAACTTTGCGAGTAAATAAAAAAAAAACTACATGGTTAATATCACTAGTTTTGAATTTAAAAATACTGTAATACAATACACAGCTAAATAAAATAAAAATTCAGAGGCTACGACTTACACTTTTTTTTAAATTTGTACTTGACTGTAAAATTTGGGTATTTTTTTAATAAAACAATAAAAAGTCGATGAAAAAAAATCCACAGGGCATGAGAAGTATTTAGGGGTCTGAAAGGATAGCAGGTGACCTCCCCAGTCGACCATTTCAATTTGGCACACGATGCACCAAACACCCTGTATAATGTAGTACCTATATAATAATATTTTCAATTACCTTTTTTGTTTATTCAGCCTTCGTAGACCCAGCGATGACAACTATTTTTTTTTTTAGTTTTGCCCATTTTGTTTAAAAAAATATAACTAAAAGTATCTAATAAAAACTAACTATTTACAACTATTAAAAATTTTAACTATAATAATTACCTATCCTAATACCTAACCCAATTCCTTATCCAGATATCCTAATCCTAGTTACCTATTATAATTTACAATATGTTTTTTGGCTCAGCCGGTAATAAAACTTAGCGGGGGTGGCGGTCTTGCAAAAATTGGCATACGTCCGACCTCCAACACGTTCCGCTCGGGACTAAATGGCACGGGGCGAGCGCATGAAAAGATGAAAACGCTTGAATTTGGAATTAGTGGTATTGGTATTCTCATATTTCACATTATTTTGGCCAGTTTATATCACTTTTTTTACGACCTTTATTATGGTATAAGTTTTATTATTCAAAGCCTAATATAATTCAAATAAAAAAAATATTTGAACATAATTTAGACATGTTTTTGCGATTTAATTGGATGCAGTAAAGTGCAAGTAATCGTGTATCGCACGGCTGAAATATCTAGATCAAAGTGTGAAATATGTAATATGTTTTTTTCAAAATTTTAATCCGTGTTATCTACGAATAAAAGACAATAGAAAACGTCGTTTATACGGGTAACCCCGCCTTAACAGACCCCAGATCGCGAAGGAGACACAATAGTTAAACAATCTCTATGGTTCATATATGGGTCATGCGTGGGTCATGGGACTGAGAACTGGTATCTAATTGTGTAACACATTTTCGTAAATGATTAAGTAAGACTAATCTATTTCATTTTGACGGTTCAACAACATTCATTGCGCTATTTACGTGGTTGAGCAGATTTTTTTGCGAACGGATGAAGCAATGGATTCGCAATCTCTTTCAAAATGATTCAGATAGTGAGTGCGGGTTAAATCATAACATTTATTACTGCACGCGACTGCGTCCGCGTGAAATTTCTTGATCCCCCATCCCACTCCGTCGCATCGCCCTTCCAGCTTCGGTTTCGCTTAGCCTTCTTTCGGACTTTTTTCTTATTGCTCGGCTCCTAAAGGTTGTAGCATGATGTTACATAGCCTATATATAACCTTCCTCAAGAATTAGGCTATTAAATGCACAAAGAATTTTTCAAATCCGACGGGTAGTTCCCGTGATTAGCGCATTATTATCATTAGTATTAATAATATATTAGTATATAATGTATATATTTTTACAATAATACAACTATTCAAACTACTCTTTCATTAGGTATATTTTTTAAGTATAGTATACATACACACGTTACATCATAAAATTTATTTACATCCGTCACATTACACTCTCGGTCCAGTTGAAAACCAGCGTCGGGAACTTATAGTTGTCTGGCAATTTTGCTGAACTCGGCCTTTTTGGCGCAGCCGTGAGGTACACTTCCATGCTGTCTTACATCGCCCTTTACACATTTCATTTGTTTTTATGTTTTCTATCTGCTGTCTAATTATATTGTGTGCTTTATGGTCTGTTCTAAATATAAATCTATTTTCTTTCTTTCTTTTCTTTCTTACTACTTTTGTAACTTATACGGTATTATTACGAAATAAGATATATCGTTAGACCCAGGGTTATATAATTATAATATAGATTATCTTACGAACCAATGGAATGTGACAGCTTCGAAATATCCTCCACAATAAAAAACCCTTTTCAAGTCAACGTCATTGACACGATAATACCATTATCAGTGATCCCCAATTGATCTCATGTCATGCATTGTTTGGAAGTCGAAACGCGATATGTTTGTTTTTTTTAAATATCGCAGCATTATGGTGAGATAGGAGCCGTTTTGACCTCGCACAGGTCTTTATTATTTTTGTTGTTAGTTTGTTAGTTTAAAATGCTCCTTTTTATTTTATTTTTGGTTGCTGTTTGTATTTCCGGTGCGTGTCCCAAATAGAATATTTTTCTTTCTTTCTTTCTTTATACGTACGGTTAGCGACAAAAGTCGATTAAAACTGCTACACATAAATCATTTAAATTGATATCAAATTATTCAATTAATTACCAAAGAGTTAATTTACTTTTAATTCACATCACATTCCGGATTCTTTTACAATTTTTATTAAATATAGCTCAATAATTAAGATTTTAAAAACTGAATTGACGTTGTCGCTGACTGTATCATGCGTATGCGTCCATGATAATTGTAGAAGATAACATGTTTGTTGTAAAGTGCCACCAATCGTATAGTTTCGGTTTGTTTGGCTCTAGGGTTGTTATTTAGTAAAAGTACCTACTTATTAAGTAGTTATTATTTTATACTACATTTAGAAGTATGTATTTAAGTATATTCTCATATTGCATGATTATATTTAAATGAGTGAATAGTTAACTTTTTTATTTTATGTATTCTGTTTTCTCTTCTTCTCTTACACACGTTGTCTACATCTCTATTTCCTATCGGAGGTATACTGTAAGAGATTTCTTTAGAAATAAGCATCACCTTTGTACGTATTTTTCTGTTCCTTTCTTCTTGTCTGTTTATGTGTGTTCATAAACTGCTAAAAAAAACACTACATTTGAAAATCAGGTAGTGTAAAGGGTTTTTCAAACAGGCGCGACACGCGACGCGACACAAAGACACCGCTCGTCGCGCGACGAGCGGTGTCTTTGTGTCGCGTCGCGTCGCGTGTCGCGCCTGTTTGAAAGAGCCTTAAAGAAGTCCGAAAGGGAGATCGTGGCCTCCGGCAACATGGCAACTGAAGGGACACGGGTGGGTTTTAGTCAGTAAGAGTCTGAAACGCCCTCCCGCGGGAGAAGTTATTTGATAACTTCCCACCCAAAAAAAAAAGTAGTTCTATGTAGGTATTTCAATTTCCTTAAGGGGGATGCGCTGCGGTAGCCCGCGAAATTCAAATTTACTTACCATTTTTGCAATTTGCAGGTCAGTGTTAGATTTTATGTTGATCAAAATACGATTCGCGACCGTAACAAATGTGTATTTATAGAATTGAAGTAATTAAACTCATCGTAGATTCAACTGTCTAAGAAATAATTAATGTAAAATGTCACGATTTCATGAAATAGTCATTCAATAGAGTAATCTGAACTTATATGAGTTATTGATGATAATGGTTATAATTCTGAAAAAAACATATTTTTTACGGTCACAAATTATAATTTTGATCAACATACTACCTGGTAGCTACTGACATGCAAATTGCAAAAAAGTAAGAAATTTTGAATTTCGCTGGCTACCCTTTTACCTTAATGTCCTAGTTGTTTAATCACAAGTACAAAGGATTTTGAAAAATAGAATTACCACCAACTAGAAATCTGATCATAAGCTGTACGTAACTTCCACTGTGCAGTAAGTACCTCGGCTATCAGCTATCTGCCAGTGAAAGTCCCGTCAAAATCGATCCAACCGTTTCGGATGTTACCCGTGACAAAGACAGTTTTTAATTTTTTAATTTATAATTACCATTTATACTTTCTTATGCATTTAGTATATAGCTATTGTGTGATGTATGCATGTATTATATATATGTAAGTGTAGATATGTCATAAATGTAAACTTACCGGATTTCAAGTGTCGGGGTTTTAATTCAAAGTCACGTGCAGAATGAGAATATTCTAGTATTTTTAAATTTTTAAAAATAAAAAAAATATATTATATTTTATTCTCATTGGCATATCAGTCTTATCATAACGTACGTGTAGTTTTAGTTAATTTCAAATAAAAATGTTAGAAATCTTAAATCACGCTCTATCATAATCGCCCATTCGTCACTAATCTCAATGACATGTACTTTATATACGGCCAATTACATACGTTAATTAGCAAACCGAGGCTACAAAGTGTAGAACCTCCTTTGTGAATCACAGGGCGTGACGCCAATCCGTGTCATAACGGATTCCACAGTTTTACGGTAACATAGACACTATAATTACTAAAGGCTCCCGCATACAGGGCCGACGTAACAGCGCGACGCGACTATAGTATTAAAATTTCTATGAAAACTTCATGGGAATTATTCTACCTGAATCGCGTCGCAACTGTCTGCGTGAACCTTTATACTATCTATCATGTAGTAGATAAATTTTTGAGATAAGAAACAATGTACGAGTGTAGTACGATAATAACAGTGTGAGATAATGTTGTTATCTCAGATACGGCTACTTCCTTGATATTATTGAAAAAATTAAAAGATTGCTATAAAAAAGTGGTTTCGTGGAAAAAAAAGGTTACAAATGTGTTAATAAACTTTCTGTTTTAATTTTTCTGTCTTAAACTTTCTGTTTTTATTTTTTTTTCCACGAAACCACTTTTTTTTTTCAATAAAAAACTGACCGTCGGAACAGTGCTTCAAAGTTAATTTAAATATAATTAAAAAAGAGAAAATGCTACATATCTAGTAATAAGAATAGTATCTTTTATTATCACATTAGCATAGTTTTCTCTTCCCTTTTTTACTTGTACATACAATCACGAGCATAAACACATTACCACGGACAGTTCGGCAATATTGCACCTCCACGGCAAACTTATGAATCTGCAGTTTCCGTGAACTCGACATTTTGATGAAAAACTGTACCTAATGTGGTTCTTACTAGACACCGTGTAAAATTTACGAATTTTTATCTCTGACGGTTACAGAATTTTCTGTAACCGTCAGAGTACAGAATTTTCTGTAACCGTCAGAGAGAGTACTTGTTCGAATCTGAGTTTTATGTTAGTGCACCCATAAACTTACGAAATTTATATAGGGTGTGTGGGCGTAGTAAATTTAAAGTAAAAGAAGGTAATAGATATTTCTTCATACCCTGGCAAACTTACTAAAGTGGTACTTTCGTAAGTTCACCGAAGTTTCAATTGGATATTTTGAATATGTTAGTATTATTTGGTAACGAAAGTACTACTTTCGTAAGTTTGCCAGGGTATGAATAAATATCTATTAACTTTTATGTATGATGATGTAAAGTTACGAATGTGTATTTATTTCTGATCCTTGTAGAATATTGACACTTCGTTGATTATATTTTAAAAAAAAGTACCGCTTTGAAAACCAAATGTACTGCGGTACTTTTTTTACATGGTACAAAAAAAGTTATCTTTGATGTTTGATTTCAAAACGCTCCCCTGTAAAATGCATTTTGTGCAGATTCGCTAGTTTGTCGTAGAGGTGATGATATCTGATTTCATGATTCATCCATTAATATCTGTCGTGAAAATAAGTAACATCGAAGGAACACCAAAACTATCTGACAAGACAAGCTACTCCAGAATATGGGATGCTGCATCTGCTTCAAAAAAATGTTTAACCTCTTAGAATGGAATATTTCTGGGAAGATAGTTAATTGATTCAGGCGTGACCTTGCGGAAATCCATTACAAAATGATGATGTGGATATATTTAGTAACCTGGAACAGGTTACTAAATATATCTAGAAATAACTTAGCTATTTCTAAAGAGTCTTAAAAAGACCCTGGAAGAAATCGACACGTGTTTCACCTCTCAACGAGGCATCTTCAGGATGACGATTGACTTGTCACGAACTCGAACACGGCGTGTTGCCACACCAAGCACCGAGCGCAGACGAGCTCTCTGCGCTAATAGCTAAGCGGAACAGGTTACTAAATATATCCACATCATCATTTTATTTCTGGGAATGTCATGTGTTATAAATATTTGCCTACTCAGTTAAATTCAGAAGAATGAATTACCTCGTTGAGATCAAAAATATCTGTCATCATTTTGGCAGCATAAAAACCTGCTGTCCATATAGTAATATAGTACCTGGGCGACCGAGCTCTGCTCTGGTGGAAATAGAATGATAGTATTTACTAATTCCATGCTACCATGTCATTATTCTATGACATTAATCTTGTTCGAAACTTTGGGCGGCCGAGCTCTGCTCGGGTGAAAATACGGAAAAACGGATTGTCCCAGATATGAGACCTAGATCGATTTTTCGCCCCCATAAACCTCTATATTGCAACTTTCATCGAAATAATTATGGCCGTTTTCGAGAAAGTGATTACAAATAAAATTTTGAAATATTGCACATTTAATAGTAAAGGATTTGTGCTCGTAATGAAATAATCCTAGACGTACAGCAGGATTATGTCTGTCAGCATATTTGGTAGTTAACTTCTCATGTGGGTTGAACTGTCAGGAGTACTCCGCATATATGTCAGCGATTTTAGCACAACTTGCAATGCAAATTGATGCAGATTTCACAATAGAGACATATTATTCAGCATTTATCAGAATGGTGTGGTTATATTAAAGAGTGTGGTACTGACCATCAAACTGCAAAATTTTCTCCATAGGACCAACGTCGTAATCACGAAAAAGTAATTAGCCGTTCCATAATTTGGTTCGAGTAGGTACTGAAGTTTTGTTTCCTGATTCAAAATTATAGTGAAACAGAATCCATTTTAATATAGGTATGTATGTAATTAAGTTCAACAATATCACAAATCATCACAACCTCTCATTGACCTTCATCCACACACCAAACATCAACACATTAAACACACACACACACTCTTTATACTTCACATTCACACAAATGTAGAACGACAAACAATTGTTTTCATAATTTTTACTTCTCTTTTTTTATCTTGTATTTAATAACTATTTTAATAATAAATTTAGTACCTATTTTAATAATGAATGTAAGTACTATTTTGCTATTTAAATTATAATTTTTTGTTTGTCTAGTAAATTCAAATGATGTTATTGCATATAATCCAGAACTTACTGATTCAGAAAAGACAGCGCAGGAGTCAGGGCTGCACTTTAATTGTACACATTTTTTATGCCAATAAAGAATTTTATTTATTATTTTGTATGGGACAGTTGATATTTTTTTATCGATTGCGATGTTGGTCCCAGGGAAAAAAATGTTCAGAGTGATGGTGTATATGCTGCATAAAGGAATCATGAACTGTTAGTGGGTCTACATGGCATGGGCAATCAAAAACACGTAGATACCTGCAAGTTATTTGCCAAACATGTAAACAAACACGAGTTTTAGGAAAAACAACTGTTATATCTATACATAAGGTTCAGTTTGCGCTAAAACTTCATATTTTTTTAATGACTTTTTCAACAGTACTTGTCAGTCTAAAATCAACTTTATTAACACATATATAAAGTTGATGTCTGTTTAAATGGAAGTAACATCAATTGGAAACAAGGTTATCATTCTTTTTTTTTTAGGTTTGTTATCTTACGCGTTTGAATGCCAAATCTCAAGACTATATACTTAATTATAAGTTATCAATTAAAACCTTTTTATTATTTTTGTCGAGACTAATCACTTGATATCTATGTACCTTTTTATTGATAAACAGGGCTGTATGTTTTTTAGACCTTGTCACGTCAGTCATGTCATGTCATACATGTATGGTTTCTTGATTCACATTTAAACGTTGTTTCCATACTAATAACATGTTGAGCGCGATTTATATTGTGTTTTACATTCTTACCTGCGATTATAAATACATTTGTTATGAGTTTTTATGAAGGGTCTCGCAAACATTAGACCGTGCATATATATATTCAAAGAGCTAATAATGTAGATTTCTACATGCAACGTTAAAGTCGAATTCCTGTCTTTGCACCTTTAGAGCCATATGTACCATCGGGGTAACGCATATCTAAGCAATTTGAATATAAAATGCTTTTTTTTTCGTAGATAAGGGATCTATAGCGGCCGAGCGCTGCAAGCAAGAATAGTCCTTACAGTGTATATGCGTTTCTTCGATAGTACTTACACGGTTACAAGAGTTATTTCTTTATTTATTAATACTAGCTTCTGCCCGCGACTTTGTTCGCGTGGCAGTTGATACAATACTGGCCATATTACTCGCTGATAATGTAGCTACCATAGGTGAAAGAATTTTTAAAATGGGTTAGGTATTTTTTGAGTTTATCTATTACAAACAAACATACACAAAAAAAAGTGGTGGCACTAAGGGAGTGCTGACAGAAGTGAAAACTTGAACAAGATCACCTTGGTGGAATAAAAATACTTGTATAGGACATTGGTCCGTGACCTTATCTAAATAAAAAGCACAATCGCGTTTACAAAAAAAAAAAACTTCCGATACCTTTAAAGTCAAAAATACTTGCATAGAACATTGATCCATAACGTAATATAAATAAAGAGCACAATCGCGTTTACAAAAATGAGGTGTCATTGATTTCGCGACACTGTGTGTCGCGAAATCAATGGTTTAGTCCCATCTCAAAAAAGCTCAACGTGCCTAAAGAAGTTTTCACTTCAAAAATCTCTTTATGATATTAGTTTAGAAAACCATTATGCACAAGTAAAAAATACTGGAAAATGGCGGACTTAATGCTTGGGGCATTTTCTACTAGTCAACCTTAGATTGATGCAGAGAGGCAACAGAGGGATAGATAGCACGAAAATCACTATAAATTACCCAGTCCCATCCTTGATGTCCTCCCTCCGGTTGACGCCCTAAGCCGAGGTTCGTACCCCACTGGGGGTGCCCTTAGCGGGCGTTCACCTAGTTTTAATTAGCATAGTTGAATAACCCCTGGTTGGAGGTTTTAAGTGTAGTAGCTTAAGGCACCCACAGGAAAGTCCAGTTAAGTAGTAATGATCTCAGATGCTAATTACGAGATAGGGGTTCTCGAAAAAAAAAAAAAAAACCTATTAAGTACAAGAATAAATGCTAATACATAGATACATATTACATACATCATTATCATCTGTCTAGCCTTTTACCAACTATGTTGGTGTCGGTGTCCAGTTTAACCGGATGCAGCTGAATACCAGCATTTTACATGGAGTGACTGCATATCTGACCTCCACAACCCAGTTACTGCGTAACACGATACCCCTTAGTAAGACTGATTCTCAGACTTTCGAGCTTCTGAATACCCGTAACGACTCTCGAAGATCTATGATAATAAAGATATCTATACTAATATTATAAAGAGGAAAGATTTGTATTTTTGTATGTAACGAATAAACTTAAAAACTACTGGACCGATTTGCAAAATTCTTTCAGCAATGGATAGCTACATTATCAGCGAGTAACATAGGCTATATTTTACGTACTCCCACGGGAACAGGAACTACGCGGGTGAAACTGCGTGACGTCCGCTAGTAATACATAAATCTAAACAAAATAAATATTTACAGGGCAATGGTCATCAAAACTTCCAAGAAGAAAATTCAGATGTAATTTGCACTGAATTCTTGATTTAAATTAGCACACAAATGATATAATATTATCTTGTGCCGAAACATTATCTAAATGACATTGACGCAATCGCAAACATTGACAACTTCCTTTTCTTATGACTTGCATTTTATCTTTATAAATCTTTGATAATGCTGTGAATCATAATATAAGATAGCCATCGTAATAATATTTTACGTCACGACATTCCAATCCCTGTAATGATCCACGTTTGAGGACTGACTCCCAAAATACAAGCCCTGGCTTAGTTTGGGTATCAGTTTCAGTACCTAAAGCAAAAATGAATAAATCTGTACCATCTAAGTATCCAATTCATGTGAATGCTCTCATTTTGTGAAAATAAACTTTTTTCTTGTCTCTGCCTCGTTTCTTATTCTACGCAAAGGAAAGACAACATACTTATATTGCATTCCAATACACGTAAGTATATCGTCTGTTTAACATAGCAATAGCACAGTGAACTACTTGCAGTAGTTCAATGGGAGCGTTTTCGCAGAGCAATCGTGCAGTCGGGGAGCTTATGTTCTAAACTGCTGTACTGCAGTTCGTAATCTAAGTAGGTATAATAACAGTCAAGGAAATTATTTGTTTATAAAAGTGACAGACTATGCCAATTTGTCGTGTTTTAGCCATTTGAATTTACGCAAAATTTAAACTGGTTGTCAATTTGCACCCTACCAAAAATTTGAGAAAAAATTCATTTCTCAGGTCCTGTGAAATATATGACTATTGAACTACTGTAAGCAGGTCCACTGTGGCAATAGCACCGCTTATGCCTAGACTCACGATTCGTGACGTATGAATTTTTAATGACTGCGGCTGCATACATGATTTTTTCTCCCTCTTCTCATTCACACATGCTAATAGCCCGTAGCACACAGCTTTGCTCGTGTAAATTAAGGGCTTTATTACTACTGAAGGGCTTGTGGCTAAGCAAAATAGCCGCACGGGTCGATCGATCAGGTCAAGCTACACTTGCCGCGGTTGGTCCGTGGATGGGTGACCATCTTTACATATCAAGACCCCTCCGTGCCTCGGAAAGTACGTTAAGCCGTTCATCCCGGCTGACATTTGTAGATCTTTAACAGTCCTTACGAGTAATTAGAAACCCAAAAGTCTGACAACCAGTCTTACCTAGGGGTATTGTGTTACCTAGTGACTAGGTTGTGGAAGTCAGATAGGCAGTCGCTCCATGTAAAATACTGGTATTCAGCTGCAGACTAAAAGCCGACGTCAACGTGGTTGGGAAAAGGCTGATGTGGTAGGCAGATGATGATTACGACTGAAACCCTTCAGAGGTTGTATAGGGCTGCGTTGCGTTGAAATTGTTGAAAAGATATAAAGCGCTATACAAGTGAGCGAAAGATAGTAATGTATAAGTGTGTGAAAGATACAAAGCGCACTTATACAGGTTTAAATTAAGTTAGATATCGATATCCGTCACGTCTCAGTTTTGCTAGCTAATTTAAGTTGACCCTGTATTGTGTTAAATACTGGTGAAATCTATAGTTTTCTCGAAGGTCGATTGAGAGAGATAAAACCATTTTCAAGAAATTTTGCGATAGGATTTGCTGATGATTTTATTCTATTAATATTTGCAGGCCACTGTCTAACTCTAAAGGTGCTCCCTCACCGGGAGCATTCACCTGTAATGTAACATTCAGAATCGAGCATTACATCCGTGAGGGAGGAGAACTGAGCATTACAGTGCGCAACCTGTAATGATACAATTCGAGCATTACAACAGTGAGGGAGGGGAACCGAGCATTGCAGTGCGCAATGTCTGTAATACTTAATCTGAAATATTACATTACAGGCAAATGCTCGTCAATCAGGGAATTCGAATTTGTAACGTTACATTATAGGCGAATGCTTCGGGTGAGCACCTCAAGGCATTTTACGTATTGGTCTGTTTTTATTATTTTTAACATCTCTTGCATACTGACAATTTGTGTTGTGTACTCATGTTTGAGTAGATAAATGAATATTCTTGATACTTGCAAAGTAACTGATAGAAGTTCTTATAAAAAATCCTAATTTAGTTGTGCACTAATTCAAAACTGGCAAAAAATACGGTAAAATCCAAGCAAAATGTTAAAACCGTTTCAGCAATATACATTGCATTGACTATATGTAGAGATGCAGCGAAGGGCTAAAGTTGATCTGCAATATTTTTAGCACGATTTCGGAATAGAACTCTCAGGGATTGCTCAAGAATAAGTGTATTGTTTAAAAGCGGAAGCATTATTAATAGCATTTAATAAAACATCACGTAACCACGTACTGTTATTGTTGTTAAGGGATTAGTAAGCTTTAAATGCATTATTATTAATTATGTTATTGGATTGTGCAACTAGGAATGTAAATAAATTACATTGCTGGCAGCATCTTGATGTAATACTCTTTGTAGTTGTTGATTTGATTAAGAGCGAGCATTGTGAAAGTTGACAACGTCGTAGTTGTCAAATATTTCCCTGTTTTGATTAATTTGGCAATATGACTGTATCGATATATGAAATATGGCTGACTAGTAAACTTAAATATTGACTATGAAATGATATAATTAATATTTAGTTTTACAAGGAAAAAAAATATTAGGAAACTTTCCAAGTGCCCTTTTTACGACTTTTTTTTTTTTTTTTGAGGGTGGGAAATCATCAAATAACTTCTCCCGCTCTGGGCGGAGCGGGAGGGCGTATCAGACTCTTACTGACTAAAACCCACCCGTGTTCCTTCGGTTGCCCTGTTGCCGGGGGCCACGATCTCCCTTTCGGTTTTCTTCGCAGCCCCGGCAGGCATCGGCCCTAGTGGACCCCTTCAAATCTGCTGACATCTCTTTGAGGCGCGCGTGGAACACAACGCGCCGTCGACCCGGGCCTGGTTCTTATCGGACGGTGAGCCACCCATTGCTCACCGCTCGCAAGCCCGCGCCTACGGTGGCCGGAAATCGCCCCGCGATTCCCGACGCCCTGGGCGTCTCCTCCTGCGGCGGTTAGGGGCGTGAGGGCGCGAAATTTGCCTTTCCCTCACGCGTTCCGCCTCCTCCTTCGCGAGCATTACAGCTTCGCAGAAGGAGGTGACGGCCTCCCATTTCCTCTCGCTCCGTACCATGGCCTGAACCAGGGCCGGACGCGAGAGATCACCGCCGCCGATCGCCTCCACGAGGACACGGCGATGCTCCGCCCAAGCTGGGCAGACCTCCACCGTATGCTCCACCGTGTCCTCCGGGCGATCCACACAATGGTGACACCCGGGCGTTTCCTCCCGCCTTATCCTGTGCAGGAACCTCCCGAAACAGCCGTGTCCGGTGAGGACCTGCGTCAGGCGGAAGGTGAGGACGCCGTGGCGCCTCTCTAGCCACTCCTCAAAGAGGGGTCTTATCGCCGCAATTGTGGCGTGCCCAGCGCTGGGTTGCGACAATCGCACTCTCCATGACGCCATGAGATCCCGCCGGAGCTCCGTCCGCTGTGCCGCGATTTCTCGCGGCAGCGGAGTTAAGCCCCGGCGTTTCGCCTCCTCGCGCCACTCCCAAATGTGCGCGAGTCCTTTTTACGCCTAAAATGGTTACAACATCAAATTATTTGTTATGATTGCAATTCATTATTAATATTCTAGTTCAGTAGTTAGCGATATTTCAAATTTCCATACAGTAATATTGCCAAATTCATCAAAACAGGTAAATATTTGACATCTATTTGCGACGTTGCAAACTTTTAGAATAAACGCTCTTAAGATATTATATATATAAGTAAATATAAATCAATGTTTGTATGTTTGTTTGGCCTCTATGGACTCCGAAAGACCTATTTTGATGAAAGTTTGGTACGGTGTTCTGAAGACGCTCGCAAGGGTTTCAAGCTCAAAAAAACTGTATTTAAATAAAATAAGTGGCATTGCAATGGTGCAACTAGTAATAAATTATAATGGTTGGTATGGAAATAGGTGCTGTAAGTAAATCGATTGCAATTATGTTTATCAAGCTTGATTGAAGGATTAATCAAGCACTTCATTTTCACAGAGAGGTGGCGAGGCGACCTGGATGCGCACCGCATGGGTTAGATTGAGGTGGCTCTGGAAAAGGATGACTGGAAGGATTTGGGGGAGGCCTCTTCTCAGAAGTGGGACTGTGTGGACTAATTAAAAAAGAAAAACTACATCATATGTGGGTGTGTACCTTTGTCAAACCCTTCTGGAAAAAAAGGAGTAATGTTTTGTTTATCATTAAAATAATTTTGAATATAAATTTGCTAACCCAGAGAGGGCTGATCGATGGAAGAGGCGTGCCCATCTTAATTTTTAAATGAACCACGGCATTATTAATGACATGCAAAAATAAATTGGATTTTTTAAGCATACTTTAATTTAAAAACGTCATATACTTCATCCATCAACAGTTTTGCATGCATGAACGTAGGTATATTAGACAGAAGAATGCAGTAAATTGGTTCAATCAATCTACACTCGACCGCAATCGATTTGATAGGAATGATTGTTCCTCTCAATTTATTTGTCCCATAAACGTACTCATAAAATATATCATACGATGTTGGTTCTCCGTAGAATATGGTTGTTATGTTAAGGCAACGATAACCGACTTTTAATGATTTTATACTGAAAATCACGTCTAAACGAGTCGCGTTAATGATTTGAAAAAAATATATGTTAAACAAAATATATGTTAAATTAGAGCATTTTCTTAATAACTTGATATAGAAATATTTTAGATTATTTTTATATTTCATAGTGAAATTAATTTGTAAAGATATGTCTAACGCGGATAAAAAACTGAGAATTACGCAAAATTTGTCAAGCATATTTTTCTGAAACCTTCACCCTTTTAAATATAATTTAATTATTGATCTTTTAGTATACGTGTTTTATTAAAATACCTTTTGTTTTATGTATAAAAAAAAAATATAATGCGTTTAATTTGGGACAGCGCTCCTTGATGGTTAAGTCCTATTACTGGCTGGACGTTTGACGCGTTGCGTGAGCTCAGTACAGAACACGCAAGCTAACCACTCAAGGTCACTGACATATATATATCTGCATTTTAAGGGATTTATTTGATCTACAAAAGGGATCCCGTAGAATTTCAGTGATGGTTCCCGAGTAGGTAAAGTATTTGAAAAAAGAAAAGTGGGGAACAATGTATCCTTCTATTGAGAATTAAATCTTATTGGTCTTTAAGTATAAGATCGTCAAAGCCTTAAGGATACTAGCAGGTAGGTAAAAAATCTACCTAGCCTTTTCCCAACTATGTTGGGGTTGGCTTCCAGTCTAACTGGATGTAGCTGAATATCAGTATTTTACATGGAGCGATTGCATATCTGACGTCCAAATCACAGTAACTGGGTAATACGAAACCCCTCGGTAAGACTGGTTATCAGACTTTCGGGCTTCTGACGACCCGTAATGACTGTCCAAGATCCACGAATGAGAGCCGAAACGAACGGCTTAAAGTGCTTTCCGAGGCGCAGAGGAGTCTCGGTATGTAAAGATGGTCACCGATCCACGGACAAACCGCGGCAAGCGTAGATTAACCTGATGGATAGACCCGTGCGGCTGTTATTGCTTAGCCACGACCTCCATTATCATTTATTATTCAATATTGTCACGATTACGTGGTCTTCACATCACTATTATTAACACAATAAATATATCCATATATATTTATCTAGAACTGACTCGACTGCCTCGTTGGTCTAGTGGTCGCAAGCGCTACTGCTGAGCATGAGGTCCTGGGTTCGATTCCCAGATCGGGCAAAGTGTTATTGGGTTTTTCTATCTGAAATTTCTCAGTAGTAGCCTGAAGTCTGGATTTGTGCCCGGTTGATGGCAATAGGCTCGCTCCCTAATACATGGGACTTAAAACATAACTGGCGAAATGTGGGTGAACCTGCTACAGAGACATCTCTGCCCAACCCTTCGGGGAAACAAGGCGTGATGTTATGTTATTTATCTAGAAATATGTATTTTATGTTCAGTTTTATTCTGATTTGAGCTTTGTACTGTGACTACCACCTACTAAAGTACTGACCTATATAACCCTCTAAAATTCAGCAACTATAACAGTTGCATTTCGTTACCGAGAAATAGAACAAAATGCAACGAACTGGTTATCTTTCTATTTTCACTGACTTTTAGAGCGTGACGATAATTTAATAACTGTGTTATGAATCCAAGTCAATATCAGTTATATTGCATTTTCGCTCTGTTTTGTAAGTCCGATCCAAGGCCTTACTTAATTAATTAATTCTATGTATCGAACATTCCCTATAGACTGGTTTAATCATTTGATTGGTATCGACCGGTAGAATATCACGAAGGGATATAATAAGGTGATTGATAATAATGATTAATTAATATCTATTGCGATCTCTAATAAATTAGCGGTGGCTGATAATATTAACTATTAATTTATGTTTGTTATAAATGAGTTGGGCATTAGGTTAATTGATTGTTATAAATGATAAGAAATTGGCATTGTTTATTTTTTATTAATTTACAGATTTGTCACAATCATTCTTAAGGAGTAGGTAAGAATATTGAGGGCATTTGCTGTTATAGTAATAAATGGCTCATTAATATTTAAATTTCAGTTATAGCCACACATGTGGCCGTGGTAATCTGAATTAATACCTAACTGTGTTATTTTCAGTAAATATAATTAAGGAAAAGAAATTACATAAACTTGTATTATAAAGAGAAAAGATTTGATTTTTTGTATGTTTTTTTGTTACGCTTTCACGGTAAAAGGGCTGAACAGATTTGGATGAAATTTGGCATATGGGTAGACTATTACTTGGATTAGGACATAGAATACTTTTTATCCCGATTTTCCTTTGAGATCGATACTTATGCGGGTGACACCGCCGTGCGCTGATAGTAGAAATTATAAGCATACATAGAAAATATAAGACCGTACGTTTTAACTGTACCACGCCCTTTATAATCTTGATTGTCATGTTTATTACGACAATTCTGTAGTTTTAACAAGTTTGAATATTACGAAGCCGTTTGTAGATAATGATTAGAAAAGTTTTCTTACGTTTTATGTTTTAACATGTTTCACGATTTTCATTTTGTTATCATAAGTTATGATTTAAATGTCGGCACTAAAGCTATATAATTTTATTCGTCGACAGTCGTGGAATGTTTGTAAAATTACCATTGTTCTTGAACGAGTCTATCAAAGACTCCAAAGACCAGTTTTATGGTTCCGTACGTCCGAATGAAAAAGGGAACCTTTAATGGATCACTTGTGTGTCTTTCTGTGTGTCACAGCCAATTTGCTTCGAATCTAATGGACCGATTATGTTGAAATTTGGTACACATATGTATTTCTGTCACCTAAACACGGACGTGTAATGTAAATAAATGGATTTAGAATAAGCGGTCACTTTTGCGCGGCAACTGGAAAATTAAAAAAAAAAAGTTTTGCAAACTGTACTGTGTAACATATATTATAAATGAAAAGGCTTACTGCGAGGGTCTCAAACATATTTTTTAAATAATATTAAAATTAATAGTATTATAGTTATTTAAGAAAATAGATGAACATTTACCATCCCACCCTTATCTCCGAAACCACTGAGCCGAAAATTAAAAACAAAAATACAGAAAATAGTTCAATACTTATAGATTGCACGAAAACTTAAAAGATTAAAAAAAATAATATGGCAAATCCCTCAATATTACTCGTACAAACTTACATTTACAGTTGGAATGTGTGTGACAACAAGTTTTTTAACTACAATGTTAAAAGTTTGTTCTTGGAATAAATTCATTCCAACTACGGAACCCTTAATTGTGTGAGGTCCGACACGCACTTGGCCGGTTTTTATTATTAAGATACATATTCTAGAATTAAAATAATGAAATAAGAACCTCTTTCATTCACTGCCATTGAACTCCAACGATAAGATTTTAAATTACTGTGTCATCTCAATTTAAATGACCGGAGCCATCTAATTTACTACCATATTAAGTACGTAGTTTACAGAGATTGTCCATACTTTATAGTTCACGAACATGATTCAAGTCTGGATTCCTTGTACTGGTTACTCGCTACGACTCGCTTCTTGTTGTGCAAAGGGACCGGTTATTAAAGTGATGAAACCGTACGAGCTCCCTGGACCGGTTAATTATATGTGCATTCCGTTATAAATGTTGGTATAAGATGAACGCTACATTTATACTTTTATTTATATGTGTATGTTTTATTTATGAGCGTGTAAACATGTAGGGTTATTATTGTGAAATTGTAGCGGCATCTACATCGCCACATGCGAACTACGCATCAAAGACATGACGTCACACAAATCCTGCATCGCGCAATTAGAGTTTACCGCGCGAACACAATATACCTATATAACTTCCCCTACCTATATCAATTATTGGGCAGTTGTCTGCCAGACACGACACCTATGTGGTCAGAGGATCCTCCCTTTTATATATGTAGAGGATTAGTGAACTTTACACCCTGTTCATCATACCTATAGAAAGTAGTTAATTGATTCAGGCGTGACCTTGCGGAAATCTATTATAAAATACAATTGACGTAGATATATGTAGTAGTCATAAAAAATCCTGTGAGAAAGCGACTCATGTTTCACCTCTCAACAAGGCATCCTAAGGATGACGATTGACTTGTCGCGAACCCGAACATGGCGAAGTGCCACGCCGAGCGCCGGACGCAGAGAGCCAAAGTAAACAGCGGGATTCTTTTCGATTGGCAGTCCGCCAGTCAATAAAGAAGATATTTCACTCTTCCTTATACACTGCTTTAATTTGAATGCAGGATTTATAAGTCCGGAGAACTTGTAATTTATTCCATCGGAATAACATCAATTATCCACAAGTGCTGATTACGTTATGACCTTGATTATTTTAATATAAAAAAAAACAACTCAGCTTCGCATAATGGGCGATCTTTTGCTTCAGTCATCTATTGTTAGCTCCTCTTTAAAAAACAGTCAACTTCAAGTCGTTTTGAAATGCCGAAAAATTCCTAAACTACTGATTAATTGACGAGAATTAAATTATACTATTACTAAGTATACTCGCAACCGGCGGCGGCTTCCGTGTATGAATAAATCCATGAACGTAAACGAAGCAAAAGAAGTATGTAAGGATCGTAGCAGATGGCGTACGATTGTTTCCTGCTTACCCCTATCTGCCTACCCTCTGGGAAGAAGGCTTGATTTATGTATGTTAAAAAAATTATTGTCTCGTAGTTAAAGCAATGGCACGTAAAATTTAATCGGAGAGGCAACCGGATGGCGAATGATAATCTGGGTCTTGAAGTGATACTGAACCCTCCGTACCGTTCGAATGGACAAGGGCGGAGATATGGGGGATGGAGGCAAAACATTTTTTTTTGTCGTGGTATACAAAATTTAAGCTCTAATGAATGGAATTTGTGTGTATCAATACCATCCGGTTGCCACCCCCAACATCGTTATAATTGATATAATGTATACAATTCTTGAAACTCATTACTGATGATTTATCACCGAAAGTGAGGGTGAATTTTATCAAAACCAGAGGGCATTGATACACACAAATTCCTTGCACTTTTTAGAGCTTAAATTTTCAATGACATGTCAAAAAAAAAAGTTTTCCCCCATCCCCCATATCTCCGCCCCCGTCCATTTGAGGTCCATTCGTACGGTACGAGGGGGTTCGGTATCACTTTAAGACCAGATTATCAATCGTCATCCGGTTGCCTCTCCGATTAAATTTTACGTGCCATTGCCTTGAATATTGGTGACCTGACTCATTGGTCTAGTGGTTGCGAGTGGGACTGCTAATCATGAAGTCGTACGTTTGATTTTCTGATTGGGCAGTGTTATTGGGTTATTAAAATAAGCCTGTCAACTAAGAAATGACCAGTCCCTACTAATGGCGCCCGTTCACGAACATAACGCATGGATCAGCACCATTTAGCTCAACCATTTTGAAGGGAGCTTAGGTACGAACGTACGTTGTGTAGGTACGTAAGTAATTATGTATGTAAACGTTTTAAAAATATGATGAACGGTTTGTGCGACTGTTTTGAACTCTATGATTCTGACACAGTCTTTACATGACGAGTTCTTTGTGAAGGTTAAATGTTAACAGTTGTACTAACTTAGCTATTTACTCGTTTTTTACACAATGGCGTTTTAATATTAATGATCTCTTTGAATGTGTTGTAACATAACATCACGCCTTGTTTCCCCGAAGGGCAGGGCAGGGGTGTCCCTGTAGCAGGTTCACCCACATTTCGCCAGTTATGTTTTAAGTCCCATGTAATAGGGGGCGAGCCTATTGCCATCAACCGGGCACAAATCCAAACTTCGGGCTGCTACTGAGAAATTTCAGATAGAAAAACCCAATAACACATTGCCCGACCCGGGAATCGAACCCAGGACCTCATGCTCAGCAGTAGCGCTTGCGACCACTAGACCAACGAGGCAGTTACTTAGGCAATGTGTTGTCTGTTGAAATATTATAATCTTGGTCGAATCTAGGGGTCTACTCTCTAAAGGACTTGTCACACTGGATGTGTTCTGCGCCCTACGATCCGGTCAACTCTAACATTTTTCCTATACTATTAAACGAGCAATATTTGTATTTATATTTGTACTTACGTTCTCGAAATCGGCTCTAACGAATTCGATGAAAGTTGCAATAGGGGTTTACGGGGGCGAAAAATCGATCTAGCTAGGCCTCATATCTGGGAAAATTAGTTTTCTCTATTTTCACAGCCTCGAGAATGTGATACAATGACGATATGTTTATTTATATTTTCACCCGAGCAGAGCTCGGCCGACCAGGTACTGTTATGTTATGTTCGATTTGACCGGACCGTAGGACGCAGAACGCATCCAGTTTGACAAGTCCTTAAGTTCGTCAAAACAAGTGCCAAAATATTTTTTTCGGACGGGTAAAAACATTATCGGTATTAGGGACGGCTGTCAAATCGTGTTGTCACCCATTCTTAGTTCGGATCCCGAACTAATCTTATGTTCGTAGGTGATACGGAGTAGGAAATGCACGTAACATCGACCAAAATTACGGATGCCCTGACTGAGCAGGAGTAGACCCCCTATTTTGCCTTTTGAGGTTTGTGATTGTGATAGATATAAATTCTACCTACATTTGTATAATTATCTTAATTTCGATACAGAGTCGAAATCGTACGTTTCAACATTGAAGCAAGAATCAAGTAATTCATACTTTTTTTTTTAGGGCATCTCATAGCTGACCTCTGAGGTCATGACTATTTAACCGGGCTTTCCTGTGGTTGCCTTAAGCTACTACACTCAAAGCCTCCAGTCAGGGGCAAACAAACTATGCTAATTAAAACTAGGCGAGCGCTCGCTAAGGGCACCCCCTGTGGGGTACGAACCTCGGCTTTGGGCGTCGCTGGGGGCAGGACATCAAGGATGGGACGGGCTGGATCAAATTTTTGATCGTGATTATTAATCGGGGAATTTAAAGCTACGTGCACAGCTGCAACAATTGCTGGCACCTCGTTTTCGAGTAAAGTTCGGGGTGAAATCATAACGTTCATTTAATTGATTTTTATCAACCGTAATTACAGTACAATCGGCATAGTGACTGCTCATTTTTCAGTTTTAATTTTAAACTTTAGAGTGGCATTAATAACTCGTTTTTTATCAAAATGATTTATAGTTTTTTCAATGTTACCATCGTAAATAGTCATAGGCAGCATTAATATTGTATCCTGTTGGTCTTCAATTAAAAAAAAAAAAAAAAACACGAATAGAAGCTCGTGCAGACTAGCGCGATATCGCGGGCGCTACAAGGGTCGCGCTGCCTGTAGCGCCCGCGATATTGCGCTAGTCTGCAAAAGCCTTTAAGTAGGTAGATATGAGTACGTATTTCATTCATTTTTACAAAATATTTAGAGGTACTTATTTTTTGTTTATTTGTTACGCTTTCACGCTAAAATGGCCAACTGGATTTAGATGAAATTCGGCACATGGGTAAATCATGATCTAGGTTAGGATATAGAATACTTTTTATCCTGACAATCCCTCGGGATTGAGACTTATGCGGGTAAAACCTCGGGACGCAGCTAGTTAATATCTAAATACTAACTCTTTATGTTCAGTCAGCAATAATAATTGACAAATCACAAAAATTACTAAGTAGCAATAAGCAGTACAAAAAACCGGTTTCTTCTATTGCTTCTACAAGTATTTAAAATAAATACATTACGCATTGGAGCGAGTACAACGATAGTGACACTTCAAGGCAACCAAGCCTATTGCAGTTTGTAACTTGTAGTACATCGTTTTATTGTATGTATAGTTGATCTTGTATTTGCTGTACCACTTTTGACAATAACGCCCAGTTATCCTATACTATTAAACGAGCAATATTTGTATATACATATTATATTTATAAGTAAATATATTTGCACTCACGTTCTCGAAATCGGCTCTAACGATTTCGATGAAAGTTGCAATATAGAGGTTTGTGGGAGCAAAAAATCGATCTAGTTTGGTCTTATATCTGGGAAAATTAATTTTCTTTCCTCCGTATTTTCACCTGACCAGAGCTCGGTCGCCCAAAGTTTAGAACAAGATATTGAATAATGACATTAGAAAAATGATATGAGAATAATGACATTAGTAAAATGACATGAGAATATTGACATTAGAGTAATGACATGGCAGCATGGAATTAGTAAGTACCTACTATCATGGCAGCATGGAATAAGTATGAAATTTCCTATACTATTAAATGAGCATTCTCTATTTTCACCAGAGCAGAGCTCGGTCGCCCAGGTACTAATATTAAATGATGGACCAGACCTGAATGAGACTCGCACAGACCAGGGAAGCATGGCACATAAGAGAGAAGGCCTATACTCAGTAGTGCGTAGAACAAGTCTGCCAAAGATGATGATGATATTATTAAAACTTCACTAAACTTGCGACAAACTAAGAAGTCCGATTTGACAGCTTCAAAAATATTTTGTGTAGTGATGGAAAAAAAAATTGGTTGCTTTAAAAACCGATTCTCGAGACATATATATTGATCATATTTAACTGCTACGATCCTTTTGCTTCATAAATAGCAATAATAAATTGTAGATATAAGCACCTTTCCCCTAAGTTTTGAACCTGCAATCTGTATATTTTACCAACCTATAGGAAGTGAACAGGGCAGAGACTGGGGTGCTAAGATGTCTAATCGCAACTAGCAGCGAAATGGGTTATAGAGTTAGTAGCCGACGATTTATCTACATTGCTAAAAATTGATTCTCGAGGCATATCGTTTTTTTACAAGCACGAATACGAAACGTCAAATCGAACTTCTTAGGCCCGTTTTACAGAACCGCACTCAACACGCAAGCATTACTTAAAACTTCAACCAATCAAAAGGCTAAAACGAGTTTTAAGTTATGCTTGAGGTTCAGTAATACAGGCCTTAGATTGTCGCGAGTTTAACATTGAAACTAGAGATGCCGCAAATAGTTGTTATAGCGAATAGTTAAATACCGATTAATCGCCATTCCCAATGGCAAATAGTCGAATACTCGCCATTATTACTCGACATAAAAAAGGAATAAAAAAAGGTTAATTTATTCTCAAATAATAAACCAGTCGTTTTTTTCTGAGGCAGGTTTGATTTATAAAAAAAAAGCGCAACGGACTTGATACTAAGTATTTTGTTTTTAAAGATTAATAAAAGTTTAATTATTTTTAAGTATAAAGTTTTCCTGTTCATTAAAAGTTTATTTTTATTTAGAGACAACTATTCGCCGAATGGCGAATAATATACACTATTATTCGGTATTCGACCAATAACAAAAAAATGTCGAGTAATGCCGAATACCGAATAATCGCAAGTATACGAGGCATCCCTACTTGAAACTAAGTAACTGTCACATAGACAAATAGGCCTTGTCGTTTTATGACGTGCAAGTGACATTCAACCTTAGGTTTGTAATAATTGCTTTAAGGCTCTTTCAAACAGGCGCGACACGCGACGCGACACAAAGACACCGCTCGTCGCGCGACGAGCGGTGTCTTTGTGTCGCGTCGCGTGTCGCGCCTGTTTGAAAGACCCTTTACAATCCTAAGGTTGAATGTCACTTCCACGAGGTCCATTTTATCTACATCTAAACTAATATTATAAAGAGAAAAGATTTTATTTTTCGTATGTTTGTTAGTTATGAATAAACTCAAAAACTACTGGACCGATTTAAAAAAATCTTTCGATGGTAGCATACTATAATAACACTGAGTAACATAGGCTATAATTTACAAAGATATCATGCGAGCGAAGCCACTGGCGGAAGCTACTACAACCTAGCAAAAATCCAGTCCAATCTAGTTACAATCCTAAGGTTCAATGTCGCTTCCACGAGGTCAACTTTACCTACATAAACGAGGAAAATATTAACTTTGCCTCACAATGGTATAACGCAATCATCAATTGATAACTAGCTTTACCCAAATGTTTTCCTATTGAACTCTCATTTGGAGTTGTTATTGTATTAATTTTACATAGGTTGGGGATTTCATTGAGTAACAGCGGCTAGATTTGTATGGAATTCTCCTTGCTAGGGTGATGTTAATAAGCTGAGTGAATTTGATGAGTACATTTATAAATGAGTTTATAATTTATTATTTATGAATAAATAAATCCACTGCGCCACTGGCTGGGACAGTCAAGGAAACTAGGCTATTTTATTTTATTTAAGGTACTGAGCGATTTAAAATTAGAATAACGTGGATTAAAAAAAGTCGGATATCTTTTATTAGTGGAATAAAATGGTCATCCGACAGTTTTTGTATGGCAAAACTGTCAAAAATTGAAAATGTATTTCCCGAATAAGACTTATTTATGTACCTAGTAGGTATAAAAGTTTGTTCGATTTCCCCCTATTATGGAAGAATTAATTAATCTTAATAGGTACCTACTAGAGATGAACGCATAGATGTCGCAACGGATCATGAAATGAAACAGTTTAATGTTTGTTCTTCTTCTTCAATTGGGATCACTTATAAAAACTTCCGAAGCGCGCTGGCCATGACCACGAAGATTATTTTTATAATGAAATGGTTGATTAAATAATTATGACTATAAATTTAGATGCTGAAAACTTTACGACAAAATGAATAATCAACAATGTATGTAGATTGTTGAAATTGTAATGCTTGACTCTATAATGTCTAGGTAATTCCATGGTCTGTGAAATAATTATTTAGTGATTAGGTATGTAGTAGCTGTAGCTAGTAATTTGACGGACGCTGTAAATCAGTACCTACCTACCAAAGGTAGGTAACTTACATTCATAAAACGAACGTTTTAAATTGGCATTCCATTTAACTAACAAGTTTGAAAATCATAGATTAAAATTATTTCCAAAGTAACTTTACGTACAAAAATAATTGCGCATATTTAACATTTTCTTAGTAAGTGTTATTATTGCTCATTTATACCTAATACCTGTAATTACTTGCAAATACCGGTTTTAAACTATTAAGAAAACCGGTTTATAAACGACAGTTATTTAATTACTACTTTGCGCAATCAAGATAATTAGCTTGAAAAATTAATTAAATAGAATATAATTTATGAAAACTAAACCATTGTAAATTGCGGCACACAATAGATTGTATTGTTGTCATTAATACACGAGCACTATCTTTTAAAAAAACCGGAAAGCGAATGTTGTTATCGGTTTTACAACACCTGTCAACACGGTCTCCTTACCACGTGCTCGGGAAACGCACGAGCGCGCGCGAATTTGAACGAACGCAGACGCAAATAGTTTTGAACTTCTGAGGTGTGCTGCACTTCGCACCGGTTAGCACCCTTTACACAACTAGACTTTTCTTTTGCAGCAACATGAAGCGACGTGTTAGTTTTCACAAACAATAATCTATCGTGACAATAGCACGTAAAGGACACCTGACAGAATATTAACAAGACGCCTTTACTTCTTCATTAACCCGTTATTTTCTTCGCTTAGGTATTCATAGAAAATTTGCGCGGGCAAAAAATTCAAAAAAATATATAATGTCGGCACTTTTATCTTTTCACACCATGGTAATAATTTGGAAATTTATTGAGGAAGCCGTGATTATTTGTTCCGTACCTGTTCCCCACCAATATCGCTTCCAGCCGTCTGTCACAGCGCGGAACATGGCGCTACGTGCGACGCCGACTACGCGTGGCGGCCAACTAACTGACATACCAACCAAACTCCGCTGAGAGTGTGTAAAAACGTTCGAAATTCATAATCCCAAATCGATTCTTTTATCACCATGAATTAGAAATCAATCAAAGTTTATTCATTTAGCTACAATTATTGAAAAGTTCTTTTTAAGAGGTTCGTCTGATGGAGAGACCGTTTTATGCGAGTAACCGACAAAGGGCTCTCCGTCGCTCCCTGATTCAATTAATCTCTAATTAGAGGCGAGAGTGCTCTTAATGTTGAGTAGACACGGATTTGACATCGTAGCCTGTCACCGTAGTAAATGGAAATCTGACAGCAGGATGGGTTTCAGCGACCCTATAACTGAATTGAGGTCAACTGTGTCAATGTAGCTACACCAGGTATACACAGGTATATGAATTCATATGAGTGTTATCAAGCGACCTTACGCATATTAGTTTGTTTGCACATAAGAACTATAAAACATGTCTCTACGCATAATTGTCAGATATTGTTGCTTAAGGAGTAGATATTCAAATCAAATCAAATCAAATAATTTATTTCGGAAAACATCCATATTGTATCAGCATTAAAACTTAGAAAAATATGTTAATAGCATTCAAATAAAAATAAAAATTACAATCAAAACCAAAAATTAAATTAAAATCAAAATTAAATTAGAATTCTATCAAAAATTAAAATAAATTACAAATCAAACAAAATTAAATCAACATCCAATCAGAATTAAATTAAATTAAAATAAAATCAAAATTAAGTTAACATTAAAACATGACCATACCTTATCTTGTACATCAATATCAATTCAAATATCTTTCTTTAGCACCAGTGCATCAGAAAAGGACAGTCTGGCCTCGCCATAATAACCTTAAGGATGCTATTGGAGCTTCCACGTATCCTACGCATTAGGGATGCCGTTCTATTGCGCATGATAGCCTCAAAACTATGTATGCCTGCCTCGGCAAACATGCCCGACGCACTGCACTACAGAACCGCGGAATTGTTATATACAACTCTCAACAGTACTATTTATCAGTAAAATAAAAAACCTTATTTGAAAAGAATATTTGAAAAGTACAGTCAATAAGAAAAGGCTTTTTAAGGATTCAAACTGAAGTTTTTTGTTGTTTTTTTTTTTTTATATTACTTTATTCTAAGCTAATTTATATCCATCCACATCACACAGGTATATCATTTATAATCTTTTCTATTCTAATACGGTCATAGGTTTTTAAATTATATACAAAACAAAGATAACGTTTGATTCCAAATAAAGTTAACAAAATAGAGTTGAAACGAAACCCTATCATTTGTACATAGGTATTTACTTTTTATTAATATATTGTGTTATTTCTTGGTCGACAACCGGCTTAATTGTTTAGCTGTTTTTTAAATTCCTGTGTTGTTTTTTTATTGTTAACTCTTATGCACGCGACTTCGTCAGTGAGAAATTTCTTGTTTAACATAAAGTATATCCTACTAGCTGTTGCCCGCGACGACTTCGTCTAATCGATCTAGAATGAAAAGTAGCCTATGTCCTTTTCCGGGTCATGGTCTACCCATGTGCCAAATTTAATCCAAATCTGTTCAGCCGTTTTTGCGTGAAAGCGTAACAAAACCTCACTTTTGCATTTATAATATTAGTTAGGATGACAGTTGGCAATACTATAGCTTTCCATTAATGAAATCATTTTTGGAATCGAATCAGTAGTTCTGAAGATTATCTCCTACATACAAACTCACAAATTTCACTCTTTGCAATAATTATTATTACCTTCTTTTTATTGCTAATAGCAGTTGAATGAGAGTTCAATGGAAAGACAGTTAACGTAGCAGTTAACAATTAAAATAATGGAATTTTCAAAACTGTGTAGAAATAACAATAATCCATGTTAGTAAAATTTATTATTTTATTAATCCTTGAAAAAAAAAAGTAAAACATGTTATTCAATATTTCCTTTTTTAAATGACTAGTACGCTAATTGATAGTGCCATGTTTTCCAGTAATTTAGATACATGTGAAATCTAATATTTTGACTAAGACTTTAGGTTAACGCTGTGTATGTAAACACATACACAGCGTTAACCCAGTCTTTATAAGTTTATTTAAAAAAAAATGTTTTTTTAAAAACTACCCGGTACCTACTTCAGGTTTGAGGCTATTTTTTATAAGGTTATAAAATAAATATTTTTTTAATGCTTGCAGGTCAGATTACAATACAAAATACTTCAACAATTTAATGTTAATAACATTTAATAAACCGATTAAACATAACTTTAAAGGTTATTTTATTTTAATTATGTTTGTTTCTAGCGATTGCTAAACGTTCCGTTTAGGTTAAAATTTTATTGATATTTAATCAAAGACTGTTAAAAAAATAATTAATAATCCTATTAAGATTTAATTCCACTACAAAAGATTTATTTATTATTTTATTTTATTACGGTAAAAAATATGCTAAAAGTTAACCTGCCCTTACTGTCCTGTCCAAAAAATCCAACCTCTATTATTAAGTGTGTAAATTGTGGTCCTATTAATAAAACCTATTTAATAAAATCAACAATAACGACAATCTGACAATCTAACAATTTTACAAGTTTCTTTCGCACATTTTTGTTTTTTTAAATAGCGCTTGTCGTAAAAATATGACACTGTTTGTAATTTTTTTTTTAAATATAGAAAAAAATATGTCGTATTGTCAGTTATATTAAATAGGGCCCAGGATTTTTTTTGGATATTCTACCGGGTGCACCATAGTTAAGTTGATTTATATACCTAAGTACGTTCAATTATTTTTGATGACCATGTTATTGTATATGTACTCGGCGCGTTGTGTTCCACGTGCGCCTCAAAGAGATGTCAGCAGAATTGACGGGGTCCGCTAGGGCCGATGCCTGCCGGGGTTGCGAAGAAAGCCGAAAGGGAGATCGTGGCCCCCGGCAACAGGGCACCTGAAGGAACACGGGTGGGTTTTAGTCAGTAAGAGTCTGACACACCCTCTCGCTCCACACAGAGTGGGAGAAGTTATTTGATAATTTCCCACACAAAAATATAAATAAAAAAGTACAGCACGTAGGTACCTAACAGAAAAGGTATCTAATTAGAATGTTTAGGTCAAAGTCAAATAATTTATTTCAAATACGTTCAAAAGTGCCATACATGGGCCCATGTATGGCACTTTTGAACGTCAAAATTTACAAAATAATATAATTGATTGTAGTCGCCCCTTCCAAAAGGTAGTTTTCGTATGGAGAAGAATGGGCAAGAAACTCCACGGTTACTCTTTTACAATAGTTTGTATAATTACGTACATTAGTTAAAAAATTACATGTCAAGACGATGCACCTAGAATAAAATAACTATATCACAATAGGTAAAAATGAAGCAACGACAGATAATTTAATAAGGTATATGGTGCTCATATATTTACAAACATTGTAAAAGTAAACGATTTCCCTAATTTTTTAAAAATTTGTAGGTCAGTGTGTGAGAAAGTACTCACAAAATGTAAAATCAATGTCATATAACACAAAATTATACATTTTACAATTAAATTAGCAACCTGTTTGATTTTGTCTTGATTCTAAATTGTCCTATGGAGCAAGACTAGCATGTTTCCAAGGACTCTTATCTTGGATAAAAGCACAGCACAATATTGCTTTTGGATACTTGGATAGTTACGTACAGTCGATCAAAATATTTGGTATGCAGGCCAGCAAACTTACAAATTCTTTTAAGGCTCCCACAGAAAGGCGCGAGGCGAAAGTGCGACGCGACCGGTAGAACAATTTACGTGAAGTTTTTATAGAAATTGTTCCACCAGAGACACATCGTGCTGTCGCGTCGCGCCTGTCTCAATACTCAATTTATTTATATATTCTGCGCGAGCCTTTAAACATTGTTGTGAGTATGCCGCAATTTGCCGTACAAAAAGTTATTATAGAAATTAAAATAAATAGAAACTAATATTGACATTAGTAGTGTAGTGGAAAGACGAATATTTGTGCCTGAATACCAAATAGCTTGTTTGACTGTACCTACTATGTGGGTATTGTCACGAGTATAAATACCTTCATCATCCCTACATACCTTACAGTTATACAAAATCACGGAATTCCGGAGTTTGGATTTGTGCCCGTTTGATGGCAATAGGCTCGCCCCCTATTACATGGGTCTTAAACATAACTGGCGAAATGTGGGTGTACTATAGATACACCTCTGGCCAACCCTTCATGGAAACAAGGCGAGATGTTATGTTACACAAAATTTAAAAGCTTTCTTCTCGTGAAATAAAACTACAACTTTGTAAAAAAATCCTTTTTTATAAAAGTATGATTTTGATAAAGCCTCGTGCAGACTGGAGCGACACGACAGCGCGACGCGACACCGGTAATTGTTCTACCGTGAAGTTTTCTTAGAAATTGTTTTAGTAAAGGCGCGTCACGCTGTCGTGTCGCGCCAGTCTATGCTATGTTAATAATACTATGTTTGGAACATTATAAAATATCTATCGAACTGTGTCCAAATATTATTTCTTGCTTTCTTTTCTTTTTTGAGCGTAAATAGCAATTTTCTCCTAACGTACCCAACGTTAGGAGAAAATTGCTTTTTATCACACCTGCTCTGAAAATACATACTAATTATACCAATTAGAGGGAAGAAACGCCTTTATCCCGCCCTTCAAATCCTTTCATCCCAAGGTATGGAAGTTTGTATGAAAATCCTTCCGACCCAAGGGTGGGATGTATGTATGAAATTCCATTACATACCCGGTTTTTCTTTTTTTTTTAATTTGTCAGCAGTCATACTGCCAAGAGACTTTAACTGTCTACTAATTAAATTTCAAGTAAAATGTTACTGGCCACATACAGTTTTTTTTTTACCAGTTACCAACCTCCTTGGTGCATACAGAAAATTAAAAACGAAATTATTTTTGTATATAAAACGCGCGGAATCACGGAAGAAGTGGCTGCATGACCTTATGATCTTAGTGGTTCCTCGTAGCTCATCACCGCAGCCTTCTTCAAGCCTTCAACTAACTCAAGATGTAAACATGTCTCAAAATATCAAGATACCCGGACAAAATGTAACATCTTATAATAGCTGCACTTTTAATAATTGTACTTTTAACTAAATATAAACATTTCTATGCATTTATGTCCATAATTTTCCTCGTAGGTGTAATAAAAAGCACTATACATCCCTCAGGATAAAGTACAGTTCCATACCTCAAATGGTTTGCGCCCCTCGCAAGCTCGTGGCGCAAATGCCATAATCTCGGTATGGAACTGTCACTTTCTTCCCTCTGAAGTAATGTACTATTTCATGCTCGTGACTGTAATTTTACTTACATCAATCGGCCTAGCATTTTCCCAACCATGTTAGGGTCGGCTTCCAGCCTAACCGAATGCAACTGAATACCAATATCTTACATGGAGCGACTGCCTATCTGACCGATACCCCTTGGTAGGACTGGTTGTCAGACTCTTGGGACTCTTGTCAGACGATTGTCAAAGATCTACGAAGGTACAGTAGCTACATAAACAATAAAAATATATGTTCCGCGTTCACGTTATAAAGATGCGGCGTTTTGTTAATTAACACCGTCATTCATCATTAAGGCGTTTATTTATAAACGTTGCTTATAGTTAAGTGACGTCAAAAATGTATGGTTAAACAGTCGCTCGTCATTACTTAACTAGCAACGTTTATTAATAAACCCCAATGTATCATATTTGTCACCTCTCCCACTTTAAAGACCACGTAGATTGGTGTCTAAAATGGTCTTTTGAGGAAATAACCACACAGATTGAGTGGATCTGTCCAGTCAGTGCACGCATTTGTCAATTTATCGGGCAGCGCAACTCCGAACTTAAGGAGCTCAACGGTTCAACGAACATTACCAAAGAAAGGACTTTGGGTAGGCCACATAAAGTAGGTACGCAAACTGCCAGACCATCATTAAAACTAAATGAGAGAAAAAAAAACCATGACCCAGTAACGTGTCACTTGGTTTTGGCTGTTAGATAGAACTATTTTTAGCATGTTTTTTCGGTTTCGGTAGAACAAGGAGATTTTTTTTTGGCTGGGAAATTATTTAATAACTTCTCCCGCAGCTCTGGGCGGAGCGGAAGGGCGTGTCAGATTCTTACTGACTAACCCACCCGTGTTCCTTCAGTTGCCATGTTGCCGGGGGCCACGATCTCCCTTTCGGACCTTTTCGCAACCGGCAGGCAGGCATCGGCAGGCATCGGCATTGATGTGGACTTTTGGAATTTGGAATCCTCAGAAAATCGGAAGTGCATCTTGAGAGCAAACATAAACCAATCATCAATCACTGTTTAAGTTTATGCCAATATACAAAACATACTTACTTTTAGGTCGAGATGAAGTGATGCCAAATGAAAAACTAGCTTATCTGCGAACAGGTGCTGATAGAAATGATACACAGATTATGTCACGAAGTGTTCGTTATGACACATCTAAAGATGAGACTTGACAGCGCCTCTCGCACACTTTCCGCCGCCCCAATGACGCTCCGGCGCAGACATCATACCGCTAAAGAGACCGCATAAATCGTCTACTGCGCAAGTCAAACTGCGTGATGTGTCAAGTCTCACTGATAGAAATTAAACACAGATTGTGTCACGAAGTGTACGTTATGACACATCTAAAGATGAGACTTGACAACGCCTCCCGCGCTCTTTCCGCCGCCCCGATGACACTCCGGCGCAGACATCATACCGTTAAAGAGACCGCATAAATCGTCTACTGCGCAAGTCAAACCGCGTGATGTATCAAGTCTCACCTTTAGTGGCACGCACTGTACTGCCTCTCAGTAAAAGCTGTTAACTAATAAAACATCACAAATATTCGTATACTTATTTATACTTATTCCTCTGATGCCATTTAATTTAAATTACACAACACAACCCATGAATTTGACACTGAAAATTCACTCCCAATACAATAAACAGAATCATAGCATTATCCGAAAATAGAATCAGAATATCGGTCCGGAATTCCTGATAAGATTCCGGGGATGTTCGTGGCTATCTTTAATCTGCGATACATTGGTCAATGTCTAGTGTCTTGTTGAATGTCTGACGCTCTACGTATCCGTGTCACGTCGGCTTCGGTAGATAGCCGAGGAGTCCGTATCACGTCGGTAGCTAGTCGAGGAGAGCTTGTATTCAGCATTTCTGTCTGCGTTTTCAGGCCACGACGCTCGTCTACAATCTGCATTGTTTGTTTTGAGTGCTAGATTCTTTAGCTGTTTTGTTTTAAATGGTGTCAATGAGATTAAATGATGTGCTTTTTAAATTTATTATGCAAAAAAATGTTGAGATTTGTCTTTTTTAAAGTGAAATTTCTGAGGCAGCGTTTCGTTAACTGGACGAGAATTGAGAGTGAAATTTCAAGGACATGTCTCGTTGATGAGAGAGAAAATAGATATAACTCTCTTTGTCTCTCACACTAAATCTCTTCTATTCTTTATAAAGTTTCACTTCTACCACGTGTACGGTGGTGCACGCGCATTTTTTTTAATCAATTCCTTCTACTTTTTGGAAGTTCTTCATTAATGCGAGATTGTGTGTAAAAAACCAATAATGTTTTTATTTTTAAATGCATACTGCGTATTTATTAAAACCATCAAAATAAGACGTCTTCGATGGGCAGGGCATGTCGCAAGAATGGACGAGACCAGAGCACCTAAACATTTACTGGATAGTAAACCGGATGGCCGGAGAAGTAGGGCGGCCCAAACTTAGATGGTTGGATGGCGTAGGCCAAGATTTAAGAACTGTTGGAGTGTGAATAGGTCACGTTGGAGACATATACTTGACCAGGCTAAGGCCCATTCGCGGCTGTAAAGCCTTAGATGATGTTGACACTTCGTATTTATTTATAATACAACTTATTTTTATAACTTAAGTACACGACAATTACCTAAACGGTAAAGAAATAAATTGTTCCAAGCTTTAATAATTTGGCCTTAGCATTATAATTATTTCAACGATACGGAATACCTAAAAAGTTTAGTAGCTACTTCAACTAACTGCGATTTACTAAAACTTGCTCAACACATTATGATGTAGATGAAATCAAATTTCATCTGCATCATAATGTGTGATGGGCCGCAATGATTCTTGTTCAGCTTACATAGCCAAATACACAAATACAGTACCCATTTAATGTCAAACTGCGTACGCATGAGATCGATCCCATAATTACATAGTTGACATTGTAATGGTCAGTTGTTGCAGCGCTCGAATAAGGTCAGTAGGTGACAACAGTGCCAATTTCAGAGAGTAGTCTGTTTTAGAATAGAGCATAGAAACATCAGCTTAAATTATATAATAAAAAACAACATCACTCTTGTTTCCCCCGAAGGGTTTGGCAGAGGTGTACCTACTGCCCTCTAGTATACCCACATTTCACCAGATATGGTTCAAGTCCTATTTAGGTAAAAGGGGCGGCCATGTTGCCATCAATCGGGCACAAATCCAGTCCAGACTGCTACTGAGAAATTGATTCTAATGGAAAAATAATGACGCTTTGCCCAACCTGGAAATTGAACCCACGACCTATTTATTCTTATTTAATCATAAAGATAGGGTAGGATTTCTAGCAGGTGAATAGCTGTGTTTTTCCACAGTTCATAAGCTCATATAAGAGCGGACTGAATTCTTAAATTTTCATTTAATACTAGCTGACCCGTCAGACGTTGTACTGTCAAAATTGCAATCTCGAATTTTCGGCTGTTGTTTTGGGTTTTCCTAAACCACCCCAGTAATGACGCGAAGAAAAAAGAAATCGATATTCAAATCGGTCGAGCCATTTTCGAGTTTTTGCGAGACCAATGCACGGCAGAGATTTATATATATATATAGATAGATGGATTTTGAACCAGTCAACAAGGCGGTTTGTAAGGATTTCTTCTTTTTACAGCGAACTGGCTAAGCATGGGAGGTATATTTTTCGAATTTTTTAAAAACAATTTCATTTATGCGTTAATTATTAAGCTTGTAACGTTACAAGAAATAAAACGGCGTCATTAAAATTAAACTATTATTTTTTTAAATAATTCATTTGGTAGAGTTTCTGAACCCCGATGAACGATTCCAACTTGCACTTGATCCATTTTTTCTGCGGGTTTTTTTTTAAGGATTACGAATTATTCACGAATTCTCATCAGGATTATGATAATAATTAATGTTATGTAGTTTAGAATGACATCCCAGAAAATTCCAACATTTTAGTGACGCTATGCCGCTGCACCTGTAAGATTACTTAGAAGTTTAAAAAAACCTGCATCGGCAACTTGCCACACAAATCGGTCAGGCGTTTTGTCACGACATATGAACAGCACGATTACTCTACTCAATTTCAAACTTACTTTTGTAACAGCACTGAACCAAGTTGTTGATGTTATGGGACCCATAATCGTTTCCAGGGCAGGTGATGTCTGCGCATCGAAAGCAGATTGCATGACCTTCCCTGCGGCAGGTCATGCAATCGGGTTAACGGGGCGAAAAATCGATCTAGCTAGATCTCATATCAGGGAAAAATCGTGTTCTCTATTTTCGCAGCCTCGGGAATGTGATACAACGTTGGTATACCTGAACGATGAAAATATAATAACATATTATTGTTTATCTATTTTCACCCGAGCAGAGCTCGGTTGGTCAGATACTATGTTTAAAGTGTAATCATACACTTTAAAAACAATATGACCAATAGTGACCATGAATTTTTAAGTACGGTTTGTAAACTGCATGAACTAACAAAGACGCATTGTAAAAAAAGTTATGTCTCCGTCTGAAGGTTGGAATAAAATTCTAATAAATTGTACTTAAATAATTTCCGGGCTGACCCTTCTGCAAAGCCTATAAGTTTGCTGAACATGACCTTCTTTCCCTATAGTTAGTTCAAACCTAGTTGTTAAAGGTACGTTTGTGAAGTAACCTGTGGCTTTGGTTTTTCAATTTGAATAACAAAAGATTAATACATAGTGCATATGTGGGAACAATTAATTACTGTTGTTCAGAATTTGTTCTTTCTTTTCTAACGGCAGGAGGCTCTGAAAGCTGGTGGAGTTTGGGATTCTGATGTGCGCTTCTCTAATCTTGATACGTTTATCTCACAGCTACTTCAGAAACCTCTGATACCTTTGAGTTCTATTCTGGAATCGCAATGTGGACGTCCTGGCCGTCCTCAGTACAAGAGGCGTCCGGACTCCGAAACCTCTGGTGGAATGAAACAAGTACCACTTCTGTCCATCGCAAGAAAGGCGCGTCTTTTCCAAGTAAGTAAGTGCATATAGTATATCAAATAAATATTAAATCTTGTCTGATCTATGCCAAAGTGATTGTTGTGAATAACCTGATTTATTATTTATGAGTAGACGCATGCGTAAAATTGCATCTTTCATCTCTTCTTTCGAGGGCACGGAACGTATCATATTGGACATGAACCCTATGTTCAATGTTATTGGGTTTGGTTTCCGCACTTAGTCCTTCAGCTGGACCATTTTGCGTCATGTGCGTGGGCCATGGCAGCCGTCGGCAATTATTCCAAACAACCCAAACCCTTAAGAAGTTAATAAAGACTAGGAGATTTACTCCTGGTCTGTTCAGAACGTCTGTGAAAGATCTGGGTGACCCGAGGGTTTCTGTTTTAATCTGTGTGACGCCTGTGCATTCGAAGAGCACGTGCGTTACGGTTTCCTCAGCCTCCATGTACGAACCCTATATGATACATGCAGTGGTAAAATAGTCAGTCAGTAAGAGAGGTACGGGACTGACTGCCCAGGGTCCGCAGGATGTTCATAGCCGTATTTATGTATAGAAATAACACCTGACTGCATTGATGCAAATGTGGTCGTAACAATAGAATATTGCGACATCGTCGCCCGTTTGTACTTGAATCCATACGATCATAGCTATCAATGTAATGGCGTCGTATTGTGTCCGAATTGATGACATTGCGCTATTCTGGCTGCAATGGCACTGCAATAGGCTAGTTGAAAGTTTTTAAGAAACCAATATAATCATTTTCCTTGTGGTTTATGTTCCTCAAAACATTGACCGAACTAATTTAAAATTTTTAGGGTTCCCGGTTCCGTCTGTTTGTCAGCGGGCTGTATCTCATGAACCGTAATAGGTAGACTGTTGAAATCTTCATAGATTGTGTATTTCTATTGCCGCTATAACAAAAAAAAAAAAAAATAAAAAAAAAAACAAAAAAAAAAATATATTTTTAATTTATCCCTACAAAACTCTATGGGTTTTGAAAAAAAAAGGAGGTATATAAAAAATACGTTTAAATATGATACCATAAATCTAAAATGAAAAGTAAGTACGTACCTACGTCGTCTTATAAAATATTGACGACACGCTGTATCGCAAAAACAAAATAAATACCTATATTTTGCGCATTTTTATGAAAAGATTTTGGTACCAAGAGCAACTCATTTTCAAGAATATTGTAGATGTCCTATTTATTGTTTCCTTTTTCTATGGTTACAGCCTGGTGACAGAACAACGGTTTCTTTTGAATTATTTAGAATCAGAATGCCCGTGAAATGTCGCGTTGTTGCATAACTTTTTAATTAGTCGAGATTTTTAATTAATTCTTTATGGCACCTCTTTAGGTCATAAGCTGTCCGAATATCAAAAAATATTTGACCTAGGCCTTAAACGGGAGGCGTGAAAACTGATTCGCTGTTACAATGTATAAGTAAATAGTCTATAATAGTACCATGTACAAATTATTTGGTTCATTGGTATATTTGGTAAATTATTCCAATCGAGTTGCACAATAGCAATCCGTACCCTAATTGCGTAATACATGATCAATCACAATTTGTTTCGATTTGAAACAGATTGCTAATCCATTGCTTCATAAGTTGGAAAAAAAACCTGCTCAACAACGTAAATATCGCAATTAATGTTGTTGAACAGTCAAAATAAAACATATTAGTAAAAATCTTTTACGAAAATAAGTTACGCAATTAGGGTTACTGGTTAGAAGTGCATACAAACTTGTTATTCGTTAAGAAAGATCCAGGTAGTATTCTATTGTTTCGGGAGGTTCCTGTTCAGGATAAGGCGGGAGGAAACGCCCGGGTGTCACCATTGTGTGGATCGCCCGGAGGACACGGTGGTGCATACGGTGGAGGTCTGCCCGGCTTGGGCGGAGCATCGCCGTGTCCTCGTGGAGGCGATCGGCGGCGGTGATCTCTCGCGTCCGGCCCTGATTAGGGCCATGGTAGGGAGCGAGAGGAAATGGGAGGCCGTCACCTCCTTCTGCGAAGCAGTAATGCTCGCGAAGGAGGAGGCGGAACGCGTGAGGGAGAGGCAAATTTCGCGCCCTCACGCCCCCAACCGCCGCAGGAGGAGACGCCCTGGGCGTCGTGAATCGCAGGCCGATTTCCGGCCACCGAAGGCGCGGGCTTGCGGACGGTGAGCAATGGGTAGCTCGCCGTCCGATAAGGACCAGGCCCGGGTCGACGGCGCGTTGTGTTTCACGCGCGCCTCAAAGAGATGTCAGCAGAATTGACCGGGTCCGTTAGGGCTGATGCCTGCCGGGGGTGCGAAGAAAACCGAAAGGGAGATCGTGGCCCCCGGCAACAGGACAACCGAAGGAATACGGGTGGGTTTTAGTCAGTAAGAGTCTGACACGCCCTCCCGCTCCGCCCAGAGCGGGAGAAGTTATTTGATGATTTCCCACCCAAAAAAAAGGTAGTATTCTATGCGATACATTTTTAATGTTATTTTGAAAAATAACTGGAGATATAAATCATCAATATAAATCGATGGAAATAACTGTGAAGTAATATTGGGAATTACATGCATTGGTCATAATATGATGTATTCTGCATGAGGACAGTCATTCGATGTTTTAACGTTTTCCAAGGCGTGAATGTATGCCTTGAGACTGACCAGGGATAACGATTAACAAACGAACGTATTTTAGTAATAATACTCATCATCATCACTCAGCCAAAGAGGTTCACTGCTGGACAAGCACAGGACCGGTATATATGATAATAATAACAACCACCACCGTATCTCTACGTTGACATCGTGGTGGGGCTTGCGCGCTCCGAACTCTAGACCTGTGCCGTTAAAGTTTACTTTGCCGAAACAGGTCTAGGGTGAGGAGCCAGATCAACAGAGATACATAAACCCGCAGGGCACCATGTGGCGAGCTGTTGGGCAGTAGCAGACCCTCCTCCCGGGAGAAGTCTTGTTCCTCACCTCTGGCTTGCCTTTATTGGCCGGTTGGAGTGAACATTGACGAGGAACGGAGCTCTCACCTTATTTTTGCCTTAATTGGCCAGCTTGAGTGGAGATTCGCAAGAGCAAACGTGCTCGGAGGAAGTAAGTATTGCAGTAAGATGCTGGTAGGGATCTTGACCGTACTTCCGGGATTGTCCTGATAGCTGTGGAATACCTCTCCACTCCTCATAAGCACCTCAGGACACGTTGCCCCCTTGTCGCTACGATACTTTGTGCTAACGACCGTTTTAGGGGGCCCATTATTGAGTGTGCAAGTCACTTTCTGCCATTTTATTCGTGTACATTTAAACATTGATCAGACTGGGGCCATAGTCTTTCCATAGTTCCAGGTAACCAGTCCACTTTAGGCACCCAAACCCATAGTCCAAAATCTTTGTTTCCATATCCTGCAAAAGTCCTACACGAACCGGGGGTTGTCCTTAGGTGCCCTTGCATAGTGCGAACAGAGATAACCGTCGGTTGTTGCCTCAACTCTTAAAAATGTCTAAAGGGCCTCTGCGAGTTGGCTTCGACCCCTCGTACGCCTTTTAAAGGTCCGGGACCCCAGGGTCCCAAGATACGTCTAAGACATTTAAAAATAATAATAATATATAATAATTATAATTTTTCATTTTGTAAATACTTTTAAGGTACAATTCCGTAGCTGACCGCAGGCGGCAGAAGCACGGGAGAGGTAAACTTCGCGCCCTCATGCTCCTAGCCGTCGCAGGAGACGCCCTGGGCATCGGGAATCGCAGGCCGATTC
Organism: Omphaloscelis lunosa; assembly: GCA_916610215.1. Lineage (NCBI taxonomy): Eukaryota > Metazoa > Arthropoda > Insecta > Lepidoptera > Noctuidae > Omphaloscelis > Omphaloscelis lunosa. The sequence goes on from OU744247.1 coordinate 9,286,294, forward strand.
CCGGCTACAGTGCGCGGGTTTGCGGACGGTGAGTAACGGGTAGCTCGTCGTCCGATAAGGACCAGTACCCTAATTGCGTAATACATGATCAGTCACAATCTGTTTCGATTTGAAAAAAAATAATTCTGCTCCACAACGTAAATAACGCAATTAATGTTGTTGAACTGTTTAAATGAAACAAATTAGGCATAATCATTTACGAAAATAGGCTCTGGTCGATGGTGCGTTGTGTTCCACGCGCTATTCAAAGAGATGTCAGTAAAACTGACGGGGTCCGCTAGGATCGATGCCTGCCGGGGTCACGGGAAAGTCCGAAAGGGATACCCCCCTGGCCTCTGGCAAAATTTAGGTAACATCGTCCAACCTATGATTACGTCGGATGACACGCACCTGATCCGACAGTCGTTGGGCCGAGACGTTGACAGTTGGCTCTAGTTCCGGAAACAGAAACAGCATCCTAACACATGACGTTCTCGAGTCCATCTCATGCGCTGCACACAACTATCGGCAACAAGGACCCGGTTCGGGGCCGGTTGGTCCTTAAGTCCGAAGCTTCTCGGTGGCCGGCCTCTCCCCTGCCAACGTACGGGTGTTGGTGACGTCGGCGGAGAGAAATACTCGTCGCTCGAGCTCGACGCAACTACCGCGGCCATGATTTTTATATCTTACATAATTTATTTATGTGGGAGTCCGCATTTGACAGTCATTTTTTATTATTGTTTTTTTTTATTATTTTTTTCATTGTATATATGAATTATTTATTGTTTATTCCAAGGAAACTATAATTGAGCTTTTTGTATTAATACGATATATGGAAATTATGAGATAAGAAAAAAAATGTAAGTTTTTGACATTTCAGTGTTGCGAATATTATTATCTTATTATTATATATATTTTTAACTTAAAATTATGTCGTTTCTCTATGTATTTTATTGTCTGTACATAAATAATAAAATAAATAAATTCACAGAAACCAGTAGTGTCGCGGCGACATGTCGCCTGCAGTTGCCGCCTGCGGTCGGTTACGGAATGGTACCTTAAGCCATGTAAAAATTTACGAGGGAACAATGTTATGTCGTGGGGCGACGCGGTACTTCTTCTCAAACCCAAAGTAGAAATGTTAAGAAGGTAAATGACAAATAAATACTAATTCTTGGAAATCAATGTACATAGTAGTTCGCAATATAGGAAGAACATTGAATTCTCCTATAAATGCACTAGGTGTGGCTGTGCCAGCGGATTTTTCCACGATATTCTACATGGCGAGAAAAAAAAAACCATTTTCAACTTTCGGTACTGAGCCGAGCGTTGAAAAACTTCAATAGCAAGCTTTTATTCAGGCATTCATTTAGATCTTGCCTTTTGTTAGTAAAAACGGACATTAGTAAAATTGGTAAAAAAAAGTCTTAGATTCCGATACAACATCCCCCAATTCATGAAAATTCTCCATACATTATACTATTAATTGTCCTCTTATAGCAACATCTACCGGGAGCTTCGAGAACTCGTTTCCTTTTAGAGTAGCACCGTGTAGCCCTGTTATACCAACGATTTCCCTCCATTTTCCTCACTTTCACATTTGACAATATAGATGGCTATGCTTGCTATTTTTTTTAATTTTAAACGAACGAACAACGAGTGAATGACCAACTGAATAAACTGAATGTTCCTACGTTAGATATGCATTACCTTTTATTAAATCCGTGGAATTAAACTGAAGTATGAAAGTTTTTGATGATTTAAAAAAAAATCTTTGGATAAACAATAAATAATTTTGATATAAATATTTTTTTTTTTGGGTAAGAAATTATCAAATTAGTTCTCCCGCTCTGAGAGGAGCGGAAGGGCGTGTCAGACTCTTACTGACTAAAACCCACCCGTGTTCTTTTGGTTTAAGATATCTGCCGTTGGAAAAATCGGCCGTGATACTAAATTCGGAATACTTGAGTTATAATAAACTAGCTGTGCCCGCGGGTTTGTTCACATGACAGTGTATTTATTATATTGGCATTTAAGGTCAATCGGAACGTGAAGTTATATGCTCTACAAAATCGGTTGAATTTGTTAATTTTAACTTGTTAGTAGGTACATGTTTGGTTTAAGTATATAAAAAAAAGAAAATATGTAGTTCTAATTCATGAGCACTCCTGTACCCTAATTGCGTAATACTACACAATCACAATGTTATGAAATAAGCCAACACATTAAAAATGAATAAGTACACTTTTGCCTTTATGTTGTTAATTTTAATATGAAATAAGGGGACGGGTTTTTTTTCCAATTTACCATCAAAAAGGAAAAAAAATCTTCTTAACATAAAGATGCACTATTTCACATTAATTAATTAAAAAAAACAACACCTCCCTCATATTTTTTTTTCAATTGGCATGAGATAGAGCTTATCTATTCTGTTTAGTCCACGTGCTTATCGCAGACAGAGCTTCAACAGTTTAAATCAAGGCTGCTCAATCAATTTTGAAAATGGCCGAAAATCTTGATGATTGAATAAAACTTGCTTACAGTTATTAGACACATAACTATTAAAATGAAATAAAACTTTTAGTTACTCAGTTTATTAATAACCTAATAAAAAACTTCAATGAAACCTTTGAAGAGGGTTTTGTGGTGCTTACAAATTTATCAATATTTGGTGACCAATCTCAGGTCGATGGTAAAATTAAGCCAGAATATGTTTTGCATTGAAGTACGGTAGGTATTTGTTTTTCACAAAGCTGAAGGTAGAAAACAATTTTTCACAGAATAAAATTTAAAACCAAATCTAGATAAAGATGCTTACGGAAGGTCTTCTTTTGGTACCATTTTCCAGAATTTTATGAAAATTCTAAAGACTGCTATAATTGTGAAGAAACTGTTTCAGTAATAATCTGTTTCAGAGAAGTGTGGTTTTAAATTTATTTTAATTTTAGCTGGGTATTGAATTGAGAATGGGTTCATAAAGGGCAAATATTTTTCGATCTGGTTTGAAATTTAAAAAGACAATCGCTGACCAGCTGTCCGCTGTTGGCGGGCAAATTCAAATATACTGGCTGGTCACTTTATAGCCCGCAGGCCTGGGGTTAAGCAACCTTGGTTTAAATTGTTCATTTTGTGTCGAATTACATCAAGCACTGAAATCACACGTAAAAAAAACCACTTTTAGCTTGACGAATTCTTGATTCGGATTGTGATTGATTATAGGCCGACAAAATTTTTAACCAGAAACCAGACTATATATTTCCGAAGGTTTTCAATGCGTTGAATCCAAATCTGGCCTCAGAATTGCTCTAACACATCAGGTTTCTGAGATATCCTAACCTAAAAGTGCAAAAAGTACCGTTTTTGCCCGAATTTGAGGTTATGTAGACTCACGAATTATTTTTCAAAAAAAAAAAAAAATACTACGTTAAAGAACAAGTCTTCTTCTTTCAAATGCCGTTAAGTTTGCTCAAATTTTTTTTTTTCGCTGAGATATCGTGTTTTGAAGTTCTCATCTTTTATCACGTCTATGATCTCAATTGATTTTCAGGTGTACGAAAATGTGAGAACTTCAAAACACGATATATCAGCGAAAAAAAAAAATTGAGCAAACATTTGAAAGAAGAAGACTTGTTCTTTAATATGGTAACATTTTTTTTTTTTTAGAAAAAATAATTCATGAGTCTACATAACCTCAAAATCCGGCAAAAACGGTACCTTTTGCACTTTTAGGTTAGGATATCTCAGAAACCTGACGTGATAGAGCGATTCTGAGGCCAGACTCGGATTCAACGCGTCAAAAACCTTCGGAAATGTATAGTCTGATTTCTGGTTAAGAAGTTTGGTTAAATTTTGTTGGCCTGTGTTATGTATTAAAGCTGTACGACACGACTCTAATAAAAATATCTAAGAAAACTTCATGGAAATAGTTCTACCAGAATCTCGTTGCAGCGTCGTGTCGCACCTGTCTGCGGGAACCTTTACGCAATTACGGAAACCTTTAAGGAATATTTGTGCAAAGTTTTAACAGAATCTATTCAGTTGTTTTTGCACCAACCCTAAACATACATCTACAAAAATTGAGAAACGGGCGAAAATTCTAAACTCTATGTTTTCGGTATGCAAAATTCCTTTTTTAGTATTTTTATTTTTGAACAAAATTTAAACTAAATAATATTTTTTTAGCATCGGCAATGCTGTTTCAATTGCTTCAGTGGAGTACCCGTTTTCAAGAAAAGTGCGACCGGGATCTAGCGTCCTCAGAGCGTGAAAATGGTATCAAAATATGCGTTATTGAAAGGACTACAACACAGCATTTTTTTTATTTGGTATATTTCTTTTAACGCGAATTTTTAAACGTTTCTTTTGTTTTTTTTTTAGGTATCTTAATCTTCTCAAAAACGAAACGAGATATCGAAAAAATAAAGATAAAATGATTATAATTGAGGTGTTTACGGTAACCCTTTCGGAGACACCTTTTTGATGATTTCACATATTTCGTTTAGAACATGCTTGATTGAAGTTCTCGATTTTTAAACTCCTATCTGATTTCTAATAGCCTTAACAGAAAGAAAGATTTTTTTGTTGTTGTATGTTGTTGTTTTTTGTTTGTTATTGTTGTTATTGTGTTGTTGTTTTATTATTGTACCCTGACTCTGCCACTGAAAGGGACACAATAGAAGTCTATAGCCCCCAGATGTAAAAAATGTCCGGTTTCCAGTGATCATTTGACACCATAAATGAATTGTGAATGTCAAATATTACATCAGAAACACAGGTATAATTGCGTCTTATTGATGGCCCACAAAATAAAATGTGATGTCTTTTTTATTATTCATTAAGTATGACATTAAAGAATGACAGTAATGAGATTAAATAAATTTAAAAATATATTTATTACCACTAGCTGTTGCCCCGACTTCATCTGCGTGTATTCTATATTTCATGCATAATCTTTTAATAAAAATATCCAGAACGAAAATTAGCTTGTGTTTTTCTTCAGATCCCAGGCTACCTATGTGTCAAATTTCATAACAATCGGTGGTTTAGGTGTGAAAAAGTAACAGACAGACAGAGTAACATTGTAATATTAATATGAATTTAATAAACGGACAAATCCTAACTAAAATTATAAATGTGAAAGTGAGTTTGTTTGTTTGTTACGCATTCGCGCTAAAACGTCTGAACAGATTAGGATAAATTTGGCATAAAATGAGTATTATAGAATTATTATTTTTTTTGGGTGGCAAATTATCAAATAACTTTTCCCGCTCTGGGTGGAGCGGGAGGGCGTGTCAGACTCTTACTGTCTAAAACCCGCCCGTGTTCCTTCGGTTACCCTATTGCCGGGGGCCACGATCTCCCTTTCGGTTTTCTTCGCACCCCCGGCAGGCATCGGCCCTAACGGACCCCGTCAATTCTGCTGACATCTCTTTGAGGCGCGCGTGGAACACACCGCGCCGTCGACCCGGGATTGGCCCTTATCGGACGGTAAGCTACCCATTGCTCACCGTCCGTAAGCCCGCGCTTATGGTGGCCTGAAATCGGCCTGCGATTCCCGACGCCCTGGGCGTCTCCTCCTGCGGCGGTTAGGGGCGTGAAGGCGCGAAATTTGCCTCTCCCTCACGCGTTCCACCTCCTCCTTCGCGAGCATTACCGCTTCGCAGAAGGAGGTGACGGCCTCCCATTTCCTCTCGCTCCGTTCCATGGTATGAACCAGGGCCGAACGAGCGAGATCACCGCTACCGATTGCCTCCACGAGGACACGGCGATGCTCCGCCCAAGCCGGGCAGACCTCCACCGTATGCTCCACCGTGTCCTCCGGGCGATCCACACAATGGTCACACCCGGGCGTTTCCTCCCGCCTTATCCTGTACAGGAACCTCCCGAAACAGCCGTGTCCGGTGAGGACCTGCGTCAAGCGGAAGGTGAGGACGCCGTGGCGCCTCTCTCGCCACTCCTCAAAGAGACCTAGACCTGGGTTAGGACATAGGATACTTTTTATCTCGGTAGTATGTATCCGTGGGATAATTTCTGACCTCGACGCGGGCGAAGCCGCAGGCAAAATGTAGTTATAAATAAATAGTACATGGGTGACCGAGCTCTACTCGGGTGAAAATAGAGAAACCGAATTTTCACAGATATGAGAACTAGCTAGACCGATTTATCGCCCCCGTAAAACCCTATATTTCAACTTTCATCGAAATTGTTAGAGTCGTTTTCGAGAACGTGATACAAATATATATACATATATACAAATATTACTCATATTATATTACAGGATGAACAGTATAAATTGTTCAGAAACGATTTTTTCAGTTTACTGTTTGAAACTATTTTGAAGGGTACGCACGTTTTTTTAAAGTTAAAAACGCTATTGCTATTGTTAACATAAAAGAAAATCCTCGTTGTCTTCTGGATTTTTCTAGAAAATATCCTTTATTAGGTTGGTGATGTAAATTTTCATTGCGAAACATTATGGATGATTCCCTGGGTTTGTAATAACAACAGCCCACTGCCTTTATCGAAATTCAATTTTTTTTTTAAGTGAAGTGATATTAATTGATTTTTATTAAATTTATTGTTAGTTGTCCGTTTGAAGAGGTAAACGTTACCTATATGTTGTTTTTTAAATTTATTTATAAAATTTCATCTCTTGTTCTTAGGTCATTGTGATTCAGGATTTATCATTCAAAATGGCCAATGTCAATGGGTCAAAGGTGGAATCCTTTTATTCTGGAAAATCTGTGTTTGTGACTGGCGGTACTGGATTTGTTGGCAAGGTAAAACAGTTTGTTTTTATACTTTTATTCTAGATTTTTTGAAGAGAAATCTTCTTTAGGCGCGTTGGGCATTTTTGATATGGGGCTAAACCATTTATTTCACGACACTGTGATGACACCAGCTTTTGACCATTAAAAAGACATCAACGCGTTGATTACCGCGGTGTGTGGGGTAAAAGACATCAACGCATTGATTACCGCGGTGACGATTTTTTTTCAAGTTTTCACTTCTGTCGGCACTCCCGTAGTGCGACTGTTTTTTTAAATCGTTTTGTGATGAGCAATCGTTATCGATATATAATTAGTTTTATCAATGATATAAAAATCCAAGTCAATCTTACCAAGGGGTATCGTGTTACGCAGAAACTGGGTTGTGGAGGTCGATCCATGTAAAACACTGGTGTTCAGCTGCATTCGGGTACACTGGAAGCCGACCCAACAAAGTTGGGAAAAGGCTAAACAAATGCTGATGATAAAAATCTAAGAAAAAAAAGTATATTTTTGTCTTCTAAATCTAAACTAATATAATGAAGAGAAATGTTTTGTTTTTTGTATATTTGTTTGTAATGAATAAACTCAAAAATTACTGGACTGATTTTAAAAATTCTTTCACCAGTAGAATTCTATATTATCACTGAGTAACATAGGCTATAATTTATGAAGATAGCATGCGGGCGGAAGCTATTAGTTTATATATGAATTAAATCCCTATAGTCTCACACCATCAAACTACCCGTAGCATAATTGTCTTATCATAGGTAATATTAAATCACATAGATTTAATACTAGGTGTGACTTACGAGTTGCAGGTTGTAGGTTCGAACCCTAACAGGTGCTTTACTTTTTGTAAATTATTTCATGACTACTGCTCTCAACACGGTGAAGGAAAATATCGTGAGGAAACCGGCATGTCCTAGAACCAAAAAATCTAAGAAATGTGACATCTACCAACCTGCACTGGGCCCGCGTGGTTGATTGCGGCCCACTCCCTCTCACAGAGAGAAGGCCTGTGTCCCAGCAGTGGGAACATGATAGGCTGATTAATATTATAACCATGAGCACCATGAGTTCACGTAGTTTGTTTCTAAATTATATTCAAAACAGGCATGTTTAATAATTTCAGACTTTAATAGAAAAGTTGCTGTACAGTTGCAGTGGGATTGACAAAATTTATGTCCTAGTACGTGATAAGTATGGTAAGCAGGCGAATGAACGACTGCCGCGTATCACTAACACACCAGTAAGTATGGGTTTTAAACAAGCATTTATTATTTTCTTGCGGATATTTTAAATAAGAGACAGTAGTTCGGGTTTCAGTGTTCACCAGAAGCTCCCATGAAAGCACATCAAATGAACAGACACTTATGTTTTTTAAAATCAATATAGTACATTACTGTCGCGGCCTGCAACAAAGGCATTGATGGAGGATCGTGAAAATGGGGCCGAGGCGTAACCGAGGTATACATACGTGAGTCCATCAATGCCTGATTGCGGCCAAGGCTCGTATAGTACTTTTCTTCAATAATGCGCGGTAATTCAACCTAATGTTAATGATGTAAATTTATTTATTTATTTTTATTTATTTATTTAATTAATTATAAATTCCAGAATCAATGACGAACAACGATATAATTTTTCACGCGCCAATATGTTCATTTGTTTCTTCTTTAAACAGCTCTATTAACAAAATACAAAATCTACTAAAAACAAAATCGAAATTTTAATAAAATATTTGATAAGTTACCTCCATGATTGCCATGTGTTGAAGTAAAAAGTTCGTTCCATTTTTAAATAATACGACAGATATAAGTTTTCATAGTAATTTATTCGGCCGTTAAACACGACAGATATGGATTTTCATACAAACATTGCCGGCTAGGCGTTCATATGTATTCGACCAGTACAGCATTTTAGATTAATCTCGAAGAAGGTTGTCAAAATAATGCTCGAATTTCCAAGCATATTTGAGAAAATGTACTTTAAAGACATTACTTGCAGCGCTCCTTGGTTTTACCCGCATAAGTCTCGATTCCGTGGGAATATCGAGATAAAAAGTATCCTGTATGTTAATCCAGGTTAAAAACTGTCTGTGTAGCGAATTTTATCCAAATCCGTTCAGTAGGTTTTTTGTAAAAGAGTTACAAACATCCGTCCATCGTTACAAACTTTCGCATTTATAATAATATTTTACTAGAATTTTCGTAGTAGAACCTCGTAGAGCCTTTATTTCGTAATACGAATCTTTAAATGCATTAATGTATCATAAACCTACATAATAAAAATCTTAAATTTACTGACACACAGCCTCAATCGCTGGATCTAGAAATATGACATTTTGCACAAGCGTGAATTTTCAAAAATTCATCTTTAGTGCTCACATAGCACTAAAATTAATGTTTGAAAATTGATCTTCCAAAAGGGTTAAATCGGGGTTGAAATTTAATATGTAAGTCTGTGGCCAAAATAGCCATATATAGCTATGGCTATTTTATGTTTCTCTAAAGCCATGAAAATGATGTCTTAAAATAAAAAATTAAATTCAAAATTTTAAAACCCCCAACACAAACAAAATCCTTTTAAAAGGAATAAAACAAAATATATTGGCCCTGTAAGATTAAATCCGTGGCTGGCGTGAATATGTTGACATGTCTAAAATGACAATTTGTCAGGACAGCCATTTTAAAGGTTTGGTCTCTTCTGGTAAATCGGTAAATTAGTTTACAGTATTTGTTTTAGTTGTTTTAGGGGTTATTTTATACCATCTTTTAAATGATGACAATAAATAAACAAAATTCCCCATTGTTTGCATAATAATAGACTTGTCAAGTCGTTCACCATCGAGTTATCAACTTATTCACCGTGGGGAATATTAGTACCTATGTAAACAATGTTATTAATGACAAACACAATGAGGACCAATCATCCAACTGATGACAAATATAAAAATATTTGTTGAATTGTTGAAGTACTACTTACTCAAATCAAGCAAAGTTGTTCTATCTGAACAAATATTAAATTGAAAATCCACGAACCTATCAGTTTCCTAGTGTTAGAGCAATAAATAAAAAAAATTGAAAAAATAGTAAATTGTTTTATTGGGCCAAACAACGGACACATACTTAATAAAGAAGGAAAATAATAAAGAAATAATAACGTTAATAATATTTTAAGTTGACAGATACGTCAGGTACACATATACAAGTACGTATACCACAGTGCCGTTTATATTTCATTGGACCTCAAAATCCTCTTCATCTGGGTTGTCCTCGTCCAAATCTGGATCAGTAGATGCGGAGACATCACTAACAGTTTTTATTTTAATATAAAATTCCTTGAAAGAATCATCAATCAGGTCAATCATGTCCAACAAATCCTTTTTTTTCGCTGATTGGCAAAGCTTCCTTGGAGATTTGGCTCAACTTAAAGATATCTATGCTGGTTTTTCCTCTTTTCCTAAAACTTATTAACTTGAAAGGAGGTTCGCGATCCAGGGTTTTCTTAAAATATTTTTTTCCTACGCTGCTTTTATCATATTGCAGCCATTGAATAGGTTGCTGCAAAAATTTGTCTCCCGAATCATCCAGTTTTTTTAGAGTAAAGGGTCCTTTCTTGGATTTTAGTTCGGTAAAATCCCAGAAATCATTTACCGTCATCACCACGACCTTGAATGGCTTCTGCACTTTGCAAGTCCTCACCAACTGCACCCAATCATATAAATGATTGATTCTCATTTGTGTTCTCTTTTTACTTTTTTCAATAATCGCGTGGTCAGAGTCACACTCCATATGTGTGTGCCCACTGAGGAGGAATTTGTGGTTTATCTTTTGCAGCGTCGGATGATTATTAAGCAAAAACATGAACATCATCGCCACGACATTGTTTTTGTTTTGGCCACCACAAGTGTCGGAATAAAAAATCAGTTCTTTGACTTCCGATGGCAAACTGTTGCAGAAGTGCCACAAACATGACGCAATTTGGTTTGCTCCTCGAGCTCCTATAGTCTCGTCCCACATGTAGCATGTAGCCTCATTAGTTGCTAAATCGTGTATTGTCAAATTAAAAGACCAAAGCTGACGTTTGTAAAACGAGACAGACGTTTTTAAATATGGTGTCGGCAAGCACTGCTGTAGGTACATAGGTTTCTTGTTACGTAGTCGTAACTTTCGATAAAAAACTCAAAAACAAACGAAATCAAAATCAATACACAGAGACTTCCCGCCACAGAGTACTTTTGAGTCCCCGCGCACGCGGCTTCTGAACTGACGTTTGTTTACCAACACACGAGCAAGTTGCGCTAGGGACGTGCCACAGGCACGTCCCTAGCGCAACTTGCTCGTGTGTATCCTCGATATCAATAATTCTAAAATTTAAACTTTTTACGGAAGCATCTTGACAACTCGATTATTTTTTTTATACAACCTAGGTTCCACAGCTGGGCACCGTTAATCAAATAGTTAACTTCGTTAATCGTTATTCCGCTACAAAAAAAGTTAGCTTCGTTAAACGTTAAAGCGTTACATTTCGGAAGAATTAACGCAAGTTAACGTTAATCGTTAATATGTGTGAAATTGCATTTTTATATCGTTGCGTTAGTGAACTTATAAAACCTGTTGGTTTAGGTTCTGGAAGTTAACAGGTTAGGAACTAAACAAAATACTTGTATAATTCAAATGTGTAATTTAATCGTCGGGCATAAGGTGCATATTCCCCTTCATGAACATTAACATGTTGAAGTTCTCGTCTGAAAGCGAGGCTCGTTTTGGTGTTAAAATATCTTTACCCGTGGAAAACAGACGTTCAACTGCAGGACTTGAGGGTATAGCAGTATTGTATTTAGTGAATAGATTTATGAATATCTGTTCCCCGAGGAATGCAGCATCGTTGAACGAGTCTTTTGATTTCATGTCCAGGCACATTTTAACGAGACTTTGCGCTTTACTCTTTAAAGAGTCGGAGCTCTTTGGTGTTTCTATAGACTGCGTGACAGAATTGAAAAAATCTTCCTCGTCATCATCGTTGTTACTCGCATTGCTCACTCTGCCACTTAAACTATTTCTGTCCTTTGTATTTTCCGCTGCTACTTGTCGTAAGGCATCTTCTACCTTTTTTCCCATGCACTTTTTTACTGCATCCACTCTACTGCTGTCATGCGTTTCCAGCCATATCAACATCATACTAGTCTGAACATGTTTTTCGCGCCGCGCCGCGGTGCCGTGCGGTAAATAGTAGGCATAGGATTAACGATTAACGGACTTCTGCATATTAACGGAAGTTAACCTGTCCGTTAACATTTTTAAAAGTTAACTTAAAAGTTAATCCGTTAATCAAAATGTTAACTTCGTTAATTAACGATTAACGGATTAACGAGTTAACGCCCAGCTATGCTAGGTTCATAAGTTGGCAACTAAACATATTCATTTAATGTCAAAGTTTTTTGTAACCGACATTTATTGATAACTATACTTATTACATTTAGGGTTCAGAACATATTTGGCCGTAATTGGACATCTCAATATATTACGATTTAAGCAGAAATACTTCGGTTGGCTATAACTTGACATCTCAATATATCACGATTTAAACAGAAATATTTCGGTTGGCTATAACTTGACATCTCAATTTGTCAAATAAAAGTGAAAACTTATATGTGTATAAGTTGAGATATCAAATAACGAATAATATTTTGGTTACTGGGTATAAGTTGTTATAACGAAATATCAATTTTCGTTCACAAAAACATGTGAATCGTTAATTTGACATGTTGTGTTGTCAGGTAAAACACGTAAAAATGCGAGATATCAACATAATACCATAGTCGATTGCTCCAAAAGTTATGAATATTTTGAGCTGTCAATTTTTTTCATATACATTCCTAATGCGTAAGACGTATTAAGCCAATAAAAAAAAAACATACAAGTTGAGATGTCAATGTATTCACGCCAGCCACGGAAATACGAGTAAGTTTTAGGTAATATTTTTTTAACAAGCGTCGTAGCGTCGGGGGACGGCATGCTACGGTAGAAAAGATTATTTTTATTCGCCATCCCCCCCCTCTGTTTCCGTCGGGGGTTAAAAATAGAGGACTTTTTCGGCGGAAGAAATTCTGAGCGACATTTAGATACCTATTATTAATTTCAAATATGAAAATGTTTTCAGGTTTTCGACAGATTAAAAGAAAGCCGAAATGAAGAGCTGAAAAAAATTAAGGTCATCAGCGGGGACATTACCCGCGAATGTCTTGGGTTGCCGAATGAAGTTTTAAAAATATTCGAGGACGAGGTACGTAAATAAATTAAGAGGCTTTAGGTATTTTATATCCCTCTATTTCATACAAATGTCCAATTTCAAATGTTTGTGAAATATTTGTTTTTGGGCTTAGTCAATCAATCTGCCTAGCTATGTCAGCAACTATGTAAGGGTTGGCTTCCAGTCTAACCGGATGTAGCTGAATACCAGTATTTTATTTGGAACGATTGCCTATCTTTTTTTTTTGGTTGACCTCGTCAACCCAGTAACTGGTTAATACGATACCCCTTGCTAACACTGGTTGTCAGACTTTCGGGCTTCTGACGACCCGTAACGACTGTCAAGGATTCATGAATGACAGCCGGGACCAACAGCTTAACGTGCTTTCCGAGGCACGGAGGAGTCTCGGTATGTAAAGATGGTCACCCATTCACAGACCAACTCCGGCTTCGTGTCATTCGCAGTCATTTACCACGGTACTACTTTGTTGACATCAGTATTTTTAGCCCCAAGTCATTCAAATTAAATTATTTTTCTGTGCTTTATTCAAGCAGAAATCGCACTTACTTACTTTAGTGAGACTTCAAGCAATTTGCAAATAGATATTTATTTTTTTCGCCATTTCCTGCATTGTTGCGCACGACGGGTTTTAAGTTCGCGTTTTAAGGAATGGAACGCACCGTTCCACAAAAAAAAAAACAAACATAAAATAATGAATTATAAAATAAGAAATGCATTATGAAATTAAAAAAAAAATGAAATTCGTTTCTTGACTCCTACACAATATTTATTTAAATAATGGATAAGTTTTGAATTACGTGCTTAATCCCTATTGCCTACTTAGACTTTAACTTTAATGGAGATATAACATCTACATTAACCATTAAACTATTTTCTATTCAGTTTTTCTATCATGATACTGTCTAGGTACAGTATCATGATAGGGTACCTAGGAACCCACCCGGTGGAATAAATTGTCATGTTTGTAAAAAAAAAAAATACTTTGTCACAACAAATTCCGTTTGTACTGTCAGGGAAATTAACAGTAAAGCAAATTGCCATGCCATTTCATACAACTGTTATTAGGGTTACCATATCTCAGGATTTGTCGTGAGATTTTGGACTCTTCTCAGGATTGCAGCTGGATTTTGCAAATCTCATGAAATCTCAGGATTTTTAGAATTTTCAATAAAATACAGCTTAAATTTTAAAGATCTCTTTAATAAAAAGTTAAACAAACTAAAAATAAACTTCCTTTGGTAATTATTGCATAATTAAAATCAGTACTTATTTATCAGTACATATGTGAAAGATACCTTAAATGGCGGTGCGGGAGCGAGATCCGCAGTGTATAAAAACGATAATATTACAACTTTTTGAAATGGTTAAGTACATTTGAGAGAAAATTCTCGAACTGTAAAATATCTCAGGATTTTTTCATGGATTTCCGGCTTTTTCTCCGGACTTTTGATTTTTTATCTGGTAACCCTAACTGTTATAGAATGAGAGTCGTGATTCGAATAAACAGACTTTACTTTTTTCCTCGATTTCACCTAACTGTAGAATTTTTATTTCAGGTATCAGTGGTATTTCACTTAGCTGCCACAGTTGCGTTCGAGCTGCCTCTTAAGGATGCTATAGAAATCAATGTAAATGGGACAGAAAATGTCATAGAATTATGTCGCCGGATGAAAAAATTAGAGGTAAGAGATTTTCGATTAAGTACCTAGGTAAATATGGAGTTACTGGATAATGATTGTATAATTAATCTATATGTTACGGCTAAAACCCGAAGTGCGGCTACATCTAGTTTTAGCCGGCTACAAATAGGTGCGGCCGGTAGCAGTTGGTTAAATTTAGAGCAAATGAAAATGGCTGAAAATTAGGTTAGGTTAGGTTAAAACTGTGACCACATAACACACCGCACGAGCCGAGCGAGCGAAGCAAGCGGTGCTGCGGCAGCGGCCGACGAGTGCCAGGGTCCATTTAGGCAAGTTTAACCAACTCCTACCGGCCGCACCTAGTTGTAGCCGGCTGAAACTAGGTGTAGCCGCACTTCGGGTTTTAGCCGTAACATACACAAAATATTGTTAAGAGCGTTTATTTTGAAAGTAGGCAACGTCACAAGTAGCTGTCAAATATTTCGCTGTTTTGATTAATTTGATAATATTACTTTAAGGAACTATGAAATATGGTCAACTAGTGAACTAAAATATTGATTATGACATGCAATAATGAATATCGTAACAGAAAATATTTAGTTTGTTGTCGCTTCGAAAACAGACATACATATTTACTTTAAAAGAACTTATTTTGATTTATAATTTAATTATTAATTGATTTATTTGTTAAAAACTTATTAAACTAATTAATTAATTAACCTTTTTAAGGCTACTCAAAATTAAATACGTTTACCTTTTTAATATTAAAGATATTATCCGT
This sequence comes from Omphaloscelis lunosa, assembly GCA_916610215.1. Classification (NCBI taxonomy): domain Eukaryota; kingdom Metazoa; phylum Arthropoda; class Insecta; order Lepidoptera; family Noctuidae; genus Omphaloscelis; species Omphaloscelis lunosa. Next base: position 9,301,740 of record OU744247.1, read on the forward strand.
TTAATAGTTAGGTTGACAGCACTGATGTCGCGCCATTATTGTTCCGTTGCGAACTTCCGGAACAATGGTGGGGCGACACTTTCCAAACGAATATCGGAAGGAATGATCGGCAGTTGGTTGTTGGATACAGTGCGAGTAATATCTTCAGAATTATTGTAAAATAGTGTTATTATAGAGTAGTTATGTATAATTATTGTGTACGTGTGTAGTTTGATTAAAGTCAATTACATCAGAAGTGGTACGGAAACGCGCCCAGATGCCGCGAAGCCGCAAGCGCACGCGAGGGAAAATAAGTCGTACAAGTAGCTCGTCATCGAGCGCTGGTTCGCCTTCGTCCAGCAGCAGCAGCTCTGATGGACACAAGCGTAAGAAAAAGAGACGCACCAGGCGTGCGTCTCCTGCAGTAAGCCAAAATGTTATTTTATCTTCGGTGATTCCTGATTTTGACCCATTAGTGGATGATATTGAAATGTGGATAAATGTTGTGGAAGCCAATGCTCGTGTTTTTCGTTGGGATGATCGTGTCCTACAATATCAAGCTTTGCAAAAATTGCGTAACACGGCTAAAACATGGTATGACTCACTTCAAAAAAATAAAACACGATGGACTACCTGGAAATGGAAGGATTGGCGGAATACACTATTAGACACATTTCAAATAAAACGTAATATGTATTGTTTGCTAAAAGACTTGGTTCAAACGAAACCCTCGGATGGCCAGTCATTATATGAATTTTATTTTGTACAAAAAGGCAAAATTGACAAGATGAGATTGTCATTTTCTGATCAGGATATTATTTCAGTAATCGTAGGATCAATTGGCGATAAAAATATAATTACTGCAGCAGATGCTGGTAATTTTAAATACTGTGATGAGTTGGCCTCATTTTTACACGGTAAAATTCATATTGACCCGGAACATAAGTCCATCCAGAAGCATAACAATTTGCAAGGTAAAAACTCAACTCGTTTATTCTATAGTAATGTTGATAAAAAGACAGACAATTCTTCCAACTCTAATGGAGTGCCAATGCAAAGTTCTGTTGTCAATTCTGGTACAAATATAACATGCTTCCGCTGTGGTGAACCTGGTCACAAAAAGACCAGCTGCATTCAGAAGGATAATGTCAAATGTAATGTGTGTAATAGATTTGGTCATTTAGAGCTTGCATGTAGGTTTAAACCTAAAATGAAACCTGAAAAGGATAGCGAAGTCAAATTAATTGTTGAACCTACACCTAAGGATAAATTTTATAAGGCAATTGTAATTAATGGATGTAAACGACAGGCTTTTATTGATATGGGCAGTGGTTGTTCTCTAATAACGTCTTCTTTGGCGCGCGAGTTAAACCTTGCAATTTTCCAATTATATAAACCTGTTGTATTAACAGGATTTAAAACAGATTCTTGCTCTGAGGTTACCCATGGGGCACAGGTTGACATTATGGTTGATAATGCTGAGCTTAATGTGGTCCTATATATATTTGTGATGAATTAGCTGGCTGTCCTATTTTAATTGGTAGGAATTTTACGGAGGATAAAAGAATTATGTATGCACGTGTTGGAAGTAGCCTTTCTTTTTGTCCCATAAGCAATTACCACGTCGCTTTAATACAGTCGTCCATGTTTAACCCTGATTCCGTTGAACACATATCTGTGTTAAATGAAATATTTTCTAGATACCCTCTGGTTGTTTCAGAAGATTTAAAATCGTTAGGGCAGACTTCTTGTGTTGAGTTAGACATTGAACTAATAACCAATAAACCTGTGTACCATAGACCTTACCGTATGTCTGAATCCGAAAAAGCAGCAACTAGGGAAATTATTGATGACTTATTAAAAAATGGAATAATTCGCGAAAGTAATTCCGCTTATGCTAGTCCGATTTTGTTGGTTGATAAACCATCGGGCGAAAAACGTATGTGCATTGATTATAGATCACTAAATAAAATTACTGTCAAAGAGAAATACCCAATGCCAATTGTAGAAGACCTAATAGACAAACTAAGAGGATGTAAATGTTACACATCTATTGATTTAAAAAGTGGTTACTATCAGATTAATGTTAATGAAAATTCTATTGCTAAAACTGCATTTATTACGCCTGATGGCCATTTTGAATTCAGAAGGATGCCATTCGGGTTATGCAATGCACCGTCTGTATTCCAAAGGTTAATGAACACCGTCTTGGGTAAACTACGCTTTGATAAAGTTATTTGTTATATGGATGATCTATTGGTAGCTACAGGGTCGATGGATGAAAATATTAGGGTGTTAGACGAAGTTTTAAAAATATTGCAAAATAACGGTTTGACTATAAATTTGGAGAAATGTCACTTTTTCCAGAGCTCTGTTAACTTCCTTGGGTACAATATATCTGAAGATGGTATAAGTCCAGGTAAAAATAAATTGAAGGCAGTAGAAAATTATCCTGAACCTAAAAATGTGCATCAGGTGAGACAATTTTTAGGCCTAATAAATTATTTTAGAAAATTTATAAAGGATTGTGCTCTTATATCGAAACCGTTGACGAAGCTCTTGAAAAAAGATATCACATGGCAGTGGGGATCCGATCAAATTACAGCGATCAGTAAATTAAAATATGAGTTGTTGCATAATGCTTTATTAAAAATATATGACCCCAAATTACCAACTATTTTATACACTGATGCTAGTCGCGATGGTATGGGCTGCATACTGACTCAAGTAACTGATACAGGTGAAAAACCAATCCATTTTTATAGTCGACAGACTTCTAATGAGGAGAAAAAGTACCACTCCTTTGAGTTAGAGTTTTTAGCAATAATTGTTGCACTTCAAAAATTCCGTCACTATTTATTGGGATCCACCTTTAAAATTTATACAGATTGTAATGCGGTTAAATATACAATAAATAAGCAAGAAATTAATTCTAGAATCGGTAGGTGGGTATTGCTTACACAAGAATTCACATTTCAAATAATACACAAACCAGGGGCTCAAATGCAACATGTTGACGCCTTGAGCCGAAATCCATTTGACACAAATTCCGTCCCCATATGCAATGAAAGTGTGTTGGCCATTACTGAAGCAGATTGGTTATTGTCAGTCCAGTTGCAAGATCCTAGTATTTGTGCAATAAGAGAAATATTGGAATCAGGTCAGGCCGAGCTTAATAAGAAAGTGTATAATGAGTATGAGTTGTTAGGTAATAAGGTATACCGTAGGACTGACTATGGTAGAAGGTGGGTTGTCCCCAAACAATGTATTTGGCAAATCATTAAAGATAATCATGACGACCTTGGCCATTTTGCCGTGGATAACACAATTGAAAGAATAAAATCATGTTATTGGTTTCCCAAAATTAAGAAAGTAGTATCCAAGTATATACAAAATTGCATTAACTGTATTTACTATAAAAATATCCATGGCAAAAAGGAAGGCAAACTGTTTCCTATACCTAAATATGCAAAGCCCTTTCACACGCTTCACATAGACCATCTGGGTCCATTTGTAAAGACCACGCGTAAAAATACCTACCTCTTGGTGACTGTTGACTCTTTTACAAAATTTGTATTTATATCTCCTGTTCGTAACACTAAAACTCGAGTTGTAATTAGCGAGTTAGATAAAATATTTAAAGTTTTTGGTAATCCTAAGCGTCTTATATGTGATGCTGGAAGTTCTTTCACGTCTAAGTTATTCGTTAAGTACTGTCAAGACAAAAACATACGACAACATGTTATAGCTACTGCTGTTCCACGCTCGAACGGTCAGGTGGAACGCTTTAATCGCACCATCCTTGACGCATTGAGAACTATGGGTGCTAATACCAGCTATGACAAATGGGATACTCATATTACCAGTATCCAACAAGGTATTAACAGTACCATTAATAAAACCACTTCAGCCATTCCCAGTGAAGTATTCTTTGGATACCGACTTCAAACTGATGCTGACATGTTGGCACAGGAAGATCAATCTGTTGACGTCACGCTATTAAGGAATAACGTCAACAGTCGCATTCAGGTCAGCGCAGACAAGCAAAAACAGGCTTTCGACTCCAAAAGAAAAGTAGCTCACAGTTACAACGTCAATGATTTGGTAGTTATAAGAATTCCCAGTCAATCCAATGATGGGCAAAGTACTAAATTATTACCACTTTTCAAAGGACCTTTTCAGGTGATTGAAGTATTGGGTCATGATCGCTATAAAGTAAAGGATATGCGTGGCGCTGAAAGAACAAGCAAGTGCTATGAAGGGATCACGTGTGCTGAAAATATGAAACCATGGATCAAGTTGGCAGACCTAGATGTTGAAGGTTCGGAAATGGCCTAAGATGTTGTCAGGTATTTATTAAACCCAAATAATGATTCAAATTATTAAAATTTTCTGTCGTAGTATTTACTACTACTTATCATACACTGTCTAGTGCATTTGCTTCAAACATATTTTGGTATTTGGAGTATTTTACGTTACAGTATTTATTCGTGTAAAATAAATCTGTGCTAAACGAGTTTAGAGTTTGTAGTGATATGCAACTAGGGTTGGCCAAAGGCATCGCCTAGGGAAAGCTGCAAACTCTAAACATAACTGACCGCTGATGGAACAGTTAGATACATGTAAATACCAACATATGTCGTGTTAACGGGTCTTTTGAGTTGGGGTCTTTCTCTACTGGCCGTTGATGGAATAGTGGAGTAGACGCTCAATTCAAATGACGAGTAATAAGTAATCGCAGTTTCACTCTATAAAATATTATGAATTATTGTTTATACTTTGTTCTCAGCAATTGCACCAGACTGGGACGCTATCCGAGGACGGATGCGTGCGCAGGACGGCCGGATGTTGTCGCTTCGAAAACAGACATACATATTTACTTTAAAAGAACTTATTTTGATTTATAATTTAATTATTAATTGATTTATTTGTTAAAAACTTATTAAACTAATTAATTAATTAACCTTTTTAAGGCTACTCAAAATTAAATACGTTTACCTTTTTAATATTAAAGATATTATCCGTTTAATAGTTAGGTTGACAGCACTGATGTCGCGCCATTATTGTTCCGTTGCGAACTTCCGGAACAATGGTGGGGCGACACTTTCCAAACGAATATCGGAAGGAATGATCGGCAGTTGGTTGTTGGATACAGTGCGAGTAATATCTTCAGAATTATTGTAAAATAGTGTTATTATAGAGTAGTTATGTATAATTATTGTGTACGTGTGTAGTTTGATTAAAGTCAATTACAAGTTTTAGGTGTAAAAAAATACTTGGAAATTTTCCAAATGTCTTTTTTATAACTAGAACAGTTACAACATCAAATTCAGTATTATAATTGCAATTATTTATTAATATTCTAGTTCACGAGTTAGCGATATTTCCATAAGTACAGTAATATTGCCAAATTTTTCAAAACAGGTAAATATTTGACAGCTATTTGTGACGTTGTCAACTTCTAGAATGAACACTTTTCAACATTTTTAAATGAGTTACGGTGGAGTTTCTTGCCCATTCTTCTCCATACGAAACCTTTTGGAAGGGGTAACTATAGTGATTATATTTCTTATTGTTTTTTTAAGTTCAAAAGTGCCTTTTATGTGCCTCTTTGTAATAAACGATTTGACGAGTTGTTTTTGGTGTCGAAAATGGAATGTATAGCCGGGGAACGGGGGTAAGAGAAACGCGGGTGCTTAAGAATGACACTATAATTACACGAATCACATAAGTTTAAATCTAGCAGAACTTTTGAGTTAAAGCGTGCGCATATTCGCTCGCTGATGGGTAGCTTACTTGACTACCTCATGATTACCATTTGAACTTACTGGAGCTTGCGCGAGCGCTCTCAGACGGGTGGCCGGGTAACCACACTGGGTTGCCATCGTAGCATTTACATACTGCCGCACGCTATAAATGTTGATTATTTTCTATTTTGTTAAGTATCTGGTACTTGTTGACAGGCCTTCACTCTGCTCCCATGCCAATTAACACTGTAATTTGAAAACATTTTAATGTAAATCAATTATTTTTTAAAGTGTAACCATTGACCTTGCTGGCATTTCTTCATAGAAATGACCAATTGGAACCGTTCACCTAATTTCGGACGTTTTATTAGTGCCGTGTAGGTTTATGTCAAGTAAAATAAATTGAATTTGAACTGAAAAACTTTCAGAAAAACTGTATTCTTTTTTACGATAAGGTCATCACGATGATTTTATTTGGTTTCATAATGATTATAATTTTGATTCTATAGCTTCTAGAATGACGAACAAAATAAATAAAATCATAACGTTTCTCTATGTATGTGTAAGATAGTTTGAAACCCAAACTCCATTGTTTTTTCTCTCAGAGAATATCATGAAACAAAACATTACAAAAAAGGTCTAGGTATTTCTTTAATATAAGATTTGACCATATAAATTGTATCAAAATAATATATAATGTATTTTTAGGGTTCCCTTATAGGAACCCTTATAGGATCACTCGTGTGTCTGTCTGTCAGTCCGTCTATCACAGCCAATTTGCTCCGAATTTATTGGACCGATTAAGTTTAAAGGTACAAATAAATATTTCTGTGACCAAAACACAGACGTGTAACGTAACGGAAATAAATGAATTTTGAATATGGGGGTCAGTTTTGGGGAGCAAACCAGAAAAAAAAAAGTTTTGCAAAATGTACCGTGTGACATATCAAATGAAATAACTTATTATGAGGATCTCAAATATGTTTATTTTATAATTTTAAAATAAATACATTTACAGATATATAAGAAAATAGATGAAAATATACCACTCCTCCCCTTATTTCCGAAACTACTGAGCCTAAAGTTTTGAAAAAAATACGAAGAATGGGTCTTTACTCATAGATTACAGAAAAACCTATGAGAAGTCTATGGTCTTAAAAAAACATGGTATATCTCTCAATATTTTGCGTACAAACTTACATGCAGTTGGAATGTATCGGAGAACATGTTTTTCAACTACAATGTTAAGTTTGTATTTGAGATAAATTCATCCCAACTACGGAACCTTCAATTGTGTGTGGTCCGACACGCACTTGACCGGTTTTTTAACCATGCTATTTATTGGCATAATAAAGTATTTTTTTCGCAGAATAGGTAGAAGAGATGTTTCTGATTTGGTAACGACCGTAATAGGGCATTTGTAACTGGCTTTGGCTGGCGTAGTGATTGCGTAGACGCTGCGCTAACGTCATGTTGTCGCAGCGTATACGTTTTACAAACGCCAACCTATTCTTTAACCGACAAAAAAAAAGGATCTCAAGTCGACGTTAATATATATATTTTTCAAGTGAAAACTGCTTTAGGCGCGTTGGGCATTTTTGAGATGGGAGTAAACCATTGATTTCGCGACACTATGATGACACCTCATTTTTGTAAACGCAATTGTGCTTTTTATTTATATTACGTTACGGATCATTGTTCTATGCAAGTATTTCTACTTTAAAGGTTTTGTAAACGCGATTATGCTCTTTATTTATATTAAGTTACGGATCAATGTTCTATGCAAGTATTTTTATTTAAAGGTTTCGGAAGTATTTTTTTTTTGTAAACGCTTTTGTGCTCTTTATTTAGATAAGGTTACGCACCAATGTTCTATACAAGTATTTTTCTTCCACCAAGGTGATCTTGTTCAAGTTTTCACTTCTGTCGGCACTCCCGGAGTGCCACCAAATTTTTATAAATGTATGACCACACTTTTTTACAAATTAATAGTGATGACAATTTTTTTTTTTTACATTAAATGGATTTTATTTTTACCCAGGCTTTTGTGCACGTATCGACAGCATTCACCAATTCAGAACGAAGGGAGATAGATGAAGTGGTATATCCCATGCCGATGACGTTAGAAGCTGCCAGAGTTTTTGCTGAAATGTACTCACATAATGACGGGATTATCAGCAAATTTATGGGTAAGTATTTGTAGGTTTACTATTTTTTCTTTTTCTATTTTTTTTTTTTTTAATTGTTGCCCCACACTAGGAATTTCTTCTGTATTGTGGGTGCGTTTACAAACATTTAAAAACTCACATACACAAACAGCCAGACCCGGAACAACTACTTGTAGGTCATACAAATATATGTTCCGTGCGGGACTCGAACCCGCGACAGCGCAGCAGTCAATCGCTTAACCACTGCGCCAACCGTGCCGTCATTTTGTATTAGACTTGCATGGTAATTATTAAGTTATCTGTACTCAGATAAAATTATTATTGACTTACTTTTGCCCGCGCGCGTGGAGGTCAAAAATTATCCCACAAGAACATACTACCGAGATAAAAAGTATCTTATATCCTAAGTCAGGTCATGGTCTATTTGTGTGCCAAATTTCATCCATATCCGTTCAGCCGTTTTTGCGTGATTGAGTAACAAACATCCATACGTACAAACTTTCACATTTATAATATTATTTAGTAGCTGCGCCCCGCGGCTTCACCTGCATAAGTCTCGATCCCATAGGAATATTGGGATAAAAAGTATCCTATGTCCTAATAGGTTATGGCTTACTCTTGTTAATTTCATTCAAATCTGTTCAGCCGTTTTACCGTTAAAGCGTAACAAACAAACAAACTCACTTTCGTATTTATATGATATTATTTTGGATTCAGTTTTTAGTAGGATTGTGAATTAATTTGGGACTGCAGGTATTACATAAGGGTAGGTACAAATTATACCAGCTATCAGCCAAGTTTTTATTTAACCAATTAATAATGGGTTAGTGGTTGCCACAAAATGCATTAGCAAATATCAGCGCTGCGGGGTATTGAAGTCATCAAAGTGTGGTTTTCCTTGAAAATACAAAAGCCGCAGTCAACAATGAAATCTATAACATAACAAGTACAATTTTTACAGTTAAAATATAAAAACCCCTGACACAGACATTTCGTCATTTCTCTTTTCAACTCCATCACCAGACTATGTTGACCATCTATCTATAACGTATTCATTGAGAAAATTCCACAAACACGATACCTGTGCTGTAAGTTGGTAAGGGAGTTGGGTATTCAGCAAATTCCAGGTGATACTGCAGCATCAGTTCAAGGTTACTATGTTCTTCTAATACCATTCAAGTAACAGAAAACCAAATTTCAAATCGATCAGACCATTCATCAACTAGAAAAGAGCTGATAATCTTCAAACGGCTGAACCAATTTTGATAAAAATGTCATCGCTAGAAAACCTGTTTTCAAATAAAAAAAACCGCATTCAAATCGGTTCACTCGTTTAAGAGCTACGGTGCTACAGACAGCCACACATACATAGCGGTCAAACTTATAACACCCTCTTTTTTTTTGCGTCGGGGGTAAAACACGCCTATAATCCCCGAAGGGTTGGACAGAGGTGTCTCACTCATAGTACACCCATATTTCACCAGTTATGTTTAAGACCCATGTGATAGGGGGCGAGCCTATTGCCATCAACCGGGCACAAATCCAGACTCCAGGCAGATACGTCTGATAAGGATCAGGCTCGTGTCGACGGCGCGTTGTGTTCCACGCGCGCCTCAAAGAGATGTCAGCAGAATTGACGGGATCCGCTAGGGCCGATGTCTGCCGGGGTTGCGAAATAAACCGAAAGGGAGATCGTGGTCCCCGGCAACAGGGCACCTGAAGGAATACGGGTGGGTTTTAGTCAGTAAGAGTCTTACACACCCTCTCGCTCCACCCAGAGCGGGAGAAGTTATTTGATAATTTCCCACCCAAAAAAAAACGGAAACGATTACATATACTCTTAGGTCTGAATGAAACGAGATGAAAATGTTGTGAATGTTTAGATTCAAACATATATTGGTGTCTTGCAGTGACTAGTTGCTATCCCACAATTCACACAGCGATCCATAGTTTCAACGATATCCAATCCACAAAGCGGCGGTAAATTCCAAAATAACAATTCCAAGTCAATCGTGTGAGCGATCTTCGTGTCCAGTGTGAAAGCAAGGGTCGTACAAGGTAGACAAGATCAGAATCCGTAAAAACCAAAGCAGTGGTCGTTGAAAATTAAAATTAATCGGGTAAGCACTCGCAACGTATCGGAAAACACGAAACAAGTGGCATAGCTGTCTAGTAGGGGTGGGCGTTGCGACGACAAACAGTTTACAAAGACCATTTTATGATGATGAAATCGTTTTACGTCCTGGGTTCAACTTCAAACAGTCTTCATTGCACAAACCAGTCTTCGAAATACTTGGTGCCTTTTTTTATTTTACATTTAAGAAAATACAGTCGGGTACAATGACTTAACTATCACACTCGTAAAACAGTCCTTCTAATAAAAAGTGAACTCTTCGTCAATGAAATACAGTTAATAATATATTATGAGTTGGTAATGCTGTCGTTCGTGATGCGAAAAAACCATTTCATACATTTCAAATCGTTGTAGTTGTAAGAAACTGCACTCGACGAAAACGCATGTTGGATAAATTTCGTCCTTTAACCGTTTTCTGTAACCGTTTTCGTCGTCGGGAAAATGGTTTCGTCTAGCAAAAATTCTACAACGACCCACCACTAATGTCTAGCCACTGACTGCCAGTGACATAGACTAAAAACATTAGACTGATTTTAATCGATATGAAATTTATAATCATTATTTTGGTTTTTCAGTAATTAATGATATTTTATTTAAATTAAATGCACTATATTGTATAAAAGTATACATTGCATTTAATTACTTTGACTTAATTATATTACCTAGTGCTACCTAGTGGATAGGCTTTCTTTTTAGTTGTGTAATCGATTACTTTAATCGATCATCTCACGAAAAATATCTTTATCATATTTCTCCGCTTCCGGATGGAGAATTGAGCTGATTTTTGATATTCAAGGATAGAAGTATACGACAATTTTTTTAGATCATATCTCAACTTATTACATTTGGGCTCACCGTTCTCGGGAACGGTGGGCCCAAATGTAAAAAAGTACCTATACGATATTCCTGAACTAGGGTAAGGTACTTTTATATAGCTTGTAGATATGTGAGCACCATGTACCATCACATAATTATGTTTTCTGTCATTGCTTTATTTTTAATTATTTTTACTCATTGTGGCATACTTAGTAATCTTATTCCAGGTGCATCCTCTTCACATATAATTATATATTTGTATACAAAATATTATAAAACATTTTAAAAGAGTAACGGTGCAGTTTCTTGCCCATTCTTCTCTAATCGAAAATTGAGAAAATTGAAATAAATTATTTGACTTTGATTTTGAACCTCATGGTGAGATCAACGAAGCAGTCAGAAAAAGAAATGACTACTAACAAAATTAATATTCATTGCAGGAAAGAAGCCAAATACGTACACTTTCTCAAAAGCGTTCGCGGAAGAGCAAGTTATGAAGCAATGCGAAGACTTGCCGGCTGCGATTATCAGACCATCTATAGGTAATAAGATTAAATTATACTTGGAAATGGCCCTTGAAGTTAGAGCCTGTGCACACGATGCGTTGCGGCGCCGCACCGCAAAGATCGCCGCATTGGCGGTCACACGAGCGCTGCGGCGCGGTAACGTTGTTACTCCGCAGCGACGACGTGCTGCAAAGCGCGTAAATTTTCATCTGTCAAATATCTATGTTTGACAACGTTCATACAACTGAGCGCATGGTTGCGGTGCATGTTGCAACACGTACGCCCCTCCCCGTCTCATTTCGCGGGTTGCAGGTCCGGAGTACGTGCGGTGCGATACCGGAACGCATCGTGTGGCATACCATAGATATTTGTATGTAGGGCGCCGCGCCGCCGCCGCGCTGGGCGCTACGCATCGTGTGCACAGTCTCTCAATGAATTTGACACTAAAATATTAAATTTTCTTAGCAAAATTTATGTTTACCTGATGAAATACTTGAAGTTATATGTTAATGAAATTGATTTAAACGTTTCTACGTTAAGGCTTCTTGTCGGTTTCGCCTAAAAGTACTATTTACGTCTCCATAACATCACTACCTACACGTTCACAAATGTTCAATTAGAATAATAAGTACCAAAGTCTAATTAGACCGTATTCTCGGCGGCAGCGGCGCGAAAGCGGTGCGTTCAAATGTATAGTTTTATGTGGAACTGTTGTCGCTCCCCGCACCGCTGCGGTCGCTTTTGGCTTCTGAGTAATAAAAACGCCTTTTTCTTCGACCGCGATCGCCCTGTAAAAACCGGTGGGTGAGATTTACGACACAACGAGCATCCCTTTCAGATGCCTCTCTTATCTCACTCTTGCTTTAAAGGTTGATATTAACTTCATATTTTCTGTATTTTCCAGTGATCTCAGCTCTCAAAGAGCCATGTCCTGGATGGATAGACACGTGGAACGGTTCAACTGGGGTGTTCGTGGGGGTGTCTGCTGGAGTACTGAAAGTGGCTAAAGGTAGAGGAAGCAATGTGACCGATTTGGTGCCTGTTGATATTGTTACAAACCTTATTATAGTTGCTGCTACGGAATGTCAGAAGTAAGTACTGTCCCATTTCATTGTCACGAGCTTACTGTTTTCAGATTACCCACTTTTATAATAGTTTACCTTTGAGTACACATTTACGCTTTTTATTGTTAGAACGAATACCAACGTACTATTTGTAAAGCCTCTACCCCACAGGCGCGTTTTTATCGGTCGATAATTACGCAAGCGTTATTGCTAAATCTATTTTTAGTACATTTTGAATTAGGACGGCTACAAGTTACACACTGCTAAGATAATAACGACGCAATAGAAGTAGAACACTTGCGTTCCTCCGTCCTGCGATATTCTGATATGTGTTCTTAGACCATTTTGTAATAGGACGCATACGATCTTACACACACCTTTTTTCTCTCGCTCCGTACCATGGCCTGAACCAGGGCCGGACGCGGGAGATCACCGCCGCCGATCGCCTCCACGAGGACACGGCGATGCTCCGCCCAAGCTGGGCAGACCTCCACCGTATGCTCCACCGTGTCCTCCGGGCGATCCACACAATGGTGACACCCGGGCGTTTCCTCCCGCCTTATCCTGTGCAGGAACCTCCCGAAACAGCCGCGTCCGGTGAGGACCTGCGTCAGGCGGAAGGTGAGGACGCCGTGGCGCCTCTCTAGCCACTCCTCAAAGAGGGGTCTTATCGCCGCAATTGTGGCGTGCCCAGCGCTGGGTTGCGACAATCGCACTCTCCATGATGCCATGAGATCCCGCCGGAGCTCTGTCCGCTGAGCCGCGATTTCTCGTGGCAGCGGAGCTAAGCCCCGGCGCCTCGCCTATCTTACACACACCTGCGTTAATACGTTAGTACGGTATAGTGCGGGTGGGGAACCTGTAGTGTAGGTCACACGCAGACGTTAGAAATATTGGACGATAAAAACGCAGCTGTATACAAAGAATCGGGATGCATTATCCCGCTTGCCTTATTATCGACTGATAAAAACGCGCCTGTGGTGAAGTGGCTTTATTCTCTCCACATCTTGTAGCTGGTTTAGGGGTGTGTAACGTTTGAAATAATAACAAAAGTTCTAATAATCACATGACTTAATTTCATTTAATATACTTTTTTTAATATAACGATGAAATAGTATACTGAATTATTGATGTAATTTCATTTTACCCAATTTTATATGGTATAATGAACATTTTATTTAATGCACATTTGAATTAATATTCAACTAGTATAATATTCAGTTACTAAAATATTCAAAATCTATAAGTAACGTTTAATATAATTTAGAAATGTGTACTTTGTTTTGTATATTTTTGCAAAAACTGATTAGATTTTAAACGCCTGCCATTTGGATTAGGTTAGTTGAGTTTAGGTTTGGTAGCATTTAGGTTAGGTTAGCTTAAAGCAGTGACCATTAATGCACGAAGGCGAGCGAGCGAAGCGAGCGTGCCGCGGAAGCGGATGCCGTGCACCAGATCCCCTTTATTGTTCGTGAATCATTTGGTTTGGTGAAGTTATAATAATATGATGTTTCCTAATATTTACTTATTCATTACAGAATTTTGGCTAGTAATTAAGAAAATTAGGTCAACTGAACGTTATATAAAAAGAGCATTTAAGAAATTGAAAATTATATGAAATGAACGTTATACTAAATCTTTTAGAGCAAAAGAAGGTTTTATGAAATATAAGATTAGGTCACATGAAATTAGGTTATTTGTTTTTATAGCAAATTAACATTATATCATGTGAACGTTATTTCGAGTGATATTATACTATTTGTTATTACATATGTTCTGTGGTTATTACACCCCCGGTTTAGGCAGTACTTCAATAAACTTCCTCCATGTCTTAGTTTTTTTATTTACAATTATTCCTTTCTTTTGATTACAGATCAAAACAAATTAAAGTGTACAACTGCTGCACCGGAGCTACGAACCCCATCACGTGTGATGGAGCAAGTGCCATCACCAGAAGAGTGACTCTTAAGCACTCATTAAGTAAGTTACTGAAATTACGTTATTCACGATAATAGAGAGATAAATCTGTGACTTTAATGTAACCGACTATATTAATATTTTTAGAAGTAATGTAGTATTTTTACCCGACAGCAGGAGAGTAATATTTCTCAAGAGTGTGCATGTATGTATATATCGTAGTCATCTGCTTAAATTAGCTAAATCAGCTAATTGGACGCCTAGGCCGTTCATTATCCAAGTAAATAGCTAAAGGACAACTAGCCAATTCATTGAGCGCAACGTTTAACCAGATGGCTGAATGTCAAGCAGTTATTGAGTTAAACTGGGTGAAATAGGTTAGGTTAGAACTGTGATAAACCGCGCGCGAGCCGAGCTAGTGAAGCGAGCGGTGCCGCGGCAGCGGCCACCGAGCTCTATTTCCAAGTTGGTCGCAGAAATTTTTTCACCATTTGAATAACTTGGCTGAGTCTTGGTCAGACATCTTCAAAGGGCTGACTGACTTTCAATACGCCAAGTTGTTATACGTTAAATGATTTTAGTTCAATTAACTATCGGCGTCGGCATCCAATTGGATGCCGCCGTTTTATTAACGGCCTAGGCGTCCAATCAGCTGGCTAATTTAATTAGATGGCTGCGACATATAAATATATTATGTATGCCTATTTCTTTGGCACACTCTGTAGCCTAAACGGCTTGACGGATGTTAACATATTTATGAGATGTCGTTAAGTTCGTCTCAATTATAGAAGTGACATACATATGCTATATAATTTTTATATATTGCATCTGTAAATACGAAAAAAGTAGGGGCAGGTTTTTAAACAAATTACAACAATATTGGTACCTATCAAATAAAAGCTGGTAATGAGTCCATCCCAAATATATGAAAGAAAAACAGAAAGAAAGAAAAATAGATTTATTTGTCACAGAAACACGTGCATAGAAAGACAAGAGTAGGGTAAGCAGAAAACAAAATATGTATAACTTAGTATTGCAAATATGAGTATAAAACAGAATTAGTCGGCAGCTGCACGTCATGACTGTGACAAGAAGGCTTTCACTCAGCATAATGCTGTGCTATGGGGGACCCACAGCACAGTGCTAATTTTCAGTGATCCGCTAGCGGCTTCGTCTGCGAGATATGTTTATAAATTATAGCTTATGTTACTCAGTAACAATATAGCATTCTACTGGTGAAATATTTAAATCGGTCCAGTAGTTTTTGAGTTTATTAAATACAAACAAACATAAAAAAAAATCAAATCTTTTTTCTTTATAGTATTAGTTTAGAAGTTTAGATTGATAAAACTAAAATGCTTGAAATAAAGTAATTTTTTTTTTTTAAACTTTAAAAATCTGCTGCAAAATAACTGAAAAGAGAAAAACAAGCATTATAATAACATATTATAGAACTTTGGTCCGAATTTAGACCAAAATTGCCAAACGTGCCGCTATACAATGGTGACATTAATTTTATAGCTAGTAAACCAGTTATCTTAAAAATTATGTTATGATAAAATAATTCGTAAGTAGAAAAATTTAAAAAATTCAAACAAACTAAATAATAAAGCTCTCTTTTTCCTTCCATTCGCCTACTCTTTGCACGTTAAGCCTCGTGCAGACTGGCGCAACGCGACATTGCGACGTCTAAACAATTTCTAAGAAAACTTCACGGTCGCGTCACGCCGCCGCCGTCGCGTCGCGCCGTCGCGTCGCGCGTGTCTGCACTAGGCTATATTCGTTTAAATTTCATTGAGGCGATGTTATGAATGATCCGTGAACCAGGCAAATGACCTCTGCGCTACAGTTCTTGGAAGCCCAAGTTTCTCCAAGATGCTATTTTAGAAAACTGAAAATTAATTAATAAATAATAACGTTTAATTAAGTTAAAATATCTTCATAAAACAAAACGCGAGACCGTATACGTGTTTCAAATAAATGTCGCCATTAGAGCGGTACGCTGTAATAATGCTCGTTTTTCTCTTTTCAGTTACGTGTTTTTCAATAATTTGATTTTTATTTAGTTTTTTTGTCACGAGCTATAACATAATATCCACCCAGAGCAAATCGCCACCCTACGTCAATTGGCCGTGTTATACCCATTTCATACAATTATTAAAGAGTTAAGCGTCGTGCAGACCAGCGCGACGCGACTCTAACAAAACAATATCTAAGAAAACTTCACTGTAGAACAATTACCGGTGTCGCGTCGCGCGACAAGTCGCGCTAGTCTGTACGAGCTTTCACTCTGGTTCTGATTTTAATAAATGGACAATTTATGTTGGTAGTTAATTTGATAAAAAAAATATTTTCACTCTCTTTAAATGGACTCTACTGAGTTTTAGTAGATTATATTATAAAAGAAATAAAAGAAGTATCTACACGAAAAAAACGAGCGAGCCTCACAGTAGTTGCATATTATGTGTAACATTTGACATCTCAACTTGGTAATAAGCAACATTAAGATATTAGGCAACTTTAAAGGGGTCCTCTTCAAGGTCGTTTCTGACGGCAACTCTAGCACCGCGCGCGCTCATTGGTCAAATCAAATAGCGCGCGCTTCCCCGGCTTCCTGTGACACACTTCCGTCTCTTTTCATGAAATCACTCCCACAGATTTGATTATTTAGATTATTTTTTAAAATTTAAAGCCAGAGGAAAGATGTTACACATCAAAAACTTTTCCCATAGAAATACCTGTTGCTACAGATTTTTCCATACACTGAAACTAATATTGTTTTCCTTATTTTCAGATGACTTCCCGTGGCCCTTTATTGTATTCACCCCAAGAACGTTTTTATACAGTTTAATAACCTTCGCCCTGCAGATTATACCTGCTTTCTTGATTGATTTATGGTGTTTATTAACTGGAAAAAAAGCAACGTAAGTTATCCTTGTTTTTATTTTACCTTTGATAAAACAGTTAGAAACCATTTTCGAGGCCTAGGACAGTTTTGTGGAAAATTGGTAGACGTGTAACCTGAAAGACGTGTTTATGAAAAAATCTATCTGCCATGCCTACCTAATATACTTAGCTCTCCAATGTAAAGGCTCCCGCAGAGAGGCGCGACGCGACAGCGTTATGCGTCTGTAGTAGAACAATTTCTATGAAAATTTAATGGAAATTGTTCTACGAGAATCGCGTCGCGACTGTCTGTGGGAGCCTTAAAGCGTTGTGCGATTTGAAGTATGTGTGTAAATTGAGGTAAGCATGTAATTCCTCCATACTAACTTTAATATTCAAATAAGCAATAAAAGTTTTGTCTGATTTATTGCTCGGTGCCATTTAATTGCCTGTGGCAAACCGAAAGTTGCAGTCACAATAAAAGTTCCGCCATCTAAACAGTGTTTAAATGATGCAAGTCAATTCAAGTCGAGTCAAGCAGTTCCTACAATTTGATTGTTTAGTATTTTATCTCACTAAGCGCCGCGCGCTTTACTTGTGGTCACCAAGTGTACAAACACACTGTGAATGTGT
Organism: Omphaloscelis lunosa; assembly: GCA_916610215.1. Classification (NCBI taxonomy): domain Eukaryota; kingdom Metazoa; phylum Arthropoda; class Insecta; order Lepidoptera; family Noctuidae; genus Omphaloscelis; species Omphaloscelis lunosa. The sequence goes on from OU744247.1 coordinate 9,319,590, forward strand.
GCGTGAAGACGACATACACACACGCACACACATTTTAGACTTCGTCATTGTCTCGGACGTACCAAGAGCTCCCACACATTAACAGCGTATTTGTACACTTGTTAACCACAAGTAAGGCACGTCGCTGTGTGAGATAAAAATACTGTATGCCACAGGCAAGAAACTTGCATCATGTAAATGGGGCTTTAGTTACAATTATCAAACTATATTTTAGGTTAATAATATAAACCTCTTTATTTTCCAGACAGCTGAAAAAACAGAACCGGCTGATGAAAGTCGTAGACACAGTAGAATACTTCTTAATCAACGAATGGAGCTTTTCTGATAACAATATAAGAAATCTTTTAAAAACGATGTCTTCTGTAGATAAAGAAACGTTTAACTTCGATGTGCGCACGATTAACTGGGAAACTTGTATTACTGATTACGTGCTAGGAGCTAGGAAATATTTGTTGAAACTTACCAAATAGGTCACCATCATTCTCTTGGCTTTATACCAATTTATTTGGGCTCGGCGTAACATGTTCATACATGTCATACTTCTCTGTTAGGGATCACGCGCACTAGACGGTCACTGCCACAACCGCAACCAGGGGGCCTAAAACGGCCACATTAAGAAATTCCTACAAAAGCAATTTTATTTTCTGAATTCCCAGCAATTCCTCTATAGTGACATATATTTTAGCTAAATCATATTCAATCCAATTCATAAGAGATACGGTGATATTTGATGTAAATATTACATGAAAAAAATTGAAGACCGTAATTTTACCGGATATTTTTTCTTTACAGTTTTTATTAATGAAATGAGATTTTTATTTATTTCTATAATTTAAATGTTTTTTCATTAAAATACCAAAGTGTCGAACGGATGAATATCGTGAACATCGTAATTGAACGCAGATAATATTATGAATTGTCAGTTTATGTGATTCTGCCAAAGCGGTCGTTTTAAGCCATAACCATAGAAACATGTCAGGTAACCATAGAAACCGATACAAATCGCACACTTGGTCGTAACGGCCAACTAGCCGCACACCATACTACTAGACGGCCATGACTGGCCGGAGTCGTGGCCGTCTAGTGCACGAGATCCCTTTGTCGTCATCTCGGTAGTCACTCCCTAGCCATAACGTACTTCATACTTGACAAATATGTAGGTAAGTATTATGAACATAAATTGCGTCTTGTTTAAGTGTATTTTTTTAATTGTATATGTATAATGACTGAACGGAGTTAGGTGAAGAAATTGTTTTGTAAAGCCATTTTATTATATTTTTGTAAATACTCAGGTATGAAATGTAAATTTCTCTCCAAAATTAAAAGGTTTTTTTTTTCAACGAATTTCAATATTTTATTGGTTAAAAATGCTTCTTGTTTTGGGTTTTTTGACTTGATTTAAGAAAGTGATTGAGTTTCATTGTTAATAATTGTTGTATCTTTAGTGAATAAACGGAGTTACGTTAAGAAATTGTTTTGTAAAACCATTATATGATATGTTTGTATATTTTGTTAAGTAAAGTTTTCTCCCATGTAAAAAGGTTTTTTTTTACAACGAAATTCTATATTATTATTAGTTTAAAATGCCGCGTATGATATGAAATATACACTTGGTACTGAAAGCTACCTCAAAAATGACACTGGGGTAAATTATAAGATGAGTCGAGCATACTAATTCATGCTACATACTAAGTAGGTGGTACCTAGTTTTCCACAAAAATATTTTAATAGCCTGCATATTATTTTCAATTTATTAAATTATTAATAAAGGTATACGTCACCTCTGCTTCGCCCTAAGCGAGAAATAAGGGTGATGTTATGTCAAATAATATCAATGAATAATCGTAATATCCTATACTATTAAACGAGCAATATTTGTATATATATTTATTTGTTTGTGAATAGATTTCTACTCACGTTCTCGAAATCGGCTCTAACAATTTCGATGAAAGTTGCAATATAGGGGTTTACGGGGGCGAAAAATTGATCTAGCTAGGAAAATTCGTTTTCTCTATTTTCATAACCTCGTGAATGTGATACAACGTTGACGATATGTAATATAAGACGAATATACCTGGATGAAATGTTTATCTATTTTCACCCGTGCAAAGCTCGGTCAACCTCAATTATGAATGACGATCAAAATCATTATTATATTTAAGAATGCAACAAGAAACAGAGAAATAGTTCTTTTCAAACATCAAAAATCAATCAATCTGTATTGATATTATTGAAAGTCCAATCCCTACACCGTTTCCTAAAAAAAAATATGTTAAAAAAAAGGGACCATTTATAAAACCGAGCAAAGCCACAGGTTGTCACAGTACTCAAATATGTAGTGATCTCGGCTTGCCAACTAACGAAGCGGAATGCTCACTAAATCATAGGATTATACGCACTATCTCACTCATGCAGGTAACACAGTTAAAATAAATGAAGGTTTAGTATCAGCTGGAGAATAGTTTGTGCTGTTTGTTCTATTGTGTAGTGGGATGACAGATTTATGTCTATCTCTGTGTTAGGCATGGAATTAATATGTACTATATAAGGTTTGGTAGCATTCTGGTCGTAAAACGAATTGACAGAATACGAAACACTCGCTACGCTCCAAAACGGGGATCCTAGATGTAGGCATAAAAGCTGCCAAGTTAAAATAGGACTGAGCGGCAGTGACCGCTGGGCAATAGTCTACACACGGTGCGTGTCTGAGGATGGACGGTGCCGCCGAGACAGGCCCAGGAAGAGGTGGCGAGACGACCTAGACGCGTACCGCAAGGTTTGGATCGAGATGGCCCTGGAAAAGGATACTTGGAAGGATTTGGGGCTCAGCAGAGAGACTGTATAGGCTAGCGAATTGTGTTCTTTTTGCTGAGAGAAATGGAGCCTTTTACGAGTATCAAAGTGTTGACGAACAAAAAGTAATCCTTGTACTTGTCGTTATGATAGTAACAATCTAATGTTTAATAACAGAAAAATGCAAAAAATCACTTTGCAGGACAGATGAATCAAGACCGTTTTCATTCTCCTAGTATCGAAACTCCTAGCCGATATTCTAATTTCGAGCACGAACGAACGCCTGATATTCTAGTTTCGACCACAACCAATTTCCTTGTCAAAACCATAATCTTATCGATGATTCTATTTTTGAAATCGACTAGACCAGCATGTGTCAGAAAGGTGTGGTTAAATTTAAAGGTGTGGTACTGACCATCAAATTGAACAACTTTATTCATGAGACCTACATCGTATAATCGCGAAAAAAATATCAACTGACCCATAAAAAACTTCATTAGTCTAGTCGACCCAAAATAATATATTATATATTTTTGTTTTAGTTAATTTATTGAATAGTTTATATACACAGATATAAACAGACAAGAAGAATGGTATAGAAAAATATGTACAAAGGTGACGCGTATTGCTAAAGAAATCTTTTCTAGCACACCTGCGATATGAAAGTAGATAAAGAGATGTAAACAACGTGTGTAAGAGTAGAATAGGAAACAAAATACATAAAAACAAAAAAAAAACAAAATACTATTCACTAATTTAAATATAAACATACAATATCAGAGTATACTTACATACACACATCAAAAAAAAAAAAAAAATTATAATGTAGTATAAAGTAATAAATAAGTACATAATACGCAGCTTATGATGAAGTGGAAAGATAGTGTTCTTTCACTCTTCTTTTTAAACCTGCAACAATTTGACAGTCAGTAATGTCAGGCGGAAGAGAATTCCACATTTGATTTTTTCGTGATAACTATGTTGGGCTTCTGGAGAATGTTGTTGAGTTTGATGGTCTGTACCACTTTTAAATTTTATAACACCGTTCTGATACATGCTGTAGATTCTAGAACGTTCACATTTCATGCACTTTCATCTTGCTTTTATGTTCTATTTGACATGCCCGTATCTCGTTACCATGCACTTTGGTTGGCATCAGCATAAGTATTCAGGTTTGTGGGGACACAGCTCTGCCATATGAGATGCTAAAATCATGTGCGTGAGTGTGTTAGAAAATTTAATAGTGGTTTCGTTGCTAACTGAAACGGACTGACTGAGAATTACTAACACTTCATACATACACATTTTTCCTTTAAAGGGATTGAGAGGTGTATTAGACCGCATCGTATGCCATTGACAAAGCACCTAAAATCCCATTTCCAGAATTTGGGCTGCTACAGAGAATTTCCTGAGTCCTCTAAGTAACATTTCTCCCAAGCTGGGAATCGAACATGGAATCTCACGATCACAGCACGCTTGTTGCGACCAATTGCCAGCTAGATCAACAAAGTAATTACAATAACAGATAAGTAACACTTTTCCCAAGCTGGGAATCGAACATGGAACCTCTGATCACAGCACGCTTCTTGCGACCAATTGCCAGCTAAATTAACGAAGTAATTACAATAACAGATAAGTAACACTTTTCCCAAGCTGGGAATCGAACATGAAACCTCACGATCACAGCACGCTTCTTGCGACCAATTGCCAGCTAGATCAACAAAGTAATTACAATAACAGATAAGTAACACTTTTCCCAAGCTGGGAATCGAACATGGAACCTCACGATCACAGCACGCTTCTTGCGACCAATTGCCAGCTTGATCAACGAAGTAGTTATAGTTTAAAAAAAATAAAAAGAACAATGATTAAATTCCCCATATTAAAATAGATCTAATTGACGACTAAATAAGCATACCTACATGATTTTGATTCATTACTTATCAAATAAACCAACAAACCGATCAAAAGCAATAGACCAACTTTTTAAAAGGTTTGTCCATTTATTCAGACCTTATTTTCATTCACTATCAAAGGTGGTTAGAGATAAAATGTAGGACAATTCATTCATCAAAATCACCTCACCAAGTACCAAGTAGTCAAGGATTATAATAATTATGGACAACCAAGCGTACTGAAATCTTGATCTTTCATGCATGGTCGGCTTTTTGTATGAGATAATCTGCACAAATTGGCAATTTCGATATTATTGGCGATGTTCGTTATTACGTGTTCATATAAGATTCGAAGATAATGAGCTTTGTCATAGGAATGTATACATGTGAATGATGGTAAACTGATTAAAATTGAGGCGTGCTGATGAAGACTAATATTGTTAGTTTAAATTTCTAACTATTCTAACTAATATTATAGATGCGAAAGTGAGTTTGTTTGTTTATTTGTATGTTTGTTTGTTACGCTTTTATGCTAAGACGGCTGAACGGATTTGGTTGAAATTTAGCACATAGATAGACCATGACTTGGGTTAGGACATAAGTTACTTTTTATCCCGATATTCCCACGGGATCGAGACTTATGTATGTGAAACCGCGGGGCGTAGCTAGTTCTAGATAAATGTGCGGTGTTTAGTTTTTCACACAAACTTTCGTATTTATAATATTAGTAGGATTATATAATATTAGTTTTCAATTTATTATACTGGCAACACCGAAAAGATTCGATGTATAAAGAGTGGCGTGGCAACGGCCTTCTGGGTCGAGCGCTCGTGACGGTACGACGTGTTTTAGTGGCTGTGTCAGTAAAAAGTTAGATTGGCATATTAATGGTTGGAGATCTACTGTAAATTAAGGTTACCTATTAGTTTTATTGTAAATATTAGAATACTGATTAAAAAGTGATATTATGTGGGGAATACGAGATGTGATGGTACGGTGTAGAATATTGTAAATATGTAGTTTTATTAAATAGTTTTAGATTATGATATTGGGGTAGCGACTTTAAGATTCATTTGGGGATTAGTATCTATTTTAAGGTTAAATAATTATATTCGGAATTAAATTAGTTATTTTAGAGCAAGGATAGTTTTTATTATAATAATATTAACATAATTTAAAAACTTTCAGACTTAAAATAATAAAAATAATATCTAAAAGTATAAAAAACAGGAGGGGAATTAAACATACTGCATCAAAAAATTCGTTCGCATCGGTATCAACAGAACTGCCCAAAAGGCTGGCAGCTTTGCCACGTTGTGTGGCAATGCTGATTCTTTGGCCAAAAAATAGGCCAGCCCTCTGGTCACGTGAAGAGTCGACCAGCCGCTTGGCAATGTCTCGATAAACTAAGTGGGCACTCGGACCCCATAGCCCTAGTGTTTCAACCCCAAACGGATCGAACATATTATGTCCCAATAAGATTGGAGTGTTTGCGCCGTTTGAGGTTTTCCGCACCTGCAGAAGCTGCCCCAGCACAGCCCGCCGAGCTAGGAAGATGTCTTGAAAATAGAATAATTGAATAATTTACGTCCCATCTTTGCCTCCGGCGATGTGTTACTATAGCTTTTTCATTTCGACACTTTCATTATATCTTCTTACCAATAGTTGTTATGATTTCTTTACTATCGATTTCCACCACCTTCGTACAAACTCAACGTTTTTCCTCACAAAAAGAAAGAAAGAAAATGTATTTATTGGGACTCAGACGGGAGATCACAAATTAAACTAAAATACACGCATAGAAAAAAAAAACTCAGTTCTCACGATTGCTTGGTACGACAAAGTACTAAGATGTCTTTTTTTCGGGAACAACATCAAAGTTTAGCTGCTCCTTTCATCTGAACTCTCTGGGAAGTCTCCCATTATTTGAAGTAAGGACCTGACTAACAATGACTGTATATTTTTAGCTAACATTTCTTTCATTATAAGTTTTAGGTTTTTTTTGTCTATTTTTGGTAATCAAATGCTTTGAAATGTATTATATTATCAATGATACAATATCTGAATAGCAATTCTAAGAGACAAGTATTGTTATTTTAAGGGAAATTCCATAGGTACTTTGATTAGTTCTTACCTAATTCTGTGAAATGTGTTATTGGAAATAACACGTGTGATTGTTGAAGGACGTTCGCAGAAGCAATAACTATTGGATAGCTACATGCGGACATATTAGTTACTGTCGTTAAAATATTATGGTCGATAGGAAACAAATAAATAGACATATTAATAATTTTGGGAACTTGGTTATGGTTAATAAAGCATCCTTATTAAGCAAAATTGTAATAATATGTTGTTTCATTAAGGATAGCGACGACATTGATATTTGCGTCTTATAGTTAATTTCGACGCACTAAGGCTAAGCGTATGCTGAGACGCAGATGACGCAGGTCCACGCAACGCAGGGCAGAGCAGATTTTGTGATGCATGAACGTACTGACAGCCGCGTACGCTGCGGCGCAGGCATATGCGACGCAGACATGTGTCTGACCTGCTCTGCGTCTCGTGTAGTGCCGGCCCTGTTTTCTGCGCGACGCGTGCAGGTCGTCACTTGTGTTTTACCACTGATTCATAATTTTGTTTCAATGACAGATTGTTTGTACTAGCTCGGACGTGAATGTATCTGTGTAGCTGCGTCGCAGCATGCGCTCGCGGCCTATGTCTGCCTCGCCTGCCCTACCATGCAAAATCTGTACTGTGCTGTGCTGCGTCACCTGTATTTTAGCATACGCTTAGCCTAAAGCTTGTTAATAGTTTTGGTTAGGTTAGGATATTATATTTTTGTTTTAAGGTATAAGTTGTTATTTATGTACATTTGTTTAATTTTTACTTACTAAATTTTACACTGGTAGTTGCATCTAGTTAGACTGGAAGCCGACCCCAATATAGTTGGGAAAAGGCTAGGCAGATGATGATTTAATGAATACTTAATCTCAGTAAATACATAGATGGTTATTTTTTCCTGATGACATTTTGACCATGCCGTTACCAAATATTTTCCTATAGAATGAATGAGAAATAATTTCGTTTGCTTCTCGCTTATCAGTACTGAGTTAAGATAGAGGAAAAAGGAGTAATTTCCGACAAGTACCAAATAGAAACTTGGTTCCTGGTAGAAAGCACTATAATTTCAAGCACGAGATTCCTATTAATATCGCTGACCTTACACTGTATAGACGAGGAGGAAGTAATTTCTATACGTCCCACTAAAGATTATTTTTTATAAATAATTGTTTGATTGACTGCCTCGTTGGTCTAGTGGTCGCAAGCGCTACTGCTAAGTATGAGGTCCTGGGTTCGATTCCCGGGTCGAGCAAAATGTTATTGGGTTTTTCTATCTGAAATTTCTCAGTAGAAGCTCGGAGTCTGGATTTGTGCCCGGTTGATGGCAATAGGCTCGCCCCCTATTACATGGGACTTAAACATAACTGGCGAAATGTGGGTGTGCCTGCTACAGGGACACCTCTGCCCAACCCTTCGGGGAAACAAGGCGTGATGTTATGTTTAATTGTTTTGATACCAAAATAAATATTAAATCTAACAAAGAGTCATCCCTGCAGGTATTAGAAATCGTGATTTTCCAGTATGAAAATTCTAACTGACCCCCGACTACTGTACGTCGATTCTGTAAAATTCAAACAACAACTCGCATCTCACATCGCTATTCACTCTCACTTCGCATAAGGTTCAAAATGACCTTGATTTTGCATTCTGTAAGCATCACCTAGTCACTTGCGAAGTGAAGTGAGCTCCGAAGCGACCAATATTATACTAGTGACTACCACACTCAACAAAATGTTAGTCAAGTTTTATCGATTCCAGTTTTTTGACACAATTGTTGAGTTTTTGGCACAGAATTTTAGCTATATATTGTTTAAATTAAAATTTCTTATTTTAAAAGGAGTTTGAGGCAGCTAATAAGTAAAAAAACAGAAAACTCTAAATTCGTGCCATGAATATATAATCTATGCTTCCCTTACGAAAAAAAAAATGTCACATGTCAGATAGACATAATTTTGATAGTGGTGTTGTTATTGTTTTGTTTGTGTTTGTTTTGATCGTTCAGTGCCGAAAATAATTGTGAAATAATCATATTAATCATGAAGTAAGTTTATATTTGTGGTTGTGAAGTTTAAAAGTGATATTAATTAGTATTTATTTTGTTTTCTAATCCAACAATAATATTCCAGTCCAAATGAGACACGTTCCTCTCACCCATCGTCGGCTCAGGTTGAAACTCTGGTAGAGTTTATGGAAAGAAACCCTGGCATGGCGAAGGGTTTCTTGAGAACTCAAAATACCAGAGAGCGAAGTCGACGCCAGTGGGAGGAACTAGCCGTGCGCCTAAATAGTTTAGGTGGCACAATAAAAAATTGCAAACAGTGGATCAAGGTTAGCATCGCTTTTTTTACTACATGTTAGTTAAACAACTTAACATTCCTCAAACCGTCATATAAGTGACCAATAATGTAAAACAACTTTCATTACTATTAGGTCCCCATCTATGAAATCAGCGTTTTGTATGGAGAATTTTAAAGAAGTTCCATTTTTCATACTAACATTTTCTTAATTTATATAACCATGAACACTATTGTTTTAAAACTTTTATGCACTAATGTTTAAAAACTAAGATAACGTAATATGCCACTTAGATTTTGGATTAAGCGACAAAAATAAGTTTTGGCTAAGTTAAAACAAATAGTGGTCATTTCTGCTAACAAAATGAGGAGTCATTGTTAAGGTATTTTTTATGTTTAGAAAACTATAAGTGATAAGGTTTTTTACTATTGGTAGTTGTCTATGATAGTCATTATTCATTTAAATCATAGAAGTGACGAGGTTCTCTATTTGTCAGAAAAAAAAACGCCAATTTCATAGGTGGGAACCCAATATTATGTGGCATTGCTCATGCTCAATGATGAACTCAGTTCATAAACATATATTATCTGAGTTGATTTGTACTTTTACCTATACCTATTCGATTTAGGAAAAAACTTGAGATTAAAGAACCTTCATGTAAGTATGTAAATATTTATCTTTTTAGCTTCACGTCACGCAACGCCAATTGCTTCCCCTTCTCGCCGCCCCAGGACAAATATGGCTCGTGCTAGTCGAGGTGCCGGTTCTGTATGTAAGTACAAAATGAAAATAACTATCAAAACTTCATTTTTCAAACGAATGACAACGAAAAGCTGCTATTTAAGATTTTTTATTTACGCATCATAGTAATCGGTGTTCTTTTTTCAGCATCACGTCACACGTCTTTAGTTGCTGCTCCTCCACCGTCTCAATGGCGAACGGAATTCTCCACCACTACTGAGAGATTCTTGAGGGTGGAAGAACAGCAGCTGGAGATACAGCGACTAAATGCACAAATCCTGCAGTCCTTTCTGGAGAGGAGTGCGGAAAGAGAAAGGGCCATGGATGAAAGGAGTGCAGAGAGAGACAGGATCTTGGCTGAAGCTGTGGCTGCAGCGGGGAAAGGAATGCAAGCATCGGCAGAGGCTAAGAATAGAAATAGGGTGTAGTTTGCATACCTAATGTGAATTATTTCGCAAACAATACAATTATTTTTTCTAACTTGAACAGACAGCTGTGCTGCTCGGTAATTTGTTGCGCCACTTCTTCTTCCCAGCTAAAGGCACTAGGAAGTGGTGAAGGGTGGGCGTTTTGGGAGACTGTCTTATGTAATTTTGACATTCGAAAAGTGCTGACTCAGCCTAGTTTGAATAAATGACGTTAATATAATAAATAAAACACTTTTAAACGGATACTAGAGCGGTTTAATGAAAGTCCATTGGTGATTAGTTTGGATTTGGTTTGATTTTATACATTTCCTATTGTGCTAAAAATAGAAATCTATTGAATCTACCACCATTTCACAAATTGGGAGGCCTCTCCAAGAAAGAATGGCGAAAGAAAACTTAGAAAGGGTTGTTGACCTCCGTCTTTTATATTTATCTATTTACAAAAACAACTAACTATCATTAGAGTTAGATCCTGCAGTGTGTGTTTTAGGGTGGGGCTTTAACTTGTGAATTTATAACATAACAAATACTAGCGCAGTTTTCTTGAAAGTCCATTGGTGATTTGTTTGGATTTGGTTTAATTTGACACTACAGACTTATTATCGCATCTACATATGTTCATGTTAGCTACATGTTCTTTACCGTGATCATCACATTTAGAGTGATCATGACATAGGTACTCAATTACCATCCAGACATAGTCAATTACTATAATTCAATATACTACCCATTCCCACTGGCGGCACCCTTTCACGAGCACGACGCATGAACCAACCATCGCTCCGCTGGGGAACGTAACGACCCGCCTCACACAGCACAGAATACATGATAGTACTAAACGAAACCACCGATAATTTAATTATGACGTGAACGCCATAGCCTATCCACTAAGTTTCGCCTACGTAAACGCCCTAGAGCTAAATCGGCGTTAGATGGCAAATCCCTAGTTTGCCTCCTTTGAGCTTCAGCAATTGTTTGGAGCTCTTCTATTCTCTCTTCTTCTGAAATTGTGAATGCCGGCATTCCTGCGCGATTGCACATGTTGTGCAAAACACAACATGCAATAACAATTTTTGCAACTATGTCTGGATGATAATTGAGCACTCTGTGTACTAACAAGCACCTAAATCGTCCTTTTAGGAGACCAATTGTTCTCTCTACAGAATTGCGAGCAGTTAAGTGACGGTCATTGTAAAAAGCTTCTGGGGAATTATCTTCAGCACCACTAATTGGCGTCATAAGGTAGGCGCGCTGAGCATATCCTGAATCACCTGAAAAAATTAATAAGTAAATAAATAAATCAATTTATTGACACACACAAGTTACATACAAACAGAAACAATGATAGTTAAAAGAGTGTCTAAGTAGAAGTAGTTGTGGGCCCCAAACTAGGCACAGCCTGTATCTTGGTGGCCCGATATAGAGAAAAAAGGCAGATTGAATTATTGACTGTTCAGCGTGACAGCACAGCAAGACACAAGTAACAATATTCATTATGAAAATAGGAATTAAAATCAATCAGAAAAAAAAAAAACAAATAATTATGTCGTTTTTATACCTAATTAGGCTTATATTCTGAAGTAGGGGTAGGGAGGGATTAACTAACCAAGCAAAACAACTTCTTCACCAGCATTTGTTAATGCCTCTAAGTGGGCTTTTATAACACTAGTTAAAAATGAAGCTATCATGAGTAGCTCCACCATATGTTGGATCCACATTTAAAATATTTAGATCTGCATCAGTAATCTGAAAAAAATAATTTAAAAAAATATATTAAGAAGACTAATTGAATACATAATAGTAATAGATTACAACATCGAAATCCATTTTACCAATTGCACATTTCTTGCATGGTAACCTTTGCGGCAGTAGAAACGTTCTTCATTCTCTACTGGTTTTTTCAATGCCACCAGAGTGCCATCGATACACCCAAGAGCTGCTGGAAAGCCAAACTTTTTGTAGAAGCTGTAATTTAAAGTAACCACTAACATGATTAACTATCGCAAAAATGTAAAAAGCAAAGAAGGGTCACTTTAATTATAAGATATCTACTAACCTTTCTTTTAACATTTGTCTTTCTTGTATATTTTGAGGAAACCTTATATATTTTTTTACTATTGCTGGATCATTAAGAGCTTCCACTACTTCATTTATGCAACGAGATGCTGATGGTTGTGATTAATATGTTTTTATATTTTCTTTAAAAATTTTCTGATAACTGCCATTAGCCAAGAATGACAAGGTGCATAATATCTGTGAAACAATAAATCAATAAAAAAATTAAGTAAGTAATCTAGATCTAGTCAAAACAAAATAGGGACAAATTTTGTTATTTACATGCTTAATAATATGTAATACCAAGTACCTATATTATAACTATAAATACAGGGTCCTTAGACTGACATAAAAACATAGCTAGCAGGGAAACAACCTAAGGGGAATAATACTCCTTATTATGAAGTGTTTTTATGAGTTTTAAGCAATAAATTATGTTGGTGTGCTTAGTTACAAATCTATCAGCTATAAACTGTGTAAATACTTACAAAAGTAACTTTATACTTAGTAAAATGAAACACTTACTTTTAAACGAGTTGAAAGTCCTTTGCCTCGACGTTTTGTGGGCTTTATCAGAGTCAGTAACTCATACTCCAGTTGGTCAATTAGTTCTTTTGACAATCTATATACGCTCACATAGTCGTCATCTCGGGTTAATAAAGATAAACTTCGAATTTGGTTAGATTGTCGACGCTTTTCTAGTTTATCCAAAGCATGAGCCTCTTCTAATAAACATTTAAAGAAAAACATTCTTGCCATCGCGCATCGTTATCGCTTCACTTTACACAAACACCCAAAAAGTAGTTTTTAACCACAAATTTATAGTTATTTTACTAATTGTGACATAAAAAATATTATTTTAACTAGATTCTTATAGGATTTCTTCTATTTTCACTCGTAAAATAGATGCTTTTTATTTGACACTTAGAATCGGGTTTGAGTGCGAAGTGAGCGTCGAAGTGACGGGGGAATTACCTTACTGAATGCCACTTCTTACGTCATCTCATACTTATCTGTCAAAATCTCACGGTTAATTTAGTTCAACTCGCTGACACGCTCGCGAGGTAGCGCTAGTGTATCAACCGAGTTTTTAGAATGCCAATCAAGAAACTCACAGCGGATTCAGATTCGAAGTTTAGAATGAGGTCTTACAGAATCACACTGCTGGTGATGTATGTAAATCTTGTGTTTCAAACAATTTGCTGTTCAAAACAGTACTAGATACATACACAGAAATAAAGGGCCGCAAAATACGAGCAGAACAAAAATATACATTACCATTGGAGCGGGCCAACTTCCTTTTGCTCGGAGTTAGCTCTTGGAACAAAGCAAAACTACAACCTACACTTTTCTATCAAGTGTCTGTCTGCGGACTTTGTGCCTCTGTTGCCTTTACCTCCTGAGATCGCGACAAGTGGGACGCGTCTGTATCTCCCATTGTGTGAATGGAAAACATGTGTGCAATATTCACGTCGAATGGGATTTTTTTACTCGGATTTAGGGTAATAGAAAACAAATTAAATGTAATAGTTAAGAATATATTCGACAATATTGCTTTGCTAACGCCCACCGAATGATAAAAGTCCCTGAAGAGTATTTTTCTCATTGTGCTGACGACGATCGATGATAGAAAATATTGAGTACCGAAACACAATGGAAAGTTAGCGCAAAGGCAACAAATATTCCACTCTCGTTAGTAGGATCTATCGTATCATCATGTCATTGTTCTTTCTGAAGGTTGAAATAAGTTTTCATGGAAAGGTATAATTATCAGGATTTTTCACACCGCTCTCTAATGTTTTAAGAATTGGTTAGTTGATAAATACCACGAACATTTTAAGATATTCGGAAAACAATTAAGAAACGCCTTTGAAAAGGCACTGGGATAGGAAAAAGTTGCTGTCTTTTTGTGAACGGCAAACTTTGTTTTTGAATGTGGCAAAAAAAATGGTATAATATTCTATTCATCACCGCATTTGTCCGAGGCAAAATTGTATTGTTTCAAACTTTAATTGAAAAGTTGTTATACAGCTGCAGTGGGATTGACAAAATTTATGTTCCCGTACGTGACATGACCGGCAAGCAGGCACGCGAGAGACTCGCGCAAATAACTAGCACGCTACTGGACTTTATTTATTTAGACCTAAATGTAGTTAGGAAAAAAATAAAATAAATTGTGGACGTGTCACCTACTGCGGCTGGTAAATATTCATAAACATCCCGAGGGTTGCTATTTCTGTTCATGTTATTAAGTGTAAATTTAACACTACTGTTTTGTTCCTTTTCATTGAAAAAGTATAGTTTTCATCAAACACATGCTTCAGGTTCTGCTGTCAGACTGCATCATTCCACTTCTGGGCAAAGATATTCTATTATAACTTCCAGATATCAATACATCTGATCAATCTATGAAAAAATTGATTTGACCGATGCGACCTTTTGAAAATAGATAAAATACAGAACGTAAATTTTGATCACTAAATAAATAAAGGCGTCTGAAATACCGGTATGAGCTTATTTGAATCGAATGAAGTCATACCCAAAGTTTTTATTACGTGCCAAACATGGATTGTAATATTTTGTAACATTGTTTGATAACCCAAGGCTAGACAAGTTGGAGTCGTCCAAATAATTATAGCCTTTAGCCTTGTCTGGATACGTTGCCAGAAAGAACCTTGGAACGAGCGATGTTTGTCTGAGCGAAGTCTATTAATATTTTACATAACGTCGACTGACACATTTAGAATTTATTGTAGTTTGAAGAAGAAGAGCAAATATTGGAAATGCTGTAGACATAGTATAATGGCATAATAAAGTAACAGTATTATGTCTCTGCAGTGACCTTGAAATAATTGCTTACGGCCGCTCGGTAGATAAACCTTTCGCGTCCGTGCGTAACTGCTGCGCACTCGAAACTGTTGCGTACTGAGATTTCGAAAGGCGTCGTTTCAGCCGTTTTCTATGAAGACTTAATACTGTTAGTCCACGTTCGCACAGACGTAATAAAACCGCGGCGATTTATTTTTCGTGAATTTTGTTTTCAACGCTCTGCTTAGCGCCAAGAGTTGAAAATCCAACAATGTGTTTTTTCAACGCGCTGGGGCGAGAGTGCGTCCCAGAGCGTTAGATTCTCAATGCTCGGCTTAACATCGAGAGTTGAAAATCCAGTGCGCAATAAAATCCGCCGCGATTTTATTATGTCCTTGCGAACGTCGGCTTACTTTTATAAACTGTGCTGTAGAATAACACATAAACGCACATGCTCGTTCTATCAAAGAAACGCATATCGGCCGAGTGCTGCAAGCAGAAATAGTCCTTACGGGGTGTAAAGATATGCGTTTCTTGGATTGTACATAGCAAGAATAAAAGTGTTAAAATTAAAATAAGGATTTTTTATAACCATAATTACGACTACCTCTGTCCGATTAGAACCACACATAACATCCCGCCTGTGATCCCGGAAGGATTGAGCAGAGTTGTAGGTACCTATACTTCACCCACATTTCGCCAGTTTTGTTTGAGTCCCATGTAATAGTGGGCGAGAAATCCAGACTAGGGGCTGCTACTGAGAAATTCCAGATGGAAAACCCAATAACACTTCTACCGACCCGGAAATCGAACCTAGGACCTCACGATGATTTTGGTTTAGGTGGAAAAGGACAACGGGATTTTTTTTTATGTCGTGTTTTGAAATTATGACATGTTGTAACGAAATAGATACCAATGAGCTTGTGAAAATTCTTTACCTCCAGTTTCCATAAGATTTCTTTATTTATCCCCTTTGAAAACTTTACAAACCTACCTTTGTACTCAAATGATATAATATAGTCCAGTGTATGTATTTTTTTGTGTGAACATATATATTTTATTTTTTTAGCCTACACGTTCCACTGCTGAGCGAAGGCCTCCCCCAAATCCTTCAAGTACATTTTTGCAAAAAGTTTTCATAAGTATAGCATAAATAAAGCATAGTTTTATCTTAAATTGTTCAGTTTAATTATTCACTGCCCTTTACAATAAACGAGTTTTCCATCATTTTGTCAGCGACATGACACCAAAAATGCTTTTCGCCGATACAGGCCTTTGTGAATATTTCGACAGGCATCCAGATTCAGTTGAATATAAAACAAGCAAAGTGCTCTCTGTCTGCCATGTAGGACTCAACTGACGCCAGAAAACAAAGCGATATGAAAACGAAAATGAATGATGTGAGCACGGCTCCATCTCAGAATACCAGATTCTCAAAATACCAAATTCTCAAACACAAGATTCTATAAATACTAGGTTCGCAATATACCAAAACAGGCAACACCATGCTATTAGCGATGGTAATGATAAAGATCTCCCAGTAAAAAATTGCGCTTCGGTAATCATCGTCTATGTTCGGTATATCTATGCGATGACGAAATATAATACAGAGCTGTTACAACCATCAAAGTACTTATGGTTCGAAAATTAGAGATTATTTGAGTGAAAATTTACAAGATGCGACCGTAGTAGTTAGACAACCCAGCAAAGAGAATTATTCACTCAAACGCGCACTGCTACAAAGCGTGGCAGTAGAACACTTACAAGCTTTGCCTCTGTGGGGGTTACTTTAGAATTATTCACTCAAACGCGCACTGCTACAAAGCGTGGCAGTAGAACACTTACAAGCTTTGCCTCTGTGGGGGTTACTTTGTGGTGGGATGTTCGCAAGAATTGAAAAACACGAAGATTACCGAAGCGCATACCTTTTCTGGTTTACCTGTTTGACAGACATACGCCGCAAAGGAGTGTAAGATCACCAGATAAAACCTAAACATTTAAGAAAAATGTTATAAGGTACTTACTTACCTATAATTTTATTTTTCCAGAAAAACGAAAAAGAAATTAAGTCTAATTAAATAGAGCTAATTAATTCTATCCCAATAGGGCCTACCTAATTAATTAAATAACTCATTCTACGAAAAACCATTCATTGTTATGGTCAGGAATTCATGATATGCAAACCAAGTCTAATCGGTCTCAATTCAGAACGGCAATTAATATATACTCAGCAGAGATGTATATTGTCTATGCATCAGCCTGTTTTCGTTTACGATTTATTTTAGTTACCAACTCGGTTCTAATTATGGTATCATAAGAGCCCAATTATTTAGGAAATTAGCGTTATTATTTCGATCCCGAATAATACAATCCCCCAATTTACTGGAGCTCTTTGAAGTAAAGTTTAGTAACTTTCTAAGCAAAATTGTCAAGTTTAAAAGACTTATCTATAGCCATAAATAGATAAGCTATTTAAAATGTCAGTATGTCAATTATGTGGAAACATCAGTTTGTTGAAGCGGTCGTAGAAAAACGAAAAACGTTTTCACGTTTCACGTAAATTTTCAATTCTGGGGCTATGGGATGCCCACGGTTGTGTGGTTTTCTTAAATCGTGCTATATCATAAGGAAGAATTAAATATTTCAGCACATCTTGTGAAAATCTGTGGACCAGTTTTTACAATTATATGATTCCATAAATCTTATATATCTGAGAGGATAGCGTTCAAGTTCAACCTTCTATTTAAATTATCGTTGAATAAATTACTGCAATGATCTACCTCTTTAAATAAATCCATTTTGATAGAAATAATTTAAAAAAAAAACAACAAAATAAAACTCGACAATGCATGAATAGAACAAAATTTGACTATTTGATATAACAATCTATGCTTAAGCGTGGTCTCGACCACACTTACGTGATTATAGATCTAATCACTGCTTGGATTCGATTCGCGAACTAAGAAACGATTTAAAATAAAGCCATACTCAGCTGAACTATGATAAATGAATGTTTGCTTGGGGAACATTCTAAAATTAACGGACTTAAGTCTGGAGCAAAATTTTATCCCAAGAACAAACTTTTTTTTTTTTTTTGAGGGTGGGAAATCATCAAATAACTTCTCCCGCTCTGGGCGGAGCGGGAGGGCGTGTCAGACTCTTACTGACTAAAACCCACCCGTGTTCCTTCGGCTGCCCTGTTGCCGGGGGCCACGATCTCCCTTTCGGTTTTCTTCGCAACCCCGGCAGGCATCGGCCCTAGTGGACCCCTTCGAATCTGCTGACATATCTTTGAGGCGCGCGTGGAACACAACGCGCCGTCGACCCGGGCCTGGTCCTTATCGGACGGTGAGCCACCCATTGCTCACCGTCCGCAAGCCCGCGCCTACGGTGGCCGGAAATCGCCTCGCGATTCCCGACGCCCTGGGCGTCTCCTCCTGCGGCGGTTAGGGGCTGAGGGCGCGAAATTTGAAACATGTTCTTCCATACATTTCAACTGCAATTGTAAGTTTGTATACAAAATATTGAGAGATTTTCCATATTTACCATGTAATCTTTAAGTATAGAACCAGTTTCTGTATTTTTTTTTTAAATTTTCGGCTTAGTAGTTTCGAAGATAAGAGGGAGTGGCCAAAATCATCTAGTTTCTTAAATAACTATAAACTATTTATTTTAAATTTGTAAAAGTTTTATTTGACATAAACTTTTTTTATTATCTTATTTTTCTCCCAAAACTGACCCCTATAATTAAAATTATAATAATATTTTATAAAATAATTTATTTACATAAAACGTCCGTCTTTGGGTCACAAAAATTGATTATGTGTACCAAATTTCAACTTTATCGGTCCATTAAAGTCGGAGCAAATTGGCTGTGACAGACGGACAGACAGACACACAAGTGATCCTATTAGGGTTCCGTTTTTTAAAAAGGTAAAATACATAGAGAAACGACATAAATATAATTTAGAGTACAAATGTACTGCTTATTTCTTGAGAAATTTCTTCCAGCAGAACTGCGAAAGGAGAAATGAGAAAGAAATCTAATCTAATAGTGTGTGAGAACAAGAAGAGAAAATATAGATATTCGAAATCTTAAACTAAAATATTAAAATTTAACTACACGTATAAACGTAATAAATTAACATATACTTAAATAAATACATAAAGCTTAAATATATAACATACATACTAAAGGTATATAAATACTCACAGTTGAGAGGAGAGGTAATGCTCATTTACTCGATATTTGAATTGAGAAACACTTTTAAATAACGAATGCTAGGCGGAAGCGAGTCCCACAATTTTACTGCATAGACAGAGAAGGAATAAGAATAGTAGCTTGTTTTATGAGGATGAGATTTAAGGAGAGATCTAAGGGGTGATCTACATGGTGGATCGCTAGGGCGAGCGTAAAAAAACGCTCACGCAGGTAGGAACGATAAGACGGGTTGTGTAAGATGTTGAAGAGGAGACATAAAATCCGAGTGTTTCTGCGAAGGCGGATCGGGAGCCACTTGAGTTCCTAGCGAAGGTGAGAAACATGGTCATACTTTCGAAGACCGAAAACAAAGCGAATGCACAAGTTTGGCAAGCGCTCAAACTTGTTTAATAGCTCCTCAGTAGCATCCAGGTAGAAGGCGTTGGCATAATTTATAATCGGCTGAATAAGTGTTTGTGCCAAAGTAATTTTAGTCTTCAGGGGCAGGAGACTTTGAAGGCTTTTCAACGAATGAAAGGAGAAATGTACCTTTCGACTGACCTCATTGACCTGAGTACGCCACAAAAAATTGTAGTCAATAATTACACCCAGATCCTTGGCGGTTTCGGTATAGTCAATGCGAACACCATCGATGTTGCATCTCTGATCCCTTTTTATCTAAAGGCATCAAAGATGCAACATCAGCCGCATTGCGAACGAATCTGCTGTCTATAATCATGGCCTGAGATTTAGTTGGATTCA
The DNA here is from genome assembly GCA_916610215.1 of Omphaloscelis lunosa. NCBI lineage: Eukaryota > Metazoa > Arthropoda > Insecta > Lepidoptera > Noctuidae > Omphaloscelis > Omphaloscelis lunosa. Next base: position 9,339,689 of record OU744247.1, read on the forward strand.
TTTGCAGACCAAATGACTTAGCCCAAACGCTGATGCAAGCCAGGTCATGATTCATAACAGCAATTGCAGAACCTGCGACAGCTACCATAAAATATCGGTAGAGTAATCATCTGCGTAGAGATGAAAACTAGACGAGATTACTCTGGTAACAAAGTTAATGAAAATTGAAAAAGAAGTCCAAGTCAAAGCATTTATTTACTTTTGAATTGTCCAAGAGTCTGTCAGTGAGTTACAAAGTTGAAGCTATTATATTTAGCTATAATAACCCATTCCAAAACGAAGAGGAGAGAGAACGCTGCCCTGAGGAACACCCTCAGTGAAGCTACACCAATCCGAGCAGGACTCCTCCAGGCGAACACAATGACAGCGTCCTCGAAGTTAAGAACTGAACCAAGCTAAAGAAGAGAAATTGATAGATTTGAGGATACCTAGTAAAATGTTGAAATCCACTGAGTTGAAGGCGCTATTTTAGTTTGTATTTTGGTTTATTTGGTGACATGTCATAAGCAGTAACCTAAACGTTTAATAAATTGTTTATTATGATCATAAAAGCTAAGGGTTTAACAATGTTACTTGACCATATCATTAACTAGCTTCTGTCTGCGACTTTCCCATGCGGACAAAGTCGTAGATTAAACTAAAACATAAAGTATCCTATGACACTCGGAAATAGTTTAAATTCCATCAGTGAAAAGATTTTTGAAATCGGATGAATATCTTCAGAGATTACCTCTTACAAACAAACAAACAATTTTACCTCTTATAATAATTATTAGTTTAGAAGTTTAGATTCGTCTGTGTCTCCAAATAACGATAAACTTGTAGAAATAACAGCAACTTACGTTCCTGTACTAGTTTTTTAAGTAAAGAAACAGTAGTGTTATTCTCTGAATATCACTTCGAAATTCGAACGGTGTCTCGTTGTGAATCCACGATGATTTACTTTAAAAACAAATGAATTTGCTTTCGAATTGTATGCGCACACTTAAGTGAGGTTCCAAGTGAACTATTAGTACTCCTGCACTTCGAAATTCGAACGGTGTCTCGTTGTGAATGCGCGATGATTTACTTTAAAAACAAATGAATTCCCTTTCGAATTGTATGCGCTCACTTGAGTAAGGTTCCAAGTGAACTTTACAGAATAGCATTACTGGTCACTCCTGTAGGCTGTAGACATACAAAATGTATGTTTATCTAGTGTGGCTAATCGCACCATTGTTGACTTTGCATGGCCAGAAACATTATATAGCCGATCCCTGACGCGGAGAGAGCTATTGATAGTACATTTAGATAGAAAAGATCTTCACATAATATATTTTGATGACTTTGTGTTATTCCATTAGGAATTTCTGAGTCTGGATTTGTGCACAGTTGATGGCAATGGCTCGCCCCCTATTATATAGGACTAAACATAGCTGGCGAAATGTGGGAGTATTACTGGTACACCTCTGCCCAACCCTTCGAGGATAACAGGCCTGATGTTATGTTTTTTTTTTACTTCAACCGCTACTGAGGAACATCCAGTGCAGTAATTTTGCTATACTTAATTATGATGGGTTGAAAAAAAAATGGGTTGGTAGAATCAGGGAAATTTATTGTTTAGCAAAATACTATCAATTGGAATAGAGAAGCTCCTGGCTAAGTAATTATTATAATTCATTTATTCATTCGAGTTACAATGACTTAGACACTTAGACACAATATACAAAATTCAATACATCACACATACCTTCATCAAACAATACATTAACATTACAATAAAATACAAAACTAAAACCACCTTACATACAACACTTACACTAACACAACATTAATGGCCGACGACTGTAGGTGACGTGCAAGTCACTGCAGCGTCGTATGTACCCACGGACAGTCGAGCCTGTCAGCTACCATCATCACGCTGTTGGGGCTGCCGCGCACACTGCGCACCAGAGATGCGCTCAATGACGTGCGTAATAACTGCCGCACGGTTCGCTCCATCAGGTCAAGCTACGATTGCCGGGGTCTGTGGATGGGCGACCATCTTAAAATACCGAGACTCCTCCATGCTTCGGAAAGCACGTTAAGCCGTTGGTCCCGGCTGTCATTCGTGGATCTTTGACAGTCGTTACGGCTCGGCAGAACTCCGAAAGTCTGACAATCAGTCTTATCAAGGGGTATCGTGTTACCCAGTTACTGGGTTGTGGAGGTCAGATAGGTAGTCGCTCCATGTAAAATATGGTATTCAGCTGCATCCGTTTAGACTGGAAGCTGACCCTAACATAGTTGGGAAAAGGCTAGGCAGACTACCTACCGAAATTGTCCATATATTCAAATCACAACTGTCATTCTTTGGAAGTTGTATGAAATGGCTATAACACGGCGAATTAACGTAGCATTTAAATTTGGTATCCAAATTCCCTAACTGATCGAGTGTAAGAAAATATTCGGTTTTATAGAGCGTTGTTCCTGTCACTTATGTGTGTCTCCGTCCATTGGGGTTTTTATAGGGACGTACAAGATTCATTTTCTTTAATAATCATCTTTCTTTTTATGAAACCACAATGCACCTTATTAAAAATATTTAGTAAGTTTATTAGCCTGGCTTGCTTTTCATCAAAGAGAACTGCAATTTATGACTTGCTTTTCCCGGAAGGCGACGACAGGAAATAAATAATGTTTACAATAATTCATCTCACTTAGATGGAAAGCTGACTAACTTACTTATTGTATTATCTAAGTTGATGATCCCTATTTTATTATGCACGAGTTTTGAAATTCACATAAATAATTTTAGCTATCAATTTTTTATAGTATTTCTTTGTCAAATTTACGACGTATTTGGGACACGTGCTAAGATGCAAACTACCTATTATGTTCTTACAATAAAAGCTTAGTCACTGCAAATAATTATTCTAAACATCTCATTGGGTTTCGGATATTTATGAATATATTTTGTGTAATTTCAAAGTTCATTGCACTGTTCGAAAATATTGGGCAAGTTTTGACAATGTTTGAGTTACCTAAGTGGAGAATAGGATAAAATAAATAAATGAAATAGTTTACTCGTATTTGCACCTTCAATAAAAAAAATATGGTTTACTATAAGAATAGGCCTTAGGTATCTCACTATCCAATGGCGGCGCAACCATGGTCGCACTGCCAAAAAATATATGGTTGGTTACGCTACCAATCGGACGCCTGGCCAGATACCCACCGTGTGGCTGCCTGTCCACTGGAACGAAGCGAGGCAGCGGAGCGGAGAAATGAGCCAACATTAACCAATAGGAGCGCAGCTATGAAACGGAGTTTAGATTCTATTGGTTAATATTGGCACACTACTCCGCTCCGCTGCCTAAGCTCACTCCGCTCCAGTGGTCAGGCAGCCTAGAGCTGTATACCTATATATTGCTGGTAGCGCGACCATGGTTGCACCATCATGGTGTCCTAGTGAGATGTATGCCTTAAGGCCCTACCTTGAACATAAATAGTAGTTTGATGGGCGTGCCTTATTTCCCTCGCACGCGGGGAGTGTCGATTCCATCTTCCGGGATCGGCCGCCACGTCGTGGCGTCGCCTCGCCGCCATAAACTTATCGTTAATAAAGTTGCATGTTAGAGTTGCACCCAATACTAAGCTAAGATAATAACTTGTTATTATAGGTATCAGCGCCCACCCTCGTTATTATTACAACCATTATTATATTAAAACTTTAGCTACCTGCAGACATAAATAGATACCTACTAATTTATCTAGAAAAAACCGCGAGAATCGTTTAGTCTTGTCGCTGAGAAGATTTTTGAGGCGCTTCGTCTTTCCAGCTATAGGTAAAGTCCCACCGCTAGCGATCAATGAGAAGCGAGTAGAGGTAGCAACTAAAAACGAGTTGGCGAGAGACGAGCAGCGAGTTACGGCGACGACCGATTACTCGCTGGTATGCATAGATATGAAAGAAGAAGGAAAGAAAGAAAAAAACGTTTATTTGCGGTAAACATGACGCAAAAAAAAAGTTTTAAATACATAAATGAGAAAAGGTTGGGGAAGCATGCGTCACAGCCACGCAAATCGGCTATCACTCAGCATTATGCTACGATCCTATGCAAGACAGAGCCCCAGCGCTGGTTTTCAGCGACAGCCGGCGCCGACGTAATGACGTCGACCGGTGCAGTAAAGAAATATTTAGACGGTGTACCACGCGATATGTACCACGAGTACTCTCTTTGATAATTCTTTTCGGTAACAGTCAGCGAATGAATCTCTTTTACTTACACGGGACCTACAATCTTTTCTACGTTTCTTAAGCGATAAAATCGTTTATTGTCGCTTTCTCGATGCCTGCGAAATAGGTGCCTTGAGTAAAGACTCCTCGATCGCTTTTAGAAAGCGCTAAAGGGTGCGGTTTCTGGGTACTCTCTATTCAAATGAATAAAAAATAACAATAGAGTCTATAGTAATGGGGTCATTTGGTTGCAAATGACCTCTCCTACATCCCTCTAACCTAAAATAACCCTTTAAATCCTGTGACACTGCAATATTGTAGCTTCCCATTAGTAAAAGATTTTTTTAATCGAATCAGAAGTTCCGAAGGTTTACTCCCCTACATCAAACTCACAAATTTTAACTCTTTATAATATTAGTATAGATATAACACTTGAGGTTAAAAGCAAAAACCGATTAGATGCGCAACCAAGCGAGTATAATTAATCGATTGTGCGCGCCATCGAATCAACATTTGCTATGATTAAGCCAAGGTTTAACTACAGATGCGTTCAAATTTCCAAAATGTTATCACGTTATCGTTATTCCAAATTGTTTGGACATAGCACTAATTGGTCACAATTAAAATGCTCATCCCGATTGTATTTGGATAATCATTTCAAGGATTTTACGTTTAATTAAATAAATTCACTAAATTAGGACCTGGTAAACATATATGCAGACTGTGATTTGATTGAGCTATAGTAGGTACTTAGGTACATACAGCATCACGTAACATAACATCAAGGGGAGGTAGAGGTATCATATCACATGATACAAAAACAAAATGTGGGTGCACCATTTTGTTCATGTCGCATATGATATTTGCTACCTCGACTGACTGCCTCGTTGGTCTAGTGGTCCCAAGCGCTATTGCTGAGCATGAGGTCCTGGGTTCGATTTCCAGGTCGGCCAAAGTGTTATTGGATTTTTCTATCGGAAATTTCTCAGTAACAGCCTGGAGTCTGGATTTGTGCCTAGTTGATGGCAATAAGTTCGCCCTCTATTGCATGGGACTTAAAACGTAACTGTCGAAATGTGGGTGAACCTGCTACAGGGACACCTCTGCCCAATCCTTCGGGGAAACAAGGCGTGATTTATGTGTGTATGTGTGATATTTGCTATTGCCACTAATCAGACACAAATCCAGGCTCCGGATTATCTACTGAAAAATGTTCAATGGAAAAAACCTGATAACACTGCCCGACTCGAGGATCGAACCCAATAGGTACTCCATGCTCGGTCGAATCAATCAACCAACAACATATTTACGTGTATACGTATTTATTAACCGACTTCTAAAAAGAAGGAGCTTATATGGTTGTAGCGTATGTTTTTTTATGTATGTCCACTGATTTCTCCGTCAACTGTGAATCAGAGGAATTAAAAAAAAAGGAATTTTGAAAATTCCTTTTTTGTTTGGAAGGGTATGCTTTCGAGGTGATCCCTTATAAATTTTATGAACTTTATTTGGATAGTTTTTGAGTTAGCTTCAATAATACGTATTTTTCCCACTTATTATGTGGATGATATGATAAGTTCCTGTCACTGTTATTTACAATACAGGTAGTAGTATTCGAATTTGTGTGGGATAGGTTCCACAGCTAAAAAGTGAAAAATAAAAACTTTAAAAAAAGCAACCGAATTTTGCCACCGGCTACCGAAATTAAACTTATTTTTCACTTTGTAGTAATTTTTTTGATAGTCGGTTTTTTTTCTTGTAAAAAGTTTTTATCACATCTACATTCCATGTCGATTCGAAGAAAAAGTAACTTTCTGTCGACCAGAGCTTCTTCGTCTAATTTTTAAGATCATAGAAAATACCATTTCAATTTCATGTTAGAATTTTAATTGGCATTGTCATTATCAGAACGGTAAGACCCACTAGCGGGTTTCAAATTCACGTATTAAATTAGTGATCCTTCTGTAGTAAAACCAGAATTAATTTGATTTGGTAAACAAGGGGTTTAGTAAGTTATCCCTGGACTATCCCTTTCGTTCTAGGATAAACTATAGGCACAATTGGGCCATAAGTAATTGTCATGATAAACAAAATTGTAGTATAACTTGGCTATAAGTAACTAAGCACTAAACTTTTAATTTTTAAGTTATATATTTTGTTCAATTTTGTATTGAAGAACACTTTTACTTGAATTCAGATTTTAGAAAATCTTTATTATATAAGTTATAAAAACTAAAACCCAACTACAGCGAAAAAGTCAACTAAAAGGTATAAACAAGACATCACAGACAGACAAATTAAAAATCCGGAGACACACGTCTTAGGGCTTAAAATCGAACAGATTACGTGTGACTCCTGATTTTTAATGTGACGTCACATAGCCTATAACCAGCGGACGATCAAGACGCTTTTAGCTATACCTCATTTGTCAAATTATGAAAACTAGTTTAGAAGTTAAGAGGGGAACAGATGAACATACATACATACCGGTCAAAATCATAACCCTTCTTTTTGCTTCGCCGGAGTCGGGTAATAAATAAAAATAAAATGCTGTGGTAAGCGCATCACTTTTAAACAGCTGGACCGATTTGGTTATTTTTTTATTATAAAATGCTCGTAACAGTCCGATTAAGGCTCGTGCAAACTGGCGCGATATCGCGGGCGCTACAAGCAGCGCGACCCTTGTAGCGCCCGCGATATCGCTGCTCGCACTGATTTGCACAAGCCTTTATGGTTATTAGGGAACGAATTTTTAAAAAAAAATCCCGGAACATTTGAAAAATAGCAAAAACTGAATGTCTTTTTTTCTATGGGATTTTTATATGAAGCTTTGCTTTGTTCAGAAAAACGTTTGTCCGGTTAGCTAGTATAAAAAAAGTCGGGAGGTGTCGTGGGACACCCGATTGGAACAACGCGCAACGTTCCTTTTGCTGTATATAATGTGTTAATACAGAGCCATCTAGTATTTTTTAATACAACTCTGTATTAAAAAACAAAAACTAAAACTTTTGACACTTGAGACTGACTTTTTCGGGCAAAACGCTTTTTCGATACGTGACGATTTCTGTCAGATAAGGCTGATTTCATAACTGTCCAAGAGACCTGCACGGGCCGCCCGCACACGGAGACCCGTACGGGTAGCGCCCGCAGTGTTCTAACAATTTTTTGCCGGTGTCGGCGTCTGCGTCTCTTTACTTGTCTCAACGATGCCTAGAGTACCACAGACACTAAAGGCATAGACAAGTAACTGATGTTACGTCGGGTGCAGACACGCGGACTACTTTTATTTAATTTTTAAAGTATTTCACACATCTATTTCATTCATCATTTTATTTAATATTTATTTTTGTATCTATCTATTCGTGACATCACTGCGGGCCCTATCAGAATACCAGCGCTGCGACATTTTTTTTTAATGTCTCAGCATATGCTGAGATAGGAGCCTTTTGGCCTCGTACAGGACTTTCTGTTATTTAAAAAAAAAAAATGTTTTTAATTTTTTATTAATGTTTTAATGAGTGTGTTTTAGTTTAATTTGTTATGTCCTATGCGAGTCCCAATAAATACTTTTGCTTTCTTTCTTTCTTTCTGAAATGAGGGAGTTAGTATGATACGGTTGCTAGCGTTGTACGGGCTCAACTCGGAGCGGGTCCGCATCGCTGTGAAACCAGCCTAACTCCTACCGCAAGCCGTGTAGAACTTCATTCCAATCGTTATGATAATTTTTTTTAGGATGCAGTTCCAATATGTATGTATCTGCTTCATCACGGGTATATACAGTAGGAATTCTTTTCTCCTAAATAAAACAACAATGAATTCTTTTAAAATTCGATTTAATTAAACAAACTACAATTCTAATTACACTATCACTGAATCAGGTTCGTTTATTTGAAATGACACACTGGGCTTATTAAATAAGTAAAGAGGCACTTTATGCTAATTTAAAATTATTAAAAGATCACTTGTTTTTTTTTTAATATTACATGTTGCGAATGGCACTGTCGTGAATATTTTTCTCAATTCCACAAGTATTTCATTCAAAAGAACTCAAGATAATGGGTTGCTGTAAAGAACAGTAACCGTTATTGCCTATATTGTAAAGCTGATTCTGAATTGTATAATTATAAACACAACGTTTTCAAAGTTAGGTACTTGATACAGCAATTTTTGCTCTCTTTTTGGTTCTGTGTGCTGTGCTTTTCATTATTATAATGAAAGTTCTCATTATCATTATCACTATTCAAACGAGCTTATGGCCCGTTCATGTGCAATGTTCTATGAATAAATAAAAAATACCTCTAATATTAGTAAAAACCTTTACCAAATAGCGGTTGTATTAACTAATTATTTAAATATTAATCTATTTTTTCATACGACTTTCTTCAAATGCCCTGGGCCCCATACCATGTCGACGATAAGCCATTGGCTTGTATAGTAGAAAAAGTTTTCGACGAAAACATAAGTCACTAGTACGGGGAACTTTATCCCTGTGAACAGCTTGAGACCTGGATAAATGTACTCGCCTTTCAGAACACTTTGCACGCACCTGGAAGACAGAAAAACAAATGAAAATTACCGATTTTTTAATAAAATTGTAAATTCACTGACAAACAACGCACAGCCTTAGGTTGCCTGTCCACTGGAGCGGAGCGAGGCAGAGGAGCGGAAAAATGTGAAAGAAAGAAAGAAAAGAAAGAAAAAAGTATTTATTGAGACTCGCACAAGAAATCACAAATTAAACTAAAACACTCATTAAAACACTAATAAAAATAAAATAAAAAATAACAGAAGTCCTGTACGAGGCCAAAAGGCTCCTATCTCAGCATATGCTGCGACATTTAAAAAAGAAAAAAATGTCGCAGCGCTGGTATTCTGATAGGGCCCGTAGTGATGTCACGGATAGATAGATACAGAAATGAACAGATACATGAATGTGCCAATATTAACCAATAAGAGCGGAGCTCTGAAGCAGAGTTTAGATTCTATTGGTTAATAATAGCACATTTCTCCGCTCCGCCCCAGTGGACAGGCAACCTAAACCGTTGGGTCTACAAGCATGAAATTTTGCATAATAGTCCTTTATACAGGGTTATTGGTAATATGTTGACAATGCATTAAGGGGATCTAGGAGAGGTCATTTGGTTGTAAATTACTTCTTCTACATCCCCTTATGGCCTCGGTCTCGAAGTCAGCGGGTGTGGGGCCGCCACAAATGCATAGTTTTATATGAAACTGTTCTCACTCTCGTGCCTTCGAGGCCAGTTCCATATAAGCCTACGTAGGCACGAACGCAAAAATATCGCGGCGGGATTTTATCGCGCACTGGGTTTTTAACTCTCGATGTTGAGCCGAGCGTTTAGAATCAGAGTGCTTCCCAACGCGTCGAAAAAACAGTAGGATTTTCAATTCTTGGCGCTAAGCAGAGCGTTTTATATGAAACTGTTCTCGCTCTCCTGCCTTCGAGGCCAGTTCCATATAATCCTACGTTCACACGGACGTATATATATCGTGGCAGAATTTTATCGCGCACTAGTTTTTTAACTTTCGATGTTGAGCCGAGCGTTGAGAATCCAACAGAGTGCTTTCCAGCGCGTCGAAAAAAATACTGTAGGATTTTCAATTCTTGGCGCTAAGCAGAGCGTTGAAAATCCAAAGTACGAAAAAACAATCGCCGCGGGAAAAAATCTCCCGTGCGAACCTGGGCTAAATCTATGCATTGAAATGGGCCGTTCCCCGCGCCGCTGCCGCCACTGCCCCGCGTCCGCTGACTTCATGTCCGTAGCCTAATGGATTACCGACATAAAATATTACCCTGTATAAGGAACATGAGCACTACGGAAGGATTTTTCGAAAATTCATTCCCTAAAGAGGTTAACTAGGGGATGACAGTTTGTATGGAAGTTTGCCATTTTTGCCATCGGGCTCACGACTTGTTATGAGATTCGTCAGAACGATATTTTAGAATTTTTTGGTACGCTCGTTAAGCTCCTAAAGCTTAACAAGCGAAAGCATCGGTGTATGTTTTTTTTTTCCATTTGTTTATATGTTGCGTTCCATATAAATGGATAGAGTTTCAAAGGTACAAAACACGAGCAAACAAACCATACGGATTGCGTCCGGCATCCGAGCTCAGTAACCAATTAAACATATCGAGCTCTTTTTCAAAAATATTTGAAAAATTGTCATTCACAACACAACAAAATCACGCCTGTAATCCTCGGGTTAGGCAGAGGTGTACCTATAGTACACCCACATTTCGCCAGTTATGTTTAAGTCCCATGTAATAGGGGGCGAGCCTATTGCCATCAACCGGGCACAAATCCAGACTCCGGGCTGTTACTGAGAAATTTCAGATGGAAAAACCCAATAACACTTTGCCCGATCCGGGAATCGAACCCAGGACCTCATACTCAGCAGTAGTGCTTGAGACCACTAGACCAACGAGGCAGTCAAATTGGAGGAATTGTGATTCCTTCGTATTTAGACATCGGCGATCTCAAACTAAGAAGTTACTCAACTCAGCCTAGCGCAGTCCACTGCTGGACATAGGCCTCTCCCAAGCTGCGCCATAAAAACCCTGTCCTCCGCCTTCCGCATCCAGTCTGTACCAGCCACTTTGTTAAGGTCGTCGATCCATCTAGCTGAGGAAGTTACTGACGTAACCCTATTCTTTATTCAAAAAATAATTAAAATTTTCTGAAACAACCAAAATGCGACATGTCCAAGTGTTGTCTTTAATAAATATATGAAAAAAAAAAAACGCATTTTCCGCAGCCTGCATTGTATAAAAGCATAAAAATATCCTGGATATGTCTCGATTTTCCAGAGCTCAGTAATTGGGTTGTGAAAGTCAGCTGGCAGCCGCTGCGTGTAAAATACTTATATTTGGTAGCATCTGGCGAGATTGAAAGCCGACACTTACGTAGTTAAAGATGTGGGTAGGAATTCAGGTTTTAGCTCCGTGTTAGCTTGAAATATAATGGACAAATAACAACACGCTTATCTTCCTTGAAGAGTTATATAGGCAGAGTCCGCAGAGGTGAGGCATACCTAGGGTTGCCAATTTTTTTTATATAAAATATAGTATTTTCGAAGCCATTCCCTGTAGTACATTTTTCATCAATGTTTAAATGCATACTTTATTTACTTTTTCAAATGTCTCGTTAAATACTTATCGAGTATTTTTATACACTAAATGAAGGTTACAAAATATCATTATTTCAGCTTTTATGAGATTAATACTGGTCCTAGTGCGATCATAAAAATATATAGTAGTTTTGCCTATTATTTTTTTTTCTTAATAAATGCTATCCTATCCTATGCTATTCTATTAAACGAGCAATATATATATTTGTAATTACGTTCTGGTAAACGCCTCTAACGATTGTGAAGAAAGTTGCAATATTGGGGTTTACGAGGGCGAAAAATCGATCCAGCTAGGTCTCATATCTGGGAAAATTCGATTTCTCCGTATTTTCACCCGAGCAGAGCTCGGTCGCTCAAAGTTTCGAACAAGATACATGGCAGCATGGAATTAGTAAGTACCTACTATCATGGCAGCATGGAATAAGTATGTACTATCGAAGAAACGCATAAGTAAGCAGTTTGAAAAGAAAATCCCGTGCACACAACCCTGTTTTTCGTAGGTAAGCGTTACTATATCGGCCGAGCGCTGCAAGCAGAAATAGTCCTTACGGTTTATAGATATGCATTTATTCGATGGTACTATCAAAGCAGCATGGAATTATTATGTACTCTAAATGGATTAGTATGAACTTTTTTATACCGTGAAACCTGGCAACTTTGCCACTTTACGGTGGGTAAAAAAGTTTGAAAAGGTTTTTCATAAAAAACTCTATGATCTTATAAAAAGCAACCAATGAGATCTTGTGATAGGCCTAGCCTCTAAAAAAATATGGCAAAGTCGACATTACTAAAACTTTGCATTGGGTTGGTATATTTGCAAACAGTGATTTCTTAGGTTAAATTGGTTAAAGAGACGTAAATATCATGATTTTAATTAAATAATATTATTAAGAACTTCGTATTAAAGTTTGACTTATCTACATAAGGTATATCCCACTTATTTTCATTAAAGTGTTGGAGCAAAAAGTCACTCACAGTTAGCGCGGGAAAAAAGTAACCGCCAAAAAATGACAGTTCTATGAGAGCTGGGTTGTCACAAACAATAAAATGTTGCCAATCAAATATTCAAATTTGACTTAAAGGACTTTGACTCAAACGTTAAAAAAATTACAGTTACAGTATCGTAAGGTGGTATATAGCAAATTAGACAACCTTTAGCAAAGTTGTCAGGTTTCACGATACCATTAAATGAGCATTCTCTATTTTCACCAGAGCAGAGCTCGGTCGCCCAGGTACTATAGTATTTAGGCCTCTAATATACTACACTACTACACGGATATTACGGATACTATATCATATAGTAGGGTTGGCAACCCTAGGTATACCTCTCCCTAATCTTTCGGGGAAAACAGGCGTACCACGCGTACCTACGAGTACAGTCACGAGCAAAAATATGCATACACTTAGCAAAATACAAAATGATTTTCTCGTGGAATAATGATTGTAACTTGTCATAAGCACTGTGTAGTGTGGGACTGTGAGTTCCAAAATACTATGTTCTTAACAACATACAATTACAATCAATACAGCAGGAGAAAATAACACAAATATGTAGATAATTGTGTACATATTTGTGCTCGTGACTGTACCTATAGTATGCCCACGTTTCGCCAATTATCTTTAAGGCGCATGTAATTGGGACGAATAGAGTATCAAAGACCTAGGTGATTTTGTTGTCCCTTGTCTACTTAAGCCACCAATCAAGAGTTATTTTCTTGTATCTGCACGAACAAGGTGGATAAGTACATAAGGATATCTTATGCCATGGCTGTAGCATTAAAGTAATATTAAATCAAGACAGGATTTTATATAATGTCGCCCATCGGCATGTGCCTGCCCGCATTTTTAACTTTTAATAATTTTTTTTTGTTTTGAGTAGCCATTGCCTGATATGGCAATGGCTACTCAAAACAAAAAAAAATATATAACGGAAAAATATTAAAGATAGACCCCCCTTTTAACGGGGCATATGCCGATGGGCGACATTGTATACTAACTTTATTTTTTATCCAGGTGTCGGAGATCCAACGTTCTATAAACTGGGGCATAGCAAATGAATCATTTAGGATGCATTCGTTAGATTTGAGTGAAATTCAATCTGCTGGAAAACAGTCGATCATTCCATGAAGACGACAGGTTTGAATTTATTTTTTGAAGATATCAGATTCGAAAAGGGTCTTATGTACGACTGAAAGACAGTATCATAAATATTTTGTAGTTATAAACATATTAGTGATGTTGCTAATGATAATACAGGGTGTAATTGAAATACCTCATTATGAATAATAACTTTTACTATGGGCTCAGCCCTGAAATCGCCGAAATAAATCAGCTGTTCCCTACGTTTTGTCAAGTTACGTAGCTAAAGATAATAAAAATATCATAACGTTTTGTTAAATCTTAAAAATCACGCCAAGCAGGGTCACCTCCTTCTGCGAAGCAGTAATGCTCGCAAAGGAGGAGGCAGAACGCATGAGGGAGAAGCAAATTTCGCGCCCTCACGCGCCTAATCGCCGCAGGAGACGCCCTGGGCGTCGGGAGTTGCACGCCGATTCCCGGCCGACGGCGCGTTGTGCCACGCGCGCCTCAAAGAGATGTCATCAGAACTGACGGGGTCCCATAAGGCCGATGCCTGCCGGGGTTGAGGTTATTGCCCGAAAAGGTTATCGTGGCCCCTGGCAATATAGGCAACTGAAGGAACACGGGTGGGTTTTAGTCAGTAAGAGTATGACACGCCCTCCCGCTCCACATAGAGCGGGAGAAGTTATTTGATAATTTCCCAACCAAAAAAAAAGGGGTCTGGTGGCTAGCGAGAACATAGTTGTATGCAACTGCTGATATTTTTCGCGATTTCTGGTTTTGTCCCATAGTAAAAGTTTTTTTATGGTGATGAGTAAAATGACCCCGTTAGAGTTTTTCAGTTATGACAATTACACTTTCTATATCATTCTGATATTATTTGAATACTTACACAACAGTATACGCGACGAGGAAACATGACAGTAATCCCACGTTCAGCACATTACTCTTGGGTCTTTTCCTCCGTACCAGTACGAGGTCCATCAGTATCACAACTAAGGAGACTGTGTGCATGCAGTGTTGGGACCAGAATGGAACCACTTTGTGGATGCTAGGCGGTGCGATCAGCTCTCGATGAGTATTCCATACTCGCCAGAACAGGATGTCACCGAACTGGAAACAAATGAATGTCGTGGTTAGGTAATATAATATCACGTCAATGTTTTCCGAAGGGGTGTGCAGAGGTATACCGATACATTTTTCGTACTGATAAATTTTCGTCATGTTGTAAGTTAAATGTAAAAGGAATATCTAGAGCCTAATAACTGAGCACAAATCCACGACCCAATTCTTCCTTTTCGTAATACGTTGATAAATTTGCCTAGCCTTTCCCAACTATTCAAAAAAAAAACGGCCAAATGCGTGTCGGACTACACACAATGAAGGGTTCCGTAGTTGCGATGAATTTATCCCAAATACAAACTAAACATTGTAGTTGAAATATACGTTCTCCCATACATTCCAACTGCAAAAATAAGTTTGTACGCGCAATATTGACAGATTTAACATTTTATTTTAAAACCATAGACTTCTTATAGGTTTTCCTGTAATCTATGAGTAAAGAGCCACATTATATATTTTTTTCAAAAGTTTTGGTCCAGAAGTTTCGGAGATAAAGGCCCCCCTTTATTAAGATCCTCGCAACAAGCCCTTTCATTTGATATGTCACACGGTACTGTAAGAAAAACTTTTTTTTAAATTTTCTTGTTTGCCCTCAAAAGTGACCCCTATTTTCAAAATTAATTTATTTCACGTTCGTATTTGGGTCACAGAAATACATGTGTGTAGCAAATTTCAACTTAATCGGTCCATTAGATTCGGAGCAAATTGGCTGTGACAGACGGACAGACAGAGAGACACTCGAGTGATCCTGTAAGGATCCCGTTTTTTTCCTTTTGGGGTACGGCATCCCGAAAAACAAAATTTAAAAGTCATCTATTCAAACTAGGCTGAAAATCAGCACTTTTCGAACGTCAAGATTACATAAGGCAGTCCCCCAAAACGCCCGCCCTTCACCACTTCCTAGTGCTTTAGCTAGGAAGAAGAAGTGGCGCAACAGACTCCCCAGCAGCACAGCTGTATGTACGGTTAGAAAAAAATATATATACGTAGAATATAATATTTTTATACATAGTATAAAATATATAATATTTTTATACATAGTATAAAATATTATAATATTATATTAAAATATGAAAATAAAATTGAAATTATATAGCCTTTGTCGCCCAGACCATTATTACCAATCTATTGATACCTCATTCAACAAAATCGGTTTAGTAGTTTAGGAGCTACGGTGGAACACTCGTAAATAAAAACATACATACATAGACTGCTAAAATCATAACCCTTCCGTATCGGATTTGCCGTAGTCGGGTAATAAGAGTTATACGCATATTCAAAGATTTTGGAAACTTGAATCAAATTCGCCCGCTTGAAATGATTAAAACCTTGAATCATTATTGTTTATTCAACGATTAGGAAACAGTTCATAAGAAAGACATAAAAAATATTTTTTTCCTCATTACGAAATTATTGCAAAAATAAATACAAGGTTAAGACGGTCTACAGAAACAGAGTAAAACAATTTCTGTATTATGTTGGGTTTTTTAAAGGCGTGTTGATTCATGCCCACATTCCAACAGGTTTTATTACTGTGTCAACACACCGAAAATATTTGGCTAGATTTTTATCTCAATTCAGTTAAAAGCATTGCTGATGTTTCATAACAGCATCCACATTATCCTGCTGCTCTTCTTCCAATTAATTTAAAGGCAGCACGGTTTGTTTTTTTTAGGGTTCCGTACCTAAAAATTGCTAACGGTGCCTAGGTACGTGAGTCTGACTCGCATTTAGTCAGAACCCTAGTTTCACTCACTCAAAATCACAATCCGAGGGTTTTAAAGGATATTGCTTCATAGGTTTGAAAAATTGGTCAGCTCATCAACGTAAATAATGCAATGAACGTGGCTGACCTGTCAAAATGAAACCCACTGCGATCAATTGTCATTTTATTTGTTTTACGCAATAGGGACGATGACAATTTTTTTTGTGCTGCAGTTAGTTTATTAAAAAATATTTGACACGTAATTGGTTATTTTTTTTTTGCATTATCGAAAGATAATGGTGATACATTGAGTTAAAATGTGCCATGACGTCACGAGCATGTACATTTTATACTTACTTGTGACGTAGCGACCCCCTCTCTCCCAACTTTAATACGTTTTATCTAAGTGTTTTTTTATTAATATGATAAAGCAAAAAATACGTGTCTAATATTTTTTTTTTATTATCTCACTGACGTGCTAAATAGAATTTCTTTTTTTGACCCAGGCGTCATCCCTACACTTCTATCGACCGTCATCTGTTTCTCGTCACATTCTCCTTATTTATAGATATAACGCGCCATCGGCAAAGATGATGACCTTCCATACAAACTTTCATCCCTTATTTATTAACCCCTTTAGGGTATGGATTTTCGAAGATACGTCCTTAGTGCTTACTTTTGTTATATACGGGAATCTTGTGCAAAATTCCATGCTTCTAGATACAAAGGCCTAGGCTGTGTGTTGTCTGTCAGGGTGTTTAAGATTTTTATTAAGTAGATAATCTAGAACGAAACTTTTATTTGGCAATGATAGTGGCAAAAAGTGTGTTGAATATTTAGCTCCTTTCAAAATGGTTGAGTTGAATGGTGCTGATCCATGCGTCATGTTCGTGAACGGGCGCCGTCAGTTGGGACTGGTGATCTCTTAGCTGTCATGGCTTATTTTAATTTTTGAATTGTTTTTATCTTTTTTTTCACGGACGCTTTTAACTTGCACGTCTTTCTACATTGTTCTTACATGTATAATTTCAACATTAATGATGTAACCAATTTTTATTTTATTTAAAAGAATGCCCTTGGAGTTTCTTGCCCATTCTTCTCCATAAGTACCTACTACGCTTTGGAATGGGCAACTAACTTCATACTGACTTTTCTGACTGACTGACTCCTTGACAATTCAAAAGTGCCTGAAAATGATAGTTAATTGATTCAGGCGTGACCTTGCGGAAATCCATTATAAAATGATGATGTGGATATATTTAGTAACCTGTTCCGCTTAGCTATTTCTAAAGAGTCTTGAAAAGATCCTGGAAGAAATTGACGCGTCGTGTCGATTTCTTCCAGGGTCTTTTCAAGACTCTTCGTGCTTCACCTCTCAACGAGGCATCCTCAGGATGACGATTAACTGTCGACGACGATTAACTGTGTGGAAGAAATCGACACGTCGTGTCGATTTCTTCCAGGGTCTTTTCAAGACTCTTTAGAAATAGCTAAGCGGAACAGGTTACTAAATATATCTACATCATCATTTTTTTGCCTGAAAATGGTTTAATTGAAATAAATGCTTTGAGCTTGACTTTGGGCTTTGAAAATATTGTTATAGTTTAGTTGAAACTCATCATAGGCAAGCATGGATATGCTTGAAGTTATCACATTGACTCAGTATAAGATGCATTTACCTACTTAAAGAAGTACAGTCGCCAATAATGACAGTTAAATTTTAAATTCGATAATTACATATTATTTTATTTTTTCTCGATTCTGCATCATCATATTAATTACATGTTTTTCGGGTCACTTCCAAACAAGCCAAGGATGTGGCATTGTGAAGTAATTGCAATCTGATGACTTCTCTTAAAATCTTCCACATTTTTGACAGCTGTAAGGTCAAATACTATAAGTAGGCATCTTTTTACTTTTATATTACTGCGTCCATTTTATTTTTGATTAAGGCTTGATTGGTAAATCGATTATAGGATTCGTCGAGAAAGGGCTTTACGTAAAATTAGTCCATCTTTACATGATTAACACTGTTCTTGAAAAAGTTACGTGTAAGTGAAAATGTTTTACCGGATCCAGGAAGGAAGTCGAAATTTTAATAACATCTAAATTGCTGTTGCTGCCATCCGTATTTAAAAAAAATCAGTTCTTTATTTTTCTTAAAATTAACTTATCTTATTAATTTAGAGATTTTTATTTGAGTTTGATTGTGTTGGACAGTCGGCATTGACCTAATTTGTTTGCAATATAGTATGTAATTTAATGTGTAATAATAAATATCTAATTAAAGCATTCAAAGACACCGTCGTGTACCAAAATTCATATTATTGTGATCTTTTGAGGTAAGAAATTACATTGCTTACCTACGTAAATATTGTTGTCACAAAAAGTGACGAACAGACGTACTGCTAACTTTATTGATATTTTGTTTCCATGCCATATTGAAAAGTAAATGAAATTAAGTTTATTTAATTAAATAATACAGTCAAATGGTATTATTCTATATCAGTAACTGATCAGAAAAGGTTGCTTATTTAAACAGAAAAGGGATATTTTAGATAGTCTCTTTGGGTAACCATTTAGGTAAGTAGATTACAGTAGTAAATGCTTGCCAAGTGATTTTAAATTATGCGTTTGAAAAGCGACTCGGGATTTCTTTTCCTTGATATTTCGGCATTCTAACCAACCCCAATTTTGCCATGCTCATTCGTGGTTTCTAAACTAAGAAATTGAACGACACAAAAAAAAACATTTTATAAAGAATTTACCCTCACTAACCTCCAAAAGGTGACTCGACACCTTCATCTTTTTTTTTTCTTTAGGGCATCTCATAGCTGACCTCTGAGGTCATGACTATTTAACCGGTCAATGCACCTTCACCAGAAAAAAACAACCATTTCAATTTCGATTTAGTTATGAAATTTAGTCAAGAATAAACGTTTTGAGCATGTCTGTAGTTATAACGGTTATCTATTAAGGCGAAACTGTCAAGGTAGCCCGCGAAATTCAAATCTTCTTATATTTTTTGCAATTTGCAGTTTAGTATCAGGTTGTATGTTATCTTAATATGATTCGCGACCGTATGAACTGTTTATTTATAGAATTATAATCATAAAAATCATCAATACAACTCTCTAAGTTCTTGTAATCCTATTGAATGACTATTTCATGAAATCATGATATTTGAAGATTATTTATGCTAACTTATGGAGTTGTATTTGCTGATTCTCAGTTTTATAATTCTGTAAAGTCATATTTGTTATGGTCGCGAATCATATTTTAATTAAAATGTTGTATGTTGATTAAAAAATTGACACTGACCTGCAAATTGCAAAAAAAAAACGAAAGAAGATTTTAATTTTACGGGCTACCTTAGCGCATCCCCCTTAAGGAAATATGTTTACGGAACCGCTTAGTGGCAATTTGTATGTTAAAACTTACTGCAGTGGTCGGTAGTAGGATGCTTGTGAAGCACAAGTACCTAACTTGATTGAGAAGTTTCACGTGAGTCCTCCCGTTTTCCCCTCTCAGTTCTCTCCAATCACAGTAGAAGCATATCGGGAAATATACCAACGTGCAGAGCTGAAACAAAACAAATTCTCATTAATTTCGGGAAAGGGAAACGTTACATTGTTTGATAAATTCGAAGGTTTTCATATACCATAACGTCTGTGGGTGGTGTTCTTGTGTTACACAGAAAACTTTGACGAACATTTTTCATCGTAAAATGTAAGGGATGATCGCAGCGAAATAATATTTTTTCGTTGATTTGCACGCACGTCACGTAAACAATACCGGACGGGTTTTAATGGGATTTTAATCTGCGGGATCCTGAGGAATAGTGATGTGCCTGATACCACCAGACCTTCGTGCTAGCGCTTGTCATTATGAAAAATGTGTGAGATTTCTTTATTTTTAATTGGTAAATTGTTCATTTTCTTTTAAGTTTATGAATCGATTTTCATATAAGGTATGCAAATTTTATGAGGAATGACAAGCATTAACTCAAAGGCGATAGGTTTTTCTGCGCAACGTACCTTGCGCACCTTTCATTTTGAAATCATGTATGTGTATACTTGTATACAGGGGTGACTTAAAGATACATTTTGTTGCCCTTTTTGATTATACATTTTTTTTATCCTTTATTAAAAAGAACCAGGTTCTTTATAATTACAATCTAGCCTATAAGACTAATAAGCAATTTTATTCTAATTTAATGTTTTGCGTAATGATTATTTCAAAAAAATTAAAATAGTGTTGATTGTACTTTACACAAGTTCGTTCAAACTCTAAGTCAAAGTCAAATCATTTATTTCAAATAGGCCCATGTATTTGCTATTATGTGCTTTTGAACGTCAAAATTTACAAAATAATATAATTGATTCTCGTCGCCCCTTCCAAAAAGTAGTTTTCGTATGGAGAAGAATGGGTAAGAAACTCCACCGTTAATCTTTTAATTTTTTTTACAATAGTTTATATAAGTACGTTAAGTATGTTAAGTAACTTTATATGTGACAATCCGCGGCTAAAGGTACCTTATGGACGTTTATAGTTTCGAAGATATTGAATGTTTTGTAAATTTTGCAAGAAATATAGATTTTTTTTAAATTGCTTTTTCGCAAAGCATAAGATCTGAAATTTATTTCCCTGTTATGTGCCACTATGTAACTTACAATGGCAACATAGTGTTCGAGGTAACTGAACTTAAAATGTCTGTTTCTCGAAATTGCACAATTTCGAATATAATTTAAAAAAAATTATATCTCCGTAACAAAACATCGTAGGAGGTTGATCTTTTTTGATATCTACAGCGTATTAATCGCAGATTACTAGCGTATGCATAACTCCATATCGACCACAAGGTACCTTTAGCCGCGGATTGTCACATATAAGTTAAATAATTATATATGAAGATGATGCACCTAGAATAAAATCACTATACGACAATAGGTAAAAATAATTGAAAATGAAGCAACGACAGATAATTAAATTACGTGATAGATACATGGTGCCCACATATTTAAAAACATTGTAAAAGTAGACGATTTTTCTAATTTTTTAAAATTAATAAGTCAGTGTGTGGGGAAGTAATCGCAGAATATAAAATCAATGCCATATAACACAATATTATAATTTTTAGAATTAAATTAGCATTTTAAAATTAAGTTCCACTTTCTTAGAATCTGATATTATAATATAAACACTTTGTTTATGTGTTATATGTGTGTCATTGTCACTATTATTTCTACTCTTCTTACACTACACTAACTCAAAACTCAAAAGAATTATACAATGACAATAGTATTAAGGGTCTTTCAAACAGGCGCGACACGCGACGCGACACAAAGACACCGCTCGTCGCGCGACGGGCGGTGTCTTTGTGTCGCGAGGCGTGTCGCGCCTGTTTGAAAGAGCCTTTAAGGAGTAAACACCAGCTGTGCGTCAGAGCTGACACACACACTATTTTGTTAACATTGACTTTTTTGCCATTGTTTGTAATTCAATTAAAAGAGCTGGGACTGAAATTATTTACAGGCAAATATTTAACTGATCCTCTAAATACTTCTTGATTTTCTAATGATGAACGCTTGATTTTTTAAATGAAAGAATCTTGGAAAAAAGAAATGCGCTCTTAATGATGCACACTTTTTTTACTTATTGAGCCTCTATTTAAAGTTGTGACCTTTTCTCACAGTTGGTCGCAGTAACTAAGCTAGGGTGCCCAAACCAAACAGCGTGGTTGGAACTGTGACCAACCACGCGCGAGCCGAATTGGTCGCCGTTACTATTCAGTATTTTTAGGAAGCCCAAAATATAAATTATTTGAGGTTCACGAAAAGAGGCGCAATCATTATATTAGTGTTAAAAATATTTATAGGAAAGCAAAATGGTAATAAGTTAGTTAAACATTCACTAACATAACCGAAAAATTAAAACACTACATACTACACTACACTTTTTCTTTCCTTATTTTATTGGAGAAGAAGTGCAGAGGTAATGTTTTTATGTAATTTAAAAATAACATAAATTAATATATATATATATATAAAACATAAACATAACATCACGCCTGTAATCCCCGAAGGGTTAGGCAGAGGTGTACCTATAGTACACCCACATTTCGCCAGTTATCTTTAAGTCCCATGTAATAGGGGGCGAGCCTATTGCCATCAACCGGGCACCAATCCAGACTCCGGGCTGCTACTGAGAAATTCCAGATGGAAAAACCCAATAACACTATATATATATGTGTATACCACGCGTTTGACGTACATTATTTGTTAAAGATGGCTACCTTAAGATTATGACATGGCGCCTTGGAATTAGTATAAACTATTCTATAAAACTTAAAATTTTAATGAATATGGTCTTTCGACCACTGGGCGACAACTAGTTATTCTTAATTCCGCAACTTTTTCACCGACCAGATAATTGGTATAACAATGCTGCAATCATAATACACGTGAATACTAAATTCTGACATCACCAGGCATAAATTATGACGTTCGTATCAGTTTCAATTTGCAAATAGTAATGTCATAATAATGGATTCGCGTGTTTCTACTAAGTCCAAGTTTAATGTAGATAATAATTACGGTAAATATCTGTTAGACACGCAAATTGTTTCGTAGAGAATGATAAAAAACTGTGTTTGTCAATTTCATCTTGAGAATATAACCTATAACCTAACTTCTGAAAATGCAAATCATTCTCTTTAAACGTTTAGTTACATCTGGAAAAAATAATTGTTTTCAAAGAACACGTTTTACAGCAGTCACAAGAGTAGGTAGGTACGTCTACCTACATCCAACATTATGTTTCTCTCAGCTTTTGCCGACCGGAATTACTCTATTATAATATTATCTGACGATCGAATTAGGGGTTTATCGTTGGGACCCACACGGACGACAACGTAACAGTCATAATTATTTTGGACATCGTTTTGTGACATGTTATAATATTTAGACGTCTTCATTACTCGATAGCAAAATTATGATAGCTTTCTTGGTGCCAAGTGGTGAGCATTGGTGGCCCAGTGGTAACGATCCCGACTTACGAGTTGTAGGTTCGAACCCAGGCAGGCGCTTTACTTTGTGTAAATAATTTTTCATGACCACTGTTCTCAAAACGGTGAAGGAAAAACATCGTAAGAAAACCGGGGACGTGCCCCAGAACCAAAAAAATCGAAAACATGTGACAACTACCAACCCGCACTGGGCTCGCGTGGTAGATTACAGCCAACTCCTCACAGAGAGGAGGTCAGTTTCCCAGCACTGGGAAAATTATAGGCTGATTATGCTTGGTGACAACGACCTTATAATGCGCTATATCTTCAAAATACATCCAGAGTCCTCAGAACTGGCCAACCAGCTGGGTGCTCACCTAGGATCAATGAGACCGGGTGTCTCATCGATTCCTACGAACTAAATGTCTACAAAGCCTCCAGTGTGTACATAGCCTAAGCAAACTACCGACTTAAGGTCAATTGTTACATACATAAATAGGGCCGGAACCTACTGAGACAACTTGGGTTATTTAAACTACGCTTTGGAAAATATCTAAAATCAACATTGGCCTTTTGATAACCGCTAATTTGGCTGGTCTCCTCACTTGCCAAATAAATTGGGGATACTAGTTAATTTTATTAGCCGATAGCACTTAAACTCAGTCAATGTCAGAACGAAGTCAAAGCATTTATTAAAAAAAAAAAAAAACATTTACAGGCACTGTTCGAGGCGGTTAGTTTGTCAAAAATTTAAAGCTAGTTGCTCATTACAAAACGTAGATTTCCATAGAGAAGAACGGGCAAGAAACGCCATGGACATTCTTTTAAATCAAGATATTATAAAATCCTGGGTAAATTATTCTTCTGGACATATCCGTCTCCCCAAGCTTCTATGAACCTGATCATTCATTCAAATCAATTCACTCAATTGCCTGACCAAGATTATGTCTGGATTCTAAAAGAGACTATGACCTCTGAGTTTATTTCGGTCTTTCTTTTCTGAGTAGTCAGATAGGAAACGCCCAACTTATCTAGCCTATTTTTTAAATAACGAATAAAAGTGATTCCGATATCCTATTTACAGAATAAGCAATTTCGTTTCAATGGTCAGTGATTATCTGCTGTCTCAAATCTGCCTAGCCTTTTTTCAATTATGTTGGGGTCGGCTCCCAGTCTAAGTCTAAGTCAAAGTCAAATCATTTATTTCAAATAGGCACATATAAATAAGGCAGTTTTGAACGTCAATATTTACAGAAAAATATAATTGATTGCCCGTTCCAAAATGTAGTTTCGAATGGAGAATAATGGGCAAGAAACTTCACCGTTACTCTATTGAAATATTTTATACTAGCATCTGCCTACAACTTCGTTCTGGTAGAAGTCGATAAAATATAACCCATGTTATTCGCTGATAATGTAGCTTTCTATAGGTGCAAGATTTTTTTAAATTGGTTAAGTGGTTTGAGTATATCCATTACAAACAAACAAATAGAGAAACATACAAAAAATCAAATCTTTTCTCTTTATAATATTAGCTTAGATACATTAATTATATAAAAGCATATGTGACGACTGATGACAACGCACCTAATATAAAATGACTACATCTAACTGGATGCAGCTAAATACCAGTATTTTACATGAAGCGACTGCCTATCTGACCTCCATAACTCAGTTTCTGGGTAACACAATACCCCTTGGTAAGACTGGTTGTCAGACTTTCTGGCTTCTGATTATAAAGTAACCAATGTGTATTTTTTTATATACATTAAATCTATTTATAACCAATAAAAGCCTGTAAATAACTTTAGTCATAAAAATGTCTTGATAGATTTACGGGTAATATTCTAGACTTACGACTCTATAAAGACTTCTTAGATGTTTTAATAAAAACTAAGTACCTACTTTAATTTATTATTTAGCGTTGATTTAATTTTTTTTTGTTAAACAACGCTGAATATGTTAATTGCAGTACTACAGAAAGTTAGTGACGGACCCCTTGGAAAGACTGGTTGTTAGATTTTCGGGCTTCTGATTTAAGTGTTTTTTTTTTAAGTGAAATCTTCGTTAGGCGCGTTGGGCATTTTTGAGATGGGACTAAACCCACAGAAAGCGTAGCTTCACCTTCGATTGACCCGTGCGGCTATTAGCTGTATCCTCAGGTAGCAGCAGATCTACTGACATAGGGAGTAAGTGATACAATGCATACGAAGTGTCATTGTAACGTCGTGTTGAATTCTTTATCAGTGACTCCACAGTAAACCCCTATAGCAAAGTGAAACTTTTCTCCCGGTCACTTGTCGTCCTGCTAATTCTACAAAGGAAAGAAGCCATTTTGTTCCGTAAGTTATTAAATTAAGCCCCTGTTCTGACATCATTTGCTGTAACGTTGAGGACGTCGAAGGCTTAAATCTCTAAAAATTTTGACAGAAGGAAAGTGGGGAGCTTTCAAATGGGGGGACAGTGCTACTATAATCGCTTTTGTTCTTGCAACTTCGTTGCACGTTAAGTTTATTTTAAAGTTAAAATAAAATGTTAAGAATAGTGTAGTGTTACTTTAACTAACAGTTCGTAGAATTAAATAAAGGTATTACTCTGCAGTTTCTAGAAAACGGGAAGCCAATTGTAATTGCTACTGCCAGGAAAAACTTGAATAACGATCTCAGTAATGCAATTTAATGATGGGGCACTGCAATATTGCTATCTTGGATAATTCAAAAAAAATGCCAAGTACAAGTCAGACTCACACATGAAGGGTTCCGTACCACCGTACAATATTTAACACTACGTTTTTTACTTTAGTAAAAAAAAAAAAACTATGAAAACGATAATCATAACGAAAAACCTGTAAATTTTCGCAGCCTCAAGCTTGGATTTAAATGTTGACCTTACTGTCAGATTTAATACCCTCGAAAACTATGAAAATGACACCCATGACGAAAAATCTGTTTCGCAGCCGCCATCTTGGATTTTCATTAAGACCGAATTCACACTTTCCCTCTCTCTCTCCGGTATGCAGTGTACTCGGGCTGATGTGTACAATTTCATCCTATGACACGTATCACTTTACTCATTTCTTTTGTTTTTTTCTGCCGGCGTACTCTCTCTTTCTCTCTCTTTGAATTAGAAGAAGACTAAAGTATTAACACTTCTTAGCGTGACGATTTCTGAAAGTTTACAAGCCGCGTTAAAGAACTTCGTTCCAAAAACACGTTTCTTGTATGGAACTCCCCTTTAATTTTTTACTTTAATTTATTTTTATTATTTGTTGTTATAGCAGCAATAAGAATACACAATCTGTGAAAATATGAGATACAGCCCGTTGACAGATAGACGGACGGACGTACGGACAGCGCAGGCTTGGTAATAGGGTTCCGTTTGATACCCTTCGGGTACGGAAACCTAAAAAAGCACATAATAAAGCCCATCATAGACGTAGCTATAATATATATTAATATACTTTTTTGCGTAGTTTTTTGTGACTCACTAGAAATTTATATTATAGCTTCGTCTAAGGTCTCTCGAAGATTACTATGGAAAATATATCGTAATATGTCTTTCTGTAATATATATTATAGCTACGTCTGTGATGGGCTTCATTGTTTGTTCAACTCATAGCTTTAGTAAAGTTAGCGATCAGTTGCTAAGTTTATATTATTTAATCTGCAAAATGGCATGCAAATAATGTAATATATGCACGGTCAAATGTTTATTAAGAAATGTGAATTAATTATTATTTGTAGACAAAACGCTGCTGCCTGTCCCCTTAACGGAATCATCTTTTATCATCGTATATGAGTTATAGATGAGGCAGTCAGCGCAGAAGCGGCCTCATCTATGACACCCACATTTTTTTTCCTATAATATATATAATATTTTTTTTTTTTTGTTTTAAAATTTTATCTATTTTTAATCGTTTGCGACGGTCAGGTTAGTAACAAAAAAAATGTGGGTTAGGACGCTTTTACGCTGACTGCCTCAGATACATGAAAATGTAAAATAGACATATATGACTAATTTGTGACTTAGATATTCTTTAAATTTCATATAGGATAAGGGAAAATATTCCTACATTTGATCTTATATATACGATAATGTAATATCCCCGTTGGGGAGGGGCTGTTAAGAAAATGTTAGGTATCTACTATCATTTCTAAATGATTTACAGAAAAGTGCAAAAAATAAAAATAATTTTATGATTCTCCGTGAAAAATATATTTTATGAATGATATTGGTCCACGGGGATAGCGGTTTGGTTATCTCTCACAATAAATTGGGATTGGTATAACTTTTATGTAGCAATATGAATCTGATTCGTGTTTTTACGAAGGTTTGGGAACACAGTAATTTATATTATCAGTGCAGATCCAGCCAGTGCCCAGTCGGTCATAATATACCTACATGTTTTGAGTTGTGGACTCTTACTGACAAAGTTGGATTAGTCCACTTGATTCATTCGACAAGCTATGTAGTCTGACTATTTTCTTAATGTCCTTCGGGAATCATTGCATTTCCAAATACAAACGAATGCTAATTTCCATGTTCAACGATTATTAGACTTATCGTGTGTAATAATTTGAATTCAGAAGTAAGTACTTTATTGTTGTTTTCATAGGATTAACGTGTGAACTACTTATATAGAGCTGTAAAACTATGTTCGTGCCTGCGCAAGCTAGCAGCTTTCCTCTCATTTTTTAAATAAATAAAATTAAGGCGAAAGAGTATTAACAACCCTATATACTTCCAAGTCGATTGAGAGCTTCCCGTCTATCAGTTGCCATTTGCACTTGGTGCAGCCAAGTGCAAATGGCAACTGATAGAAATCCGACAACTGAAGAAACACGAAGTTTGCCGAGGGACATTAAGAAAATAGTTATATTGTATCGTATTTGGAGTTTTAGGATGCTGCTATACTAGTCACGAAATTGGAGACCCTGATATTGACAATTAGTATTTTTATTGGAATAGGTAAGTATAGGTACACATTAAAAACATTCATACTTTTGTACTAATATTAACTCTATTTGTTTGTTACCTTTTCACACCATAAAACAAATCGTTTTGAAATTTCAGACAGGTAGCCAGGAACTTGGAGAAGGACATAAATGCTTCTAGTTCTAATTGCCTACCTAAGAAATTGTATAATAAAACTCATAAATACCGAATTTCACGAATTTGTTAAGACTATTTGGTGTTGTTAATCCACTTTATTTTATCGAGTATGTATAGCTTGGCCACTCTGAAATGACGCACCCCACTACCGCATTATCGTGTGCGTAAAATGCGGTAGAGTAGACAAGCTATACTTCGATAGACCCACTCTCTTTTACCACTTGTTGTGTTTTTGTTACGCCAGTTTAAATTAAGAAAGGCCAAGTCCAGCATTTATGAAATGTTTGCGAAAATAATTCACTCAAGTTTTCGCAATTCTGCCACGTGAATCCACCGGATCAGGCCGCGATTGATAATGAAATGGATAATAGACACGCAATAGGTCCGAATATGGCTCGGTGACCTGCCCAATGCGTTTGCCGACTTTAAAATCGGTGGCTATTATTTTATTTTTGTAATTAATTTAAACGACAACGCCTTTGTCGCTTGGACTGTACTTTTGGATAACAATGTGTTTAATAATGTAGTGTAATGGTATCATTAAATTTGTTTTGATTGTTTTTTTCGACAAAAAGTGTGTGTCTTAATTTGTTCACTACCAAATAAACGATAAATAAAATAAGTATCGATCTTCAAAAGCAAGTTATTTATTTATTATCGATAATGACTGTATACATTAGTATACAGTCATTATCACTTCACTTCTTTTTCACTTTTTTATATATTAATATAAAACAAATATGAATCCTAATTCAAGTTCAGTCAACCAGATAATTTATATCATATTTTTTTTTGAAGAATATTTCGATTTGTTATTTTATACTCAATAAGTACTCAATACTCAATTCTTTATTGCATTCCATATGTATAACCCTGATCACCCTGTCGGGCACAGCAAAAAATAGGAGAGAGGAAGAGGGCTAAGTAGCAATTCAGTATTTTTATAAATTATTAGATCTGTTTTTTTATATTTTCATAAACGCTTTTCAGTTTTCGATTTTTTAAATTATTAACAAACTTACATTAAACCAAGCAGTGATCAGTTTAAACCTGATCTTCTGATACATCTGGATATCCGGATCATCATGAGCACCAAAATCAATGGTCAACAACAAAGCCGCAACGGCCACCAAATGAAAATACGAAAAGGCATAGAACCACAGTCTCACTTTCAATAATGTTCTACTTTCTTTCATGAACCCAGTGCTCAAAATAGCTGAATCTAAACTCAACATTGCGAAAAAAAAAATATGAACGCACTCCACAGTCGTAAAAAATAAACGAAAAAAAAATGGTCACTCGTTCGCAGCGGTCAGTGCGCGCGTATACTAACTTAAGACGATACCAATGTACTGCAGTATCTACTTGTATTTTAAGTCAAGTTTAATGGAGAAGTCGTAGGTATAAATCGCTGTATATAAGGAGTGTAAATACGTCGATAGCCGAAGATTGTATTTTAGTGAACAAAAAAGTAAGAGCCTTGAATTATTTTATTTAACTTACAATATCAGTGGCATCCCTTCGTGATTTCACGTGACTCGTGTTTTTTCGTTCTGTTGACGTAAATATTGCAAGGTTATGCAGAATGACAGTCATATGAGCAGGCACCCAGTGTAGGGTTAGATGATTAATATCAAAACACAGAGGATGGATCACCAGGCGATTTTAAATAGCATTTTTAATAGGTGTATCGAATTAACCTTTTCAAAAAATCATTGTTTTTAAAAGGATCATTTGATACAGTCTTTTTGATTAATATTTGTGTTTCTTACAAAAATTGAGCCTGATATACACGGTGCGATTTAAGTGCCTGTGGCATGAAGCGGAACGACATTATCAGTAATAATGACATTAGATTCAAATAATGTCATTACTACTGTCAGTGCGGTGTTTTGAATTATGATTTGGATCCTCCTAACTAATATTATAAATAGGAAAGTGAGTTTGTTTGTTTGTTACGCTTTCACGCTAAAACGGCTGAACGGATTTGAATGAAATGTGACACGTGGATAGACCATGACCTTGGTTAGGACATAGAATGCTTTTCGTCCCGATATTCCCAAGGGATTCATGTGGGTGAAACCGCGGGGCGCAGCTAGTGTTTTTATAGTTTTACGTCAACATGGGAAGGAATGACATTAATATCGATGTCATTATTACTGACAGTGTCTGGTCCGCTATAAGTTGATACAACAATCAAGTTAATTATTGTTTCAATTTTATTGTATGCCTCATGCAAGAAACTTTCATCTTGTAAATGGAGCTTTGGGATGTTCATTCCTGATTTACAGTGTAGATTGATGCGAATACTTTGATTTTCGTATCGTATTTGTGTACAAAATAAAACATAATTATGTGAAAATGCACTGTAGTATGGGATTTAGCAATAATGCCTAGTAATGAGAATATCCCATTGATAATTAAGTGCATTGTTGATCTAAGGTAATATAATTGATAGTCCTTACTGGATGCTGATAATGATGGATAATAACTGACAATTAATTAGACTCTATTGTTTCTACATTAAGGTTGCATCTTAGTATGGATAAACTATTAATGATTTGATTTAATCTGTACCTGCGAAACTGAAACTAAAATATACCTAAATAAATTATAGATCTACTGTCATTAAGTCATTATTGTATCTTAATTTATAACAGCCTTTTAAAAAGGAGGAGGTTATAAATTTATTCGCCTGAATATATATACAACATGTAAAAATAACCCTGTTCGATTCGTGAGGGTGTTGTTGAATATCGTACTGACAGTCTATTTATGTGTTATTTTCCGGAAAAAAAAACAGTGGCACTCCTGGAGTGCTGACAGAAGTGAATACTTGAAAAAAAAAATAACTGGCACCGCGGTAATCAACGCGTTGATGTTTTTTACTCCACGTATTACAGCAATCAACGCGTTGATGTCTTTTTAATGATCAAAAGGTGGTGTCATCACGGTGTCGCGAAATCAATGGTTTAGTCCTATCTCAAAAATCCCCAACGCGCCTAAAGAAGTTTTCATTTCAAAAAGAAAAACACAAAATTCACCATTTCTTTCAATGGGGAATTTTACCGGCATATTGGGGTATTTCAATTTAGATATTTATATAGCGCGCGGGCAGCCGTCGCTTAGCGGGTGTCTATAAGTTATAAGTTATGAAGCCTGTTAAAAATTTTCTTGGATTTGGGGTTATTTTAATACTAGAAATGTGAAATTTAAATAGCAACAACTTTTTATTTTCTATAATAAAAACCAGCAAAGTGCGAGTCGGACTCGCGCACGAAGGGTTCCGTACCCTTTATTTATAAAAACGAGAAAAAATATCACGTTTGTTGTATGGGAGCCTCCTTAAATATTTATTTTATTCTGTTTTTTTTTTAGTATTTTTTGTTATAGCGGCAACAGAAATACATCATCTGTGAAAATTTCAACTGTCTAACTATCACGGTTCATGAGATACAGCTTGGTGACAGATGGACTGACAGACTTATGGACAATGGAGTCTTAGTAATACGGTCCCATATAAAATAATTACTTTTAGGTAATGTTATTGCAGTAGCTATGTGACCCTTTCGGGTAGGACAGGGTTTTTTTACATATTGTAGAGGTATAAAATATATTTTTTAATTTATTTTCGTCGATGTTTTCTGAAATGATGTTCTTCTGATGTGTTATTGGGTTTTCCATCTGGAATTTCTCAGTAGTAGCTAGGAGTCTGGATTTATATTTTCCATGCCGGCGTTGCGACGAAGTCCGAAAGGGAGATCCTGGCCCCCGGCAACATGGCAATTGAAGGAACACGGGTGGGTTTTAGCCAGTAAGAGTCTGACACACCCTCCCGGTCCGCCCAGAGCGGGAGAAGTTATTTGATAATTGGCCACCCAAAAAAAGGAGTTTGGATTTTTGCCCGATAGATGACAATAGGCTCGCTCCTTATTACATGGGACTTAAACATAACTGGCGAAATGTGGGTGTACACCTCTGCCTAACCGTTCGGGAAATACAGACGTGATCTTTTGACCTCGGGAGCCTTTTGGCCTCGTACAGGACTTTCTGCTATTATTTTAATTTGTTTTTTATTTATTTTTTAATGAATGTTTTAATGAGTTTGTTTTAGTTTTGATTTCTTGTGCGACTTTCTTTATCGTATGTGTATGTTATTTTCTGAAATATTAGATTTAGATAAAAAAAAAATCATTTGATAGAGGAAGCTTGCGCAGTGGGTCCATATAGGTTTTATTAACTTTACTTGGGTAGTTTTTGAGTTAGCTTCGATAATACGTATTTAATCCACTTTGTATATCTTGATGATGTTATAATTTATTTATTTTAATTTAAAAAAAACAACTTATATAAGTAGTTTGCACTACACTTACAAGTTATAGAGATCTATAAGTAATTATAATCACATATACAATCATAAAATTAGATTAAATTACATAAAACTAGACAAAAATAAATATATTATAATACTTCCTATAACTGTTGCTGTTGTTACCTAGAAAGTAGTGGTATACGTAAAAACTGGGAAATAAAATATCTTTTTACAGAAAAAAAATCCAACTTTAATTTTGAAAGTCGGTTGCACAAAAACTATAATATAGATCCAAAAACATCGACTTCCGTAATAAAATATTTTTTTTACATTCTAATGTTTTTTTTTTGTCCAAACGGTAGGTTTCTAAATTCTCTCTTGTATGGATTTAATATTAAGTAGGAATAAGCAGTGGATAAAAGATAAGTGTTGAATCACAAGAATTTATTCCAAATAGGTTTTATTATAACGGTCTAAATCTCTATGATCATTTTTTTTTTAAGTACATACCGTTTACATTTTTAAATATTTTTATAGAAAAATCATTTTAAAAAAAGTGCAAAATCGGCATCAGGAACAGGGTCCAATATGTCGGTGGTCAGGGCTCTAGAGAGAGGAATCTCCTCACTATGCGTGCCGTGTCTAGGAGTACTGCTTTCTGAATCAGGCCCTTGATCCAGCCGTGCAAGTAGAGCCTCCTGAGGTGTTGGTCTAGGCTCTTCGCTATCAGGCCATTAACCGTAACGATTATCGGTACAATGATTGCAGAGTCCACATCCCACATGACAACCTCGTGTGCTAAGTCAAGATACTTGATTTTTTTATCTTTCTCAGCTTTCACGAGATTCTCGTCATGCGGGACCGTTATGTCAATAATCATGGTCCGTCGCTCTACTCGATCTACCACCACTATATCAGATTTATTGGCAACAATAATCCTGTCAGTAATGATTGATCGATCCCAGTACAATGTGATATTTCCATTTTCGAGAACTTTCGGGCACATACTTGTAGTACGGCACTTCCGATTCCACAAGGCTGTATTTCAGAGCAAGTTGCTGATGGATAATCCTGGCTACAAGGTCGTGTCTGTTATTATTATTATTTTTATTATCTTTTATCTCCATTGTATAATTATCACTTGCTTCAAAATCGGTGAATGAAAACATCGTAAGGAAACCGGCATGCCCTAGAGATATTTCTCGCCGGAATGTGAACCCAATTCAGAGGCCCATGGGCGGCATTATAAAGTGCCTGCTACACGTTCGCCAACCGCGTCCCGACAGAGTTGACCTTGGTGGTTTACAACCGTGTAGATGGTGGTTTACGACCAAATTTCAAACAGCTCTGCCTGTCGTCAACCAAGGTTACCTCTGCCGGGGACGCGGCTGGCAGCCGTGTAACGACACTTAACTCTGACACCAGGTTAGTCACACAGATACAACCACACGAAAATGAAAAAGATGACGATCTAAAAATACAGTTGAGAAAAGGGGTTTTTATGCAGATGAAAGGTCTTGTGTTGAGCTACGATAAAAGAGGCTATGTCAAGCACTGAAAATTGGTCACGTAGTTGATTGATTAGGTTATACCTATATTTTGTATTTTACCTATGTTTTTCATTGGATAGGTCTACACCTACCTGCTGTTACTGATATCTAGAGTGCTGTAGATTTAATATGTGACAGCAATTAATGTGAAAATAATAACATAATAACACAGAAGTGACTATCACACATTAATTGCTGACACATTAAAACAGATGATTCAGGTACGTAATTAATATTACAAGGATATAGTTCTAACACATTTTGCGTCCTTCATAATTTAGAGGCATGAGGAACACAGTGTAAAGTTCACTCATCCACCATAGAAAAGGGAGGATCCTCCGATCAGACGCGTTTCATGTCTGGCGGGCAACTGCCCGATGATAGATGTCGGATAGTCATATATATTATATATATCGTTCGCGCGGTAAACTCTCATTGCGCGATGCGGGATTTGTGTGACGTCATGTCTTTTTGATGCGTAGTTCGTATGTGGCGGTCTAACCGCTACAATAATATTAAATAAGATTTTGCTGGAAGCAGTACCTACTTACCTACCTAGAGACAGTTGAAGTTAAATTCTTTACTAAACTTAAGAATTTTAACTATTCACACACAAGTCACTTTAGGTACCTCTACTACATGAGTTAAATTTACTGTATTAAATTTCGTTGTTGATAAGGGACAAATGAAATACCTAAGATAAACGAACTAATTCTCTGGAAACAGCTACATATTTACTTTAATAAGTCGTTTTGAAAACAACGTTTCGCTATGATGTTTATCTATCCAAATGAAAACCCTCACGAAGAAAGTAATGAACTACAGTGTATCATTGCTATTGGCCAATTTGTTGTATTTTTAATTCTTATTCTGTAAAAACATATTTTTTTACGGTAGCGATGAATATTTTAATCTACATACAACCTGGTACTGACTTAAAACGCAAATTGCAAAAAAAAAGTAAGAAAATTTAAATTTCGCGCGATATCCTGGCCCTTTCGTCTTAAGGATAAAGACAAGGAAAATAAAAGAAATGCGACATGGGAAACACACCCTACGCCAATCCAGACGTCAGCTTTACGTTCACTTGTATCCCAAATTGCGTTTAATTACATCTCTGTGACATGAAACGTCAGCGTGTCTGACCACTGCGCCAATTTGGGATAATACAACGGTCCTAGACTACAGAAGTTGCAGCTGCTACGATCCTTACATAATCTTATTTTTATTTTATTGCTTCATTTACGTTCGTACACACGCAAACCAGTTGCGAGTAGGTACACACGGCTACACAACAAGCTATACATTTCCAGTTTATGCTGATCTCGCATTGTATAGGATTTTTGCACAATTCGAGGTCGGTTTATATTGGAAATGTATAACTTGATGTTTAGCCGTGTGTACTACACTACGCACCTGATTTTTCTAAAGAACACCACCAATAAGGTCAGTATACGTCCTTCTAGAGCGTCTCCTCCCAGAGTTTTCACTCAAATCTGCCTTGTAAACACCTTTTGTTAGTTGCTTTTCATTCACAACGTGACCAAACCATTCAAGCATACTTGTATACATACATCTTTTTTATTCTAATTATATCCTATTTACAGAATAAACAATTTCATTCGATCCTATAATCTCCTTTTTAAATAAATATGAGAAATTTACAATAGAGGAGCTCGTGGCTAAGTAATAACAGCCACACGGGTTGATTCATGAGGTTAAGCTACGCTTGCTGGGGTTGGTCCGTGGAATGGGTGACCATCTTTACATACCGAGACTCCTCCGTACCCCGAAAGCACGTTAAGCCGTTGGTCCCGGTTGTCATTCGTGGCTCTTTGACAGTGGTTACGGGTCGTCAGAAGCCCGAAAGTCTGACAACCAGTCTAACCAAGGTATTACCCAGTTACTGGAACATGGAGGTCAGATAGGCGGTCGCTCAAAATACTGATATTCAGCTGCATCTGGTTAGACTGGAAGCCGACCCCCACATAGTTAGGAAAAGGCTAGACAGATTGATTGATATTTACTGCCTTGTTGTGTCAAGCGTTGCCCCAACGCACAGTTGGGTCCGGTTCGGTTCCCAGGTCGACCAGTTATTGGGTAGATCTAATAGTAATTTCTCGGTAGCAGTAGAACTGAGTCGGGAGTTGAAATCCCGAACCTGTTGACTTTGTTGTATGTAGGGCGCAAGCCTATGAACGCAAACAATGCTAGCGAAATGTGGATGTACAATACACAATATTCTGCCTATTCCTTCAAGAAATACACACGAGATGACGTAAACAATAAGCTCTACACAAATAAAAAGCAAGCTGGCAAAGTTTATTCTGTTATATGTATGTATTAGTTTTTTTTTTTTTTTGGGATATCTGTCCTTTATGCTTTTTTTTTCCTTTATGTTGCACCTGCCATGTTTTGTCTCTGCATCACCCTAAGGTTGACTGGTAGAAAATGCCTCAGGCACCAAGCCCGCCTTTGTACATATATTTTTTTACTTGTGCATAAAGTTTTAATAAATAAAAATAAAATATAAAACATAACATCACGCCTGTATTCCCCGAAGGGTTTTGGCAGAGGTGTACCTATAGTACACCCACATTTCGCCAGTTATGTTTAAGTCCCATGTAATAGGGGGCGAGCCTATTGCCATCAACCGGGCACAAATCCAGACTCCGGGCTGCTACTGAGAAATTCCAGATGGAAAAACCCAATAACACCTTGCCCGACCCGGGAATCGAACCCAGGACCTCATACTCATTAGTAGCGCTTTGCGACCACTAGACCAACGAGGCAGTAAACAAAAATAAAATATAAAATAAATATAAATATAAAATATATACACCAATAATCGTCACTACGACAGCAAATAATAATAAATCTGAGGTGCAATGAGTCTTTTACGGTAAGTAATTCTTTTGATCGCGTCGAATCTTATAATGATCCTACCTGATTAGTGTCAAGGCCCACTTGATAATGAAATGAAGACAGGTGAAATATATTATTATCATACCTAGCATTGAGTCAGCGGGTCTCAATATGTGTGATAAATTGTAGCGGTGGGACCTTTTATACTTAATTTTCACGATCATACAATGTGAGGAGAAGGTTGGTTCTTTGGAGGGTGAGGATAGTATTGAGTCTAATAATAATACAAAGATTACAGAAATACAAACCTAGGTCTACACATAGCTGCATTCTTCTTCTTTTCGTGTGGTTAGTGACTAACCTGTTGTCAGAGTTTTAAAGCCGCCCATGGGCCTCCGACTTGGCTTAACATGCCGTCGAGAAATATCTGTCAGGCATGCCAGATTCCTTACGATGTTTTCCTACACATACCGTCTACCTACCCACACATAACTGCATTATTAAAGTACAATAATATATTTATTTTTTTAATGATCGATCTAATGAAGCAAATAAGTTTATTTCCACTTTTATGAATAATTCTTAAAACCCTTATACCTACCGAGAATGGCTGGGCAGTGCAGAAAAACGTAAAATTTTGAACCCGAGCTATTTACTGCTTTTCAACATCTTTTATACTACGTTCCATGTAACCTACCTGCAATTTCAGGTAAACCCTTGCTGATGTCCACCAAAGACATCTTCCTACAACCAACCTTTTTCCTGTACAGAAGAACATGGTCGTCATTAGTGTAGCAGAATGTTTAATTTTAAGGCTCAGATCATAAGTTTGACGACTATTGGACATTCAAGTTCCGAGCAGCCATGTTGATTTAAGATATATTTGTTCCGAATCTATATTTGTCATGTTGAGACTGGCTTTGACGTCACAGGGTATTTGAAGTTTATTTATTCACTCGAAACTAAAATAATGTTCGAAGGCATTCCGGAAAAACGTCCGGCGAAGTCGTATTTAAATTTTTGTAGAATATGTATGCAAATAATGTTCTTAATAAAAAAAAAACTTACTAGTCTCCTCCTAACACAGTTACCTTTAATAAACAATGAAATCTTCAATTTTGTACAAGTGTAACTTAAATGATAATAATCAAACCAAAATATTATGTAGACAGCTCAGACCAAATAAAAAACCAAGATATAGCGCTGTCAATAGTGACGTGAGGCCGGTTTCGTCAACGTGTGTGTGCGTGTGAGCATGATGCACAGAGCGGAGGAGTAGTTTTGGCATGCTTCACTGTATTATTTGCAGCTCTTTGTCTTGTTTTTTATTTGATCTGAGGTCCATAGCTATTAAGCCAAAACCAACCTTGTAGACAGACAAAGTTTCTACTCTATACAACATGTAAAAAAACCTTGTCCGATCCGTGATGTTGTTAGGTATCATACTGAGAGTCTATTTATGTGGTAATTTGCAGGAAAAAAGAAAAAAAAAATCGCCACTTTTTTTAAATGGGGAATTTTACCGGATTATTTCATGGAAAGAAAGAAGAAACAAAGGAAGAAAGAAAAATTATTTATTCTGCACAAACTAAACGCACATGCCAAAAAATATTACATGGGGTGCGGGCGCCGCCGCGCCGTCTTTTAGCGGGTGTCTGTAAGTCTTATGACCCCTGTTGGAAATTTTCTTATTTTTAATGGATTTGGGGTAATTTTGGTACTAAAAATGTGAATTTTAAATAGAAATAACTTTTTTGTTTTCATAATAATAATAAAAAAATATATTACTTTTTGGTAATATTATTGCAGTACCCATGTGCACCTTTCGGATCGGACGGGGTTTTCCATATTGTATAGAACACCTACGAAAATGAAAAATCTATCACAATGGATGATCCAAATGGCGGTCTTATACAATTACCATAATCTTCCCCAAGACACACACGCCTAAAATATGTTTGTTATTGAATGCCTTAGGCCCCAAAAACAGCCTCAAATAACAAACTAATTTAGCGTAGCAACCTAGGTATTGGCAATATAAGCGAATAATCCGAGCTCTTATACTCGAGTGTCATTACTGTGAATGGTTCGCACACAATGCACCCAGATTGCGTCGATAGTTCATATTGAAGCTGACAGGTGGCAGGAGTGAAGGCAATATGGCGGCTTTTGTTATGATTATGGATACCCACATATCTGTGCAGTTTATAGGTGATGAAGGGTTTACATCGAGAAACTGATGGTGGTAGGTGATTGGGAAGCAAGGTCTTCATCTAAACTAATATTATAAAGAGAAAATATTAGATTGTTTGTTTATTACGCTTTCACGCTAAAACGGCTGAACGGATTTGGATGAAACTCAGCACATGGGTAGGCCATGACCAGGGTAAGGACATAGGGTACCGTTTATTCCGATATTTTTACGAGATCGAGACTTATGCGGGTGAAACCACGGGATGCAGCTAGTTCTGCAAAAAAAGTTGCAGTTTTTCGAGTGGATTAATAGGGTGAGGTTAAATTAGCTAGCAAAACTGCATAAGCGTGATGGGTATCCATATCTAAACATGATAAAAGAAAAGAAATGGATTTTATAAACTTATAAACTCTGCGGTCGTTGACCCCCAAGAAATCCCCGTCAATTTAACGGTCAACGATACCCATCATATCTGTGCAGTTTTACTAGCAAATTTAATTTGATCTTTTATGAGAAGATCATGTTGAGTTTCATCATTAACTGGTTTATTTTGAGGGTTCCGCAATATGGTAAAAAAGTAATACTCTTGTGGTGTGACTTCTTCTGTCTGTCTGTAACAGCTGCTTATTCAATTTTAATGAAGGATTTGCAATTTAAAAATATTTTGCCGTTGACCTACTTTTATGCGTAAAATAGTTCTAGTATTGTCTCGGCAGTGACCTTGAAATAATTACCTACAGCCGCTCGGTAGATAAACTTTCCGCGTCCGTGCGTAACAGCCGCGCCCTCAAGACTATTGCGTACGCTATACGCGGAGACCTCGAAGCACGTCTTTTCGGCCGTTTTCTATGAAGACATAATACTGTTACTTATTTATACTGTGACAGTAGGTACTGACACGTTTCAGTTTAAAAATAAAGAACATCGACGACGAAGGGTTTAATTAAAATTCTGCTCATAAATAATAATTATTATTAACTATCTCATTATAAAGTAAAAGAGATTTCACTATCCATTAGAGTGAACAAATTCACAATTTATTCAGAAATTTTAATGAGTAACTGACCTTAGTTCAGTCGCAAAAACTGCTAATTATTATTTTTATTTAGATTTTTATTATAATCAGAGCGAAGCATGTTTTAATATTATGGCCTTGAATACCTATAACACGTGCTCGTGCATTTTAATAGAGGATAAAGACATTATGGCAAAATTAAGATCTCGAGGTTAACTGTATCGTGTTATTTTTAGGGTTCCGTACCCAAAGGTTGCCAAACGGAACCCTATTACTAAGCTCCTGCTGTTCGTCCGTCTCTCTGTCAGTGGGCTGTATCTCATGAACCGCAACAGGCAGACAGTTGAAATTTTCACAGATTGTGTATGTGCTGCTATCACAACAAATAATAAAAATTAAATAAAGTTAGTTATTAAAGGGGGTCCCCAAATAGTAAACGTGATTTTTTCAGCGTTTTTTGCTCGATCTTAATACGGTACGGAATCTTTTGAGTTCACTCGCATTTGGCCCGTTTTTTGTTATATCTCTGCTGTAACATGCGTTTTTCTACAATTTGTCTGTTTTAGGACATTTATCATTTCTTTAAAGTTTTCATTGCAAAAATAAATGTGAAGCAATATTGTCAAGCTAAGTTTACCGGTTACTAAGGTAGGTACCTAAGTACCTATGTACATAATTATAATATCGCCGTGACTATTAAAGAATAATACGACTCTTAAGTAAATAAATAATTTTTACTTTTTTTAAATAAACATTTATCATTTATTTGCTTTCTGAGCCGATATTCATCTATAGTCCAAGACTACACAAAATGAAGGGTTCCGTAGTTGGGATGAGTTTGTCCCAAATACAAACTTAACATTATAGTTGAAATACCCGTTCTCCCATACATTGCAACTGCGAATATAAGTTTTTACGCACAATATTGACAGATTTACCATGTTATTTTAAAACCATAGAATTTTTATAGGTTTCTGTAATCTATGAGTAAAGAGCCATATAAAGTATATTTTTCAAAAAAATTGGTCCAGTAGTTTCGGAGATAAGGGGGGAATGGTCAATTTTCATCTAATTTCTTAAATATCTTTAAAATAATTTATTTTAAAATTATATAAAAAATATGTTTGAGATTCTCGCAAAAAGCCGTTTCATGATATGTCAGATGATACTGTTAGCAAAACTTTTTTTTTAATTTTCTTGTTTGCTCCCCAAAACTGACCCCTATTTTCAAAATTCATTTATTTACATTACATGTTCGTATTTGGGTCACAGAAATACATATGTGTACCAACTTTCAACTGAATCGGTCCATTAGATTCGGACCAAATTGGCTGTGACAGACGGACAGCCAAGATATACAGACCGACAGACACACGAGTGCTCCTATAAGGGTTCCGTTTTTTTCCTTTTGAGGTACGGAACCCTTATAAATAATAAATAATGTTTACTTCGGATAAATAAACATTATTTATTTATTTTCAGAGCCGATATTCTTCTGTAATCAAGGCGATATAATAGAATAATGGCTCTAAAATAATTAATTTAAATAATTTTATGTACCTACTATAATAATACGTAGGTAAGTACTTCATTCTTAGAACTAATTTCGAAAGCTCCAATATTTACCAAGCCAGAAATATTTAAGAAACACTGGTTTAAATTAACTGAAATTACGATCAACTGGTTTGGTTCGGCGGTAAATAAACAATGCCGCTTCGATATGAGTTACAAAATATTGCAAAATTTCTGCAGATCAAGTTATTTTGCGAATGTTTCGTAAAATAAATTAGTTCATTAAGATGTTTTTGGAGGTGAACTTTAGGTGGTTTCGTGGTTACAAGTGGTTGAACTTGAAGATTTGCCTGGAGGCTAACCGTTGTACCTATAAATACTGTTTTTGTTTGTGGTATCAAAAGCCTATCGTCGACAACGCTACGTGCTATTAAGTAGTTTTTGACTGGAACACGACCGCAGATTAATAGTGATGGTTCACTCCAAAAAATCATTTAAATAAAAAGCGACTATTGCTACGACACAATAATGTGCAATTCAGGTCGCACAGCGCTAATTACCGACAGTTATATTCACCTAGAAGTTGCCTCTCTTTTTGTCGCTTAACTCTTATATCTTCTGACTACGTTACGCTCACTGAATTGGCCCCACAAGACGAACTCGCCGCGTACTTGTAGCTTCATACTGTCTGCACGTGTACGCACCACCATTGAATACTATTGCTGTGCTGTGCTTTGCTGAGCTGACATTTGAGTTAGTGTGTGAGTTGGTGATTTGAGTTTGTGACTGACTACTTTTGAGTAGTATCGTGGACAATGGCCCTTAAATTTTACTTGCAACCTACGTCTACGTATTGCTAAGATTTTTAAGTCCCACTTGCGCGTTAACAGCTAACTCGGAGTTAAGAGCTAACTCAGGGTTAATCCAATAATTCTCTTTGGATTAACACTGAGTTACCTGTTAACTCCAAGTTATTTAGCTAACCCATGTACGCGCAAGTGGGCCTAATGAAAATACCAGTTTGAAAAGGTCACATCCGCCCGCTAAGTGCGAAAGAAATGTGTACAATACGGCCAATTTAACTTGGCAGTTCCGAACTTCGCGCAGAAGGCTGCGCAGTAACATTTTTTAGGAACCAACTGGTGACATGAGGCAAGTGTGAGTGAGAGAACATGCGCGAAAGTTCTTAGTGGCTATATTCAAAACTGCCAAGTTATATCGGCCGTATTGTACCTACATATCTATTAATAGCAATTAAATCGTTCTATTGAGGACTACAACCGCGTACACATTATTTGTTTCATAAGTTGGTATGCTCAATCTTCACTACAATACAAAGGCATCATTAAAAGCTTATAAGGGCAAGGAAGAGTCACATGTCAAAATAATTAGAGGAACCCTTTGGATACCGGTATTATCACTCACTTCATACTTACCATAATAATAACGTAATCTAACCAAATAGGTCCAGTCTTTTACATAACACAACATGGCTTGTCTCCTTATCCCGCTAGCCCAGTATTCATGTGCCACCATATCTGAACTGTTAGAGAACCATTAACAAGGAGCTTCGATAAATTAATCAATCACACCACGTCAGACCAACACTACGTGACGTCTCTATGATTTATAGAACCTTATTTATGGTTCGAGTTGTTATTAGTGCGTTGGTAATTAATATGATGATGTTTTTTTTTTCTTTGGTTTGTTGACTCGTAATAAATACTAGCACTTGTGCGTAGTTCAACAAACTTTAACACAGCATTTTAACCTTTACGGAAGGTTTATTGAAGTGAAAACTTCTTTAGGCGCGTTGGACATTTTTGAGATGGGACTAAACCATTGATTTAGCGACACTGTTACGACACCTCATTTTTGTAAACGCGATTGTGCTCTTTATTTAGATAAGTTTACGGATCAATGTTCTATACAAGTATTTTTCTTCCACCAAGGCGATCTTGTTCAAGTTTGCACTTCTG
Source organism: Omphaloscelis lunosa (assembly GCA_916610215.1). Lineage (NCBI taxonomy): Eukaryota > Metazoa > Arthropoda > Insecta > Lepidoptera > Noctuidae > Omphaloscelis > Omphaloscelis lunosa. The sequence goes on from OU744247.1 coordinate 9,383,484, forward strand.
TCGGCACTCCCAGAGTGCCAACGCTTTTTTTTTACTAGCTTTCGCCCGCGGCTTCACCCGTATGGGAGTTGGAAACTATCCTACGAGAATGTACTCCCGGGTTATAAACTACCTGTGTGCCAAATGTGAAAAATAACTTTAATTTCGGATGTCGTCTTGTCGTGTCTTTGGTTTCGAATTAAATTAATTTTATCGCTATATGTAAATGCTTTTAACGGCAAAGGCTGGTTTTAACTTAGGTCTAGTTTGTTAGGCAAGTCCTCTAGTAAAATTATAGAGGAATAACTATGCAGACATTGTGGTAAGTGCTTAACTTTGTTCTGAATGTTGACGATATTATTTGTTAAAATTCTTGATTTAATTAATTTAAGTTAGTCCTTATAGTGGTTGGACATCTATAATGTTATCTTTATTGGTCGTCTTATTCTTTTTCGTATGGTTAGTGACTAACCTGGTATCAGAGTATTTATGCCGCCCATGGACTGACTTGGCTCCACATGCCGCCCAAAAATATCTCACAAGCATGTTGGTTTCGCTAGGAGGCGAAACGTCGGGCTTAACTCCGCTGCCGCGAGAAATCACGGCACAGCGGACAGAGCTACGGCTCTCTCATGGCCCCATGGAGAGTGCGATTGTCGCAACCCAGCGCTGGACACGCCACAATTGCGGCGATAAGTCCCCTCTTTGAGGAGTGGCTAGAGGAGTGGCTAGAGAAGTGGCTAGAGGAGTGGCTAGAGGCTAGAGGTGAGGACACCGTGGCGCCTGCCACGTTCCGCCTGACGCAGATCCTCAACCGACACGGTTGTTTTGGGAGGTTCCTGTTCAAGATAACGTGGAAGGAAACGCCCGGGTGTCACCATTATTAAGATCGCCCGGACGACACGGTGGTCTATACGGTGGAGGTCTGCCCGGCTTGGGTGGAGCATCGCCGTGTCCTTGTGGAGGCGATCAGCGGCGATGATATCTTACGTCTGGCCCTGGTCCAGGCTATGGTACCTACGGAGCGAGAGGGCATGGGAGGCCGTCACCTCCTTCTGCAAAGCAGTAATGCTCGCGAAGAAGGAGGCGGAACGCGTGAGGGGAGACGCCTAGTGCGTCGGGAATCGCAGGCCGATTCCCGGCCACCGTAGGTGCGGGCTTGCGGACGGTGAGCAAGGGGTAGGTCTTTGTCCGATTAGGATCAGGCTCGGGTCAACGGTGCGTTGTGTTCCACGCGCGCCTCCAAGAGGTGTCAGCAGAACTGACGGGGTCCACTAGGGCCGATGCCTGCCGAGGTTGTGGAGAAGTCCGAAAGGGATACCGTGACCCCCGGCAACATGGCAACTGAAGGAACACGCTCTCCCACTCCGCCCAAAGCGGGAGAAGTTATTTGATAATTTCCCACCCAAACAACCACAAAAAAACGCATGTCGGTTTCCTCACGATGTTTTCTATATATTGTTGATGTTTTTTTATTTGTTGTTCGTCTTTATTGGTAATTTAGCTATAAATAATGATTGCCGTGTTCATTGGAAAACTAAACAAAATACCTAACAGGGTCTTCTTGTTCCTTGTGTCGAAGGGACATTTTACAGCCTCATTAAGTATGTATCCCTGTCCCCACAGCTCCTCTGTTACTGCTATATTCAGTTTGTACTCTTTCTACCGAGTGCCGTAGTAATATTTCGTCGATTATTAAAAATAAAAGCTGTTTCATATAAAAAAGCTACTGTCAAAATGTATGGAATAGCAGTTTTTTTTTTCGCGCATCGTTTTGACTTACATCCTGTATACCACAATAATATCGCACAACAATATTTTATAACAGGGATCACCAATTTAGATTCATTGGTGGAACTTTAAAAAAAAAATAGGACTGTCGTGGTCCGTTTGGTAGACGGTTACTAGCAAATAAGATATTTGCATTATTTTTTTTATAAACTGGTTAACAAATATTAAAAAGAAAGAAAATACGTGTATTTGCGGCAAGATAAAAACAAAAAAAGGAAGTAACAAAATCGGGGAAAATATGCACTCAAAACGAAACAAAACTTCCACGCCAAACGGCCATCGCTCAGCATAAAATATGCTGCGACCCTATGCGAGACGAGCCCCAGCTCAACGATTGCTGGCGTATTATGTAAGTAATGAACAAAAATAACAAAGTAAGTCATTAATATTAATGAGAACAATGAGCATTTTTACTTTGAAAACTAACTAGCTATCTAACTATCTATCTGAAATCTGTCTTGAGTTTAAAGTTGGTGTAACCTAAACCTGTTATATTAAGTTTTTTATTTAGATTAAGTTTAAAGGCTCATACAGATCAGCGCAACATCGCGGGCGCGACACGGGTGGCGCTGCCTATCGCGCCCGCAATATCGCGCCCGCGATATCGCGCTGGTCTGCACGAGCCTTTAGTTATACATTTTACTGTCAACATAGGTCGGCGATCCGGAGCCGGACCGCGGTCGGCTAGTTGGTGACCCCTGCTATAAAGCATGAGAAACTCCGCATTAAAAACTTTAAACTCCACTTAAGAACTCGCGCACACAGGCAGCTAAATAAAATAGCAGTGGTGGCAACACTGCATCGTACCAGGCAGTTTGCCGGCCACCTAACGAGTTCAATTACGCGCTGTACTGATATACGGAGTAGTGAGTAAATGAAATGATCATGTTACCAACAAAAATAGTGCGACGATATTTGCTCGTAATTCTTATTATGTACCAGCTCTAGCAGTTGTTAATGCTAGGTATGGGTTAGACGTTTGGAAGCAATAGCTCCTCATAGTGTTTGTTTTTGGCTAAGGCAGCAAAGCAAAATAACGTTCAGCCTTTCAATGCGATTTTTTCTATTTCATTCATTCATTTTCAGGCTTATCACCAACAGGTTTTTCAAACAGCGAAAACGATCTCGCGCAATCATTTCATTAGACAGGTGCGACAATCTTTATGAGCAATATTTGTATACGTAGATACGTATATATATTTGCAAATATATATACGTAGATACGTATATATATTTTTAATCACGTTCTCGAAAACGGCTTTAACGATTTCGATGAAAGTTGCAATATATGTACGTTTACGGGGCGAAAAATCGGTCTAGCTAGCTCGAGCGATCTAGCTTTCATATCTGGCAAAATTCGTTCTCTCTATTTTCACACGAGCAGAGCTAGGTCACCTATGTACTTACTTATTATAATACGTGTACCAAAAGCTCCATTTATTCACTACTCCGTGCCAGACTATTCGACGTGTTAAACGAGGCATACGATGGAACTTCAATGAGAATACACGAACGGACTGAATATTGACTTGACAAATGTAAATATTGCACGTTTCACGTTAGTCTGGCTTTCCGATAATTGGGATGTGGGTATACTCTTTGTATTGTATCTATAAATAGATAGGTAGGCTTTGCAAAATGAAAGCCTCTAAAAAAGCGCCGCGAGATACCTACGCAGTATTGTTAACACGTTTTTGTTATGAAAAATTATAAATTACTTGCAGTTTCCAGGATCAGGATCCAGGATGACAAGTAGCCTATGTCCTTCTCCAGGTCAAGGTCTACCCATTTGTTAAATTTCATCTAAATTCGTTCAGACGTTTTAGCGTGAAAGCGGAACAAACAAACAAATAAACTCACTTTTGCATTTATATTATTATACTTAGGATTCAACCATGTAAATTCGTAATTATTTGCAATATTTTTTAACACCGATATTATCTCTCTTCTCATGGAATTCTTTTATGTTTCCTACCTGCTGTTTTCTCATCCAATTTAACGGTGGTGACCTTTTTAGTGGAAATAATGCCATGTAAAGTGGTTAATCGATACCAGCAGGCAAACTCTTGGGGATTCAACTTCGTTTGCAAATAGCATTAACCTAGAAGCGATCATCTTTCCTACATATTGAGGGGTGGAGCTAACTTCATTACGTTAATATGTGGGTTAAATAAAATATGCGACGATCTCTAATATTCATGAACAGTTTGTTGATTATAAACAGTTCATTGGCTAATATTATTAATTACAATTATAATATTATATTACTAGCTGCGCCCTGCGGTTTGACCCGCATAAGTCTCGATCCCTTGGGAATACCAGGATTGAATCATTCTATGTGTTAATCCAAATTATAAACTATCTGCTTGCCAAATTCTATCCAAATCCGTTTAGTCGTTTTTGCGTGAAAGAGTAACAAACATCCATCCATCCATCCAACTTCACAAACTTTCGCGTTTATAATATTATATTACTAGTTGCGCCCCGCGGTTTCACTCGGATAGTTCTCGATTCCATGGGAATATCGGGATAAAAATATCCTATGTATTAATCCAGGTTACAAACTTTGTACCAGTGCGCCAAATTTCATCCAAATCCGTTTAATCGTTTTTGCGTGAAAGAGTATCAAACATTCATCCATCCATCCTCACTAACTTTCGCTTTTATAATAAAAATATTATATCCTACATATTAGTAGAATAGAATTAGTAGGATTTATTAGAATAACTATTGCTATAAAATATGCTACCAGCATGGAGATCAACTATTCATGAGGAGAATGGAGTCGCAATTCACATCAGTGAAAGATCGACTGAAGATGAGGATGCTGCTTTTAGTTGATAACCTGATGCTGCTGATCAGCATAATCAGCCTCTATAATGTTCCCACTGCTGGGATACAGGACTCAACTCTGTGAGAGGGAGTGGGCACGGGCCAAGTGCGGGTTGGTGAATGTCACGTGACTTAGAATTTTTGTTTCAACACACCGACTCCCTTCACCATTTTGAGAGCAGTAGTGATGAAATAATTTAGATAAAGTAAAGTGCCTTCCTGGGTTTTAACCCACGTCCTAGAACTCGGTAAGTTGTGGACGTTTCCACTGAGGCACTACTGCTCCAGCTGCTGTTCATCTACTGTAAAATTATAATCCCTACTTTATACCAGCTTGCCCCATTGTTTGATAGCAGTGAATTGAAAGATATAGGGTACCTACTAGGGAGCGTGGCGATGCCGAGTGGCATGTCATTATTTATACACAATAGTGATCGCTCATCCAGCATTTGCTGCGGTAGATATGAAGCATTGAAAGGCGAAGATTGACGAGGAAATCCGTTGAAAGTAAGGTATCGTGTATCGTGACGAATGACAAGAAAATCTGCGGAAATATTAAAGCCTGACAGGCTAAAACTATGCTAAAATGTTTTTGTTTTTACAAAAGTGACTTTTAGTTAGAACGCATACAGCTTAGACTATTATTGTAATAAACTTCTTTTTATCGAGCGGTTAGTGACTAACCTGGTGTCAGACTTTGAAAGCCACCCATGGGCCTCTGACTTGGCTTCATTTGCCGTCGAGAAATAATAAACAACAACGAACTAAAACTGTTCAGTAATGAACTGAAGAAGCACTAAAGGAATTATTTATTTGGACATTTTCTTGGTTTTCAGAACAATATTTAAACGATACCGACTTGTTTTACACCATTAAACAACTAAGAAAATACCTTAGCTTTATTGTATCATTTTTTTAAATTATTTATTTATTTATTTCAGAAATAATCTAGTCTATAGTTATCACTCTTACATTTAAATTATAAAACTCACAGATAAAAATCCAAAATACAATATTTTTATAAATATTCATTAAATAAAATTAAATGATGATGTGGATATATTTAGTAACCTTTTCCGCTTAGCTACTAAATATATCCACATCATCATTTCATTATGGATTTCCGCAAGGTCACACCTGAATCAATCTTAAATAAAATTGTCAAAAAATTATAAAAATGTCAGAATGGAAAACTAAAATTAACTGTCAAATATAAAATTGACAAGGAGTCAAATTATCTGTCAGCATTAAGGCTCCCGCTGACTCCCGCGATGAGACCGTGCGACGAGATTCTGATAGGACAATTAATTTCTTCTTCCTTGAAGATTTCATTAAAGTTCTACTAGAGTCGCGTCGCGCTTGTCTGCGCGGTAGTCCTTAAACATTTATAATCAGAGTGATTCAATACATGTTTGCAATAAAGGTTATAAAAAATCATGTGCAAAAAGTTATTAAAATCTCCCGCATTTTTAACAACACATCGTGTTTCCCAATTAAATATTTACGAATTGTTAAAACAATATTTTGTCAAAACACAAAACCGTGTGGTCAGGCTAGTGTTTGCCCGGACAGGAACAAACAGAATTGTAAATGTATTGATTTTAGCGGAAATCATAGCAGGTATATGTAATAAATATTTTGCTAACATACTGTATACATAGTGCAATCCACAAAGACGCGACCCACTCCGCTCCGCTCCGTACTAAAGCACAGTTTACAGTACAGTATTCGCGTCTTCGTGGATCGCACTATCTGTATAAGATTTCGTTGAACGAAAGAAAATATTTGACAAATGTAAACTACGGTATTGATAAAACTAAACCTACACACGCTCATTTAAATTAATAGGATTCTGGCGGCTTCTAAATCGCCACATAAGAACTACTTCTTATGTGGCGATCTTATCTTCTTCTTGAGCGTCGCATTGCGTTGCGTTGCGTTTGCAGGATTTTGAGAAACTTCAGTGTGATGCGTAGGCATCACACTGAAGACACGACACCTGTCTGGCCGGAGGACCCTCCCTTTTCTATGGAGGATGTATGAACTTTACTCCCTGTTCCTCTTTACGATAGATAAGATGAAAACAACCATGCGTCGTCATGCTCATCTCAACTACATTGCAACCCTGCAATGTAATTGAGATGAGCACGTTGTGTGCACGTTATATCAGTGATTAACACAGACAGTACCTTGCCGATTAAGTCCACATTTCTGATAGGGTTATCAGAAATGTGGACAAGGTCGTATCTATACCTAAAAGAGGTATCTACCCACTGATATAAATACAACGTGCTTCTAAGTAGACCTTCGCACGATTTTTAGAAATGCTTGGTAAAAATCTTTAAGTCTCGGTAATCAATAATCGGTAATATAAACATTTTTGACCTATTCTGTGAAAACAAAGAATCATTTCGTCTTCATAAACTAATAAGGTAATCATAATTATTTTGTATAAAATGTTATTTTTTACGTAGGTGTTAAAAAATACAATAGAAATGGATATATTTAGTAACCTGTTCCGCTTAGCTATTTCTAAAACTCTTAAAAAAACCCTAAAAGAAATCGACACGTGTTTCACCTCTTAACGAGGCATCCTTAGGATAACACGACTTTTGGCGAACTCGAACACATCGTGTTGCCACACCAAGCGCTGAGCGCAGACGGAACAGGTTACTAAATATATCCACTTCTATTGTATTTTATAATGGACTAGCTGCGCCCCGCGGTTTCACCCGCATTAGTCTCGATTCTTTGGGAATTTCGGGATAAAAAGTATCCTATGTCCTTCTCCGGGTCATGGTTTACTCATTTGCCAAATTTCATCCAAATCCGTTCAGCCGTTTTAGCGTGATGCCGTGACCAAGGGAAATAGGGATTCATTTTTATATATATAGATTACCGCAAGGTCACGCCTGAATCAATTAACTACGTAGAACCACAACAATACAATTTTATAACTTTAAAAGATCTAACCCTCAGTCACGTAAGGGTAAGGCGTTGCATCTAAAAACTTCTGAAAAGTAGTAATATTACTACGTTCATAATCTTTCAAGCTTCCTTGCAGTTTCCCAGTTATTTTTAAACATCTTCTTTGTTCAACAATGCTATTCTATAGGGATCACTAATCGTGCACACAGTCTATGCTATTCTATGCAATCGCAAAACACCAACATAACTGTATGTAAAAAAACCCTGTCCGATCCGTGACGGTGTTCTTAGGTATTGTACTGAGAGTATATTTATGTGGTAATTTCCAGGAAAACCGAAAAAAAACCCGTCTCCTTTTTTTTCAATGGGGAATTTTACCAGGTTATTACATCGGGCGCGGGAGGCCGTCGTTTAGCGGGTGTCTACAAGTCATAACTTATGACTCCTGTTGAAAATTTTCTCATTTTTAATGAGTTTGGGATAATTTTGGTACACAAAATGAGATTTTTAAATAGCAATAACTTTTATTTTCAATAATAATTTGATTTGTTATTCATTTTATGTAATTTTATTGCAGTAGCCATGAGCCCCTTTCTATAGGGATGATCGTCGGCTGGTGCCGCATTTAATTAAAAACGTCTGACGAGCCTCTGCGAGTTTCTTTCAGCCCCTCTTACGCCTTCCAAACATCCGAGTTCCAGGGTCTCGAAAAAAATCAAAGACGAAAAGAATAAAAATAATTGCTTTATTTTCAGACAACTACGGCCCATAGATAAAATCGCTCCTTAAATTCAGGTGTAGTCAAGGAAAGTGTAATTAAAAAAAAAAAAACTATTAGGCAAGTAAAAAGTTTATTTTTTTCACAAAAAATCCAGTCTTAGAACGGGTACTGCCTTTTAGTGTTGATCCTGTAGATATGACCTTGACTGAAAACAAAATTTTCAACTCATTAATTATTTATAAAGATAATTAATAAAAAACAGGCCAGTGCGTGTCCGACCACAAACAATGAAGGGTTCCGTAGTTGTGTAATTGAAAAACATGTTTTCCCACACAATCGAACTGCAAATGTAATTTTTAACGCATAATATTTGGAGATTTACCATGTTATTTTAAGACCATAGACTTATAGGTTCTCCTGTAATCTACAAGCATAGAACTATTTTCTGCATTTTTTTCAAAACTTTAGGCTCAGTAATATCGGATATAAGGGAGGGAATGGCCAATTTTCATCTATTTTCTTAAATAACTTTAAAAATGTTTATTTTGAAATTATATACAAATAATAATACTTGAGACCCTTTCATTTGATATATCACATGGTATAGTGTGCAAAACTTTTTTATACATTTTCTTATTTGTCTCCTAATAGTGACCCCCATATTCAAAATTATTAATTAATTTACATAACATGTCCGACTTTGAGTCACACTAATTATTATGTGTACCAAATTTCAACATAATCGTTCCATTAGATTCGAAGCAAATCGGCTGTAACAGACGAACAGATTGACAGATAGACAGACGGATAGACACACGGGTGATCCTATGAGGGTTCCGTTTTTCAATATATGGAACCCTAAAAACGTAGACGTAAAAGTTCAAAGATAGTTGTAATTAGAAACTGGATTGTAAAATTACTGTTAATACTTAAACTATGAAAAAGAAGGCTGGTTGCTCTGTTATTTTTCTACTTTCTAAGTTTATATGATTAAAATGAAATTTATAAAATAAACTAGTTTCTGCCCGCGACTTCGTCTTGACGTCTGACTTTTTTTCTTTTTGCTCGGCTTCTTAGGGTCGTAGTGTCATGTTTAATTCTCCTCAAGACCTGGGCTATTTTAAGAAAATATTATTTTTCAACTTCAACTGGTGGTTCCAGGGCACGTTCAAACAAAAAAAAAAACAAACAAACGCTTTAGCTCTACTAAATAATACACAACTATAATAATTACACATAATTATACATAATTATAATTATACATAACTAGCGAAATGTGGGTGAACCTGCTACAGGGACACCTCTACCCAACCCTTCGGGGAAACAAGGCGTGATGATATGTTTTTTTTTAAGTTATTCGAATTTATATGAGCAGTTGACATACTGTCAAGGGCAAAGAAAGTTTATCTCTATGATTTCCTTGTATCAAAATAATTTATTTTGATAAGGATTAATATTTTGTTGTTTAAATAATCATCCATTTAAACAACATCATCCAAACGCAAATATATAAAAAAAATACGTTTTTTTAAACATTTAATAAATATAAAAGATGGAAATATAGTGTTGCCGATTTTTTTGTAGAATTATTTAAGGCAAACAAGATTGCATTACATTGTTTTCAATTATTTTTATCTGTTTAGGCAGCGCTTGCAAATAATTCTGTTACATGAGGTATTTTTTTCCGACTGATTAGACAAAAATTATGATAGCTTGGCTAATATGCATGATTGAAATATAACTTATAATATAGCCTATAGCACTCAGAAATAATGTAGCTTACTAATAGGGTTTTTTTTTTAAATTGGATCTTTTTTTAAATTTTACCTCTTTATAATATTATATTATATTTTATATTATATTCTTACTGTAGTATAGAAGATTTAGCATAGCCAGTAAAGGCTAATTATAAACGGCGTAACCATAACTCGGTCCCAGGTCACTACACAGAATTTGACATTAAAGCAAAAGAAATTGCGTCAGATTGAGCAAGAAAAACAATTTGTGATATGATGCTTTTAAGCCTACGTTACAAAATTGTTATTATGATGACAGAAATCTGTTCTATACGTTATTTTTAGAAAATAAAAAAAAAACATACCCTCTTTTATATAATTCTGTGCCACCCATTTTCAATGGACTTCCTCTACATCTGTTAAGGTTCATCTGCGAAGTTGAGCTGCATGGGTATCCCACTAGGTTCATGTTGAACATAGACGCTGCAAAAAGCTCGTAGGCCCGGTTATGGCTACAGGTGTGGGAGAAGCAGCCTGGTTGGTTGCTTCCACCGTTAGCGTAGAAGTTTATCTGGCCAATCGCAGTTCCAATACCGTTGGCATTTGGACCTGAAGTATCTGTGTGGATAACTTCGACGTACTGAGCATCATTATGTCTCAAGCGAAGGGAATTGCTACCCCATCCACTTCCAGATGGATCCAATCCTATAAAGGCAGAACGAAAAAGAAAATATTACAAGAAAGTGGTCGTGAACCAGGCGTTCTATTGAAGCTTAAAAGAAAATTAAAATAGTGGTTATAAGTCTCGCGTCTACCATCGTCCATCGTGTGCATCGGATGGATCGTATCAAATGGATTTTAGTTATACAAGTGCATCCACTGATCCACATCGAATGGACCGCATAAGCGTAGCATCGGCTTGAAGGTAATGCCGATGCTACGCTCGGCAATCTATTGCTGGCAGTTGCCTCGGCTGCTGTTACAGTGAACGTACTGCGACAAACTTGTCCGTTTCATACGATCCGTCCTTTGTGTAAGTATTATGGGGAACAGCGGACGCAAGCCTTTATAGCTACACTAGCTACGCCCTGCGGTTTCACCCACATAAGTCGCGATATCGCAGGAATATCAAGATGAAAAGAATATCCTATGTGTTAATCCAGGTTATATACAATATGTGTGTCAAATTTCACCCAAATCCGGTTAGCAGTTTTTGCGTGAAGGAGTAACAAACATCCAATCATCCATCCATCGTCATAAACTTCCGCATTTATAAAATTAGTAGGATTAGTAGAATTATAAAAGTAGGAAGTAGGATAAGTAGGATTTAAAGGATTAATTTACGAAATTAATCAATTAAGTTTATCTGACGTATAATAAAGACTATTTACGGCCACCTAACGTACATTTACCATGTTTCGTTTTAGCGAGGCAAAAGTTAGGGTCCAGTCTTATACCTACATTTTTGACAATCTTCATTTCAAAAACGGAAAAAAGCCTAATTACGACCTGAATCCTGAGCTCGAATCTCAAAATTTTTACTAATGAAAAATGATACATAGTTTATTGTTCGAGTTCCTTGAAGATATATCAAGTTAAGGGCAATGACTGCTATTGCAATGCTAAAACGCAATTGAATGTAATAAATTTAAAAGAAAGCAACCATCACTCACCGGTGATTCTTCCAACAGATATTCCGTTTAACCCTCTACTAGCGATGCCGGCAATATGTGCTCCAAGGCCAAATCCAACTAAGTGCAGTCTGCTAACATCCAATGGAGGTGTCAGTTGGGTTAACCATTCTATGAACTCTGTCAATTCACGAGCCACAATTGGCACGTTTGATGATGCCACAGAGTAACTCAAGATGGCGTATGCTTCCCAGTCAAGCACTAAAACGTTATGACGTGCTTCTAACCTAGATATTTCTGAAAAAAAAAAAAAAAAACAACATTAAGACCAGGCACTCCAAAGACAATTTCCACGCAAACTCCGCCCCAACGCACTCCACCACTCCACTATGTATTAAACGCTAACAAATCAGTAATAAAGTTGAATATCGCGTGCGCTCTTTAGTCGTGTTTAAGCACGGAACTAAATGTCGTAAGTCTTATTACGTTTATAACTAAAGTAGTAATTGATCTAGAGAAAAAATATCTTATATTTGGATAATAAACTACATTTCCTTACTGTCAATAATTATTTTGGACATAAAAGCCGAGTAATCTTGTTTACGTTTCAAACAATCTTTAAAAAAGACGTGATTTTCGAATAAAAAATGGATCGAGCGAAAATGTTCCAACTAGAAAGAAAGAAAGAAAGCCTCTTCTTAAAAATAACGTTAGGTTTTATATTATGTAGAACACTTAGGTTGAAAAACCGGCCAAGTGCGTGTCGCACTACGCACAATGAAGGGTTCCGTAGTTGGAATGAATTTATCCCAAATACAAACTTAACATTGTAGTTGAGAAGCATGTTCTCCCATACATTCCAACTTCAAATGTAAGTTTGTATGCACAATATTGAGAGATTAACATGTTATTTTAAGATCATAAACTTCTTATAGGTTTTTCTTTAATCTATGAGTAAAGAGCCATATTACGTATTTTTTTTTTCAAAAATTTAGGTCCAGTAGTTTCGGAGATAAGGGCGGGAACGGTCAATTTTCATCGAATTTCTTATATATCTTTAAAAGTTTTTATTTTAAAATTATATGAAAAATATATTTATGACCCTCGCAATAAGCCCTTTCATTTCTTTTTAATTTTCTTGTTTGCCCCCCAAAAGTGACCCCTATTTACAAGATCCATTTATTTACGTTACACGATCATATTTAGGTCACAAAAATATATATGTGTACCAAATTTCAACTTATTCGGTCCACTAGATTCGGAGCAAATTGGCTGTGACAGACGGACAGACAGACAGACAGACACACGAGTGATCCTATAAGGGTTCCGTTTTTTCCAACTGCGGTACGGAACCCGAAAAAGGCTCACTTTCCACTTAATAAAACAAGGGATAGCTGTTGTCTTAACAGTAACCGTAACCGTAAATAAATTCATGAAGAAAAATTCCTTGTGACTAAAAATATAAGGTAAACACGCTTTTTTGGGAGTACAATAATTTATACTCCGAGGTTTATATAACAATCAATCTGCTTACCCTTTACCCAACTATGTTGGGGTCGGCTTCCAGTCTAACCGGTTGCAGCTAAATACCAGTATTTTACATGTAGCGACTGCTTATCTGACCTTCACAATCCAGTAATTGGATAATATACCCATTGGTAAGACTGGTTATCAGACTTTTGGACTTCTGACGACCTGTAACGACTGTCAAAGATCCACGAGTGACAGCTGGGACCAACGGCTTAATGTGCATTCCGAAGCACGGAGGAGTCTCGGTATATAAAGATGGTCACCCATCCACGGACCAACCCCGGCAAGCGTAGCTTAACCTGATGGATCGACTCGTGCGGCTGTTTACTTAGCCATGGGTTTATACAACAATAAACAGCATAGGCATATATTACCATAATTGAGGTAAACTTACCACACTTAGACCTAGATTTACCATACTTGAGGTAAACTTACCATGCTTGATTAATGTATTGAATGGCGATCGAGGGCTTTCACCGTGCCCATGAATCAATATGACTGTATCGTCTCTTGTACTGAAATTAGAGACCGGTGGCAAGACACCGCGGCCTGCTATTACCTCTGGTGCAATCGGGTTATTCCTTAAAAAATAAAAAATAAATCTGACACTGACTTTCAATGTTTCAACTTAGATATACTGTAACATTATACTCCACACAAAAACACGTGTCGCCCAACGGTCATTGGTTTAGCGGGTAATATGGCCGGCTCATTGTCAACTTCAGCTTGCTTATTCTGAGTGCTTTGCCGACTATTTTTGGTTCTCTGCCGGATACCCATCACATCACCATCATCTTCACTATCATCATATCGCCTATATTATCCATTTAAAATACATCATTTGCAACGCAGATTATTTTTGAAGGAGCACTTACCTCGTGTATAGGAAATATTTATTCTCCGCATGTACACAGCATGCTGGAAAATAATACAAAAACTTTGCTTATTGAAAATATCACCTGTATTGAAAATCATAAAAAATGGTTTAGAATGTTTAGTACCGGAAATTTTTTTTTGGTACTATCAATACAATAAAAAAATAATTCCTAACGAATATTTCAAACGGATTTGTTAAGAATTTGCCCAAAAACTACATACATTTACTACTGCATTTTTATTATATTTATTCATAAAAACAATTAAATCATTCTATTAATAAAATTTTAAAAATCTTCAATATTTTAAGAGGTCGATACTTTTCATGCCCACAGTACACACCACTTTTTTATGCGTTTTGACGACGTAGTACCTGGTATTCGGGTTGACTTGACTCGGGCCGAGTTGTCACTGACCAACTATAACCTCATGGCATTCATTTTAACGTGAAAGATCTACGAATTACAGCCGGGATCAAATGGATGCTTTCTGTGGCAACGAGGGGTCTCCGTATGTAATGGATGTTCACCCATCCATATACCGACCTCGGCAAGCATACCTTAACATTGATCGATCGACCCGTGCCGCTACTATTACTTAGCCAGGAGCCATAGACTTTAAGATAAAATAAAATAAGCTAACTTACCTGTCGCAACAGCCAAAATAATGGCTAACTTCAACATGTTACTTAATCGATCGTTACTTTACACTTCAGATTTTGAAATTAATTTGATCTATATATAGCTGAGTATTATCTAACCAAATAATAAAACTAAAGAGTTTGTTTTTTTGTTTGTTTGTTTGAATGCCCTAATCTCTGGAACTACCAGTCGGATTTGAAACAATCTTTTTGCATTTGAAGGAAAGTTTTGTGCTATTTAACATCACGCTAGCAAAAAAAAACTGAAAAAATGCTAAGCGAAAACCTACAAATAACGCAAGCGGGCGATGGGACGGGGAACAAGAAATTTGACGCGGACAAACTCGCAGGCAGAAGCTAGTTGTTAATTCTAAATCTGATAACCAGATAATACATTGTAATCTCAAAATCCAACAGAAAGTAATTAATTATAATTAAGAATTATAAAACATTTATTTTTACATGACGTCAGAGAATAAAAGTTATGAATGTAAATCCATAAAGGTGTGTTGCACTTACAGCTATTTATTAAATATAGTCTCTGTAAACATGTCAGCCACAGATTTAGAGGATATTTATGTTCGGTGGACTCGAGACATTATTCTATAATCTGTTTCAAAAGTATCAAATGAATGCGTCACATGAAACCTTCTTTTGGTTAAATTAAAGCAATAACTCTCTCTAGGGAATTAACCACACATTTGCCTGTATTTAGAAGGTTTAAATTTTATAATTATGCCTCCATTCTTCCCAACAATCATTGTTTGATAAACATCATTAAACTATAATATAAAAATACTAGACGTAGATTGAGGTTTCAAATTAACCATAATTATCAAATGAAAAACATCTGCAAGTTGAATTTTAAATTAGGTTTTCAAATAATCAAATGAAAGCACTCTTAATTGGCACTAGAAATTGGCATCTACAGGTATGTTTTCTGATACATTCATTTACATTTTTACTCACACAATAAAGGGCTTGCTACACGGCAGCCAACCGCGTCCCCAACCGAGGTGACCTTGGTTGGCGACAGGCAGAGCTGTTTGAAATTTGATCGTAAAACACCAACTCCACGGTTGTAAACCACCAAGATCACCTCTGGTGGGACGCGGTTGACTGCCGTGTTCAAGTCCTTAAGTGAGACCTAATACTAGGTATGTGCATCTCAGACTAAGTTACTAAAGGTTACTAAAGGATATATATACTTTTTATTATTATCACGTCTCCTTACCTTCGAATATCGGCTATATCAACTTCAACAAAACTGAAGTGTCTTTTAATTTTTCTTACTCCTGAAAACGAAAGAAATTCACTATTGCTAATACTGGACAAATGAATAGCAACACTGTGAATGTCGTACTTCTATTACCATATCTTTATTTATGCTAAATAAAATGATGATGTGGATATATTTAGTAACCTGTTCCGCTTAGCTATTTCTAAAGAGTCTTAAAAAGACCCTGAAAGAAATCGACACGTGTTTCACCTCTCAACGAGGTATCCTCAGGATGATGATTGACTTGTCGCGAACTCGAACACGGCGTGTTGCCACACCAAGCACCGGGCGCGCATCATTTTATAATGGATTTCCGCAAGGTCACGCCTGAATCAATTAACTATCTTATGCTAAATAGTTTAAATGCCTATGTTTTGTTGTAAGATTTTTGTTGTAGATTTTCAATTGTATGTGGCTATACAATAACTAAACACAAAAAGCAGTTATTATAAAATAAAAAAAAAAAATGGAGAAACAATTTAAACTTACTAAGAAAAAAAAAAATAAAAAAAGTGAAAACAATGGAACAGGAAAATATGTACATTCTTATCTAAAATCAGATTGTTATATATTTGTCAGCAGTAAACGGAAAAGATAAAGCTATTTCGGGATAATGACTTGTAACCTCTAATTTTTTTAATATGGACATGCCCGCGAGATCCCGCGAATTTCAATTTATCAAAAATGTTGATGAAGAAATTCGAATTAATAGATATTCAAACAAAATTATTACCCACCCTGTGTCGTGTAAGATCGGGAATAAGCTAATTATTATGCAGGTGAACTTAGTTATATCCAAGTTCAGATATGACCCATGACCGTGACATAAACGGTAATTAGGTTACTTGCCAATTATAACACTACGTAATCACACGATACCCATCTTATCTTATAAAAATGATCGGAATAGGTAAAGCTATTTTATGTACCTACTACAGTGACGTGCGTGCTAAATCTTTTCAAAGAATGGACATGCCTGAAATTCCAGCATTCACCGGGATTGAAAAAATATATTATTCTAGTTGGTAGTGATTTTAAAGGTACTTATGTATTATTGTGTATGTTTATGTCAAGTGTTATATCGGAACTTATTGTCTGAACTGGATAAAACTAGGTTCACCCGCAAATAATTAGATTATTCCTAAACTGACGCTACACAGGGTAAGTCCTAATAATTTTGTTCGAATATCTAACAAGCTTTAACTAATTCAAATGTCTTCGTTAGAGTTTTTAATACATTGAAAATACCGTATTCCCACGGGCATGTCCATATTAACATAATTATACGTTTAATGTCATTATCACGAAATAGCTTTATCAATTCTGATTACTACTGATAAACAAAATAACAATCGAATTTTTTTGGAAAAATAAATGACATAATACTATCTACGTACTTGGTAATATAGGAATCATCGATAAGACCGACGAAAAATTTCAACGCAGGGGGGGGGTTAAGAATCATGTACTGAATCCATGGTACCTAACAGTTTTCGCGTCGATGTCCCTGTCACCCTGTGTAGGTACCTACATTGAATTAATAAAATCACACAGAAAAACAATGTTAGTTAAAGTATTTAGCATCGATAAAGAGATGTCAGGTACTTAGAAGTGCGAAATTCGAAGTGCCATATTCATTTATCCAGTATTCACAATAAGGAATTTCTTTCGTTACCAGGATTTAAAAAAATCAAATACACTTCTTTTGTTGACGATGGTATAGGTAAGGTGACGTAATAATAATAAAACTTATATCGTAGCTCCTTTAATGTCCCGTATAATCATACTTATTTATTATGCACATAATTATCTATTGTTAGATCTCATTTATTGTGACCATGAGAATGTAAACGAAATGAATTTATCAGAAATCATACCTGTAGGTTGATCTCAATTTCTAGTGCCACTAACGAGAGATTTGTTTTCATTATTTGAATACCGAAATTCTAATTGACATCGCTTTGCAAATATTTTTTTCATTTGATAACTTAGGTTAATTTATAGCCTCGATTTTTGTCGGCGATTTTTCAGTTACAAATTAATAATGGTAATCAAACAGTAATTTTTGGAAAGAAAGGTGAGGTCATGAAAGCTTCTAAAAACAGGTAAATTTGTTACTACCTTTAGTGAGTGATTGCGTAATATACCAATCTGTACCCTAATTGCGTAATACAACACAATCACAATCTGTTTCGATTTGAAACAGATTGCTAATCCATTGCTTCATAAGTTGGAAAAAAAGAAGTGAAAACTTGAACAAGATCGCCTTGGTGGAAGAAAAATACTTGTATAGAACAATGGTTTACCTTATCTAAATAAAGATCACAATGGCGTTTACAAAAAAAAAAAACTTCCGATACCTTTAAAGTAAAAATACTTGAATAGAACATTGATCCATAACGAAATATAAATAAAGAGCATAGTCGCGTTTACAAAAATGAGGTGTCGTCATGGTGTCGCGAAATCATTTGTTTAGTCCAATCTCAAAAATGCTCAACGCGCCTAAAGAAGTTTTCCCTTCAAAAATTTTGCCCAACAACGTAAATAACGCAATGAATATTGTTTAACTGTCAAAATGAAACAAATTAGGCGTAATTGTTTACAAAAATGAGTTACGCAATTAGGTTACTGAATAGAGTTTGTTTGCACTTTCGTCAGATACTTCTCGAACAGACTATGTTCGACATAAAATATCCTCTAGATCCATGCGCAGAGGCGAACTAGCAGTCTCGGCCGCCGTAGCCCGTTTAGTAGCAGACGCCCGCCCGCACCTTTCTGCTGATTTCGCAGCATAACTCTTCTATATTATATATTGTTTATGGGCGCCAGCAGGTTGATTTCCAGGAGGTTACATCTTCAGCTCCACGAAGTGAGCTCGATAACTTTGTACTTCGTAAATGTTTATAGGTTTTCGTTTGTACATTCATGCGTAACTTAGTCAACTTATGCAGAAAAGCAATTAACAATTAACGAGAATGCAAGAGTAACAGAAGTTAGCTCGAAAATGTCAGCCCTCTACAAGTTTTGAATACTTAGAACTTGTCCTTAAACCTTTTTATTTACGTTAAATTAAAACGGTAGAATACATGTTTTATACGTTGGTGTAAACAGGGTAAAAAAAAAAACTTAAAAACATTGCTTTCGATTCAACTTAGTCGTCATAACTCTATTATTTACTGAGCTGAGATATTGCCAGCCATAGGTGCAGGTTTGCCGCCCCTTATATTTAGCCACCCTAGGCCCGAGCCTATTCGGCCTTAGGGAAAGTCCGCCACTGTCCGTGCGGGTGCTTGACATTACAAAGACTTTATTGATTATAATTGTACCTTGGGACATAGACTCTCTACCGTCGGGTAAAAATATAGGTTTTATCATTTTATCCTAATTATATTAATAAGAGTCTGATGGACTTTGAGATTATCGTGTGTTATCTGGTTATCAGATTTATAGACAATAATGGTCAGTTATATAAATAAATAAGGTTAATTTAGAAATCTGAACAATAAGGAAACGATCGATCAAGCAATATGTTGAAGTTGGCCATTATTTTGGCTCTTGGGGCAAGTGAGTTAGTTTATTTAGTTTGTTTTAGACTCTTTACTGTGTAAAGGGTTGTGGCTAAGTAATAACACTGGCACAGGTAGATCGATTATAGTTTAGCTATGTTTGCCTGTCTAGTTATCAGATTTATAGCAAACTAGCTTCTGCTCGCTTCGTCCATGAGCCTATAAGCTTCTTCAAGAATTGGGCTATCCAATACAAAAATAATTTTTGAATCCGACTGATAGTTCCGGAGATTACCCCTTACATACAAACAGCCCCGGATCTAGGGGGGGTCAAACCGGGGCACGTGCCCCGGGCGCCAACATCAGGGGCGAAATTACAAGTGTACCAACCAGCACACCGCAACTTTGCAATAAATGAGATGCGCAGAACATAAGTATAATCAACAATTTTACAATCGTTTTGGCGCTCCTGTTGGATTGGCGCATTATCGTGCTGCCAACTAACTTAGCGCATGCCTAAAAGATTGACGGGGGGCGGCAGATGGCTCTTTTTTGCCCCTCCTCAAAAGAAATCTAGATCCGGGGCTGCATACAAACTTACAAACAAATAAACAAACAAATTTTACCTCTTTATATTATTATAAGTAATAAGTATATAAGTAATATAAGTATAGATAATAATCAGTTATATGTATAAATAAATACGGTGAATTTAGAAATCTAAACAATAAAGAAACGATGGATTAAACAAAATGTTGAAGTTGGCCATTATTTTGGCTGTTGTTGCAGGTGAGTTAGTTTATTTCACTTATTTTTAGACTCTTTAGTAGGTCGAGGCTAAGTAATAACACACACGAGTCCATCGATTATAGTTAGCTATGTATGGTGAAGTCGGTACGTGAATGGATACCATCCATTATATACGAGCATGTAAGAATTCAGTCTCGGCTATCATTTATAGATCATTGACAATCGGTTATACCTCACGTTGTAAATTAACCCCACGAGGGTATGATGCAGTAGTCTCCACAGGATGCAAATGAATTGGTGATCACTGTATCAAGGAGTAGGTACCAGTACCTGTAGTGGCGGTGTTGGGAAGTACTATATTTTATGACCTGGCGGCGTTTTTTTACACAAGCAATTTTTTTCTTTGGGTAGGTTAGACCCTTAGTGTATTTTTGAAAACCCTAAGGCCAGCAAAACGATAGGTGCCGAGAAAAATCGGCAAAGTTTACTTCGGAATAGGTGGGATAGTGGGAGTATTAAGGGTGGAGAAGATCACGTGGTGGATCTAAATTTGTTTCCAAGCAATAACAAGGCGTAGTCAACAGAGCGTCGGGAGCAGTCGGGATGCCCCAAGTCCCGAGCTCGCTTCGCTCGCTCTTACATACTAAGTTCTCATTGCCTTTTTGCTAAGTCGAGATGTATTGGGAACCAATAACTACCACCTACATCAAAAAAGGAACAACTGTCAAACGTTAGCGTCAGTTACATTCGAATACGTTTACCACCCACGATTTTTATGAGTACAAATAAAACTTTATAATTTTTAATTTCAACAATTAACAAGTATGGTATTTTTTTTGTTAGTATATAATTATATAGTCAAACTTGGAAGCTCCGGCGCTACTAGGTTTGACTAGTCAAACCTCAGGTCTCACAAGAAGTTTTAGTCAAAGTTCAAACGAATAGCGTCCCGGGTCGACGGCGCGTTGTGTTCCACGCGCGCCTCAAAGAGATGTCAGCATAATTGAAGGGGTCCACTAGGACCGATGCCTGCCGGGGTTGCGAAGAAAACCGAAAGGGAGATCGTGGCCCCCGGCGACAGGGCAACCGAAGGAACACGGGTGGGTTTTAGTCAGTAAGAGTCTGACACGCCCTCCCGCTCCGCCCAGAGCGGGAGAAGTTATTTGATGATTTCCCACCCTCAAAAAAAAAAAAAAAAAAAAAGGAGAGACCAAAGTAGACAGTCAACCGCCGAAACTCAATACGATCAAATCGGGGCTTAACCGGTTGAATGCCGTAATTACAGAAACAATTAAAAAGCCATTGTGTCTCGCGTGGATCCACGTTCCGGCCATACGAAGGGTTAAACAGTCAGACCTAAATTAGGTACAGAAATGTGTTAGTTTGTTAGACTTAGGTATAAAAAAGCATTGCTCGCGAAGGAGGAGGCGGAACGCGTGAGGGAGAGGCAAATTTCACGACCTCACGCCCCTAACCGCCGCAGGAGGAAACTCCTTGGGCGTCGGGAATCGCAGGCCGATTTCCAGCCAACGTAGGCGTGAGCTTGTGGACGGTGAGCAATAGGTAGCTCGCCGTTCGATAAGGACCTGGCCCAGGTCGAAGGCGCGTTGTGTTCCACGCGCGCCTAAAAGAGATGTCAGCAGAATTGACGGGGTCCACTAGGGCCGATGCCTGCCGGGGTTGCGAAGAAGTCCGAAAGGGAGATCGTGGCCCCCGGCAACATGGCAACTGAAGGAACACAGGTGGGTTTTAGTCAGTAAGAGTCTGACATGAAGAAGTTATTTGATAAAAAAAGGTATAAAAAAATTGTTCTTAATTTTAATGTTTATTGTTTCAGTAATATAATAATGGACTAATAAATTATTCAGAATACCACACAACGCGTTTAAGATAACGATATTGTAAAGAAGTTTTCATAACAGCTACTTTAGCAGATTCTATTTCACAGACAAAATTCTCATATTTTCGTTTATTCTCAATATGAAATGAACTCTTGTCTTTAATCAAATTAGTAATTTTCTGCATAAACTTCACTTCTTAAGCATCTTTATTTATCCACATTTTTAGTCACAACACGGTTTAGTGCACTCATGTGGCGGTGATAAGAGGCCAACGTTCAAAGTAGGATTATCTTTAAAGAAAAAATTCCAAATCTAAAAATGATTATCTATATCAATCAAGTATCTGGTTTCTAACCGACAAAAAGGAGGAAGTTCTCAATTCTCGGAATCTTCTTATGTATTTTATTGGACACTTTTTGGGTATAAAAAAAAATCCACCCCAACCTTTATCAGCAAAAGGACAATTTGGAAATGAATCTAGAATTTTAAGAAACTGAATAGCTTTTAAAGAAGATTTTAACAAATTACATCCAACAGTTACCTAGAACCTACCCCAGGCGGTTTTATAGGCGAGTGTAAACGAACCGTAACAGTAATCCTGCAGGATAAGTTCACTCACTTAACGAGGCTTCTTACTTATTTCACTTAATGCCCCTTAGCTGGTCACTGAACCATGTAAGTGGAAACTTTAGAAGCTATAGCGCTCAACTTACGTATTGTCATAGAGCATTTTCTGTTTTAAGTATAGGTTTACAAAGCTCTCTGACGAACTTTTTGCTTAAGCCTAAGAAGGGAGATAGTAATTAAAAGGAATGGGATGAGAAAGCCCCGTAATTTAAAACGTTCAAAATCTGGCACATAGTCTCGCAACATGTCAAAAAGGTAAATGGGAGGTATTTTGACGGATTGGGACTGACAATAGAATGTAAACGTTCTTTAAAATACGGGAATTTCCCCTTTAGTCCCGTGTTCTAGTTTATTTTGTATTTTTTTAATATAGCGTGTAAAAGTGATAGCGATGTCCTATTTAAAGAATAAAAAATTTATGAAAAAAAATGTAGTTATCAATCAGCACCAATGATCATCCCTACGTTTTTGCTATAGATATTTTAATGACCTGTACTGTACTAAAACTGGTAAAGCCAAAAAATATTTGAAGACTGCAACAATACTCAGGCTTCCGATTTTTATTTTCATCTTATCAGCTCGTCCCATTAGTCCATTCTCGTAAATAATGACGCTTTAAAAAAAATTGCTCCTTTGTTCTACTAAGGCGCTTACGCTTCTTCATTATGTTCACAAAACAAATATGTCGTAGTCAATATGTTAATTGGAAATAGTTATAAAATAATGTCTTGTTTTTTCATACTTTTTGCTTTCAGGATTTCAGGAAGGCATCTATCTGATGTTATTGTCTGCATCGCTGTTATAATTATATACATTTTTTTTATTCGCAACGTGGAATCTCTTGACCTGTATCTTACCTGATGGTAAGTGATGATCAGGCCGAAGGTGGAAGCGAGCTTCACCCGGAATTCACAAGGAACTGGCTGCTTTTAACTGCCGAAATACAACAATGCTGTTAACATTGTTGTTATGGTGACATAATATTTAGATTTGATGGTGGACGCTAGCTAGGCGGACTTAGTCCTACCACCAACCAAACCAAGCAGAAAATTTTGCCTCCACTGGGAATCGAACCCGGGACACCGGGACCCGGGTCTGAGACTGTTAGTCTAACCACTAGACGATATGTATTAATATTTTAAACAGTCTACCGACAATCTTCATTGTCATCGTACGGTACAGAATAGTTGCAAACTGAACTAATTCCTTGTAACCAATAAATAACCTATCATATTCAAGGCACGTAAAATTTAATCGAAGAGGCAATCGGACGGCGAATGGTAATTTGGGTCTTGAAGTGATACAGAACCCCCTCGTACCGTTCGAATATGGACCTCAAATGAACGGGGGCGGAGATATGGGAGATGGGGCAACACATTTTTTTTTTGACATGCGATTCAAAATTTAAACTCTTAATAAGTGCAAGGAATTTGTGTGTATCAACGCCATTTATTTTTGATAAAATTCACGCTCATTTTCGGTGATAAATCATCGGTAAGGAGTTTCAAGAATTGTATAGGTACGTTATTTCAATTATCACAATGTTGGGGGGTGGCAACCGGATGGTAAGTTACAGTTACACACGCAGGCGTAGCTTAACATGATGGATCCTATACCAAGCGGGGATTGTTCTTGGGTGCAGTTGCATAGTAGATGCATACAGGGATAATCGTCGGTTGGTGCCTCATTTAATTAAAAATGTCTAACGAGCCTCTACGAGTTAGCTTCGGCTCCTTCGCCTTCCAAACGTCCGGGACCTCAGGGTCTCGCGAAATCTCAAAGACAAAAAAAATAAAAATAACTGCCTTATTTTCAGGAAACTAAGGCCCATAGAGGAAATCCCTTTTAGTTAAATTCAGGTGAAGTCAAGGAAAGAGTAATAAAAAAATGTAAGTGAAAGTTTATTGAAGTGAAAACTTCTTTGAGATGTTGATAGGCCGAGTGCTGAGTCAATGTCCAAAGGTAACATTGAACAGGACTAAACAATTGATTTCAAGACACTGTTAGGACACCAGCTCTTGACCATGAAAAAGACATCAAGGCGCGATGATATTATTTTGTAAATTTTCACGTTAAAAGGTGCCATACATGGGCCTATTTGAAATAAATTATTTGACTTGACTTGACTTGATACATTATTTCCTGCACAATAAAATTGTTCAAGTTTTCACTTCTGTCGGCACTCCCGGAGTGCCTATTTTTTTTTTGTCACAAAATGACGAAATAAGGAAGAGGGTGACTACGGAAATGTCGACTAATACACAAAGTATGGAAGAAAAACACGTGTTGCGTCGACCTCAAATAAATTGGGATATGGGGACGAGAATGATAATGAATGAATCCAATATTAGAGCGGGTACTGGCTTCTAGTGTTGATTTTGTAGATAAAACTTTGACTGAAAACAAAGTTTTCAACAAATTAATTATTTAGCTTAAGAATAAATATATAAAACAAAAAAAAACTTTTATTTGGACACAATTCTTGAAACACAAAATAAAAAAGAGAAAAAATGGTTTAATAATAATGTGTGTCCCTAACTCACGACAGTGCCGGGTACTAGGGGCCGTTTTTTTATAGTGCTTCTCATTTTTAAGTTTCCGTACCTGAAAAGAAAAAACGGAACCCTTATAGAATCACTCGTGAGTCTGTCTGTCTGTCAAATAAAAAAAGTTTAGCAAACTGTACCATGTGACATATTAAATAAAATGGCTTGTTGCGAGGATCATATATATAATTTTAAAGATATTTAAGAAGATTTATGAAAATTGAACATTCCCCCCTTATCTCCGAAATTACTGAGCGTAAAATTTTGAAAAAAATACAGAGTGATTCTTTACCCATAGATTACAGGAAAATCTATGAGAAGTCTATGGTCTTAAAATGAAATGGTAACCTCTCTCATTATTGTACTTTTACATTTGCTGTTGGAATGTATGGGAGAACATGTTTTTCAACTACAATGTTGAGTTTGTTGTTGGGATAAATTCATCCCAACTATGGAATCCGACATTGTGCGTAGTCCAACACGCACTTGGCCGGTTTTTATTTTTGGCGCTGACGTCGACTTTGTTCACAATGTGGTTTGACAGAATCTTACATGCAGTGGCTGTCATCAATTTGATTTCCTTAAGAGACCAATATACAGAAAAACGCCTATCGAAATAGTAAAATTTTTGGTCATAAATCATCGTTTATTTCACTAAATAAATAAAAACAACGCCACGCCACCAACGAATTCAAGACGTCGACTAGTGCAGAATATAATATTAGAAGGTATAGTAAAAGTGCTGTGCTTTCTTATTCAAACCAAACGCTCTACCTGCTAAAGATCTCCCGCCTGGACATGAGTTTGGGACATGAGTTTGCCTTGGGTAGCCTGGAGCCGGAAGTCTTTAAACAGACTCCGGACCCAGGTTGGCCGAAGCAAAATCTGTTAGGGTGGAAATTCATAGACGACTCCGCCTTGGAGTGTAAATATGGTGCTGTTCTTCAACCGATTGGACACTGAATGTCGTGTCCTGCGTGTCCTGTCAGCTGCACGTTACAGAAATGGGTGGACGCTAGTGATGGCGCCAAACACCTGACTGATTCTAGGCCGAGTCTATTTAGATTGCCATCGAGACGGTAAGAAGATAGTAAAGGATGATATTAAATTACAACAATAAATGGTCAGTTTTCTCTTAGATTTTGCGGAATGACTTGTTCATCCTCATGTCAAGGCAGCGGTTGGAGTTGGCATTCTGTTGTTTTTATTCAAATTGAAGCTGATTAATTATATTAAAGCTGCCTCTTCTTCGGTATATACTATAGACCACGGAGACACCTCGGAGGCCGCTGCTAGAGATGGCACCACTTTCCATACAAACACTCTTAGGGGTGGAATTTTAGATCGTGGTCCCCAAAAAACACCCTCCAAAGTTCATGTCTCTAGGACCAGTAGTTTAAGCTATATGTTGATATATCAGTCAGTCAGTGAGTGAGTCAGGACTTTGAATTTTAAATATAGATGTTACTCATACAGTGATAATATTACATTCTATTGGTGAACAATTTTTTTAAATCGCTCCAGTAGTTTTCGAGTTTATATATTACAAATTAAAATAGACATTTATTCTTTTATAATATTAGTGTAGATTCGTTGATCCAACAGACGTTGTCTTGTCCAAATTTCAATAGTTCATACAAAAATCCCATAGTTCCACTTCCACTTTCAGTTTTTACCGAAATATCAAATTTTTCAGACATTTTTTCCGATTTCTCTTTCCCCATAAACGTTTATATTTGGTAGGTATTACGAACGTTTTACTACAAAAAATTGCCAATTCGGTCCAAGCGTTCTCAAGTGATGCGCTTATAGAATTTTTATCATACAACAACGTCGCCCATGGGCATATGCCCGTGTTTTCTGAATACTCATGAAAAATTATTATCGAAAAATAACTGTAAAAGGGGGGTAAATCCTTAATATTTTTCATGTTATTAAATTTTTATGTTTTGAGTAGCGTTTGCTATTTCTCCGATGTTATTGGCTCGATTTGGATTCTGTTTATTATTTCTAAACGCTTATGAGTTATGTTATCGGATTAAATAACATTTTTATTAAAATTTATTGACTTCGCAAAAAAAAAACTGTATTTAGTAAAAAAAAAACACAAATGTCAGTCCATTAAATCTTAGAGAGATTTTGAAAAAAAAAAAGAAATCAAGAAAAACTCCCCTTTTAACGTTATTTATCGATAATTTTTCATGAATATTAAAAAAAATACGAGCGGTCCCATGCCCATGGGCATACATAAATAATACATAAACAACATCTGTATTCCTAGAAGGGTTAAGCAGAGGGGTATTACCTATAGTACACCCTCATTTCGCTATACTTCAGGGAATAAATCATTAAATAAATAAATTATTAGTGGGGTATAAAGTTTATTTATTCACAAAACAATTCAATTTCAGAATGGGTAGTTCCTTCTAGTGTTGACTCTGTAGATAGAAGCACTGAAAAAAAAAACAGATAAAGTATAAATACTTCAGAGATTAAGAAATATTTTTTTCAAACTACTGGTTAGTATGTTAAATGACGTTAAATACTCAAAGCTTGCCCGTACGATGGCAGCACTGTTGAATGTCCTGCCTCTGTCATTTCGAGTCATTATGTACTTTATGAGTTTATTTTGGACATTATTGACATCAGTGAAGAAAGCATCGCGAGGAAAGCTGAGCCTAGTCATTATAAGTCGGAAATTATCAATCGTGCCTTTTCTGTATGGAAAGCGGCCTCTACTCTGCAGTGGGATTTATTGGCTGGTATCATATAAAGACTTTTCTTCTATTAAAATCTTTGGAAAATGAAGGAATTCTTGAGATTTTAACAATAAAAACAATAGCTACGCAATAGGGCTTATTAATTAATTATGCGTAAGAGAAGTCGTTTGTTTACAAAACATGTATGGATATGTCGCAGTTATCTGATTACATTAGCCAGCTAAATGGATGCCTAGGCCGTTCATTAAACGCCGGCATCCTGTTAAATAGCTGAAGGACAACTAGCCAAGTCATTGAGCGCAGACATTTTTTCACCATTTGAATCACTTGGCTGAGTCTTGGTCAGTCATCTTCAAAGGGCTGACTTTCAATACGCCAAGTTGTTAAACGTTGAATGATTCTAGTTCAAGTTACTGTTGGCCTCGGCATCCAATTGGATGCCGGCGTTTAATGAACGGCCTAGGCTCCCAATTTGCTGTTTAATTTAACCAGATGACTGCGACAGATATACAGCTAACTGTCAAATTCATGTACAATCGACAGTGGCGACATCTGAAGGCAAGTAGCAGCTTTTATCCTCATTGTTTGAAGGTTTGTTGTACAGTTTTCTATTACATAGGCACCTACATTTACTAACTAGAATTGATCAATTAAAAACAGAAATCATACCCGAGTTTATTCATAGCTGTGCCACCTAAGGCCAATGATCTTCCTCTACACAAGTTTAGGTTCATCTGCTTCATTGTGCTGCATGAGTTTCCGCTTAAATTTTGGTTGCGCATAGATGCTGCAAAAAGTTCCCAGGCACGGTTATGGCTACAAGAGTGGGTCAAGCAACCTGGTTGGTTGCTTCCACCGTTAGCATAAAAGTTTATTTGACCAATTGCAGTTCCAATACCGTTAGCGAGTACACCTGAACCATCTGTGTGTATCACTTCGACGTAACTAGCGTCTCCTTTTACCAACCGCCCGGAATTGCTGTCCCATCGACTTCCAGCTGGGTCCAATCCTAGAAAAGCAGTAGGTACACTTGAGTAGGGAAATATAGGTTTTATGAAAGTGATTGTGCATGTGCAGTAAGTAGAAAGGACGATTTTTCGAAAAATCGTCCGTTCAGTCACACCAGATTGCAAAACCAGTGTGACTTTTTTTCCTGATTGTTATACTGGTAATTCTTCTACACTATTTAACACGTATTAATAGTGCGGTGAAAAATGTCGATATAAAAAACAGTGGCACTCCGGGAGTGCCGACAGAAGCGAAAACTTTAATAATTTTACTGTGCAGGAAATAATGTATCGGACGTTGATGTCTTCTTAATGGGCAATAGCTGGTGTCGTAACAGTGTCGCGAAATCAATTGTTTAGTCCCATCTCAAAAATGCCCAACACACCTATAGTAGATTCCACCAGATTTAAAAATGCATTGTGTAGATATGTACAGTATAATATTGAAAATTTTGATTTTGTGCATATCGTCTTATCCACGGCAAATTTACGAATCTGCAGATTTAGTGCAACCGATAGCTTGATGAAAAATTGTACCTAATGTGGTAACTACACACCGTAGAAAATGTACAAACTTTTATTTCTGACGGTTACAGAATTCGAATTGTTCGCTTCTCCGTTTTATGTTAATACACCAATGGTAAACTTACGAAATTCACTTATGATAGTAAATTATCATAGTAAATTTTATAAGAAAGTAGTTAATAGATATTTATTCATACCAACTTTCGTAAGTTTCCCAGGGTATGAATAAATATCTATTAACTTCTATGTATGATGATGTAAAGTTAAGAATGTGTATTTATTTCTGATCCTTGAAATATTGACAATCCGTTGGTAATATCAAAAAAGTACCATTTTAAAAACCAAATGTACCGCGGTACCTTTATACTTATTAAGGCTCGTACAGACCAGCGCGAAATCGCGGGCGCGACACGGGTCGCGCTGCTTCTCGCGCCCGCGATATCGCGCTGGTCTATACGAGCCTTTACAAAAATAAAGTTATCATTGATGTTTGCTTTCAGAACGCTCCCCTGTAAAATGCATTTTCTGCAGATTGGCAAGTTTGCCGTAGAGGTGACGATATGTCACCGTATAATTTATTATAAACTTCGTTAGTTTATAATCAATCGGTATTATTTCCGTTAGCTTATAAATTGAGAAATTGAGAACTCTAACAAAACCATTTCAATTGAACGCATTATTTTTCGATAGTTTATAATCTACAGCTCATTCCTAGAAACTATGATACCTAGCTAAACACAAAGAAAACAACCACTAACCTGTGATTCTACCAACTTTTCCTAATGCAGGCGTTTCTACCTGTCTACTGGCAATACCGGCAACATGAGCTCCAAGGTCAAAGCCAACCAAGTGCAGATCATTCAACACAATAGGCTTTAAGGTCGTGCTAAGAGCGACGAACAACCTCATGAAAGCGGCCAACTCATTTGCCACTAATTGTACATTAGCGGATGCTGTCGCATAATTATAGCCAGCTGCTTCTCGCCAGTTAATTATTATGATATTATATTTTCCTGGTTGGTGATTAAAAATTTCTGGAAAAGAAAAAAAAAAATCATTTATAAGATTTTTTTGAAGAAGTGTTCATTTATTCCCAATCCAACGATATTAGGTTCAAAATCAATCTGCATAGCCTTTTTCTATGTTTTAACTATGACTTTAACTATGTTGGGGTCGTCTTTAAGTATTTAGAAACCATTTTATTAAAAAAAAACCGGCCAAGTGCGTGTCAGACCAGGCACGATGAAGGGTTCCGTAGTTAGGATGAATTTATCCCAAATACAAAATTAACATTGTACTTGAGAAACATTTCATGTTCTCCTATACATTCCAACTGCAAATGTAAGTTTTTACGCACAATATTGAGAGATTTACCATGTTATTTTAAGACAATCATAGACTTTTTATAGCTTTTCCTGTAATCGATGGGTAAAGAACCATTCTCTATATTTTTTTCAAAATTTTGACTCGGTAGTTTCGGAGATAAGGGAGGAAATTTTCATCTATTTTCTTAAATATCTTTTAATGTATTTATTTTAAAATTATTAATAAAATATATTTTAGATCCTCGCAATAAGCCCTAATAGTTTGCAAAAATATATTTTTCTAATTTTCTTATTTACCTCCCAAAAGTGACAAAATTCAGTGTATTCAAAATTCATTTATTTACGTTACACGTCCGTGTCGTGTTTGGGTCACAGAAATACATATGTGTAAGAAATTTTAGCTTAATCGGTCTATTAGATTTGGAGCAAATTGGCTGTGACAGACGGACAGACAAACACACAGTGATCCTAAGGATAAGGGTTCCGTTTTTTCCTTTGCAGGTACAGAAAAAAAAAACCTAAAAAGGTTATATGCGTGGATTTTTGTAGCACCTGAAATACCAAGGAGATTGTCATTGCACTTTCAAGAACTAATTAATTGGAATAAATGTAAGTAGGTACCTACATTCTTGAAAAAGAATTGTCTTTTGATTATCCGTCACGGATATGTGATTTACGACGGCCAAGAATTTCTTTAATTACCTGAATGTGGCTACCATAAAATAATTTCATGTAGGTTTCTTCTTAATATTCTATTTTCGTTGGTCTAGTGGTCGATAGAGCGACTACTGAGTATGTGTTCCCGGGTTTGATTCCCAGGTTGGGCAAAGTCATATTGGGTTTTTTCATCAGAAAGTTTTCAGTAGCAGCCCGTGTTTTGGAATTATGCGCGGTTTTAGGCTCAGCAGACAGACGCAACGCGACTCTGGTGCAACAATTTCTGTGAAAATTTTGCGAAATTGTTTTACCGGTGTCGCGTCGCGCCCATCGTCGGGAGCCTTTACAGCAATAGGCTCGCCTCCTATTACGTGGGATATAAACATAACCAACCCTTCGGGGAATATCGGCGTAATATTTTGTTAGTTTAATATTATACTTATTTGAAGACGATGTACCTGAAATAAAATAAGGAACAATAGGTACACATGGCCACATATCAAGCTATACAATTCCAGTGTTTATTACACGCGAATACCTGGTGAGTGACCAACTTAAAAAGCCTAAGCAATATTCGTAATGAATATTCATGATTTACCTATATGTATTTCAAATAAAAAGGACAAAAACAAAATGCTTGCTCTTCTATTAAACGAAACTAAAGACGTGTCATTCGATATAAGTCGTATGACGTTGTCAGTCTTGTCTACCTTGTTCTGGAACTATATGGCTGTGAATATTGTTTTGATTATGTGGTGTATAGATGGGTTTGGTCAAATAAATTGTATACTATGTTTTGTACCTATACGGTCGATACAGTGTTGTGGAACAAAGGTTGTTGACAATAAAATGGATCCTTGTCCGTGTATACATTTTTTGGGGCTGACTGTACAAAGTATTAAAAATGTAGCAATGACGGATCATTTAATTATTTTTTAGGCTATGTGGTGCTCACATATTTACAAATGTTGCAACCGTATACGATTTTTTCTAAAATTTTAATAAATAATAAATCAGTGTCTGAGTTAAGGTAATCACAGAATTAATGCTTAAGACTAATACAATTATGAAGTTATTTTAGCAACCACGTTGATTTTGTCTCTAGATTCATGTATTGAACATAATCCTCTGATTTGTAAAATGGTCGTTTACAAAGTGTACTTACATAACGTACGTTCCCAAGTATATTAAGTTGTAGTAAATCTTAAGTAAGCTGTTATGAGGTGACAAATTGGTACTTACCGTCTCTTGTTATTCTAGTGAAATCATCTAATGCTTTTCCGTGATGCCCATGAATCAATACAATTGTGTCGTGCTCTGGTTTCAAATTAGTGCCAGTTAGCCAGTTTGTGCTTGCGGTGATATCCAAAAGCTGCGCTGAAGTCGGGTTTAACCTTAACAGATAAGAATTTAATTTGTTGGTTATAATAATAATTATTATACTTAATAAATTTTGCCCCCAACAATTTGCGACTGATGGAGCTACTGAAGGTAACGTAAATGTTCAGTAGCCCCATCAGGATGGAATTTGGTGTGGACAAGTGTTGTGTGAACGTTGTATGTCGTAGGTTCGAACCCTGACAGGCGCTTTACTTTCTGTAAATATTTCATCACCATTGCTCACCAAACGGTGAAGGAAAATATCGTGAGGAAACCGACATAACTGTGTTGCTCGCATACAAGCTTTATTTATTACTTCTAAAGATAATGTTTATTATATGAAAATATTCGGTAGTTCTAATTAACAACTTACACAAAATATGACTAAAGAATATTGAACACTGCCACATCGTATTGTATTTTGACATATTAATAGTATTTTTTTTAATAGTATTTTGACATTGAAATTGTATTTCGACATTTAAATTGTATTTTGACATTTTAATTGTATTTTGATATTTTAATCTTACTTTGACTACTATGTATTTTTTAATTGCATTTTGACTGAATTGATTTTAATTGTATTGATTGATCTGTTAATTTTTATTTGATAATTGTATTTAATGTTTTTATTTTTTATTATATCGTCGTATTCATTCATTTAAATTTTGCAAGTCGAATCTTGGGCAGAATGTGTGGCTCAACTTTAATTTTTCACGACCTTATTTATAACTTTATAACCTGCATTCTAGCAAATAAACAATTTTATTTGATTTGATTTGATCGTGCGAGAGGTGGTCTTTTCAAGATCATTCCTTTCGTACGTCTATTGTTAATGCAAAAGAAAATTTATGTCGGACGCAGAAAGTTCCATAAAGTGTCGTGCTCTGATTCGCGTTCTGTATCACGTGACCAAGGGCTTTATTTTTTCGCATTTATTTCGCAAAAATATTAATAAATCTTAAGTCATTTAGAAAATTAATTTGATATTTATATTTTTAGCTCACGACCATTCCACAATACAAAATTAATAAGGTACTTTTCTTATTGACAAAAAGCCTATTCGATTACTTACAAGTATTAATGATACATTATACTAGGCAAGAGGAATTAAAAGGTTGTTTTCCTCCTTCATGTACTGGTGAAATGTAATTAACTTACTCCGTGAAAAGGTAATATTCAGTCAGCGGCTTTCTTCCATAACACACTAGAAAATAAATAGAAATATTTGCATAAAATAGAATAACAAAATTTTACAATTTGATGCTATTGCGCAAAGTTTGTCATTGCTCCCGAGGCGGTATTGCAGCATTGGTGTACTGAAGCCAAGAGTGAAATTACAAATATGCTCACGCATATCAAAGGACGTTTTTAACACACTTCCGAGGAAATAATGCACAATTCAATATTTTTAAACAAATATTTGTGTATTCAGCACACTAACCTAACTGACTAAATGTGATATTTAATTTATTTTTTAAGCACAATTGCTCAAAAGTGACTCTTTTTGCACTGCTAGGTTCACAATGCACACTGCATGAACACACACAACACACAGTGTACTATGTAGTCCGAGATCTGCGATTGTTTTTCTCAGGGCAGAACCTTCAAGCCTTTTTATGCGTAAACGTGCGCGTGATAGAAGTGAAACATCTTAAAAATAAAGATTAAGAGAGACTAATGCCCGTTTTCACCTCCACTAACTGGCACTTCAATTAATCCCTAAATAAAAGTGCACTGTTGGATTTTCAACGCTAGGCTTAGCGATGAGAGTTGAAAATACAACAATGTACTTTTATATTATATTTAGGGATTCATTTAAGTGTCACTCACTATAGTTGTCGGTGAAAACTGGCATTAGTATGATAGACAGAGAAATTTCACTCACATTTCTCCAATTATCAAATCACCACCTAAGAAACACCTCAAAAACTGTATAAAAAATCCATCAAATTATTTACTTTTGTAAATTTAACATTATTTATAAAACACTTAGTTTTATAAATAAAAAATATTCGATGTTTTTAGTTTTAATATTAAGCTTTATTGAGAAAATGAAAAAAAAATAATGAGCACGTGTTTTATATTTATCATCGTTGAAGATACACTTTCATTATTCGATTAGTTTTTTTTTTTTATCATGGAATCTTTACGTTCCATAATTTATTTTCAAACATATAATCAAACCAGTAATTAACTAGCAATTTGCTTGAACAATACTCTCTAAAGTTTAGAGGGTTTAGTCACTTTTGAGTTGGAGGACAATTTCTCTCAATAGGTTGAGATTGGGCAGTTAAAAAAATACATGTCCGTTATTTTAGATTACTTTCTAACATATATCAAAATAAATCAAATCGGAGTCGGACAATTTGGTACCTTTCCTTGTAAGTAGGGCACAAAAAAAAAAAAAAAATCCAAGCAAGTCCATCTGACACATTTTTTTTTTTACAAAATATAATATTTATGATTGTTTCCTCGGAAGCAAAAATAGTCGTTTGGTACCTACCTACTATATTTAAAATATCACAAACTGTATGTATGACCCGAATACACCCAATGCAACACTTTTGGTACAGTGGATAACAGTTAAGTGACACCGAAGTTTACTACTCAAACATTTCTGACTACCCCTTTTATTCCCTACTAGTAAACCCAAATTCCTTTTCTAACATAGAAGCTTATGTGAGCCCAGGTACACACGGGCGATTTTTTTTCGCACTTTTGATTTTTAACGGTCTGCTTAGCACCAAGAGTTGAAAATCTTACGGTGTGTTTTTTTGACGCGCTGGGTTGCACTATGTTGGATTCTCAACGCTCGGCTCAACATCGAGAGTTGAAAATCCAGTGCATGATAAAATCCCGCCGCGATATTTTTACATCTGTGCGCACGTGGGCTTACTCCTTATAACATCAGCTATCTGTCAGTGAAATTTAATCGGTCCAGCTGTTTCGGAGATTAGCCGGAACAAACAGACAGACAAACAACAGTTTTAATGAAAATTGTTTTTGTTACAAGCCCCGTAAATACTTTCATATGCATTTAGTAAAAAGCTGTTATTTTGACATTATAAGTATTTATAGATACAGTTGTGATAAAATAAATTAAATAAACTAACTTACCTGCCACAGCAGCCAAAACAATGGCCAACTTCAACATATTTCTTAATCGACCGATTCCTTACTGTGCATAATTTGCAATTCCCTTTGTTTTTATACTTAGCTAACTATAATTATCAAATCAGATTACCAGATCTATAACACAATATGATAGGCATATTCTTTTGAATGAAAATTGTGACAAAAACCTTTATTTTATCATCATCAAAGCTCGTCAAATGTTTGCCGAAAGATTTCGATAGTTGATTGTTATAAAATGGGTTCTAGATTAGATGTGTATCGTTATGTGATTAAATATTATTGTAATTTGGCAAGGATGGTAGCGATATTATCTTGTTATGGGCTTGTGGGTAAATAATAACAGCCGCACAGGTCGATCGAAGGTTAAACTATGCATACCGCGCCCGGTTCGTGGATGGTGACCATCCATTACATATCGAGAGGAAGTATGTTAAGCCTTTAGTCTCGGATGTCATTCGTAGATATTTGACAGCCGTAACAGGCTGTTAGAAGCCCAAAAGTCTTACAACCAGTCTTACTAAGAAGTATCGCGGAGATCAGATAGGCAGTAAAATACTGGTATTTAGTTAAACAATGCACCGATTTGGCTGAAAGCTGACCCCGACATAGTTGGGACAGGCTAGGCAGATTAATAATAATAATTAGATAGCGCTATTATCTTGGCTATACATACCTAATCTTATAATGCGTTGCGACTCAAAGGGTGTTATTGCATACAAATTTATGACGTAGGTACTATCGAAGAAAGGCATATCTGTACACTGTAAGGAGTAGTAAGGACTATTCTTGCTTGCAGCGCTCGGCCGCTGTAGTGACGCTTACCTATGAAAAAAAAACCGGCCAAGTGCGTGTCAGACCACGCACAATGTAGGGTTCCGTAGTTGGGATGAATTTATCCCAAGAACAAACTTTGTAGTTGAAAAACATTTTTGTAACCGCAAATGCGTCGATTATTACTCGTTTACTCGTAAAACCTTTGATCTGATAGTTTTCCTTTTGATTTCGTTATATATACTACTGCTGTGAATTTTTTCACATATCCAAAACTAACCATTAATGGGGGGGGGGGGAGGGCACTTGACTCTAACAAAAAAAAAATTGTACTATAAAGCTTAATATTTCGAAAACGGATTCCTGAATCCAAAAATTGTTTTCCCAAACTCACAATTCCTTACTACTTCCTACTTTTTTAATGATTTTATTTTACCACTTTGTCGGCGTTATTAATAAGTATACCCATGCCAAATTACAGCTTTCTAGTACTAAGAGTCTCTGAGTTAAGCCACGGACAGACAGACAGATGGACAAGGTGAAACTATAAGGGTTCCTTGTTTACTACGGAACCCTAAAAAGGGTCCTGTGCACGGGAATTTGTTTTTAAAGTGGTTAGATATGCGTTACCCGAATGGTACCTCAAACCAAAACATAGCGCTGTCAACAGTGATGTGAAGCCGGTTTCGTAAACAAGTTTGCACTTAGTGAGGTGTAGTTTGATTGTAGTGTCATTGTAAATGGTTGTAAATGTGTGCGTGTGAGCGTGTATGCATAGAGCGGAGGTGTCGTTTTGGCATGCTTCACTGTATTGTTCGTAGCGCACTGTCTTGTTATTTGGTTTGAGGAAGGTACTAGAACTTTACTAGACTGCCAAGCAAGTTGTACTTATTCATAAAAATATTTCGTATGGTTACTAATTATTAAAAGGATAACAGGACGTGATGATAAATGTTTGTAGGAATGAAATTATTTTAAAATCAGCTGGAACATAAAGCGATCTTCACTTCGTTCAGTGTTGTTTTCGTTTTAGAATGAACAAGTATGATTATTATAACAGTCAACATTTTAAAAAACCTCGACACACACATTTCCTAATTTCTCTTTCCTACTCCATCACCAGAACCTGTTCACCATCTATCCAAAACCTATTCATTGAGGTCATTCCAATGAGCCCAAACACGATATCTGTGCTGTAAGTTGGTAAGGGAGTTGGGTATCCTGCAAATTCCATCACCTGGAATTTGCAGCATCAGTTCAAGGTTACTATGTTCTTTTAATATCATTGAAGTAACAGAATACCAAATTTTCTAATCAAGCAGACCTCTGGAAGATGCTCACATCCATTCATCAACTAGAAAAGAGCTGATAACTTTCAAACAGCTCAACAGATTTTGATAAAACATGTCTAAGAATCATCCATAGAAAAACTGCTTTCAAATAAAATAAAACCGCATTCAAATCGGTTCACCGGTTCAAGGCTCGTGTAAACTGGCGTGATATCGCGGGCGCTACAAGCAGTGCGACCCTTGTAGCACCCGCGATATCGCGCTGGTCTGCATGAGCCTTTAAGAACTACGGTGCCACAGACAGACACACATAGCAGTCAAACTTATAACAGCTCTCTTTTTGCGTCGGGGGTTAAAAATCAATTACATCATGTAGGTATTACGATAAAAGCGTATCAAATATCAATTCAAAAAAGTACCGATCCCTTGTTCACCTTTGGTGTATAACCATCAAAGCTATTACTTATGCCAGCATGGGCCATCTAATGAGTTACCTGTAGCAACAGGCTGTGGTTGAAGCCCTGTGAAAGGGTCGCAACCTCGAGCAATTTAGCCTCATGACACCAGAAAGGGTGTAAGTCGACCCAACGGTAATTGCACATAGTAATATTAACAGTAACATTCTTGGTGCCTTATTGTTTCAGAATGTGTTCAGCGATTTTCGAGAGGAAATTGACGGACCCATTTTTGGTTATGTCATGGCGTAGGTACACTAATGTACCTACTAAAATATTGAAGCGGTTTCCCTTTGGGTTTTATATTTAAAATACCTGGGTGACTGAGCTCTGCTCTGGTGAAAATAGATAATTCTCATTACAGGAAAGTTTATACTAATTCCATGTTTAGTACACTGAAAAAAACTTTTGAGTAATTTATAACAAAAGTTTTGACTACTAAGCTACCTAAAAATAGTGACAACATAACTACTGATAGTCAAACTCGGTTATGTTACAGTATAACAAAACTATTTTATTAAATATTAACCAACCACATTATGCAACATTTTACAAAACCATCAATGTTGTGAACAGCAAAATAATTTTGTCGCTGATAGACTACATTTTCTTGTTATTAACTGTAGAACAGTTTGGTTAATTTTACTGAATGATTACTTCACAACTTCACAGATATGTTATTTATAACATGATGTATTATATTACTTGTAACCTTACTGTTCTTATACATTGTGGCAGGGACATCGGCAAGAAAACTGTTACCATGGATTCAGTAATTCAGTACATGATTCTGAACATAGAATATCACATACACAACATTACGCCTGTATTCCCCGAAGGGTTAGGCAGAGGTGTACATATAGTACACCCACATTTCGCCAGTTATGTTTAAGTCCTATGTAATAGGGGGCGAGCCTATTGCCATCAACCGGGCACAAATCTAGACTCCGGGCTGCTACTGAGAAATTCCAGATGGAAAACCCAATAACACCTTCCCCGACCCGGGAATCCAACCCAGGACCTCATACTCAGAAGTAGCGTTTTTGCGACCACTAGACCAACGAGGCAGTCATGATTCTGAACCTGCGTTGAAATGTTTCGTTTGTTACTTTAATAGAAATCAGCTGTTCCATACATTTTGACCATGTAGTTATTGCACTTTTCTGTGAAACAGCAGTTTTTGTTTTTAATAACCGACGAAAAAGTTCGACGCTGTGGGTTTCAGAAACATGTACTGAATCAATGGTAACAGTTTCGGCATCAATGTCCCTGCCACCCTTTTTTTTTTTTTTTTTTTTTGACGGTGGGAAATCATCAAATAACTTCTCCCGCTCTGGGCGGAGCGGGAGGGCGTGTCAGACTCTTACTGACTAAAACCCACCCGTGTTCCTTCGGTTGCCCTGTCGCCGGGGGCCACGATCTCCCTTTCGGTTTTCTTCGCAACCCCGGCAGGCATCGGTCCTAGTGGACCCCTTCAATTATGCTGACATCACTTTGAGGCGCGCGTGGAACACAACGCGCCGTCGACCCGGGCCTGGTCCTTATCGGACGGTGAGCCACCCATTGCTCACCGCCCGCAAGCCCGCGCCTACGGTGGCCGGAAATCGCCCCGCGATTCCCGACGCCCTGGGCGTCTCCTCCTGCGGCGGTTAGGGGCGTGAGGGCGCGAAATTTGCCTCTCCCTCACGCGTTCCGCCTCCTCCTTCGTGAGCATTACCGCTTCGCAGAAGGAGGTGACGGCCTCCCATTTCCTCTCGCTCCGTACCATAGCCTGAACCAGGGCCGGACGCGAGAGATCACCGCCGCGTCCCTGCCACCCTGTGTTATTATAGGGCGTTTAGGGGTTACTAGTTTGTAACCAAAATTATTAAATATAAACAATTTTGTTTATTTACATGTGCCACCAAATAGTATACATACTCCATCCAAAAGATTGGTGACATGAATAAATTCTAATAAAACTGTCTATACAATTAATTATGAATACCAACAAGAGGAGTAATAATTAAAACTTTTAGATATACGAAGAAAAAAATGTTTTTATTAATATTAATGAACTACAATTGAACTCAGTTTACCATTACGAGCAATATTTATTAGATTAGGTACATGTGATAATAAAGAATCATGAAACACACATGTATCGTTTCTTTGACTTCTGGATATTCTATTGAAAACAATTCAAATGATAATCAATCAACCATCGACAACAATGTACATTTCAAAATAATTATGTTTCTTTATACACAAACACTTGAATAACGGTCTTAAAAATAACATCACCAAAATCATGACAATTTCCACTGACATCATGAACAAGAATAGTTAAAAAAAGTTGTTTAAAACAGCATATCTCATAAGCAAAAACATGTTCATCAAAATCTATTTTATATTTTGGATCAGGATTTAGCAGAACACAAGCTATTGGCATGGCGCGGGTAACATTGCATTGTTAGTTTATTGTTATGGGAAAAGAAGTGTAAAATACAGTGGCACTCCGGGAATGCCAATACAGTGAAAACTAGAAAAAAAAAATCGGCACCGCTGTAATCAACGCGTTGATGTCTTTTTAATGCTCAAAAGATGGTGTCATCACGGTGTCGCGAAATCAATGGTTTAGTCACATCTCAAAAAAGCCCAACGCACCTAAAGAAGTTTTCACTTCGAGAATATTATTGTTTGGTTTATAATCTGCT
This sequence comes from Omphaloscelis lunosa, assembly GCA_916610215.1. Lineage (NCBI taxonomy): Eukaryota > Metazoa > Arthropoda > Insecta > Lepidoptera > Noctuidae > Omphaloscelis > Omphaloscelis lunosa. Next base: position 9,424,660 of record OU744247.1, read on the forward strand.
GTTCATTGTGGGCTGGCACCAACAACACAAACTCTGCAGATTGATCTACGATCGAGCAGCAAAATATAAATACACAGACAGTCAAAAGTCTCTAACACTAAAAAACTTACACGATGCAGCTTTTTCACATCTCAACGATACAATAGTGTGAATTCCTATTATAGTGGATTTGACATTACATCAAATAAATCCTTACCTAATTTAAAATATCCTATAACATTAAGGTATTTGTCATCATTCATGACATTTAAAGATGGTCCAACTACCATAATAAACAGCTGCAGTTGAAGACTCATGCACATTTGGTGTGTTCATCAAAAATGATAGACTGGTCATAGCAACCATATCCAGTCCTTCTTCATTATATTCTTCAAAATGAAAATTGAATGAACAATACCTAGTACCTAATTTAGTTTGCAAATGAGTAAAAGCTTAATTGTAAAAAAGTATCACGGGCGGGCAGATACAATTGATTTACCATTAGGGCTTGTTTTCATTATTCAAGGGATGTAACTGAAGCAGTTGGCGTGCATTTAAACCAATTTTGGTTGTGATTTATCAAAGTTTAGCTATTTTCACAATAGCTTAACTGTTTTGTTATTTAGTTTTTTCAGTGTACATACTAATTCCATGCTGCTATGATAGTAGGTTCTTACTAATTCCATACTGCCAAGATAGTAGGTATTTACTAATTCCATGCTGCCATGATAGCAGATACTTACCAATTCCATGCTGCCATGTCATTATTGTAAGGTAGCCATCTTTTTCTAAAGTTTAGGCGACCAAACTCTACTCGGGTGAAAATACGAAGAAAACGAATTTTCCCAGATATGAGACCTAGCTAGATCGATTTTCGCCCTCGTAAACCCCTATATTGCAACTTTCATCGAAATCGTTAGAGCCGTTTTCGGGAACGTAATTACAAATATATATACAAATATTGCTCATTTAAAAGTATAGGACAGTACGAGTTATAAACGCAGAAATTCAAGATGCAAAAATAATTTACATAACGTTCGTAAAATATATCCATTGTAGTTGCTAGTATTTTTGCTCTTAATCGCCATCCATCTATGGTATTTACTTGTAAAAATCCAAAAAAGAAGAGTATCATCGACAAGAAAAGAAGAATAAAAAAAATCGTACTGTCTTGTTATTAACCGACTTCCAAAATGGAGGAGGTTATATGTTCGTAGCGTATGTTCGTTTTTTTTTATGTATGTCCGCCGATTTCTCCGCCAATTGTAGACCGATTTTTTAAATTATTTTTTTGTTTGTAAGGGTATGCTCTCAAGGTTTATAGTTTGTGTGACCGCGTTGTTCTTCTGAATTACACAACGGATTATAATGCGGTTTTCACCATCGCTTATAATAATTAAACATTCTTAATAAACTTACATATTATGTAAGTTTTAATATGAATGTAATTCAGCAGAACAACGCCGTCACACAGACATAAACTTTAATTAATAATATTTGTAGAGATAGATGTATTTCATGTCGAAACATAACTATGCCGTTAAAATGAAATAGTAGTTTGGTTCTTATATCCTCCCGTTGTAGGTCAGTTTGGTCAGGATTGACGCATACGGCAAGAAACTTGGCAGTGTCTTCGTGTAGCTCTTCCAAGTGGATAAGTTATGAGGGCCACTCACTTGCTGACCTAAAATTACTTGGCAGGCAATAGAACTGCTTGGAGACGGCTCAGTTTCGCCGCTCAGGCAATAAGGATTAAATAAGTGTCTGAAACTTTTATTATTCAATTAATTTCATTGTCATCGGTATTCGAAAATATTTATCATTTCAATAGGTTCGGATGGCCTTGACATCTTTGTTTTGTTACTCCCTCGGGGAATCCAAGTGTAATGCTATCTGATCCAAACGAATATTTATATTTATTTTATAAGGTATAAATGCGAACGTAACTTTGTCTGTTTGTCTGTTGCCATTTCACACTTCAACCACTGAACTGATCGTTATGTTTGACAGATAGGTAGCCTGGGATTTGGGGAAGGACATAGGCTACTTTTGCTCACGAATGTTTGTATTTCGGTGCTCCCTCACCGGGAGCATTCGCCAGTAATGTAACGTTCAGAGTCGAGCATTTGTGAGGGAGGAGAACCGAACATAACAGTGCGCAACCTGTAATGATACAATTCGAGCATTACATCAGCGAGGGAGGAGAACCGAGCATTAGAGTGCGCAACCTGTAATGATACAATTCGAGCATTACATCAGTGTGGGAGGAGAACCGAGCATTACAGTGGGCAATGTCTGTACTATTTAATCTGAAATGTTACAATACAAGCGAATTCTCGTCAGTCAGGGAGACAGTATTTATAACGTAATGCTCAAAGTCGAATTTGAAACGGTACATTACAGGCGAATGCTCCCGATGAGGGACCAGATAAAGTGGCGGACAGCAGTTAGTACCTGATCTATATTTAGTCAAGGAAAGTAAAGATAACACTTACTCATGGTTATCACCTACTACTAAGATTATAATTTAACAAAATAACATTGTTTTTAAGTTAAAATAAAACCTTCGATTGAATATCTAAGAATTCAATCAATCGATAAACGATAATATTATCAGAAGCTTCAAGGTCGTTGCAAATAATAATATAAAGAGATCGTGAAAGGAGGATACGCTAAGGTAGCCCGCGTAACTCAAAATTTCTTACAATTTTAGCAATTTGTAGGTCAGTATGATGATGTAATAAACAAGTATTTAAAGAATTATAATCATTAATTCAACTCACGAAGGTAGAATTGACCTCAAATGTCATGATTTTATGAAATTTTCATATTATAGCGTAAATGCCTTGTCATATTGTAACCTACTGATGGTTTCATCATCTGCCAAGCCTTTTCTCAACTATGTTGGGGTCGGCTTCCAGTCTAACCACTGCTGCAGCTCAGCAGCTGAATACCAGTATTTTACATAGAGCGACTGCCTATCGAACCTCCACAACCCAGTTACTGGGTAATACGATACCCCTTGGTAAGACTGGTTGTCAGACTTTCGGGTTTCTGACTACCCGTAGCAACTGTAAAAAGATCTACAAACGAAAGCCGGGACCAACGGTTTAATATGCTTTTCCAGGCACGGTCGGGTCTTGGTATGTAAAGATGGCACCCATTCACGAACTAAACACGGCAAGCGTAACTTAACCTGATAGATCGACCCGTGCTGCTGTTATTACTTGGCCACAAGCTAGCATAAGAACTATTGATGGTTTAAACGATGTAATTTATTTTTATTCCGGTCGTGAATCTTATTTTGTTCAACATGAAAACTGGTACTGATTTGCAAATTACAAAAACGTCAGAAAATTTGAATTTCGCGGGGTACACTGACGGTTTCGCCTTAAGGTCACCGTATCGCCGCGCTTCGTGAGCTTGTCCCGAAGCAAGGTGATTACGTTACGATTCCGATTAGTGTACATTGCAGTAGGGAATTTCAAACAAAGAACACTGCATGGATCGAGTTGATATGGTGACGATCCCTTTTCGAGTTGATATGTGTGTTATTTCCTTTAATCTAATTCACGCCCCTACACTACATGTTGCATACATATTTCAAATGTTTATACAGACATTTTAGTGGAGGGGCATGCAATTTTAGATTAAATGATCTCTACACACATCCAAAGTAAAATCACGCCGGTATTCCACGAAGGGCTTGGCAGAGGGGTAGCACACCCACATTTCGCCAGTTACGTTTAAATAGGAGCGAGCCTATTGCCATCAACCGGGCACAAATCCAGAGTCCGGGCTGCTACTGAGAAATTCCAGATGGAAAAACTTAATAACACTGCCTGACCCGGGAATCGAACCAAAGACCTCGTGCTCAGCAGTAGCGGTAGCGACCACTAGACCACAATACACGGCATTATTATAATATACATAATACCTACATATGTATATACGATGAAATGTTAAAGCTACCTACAGGACTAATTATTTGCCTTATGTTTCGGGTGAAGAAAAATAGAATTCAAGATTATTTTCTGTGAATTAATTGTTTAATCCGATCCAGTCCCTTGCTATTCTCCCCCAGCGACGCCCTAACCCGAGTTCTGTACTAGTTTCTAAATGTTATGCCTTGGCTGGAAGCCTTAACTAATTGAGGCAGTCACAGGAAATTGTAAACAAGCATATTACAAATTAGAGGATTATATCCAAGATAAGAGTGCTTGGAAACATGTTGGTCCAACTTCATAGGACAATTTATAATCAAGACAAAATCAAACAGGTTGCTAATTTAATTGTAAAATTTTTAATTTTGTGTTATATGACATTGATTTTACATTCTGTGATTACTTCCTCACACACTGACATATTAATTCTTTAAAAATTAGGAGAATCGTCTACTTTTACAATGTTTGTAAATATGTGAGCACCATGTATCTATCACATAATTAAATTATCTGTCGTTGCTTCATTTTTAATTCTTTTTACCTATTGTGGTATAGTAATTTTATTCTAGGTGCATCGTCTTCACATATAATTATTTAAATAATGTACGTACTTATACAAACTATTGTAAAACATTTTGAAAGAAGAACGGTGGAGTTTTTTGCCCATTCTTCTCCATACGAAAACTACCTTTTGGAAGGGGCGACTAGAATCAATTATATTATTTTGTAAATTTTGGCGTTCAAAACTGCCATACATGGGCCTATTTGAAATAAATGATTTGACTTTGACTTTGACTTTGAAAGTCCGGTAAAACAGCCGACAACCTCCTAGGTTGACCTGCAAGATGCCATAAAAAAAACTGAATTATTTGACTTACGATTTGTAACGAAACTAACTAAAATATATTACGATTTACATCCCTTATGTACATATCCTGACAGCTTCGAATCGATAAATTCACGCACGGAAATTATTTTGGCATTTCTGTGCGTAGAACACATTTAATCATAGGTAATATTTATTTGATCGTGTAAAACTTTTTGATCTTCAATTTTTTAAATTAATAAACGTTTAAATACTTTTTGGATAATTAAATACTTATTTTACTCTAATTTCTAATGATGCACAGTTTTTTAAATAATTGAGCCTCTTTTACTTCCTGGTCTTTTCTCACAGTTGGTCACAGTGACTAAGCTAAGGTACCTCAACCAAATGGGTTAGGTTAGATTATTGTAATATATTCAATATTTTTAGGTTCACAAAGTAAGAATTATTTGAGGTTCACAAAAAGAGGCGCGATCATTAAATTAGAGTGTTCTATAATATTTTTAGGAGCGCAAAATGGAAATTAGTAGACGTTCGCTTCATACCTTTAAGTCGCAATTGGCTAGTTTTTATTCTTCTTGTTTTTTTCGTGTGGTTAGTGACTAACCTGGTATCAGAGTTTTAAAGCCGTTCAGGGGCCTCTGACTTGGCTTCACATACCGTTGAGAAATATCTCTCATGCATGGCGGTTTCCTCACGATGTTTTCCTTCACCGTTTTTGAAGCAACTAATAATTATACAATACGCACATGAATCCGAAAAGTCAGAGGTGCGTGCCTTGGGTTCAAACTCGAAACCTATGACTTGGCAGTCCGACGGTCACACCACTGGGCTATCACTGCTACTTTTTATTAACGCTAGACGTTGTCCATTTTAATCAACAGTAGATTATATTTAATCGCTATCGACATTTTCATTTACCATTTCCTATTACAGATAATTTCTTAATTCTTTAGATAAAACCTATTAGACATGATTTGATTACGATAGAAATACTACCTGTCTATCGTAATCAAATCATGTCTAATAGGTTGAAGATATAATCTAATGCTCTATTTATTTACAAACAAATAAATACACTGTAGGTGATTATCGGTGATTCAATAACAACATTTTTATAACATATTCAATAACAAAATTTTCGTGAAATATTTTTCTTTGTTTTGTAAGTAGGTATGTATACAGGGTAAGTTTTTAACCTGTGCGGAAACTTAAGCACGTGTCTTTATTCATCATTATGAACAACTTTTACTATGGGACCAACCTGAAATCGCGAAAAATATAAAACAATTGTTCTATACATGCGAACATAAATGTAGGGAACAGCTAATTTTTTTCGAAACGAACATGAAAATAACTATAAAATACAAGAATAAATACATAGATATATACATATATATAGATATAGATATATATATAAACATACACAGGATAAATTTTTTCAGGAGGAATAGCAACCGGTAGGGGAGAAAACGAATCCAGCAAATCAGCGCTGGGATGTTTCTGCCAACTTCTTACGTATTTGCTCACGAGTCTCACTTTAAGAGACAACTGACTGGTTACCGTCCTGATTGTCAGAGGTAGAGCATTCCAAAGAAAGACCGTCTGAACAAAGAAATAAGAGTGAATGAAACCAGAGCAGTGAGAAGGACATCGGGGAAGACGATTGTTGGTGGTGCGAAGATTTTTACTATGCATACAGAGACAGAGCCCTCACCTCCCTACGCTGATGAATGGGTAACCACTTTAAAAGCAATCGGTGCGCGGATACATGGTCATACGTACGAAGCTTGAAAACGAATCGAATGCAATAATCGAGAAGGCGGTCATCACCATAGTCAATTATGGAAAAAATTAGGGACTGTAAAAGCATTGCCTTTATGTGAGATGCGAGAAGATTATTCAATCCTATCTAGCCTTTACGAATCGATGTAAAATTATATCTCGTTCTAAGACGAGAAACTGAGTTTAATATTTAAGTATGACAAGTCTTTAAATTGTTAAAAGTTACGAGATAGTGAGGGTTCATAATGTATTACGAACAGATTACAAAGAAGCCTGTATTGTTCTGAAGACTAACTTCAGTAAACTTTCATGTAGTTGTGGCACACGCTTATCTGCTACATAGAGATAGTTGCATAAGAAATCTAAGTTGATATCGCTTTGTGTTCATTTTTCTCTAATTTATTATTGGCCAGCTACCCGGGGTCCGAAAAAAACAAACAAAGTATTAAATTCTTTTTTCGTAGGACAGATGGTGTTGCCCTCTATAGACTTTTAAATTCCACCGTTTCTTTACATAAGCAGACTTAGCGTGGCCAGACTATATAGATATAGATAATATATAGAGGGTAAGCAAATTGACACCATAGATCAATTTGCCATGGGCACGCTGCAATTGCGGCGATAAGTCCCCTTTGTGAGAGATGCCATGACGTCCTGACGCAGGTCCTCACCGGACACGATTATTTCGGGAAGTGCCTGTTCCGGATAAGGCGGGAGGAAACGCCCGGGTGTCACCATTGTATGGATCGCTCGGAATACACGGTGAAGCATAGGGTAGAGTCTGCTAAGCTTGAGCGGAACATCGCCGTGTCCTCGTGGAAATAATCGGCGGCGGTACCTTGGTAATAAGAAACATTATGGTAATAAGCAACATTAAAGGGGCATCAACGTCGTTTCTGACTAACTCTAGCACCGCGCGCACTCATTGGTTAAATCACATAGCGCGCGCTTCCCCGGATTCCTGTTACATACTTCCGTCCTTTTCACAAATCCAAACGCGGGTCTGCTATTTACAAGTTTATGTAACTGTTACATAAGAGAGGTTATTATAACACGAGTGTTTTAATACTTAGTAAATATGGTGCAAAAATCCAATAAGTATTCTAAGGGGGTAAGCTCCACAGCAGCAACCCATCAACTGTTGCAATGACGTGCCGCCATTTTTCGCCACAGATTGTCTAGAAACAGCGGTTGGGCGAGTCTACTATGTACATTTTTTATTCATTAATTTATTCATAAATATCAGAGTTGACCAGACGCAGAAAAAAATGGTTTTGTTGTTGTAGGTAATAATTTTTGATTTTTCTATATAAGAGCGTTTATACTGAAAGTAATATAAATATTTCACGGCTATTTGCAACGTTGCCCACGTTGCAAATAGCCGTGAAATATTTCGATGGTTTGATTTATTATACCATATTCCCGTACGGAAATAAGAAATATGGCTACCTAGTGAACTAGAATATTACTAATGAATTGCAATTACAAAACTGAATTTGATGTTACAAAGGCTTGTGAAGGCTGAAGTTCAACCGAAATTCAGTTATTTTTGCACCGCGCTTGCTCGAGAGTGATAACGATGTCAACAATTTTCGAGTAACTTGACATTTTTTTTAATGTATGAAGTAAAAATATTTTAAAAATATCGGCGAGGCGGTCTCGCGGACGAAGGGTTATACCATTATCTATAAAAACAGCAAAAAAATCACGTTTGTTGTATGGGAGACCCTTAAATATTTATTTTATCCTGCTGTATATAATAAATATTTAGTATTTGTTGTTAAGCGGCAACAGAAATACATCATCTGTCAAAATTTCAACTGTCTAACTATCACGGTTCATGAGATACAGCCTGGTGACAGACGTCATTTACAACCAAATGACGCCGATTGACTCCTATGCAAATGTCAACAATAATCGCGTAATTTGACATTTTATATGTTTACTTCATACATTTTAAAATATAAATTGTCTAATAATTCTAAAATGGTTGACATTGGCATAGGGGTCATCAGGGGTAATTTGGTTGAAAATGACCTCTCCTACATCCCCTTAACGGATTGCCGACGAATAACCAATAACCCTCTATATCAGTACAAAAACAATAATTTTATAAACACATTGTGCTTATCAAAGAACATTTAGTACTAAAATGAACAAATGTAAGTAATTTTCGTGTCAACGGTCACTGATATCAAATAAAATGTTATCGCTATTTTGGACTCATACGTGAGTCCCGCATTTTGTTTACTAATGCCTAGGTTATGTCATGCCGCTACCACTGATTAAATACATTTCAGAGAAGTTTTATTATCATTTTTAATAAGGGGGAGGTCATTAGTTCGCGCATGCGTGTCAAAAGGTTGCGAGTTCGTTCCTGCCGGATGATCGCGGTTGTCGGTAGTCCATCGTTTGGTACCGTCCCAGACTGCCGCATCTAGTCCCACGGTTCACAGCTCCGCGTAAAAGTTTCCTCTCGTTTAAAAAAGGAATAGTACAAGTTTCGAAAAAGGAACGTTGCTAAAGTTCTCTATGACGTGTATTGTGTAAGTTTCGTTGAGAAATATCAACATGCGGTGGTGTTTAACTGCAGTTTTGTTCGTCAGCTTGTTTTGTTCAGGTATGTAAACTTTTTAGATTGTTGATAAGAAAGTTGGAACTAAGTTATGTCTTAAACTTACAAGTTATATTTAAAAAAAAAAACGTTATCATATTTTTTGTACTTATCAAAATTAATGTGTTATCGGTTTAGTTACTTTCGTACCGTACGTTATAGTTGTTTTGGCAACGAATACGATTGACGTATGGAAAGTATTAAAAAAACCTTGAGTCTGAATTTTTAAATTAATTCTAATTATTAACGCCTTGAGATAATTATATTGGCATTGGCCATTTTGGCCAGACTGCACTGATAAAATTAATAAATGTGACAGAGTAGCTACCTATATACCAAGAGTTATGTAAGTTTCTATAGCTCCTTACTTAGTACTAACTGTACATTATGTAAGTAGGTATGCTGGATATTAAATCCTTCTAGATATCCTGAGATAAAGACGTGATATCCGAACAAACACGTATCTACAGAAGAATCAATATAAAGAAACGTCGTTGTTCAATTACCAGAATCATTCGAGTCACGTATATTTGTGAAGGAAGCCTTCCAATACATCCATCAGATATCATCAAATAATATTCTGAAAGAAATCGTAATATATTTTCATGAATCTTCGATTTTACCTTTTCGATTTCGTTGCTGTTAAACTTTTTTCCCCAATCGTTCAATGACATATTTTATTATCAGATTGAAATTAAACTGAAGTTCATTTTTTTTAATCCCAAAGACTCATTTGACATTTCAAGTGATTGTTTTTTTTTTTTCGATTTGGAGTTTGACATTTGCACCTGTCAATCTAGTCTCTGGGATTAAAAAAAACGAACTGTATTATCAAGTCATTTAGATGTGTAGATGGTGAGACCTTACTACATGTCATGGCAACACAGAATCATGCCGGATGGACTAATTAGACCTGAGTCTCGATATAAAATTTCAGAATGAACTAAGCATAATGTATGACCATTATAATTTAGAAGAGAAACGAGATATATTACACTAAAGTAGATGAAACAAAATCTTTATGTGCGAAGCTGCGTGCCCATGAATAAGATAAAGTGTTACCAGCCAAAACTAATGATTGCCTTGTTCACAAACTAAACTAAAGTAAAAGAAAATAAGTAGGGACATCTTAGGAGTTGTCTGTAGGACCTTAAGAGAAGTGACGTAATAGATTTAAACTAAGTTATAAATGTCATGAGTAATTTATGCCGTGTTCATAGTCTATGCCTCCTGATTTTTCAACTAAATAATTATATGCCTATAAAAGTTTTAGGACAAATAAAATTTACAGCTCTGCTACTGTCACTGTATATATTTTTCCGTTAGACAGAAAAAGATAGACATAGCCTAAATGAAATTAAGCTTGTGCACAAAAAAGTCGGGACCTTGTAATATTTTCTTTCTATTATTTTTTTTACATTAGTTAAAGTGAACATTGATTCAATATTTTACAAAGTAAACACTATCGCAATGGCGTCCGAATATTTCAGAGAAAGAACGAATGAAACCCATGAGCGCATTTAATTGACAGGTCAGCCGGTGTGTCAATTATAGTTCGTTCAACTAATGAGGTTACGCACCAATAAAATTCATGGTGAATGACGAGATGACTCTATATATACGGCATGGTTTTAAAAATCTTTGTCATCATTGCAAATAAAATTGTCATCATGTTTATTTTGCTGCTGAACATTGGGTCTCCAGGTCGGGTAAAGTAGGGTTAAGGGTTTTGTGTCAGGAATTTCTAAGCAACTGACTGGAGTCGTCTGTACCCGGTTGACAACAATAAGTTCGCCCCTATTACATGGGACATAAACACAACTGACGTAATCTATAATAATAATAATTGGGGACGGGACGGTTGACATGTGTCAGGCCACCGTACGGGTGAATCCATCAGACATATTATCTCTGGTTATTCTCGTCTGGCTAACGGCGAATACTTGCACAGGCATAGTGTGACCAGGAGTATTCACCAGCAGCTTGCTTGGAAATATAAACTTGTGGATTCTGAGGTACCATATTACAAGTATGTATCCGACCCAGTTCTCGAAAATTACCATGTCACGTTGTACTGGGATCGGTCTATCATTACTGACAGGACTATTGCTGCGAATAAGTCTGATATAGTGGTGATAGATCGATTAGCGCGCCGTGCAATGATAGTCGATGTTACCATTCCACATGACGAGAACCTCGTAAAAGCTGAGAAAGAGAAACGAATAAAATATCTCAACTTAGCACACAAGGTTGTCGACTTGTGGAATGTGAACTCTATTATTATTGTGCCGAATGCCGTAACGGCCAATGGCCTGATGGCTGAAAGCCTCAACCAACATTTCTCGAGGCTCTCGTTAGGCAGTTGGATCAAGGGTCTGATTCAGAAGACTTCTCGATACGGCTCGCATTGTGAGGAGGATCCTGTCTCTGCAGCCATAACGTAGGTTGGACCCTGCTCCCGACACCAGCGGACATAATTTTTTTAAGTATTTTTAAATGATTTTTTATTCTGTTTATTTTAAGAAATATTTAAAAATGTAAATTTAATAAGAATCTAGATGAATGAACGAAATAAAAATTGTTTTATTGTACAAACAAATTGAAGCCCTGTCTCCTGCGCTAGAGAACAAAACCTGTGTTACAGGAGCCAGTGTCTTTTCCCAATCAGTAGGTTTTGGATTGTATGCAATATAGGGCCATAGGTTTAATTATAATTAGTGACAATACAAATTCAAATAGCAATCTACCCTTCGTACTTATGCACCTGAAAGCAGTGTTAGCCTAGTGGTGTGACCGACTGACTGCCAAGTCATAGTTCTCGAGTTCGAACCCAATTCATGTCCGTATTGTATAATTATCACTTGCTCAAAGAACAGTGAAGGAAAACATCGTGATGAAACCGGCATACTTGCGAGATATTTCTCGACGGCATGTGAAGCCAAGTCAGAGGCCCATGGGTGGCTTTAAAACTCTGACACCAGGTTAGTCACACGAAAAGAAAAATACTCCTCTGTCCGGGCAATACAGCCGTGTTGTTATGGTTGTGTTTTTACGCTGGACCTACGGCCTACGTAAATCCCTTTAATTTTTATCTGTGCTTCGTAGTGGGCGTTGGGTAAATCCGTAACCTCGCTATCTCTTTGGATTGTCCTCAATAAAGTCCGACAAAATAGGATTTTATATTTAGAATTTCTTTGGCCATAAACTTGAGTTGGAACTAAGTTTGTTTATAGTCATTCTGTACTGGAATCAAGTTTAATTTATCTGCATAAAAGGGATTGACTTTAGCTTCATTCTTCCGGTCTGAATATTTTTGCCTTCTGAAAAGACAAGACAATTCGAAATGTATAAATAAGGAATCAGTAATGTGTTAAAACCGCATAACTTGGAGAAGCGTCGTATGTAGTCGCGATCCTCAGCATTGAGGGAACGACGAGGAAGAACGAAACAGTCTCCCCTTAATAGTCAAGACAAGTTAAATGAAAACGGGTCTCCCGAAACATTTCATTAGTGCATTTATGAATAAACCTGCAGTATTCGGGTTTCCATTTCAATAATGGCTTCAAAAGTTTGAGCATACAGTACAGTCATGCCCTAAAGTTACGCAATTAGTGGTATTGACAAAGACCTGTAATGTTAACCGCGCTACTGTGGATACAGCGGCAATTGACGACTAGCCGTGGGTGCAGTCGCCAACAACATCCCACGACATTATCTGCTTAGGCAAAAATTATCGCTATACTTATGGATGGTTACTATTTTTGTTACTGTTGTTCTAGCTAAACAGATGAGGAGCAAGTGGCTAAGTAATAACAGCAGCAAGGGTCTATCCATAAGGTTAAGCTACGCTCACCGGGTTTGATCCGTGGATGTGTGACCATCTTTACATACCGAGACTCCTTCGTGCTTCGGAAAGCACGTTAAGCCGTTGGCCCCGGCTGTCATTCGTGGATCTTTGACCGTCATTACGGGTTGTCAGATGCCTAAAAGCTGACAACCATTCTTACCAAAGGGTAATATCGTTTTACCCAGTTACTGAGTTGTGAAGGTCCAATTTGAAGTCGCTCCATGTAAAATACTGGTATTCAACTGTATTCGGTTAGACTGGCAGCCGACCCCATCTAGTTGAAAAACGGCTAGGCAGATTGATTTTTTTGTTTCTAGCTAAACCCTACGTTTCCAATTTCTGGATTTACTGGGGCGAGATGGTACAACTAAGTTCGTGGAATCGATTTTCTGGTTCGGCAATAACTGGAATCTGGATCAATAATTAAATACTTGACTATCGCTAGCTTTTGTAGTTCTAATTTTAGGAATGTTATTGGCAAGTAACTTCTAGGAAATTCTGAACAGTCGCATCAAAGTCAGGTTTTTGATTCACAGAAATTAGGTTTCCATTTCGAAATTGAACAAAGTACATATAACGATAAACGATAATTTTCAAGTCATAATGTAAAAAGTACCTAATCAAAAATGTTTTTAATCCTGTTAAAGATTACTTCATGATCATGAGATAGAAAAATGCCATTTTTAATAGCACATCCTGATTACACATAATAAACACGTTGGGAGCAACAAAATTTGTAATCAGGTCACCATCAAAGGACATAAAGCGCCTTTAGATCTCGATAAGGACATTTATCACATCATTTTATCACATTTTTGCCGGCTTCAAGGGAATTAACTTGAACATGATATTTCCCCATCAGTCGTAAAATGGGAGTGGTGTTGGCCGAGCCCTAAAGATAATCTGCCATTATTGCCGGGCCGGGTCAACGTAACTTTCCTACCTACATTCCTGATGTAATTGAAGGTTTTATAATCCCTTATTTGCATATTTACGATATTAAAATGGAATATAGGTATCTTTTACGTACAGTATTTAACACAATAGAATTCATTCATTCCTACCCGTTCCTTTCAAAATATCATAACACTAAACTTTCTATACTTATAATAATAAACGTCGAATTTATGTCCCATTTTCTGGACTTCTCCCCCATTCCTTAACAAAGGCTTTAAACCGTTAAATTTTACGGCGGCTGTTTCAATATTTTTACACTTTTCCTACGTTCGATGCACGGTAATCTATGGAATGGGTTGTGGTGCGCGTGCGGCGAACTACGAACAAATTGAATTCATTTCAGTAGCCACACTTCTAATTGGTGACGTGTATTCGACGGGACATGTGTTCACTATCTCTTTGTTTCATTATCAGCGAGAATACGATAAACATGTAGTAAATAACATTCCTACTCAATTTACTATGTCATACTATTTCCTGTAATATTATGATTGCTACTCTGCGGGAAATTCTTTTCCTTAGATATCATATTATTATAAAACAAAGTCCTCCACCGCGTCTGTCTGTCTGGTCACGATAAACTCAAAAACTACCAAACGGATTTACAAACAGTTTTCATCAATGGACGGAGCCATTGGTGAAAACTGTGTTGATTCATGAGGAAGGTTTACGTGTAAATGTATTTGGGTTTTGTGTAAATTGTTGACTGGGAGCTTTACTGGCGTGCGCCACGTAAACCGCAAGAGATACATAAAATTAATGATCTACAGGATTGTATATCTTAATAAGTTCAACAAAAATTTATTAAAAAGTTCCGCGATAGCATTTATGTCTATGTTCTAAGGATGAACCACAGTAACCACTTTTATCTTTCAAAATTTTGTAATAACTGTTAATTTCGAAGTTATTTTGAGCGGTATTGTAATAATCATTACCCAATAAAACATGTTAATTAAATTAGGAATTTAATTTAGATTAAAGTATGCCATCATATTATTTAAATGAATACTTTAAAAGAAAATTATCATAGATTCAAAATTACGCGTAACAAAATAATTATGGTTGACGGTGGCGGGTGCAGCAGTAGAAATCAACGATCTTTTCCTCGGCTATTAGGTATGTAATCCCGGTAGTACGTTCCCGTGAGATATTTTCCGACATCCACGCGGACGAGGCCGCGGACAAAAGCTAGTTATATCTAATTATACTTAGTTGAAACTATGAAGGTACATTTTATGATTGAGTATACAACTTTTGTGGATAATACTCGCTTACACGCTCAGACACAGTCATTTATCTTTTGGTTAGGTGCCCGTTGGGATCCCGCGAGACATATAAAGGATGAAGTCAACAATCAAGTATATTCCTTTCACTTTCCTTTGCTTGTTCGTTTGAGTCATCAATCATGGTGTGATTCATTCATTACGTGTTATACTGCGATCTTGGATCTAAACTCGAGGAAAAATCGTTTATAGTTGATATATTTGGGGCAATTCCCTTGTTTATCGTTACGTGACTCTGAAAGAATATTACCTAACCAACAATCTTATGGTCGGATTAGGAATTCTTAAACGGAGTTTGTCTATTCAATAATGGTATTGGATCGATATCTTGACAAATTGCGTCTCTGAATACTCAATTAATAAGAAAGTTCTTATAGTGAACTGCTGGTCTATTTTGTTTGAAAATGTACAATTTTTATGAGCTGCTCAAGTCACGGCAAGTCAAAATTCAGAAAATGCTGATAAATTGTCCCTATAGGTCATCGGCTGGTTCTCGTAATTGGGTTCCGGGAATCAAATTGATGACAGCCACTGCATGTAAAATTCTGTCAAACCGCATTGTGAACAGAGTGGACGTCAACGCCAAAAATAAAAACCGGCCAAGTGCGTGTCGGACTACGCACAATGAAGGGTTCCGTAGTTGAGATGATTTTATCCCAAATACAAACTTAACATTGTAGTTGAAATACATGTACCCCCATACATTCCAACAGTAAATGTAAAGTACGCACAATTTTTAGAGATTTACCATATTATTTTAAGACCATAGACTTCTTAGGTTTTCCTGTAATCTATGAGTGAAGAACCATTCTCTGTATTTAAAAAAAAAATTAAGGCTTAGTCGTTTCGGAGATAAGGAAGGGGAATGGTCAATTTTCATCTATTTTCTGAAATATCTCTACTTGCATGTATTTATTATAAAATTATAAAAAAAAAAACCTCGCAACAAGCCCTTTCATTTATATGTCACACGATACAGTTTAAAAACTTTTTTTTTAAATTTTCTTATCTGCCCCTAAAAGTGACCCCCATATTCAATATTCATTTATTTACGTTACACGTCCGTGTTTGGGTCACAGAAATACATCACATATGTATTTCTGTGACCCAAACACGGCGCAAATTGGAAATTCGGAGCAAATTGGCTGTGACAGACAGACAGACAGACAGACAGACCGACAGACAGCCCGACAGACAAACACACGAATGATCCTATAAGGGTTCCGTTTTTTCCTTTTGAGGTACGGAACCCAAAAAAGGCTGAGCTGAAATGGATTAGTAGGTATGTTCATTAGAAACAATTTAACAGAGAACAGAGAACCAAGTCGTAGATTTTAGAGGAACGTTTGAAAAAAATAATTTTCATTCCTCATACTCGGAAAGTAGTGTTTGTTTGATCCGAGTAGCGGGTGGAAGACGCTGCTCCCCACCCTTGGACGGGAAAGACTCATAGTTAATGGCTTTCCTCTCTAGGGCGGGAATGAATTTTAAAAATAGAATTATATTTAGTTAGGTAGTCGGTAACGAAAAATTTTACTAAGGGGGAATTTACACTATCATCATATCTATGATCAAAGATATAATGAAATTGTAAAATAGACATTTTTTACACTATCATATTATTTACGAAGCTCACAAATTACACATACTTTGTCTATTTTACAATTTAATTATATCTTTGATCATAGACCTATGATCATTGATATAATAGTGAAATATCGATAAAAAAAGCTGCAGTCTTGGTAGTGTATAAACAGCCAATGTCTCACATAAAGATATTTTGTAAAAACAAAATATCTTTATGTGAGACTACCCGCGGCGGTGACGCGGTGTGTTCCATAATTAAAAATTTAAAAAAAAGACTAATAGGTACCTACTAGAACACTAATATTCTCTGCACTCGGGCGTCTAAATACTTCACATGGGAATTGATTCCTTTCGACTCTTGTGTTATACAAGAGTCGAAAGGAATCAATTCCCATCTACTATTTCAGAATTTTCCATAGTAGTACATCTCACTGAACCAATCTGTTCATTAAACCTTATGCATATATCTATATAATTCAATGAGCTAACTTAATCGACTCAAGTGGATCTGTGGTCCAAGTGGCTATTATGTATATTATTCGAGAATGGCTAAGGAGCGTCACAACAGCGCAGTGTATCAAACAAACGGACACTAATTGGGGTCATTGTATTACTTAGGCCAGCCTTTGAGTGGTGTATATAGGAGAATGGGCATCGAACTATAGGCCCTGAAGCCCAATAGCCATATCTTATGGCTATTGCGCCACGAAAATTCCTCATCTTAGGTGCCAAAGTAGTCACCTATTTAGGTCATTCACTCCAAATTGACTAACAATTGGCAAAACTCGTGTTGGTCGCAAAGGTTTTCCTTGGAGAGCTCTTTCCATTGATGTATATCTTATGGCTAATGGGGCAAGAAAATTCCTTAACTTCGGTACCGAAGTAGTCACATATTTAGGTCATTATTGGCAACAGTCATGTTAGTAGCAAAGGTTCTCTCTCCTCAAAAAGTTTTTTCCATTGGTGCATATCTAACGGCTATTCGGTGCCCAAGTAGTTAAACCTATTTAGGTCATTACCTCCGAACTGACTAGCAATTGACAAAAGTCGTGTTAGTAGGAAAGTTCCCCTTGAAAAGCTCTTTCTTTTGGTATATATCTTAAGGCTATTGCTTCGGGTCAGAATCACCCATTCTCCTATAAAGTCGGTTGTAGCGAATGTTTTCTAACATAATAGTTAGTTGGACAAATTATTTCACAAAGGACTTGGTTGGGCTTGGTCGGTACCTACTGATAATGCTGAGCCAACATTATTTATAATTTTATATTTACTTGTACGAACATTTTTAAAGTTATATTTTTTTCTTTATGTAATTCTTGCCTTAGGGCATACAGCTAATAATTTTACTTTTATACAAAAAGAGATAATTAACCATTGTTACGACCTATTTTTCTTTCCAGCAATATTGTTTAAATTACTGTTAATTTAATAAGGCTGCCTGAGTGCGAAAATATGTTTGTATAATATCATTTTGTATTATATTCACTCCATGTTTCACGAGTGCTTCATACTTTTACTACTCCTTGCTTTATAATAAGTACACATAATCTTCTTGAACAGGTTTCTATGAAATTCCCTTCCCATTTACCTGATGCTACCATATTTTAAAGGAAAATTGAAAGCTTGCTCCCAACAACATTCCCGGAATTTAATTAATTATTAAACTGAGAATCTAGCGTAAATGGGTTTCTTTATTTTAAAGTACTACAGTTTATTATGAGATACTAGGTACTGAACATTTGATAGTTAAGATATATTAAAGCGAAATGTGCAAATATGCATGCTGTGCTGTGGGTCCCCCATAGTACAGCATCATACTAAGTAGAAGCCTTCTTGTCACAGTCATGGCTTGCAGCTGCCAACTATTTCTGTTTTATGCTCGTGATTACTATAGATCTATTTTGTTTAATTTTCTGATAAAATTAATTAATAATTTTACTCTTATCTTTTTGTATGCACGTGTTTCTGTGACAACATAACATGACGCCTTGTTTCCCCGAAGGGTTGGGCAGAGGTGTCCCTGTAGCAGGTTCATCCACATTTCGCCAGTTATTATTTTTTTTTAAATTCCCATGTAATAGGGGCAAGCCTATTGCCATCAACCGGGCACGAATCCAGACTCCAGGCTGCTACTGAGAAATTTCAGATAGAAAAACCCAATAACACTTTGTCCGACCTGGGAATCGAACCCAGGACCTCATGCTCAACAGTAGCGCTTGCGACCACTAGACCAACGAGGCAGTGACAAATAAACCTATTTTGAGTGGCTGTGACAAATCAACCTATTTTGCTTTCTTTCTGTCATCATCGTTCAACTGCACATATTACATATGCACTTTCTTGAAAGCGTAGTAGTTATGGTAGGAATATTAATTGTTCATCAAATTGATACACTACGTCAATTTCCCGTGTTACAAGGCATTTGCTACAACTGTCAAAGAACGGATTTGAATTTAACAGTTGGTAGTTGGTTGGTTGGTTGGTTGGTGATAAAAAATAATTTCCTTGACTTTATTTAGATCAAATATTGTAATCTTTCTAACGAAAGCTTACCTTACCAATATTTACATAGCAACTGAACTAATTCAACAAAACTTTATTAAAATCTCCTCCTAAACCATTCCCCAAATCAAAGAGGAATTAATTTTCACAACAAAAGAAAAGCCATAATGCAAATTTGCTCATTTTCCTACGAAATTTGAATGGGCAAAACACTTTTTAATGGTTAGAAAACGGTTTCTAGTTCCAAAACAATTTGTATTTAATGGTGCGAGTCTAGGAAGGTACCATCGCTTTTCTTTGACCTCAACCATTACCATCTACTGTTATAAACAGGGTTATCGATTATACGTCGGCAATCCGTTAAGATGTCGGAGAGGTCATTTGCAACCAAATTACCCCTGATGAGTATGCCAATGTCAACCATTTTCGATTAATTTGACATTTTATATTTTAGAATGAATGAAATAAAATGTACCCAATAACCTTGATATACAGGGTTAATGGTTTTACGTAACCATTTTCGAGTAAGTGGACATTTTATATTTGAAAATGTATGGAATAAAAATACAAAATGGAACCAATAACCCTGATATACAGGGTTAATGGTTATGCGTCGGCAATCCATTAGAAGGATGTAGGAGAATTTAATAATGAAATATGTAAATGTCAAAAAAAATCGAGTCTTTTGACATTTTTTATTTTTATTTCATACATTTTAAAATGTATAATTACTTGAAAATGGTTGACATTGGAATAGGGGTCATCAGGGGTAATTTGGGTGCAAATGACTTCTCGTACAGCCCCTTAATGGATAGCGGACGTATAACCAATAACCCTGTATATAGCAAGTAACTGACAGTCAGTCACATCTGACAGTACCCAGCAAAGGGAAAAAAAAGAAGTTTGTAGTTATCAAATATTTTCATCAACTAATGTTCATGTTTCGACAGGGAAGTTGAAATAATTCGTTGTACCAGACTCTTCATCACTAACATCTGGTGAGATGAGAAAACTATAATACATACGAACAGAGATACTGAAAAAAAAAACCGGCCAAGTGCGTGTCGGATCACGCTCAATGAAGGGTTCCGTAGTTGGGATAAATTTATACCAAAAACAAACGTAACATTGTAGTTGAAAAACATGTTCTCCCATACGTCACGGTTAATTCTCCAACTGCGAGTTTGTAATCGGATTTCTTTTTTGGTTTTCTTATAAATCTACAAATTAAATGTTTCAAATATTTTCCTTTGCTTCCTGCCATTTCTCATGTTTTTAAAATTCGTGATTCTATGTCAACGGGAAGTACCTTTTAGGTATTGATTTATTTGTGAGTATCAAAATATGTCACATAAATGGCCGTATTTTTTATTGCTTTGACTTATAAACTCGATTTATATAGAGTCCAAGGTATCACATACCTATATATTTGATATTAACTTGATAACTCCACGCGTTCCTGAGAAATAGTGTCTTGACAGATGGATGGACAACGAGTGATCCTATAGGGGTTCCGTTTTTTTTTCCTTTTGAGGCACGGAACCCTAAAAATACTAGAAAGGAACATGAGGAAGTGAGTCAACAAGAACGTCCTGTTTTTCTTTCACTCCTCGCCTGAAAGGAGAAACTTACAACAAATCGACACAAAGTTTGAAGATTAGTCCGCACAAAAAGAAGTTGTAACAATTCCTGCTACTCTATGTAGTGATTACTTAGCACAATCAAACAGCGGAGATTACTCAACTGAAATAAAAGTCCGTAAGTCAAATAATGTATTAGGGGTTGGTTTTATGACTATTGTTTCGGAGTTAAGGGATCATTTTACAGTTTTTGGCAGCGTTCCCCTGTTCCACGGCCCGAAAATTAATGCCATTCCTGCATTTGACAAGTTCCACCATAACTTTGCGTTTTGCCTATATAGCCATTGTGGATTTTAAAATAATTTTAATTTACGCATTGGATTCGGGTTTTTGCGGCGTATTTTCTTTTACCTAGTGTTTTCAGGCCCATTGATTCCATTTTGATGAAAAGAACTAGGTCATGTGTTCATTAAAAAACTTACGGCTTTCGATCGTTTCTTTTTATGGTTCCATACCTAAAGGATGCCAAACAGAACCCTATTACTAAGTTCCGCTGTCCGACCGGCCCGTCCATCTGTCTCACAGCATGCTGTATCTCATGAACCGTAATAGGTAGAGTTGAAATTTTCACAGATTTGTGTATTTCTATTGCCGCTATAACAACAAAAAAATAAATAAATATTTAGTGGACTCAGCGATCATTGTGCCGATAGTCGTGACAGCCAATGGCTTAATCGCCAAGAGCCTCGACCAATACCTAAGGAGGCTCTCGTTAGGCAGCTGGATCAAGGGCTTGAGCGGCACTCCTAGACACGGCTCGCATTGTTAGAAGGTTCTTCTCTCTGGAGCCCTGACGGCCCGGTAACTTGGACCCTGTTCCCGATACCGGTGGGCTACTACTTTTTTTTTATATTTTTAAATGTTTTTATATTCTAATGTTTAAAAATGTAATTTATAACTATTTTAATTAAATAAAGGATATAGTAATTAAAGGGGAACCCCCTTCAATTATTAAATTTTCAAGAAACATATTTTTTCGGCACCTTTTGCTCGATGTAAATACAGTACGGCACCCTTCGTGTGCGAGTCCGACTCGTACTTGGCCGGTGTTTTTTTGACTGAAGTATCGGTTTCTATAGTCCGGTTGGTACTTTAATAAATAGGTACATTTACGCTAAGGATCCAATAATGACTTATTTAGTAGGTAGGTAAGTACAAAACATTATGTAAAGTTTCCGATTTTGATTGTGAACATCTCTAATCTATCTATCTACGGGTTTATATATAAAAGGAAAGGGTGACTGACTGACTGACTGACTGACTGATCTATCAACGCACAGCTCAAACCACTAAACGGATTGGGCTGAAATTTGGCACACAGGTAGATAATATATAATGTAGGCATCCACTAAGAAAGAGTTTTTGGAAATTCGATCTTTAAGGGGGTAAAAAGGGGGGATTTTTTTTGTGTGAAAAATTTTATTCCTTGAGAAACTTGAAACTTGGCACGAATACTTATTTATGTAAATTATAAATTTTGACTTTTTTTGTTTTTCTAAACTATGCCCTTTTTTTTTTTTTGAGGGTGGGAAATCATCAAATAACTTCTCCCGCTCTGGGCGGAGCGGGAGGGCGTGTCAGACTCTTACTGACTAAAACTCACCCGTGTTCCTTCGGTTGCCCTGTTGCCGGGGGCCACGATCTCCCTTTCGGTTTTCTTCGCAACCCCGGCAGGCATCGGCCCTAGTGGACCCCTTCAAATCTGCTGACATTTCTTTGAGGCGCGCGTGGAACACAACGCGCCGTCGACCCGGGCCTGGTCCTTATCGGACGGTGAGCCACCCATTACTCACCGTCCGCAAGCCCGCGCCTACGGTGGCCGGAAATCGCCTCGCGATTCCCGACGCCCTGGGCGTCTCCTCCTGCGGCGGTTAGGGGCATGAGGGCGCGAAATTTGCCTCTCCCTCACGCGTTCCGCCTCCTCCTTCGCGAGCATTACCGCTTCGCAGAAGGAGGTGACGGCCTCCCATTTCCTCTCGCTCCGTACCATGGCCTGAACCAGGGCCGGACGCGAGAGATCACCGCCGCCGATCGCCTCCACGAGGACACGGCGATGCTCCGCCCAAGCTGGGCAGACCTCCACCGTATGCTTCACCGTGTCCTCCGGGCGATCCACACAATGGTGACACCCGGGCGTTTCCTCCCGCCTTATCCTGTGCAGGAACCTCCCGAAACATTCTAAACTATCCCCTAAGGGAGGATTGGGGGTGTCAAAGTTTGTATGGAAGAATTTTAACGTGCGGTCTGTACAATACTTCACTGGGCTGAATAGGGAACGAATGTAGCAGATAGTTACAGATTTCACCTATTAAATGATTATTATCCCGCCATACTTTTATTGAACTAAGAAGTCATTCATGAATTCATTAAGTATATAAAAACGGGTATTTTAGTCAACTTTCAATAAATCAAATATTTTAGCGGTTTGACTACTGCTTTGCAAACCTAAGTTCGATTCCCAACAATTTATATTTTTTGTTCTTCTTTTTTACATTTTTACACTATCCATAGTATCCATACTTATATTATATTGACTTACCTAAACTAAAATTATAAATTCGAAAGTAACTGTCTGTCTGTACCTTACCTTTTCACGGCTAAACCACGAAACGGATTTCGATAAAATTTCGCAAGGAGATAGATGGTAGCCTGTAGAAGGATATAGGGTACTTTTTGTCTCAAAAATAATCCTAGGGGGTGATATAGGGGATGAAAGTTACTATGGGAAACCCAGCATTTCTTAAGTTAGGGATTTCAAATGCTTTTGGTAAGAAATAAATAATTACGCGTTTCAGCGTTTTTGTAAAATCATCCCCCAAAAGGGGTAAAATAGGCGATGATTTTGAAATTAAATTTTTTTTGGGTCTTCTTTTCCAGAGATTTAGGGGTTTGGAAATATAGTCTTAAGTCCTTATCTTGAATTAACATTAAGTCGTCATTACATTAAAATCGGGCCACTTTGTCAAAAGTTATTATAATTTAAAGTCATAAACTAACCTTTCTTACAAGTAGGTATTACGTGGTCAATGGCAGCACTAGAGTAGGTATTATAAATTAAATGGTAATAATAATAGTAAAATGAATAAATAGTATTTTAAGGCATTTATAATCATAAATGAATAAACCGGACTTGCGCCTTGAGGGGTCCGTCTCAAAGCTGTGCTTGCTCGGCTGCCCGAATTTCCAAATCTGGAGGGAAGGGCAAACTTTTAATAGAGTGGAGAGTACCGATTTGAATGAAATACAGACTAAATGCGACTTCAAGACACGGCCTGTGAAATTTTGATCCTAGATTGAAGAACAAACTTTGCAGTTCATATATATTATACCTAGAAATTACCAATTTTCGGGTTTTGCTTTGTACATGACCTTGCTTCTCGCCAAACTTCATACTGCTGGGCCAACGGCAAGTACCAAATAGGCTTTGGTTTATTTGAGAGTGTCAAAATATGCGGCAAAATTGTCGGTTTTTTTTTTATTGCGTTGATTTGGAAGTTTGATTTTCGTTACAGATCTAAGGGACCGTAGATCTAAGGCTAAGCTACGAATTTTAATCGTTTTGGATAATTTTCACCAATCTGTGAACGATACCATTAACTAGAGTCCGCACACTGCTAAAATAAATCGTTTGTGAGTGCGCGTAGAAATTGTTTTCGTTTACGATTTTATTTTGCAATTTAATGATCGCAACGATCAAAATTCATAGTGCGCGCTTAGCCTAAGTTTTTGATATCTATTTCAACTTGATGCCTCCACGCGTTCCTGAGAAAAAGGGTCTTGACAGACAGTCAAGTCATCCTTTAAGAGTTTCCATTTTTCATTTTGAGGTACCTTTTTTTTTTGAGTGTGGGAAATCATCAAATAACTTCTCCCGCTCTGGGCGGAGCGGGAGGGCGTGTCAGACTCTTACTGACTAAAACCCGCCCGTGTTCCTTCGGTTGCCCTGTTGCCGGGGGCCACGATCTCCCTTTCGGTTTTCTTCGCAACCCCGGCAGGCATCGGCCCTAGTGGAGCCCTTCAAATCTGCTGACATCTCTTTGAGGCGCGCGTGGAACACAACGCGCCGTCGACCCAGGCCTGGTCCTTATCGGACGGTGAGCCACCCATTGCTCACCGTCCGCAAGCCCGCGCCTACGGCGCTACGCGCTACGCGCTACGCGCCTCTCGCTCCGTACCATGGCCTGAACCAGGGCCGGACGCGAGAGATCACCGCCGCCGATCGCCTCCACGAGGACACGGCGATGCTCCGCCCAAGCTGGGCAGACCTCCCCCGTATGCTCCACCGTGTCCTCCGGGCGATCCACACAATGGTGACACCTGGGCGTTTCCTCCCGCCTTATCCTGTGCAGGAACCTCCCGAAACAGCCGTGTCCGGTGAGGACCTGCGTCAGGCGGAAGGTGAGGACGCCGTGGCGCCTCTCTAGCCACTCCTCAAAGAGGGGTCTTATCGCCGCAATTGTGGCGTGCCCAGCGCTGGGTTGCGAAATCGCACTCTCCATGACGCCATGAGATCCCGCCGGAGCTCCGTCCGCTGTGCCGCGATTTCTCGCGGCAGCGGAGTTTCGCCTCCACGCGCCACTCCCAAAATTTTGAGGTACCTACGTCTGTTACCTTTCATGGTTATGGCATGAAAGGTAACAGAGGCTGAACAGATTTAGATGAATGGCATGCCGTGAACTGGGTTAGAACATAAATTAATATGATAAGTACTTTGAATCCCGGTAGTACGTTCCTGTGGGATATTTTCCTACATGTACGCGTGCGAAGCCACGGGCAAAAGCTAGTCAAAAATAATTACTTGGCGTTTATTTATTTTACTCGATCTAATATTTTTACTTAGGTAGGTAAACCCCTTCATTTTATTCTAACAGCATATTCTATTGACATTCTAATAAGTTTAAAAAGAACGTCGATTTTTTTTTGCGTTTTTTTACCTCCTTAAGATTTTAACTTTATTCAATTTTTATTTTTTTTGTTGGTTAAAGCGGCCAAAGTAGTAGGTATACACTCTCTGAAAATTCCAAGTGTGCCTATTAAGCTACCTATTGCGGTTCAAAACATAAAGCCCTGTGGCTGTCATAGACGGGCGGACAGCGGACCTTAGTAATAAGGTCCCTTTGGCACTCTTTGGGTACGGTACCCTAAAAAGAGAGACTCGTCATCTTACTCCTAGATAAATCTAAAAACTAACATAAAATATCGCCCGAAACGAGAGCAGATGGAAAACGAATAAGCAATATAAGAATCTAGGAATATAAAATATATTAGGTGCTTATTTCTTATTGCATATCGTAAAAATAGACCCACACTATAAGAGTTAGGTTTAAACTAGCCGGGTAGATACGGTTACCTATATTTTTTTTATCTGTTTCTTAATATCCAGGATAAAAGGACGGTTAAGGGACTTATTAAAACAATTAATTTAGATAACACCCCTTTTCTTATAGAAAATATTTTCGGTCTTTTATTACGCTCTTTTTTCATATTCTCTATTTATTATTTTCTATAACTTTGCTCACTTAGGGAGGTACTACGAGCTGGAAGGTACTTAGACCTGCTTAGGGGTTAGGTTTTGAGAAATCATCTTTCTACACTACAAGGAAAAATCGTGGTCAGTCCAAAAAAATAATAACTTTCATAAATGTTTATGTCTATATATCGCACCCTTAGTAATATAAGGGCACAACTCGAAATATTGAGATTTTGAGTTTTTGTGTTACATGGGCTCAATATCAACTGTTCTACCACTTGGCTTTCACAGAAAGAGAAAAAAGACAATATTAAAGCGAATACTGTAATTGTGTCTCTTTCATACCACCCTCTCCGTGGTAGAACAGTTGATATTGAGCCCATCTAACACAAAACCTCAACTTTGCTCATGCAAACGAACGAGAGTCTCCATCTCGACCTTAAAATTCCCACGATCCACCAATTTTTAAAATGTCTTGCAAAGCGTTTCTTTGATTCCGCGGTCAAACATCGCAACCCTCTGGTTGTCGAGGCCGCCAGTTATGTCCCAAGTAGAATTAGCCGTACCCGCCGTCCTAGGCACATTCTCACCGACCCAGATGCCCCTATAACCGTCCTCCAGGAGAGCAATAGGGCCACAATTACTCTACACAAATACAGACGCCTCCCGTCATTCCGACCTCGCCGTCGAGGTCCTTTGCGATCGCGTCCGCGCCCCCGAGTAAATGATACTCCTCCCCGACCCTTGCTCGAAAACGAGGTGCCAGCAGTGGTTGCAGCTGTGCACGTAGCTTTAAATTCCCCGATTAATAATCATGATCAAAATTTTGACGCCCTAAGCCGAGGCTCGTACCCCACAGGGGGCGCCCTTAGCGAGCGTTCACCTAGCTTTTTAGCTTAGTTTGTATGCCCCTGGCTGGAGGCTTTGAGTGTAGCAGCTTAAGGCAACCACAGGATTGACCGGTTAAATAGTCATGACCTCAGAGGTCATCTATGAGATGCCCTACAGAAAAAAAAAACCTCATTATTTAGTTTTGCCCATATTTTACTGAGAGTGCGATATTATAGATGTATCATTCACGATCTATTATCTCCAAACTAGTTCAGTTTCATTTTGTCCATCTCTTGGTCTATCTACCACGAATTTATATAGCAAGCCGAAACGATACATTATAATAAAGCACATGGTACATGATTTACACGGATACTTGTGCCCAAAAGCCACACGACATGGACGTGAAACAGTGTTCCCTGGTGTGAACGATGCTTTACATCGGCTCTTGTTATGTACGAGGACATGCATTTTATAACTGTGAACATCGTGTATCAAAACTTATAAACTATATAATTTTGTACACGTCTGTTTATGTAGTCACCACCCGGAACTTGCTTATATAAACATGAACGTATATCAGCACAGGTCGATCAACAAGAAGTGCTTACTTACGTTGGCTATTAAAGATAATACTTAAGTTATCAATGCAGTTATAGACATATGTCAAATTATATATTTATTTACGATATGATAATAGAAATGTATTAATAAAATTACAACTAACCATTATACATTTTAACAAAACCAAAAATATAATGTCCTCACCTAAATAAAACTATTAGTAAACTATGCAGTTATAAGATTTAATTGTTTATTTTTCGCATTAATTCTTGAAATTTTATCAATTCTATTTTTGTCTAATTATTTGATCTTTACCTTAAAAAACATGCTAGTCAGCACTTAAAGGAAAATTCACAGTTGTAGCCCGCGAAATTCAAATTTACTTCCGTTTTTTTGCAATTTGCAGGTCAATGTCAGGTTGTATCTTGATCAATATATGATTCACGACTATAACAGATATCTATTAACTTTTCCATAAGAAATTTGTTCTTGTAGAACAAATATAACTTAGAAAGATGTGTTAATGATTCCAATGATCATAATTCTATTAATACATATCTGTTATTTTCGCGAATCATATTATGATCATGATGCAACCTGACACTGACCTGCAAGTTGCAAAAAAACCTAAGATATTTTAATTACGCGGGCTACGACTGCGGATCCACCTTAAGTTAGTAGGTCTTGAGTGTTCATTACTCATTGGGAAGGATGTTCTTAGCCTCGCTATTCAAAAAGGCTCTTAAATACACGTATCAAAAGACTAGTTCGATTCTATGAAAGGATATTGAGAAGAAATGTCTTCACCCTCCAACATTCGAAACTACTGTCATTCGAAGCTTCTGGTAGGTTAGATATTTCTTTAGGCGCGTTGGGCATTTTTGAGATGGGGAAAAAACAATTGAACTTGCGACACCGTTACCGATACTTCATTTTTGTAAACGCGATTGTGCTCTGTATTTCTATTATGTTACGGATCAATATTCTATGCAAGTATTTTCTTGTTCAAGTTTTCACTTCTGTCGGCACTCCCGGAGTACCACGTGGTATTAGGTATCCCACATTTATGCTGAAAAGATTTTTTTTTACAAAAAATTACTCGTCGATTTTGCAATTTTATTGAAACAGACAGCGAGTATTTTTCTGGATTCTATAATTATTATCCTATTACTCTTGGAGGGTGGAGACGAGATTCATACAAAATCCCCCAAAGTCCTCCAGAAAAGACATCAGTCGCAAAGGAAATACAAAAAAAAAATCCTGCTTCAATTTTAAAGTCCAATATTTTATTCAAAAAACCAACTTTAAAGTTCTTTTTCGCGAACTTCTTCAACTCGTTAGTCTCTCCGCTCCTTAAAGACGTAAATAAACAATAAATATAAACCCAATTGTGTCTAAGAGTAAATCCGATAGTCTTGGAACAGATAACCGACCTTTTTCTCGGGAAGAATTATCCGTAAAGAGTTATAGCTCTCTGTGTTTTGTTTATATATTACATTTTACGGGTGAATAAATATAGAAGTAATTGACTATAAGACAAGTAATCATGTTTTCTTGGGAAAGTCTATAGTCATATTTCTGATAATAAGGTTATTTATTGTGTACATGTAATGTGATAAATCTCAAATGTATAGTTAATTGTGTACCTACTATGTATGCGCTGTATTCCTTGCTCTCTGCTGGTCAAAACTTCAAAACCAAAAAAGCCGATCTTGATCTAGTCATCTTTGAACGTTGATAGTACCTCCCTAACAGCGCCTCCTTTAATCGCAAACCCTTCACCGCCTCCGTCTTTTCAAACCCGCTCAAAAAATGCCCCAAAATTTTATGAACCATCAAATAATTTTAATACGATCAAATAAATCTTCGCCATCTATTACCCAAGACTGTTCCTCAACCAGTGATTGGGCAACCTGTGCGTTTCAAAGCTATTAACAAGTCACGTGTCCCTAACGATACTTTAATAAGTTAAGTCATCGCGACTCCGCCCTCGCAGCTTACTAATGAAATTCCCGTCTTACTAACTTTATTACAATGGGTCAAGAGGTTAAATGGCCGATCTTCGGGCTATGCCGGCCGGAATACTCTCGCTTCTATATTCCTTTTAATTATTGCTTTTAGTAGCGTGTTTTTGATCTTTTAAAATGGTGGCGAAAAAGGTTGGGTAACGAAGTTATTTGTAGAGCGCTCCCTTTAATACAGCGCTGGTATGTTGTGCGTGCTGATGATAATTTTTGGGATTATTATTAATTTTTTTCATCAAAAACACGCTTGTTTTTCAGTATTGAAGGTAAACACGTAAACGTACCGTTGAACACTTCATAAAAACCGCAACAAAGCAGCTGTTTATTGATTTAATAAAATTTTAAAGGTATGTTAAGTGTATTTGGACACAATAATTAATATTCGATCGTGTTTTCCAAATGTTGATTACGAACGATCGAAATTATTTTTTTAATATTTATGGAGCCTTACACTAATTTAAAAGTTCAGATTTATTCGTTGAAGGGGTTGAAGAGTATTTTATTAAATGTACCTAGCTAGAAATAAAAGCTGTTTGAAAGTCCAGCGCTACTTCCAAATGAATTCGTCAAACATTTCTGGATCGCTTGGAAGAATTCAAAGTAAAACAGGGAACGTCGCAAACTATTTTAATTGAGAGCTCATATTTCACGAAAGCCGTCAAATTCTGTCAAAAGTACCTTCAGTTGATTGCTATATATTTCCGCGCTTCGATAATTTTAGTAATAGAATTCTTTTATAAGGATCTTGCCCCTTCCATCTTTTCGGGTTTGATGGCAACTTGGTTTTCGCCAGCCATATTGGATTTTCGCTAGCCATAGACATTCCTGACAGCCAGTGACAAAATGCCATTCGACAAATTGGATGCAATCAATTATGTGACTGTCTCGTTGGTCTAGTTGTCTCAAGTGCTACTGTTGGGCATGAAATCCTGGGTTCGATTTCCGGGTCGGACGAAGAGTTATTAGGTTTTTCCATCTGGAATTTCTCAGTAGCAGCCCGGAGTCTAGATTTATGCCCAGTTGATGGCAATAGGCTCGCCCCCATTACATGGGTCTTAAATATAACTGGCGAAATGTGGGTGTCCTTTAAGTACACCTCTGCCTAACCCTTCGGGGAATACAGGCATGATGTTATGATAGGTTATGACAATTAAGTTACACAGAACTTAATAAAAACTGTACTGATATTAGAGAAAAAAAAATTTTTTTTAGTGGGTTATAATATATATTTTTGAAATGTGCTAATTAAGTCCATTCATTTTAAACCCAACATGATATCAGTGAACAAAAAATATTTTTTACTTCATGACTTTGAGTCCTCTAGAGGGCGCCATATTCAATTTAATGTGAAGGACAACGCTCAATTAAAACGCTTCCAACGATACCTCATATGTCAAATTATGATGAGCAGATTAGAAGTTATGAGGGAACAGAAGAACATACATACTTAAATACGAACATCCATACCGATCAAAATCATAACCATCCTTTTTGCTTCGCCGAAGTTGGGTAATAAAAAAAGAAAATCCAATAGCCAGGGTGAATGAAAGTATCAAGACTTATACTAATAGCCTTCAAGAACATTTTTACTCCGTCACTGAAGAAAAGTTGTGTTTTCAACTTTTTAATTCCTTTATACCTACAAAGTTAGTTGGGTACGCCCTCGACAATTTAACTTGGTAGTTCATTGCAAATTACAAGTCACTTTAGACGTATTAATACATAAGTACCGACATCCATAGGTACTTCTAAAAAATGTACTAACATTTTAAATGTGATTGCGTCTCTATCTTTCAGACTTTGTTATCTTTGGACACCTTACCGGATTTCGACGAAATTTGGCACACGGGTAGACCATTAGATACTTTTATCCTGGTATTACGTTCTCCTGGAATAATTATCGAAATCGCGGGCAAAACCGCGGGCAAAAGCTGGCTTTAGAATTACTTTTAGTGTAGCTCATCTCTGATTTTATTGAGACATTTGAGCAAACACCACTATTTCTTTGTTAGAAGGGTTGGGTTTCCGCACTTAGTCCTTCAGGTAGCTCATTGTGCGTGGGTCATGGAAACCATCGGTGGTTATTCCTACCAGCCCACTGGGGACGTTGATTATGTCTCCTGGTCTGTTTAGAACATCTGCGACAGATCTTGGTGACCCGAACGTTTCTGTTCTAATCTGGGTGACGTCTGTGTAATCAGAGAGCACGCGCATCGGTTTCCTCAGCCTCCATACAGAGGACTGTCCGATATGCCTATTGTGTGGAAGTGTTTGTTTAGCGACCAGTGTCCCGTGATGGTTCCCATCACCAGGCGCAAGCCCTTCCTGTTCAGGCGTAATTAACGCCTGTTTACCCTGCCATCTAAGGATGGCATACAGCAAACACCACAATACAATCATGGTTTTGTCTCGGTGGACTACAAAAAAAAACTTGCACGTCACAAAACCACAAGGTCTATTTGTCTATGTGATAGTTAGATATTTTCAACCTTATTGAAGTTTAAATTTACTAGGTCATATTTTCAACGGTGGTAGAGCAATTACGAGGTTGACTTTACATAGTGTCCGACAGCTGCATGTACTAAGTATTATAATTGACTCATGCAATAAAGGGCTAACAAGGTGAAAGCCATCAAGCCGCGCCTTTTTCTTGAATACAAATGTAATAAGTATCATTAAAGTCTGTGTCCCATAGGATCGTTATTACTTACCTTAGCTGAGTAATTAAAATAAGCAGAATAACGTTATTTTTTATCGTCAAAAAGAAAACGGTTTTTTTTAAATGTTGTTGTTTTGCTAGATCAAGCATAAAAACTTTTTATAACAAAAAAACAACTGACTTGTGAAAAAAACACTATATTAGTACAAAGTGAAAAAAATAATTTAATTTCGGAAGTCGCCTTTGGTTTTGTATTTTTGTTTTTTACCTCCGACTTCTGAAATTAATGTTATTTTTCACTTAGTTGTGTTTTTTTTCGGAAGTCTTACTTAACTTCTTCAAACAAGCATCTATTCCAGGTAACTCTTTATTAATATATATTTCAGCAGTAAGCCGACGTTCGCACGAACGTCATAAAATCGGGGCGGGATTTTATCGCGCACTGAATTTTCAACTCTCGGTGTTAAGCCGAGCGTTGAGAATCCAACGCGCTGGGACGAACTCTCGTCCAAGCGCGTTCAAAAAGCACACTGTTGGATTTTCAAGTCTCGGCGCTAAGTAGAGTTGAAAATCCAGTGCACGAATAAAAATCGCCGCGATTTTATTACGTCCGTGCGTACGTCGGCTAACTGGTAACGAATAAATGATCAATGCTGTATAATTAAAAACGACTATTTGGATAAATTTGCAAATAAAATTAGAATCTGGAGTTTTTACAACAAGTTTTAAGTTCTGAAAAACAAGTTGACACTTCTTCAAAAGTGTCAACTTGTTTTTCAGAACTTAAAACTTGTTTTTTCGTGTTTCTTTCTTTAGAACTCTACCAACCAAAAGTTTCAGTTCAAGTGATGTTGCAATTAAGATTTACTTAGGGACATCATTTTTTTTTAATATTTAAGTAAATAATATACTTATTTATTGTTAATTCAAATTAACCACGAAAGCTAGGCTGGTTTCACAGCTGTCCGGGAGCTGCCTGTATGGGCTCCCGGAACGAAGATACACGTGAGGCGCTAGAACACTGTTTCACAGCGACGCGGATTAGTCCGCGTAACACTAGCAACCGTATCGTACTAACTCCCTCGTTCCAGAGCATTGAGGGCGCTACCCGTACAGGTCTCCCGAGTCCGGGCGGCCCGTGCGGGTCTCCCGGATAGCTGTGAAATCAGCCTTAATTAGGTAGCACAGAATTTAAACCATTTACTTTTAGACCTAGTCCAATAAAATAAACTCTATCTCCCTAGTCACCATTTAAAACATATTAAAATAATAATCACGGCAATTTTCTCCTTAGAGTTAGATAGACCCACACTTATCCAGTAAACCATAATGGTCTTTATATCAAATTCCACTTCACCAACCAAAAACATTAAAAACAACCAATTTTCTAAAATAAACAATTTCATACGAACCACCCACACTTGGCTAAAACTTTCTTCAATAAAGTAATAGGAGAGGCCATCTAATCCAATCGCTTATATACTTTTTATGTGAAAAAGGCCTCTGAATCAGTAAACAGACATTTGCTCAACTCGTGGGGGTATTACAAAGAGTTGCGCGTCTCAAACAGCTGTCGCGCGGTCCGTGACGGCAGATGTCACTGCCATCGATTATAAGAAAAACACTGTTTCACGATGATTTACAATTTAACTTTCAAACGTAACGTACGAAATGTATGTAACTCTATTACTTTTTTGCATGTTAAGTTTTTGATTTAAGTTGGAAACGTTTATGATCGGGGTTATCTTTAAAATATTATTTTTAGCGATAAGATCGTCCATTGTGTCCATATGTTATATTTCTACATTAATATCTTAAGGGGGATGCGATAAGGTAGCCTGCAAAATTCAAATTTACTTTCGTTTTTTGCAATTTGCAGGTCAGTATCAGGTTATGTGTTGATTAAAATTTGATTTTCGACCGTATTAAATATGGCTTTGCAGAATTATAGGTAATCATTAGAATTAGCAATACAACTCCTTAAGTTAGCATAATCATCAAATGTCATGAAATAGTCATTCAATAGGATTACATGATCTTAGAGAGTTGTCTTGATGATTTTTATGATTATAATTCTATAAATAAACATTTGATACAGCCGCGAATCATATATTTAGATCAACATACAACATAATACTCTTTTTTTTTGGGTGGGAAATTATCAAATAACTTCTCCCGCTCTGGGCGGAGTGGGAGGGCGTGTCAGACTCTTACTGACTAAAGCCCACCCGTGTTCCTTCAGTTGCCCTGTTGTTGGGGGCCACGATCTCCCTTTCGGTTTTCTTCGCACCCCCGGCAGATACAACATAATACTAACCTGCAAATTGCAAAAAAAGGCAATAATTTGAATTTCGCGGGCTACCTTGACGCTTTCGCCTTAATTCGCATGGTGGACATAATAAAGAGTATTCTATTTTATTTTAGTCTATTCTATAGATGGATTCATAGACCATAATGTATGTTAGTCTATGTTTAATACTTACTCAGCATTAATTTGGATTGTACTACCGAATCCTAAACAGCATTGAAACTTAGTTCTCTTTTGCTTTTTATCTTTACTTGAGTAGACAAGTAGGTACTTACGTCGACTTATTTCCAAAACCAACTCTTAGGCTGCCTGTTTAATGGAGCGGAGCGAGGCAGCGGAGCGGAGAAATGTGCCAATATTAACCAATATGAGCGGAGCTCTGAAGCGGAGTTTAGATTCTATTGGTTAAAATATTGGCACATTTCTCCGCTCCGATGCCTCGCTCCGCTCCAATGGACAGGCAGCTGAAAGTGGACCGTAAAGTGTGTTTTGTAATTTAATTTTTTTAATTATATTTAATTTGCATGTTAGGATGTTATTAATTATTTTATTAAATACTAGATTACAACAGCGGCCTCGCCCGCGTGATATCGTTATAAATTACTAGCTGCATTCCGCGATTTCACCCGCATATATCTCGATCCCGTGGGAATATCGGGATAAAAAGTATCCTATGTAGGAAATTTCATCCAAATCCGTTCAGCGGTTTTAGCATGAAAGCGTAACAAACAAACATACAAAAAATCAAATCTTTTTTTTCTTTGTAATATTAGTTTAGATAGCCTACTCTACTACTTAGTTTAGATTCTATTGGTGAAAGAATTTAAATAATCGGTCCTGCAATTTTTTAGTTTATTCATAACAAATAAAAATACGAACATACAAAAATACAAATCTTAGTGTACATATAACAGAACATTGACTTTTAAAGGGCCGGAACTATCGGTAGCATTTTTTTTAAAGCGGCACTTTGTTAAAATACTTAATAATTCAATTTGAAAAACTGTTAGTAGTTCATCAAAATTATGTTGCGAATCAAATATCATTCATAGCTTGATGAAAACCAACCAGCAGCCTTCCAGAGAATGAACACCATCAGCGCGCCTGTTATTGAAAATAGGTCAGTCAATTTATTTTTTTGTATTCAGTATGTAGAAAGTTATCTGCTATTCTGTTTGATCAATAAATAAAAGGCTTGGTGAAAGGGATTGTTCCGAATCTTTGTTTAAAAATATATAAACAAACACTGCTTTAATGGCTGGGCGTGCCTATCAAGAAAGAAATAAATAAAATACATTTTAAAATAAAGGAGTACGATATTTATACCATGGAAGAAACGAAAATGACGTAATAAGAAAAAAGTCTCTCATTTAGTTTTGAAATAAGAACGGTTAAAACCCCTGTTTAGCCATTAATATTATACTATAGATTAACAATAATTAGATTAAAACCGTTATTTAGCCATTAATATTATACTAAAGATTAACAATTAATATTCTGGGTACAGCAGAAAACTTTTGCAAAAAGCCAAAGCGGATATCTACATTTTTGGTAATTGGTGATATGTCTCCCGCGAAGAACACGAGTCCTTTTTCACCAAGCCGCAACTGTTACTGTACGATCATTAACCCGTTCCGAATGACGTTTTTGTTAGAAGTAGACTTCTTGATGAGTTTGTAAATCTTTTTGCTAAGTTTTTTTCGGAGCCATGGGCTTTTCAATAACACTGCAATATTCAACTTTATCGTCGTAGCTTTGTGGCTCAGATTTGATGCTGACATCTCCCTGATCTTCTTGGTCGACGGGCTCTTGTTTTACTTTGCCCATTTTGGTAAATTAAAAGTACATGATGATGCTAAGTATTGAAAAGTTGTCAATCTAAGCCATCAAAAATAAAGGACTTAATAATGAAAATAAATTCCTGAAATTCACATGAACTATCCCTACACGTAAACAGGAATTTTCAGAATTCATTATGAACAACCAAACTGTGACAATAATATCATTAAAATTAAACGTTTCCACATTGAAAACTAAAAGCGACGACTAACAAACAACAGAATTTGAGAAGTTGGTAACCGACATTTCGCTCGTTTGCCTGTCAAAGCGATCCAAGCATTGTAAATGATTAATGACAATGCTAGGCAACACGCCAAAACTATACAGTTCAAATGTCACTCTGGTTTGGATACGACATATAAACTGAAATGTTGTTCAATTGTATGTCCCTTACTAGAATTACTAAAATATTCTGGTTACTAAATACTCTCGCAAGCAGGCGCGACGCGACAGCGGTAATGCTTGTTCTGCCGTGAAGTTTTCTTAGAAATTGTTTTAGTAGAGTCATGTTGCGCCTGATTGCGGGAGCCCTAATGCCACAACATTTGTTATTTTGTAGGTTTGTTTGATTCGAAGGTTCCGTCTAATTATTCTGTAAAAATCTCACATTGAAAACTTAGATGAAGTGAGCTGTCATTCCACGATGCTAGGGATTGACTCACCTCACTTTACCTAAGTTTTCACGGTGTTTTTTTTTTTACAGAATAGATAAAACACAACGTTTCTCTGTTTGAATATCCGTCAAGCAGAGTGCGATTAACGTGAGATTTGTTTTTTATATATAAACATGTTTTTTTTAATAAGTTTTTATATTACTACTAGCTGCATCCCGCGGTTTCACCTGCATAAGTCTCGATCCCGTGGGAGTAACGGGATAACAGTATAGTGAAATTTTATTTTATGTAATATGGGTTTTGCTTGAATTAAATGAATTTTATTTTATTTATAAGGGCTAGCTAGTGTTCTATTCTTATTGAGTGAGATTCATCGAAGTTATTTTTTTTTAAATAATTATGTAAGTATTCACTTTAGCAAAATTTTAATGTCCTATTACCTAGGTGGGTTACATAATATAGGTAGGTAGGTGTCACATTTCTGGAACAGTTGGCAAATAAAGCTTTTTTTTTCTTATTTCTAGGCAAAACAAACAGCAAATAATTATATTGTATTCAAAAAATTGGAAGATTAATAAACAATAAATCTTCGAATACAATAATACCACCTAGTTCTTAGTAGTTTCTGATACATTATTATTAAGGACCTAAACAAGACAAACATCCGCTTACAGTATGTGTTATACTGACATTGAAACTGTATTTTTTGTCTGAGAAAAAATGATAATTAAAATGAGATAAAACTGACAACAATTATAAGAGATTATCAGCGCCCCGCGGTTTCACCCGCATAAGCCTCGATCCCGTGGGAATATCGGGATGAAAAGCATCCTATGTGTTAATCCAGGTTATAAACTATCTATGTGCAAAATTTCATTAAAATCCGTTTGGTATTTTTCGCGCAAAAGAGTAACAAACATCCATTCATAGATCCTCAGAAACTTTGGCGTTTATAATATTCATTAATAATTATAATTATTTATAATAAAAATACAATTTAGATTTTTGAAGAGTGTGATATTTTTTTTGATCCTACTAATTCTTCTTCCTACAATATATATTTAGAAAATATTAAAAAAAATATCCTTAGTAAGTACAATTCAACGACGGGTGTAATATCTAAGATGTTGGCGTTGGCAACCTACATTTACAAGCCAAGTCTTAGTTCTCAAAGCTCCGGTACACACAAGGAGCTTTGTTTCATCTGTAGAGGGACATGATACGTTCAGATGTCCACACATTTCTGAATATCCAGAGGTTTGTTTGTAGTTCAGATAGGTACATTTCCTAGAAACAGAGATACTAATCTATTTTCAATCTTATTCGGTACACGGTCAAAGGAAGATAAGTTATTTGAATGGATTTCAAGATAGTTGATATATTTCTAAGTATTTAATGAACTGTTTTCAGCAGCTTTGTTCGCATATAAACTTGAAACCCTCATTATTGCCACTCAAAATGTTAGTTAGTAATTTAATTTAGTACTTAGAATAAAAGTTAGTTGTGTTTTATATTTGTACTAGCTGTTTCCCGTGACTGCTTCTGTAATCGAGGATGAAAAGTAGCTTATGTCCTTTTCCAGGTCAAGGACTACCTCTGTGCCAAATATCATCCAAATCCGTTCAGCCGTTTTAGCGTGAAAGCGTAAAAAGCAAGCAAACTCACTTTCGCATTTATAATATTAGTTAGGATTAGGCCTGACCCAACAGACGTTGTCCTTTTTTTTGGGTTGGGAATTTGTCAAAAATAAAAAGTACTTACGTATTTTCTGAAGAAGTTGTCAGTTGGGCAATTAGTTTCAAAACTGCGATGTATATGTACATGAATTCAACAAAGTAGTTATAAAGAACCAATATGTGCTCAGAAAACTGTTCAATTAAATACATAATGAAGGATTTGTACTGAAGAAATCCAAAGAATAATTTATTAAAATTAGGTATAATATAACAGTACTTTCATCTTTGTTGATACTCTTTCCATTATCTTAAAAACGTGATATTCTTCCTACTTGAATCAGTTTTCCATTATTAAGTTCAGCGATAAGATTAAAAAATAATATTGCCTTTCACGAATAGCTTGATACTTCAATTTCATTGGACCTTTCTGTGTTTTTAATTATATTTAAATTTTTGAACGATAAATAGAATTTGATAACCAAGCTTATTACAATCTTGTTATTTGATTTTTGTTATTCAATTATGTTTTAAAAAACAATGGAGGTACATCTACATTATTTTCAATTATATTTTACTCATTTTTTTCAGTAAATAAGTTTTACTGAAAATATGAGAAAATAAAATAGATATTAATCGCAAATACTGTTTTTTTTTAATCAATAATAGATCATTTGGTAAATAGCTATTGGTTACTTTTTAACACCTATAAATCACGGGGTCATCTTGGTCACTGACCTTTGAAGTGTAACTAATTTGGTCTATTGTGATCCAGAACAATACCAGAGGTGATATAAAAATAAGTGTTACGCATTCTAAAAGCATTGGAGTTTGCCATTGTCTAGGAGGTACAGTTAATCTGTCTATTTAATTCTCAGTCCTAACATTTGCAGTAGGTAGCTTTATTTACGTGCCTAGGAAATAAATACGTCTTGCTGACACTTTACAGGCAAGTGAGTCTTTGTCATTTTCCATGGAACTATAATATCAAACAAGAAAATTCATGATTTAATTTTTAACTAACGTAAATTGAAATTACAAATTGCATTTTGCGGCAATTGTAAATTGTCTTTGGTCTCTGGCCCTGACGTCAAGCAATAGACACAATTTTTCGAACTTTTGTTGTATTTGAATATTGAATACGAGGATTTTGGCTAATTTGTAGATGTGACTAAAAGTATATATATATTTTTGTTATGTGCGTTTAATTTGTCTAGAATAAACAATTTTTCTTTCTTTCTTTTCTTTGTAACACATTTTTCTATATAAATACAGTTTAGGTAGGCCCATTATAATGCTCGCGAAGGAGGAGGCGAAACGCGTGAGGGAGAGGCAAATTTCGCGCCCTTACGCCCCTAACCGCCGCAGAGGAAGCGCCCTGGGCGTCGGGAGTCGTAGGCCGATTCCCGGCCACCGTAGGCGCAGGCTTGCAGACGGTGAGCAATGGGTAGCTCGCCGTCCGATAAGGACCAGGCCCGGGTCGACGGCGCGTTGTGTTCCACTCGCGCCTCAAAGAGATGTCAGCAGAATTGATGGGGTCCCGGTCTGTCGGGGTCACGAAGAAAATCGAAAGGGAGATCGCGGCCCCCAGCAACAGGGCAACCGAAGGAACACGGGTGGGTTTTAGTCAGTAAGAGTCTGATACACCCTCCCGCTCCGCCCAGAGCGGGAGAAGTTATTTGATAATTTCTTAAATTTAAAAGGTAGGCCCATTATGGAAAAGAAAAAAGAACTTGCTTACGTGTAAACCCTAAGAAATGAACCCACCTTCATGATAATAAAAAACAATATTGACCTATTAGGATAATCCATTATCAACTATTATTTGCTCGTAAAAAATCTATCATCCAAGTCATCCATCCATTTCAAAATTAATGCTCCCCGTATTGCATGTTTCCCGGGTCTCATTATAACTCACGCAATGTAGTTGCTAAACAAAAGTGTCATGGCGGCATGTGCTTACTTCCAATATTAGTTTTGGTTAGTTTTATGGCTAAGTATTTACCTTCGTATGCTGGTTATTTGAAAGTTATAACCATTTCCATTAACATTTTAAGTAGGTTGGTACGTTATTACGAGCATATTTTTTGCGAAAAATATTTTTCGGAATAGATTTCGGCTGAATACCTAATGATGTGAATTAAAAATTATCATCTGTAATAGATGAAATTTTTATTTTAGTAATAACAGACATTTTTTTTAAAGGATCTTAAATATGAAGAAAAACATATACAGGGTGGCATAGACATCGACGTGAAACTGTAACCATGAATTTAGCAAATGATTCTAGACCCCTTAAAAAGTAGAAATTTTTAACCACTTATCAAAAAAAAAAAAAACTGTTTCATAGAAAAGTGCCTACCTACGGCTACGGTCGAAATGTATGAAATAGGTAATTTATTAATTAATGTTTTAATTAGCTGCGCCCCGTGGTTTTACCCGCATAAGTCTCGATCCCGTCGGAATATTGGGATAAAATGTATCCTATGTCCTAACCAGGTCATGGTCTACCCATGTGCCAAATTTCATTGACACCCGTTCAGCCGTTTCAGCATGAAAGCGTAACAAACAAAAAACAAACTCATTTTCGCAATTATAATATTCGTAGTAGGATAACCGACGAACAATTTCAACGCAGGGGGTTTTTAAATCATGTTCTGAATCCATGGTAACTAGTTGCGCGTCAATGTCCCTGCCACCCTGTATATTGTATATTAAAATAAATAATCGTTATTTTACAGAGATATTGGTAAATAGGCCCTGGTTATTAAAATAATGATGTAGTAGGTAGTTCAACATTTAGTAAAATTCTGTCTCAACCAAAAGGTGATGATGCGAAGAGTCTGTTCAGGTTTATGGCCCAAATGTAATCCATAGCAGTGTATTTTGTTATTATTTGTTTTAGGGTATGATGGGACCGTCATACGCATTGCGGTTATAAAAGTCCTAAATTAAAATAGAATAAATAAAAAAATAAATAAAAAAACGATGAAGTTATTTATAAGATATTGTATCTTTGATTGGTTATCAGATCGTTATTAGTGTACAAATTGATGTCGCTAATGTATCCCCTTACCATCTCCTACGGCTCTCTGGGGAAAAGATGGCTTGTTATCTATTTTGAGACTAATAATCTGGGTACAAAAACTGAATATTATTTGAATTATTATTGAGCTAATCTTTAATAATAGAATACGTACCATTGGGGTAACGCATATCTAAGCACTTTGAAAACAAAATCCCGTGCACACAACCCTTTCTTTTTATAGGTAAGCGTTACAATAGCGGCCGAGCGCTACAAGCAAGAATAGTCCTTACAGTGTACAGATATGCGTTTCTTCGATAGTACCTACTATAACAAATATGTGAAATGTAATACATTTAGGTAATTTGCGTTCGCAATTTATTTAAACAGCCAAACATATAAACAAACACGAGTTTTAGAAAAAACAACTGTAACGCCTACACATAAGGTTCAGT
This sequence comes from Omphaloscelis lunosa, assembly GCA_916610215.1. Taxonomy (NCBI): domain Eukaryota; kingdom Metazoa; phylum Arthropoda; class Insecta; order Lepidoptera; family Noctuidae; genus Omphaloscelis; species Omphaloscelis lunosa. Next base: position 9,467,086 of record OU744247.1, read on the forward strand.
TTACGCTACAACTTCATATTCTTTTATGACTTTTTCAATAGTACTAGTCAGTCTAAAATCAACTTTATTAACAGTAGTATAAAGTTGATGTTTTTTAAGTGGAAAAACTTCAATTAGAAACAAGGTTATAAATATACTGTTACACAAAAGGATACATATTTTTTTCATAATTGAAGTGTTCTAACAAGAAAAAAGTAATTTTCCAATCTGTTATTAGGTTTTGGCTTATTATTTTTTTTAGTACCTGGTCGACCGAGCTCTGCTTGGGTGAAAATAGATAAACATATCGTCCAGGTATACCAACGTTGTATCACATTCCCGAGACTGTAAAAATAGAGAAAAAGAATTTCCCAGGTATGAGACCTGGCTAGATCGATTTTTCGCCCCCTCCCCCCTTTTTTTTGGTTGGGAAATTATCAAATAACTTCTCCCGCTCTGGTTGGAGCGAGAGAGTGTATCAGACTCTTACTGACTAAAACCCACCCGTGTTCCTTCAGTTGCCAATATTGTCAGGGGCCACGGTAACCCTAACCCTTTCGGACAATAACCGCAACCTCGGGAGGTATTTTTTTTTAAACCCACTTATTGCACCTTTCATCGAAATCGAATCGCCGTTTTCGAGAACATGATTACAAATATATGTATATACAAATATTGCTCATTTAATAATGTAGGATTATGCTTGATGTTTCAAAAAAACATTTATAGTACATTTAACAAATTAAATTACAATAAATAGCACCAACTTTGTATGATTTTCAAAGCGATATTGATAGAAAAACATTCGAATTATTTCATTTACCCACTCGTACTAAACAATTGAATGTGTGTCGAAACAAAAATTGGCGGAAATGTACGCAATTCATCCATAAATCAAGTGAGAAACACATTTTCTTTTTTCCGGTTGTAGGCAAAGGCACACTTAGTAGAATGCCAACATATCATTCAATGAACTTTTTGGGCGCCTCTACGATATCATGATTTATTTGTATTTACTATTTATATTATTGACGCAATTATGATATTATGATTTTTTGACAGTAAAAAAATGCCTTTTAACCTGTTTCACTAGTCTACAAATTTCTAAAAAAGGTTATTTACTATTTTGAATCGACTCTTTTAAGATGCATTTTAACTATACACTTTAAATTAGTAGGTAGAGGGGAGGAGCTCTCGGCTAAGTAATAAAAACTGCACGGTTCGATCCATCAGGTTAAGCTACGCTTGCTGAGGTTAGACTGTAGATGGGTGACCATCTTAACATACGTAGACTTCTCCGTGCCTCGGAAAGCCCGCTAAGCCGTTATTGGAGTGGATCTTTGACAGTCATTACGGGTCGTCAGAAGCCCGAAAGTCTGATAACCGGGCTTACCAAGGGGTATCGTATTACCCAAGATACTGGGTTGTGGGGGTCAGATAGGCAGTCGCTCCATGTAAAATACGGTATTCAGCTGCATCCAGTTAGACTGGAAGCCGACCCCAACATAGTTAAGAAAAGGCTAGGCAGATTGATTGACTTTAAATTAGTAGATATCTTTTCAAATCACGCTTCCATACAAATGTATATTTGGCAAAACTATTTTCAAAAGAAAACAGAGGTAGAGAAACTTTCAAGGACCTTCTGAAACTTAAGTATAGCAATAAAATGGACGCGAAAATAGAAAAACATGTTATAAGTGATTTATATGTTTGTTTACCAGACCGTCTTGTGATGGTTTATTTGTGTAAGGTTCACATTTATTACAGCAGCTTTATGGGACTCCGTAATAACTTAAGTTTTTTTCGTACCTATGTACGTACTGCCTCGTTGGTCTAGTGGTCGCAAAGCGCTATCGCTGAGTATGAGGTTCTGGGTGTGATTCCCGGGTCGGGCAAAGTGTTATTCGGTTTTTTCATCTGGAATTTCTCAGTAGCAGCCCGGAGTCTGGATTTGTGCCCGGTTGATGGCAATAGGTTCGCCCCCTATTACATGGGACTTAAATTACATCACTGGCGAAATGTGGGTGTGCTATTGGTACACCTCTGCCTAACCCTTCGGGGAATACAGGCATGGTGTTATGTTATGTGTTATGTGTACGCGCCTACCAAACAAGTATTATTTCGGCGATATTTCTATATATTCTTTACTTCCGTCAGCAGCTTCACTCTCGTGATATCTTTATGAATTATAGCTTATGTAACTCAGTGATAATACAGCATTTTAGTGGAGAAAGAATTCTAAAAATTGGTCCAGCAGTTTTTAAGTTTATTCATGATAAACAAACATACAAATAATCAAATATTTTCTCTGCATTTACAATATTAGTACAGAAAAAGACACAATAATATCGACGTGGATCGCATAGTTTTCCATCAGAAGGACATTAGGTCTTCCCTTAAAAATGGTATTTTCAAGCCATTAATTCTGGAAGTCAGATCACTGTCACTTCGTGTGTAAATGGACTTGATCTTAACCCAACAGACTGGACTAAAAGATGATGACTAAAATAACTATCCATTAACTTTAGTCTAAAACCCAGCATGCAATATACAGCAATACCCAAAATAACCAGTTGAATAAAATAAGGCAGCGGTAAAGGATAAGGTGGTAGGAAACGCCCGGGTGTCACAATTGTGTGGATCGCCCAAAGGACACGGTGGAGCATACGGTGGAGGTCTGCCCGGCTTGGGCGGAGCATGGCCGTGTTCTTGTGGAGGCGATCTGCAGCGGTGATCTCTCGCGTCCGGCCCTGGTTCAGACCGTGGTACGGAGCGAGAGGAAATGGGAGGCCATCACCTCCTTCTGCGAAGCGGTAATGCTCGCAAAGGAGGAGGCGGAACGCGTGAGGGAGAGGCAAATTTCATGCCCTAACGCCCCTAACCGCCGCAGGAGGAGACGCCCTATGCGTCGGGAATCGCAGGCCAATATCCGGCCACTGTAGGCGCGGGCTTGCAGACGGTGAGCAATGGGTAGCTCGCCGGCCGATAAGGACCAGGCCCAGGTCGACGGCGCGTTGTTCCACGCGCGCCTAAAAGAGATGTCAGCAGAATTGACGGGGTCCGTTAGGGCCGATGTCGGGGGTGCGAAGAAAACCGAATGGGAGACCGTGGCCCCCGGCAACAGGGCAACCGAAGGAACACGGGTGGGTTTTAGTCAGTAAGAGTCTGACACGCCCTCCTGCTCCGCCCAGAGCGGGAGAAGTTATTTGATAATTTCCCACCCAAAAAAAAAAGCATGCAATATACAGCAAAACCCAAAATAACCAGCTGTGTAAAATACTACTTACAAAAAGTTACTTACCGGTTCTACGTATTTATTTATTTACATAACTACCGTTCATCAAGAGAAAGCTCACTACCTGAAAGGCAAATTCATTCATTATACAAGATACCAGTTTCGTCTACAAACATCAAAATACAATTTTCAAGCTCCAATCAACCCTTGCCTTGCCGCGTTGCTTCTGATACGATGCAAGGCTCTTCCAGACCCAAGGACGTACGTTAGAGCGCTTTGCATACCAAGCCACATTTAGTGCAGCGTAATAACCGGGTCTTACAACAATTAATTTAATTAATCTGATTGCTTTGCACGGGAACAGCTCGTCACGTTTCTATTATTTCGTTGGTATTTTGGCTTGCTGTGGAATAGAGGAGCTGTAATTTGAAGTCTTCTTAGCATTTTGAGTGTGTGAAATAATTTTAAAAGAATAAGATTTTTTTTTTCGGAAATTATTTCTTTAACAACACTGTATTAATGATACCAGCCTATTACTGTCCCATTGTAGGGCAAAAGCCTAGCTCTTATCATACAGAGAAGGCACGAGTATACTGTATTATAAATGTAAAACACACGAAATAACACTGTAATATTTACATTAAATTATTTTTCTAATTTTTGCTCTCCCAGAACCGTATGTGCAACGTACAATATTTTCCTTATTTTGGCACAATACGTGTTATTCAAAGGCCGTATCACAGTATTAGGATTCAAACAAGCTCGTGAAATGGTGCGTGATGCGTAACACACATCTGTTAAACCTGGTTGCACAGAAGGCATTCGATTCGGTCCGCACGGCATAAGAAATGTAATGCCGTGACGCTTGATATATTACGCATCTCTATTGTGGGATGTGAGTTTTGAATTAATGTATAGTTTCTACGTTTAGAATGGAATAGAATATTTTTATTTCAGACGGAGTCCATAGGATTAATAACAATTTTACTTAACATCTAGTGTTAGTCGGTACAACTCAGATTATTTTAAAAAATCACCTTGGACATTATTGACATCGGGAATGATTTCCTCACGATGTTTTTTCTATTAACCTTAAATTTAATATACGTCTGCAAACTATTCATATGAGAGAACTGAAATACGTGTTTTAAAAAAATGGATGTATGAAAGGGTAGTCAGAAACTGAACAGTAATGACAGCGCGTCAGACAAACTAAGTGTCACGATTCTTGGAGGTTATTTAAATTAGCAGAATTTCTCTCATTCTTTAATGGAAACCCCACAATAATGATAAAGTAAAACGCACGTAAAAACTAAAAGAATCCCATTTTTATTGCCCTCAAAGCCACTGAGCCCACTTTTATCAAATAGAAAAGCTTTGACTAAATGCAAACTTCAGCTGTGGCGAAGAAGAGAGCGCTCTTAAAACTCGAAAGTTTATATTACAACTTAACCTTCCCGACCTGTATAAAGGTTTCAAAACTTATCCAATAAGACCCTACAACTTGCTACCCTCGCCTTATACTTTTCTAGTTTTATTTAAGAAATGGTTAGAAAATCGACGCTTAAGCTATTTTAGAACCATCGGCTATCCAATAGAAACTATCCATTTTTATGTGAAAATTTTTATTAGGTTTTAGTAACGCTGCTAGAGATGAGAAAGTCTAGTCGTTCAGTTTAGTAGATTATGAAAGCTTAGACCACTCTCACTTTATTGCCAATAAAATGTATTTATTTTGTTTCGTTATAGTCTTTATTATATTTCCACTTTTAAAATGAATTACAGTTCCGCTTTCATAAAAACTGAAACGAAATCGAGCGTTTACTGAAATTTTACATCCATCTACGTAAATGTTTTAAAATTGGCTTTAATTTATTACTCAAGCGCTTTTGACCATAGTCAACGCCATTTTTCTGCGGTATTTTCAATGTATGATTAATGGTTTATGAACTCAATGTAAAAAGCCAGAAAAAACATAATATTTTCTTTTTTGTGAGAATAATTCTGGATATCTACTTACTAGGGCATTCACTAGTTATTTATTTATTTATTTATTTACAACAATCTTACCTACCCTATCATTACAGATCTATGATCCAATGCGATAGAGTGGCCTTACTAACTAAATCCTAAATCTACATCTTATACCTAGTTAAAAAATATCTTAATCTAAATAACTTATTACATATAGTGTAACTTTTGCGAATTCACTCAAGTTGCACTACAATATAGTTCCTCTTGTTTGTCTGCCATATTGGCAAAGACCCGGCAGCCGACTGTGACAGGTTTTAAGACCGGCCAGTTATTTAATATTTCAAATTGTTAATTAAAACAAATGAAAAGCAGAAAATTCGTTGTTTTTTTTTAAACAACGAACGTATCCTTCTAAAAAAAAGTAAAACCACGTGCGATAACAAAGTGGAACACGTTCCCTCCTAAAAAAATATTCCATGGCTCGCGAGTACATGCAGATGAGAAGGTCCCTCACAAATTACGTAATTAATCGTGAAAGCGAATACGTCCACGAAGCTTTTATGTACCAAGAAGTTCCTAACAAAGAACTCAGCTCCAAATAAAATACGACTTTTAGTTGTCAGCTCAGGATGTTGGAAAAAACTTCACAAAATTAGAAAACGAGAATTTGATGTATCTGGATGTTGGATAACTTCACCCTACAGGTTTGATCTAATGAAAACGGAACTATGACGTCTTATTTTTTAATTTTTTTTTTGTCTCTATACTCTAACTAATATTATAAATGTGAAAGTGAATTGTTTGTTACGCGTTCACGCTACAACGGCTAAACGGATTTGGATGAAATTTAGCACATGTATAGACCGTGGGCGTACCCAGCATTTTTACATGGGTGGGGCTGAAGTAAATAAACTCAATAAGTATTAGGAAATTCTCTCGATAAAACTCTATAACTACGCATGCGTGCTCGATTCATCGATACTGCATTGCTTCACGCGGTAATCAAAATGTTACTAAATGAATGATTAATTTTATTGGGTACAATTTTTTTTTGCTTTGAGTCAGGGACCAGGGTGGGGCCGATGCCCCACCTTGCCCCACCATGGGTACGCCTATGGGGTAGACCATAACCTGGGTTAGATAGTTAAGCACATAGGATACTTTTATCCCAGTAGTACATTTCCGTGGTGTAATTTCGGACCTCCACGCGAGCGATTCCGTGAACAAACCCTAGTACATACTCGATAATTGGTGAAAATGAACATGAAATTGCTTACATAACTGCATCATGTTTAAAAAAGGAAAATACGACCATATGACGCGGTTTTGAGAGTGGTACAGACACTAATTAGCGTGCTCCTGGGTTTTACAGATTGGTACACTGATTGGTACTAATTCATGCCTTAATTGGACCAACTGTCAGAAGACAGTCACGTTTTCGTATCCTACCTAATGTGGTAGGGATACTAGAATGAATTGATTGTAAGAAGAATAACCTAGTAATTGAATAGATAGGTGTAGAATACTCCTTAATAAGTACACCATAAAAATTACAGTTCAAATGTACCAGATAGTCAGTGTTGTACCGTTTATATATACATTAAATAGATACATAAATAAAGGATAATACTTGAGCTTTGTAGGCAATTGATAAATGTGATCTTATTTGCGCATGCCAAATAAAAATCTTGTTGTATAAAATATATATTATTGATATTAATGATTAACAAATATGATGTCATTTTTGTACCATCTGAATCTTAAAATCAACATCACGAAAGCAGTGTAAAAACAGAAGTCAACAATGCAAAAACGAAGGATAGGTAATAAGAATCCTTAGAAGATAATATACACGGTATCTACAACGCACTTCATAATGCAGGATTATGCATGAGCACACGATACGGCAGTTGTAGGCTTCACACCAATGACTGTAATATTAGCCACCACAGAAGTTTACGAGATTCTGGGATTAAAGCCAGACAAGAGATAGACACAAGAAAACCGACATCAGGGAAAGAATAAAAACAATTGAAAATGAATACTGCGTTGCGAAGAAGTCGGAAAGGGATATCGTGGCCCCCAGCAACATGTTTTAATCAGTAAGAGTTTGACATGCCCTCCCGCTTCACCCAGAGCGAGAGAAGATATTTGATAATTTTCCACCCAAAAAAAGGGGAAAGAAAAAAACAATCGAAAATTAATAATTTTACTATGTCCGAAACAGACGCCTCAAAGAATCTCCGATTAAGAACCACATAAAGGTTTCTGTAAGGGTCAAATAGCCAAAAAAGTATCTACACATGTAAAAAGTTGAGCTGGATGGTGCTGATCCACGCGTCATGTTCGTGAACGGGCGCCGTCAGTTGAAACTGGTCATCTCTTATCTGCCAGGGCTTATTTTTAATCTTATATTTTCAATTGCTTTTGATTATTTTTTGTACATTGTTCTCACATATAGAAGCAACAGGATTGACAACCCAGGATTTTGTAATATCTATATTTAAAAGAGTGTCCTTGGAGTTTCTTGCCCGTTCTTCTCCATAGAGATCTACGTTTTGGAATGGGCAATTAGCTTCAACTTTCTGACTAACTGACCGACTCTTTGACAGTTCAAAAGTGCCTGTAAATGGTTTAATTGAAATAAATGCTTTGAGTTTGAGTTTGAAAAAAATATCAAAATTATCTAAAGAATTTTCCAGAAAGCATGAAAATTCTGCCGAAGAATTTCTGACACAGTTAGCTTTTTATATTAAGTACTAATAACGTCAGTATTTTGGCCTGCGTTCTTAAAAACATAAGAACTCTTGCCAAATTCGTAAACAAATTCCATGGGATGTATAGCAGGTCATCTGGGCTCGTATCGATCCTGGCACTGACGTCACGGGCGACGGCATGTCGCGACTTAGCGTCGCCGACGCACCCCACCAGATAGGGGATGAATCCTTCGACCTCAATCCAGTACATTTATATTGCCAGAAGGCTGTTGTTTGCAAAGGTAATAATCGCGAAACTACATGTTTTTATGCGGTTTTAAAAATTATATTTGTTGTCTTTTTCTCTCTGGTCTATTTTTGGTTAATACTTTGGGAAAGACGAGGTTTTATTAAACATCTCCTATAATATCTTCTCTAAATATTATCATTATAAACTAGCTGCGCCCCGCGGTTTCACCCGCATTAGTCTCGATTCTCTGGGAATTTCGGGATAAAAAGTATCCTATGTCCTTCTCCGGGTCATGGTTTACTCATTTGCCAAATTTCATCCAAATCCGTTCAGCCGTTTTAGCGTGATGCCGTGACTAAGGGAAATAGGGATTCATTTTTATATATATAGATTACAACCGCTTTTCGTGTCTGTCCACACTGTTCCACATTGTTCTTATAAACTACGCAACGAAACAGAACATATTTTACTAACTTAGACAATATATTCCGAAAGAATTGTGTGTAATGCATTAATATTAAACTCGTATACCTAAAGGCTGTATCAGAAAGGTGTGATCAAATTTAAGGGTGTAGGTAATACAATTCATCAAACTGAACAACTTTCTTCACGGGACCAACATCGAAATCGCAAAAGAAATTATCAACTATCTCATACAAAACTTCATTATCTACTCGACGCAATGTATGAGATGGCTGATTATTTTTTCGGGATTACAATGTTGGTCCTATGGAGAGCGTTGTTCAGTATGATGTCTGTATTAACCACATCCATGTATACAAGTTTAATATTAATGAATTACACATAATCCTTACTGAATATATTCTCTAGTAAATCTCATCTTTCTAATACAGCCTGTTTATTAAAGAATATCTTTATGTTTATCAAGTGGTAAAAACCAGAAGGTTTTAGATATTGACTGAGTTAAAAGCTTCAGAAATTTTATAGCGTCTTTTATTTCTAAGTAGACTAGAGTGGGAGTGAGTAAACCTTATTTTCCAACAATAATTAAGTTACCTACCAGTATTATCTGATACATTCTGGTTATTATTTCCATGAACAGAAATAACCGCCAGGGAATACGTCGATGAGTCGCTAGATTTATTCGATGCTCGCAAATAATTTATTACGATTAATTAGATAGATAATGAGGACGGAGTAAATGTGATCACATAATACGGTCCGAATTAAAGAATTATCCACTAACATGGAAATACAACAGATATTTGTTACAAAACATGAGCAAATATCACGATAAAATTTGAACAGAAAAATTGTGTAAGGACAGCCGAATCTTTTTTTATTGCACAATAAAATCTCCTCAAGGAAAAGCAACTTCAACTTCCGATTGATGTACGCACTTCAAAAGTTTGAATCTTTTGTCGACTGTACCTTTATAAATAACGTCAAAATGTGAGGTTAGTCAGCAAATCAAACTGTCAAACTGTCTCGCGGGTATCCTTCGCCTGTCGGACCTTGAATATACGAACAGTCCCTGGTTCCCTGCTCCAGTGACCTCGGCGACTTTCACTGTGACGTCACGGGTTAGGCGCCTGGTTGTCGCGACCGGGAGACGCCAGACCAACACCTATAAAATGTTCGATCGCGAATTCTTCGGAAGGTTCAGAGTTCATCTTAATTTCTTACTTCAAACGTGAGGCACACAGAACTATTTGAAGTTTTTTCTGCTTTTTATTTTTGTGTGAATATTGTGTGCCTGAACCTTAACCTGTGTCAAATAAAATAATTTTCTTTCTTTCAATTTTGGAACGCAGTGGTTTTTGGAATAATTTCTTACAAATAATAATAAATTCTGTTGTAGTTCCCACACATGCTCTACAAAAGCATGCTAATTTGGAGCAGACACCACTTAGTAACGTACAATCAATACATAGCTTATATACAAGGTTCTAAGGACAAGGGCTCCTCCAAGGTACAAGGCTTCAGAGTCAATTTGAAGGTCACAACGTTATAACTTTTGTAATATAAATGGTATTCCACATACCTAATAATAATCGGTATCTAGGCCGGACAGGTACCACTTGCTCTGTTTATCGAAATATACAAAATATATATTCGGGCACATCATCCAACCATCCTAACATCTTTCTAATTAATCATTATTAGGTAAATAATAAAAGCAATAAGAGTTCTTTTGATCCAATTATTATTTATCCTCGTTGAATCAGATGGGATATACAAAATATACAAGTGATTCATATTGTTTTTCTTCAAAGTGCGTCACCATGGTTATATTAGATGAATTTATAAGGTGACTCATAGATGGCCATACTAAAAAGATGGTTCAAGCCCCTAATCGATACCTACATAATCTAAAGATTTGATGATCTAGATGAAATAAATTAAAAAAAACGAATACCAAATTTAAAAGGGCTAGACGATCCTGCAAAAAAAATAGAAGTGTTCTTACCTTTCCAATTTACAATTTATATTCACTACATGACTTTCTGTTTTATCAAACATGAATTGAGACCAAAGACAGACGTGTGAATAACGTTACATCTGAAAATACGACGGTATACACCGAACAATGTCGTATATGAGCGTACGAGTTACAGCGTATTGCTACTAACGATGCATCTTCATAATAGAGCCATGAAGGGAGTATTCTAAGGAATGCCTGAGTGGTACTTGAGATGTTATGTACTTCAGAAGTAATATGCAGAGTTGCAAACATTCTGCCCTGTATCATGAAGCTTGAAGAACATGTTTAAATTCGCTGTAAAATGTATTATTAAGGGCCCAGATTAGTGTAATGCGTCTTATACTTATCGCAAATAGCAATGATTTATGAAAATGCGCGAGTACCCAATGCAACTTACATAATGATAAAGGTTTTCTTTTAGAAGCGTAAATAACGCGTCGCAAATCGTCAGTCTATGAAAAAAAAAAATAGTTTTGGCACATACTTATATGAAAAGCACAAAATAATTACTATCGGAAATATGACTTTAAATATGACAATATGCCAATTGGTCTTTTTTTTTTGGGTGGGAAATTATCAAATAACTTCTCCCGCTATGGGCGGAACAGGAGGACGTGTCAGAATGTTACTGACTAAAACCCACCCTTGCCATGTTGCCGGGGGCCACGGTATCCCATTCGGGCTTCCCCGCAACCCCTGCAGGCATCGGCCCTAACGGACTCCGTCAGTTCTGCTGACATCTCTTTGAGACGCGCGTGGAACACAACGCGCCGTCGGCCCGGGCCTGGTTCTTATCGGACGGCGAGCTACCCATTGTTCACCGTCCGCAAGCCCGCGCCTATGGTGGCCGGGAATCGGCCTACGACTCCTGATGCCCAAAGCGTCTCCTGCGGCGGTTAGCAATAGGATCTGTCCTCCAATTGAATGATTGAATCAAATATGACTGGTGTTACTGAAGGCATTGTTTAAATCGGCTTAGCCCAGTTTGATCGATTTATTGGGGTTTTCGTCCTTTACGGTAGCCATGGAAACTACCGTAGATAAAGCCGGAACCACACTGCTTTACAAAGGACATCAATACACGAAACAATTTTGTCAATTACGGTGCCAACAAAATCCAATTTAATACCCGTATTTAGTAACTAAACCTTTAATATAGGAATAGATTTGTAGCCGAATTTCACGCAATCAGTAGGTATAGGCAAACACTACGTCAGTTTTAATCACTATAAATCATCTAAAAGCGTATTTTAATTACGTCATATGTTGACAGCGACGATGCGCCAGCGTAGCATGCAAATGTTATGCAAAATTCCTCTAATATGCATTCAGTTAATGAGTTCGTTTTATGTAATAGTAGAGATTTATATCGGGCACTACACTGTAATTGTATACGCGGTAATGCAGTTTACGAGCCAGAGAATGTAGGGTAGTAACTACTTTTTCGTGTGGTTAGTGACTAACCTGGTGGCAGTATTTATGCCACCCATGTCCCTCTAACTTGGCTTCACATTCATGCCGTCGAGAAATATTTCTCAGACATGCCGGTTTCAGCACGATGTTTTCCTTCACCGCTTTTGAAGCAAGTGATAATTATACAATACGCACATGAACCCGAGAAGTCAGAGGTGCGTGCCTTGAGTTCGAACTAGAGACGTACTTGGCAGTCCGACGGTCATACCACTAGGCTTTCATTGCTATGGCAGTAACTGATGGATGATAGGTGTATTTACAGTCGGAAAACAAATAAAATCTAGAAACGTAACACCCATTCAAACGCTATGGAAAGTAAATGTTGACGTCACCAATCCGACTGTCAAGTGCGAACATTTATTAAGGCAATATACATTGATGATTCATATGTTAAGTTAGAAGTTGGTTCAGAAAAATAAAGGAGAGTTCTATTAAGATTTTTGCGAACAACTCGAGCGATCATTATATATATGGTCCTCACATGATCTGACCAAGATTATGTCTGGACTTTAAAAGAGACTGTGAGTTCTGAGTTGGTTCCGGTCTTTCTTCGAACTCATCTAGTTTAAAAACATTATTTATTTTTGACGTGTAAAAGTGTTTGTACAAACCTACTTACAGAAATAAAATCATTTATTTTTTTATCATTAAACTTCAGCCATCTTTTAAAATCGCAAGAAACAAACTTACAATAAATTTATAGGTATATTTTGATATATATTACCTCCAAATAATTGATTCAATCTTACTTTATTAAATGAAAGTCATTGTGATCATAGCTTTTTGTAATCCGTATGTTGATAAACTTCCTTTATTAAACATCGTTCCTCTACTATAAATGGAAAGCTATCTATATGAAAATTTATATGTACTTTGAATTTTATAACAATGACGGTTGGATAAACTGGATAGACATTTAGTTCTGCTGACAGATTATAATTGAGTGAATCGCAGCTTTGTTCCTATGAGCATATGAATAATAACTATAATCTAATCTCTATTCAACCATTTCATAGCGTAGGTATTTATTTATAATAACGCGGTCTCATGTGGTATAAACAGGCATGATGCCTGAGTCAAAAAAAAAAAAAATTAGTTCATCAGTTAGATAATAAAAAAATATTAGACACGTTTTTTTTTTCTTCGTCATATTAACGAAAAATGACTTAGATAAAACACATTAAAGTTGGGGAGTGGGGCGCTAAGTAACAAGTAATTATAAAATCTACATACTCGTCACGTCATGGCACATTTTAACTCAATGTATTCCCGTAATCTTTCGATAGCGTAAAAAAAGAAAAAATATTTCTCCAATATTTTTTAATAATCTACAAGACGGACAAAAAATTTTTTTTTAGTCATCATCCCTGTTGTTGACTGGACAAGTCCACTCAAACCTGTGTGGTTCTTTCCTCAAATGACCATTTTACGCTTCTGCATGGTCCTCATGTGGCCTGACCAAGATTATGTCTGGACTTTTAAAGAGACGTTTCGATCTTTCTTCTCAGAAACGTCAAATAGGAAACACTCAATTCAGCTCACTATAAAACAAAAGGTATTTTTAAAAAATAAAAGAGTTTTTTTAACCAATTTACCAGAAAAAATATCATAAATCATTAATTTTTTACTATTCATTGAAACCTAGATGTGTAAATCCTACTTTAATTATATCATAAACGCGAAAGTTTGTGAGGATAGATGGTTGGATATTAGTTTGTTATTCTTTCACGCAAAAACTACTGAACGGATTGGGATGAAATTTGGCACACAGATATTTTATATACTTGATTAATTCATAAAATACTTTTTATCCCGATATTCCCACGGGATCGAGACTTATGTGGGTGAAACTGCGAGGCGCTGCTAGTCTATCATAAATATGTCTATAATTTATTCATGACTTAATTTACTGTGGCGGGTGCTAACATGAAAATATGTAAAATACGTTTCTTTATTCCCGTATATAAATAGGTATTGGATTGTGAATTTGTAATGCGTAGGCTTCATATCAAATTAAACTTTCAGTGTAAATAATGTCAATTTATGAATACAGGGTGTTAAAGTAATTGCGTGCCATAGCTTAGGGGTAGGTTCAGAATCGATAAAGGAAGCCAGAAAAAAAAAAAAAAAAAAAAAAAAAAAAAAAAAAAAAAATTGTTTAACTGCTTTTTACCTACTATCTAACACGTTGTCATTTTGTCCTTCACTTCTCGCATCCGAATACTAAGGGCCGGCGCATTATTTACTAATGAATTTTTTTTTTTTTTGGGTTGGAAATCAAGTTGCGCCCCTACCGCTACGATGGTACGTAAATTACGATTCCAATTTTCCCTTCGTACTTTAACGGGCTGATTTCATTTTAAAATACAAGAGAGTTTTAATTTTGAAGGAGATAAGCACGCTAAAGTAGGAAGAAGAAATACTTGGAATTGTACGTACCTACCTAGTTACCTATCCTTCACCCGGCGTTATCGAAGTGTTCGGGCGTAGGTATTTCATTGCGTTCGATAGTATGTAGGTAACTCTAGGAAATTATTAATTAGCATTTAAACAAAATAAAAACATTATTATCGCATCGCCGTACAAAAAAAAAGTTCGGTTTTGTCGTGGAAAATTCGAATTGTAATTTACATACCGCCGTTGTAGCGTTAGTTCGATTCGCGTCCGATAGTAGGTAAGTAATTAAAGCATTTAAACAAATAAAATAATTTTATTTCTAAACGATTGCTATTTTAAGTTAGTAGGTGCTAATACAGGGAGGGACATCGACGCGCAAACGTCGTGAAAAGGTTACACCTTATGTCATAAATAAAATTACGAAAGTCATACTAACTACCTAACCTACACACACACACACACACACAAGTATGGAAAGTAAGTAAGGAAGCCAGGAAAAAAAAAATCCGCATTTTTTTTTTACTGTAAACTGTATAAAATCATTATTCTATCTAGACCAATGAGATTTTTAATTAAAAAATAGTAAATTCACTTGTTTCACTTAAAATAGCAAAAATAAAACTCGAAAGGGCTACCTGATCAGCTGTTTTGCTAAGTTCATTTGCGAGGTCAACACTGGTTTAGTCTTACGGATGTCCGGTGCCCTATTCGCTTTCAAATGCCGACAAACGGACCGCGGTGGCGAGCGGTCTCGTAAGAAGCTAAGCGACATATCCCAATGAATCTAACAGACGCGTCACATGAGGCATTTTAATCATGATCTACATAAATGAAGGACCCATTTACTACTTTTATTTTAGATTCACTATGGGGGATAGTTATTTTTCTAAAGCTACATCGATTTAAATAAAGAAGATTTAAAAAATACGTGTAGAAGTGTATTGATAGTCACGTGATTTTTCGATTTTTTTTTATTATCAACATTCATTTTAGTTTTGAATGTAATTCAACAATGTAATTTACTGTTTTCTAAAAAAAATACATCCATTTTCGCAATTAATTTCGTGAGTAGGTAATTAGGTACAACTAAATGTATTTGTACAGTCTATCATTTTGTTGATCTGTGCTCGGTGTAGCACTGTAGGCACAGAATAACTAACTGTAGGCAGCAAATGCGGCAAATTGAAAGAAAGATCAGCAAAGTACATTTCTTTTGCATTTCGCCGATTTTATCGGATTTTTGCCAGTTCCTAGATTTCGTTGATCGCAAACGGGCGTGCTGTTTATCGAAAATTTGTGATCTTAGCGTAGTTTTTAAAATCAAAAGTAATTTTCTCTGTGTGTGTGTTTGTGAGTGACGTTCAAAATGCCTTCCAGACCTGAACAATTCTTCAGTGCCCGCGAATACGGGAATACACTCATGATGTGGAGAGATATCCCGAAGATAGCCACCCACGAAATTCTCGTGTAATTAATAACACGAGCGTTCTAACGTGTCTTGGACAATCCTACAGCGCGACAGTGCTGGCAGGCTCGTTAGACCGAGTGTTGCGAACCACATACTGAGTGTCGTGCGGCAGAACCGGCGACTGGGAATACGCACGGCAGCTCGCATAGTTCGTGACTGTTACAGGTGCCAAGTCTCACGCTGGACTGTCCTTAGGGTTTTACGCAGAGATTTGCAGCGAGCGTACCGATTTCATAAGGTGCAGGCGTTACTGCCCGCAGACAGAGTTCGTCGTTTCTCGTACTGCCGGTGGCTGCAACGAAAGCACGTCGCAATGCCTACGTTTGCTGCTAATGTGATTTAGACGGATGAGTCTACATTTAGTCGCAACGGAATGTGGAACAGTGTTTGGGGTTACGTCAAGGATAAGGTATTTGTGACCGAGTGCGATACTGCAGCAGAAATTAGAGATCATAACGTATTGTGAATGTGTTTGCGACGCTGTGTGAGGAGTGTGTCCAGGATCCCACTTTTTTGGCCCGTATCCACGCTAAAACTCTGCGCTGCGCTCAGATCTGCGAGCGAATTGGTGGCGGCCACTTCGAACCCTATCTCATTAGGAATGAGCGAGATTAAGGTAAGTTCATTAATTGAACATCACTGGATCGCTAAAATTTTATCAAGCATCTTTTTTGTTATCAATCCTCATTGGTATCGCTAATTTGTGGGAATAAGCTTATTGTTAGTTTTATTTCCGTAGCGGGTACTTAATAATTAACTACCATCGGTTATCAAGACTAACTAAACATGATCTTTTGTGTTAGGTACCTATCAGTGTTGACGTTCACGTTCGTCCGGCAGCGGCGGCGATGGCGCCGCGGGCGGCCGCGCCTCATACTTGTGTGTGTGTGTGTGTGTGTGTAGGTTAGGTAGTTAGTATGACTTTCGTAATTTTATTTATGACATAAGGTGTAACCTTTTCACGACGTTTGCGCGTCGATGTCCCTCCCTGTATTAGCACCTACTAACTTAAAATAGCAATAGTTTAGAAATAAAATTATTTTATTTGTTTAAATGCTTTAATTACTTACCTACTATCGGACGCGAATCGAACTAACGCTACAACGGCGGTATGTAAATTACAATTCGAATTTTCCACGACAAAACCGAACTTTTTTTTTGTACGGCGATGCGATAATAATGTTTTTATTTTGTTTAAATGCTAATTAATAATTTCCTAGAGTTACCTACATACTATCGAACGCAATGAAATACCTACGCCCGAACACTTCGATAACGCCGGGTGAAGGATAGGTAACTAGGTAGGTACGTACAATTCCAAGTATTTCTTCTTCCTACTTTAGCGTGCTTATCTCCTTCAAAATTAAAACTCTCTTGTATTTTAAAATGAAATCAGCCCGTTAAAGTACGAAGGGAAAATTGGAATCGTAATTTACGTACCATCGTAGCGGTAGGGGCGCAACTTGATTTCCCACCCAAAAAAAAAAAAATTCATTAGCAAATAATGCGCCGGCCCTTAGTATTCGGATGCGAGAAGTGAAGGACAAAATGACAACGTGTTAGATAGTAGGTAAAAAGCAGTTAAACAATTTTTTTTTTTTTTTTTTTTTTTTTTTTTTTTTCTGGCTTCCTTTATCGATTCTGAACCTACCCCTAAGCTATGGCACGCAATTACTTTAACACCCTGTATAAAAAATCTATAAAAGTTATATTTTCAGTTTTTCCTAACAAAAAATAAGATAAACAGGACCATAAAAGCTGCGTATGATGGAAAAACGATGTGTAAGTAACAACGTTCAAAACAATATAGGTATAGCAAATACCAATTCTTTCGGCGAACTGATGATTATGGCAATTGCAATAGGAACAGTCAGAACCACAAAGATGGTGTATACATCTATGGACAAGGAACCATTTTACTGTCTACAATCAAAACATAGAATACAATTTATATTTCTAAACCCATCTATCTATACCTATGATCAAAACAATAATCACAGTGAAAGTTCCAGAACAAGGTAAACAAGAATGACAACGTCATACGACTTATATTGAATGACACGTCTTTTGCTTCGTTTAATAGAATAACAAGAATTTTATTTTTGTCCTTTTCATTTCAAGCATGACGTCACTGATGTGACATTTGTTTTTTATTTGAAATACAAATAGGTAAATCATAGTAATAGTAATTTATTTTCAAAACTTCAGTACACATTACATCAATGAGGTCTCGACCCCTGAATTAGGACCCACTGTATGACAGGGGTCGAGGTTTCTCCAGTTAAATGGACCAATATGAGAAGGCTTAGACTAAAATATAATATCAAAATCATGAACGTGCATTACGAATGTTGCTTAGGCTTTTTAAGTTCGACACTCACCGGATATTCGCATGTAATAAACATAACATGATTTCGCACCTTTAGAATTATAGAGACCTAATTCGAAATTTGAAGATTTCAACTTTGACTCATAAAATTACCTTGCACGACCATCTTCATCGAATCTTAATAAAACATATTAAGTTAGGATTATCTGACAAGACTGACATTTAAGTCTCTGTTTTATTAAGTTTCGATGAAGATGTCGTGCAAGGTAATTTTATGAGCCAAAGTTGAAAATTAAATCTTCAAATTTCGAATTAGGTCTCTATAATTCTAAAGGTGCGATTTGATATCGAGCATTGTGTTACAATAAAATGGTTCCTTGTCCGTGTATACATCTTTGTGGGGCTGACTGTGTCTATTGCCATAATCATAATCACCAGTTCGCCGAAAGAATTGGTGTTTGCTGTACCTATATGGTTTTGAACATTGTTACTCACATATCATTTTTCTATCCTAAGGCTATACATCTGTATGAAAGGTGTGAGCTTATTTACTTAAGGCTGTGGTTACAGACTATCAAACTGCCTCCCCGACCCTTGCTCGAAAACGAGGTGCAAGCAGTTGTTGCAGCTGAGCACGTAGCTTTAAATACCCCGCCTAATAATCATGATGATAACCAAATTTTGATCCAGCCTGTCCCCTCTTGCTGTCCTCCCCCCAGCGACGCCCTAAGCCGAGGTTCGTACGACACAAGACCCCCTGTGGGGTAGGGCCCTTAGCGAGCGTTCGCCTAGTTTTAATTTAGAATAGTTTTACTTGCTCCTGGCTGGAGGCTCTAAGTGTAGTAGCTTAAGGCACCCACAGGAAAGTCCGGTTAAGCAGCCAAGACCGTAGTGGTCAAAACTGCGAGTTGCTATTAAAAAAAAAAAAAAACTGTCAAGCTGAAATGCTTTCTCCATAGGACCAACATCATAATCGCGAAAATATAATCAGCCGTCCCATACATTTGGTTCGAGTTGGGTATTGAATACAACTGAAGAGGTCCACTAGGGCCGATGCCTGCCGGGGTTGCGGGGTTGGCCGAAAGGGTAACCGTGGCCCCTGGCAACATACAGGCAACTGAAGGAACACGGATGGGTTTAAGTCAGTAAGAGTCTGACACGCCCTCCCGCTCCGCCCAGAACTGGAAAAATTATTTGATAATTCCCCAACCAAAAAAAAAAATATTGAAGAAGAAGAATAAAGTTTATTTGGACACAGTTCGTGAAACACAAAATACAAATAATGAAATAAAAGGTGAAAATAATGTTTTAACAACAATAGTGTGTGCCTCACGGCTGCGCCAAAAAGGTTCATTCTAAAATTAATGCCAGACAGATGCTGTCTGACGCTGATTTTCTAGGGACAAGTGACGGGCAGTACAAACAGCTTCAACATTCTTAATACTAATAAGTTGTTTTAATACTTATATGTACTAATACTTAGATGTATTGGATTTTTGTACAGGACAGTTGATAATTGAGTTGACACCTTTCTGATACATGCTGTATAGCCGTCTTCTATCCTATTCTATTAAAGGAGCAATATTTAATATATACATTTGTATATATATATATGTTTGTACTCACGTTGAAAAAAAAATATAAATATTAAAAAAAAAAAAACAAAAACTCAAACGTTCTGTGAAACGGCT
This sequence comes from Omphaloscelis lunosa, assembly GCA_916610215.1. Taxonomy (NCBI): domain Eukaryota; kingdom Metazoa; phylum Arthropoda; class Insecta; order Lepidoptera; family Noctuidae; genus Omphaloscelis; species Omphaloscelis lunosa. The sequence continues at coordinate 9,487,024 of OU744247.1, forward strand.
CTGTAGGGGCGCTGACGCAGTCGTTTTATATTCCTCGCATGCGCAGCGCCCGGCGAAGCCAGTTCGCCCGAAACCGCTATCCGCTATACACGCGCCGCAAATACAACCCTGTAATATCAACTCTAGTAAAGACTGATATAGCGTACAACATCTATTATTTCTCTCCGCACACACTACCCTGGAACACACACAAAATTGGTGACCCCGACGTGATCCTAAAGTGTGTGCGTTGATCGAGAACTGGCAACTCATCCTAACATCCACGCGGTATAGTGTGAAAACCCACAGTGCTTATTGAAAAAAAAAGTCGCAAAGTTACTCTCAGTTTACAGAGAGTCGGATGAATGTCAAATCAAAAAGCTTGTTTGCGGAATGGAGCTGGGAGACCAGCAGCCATCACACCTTCTTCGAAAAATGAGGGAGCTAGCCAGGGGAAGGGTGACAGACGAAACACTCCGGGTGATGTGGAAGAACCAACTACCACCGTCTATACGCAGCATTTTGGCAGTATCCGACGAGGCAAACTTAGAAAAATTGGCGTCGATCGCAGACAATGTAGCAGAAAACGCAACTCCGGTCCACAGTGTCGCTAGTGTAAAAGAAGCGTCAAGCCCATCGAAAAAGGATGACGCAGTGATAGCCGAAATAAGACAACTTGGTGACAGATTACGCAGGCTCGAGAGTACACCCCGAGGTCGTTCGCGAAACTTTAGATCTAGAAGAAGCAGATCCAGGTCGGGATCGAACTCCAGGTCTACCAAGGCGATGACAAGTGATGACCCCAACTGGTTGTGCCGGTACCACTTCCGATTCCGTAACAAGGCGACGAGGTGTGAACATCCGTGCAATTGGAAGAAGTCGAAGCCAGCGGAAAACTAGTGTCGGTGCAGTCAGCGACGGGTGGCTGCGACCGCGTGCACGGAAATCACCGTCTAAGCGTCCGGGACAAGAACTCAGGTTTGAACTTTTTAGTAGATAGTGGTGCAAATGTGTCAGTTCTACCTCGCAGAGTGGTTTTCAAGAAAAATAACGCACAAAGTGCCGGGTATAAATTATATGCTGCGAACGGAACCGAAATAACCACGTACGGTACACACATGTTAGAACTAGACCTAAATCTTAGACGAGCGTTCCGTTGGTTATTTACGATAGCGGACGTACAGCAACCAATATTAGGTGCTGACTTCTTAGCTAAATATAATTTACTAATTGACTTGAACGGACGAAGGCTAGTCGACCAGGCAACAAATTTAGGCGCGAGAGGAAACCTCTCTGACTCGACTGAGCCCACGGTTAAAACCATTGTTGATGACTGCCCCTATCATGAGTTATTATGTAAGTTCCCCGAGGTAACTAAACCAGTTTCATATAAAGAGACACCTAGACATAGCGTTCGTCATTTTATAGAAACAACAGGTACCCCGGTGCACGCACGAGCGAGACAGCTACCACCGGACAGGTACGTAAAAGCAAAAAACGAATTTAGGGTCATGCAAGAGCTGGGGATCTGCAGGCCGAGCCACAGCGCTTGGGCAAGTCCTCTGCACGTGGTACCCAAGAAAGACGGCAATATTAGGCCATGCGGAGACTACAGACGTTTAAATGCGATCACCAAACCGGATCGCTACCCTGTACCTCGTCTTCATGATTTTACATATATGTTGGCTAATAAGAAAATATTCTCAAAGTTAGATATTAACCGAGCATATAATTGTATACCTGTCGCGGAAAATGACATTGAAAAAACTGCTGTCATAACACCTTTTGGCTTATTTGAATTTATGCGCATGCCATTCGGATTACGTAATGCGGCACAAACGTTTCAACGTTTCATGCACCACACGGTATTGCAAGGTTTGAATTTCCTATTCAACTATGTAGATGACGTCATCATAGCATCAGATAACGAAGTAGAGCACAAACAACACTTAGAAAAAGTTTTCGAAAGATTCAATGAATACGGCATAACTATAAATTTTTCCAAATGTAGCTTCGGTAAACAGAAATTAGAATTTTTAGGATATGAAGTGTCAACAGAGGGAATTAGACCTCTAGAAGATAAGGTAAAAGCCATTGCAGACTTCCCAAAACCGGAAACAGTTGAGGAACTTAGAAGATTTCTAGGAATGTTGAATTTTTATAGGGCAAGTATACCTCAATCGGCTAATCATCAAACAGAGTTGAATAAATACCTAGGAAATACAAAACGCAAAGATAAAACAAAAATTAACTGGACACCAGCAGCTGAATACGACTTTGAGCAATGTAAGAAAGACCTAAAGAACGCAGTCATGTTATCATATCCAACGTCAAATACTCCGTTAGCGTTAATGACCGATGCGTCAGACACATGTGTGGGCGCAGTATTACAGCAAAAGCTAAACAACAAGTGGAAACCATTAGGGTATTTTTCTAAAAAATTAACACAGGCACAAATGAAATATAGTACATACGACAGGGAATTATTAGGAATATATTCAGCCATAATTCATTTCCGCAACATGGTTGAAGGTCAACAGTTAGTTATTTTTACAGACCATAAGCCTTTATCATTTGCATTTAGTAAAATAGGTACAGATAGAGAAACTTCTCGGAGAGCCAGACAGATCATGTTCATTAGCGAATTCAGCACGGACATAAGACACATTAGTGGGAACGATAATTTAGTTGCGGATACATTATCCAGAGTAGCAACAATATCGTGCCCCACAACGATCGATTTCGCAGAACTTGCAGCCGCACAGGAAACGGACGACGAGCTAGCAAAATTGCAAAGCGAATCGAATAACAATAACAACATAGTGTTGAAACGTATAACTATATACAATACAGAGAAATACATTGTCTGTGAAGTTTCAACCGACTCAGCACGCCCATACTTGACCAGAAAGTTTCGACGTTTAGTTTTCGACTCAATACATAATATGAGCCATCCAAGCATTAGAGCAAGTAGAAAATTAGTTAGTGATAGGTATTTTTGGCCAAATATGAATAAAGACGTTGGAAATTGGGCCAAGACTTGCATTAGATGTCAAAAAGCGAAAGTTCAAAAGCATACCAATGCAGATTTAAGTACCTTTGAAAATTGTAAGCGTTTTGAACATATTCACATAGACATAGTAGGACCGCTACCAACTACACCAGAGGGATTTAAATATTGTTTGACGATAATAGACAGGTTTACGCGTTGGCCAGAAGCATTTCCATTAAAAGAAATAACAGCAGAAATAGTAGCCAAAACTTTATATGAAGGTTGGATTAGTCGATATGGGTGCCCGGTTAAACTCACAAGTGACCAGGGAAGACAGTTCGAAAGCAATTTATTTAGAGAATTAATGTCAATCATGGGAATACAGAAAACCCGTACCACTCCATATCATCCTCAATGCAATGGAGCGATAGAAAGATGGCATAGGTCATTAAAAGCAGCACTAAAGGCACGTTTAGACAATAAAAGCTGGATAGATGAACTAGCAACAGTAATGTTAGGATTGCGCACGACAATTAGGTCCGACACAGGCGTAACCGCAGCACAAATGCTATACGGCAGTAATATTAGGCTACCAGGTGACTTTTATGACCATAGCAATGTACAGTTGCATGATGACAACAATTTCGTTAAAAAAATTAAAGACGTAATAGATGGATTGAAACCGTCCACTAGAGTAAACAAGTCACCTCGCAAGATTTTCATACACAAAGATTTATTAACCAGTGATTATGTATTCATTAGAAATGACGCAGTACGTAAACCATTACAATCGCCATACGATGGACCATATCGCGTCATAAGTAGAAACGAAAAAGTGTATCGCGTACAGTTACCAGACAGACAAGCCAACATATCTATAGATCGCTTAAAACCAGCATATATATTGATAGATGATGAATTGCCATCAGAGGAAGTAAATAAAAACATATTAGAAAAAAATGATAATAAAAAACACAAACAGGTACAAAATAAAATACAGAAAAAAGTAAGGTTTCAAACAAGCAAACCCAGTGACGAAACATATACAACGCGAACTGGACGAATAAGCAAAAGACCCTCTAAATATCGAAATTAGCATTTTTATAAGGTAGGTCAATTAATTGAACATAAGTACTAGGTATCGCAGTTGAAACATAGTAAGAATCAAAACAGTCGCGAAATTACACCACGTACACCGAATTAATTTAAAAAAATGGGCACCAATCAGACAAAAGAAAAAGTAATTGTTAACGAAAACCTATCAAATGTTGCACAAGTGGACAACAAATTGAATATCATTGGCTGTGTCATGATAGCTACCATAATATTACTCACCATATTGTTAATCTACGCAGGAAAACGAAGGATCATCAAAAGCATTCGAAAGTGGTTGAAAAAGGAAATAGTGGCAAGTTCGTTAGCCACACCGAGCATAAGGGTAGAAACGGTCCAAAAACCGCAAGAATCGCCTAACCCCAAAGTCATTTATTAAGATAACCTGCTCCTCAGTAACCATCGTCCATTCAAGTCAAATTACATAAAGTTTAGGTCCCAAATTCCAAGTGACGTTTAACGGTGCAAGTGCTACTTTGCGAAATGTGTGAATTAATGTTATGTGTGTATTTTTAATTGGCGTCACCATGACGAATGCTGTGGACTCCGCAGGGGTGCTAATTTCTTTTTATGGCAGAGCATGTCGTCACGGTGACTACCCTTAACGTCGTAACTTTATATGTGTATTAATTAAGTACAATGTCAAGACGGCACCTTTAAAAGCAGGTAGCCGCACTAGCTTAAGATCAAGTATTGTTAAATATAAGATTTATTCCTCCAAATGACTTTGTATTTCATTAGCAAATAAAAATGCATTGTAAGAATTTGTAATAATAGCAACCTTTTGAATCAATTGTACGTACAAATAAATTGTACACTGCTTATACCATTGCAATAATAGCGTAAAAATATTTAAACTTAGATATGTAAGTCATAACAATGTATAAGGCGTCAATATCAGGTGACGCGATCACGCCAGACATCCGGTTACAACATTGTTATTCAAACCAAATGCTGATTGTAACTTATAAGTAATACTTTTAGCCATAGATGTAATTAATAATACGTTTTAGAGTAACATATTTTATTGTAAAAAACCAACAGTTTTTTAAAAAAAAAGGGGAGGAATAGTGTAGGGGCGCTGACGCAGTCGTTTTATATTCCTCGCATGCGCAGCGCCCGGCGAAGCCAGTTCGCCCGAAACCGCTATCCGCTATACACGCGCCGCAAATACAACCCTGTAATATCAACTCTAGTAAAGACTGATATAGCGTACAACATCTATTATTTCTCTCCGCACACACTACCCTGGAACACACACAAAAGCTCTAACGATTTCGATGAAAGTAGCAATATAGGTGTTTGCAGGGAAGTAAAATCGATCTAGCTAGGTCTCATATCTGGGAAAATTCGTTTTCTCCGTATTTTCACCCGAGCAGGGCTCGGTCGCCCAAAGTTTAGAACAAGATTAATGATATAGAATAATGACATGGCAGCATGGAATTAGTAAGTACCTACTATCATGGCAGTATGGAATTAGTAGGTACTATCCTATACTATTAAATAAGTATAATAATAAAAGACCCATGCCCAACCGTAAAGTACAAAATAAGTTACCCATTAATACTTTTAAAAGCAAGTCACTGTACTATAATTATAGTTCTACAACATAGTCTGTCTCACCCTTTACACAGTAGGCTCACTAAATTTCGTTATCTATGACAGCAAACGTGACAGCATGATACGTTACGATGCTATGTGGCAAAGTGTAAACCGATGACATCCATTTGTTACGCAGCAGACAAGCTCATGACGCGTTACAAATAACTTGGTGTCATTTTGTAGACATTTTTCTGTATAGTGTATCGAGGCCTTGTCAGCAGGCAATCATTACGTCGATGAATATTTAGGAGGAAAAGGGTAAGATATACAAGTAGAAAATGTTTATATAACAATACATTTTATTCTGTGAAAAAAAAAAGCAAAAAAAGTATGTATAGGTAAATAATTGTAAACTATTACAAAATAAATCAAGAAATTTCAATGTGAATTTAAGATTTTATTAGAACGCAACTTAACTAGTAACAGTAATTTGCTTTGATAAAAGATGATACTGTGTTTAAATATTACATTATAATTAAATACGTAGAAATTAACTTGAGTTCAAATACAAAACATTAATGATTAATAGAATGAATAGTTACCATTTTACATAAATTTGACGTTCTATTGACTTAAAAGTTGTGCGCTTTGCCGCATTTTTGTACCGGACACGAGCTGTCAAGTAAATCGAATATCTGGGTCATTACATTTTGGACTATCGAGCTGCGCAGTACAGGCTAAGTGTACAAGTGTAATTATTATAAAAGTGTAATTATTACATAAATGTAATTATTACATAAGTGTAATGATTATAAAAGTGTTATTATTACATAAGTGTAATTATTATAAAAGTGTAATTATTGTATACCTAAGTGTAATTAATTAAAAGGATTTAGCATGGTATAAGTGTCTCTTTTTTCATAGTATAGTCGGCGTACAATAATATTTCTATTGTTGGAACTCCCGGCTATCCTTCTGTGACAGAGAGCGAGCTTTAGTGTAATCCACCACGCAAGCCTATTGGTCAATATTTTTTCTAAAAATATAATTTTAGAGAATTCGCTTGTAAGAGTAAAATTTCCAAAAAAAAGGTTATACTTCCATACCTAATTAAAATTAGAAATTTAAAAATAAACAGCACATCAAATTAAAATGGCGGGCGGATCCTGACAGTCGCTGACTAAAACTGTAATTACACATTTGTACGAAAATAAATGTTTTACAAAATTAATCACGTTATCGTACCTTAATATAAGTAGCATGTGGTTATATTAATAATCGTAATCGACTATCAACTGCATTTAGCAATTAATCTAATTAATTTTGTATCTTATCTTATCCGAACTCATTTCCATGACTGATATAATATACCTGATGAGAAATATTTATATTTTCATGGTTACTTATGTATCAGAAATAGATAACGTGGAGAACTTCCCCGGATCGAAGGACACTATCACAAAGTACTACTGCAATTGAATCTAACCAACCATTAACGACTGATGTTGAAGCAAAACAAAATAATCTCGATTATTATTATGTATAAGTAGGTAATCGTTATCAAAATCACAATCGATTATTATTTCGGGCAATAGATTCACAATAACATACTTATAATTGTTTTTCACAAGATAATAATCGTAAACTAATTATAAAACAAATTGGTCATAATTTTATTTGTCGCATTGCGGGTCAAAGGACTCTTCACATAGAGGAAAGAAACGTGTGTTGATCACCACGGCTGGTCATTGGATGTTGTAGCACAGATTAATACAGATGGTTCACTCTGCAAAATCATTTAAATAAAAAGCGACTCCACGACACGAGATACAGCCCGCTGACAGACAAAGGAACAGACGGACAGTGGAGGCTTAGTAATTATAGGGTTCCGTTTGGCACTCTTCAGGTACGGAACCCTAAAAAGTCATATTGGCTGGTCGCTTATCGCTTATCATTGGGGGAAAATATGACCATAATATACAGGGTGGTAGGGACATCGACGCGAAAACTATTACCATGGATTCAGTAAGTACATGATTCTGAACTGAACACAGGGGGCGTTGAAAGTTTAAAAAAAATCTGCTGTTTCATAGAAAAGTGTAATACAAATTCTGTCAAAATGTATGGAAAAGCAGATTTTTTTTTAATAACCGACGAAAAATGTCTACGCCCCCTGTGTTGACATTTAAAAAAACAATGTTTAAAAAAAATGAAGATGGAGGCGGAACGCGTGAGGGAGAGGCAAATTTCGCGCCGTCACGCCCCTGAACCGCCGCAAGAGGAGACGCCCTGGGCGTCGGCACAGGCCGATTTCCGACCACCGTAGGCGCGGGATTGCGGATGGTGAGCAATGGGTTGCTCCCCGTCCAATAAGGACCAAGCCCGGGTCGACGGTGCGTTGTGTTCCACGCGCGCCTCGAAAGAGATGTCAGCAGAATTGACGGGGTCCGCTAGGGCCGATGCCTGCGGGGGTTGCGAAGAAAACCGAAAGGGAGATCGCAGCCCCCAGCAACAGGGCAACCGAAGGAACACGTGTGGGTTTTAATCAGTAAGAGTCTGACACGCCCTCCCGCTCCGCCCAGAGCGGGAGAAGTTATTTGATAATGTCCCACGCAAAAAAAAGGCGGGGATTCAAAATCATGTGCTGAATCCATGGTAACAGTTTTCGCGTCGATGTCCCTGCCACCCTGTATAGGTATCTATACAGGGTGGCAGGGACATCGACGCGAAAACTGTATAATTGTGTAGGTAAGTATTGGTATTTCAGCTTGTAGCTTTTGCAGCGTTAATAGATGCTCAAAAGTAGAGTGTACGCAAAATAAGTCTGCGCGCGAGTGGTGACGCTGGCGTTCTTAATTCTATGCTGTATTATATAAAATATCAAATCTATATTAATAATTAATCTTAATATTATTAATTCATTTAATAATTCCATTAATTTGGCGTAGGATAAATGACAGGAGGACGGCATACTTATTAGTTTGATGTCAGCCGCGCGCAGACTTATCTTGCACTCTAGAAAAGATAATGATAGTTTTAGTTTCTAGGTCTCTTGGTCTATTTTTGTACAAATATGTAACTTTATCAAGCCGTTCTTAATTTTTTTTTTACTAGAGACTGTACATGATATAACATAATTTTGATGTACCTACAAATTGCCAAATCAAGCATTTACTTCAAACAATCCTTCAAATATAAGATGTTTGCAAACTATAAAATCTCAGGTAAGTTTTTCTATCCTCAACTTTAATTACTAATCTATCACATGGGTCATCAGAAACTTCGCGATTAGAATCAAACGTTATCTAACATCGTCTAATTTTATTGTTATCAGTTACCTACAATAGAATCGATTAGAACTCGCAAAATTAGACGATGACCTTATATTATTTTATGTTTGGACCGCTATTGACATTATATAATAATAAAAAAATAATAAAAATGTTTATTTTCTTCCACAAATAACACTTATTAACTATAACTTAAAAACGGAAAAAAAATAATTATGATGTAGGACAATGTTCATTTGTGGGAGACTGGTGCCTAAACTAAGCCGTGACTTGTATTTAAGGACACCAGGGACTCCCCCCTAGAGGCAAAGATAATGTTTTTGATGTTATCTTTGCCTCTAGGGGGGAGTCCCTGGTGTCCTTAAATACAAGTCACGGCTTAGTTTAGGCACCAGTCTCCCACAAATGAACATTGTCCTACATCATAATTATTTTTTTGACATTTCATCTGACATTTCATCATTTCATTGACAGCATATTATTATTCGTAATCAATTTCAAGCTCTGTCACAGGTGAATACAGATGGTTCACTCCGCGTTTTAGGTATGAAGCTACAAGTACGCGTCGGGCTCGTCTTGCCGGGCCAATTCAGTGAGTGTAACGTAGTCAGAAGATCTATGAGTTAGGTACACGATAGGAAGAGAGGCAACATCTAGGTGAATATAACTGTAGGTAATTAGTGCTGTGTGACCTGAATTGCACTTTATTGTGTCGCAGCAAGAGTCGCTTTTTATTTAAATGTTTTTGCGGAGTGAACCATCTGTATTCATCTGTGGCTCTGTTCCACAAATAGCCTTATCAGTGTGTTAAATGGGTAATAAAATTGTTCTTATGAAAGTACTGTAGAGTATCCTAAAAATGGAAAATAAAATAAAATTTGAAGATGACTGATTTCGAAAAATTGTAGATAAACTTTTAACATATGGTTCAGCCTAAATAGGTACTCATTACTCGTTATTATGCAACCACATAACATATTTGTACTAGGTATAATTCTTACCACCTATCAATTTTTCTTGCAAAATATCTTTTACCCAAATCTCTTCATCTGGAATTTCTAATTACTTAGAATTCCAAAATAAATACATCACACACATAATCTTCACATCTCTAGTAGGCTAGTGACAAGAACTATGCCATTATCAAATTACAGTTATCCCTTTCACAAAAAATGCTGATGCCATCCGTCATTAATTTCGTCTGTGACAAGAACATTACTAGATAGACTGTATCAGGAGACGTCAAAGCTACATACGTCTCCCACTAGATGCAAATGTGCCAAACGCTCGTGAAATCAGGGAGGCAATGCGGGCAATTCGAGTGCGGACTTTGATGCCGACTGCTTAATTGAAATAGTTGCAATTGGATCCGTTTTGGCTTTGAGTTGAAGGATTGCAGGTCTCGTACAGTTCGTGATATGAATAGCTGGGCGATTGTTTGTGCCAAATCTGTTAGGCTGCTCGTTTCAGTGGGATATTGGGTTACATTTTGGTGAAGGGTTCCTAAAAGATTGAAGAACTGTAGTGTTCAGACGTTTACAAAAATAGAGCACTATTATATATTTTTGATAATAGAATCAATAATAAATGCATTTTAGTGGATGTTTAATTCAATTGTTTTAGTTTCTTTTAACTCGTAAGTTCATAAACCTTCGAAGCCTTACAAGATAAAAGTAAATGGCAATTGAATAACATACCTTACTACCGAGTAAATCGTTTCGCCGTCGCTTCCACCTACAGGTCTGAATAAACGTAAAGATTTAGTGTCCGTTTTTACATTTTTGTCGACACGCATACCTTAATGGTGTCCTACCTTTCGCAAAACCATTAGATACACAATAAAAAAGGTCAAATGTCGCGAACCTTTTTCGGGTTTCCATTATTTCAAACGCGTATTCCGCATAGAATGTCAAAATTCAAAAGATCGCATCGCATTCTGCCGCGCGGTCAGTAGGACGTTGCTTGGATATTCCGAGCGCGCCACTGCCTTTACGTTTCAGAACGATATTCGACAGCATTACAGTTGGGACGTGCTGATGCATGCAGCCAACGAGTAATCCGACGAGCAAGGCACCCATCGCGCCCACATTAATGCTTCGATTCCTAACGTTTACTTCTGTTCAAATAACATTAACGAGGCTTAGACAATAACGTGCAGATGCGTTCTGGAGAGCTTTTAACGTAATATCTCTGAAACGGATTGCAATCGAAAACTGTTGAAAAACTTTATCGTTTCAATCCTTTGCCTGTGTGTGTACCCTATACCTACCACCCAAAAGGTGGCGAGGGTTATAAATCAAAACAGTTCTCTTATTCGAAAAGTTGTAAATATATGTCAGCTCTCTCCAATCCATATCGCGCGGTATATGGTCGCGATTTCAATGTTAGGTAGATACCTATTTGTTTCCCCCAACGATATTCTCTTATTGACGATGGATATACGTATATTGTACTAGAAAAACCAATTCCGCTTTACAAAGGCGGCCAATTTATGACCCCGGCACACGCGAATTCCGTAGGGAGCGAATTGTACCTCGACACAGCGACACCATACCTAAATTTCAAATTAATTTCAAGATCCGAAAATGATGGTCAAAGCTCAAACATCAATAGCGAATTATTATTTTCGTACAAATTGTATTTCATTGTATGGATATCAAATATAAATCTCAAAATTTATGCCTTAGGCCCCCTGTTCAGTCGATATCGACGTCAGTGTCAGGCCAATCGTATCGGATTGAGTCGGGTCGCGTCACAACGCAACGTGAGTCGTTCCCAACACTATTAGGAGTTTTATTAGCTGTCAATTCGTATTTATTTTTTCGTAAAAGTCGACGCGAGTACGAGCCATCGATATCGTTAATTGAGTTCTTCTGTCGGCAGCCCTATATTCGTTAAATCAGTATCGACCTTTAAAAGGTGAAACGAAAACGCCAATATTAATCTAATTTAAGCAGATCAGTGAAGCTCAAATTTTGTTAGGAATTTGAATCAAAATATTGGTATAGCGATTCTTCGTACTTTAAGTCCAGTCTGCTCAAAGTCTTTATCATTTTGGATTATGTTTACTGAAACAATTAATTGATATAACTTTAGAAGCTACAATACAAATTAAATTTTAACAACGGTTGGCATCGTATTTAAATGATTAAGTCTATTTCCTGTGTTATGGTTGAATTAATCTTGGAATACTTAGCTTATTCCATATCCAGGATTTGGCTTAGCATACACTTAGGGAGGTTAGCATTATGCAGAATTGAAGTAATGCCTAAGTACATACAACTTCAGCTCTTACTATTCTACGGTCTAAGTTAATCAGTTGTTGAAATCTAACATGTACCACATGGGCAATGGGCACCCACCTACCAACATACCTTTTGTATTATTTCGCTTTAAGGCGACGATAACAGACTTTTAATGATTTTATACTGATGATCACGTCTAAAGGATCTTTCAAACAGGCGCGACACGCGACGCGACACAAAGACACCGCTCGTCGCGCGACGAGCGGTGTCTTCTCTTCTCTCTCTCTTTAATAAGTAGAATCTTTAATAAGTAGAAAAAAAAATAAACAAAATTCAAAGTATTTTATTTCACATAAACCTACAAGGGCACGTATGAAACGTCAGAAGCTAGGTGCACGGTTCCAACTGGTGGCTTCCTATGGAGAAGAGCCGACGAGAAACTCCACGGTTACTCTTTTAAAAATAAATGGTTTCTACTATGTTCTCAAATTACAGTGTTAATAGGTATGAGATGACAGTGTAGGCCTATCAACAAGTCCAGGTACTTAATAAAATAGAAAATGGTCCACAAGTCTACAGCCTACGACGTTTTTACATTCACAAATCTAAAAGAAAAGAATGTATATAAAAGATAAATAAAATAATAAAAATAAGGACTTATTTAAACCAAATGAGTTGTGTTAATGATTTAGAAAAAATATATGTTATAAAAAGTGCTCTCATTTAGAGCACTTTTTTAATAATTTAATATAGGAACATTTTAGATTATGTTTATATTACATAGTGAAATGAATTTGTAAAGTTATTTCTAAAGGCTCGTACAGACCAGCGCGATATCGCGGGCGCGACACTTGTCGCTCTGCTTGTCACGCCCACGATGTCGCGCTGGTCTGCACGAGCCTTAACACGGATAAAGAACTGAGAATCACGCAAAATGGATCAAACGTATTTTTCTGATAGTAACCATTTTAAAGATAATTTAATTATTGATCTTTTAGTATCCGTGTTTTATTAAAATATCTTTTGTTTTATGTATAATAAATTAATAATACGTCTAATTTGGAACAGCGCTCCTTGATGGGCGAGTCCTATTACTGGCTGGACGTACGACGCGTTGCGTGAGCTCAGTACCAGAATACGCAAGCCAACCACTCAAGGTCACTGGCACATATATTTGCGTCTTAACTTCGACAAAAGATACATCAATTTCCTATTAGGCATACCTGAAACGGTAAGTAGCCGTCGTAATATGTCGTCAAATCACAATTAACAATAAATAGAGATTGTGAAGTAATCTATCGCAATTATCTTTATACTATCTTACCAAATGTCGCCATAAAGAAAATGATATACGAAAACTATCGTAAAGACGGCTACTATAGACAGCAGTACAAATACAAATAGCACTAGCCTCCTCCACACTCGGATTCCCTGTGTCGTGGAGACTAGAAGTTTTTGATGATAACCCACCCAAAAAAAAAAAGTCTCCTTCGTCTTACAACTCTAATACATAGTAGGTACTATATGTAGGTGAGCACTTAAGGTTACACTAGTCGACGGCTCGAACTCGTTGGTGGCGTGGCTAATATGCATGCTATTTAGTACAGTTATTTGTTTATTTAGTTTTATGTATTTAATATTTATTTATGTAGTTTTTATTTATTTATTTGTATATTTAATTATTTATTTAGTGAAATAGACGATGATTTATAAGGAAAATGAGCGCGTAAAATTTCATGAACAGACCTTTGAGCGTAAAGATATTATGGAAAAACTACTTGATGAATCTACTCAAAATAAAATTATTTGAATTTTTAAATAAATTATCTATCCCTGTACGGTTTCGATTTTCATACTAAATAAGTTATTTATTTGCACCCAAAGATGAGTTAACATTAGTTTTGAAATATGGAAGTTTCGACGCTCATGACTACCAAACCAAATTCTTTTTTTTTCCATTCTGCTTCGATACAGGGCTAGATAATGACAAAAAATATTGATATAGTTTTTAGTTTTGAACGTACACCGTCAAACAGACGAGTAATCACCATACTACGTTTGTATGGAAGAATGACCGACTAGCGTAACCTTAAGTAACATTGGTCAGTAAGATTTGTGAAGTGACAATAATCGAATGTCGTTCCAATACAATAAATTCAACTAAAGATATTGTAATAAAGTTAGATGCATTAAATTTAAACGTGTGTAGTGTATTGTACTATATATATTCTATATATATATTTACGATAGTTTTAATTGGCAAACTTCCCTTAAAATATTAGTTTAGAATAAAAATCTAAGTTTGTTTGACAAATCTCGCTTCAATTTATTATTTTTAGTAAGTTACAGAAATAACTCCGAAAGTTAGGCTATTTTCTGTCGAACACAAAAATTGTAATCCGCGACAACTCTAAAACTTTTTCCTAGCCAAGTAAGATTAAGAAATCTATTGATCTAGATTATGAGAAAAAGGGCGAAATCAGATTAATATAAGTATCCATATAACCCAGCTGGCAATAAAGCATAAATTTAATTAATTATGTAGGATTTAATCAGGTCTTATCTAAGCGTAATTCGAATTATTGTAGGCAACAGAATTTAAATTATTCAAGTCAGTTTCTCTTTCATTTATTTGGGCATTCAACCGAGATACAATAATTATCATTAATATTTTATGAATAATATCTGGATGACCGAGCTTTGCTCGTTTTGTTTTTCTCTGGTAGTTTTCTAAAAATTAAACCTAGCTAGATCGATTTAACGCATACTAAATTTCATGAAAATCATTGTAGGCGTTTCCGAGATTCAGATTATATAAATGCATGTATACAAGAATTGCTCGTTTAAAGGTATTATTAGATTATGAGGATGTAGCGGTTACACCGACGCATCTGAACTACGCATAAAAAGATATGACGTCACACAAATTCTGCATCGCGCAATTATATATTATTATATATATATATATATATATATATATGCAATTATATATATTATTATAGTTTACCGCGCGAACGACATATAAGAGGTTATCCAACATCAACCGTCGAGTAGTTACCCGTCAGACACAACACCCCTCTGATCGGGGGATCCTCCCTTTTCTATAGAGGATGACCAACCCTTACACCCTGTTCATCATACCTCTAAAAGGATTATTATCGGGTGTCTATAAGAAGATTTATTTCATATACTAGCTTATACCCGCGGCTTCGTGACCGTGTGCAGGTCGGAAATTATCCCACGGGATTTCTTTCTTTTAAGACTCTGTTTATCCCGGTAGTACGTACCGGGATAAACACAGTGTTAAAAGAAAGAAAGAAGAATAAAAAGAAATAAAAAAGGAAACAAAAATTTAGAAATAAATACAGGTTAGGTCATAGTATAACCGTGTGCCAATCATCCAAATCTATTCAGCCGTTTAGACGTAACAAGGTAACAGACAGACAGAAAGACAGGCTTACTTAGGATTTTTATTATTAGTATGAATTCTGAATAAAATTAAGTCAATGTGTTAGGTACAACATGGATCCATCTGTCATCCTTTAACTTCGCATAACAGGACCAGTCTTCAGACTTACACAGATGCGGCTTAAACACTGACATTCTATCGCAAGGCAGTTAAGCAATATCAACATGATTGGATAACAGCTTTCCTAGTGATTATGATATCAGCTCATGTCACTATAATTGATTTTAATTGAATAATTTATAATTGGATCACGACTTAGTTACGTACCGTACATAGTTCGTCTAGAAGTTAATTATTGACTAGATACTGCTAATAACATATAACATAACATCATGCCGGTATTAAGAAGGATTAGGCAGAGGCCTGCCTATTCTGCAGCCACATTTCGCCAGTTATGTTTAAGACCCATGTAATAGGGGGCGAGCCTATTGCTGCTACTGAGAAATTCCTAATAGAAAAACTCAATAACACACTTTGCCCGACCTGGGAAGTCTGCTACTAATACTAATGTATGTAATGTTTATTTATAACATTGTTTCCAATTGATGTTATTTCCACTTAAGAAAACATCAACTTTAAACTAGTGTAAAAAAAAACACTCCGGGAGTGCCGACAGAAGTGAAAACTTGAAAAAAAATCGGCACCGCAGCAATCAACGCGTTGATGTCTTTTACTCCACGCATCGCGGTAATTAACGCGTTGATGTCTTTTTAATCGTTTTACGAATTTTCGATCAGGTCACGTGTCCTGACGCGAGTTTAACATTTTTTACCCATTACAAAAAAAGTGCACAACGCCTCTAAAGAAGTTTTCCCTTCAAAAATTAGAATGACTAGTACTGTTGAAAAATTCATAAATAATATGAAGTAGTAGCGCAAACTGAACCTTATATGTAGGCGTTACAGTTGTTTTTCTTAAAACTTGTGTCTGTTTACATGTTTGGCAAATAAACTGAGAACGCAATATAGGTAGATTCTATCTACCATATTACTACAATCACGAAATTTAAAAACGAATTTTATAAAAAAATCTCCATTTAATTTTCGGGGCAGATTAATGAGATGCTACATGAATAAACATACAACGTTTTTCTTCCCTAATTACGTCATAAATAGGTAAGTACATGTTATTGGTTATATGGCACTGACAGGAAAACAAATTATGTATAACGATCAGGTTGTTCGAGACATGTTGGCAGGTAAAAAGGGTTTTTACCTGTCAATTGGGTTTCTCTGCAAATGCTCTACATTGTTTTAACCACTTTGTTTTTACTTTATAAAGCGGTGCGCGGGTAAAACAAAGTTTTATAAATGGAATTTTGTGAATACATTAACTGTTATTAACTTAATTTAAAATTAAGGGTTAGGCATCATCTCCACAGACGAGAAAATCGCGGCGATAGTCACACTATGTCTTCAAATGAACACCGCATACAGTTACTATTGAAATTAATAGCACGGCGAGACTGTAGCCCCGATTTTCTCGCCCGTGAAGTAGAGGAATATGTTGTATGATTAGCAGTGATCGGTTAATCGGATGCATATTTTTTTACTCAAGTTTACGCTCGCGGTGTCATAAAAAAATATATACCTACTGTAAACATTTTTAACGAAGCTTACTCACAGTTGTTTGTCACTGTGTGCTATGCCAGTTTGGTAATCTTATTTGTAACATTAGCTAGCATTTCTGTAGTCAAAAAGTACTGAATTTATCAATTCCGGAATCGCAAGATTTTTACGATCGATACAAAAGTGCATTCCATATTAGTCAACCCGTGAACTGAAGTAAATGTTTATAATACGATTCTATAATCAGAACCCTAAATTTGTCGATCCCGGGATCCCGGGATTTTGTCGATACAAAAGTGCATTCCATAATAGCCAACACCTCAACTTTAGGTAAATACGCATCCAAATATCCTATCACTGGATTAGATAACAAAAATGTTATCTGTAAAAACATTTCAATTATAAAGGTTGCTTCACTGTCATGCATAATGAAGGTCAACCTTGAAAGGCAATATATACCTATGCCATTGCAACTGATTCAATAAACTACATAGATAAATTAATCGAACAGCCCATTCGATGGTTTCAAGCGATATTGATAGAAAAGTTACGATACTTTCCTATCCATATCGATTGAAACCGAGGAACTCGTGGCTAATAGGAGCCGCACGGTTCTATCGAAGGTTAAGCTACGCTTATCGCGGTCGGTTTGTGGATGGATGACCATCCATTATAATTATATCGAGACCCCTCCGTGCCTCGGAAAGCACGTTAAGCCGTTGCTCCCGGCTGTCATTCGTAAATTTTTGTCAGAAGCCCAAAGGTTTGACAACCAGTCTTATCAAGGGGTATCGTGTAACTCAATAACTGGGTTGTGACGATCAGATAGGCAGTTGCTCCATATAAAATACTGATATTCAGCTGCATCCGGTTAAACTGGAAGCGGACCCCAAAATAAGTAGGGACAAGGCTAGGCGGACTGATCGATTGATACTGTAACCAACCGTCCTACCTCGGAAAGTTCACAACATACCACAGAAGAATGAGAAAAGGAAAATATCTAAGAATTTAATCAATAAAGATGGCATGGTCCCTGGTTCTTTAATTAGTGTAATCGGATCTGACAGCAGCTGTTTACGGTATCGATAGAAAGCGTCGTTTTTATTAATTAAACTTTACCCGCGGAACCCTTACATAAATAAAACATATTGTTTTAACTGTAGGTAGACATCTAAGGTCGTAACAGTGCTTTGAACAGTAGGTATCCTTTCTTT
This sequence comes from Omphaloscelis lunosa, assembly GCA_916610215.1. NCBI lineage: Eukaryota > Metazoa > Arthropoda > Insecta > Lepidoptera > Noctuidae > Omphaloscelis > Omphaloscelis lunosa. The sequence goes on from OU744247.1 coordinate 9,505,436, forward strand.
ATTTCGGTGAACATTTTACGACATACGGTACCGAAACGTGGACACTGACAGTCGGGCTGGTTCACAAATTCAAGGTCGGTCAGTGCACTATGGAGCGGACTATGCTCGGAGTTTCTTTGAAGGATAAAATCCGAAATGAATTTATCCAGAAAAGAACTGGAGTTACCGACATAGCTTGCAGAGTAAGCAAAGTGAAGTGGCAGTGGGCTGGCCATGTTTGTCGAAGAACCGATGGCTGGTGGAGCAGACGAGTCCGGGAGCGGAGACCACGTATCGACAGTAGTGTGGAACCGCCAGCTAGATGGACCGACTGGATGCGGAAGGTGGAGGACAGGGTGTTATGGTGTAGCCTCGGAGAAGCTTATGTTCAGCAATGGACTGCGATAGGCTGAGCTGATTAATGATTAATTACTTTACTTAAAAGAGAAGCAAATCGATTTTAGTAAAGCGATTTATCCCTTGAACCTTCTTTTTGATGAATCTTTCCAAATTCTTCGCTTAAAGTCATTATTTTCTTGCTTCAAAGTTGACGATGACATATTCTGTAAAAATGTACCATTAATTGGCTCATTTATGAACAGTTGAAATTATTTTAATTAGAGTCGAATGCAAAAAAAACAGCAACGTGACAATCTAAATGTCACTAATTAATTAACCTATATTAGTCGATACATATTACATTTCAATGTTAGCTAAATAATGAAAATTGTCAAAGGCTGCAACGTTAATTATTCTAATGAACGAGTTATATTAAATAATTTTGTTTTGGATTTGCCACGCATGTTTCAATTTGGAAATAATTAATTAAATAACGTCTGTTTGAGGAAATTAATAAACACAAATTAATAATGCTTGATAATTGCCTCATTGGTCGAATGGTACCAAGTGCCACAGCTGAGCGTGAGGTCCTGGATTCCTGCCCGGGGTCGCGGGAAAGTCCGAAAGGGATACCGTGGCCCCTGGCAACATGGCAACTGAAGGAACACGGGTGGGTTTCGTCAGTAAGAGTCTGACACACCCTCCCGCTCCACCCAGAGCGTGAGAAGTTATTTGATAAACTCCCACCGAAAAAAAAGGTCGGGCAAAGCGTTATTGAGTTTTTCCATGAGCGTTTTTCGCAGTAGCAGCCCGAAGTCTGGATTTGTGCCCGGTACATGGGACTTAAAAGTAATTGGCGAAATGGAACTGTACAGTAAGTACACCTTTAGCTAACCATTCGGGGATTACACAGAGCTAATGTTATGTTATTAACACTTTGAGGGACACTTAACGCCCCTATGCGTTATAACAATAAAACTTCTATTGTGTCTCATAAGGCGTTCTTGGCAGCTTACAAAATATTTACTCAAAAATTGTTAATAAAGAAGCCAAAACAGACTTTGAAATAAATGCTTCCTTCATATTTCCAAATAGCTAAATTTTAATTTCTTTCACAACTAAGTTGGGCCGCCAAGATAAATCGTTTGGATTATGTCATAATCTGGGTATTATTAGCAGTTTTCAATTAATGGAAGTTGGATTATAAATTGGTTAAATTCATTTCATCATTGATGTGATCATTTTACTTTACCTATTGATGTAGGTTTGTATGACTATGTTCATAAAACTTCAAGTTCGAATAAGTTCACCTAATGTACGCTTTTATAATTTCTAACGTGACGATAATATTATCGTGGACGTCCACGGTATCACGATCATACAAGGAAGTAAAATATATGAGGACGCTTTTTGCCATACATTTTATGGACGTGGACGTTGACGTCCACGATAATATCATTACGTTAGAAATTATAAAAGCACACATAATATATAGAAGTACCTGGTCGACCGAGTTCTGCTCGGGTGAAAATAGACAAACAATAATCATATCATCCAGGTATACAACGTTATATCACATACCCGAGGCTGTAAAAAGAGAGAAAACGAATTTTCCCAGATATGATATGAGATCGATTTTTCACCCCCGTAAACCCCTATATTGTAACTTTCATCGAAATCGAAATCGTTAGAGCCGTTTTCGAGAACGTGATTACAAATATATATATATATATTTTATATATATATATATATATACACACACACACATAACATCACGCCTTGTTTCCCCGAAGGGTTGGGCAGAGGTGTCCCTGTAGCAGGCACACCCACATTTCGCCAGTTAAGTTTAAGTCCCATGTAATAGGGGGCGAGCCTATTGCCATCAACCGGGCACAAATCCAAACTCCGAGCTGCTACTGAGAAATTCAGATAGAAAAACCCAATAACACTGTGCCCGACCCGAGAATCGAACCCAGGACCTCATATACAAATATTGCTTATTTAATAGTATAGGATATACCATCACGGACAAGAAACGTATGTTAATCATCCACTTGGCATAATAATATAATCGCCTTTTATGACACAAACAGACTATAGGAAATTACGAAAATTTATTATTTCTTAAGTGGGATAAAAGCTAAAGGTACTTAGTTTCCAAAGAAATTATTTTTATTTATTGTTTGTATTTCACAGTTATGTAAGTCCTATGTAATAGGGGGCGAGCCTATTGCTATCAATCGGGCACAAATCCAGAACCCGGGCTGCTGCTGAGAAATTCTATATGGAAAAACCAATAACACGTTGTTGTTGTTTGAAACCAAGACCTCAGATGCTCAGCAGTTACGCTTGCGATCACTAGACTAACGAGGGAGTACTTACCTAATACCATGGAAATATAAAATATTTGGAAAATCCAAAAGTGCACGCCTAATAACGCTCATTCAAAAACAGAAAAAATAATCAATTTATTTTAACGACTTTTCATGAAGTATATTTTGACTGCTTTTTACCCACCAATATGGGTAAAATTTCTTACCTCACAATCTAAATAGTCAAACCTAATTAATAATAATTAATAGTCTTGGATAGTACGTAAACTGTCGAAGATTATTTAGGTTTCCTTTGTTGGTTGTTAAGCAACGAAAGAGGGTCGAAGTTGGAAATAGATCATTATATTAGTTACTTTTTACTTATTATAATTAAACTGACTGCCTCGTTGGTCTAGTGGTCGCAAACGCTACTGCTAAGCATGAGGTCCTGGGTTCGATCTCCAGGTCGGGCAAAGTGTTATTGAATTTTTCTATCTGAAATTTCTCAGAAACAGCCTGGAGTCTGGATTTGTGCCCGGTTGATGGCAATAGGCTCGCCCCCTATTACATGGGACTTAAAACATAACTGCCAAAATGTGGGTGAACCTGCTACAGGGACACCTCTGCCCAAACCTTCGGGGAAACAAGGCATGATGTTATGTATGTATGTATAATTAAACTACTTTGAATAAAAGAGCAATTTTTAAAATGGTTTCTCCTCCTATGGCTGAAAAGCATCTGTTAAAAAAAATATTTTCACGCAAGCTACAATGTTTTTAGGTTTCATACATTGGATTGACGGAATTTAAAAAAAAAAACTATTTTGATGTTTTTTTCATTTCTGCTGCATTCAATGAATTTTTGAAAAGTACAGTATTTATCTATCTCTATTAAATTATCTATACAATGGTATGTAAATTAAGTAGGTTCTGTGGACTAGCAGGAATGTAACAATAAAAACAGTTGCAGAAAGGAGGCAAAGCAAATTATTCGATCGCAGAGCACTCACTGAAGGGTCTTTCAAACAGACGCGACACGCGACGCGACAGAAAAACACCGCTAGTCGCGCAACGAGCGGTGTCTTTGTGTCGCGTCGCGTGTCGCGCCTGTTAGAAAGACCCTTAATGCTTCGCATTATGTGTCGTGCAAAAATATGTTGTACGGTGCGTGCTAAATGCACTCTGTATTTGACGTTTGACGGGATAAGGTTTATAATTGATTGTGTAGTACGTTCCGATTTATGAATTGCGAGTGTGTGCACGACACTTCGTATCTATTGGCTTTACTGAAATGCATGTGTAGTTGTGGCGAGGTGATAGGGGCAAACTGGGGACACCGGGTTCCGATACATTTTCAACTAGCGGGCATATCTCCTTTTTTCTTATATCTATGCCTAATACCAACAAAATGTTGTACTACAAAGTTGCATACCGTTTATTATTATTTACTGCTGGATAAATATTGAATGTATCTAAACAGTACCTACAAATTGAACAGTATCTCGATCAGTATACCACAATACTGTAATAAATAGCTCAGTTTTGTTACAACATTGTAACAGTAGAGCTGCGCTCAACTTATCGTTCACAAATTTAGGGGTGCACATAATCCTAGCAACAAAGAACGGGAGTTTTCGGGCGAAAATGGGTTTGAAATATTTCTATATTAATCTTGAGACGTATTATTACGGCTTTAGAACATTTATTTATTGAGCAAGGCACACCAACGACATATTTACAAGAATAAACATTAAGTAATCACAAATCTTCAATACTGTGTTAATACACTTTTAATATGCACAACATTCTTAATAAAGGATGAACAACTATTAAATGAAATCTTTACAATATTTATAAAATTGAATACATAATTAAATTACCTCCTTGCCGGATTACCGCCATGGGATCTGGAGGCAAGGTCCTCGCGCACATCTGGCGTGTGCCGCGAGGAGGCGAAACGCCGGGGCTTAACTCCGCTGCCGCCAGAAATAACGGCACAGCGGACAGAGCTTCGGTGGGATCTCATGGCGTCAAGGAGAGTGCGATTGTCGCAACCTAGCGGTGGGCACGCCACAATTGCGGCGATGAGACCTCTCTTTAAGGAGTGGCTAGAGAGGCGTCACGGAGTGCTCACCTTCCGCCAGACGCAGGTCCTCACCGGACACGGCTGTTTCGGGAGGTTTCTGTTCAGGATAAGGCGAGAGGAAACGCCCGAGTGTCACCATTGTGAGGATCGCCCGGAGGACACGGTGTAGCATACGTTGGAGGTCTGCCCGGCTTAAGCGGAGCATCGCCGTGTCCTCATGGTGGCGATCGGCGGCGGTGATCTCTCGCGTCCGGCCCTGGTTCAGACCATGGTACGGAGCGAGAGGAAACGGGAGGCCGTCACCACCTTTTGCGAAGCGGTAATGCTCACGAAGGAGGAGGCGGAACGCGTAAGGGAGGCGCCCTCATGCCTCTAACCGCCGCAGGAGGAGACGCCCTGGGCGTCGGGAGTCGCAGGACGATTCCCGGCCACCGTATGCGCGGACTTGCGGACGGTTAGCAATGGGTAGCTCGCCGTCTGATAAGTACCAGGCCCGGGTCGATGGCGCGTTGTGTTCCACGCGCGCCTCAAAGAGATGTCAGAAGAATTGACGGGGTCCGCTAGGGCCGATACCTGTCGGGGTTGCGAAGAAAATCGAAAGGGAGATCGCGGCCCCCGGCAACAGGGCAACCGAAGGAACACGGGTGGGTTTTAGTCAGTAAGAGTCTGACATGCCCTGAGAAGTTATTTGATGATTTCCCGCCCAAAATAATAAGTGTGGCAAGGACATTGACGCGAAAACGGTTACCATGGATTCAGTACATGGTTCTGAACCCCCTTGCGTTAAAATGTTTCATCGGTTATTTTAAAAAAATCTGCTGTTTCATAGAAAAGCGCAATACTTGTGTGGTCAGAGTATATTGAACAGTTGATTTTTTTTTAATAACCGACGCAAAATATCAACGCAGAGGCGTTTAGAATCATGTACTGAATTCATGGTAACAGTTTTCGCGTCGATGTCCCTGCCACCCTGTATAGAACCCTTATAATAACCGACATCGTTTACAATATAATACAAGACAATTAATAATTTTAGTCCTATTTAAAATCAAATCAACATGTTTATTTTGATGTAGGTTTGACGGAACACTGTTTTAAATCAACGGGTTTAATCAACCCATGTCACCATAATAAAACACAATTTATTTTTGTTTTTGTAATAGATTCTCGTATATCTGGTACAACATACAAATATTTAATTGTCATCCGGAATACCATTTATTTTTTTAGGTTGGGAGGTAAAGTTTTCAGGCTTTTTTATCCTGTATTATTTCAATGAAAATAGATCTGTTATTATTTATTCTTACCTTCAGTCTTTAGGGCGAATTTCACCAATGACACTAATAATAAAATAATAAAAATATTTTATTGACATTTGAACACGATCGGCACATAAAGCACGTTTTAGGGCTGTCAACGTCATTATTTTCTGTGAAATATGGACACTGGCAACTCTTATTTATTTATTGGATCTCCAACAGAGGCTTCACAATTTCATGCAAATTTACGAGAACAGGGACAAACACTAGTGTGCACTTCTAGCTAGGTAGATACAGTAAATTTGACAAATCGAAATTATTAAAACAAATCAAAACATAAAACACGAAAAACATAGAACGGAAGCGAAATTAATTACAAAACAAAATGAACTTTTGAACACGGTTTAGATGTGCTGATCGCGTTCAGAGTCAGTGGTGAAATTCGCTCTAAGACTTTAGATTCTAGTGCGTCATACACCCCAATAAGTAACTTCAAAAGTATAAACATCTTCTCGACTAACGGCCGAACCCAACAACCTACTTTCAGTAAAAGACAGATCGCTTGTGATGGTAGACAGTATAATTCTATCTGTCATTGAATGTTGTTCCACAATTCCGTAAGGTCCTTATTCTCTGAAACATTATTGGGACGTTAATACCATAAATATCAGGTTGTTCTATTTCCAGTAGGTATGCAAAAACTGGCGATAGATAGGTTATTGGGTTCGGCCGTTATTTTAGTCCAAGTAAGTAGTTAATTGATTCAGGCGTGACCTTGCGGAAATCCATTATAAAATACAATATAAGTGGAAAGTATTTAGTAACCTGTTCCGCTTAGCTATTTCTAAAGAGTTAAAAAAAAAACCTGAAAGAAATCGACACGTGTTTCACCTCTCAACGAGGCATCCTCAGGATGACGATTGACTTGTCGCGAACTCGAACACGGCGTGTTGCCACACCAAGCGCTGAGCGCAGACTGTGACAAGTAAGTAGGTAGGTCTGTATTTCTTCATAAATACCTGTTATTGTTTTGAAATGTGAACTATTTTCTTCTAAAAAAAAATACTCTACATTTCCTCTACACAGTGAATCGTATTACCTTAGTTTTTACTAAACAATCGGTTCAGTGAACTACCTACTTCTCAGAAAGGAGTTAATAAAAAAGACTGAGGTACTGAGGACAGTAAATGACAGTGAGAACTGTCTTTTTTTGTTGCGAAAAGTTTTTTAAAACGCAAGACTTAGCTTGTATGAAAAGGTAAAACATAATTTAATTTGAAATATTAGCTAGAGTTTCAAGTTAAATGGTTTGGTTGATGGTTTTATGAAAGACGAAAAACGGTTTCTAGGAAAAGACTACCTTGACTAGTCTTAGTTTCGACTAAATACGTAAAACATTTATGACCAATTCTTGTAATTAAACTTGTACAAAATCTAGTCTCAATCTCATCTCAACGCCAACAATGTCAAACACTTGTCAAAAATTTAAAGAAAGAAAGAAAGATAAATATTTTATTTAGGACAAGCATAAGAAATACAAAGAGAAACAAAAAAAAGTTGCATTTAAAAACTAACAAAATAATAACGACCTGTGCGAGGCCAAAAAGGCTCCTATCTCAGCATAATGCGGCGATATTTAAACAAATTAATACCTCAGCGCTGGTATTCTGATAGGGCCCAAAATCCAAAATGTAGGTAATTTCGAGGTATTTTTGAGAGATTGAGACTGAGATTAGAATTTGAATGTTCTTAAAAATACGGGTATTGCCCCTCGATTATTTAGTTCAGGGTTAAACTCTAACCTAAAATAACTCCCATCTAGTCAATCGATTCCATATTCAATTTTAATCATACCTAGAATTTCCAGAACCTTCCATGCAATTACCAAAACACAGTGTTAACGTCAAACAATAGTGTGCTAAACACAGCATCCACTACTGACAGCCGTCGGCTATTTTGGGTCCCACCTCTAAAATCTAATAATTCTCTATTTTCTCCGATGGACGCTGCTAGGAAAATGTCAAAATTGTACCTCTATTTTCGGAACACGTCTAGCTGAAAGCTGCTTAAAAAAATTTGCTACTCTTAATTGGTTGGTTGCCTAGAGTTTTATGGATAAGTAATAAAACGTGTAGAATGTGTGTTTTTAAAACTGCAATTCTCTATATCATTTTTTTTTTAGATAGGGCGTCTCACTGCTGACCTCTGAGGATTAACCGGTCAATCCTGTGGGCAACCACAGGACCAACCAACCATTGACTGGATAAGCTGCTAAACTCAAAGCCTCCAGCCAGGGGCATACAAACTAAGCTAAAAAACTAGGTGAACGCTCGCTAAGGGCACCCCCTGTGGGGTACGAGCTTCGTATTAGGGCATCACCGGAGGGAGGACATCGAAGATGGGACGGGCTGGAGCTCTATATCAATGAACGGTTCTTTATCTATACTAAATCAGATGGGTGATGCTCAATGTCCCCAAGTTCCAAGTTCCCCAAAATGATTTTTCATACCTACATTCATTCTCAACGTCCCCAAAACACAAATTTAAATTATTTGTAAAGTTCTCACTTGACCAATCCTCGTACTGACGTGAAAAGTATTAGAATAAAATAAAATCAGTACTTAATTAAAATTAACCATATTTCGGAACATATATTTTCTCTCGATTACATCAGTTATGAAAACAAGTTGCCTCTCATGCCATGATATACCTATATCTACTGTTGTTTTCTTTATCTACCTATTTTTGTGTATTTTTCATTGGTAAAAGTTATATAGTGTTTATCCATCTATGCCCGATAAATATTTTAAGATCCATAGTTCCCTTCAAAATGGTTGAGCTGAATGGTACTAATCCATGCGTCGGGTTCGTGAACAGGCGCCTTCAGTAGGGACTGGTTATCACCTAACTGCCACTGCTTAATTTAATTTTTAATTGTTTTTATAAATTCTTTTTTTAACGTTCTGTATTGTTCTCACATGTATAATTACAACATCAAAAAATCATTTCAAAATCAACAATCGTAAGTTTTATTTAACCAATATCTTGTAACCATATTTTGATTTCAAAGAGTGTCCGTGGAGTTTCTTGCCCGTTCTTCTCCATAGGCTCCTACTACGCTTTGGAATGGGCAACTAACTTCATCTTTCTGACTGACCGACCCCTTGACAATTCAAAGGTGCCTGTAATTGGTTTATTTGAAATAAATGCTTTGAGTTTGAATTTGATAGGAATTTATTATATTAAATTGGTTTTCCACCGGACCCTTTCAAGTATTTAAGCGTTAATTTCACCTTAATAAATACCGAATTTTCAAATAAAAATTTCAATATTCACTTATATGCCTATTATAGCCTAATAAAAACTCCTTCCCAGCACCACGATGCGTCAAGAAGTACGTTCTCAAGCAATAACCCGTAACGGCGACACCAGGTGGCGCCCGCTTCGCTGCATAATGCCCTTTTTTCCGACTCTTGCTTGCCATACAACCGGAGTTTCCAACGCAATATTTCAAAGATTTATAACGTTGGCAACCCCGTTCGTAGATTTGTTTAATTGTTTTAAGTGGCCTTTTTAAACGGCCAGAATGGAATGGCTGCGAAGTGTAGGGTTACTGCGGCTGGTTTTCAGGACTTATGAACGTAATCAATTTCAGTTTGAATAAGCAGCTGAAATTTTTGGTTTGTTTTAGTTGATTGTGTTTAATTTATCTGAGTTCTCGATTACTGACATCGAACAGGAGAGGTACTTCTCAATAGATTTTATCTAAACTAATATTATAAATTAAAAAAATATTTCACCAATAGAATGTTATATTATCACTGAGTAACGAAGGCTATAATTTATAAAGATATTACGCGGGCAAAACCGCTGGCGGAAGCTAATTCTAACTAACTATTACTAGCTTTTGCTTACACCTTCGCTCGCGTAAAGTTCGGAAATCATCCCACAGGAACGTACTACCTGGATTCATAGTATCCTATATCCTAACCCAGGTCGTGGCCTATCCGTATGCCGTTCACAGAAATCTGTTCAGCCGTTACGGCATGAAACGGTAAAAGACAGACAGACAGGTAGATAATATAATAGGTTTCGTACCTCAAAATGAAAAATTAAAACCCATATAGGATGACTTCATTGTCTGTCAAGACCGTTGGATAGCTGAAGAATTTTACATGTTTTTGGAATGTTCCGCCGATAAAGTGCTTCCGTGTTTTTTTTTGCAGTAATCGACCATTTCATCAAAAAACCTACTCAAAATTATGACAATTGTAAGGATTTGTAGATCTGTCTGATTTAAAAAAGATTAAAGGTAATTGTAATTTTATTGTTGCTTATTATGTATTGAAGTGTTAGCAAGCAGACAATAATTATACAAAAATATTTCATGAACTGGTTTTTGTAAAATAAATTTTCAAATTTGTATACCGCAGATATCTTAATAAAATATAAAATGTCAAATTACTCAAAAATGCTTGACATTTGCATAGGGGTCATATAAGGTAATTTGATTGCAAATGAACTCTCCTACATCCTTAATGGATTGCCGATAACCCTGTATATAGAGATAAATGCGAAAGTGAGTTTGTTTGTTAATGAAATTTGGCACATGGGTAGGCCATGACCTGGAATAGTACCTACATAGGATACTTTTTATCCTGATGTTCGCACGGGATCAAGACTGATGCGGGTAAAACTGTGGGGCGTAGCTAGTCCTTTATATTAATATCGTTATGTTGGTTATCCTTTAGTGTCTCTCCCAGTCCACTAAAGGGTATGGTTGGCTGGTCTGTATCAACAGAGATGACATGGCAGGCAAGTGCAATAATGTTTTCTCTCGTGCTGTGCTGTTTATGTAATAATGGGCTCAATTAAACCGTTGTTTCATTCACAAATTATGGTCGCTGGGAAATTAATGTCCAGTGTTCAACGTTCAACTGTTTATACGATGAAAATTATTACGACGAGGTGTGGCAGAAACCTGTGCCTACCGGAGGCAGATTCGTTTTTAATTAACGATGTTCAACTGTTGATTTTCCTTTTGTAAAAACCTTGCCTTCAAGGCCGGCCACATGCGGATTCGAAATTCCGTTTTGAAATATCGATTCGGAATTCCGTTTCAAAATATCGATTCAGAATTTCGAAGGCGGTAAATCTGTACAAAAGGCCAGACAAATACAGACGGAATTTCATTTTGGAATTTCTAATCGGAGAACTACGTGATAAGATCCTTGATTTTGTATGGATTTGCTGCTTTCGAAATTCCGAATCAATATTTCGAAACGGAATTCGCTTTCTGAATTCCGAATCGGTATTTCGAAACGGAATTCCGTATGTATGAGGTCGGCCTAACTCGCTTTAAATTGAAAAGGACCTACTTGGATTAGGAGATCTAAATTAACCAGGTATTTTTTTCTCCTAAATCAAGTAACTTCTAGATACTGTAATTATCAATACGTTATCGGCTAAAAGCCGTTTAAAATTTACTGGCCGTCAAACTGTTTTTCTTTCGGAACTAAATTCACCTTGTAGATATACATATAAAATTATACAAAGCAATAATCTGTGGAGTAACAAGAGAGTAAAGATAATATTAAATTCCAAATACAATTTTTATCGATACCACAACATTCCCTTAACAATATCCGCCACAATCGTAAGTTTGAAAATTGAAATAGAGGCAATAGGGAGGCAACAGAACCAATAAAATACAGAATATAAATTCGCGCTACAAATGGCACTGCTGGTAAAATTATGAGTTATAACTGCGGATAAAACGAACTAAAGGAGAGAGGAAAAATCTCCATTTGGTCAACTAACTGAATTATCGGTAAACAGAATATGCGTCGGTCGCGCATGCAGCAAATAAATTTTATTAAAACTTTTTATTTATACTGGGATATTTTGAATAAAAAATGAATAGATGCTAGCTTCAATAGAGTATTGGGAACGGAGGAAATATAAATATTCAAATTCGTTGCTTGCTTTGGCTTTGGGAAGTGGATTATTCTGGATAGAAGCAAAACAAAACGGAAAACGTAGGTGTGTTGTCACAGTAGGTGCCGATTTTTTGCAAAAAATGTGATATTTCAATAACAGGCGAGCCACATCTATCAATCAATCAACTCAGCCTATCGCAGTCCACTGCTGGACATAAGCCTCTCCTAGACTGCGCCACAACACCCTGTCCTACGCCTTCCGCATCCAGTCTGTCCCAGGTACATCTAGCTGGGAGGCTACTACGCTTGTTGCCGTGGTCTCCACTCTATGACTCGTTTGCTCCACAGGCCATCGGTTCTTCGACAAACATGGCCAGCCCACTGCCACTTCAGCTTGCTTACTCTGCAGGTTATGTCGGTAACTCTCGAGCCACATATAAATAGATAACTCAGAGATACCATTTTTTAATTTAGTAGGTCGATAGGGACTTTTATTAAAAAAATTTCAGTCTATTACCTAACCCTGCTTATTTACAAGTCTGACTATTGTCTGACTGACTGTAGATCATATCGCAACAAAACATCTATCATAGGATCGTCTCTATCTCCTCAAGGGTTAAAAACCTACTAACACGCTACTGCAGTGTCGTACCCCGGCCCTGTAAAAAATAAAATGGCCGTAACAAAGAAAATAGCTCCAATTTCCTATCTGTTGTTAATTTTACAATGGATTTGGGGAATAGCAATGTCTTACATTTTAATAAATGTCCGCCGCACCTGGTTTCGAATCTTTTTTATTAAAATGCAAATTTTTATTTAATTTATTTACCTTTACCTTTACATTTGCGTTTTTACGGAGTATAAATTCATTCAATATCTTTAAAGAACAAATTAAATAAAGTTTATGAAGTTTCAAATGTACTTCAAAACCCACATTGAACGGGTCCTTATCAAGAAAGCATATTATAAAATTAAAGATTACGTTGAAGACAAGGAAGTTTGGCAACAATTCCTTCTGCACATCTGGCTTCCCTGGAACCTCATTAATGGCATAATTATGTAAGAGTCTATTAACTGCTTCCAAATTACCATGTTATTTTCTTTAACATTCTTCCTTGACATGATCATCCTATTATTTGACATTTAATTCAAATTCAAAATATTTTTTTATTTCACATAAACTTATATCATATAGTGATCGTTCTTCTTAAAACTTACGCATTTTGAAAGTGAATAATATAAAAGTAGGTAGCTTTAACTCTTTCCGGTTTAGTGGTTAGTCTTACTGACCTCTTGCAGATTTTTTTATGCATACTATTCAAATCATGATTCAAATTCAAATTAAAATAATTTATTTTCTCTTCGCAAACAATGGCATCTTATAACTTAAGCAGACTTGAATAAACTGTGACAATAGTTTGTGAGAGACTGGTGTCTGCACTAGGAATACCTGTATAGCGGATCACCAGGGTCCCACCAAAACGGTATGTAAACATAATCAATTAGTTAGTAAATGTAAAAGGATAGGGCATAATATAAAAATCAATTAAGACTTAGAGATTTAAACAATATAAAACAAAAAAATATTAATTGTAAAAAAATAAATAAAAAGTGCTTGAACTATTATGTGTCGGGAAGTTAGAGGGATGGACTATTTTGGATGAGTTAGTAATTCCTCAGTTGCATTAAAATCCAAAGTAAGGAGCTATTCAACAGAGCAGTCTTACTAGCCTTTGAAATAAATCGTGTTACCACGATCTATCACCTAACAGGTGATAGATCGTGGTAACACGATTTATTTTATTATATAAGTGGGAACCTAAGAGAGTATAAAGTCTTTGAGAGAAGCTCGTTCTTAGGCCTTTAGCAGTTTTCCAGACAGAGTATTTTCTGCGTTTTCCTGAAATAGGGAGGGAGTCAAATATTATGGAGGAGTGCTTCTTCAAAACAGTATACATAACGAAAAGTTGCTTCACAAGACTTTAAAGTGTTGTGATTCCTGCTGGACAACACTCATTTCTATAGCGAATCGTTTTAGGCTTACATTTTTGTGTCCAACGGAGGATTTATCACGGCTAAATTGTTGTTGTTTATCTCTTTGACACACTACTTCAATTTGCCGTGTTAAAAACCATTTCATGCAACTGTCAAAAAATGACAGTTGTGATTTTATACTATGGTTAATTTAAATTGGTAGTAAATTTTCTTAACATTTAATTTTTATGACGGAAAATTAAAGGCACGTCAATTTGAAGCAGTATCAAGTCTTATGAAGCCTGGCTAAAAACGATACGACAACATACAGAGCAAGGAATACGAAAACTACACACACACACACATAAACGCACGCCTTCTTCCCATGGTGGTAGGCAGAAATATACAGAACGTCACCTGCTACGATCCTTACATACTCCTTTTGCCTCGTTAGCGTTCATTTCATACATCTGGTCATACACACATGCTGGTTGCAAGAACTACGATGACTACCTACCTATACGAATAAAGATTACATCTAATTTCTATGATAGATTCACGTTTGACAAACGATTCACTTCTGATATCTATGAGTTTGTTGTATGAGCCGATGAGATTGTGTTTTGTTTATTTATTGTTTGAACGCGCTAATATTGCTAATATTGGAACTACCAGTCGGATTGGAAAAAAATATTTCTGCATTTGAGAGCCCAATTCTATTTAACATCACATAGCGATGACTCTTTGGAGCTGAGCACAAAGGAAAAAAATACGGAAATAACGCTAACCGATAACGAAGTAACAAGGTATCTTTTTAATTAAAACAAGAAATTTAATGCAGACAAAATTACGGGCAGAAACTAGTAATATATACAATAGTAATTCATATTGCATGTGGGATCTGTTTGCAGAAGACAAACGGTTCTATAACCGGGTGTTGTGGAAAGCCCAGAATTGTATCTCCGGCAGTGCACTACTGCAAACGGATTTGATTGATTGATTTTAGGAATATTGAATCCATTAAATGCAATATATTCCCTGAAAACAGTACAACGAGTGTTCATACGCGGATTTAGGTATGCAAATAAAAGCACATAGTACGTATTGACATTCAATACCTATACAAAATATGAATTGAATTTGTCGGAATGATAAATTCAGTCAACAATCGATGATTGGACAGCTGTATTAAAACTACGGGTTTTTTTAAGTAAGGGACACTTCATATACACTGTTCGGATTACATCCTCAAGAATTGACAAGATGTAGCACAACAGTGATAGAAGTGGAAGGAAGGGGTTCAAAAGTAGGAAAGCATAGACTAATAAATGAGTGAACCTTTCTTTAGTCACATGCGATGTGTAACATCTGATACCTCACCTTGGTATAAGCAACATTAAGCCTCGTCAAGGTTATTTCTGACGGCCAATTCTAGCACCGCGCGCGCTCATTGATCAAATCAAATAGCGCGCTCTTCCCCGGCTTCCTGTGACACATTGCCGTCCCTTTTCAAGAAATCACTCTCATAGATATGATTATTTCGATTTTTTTTAATTTTGTTTTTGATTTTGATTGCAGGAAAGCGAGAAGAAAGATATTACACATCAAAAATCTATCATAATCTCGGGTCTTGAAAGATAGTTTTAAAATATCAAAGTTTCTTCTCAGAGTATTCAAGTTTCATAATACTAGTTTTATTTCTCATTACATTGCACAGAAAATGTAGAATACGCTGCAATTGAAGGAATGGCTTCAAAAGAAAGTCTACTAAGTTTGAAAAAGGCCATAGCAAAACGTTCAGGTTCTACACCGACTGTTTCAACTAAGAGATAAAAACATGATTTATATTCTTTGTCAGCAGTGCACACTAGATTTTCATGCAGCCATTGTTCATTTATATTAAAAATTCTCGACAGTTATGATATGTGTTAGTTTATATTTAATCTTAGGACTTACAGTTAGCTTTAAGAAAATGAAATGCATCAATTCTTATTAATGCAAGATAACCTTTAGGGAGTGCCTCCGCTGCCGCCGCCGGCTCCCAATAATAACGCCATTGGGAACCGGCATGACATTACTGCCGGCAGCTGAGATAAAAAACATTGGTGCCGGCACATTACGTACTCCGTGGCCGGCACCGGCTTCATTAATGGACACTGGCGGCGCGGCGTTTATGGAAACCCTTCCAATATTCAGAACTCCTACTAAGTAACCTTAACTAAAGTATTTTTTTCTATATATTCTAGTCGTTTTTGGACGTAGAGGGTTCGTAGAGGGTCACAGTTCTAACAAAACCTAACCATTTTTGGGAGTAAAAATATTTCACCTGATCTAACTAGTTCGATTCCGGGTACCTGATTACCTTACCTTAATACTTGATTACTGGAATATGAAAATCATTGATTATGGAAATATAATACTGGAAAAAAGTAGTGCTTTATTACAGTGTTATTTTAATTATACCTATCTACTCCATTGTGCCCAATTGCCAACCCCGTTTCCCGCTTTTTTTTTCAAACTCAGCGCCGGCAGCCAATTCGGGAGCCGGCGCCGGCAGCGTGGGCACTCTCTAACCTTTAAAAATTAAGTTATTTTGATTGGGGCAGTTTAATCATCATCTGCCTAGGCTTTTCCCAACTATGTTGGGGTCAACTTCCAGTTTAACCAGATGCAGCTGAATACCTGTATTTTACATGGAGCGACTGCTTATCTGACCTCCACAACCCAGTAACTGGGTAATACGATACCCCTTGGTAAGACTGGTTGTCAGACTTTCTGACGACCCGTAACGACTATCAAAGATTCACGAATGACAGCCGGGACCAACGGCTTAACGTGCTTTCCGAGACACGGAAGAGTCTCGGTATGTAAAGATGGAACCCATCCACGGACCAACCACGGCAAGCGTAGCTTAACTGATTGGGACAGCTTAATATTTTCATGAAAAACTTTTACACACATTACATATAGACTTACGCAAAGTCACAGGAACCCTAGACTAATATAAAATAATAATAGAAGAAAAAAGACAAACAAATGTTCCTCCGATGTAACCCTAAAAAGTGAACCGTAAATATATTTATGCGGTTTTTCTACAACGACAGCACTTACGCTTAAGTGATTTCTTTTTCTGATAATACTTAAGCAAATGTCAATGCTTTCATAGTAGCCAATTACCAACAGGTGGACTTTCTCCTTAATGCATAGTAAGACCCTTATTCATAGTCCCTAAACATCCCGTAAAAAGTGATTTCCGTAATGATTGGTATACTTGAAAAGCGTCCTTTACATCCACAAGTACATAACTTTGTAACCTCGAGGCATTGTCGACGAAAACTTTTATTCGACTTCTGCCGAAATCCGTTCAGAATTTATACCTTAAGCTTAAAGTTTTCTGCTACATATTTTTTATTTGGTACACGATTCTGGAATCAACTATTCGGTTTTATATTCATAGTTTTTACGTATTCTAAATAGTCGTCTGGGCACGAATGTAAAATTTATGGAAACTAATAAATTTTTGACTGCCTCGTCGGTCTAGTGGTCTCAAACGCTACTGCTGAGTATGAGATCCTGGGTTCGATTGCCGGGTCGGGCAAACTGTCATTGGATTTTACCATCTGGAATTTCTCAGTCTTGATTTGATGGCAATAGGCGCGCCCCCAATTACATGGGATTCACGCCGGTAGCACAACTCCGCCGCGAAACCATAGTTGCGAAACCGCAGTAGTTCAATTCAACTGGCTCGCGTCATGTTCCGCTACTCTAAATTCGAGGAGCGGAACATGACGCAAGCCAGTTGAATTGAACTACTGGGGTGTCTCTGTTATGATTTCGTGGTGGAGGTGTGCTACTGGCGTTAAAAATATAACTAGCGAAATGTGGTTATACTGCTTACACAGGTATACCTCTGGCCAACAATTCGCGGAAACTAGGCGTAATGTTATGTTATGTAAATACCAACTATACTGAAAATCGTACTGTAAAATCGATGACATTAATCGTGCCGTGGTATAATATGAACAACTCCATTTAAATATCCAAGCCTTTTTTCACTTTGAAAGGACAATAGTCTGATTCTATCGTCATGACACAGAGGGAAAACTCTACTATGCAGAAGATTGTCCATATTTCTTACTCAAGCGGCGACTTCGATTCTTATATCCGGATAATATACGATACAAGTGTACACAACTTACAAATGCTTAGTTCGGGATGTAGTGCCCGGATATTTGTGCATGTGATTTGAATGTGTAATGTTGCCCACGATATATAAAATCCTATTGGATTACAATTTGATCCTATTTATTGAATACTCGTATTTTATTTGCAAACGTATGTTAAGTCAAGAGGGTTAGCACTAAATGGGATTATATCCGTTTGTGATTGTAATGTTGTGCTGTTGAAAGGAAAGGCTTTGGTCACGTTTTATGTGATTTAGGTACAAATATGGTAAATTTGTGTAAGGTATTCGACTGAACATCAAAGCCAATTCTGAGTTTAATACTCTGACCATTGGGCTCACTAGGTAGGTACTTTATTAACCGACTTAAAAAAATAGGAGGTTATTTATTCGGCTATTTATTATTTCAGTGTCAGTTTCCTTTAAAGTATGGAAAACATCTTGTACAACAGTGACTGCTTACCGAATAGTAACTGTTATTTAGTTAACACTAATCTTTCCTGCTTGATCGGTCACAGGTAAGCTGTCTCCCACTATCAGAACAAACTTCAAGCACACATAGGTATAAAATATTAAATTTTACGACGTCATAGTAGAATTGAACATGAACTCGTGTTATTAAATCGAACGGGGACGGCAGGTGTTCCTTCAATATTACGCTGTTCGTCTATGATTTAAAATACACAGTGAATATCGACACGTGTACACTTACATCGTATTTTACCGAAAGTTCGAGAGTGCTGTCGTAAATTCGGATTTTTTGTTAAAGAATTATTTTTTTTCAAATATTAATTTTTTATTTACTATATATAAGCAGGTGCATCATCTTTTTTTTATAAAAATAATCAGAACCTACTCAATATAATATCACATAACATCACGCCTGTAATCCCTGAAGGGTTAGGCAGAGGTCAAACAACAGCAGAGGACAAATCCAGACTTTGGGCTGCTACTGAGAAATTCCAGATGGAAAACCCAATAACACTTCGCCCGACCCATGAATCGAACCCAGGACCTCATACTCAGCAGTAGCGCTTACGACCACTAGACCAACGAGGCAGTCAATATTCTTTGTGTAAAATTATTTCATCGTCACTGCTCTCAAAGCGATGAAGGAAGTGCATCGTGAGGAAACAAACCGACATGTCCTAGAACCAAAAATTCAAACACATGTGACATCCGCACTGGGCCCGCGCGGTAGATTACGGCCCATTCCCTCTCACAGAGAGGAGACCTGTGTGCCAGCAGTGGAAACAACATAGGCTAAAAAAAAAAAAATTTATCCAAACTTAACTAAAACTATTAACGAACTAAAATATGGCGTCGAAAAATTGCTTGCTTGAGTTATTAAAAGTTTAAAGAAAATATCTTTTTAGGGTTTACTTTACAGTTTTTTTGTTAATTATTATTTTAACAATCTACAAGCTTCATTAAAGTAATATCACGGCTACTATAATTAATTATTCATTCTAAGAAACCTTTGTTTTCTAATACTTTCGTAGAATTTTCAACGGAAACTCGAGCCTGTTATTGTTATAGAGAGGCTGTGGATTTATGAAGGGTTTGTATATTTTTCAAAGCCATTATGTTCATAAATATTACGTTATACATTTATACTCATTATCTGCAACACAAAGACGTGGTATCGTCTCTCGTTTAGGTAGTACGCGTAACACGATCGGCGACAAAGTAAAATTACTTCTAGTGTTAATTAAATAAAATAAAATTTTCATTAAAATTAATGATTTATTCTTCGTTACGAAAAATCATTTCAAATAATACCTTAGTCATTTTTTTCAGGATATAATTTTAATGTTGCTAATACCAAGGGAGCGGGAGAAGTTATTTGATAATTTCCCACACAAAAAAAAAAGATTTTACGCATCACATGCGACTACTGTAAAGGGCTTGCTATTCGACTGCCAACCGCGTCCCAACAGAGGTGACCTTGGTGGTTTACAACCGTGGAGTTGGTTTACGGCGAAATTTCAAACAGCTCTGCCTGTCGCCAACCAAGGTCACCTCTGTCCGGGACGCGGTTCGCAGCCGTGTAGTAGGCCCTTAAGGTTCGTTCGTTTTTTTTTTTTACTTCTGTTCCGATTTAAAAAAAAATAGTTAACCTAATAATTAAGATTAAAAACACCTCGCTGACCGTACGATGATACTGTTTTATAAGAAAATATTAAAACTGAAATGGAAGTTCTAACATTTTAAAGTGAAGATTGTTTAGTATCTTACACTAAACAATCTTAACTTTAAAACATGTTCCTTGTACAGGGTCTGACCCAAGTGTAACGAAACGAAGCCACAAGTGACAAAGTTATTCACAAAGTCAGGGGCATGTTTAGCAAATTGACTCAGTGAACAGTGGCAATGCCCGTTTTCACTAACACTAAGAAACATCTAAATGAATGCCTAGTCATTTAAATGTTTTTAGTGTTTCATTCTAAGAAACAACTTTACTAACTGCGTTTTGCGATTTCAAATTAGTTCATTGCAATGTTAATGTTATTCTTAGTTTATCCTGTAAGCTGAAATGCAAACGAGGAATCAGACTGTTCCATAAAAGCAGAAAGATTAAAGCTTTGAACTCTTGTAAAGTTATATTAAAGTACTATTTTGACACTAAAATGTTGAAGAAGCACTCCTTCGAAGAAACTATGAAAATGTTGTTTACAAATGCACTGTATCCTATCACCTGCGCTCATATCTGAAAAGAAAAAACCTTTTTAGTCTCTTCTTCTTTTCGTGTGGTTAGTGACTCACCTTGTAGCAGATTTTAAAGCAGCCCATGGGCCTCTGACTTGGTTAAACATGCCGTCGAGATATATGTCTCAGGCATGCCGATTCCGGTTCAGTGCCATCTTTTTATAGACGTCACCATAAGCTAAAAACGCAAACTGCCCCTACTTCACAAGATTGCAATGTACTGATATGGTGACATATCAAAACATCAAGATTTCAGAGCCATACCTAAGTTAAATATTAATGAATTATACACATAAAATTATATATTACATGGCGAGCCTATTGCCCGGTTGATGGCAATAGGCTCGCCCCGTATTACATGGGACTTAAACATAACTGGCGAAATGTGGGTGTACTATAGGTACACCTCTGCCTAACCCTTCGGGGAATACAGGCGTGATGTTATGTTATGTTATACACATAAAAATTCTGGTATGAATCTTCTAAATCAGGGCTGGGGAAATTTTTTCCTTCGCGTGCCAATATTTACTGACGAAATTTATGGCGGTCCAAGTTGTGAAAAAAAAAAATTGATATGTATTTTCTGAAACACTAATTTACTGTGCAATATTACAAAATAACTTTTGAAATTAGAAAGAAATTGCAATTAAGTTAAACTTTTAAGTTAGTTGCGAAGTATTCCTCAACCTTCTACTTCGCAACTAACTCAAAAGTTAAACTTAATTGCTAACTTAAAAGTTAAGCACTGGTCTTTGAGGGAACATGTGACATTTGGAACTGGTTTTGTTTCTGCGTAATGCTGAAATTTTTAACAGTGAAAAAAGGTGAACTGCCAATGAGAATGAAATTTCTAACAATACGAAAACTACACTTGATATTTGTTTGTTGGTCGCGGGCCGGATTTCAATGCTTCGCGGGCCATAGTTTCCCCATCCCTGCTCCAAATGATAGTTAAAACCGCATCAAAATCCGTTGCGTAGTTTAAAAGGACAACGCGGTCATACAGACAGACACGAAAAGCGACTATGTTTACATAGATATAGAAAAGTAACGAATGTAAGATTAGCTTCTCAGCAGGGTTTGGCTCCTGCTGAGGTCGCGGGCCTGCCGGGGTCGCGGGAAAGTCCGAAAGGGATACCGTGGCAACTGAAGGAACACGGGTGGGTTTTAGTCAGTAAGAGTCTGACACGCCCTCCCACTTCACCCAGAGCGGGAGAAGTTATTTAATAATTTCCCACCCAAAAAAAAAACCATCGTCACTCTTGAAGTCATTTTAAACCAAAGTTTGTGTAACTAAGCTGCGGGGTAATCGGAATCCCAATGTCATTCATTTATATCCATGACTGGACAGCTCTTTTCCTGTATCTCACCTTATGGTAAGTGATGATAAGGCCGAAGGTAGAAGCGAGCTGGCTATCTTCTTATCTCTAACAGCCGGAACACAACAATGCTGTTAACATTGTTGTTATGGCGACAGACTTAGATAAGATGGTGGTAGCTTGCTAGGCGGACTAAGAACAAGCCCTACCGTCAACCTAACCGAGCAGAATTTTTTCCTCACTGGGAATCTAACCCGGGTCTGAGACAGTTGGTCTAACCGCTAGACCACAGAGGTGGCTGAATTCAGCAATATTCGTCGCTTCCGTAAAATACGACACGTGGCTCGAGCGAGCGAGCTGTGTGTTGACTGTGGCATCACACAGTCTTCGTCTACGCATCAAACTAAGTTACATTGTACAAAAATAGTTACTGGGAAACTAATTTTATTTTTGGTATGAATAATCGCGTTTACGGCAGCTTGTAATGTAACGTACACAAAACATTGTGCTTTGCATTCAACGGTACAGGGGTCGTCGAGGTATTTAACGTTAAGTTATGACAATTAAAACGTTTAAAACACGCCAAAAAATGTTGGAACTTGTACCTTCAATATCTCCGTAATCAGATGGTTCCCAGGTGATGAGGAGAACAAGTGACTCTCAGCTTCGCTAAGCGTCTTTTTACACACATGAAGCGATTCACTATGAATTTCCTTCAAAAATCTTTTTGATTGTGATTGTTCGTGTGTTACGCAATTATGGTGCTGGTGTAACAATAATCCAAAAAGGCTTTCTCAAACTAAAGAACTGGCCAAGTGCGTGTCGGACTACGCACAATGAAGGGTTCCGTAGTTGGGATGAATTTATCCCAAATACAAACTTAACATTGTACTTGAAACACATGTTCTCTCATACATTCCAACTGCAAATGTATGTTTGTACAAATAAATATTGAGAGATTTATCATGTTATTTTAAGACCATAGACTTCTTATACTGTTAGGAAAATTTTTTGACGGAGCAAATTGGCTGTGACAGACGGACAGACAGACAGACAGACACACGAGTGATCCTATAAGAGTTCCGAATTTTTCCTTTTGAGGTACGGAATCCTAAAAAGGTATGAAAATGAAAACCTTTTATCAAAATGATCTTGTATCGTAAATATTTGTAGTGTATATTATTCTCATCACCGCCATTAAAACAGGATCGCAAAGCGTCCCCGGGACGGCGATAAAAAATTATTTTGTGTTGAAAATTCGTAGCTTGGTATACTTGTTATGAACCTATTATGATTAACATTACAGCCTTTACAATTTAGAAGTGTCTACCTTTCCAATACGAAAGTTTTATTTCTGTTCTATTCAAATCTGGACAAATAAATAACCTACAAAAAATTTCATTTAATCAAAATTTCAGGAATATTTGTGGAGCTCATTGTGTAAAATTACGAATACCTTCTTATCAAAAATCCGCTTGAGTTAATTTCCCGTGGTCGGTTCATTAGTCTTTTTAACCCACTTCAAAAAAAGGAGGAGGTTCTCAATTCGACTGTATTTTTTTTATGTTTGTTACCTCAGAACTTTCGATTGGATGAACCGATTTTGATGATTCCTTTTTTTTTTTTGGAAGCTGGTACTTCCCGTGTGGTTCCATTTCAATTTGGTCTAGTTCTGATAATGGCATCCATGAGAAAAACATATAAGTCTTAAATTTGCATTAAGTCAGTGCGCGACAAATGGACGAATAACTCAATATCGCGCCAACCGATTTCGATGATTCTTTTTTTATAGTAACTCATGCAATTTTTCTTGGAAAGCACCATTTGGTGAAGTGGAACTAATGATGAAGACCACAAATAGCCTCCGGAATAACTCAATAATAAGTATTTCACGGGTTGCGAATCGATTACTTTAATATGGCTGCAATGCAATTTATGCTCGTCACAATGCATATGGAGAAGTGGAGCTGATGGTTAAGTACCAGGAGAACTCCTCAACGAATAACGTCCCTGTATCGGAAAAAGCAATATTTCGTAAAAGGTGATGAGCAGTTGAGATTAGGCTGTTGTAACTTAGGTAAATTACAAACTACCCACTAAAAAGAGAGAAATAAAAACTTTTACACAAAAAAAACAACCGACTTCCAAAAAAACACTATAAAGTGAAAAATAACTTAAATTTCGGAAGTCGGTGGCAAATAACTAAAACCAAAGACACCGATTTCCGAAATTTAAGTTATTTTTCACTTTTTAGTGTTTTTATGGAAGTCGGTTGTTTTTTTTTTTTGTACAAGTTTTTACATTTACGGATTCAATCAGAATGTAAGAAAGAAAGAAGAAAAATAGCTTTATTTGTCACAGAGACACGTACATACATAAAAGACAAGAGTAAATGTAAACAACAAAAAGTACATAATAAATCACGAGCATAAAACAGAAATTAGTCTGCAGCTGCACGACATGACTGTGCCAAGAAAGCTTCCACTCAACATGATGCTGTACTATGGGGCACCCACAGCACAGCGCTGATTTTCAGTGATCACCCGAAAAAAAGATGATATACGGAAATCAAGTCAGGTTCAGTGATTTGTTTATTAAATAGAATAAAAGACAACTACACAACGAAATATAAGAATAAATATTATTAAATAACATAAAAAATTATCCGCAGGCATCACCGTGATTAAATAATATAGATATCTATCGATAACACATTATTATTACACAAGGATATACAGGTGTTTGCAATGTACTGCTGGATTAACAGGACCAAAGGTCTTTCACAACTGCATCAAGTTCATCGCAGGTACCACTCTATACGGGCACAAGTTTAGGAAAGTACCCCTATTTTTCAATCGACACTAGTTGAGTCATGACTCAACAACCCAACACACTAAGGCCCCAATTACACTATCATACATTTATCATACAAATATGATTTCATATCTGTCAAATTCTTTAATCAAAGTTAATGATGCTGTTCTTCATTTGTACATATTACACTTTTATGATCATATAAACGTCATACTTAATCAAGATAGATAACGGTTTAGCCATATTTTAGCCATTTTTGAGGTAAGACGGACATGATCATATTTGTACGCTTACTGTCAAATAGGATCCCTTAACTCTGATCATAGAAGATATTGATTATTATGAGGAGTTATTATACCCCATTGGTTCTTCATATAAAAATTACTCATACATCTCTTATCATATTTCTATGATAATCTAATATGACTCTAAGGGCAAATTTCACCATTGAAACTGACCGCGATCAGCATATCTAAATCATGTTCATTAGCTGTCAGTGTCAATATTCCACAACAATAATAAGACTGACAGCTCTTGAGCGCAGTTTAGACTGTGCTGATTGTTCAATGTCATTGGTGAAATTGGCTTTTAAGGTGTCAGACCCTACATGAAACTTAACGCCGACTTAAAATTTAGTTGCGTTTGAGAATTCGGTATATTATAAGTAGGTTCCTATCTATATTTAAAACGCTACTTTCCTTTGTCACCTGCCAAACTTTGCCAAAAACATAATTTGTCTTTCTACAAAAAAGCCAATTAAACCGTGTTAAATGGTAGCAAACTCAAAAGCGAATAATTTTGAGTAATGTTCGCGCGCCCCGCCCCGCCTGCGACTAAGTGCAGCGACGGCTAGCTGCATCGAATGCGAAACCATACAAAACGTAATGCAGAGCCGTACAATTCACTATAAATTTACTGGAATAGGCGTCTTTGTCAATATTTTTGGATAAAAATATCCTATAACTCAAAACGGGTAAGCCAAGCTTGGTTTCTAAACAGTTGTCTTGGTATTGGTCTCTAGTCAGGTAGATTTGAATCAGGGATCTTGGAGTTACTTTTGACCCTTAGCTTCTGTTTGATGCACATATTAATAGCATAGTCAACCAGGCTTCTAAAGCCATAAGTTTTGTTTCTAAGGTCTCTTCCGATTTTAAGAATGTTAAAACAATGAAAATTCTTTATTGTGCGTTTGATCGTAGCCACCTTGAATATGATTCTCAGGTTTGGAATTCAAATACGGTGTAGGTCTGCCCGGCTTGGGCGGAGCAGCGCCGTGTCCTCGTGAAGGCATTCGGTGGCGGTGATCTCTCGCGCCCAGCCCTGGTTCAGGCCGTGGTATGGAGTGAGAGGAAATGGGAGGCCGTCACCTTCTTCTGCGAAGCAGTATTGCTCGCGAAGGAGGAGGTGGAATGCGTGAGGGTGAGGCAAATTTCGTGCCCCCACCATAACCACCGCAGGACGAGACGCCCTGGGCGTCAGGAATCGCAGGCCGATTTTCAGCCACCGTAAGCGCGAGCTTGCGGACGGTGAGCAATGGGTAGCTCGCCGTCCGATAAGGACCAGGCCCGGGTCGATGGCGCGTTGTGTTCCACGCGCGCCTCGAAGAGATTTCAGCAGAATTGACGGGGTCCGCTAGGACCGATGCCTGCCGGGGTTGCGAAGAAGTCCGAAAGGGAGATCGTGGCCCCGGCAACATGGCAACTGAAGGAACACGGGTGGGCTTTAGTCAGTAAGAGGCTGATACGCCCTCCCGCTCCGCCCAGAGCGGGAGAAGTTATTTGATAAATTCACACCCAAAAAAAAAAGCTTTGGAATCAAAATTGTAATGTATACATTAATCGGCTTTAGGCTATTTTTAAGGTACTCTCAATATCGCTCGAATATCTATCTCCCGAATTATATACCTCGGTGTTAAAAAAAAAACATATACTGTCTCTACACGAGCGCAGGAAAATTGTAGATCTTGCTTTCTTGATTAGCGTTATGAAAGGATCTACTGAGGTCCCTGAGTTGGGGGGGCAAGATTGAGCTTCGTGTACCAAGTGCATTTCTTCGGAGACCACGTCTTCTCCATGTACCTCAAGTCAGAATTATCTACAGACAGAATTCGTACGTGATAAGAGCTTGTCGAACTTTTAATGTGGTCTGTCAGGATGTCGAGTTAGATTTAGATTTATTTACTAGTAGTACTAGTAACCTTACTTCAGTGGTGGCACAGACTCTAGTAAATGAATCGAGTTTATTTATATACATAAAAAGGAGTATTTTTGCCAGAAAATATACACAAAGGTCGTGGAGTATAGGTTCAAACACGTCGAGAATATAAAGCATGCCAGCACTTTAAGTGTTTTTTTGCTCTTGAATAGTTTTCAAAGGATCATAGAGAGACGAAAATAAACTATCATGGTCAAAATATGTTACGTAAACTTATATTTGAAAGGTACCGTGACTAGCAGAGTTGCCAATTCGAAGAAAGGATAAGATAGGTACTTATATATTATATATCCGCTTATGTAAGTAGTGTAAGTAAATTAAAATAGTTATCGGTAATTTTTTCGTTTTTCTTTAGAGCATGTCCGTCACATTAGCTCAACTTAGTGCTTACCTGAAAATGCGCATAGACAGTGAATCGAGAAGTTCCAGAAAAACTTATTTTAGTTTTTTTTTTTCATTATAGTCTGGCAGCATAGTCATGTTGAAAGGCAATGCTAATTCTTTGGCAAAACAACGAGCCAGCCCTCTTGTCACGTGAAGTGTCGACCAGTCGAAGAGAAATTTCCTTAAAAAGGAAACGCGCACTCGGGCCCCATGACCCGAACGTTTCGACCCCAAACGGCTCAAACACCAATGTCAGTTTTTAGTTCAACGTTGTATTTGATTAACACTTTGGGGGACACTAAACGCCAATAGACGGTATAAAAATAAAACTTCTATTGTGTCTCGTTCAGTGTCCTTGAATGTATTAATTCCCTTGTTTGTCTCAAGAGGACTTTCAAAACATTTCGTATTTCTACAACGACTTTCAACAAGATTGACTTAAGATTTTCAGTAGCATATGGACGAATTTCACCAATGAAATTGAATGCGTTCAGCTCATCTAAACTGAGCCTAACCTAGTTCAAGAACTGTCAGTGTCAAAATTGTTATAGAAGCTCCTAAACGCAGTTTAGATAGATAGATAAATCGTTTAATTGGCGCAAGAAAAAGACATAGCACAACATACAAAAACACGATTAAATAATAACTAAATACATGAATATAGCTAAAAGGTTAAGATAGTTAATTGATTCAGGCGTGACCTTGCGGAAATCCATTATAAAATGATGATGTGGATATATATAGTAACCTGTTCCGCTTAGCTTTTTCTATCTTATCATCATTTTTTTTTTTTAGCTAAAAGTTTCCAATAGACAAAAAAAATTAAGTGCTCATTATATTCAGTTTTATTGGTGAAATTGGCACTATGTCAATCCAACGCAGTTTTTACTTTCCATCATCGTTATTTCTGAAAAAATGTCACTTTGTCTCCGCCCTCAGCACCTTCTTCTTTTTCTACATCTTTGACTGTGACAGACAGGATTCTTGTCACACAGCACGTAAGCAAACTGTAAATTGGAGCATATACCTGTGAATTTCACGCCTTACTGCACTATTTGTTCGTGGTCATTGACAAAATGTCAAACCAATTTGTTAAAATAATTCGTTTTCTTGGAAATAATTGTAATGAAGTTTACAATAATTTAAGCAGATAAGTAGTTTCTATTATATAATGAATTAGTACTTACGCGACCGAGCTCTACTCTGGTGAAAAAAGAGAATGCTCATTTAATAGTATAGGAAAGTTCATACTAATTCCATGCTGCCATGTCATTATTCTAAAGTAGCCATCTTGTTCTAAACTCTGGGCGACAAAGCTTTACTCGGGTGAAAATACGGAGAAAACGAATTTTCTCAGATATGAGACCTAGTTAGATCAATTTTTCGCCCCCGTAAACCCCTATATTGCAACTTTCTTCGAAATCATTAGAGCCGTTTTCGAGAACGTGCTAACAATAATATATATACAAATATTGCTCGTTTAATAGTATAGGATCTCTAAGTACCCGTAATCATCTTTATTTCGACACACTGATACACTGACTTCTTCATTTAGAAGAAAAATAAGTCTGTTTGTTTCTCACAATACTAACTTATAGACAATAATCTTTAAAACCAAAAACTAGAGTCATTTTTAGCATTCCTAGCTAAAAATAACGTCTTGTTGTATTGTACATCAACGGGCTTAAGTGCTTCACTGTCATCATTAAAAAGCGCGAGACAAAAGCATTTTCAATTTATCCCTTCATTAATAAACTTAGAGGAATAAATACCCCTTTGAGGAAACCGCCACCAAAATATTAATTTTACCAAAATCTTTTCACGAAGCTCGAGGTGCTAAATAAAACACAAAAGTTATTAAAACTTTCGGAGAAATCTGAGGAAAGTTTAAAAGTAACACGATGAGATTTAATAATTTCATGAAACGTATTTGTGTTATTGAAATTAAGATTTAAAATTAACGATGAGAAAAAGTCAAATCAAGGTACGAAAGAAACGAGTCTCAAACGCCACAACAATTCGAGTGGGTATCAAATCGATATCGGCTAAATTATTCGAATTGTAAAAAAATTGTAGAATCAGCATTATTGAAGGTTTATTTCCTCCTTACTTTGAGCCTTAATTGCTCCTCCGGCAAACCCATTTCCTTTAATAAAAAATCGATTTCGTTACTCGAGGACTGTATTTCGTTTCAATAATCACAATAATTCCTTTGATACTTTTGCGGGCAGCTGTTACAAGCCTAATCTGGGCTAATAAAGATTGGGAAGCGATTCTACACGGCTATATCTGAATAATGAGGCCGATAAAAAAATATGTCCCAATCAAAATGTTTTTAAAATGTGATTTTCTTGGAAAGGTCTCGCAAACAACCTTTATCTACAATCTGTTTTACGTTGACACATTATCTTATTTTAGGAAACATCGAGGTTCGGAAGAATATCTAAACGAGGTGTCGATCTTGTTTAGATATAGCACCGTAACTCACTTGCTTCAAGTCATTCAATGTTTTTTTTTATTTTTTTCAGGTAAGCTGTTTTAAGTTAACTTCGGGAAACGACAAACATGAAGTGGGACGGTAGGTTGCAAAGCTCGAACTTGAGACGGTGATGGTATATCGTGGAAGAATATCCGACTGCTTGATGCCATTGAACAGCTACCTAGTTGGCTGTCCTACTTAATTGCGACAAAATAAGCAGGTATTCAAATGTTTTGCGTCCAAAAAATGTATTTAATTTAATGCCTAAAGTAAATACTTTAAAGCAATGCCTCGGTCATGTTAAGGACTGATTTGCTGAGATAGTAGGTATCTATATATTTTTGTTCGGCGCCGTATGCGTTTATTGTTCGGGGAACTACCCCCAAGTGCAGTGAAGAGATCATAATCTTATCTACCACACATAATCATAATCATCAAGTATGATGTATCTATATATATTTTTTCGGCGCCGTATGCGTTTATTGTTCGGGGAACTACCCCCAAGTGCAGTGAAGAGATCATAATCTTATCTACCACACATAATCATCAAGTGTGATTAGTGGTGTGTAGTGATAATAATGATTCCTGATTACTGTCACATACATGATTAAAATCTTGTATCTACTAATATGTTATTTTTTTTTAAACTTGATTATTATCTATTTCAGCAATTTTTTAAAACATAATTAAGTAGTAGTTTATGTCATAATTAATTGTTGTTGATCTCCATAACCTGCTTTTATGTGACGCCTCGTAATAGTGTTATTTGCTGTTACCCAAGTTCTGGCAGAATCAAAATAATAACCATAGATATTTAAATCTCGTCGAAATAAGAACCTTCTTTGTCACATTTAGATAGTTTTCAAAATTGTGTTTGGTCTATAGCTCCTTTTGCAAATACACTCAATAGTTGTAAGCCATTCAATAAAAATATATTTATGTTAAAAGGTATTTACTATAAAAATGTAGGTACGAGCGAAGCCGTAAAAAAGAAAAGGGTTAGTTGCTTCTAGTAAGAATAGTCTATTATCAGAATGTAATTTATGACTAGTTCTAAATGATCGTAGTAAACTGTCTAGTCTGCCAATTTTGGCATCGACTTGGAACCAAAGCAATGCCTACTTAAATTTATATTCCGTTGGTATAGCTAGCATAAAGGCTCTTTCAAACAGGCGCGATACGCGACGCGACACAAAGACACCGCTCGTCGCGCGACGCGACGTACCTTTGTTTCGCGTCGCGTGTCACGCCTGTTTGTAGGAGCCTTAAGCCAACCTTAGACCAAATACAAAATCAAAACAGAGATGAAGAGCGCTGGCAACAGTGAAGTGAGGCCGTTTTCTTAAACATGTGTGCACTTAGTGAGGGTGAGAGTGAATGTAGTTTGATTGTAAATGTGTGTGTGTGAGCATGTATGCACAGAGCTGAGGTATAGTTTTGGCATGCTTCACTGT
Source organism: Omphaloscelis lunosa (assembly GCA_916610215.1). NCBI lineage: Eukaryota > Metazoa > Arthropoda > Insecta > Lepidoptera > Noctuidae > Omphaloscelis > Omphaloscelis lunosa. The sequence continues at coordinate 9,536,879 of OU744247.1, forward strand.
ATTGTTCGCAGCACTATGTCTTCGTTTTTTATTTGGTCGGAGCTGCCAACCAATAGAATTTAAACTCCACTCTTAGATTCTATTGGTTAATATTGGCACAGCTCCGCTCTCCTCCTCTCGTCTCCGCTCCAGTAGACAGGCAGACTTTAAGCGACATCACAACTTTGTCTCGTAGGTACTATGATAGTTAGACCATCAAATGCTGGAGATCAATCGATCGATCGACCAATTTTTTTTTTTTCGGCCAATTGAGAGTCTGACTCGCACTCGGTTCCGTATCGTATTTAGATCGAGCAAAAAAGGCCAAAAAATCACGTATCAAAGTCCAAGTTAAATTATTTATTTAAATTATTTATTTATTTATTTATTAATTATTTATTATTATTATTATTTTTTTTTTATTTAAATTTTGAAGTTCAAATGTGCCATTTGAACTTCAAAATTTACAAAATAATAGAATTGATTCTAGTCGCCCCTTCCGATAGATACTTTTCATATGTAGAAAAATGGACAAGAAACTCCACCATTACTCTTTTGAAATGTTAACAATATTTTGTATAGGTACACTAGTTAAATAATTATATGTGAGGCGATGCACCAAGAATAAAATTACTATGCCACTATAGGTAAAAATAATTAAAAATGAAGCAACGATAGATAATTTAATTATGTGATAGATACATGGTGCTCACATATTTACAAACATTGTAAAAGTAGTCAATTTTCCTTAAATTTTATAATAAATAAGTCAGTGTGTGAGGAAGTAATCACATGCTGTAAAATTAATGTTCAAAATCAATTTCTTGTATACCCCCTTTAATTACTAACTTTATTTAATTCTTATTATTTTTTGGTAAAGCGGCAATAGAAATACACAATCTGTGGAAATTTCAACTGTCTACCTATTACGGTTCATGAGATAGAGCCCACTGACAGACAGGTGGACGGATAGCGGAGGCTTAGTAATAAGATTCCGTTTGGCACCCTTCGGTTACGAAACCCTAAAAACGGGATATGATTAGGAAACCATTATGTGTCAAGATTGCCAGAGTATTTAAAACTTTTCGTACACTACGCAAAAATAGTCAGAACTACCCACCTACACCAAAACATAGGTGATAAGTGTATTCTCATTATATTCGTAGTGTAAGCTGTCTATCTGTCAGTGTCACTCGATATCAAACGTGCATGCCTCCGTGAAGATAAGCACGTTACATGTCAGCTGAACGCCTCGATATACTTACGTTACGTACTTCCACATCGAACGGCATGGATTTCGCTTGTCATAGCGTGGTTCTTGAGCAATACCTGCTTTGATGTTTGGCTATGATTCGGAGATATTGTAATTAAGAAGTTCGTGGGTTGATTGTTGTTCCTGTTTTGTAAACAACTAGTGTCCCGCTCCGGTTCCGCACGGTTTTTACGACTTGAAAAAACTGCAATGAAAACTGAAATTGTAATTTTATTTCAAATTTACAACATAATTTATGATCTTAAATATATAATTTTTGAATTTGAAAATTTCTTTATTATGTTGAGATTTAAAATGAATTTATTATTTAACACAAATTACTATAATTGTTATGATGCAAACCGGATAAAAATTCATAATGTTCCTAATACAGGAGAAGTAATCGGTCTATATATATACGTATAGATTATGTGGTAAACTCAATCTTTCGGAATCGTCATCATTATCATCATTTTATCCCAGAATCACCCACCGCTAGGTCTCCCTTTTCTTCTGCCATACTTCCCGGTTTTGTGCTACCCATTCAGGTGTTTCTCGCAACATTGACGATATCGTCAAAGCTACGCGATATTGAACGCCCTGGTTTCTTCATTTACGAAAAAAGTACCTATATACACTATGTAGTTTGCTATTTAATGATCGTTCTGACTTAAAATTGAGGGATCCGTATTCCTAGAAGGAACAAATTGTTGAACTTATAATAAATTATGAGTTAATATTCATTTTGCGTGAAATGTTTACTGTAGTTTCCTGAAGCATAGGTTGGTAAACCTTGTATGCTTTAATAACTTTTGAAAATTCCGTCCTAATCTTAATATATTTTCTCTAAACTTTTCTAAATATATTTTTTCTTAAACTCTTCATCAGCTTTCCTAGAACTGTGAACACTTTCACGTGAATTGGCTTTCTCAGAAATATTATATGCACAACCTTTTAAAAAGATTACTTTTTGGAATATAATATTTACATATACGGAGAAAGAACTCAAACATTTTGTAAATATTTTATAACGAACTTGCCTCAGAGAGCATTTTAAATCATAGTTGGCATTTATTGGCCCAGGTTTGCCAACTAGTTTCAGGCAAAAATAAAATGAAGTGACCGTGCCGGCTCGCTTTCGACGGCTGCGGAAGTTAAGAAAATGTTATAATTCAATCAAAGTATTCTTTCTCCATTCGGTTGCAATTCTTTAAAATGGTTCTCGTTCAAAATGTTTTCTTCAGAGAATTTATTGAAGTTATTGTTTTACATAACTTTCTTTCTAATTCAGATATTGTAGGTATTTACCAAATTCTACGAATTTAATCCTTACATAATAATATTATAAAACAAAGTCCCCCCGCCGCGTGTCTGTCTGTCTGAACGTGATGAACTCAAAAACTACTGAACGGATTTTCCAACGGTTTTCACCGATAGACGGAGAGATTCATGCGGAAGGTTTTAGTGTATAATTAAGATGTCGGAAAAATCATGCCGACCGGCAACTTTATTGGTCTGCGCCGCGGAAATCGTAAAAGTTACATAAAATTTATTTCTACAGTATTTTTCATCTTAAAAAGTTCAACAAAAAAGTCCGCAATGGCATAAGGATGACCCACAATAACTATTTTTATCTTTCAGTATTTAATAAAAATTTCTTTGTTATTTTCGAAGTTATTTTGACTGGTATATATTAATCCTTATCCAATAAACTATGTTACTTAAATTGAGCATGTAATTTAGATTAAAATATGTCATGACATCATTTCATTTAAATGAATGGTTTAAAAGATATCACAAATTCAAAATAATTTTGGTTGACGGCAACGCGGCCGCAGCGGTAGGAGTCAGTGACCTTTTCCTCGGCTATTAGATATGTAATCCCGGTATCGGTAGTACTTTCCCGTGGGATATTTTCCGACATCCACGCGGGCGAAGCCGTGAGTAAAATCTAGTGTGTTATATATGTTTCATATGCATTGGCGATAATGACGTTACCGTTATGTTCGAATTTTTTTTAAAAGAAGTCAGTGTACCAAGAACTGAATAACAATTTTCCAAGCCGTAATCAAATAGAATATTCTCCATTTTTTCCGAGAACACTTTAATTTAATTTAATAAGAAAGCGTCGGATGTTCTCATGAGACCTAATGGGCTAATTGTTTTTTTTTCAGTTTTCAAAAAATCTAGGGAAGATTTCCTGTACACCTAGTTTCCAGCCATTTAACGTTTAACTTTCAACCCACTATGCATTAGTATGCGAAGGCTGCTGTGTCATTATAATTCAATTAAAACTACTTAAGTGAAAGACGATGCTCAAATTAGTGTAGCAGGCTTTCAGAAAGCAACATCGTCGGAAGGCCTTTAAGTTCCTACTCTTCCTTAAAGCATGTTAAAAGCTTTTTAGTGCATTAAGTAATTAAGTATCATTAGCCATTATTTTATTACGGACTTATGAATAATTCGTGGTTAACAATGTTAGAACCATTTTATAACTTCCTTGTAGGTAATTGAATTCAAAAGTATTGTGAAATACTTAGTTTAACATCACGCTTGTTCTTCATTATGAGATTCGGACAAGTGTTATAAAAATATAAGTGATTTTTTTAATAACACTACTATGTACTTGGATTGAAGTGCCTTTAGTAATTTTGTTTTATTTTGTAATGTAGTTTTTATACATATATTTTTTATTGAATTGAAAACTTCTTTAAGCGCGTTGGGCATTTTTGAGATGGGAAAAAACAATTGAACTCGCGACACTGTTACCATTACCGATATCTCATTAAAAGTATTTCCTGCACAATAAAATTGTTCAAGTTTTCACTTCTGTCGGCACTCCTGGAGTGCTACTGTTTTTTTTATAAACTTGTACGCCTTGCGGGTGAAACATGTACGTACGAAATATTAATATTGTGACATGCTTAATTTGCATGTTATTTAGACAAATAAAATTATCTTTATCTTCACAAAAGTTTAGGCAGAGGTGTAGTAAACTTTTGTGAAGATAAAGATAATTAAGATATTTATTAGTGTAGATAATAATAATAAACTAGCTTTACCCGGCCCGGTTTCGCACGGGTAGCATTAAGGACTTATCTATGGCGCACACCTACCACCCTACCTACCCTACATACCTACCTACCCTACCTACGCTACTTACTCTACCTACCTACCTACGCTACCTATCCTTCCTACCCTACATACCTACCTACACTACCTACCCTACCTACCAACCTCCATACCAACTTTTCTACCGAGATATCATCAAAAAAGCCAATCCACACAAAATGTATGAGAACATGAATTTTCTTCATAATTTTTTTCGTCAATTTTTCCGATGTTTAAATAGTTATTCCGCTATTCGGGGCGGAGATAAATCCAACAAATCAAAGATCACAAAAATCGGTCCATCCGTTATTGAGTTATAAATGATGTAAATAACCAGACTTTGTTTTAAGTATAAAGATATTAGATAAGGATTACGAAGTTAGGAAGTTAAGATAGATAAGCTTTTCCAAACGCAGTAGGCAAATAAAGACCGAAATTTTGTAAGAAAATGAATGTTTATGAAAGGTACTAATTTTATCTATTTATAATGTTGAACACCAAAAGTGTTTTGTACCTGATGATTAATTATTTTAATAATTCAAGGACTTATGAATGGGTAAACAGTTTGTTCTTAGAATTTGGGTAACCGGCTTTAACACAAAGGGTTTTTGTTTAACTAAAATATAATTAAACAGGTTCGTTATAACAAAGATCATCAGCCGTCCCATACATTTGGGTCGAGTAAGTATTGAAGTTTTTTATACTGATGCATGCTGTATTGTTATTACTAAAGAGGACAACTGTTAAAAAATGCAATGCAATAAAGCAGGCAGATTTATTAATGAGATAGCATTTAAAGGAAGAAATTAAAAGCAAAGAAAAAAGACAGAAATAATTACTTAGAGATTAAATCAATTATACTTAATCTATAATCTAATTATCTATCAATTACGTTTTAAAGATGTAACACATGTTATAAATAAAAATATAATAAATATAATAACCGGGTACATATCTACACGATAATAATGAAATTATAAAGATATCTTCTATTATTAGCATTGAATTTGTGAATAAACTATGTACCCACTATTATCGCTACATTTTTTTTTTCTGAGGGCGGAACCCCTATATCGTAAAAAAAAAACAAGTGACTGCGGTCATCTATTATATTATTCTTCATCATAAATATTAAATAAAGTTGTTAGCATGTCATGTTGACACAGCAGTCTTTGAGGGGCTATGTCCATCTGCGGGCACAATATATTGAAAAAAAAAAATAGTGGCACTCCGGGAGTGCCGACAGAAGAGAAAACTTGAAAAAACATCGGCACCACGGTAATCAACGCATTGATGTCTTTAGGTAGGTCAAAAGCTGGTGTTGTCAGTGTCGCGAAATCAATGGTTTAGTCCCATGTCAAAAATGCCCAACGCGCCTAAAGAAGTTTTCACTTTAAAAACCCGTCAAATCCTACGTTTTATTTCAATACTTTTTGAGTGATTATATCAATAATATTTCATAGGATTTTTGCGAAAAATAAAACGTTTATCCAATACAGTGTTTATGATCTGTCTAACAGCTCTCCTTGCTGTACGTGTCCCGATTTAATTTTGTGAGATTTTGCGGTAAACTACGGTATACTTTATAGATTACATAGTGGATTTAGAAAGTTTTCACTTCACAGATGGGATTAGAGTGGTGAGCAGAATAGAATTATTTTAATGTTGCCTACGTGATTATTTGGTTTAGGTTTTAATATCTTAGTTATAAGCAGATAAGAGATTCTTTTTTAAGGTTGAGAGTTTTTAATCTGATCTGTAGTGTTTAAAAAAACTGCTTTTCAAATTGAAATATTAGACGGACACATTTTCACGAAAAAAATATTGTTACTGTAATAAGAACCATCCTTGCTCTAAAATAACGAATTTGATTCCGAATATAAGTATTTAACCTCAAAAAACATACTAATCACCGAATGAATCAGTCGTTACCCCAATATCATAATCTAAAACTTTCTAATAAAACTACATATTTACAATATTTCAGGGATAAGGATAATAATATGAAACACCAAGATATTTTATCATTCATTTATATTTCTTTGCCAACATCAAATTGTATATTCTACACCATACCATCACATCTCCTATTCCCCACATAATATCACTATTTAGTCAGTATTCTAATATTTAACATAAAACTAGTAGGTTACCTTAATTTACAGTAGATCTCCAACCAATAAATACTATGCCAATCTATCTTTTTACCGACACAACCACTAAGCACGTCTTACCGTCCCGAGCGCCTGACCCAGAATGCCGTTATTCTACCGTTTTGACATATCGAATCTTTCGGTGTTGCCAATACAATATCCAACAATGATGTATTAATAAATTGAAACCTAACATTACAGTATATATAATAACACAATATTGCACGTAACTTGGCAAAATATTGCACCAAAAAAAAAATCACTTTTATTGCATGTCATTATTCTATGGTTAGTGCCATATTTTATTGTTGAACATGTTTGTTAAGAAAAACAAGCGAAAACGAATTCTGCGCAAATAAGATTCTTGACAAGTTACGTGCCGGCGACTATACCTACTGTTAAATAAAAACAATAGGTTGGTATGTGTATGACATTATATTACTTACATATTTGAATGCTCAAGATACATTTCATGACAGTTTGTAGATTCATTTACGTTTTAATAACTCTTAATTTAATAATTAATTATAAATGTCACGTCAATAAGTATCTTAAAGCAAGAAATGACAATCTAACATCACTTTAAAATTGATTTAATTTTATTTTCGCAAAATATAAGTATAACTTGACCTCTTAAATTATATATAAAAGGCCATTTACTACACCAAAATATAATATGTCCTTATTGTAGGTAAGATTTAACGTAACAAAAGATATTTATTTTCGAATTGAATCTTCTTTCAAGTCAATATAACGTTAAATCCGGTCTACGGACGGTTTAACAATGTTATCGCGATCTTCAACAATAGCCTAAAGATTAATAGATTTATCGACAGTATCGATAGGCACTTATATTATCGATAAAGTGCAGCATTAATGTCATTGGAAATTCGATAATGATCTTAGAATTAGACCTCGGGCAGATGGTGTTAAACAGTTTGGTATAGAATGTACTTTCAGAGGCTCTGAAATCCGTTATAGAAATCTGAGTGTCTTGAATGATACAGTAAGGCCCTGTCCTCACTGGTCGGTACGTCAGCGGTGTGGGATCAGCATGCTCGGTATATCCGGTACCGAAAGTTCACCGAGCGCCTATATTTCAATGAGCGTTTCTTGATTGGGTCGGTATGCGCGGGAGCGGGGCGGATCGTTTCCGTATACCGCGTGTCGGTAGAAACATCCAGTGCCCGCTCGGTGTTTTGAAATACGCTACGCGGTTTAATCTAAAATATATAATGTTTTTTTAAATTTACGGATGTCGCCAAAAGCGCTTTCGTTTTTTTCGTAAACGGAGATAAATATAACACGCCACAACATCTTCATCACTCGACGACATTTTCTTACGAGAAATTAAGCGGTAGTACTGCACAAATTGTACCGAAAATAACGTCAGGTCCGTAAATGAAAGCAGTGCGGTATAGTTACGCACCGAAACGATACCGCACCGACCAATGAGGAAACGACCTTAAGACTGTGGGCCCGAAACAGTTTTATCTGTCATATTCATAGCTTTGTAGATTATGAATTGAGAATTTGAAGATGTGAACTTGTCAATATTTAGCATTACTTAAGGTGATTAATTCAATGACATTCAAAAGTTCTTACGTTCTTTTTTGCAAATAATGTAAATTTTGAATTTGACACGCTTTTCTTCAATTTCCTTACCTAATGCTAAAATAGAGTTTGATGATATGAGACAATTTTGTTGCGAATACGTTTAAAATAATTGCTTTCCAAGAGCGATAGTCTGCTATTTATTCAGCCTACACACGGCCTAAGCTCAAAAGTATCATCAGGGTTCACGTATCAAAAACAAAAGCAACGTGTGCAATGTGCATGACCTATTCAAATTGTCAATGCCATCACCACTGAACCATGGTCGCAGCTAGCACGTGCATTGATCACTAACCGAACACATGTAAGTACCTTCCCATTGATTTTCACTATTGCTATCTGAATAATTTGTTCTCAATTATCAAAAAAATAAATCCTTAAGATGCTCAGATGCTCCCTCACCGGGAGCATTCGCATATAATGCACCTAACGTTACACATGAGAGTCGAGCATTCATCAGTGAGTGAGACGAATCGAACATTACAGTGCGCAACCTTTTTTTTTGGCTGGGAAATTATCAAATAACTTCTCCCGCTCTGGGTGAAGCGGGAGGGCTCTTACTGACTAAAATCCACCCGTTTTTCTTCAGTTGCCATATTGCCAGGGGCCACGGTATCCCTTTCGGACTTTTCCGCAACCTGTAGTGACATAAGTGAGGGAGGGGAACCGAGCATTAAGGCTCTTTCAAAGAGCCTTTACAGTGCACAATGTCTGTAATATTTTGATACAATTTGTAACGTCAATGGGCACATTACAGCGTTACATTACAGACAAATGCTCGTTAGTCAGGGAAGCAAAATTGTCACGTAATGCACAGAATTGAATCTGGAACATTACATTACAGGCTTATGCTCCCGATGAAGGTCCTGTAATGTTATGTATAAAAAATCTTGAAGCTCAGAATAACTTTTTATTGAAGCTACAACATCAAGCACGTGGATATCAACGCTTGTATAATAATTATAATTTAAAAACGTAACTTCCTGCTCTACACAGGCTTAGTTCGAAGAAACTTTTACGTTCTAGATTATTATAGAATACCGGACGAGTCCCAGCAGTAATGAAGCTACATAGATTCTACTTTGTTTACCTTGTACCTGCAAAATAAACTAGCAAACATTGTTCTCAATGGAGACGAGATGAGTGAATTAAATCCACTTTCAGATCACGTACGAAGGCCTGTTGATTTGGTGTATTATGTGTTTCTTTATATCTTACGTTAGCACTTCGCCTTCGCGTGGATTCCGTACTTTCTTCTTACAATTTTAACACCCCTCCACCCCCTTTAAAAGGTAGTTTTCGAAAATTGATGATAATAATATATAGCAGACTAGCTGCGCCCCGTGGTTTCACCTGCATAAGTCTCGATTCCGTGGGAATATCGGGATAAAAAGTATTTCATCTCCTAATTTAGGTCATGGACTGCCTATTTGCTAAATTTCATTCAAATCCGTTCAGCCATTTTAGCGTGCAAGGGTCACAAACAAACTAACAAATAAACAAACTGGCTTTCGCATTTATAATATTAATAACTTAGAATTAGAATGTCCATCTGGAATAATTTACCTTTCAACAGGAGGAAGAAAAAAAATTGGAGCTGTAGTTCCAGAGATTAACCCTTCAAATAAACTCACAGAATTTGCTCTCACTCTTTATAATATTAGTACTTATATATAAATATATTTATTATGTTCACGTTTTTGTCATTTGAGGTGAGTGGAGCGAGACAAATGCAGGAAAAAGATTGGTGTATAAAGCTAGCTGTTGCTTGGTGTCGCGACTTCTGTCGCATACTAACTTCAATCCCTAGACAAGGAAAGAGTTTCGGCAAATCTTTTCTTAGAAGTACAACTGTGAACTCTCTAAAGAACATTGCTTCCTTTCACGTGCATATCTCTTTACAGTGGACTGTGCGTTGTATGTTGAATCAATCAGTCAATCTGTAGTAGTAGAAACGACATTATATTAATATACTAGCTGACCCGGCAAACTTCGTTCCGCCTAACAGTCAATGAATGTGCATGTTTAGGATTTTAAAATGAATACAAAATTCCTACCCTACCTACCTATCCTACCTACCCTACCTACCTACCTACCTACCCTTCTTACCTACCGAGATATCATCAAAAGTCATGCAAGCCTAACCTAAATAAATAAAAAATGTTTGGGGTGGACTACCCTTATCACTCAGGGGTATGAAAAATAGATTACGACCCATTTTCAGACCAACCAAATATACATATATATATATAAAATTTCATAAAAATCGATCAAGCCGTTTCGGAGGAGTATGGCAACTAAGATTGTGACACGAGAATTTTATATATATAGACGTAAATATTTAATTATTAGATAAATTAACTTTATCAATTCTGAGGCGTAGGTCACATTGGGAACAAAGTGAAACGAAGCTATTTTAAGGTCGTTTAGCCTTTTTCCGCATCTTTACAAAGCACCGCAAATCACATATGTTGAGCACTTAACATATTTAAAACATCGCTCTGTACCCTAATAGGGATGATGCCAGGGTCAACAAAAAGAAATTCTATTTAGTCCGTCAGTCAGATAATAGAAAAATATTAGACACGTATTTGTTGCTTTATCATATTAATAAAAAATGACTTAGATAAAACGCAACAAAGTTGGGGAGTAAGGCTTGCTACGTCACTAGTATGTATAAAATCTACGTACTCGTGACGTCATGGCACATTTTAACTCAATGTAACATTTTTTTTTATAACCTAAAAGAAGAAAAAAAATGTGTCCAATAAATTTTTAATAATCTACCTGACGGATATTTTTTTTTGTCATCATCCCTGTTGTGTAACATACGAACCATCATAATCTGAATCATTTCGAAATATATAGCTAATCCATTATTTCCTATATTCGAAAAATTTGTCTGCTCAACAATTTAAATAACGCAATGAATGTTGTTGAACCGTCAAAATGAAACAGAGTGTGTTTCTGTCAATCGTTTGAAAATGACAGAAAGAGCATGATGTTTTATATATGTTTAAAATTCCCGTAAATTCATCTCCAATATTTTAATTGCACAATCCTATGTTAGAAAAAAATGCTGCTTTGTAATGTGTAGCCAAAGTAAAACAATACAACATCGACGAACAAAAACATAAAAAAAACTTAGTCACATACGAGGCGTAATACATTGTAAGTGGTTGAAACTAAAATAGAATTCCCAGTAGGTGAAGTTTTTAATTTAATTATGTCTGCGAGCGGCCATACTTGGAAACGTATTAACACTCCTCGGTGTCGCATTGTACTGACATTAAACTCATTTACCGGTATATGGATTGTTCTGTTATCAATCTATCAAGGTAGATGAGGTGATTGATAGACTGCGTTTGCTTGATTGATAGCTTACCTACTGATACACATAGGATCCTTCTTTCAGGTTGCTTTCCCATACACTCCATATTTGATACCTTCTTTGGGTCGTCGATCAATTCCATTTGCATATGAGGGTTCTTTAATCCGGAACTTGTCTATTCCAACTTTCAACGGTCAATAGTTATAGCTTATTAAATCTTCGTTTTTCAATATCGCAAAAGATTTCTAACATAATATTTTTTTCTTAGGTATATTAAAGTTTTATAAGGAATCGTTTAGGCTCCTCTCTTATGACGCATTTACCTTCATATGTCGCAGCCGTGCCTCCATTATTTCATCCTAGACAGGCGTCCTAAACCTTTTCTTTATTGTCTTCTTTCCTTTTTTTCGCAGACCGAACAAGATTTTCACTTAAATCACTGAATTGTCCCGATAAACGAATATTTATGTAAATGCAGCTTTTCCCGGCGACCGCATAAAATTGTACGATATTCCACACGATCTCTGCACAATTTCTCATTGCAGAGTCGTTTATGTCAGGAAAAGGCGGTCGGGGTTCGATTCCCGTTGGACAATTTGTTTTGTCTTGTTAGCGCTTTGGGATATAGCTTGTTGGAACTTGTTTGATGTAATAAATTATCTTGGGGACAAGGAAAAGAATCCAAAATTATTTTGCACTTGTATCTGGAGATACTTCACTAAGTTATTAGTGACGCGGAAAATTCTGAGAAGTTCTCCGTAGGATTGCGTTAGGAAAAATAAAATTTTGGCGAATTCCACCATTAAAACTAACCGCGATTAGCACATCTAAATGACACCACTGACAGCTCTTCAACGCGGCGTAGATCTAGGACCTACGTTTTTTATAAAACCGGATCTTGATAGATCCAGCCAACCAAAAGCATCTCGTAAAGTAAAACAAAATTCGACAGCACATGAATACAAGATATTCAAATAAAATTCAAAGCATGCAAGCGAAAAATACGTAAATACACTCGCAACTCACCTTAACGTGAAACATTTTGGCGAAGTGCAATATTTCACACCCTAAGTAGCTGGATGCTATACGAAAGAAAACCGAGTTATTTTAAAAAGTCTAGCCATTAAGCTTGCTATCCAAAAACGCTTAGCTTGAAACACGGTAGAGGATTTTGTGAACCGTAATATTATGTAATAGGTAAACTAAGTTTAATAATTCTGTTGAACGGACCACATAATTTTAACATGACGTTTTATGAGATTATTTGATTATGATTAAACTGGGTGATTTAATTTGAGTAGCTTTGTATCTCATGTTAACGTGTTCAAATTCTTTATCAGTTTCATCTAGAGTTGGATGCTTTATCTTGCAGAATGAATGAGAATAAAAGGATTAATCGAATGTTTGACTTTAATAAATAAACCGACCCATTTCGACTGAAGAGACCCGTGTATTTATCTTTAACATAAACGAAATAGCTTTCTTATCAATATTGCTGCTTTGATTCTCAATTCTTCAAAGTTATCAAGTTGCCAAATTATGGCTGTGTCGAAAATTAGAACGATTGTTCTAAATAAGGACTCTGAGACTGTCAAAAGTTATAATTGCGTACGAAAGTTTACGGCACCATTTAAAAATCACGAAAAGCTCTTATACCAATATACAGGTTAGTAAATTGATTCAGGCGTAACCTAGCGGAAATCCATTATAAAATACAATAGACGTGGATATATTTAGTAACCTGTTCCACTTAGCTATTTCTAAAGAGCCATAAAAACCCTGAAGAAATCGACACGTGTTTCACCTCTCAATGAGGGATCTTCAGGATGACGATTGACTTGTTCCCACACCAAGCGCTGAACACGTTGTCTGCGTTCAGCGCTTGGTGTGGCAGCACGCCGTTTTTGAGTTCGCGACAAGTTTATCATCATCCTGAGGATGCCTCGTTGAGAGGTGAAACACGTGTCGATTTCTTTCAGGGCTTTTTTATGGCTCTTTAGAAATAGCTAAGCGGAATAGTTTACTAAATATATCCACGTCTATTGTATTTTTTAATATACAGGTTGTGAATTTTCATTATTGTTAGGTATATTTATAGAGCAAATAAAATAAATTGTTGTCTACTGAATAGTGAACTGAAAAACTTACACCATTGTGCGAGTGCTGTGTAAATAATTGCAGGGTCCCACCACTCCCAGCAGAGGCCATCAGTTAGATGGGTAGGCGTCTCGAAACTAAAATGTTGAAAGTAACGTTAGTAATTCTAGAGTATTTATTCTGTTTGTCGCCTGTGTAAGTATGGTGAAAATGCATATCTACACCTAGCATACTTATTACCTAGATTACTGTGTTCCACGCGCGCCTCAAAGAGATGTCACCAGAACTGACGGCGTTTGCTTGGGCCAATGCCTGCCGGAGTTGCGAAGAAGTCCGAAAGGGATATCGTGGCCCCCGGCAAAATAGCAACTGAAGCAACATGGAAGGGTTTTAGTCAGTAAGAGTCTTCTCCCGCTCCGCCCAGAGCGGGAGAAGTTATTTGATAATTTCCCACCTAAAAAAGCACCTATCTGGGGGCCCGGCAATACCTCCGCCAAGTCGAGCAATTCTAAAATTACTGTCTTTGTTATTGCGTTCAATACCTTCGTTCTCGAATGATTTCAAGCGGTAATTAAATGTAAACGAGTTCACGAACCCCAAGTTCAATTTAGGCATATAAGTTCAAGCCAATTAATTCTTCGATCCAACAGGCTACCGTGTAATACCTACCGATAATGGCTTGTTAACAAGCTGATAACTTGTGATTAACAATCTGGCTACAACTCTAACTGGATTATAGACGAGGAGTCTAATCTCAGTTTCACTTAGAACAAATCTACGTTTAACTGAAATTGGAGCAGAAACTTCTAGGCTAAAGATTAGGTACAGTTTGATTCACAACTTTCAATTATTATCTCCTAGCGGAAAATCCGGGACCCGGAAAATTTTCACATTCAAGCTCAACAGCCAATTTCACCCCTTCAGGGTTGTAATCCTTATGTGTGACTGTATCCTTCCTTAGGGCTCTAGTTATCGCTATGCCATACTTCATCGAAATTGATGCAGCGTTATGGCAGTTCCTCTTCTTTTTCATGTTATTAGTGACTAACCTAGTATCAGAGTTTTTATGCCGCCCATGGGCCTCTGACTTGGCTTCACATACCATCGAGAAAGGTAGGCATGGCCGGTTTCCATACGATGTTTTCCTTCACCGTTTTTGAAGCAAGAGATAATTATACAATACGCACAATGATTCCGAAAAGTCAGAGGTGCGTGCCTTGGGTTCGAACTCGAGACCTATGACTTGGCACTAGGGCTGTGGAAATGTAACAAACAGAGATACCTTGGCATTTATTAGAACGGATTAAAGATCAATTCCAAAGTTATTGAAATCATTCAGTAACCAAAACAAGTTATTAGTAAGTTAAATTCAAGTTTTCAAAACAGTATTTGCATGAGGATAGCTAAATAATAAGTACGACAGGGAAGTAAGAGACGTGCAGAGGTTAAAAGTTTCCGCTCCCGTTTCACTGTTGACTCTGCAACGGGGATCGTGATGTGAGGAGATTGTAACTTTTGGCGCACGCCTCATGTTTACTTTGAAAACAAATCTGCTGGATACGTTTGCATTGTGAGTTGCTATCTTCGTTTGAATAAATGCCGGTTTAATGATTTTTTAAGGTTCCGTATCTGAAAAAGAAAAAACCGGAACCCTTAGAGGATCACTTCGTTGTGCGTCCGTCAGTCTGTCAAGACCCATTTTCTCAGGAACGCGTGGAGGTATCAAGTTGAAATTAATATCAAATTCGTAGATCTATGTTTTCTTTGAACTTTAAAAAAAATCAAGCTTCTAAGTTAAGGTAATAAAAATGACATATTTTGATACTCGCAAATAAAGCAAAGCCTATATGGTACTTCCCGTTGACCTGGAATCATGAAATTTGGCAGGAAGCAAGGTCTCACAGCACAAGTAAAGGAAAAAGTCCGAAAATTGTTAATTTATAGTATCACATTTAAAAAAAATGCAATTACAAACTTACATTTTGCAGTTGGAGAATTGATCGTGACATAAATCGATGTATGGAACATGTTTCTCAACTACTAAGTTAAGTTTCTCACGATAAATGGCGTAGTCCGACACGCACTTGGCCGATTTTGTTTTTCTATTGGTAAGAAATAACGCCCAAAAGTCTGACAACCAGTCTTACCCAGGGGTATCGTATTACCCAGTAACTGGGTTGTAAAGGTCATAAAGGCAGTTGCTCCATGTAAAATACTGGTATTCAGCTGCATCCGGTTAGATTGGAAACCGAGGCCAACTACTTAGTTGGGAAAAGGCTAGGCAGATGATTTTTCTGGTACGTAATTATAAATGGATGTATCGGGTTGTCTCTAAATAGAGCTGGGTTTTCGTCAGACATTTTAAGACATATTACATATTATTCCCTGGTGACTTGTACCACAATCCCTATTTCAAGCACCAGTCTCTCACAAATGTTAACTATCCTTAAGCTAGTTTTAAGCATCTACTGTATATTTGTGAAGAGAAAATAAATATATTATACCATACACTTGACTGAACCAATTCGTCCAGCAGCAGCGCGTAAGTTGAACGCACAAGTTGATACGTGTAGTAACGCCATTGCAGGATCCTTGGTTCCTGTTGAATATCTTCTAGTATCTAGTCTATGTTCTTGGCAGACTGAATAAAATATGGGGCTGTTCATAAAAATGATAAACATTCCCAATAAAGTCCACTAAATCCAGCATCAAAAGCTTGCATTTAAAGAAAGCTCGGAATAAACGTCGAATACTACCCAATGAGGTTGGAGGGAATCTCTTTATTTTACCACGAAACCGTGGGAGTACTTACTTCAACGAAATTCAATTACTGACGACAAAGAGTAAAAATATTCTTTTTGCAGCCTGAGAGGGAATAAAATAAAATGGTCTCTAACTACGGGTACTCGGGTAGGTATTCAATAGCGGATACGGCTGTCCGAGCCGCGACTCGTGACACGAATTATAGAACATTTTTCCGATACGAGTATGAAAGTGAGTGCACTGGAATTTAATCTGGAATGAAGGGAATCATCCCGTTTATTTGAGTATTGTTAGTATGTTTTATGAATATGGAATGATCTCACAAAAATTGGATTAATATTCATTGGCACGTATGTGGATTTTGTTTTCGTATTTGCTTTCATTAGGGATTATTGTTCTGTTTTTTCAAAATTTTAATAGACATTTTTAATAGATACTTTATGACAGAATGGATAAAATATCCATCCTCCTAAAACGACTAAAAAGTACGTTTAAAAATACTGCCTGCTTCATAACCAACGTTATAATCCTGCTTATGATTTTACTCAAGAAAATTCTCATTAAAATTTAGTCACTATTAAAAATGTAAGCTTAACTCGCTTCCCTGCTTATACTGGTACCCTTGAGCGGTAATTAGATACTTGCGAGGGTTCAAAAGGTACACGTCTCAAAGTTCTCGGGAAAGCAACTAATTAGTGGCATTTCATGCTAGTTTGTCTTTAGAAAAAGAGTTCAGAGTATTATTGAAAAAACAGCGACATTAATGCGTAGAAACGAAGCGGTGCCGCGGTGGTGCCAACATTATTGCTTGGCCAGTCTAAAATAATGCGCCGCACTACCGCATTAAGGCGAGTGTAGACCAGCGCGAAATCGCGGGCGTAACATGAGTCGCGCTGCCTGTAGCGCCCGCGATATCGCGCTGCCTGTAGCGCCCGCGATATCGCGCCAGTTTGCACGAGCCTATATACGTATACGTACACGCCGCGGCACCGTGTACGTAAAATAAGGTAGTAGGGTGCGTTATTTTAGACTGTACAAGCTATACCTGGATTATTTCGGTGTTAGCAGCTTCAAAATAACTGGTCTCACCCATTTAGTAAGAGCATTTTTTTTTTCTTCTGTTAATACAGTTAAGGCCGCACTTCAGTGGTATCAAACCAATATAAACTGAGCTCTTCTATTGAAACTCCGTACTACGCTATACTCCATTTGAAATAAGATTAGACATTTAAATAAACCTTTTTTTACAGTTCGTTCAACCGATTTTGACTTCTATTGCATTGGTAGATATCATAACCAGATGTTTGCTTTTAATGCCATCCATATGCGTACGGTTTAGAAGTCAAAATCGGTTGAACGGACTGTAAAATATGTCTGTTTAAATGTAAATAATCTAATCTTATTTCAAATGGAGTATAGGCCAGCTCAAGGTCAAAGTGTTACCCATCGAAGTGCGGTCGACTGTGCCTGTACTAACACCGCACTTCAGTACCTATAAATAACATAAATATTAGATTTAGCTTTTGATGTGTAACACCTTTCCTCTGGCTTTCCTGCAATCTGCAATCCGTGGGATCCTGCAATCAGTGGGAGTGTTTTCGTGAAAAAGGACAGAAATGTGTAGCAGGAAGCCGGGGAAGCGCGCACTATTTGATTTGACCAATGAGCGCGCGCGGTGCTAGAGTTGGCCGTCAGATGGCACCAACCTATTTTCCGAGAGGTTGTAAACAGAATGATTATGATGATGATTATGATGAATATTGTTAATATCATATATACGCCAGCCAAGATGTCAGATGTTGTCATATGTGACTACTGTATAGCTCGTTCGTATTTTTTTAGTTGAAAACAGAAAAAAACTTAGGTACCGTACTGCTCTCAAGAGATCACTGAATTTCTAGTACGTAGTCGTAACAGTTTTATGTTTAAAATGCGATGTTCTACAGCAGGTTACCGCACATCAATGGTAAAATAGGTCATAGAGCTGATGTGCGGTTGGCTATACTCATACCTCCGAGAGAAAAAATAACGAATAAACCTCAATTTTGAGTAAATCAGAAACCGAAATAAATACATTTCTAAATTTCAATAGCATAAAAGCTTGTAGAGACACGTTCGGATAGAAACCGTCTTCTGAATTCATCTTCACTGTAGTAATCGAAAGGGTTTTGAAATCCCGCAATACTTTTCTTGTAGTTATTGTCCTTCGTTCAATTATAATATCATTGATATAATTATCAAATTCTTCTTTGCTGTAATCCATCGCGTTTAAGTGTACAATAAATTAAAATATCACAAATGGATACAAAACAAACAGAAATAACCACAATAAAATTTGACACACAATATTTTTGACTTTAACCTACACTATGAGTTGGTTAATATAGCTGTCCAGCTACTTTAAGTGAAGGTTTTTATTAGTGAACGCATAGCGTTGCACATCACTCAAGTATTGTTATAAATCTGATTTAACGGTCTTATGCGTTGGTGGAAACTGTGATACCTACCTCATAATATCGTTCTTGAAGACGGGTGCTAGTGTTCACATAATCTCAACCAACGTGTTCTGGTTTTCATGCGGCTCGGAATGAAGACGGCGAAAATATAAACGAGACATTCTTTAGAGTTTTTAAAAGAAACAGCTCCTAGTAAATGTACTTGCCTAGTACCTGTTTCTTTTACAACATTAAGGTAAACAAAAAAATTGGTTAGACGGGAATGTTACCTAATGGGGACATGGTTAATGGAAGGTAAATATAATATGAAAGGCGTAAATATAAAATAATATTATGAAGAACATGCTTTTAATTTTGTTTACGAAGAACTTGTAGGTTTTAAGATAATTGTGGTAAGTTTATAAAATTATGATGATTATGATTATGATCTCATTAAATGTGAACTCTAATTTGAATGATTCAAATTAAAGTTCATATTTAATGAGTTCATATTTCTCTTCATAAAGGGTTAACTTTAAATAAATATCTTTATTTTTACAATTAATCTTTGCCATAGTACGTAGGGCCTATACTACCTACCCTACCACCTACCTTACCTACCTGGTAGGCAAAAGCGTCATTGAGAAAGTGCATGTTCAATCAACTGCACTTCCATGGTTTTCCTTTGACAGCGCCTTTATTTCGCAGTTGGACCCAACTCTACGAACTGTATGCAGGCGCCATTCAGGGACTGAAAATTATATTAATAAAGTGTTCCACCGAACCGCACTTTTCAAAATTTTGTTTCAGTGCCGTTAGTGGAAGTGCTCAGGTGCGGTTCAGACAAGTGCTGTTGAAATCAGTGCTCTGAGTGGAATACCTCGGTTTTATTTATTTCAATCGTTACCAATGCGTACTGTTGACCTTACACCGTCTCTGACTACCTCTTCAGGTTATAAAAGCATCTTAATAAACTTCAATATAAATAATTATCATCTCATTACAACTAAGAACAAGCCAGCTTATCAACAAAAGTAGAATGGACGAGCAAAAACGCGTTAAGTGTCTATCATAGCCCGCAAGACGACATTGAATAATTCTTGCTCCCTTGGGCAATCAATAAGAGGATTATAGCCTAGGCAACTATAACGTCAACGTTATTAATAAAACTGCTGGATTAGCCCCATTCACGATCACAATTTCAAAATATTGGAAAATGTTTTAGTTTGTTTTATGTTTGGGGACATCTGTAGGTTAGAGGTGAGCTTTAAATCTGTTTTGAGGATTATGGGGAAGTAGTCATAATTTATTTATCTGGGACATATGGGCTCCTACGTTATAACATAATAATAAGCAGTTGGTAAGGTGCGTTTATATGGCAAGGTTTGCGCGCCGCACAACTGGTTCCGTAAGATTACCACAAAAAATTATATCTGTTCGAAAAATGAAAATCAAATGCCTAATAGGTACGTAACGTGTAGCCAAAGTTTACTTCTAAATCATAATTACGAAAAAAAAACTATATTTTCCTGTTTGTAGGAAATGAGGAAAACTGGAGAAAAAGTGGACCGTGCAGAACTGATTTTCCCTAGTTGGACATAATATTACATGTCATCGATGTTTTATGTAGTTCCATAACATGTGACATAAATACAAAGGTACTAATGGGCAGCAGACCTATTTATATGAATAAACTAGAAGGTACATAATACTAAAAAACTAAAATAGAAAATCGGTGTCGAGCAGACAGTTCCACGAATTGGAAGTGCTCATATTTTTGTTAAAAAATTATTTGTGAACTAAGTTGTTGGAGCTAAAATATTGTAGAGGTCTTAGTAGTAATTGCATTAACTGAGAATACGGTGAGGTTCAGATTACAATAATTAATCATGTTGGCAACACAATACTGTCCACATTGCTGATTGATTTATATTAAGTACTTCGACGAACTTGTGGATATTGATAGATTTAGAGCGATGGATTCTGAAGAAAGTCATGAACCAATGTGTATTATGTGCCTTAAGAGCGTTCCTCCAAAAAGTTTCAAAAAGCTGTCAAATATTTATCTGTTTTGATTAATTTGGCAATATTACTGTATGGAAATAAGAAACATGGCTAACTATACTCCATTTGAAATAAGACTAGACATTTAAACAAACCTTTTTTACAGTCCGTCCAATCGAATTTAACGTGCCTAGGCATAAGGATGGCATTACAAGCAAAAAACAATACAATTGTTTACTGCAGCTGCCATTTGTCATGGCACCAACGCAATAGAAGTCAAAATCGGTTGAACGGGCTGTAAAAAGGTTTGTTTCTATGTTTAATCTTATTTCAAATGGAGTATATAGTGAACTAGAATATTAATAATGAATTGCAATTATAACACTGAATTTGATGTTGTAACCGTTTTAGGTGTAAAAAAGGCATTTGGAAAGTTTCCAAATACTTTTTTACATCTAAAACTAAATAATCAGTATTACAATATTCATTGTTGCATTTCATAATCAATATTTTAGTTCACTAGTTAACCTTATTTCTAATTTCCATACAGTAACATCGCCAAATTAATCAAAACAGCGAAATATTTGACAGCTGTTTGCGATGTTGCCCACTTTCTGTTAAAGCTCTTAATACTCCCGGCCATCAATAGCACAAAAGTAGACATAGAAAGCTTTTGATACGGAAGCAATTGTAATAAAATATATTCTCGTTTAATATCCATAAACTGTAACAAACTCTGAAAGTCGAACCTGATAACCAGAAACTTAATTTAACTAGCCACAATAAAGTTGAGTATATTTCTCAAAGTTATCGTATTAATTTCACGAACGATTAGTTATTAAAGCCGGCTTTATTCGGACCTGGCTACAGGTGGGGCAATAAATTATTCCCAAGTCCTTTTACCCTCCCCGTTAATGGGGAAACACACATTCACTTTGTATATATTTTTTACAAATAAATTGTATACTTACGACTGTGGGATTCCGGTACCTTTACCGGTTTCGCCCGCGGCTTTGTTTACATGTAACTTAATCTATTTTTTTATACGGAGGATACAGTTTTTTTTCGTTCTAACAAAAATATAGTTTTATTTTTCCAAGGAAACGGAATTAAGAGAGAATAAAACAAAATCGTAAATCTTTTGACGTAATATTTTTTGCGACAGTTGGCGTGGAATAAATTTGGTTTGATGCTCATGATATGCTCCGCTATCAAATTATAGTGACCAATCGCGCACTAAAAATCTACAGACTCTTTAAGCGGGTTGAATTTAATACTCATCATCATCACCATTTCAGCCGAAAGACGTCGACTGCAGGACATAGGCCTCCTCCAAGCACCGCCACTTCGACTGGATTTGTATTTCTGCGGCCTTTACCAGGTCATCGGACCACCTTATGGAAGCCTTCCAACACTCTTCCGGTACGCGGTCGCCACTCCAGAACCTTTCGGCCCCATCGGCCACCTGTTCTACTAGCAATGTGCCCTGCCCACTGCCACTTAATTTTGGCAATTCTTTAGGCTATGTCGGTTATCTTAGTTCTCCTACGGATTCATTTTTGATTCGATTACGTAGGGAAACTCTAAGCATAACAAATTTAATACTTATGTGATTTAATAAAAAGTAAATTTTAGAAACTAATAAAGACTAGTTACGTAAGTGACTTTAGAAAATTTTTCGTTAGTCCTGAGTCCATATTAAAAATCCAATCTTCAAGTATATTATATTAGTTTGGCCATTTAATAGTTTTGATCAACTATAGGAAAGTTGAATCTGATTCGTATCCTAATTAATTGCCCTGTTTACCCATTAAACACTTCAGAGTAACGACACCTTTGCCAAACTAATCGCATGAAGAGCCCAAAGTAAATGTCAAGGCCTCTCTTTTATTTCGTATAAAAAAGTTATTGGTATCTTCAGTAAACAAGCTCGTATATGAATAGATGAATAAATCGAAGTTACCCTCCGCAAGTAAATGAGTTTCCACGTCCTTCGTCTTATCGTGGAGAGACACAAATGAAGGTCATATGGGTGCCACTATCATCTAGAAACTTCGAATAGAATACGCGTTTCAACAAAATAGAGGCTTAGAACTAAGAACTTAAGTTCATAGAGGCGTATGTTAACTATTTTGTGTGTAACTACCGCCTTACTCACAAACTGTTTGTTGTTGATCAAGGAAAGAACTTTTGATAACCTTCACCTTATAATCGCATTTAATTATATATATTTTATTCCTAATAATGAAACCGAAACAAAAATACAATTATTAAAAATCATTTACGTAAGTAAATTGGGTAGCCATTTACCAAATGCGCATTTTTCGGAACGTCCGATTCCATTTCAAATTCGATTTTTTTTTTGTACCAATTAACATCCTGTATCGAAATAAATCGAATGACGCGTCATTTAGCCGAATTGGTTTTGTAGCCTTTGCGCGAATTTCCAAATAAATAAATGCGTGTACTCGGTAAACATTTGCTTCCAAGTTATGTACCAGAAAAATGTAACCTCTTGATTTCGTGGAACCTTTATCAGGTTCATTATACAATTTATTGTGTCGTTATTTTTTTTGCGCCGGAAACTGTGGTGTTGCAAACAAAACAAAAATAATACGTAGCTTTACCTTTCCGCAAAAATAATGAAAAACACGTCAGTACATAAAAGTTTTAAATTAAAGTCAAGTCAACATCTTGAAATATTAAAATTTTAAACTAATAAACTAGATAAGTGCGTTGTTTAATGAAACATTTAAGTGTTATTTGAAACCTAATTTCACATTGCTTTTATAATTTAAAATTAAATTTAAAAGTGTGAAAATTATTATCTTTTCAAAGGTTCACTCTTTTGCCGTAAACAGCTGCTCGACAGGTTTTCGAGAAACAGGGAGGGGAACAAAAGACGTAATTATAATATTATTGATTGACGAGGGAAAATGAATGATGCACCGACAGTGCAGTAACCCTAGTTTAAAGTCAGGTTAACACGTCTATAATCTGTAAGAGAGTACCTATAGGTTCGTGTTTTATCTATTCAAACGTTTACGTTAATATGCTAATCGGCAAAAACAAATAATTAGTTAGTCGGTAGGCTTTATATTATGCTGAAGTGCGATACAGACAGTAGATTTTTTAACCCGTTTCCAAAGTTAACCCCAAGTAAAAGTTTTCCATATTTCACCTTTTCATAGGTAGCTAATTAATTGTAAAGTCTGTATGTTTAAATAAAATGACATCACTCCTTTAAAAACTGAAGACGTGTTAAAACTCTAATGTTATCAGAATATTTTGTAATCACACAGTCGCTGAAAGTCACTGAATACATTACACATGCGGAAACGGACACTCAAGTTAACCCATCTGAAAGTGGGTTAAACAATCCTGATCCTTTACAAAAAGGTAAAACACGTAAAACAAACAGTTAGCTTTGTGGTTTTTATAAAAAAATACATAATTTTGTTGCCGCTTCCGAAATTCAATAGTTACATTAGTGTTCTATCACAATGATAATAATTAATTAATTAATACAAACTTAAGTTTTTTTATTTACAATAAGAGTCAGATGGAAAACGTCTAAAGGCTCCCACAGACAGATACGAAGCGGTTCTGAGATATATATACATAGAACAATTTGTATGAAAACAGAGTCGCAATGCGCCTGTCTGCAGAGTATAACCGCAAAATAAAATAAAAACATTCCTGTGCCTTTACACAGTAACCTAACACAATACCCCACCACACCTGACATAATGAAATGTCTGGCAAAAAGTGAAAACTAGATCTTAGTACGTTTTCACTTGTTCTCTACTCAACAAAGCAGGTGGTGTGTGGCTGTGTTTTAACTTCAACATGCTACAAAAATGCGATGTGCCACACTTGTTAAAAAGTTAACAGTGTTCAAGTATTCAGGTGAATTGCTTTTTTTTTACTTTGGCAAGTTTATAGCTTTCACTTAGACCACGAAAAACTTAATGGATAACTTAGACGCGGTAGTTTATTTACTTATTTCAACAATTTGGTGTTTTTGGGACTTACATAGTTTATTGTTTGGGTTCTCGGGAAAAGGCAATGACCGATATTGCTATGCTAAAAGGCGACAACTATAGCTAACACGAAATCGATTACAAAAAGAATCAGTGCGTCGCAGCGTAGAGGTGGCCCAGTGGTAGCAGTCGCGACTTACGAGTAGGCTGTAGGTTCGATCTTAGAACAATAGAGGAGGTTGCAAACGAATCACGCAACCTCAAAGGGAGCTTCGTTCACAGCCTCAAGTTGGCGGCAGTTACAGTGCAGGCTGCGGTGGCTGAGTTAGCCACGCGATCGGCCGTTGAGGTCAACGTTGAGAGGCTGGAGACCGAAAACGCTGACTTGAAGGCTCGGCTTATCGGTCTCTCAGCACAGGTCGAGAAACTGACAGCGCAGGTCACCCTGCTTAATCGCCAGGGTGAACTTATGGCAAGCCCCATAGTGGCAGCTTCTTCGATGGGACCTAATCAGGTCTCTGCAGTGGCCAGACCTTTTCAATCTGATGAGTCGGAGGCCCAGTTTCGGCGTTCTATAGCCTTAGAAATTGGAGGTATGGTAGACGCCAAACTAGCCGCTATAGAGAGGAGGTTGCCCCCAGAGAAACCCTTGCGTCCGCCACTCGCCGCCGACGCGAGGAGAGCTTCACCAACGGTTGCTCAGGCGCAGCCAATTGACGAGCCGCGCTTGGAGCCTAATCCAGCAAAGAAAATGGGGAGAGGAAAGGGTAAGGGAAAAGGCAAAGGCAAAGTTGTCGCTCCGGTCGTGGATTTGGCCCCTGTGTCTGCGGCATCCACGCAAGCTTCGCAGGCTCTGCTGGATGCGACAATGACTGAAACGGGGGCCTGGTCTACTGTAGTGGGGAAGAAGGCTAAGAAACCAAAGCCTGCCACGTTGGCGACACCCACTTCTATAAAGGAGAAAAAACAGCAAGTGAAATTGCCTAGGGTTCCCGCTACGGCAGCTATTGCAGTCTCGGTAAGAGAGGGATCATCTGCCAATATCGGTCAGGTTATGACCGCCGTAAGGCAGCGAATTCGTTTAGCCGATGTTGGCATTGACACTGTCGGCCAGAAAAGGGCTGTAGATGGTGGTATGGTGATTACTGTCGCTGGCGCCGACTCTTCGACCAAGGCGGACAGTCTCGCCAACCGAATGCGAGAGGTCCTCAGCGAATTCGATGTGAAGATTTCACGCCCAACCAAAAGAGCTGAGGCGAGGATCATGGACCTCGATGATGCCGTCACACCTGAGGAAGTGGCAGCTGCTATTGCCGAAGTGGGTGGCTGTTCCCCCGAAGACGTAAAAGTGGGCGAAATTCGTCGTCCGCCCACTTCTTTGGGACACGTCTGGGTCCGTGGCCCTCTGGTGGCAATAAAGAAGTTGGCGTCCGATAAGCGCATGCGCTTAGGTTGGACGACAGTAAGGGTGCAGATTTTAGAGGCGCGTCGTATGATGTGTTTCCGTTGCCTCGAGCCCGGGCACGTCCGCCGCCATTGCACTGGTGCGGTTGACCGGAGCACCCAGTGCTATGCTTGTGGGGGAGATCACAAAGCGAGAGAGTGCACGTCGAAAACCATGCGGTGTCCATTGTGTAGAGATCATGGTCTTCCAGCGGATCATCGCCTGGGGGGTAAAAAATGCGCTCCGCGCAAGAAACAGGCCTCGCTTGTCCCTACCATATCGCAAGGGTCAGCACAGGCATCACTGGGTCCAGGCCCTGCGGAGGAAATGGAAACCTCGCCTTCCCAGCCCTGAAAGTACTCCAGTGCAATCTGAACCACTGCCGTAACGCGCAGAACCTTTTTCTGCAGACAATTGCGGAGTGGTCGGTTGCCTTGGCGGTGGTAGCAGAGCCCTACGGACTCCGGGATCATCCTCGCTGGTTCCGGGACACCGTGGACTCTGTTGCCGTTTACTGGGCTGGTGGAAGCGGTGGGCCACACTGCTCCCTACTAGATAGAGGGCAAGGATTTATTGCAGTAGAATGGGGACCTTTGGCCGTAGTGGGCTGCTACGTGTCTCCCAACATTTCCCTCGCCGAATTTGAGGAATATCTGGATGGGGTTGCAAACTGCATTCGGTGCAAATGTTCACCCCATCCGGTGCTCGTCTTGGGTGATTTTAACGCTCACTCCAGAGCTTGGGGGAGCACTCAAGACAGACCGAGGGGCCACGCAGTACAAGACTGGGCGGCGTTGCTGGACCTCCGTCTTCTGAATCAGGGGTCCGTTTCCACATGCGTTCGGTGGCAGGGGGAGTCAATTGTGGATCTCTCATGGGCGACTCCTTCGGTTGCCCGCATGGTGTCGGAGTGGAGAGTGGCGGAGGAGATAGTGACACTCTCGGACCATCGCCATATAGTTTTTAAAGTTACACTCCACCCTTTGGACGGCCTGAGTCGTACAAATTCTAACCTACCGGCGCGGCGTTGGGCCCTCAAGCGGCTCAATCGAGACATGCTCGTCGCAGCTGCTAACGTTGCGGCATGGCCGGAGGATAGTCATGGTTCCCAGGGGATATCACCCGATCCAGAGGAAGAGGCGGTCTGGTTCCGGGATAGGATGGCGTTAATTTGCGACGCTTCCATGCCCCGGGTCAGGTGCGCTCAGCGTCCTGGTGCGGTCTACTGGTGGTCGGAAGATATTGCGCAGTTGCGTGTTTTCTGTCTTAGATCCCGACGCCAGTTTCAGCGCACCAGACGCAGACGACAGCCAAGAGCTACGGAGGAGGAAATACGCAGAGCCTACAGAGTGTACCGGGAGGCGACAATGGATCTCCAACACGCCATCGCGGATGCCAAGTCAAGATCCTGGCGGGAGCTTCTCGACGGGCTGGACAGGGATCCATGGGGCAGACCTTATAAGTTGGTCATGGCCAAATTACGTCCATGGGTGCCCCCTATCACAGAAACCATGGACCCGGGTCTACTGGAGAGAGTTGTAAACACGCTCTTTCCTGTAGTTAGAGACAGTCCTTCGCCAGTCTTGGCTTCTTCGGATTGGTCTGACGAATTGGGGGTGACTGAAAACGAGCTAGACCGAGCCGTGAGACGTTTGGGGGCTCGTAATACCGCGCCAGGCCCGGACGGTATTCCTGGTCGGGCTTGGGTTCTAGCTTTGGCTGCCCTGGGGGACCGCCTAAGACGGTTGTTCAACAGCTGCCTACGTGGGAGTGTATTCCCCTCCGGCTGGAAAGAAGCTGCACTGGTCTTGTTGAGGAAGGAAGGCCGGGACTCAGAATCTCCCTCTGCCTACCGTCCCATTTGCCTGCTCGACGAGGTTTCCAAACTATTCGAAAGAATAATTGCCGAAAGGCTCGTCGGACAACTATCGCGTGTTGGTCCCGACCTCGCCGATTGCCAGTATGGCTTCCGGCAGCAAAGATCTACTGTGGATGCGATCCTACGCGTCCGCTCGCTGTCGGAACAGGTGGTGTCTCGGGGTGGGGTGGTGTTGGCGGTAAGTTTGGATATCGTCAATGCCTTTAACTCTCTGCCCTGGGATGCGATTAGGGGGGCACTTATATATCACAGAGTGCCTCTTTATCTACAGTGCATCGTCGGGGCCTACCTTCGTGAGCGGCACATTCGATATGTGGGTCGGGACGGTAGCATTCATCGCAGGGAGATTACGTGTGGGGTTCCACAGGGGTCGGTTTTAGGTCCTTTCTTGTGGAATCTCGCTTACGATGTGGTCCTGCGTGTCGACCTTCCCGTTGGCGTTAATGTAGTCTGTTACGCGGATGACACCCTGGTGTTGGCCGGCGGCGACACCTTTGAAGAGACCATCCAGCTTGCCGAGCTCGGAGTGGCAAAAGTCGTGGCGACGATTCGCGGGCTGGGTTTAGAGATAGCGCCTCATAAAACTGAGGCGCTTTGGTTCCACAAACTACCGAGGAGCAGAGAACCACCCAGCTCGTTGGTCAGAGTTGGAAATGCGCAAGTCCAGGTGGGTCGATACATTAAGTATCTCGGCCTTACCCTAGATGGTCGGTGGGGCTTCGAAGAGCACTTCGAGCGCCTAGTTCCCCGCGTCGGGATGGCAGTGGGTGCTTTGCACAGACTGTTGCCCAATCTCGGTGGACCGCGAGAAGAAGTTCGTCGCCTCTACGCGGGTGTCGTGCGATTGATGGTCCTATATGGGGCGCCTGTTTGGTCAAATAGGCTGTCAGGCGTCCGACGCTGCAGGACTAAAATCAACAGTCTGCAGCGGAAAATGGCTATTCGCATCGCACGAGGATACCGAACTGTATCCTTTGAGGCGGCAACTCTCTTGGCACGCTTTCCGCCGCTGGACATCTTGGCGGATATGGACGCGAGGGTCTATGACCGAATTCGCGTCATCCGCCAAAGTGGCAATGGCGTGCCAGGAATCGCTGTTGCGGGGCTGAGGCGGCAGGAACGGCGACACGCGCTCGAGCGGTGGCGTGAACGGCTGCAACAGCCGCAATATTCGCGTAAGCGCGTTGTCGAAGCCGTCCTGCCGCACTTCGAAGCCTGGCTGAAAAGAAAGGAGCGCATCTCGTATAGGCTCACTCAGGTACTGACCGGGCATGGTTGCTTTGGTGAGTACCTGAACAGGATTGGGCGAGAGGCCACGGCAAATTGCCATCATTGCGGAGGTGGCATTGATTCTGCACAGCACACGCTCGAGGAGTGCCCTGCGTGGGCTGCTGAAAGACGGGTCCTGGTCGCCAGGATCGGGCGAGATTTGTCTCTGCCAGCAGTAGTTAAGTCTATGCTGGCGGTGTCGGAGAACTGGCGAGAAATGGCCTCCTTCTGTGAGACCGTGATGGTTCAGAAGGAGGCTGCCGAGCGGGATCGTGAGAGGGCTGATCCCGCTCGTAGGAGAAGGCGTCGGGGAGGCAACCGCCTCGACGCCTAACACGCCGAAACCCCGTCTGCAACCTTTAGGGCAGGCGGGAATTAGGGGTCACGGGCGCTTAGAGTGGGGACTCTGTCCGCTCAGAGTGACCTCAGGGTAGACGGCGCACAGTGGTCACGTGCCGCCTTGCACACTTGCATAGACGGTTTCGGGGAGAACTCTTTACAGTCTCCCCAGAGATGTGCCATAACAGGCGCTGCACAGAGGGGGTGCCGGATTGGTCTTTTGAGAGGTAACGGTGCCCCTTCCATGTGCAGATGGTGACCACCGGGGTGGTTTTAGTGAGGTAAAAATCCCACACTCCCCGGTCTTATCCCCAAAGCCCGGGCGCCTTTTGAAGGTTTCCCCCCGAAAACAAAAAAAAAAAAAAAAAAAAAAAAAGGCTGTAGGTTCGAACCCTGATAGGCGCTTTACTTTGTGTAAATTATTTCGTCACCACTGCTCTCAAAACGGTGAAGGAAAACATCGTGAGGAAACCGGCATGTCCAAGAACCAACAATTCAAAGACATATCACATCTACCAACCCGCACTGGGGCCGTGTAGTGCATTACGGATTTACGGCCCACTCCCTCTCACAGAGATGAGGACTGCAAGCAGTGCAAGAACATTGTAGGCTGATTATTCTTATGCAGTGAGTCTCAACATTGAGGATTGAGGTAAACCAAGTTTTTTTTAAAGATTTTTTTTATTGATTCTTCTATCAATTGAGTGAGTCCCTTGCAGCTAACTTGTAGGCACCTTTTTTTTGGGTGGGAAATTATCAAATAACTTCTCTCGCTCTGGGCGGAGCGAGAGGATGTGTCAGACTCATACGGACTAAAACCCACCCGTGTTCCTTCAGGTGCCCTATTGCCGGGGGCCACGATCTCCCTTTCGGTTTTCTTCGCAACCCCGGCAGGCATCGGCCCTAGCGGACCCCGTCAATTCTGCTGAAATCTCTTTGAGGCGCGCGTGGAACACAACGCGTCGTCGACCCAAGCCTGGTCCTTATCGGATGGAAAGGTACAATTCCGTAGCCAACCGTAGGTGGAAACTGCAGGCGACGTGTCACCACGATACGACTGGTTTCTATGTATCATTATGTATTTCTGTGAAGGCGTCGACGTGTCGCTAGCTACGAATGGTATTTCATAGAAACGAATCGTATCGCGGCGACAGGTCGCCTGCAGTTGCCGCCTGCTGTCGGCTAAGGAATTGTATCTTGACTGAGTAAGTACTATAAATAATTATTTTCCTTGAATACTACACTGTATGGTACGGGTACAGGTAGCTCCTGTTATTGTAATCCACATGATTATTTGTATGCAATGCATATTGTATGCTCAGTCAAGATATTTAATATGTTTATCGTAGGAAATATTCCTGCGTTGAAAGCAATACCATTATGTCAGTATCGATATTGCACTGAGCACATAAAGAAATGTACCTTTTAATATACAATAAGCCGATCAATTCAATACCTGCTTGTAAGAGATTAAGAGATTACTTCCTTTTTATGAGGGAATATTTTTTATCAGTAATAAGAATGGGAGGTACCGTGAAACCTGGCAACTTTGCCAAAGGTTGTTTAATTTGCCATATACCGCCTTACGAGGCAAAATAATTTGTTACGTCAAAACTGTATTTTTTTAACGTTTGCAATACCCTTAAATCAAATTTGAATATCTGATTGGCAACATTTTATTGTATATGACAACCCAGCTCTTATAGAACTGTAATTTTTTGGCGGTTACTTTTTTCCCGCGCTAACTGTGAGTGACTTTGTGCTCCGAAACTTTTATGAAAATAAGTAGGATATACCTTGTGTAGATAAGTCAAACTTGATTACGAGGTTCTTAATAATATTCTTTAGTTAAAATCATGATAATTACGTCTCTTTAACCAATTAAACCTAAGAAATCATTGTTGGCAAATATACCAACCCAAAGCAAAGTTTTAGTAACGTCGACTTTGCCATATATTTTTAGAGGCTAGGGCTGTCACAAGAAAGAAACTAAAATCCTGTTATTTAGTTTTGTTTCCTACTTACCTACCCCTAATTTTACTGATGCAATCCTGACAGCAATTTCTGTTTATTTTGAAAAAATCGAAACAAGGCGGGTGAATTTGCCACATTTTGGAAATTCAATTGCCAGTTTAAAATATTATACAACTGTAGTATATTTTTACTGTGACCAAGAATGCGGCAATGATGACTGTGATTTTTTAGGGTAACTCTTTTAAATTTTTCCTAAATTTTGGGATGGCAATCTTACCACAAGTGATAGTTGACTTTGCCATAAAAGGTTTTCGGACTAAAACATCATTATAGAATGAGAAAACAATAAATATAAGATTGTGTCTCAATAATGCATAAAATGTACTACATATCTCATTGATTGCTTTTTATAACATCATAGAGATTTTTTTTAGAAAAACCTTTTCAAACTTTTTTACCCACCGTAAAGTGGCAAAGTAGCCAGGTTTCACGGTACATATAATTATAACACATTTCGCTAGATTTTTTTAAGTCCCATGAAATACGGGGCGAGCCTATTTAGAAATTTCAGATAAGGCGTCATTGAGACATTGGATCACAGTTTTTCTATGACATTTCTTCTGATAGCCGTTCTGTATCTTAAATGTATTTGCCATATACCGTAATATAGTTAAATGAAAGCGATTCATAACTGTCGGATTGTCCAATGTTACTGCGACCAATTCCGACGTAGCGCTCGCCAGCCGCTAACGCGGCACCGCTCGCTTCACTCGCTCGGCTCGCGCGTACTTGGTTACAGTTCTAACCTAACCTATTTGGTTTAAGTGTCCTAATAGTTATATTACTAGTTCGTGCTCGTATCATAGTTATATTCCTAGTAAGATAGTTATAAACCGCTTTCATATAACTTTATTACGGTATATAACTTTATCCCTAGATATCCCTAGGGATATCACTACATATATCACGGCTTCAACCATTTTACTGTGACATATCTACATATTGACTGGTTAGGTATCACTAAGGTAAAGTCAGGTTTGCTTGACTTTGTACGGCATGCACCCAGCATTTTAATAGGTGCCACCAAAAAAGAAAGCTCATTGCCAAAAGTCATATAACCCAATTGCATAAACAAAAATATTTTCATATCATACTTTTCGATGTCGAGCGGTTTCCGAGTCCAACTTTATGCATGAGAGTTGTATTTTAAAACTCATTACTTTCTTTGCTTTGCCGTATGTGCTCTGGTTTCAATATGCACCAATGCATCTCACTTTGAGATCTTTTTGCCATATTTTGAATGTAATAACATATAATTTTCCATCAAAAACTTTATGGGTGATATTTTTATTCTGTTTTAATAGTGAAACATGGAGCTTTGTTTATAATTATATTAATTAATATATCTGTGGTTGTTTCATTTTAAATTATTTTTACCTATTGTGGTATAGTAATTTTATTCTAGGTGCATCGTCTTCACATATAACTACATATGTATACAAACTATTGTAAAACATTTAAAAAGAGTAATGGTGGAGTTTCTCGCCCATTCTTTTCCATACGAAAACTACATTTCGGAAGGGGCGACTAGAACCAATTCAATTTTTTTTTTAAGTTTTGGCGTTCAAAAGTGCCTTTTATGTGCGTAATTTAAATAAATTATATTTTGACTTTGACTTTAATTATTGAGTCGTAAAATTGAGTTTCAAAAAACTAATGTATCAATTTTACAATTTGAAGAGAGCGCCACAATAATTGTGACGCAAACTAAAGTAGGTCAATGAATAAATTTTAACGATTACTTGCATACAGAAAGTAAATGTGTATTAGTAGTATGTCATTAAAACACTGCAGTTTAAAACCACTGTTTAAATTCATAATTAATTCTAAGAGTAAACTAATTAGAACATTAATAACAGTTTCCATTAAACAATGCACGTATGAATTCAATGCGAGCATGTTTACGACATGTGTGTCCCATTTAGAACTGTGTGACGTTGGAGCCACAAAATAGAGAGGTAGGTACAGAAGATCGGCTCCATACAACGAGCAGAAATGCACGCACTTTTAGAAACCACACGGTCACGAACAGCGAGTGTAAGCGCACGTTTGTCATGTTCATGTGCACAATTGTACTCCGTAAGACTTCAGCCACTCCGACATACTGTGCGTTTTATGCGCGTGTACTCCCAAAGATTATTGCAATTTTGAGTCCTATGCTAATTACATAAATCATAAAGCTTATTTTGCGCTTATCTGTGGCTGCGCGCGTATGCGGTGTTTGTAGGGGGATCTCAAAATAAGCTTTATGTAATTAGCATAGGACTCAAAATTGCAATAACCTTTGGGAGTACACACGCATAAAACGCGTATGTCGGAACGTGGTCTTCAGTTTAAAGCAGCGACGCGCGTACCTAACTATTAGTACTTTATTGCAATGTAACTCTTATCTGACTATTAAGGCTCTTTCAAACAGGCAAGACACAAAGACACCGCTCGTCGCGCGACGAGCGGTGTCTTTGTGTCGCGTCGCGTGTCGCGCCTGTTTGAAAGAGCCTTTGTCATTATACGTAATCTGTATCTTTCCATACGTACATATACATACATACCAATAAACAAAATTGAATTATCTGTTTGTAATGTCAAAATAACAGCTTTTTACTAAATGCATATAAAATGAAAGTGTATACATTACATACAACAAAAATACAATCTTAAAAAAATTTGTTTGTTCGTCTGTCTGTCTGTTTGTTCTGGCTAATCTCTGAAACCGCCGGCCCGTTTTTTACGGGACTTACACTGGCAGATAGCTGATGTCATAAGAAGTAACTTAGGCTAGTTTTATTTTAGAAAAAGAATTAGGGTCCACGTGGGCGACGCCGCGGGCAACAGCTAGTATAAAGTATAAATTAGAAAGATTGCCGTAAGTCAACTGTCGGTTTGATAAATCATTCTAATGCATTCCTTACCTTACCGAAATACGAGTTAGGTACATCGCAATGACTTACTCAATGGTTTTACGTCGATCGTGAATGTCCTACCTGAAGGCGAATCGAATAGAATCTAAACTCCGCTTCAGAGCTCCGCTCCTATTGGTTAATATTGGAACATTTCCCCGTTTCGCTGCCAGATTAAACCTCAATACGTACGCGTCTATGTGCGTTTGCTTTCACTCGATATATGGAACTAGCCTTCTGTAGGAACCTGTCTATTTTGTGTGTGTGACGTCAGAGCTATTTATTACCCCTCCCCCCACCGTGTTTGAAGGCCGATGTTCACCCCAAATGCTTTCATGTCCTACTGATATTCGCGTGACCAACTCATTAATAAGATAACCACTAACAACCATACCTCAAAAACTGCCATAGCTGTGTTGGTTTGCCCTTGTAACTCCATTAGATATTTACCAGGTTAATATTTAAGTTCCCTGCTACATTGGCCTGTTTAGTGGTCGCAAGCGTGAATGATGTGCGTTGGGTTCTAGTTTCAATGTTCGAATCGGGTAAAGTCGTTTTCCTTTCAAAAACCGACCAAGTGCTTGTTGGACCATTCACAATAAAGGGTTCCTTATGTAGTTGTGATGATATTCATATCATCACAACGTTAATGTTTTCCTATTATTTGTCTTATTTAGTATATTCATGTATTTATGTATATTTAATTGTACTTATTTTTATATATATAATTAGGCATATATATTATATTTATAGTTTATAATAGGAATACGTGTATATTGATATTTTAATATTTCGTACTTGATCCCTCAATTTTTCGTAATTGCACCCACCACTGTTTGTCTCTGCATCACCCAAAGGTTGACTGGTAGAAAATGCCTATGGCATTAAGTCCGCCTACCGTACATTTCTGTGCTTGAAGTATTAAATATATAAATAAACATTGTAGTTGAAAAACATGGTCTCCCATACATTCCAACTGCAAATGTAAGTTTGTACACACAATATCGTGAGATTTACCATGTGATTTTAAGACCATAGGCTTCTTATAGATTTTTCTATAATTTATGAATAAAGAATCATGCTCTGTATTATTTTTTAAAATTTAGGCTCAGTAGTTTCGGAGATAAGGGGTGAATGGTAAATTTTCCTCTATTTTCTTAAATATCTTTAAAAGTATTTATTACAAAATCTTTAAAAAAATTCCTTGCAACAAGTCCTTTTATTTGATATGTCAGACGGTACAGTTTGTTTTAATTTTCCAGTTTGCCCCTAAAAACTGACTCCCATATTCAAAATTCAGTTATTTACGTTACACGTCCGTGTTTGGGCCACAGAAATTCATATGTGTACCAAATTTCAACTAAATTGGTCCAATAAATTCGGAGCAAATTGGCTGTGACAGACGGACAGCCAGCCAGCCAGCAGGCGGACACACGAGTGATCCTATATGGATTCCGTTTTTTTCCTTTTGAGGTACGGAACCCTAAAAACAGCAACAGAACAGCTTGGAGTCTTGTGCCCGGTTAGTGCCAATAGGTTCCTTTCCAGGTTAAAGGGGCGAATTAGGATTCTCCTCCTAACACCCAAATTTCGCCAGTTATGGTGTAATAGGAGCATTACACCATAATTGGCTAAATTATAATACATATATTTTAATAAATAAAATTATACACTTTTGCCCGTCCCCTTTGATAAAGGCGTGGTGATAATTATGTTATCTAATTGATACCTCCATTATAAGCTATGAACGGGACTCTGTATGGTAATTTTTTAATTTTTTTATTTGCGCCCTTCGAAATTGAAAATGTTAAATAACATTTTGAATATCTTAGTATGTATCTCAAAGGAACAAAAGATAACAGAGAAATATTGAAAGAGAACTCGCTTCGTGGAAAACTAAGGCTTCTTTTTATTCCCAATAGATATGGATTCTTGTGAAGTGTGTCGTGAAGAAATTATACGTCTTTGTGACAGTATATTCACACCTGCGTAATGAAACAGTCATGAAGAGATTGTTAATAGGTAATTTAGTATTAAGATACTAGGGAAAGGTGAGGAAACAAAACATTTTTGTAATTCAAAAATGTAGGTATTGTATTTTAGACCGCGCGCAATTTGGACACGAATTTGTATCGTACGAACTCAACCGGAGCCTTGTTCAACTCCCTTGGGTCACAATGCGTCTAACTGCAGTTTAGGCGACATCACAAATTATTGGAGCATGAAATCCAAAATACTAGGTAAACTTCTACCTAACCCTTCGGGGATTACAAGCGTGATGTTATGTTATGTTATGAAAGCTGAAATAAAGCAATACGTATGCACGTCGATCAAACTATAAACATCAATTCTAATCAATAAGGCTAAGCGTATGCTGAGACGCAGGCGCACAATGAAGTGTTCCGTAGTTAGGATGAATTTATCCCAAGGACAAACTTAACATTGCAGTTTAAAAATATGTTCTCCCATAAATTCCAACTGCAAATGTAAGTTTGTACGCACAATATTGAGAGATTTACCATATTATTTTAAGACCATAGACTTCTTATAGTTTTTCCTGTAATCTATGAGTAAAGAACTATACTCGGTATTTTTTTTTTTCAAAATTATAGTGTTGTAAATTAGGGGGGGATAAATTGTTGATCAATGATAATTTTTATCTATTTTCTTAAATATCTTTTGATGTTTTAATTTTAAAATGATTAAAAATAATGAAATCCTTACAACAAAAAAATCCCTTTCTTTTGCCTTTTCATACATATTTTTTTAATTTATTTATTTAATTCGATATGTGTTTGTGTTTTATAAAAAAAAAGTTTTGCAGATTGTACCGTGTGACATATTGGTACACGGTGCAGACTCCAAAACTTTTTTTTTATCTATTTACAATTTGCCCCCTAAAAGTGTTATCATAATCAAAATTCATATATTTACGTTACACGTCCGTATTTGGGTCACAGAAATTCATATGTGTACCAAATTTCGGTCAGCCAGCCAGACACACGAGTAATCCTACAAGGTCTCCATTTTTTTCCTTTTGAGGTACGGAATCCTAAAAAACTCAGTCGTCAATTCATTATGTGACAAAAATATGACCCTCTTCGCAATAAAAGCCTCTTGTAGTATTCTGTGTAGTTTATTTTCGTACGCTATATTATGTCTACATTTCGCTGCTACCTCTATATTTAGCCTCAGTATATAAATTATGGACCATCGAGTGTTTATTATGTACGCCAGTTTCCTTATTATACCTACGCCATGAATGACAAACAACCACCTTTTCAGGGCT
Source organism: Omphaloscelis lunosa (assembly GCA_916610215.1). Taxonomy (NCBI): domain Eukaryota; kingdom Metazoa; phylum Arthropoda; class Insecta; order Lepidoptera; family Noctuidae; genus Omphaloscelis; species Omphaloscelis lunosa. The sequence continues at coordinate 9,574,752 of OU744247.1, forward strand.
TATTGGTTGATTCGCACGAATTTACTCGCCCGAAACGGGCAAATCAATGCTACGAAAAAAAATATTTTTTTTTAGGTAATTCGCACGAAGTTGGTTTATCTGTGGGCGAATCGACAACTCCAAAAATACGTATTAGGCAGTAAAGTTAGTGTACTTTTTCCTTAACTTAACTTTACCGCATAAAATTCAAAATATGCCATAGCCTAAAACGTATTTCTGGGGTTGTCGATTCGCCCACAAATAAATTAACTTCGTACGTTGCCTCAACAAAAAATTAAATTATTTAAAGGAAATTCGTGCGAATCAACCAATAAACCGTTTCCAGAACCAAAATAGACATAAATACGCAAAGAAATTGGTAAAAGAAACTAGATACATAATTCTTTGCTTTGAATAAGTAAGTCTTTTCTCAGAGATAAACTTAGATACTAAGGGCCATATTCTAGAAACAATCTGATCATAAATCTCGACTTGAAACTAATTATATACTATTTTCGCCTCAATATCAGTTTAAACCTACACAAATGCTTGAGCATCGTTCTAGAATCAGGGTTTAAGATAACTCTCATTTTACAGTGAGCTCTTTGTGAAATTTCAAACCTGCTCTTTACTAAGAGAAGTTAACTAAACCACAGACACACAGCCCAAAACAACCAAACAGCTAACACAAAATCCTCTTATAATAAAACATTAGAATGATAACATTACTAATTTGGTAGTAGGAACACGCCATAATACGCACCCGAAACGCGGGGCGTGCAAATTTCCTGTCTCGTATAATGGTTCCACCTTAATTCATGACCTCGGGTTGCTACAGACCGCAAGCGTGACATAATGAATATTGCGTCGCCTATGAAAACCTTTTAAAGACATTTTGTCATGGTTACCGCGAGCTGTCATGTGATCAGGTAAAATAAAATAAATGAGACGAAATGCGACTAAAACGGTTAAACGTTATTTTTGGGTGAAAAGTTTTACGTGGGAAATTGTATGTTCGAGATTTTGAAATGTCGTAGGAGTTCCGAATACCTACGTACCTACTCTTGCAATTTATAAATGTCGAAAGAGTTCAGAATAAGTTCTTATTGTTTTAATTAAAAGACCATAATAGTTGAGGAAAATGTGGGAAAAATTACAAACATTGCAAGGCAAACAAGTGCGAGTTGAACTCGTACACAAAGGCTTCCGTAACCCAGCACAATATTTAACTTTTTTTTTTTTTGTGATTGCCGTTATTAAGGTCGAGCAAAAAACGCCGAAAAAAACACGTTTCTTGTATTCCCAAAGAAACGTGTTTTATCGGCGATTATTTATACCCTTTAATTTTAAACTTTATTTTTATTGTTTTAGCGGCTACAGTAGCACACACTCTGTGAAAATTTCAAGTGTCTACCTATTACGGTTCAAAAGATACAGCACTGACAGACGGAAGGACAGACGGATGGACAGTCGAGGCTTACTAATAGGATCCTGATCCCTTTGGGTACGGAACCCTAACATCGAGAAGACAGCAGTGACAGACAACAAAAATTACCTAATTACATTAGTTCTCGAAATAATTGCGATAAACTGTATTATAATAGTACTTTACTAAGACGAAATTTCTTGAAATCCTAGTAAGGATTTCAAGAAATTTCATTTAGTCTATTAGCAAGATCTTGAAATGTTTGTCCATTCTAAAGTGTCCCTAAATAACTTTAAAAGGAGGATCACCGTCGTCTATTGAGAACATAGTCTAAAAAGAAATTTAAAGAAATACAATTTTAGACTCTAGACTTTTTGTAAAATTATAGTTTTAAAATAATATTAAATATAAGTTGTTTTTATTTTTAATAAATAATTTAAATATAAGTTGTTTTTATTTTTTTGACAAGTTGTTATTTTTCAGTTGTTAGTTGTTGTATCTAACTCACAGAAATTCAAATACCACTACCAGCTATGTAAATACAGTGACAGAAAGTTATTACAACATCATCCACATAGACTAAATGGGAAAAATACGTATTATTGAAGCTAAATCAAAACTGTCCAAATAAAGTTAATAAAATATATTTTTTATGGAACCTACAAAAACATAAAAGAATTCCAAGCATTGAAATAGACTTGTCAATTCCAAAGCGTCTAGAGAAATATGAAACGTAACTATATTACACTGAACTTTTAGACTCATATTAATAAATTATTTTCAGTTCAGAGTTCTCTCATTAAATATCGTTTTATTACTTACATGTTTTTAAGATGTCAAATATATGAAATTCATTAAATGTTAACATTTACACAGCTTTTCATCAGTAAGCGCTCTCGTAGAGACAATTTATTAAAAACCTTATACCCTAAACCCCCCTTCCTGCCTGCTACCCTGCCTTACTTAACCTTTTACTAATAAGGCTTTTAATAAATCGTAAAATCTGACTACTGCCTGTTTTCATCTCCTTATAATTATTTATTGGAAGGGACATTATTCTATGATTTTGTTCCCACAATTTTTTTTACAAAAAATAAAAAACAAACGACTTTAAAAAAAAAAACACTACAAAATGAAAAATAACTTTAATTTCGGAAGTCGGTGTCTTTGGTTTTGCATTTTAGTTTTTGCCACCGACTTTGAAATCAAAGTTATTTTTCACTTGGTAGTGGTTTTCTTTTTGAAGGCTCTTGTTTTTTTACTTATCTACATCCAAATACTAAGTGGGAAAAAATACGTATTATTGAAGCTAACTCAAAAACTGCCCACGCATTGTTAATAAAATTGATATGAGACAACCTCAATCAACAGAATTAACAAAATCAATTCAGAATTGGCGGAGTAATAGCGTAACAAACACAAAAAAAATCTGTCGAATTGAGAACCTCGTCCTTTTGGAATTCGGTTAAAAATCCTAGCTTTACGTTGCATTTTGGTGTATATTACTTCCATTTCTCTCACGAAGGAAGCACTTAGCTTTAAACAATATTAATGCCTGGTCAGATGAAAGTGCAGGAAGACAAATATTTACACCAATATAGACTAGTCTAGTCTATATTGGTGTAGATATTTGTCTTAAGATTGCAGAAATACTCAGTTTAATTATAGTCGGAAGGCGTCGACGAACAAGTCCGAACAACTATTTCTGTTCTAATTAGGTGCACAGAAAAGCTGCTTGAATCCATTTTAAATACAGATTTGTGAAACAAAACACAACCTTGTTATTCGTTCATTCATATTAAATGGTTTCGTTCTCACGAAATGGACAATTTTTGGGTTAGTGTGGTTAGTGACTAACCTGGTGTCAGAGTTTTTGTGCCGCCCATAGGCCTCTGACTTAGCTTCACATGCCGTCGAGAAATATCTCTAAAGTATACCGGTTTCCTCACGATGTTTTCCGTCACCGTTTTTGAAGCAAGTGATAATTATACACTACGCACATGAATCCTAAAATTCAGCGATGCGTGCCTTGAGTTCGAACTCAAGACCTATAACTTGGCAGTCCGACGGTCTCACCACTTGGCTATCACTGATAAAAAGCATTAAAGCATTAGCTGTGGCATTAGTACCTAAGCATTTTTTATAGAAATATATACAAATGGTTACCCATAACTCCTTTATTTGAATTAATTAGGTAACAGGCAATCAACTTAATTCCGTAATCTGAATTTTCAACGAAAATGGGCCTTTCATCTTCAAGATTTTGAAAGCTTCTACCATTAGAAAAGATCGTTAGTTTTACATCAAGGTCTTGATGAATTTGTAATGTTTCTTCCAAAACTTTGTAAAGGCGGAGCTGTTACATTGTATTCTTGTGATAAAAATTAAGAAATTCAGATTGTATCTTCGCGAGGATTTCAAAAACTTAATGGAAACAATTTTTGCTAAAGCTTTAATGAATATGTTTCAGTATCGCGATGTATTTCACGATACGTTTGTTCGTATTTATAGCGACATGGATTAAAGGATTTCTGAATATTACCAGTTACTGTGTCTGGGCAAGATTCATTGGGATATTATCTACTTAGGGGTTTACTTATGTCTTTTTGGGACCAAACGTTGGTGATTACAATAAATGAATCTAATTTCAAAGTCGTTTTAGCAAGGACTAAGTGCTTTTAGCGAATGTTTTAACGTACCGATTATGTAATTTTTGCTTGTTTAGATTTGAAACGATTTTCGCTCTTACAAAAAGGTTCAAATTTAAATGTTTATTGGTCAAAGTACATAATCTACATTTCTAGATATACGTAAAATGAATGCGCAGTCCAATGTGTTGCACCAATTCAGGTATGCAAAATTATAATTAAAATTATGCCATGTCATAATTTCTAATTAATGCCATATACAATTTCATAAATTCGAATTAATACCTTATATAATGTCATTAATCTAAATTTATACGTTTTAAAATGTCACAAATTACAAATAGTACTCTATACAATGTCATAAAATAATTATTAGTACCTTATCTATATGTATATCTAAACAGTCAACATATAATTAATAACAAAAATAAAATAATTTTAATAAATAAATCGGACTCAGGTTCGTGTGGATGTTTCTAGTAGCCGAGGAAGATAGTTACTGCATTAGTTATCCGTAAACGTGTTGCACGTGACTCCATGTCCAGCAAACGTGGTTCAAAGGTCTAGCAGTTTGTAAGTACGGATATTCTACGACCTAACTCATGAAGACAGGTCTGAGTTTGTTATTTTTATGTCAGACGAGATTAATCCCGGCTTTGCTAGCGCCTACCCTATTGCGAAATATCCTTTATTTTCCTCGGATTTCAAACTTGTGAGCCAGTAAATACTCTCTTTGACTACAACCTCTTTAACGTCATTAGCAATCAGCTTGCTAAGCGTGATGGTAACTTCAAGTAATTTACCTGGCAGGCAAATCAGCAATCTTTTGTTTTTCCTTTTCTAGATCAGTTATATGAAAATAATATTTTTCTGATTATCCCACTATGCAGTGCTTAAGTATCTCTGCTAACAATATATCATCACAGTGACCCCCGTATTATGACAGATATTTCATTATTGTTACTTCCATAATTGAGCAACGACCGGTACCAGGCAGTATTTGTCTCAAGTGAAATTATCAATTCCCGCTACGTTGCCATTCATAGATATCTTTGATAATTAATGCTATTTTAGTGCCAAATTCTATAAACAAAGGCTTGGCAAGGACACGAAAGGCACAAAAAATAAGGTTAAGTGAATTTATCATCGTAAACGTTAGTGTGTATCTGGCTTTAATTGTCTGTGGGCATGAAGGGTCCTTCAGGAAGTACTTGTAGGCTATGACTATTGTACATACAGTAATACTAAGTAAAATAACTGTTCATACACGGTTATTTGCTGCTTAGGTCAAAATGTAGGTCACAAGGCTTCGGTACGGACTAATATATTTGCACCAAATTTTCATGGACTGTTTCTTGGCGAGACATAGCGTCGCCACTGTGACCCCAGACTTGGCTTCCATTCAGTATTCGCATTGATTGGTACTTATCCATCCATCTTAAAATCTGTTAAAATGGGTTCTATGCCCCGATTGCGTATATTTGCTGACAAGATTCATCTGGATTCATGGTACTTATAGTTACAAAGTTGCTTATGGGTTTCAGAACTTTGAATCTATTTTTGTTCTTCGATTCGTGTCAATGGATTTTATGTAGATACTTCAATTATATGAGTACCGACGCGACTCTAAACAGAACAGATTCTATGAAAACTTCATGGAAATTGTTCTACCAGAATCGCGCCGCACTATCGCGTCGCATCTGCCTTTTTTTTTTTTTTTTTTGAGGGTGGGAAATCATCAAATAACTTCTCCCGCTCTGGGCGGAGCGGGAGGGCGTGTCAGACTCTTACTGACTAAAACCCACCCGTGTTCCTTCGGCTGCCCTGTTGCCGGGGGCCACGATCTCCCTTTCGGTTTTCTTCGCAACCCCGGCAGGCATCGGCCCTAGTGGACCCCTTCGAATCTGCTGACATCTCTATGAGGCGCGCGTGGAACACAACGCGCCGTCGACCCGGGCCTGGTCCTTATCGGACGGTGAGCCAGCCATTGCTCACCGCCCGCAAGCCCGCGCCTACGGTGGCCGGAAATCGCCTCGCGATTCCCGACGCCCTGGGCGTCTCCTCCTGCGGCGGTTAGGGGCATGAGGGCGCGAAATTTGCCTCTCCCTCACGCGTTCCGCCTCCTCCTTCGCGAGCATTACCGCTTCGCTGAAGGAGGTGACGGCCTCCCATTTCCTCTCGCTCCGTACCATGGCCTGAACCAGGGCCGGACGCGAGAGATCACCGCCGCCGATCGCCTCCACGAGGACACGGCGATGCTCCACCCAAGCTGGGCAGACCTCCACCGTATGCTCCACCGTGTCCTCCGGGCGATCCACACAATGGTGACACCCGGGCGTTTCCTCCCGCCTTATCCTGTGCAGGAACCTCCCGAAACTGCCGTGTCCGGTGAGGACCTGCGTCAGGCGGAAGGTGAGGACGCCGTGGCGCCTCTCTAGCCACTCCTCAAAGAGGGGTCTTATCGCCGCAATTGTGGCGTGCCCAGCGCTGGGTTGCGACAATCGCACTCTCCATGACGCCATGAGATCCCGCCGGAGCTCTGTCCGCTGTGCCGCGATTTCTCGCGGCAGCGGAGTTAATCCCCGGCGTTTCGCCTCCTCGCGCCACTCCCAAATGTGCGCGAGGACGCGTCGCATCTGCCTGCGCTTCAAGCATTATTTTGTTTCAGCGTCATAAATACAACAAGCCTTTTGCCTATAGACACCATAAAATCCCTCGAGCTACGACCTCTTCATATTCTTTTTCATTCCTTTTACATTAATTTCTCTATCATTCATATATTAGTGTCAATATTTATTCGTTCGTCCATGCATTAAAATTAATAATATTAAATTAGTTTGGCATTGGACACTCAGTGTCAAACAACATGCCCCAATTTAAAGCAGTTCTAATATAGTAGTCTGTGTCACAGATTAGTCTTTTAGTACAAGCCAAACGAGCTGTTCTCGCCTAGTTATTATTTGAATATAGCGGATGGTACATTAAACATTGTTATTGACAGAATTCTGTCCCACAAATGGAAACAACAAATAAGCCTGTTGAAATTTTGTTGTTTTGTCGTTTTTGTGTGCTGTTTGTCTGTTACTATCATTTGTTTTGTTGCCAAAAAAAAAAAAAAGAAAAAAGAGTTATTGAATTCGAACTTACACTAATGGTGACTTTATTAACAGTCATTAGTTAATTGATTTAAATGGACGTAAATGTAGTCACAACTATTTTGGTCTGCTTCTTTTGCTCCTCTTAATGATCCGAATTGATAATGAAACAATCACTTTGTTTGTCGAGACTAAGTGATCTCATTAATTACTGAAATGACCGTGACAAAAATACATAGGTATACCTAAATGCTGCTTATCCAGACATTTTAATCCCTTTGCCAACTCTTACGTCACCCTCGCAAAATTGGGGTTACCCGTTCTGTTCAAACACAGGGTTACAACACTGAAAAAAAGACTAAACAACATAAATTGTAGGTTCCAGTACCTAAGCTTATTGCCAACGAGTTTCAGTTTTAGTTTTAATGCTTTGCTTAACTTAAACTACGTTGTGTTAGGTAACAGGACCCCGTATTGGCGATATATAAAACAATTTGTTAGTGAGCAATAAAGCCCGCACATTTCTCTAAAAGCCGAGCTTTGTAAACAGCCTGGCTTTGATTTATGATCGAAGAAATCGGGTTTATGAGTTATTTTTGGATCTATCTGTATTAATAAAAATATAGTAAAGATTTTTATGAGTTATCCTACATTATTGGTCGGCGTTATAGAAGTCGTAACCTCGTGGTTATGAAGGTTATTTTCTAATGATCGAATTTTGTTATTGGATTACGTTTTCGGGGTATTTTGATTGTTTTTCGTGGATTTTAGCAACGGTGTCGGTAATGTCAATGATAAGTTCCTGGCTAGTTAGCTACAAAATATCTACATTGGGAATTTACTGTTCAAAATCCAAAAATATCCGTGGTTATTTTTGATAAATATTTCTATAGATATAGAAGCAAGTTTCGTGTATATTTTTTTTTCCACTTTTTGTTCAGAAATAAAGAAGGTCTACCCATCGAAGACCATTGTGTCACTTTCGTAACTCAACAATAACAAAATTCATTGACCTTTTTAGTGCGGAACATAGATATGGCGGCGCGTATGTCAACCTTTTTAGTACTTACGGAACTATGGAATTCTTGATAAGGTGCTTTGTGCATGAATATCTTGATATTGGTACTTTATGGGTGAAGGCGTAAATAAATATTTGGCGGGGAATACGATGAATGATGACGGTACGTAAGATATTATATTTTCTGTCACGTCAACTGTTACCATATACTAGCGAGCCTTGCACGATTTTTACGTTTTGACAAAACATGCAGATTCTCTTTTTTATGTATATTTAATATTAATGTACCTACACATAAACCTTCCAGCGGTAATGACAGCCGCACGGGTTGATCGATCTATCTACGCTTGCCACGGCTGGTCTGTGAATGGGTGACCATCTTTACATACCAAGACCCTTCCGGCCTCGGAAAACATGTTAAGACGTTGATCCCGGCTGTCAGTTATAGATCTTTGACAGTCGTTACGGGTAGTTAACCCAAAAGTCGGACAACCAGTCTTACTGAGGGGTATCGTGTTACCTAGTAACTAGGTTGTGGAGGTCAGATAGGCAGTCGCTCCATGTAAAATACTGGTATTCAACTGCATCCGGATAAAATGGAAGCCGACTCCAACATAGTCGGGAAAAGGCTAGGTAAATGATAACATAAACCTTCCGGAATAAATGATCTAAATGAAGGTGAAAATTGTATCAAAGTCTGTTTCGTAGTAAAAAAAAATTATTAAAATGTGTTTAATCGCAGAAAAAAAATTTTTACACGATTATTACCTCTGCCAAACTGCACAGCAGTTTGTTGCCAGACGTACCTCCTTTTTAGCACATGTAAACATAATTATAACACCTTTTCACCTATAGGTACGCTAAACTATTCATGCAGTTCTTAAATAAAATAGAAACAAGTTTTTTTTAAATATTCACTACATTTAGGCTTCGACAAAACAGATTTAAGAGGTACTTGTGTATTTTATTTTTAATAGAGGTTTTTGTGATTGAACTGTCTATATCGACTGGAAGGTTATTAAACATACATTGAACTAAAAAAGAATCTACATCTTCGACGACAATAGTTATTACCAGTGGGCACTACAAATCTTTTCTTATTATTGTTCTTATGATATCTTGTGCGTACAATATTGTTTTTAAATTAAAAGAACAACACAGTTACAGACATTAAAATCAACTTTATTATAATATGTATAGATTAGTCTAGATGTATCAAAAAACTATATAGGGTTTTTATCTTCTAAAAACTGTGAACGTGGTTCCTTTTGTTGTCTTGATATTCTTTAAACGATACTAAAACTTTCATGAGGTCTTTAGGTGGAGAACCAAAAGATAAATCACGCCAAACTGCGGAGCCAAGGACTTGATATAGATGCAATTTTTCTTACGTTTTTCGACGAAAAATAAAAGATAAAAAATATTAAGTATATAAAATAATACTTCATATATGGGTGGATCGTGTGACGAATGATTTTAAAGAAATGGGAGTGAATGATAGCGTGACGGTTGACAGGCGAGAATGGAAGAAGAAAACGTATTACGTAACATTTAACAAGGGCAGGAAGATGATAATGATGATAATATAAAAATATAAACACAGGTATAGCTATTACAGGAAAAGGAGACATAGACTTCTTTTCGTGTGGTTAGTGACTAACCTGGTGTCAGAGTTTTAAAGCCGCCCATTGGCCCCTGACTTGGCTTCATATGCTGTCGAGAAATATCTCTCGGGCATGCCGGTTTCCTCATGATGTTTTCCTTCGCCGTTTTTGAAGCAAGTGATAATTATACAATACGCACATGAATCCGAAAAGTCAGATGTGCGTGTCATAAGTTCGAACTCAAGACCTATGACTTGGCAGTCAGACGGTCACACCACTAGGCAATCACTGACCACAAAAGGGAAAAAATCCAGGGGAAAAAGCGGAAATTAAACCCAGAAATAAAAGAAATGTTGTTTATTCACAAACCTCGCATTTTAACAATTGTTCAAGCATCACTATCGATTCACCAATCCAAAGAATTGAGATTACAAGACCACCTGGGCATTAATATATTATTTTAAGAACTAATTAAAAGATTTCGAGTGTACCACTCATCCGTATAGGACGGTGTGCGGAAGGACCAAAATTTATATTGGGTTAAAACAATTTGCGGTGTGTTTTGGTCCTGTGAACTGACAGTTTGGACCACAGACGTTTTCATCCTTTCCAAAGGCACTGGTTGGAACTTTTGACCAGTGTTCGTTCCTTTTTTTGTTTATTTCACCGTTTCAATGGATTTATTACGCTCTGTGTAATACAATTTCCTTTTATGCCACGTTTCAAAGATTTACCTTGCAGTAATTGGAATTTGTATTAAATTCTTTTCACATATAGCAGCAAGCTATACAAGAATTGCTTATGAGGGGATGAACAACAAGTCAGCAAGGTTGGAGATCGAAGTAAAACTCAGGCTATCAAATCAAATCAAATATTTTTCAAATCAAATATTTGATTGGAACAAACACAGGTTTACAATATATTTTTTTTGTGTTTGTTAACAGCTACATTAGTTTAAAAAAAAACTGTGTTGCAACCATTAGCACCATTCCGAGAGGAGAGACGTCGACGTTGCAACATAATTAAAATTTATAATACAAAAACAATAAAATTAAACTAACTTTGATATTAACAACCTAAAGTTAGGCAGGTATATCAACTATTTAACTAAACTAATATATTATTAACTATGTTTACATTTAATTACTATTATTTTTAAACATTATATTATTAAATTATTGAAATTATTAAAACATTCAGAATAAATTAGAATAAAATGTTCTAGTTATTTAATGCGATATGTGGAATTATAAATATAAATCACAATTATAATAGAAATCACTTCGAATCACTTATAGCGTTTTGTTTGATACATTCAACATTGGCAAAGTAGTTTTTTTTTTTGGTTAAAATATGACATAATCTGTATAAAACACACATTCAGTTATAACGGAGATAGCAAACCCCTATAATGATAATGATGCTTGAATACCTACAGGTCAAAATACCCTTTGCAGTGTTACATTATAGGGTGATACAGAACTTTATACTCTCTAAAATATATTCTAAAACAGACCAGCGGGTGAGTATGCGACAGTAAATACATTTCAACGTTCTCCTCAGGTCAGCACTTATTTTATTATTTGGAGCCTTTCGGGAGAACTCACGTTTCAGTTTTAGTGATTCCATTATATAATACAGAGAGGACAGTGTAAGAAGTAATTTGAATGGTCTTGTAGATAAGGACTATTTATTGGATATCGAATCCTAGTAGGCCGGCCTCATTGATTTGGGACCCCCTCTTCAAATGTATTTTGCACCTAATTTGTATGCAAGTAGGGTACACAATTAATTCAGGTGTTTGTATTTTACCCGTATATTTGATGGATTTAACATGCTCAATATAGCTGCCCTATACCCCAGGGGGTAAAGTAACAATAGATATATTGGTTATGCTCCATTAGTCAGAACTACAGCAATAATAGCCTAGTAATGTGACCGTCAGACTGCCAAGTCATATAGGTCTCGAGTTCGAATCCAAGGCACGCACCTCTGAGTTTTCGGATTCATGTGTGTATTGTATAATTATCACTTGCTTCAAAAACGGTGAAGGAAAACATTGTGCGGAAACCTGAGAGACATACCTGAGAGATATTTCTTGACGGCATGTGACGTCAAGTCAGAGGCCTATGGGTTGCTTTAAAATTCTGACACCAGGTTAGTTACTAAATAAACGAAAAGAAAAGTCAGGACTTTACGGGTTAAATTGACTTAAAATGTACCACCATATGAAAACTTTCCACTGTAATAGCCTTTTTTTTTGGTGGGAAATTATCAAATAATTTCTCCAGTTCTGAGCGGAGCGGGAGGTTGTGTCAGACTCTTACTGACTAAAACCCACCCATGTTCCTTAAGTAGCCTATGTATTGCCAGGGGCCACAGTAACCCTTTCGGACAAACCCGCAATCCCGGCAGGCATTGGCCCTATCTGACCTCTTCAGTTGTGCTGACATCTCTTTGAGACGCGCGTGGAACACAACGCGTCGTCGACCCAGGCCTTGTCCTTATCGGACGGCAAGTTGCAAAATGTAACCTAAGTAACATTAAATCATTTTAGTATGGGTGTTACATGGTGCACATTTTTATGAAAAACTTTACTTTTTTATGGAAATCTACCTGGCGAAAAAGGTACAACCTTACCAATAAGTTACCTTTCTAAATTGTTCGATATTAAAAGGTAGTACAGGGGGATTTAACTTCGTTAATTTAAATTCACTACGTTTAGCAGTTTCTCGGAATTTAGGCTCCTGTTTGTTCAATATACAACCTGTGTAGCATAGTCGTAGATTCTAGGGTTGCTACCTTCAATATCTTTTTAAAAACTCTTCAACTCTTCATTAATGATCGAGCATTTCAAGAGTCGTTTCCTCCTTCATTTTCATCCTAAACCGATTCCAGGATTCTTAAATGCTTCCATAGAGGCTTTACACTTCGTGATATTTCGAAACTTACTTAACCTAAATTGCATCTTAAGTTTCTAGGAGATTTCGGTACAAAGCGATTAGCCATAACGACGTGCTAATGATACCTCTTCACAGAATAATCTAATCAGTCTCAGATCTTACAACCCTGCACAATTCTGGCGTTCACGTGAACTATCCAGAATCCAGCACGAATTCTGACCACGTCTGTTAATCAAGTGGGTATTTTAGGCACGGGCTTGTGCATACTTAATGAAATAATTTGCATAATCTTCGTTTGTTATCCGGGATTGGTTAGCGGGGCCGGTGCAGTACATTTGTTATAAGAAAACAATGTTTAATTAATGTTTCTATCTTTTATCTCATTCGTTTCGTGTGCTATCGCGAAATAACGGCGGAAACTTAATTTGGTTTTATTCTGGAGGTATTATTGCTATTGTTAGGACAGTGATTGTCCTGTTCTGAGATTTAAATGGAATGGTGTACTGATTTAATTGGAATTCTTTTGTTTTTTTTTTTGTAGGAAATAGGTATAAGTAAGGGGTATACTGACCTCGTACCCAAAGTGATCAGTGAAAATTTAGGCTAACTTAAATCTTGGAGTTTACTGACATCGATGTAGAAAAACATCGGTTGTGATCAATGCTCGTGCCTTCTCTGTGTCAGAAGAGGTTTTTGCCTTGCAGTGGGACAATAATAGGCTGGTATTATTATTACCAAAATGGCAATAACCTATTAGGATGCAAATAAAGCAGGCCCAAGTTTATCATACACATTCTGGGTAACCGATTAAAAAGCGTACCTAACTATATAATTTTTCTTTATTATAAATGCGATAATAGGATGATGGCTTTAATCTTAATTAATCGATTGATAAGAGCTTACCGAAAATTTGCTACTCGCGATTATTTTTTACTTGGTGTCACTTGTGAGTTGTGAAGCGGATATCAATCAGTCTTATAAAATGATTAGAGGTGCGTCAAACTGTATGTTTTAATTATAACTACTAGCGACAAAGCGATATACAGTGTAACTTTGAAAATAATCGACTTAATTTAAGGGTTTGGTGCACTCATTTGACTGTGGGACCAAACAAATTCGCAAAAAAAATCGACCTTCTCATATAAAGGTACATACCCGATTGGACCATTTTGTATAAGAAGGTCGAATTTTCTTTGTGAATTCGATTGATGATAGTATAAATATGGTATATCATTTTAATTAGCATGAAATGTCGATAATCACAAATATCAATCAGAAAAAAGCACCAAACACCCCAGAGGTACACAGAACATAAACAGGTATAAATCCATTTGCAGTCACATTGCTGCTCGCAACGTGTGCAACATCAAACACAGGGGGCTGACGCAGCAATGAATGTCGTACGTAAATTACACAAGCCGTCAGATACGTGGCACTGTGCCGCTGGTCAAACTAAGTAATGGGTTTTAAGCGCAATGCCCGTAGATTTTACGGACATTGGTCAAGCTAATTAGTTTGGGGAACTAATATTCAATTATAAGTTCTGTTTCTGTGAAATTAATATGTGTGTGTTAAGTCATGAGTAGGAACATAATGTTAGCCTGTCGTGGTTACAGGTACAGTGGGATAAATACGTACATTTAAGGGCGAGTTTTACCAATGAAACTGAACGCGTTCAGCACATCCGAACCGCATTCAAGACCTGTCATTGTCAATATTCCACAGAGAATAATGATACTGACAGTTCTTAAACCTGGTTTATGCGCTGATCGGGTTTAGTTTCTTTGGTAAAATTCGCCCATAATATTATAAAGGTAAAGGCGAAAGTGTCTCTGTCTGTTTGTCTGTCTGTTTCCTTTTTACCCCTTAACTGCTGAACGGATTTTAATTTTGAAGTGAGTCATGACCCGGCTTAGAACAAAATATACTTTTTGCCCCGGTAAGTAGGTCATAATCGTGGGATAATTTGCGACTTCCACGCGGGTGAAACTGCATCTTCTTCTTATCGTGTGGTTAGTGACTAACCTGGTGTCAGAGTTATAAAGCCGCCCATGGTCCTCTAACTTGGCTTCACATGCCGTTGAGAAATATCTCTCAGGTATGCCGGTTTCCTAACGATCTTTTCCTTCACCGTTTTTTAAGCAAGTGTTAATTATACAATACGCACATGAATCCAAAAATCTGAAGTGCGTGTCTTAGGGGTTCGAACTCGAGACCTATGACTTCGCTTCTGACAGTCACACCACTAAGCTATCATTGCGTCAACCGCGTGAAATAGCAGTTATCGCGTTTTTTTTTTTTTGTCATATTTTAATCTGCCGAGCCTTTTCCCAACCATGTTCACATCGGCTTCCAGTCTAACCAGATGCAGCTGAATACCAGTATTTTACATGAAGCGACTGTCTATCTGACCTCCACAACCTAGTAACTGGGTAATACGATACACCTTGGTCAGACTGGTTGTCAGACTTTCGGGCTTCTGACGACCCGTAACGACTGTCAAAGATCTACGAATGAAAGTCGGGACCCATGGCTTAACGTACTTTACGAGGCACAAAACAGGTATATACCTAAAGATGGTCACCAATCCACGGTTCAACCCTAGCAAGCATAGCTTAACTTGATGGATCGACCCGTGAGGCTGTTATTACTTAACCACGAGCTCCTCCAGCTTTTATATATCATAATTTATTTCATACATTAAAGAAGACGCGATAATTGATCACCATCACACCCTGAAGCGTGCGTCAGTCCCTTAAACCAGCAACTGGTACTTAAGAACGGAATTCCTAAACCATCTGAAACAGTAAAACCACGCCCGGTTAATGGCCATCACCACTAACGCAAAAACTTCCGAAACACATGTGAGGTTAACTATTTAAGCTTCTGTTACTTATTATTTCATTCGTGTACCATGCCTGAAATGTACAGCGAAATAAATTAATTGTGAAGCGAATTGACGTACGTCAAAATGCCTTTCCATAAAAGTGTCAAAGAATCATAATTGTGATTTTAATATACGGACAATATAAGTTTAACAATTAATTTCCTACACTGTACTACACTGTACTAGAGCCTGTGGCTAAGTAATAATAGCCGCACGGGTCGATCCATCAGGTTAAGTTACGCTTACCGCGGGTCCATGGATGTCCATGTCTTTACATACCGAGACTCCTCCGTGCATCAGAAAGCACGTTAAGCCGTTGGTCCCGGCTGTCATTCTTGGATCTTGACCCTGACAACCAGTCTTACCAAGGGTTATCCGTATTACCCAGTTACTAGGTTGTGGAGGTCAGAAAGGCAGTCGCTCCATGTAAAAAACTGGTATTCAGCTGCATCGGGTTAGCCTGGAAGCCAATCCCAATATAGTTGGGAAAAGGCTAGACAGATAAATTTTGACTGAACTTTACCTCATAGAGGGTTACCAGTAAGTTAATGTAACCCATAATGTTAACTAATTATAATACTAAAATGCTATGATTATTTTATTATGTCGCTGAAAACCAGCGCTGGGGCTCTGTCTTGCATAGGGTCGTAGCATAATGCGGAGCGATAGCCGATTTGCGTGGATGTGACGCATGCTTCCCCAACTTTTTCTCATTTATGTATTTAAAACTTTTTTTTTTGCGTCATTTTTACCGCAAATAAACGTTTTTTTTTCTTTCTTTCTTTCTTTCTATTTACAAGAACTCGCCTGTACCTAAATGTATGAAACCTACAGATAGTTTGTATATTTTTAGTATCCGGAGAATATTATTTCACGTGCATTTTAGTAGTGATTTATGTCCATTAACGACCCAACTAACCAGTCAAAGCAGAGGCGAAATTTTAATCATAAATATCATTCGCAAAACAGCAAGTTTCACCAAATTGTCCATAGCAGTACACATTAGTACATAAACAACGGGTTTGTTCAAAACTATTCGCAGCCACTGAACAACGGAACGTTTTTGAGTTTCCTACTAAAACATAAAAACAACTTCTAAATGGATTTCGCATTTGTTCGTTTTGGTCCATTTGAACTGTTTCGCGCAAAATATATAGATATATCCCTATCACTACGTAGGAAAGTTTCGGTAGGTACATAGATAGATTCAATTTCCTCCCGTAGAACGTGCATTATTAAAAACTAGCTACGCCCCGCTGTTTCACCTGCATAAGTCTCGATCCCGTGAAAATATCCGGATAAAAAGTATTCTATGTCCTAACCCAGGTCACGCTCTAACCATGTGCCAAATTTCATTCAAATCCGTTTAGCCGTTTTAGCGTGAAAGCGTAACAACCAAACAAACGTACTTACATACAAAAAATCTAATCTTTTCTCTTTATAATATTAGTTTAGACTAGCGATCCACGCCTGTTTCGCACGGTTTTTACGACTTGACAAACCATCGAAATTTCTATAATTATTATTTGTACGTTTATTATTAATCTTTTCTACATAAATATCCCATATCCTTCCGGAATAAATATCTAAATGAGGGTGAAAACTACATCAAAATCCATAGCATAGTTCAGAAGAACAACGAGGTCATACAGACAGACTCACAAAGCGATTTCAGTTTAAAATATGTATATGTCGTGGCCAGATCTTAGAATTGATCATTTCATGAAATGGTTGCATTTCATGAAATAGAACATCGACCGCTGGCCACATCATGATGTGGTCTGGCCAGATCATTAAATACTCAAAATTTGACGATATGCATAATTAAATGCATGAATACTTCATGATGTGGCCAAACATTAGTGATCATATCGTAAAATAGTTAGATTATCCTCTAGTAGAGGCGTTGATTTCGCTTTGTTTTTGTTGTGTATCACAGCGGCAGATGATAATTCGATTCGATAGCAATTATTATTATGCAAATGGAAGATAAAAGTGCAGTGAAGTATCATTATTATACCAAACTACGTGACTTTTATGAAAGTCACTCGAAAAACAACCGCAACGTTAAAAAACCATGGAGTTTGGAACGTATTTCACAGGTTAAATACTATTTAACTCTTATTTTTCTTCTGGAATGAAAGCTATTTAAAAATGTTTTATTCATCCATTGACCCAGATTACTAAAAGTTATGAATCCCATTAATATTTGCATGGATACCCTACTTAATGTAAGGCCAAACGTCGATTGACATATCATTAAACGTTGACGTTTAAATGATATGGTCATTTTTAGTCGGCCATTTCATGAAACACAACCTTTTCATGAAATGGTCGATCACTTCATGATATATTTCCACGACATATAGAAGATGACGAAACTTTCTATGTAATATGATACAACTAAGATAAGTTGCACAACACTATTTTATAAATATGCCTTTTTTTCGAATATAACGCACGCCACAGATTTAGTTAGTTTTCTGAAAGACCTAACCTTATCTGTTGTTCTGAAGAAAACTGTACCAACCAATGTTATCAATCAATTCAGCCACAGTCCACAGCTAGAAATGGACCGTGTAAGACACTTTAAAATTCTTGACCGATGGTACAGAATCCAAAACACACACCCACAAGTAATAAACACACAGCCACACACACACACACATATCTACAACATTGTAGACGTTAAAGACTTTAATATGTCACCCACAAAAAAAAACACGACGTAGCATTGATTAAACCGCCACATTATTACGATATAATATTAATATTGCTTCGCCTGCCTCGTCAGTGTAGACATCGCAAGCACAACTGCAGAGACAAGGAGACGACGGCGCGTTGTGTTCCACGCGCGCCTAAAAGAGATGTCCGCAGAATTGACGGGGTCCGCTAGAGCCGATGCCTGCTGGGGGTGCGAAGAAAACCGAAAGGGAGATCGTAACAACGCAACAGGGCAACAGAAGGAACACGGGTGGGTTTTAGTCAGTAAGAGTCTGACACTCCGCCCAAAGCGGGAGAAGTTATTTGATAATTTCCCACCCAAAAAAAAAAGGCTTGTGTAGAATAGAATGTAAAATTTTACACCAAAATCTACAAAATTAGAGTCACCGATTGGCAAAATCTAATAGGGCCAATCCTTATTAGTTTTTGTAAGTATACATTTTTATGGAGTCTGGATTTGCACCCGATTGATGACGATAAGCTGACCTCTATTATATGGTACTTAAAACATAACTGGCGAAATGTGGTTGTACTATAGATACACCTCTGGCATAGGCTTCTCTAGAATAAAATATAGAATTTACACCAAAATCTGCTAAATTAAAGTCACGCGTAATTTTGAATTTGTGATATTTTTTAACCTATTCATTAAAATGAAATGATGTCAAGGCATATTTTAATCTAAATTAAATGCTAAATTTAAGTAGCATAGTTTATTGGATAAGGATTAATATAATACCGGTCAAAATAGCTTCGGAAATAACAATGAAATTTTTATCAAATTCTGAACGATAAAAATGGTTATTGTGGGTCATCCTTAGAAGATAGACATATGCCATCGCGGACTTTTTTGTTGAACTTTTTAAAATGAACTATACTGTAGAACATAAATTTTATGTAACTTTTACGATTTCTGCCTCGTTGGTCTAGTGGTCGCAAGCGCTACTGCTGAGCATGAGGTCCTGGGTTCGATTCCCGGTTCGGGCAAAGTGTTATTGGGTTTTTCTATCTGAAATTTCTCAGTAGCAGCCCGGAGTCTGGATTTGTGCCCGGTTGATAGCAATAGGCTCGCCCCCTATTACATGGGACTTAAACATAACTGGCGAAATGTGGGTGAACCTGCTACAGGGACACCTCTGCCCAACCCTTCGGGGAAACAAGGCGTGATGTTATGTTATGTTGTACGATTTCCGAGGAGCACGTCAATAAAGTTCCCAGTCGGCATGATTTTTTCCGACATCTTCAACAATAATCGTCAAATTTCAGCCAATTTACACAAAACCTTAATAAATTATATACTAAAACCTTTCGCATGAATTACTCCGTCCATTGGTGAAAACTGTTTGAATATCCGTTCAGTAGTTTTTGAATTTATCGCATTCAGACAGACAGATAGACATGGCGGGGGACTGTTTTATAATATGTAAGGATAATATTATATTATATTAAAAAGAGATATTTTTTGTTAGTTTATATGTAGGAGGTAATCTCCGAAACTAACAGTCAGATTTGCCAAATTATTTTTGGCATTGCATAGGCCAATCCTTGAAGAAGGTCGCAGATGAAGTCGCGGGCAGAAGCTAGTGATATATAAAAATACAAATGCCTCCTATTTCAAAAGCATAGTTTAGTATCTACATATATTATCAGATAACTTGTAACATCTTACAAGTAGGGAGAATGTAGGAGCCTGATTAATGGCCCGAGTTCAGGAAGTATGCAAGTGCAATGTTAAACGACTTGATTTATACCTATGTCTGACTTTGAATACTTCTTTGTTTACACGATCACATTAAATAATGTACCTATAACGTATGTCCGTATGTAAATTTTGCTATTAAGTGCTTACTGAAAGTTTTGTGTATTTAACGATACAGTACCTTATTTTCATGAAATACCTTATCATTTCAATAAAAATGGCAGTGATAGCCTAGCGGTGTGACTGTCAGACTGCCACGTCATAGGTCTCCAATTCGAACGCAAGGCACGCACCTCTGACTTTTCGGATTCATGTGCGTATTGTATAAAGCACTTGCTTCAAAAACGGTGAAGGAAAATATCGTGAGGAAATGGGTATGCCTGAGAAATATTTCTCCGGCATGTGAAGCCTAGTCAGAGGCCCATGGAAGCCTTTAAAACTCTAACACCTGTACCCTAATTGCGTAATACAACACAATCACAGCCTGTTTCAATTTGAAACAGATTGCTAATGCTTCATAAGTTGGAAAAAAAAATCTGCTCAACAGCGTAAATAAAGCAATGAATGTTGTTGAACTGTCAAAATGAAACAAATTAGCCATTATTGTTTACGAAAATAAGTTACGCAATTAGGGTACAGGTTAGGTTAGAAGAAGGTGTAAATAAAAAGTCATGAAGGAAACTGTAGATACAGAAGAAAAATGTATGTTGGTTTGCACGATTATCAAGTAACTAATGTACCTATAATGTATGTCCGTATGTAAGTTTACCTACTAAGTGCTTACCTGAAACTTTTGTGTATTTTGTATCTAATAATATAGTACCTTATTTTCATGAACTACCTTACCATGTAAATAAAAACTCCTGAAGCAAACTGTAGGTCAAATCAATCTGCCTAGCCTTTTCCCAGCTATGTTGGGGTCGGCTTTCAGTATAACCGGATGCAGCTGAATACCATTATTTGACATGGAGTGACTGCCTATCTGACTTCCACAACCTAGTTACTGGGTAATACGACAGGTCTTGGTAAGACTGGTGGTCAGACTTTCAGGCTTCTGACGACCCGTAACGACTGTCAAAGATCTAAAAATAACAGTCGGGATCCGTTGGTCCCGGCTGCCTGGCTGTGTGCCTCGAAAAGGACATTAAGCCAGGTCACAAACGAGGAAACTTAAGGTACAGAAAAAAAATCTGTGATTTGCTCGATTATCAAGTAAATACCTACGTTGAAATCAGCTGCAATTAAATAGGGAATAAAGGTACTTTGACGAGGCTTTCAAATTGGCTTCGTAAAATATTTCGATGCAAATGACAGCTTTTAAAAACGCTCATCAATACTGATGGCAAACTTTGCAATTTTTGTCTACCATTCTGTTAACGAAAAGTGGACGGTACAGTTATATTTTGGTTTTCAGCCAGTTAATTGATAAATAGAGAATTTGGTGTAGAATTTACAAAACATAACATAACATCACGCCTGGTACTCCGAAGGGTTAGGCAGAGTTCTACCTATGGTACATCCACATTTCGCCAGCTATGTTTATGTCCCATGTAATAGGGGGCGAGCCTATTGCAATCAACCGGGCACAAATTCGGACTCCGGGCTGCTACTGAGAAATTCGAGATGGATAAACCCAATAACCACAAAGAAAAGTTGGTGAAGAATTTACTCGAAATAAAAGTATGTTCCGGATATTTAAGGACAAACAGAAATTCCTAGAATCTGTGGCTTTCAATCCGCTTTTATTGTTGACCGCAAGCCCGCAATAAGCTTTATTTACTTAAGGGTCTGTTTTGTGGGCGTTTGTTCCAATTAAGGCAATTTCATGGCTTCAGGACTTACGGCGATGTTAGGTCCTTACGTATAAATGGGACAAACTTTCGTAAGTATATGTAGTTCTTGTCTTATCATAATATTGTTTAGGAAAACAAGACATTTTTGAAGAGAATGTGGAATACACCTCTATGATGAATGCGCTACATAACTTTAACTACCAATTTCCCTAAAAAAATACATAATTCATAATCTACCTATAATGTTCCCACTGCTGTGACACAGGCCTCCTCTCTGTGAAAGGAAGTGGGCATATAATCCATCACGCGAGCCCAGTGCGGGTTGATAGATGTCACATGTCTTCGAATTTTGGGTTCTAGGACACGCCGGTTTCCTCACGATGTTTTCTTTCACCGTTTTAAGAGAAGTGCATAGGATGTCATTATTTTTAAGAACTGCACGTAATTTTGACTTGCCAAAACCTGCAGGTTGCAATGACTTTCTGGAACTGGGGATGACTTTACTGCGTCGTTTTGTTAGAAGTCATATTATTATTCTTTCCTAAAATATTCAATAGGATTTTCTTACGAAAATAAACCGTTTGATTAGGGCTTCACCTTAGCTTTTATTGAATAGAATAGAATACCTACTCTTTATTACATACATCAAATAAATTACATATATAAATGTAACCATTTTTAATAGGGTGACACAATGGGCGGCCTTATTGCTGAAAGCGATCTTTTTTTGGTTTGCTCGTTGCACGTGTGAAGTGAAAGTGAACGTTTTTTAAAGCATATTGTTAGACATTTTACACGTGCAGCCTCTGGACAAGTTGTATGCAGAAAACCACCTATGTTCTTAGAGTTCAATACAACAATGCATTCAGGATGCTACTGGGGCTGCCACGCTTCTGCAGTGCGTCGGGAATGTTTGCGACCATTAGACCAATCAGGCACTAGGTTAAATTATGAGCAGATATATAGTATATTGTTTATTAAAACATGATACAGAAGCAAGTAAACCTAACCTAACCTAAAAAAATGCCACCACCTGCTCGCTAATATCAAATTATAATAGGTTTGCTTGACTAAACATAAAAAAACTACATCTAAGTTGAAACTAAGACTAAGACTATGGCTCTGTAGACAAACACTTCATATGTGAATACAGAGTAGTTAACCACACAACCACAGATTCTACAACCACAGCTACCACACTCAGCGGCATCAGTCAACCTACTTGATCTTAATTCCAAAAGGGTAAATATGTACAAGACTAGTTTTAGAATATAATAGCAGCTTCAATATAATATAATGAATGAATATGCTATCATTATCGTTAGAGTATGAATTGAAGAAATATAAATTGGAACGCATCTTCCGGCATCCATTAAATTGGAACGCATCTTCGGGCATCTATTAAATTGGAACGCATCTACTTGCATCCATTAAAAAGGAACGCATCTTCGGGCATCCATTAAATTGGAACGCATCTTCGGGCATCCATTAAATTGGAAAGCATCTACTGGCATCCATTAAATAGGAACGCATCTTCGGGCATCCATTAAATTGGAACGCATCTTCGGGCATCTATTAAATTGGAACGCATCTACTTGCATCCATTAAATGGAACGCATCTACTGGCATCCTTTAAATAGGATGCATTTGACATCCATGAAATTTGACGTTTTGGGCATGTCGATAATCTACAGCAAAATGCTTCCATGTGAATTAATATTACAAAAGCGACGTCAAAATGTAGCAGTTTTTAAAAACATCTGTCATCAAGATACGATATAATGAAGGCGGAAGTTGTGGCAAAGGAATATTGGCACAAAATATGACACTGCTGAATATCGTTGACAGGGATGACGCTGTTGGTAAACATTTGTGTTCGTTTTGTGCAATC
Source organism: Omphaloscelis lunosa (assembly GCA_916610215.1). Classification (NCBI taxonomy): domain Eukaryota; kingdom Metazoa; phylum Arthropoda; class Insecta; order Lepidoptera; family Noctuidae; genus Omphaloscelis; species Omphaloscelis lunosa. The sequence goes on from OU744247.1 coordinate 9,598,419, forward strand.
ATCATCTTCCTGCCCGTGTCCCATGTTATTTGTGGTTGGCGCAACACGTTTATTTCCACTCTCCCCTGTCAACTGTCACGCTATCATTCACTCCCTTCTCTTTCATATCAATCCTCACACAATCCATCCATCTTTTCTTAGGCCTTCATCTCTCGCTCTATCCATCAACTGAATTTCTTGATTGCTATGACATTGCTTTGAGTTTGAATTTGATACTCTTATCTCCACCATATGCAATCTTTTTTATCCGTCTTCTTCACGGCCCTGTATTTTGATCTATACAGTAAGACAGGCTTTCTCACGGACTTGTAGATTTCCCCTCTAACTTGAAGAGCATCCAGGGAATGTATAAAAAAAATAAGATGGAATGTATGAAAAGATGGCATTGTTAATTCAGATTCTGGCCACGCGCCAAACTTGTACAGCTATACTTCATCATACCTCTTTTCGCTGTGAGATAATACGATGACACTACAGTAGGCCGAATTAATGGGCATATTTATTTCCTCCCGTCACCAGTAAAAGTGTTCACGGATATATAAAATGGGTAATTATTCTGTCACTGTCTACATTCAATATGCAGGCTGTAATTAATTAATTCCCATAGGAGTCGTAAGGGGAACCAAGCCACTAAAACTCTTGGACTATTTATTATATCGACACGTAACGTATTTTATGCATTTTTTGTACGAGGTGTGTTAGTAGGCAGCTACTGTTTAGCAACAAATGCGGGCCATTTAAGCCGTGTTAAATAATTAAATCGGCCTTCAAACTATTTAACACGCACATTATGGTCATGGAACTTGGTTCATATACTAACTTTAATTAATATTTTAAAATGAACTAGGTATTATTTGTAAGAAGGTAAACGAAAATATTTATATAGTTGTTGCGTTTTAGCATGGCAATAGCAGTAATTGACCCATATATATTTTTGATGTGTAACATCTTTTTTTTTCGTTTCCCTACAATCTGTGAAGGAAGAAGGAGGAAGCCAGGGCAGCGCGCTATTTGATTTGCTCAATGAGCGCGCGCGGTGCAAGAGTTGTCCGTCAGATGGTACCAACCCATTTTCCGAGAGGTTGGTACTGTCAGCCAAGATGTCAGATGTTACACATCATATGCGACTACTTCATTTCAAAAACGGAAATAAAGCCCTTTAAATTCCCGAATTGAAATGGCAATCATCGTGATCCTCATTTTTTTTTACAAATGAGAAACGATACCTACAATTAGTTTAATGTTCGGGTTTTTACGAATAGATATATAAGGGAACGGGCAATGAGCGCTACTGCCATGCAACTACAGTGTTCATGTTTTTGATCATCCTATGTGATATTAGATAGGTAGGTACTTATTCAAATATGCACGTCACAACGAAAATGGACTGTGACTGACGGACAGTCTGCGCACTTGTGATCTTTTCCGTCATTTTGTTACAAAAGACAATATATAAACATAGGTATCTACTGATTTCCCCGATATCTTCGCAAATCCGCTCTTCGCCGAAAATTTTGATCATGGAACTTGGGTTATATAGGTAAGTACTAAAATTCGTTATTAATTGGATATGAACTAATAATTCCTTTACTAGCAGCAAATTAAACGTAACTAATCTGCGTTCGCAACTTATATGCCAAACATGTAAACAAACACGAGTTTTAGGAAAAACAACTGCAATGCCTACACGGTTCAATTTGCGCTGCAGCTGCATATTTTTTATGACTTTTTCAACACTAGTCAATCTAAAATCAACTTTATTTACACTTTGCATAAATTTGATGTTTGTTTAAGTGGAAATAACATCAATTGGAAACAAGTATTTAAATAGACCTTATGTCTAGTGGGTACTTATTCAATTGCACACGTCACAGCGAAAATTGACTGTGACAGATAAGCAAACTCCGCACTCTAATGATCTTTTCCGTCATTTTAGTACGAAAGACAAAATATAAACATACAAATATAGGTATTTACTAGTTTAAGTACCCGAAATATCGTAGCTAATCCGTTCTCCTCAGAAAGTCTTGATTTCACTCCGTTTCACAACGGGCTTTGTAATTATGCTAATGGGCTTAAGTTTCGGGAACTGACCGGTCCACAATACCGGTGAGACCGTTCGTCTTGGGTTGACAAAGCAACAGGGAACCACCGTAACAGATTTTCGTGGAAACACATTCAAAATTCACCAGTTTTTGGACTTAAGAACGAATAATAAATATGAAAATAAATCAGCCACAATATAGAAAACATTCCCACTGCTGGGACAGGGGGAAGATTAGCTCTGTGAGAAGGGGTCGGTAAGATCCACCACGCTGTCTTCGAATTTTTGGTTCTAGTACATGAAGGTTTCCTCACGATATTCTCCTTCACCGTTTTGAGAGCAGTGGTGATGAAATAATTTACACAAAGTGCCTGCTTGAGTTCGAATCTACGACCTGCAACTCGTAAGTTGCGGTCGTTACCACTGGGCCACCACTACTCTTATACCGAGACCGAATACTCAAAAGACAACTCAACTGTATTTATATACCTATAGTATCTATGTTTATATATTTAAGCTTTATGTATGTATTTATTTAAGTATATGTTAATTTATTACGTTTATATGTGAAATTATATTTTAGCTCAAGACTTAGCATATCCATATTTTCTCTTCTTGCTCTCACACACTATTGTCTACATTTCTTTCTTAGGTCTGCTGGAAGAAATTTCTTAAGAAATAAGCAGTACTTTTGTACTCAAATTATAATTATGTCATATCCCCTTTTTATTTTACTGTGTGTACATAAATAATAAATAAAAAAGAAACTCAATTTTCCGCTATTACTTTAAGGAGAACTGTAACAGAAAAACTTCGATAATCTTCTTAAATAAAGTAACTCTAACAACAGACCGGTAATGTGTTAGACACCAATTGATCAATTTCTAGCTCACACAACCATAATAAAATTCTGACTAAAATGCGCTTTTAAAAAACAATTAGCACCGGAAGAGTTGTCGGTACGGGAATACTTTTATTGTATTAGTAAAACTTTAGTTCTTCGTTTAAGCATCATTGTTTTATTTAAAACCTAATTCATCTTTACCCCACTTGCGAATCAATTTCCCACTCGATTCACTTCACCACACCACACCGCAAGCTAAGCAAGCGTGAAGGTAACGAGTTGCCTGAAAGTCTATGCCAACGTAAACTAAATCAGACCGCATAAATAAGATCGGTGACGTTCGAGACCCGGTTCAAGTGGTCACGTTTGGTTTACAGGGGGTAACGAAGGCAAATATTCTGAAGCGAAATGCAAAGCGTCGTCGGTTCGTAGAAGAATCTTTTAGAACGATCGTGATTGATAAGTTTTTTAATTAAAAGTGGTAAGTTTTAAATTTAGTAGGTTTTTAATGTTCGTGTGGTGACATCTGCATCGCCACATGTGAACTACGCATCAAAGACCTGACGTCACACAAAATCCTGACGTCATGCAAAATCCTGCATCGAGTATTAGAGATTACCGCGCGAGCGATATTAGTTACCGATTTGAACCGTTGGGCAGTTGCACGTCAGACACGACACCCGTCTGGTCGGAGGATCCTCCCTTTTCCATAGAGGATGAGTGAACTTTACACCCTGTTCCTCATGCCCCTAAATGCGCACCAAATATTTCCATAAACTTTAATTAACTCAGCTCATAGTAAGTCCACTGTTGGACATAGACTTCTCCCAAACTGCGCCACAACACCCTGTTCTTCGTCTCCCATCCAATCTGTCCCAGCTAACTTTCCATAACCACCTTCCCATTCCTGTTCCGTAACCTCCACGTAGGGACGGCCTTAATCATCTAGGCGCCCCGAACGAGTCATACATTTGACGCCCTTTTTTATTTTGTTATAATTAAAACACACTTGTGCAAAGTGTTATTGGGTTTTTCCATCTTAGAATTTCTCAGTAGCTGCTCGGAGTCTGAATTTGTACCCGGTTGACGGCAATAGGCTCGCCCCCTATTACATGGGACTTAAATATAACTGGCGAAATGTGGGTGTAATACAAGGTGCACCTCTGCCCAACCCTTCGGGGTATGCAGGCGTGAGGCATATTACGTGTTATTTTAAATTTTGTACCATATTTATTATTGAATATAAATACCTATGATATAAAATATATTATGGTACATATTTTATCCATTTTTTATCTAAACAATGTCGGTACTGTGTGTCAGTTACTCACGAAACTAATAATAAAAAACAAAAATTTAAAAACAACTAAAACCTTTCTTCTAGCTTAAGTGCTTAAGCTAAGCTGGCGCACGCAGCGCCCAGTGTGCCCCGGCGCCCTCAAGTCGGCGCCCCGGGCGGCCGTTTCAGTCGCCCCGAATGCCGGCGCTGCTTCCACGAGTTAAATGCACGTCCAGCATAAGTACCCTGAACAGTCAGTTCTAAAACCACCATGCTCGTATTTTTATCACTGTATGAGCTATTCTCATATGTTCGTGGCATTGACAGCTCGGCCCGAGTCAACTGGGCCCGAATAATAATATCAGATCCTATGTCGTCAAACCGCCAAAAAAGTGGTCTGTACCGTCGGCATGTAAGTACCTCTTAAAATGTTGAAGATTATTTAAATTTATTGATAAAAGTGGTTCCTATTAACTGCTAGGTATCAATATCGTCATCATAATGATTATGAAGATATTAAAGTTTTAAGTTACTAAATAAGTAACTTAAAACTTTTTGTTAGGTACATACTAGCAAATGCCAACGACTTCGTCCGCGAAGTCATGGTCTACTCATGTGCCAAATTTCTTCTAAATCCGTTCAGCCGTTTTAGCGTAAAAGCGTAACAAACAAACAAACTCACTTTCGCATTTATAACATTAGTTATACCTTCTTGTTTATAATTTGGTAGTTCCAAAACATTGTCATCATTTCCATAATCATCACCGATCAACGCCTGTATAAACCCAATATTGTGTTTGCATATTCCCTTTAATTATATGCTATTGTTTCGAATCACACGTTCAACACCAAAATTAAGTTATGCATACAGCTAATATTCTATACATTTAATTAAACTTCCACCGTACCTACTTGGACTACTTAATGCAGACTTCCCGGGTACGATTCCGGAATCTACGTAGAATCACAGATTAGTACTGAAGGGACACTCCGCAAAATCATTTTAATAAAAAGCGACTCTTGCTACCATACAATAAAGTGCAATTCAGGTCGCACAGCGCTATATCCACCTAAAAGTTGCCTCTCTTTCTATCGTGTAACTCTTATATCTTCTGGCTACGTTACGCCCACTGAATTCGACAGGTCGAGACCGCCGCGTACCTACTTGTAGCTTCATACCTAAAATGCGGAGTGTCCCATCTGTATTCATCTGTGATAGAATGGCAAAATCTTTGGAAAGATGGTAGAAGGTCCACTCAATACCAAGAAAATTGTATGACTTACCTACTAATAAACATGAATTTTGAAAATCTGAATTGCGTGACCGCTTTTACAGTAAGTTTTTACACGGACTCGAAAGTATTATTGGATTTTTCCATTAGAAATTTCTCAATAGCAGCCCGGAGTCTGGATTTGTGGTTGATGGGAATAGGCTCGCCCCTAATAACACCTTAACTGGTGAAATGTGGGTGTACAATAAGTTCACCTCTGCGTAACCCTTCGGGAATTAGAGGCGTGATGTTTTGTTATATTTGACTGGCATTAATGTCAAAAAAATGTATTCATTTATATGAATACATTTTACTCTTGCTAGTTATGAAGCAATACATAAATATTAATTCATAACAAGCAAGAGTGCGTAATTTTAATTAAAATAAAGTTACACAAAGTGACTCTTCTGCTATTATCTGAGGTAGAATGTCAACAGAGAGTCAAAAATGTTGCGGACCTCCACCATTTTGTGTACTATACCCGTACATTTTAATGGAAAAACTTTATTTATTAAAATCCTTCATTCAAATAGTGCTAAGAGAAAATATGGCTGCCTGGCTCATAACTGCAACGTTTTGATTGGAATTTTACATGAAAAGGTTATTTTATGAACTAAGAGTTAAGTGTATTACTATGCAGTTTCCTGAGGTAAGCCTTATGAGGCATGTTAATGGTGTGTTTCACGCCCATAGAGGCGTTTAGTCTTATCGCAATATGTACCTAAGTACAATGAACTGAAGCCCCTTTTCGTGTGATAGCAGTTGCGTAGTGATTATGGTAATATTCTCTCACTGCCGTTTATCATAGGTTCTGCAGAAAAACACGTTTATGAAAGGATCTCTGTGGGTTCATTGATACCATCTTAAATATTTAGCTTCAGTTTTTTTTTTGTTAAACCTGGCCCCACGCTAGGATTTTCTCCTGTATTGTGGGTACCTTTACAAACATTTAAACTCACATACACAAACAGCTAGACCCGGAACAACTACTTGTAGGTCATACAAATATTTGTTCCGTGCAGCAAACCCGCGACACACAGCGCAGCAGTCATTCGCTTAACCACTGCGCCAACCGTGCTGTCATTGCAAAGGTTTGCTAACTGTGCTTTATTAACAGAGTTTGATTAGCTGCCACGAATTATACGAGCTGCGAAACTATCGAGATCTTCTTATTGACTTTGTTTAGTACACCCATGAATATATAAAACACACGCAAATATCTACCATAGTTTCTGTCCGCGACTTCGTCCTCGAGCCTTTAACCTTCCTCAAGAATTAGGCTATCCAATGCAAAAATAATTTTTCAAATCCGACTAGTAGTTCAGGAGATTACCCCCTACATACAAACTTACAAACAAATATACAAACAAACATATAATATTAAGTATAGATTGCTGTTCGTAACGATATAATTGTTTACCTCTCTTTAATTTTCCGTTTTTTAGTTACAAAATTCAATTGTATCCTGCCGAAGTTTGCCGTTGCGCTCCGATGCCCTTAATTTTGTGTGAATTTAATCGTACTTAACTGTCAAGTGAAAATCTTTCTCGTTTCCAATTTAACGTGGACATCCGAAGAGGCGCTGTTTGTTAACACAAATGTCAACAATTCGTCCAAATTCAGTGCATTTAAATTCAGTTCCTTTTCCGCCGCCTACGCCTCCGCTCTGTTCTGTTCAGTAGGAGTCGTTTATTGTGACATTTGGGCTTAAGAATGCTTATAAGACTAACTTCATTATGACAACCACTAAGCCTGACGCTGAAGGAAGGCTTTCTTTAGAACTTATATTATTACAAGTTTGTTATTACAAAAAGAGACAATAAATGAACCTAAGTTTGGATGTAAATGGAAGAGAAAATTTGTTTATATATCCATACGTAAGCCTAAATGAAAAGTTTATTTGAAGGTATTTTTGTTTCCTTTTATAAATAATCTTCAGTCACAGTTCAGAATTAAGACACAGATATATGAGAATGACTTAGAGTGGTTAGCTTGCGTGTTCTGTACTGAGCTCACGCAACGCGTCGTACGTCCAGCCAGTAATAGGAATCCCCATCAAGGAGCGCTGTCCCAAATTATTCGCATTTTTAATTTATTATACGTAAAAAAAGGTATTCTAATAAAACACGTATACTAAAATATCAATAATTTAATTATCTTTAAAATGAAGAAGGTTTCAGGAAAATACGTTTAATAGATTTTGCGTGATTCTCAGTTTTTTATCCACGTTAGACATAATTTTACAAATTAATTTCACTATGTAATATAAACATAATCTAAAATATTCCTAAATTAAGTATTAAGAAAATGTTCTAATTTAACATATTTTTTTTACAAATCATTAACACCGCGCGTTTAGACGTGATCTTCAGTATAAAATCATTAAAAGTTGGTTATTGTAGCCTTAAAACTGACTGCCAAATTATACTTTAGGAAATGTATATTTTCCAAGATAAACATTTAGGTACCTCTTTTATCTAGATAGCGAGAAAACGTAATATTACCTTGTGCCTCAGAGTTTTTGTGTTGGACATAATAAATGCGAAGACAAAACATTTCCTGACTGTTACAGTAATGAAAATAAAAATAGAGAGCTGAATCTGTGTCTGAACTAGGACGGGTTCACAATAGTGATTTAATTAACCTAGTTGCACGATACAACATAGTTTGACGTTAAATGACAGTGTTGTTTAAGCCCGCATTACTTCTGAGTCCACTCCTGGGAATGAATATCTGGGAAGAAACAAGAAAAAATTCTCATGAAATGCTGAGAAGTAAACTAATCTATATTCATCTATACATATTATAAAACCATCGCTATTCGTGTCTGCTGTGTGTCGGTTAAGAGCGTGCATTCTGAAAGTGGGCAACTTCGCAAATAGATGTCAAACATTTCGCTGTTTTGAATATTACTGAATGGAAATATGAAATATAGCCAACTAGTGAATGCAATTATTAATATCGTTACACCGAATATTAAGTTATTTTTTTAAACGTTTACAACATTAAGTTCAGTGTTATAATTGCAATTCATTATAAATATTCTCGTTCACTAGTTAGCGATATTTCCATACAAATCGTAACAGGTAAATATCTGACAGGTATTTGCGACGTTGTCAACTTTTAGAATAAACGCTCTTAAGATCTTTCAAACAACACATTGTATTTTGATGCGATTTCTATCATCATTTAGAGCATTAATTCCGGATGGTTTGTGTAAAAAAACATCTCGATGAAACAAAAATCTCGATGTCGAAGCAAGGGCGGGTCGCTTCTATAGGTATCATAAAGGGTCTGCCTAGTCTTTTCCCAACTATGTTGCGGTCGGCTTCCAGTCTAACCGGATGCAGCTGAATATCAGTATTTTACATACCTCCACAATCCAGTAACTCAAGTAGGTCCAGTTGAAAACCAGCGTCAGGCACTAGTTGTCTGGCATTTTTGCTGAACTGGGCCTATTTGGCGCAGCCGCGAGGCACACTTTCCTGTTAAATTTTTATTCTACACTTTGTTTTTTTATTTTTTATTTTTATTTTTTACTTGTGATATAATTATGTTGTGTTGTGTGCCTTTTTTCTTTGCCCTGTCTTTCTTTAACTGGGTATTTCGATACCACTTGGCAAGACTGGTTGTCAGACTTTGGGGCTTCTGAGGACCCGTAATGACTTTCAAAGAGCCACGAAGGACAGCCGGGACCAACGGCTTAACGTGCTTTCTGAGGCACGGATGAGTCTCAGTATGTAAGAATGATCACCCATCTACGGACCAACCCCTGCAAGCGTAGCTTAACTGATTGGGACAGCTTAATATTTTCATGAAAAACTTGCCAAACCTGATGGATTGATCCTTGCGGCTGTTATTACTTAGCTACGAGCTCCTCGAAGTATAATATGGGTACTAAAAAAAAATGGTGAAAACAAAACTCCTGTTAGTATTCTAAAACACACAACAACAAGTACCGATTATTTAATTATACGTGACGCAACGCCAGTATCCTTACTATGCAAGGGACAGTCAACACTGAGGCCGCAGCCAGAACTCATTAGCGACAGAGCAAAGGTCAGGGGCGGGAACCAACACGTTTGATCGATAAACTGACCCACTTCATGAGGAGTTTCAACTGCAGTCGGGTTAGGTAAATAGTGGCTGTGTTTAAGCTAGCAAGCACAATATTACTCTCGAATAGAAATGGGACCAGCGGGCCCTGTGAACTTGTTTAAATGGGCATGAAGTGTTATTTTATTCATTCTGAGATAGCATTGTATGGTGTCATTTTGAGATAGAAAAGCTACCACGGTGAATACCAGAAGAATGCAGTGAAATGTTAGTATAACCACAGGGTTTTTGATCACTGGGTGAAAAAACTGTGGACGGTAAATGGTAAGTTACCATCCACAGTTTATATCCGTTACCAGAGGATAATGTAGCGCTTCTTATCGCCGGGAGCTGAATTCTGCAGTAGAAAACATGTTTTTCTACCTCATTAATGTAGATTTCTTGTTTTTCTCCTCATGATCCTTAGTGCCTTCAAGCAACCTGTATGTACCTGTATGCATTTACCTAAATAAAATAATGACGTCATATAAACGGTACTTGCGTTCCCTCGCGGGTTATATTAGTCAATCGAGTGTCAATCATTTCGACTAGTTCACCGTTATTACGTCATCAATCATTCGTGTTAGAGTGAATTCCCGGTACGCCTGTAGTTGTGTTATGTACGACAGTTAGAGAGAGTACCAACTAACTCTCTCTCTCTTCCTGGCTATGTATCCTACATAGAGCTTGCAATCCGGAAAACCGGATCTGGTAATCCGGCGGATCCGGTAATCCGGCAGATCCGGCGCCATCAAACAGTTACTGGATCCGGTACCAATATTCCGGATCTGCTAATATTTTTTTTTGGCAATAATCACGCTGTTGCATGAGTTGGTACTTTACATGCGTGGTGTGTGTGCGTCGTTCGACGCTGAGCCGCCCCACAGGAGGCCCCCGCCCCACCACGTGGCATCGCCTAGTCAGACCACGTGACGAAAGGGCCTTTTCAACCACAGGCTATATTTTTAGCTCTATTAGATGTCGATAGGCAGATGACACAATTAATAAATACTATTTGTTTTCTACGATCCTTTTTTTTTCAAAAACAAAACTTATTTTTTGATACTGTATAGGTTTTTTAAATAATTATTACTCGTAAGTTGATTAAACCAAACAGTTATATTTTATAATACAAACTCATTTTTATAATAATTGTTAGCATTCTCAAATTAATGTGATCTCAGTAAATAGTAATGACGCGAAGTAAAATTATGTTAGATTTTATAAAGCTAAGTATAATTTTAAGTTCTAACATGAAAAGTAAAACTTAATTTCATATAAGTTGTTTTTAAATAAAAAACCTATTTATTACACTTCGATTAACTAATTAACAGTTCATTTTGGAACAAAATGGGAAAATAATCCTGATTTGAGCAATCCGGTCGGATCTGGCCGGATCCGGCTGGATCGATGAAAATCCAGCCGGGTCCGGCCAGATTAGAAATGACGCCGGATTGCAATCCTTAATCCCACATGGCGGTGGGGTCAGCCTCCCTGATCTTTCTCTTCCACTTTCACATCGTCTTCGGTTACCTGACACTCTTTCATATCACACTACAGCTTTCCACCTTGTTTTGTGTGTGCCAACCTACTTACTATTTTAATATTTATTTTTAGCTCCGTCAACAAAAGTGGGTTGCCTTAAGTCAGTCTCCCGTCTTATTAACGTCACAACCAAAATGGTGTAATAATCTTTGCCCTTTTAGTTCATTGACATGAAAATGACAAAGGCTCGTGCAAAGTGATTATAAATCTTAAGATTTTGCAAATAAGAGAGTTAATCTGAAGAGAGAAAGTAGGTACTTAGGTAATAAAAAGCAGTAGGTAAACGCTGCAACCAACAAACACATAAAGGCTCTTTCAAACAGGCGCGACACGCGACGCGACACAAAGACACCGCTCGTCGCGCGGCGAGCGGTGTCTTTGTGTCGCGTCGCGTGTCGCCCTTGTTTGTAGGAGCCTTAAGATCTTACCAGTGAAGCAACTAAAATCAGGTTATTGGTGATTCGCACGAATTTACTCGCCCGAAACAGGCGAATCGACACTTTCAATTTTTTTTTCTTGAAATGATTCGCACGAAGTAAATTTATTTGTAGCCAAATTGATTTCTGGAGTTGTCGATATGCCTACAAAAATATTAACGTGCGAATCATCTCAAGAAAAAAAATCATTATTTAAAAGAGCCGATTCGTCCGTTTCGGACGAATTAATTCGTGCGAATCACCAATAACCCCGAAAATCGAATGATCGAAAAAGTCTAAGCAGCATTTAATGAGACCACACGTGTTGGGGAAACATTGATCATAATTAGACTTGAACAAATAACAATAACTTGCACGAATTAATCAAAGCAAACAACGAATGGTTATTATTAGCAATATTGAGCAGGAAAAGAGGCTGTGTTCTAACAACGGATATTACGAACGTAGAGATACTACTACATGGATACCTAATTAATTATAAGGAAGAGCTGATGTAACTGGTAAAATAAAAAATTCTTGTTCTTTTATAACACGATTTCTTATATAAATTAGAAAATTGATATAAGTAATAGATAAGTTGAAATATATACCATCTATCTTACTTAAAATTAATATTAATAATAATTATATATTATTATAAATATGTGTGTAATAATTATATATTTTGTATGTTTGTTACTCAGTCACTCAAAAACGGCTAAACGGATTTAGAAAAAAATTGGCACACAGATATAATTATAACCTCGATTAACATATACGATATTTTTTATCTCGGTAGTACATTCCCGTGGAATAATTTTCAACCTCCACGCGAGCGAAGCCGCGGAGAAAAGTTAGTATGAAATAAAAGCAAAAATTAATTTGAGATGGAGACTGTACATAAAAATAGTTACACTGTCTATTTGCAATTTTATCTCCAAAAACGTCCCAAGCCAAAAATACAACTTTAAAGTCTAAAATCGTTGTGTAAAGTCAACTAACAGCGTCATTGTGCGGCTCGATCGTACGTTCAAGTTATTGAATGAAAATAAAAAGCAGACACCTAAAATGAAAGGCGCTCTTCGCAGCAAATAGCGAAGTAATCAGTACGATGCCAAAGTCGCGGATGTTAAATAGACAAACAAGTTTACAATAAAGTACACTCTACACGATCGAGTCTAAAAATAAACTTCGGAACTTGAACGAAGCTCATTTTGCTCGTGATATTGTATCGTTAGTTTTTCGTACGTGGGTTTTAGCTTAATTAATACTGATGTTGTGGGAGGCAGCGGTCATTTTGGAAGTGATTACGAAGGTGGGAGTTATGAAAGACATGCTATTGAGAACATGTATTAATAATGTATAAATATTTTTTTTTGTTTATGTAGGACTGAAGCCTTCCGAAATTAAATGAAATAAGTCCACAGTTTTATCTACAAATTCTTTTATCATTATTGGAACAAAAACACATTTTACAAATTGATTATGTACGTAAATAGCTACATTAGTTACAAAACTGTGTCGCAGCTATTAACGCCCACCTCCAAGAGTGAGACGACAGCGTTCCAGAGATGAAAATAAAGTAGGAGTTAAAAAAGAACAATAAAAAATATTTAAAAATTCAAATAGTAAAAAAAATAGAAAAAAAATTAATAGTAAAAAAAAAAATATTGTAAAAATTAAAAAAGTAAGTGCTTGTGAGAATGTTGTGCATGTGAGAATGTCGTTAGTGAGTGTAATGCATGTCTGTGGGATGTATATGTAGAGTATGCTTGTAAAACCTCCATTGTAATCATGTAAAACCTAGAAATGTATACAAATAGACAACTTCATGACGAACATGCTTTAGTATTGTTTAAAAGAGTGCTACACTTTATTGTTCATAGACCAGTGGGTAATCCTCTTCCTACTGAGACCCCAAGTAAGCCCCGCAGGAGGCCCAAGAAATGCTGGCAGGATATCGTAAAAGCTGACCAAAGTGCTAATAAACTCGACATGAAGGCCGGACAAGATTGTGCGAAATTGAGGAGACTTAGTAGCAAAGAGATGGCATAAAACTAGGAAGATAGGTAATAATTATGTTTGGTACAACATGTTTTTTTAGCCAGTGAGGTCAAGAGGTTACTTGAGGGATAGTGGAAGTATTTGAAGTTTAAAGAATGACCACTTTCCCAAAACAGATAAAGCGTGGAGAGGAAATCAATATGATGCATAGAAAAGGTTTATACAGGGTCATTAGTTATATGTCGGCAATTCGTTAAGGGGATGTAGGAGAGGTCATTTGGAAAAAACTGACCTCCATGACGTATGCCAATGTAAACCAGTTTCGAGTAATTTGAAATTTAATATTTTATAATGAATTAATTAAAAACATAAAATGTCAAATGACTCGAAGATTTTTGACATTTGCAAGGGAGTCAAAAAAGGGAATCAAAAAACCTCACCTACATCCCCATGATGGATTGCCGATATTCAAAATATACAGGGTTATTGGTTAACCCTGTATATTTGAATATCGATATAACTTTGAATATCGATGGATAAAATATTATATTATATCCGAAGACATCCTTTTCTCAGATTGTATTAATAAGTTTCCTAATAAACCCTAACTTTATTGTGGCAAGTTGTAATTGAGACGAATTCAAAAAGTTTTTGTGGTCTCTGCGGGTGCTGCCTTATTTACTTTTGTTGTAATGAAGCAATTTAGCGATATAATAGGAAGCTCTGATGTTTTTCGGCTATGGAAAGAGGATGATAAGTTTCTCTCAGCCTCTCAGCTCTGACGAAGTAATTATTATACTGCTTCACTCTTATTATTCTTGTGTTTTCTCTGTAGCTTTGTTATCCTTAACAAAATACGTATAGAGTATAATGTTTTAGATGGTGAACAGAATGTTATATATATATTTGAAAACGCTACTTCTTTTAGGTATGTAGAAGATCAAATAACAAGAAGAATTAACCATGAAGATATACTCCAGCCAAATCAAGAATTATAGCCTAGAAACAGCCCCCATTTACGCAGAGATACGAATCCAGCTCGCTAAAACCAATATTATTTATGCAAAGAATACCAACAGTATTTAAACGTAAGCTTAGCACAAAGAAACGCTCGAAGCAAAAACAGAGAAAATTTGCTTTTTATTCCATTTCGAGACTGAAGAGAGCGTGATACGATTACAAAAAGATACAGACGAACATAGAGAGAATTTAGGGAGGCAAACTGGTTAACATAATGCTCGTTTAATAAATTTAATGGATTCAGGAGTAGGTATAGCCGTTTATGGAGGCGTTTGATAAATAGCCGATGAGTTGCGTGTTTCTGGAGGGCAGGCCATCATGTTTATAGACTTTGTATTATGTTTAGTGGCGAATATTGAATAATGGGCGCTGTTGATTTAGCAATTTTGTTTTGAGTGTTGATTGGAACTTGGTTTTGCAAGCAGCAACGTGGGCTGCTAAAACAATGAAGCAAATATTGAACGCAATAATTTATGAAGAAGATCAAAACAAAACACGATGTAAGATAAATAAACGTATTAAAAGTACGTAGACAAAATGAATATGCTTAACAATTTATCAGTTCAGGCAAAATTGAAGATCCGATCATTACAAATCCAATAACATAAAGTAATGAAGCGAGTCGTAAAGTGAATAAATTTGCTTCAATACAGTTCTTATATAGAAGTACAGTAATAAGAAAACTAGAACTATTACGAAAAGACATTACGATCACAAAAAGGCGGAGAATAATGTAATAAAAGACATAAATAAAGATAACATTGAGTTACTCAACGTTTTCTGTACATTGGTCGATATTGATTATGATGTTGTCTGGCTAAAATACTAAGCTAACATAGAGTCTAGAAGTATCCAAGTGTTTAACTGGAGGGTCTCCGATCGAAGTCGAAGTTTCCATTTTCAAAGCGCTGTCAAACTTGAGGAAACCATTACATTAAGGCCGCTTTCACATTAGGACGTTAGCAGCGCGACAGTAGCGCGGCAGAAGCACATGCCTTCACATTATAAGAACAGCCGCGCGTTGGCAGCGCGGTTGCCGCGCCGCAGTTTAGATTAGTGTGGCGCACTTCACTTAAAAAATAGACTATACCTTATCACGTGCGCTTGCTGTTGGGGCAGGTAATAATAATAATAACTTGGTTTACTTGTATAGCTATAATTATATTTCGACATTCATATTTTTTTTCTTCAATTAATAGTAATAATCTTTATTTCTCTGCTTACAAAGGTTCATATAGTTATAATGAATAGAGACAAGAAATATAGCATTTCGACAAAAATGCGTAAAATATGATCCTTTGCGACAGGCTGGCGTCCATACTAGGAAACCCTGTGTTAGATCACCAGGCTCTCGCCCCGAATTTAATCTAATTAACATTACAATGGTCAATTTTCAAACTCTAATCAAATTATTTATTAATGACGGGGGAAAAAAAACAGACATGTTTAAATTAACTAACTAAAAATGACAAGTATTAATAAAAAGAACATCGACAATGTCAATAGACAATAGTCGCATAGACAATCAAATCAAATTGAGGTTGTATTCCGACACTTGCAACACCGGCTCATCGCCGATTGAGCGAAAGCGGTGGCCGCGGCGGCCGCGCGCTTCAGCCGCGCTTCTGTTTATGATATGAAATTCTGACTGCGCGACGGTCGCGCGTCTGTCGCGCTGCTAAAGTCGCCTTAATGTGAAAGCGGTCTAAGGCTCAAAGGCTGGCTATTAAAGGGGGAAAAGCAAAGTGAAATTTTGTATTAACCATTTGTGATGAAATAAAATGTTAATAAGCTTCCTAAATACTTGTTGTCATTAATAAAAAAGGTAAATATTCTGAAGAATTGTTAGAATAACGTCATGATGTAGGTAACTGATCGAGTAAAATTTCCTAGCAAGCCCAAATGTAACCTTTATTGCCATTAAAATGGTTAGTTTTCTGGGAAGTTTTGTGTGATTCCCCATTATGCAATATTTGACAGTACCAATCAGGGAAAAGGTAAATTAGGAAAGGTAAGCGAACGTCTACCAGTACCTACATTTGTGAAATCTGGGCTCAGCCACTTTTTAAGAGATCTAGAATGCAATTTTGAGTATCTAGGAAAAGAGAATACTACTATACCAGCATTTTTTTTTTCAATTTCTTCTAGCATCGCTTAGCTTCGATGGCTTAGTTTAATTCTTGTTTCCTAAACTTCGCAAGCTGTTTAAGCTCTTAGCTCTCCCACTTTAGCAGCTAGTTTACATAATAATAGAATTGTTTGCTGTTCTCTTCGGTGTTAACAAACAAATTCAGAGCTGTTTTAGTTTACAGAAAATCTGAGTCTGTGATGTAATGGTTAAGGTACTTTACAGTTAAAGAAAATTGTAGAAAAAGAAAAAATCAAGAAACAAATTAAGGCAAAAAAAAAACATTTGTAAACGTCTGGAATCGAAATCTTTATCACAATATTGAATCTTACGTCTTTCGGTTCGCCTCGATAGTTTTTTTTTTTTTTTACTGATTAATTTATGATCATTTCTGCCTTGCAGTAATGGATTTAGTATATAAACACTTTAAGTAAAGGAATAATCAAATTTCATGATTATTATTGTAGCAACTTAGATACCCAAAATTGAATATTCAAACCTAAAAAATATTTGTATTAACATGACACACACACACATAATAAATCTATATGAGATATAAACCAATAATTTTATAAATAACTAGCTGCGCCCCGCGGTTTCACCCACATAAGTCTCGATTCCGTGAAAATATCGGGATAAAAAGTATTCTATATCCTAATCTAGGTCACGGTCTACCCATTTGCCAAATTGCATCTAAATCCGTTCAGCCGTGTTAGCGTGAAAACATAACAAACAAACATACAAACAATCAAATATTTTCGCTTTATAATAGTAGTTTAGATAATAAATTTATAAACACTGAATAATTACAAGTAAAATAAAAATATTTCCGTACTAAAATAACAGCAAAGAATTGAATGCTCAAACTACTTTTGCGATTAACTATTACTCAGGTCGCTAACGATACTACGGTTGGGCCATGAAATAAGCGACTCAGGGGTAATTAAAATCTACTATAACCCGCTTGAGAAGTTTCTTCGAGTTGTACCGAGATATTAATGATACTACGTTTTAATTTAATCTGAATTTAAGCAGCTTTGCTTTATATAAGTCTGTGAATGTAGTAAATAATACAACCCAAAATGTTTTATTTATTATGTTTGGAAGAATTAAGCTTTTCTGAGATTGTTTTTTAATTAAGATTTACTGTTTTATTTGTACGATGTGCTTTTATTTTTCTCTGTATGAGAAGAGGCCTTTGCCCTCCAGTGGGAACGTAACACGCTGGATTATTATATTTACAATAAATTATTCTAAAAAGAGCTTTTAATATATTGCCTATTCATCATTTCTTATAAAAATATTTTGTTTTATAAATCGACTTTAAAAAATAATAGTATAAAATTAAATAATTAAAAAAAGATTCTTATTAAGGTTATACTTAAAGAAAATAATACTGAATATTTCTCACAATGCATTTCCTTAATCCTAAGCCAATGGAATGACGGATATAATCACTGTTAATTTATAAAGACGCGACCTTTCATGAAGTTTTCACGAACATTTAAACGTTATTGAAAAGTTCGTGGCACATCCCTATTAAAAGCCTTTGACGCCTGTCGGGCATTTATTTCGTAATCGTTCTTCTTACTTGTCTCGACTTAAAGGCCGTCATTTTATTAATACAATATAAAGCATCGAATAAAATATTTATTAACAAATTGACGAGAATATTCAAAAACATTTACTATTTCGCCAACATTTAGTATTCATGGGATTTTAAATAAATAATTTATAATAATTAATTTTCATATTACCTTCATTTCGTTAAAATTTAATTGTACGTAAGTAATGCAGTGTTAAAATATGTAATGATTTTAAATACGTACATAATTCATAATGTTTTAATTAAAGGTAACAATTTAATAATGCGAAATATAATATTTAAATTAAAGATACACTGTACTATACACAGTATGTAGAAGAAAGTGATCATATTTTAAGGATGTAGTAAAAATTATCAGCCGTCCCATACATTTGTGTCGAGTGCTTATTGAAGTTTTGTATGAGACAGTTGATAATTTTTTCGTGATTACGATGTTCACCCCATGGAAAAATATTGTTCAATTTGATGGTCTGTACCACACTTTTAAATTTGACTTCACCTTTCTGAGAGACGCTGTAAATACTGTATTGGAACATCGACATTTAAATTAATTCTGCTTCCGTGCTCAGAACTGATTGCTTAGCTTAAACGACGGAACTAATATAGCGAGGAAGTTTATTGGCAGCGCTAAAACTAAGTGCTAAACATATAAATTAGAGCTCTTAAATCAATTTATAGATATTTTTATTTTATTTACTACCATTTTGAGGTGGGTTAATCTCTCCACCATCCAGTTAGTAATAATAATAATATTTATTTATCAAAAGGTAACAATACAATGTGACATTTTTAGCCAAACGACATTAAAAGTCGTACTGTTTAGTACGACTTTTAATGTCGGTACCAATCCTTCAGAATTTTATACGGCAATGGTTGCACAAAACAAACCTAAGTGAATTAGGCTTAATCGCAAATTTAAGAGCCCCAATCAATATCTTTACAACACCATACTTAATTAACAGACTGTCCCGTACCACGCCACTCCCACCCGTGTAATAGTTAAAGGAGCATCAATTTGTGGCTAATCTACGCTAACTGCCTGGAGATCAATAAGTAATTAAGGTACACATAAGTTGTAAAGGGAACTAACTACATGTATGTAAATGTGCCCTTTATACTCTGAATAAAGTCCCGGACCTTATTTATGGATTAATCACATCGGAGCACTCTTAAAGGATGGTTGTGACTATTTTTGAACGTGTATGAAAGAAAATGAGTGTTGTTGCGTGTGTTGTGTATTTATTTTGTGTGTGTGCTGTGTTTGTGTGTGATTGTGTGTGTGTGCTGTGTTTGTATGTGTGTGTGTATTAGTGTTTGTCCTTATTCTTGTAAACTTGCATGAAATTGCCTAGCCTCTATTGGAGATCCAATAAATATTAAATAAACACAATTTATTTTGGGATAAAACGTAACTATACGTATAGATTTCATAATTACAGTCTCTGTTGGTCTTATTTTGCTTACTAAAGATCTTTTAAAAGTTCATTTTGGTCGTCTGTATTATTATTTCGTGATAACATCTCTCAAATTTCAATCTGCAGCAAATGTTTATTTACGAAATATGTTTGATGGTCTCAAAACCACTTAATCTTAGTTTTGAACTTTATGATTGCTTTGCGATTGATAAAAGTGATTTTAAATTACAAACTGAAGGTTTTAAAGTTAAATAAGTAAATAATTCCTTGAAAATAATTGTAGAAATTGCGTTCTTTGATACAGGAGGGACGAGTAGATATCCTATTGGTACCTAATCTGACCTGATGGTCGATGGGGCCGACAGGTTCTGGAATGGCGACTGTGTACCGGAAGACGTAGTTGTTGGAAGGCCTCCCACAAGTTGGACCGATGACCTTGTGAAGGCCGAAGGAATCCGCTGGATGGGGGAAACACAGAACCGATTGAAGTGGCGATGCTTTCAGTCTTTCGGCCGAAATTAATGAATGAATGGTACCCATCGGTACTCTCATCCTATCTAGGTGTTACGTCATCTGTTCAAGCTATAAAAGTCCAGCTAAGAGTTTATAGTAGGTATGCGGGCCATTTAATCGTAAAATAGGCTATTAAGAGTAGGTAGTTAAAGATAACGGAAACTAATTTTATACTGGAGTATTTTTTATAAAAAAAAAGAAAATTACTTTTAATCTATTTATATTATTTTTTTACAATATGTAGTATTCAGCCATAGGACATTATCCCAGTTTAATTACAACATTTTAAAATAAATGTTGCTGTTTCTTGGTAATTTGTAATTATTTTATTTTTATAATATTTTTTATTATAATCACAAAATATTATAAAATCACATATACACATAACGCAACAATTATATTGTGTAGATTCACTTGCCCACTGATTTTCTAAATAATAAATTGGAAACGAATTAAAAATTAAATATATGTATTCTATTATATTTTATTATTTGAAAATTTTGCATGCCGTGCCCGTAAGGTAAAATGTATCGGGACCATTTATAAGAATTACATCCTATTTGTGTACCTTATTTCTTTATTTTTATGATTTATTTCTTTTTTCATTCTTAAAATCGGCTCACTTATGATACAAATAATAAAAGTATTTATATTTGTGAGTTTCATTGAACTTATAAAACACATCAGAGACCATTCTAAATTCCAAATTAAAACAAAATGAAACTTCGTGGACAATGCGCACTTTTATATTTAACATTTTTTATATCTACGTTTCCATATTTCCGCCAAACGTAGGTAATTCGAACGAATCCAATAGATTAATTTGGCTCAAAATGTAACAGCGCAGCTCTAAAATTGCACGTATAATCGTTAAACCGTGTATCGAATGAGAATGCTAATCGATTCAGATTGGCAGTTGGCGACAATTTATAACGATCGTTAAGAGAGAGTATTTAGTGGAAAAATTGGTAGTATCTTGAACGTAAGCCGTAATGATGAAGTATGTATTGATCTATCCACTCAGCGCCCAGTAACTCACAGCGACACCAAATGGCATGTAAAGAGCCCATATATCTTGTTCCCTATTGATATACTAGGATCACAAGTCCATTACCCTATATGCTTTAGAGTGATTGCACATTAGTTGACGACGAACGTCCATAGCGAGTAGTTCCGCATTGAAAGCTCGATTCATACAGTTTTTTCGGACGTTTTTGTCCAATTTCGTTTAAACACTTTTCATTCGTCGACGGTTTTATACGGAGAGAGACGATTTTTCAATAGATAGGACTGAGTGGATATGATTACCGTTTTACATGAGCTCATACTGTCGTACGTAATCAATTTAACATTTTTGTTAATGTGTGATAAAATCAATTCATGAAAATAAAGCATTTAAGCATCTTATAAGGTAACGTGTACCAATTCCAATTATTTTTATCCAACTTTACAATGTACGTATATACTTACCCTACCCTATATCGAGAGTTTCATAGAAGCCTCTTTTAACCCCAAAATTCTGATAGCCTATCGCATCGCCACACCATATACAATCTACACTCGATTACAGGCAGATATGGGAACCAGGCGACAATATATGTGGCGTATTTAGTGACTGTACCGAAACACACACGATAACGAGCATACAAACGGATAATTTGCTATCGCCAGGAGACCAGCACGGTGTAATAGCCCATTCGCTCGGAACTGTGATACAGAGACGATTCATATCAATCAATATTACAATGGGATATCGCATCGCTTGAATAGGCTGCATTGAATAGTTTATGGCGTGATAGGGTTGAATTGCTGCAGATCTTAATGGTAACATAATATTGATGAAGGATGCAATTCTCGGATATTGCGTTTGATAATCGGGTCAGTTTCTGACCTGTTAACAAATTTAAGATTCATTTTCATCCTTCATGCTTGTTTTTAATCCAATTATTTGAAAATGTCCCTATACGGACGCTGACGGAATAAAAATTATAATGCAATGCAAGACTAACGACCTTTTTTATCTTAATTTTAAGGGTTTTACCGCTGAGCGATAACGTTGCCCTGTGACATCAGCAAAATAAATACACCTAACAACATTTTTTAATTCTAACGTTACTGTTATTACTACATAATTACTTTTAAACAAAAAAAGCCAATTTGAATAATTATCCTAGCTTGATCCGATACAAGATAAACCAGGATAGCATTATTGGAGACTGTCCAATGTCGTACTTGTTTGTTGGTCAAGTAAATTAAATCGCAAAGCTTCATTACTCACACTCACACACACACACTCTATCAAAACATATTGCACATCATCGACTACTCCACATTCTTAACAGTCGTGTGGCATAACCTTTTTCATCAGAAAGCTAAACTTTCTTGATGACTAACGCTCTTCATTAACCCTTTACAATATGATGACAGCGACTATCTGAACACAGCTGGCGCTTATATTATTTAACATTAAATCTATAACTCTGCACAAGACGTAGGTAACTATACTATACTATTATTTAAAAGAAGCAATCGATTCAAGAAGTATCGCATTAGATAATTATACATTTTGCCGATTGGCTTACCACACAGATCCTAGTCCACACAAAGTTTCATCCCTATGCGAGCATTGTAACTAGGTTACCTGTCCCAGCCAAAGCGAATGGGAACGCAGTAACAATCTCCCGCCTCAATCATACGTCTTTATAAGAAAGTGTATCTCGGATGAATTATTTATGTATCTCGCCCTCGACACGTGTAAATGGTAATACCTTTCTTTCTTTTGTTTTCGTGTAAACAGATTGACGTAAAAAGGTACTTACAGCTTCATTTTGTAACAATGTACAAGTCGTGCCATTAAAGATGAGACTTGACGCACCACGTGGTTTGACTTGCGCAGTAGACGATTAATGGGTCTCTTTAGCGGTATGAGGTCCCCGCTGGGGCGTCATCGGGGCGGGGGAAAGAGCGGCGGGAGGCGCGGTCAAGTCTCAACTTTAATGGCACGACCTGTATGGTATTTATGGTCAGGGCCAATTAATTATTAAGCAAAGTAACTACCAACTTAAATTTTCAGTATTTTCAAATCACAGTTGTCATTCTTCGACAGTAGTATAAAATGCCTATAACACGGCAAATTGAAGTATGGTGTCAATTTGTTTAATCAATATTTTTTATGACTGTATGTGGTCTAGAGTTTCCTGAAATTAATTAATGTAAAAAATCGGTAATAACAGTTGTAGGAATTAAAAAATAAATAATAACCTTTTTTCATGAAATACGTCATCTATCTTCAGTAACGATCTCGCTTAAAAAGAAAACTCATCAAAGTTTGCTCAATACACCCTAAGTAACAGCCAGCTATATTTAAGAATTTTTTCTCAAAATTATGTTCAGTGAACCTAGACAAAGTAAAATTCTATCAGCGATAATAACAACGATGGAAAATAAAAAGGTATGGGACTGACATCGGCTACCGAAAAGCTTAATGTCAATCCCGTTGAAAAGAGCTGTCGATACGAAACGCTTTGAAAGCAATTTCCACTTGACTAACCCTAAGATCAGGTGATAAAGTTCTAATTAATTTCGCAATTATTTACGAATTCTACCTGAAGCTGATATCACTGGTAAAAACAAACAAAACATTGGACGATGGACTTATTTTCTAAAAATAATGATGAAGATAAAAACGTATGATAAACTGACAACGCCGTTTGCCCCTTTTCGTTCCCTAGGGGCTGAAATGGGTTCATATCTTTGAAGGTAAGCACCTTTACGGATACACATGCATTTTGAGGAATATTGCAAAACACACGTACATTTTACAATCTTTTTAGGGTTCCGTACCCATAGGGTAAAACGGGACCCTATTACTAAGACTCTGCTGTCCGTTCGTCTATCTATCTGTCTGTCTGTCACCAGGCTGTATCTCATGAACCGTGATAGTTAGACAGTAGAAATTTTTACAGATGATGTATTTCTGTTGCCGCTGTAGAAACAAATTAATACTGAAAAACAGAATAAAATAAATATTCAAGGCTCCCATACAACAAACGTGATTTTTTTGCCGTTTTTATAGATAATAGTACGGAATCCTTCGTGCGCGAGTCCGACTTGCACTTGGCCGGTTTTTGTTAAGCATTTCGTCAAAGGATAGAGAATCGTGCCGTAAAAATGAAATTGCAAATATGACGGTAGAAGCGTCAATTTCATTACTTGAAAAAGTATGCTGCATGTGGTGTGTTGCCGAATTATAAAAGTTGAAATTTTTTAAATTATTGTCTTAAACGCGTTCAAGTAATTATTATATCAAAATCTAAACTAATATTATAAAGAGAAATTTGTTTGTTGTATGTTTGTTTGTAAACTCCAAAAATACTTAACCGATTCTAAAAATATTTCACCTATTTGAAGCTACATTATCAGACACAGGCTGTGTTTTATCGACTTCTACGCGAACTAAGTCGCAGGCAAAAGCTAATGTTAAATAAAATATTTGAAACAACATGAAAATCAGATCCAAAACCATGGTTTCACACGTTCGTCTCCTAGGGGTGTACCTAGGAGACGTGTGGAAAGTAAACTTACTACTACCTCAGGTACTTCATTGTGAAATGAAATACCTGAAGTTTACTCACACTGTTTACAATTCTAAAACACTGTCGCATACATATTTAATTAGTCATATCCCGTCCCTAATTGCAATCATAAAGTACCAACATCATACTGAAAAAAAAACAAAACATAATGTTTACAAGCACGACAACAACGTAAACAATTTAAAAAAGTTATTAACGTAAAAGCCTTTTGGCTGGGCCCAGTCAGCCCAGTTGTAGCGACATTGGGCCACAAGGTTAGCACACACTCATACAGGTGGCAAAAACACACCCTGTTCTGGTTTATAGCTAACGAAAGTGACGCACCAAATGATTATGTTTGACAGGGACAGAAAAGGGTCAGAAAATCGGTATTAATATGTCGTGATTGCCTCGGGTTAAATTCCTGTCATTTGGGCAGCTATAAGCTAATTGTATGTGTTGGGTAGTACCCACCTACGGTCTTTGCTTATCACTTCAGTGGTTATTAGCGTTTTCGTTTGTCTTGTGTTAATTAGACTTAGAATTAGAATTCGCTGGATGCGAGAAGTACAGAACCGGTCGAAGTGGTGGTGCTTGGGGAGGCCTATGTCAAGCAGTGGACGTCTTTCGGCTGAAATGATAATGATGATGAACTAGACGTTCTAAAAGTTTTGTTATTGGGTTTTTCTATCTGAAATTTCTCAGTAGCAGCTCGGAGTCTGGATTTGTGCCCGGTTGATGGCAATAGGCTCGCCCCCTATTACATGGGACTTAAACATAACTGGCGAAATGTGGGTGTGCCTGCTACAGGGACACCTCTGCCCAACCCTTCGGGGAAACAAGGCGTGATGTTATGTTATGATGTTTTACTCTCAGTCAGCTTATAATAGGTAATCCCCCCATCTTGAAGCTTCTAATTACGGTTTCCAAAAATAAACTTATTACACTTTCTATTTTGTCTAAAAGTGATCGAAAAACTCAGCGAAATTAAGGTTCCGTCCTTTACTTTCATATCCTAATGTCACCCTCATAACCGTTACACCTCAAAATGTATACTGTTACAACCGCAGAGCAAACAAAAAACAAGTACCCAAGTACTACGAAAGGTAATTTGACGCTATCTTATTTATGTAATTACTCTAGTATTGCAAACATTTGACCGCCGTTACGGACCGTCATTTGTAACATGCCGGACTAACTAAGTTTCCGCATCAAATGCTCCTACACACGAGGCAGAGTTGCGAAAACCGAGCCGCAGCAGGCGTTTGAGTATGCGGCCATAAAAACAACTCGCAAAAATAAAATAAAAACAACCCCTCAGCCCGTTTTTATTCCTATAAATATGGACATCGGAAACCAAGTAATAAAGTATGTGAAGCCACGAAAATAGCACTTGGAGTCGATAAATTGTCGGGTCTGGACACAAACTACCGTAGTAACTTGGATGCTATTTTGCTTACGTCGGCAAATATGGGTATCGCGTATCGTAATGGCCGCAGATATATTATTACGTGCAAGGAAGATTTGTACCATTTGTCGCATACAATGTGTCTGGTATTTAATTTAAGAACAGCTCGGTTTAAGCGGACTCCGAAGAAGCGAGATCCGGGCGTTGTACACTAGACGTATTACATGAAAACAGAAATTAATTTACAAAATGGCTAATAAAATCACCGAAAGTACAAAGCTCGACTTCAAAGGAAACTCGTTGGTTTCATAGCCGAAAATTAATAGCATGTAGAACCACCATCTACAGCTTATGATTTAATACCAACTACGGCCACAAAATACCAAAATGGTTCCCAAATAACGTTTTAATTGAACATTTGAAATCTAATAGACGTCTCAGATTAAATTGTTGTGGTATCGGAAAGCTTCAGAGAAGACTTGAAAGCTGGAATACACATTATTATTCGTACAGTAGTATTTCATTTATAAGGGTTCAAACACACTTAATAATAGACAGACATTGCCTGGAATAACGGTCAAATTAAATTACAAATATTGTCAAGAAATCACAATTTATGTTCACCTATTTAATGTTGTTTTCTCGTAAACTTTAAGACTACATTTCACAAATAAACTTCATGACATTGGCAAAACTTTACGATGAAGTTTCAGTTTAAAGCCTTCGGCGCTCTTTATTTGTACCATGAAAATCGACTCTCAACTCGAACATTTTCCAATAAACGAACTATTGAGATTGTTTATATTGAACAACATGATAAACGAAAAATATAATTTACTGAACTGGTGATTATTTTTGTTACAGAATAATGTCATAAAAACTAGTTTTCGCTTACTGATTAAAGTGCAGGTGTCACATTAATGCAAAGTCCACTTGGCACAATTTTTCCCGACTTTGAAAATATTTTATCTCTATACGAATAATAAATCCCGACATTAACATCAACGTCAGAATAGCTAACCTGATTCTTCGTTTAAAATGTAACCTTTTTAAACTTGGCTGCTTCAGTCCGCTCCTATTTATCCTGAATTGCAAACGATGATGAATAATTTTTGTGAAAGATAAAATTCGCATTTGAACAGTGGGTTTTCATGCAAAATATTTACGACATTACCGAAGAGAAAATGAGAGAAAAAAGTGTTGAACACAAACACTAACTCAACCAAATATCATGTTGTTTGAACTACACGCCGCCGCCATTTTGCTTTTGTTTAAGTTTGTGCAGACAAAAAGATCTCAAAAGTTTCGAGTCCTCTAGTTTTTCAACTTCCTGTTTTTAGAAGACAGACTAGACTTTACTGCTAAGAAAGGAAACACTTCTTTACTTAAATAACTTTTAAGTTAAGGAAACTGCTCTGAATTTTAATATTTTTTAAGTTTTCCATTTTCGGTGACGAACGACTTACACAATTTGTGGTTAAAGTTTATTTCTTAAATATTATCATGCAAATAAAGTTTTAGGAAGACATTCATATCGTAAACATGATGATGAAGATGGTGAATGTTTATGTTTTAACAATGTACGGTGGGAAGCAAAATCAAAAGCGTATAGTAAAAACGAAATAATGGCGAGGGCATCCGGGCGATCCACACAATGGTGACATCCGGGAAGTCAATCGTCATCCTGGGGCTGCCTCGTTGAGAAGTGAAACACGTGTCGATTTCGTTCAGTGTTTTTTATGGCTCCTTAGAAATAGCTAAGCGGAATAGGTTACTAAATCTATACATATATATAAAAATGAATCCCTATTTCCCTTGGTCACGGCATCACGCTAAAACGGCTGAACGGATTTGGATGAAATTTGGGATATGGATAGACCTTGACCCGGAAAAGGACATAGAATACTTTTTATCCCGATATTTCCACGGGATCGAGACTTATGCGGGTAAAACCGCGGGGCGCAGCTAGTATTGTATATATTTAGTAACCTGTTCCGCTTAGCTATTTCGTATATTGTATTTTATAATAGATTTCCGCAAGGTCACACCTGAATCAATTAACTAAAGACAATCTTAATGAAAACAAAATATTAGTCATATCTATCGCGAACAAAACTCTGTCTTTTATGTAAATGTTGAGTGCCCCGATACTTAGCACCTACTTATCGTTGTAAAACTTGTCTGTTAACGTTATTGTGTGAGTAGCGAGAAGTTGATAAACAGATTGCACAATACCTATTGTGAAAGATATTTCCCCTTGTCAGGAACTTGTGCTGTGAGACAAATACTTTGCTTTTTGCTTGTACGAATGCTTGTAAACTTGCTTGCAATTAAAGTTTTGATAGTATTTTTTTCCATCTTCAAAGTAGTGATGCTAGAGTAACAAGTTGACTTAAGGAAATAACACCGTATCAACTCGGAAAGGGATCGTCACCGTATCAACTCGAGCCATTCAGTATCTTTGTATGAAACTCCCTACTGCACACTAATCGGAATCGTAACGTAATCGCCTCGCCTCGGGACAAGCTCACGAACCGCGGCGAAACGATGACCATCTCTTTCCGAGTTATTGAGTTGTATGACCTTTATAAAAAGTAGGTGCAATACCGAGTAAGTAACACTTTGGAACAAAAAAATTTCATCATTATTTTCATACGTTCCAAATCTTCGATAATATTTTAGTTTTCATCTTTGCATTCTATTTGAATCCGGAAAACGTGTGCAACGAGCAGATAAGTGTTTCAATCTTCATAAAAAAGTAGATATTTTCAACTCGTTATTTTGGAGGATCTGAAATAGAATAAATCCCGTATAAATGATTTAAAAATGGACGTTTCCTTAAACGGCTTAACCGTTTTCTGTTTTTTTTTTCTTTCAGCTTTACAGATTATAAATAATATAATACTGTTTACTCGTAATTCATTTTCCGACAAGAAATTCTAAAAGAAGCATCAATTTTCATTCACGTTTTACATGTTTTTGAAGTGTTTTGGTAATACACACATCAAAAGTGTCTAGGGATCAAGCATTTTTATGCGGATTTCTTGAGATTGAGATGTGGCTTTGTAATAAATTTATGATTATATAAATTTATATGGATCCTTTTTGGTGCATTTCATCATTTGAAACAGGAACTGTTAATCAAATTCGAGTAAAAGATGAAAATCAGCTGTCAATATTTTCCCTATAAAAACATACAACGCATTGAAGACATTATTAGTGCTACTGTTTCCCTACTACTGATTAAAACCAACGTTATTATGGAGCGGCGACGTCATTTAAGCAGGGAAGAAATGCTCAGAGCCGTGGGAATGATAGAAGCTGGTTCCCGGCAACGTACTGTGGCTTTAGCTCTGAATACAAGTCAGAGTGTTATCAGTCGACTTTGGACACGTTACCGAAGCACTGGTACCGTGGCTGAGCGCCATGGAGGACGGTATCGCTGCACCACACGGAGACAAGACCGATACATTCAAATCTTAACTCGAAGAGCTCCAACAATAACCGCCATGATGTTAGCCGTGAGGCTTCATCACTCTTCAGGGAACTTAATTAGCGACCAAACAGTCAGAAACCGCTTGCATGAAGTGAACCTTCATTCCCGAAGACCGCTACGGGTACCACCTATAGCAATGCACAATCGTAGGATTCGATATCAATGGGCTCTTGAACACAGAAATTGGGCAGAAGAACAATGGCGTTTCGTGTGCTTTTCTGATGAGTCTCGTTTTGGTATGAGACCGGATACAAGACGTATACGACACTGGAGAACCCCTGGACGCCAACAGCGATTAAAATCCTGCCAGGAAGTCCATCCTTATAGTGGTGGAACCATCATGGTATGGGCGGGTATTTGGATCGGCGGAAGAACTGAGTTGATTTGGATCAGAGGCAACCTCAACGCTCAAATTTATGCTGAGACGATTGTATCTGACGTCATCGTTCCTCTACAAGTGCAAATCGGTCCCTTATTTCAGTTAATGCATGATAATGCACGACCGCACACCGCAAGAGTTGTAAGACAGACTCTCGCCGCAGCTAACATCAATGTCCTGCTCTGGCCTGCTCAGTCGCCAGACTTGAACCCGATTGAGCATGCATGGGATATGCTACAGAGAAGAGCTCTGCCGAATATGGAGGGTATCCAGTCGCAAGAAGACCTTTTTTTGTTGTTGCAACGAACATGGGCGGCCATTCCACAGCGTGATTTGGATGAACTCATTTTGAGTATGCCAAACCGATGTTCTTGTGTTGTTAGTGTTCGCGGTAGAAACACGGATTATTAATTGTTTAAGTTACCCAATAAAATTTTAAAGAAAACTGTTATTTCAGTCTTTTTTTCGAACTTTAATATTAGTGGTTCAAATGTCAAAAATCCCTTTATTAGGAAAATGGCAAATTTCTTTATTAATGCAAAGGTGACTTGGTTTATCGTTACTGTGACAAACGAAAACACTTTATTTGATGAATCCTTAAAGAAAATTTTAATTAATATCAATCAGGAGAAAAGTTATTGCAAAAATATATGTTGATCCCTAGACACTTTTGATGTGTGTATTTTCTCTCAAAGTTTCATTATCTAAGACAATCAATCACTCGGTTGGTTGCACCGCTATTTGTATTGACACCAATCATAACCAGAGCGGGATAACCTGTCCAGTTCAGAAGCCTACGGTTAGGCGTCATGCCACATCACTATTTCTTCATTCCAGTTTTATTCAGCAGTAAAGCCTAGACATAATTGAATTTTAAATTGGATGACTTTAGTTCTAGTCTTACGAATTAGATTCAGAACTTAGGCTTTTCTAGAAAATTCACAAATTGGGGCCAACGTTTATTGATACATATATCAAGAGCTATCATTACGCTTCATCCTATTAACCCTGCTTACGGTAACGGAAAAAAAATGCCATCGTCACAATTTCAGAACGTTTCGTTGTTTTAGTACAGAAATAAAGAAAAAAAAACATTTTCAGGTCACGCTTCCCTGGTATGCCACGAGTGTCTTGTTATTTCTGCATGCAAGTATGTTGTATATACAGGTAGTAAGTGAAGAGTCGTCAGACCGCAGTTGCTAACAAGCACTACCGTTGAATTCTAAACCATCAATTGTACAGTAAAATGTGAGCAGTATTTTCCGCATAAAAACGGATATTACATTGCATTCTTTCCCTCTGTCCGTGCTTCATGGTTTGTTCTAGATATGCGCTTTGGTAATTGTGTTTTTTTTTTCTATCTTCAAAGCGTTTCTCATCCATGGCGTGCAGATTTTAGGATTCTAACATAAAAAGGAACCTGTATTGATGTGTGTGAACATACAAAGATGAAACATTATGGAATGGAATGTAGAATTTTGAAAAAGCATTTTTCATTTATTTCAGAGACTATCCGCTGAAAAGCCTCGCCGTATTTCCATATCCAAGCATTCGTCTATTATAGTTTATTCGGCCTTAAACCGTTCCTAGAATCAACAACCAGCTATTTGTTTAACCTGTACCTACCTGGTTTTATTGAACGGGAAGGTTCACAGAGTTATCGAGGTCAGGAACCTCGTTGAAACGCGCCTTGCACAAATAATTGTATATTACGATATTGTGAGCTCGTGGCTAAGTAATAACAGTCCTACGGGTCGATTCATCAGGTTAAGCTACGCTTGACGGGGTTGGTCTGTGGATGGGTGACCATCTTTATATACTTACACACCTCCATGCCTCGGAAAGCACGCTAAGCTGATGGTCTCGGTGGTCATTCGTGGATCTTTGACAGTCATTACGTGTCGTCAGAAGCCCGAAAGTCTGACAACCAGTCTTACCAAGGGTTACCGTATTACCCAGTTACTGGGTTGTGGAGGTCAGATAGGCAGTCACTCCATGTAAAAGACTGGAAGCTGACCCCAATATAGTTGGGAAAAGGCTAGGCAGATTGATTTATTGATATTGTGCGGGCTTAAGCAAATACATAAAACCCACAACTGTTTCATTTTCCTCAACCTTATTGTCGTCCTTATCATGCTTATAAAGGTGGGTTTCTATAACATGAACGTTACTTACGATTGGATTGTACACACGTTTGCGTGTGCCTCTCTACATGGTAGCATTAAACCTTTATATATCTTTTTTCGCTACTGTTTTTCTTTTACGTGTTTCTCAGGTTACTAATCAAGATTTAAAGAACATTAGCTTCCTTATAAAGCCGATAACGACTTCCCGAATGCAGTAGTTATTTAAATTAAGTATCGTTCGAAAATAATGTATTGTAGAGATACATTTCAGCAAAGCTGGGAATTTAAATTCAAAATCCTATAAAACGCGTTTATGCCTCGTTCTGAGATAACTCGTACGGAATAAAAAAGGGAGTCCTCCGATGCGTATGAGCGATAAAAATAAAGCTCATCATATCCGGGTGACTCAAATCTCATTAAATCTGTATTGCATAAATAAAACGTAGTTATAAATAAAATATGAAAATTAAGTAAAGTTGTAACATATTATACTAATCATAGTAAAATATTTCAGGACTTGTTTTTACAGAAGTGTAATTACTGCTGGACAGCTGACGGTATTTTCTACCATCTTTTTTATACTTTTTTATGTCTTTTATGTCCTGCAAGTTATTAAGTTTGCATTAAGTCGGTTCTTGACTAGTACCAAAACTACTTATATAAAAATAACAAAATTATATACTAACTTAATCGAAAAATTCATCCGCATCGCTGTCGACTGGTAATGTAGCCAAGAGACTGGTGGCATTGCCACGCTATATGGCAATGCTTAGCCTCTGGCCAAGTTAAAAACCAGCCGTTGGGTCACGGGAAGTATCATATAGCCGTTTTCAGATGTCACGAAAGAGGCCTTGGGCACTCAGGCCCCACGGCCCAAGGGTTTCAACCCCAAACGACTCGAAAGTATAATAACCAATAAGGTTATTATACTAACGCCGCTTGAGGATTTCCGAAGCCGCAGCAGCAGCACCAGAACAGCCCGCCGAGCCGGGAAGATGGGATGGCGCAAGAGTGTCGACACAGGTTGCATCCCACACTAAAGGCCTACCCACCTTTCATGGAAATAAAGACATTAAATAAAAATAAATAAAAAACTGCAAAGACTGTGTCTCTTTGCAGTTTTTAAAAGTGCAAGAATAACTTTACCTATATTTTAAAATCAACGTGACTGGAAAATCATTATTAAGTCCTTGAAATAATTGTTGATTTAAAATCTATCCTTATAAGTATACAGTCAAAACCGTTTATAACGACTTCGCTTAAAACGGTGTATATCGGTTATGACGACGAAACTTGAGGTCCCAGCATTTCTGTTTATTTAACAAAGTGTTGGATATAACGACTATCGGACTATCGGACTATCTGCTATAACAACCGTAAACCGGCAGTCCCTTCGAAGTCGTCTTCTTCTTTTCGTGTGGTTAGTGACTAACCTGGTGTCAGAGTTTAAAAACCGCCCATGGGCCTCTGACATGGCTTCACATGCCGTCGAAAAATATCTCTCTAACATGCCGATTTCCTCACGATATTTTCCTTCACCGGTTTTGAAGCAAGTGATAACACATGAATCAGAAAAGAGGGGCATGCCTTAGATTCGAACTAGGGACCTATGACTTGGCAGTCCGACGGTACTAGGTTATCATCACTGCTGCTGTGAAGTTTTTATGAACGGTTTTGACTGTATGTGCCTTTCTGTATTCAAATTCAAATTCAAAAGTCATTCATTCAAACTAGGCTAAGAATCAGCAGTTTTCGAACGTCAAAATTACATAAGACAGTCACCCAAAAACGCCCACCCTTCATCATCTCCTGGTGCCTTTAGCTGGGAAGAAGAAGTGGCGCAACAAACTCCCCAGCAGCACAGCTGTCTGCTCAAGTTAGAAAAAAAAAATTCTATACAATAGTATGCAAAATAATTTACATTACGCAACACAAAACATAATTTAAATGATAAATTATTGGCCAAATGTCAGCTAGCACACGCCCAATATACTAACCAAAAACATCGAGAACTATACTCAAGCAGAAATAAAAAATAAAAACTAAACGTAAACAGAGCTAAATAAAAGCATCCAGGCATAAAGGGCGTGCCCGCTTAAATAAAACTATATAAAGCTGTAATTGGAAGTTATAAATGATAAACTAAGACCATCGAGGTAAAATAAATAAACAGGTAATTACTAGTAACAATAACAAAACCATGATCAGCAAGACGACCAGACACCACAAGCAGCACCCGTTCACGAGCATAACGCAAAGATCAGCCATTACCCCCCTCGCCATATTTTAGGGAAGGAGGCAACCCGACCTCCGACGCTACCGCAAGCAGTGACATCTAAGGGAGCATGACGAACTTGCTGCCGGTTGCTCAGGCAAAAAAAAAATATGATCAATTGTCGAGGTCGCTAGCTAACCACAAATTGCAATACAACTCGTAACAAAATCATTGTAATGAGTAGATTATGTCAACAATAAAATAAAATAAAAATAAACAATTATATAAACTCATATAAACTGTCAGTAGGAAAGCTAATTCTGGAGAAAGAACATAAACATTGTCTTGAGTTAATCACAGCGACCAACTATTCTTATCATTTAAGTAGTCGTTGATACAATAGTAGGCTTTAGAACAAAGGTTGGATTTTACTTTAGTTTTAAAAGCATTAAAAGGAAAATCTAGCAAAGATAGTTTGTTATAAAAGGTTATACCAAGCCCAACAAATGAGTTATGATCCTTATGAAGGCGGTGAAAGGGAGCTTGTAGTTTTTTCTTATTTCTAGTAGTAAAATTGTGTATATCACTGTTTTTTGTGTATAAGTGTATATTTTATCTAATATATAAAATGTTGGCGAAGATGAATTGCGATGCCACTGTGAGGGTACTAATATCTTTGAAAAAATCTCTTTGAGAAACTCTAGCACCTAGCTGGTAAATTGCACGAACAGCTCGTTTTTGAAGAACTATTTTGAATATCAGCAGCTTTGCCCCACAGCAAAATACCGTAAGACATAACGCTATGAAAATAACTAAAATAGACTAACCGAGCTGTATCAGCGTCAGTGTATTGTCTTACTTTCCTGACAGCGTAGGCCGAACTGAATCTTCCTGCTAGGCCCGATATATGTGGGCCCCACTGAAGTTTGGCATCTACTGTTATGCCAGAAATGTAATGCAAAAAAACTGCCGAGTTCAGAGTTTCAATCACCTCTTTATCTAAGACGATGTTGGGTCCTAGATTTCTAACATTTGGTAGAGCGAACTTTACACATTTCGTTTTCTTGGCATTGAGAACTAGGTTATTTATCATAAACCAATCCGTAACCATCAAGAGTGCACTGTTTACGTCGTCAAAATCTTGTCTATTCCGGTCTACTTTAAAAATATGAGAGGTATTATCTGCAAACACTACAACATTACACCCTTTAAATAAAATGGTAAGTCATTCAGTATAATAACTAGATAATAAAAAGGAAACACCAACTTTGGTTATGGATCGGTAATGTCTTACTTTTTTTTTTGGATATCTTTAATCATAATAAAAGTTATACCTACACCATATAGTAATACTAC
The DNA here is from genome assembly GCA_916610215.1 of Omphaloscelis lunosa. Taxonomy (NCBI): domain Eukaryota; kingdom Metazoa; phylum Arthropoda; class Insecta; order Lepidoptera; family Noctuidae; genus Omphaloscelis; species Omphaloscelis lunosa. Next base: position 9,634,153 of record OU744247.1, read on the forward strand.
CTCACTGATATTTACATAATTGGGTTTTTCTATAAGGAATTTCTCAGTAGCAGCCTTTTTTTTTTGGGTGGGAAATTATCAAATAACTTCTCCCGTTCTGGGCGGAGCGAGAGGGTGTGTCAAACTCTTACTGACTAAAACCCACCCGTGGATCTTCAGTTGCTCTGTTGCCGGGGGCCTGGAGCAGTAGCAGCCTTTTTTTTTTGGGTGGGAAATCATCAAATAATTTCTCCCGCTCTGGGCGGAGCGAGAGGGCGTGTCAGACTCTTACTGACTAAAACCCACCCGTGTTCCTTCGGTTGCCCTGTTGCCGGGGGCCGCGATCTTCCTTTCGGTTTTCTTCGCAACCCCGGCAGGCATCGGCCCTAGCGGACCCCGTTTCTGCTGACATCTCTTTGAGGCGCGCGTGGAACACAACGCGCCGTCGACCCGGGCCTGGTCCTTATCGGACGGTGAGCTACCCATTGCTCACCGTAAAGAGCAGTAGCAGCCTGGAGTCTTGATTTGTGCCCGGTTGATGGCAATAGACTCGCACTCTATTACATAGGACTATACTATTAGGTACACTTCTGCCCAACCCTTCGTGGAATACTAACGTGATTTTATGTTATGTATTAACATTCACATAAGTAGGTACAGTGATGTATAAATAAATTATTTTCTTCACAATACTCTCAATGTTTGTTGGAAATAATCTGTAATGGCTTGTTCTGTACAGCCATAAATCACATTTTTATCAGTGTGAGTCCACATCACGATAAAATAACTTGTTACTCGGTTGCCATTCCCATTACTTATTATGTTTCCAATACGGTTACATGGTGCTATTGCAATCATTATATTTGTTATGAAACGGATAGTTATTTGGCCGGATATTGACTTTCACGTCAGTATCCGGCCAGATAGTAAATAAAATAGTCCGAATAGGCCAGACCTAGAAACCCGGCGAATCATCTTTAAATGACAAACTGGCTTGCAATTATCGATGACGACACTGTAGATGTGTGATTTTTAAGAAGCCATAATGTATTATCGAGAAACAAAAACTATTTTCTTATTAATTCGTATAGGTTTATAGATCCCGTCTGTAAGATATACTTATCCTAACTATCCTTCCTAACTAATATTATAAAAGCGAAAGTGAGTTTGTTTGTTTGTTTGTAAACAGCTGAACGGATTTGGATGAAATTTGACGAATGGGTAGACCATGACCTAGATTAGGATATAGGATACTTTATACCCCGATATTCGCACAGGATTGAGACTTATGCGGGTGAAACCGCGGGGTACAGCTAGTCATCTAAAAGTACTTAATATGAACATAAAATAACTAATAACCAACTTTAAAATTTACGAAGACTGGTTACGTGTTCAATCTTATATCAATATTGCCATACAATTAAGACGAAACTTTAACCTTAAGATCCTTCAGATCATTTCAATGTTTACATCTATTAATGGATCAATCGCCAATTGTTCGTATTTGTTTAACCCACTTATAAAGTTTGATAATTAATTTGTTTTGTTTACTAAAACAGTTGTTCAGTTATCGAGGGGCTTGTGGTTAAGTAATAAAAGTGGCACAGGTTGATCTATCAGGTTCATACCGAGACTCCTCCGTGCCTCGTCCCGGTTGTCATTCGAGAATCTTTGACAGTCGTTACGGTTAGTTAAAAGCCCGAAAGTCTGATAACCAGTCTTATCAAGGGGCATCGTATTACATATTAACTGGGTTGTGGTGCTCCATGTAAAATACTGGTATTCAGCTGCATCTAGTTAGAAAGCCTGAAAGCTGACCCCAACATTGTTGGGAAAAGGCTTGGCAGATGATGATGGTTCAAATCACAACTGTCATTCTTTGACTTCATCATTATCGTCCACAGCCCGACTCCTCCTACTGCTGGGCATAGGCCTCTCTTTTCTTGTGCCAATCCCCACGCTCCTGCGCCAGCCTCATCCAGGTTCTACCCGTGATGGTAACAATGTCGTTCGCTCTCCGTCCAGACGACCGACACTTCGTCTTCCACTCCTTGGACGATTCATTCTTTGAGAGTTGTATGAGGTGGCTATGACACGATCAATTGACGTAGGGTGTCAATGTGCTTGCTGTGTCGTCGCCCGAATAGTCAAGCACAAAGGGCACGCAGTGTTCCATGCGAGCATTTATGGGAGAACGTGGGGTCGTGGGATCGGCCGCATTGGGTGATGGGGCCCACTAGGCATGGCGGGCTGATACCAGTTGGGGGTGCGGCGAATGTACAAGTATCTCCCGGGCCCTCGACACATGGTACTAGTAGGAACAGTGGGGTTTTAGTCGGTAGGAGTCTGACATAACCCTCTGTTCTCCCTAGACGGAGGGTAAACATGAGGATTTCCCCACAAAAAAAGGGTCAATGTACTTACACAATTAATTTCCCTCACTGTACTCAAGCATAGGCAACGAACAATGTTTTATCAGAACAGTCTGTTTGATTCTTTCTACCCGATAAAACTATTTTCTTAAATATATTTCTCGGTAATCTCAGTTCGCATGGAATAAGGGCTGTTATCTTGTAGTAAGTTTACTTAGGGACTTCAAACTTGGCTTTCAATATTACTAGTTCTGAGTTAGTTATCAGACTTTCCCAAGAGCCTGTTTGCAGAAGCTTCTATTGCCATTTTTATTTTTGTATCTGCCTTTTAACCCTTTTTAACCTTTTTTATCCGACTACGGCGAAGAAAAAAAAGGGTTATGACTTTGACCGGCATGTATCTAGGTATGCATGTATGTATGTTCATCTGTTCCCTCATAACTTCTAAACTCCTAATCATAATTTGATAAATGAGGTATCGTTGGAAGCATCTTGGTCGTCCGCTAGTTATGGGCTATGTGACATCACAAATTAAAAATCCAGAGTCGTACGTAATCTGTTCGATTTACACGATCATTTTTAATTTTTTAATTAATAATACCTTTTTTTTTTTACCTTTGATCTGATTGATTTGATCTGATTTTGAATGGTAAAAAAAAACTGTAGAGACAGGCTTTATCTAATTGACCCAGTTTTCAACCCTAGTCGTATTTTTCTTTTTTATAATTATTTATTTTATATAGAGCTTACAATAGTCTTGTACTAAAACTATGCTCCACAGAACCGTTTTCCTAGTTTGTCTGTAATTTACCTTACTTGATTATTATTTATGTTAGTGTGTCAATTGTGTTTTGAGAAACACACGAAATATACGGCCACTCCAGTACCTGCGAACACTTAGAAAAGCGACATCAACAACGCACCATGCGAACATAAAATCAATCCTGCATCGCGCAAGCAGAGTTTACCACGCGACGAGTATATATACATCCAAACATCGATCGTTGAGCAGTTGCCCACCAGACACATTACCCGTCTGGTCAGAGGATCCTCCCTTTTGTACAGAGGATGAGTGAACTATACTCCATGTTCCTCATGCCTCTATACGGGCACCAAAACTTTCCCTGAACAAAGAAAAATTCTAACCGAAAAACACGTTGGGCTACAAGCTTCCTACTTGAATTTTAAAATAATCGATTTATTTACAAAGATATTAGCTACCCTCGTTAAAAGGCGCTGACATAGCGACGTCTAGGGAATTCTCTCGAATGTGATAAAACGTGTTTGCTCATCTGCACACCTTATTTCTAAAGGACGCTGCCGGGAAGTATCCTCAAGAGTCATCAATGTGTGAAGAGTCAACACGACTCGAAACAATCATGTTTTGAATACGACAACATATACATAACTCGCGCGCTTTTTTTTGGGTGGGAAATTATCAAATAACAAAGCTCTGGGCGGAACGGGAGGGCGTGTCAAACTCTTACTGACTAAAACCCATCCGTGTTCCTTCGGTTGCCCTGTTTCTGGAGGCCACGATCTCCCTTTCGGTTTTCTTCGCACCCCCGGCAGGCATCGGCCCTAACGGACCCCGTCAAACATAACTCGCCCCTGCTTCGCACTATTTATTGATACGGCTTGACTAAACATCGATTCATTGATCATTTGTTTATTATATGTAAGTTGAATATTAATGTATTTATCATACACATAAAGCTTCCAGATTATTATTTTTTTCTTAAAGGTCATGAAAACCGCATCAAAACCCGTTGCATACTTTAAAAGGACAACGCAGTGATGAAAAACGTCTTTAATTTATAATATATATAAATAAATGTACCTAGACTGTGACGTAACATACGGATATATATTTTTAATAATGTCGGTACTCGAAAATTGTAACAGCGATCTCCTTTCTTTAACGAAAGATTTTTTCAGCTCTAAGCAACAGATTTCTCTACCTTAATGAATTATTTTTGCGGTATTCAATTTCACTTTTCCGGATTTTATCCGGTTTTATCCTTACAAGGATGTTGTGATTACAACCAAAGCCATAAATAAAAGATAGATTGTAAATGTTGGATTGTAGTACAGTCAAGGAAATAAATCTGAGGAAAAAGCAACCTACGTCAATTTGCCGTGTTATAGTCATTTCATAATATAATTGTCAAAAATGACAGTTGTGATTGGAATAAATGGTCAATTTAAGTTGATTTCATAATTAATTTTCGTGACTTGGATACTGGCAGAAGTACACAGAAAAAGAGAGAGAGGAATAATAAAAAAAGCATATCGTTAGTTACTAAAACATAATTTTAATGACCCTGAAATAAAAACAAATGCATGTCAAGGAGTAGCCTTGACTACACAGTCGCAAGATGAGATAAATGAATCAAAACCGACACTAACAATCAATTGCCCCTACACAATCGCTAGAAAGACGTTCTAGTTCTTTGCCACACGGGAATGGCCTTGCCAAATATCGTATGATTGTATCAATTGTAACGTTCGAAAAGAATCACGACTAGTGAACATGAAATTGATCTGAATTATTTGAATCAGCTTCTGGTCCTGTGATAACAATCTTTTGGTGTAAACGGCAATTTCAGATTTAGGGACTGTGAGGATTTGGGTAAGGATTTTGAGGAATTTCAGAGAAACTGTATCCATATGCTAATGTAGATAGGCATAAATAATAATGTAGATAACACAGATAAATAAAATTTAACTATTTTTGTTTTGTTAAGTTTCTAAACTGTTTCTTAGTAATTTAAGTTAAAATTCTATTCTATTGTATTCTGATTTCATATCTTAGTTTTTACCCTTACTCTTAGTTTTTTTCTAGCAGCTCTAGTTTTTGTGATACAGGTACTTCTTAAAATTTCGTTACGTTGCTTACTAATATTTTTTTAGTGCAAGAAATTATTAAATTCCGTAAATAAATCGATATGTCTACATTAAGAAGAACTTGCTTAAACAATCCAAATAGTTTTTGTGCTGTTTGTGGTGAATATATGTTTCGAGAATGTCGTTTAAGTGCGTGTGACTTTATAAAAAAGGCCTACTTGAACTTCTTTGGGATGCCATTACAAGTGTGCGTGAACCGACTAATCATCACGATGACTGTTATTTTTGTGTTGTGAATATTACCGGAATTAACCGCAAAAATCGTTCCTAATGGACTTACCCGGAATTAAAATCAGCTATTAGACCAATTCTAAATACCAGCAAAGAACCTGTGGCTGATACGTAACCTAGTACTTCTAATGTAACACTACAAGTTCTTTCAAAAGCCAGTGATGATGAGGACAGTGACTTCTTTCCCGAGTACGTCTGAACCTAAACCATTCAACCAAAATGATCTAGATGAGTTGATTAGAGATCTTGGTCTATCAAAAGTAGGTAAGTAACTTCTAGCTTCACGGCTTAAAGAAAGAAATCTGATAACCCCAGAGATTAATGTATCAGTTTACCGTACAAGACAAAAACATTTGATCCCTTTCTTTTCTAAAGAAGATGATTTTGTTTATTACAACAATATTCCCAGTTTGATGGCTGAAATGGGATTAACAAACTATGATGCAAGAGATTGGCGTTTATTTATAGATTTATCGAAACATTGTCTTAAATGTGTATTCTTACATAATGGCAATAAAATGGGTTGCTTACCCATTGCACATTCAACAAAAGTTAAAGAGGAATATCCTATAATAGCCTTGGTTATGGATAAAATAAAATATTGTACATAGAACATAACTGGCTGATATGCATTCATCTTAAAATGGTCAGTTTTTTTTTTTGGGTCAGCAATGAGGATAATTATATCAAATTCCCCTGTTTTATGTGCTTGTGGGATAGCCGAGCCAAAACAGAACACTGGACTAAAAAAGTTTGGCCTTTGAGAGTGGACTTAGTGCTGGATAGTATAAATGTGATAAATGTACCTCTAGTAGCTAAAGACCGCATTATATTTCCCCCCTCTCCATATAAAATTAAATCTGATAAAACAATTTGTAAAAGCTCTCAACAAGGATGGGGAATGTTTTAAATATATCAGTAAAATATTCTCGAAATTGGGCACAAAAAAAAATAAAAACTGATATTTTTGACGGTCCTCAAATCAGGGAACTAATAAAGCATCAAAATTTTACTGACTGTATGACAGATAAAGAGAAATCTGCATGGATTGAATTTGTTTGGGTTGTGCAAAATTTCTTAGGAAATAAAAAGTCTCCAGACTGCATTCAACACATTGAGCAGCTCAAGTTGCACCGTTTAGACCGCTTCCCAGAAAATTTAGGCGATTTAAGCGAAGAACAAGGAGAACGCTTTCATCGGGACATTCGCACGATGGAAGAGCGATACCAAGGTCGTTGGAATGCAAATATGATGGCTGATTACTGCTGGAGCATTCAAAACAAGGCTGTAGTTTCGATTCATGCAAGAAAATCTTATAAAAGAAAGTTTTTTTCATGTCAGGTTAGAGAAACAATTTTTTTCATTTTATTATTCGAGTATTTTTCGCTAAAAATGTAATATATTAATATTTCAAAAACTACAGCTGCTAGAGAAAAACTGACAACAGATTTAGAATCAGCGTGGCAGAATCTTACAAAATCAGGTATGAAACTTCATAAAACAAAACAACTCCTTACCAGTTTCATTAAAGATTCCGAATTCCGAACCAATTAAGTTATTCGGTTGTAATGTGAAGCTTCTGAAATTAGGATAAACCTTTCATATCCCACATTTCTTTGAGTGCTTTCAGACTTTATGGACCTGCTTGTCTTGGTCCCCTCGCTATTAAGCATGCCAGTTACGTACAAATTTCCGAAACATTATGAATATTGCAAAAACACTTTTTATCGATACTTCACTAAACATTGTATGAAGAATTGCCGCCTAGGGAAATGTATGCTTCAAATTAATAATGTCGTTTTTAATAAAATATACGTACGTATTGCTAAGTAAAGAGTTCACGTACCGCATAAATAATAGGACAAAACCCCTCGTAATGAGAACAAGTGTGCTGAATACTAAAATAGCTTCTTTCGTACTAAACGACTCCTCCGAGGAGTTTGATTGTCGCAGACCCTATCACTTAGATCTTTTTGATAATTGAAAAGAAAAACGTTGCTGAGTTTATTGGGTTGTGGTCGATTCGTCATCATCATCATTGCCATTCTCTGGCTATTATTCCAATTTAAGTAATTGGGGTCGGCAGAACATGAATTTACGATTCAATCACTCTGCCTAGCCTTTTCCCAACTTTGTTGGGGCCGACTTCCAGTCTAACCAGATGCAGCTGAATACCAGTATTTTACATGGAGCGACTGCTTATCTGACCTCCACAACCTAATAACTGAGTAAAACGATACCCCTTGGTAAGACTGGTTATCAGACTTTCGGGCTTCTGACGACAACAAATGATAGCCGGGACCAATAGCTTAACGTTCTTCTCGAAGCAGGGAGGAGTTTCGGTATGTAAGATGGTCACCCACCCACGGACCAACCCTGGCAAGCGTAGCTTGACTTGATTAATCGACCCGTGCGGCTGTTGTTACTTAGCCACGAGCTCCTCTGTGTGTCTATACGATTATACCTGTTAATTATTTACCGTAAGATATGGGTAAGCTTATCTATTAATTTGGTTTCAGAACATTGAAGCGTAATTTTCATAACATATTCAAACCCTAGCTTTCGCAGAATTACTTACGTTTAAGATTCAACAAGCCCTTCTAAGATATAGGAACTCAAAATTAAGTAGACAGTTTAATTAGCTTCTTTCCCACTTTGCACGCAAAAATAATTAACATAATTTAATAGTCTACTAAGAATAAAAAGCTCTGAAAATAGCAGTTTTAATCGTTGGTCGACTTCAGCCAAGGCCAAAGTTTGCTTTAACAAAGTGTGTAGCACAATCAAAAGTCGACAGGCTCAGAGATTTTTATTAATTAAAGTGTCGAGCGACTTTTATGTAAAATCATTTGTATGGATATTGCCTATTGGCTTGTTTTATTACATTAAAAACGACTATTTACTATTACACATCCGCTTTTCAACTTACTCTATTGCCCGGTTATACATGTATACGGTTAAGGGTTTCTTGCCGGCTCTTCTCCATAGGAAGAGACCAATTGAAACCGTGCACCTATCTTCTGACGTTTCATAAGTGCCCTTGTAAGTTTATGTGAAATAAAATATTTTGAATTTGAATTTTCATTTGCACTTCAAGACTCCTAAATCGCGCCATCGATGATTTCCAAGTATAGTATCAACGCCTCAAACATCAAAATAATGATGACTCAATGAAACATTTTTATGCACTTTTTTAGCAGACATACTCGCCATCATTTTGGTGAATAACCATAACCATTTAAAAAGTCATAGGTTTTTATTTAAAAAAAATGCAGAGTGGCACGATTTAAAAATCCAGGAGTGTATTTTGAAAAGGTCTGTGATCAAACTTAATTGCAGTAGAAAACTATTTAATCTTTATTTTTATATTATTTCACTTTTATTTTTTAGGAAAAAGCAAATCGTGAGTGTATGTAATGTAGGCTTCTGCATTTTGCTATTTCCATGGAACGAACTAAGGGCAAAATAGAACATAATACCGATAGTTCGAAATACTACACTTTGTTGCCAAATCAAGATGTTATAATAATTGTTATATTTCGGGTACTCAATGAAATACGATCACTTTATTTGAGCTTACCGGTACGTAGCTGTATGTTAGCATCTCTTGACATACATAGCTAATACATACATATATACAAGAGCTATCAATATCTTTGGGATATCGAGTGCCAGTCATTGCAGGGATGCTTGACGCCCGATATATCGGCGACGGACCGATAGCTCTTGTTAGACGTGACAAGAGGCGTCCAATTTCACAACTTGCAACCCTAGTTTTCATATAATAGCCGAGTTATTATTTTAATAGAGGTTTTATTTTGAATTCAGGAATTATCTGCTAGTGAAGGCCCACATTCAAAATCAAAAGTCATTCATTAAAATTAGGCTGAGAATCTGCCTGATAATGTAATATTGCCGATTAAAAAGTTTTAATCGTCAATATTACATTAGACAATCTCCCAAACTCCCTTCATCACTCCCTAGTGCTTTAGCTAGGAAGGAGACGTGACATAACAAACTCCCCAGTAGCACAGCTGCATGTCTGTTAAGAGAACTAGATTCTAAGCAATATATTTTTTTATCAGGAATCTTTTAGTTAGTATTCTTTCGTATATGCAGAACTGAATAGATTTGACTGAAATTAAACTTACATTTACGAATTACACGGATCGCTTTAGGTTTAAGGCATAAGTGTATAATTCATATAAATGCACCTCAGCTTCTTTACGTCAATTACATATTAAAAGTTAATAATAACTAGCTGACCCAACAGACGTAGTCCTGTCCAAATTTCAATAATTCGTATACAGAATTAGAATTTTTTATTTCCGAAAAAAACCTGATTCGGATTTTAACGAACATTTTAAAACAAAAAATGGTCCAATCGGTCCAGCGCCGTTCTGAAGTGATGTAAAGCATTTCAGTTTTAACCAACTTCCAAAAAGGAGGAGATTATAAATCGTAGCATTTTTTTTTTCTTTTGTATGTCCGCCGATTTCTCCGTCAATTGAGAACCGATTTTCAAAATTATTTTTTTCTTTAAAAATATATGCTTTCGAGGTGGTCCAGTATAAATTATATTAACTTTGCTGGAATAGTTTTTGAGTTAGCTTCAATAATACGTATTTTTTCCCACTTAGTATGTAGATGATATGATAAATTCCTGTCAGTGGTAGCAGGTAGTGGAATTCAAATTTGTGTGGGGTAGGTACCACAACTAAAAAGTGAAAAATAAAAACTTTTTACACAAAAAAACCAACCGACTTCCAAAAAAAAAACACTACGAAGTGAAAAATAACTTTAATTTCAGAAGTCGTTGGCAAAAAACGAAAATTAAAAACCAAAGACACCGACTTCCGAAATTTAAGTTATTTTTCAATTTGTAGTGTTTTTTTTTTGGAAGTCGGTTTTTTTTTAAGCTATATAAAAAGATTGAAGACAATGGACCACTTATTCTATATTTCTGCTATTATCTCCGCCTTGGAGCGATACTTCTAATCTTTTCAACTAGCACTCCTGTTGTTTAGGGAAGAATACCTACATGGCTCGTTATAGCGTAACTGGAAGAAAGGGGATCATGTGAATGCATTAATGTAAGCAGTATCATTATAAAATGACGCTAATATGAAACGTGATCGTTCGCTGGTGACGACACATTTACATGGCACACTTTGAATTTAGCTTGAAAATGGGCCAGTTTTTTGGATCAGAAATCTTTTAGATTAAATAGTTTTCAACTGCAATTAAGTTTTTTAATATTCTGCCCTGCTAAGCACAAAGGCGGTATCTCAACCGGAGTAAGTTTCGAGAAAATTGACTTTTTGTCAATTGAAATTTAAGGAAATATGGAGATATAAAAAACTTCTAAGTGGTTTTTTTTAATGTTTTAAGTTAGATAGCTCTATTTCGCTTATACCATTCGATGCGAAATTGTTAAAGCTATTGAATGGTATAAAAAAAACTAAAAGGGTGGATCTCAGAGAAACCGCCTCTGAGCTTAGCAGGGCAGTATTTTAGTTTATGACTTCGTATATCCATATCTTCTCTTCTTGTTCTCACACACTATTGTCTACATTTCTTTCTCATTTCTCCTTTCGCAGGTCTACTGGAAGAAATTTCTTAAGAAATAAGCAGTACCTTTGTACTCTAAATTATAATAATTATCTAATTTCTCTATGTATTTTACTGTGTGTACACAAATAATAAATAAATAAGTTTGATCAAAGCCACAGCAGGCTGTGTAGTCCGCTAGGGCCGATGCCTGCCGGGGTTGCGAAGAAAACCGAAAGGGATATCGTGGCCTCCGGCAATAGGGCAACTGCAAGAACACGGGTGGGTTTTAGTCAGTAAGAGTCTGACACACTCTCTCGCTTCGCCCAGAGCGGGAGAAGTTATTTGATAATTTCCCAAACAAAAAAAAAGGTTGTGTAAAATGGTTATAGCCGCGATATAGTTATATCCCTAGGGATATAGCTATATACCGTAATATAGTTAGATGGAAGCAGTTTATAACTGTCGGAGTGCCCTAATTTTGTTACTGCGACAAATTTTGACGTAGCGCTCGCCGGCCGCTGCCGCGCTCCTGCATTGTTGGTCACAGTTCTAACCTTACCTAACCTATTTGGTCGGAGTGCCCTAATAATTATATTACTAGATCATGCTCGTATCATAGTTATATTCCTAGTAAGTTAGTTATGAACCGTTTTCAAATAACTATATTACGGTTTATAAATATATCCCTAGGGATATAACTATATCACGGTTATAACCACAGACAGATACCTATCACGTCTGCGGACTTTTATAAAGTAATTTAATTTGACCCTGTACAGTATTAGCAATCAATCGAGTTTAAGTCGAAAATCGGATGTCTAATAGCAAATATTCGTTTCTAATATAATCAAACAAACCAGTAGGTAAAATCCATACAAAAAAACGAGCGAGCCTTACAGTAGTCGCATAAGATGTGTACATCTAATATATCCCCTTGGTAATAAGCAACATTAAGGTAATAAACAACATTAAAGGGGCATGGCCTAATCAAGATCGTTTCTGACGGCCAACTCTAGCACCGCGCGCGCTCATTGGTCAAATCAAATAGCGTGTGCTTTCACGGTTTCCTGGCATCCCTTTTCACGAAATCACCCCCACAGATTTCCCATTCCACAGATTGCAGGAAGGCGAGAGAAACGATTTGCAGGAAAGCGAGAGGAAAAAATGTTACACATAAAAAATATTTTACATAATAAGTCACTCGACACTTCAATAACAATCTTTGAGCCTGCCAACTTTTGATTGTGTTATCCACTTTGTTAAAACCAACTTTAGCCTTGGCTGAACTCGATCAATGATTAAAACTGCTATTTTCAAAGCTTTTATTCGTAATAGTGTATTTACATTAATTATTTTTGCGTGCAAAGTGAGAAAGAAGCTAATTAAACTGCCTATTTAATTTTGAGTTACTACATCTTAGGGTGGATTGTTGGCGACGATAAGTCCCCTCTTTGAGGAGTGGCTAGAGAGTCGCCATGGCGTCCTCACCTTCCGCCTGACGCAGGTCCTCACCGGACACGGTTGTTTCGGGAGGTTCCTGTTCAGGATAAGGCGGGAGGAAACGCCCGGCTGTCACCATTGTGTGGATCACCTGGAGGATACAGTGGAGCATACGGTGGAGGTCTGCCCGGCTTGGGCGGAGGGCACCACCGTGTCCTCATGGAGGCGATCGGCGGCGGTGATCCCTCGCGTCGAGCCCTGGTCCAGGCCATGCTATGGAGTGAGAGGAAATGAGAGGCCGTCACCTCCTTCTGCGAAGCGGTAATGCTCGCGAAGGAGGAGGCAGAACGCGTGAGGGAGAGGCAAATTTCGCGCCCTCACGCCCCTAACCGCCGCAGGAGGAGCCGCCCTGGGCATCGGAAATCCCAGGCCGATACTCGACCACCGTAGGCATGGGCTTGCGGACAGTGAGCAATGGGTAGCTCGCCGTCCGATAAGGACCAGGCCCGGGTCGACTGCGCGTTGTGTTACACGCGCGCCTCAAAGAGATGTCAGCAGAATTGACGGAGTCCGTTAGGGCCGATGCCTGCCGGGGATGCGAAGAAAACCGAAAGGGAAATCGTGGCCCCCGACAACAGGGCAACCGAAGGAACACGAGTGGGTTTTAGTCAGTAAGAGTCTGAGTCTGCCCCCCTCCCGCTCCGCCCAGAGCGGGAGAAGTTATTTGATAATTTCCCACCCAAAAAAAAAATAAAAAAAGGAGTCTAACATTACTTACCGACCTAAATAACTCCAATTGGTACGGAATCAATTTTCAATATTTAACATTTATCTTTTGAAATAACAAAATGTGGGTGTACCTTTAGTAGGTACACCCACATTTGATATGAAATACGAGGCGAGATGTAATCTCATCAAAACAAACAACAATCATGAATTTCTTCGCCACACAATCCATATGAATACACCTAGAAAATAGAAATCATGAGAAATATCGTACAAACGAAAGAATCCATTTACAGAATAAATGTAGCAATAATAACTCTTTGTTTGTCTGAAGACGAAGCCTGGGGGATTGAATCGCAGTTATTTGGATTTCTTAAGATTGTGTGATCCATCAAAAAATTAAGGGTCCGTGGCTTAGGCCCCCAGTGGTCGACGCACCTGTGGCCGACGCCCCCGATTCGATTAATTTAATTCAAAGTAATTTTTGATCAAATGTACTGTCAGGCACAAAAATTGTTTTACAAAAATATTAAATATACTTATATTGATTGTAAGTATATGCATAACATTAAATCGTAATTATATTTATAACATAGAAATGCTTTTATATTAGAGGTATGTTTTGAAAAATTTAAGTCTTAGTTATTTTTCATTATTTATTTATATATCTCGATAAGAAATCTAGTATTTTTTTAATATAAATCACAGTTTTCATCACCTATAATCAAGAGAATCATTTAACTTAATTATAATAATCAGTCGCAAATGTAATAAAACAAGATAGTAATTTTAAATAATCAATCTTAAAAATTACTGCAGAGCAACTAACTTTTTACATAGTGAAATGTTCTTTTATCTTTGTAACAATAATTATTAAACATATTCAACTGTGAAACAAATGAGAATAATTTTACCTAATTATATCAGTCAGTTTCAATAGCAATAACACAACAAAATAATCAGGCTTAAAAAACAAACGTACTCGTAGAGTAACAAATTTTTTACATGTGAAATGTTATGAAATTTTGCTAGCATAGAAATAATCAACTGTAAAAACTTATATAAATTAAAATTTCAAAATTTATAACTTAAAAATAGTATACAAGCAAAATCATCTCGTTTCATTGTGTAAGTTAAATTATTACTTTTTAGGACGAACTGCCACATATGGGCGGATTTGTTCTAAAAACATGACTGCAATTTTTTTTGTTTTCATACTGTTCAGTTAAATTGGCAATATTTTTTTCATTCTTTCTTGTGTTGTTCTTTCACAGTTCGCTCACAGGAATGTTTTTGTTTTTCAGTCTGAAAGAAAAAACTAGGTAAATATCTTAATAAATTTCTTTAAAACTACAATTTTTTTTGTAATATTGTAAATTGTTTTATATATAAGTAACATAAATAATATTACCTCGCTTGTGCCGTGCCGTAGGTAGAAATATCAATCCTAAACATTTCTAAAAACGACATTAAAGACGGGTTCGTTCCCAGGTGGTTTTTTAAACGGTGATTCCAGGCCTCTACTAAATTAGTTGTTCTATGTTTTTCCTTTATTAATATAGTGAAACACTTTTCTCATTTACTGTACTAAGTGAAACAGCACAGAAAAAAAGAGATATTAAATTAATCGTATCGGGGGCGTCGGCCACAGGTGCGTCGACCACTGGGGGCCTAAGCCACGGACCCAAAATTAAGAGGTTACGCCTACATCACTATTATCTATACGAGACATTTAAGGCTCCATGCACGAAAAAAACCCTCTCTTGTCAATTTCTTATCTAATTGTGAGAAAGCTTGGAAACATTGAAACAATACGTCTGTGTGACTATAAAAGTACAGTTTTTGTGACGCTAAACCATTCGTGTCAGTTACAACACCTGTTAATAGTTTCATCACTTTTGCGCTCTCGAAAATATAGTTTACTAGCTTCTACCTGCAACTTCCTCCGCGAACCTCAAGAATTTGGCTTACCCCCTACATACAAACAAACAAATTTATAGTATAGATATAGATTTCGACATTGATTAACTTAATGAAGATATTGCATTATCTTCGTTAAGTGAAACAATGAAATTTTGATTTTACATTTCATGAAATGGCTTGCTGAATAATAATAAGAAAAATACATTACTAACTGCAAAACTTTTCAATATTATTTTTCTGCTATATTTTGTATTGAAGTTGAAAAAACTGGTCCAGCCACGTGCAAATAGAACATATGATACATATGTATACATGTATATATATGATAACATATGTTGATGATATTTTTAATAGTATAAGATGATCAAACGTCAGTCACGCGTCATTATTCGGAAAAATTGTAGCGAATTTTTGTGATTTTCCATAAAATCTTAATTTATTTGAAAAATCCCTTTCAGCCACATACAAAACAAAAAGCCCGACTTTCGAAATCACTAATAATTTTATTTATATTATTTTCTCCTTTCTCACAAACAATTAACAAAATTGATCAAAATCAACACGCACAATACATACGCGTAATTTCGTGCCTGGCCTCTTAAGGTGTTTCTGGAGAATCTTGATAATTTTTTTGGGTTCCGAACCTCAAAAGAAAAAAACGAATCCCTTATTCGATCACTTCGTTGTCCGTCTGTCTGTCTGTCAGTCTGTCATGACCCTTTTTCTCAGGAAGGCTACCAAGTTAGGGTACCAAGTTGAAATTAATATCAAATAGGAGGTATACGTTCCTGTAGAGTCCAAAAAAATAATCAAGCTCCTATGTCAACACATTAAAAAAATACGGCCATTTATGCAACATATTTTGATACTCGCAAATAAATCAAAACCATCCAACCAATACTTCCCGTTGACCTAGCTAGATTCATGAAATTTGTCAAGAAGCAAGGTCTCACAGCACAGATGAAAGATTAAAGAAAAGAAAATGATAAAAGAAGATGAAAGATTCGCAGCAGATTATCCGGGTCAGTCCGTTATAGTAGAAAATAATATTTCAGTGCGTATGAACTGATTTTTTTTTTCTGCACACTTCCTAGGTAATCTGCAGACTAACGACCAAGCATACGGTTAAGTTAATAAAACAGATTCTTTGCTTGAATAAAACATTCGAATTAATTGTAATTATTTATTTAATTGGTTAAACGCATAAACAATTTTTTTAAAAATCGCCACTGAAATAAACCATCAAATTAGGCAAAAAATGAAGCATTTAACGGTGTTGCATCCGTTATTATGCAGATTAACTAGGTAGAGTGTAGATATCTACTACTTTAAGTAAACTTTCCCACTTTAGCGGATCGTTCCCGATAATTTTCAGATTACCTAGTTAATGCGTATATTAACGTATTCCGTATTGTAACGGTAACATATTTATTCAGCAAAAATTATTGGTGGAAAATAACTTTTATTTTTGGTGTGAAACATCGCTGTTTACGGCAGCGCAATGTAACGCACACAAAACATTGTACGAATGGGTACATGCAACTATGTATTACAGGAGTTGTAATTTATAGCATTTAAAAATTGTTTTTGTGAAGAATAGTAACAAAAATTTGGACTTTTGACTTTCAATATCTCCGTAACCAGATGGTTCCCAGATTGTGTATTATAGAGGTATGAGGAACAGGGTGTCGAGGTCACTCATATTCTATAGAAAAGGGATGATTCTCCAACCAGACGGGTGTCGTGTCTTGTGGGCGACTGCCCGACAATTGATGTCGGGATGTTGTATATATTCGTCACGCTGTAAACTTCGCTTGCGCGATGTAGGATTTTGCGTGACGTCAGTTCAATGCGTAGTTCGCATGTCGCATTGTCGATGCCTCCACATATAAAAATATCATAGTAACGGGATAAGTGACTCTCGGTTTCATAACGCATCTCTATAAGCCCATTATGTACCTACGAGTCGTCTTTAAATAATTGAATTTAATTTAATTAATGTTGCACTAGCAGCAGATCTAGAGTTTTACATTTCTTTTAATAAATATGAAATCATATTTAAACCTTTTGCATGATTTCGTGAGAAAAAGCGCAGCTGGCGCTTTAATTCTTTTCATCTTGAGATTCATAAACCCGCTCAAATCTACGCAATACAAAGGCAAGTCCCACCCGGCTGTATGCTCCCATAAAAATAGAAAGCCGAGCTCATCTTTCCAAAATCCTGGACCTTCCCCGTACACAATGGATCACGTTCACACTTCAGTAATAACTCATACTCTAATAAACATTCACAGACACGCGTGACAGATTTACCTACGTTGTCGTTCACCAACATTTTGCCGTGAAGACAGCATCTCGCCCAAGATTTGAACAAACTTTTGCACAAATGTCTTACACCCGACAAAGGCACGTGCCCGAGTTTTTGAAAGCCAATAGATAAAAGCCGTAAATCTTGACACACTGATATATTTTCCTTTTATATTTGTGACCCTACTTTAACTTGGGATCTACTCATAGTGCTTCTGAATAAGTAAGAAATTATTAAGTTTATTAATAAATTAAAGAAGACAGGTCTCTATGTTATTTCATATGTTTTTTGAATAGGTATAAATTCTAAATGCGGATACTGACTTGCAACGTTTGTTTGTAATGTATCGAGTTTTTGTAACGCGTTACAGTAGTCAGTGCAGCGAGCCGAACCGCTCGAGCTCGATGCAAACACCAGATCCTCCACTCGACTGTCAGCAGTTTCGTGAATTCCTTTGAAACGGAAATATGAGAAACGAAGCGTTCGCCGCGTCTTGTATATCACCGTATTGTAACCAAGCTCGCCTCGAATGATACATTACAAACAAACATTGCAAATCAAGTCAATCTCCGCCGTAAAGGATCACCTGGCAATTGCTTTCAAAGCGTTTCGTATTTCAACAAGATTGACATTTAGCTTTTCGATAGCGTATGTCAATCCAATACATTTTTGACTTCACCATTATAGTTACCTTTCACTCATAGAATGTCACTGAATTTACATTACGAAACAAAGTATATGTAACAATTTTACGAATGTATTTGGTTTTATGACTTAACATGTTATTGCGTTTGCGTAAAGAAAATTTTCACCTGAAGCAGTAATAAAGATTGGTCATTTTGATGGCACACTCAGTTCGGATGGGGATCGGTTTTACCAAGTTTTCCGATGCTACATCAAAGTTGTGTCGTACTGTACAGGGTTGATAAAACTCATAAAGAACAACGCTGAATGGGAATGGATGGCTGTCTAAACCCAGTTCTCTAAATATTTAAATATTGGATGCAAGAATTTAATTAAACGATAAAATAAGTAATTATTAGTTCCTAATATACGACTAAGGGTAGTAATTATAAATTATTAATTACTAGGGGTTATTCGCTCAACTACAAAAGGAAATCAGCTTTGTTAGTAAGTCACAACCGAGCCCAAACAATGGAACACAATGTTGAAGTTCTGTGTTTAAATACACTAGGACCACAGTATGTGCAAAAGGTATGTGACATTAATATCAAATATAATTAGTTCGAAGCTCTTGTGACATAAAACTATTTTCTGCGGGACCCGTTTGTTTGTCCGTATGAGAAAATTAACCAAGTGGCAAGCTGTGAAGTTGACAGTTAGTAAGTGAGTAAATTACTTGGTAGTTTTGGAGATCCGACCTGAGTGTTGTCTGAGCAACAAAGTTCTATTTGATCAATTTGAGCAGCAAATTGCTGACGACACGGCGGCGTTTAGTGTTCTGGATTGCACAGACACAATCACGACGTAACATTATTTAAAATTGGGAAATATTTGACGGATTCTCTAAAAAATTATTGGTCTTCTAATGATGCACGCTTTTTTAAATTAATGAACCTCTAAAAATCTCATTACATATTTATAAATTAATTTAAAAAAAAACTCTTTTTTTATTCTGCTTTCTGTCCTTTTCTCACAGTTGGTCGCAGTAACTAAGCTAAGGTACCCCGACCTAACGGGACGGGTTCGGTTAGGTTAGAACTGTGACCACCATGCACGAGCCGAAGGTGCGAAGCAAGCGATGCTGCGCCCGCGCCGGCGTCGGCGAGTGCTACATTAAAGTTGGTTGCCGTTACTATTTAAGTATTTTAGGACCCAAAAATTGAAATTGTTTGAAGTTCACAAAAAGGGGCGCAGTCATTACATTAGAGTTTTCAATAATAATTTTAGGAGTGCAAAATGGGAAATATAAGAGGTTCGATTAAATACATGCCTTTAAAATTTAGAGAAAAATATTAGTGGAAAATTTCAATATGAGCCCCGCTAAGCTGGTTCGTCAGCAAACAGGCCCACCCCACCATATGCCCAGAGGCTGTGCAAAGTTGACTATGCCCGGGTACTATTATATTATCTGTGGCCCGGGCAATATTAATTCTGCAGACCCCACGGAGTTCACCCGAAACATATTATAATATTAATGATTAAACATCCATTTTATAATTCTAAAATATCAACAGCAATAGTCCACATTTCCCTCATGGACAAAATAACCAAATTACCAAGCTTTTGAGGTTACGTAATAAGGTAGTATATAAAGCGTGCACGGTGTGTACACTTTCATCTGAGCTGTAGTAATCATACGGAATATTTCATGATGACTAATTGGCTAATAGGACGTTATTCACTGGTGTTAGCCTGTGTACTCGAATATAAATTTGCTTCAGTACCGCAGCCAATTTGGAGTAAATTAGCCTAAAATTTTGCACTCGGCAACTGTGAGCTGTAATAAATTATTTTCGTACATCTGTTACATATTTTTGTTATGAAATATTTTAATTCGAGTAAAGTTCTTTCATTACAAGAGCCTATTGTTACATAAACTTCACGTTTCAAGGAACTTCAAATTTATTACATCTTACGCAACGAGTACTTTGATCTCAAATTTTCGCTGTATTTGTTAGTCACTCCAAGCAACTACTTACCTATTGCTCTTGCTCTTAAATTAGCGCTGGTACCTACATCAATCAAAAACAATGTATGTATTCCAGAGTACGTCACGACATTCATAATGTACTCCAACTAACTCACAACGTGACACCCTACAAGACACAGCGCACTTGAGAAAAGCCACTCAATTTCAAAAATTATTTATGAATTTTCACCTGTTCACATTACTACCCTTAGCGATATGAGTCAGGAGTCGCAGCATAGTTGCACAAAGATTGAGAATTATTGAAAATTCTGTACGTATTACGTATTTGGGGAGATTATCCTACTGTTCCCGAATTCGCTGTAACTCAGCCGCCGAGCTGAAACCCAATAAGACGGCGTTAATAAATCATCTTGACAGGTATTACTTCGCACCTTGAGCGGCGGCGTAATTACATCAGACCTACTTCGATATTCAAAATAAACAGATCGTGTAATGAAGATGATTCCAGCTTCAGTTTATGGGAACTATCTAGTTTAATTTGAAGTTTAGTATTATAGTGCTTGTCGTTTGCTAACTGGAAGATAGTTTTAAAGGTTTTTGACTTTGATCATAGATTAACCTTTCAATTAAGCGCTCTATTTTGGTTGAATCTAACCAACTTATTGACACAATAATTTGACTAATTAACTGACAACGTTCAATTATTTTAATAAGGGCTGGTGACAAGATATCATTCAGAATAAAGAACAACTGAAATATGCAGACGTCATGTCATATTTAAATAAGTTTAATTACTATTTTAATTTATGGGATGCATTTTAATTATATTCTTTCAGTTGACTGTATATACAGTATTATTTTGGACAAAAAAATTAATAGTGTAATCTGTACACCACAATAGGTAAATTCTTGGAAAAATCTAAAGTCACCTAACCACAGGTATAAGTAAAGGGTTTCTTACATACATTTACCTGACACGGAACTTAATACGGTCGGTAAGCTTTTCAGTAAACCTCGATGATGGAGACCGAACGAATATTAATTTTTGAAGCTTCATCGCCCACTTCATATGAATGGTTCTTGACTGTAAAGGTACCTTCATCGATGTACCTTAACAGTCAATACGGGTTTTTAAAAAGAGCTTTTTAATGAGTTCTGGGAAATCGGT
This sequence comes from Omphaloscelis lunosa, assembly GCA_916610215.1. Taxonomy (NCBI): domain Eukaryota; kingdom Metazoa; phylum Arthropoda; class Insecta; order Lepidoptera; family Noctuidae; genus Omphaloscelis; species Omphaloscelis lunosa. The sequence continues at coordinate 9,655,374 of OU744247.1, forward strand.
ACCTACCTTTCCATACTCGACTTGAGTGAACATCTGAAATGTGATGTGTAGTTAGTGAAAGACATTCAATTCATACCTACTTATAAGCACTTCAAGGTATTTTTAAGAACATTATTAAAATGTGTGAGTGGGACTTGTGGCTAGCAATAACAGCCGCACGGGTCGATCTATCAGGTTAAGCTACGCTTGCCGCGGTTGGTCCGTGGATGTGTGACCATCTTTACATACCAAGACCCCTCCGTGCCTCGGAAAGTACGTTCAGCCTTTAGTCCCGGCTGTCATTTGTAGATCTTTGACAATCGTTACGGGTGGTCAGAAGCCTGAAAGTCTGACAACCAGTCTTACCAAGGGGTTTCGAATTACCCAGTAACCAGGTTGTAGAAGTCCAATGGCAGACGCTCCATGTAAAATACTGGTATTCAGCTGCATCCGGATAGACTGGAAGCCGACCCCAATATAGTTAGGATAAGGCTAGTTAGATGATTGTTAAAATAAATCGTATATGTGATGAGTAAGATTTTTGCGTAAAAAAAAAATTGTTTGTACACACAGCTCCATTACGTAGTTACCTCCCCAAAAAACATGTGCGTTCAAATCCACGATAGGCCCAAGTTGGTTTTAGTATTTTGCAAAAACATTTTATTATAATTAATGTATTGTTTTAGGGAATAGGGTTAATATTTACAAAAAGTTTTTCAATGTCTAAATAGACCAGAGGCTTCAAGACCACTTGCCGTATGGGGAGTTCAAATCCTAGGCACCAAATGTGCTTTTTGTTATTAATTATATATATATATATTTTGTTAATAGTATTTTTCTATTTTGTTTTAGTAATATTTATAAATAATTTAAAAATCAAGAAAAATCATGTAATAATATTTATTATTGCTATTATTTAACAAAACTCTGATCATATTTAACTAAAAAAAAATATATTTTACAATTTGATTTGATAATTCACAGTTAGCATAATATACAGGTTTTGCCAACTGACACAAACGGGTTCCTAGACAAGTGACATCCTATTAACGCAAACGATAAAATAGGAAGCGCTAGAAATAAACAATAGTTTTAAATGAACGTATACAACAAACGTTGTAGTTACTTGAGGGTATGGACTAATTTTATAAAGAATACGTTAATAGATACCCTCAAATTGTAACATCTACCGATTAGGCAGAGACCTAAAGATAAAGTGACTCGAACGATAAGAGATAACAATTTCGTCGCAATTCACATGGGCTCGCTAGCTAGTTCATCAAACTGCCGGTATTAAGTATGACGATGTTCGATAATGCGATGGTTAGAATCCAAGTCGAAACAATTAACTCTTTTTGAAGTATTCATTAGATTATTCGTAACAAATTCAATGTTGTAGCAGAGTAACATTTTAAAACTTGAGGGGCTATCACATACTGACGCTGTGTGTACCAAAGAAGTCTGGCTAGAAAAGGGACGACTACCTACGTGGTGACTAAAAGAGAACTAAGGAAGAAAACGACATGTTGCGACCACCCTAAATAAATTGGAATAAACGCAAGAGAGAATGATTATAAGTAAAAATTAAAGAAAAAAAAAGAAAAGAAAGAAGAGAAAAAGAAAAGATTTTCTTTATTTATTTTTACGTTAGTAATCAGTTGCGCAAAATTTTTTGAAAAAAAAAAAATTACATACTAGGCTTAAAAAGTCCAATATATCAAATTTATCGTCGTATCGCCATCTTTACTGAGACGGCATCCTTCATTTATGGAATCGAATGCACGTGATATTTCTGGCCAGTTTTCATTCGACACCTGATAGACGTGTCCTGTCTAAGCCCATTTCCTCTCGACAGTTTGCGTCTACATAGAAGATTTAAGATGTTGTGCTAGGGTTTGATATTTTTATCACTCATATTATGATAAGTAAGCTATAAACAGATTGTATAACCTTAATTTTAGTTACATACAGAATACGTACCTACGTGAGAAATTAATTGTTTAGTAATTTTACTACCAAATGAAATTTTTATTATTGTGTTGTATTTGTATTGTTCAATTTACGGAAAATTTCAGTTGGTAGTATTTTTTTAGGGTTCCATACATCAAAAAAAAAAAACGAAACCCTTAACAACGACAACGAGAATGAAGTGATCTTACACTTCGTTGTCCGTCCGTCTGTCTATCAGTCTGTCAAGACCCTTTTTCTCAGGAACGCGTGGAGGAATCAAGTTGAAATTAATTTCAAATACGTAAGTTTATGGTCTCTTGGAGCTCTAAAAATTCAACTTCTTTTAAGTCAACGCAATATAAAAATACGACCATTTATGCGACATACTTTGATACTCGCTAATAAATCAAAACCTACAGGGTACTTCCCGTTGACCTAGAATCATGAAATTTGGCAGGAAGCAAGGTCTCACAGCACATGTAAAGGAAAAAGTCCGGAAATAGTTAGTTTGTAGTTTTATCACACAATTTTTATTTTATTATTTTATAACATACTTTCGGTTGGAGAATTGACGGTGACGTATATCATGTATGGGAGAACATATTTTTCAACACATAGGTAAGTCAACTTGACTTACCTATGTGTTGAAAAATATGTTCTCCCAATATTTTTGGCATAAATTCATTTCAACTACGGACCCTTCATTGTGCATGGTCCGACACGCACTTGGCTGGTTTTTATTCACAAATGTCATTCTAACAGTTGTATGAAATGATAATGATAAAGCAATCACGGCAAATTGGCTTAGTGTGTCAATTTAATAAATAATCAATTATATTATTATAAAACTGATGTTTAAGAATATTACATATAATATTCCTAAAGATCTTTTCAAAGAAAATTGCACAACAAACGTACAATAACTGAGCAAAGTTAGCACAGAACATGTGAAGTATATCAGCGAATTTTCCCAATTTCGTTAAGAGAACCACACACATTCGTTTATTTAACTCTCTCGAAACGGGTTGAAACAAATTTCAGTGCGTTGCCGAGCGTTTAACATTCCTCATGGGGCCTAATTTACAACGGCGGAATACAAAACAAATTCGTTTTCTTTTATTTTTATAAGGACGTGAATGTGAACGTTATATAGAGCGAAATCATGTGTAAGCATTTCAGGGACTCCTCATTCTTTTTTTTCCTTTGTTTTTGGATGTACTTACATTTCAAAGGATTGTTTAATCTTAATAACTGTATTAATACTTCGATGATGTAAAGTTCGTTATAATGATAAAATTTAAAGCAATTGATGTTTAATTAGAATTACCAGTTAAGCCCATTGTCCTTGTATAAGTCTTTTACATTTTGCTCATCCGCTTTGTGAAGCTCTGATTAACGGCCGCCATTTGCTGAGACTACATTCATGTCAGAGTCAAACAAATGACTGTAAAGTTCTAAACGCTTAATTAAACTTTTTCACGAGCATTTTAGTAACGTAAAGAAAAAAATTAAAATTCTCTCGTTTAAAGGATTATTCTTTGTTTTCTTTTTGCAGTAAGGGGGAAAAAGGGCATGACACTACAAACTTTGTTAGGTATTATTCAGTAGGAACTATTAAGTTAGTCACACTTGATGTTTGCGTTTGAGACATAACACAGTCATGTTGTCACATATCCAGGACTTTCCTAATACAAAGATTCCATTTCGTTACATTTCGGCATGGTCCTGTAACGTCCATGTAACTTACTAATGGACGCCACACAGCATTAAGATGAAGTTGTGGACTTTATGCGACGCTTGCGTCCAACTTTGACCACTTCACATGTCCTTAATGTTTTCTACGGACATTAAACTTTTGTTGACAACCCCTGACTTAGCTACTTATCTTGCTTTTGCGTTGAACAGTGACACGGAACATATTGAAGGTTTTCGTTTTAGTAAGGTAATGAGGAAAAGTTTTCATTTTTGGGCCAATGTTAAGGAGCACCAATTTATAAAGGGATAGCTTCTGCCCACGATTTCGTCCGCATGTTTATAACCTTCCTGAAGAATTGGGCAATATAATACAAAAAGATTTTTTAAATCCGACTGGTAGTTCCGGAGTTAGTGATTACCCCCTACATACAAACTATTTGTAAAAAAAAATCTTACCGCTTATAATTATAAGCATTAGTATAGATTATTAGTATTATTAGGTCAATTCATTCAAACTTGACTACTGAAAAATATTTTTGTCGCTAGTTGTACTAGAGTCCAAGCATTTATTAGTGCGTTAACAAGTTGCGACGTGTTCGGACGTTTGATAGCTAAACAAAACTTATCGCGTCATTTAGTCATGGATCGGCAAAGAGGCATATCGTCTGTGACCGACACTGAACAGCAGCGGGGATTTATTAAAATTCATGTACTCGGTGGGGCTTCCGCTTCCGAAATTCATCGATTATTGCAGCAAAGTCTTGGCAAGACTGCTTACTCTCTTTCTGCTGTAAAATTTTGGGTGAAGCGTTTTCAAGAAAATCAGTGGGACATTAGCGAAGGCAGAGGGGGGGCTCACCATTTTCACCCTGATCGCGATCAACGTGTTGAAGCTGTGAGGCTGGCACTTGAGAATAAAGGAGACTGGTCGGAGATGGAGCTAGCCGAAGTTTCTGTTTCTGTTCTTATTCATGTCAATAAAATAATTAAAAACATGTGGGCAAATTTGAATGAATTGACCTAATAGTATATGATTTACTAGAATACAAAAATAACTAAATGAAAGCTGAATACAGAAAGATCAAGTAATGGTTATTTTTTCAATAGACTACTGTTTACTTTAGCATTTTATTTTACTAAAAAATAACCTTCTCTCATAAATAATTTCAGTGCTCATAACAAACAAACGTGAACATTAATCAAAACAATACTGATCATTAAAGAGCAATGCCTTTCCTCTGCCTCTAATTATTTTCGTGTTATATTTAAAAAAAAAACCTCCAAAGTTATTGTTGGTCGTTACTCATCTAAGTAATAAGTGTCAAAATGATTTATTTCTTGCTCACTTATTGGGGAGCAGTTTTCCATTTTCTTATTTTCACTGTTTTCGGCGCTAGTTTTTCTGTTACGAGTTTTTTCCTTAAAACCGATTATTTGGTGTTCTGAAATTTATTCGGGACACGTCAACTGTTGAAATAAGTAAAAGTGTGTATGTTTAATTTAGGTTACAGGCAATTATTTTAAACAGAAAAGTTATGTCCTATAAATATAGAATATCTGGATGACCTCTTCTTGTTTTTTTTTTTTTTCTCGTAGTTTTCTATAAATGAAACCTATATCGATTTATCGCCCCCAAGACCCCCTGCATACTAAATTTTCTTAAAAATCGTTGGAGCCGTTTCCGAGATTCAGATTATATATACAAGAATTGCTCGTTTAAAGGTATTAGATACCTATTTTTTTTTTCCTGGAATGGTAACCGCGTATTCGTAAGCGTAATGTGAGACGGCCGCCACCTAGATGGATCGACGACCTAAAAAAGGTCGCTGAGACAGATTGGATGTGAAATGCAGAGGGCAGGGTGTTGTGGCGTGGGCACGCCACAATTGCGGCGATAAGTCCCCTCTTTGAAGAGTGGCTGGAGAGGTGCCAAGGCGTCCTCACCTTCCGCCTGACGTAGGTCCTCACCGGACACGGCTGTTTTAGGAGGTTCCTGTTCAGGATATAACGGGAGGAAACGCTGGCGTGTCACCATTGTGTGGATCGCCCGGAGGACACGGTGGAGCATACGGTGGATGTCTGCCTGGCTTGAGCGGAGCATCGCCGTGTCCTCGAGGAGGCGATCAGCGGCGGTGATCTTTCGCATCCGGCCCTGGTTCAAGCTATGGTACGGAACGAGAATGAAGTGGTAATGGGAGGCCCTCACCTCCTTCTGCGAAGCAATGATGCTCGCGAAAGAGGAAGTGGAACGCGTGAGGGAGAGGCAAATTTCGCGTCCTCGCGCCCCCAACCGCCGCAGGAGGGGACGCCTTGGGCCTTGGAAATCGCAGGCCGATTTCCGGCCAACGTAGGCGCGGGCTTGCGGACAGTGAGCAATGGGTAGCTTGCCGTCCGATAAGGACCTGATGAGGCCCGGGTCGACGGCGCGTTGTTCCACGCGCGCTTCCAAGAGATGTCAGCAAAACTGACGGATTCCGCTAGGTCCGATGCCTGCTAGGGTCGCGGGAAAGTCCGAAAGGGTTACCGTGGCCCCAGGCAACTGAAAGAACACGGGTGAACATTTTAGTCAGTATGCATCTGACACGCCCTCTCGCTCCGCGCAGAGCGGGAGAAGTTGTTTGATAATTTCCCACCCAAAAAAATAAAAGGGTGTTATGACGCAGCCTAGGGGAGGCCTATGTTCAGCAGTGGACTGCGAAAGGCTAAGTTGAATGATTGTTTAACATATTTTTTCAACTATCAAATTCATCACCGTCTTCGATATTAAGTTCACATTTACTTTGCTACTAACTGTACCCACGGCTTTTCACACGTGATTGTGTACTTTATAATTATTGGCATTATTTAGGCAATAATTAGATACTAGACATTCGATAATGTCACTTCAAACACACATCGTATTTAGTCAATTACAATTACACGTAACTAAAGCTCATCATACAGTTAATTCAATGAGAAATTAAGTCAGTGCAAATGACATTCAATTAACATCATGATCTCTGTATAGTTAACAGTCTAAGCTTTAAGTCTATTAGTTATCTATATATTATTATGTCAATTGGTTGATATTGTTACCCATCTCCAGAAATGGGGAGTTTCACAATTGGGGTTTATTTATAAACGTTGCTTAAAGTTAAGTAATGATTAGCGACTGTTTAACCACACATTTTTGACGTTTGAACGTCACTTAAGTTTGAGCAACGATTTTACATAAACCCCTTAGTCTGTATTTTATACTTAATCTTTTAAAACAGTTCTTTTTTAATAAAGTTGGTGGCAAAAAAAAATTCACATAAAAAATAATATTAATTTGGTTACTAATTAATTATGTTGGTTTTTAAACGACTTCCAAAAAGGAGGAGGTTATATATTCGTAACGTACCTATGTTTTTTTTAAATATAATTATGTCCGTCGATTTCTCCGTCATTTGTGGGCCGATTTTGAAAGGTCCCATATAAATTTTATTAACTTTGCTTGGATAGTTTTTGGGTTAGCTTCAATAATACGTATTTTTTCCTACTTAGTATTTGGATGATATGATAAGTTCCTGTCACTAGTAGAAGGTAGTGGAATACGAATTTCTGTGGTACCATAACAAATTATTTTTTTTTTTTTTCTTTGTAAAAAGTTTTTAACTGGTAGGTTTATTTGTAGGTAACTACATAAATAATTATTTAGATGATTTCCATTACCTAAGTATATTGATGATTGAATAATTTATATTAAAGTTCACAATTTCCGTCACCGTCAATGGGGAAACCATGCATTTTCCCATTACCGATCGAAGATTTATTTCCCATTGCCTCTTTTCAAACCGACGACGAATTGAAAAGCTTTCATTGAATTGGCGGAAGCAGAAGAATTCATTCATTATTTTGATGGCTTCCCTGTCAAAAGCAAATTAAGCAATCAAGGCTTTTATTCAATGAATTTCCTATGATCCATCAAAATTGTTTTCTCCAAATTATCCTCTTTACTTACGGGGAAGCAGGAAAATCGGGAAAATAAAGGATAATTAACGGCTAATAATCATGGTAGATATATACTGAATGTACCTAATATAGATGCGTAGGGTCGAGGTACACATAACCTGTCAAGCCTCCCACGAAATACATGTAAGAAGGTAGGTAGGGGTACCTGTACCATCCATTAAGGAAATATAATATTTCAAGATCTTCCTCATATTATGCGGTGCGTTAATGTATACTTAACGACAAGTGACGTGTGATAAATTTATGCATTAAACATATTCATATTTACACTTGAAAATCTTCGAAATTAATTTGTGTTGTTTGCCTTACCTAACGCAGAATTAAGTGACATTTCAGTGAACTGATATAACCAGTATTTTAGCCATTTAATTCCTTAGCGCATAGTAACAGCCCCGTCTGAGCGCTTAAAGAGCTTATCCGTTCTCCGCTGGCGAGCTGTAAAGACCATCTGCTGCCAACATTTATCAAACAAAAAACTACTCTTTTAATTGTAAATTACGGTTGTAATTGCAGTAAATGATCGTCCACTCAGTGCTTAGCGCGCTCACAGTTGCTTTAAATTCAAGAGGGATTTAAGAAATACCGATGCTGTTGAAATGTTGTATTATTTCCTTAACAATATTAAATGAGTGAATGATACCTAAGCTTGTCAGATACATAGTTTATGTACTGACGTTGGTTACGCTTAGTTACGCCCTAAGGTGAGTTTCAGTGCGGTTAGTGGAAGTGCTCAGGTGTGGTTCGGACAGCTATTGTTGAAATCAGTGCTCTCGAGTGGAATACCTCGATTAAATGTGTTCGAGGTAGGTCATTAATGACGGTGTCTGAACGACCTTATATTAATAGCAAGCTGTGTTCCATGCTTCAACTTATATTCCCATAATATTAAAACGAAGGTAGGTGATATGCCTATAAAATTATCCTAATTAACCTATAATTTCAGTGACTAAGCTGTCTGGCCTCTTTTATTAATTAAAAGTATGTTTAGGCACGAGTGACGACAAAATTACCTCATTACCTCAAACATGGTACCTAGGACATAGGCTAGGTCTCTAGGTACTTTTTACAAATGATAGAGATAGGCTAGGCTAGGTCATCGCCCCGCGGTCAGGCGCACCTGTACACACCCTTAGCAACTCAACCAATTACTCATGGTTAGATATTACATTGCTTTTGAAACAAATATGTAATAAACGTTTATTACGAGGGTACAAAACTGGAATGTGTAGAGAATAGTAGATTGTTATACAAGGAGCTAAAATGACCCATTATAACGAGGTAGTTTTACTAGTAAATAGAAACCGAGTTATAATGGGTTTTTAGCGCCGTGTGTTACACTTCAGTTTTCACTATAATTGCAAGAAAATAAAATAATCCAATACAATATTAAATAGGTTGTTTTCTTTATTAAAAATTAAATGTACTATTTGTACAATTCTGGATATTTAACGAGATGTTTTTTTCCCGGCAACTTAATTTCAGTCCTCTGTGAATGAAGATGAATGTTGAGTTGTCTGTGGGGTTAACGTGGGAGACAGACGTAGCGCCAATGTCTTTTTTTATTTCTTCTGCAGCCGCAACCTAATGCACGCATTCTACCAAAGAAATTGCCGCTTTTAGTTCCATTTTCAAAAATAAAATGGTCTTCTTTTTTTGTGAAACTGTTATAAGTCGAGTTCATTCATGATTATTCTACATAAGAATAATGAGTTTTTTCTCTCTCTTTAATAATGCCTTTTTTGCTCGTTGGTAACAGACAATAATTAAAAAGAAATTACTTTTTCCCCTAGAGCAAGATATGGTATTTTATCCCCGATCTGGTACGCTACAATGACGGACTTTTTGAACAAGAGGAGTGCAAAATAATTTATAAACACATTTTTTTTTTTTTCAACGTGGCCTCTTTGAAGTCTTATCACTTTTAGGTTAGACCCATTTCGCGATGCCGATTGCTGGACCGTAATTATAAAATAAAAATATAATTAGTTAACATAACGCCCGTATTCCATAAGGGGGTAGGCAAAGAGGTGTATATTATATTGTAGTAAACCTACTTTTCACCGATTGTATTTTACTGTCCCATGTAATATGTAGGGGTAAAGCTAATCTGGGATTGAACCTAAAGTCCGCACTGTACAAGCCCAAACTCTAGACCAACGAGACAGTCGTAATTAAATATTTTGTTATAAAAATCATGAATTGAAATTGTGGTGCCATCTACAACGCCACATGTGAACTACGCATCAAAGACGTCACAAAAATCCTGCATCGCGCAAGCAGAGTTTACCGCGTGATCAACATATATTTAACTTCACGACATCAATAAGAAAGAAAGACATATAGGTTTATTTGTCACAGAAACATACATAAAAGACAAGAGTAATCAGAAAACAACAAAAAACATCATAAATAACGAGCAAAACAGAAATGAATCGTCGGGCAGTTGCCTACCAGACACGACTCCCATCTGGTCGGAGGATCCTCCCTTTTCTATAGACGACGAGTGAAGATTACAACCCTGTTCCGCATACCTCTACAAAAATTACAATAACATAAACACGAACAACCATAGTTTTCTAACTGTGGTTGTTAGTATAAACTTCTGCCGAGCCCTTCGGGAAAAACAAGTGCTATGTTATGTTACGTGTTATTACAATAATGCCGGACATGTCTACCGCATGTCAGATGTCAAATGGGCTAAAAGAACCACCGATTGGGTCTCACTAAAAGCACGACGATATCGCCAGAGGCCGAGACGAAGATGGCGGGACGAGCTTGACTCCTACCGAAAGGACTGACCGACACTAGCAATAGACAAAGTTGTGTGGAGAAGGGAGAGTTGCCTTTGGCCTGCACTGGGATAATACAGGCTAGTTAGATTAGTTACAGTAATCCATTTATTTGTAGCTAATAGAAATACGCTAAAAGCAGAGGGCGTGCCTTTTAAACTTAGTACAGCAACAGGACAAAGTTTCCCGTGACCGGAATTTGTGGATACAACAAGTTCCGTGTTACATAGTTTAGTTCCGAGTCACATCAATGTTTAGCACTTCGGTTAAGTCTGCAAAAAATTGAATACAATGAAACTTGGGTAATATATATTATAATATAGCGAACGCGCTCTTCGATTCTGTATAACGATAATGTACACATAAAATGCATATTCGCTAGCTAGATGATAAAATTGAATAAAACATAAAGGTCGAAAGGGGAGACTAATATGTAAATAATATACGTAAGGTACCTACTGCAGCAGACCCGACGTAAGTTTTTGAAGTGAAAATTTCTTTAGGCGCCTTGGGCATTTTTGAGATGGGACTAACCCATTGATTTCGCGACACTGTTACGACACCAGCTTTTGACCTTTTAAAAGACATCAACGCGCGATACATTATTTCCTGCACAATAAAATTGTTCAAGTTTTCGCTTCTGCCGGCACTCCCGGAGTGCCAATGTTTTTTTAATGAAAATATAATGAACTTGAAAATCTAAATCTTTGCCCACTAATCTGGTTAAGATTCATAGATATGTGAAAATTATCATTGAAATCATAAAGCCCATTCTCTTAAAACGTACAATGGTTTTTAATTAGCTTATCTTTCTTTCATTCCAGTTCGACCAGATGAGGAGTTTCCAGAGCCAACGCTCCGGATCATGGCGAGGTCGACGGTGTATAACGTCGGAGAAACCAAAGCCATATTTTGTAAAGGACAACATCTTGTAGAGGTACGTATAAACTTTTGTTCAAAAGCTAATTGAACAGGCTAAAATAAGGAGGGGCGGCAGGTGCGGTCCGCTCCTGAGCCCCCAATGCTCGAGAAATACTTTTTATCAAATCTCTATATATGTTCAGTGAGTTCGTAGTTGGGGGCCCCCAACGCATGCTTAATATAAACGTAGGGTGCTAAAATTTTCAAGCTCCCTTCGCTTGCTCTTCCTCACTCTTTCTCTTTTTCGCAGACTGCGTAACTCGACAAAGTAACTGCTATTTATGTATGGACAGTCAAAAGAAAACCTTACCTATCCGGCGTGGGAGGCTAACATTTTCTAATTTTTCTGTATAGGTTGATCAAGTAATTCCTATATCTGTATAAATGTTCAAAAGAAAATCTAAACTAAGACAACATTATCACAAGTTAGCAACGCAGCGCCAAAATCCTTGGTGTTGCACGTATCCATAAGCGGGGTGTAAACACTTAAAAAAATATATAAATCAATTTTGCATTCATATTATCTTGTGGCTAAGTAATAACAGCCGCACGGGTCGATCGATCAGGTTAAGCTACGCTTGGCGCGGTTGACTCCTCCGTGCCTCGGAAAGCACGTTAAGCCGTTGGTCCCGGCTGTCATTTGTAGATCTTTGACAGTCGTTACGGGTAGTTAGAAGCCCAAAAAGTCTGACAACCAGTCTTACCAAGGGTATCGTGTTACCTAGTAAAATGTAGGTTGCGGAGGTCAGATAGGCAGTCGCTCCTTATAAAATACTGGTATTCAGCTGTATACGGTTAGACTGGAAGCCAACTCCAACATAGTTGGGAAAAAGCTAGGCAGATTATGATTATCTCTAGTATGGTAAAACACTTGGTGTTGTATATAACTTCATCTTGACCACAGAAAGCAGTTTTATACATTATTTATTTATTTTAACAATTAATAATATTCATTCCAGCCTATTCAATGGTATTCCCCCTCGGGCAAGTTAGTCGAGGAGCGATCTACCAAGAATAGCCGGGTATTTGTCGAACGCAAGACTGAGGACAACGGAGTCCTGGTGCCCCTCATCATCCATCGTATCAAGATCAGCGATGGGGGCAACTGGACCTGCAAAGCTGGAAACCTTACTGAAACTAAGGAGTTTATTGTTGGAGGTATGTGTTTTGTAAAACAATCCGAATTTTGAAATCAGAGGGCAAACAAAGTGAAAATATATCAGACACTACGTTAATGGAAAAGTCGAAAATGTTTGGGACGGTAAGCTCATGTCAGTTATTCTGTTGAATGTGGATTGCCACTTGTCTTGACCATCAGGTATTTGAAGTAATGATTTCATGAGTTAATTTAAAGTCATAGGTATCTAATTTAGCGGTTCAAAAGTTCACTATCTTATTAAGTATTAATTAGTGAGTAAGCTAAGAAAATTAACAAACCTACTCAAAAATATTTACTGAATTTTAAATATTAGGTATTTTCCTCATTTTCTCTCTTTAGAAAAGACGAAAACACACGATTTCGATATTCAGTTTGAAGAGAAAAAGTATAATTAAGCCAAATAAACGGTATGTTTGCACATTCCTCATTTTTTCCTTATTACAACGTGTAAATATTTAATTTCCAGAGAAAGTAAACATTACTGACAGGAATGTAACCTTGGAAGGAGAGGAAGGCAAGTCTGTAAAGTTGACTTGTGAAGCCAACGGCTACCCTCCCCCAGTCGTTGTGTGGTACAAGGATAAGCAGCAGATTAGAGGTGAGTTTATTAGAAAAACAAGAGTGCAATAAAATCTGATATTAATCACTAGTTGAATTTTATTGTTGACGGTGCTGAGTGTACATGTTTAAGGCGTGTCATATGAACGCGAAAATATGGCGACTTCGCGCAATCGATCGCTTTGGGTAAGACCAGCCTCAGATTTACGCCTAGGCACACAAGGCACTGGCCTAAGGGCCCAGCCAGCGTACCCTCAGCTACCCCGACTAGCTTGACTATAGGGTGGCAGGGACATCGACGCGAAAACTGCTACCATGGATTCAATACATGATTCTGAACGTTGAAATTTTTCGTCGGTTATTTTTTTTTTAATCTGCTGTTTTATAGACAAGTGCCATATCTACGCGGTTAAAATTTATGGAACAGCTGATATTATTTAAATAACGGACGAAACATTTCAACGCAGGGGGGTTCAGAATCACGTACTGAATCCAAGGTAGCAGTTAGCGGTAGTTTTCGCGACGATGTCCCTACCACCCTGTATAGTGACATACTTAGCATAGACTGCATTAAAGTACATAATTGAAGTCAGAAAAAAATTGTGGAAAAAAAAATTGTTTTAAAATTTCCTGTAGGTACTAGTGCATTTTATTAACTAAACTTCCAAAATGGCTTCGGAATGGGGGACTTTTCGTCTCGGTTTTTCGTCTCGGTCTCTAAGTTCGGGCCTGGGTAGGACGCGAGGTAAACATATATTTTTTTTAAAGTATAAGTCATCGCTCATTTACTTACTCATTGTGTCACAGAGACATACAGCTCCATCCCATACCAGCTACAATAACCAATTAATGTGATTTTCCCGGCAAATTGTTCAAAAATTACTTGAAAACGTTGTTGACACAGATGTTAAACTGGATATGACTTTTAATCAGCATTTACAAAAAGTGTTTACAAATTTCCTGTTTTAATTCATTCTCTTTTCCATGCCAGATAAGGATGAACCCAAGAAGTACTCAATCAAGCAAGATAACACTCTAGAGATTAAGAAACTGAACCACGCCGACGTTGGCCTTTACGTGTGCAAAGTGAGACAAAAGGCTCTGTCCCACTACACTGAGAAGACTGTCCATCTTTCCGTACAACGTAAGTTCTTTACGCCAAAGGGGATGCGGTAAGATAGCCCGCAAAATTCAAATTTACTAACTTTTTTTTTTCAATTTGCACGTCAGTATCAGGTTCGTAACAAATATGGGTTTGCAGAATTATAATCATTAGAATCACCAATACAACTCCTAATATTAGAGTAACACTAAAATGTCATGATTTCATGAAATAGCATTCAATAGGATTACACAAAGACATTAAATTATACTACACAAATATCTCTTTGGGATTACATAAAATTAGAGATTTGTATTAATGATTTTTATGATTATAATTCTATAATAGTTATTTATGCAACTGTTGTATAATAAGGGGTATTAAAACACGAATGTATGACAATAGTATCACATGAGTGTTTTAATACCTAATTATAAACAGTTGCATACAAGACTTTATCTACACCTACGATATGAATCGTCTATAAAATGTTCTGAAACCATTGGGTATTTGTAATTTAAGATCGAGAATTTAAAAAACCCACGAAATTCAGTACAACTGTACGTATGTGTGTCGCCTGCAGCAGCACACCCCGCGCATGCGTGCAGCGGGTGCTGCTGGCCCTAGCTTCAACGTTCTAATACAAAAGTTGATGGAAACAGAAGTTGCATATATGACAATGTTCTTTTTTTGAAATTCGAGTTGCATAATGAAATTTAGTACAACATTATGGGATATGTTATGGTTACTATGGCACTGGCTGTTTTAATGTTGGCAATAAGCTAACTGTTTCAAAAACTTTTATAGAGGTTTTATAGCATGAGTGTAGATAAATAAATATTTAATACGGCCACGAATCATATTAAGATCAACATATAACCCGATACTGACTTGCAAATTGCAAAAAACGTAAGAAAATTTGAATTTCGCGGGCTACCTTGACGCTTTGGTCTTATCACAATCACTGACACACCCACAATAGGCTATAACAGTATAATATAACTCAAACTCAAAGCATTTAAACTAATTACAGGCAATGTGAGTTGTCAAAGAGTCGGTCAGTTAGATAGATGAAGCTAGTTAAATTGTTCCTCGCCCTACTCCAGCAGTTTCTCCTGTATAGCCTGTGCGTTTACAAACACAAATCTCTAGTATGCAAACATTCAAAACCGAAATAACAATCTATGGAACTTACACACAAACGCGGCTTATTCCGATCGGATCCCACAATCCGATCCCACTTTGTAAGATTTATTAGGAATGTGGATAAAATTTACATTTTTTTCCGATCCGATGCCATTTTGTGGAATTCGTTAGGAATGGGGATGTGTCCTGAACCGATCCCGATGAGGCGTCGCAAGACATCAGCAACGCATCGTGTGGTCTCACTTTTAGAATGTTGTAAAAGTAGTATTTATTTGTGTTTTATTATACTATATTTTATTCTCATTTACGTTAATATGTATGTTGTTATTCTATACTCTTAATTTTTAATCTATCGTTTCACAGCGGAGATCATTTCGTATTCGTATTGGTTCGGAACGAAATATTAATTTTATCCATATTCCTAAAGAATCCCACAAAGTGGGATCGGATCCCACAATCCGATCCCGCAATTGCGGTGGAATAAGCCACAAACGTACAGGCTATACAGATTAAGACGACCCACTGACCAAATAAACAAATATGTATTTGTTCTAACGTAGAATTCAAATTCGCTTACCGAAGCGCTCTGCAAGCAAATTGCTCACCCGCTGCACCAATCGTGACGTCAAAGTATGGACTGAAATATTGCTGAAAAGATTGATTAATTGATAAAGCCAGAAAAGTGTTGAGCTCATGACAGCAGATTCAATTTCCGAACTTTGCAGTGAAAATATTTGCATTTTATAAATAAAAACGATTTTTAATTCCGAATATCTGCGCTTATTATTTGTTTGTTTCGTGTGGAATCCGTATTAATAAAACAAACAGAATCCTCACTTCGTGAGAGAATCCTCATTTATTACCATCACAGTTCTGTACTTGTTATGTCACAGATTTTATCGATACAGATTAACTTCCATTTTAAATGCCCAATACATACTTGTATCAACTGAATTCTTATTTCAGATAAACCAATTCTGTACAACAGCGACACTCAAATGATTTACACGAACCAAAAATACAAGACTGAAGAAGTGTACGCCATTTTAAATGATACGTAAGTATTTATTTTAACACTTCTACATTACCAGCGAATCTTTTTACTTACCAAACAATAGCACTTCAAGTTTCCAATAGAAGCAAAGAATGGTAAATAATAGTACATTACTGTCACAGACTGTCACGACCAGTAATTAGGACATTGATGGACGATCGTGAAAATTTGAGCCGAGGCGAAGCACACATACGTGAGTCCATCAATGCCTAATTACGGCCAAGGCTTGTATAGTACTTTTCTCAAACAATACGCGGAAATTCAAACTAATTAAATTAATTAGAAATTCCAGAATCAATGCCGAACAAAGTTTTTTTTTTTTAAATATGATTATGTCTTTCTTCTTTACTTTAAACAGCACTATTTACTAAGCCAATTCGAAATTTAAATAAAATCGTTGTAAAGTTACCTCCTTGGTTGCCAAGGGTCGAAGTAAAAAGTTAGTTCCATTTTTAAATAACATGATAGATATGAGTTTTCATATTAATTTATTTGGCCGCAAAATAAAACAAACACGACAAATATGGCTTTTCTTATTAACATTGCTTGCCGCTTACTCACTTATTTTTGACTAGTAGTTACAGCAATTTCGATTTATCTCCAAGAAGGTTGTCAAAATAATGCTCGTATTTCCAAGCATGTTTGAGAAATAACCTTTTATAAGTAAGCCCTAAAAATCGGTCACAACCTGACTAAATGGAGTGAGAAGTTAGAAGACTGTGAATGACTTCCAGGAAATGGAATAAAATAGGTATAAAGACAGTCCTGAATGAATACTATAGATAGAATATTGAGGTCTCTATTTTCTTGTTTCCAGCAAAAACGTGACTTGCAGCGCTATCGCGAACCCACCACCTACCTACAGATGGTTCAGGAGAATGAACGGCTTCGATGACGACCCAATTACGGACACCGACACGGTTGGCATACTTTATTAGCTTTAATAAAATCTATTCTGTACGGCAATTATTATGTAAACCACATTACAGATAGTGCCATCGACGAAGACGCGTCCCACTCTGCGATTACTGTACGGAGCGGAGCGGAGTGGGGCACGTTTTCGAAGATGCCACTATCTATTAGAGCGGTTTCGCACTAAGTTCGATCCGAAAAGTCCGGTTAAGCAGCCAAGACATTAGTGATCAAAACTGCGAGTTGCCATTTATAAAAATATAAAAAAGTTCGATTCGAATCCGAATTCAAGATCCGAGTTCAATCCGAAATGGTAATGTTCTAAATTCGGACGGACAAAGTTCGGATCTACTGCGAAACCCCTCATACAAATATTACTATGGCTACTTTGAACCGACATTTCTCGGATTCGGATCGGACGTCGTGCGAAACCGCTCTTATACAATTACACATCTCACTGAAAGCCAAAATTCTAGGAAAGCTTTTCCTATTTAAACTTCATACAAGAAATAACCTTCCTTTTTGCTTCGCCGTAATCGAGTAAAAATAGACTAAAAGCGTTCACAGCTGAATATAAGAATTGTTAGAGCTTCCATCAATTATTCATTTATAAACGTTGCTTAAAGTTAAGTGACGTTCAAATGTTAAAAAAAGTATGGTTAAACAGTCGCTAATCACTACTTAAGGCGACGACTACCGAATTTAAATGATTTTATACTGAAGATCACGTCTAAACGAGTAGTGTAAATGATTTGGAAACAATATAAATGTTAAATTAAAGATTTTTTTTAATAACTTAATATAGGAATATTTTAGATTAGGTATATTATAATTATAGTGAAATTAATTTTTAAAGTTACGTCTAACGCGGACAAAAAACCTGAGAATCACCTAAAAACTATCAAGCGTATTTTTCTGAACTCTTCACCATTTTAAAGATAATTTAATTGTTGATCTTTTAGTATACGTGTTTTATTAAAATACTTTTTGTTTTATGCATAATAATATAATAATGCGTTTAATTTGAGACAGTGCTCCTTGATGGGCGAGTCCTATTACTGGCTGAACGTACGACGCATTGCATGAGCTCCGTACAGAACACGCAAGCTAACCACTCAAGGTCACTGTCATATATCTGCGTCTTAACTTTGAGCAATGTTTATAAATAAACCTCTTAGTTATTGCAGGCCGTCCAAAGTTTTGCATTGCGGTTAGTAGTCAGTCGTGGACTTGTTAGTTCGCCCCTTGCAATGTTAGTATGTAGTTCACAACATACTGCGACGCTCCCAATTTTTTTTTTCAAATCAAGAAGGATTTGAAAAAAAAATTTGGAGCGTCTCAGTTGAGAGCAACTTTGCTTTTTATGTTGAGAACAAAATCTATACCTACTGACTTTTTTCTTTTTGAAGGTGATCACTTCTGAAGATGGGACCAACTCCGTGCTCATCCTGAGGATTCGGGACGAGAGTAACTACGGCGAATACCGCTGCTCTGCCAACAACAGCAAGGGTTCTGAGTCCATTATCTTCCACGTCAACCCTGGCTCTAAGCCCGAGCCCCCGGATTTCGTGAGTATTCATTTACCCCCTATTCATCAACGTTGCTTAAAATTAAGAGATGTTTAAACGTCAAAAATGTATAGTTAAATAGTCGCTAATCATAACTTAACTATAAACAGCGTTTATGAATACGGAGGTTAATTGTGTTTATGTTGTCTTAGTTTTTTTTGAATCGTCAATACCAGACTAAGTAATAACCACCGCACGGATCAATCCATCAGGTTAAGCTACGCTTGCCAGGATTGGTCCGTAAATGGATGACCATCTTTACATACCGAGACTCCTCCGTGCCTCGGAAAGCACGTTAAGCTGTTGGTCCCGGCTGTCATTCATGAATCCTTGACAGTCGTTACGGGTCGTCAGAAGCCCGAAAGTCTGACAACCAGTCTTACCAAGGGGTATCGTATTACCCAGTTACTGGGTTGTGGATGTCAGATAAGCCGTCGGTCCATGTAAAATACTGATATTCAGCTGCATCCGGTTAGACTGGAAGCCGACCCCAACATAGTTGGGAAAAGAATTGAATACCAGACGGAAATTAATTACTTTATTTAATTATTACTTGCTTTATTAATGTTTTGTGTTTGTTGTACTGTTTCAACTTACCGCTGACACTGCAGACACTAAGACTGCTAGCTTCTGCTTGTGGTACTGACGTAGACCAATTAGGGCAAAAGAATATACACATATGTTCAAGTACCATTATGTCGAAGTTAGCTTTGAAAGTTGAGCCTTTACAAAGTTGTTTCCAAAATACTTATTTAAATATGTTATGTTTCAGGTACAGCTGGCTGCGGCCAATACCACCGAGCTCACTTTCAACGTGAACTGTTCATCTTGCATCTTCGCTACTGGTGATGAGGTTTCACCAGACCCCAAGAACTTGCCAGTTATTGGTAAATAATAATATTTGCCAGTTATTGGTAGAATTAACACACCGAAAGCACACCTACTCCTTTGCGTACACACCCCTACCACTTCTGCCACACCATATACCTACACTACACACACCACACACATTCACACCCTATATTAAACTACAAATAAGTTCACAGCCTATACCTACACTAGACACACCACACACATCCACACCCTATACCTACACTACACACACCACACACATTCACACCTTATAGTTACACTGCAAACACAACACACATTCACTTACTTCACTGTCCAACTCACACTGAAGAAATTTTCAAACTGGCCTGCATGTGTTAAGAATCACTGCGTTCTGCAGCAAGTGGTAGGTGTTATTTGGCACGGTAATGTCTATTAGGAACACAGTTTTGTTTATTTTATTAATTAACTAGCTTCTTAGCCGATAACCTTCCTCAAGAATTGGGCTATCCAATGCAAAAATAATTTTTCAAATCGGACTAGTAGTTACGGAGATTAACCCCTACACACAAACAAACAAACATTCAAACAAACAAATTTATCTCTTTATAGTATTAGTATAGAAGTATGGATGTGATGTCAGGTCTATGTAATTGTGCGGTCGGTACCTAAGGCTCGGTCGAAGTACAGTTTTGTTGTGGGGTTTTCTAATACTGCTTCAGGGTTGTACTTCTAATACGGCACTACAGCATCTCTGTGTCACAATTGATAAGCTAGGCTAGCTTCTGGTGTATCACGTTGGTAACTTGATCATGCCGATATTTGTAGTCTGTCTGAGCTATTGATTTGCATGCACCGGTATTATCATAATATGATTACGAACCATGCAAAATAATTATGATCAACATTATTTTTTGCTTTTCAGATAATTTGTCCGAGACATTCTAGCTAGTCAGGCGCCAATATCTTATAGTCAAAAGATGTACCTATTGATTTGATTATGATATTATAGAAATTAAAAAGGCTTGTTCATTTCAGGATATATCTTCCAACTTGCTCCAGCTAAACAGGGCTATGCAGCGGACTGGGATGGAGCACCTGAATTCCGTGTTGACATCGAAGAAGCCAACAGTAATTTTTCTTATGTTATATTTCATCAATTTGATCCGATTGACTACCTCGTTGGTCTAGTGGTCAGAAGCGCTACTGCTGAGTATGAGGTCCTGGGTTCGATTCCCGGGTCGAGCTAAGTATTATTGGGTTTACCATCTGGAATTTCTCAGTAGCAGCCTGGAGCCTGAATTTGTGCCCGGTTGATGGCAATAGGCTCGCCCCCTATTACATGGGACTTCAACATAACTGGCGAAATGTGGGTGTCCTATGGGTATTAACTCTGCCTAACCCTTCGGGAATTACAGGGGTGATGTTATGTGTGATCCAACCGAAAATTCTTCCCGGCTAGCCAGCATAACCTGGGCAGTCAGCTCTGCTTTCGGAAACTTGTGGGAAAAACAAGTTTTGATTTTCACTTTTTTTGTACAATGAGATTTCCTTAACAACTCCCTCCTTCCCTCTTTCAGACACCCTCTTCACAGTGGGACCTCTAACAAACGGTACCGTGTACCACGTGCGCGTTCGCACGCGTAATGCCGCGGGCAACTCCGAATGGGTGGAGACTCCTGACGCGAAAACAACTGACGACGCGATCAGGCTCACCGCCACACTGGTACTCGTTATCACCGCCATTATTGTGCATCTTTATTATTAAACCAGCTTTCGATTGATGTGGGGATACTTTTGCTTTCGAGGTATATGTATAAAGAGGTTTGTGGTGAAGTTTTGAAGTATTTTGCCCGTTTCTACTAACTAAG
Organism: Omphaloscelis lunosa; assembly: GCA_916610215.1. Taxonomy (NCBI): domain Eukaryota; kingdom Metazoa; phylum Arthropoda; class Insecta; order Lepidoptera; family Noctuidae; genus Omphaloscelis; species Omphaloscelis lunosa. The sequence goes on from OU744247.1 coordinate 9,676,902, forward strand.
TGACACCTAAATGAATGGCTAAGCACACTGTTGGATTTTCAAGCCTCGGCTTGGAACCGAAAGTTGAAAATGCAAAAATTCAGTGCAACATTTGGCGTTCATTTAGATGTTTCCTAGTACGGTTGATTGCCGACAGGATGGACAATGTTGTGTTTTAAACTTAAGTGCGGATGATTCAGTGTTGATGTTACTTTTATCAGTTAAGAAATATATTTACAACGTGTTAATAAATGAAATAAATTGATGTATCGTTTGACTTCAGATTCGTGAGAAATATTCTTAAAATATTAATAATCAGATTTAATATAAATTCCTTAGCAATCGATGCCAAATATAAAGCAAATCGTTCATTTTGTGTTAATTTAAGAAACATTCTATCCCCATGACATTCCAAAGTAAATGTAGATAGATAATATTTAATTTAAACAAAATAATTGTCTATTATTGAAGTTTTAAATTATTAAGTGTTCAATTCTCTTACCGAATATATAAACATCCAGAGGTTATACTTTTTAATAGATAACGTGTATTTAATATTTGAATTAAATAAATTAATGTACATGAATGGTAACGACTCGAAGGGTTCTTGCTTATTTTCAGTTGCAAGTAAAAATGCGCATAAATTTCATGTATATTATATATATTGCTGTGATTTGCTTGAGCACGTGTTGTGTAAGACATCTACTAAACTATGAATTTACCAAAAAAAAAAAAACGAAAAGACAAAGACTAAGCCAACTAAGTCTGTAAGAAAACGTTAAACGTTTTCCGTTTTAAGGCAAAACATACGACTTTCAAAACATTTCTTTTAAGGCAAAACATACGACTTTCAAAACATTTCTTTTAAGGCAAAACATACGACTTTCAAAACATTTCTTTTCTTGTATTTTTTTTTAAAACGAAACTGAACTCGCGATCTCCGATACGTATGATTTTATTATTGAGAACATTTTGGAAGCTAACATTTTCGACCAATTTTCAGCAAGAGCACCCGGTTTGGCAGTTTTGTTTTCACTTGTAAATACGTATATTTATAAAATTATTTAGCTCTGCATAAAGTAACGTAGTTTTTAAGTTATCGCATATAATAATATGTAAAAGGGTTGATAGCGTACTTTTGGGGATAATTTTTTTTTACATCCTCGTAATCTGAAATCTTCTATTGCGTAACACTTATAATAGGGTACAAGTGATGTCCACTGAATTAGGAATTATAAGTAAGTTTCAACCCTATAGGGGTTGCTAACGCATTTAGAAAAATATGGGAAATTAAATAGAAATAGTGGTTTTGCTATAAAATTCAATTTCGTATGTGCGAGTGAGAGAAAAAAAATAAAAACAATAGCGGTTCCCGTTTCTATTTTAATTCTTGAAGCAAATGTGTTGTGTTTTGTCTATGAATTAACCCCAAAAGTATACTCATAGGTATGCTTAGCTGGAACTGATACATGCACTATGTACGAGTAGAGTAACTGTTAAGTATATTTTTAAGTTATGGTCGTTGTTAGAGTAAGTTTAATTTTAAATGTTGACGAAATCGAATCCTTAACGTTATAAACTATGACAATATCTATGCAGGTACTATATATTTGAAATTTATTGGCGATTTTGGTTTAGAGTTTTACATTCCAAGTTACTAATACCACAGATATAATACTAGTACTAATACCTACCCATCAAAATCGGTCAATTTTAATTGCTTGTCACAGTTCTACCATGTTCTTGCAGGAAGACTGATTATTCTATTGTATATGTTCCCCTTTGTATCGCTTTTTAGGTACAACATAGATAGGTATACATTAAAGATATAAAAAATATCGATTTAAATGGTCAATCTTTGAGATTGATTGAAGAAAAATGTCAAGATTGACAATCGCTATTGTCATTTTCATTGCTCGTAACACGTTAAGAATTATGTACCTTTGAATATTACTTGCAAAGTTAGCTTAAGAAGCTTGGTATCACTAAATTAAGGGCTTGTATGAGCCTCATACAAAACGTGCTGCATATTCACTGTCGTCAAACATTGAACAATGTAGCGTTTACATCAAAATTTATAAGTAGTTGAACGAAAATCATTGTTTTATAAAATGTTTATTGCCGTTTGTAATAAATGTACACGACTCTGGTAATTTCTACAGTGTACATACATAATATTGTCGGCTAATGAGTTTCATATACACTAATTGTTATGTTAATTACACTGGTGTTTCTGCCTCTAATAAAATGGTTTATAAACATTTAATTATTTTATTTTAAATAAGAATCCTTCATAAGAATTACTATTTATTAAACATGTTCTTGTGAAATATTGGACAGCTTGTACAAAACAAAGATACATTACATTTAATTACTTTAAAATAAGTATTTACAACTGAAATACTTTATTAAAATCAAATTAATAATAGATACAATAAATACAAACAATAGGGAAGATGCATGTAAAAAAAGAAATTCTATTTAGTCCGTCAGTTAGATAATAAAAAAATACTAGACACGTATTTTTTGCTTTATCATATCGATACCCTAGTTCACAGTCGTACTAATTTACATTTACACCAATTTTACAGGAGAGCAATTCTTATGTTCGCATATGAATATCATAGCAGTGGTTACAAAAACATTAAAAATAGAGTATTTATATCATAGAATAGCTTTTTGAGATAATATATTTGTAATAATTATTTGACAATTTTAAAGTCTGCATGCTGAAAATTTGTCTTAGAAGCTTGCTCCCTCAGTTAATACAAGTGTGCACGTCGAAACTATGAAATCAATGCAGTTAGGACATAAATGTAAAAAAAATATATATGGAAGCAAACGAAAATAAATAGAAACATTGTCATAATAGTTTTAAATAACATTGTGACACTTTTTTAATAGAAGGAGAAGGTTTTACGTAACTCTGGTAAGATACAACGACACAGAATTTCATTTAGTATACATAGGAATAAAAAAGTAAAAAATTAATTAGTAGGTATGAGTTTCAACTAGGGTATCGATAATAATAAAAAAATAACTTTGATAAAACGCTTTAAAGTTGCGGAGTGGGGGTGCTACGTCACAAGTTAGTATAAAATCTACGTACTCGTGACGTCATGGCACATTTTAACTCAATGTGCCCCCGTAATCTGTTGATAACGTAAAAAAGAAAAAAATACATTTGCAATATTTTTTAATAATCTACCTGACAAAAAAAAAAAACTATTTTTTGCCATCATCCCTATTTAAAAAAAATACAATCTACTTAACCATTCTCATCACGAACATACAAACGAAAGACACGACAAATATGCCACCAGCAAAGAAAATGCCATAGAAAGTGGCATCGGTCATAGACTCTTCATTATCAGTCACTTCTTGTTCAGCTTCGGGAGTTTCCGTGGTGGTGGTCTCATCGTCTTCAATTGTCGTGGAAACCAGTACAGGGTCTGACCAGAAAGACTCCCCGACTTCGTTTTTAACTCGGAGCCTGATCCAATAAGAAGTATCTGTTTCCAATTCGTCTAAGCCGACTAAGAGACCTGAAAGAAGTAAAAAAAAACGTGACGACAAGGCAAGTAATGGAACGAAAGCCTATAAAAACTACCAAATACTATGTCTACATGTTTACCTAAGTAATCTTCAAACGAAAACAAAAGTAACCTAAAAGTATTGTACTAAATCTTTTAAAGGTTTAGACACTATCAGTAATAACGACATTATACTGCCATTCCTTCCAAAATTGACGTAAAACTATTAAAATATTTAGATCACATCATCATTCCAACCTTGTAATTTACTTGAATGTATTGTTATTGCTGATAGGGTCTGGATCCCCTGATGTGTAAACACTGTCTCATACACACCAAGTAGAGTCCGCGTTACCACTGAAGTCCATTTGACGCGGCGCTAGTGTCTGTCATTGCATCACATTGCATTTAAAAAATATAGTTCCACTATTTTCCGCCGGCCTTCTTTCGTGGCGCGAACTCTAGGCTGTCATTAATGTCATCTGTCATACCAGGAATGGCGGGAAAAGGTATAAGGTGAATTGGCGAGCGGTTTGGTGTGATAGTGAGCCAGTGTAGTTATTTAGTAAACTTAAATACAGGATCAACAGGGTTCTACAAATACCTTCAGCGAACTTTTACCTCGTAAAAGCAGACGGCTTGAAAATTAGGTTTGTAATGTTTTCTTTCATGCTTGTCAATGAGTGCAAGCAAAAGTGTACACTTTTGGCGACACTCGATCGCAACAGAATACCACAAGCAAAGATATAATTAATATGCCTAAATAATCAAAGACCACCAAGGCGCGATAAAGGCCAAGAGCGCCCGCTCATTTAGTAATAAATGAAAAGTTTAAAAGGACAGTCATTTTTTTTAAAGTGTAAACTTCTTTAGCCGCGTTGGGCATTTTGAGATGGGACTAAACCACTGATTTCGCGACACCGTGATGACACCAGCTTTTGACTATTAAAAAGACATCAACGCGTTGATTACCGCGGTGCCGATTTATTTTCAAATAATCGGCACTCCCGGAGTGGCACTGCTTTTTTATTATTATTACTCAATTATAAAGTATTGTATAAAGTCAAATACATTAAAGCAAGGCAATGAAAAACTATATTCTGAACAGCCCAAAAATGTACACCATTGGCACTGATGATCTTCCACTACAAATATAATGAAATCCCTTACCGTTAATTTCTGGATCAATAGTTTCCACTTCATCAAACTGAATTTCAGTCTGCTTACTTTTCCTCCACATGGCTAAAGTAGGCAACACAATTTTTCTGCTGTCTTCACTTTGCTCTTTTATAAATTGAACTTCGAACGCTGAAAAAACATTTCAGTTTAGGTTTAGTTTTAAGTTTAATGTAACTGTTACTTTATACTTAACTCAATTAACGAAGTCTTGCAAAAAATTTATACTACACCCAATCAATCTGCCTACCCATTTCCCAACTGAGTACGGGTCGGCTTCCAGTCTAACCGGATGCAGCTGAATACCAGTATTTTACATGGAGCTACTGCCTATCTGACCTCCACAACCCAGTAACTGGGTAATACGATACCCCTTGGTAAGTGACGTCATACTTTCGGGCTTCTGACGACCCATAACGAGTGTCAAAGATCCACAAATTACAGCCGGGACCAACGGCTTATCCTGCTTTCCGAGGCACGGAGGAGTTTCGGTATGTAGAAATGGTCACCCATCCACGGACAAACCCCGGCAAGCGTAGCTTAATCTGATAGATCGACCCGTACGGCTGTTAGTACTTAGCCATGAGCTTATATACACCCGTAATATCGATAAAACTTGACTTGTAAATGCAATTTTTTTTTTTTTTTTTTTTAATATAAATACTTCGATGATAAAGAATTTTACGGTCTTATAAAATGTAATACTTTAAACTTACCATTAATTGGAAATTGTATATCATCATACCAAGTTACATTCAAAAATACTGAATCTGAAGTGGCGTTATAGAAGTTTACCTGAAAATTTAATTGAACCCTGAACTTTTAATTTAATATGTCGGTCAATCTCATTCTATTATATGTATTGACTAGAATAAACTAATATATTTACATTTTTTTAATGATTTCTATGATTTTTCTTTAAGTGCAAAGAGAGCGCCTTATTCAGACGCCTGCAACAAATATCAGAGCAAATCATAAACTCAAAACAATTAGCTAAGTACTTTTTCTCAAACATGCTTGGAAATTCGAACATTATTTTGACAACATTCTTCGAGATAAATCAAATTTGCTGTACTTACTGGTAAAAACAAGCGAGTAGGCGGCTGGCAATGTTACTATGAAAATATATCTGTAGTGTATAGCGGCCAAATAAATTTCTATGAAAACTCATATCTGTCGTGTTATTTAAATATGGAACGAACTTTTTACTTCGACCCATGGCAACCAAGAAGGTAACTTAACAAAGATTTTATTTAAATTTCGAACTGGGTTAGCAAATCGAGCTGTATAAATTAAAGAAGAAACAAATGTACAAATCGGCGCGTGAAACATTTTTTGTGTACGTCATTGATTCTGGAATTTATAATTAATTTACTTAGTTTGATTCCGCGCATAGTTTGAGAAAAGTACTATACAAGTCTTGGCCGCAACCAGGCATTGATAGACTCACCTAAGTGTGTCTCGATACGATCGTCCATCAATGCCCTAATTGCTGGCCGCGTCAGTAATGTACAATTTCAAGCGCTCTAAATCTCCAATTACCGGGTAGTCGTCGCCACATCCGGTAACTCGTATACCTGGTAGCAATGCGGATTGGTAAGCAGGTTTTTTTTTTATTTTGCGTTGCCTTTCATAGTTACTTACCCGCTTGACAACCAGGGACCTAACGGTGACGTCAACTGCCTTGGAACTTAGCCAATGGTGAAAGGAACTTAGCCAATTGTTTTGAGTTTATGATTTGCTCTGATAGTTATTCCAGGCATCTGTATACAACATGTAAAAAAACCCTGTCCGATCCGTGAGAGTCTATTTATGTGGTAAATTTCAGGAAAAAAGGAAAAATAAATTCACCACTTTTTTCAATGGGGAATTTTAACGGGTTATTACATGGGGCGCGGGCGCCCGTCGTTTAACGGGTCTACAAGTCATAACTTATGACCCCTGTTGAAAAATTTCTAATTTTTAATATATTTGGGGTAATGTTGGTACTAAAAATGTGAATTTTAAATAGCAATAACTTTTTAATTACAGTAAAAATAAAAAATAAATACTTTTTTGGTAATTTTATTGCAGTACCTATATGCCCCTATCGGGTAGGTCAGGGTTATTTTTTCCATATTATTTGAGGGGTCCCCGAAATGATCAATTGCCATCAATTTCATTGTCAATAGCTTCAATGTGTATCAATCACGTAAATATTGTCAATTCCAATTGATCCTTTCGGGCGATTCCTTTTTATTATTTGATCTATAAATTATAATATTTCATGCCAACTAACCTCATCAGGCTTTTTTGGTTTTTCAATCTTCATCAAAGTGAAATACTTGTCAGTGTCACCATGCTCATTGCTTGCCTGGCACTTGAACCTTGTCCAAAACGTGGACTGGTTAGCTACCACAGTCAATACAGCCTTGGAGCCATCATCAATCAGTTTTATCTGTTTTTTATCGAACTCGAACAAAATATCGTCTCTTAAGTCTTTGAAAAATCTGTATGTGGGTGCTGGGTAACCGTCTGCGGCACAAACTATCTCGACTCTGAAAAGTAAGAATCACAGTAAAAAAAAAACCGGACAAGTGCGTGTCGGACTACGCACAATGAAGGGTTCCGTAGTTGGGATGCATTTATCCCAAATACAAACTTAACATTGTAGTTGAAATACATGTTCTCCCATAGGTACATTCCAACTGCAAATGTAAGTTTGTATGCACAATATTGAGAGATTTACCATGTTATTTTAAGACCATAGACTTCTTATCAGTTTTTCTGTAATCTATGAGTAAAAAGCCATACTATGTTTTTTTTTTTTTTCAAAATTTTAGGTCCAGTAGTTTCGGAGATAAGGGGGGAATGGTCAATTTCCATCGAATTTCTTTAATATCTTTAAAAGTATTTATTTTAAAATTATATAAAAAATATTTTAAAGATCTTCACAACAAGCCCTTTTTTTGATATGTCACACGATACTGTTAGCAAAATTTGTTTTTAAATTTTCTTGTTTGCCTCCCAAAATTCATTTATTTACGTTACACGTTCATGTTTGGGTCACAGAAATACATATGTGTACCAAATTTCAACTTAATCGGTCCATTAGATTCGGAGAAAATTGGCTGTGACAAACGGACAGACAAACAGACAGACAGACGAGTGATCCTATAAGGGTTCCGTTTTTTCCTTCTGAGGTACGGAACACTAAAAATGAAGTACCTATTTCGAAAAATTTGTATGTAGAAAGAATCTTGCAAAAACCGGTTAAAAAAACAAGGTTTAAATAATCTGATAAAATAATTTCGTTGAGTTGATTTGGACCTAATGCTAACAAATATACTGGCACTCGAGTACCTAAGTTCTTTGACGTGATGTTGTGCAAATACTCAAGCAACACCATGTTGACAAAACACTTCGTATAACATCTATTATTAGCTTTTATTTAATTTACGTAATTTTGCATGCAAGTTTTAGCGAATTGTTTTAGAACTTGTTAATAAACCCGATCATCTGTAATGTACTACAATTCTTGCAAATAAAATATCATATTCAGTAGCTCTAACTACAGCAAGTCTTGTATCTATTTTAAAATAGACTATGAGGTCTATGATAAGTAACAGACACCTATTAGGTACCTCAAACCAACGGCTAATCTCACAAACGCTCTAAGATCGCAAAGCCTTTTATTTTGACAGTTTTGCCACGATCCTTGCGTTATTTACATCGTCGAGCAGACGAATGTTTGAAATCCATGAAGTAATGATGTCAAAATGAAAGACATTGCTATCGATTGCCATTTCATGTGTGTATAAAACTTTTATTAGGGTATGTTATAGGTTCTATAGTACCTAGTTGAAATGAAATGTTCATTATGTATAACAAACTGAATTTAATAATGGTTTCACTATAACTAAACACAGTTCATAAACATTAATAATAGTAGGTATAATATAAAGTGACGCGAGATGACGCGGGACGCAGTTAGTGACGTATAGTATTCGAACTGTCTCTGACTGACTGACTGAACCACAGGCGTCTTTTTCTTTGTATGTCATCTTGCAGGTCAACCTAGGAGGTTGTCGGCTGCTTAACCGGACTTTCCTGTGGCTACCTCAATAAATTAAGGCCTTCAGCCAGGGTATAAAACTTAGAAACTAAGCTACTACACGCTAAGGGCATCCCCTGTTGGGTACGGACCTCGCCTCAGGGCGTCGCTGGTGGAGGACAGCAAGGGGCAGGCTGAATCGGATTAATGACTGAACCACAGATGGGTGACGCACGTCTTAAGTACGCCAGTAGTGTATATGCGTGGGTTACATACCACTACATGTGTAAAGGTGCTCCATCACTCGGAGAATTCGCCTGTAATGTTACAGTTCAGATTCGAGCATTACAATCAGTCAGTGAGAAGAACCGAGAATTACAGTGCACCAACTGTAATAATACAATTTGTAACATAACATTCACCGGGACCTGTAATGTCAAGGTGGTTTTACACCGGCGAGGCAAGGCGTGGATGGGATGGGCGAGAATTGAAATTTGTGAGGAAAAATTTCAATCCACGCCTTGCCCATCTTTGGTGAAAAAGCACCTCAAAACAGTAGTGAGTGAGAGCACCCATGATACTATTTGTAACATGTATGCGAATCTTATCGAATGTCGTATTGTTACATTACAGGCGACTGCTCGTCAGTCAGTGAGGCAGTATCGTAACGTAATACTCAAAATTGAATCTTGGACTGTTACATTACAGGTGAATGCTCCGGTGAGGGAGCACCTTAACGCAATTACCCCACTGGTTTCTAAAACTTCAACCGAATTGTTGGTAAAATTATCTCAAGAACATATAGATGACCTATGAATTTAGTAGATTACTTGCGTAGTGTAGTACCTACTATTGATGCATAGGTTATCTTACACCAGAAAACTAATACGGTCTGCTCTTGCCATAATATGTTTACTATCCAAATTTTATATTTCCAGCTTCAAATGTCAAATTCGTTCTAGTGAAATTGTTTCGTACGGATGGAGACTTAAGCCCCATATACACGATGCAAGTTGATTTTTGTGGCATATTATAAAATTGAAGCAAAAACACAGATGAATACAAATGGGACACGTATGAAGCTAAAAGTAGGTACGCGGCGGGCTCGACTTGTCGAAGTCAGTGAACGTAACGTAGTTAGAAGATATTAGAGTTACGCGATAGAAAGAGAGGCAACTTCTAAGTGAACATAATTGTCGGTAATTAGTGCTGTGCGACCTTTTTTTTTTTTTTTTTGGGTGGGAGGAAATCATCAAATAAATTCTCCCGCTCTGGGCGGAGCGGGAGGGCGTGTCAGACTCTTACTGACTAAAACCCACCCGTGTTCCTTCGGTTGCCCTGTTGCCGGGGGCCACGATCTCCCTTTCGGTTTTCTTTGCAACCCCGGCAGGCATCGGCCCTAGTGGACCCCTTCAAATCTGCTGACATCTCTTTGAGGCGCGCGTGGAACACAACGCGCCGTCGACCCGGGCCTGGTCCTTATCGGACGGTGAGCCACCCATTGCTCACCGTCCGCAAGCCCGCGCCTACGGTGGCCGGAAATCGCCTCGCGATTCCCGACGCCCTGGGCGTCTCCTCCTGCGGCGGTTAGGGTTAGGGGCGTGAGGGCGCGAAATTTGCCTCTCCCTCACGCGTTCAGTGCTGTGCGACCTGAATTGCACTTTATTGTGTTGAAGCAAGAGTCGCTTTTTATTTAAATGATTTTGCGGAGTGTCCCATCTGTACTAATCTGTGGCAAAAACGACTTGCATCGTCTAGATAGTGCAACTTTTATTGTTGCTTCAACTAATGACACGCCACAGGCAATGAAATCGCACTGTGCAAATAATGCTTAATTTATTAATTATTTACCTAGTTTGTAATCCTCCATAATATTGTAACAGTTCAAATTACAAGTCACGAGATTAGATACGTTAAAAACTTTCGGTTAGATTCTCGTCTGAATAATTCAGCAGTTTCTTTAAAATAAAAACTAATTTTTAAAGAGTTTTGAATACTTATTCTTTTGTAGTATTTACATTAAAATGTGCTAAAAGGCATAAGTGAATATATTAACATGTCTAAAGGTACTGATTTTAATCAGGTAAAGTCAACACAAATGAGTGCAGTTGCTAAGTGGATCAATGACCTTAAAAATGAGGCCAGGAAAAACGATATAGTGTGGATTTGTGGAAGGCGAAAAACCGGGTATTGTGGGGAACTTTGCAGAGGTGTATGGCCATGCACTGGACTGTGGTAGGCAGAGTAACGTAAAGTGCAGTTACAAATAGTTAACTATTTGTAACTGCACTTTACGTCACTACACTACTCGTGAAGTTGATACGAGAGTTTAGAAGAGCACTTCGGTTCGCTTCGTGCGACCTCGGCTCACCTCGGACGACTTCCGATCGTTGTCAGTTTTTGAGTCAAAATACTCGAAGCGTCCTGTAATTCTTTGCACGAGTGTATTATCACATACTTCGGACTTCGGTCAATTTCAACCAGTAAGTACCCTAATTGCGTAATACAACACAATCACAATCTGTAACGATTTGACACAGATTGCTAATCCATTGCTTCATAAGTTGGAAAAAAATCTGCTCACCAACGTAAATAACGCAATGAATGTTGTTGAACTGTCAAAATGAATCAAATTAGGCATAATTGTTTACGACAATAAGTTACGCAATTAGGGTACTATTCTTTGCCGAAGCAACTTCGCGAGTAGTGTAGTGCAGGTTTTACAGTACTCACTCTTGGTTATTCTTGCCGTAAACAGGCTTAGTTTTATTACCATCTTCAAATATAGGAGGATCTGAAATAAAACGAATATAATAACGTAAAATGAACACAAAATTAAGACCAGGCACTCTAAAGACAATTTCCACGCAAACTCCGCCCACATGCACCCCGCTACTCCATTATATGCTAAACGCTAACACATCAGTAATAAAGTTGAGTATCGAATGCGCAACTAAATGGCGTAATTCTCAATTCTTATTTCGTTTATAACTAAAGTAATAATTGATCTACAGAAAAAATATCATGTGGCTGGAACTATATTTTGTTTCTGTGTATATTTATTAAAGACATAAAAGCTGAATAATATTGATTTTATTAAATAATCTTTAAAAAAGACATAATTTTCGAATAAAAAATTAATCGAGCGAAAATGTTACAATTAAATAATTTTCTTGTACATGGAAAAAGAAAGATCCAATAAATCGGCTACTAACGTTCCATTTTGATTGTATTCGTAAATGTATTAGAAAATTAATGCATATAACATACAATTTAGGAAGCCTCCTCTTAGGCTGAAGGCAAGAAGATAATTTTCGGTTGATGGTAGGGCTTGTTTGGTTGGTAGCAGAGCTTGTTCTAAGTCCGCTTGGCTAGCAACCACCATCTATCTTATCTAAGTCTAGCGCCATAATAACAATGTTAACAGCATTGTTGTGTTTCAGCAGTTGGAGATAAGATAGCCAGTTCCTCTATGGTTGGGGATTCCGGATGAAGCTCGCTTCCACCTTCGGCCTGATCATCACTTACCATCAGGTGAGATGCAGGCCAAGAGCTTCACCACAGTAGATAAAAAAATAAAAAATAAACTTACAGTTTACATTCAGAGTGATATTAAACGTCGAGGTGTGGCTACAGTCTTCGGCTTGAGGGTTCTCTTGGATGCTCTGACAGGAGTAAATACCAGTATCTTCTGGCTCCAGTGATGTGATGGTAAGCAGACCTTCGAACCCTTGGATGTTGTACTTCGTCATCACTCTGTATTTTGCGGAGCTGTCCTCATCTAAACAAAATATTTGTGCCTTACTATTGGCGCGATCTTGCAAGAATTGTGCATAGTTTACTTACATATTTGTTCCTTGAATATTTTTTTACTGCTAACTGCCTACATAAGTAAAAATTTAAAAATAATGGAAAAAAATTGTGTAACATAAACTAGTGTTACACAATTTGTTCCATTGATTTTCTAATGATCATCATCATCATTTCAGCCGAAAGACGTCCACTGCTGGACATAGGCCTCCTCCAAGGATTCTGTGCTTCTGTAATTATACCTAATCAATATTAACAAAAAAACGACCTAATATTTTCGAAAATTTCAAAGACTTTCCACAACAGAAAATATCAGTTAGTAAAACCATTCTTGATGCAAATTTTATTAAAACCAGATTAAGCTAGATTGTTTTAGTGAACCGCAAGTATATAGTTTATATACTTAGCTGTCACTAAAGCTTATCACACACATCGAATATAATATATATTATAAAAATATAAAAATAAAATACTTTACTTTAAGGTTTAATATATATTATCTTCACTGTGTGTGGTGGTCCATTAAATTGTACGGTGACCGACATGTCGAAGATAAAATATATCAACGGTGTAGTATCGATATCTAATAACTACAAAACCATGATTTTACAGGAAGCAAAAAAAAACGTTTAATTTCTATAGTTTTTAACATTTGAATCAAAAAGTATTTTTTATTTAAAAAAAAAAAATGGATACGCTTGAGATGGCCATAAAAGACCTTAATGTCTTTGCGAATACGAGCTCTTTCATATTTTACCTACGAATAAGCAATAGTCAAAGTCAAAGTCAAATCATTTATTTCAAATAGGCCCATGTATGGCACTTTTGCACGTCAAAATTTACAGACTAATATAATTGATTCTAGTCGCCCCTTCCAAAAGGTAGTTTTCGTATGGAGAAGAATGGGCAAGAAACTCCACCGTTACTCTTTTAAAATGTTTTACAATAGTTTGTATAAGTACGTACATTAGTTAAATAATTATATGTGAAGACGATGCACCTAGAATAAAATTACTATACCACAATAGGTAAAAATAATTTAAAATGAAGCAACGACAGATAATTTAATTATGTGATAGGTACATGGTGCTCACATATTTACAAACATTGTAAAAGTAGACGATTTGTGAATAAAGTGAAAACCACCAAAATATTAGTTATTAGATATTGATACTTCACCGTCGATATTTTATATTATCGTCAGTGTGTGACGAGCTTAACGGGACACAATATAATTTTTATTGCTATCGAACTGAATCAGCTTGCGTGCCAGCTGACGGATGAGAAAATATCTGATCTGGCATAAATATCTTTATCAATATTTAGTATCTTCTAAAGCAACCAGACGTAATAAACATTGTGTTAATAAAATAAATTGTATAGTTTAGATCTGGACCTACTAGGAATAAAAAATATGCATATAATACAAAGGTAACTAGCTGACCGGACAGACGTTATCCTGTTTCCTAGAATTCGATTGCAGCGCCACCTACCGGGTCCAATCTAACCCTCACACTCAAAGAGACAAAAAAAAACCATCAAAATAGGTCCAACCGTTAAAAAGTTCAGTGACATACACACGTACAGAAGAATTATATATATTTAGATATACTAGAGGACTCTTTTGTTTTTCATTTGAACCACAAAATCATTTTCCGGATTGTATGTTAAAAATTTAAAGTCATGTAGTAAACATAAAATATATATTTTACTCATGTAGATATATATAATACGTGACAAAGCATTCACGAAAAGGCTTTATTTGAACGTAGGTGCAATATTTATTTTAATGCATTTATTTACAAAAAACATTAACGTCTTACGATAAAAAGGAATACGCACTAATAACGTTAAATGTTTACGTTTCCATAGAGTGACAACTACATCGAATTTTTTGCTTTTACGGTACATATTGTATACTTTTCTTATAGCCAAGCACTTTTTTTTTGTACTTGGAACAAGTTATTTGTGGTGTAGCTCATTTAAATACTGAATACTTCGCAAAGGTAAATAATCTTTACTCAAAGTTAAGTTTCAAAGCAGAAACTTAAAACATCTTTTTTTTTTTTTCAGTAGATTACTAAAAAAATTACCACAATCACAGTGATTAATGAATAAAGTTTCATGCACACACGTCAGTCACGTCAACATAAATCGCCAATCAGTAAGTAACGTTAAAAATTATAGTTCTGTAGAAATTGTAGGACGTTGGCTTCAAACACTGTCACTTCACTACCGGTGCGTCTCAATAGACGTCGCGTCACCGGCAATTCAAAACTTATATTGCTACTAATGAAAAATAGAAATGGACAATTTTATTGAATGACTATAACCGGACTGACTATCTGTTCACACACGTCCTTGAAATTGACGTAACTGATCGGCAACTTGACGTTAACGTGACTGATGTATGCATGACGTGTGCATGAACCTTAACTTGATCACATGACTGTGCAACTGAGCAATATTAGCAAATGATAATGCAAAAAAAATCAAAAGTATATTTGATACCAGGACATGTAGGTTGGTAGCTTATTGTACCCACTTTGCATTCGAAAAACCACAACGCACTCTCTTGCAGGAACAAAAAGTTAAACCTACCGCTAATGGTTACTCCATTGCGGTGCCATGATATCCTAGGTTCAGGGTCTCCCTTAGCTTGACAGGATAGGGTTATGGAACGTCCCAGGTCTGCGACCACTTCCACGGGCGTGTCTGCAAAGTCCGACGGTTCTGAGAACAAACGCGTATATGTTAATGTTAGCCCAGTGGAAGCCTCTTAGGAGTTATTCGTTTCTTGCGAGGAACAAATCAGCCTCTCATCACTTACAAATCGATTACCTCAAAGACAAGCCTATATCCCACTGAGTTTATATACTTATGAATTGTTTGCCTTTCGAAGAATAAGCCAACGAAGGAGAGGGTCCTTTTTTCGTCAAAAGTAACACCTTTTATGAATATTTCGATACTCATCCCAATTAAAAAAGAAGATGATATGTATGTATCTATGTAAGTATGTATCAAACTTATGCATAATAGTATAATCAGGCTATAACGGTCCCACTGCTGTGAACTCCTCTCTTCGAGAGAGAGTGTGTAATCCACCACGCGGGCCCAGTGCGGGTTGGTAGATGTCACATGTCTCTGAATTTTTGTTTCTAGAACATGCCGGTTTCCTCACGATGTTTTCCTTCGCTATTTTGAGAGCAGTGGTGATGAAATTACTAACACAACGTAAAGTACCTGCTTGAGTTCGAGCCCACGACTCCACAACTCGTAAATCGGGGCCGTTACCACTGGGTCACCACTGTTAAAAGTATACTATTAAATAAATTCCTAAGCTTTTTTCCACTAGATTTCTATAGTACCATTTAAATCGAGTAGCTGGTCGTACTTAGTTAAACTCAAATTTGTTTATTTTCCACTTGAAGTTACAACAGAGCTCTTACGACATCGCTTCAAATGTATGTTTATCCATCAATCAATAGCTTAGTTTTTCTTTACAGTAAGGTAAACATAAAATGAGATTTGCGTAATAATATGAATGTATAAGCAGGTTGTACAATCAGTTAACACATTCGAGTTCACCCACTTTCCATAGAGTTCATATGCCATGCATGCCGCCATACATATGCGCCATATATAGTGGACCCTCATTGTTCAAAATTATATACAAAATGACATGATTACTTTGTAGAGTATTCTATTATTTTAATTATTATGAATGTAAGGATTATTTGGATATTATTATTATTTTTATTTCTCAGCTAGTTTGAATGATGGCCTGGCAAATGTCCTTTCTTTGGTATTAATCGTCGAGTTGAGCTCCTTACGTTCTGAGTTGAGCTCCACGATTACTGACAAATGCTTGCACTGACTGGATAGGTCCACTCAAATCTATGTAGTTCTTTCCTCAAAAGACCATTTAAGACACTAATCTACATGGTTCTCATATGGCCTGACTAAAATTATGTCTGGACTTTAAAAGTGACTGCGACCTCTGAGTTTGTTTCGGCCTTTCTTCTCAGAGTAGTCAGATAGGAATCGCCGAACTCGTCTAGCTTATTTTTAATATTTTTGAAAAGTGATTCCGATATCTTATTTACAGAATAAACAATTTTATTTCCTCACCGGTAATACGTTTGCGTTAAAGTGAACCCTTCAACATGACACATGGCACTGAACGTATAGTTAAAGTAACCCATACTTAATGGAAAGGTTTACGACATAATTAATAATACTGACTAGACTATAGCTCCATGACCGATTAGCAATCGTTTTACACAATTTGCTCACCTTTATTGGGTAAGATCCGGCGAACTTTACAAAACACATCACGCCTCAGTCGTGATATTTTTCCCCGAAGGGTTAGGCCAGTGGTCGGCAAACCGCGGCTCGCGAGCCGCATGGGGCTCTTTGGGTTATAGAGTGCGGCTCTGAGCAAATGTCGATGAGTGCGAGCGTTGATACGCGCGGGGGTCAGGGTTTCGGTCACTAAGCAAGAAATCAAGTTATATTCAAAATTCAAACTATATTTCAAAGATTTATTTCCGAAGTATTTTCACCAAAAATTGCTTTTTATCAGCCGATATAATGATGATGATGAAGGCATCCTACTTCTTAGCAAGTAAATTTTTGGAAGCGTTGTGCGATGAAAGTTTAAAGGATTAGAAAAGTGTATTGAGACAGTTTGGACACACAGAAGTGATTGTCTCTCCTAAGAAATCTTAGTCGTTATAATATTGATATTTGGCTTTATTGACTAGTGAGTTTGCCGACCACTGTGTTAGGCGGAGGAGTTCCTATTAGTACACACACATTTAGTTAGCCAGTTATTCAAGTCCCATGTAATAGGGGGCGAGTCTATTGCCATTAATCGAACTCGAACTTTAGCTTACTTATGTCACAGTATAAATAAGTAACAGTATTATATCTTTATAGAAAACGCCGAAACGACGCCCATCGAAATTTCAGTGTATATCAGTACACAACAGTATCGAGCAGCAGTTACGCATCGACGCGGAAGATTTATCTACCGAGCGGCCGTAGGTTATTCAATACATACGATATTGTCAACATTATTGCGTGTATGTTGGCGACAAAAGTATTTCCTGATAAGTCTGCTCGCGTAGTACCATGCTTCACAAAATGTTAATATGATCTGTGTGATTCTTTTCTCATCAGAGGCACTTCTAACGTTGAGTGTACTTAGGTAGAACGGCTGTAACGCGACTGATCCGAGAAAAAAAGCACCTTCAAGAATACAATAGGGCCATAAACGGACGTTACGCCCAGCGGCCGTAGTGCGTCTCCGTCATTATTTCAAGGTAACTGCCGAGATTTAATACTGTTACTTCATTATACCGTGTGTATATCCAGTAAAAATTGTCTTCGTGTCGTCAACTGGCTAAAATTGGCCAATGTCAAATCGTATAGTCATACCACCGAGTGCAATGACAAAGAAAAACTATTTCCAATGTGAATGTGTGATGAGTAATTCAATAGGTATGCTAAATAAAAGTTAGCACATTTATATCTGGGAACAATTTGCCCATATTATCAATGCCATTCAAGCTAGTCACTGCATAGTACCTGTCTGATACCTACTGCATAATTATATCCATTCATGCCATAGCAACGACCAAAATTCACATCAAATAAATAAACGCATGATGTGGTCACCTGTAAGAAACTAGTACACTAGTCTATAAGTCTATTGGATGTATCTCATATCTTTGTATCGGTGTATTCAATTGTTGGTGAGTCAAATAAATAAATAAGCCATTCACATAAAAACAATCATACTTTTCATGTATTTTCCTGCAATCTGTGGAGTGGGAAATCTGTATGAGGGGTTTTGTGGAAAGGGGCAGAATTCTATTAAAGGAAGCCGGAGAAGCGCGCGCTATTTGATTTGACCAATGAGCGCGCGCGGTGCTAGAGTTGGCTGTCAGAAACGACCTTGACGAAACCCCCGCCCCTTTAATGTTGCTTATTACCAAGGTGAGATGTCAGATGTTACACATCATATGCGACTACTACAAGGGACGCTCGTTAAAAAAAAATACCCTACATTGTCCCACTGCTGGGCAAAGACTCCCCCAAATCCTTCCAGGTATCCTTTTCCAGAACCACCTGGATTCAACCCTTGCGGTACGTTACAATCATTATTACGACAGTAATTATGATTCATAATTATGTGAGCAACTGAGTACTGATTGAATCGAATTTGCTCATTTGAAAGCTTTGGGCGTGAATTGCAATTTGAACTTTGAAGTAGTTAGAACTGTTTTGTGGTGTTTAATTCAGTTTACCTTTAAAGTAATTATAATGTAAGCTCACGTTTTAGTAGGTACCTATATACCTACTTAATTTTATTTCGCTTGGAATTTAAGAGGAAATGGAAAGGGTAACTGGCGCAAAAGTTACGGAGAAAACATATGAAAGGCCAGCCAGACTATCATGGGCCGTATGGCCGTATACCTGAAAACTTTACAATTACAATTTACAAATTTGTAAATCTTACAAGTACCACAAAACTCTAAGCTAATTGTTACGGAAAACCCTTACAAATCATACGTAAATTATAGAGACAAGTCAACAATATGTAACTCGTAATTTCTGTGTTATGCAATTTTTTCTACAACAATTTTGTGGAATTGTAGACTTGTATAGTTCTACGGTATATGGCCCAGAGCTATTGCGACCCACCACTGACTAGCTCTTTGGTCACCAACCGAATAATCAAAATATTACAACTATAGGAATTAGCTCCGTGTCTAAAAACACCTAAAAAAATATAAGGTAAGGTAACTCACCAATAACACACAAGGACACATTCTGCAACAAATTCCCGGACCTGCACTGGTATACTCCAGAGTCCTGCACCGTAGCCCTGGTGATGGTCAGCACCAACGCCGGGGCTCGTCCTCTCATGGACTGCACGAAATGTTCCTGAGAGAATATCCGACTGCCCGGGATGCGCTTGACCACGTGACCGTTTGGATCCAGCCATTCCACCTAAAAAGAGATCAATTAAGAAGCTGTTGTCCTGTAAAGCCTTGTTTATGTAAGGGTACAATCACCCTGCGAAAACCATGATGACTCAGTCAGTGCCGGAATGAATATTGAACTTTTAAACGTTTTATAGTAATTTTGTTTTGCCGATATTTTCCCACTGCTGGGCAAAGGCCTCCCTGCTCTCTTTCCACCTCTCTTTGTTTATTTAGTAACCTTTTTAACTAAGCGGAACAAGTTACTAAATATATCAACGACTATTCTATTTTTTTTTAAATTGTGCAGTAGACGACAGCTAAGAAAAGCTTTTGGAACTTCTAGTTTCACTACATAAAGTTTTTTTTTTTCTATAAAATAATAAATAAAGTTTTACTTGGAACAACTTAAGTTTACAAACGGAACACGAAGATAGCCACAAAAGTAAAATACTGTGGCACCGCTATCAACGCCCAACCCAAACAAATAAATAGACGGAGACATTGTTCCAGACTTCCCAAAGAAAGTTAATTAATAAATTAAATTAATAAATTACAAAATTTAACAAAAGGAATAAAAAGAGAACATACTCTATGTGCAGGTTACTATGTAGTATAAGTGTTAAGTGGGGGTGGGGTGAAGTGTGTACATATGTGTGTTTATGTGAGTGGGGGCGTGTGTGGGTGTGTGTGTGTTTACCGTGTTTACGATATGGCTATGCTATGGCTCGATACAAATCACATAACTGTAGGTATCACGACTTCTACCGTCTACCTTCTACCGACTGTTACCTGAAAGGTGTGCTTTGAAAAAAAAAAAAAAATTGCAGACCATGGGTAGAACGCCAATTAACACAACAGTTTATCTAACTCCATATATCTGCAGTAGACTTTTACGAGCTGATTATTATGCTAATGATGGAATTTTACAAGTCTGTTATTAATGAAAATGTTGCAATTATTATTAACACAATATGTACTCGAATGTATCTGGTGGAACTTCGTTTTATATGAGTTAACAGATATAAAATGTATGTAAAGAAACACATAGCTTACTATGCCTCTAAAAGGGGTAGAGGTATAGAGGTATGAGTAAAAGGTCGTAAAATTCGCTCATTCTCTATAGAAGAAGGAGGATCCTCCGACCTAGGGGTCTCGTGTCGACAATAGATATCGGGAAGTTATACAGGATGGCAGGGACATAGACGCGAAAACTTTCAGAGGAGAAATATCAGGTCGGTTAAAAAAAAAAAATGTGCTGTTTCATAGAAAAGTGCAATACCTACGCGGTCAAAATGTATGGAAAAACAGTTTTTTTTTAAATAACCGACGATATATTTCAACGCAGGCGATCCATAATCATGTACTGAATCCATGGAAAAAGTTTTCGCATCAATGTCCCTGCCACCCTGTAGAACTTTTCGACATCAATCGTCGACACGAGACCCCTAGGTCGGAGGATCCTCCCTTTTCTATAGAGAATGAGCGAATTTTAAAACCTGTTTCTTAGACCTCTACCCCTTTTAGAGGCATAGTAAGCTGTGTGTTTCTTAACATACGTTTGATATCTGTTAACTCATATACAACGAAGTTCCACCAGACACATTTGAGTACATATTGCGTTAATGATAAATGCATCATTTTCATTAATAACAGGCTTGTAAAATTCCATCATTAGCATAATAATCAGCTCGTAAAAGTATACTACAGATATATGGACTTAGATAAACTGTTGTGTTAATTGTGTTGATCGCGCAGTAAACTTTGCTTGCGCGATACAGGATATGTGACGTCAGATCTTTGATGCGTAGTTCGCATGTGGCGTTGCAGATGCCGCCATAAAGGTATATTACATCCACATTTCACCAGTTATGTATAAGTCCATTTTGCTATTCCTCATCATTATCACCACAGCCTGTGCCTATTCATGCACTCCTGGGCATAGGCCTTTCTGCCATACTTTGGTTTTTGTCCTGGGCAAAAATCTTAGAACTAGCTATACTTTACCTGACTCAGGGATCGCACCCTCAGCTATCACGCCAACCACTACGCCAACGAGGCACTCAAGTATGCAAATTTTCTTAATATTTGCGCGTTTAAAACTATTTTTAAGTATAAGTACGGTCAGCAAAAAAAGTCTATTAGCACTGCTACTTTTACATATCATCTAAATAGACACACAATTATTCGTTAACCTGCTTTTTAGCATTTCATTAAAATAGTAGAGTTATGATTCTTTAAAATTAACTTTTGTTCCGATTTTGAATAAGTATTTTTCTCAATAATTAAGATTTAGAAAATGAAATTTTGAATCGACTTTTATTGTTGACTATGCCTTAATCTCCTTCTTTTCGTGTGGTTCGGGTTAATAACTAATCTGGAGTCAAAGATTTAAAGCCGCCGACTTAGCCGGTTTCCTCACGATGTTTTTCTTTGCCGTTTTTGAAGCAAGTGATAATTACACAATACGCACATGAATCCAAAAAGTCAGAAATGAGTGCCTTGGGTTCGGACTGGAGACCTATGACTTGGCAGTCCGACGGTTACACCAGTAGGCTATCAATGACCTTAATCAACGACCTTTAAAACTCACCTTTTGATTCCTATTGGACGCTTTACAGCTTATGGTTTTGTGACCCCCAACTTTCAGAAATTCGTCGTCGCCATAAGTGACAGGTTCCACTGACAGAGTGTTTTCCACTGGTTTTAGCCCGTACACTAAAAAAACATTCAATTAATTATATTACTTCAAGCTTTTTGTAAGACGGAATGATTGAATGACCTAACAGTATTACAAAAACCTTATTAAAAACATAAAAGGAAAAACAGATGAATAGACATTCTCGTTTTTTTTCACTAATTACGATGATGTCCTTCTCAAAGACTGAGTGGGTCCTCATTAAAGGTCCGACATAAATCTAAAAAACAAAAATCTGTTTTTACAGTAACTTTAAGAATGATTTTTTATTAAAAAATGAATTATGTATGGGGCTCATACGATACCTGTCCTGTAGAACATGTACACTATAACGATCACATAAAATAACCACTTCATTTCAAACGATTTCGGAATTCAAATTCAAAAAACGAACACAAATGTCACGTTTATTTTTTAAATCTTAAATTTTAACTTTCGCACATCACTCGTGAGTCCTATATTTTTTTTCGTGATAGCAGTGGCGCGACCTGAATGAAAGTGCGGCGCTCATGAAGCAGCATACGCACCAATTAATTAATAGGAACAATTAATTTATTTTAATTACCATCATTGTGTACAATGTCATCAGTCAGGAAGTAACACTTATGTAGTTACCATGGAAAATTAAAAAGGTCACAATACTATGTCAAATATTAATACTTATTACATATGTAGGCAAAATTATTATTCTCACCAAATTATCGTAGCCAGGTCGCTACGATAATTTAGTGAGTATAATTATTTTGTACTGACGCTACATGGACGCGACGGTATTTACTTGGAAAGATTTTTTTCTTAGTATTTTAGGAACCTTCTTTTTTCTTTGTTTTTTTTTTCTTGGGAAGAAAACGTGAATTTATGTATGATTTTGGTAAGTACTGTTCTTTAAATGTGTAATTGAGACAATAAAACATCGCGATTTCAAAATTAATCGTAGCCAAGTAAAAAATTAATCAATGAACGTATGTAATAGGTAAGTTTTACATAAAAAATCACATGAACAAGGCATAATTAATAGGGTATGTATAAGATAAATTGAATTTAGCAAATGGAAATAATTACGGACATTATTTGTGTGTAAGTACATTTGAATTTTATTTATCTTTTTTATAGATTATTTTCTATTTTGTGAATGTGAGAACGCTGTAGGCTTAGTGGACTGTAGATCTGTTGACCATTTTCTTTCTTGTTAACTACCTGGTACTTATTGAAAGACCTACACTGTCCTCCCATACCTAGTAACACTATTATTTGAAAGTATTGTAAAAGCCAATTATTTTTAAAAGAGTTACGTGGAGTTTCTTGCTGGCTCTTAACGAAACGAAAAACTTAAACGAATAAATGGAACCGTGCACCTAGCACGGTTCCATTTATTCGTTTAAGTTTTCTGCAGCTTCTGACGTTTCATAAGTGCCCATGTAGTTATATGTGAAATAAAATAATTTGAATTATGGAATTTTTTATTGCAATTTAAATTTAATTTGAACTTCGCACAACGCGTACCCGGATGCAGGGTTTTATCAATTGAAGGCAATAAGAGAGAATATCAATGTAAAACATATTTACAAATAAGGAAATCATTTTCATGTACACAACGACGTAATTTTTATTCGTATGGAGACGGTACTTTTTGCCTTTGGTAAGACTTATCACTGCTTAGAGAAGTTAACTAAAGTTAATGAGGCATTGCACGTGCAACCTGTGGAGCAATTACACCAAAAAACCCTGCAATGCTCTACGCGTCCAGTATAACAACGCGTTCAGGGGTTTGCAGTGCCTCCGGCATATTCGTCAACCACAGCACGGACGGCTTCCAGGCGGTGCTTCGCTGGCTCTGCCTACTGCAGTGCCCGATGCGGACCACACCGACGACGACGACGATGCTCCGGAGGTGACTGAGGTAGAGATGAGAGCGGCGGTACGCAAGCTAAATGCGAAAAATACCGCCCCAGGACCTGACGGCATACCTGGAAAAGCCTGGGTCCTGGCCTTGGGGACTCTCGGGCCTCGACTAAGAGGGCTCCTAAGCGCATGCATGGAGAGGGGCCAGTTCCCACTTCGTTGGAAGACGGGGAAACTGGTCCTCATCAGGAAGCCGGGGCGCCCAGCGGACTCTCCGTCCGCCTATCGGCCCATTGTGCTGCTCGACGAGGTGGGCAAGCTCTTTGAAAGAGTAATTGCAGACCGCCTTGTCGGGCAGCTGGTGTGGGTGGGGCCGGATCTGGCGGAGAGCCAGTATGGTTTCCGCAGGGGGCGCTCTACGGTGGATGCCATCATGCGCGTGCGGGCCCTCTCGACTGGGGATGCTGTGGCCCGGGGTGGGGTCGTCTTGGCGGTGTCTCTAGACATCGCCAATGCCTTCAACACCCTGCCCTGGAGTTGCATCAGGGAGGCACTCCGGTATCACCGGATGCCGACCTACCTCTGTCGTGTGGTCGAGGCCTATTTGACGGACAGGGCCGTCATCTACCCCGGTCACCAAGGAGAGTGGAACCGGCGAGAGATGTCGTGCGGTCCTGGGGCCGCATCTGTGGGACATCGGATACGACTGGGTGCTGCGCGCCGACCTCCCTAGCGGCGTCAGCGTCGTTTGTTACGCTGACGACACGTTGGTCCTGGCGCAGGGGAGGTCGTACCAGGCGGCGGCCGACTTAGCGACACGCGGAGTTGCGATAATCGTCGACAGGATCCGGCAGTTGGGACTTGAGGTGGCCCTGCACTAGTCCCAGGCCATGGGTTTTCATGGTCCTCGGAATGCGCCACCGTCGAGTTCCCAGGTAATGGCGGGAGGGGTTCACATCGGTTTCGAGTCGACGATGAAGTATCTGGGACTCGTCCTCGACAGCCGGTGGAACTTCGTGGAGCATTTCCGACGTCTGGCTCCCAGACTGGAGCGGGCCGGGGCTGCTTTGAAGCGGCTCCTGCCCAATCTAGGGGGTCCAAACGCCTCCTGCCGGAGGCTCTACGCGGGGGTCGTGCGGTCCATGGCCCTCTACGGGGCGCCGGTGTGGGCGCGTTCATTGAGGCTGCGGCTAGCCCGCCAGTTGATCGCGTCCCAGAGGGTCATGGCCATCCGGCTGGCCCGAGGATACCGCACGGTCTCCTGTGAGGCTGCGAGCCTCCTTGCCGGATTACCGCCATGGGATCTGGAGGCAAAGGTCCTCGCGCACATCTGGGAGTGGCGCGAGGAGGCGAAACGCCGGGGCTTAACTCCGCTGCCGCGAGAAATCACGGCACAGCGGAGAGAGCTCCGGCGGGATCTCATGGCGTCATGGAGAGTGCGATTGTCGCAACCCAGTGCTGGGCACGCCACAATTGCGGCGATAAGTCCCCTCTTTGAGGAGTGGCTAGAGAGGCGCCACGGCGTCCTCACCTTCCGCCTGACGCAGGTCCTCACCGGACATGGCTGTTTCGGGAGGTTCCTGTTCAGGATAAGGCGGGAGGAAACGCCCGGGTGTCACCATTGTGTGGATCGCCCGGAGGACACGGTGGAGCATACGGTGGAGGTCTGCCCGGCTTGGGCGGAGCATCGCCGTGTCCTCGTGGAAGCGATCGGTGGCGGTGATCTCTCGCGTCCGGCCCTGATTAGGGCCATGGTAGGGAGCGAGAGGAAATGGGAGGCCGTCACCTCCTTCTGCGAAGCAGTAATGCTCGCGAAGGAGGAGGCGGAACGCGTGAGGGAGAGGCAAATTTAGCGCCCTCACGCCCCAAAACCGCCGCAGGAGGAGACGCCCTGGGCGTCGGGAATCGCAGGCCGATTTCCGGCCACCGTAGGCGCGGGCTTGCGGACGGTGAGCAATGGGTAGCTCGCCGTCCGATAAGGACCAGGCCCGGGTCGACGGCGCGTTGTGTTCCACGCGCGCCTCAAAGAGATGTCAGCAGAATTGACAGGGTCCGCTAGGGCCGATGCCTGCCGGGGGTGCGAAGAAAACCGAAAGGGAGATCGTGGCCCCCGGCAACAGGGCAACCGAAGGAACACGGGTGGGTTTTAGTCAATAAGAGTCTGACACGCCCTCCCGCTCCGCCCAGAGCGGGAGAAGTTATTTGATGATTTCCCACCCAAAAAAAAAAGGCGGTGCTTCGCAAAAGAACGGCCTCCCTGTGGTCTTGGGTAAAGAGTAGCACCAACTCGCTTCTGAGCGTGGTGTGGGACAAAGTGGACAGCCAAATCCTGAGGCGTTGGTTGGTCATGTATGTCCAAAATAATAAGTATTTTATATTTTACTAACATAGCTATAAGTATCACCTTCTAACATAATATGGACTTGTATAAATAAATACTGTACTGAAATAAATATTTTCATTTTTTCATTAGCTAATTATTGTGTAAGGGGGCCAGTACTAGTCAGTACATATGGACAGGTGGCGAAATAGTCAGTGCAACGTTCATAGAATCAATCAATCAACTCAGCCCATCGCAGTTCACTGCTGGACATTGGCTTTCCCCAAGCACAGCTCCTTCAACCGGGTTGCATTAGTAATGAATATAACAGTCGAAGCCTGCAATTACCAGCAGCATATGCTTGAGCGTCAATCAACTCAGCCTATTGCAGTCCACTGCTGGACAAAGGCCTCTCCCAGACTGCGCCACAACACCCTGTCCTCCGTCTACCGCATCCAGTCTGTCCCAGCCACTTTCTTAAGGTCTGCGGTCCATCTGCTGGGGGGCGTCCCACGCTACGCTTGCTGACACGCGGTCTCCACTCTAGAACTCGTCTGCTTCATCGAGCATCGGTTCTTCGACAAACATGGCCAGCCCACTTCCACTTCAGTTTGCTTTCTCTGCAAGCTATGTCGGTAACTCCGGTTATTTTCCGGATAATTTCACTTCTGCTTTTATCCTTCAAAGAAACTCCGCACATAACCCGCTCCATAGCTTCCTCCCAATAAGTAAACACAATCTAAAGCCCGGGTTACACGAGGCTAGTTTTTGAAGCTAGCATTGCAAGCAAGTTTTTTTTAATTAGGCTATATTGTGTCCCACTGCTGGGCAAAAACCTCCCCTTTTTCCTTCCCGGTTTTGTGCGATTTCTCTGCCATGGTTTGGAAGTTTATAGGGGGATTTGAACTATAGTCCAGCACGCTAGTCCAATGCGGGTTGGTAAACGTTACGCCAAAGCCTCGTTCGTTGAACAGCAGGGTGCACTGCGGGCAGGTGAAATTGGCTTGGGTCTTTTTAAGATGTTAATAGAATAGAATAGAATATTTATTTGCGTAAAACATGGTATACAGGGGTGTTAAATATGAATTGAGGCACAAGCATGTTTAGCTAGGATAAAACATAGCATGCAAAAATCTTAAAGACAAGCAACAACAATCGTTCAACATTTTTTATCTATAAATTCTTTTAAACTATAAAAACTACACTCGAGTAACCACTTATGAAATTTAATTTTAAATAATTTTGTATTTAAAGCTTTGAAATGCCTTGGTATTTTATTATAAATGCACACACACATTGCCAAGCAGTTACTATTGTATTTAGACAGTCTAGGCAAATAGGACCCTTACACCTTGGGGTGTCTCGTCCTTGGGGACGAGAAGAAGAAAGTAATGAGAGCTATTTACACGATGCTAAGACATTCTAAGCCAGTAGCATTGCAATGACTTAGTCCGTAGCGTAAAATTATCCGATTAGATACTTAATAGCTTTACCAGTCACACGAGGCTAGTACAAAACCTAGGATAGTAAAATGAGTGGTGGAGGGCGCTACTCATTCAGAAATAGAACCTTATCCCATTAAACTATGACAGTAGCTTACTATCATTCATACTAAGTACCTTACTATCCTAAAAATGGGGATAGTGCTGTATACACGAGGCCAGAGTAACTAGCTCGCTAGCTTACTAGCACAATCTTGATATCCTAGCTTGAAAAACTAGCTTCGTGTAACCCGGGCATAAGCAATCGATAAAATGATGCAGTCAACAACACGTACGTAATATCGAAAAAACGCATAACTGTACACTGTAAGGACTATTCTTGCTTGCAGTGGTCGGCCGCTATAGTAGCGCTTACCTACAAAAACATAAGGGTCATGCACACGGGATTTTGTTTTCAAATTGGTTATATAGATATGCGTTACCCCGATGGTACAAAATAAAGGTTTTGTTAATATTATATTACTATTGGAATGTCTGTGGAATTATGAAAACACACTTAGGTATTGCTACGAAACGCCTTTATTTCGTAGCAATACCTAAGTGTGTTTTCATAGTTCCACAGACGTGCCACAATAATACCATCTGGTTATATCAACCATCGTACTTATGTGAGAAACCACATGGTATGTTGGACTAGAACAGAGATTCCCAACCAGTGGGGCGCATAGAGTGACCAACGCGGCGCGCGGCGGCTCTAATAAATAAAAAATAGATTTATTAAATTTTATGTTATTGGTAGGTATTAGAAAAAGTTAAGACTTATTTCCAAAAGCCAAACGTTTCATTATACTCACTTAGATGCTGTAAAATGAGGTTCAGTTTTTTTTTTTTTTGCATAAGTCAACAAAATATTTTTTCTATTTCTGTTTAACTTATCCAATGAGGTGCAAACCTTTTCGACCTCACTTTCGCTCGCTTTACATTCTTATGCTTTTCTGCTTATGTTGACAAAGTAACTCAAGGGCGTAGTGATTTTAAATGAAAAAAGGTTGGGAACCCCTGGACTAGAACAATCCATGCGCTCGCGCAGGTTAACGACTCGGTGTCATCATAAATGTGACACACTTTAGTTAGCAATGTGCTAAATAGCATCAGTATTTCACTTCGCTAATTTTGCAATACTGAAATGTTTTCGGAGATCAATATTATCATATATGCATGCTAGAGAATCACAGAATCATGTTCGATAAAAAACTGTTCTAGTTTTAATTTTGCGTCATGCATAGGTACAGTAGGCCGCACATCAGAGGAAGCAAAACCATTATAAGGCTACCTGTCCACTGGAGCGGAGAAGAGAGGAGAGGAGCGGAGCTATGCCAATATTATTATTATATTATTATAATACTAATAATCAATACTAATATTATAAAGAGATAAAATGTATTTGTTTGTTTGTTTATAAGTAGGGGGTAATCTCCGTAACTACTATTTACCGGGATAGCCCAATGCTTGAGGAAGGCTCGCGAACAAAGTTGCGGGCTGAAGTTAGTTGGTTAATATTGGCATAGCTCCGTTCCTATGCTCCAGTGGACAGGCAGCCTAAGCTAAGTTAATTTCTCATTGGGCAGTATACAACATTTTTTTAGGGTTCCGTACGTCCGAATGAAAAAATGGAACCCATATAGGATCACTCATGTGTCGGTCTGTATGTCTGTCTGTCTGTCTGTCTTTCTGTCCATCTGGCACAGCCAATTTGCTCCGAATCTAATGGACCGATAAAGTTTGGCACCCGAATGAATTTCTTTGATGCAAACACGAACATGTAACGTAAATAAATGAATTTAGAATATGGGGCTTACTTTTCAAGGGCAATTTCTTTATTTTTTTAAGTTTTGCAATCTGTACCGTGGGACATATCAAATGAAAGGGTCTGTGAGGATCTCAAACATATTTTTTTATGTAATAAATAGTTTTTAAGTTATTTAAGAAAATATATGAAATTTGACTATCTTCCGAAACTACTGAGCCTAAAATTTTGATAAAAATACAGAAAAAAGTTCTATACTTTATAGATTACAGAAAAACCCATAAAAAGTCTATGGTTATAAAATAACACGGCAAAACTCTCAATACTGTGCGTACAAACTTACATTTGCAGTTGGAATGTATCGGAGAACATGTGTTTTAACTACAATGTTAAGTTTGTTCTTAGGAAAAATTCATCCCAACGACGGAACCCTTCATTTGTGCATGGTCCGACACACTCTTGGCCGGTTTTTTTACGCAAATGTCCAATCATTTCAGTAACGTTACACTACAGTGTCTGGATGGCCTGTTTTAATCTCCCACACGCCCCCCTCTGACTTACGTTATAACATTGAATAGATAGAAAATAGTTTTGAACTCAATTGAACAACCAGTCTAATTATTTACACGTTTAAGTGCAATTAATCATTTGTGATTTTTTGCTCCACTGACCTTGTAACAAAATTGCTGTCAAATAAGTAAAAATATAACAATATTTATAATGACATCATATGTTATAGCCATGAGCCAAATAGTGATAGTCTAAAAACAGGACCAATTCACTATCGTTTGTTTAATTTTAATACGACTTATCCAACTTTAAAAACAAAATGATTCACGTCGTCGTCACCAGTCACGCGTTTTATCAAAATTATCAAACGTTTTCAATGATCTTCGACATTCCCTGAATAACAATGTAGTGTCGTGACGTAGGTACAGTTGATAAAAGAGGTTGGTATATGGGCTTGCTAACAAAGTATCTATTTTTAAGTTTTTAGCTGCCTGTGCGCACACCCAGTTAAAAACGCCAAAAAAAATGGTTGATTAGGCAGACGTTAATCATTACTTTACTTTATGCAACGTTTATAAATAAAATCAAAATCATTGCGCAAGACGGTCACAATTTTTTTTTTTTTGCAATATTACGCACGCAATGACACTGAACATTGGCTGCGTAGTGTTACGATTTTTTTGTTGACTGTACCTACTAACCAAATCTTACCAAAGACATAGTGTTGGTAGAATAATAATGACCTAGCTTGCCCCCAGTTTGTGACGTCACTTAGGAAATTGGTATCTACGTCTTATAAATAGAATATCTATTTTTTTACCTACTTCACGAACTTTAGACAGGTCTTTAAAAGTCAGATAAGCAGTCGCTTCATGTAATATACGGCGGCTTTCACATTAGGACGTTAGCAACGCGATAGTAGCGCGGCAGTAGCAGATGCCTTCACATTATAAGAACAGCCGCGCGACAGCACAGCGGCGGCCGCGCCGCAGTTTAGACCAGTGTGGCACACTTCATTTCAAAAATGGACTATACCTAATCGTGTGCGCTCGCTGTTGTGACAGGTAATAATAATAACTTGGTTTACTTGTATAGTAATAATTGTATTTCAACATTCATTTTTTTTTTCTTCAATTAATAGCCGATTGAGCGAGCGTGGCAGCCGCGCCGGCCGCGCGCTTCTCTTTATGATATGAAATTCTGACTGCGCGACGGTCGCGCGTCTGTCGCGCGCCTGTCGTGCTGCTAAAGTCGCCTTAATGTGAAAGCGGTCTAAAGGTATTCAGCTGTATCCGGTTAGACTGTAAGCGAATCCCAACGTAGTTACGAAAAGGCTATGCAGATGATAATGATGATTTTATCTTTAGAAATTGTTCTATTTCTATTGAAGAGGCTGACAAAACTAAAGTGCGATCACCGTCGGACTGCATAGAAAATAATGAGAAGCGCGATAAAACAACGCTAGTAATTTATTGCAAAATATGAAACAATTATCTCATTGAACTAAAAAATTAAAACACTTAACGTTAATATGTTGCTTGTAGAATAATCTGATAAAAAATTTAGAATGATAGCATGTATACAGGGTGGTAGGCAGACGGTTGAACATACAAAAATGGCGGATCTGTGCCTTCTGCTACGTGTTTAGGCCTAATAACAAGACCAAGGCCACATTCATTTTAAAAAAATCGTCCTTACTCAAACTTCAATCGTTAATAATTTCATTGAAAAATAACAACACCGGCAACATTTTCTTTTTTAATCATCTATAATAACATTAATAACTTTTAACTATAATTTTAGAAAATTAAATACGAGCCCATATACTACAAACAAATTAAAAATAAATACCGAAAGTCCGACTTTGAACTGCGTTAAAAAAAAAGCGTAATAGTGCAGTTCTAATTTTAGGAAAACATTTAATTTAACCCGTTCTAAGGGTATTTGTACTACCTGAAAAGGATGTCATTAATATTGCTGAATAATTGTACAAAATGTATTATTATTGACATTGAATTTTGACATAACTATAATTTCTCTATTTAATTGTGCCAATATAAAAGAAAATAATTAAGTAATAATAATTTTAATGCATGCTAATTTAGAATGATAAGGGCAGGAGAATGATAATTGCAATGCTTGTAAAAGGCTGCTAAGTCATAAGTACTAACATAACATAACACCAACATTGTACACTTAGTTCGCAACAAACGTTTTTGACTTTGACTTTATGCACAATTTCTTTAAAAAAAACTAGAATAAATCGTCAATTATAACTGCCAGGGCCTTTTCTCACGGAACTCTATATTTGCGAAAAGTGAAATTAATTACTTACAAGCAAAATTTTTTTTTACGTGTTAAATTCTGCAAATAATCTAAACATTTTTTTTTTAATTGCCAGTTATGTTATAAATTTCCAAATGAAATTATTGACGTTTGAAATTTGAGTAACGATGAATTTCGAATAAAAACTCATTTAAAAATGTCCGTGTGGCTTGGGTCTTTCTATTGGACCTAAGCACGTAGCAGACGACCCCACGGATCCACCGTTTTCGTATGTTTAATCGTCTGCCGAACACCCTGTATATTAATATGGTTTTTAATCGTTATTTTTTTTTGTTTTTTGTGTTATCTTCATGATTTTTTTTATCACGCGTATCATATTAGTTGTATTATGTTTTAAAACACTATATAACTAGCATTTTTCCTAAAGAATATCATATTTTTTTCTGATTTTATTTACTGCAGTGGATCGTATACTTTTAGGCATTATAAAACTTAAGATAGAAAAATTATAATACAGAAATATGCGACTATTAACATTAAACCCTCACTTAAAAAGAAATCACTGAAAAAAGTTGATTATTATTTTCAAATTTAAATTAGGTACACACGGCTACACATCAAGCTATCCATTTCCGGTATAAGCTAACCTCGCATTATACAGAAATCCTATACAATGCGAGATCAGCATAAACTGGAAATGTATAGCTTGATATGTAGCCGTGTGTACCTACTGATATCTTCCATAGTTCCATACCACACGCATAATCAGTATTGCCAATGCGTTTCAATGTTAATTCAGTGATGCAATCGGGATAAGCCTAAACCAGTTCAAAGCTCTTCAAAACAAAGTGACATTGAATCTCTTTTAAACAGGGCCAATAACCCGAAATACTTGAAATTGAAAACAAACACGATTTCTTACCGTGTTTATATAATTTCTAAATCCTCAGATAACTTGCATCAGAAATTGTTTGCACTAGGTACTAGACCAGATTGTAAAAAAAATAAAAATAGCCTTAAACAAGTTCTTCATCATCTGCCTAGCCTTCTCCCAACTATGTATGTTCGGGTCGGCTTCCAGTCTAACCGGATGCAGCTGAATACCAGTATTTTACATGGAGCGACTGCCTATCTGACCTCCACAACTTAGTTACTAGGTAACACGATACCCCTTAGTTAGACTGGTTGTCAGACTTTTTGACTTCTAACTACCCGTAACGACTGTCAAAGATCAACAAATGACAGCCCGGACCAACGGCTTAACGTACTTTCCGAGGCACGGAGGGGTCTTGGTATGTAAAGATGGTCGCCCATCCACTGACCAACCGCGGTAAGCGTAGCGTAACCTGATCGATCGACCCGTGCGACTGTTATTACTTAGCCACAAGTCCCTCAAAACAAGTTCTTAAAAAGTACTAATAACATTTAATAATATTATGTCTTCTGGTTGTTAGCCCTACATCACACTATCAGTCTCCAGGTCAGGCTGTCTTGTCTCCTCTAGACTATTTCCCTCCACTTATTCTTGTCCAAAGTTGTTCGTCTCCAACGTTTTGACAGATCATCCTCCCACCTTTCTACCAGTCTTCCTCTACGTGTTTTTCTATTCCTCGGGTAACATTCTGTCCATTCTATTCCATTCATTCAGGCTAGATTGTACTATAATTTTATTGAATAATTTCACCAAAAACTCAAGCATCGACAGAAATACTCCGAATATTCGCGTTCCCCACTGAAATTGAACCATCTCCTGAATTATGTATCACGTACT
This sequence comes from Omphaloscelis lunosa, assembly GCA_916610215.1. Taxonomy (NCBI): domain Eukaryota; kingdom Metazoa; phylum Arthropoda; class Insecta; order Lepidoptera; family Noctuidae; genus Omphaloscelis; species Omphaloscelis lunosa. Next base: position 9,711,101 of record OU744247.1, read on the forward strand.
TGACCTTTGGTACGCTTACGTCACCTTTGTGGTGGTATGGTGACAAATAGCCCGAAATAAACATTTGTATAATTATATCACTGTAATTTTCAAGGTATTGCACCACAATTTCAGCCACATTTTATTATAAATTTCTTCAGTGATTTACCATTCTTTGATTAAATTATAGTGGAATTGTTATTTCAAAGTCCCTAGCACGAACGCGCGAAGTGAATGTAATGTAAATTCGAACGATTTTAAAATCTAAAATACTACTAATAGCATTTTGGTGTTTATGCGGCAAGCACAATAAGTATCACCCACAGATATGATAAAACGAAATAAATATTATGTGCAAAACTATTATTTTCAAATTTAAAATCGTACTAGGCTCACAGTATTTCTTGTTTGTTGTTTTTCTAAGTTTTAATATTGTACCCACAGTCATATAGCACGGATGATTTCATATCATGTGAACATCCAGTGATTGGAATAATACCAACACGAGATTATAACTTATAAGACGGGATAACGGGAACTGATTCAAACATCGTTATCTAAAACTGTGAACGTAATCTATGCATCCATACTTATACTTATAGTAATATAAAGATGGTAAAATTTGTTTGTTTGTTTGTAAGTTTGTATGTAGGGGGTAATCTCCGGAACTACCAGTTGGATTTGAAATATTCTTTTTGCATTGGATAGCCCAATTCTTGAGGAAGGTTATAGGCTCGCGGAAGAAGTCGCGGGCAGAAGCTAGTACACAATATACAGATTATAAAATAAAGTCACTTTTCATGTCTGTATGTGAGAGTGCGTTATTCTTATAAACCTTACAATGGATGTTGATGTAGTTTTCAACATCATTTAGAAATTTATTCGAGGATAAAAATAGATTCCTTATGCCCAGCGGTATCCGAAAATACCTATGTATGTTCCGCAATTCTTCATAGTTTTCGAGTTCCAATTAATTTATAAAAATTTCTTGATAATTTTATGGGAACCGCTTTAAAAAAAATATCGTTATTTTATACTGCTTTTTCAATATATTTTTTTCTACTTTCATTGTTATGGAATATTCTTTCAGACCTAAAATAATGACATCTATTTGGACCACACTGTATTCCCATGCCAATTTCGGCTATGGTGACTATTCCTGTTTTTGACGGCTATCGGTTACGAGCGAGCGCTCATTTAGGCTAATGTAGCCTATCTTGGCAGTGAAAGTACGTGCACCTTACGGACACGTCAGAGTACCATTTTGGTAATGGTATTGTATGATGGAAAGACTTAATAAGTCATGTCGTATATTCGATGAGTTATTAATTAAGTGTATACTTGAAACATTAATATTTAACGTAGATATAGCACAGAAACCTCGATGTTTTGACACAACAGTAGATCACACCCTTTAGCCGTGTACGCACGAACGAACAAAACATAGCGAACATGAATATCGAACACGGAACATTTGGTTCATACATGCGTACGTAAATTAGCAAAGAGAACACAAACATCATACAAACACAGTTCGCGCTCAACCGCCCCGCTCTCTTTAGTAGCCATGGTTTCAAAATTGAATCGCCACGAACATTTTTGACGAACACAGTGTTTGATATTCGTGAGTGGTACGCACATGCGAACAAAGTGTTCGATGTTCGTGTTCGCCGTGATTTTATTCGTTCGTATACGGCTGTACGAAGCAGAAGCGGGTTCCTAGTAGTCTATAATTCCCCGATCACATGAGCTTGACCTTTAACTATACACATCAAAAGTGTCTAGGGATCAAGCATTTTTATGCGGATTTCTTGAGATTGAGATGTGGCTTTGTAATAAATTTATGATTATATAAATTTATATGGATCCTTTTTGGTGCATTTCATAATTTGAAACAGGAACTGTTAATCAAATTCGAGTAAAAGATGAAAATCAGCTGTCAATATTTTCCCTATAAAAACATACAACGCATTGAAGACATTATTAGTGCTACTGTTTCCCTACTACTGATTAAAACCAACGTTATTATGGAGCGGCGACGTCATTTAAGCAGGGAAGAAATGCTCAGAGCCGTGGGAATGATAGAAGCTGGTTCCCGGCAACGTACTGTGGCTTTAGCTCTGAATACAAGTCAGAGTGTTGTCAGAGTGTTATCAGTCGACTTTAGACACGTTACCGAAGCACTGGTACCGTGGCTGAGCGCCATGGAGGACGGTATCGCTGCACCACACGGAGACAAGACCGATACATTCAAATCTTAACTCGAAGAGCTCCAACAATAACCGCCATGATGTTAGCCGTGAGGCTTCATCACTCTTCAGGGAACTTAATTAGCGACCAAACAGTCAGAAACCGCTTGCATGAAGTGAACCTTCATTCCCGAAGACCGCTACGGGTACCACCTATAGCAATGCACAATCGTAGGATTCGATATCAATGGGCTCTTGAACACAGAAATTGGGCAGAAGAACAATGGCGTTTCGTGTGCTTTTCTGATGAGTCTCGTTTTGGTATGAGACCGGATACAAGACGTATACGACACTGGAGAACCCCTGGACGCCAACAGCGATTAAAATCCTGCCAGGAAGTCCATCCTTATAGTGGTGGAACCATCATGGTATGGGCGGGTATTTGGATCGGCGGAAGAACTGAGTTGATTTGGATCAGAGGCAACCTCAACGCTCAAATTTATGCTGAGACGATTGTATCTGACGTCATCGTTCCTCTACAAGTGCAAATCGGTCCCTTATTTCAGTTAATGCATGATAATGCACGACCGCACACCGCAAGAGTTGTAAGACAGACTCTCGCCGCAGCTAACATCAATGTCCTGCTCTGGCCTGCTCAGTCGCCAGACTTGAACCCGATTGAGCATGCATGGGATATGCTACAGAGAAGAGCTCTGCCGAATATGGAGGGTATCCAGTCGCAAGAAGACCTTTTTTTGTTGTTGCAACGAACATGGGCGGCCATTCCACAGCGTGATTTGGATGAACTCATTTTGAGTATGCCAAACCGATGTTCTTGTGTTGTTAGTGTTCGCGGTAGAAACACGGATTATTAATTGTTTAAGTTACCCAATAAAATTTTAAAGAAAACTGTTATTTCAGTCTTTTTTTCGAACTTTAATGTTAGTGGTTCAAATGTCAAAAATCCCTTTATTAGGAAAATGGCAAATTTCTTTATTAATGCAAAGGTGACTTGGTTTATCGTTACTGTGACAAACGAAAACACTTTATTTGATGAATCCTTAAAGAAAATTTTAATTAATATCAATCAGGAGAAAAGTTATTGCAAAAATATATGTTGATCCCTAGACACTTTTGATGTGTGTATATATATTTATTCTGTATAAAACGAACATTCCGGAGCGTATCGGAAGTGGAGCGTCGGTTAGATATGAAACAATGACATTTTAGATTACCACCATCAATGACTATACTAACGCGAGTAGGTACTCGGGCGTAAATATTCAAACACATCGTGCTTTAAAAAGAGAATATCGCACAGTAAGGGCTCTTTCAAACAGGCGCGACACGCGTCGCGACACAAAGACACCGCTCGTCGCGCGACGAGCGGTGTCTTTGTGTCGCGACGACGAGCCGACGCTCTTCAAAGCTGAACTTTTTCTTAAGAGGGCGTACAATGGTACACCAACGCCACTCTTTTAAAAAAAAATATCTCGTGACTGAGAAGGAATAACGGCTAAGGGCCCTCGGTAAGTGTGTCTAGAATTTTCAAAAACCTTTGATATAACCTTATTCGTATTACCGAATTTCCATGTCCAACATAGTTACTAGTTAGTATTCAGCATCACAAAAGTAAAGCAGTTAAAAACCGCTTTTTAGACTTCATTTGAAAGACAGCATTAATGTAACTTAGATACACGCAAGCCTTATTCCCTTGAAAATAAAAATAAAAATTATAAAAATTATATAGATGTCGGCAGAAACTACAGAACGCTATGCAAAAGCACCTGCTACGATTGTTATAAAAGATTATTAGACCACGAACTATGTATATTACTTTAAATGAAAGCTAAATTAACAAAGCTGCTGCGACATAGCTGTGAAATAGTCGTAGAGAAGAAAGGATTAATTAATAGATTGGTCTCTGATGACGCTCCTAAATGCCAGTTCAGCTGAGGCTTACAGACTTCTTTATCAAACAAAATTTGACCAAACTTAGTTTCCTAATACTTAATTATATTATTTTTTTATATTTCCGACCACACTAACAAGGCTCCGTTCGATAATGTTAACTGAACACATTATTTTTCCAGGATACTAAACTAGGGAAATAACGGGAACAAAACTATTCCATTCCGTTTTGTAATGAAATTATTTTTAAGTTTTAACCTTAACACATCGCTTCCATGACATACGGAAACAACAGCTGATAGTTTTATATTTTTAATAATGATGCACTTGATAACATATCATAATATACGCGACACTTCAGATCGGGTAGTTCAATGCCATGACAAAAAAAAGACAAAACTTAAAGAAAAAAGGAAAAATAAAACTAAAAAGAACTTAATTAATATCTATTTATTACGAGAAGGTCTGACAACCAGTCTTACCAAGGGGTATCGTATTAGCCAGTAACTGGTCAGATGTCTGAGTCAGATGGGCAGTGAAGTCGCTCCTTGTAAAATAGTTGCATCCAGTTTGACTGGAAGCCGACAGCAACATAGTTGGGAAAAAGCTAGGCAGATAAATGATTATTTATTTATTTATTACATAAGCTTATTATGTACCTCAACACTGAACATACATAAAAATATATCGTTAAATATAACTTCTTATATTTATTTTTATCACTAATACATTTAACAAATATTTTTAAAAGTCTTATAATCAATAGGTATTTATGTAAATTATGAAACAAACCGTGCCCGTCAATCAGTCGTCATTTGTTAGCATTCCAGCTATTCAAAACATTCAGTATCGGAAATTGTGTAATTGCAAGGCGGGGTTGCCAATCCAATCACAGCATTTAACAAAACACATTGAAACTAAACTATCTTTGACATTCACAGCTCGCAATGTTAATGAATTAAGCGTAAATAAAGAAAGAAAAATATTTTATTTGGGACACGCACAGGAAATACAAACAGTAATAAAAAAATAATAAAAAAGGAGCATGTAAAAACTAACAAAATAATAACGACCTGTGCGAGGCCAAAAAGGCTCCTATCTCAGCATATTTAAATTTAAATTGCAAGATTACGTTTTTTAGCCCATTGGTTCTCTTAAGTAATAATTAAACAATACGTACGTAAGCAATGATTCGGCGACTGTACCATTCACGATTTCGGTCAAGACACAGTCGTACAACTTTTAGTTAATAATAAAAGCTTTGGGGAACTTGGAACATGGGGAGATAGGGCATCACCCAAATAATTAATAGTAATATTATACTTTCATTATTTTATTTACATTATTTAGAAAGATTGGCCCTAGAAAAATTGCAACTTTGCAACTGGCAACTGTACCATTCACTATTTCCGTCAAGACAGAGTCGTACAACTTTTAGGTAATAATAAAAGCTTTAGGGAACTTGGAACTTAGGGAGGTAGGGCATCACCCAAATTAAATTGTATTAATAGTAATATTATAGTTTATTTTATTTTATTTACATTATTTGTATCAGTAAAAGGTTATCCCCAGACGGCGGTACATAGAAATATGAGGTTGGGTATAAGGGAAGCATTTTCCCTTCTTTTTAGGGTTCCGTACCTCAAAAGGAAAAATCGAAACTCTTATAGGATCACTTGTGTGACTGTCTAACAATTTGCTCCGAATCTAATGGACCGAATTTGGTATGATATATGACATATGTATTTCTGTGACCCAAACACGGACGTGTGACGTAAATAAAAGAATTTTGATGATGGGCATCTTTTGGAGGGCAAAAAAGAACTTAAAAAAATAAAGTTTTGCATACTTATGCCGTGTGACGTATCAAATGAAAGGGCTTTTTGCGAGGATTTTTTTTATAATAATTTTAAAACTAATAAATTTCAAGATATATCACCTATGGCAAAAGGCATATTATTACTGTTTGTATTTCCTGTGCGTGACCCAAATAAAATATTTTTCTTTCTTTCTTTATTATTATACAAAGGCTATAGAAATCACCTAAATTTGTAGGTTTCGAGGACGCCAAAGAGTTGTATAACTAGTTACCTATAATATATTGCTCAATATAACATCGTCGAGTTTTTCTGCTACCCATCATAAACCGGTTTCAGAATATTGATATTGAGTCATCGCTTATAAATAAAATTGTTTATGACCTACATTTTATGCAATCGTTAACTTCAAAACAAAGAATGAATATTTCTAAACTGAGCTGTGTTAAATGTTTCAGTAAAATACCTTGTGTTATATTGCAATTAAATGAAAGAAAATTTAAAACTCATATTAAAAGTACACTTTGTAAACACGCTTGTTACGAATTAGAGGATATCCATGATAAGAATGTTAAATTGTACTTTGGTGCAAAAGGACAATTTAAAGTCTAGACAAAATCAAACTGGTTGCTAATTTAATTGTATAATGTATTATTTTTATGACATTGATTTTACATTCAGTGATTACTTGAACTCACACACGGACTTATTAGTATTAAATTACTTGTTATTTTTTGGTATATATATCGTATACTTTTACATTTTTTGTAAATATGTGAGCACCATGTATCTATCACATAATTAATTTATCTGTCATTTGCGCTAGGTATAGTATCTTATTCAAGGTGCATCGTCTTCACATATGTTTAATTACATAATTAATGTATACAAAATAATGTAAAACATTTTAAAAGAGTAAGTGGAGTTTCTTGCCCATACGTCTCCATATGAAAACTACTTTTTGGAAAGCGAGACTAGAATCAATTCTATTTTTTTGTAAATTTTGACGTTCAAAAGTAACTTTTATGTGCCTAATTGAAATAAATTATTTGACTTTGAGCATTTAACTACTAATGCATTTTTTTACAATCACTATAAAGGCTCTTTCAAACAGGCGCGACACGCGACGCGACACAAAGACACCGCTCGTCGCGCGACGAGCGAAAGAGCCTTAACTCTATTATTACTGTGTATCTACATTATTATTTGATTTTGGGCACCTCAGATTTCGGTGAAGGAAATTACGTATACAAATTGAGGAAATGGGCAGGACACTAGGCTGGATGTGGTGATGGCAGGTGGAGCAGAGCCCTAACGGAATAGTTGCCACGAAACGGTAGAAGGAGCGTTGGGAGACCAATAGCCAATCGGGTGGATAACCTACAGAAGATCACGGGGAAGACCCGGATGAGATTAGCAAAGACCAGCATGGCAAATAAGGGAGGAGGCACTGGGTGGAACAAATATATCAATAATGATGATGTTGATTGAGGAAAGTCACGCTCAGTTGGTAGGCAAGCGTAAGCGTCGAAGTAGTGTTCAACACACATGTTCCTCCTCTGTATGAGAAATGGCCTTAGCTATGCTGTAGGACTAGTAGTTTTATCATGTTTGCTGTATCAGCATATGAGCTGAGATCATTTTAATTAAGTCTGATCGCTTAATATATCAATATCTGGGCGACCAAGCTCTGCTCTCGTGAAAATATAGAATTCTCATTTAATAGTTTAGGAAAATTCATACTAATCCATGTATAATACTTACTAATTCCATGCCGCCATGTCATTATTCTAATGTCGTTATTCTCATGTCATTATTTTATCATTTATCTAACTACGACAAGAATACTATACCTAAACCAAACTACTAAATATAACTCATCTTTATAAATACTACACTTGCGTCCTTATTAAAAAAAATCATCACCAAATCTGTTCAATCAAACATACAGCTGCATATGAAAAATATAACGTACAACGTAAGGAATAAAAACAACATCCAGTTACAACCAGCGCGCGCTCGCACTAATTATGGCAAAAAAACAATATTGGTTGAAGGAGCCCCGACGGCTGTTCAACAGTTTACCGGAGGATATAAAATAATGCGACAATATAAATACATTCAAGCGCAGATTAAGGCACCACAAGATTTGAAATATCATAAAACAGACTATGCTAATATGTCTCCAACACCCTAAAGGTAACTAAATAACTAATGTTATTAGTACTCGATAAAATCACTGTATCTCATTATAAGCGAACTACTAGTTTTTAAGTTCTAATGAGAACTAAAGTTCTTTAAACCCATGTCATTATTTTCATGTCATTATTTTCGTGTCATTATTAATTATCTTGTTGTAAACTTTGGGCGACCGAAGTCTGCTCAAGTGAAAATACGGAGAAAACTAATTTTCCCAGATATGAGACCTAGCTAGATCGATTTTTCGCCCCCATAAACCCCTATTACAACTTTCATCGAAATCGTTAGAGCCGATTTCGAGAACGTGAGTACAAATTTTGTTCGTTTAATAGTATTAGTGATTAATTAATACCTTAACATAACTAACTATTTCTACTAGGTACTAAATTAAAAGACTAACTATCTGTATAAATAAAAACAAAACGATGTAGTATAGGAAAGGCATATGACATGAGATCATTATAATTAGATCCGATCGTTTAATAAATCATAGTAGTACCTAACTTTAACTTGCCAATGGCCTTCTGTATCATTGATACTCTTACTCTCTAATCTTTAAAATATAATCTAAATAGAAGCAAAGGAAACTTTTCTCAATATTTCAAAACGTAGGTTATGTTTATGACGGTCTGCACATATAATTATGTGAGCACCATGTATCTATCACATAATTTATTTATCTGTCATTCATTCCCTTTAATTCTGTTTACCTAGTGTAATGTAGTGATTTTATTCCAGGTGCATCGTCTTGACATGCATAAATTATATAATTAATGTATACAAAATATTGTGAAACATTTTTAAAAGAGTAACGGTGGAGTTTCTTGCCCATTCTTCTCAATACGAAACTAACTGTTGGAAGGGGCAACTAGAGTCATTCTATTTTCTTTTTAATTTTTGACGTTGAAAAGTGTGTTTTGTGTGCCTATTTGAATAAATTATTTGACTTTGGTCTTACACTTCTACCTAAACCTTTGAGAAAAAAAAATGCGAAAAATTATTTATCCTCAGCACGAAATGTAGTGTTATCTTATTTATTTATGTACACGCAGAAAAATATAAATAAAATATATCATCATTGTATATCTTCCTCAAATGACTTTCCTTAAACCCAAAGTAATTGAGACACAAGCAAATTAAAGCTTAGCTTTTAAAGACTTACGGCAGATCAGATGTTGTGGTAGGTACAGAGAAGTATTTTTCTTGTCTCCATTATACCTATTAAGATTAAAAAACCCGTATATTGATGAAGAACTCAAACTCAGGAACAAGATATGCAGACGTCCACAAGTCAGTAGGTATACCTAAAGCAGTAAGCGGCCTTTTAGTCATGGCACCTACAAGAGCGCTTTACATAATAATTAGTTTTCCCAGGGATTGAATTGAGTTTACATAATTAAAGCATAAATCATTTGTACGCATTGCAATCATTAAGAGTTGGTACTGTATATCTGACGGAATAGAAAGGACAAGTAGATAGTAAAATATTCAACCTTACTCCCAACCGATGATGCGTTAGCGAGTCGGGGAACTAACAAAGTTACGCCCGACGCATCTTCCGTCAGATATGTACCGACCCTTAGCTGACCCTTAGCTGTCAACCTCCTGCCGGGGTTGCGAAGAAAACCGAAAGGGAGATCGTGGCCCCCGGCGACAGGGCAACCGAAGGAACACGGGTGGGTTTTAGTCAGTAAGAGTCTGACACGCCCTCCCGCTCCGCCCAGAGCGGGAGAAGTTATTTGATGATTTCCCACCCTCAAAAAAAAAAAAAAAAAAAGCTGTCAACCTTAATCTCTCATACTTGACTGACTGGTTTAATTCTTAGAGATTATTTCAGCCGAAAAACGTCCACTGCTGGACATAGGCCTTCCCCAAGCACCGTCACTTCAACCGGTTCTGTGCTTCCCGCATCCAGCGGATTTCTGCGGCCTTCACAAGGTCGGCATCGGTCCTAGCGGACCCCTTCAAGAGCAATGTACCCTGCCCACTGCCACTTAAGTTTGCCAATTCTTCGGGCTATGTTACGGTTACCATGGCTATTCTTAAACGTAGGTAACTAAACAGAATGAATAAGCAACAGAACGTAAATTCGTTTCACTCATAAATTCATAATATTTACTTAGTTTTAAGATTTTATTCATATCCTTGGGTCAAATCTGCCTATCGTTTTCCCAACTATGTTGGGGTCGGCTTCCAGTCTAACCGGATGCTTGCCTATCCGACCACCACAGCCTAGTAACTGGGTAATACGATACCCCTTGATAAGACTGGTTATCAGACTTGCGGGCTTCTGACGACCCGTAACGACTGCCAAAGATCCACGAAAAGGGACCAACGACTTAACGTGCTTTCCGAGGCCGGAGGAGTCTCGGTATGTAAAGATGGACCCATCCACGGATCATCCCCGGCAAGCGTAGCTTAACCTGATGGACCGACCCATGTGGCTATTTTTACTTAGCCACGAGCTCCTGATATCGATTTATTCACATCTCATCATCATGGGTAACGGACCAGGATACCTAGTTTTTACGGATTAGGATACCTAGTTTTATTTTCAATTCAAAAATCGTATTTACGTTACATTTACGTCGCTCGTTCATGCCAGGCCCTCAGAAGCAATAAACGGCTGTTTTGCAATGGTTTCTATTCCTATTTGAACAGCTTACATTTCCTTGAGAAAATAGGTATTTTAATTTAAAAGGTATTCGATACTTACGTTCTGCGATAAGATTGTCATAAATTTATGAAAAAGATATAGACCACCGTACTACTTCGTAAAACTCACTATGAACTCGTTTTCTATAATCCTATCTATACTTTTAAATGAGCAATATTTGTATTTCTATTTGTAATCACGATCTCGAAAACGGCTCTAACTATTTCAATGAAACTTGCAAGATACTAAACGTAATGAAACTTGCAGATACGGGGAGTTACGGGGGCGAAAAATCGATCTAGCTAGTTCTCTTAACTGGGAAAATTCGTATTTTCCGTATTTTCACCCGAGCAGAGCTCAGTCGCCCAAAGTTTAGAACAAGATGGCTACCTTAGAATAATGACATGGCAACATGGGATTAGTATGAACTTTCCTTTACTATTAAATGAGCATTCTTTATTATCACCAGAACAGAGCTCGATCGCCCAGGTACGTTGTGTTTATATTTGTAATGACGTTCTCGAAAACAGCTCTAACGATTTCAATGAAAGTTGCAAGAGGCGTTTACGGGGGCGAAAAATCGATCTAGCTAGGTCTCATATCTGGGAAAATTCGTTTTCTTCGTATTTTCATCCGAGCAGAGCTCGGTCGCCCAGGTACTGTACATATTATGTACGTAGGTATCTCACTGTCAGTGCCCGTAACAAAATTGTTCACGGAATTGAATTCAATTGTGCGAATATAGAATGAGTAAACGTCGTTCAAAATAAGTAACAGGCTGATGTGATTTCAAAAAACATTTGTTATTAGATCCTTAATAATTAATAACAATACTTTGAACTTATAACAAGACTGCCTCGTTGGTCTGACTGCCTCGTTGGTCTAGTGGTCGCAAGCGCTACTGCTAAGTATGAGGTCCTGGGTTCGATTCCCGGGTCGAGCAAAATGTTATTGGGTTTTTCTATCTGAAATTTCTCAGTAGCAGCTCGGAGTCTAGATTTGTGCCCGGTTGATGGCAATAGGCTCGCCCCCTATTACATGGGACTTAAACATAACTGGCGAAATGTGGGTGTGCCTGCTACAGGGACACCTCTGCCCAACCCTTCGGGGAAACAAGGCGTGATGTTATGTTATGTTATGTTAATTAATAACACTTTGTTTTATGTTACATACAAATGAAACTAGGATACAACAATATAATATTAAACGATGCGGTTTTGTTGGAAACAGCTGCACATTCATAGATGCGATATCATCATCAACCATGTTGGGGTCGGCTTCCAGTCTAACCGGATGCAGCTGAATACCAGTATGTTACATGAAGCGACTCCCTATCTGACCTCCACAACCTAGTTAATCGGTAACACGATACCCCTTGGTAAGACTGGTTAACAGACTTTTGGGCTTCTAACTACCCGTAACGACTGTCAAAGATCTACAAATGACAGCCGGGACTAACAGCTCAACGTGCTTTCCAAGGCACGGAGGGGTATTGATAAGTTAAGATGATCACCCGTCCACGGATCAACCGTGACAAGCGCAGCTTTACCTGATCGATCGACCCGTTTGGCTGTTATTACTTGGCCAGAAGCCCAGTCATAGTTGCGACATCATCACCATATTAACAATTGTTTGAAATATTCAATAGGTATCAGCTTTATCGTGCCCTATGTTCCCGGACGTGTGATAAATTGTTTTTTTTTTTCAAGAGATAGTGCATTATGTTTACATAATATGGAGACGAGCTAGGTAGTGCATGTACCTAGCGGATCAATTCCTGTACACTTAACATTAAATCATAATATTATGCTAACATTGTTTAGCATAATTAGCCTTTAATATCCCCACTGCTGGAAAACAGGACCTGTGGAAAATACTCACATCCATTCATCAACTAGAAAAGAGCTGATAATCTTCAAACGGCTGAACCGATTTTGATAAAACATATCTAAGAACCATTGCTAAAAAATCTGCTTTTAAATAAAATACCGCTTTCAAATCGGTTCACCCGTTTAAGAGCTACAGTACCACAGACAGATACACATAGCAGTCAAACTTATAACACCCCTCTTTTTGCGTCAGGGGTTAAAAACTTTGAGAATAAAACCGCAGCGACTCTCCCAGACTTGTCGCGATGTACTATGATTTTGACATAAAGTATTTTTTTTATAAATCTCCTGTATCTATTCTATATTATCTTACGAAGTTAATGAAGATTATTTATTGTCATAGGCTTAAAATAAGTTTTGTTTGCATTTAACAACTCGAAATTGAAGATTCAATACGGAAATATCAGCTTCATAAATAATCAGTTATTATTCATTACATCAATCGGCTCATTTATTTACCGGACTGCCTCGTTGGTCTAGAAGTGGTAGCAAGGGCTACTGCTGAGCATGAGGTCCTGGGTTCGATTCCCAGGTCTGGAAAATTGTAATTGGGTTTTTCCATTAGGAATTTCTCAGTAGCAGCCCGGAGTCTGGATTTGTGCCCGGTTGATGGCAATAGGCTCACTCGATATAACATAAGACTTACACATAACTGGCGAAATGAGGCTGTACTATAGGTACACCGCTGCCTTCCTTACTTCGAAGCCAACCTACAGCAAAATGTAATAAACAATAGACGTTGTTATATTAAGTAACCTGTTCCGCTTAACTATTCCTAAATAGCCATAAAAAACCCAGTTAGAAATCGACACGTATTTCATCTCTCAACGAGGCATCCTCAGGATGACGATTGACTTGTCGTGAACCCGAACACGGCGTGTTGCCACACCGAGCCCTGGTCGTAAAATGTAATCTTTTAAATGGATACGAACGCAGCTTTAGAGAAATATCTATTACATTATTATTTTATATTCATGCTTATTTCATATATAGATTGACACATAGATACACAAGATAGATTGATATATATTGACACATAGATTGATACACAAGCAGTTTTTTTTATTTTTATTCTTAAGTAAAACAATGTGTTGATTATAACGTATTTGTAACTATTTGGCCACGTTAAGTAAAGTTATTTTATTGTACAACTTTTTTTGTCTTTTATCTGTTGCTGTTGGTTATTTTTAAACATTGGTGATAATTTTTGAGCTGCTTGCTCTGCTAAGCCTTGTGATAAAACGTGAAATTTTAATTTTTATGTAAAATTTTTAAAATATAGCAGTTTTATATACACATTGACATTGTTGAAAATTATATTCAAAATGACATGATTACTTTGTAAATTATTATATTATTTTAATAAATTATTGTGAATGTGAGGACTATGTGGATATCATTATTATTTTCATATCTCAGTTAGTTTTAATTATGATCTGGCAGTTTGAGTAGTTTATGCGACCTACCCAAATGTCCTTTCTTATTGTTCGTCGAGTTGAGCTCCTTAAGTTCTGAGTTAAGCTCCACGATTACTGACAAATGCTTGCACTGACTGGACAGATCCACTCAAATCTGTGTGGTTCATTCCTCAAAAGACCATTCAAACACTAATCTACATGTTCCTCGTATGGCCTGACCAATATTATGTCTGGTCTTTAAAAGAGACTGTGACCTCTGAGTTAGTTTCGGCCTTTCTTCTCAGAGTAGTCAGATAGGAAACTTCTTTAATAAATTCTTTTTTTGATATGACGTTTAAAAGTGATTCCGATATCCTATTTACAGAATAAACAATTTCATTTCATTATCATTTTCATAAATAATTTTAAACAAAAATGTATTCATGAAAAAGTCACATCCTATATTACATTTAATTTCGCCAACGCAGTGTGCGTTGCTCGGGCGCAGGCACGGCGTAGGTACTGCACTAATAATTATAAATTATCGGTGCGTTTCTATTAGGTATCTACACTACATCTATACGTAGTGCAGATACCAAGCAATGCAGACTGAATAGTTATTACAGTGTACAGTCTGTACACTGTAAGAACTATTCTTGCTTGCAGCGCTCGGCCGCTATACTAACGCTTACCTATGAAAAAAAAGGATCGTATGCACGGGATTATGTTTTCAAAGTGATTAGATATGCGTTACCCCGATGGCACTTTCGACGAACGCCTACGTTTAGCCAACGCCAAATGCGAAAGCAACATTTATGGCATCAAATTAAATATCGTTGCACTATTCGGTATTAAATGTGTCTTTATTAAAATATACCAATTTCACCTGGCCAAAAATCTCAGTTAAAATGTGCAACTTGGCTGTTGAATAAATAAGGTTGTTCTACGGTATGTAGGTTTTAAGAAAATAATAGGATTGAAATCAAGTAACTGTGTATACCTATATATTTGAAGAACATTATGATAATATATAACACACACACACTATTACCATTACACACACGCACAGACACACACATATAGGTACACAAACACAAATAATCCAAATGTCAAATAGATAGATTGTAATTTCTGATTTCTGCAATTATCATTTTATGTTAACTAGCTTAATTTAAAAAAAAAAAACACTTGTTCTGCCTACAATTTCTTTTGTGAAACTGAAATATGTATGGGCTTGTATCACTGCCCTTAATATAAGTTATTTTATAACTTAGTAAGGGTGCTGGTTGGCCTTCGCCCTTAAAGGGGCACCCAATAACTCTAACTAATTGATTAAGAGAATATGCAGCAAATTTATTTTATCTTATTTTATCCAATCTATTTATTTAAAAATCTATTTTTGTTATCAAATTATTGTGAAATTGCATGCTTAAATTATTATTTGATTAGAAGCCAATGAATATTTTATGATACCATGTAGGTTAAATGTATTTTTTGGGGATTAAAAGGCTTAAATAAATAAATAAAATGAGGGTGCTGGTTGCAATACCAACCTGTTTTGTTAACTTGCATAAGTCAAGTGTACCTACAGATGATACTATTGAATGTTAACACTGTTATTTGATTAAGTAAATAAATTAATTTAATTTAATTTCAAATCGCGGACTTCCATCAAACCTGCAATCTCAGAACTCTGCAAGAGAAATCACCAACCAACAAACAAAATAAAACCAATGAAAGTGAGTAGGTACATGTGGCTCAAATGTATTTGCATTCATTGTATCGCCGCGTATAATAAATATTCAGTCGTGGTTTGAACCGTACGCGTCACGGTCGTATCGCTGTGCGTCGCAATTTATATCGCGACGAGAATAATATCGCGGAGTTCGTTTATCAAAACATTTTTATCATTTGGATGACTTAAAACTAATGTGTGTGGGTGGAGTTTAAATGTAAGAATTACATTTTTATTTAAAATTAAACGTTGTTTTTAAATGTACTTACATTTTACATTTAAGAATTATTTTGCATTTTTGGTGAGTCGTTGTTTTAGATATTGTAGGAAGGCGTGTGTTTTTTGCTTACCTTAACACTTAACGGTGCAGTGTCGTATCTACTTTCATTTTATGCGAACGGTTAAATAAACGTGCCTAACCTACATTCGAAGCGAAACACCATAGAATTCCATCTTCAAACAATGCTATTCTATTCCATTCTATTTTTTGTTATGGCAAACAAAGCCGATGTCGACCATTCTGCCAATGTCTAAGTGAATTGGAAAAGCAAGTGCGATTTGCAAAAAAAAAAAAACTGCCGTGCTACAATTGAACTGTAGAACTGTGGGGTTAGTACTGGACTGACACAAACAAAAAGATAAAATTACATAAATATTATTATATTCTTTATTTAATTTTGAAACATATTATTTACATTTCAAACATTTATATAAAAACAAAAAAATTAATTAAAAAAAAATAAAAAATATGTTTGAAGTATTTTTAGTACTGGACTGAAACAAACAAAAATATAAAATTACATAAATATTATAATATCCTTTATTTAATTTTGAAACATATTATTTAAATTTTTAAATATTCATATTAAAAAAAAAAACATTTGAAAATAAAGATTAAAATAAAAGCACCGAAGTAAAAACCAATACGATTTTCACTTATTTTTGTTGAATAATCACAAATCAAAATATTACAATTATTGTTAGAACATTAAACTCACGTAAATACCACATCCACATAGACAGAATATTTTGGGACACAAATTATAATTTTATATGACTGTGACGGATGAAAATCATCAGCGCCACAAGCAGTTCTGGAGATGAATATGTTAAAAGGGAGGGGAAATTTATCGTAAGAGGGATCTTAAATTTAAAGAGGCGGCTATACAAATCTAGAGGTGGGATGTTGTTAGAACATTTAAAAAAAAATGTGATCGAGGGTGCCCCCTCCAACCCGCACTCGCAGAGAGAGCAGTCACGGATACGGATTATGTGTGAAAAGACGGGAGTGCAACAAAAACCTAAGCGGATTCTACAGTCAAACAATGCTAAAGATAGAGAATCAATACAAACATAAAAGTGTCGTCGTCTACCCTCCGTGTAATTTATTGACTCAGTACATAATATACAGTTGAACATTGCGTGGTCATTGTCAGTAATTGTGACTTTCAACTTTCTACACTATTCGATTTTTAAATTTACAAAGAATGGCTTACATTTTTGATGTACCGTTTTCGGAAAATAATTCACTTTCACGTACTAACTGGCCACTTGCGTGGCATTTTAAAAACTGGCCAGTTATTTAAAGATTAAAGTAATGATTAGCGACTGTTTTGACGTTTAAACGTCTTTTAATTTTAAGCAACGATTTTAAAAATAAAGGTGATAATAAAATTGGTAGTGTTGTATAATGGTAAAATCATTTATAACTAAAAAGTTATTTACATTATAGTTACAGAATTACAGAATTGAGTTCGTTTTCATGAAGGTTAACGAATTCTGTTGAATACTTTAACTACCTGCATAATTAATATATGAAATCACACACAGTTCATTAGGGAATATAATTAAAATTATTTCACAAAATTATGTGACTGATCATATTTTTAGTCGTGTAGCCTCATGTAAGTTTAAACAAGGTCAGCAGTGGGCAATGTCAATATTGCTTAGGTATGTATTTTTAAACTAGAGTACATTTTGACATAATTTCACTTGCCTAACTAACGCAATAAGCTGCTACAGTCCGGCCATTGAGAGAATGCGTTCGTGACACCTGTCAGTTGGACAATTTCTAATAGTAATAAGGATCAAATTTGTAAAACACATATTCGTTAGTATGAAACTGACAAGTGTAAAAAACATTATCGAAATAGGACTATTATTCCTCGTACAATTTAAGATGGTAAAACAATCAATTCTAGGTTGACATTCGAATTGTTTGCAACGGTTTGGCAAAATATGAATTTTAATCATGTCAACTAAGTTTAGTTGACATGATTAAAATTCATATTTTAATTATTATTACATTCATTACAACAGTTGTTGTCACTAAAAATATTGACGAGAAGCAACAAAACAATGTTTCAAGGAATAATCTGACAGTAGGTAATTCCATTGTTAAACTCATTATTTATTTCATGAAAGTAGGTAATATGTTAAACAGATTTTATTAAAAATCTATACATATCTAATACCTTTAAACGAGCAATTCTTGTATATATGTATATATATAATCTGATTCTCGGAAACGGCTCCAACCATTTTCATGAAATTTAGTATGCAGGGGCTTTCGGGAGCGATAAATCAATTTCGCTAGGTTTCATTTTTAGAAAAGGTCGTTCAAAAAAAAAATACTACTACGGTCTTCCAGATATTTATAAATTAAAGACACTTTTCTTGTTTGTCCGTGTGACCGCGTTGTTCTTCTAAATTACGCAACAGATTTGATTCGGTTTTTACCATCACTAAGAGAATTTATTAGATAGGTTTGTGTGTCTAATACATTCATATTATAATCAACTTACATAATACATGATTACGAAATTTCGATGTTTTATCAAGTCATAAAAACGTAACTAAAACGAAATACCTTCTTAAGCGATTAAGATTGAAATGTAGTGCATAGTCCAACAAAACTACGATATCTACCACGAAACAAAACAGTAATGCTAGTCTAATTGCGAATTGCGAGACCAGTGTAATGCGATCAGTATGTGTTTTTAACTAATTACACTGAAATATTATCAGTTTTCATAGTATATCACTTTACTATACATTTTGATTAGATCTATCTGCGTCCCGCGGTTTCACCCGCATAATTCTTGATCCCGTGGGAATATCGGGATAAATAGTATCTTATGTCCTAATCTAGGTCATCGTCTACCGATGTGTCGAATTTCATTCAAATGTGTTCAGCTGTTTTAGCGTGAAAGCGTAACAAACAAGCAAACTCACATTCACATTTATAATGTTAGTTAGGATTAACTGTTTATTTATTTTATTTCGATGGTCCTAGTTTATCATTTATGATTTGAAGTTACAACTACATATAGCTATATGTAAGCTGGCACGCCCTTTATGCCTGGAGGTTTTGATTTACATTTAGTTTTATTTTTTATTTGTGCTTGAGTATAGTTCTCGATGTTTTTAGTTGGTATATTGGCGTGCGCTAGCTGACATTATGGCAAATAAATTAATTGAAGGTTTTTGTTGCGTACTGTAAATGATTTTCCAAATTATTGTATATAATCAAGATTTTCTAACAGAACAGACAGCTGTGCTGCTAGGGAATTTATTGCGCCACTTCTTCTTGCCAGCTAAAGCACTAGGAAGTGGTGAAGGGCGCGTTTTTGGAGACTATCTTGTGCAATTTTAATGTTCGAAAAGTTTAGTGCTGATTCTCAGCCTAGTTTGAATAAATGACGATTTTGAATAATCTTAACTAGCTTACTTGGTCAGGATTTGATACATTATTGTCTGAAACATTCGTAGTTACCTATGTGGCAATAAAATATTGACCTAGCTATCAAACTATCTTAAACAGCTGAGGGAAACTAATCATGAAAATGTTTCATATGGGTATATAATAATCCTACTTATGACATTATAAACGCGAAAGTTTGTGAGGATGGATGGATGGATGGATGGATGGATGGATGGATGGATGGATGGATGGATGGATGGATGGATGAATGGATGGATGGATGGATGGATGGATGGATGGATGGATGGATGGATGGATAGATGGATGGACGGATTGATGGATGGATGGATGGATGGATGGATGGATGGATGGATGGATGGATGGATGGATGGATGAATGGATGGATGGATAGATGTTTGTTATTCTTTCACGCAAAAACTACTGAACGGATTTGGATGAAATTTGGCACACAGATAGTTCATAATTTGGATTAACATATAGGATTCTTTTTATCCCGATATTTCCACGGGATCGAGATATATGTGGGTGAAACCGCGGGGTGCTGCTAGTATAATAACAATTTTATTCGAAAATAATTTACCGCACCACATGACAATTATATTACTGGCAGACAATGCTTCGTTCATTCTAAATATTGGCAACATCACGAATAGCTGTCAAATATTTACCTGTTTTGATTAATTAGGCTATTATACAATATTACCTACTGTATGGAAATATGAAATATCGCTAACTAGTGACCTAAAATATTAATAATGAATTTCCATTATAACATTGACTTTGGTGTTGTAACCGTTTTTCGTGTAAAAAGAGCATTAAAAAAAACTTCTTAAACTAAATATTCGGTGTTAATACGTTAATTATAGCATTTCATAATCAATGTTTTCGTTCACTAGTTTGTGAGAGTCAGAGATGTGGTAACTGCGTGGTAATACTAATAGATAAGATTAATTTCTTATCGAAATAGGCCAGTGAAACCTGAACTCTTTGTGTACCACATCACACACCGTATAACCATTTTTTTGTTCACGCATAACCAACTAAAATTACCTTTAACGATTTTCTGTCATATTTCGTTTTTTTTTTTTACTTTTATCAACAAAATAAATAGTTGAACTAAAATCTTTTAAATACTTCAGTTATGACATAACTCATAAGGTGTGTTATCCAACCTCAGTGCTTTCGTGAGAGTGATATTTATTAGATAAGTAGCAGTTAACACAGCCTCACCCCAGAACGATTGATCTAAAGACCCTTGTAAGACTCCGTTCTTTTATTGTTCTTATCATACGTTCGGCAATACAATTCAAAGTCGGAGTGCTGATACCTTTCTGTGCACAGGGGACGAGTGGGCACAGGGTGCGAATCTTAGGGGACGAATGGGCTCGGACCCATTGTTTCATTTCATTGGATAAAAATTCCCCTCCATTATTACAATATAAGTTAACAATTTTCAGACAAAAACGAGCTTTACTTTTTGCGGCATAATCCCGAAATGTAACAAAAACGTGCATGTTAAATAGAGGGCGTTTAATTTTTTTTTTGTTTTCAATTTGTTAATTGGCAAACATTTAACAAATGTGCATAAATACAAGCTTAACACAATTTATCGTTTGACATAATATTATCAATTTTATCAATATCAAAAAATAGTTTCTTTCTTTTTTATTTCCATAAATTTTGTTTTGCCAGTTTTGCCAGAACCTAACCTAACCTTTGGTGCCACAATTCATAATGATTATTTGGAAATGTTTAATTGAATTAGTGTCACGATCCAGTTTCAAGTACAGCAACCTACCAACCTAACCTAACTATCTGGTGTATTGTGTGTCTCTTAGTCTGTGCTAAATAAATGTATTTTCTTTCTTTCTTTCTTTCAACCCTTTTACTTTCAAAGATCGAAAGAAAACTTCCTGATAATTTGTTGCGGTGTCTCGTTCTGTAGTCAGGCAAAGTAAAGAGTCTGACAAAACCTAAGCATTGTTCTAAGCACTTCCTTATGTCGAAACTTCATCGAACGTTCAGTACTTCAAGTTCACTTAATAAATTGCGGATCCGAAACCACACTTTTCGAAAACAGACTTAAAGCGTCGTGCAGATCGGCTCGACGCGACAGCGCGACGCGACTCTAACAAAACAATTTCTAAGAAAACTACACGGTAGAACAAACCGGTGTCGAGTCGCGCGACAAGTCGCGCTAGTCTGCACACGAGATTTTACTTATCTCCATCAAATCGTCTAATGTTCCTTTTAGATCTTAATTTTTTTGCACTAAAATAACTTTCTATTTATATTGGTAAATGAACAGAAAGTTTTTATTATTTTGGTTCCATGTAATTTCACTTTATATAATTTATTCTCACTCTGGCTTGGCGCTCTGGGCCCATAACCTGTTAGGGTTAAAGAGGATTCCAAAGGAAAGGCCATTCTAAGATTTCAATAATAGTTTTTTTCTTTTTTTTTCTTTTTTATATTATCTACGTGAGACGTATAAATACAAGGCTATACAAGGCTAAAAAAATAGTAGGTACGTTCAGTCACTATAAAAAGTAAGGATTTCAGCCAAGTGGTAAGGGTGGGCTCGGATAGTAAAAAATAATATGGGTAAGGTCGTCAAAAAATGTAACATAACGGACTGGAAGATATAACACACAATAACACAATAACGCACTGGAATAATGTAAAGGTCCATGTTCACATGAAAATAGGTCAAGTAAAATCCATTTTAAAATATTATGAATTATTTATTTTCTCATGAAATTAAAATTTAACCATACACAGATTACAGCTTGCAAGTTTCGTGTTTGCGAAAGTAAACACCAAAATAACGCAACACAATATTTCAGAATTACCTTTATCAAAATAATGTGTGGTAACAATAGAAAAGAGTACCAATTAAAGAAGGTACTATTCAAAAAAAAAAAAAAAAAACTTAATTGTAATTTATTATAGTGTTTATAAATCAACAATACTATAGGTACAGTGCGTGCCATTAAAGATGAGACTTGACACACCACGTGGTTTGAACTAGTAAACGATTTATGGGTCTCTTTAGCGGTATGAAGTCTGCGCCGCCCGGGACGTCATCTGGGCGGCGGAAGGAGCGGCGGCGGGAGGCGCGGTCAAGTCAAGAAGAAGTGCCGAAAGCTAAAATAATTAAAAAATGCGATAAAAGTATTAATAACCGGTCAAGTGCGAGTTGGACTCGCACACGAAGGATTCCATACCACCATACAATATTTAACATTATTATACATATAAAAAAACGGCAAAAATAACGTTTGTTGTGAAATATGAAATATTAATTTTATTCTATTTTTTGTTATAGTGGCAACAGAAATACACATTCTGTGGAAATTTTAACTGTCTAGTTATCATGGTTCATGAGATACAGCCTGGTGACAGACAGGACAGCGGACTCTTAGTAATAGGGCCCCGTTTTTACCATTTGGGTACGGAACCCTAAAAACGGACGAATTTCGACTATTGAGGTACCACTAGTAATTATCTATCAGAATAGTACTAGTAACACTCTAGTACGTCAGGATGACATTACCCTTTTTTATTTCGCCGGCGTCGGTTATATTCAATTCAATTCAAAACGTTTATTTAGGACAATAACAATCCAAATTTTGTTAGTAGGTAAGTACTATATTTTAAACTAGGTATGTATAAATCTAAATTAAATTATATAAAAAAAATATGGTTATGTGTAGTCTCCTTTATACAATTCCAGTGTGTGACATAACAAACACCATAACACACATAACAAACTGGAACAAACACACTCGAAAATTCTAACTTCAACATTGAATACCGGTCACAAATCAAGCGCGATTTCTCTAATAAAACTTGATATACTCAGGTCATTGACTATGAATTTCGAATTAGGAACCTAGTAAACGATATCTTTGTACTTACCGCGTAGAATTCCCAGATACACTTCCCGAAATATGCGCACTAAATATGGAATTTACAAATTTTTACCTGTCTCGACCACAAATGAAAAAAAAATATCAAAACTGACATTTGACAGTTACATTAAGGTGTTGCCACATCAAAATTAGGTAAGTGAAGTTGCCTACTGTTGAAAACAAAAAATCCACCCCATGTCGAATCGGAATAACACACTGGATTAACTTTTGGAGACACAAATTAGAATAGGTTTTTTTTTCACTAGCATTGTTATTATTACAATTATTTTCACATTATCACACAGCATATTTATTGTCGTAACAGTATACTTTAAATTTAAAAGCATAACGCTAATATATTTTTTTTTATGCAATTTTTTCGTCCTCTTGGTAGATAGGAGTCAAATAAATTTATAATGCAGCTTTATTTTGTTGATTTCAAAAATATTTTTATTTTTTAAGTTTAAGCCTCCCGAATATTCTGGTTAGTTCTACATTATTCTAAGCATGATTATGAATATATTATAATATAATAATATTAACAAACTATTTGTTAGCGCATGGTATTCACAATTAAACATGGGCTCACCTCAACCCTTATAAATGTACAGTTTTTTACGACCTTACCCATATTTAAGAGAATGAGAAAGACAATACTGTTGAAGTAGGAGCGTTTTGCTTTTGCTACACGTCACATACAACAGTGTGACGACATCATACAAATATGTCTCGTAATTAAGCCAAATATTGACGTTGGTAATTATAGTTTCACTATTTCAACGCAGTGTCAACGTCTCTTCGTCAACATCTATTCGGAGTATGGTAGCCGGGTAAAAATAGCAAAAATCTTTGCACTGTGAAAGTGATACAGGACATAAAGGTGATTAACCTTTTTATTCCGCGAATTCACATAGAAGTACTACCTAATTTTTATTTTTATTTATGTTTTATTGAGTGTGTTTTATTTTAATTTGTGATTTTCTGCACGAGTCACAATAAATACTTTTTCTTTCTTTTCTTTCTAATTCAATAATAAAGAAAGAAAGAAAGAGACCAAGACGAACATTAATTATTCAAAAGTGTTCGCCGTAAATCTACTATAGTATTTATAACCGTGTGACGTCACCATACTAATAGGCGTCTTGTAATTAAGCCAAATATTGACGTTGAAGATAGTTTCACTATTTCAACGCATTGCCAACGTTCACGTCACTTCGGGAATGACCGCGTCAATAATCTTTAAATACACCGGTGAAACGAAATGATTAGGCAATTTTCATATACGTTACTTTCGCGCATGGCGGATATTACGTCACGTTTTTTAACTACTATTTTCATTCATAATCATGATAAAAAAGGTATTTTATATTTTTATTCTGAGACTTCAGCTGATATAATCGTTTACTTAATTAAACTATTCTGTAATATAGATTTATGAACATTTTTTTAAGTTAATTAAATGCCATCGACTTACATGCATACTATACAACGTGGAAAGGAGCGCCAGAGAGTCGAAATAGCATTTCGAAGACGTGATAACATTTGAAGTGATTCTACTGTTTTATGCTTTTCTTCGTATCTATGTTCCTGTTTATTGAAGGAAAAATTTTCTTAACGTAAAGCCTAATTTAAGGCTTGTGCAGACCAGCGCCATATTGCGGGTACTACAAGGGTCGCGCTGCCTGTAGCGCCCGCAATATCGCGCCAGTTTGCACGAGCCTTTACACGGTGCGATTTAGTTGACTATTGCTTACCATAAAAGTTGAAACAACAAAATTGCACCGTGTAAACCATGTGTAGAGACAAAAACAGACGGTGTAAGTCATTTTTTGCTTCATTTTTCCTTTCGAGGTAAGGAAGGTTCCTTACCCAAAAACTGAACCCATATAGGATCACTTCGTTGTCGGTCTGTCTGTCAATCTGTCAAGATCCTTTGTCTCAGAAACGCGTCGAGGTAACAAATTGAAATTTATCAAAATTAAATTGGTCCCTTGGAGCTCTAAAAAATCAAGCTATTGAGTCAACGCAATAACAAAATATTATTACGGACAATTATGCGATATTTTTTGAGACCCGCAAATAAATCAACACCTACAGGGTACTTCCCGTTGACCTAGAATCATGAAATTTGGCAGGAAGCAAGATCTCACAGCACAAGTAAAGGAAAACTTCCGAAAATTGAGAATTTGTAGTATAATCAAATTTAAAAAAAAAAAAATGCGATTACAAACTTACAATTGCAGTTGGAGAATTGACCGTAGCGTATATCGATGTATGGGAGAACATGTTTTTTAACAACAATGTTAAGTTTGTTTTTGGGATAAATTCATCCCAACTACCGGAACCCTTCACTGTGCGTGGTCTGATACGCACTTGGCTGGTTTTTTATTGTATGTAGTGTAAATGGGACTTAAGTGGCGTTATTACTTTTATCAAAAACTCGCTTTCGTTTTCCTTTAAGGCTCGTGCAGACCAGTGCAATATCGGGGGTGCTACAGGCAGCGCGACCTTTGTAGCGCCCGCGATATCGCGCTGGTACAGGAGCCTTTAGTTTAATAAAATAAATACAGGTATTATAACCGCGTTATTTATTGTTCGTCGTAACAACTAAAAGCGATTATATTTACATGATTTTCATTTGTTTTATCATTATACGATATTACTGAACAGTCGTATTTATAGCGAATTTAATAGGTACAAAATAAATATACAAAACTTAATAAAAACGATTGGATAGGTTATCAACTTATCATAGGTATATGTTTTACGTAAAATATCTGCGGTTGTACAATAACATTGCTATCTATTTCTATCATTGTTTATTAAATTATTATATGTTGACATAGAGCGGCGTGCCGACCGGGTGGCGTGACGCGACAGCGCGACGCGACTCTGAAAACAATTTCTAAGAAAACTTCACAGTAGAACAATTACCGGTGTCGCGTCGCGCGAGTCTGCGCGAAATTATGACGGGGCGTCATAATTTCGGGGCAAAAACAATAAATAATTTACTTAACAATAGACATTTGTCCTAGCGAGCCAGTGTTGCCAACTGCACCGTAATTACGGTAAAAACACCGTAATCAGCATAGATATACCACCTACCGTAACAATGTAATTAAAGTGTCAAAAAACACCGTAACAGGGCAGATGGATTTGAGCGTATTTTTATATCATAACATGGTAACATTTAAAATAACAGTAAACTAGGGGGAATCTCCCAACCATAGATACAAGTTTGAACCAATATGATACGTCCAAACTATAGAGTTGCTTAATTTGACAGACTTCTTAACCTTTTTAGGGTTCCGTATTTATTACCAACTTTCTTCATTGCATAATTGCGTTGTAATAAATCTGCGTTGAAAGACCCAGGTCGTCAGTTTCTCTCGCAGTTGAGCTGATGTTTAGGAGACATAATACTGAATATATAAAAATGATCATGATCACACAGTTATTTTGTAAAATTCAGACTAATTAAAATATGGAAATAAGCATTTTTTTTTTTTTCAAACAACAATTTAATTTACACCACTTTTTAAAATCTACCGATTTTTTCTGAAATCTACCGTATTTATAAACTGGGAACACCGTAATCCATTATTTGATGTTGGCAACGCTGTAGTGGGCAAAAGTCGTGCAGTCTAGTGTGGTACGCTTGCATTTCAAGTCGCATTCGTGTCCACCAAAAGAAAATTATTTTTGAATTAAATATGCTGAATTGTGCATTATGGTATTGATAAAACGACTAGACGTAACCACGGTTTATTTTCGTCAGTACCTATCTATTTTATAATTCGTACATTATTTGGATAAATTATATAATTTTCTCAGTTATGTCAAACTACCAGACGGTCGGTAATCAAATGTTGGCGTCGCTAGAAGTGTATCGAATCGTGTCAAACTTGGCTGTTATGTAATTTTGCTTTATTATGCTAGATGGCGTCATTGAGACATTGGATCACAGTTTTTCTATGACATTTCTTCTGATAGCCGTTCTATAGTATTTTAAATTACTTTGTTTCGGGGTGTGAAAATCAAAGGCTGGATTTTTACTCAAGCTATAGTTTCCTAAGAAAGGGGTGAACGGTCACACAATAACGGCTGCACCTGGTGAAAATGACTGATTTTCATGGCAGCCGTTATAATTTGAGCTCTTCAAGGAGACTGTAGCGTCACGGCTCAGTGACAGCTCAGCCCGAGTCAACTGGGCCCGAAGAATAATACCAGAAATTTCACTCCCGATTACAGTGATTTGTACGGTCAAGCAGAAAATCGATATTTTAAGATAAATCATATAAGTATATTTTTTTCCGAAGATTCTGGTTTTATACTTACATACAAAGCAGGAAAACATATAATTATCTACAACGCCTATTTCTATTATGATACCTATTTATGTAGCCTAAATTCATTAATTTTTTTTAATTATCTGGAATAAAAAAGACAACCCTTCCTTTGCTAAAAAAAATACACACATCGGTTAACTGATGACAGTAAAAAAGTTTTATATCTGTCTCTTGCACAACTTAAAAGACAAAAGGGCGAAGCACACTCCTTTATTTTTTTGCTGCCTGTACTCTTGAAATAAGTGTAGAATTAGCCTGTTTCATTGAAACAGCAATTATTGTCAAGAACTTGGAGGAAGGATTGTCAGTAACAGAATAGAGGAAAACCGATTGATCTGTTATTCGTAGGTCGTGTAGCGATCTACCGCTAGGTACCTATCAGAATGCCAGCGTTGCGACATTTATTTTTAAATGTCGCAGTATCATGCTGAGATAGGAGCCTTTTGGCCTCGTACAGGACTTTCTGCTTTTATTTTAATTTTGCTTTGTTTTTTATTTATGTTTTTATGAGGGTGATTTATTTTAATTTGTGACTTTCTGTACGAGTCACAATAAATACGTTTTATTTCTTTCTTTCTTTTACCTAGAGAAGTAAAGCTGTAAACTGCCATACACGGATATAACACAAGACAATGAAAGAATAAGGAAAATTATAAGAATAAGAATAATTGTTATTTCATGTTGCTATAGATAGACTAATAGATTTGATATTTGGACTAAATAAAATAAAATAAAACAGACTATCTTTATAAAAATGATTTTTAACATTTTCAGGCAACACATATTGCACCTGTCTTCTGCAAAGAAATAGGCCGAGTTGTATGATACACCCACATTTCTTCAGTTATTCTCAGTCTAATTCCGAGATCCATAACCTTTACTTAGTAGCTTTAGTTTAGTTTAGACATGAGACGTCTCTAAATTGCAGTTGTAGTTTGACAATAACAGGAATCAAACTCAAACTCAAGCATTTATTTCGATTAAACTATTTACAGGCACTTTTGAACTGTCAAAGAGTACGCCAAAGTATAAATAAATTAAAAATAAACCCTGCCTGTTAAGAAAAATAACGCATAGTCAAAGTATAGGTACCTACTCGTGTTAAGTAACGTTTATAGATATCGGTCTCAGTCAGGCGTCAAATATCAAGCAGGTTCAAATTCCACTAAACACATGCCTAACACAAAAGATAACACACATTTCATTACTGAGGCATTAGCATAAGTGTATTGCTCCGTATAGCCTGATGCGTGCAGTGGAGTGACCTCAACGACCTCGACCTTCAATGAGTCCACATGGCCGCATTTAAATCGATAGAGTGGATTGCGATCATGCGGCCGATATGACTGCATAGTAAGGAAAGTTTGAGCGCGATAACTAGTGCGGCATTTTAGGGTTCAACATTTTCCACTTTGCAGTTATTTCCTGGGGGTTAAATGAATTACGATTTTAATGTAATGGGTATGTGATACGGAGGAATAAGGAAAATGTCTTGAGGAAAGTTTTGAATATGAATGTCGACAGCTATAAGAGTAGGGGAAAACCAAAGAAACGATGGATGGACTGTGGGAAAGATGATATGGCTAGAAAGGGGGTGACCCCTTTCGACCGAGATAAGTATGGACGAAATAGATTAATTGCGCCGTCTCCAAATAAATTAGGTTATGGGCAGGAGAATGATAATTTTTAACCGTCTTGAAAAAAAGGAGGAGGCTCTCAGTTCGTCAGAATTTTTATAGTAGTGTAGGGTTTATCATTGAATGCTTTTATTTGTTCTACGGAATGGGGTTGGCAACTGTCAAAGTAGCGCTACCATAGCTTCAACCAAAATAGAAGAATTATATAAGGAACATTTGATTTGACGTTGATTTACATTTGATTTGATTTGACAAGGTCTGCTTTCCTTTCTCGTCGTGATGCACCTCGTTTCTTCAATTAAGCTTTTCACTCACTTATCTGCCATGTCGGATACATGTTTTTTCACAACAGTTCTTTCAGTATTATAAAAAAACGCAATCAACAAGGAAAGCCAAAACACAACTCAGACTTGACAGGCTATGCCCACCGGCCAACCCTGAGGGGAAAATCCCCTGCCAACCTAAGGGTGACAGGAGATTTTCCCCTTTGCGGATTTTTTATTATTTATATGTTATAATATTTAAAAAAAACGAGTGTGCTTATGACCACACGACTGAAGTGGAACTTCTTTTGCTCCATCTGTATGTATATACATATATATATATATGAATCTTAGATATACGGAACGTATTTGGTTATGAGAGGAAGAGAAAAAGAAAATGTGCGCGCGCACTGCTTTCTCTTGCTTATATCCCCCACTCAACTTCCGTTCGCCTTGCCCGATCACACTTTTCGTAACGCTTACGTCACTCGTTCGCCAACTTACTCCCCAAGTCAAGCGTGCGTAATGAAGTTTCACTTCAAAAAGTAAGTTCTAAAACTAAAACCCGACTACTGAAAAATCACGCTCTAAAAAGTATGAAACAAGAAAATATTTCAGACAGAAATCAAGACATAGGTACAAAAATGGTCAAGGTAAAAGCGTGGTCGCATGCCATTATAGTTTTGTAGGCCCTTTTTTTTTTTTTGAGGGTGGGAAATCATCAAATAACTTCTCCCGCTCTGGGCGGAGCGGGAGGGCGTGTCAGACTCTTACTGACTAAAACCCACCCGTGTTCCTTCGGTTGCCCTGTTGCCGGGGGCCACGATCTCCCTTTCGGTTTTCTTCGCAACCCCGGCAGGCATCGGCCCTAGTGGACCCCTTCAAATCTGCTGACATCTCTTTGAGGCGCGCGTGGAACACAACGCGCCGTCGACCCGGGCCTGGTCCTTATCGGACGGTGAGCCACCCATTGCTCACCGTCCGCAACCCCGCGCCTACGGTGGCCGGAAATCGTCTCGCGATTCCCGACGCCCTGGGCGTCTCCTCCTGCGGCGGTTAGGGGCGTGAGGGCGCGAAATTTGCCTTTCCCTCACGCGTTCCGCCTCCTCCTTCGCGAGCATTACAGCTTCGCAGAAGGAGGTGACGGCCTCCCATTTCCTCTCGCTCCGTACCATGGCCTGAACCAGGGCCGGACGCGAGAGATCACCGCCGCCGATCGCCTCCACGAGGACACGGCGATGCTCCGCCCAAGCTGGGCAGACCTCCACCGTATGCTCCACCGTGTCCTCCGGGCGATCCACACAAGGGTGACACCCGGGCGTTTCCTCCCGCCTTATCCTGTGCAGGAACCTCCCGAAACAGCCGTGTCCGGTGAGGACCTGAATCAGGCGGAAGGTGAGGACGCCGTGGCGCCTCTCTAGCCACTCCTCAAAGAGGGGTCTTATCGCCGCAATTGTGGCGTACCCAGCGCTGAGTTGCGACAATCGCACTCTCCATGACGCCATGAGATCCCGCCGGAGCTCCGTCCGCTGTGCCGTGATTTCTCGCGGCAGCGGAGTTATGCCCCGGCGTTTCGCCTCCTCGCGCAACTCCCAAATGTGCGCGAGGACCTTTGCCTCCAGATCCCATGGCAGTAATCCGGCAAGGAGGCTCGCCGCCTCGCAGGAGACCTTGCGGTATCCTCGGGCCAGCCGGATGGCCATGACCCTCTGGGACGCGTTCAACCGGCGGGCTGGCCGCAGCCTTAGTGAACGCGCCCAAGTTTTGTAGGCCCTTCGGTATCCTTTTGCTTCGCCGTATTCGAGTAAAAATAAAGGTCTGAGCCGTTAAAAATCGATTCCCTATTCAGATTTACATAATCACTGTATAGGTACAGTTTATCTGTTTGTTGTTTGTTATTAATTATTTGAATAGGTATAGGTATGAAGAAATAATTTCCCTGTGATAAAAACCACGTCAACGATTCTTGATAATCTAATTCCTATTAAGCTATTTCGTTATTATTTAGAAGATAATACGTAAAGTAACATCACACCTGTTTTTATCGAAGGGTTAGGCAGAGGTGTACCTATCTCCTTCTTAGTGTGTCAATGGCAAAATAACACATTATACATTTTTTTTTTGCCCCAAAATGTGGGTATACCTATTAGTACACCCATATTTCGCCTGTTATATGTTTAAGTCCCACGTAATAAGGGGAGAGCCTATTGCCATCAACCGGGCATAAATACTCCGGGCAGCTACAGAGAAATTCCAGATGGCAAAACCCAATAACACTTTGTCCGACCCGTTTAATCAAACCCACGACCTCGCGCTTAGCAGTAGCACTTGCAACAATTAGACCAACGAGGCAATGTTATAGTACAATGATTATTTGTCTAACATTGTATTTTTCCACTTGCAACTATCACTAATACCTATTACATAATTTTTTAATCATGACGCACTAGATATACTAATTACCTGCGCATTAGATACTAAATACTCATTGCTTGAAAAGCGTGATTTTGTTTATTTGAATAACAATCAATCTAATGTTTTTTTTTTATCTATATCTACACTAATATTATAAAGCGGAAAGATTTTTATTTTTGTATGTAACGAATAAACTTAAAAACTACTGACCGATTTGAAAAACTCTTTCAGCAATGGATAGCTACATTATCAGCGAGTAACATAGGCTATATTTTATCCCCTTACTCCCACGGGAACGGGAACTATGCGAGTGAAACCGCGTGACGTCCGCTAGTCAAATTTAAACTAAAGTATTTAACGAAAGGTTTTATGAGCTTAACATGTTTAATCCCATTCAGCCTGTCCCTTACTGCCCGCCCCCAGCGAGGCCCTAAGCCGAGGTTCGTACCCCACAGGGGGTGCCCTTAGCGTGTAGTCGCTTAGTTTGTAAGTTTGATGCCCTAGATGCATGACAACTATAGAAACGGGTTTTCTACGGGTTTTGACGTCAACGGAAGAATAGTATTTACTATTCTAAACCCGTTTCTATTGTGGTCACACTAAGTGTGCTGAAGTCTTTAATTTATTGAGGCACCCACAGGAAGGAGGTACCCTAGGTTGACCTGCGAGGCGCCAAACCCGAAAAAATTATTTAACATATCTCATTAAGTTAATGAGACATTAACACACAATTTATATTAATGACACTCAATAAAGCGCCGTCAATTGAACATTGTATCCCGATAGTGATAAATAATTGTGTATTTAATATGTACATTGTCATCCTATATGGAGTGTTGACACAATCATTTATGCTGCCTTAACTAATAGTAACCATAACAGACCGATTTGTATGCCTATTTTATGTATGAGCCGTTAATACTATTATTACATTGCTGCTAATTTACTAATTAATCATTTACAATGTAAATTGCCTCCAAAAACTATGTAAAACAATGATTATAAAGTTTTTTTTTCTATAGTAATCTTAATATTCCTCGCGAAAAGTGGAGGCCTGTGTCCCAACAGTGGTTTTTTAAAAGTTTTTTTTTATGTATTGCTTATCGCAGGTCAACCTTGGAGGTTGTGGGTGCCAAAATAAATTACGGGCGACTACATGCTAAGGGTACTCCCTGTCGGACCTCAGTGAGAATATTATATTAGGCTGACAATGGCTATATTCTAATCTAGGTAGGTAGGCCTAGGCCAGCGGGCGCCGAAATTGGAGCTATGTCGCCCGAACAGTCAGGCCCAAAGAAGAGGTACGCAGTATTGCATGCGCGTTGCGCGCCTTTATGGGAGGACGTGCGGTCGTGAGATCGGCCGCACTGGGTGATGGGGCCCGCTGGGCATGGCGGGCTGAAACTAGCCAGGGGCACAGATATAATACTAGTACAGATACCCAATCCCATACAAAGAAATGATACCTCCCTAAGTCTGGCTATTGAGCTGGCTATTTTTCTTCCTCCATTTTTTCAACAGATGGCAGCATCAGCGACTCACAAATTGCCAGAGACTGTAGTTTTATAACGCCATCTAGAAGTCGATTTAGATACTTATGGCATTCACACATCGCACGGTACGTTCAAGGACAAGTATAATAACAATAAAACAAAAATATCTCGAGTTGGCGGAATAGTTTCATTTCGTGAGTGAGCTAGCAATTTTCACGCGGCAGTGAATGCCTCTTTATGTATTTTTTTTTTTATTTCAATGCTAAATCTAGATTTTCATCTCCTCGTTACCAAATCTACTATTGCTAAAACCCTAAAACTGAAATCACGCGTTCGTCGTCCGAACTCATTTTGACAGTAAGCCCACGTTCGCACGGATGCTTAATACAATTGCGACGACTTTTTCGTGCACTTAATTTTCAACGCTCTGCTTAGCGTCGAGAGTTGAAAATTCAAGGGTGTTTTTAACGCACTGGGACGAGAGTACGTCCCAGCGCGTTGGATTCTCAACGCTCGGCTTAACACTGAGAGTTGAAAATCCAGTGCGCAATAAAATCCCGCCGCGATTTAATTACATCCGTGCGAAGGACGGCTTAATGTTTTTAAAAATATCAAATTAAACCGGCCAAGTACGTGTTGGACCACGCATAATGAAGGGTTCCGTAGTTAGGATGAATTAATCCCAAGAACAAACTTAACTTTGTAGTTGAAAAACATGTTCTCCCATACGGAATGTATACGGGAGAACATACGGACGAACATGTTTTTGCAACCGCTTTAAGTTGGTTGATTTATTACTCGTTAACTTATAGATCCTACTTAGCTGTGATAGTTTTCCTTTTAATTTCGTTATAAATACTCTTCCTGTGATCTTTTTTCACATAAACCAACCATTTAGCTGGCAGGGTGGGGGAGGACACTGGACTCTAATAAAAATCGTCACCATTCACATCACCTATGTAATTTTAAAACGTTTCGTACAAATCCTTTTTAGGGTTCCGTACCCAAAGGGTAAACCGGGACCGTATTACTAAGATTCCACTGTCCGTCTGTCTGTCCGTCTGTCACCAGACTCTATCTCATGAACCGTGATAGTTAGACAGTTTAAATTTTCACAGATGATGTATTTCTGTTGCCGCTATAACAAAAAATACTAAAAAATAGAATAAAATAAATATTTATGGGAGCAAAAAAATCACTTTGTTGTATGGGAGACAACAAAGTGATTTTTTTTGCTCATTTTTATAGATAATAATGGTACGGAACCCTTAGTGCGTGAGTCCGACTCGTACTTGGCCAGTTTTTTATAGAATTTTTAGAAAGGTATTGGTAAAATGGAAAAAAAAATTAAGTCGGTAGGTATTTGCCAAAAACATGTTGAAACTATTCTTTCAATTCCTTTATTTCTATGTAAAGTAGGTATTAGATTATAAAAAATTGTGTTGTTTGATTTTCCTACCAAACGCTTATACAGTATGTCATGACAAATTGAGTAAAACGCCATCTATTGCAAAGAGCTCATCAACTCAGAACTTTATCATTCTATGGGTTCGAATTCAAGTAAAAGGTTTCACTTATCGTTTTTGTTGGAAATACGTGATTTACGACTTTAAATGGATAAATCAGCATTAAACAAGGAAGTTTTGATTTTTACTAATCTTACTTCAGCCAAATTCTGCCGTTTACTCGTTTTTAGTGATTGTTAATTTATAATTGTTTCCTATGCTGCCATCTATGATTATTTTTTCAACACTAATTATAATTTGTTCGAGTTGAGACCCCATGCCAGGGGCACAGATAGCCAGGGGTGCGGCGAATGTACAAGGATCTCCTGGGCCCCGACACATGGTAGTAGTAGAAACAGTGAGGTTTTATTCGGTGGGAG
Source organism: Omphaloscelis lunosa (assembly GCA_916610215.1). Classification (NCBI taxonomy): domain Eukaryota; kingdom Metazoa; phylum Arthropoda; class Insecta; order Lepidoptera; family Noctuidae; genus Omphaloscelis; species Omphaloscelis lunosa. Next base: position 9,746,553 of record OU744247.1, read on the forward strand.
TCCGACATAACCCTTCGTTCTCCCTAGACGGAGGGTATATCCATGAGAATATTCCCACGTAAAAAAAAGGCAAGCCACACACAACAAAAAAAAAAATCGTAAGTTCATTGTAACTAATTTAAATGATTCGCAGATAATTTAGCTAAGTATTAAAAAAAAAACAATTATTTTAATATCATATTAAAAATATTTTGGCATCGTCAAATGCTACATCAGATTCATCATGGTCATTATTCTGCTGCCCATATCACAATTTATTTGGGGTCAGAAATGGCTTTTTTCTTCCATATTTCTCTATTAATCGTCAGATTGAGAATCACAAAGTAGTGAACAATTGTAATAAAAGGCAAACAGGCAAACACATGGTCTCTTCAAGTGTAAATTCAGATATCGTCGATAAACCATATGCCAGTCAATCAAAAATCGGTATTATTTCTTAACACATAAGGTCGAAAATTAAGCGGAATGTTGTAATCAAACCGAGTAATAAGTGTTGATTGAAAGCGCGGTTCGTTGATTATAACCATTTCCATTTCCAATAAACTGTTATCGCTTCGTGGAAACGTTTCAGTATTGGTCCAACTGTGTTCATCAACGGAAATAGGTAATTATTTTATGCTGAACTGGGCCTATTTGTCGCAGCCGTGAGGCACACAATACTGTTTTAAGATTCCTCTTTTTTTTGTGTACCTTGACCTGGGTCAAATTAATCAATTTTCTTTCTTTATTTTCTTTATACATCTGTTTTTTTTTTAATATTAACTACTATTACTGACCTAATGTCAGAATTTTAAAGTCGTCCATCGGCCTCTGACTTGGCTTCATATGCCGTCTAGAAATATATCTCTCAGACATGCTGTTTCCTCACGAAGTAATCTTTATATAAGCGTTTAAGTTAAGTTTTCTAAATCAAAAATCCTATTACCATGTTGAAAAAAATCGCGTGTGTTTATAATTAGGTAAGTTTCCAATTTTCCATTTTCACATTTTGCTTACAAATTAACTATTTTATTAAACCTTACAATACTGCAAGGCACCCTCAATAAACGAATGCGTACAATAAGAACGTTATTCATTTCAATACAAAGAACAAAGCGGGCACATCTTTTCAATGAACCTACTTGTTTCTTCATGAATCGTTTATTAGCAATTAATTTCTATTAAAACGTTGATTGATACAATAAAGCTTCTACGTTGATAACATGAAACTCGTGTCCAACACAGGCATACAGTGTTCCATCTAGCTAACCTCTATATAGAGGTTATGGTCTATGTAAAGGTAAAGGGTCACTAAATGTTTCCCTCAGGTTAACTCGTATTCTATAGAAGCAACTTCACGTAACTGAAAAAAAGCATATTATATACAACCCAAGACATGGTCTATCTGTCCACAAAATCTCACCCCAATCCTTTCAGCCGTTTTTGAGTGATCGAGTAACAAACATACAAACATTTTCGCCAACTTTCAACAGAAGTGGAATAATTTGTAAAACACATGTTGTGTTTACGATAACATATTGTTGATGCCTACAGTAACATTATCTACAGAAGTTGTTTCTAGACTAATGTAATGTAATCTTTGCATACTTTGCAATGTAAGTCGCGTGTTGTCATTAGTTCAGTCAGTAAAGTTCTTAACCTAAGTTCACACTCACATTTCAGTTTTTGATGTGTAACATCTTTTCTCTCGCTTTCCTGCAATCTGTACACAGAACATTATTATATAGCCTAAAAATCTGTGGGAGTGATTACGTGACCCTCTCTTGAGCCGAGGAAGCGCGCGCTATTTGATTGGACCAATGCTACGCGCGGTGCTATAGTTGGTCGTCAGAAACGACCTTGACGAGGCCCCGCCCCTTTTATATTGCTCATTACCAAGGTGAGATGTTACACATCTTATGCGACATCTTATATAAGGCTCGCTCGTTTTTTTTGAAAATCCTGTTTGATTTTTGTACAACAAAACAAAAGCTCGTCATTATAAGTTTTGCAATTTAATGACTCTGTATACTTTCAATTTATTTAAAGTACAGAGTTATTAAATTGAAAACCGAACACAAATGTTCGCGTTGCGTGCTTTTTATTCAATATTATTTTGTATAATGTGGACACTGCATTAAATACATATTGTCACGTCAAATTCAACATTAGCGTTGAATGTATTGATCTATTTATTCCAGTTTACACAGTAAACGGCTAAATATTTTATTTAATAAAACCACTATCAATTCCGAGTATTTCAACTATACGGAAGTGACACATGATGTTCCTATATTGATATCGTTTTTGTTGACAGTATTAAATTACCTAGAACACTGCGCGCGAGATATCAAGGCTAAAGAAGAGTAAATAAAATATTTGATAAGCTAAGGATACAAATTATTCCATTGTTTTGTTAACAGAAGGCAATAAATCGTAATTAATATGAAAAAAGCCGGCCAAGTGCGTGTCGGACCACGCACAATGAAAGGTTCCGTAACTGTGATGAATTTATCGCAAGAACAAACCTAACATAGTAGTTGAAGAACATGTTCTCCCATACATACCAACTGGAAATATAAGTTTTTACGCACGATATTAAGAGATTTACCATATTATTTTAAGACCGTGGATGGACTTCTTATAGGTTTTCCTGTAATCTATGAGTAAAGAACAATTCTCTGTAATTAAAAAATTAGGCTCAGTAGTTTCTGAGATAAGGGGACGGGAATGTTTTGGAGAATGGTGGTTTTTTTTTAATTTTTCCAATTTGCCCCCAAAAAGTGACCCCCATATTCAAACTTCATTTATTTACGTTACATGTTCGTATTTGGGTCACAAAAATACATGTGTGTACCAAACAACTAAATTAGTCCAGTAGATTCGGAGCAAATTGGCTGTGACAGACGGATAGCTAGCCAGTCAGACAGACACACGTGTGATCCTCATCACACATCCTCATCTCGGGGTTCATTTTTTTTTGCTTTTGAAGTACGTCACCTTAAAGATAATTTAGCAGCACTTGGTTGATTTACCTATTGGACTGGGGTCATACCGCTTTGAATAAATTGTTTGATATCGGTTGTTTCCTCTTTGAAGTTGGTATTAAGTTATTAACACAACATAATATATAAAATTAAGTTAAGAGCGAGGTTCTGCCCGCATGGATTATTTCCTTTACCTTAAAGCAACGATAACCGACCTTTAATTATTTTATACTGAAGATCACGTCTAAACCAGTTGTATTAATCATTTGGAAAAAATATATGTTTTATTAAAGCATTTTCTTAATAACTTAAAATAAGAATATTTTAGATTATGATTAGAGATTATTACATGGTGAAATTAATTTGCACAGTTATGTCTAACGCGGATAAAACAACTAAGAATCACGCAAAATCTATCAAGCGTATTTTTCTGAAATCTTCACCATTTTAAAGATAATTTAATTATTGATCTTTTAGTACACGTATTTTATTAATAATGTGTCTAATTTGGGACAGTGCCCCTTGTTGGGCGAGTCCTATTACTGACTGTACGTATGACGCGTTGCGTGAGTTCAATACAGAACACGCAAGCTAACCACTCAAGGTCACTGGCATATATCTGCATCTTAATGGTCCTCCTGGAAATATTAAGCTATTTTTTTTTTAAAGTATCCTATGTTCTTCTAAAGATCATGCTTAAGCTCCATACCAAATCTCTTTTATATCAGTTAATCAGTGGTTAAGTCATCAGCAAGTTACAACAGTACACAATTTCTTTTTTTGTGGGTGGGAAATTATCAAATAACGTCTCCCACTCGCGCGTGTCAGACTCTTACTGACTAAAACCCACCCGTGTTCCTTCAGTTGCCATGTTGCCAGGGGCCACGGCCTTACACACTTACGGATTCATAATGTTAAATAGAATTAAGGATAACTCCAGCCCGGCTTTTATCAATAAGTTAAATACCGCAGTTCTCAGTAGCAAGTAATTATTTTATATCTACAATAATTAAACTGGGTTATAATACATAATATTTTAAAATACTTATTTTACATTGATCAACGGTTAACGTTTTTGTTTTGCAAATGTTTTTGTTTAATATTTACATATAAATTTACTATTTCTAACACTAAAATATATATATTATGTATAAGTATGTAAAAGAAAAACTAAAATAAAGGGAAGAGCTCATTGGGCATCAAAAATTCGTCCGTATAGCTGTCAGCGGGAAAAGTGCCTAAAAGGCTGGCAACGTTGCCACGTTGGTTAAAAATGGACATCGATCGTTAGTTAAACTTGATTGATGTCCTTTTTTCTATTAATTAATGAATTGTGATTGTTCTTTTTGTCTCATTACTGTTATTTCGTATAACCTATTTATTGTTATTTGAAGGTGACACACACACATTGCAAAAAAATTACAGCACCCAGCCATATTTTTTTTTTGTTAAGGTTTAGTTATGTACTGTTATTGTCATTTCGTCAAACAATGAATTTTTTTGTTTATACTTGGGTTGGGTTATTTTGTGTGTAAACCAAAACTCTATTCTTCTGTCAAAAATTCGAAATGGTCACTGGTACGTAAACTGATCTGCAAAAAATTAACAGTACATGTAAAAAATGTGCAAAAACATGTACCCTCCAGTTTACAGTTAAATGGTTTGACACCTGTCACTTTACTGTGATAGGTGTCAATCACGAATAATCATGACAAAATGCAAACAAGCTTTGAATCCTTTCATATTCATGTAGTTCATTGTCATTGTATTCTAACGTCATTGTCTCTTCCACAGATACGCGCCAATGGATTATTCCCTATTCGACCTCGAACTTGGACCGACAACATAGAAGTCACCCATTCTGTAGTGCGAGCGAGACAGTATCATTTAGAAAGTGAGAACAATATTCGTGTATCGGTGAAAGTGATCCCGCGGTTCTGTTAGTGCCACGAAGATGACGCCTGGTGCGGAAGACTTGACTATATTGGGGGGCAACAATAATGTTGTGCCCTTATTACCTCGACCTACTGTGGAGTTGGAGTTCAGAAATATAACATGTGATATAAACATGTTTTTAACGAACAAGCTACGATTCGGTAAGTGTTTGTTTATTCTGTTTTAGTACCTGAACTTGGGTCCGTTGAAGGAATTTTTTTACGCATGTAAAGTTATCAGTGACGTCATTTCCCTTATCAGTCTAATTTGGAACATTTCCAGAGTTCACTTGAGACACCTTGACACACCAGTGAAATCACTGTACAAATAAGTTAATTAACGCTGTGCTAATTAAAAATGAATATCGTAAAGCAACGTAAGTTTCCCTATCGGGAATGGACATCGCACTTAGATGTTGCTATGTTGTTGAAATTAAATCTTTAATATAATTTTAATTTTATGGTAAATTGATTATTATTGCTCGCTCATTTTTAGGGTTCCGTACCTCAAAAGGAAAAAAACGGAATCCTTATAGGATCATTCGTGTGTCTGTCTGACGATCTGTCACAGCCAATTTGGAATCTACTGGACCAATTTAGTTGAAACTTGGTACACATATGATTTTTTTCTGTACCTATCTATCTATCCGTGACATCACTGCGGGCCCCTATCAGAATACCAGCGCTGAGATAGGAGCCCTTTAGCCTCGTACAGAACTTTCTGCTATTTTTATTCATTTTATTTTTATTAATGTTTTAATGAGTGTGTTTTAGTTTAATTTGTGATTTCCTGTGCGAGTCTCAATAAATACTTTTTCTTTCTTTCTTTCTAATTTCTGTACCCAAATATGGATGTGTAACGTAAATAAATGAATTTTGAATATGGGGATCACTTTTTGAGGGCAAATCGGAAAATTAAAAAAAGATCAAATGAAAGGGCTTGTTGTGAGGATCTCAATTTTTTTAAAAATATTTTTAACAATAAGTACTTTAAAAGATATTTAAGAAAATAGATGAAAATTAACCATTCCGCCCCCTAATCTCCGAAACTACTGAGCCTAAAATTTTGAAAAAAAAAAATACAGAGAATGGTTCGGAAACGCTCTTGGACTGTTTTTTTTTTTTTTTCTTCTGAATACTTAGGTAAGTTTAATTTTAATTCCGTGCTCCCCTTGGGCATATTCTGAATTATCAGGTACACCTAAATCGCTTGCAATACAAAGCTTATCTTAATTTATTCACATAAGACAGTGCGTGACTAACTGACAGATACATAACCATTGTAGGTACACACGGCTACATAACAAGCTATAACATTCCAGTATAAGCTGACCGCTCATTGGACGGAAATCTTATACAACGTGAGATCAGCTTATACTGGAAATGTATAGCTTGATATACAATGTCGCCCATGCGCATGTGACCGCCCGTAATATTCTGAATATTCATGAAAAAATGTCGAAAATAAACTTCAAAAGGGGGTCTATCTATAACATTTTTCATGTTATTCAATTTTTAATTTTTTAAGTAGAGTTTGTAGATTTGCTTTCTATTTTTTGACACATCTCCGAAGTTTATGAGTCGATTTGGATTCTGTTTATTATTTCCAAAAGCTTGTGAGTTATTTTAACAGGTTAATTAACATTTTTACTAAAAATTATCGACTACGAAAAAAAAGACGGAATCGAAGTAATTTTTTCGGTAAAAAATTGTGTATTTATTTTTTTTAAACTAGTGTAAGTCCATAAATTATCCCCATAGGTCGACTTTTTGAATCATTATTTGTAATCTACTACATAACAGCTAAAAATTCACAGAACATTACTAATACCTATCTCTAAAAAAAAACCAGCAAATAACTTGTTGAACATTTGCAACTATTCAAATAAAAGGGGTCGCTCAGAAACAACTTTCCAGACTCAATTTTCTATAAATGTATGGGCTGGAATGATTGACGATGAACTTATTGGCCCTTTCGTGTTACCAAACAGACTAGATCAACACGCATTTTTAGATTTTATAGTCAATACGTTGCCGTTGCTTTTGGAGGAAGTACCGCTGGAAACAAGAAGGCGGATGTATCTGCAATTAGATGGAGCTCCAGCACACTTCGCACGACTAGTTCGTGATTATTTAAATCAAAATTATCCGCGATGGATTGGCAGAGGAGGTCCCATTGATTGGCCGCCGCGATCTCCCGACCTTACACCCTTAGATTTTTATCTTTGGGGCTACATGAAACAAAAAGTGTATGCCGTGCCCATTGAAAGCCGCGAGCAATTAACGGCTAGGATTTTTGCTGCTACTGCGGAAATGAAAGAAAACCGTGAAGAATTACGTCGTACAATAAAAAGTGTTGCCATGAGGGCTTTAGTTTGTTTACAGGAGGGTGGGGGCCATTTCGAAAATCTAATTAATTAAAATTCTTGTATTTTTTATTTTTTTAAGTAAAAATCTGGCTATTGCTTGTTTGTTTTTATTTCCATTATCATCCTCCTTATTAGTTTAACCTTTTAGTACTCACTGCTAAGAGCGGGGACATTTTATTGACATTCACATTTTCTTTTCCTAAATTTGATTCTTAGAGTTTTAGAGTTTTACTTTGGATTTAGTTACAGTTTGGTTTAATAATGATCTGTGAATTTTTAGCTGTTATGTAGTAGATTACAAATAATGATTAAAAAAGTCGTCCTATGGGGATAATTTATGGACTTCACTTGTTTAAAAAAAAATAAATACACAATTTTTTACCGAAAAAATTACTTCGATTCCGTCTTTTTTTTTCATAGTCGATAATTTTTAGTAAAAATGTTAATTAACCTGTTAAAATAACTCACAATCTTTTGGAAATAATAAACAGAATCCAAATCGACCCACTTCGGAGATGTGTCAAAAAATAGAAAGCAAATCTACAAACTCTACTTAAAAAATCAAAAATTGAATAACATGAAAAATGTTATAGATAGACCCCCCCTTTTGAAGTTTATTTTCGTCATCTGTTCATGAATATTCAGAAAATTACGGGCGGTCACATGCGCATGGGCGACATTGTATAGCAGTGTGTACCTACCTATCTTGAACGAAATATGTTCCCACGAGGATGTAGTGTAGAGGCTCTCGCAGACAGGTGCGACGCGACTCTAGTAGAAGAATTTCTATGAAAACTTAATGGAAATGGTTTTACCAGAATCGCGTTGCATCTTGCCTGTCTGCTCGACCCACGACCCTTAAAGGTGCATTTATAAAGATATCTTTTTTTAACACTTCACCTGCATGCGTTGGTAAACGTGTTGAAGTTTGTTTGTTGAACGCAGCTGACGATTGATACCTGCGCGTGAACTTGTTAGATACTCCCTTCGGCATGTTTCGTCAACTTACAAACCGGTATTTCACATAACCCACTCATTACATGTTTACAGCTACTTGTGGGTCAATATTGCCAATATATGTAAGTACAGGTGTACCTAAGACAATGGTGTTAAGCGACACAGTAAGTACCTACTTGTTGAATAAGATAGGTGTGAATTTACCATTTCTGTTCACTTGCTAATAAATTAATTGTTAAGCGTGGCCTATGTGTAATTTTCACATCTAATGTGGTATAAATTTTTTGCTTGTTTTTTCTTTGGTGTTCTTAAACCCTGTTTAAAAAGTCAAAACGTTTTTTTTTTTTTTAAGTAGGCCATTAAAGGGCACTTTTGAACGACAAAATTCACAAGTAAATAGAATTGATTCTAATAACTTGTAAAGCCTCAAAATAGCTGGGAAAAGGTAGTTTCGTATAAAGAAGAATGGACAAAAAAGTCCATAGTTACTCTTTTAAAATATTTTACAATATTTTGTATACCAACAAATAAATAATATCTGCATGTATAGGTATTTTATTACAATGTCTTCGAGATATCTTCGTGACCTTTTGAAGGCGTACACACGGCTACATATCAAGCTATACATTTCCAGTATAAGCTGACCTCTCATTGTACGGAAATCCTATACAATGCGAGACCAGCTTATACAAGAAATGTATAGCTTGATGTGTAGCCGTGTGTAGCCAACTCGCAGAGGCCTTTCAATAGAATTATTATTAAAATTATTGGTAGCTATGGGAAAATAATACGAGCGAGAGGGCGTTTCAGACTCTTACGACTAAAACCCACTCGTGTTCCTTCAGTTGCCTGTATGTTGCCAGAACTGACATAACCCGAAGAATTGCCAACTTTTTCGCGCAGCACCCAGTCGTATCCGATGTCCCACAGATGCGGCCCCATGACCGATCCCTGTGGGACACCGCACGACATCTCTCGCCGGTTCCACTCTCCTTGGTGACCGGGGTAGATGACGGCCCTGTCCGTCAAATAGGCCTCGACCACACGACAGAGGTAGGTCGGCATCCGGTGATACCGGAGTGCCTCCCTGATGCAACTCCAGGGCAGGGTGTTTAAGGCATTGGCGATGTCTAGAGACACCGAGAATTGTATTGAATTGACACCGAGAAGAATTGCCAACCTTAAGTGGCAATGGGCAGGGCACATTGCTCGCAGAACAGATGGCCGATGGGGCCGGACGGGAAGACGCATCATATCAGACATTGGAAGCGTAGGCATCGAACAAGATGGACCAAAGACCTTGTGAAAGCCGCAGGAATCCGCTGGATGCGGGAGCAGGAATCTGTGCTAGATTCGGTCGAAGTGACGGTGCTTGGGGGGGGGGGGGGTATATCAGTAGTGGACGTCTTTCGGAGGCCTGTGCCCTTTAGTAGTGACATGAAGTTTTATATTTTGGGCAGCATTATAACCTAACTTGCTTGCCCGGTTGTGTATACGAAGGTGTAACCTACGTATATGATACGTAGTACGTGTACGATATTAGTAAATACTAATATCCTTATTATCGTGCAAATACATCCCGATATTCCCACCGGATCGAGACGTAGGCGGGTGAAACCGCGGGGCACAGCTAGTAAACAATAAACCCAATTTAATTTTACGACCAAATGATTTAATTTAAAAATGCAAACATCATTATGATGTTCGATGATTTCCTTAGTACCATAAATACAATTTATGATGATTAAATAAGAATATATATATATAAAATAAAACAACTAGAACTGTGGACTTTGTACACACGGCTACATATCAAGCTATACATTTCCAGTATAAGTTGATCTCGCATTGTATAGGATTTCCGTACAATGAGACGTCAGCTTATACTGGAAATGTAAAGCTTGATATGTAGCTGTGTGTACGCCTTCCAAAGGTCACAGTGATATCTCGAAGACATTTTAATAAAATACCTATGGCAATTTTGCAATCGTTTTAGTCTTCGCACTATGTGTGTTGCATATTCCCATCTGCACACAAAAAACCAAAGCGAGCTATTTATCTTACTGAGAATATCCAAACCTATTATTATTTATATTAAAATTAAACATATTTTGAGTGCAATTTTCAGTATAATTAAAATAAATTGGTTTATAAATTGAAGGTAGATAATACTATATCCTGTTGTAAATTTTTATATTTATTTTTGCCTATCAAGTTTTTCACAAAATTGAACATTTTTGTATAAGCAATAAAACCAAATCATTGATGAGGAACAATTTTTCGAATAAATTTATATTTATAAATTTAATATGAGTCTAGACTGGACTAATCTTAAAAAAATCGTTAGTGACATTATTAATATGAACTTAATATAAACGTTCCTAATTATCAGGGTTTTAAGGCCAACCGCGTTAGATTCACTTACGTAATTAAAAAAGTCGAACTGCAGTCTGTGTTTATATAATTGTAAATAATAACACTAGTACCCTATACGCCATTGGTTTTTTGGAACGAAGTTCTTTAACGCGGCTTCTAAACTTTCAGAAATCGTCACGCTAAAAAGTGTTAATACTTGCGACTGACTTCTTCTAATTCAACGAGAAAGATAGAGAGAGAGAACGCCGGCAGAAAAAAAAACAAAAGAAAAGAATAAAGTGATTACAGTGTCATGGGATAAAACTGTGCACATCGACCTGAGTACACTGCATACCGGAGAGAGACAGAAAACGTTAATTTGGTCAAAATGAAAATCCAAGATGGCGGCTCTGAATTTTTTTTAATTTTTCATCGTTGGTATCGTTTTGTGTTTGAGAGCTACTGTTTTTTATTTTTTTTCCCCAAACAACTTCGAAGGCCATGATTTCTTCTACCATGGTAGAATTAGCTCAACCACCTGATGCACAAAGGTACTACATCCAAGAAATTTCCATAAAAGTACAGGTGTATCCACATCGAAGTTACTTTTAGTGGAACAACATCTGCAAGTATTATTGGGCAACCACAGATAACAAAAAGTTAAGCAAAATTCACAAAAGTAATTGCTCTACAAAAAGTTGCTTCGGTGTGAATACACCTTACAAAGCAGAAAGTCAAACCCGCCAGGCCCTGGCGGGTTTAGGTGAATAAACGGTCTGGCGATGGCGGCCAGACTATTATATACTTAATTCACAATTTATTATTTAAAATGTCATAAAATATTAATAATGTAATAATGTTCTGACAATAAAAATGAATAATTTATTATTATCCAGTATCAGTATACAAGGAAAGATCAATTATTATTATTGGTACCTAATTCAGATAAAAAACCTATCCTAATTTCAAGGTAGGTAAATCAAGGTGATCCGAGTAGGTTTCACTTAAAATAAGTAACAGGTCAAGCGTAGGGATTACAAAATCAACAAATACTAATTAACGTTTGATTATACAAGAAATAGGAGACGTTATACAAACATTTATGTAAAATAATGTGAATTCAAATGTTTCTACGAACATAGAAAAAGTAAAAATTTGTATCCCAAGTAGCCGCCTAATTCGCCCTGGGTGTCGGGAATCGCAGGCCGATTTCCGGCCACCGTAGGCGCGGGCTTGCGCACGGTGAGCAATGGGTAGCTCACCCTCCGGTAAGGACCAGACCCGGGTCGACGGGGCGTTATGTACCACGCGCTCCTCAAAGAGATGTCAACAGAATTGATGAGGTCCGATATGGCCGATGCCTGCCGGGGGTGCGAAGAAAACCGAAAGAGAGATCGTGAGCCCCAGGCAACCGAAGGAACACGGGTGGGTTTTAGTCAGTAAGAGTCTGACACTGAGGATGCCTCGTTGAGAGGTGAAACACGTGTCGATTTCTAGCAGGGTCTCTTTAAGGCTCTTTAGAAATACCTAAGCGGAACAGGTTTCTAAATATATCCACTTCAATTGCATTTTATTATTTCGTTTACCTGCTGGCTTTGGGGTCAAGTGAAATCAAACTATTGAATGACTACATATGTAATTTTGTATAAAAGAAGACATGCTATTCATAATACACATTTCGCGAGATACGAGTTTCGTGATAAACATGACAAAAAAGTCAGTGGCACTCGGGAGTGCCGACAGAAGCGAAAACTAAAAAAAAAAAAACTTCCGTAACCTTTAACTTAAAAATACTTGCATAGAACATTTATCCGTAAAGTACTATAAATAAAGAGCACAATCGCGTTTACAAAAATGAGGTGTCGGTAACGGTGTCGCGAGTTCAATTGTTTTTTCCCATCTCAAAAATGCCCAACGCGGCAAAAGAAGTCATCACTTTAAGACTCTTTAGAAATACCTAAGCGGAACAGGTTCCTAAATATATCCACTTCAATTGCATTTTATTATTTCGTTTACCTGCTGGCTTTGGGGTCAAGTGAAATCAAATCTATTGAATAACTACATATGTAATTTTGTATAAAATGAAGACATGCTATTCATAATACACATTTCGCGATATACGAGTTTCGTGATAAACATGACAAAAAAATCAGTAGCACTCGGGAGTGCCGACAGAAGCGAAAACTAAAAAAAAAACTTCCGTAACCTTTATTTTAAAAATACTTGCATAGAACATTGATCCGTAAAGTAATATAAATAAAGAGCACGATCGCGTTTACAAAAACAAGGTGTCGGTAACGGTGTCACGAGTTCAATTGTTTCTTCCCATCTCAAAAATGCCCAACGCGCCTAAAGAAGTTTTCACTTAAAACAAATAATGTTATTCAACAGGAATTATTACAAAAAAATTGCGTTATATTGACAAATATTGTGATTGATCGTATTTACAAACGGATAAGGCACTTAAAAAAAGGCACTTAACAAATGCAGCGATATACTTTTAATTATTGATTCGTTAAAGGCGTTCCATCAAGAAGCCTCCACAAAATTCTAATTGATATCTTAAAAGTGCTTTAGTACTGTCAATTCTGACTCATAATGTAGATTCATCAATCAGCTCACCGTATTGCAAACCTCTGCTAGAAGTAGACCTCTCCCGTCACAACATTCGATACTTCGCCTTCCGCGTCCAGTAGATCCAAGCATCCTTTTTAACATCGTCAGTCCATCTAGCTGGCGGACATCCCGAGCTAGGCTTGCCGATTCTAGGTAGGCACATATCGTAACCCTGCCATCGTGAGGAAGCCTGCCTGAGAGATATTAATTCTCGACGGCATGTAAAGCCAAGTCAGAGGCCCATGGGCGGCTTTAAAACTCTGACACTTGTACCCTAATTGCGTAATACAACACAACCACCATTGCTAAACCACCAACAACTAAACCATTGCTTCATAAGTTGGAAAAAAAATCTGCTCAACAACATAAATGACGCAATGAATGTTGTTGAACTGTCAAATTGAAACAAATTAGGCATAATTGTTTACGAAAATGAGTTATACAATTACGGTACAGGTTGGTCACACGAAAAGAAGATAACCCTTCAACAAATCATTTTTTTTTATCAAAATGGATTTTGATAATAATTTAGAATGCAAAATCGTGCGTTTGATTACAAATTACAAGGCATCTTATCAGGTATGTTTCTCACGTACATTATATTTCTCATGTATTGGCAGAGTTGGCTTCCGCTGGTTTACGTAATGTTAACGGAAGTACCATGTGTCTGTTTTTAACCACGTAGGAGTAGAAACAGTGACGGTTTCATTGTAATACATTTTGATTCTGACAGAATTGAAAATATTTAATAATTGAAAAAACTTAATGGAAAATATTAAATAGTCACATTTTTTTTTAAATATAGGTACGGAAATAAGAGACAGTAAGCCCCACACACAGCGCACTGGATATTCAACTCGACGAGCGTTGAGAATTCAACAGAATGCATCCATCCCAGCGCGTCGAAAAACACTGTTGGATTTTCAACTCTTGGCGCTAAACAGAGCGTTGAAAATACAATGTGCGAAAAAAAATCGCCGCGATATTTTCACATTTTTGAGCTAAAGGACAAAAGTATCTTATTGTTATCACAACCTCAATTAGGTTAAAATTTTAACTACCGGTTCTTATCACAATAGCAGATATGTTGGCAAACATGATAACGGTCAGTGTCAACTTATTGGTTTTAAAATTTCAATAAATTGACAGTGATTAGCGAGGAACTCGTGACTAAGTAATAAAACAGCCTCACGGGTCGATCCATCAGGTTAACCTACGCTTGCCCGGGTTGGTACGTGGGTGCGTGACCATCTTTACATACCGAGACTCCTCCATGCCTCGGAAAGCACGTAAAACCATTGGTCCCGGCTGTAATTCGTCGATCTTTGACAGTCGTTACGGGTCTTTAGAAATCCAAAAGTCTGACAACCAGTCTTACCAAGGGGTATCGTGTTACCCAGTAACTAGGTTGTGGAGGTCAGATAGGCAGTCGCTCCATGTAAAATACTGGTAATCAACTATATCCGCTTAGACTGGAAGCCGACCTCAACATAGTTGGGAAAAGGCTCGGCAGATGATGAAGAACTTCTTTAAGGCTAAACAGATTGATTTATTGACAGCGATTAGCAAACTCTCACGCAACACAACGAAGATTTTCAAAGACAACATCTTCGTCATTATCAGTTGGGCAATAACAACGAACGATCGATACTAATGGAATGACAACATGAATCAACAAAACTCTTGCCTCATATCTTCTGTTATTATAATGTAGCTCATGAAGAATCATATTCCAATTACTCTAGTTCCTACAATAAATTGGTATTAGAAACCTTTTCCTATTCACCAAAGATACAGAAACAGGTCTAGGTATTAAATTAAAAAACCTTAAATAATTTCTAGACTCTAGGTTTTATTACTCTGCTCATTTATTTTGGGTTCTAGCTGTAATCGTTTCGCTAGAAACGGGTTTAACTAAAGCTACTGCAATCACCTTCGCAGACTACCCTAGACCAAACAGTTGGGACTAAAGACCAGTACCCTAATTGCGTAATACACGATCAATAACAATCTGTTTCGATTTGAAACAGATTGCTAATCCATTGCTTCATAAGTTGGAAAAAAAAAAATGCTCAAAAACTTAAATAACGCAATGAATGTTGTTGAACTGTCAAAATAAAACAAATTAGGCATAATTGTTTACGAAAATAAGTTACGCAATTAGGGTACAGCTCTAGCTTTGACCTGCAACTTCAATCACTATTGGTACTCAGGGGTGGATTGAGTTCCAAGTTTTGATGTTCTCCAGTGGCTATATTGTGTAATTTTTAATTTTTTAACAATTCATTCACCCCGTCGCGGAACTGTGCTAAACTCTCGCTCTTAACATCCATTTGTAGGACATCCGACTATTCTCATACTACATTCATAACACATGCAATACTTATATAAATTCTTTGCAAAACACGTTTCTCACATCTCTTTCCGGTTTCATCTGAGGTCCCCCGACCCCCATACACGGACCACTCGCGATTGCCAGTTGTTGTTACAAACGGCAGTCGTGAGTGGTCCGTGTACGGACAGCGACAGTCACCTTTCAAACAGTTAGCAAGTGGCTTCCACCACTCAAAAGGCGGTTGACGCCGTCCACTAATAGTGGCGATGGCCAGTGGTCCGTTTGCAGACACACTAACAGTATATGATGTGCTAACTCATAACATTAGAATTCTCCCGAGAACTTTCTTTACAACTCAAACTCGATTTTGTCATTAGTCAAAGCTTACATAAGCAAAGCCGTTCTTCGAATGCTAGAACGTTGATCTACCCAACATACCGTTATGACTGCGCGGGAACATTGCATAACTAGGTACCGATAGAAAAATCGATAAATCGAATGTTTTATTGTTTATCAACTGCGCCCCGCGGTTTCACCCACATAAGGCTCGAACTCTTGGGTATATCCGGATAAAAAGTTTTTTATGCCGTAACCCAAATCATGGTCTACCCATGTGCCAAATTTCACCCAAATCTGTTAAGCCGTTTTAGCGTGAATTCCATCCATCCATCGTCACAAACTTTTGCGTTTATAATATTATATTATTTTATTTTATTATGTAGGATAGTTGGGGTTATCGATAGCCGTGATTAGTTTGCTATCGAAAAATTTTGTTACGATTAGTTTGATAACAATGGTCAGCTGTTCGTAGCCTTGGTTTTATTAATTGATCGAGGAATAGTTTAAAATGTATTTGTTTAGACGATGTTGAAGGAATAGATTTTAATGCCAAGTTTAAGGGTCTTTATTTATTTGTTATATAAATAAAAAATAAAAAACAGTGTCCTAAATACAATATTAATAAAGGAGTAATTAAGCCAACAGAGAAAAACCATTCAAAAATAGATTATATTATTTAGATTTAATTATATATAAACATAACTGGCGAAATGTGGGTGTGCCTGCTACAGGGACACCTCTGCCCAACCCTTCGGGGAAACAAGGCGTGATGTTATGTATGTTATGTTATGTATATATACTGTTTAGAAAAATTTTAACACTTTTTTTATATTTAAAATTATAACCAACTAGCTGCGCCCCACGGTTTCACCCGAATAAGTCTCGATCCCATGCGAATATCGGAATAAAAATTATCCTACGTCATGGTCTACTCATGTGCTAAATTTTATCCAAATCCGTTTGAACCGTTTTAGCGTGAAAGCGTAAGAAACAAAAAAAAATCACTTTCGTATTTATAATATTAGTTAGGATTATTATTATTACCTTCATATGAATAAAATAAAATGTCCTTGTATGGATTACGAATTTATTTTATTATCTGTACCAATCAAAATATATTTTATCAATAATCCTCTATTAGTAGAAAACTATTTGCCGGTGCCTAAGCTATGATTTTATCTATTTTATGAGTACTGACGTATTTAAAGATATTATTAGATACACCACTAGTTGATAAGTAATAAATAATTTTACAGAAATAAAATTATTTAGTAGGTAAGTAAGTTTTTACAAACAAGACTATCCTTAGTTTAACTATTTTATTACATATTAAATACATTTAAAATTATAAATAAAATGAAATAATTTAAAACCTCTTAGATTAAGTATTCGGCAGAACGGTTCCCCCGGCAGTAATTACAATTTCATTTGATCAACTTGTTTTTTATTTACTTTTTAGTTCGTTTTTTGGCAGGGCAGTCATGTTTTTAATTTTTATTAATTATTTATTTTATATATTTCAGTGACCAGTTTTATTTTAAAACGTGTTTTTTTTTTCAAATTTGAAAATGGAGCCACACTGACGCAAAATTGATTGTTTTAAAAAAAATAGCCAATGTCACTCGGGATCATGTAAGGATTCTAACAATACGCCATACATCCAAATCTGTTCTGACATTTTAAATTTATGGTGGAATAAAGAAACTCACAAACATACATAAACCCTGAAAACATTACACTCCTTTTTTAGGCAGTCGAGTAAAAAAATAGGAGCCCATCGACATCAGGAACAGGATCCAAGCAGCCGGTGGTCAAGGCTCTAACTAGAGAGAGGAAACTCTTTCACTATGCGTGCTGTGTGCACTTGTCCACACACACGGCTTTCTGAATTACCCTCTTGACCGAGCCGCGCGATATGAGACGCTCTTCGCTATTAGGCCATTAACCGTAACGATTTTCGGTACAACGATTGCAGAGTCACGTCCTAGGTTTTATTGTTATGTTAATCATTGAAACTTATTTTGACCTTTTAGAGACAATTTCAATTAGTTTGCGTAATGTACCAAAGTGTGATTATTTGGAACTAATTAAGGTTTTGTTGCAACACGTACATACTTAATTACCGAGGTTTGAGTAACTGCGTGTCACATACATTTACCTAAATTTAGGTCACGCTAATCTATTCACAAGATTTCGTCAGATCAGATGTCCAAGTTTCGTAAAAACACTGACTTAAGACTCCCGCAGACACGAGCGACGCGAGGGCACGACTTTGTTGGAACTATTTCTATGAAAACTTCAGGGAAATTGTTCTACCTGTGTCGCATCGCGCCTGTTTGCGAAAGCCTTTATTAGAAAGGGCTTTTTAACACAATTAGTAGGTATGTACATATGTAGACATTGCTCGGTAAACATCGTAAGTGGTTGTCATGATCTTACAATATTTGGCCATATTGCAACTTGCTAAAAGGTTAAATTAGAACTGTTGGTAGCAACAATATTATTTTGGTTTACTGACAGTCAAAGCAGTACCTAGTAAGTATTTAACGAGCATGTGGGGGTTCAGTTTATCAGAGGAAGCGAATCCCGGTCGGGAATGATGTTCCGAGATGCCATAGCTACAAATCGAGACCTATGGTCTGTTCTAAAAGTATCAGATTAAAATATAAACAAATTGTTATGGAAACGTACCAATGGATGTCAATTTTTTGTGTCCCTTACAAATTGAGTGCTTTGATTTGATGAACCTAAACCCGAAATTCTAGTTTGTTTACACCCCAGAGTTTGTGTAAACAAACCCTGAGGCGTAAACAAACTAGAATTTTATGAAAAAGAAAAGTATAAATAAATTATAAATCGTTTATAAATATAAATAAGATAGTTAATTGATTCAGGCGTGACCTTGCGGAAATCCATTATAAAATACAATAGACGTGGATATATATTAGTAACCTGTTCCGCTTAGCTATTTCTAAAAAAAAATAAAAAACCCTGAAAGGTTGCCCTGTTGCCGGGGCCACGATCTCCCTTTCTGTTTTCTTCGCACCCCCGGCAAGCATCGACCCTAGCGGACCCCGTCAATTCTGCTAACATCTGGCTTTGAGGCGCGCGTGGAACACAACGCGCCGTCGACCCGGGCCTAGTCCTTATCGGACGGCGAGCTACGCACTACTCACCGTCCACAAGCCCGCGCCTACGGTGGCCGGAAATCGGTCTGCAATTCCCGACGCCCAGGGCGTCTCCTCCTGCGGCGGTTAGGGGCGTGAGGTCCTCTTGCTTTCCTGCAATCAAAATCAAAATCTTACAAAATTTAAATAATCAAATCTGAGAGAGTGATTTCGTGAAAAGGGACGGAAGTGTGTAACAGAAAGCCAGGGAAGCGCGCGCTATTTGATTTGACCAATGAGCACGCGCGGTGTGAGTTGGCACTCAGACACGACCTTGACGAGGCCCCTCCCGCTCCGCCCAGAGCGGGAGAAGTTATTTGATGATTTCCCAACCCAAATAAAAAAAAAAAAGGCTCGCTCGTTTGTTTTTGAATGGATTTGATTAAAACATACTAAACTATGCAAGTTTGCACTAGATACAAACATTTTGCATAATTATATAATTTCATTTCTATGTCGCAGATTACGTCATTGCCTTACTTTCGAAAAAATAAATAATAAGTTATCTGCACAAAAGTCCACATAATCAACGAATCAACTATCTACATTGCTTAAAACTACATCGCCATGCTTCCTTGTATTGTTTGCTCTATTTCATAACACAAAATTAAATATGCTTAGTTATTAAATACCAAAAAAATATGTGGAAATTCGTTTAACATGCGTGATGTTATGTATTATTATAGCACATTCGAGTTAAACGCCAAGGTATACCTAGCTATACAGCTAAGCTAAGCTATATATAGAATATGGCTAAGTAATAAACAGCCGCACGGTCGATTCATCCGGTTAAGCTACGCTTGCCAGGGTTGATCCGTGGATATGTGACCATTTTTACATACCGAAACTCCGTGCTTCGGATAGTACGTTCAGCCGTTGGTCCCGGCTGTCATTCGTGGATCTTTGACAGTCGATACGGGTCGTCAGAAACCTTAAACTAGGTGACGCAGGTCCACGCAGCGCAGGGCAGAGCAGATTTTGTTATGCATGAATGTACTGACAGCTGCGTACGCTGCGGCGCAGGCCCGTGCAACGCAGACATGTGTCTGTCCTGCTCTGCGTCTCGTTGTAGAGCTGGCACAGATTTCTGCGCGAAGCGTGCAGGTCGTCACTTGTTTTTCGCACTGATGTTTCAATGACAGATTATTTGTATTAGCTAGGACGCGAACGTCACTGTGTAGCTGCGTCGCAGCATGCGCTCGCGGCCTATGTCTGCCTCGCCTGCCCTACCCTGCAAAATCTGTACTGTGCTGTGCTGCATCACCTGCGTTTCAGCATACGCTTAGTCTTACCAAGGGGGTATCGTATTACCCAGTTACTGTGTTGTGGAGGTCAGATAGGCAGTCGCTCCATGTTAAATACTGGTTTTCAGCTGCATCCGGTTAGACTGGAAGCCGACCTCAATATAGTTGGGAAAAGGCTAGGCTGATTGATTTGTGTAGTTTTTTTCTTTCCATCGTGTTTCTGACAGATTTCAGATTTCCCACTATGGGCACTATCATGCGCCATTAAACTTTGAAACTAAGATGGCAATGATTGGACCTGACTTATTGGTTAATTCATCTAGTCCTAACGATTGTTTTATTGCTTATATTAGTAAACAATAATTAAACAGTATAATTTAGGATAACTCTCTGTAATGGCATGTCATTGTGGCCACTGTGGTCACTGATGAATGGTAATTGGGAATTCATATCTAAGAAAAATTAAAGATTTTAGTATGAAATTAATTTCTAAACTCATTTCTATGTTAAGTTGATAGAATCGCCGCGATTTTATTACGTGCGTGCGAACGTAGCCGACGTTCGCACGCACGTAATAAAATCGCGGCGATGTTTTTTCGTGCATTTGATTTTTAACGCTCTGCTAAGCGCCGAGAGCTGAAAATTCAACAATATATTTTTTCAACGCTCGGCTTAACTCCGAGAGTATAAAATCCAGTGCGCGATAAAATCCCTCCGAAATTTTATTACGTCCGTGCGAACGTCGGCTAACACGGTTTGTCCATCACACCGTGAACGGGACGCCAACGAGGAACGACATTACGCGGCAATAGTAAATGTACTGTCGCTACTTCAGCATCGTCATTTGTTTCTCGTTGACGTTTCCGTTCCCGGTGCGGTGAACGCAAAATCGTGGTGGAATTTCGTATACATAATAGCACTGTATGAAGTAACGGACTGAAAATTCGCAAGTATTTTCCGCCCATATCTGCAAAAGTGCCTTCACTTTTAGAACATTATCTTGCTCCGAAGGACCAAAATATTCGTGATTTTTTTTCATTCTTGTTTGATTGCTCTTCAAATAATAATATTTTAATTAAATTATCGTTTTTATGTACCTCTGTTCAAGTGTCCAATGAAAACAATAATTTCTTGACAAACTCATGAATTAACACATTTGTCCAAGTGTCAGTTATCAACTTATCATTTAAAGTACCGAGTAACATTATAGGTAGGTAATAATAGATAGCAATGGCTATGTTTACAAATCATTTCCTCATTCATATTGAGAAGAGATACCGATATGCGCGGACGCACGTAGACGCCGCCTGCCAATCGATTTTTGCACATTATAAATTATTCATCAGGACAACGAGTATTGTTGAGCCGTAAGTTATCGACAACCAAGATTTTTATCGTTTCATGCAAATCTTACTATTGGCATACTAATTATCTAGTTTCGAGATTTTACATAATATAACTATCAACAGCTGAAATGTTACTTGTCAAATTTTTGTTTAAATTTCCCGCGTTCATTTGTTTAACAATTTGAATAAAATAATTATTGACAATTCGTGACACCGATTTTAATATTGAAATATATTAGGCAGTTAAGCCATCTGACGCTAGGGATTGTCACAATTGACAGATCGCTTCAAGCTCAATTTCACCTCAGTTATCATTGTGAGGTTTTGACAGATTAGATCGGATGGCCCTTACCCACAAGTTAAACTTGACCATTCACCTTCAAAACACAGTAATTACTTTTCCTCAAGTTTCTAGAACAACCAACAGGTTACTTACTGTAATTAAATAGAGTATTAGCCTTAATCATTCATAGTTTTGAAATACAGCTCGTGTAATGTTGTTCAATAGTGCATGAGGTTCGCACATAATCGAATTGTATGCAGTCCACAATGCTAACTTACCTATTGACCTCACTATGTAAATTCCTACATATCGCATTTCCATTTCTAATCATCCATTTATAAATTAAAGTGACACTTTACTTTTTATTGTGACTGCATGTCGTGTGTCGTGTCTGTCTGTGTGATCGCGTTGTTCTTCTAAACTATACAACGAATTTTGATGCGATTTTCACCACCATTTACCGAAAGGTTTACGTGTTTAAAAATGTAAAACTCAGATAAAATAAAGAAAACAAGATATTTTGTCAAGTCGTAAAAACTGCACGAAACAGGGGGGTTCGCTAATTCCTTGGTTATTATATACAGTGTGAGTCTTAATAATGTGCACATATCGAAATGAGGGAATCTATGCTTAATTTTATCGACAGAAAAATAAAAAAATAAAAATAACATAACATAACATCACGTCTGTAATTCCTGAAGGGTTAGGCAGAGGTGAACCTATAGTACACCCACATTTTGCCAGTTATGTTTAAGTCCCATGTAATAGGGGGCGAGCCTATTGCCATCAACCGGGCACAAATCCAGACTCCGCGCTGCTACTGAGAAATTCCAGATGGAAAAACCCAATAACAGTTTGCCCGACCCGGAAATCGAACCCAGGACCTTATACTCAGCAGTAGCGCTTGCGACCACTAGACTAACGAGGCTATAAAATTCCATTTAAAAAAAATCGTAATTTTTTTTAAATTCCGTTTAAAAATATATAGAATTTTTAAACAAAAGGGTGTAACTAGGCGTCCTCGTAAAAGAAAATTTTGGAAAAAAAATTACCCTCAATTGAAAATAAACATGCTTTTTTTTGCAAAAGATCTGTTTTTTTTTCATAATTTTTTACATTAATCGTAAAAATTCTCAAAAAGACAAACTTTAAAAATATATATATTTAAAATAAAACTGATTTTTTAAATATTTTTTCCGTCTATAAAATTAAACATAGATTGGGATCATTTCGATATGTGCACATTATAAAGACTCATCCTGTATACATAGTTTATATCATAAATTCATAACATTTTTCATTCTGTTGGGAAAATCGCGATACTCAATGTAGGTACTTATTGCAATATTTGTAAAGGCTCTTTCAAACAGGCGCGACACGCGACGCGACTCAAAGACGCCGCTCGTCGCGCGACGAGCGGTGTCTTTGTGTCGCGTCGCGTGTCGCGCCTGTTTGAAAGAGCCTTAATAGTAAGTTCTTCTTCTTCTTCGTCGTCGTATCGATGATTCCATTTGACTTCGACTAGAATTCGGCCTCTTCGACAGAGATATGGTTGGCCTCGCAAAGGTCTTCCATAGTGAAGGTGTTAGTCTACTGAGAGCACGACAAGATGTGGAGCATAGTTTGCAAAGTGGCTCCACCGTTGTAATAGTTGTAAAATGATGCACGATAAAACATTGAGCATTACTATCGAAAATTTCAGATAAAATTCTTTCATTTTCAGCACGTGTTTTTCCACTACTGTGAATGATCTCTCTCTTTCATTTTTCCTGTTTTTTAATTTGTAAAATGTTTTGACTATATATCAGAATACTGTATATTGGACACGTAAATAGTTTAAATATATTTTAGTACACTTTCTCTGTAAAATTATGGACATCTGTTTGAATTAAGTTTAAGAGTCCTATTACATTTTTTTACGGAAATTCTTAATTTTTGACGTTGTAATTTTCATTAACATTATGATATTTTAATTATTTAATTACAATAACGATAGTGCCATTCTCTTTCTTATAAGTTGGAGTTACACATTATTTACAAGGGATTTGCTGAATTGACGCGGAATATATAGTACTTTAATTTTATTTATGGTATTTTTTTCTTATTATATTAAGAAACGAAAACTAATGAAACGTATTCATTGTAGATAGAAGTTTTATACCTTATTAGTTTATTTGATAAAATTTTGTTTATTTGGAATATAATGGACGCTGAATCAAGACATTTATTGCTTTTCTTTATGATTTTTTCTGTGAAAACTCAAGAAATTTAAAGAAATTCTAGAACTCCAATAAACAAGTAAAACTTTCAACTTATCTTTTAGTAATTTTAGCTTTTATTTGAATTGAATGGAACAAAGTGAATTTAAGCGTCAAAGTTTCATCGCGAACGGATTTTCTTGTAAACTGAGTTCGTAAAATATTTATAGTAAATTACATGAAAAGAAAAATTAAAATGTGTAACTCCAACTTACAAGAAAGAGAATAGCACTATCGTTATTCATAATCAAATAATTAAAATATATTACTGTTGCTGAAAATTACAACGTCAAAAATCATGAATTTGCGTAAAAAGTGTAATAGGACTCTTAATAGGCCGACAATGTTATTATGAAAAGCTATATCTATCGTGTTATTTAAAAATGGAACCCATGGCAACCAAGGAGGTAACTTATCAAAGATTTTTTTTTTAATTTCGAACCGGCAATTTTTTCATTTTATTTATTGAATTAAAATCATAAAAATCATCAATAACTACTACTACTACTAATACTTTTACTTTTTGGTAATGTTATTGCAGTACCTATAAGCCCCTTTCGGATCGGACAGGGTTTTTTTATATAATGTATACTATAAATACAGTATTAAAATTAAATTGGGCAGGTATCTAAAGTGCGCAGACGCAATAGGTATCGATATTTAAACACGATAAAATTAAAAATTCGATATTTTGAGAGCCTATGTTACCTACTCGAAGTATGATTTGAGAAAATCCGGTTTTTATATTTAAAAAAAACTGATATTTCAAGTGACTACAATAACTGCATTTGATGATGCCAAAAAAAACATCAAATTGTATTTCTTTTTTATTTTATCATGTTAAAATATCGATGATCGTGTCTGCGGAATTTAGCTAGCCAATTTAATATAACACTAAATATTATTTTAGTAATTACTTTATGGCGCTTGATGTCGCGCTTCTCCCAGTCTGCTCCGACTTTCGGTATCTCGGTTAACTCGTACAAAACGATGGCGAAGTAGATCGGGCGGTTAAACACAGAATTAACACTGGATGGATGAAATGGCGGCAGGTCACCGGAACACTCTACGACTCCCGTATTCCCCTTAAACTCAAGGGGAAGATATATAAAACAATGGTTAGACCTGCTCTCTTGTATGGATCAGAATGTTCGGCCACAAACGGGATGAATGAAAGCCAATTGCATGCAGCTGAGCTGAGGATGCTAAGAGGGATTTGTGGTGTTACACGAATGGATAGAATAAGAAATGAGTACATAAGAGAAAGTCTGAAAGTGGCACCGGTGACTGAAAAGTTGTACAGAAATCGGTTGTCATGGTATGTGCATGTGATGCGGAGGAATGAGGAAAATGTTGTGAGGAAAGTTTTGAGTATGAATGTGGATGGAGTAGGGGAAGACCAAAGAAACGATGGATGGACTGTGTGAAAGATGATATGGCTAGAAAGGGGGTGACTACCGAGATGACGATTATAGAGAAGTATGGAAGGAAGGGACAGGTTGAGCCGACCACAAATAAATTGGGATAAAGGCAGGTGATGAATTTGTTTATAAGCATGGAATCACACACACACACACTCTCTCTCTCTCTCTCTAACACTCACACACACCTACTTTCACACACATACACACACACCCCCACACACACACACACACGACACATTCGTCATGTATCATCAGCAGTGATAGCCTAGTGGTGTGACCGTCGGACTCCAAGTCATAGGTCTCGAGTTCGAATCCAAGGCGCGTGCCTTGGATTCGAACTCGAGACCTATGACTCCCTCCCTCCTCTGACTTTTCGGATTCATGTGCGTATTGTATAATTATCACTTGCTTCAAAAGCGGACCCCGTCAGTTGTGCTGACATTTCTTTGAGGCGCGCGTTGGACACAATGCGCCGTCGACCTGGGCCTGGTCCTTATCGGACGGCGAGCTAAACCGGCATGCCTGAGAGATATTTCTCGACGGCTTGCGAAGCCAAATCAGAGACCCTTGGGCGGCTTTAAAACTTTGTCACCAGGTAAATCACTAACCATTCGAAAAGAAGATCATGTATCAAGCATGAACTCCTATATTTTATTCTACACTTATAAAGGAAAAGTACATTATTCGGTTCGCTTACATATCTAGACCGATATTTACAAGGCTACCGGCAATTGTAACACAATACCGACCTGTATCCTCTAATAACGAACGGTTAAGTAGAGGAACATGATACTTAAAGTCAGTTATCGTCAGTTTCAGTGGAAAAGGAAGGGAAACCGTATAAAATCATTCTAGGTTTTATGTTAATCTATATTACAGAATATTGACGCTATTAAGTATCTGTTGAAACGTAGGAAATAAATAGTACAATTAATTTGAAACATGCAATTTCGTTATTCCGAAATAGCAAGCAGCTTTTTGTATTGCATCTCGCAGGTCATTCTAGGAGGTGGTCGGCTGCCTAACCGGACTATTATGTGGATACCTTAATAATTTAAGGCCTCCAGCCAGGGCACATAGTCGCGGGAAAGTCCGTGGCCCCAGGCAATACAGGCAACTGAAGGAACACACGGGTTTTAGTCAGTAAAAGTCAGACACGCTCTCCCGCTCCGCCCAGAGCGGGAGAAGTTATTTGATAATTTCCGAACCAAAAAATAAGAGTGTGTTGAAAGTTCAAACTGTTTGTACTCCAAAAACTAGCGTCAAACAGCATCTGTCTAGCATTAATGCTGAAATAAACCTTTTTGCAGCAATAGCATACACTATTGTTGTTAAAACATTATTTTCTCTACATAATATTTTTTTTTTTTTTGACTGCCTCATTGGTCTAGTGGTCGCAAGCGCTACTGCTGAGCATGAGGTCCTGGGTTCGATTCTCAGGTCGGGCAAAGTGTTATTGGGTTTTTCTATCTGAAATTTCTCAGTAGCAGCCTGGAGTCTGGATTTGTGCTCGGTTAATGGCAATAGGCTCGCCCCCTATTACATGGGACTTAAGTCATAACTGGCGAAATGTGGGTGAACCTGCTACAGGGATACCTCTGCCCAACCCTTCGGGGAAACAAGGCGTAATGTTATGTTTTATGTTATGTTAATATTTTTTATAGTTTCGCCATGTCCGTCTATCTGTCCGTCTGTCTGTCTGTCCGCAGTTTAGCTTAGACACTCTTTATACTAGAAAGCTGTAATTTAGCATGGGTATACTTATTAATTACGCCGACAAAGTGGTAAAATAAAATCTTTTTTTGTTTTTATTTAGGATACCTTCGGTACACGTAAAGCAGGGATGTTTGCTTTTTTCTCATCTATCCTATGGCGTCGTTCAAAAGGACGTTCAAATATTGTGTACATACATTCCGTATGGGAGAACATGTTTTTCAACTACAAAGTTAGTTTGTTCTTGCGATAAATTCATCCCAACTTGGCCGGTTTTTTATTTGTATTTTGTGTTTCACGAACTGTGTTTAAATAAAAGATATTATTATTTATATTTATCACATGAACCGACGTTCAGTAAGTAATAGAGTTTGTGACCATTAGACCAGTCCTTTTAAAAATGATTTCCTGCCTTTTATCATTAATTATTGCGTAAACGCGTAATTGGTAGGGGTGGTGCTTCCGTAATTTGTAAGTTAAATGTATGTCTTTGATGAACAATTGAAAGGCAAATTGACATTAGATCGTCGACGACGAACCTTTTTAAAATCTAATTATGCTGCTACGTTAATTCATAGAAATATGACGAACGACGAACCGTATTTCTAGATTTGCAAAGAATATATAAAAAGTATAAAAATTAATTAATATTTTTAAAATAAAATAATAAAAATTCAAAAAAAAATTCAATCATTCAGTACTTTTTGTTTAAATTTAATCATTAATTTATTTTAAAGTTTTAAAAAAGCACGAAAAGACTACATAAGTAGCGTTTTTTATAATCTCATTATTATATTCCAAACATATGACAAAAAATCTCAGGAAATATAAATAGCACTAGTGTTGAAAATTTAAAAATACCTACCTAATTATGCTCACAATAACATAATTATTTTCATGACATTATTGTCATTGTTGTTTATGTCTTTTATAAGAGGAAAATATTATCTGTGGTTAACAAGCAATGACAGGGTAGACGGTATATAATACTAACGCAGTAACGCTATGTTTTAATTAGAAAACGATTGTTTACTGTAGGAACCAATAATAAACGAATTGAACTTTTCCATTGTGTTACATCAGTTGTACAACTACTGATGTAAAACAGCGGAAATGTTGTACATAGAAAATAATAAACTGTCATGTAGGTAATTAATTAAATCGGAATTTAATATGATTTTCGATTGAACTGACCGCAGCTACCGACGTCAACTTTGTTAACAATCAATAAATATAATTGAACAATCAATTAGTGGCATGTTTTGCCAACACTCGGCTTATTATTATTATTATGTTAATTAATTTAATACGACATTAAATGCAACCTAGAAAAAAACAAAAGATGAAATTCAGGTGACATTTCTTCGACTGCGTCATTGGTCTTCTGGTCGAAAAGTTTCTCATTTGATTTATATTATTTTTGTATCAACATTCAGATATTATATATTAAAATGCAGACAGGCAAAACGCCTCCCACAAGGTGGACCGACGACGTGGTGAAGGCCGCAGGAATCTGCTAGATGCGAGAAGCACAGAACCGGTCCAAGTGGTGGGGCTGGTGGGAGGCCTATGTCCAGACATAGGCCTCCCCCGTAGACGTCTTTCGGCTGAAATAGTGATAATGATGATGAGTTCATGAATTTCTATGAAGTTTTCATAGGAATTGTTCTACTAGAATCGCGTCGCTCTGTCGCGCTGTGCCTGCCTGCACGAGCCTTTAAAACAGGCTGTCTGTCTACTGTATTGTACTGTATATCTTCTAATTCAATCATTCACTTGAAGTGTTCATACTTGCTTCCCCACTTACCAGTCTGATTACTGACAATAGCCCTTTCAGGCTGCGTTTCCACCAGAGATGTGCGAGGTAGATGAGCGGTGCGAGGATGCATAACAACTCTTTGAAACGGTGCGCAGATGAGCGATGCGAGGATGTGTAGCGGGCTCTTTTCAGATACTATTTCTAAGCTCACATCCATCCCTAGCACACTTCCCTCGCACCTATCCCTCGCTTGTTTTGTATGTACAAAAACCTCGCTCCACTAATTCGTTTCCACAGAAGCTGCACTGAGCGAAGCTAGGTAAATGAAACGATTCTATTAGTTCTTAACAAACACATTCCTCGCTACGCATCCTCTCACATCTCTGGTGGAAACGCAGCCTTAACCTAAGAAAATAATACGAAAACGAGTTATTTAGGTACGTCAAATGTCAAAGAATTCCAAAATGTATAGGACATTTTGGAATTCTTTGACATTTGATTGACCGTTAATTGCACTGTGTGTACTTTGTGGTAACGTCTTCCAATTATAATGCAGTTAATTATTTTCTAGTAACTACTATTTATTAATAGAAATAAAGGTAAACAAACCGCAATGGAATGAGAATTTCTCAATGTCATTAGAGGTCGATGACATAGACAGGGTGACGATAGAGATATCGTCATAATCATGAAATTCTAGAATTCTCCTCAGACTTAAACTTCTCAACAGTATCGTACTTTCTGCAATTGCCTCGCCTTTTCCCAACTATGTTGGGGTCGGCTTCCAGTCTAACCGGATGCAGTTGAAGAGCATTATTTTACATGGAGCGCCTATCTGACCTCCAAAACCCAGTAACTGGGTAACACGATACCCTTGGTAAGACTGGTTGCTAGACTGTTGGGCGTCTTGCTACCCGTAACGACTGTCAAAGATATACGAATAACAGCCCGGACTGTGCTTTCCGAGGTACGGAGGGGACGATATGTACCCAATGGACGGTTACCCATCCACGAACCGACCGCGGCAAGCGTAGCTTAACTTCCAATCGACCCGTGCGGCTGTTATTATTTATCTACGAGCCCCTCTGCGATTACATAGATTATACAATTTAATAAGACTTCCCGGAATATTCATAATTTTCTCGGAAAAATAATTAAATTAAAATAATTAAATTATCTATGACTCGAATGGAAGGTTCCATTCGAGTCATAGATAATTTAATTATTTGTTGCACGTTTTTTTGCAAACAACTTGTAAGATTTTTAAATATATAATTACATATTTTAAGAGCCTATAATATTGTACGACTGGATGGAATGGGACGACATACCTGAATAACTTGAATAATGAGTTATTTTCAAACTTAACTTAGGTAGGTACACGAACTCTTCACGACATTTGATGAGATTTATTGCCGTTTTGCAAAAAAAAATTAAATCCGCCTTAGTAACTTTTATGTTGCTACTGTCACCTCCGGAACCCGAGTTTATCACGCAGAATAGTTATGAGTTATTTGGAAAAGTATTTCTATGCAAAAGGAAACAATTGCCACAATAGTAGATACACAAATTAAAATCCGTTGAAACATTATCATGAACTTAGTAGGTACTAAGTTCAGCATGTAAATTATATCACGATGAATCATCCACAAGCATTGTTTCAATATTTACATATGAACGAAAGGATGACGAATTTCCTGTTTAACAAAGCTTTGATAAATATGTTCTGCTCGAGTTTTTGCCTTCAATATATCATTTACTGATGAATTGATGATGCAAATTAGGTATTAAATTACTAGGTATTTTGCTTTTAGTTCGATGTGATTTGTAGTTCTAGTTTGATCAATAGGTTCTGTTGCACTTGCAGCAAGTTTTTATGAATTAATATCGGAATACACATAAATACCTACCTAATAAGAAGAAACGCATAAGGACTATTCTTGCTTGCAGTGCTCGGCCGCTATAGTAACGCTTACCTAAGAAAAAAAATGGTCGTGTGCACAGGATTTTGTTTCTAAATTCGTTGGATATACGTTACCCCGATGGTACAATACTGATAAATTGCTATTTGGGAAGTTATGTCATGTTAGTTTGGTCATGTTCTTCAGAAAGGTCAGTAGCGTAGTACTCGCAACTGGCGTGCTTGTATGACCAGCACGCGTAGCATGACAACCATAGAAACGGATTCTTTACGGGTATTGTCGACGAAAGCATTGACAAAATGACAGATCGTGATTGTTTGTCTGTCAATTTTTCTATTCTTCCGTCGACAAAACCCGTTTCTATGGTGGTCAAAGTAAGCGTGCTGATGTATGAACGTAAACGAAGAAAAATCGGCCAAGTGCGTGTCGGACCACGCAATGAAGGGTTCCGTAATTGGGATAAATTTACCGAGAACAAACTTAACATTGTAGTTGAAAAACATGTTCTCCCGTACATTCCAACTGCGAGTGTAATTTTCTATACACAATATTGAGAGATTTACCATGTTATTTTAAGACCATAGACTTCTTATAGGTTTTCCTGTAAGTAATGAGTAAAGAACCATTCTCTGTATTTTTTTCAACATTTTTGGCTCAACATGTTTGTCACGATTTTTTCCTTTATCGTTTTGAGAGCAGTGATGATGAAATAATTTACACAAAGTAAAACGCCTGTCAAGGTTTGAACCTACGAACCAACTCGTAAGTCGCGGCCTATACCACTGGGCCACCACAGCTCTATGATCCACTTGTGCGGCCATAACTTAACAATTTAAATAAACTACCATAACGGACCACCAGACCAGAGGACCGAAACGAGTCCTACATATTAACCAGTAATTAATGTCTGTTTTGTCTACATTTCTTTTCGTTGCTCTACTGCCCGAGATAATGAGGTACAATGAACTTGCTATCACGAGACACAAAAAATGTAATTAGTGGAACTCCAGAAATGACTTTATCACACGTGTAACTGCAAATTCTACTTTTTTTGACTGTGGTCATTTCATCATACTCACCTTGACTTATCTTAAAAAGATTACTTACCTTAATTATTTTTCTTTCAGAAAAAAAGCACATTTTAAGGAGTGTGTCAGGGTGCTTCAAGCCTGGACAACTTACAGCCATCATGGGTCCTTCTGGAGCCGGCAAGACCACTCTCCTCAACATTTTAGCTGGTTACTCGTAAGTATTAGTTTGCTATTTACTTTTGCATAATATGCGTTAGTAAGTACCTATCTGTCAATATCTCGTATCTGTGCAAGACAAAAAACAACTTCCTTCTTTCAGCTCTAATTGATCTGATCCAATCATAGAGTCAATACGCAAAATTACTTAAAATTTTTCAAACACGATACAGTAATATTTTAAATCATGCTCCGTTCTAATAGTGTCGAAATGAATATTAAATGTCACATATGTTTAAAATAAAATCATTTTATTTCAGATATCAAAAAGATCCATAAATTGTTAGTAACATGTTTGCGCTTAAAGCGCTATTGTTAGTAAATTAAAACCAAAGATGAATTTGTGAGAAGACCACCCAACATCTAGACTAGAACATTTAGAAATGGTAATGGTCTAACTATGGTATAAGTCTTCGCACAAATTGCCTTATTATGGCGGAGGAAGTATCTGCCGCCACAGCCTTCAGGATACTATTGTGTCTGCCCCTTATTCTGCTCAGTAGTGAGGCCGTTTTTTTGCGGATGATGGCAAGAAATCCATCGGTATGGGTTACTGCGAACATTTCTAATGCACTGCAAAAACGAGGCAGTCGCAACAGCACGTATAAATAAATAATTTCAAAATGTGTGACTCTTTGGCATTGTCATCATGGCCATTACACAATTGATTACTTGGTAAAGTCATGCCAAGGTCCGGATGATAAATTCATAAACCTCTTAATTTACTGACAAATAAAAATTGGGTAGGTACCTACTCCATTGCTAAGTTTCCACACATATAAGTGTGGAAATCTTGAATAAATAATGACAATAAACAACCATTTGAAACATAATAAGTAATTTACAAATCGATCAAAATAGGAACAAAGTAGCCGGCCGCGCTCAATTCTGTTGTGACTAGCCGGTTATGTCACATAAACACCTCGGTGTCTTCAGTCATGGGTATTTACAAGCACATGCTTCCACCATCGTGACTGGACTAATTTAGTAGACTGATTTTCGGTAACAACTGTTGTGAGTAGTTGTGACTGAATAAGTGATTAGAACACGTTTTTGGGTAAATTCTTTGACGATCTTCTTCTTTCCATGTGATTAGTGACTACTGCTAACCTGGTGTCAGAGCATTAAAGCCGTTCATGGCACTCTGACTTGGCTTCACATGCCGTTGAGAAATATCTTTCAGGCTTGGCATGTTTACTCACGATGTTTTCCTTCACCGTTTTTGAAGCAAGTGTTAAATAGGTATACAATACGCACATGAATCCAAAAAGTCAGAGGTGCGTGGCTTGGGTTCGAACTCGACACCCTTGTGGTGTACAAAACTATTATCGCTATTTACACTTCTTGATGATGATGAGAGATCAATTATTAAAAAGTTTAATAAAGTAATTTGTTTCAAACTATTGATCTAGGCAATATGAAATGAAGCCGCCGTCTAGCAAGCATAACAGTTTTAATTGTAGGTTAAAATTAACTGTTTTCTAAACGGCTTAATTGTTGTTTGTATTAATAAAAAACAGTGACACTCCGGGAGTGCCGACAGAAGTGAAAACTTGAAAAAAAAATTCACCGAGGTAATCAACGCGTTGATGTCTTTTACTCCACGCACCGCGGTAATCAATGCGTTGAAGTCTTTTTAATGGTCAAAAGCTGTTGTCCTCACGGTGTCGCGAAATCAATGGTTTAGTCCCATCTCAAAAATTCCCAACGCGCCTAAAGAAGTTTTCAGTTAAAAAAATATGCTCTATATGTAAAGTCATAAAAAAGCACTTACCAAACTGCACAATACGTGGATAAAATTGACTTTTTTATGAGAACAGGTTTATTGCAAGTATTGTAAGTCGTTGCTCCAGTATCTCAGCTGGAATACTAAAGCAGTGACTATTTTGTTGTATGTTTGTGTAATTGTGTCACTAACATAGTTATAACATTGTATGAATCTCATAGTTACTCTTGATAAATAATTTAATTAATTAATTATTGCAAAAGATATTTTCGGTAACAATAACGATTGGGTTTGAAAATATAGGAACCGAGCATTAGTCATGCAGACTGAGCTGGAAAACTCGTGATTCATGTTTAGCCTGATTACGATGCGGAAGGATTTTCTTTTAAGCTTCGGTGATCCATTGTTCAATATTGAACTCACTCTCACGGTCCTATGAGTTTTACATTTTTGTTTTATAATAGGTGGGTAATTTTGGAAAAATACTTTTAATTCTATGCACCTAACGATTTAAAATTTGGTGATGACCAAAACTGAACCGAGTTGCATATATCTTGATATGTTTGCGATTGAATGGAAGATGATACTGGCAGAACGTTTTAATTTTTGTGAGAAGTATGCAGGACTGTTAAATAAGTTTAAATAGTGTAATTGGCTTTGGCCGATCTTTTTTTTTTTAAAATAACAACTATATATGGTGTTGCTTACATATAAGGCAGTTAAAAACCCATGATTCGCAGACAATATTGTTATATTCTTCGGTCTAATCTAAAGTATATTAATCCATGCTTTTTCAAATTGATTAGTTGTTTTTCTATCTGGAATTTTTTAGTAGCGGCCGGGATTCTGGATTTGTACCCGGTTGATGATAGAAAACCCCCCTATTACATGGGAATTTAAAATAACTTGCGAAATGTGGGTGTGCTATAGATGCACTTCTGGCTAACCCTTCGGGGAATACAGGCGTGATGTTATGTTACGTAATTAGGTAGTTGTTGAATATTGCTGTCCATGGAATACTTACAATAAGTTTTATTATAAAACCCGAAAGTAGTCTAGCGTCGGGAATCTCAGGCCGATTCCCGGCCAACGTAGACGCGGGCTTGCGGACGGTGAGCAATGCGTAGCTCGCTGTTCAGGCCCGGGTCAACGGCGCGTTGTGTTCCACGCCCGCCTCAAAGAGATATCAGTGCAACTGATGGGGTCCGCTAGGGCCGATGCCTGCCGGTCGCGGGAAAGTCCGAATGGGATACTGTAGCCCATAGCAATATACAGGCAACTGAAGGAACACGAGCGGGTTTTAGACAATAAGAGTCTGACACGCCCTCCCGCTCCGGCCAGAGCGGGAGAAGTTATTTGACAGTTTTCCTAAAAAAAAAACCTAAATTTGTAGCTATTATGGTGATTCTCTTACCAAAAAAGAAAATAAAGAAAATACGTTTATTTGCGGTAAACATGACACAAGGAATGAACACAAATCAAAAAACAACAAATTGGGGGGAAATATGCGTCACATCTACGCAAAACGGCTATCGATCAGCATAATGCTCCATCGCCAGCCGGCGTTAACGTTATGACGTCGGCCGGTGCAGCATACAATGAGATATAAAGATAATTCTACATGCTTATATCGTACCCCCAGTGGAAAAAAGGCATAAGACGAAAATGGTGATTTTTCAGTATGGCGAAAAAATTGAATTTATGGGCATATTTACTTTATTTTCAAACGAAGAAGAATTATTCTTGTATCAAAAAAAGGAGAAAAAAAAGTTGCACTGCGTGTTGTATTTAAGTTAGTACTAATGTTTATAGTTTATTAGGAATTGTAAAAAAAAAATATTATGCTATTTTTCAAAATGTAATGAAATACAGGATTCTGAGTATCAAAATGTATGCCAGACTTTGCCAGAAAAGAAAAAATATTTCAAAAAGTATGTTGTATTAAAGCAGTAATGAACTTGTAAATACAAACATTTATGCTAGTATAAGTAAGATTACTACATTATTTCCTTTATTACAATTATGTTTGAAATGTATTAGCAATACTTACCCCATTTTTCAATTTAGGGGCTTGCTAAGGTAACTTAAATAAACAAAGATAATTACTTATTCCATTATTATGTTAAAGAAAAGTTAGCTGCATATTAACACATATTACTTAGAGTTAATATTTATGGCTAAAGGGAAAAAAAGGAAATGCATTTTTTGTGTTCATTATTTTTTTATTTCAGGCAAATTATAATTATAGTTTTGGCTACAATTAAAGTTCGTACTATCAACAATAAAATTTGACAGTAATAATTCAGCAATGTGGAGTTTCGGTGAAGATTACTACCACTAATGACTTTTTTTAAAATGATTAACTAATCAGTAGATCATTTGTTAAGATTTGTAACAATTAACGAAATAACTTCTTTCTTGGCTCCGTACAACAAAATATTATGTTCTCTCAATAAAAATCTAAGATAACAAGCAAAAATTATTAACAAATCAAGGTACTTTACACATTGCCAGTACCTTTTGTTTTAAAATAATCAACAAATAAAAATACAAAAAAAAACCTTCTTTAAGCAATAAATCAAAAAATTCTTGTTCCCTTCTACGTTATCTTCGTTCTACGAATTCCTTCATTACCAAACATTCTAGGCTATAGAATGTTTGGTAATGAAGGGATATAAATGTAACAAAATATTATTATTTTCTCAATACAAATCTATGGTAACATGACATGCATAATTTGTTAACAAAATAAGACCTTTGATACTTTCACAGTACCTTTTGTTTTAAAATTATTAATAATCAATATGTTTATACGTATGAATATAAAAATTCAACAAAATTCAAATTAAAATAATAATGAGATCAAAAATACGGGAACTAGTAAAGTTATTCTTCTTCAGATGAATCAAATACCTCCAAATTTGGAGATTCAGTCGCTGGTAACAAATTTCTATAGAATGTTTGGTAATGTAGAGGTATAGCATTTGTATTACACAGGCTAATTAAGTCTTTGAACAACGCGTCAGAAATAGGTAACAATTGAGCATATGCAAGTGGAAGTTCATTAACATCTACAGCATTGGCATTATTTGATTTGCGTGTGCGCGTCGTCGTCGTACGATTTGTAGTGTCTAGTACCAAATATTCACTTTCGAAATCATATTTAAATAATAATTTATTTGGTGCATCGGGACTTGTTTTGATTTCTTTAATTTTTGAGAAAAATACTTTATGCCCGTTTGTGTCTTGTGACCAATTCTTGCTTGTCGTGACTTGACTTTTTAGGTTGTAAAAGTCATTTTGATTCATTTCTTTAATTACAAACTTATTTTGTACTTTTGAATTCATGATTACTTCGTACAGTTGGTCAGGCGAGTACAATGTCTTATTTTTCATATTTTTCTCGATGCAGGCATGCATTGAGTCGCCTTCGTTCTGAGTGTGGCCAGTTTGTAAAAACCTGTGTGTAACTTCTACGTTCAATACACGTGATACATAAATATACATCGCGAATATGAACCGATTTCTGTTCTGGCCCGAACAATTATCTGAATACAGTGAAATTGACTTTATACCCCTGTTAACTTCAGATTTAATGAAGTGTAATAAGCAACTAGCGATTTCATTCGCACCCCTTTTTGCAATTTGTGCATGCCATAGATAACAAAACCCTTGACGGGATATTAAATTGTACACAGTGAAATTGTATGCGGGGTATTTCCTTTTATAATGGAAAATATTCACATTAGATTGCGGTAAACTAAGAACCTTTTCCAAGTCAAAAACAGCTACAGTTTTCACATTAGGATCTGCTGATTCTTTTTCACTATCCTTCATATTTCGTATGATGTTTTTATTTTTTATATGACTGTCATAATCCTCTTTCAGTTGTAATTTACCTTCTTCAGTTGAATTGTCGTATTTGCTACATAAATTGCACAAATCCTTCTTCGGCCGGAAAAAAGAAAGGTTAAAATGTGTATTAAATATTTGATTATATTGATATTCGCTTGCCACTTTAGTATTACGAAAGTTTTCATTTTCTGATATCCAATCTTTGTACAAACGATGCATTTTTGAGATATTTAAGTCTTGTGACAAATATTGACGGCTGGAATTTTGTCTAAGATAGTGAGATTCGATACAAGGAAAGGACTGAATATGTTGAATTGCACTCTGTTCTGTTTCGCTGGCTGTTCTATGAGGTCTATTGGTATGTTTTCCTCGAAGGTCTGTTATTTGGTCCCCATTAGCATATTTATCAATGGCAGTGTAAACTGTTCTTTCTTTAATACCTAGCGTATTAAGAAACATAGTTTTGCACACTTTCAAATTAGTCACAAGGCATACATCGTTTTTTGACGGCAAATAATAAACCAGTGTACGATTTCGTTCACGCTTACGCTGAATTTTCATAACTTTAGGTTCTATAATCTCAGTGTTTTTCAAAATGAATTGCCATTGAGTTTCATGGTTACCACAAGCCCAAAATTGCTTAAATATTACCAACCTCCTGTCGCTGGGTATTTTTTCAAAGCATTTAAGCTTACACTTGCAAGGCTCTTGCATCTGTTTTTGAGGCTGTTGACCTGTATTTAATTTGATTTTTTTTTGTGTTTGAGACCATTTTTCGGGATTACGCTTTCTTTTTCTAGGATTTGTATTAGCTTCAGTTACTAACACTGGACGAGAATTCGTTGCTTCAGGTTCTGTGGTGGAATTATATCCAGCTGGTAGAGTTTCAACGTGGCAGGCTATGATTGGAGGGTCTGAGTGAGGAACTATAGCTGTGGCAATTGAAGAGACCGGTGGAGTTCTATCAGGGCTTGTAGATATAGGTTCTGTTTCAGGTTCTGTGAGAGTATTATGTCCAACTGGAAGAGTTTCGTCGTTATAACATGTTATGGATGTAGGTTCTGCTTCAGGTAGTATAGCCGGGGTATTTTCAAGAGTCTGTGGAGTTTTTGCAAGACTTGTAGATGTAAGTTCTTTTTCAGGTTCTGCGGCAGTATTATGTTCAACTAACGGAAATTCGTCGCGACATGCTATGGATGCAGGCTCTGCTTCACGAAGCATGACCGTAGTACTTTCAAGAGTCAGCAGAGTTCTTGTAGGGCTAGTAAATGTAGGTTCTGTTTCAGGTTCTGCGGCAGTTATGCTCTTTTCAGGAAGTGGTGCATTATACCAGAACGTGGATACGGGTTCAAGATCGGCATCATTCGGCAAAGGATAAACTCCTTATATGTAATTTCCTGATGATACCGCTAAATTTTCATAACTGTCTTTGTTACCCATAGAAATTGTTTTTTGAGGATTAGATATAAAAACGACAGTAGGTGACGCTATAAAAATTAAATTATTATGAGTGGTGGAAATTGGAGAAGAGAAAAGTGTAGAATTACCTAAGCAATCTCTCAAACTAAAATCGAAGTCATTCAATATTGAAGATGGTAAAGTATTGCCTAAGTCTGCTATCGGACTAGGACTCGAACTTGGTAAATATTCAGATACCGGTGGTGAAAATGGCTCTTCATTCGAAGACTCACTAATTCTGTAATTTACTGTAGATTGTCGTCTGCTACTTCGACTTGTTGACGGCGCGGTGTACATAATATCACCACGACTGACTTCATAATTTCCAGATGTTTGTTCTGCTTCTGTGTCGTCGTCTGTAAATAAATTATTTTATTATAAAATGTAATATAAATAATATCATATTAAGTTGTTACTAAAGACGTCTTGCTCACAAAATAAGGTAAGTTAAGGTAAGACATTATTCTTTGTCTGACATCCTCGATGCCACAATTATTAGTGTCTATAGGACGAAAGGCTCCGGGTTCGATTCCCGGTCGGACAAACAAACAAACTTTACTAAACTGACTTGGGTCTGAGTGTACGTACCCCTTGCCAAATCCTTTACAGAATCCTTAGTTTAAGACCAGGTAATTAAAGTGATATGGCTGAGATTTTTAGATGTAAGTATATAAATATAACGCCTCGTTAGTTTAGTGGTATAAGTCCTGGGTTCAATTCCCGGGTTGAACAAATTTTGTGTCGGTTTTTTCGGACACAGATCGATTACTTTTATATAAATATACTAGCTTCCGCCCGCGGCTCCGCCCGCGTGGTACCTACTTACGGGGATAAAAAGTAGCTTATGTTACTCGTGGATAACGTAGCTTTCGAATGGTGAAAGAACTTTTAAATTGGTCCTGTAGTTTCGGAGCCTATTTATTACAAACAAACAAACAAAAAAATATTACCTCTCTATAATATTAGTATAGATTAAACAATAATACCTAGTTAACGATTTTGAAAGTATCATGTACCTAATATAAATATTTACAAATACACATTTTGTTATAACATCTATGGTATGTCTTTACAAATTAGAAATAAAATTACACGTTAGTAACAGAAATTAATTTTATAATAATAGACAGCGAATCATTCATATAGGTTCCCCTAGTTTGAGACCAGACGATTGCTGTAATTGTCTAGCGCACTTACATACTACTTGAACCACTAGCTGGCGGTAAGATAAAACATCGTGAGGAAACTGCACCTTCATTCATTCAGAATGTGTAACCACGATATTGTTTTGGTTCCGGTTACAAAGGTCGGACGACAGTCGCTCAATGTTATTGATTATACAGTAAACACGTCATTGTGGAATAATTTATTTTTAGCTTTTATAAGAATTAAATCTAAATGTACTTACCTATTAACTTCAAAATTCTTCTCGCCCTACTGTGCTGTGTCCGGTTATACATTTTCAGGTCACTTTACTTTAAAATAAGAAGAAAAACCACTCAATTGTTGTTGTTTTGTTTTCGCAAATGCGTAAACGCAGCTATTACCTTGACCTAGA
Source organism: Omphaloscelis lunosa (assembly GCA_916610215.1). NCBI lineage: Eukaryota > Metazoa > Arthropoda > Insecta > Lepidoptera > Noctuidae > Omphaloscelis > Omphaloscelis lunosa. The sequence goes on from OU744247.1 coordinate 9,787,384, forward strand.
AACGGGCACTGACTGTCAAGCGCGTGGATACGCACCGCCCCCTCCCCCCTGCATCGACGTATTCACGCTTATGTTCCCGCTGTCTACTCCCGCGCCGCTGTATCAAATCTTACGTCCCGGTGCAATGAAAATATTCTAGTGGAAGAAAGAAGTAATAATTCTTATGTTACAGCCGTGCTGCAGTTTGTAGTCTTATGTTTCGACGTAAAGGAAAGTTTTTAGTGGAAAAAAGCAGTAATTGTTATTATTGTAATTTATTTTAAGTTCATAAGAAGTAAACAGTCATACTGCTGTTTTTATTTTTTAAGTTTATCTTTTTGGTTAAGTAAGCGCATTTAAGATAATTTCCTTACCTAGTTAATATAACGAATAAAAAGATAATCGTGTATACAAGACTAGCGATGTAAAAAAAGCAAACGCATTTAAATCATAATATTTGTTACTATTTATTTTCTACATTAAATTTTAGGTATAAACATATTATTAATTAATATGTCATATTTTTTAATTTATTATTTGCGTTATATCACATAATCTACTAATCCTTAAGAAAAAAAGTGATGGAATATAAATTCTCAAAACTATTTTCTTGAATTAATTCGTCAAATTAAACAAGAAAAATATGAAAAAAAAATTGCGTATGTATCTTTAAACGTACTTTTCAAATATGATAAAATCGATGATTCAATGTAAATTCACTTATGCCTATTTTCCACTGAGGGTACGATATAACATATAATATTGAATTTTAAATTGCAACATTCCATTCAGTCAGCATCGACCCTTCGTTTTGTTGACCGAAACATTCATCATTTTGCTAGAAAATAGTGAAAGATTGAAATTGAGTTACATACTACGTTCCACCGTCGAAATGGACAAACAGATCATTATGAAAACTAATGATCTATTTGGGAACTCCATCGTGAAGTAATTTTCCATTAGTAGTCAAGCCCACTTATCAGGAAATCAGTAGGTATGTGTCATTGTATGATGGGATTTACTGTTATTCACATACTTTTAATATTCGTTTACTTAAATATATTTATATGTACATGTAAAACACGTGAATACTTGAATAATTTGGTACAACAACCGAATAATGATAAATTAACAAACCACGGTTACACATTAAAACAAATAAAACACTATACTAAAGATCTCTGATTGCCTCGTTGGTCTAGTGATCGCAAAGCGCTACTGCTGAGTATGAGGTCCTGGGTTCGATTCCCGAGTCGGGCAAGATGCTATTGGGTTTTTCCATCTGGAATTTCTCATTAGCAGCCCGGAGTCTGGATTTGTGCCTGGTTGATGGCAATAGGCTCGCCTCCTATTACATGGGACTTAAACATAACTAGCGAAATGTGGGTGTACTATAAATACACCTCTGCCTAACCCTTCGGGGAATACAGGCGTGATATTATGTAATCAAAACAGGTAAATATTTGACAGATATTTGCGACGTTGCTAACTTTTAGAATGAACGCTCTTAAAATTTAGGTGAGAACCCTTTAATAAAACTGCAGAAAAATCCGAAAATTTTGAAAAAAGATTCTCTTATCCCATATGCATAAAACCTACTTTTTAACCAGCGGTTATTCATTGGTAATAAAAATAAGTAAACAAATAACCAAAGTTCTGCGGTTTTTATAAATTATTCCCAATGATGATTAATGTTTTGTATAAATGTTATGCTAAAAGAGTATTATTACATACCAGCTATCAATTTGTCATGACGCATAGCTTTACTGCTGTTTTATACAATCCCTACCTTTAGGTACAGTAAGCGCTCAAAAGTGGATAGGCACGTTAAGAGTCGTTTTGCTGTGAACACGCGATATAGTCCGTATATCTGTATGTGTAAAAAACACGGCACAAACACCACAGAGAACGCTTTACACACTGTCGTCACGTACTCGCGAAACAAAAATATATCTCCGTCGCTTTTGTTAGACACGATAACACACACGCATCATGCGCGTGACATTGGCCAGTTTATGTCATTGCTAAAATTCAAATTAATCTTATGTGTGCAGATAGCAGAAGGCTTTAAAGAGTTGGTCTGAGATTAGAGCTGGCTTAGGTTCTGATCTCGTAAAGAACAGCGCGGTTTTTTTCTTTTCGAAATTTATTATTTTTGTTTTCAAAAATAATATTTTTTTAATATTGCTGCCTTTTTTATTAATTTTGATATTGCAATAAAGGGTTTAGAATAAAAGATATGTGATAACAAAATTAAACAATATTTATTAGATATAGATCTCAAGAAACTTAGAAGCAATTTGTATTATTTTGACATATTTAAATTATGAAATGTTTTAAATTTTAAATGGATTTTTTCGCCATAAATATTAAGCTTTGATCATGGTCGAAGTAATTAAGCAATAAATAAGAATATTAGACTACTCAAAATGTAAAAAAAAAACTACTTACAAAATAGGTGATTTTAAGGTTAAATATGGGCAGTTTGTTTACATTAATTATTTTACATTTTATTTGGCTTTAATAAATATTGGTTGGTATTGAGGTTATAGCTTAAGTATTCATTTTCTTTACGAAAAGAAGATTGAAACTAAACCACAGATTTTAATTCTAAAATAATAATATTACTAAAATAATCTTAAACATTTTCGGTCAAATTGCAAGAAATACGACAAACACCATATTTCAATATGGTTTTTGTCGTATTTCTTACATACTTAAAAAAATCGTTACCACAAACAAATTCATGCAATAACGAATGTGTTGTTTATTAAGTTAGAACGGTAAATATTTTAAGGTTAAAATATAGCAGTGTCCCTCTTGAAGTCTTAATATTATCGTGCGAAACTTAAACGTTCTTGTTTATGCCTTTCTGTCAAAAATGGTTTCCTAGCTGGTCTTCAGTGATGCAAGCCTTCAGAGTGCACGGAGAACGGTTCATAATACCGTGTTTAATAATTCAGCAAAATATCTCGTTGATATGCAACCATTTATTTCATATTTATTCACCATTTGACGTCGCTGCTTCTCGATAACAAGCCTCTTCCAAATATCTCTTAACCTTCACAGTATTTCTCTAGAACAAAGAATAACATCGTATTTATTACACATACTAATTATTTATCATTCACTAATCGAATTAAACCTCATAATAAATATAAAAACTTTAAAGGCATCTTCTGTCTCAACAATACCTCTGTTCGATCAACAATACCTTTGATTAAGATTTATGTTTAGTCAAATATGAAATATATAAATGATAACACTCACACTTAGTCTGGTTTCATACGATATTTGTGTAAATTACATTCACTTTTACGCAGCGCAATAATATTTGATCTCCGTTCAATATTTATATTTGACTGCATTTTGAAAATAATAACCACAACACCGCTTTTACTTGTCACCAACAATAATCACGAACCAACAAAGTTCTATTAAATGAATACTCGTAACGAACTGCATCTGTCTACCCTACAGAAATCGAAATAATTTACTTAGTTTTCTGAGGTCTACCTGCTAAACTTTAATATTTATGTGAACAAGACGAATGAACCAAAAAATAAATGATTATTGAACTAGTCTTTATTTAAAAAATAACAAAAACTACGAATAGTAATTATTAAAAAATGACGAGCTAACCGCACGTGAGATTCGAACCCTCTCGGCTCGCTATAATCGCACATACCAAAGCGGGTTATCCACTGAGCTAGCATGCTATATACAGTATTGCTCGAAATTATGAACTAGTATGAGTTGCAGACAAAGTAAGTATGTGTGTGTGTAACAACTTATAGAAGAAGGTCGTAAGTCAAACCGCAGCGTCAGTCTATTGGTTTGTGAGTTTGCCTATGGACTTTTGGTCGATACTGTACCTACTCATGAATTTATTGTTATCCTCGCTTTGTCTAAAAGGTTCGCTTTTATATATTTTATTTCCCTTTATTTGGCACAATTGCGATCAACTACAGTATCATGAACCTACGTTTGCACGTAGGTTCAGTTTTGACCGTTTAATGCCTATTTGGATTATTATTGCCTGAATAGACGCAAGGAACGTTTTCACTTTGTGAAACGTTCGTTGCTTGAATGCGTGAGGCAAGCGCCTTTTACGCAGCGTCTTCAAAGCGATTTTGTAGCAATATCTTTGTAGCGTCTTCGTCCGTCAACATGGCGCACACTGGTCCCGAATGATAAAAAAGTGGACATTAAGAAATTTTTGACAGAAGGTCAACGGATTCGGCTGATTTTTTTTTTTGTAGACAGCTGATGCAATTACAAATCACTTTTATAGATTGAGTTTTTGCCAAATAAGCCGTATTTTCAGAGAAAAAAAATATTGAAATATTTTTTGTATGAAAGAAATCCTAATTTTGTCTTTATCTTCCAAGATTCAAACGTATTCAAAATAAAACTTAAAGCAGCTTGTAGAGATGCTAATTGCTCACTACTTTGTCATAGACACTCTTCTGCGATTTTGTGCTCCTTTTGAGTTACAGGCACTTTAAATATTTTTTGTATAAAAAAATTCTAATTTTGTCTTTATCTTCCAAGATTCAAACGTATTCAAAATAAAACTTAGCGCAGCTTGTAGAGTAACTCTTACAAATATATGAAATTATCAGTATCAAATAAACAAACAAGGAAATCTCAAAACGTGTTCAGACATGTTTATGTACAGGTAAGTTATTGTGTGACTCGTATGTAAATTTTTTTTTGTATAGAGTCATTGCTTAATTACCCTATAAGTGACGATTTCGGCTCTATTTGGTCATCTAGTCGAACGCGTCGAAAACGCTGAATGATGAATAGGTATATAAATTGCAATTAAAAATTCCCTTTGTAGTTTTGCGGTATTTATGTAGGAGCACATCTTAGTATGTTTTATTTTCTCGTGACTCATCCAAATTGCAAGAATATTTGGCTCATTATCTAACTACCCCATTAAGTAATGAGGTAGTTAGGTAATGAGCCATTATCTAACTACCCCATTAAGTAACGGGATAGTTGGGTAATGAGTCATATATCAATAGTATAAGGGCAAGCGGAACCCGTTTTTGTTCATTACGCGTCTTGTGCTCGTAAAAACAACACAATTTTTTATCAACTATCACCACATTGTAACTTTTATTTATTTGCCTGTAACATTTTTGTATCAAAATGACTACATTTGTGACTAATTTAGACATTTTTTCTTTTTTGAGTAATAGTGGGTGCCTTAAAAATAGTGATTTACTGTGTCAAACCATTATAAATCGTATTTCAAGTGAAATTCCAAACGAAGAGCTCAGTATTATCAAAAAGTTTTGCCAAAATTATACGTCAAACCTAGCTAGAAGATGGGACAATTCAGGTAGAAACGAAAGATTTGGTGTTAAAAACAAGGAGTGGTTGGAGTCTAAAATTTTGTGGCCAACTTTAACTTCTGTGAATTTTCCTATGTTGTTTGATCCAGAATATACCATAGAGGACATTTCAGTAGACGTAGAAGAGCATAATTTATCGTACGAAGAGGAAGCGGGTGCATCTACATCAGAAGCTACCACAAATACTCCCAGAACTAGAAATAAACGACCATTTGAAGATTTAACAAATAAGCAGAAGAAAAGACGTTCTTTGTCTCTTTTGGAGCATTCCGAAGAAGAGCTGTTCTATGCTCTTATTGCTAAACTTAATGAAAACGGGCGCACTGTTTGTTCTAAAGTTATTAAGTGCCTCTCAAATAAGCCAGAAAAGGTGCAAGAAGTAAGTGACTTTTTATATAAAGCTTCTGATAAATCGATTTCCGAGGAAGACACCTTAGCTCTTGCCACAGCATTGAGTTTATCAAAATGGCAATATCTAACTTTGAGGTCCATTTTAAGTACAAATGGCACAGCGGCTTTTCCATCTTACCAGAAGTTACTGTTGAAGAAGAAAGAATGCTATCCAGCAAAAGAAGATATTGTGATATCGGAGTCAGGAGCTAAAATTAAGTTACAGGCAGTTCTAGATTTAACTGCCGAGAAGATTTTGAAAGTGACTGGTTCAAATATTAATGGTGGTGTTTTGAAGCTAGTTAGTAAATGGGGCTGTGACGGAGCTTCTTCACAAAGTTGTTACAAACAAAAACCAACTGGTGACATATTTTCAGAATCTTCTGTATTTATGGTTAGTTTTGTGCCACTTCGCCTTATGAGTGACAACGATGTGATAGTATGGGAAAATCCGCGCCCTTCTTCAACAAACTATTGCAGACCAATTATGTTCGAATTCAAACAAGAAACAAAAGAATATATTCAGCAAGTAGAAGCAACATTACAAGAAGAAATTCAGAACCTTCTACCAACAAAGTTATTTGATGGCGAATTTGAAGTATTTCATGAATTGCATATGACGATGATTGACGGCAAAGTATGCACGGCACTTTCACAGACACAGTCTGCAGCCAATTGCAACATTTGCTTAACAAATCCGAAAGATATGAACAACTTGAACCTCGTTTTTAACAAACCAGAAAACCATGATATGTACAAATATGGTTTATCTTCACTTCACATGTGGTTGCGATGCATGGAATGTATTTTGCGCATATCTTACAACTTAGATTTCAAAAAATGGGCGGCTCGGGGTGAGGACAAACTGCTCCGAAAATCAAGAAAAGAGTTAACGCAGCATGAGTTTTTTGTTGTAACTGGCTTAATGATTGATATCGTCAAACAAGGCTTTGGGACAACAAACGATGGCAATACAGCTCGACGGTTTTTCAATGATTACGAAAGGTCAGCTGAGATAACAGGAGTTAATGCTAATTTGATTAAGAGATTTGCTGTAATTTTGCAGGCAATATCTTCTGGGAGAAATGTAGATATTGAAAAATTTAGAATTTATTGCAGAGAAACAGCAGAACTTTATGTCAGCGAGTACTCGTGGTATTACATGCCTTCGAGTGTACATAAACTTTTAGTGCATGGTGCAGATATTTGCCAGCATTTTTCTTTTATTCCAATTGGTATGATGTCCAAAGAAGCCTCAGAAGCAAGAAACAAAGATTTTCGTTCAATCAGAGAAAAGCATACTAGAAAGATAGGCAGAATGCAAACAAATGAAGATATTTTACACCAGTTACTTATCAGCTCCGATCCGTACATTACGAACATAAGACCGAAGTTCACCAAAATTCAAAAGCAGCAGAGGTTTGAAGAAGCCGAAAATCTTCTAAAGGATGACGTTTCACCCAATGAACTCGATTTAGAAGATGCTGATGAGGAAGAAGTATACGTCGACATTGAGAATAATCCCCCACAAGATCCGCTAGCATAATTCACATTGTAACATACGCACGTTCATGTTAGTTTATTTAAGTTTGTAAGTTTGTAATCTAGTTTATTTAAGTTATTAAGTTTATAGGTACTGAGAAAAAATGCGCTTAAAATTAATTTATGTTCTAGTTTATTTAAATTTGTTAAATAATAGTTTACTTCAGTTATTAAGTTTACAGGTACTGAAAAAAAATGCGCTTTGTTTTATTTTTTGTGTTTGTTTTATTTATTTATTTATTCATATTATGTTGACGACAGCCCTAGCAAAGTATTACATTTGTAAACAAAGACTACCCACTGTTGGGGTAGTCAAATAAAAAGTTGTATTTTACATTTCATATGACTTATTAGGAAAAAATATTTAAAGTGCATGTAACTCAAAAGGAGCACAAAATCGCAGTTGAGTGTCTATGACAAAGTAGTGAGAAATTAGCCCCTCTACAAGCTGCGCTAAGTTTTATTTTGAATACGTTTGAATCTTGGAAGATAAAGAGAAAATTAGGATTTTTTCATACAAAAAATATTTAAAGTGCCTGTAACTCAAAAGGAGCACAAAATCGCAGAAGAGTGTCTATGACAAAGTAGTGAGCAATTAGCATCTCTACAAGCTGCTTTAAGTTTTATTTTGAATACGTTTGAATCTTGGAAGATAAAGACAAAATTAGGATTTCTTTCATACAAAAAATATTTGAATATTTTTTTTCTCTGAAAATACGGCTTTTTTGGCAAAAACTCAATGTACAAAAGTGATTTGTAATTGCATCAGCTGTCTACAAAAAAAAAAATAAGCTGAATCGGTTGACCTTTTGTCAAAAATTTCTTAATGTCCCCTTTTTTATCATTTGGGACCAGTGTGTGGCGTCTACGCTGTGCATAATGTCCGAGTTATTCCTTCCCTTGAAAAACCAGTACGAAGACACTCTAATAAAAGATATTTTCTAATACCTACTAAATTATGGATCTATCTATTTGCGCTCTACGTAAATAATTTGAACTAAGGCAGGGTTCATTAAACCTTTATTAAGCATTAATAAGTTAATATGTGCACTTTATTTCCATCGTTAATTCACCATTCTTTAATTATTTTCTTCTCAGAACACGTGGTGCTAAAGGCGAGATAGCCATCAACGGTAACTGCGGGTGCGCATCCAAGTCGTCGGGCCGCGGCGGTGCGCGGTACATTCGGCAACACGATGACCTGCGCGAGCACCTCACTGTGTATGAAGCCATGTCTCTTGCCGCTGCCCTTAAACTAGCTGACTTCACGCCTCAAGAGAGGAAAGAAAAGGTACCATGTCCTAATCTACAATCTAACCCTATATTTGTTAAGGTATTAGTAAAGTTATTCAAAGTACAATATTAGTAAATTATTATACAACCAATTTACACTCGGTACTTAATTAAATAACCAACTATATAAACCGGTCAACTGCGAATCCGACTCGCACTTGGCCGGTTTTTGTGCATTTTGTACATTTTAAAGAGTTCCGTACCACTGTACAATATTTAGCAAAAATAAAATAACGTCGGAAAGAACTCATTTCTGAGGACTTTTAGACTTTTTTTATTATATTTTTTTTTTTTGACTGCTTCGTCGGTCTACTGGTCGCAAGCGCTACTGCTGAGCATGAGGTCCTGGGTTCGATTCCCAAATCGTGCAAAGTGTTATTGGGTTTTTCTATCTGAAATTTTTCAGTAACAGGCCGGAGTCTGGATTTGTGCCCGGTTGATGGCAATAGGCTCGCCCCCTATTACATGGGACTTAAAACATAACTGGCGAAATGTGGGTGAACCTGCTACAGGGACACCTCTACCCAACACTTCGGGGAAAACAAAAAAAAATATTTTATGACACAGTTAGAAGTAAAATCTAGCTTTACAGTTTTTAACACAACTAACTATTTTCACTAGGTACTAAATTAAAAGACTAAATAAAAACAAAGCGACACTTAGGCGTCGAAGTATTCGTCCGCATCGCTGTCATGCGGAAACGTGCCCAGAAGACTGGCAGCATTGCCACGTTGAATGGCAATGCTGCCAGTTACATGTTGTTATAGCGATAATAGAAATACACAATCTGTGAAATTTTATTTTCAACTGTCTACTTATTAGGCTTCATGAGATACAGCCGTAACAATAAGACAGTTGACACAGTTGACAGTTGAAATATCGCTCAGGCATGCCGCGGCAATAGAAATATTAATTAATTTAATATTATTATATTTCTCGACGGCATGTGAAGCCATGAGCGACATTAAAACTCTAACACCAGGTTAGTCACTAACCACACGAAAAAGAAAGAAAGAAGACCAATCTAAAACGTTACTTTATTTTCAGGTGTACGAGATCCTTGCCCTACTAGGTCTGTGCAACACGTCAATGACCCTCTGCCGGGACCTCTCGGGAGGTCAGAGGAGACGTCTTGCCGTAGCGTTTGAACTTCTGTCTGACCCATCCCTCATGTTCCTCGATGAGCCTACCACGTAAGTACCGTCGGTACTAGATTAGCTTGCTCGCGAAATGAGAATTTTAATTTAAGTATTCATTAAATAAAAGTATGGTAAGTAATAGCCGCACGGTACGATCCATCAGGTTAAGCTGCGCTTGCCGGTATTGGTCTATGGATGGGTGACCATCTTAACATACCGAGACTCCTCCATGCCTCGGAAAGCACGTTAAGTCGTTGGTCTCAGCTGTCATTCGTGGATCTTTGACAGTCATTACAGGTCGTCTGAAGACCGAGAGTCTGACAACCGGTCTTACCAAGGGGTATTGTAATACCCACTTACTGGGTTGTGGAGGTCAGATAGGCAGTCGTTCCATGTAAAATATGGTACTCAGCTACATCCGGTTAGACTGGAAGCTGACCCCAACATAGTTGGAAAAGGCTAGGGAGATTGATTGATCTATGGTACATCCATTTGGATTCCTACAAAGGCGGACTTAATCCATTATCACGATTCTTGTACCATAACGAACTACGTACATTTTAAATCGAAACTGAAACAGTTGACTGCATCCCAATGTAACCTTGAATCTCCAAATTCATGGTCATGGCAGTCATGGTAATTGTCAACCAACATTTTCGTACGTAGCTACATTTATAACATGTAACTTACATTTTCGAACGTTGGTACATTTATAACATGTAATGCTTACATTTTCGAACGTTGGCACATTTATAACATATTATACTTAAATTAAAGCGGCTTTACGTAAAATAAAATGCTCTTTTTTTTAAAACAATTTTCTTTGAACAAAACTCTACAAATTCCTCAAGAAAAATAAGTAAACCAACGTTCGCTCGGACGTAGTAAAATCGCGGCGGGATTTAATTGCGCACTGGATTTTTATTTCTATGTGTTAAGCCGAGCGTTGAGAATTCAACACAGTGCATCCCAGCGCGTCAAAAAACACACTGTTGGATTTTCAACTCTCGATGCTAAGCAGACCGTTGAAAATCCAGTGCGCGATAAAATCCCGCCGCAATTTTATTACGTCCGTGCGAATGTCGGTTAATAGTAGTATTACTTATTTTTCTTGAAGAAATTGTACGAACGAACAAAGAACGCACGCATAAACAGACGCACGGTTAACATACATACGTATCGGTAACAATACATATGTTAACCGTGCGTCTGTTCAAGCTAGACTTGAACTACGTGAGGTGTGCTGGCGATACCAAGCCAACTGACGTCATAACGATGAGATTCCTCGATTAGATATGCGGTTTGTTTTGCAAAACAATGGAGTATTGTCTCAAAAACCGATCACGGACGGGGCGAACGTAAAACTTGGTTTTAACTTGCCTTAAGGAAAACCTTAATGACATGTATGACAGGCTTGACATTGAAATTTATGAATCATCCTTGATGTAAAGAAGAAGTTTTGTGATCATTACTAACGTAATTACTTAACTATTTAGTAATCATTAGTTGAATGACTTTAGCAACGTGTATATTTCATCTCAGCAACATAGTAATATTATCTAACAACAGATGTGTACAAAACATTTGAAAATTCTTTTTCTGTTTGAAAAGGTATGCTCTCAAGGTGGTCCCATATAAATTGTATTAACTTTGCTTCGATAGTTTTTGAGTTGGGTTCAATAGTACGTATTTTTTTCCCACTTAGTATACGGATGATATGATAAGTTCCTGTCACTGTTATTTACATAGCAGGTAGTGGTATTCAAATTTGTGTGAGGAAGGTACCATAACAAAAAAATAAAAACTTTTTACAAAAAAAACAAACGACTTCCAAAAACATCACTACAAAGCGAAAAATAACTTTAATTTCGGAAGTCAGTGGCAAAAAACGAAAATTGAAAACCAAAGACACCAACTTCCGAAATTAAAGTTATTTTTCGCTTTGCAGTGCTTTTTTTTAGGAAGTCGGTTAATTTTTTTTTGTAATTTTTTTATGTTATATCTTATCGATCATAAACTTTTCAAGGAGTGATAAGCTAGTGGTGTGACCGCCAGACTCTCAAGTCAGGTCTCGAGTTCGAACGCAAGGCACGCACCTCTGACTTTTCGGATTCATGTGCGTATTGTATAAATTATCACTTGCTTCAAAAACGGTGAAGGAAAACATCGTGAGGAAACCAGCATGCCTGAGAGATATATCTTGACGGCATGTGAAGCCAAGTCAGAGGCAGGGTTTAAAACTCTACCCGAAACTAACTACACGAAAAGATGAATAAACTTTCTACCTTACGTATGTTTTTATTTAAACTCACACTTCAAAGAACTAATTTGGCCCCTGTAACACAGGTATTTTTACCTAGCGCAGGAGCCGGAGGCGATCGGTGGCGATGATCTCTCGCGTCTGGCCCTAGTTCAGGCCATGGTACGGAGCGAGAGGAAATAGGAGGCCGTCACCTCCTTCTGCGAATCGCTTCGCAGAAGGAGGTGACAGCCTCCCATTTCTCGCGAAGGAGGAGGCGGAACGCGTGAGGGAGAGGCAAATTTCGCGCCCTCACGCCCCTAATCACCGCAGGAGGAGACGCCCTGGGCGTCGGGAATCGCAGGCCGATTTCCGGCCACCGTAGGTGCGGGCTTGCGGACGGTGAGCAATGGGTAGCTCGCCGTCTAATAAAGACCAGGCCCGGGTCGACGGCGCGTTATATTCCACGCGCGCCTCAAAGAGATATCAGCAGAATTCACGGGGTTCGCTAGGGCCGATGCCTGCCGGAGGTGCGAAGAAAACCGAAAGGGAGATCGTGGCCCCCGGCAACAGGGCAACCGAAGGAACACGGGTCGGTTATAGTCAGTAAGAGTCTGACACGCCCGCTGCGCCCATAGCGGGACAAGTTATTTGATAATACCCCACCCAAAAAAAAGGGCTTCACTTTGACAAACAAAGTGAAGCCCTTTTTTTGCCAATAAAAAATGTATTTGTTATTATTAATTTCATGTTATCTTTTCCTCCACAGCGGTTTAGATTCATCAGCATCAACATCTCTGATAGCTCTGCTGAACAGCCTAGCCAGGGGTGGCAGGACGCTCATTGCCACCATACACCAGCCTTCAGCACTGATCTTCGAGAAGATTGACACCGTATACTGCTTGCAAGACGGAAGGACCCTGTATAATGGACCCAGGGTCAATCTCGTACCGGCATTAGCCAGCGCTGGGCTGAGATGTCCACCTTTTCATAACCCGGCTGATTTCTGTGAGTATATTTATTTATAAAGTATACGTATATTAATTAACGAAAGGCATTCCTGTTAACCCACATTAGTAAAGTGTCCAAATGTGTTATATTTTTATTATTTTTTTAGTAAAATATGCTCAAAAAATATTAAATTTCTGTAAACGCGCACTCGTCTTTCAACGTGTAAAGATAAGTGCGCGTGTATAGAGTGTTTTTATATACTTACCCATCAATTTCATATTTTTTTAATTTTTTACTTTTTTTAATGATAATTTTTATTTTTTGCCTGGACGCTATAGGTACTATTACGGGTTAAAGGGAACGCTTTTCGTTAATTAACATACTGTATACCTCTTTCCTAGAACTCGAAATTAGTTATGATAATGACTTTGCTTTGACCTGTTTTGGCAAGGTCAAAGACATTTAATGACGGTGCAAAAAAAAAAAAATTACCTCATGGTACTTGCGGACCTAAAAAACTAAAATGATTTAAAAAACTCGGGCTTCGTCAACAAATCTTTTTTTTTCAACCCTTTAGATAAATGTTGGATTTTGAACAAGGCAAAAACCAATTTTAACCTGATGTATACCTATCAAAAGCTTAAAATAAAAACAGGTAGGTAAGCCAAAACACGCCCAGAGATCTTTGTCTTTTTTTCTTTTTTTTTTAGAGTTATCTTTAGGCCCCAGATTAACAAACCCCACGTCATCGTGTAGTTAAAAAGTGAAGTTGGTAGCCTACTCTTTTTCCTTAAGCCTTCGATTTCTGCGATTATTTTCGACTTCCAAAAAGGAGGAGGTTCTATATTCGTCTGTGTTTATTTTTATTTTTTTATTTACCTCTTACAACTATCTTTACAGATCTTCGACCTAATTCGATAGTATGGCATCAACTATTATTTTTAATAGATATATTACAGCGACATCTGTACATTATGAATCTACGACTTATACAGCAATATACTCAACTAAAATTATTTCAAAAAAACCGGCCATGTGCGTGGCGGAACACCCGCAATGAAGAATTTCATTTTATTTATAGTTTTATAAATTAAATGGAACCCCAATTTGTCCCAAGAATTTATCCCACCAACAAACTTAAATTTGTACGCACAATATTGAGAGATTTACCATATTATTAGACTTCTTATGTGTTTGCCTGGGCTAAATCTATAAGAAAAGAGAACCATTCACTGTATTTTATTTATTTTTTTCAAAATTTTAGGCGCAGTAGTTTCGTAGATAAGGAGGAATGGTCAATTTTTATCAATTTTCTTAAATATCTTTAAAATTATGTGTGTATGTTTTTTTTTTTCAATTTTATAAATTGAAAAAAAACAACATTTGACAGTCTCGCAACAAGCCCTTTCATTTGATATGTCACACGCACAGTTTGCAAAACCTTTTTTTCAAATTTTCTTATTTGCCCCTGTAATTCATTTATTTACGCTACACGTCCGTGTTTTGGGTCACAGAAATACATATGTGTACCAAATTTCAACTTAATCGGTTAATTAGATTTGGAGCAAATTGTCTGTGACAGACGGACAGACACAAGTGGCCCTATAAGGGTTCCGTTTTTTCTTCTTGAGGTACGAGTAGAAAGTTAGCTATCTAACTACTAAACATAGGTGTTTCATTTACAGTCTAACAAAACATAATGACTTAACAACTAAAGAATAAAAAAACAACTAAACATAAGAGCTCCCTCTTTTATTCATTGAACTAAAAAGTCTTGGCATATTTTACTTATCATAACTTACTACATGTAATAGAACTTTATGTCCATAGATATTTTTGTCAATAGTGGAACGATTTTGAAAATTCTTTTTCGAATTTGTGTGGGGTAAGTACCACAACTATAAAGTGAAATATCAAAAGTGAAATATCATAAATCTTAGTCGTATTATTCCAAGTCCTGTTACGCTAAATACATCGATATGAGCGACACATTAGGGTCCTATTATGGTTATCTGTACATCTTTGTACACGAATCGAATATTTAAATACCCATAAGGTCTCCGGCCATATATAAATGCACGTAGACCAATACCACTAGTTATATACGACTAATTGTCCATCAGACCATAATGTTAAACTATTGGACACTATTTAAACTAATTTACAAGCAATTTATATGAATTATTTCAGTACTTGAATAAAATTTTAAGTAGTCTTGAAGAAAGACTATGGAATTGCTAACGAAGGGAGTATTTTGAGATACATAAAATTTGACATGACAGATTTCCGTGATGTAAATCTTAGAACCGAGACCACAATGTGCTTTTGAGAGCACTTAAAACTGACATTTCCGGTGGTTTCATACGAAAATCTAGGGCCAGTTATTACGTTATGTTGTTACGAGTGAAAATGTATATAACATTGGACTAAAAACGTGGATATTATATTAAAACCTTAAGGATAAAACAGACAGGGACGGGACGCGCTGCATCGCAACACAACGCATCGCAAAAATCCTCCTTTATCACTTTCATACATTTTCTATGTTACTGCTCCGCTGGTCGCATGGTCACAAGGCGTGACTGCTGAGTGTGAGCGGGTTTAAAATAAAATGATGATGTGGATAAATTTAGTAACCGGTTCCGCTTAGCTATTTCTAAAGAGTCTTAAAAAGACCCTGGAAGAAATCGACAGCGCCGAGTGCAGCGCTGCGCTCGGTGCTTGGTGTGGCAACACGCCGTGTTCGAGTTCGCGACAAGTTAATTGTCATCCTGAGGATGCCTCGTTGAGAGGTGAAACACGAGTCGATTTCTTCCAGGGTCTTTTTAAGACTCTTTAGAAATAGCTAAGCGGAACAGGTTACTAAATATATCCACATCATCATTTTATGATGGATTTGCGCAAGGTCACGCCTGAATCAATTAACTATGTTATTGGGTTTTTCCAAAAGGAATTTTTCAGTAACAGCTCGGAGTTTGGAAGTTGGCGGTGTGTTATCCCCGTGTTTCGGAAGCACGTTAAGCCTTTCGCCCTTCGCCTGATCTCTTTCCGTTCGTGTCGGATTGCCGTACCATCTTCCGATGAGAGTGAGGGAAGAATGAGTGCACCTGTGCCTGTGTCTGTGCACACATTTGCGCACTATCATATCTCCCGCGTAGATGGCTAGTCTCCGCTGAGATTGACTGCAATGACCGAAATTCGGTCTGGAAGACTAGATTTTCTATGACACGCACACTACAGGCGGGCCGCATCGCATTTTTTGTATGAAAATGCATTGCTCTGCGGCCCGTGGCGGCTGTAATGTCAGCGGCTTTAACCTTAATTTCAAGAGACTTAAAACAAGCCTATAGGCAGAGTTCATACTTGCATTTACTGTTACGAAGCTTTCCTTTCCTTTTTCGTGTGGTTAGTAACTAAAGTGGTGTCAAAGTTTTTATGCCACCCATGGGCCTCTGACTTAGCTTCGCATACCGTCGAGAAATATCTGTCAGGCAAGCAGGTTTCCTCACGATGTTTTCCTTCACCGTGTTTGAAGCAAGTGATAATTATACCATACGCACATGATTTCGAAAAGTCAGAGGTGCGTGCCTGGGGTTCGAACTCCAGACCTATGACTTGGCAGTCCGACGGTCACACCAGAAGGCTATCACTGCTCACTGCAAGTGCTGTTACGAAACTGAAAACTAGATATAATTTTAATGAATAACTTATCGACCCGTCAGATATTTATCATAATTAATGGTTTTAACGAGTTTATATTTAACTGACAGTTAATCTTTTGCGGATCAAACAACCGGTGAGAGGTTTTGTCAACCATAGGTTGCTGCATACATATACATCGTTATTGGAAAGTAGTACCTACTTTTCCTGCTACAAACTGGATTCGTCCTCAACTTCCTTATTTTCTCCATGAAATAATATAGGAGTACTATTCAAATACTATTCTAGTTTACCTTCAAGTCGGGAGGTAGATATTATGGTCTTTGAAATCTTGTATTAGTAGCTTTTAAACTAATATTACAAAAAGAGAAAAGATAAGATTTTTTGTATGTTTGTTTGTTTGATTCGCTTTCACGCTAAAACGGCTGAAAGGATTTGGATGAAATTTGGCACATGGGTAGAAAATGACCTGGGTTAGGACATAAGATTATTTTGATCCTTATATTCCCACGGGATCGAGACTTATCTGGGTAAAACCGCGGGGATCAGCTACTCTTTTCAATATGATAATAAACTGCAGCTTTGATGTATTTATTTAAACTTCGCGGATAGTATAAAGTACATTCACGAATTTTACGTTTGATTTCCATTTTGCTATACCACTCTCAAACCAAATAAAAAACCAATGCATAGCGCTGCGAACAATACACTGAAGCATGCCGAAACTACACCCCCGCTCTGTGCATACGCTCACACGCACACATGTTTACGAAACCGGCTTCACATCACTGTTGACAGCGCTATATCTTGGTTTTTATTTAGTCTGAGATACCTCTTTAAATGATAATGCATCAAAACAATGTGTGTTCTCTTACATCGCAATTTATAAAGAAATTCAAAATAAAACATTACATTCTTGGGTACCTGACAGTATAAATATGATTGTGGGATATAATATTGTTCTTTAAAATGCATGACTTTTTTACGACACCTATTAAATAAAACAGGAAATAAACAAAGCGTTCAATTAATGTAGCATCACGTTCTTTCTCCTCAATGACATAATCTGTAGCTAATCGACTATGCATAATCCGCTTGGCGACAACACCTACATTTGCATGTTTAGTAGACCACAGCACAGATCATTCGCATGATTGATTAATTAAGACTCGGATTACTGAGAATATCTTGTTATGTGGATGACTTGTGTCAGTCATACTCGAAAAGGTAGATATCTAGTGGTGTTAGGTGCTTACCTATGGTAGACTAGCTGATACCCGTGGTTATGAAGTATGAGGTCCTGGGTTCGATTCCCGGGTCGAGCAAAATGTTATTGGGTTTTTCTATCTGAAATTTCTCAGTAGCAGCTCGGAGTCTGGATTTGTGCCCGGTTGATGGCAATAGGCTCGCCCCCTATTACATGGGACTTAAAACATAACTGGCGAAATGTGGGTGTGCCTGCTACAGGGACACCTCTGCCCAACCCTTCGGGGAAACAAGGCGTGATGTTATGTATGTATATATATAATGATGATGTGGATATATTTAGCAACCTTTTCCGCTTAGCTATTTCTAAAGAGTCTTGAAAAGACCCTGGAAGAAATCGACACGTGTTTCACCTCTCAACGAGGCATCATCAGGATGACGATTAACTTGTCGTGAACTCGAACACGGCGTGTTGCCACACCAAGCACCGAGCGCAGACTGAAGGCTCCCTACGCCAGACTACCCTAGGCCAGAACAAAGTCAAAATGTTTCCACTCACTTGCGGTCGACTGTATCTATTCATCCATCACTGAGTTGGAAGATTCAAACGACTTAAAAACGTTTGTTTATTAAAAACATTTGGTTTTGACTATAAAATCTTTTTTTAGAGCAGTGGTTGCCCAGTAGCAACGGGCGCGGTTTATCAGTTGTAGGTCATAGGTTCGAACCCTGACAGGCGCTTTATTTTGTGTAAATTATTTCATCACCACTGCTCACCAAACGGTGAAGAATAACATCGTGAGGAAACCGGCATGTACTAGAACCAAAATTTTAAGACAAATGTGACATCTACCAACCCGCACTGGGCCCGCGTGGAGGATAACGGCCCACTTCGTCTCACTGAGAGGAGGCCTGTGTCCCAGCATTGGGGACATTATAGGTTGATCATGTTACGTATGTTATAAAATCTTTAAGGAGACGTCTAATTGTTGTTCCTATTACCGGTTGCCAACCATACTGTTGCTATTACTGTTTTTCTCCCTAAAGTACTGTTTACTGTTCAACAAAATAATGAATATACTGTTTTCACTGATATGCAGACCTATACCTAAATAAAAAGGCAGTCGGTGGCTAAAAACGAAAATACAAAACCAAAGGGCACCGACTTCCGAAATGAGTGTTATCCATCTATTTTTCACTTTGTAGTATTTATTTTTGAAGTCGGTTGTTTTGTTTTTTTATAAAAAAAGGTTTTTTTCGAGATCCTTTTTTTTTCTTCCGAAATACTGTTATTTTTCTCACTTTGACCATAATATACTTTATTTTTTGTACAAAAAGTTGGCAATCCTAGTTGTACCTCGTACTAAGCCTCGGGCACAGATAATATACTAGTACTCGGGCAATCAATCTATCAACTTAACCTAGACTCTCAGAAGTTGTACCACAATACCCGGTTCGTTACCTTCCGTATCTGGTCTGTCCCAGCCAAAGCCCAAGGCTCCCGCAGGCAGGAGCGACGCGACGCGCGATTGTGTGACGCGATTCTGTTAGAACAATTTCCATGAAGTTTTCATAGAAACTGTTCCACTAGAGTCGCGTGGCGCCTATCTTCCGGGGCCTTAAGAACCTGCTTATCCCTAAACACATAATATTGCTCATAAAAATAGAGTATTTATTAACTTTCTTTCTTTTACAGTAATGGAGGTTGCGTCAGGAGAGTACGATGTTGACTTGGTGAAAACTGCGCAAACTATGACCCAGTTCAAGCCGGAACCCGTCGGCAACGGCAGTTGGGAAAGCCACATT
This sequence comes from Omphaloscelis lunosa, assembly GCA_916610215.1. NCBI lineage: Eukaryota > Metazoa > Arthropoda > Insecta > Lepidoptera > Noctuidae > Omphaloscelis > Omphaloscelis lunosa. The sequence goes on from OU744247.1 coordinate 9,806,955, forward strand.
CCTACTCTACCAGCACTACCTAGCCCTTTAGGTATGTATCCACTATGTTACGCACAATTAAACTGTGGTATTATTAATACCTTAAAGGCTTAAAATTATCTTCTGTTCATAAAAATAAATAATATTCAATTTATTATATTAATCTTATCATTGAGACATTGATTATTTAAAAATTATTGACGGCTTGCTACTATTTACAATATGTAATTGCTATTGACTTCCCATCAAGAAACAATAATCTGTAATACATAGTAACAGAGTTTGTTTGTTAATTTCGTAGACTAATTTGACAGTTGCAATGTCAAACTCCAAATTGAAAATAAAAAACAAAAATCACTTGAAATTTCAAATTAATCTACGAGATTAAAAAACAAGTGCGGTCGGGGGACCCCCGTCAGGAACGAAGTTCTTTCTCATGTATGATGTAAAACAAACAATATTTTTGCAGCCGCCATCTTGCATTTACATTTTGACCGCATATCGGCTTTAGCGCCCTCGAAAACTATGGAAACGACACCCATGAAGACAAATTTGAAAACTTTCGCGGCCGCCATCCTTTTTTTTGTGTTTGAAATTATCAAATAGGATTTACATTTTGACTTCATTATCGGCTTTATAACCCTCGAAAACTATGAAAATGACACCCATGACGAAAACTTCGAAAATTTCACAGCCGCCATCTTGGATTTACATTATGTTCTTTTGCACCCTTGAAAACCATTAAAGGATACCCATGATGAAAAATTTGAATCAAAGCCCCGCCATCTTGGATTTTCATGTTGTATTCACCAAATTCGCACTTTCTCTCTCTCCAGCATGCAGTGTACTCGGTGTACTCGGTATACTCACTTTACTCTTTTCTTTTGTTTTTTTTTTTCTACCGGCGTTCTCTCTTTCTTTCGTATGACGATTTATACAAGCCGCGTTAAAGATATTCGTTCCAAAAAACAGACTTTAATGTAGTAAGTAGGTACACTGACATTTCCTTTTTTTTACTACATTATTTACGATTACCTACCGTTCCTCGCTTGTATTTCTCATGATAAGTGAAATGTATTCTTAAACCGTAATTTTAACTTTTGCCCGGGACTTCGTCTGCACATCACTTTTTAATACAAATATCCAGAATAAAAATTAGGTAGCCTAAGTCCTTCTCCAGGTCCCAGGCTACCTACTTATATGACGAATTTCATAACGATCGCTTCAGTCGTAGGTAAAATAATAATAATAATACATTTTTACTTCAGAAAAACACACTTAGGGTTCACAAAAACAAATTTTCGAGTAAAAAATTATCATTACAGAAAAAAGGGTATCGTTGGTGCCTGTACTAATTAAAAATTATTGTACCACAGACACTAGAATAGGTATAGACGTGAAAAAGTAATAGACAAACAGAGTTAGGTTCTTTCATATTTATAATATTAGTATGGATTATGCTGTAATCAGACATTAAATTTTAGGTATTTTATCTTGTCTTTACGAAAAATAAAATATCTTTGCATTTTATTTTCTCACACATAAGGCATTAATTAATTAATTGTTCAGACACTATCAGTAATAATGACATCAATATTACTGTCATTTCTTCCAATATTGACGTAAAACTATGAAAATAATATGATTAAATCATCATTCCAATCATTATCATCACATCATTATTACTGGTAGTGTCTGGAAGCCTCATAATTATATCATTAGATTTAATAAAAAAAGACTTTGTTCAAAAATAATTAATAATGATGATAGTTTTTATGTTAATTGTTGTTATTGTCACTTTTAATTTAATATATTATTTGGCTTACACAAAAAAGACGCCATTTACTAACAAAAGACATCTGTTTAGATTTATATATCTTCAATGTGTTCATGTGTTTTGGGTCAATTAATGATGTTTTAAAATAAAAGTAATTCAATGTTCTAAGTCATTAGTCATTTATTTCTTATCAAATGATACGCATTTCAAAACGCCTACAAAATACCTAACCAATTTATTTCAGTTATTGGTTCTTAAACTACTCTAGTTAAAGTTAATTGATCGAAATTAGGACAAATATTACCTATCTAAAATTCGGCCAAAATGAACCGTGTACCAAATCTAAAGATAATACTATCTTTGAGATTCGCTCATCCTTATATGTATCACTTATTATTGTAAAATATAACTTAACACAATAAAGGTAGGGTTCAATTTAGACAAACCGGTGTATTAAACCAAATTAATTTTATTTATTACAGATATAAGTACAGACTTGAAATCCAAAAATCTGCTCAGCCCTAAACATAAACACACTAAGATATCGAAGAACATTTACAGACAATCTGGACTATTGCGACAAACTTGGATTCTCCTATATAGGAACTATTTAATGACAACAAGGAACTATGTGAGTACTACCATACATATAGTAGGTACCTACGATAATACACAAAGAAGAAAGAAGTTCATTATACTTTTTAATAAAATAAAATAAAAAAACAAGCAACTTTTTCCCGATAAGGACCAAAAATCTTAAGGATTTTCCTTAAAGATGCTTCAAAATTCATAAAGAAATTGTCATCCACTCGTCGTTATCGTTGAATTTTTGCTTCAATAAAACCATGCTCTTGAAAAATATGTCAATTTGCAAATTCCTATTTCGCCCTGAAATTATACTTTATCAAAAAAATTAGTGGCACTGTTCGCGCATCAATTGTTTCTAAGCAAAATCTACAGTGCTTAATATAACTGACAATGCGATATATTTGTCAAAAAGAAACATTTTCTATTGAATATAACTGTCAATGAGACATATTTGTCAAAATCGACACATTTTCTTTTCAATATAATTGACAATGCGAAATATTCGTCAAAATTTACACATTTTCACGACATGTTAAAAGCAAAAAATTACGGAAATTTACAAAATGTTCACATTGTCAGATTTTTGCCTGCTAGTTTTATTAAATAGCCCCCAGGAAACTAAAATTTAGTTTTCTCTGCTTTTACAGTCGTTATTCATGTATCGAGTTGCTGCACACGTGGTCATCGCACTAATCTTCGGTTATCTGTATCTGGGTGTCGGCAGCGAAGCAGGCTCTGTCCTCGGAAACTACGTCTACTTATATGGGTCTATGCTGCTTGTTGTCTACACTGGAAAGATGTCTGTTACGCTATCATGTAAGTAGACCATTCATTTATAATTATAAAATACATTATATTATTAAAGATTTCCGTATTGAAACAGAGGCCAACCAATTATCGTCCATGATTGTGAATTTTAAAAAAGAAGCATTTTATCAAGAAAATTGGCAGTAGCATTCTCCTGTGCTGCAATATCGCTAATCTTACGTCTACTGCTACTTTGAAATATTTATTTTGTGTTATCTTATGTAAAAAGTATTATAAAACTATCATGCATAAGGCCGTATTCTCGGCGGCAGCGGCGCGTTCAAATGTATAGTTTTATGTGCAACTGTTCTCGCTATCCGCCCCAGACCCTTGCTCGATAACGAGGTGCCAGCAATTGTTGCAGCTGAGCACGTAGCTTTAAATTCCCCGACTAATAATCATGATCAAAACTTTGATGCAGCCCGTCCCATCCTTGATGTCCTCCCTCCGGTTGACGCCCTAAGCCAAGGTTCGTACCCTACAGGGGGTGCCCTTAGCGAGCGTTCACCTAGTTTTAATTAGCATAGTTGAATAACCCCTGGCTGGAGGTTTTAAGTGTTAAGGCACCCACAGGAAAGCCCGGTTAAGTAGTCATGATCTCAGAGGTCAACTACGAGAGAAAAAAAAAAAAACTCGCTCCCCGCGCCGCCCGCTGCCTTCGACAACAGTTCCATACAAAACTATGCATTTGAATACGAAAAACAAAGAATACGGCCTTAGAGCTTAGTGGGGATTAGCAGTCACAGATAATCAATCCTGAAATATACTTCAGCTGAATTTTGCGTTTCTCACTATGACCAGCGTGTTTTAAGCACCTGTCCTATTTTAGTTTTACGCAAATGATTAGTAATGACGTAGGTACTTGATTAGAATCACATTTTAACTAATTTAATCCGTTTCTTTTGCGCGATAAATAATCACATATTAATTAATTCAGTGTGGAAATGTAAATGAAAACGATATATAGGAATATTTTTGTAGGATTTTGAACACGTGTTCTACACCAACGTAAGTGCGCTTGCACTTACACACGATAGCGTAGAAAGATTACCATTAAATAAAAATGACCATGGTAATTTTTGCAAATGATACTTATGTATTTATGCAACATTGTAATAACGTAAAGATAATTTAGTAATAATTCTCGTTAAAACAGCTTTAGGTACTTTAAAATGACCGCATAATGTATTTTATTATTAACGTCAAGCAATTAGAATATGCAAAATTTAAGAAAAAATATAATAAATATATGAATGAGCTATTTTTCCTATTGTATTTCGACCAGCACCTAAATAGAATAACTCGATCGTAATGCAATTACTTTTTTTCACAATTTCTTTAAGCATTTTTTTTTTACCTACTCTTTCTTATTTCCAGTTCCCTTAGAAATGGACATACTACGAGGCGAATACTTCAATCGATGGTATAATTTAGGACCCTACATAGTATCAATATTAGCAGTCGAGTTACCTTTTCAGGTGAGTTTGGACAAGTAATTTTTTTTCTCGGCTATGCGTCGGCTTTTTCTTCAAATATTTATTCCTGTGGTGTATAGTATAGGGCATGCTATTTTAGAGAGCTAATTTATTATTAAATGTTATTCTAAAGCTCAAAAATCCTGTTATAGCAGGTAAAAATATTAGATACAAAATGTTACTTCATTTATTGCATACAGTTTCCGCAAAAAAGATAAATTAAACTTTGATTAAATTTAAAGTTTTTAGCTAAAATTTATATTTAAATTAAATGTCATTTCCTCATTATAAAACAACAACATTTATAGATTGACGTTTATTTGCATAAAAACCTGTTCAAAATTTGATTTTTTTTATTTATTTTAAAGACTAAATATTTAATATTTGCAAAAGATAATCGAAGAAATAAAAACTTGAGTGCCGATATTTCTTTACCTCAATGTTTTATGTTAGGTATCATGTTTGGTACTGTGACTAATGGAGTAGGTATCTACGTGCAGACCCAGTTTGCGACCAATTCAAGCTCAAATCAAAAGCCTAATTAACATTAAAAATCTTTGCACTACCCAAGCAATACTATACGCGACAATACTATGTCACTAGTCAACGCTAGGTTTACAATGGTACCGATTCTCTTGTCTCAAATGCCTCTAAACTAGACTAAAAATCTCCAAAATTTAGCTTATTCCTGTCAAACCACGATTTCCCATTCTGAAATAGACTAAAGTGACACAACTTAACTATATTTTATTTTGACAACACTAAGATGGCACTGAGTTATTAAATTAGTGAAAATGGCAATTTTGCTATTCTGAATTTGACGTTTTTCAACTAATTAATTCTAATTAAATCTGCCTATTTATAATTGCAATTAAACACGTGTGGAATAAAATTGGTTGTCATGAACTTTAAATTCACACCAAAACCTCGATTTCAGGTGCCAAAAACAGTACTTGTATCTTTTTTTTCTTTTGCTTATATCTCGAAAATGGTATGTCCTACCGCAAAAATAATGAAAATTTCGACCCCCTTTATAAGACCCCTAAAACTAAACATGTAAGTAATATTTTTTCTTATTTTCCATGCAAATAGTGAAAAATTCCTTAGAAAACACGTCGAGGCTGCCACCCCTGTGCACCTCCGACTCTAAAAATAATTCACTGGGTAGGGCATACAAGTTGCGATAATAAATTTGATTTAGTTGTGTCAAAATTTTTTTTAAATTTAGAGAATTTATTTTGCAGAATATCTTTAAGATTCTCATAGCCAAAAGTAAGGAATTTTAGTGATAGTTTAGTTAGTTTAGTTCGGTGCACAAGAGAAAGAGAATCGGCACCAATGTACTCATTTTATTCTTAGTCCTTTGTTAGTCAAGTCAACGCTAGGTTAATAATGCACTAATTTTATTCTAAGTCCATTGTTAGTTAAGTCAACACTAGTTTGACGATGCACTAATTTAATTCTTATTCCAATGTATTTAAAACGAAAGTAAATAACACTCTCTCTTACCCGACTATGTATTTAGGCCCACTTGCTGCATTAAATTACTAAATGCATTTAGCGCAAAACATCATTCTGTCTCCATCATCTTCACACGATTGATAAAAACAGGACGATGTCTTAAACTCGTGTAGCGTTACCTAGTGATTCGAGGTGCAAACGGGCTTAAAAGTACAATATTTTAAACCCAGTTTCTTTAATTTCAGATGATATCCTGCGTATCTTACGTGGTGCTGTCATACTGGCTGACTGATAACCCTCTGGAGCCAACGAGAGCGACCCTGTTCCTTGCCACCATCGTAGCCACGTCACTGTGCGCGCAGGCTTGGGGTTACTTCATCGGATCTACTACACCTACCAAGGTAAGATGATTTTCAACATTTTTATCGCAAAAAAAGGGGATGTAGATTAAAAAGCTGCAATAGATGAAGCCAGTTAATACTCGCTAGACATGGATAGGTGGTACCTACCGCAAAAACGCAAATGCCTTCTGAAGACAGTTGCTCCATCTGGTAGCAAAGGGTTTGAAATTCGAATTTTACCCAGAAAAGCACCATTAGCTCTCATTGACGACGTGAACCTATGATTGGTGAAATGTGTTCTGCCAGTTACTTGCTCCGGGAAATCTCAACATGCCTTATACTGTAATATTAAATGAGCTATATTTGTGAATATATATATAATTGTATTCACGCTCTTGCATAATGACATGGCAACATGGAATTAGTAATACCTACTATCACGGTAGCATGGAATTAGTAAGTACGTACTATCATGGCAGCATGGAAGTAGTAATGACTATACATGGAATTAGTATGCACTATCCTATACTATTAAATGAGCATTCTCTATTTTCACCCGAGCAGAGCTCGGTCGACCAGGTACTAGAGGAATAATGCTATTAGATACCAGCCCACCAGATACCAATAATTCAAGCTGAAAATCATCAGCAATTTTAATTTTTGTTAGGTTCTTGGTAAAGACTATTACTACAACCGAAACAGCAAAATAATCAACCTTATTATTTCCAGATCGCGGTGTTCCTCGGTCCTGTCCTCGCGTGCTTGTTCTCAATCTTCGGCTTCTGTCTGGCACTGGTGGACACTCCCTACCAGTTCCGATGGCTTCATCACATCTCCTACTTCAGGGCCGGCTTCCACGTCGCCGTGCATTCTGTCTACGGCTTTAATAGGACCAGGATACACTGCTCTAAAGGTGAGATAAAAATGAGTGAACATGATAAATCTGCATGATAAATCTGCGAAACGATTCCACATAGAGGCGAAAAAAAGGCGCCAATGACTAGCAATGGACTGCTATAAGCTGATGATAATGATCACAAAGCTTAAACTATCACCAATTTGATAAACTAAAGATAAAAATCATGATAGTTGTCTAATAGGGATGACAATTTTTTTGTCCGCCAATTAGATTATAAAAAAATATTGGACACGTATTACGGCGATACATTGAGTTAAAATTCGCCATGACGTGACGAGTATGTAGATTTTATACTTACATGTGACGTAGCGACCCCCACTCCCCCACTTTAATGCGTTTTATCCAAGTCATTTGTATTAATATGATGAAGAAAAAAATACGTGTTTAATCTTTTTTTTATTATCTGACCGACGGACGAAATAAAATTTATTTTCATTTACCTAGACATCATCCCTATTACAGTAACATTATTTGCTGAAGCGACAGTTTAATAAACATTATTCAACAAGTACAAAGTAGTCTTAGACAAGTTGACTTTCAATAAGGATCTATTTCTTGGCAAAAAAAAATTATATCGCTGCCAAATCATAATCTTAGTACAAATACATCTTTACACTAGCTAATCAATAAATCTTCTTCCAGAATACTGCCACTACATTACACCAATGACATTCCTCAAAGAAATGGACATGGAGAACGTGGACATCGGAGGCAACATGGCGCTGGTTCTTTCCAACACAGTCCTCATGCATATCCTGACTGCAGCGGCTCTATGGTACAGACTCAACAAGAGATGAATAGATAAGCTTTAGTTTAATACCAGCGTTGAATATTGGTTTGGGATCTTTTGTACTGTACTTAGTATTAGTTTAGAGACCGCATGCAGGGTAAAGTTAAGTGATTATGTTCTGCGTTCGAGGGTTGAATATTCACACAGCAAATGTTTTAACTGTATTAAAAGAAAATTATATATGCATAGAACGTGGAATATTTGAGGGCTCTCTGTCTACGGTCTTATAGTTCCCTATTTATTTAGTGATAGCAAAGTACTTAGTTTAATTTAAACAATGAATGAAATGACAGGCGCTAGAGAAATGTGTGATAATTTCTGTTTTAAGGGGTCCAGACACTATCAGTAATAATGACATTACATTCAAGCAATGTCATTGCTACTGACAGTGTGGTGGTTGAAATGATGATGTGATCTAAATATTTAAATAGTTTTACGTCAATATTGGAAGGAATGACAGTAATATTAATATCATTATTACTGATAGTGTCTGGACCCATTTAATCAAGCTACCGTATCAGAAATTTGGAGTGCTATTTTAATATTGTTATCATCGCATTTGCCTAAAATTATATTTTAATTTAACCATTTATTAAATCTTTTCATTCGTAATTTTGTGTTTGTAAAAACTTTAGATTTTCAATTATTTGCGGATCAGACCCTACCAGTAATAATGACATTACATTTAAAAAAAAAAGGTAATTATTGCTAACAGTGTGGTGGTTGGAATGATGAATTAGATGATGACTACGCAAAACAAAACAAAAATATATTTACAAAATATTGACAACTTTATAATTGACAAAAGTAAAACAACAAAGACCAAAATTCTGAACCTACCACGAAACGACTGGATAAATAAAAACATAATAGATGATATCAACCAAAGAAACGCATTGTGGATAGAACTAAAGAAGAATCCAAATAACACCAGTCTGGAAGCAGAATTTATGATAAAAAGAAAACATGTTGCCAAACACATGCTAGATACAAAGACTATTTTTTACTATAAAAAGTTTAGCGATTGTATTAATAAACCTAAGAAAATGTAAAATTTGGTAAATGTCTTAGCAAACAATAAAATTGAACAAAATTGTGCTCCTTCAAAACTATTGATCGATTCAAAACACATTACAAACCCAAACGAAATTTGCCAGATTTTGCCACAATAGGACCCCTTTTAGCGAATGAAATACCTAGATCATTTCATAATGATCACACACATGCTTTACCAAAAACTTCTGCAAAAGACACCCCCGTGTGATCAACTCTTGATCCGTGTTCCGAAACTGAAATTACAAAAATTTTATCAAATCTCGACCCGAACTGTATTTATTTATTTATATTTATATATACTTTATTGTACACCACAAAAATACATAACAAAAAATAATCAAACACTACAAAATATACAATGGGCGGCCTTATCGCTTTCCGCGATCTCTTCCAGGCAACCTTGGAATGGACAGTGATTTGCCTGGACATAAAATGGGGCTGTCGTCGGTGCAAATAAGTATACAATTAAACTAGAATAAATACACGGATATATACATATCCTAAATAATAGATACATAAATACATACATACTTACAAAATATATAAGCAACAAAAATAAATGAAAACTAAAGATAATTACAGTTACGAGAACAAGATCACAACGACAAGTAAATTATGGAATTAGTACAAAAGCAATAAAATGCATAAAAAATATAATAGCGAACAACATGAGCAAATGCTCAACAAACTGCTAGCTGAAGGTAATTTTCCCGATACCCTGAAAATGGCAAAGGTAACTCCCATTCACAAATCAGATTAAAAAATGGACCCAGGTGACTACCGACCTATTTAAGTGTTGCCAGTATTATCAAAAATATTAGAAAAAATCCTATACAACCGATTAGATAAACATTTAACTTCTATCAACTTTCTTTCAGACAGATAATACGGGTTTAAACCAAAAAGCAGCACACAAACAGCTACAGTTGATCTCGTTACTAAAATTAAGCAAAATATAAATGAAAAAATACATAATTCTTGGTATCTTTATTCACCTCAAAAAAGCGTTCGACACCGTAAGTCATGAATTGTTACTTAAAAAGCTGGAAACCATCAAAATTACCGGCAGTGCTCTTAAAATGTTGGATTCCTATCTGAAAAACAGGTTGCAGTTAGTTAGAACGGATAATAATTATCAAAGTGGCGCATTACCTATAACGTGCGGAGTTCCCCAGGGCTCAATTTTGGGGCCCCTGCTCTTTTAAATCTATGTAAATAATATTCAGGAAATTCAACTACATGGCCATCTTACTCTATACGCAGATGACAATTACTTTTATTTCGGATTCATGATTTAGTTTCCCAGGCACAAGTTGATTTAAAAACCCTTTTTCCATGGTTTCAATATAACTAACTTATTAACGCTAAATATTTTCAAAACGTGCTATATCTTGTTTCAAGCAAAAAATAAAATAATACCTCCACATAATCCATTAATTATAAACAATGTTCCCCTATTGCAAAAATCGTGTGAAAAATATCTTGCCTTAAGAATGGATAGTTCTCTATCGTGGATTGTTCACTTGGATCATATAAAAACGAAGATTACGTCACTACTTGGATCCCTCCGAAACATAGTTCGATGTATTCCACATATACTTCGCCACAGCATCTATAACGCCTTAGAAAAACCACTCCTACTACATCTGGTTGAAATTTGGGGTTGTGCGGGCAAGACAAAGCTAACAAGTCTCCAAGTTGCACAAAACAAAACAATAAAAATGATTTTTAACCCATATTTAGCATTAACATGCAAAATTTATGAAGAAACCAAAATAATGAACATCAGACAGTTATATATTTACAATACATGTATTTTCATTCGTATAAGGTACTCAACAAAAGTATACAGACTAATTTATCGTTTACTAAAGTAAAACAAGTAACCCAACGTAGCACTCGCCGAGCTAGTTTTCTGATTTTATCGAAGATGAGAACTAAGTTGGGCAAAAAAATGTTAACTTTTGAAGAAGCACAATTATACAACAAAATACCCTCATGTATAAAAAAAATACACTCATTCAATGCATTCAAAACACAATTCGCCGAATATTTAATCACAAATAACACCATTCCTTAAAGCGAATGCATTGGATACCTACCTTTATCATACATAATTGCTACCGTGACGTCTGCGACGAACTTAACATTTATAATTTATTTTATGCATTGTTCTCATGTAAGTGACTTTGTGTCTTTTTTGAGAGTAAAATATCTTTAAACCTAATGATGATGTGATGTAAATAAATATTTTAATATTTTACGTCAATATTGGAAGGAATGACAGTAATATTGATGTGTCTGGTCCGCTAGTCAAGCCAATTCGATTTTTTTCTTATAGGTATTTAAAGCTGCAATAATGTTACCAATTCAACCGAAAACAAAGATACAGTCATACAAACCTTATTTATATATTATTAACGTAAAACTTGGAATATTTATTGAACAGATCTGATTCCATGACTGAAAAAAATAATATAACTGTGAGACCTCAAGAAACTTTCAATATAAGAATTCATCTGTAACTGGTGTAACTTCTTAAGCCGTTTTGAATAAAAATATATTTTTTTTAACTTTTATATTTCTAAAATCTACCTGTTCCTTTTCTATGTAAATTTCTTTTAAATGATTACCTCCAGAATTATTACTGAGCCACACTTGCCTAAAATCAAAATATGTATTTAATAACAAGTATTATTTAAACAATTTCCGTCATTATATTTTGCAAAGATATAGTGCGAATAATGTAATAGGTAAATTATTTTTCGTTATGTGATAAGATTTATGTTTGAAGGAAATGTTAACTAAGCTTAATTGATAAAGTAATTTAGTATTAATTAAATAAGTTTATTTTTAGACAGACCGGGACCTTACTAAAGGAATATTTTATAAACAAATGATTGTACTTACGCCGTGAAAAGGTGAAAAAAAACTTGCGGTAAATCTACACGAATATTATAAAGAGAAAAGATTTGTATTTTAGTTTGTAATCAATAAACACAAAAACTACTGAAACGATTTAAAAAAATCACCCGTAGAAGGTATACTATCACTGAGTAACATAGGCATATATAATTTATAAAGATATATAGTTAATGTTTTGTGCACGCTGGTCGTACCACACATGGCTAAATTGCCTGCTAAACGGTCGCCCACCGCGTCCCAAGAGAGGTGACCTTAGTGGTTTACAACCGTATAGTTGGTGGTTTACGATCAAATTTCAAACAGCTCTGCCTGTCGCCAACCAAGGTCACCTCTGTCGGGGACGCGGTTGGCAGCCGTGTAGCAGGCCCTTAAGAGATGATAATTATATCCAAGGACACCGTCGTAGAAATGTTTCCCAAGAAAAATGTGTTTGTATCGTAATCGCAAGTTTGTTTCCAACTTCCAAATAATTGACAAATACTTGGCCACTTATTGAGATAAATCTTTTGATAAGAATATGAAATAATGCCGCAATTCTTTTCAATAAGTGGGCACCTGGTTCCTATCATACATAATTACATTAATATCATATTCCTACAATATGAATCTCAGAGGTAATCAGAGATTTAATGACTGATACGAAGGATTAACTGCAACATTTGTTTACCGAATGAATAATAAAATAAAATAGACCCAGTGATTATACGCTTTTTATTTTGTTCCCCGCATTTGCCTAAGATAATATACATCTTTACTTATACCTAATGATAGGGTAAAACCCCAGGCATCTTTTATTGTCGCAGTTCTGGATATAAAAGCGGGATAAATTTCTATATTAATATATAAAAAAAAACATAAAAGATGCCGTACAAAAACTTTACAGCCCCAGACACAGATCGATGCAGTTGGCTCTGTTCGCAGACGATACAGCGATCATCTGCAAAGGCAATACAGCTAACATGCTGCTAAACCTCCAAAGGGCTGTCAATAACCATGGCGCCTGGTTTAGAAAATGGCGAATGGAAGTCAATCCTGACAACAGTCAAGCGGTTATTTTTTCAAAACCGAGAACTAGACCCCCCCTTTCCCCCGACCCATCACCATGTTCGGCAAACCGATCCCTTGGGAGAGGCGCGCCGAATACCTAGGTGTTATCCTAGATCATCATCTCTCCTTTTCTGAGCACATAAAGACGGTTCGTTCGCGAGCCACTTTCGCTCTAGGTAGACTTCACTTCGTTTTAAATGCACGCAGCAAATTGTAACTCAAGTGCAAATTGCGAACTTTCACATCGTGCATTCGACCTATCCGTGCCAAACCCCACTCCATCCATAGGTTGCAGGCCTTGCAGAACCGTTTCCTCCGTAAAGCCACGGGAGCCCCTTTCTATGTCAGAAAAGAGATCCTCCATCTCGACTGAAAAATCCCCACGATTCACCAGTTCCTTAAACGCATGTCCAAGCGCAACCCTCTGGTTGTCGAAGCAGCCAACTATGTCCCGTCTAGAAAAAGTCAGAAGCATGTTTTTTCCGACCCAGATGACCCCATTACACTCCTCCAGGAGAAGAATAGGGCCACCAGTACAGTACACAAAAACAGACGCCTCCCGTCATTCCAACCTCGCCGCCGAGGTCCTTTGCGATCGCGACCGTGTCCCCGAGTACATGACACACCTCCCCGACCCTTTGTCGAAAACGAGGTGCCAGCAGTTGTTGCAGCTGAGCACGTAGCTTTAAATACCCCGCCTAATAATCATGATATTAATCAAATTTTGACCCAGCCTGTCCCTTCTTGCTGTCCTCCCCCCAGCGACGCCCTAAGCCGAGGTTCGTACCCCACAGCGGTGCCCTTAGCGAGCATTCGCCTAGCTTTAATTTAGAATAGTTTACTTGCTCCTGGCTGGAGGCTCTAAGTGTAGCAGCTTAAGGCACCCACAGGAAAGTCCGGTTAAGCAGCCAAGACCTTAGTGGTCAAAACTGCGAGTTGCCATGAAAAGATACTTCTTTTACCCTTACAAGGTTTTCACTCAAAGGCATCGATATGAGATATTGAACTATACTAAATAAGAACGTTTCCATTCCTATGGCTACCTTCTAACTCCACTATCAGACCCTGGACTACATTCGTCAAAACAAATCCAACAAGACCAAATACGACGGGGAATCTTGTTTAGTTGAGGACTTCCTTTGGTCAAGTTCTGGCTGCATCATCGAACCAGCTCCATGGTACAAACTATTGCAATGTCAGCGAATTTACATAGATAGGTATGCCAAGTTTCAGTTCAATCCAGATGCCAGGAAGTGTTTGAAAACACATACGAACGATGCAAGTTATTAAAAATCTTGCGAAACCTACAACAATATAGAATTAAATATTTGGCAGCACAAATACAGGCAATACTTGAATCAATGCATCAAAAAATTTTACCAGCACTAACAACCCTGTGTTTAAACCAGGCAAAACTGCAATTCAGTAATCGCATCGCAATAATTAACTTGGTGTAAACAGAAGCCGCATTTAATTACTGATTGGCAAAAATTTGCATTCAATTATTGTATGCCATTTTATGGAAATCGCAAGCGTGTAAACGCTTGCATGCGATTCTTCAATAGAAATAATTGAACTTGATATGAACTTGATATGGTTCGAATGCAGTTGAATCCTAAGAGTCGCTGAGCTTCATTTTCTCATGTGCTTTTTGTAGGTCGCCGGAGGGCGCAAAACGAACTGCGACGTAATACAGCCACAGAGGGTGACATGGAAGGCAAGCGGACCAATTCCTGGTCGTACCTGAACGTGACGAACTGTGCAAGTCGTAGGCTTCCCGGGCAAAGGTATTTGAACACCACCGTGTAGTTTTAGAAGGAGTTTGACAGAAACCTCCACCCGCCCCAAGACATCCAGGAGAATTTGAATACACAAAAAAGAAATGCTTTTTCTAGTTGCACGTCGCTAACCTTACCATTAGTTTAGGGATCTACTACTATCTATTACTACTATCTAGTAGATACTAACTACTATCGATACTACTATATAACGTATTACTCATATGTAGAGTTACAATGATTGGGATAAAGGTGACGAATTTTCCAGTAAAAATATATTTAACCATATAATAGATTTTATCAAACTCTATGTTATCGGATTCCTACGTCGTTTAATAAACCTAAATGATGCTTTATCGGTCCCAAGATTTCGTGACATGTAAATGAGTCATTGGGACATTCGTCATATTAATCTATATGAACCTAACATGAGGTAAAAATGTTATAATCTTAGACACTCATAATATTATGATATAAACATGTTAGAATCTTACTGACTCATTGGAGTCAGTAAAATTATAACATGTTTTAATATTTAATTAAAAACGTAAGTGTCGAAAGCTTTCCTTAACAATATTAAATATCTCTACAGTCAAATTTTTCTATCTTCTTCTTTTCGTGCGGTTAGTGACTAACCAACAGAGTCTTAAAGTCGCCCATAGGCCTCTGACTTGGCTTCACATGCCGTCAAGAAATATCTGCCAGGCATGCCGATTTCCTCACGATGTTTTCCTTCACCGTTTTTGTAGCAAGTGAAAATTATACAATACGCACATGAATCCGAATAGTCTAAGGTGGGTGTCTTGGGTTCGAACTCGAGACTTGGCAGTCTGACGGTCACACCACTAGGCTATCACTGTTCTAACTTTTATATAGTAAAAATTATCTTCATTTACAAAACTCTATAGCTCTGGTTCAAAACTCAAACTCAAAGCATTTATTTCAAATAAACCAATTACAGGCACTTTTGAATTGTCAAGGGGTCGGTCAGTCAGAAAGATGAAGCTGGTTGCCCATTCCAAAGCGTAGTAGGTTCCTATGGAGAAGAACGGGCAAGAAACTCCACGGACACTCTTTTAAATTCAAATATGGACCATATGGTCTGACTGAGACTTCTCTAAAAAGTACTCTGTGGACTTCTCTATGCTACTCAGAGTTCTCTATTCTAATTCAATTGAAAATATTGCCAATGGAAAAACATCAGGCGCACTGAAAATTATGAAACGAATTTATTTACTTAAACATTTTATTTTATTACAATTTTCACATTTTAGAATGTCTAAAAAAGGTCTATGGGGTAGTCTACTGCAAAAAGTGATCTTAGAAGGGTTCCGTTTTTTCCTTTCAAGGTACTGAACACTTTTTTTTTGGGTGGGAAATTATCAAATAACTTGTCCCGCTCTGGGCAGAGCGGGAGGGCGTGTCAGACTCTTACTGACTAAAACCCACCCGTGTTCCTTCGGTTGCCCTGTTGCCGGGGGCCACGATCTCCCTTTCGGTTCTCTTCGCACCCCCGAAAAATACAAAAATGATACTGCAGTCAGATAGGGCTCAAACCTTGCATGAGTCATTCTATTAAAAAAATTTTTTAGATAAACACCTGAAAGCATGAATCATCATCGTAAAAGTGATATTAGTTTCATATCACGGTATCTATACGCTAAAATACATTTAGATCTCGTTATCATAAAATTGGTACCTTTGTGATACGAGGTTACACACCTGCATGCAGATGTATGAATCATCTGTTCGTAAAAAAGTTGGACTTTTCACTTGGCTTTTTATTGACTGATGGACAGCTAGGTTATTGCATAAAAAACTATGGAATCTTCAATCCAAAACTTCTGCAGAGCTAAGTGGTTTTTTTAAACTTGATATGAATAAAACATTAGATATCAAAATTTAATAAAAAAAATCCTTTCTTACTAATAAACCATACCCTAACTTATGTATACCCTTTTTTTTGGGTGGGAAATTATCAAATAACTTCTCCCGCTGGGCGGAGCGAGAGGGCGTGTCAGACTCTTACTGACTAAAACCCACCCGTGTTCCTTGGGTTGCCCTGTTGCTGGGGGCCACAATCTCCCTTTCGGTTTTCTTCGCACCCCCGGCAGGCATAACGGACCCCGTCAATTCTGCTGACATCTCTTTGAGGCGCGCGTGGAACACAACGCGCCGTCGTCGACCCGGGCCTGGTCCTTATCGGACGGTGAGCTACCCATTGCTCACCGTCCGCAACCTATGTATACCGTATACTTTATTTTATACAAAGGCGAAAAATGCCTTTGTATAAAATAATCTATAGGTATTTTCATATATTATCTGTATATAAAAAATAAAAGAGTAGGAACCACTTTTTATTTTTACAATAACTTTATCTTACATAAATAGCTCGTGATCCAGTTATAAAAATCGGATTCTTTATTTTTTGCGATAACAAATACTAGATATTTATATATTACGGCCAATGTTTAGGCAATGCGAGTTGATAAAACGCGCAGTCTTCCGTTGTCAATAGATGGTTACACATATACCATTAGTTCACGAGCATTGTAGGGTTATTGTAAAATTTATTTGAACAGCTCGCACTTCGGATATTCCTATTTAGTATTTTATTTTTATTATTATCTAATACAAGTGATCAAAAATGTAAGTACTTACCTATTTTGAATCTATGAACAAATATTTTATTATTATTTAAACATTTAAAACGATCAAGTATAAGCCGAGATTAATCAATAACATATTAAGTATATATTATAACAATAACAGAAAACAAACAATCGATCCAAGTGCGTTTCTGAGCATGCAGAATAAAGGGTTTCCTAGTTGGGATGAATATTTATGCATGCCTAGTATTGGTTTTATCCACCGCAAAAGTAAGTTTGTATTTCATGGGGTTTTTCGAAAAAAAAAATTAAAATCTAGATTATTTCTACGGTTCTAACCGAAAATATTACAAAAACTCTTGACCACAATAGCAAAGTTACAAACATCATAATCTTTTTTAATTATGGGATCCAAATTCAACAATACGTCGCGCGACGAGCGGTGTCTTTGTGTCGCGTCGCGTGTCGCGCCTGTTTGAAAGAGCCTTTATTTGCCGCTCGATCCTCTCTGCCTACCTCGCAAAGGAAAGCATACATTTATACTAGTATTAGATACATATGTAATTTTCATCATAAAACTTATTTTTTTTTTTACAATTTACAATAACATTACAAAATTATTATGTACCTGGAGGCTAAACGCTATCTAACTCATTTTCTATGGGATTTCTACATATCCCAGTATATTTTATAAGTTGGTCGACTATTACCTACTTACCTACTCGTTCAAACTCAAACTATTTTCCATTTAACTTGTATACAACTAGTCCCGGAATTAACGCACACCACCAAACACCCCAATTAGAATATTATGTTACAATTATAATACACTAGCTTTTGCCCGCGGCTTCGCCTGCGTGGATGTCGGAAAATATCCCACGGGACCGTACTACTGATACCGGGATTACATACCTAAAAGCCGAGGAAAAGCTACCTAAAAGCTGACTAACACAAGATGAGCGGAATAGACGAGTAAACAAATATCCCCGTTTTACCTGTAAAAGACGTTCCCTAAATGGCCAGAGTTTTTCAAGTAGCAAGAGTTTTTCATGGGAAATTACAGCTTTTTAGTACCAAGAGTCTCCGAATTAAATCGCCTACAGGGAGATGGACTTGGCGAAACTAAAACGGATCCTTATTTTACTAAGGAACTCTAAAAACGATAATATCAAATGAGTTCCGATTTTATTAATATTCTTTTTTTTTCTTGTTTATTTTTCATGCACAGTGATAGATTTCTAAAAATATTAATTGTGAAATTGGCTTGTCTATTATCTGCTCGATGATTATAGTATTTTTTTCTACATCTAGAACTATCCTGAATGCAAAGTAAAGGCTCGTGCAAACTGGCGCGATATCGCGGGCGCTACAGGCAGCGCGACCCTTGTAGCGCCCGCGATATCGCGCTGGTCTGCACGAGCCTTTACTTTGCCTAGCCGCTCTCCGCGGTTTCACCCACATAAGTCTCGATCCCGTGAGAATGTTGGGAAAACAAGTACTTATCCTTTGTGCCAGGTCATGATCTACCCATGTGCCAAATTTCATCCAAATTCTTTCAGCCGTTTTAGCGTGAAAGCGTAACAAACAAACTCACTTTCGCATCAGAGGGCTTAAAACGGCCGCTTAGGCAGAATCATAATATGATAATATTATGAATAACACCAAATCACACAAACTGACAATTCATAATATTATCTCCGTTCAATTCATATTACGCAATTCATCTGTTTGACACTTTTGTATTTTAATGAAATAACATTTAAACTGTAGCAATAAAAAAAAGCGGTGGCACTCCGGAGTGCCGACAGAAGTGAAAACTTGAACAAGATCGCCTTTGTGGAAGAAAAATACTTGTATAGAACATTAGTCCGTAACTGTATCTAAATAAAGGACACAATCGCGTTTACAAAAAAATACTTCCGAAATCTTTAAAGTAAAAATACTTGTATAGAACGTTGATCCGTAAAGTCATATAAATAAAGAGCACAATCGCGTTTACAAAAATAAGGTGTCGTCATATTATCGCGAAATCAATGGTTTAGTCCCATTTCAAAAATACTCAACGCGCCTAAAGAAGTTTTCACTTCAATAAAAATCTCATTTAATTAATAAAAACTGAAAAGATAAATTTTCCGGTAAAATTACGGTCTTCATTTTTTTCATGCGGCAATATTTACACCATATATGATTCTGATATAAATTGTGTCACCATAGAGAAATTGCTGAAAATTCAGAAAATGAATAGCTTTTAGAGAAATTGCTTAATATGGCCGTTTTAGGGCCCCAGATGGTATCTGAAAAGTGAAATATTGCCACAACTTTTTAAGTGAAAACTTCTTTAGGCGCGTTGGGCATTTTATGAAATGGGAAAAAACAATTGAACTCGCGACACCGTTACCGACACCTCATTTTTGTAAACGCGATTGTGCTCTTTATTTATATTACTTTACGGATCAATGTTCCATGCAAGTATTTTTACTTTAAAGGTTTAGGAAGTATTTTTTTTTAGTTTTCACTTCTGTCGACACTCCCGAAGTGCCACTATTATTTCTCATTTGTGATGTGTGATGTTATTCCTACGTAATTTGGCATTCCGCGTGCGTGATATGTGCGTATTTTATAAATCACTTGCTTCAAAAACGGTGATGGAAAACATCGTGAGGAAACCGGCATGCCTGAGAGATATTTCTTGACGGCTGATGTGAAGCCAAGTCAGAGGCCCATGGACGGCTTTAAAACTCTGAGACATGTACCCTAATTGCGTAACTTATTTTCGTAAACAATTATACCTAATTTGTTTAATTTTGACAGTTCAACTACATTCATTGCGTTATTTACGTTGTTGAGCAGATTTTTTTTTCCAACTTATGAAGCAATGAATTAGCAATCTGTTTCAAATCGAAACAGATTGTGTTGTATTACACAATTAGGGTACAGGTTAGTCACTAACCACACGAAAAGAAGATGAAGGCATTTCGAACCAATCACATTACGTGATCAAATAAATGGGTAGCTACCTATACAATATAAAATGACAAATGAAAACATTGTATTTATTGTTTTAGTCACAAATGTGGTGCATAGTAAGATAAGCCGCGAACTACGTACATATCTGCGCAGTTTGTTAGTGAGAAAGTGTTTTGCGTTGATGCATATCTTTGATCTAAACAATTGATGCAACGCCATTTTGTTACATATTTATTAATCTGACGTAAGAAGGTTAATAATCATTGATTACGACAACTGTAAACAGATAATTCAAAGAGACTTCAAGTAATTGATTTCAAAATATTATTCAAAATATCATTATTTTTTAAATTTTATTTTAATTCGTTTTTTCGGGTACCTTACCTCAAAAAGAAAAAACGGAACCCTTATACGATCACTCGTGTGTCTGTCTGTCCGTCTGTCATAGACATTTGCTCCGAATCCAATGGACCGATTAAGCTGAAATTTGGTACACATATGTATTTTTGAGACCGGAAAAGAGTAACCGTGGAGTTTCTTGCCGGCTCTTCTCCATAGGAAACGACCTATTGGAACCGTGCACCTAGCTTCTAACATTTCATAAGTGCCCATGTAGGTTTATGTGAAATAAAAATATTTTGAATTTGAATTTGAATTTGAACACGGATGTGCAACGGAAATTAATGAATTTTTGAATATAGAGTCACTTTTGGGGGAAACAAGAAAATTTCAAAAAAAAAGTTTTGCAAACAGTATAATACCGTATGACATAAAAAATAAAAGGGCTTGTTGTGAAGATCTCAAACATATTTTTATATAATTTTAGAATAAAAACTTTTAAAGATATTTAAGAACATCGATGAAAATTGATCATTCACCCCCTTATCTCAGAAACTACTGACGCAACAATTTTGAAAGAAATACAAAGAATGGTTCTTTACTCATAGATAAAAACCTGTAAGAAGTCTATGGTCTTAAAATAACATGGTGAATCTCTCAATATTGTGCGTACAAACTTACATTTGCAATTGGAATGTATGGGAGGATATGTTTTTCAACTACAATGAGTTTGTTCTTGGGATAAATTCATCTCGACTACGGAACCCTTCGTTGTGCGTGGTCCGACACGCATTTGGCCGGTTTTTTAATATGGTTATAGGTAGTAAACACCTCTGCAGAATCCCTTGGGGAGTATACATAGGTGTCGTGTTATATTCATTTTTATTAGCTCACACAATTTTCACATTTCACATATCAATCACAATCTAAATGATTTTGAAGGATATTGCTAATCCATTGCTTCATATATTTGAAACATGTGTCTGCTCAATAACGTATAACGCATGGAATGTTTTTGAACTGTGCAAATGAAAGCCACTGCAACTGTAAGTGTGTTAAGGCTCTTTCAAATAGGCGCGACACGCGACGCGACACAAAGACACCGCTTGTCGCGCGACAAGCGGTGTCTTTGTGTCGCGTCGCGTGTCGCGCCTGTTTGAAAGAGCCTTTACGCGATTACCCCGCTGTTAACATTATTTGTACCATACCATACCATTCATATAAAATGGATTACACGCATTTCAGATTATAATGCCGCATGACGTGAAATTGTCGCTTGAAATTTTTTACACGTTTCAAGAACCGACAGATCTACAATTATTTGATATTTTACACCTTATGCTGCTTCGGTTTTAAACTGGTCCTTTATGAACAAACGTTAGTAACGAGAGTAAATTTAACCAAAGTGTAAACAAAAAGTAAAGTAAATAAGTTTATTGTAACAAATGAGAGCATTTACAAGAATTTGGTACATAGACACAGTATTTATTTATTTTTGTATTAGGTACAGAAACTGATACCCAAACTAAGCCTGTACCCTTATTGTGTGACTAATTTTCGTAAACGATTATGACTAATTTGTTTCATTTTGACAGTTCAACAACATTCATTGCGTTATTTACGTTGTTGAGCAGATTTTTTTTCCAACTTATGAAGCAATGGATTAGCAATCTGTTTCAAATCGAAAGAAATCGTGATTTTACTTCACGGCGATCTGAAATATAATTCGTTAAACAAAGTAGTAATTCTTATGCACAGCGTAGACATCGCGTTCGTTTAGATATAAAATATTATAAATTTATATTTTTTTAATGGAATTATCGTCCTTGGTGGCAACACACGCAGGAATGTCACTTTTCTTTCGCGCGCGTTTTTTCATTGCACGAAAAAATTTGCTCTCTTAAAATTATTCATTTAAAATAAGTTTACGGAACTTTTTACTAGAATAACAAATGTTAATTATGTTAAGTGATAGAAAGTGCAATAAGTGCATCGTTAGTGAAAATCGAGACGGACAAGGCGTCCATCAACGATATTAACAGGAAAGCTGATAAATTACCTACATCAGAACTAACTAGAAGCAGCTTTAGTTAGTCTTGAGTTCCTGACCCACATTAGATGTACTTAGATCCGCAGGCCTCCCACAATCCTAATGTGCGAGAATGCCTGGCTTTAACTGACCACTTTGTACGTGATACTGACAGTGTTTTACAAGCACTATGGTGGACATTAACACAACACAACTTGTTAAAGCATTACCTATCTCTCCAGTGGACACGAGATGTCTTTAGTAACGTTATCTCCACGTTACTAGCTGGATGAGAAGCTACCAGAGAGGCACGTGATGCCCTTAGCGATGTAACTGTACATAGCTAGCTGGTACGCGCTTGTCAGCATTACCCCTCCAGTAAGCACGAGATGCTCTCAGTAACGCTAATTCTACGTTACCAGCTGAATATGAAACTACCAATGTAGCACGTGATGCACTTAGCGATGTTATTCTACATAGCTAACGCTGGTATGTACTCATCACCAGGGGTAAGTCACATTTCTATGATCTTGGCTAAGGAATTGTCAAAAGTGGTTCTATATACTTTTAATTTACAAGCATGAAGGTTGCGAGACAGCCTTACTTAACCCTGCACACTGTCTGTGTGTTATAAACTTGCAAAAGCATTATACTTCCTATAGTGAGTGTGGAATTCTGCCTCGCTAACTAGATTGTTATCAACGAGTACAAGGTACTCTCAACAACATTGATTCTATGTTGCTAACTGGCACATATCTGACATGGTGTGCACATGCTTAGCACGAGATGCTTATAGCATGTTATCTCAATACTACGTGATCTAGCTTTCATATCGAGGATTGCCATTTTTAACAAACAAAATATAGCTAATTAAAAGATATCACTGTGTACGAGATACTCAGTGACTTATCTAGCTCTAGGTGGCTTAATTATCCTGCCAAAAACTGATAAATGATATCTATTTTGTAAACTAAAACAATAATGCAAAATTGTGCAATTTTTACAGGCATACATTTAAATACACAAGATACTTTGTAAACATGATTCTGTGATACAATGGCTGACGACAAATGCTACCTCTGGAAACTCTTGATTTCAGATACAAGTGCAATGGACTAAACCATAATTGGAATAATACAAAGTATTATTCCATGCTCCCATACTTATTCACCCCATTTAGATTCCTCTAAACTGAGGAAACAAGGGATTGAGATATTCCAGAAACAAGCCGTACTGGTTATTACCCCTATCATAGGGAAAGCAGTGACTGACCCTATGCTTATGAAGAACATAAGACAAACACAAATTGTTGATTAACTTGGCTGATGCAGAAAAACCAGCTGGCAATGCCCACTGCCACCAAACTAAAACCAGAACAAAAGTTATATAATCTCTAATTGACATTAACTTTAATTCATCCTATTTGATAAACAAACCGAAACAATCACAAACTTGAGTACACAATGTTTTAGCTACAAACAAAAACAATAACAACTATTCAATAAATATTAAAACCACAAGACATTCTCATGATAATAGTGGAACTTACCAGCTCTATGGCGAAAATATAAAACAAGCACAACATTAGTTGATTTACTTACTTTTGTAAATAACAAAATAAAACATCCTTCTACCGGGTTTATAACAGGAATCACACCATTGAAAACCACCACCACAATATCTTATGATGTTTTGGTTTAATCTAATCGGTTGGAATGGACTATGTCTGAAAAATAAATGAACTATTTTTGTCACTGAAAATAAAAATCAATATATATGGTGGACCTCAACAACAACCCGGCTTATATTCCAAAATAACAATTCAAGAAGACCAATACTGGAATAAATGCTGGCAAAGCAGTTATATTCCTCTGATTCTGCTATTGACTATGGACATAGATAAGAAAATATTTGATACCTACCAAATTCAATATCTTAACCTCTCAAAGCCATTCTCTGGAAGCTGACCCCAACATAGTTGGGAGAAAGCCGGGTAGATGATGATCCTCTCAATACCATCAAAGAACTTATTAAATATTGAGATGCATTTACAAACAGTACAATAGATAGATCTACAAAGAATTTATCTGAAAAATACATTTCAGTCAGTCCCAAACAAAATAGAAAATTCAGTTTCATTATGAACAAAAAAAAAAAAAAAATTCATCAAGACTGTCTAACCCATCTAGAGCAATAAGAATCCCACCATATCATACTGAAGGAAAATAAAAATAAAAATCCCAGTAATAACTACAAGTATGTTACAAACTGACAACTTGTACACTAATCAATTATAGCTTAGCATATCAAAATAGATAGGTATAATATACCATATTACCTTTATGAAATCATATTATGATTTCATCCTATAGGTACAGGGGTATCACTTAGGACTATCTGGAAGATAACATTACCTACCAAATAACCAATAGAGGGTTAATTACATACACATTTACTAATACTTTTCATACTTGAATAGTCTCTTATCTCTGTTGTACCTACTAAATTACCAATAGTGAGTGCCACTTACAGAAAACAAGGTTTTCTTACAATCTAAGTTGACTCTTTATTTGGTAAAATATCGAGACTGCGATAAGACATACCAATAAATACCACTATGAGCGTGTTTAAATGTTTGGGCTTGAAAACTAATAATGCTATTTTTTAGGCTTGATTATTAAGTTTTATTTGTTTCACTTTAAACAAACCTTGAAACAGCAGTACTAAAAAAAAAAAAAAAAAAGTGCTAGTAAACTTAGTCGCATTATTTAACATTACGCCCGGACTTCCCGAAGGGCTGGGCAAAAATGGGTGATCTTATTCAAAGCTTATAAAATCAAAATACCTAATTAATCATTTGATTGCCAACTACTAGTCTACATATTTAACAGTAGATTTAAATGATAATTGCAGCACTAAAGTGAAATTATCAAGGAAACAAAAAAAAAAAGGAGGGGGGAGAACATTGTGAGGACAAAGTAGGTATTGATGGATTGTGAGTAGAACATGAACAAGATAAGGTATAATACAATAAATGTAGGTACTATGAAAGAATTATCTACAAATTGCTTTACTCTAAAACTCTCCATCTGCTCACCAAGTGCACATCATAACAAGTTCAATTATACAACTCCCTCACTTAAAAATGCAACTCATTACACAATCCCAATTTTGGACATATTATGAGGTCAAGGAAAAGAGTTCATATATTTATACTTCTAAAATGAATCTAGTTTCGATTAGCTCTAAACTCGTCAAGTAATTACTGCTAGCAGAATATATGAAACTCATATGGAAATTAGTATCGTTGAGGAAAAACCCTAAGCATCTGAAATAGACCCTTTCACCTCAAATTTGTTCAAACCTCTCTCCTATCCAGGACATAATATACTGCCCTTATTAATTGGTGCTTACAAGTTAAAAGCCTATTCCGTATTTGAAATTCAGTTTCCAAAATACCTTTAATAACTAAAGTTATGGAAAACTAGTACATCCAAAAATGAAATGAAACCATATCATAAAGTATATACTTACCTAAACGGAAATAACATCAACTGATCACAAGAATTTGACCAAAAAATCCTACGATATTTTTCAAAAAAAAAAAAAACACTAAGTTTGTCTGTCAGTACAATTTAGGTACAATACAATTCCACAAATGCTTACCAAAAATACCTCCCTGCTTACAACATTCAGGGGCTAAAAGATCCTGTTACACCCTATGAAAGTTTAACTACTAAGGACTTCACAGCCGTGGTGCCTCTTATTCAGATCACTAGATAACTGACATTCTTTAAAATACCCTAATGATAATCTTTACAATTCATCTTCTAGACTCACTGACACTTACCTTGACAGCAAGATGTAATGTGCAACTCAATACCCACTCATTAAGCACAACAGTATCCCAAATAATTTAACTATTTACAGACAGATCTGAGAATGCTATTCTCAATCATTTTAAAGTAACATCATAACATTACGCCTTGTTTCCCCGAATGGTTGGGCAAGGTGTCCCTGTAGCAGGTTCACCCAGTTTTACACTTTTAAAGTATTCATATCATAAGCACACAAGCTAGGTTAAATGTGGTAGGAAGTGAGAGTGATACTAATAATTCACCTCCCACAGCACAAAACATACAGTAGCTCAACTTAGTGCTGGCATCAATTGAAATAGACACAGTGACAACCAACATTGTGTTGATGATTATACCTCATTACTGATGAAAAATAGTTAAACACTATTAATTAAGCAACGTTATTAAGAATTTATTTAAAATGGATACGCCAAAAGCATATATATTGTACATTAAATATTAACAGTTATGGACTTATATACATACCAATTACAGATGTACATGACATTCACATAAAACAAAGCAACCTTCATAAATTACATAAAATTAAAATATTGTATTCAGAAAGAATGATAAAAGTACCTAATAAATCAGAATATGCCGTAACTTATTAACTAACTAAATTATTGCAGACAACTCTGAACATCTACTTTGTTTAACGAATTATATTTCAGATCGCCGTGAAGTAAAATTGGGAATCAAACGAGCTTACCTGTTAAGCGAAGTCTTGATTCTAATTTTACGAACGGCGATCTGAAATATAATTACCCACCCGCCACTAGCTAATAGCCCCAAAGCTGCAATAATTAGTCTACTTAATTTACTTATTTTTCCAGGAAAACCTAGTGAATGTAAGTATGCGGAACTACTCTGTACAGAAAACAGAGCTTGTTCTCCATCATAAGGATCTCTAAAATTAGTGACATTCCTGCGTGTGTTGCAACCAAGGACGATAATTCCATTAAAAAAATATAAATTTATAATATTTTATATCTAAACGAACGCGATGTCTACGCTGTGCATAAGAATTACTACTTTGTTTAACGAATTATATTTCAGATCGCCGTTCGTAAAATTAGAATCAAGACTTCGCTTAACAGGTAAGCTCGTTTGATTCCCAATTAATCGTGTATTACGTAATTAGGGTACAGGGCTTGTATTTTAGGAGTCAGTCGTCAAACGTTGAGCATTACAGGAATATCGTGTCAACGTGAATGTTGTGACGCAAATGATTAAAAGCAAAGTAAACAGTTAATAAAATAAGAATTAATAAAGCCAAAACAAGATCAAAGAAAATATCAATTCGCTAACAAGAATATTTTCCTGTTTGCGTGAAATTTTTGCGCAATTTCCCATATACAGATAGAGGTTATCAATGCAGTGTCAATAGATACCGTAAATATCAAGTTTTGTCGCCGTCATTGAAACGTGTACACACGGCTACACATCAAGCTATAAATTCCAGTATAAGCTGACCTCACATTGTTCGAAAATCCTTTAGAATAAGAGATCACCATAAACTGGAAATGTATAGCTTGATGTGTAGCCGTATGTACTACAGCGGGTTATTGATTTAAATAGTTTTTTACCCCTGGCGTAGTATTCCGGTTATCTGTAGCATGATAAGCATAGATAAAATTATTGCAGAATAGATCAAAATGGAAATAGGACCTTTAAATAGGACCAGAATCCTATATTGGACCTTGTAGAGTTCATCGATTGAGTAAATATATTTAACATGAATTCTCACTAATTTGTGCAATTTTTTCTGTCAATAAAATGTTCAATGCCTCTCTCAACAAAATAATAGAATACAAGTAATTTGTCCGCATTTAATTAGTATCGGTCTTCACACTTGCAATTACGACATACCTACTAACTTTTGGATTCGCTCAAGTACCTTCAATTTATTGGCTTGCCTCCAAATGCTCATTGACAATAGATTTGTAGACAATAACAATTAGTAATATTTTATCAACGTCGTGAATCGCTACAACAACAAACAATTGTTTACGGCACAATGGCAGCGGTGTTGCTCCGGCATTGACCGTTGTGGCGTTACTGTTGCAGCTCTAGTTTTTACAATAGCCTATCTGTTTTACAGCGATAACGGCTACCGAAGCGCGGTGACGACTGCTGGTTCCACAGCTGACGGCCATGTGGGGAGTGGGGGAGAACGACCGATAATCGACGGCGGAGCAGCGCCAGCCGCCTGCGCAGCGCAGTTCGCCTTCCTAAGTCAGCGCGTCAGGCCGTCTAACGTGCAACTGTCGCGCTACCCTCTTTGTTTACATCGGACGCGTTTCTTTGTTCAAATTAGCGCGCGATGGATAAAGTGCGTTCTGTTGTGTTATAGTTATTTTTTGTGTGTGAGTGAAAGTTCTCGAACATGGCCAGCGAGCACTCCGAGTCCCAGGAGACCAACTCCACGTCGCTCGTGGAGGACTCGCTCACCATATCGTTTGAAGACATCAGCTACACTGTGCGACATGGCGTCTTGGCGGGAGGTAAGCGAACCTTCACACTATTACGAAGTTTGTTTACATGAGTTTCTAATAGTGGCACCCATTAAGCAAGATTGTGATACCCACTTATGTCGATATTATTCAATAATACAACATTATCGAATGTTTAACGCGTGCAAGACTCTACTATTGCAATGTTTTATTAGTTTCACACCCTCTTGAAGATTACAATTTTGACTCTACTAATATTAAACTACATAGATTGCTCCTTAGATTTGTAAATATACATGAACCACATCTTAATTACCTACTCGAGATGTAAGTATCTACTATCAAACTTAAGTTTAACGTGTAAACAAAGAAAAACCACCAAAAATCATAATAAGGAAAATGATTAAATACCTACTACACGACCTCAAAAGTATTTTAAGCACGTACTATACATAATGACACTTGAAAATATTATAAAGAAAATTAAATAAAAATGCATAAGTGGTTACACTGTGTCCTTCGCAGACAGTTGTAAACATAATACAGGGCTACAAATAATATAATCAAAGATATGGATACTGCGTGTTACAAAACAGCACAGTTTAAGTAATGCTTTGTTTAGTTACATTAAAGTAGAATAAGTATCCAATATAGGTAAACCCAAGTAAGAGTGTCAGGTTCAAGTAAAACCAGATAGTATTTTTTTTTGGGTCAGTGACAGCTCGGCCTGATATTATTCGGGTTGAGTTGACTCGGGCCGAGCTGTCACTGACCCATTTTTTTATCCTATCCCAAAAATGGTCACTTTCAGCACCACAGACAAAATTTTCCGAATAGACACGTTATCTAAATATATATATATACATATATTATATGCTTGGAGTCTGAGGGATCGAATCCGGAACGAGGTGATCCGGCAGAGAACCAAAGTTATGGACATAGCTCACAGAATCAGCAAGCTGAAGTGGCAGTGGGCCGGCCATATCAGCCGTAGAACTGATGACCGTTGGAGTACACGTGTTCTTGAATGGAGACCGCGAATCCAATCTCTTCACCACCCTTGGTTGACTGGTAGAGAATGCCTAAGGCATTGAGTCCGCCTTTGTACCGTTTTGAGTGTGAAAAGTTTAAATAAATAAATCAGCAAACGTAAGGTAGAACGCCCTCAGGCTAGGTGAAGCGGCGATCTTCTCAGGGTGGCTGGTAGCAGCAGGATGAGAGTTGCCGAGAATCGAGCTGAAGTGCGTGCAATTGGAGAGGCTTATGTCCAGCAGTGGACTGCTATAGGCCGATAATGATGATGATAAATATATATAACACGTTATAAAAATATATAACGTGTTCCTTTTGATGTCCCATAACTCTTAGGTTATATATGCTATAATTAAAAATAATACAAAAAGTCCTAGAACATGTGTTCCAAAAATACATGGTTTCGAAGACATAACACTACACTCTCGATGTGTGTATCTAAGTTTCATTAATAAGTACGAGTAAATCACTTTCATTAAAACCAATCATTCATAAAAGCTAAGAAAATGCGACGTTGTCATATTTCACATAAAGGTATTTTACATAAATAAACGTGACTTTGTCAAATTATTTTGTATGAAAAATAAAAACTAAAAATAAAAATTTATTTGAAAAATAATTCATATGCCAGTTGATTCTTTGTCATGGTCTCATTAACTCCCTAGAGTTATGGGATATCAAAAGAAACACGTTGTAGAGACACCCCTATCCATTCTGTTTACTAAGCCTTTGCTGGTATATTCCTATAATGTAGGAGAAACTATAGACATTAAATATTTGTCTGTGGGTGTGGGCAGATATCTAGCAACTACTATGCGATGTGATAAAAATAAAATAAACTGACCTTGCCTCGGGTCGCTGACTTCACATTGTGTTTCAATCTTAAGATAGTTTAACAGCTGAAACTTCATTAATTACAACTATCCTAATTTATTTATTCAATACTTTAAGCACACCAATGTACGGAGACTGACTTAATGCCTTACAACAATATTACCACCAGCTCCAGATGAATTACTAAATACTATATTTTGTAATTGTAAAAATGGATGTGATCCACGCTGCGAGGGCAGAAAATCGGGGTTGCAATGCACTAGCTTATGGCATGAGGCCCTGGGTTCGATTCCCGAGTCTCGAAATTGCTCAGTAGCAGGTCGGAGTTTAGATTTGTGCCCGGTTGATAGGCTCGCCCCCTATTACACTGGTGAAATATGGGTACACGTTACCTCTGCCTGACCCTTCGAGGAATGCAGGCGTGATATTATGTATATATGTAATACAAATTATTCATTAATATTTTAATATACAAGGTATTAGCCGACGTTCGCACGGACGTAATAAAATCGGGGCGGGATTTTATCGCACACTGGATTTTCAACTGGCATTGAAAAAACACTCTGTTGGATTTTGAACTCTGGGCGCTAAACAAAGCGTTGAAAATCCAGAGCACGAAAAAAAATCGCCACGATTTTATTACGTCCATGCGAACGTCGGCTTATTCTCCGAGATTCACAGTTGACTTTGAAATACTGTATCTATGGCTGATCGCTGTGCGCGCTCCGCCCTCTAACTCAAAAACGTTTGAGCGCATGAAAAAATGTTTGATACAAATTTGTCGCAAATTTTATGCTCTACAATTTTATAATAGATGTTAACATCATTGAAGCTATGGAAACCTCGATAATCGCGAAAAACCAATTTTCGGGACCTTTGACCTTGAATAACTCACGACGCAGCCACGATATTTTATGAGACTTTTGAGATAACATTTAGAACGCCAAAATGAAGGTGTATACGTTACGAGTTTCCAGCTTATTATCTCTCATTCCGAGGTAAAACGCAAATTTGACTGGACTGCTTGCCAAGTTCCAATTTATTTATTTTTTATTTTTTTTTAAATTGATAAAACTCAGTATGTACTATCAAAGAAACGCATATCTGTACACTGGAAGGACTATCCTTGCTTGCAGCGCTCGGCCGCTATAGTATCGCTTACCTACGAAAAAAAGGGTCGTTTGCACAGGATTTTGTTTTCAAATTGTTTATATATGCGTTACCCCGATGGTACCTATCCGTTTCGCTCATTTGATTGGCTGACAGCTCTTACTATCATTGAACTAATTCTAATGATATGACAACAGACCGAAGTTTGTGGCATTATCATTAACGCATGATGCGTTATCGTGTTTCGCAGGAATCCCCCATTATTCTCGACTGTAAACCATACAAAATGACCTAAGATAAATGAATGAGGATTAAGTACCTAACTTAAACTATTGTACCTAATAAGTACTGAGGATGTAGTCATTTTAAATAATAAGTAGCTGGGCGACCGAGCTCTGCTCTGGTGAAAATAGAGAATGTTCATTTAATAGAATAGGAAAGTTCATACTAATTCCATGTTTAGTACATACTAATTACATACTGCCATGATAGTACATACTAATTCCATGCTACCATGATAGTACTTACTTGCTAATTCCATGCTACCATGTTATTATTCTAAGAAGTGTATTATCTATGATGCTAAGGTAGCCATCTTGTTCCAAACTTTGGGCGACCGAGCTCTGCTCGGGTGAAAATACGGAGAAAACGAATTTTCCCAGATTTGAGACCTAGCTAGATCGATTTTTCGCCCCCGTAAACCCTTATATTGCAACTTTCATCGAAATCGTTAGAACCATTTCCAGAACGAAGTTATTTTCCTCTCTCTGATACATTTATACATTTATTTATTTATGCAAAATTCATAATTTACTTAACTAGAGTTAAGTAAATTATGAAATGTGCATCATTTAAATTAGGTTATCAAATCTCTCGTCTTAATAGATGCTAACTCTTAATTCAATCAATTTCAACCTGCCGAGCCTTTTCCCAACTATGTTGAAGTCGTCTTCCAGACTAACCGGATGCAGCTGCATACCAGTATCACAGGCTTTATCTGACCTCTACAACCCAGTAACTGAGTAAAGGCACTTTCAAACAGGCGCGACACGCGACGCGACACAAAGACACCGCTCCACAGTGGAACGAATGTATGGGAGCGGTTGGACGTAGACATGTCCGAAAAAAAAGAGTAAAATTATGCCAAACTAATGATGCCATCTTATTCGATTACTTAATGCCTTCATAACTTGTGGTGATGAATTTCTTCATAACTCCCATATTTCGGGAGTAATTTGAGAAAATGTGAAATTTTACTATGAAAATGAGTGTATCGAGCTCTCTCCCTCCTGATTCCGGGCTTGTTTCAAGTAGCGGTCTCTAATATCATAATGCTAATACTAAGAGCTATATTTAATACTAAGACACATAGTGCGCCAAATGTGCACTTTCTGGGATAAAGAGTGATGTTTATTTTATAACACAATTTTTTAATTTTTTGTTTATTTTGTTGATTAAAACCGTTTTTCTAAAGGTTTACCTTATTACAATAACATTTCTGATCAGCCAATTAGAGAAGATATAAGCTAATTAGGATATATAATTAGGGACTTAAGGTTTACATATAAAACTGATGCACTAATGATTACTGATAAGAACATTGCTATTATTTAATTACTAAATGGCTCTTAATACACTAATTTAGCATGCATCATTTACTAATTATCACAATAACTAATTACCTTGCAATATTTAACAAAGGATACCTGGGATACCTGGATTTTATATAAATAGGTCACTATTAGTAACTTTAAAATCAGTGTTGATTTACACCTCGTTGTATCCAAGCTAATCTCGCAATGTATTTTCCAAATTTTAATACAAATCTTGATATTCACGTTGCTTTATGCGCACGCGCACATAAAGATTTACGCGACTTTAACTATTTGTTCAGTGTTTTAAAAGATAACAGTTGTGTTCAGTTATGTGAAAGTGCTGAAACAAGTTTAAAAGACTGGTGTCGTCGATTTTGCTACCGCATTTATGCAAAATGGACACAGTCTGGAAGAAGCACAGATAAGTTTCGGAAGAAACATGAGATTTGGCTACAGGCTGCAATTCAATGGCCGGAATTACAGAATGAAAATATGGAACCTTCTACAGAAAATATAAGTGACGTCATCGAGCCCATAATTTCTCCTGCTAAATCTGATGCTTCAACTTGTACACATCCTAGTCCTCGTAAATCTTTTGAGGACCTTAGTAACCGGCAAAAAAGAAGACGCACCACTGAAGATAGTCTTTCATGCAGCAGTAGCAGCGCTGAAATTATGTTTTCGGCCGAAAGGGCGCTTCAAAAGGCAGGACAAAGCGATACAGCTTATGTTATGAAATACTTGACGGAGAATCCAGAAGAGGCCTCAAAAATCAAAGCCTTCATTGAAGGTAAATCAATTCAGGTACGGGAAATATCCCCTTTGAAGGCATTGGCTCTTTATGTATCGATGAACTTATCGAAATGGCGCTATAACACTCTTCGGGATTTCAACACTCAAGAAGGAGCTCTTCAATACCCGAGTTACTACATGTTGGTTAAAGAAAAAATTAAGTGCTATCCGGCCAAAGAAGATCTCACAGTTACAGAGAGCTCTGCAAAAATCAAATTACAAGCCTTGATGGATTTAACCTCAAGAAGACTTATTAGGTCGTTAGAAACCCCTGTTGATCCCAATCAACAGCTCGTATTGACCAGCAAATGGGGTTTTGACGGATCATCTAGCCAAAGCATTTATCATCAAAGGACGAGTGAAGATGAGCAAATCGATCTTGCTAGTAATTTTATGATTAGTCTTGTACCACTGCGGCTCGTCTCAAAAGGTGTAACAATTTGGGAAAACGAGCGACCATCTTCCACTTCATTTTGCCGGCCAATATTGTTTAAGTTTATAAAGGAAACCAAAGAAAATGTGCAGAGAGAGATGGCTGAAATCGAAGCAGAGATTGAAGCCTTAACTCCATCCACCATCACTGATGGAATTAGTGTCAAACACCAACTGCTGTTGACAATGATTGATGGTAAAATTCATTCCATTATATCCAATACAGCAGCTTCAGTGTGTGACATATGCAAGGCTTGTCCTAAAGAAATGAATAATTTAGAGTTAATCAAAGATAAACACGCAAACGAGGACATGTATAAATATAGCTTAAGCACCCTTCACGCTTGGATTCGCTCAATGGAATGCTTATTACACATTTCCTACAAATTAGACATAAAATCATGGCAAGTAAGGGGTGATATAGCAAAAAGGCAAGTTGATGACAGGAAGAAAAGAGTTCAAGAGGCTGTAAGAAGAGAAACGGGCTTACTTCTCGATGTTGTGAAACAAGGCAGTGGATCCACCAACAATGGCAACTCGGCAAGGAGATTTTTTGAAAACTACACTAAATCTGCTGAACTGACCGGAATAGATGCTATGCTTTTAAGAAAAATCTGTGTGATCTTGCAGTGTATTTCATCAGGAGAGAAGATCAACGTAACTAAATTCCGAGAGTTCTGCTTTGATACTGCTAAGCTTTACGTGGAGTTATACCCATGGTATTATATGCCTTCTTCACTTCATAAAATTTTAATGCATGGGCCAGACATAGTTCAGAACATGTCAATTGTGCCCATTGGTTTTCTATCCGAAGAGGCATCTGAGGCTAGAAATAAAGATTTTAGAAAATATAGAGAGGGGCATTCTCGAAAGCATAGCAGTATCTCATGCAATGAAGATATTATGCACAATCTTTTACTGTCTTCTGATCCACTTGTTACAAGTATCCGTCCAAAAGGAAATAAGTTTGTAAAAAAATCTTCTTTTAAGGAATTTTATGAGCTTACGGATTCTGAGAAAAGTGATATCGAATTTGTTAACATAAATGATTTAGCGGACATCGATTCTGAATTTGAATTAATTGATGATGATGATGATGACGAAGATAATTAAATGATGTTATTGTTTTAAAATGTGTAACTTAGTAAATTAGAGCTTACGTCTTAATTATTTATTGTACTTTTAATGAAACTAGGTAATTTATTATCAACTTACTTAAAAGTCATACTCTCATCAGTTCTTGTGAATATTTTTGTTAATATATATTTCTGTATATATATAATATATTTATAGACCTCTTAATAAGTCTGTCTGCGGTTTAAAGTAAATACAAATGGGGAAGAAACGTTTTTTTTTTTAAATTTTCATTTCCTTTTATCCCAGAAAGTGCACATTTGGCGCACTATGTGTCTTAGTATTAAATATAGCTCTTAGTAATAGCATTACGATATTAGAGACCGCTACTTGAAACAAGCCCGGAATCAGGAGGGAGAGAGCTCAATACACTCATTTTCATAGTAAAATTTCACATTTTCTCAAATTACTCCCGAAATATGGGAGTTATGAAGAAATTCATCACCACAATTTATGAAGGCATTAAGTAATCGAATAAGATGGCATCATTAGTTTGTCATAATTTTACTCTTATTTTTCGGACATGTCTACGTCCAACCGCTTCCATACATTCGTTCCACTGTGCGCCTGTTTGAAAGAGCCTTGATACGATACCCCTTGGTAAGACTCGTTGACAAACTTTTGGTCTTCTGACGACCCGTAACGACTATCAAAGATCCACAAATGACAGCCGGGACCAACGGCTTAACGTGCTTTCTGGGGCACGGAGGAGTCTCGACTGTAAAGATGGTCACCAATCCACGGACCAACTTCGGAAACATCGCTTAACCTGATGGATCGACTCGTGCGGCTGTTATTACTTAGCAACGAGCTCTTGATTCTTTAGGCAAAAATAGAGTAATGTCCAATTGACCCTTTAAAAAGACGGAATGCATTTTCATTCTCGTTCTCATATGATATTAATTTATCAATTAACCATGAACCATTCCCGGAAAAACCTTCAACTAACAACACAATTTTGATGAAATATTTTGCACATTTTTTACTTCGAAGACGTGTGTTACTCAACAAAGAAAGATTTAGTAACTCTAAAGTGATGGAATAGAAAATATGTGTAATTTTTTTCATTATAGATCAACTCCAGTATTCCCGAAATAGGTAATCTAAAGCCAGAAAGCTTTTTCACACCCTAATGGACCGAGACAGTACAATATTTAAGGGTGACTAAAAATTAATTTGCGTTTCAATATTTGACCGCACGAGTAATACCTACATGTGAGTAATAAATAAATAAAAATAACAATGTACGTGTGTAATACATAAATAAAAAAAATAAAAAAATTGAACCTGGTGTCACAAGTTACGATAACAGATCATATAGATATCTGCAAGGCCTATGATAAGGCCGATGAGCCAATACCGCACAGTTCGGTTCAAAATGGCCGAATGACTCAGATATAAAATATAATCAATTTTGACAAACATGTTAAGTTGATATAAGTTTTGAGAATAAGTTTTGCCCATAACAAGCTACAATTATGAGCGATAAGCTAGTTTAATAAGGTCTAACTTTTTAAATAATGGTACAAACCTACAAAGAAAAAAAACCTACGTACAAAGAAAAAAAAGTAGCTTTTAAGCCAGTCACTCGCTATCATTTCCGTATGTCAATGTTCCAAATTCGAAATCGTCTTTTGTCGTTTATCAGTGGCAAAATTAGAGTGTATTTTTTTAAGAAAACGACGTTTTCATAGAGGAAACGTTTATTTAGTACCTCCAAGAGCATTTACGACGGCCGTCATGCAGTTCGGCATAGAATTCAGTAATGCCACTATAACGTGAGGTGGAATGTGATCCCAGCTTTTCAGCTTATCCCACAAGTGCTCTATTTTATATCGGGGCTTCTTGCTGGCCCTTCCATTCCATGCGATACCAACGTCATACAGGTATTCTCTAACAATTCTTCCAGTGTACGCCCTGGCATTATCATACATAAAAATGAAATCCTGGCCAAAAAATACAGCATATGGCATCACATGAGCCTCTAGGCATTGACGAATGTATCGGTCACTACTTAGTTGCAACCGAGGTCCCGTCACAACCTCAAGGCTAGTTTTTCCGTCGGTGGAAATTCCCCCCCCCCAAACTATGCATGACCCACCGCCATAACTCACCTTCTCTTCAGTGCAAAATTGCTGTAAACGTTCTCCCTGTCTTCGAAAACTTTCCAACGTCCATTGCATCATTGCCATACATCATAATCTTGGTTTAATTCGTATAATGAACTTGGCCCCATTAACGTTGAGTTCATCAAGCCTCCTTCTAATAATTCGAGCGCAAACAGTCAGTCCATGAAAGTCTCGGAGCTGTTCTTGGACCCGTAACGAGGTCAGGTGACGATTAAGCAGGCTGATGGTAAGGATAAACCAATCTTTTCGTATTATAGTGACTCAATTTCGTGGGCCTCCTGGACAGCACACGAAGCCAGTTATCAATGGTAAATTCTTTGAACGGTAGAATGACTTGCATCAAGTTATGCACCTACATTTCGCTGACTAAGCCCAGACTGAAGAAGTGCTTGCGCTGCTACTTCAGGTGCAGTATCCACTGCGGAACGCGTGAGGGAGAGGCAAATTTCGCGCCCTCACGCCCCTAACCGCCGCAGGAGGAGACGCCCTGGGCGTCGGGAATCGCAGGCCGATTTCCGGCCACCGTATGCGCGGGCTTGCAGACGATGAGCAATGGGTAGCTTGCCGTCCGATAAGGACCAGGCCCGGGTCGACGGCGCGTTGTGTTGCACGCGCGCCTCAAAGAAATGTCAGCAGAATTGACGCGGTCCGTTAGGGCCGATGCCTGCGGAGAGTGCAAAGAAAACCGAAAGGGAGATCGTGGCCCCCGGCAACAGGGCAAGAGAAGTTAGTCGATAATTTCCCGCCCAAAAAAAAAAGGTGCAGTATCCATAATTTGAACATCAGAATGGATTAGAAAATAAGGAAAAACAATTTCAATGCTCTTTTTATGCAAAACGAAATAACTATTGACTTAAGTATAAATGCTAAGAATCAAAGCTTGTTGCTTCTTTAAGAGCGACCAAACTCCGATTTTCTTCTCTTTTTCAAATTCATGAATTCAAATTTGGAAATGCAATGGTCATACCGAAATGATGGCCAGTATGTCAACTTCGAAACTGCATAAAAATAATCTGACTTATCATTATTTTGACGTTTTAGGCCTATAAACATAAAAATGCACGGTGGCCCGATTTAGAAGTCGGGACTGTATTTTGCAAATATAAAACTGTTAGTAATTATTTAAATAATAAGTTGTAAATGGCTTACAGATTTTTCCACACAATGTATTCAACCAACATACGGCAGGACAAAGGGATCTTCTCATATAAAGAAGCCATAAATTATACAAATTATGCCAAATTTGCTCGATCGTATACTGTCGCGAAAACCAACGTAGATATGTATCGCGCCCGAAAATAATCGCGTGATAGCCCGAGTCAATTTTTTCTTTATGAGATATATCCGGTGCTTGTTGGAGGCTTCCTGTTCCTCACAAATAGTTCATATAATTGTGATCTTTTTTGTAATTTTAATCTCATAACATAACATCACGTATGTTATCCCCGAAAGGTTAGGCAGATATAAAGGGTATTAGGCATACGGTTGAACATACGAAAATGGCGGAACCGTGCGGGGCCGTCTGCTACGTGTTTAAACCCAAATAGGAACCTGGTCGACCGAGGTCTGCTCGGATGAAAATAAATAAACATGTCGTCCAGGTATTCCAACGTTGTATCACAATCCCGAAGCTGTGAAAATAGAGAAAACTAATTTTCCTAGATCGATTTTTCACCCCTGTAAACCCCTATATTGCAACTTTCATCAAAATCGTTAGAATCGATTTCGAGAACATGAATAGAAATCTATATAAAAACGAACAGGTATATATACAAATATTGCTCGTTTAATAGTATAGCATAAGAAGACCAAGGTCACAAAGATGTTTTTTAACTTTTTTAAATTTTATTTGAAATTCGTCGTTACTCGAACTTCAATAAAAATAACAAAACTGGCAAGATTTTTTCTTTTTTTAACTTAGATTCAATTCTAAATAAGACCCATGTAAATCTTTCCGAACATATGAAGCAATAGATTAGCAATATTCTTCAAAATGATTCAGATTATGATTGATCGCAATTAGGATGGTGTCTAAATAAATTAATTATCGTACCTTAGAGTGAAAAGCTCGGGAATGCAATTTTGGTCATTTTTATTTTATATTATTTCTTCTTTTGGAAAAAAAAACCTCGCAACTTATAACGTTTCTGTTATAAAAGACACTTACTTGAAGAAGCTGTGGTAATCAAAATTTTCAGAGCACAGTTTTTTCCTTCTCCTGTAAAGTTGCCTTTTTCACATTTTATGAGATTTTCACTCTAAGGGAAACAAATCCTTCAAAAAATCATAGGCTACGAACCTTTCGAAATGAATCTCACTCACTAATCAGTAATCTGTAATTACTATAAAAATAACTCCTAACAAACCTGTCTACAGTTGATTTGAATAAACTCATACCTATTTTGTTAATATAAAATATAAATAAAAATTCGGCATAAAACTGGTTTCGTAGGTATTTGTAATTTCTAGTCGGTACTGAAGAAACAGGTAACATTATGGATTTAAGGCTCTTTCAAACAGACGCGACAGGCGACGCGACACAAAGAGACCACTCGTCGCGCGACGAGAGCGGTGTCTTTGTGTCGCGTCGCGTGTCGCGCCTGTTTGAAAGAGCCTTTAATAAACAATCTTTAGCCGATACATAACTATACTAAACGTATTGTTGTGTACTCATTGACGGATGCACTCATTGCTCTTGAATTCTCTATTGTCTAAGTACATAATAGTATACAGCATGATAACGGTAAGAGGCTAGGGGAGCATATCTAGTAATATATTATTATTATTATATAACCCTATTTAATAATAATATTTATGTAAAACGTGTTAACACTTTGCGTGACACACAACGAGACATAAGATACTTTTTATTTCTCAAACCTGGTTGGAAATTCGAACATTATTTTGACAACCTTCTTCGACATTAATCGAAATTGCTGTACTGGTCGAAAACAAGCGAGTAGGCGGCCGGCTATGTTACTATGAAGATCCTTATCTATCGTGTTTAGCGGCCGAATAAATTACCTACTATGAAAACTCTTTACTGTCGTGTTATTTAAAAATGGAACGATCTTTTTACTTCGAGCCATGGCAACTAAGGAGGTAACTTATCGAAGATTTTATTTAAATTTCGAACTCACTGTTTCAAGTAAGGAAGAAACAAATGAACATATTGGAGCGTGAAAAATTTTCTTTGTTTGTCATAGAATTTATAATTAACTAGCTGACTCAGCAAACGTTGTTTTGCCATATAAATGTTTGAGGTGGACCAACTTTATCATTTAGGGTATGAAAAATAGATTACGACTGATTCTCAGACCTACCGAATATACATATAAAATTTCATATAAATCGATCAAGCCGTTTCTGAGGAGTATGGCAAATAACATTGTGACACTAGAATTTTATATACCTATATAAAAAGATTTACTTAGTTTGAATTTCTGCGCATTGTTTGAGAAAAGTAAAAGTACAAGCCTTGGCCGCAATCAGGGACATGTTTAATAAACATTACAATCCTACAGTTATGTAAAAAAGTGATATATTTGTTAAGTTATACTACATGTGTTGTTACAAATATTTTAAAAAACTTACAAGTAAATAACTTACAATTATCACAATTGTTTATGCTCTTTAATAAAAATGTGCATATTATTTAGAAAACGCTTGTAGAATTCGATAACAACATTGTATTACAAATATGTAGTTGTTAGTTACACACAATCTGTCAAGTTACAATTTTATTTATTTACATAAAATTTAAGTTTTTGGTGTAGATTCTTAATAAACGAGGATAGATTTTTTTACTCTTGAGTATAGAATTTTAGTGTTTTTCACGGAGTTAACCTTTTACGAAAACCTCGCCATTACCGTTCAATCACATATTCATCACCACTAACATCTACAAACTTGTAATTACAATTATGTGTTCAATAAAGTAGTTTTCCCTACGATTGTGTAAACTTACACTTGTAAAGTGAAAATGTTTGGAAAATTGTAGGTAAAATTTTACAATTTTGTTAATTTTCCACCATGAAAAATTGTGCACTTGTAATTTTTATTAAACAGAAACTGGTAAGCTGTCATCTACAATTTACATTTTACATTTGTAAGTTTTATTAAATAGGGATCGTCCATCAATGCCCTAATTGCTGGCCGCGACGGTAATGTACTATTGTTATTACCTACGTAAATAAAAAACAAGCGAGCCATACAGTAGTCGCACATTATGTGTAACATCTGACATCTCGGCTCACAGTACCAACCTCTCGGAAAATGGGTTAGTGCGATCTGACGGCCAATTCTAACACCGCGCGCGCTCATTGGTCAAATCAAATAGCGCGCGCTTCCCCGGCTTCCTGTAACACACTTCCGTCCCTTTTTCACGCTTTTTCCTCCAATGCAGGAAAGCGAGAGGAAAGATGTTACAAATCAAACAAGAATTTAAAAAAACTTCTCAAATTAGTTATTATTACCTATTATATTTACTATTAGTAATGGTAAATATCCTAATCGAGATGAGAGAGTCTACAACGCGTTACGAAAACTATGCTTATTATTAGTAGCATCTGTAAGAGTAGTCTGTGGAGGAGCTCGTGGCTAATTAATAACAGCCGCACGGGTCGATCCATCAGGTTAAGCTACGCTTGCCGAGTTTGTTCGTGAATGGGTAACCATCTTTACATACCGAGACTCCTCCTAAAGCATGTTAAGCTGTTGGTCCCGGCTGTCGTCGATCTTTGACAGTTGTTAGGGGCCGCCAGAAGCCCGAAAGTCTGACAACCACTCTTACCAAGGGGTATCGTATTACCCAGTTACTGGGGTGTGGAGGTCAGATAGGCAGTCGCTCCATGTAAAATACTTGTATTCAGGTACATCCGTTAAGACCTTACTGTCTTGTGCATTA
Organism: Omphaloscelis lunosa; assembly: GCA_916610215.1. Lineage (NCBI taxonomy): Eukaryota > Metazoa > Arthropoda > Insecta > Lepidoptera > Noctuidae > Omphaloscelis > Omphaloscelis lunosa. The sequence continues at coordinate 9,850,119 of OU744247.1, forward strand.
AAAGGTCTAATAATCGGCTAAGCTACGGTTTCTGGCCACCGCTCAAATTCAAATTCAAAATATTATATTTCACACAAACCTACAAGGGAACTTATGAAACGTCAGAAGCTAGGTGCACGGTTCCAATTGGTCGTGTCTGCTCTTCTTTTTTAATTTAACCTAATATAATAGGTTCAAATTCTGTTTGGAGAAAATTATAATCCCTGCTTGTCTATAAAGCTAGTGACTTGCTATTTATTAGTCTATGTTGTTACTAGTTTATTTATTTGTTATTTAAATTAATATTTTATTTATAATAAAATCCACATCTCTATAATTTTAGTAGTTAATTTCATACATTTATTTATCCCATTTAACAATATTATGATATAATTATTAGCCTATACTCCATTTGAAATAAGATTAGATATTGAAATAAACCTTTTTTACAGTCCGTTCAAGCGATTTTGACATCTATTGCGTTGGTGGCATAACAAATAGCAGCTGCAGTAAACAGTTGGTATTGTAATCACTTTTTGCTTTTAATGCCATCCTTATGCCTACGGTATAAAAGTCAAAATCGGTTGAACGGACTGTAAAAAAGGTTTGTTCAAATGTCTGATCTTATTTCAAATGGAGTATAGTAGGTAGGTAGGTACATATAAAAATAAGCATGTAGGTACTCCTAAACTGTAAAAAAATCAGAGCATTTATTTCAATTAAACCATTTACAGGCACTTTTGAATTGTCAAAGAGTCGGTCAGTTTGTCAGAAAATTGAAGCTAATTGCCCATTCCAAAACGTAGATCTCTATAAAGAAGAACAGGCAAGAAACTCCAAGGATACTCTTTTAAATATAGATATTACAAAATCCTGGGTACAATATTCTTGGTGCTCCTATATGTGAGAATAATGTACAAAAAATAATCAAAAGCAATTGAAAATATAATATTAAAAATAAGCCCTGGCAGATAAGAGACCAGTCGACCATCCAGCTCAACCATTTTATTGGGAACCGAATGATCCAACACACTCGCCACCGTCAGCGAGACATGTAAGTGAGCATGACATAATCTCAACTGCCATGCTATTTCAAGTCAATATACATCTTAATAACATAATAAACGGCTCCATGGTACTCACATTAACAAAAAAATTAAAAATACTTCTAAATTATACAAAACTATATTTTGAAATGTATTTAAGAGTTTAATAGAACTTTACTACCAAAAAGAAAGAAAATCATTATTATCTAATTGGAGCACTTCACTTGGTAAGACAATTTACTTGGTAAAATAAAAAATAAACCTACCCGTGGCCTAGCTATAAATGAAAGTCGTAGCGAAAGGCTTTGATAAATAAAACTGATTTTTAATCCCAGCATGTTCTAAACAAGTACCAACCAAGGTACACACGACTACACATCAAGCTATACATTTCCAGTATAAGCTGATCTCGCATTGTATAGGATTTCCGTACAATGAGAGATCAGATTATACTGGGAATGTATAGCTTGATGTGTAGCCGAGTGTACGTTAAAAAATAAAAATAAAATAAAATCTTTTTATTTCAGACACATTAGACCCATAATGTTGTTAGTAGAACGACTTACAAACTATATTAGTTATAAATTAATTTAATTTAAGTATTTGCCGCCCACTGGGGCCCCGGGCACACACATTTGTTCTTGAACCCAGTGCCCCAGAAGGGGGCTATCCAGCTTGTGGCTGAGCACGCTCAGGATGGCGCTCCCACGCGTGCGAAACATCAACGAAGCGATGCGGCGCCGCAGCACGGTGTGCAAGCCGTCTGTGTGCGCGTGCGCAAACATGGCAGACGCACTACACAAACGTTAGAGAAAATACTTATCTTAAACCAGGCCCTTACGACACTCATCTCATTTTATGGATCCAATCTTAATCGTTTAACAATTTACCATTAACTTCAAGATTCTCTTTACATGTAAGTATTAGTGAAGTTCTGTCTGGAGGGCAACCTTCTGAGAATCATTAAACAAGGAATTGGTGATTTTATTATTATGTTTTGGTAACAAAATGTGAAAATAATAAGTACGACCGCGGACATAAACGGATGATCACTTTTCAACCTTATGCTCTTAGTAATAAGGTTGAAAAAATGGTTAACTACCAGTGTCCGCGATGGTCGATGGTACATACCTGAAGTCATAATGACTGATATCGATATCAATCAATAAATTTCAAAATTCTGATATTAACAACAATAATGATGACTGTGACAAACAAAATACATTGCGATTAATTAATTGTGAAGAAAGTTGGAAAGGATCAAAATACCAATTTTTTATTTTATTTAAATGTACACATGTACGGTAGTGGTCCCTAGCGGACTTTTAATGCCACAAAGCATTCTGTACCAGTTTTCCTTTGGGTACTTTTAACCCAACAACCTTAAATAGTACATTACTGTTGCAGCCAGCAATTAGGGCATTAATGGACGTTCGTCAAAATGAGGGCTGAGGCGAAGCCGAGGCACATATATACGTGAGTCCATCAATGCCTGGTTGCGGCCAAGGCTTGTATAGTACTTTTCTCAAACAATGCGCGGAAATTCGAACTAAGTAAATTAATTATAAATTCCAGAATCAGTGATGAACAAAGACAATTTTCCACGCGCCAATATATTCCATTGTTTCTTCTTTACTTTAAACAGCTCTATTTGCTAAGTCAGTTCGAAATTCAAATAAAATCTTTGATAAGTTACCGCCTTGGTTGCCATGGGTCGAAGTAAAAAGTTCGTTCCATTTTTGAATAACACGACAGATATTATGAGTTTTCATAGTAATTTATTTGGCCACTAAACACGACAGATATGGATTTTCATAGGAACATTGCTGGCTGCCTGCTTGCTTGTTTTTGACCAGTACAGCAATTTCGATTTATCTCGAAGAAGATTGTCAAAATAATGTTCGAATTTCCAAGCATGTTTGAACAAAGTGCATTTATTATATCTCATTATTTTAAGTGAACTGTTTCTGTTCTCTATGAGAATAAATTCTTTAAACCGAACATTGTGATAGGTGTCCAGAAATAAAACCATTTTGTTTTCGAAATTATTAGAACAGGGTGAAGAGGGATTTCATTTAAACACGTAAACAATTTACTTGACAACTAACAATTTAGTAACATGTCACATTTGCTACAAACAGGTAGAATAACTTCCGCTCCAAGCAGTTACGTTTCCGTGTCCGTGTAGCTAGCTGTACCTATCTATGTACATCTACATATAATCCTGTTTCCATACAAGTTAGCTTCCTTTTAGGTTTAATAAACTTCTATCTCAGACTTGATTTTGAATCACATTTATTGTTTGCAATCAAGGTTGCCGCAGACAGGCGCGATGCGATGGTACGTTGCGATTCTGACAGATTATTTTATCCATGAAGTTTTCTTAGAAATTCTTCTTCAAAATTAGAGTCGCGTCGCACCTGTTTGCGAAAGCCTTCATACGTAGAACGGTAGGCCGCACATCGGTGCTAACAAGACTAAGCTGTACCCTACACGATCAAAATTTGTTTCGATTTGAAACAGATTGCTAATCCATTACTTCATAAATTAGAATAAAAAATCTGGTCAATAACGTAAATAGCGCAATGAATGTTGTTGAACTGTCAAAATGAAACAAATTAGCCATAATCGATTACGAAAATAGGTTACGCAATTAGGGTACAGGTCTCTTATTATATTGGTTTTCTGTAGGCTAGGCCAGTTAAAGTTCAAAGTGTAGCCACTATCGTGGGGCCTACTGTACATAAACTGTTCCATCACTTAGGTACGCGTGTGAACATAAAACTAACACGAACCGAAATAAAATGCTTTTTTTTATTAAAAAGAGAAAATTTGAATTTGCAACACATTAAATGCAGTTACATAATAATGTAGTACCTATAATCGTTTGTAAAGATAATTATACAATGGCAATCGCTCTGCCATCAAGATTAAGACACTCGTAAATAAATGAGACTTTGTAGGATGGTTATAAAATTTTCAGACAGTCGAGCCCGAATGATTTTAAAAATCAAAAAATAATAATTCATTTCACATTATTACGCTCCCTAATTCATTGTAGTACCTACCTAATTATTGTAAAAAATACAATCTCAAATTATTATGCACAAAACCAAACAATCTGCTCGTTGTGCTAGTGGTCTCAAGCTCTACTGCTGAGTATGAAGTCCTGGGTTGGATTCCCGGGTTAAGTGTCAGTGGGTTTTTCCATCTGGAATTTCTGACCAACCCGGAGTCTGGATTTCTGCCCGGTTGATGGCAATAGACTCGCCCCCTATTACATGGGACTTAAACATAACTGGCGAAATGTGGGTGTACTATAGGTACGCCTCTGCCTAACCCTTCGGGGATTACAGGCGTGATGTTATGTTATGTAAAACTAAACACCTGTTTTGCTCAAATTACTCATATAAAAAAACTCTTTTAATTTTTGTGAAACTAACTTCAATTAATTAATTCAATATTTTAAAGCTTAATTTTAACTTATGTTGCTATTGTTATCGTGTTCGTCAAGGTCTATTTAGATTCAGTTTTATTTAAGGAATTCACTTGTCACCTTTGATCATATTTTATCATTTAATTACCTCATGAGTACCAGATATGCGTCAAGAATGCCGATATTAATACGCACTTACTTGGTTTAAAAGTAGCACTTGAATTCAATCGTATTGTGATTATACTAAAGTATTAGTCTGTAATTGTCACTTAATTCGTCAATATATATTATTATATAAGTAACAAGATTAATCCCCATATGCATTTGCACTTATGGCGACGATAACCGACTTTTAATAATTTTATCACGATTTTTTTAATCACTTCTAAACGAGTAGTTTTAATGCTTGGAAAAAAATATATATTGAATTAGAGCATCCTTTTATTAAATTACTAAAGGAATATTTTAGATTATGTTTATATTACATAGTGAAATTAATTTGCAAGGTTATGTCTACTTACGCGGATAAAAAACTGAGAATCACGCAAAATCTATCAAGCGTATTTAACTGAAACCTTCAAAATTTTAAAGATAATTTAATTATTAATCTTTTAGTATACGTGTTTTATTAAAATACTTTTTATTTTTATGTATAATAAATTAATGATGCGTCTAATTTGGGACAGCGCTCTTCGATGGGCGAATCCTAGTACTGGCTGGACGTACGACGTGTTGCGTGTGCTCAGTACAGAACACGCTAGCTAACCACTCAAAGTTAGTGGCATATATCTGCGTCTTAACACAGACATCCTCCAAATTGACACTTGAAAAGTTATGCAATGTCAAAGTCAAAATCAAATCATCTATTTCAATTAGACATATACAAGGCTAATGCTATATGGAAACGCTTATCTCGTGTGACATCTTGTCATCAGCATAGTAATGCTAATTCATTCCCTGTAGCATAGGGCCTTCACGAGCTTCGCCACTTCCCTCAACCTTTCAGCATATTTTAATGAGCCTTGTCTTAGGAAGACGTTATTATAATCAGTAATTCTAGACTTTCAATAAATCCTCTTAAAACGTTTCTTCTCGTTATTGATAAAAAATCCGGACTATTCTGGACTAAACTGTACACGATATACGTAGGCATATAATAATGCAATTGCCAACATCTTCTATTATTACAAACGTTTCCTTTATCTTTGGATAGAATAACTAAGTCATCGTTCCATTCGAGACAGTATGCATTATCGTAAGAGAATATAAATAGATATAACAATTCGAAAACTACATATAATAAAAGTTAAGTATGATACATATTTAAAATAATATTTCCACTGCATTTCTTGCGTACCTACACATTGGCATCACATTGGCTTTTCTTGTGGGTACTAAATACATTTTGATCGCATTAGTATTTATATCCCTTTTATATGGAACAGCCGTTTTTTTCATATCTATTCCTTTAGTAAAATTTGTTCATTTTAATGAGCTGCAACTGCTCCCTTAAACTTTGTCCCTTTTTTTACCTGCCATACTGGATATCCATATTTTTATAAATGAAAAGTTTACAGCAGTCTTAGAGATACAATATACGCCAGTGCTACTGTTAGTGTGTAACCCAGCGGTGATACACTAACAGTAGCAATGGCTTTCATTTTGATAATTTAACAACATTCATTACTTTATGTACGTTGTTGAGCAGACAAATTTTTTGAACATATGAAGCAATGGATTAGCAGTATCCTTCAAAATCATTAAGATTGTGATAAATAGCGTGTTACTCAAGGTGCAGAGATGTATCCTGGATAACATTTCACTCAGCTTTATAAATTGAGAAGAAAGTAAAACAAGTCCTTCCACTTCATTTGCTGAAATAGTCGGCGAGTTTAGGCGATGTTCACATAACGGCAAGCCAGCACAAGGTTGTACCAATAATATTGGTTATAACTAGATACATATTTATCTAAGTTTCGTTTTGTTTATTCGCTTCTATAATATGATAAGTTTGTAGTGATGCCAACGTAGCACTATCTTAATATTTTGTATTGAAATATGTAAAATGTACATAAATATATATTTAATTATGATTTAATTAGGGTCAGAGGTCACTGTTATAGTTTTATTATCGTTAGGCGCTCCTGCAGCAAGTCAGACTATCGCTCATAATTTGAGGTCCAATTTTTCCTATACTATTAAACGAGCAATATTACGTCACGTAATATTTACGTTCACTCACGCTCACGTTCTCGAAAACGGCTCTAACAATTTCGATGAAAGTTGCAATATTGGGGTTTACGGGACGAAAAATCGATCTAGCTAGGTCTCATATCTGAGAAAATTAATTTTCTCCGTATTTTCAACCGAGCAGAGCGGACGCCCAAAGTTTAGAACAAGATAATAATGAACAAATTTCTTGAATGACATCGCCGTACATAGATTTTAGAACTTTGTTAACCCAAAGAAGAGCAAAATCCCTCTGGATATATTATTAGCTTTGTACAAGAGGTAGACAACTGTAGAAGAGTTGCTCTACGTTATTTATTATTCCCTCCGGGATGTGTCGCTTTTCATATCCCTTCTCGTAGGTTATCATAGGCAGGTCTGCAGAATAATCAGTTCTAATCCTACTTCCAATTGTGTGCTCAAAAAAAGATTTATCTTCTGATTTATTTGCGTCTTCCCGCGGATGCGGATGTTGTAGGAGCAGCATACTACGAAACTCTGTGGTACCTATAGTGTCCGTAGGCGATCGAAAACTGACTTTATGGCGAACAAATCTAATGATTTCCTATGAAGGAAAATTTTAAAATATTAAGATTTTAAGTAGCCCAAAATGCAACTGAAGGTTTTTCTTGCCACTTAATATCGGTATACAATACACCTGCCTGATACAGTGACACTAATCTTGCATCAATAAATTGTAGTGAATTTAGTAATAAATTGTAATAAACCAACTGATAGAAGTATTCATGGTTTACCAAACCCATATCTGCACTATTGGTCGATTCTTAAACTTTAAGGACCGTTATATGACTCTTGTATCTTTACCAATAATGAGACAAATACATCGTCGTTTTGCATAGTATAGACCCTCCCATATGGAAGTAGCTATCACAAGTAATATTTGCTTACGAATCTATGAATTATCCGGTTTGGCAATAAAAAAAGATAGCATTGGTAAGCAAAACGATTGGTTTTTTTTTTTATAGGAACCGCGCATAATATCAATATTGTGCATCTGCAATCTTAAAAGGCCCGGACTCCACCAAACCGGAGATGCGCGGAGATGTCCGAAGCGGAGACGAGAAGAGATGTTTTTCAGCTAGTGTGTTTCCACCGAAGCTGTGCGGAGTTGCGTACTGGCTAGACCGGAGCGGAGATGTGTGCTGGCTAGAGCGGAACTTTTGCAGTGCCGCTCGCATCTCTTCTCGTCTCCGCTGTGCGCCGTCGCCAGCTTGCGAGGCACTGCTCACATCTCCGCTCTGTACACAGGTCACCTCTCTGCTTCGATCGCGCTATACAAATATGATACATCTCCGCTCAGTGCTCACTGAAGCTGAGTGGAGACGAGATGTGTGAATAACGAAATTTTATTGGTTGCTTAAAACACATGTCCTCTCCTCTCGTCTCGTCTCCGCTTTGGTTGAGTCTGGGCCTAAGCCCAGTCTTATTTTACCACACCTACCTACCGTAAGGAAAACGAATCTTAAAACAATCAGACCTTTTTAAAATTCGAACTCAGTACGGTAAGTGACACATTTTCCTGTATGTCCCAGGACGCAAGACGATCCTCAACGCGCTATGCGGCACGTTCAACGCTGGTGAGCTGACCGTCATCATGGGACAGTCCGGAGCCGGCAAGAGCACGCTCATGGACATCCTAGCGGGATATACGTGAGTCTACTATTTAATTTTATAATCTGCATGAGCGCCATTGTTATTTTTGGCGTTCGAACTTCAAATGTAGGCAAGCTATAATTGAGGCATGATAGAATTTCGTCTGTGTTTGATTTTTAAAAGATCTTTGAACCCGATTTGAATTTTTTAGGCGTGGTGTTCTTGCAATCAAAATATATTGTCACGCAACCTAAGTTTATCTTTAATTATTGTAAAGTCATTTATAGATAAAAATGAGTACCTCAACATGTCCATCGATAAGTGTGAATTATTAGATGGAACCAAAAAAAAATGAACTGCTAGAGAGAGAGCTTTGTCACATATCTCATGCTTCATGTTCTTACATATCTACATATTTGGTGATAATTTATATTTTTGAGACAAACAAGGCCATTAGGTAGGTACAGATATGTTTTCAATTCAATACAATCTTATTCATATTTTGTAACAATCAGATGACCACAAATGAGATACCCTTTTTTTTTGGGTGGGAATCATCAAATAACTTCTCCCGCTCTGGGTGGAGCGGGAGGGCGTGTCAGACTCTTACTGACTAAAACTCACCCGTGTTCCTTCGGTTGCCAAAATCAGATACCCTAAGGTGTTCTTTTTGAAAGCGTCACAAGGCATCACAGAATGCACATTAGTTTTTCTTCGTTTTTCCAGCTAAAGCATTAAGAAGTGGTGAAGAACGGGCGTTCTGAAGGACTGTCTTATGTAATTTTGACGTTCAAGAAGTGTCGATTCTCAGCCTAGTTTAAATAAATGAAATTTGAATTGAGATCGAAAGTTAAAGTTCACCTACGTGAATCGGTAAATTAGTTTTATGTTTCTTGAATACTATGCACAAAATTGCTAATCTGTTCGCTAAAAGCCAAGTAGCAACTTTAATAAAGCTACATCAGTTTCCTACATGCTGACAGATACGTGAATAGAATAATAAGTATTGATATCGACTTTAAAATTACCTAAATTAATACCGTTATAAAAACGTTTCTAAGGCACAAATAAAAACTTGAACTTCTACATACCTACATATAGTTTTCGACTTAGTGTGTACTCGACTTAGTGGCCAGTTTTGATTAAATTAATAATAATTTAATTAAAAAATAATAATAATAAAAACACAAAATTTGCTTAGCTACAAACTTGCTATGTAATAAATAAAATACTAAAACAACATAAAAAGAACAAAAAATATATTTTGGAAAGAAAACAAAAATCAACCGCGAATAGTTTTGAAAACGCGATATTTTGAACAGCGTTTGGGTCTTTGACGTTTAATTTGAAACATTGTGAATCAAGCTGTATGTTATTCAGTACCCTAATTGCGTAATACAACACAATCACAATGTTTCGATTTGAAACAGATTGCTAATCCATTGCTTCATAAGTTGGAAAAAAAAAATAACGCAATGAATGTCGTTGAACTGTCAAAATGAAACAAATTAGGCATAATTGCTTACGAAAATAAGTTACGCAATTAGGGTACTGGTATCTGGAAACAAAATCGCAGATATAGACGGATTAAAAAAAAATTGCCTGCTATCTTTTACAAAGTTGCAGAAATGTCTGAAAACGTGACTACGATCAATGACATATCTGATAAATAATTGGTGGTATTGACCCGCAATATCAACTATAGCGCTAATCACCCGACTTATAACCACTACACGTCACTATAAATTTTATTTTGTTTTCAGGCATTAGAGATAATGCTTAAAAACTAAAACGCACATAGACATTGTTTTATGTTTGATATTTTCTGGGTCTAAATACATTACCTACCTTCTGTTTGTAATATTTCAATAGACGTAAATATTTCTTATAAGATATTCAGCATATCTCTCTTTTATTTCTAGGATATCTCATGATATTGTTAAAGCAAAAGATTATAACGCCTGTAATGCAACGTTCATAGTCGAGCATTACATCCGTGAGGGAGGAGAACCGAGCATTACAGTGCGCAACCTGTAATGATACAATTCGAGCATAACATCAGTGAGGGAGGAGAACCGAGCATTACAGTGCGCAACCTGTAATGATACAATTCGAGCATAACATCAGTGAGGGAGGGGAACCGAGCATTACAGTGCGCAATGTCTGTAATATTTTATCTGAAATGTTACACTACAGGCGAATGCTCGTCAATCAGGGAAGCAGTATGTAACGTTATGCTCAAAATCGAATCTGTAACGTTACATTACAGGCGAATGCTCCCGATGAGGTAGCTCCTTTAAACAAAACTCAAGATGCGCATGGCGAATCTGCACCCCTGCTACGTCGTAGCTGCTTGTTACGGCGGCGTAGCGTGTTTTATCTCCGTTGCCAAAATATATTCAAACACATCAGGAAGTAAATCCACAAAATCTGGTATTTAACGCATCTTTGATCTTAATTGACGATGACTGACTTTTAATGATTTTATACTGAAGACGAAGCGTGTATATTAGAGCACTTATGTTAAATTACAGCACTTTTTAAAATATTTTAATATACCTAGGCTTATTTTGGATTATGTTTTTATTACATTGTGAAATTAATTTGTAAAGTTATGTCTAACGCGGATGAGAATCACGCAAAATCTATCAAGCGTATTTTTCTAAAATCTTCAACATTATAAAGATAATTTAATTACTGATCTTTTAGTATACGCATTTTATTAAAATACCTTTTGTTTTATGTATAATGAATTAATAATGCGTCTAATTTGGGATAGCGCTCCTTGATGGGCGATTCCTATTACTGGCTGGACGTACGACGCGTTGCATGAGCTCAGTACAGAACACGCAAGCTAACCACTCAAGGTCACTGTCATATATCTGCGTCTTAAATCAATCAAAAAGAAATTCTACTTTTCTATATCACAAATTCAAAAAGTCGACCATTTCAAAATACGAGGTTTCAGAAGAGTTTTGGTTCAAAGTTTTCTCATGAAACAATTACTACGATAAAGAGATAAATAGATAGGTATATTTAACAGCACAGGCCCTTGTTTAGTACAAGATAGTTCGATAGATACGTTGTACTTACAACAAGTACCTACGTATCTATCGAACTATTGGACCTACCAAGGTCGTATCAAAACGATTTATTAAATTCGAGATTAAAACGTATGATTTGATTTTTAATTGAATTGCTTGAGCATTACCCTTTAGTTTAACTCACCTTCGACATCTGCGTACAAGCATATTAGGAATTTCTTAGTAACAGCCCGGAGTTTCGACGCAGTTTGGAAGTTGGCGGTGTGATACCCCCCGTGCCTCGGAAAGCACGTTAAGCCGTTGGCCCTGCCCCTGACCTCTCTCCGGTCGTGTCAGATTGCCGTCCCACCGGACTAGGAGAGTGAGGGAAGAGAGTGCACCTGTGTCTGCACACACAATTGTGCACTATCATATCTCCCACGCCGAAGGCTAGTCTCCGTTGAGATTGGCCGCCATGGCTGAAATACAGTCTGGAGGACTATGTTATAAGCATATTTAAATAAATGTATTGCAATTTTTTATCATATTGCACCAGTTCAGGATGTCCCGTGAATTAGAATGTTAATGATTAGCGAATTAAGAAGCTAAAATATTGTTTGATACCAACTTTTTCACTTTTGTGGTGATTAATCTAACTGTCTATTACCTAAAATTACCCAAACTTTTCCTCGTTTTTTATTTAAAAAAAGCAATTTAGCATGTAAATAACGCCCGCTAATATACGATAATAACAATAGTTAATTATGACGCGTGTTTCGACACAAGCATTGCGGTCAAGCAGCTAATAGGTCCACTGCTTATCATTCTCTACATGGATGTACATTACACATACATACTTGCTTTATATTATTTTATTCGACTGTGTATGTGTCACACAGGTTCCTCGCAACCAGAGACTGATAGCCAGAAATAATATATTTTTGAATGTTATAAACACCGCAAGAGTTAATGTTTGAATTGAGAAAAATAATAATATCATCATTCTAAAATTCAAATTCAAAAGTCAAACTAGTCTGAGAATCAACACTTTTTGAATGTCAAAATTACATAAGACAGTCCCCCAAAAACGCCCACCCTTCACCACTTCCTAGTGCTTTAGCTGGGAAGAAGAAGTGGCGCAACTAACTCCCCAGCAGCACAGCTGTCTGTTCAGTTAGAAAAACTTGATTACATATAATAGTACTTATGCAAAGTAATTTACATTACGCAACACAAAACATTAAATTAAATTATTTGCTTTAAGTCAGCCATAAACTAAAAAAATACATCGAAATCTATACTCAAGTGAAAATAAAAACTAAACAGAACTTAATACGCAAGCCAACAAGCTTAATATGAAAGCCTCCAGGCATAAAGGGCGTGACAGTTTACATATAGCTATTAAAGCTGTAACTCGAAGTCACAAATGATAAACTAGAACCATCGAAGTAAAAATAAATAAACAGTTAATTACTAATAACCATAACAAAACCATGATCAGCAAGACGACCAGTCACCACAAGCAGCACCCGTTCACGAGCATAACACAAAGATCAGCCATTACCTCCTTGCCATATTTGAGGAAAGGAGGCAACCCGACCCGCGACGCTACTGCAAGCAGTGACATCTAAAGGAGCACGACGAGAATCGAGAAAGCAGTCGAAACTTACTTCATGAAAAGTCGTTTAAATATTTTTCTGTTTTTGAATGAGCTTTATGAGGCGTGCACTTTTGGAGTTTCCAAATATTTTTTTAATGCAATGGCATGGACACTAGGGCTGCGTCAAATGGCCTTCTTTTGTGGCGCGCACTACGTATAAATGTAAGAAAAAATATTTACATGAACGTAGTAGCAACAATACTTCTTGCTCCAATCACACATATCTAATTTGATATATAAGGCTGCCGCAAACAGGCGCAACACGACACTGGTAGAACAATTTCCGTGAAGTTGTCACAGAAATCGTTCCATCATAGTCGCGTCACGCCTGTCTGTTGAGGCTTTAAAGGGCCTGTACAACTTCCGTGTAACAATTTTTTTGTGAGACCTACCATAACAATGACTTCTAAAACTTTATTTACATAAAACTAGCAATTGCTCACGACTTCGTCCATGTGTTTTAACATAAAACATGTCCTATGGCATTGCAATAGCGTAGCTTACTATCAGTGACATAATTTTTGTAATAGGATTAGTACTATTACTATTTGTACTTCCAGAGATTAACTCTTACAGACATTTAAACAAACAATTTTACCTCTTTATAATATTAGGTCACTAACGAAAAACAAAAACATACTAAGAACTTTAATTATAGAGTTTTACAAAAACATGATTAGTGTAAACAAGTAGCTAATGAGGTAATTACCTAGGTGACCGGAAGTCATTTAGTTTGCCTCAAGATAATATTTATCTAAAAGGATAATTAAAAAATTGTTATACTTACCTAAAATGCACCAAAAGTTCGGATTAATTAATATAATAATTAAGTCACTCTATTATTTAACTTTAATCTATTTTTCCTTTCAGAACTTAATATTACCCTATTCTAGCACTGGTGGGTCGCGAGCGAATATTAGGTGGGTCTTGAAAAATTTATTTCAGGCTATGATTAATATTATACTAAATTCCGTAATAAATTGGACGTATCCAACTTACGGCGATTAAAATTAACTAAAATTTAAATTGATGCTAAAGCTATAATGACAAAAAATAGGAAACAAATACATCCCTTTCATTGAAACAGCACTCCTTTGTATTTAATTAAGTATTAAAATTTTCGATTATAACTGAAAGTTTTTTCGTATATTAACATTCATCTCAACTAATATTATAAAGAGAAAAGATTTAGTTTTTTGTTTGTTTTGTTTGTTTGTAATGAATAAACTCAAAAACTTCTGAACCGATTTTAAAAATTCTTTCACCAGTAGAATGCTATAATAACACTGAGTAATATAGGCTATGATTTACAAAGATATCACGCGGGCGAAGCCGCTGGCGGAAGCTAGTTTTTTTTTATGTTTTAGGAGCGTTTATCCTAAAAGTTGGCAACGTCGCAAATAGCTGTCAAATATTTACCCGTTTTGATTAATTTGGGAATATTACTGTATGGAAATATGAAATAAGGCTAACTAGTGAACTAGAATATTGATTATGAAATGCAATAATTAATATCCTAACACCAAATATTTAGTTTTAAATCTAAAATAAAGATCAGGAAAAATGACTTTCAAATGACTTTTCTACACCTAAAACGATTACAACATCAAATTCAGTGTTATAATTGCAATTCATTATTAATATTCTAATTCACTAGTTAACCACATTTCATATTTCCATACAGTAATATTGCCAAATTAATTAAAATAGCTAAATATTTGACATCTATTTGCGACATTACCAACTTTCAGAACAAACACTCTTAATGAGTATGTTTTAGTTTAATTTGTGATTTCCTTTGCGATTCTCACTAAATACTTTTCTTTCTTTCGCTCTATATAATTATACCCCTTTTTTTCTCCATGACAGCCGAGAGATGAGTCCCGAATTTTGAAGTTTTTTACAGGTGGGTCGCGGTCCAATCAACTTTGGGAGCGCTCTATTCGGTCCTATGCTAGTTAACTAACATGCGTATCTTAAACACTAACAAACTCTTCACAATCGACGACTCGAGTACTTAGATAACGCAAACAAAGACTCGGGAAACTATCACAGAGTACACAACAATATTACGGTAGAAACGTTTACATAACACCAAACAATGCATTATCTCATGCTGTTGTAATACTGACATAATTCCGTACAAAAACACAACGCTTAGTTACTCTGTCGCTACTGAGAACGGGCCACAAAGAGACACGTGTTACTGCTCCAAAGGTCACTTGTTCCTTTAAATATATATTATTATTGTTAACAGTATCGTTTACTCGTATTTATTACAGTACTTTATTATTACTAAGTTGGAGTTACTAATAGCGACGAAACACATTTTTAATCGCCTTCAAAAAGGAGGAGGTTCTCAATTCGACTGCATGTTTTTTTTTTATGTTGGTTACGCGATTACTCCGCCAATTATGAATTAATTTTGATGTTTATTTTTTGTTTGGTACGTCATCCTAAAAAAGGGGTATAATTATGAACTTGAAGTATGAATTTTGGAGGTGGTCCCGTATAAATTTTATTAACTTTGCTTGGGTACTTTTTGAGTTAGCTTCAATAATAAATATTTTTCCCATTTAGTCTATATGGACGATGTAACGAGTTATAATAAGTTCCTGTCACTGTTATTTACACAGGTAGTGGTATTCGAATATGTGTGGGGTAGGTACCACAACTAAAAAGTGAAAAATAAAAACTTACAAAAAAAAACAACCGACTTCCAAAAAAACACTAGGCAACAAATGAAAATTCAAAACCAAAGGACACCGACTTCCGAAATCAAAGTTATTTTTGACTTTGTAGTGTTTTTAAGCTTTCATTTGCCTTGTGAAGCAAAATTATATAGTTTTATAAAAAAATGAATTATTGTTGTATCATATTCATGAATAAAAAAAACAATGGCACTCCGGGAGTGCTGACAAAAGTGAAAACTTGAATAAAAATCGGCACCGCGGTAATCAACGCGTTGATGACTTTTTAATGGTCAAAAGCTGGTGTCATCACGGTGTTGCGAAATCAAT
Organism: Omphaloscelis lunosa; assembly: GCA_916610215.1. Classification (NCBI taxonomy): domain Eukaryota; kingdom Metazoa; phylum Arthropoda; class Insecta; order Lepidoptera; family Noctuidae; genus Omphaloscelis; species Omphaloscelis lunosa. The sequence goes on from OU744247.1 coordinate 9,866,126, forward strand.
GGTTTAGTCCCATCTCAAAAATAACCAACGCGCCTAAAGAAGGTTTCACATAAAAAAATAAATTGTTAGTAGGATTTGACTTCGATACCTGTTTCTTAAGAGTTCCTAACTTTAAAGAAACAGGTATCAAAATCATTCGGTTTTACCCAATGTATGGTGTCCTTAGCATTAACAAATTTTTATGCGCAAATTGGCTTCCCGTCTTTGGTCACTTTGACAGTTTTATATTTTAATGGTAGGTACTATCGAAGAAACACATATCTGTACACTGTAAGGACTATTCTTGCTTGCAGCGCTCGGCCGCTATTGTATCGCTTACTTACAAAAAAAGGGTCGTGTGCACGGGATTTTGTTTCCAAAATGCTTAGATATGCGTTACCCCGATGGTACCTAAATCTTGAAGCAAGTTGACTTGCTAAGTGTTTCCATTGTGCAAGACGGTCGCGGAAGGTGACTTCCGCAATAAAACTGCTAGTGGACTTTAGGACACTTCGCTAAAGGACTTCAGCATTTACTAAATTGAATTATGATGTTAATAAACTCTCAGACCAAATAAAAAACCAAGATATATATACCGGCTTCACGTCACTGTTGACAGCGGTCAACAGTGACGTGAAGCCGGTTTCGTGAACATGTGTGCACTTAGTGAGCTGTAGTTTCATTATAAATGTGTGCGTGTGAACGTGTATGCACAGAGCGGAAGTGTAATTTTTGGTTTGGCATGCTTCACTGTATTGTTCGCAGAGCTATGTCTTGGTTTTTAGGGGTTCGTACCTCAAAAGGAAAAAAGGAACCCTTATAGGATCACTCCTGTCTGTCTGTCTGTTTTATTTGGTCTGTGGTTAAACTATTCTAGATTTAATTTAAATGCCTACCTCTTTATACGCAAAACGTACGTTTATTTTTAAATAATTTGTCACAGTAGGAAGCTATATTAGTTGTGTTAAAAAAAAACAAAATCTATGTTTTTGTTTTTTTTTTCGTACGTGTTTTAACACAGCCCAAACAGGAATTAAATTTTATCTTATCTTGCTAGTGTGAAAAAGATTTATTCATTCATTTCATAATTGCTTTTATACCAAACACCAAAATCATATCATCCCTAGAAAAAAGATATATGAAATACATCAAAATGACATTAGATTCGATGATGAATTAGATAAACATTCTACCTACTACAATAGTACATACTAATTCCATGCATAAACCACAGTTTTAACTGGCCATAAAAAGTGTTTAATGGCATTTTATTAATTATTCTGACCTCTCAGAATAATTAATAAAATGCCATTAAACACTTTTTTTATATTTCGTTTGAAGTGAAAACTTCTTTAGGCGGGTTGGGCATTTTTGAGATAGGACTAAACCATTGATTTCACGACACCATGACGACACTTCATTTTTGTAAACGCGATTATGCTCTTTATTTAGATAAGGTTACGGACCAATGTTCTATACAAGTATTTTTCTTGCACCAAGGAGATCTTGTTCAAGTTTCCACTTCTGTCGGCACTTCCGGAGTGCCACCAATTTTATATTTTTATTTTGTGACTTCTGTTGCTTTTGCTCTTCTTTTTGTACAAACAAGACAGTATTGTAAATAGGTACTAAACTTTTTGGTGATTATTTAAATATAACAGTTTTAGTACTGGCCGCTGGCAATAAAATGAATTATTTACTATTACAGTACCTATTGTTTTGTTTTCCTTGTTTATGAATATGTAGGTTTTTATTTATAAAACGCAATTCATTTGTTGTTATCTTAAACGTAGAAAGCAAAATGTATCTGCTAAAATATTAAAATTTTGAATGCTCACAAACGATTTCTCGAATCTCGTTCAAATTTTACTTGTGTTGTGGCTTGCAAGAGTTCAGATAACTTTTTCATTCATCATTTTTTTTTAAATGTTTCCATCCAACTGTGTTAAGAATTAAATAATTATTTTATTCTTATCCTGCAGTCTTGCTACGTCTTAACTTTTTTAATGCGCACAAATCTTTGCTGTCTGCCCACTTCTGCTATAAACGTGTGCAATCGTGACGCATAATGTATATAATCTACATCGCCGTAGGAAGTACGTTACAATGTATTCATTCACCAACTTAAAAGAGCACGTTCCAAACATTACACATAATAGTTATCTAACTAACGCGCATTTTCGTTCAGCTGCGTTCTAAAGACAGCCAAATTACATAAACATTGTCTTAAATTTTATAACTCGTTATCATAAGTGAGTTATGATGATGTTTCCTCACATGTAGACTGAGTGGCAGGGACCGCAGGGAATTTGTAGCGTAACCATGAATTCAGCACATGATTCTAGACCCCTTAGCGTAGAATATTTTTCGGCTTTAATTTTAATAAACCTTCGACATTAAAAATTACCAAGATGACTGCTAATCAAAGTCGAATCGGGGTCAATGCACCATCTCAACCAGTTGTCAATAACTACTCTATGAGGAGTTCAAAATAAACCAGTTTAGTAGCACCTTCCAAATAAAGAAGTAGTCAGAGATAGAATTAAGTAGCCCATGTTTATTTATTAATTATCACTGGTACTGTAAGGCGTACAGTTCCATTGAGGAAAGAGATTTTTTTGGTCTCCGTATGTTTGTACTTAAATATTTAAAATAAATTGATCGTTATCATTTACAGACATTAATTTTGATATTAACTTAAAAGAAAATTTTACATGGCCGCTTTCAGTCAGTGTCAAGTGTTTCCACTGAAACGAAGCACCGAAAACTAGTTATTTAGACATTACTAGTCGAATTTTTTGTTCAAAATCTACCAACCCATTTAACATTATTTCTGTAAATTGATTAACAAAATACACTTTTACACGTCAAAATTAAATAACAAACTAACTACTGAGAAGAAAATTTACGATCTACATACAGCTGTCTGTCAATGACTTGTTAGAGTTACTGCTGCAAGCGTTAAAGCCCCCCTTGTGTGACATACATTGGCACGTGTCCCACAAATGTTCATATAGGTACCGTCGCGGAAACCCATAACTAAGCTTTGAAAACAAAATCCCGTGCACACGATGACCACATCTGTTACTGCCCCGGTTCTATAGCGGCCAAGTGCTGCAAGCAAGAATAATCGTTTCTGTGGTTAGTTCTGGTTTTCCGCGATGGTACCTAAAGTTAATATACCAATGTTGAAACACTATAAAAGCCCATGATTTAATGTAACGATGCATGTTAAAGGGCATGTAACAGACCATTTTTGACGGGAACTAATTAATTATTCTTTTATTTCATATATTCATTAATGTGGTGGCCCAAGGCATTTTCAATTAGGTGAGTGTACCTGCCAACTTACTCGTACCTCGTATTTTTTATGTTGTCTACTGACTTCTAAAGCACAGTAAAATTTTTGTTATTTAATAACTTAAATTGGATTAATTAGTTTTATAATTAATCAGACGTACGTAAATGCTGAAGGCCCTTTAATGTGTAGATCAATTCATAATTTAAATAAATACTATGACATACAGTTATAAATCAAATCACATATCACAGTATAATGTTGTCGTGATTGATAATTCGTCTATCTGACGCACTTGAGCTTTTTGCTATACTCATTGACCTCCTACATAAGTACGTTTCTTAATAAATACTATATTTTTAACCTCATAAATACAGAAAGCTGATTTACAAATACGATCTACATACGTTTAGCATTGGACAATCAAAGGGTTACAGAAGTTACAGCAAGATAGTGGCATAGCATTCCATAGTAATTGAATTAGCTTACTAATTAAGACAGCAGATGGTAGACAGCTATAAAAAGAATTAGAAGATGATATGAATAGGTAGGTACTAGAACAAATGATTAATTTATTCATCTTATTCAGCAATTTATCATAATAACAGTGACATGCATGGTGACGCTAAAGGTTAATCTTGTAATGTTGGGAAAAGTATACAGTGTAACTAGCCTAACTGAATTCATTCTTAGACTTATTTTTACTCCACTCCGTCAATCACAGGTCAATTTGGCCTTTAAATGTACCCCAACATTATTTATTATTATTCGGGTTGAGTTCACTCGGACCGAGCTGTCACTGACCCGTGTAAACGTCCACGTGGTTTTATGTTTATATAATTAAGTTCCAGTGATTTTAACCAATTTATTTTGTTTTACAATTTGCTTGGAAACAGTTATGTAGAATTTACCATATTTTTCGATTATATCGTCGCTTTTCTTACGAAGAGACCTAACTGACATCGAGTATATTGTTCAGGACAAGCTTTTTTCGGTGTCGCGCTCAACACTAAAGCAAATAAAGCTCTGCAGCTTGGTCAAATAAAGCAATATTAAAATAAAATAAATACTGTTAGGGACCTAAATAAGGACTGAACTCATATGTCGTTGTTGGTAAACGTATGGAGTGCGTGCGCGTGCCGTCGTCAGAGATCGGTAGCGAAGTGGTCCGATGGCTCGCGTCCCGAATACTGTTATAATGTGTAATTCAAGGCCGTTTTGGAAATGTAGATTTTTAAATTTAAACGTTCGTTTTTATTTAAATTAAAATGTGTAAAACAGATACGACACTATGTAAGAATATTGTATTTCTAACGAATGGTTCTTTTCGTAAAGAGAATAGTCTCAGATTAGACGACAACTTTTTGAAGACAAGAACAAAGTTCAAGAGCTGTAACATGGCATGGTTGTTTATGTCGTGCAAGTTCGGTTCGTATCGGGACAAGTTGGGCTGGCGTAAAAATGTGTCCAGCTTTAAGTCAGTGTCATCACTCATCACTCTGCTTTGGGAACATGTACATCGCTATGGAAATTTCTGATGATCACTTTTTGCTTTGGCCTTCATGCCCGTATAGCAGTATAACAATCTGCCGTGGTCATGTCATACATGGCAAAATTGTACACGGATAATCGCCTCTTAGAGAAAACTGCACTTTTGTTAGTGATCGGTAAATTGATGACTTGCAGCAAGTCAAGCGTAGCACATTTTATGGTTCCAGGGGTATTCTTCGATTATTTTTTGCATATACGTCACTTAGTAAGATTTATTTATTGCAAATGAGCATATACGCCTTTGTGATAACTAGTAAACGGTAGAAGATATCAATACTTCAATTAGACAGATCGAAAGAGCTTTAAAAGTACATTTTCATGATATTTTTAGTGCAGTTACGTCAAAAATGTCAGTTACGTCACTTCGTAAGAAAAGCGACGATATATTAATTTCCTGTACCTGCCTGTATTTGCCTCACCTGTTATGACTGTTAACAGTCAAGGCAGTGTCGCGTATTTCCAATCTATGCAAAGCCAGTACGCAGCCATAGCAAACTGCTCGCGTATACATTGTAATGTTATTTTTTAATCTGTGATTACAATGTAAACACGAATGTTGCATACTGCTCCTGTATAGTTTGTAAAGCAGACGCTCGCGTCCTGGTTCTAAACTATACTACATCACTTACACCTGACAAGAGTTTTAAAGATATAGTTTAATAAAAAAATTAACAAAAAACTGAACTTGGTGAAATGGGTTAGGTTAGAACTGTGACCAACCGCTACTTCCAAGTTGCTCGCAACGAGGCAGGCTATTTAGTGTTAGCGCAAGGTGCATTACGTCGCAAACATGTTGGATACCAGTTCACAATTTGTCGCAATCTATACACGATTAGTCCGTATGTATATTATGGAATAAGGTAGTTAATTAGTAGGTCACTACGAAGTATTTGCGTATTACTTGGAAGACCTTAGTAAAAAAAGTGATTTCCAATCCATATGCAATTAGTTTCATACCCTTACGCTTCGCTATGCAAGGCCAGAAAGCCTTGTATAGAATGGCAAGACGCAGCAGCGTCTTTGTTCAAGAAAAAAATACATTCCATTATGAATCCTAATTACTTTTATGAAGGTTGGGGGGGGGAAGCATGCATCACATCCACGCAAATCGGCTATCGCTCAGCATTATGCTACGCAGCTACGACCCTATGCAAGACAGAGCCCCAGCGCTGGTTTTCAGCGACAGCCGGCGCCGACGTAATGACGTCGACCGGTGCAGCAAACAAATATTTAGACGGTGTACCAGTACAGCGTACTTAAAGAAAAATAATTTATTAAAATTAAAACGTGATTCAATATATTTTAAATAAAATATATTTAATACATATTAATATATTAAGTGAGTTCATAACGCTTTCACGAATGGCTGAAGGGATTGGGATGAAATTTGGCACATGGGTAGACCATGACTTGGGTTAGGACATAGGATACTTTTTATACCGTTATTCTCATGGGATCGAGACTTATACGGGTGAAACCGCGGGGCGAAGCTAGTTCTTATTTAAAAAAAATATTGCTGCCATCTTAATCTCATAAAATCCATTTGTTACGGCATTACGAACATCTTAGTTTTCATGTAGGTACCTACTTAAAATGAAAATATTATAGGTTAAGTTTATTTTACGACGGGCTTTAAACGAAACTTCCTGTACCAAATACAGAAAGACTTTACACACGATAGGAACTCATTGTTTACTAATTGTACCGACCCCATTTATAGAAAAACGGTTACGCTAACAAAACGAATGACTGTATTTAGTTCATTACCACTTTTGATAACAATTCAACACTGACTGGTATTTGATATGTGCTTTTCGACTTTAAAATTTATACCGCAAGATTGAAAATTAAACAAATCAGAATATTTTGATAAAAATATTGGACAATGAATTTATTCAAATACTAAGCTTAATGTGCAATGTGTGCGTGTGTGTGTGTGTTATGTCTGTAATGTGGAAGGAGCTCGTGGCTAAGTAATAAACAGCCGCACGGGTCGATCCAACAGGTTAAGCTACGATTGCCAGGGTTGGTCCGTGAATGGGTGACCATCTCTACATACTGAGACTCCTCCGTGCTTCGGAAAGCACGTTAAGCCGTTGGTCCCGGCTGTCATTCATGGATCTTTGACAGTCGTTACGGGTCGTCAGAAGCCTGAAAGTCTGACAACCAGTCTTACCAAGGTGTATCGTGTTACCCAGTTACTGGGTTGTGGAGTTCAGATAGGCAGTCGCTCCATGTAAAATACTGGTATTCAGCTGCTTTCGGGTAGACTGGAAGCCGACCCCAACAAAGTTGGGAAAAGGCTCGGCAGATTAATTAACTAACCTAACTGTGCGGTGTTGAAACTGTCTAAGTACCCTTTGTCTTAAAATAGAAAAAATATTCTTATCTTACAAATAGCCGAAGCATACAAAATCCATGGATAGACTGAGGTCTATCCATGGATTTTGTATGCTTCGGCTATTTGTCTGAGGAGCTATTTGTATGGTCTGAGGACCATAATAAAAAACCAAGACATAGCGCTGTCAACAGTGACGTGAAGCCGGTTTTGTAAACATGTGTGCACTTAGTGAGGTGTAGTTTGTTTGTTAATGGTTGTAAATGTGTGCGTGTGTACGTGTATGCACAGAGCGGAGGTGTACTTTTGGCATGCTTCACTGTATGGTTCGCAGCATAAAGTAAGTACCTAACGTTTATTAATTTTATATTAAACTATAGGAAAAATTACAAAAGTTAACGACAGTTATCATAATACCTCGCAAAAACCTAATGCGCCATATTTTTACCGTCATAATTATTATGCCTATGTTACATTTTAAAATAAACTTTAGTTCACACAAATGTTCCATGATTCCATCAATAATCCACTGAGTTAATTAAATAACTTGATCTCGTAGTAGGCGTGTTGTGTTAGAAACTTTTAAACACACTCACGGTCGAAAACCGGTTATAGTAATCACAGTTAAAATTATGTTAGTGACCACACTATAACATAATTACCTATCAGTTCTTATATATAAGTTTACTCTAACTGTTCCATTTTTTCATTAGGTACTTAACTTATTTATCATTCTTCAAATAACCTTCTGTATATTTAAAAAATGAAAATAATTAACATTAACACAACATGCACACACACACACACACTCTCACACACACACACACACACACACACACACACACACACACACACGCACACACACACACACACACATGAACATTGAATAGAATAAAAAAATATTCTTAATCCATATGTTTAATGTTATTCTAAACATTTCACGACAAACTCAGAACAGAAATAAGCAAAGTTTATTACTTCTCTGTACTAATCAATACGTCACGCGTGATTTTGCAATCGTAAATATTATTCGTTTTATTAATGATATTAATCGACGGATAGTAATTACAAGGTTACCGGGACCAAACTACTGGCCCAGTAATAATTGTTTACTATTAAGTATTTTGTTACTCAAGTGAATTCAAAATAACTCTCATTCAATATAAACAAATGGCGTCAATAGTAGTAAAAATAACCGTCACTCCGCGTGCGTCAGTAGATTAGGTTATTGTGATAGTATTCAAAGCCATCAAGATAGCCCAATTAATAAGATAAATACCGAGCCACCCTGCATATTTCTGTTTAAATCAAGTTAATTTATTTTTAGGATTCCGTAAAGCAAAATGAAAAACGGAACCCTTATGGGATCACCGTTATGTCTGTCTGTCCGTCTATCACATTCAATTTTCTCCGAATCTATTGGATCAATTTAGTTGAAATTTGGTACACATATGAATTTCTCTGGACCAAACACGGACGTGTAACGTAAATAAATTAATTTTGAATATAAATGGGGGTTCACTTTTCAGGGGTTAATTGGAAAATTTTAAAAATACATATCAAATGAAAGGGCTTGTTGTGAGTATCTCAAATATTTTTATAAAATTTTATTTTAGTATAAAAACTTTTAAAGATATTTAAGAAAATAGATGAAAATTGATTATATCCGAAACTACTGAGCCAAACATATTGAAAAAAAAAAAAAACAGAGAATGGTTCTTTACTCATAAATTATAGGAAAACCTATAACAAGTCTAATAATATGGTAAATCTCTCAATATTTTACATACAAACTTACATTTGCCATTGGAATGTATGAGAGAACATATTTTTCAACTACAATGTTAAGTTTGTTCTTGGGATAAATTCATCACAACTACGGTACCCTTCATTGTGCGTGTTCCGACACGCACTTGGCCGGTTTTTAAATAATGGTAGTACAAAGAAAAGAAAAATGTGGTTTTGAAGCCAGGCACTTCTCCGTTCTCCACTCTTCACACACAATTTGCCTAACTGAACCACGAACACGTACTTACACCCGATTTCCGATTTGAAAATTTGACGCGTAGAGTACTTGACAGACTCCACTGTGGCATTACTTAAAGTGACATTTACGTACATTATGTATTTACATTTAATTCCTATCCATTTGCATTGGAGATTACAGAAGGAGAATAAAACAGTGTAGATGACAAAGGTAGATTACGCAGGAAAACAGAAATGCAGAAAATCAGAATAAATTATAGAATCGTTTATCATTTTATTTGTAAACAATGAGGAGTAGCGTGAACTTTAGTCGACAATGCACTCTGTTAGTTACATCTAAACTATGAGTAATAATGACCATGAATAATGTACCTATCTATCTACCTATGTAGGTACCTAAAGCTTCAGGGACGTATCGATTTGTTTATTCAAGTAAATTTGAATTTATTTCGTTCTAGCAAAGCAAAAAGCTGCATTTTCTTTAAATAACGCAGATTCTTCAATGCTTTCCATATTCACAGAGTCTAACTAGTGTTAATACTGCAATTTCAATGACAAAATTCCTTATCGATATTGTATTATGCTCTGGTTTTATTGGTCTGAGTGCTCCGGATGTTCTAATTTAAATTTTATTTCATATAAAGGTTTGTGCAGACCAGCGCGATATTGCGGGCGCTACAGCCAACGCGATCCTTGTTATATTTAGTAACCTGTTCTGCTTACGTATTCCCAAAGAGCCATAAAAACCCTGTAAGAAACTGACACGTGTTTCACCTCTTAACGAGGCATCCTCAGGATGACGATTGACTTGTCGTGAACCCGAACACAGCGTGTTGCCACACCGAGCGCTGCTCGTAGACTGCGACTAAGGCTGGTGATTGGCCGGGTTGGTGGATAAAAATCAGTTTAAAATAAACACAAACCCCACATCAGTTAAAGAATCTCATACTATATTGCCGATATAAATTGACAGTTCTGAACTTCGCGCAGAAGGCTGCGAAATAACATTTTTTAGGAACCAAATGATGACATTAGGCGAGTGTGAGTGAGTGAACATGCGCAAAAGTTCGTAGTGCCTATATTCAGACCCGCCAAGCTATATCGGCCGTATTGTACTTGCAGTTGAAATTCACAAAATTGACATAACTAAGGTACTTAATTATTACTGTAGTAAACGCTTTCAATGTTTATTATGGAACCAACTTCGGTGTCCGAAGTGGAATTGGCCATACTTACTTCAATAATTATCGAAAGTAAATATTCTTCTTATATGTCGTGTCGCTGGCACGACAGTATTTCAAATCTTCTCTTCTATCGCCACGTCTACACTGCATGTTTTGGGATACAGGGCAGGATAAAATGTGAAGCATAGTCATACATACACACAATAAATAGTAATACATTTATTGAATCGTGACAGAAGAACATTTTAAAAAACCTCAGAAAACTCTGGTAATTATAATACAATTAAAATGGTGTTAAATCAAAAATACCGAATCGTCGCGGTTGTAATCGGCCATTCTCTTATCACTACTTGGTAACAATGTTTAATTACCATTTATAATCGCGTTCATCACTAATTATGTAGATGTACGTTATCTACTTGTATACGTCAGAAGTTCAGAACAGTCCTCACAATGACTAGGTATTGTTAATCTCTTCTTTGTCTGAGGTGTTCCAAGAATCTTTTGTTATAAGGGTCAGTATCGTCGTATTATAATATCAGCAGACGTATCACGATTCCGACATGTTACAAGTAATAAAAATACAAATATAGTCATACAAACTTATACACGATCATTAACATTACTTAAAATCACGCCTATTTTTAACAAAGCCTTAGGTGTATCTATAGTAACCCCATTTCGGAAGTTACGTTTAAGTCCCATGTAATAGGGGCGAGCCTATTGCCATCAACCGGGTACAAATCCAGACTCCGGGCTGCCGAGAACTGAGAAATTCCTGATGGAAAGACCCAATAATACTGCCTGACCCGGGAATCGAACCCAGGACCTCCTACTTATATGCTCACTCAGCAGTAGCGCTAGCGACCACCAGACCAGCGAAGCAGTCATACGGTTATTAGTTTCTTCTCTATCACTCAATTTTATGTGTGAAAACATTACAAAAACTAGTTTTCAATATGTTTGTTGTCAACTATAGGTATACCCTCCCCCCTTATTTCCTTATTTCTGCTGTCTAGTCAGAAATTACAGCTATCAATCAGACTAATAAAAATAAATAATATATTCGGCAATTTCTCATAAAATGCTGATATAATTATACATATTTTTGTTTCCAAACCAAAAAAGTAAACATGAATAATAAAATAAATAAACAAAAGTAAGTACACAGACGTGTAGGAAATCATCAGTCATCTTAATGCTTACGTCAACGCCACATTACCGTGTCGTGTAATGTCGTGACGCGAGATACACCAATTAAACGACAAATATTTACATTCCTTAAAAAATCGACTTAACCTACTGACTGTACGTCTGTACCTGGTGCACGCGATACATCGCTACGTATTTTAGCGTTGCCAAACGGGAGTGTTGCCAGACGGGAGTAACCCATCTGTTCAAGACTATGTCAAATCACATCGAGTTTTTAATAGCATAAAGCCTTTTCGCACTGCATCCGATCCGAATCCGAATTCAATCCGAATTGGGAATGTTCTTAATTTGGACGGACAAAGATCGGGTCTAGTGCACAACCCCTCATAAAAATAGGACTAGGTATGTCTACTTCGGACCGACATTTCTCGGATTCGGATCAGACGTAGTACGAAACCGCTATAACACTGCGTCAGAAGGACACGTCACGACACGACACAACACAGTAATATAAATCCGGCATTAAGATAATAAAGGATTTGTTAGATTAAAAATATTACTAGGTCTGCTCCACATAATTTATGGTATGCTTAAGTTCGAGATTTATTTTAATTCATCAAGAAGTTATGCGAGATTTCTTTTTAATGGCCTAAGGGCCCTGAGGCTTCGATCAACAATACCATATTTCTTATACAAATACCTGTGTATTTGTTGTATGTACCTACGACGTTCAGTTGCACCTTTTGTTAATTTTTTTAAAACACTCATAGTTTTTACATACATTATTTTATTTTATTTTAAAGTATATATTTTTCAGTTATGCAGTGACACAAATAAGTACCACATATGATTTTCATAAATATTATTCTTTCTGTGATTGAATTGCATCATTGAATGAATCTTATTATTCTTCGTGGAAGTCATTATTAATACAGGCAAATGTTTAACATTTTTATGTGTTTACCTACTCTAGAACTAAGAAAGCCTTGTTGAGCTTGTTTTTACTTTAATATAAACAACATTGCCTTTGTTTAGTGAAACTCAGTAAATATGTAGGTAGATACTTTCAGTAGGTACACACGGCTACATATCAAGCTATACATTTCCAGTATAAGCTGACCTTGCATTGTACGAAAATCCTATACAATGCGAGAGCAGCATAAACTGGAAATGTATAGCTTGATGTGTAGCCGTGTGTACCTACGCTGAAACACCACATTTAAAATAAAATGAATAAATCCATGTAAAATGTTGCGTTTGTGCCATTAAGTTTATAAAAAAAATGTACTTATTATTAAGACAAAAATAGAAGAATTTCTGGTTTGTTAATTCCATATTTGTAATAGTTCTGCCTGCTATCCTCAAAATAATTATTATTAGACCATTTATCTTCAGCAAAAGTTGTCAATCCACTTCTGCCTTTATTAAAAAACAAAAACTAGTTTTAATATTAACCTGACCACTGTTAATGGAAGGTCAGAAGTATTAATCTAGAGGCACGGTAGTGCCTCCGCCAAGTCGAGCAAAGACAAACAAACAAAGGCACAGCCGTACCATCTTTTTCTTGAAGCCATTCAGGACATTTTCGACCTCCCTGTAACTTTATTGTGAATGTCATTGACTGGCTAACATAACAACTGAAATATCAAATAAATTCGGTTAAGAAGTTAAATAAGATATTTTGACACACTGTTTCGCTTGATTTATCTTTGAATGAAACACTCCAAAAAAACAAGGCTGCATATTATCATACATACGCACAACAACACGCCGCGAATAATGCGCATACTAAATTTGATTGCAGATAAGATAGATCTTTTTTTATATTCACTGAGCGAGTCCGCAAGGGGTAGTATTATCCTGCCGGGGTTGCGAAGAAAACCGAAAGGGAGATCGTGGCCCCCGGCAACAGGGCAACCGAAGGAACACGGGTGGGTTTTAGTCAGTAAGAGACTGACACGCCCTCCCGCTCCGCCCAGAGGTTATTAGAAGATCTCCCACCCAAAAAAAAAAAAAAAAAAATATTATATTATTAATTTATATTATCTGTGGCAAGGATACGGTTACACATGTTATGTTTTTAATTCGTAAACTTACTGTTATGGTAGCGTATTTATGTAATAAATAAATAAATGAAAACAAAACAAGAAAAAGGAAAACATTTTGAGGAAACCTTTTTTTTTGGGTGGGAAATTATCAAATAACTTCTCCCGCTCTAGGCGGAGCAGGAGGGCATGTCAGACTCTTACTGACTAAAACCCACCCGTGTTTCTTCAGTTGCCATATTGCCAGGGGTCACGATCTCCGTTTCGGACTTCTTCGCAACCCCGGCAGGCATCGGCCCTAGCGGACCCCGTCAGTTCTGCTGACATCTTTGAGGCGCGTGTGGAACACAACGCGCCGTTGACCCGGGCCTGGTCCTTATCGGATGGCGAGCTCACCGTCCGCAAGCCCGCGCCTACGGTGGCCGGAAATCGGCCTGCGATTGAGATATACTTCTCGACGGCATATGAAGCCAATTCTGACGCCCATGGGCGGCTTTAAAACTCTGAGACCAGGTTAGCCACACGAAAAAGAAGAATAATACCTACTCCTCTTGAGACTTTTTACAAACATTCAACTCTTATTAATTCACAAGCTATGCTAATGAAGTAATAAAAAAACTTTTAAGTATTAATCAACATAAAGCTTTCCATAATTATTATTTAAATATGAATAATAATTTTTAATCACTACTGGAGACCAGTTTTTATACTTAACTTTGGATAAAAATAAAGAATGTTTAACAACTCTGCACCCTGATTGCGTAAGACACGATCAATCACAATCTGTTTCATTTTGACAGTTCAACAACATTCATTGCGTTATTTACGTTGTTGAGCGGACAAATTTTTCGAACAACAGCAATGGATTAGCAATATCCTTCAAAATTATTCAGATTTTGATTGACCGTGTGTTACGCAATTAGGGTGCTGATCACCGTCAACTTCAATTAAAAAATTAAAAAACAACTTGACACTGATACTGCTTTGTTACTGATCTCATGCTGAGTTCACATACAAAGCAGTGGAAATATTCCTTCAACAGAAGTACATATAAGAAACAAGTTACATTCCACATACATAGGAAACAATGTACGGGACAATTAATAGATACTTCCTCATGCTCCAAATTCTTACATTAAGCGGTGAGTCAAAGCGTAGGAGATGAGAAGCCACCGGTAGTACTTACGTTGTTACCGCATACTAACCTCTCCTTATGGTAATGGGCTTATTGTAAGTAGTTGTCATTTTATTACTGTACCCGGGCGAGCGAGCTCTGCTCTGGTGAAAATAGAGAATGCTCATTTAATAGTATAGGAAAGTTCATACTAATTCCATCATTCCATGATAGTAGGTACTTACTAATTCCATGCTGCCATGATAGTACGTACTTACTAATTCCATGCTGCCATGATAGTACGTACCTACTAATTCCATGCTGCCATGATAGTAGGTACTTACTAATTCCATACTGCCATGTTAGTAGATACTTACTAATTCCATGCTGCCATGATAGTACGTACATACTAATTCCATGCTGCCATGATAGTAGGTACTTACTAATTTCATACTGCCATGTTAGTAGGTACTTACTAATTCCATGCTGCCATGTCATTATTCTAAGGTAGCCATCTTGTTCTAAACTTTAGGTTGCCTAGTTCTGCGATCGATTTTTAAACACATGAATGTAAGAAAATCTTTATTTGGAGTTAAGAATTTAATTGAAACTTAAATTCTATGTTAATATTATAAAGCAAAACCCATATTGCTAGGGGCAACGTCCAAAGCATCGGTAATGGAATGCCGATCGTTATTTAATTGCGTACCTACGCAAAAAATTAATTCGCGATAAGTAGAGATACAGTATTACTTCCTACAGATTTATTTTCTATCTCCAATCATAAGACTAAAATAATTAACATTAATAATCTAGATACTTCTACAATTACATTCCTACACAGATACTATCATTGTACCTAATAAGATTAAATAAATCCTTGCACCTGCTAGATACAACAAACTAAAGTCTAAATCTATAGATAGGTACGCTGCGTATTAAGATAAACGTTGCCAAGTCTGTCGTACGATAAAACTATAGGGGATAGTATCGGTAAACTAATTGTCGTTCCTAACTAAAACGATCACCAGAGTTAACTGTTAAAAATAGGTAGATAGGTAAACAAATCGTAAAGCTAAGCAAATTGACTACCAACTTAAATTGTCAGTATATTAAAGCCAGTCCAGAGAGTCACACAGTTTAATTACCTAGGACATGACGTAGTCTCGGAGGACTTATTTGACGATGCTGATATAGAGAGGGAAGCGGAGGGCATTGGCGATTCGATGCAATATGGTAGGTTTGCGCGTTGTAGTAAGGATGTAAAAGTTTCGCTTTTCAAGGCTTCTGCCATACCTTGTACACTTGCAGCTTGTGGGTGAAATATACTCAGAGAGCCTACAACGTCCTGAGCGTACAGTATAATAATGGATTTAGGATGTTGATGGGGCTTCCGCGCTTCTGCAGCGCTTCGCAGATGTTCGCGGAAGCCCGTATTGACGATTTTCATGCTACCACGAGGAAGAAAACAGCTTTAATAATGGATAGGTTGCGCGGAAGCTCCAACAGCATCCTAAAAACATAATTAGACAAAATGGACAATTCCTTTATAAGATACTGGGTACGGAGGCACGTGCCAACGTGTGTTGGGCCACTTCAGTTTTAGTTGTTTCTTGTTTGTAACATAGTTTTTAAGTCATTGTTACTCACACTATATGGATTCTGTGTACTATAAACACGGCAAATTATTTTAAAAATGTTAGAATTCGATTCTTTTATGCCGACGGTACACCACTTTTTTAAGCGTTTTGACGACTAAGTATCTGGTATTATTATTCGGGTTGCGTTGACTCGGGCCAAGCTGTCACTGACCAAAATTGACGTAGGGTGACCAAATGGCGGACCGCGGTCCGCGGCTTATATTTTTTCTTTTTTTATGAGTAATTTAATTTAGCCCGCGCTTTGTGTTTTCTCGATACGTCAATTAATGGCGTATTTAATGGCAATAACTTGCACCAACTTTACTCAAGGTTTCAGATAGATAGTACCAAGTAAAAAATATAAATGACTAACTTTGTTATTTCTGTTCATTACTTAATATTTGTTTATTAATTAATAAAACATTGATTGCTAGTAATCGTCTACCAAACGGACCGCAACAGTCTTAATATTTTTTTAAACGGACCCCCAATGAAACAAATTGGTGATTCCTGCACTACGTCAATTTGGTACTCGACACAAACCTTAGATTTTTATCAACAATCACTTGACAATCAATTTCCTACTACAGGGACACCTCTGCCCAACCCTTCGGGGAAACAAGGCGTGATGTTATGTTATGTTACGTTATGTTATGTTACGTTATGTTATGTTAACAATCAATTTCCGTGACTGCACGTGTAGGCTTGACGAGGTCGATGGGATACCTACCATTGCCTTCATAATGTCATATGTATTTAGACAAGATTAGATTATCACTCGAAACGTAAACCATGATTCATGGACTGTGTTATTGATTTTTGGTTTTGTGATGGTTTCTGACAATTTACAGTAAAAAATATACACAACGTTTCCTTAACAAAGGGGCCTTAGCACAAGCACGACTGAAAAGTTCTCAACGAAATTAAACGCAAAAACCGCTACGTAGGGTCACAAGGTCACAGTACATTTATACATAATGTTGAACTCATGAAATACAGTACAAATATCACGGCTATGTCCATATTCTTACGTAGTTTTAAGGTGAATGACACGCAGGCAGCTGCTCAAACATGACATTCGAATAGGGATGACGACAAAAAAAATTTTTTTTAACCGTCAGGTACATTATTAAATAATATTGCACACGTATTTTTTCTTCTTTTACGTTATCAACAGATTACGGCGACACATTGAGTTAAAATGCGCCATAACGTCACGAGTATGTAGATTTCATACTTACTTGTGACGTAGCGACCCCCACTCCCCAAGTTTAATACGTTTCATCTAAATATTTTTTTATTAATATGATAAACCAGAAAATACGTGTCTAATATTTTTTTTTAATATCTGATGACGGACTAAATAGAATTTGTTTTTTTTTTTGACCCAGGCATCATCTCTATTGGTCTTCTTCATCTTTTCAAACATGTATTATATTATCATAATAACTCTTACAATATTGCTTAAGGTGGAACTAGTTGATATTTTTTCCATACAAATTTCAGGGGGGTTTTACTCCACTGTTTGACATGGTACATCCAAAGTTAAACATGATATCGTTTTGTTTCATTATTAATTTTGTCTGTGCGGAAACAGAAGAGTAAAATATTAAGCCGTTAAAAAATTAGGAGCCCACAAAGATTTATTTTTCTTGCTAATTTTAACGCAACTTTGGGGGTAAATAAGCAATAAAAGAAGTGTAAAATCTCCAAAACAAGGTCGGCACCGACAAAGCTCAATTGTCGAAGAGTTCAATAAACTTTATTTGTAATTGATTTATGCAGTGGTTTTATCATAAAACCCTATTTTCAAAAAGACTTTTCGTAATTTTTTACGCACTCGTTTTACTAAAATAGTTCGGAACGGTGTTTGTGTGCGTGCAAACTAGACGTTGTGCACGTAGACCAGTGTCTAACTGCTCATCACTGATACTATCTCTGTCGGACACGATGCCAGGTGACACAGCGTGCTTTTCGGCCATGCCCACTAGTGAGTTCGAGCCCGCGACTAGTATCACCTTAAGTATATTCTTCACTAGCATCTCACATACTGAAATCTATAAGGAATTGCTGCAAAATGAACAGACTACCAAAAATGTATTAATCTTTTTCTTTTCGTGTGGTTAGTGACTAACCTGTTGACAGAGTTTTAAAGCCGCCCATGGGGTTCTGACTTGGCTTCACATGCCGTCGAGAAATATCTCTCAGGCATGCCGGTTTCCTCACGATGTTTTCCTTTACCTTCACCTAATAATATTATACAATACGCACATGAATCCAAAAAGTCAGAGGTGCGTGCCTTGGGTTCGAACTCGAGACCTATGACTTGGCAGTCAGACGGTCACACCACTAGGCTATCACTACTTATTACTTGATGAAGAATAGGAATTAGAAACAATATTAAGCAACTTACGTTGTTGTTAAATCACTATAGTTACCTACATAAATCATCATTTGCCTAGCCTTTTCCCAACTATGTCGGGGTCGGCTTCCAGTCTAACCGGATGCAACTGAATACCAGTATTTTACATGGAGTAACTGCTTATCTGACCTCTACAACCCAGTTCCTGGGTAAGACTGGTTGCCAGACTTTTGGGCTTCTGAATAACCGGATCGATTGTGAAAGATCTGTGAATGACAGCCAGGACCAACAGCTTAACGTGCTTTCCGAGCCACGCAGGGGTCTCGGATGGTCACCCATCTATGAACTGATCTCGGCAAGTGCAGCTTACCCTTCGATCGACCCGTGCCGCTATTATAATTGAGCCACGAGTCCCTCTCGAGTATTATAATTACATAAATGAATGACAAATCAGGTAAATAGAGATATCTAATGTGTTTTCTTTCTTACCTAACTTGAATGTTGTTTCAATTTCAGAAAACCGACAAGTGGCAGTATTTGCGTCAACGGTCGCGTACGCAATGAAAAGATGTTCAGGCGAAGATCATGTTACATTCTACAAGACGACAGAGTACAAGACATGCTCACAATACAAGAATCACTCCACATAGCAGCGGATCTCAAATTAGGCAACCATATAAGTGGTCAACAGAAAAAACGACGCGTAAGTGTTACCTATCAATACAATGAGGCGGATTATTTCAATATCTAAATTGATTGCATCACATGCTTCTAATCTTTTGAGGTCGAACCATATTAATTTTTAAATTTTCACGACTTGTAAATAATCATATCATTTATAAATGCTGACTGCCATGCCAAGGGCCTCGCTCCCGATGGGCAGTTTAAAGAAATTGTGTTGTAGGAATAAAAATAAACTCTCTATAATTCGTAAAGCCTTCTCTAAAGCCATCGTTCGCTAAAAATAGTAAACATTTTATAGTTTTCTTCTTAGTTCCACTTCTGTCATTTGCTTCAAGTTTACAGCGATCAGATAGACCACACCTCATTCAGTAATGCAACTTTACCACTATTATCATTAAAAAAGTGAATTGCAATCCAGTCGCTTACTGTATATGAATGAGGAATTTAATATATTAAAGGTTCAGCACACAACAAGCAGTTATCATTAATACTCTCCTCATTATTCTCATTACAAGAAATTAAATCCAGGGATGATAAGCATCTATGGAAAATGCTATCAAAGAGGAAATTGATTCCCTTATTAAAAATAATACCTGTACCCTAATTGCGTAATCTATTTTCGTAAATGATTATGACAAATTTGTTTCATTTTGACAGTTCAACAATATTCATTGCGTTATTTATGTTGTTGAGCAGATTTTTTTCCAACTTATAAAGCAATGGATTAGCAATCTGTTTCAAATCGAAACAAATTGTGATTGATTGTGTATTACGCAATTAGGGTACTGGTGTCTAACTCCTATCTGAAGAATTATTTCAAGATTTAAAAGGTACATTATTCCAGACGGACATAATAACTTAATTTTAGTAATTAATGAACTACCATTTTAAATTGATGCAAGCCTAGTACTTTTTGTTAGGTTACTGCTCAGAACTTCTGCACGTGTCTTCTGCACAATGTAACTTCACATGTAAAATGCTCCTGTGCTAATCCGGGGTGGGTCGCAAGTTTTATTATAACGCAATATGGTAATAGATTGTTATTGTGTGTTAAGCAATTAAGATACCTTAATACTTCTATAAATAACCATGTTATGCGTATCGTTGTGGCTTCACTTAGTCGACTAACTACATGTTACTAAGCGGTTAAGCACATCACTAAAGTGCAAGCCCAACACTAGTGGACTGACATTACTCGGTCATTTCATCTGTGGCCAGCTTTACTAGCGGTTCATCCCCTAACCCTCAGGAATTCAAATTGAAAATTCAACGTTTATTTTTCTGCTATCAAGTTAGCATAATGACTCCTCTTCTTTCCAGGTAGAGGAAATTATCACTTCCCTTGGTTTAAGTAGAGCACGACATACTAGAGCTGGCAATTTATCTGGTGGACAGAAGAAAAGGCTAGCAATTGGTCTGGAATTAATCAGTGATCCTCCGGTCATGTTCCTGGACGAACCTACCAGGTAAATGGTTATTTATATATCAACTACAATGTTCAATTGCACGACAAAGAAAAGTAAATTGGCTCTGTACTTTTTAGTTGTTGGCCTTGATAACTAATAAAAACCGACACACTACTTCCTTTCGGGAGTGGCCAGAGGTGACTAAGAAACTGTATGATAAAAACCGGCCAAGTGCGTGTCGGACTACGCACAATGAAGGCCTCCATAGTTAGGATGAATACATCCTAAATACAAACTTAAAATTGCAGTTGGTATGTATGGGAGAACCATACATACCAACTGCAATTTTAAGTTTGTACGCACAATATTAAGAGATTTACCATGTTATTTTAAGACCATAGATTTCCATACTATAATTTTGTTTCAAAACTTTAGGTCTAGTAGTTTTTCTTAGTTTAAAAATTATATAAAAAATATGTTTAAGATCCTCGCAACAAGCCCTTTCATTCGATATGTCACACGGTATTGTTATCAAAACATTTTTTAATTTTCTTTTTTGCCCCAAATGTGACCCTTATATTGAAAAATTCATTTATTTACGTTACACATTCGTATTTGGGTCACAGAAATACATATGTGTACCGAATTTCAACTTAATCCGCCGTCCATTAGATTCGGAGCAAATTTGCTATGACAGACGGACAGACACACAATTGATCCTATAAGGGTTCCGTTTTTGCCTTTTGAGGTATGGAACCCTAAAGATACCAGTCGATTATAAAAGTACCAAATGTAACTCGATTAGTTTCAACGACTTATGGCTATTGTATGATGTGGGTCATCTTTCGTTAAAAGCAGGCTATGGAAGCAACCTAAATGAAATAATTGTATTATTGTAAATAACAGACATTAGTACGACATCCCGCCTCTAATTATAGTACATCATCTATGTAAAGACTGTTCTCAAACAACACGTTACTATCACATGAAACCCACTTACATACTACTAGAACAACGTTATCAAACACAAATCAGAAGGATTAGTCGAGGAATTAAATGTTTGAGATAACGACACAGGTTTTTTTAGGTATAACATCACGCCTTGTTTCCCCGAAGGGTTGGGCAGAGGTGTCCCTGTAGCAGGTTCACCCACATTTCGCCAGTTATGTTTTAAGTCCCATGTAATAGGGGGCGAGCCTATTGCCATCAACCGGGCAAAAATCCAGGCTCCGGGGTGCTACTGAGAAATTTCAGATAGAAAAACCCAATAACACTTTGCCCGACTCGGGAATCGAACCCAGGACCTCATGCTCAGCAGTAGCGCTTGCGACCACTAGACCAACGCATATAATGACTGAATCATTAGCCTGCTATGAAATGAACTATGCTGAACTTTGGTTAGTTCAATTACAACTCAGTTAAAACTGAAATAGTCATTTATTTATTACCCATGGTTAGTGGCACTGACATCACTATTTTAGAGGGTTGACCAACATTACGTTTTCCCGCCACCAAGTCACGCAGATGCGTGTCTTCACAAAACCGCTAAACTAAAAAAAAATGTAAAATAAAATTACATCACGTCATGGCTCCTTGCCAAAAGTATTTATCTGTGAACATAACATTTTAATCAAAACATTATCTTGATAACGAGGTGAGACTAAAAACATTGTAATTTAATCCAATATATGCCATTTATATCAATTATTATACCTACACTGTTGATTATTACAATGTAGCGTTCAACAAATCCGGTATGCGTGAGTCTTACAATTTCGATACAAATTTAAGTGGAAGGTATTTTAAATCAATAAATTATATTGTACACTGTAGATACTAGTTTTCTATTTCTTATCACGAGTACCTATTTTTATTTAATTAGCTACCAGATATGAGATTATCTTAAGATATTTGGACTACCTACAATCAGGGACTTGAAACGTTATTCAAAAGAACGTTACGCTAAGTTCCGGTAACTATAATTTGTACTGTTCCACCAGGATCTCAACAAAATTAATTCCTTGGCTATAACGATACTAACAAACAGAACGTTTTAAACTGTTTAATAGCAATATTAAAAATATATCGGTATAACGAAATAATAACGTTATTCATTTCGATACGCAACATTGCCAAAAAAATGGTTAAGATGACACTATCACATAAATATAAACGTAGGTAGGTAACCACAACTATTCATTCAAAACACTGTCTGTAAAAGATGCGCATTCTCGAACGAACTTAATGTTTGAACACAGCGGTGGCTTACCACCAGCCGGACGCCGGCCGCCGTAAAGGGGCTGGCCGGTGATGGTGGTGGTGGGCGACGACGGAGCGGTGGTCAGCGGGAAAAGATCTTTAGAATAACGTTATACAAATGAATCTGCAACGGTTATAAGCATAATGTTACTGATAGTTATAACGTTACGCAAAATGTTGTTCTACAAAAATGATATTCTATAACTTTTTTTTTTTGTAACGTTATTGATATTTTTAGGTTTTAGTATCGTTACAAACTTTGAAGCGTTATAAGATAACCTTTAGTATAACGGAACGAAATTAATTTCGTTTTCAACTCCCTGCCTACAATAAATATATCTTTACCTATACTCCATTTGAAATACGATTAGACTTTTTACTCTCCGTTCAACAGATTTTGACTTCTATACTACGTATAGGCCTATAGTATACACAAAAAAGTGGTTACAATACCAACTGTTTACTGCATCTGCCATTTGTGATGCTACCAACGCAATAGAATTCAAAATCGGTTGAACGGACTGTAAGAAAGGTTTATTTAAATGTCTAATCTTATTTCAAATGGAATATGTAACATTTAACAGTTTTCTGGTTTTTCCTAAAAATTCGCTGAAAAACACTTTACTTGATTTTGGAAACCTAATTTTTCCAGTGCAGACTCTCCATGCATGCTTTTTGAGAGTGAGCTTGTTGCACATTATTGAAAGTCAGACTACCTCGTTGGTGTAGTGGTCGCAAGTACAATACTGCTGAGCATGAGGCCCTGGGTTCGATTCCCGGGTCAGGCAAGGTGTTATTGGGTTTTTCCATCGGAATTTCTCAGCAGACACCCGGTGTCTGGACTTGTGCCCGGTGGCTCGCCCCCTATTACATGGGACTTAAACATTACTGGCGAAATTTGAAAGTACTATAGGGTACACCTCTGCCTAACCCTTCGGAGAATACAAGCCTCATATTATGACAGACAAATAAACAATAAAACAAATAGCAAAAAGTTCAACCAAACTATATCTTCTTTCCAGTGGGCTGGATAGTTCAATATCGAAGCAAATAGTATATTTACTTCACCTTTTAGCGCGGCAAGGGCGGACGGTGGTGGTGACGATGCACCAGCCGTCCGCCGCCCTCTTGCACATGGTGGACCGCCTGTACGCCGTGGTGGCAGGTCGCTGCGCCTACGTGGGCTCCGTACCGCAACTGCTGCCATGTCTAGAGGAAATGCACTTGATGTGCCCGCCGTACCATAATCCTGTTGATTTCTGTAAGTATACGTTTTGGTTCTGATGTTCGGAAAGATGTTCATGTTCAAAATTTTTTATTTGGAAGTTGAAAATTATTCATTACATTTCTTTTTAACATCATCATTATCATCAATATTCAGTCGTAATAGCTGCACTTAAAAAAATAAAAAATACAATAGAAGTAGATACATATATTTAGTACCTAACAAATTCTACTTAACTATTCCTAAAGAGTCATAAAAACCCTGTAAGAAATCAACACGTCTTCACCTCTCAACGAGGCATCCTCAGGATGACGATTGACTTGCCGGGCGCTGAACGCAGAGAACACACAGCAACACGCCATGTTTAGATTTATTTTATAGCGGATTTCCGCAAGGTCACGCCTGAACCAATTAACTATACTGCACTTCACTGCTGGACGTAGGCTTATCTAACACATCTGTTTTTATTTATATTCTTCAGTTTCTATTAATAGCACAATTGAGCACTTACACTTGTTACTTATTGTCAATATTTCACTGTCCACCTACACATCTCTACTGCAAACAAAATCAGCTAAGGTAACACGAATAATTAATGAATAATTTATTTATAGAAAAAACCAGTCTAGTTACAAACCGGCCTCCTCTTCGGAACACGCTGTGTGTATTGTGTTGGTATTATCTTTTTTAATATTTAATATCATAGCAACAGTGCAATATGAATGTAGAAGATTATTTTATGCTTAATTCTATTACTTATTTATTACCTTGACAACAAAAATATTCATTTTAACGTCTGAAAATAGCAAAAACTTAAATCTTTACTTTTAGATATTATATATTAGGGGTGGCGAACCGATAATAATAGATGGCACGCGACAAAATAAACAAAAAAAAACAAACAGACAAAAAGTTTGGGCACGCCACCGATCGAAACGGTTTGCATATTAGATCAAAGTAATAAGCTTCACTATGCAGTATTACGAAGTGAGTGGGCGCGTTGCGCGGTGGTTTTGAGTTGATAGAATTTAGGTTTATAATTTTCCTAATAATCACTAAGCTCAAATTATTTGACGGCACGTCTATGACCTTATTAAACATTTCTTGATGCTGCGGCCGCATCTGCGTCTATAGTGACAAAGCAATGCGTGCCGAAGCTTCGTATGTTTTGTTCACTAAAAAGTTATTGTGCTAACGCGGTGGTCACATTAGCGGCATCATAATT
The DNA here is from genome assembly GCA_916610215.1 of Omphaloscelis lunosa. Classification (NCBI taxonomy): domain Eukaryota; kingdom Metazoa; phylum Arthropoda; class Insecta; order Lepidoptera; family Noctuidae; genus Omphaloscelis; species Omphaloscelis lunosa. The sequence goes on from OU744247.1 coordinate 9,891,574, forward strand.
TTAACGAATTATCGTGCAATAATCCAAGATGGCTCTCCATTATTTCGACAGAGCGTCTACACAGTCCGAAAACAACCGTCGAAATGACCAACACTAGTCCGACCACGCGCCACGCTTATTATGTAACGCCACCCGTGTGATAAGTTCTACGCAGACCGAACGATCGCGACGATAACCGATAATGGTTGGTCACATCTGCGTGTATCGTATCACTGTGCGAAGCTTCGCCACGATAGACGCAGATGCGGCCCCAGCATTACAAAAAATGGCACGTTGATCCATTAAAGTTCGCCACCTCTGGCTATACATTTTTAACACACTGACGGATGTTGTATAAAAGATAATATTCTAAAATTCTGAATCACAAGGCCAATGAACCTACAAAAAAATTACACCAGCCTCGTACATTGCTATCATCCATACGAATTATATATTATCCCACTAATCAACTGAATTGGAACGAATATCTTCGAACAGCTTCAAATAGCCATATTCGAATATGTGTTGCCATTATAACGTTATTGTTTTTTTCTTTTCAGTAATCGAAATATGTGTAGAAAACGCGAGCGATCTCGTGGAGAGCTCGGGAAATGGAAGAAATAAGAGGTGGATTTCAAACGTATCTCATGAGACTGATAGTAATTTAATAGGTATGTATTACTTAAACGACGACTAATAAACACTAAAAACTGACTACACAGCTCATCTATGAATTAAAACAATTATCACGTAAGTCGAATAAGTGATTGTCTAGTTAGAAGCGCACTAACTGACAGAAAGACGTCATGTTTTATGATAAGGATAGTAGGTACTCCGTGTTTATTGTACCGTATTCAAACCTTGTTGAATCCTTGAATTGATGACTACAACACTAGCACGTCACTTTATAACGTGATTGGTATGGACTTCGTCCAAACCGACTGAATTCATTATTAAAATTATCATGTTAATGAAAACCTCACACAATAATGTGATAAAACACCATTAAAGACTGGTATTTTAAGATCTTTATAAGCGAACTATAAAACAGAATGAAACTCTTGATATTTTTGGTTTCTGGGTCCAAAACTGATAAACAAGTTCTTAACTTTGACGTAATACACAAATAGATGATGTTCTTTTTAATTCCTCTTTTCAGAAAAATCTAATTTAGGTGCGTGTGAAGAGGTTTGCCTGACGACGCTGCCGGCTCCCAAGGAGGACCCAACTAGTAAAATACTATTAGCACTAAAGAGTACATACACCACATCGTTCATGAAACAATTCACCACCCTCACAAGGAGATCGCTTTTGGTAAACTAGTGTAATTTATTTTCTTTTCTATGTTCGAGTAACAATGATACGTTTGTAAAGTTTTTTGTTTGAATCCAAAACTGTAACTTAAATTAACTGCCAATTACTATTACGAAATCGGAATACCGCTAACTGAGATTCAAACGTCTCTAGACAAGACAAACAAGATAGAAAAACAAGCTTACATAATAATAACCGAAAACAACAATTTAAATGCTTAGTAATCATTTTAAAATTATATGCTTTGGATACTCGCCTTTCGTGTGAAAGCTCCGTGAAATAAGGGCAGTGCTCTGCTCATTCTTTTGAACTGTCAGTGCTGGGTCTAGTTGAAAATTAGTTTTTAAAAGCATATTTAAACCTTAAGTTTAGTCATTCACTACAGGCGTTATCGTCAGTTTTCTGACTTTAGAAATGAGTTCTTGTAAGAACTGTAAGGCTGCACCCTTCGTTTTCATGTATCTCCTATTCATATGCTTAGCCTTTTCTCAACTATGTTGGGGTTGCCTTCCAGTCTAACCGGATGCAGCTGAATATCTGTATTTTATAGAGCGACTACCTATCTGACGTCCACAACCTAGTTATTAGCTAACACGATACCCCTTGATAAGACTGGTTCTCAGACTTTTCGGCTTCTAACTACCCGTAACGACTGTCAAAGATCTACAAATGACAGCCGGGACCAACGGCTTAACGTGCTTTCCGAGGCATGGAGGGGTTGTGTTGTGTAAAAGAGTGTCACCCATCCACGGACCAACCGCGGCAAGCGTAGCTCAACCTGATCAATCGACCTGTGCAGCTATTATTACTTAGCCACAAGCCCCTTTTCATGTACCTCCTATCAAAAACTATTAATTCCATTCCCAAACCAACATCTTCGTTAGATTAATATGTCAATTCACCGTCATCATTTTCTTTTCCAGTCGATATGGCGAGACCCTTCGTTTACAGTTATGACGACGGGCATCCACTGCGCAATGGCCCTCTTCATCGGCTTTCTGTTCTACAACATCGGGCAGGACGCTAAGGACGTGCGCGACAACTATAACTTCTTGTACTTTAGCCTCATGTTCCTCATGTTTACTGCTTTCAGTGCCGTTACTATCAAGTGTAAGTATATTTTATTATCCTATACTATTAAATTAGCAATATTTGTATATTTATATTTATATATTTGTAATCACGTTCTCGAAAACGGCTCTAACGATTTCGATGAAAGTTGCAATACAGGGGTTTACAGGGGCGAAAAATCGATCTAGCTAGGTCATATCTATAAAAATTCGTTTTCCCTATTTTTACCCGAGCAGAGTTTGGTCGCCCAGGTACTTTAAAGTTAAACATTGAACTCTGTCAATGATTTGATATTGCTCTGTAGTGAGCTCTTAGTCAGGCAGACCTACTTGTGATTAGAAATATACGGCAATCCCAATATTGGTACCTGCCGAAAAGAAATAATTTGTAAACATCTACAATACTTGTAGCCAATTTCCAAAATCTTCGAAATATCAAAAATGTCTTAGTTAAATTAAGTAGTAAAAATATTATGTGCCTTGAAACAGAATTACAACAAGTTAAACGGTTTGTAAAGGTTTCACGTACGTGTCGGTGAACTTGAAACGACAACGTATTGCCAATTACATCTCTGAGTCAGAACACGCTATTAGGTCAAACAGAAGCTATAATTGAATAATTAAAACTTGATTTACACTTACGCATCGTTATGCGTAAACAGAGAGCATTGAAGTGTATTTTCTTCCAATATTAATTACTAGCTTCTGCCTGAGACTTCGTCCGTGAGCCTATAACCTTCCTCAAGAATTGGGCTAACCAACGCAAAAAGAATTTATCAATTCCGACTGGTAGTTCCAGAGATTACCCCCTACATACAAACTTACAAACAAACTAATTTTAACTCTTTATAATATTATATATATTAGAAGTATAGATAGCGTACTGTGTTGGATATTCATATTTATCTTAAAAGCTCTACGCAATGGTTATTTTCAATTTGTTTTTTATAATCCTTTGTTCCCAAAAACACTTGAAATACATTTACGGTTACTAGAATTCGTACAAACCCCACAAAGAAACACACCATTATCTTGATTCTATAAAATTTTTCATATGAATGGTTTTAAAAATACCATTTTCCACCAACTCGACAGGAAGACAAATCACGAATCTATTTCTCACTTCCAGTTCCCGAACAAATTCCGGTGATCCGTCGCGAGCACTTCAACAGGTGGTATACGGCGGGAGCATACTACACGTCGACCTTAGTATCGACGCTCCCAACTCAGACGGTGTGCACATTGTCTTACGCGTTTATAGCGTACTGGCTCACGGGACAGCCGAACGAAATACGACGGTTTGCTGGATTCTGTTGCGTACTGTTGCTCGTGTCCTATGTGGCACTTTGTAAAGGACTGCTTATTGGATCCTTGTTTAATGTTAAGGTGAGTGCTGCTTCCATTTTTTTCCTTTTGTTTGATGAAAAGCACCCTATAATGTGAAAAAATACGGTCTTAGATGATTTTAGGATGCTTCGAATAATTGAGATAAAAGCAAAATTAATCAGGCTTAGAAATAGACTTTAAACTGAAAAATTGATTCATTATTAGTATCAAAGATAACAGATCTACTTGTACCTATAATTTATATTAAAGAAATACTGAATAGATGACAAAAATAAAGTACCCGTGTATAAAGTATTCTTGAGGTTAATCAAATGTTCTCTAATTTCAGAACGGAGTTATATTCGGGCCATTCTTCATAATGCCATTCACGATCTTCTCCGGGTTCTTCCTCCGCTTCTACGACGCACCGGTGTTCGTGCGCTGGTTATTCCAGGCTTCCTTCCTCAAGCACGGGCTCGTCGGCCTCGTTCTCTCCATCTACGGCATGGACCGGCCAAACCTCGTGTGTTCAATTTTGTACTGCCACTACGCATACCCCAAACAATTCCTAGAGGACAACCACGTAGTCGGCGAGAAATTTTCCATGCTCATTGTTGCATTATTCTCCATAGGCCTAATTGTAAGTGTATTAGCTTTTCTTATATTAAAAATAAGGTTAAAGAACAAATGGTGATGATAGAAATGTATTGAATAAATAATAGTGATTGTAAGACGAGATGTGAAAATCTCGTTTTCTTATTGAATATGACAATACAACTAGTCGGTTCGTGGTCGCGAATCATAGAATATATGAAATGCGTACCGAGTCAGCATTATTTATTATGATATTTTTACCAAACGAGGTTTTTACAGTGTCGATAAATAGAGTTTTTAGAAAATAAATGTTATATGGTTTAAGGACTTCCGAAGTTTTAAAATCACACATGATGTACCTAATAGACTTAGATATACTGTAATGTTACAAACACAATTTTACATACTGACAAGAACGATGTAAAAATCTCTTTATTGCAGAATGTAGGAAAAATACCTATTCTGAGGTGACATACAAATAGATTGTCAAGATAATTATGGTTGACATTCCAATGTTAATATTAAGAATATTATTTATGAGATGGGATTTAAACTCATAAATTGTATCCAATGTCCAAGCAAATACGTACTACCGAAAATATATTCATGATTTTATCAAAAATAAGTAAACGCATACTAGTATTTTGTATTTTTACAAGCTCAAAAAAAAAATCCGCATACACAATGATATAGAATACGATGTAAAGATGTATGTATTTATAACATATATGTACCTTTTTAAAACAGATTCGTCTTGCAAACTAATAACAGCTCTTTTCTTATTTTTTTCCTATTCATTTGAATAATTATCACAATTAGACTTAACAAAAGCTTTCAACAACACTACAATCTTTATCCTACTCCACATAAACAAGGCAATAAGCTCAAAAGCTATTATAGATTCGTTTTAAAGTAACTTTACTCATCAGAGCCAGTGATTGGGTTAATGATCAAGCCAGTACCTTAATTTAAAATAAATATCACTAGGAGTACCTCAAGGTAACATTTCGGTACCAACTTTATTTTTAACTGTTTTAAATGAGTTATTTCGTTGCCCTTATTCAAAACAAACAAAATATGTACCTATAAAATTTGATTTCTAAACAAGCTAGTGAAGGTCTGAGTACGAATTTGAGTAACATTTCATTAAAATTGTACTCTACAATTTAAATCCTTTATCAAATACTAACGATGTAAGTATAATCATATATGTATATTTGACAACGGAATTATATTTGTTTAATAAGCGTTATGTAGTGTTTTACATAATTGAAATATAAATGTGTTTACAAGATTTTCTTTTTAATAAATAAATACAAGAAGTACTGAAGGTATACTTAAAGCATTAATCTGTGATGTTGAACATTATAATAGTAATGGACACACATATATGTATAATAAATAAAACATTGATCAGGCAGGCAATAGTCCTTACATAGTTCTAGGTAACCAGTCCACTTTAGCCACCCAAACCTATCGTTCAATATCTTTTCGAATATCCTGCAATTATCCAACACCAACCAGGGGTTGTCCTTGGGTGCACTTGCGTAGTGCATGGGGTAATACCCTCGTACGCCTTCCAAAGATCATTCAAAGACATTTTAAATATTAATGGACATAAAAAGATAATTAATGATAAATTCGTTTGAAATAAAGCCTTGATTTCTACAACATTTTATGCATTAATCTTTTCTTTTTTAATGAGGCAGGTGTGCTGCCTCATTAAAAAAGATAAAATAACAGAACGAAACATTACTGCTATTAGCGGTATTAAAATTAAGACCATATAAATGTAAATAAAATACATATAGACATATAAATGACAACGGGACTGTTTTTATCGATAAAATTAAATTTTACTTATTGTAAATATTTTTTTAAAATATATTTTTGATGTATTACATTAGACTAAATGTACTACATAGGTACAAAAGTGCTTTATAAGGTTTATCCTCCTCATGATTAAAACTATTCAACATTTTTAATTTATGTATGATATAATTGTAAATGTTTGGGCGGAGAATATGTTACCTGAAAATAGTAAAGCTGTGTTAAAAATAAAATTACAAATCATTTTATGTTCATTTTATCCAATATTTTTAAGAAGTATATAAAAGTCGCAAGTTTATCTGCTAATCATTCATTAAATAAATATGTTTTTTTACCAAAGTCTTGCCATAACGTTTATTAGTGTCATAATATGATAAATGCAATGGCATTTAAATAAATATTAGGTACCTATTCATTGATATATTTTAATATAAATTATTTCGAAGTTAGAAATCTGATATGTTATAAAAGTTTCGAGGCATAGGTAATGTAGCGTGCATTTTATAACATACTCAGAATGTTTTTTTATTTATTAAATTGTCATTAACAACTTCGAAATCGTATAAGTAATGCAACTTCTTAATGTTATGCAGTTTCCTAAATAAATGTGTTTAGCTGAAATTATGTCAATATGAGTGAGTAATTAAAATGAACAAAAAAGGGCTCGAAAATAACATAAAAAGAAAAAAAAAATCATAGCTGTATTTCTGTTAAATTCTATTTTTTTAATTTAATAAACGTGTAAGATAAAATTGAAATAAAAAAAAATGGTACATACTTTTGGTACGGCCGTGCGAATAAATTTGAAACTTTGTAATAATTCCATTTTGTTTTTAATTACCTACCTCTACAAGTCTAAACGATCATGCTGAAATTACAACAAAAAAAAAACGGTCAAGAGCGAGTCGGACTCGCATACCAAGGATTCCGTACCATTTTAAATGTTCATCGGCGAAGTCATTATTCGTCAGAGAATTTTAACACTGCGGTAACATATTTTAATATTGCTGTTTTAGGTCAACGCCATCTCTTGACCAATAATGGAACTAATGTAATTTTTGTTGTTTTTTTTTTTAAGTGATTTAGAAAAATTCTTTTATTTTTCCTGTAATCTTTACATAAACTTCACCACAGAATAATTTCAGATTTTCTCTATGTAAACTTCGGAGATAAAGGGAACGGTATTTTTTTTTAATTTTTCGTCAAAAGTCGAAAACTATGAGAATGTGCAAATAGCCCATATGCCCTAGTAGCCCCACTTCGAATTTTTAAGACCCCCGTTCAGTCACTGTTGCAAAAAATATATATGTGTTTATTTCTTTCTTATTTGCAAAATAGTTGGGCAAACGTCAAATAAAACTATTCCAAAGAAGATGGAAAACGGTGGGCCCAAATGTAATATCACCATAATATCGCACCATAAGGGTTCCTTTTTACCATTTTGGTACGTAATCCTAATAAAGTTGGCGAATCGTTTCTTCGATCAATATTTTCAGGTAAGAAATCGAGGTTGAAAAGCTACATAAAAGGCATTAGAACGTCAATGTCCACAAAAACATTATTAAAACGGAGGGAAGAATCAACTTCAGTTCCTTCTCGTTTTGCTGATAAATAAAGTGCCAGTCCCAGTGTACTGGGACCAAAAACGATACCTTGTGGGACACCAAATACTTATACTTAAAAACAACGGTAACTGTACGGTGTAACGGCTTTGCATAAGTCGTTACAGATAACCTTTCGTTTTCAGTTTTTATGTTTTATGGTCCAGGATCGAGTTGAGTGGAAAAAGGAAAGGGAAGCCTTTGCCCTGCAGTGGGACAATATGGGCTAATTATTATTATTTATTCTACCATAAATACAAAGAACAATTTAAGCATACCTATTATTTTACCCTAATTATCAATAGGTTAATTATAAATTTTGACATTTCATTATCACTATATTACTGTTTATTATTTTGAGTTAAATATTTTTTTTTTTTTAGTTAATGTAATTCATATTTATAATTGTATTTATTATTCATAGGTGCTTGTAAGCAAAATAAGTTTAAAAAATGTATTTAAGTATTAAAATATTATTATTAATTATATATTATTAATATATTATTAATTGTGCATGCCAACATTAATATTATTATTAAATATTAATGTTGGCATGCACGTGAAATAATATTTTCTTATGGAAGTCGCTTCTGCGGCGGCGTAGGCCTCCCCCAATTTTCTCAATTTTTCTCTATCTCTTAGCTTATCTCCTCCAGTCTGGTCCACATCTTTCTTTAAATATATCTTCCCAGCGCTTCCTCGGCCTTCCTCGTTTTCTTTTACGATCTCTAGGTACCCACTCTATGATTTTCTTTGTCCATCTTTCGTTTTCCATTCTACAGATATGCCCTGCCCATTTCCACATCAGACTTCTTATTCTCTCTCGTTTGTCAGATATTTTAGTTTTTCTTCTAATTTTCTCATTAGTAATTCTGTCGGACAATTTAATACCCAACCTGTTTCTCTCCATTTTCCTTTGCGTAACTCCTAGTTTGTGTTCTTCTTTTATCCGTAGAGATCATTTTTGGCATCTATATGTAAGGCATGAAAGGATCTCATACAACTTTCTTTTAAAATTCATGTTTATCTTGCTGTTCTTCATGATTTCTTTAAAACTCCAGTAGTTTTTCCATGAAATTGCTATTCTCCTGTTTATTTCTTTTCCGTTTGGTCTTCAAATGAAATATATTGAACCAAATAGACGTATTACTTAATATATTATATTTCCTGTTCATCTATAATTATTGCTACTTCCGATCCGTTTGTAAAAATTTTGGTTTTTCAACAATCATAGTCAATCCTATCTTCTTACTTTCTTCCGCCAGCTCTTGCAATAGTTTCTTTAAATGTGCGGACTCTTCTGTGATTTCACGCCTTTATATTCTCAGTCAAAGTTTCTAAATATTGTCTCCAGAACAAACGATAGTATTTTAGGTGACAGCGAGTCGCCCTGCCTGACGCCTTTTCTAATGGAAAAAGTACGCCTTTCTACTTTTATTCTTGCGGAATTTTTTGAATAAGTGCTATGGAGTAACTCTACATAGTTTATGTCTATTCCTTGTTCCACTAGTGTCTTCCATATGTTCCAGAAAATCAAATGCCTTGGTGTAATCGATGAAGCATGAGTACAGATTCTTGCCATATTCTTTGACTTTCTTTACTATTTGTGTTACCACTTGGATGTGATCAGTTGTTGGATAGTATTTACGGAATCCAGCTTGTTCACAAGGTTAATTTTCATCTATTGAATAGTATTTTTGAGAAATTTTTATACAGTGGGAGTTTTTATAATATGCACATATCGAAAAGCGGGCATCTATACTGCGTCATTGTGTGCCAAACGTGTCAAAACGAAACAGAAACGCGACGATCTTTTGTCGCGATATGGCGAATCTAACGATTTAAATCTTTGCTACTGTCATAATTTTCAAGACAGCCGTCATTGCGGGCGTCAAGTCCGGTCACCGCTTTTCTAAGAAACCGTAGCTTTAGGACCTACCTTCTGTTATGTCTATGGTCTAAAACTTTTTTTTGTGTCAAGCCGCGCTGGATAATACTAGGAGTGGTAAAATCACATATTTGTTCCGCCTGTTCCTATTCTACGTAAATAACAGCTCCAAAAACCTGTTACAAAGTAATTGCAGTACAGTAACAGGCTAATAGGACAAAAAACCTACGTCTTCACTTTCTAACTAAGGTGTTAAACCTATGCGATAAAAGGAAAAAGCTTGTGACGGCTGTAACAGGGTGTCATAGTGTAACAGTAACATTTTAATATTATTCTAACTAAAGTAACTGTCTTAAGGAATATGAATAGAGAAAAGCTTGTGACTTTCATTTATGGGATTTTGTTATCTCGTGGAACAAAAGCTGTTATTTCAGTTTGTTTGTCTTAGTAACAGTCTGTTATCTTCTGATACCTGTTTTATTTAGCTGTTACGATAAATACGCTGATTACCAAAGCAAAGCGCTCGCGAAGCGTGTCATAGTACGTCGACTTCTTTTTTTATTTGTTTAAGATTTTTTTTAGACAAAGAAATAAACAAATATGCATTTTCAAAAAGGTCACATGTCTGATAATTATTTCCTAAGGACGCTATATATATATATATATATTTATATGAGTTTCTTTTTAGGGCTAATTAGCAATCGAAAGTTACAGAAATATTTCGATGTTATATTATAAGTTGATTACGATATTTTAAATATATGTGCTTGTCGAACACAATAGGTAGTACACATTGATATGAAAACACATATTTCCTAAAATATGCATGATGTGCCCTTTGCAATGCATATTATTCAATTATAAAGGTACCTATTACATATTGTTACTGCAGTAAATTAGGTTTTTAATACTTAGGTACCTACTGCTTGTAGCAACGGTAAATTAGTAGGAAAGAAATAAATAAGAAATACCTATCGCTCTTTTATGATATTCATATAACAACTCAGAAGGTAGGTACTTACAATACAGAAAAAAAAAAACCATAAACAAAGGTATCACAGGCCATGGATAACGATAGGTCATTTTTTTTTCTTAATATGTACGCTAGGTACAAAATTTGTATAAAAATTATAGATACTGAACTGTTGTTGTTACTATTCCGACATCCATAAATTTATGAGTACGAGTGTACATCTCCTAAACAGCTCAATACCATTGACAACTTAATTTGGTCCGGTTATACGCGGAGATTTAGTATGGAAGAGTAATGAAAGCTAATTTCTATTAAAATACAACACTTAAGAATCTGAATTTATAGTCGCTATAACTTCTTTAAGAGCACTAATTTTTGTACAAATTTGAGAAGAAATCACAGAGTTTTAATAGAGAAATCCTGAAATGAAAATTTAACTCCGTGACTACCGCCACCCTACCAATGGCATGGTATATCTCGAAAACTACTGTAGAACTAATTTTGAGCACTAATTTTATCTTGCAGGGTACTCATTTTCTTTGTAAGTTAGATGAAAATGACAAGCTTCTCAAACTTGGAATCAACATTCAAAGTCGTGGTCCTGCAGAAAGAGCGCTCGAAAGTTATCATCGTTGATTTCTCGGTAAATACAAATGTTTCAGTATTGTTTCTTTTACGCAATGAATCACATATAAAGGTACTAATTATGTATATGTTTACTTAGAATAGCTGCAGCATGCCCCCTTTTGCGGCGCTCATGGTCTTGCTGAAGGGAGCGTGACTACCGCCGACCACCTTCAAAGTCGGGTTTCTCGAAAAGTACTAAAGTACCAATTTTATCATTCCAACACAATTAGTACTAATTATTTACCAAATATGGAAGCGGTCGGCGTTGGTAGTCACGGACATAGCAAATAGTGTAGCAGAAAAATGGTCCACCAACCCTGAAATTTCTAAAACTCGTCAGAGGAAGGTGAAACGCCATTTTGACGAACTTTGCGAAGACATCTCCAAGCTCCGGAAAGTTTGTTCGAAGTAAACATATTTTATCGAGTATTGGACATCATTATTAATCAACTGAAATTGCGTTTCCTTCTAATGAATGAAATTGTTTCCAATTTCGGTGTTTTGCAACCTGCCACTTTGCAAAATTTATATGATACTAATCTATTAAAAAAAACTCTAGAATTTATTGAAATATATAAAAACGACATATCTGAATCATTAGCCAGGGAAATTATCAGTCTTCAGTACACCTTCAGAGACGATATAGAAAAGTCTTCGTGTATTACAGAACTTGCTGATTTATTCATAATAAAGAATTATTTTATATCATGCAACTTCTTGAAGTATGTACTGCATTAATGTTATTTGTTACAATTCCTATGACTACAGCTAGTGCTAAAAGTTGATTTTCGGAACTAATAATTAATAAAAACTTATTTAGGGAACTCTATGGTGCAGGACAGGCTACGTAAGTTGGCTATTCTGTCTATTGAAAATTCTACAGCCCGATCTTTAAAAACTTTTATGATGTTATTTGATACTTTTGCAAAACATAAAGCTCGGAGAAAATAATTTTATTAATAAATATGTATATTGTTAAGATTAAATTGTTTTTTTTTTATTATAAATATGTAATACCTATGCTTTTGAAAATTAAATTTATTAGATATTTAACTAAAATTCACATACAAAATTAGTAATACTGTTGGGTAACTACTTCAGGGATTTATTAAAATTTAATTTAATTACAGCGTGACGTATTTTACTGGGGCCCCTTCCAATGATTTGCCAAAGGCCTCAAAAGTTATAGTTACGCCACTGTCAATGAAGAAACATCTACCTTACGGAGTGAGTTCACTGTGACACCGGTTTCAACTATGTCTTTCGTGATAATAGCTGCAAGTTATATACTTTTATTATCATGAACGTGGTTGTGACGTTCAAAAGTTTTAATCCTTTGCTGAGAATATTTTATTCTAAGCTTCGAAGTCCAATTTATCGTTGATAATTATATTAATAATTATCCAAATACTAATAATTAATAAGCAAAGATAAGTAACACTGGTCATTGTGTATCTAGTGATAAATTACTGTATGAAGATAAATGTAACACCAGTCGGTGTTTCAATATCAAGTATAGTGTGCTAGTAGCGACTTGCGCGTTAATACGAACAGAGTCTCGCGGAGAGGAAGTCTCGCGGTCTTGTGACCGACGAGTGCCTGCATCGCTCCAATTTTCCAATTCCGCGCATAGTACGTGATAATCACTACCATCCGTGCCAGTTCCTGATATACTAAAATAACGAAATTAAAGTTTTGAGTGATAAGATGGATGTGGAAGCAGTACGGGACGACATTAGTATCGAAGATGGGAGTTTCATTGTTTACACTGATATGTTTTACGCAGTCAAAAGTACAAGTAAGTAGCTAGCTGTTAATCATACTTTTGTGAAAAACAAAATTGTTTCTAATTTCGAATTTTCCAAATAGCTTCATGTAACGTGTCACAATTTTAGAATAATATGCTAAAGTACCTGAGATGAAAAGTGTGTGAAGGCAATCAAGTTCTTGCTGTACGTTCGAATAGCTTTGTCCGCAAACATTTTATTGCGAATATTGCGATTCTGTTAAAATTTCAGACCCAAAATACAAGTTCTTCGACTTCAATCTTCACGTGAATACATGTTGCAGGTGCGCAGGTTCTGTTTGTTAGACGTCAGACGTAAGGGATATTATTTATACTCATACTGAATGAAACCCATTGTTTAGTTTGGAGATTTCCTGATTTCCTTTGAAAATTTTATCAGTTTCAAATATATCTCAACTACTAATTTATTACAATCAGGACTCAAACTAAATAACTGTTGTTTTTAATCTAAGAATTATTCTCAACCACCTAATTCAACCTTTACTTACTTCACTTCATAGCATAATAACTATGCTATGAAGTGAAGTAAGTAAAGAAATAAGAATGTGGATAAAAAAATAATTATCATCATGGTACAATTTCCTGATTACAATTAATTTTTTATCCACATTTTACAGAGAAACATTAAAGTGTATCTTACTAAAGATCTGCATTACAGCTGAGCCCTATAACCTCACCGGTCTTTATGAATGTAATCACGTTTAATTTCTATACGCGTCAAAACTGTTGTAGGTAAGCTATTGTTATAACAAAGGAATTTATTGTTGGTTTCCAACCACATTTCAAGATGTAAATTTTATTCTTGTACCTACATGATAGAAGGGAAGAAGAAATCTTTATAATTTACACAATAAAATAGCTGGTTTCGTTCGTATCGTCTTGCATCAAATACTTTATCATGCTTATCAGTCATCGACGTACCTAGATATTTAAATTATCTGCAGTAATAGATGCAAGGATATGACCTAATAGCTAAAATATACAAAATATGTCCCTATATTTGAATGTTGTTTGTAGACTTTGTAATTGCGTTATTTTTCTCAAGTTGAGTAGAGCCGGAGATAAAGCCAATTAATGTTTCTAGCGAACAACATATGACTGCACCTCACTTATCAAGTAGGTATTAGATAATACTCTGCAACATTTCACGGTACTTATCAACTGAAAATTGCAAATGAATTGATTTCTATACGCTATTTCTCTTCGCAACAATATTGTGCAAAATTTTCTGATACAGTAATGAAAGAGTGATAAACATGAGCTTGAGAAGTTTCGTGCTGAGCGAGCGAAGCGAGACCAATGATGCCACACGACTGAGAGAGCAGAGCGCACTTACTCCAGAGTAAGTGCGCTCTGCTCAATGAGCGAGCGAAGTTTTATCGGCAACCCAGGTTTATCGTCGAATGTTGTCAAAACCTTATATATATTTTTGTACAGTTAACAACTATGTTAGGGACCCGATAATAGTACCTAAAACTACAAGTTCTGGGTCTAGTAGAAATTACTAGATACCAATAGTCACTTTAGAAAATAATACTTTTAATAGAAAAGTGTTAAAAAAAGTTACATCGTTAGCAAACTTAACTAATTCATCAAATACTCTCTACTTACCGTGGACCCCACTGAAGTTTTACAAATCAAAACATAAAACTACATGCTGAGTTTCACATTTAGCAGTTGAACTTGCAAAAATATTAAAATATTTTTGTGGGACACACGTTTCAAGTAAAATATTCCCGACGTCATTACAGTTAAAACTCACTGTTGTTTTATTTTAATTGTGCAAAATGATACCAAAAATATGTTGCCATATAAATCGACTAGTTTAATGTTTAGTAGAAAAAGATATTGTTGTTTTTAGATCATTTGACGAGTTCTGGGTCACCGTCGACTTCACCCGCGTTTCTTCTTCTTCTTCGTAGCACTCTTGACAGAGCGGTCGTGGTCTTCATGTAGTTTCTTGTCCAGGGGCTCATGTGATTCGCCTCATGATTTCTCGCCATCTACTCCATTTTTTTGTTATTTTAGTGCACTCAAACACGGGTCCCGCGTTTACCTAATACCATAAAACATCCTATGGCAGTAAATTTTACCTCTCTATTATAATATTTGTTTAGATAGACTATTTTCAATAGATACACACGGTAGACTCTGCTATTACTAAGTATGTCTTTATCATATAAACATTGTACCAGCAGCGCCTACTACTACCGTTTGCTTTAGCCCAAAGATCACGTTGAAATATACTGCACGTTATCTATAAAAAAAAATATCCTACTTATAATATTAATATATATATATATAAAAATATATACATTATAAATTATATTTATATACAAATATATTTTATATTTATATATATTATATTTATACATAATATTATAAATCTGAAAGTTTGTGAGGATGGATGAATATTTGTTACTCTTTCACGCAAAAACGACTGAACGCATTTAGATGAAATTTGACACACAAATAGTTGGATAACCTGAATGAACACATAGGGTACTTTTTATCCCGAAATTCAAACGGGATCGAGACTTATGCGGGTGAAACCGCGGGACGTAGCTTGTCAGTCATAAATGACGAAGATCTTACCAAAGATGACTTGATTGAATTAAGAACGAAAGCAGTATTGCAAGAAGAATTTAACGCTAAAGATATTTGTAACTTTTGGTTTAGTTTAGGACAGGCTTACCCTCTACTAGAAGAACAAGCTATTTTGTTGTTAGTGCCATTTGCTACTACAATCATATCTTTCGGAGTCAGGATTCTTAACATTAGTTGCAATAAAAACAATCAATCGGAACCAACTACACGTGAAACATGATATGCGTCTTGCGTAGTCTAAAACAATCCCACAATTTAACATACTTACTTATCGAAAACAAATAGCAGCAACCGTCGTATTAATTTTATCTTTTTATATGACAATAAATAAAAGTGTATTTTTAAAATGTCCTGTTTTGTTTCCCTACATTTCAAATTGTTTAAATATTGCAAGTGGTCCATGATAATGATAATGAAAAGGTTAAGAAACTCTGCGTTAACCGATAATATTTTCTACTGTTACTAATAAAAGCATGTAGAAAGCTGCATGATTTGCTTAAAATTTACTGAACTACATAAAATTTTCTAGCAGCTTGATTTACACTCACTGGCCACTATCTCACATGATGTCTGATGGTACCTACGCTATGATACTGTTCACAACAGTGCACCTAAGTTTGCCTATAGTAAACTATCCACTTGATCCTTGAAAACCCTGCTCCCGTTTTCTACTATTAGTCAAATACTTATCTAAATTACCTATTCCTTAATAGCTTCTAGTCAATCAAATTCTAGTTAGATGAATAAAAACCTAAAACCAGTGAGCACCAGTAAGTAATAACACATTTTTTTTTTTAAGTAAAGTATATATTAATATACTGTGTTATATATTTTATTATAGCAAGCCACCACACACGGTAGCTGACACTATAAAATAAATTTATTCCCTCATTTGGTCTGCGGTTTCATATACCATAATATATATTAATACGTCTTGCTATATCTAATTATCTATCCACATATTTTTGTGCCGTTATACAAATATATATTATAGCGCCATCTGAAGTCGCTCGAACATTACTATGGAAAATATAACGTAATATAGCTATGATTTATATTAATATAGAAATGATTTATATTAATATGAAAGCTACGTCTGTGATGGGCTTAAAACGTCACCGTTAATAGATTTTTAGCTTTTGATTTACTAAGTTATTATTTCAAATCATTCACGTTACGGCATGAAAACAAACAAGTTGTATTAAAAACTTGTATAGAAAGAAAGAAAGAAAAACATTTATTTGGACACAGTTCGTGAAACACAAAACACAAATAACAAAGTGAAAATAATGTAGTAATGTAATGTGTGTGTGTGTATATAATAGGAACAGCTTTTAATCCAACACTACACGCGTGTTAGTCAGATCTTTGTATCCATCATAGAAAGCTGTTTTGGTCATCATAATATGCGCAGGATTAGGTCAATACATTATTTGTTCACTACATAATTATACTTGCATTATGTTTTAATCAATTGAGTCAATTTTATTTACTGGTGTGTCAACATGAGTTGTATTAGGGGTGGGTCGTTACGTGATTTTCGCGAAACGCAGGTAACGTAACTAGTGACTTCGAAGGCATCACCTATTTTAAAAACCAGTGATTTTAGTAACTAGTTAATTTTCAAATTCTATTCAGTGATTCAACACTGTGATTCTATCGAAGTATTGCAGTTATTTGCGAAACGAAAATATAAATGATTGCCTACGTAATACGTTACATTTTACAAGCTTTAAGTTTTTGGAACGAATAAGTTTTTGTAGCTACATTATGCAGTTACATTATTAACGTAATAGTAAAGTTATTACGCGCGAAGAAACAACGTGCGCTGGCAACGCATTTTTTTTTCGTTTCACTCTTTTCATTCGATCACTGTATTGTGATTTAACTTGTTACAAAAATCACGTGTTTATGTGTGACTCGAAACTAGTTATTAGGCTACATGCCCCGTAGCCAGTATTGGAACGAAGTTCTTTAATGTGGCTTGTAAACTTTCAGAAATCGTCGCGCTAAAAAGTATTAATACTTGCGACTGTCTTCTTCTAATTCAAAGAGAAAGAAAGAGAGAGAAAGATAGAACGCCGGTAGAAAAAAACAATAGAAAAGAGTACAGTGATTACAGTGTCGTGGGATAAAATTGAAGTACTAAGTAAGTAGTAGTTCCAAGGTTGCCTGGAAGAGATCCCGGAATATCGCTTTCCGGGATCTCTGGCCGCCCATTGTATATTTTGTAGTGTTTGATTTATTTTTTGTTATGTATTTTTGTGGTGTACAATAAAGTATAAATAAATACTCATCGGCCCGAGTACACTGCATGCCGCAGAGAAAGAGAGAAAGTGTGAATTTGGTCAAAATAAAAATCCAAGATTTTCAGAGCCGCCGCTCTGAAAATTTTCAAATTTTTCATCATGAGTATTGTTTTCATGGTTTTCGAGGGTGTTAAAGCCGACAGTGGGGTCGAAAAGTAAATCCAAAATGGCGGCTGCGAAAGGTTTCAAATTTTTCGTCACTGGTGTCGTTCTTATAGTTTTCGAGGGTGCTAAAAAGTAAGTTGAAAAACTAAAACCCGACTACTGAAAAATACGCTCTAAAAAGTATGAAATAAGAAAATATTTCAGATAGAAATAAAGACATAGGTACAAAAATGGTCAAGGTAAAGCTGTGGTCGCATGCCTGTACACGTACAAATTTATAATGGCATGCGACCACGGCTTTATCTTGACCATTTCAGTGGTCGGGTGTTAGTTTTCAACTTACTTTTTATTTAAATTATTTTGGGGTTATAATTTCGTGATAATGTATTTGCAGAGTAGCTTTAATTTTTTTTTGTTTGGGTTTTATTGTATGATAGGTATTAAAATTTTACAGTCGCGCCGTACGTAGCACAGTTTCACTTTTGCATGTTTTTAACAATTTAAACATATTTATTTACTTAGACAATATAATAAATACACATATTTGTAATGTGCGAGTCAAGCCCTTTCACTTGATAATGATATCACTGACTTTTTTTTATTTTTTTATTTCATGATTTTATGTCCTCTAGAGGGTGCCATATTGCATTTAATGTGACGACACATAGCCTATAACCAGCGGACAATCAAGACGCTTCCAATGATACCTCATTTGTCAAATTATGATTGGTAGTTTAAAAGTTATGAGGTAACAGATGAAGATATATACATACATACCGGTCAAAATCATAACCCTCCTTTTTGCTTCGCCGTAATCGGGTAAAAATAATGCAGAATATCTTTACCAAAAACTTACACACGAGCATAATCTGCACTGTGTAAACTTAATAAAACTATAGAAATTATCAACACCAAAACCGCAATCAATTTCAAAATAAATCGCTATTACATTTAATTAACAATCAAATTCATGTCACAGTCAACAAGATAATTTGACGAGTTTGAAGAGAACCCTCTGTGCCACGAGTGTATACGATGTAAGCGTTACATTAATCGTGTGTCAGTCTCACAGCCGCCTGCGCATACATCGCACGCGGAAACAAATCAATATCGCGATCGAAATAAATCATAACTTTCCGACTTACATTTTAATCCCACAAAATGGACATCGAACTTGGCAACTGTGATGATATCAAACAAAAATGTTATGTGTCTGTGTTTTCGGATATACACTTTAGGATTCCTAATGGTAATGTTATTTTTCTAAGTGAAAGTTTCCTTTTGGCGGTAATATGCTGTTCGACTTAAATGGTATAAGTTGTAACTGCACGGCTGCGGGTCTTTCTTACGACAGCGGTCGTTCTTCTATTTATTTACCGCTTGAAATAAAATGTACCTATCCTCTAAAGGATATGAGATATTTATATCAAGGTTCTTAAAAAAAGCTTTGTAAAATCACACCCTTTCTGATGAAAGGGTGTGATTTTGCACCTTCATGCATTTATTTAGTTTGCTAATCTTTCTTTAGCATCTTAGCAGAATATCTTTCATATGTAGTGAGCTGAACATTTTCTACCAAACTTCGATGGAGACCTTTGCAAAGATCTACCTAGACCTACCTTTATATACTTGTTTGAAAGCATTCTTTACTCGGCCTTGTGCAACTTCGTCAGATTGTTAACAAAGCATAATAATAAACTAAAATTGCCCTTTTTTATTTTCAAAAATCAATAAGATACCTATATAGGTATATATTTACTTGGGTGAATGATGCAGAGTTTCATGTTCATATATTCTATTCTTCATTGCTTCATTTCATACATACAAAAATTGTTGTAGTGTTGTTGACTTCGATATTCTGTGTACACAGGCAAGCTTGATCAGAATTCAGATTTTTAATAGTAAACCTGTACCCTATTTGCGTAAACAATTATGCCTAGTTTGTTTCATTTTGACAGTTCAACAACATTCATTGCGTTATTTACGTTGTTGAGCAGATATTTTTTTGCAACTTATGAAGCAATGGATTAGCAATCTGTTTCAAATCGAAAGTAATTGTGTTGTATTTAGAGTATGCTAGCTAAACGCAATTAGAGTACTGATGTTATCATAATAACGAAACTGCGCAGAGACGTAATGAATAAAATAAATAAAGTTTATTTTCTAGATTGTTTTACAAATTAAACCTAGGCTAGTTTGAGTACAAATGAGTTAAGCATCTTTAGCCGAACTAGCCAAAAACCTGAATTTTTGCTATCAGCGCCATGTCAGCGTGAAGATGGGTACAGATATCTAAATACGACGAAATTAAAAAATAATAACTGGCGAAATGTGGGTGTACTTATAGGTACACTTCTGCCTAACCCTTCGGGGAATACAGGCGTGATGTTATGTTATGTGAAAAATAATAATTGATGATTCTTTTTTTGGGGCAACGACCGCTGGTAGTGTTGTTACTTGAAGTATGAGTTGAGAAATTTGCTCTTTGAACTTCTGTGAAGTTTACCCAAAAAAACCGATATTTCAAGTACATTACGGATTTACGGCGATGACCCCAAAAAATCATCAAAAATGTTTTTTCTTTGTCATGTTTAGATATCGATACCATCAAGTCTGCGGAGTTTTGCTAGCTAATTTAATTTGACCTTTTATACGAATTCATTTAATAAATTCAGTGATATGCAAAAAAACTGGTCCTGTTTGAACTCTTAAAATATGTAAATTGTATTTTATACGGAGGGGCTTGTGGTTAAGTAATAACAGACACACGGGTCGATCGATCAAGTTAAGCTAAGCTTTGGCGGTTGGTCCGTAGACTGGTGACCATCTTTACATACCAAGACCCCGCCGTACCTCGGAAAGCACGTTAAGCCTTCAGTTGAGACTGGTCATCTCTTATCTGCCTGGGCTTATTTTTAATCTTATATTTTCAATTGCTTTTGATTATTATTTTTTTGTACATTGTTCTCACATATAAAAGCAACAAGAATAATGTACCCAGGATTTTGTAATATCTATATTTAAAAGAATATCCTTGGAGTTTCTTGCCCGTTCTTCTCCATAGAGATCTACGTTTTGGGAATTGGGCAACTAGCTTCAACTTTCTAACTGACCGACTCTTTGACAATTCAAAATTGCCTGTAAATGGTTTAATTAAAATAAATGCTTTGAGTTTAAGTTTGAGTTTGGTTCCGGCTGTTATTTGTAGATCTTTGACTGTCGTTACGGGTAGTTAGAAGCCCAAAAGTCTAAAAACCAATCTTACCAAGGGGTATCGTGTTACCTGGTCCTTAACTGGGTTGTGGAGGTCAGATAGGCAATCGCTCCATGTAAAATACTGGTATTCAGCTGTTCCGGTTAGACTGGAAGCCGACCCCAAAATAGTTAGTAGATGATGTATATTATGCGGATCATATATTTTTTGCCGCTAACTTTACATAATTAGAACTCGTAACTTTCAGTTTTAGCACAGACTAGTACAGATGGTTCACTCCGCAAAATCATTTAAATAATAAGCGACTCTTACTACGACACAATAAAGTGCAATTCAGGTCGCACAGCGCTAATCAATTATATGCAAACTAGAAGTTGCCTCTCTTTCGATCGCGTAACTCTTATATCTTTTGACTACGTTACGCACATTGAATTCAACAAGTTGAGCCCGCCGCGTATCTACTGGTAGCTTCATAACTGAAATGCGGATTGAACCATCTGTATTCATTTGTGGTTTTAGTTTATTATTCTTATTTTAATATGCAGTTAGCCAACGTTCGCACGGACGTAATAAAATCGCGGCGCGATTTTTTCGTACATTCGATTTTCAACGCTCTGCTTAGCACCGAGAGTTGAAAATCCAACAGTGTGTTTTTTCGACGCGCTGGGATGCACTCTGTTGAATTCTCAACACTCGGCTTAACACCGAGAGTTGAAAATCCAATATGCGATAAAATCCCGCCGCGATTTTATTACGTCCGTGCGACGTCGGCTTAGACAGCATGGCGGCTACAACCTGAGTTGTCGTAGGCTCTATTTTATTTTATTAAGTAGATATCCTATCCTTTAGTAGGTCTGTGGGTCCCAGGTCACCCATGTGCCAAATTTCATTCAAATCCGTTCAGCCGTTAACAAATAAACTCACATTCGCATTTATAATATTAGTCATGATAGTCACCCACAACAGAGAAGAAAGGAGATGGAGAAACGGTGGGCCCCAATGTAATAAGTTGAGACAAGGCTCGGAACCGGTTTAAAAAATACCGGTGAAAACCGGTTTACTTGGGTTTTACTCCGAACTTTTCTTAAGAACGCGAACGTTTTAAGAACTTTATTTTAACCTAAATTAACCGGTTTATACGACGAGCGGCATGTCAGTTAACGCGTTACAACGTTTGACTACTTGTGAGGATGCCGCGCTGAATAAAAGCTAAACAAAAATCCGGTTAATATTGCTCTAAACCGTTTAATCAGAAAAAACATTTACGTAAAGACTCCTCCAAAACCGGTTAATAAAAACCAGTTTCTACGAGCGAAACCGAATGTAAAGGTTTTTGCGTCAAGTACATAATAACGATTTGAAAATTTAACCGGTTTCCGAGCCTTGAGTTGAGATATGATCTAAAAAAATTGTCATTTTTTTTTTTATCCTTGAATATCAAAAATCAGCTCAATTAAAGATTAATGATTATAAAAAAGATTATCGATTAAAGTAATCAATTACACAACTACAAAAAGAAAACCTACCCACTAGGTAGCACTAGGTAATATAATTAACACAAAGTAATTAAATGCACTATAATATACTTTTATACTATAGAGATAATTTAAATAAAACATCATTAATTACTGAAAAGCCAAAATAATGATCATCAATTTCACATCGATTAAAATTTGTCTTATATTTTTTGTCTGTCACTGGAAGTGCGTGTTCTGTACTGGCATGAGCTGACTGACATTGACACTAGACATTAGTGGTGGGTCGTCATCGAATATTTGACGGACGAAACCGTTTTCCCGACGACGAAAACGGTTGCAGAAAACGGTTAAAGGACGAAGCTTATCCATAAATAGAAAAGAATTGCGTTTCGTCGAGCGCAGTTTCATCATCACAAAACACAAAACGGTCTTTGTAAACGGTTCGTCGTTGCAACGCCCATCCCTGCTAGAGAACTGTCACTTGTTTCGTGTTTTCCGATGCGTTTTGAGTGCTTTCCCGATTATTTTTCATTTTCAACGACCACTGCTTTGTTTTTAACGGAGTCTGACCCTACCAATCTTGTACGACCCTTGTTTTCACACTGGACACCGAAGATCGCTCACACGATTGACTTCGAATTGTTATTTCGGATTTTACCGCCGGTTTGTGGATTGGATATTGTTGAAACTACGGATCGCTGTGTGAATTGTGGAATAGCAACTGGTCACTGCAATAAACTAATATATGTTTGAATCTATAAATTCACACCATTTTCATCTTGTTACATCCAGGCCCAAGAGTGTATGGAATCGTTTCCGTCTCCTTTAACTTTAGAAATTATTTTGATTTTGATTGACAATGTCAATTGGGAAGTGGTGATACTGACACAGAAAGGGTAGCATGGCCAAAAGAGAGGACGCCTATACTCAACCTAGCTCGATAACGAGGTGCCAGCAATTGTTGCAGCTGAGCACGTAGCTTTAAATTCCGCGACTAATAATCATGATCAAATCTTTGATCCAGTCCGTCCCATCCTTGATGTCCTCCCTCCGGTTGACGCTCTAACCCAAGGTTCGTACCCTACAAGGGGGTGCCCTTAGCGAGCGTTCACCTAGTTTTAATTAGCATAGTTGAATAACCCCTGGCTGGTGGTTTGAAGTGTAGTAGCTTAAGGCACCCACAGAAAAGCTCGGTTAAGTAGTCATGATCTCAGAGGTCAACTACGAGATGCCTTACCTAAAAAAAAAAACCTATACTCAACAGTGGGTGGAACAAGGCCGGTGCTGATGATGATACTATTTTTGGGATCGGCGGACATTTGTGCCTTTACGTTATCGATGCAGTTGAATGTTTTATTTACTTATCATTTAATTTGAGGTCATATTTTTTTATCCCGGTCTTCCTACGTAGGTCATGTCAATGTGGCTATTATCAACAGAAATGATAATTACAACTTCATTTTACCAACACATATATTTTTACAGTTTACGACTCAATTTTGACGCAAAATAGTATTAATTATGTCTTTTTATATTATTTTATTTATAGTTAGTAGTAGTATTGTAAAAAACGTCGTTTGTTTTTTTTTAACCTTGATACTTAATTAATTTGTAACGTAGGCAAAAATAATAAAAATGCAAATTATATTGGTCATTAAATACCTTATTATTCATAACAAAGTAGTTACTCAAGTAAGTATTTCTATACTATTTTTCTCTATGGCAATGGTGCCGATGTCGACAATTCTGCCAATGTCAGTTGTGTTATGAGAAAACGTGCGGAGGGAAACAAAAAAAAAAAAATGATGAATCTACTATCTTTTTGGAAACTTGTTGACGGGTATTAGTAGTACACTGAAACAAACAGATAAAAATTATTGTTAGTTATATTATTACATATGTACATAAATGATCGCAAACCACACAAAAATCATCATAATTTTATGTCATTGACACGGATAAAAACATAAAAGCCGCAAAGAGCTTTGGGGAAGAATGTGTTAGTAGGGATGGAAAGTTAGTTGGGACAGGGATCTTTAATTTAGGGAGATGACTATACAAGTCATGAGCTGGGTTATTATTGGAGCAGTTAAAAAATATGTGCTCCAAAGTACCTTCATCCAACCCACATACGCAGAGCGATGTGTCTCTGACCCGGATTTTGTGAAGGAAAACTGGAGAACAGCAATGGCCTATACGGAGACGGCAAAGCATAGTGATCACTTTCTTGGATATTTTCTTATAAGGATAGAACCAAGGCTTGAGTGAAACATTGGGCTGTATTGCGTGATAAAAAGCACCCTTCTTTTTACTCGAATAAGTAAGTATTTATTACAAGACTTTTTTCTTTCGTCAACGATCACAAATCAAAAATTTCAACGAACTTTCGGTCAGACTCTATCTACCCAGAGACAGGAGCTGCTCTCGAAGTTGGTACAGAATAATCTTCTTAATACGTCCACTCATACTGCTGAATTATGATACATCGCCAATCGGTTGGTCGACTCTTCACGTGACCAGAAGACTAGCCTACTTCTGGGTAAAAAATAAAAATGGCAGGTAACATTGCCACATTGTATGGCAATGCTGTCAGCCTTTTGGGCACTTTTCCTGTTGATAGCGACGTGGACGAGTTTTTTTATGCCCTGTGATTGCCTCCCCTCCCCTTTTATACAATGTGTTACAAAAACCCTGTCCGATCCGAAAAGGGCACATAGGTACTGCAATAACATTACCAATAAGTAATAAAAATAACTTATTATTAATGAAAATAAAAAACTATCCCTATTCCATAAAAAAATTGTAGCTCGAAGGAAGGAAGTATTCCAGCATCTTACTGGAATACTTCCTTCCTCCGTTTGCTCTTGCGAATCTCCACTCAGCCGTCCCAAAAAACAAGCCAGAGGTAAGGAACAAAACTTCTCCTGGGAGATAGGTTCCGTGGGGTTACCACTGCCCAACAGCTCTCCGCATGCTGCGCTGCGGGTTCATGTATCAATCTTGGTCTGGCTCATCACCCTAGACCTGTTTCGGTAAAATAAGCTCTATCGACAAAGACCTAGAGTTCAGGAGCGCGCAAGCCCCACCATGACGTCAACGTAAAGAAATGGCGGTGGTAGGGTTATTATTATTTTAAATCTGTTAGCTTTTAAATTATGTAAATGTTATAGATAGATAGACAGAATATTCTTTATAATGTACACCATATTATCTTCCATGTTTGTTAGTATTTATAAATATGATTATACCAGGCCTGTAATTTCTAGTGTAGTCAATAACTTGCAAACGACGATTTGAAAAAATCGTCGCATAATCATAGCAGAGCAAAATAAAAGGGAACCTATATCTTGTATTATTTAGCAGATCGAACAAATATGGTACTTTTCTACGCAATATTTTCACTGGACACTACAGACATTCAAGTAAACAGTAACTGCTAGTAGACAAACAAGCGCAACCATTTTAAATTAAATTTTAATTAATTATCCACGTAAAGCTGAGGGTAAAGGACTGCACTCTAATTGCGTGACCCAGATTGATCACAATCGGAATCATTTTGAAGTTCGAAGAATTTGTCTGCTCACCATCGTGATTATCGCAATGCATGTTGAACTGTCAAAATGAAACAGATTAGGGTAATGAAACAGCAATTAGGGTGCAGGTAATGATTGCCATTGTGTGTGACCTGTCATTACCTGTGTATAACGCATGCCCTTAAAACCGTATTTGTTTTATTCTGATTAACTAAATATTCTATTGTCCTTTACGCGATACTCTATTATCTACGATCCAATGTTGATATCCATTGCTTCTGATACGGTTGTTTTTATCAGATTGAATCAATGTTTTGATAAGAATAAAAAATACATTACAATTATGCAACACGGGAATGCAAATAATTCTCTTGACATCCTACAGTTCAAGACTCGTGCAAACATAGGTAGGTACTTGTAGGTCGCCTAGTACTGAATGAAGATCTTAAGAGCGTTCATTCTAAAAGTTGGCAACGGCACAAATAGCTGTCAAATATTTACATGTTTTGATTAATTTGGCTATATTACTGTACGCAAATATGAAATATCACTAACTAGTGAACTAGAGTATTAATAATGAATTGCAATTACATATAACACAGATTTTGATGTTGTAACCGTTTCAGGTGTAAAAAAGGCATTTGCACAAATTCCAAATACTTTTTTTACATATTCAACTAAACATTCTCACAAATAACCGTCGTAATCGTCGTTATGTTTTTTTTTTTTTTTTTTCGTTTCATTATCAGTATTTTAATTCACTAGTTACCCTATATTTCATATTTCTGTATAGTAATATTGCCAAATAAATCAAAACAGCGAAATATTTGACATCTGTTTGTAACGTTGCCCACTTTCAGAATGTCCGCTCTTAATTTGAGGATAAATGTAATGGGTGATATTTAACGGACTCTTTGAAAACGTAATGCCCTTCAAAAAATGTACTAAAGCTTGTTATATTAAAAAAATCTCTAAAAAAAATTTTGGATTTCTAATGATACACACTTTTTTAAATTAGTGAGCTTCTTTTTAACTTTCTGGCCTTTTGTCACAGTTGGTCGCAGTACCAAGTAGTAAGCTACGGTACCCTGACCAAACCGGTTAGGTTATTACTGTAACTAACCATGCGCGAGTCGAATTGATCGCGGTAACTAAGCTAGGTGGCACCTCGGCCAAAAGAACAGTGAGCAACCGCGCTCCCGCGCAACATCTAAGTTAGGCGCCCTTACTTGGCTATTAAATATAGATTTTTGTGATTTTTCTTTTTTGAGGTGAGATTACATTTTTAATGATTATTTATTTATATAGAAAATCTTATAAACATTCGAGAAAAAATAAGGCCCCTTAAAAAGTCATGTTGGTTACACTCCATTAAAATGCTAATCCAACTGGTTATAAGCCTCTTCTATAAATTCGAAAAATTCCTTTTTTTTAGCTTTATACCGGTTTGTTCGTACTTAACTTTTGATACAAACATTTAAACATAATGGTGCCGATTCTCTTGTAGACCGAACTAAACTATCATTAAAATTCCTTACTCTTGGTTAAGAGGTTCTTAAAGCCATTCTACAAAAAAAATCTCTAAATTTAAATAATTTTCA
This sequence comes from Omphaloscelis lunosa, assembly GCA_916610215.1. Lineage (NCBI taxonomy): Eukaryota > Metazoa > Arthropoda > Insecta > Lepidoptera > Noctuidae > Omphaloscelis > Omphaloscelis lunosa. The sequence goes on from OU744247.1 coordinate 9,919,430, forward strand.
CACAACTAAATCGAATTTGACAATCGCGGTTAGTCAAATTCAGAATGGGAAATCGTCTTTTAACAGGAATAAGCAAAATTTTGGTGATTTTTAGTTTAGTTTAGAGGTATTTGTGAAACGTGAATTGGCACCATTGTCTTATCATCATCGCTTCAAGTAACCAAACCTAACTTAGTAAATCCGGTTCCGACTATTTTAGAACATTATTAAATGGACGTTTAAATATTAAAATATCAAAACAAATATTAGATAAAAGGTCAACGTCATCGATAATTCCTACTTACAGACGTACTTTTTAATATTGCACCAGAAAATATAAAAAGAAATATTGATTTAAACAAAGATGTAGAATGTAGGTAAAGGAGGTCATCGTCTCATCAGTGAACAATGGCAGAAGTAACTGTAATTCTGACATGGATACCAAAACATAGGGTTTGCCCGCGACTTCGAACGCGTGGAGATTGGAAATTGTCCCACAGGAAGTAGACACGTTACTTCCGAGATAACAAATATCTTATGTCCTATACCAGGTCATGGTTTTATGACTGTGCCTCCAAATCCGTTCAGCCGTTAATCCGTGAAAAGGTAACAAGAAAGACAGCCACTTTCGGATTTAAAATATTAGTACAGATACGGATATGGATATCTTAGAAAGGTACAAAGACATTGGTTTTGAAACAAAACCCCAAAATATTAGGTACGCAAATTATTATGCATCTTTTCAGACGGGATTTAAAGGCTCGTACAGAACAGCGCGATATCGCGACAAGGGTCGCGCTGCCTGTCGCGCCCGCAGTATCGCGCTGGTCTGCACGAGACTTAATTCGAAATGTTATTAATGCTCACGTAACGAACTTATTAACTATTTCCGATTTAGAGGTTAGTGACACTAACCACCTCTTTCAGTTTTTTTTTTATTAAGATCCGCGCCATTTAGTGGTGATCTTAATAAAAAAGAAACTGAAAGATGTGGTAAGTGACACTAACCACTAAACCGGAAAAAATAGTCATGTTTATTGAAATATATACAGTAGTAGTCATTGAACAACAATTGTTCGAATAACCAGTGATCAGAAAGAGAAGCTGGAAATGCAAAAAAAAAAACAAAAATAGGAAAGGTCTTTCAATCTTTTGAAAAAGTTTATTTCTGCGGAGTAGGTCTTTGTTGTGTTATCCAGGCAGATCACATCGAGACACCTAAATACAATAATAACACCTAAAGATACTTTTTGCCGAGACTAATTGAACCACCAGTTATAAAGCCACCTAATAAAATAAAACCCCATTCCGCTTTTTTTGTCGTACAAAATTTTAATTTATGCATCACGGATCACATGCACCGGCCGCATATATCGATGACCTCTTGCAATGTTTTTTTATAGATTTTGCAAAACTTCATAAGTACCTAGTTTTTGGCAAAAATTTCGTAAGTACCTAATTTTGGTCAAGAATTTAATAAGTATCTAGTTTTTGACAAGAATTTCATAAGTATCTAGTTTTTGCCAAAAAGTTCATGTAGTTTAGAGGAATTGCCATACAATTATCAATTTACGTGTCGGAGTTCCATAATGGTGCCGATTCTATTGTACACCGAACTAAACTAACTAAACTATCACTAAAATGCCTTACTTTTGGCTATGAGAATCTTAAAGCTATTCTGCAAAATCTTAAAGCTATTCTAAATTTAAAAAATAATTTTGTCACATCTAAATCGAATTTGATGATCGCGGCTCCACACGTGGTACTTATTTGCCCTACACCGTGAATTTTTTTTAGAGCCGGAGGCGCGCAGGGTGGGCAGCCTCGACGTGTTTTACATACGTGTCTTACATATATCGAATTTTTCACTTTTTGTATGGAAAATAAGAAAAATGATTTCCAAAAGATACAGTACTGTTTTTGCACCTGAAGTCGAGATATTTGTGTATTTTAGGTGAAAAACGTCAAATTCAGAATAGCAAAATTGCCATTTTAACTAAATTAATATCTCAGTACCATCTTAGTGCTGTCAAACTAAAATATAGTTAAGTTGTGTCACTTTAGTCTATTTTAGAATGGGAAATCGTCGTTTGACAGGAATAAACTAAATTTTGGTGATTTTTAGTCTAATTTAGAGGCATTTGTAACAAGATTATCGGCACCAATGTCGAAATAAAATCATGCCGTTTTACGGTTTGTCGAAATTCAGTTTGGTAGTCTTTAATTTAAGCTTGAGCTCGTCACTTGTTTATTTAAAAAAACGCCATTTTGAGGAAGTTGCACTCCCACATGCCGTTCGTTGGGACAGGTTTACCCAAATTGTTCTAGTCCTATTAGGTAAATGTTTAATAGCATAATTTAAGTCTGAACTAAACCTCTCGGAAAGAGACCTCGACCCCCTGGTTTTCTACGGGTTTTGTCGACGGAAGAATACACAAATTGACAGATTGTGATTGTTTATCTGTCATTTTGTCTATTCTTCCGTCGACAATACGCGTTTCTATTGTGGTCACGCCAAGCGTGCTAGTCGCTGCGAGTCTCAACCAGGTCTTATCTGCGATCTTAAGAATGTCATCGACCCATCTGGCTGTTGGTCTGCCAACACTTCTTCTACCGTATCTCAGCAGCCATTCAGTAAGGACTCCACTCCACCTGCCATCATCACGTCTAACCAAGTGTTTCAGAGCCAAAAGAAATTAAGCGTACCTAAATGTGATTTCAATAACCTGGTTGCAGAATTAATGTAGGTACCTTTAAACCTACTTTCATTTAATTTCCTATTCTTTGTAATTGGAACTATTGATAAATAGTGATACTGAGAGATGAATAGTTTTCTGTTTGCATTGTGCACGTGCACTGTGATTCATAAATGTGCAGCGCCTAATGCATAATGCAGCCATCTAACCAAAAGCATTGTGATAATACGCAAGCCTTATGCGGAATCATTGTTTGGTCAAACCATAATTAAACAGCATACGACTAATTCATTCTCGAGTTCTTTTATTTTTTAAGCTCGTGGAATTTCTTTACTTAAAGATCGTTTCCCAAGGGACATAATATCGGTACCTACCTATACTTTTAACAAGCAAGTATGTACAAGTGTACAGTTACGAACACCGCGTACCGAACAGTTGACTGAAAACGATATAATGGGTCCGCCAGTAGGTTTTCTCTTCTTTCGTTTGTTAATTTTTAACCGAATTCAAAACAGGAGGAGGTTCTATGTACATCGGTATGTATTTTTTGCGTTGTGGTATTTTTCAGTAGTTTACAGAATGTCTCTTATTTCAGTGTGCCTTTTGGCAAAGGCCTCCTGTAACAACTGCCATTGAGTCCTATCTCTCGCAACTCTTCTACAATTTAGACCCGCTGTAAGCTTCAATTCGTCTTTCCATCTTGTGTATTGTCTTCAAATGTACCTTTTAACATCTCTGGGGTACCATTCTGTCACAAGTTTACTGCACTTGTCTTGAATGTCTCTTAAAATGTGTGCTGTCCATCTCCACTTTTGTTGGTCTATTTTGGTAAGAACATCAATAACTTTTATGTTTTCTTTATTAATCAGGGTATTTCGTATCCTGTCTTGTTGTTTAATACCAGTCATACTCCTTTGCATTGATCTTTGGCAATGTGCCAACATTACTCTGTGGTGTCTTGTAAGAGCCCAAGTTTCGCTGCCATATGTAATGCAAGGCATTGAAGAGCTTCCGTTTTAATCCAATACTTAGATCCGTTGATTTTATGACCTCCTTCAATGACCAGTATTTTTTCCACCCATTTGTTATTTGTTTTCCAATTTCCTTAGTGGTTTGGTCTTTGTGTGAAATAAGCTGACCCAAATAAACATATTTTTCAACAAATTCAAGCATTTTGGTGTTGATTTTAAATTCCATGACAACTGAGTTTGTCAGTAGCTTTGTTTTGTCTAAATTCATAAGTACTTCGGAAGGACGCAACTTTTTCGGTCACAGTACCGTAATGGTACACAGCAAAACATTCAAATTTGCACGAAAATATAGACTACTTTTTTTTTCTCTTTCACATTGTACAAGAAACGGTTTCGAAACACAACTGAGCTTCCATCAGCACGCGATGGCGCACGGGGGTAGGACTCGACGCCCCGGTATCTAAAACGCATCGAGGCGTCAACTTTTCGGAATTCCAGCATAAACAACTTTTGTGATTATAATTTTTTTGTGAGTACATCCTTTTTTATTAATTGTTAACAGGCACAATTTTTAAGTGCTTATTAAAACCAAAGTGACAGATTTATAGTTCCTTAAATAGGTTATTTCCCATAAATAATATTAAATAAATGCGCTCCAATAATAATAATTGGTAATTTATCAACTACAAATACATATATTATTATTATAAAAAATATAAAAGTACTTAAACGTATGAGTTTTATCTTAATACACGCACTAGCCAAATGTTTAAAACTTCTGACGAGCGCAAGTTCAAAATGACTTTATCTACTCTTATATCATAAAAACCGAATAAATTTCAAAACGAGTTTGTAATGACATACTTTAAAAACACCGAAATTTAAAAATAGAATCATATTATAACACTTTTCTGTAACAAGATAATCAATAAACAATTTTTTATCATATCTATTCAAAATGAGCTAGTTTGTTCTTTGTAAACAGGGACAAAAATAGCTTTTTAATCCCTAGGGATTAAAAGTGATTTGATTGTTAGTAAAAATAGTTCGAATCACCAAAGAGATCAAACACGAACATTTTATGAACAAGTAACAGTCTGGCAAGAGAGAGAGAGAGAGAAAGTGTGAATTTGGTCCAAATGAAAATCCAAGATGGCGGCTGCGAAAATTTTCAAATTTTACGTCATGGGTGTCGTTTTCATAGTTTTCGAGGGTACTAAAGCCAATAGTGAGGTCAAAATGTAAATCCAAGATGGTGGTTCTGAAAATTTTAAAACTTTTCGTCATGGGTGTCGTTTTCGTAGTTTTCGAGGATGCTAAAACTGTTAGCGAGGTCAAAATGTAAATCCAAAATGGCAGCTGCGAAAATTTTCAAATTTTTCGTCATGGGAGTTGTTTTCACGTCGATGCCATCCTGTATATTAATCACGCCGACAAAGTGGTAAAATAAAATAATGCAAAATAATTATTTTTTGTACTTCCCGTACACGTAAAGTGGGGATGTTTTTTTTTCTCGTCTGTCCCATGGTGTGGGGTGTTGTTGGAAATGTCGTTCAAAAATATTGTGGGTGTATGAAACCATTTTTGGATGTAGGGATCCGTTTGCGAAATATTAAGCTTTAAAGTGCTAATTTTTGTTGAGTCAAGTGTCCAGTGGCGGTACTTTCATAGAAGCCAAAAAGCCCGGCTTGCCCTAATAAAATCATAATTCTCAAGAACAAACCTAGGCCTACCAATAAAAAAGAAACAGTCAATGAACTCGAACTCAATCATGCATGTCATAGGAATAACCAAATTTCGAAATCCCCGCTTTTTCTGCCGCGCGCACTGAGCTAGGTTGCCAGATATACGCACTCATTGAACTCGAATCATTCATTTAGTAATCATATGAATAAAATTTAAATTGCGCGCCAATACAATGCATTCAATTGCGCCTTCTCGCTCACACTCGTGGGCTTAAATCTGGCTTGCCTTACCTTTCTCTGTCTCGCAGTTTTCGCCTACAAATTGCTATAGAAACGTTTACATTTGTTGATATATTGGTAAGTACACATACGCAGATTTCTATGAAATGAAAAGCCCGGCTTTTGAGCGCACATGCGCACAGAGTACTTTTTATCTTGAGAGGCATTAAGTTCGCGCAAACGACGCAAATGCACTATCCGCTTTGTTGACCCGCGTAAAGTGAGTTGCAAGTCCGTGCAACGCGACGACGAATTTGTTATTGTATATGTTTTGAAATTAATATTTTGAGACTAGTATTTTATTTTCCACGTGCTGAAGTAATGAATTAGTTTTATTGTTTAAAATGATGTGATAGTTATTGTGGCGATGGCGATGTCATTCTGCGCTTTTTTGTAAGTGATTATAGTGTTATTTTTATCATCAAATTCGGAGACTGTGTTCGTAAAGGTATTTTGAGTTTAGGCATATTGAGTTTTCTGACATAGGTAAGTAACTCTTTACTTCACCGTAACCAACATCAAATTACTGTAACTATTTCTCGGAAATAAAAAACAGTATTTTTGTTAGTCGAAGAATATATTGAAATACTCGTAGGCATTCGATTGTCTATTATACAAATTTATGTAGGTGAATAGCTGGTGCCATGAAAGCACATGACTAGGGTTGTTTTTATGGAATTCGTAGTTTTAGTAAACCACTGAAAAATAAACCATCTTATGTATTACATCTTGAGATCATAAAACACAATAATGTTCGTATCGAAGAGATTCTTCATAGGTGTTTTGAAATAAAGATTAGAGTTGGCTATTGTCATTAAAATAAATTATAAAAAATATTTAAGTAGGTAATATCTCATTTTAACATTTTCAATCGACATTAAATTTTAAACTCGTAAAATTATGCGTACGGCAGTAGAACAACAAATCGATAATGTGAGATCCATCTAGTGGCTTCTGATTGAAAAATTTTGCATTTGACAAGCGAATATGAATTATGGTAAAAAGGTTTGGCTAGGCGGTGTGATTACGCTCATTCATTAATGTAGATGGCGCTTATGACAATTACATACTAATGCCAGACCTCTTCGAATTTTAAAGGTTTTCTAAGCAAAATTATAATAATGTTGTACCATGAACAACATATGAAAATCAGTCAATCCCTCACCAGGCTGTTTTTTTTTTATCGTAAAAAATCTGGCGGCTTGCCCTAATTTTGACCCCTAGGCACGCCACTGCAAGTGTCCCTCCCCCAGTTTCAAATAAATGGTTGAAAACCCAGGAACTGGGTTGTGGAGGTCAGATAGGCAGTTGCGCCATGTAAAACACTGGTATTCAGCTGCATCCAATTAGACTGGAAGCCGCCCCCAACATAGTTGGGAAAAGGCTAGGCAGTTGAAGTAGTCCATCTAGTAACTGGAAATCAGAAAAAAAAAGTCCTACAAAGAATCTTTGTTCAGATACCATCCTATGTCACGCCATTATGGTCATGGTACGTGGTAGCCCCAACAGCATCCTGAAAACTATAGCTGATAGGTGGGACATCCCCATACTGGAACATTGCATGCACCTACATGTTACTGTGGCGTAGTAATGAATATTTTGTGCTGTTTTTGTGGTAGATGTAAGTACTAACATTAGTTTCTAAGTCGTATGTATACTAACCAAATGAACTATACCTATCGGTCCAAAATAAAAGATTTTTATCGTTATTATTTATTTACTAAACATATGTTATTGCTTACTTAATGCCAAAACCTTTAACACTTCATTACATAGTTCCATTCTTTTATATCTGTCGGCCATTTAATTTTGAGTTGATCACGTAGAATGAAAACATTCATCGACTGTTTATAGCTTTATTCTAAAACTCACGTATTATTGGCAGATTTGAATGCCGTTTGCGTGCAGGAATGCAAAATCTTTAGCTGTAAATATTAGGTATTTTAAGAACTAGCTGCGCCCCGCGGTTTCACCCGCATAAGTCTCAATCCCGCGGGAATACCTATCGGGATAAAAAGTATTCTATGTCCTAACCCAGGTCATGGTCTGCTCATGTGCCAAATTTCATCCAAATCCGTTCAGCCGTTTTACCATGAAAGCGTAACAAACAAGCTCGTTTTCGCATTTATAATATTATTTATAATTTATATTAGTTATGATTTAAGGCTCCGTGCACGAAAGTGACTGATTTTGATCAATTTTGTTCATTAGTTGTGAGAAAGGGAAACAGAATTTTAACAAAATTATTTGTGATTTGAAAAGTCGAATTGTTTGTCTTGTACAAAGCGGAAAGGGATTTTTCAAATAAATTAAGGGTTCGTGGAAAATCACTAAAATTCGCAACAAGTTTTCCAAATATTGACGCGAAACTGACGTTTGATCGTTTCGTTATTTTTTTTAATAACCGTTTGTTTTTAAACCCTATCACCCTGATAGTAAAAACTCGCTAAAACTGCTTTACGGTTTCAAGAAAATCCTTTCAGTCTGCAGAGGGTGACTCAATTCTAGGACAAAGCATTAACCAACACTGACTAAAGGCTCCAGATAGTACTTTAGTAGAACAATTTCCATGAAGTTTTCATAGAAATTGTTGTACTAGAGTCGCGTCGCGTTGTCGCATCTGTCTGCGAAGGCTTTAAAACGTAAAAAGTTGTTGTAGAAAAAATGGATTTAACATGGGTAAATACGTAGGTACCTACTAACACAATCATAATTTGAACACCAAAAATTATATCAGAATGCAAACGGATGTCGAAACCTACCGGATACCGATGATAGCCAGCTATTTATAACATAACATAACATAATATCACGCCTTGTTTCTCCGAAGGGTTGGGCAGAGGTGTCCCTGTAGCATGTTCACCCACATTTTTGGCCAGTTATGTTTTAAGTCCCATGTAATAGGGGGCGAGCCTATTGCCATCAACCGGGCACAAATCCAGACTCTACTGAGAAATTGCAGATAGAAAAACCCAATAACACTTTGCCCGACCTGGGAATCGAACCCAGGACCTCATGCTCAGCAGTAGCGCTTGCGACCTCTAGACCAACGAGGCAGTCAAAGTCACCCAGCTATTTATCTCGTTTATAAAAGCGGGACATCCGATCAGAAATCAGAATGCTTTATCAAAACAACTGCAACATCCGTTGATAATAATATAATAACATGTACTTTTGGCAAACATATTTAGGTATACATATTTTATTAACCGGCGATAATAATTTTTAAAAAACCTAATAATTGCCAACACTTTTGTAATATCTTAATACTGATACATGTGTAATCCAAGATAATTCTAATAAGATATAAAAGGATAAAAATTAATTAAAATCGATGCCGTAAAGAAATCCTCAAGACGTTAGGTATGTAACTACCTGCTTAATTAAAGTCAGGCAATTGATCGGTTAGCAATTTGCCAACCAACTTAAATTGTCCGTATATTCAAATCACAATTGTCATTTCTTGACAGATATATAAAATGGCTGGTACACGGCAAAGTGACGTAGGGTGTCAATTTGCTCAACAATTAATTTTCCTGATTGTACATTCTGAAACCACACAAGATCTAGAAGACAATGGTTGTTAAAAAAGACCTGTTAGTAGTTTACGACCAAATTTCAAACAGCTCTGTCTGTCGCCAAACAAGGTCACACGGTTGGCAGCCGTGTAGCAAGCCCTTAAATCTGCGGCGCCGAAGATGAGAACTAAGTTTGGCAAAAAAAAAAAAACTTTTGAAGGAGCATAAAAAAATTACACTCATTCAATGCATTCAAAACACAATTAGCTGAATATTTTATCACAAATAACACCCTTCCTAAAAGCTGAATGCATTGAATGTGTACCTCTATCATAATTGCTACCGTAACGTCTGCGACGAACTTTACATTTATAATTTATTTTAAGCATTGTTCTCATGTACCAATTGACTATGTGTCTTTTTCTTTAATAAATATCTTTATCTCACTACTAAATTATCTCTCATTATGGTTAATTTCAACAATTAAAACTTCATTGTTAGTCTTTACTTGTAAGGCTCGTGCAGAGCAGCGCGATATCGCGGACGCTACAGGCAGCCTTTAAAAAAAAAGATAATGAAGGCACCCCAGCATGATGAAATATTTTTGAAGTGAAAACTTCTTGAGGCGCGTTGAGCGATTTTTGGTAGGAGGTAAACTTTAGGATTCGCGTCACCGACATGCTCGCGCCGTAGTTCAGACTATAGAAGCTAGATGGCGCTAATACTAGTTTTAAGTTTTCACTTCTGTAGCAGTCGGCAGTTTCAGTCCCCATGATTTTTGCCAATTTTTAACTGTCTGAGTACCTACAGAAACAAAAATAAGATGATTTTAAAATTTTCAAGGTGATGTAGCATGGCTATGAAAGCTTTTGGTATAGTTAACATGTCAAGAATCATTCATCATCATAAGGAACTGACCACATTTATCGACGCGGAATGAGCCGATCTCCTAAAGGGTTACCATCCGTCCGAATTTTTCCGGACATGTTCGGACTTCTAGAATTTTCATCATTCTCCTTCAATCATCATTGCACAACTCCTATTTAAGGATAAAGATAATTTATTAAGTTGATCGAATCCGAAGTTTTTCCTTCTATATTCAAATTACTAGTAGCACCATTCAACTAAAAATAACATATATCTAAATAGAATTCAACCTCACGAGGCGGATTAACATTAGCCTAAATGACCTGATCATCTACCGGTTCTTATAATTTACTGACTGGTCAGTCAAAATAAATCTGAATGTTTGCATTAATACCTAAGTAGTTAGTCCCGCAAGGGAATTAAGCTTATTTACAAGTCCGAAGCTCAGTTTAAGAATGACAAAATTTGACGACTATGAAACGAATTACAGTTTAACTTGACCTGTAAACTGTTAGTAAAGGACTAAAATGACTGCACCTGCAAGAAGATACGAAGGCTTGCTCGATAAATAATAATAACCCCACCTCTATGTTGACTCAATATCTCTTCGTTGACGTCATGATGGGGCAAAGTTAACCCTGACCTAAGATGCATATTAGGCGCGCAAGCTCTCTAGAGTTTACTTTGCCGAAACAGGTTGAGGGTGAGGAGCCAAACCAAAAGAGTACTGAAACCCGCAGGGCAGCATTTAGCGAGCTGTTGGGCAGTGGCGACCCCACGGATCATATCTCCTGAGAGAAATGATGTTCTTCATCTCTGGCTTGCCTTTAGTGACCGGCCAGAATGAACACTGACGAGAAATAGAGCTCTCACCTCTGTCTTGTCTGTATTGGCCGGCTTAAGTGGAGATTCACAAGAGCAAACGTGGTCGGAGGAAGGAAGTATTCCAGTAGATGCTGGTAAGGATCATGACCGTACTTCTGGGATTGTCCTGATAGCCGTGGAATACCTCTCCACTTCTCATCAGCACCGTAGGTCATGTAGCCCCCTTGTCGGTATGACACTATGTGCTAGTGCTAGCGACAGTTTTCGGGGATCATTATTGAGGGTGCAAGTCGCACCCAGCCATTTTATCTGTGTATTTTATGTATATAAAACCTTTGTCAGTCAGGGGCCATGGTCTTTCCAATAGTTCTAGGTAACCAGTTCACTTTTTTGTTGTTTGTTTTTCTTGGAATCACTATTGACGGTAAATTTCATTGGGGCCCGCACATAAAAAATTGACAGGAAGGCTAAGTTCGGCCGCCTATGCTGTTAAAAAAATAGACAGATAACTGACGTACTTATAGCCAGAATTGTTTATTTTATTTATTTTCATAGTCTTATGTCATATGGGATTCTTCTCTGGGGAACCTGTGCGGACATTAATACTATATTTGTTCTAGAGAAAAGGGCTGTTTGAGCCATTTACTACCTAGGTCCAAGAGATTCCCTTAGAGAAAAATTCATAGAAGTAAATATTCTGACTGTACCCACACAATATATTTTTGAAAATATATTGTATGTAAACAAAAATATATCAAATTTTAATAAAATGTCCGATATTCATAATTTAAATACCAGGAATAAACATAACATCGCACACGTCTCCACAAAGTAGGTAACTCGTTCATCGGTCAATGCATACGCTTTTACAACAAACATCCCATTAAGATTCGAAACTTACTTATTAAACGATTTAAAAGATGTATTAAAACCAAACTTTGTAAAAAGGGTACTATAAAATCTCAGATTATTTAGAAGATAAAAAACTTGCGATTGAGCTGCTCGCTCTACTAAGCCTTGTGATAAAACTATAAAACTTGATTTACCATAAAACCATAAACATTTGATTTTTTATGTAAAATCATCAAAAAATATACCAGTTTTATATACACATTGACATTAATGAAAATTATATTCAAAATGGCATGATTACTTTGTAAAGTATAATATTATTTTAATTATTGTGAATGTGGATGTGGATATTATTTTTATTTTTATTTCTCAGCTAGTTTTAATGATGATCTAGCAGTTCGAGTAGTTTATGCGGCCTACCCAAATGTCCTTTCTTTGGTATTGTTCTGAGTCAAGCTCCACGATTACTGACAAATGCTTGTTCTGGCTGGACAGGTCCATTCAAATCTGTGTGGTTCTTTCCTCTAAAGACCATTTCAGACACATTTCTACATGGTCCTCATATGACCTGACTAAGACTATGCCTGGACATTAAAAGAGTCTGCAACCTCTGAGTTTATTTCGGCCTTTCGTCTCAAAGTAGTCAAATAGGAAACGCCAAACTCATCTAGCTTATTAAAATATATATACACACATCAAAAGTGTCTAGGGATCAAGCATTTTTATGCGGATTTCTTGAGATTGAGATGTGGCTTTGTAATAAATTTATGATTATATAAATTTATATGGATCCTTTTTGGTGCATTTCATAATTTGAAACAGGAACTGTTAATCAAATTCGAGTAAAAGATGAAAATCAGCTGTCAATATTTTCCCTATAAAAACATACAACGCATTGAAGACATTATTAGTGCTACTGTTTCCCTACTACTGATTAAAACCAACGTTATTATGGAGCGGCGACGTCATTTAAGCAGGGAAGAAATGCTCAGAGCCGTGGGAATGATAGAAGCTGGTTCCCGGCAACGTACTGTGGCTTTAGCTCTGAATACAAGTCGGAGTGTTATCAGTCGACTTTGGACACGTTACCGAAGCACTGGTACCGTGGCTGAGCGCCATGGAGGACGGTATCGCTGCACCACACGGAGACAAGACCGATACATTCAAATCTTAACTCGAAGAGCTCCAACAATAACCGCCATGATGTTAGCCGTGAGGCTTCATCACTCTTCAGGGAACTTAATTAGCGACCAAACAGTCAGAAACCGCTTGCATGAAGTGAACCTTCATTCCCGAAGACCGCTACGGGTACCACCTATAGCAATGCACAATCGTAGGATTCGATATCAATGGGCTCTTGAACACAGAAATTGGGCAAAAGAACAATGGCGTTTCGTGTGCTTTTCTGATGAGTCTCGTTTTGGTATGAGACCGGATACAAGACGTATACGACACTGGAGAACCCCTGGACGCCAACAGCGATTAAAATCCTGCCAGGAAGTCCATCCTTATAGTGGTGGAACCATCATGGTATGGGCGGGTATTTGGATCGGCGGAAGAACTGAGTTGATTTGGATCAGAGGCAACCTCAACGCTCAAATTTATGCTGAGACGATTGTATCTGACGTCATCGTTCCTCTACAAGTGCAAATCGGTCCCTTATTTCAGTTAATGCATGATAATGCACGACCGCACACCGCAAGAGTTGTAAGACAGACTCTCGCCGCAGCTATCATCAATGTCCTGCTCTGGCCTGCTCAGTCGCCAGACTTGAACCCGATTGAGCATGCATGGGATATGCTACAGAGAAGAGCTCTGCCGAATATGGAGGGTATCCAGTCGCAAGAAGACCTTTTTTTGTTGTTGCAACGAACATGGGCGGCCATTCCACAGCGTGATTTGGATGAACTCATTTTGAGTATGCCAAACCGATGTTCTTGTGTTGTTAGTGTTCGCGGTAGAAACACGGATTATTAATTGTTTAAGTTACCCAATAAAATTTTAAAGAAAACTGTTATTTCAGTCTTTTTTTCGAACTTTAATGTTAGTGGTTCAAATGTCAAAAATCCCTTTATTAGGAAAATGGCAAATTTCTTTATTAATGCAAAGGTGACTTGGTTTATCGTTACTGTGACAAACGAAAACACTTTATTTGATGAATCCTTAAAGAAAATTTTAATTAATATCAATCAGGAGAAAAGTTATTGCAAAAATATATGTTGATCCCTAGACACTTTTGATGTGTGTATATGTATGACGTGTAACAGTGATCCCAAAATCCTATTTACAGAATAAACAATTTCATTTCATTTCACTTTAGCCACCGAAACCCATTTTTTTTCCATGTCCTGCAATAGTTCCGCACCATTCGAGGGTTATCCTTGGGTCCACTTGCATAGTGTAAACAGTTATCGATCCATAATCGTCAGTTGGTGCACCATTCATTTAAAAACTTGGATCGGGCCTCCGCGCGTTGGCTTCGGCCCCTCGTACGCTTTCCAAAGGTCTGAGACCCCAGAGTCCCGGGAAATGTCAAGTGACGTAAAAATAATAATAATCTTTATTTGCCAAAAGAATACAACAAATACATTAGTATATACTTATTTTCTATGAATCTTAAAGATACATTATAATCAGCCGATTTGAGAGAAAATAATTAGATAGTCTCACTTTTCAAATAATACAAAACAAAACTGTGGGTAATATGTACCAAACATTCAAAATCAAATTGTTGTATTTGTAGGTAGTAGCGTAAGTTCACATAGTATATGTAAAATTTTTAGATAAGTTAATTTACAAATGTTTGTAGTTTTCTTTTTACTTTATACTTATTTAAAATTATAAGGGAAACTTAATATCCCTGCGCCGTAGTCGGGTAAAAAATAGGTAAAAATTTGTTAAAAATAAACTTCTTTTTAATATACTTAATCATAAAGGCGTTTTTTGTATTATGATAATTGTGTTCTAAACATAAACAAAGGTTTCCTACTTAAACAAAGAATACAACAATAAGTCAACAACAAACAATCATGTCTCTTATGCGATGCAGTATTATATTATCTGTAATGCGATTTAGCATTTATGCGTAGTCACTGAACTTTTGTTTTTACCCGTCTACAAAGTCAAGTTTACAAAAGGTTTGCAACATAATTATTTGTTATCTTTGATCTTATCAACCTTTTTTTTTAATCTCAGGGCGAAGTTGCAGAAAGAAACCAGACTTAACAGAGGATCCAAATGATCCAAATATCATTCTACGTGGTGCTTCGGGAGCCCTCAGACCTGGGCGGATGACCTTCATACTGGGTCCTTCAGGAGCCGGCAAGACCACCCTACTCAAAATCTTAGCTGGAAGAAAGTAAGAATATTGTTGAATATTATTTGCTATCACTTTTCAACGGGCCACAGCTAAGCTACACAAGTGTACTTAGATTCACTTTGTATAAAAATGTAGGCGGATTGTCCGCTGCGACTAGAGAATACAATCCCGGGATACTGTATCCCGGGATCCCGGGATCGCAATCGTTTTCATACCCTGAAAATCCCGGGACTGTATTTGATCAATCTCAGGATTTTCCAGATTACACAAACAGGTCTAGTTTGCATTCCGTAGTCCGTTGCGCCTTGACAATGACCTTGCCTAGAATATATTAATAGACCACTCATTTTACTCTAGAGCTATATAAAACTAAAAGCCTGTCAAAATGGTCTACAATAGCATTTATAACGTAACGACAAACCTTAGATAAACCGTACGATACGTACTACACAGGCACAGCCCTAATAGATGTTTGTCGTAGAACTTATATAGAAGGGGTTGGAAAATAGTATTAGACGTGAAATGAGCCTGTTTGAAAATGGAGGAGTTCGTGGATATCAGTTAGAAATAGCATATAAGTATCTATTCCTCCAACCAGTGAAAAACCTGAGCGAGCGTTTTCAGCTGCTGCTTATGTTGGCAATAAACTACGAAGCAGACTTGGAACTCAAACATTGGATGCTTTGATATTGCTACGATAGTATTATCGAAATTCTAAATAGTTTTTTTGTTTTGTCTTTTTTTCTTTTCTTACTATAATATTGTGATTTGTGTTGTGCAACAATATTAAAAACTTTTCTTAGAAATTACTCAAGTTTTTTTTTTCTTTTGCGTCCAATTAGAAACCACATAGTGTAATCCCGGAATAGCCCCGGGATCCCGAGATTACACATCAGAATTCCCGTAATCCTGGGAGTACGCATTAGAATTCCCGTAATCCCGGGATTGTAAAACTGGGTCGGGATTGTATCTCTAGTTGCGACCCACGGCCACGGTATATGCACGAATGCGTGGCTGGGAAAAACATATGAACCGCACAGCTAACGTTGAACACTTCTCTTACGCTGTGTTCAGTGTGTTCACATCACCGCGTCACGACATCGTTAACGTGAAACTCTACAAGTTTCACTCTCTCTAGTTTCACGTTAACGACCGACGTCGTGACGTGGTGATGTGGACAAGCTCTTAATTCTCCGTGCACATCGTGTGTATAGATAAACGGTAGACGGTAAAAACAATATGTAAAAAAGTGAAGAGCACTAGGTTTATTGAACCCATAGAGCTTAATAACTGTTGATTGTCCGTACACTTAGGTACATGCAGATAAACTAGTGATAAGATTTAATTTAATTAATATTTTAATTAAACCAGCACAAGTGAGAAATAAAATCCCCAATAATTACCGTAGGTTTGCTTGTTATACCACTCAAGTGAAAACAAATTTCTTTAGAGCATATTGTACATCTTTCTACATCTCATATACGCGCATGCAGTACACACGGCTACACATCAAGCTATACATTTTCAGTTTAAAATGACCTCGCATTATATGGAAATCCTACACGATGAAAGATCAGCATAAACTGGAAATGTGTAGCTTGATGTGTAGTCGTGTGTACAAAGCCTTGCAAGTTCAGGATGCTGATAAGGCTGCCCCGATTCTGTAGCGCATCAGGGATATTCGTCGAGTCTAGGGTTGCCAACCCTACTATATTTATATAATATGGTATCCTGTTGTATTAGAGGCCTATATTTAAAAAATAGTAGGCGAAACTACTATATTTTTATTTCAATACAAAATGGCGATATGATCGCAATAGGGCCAGTAGGTATTAAACTCATAAAAGCTGAATTAAAGGTATTTTGTAACCTTAATTCAAAGAGTAAAAATAGATATGAGACATAAAACAAAACCAAAAAAAACATGTTAATGAAGGTTTATAATAGCAATAAAGAATCATTTTTTTTTTTTTTAAATCAAATTTTTTTTTTTTTTGCCATGTACCTACTACATTTTTACAGGCAATGGCTTCAATAATACTATTTGATATAAAAAAGTTGGCAACACTAGCCAAGTCACAAGTAGATTCTTTACATTCACTATGCGAAAACTATGCACAAACATAACTTTTATTTTTGGGTGGGAAATTATCAAATAACTTCTACTGCTCTAGGCGGAGTGGGAGGGCGTGTCAGACTCTTACTGACTAAAACCCACCCGTGTTCCTTCAGTTGTTTGTATTGCCAGGGGCCACGGTATCCCTTTCGAACTTTCCTGCGACCTCGGCAGGCATCAGCCCTAGCAGACCCCGTCAGTTTTGCTGACATCTCTTTGAGACGCGCGTGTAACACAACGCTCCGTCGACCCTAATTGCGTAATACATGATCAATCACAATTTGTTTCGATTTGAAACAGAGCAACTCCCGGCAACATAGCAACTGAAGGAACACGGGTGGGTTTTAGTCAGTAAGAGTCTGACACGCCTTCCCGCTCCGCCCAGAGCGGGAGAAGTTATTTCATAATTTCCCACCCAAAAAAAAAAAAGAAGGTGTCAATAGGAAAGCAGGAGAAACACAGAACCGATCGAATTGGCGGTGCTTGGGGAAGGACGATGAACTATGAGCAGTGGACGTCTGTCGGCTGAAATGACGATGATGAGGAAAGCAGTATTTTATAGTTATCACTTGCTTCAAAAACGGTGAAGGAAAACATCGTGAGGAAACCATGCCTCAGAGATATTTCTCGAGGGCATGTGAAGCTAAGTCAGAGGCCCATGGGCGGCTTTAAAACTCTGACACCAGGTTAGTCACTAACCACACGAAAAGAAATAGATTGCGCAAAAAAAACTTTGCACATTGCTCTTCTTATATTGAGGAAGTAATTCTTACTTCATGTGATAAATTATAATAACTGCCGTCATTCCGTCATTTGTAAATAAACAGGTATAGGTATCGGTAGATAAAGCTATAATAAAATACCTACCATTTGATTGTCCCACTGCTATTAAAAGAACACTGTAAACAAGCATATTACAAATTAGACGATTATATCCAAGATAAGAGTGCTTGGAAACATGCTGGTCCTGCTCCATAGGACAATTTAGAATCAAGACAAAATCAAACAGGTTGCTAATTTTATAATAAAATGTATAATTTTGTGTCATATGACATTGATTTTACATTCTGTGATTACTTCCTCACATACTGACTTATTAATTTAAAAAAAAAATAGGTAAATCGTATACTTTTACAATGTTTGCAAATATGTCAGCACCATGCATCTATCACATAATTAAATTATGTTGCTTCATTTTTAATTCTTTTTACCTATTGAGGTACAGTAATTTTATTCTAGATGCATCGTCTTCACATATAATTATGAAACTAATGTACTTACGTACTTATATAAACTATTGTAAAATATTTTAAAAGAGTAACGGTGGAGTTCTTGCCTATTCTTCTCCATACGAAAACTACCTTTTGGAAGGGTCGACTAGAATCAATTATATTATTTTGTAAATTTTGATGTTCAAAAGTGCCATACATGGCCTATTTGAAATAAATGTTTTGACGTCAAAGGACGTGACGTGACGCGAAGAAATTGAAAAACTAATATGGGATACTAGTGACAAAAACCAAAAACTTAATCATTAAGTCCATGACGCGTTGAGGAGAATAAGCGAACTCCAATTGACGAATTAAAAGCAAAAAAAAAAGTCGCATAAGGCCACGTTTAGGTCACTTTGAATGGATCGATATCATCCACCATCGCGCTGTCGCAATCACGGAGGTCGCAATCTAAATTTAAAAGAATGGTATCACAATCTCTTGCACTTCCAAGAGATTGTGATACCATTCTTTTAAATTTATTCGCCTATAAGATGGATGCTCTTGTCATCCGCTTCCTTTGATTCGTCGGTATATTATAGTGTTTTTCTTCTAAATATGTACTTCTTTTCTTTTTTCTTCATTTAACATGCGTTCGTTTTCATACACAGATGTCACTTCGTGGACAATAGTGTGGGTTATACGTTTTTTTTTTCAACTGTGATATAACTTCGTAGCAGGTGGCGTTCTATAGTTTCTGCCTACCCCCATGGGAAGAAGGCGTGAGTTTATGTATGTATGTATGCATTACATTGTTTGTCATGTATAATTGATTTTGTCCCAAATAAATAAAATAAAATAAAGATCTTCTGCGTAGACGACTCCTTTTTTTTAATTTCAATTATTTTTTAACAGTTTACATAATTGTATAAACTAAGTAGATAACGCGCTGACGCTGTAATTATTTCGACGTCCTCCATTGCCCAAAGTCGAACGCGATTTGAGCGGAGCAATATGAACACTTCACTGTCCTCGATCCTGTCACGGCAATTTATTCGGCAGCCTGCCGGCAGCGCAAACAGCAGCGGGAGGGGCTGAATGTAAATGAAACTTAAGTTCATTCAAGTTGTTTTCCTTAAGATTGATCAAAATATGATCCATCACACAACAATGATAACGCCTTTGTAGGTCTATCTGCCAAGTTTCAATCCCCAAATAACTTGATACTTACTTTAGAACACACTATTTACCTATTAGTTTTTATAGGAATGCTGTTAAGTTAAATTATTTAGTGAATTTTTTGCACCATAAACTGTTTAAACATTTTACTGTTACAAGAATGAACATAGCAAGATTATAACAGCTATTTATATATTTGACTATTTTTGACTTATAAATTATTAGGTATCAAACAGAAACTTATTTTTGCAAAAAAAAAACAGTGGCATTCCGGGAGTGCCGACAGATGTAAAAACTTGAAAAAAAATCGGCACCGCGGTAATCAACGCGTTAATGTCTTTTTAATGGTCAAAAGCTGGTGTCATCACGGTGTCGCGAAATCAATGGTTTAGTCCCATCTCAAAAATGCCCAACACGCCTAAAGAAGTTTTTACTTCAAAATACCTTTGATTTTCTACAGAGGTTTCAAATAGTGATTGATTGCATTGTTATTGCCCGATTAACAACACCGGAGTCAATGAGTGCTTCGACGAATCGTTTATATTATCATCCATTCTCGGTACAATTCTCAGTATAATTAATTTTATAGGTATATTATTATCTAATAGAGCTTGCGAACTTTAATATTAGGTATTAAAGGGTGCAAGTTCTCACGCTCCTAAAGGGAACTAGCAAATCGGTCTAGCAATTTTGACAAAAAAGACCTTACAAACAGAAAAAATACTTCGTAATGATTTCCGTACAGATGTGTAGGTACATATTTAATCATTTATTTATTTATATATACTTTATTGCACCCCACAACAATACATAACAAAAAATATATCAAACATTACAAAATATACAATAGGCGGCCTTATCATTTTCCGCGATCTCATCCTGGCAACCTTGGAATGGGACAGTGATTTGTCTGGACATAAAATGGGGCTGTCATTAGTGGAAATAACAATTATACAATGTACTAGAATAGATACACAGATATATTCTAAATAATAGATACATAAATATATACATACTTACTATATACATAAGCAACAAAAATAAATGAAGACTATAGATAATTACATTTACGAGAACAAGATCACAACGAAAAGTAATGATCCTTTACGAGTCCCTTAAAAACAGGTAACGATTTCGCGCATTTTATTGGAACTGGCAATGCATTCCACAAACGAGCGGCCTGGACTGTATAGGGCTTGTCGAGGTAAGTTGTGGAATGCATAGGCATTTTAAGCTTCAAGTTATCAGATGACCTTAAAAATTTCGCGTGGGAGTCGCATAGAAACTGGAAACGTTTCTTGAGATAGAGAGGGGTGGAAGGGGAAAAAAGCACATTATACAAAAGGGAAAGAATATGAACATTCCGACGAAGGCGAATTGGTAACCACTTGAGCTTCACACGAAATTCGGAAACATGATCATATTCGCGCAAACCACAAACCGAATATGAACCTTATACAAACATTTTGAAGCCGCTCAAGTTTATCGAGTTGGTCTTGGGTAAGATCAAGATAACTGGTATCTTCATAGTCAAGGATGGGTAGAGGTAGCGATTGTGCAAGCGCAATCTTGGTGGCAGTCGGTAGAAAATAACGTAATCTCTTCAAAGATGCAGCGGATGCTAATAGTTTGCGGCTAACTTCCTGTAGCTGGGTAGTCTAAGAAAAGTTTTTATCAATGAAGATCCAAGATCTAAAGATCAAGTTTTTAACTTTCTCACTGAAGGGAACAACTGAATTGTCAAAAGAAACTTGGGAAAGAGTCTTATAGTCGATCCGTGAGATCGTCCTAGAACTGCCTATCACCCCAACCTGCGTTTTTATGGGGTTGACCATAAGTCCATATCTCTTACTCCAGTCGCGATACGGGCCAGATCACGATTAATCGTTGAGATAGCCTCGGATAGATTTCAAAGTGGAGCTCGCGAGTAAATTTGTAAATCATCAGGTAGAAAGGAATTATTTCGTCGGAGATTAATTTAATAAAAACTGCGAAAAGTAAAGGAGATAGAACGCCACCCTGAGGTACACCGGCAGAAGTATTACTCCAGGAAAGACAATGTCTCTCCAATGCAAATACGTTGCCGGCGGCCGAACAGGTAAATACGAGTCAATCACCGATGGAGATATGTTAAGAGAGCATAAAATGCCAAGCAAAATATCAAAATCAACGGTATTAAAAGCATTACTGAAATGTAGCAAATCTAAGACCGTTACATTTCCGTTTTCCATGGCTGACCTTATATCATCCGTAATGTTCGGAAGCGCTGTGGTGGTGCTATGACCAGGACGGAAGCCAAACTGGAATGCTTATTTGATTGTTAATTAACCGTTCAAGGACTTTGGATAGGAATGGTAGGACGGATATTGGACGGTATTCAGAAAATGATAAGGGATTAGACTTTTTAGGTAAAGGAATTATTTGAGCATCTTTCCATAAGCATGGACAAGACACCACTAGAAGCAGAAAAAATTAGGATATGACAAATGACGGGTTGGATAAAATCCAGCTCAGGTACTAACATATTACGGCTGATACAGTCACTTCTTACTGTATTGGAAGTAATCGATAGTTTGCTCTTCTTAACATCACATGCGGAGAACTGACTAAAAACCAATAGAGAATACTGGGAGTCAGAAGTGAAGAAAGATAATTCAGTGTATTTAATCACAATTTTATAGGACAATCAATGTCCTATTAAAATTGGACGAGGCAGTAAAATGAGTATTCATTGCATCAATGTCAATATCTTTTGGAATTGTGGCTTGTCGTGTTTTACCGACCCCCAATGATCTAAGAAATTTCCAAACTTTGGATGCGTCCCCATTTTGAACAGAAGTATGAATATGGTGACGATTATAATTCCTACACACCTTATTACAGTGATTACGTATGGTATCTTTCCCTGTTAGCGTCATTAGCCCTACGCTTAAATTTTGACATTGCTGTAACTTTGTACACAATTATGTAGGTATTCATTCAATCCTTAATAAACCTCAAATAATTAAGACCCTTTTTTGCAGAAAGACAGGTGTAACGGGATGTTTGTACGGTGCAGGTCGAAGCTCAGTGCTGGTTGCCCAGGACACCACGCTCATTGACACCCTGACTGCTGGAGAGACTCTCAGGTTCGCCGCCAGTCTCAAGCTGCCGAATATCTCCTATAGAGAACGTAATAATGCGGTAATTACGATAACTTTTTGTTCTTTGTAATGCATGCTTGAACCAAGTCGGATTCTCGAACTTCTGACAGGCAATGTTAGACTATTATATATATTATTTATTTATTTAAAATTGGTACTCCAACAGACTATAAATTCTACATTAAATACTAAAAAGTTAACAGGTATAGGTTTTTATGTTATGTTGTTTTGGGTTTTTTGTTGGTACCAATTAGAGGTATACCATTCGATCGTTTATCGGGTTTTACACGACTTTCATGTAAAACGCGATAAACGATCACGAAAATTGAAGGTTTTAAGCTAAGCGCACATTACAGCCGCAGCGGCCCGCAGCGCATTGCATTCATAGCATTCATAGAAATATATATATCTATGATTGCATTACAATACAAAAAAAGTGTTGTGCGGTCAGTCTGTAATATGCGATCGTTCTTACAAAATGTAATAAAGTGATGCAAAAGGAAAATACGTTGAAATCTGCGTTAGCCTTTAATGTGTTCAACGGGCCACAAAAGGCCGCATAGGCCGCGAGCATAGTTAGCCTCGCAGATCGATCGATCTCCAGCTATTATTTCACTAAGTATGACTAACTACGAGAATAAGGTATCCAGATAACATGCTTAGTTTAAAATCTTTTTAAACCTTTTTAAAATAGCCCTTTTAAGTATTCGGGCTTTTGAAGCAACGGTAAAACAGGTCATCGGGTATGAGCGTTCGGGCTTAATGTCATTCGTTATTCTGTGTAACAAAGGGAGCCCAATTAAATAAACCATTATTTTTGTAATACAATCTGCAATCCTAAATAAACGTCTATCCTAACTGTTACAGATCAATACAGTCACAAAGCAGCTCGGCATACATGACGTTCTCAACACCAGAGCGGGTCGCCTATCAGGCGGTGAACGAAAGAGACTTATCATCGCTTGCGAACTACTCACAGACCCCAATATCATGTTACTAGACGAGCCTACCAGGTAATCCTTAGCACAATGTACAAATCAATTGATTTTTTTTAAGTACACTATTATCACAACCTTCAATTAAAGATAAAATGTTAATTTGCATTGCACACGTTTAATTCAGTAACAGGATAGACCAGATTAGATTATACCCACCTAATAGAATAAAATTGTTGAATTTCTACGTCAATATTTTGTTTTAATGCATAATGTCTTTGAGAACTTCCCATGTTTTCTTGATTTTTAATAAGTCCCTAGTGATTCTTCATTATTGGTTGATTTCTTGATTTTTATTCGTATACCTGCTATGAGCTTTTCTGAATTACGAGTATCGTAACAGTCACATCCTTGCCATACCTATCTTCTTGGTTTTAAATCGTGATAAGCGATTAGTACCTCATAATGTACAGACTGAACATTTTTTGTTATATTTATTAGGATATACAAAGAATATAACTACGATTCGATTGGTTTTCCAGCGGATTAGATGCTGTATCATCTCTGTCCGTGGCCCGGGCTCTTCACACAGTGGCTCGCAGTGGCAGGACTGTAGCATGTGTTCTTCACCAGCCGTCATCACAACTGTTCAATATCGCTGATGACGTTATCGTGCTAGCTAATGGCAGGACACTGTACGCGGGTGCCATAGCTGATGTACCCAGTGCACTCTCCAGGGCTGGGTTTACGTGTCCACAGTATTATAATATAGCTGATTATTGTAAGTATTTATGTAAATCATTGTGATTGATACAGAATTATAAAAATAAATATTATCTCCTTAATATTAATTTCTTGTCGCGGTAAGTCAACAATAGATAGGCGGCGTTGTTTATACATTCCTGAAGACGATTGCTGTTGACAGAATGGTGTTATCATTGCCACGAGTGATGAGGAAATTAAAAACGCTTCATATTTACAAAAACTTACTAGTTATTACAAGAATGAAAATATGCCTTAAATACTAAATTTTTATCTGTTGCGTTCAAGGGATATGACAAGGACGAAATAAAAATTACTTTTTTTAAATTAATTCAAATATAATCAAGAAAATCAAACGAGCTTCACAGCGAAAGTTCTGCAAGATACCCTTTTGGACCCTAATCTATTCCAACAGCCAAACACACGTTACAAACATTTTTTTTTTTAAACTAAAGCAGATTGGGGCAGGCCGTGCCACAACGCAACGCATTGAACAAATCCTCCTTTATCACTTTCCATACAGTAAAGACGGACCGCACCGCACTTTTTTGTATAAAAATGCGTTCGACTGCGGCCGTAAAAATGCGTTCCATTGCGGTTGTAATTGTAATGTGCGCTTGGCTTTAGGTTTCCCATAATTAGATGTCTAAATCTAAATTAATCATGGGAACCGGAAATAATTCAATCAACACATCAGTTAATAACAAGGGTTGTGTTGTGATATTTTGTGTTGAGTTCGAATGATGAATGATTTAGAGTTCCCCAAGGCTTTATTTTGGGCCCTCATGTGCCTGGTTTACATGGTCACATCATAGTTTTCGCACTCGCAAGTTCTTACCACAAGTGTAGTTCCATACCAGCCTATTATTGTCCCACTGCTGGGCAAAGGCCTCTTCTCATACAGAGAAGGCACGAGCATTGATTACCATGCTTGCCCAAGACGGGTCGGCGATTTCAGACTTGACTAGACTATAGTCCAGTACCCTAATCAATCAAATCAATCATAATTTGTTTTTCGATTTGAAACAAATTTCGAATCCATTGCTTCATAAGTTGGAAAAAAAATCTGCTCAACAACGTAAATAACGCAATGAATTTTGTTGAACTGTCAAAATGAAACTAAGTCGTAATCGTTTACGAAAATATGTTACGCAATTAGGGTACAGGTTTCCTCAAGATGTGTTCCTTCACCGATGTCAGTAGATAATTTCCAAGGCAAACTTAGCAAGTACCCATAATTGAAAAAAAACCGGCTAAGTGCGAATCGGACTCGCACACGAATGTACCGTATTCAGACCAAAAAACGCCGAAAAAACACATTTCTTATAAGGACCCTTTCATTATTAACTTTTTAATTTTTATCATTTGCTGTTATAGCAATAGAAATACAAAATCTGTGAAAATTCCAACTGTCTACCTTCGGTTCATGAGATACAGCCCGCTGACAGACGGACGGACGAACAGCGGAGGCTTAGTAATAGGGTTCCGTCTGGTACTAGCCTGGATTTGAACCCACAACCTCATGAATGAGAGGCCTTAACCACTAGGCCATCGCGACACCACAAGTGCCCACTTTTCATTAATTGTTTTTATTGTTATTTTCCAGTTTTAGAGATAGCAAGCGACGAACACTCTGGTGACATGAAACTCTTGGAGAAAGAAGTCAACAGTTATGCTCACGAGATAAGCAAGATCGCCAAGAATGACATTTGCAATGGAAAAGGAATGGGTAACTTACAATTCTGATAAATCTGTCTATACCTACTACGGAAGTCTGGCAAAGATCGCTGATTACGATAACATCGCCCATTGTATCAACACGTTGAATGAAATGAAATACAAGCATTTCTACCTAAGTATTAAAAACTTTCAATGGAGGTCACACGGCGATATCGGATATCAGTTTGGTACAGTAAGGGAAATTATTTTTTAACACGTTCAGTGCCGGGAGCCCTCCTGAAGGGTTCACCTAGTCGCATATGGGTTGCCGGGAGCCCTCGCAGAGGGCTCGTTTTAAATGTAGGTTTTTCTTAGCGAATAGGTACAGCATTACAAACCGAGAAAATATAATCTAATGTATATTTTAACAAGATTTTAAATTATTTAAAAAATTAAAGGTCGGTAACTACGTATAGCGACAAGACCCCCTGAAAAAACCCTATTTTACATCGTTTTACAGTGTTTTATAACACGATTTAAGCCTAATGCCATTGACCGTCCGCGATGGTTAACTTTAATAATCCGGCAACCGTCAGGGAGGGTTCACTTCCAATATGTATGGCGGCATGGCGTATGAGTTCTATGAAAAGTAGGTGGAGTCGAAAGTGAGTAACAACATTACCAGCGCTCGTTATGCAAATTGATACAATTGTCAAAGAATGACAGTTCTAATTTGAATTTACGGAAAATTTTAGTTCTGTTTGTCTATAAAAGCAGTCCCAGATCTACATTTTTCTTGAGGCGAGGTAAAAACTGCCGTCTGCCGCCCCCCGCCAATATTGTATGGGGATGCGCTAAGTTAGCTCGCGAAATTAAAATTTTGTCAAAATTTAAATTCTGCCAGCTACATGTTGATCAAATTTTATCGATAGATAATGCGCCAATCCAACAGAAGCGCCAAATCTGTTAAAAAAAAAAGAATAGAAATATTATACGTATGTGCTGCGCGTCTCATTTGTTGCAAAGTTGCAGTGTGCTGGGTGGTGCACTTGTCTGCTACGCTTGAATTTGTCGCCCCCTGAAATTGGCGCCCGGGGCACGTGCCCCGGTTTGTCCCCCTAGAGCCGGGACTGCTATAGTCTTTATCTGCGGGTACAATTAATTTACGGAGTCGGCTCGCCCCCTAATACATGAGACTTAAACATAACTGGCGAAATGTGGGTGTACTATAGATACACCTCTCCCTAACCCTTCGAGAATTACAGGCGTTATATTATGTAATTAATTTCCCTGATTTTACCTATGGTAACAATATATACCTAAAATACAATAGATGTTGATATATTTATTAACCTGTTCCGCTTAACTATTCCTAAAGAGCCATAAAAAACCCTCGGTAATAAATCGACACGTGTTTCACCTCTCCACGAGGCATCCTCAGGATGACGATTGACTTGTTACGAAACCGAAGACGGCGTGTTGCCCCACCGAGCGCTGGTCGCAGAGAAATATAGATACCTACCTTATTAATCATCTTCCAAGCTGATCGGTAAATGTTCCTAATTAATTCCTTATTGTATTTTTGCAGAGTTATCTCCCGAATCAGAAGCTCTGCTGAACCCCAGCCCCAGTCCTTCAAACGGATACTCCGCCAGTATCTGTCAACAGTTGAACTCTCTACTATGGAGATGCTGCATAGGAGTCTTCAGAGATGTATACTTGACTCAGGTTCGTACCTACTATTGTTTAGTGTTTTTATTTATTTTATAAAAACAAACCACGTCAGGGTTCTGACAATGAGCATACGATCACAATATGACAGCACTTACGTAAATATAATCGGGTCCTGAACCACCGTCGGTACTAAAATACTTGAGAAAATCTAAAACTTAATTTGTAGAAGTTCCACGTATCACCAAATTAACCTATCGTATAGCTCTAAAAAGTAGTTCGTGCCAGAGAAAAAGTATATCAATGCACTTAACTATTAGCCGTGGTACCTACCCATTATACCCATCGATCACTAATTAGCAGGGTTGGCACGATTAAATAATTTTGATTTAAATCATGATTTGAATCACGATTTAAATCAAATGTGTTTAATTTTACTTTCTCTCAAAGAAATAAACTTAAAAAACAGATTTAGAAATAGTATGTTAAAGACTTTTAAATACATCTGAAAAATCAATATCATTAACAGTACCTGGACGACCGAGTTCTGCCCTGGTAAAAATAGAATATGCTCATTTAATAGTATAGTACCTAATCCATGTATTGTACCCACTTATTCCATGCTGCCATGATAGTAGGTACTTACTAAATCAATGCTATGATCATTATTCTAATGTCATTATTCATTATCTTGTTCTAAACTTTGGGCTACCGAGCTCAAACTAATTTTCCTAGATATGAGACCTAGCTAGATCGATTTTTCGCCCCCGTTAATCCCTATATTGCAACTTTCATCGAAATCGTTAGAGCCGATTTCGAGAACGTGAGTACAAATCTATATAAAAACAAATATATATACAAATATTTCTAGTAAGGCCATGGGATCCCCCTGATATGTCAGAAATAAGATCCTTCATCTCGACTGTAAGATTCCCACAATCCATCAGTTCTTAAAACGTATGTCCAAACGTTATTTTGACTCCGCTCCCAAAAATCGCAACCCTCTGGTTGTCGACACAGCCAATTATGTCCCCTCTAGAATCAGTAAAATTCGCCGTCCGAGGAATGTACTTTCCGACCCAGATGACCCCATAACACTCCTCCAGGAGAAGAATAGAGCCCCGCCGCCGAGATCCTTCGCGATCGCGACCGCCTCCCCGAGTAATTGTGACTCCCCCGACCCTTGCTCGAAAACGAGGTGCAGCAGTTGTTGCAGCTGAGCACGTAAATACGTGGGGTTCGTACCCCACAGGGGGTGCCCTTAGCGAGCGTTCGCCTAGTTTTAGTTTAGAATAAGTGTTGCCCCTGGCTGGAGGCTTTAAGTTTAAAAGCTTAAGGCAGCCACAGGAAAGTCCGGTTAAGCAGCCATGACCTCATAGGTCAACTGCGAGATGCCATATTATTAAAAAAAAAACAAATATTTCTCGTTTAATATAGGATTATTATAATGCTCGAACAAAAAAACTAGTTTTCTAGCATTTCAATTTCCATTCGGTTGCTTAATTTATTATGGTATGCAATTATTGCATGCGAAGTTTACAAAACACTGGGCGGGATTCCCCTTTTTTCCCCTCTCTCTGACATCCAAGGGCGCATTCCATTTTACGCAGAAATATAGTTACACTGCATGAACAATCAAAAATCTATAAAATCGTGATTAAATAGGATTTTGTCAAAAAATTGTGCTGCATTCGATTTTTTAAAAATCATTTAAGTATTTTTGCGAACCCTGCTTCTTAGTGATCGATGATTATATTATAACCCATTCTCCATTTGTACCTATCAGTTTGTTATTGGTCGCCATTTAATAAAACCATTGCATAAATATTTTCAGATTCGGCTGGTATGTCATTTCGTCGTAGCGTTGCTTCTGGGCGCCCTATACAACGGCGCGGGCGCAGATGCGGGGCGGATAATGTCAAATACTGGATGCCTGTTCTTCTTCCTACTGTTTCTTTTCTTCTCTAATGCCATGCCTACGATACAGACGTGTAAGTACCTATTGATTCTTGAAAGAAGTTAGTCGAATTGTTTTAGATACTTATTACCTAGAATACCCAGGAATCGCCGAAGTACTCCATAACGGAGGGAGGGGGGCAAACTTCTTAGGTCACCCCCTTCCAAAACGAAGTACTCCATAACGAGTGAGCAAACTTCTTTGGTCACCAAGTAGTAAAATTGGAGGGGGCGCGACCACCTCCAATTTGATTTTGGGGGGAGGTTGCCCCTCACTTCCGCAGTCCCTGAGAATATCAATACCAACCATTCGCGGCCTACGCCCTTTGAAACTTTAATTAAACCCTTAGCTACAAACTACCGACTGGTTACAAATCCAGACTCTGAGCTGCTACTGCGCTACTGCACTGAGAATTTTCAGATTAAAAAACCCAATAACACTGCCTGGGATTTAACCCAGGACTCCACGCTCAGCAATCGGGCTGGTTTTTGAGCTTGTAGTAAATACAGAATCTTTGTCAACGCAACCTTTTTTTTTTCAGTCCCTGTGGAAGCTAAAGTTGTGCTACATGAACACCTGAACAAGTGGTACTCGTTGCCAGCATACTGTGCCTCAAAAATTATTGTGGACTTACCCATACAGGTATGCTAAGTTTGAACACCTATTCGTTTCTCTCTCATAAGACCTAGATGGAGATGTAAATCCACTATTATTAAAAAAAATCTCGAAAACGGCTCTAACGATATAGGGGTTTACGGGGGCGAAAAATCGATCTAGCTCGTCTCATATCTGGGAAAATTTCGTTTTCCTCGCATATTCACCCGAGTAGAGCTCGGTCGCCCAAAGTTTAGAACAAGATGGCTACCTTAGAATAATGACATGGCAGCATGAAATTAGTAAGTACCTACTATCATGGCAGAATGGAATTAGTTTGTACTACCATGGCAGCATAGAATTAGTATGAACTTTACTATTAAATAAGCATTTTTTTTTTTTCACCAGAGCAGAGCTTGGTCGCCCAGGTACTTAATCTAAATAATCAATCATGTCACTATCATGCGTGCTATGTGATACTAAGGTGGATAGGTACTGAATAGTGATAACAGCCTTGTCATACCTGTTAGGTACTTACGGTCGGGTTTCCTAGGTAATAAATGGTCAATAACTTCTTAAGGCTCCTCTAAATAGGCATATTATCTAGAGAACAAATAAACTGAAGTGCATATGTGCACACGGCTACGTAATTATCAAGCTACAAATTTCCAGTATACGCTGATCTCGCATTGCATAGGATTTCCGTTCAATGAAAGGTCAGCTTATACTGGAAATGTATAGCTTGATATGTAGCCGTGTGTACCTACAACACATAAGAACTTATTGAATAGCTTTTAACGAGAAATTCTTGTATATATACATGTATATAATCTGAATCTCGGAAACGGCTCCAACGATTTTCATGAAATTTAGTGTGCAAGGGGTTTCGGGGGCGATAAAACGATCTAGCTAGGTTTCATTTTTAGAAAACAACAAATAAAACATGTCATCCAGATATTTTGCTTTAATAAAACACTTGGGAGAGACAAATTCCTAGTAATCCCAATAAACTACTTGAATAGATTAATTCCTAGTTATCCCAGTGGGGACCTACCTAATTCTAATAAAACACTAAGTTTACGTTTTCGGGTGCTTTTTTCAGTTATTATGTGCGACAGTATTCTTATTCCCTGCCTGGTACTTGACGTCTCAACCTCTGGACATGAACCGCATGGGGTTGGCGTGGCTCACGTGTGCTCTTGTCACCATATTGGCTCAAACATTCGGATTTGTTGTAGGCGCATCTTGTGGAATGAAGGTAAGAATGAGGACAGGTCATAAATATTTCATAGCAACTTATTCTAATACGCAACTGGCATGGGAGTCCTCGTTGAACGTAGACAACCCTTTTATAAAATTGGATAAAACAAAATTGCTATAGCGCTCATGGTGATCCTGCTGAAGGGAGCGTGACTACCGCCAGACCGCCAGCAAAATAGAGTTTCTCGAAAACTTCTACGGTACCGATTTTGTTGTTCGAGCACTAATTAGTAGGTACCAATTGAGTACTAATTATTTACCAATTACGGAAGCGATTAGCGATGGTGGTCCAGCGGCAGTAGTCACGGACATTTGGGGGTCAGGGGAGTACTTTCTAATGCGGGAAAATTGGTCGCCAGCACTTTTTGATAAATAGGTATCTCGACAATTTAACACCCTGCCTCCGAAAGGATAGGTTTTGTTTTATTTTATCAAACAGAATTTGGAGTTACATTGTCGACTTATGCAAGAAAGCCCAAGCAACTGTGACATTGTAAAATGCGAGAGCGAGCGAATCGAGCTCGAAATTTTTTGTACTGGGTAAATTCTCTCCTTCTTTTTTCACCGGGTTTTTTTCTTAATTGTTTTGTATATGCCCATCGGAGTCACCGTGGTTCAAGTAAAGTGTTAAGTTAGTAAGACAAGTATTTCAGGCTCTCGACAGCTTGAATAATTTTGGACCGCGCCCCGACTTACCTACACATTGTTATATTTCACACAGACTAGTGAAAAACCCATGCATAACATAACATCACGCCTTGTTCCCCGAAGGGTTGGGCAGGTACACCCACATTTCACCAGTTATGTTTAAGTCCTATGAAATAGGAGGCGAGCCTATTGTCATCAATCAGGCACAAATCCAAACAAAACCCATGCACCATCACTAAACCTGAGATTTATTTTCAGCTGGGGCTGTTCGTGATTCCAGCGGCAAACATTCCAATGTTGATGTTCTCAGAGTTCTTCATACCGTATCACGAGATGCCTGTGTATCTTCGACCATTCGCCACTATTTCTTATTTCCGATACGCGTTCGACGCTTTTCTGGAAACCGTGTATGGTCTTGGTCGCGGAAAACTACCCTGCGATGAAGTCTATTGTATGTTCAAAGACCCTAGCAGATATCTAGAGCATTTAGGCCTATCTAGAAACCTAAGTGCTGACTTTATGGCCTTGGTCATATGGATTGTTTTATTACAAATCGCTCTGGTGTTTGTTTTACTGGTAAGAGTCTACAAGGCTTGCAGATAGGTTCGACCATTTAATTTTGTGCTTAAGCTAAACTCTTGATGGGTCATTTTGTAAATCTCAAAATAAGAACACTGTTTCTTAGTTCTGCAATATATATTTAGACGTTATCCGCGTCGTAAGACCGGTTTAAGAATATGGACGCAGAATTGTCAATCTGTCTACTTTGACTCTCTGTGAGTACCTATATTATGAGCCGCAGAAATCCATAGTATGTACGAAAAAGTATAGGTACCTACATGACTTTTTTATTTAGATTTATGAATGAGTTTTTTTGTCAAGAAAGCACGAAGAAATTATGGATTGAAGTATTTTTAATTCCTACATATTATTTTTATATTAATATACGTACAGTATTTCTATTTTCTTAATGTCTCTCGGGAATAGAGCTGTAAAACTATTTTCATATCTGTTGTGTCTGTGAGTTTAGCAGCTTTCCCAGAGTTTTTTTAAATAAATTACATTAATTTAAAAAAGTATTAACAACTCTATATACTTCCAAGTTGATTGAGAGCGTCCAGTCTGCACCAAGTGCAAAGGGCAACTGATAGAAATCCGGCAACTGACGAAACACGAGGTTTGCCGAGCGACATTAAGAACATAGTTTGTCTATATAATCGTGAGATATAAGATTTCGGGGTACGGTACTAAATCAATTTTTCGAATGTTGGTCATAAATGAGTGGAAGAGGGGGCCCAGACGATAATATGTACCTACCCACTATATTAATGATAGGCAATTTAAAATACTCTTATACGACATGAAATTATTTTATTGCATCAATTTATTTTTATTGAGATTTGTTAATAATGTACAATATTTTTAATATCTAAAGTCCTGGTGAAACGGTTGATTCAAGTTCCAGACAATGTCAATTATCAGACAATAATGCAAACTGTGCCAACAATGGTTCAAATTACCAAATAACATTTAGATTACGGATATTTACAGAGTCTAAATATTTTAGCTGTCCATGAAAGCACTTCTGAGCGAAGCAAAATTTGTTCAAATTCAGTCAATAAAAATTTTGTTCTATTAGTTTCATCCACTTGCCAAAATATACTGAGCAATATATAATATCTATGCTGTAAATTAAATTTTGATCAACTGTTAATTTAAATATCTAACTAGGAAATATGCAAGGAAATTAATCGCTCGAATTCCATTTGTGCGAATTATCTGTGCCCTCATTATCGTATAATTATCATAAACAATGTCGAATGTTAGCACTGGGCCAATCATTGGCCCGTTCCTGTCAAAATAATAATAAACAATTAATTTACTAAAATTAAATGAGAATAATTTAAGTTACCATTGTCTTATTAATGAAAATGTTGACTCTGAAACAGCTCTCTTTATCTTAGCAAAGTATGAAGCATCTTTATAATATGATTATTTTAAGTAACTACGAACATTCAGTACAATTTAAGTATAATATAATATTGACAATACAACTATCTACATTACGTTACAAAAATACTGTCCGGACTAGACATTTTACACTATGACGAGATACAAACATACTTAGATATCTACTTAGTACAACACTACGACCATTGTATGAAAAACATAAAAAAAACAACATTTACATCTAGAAAAATAAATTCAAATGTTTTCAGGAAAAGTTTTAGACGTTTTAAATTATATATAGCACCACAGAAATCTTCATACAATGGTCGCAGTTAAATTAAAGCACATGTCAGAAGAAAAAAGCGAGAGATTTTATAGATCTTGCCCGTTCCTCCCCATAGACAACTAGACTTTGGAATGGGCAACTAGCTCCAACTGTCTAAGCCGTTCGCACGGGCAAT
Organism: Omphaloscelis lunosa; assembly: GCA_916610215.1. Lineage (NCBI taxonomy): Eukaryota > Metazoa > Arthropoda > Insecta > Lepidoptera > Noctuidae > Omphaloscelis > Omphaloscelis lunosa. The sequence continues at coordinate 9,953,967 of OU744247.1, forward strand.
TTTTCCAGCGGTGATTTTATTTTGCGCACAGGATTTTTAGCAGCGCCGAGAGTTAAAAATCCAACAGTGTGTATTTTTCGACGCGCTGGGATATTCGCGTTGGATTCTCAACGCTCGGCTTAATACCGAGAGTTGAAAATCCAGTGCGCCATAAAATCCCGCTGCGAACGTCTCTTTGGCAGTACAAAGGGTCTGTCGGATAAAGCAGGTCGGCTACTTTAAATGATTTCATGAAATGCTTACAGGTTTATTTAGATTTAAAAAAAAAAAACATAATTCTAAAATTAAATTAAATTTTTGATTTATTGAAATCGAAAGCAAACAAGACGGATAAATCGCTCACTTATCATCTGACGTGCTTTACAGCTATGTTAAAAAAAAGCTGTTATGTATAGTCGACCTCATAATAGGCTTTACCACTTGTGACATCAATTCCCAGTATATTAAAACTTCACTAAGGTCGAAATCATGTTACATACCTGCTACCTGCATCATGTAACAATCATGCTACCAGACGTACTGCAGGGTACCATCCGCACTTAGACAATATATCAACTAATACTCAGCACTTCCCCTCCACATTTATTAGGTATACGCACGGCCAAAGTGCGCAATTCTCTGCCAGCGTCTGTACACCCTTCCACGTATAACCCATCACCCTTCAAAGCAAGAGTGAACAGGCATCTTCTAGGGTTGCTCGTTCCAAAGAGCTGGCGCATTTGGCAAATTTTTTTATGACGTGCTATTGACGTTCAACCTTAGGGTGGTAAAGCAGTTACGAGGTCGGCTATACATAAATAAGTAATGAACATGACATAAGGATACAATTCTAAACGATACAAAAGCTGAATAAGCCGACGTACGCACGGACGTAATAAAATCGCCTACTGGATTTTCAACTCTCGGAGTTAAACCGAACGTTGAGAATCCAACGCGCTGGAACGCACTCTCGTCCTAGCGGGTTGAAAAAAGACACAGTTGGATTTTCAACTCTCGGCGCTAAGCAGGGTGTTGAAAATCAAGTGCACGAAAAAAAATCGCCGCGATTTTATTACGTCCGTGCGGACGTGGGCTAACAATTTGTTCACAGCGTGCGCTCTTTAATACTATTAACACATTACTATATCCTCCACGATAACGACTACATTACATTCAGACATGTGGAGGTATGGAGGACAATTAAATATTTAAATAGCAAGTACCATGAAAATAGATGTACAGGTCGTGCCATTAAAGTTGAGACTTGACCGCTCCTCCCGCCGCTCTTGCCCCCGCCCCGATGACGCCCCAGCGGGGACCTCATACCGCTAGAGACCTATAAATCATCTACTGCGCAAGTCAAACCACGTGGTGCGTCAAGTCTCATCTTTAATGGCACGACTTGTACAAGCATATACTTAACCAAAGAAGAATTTACGAAAATAACTAGGAACCAAGTGTAAAGTTCTTATATAACTATTTCATACAAACCTGTACTAAGGAAGTCTAAAAATAAGTGCGTTCGTTTCATACATCTCAAAGGTTGACTCATTCACAGCCTTTTAGGATCTAAGCGAAAAAACTTATTGTACGTAGCTAATAAGGTGTATATGATGATTATTTCAATATAATTTTTACTTTTATACATCATGTTTCATTTGTATTTGCCCGTAGGTACAATGTGGAGCACCATTTTATTTTTATTACAGGATTCTGATCATTATGATCTATTTTACACATAAAATGAAGATATATATGATATAATATTATTATTATATTTTACGATTTTATATGATTTATGTCATATTTTTCTATGTACTTCGTAATTGGCGTAATGTTGAGAATAATAATAATGTTATTCTTACTGTCAGCTGTAAAGCAACCTAATAAATAAATAAATGACTTCTAAGTCGGAATAAAAGACAGGAATGGTTCATTAATCTTAAAATTTCGGACACGCGATACTTTTTAGACTGAATTCATTCAATAATAGGATGTTTGGCATTCGGCGTGTTATTTTATTCATTGTTATCAAGCAATTTCGTCAATTTAAAGAGTAAATAAAATTAGTTAAATGCTATTGTAGTACTGTTGTGATATTTGTATTTTATTAACAGAAAAAATACTTCGTTTTTGTTTTACACGTTACGGGGTCGGTGTCACCAGTTAAAATATTTAATACTAAATCAAAATACTCACGAAATAAACAAAAAAAAAATCAGTTTCAAAGGAAAAATAACGATATATACATATACGCGAATGTATACAATATACTTGACATGCAAAATATATTTTAAAAAAATGCGCTACTAAATCAGTAGGAAATCAATTAATAATATTATCAAGGAGAATCAAATCTTCTTTAAAACAATGCCGGTGCGATTAACACGTTATATATGCATTTAGTTTACAGCCCTCATATTAAATTTTATAAATCTTTGGTGAAAATAGTTTCTTCTAACACCCGGTAACTTTTATTTGACGCAAGAAAGTAATCTGTCGATTGAAAAATCGACCTTTGATCACATAAACTATAAAATAAATATATCTGTTTATTCATTAATATTAGTACGTTTATGTCGTATCTATCACACGAGCCTAGGCTTGACTTAGGCGCACTTGGAAAGCTACAGCTATTAACACGTAACACGTGATATATCCTGTTGCTACACAATTTGTTCAAGAAGTCTTCTATGACAATACTATGATGGCATTTCGGTTAGCTTTTTCAGGTTACTGCAACAAAAAAGGCATAACATTATAATACACATATTATGAGGTTTGCCATACCACAAATATAACAGAGATGATGACTGGGTAAAAAAACAAATAATTCTATTTAGCCCGTCAGTCATTATTTATTATCTAAATAATAAAAAAAATATTAAAAACGTATATTTTACTTTATCATATTAATAAAAAATGACTTGGATAAAACGCATTAAAGTTGGGGAGTGGAGTTTTTACATCACAAGTAAGTATAAAATCTACATACTCGTGACGTCATGGCACATCTTAACTCAATGTTTCGACGTAATCTTTGATTACGTGAAAAAATTAAAATACGTGTCCAATATTTTTTATTAATCTAACTGATGGACAATTTTTTATATTTTTTTATTGTCGTTATCCCTATTGTTAATTAATATTTTACTGACAAATAAGCAGCACTTAAATAGACTCACCTACAATATTCTAGGGGCAAATTCAGTGTCTTATACCACAATAGTATACTTAAAGCAATACTCCACGTCCTCAGCGGTCCAAATACAAGAGACATAGTTCCATATTCCAGCCAAAAGAAGTATGCCAATAGCAGCTGTATTGACAGTAAAAAGACAAATGGCAAATTTTTTATCAGTCGTCTTACTCCCCTTGTGTTCTGCCCATACAGACGATATTCTAAGCAATGGGCCAATACAAGTACTAAGGGTATTTGCACAAACATTAATTGCACACTTCCATACATGTAAGTAAATGGTTCGGGCAGAAATGAACCCCTTATTAGTATACCCCAAGCAAAAATTGCTCCAACATAGCCATCTATGAGCTCTCCAATGGACCATGGCCCAATTGGCAAGTAAGCCGCGTATAGCACAATCGGATAAAATATTCGATCAATTTTACTCAATAACCAGATTCTCCTTAACAAATGTCGTCCACATTTTCTTCGATACCTCGGTGGCCACTTGAGTAATCTTAAAATGACTAGTGGTAAAACATTAATCATTAAAAGTGTTCCAAATATTGCCTGAAACTGTTAAAAACAACATACTTGAGTCCAGTTTGATAAAAAAAATAAGTAAGATCATACAGAACCACAGATGAATACAGATGGGACACTCCGCATTTTAGGTATGAAGCTACAAGTAGGTACGCGGCGGTCTCGACTTGTCGAATTCAGTGGGCGTAACGAAGTTGGAAGATATAAGAGTTACGCGATATAAAGAGAGGCAACTTCTAGGTGAATATAACTTTAGATAATTAGCGCTGTACGACCTGAATTGCACTTTATTGTGTCGTAGCAAGAGTCGCTTTTTATTTAAATGATTTTGCGGACTGTCCCATCTGTACTAATCTGTGACAGAACAGAATAATTCCACCAATACGTACCACCACCCCAGCATCTAACATCAGCAAAATTCTTGCCGACATTTCAAAATTCATTAAACTTCCATCTAACGTGAATGGATGTTCTACATAAGCCTCTCTTTCTAACTCATCATTAACTTTCACATATAAATAGTGAAGACCTGTTTCAAACAAATGAGGTAGCCATATACAAACATAAAGAGGCTCTAGTTTTGTGTGCTTGCATGCCATCCAACTTATTTTATCAAAGGATATTTCCACAGTCTTAATAGTTACATCACTAAATACAAGTATTCTTATATGACTTGATTCAGGTATCAATTGTAAAGGTTCTCTCCCAGGCATGATATACCTAGCATGCTTGGGATTGGTGACCAATACAAGTGGCCACACATTATGTTTTTGATCAACAAATGAGAAATGCCCATGGTCTATAGCTGCCAACCTGTACATTCTGTTATCTTTCCAGTCTGCTAACTCAAGCTCTAAGTAACCTTTTTTCTGTTTGGTGTACATTCTTGGCACCAAACCACCCATGGAATGTAAGTGCCCACAAACATAAACCTGTGATCCCCGACTGCTACCAATAAGTTGGCGCAAGTTTAGTCTTTCGGCTTCATTTTCGAGGGGCAATATACATGAGCTGGGATAGTGTCCAAACCAAACAATATGATCAGCCTTACTTTCTGCCTCTGCCTTGAGCTTTTGGACAACAACTTGTTCTGCTGGATCTAGGATGCCAATGAAATTGAATGGCCTTCTTAGTCCAGGATCTGGACATGCATCAATGCCCAAAAATGCGACATTAACACCATTAGATTCCTTGAAATGCACATAAGATTTAGCATGGAACTTTCCTTGTACTGAATAATTTCTGTAATAATTCTCTTTTGCATTTATTGTTCCGATATTAAAGTTATCTGGAAAAATAAATTTTGCATGAGATTGCATAAAATACATTTTGTAAAGGATTTCATAGATTATAACATTCTTTATAGAATTATTGGAAACAAAAACAATGCATAAGGTAGATAGAGCACATATCAAAATATTGAAAACACAAGGTGATAATAATAATCCATACCTAGATTACAATGAACACTTCAAATATGTTGATTTTATTAGTGGCTTTTGTGGACATGATAATTATTCAGATTTGTTACAGATGTAATAGCAATCATGTAATATTGCGTTTAATTAAAATAGGTTATTTTTATAAATTTATTTATCTTTTGTATAGATTCTTTTCTATTTTGTGAATGTGAGAACGCTGTAGACTTAGTGGACTGTAGATTTGTCGCCCATTTTCTATTTTGCTAAGTACTTGGTCCTTGTTGAAAGACCTAAACTGTCGTCCTCCCATACATAATAACACTGTGATTTGGAAATATTGTAAGAGACAATTATTTTTAAAAGAGTAACTGTGGAGTTTCTTGCCAGCTCTTCTCCATAGGAAACAACCAATTGGAACCGTGCACCTAGCTTCTGACGTTTCATAAGTGCCCATGCAGATTTATGTGAAATAAAATATTTTGAATTGAATTATTGAGTCGTGAAATCATAATGTTATTAGTTTGTCTTCTCACTCATAAATTTAGAATAAAATAAACAATGAGAAGAATTTAAAAAACAAACCAAAATTTAAAAATTAAACCATAATGTATTTTCATCTAAGTTGAAATTGAAATAATTTTGTCTTTGAAGTGTACTAAATAAAAAAAATAATTATGCCAAAAGACAATCTATCATAACAGGATTTTTCTATACACTTTTTCCTATTAGCAAAACATAACTCATTTGCAAAAGACCCTTTTTTAAATATATATTTTCACACTATCCATACATCCATACCCTGCTAAGTAGATCGAGAATAGTACCACAAAAGGCTTGTACCTATCTTGCTAATTCAGCTGCCATGTAGTGGCAAGGCGAGTAAAGACCAGCTATGTAGTTTTTATTGCAAACATAACTTACCATGATTTCCTCTTATGTCTAACCAGACAGTAGTTTCAGTTACTCCTGACTCCTCTATAATATTGTGATAATATATCCACTCTGTCTTCACTTGAGAACTCCCTAAGTTATCTTTGGCTTTAGCATCAGTCAGGTCACCCGTAGCCAAAACTAAGGCAGGTTTTATATTATTTACTGTATTGTCACAAAATTGTTGAAACTGTGATATTCTTCCAGGATCCCGAAAAATACTGATATGTATATCTGAAATCTAGTAAAGACAAACTTATCAATATAATGCTATCTACCTCTATTAGAACTGAATGACAGTGAAAACAAAGCAGAAATAAATAATTAAAATGAAGCATCGCAAAAAGTGCCGGCATTATTTATCACAACAATCACAAGTCTTTATTACTTTGCCTTTGTCTTTAAACTACGTCACAATTAATGAACAAGCAAGTATATAAGTGGACACTATGAATTAAAACGAACATACCTGTAGAAACCAAATTATCTTCTCAGTAGTACCTGTAATTTTACCATATTTTTCAGCTAAATATTTTGTAAAGTTTATTCCTTCGTTTTCATTTTCAATATAAAAATTGTGATCCGTAGCTATACTATTTAAAAAATTGGCCATAAAAATTGATAGCAACAATAGCACACACAAACACCATACAGTACTTTTTGAGGGAATCATTACTAAATTTATTATCCTCTAATTTTGAGTCAGGAAACTTGAAAGAATTTAACGTTTGATATAAATAATCAGGAAAATTATCTTCAACAGTCAACAAGAAAAGTTCGATTTGACATTTCTTTCATTCTTCTTGTTCTGACAGTTTGTATCAGTACAGGGGTATCAGTACGTTCAATTATTACACACGCTCCCATTCGACGACTTACGGAACCTTCTCTGGCCGTTGAACGATGAGCGGCCAACCCTGAATGAGTCCTTTAACGCTCCGTGCGTCGACGAAATTGAGCGAGCGTTATATTTGAACGTACCCCTGATATGACAACTATGACATAAAGTGATGTTAGAGTTCGGGACGATAGCGTCCATAGAATCGATAGTGCGATAGTTGACATAGCATTAGTCACTTCCTCAAATTAGTCACTTCCCAATAAAAGCAAACGCTCGTTCAACGCTGCGCCAGCGCCCGCCTGTTGTAAGCGCGGGTCAACGCGGCTTTGAGATCATTTGTTTACCGTGCTACCGTCCAGTTGAGCGATACGTAGTATCTCTATGTAGTCTGTGATTGAGCGCGCAGTTTTGACGTAGATGGACATATTTTAGGGATGTAGAACTCGAACTGAACCGGGGCTGCATGCGTTCAATGTCGATAAGCACGCACCATGTGTGCGCTATACATAATATTACCGCGCGTTCAACGTGCGCTGAGCGCTTATCATCTGAACGCACCCTAAGACTGAAAAATTCAGTGCCGCAGACTACAATGTGATTTATAATAATAATAATAAATAATAAAATAGTTTATTGACACAAATAAATATACATTGGTATACACTGTTAAACATGAAGCTAATTAACGCTGCAGTAGTTTGTATACAGATATTGTGAGCCCTGTCTCTCAAACTAGGATAACCTGTATTTTAAGAGACAGTGTTCAGCTGTGAGGTTATTTAAAAATAGGGATCAAACAACTGCGGACTGTGCCAACTTGTAAGGTACTTGTTAACAACTTAACATATGGTTCAGTGCTACCAATCACGTCACGGGTCAAGATACAATGAACGCACTACAGTGATGTAGGGTAAGGTGGTGCAAGAGTGCGCGGTTGGTAAGAGTACGCATCGAACCTTCAGCAAATACTGTGTGACATTTGCAACTAACTTCAGTCGTATTTTGATGAACATGTGAGCGCTCCCGATAAATAATCTATGTGAGACCAGGGTTGTAACGGATGTCGTGTAACAGATGAGGATGCGGATGAGGTTATCGAGATAATCGGGTTTGAGGATGCAAATGAGGATACGGATATTGGAAAATTCCTTATTGAGGATGTGGATGAGGGTGCGGATGCAGATGTCGTATGAATAACCCTTGTTTTTGAGACCTGACTCCTCAATCATGCCACCACTACTACGTGCGACCGATCGTCTGTCATAGGACAGGGACATTGCGAATTCAGGCAATAGGAACGCGTCACTCACACTCCAGCCGGCACATTTGGCTCGGAGGAAGTTTAACAAAATTCACTATTTGAGCGAACTACGTGGGGTCACATCCCCATTTCTATTATGAGGATGCGGAGCTTTTAAAATCAAAAGTTGAGGAAGCGGATGTTTTGCGAATATCAAAATTTATGCGGATGCTCCGCAGTTGCAGATGCGGATACGAATATCCGTTACAACCCTGTGTGAGACTATAGATGTAGGTTTTAGGTAAGCCAATAGGTTTTTACTTCACTTGATATAATATTTTAGTGTTTTCTATTGAATGCTGTTCGAAAATTATACAGAAACAATAATCTAAAATTTTTCATTACAAAACTCGGTGTCAGTTCAGATTTAAAGAGGAAATTACGATACGTCGCAAGAGATGTCGCTTATAGCAGACATGCTACAAGCGACATCTCTTACACGAATCAGCCTAACGTAGGATGACAATTCTACGTTAGGCTGATTCGTGTAAGACGGCGCGCGCACTCTTATAAATAATAATACTGAAAAAGAAAGATGTATAAGAGTTTTGATTAGATTAGAATAGAATAGAACAGACTTTATTGTACATCATAAAACAATGCACATAAAATAAACAGTATGTGCAATCTAATAGTACAATGGGTGGTCTTATCCCTAATCATTAGTAGTTCACCATACAAATCTGAAGTCCGAAGCAAATGAATATACAAAAACAGCCAAAATAAAAAAAAATAACACAAATATCGAATCCCAGCAAATGTCAAAACGTAAGAAAAGGATGTCATGAGCCTAAAAAACCAAAGAATCTGCCAAAAAAGAAGAACTGGCGCCATGTGATGGCTGCTAGGAATTATACAAACAGCCTATAATTGAAGATTTGATTGAGTGTTCAGATGGTAAAGAATGTGTGTGAGGAGTGCACTGCCTATTCTTCCAACGTTTTTTTATGTGTGACTTATGCGCTCATATTAAAATGCGCACTGTTATACAGCTTGACGCGCACTCTTTTGTTTAAGAGTGCGCATTTCCCCTTTTTTTTAAATGTGATTCTCACACCTCAATTAATAGTTATAATTTGTTTAACTTCATGTCGATTTGTTCTAAGATAGATGGAGAATTAAAATAAATAAAGTTGATTTCTTTAACTATAATACTCTTTTGTATATAAAGCCTTGTTTAAAAAGTGCGCACTGCTGCACCACCTTACCCTAATCTGTCAAATCTGATCTGATCAAGTGGAATTATTATTACTCTAAACTATATTAGTATTACTCTAAAGTACTACAAGGTACTATAAGGTACTCTATAGTCTCATAATAATCATAATCATAACTCTTCCTAAAGTTATTTTGATTTCTTAATAGGTGGGTATTAAACAATAAAATATCTAGGATCATAGATCTATGAGTCATATTTTTAGGATAATGTAATACAAAGATATGAATCAAATCGTCTTTGATCAATGATTTTTGACATTTCGCTGTCCGCGGCGAATAAAATGGTAATGTGCTACTACGATAGTTTCATTGGGATAGAATGTATATGGATAGTTTTAAGGTTATTGCATATTCGATAAGAGGTCCGATTACACTCTGTCAATTTTTTTCATTCATTTCCTACGGTTAAATATTTCTAAGTTAAAAATCACTTTTTTTCATATTTGAACAATTCCGCTATGTATATTAATAAGATTTTCACACAAAACTGTTTTTTATTTTTCCTGTAAAATTTGTTTTTTACGATTACCATTTTATTCGCCGGGGACAGCGATTTGTTCAATAGTATCATAGAAACAGGTCTTGCCATATTGAATATTATTGATTGAATTTTCACATTTATTTTCATAATTTCCTGATACAAAATGCGTTTATAAAATGATGTGATTTTGCCTTTTCACTTTTGCTACTGACATATTTTAAATTGACGGTTTTATTGACGGATAAAAAGTAAGTACAACGAAATTTTGGCGTAAGTTCACAATATGGTTAGTGGAATTCTAAAATTATTGTTGGCAACACTGCTGTACTAAAAAAGCAAAGTGCTGCCGGGCGGCCGGGACACATTGTTTTGGCTTCATTGGTGTTCTCTAGAGTTCTATTTGTTATATTGTGTGCCGAAAAGCTTCAAAATTTGGTTTTAATAGACGATTGTAACCACATATGACAAAAAATAGGACACAGATATTATTCTAGCGGTTTTAAATGTAGGATGGAGATAGGATCCGATTTATAAAAAATAAAATAAAAATATTTTATTCTCAGGCATCAAGGCCCATAGGGTGTTAGTATTACATCTTACTTAAAAACTATATTAGTAACATGCAGGAACACAAAAAGAAAGAAAAAGAAAATCATAATCACAGGAAGGTTTAACAAGCTTTGTTGCCAACATGTAGCTTGGTAAACCTCCTGATTGTAGGCCCATCCAGCCTCTCTGCAAAAAACTTCAGAATGCTGTTGCTGCTCCCCCTCACTCGGGATATTACTGAAGCAACTTTCTTCCGCATTATCGCAAAGTAGTCGTCAGTGTGTGCATCAGCGAACATACCTGACGCACTACAGTACGGTGGAAGCCTCAACAGCGCCCTGAAGGCATTGTTATATTGAATGCGCAAGGCATTGTCTGCTTTTAGGGTATGGTTATGCCATAGGCTACTGGTATAAAATATTTGGCAGTAGGCCTTAAAGAGTTACTTTTACTGGAACTGAAACTGAATGTGATCCTAGATATATGATAATGTAATACCCCCCTTACTGGTGCTTTTTATAACTCACAATCTTATATAGAGAAAGGTATCTGAGGTAGGAGGCTAGTGAGTTACAGAACACCGGGCTCTCTTAGATAGGACATGTTATTTATACAAAAAAATAAAAATAATCTACAAATTAATGATGTGCTCAAATCCAATAGGACCCATAATGTCATGAGAAATCATTTCGGTAAGCTCATTATTATCTGTAAAATAAGTGGGCACTATAATAGCAAAAATAGGTACAAATGTGGATAAAAACTGCCATTTGCTCACTTCAGATGTCGCTATTATCACGTGTTGAACAAATGAGGTTAAAAACTGAAAGCTCTTAACAGGTGGCAGCACAGTTGTACGTCTTTAAGGCGACGATAATAGACTTTTAATGATTTTATACTGAAGATGACGTCTAAACGATGATTTGGAAATATATATGTTAAATTAGAGCATTTTTATATTTTAATATAGGCTTATGTTAGATTCTTTTTATATTACATAGTGAAATTAATTTGTAAAGTTAGGTCTAACGTGGATAAAAATTTTAGCACACCTTGTGTAGGTAAGTTTTTTTTTATAATAAATACTACATACTTAATTCAGCATAATACTTAAGTCAGCATCATGCTGAGATAGGTGCCCTTATGGCCTCGAACAGGTATTTTTGTTAATATATATATTTTTTTTTTCATTGTTGTTTTGTATATCCTGTGCGTGTCCCAAATAAAATACATTTCTTTCTTTCTTTCTAAATAGGAGTTCTTTTGTTAACTTACACAGAAAGTATGAGAATGTAGCGAGCTCGAAAATTTTCATCCTCGGACTCCAACTCTAAACTGCTTCTTACTGAATATATTTTTACCAAGTTTGGGATATCATTAAAAATTACTTCTTGAGATTTGGCCGCCAGGACCGGGGGCCCGGGGCTCCTTGTCTTAACAGTATTCTGGGGTACCTACGTATTTAATTTCTACGTCTAGTTGCTAGCTTCAGATAAAGCTACATGGGCCAAGGGCACTTATGAAACGTCACTTATGAAATTCGTATAAAAGTGATGTTCGCTAAAGAAGTTTGTCTACAAGTTAACAAACACAATTAACCTTTACATTATAAAATACAAAAGCGGGTTAAATTTCCATATTAATTAATAAAAAAAACATAAACGACGCCGCACAAAAATTTTACAGCACGCAGTTTTTTCTTCCTCCTGGAAAGTTACTTCTTTTACACTTACGATGTTTTCACTCTAAGGTACTTTTACAATGCTTGTAAATATTTGAACACCATGTATCCATCACATAATTATTTTTTCTGTCATTGCTTCGTTTTTAATTATTTTTACCTATTACGGTATAGTAATCTTATTTCAGGTGCATCGTCTTCACATAATTAATTATATAATGAATGTATACAAAATATTGTAAAACATTTTAAAAGAGTAACGGTGGAGTTTCTTGCCAATTCTTCTCCATACGAAAACTACCTTTTGGAAGAGGCGACTAGAATCAATTCTATTTTTTTGTAAATTTTGACGTTGAGAAGTGCCTTTAATGTGCCTAATTGAAATAAATTATTTGACTTTGACTTAACACCTCAGCGAACTATGATGTTAGAGGTACAGTTAACCGCACGTCGGTAGTAACAAATTGGTAGCGCCATTTCAGTTTATTTTTGTTCAAACATCAAAAATGTATTGTGGTCGCTAATTTTTATAAATAAACCCCAAAAATGTCGTAGCAGCTATGTTGATTTTTGTAGTGCAAGTGCTACCACGTGCGAGTAAAAAGTAGGTATTCAGAATTTCTTTCCTCGTGTGTGAGAAATCATAGCCCACAAAAAAAACTCGATAAGACTAATAGGTACAGTCAACTGCACAACAGTTGTAACAATTTGACATTGACAGCGCCTTTATGTCGTAGAGATATGGGTGATTTTTCGTAGTGCGAGAGTTACCTACTACTGATGTGCAGTTATAACGAACTATACATAGCTGTAAGTTATAAAATTATTCAATTATTGTTCTTAAATTATTTCTGCGAATAAACAATTTTACTTTCTTTTTTTTTTTGGTATGACCATAAGTACACACGGCTATACATCAAGCTATACATTTCCAGTATAGGCTTTTTTTTGTGTGGGTTCCAGTATAGGCTGACCTCGCACTGTACGGAAGTCCTTTAAAAAGCGAGATCAGCATAGACTGGAAAATATAGCTTGATGTGTAGCCGTGTGTACCTAGTTTGGTCAAATACAAACTTAAGTTATGATCCGTCTTGCTTGGTTCATAAACGTAGGTATAGGTACCTACTTAAATATCTAGCTTATTTGTTCATAATATTATAAGGTCGGTACTTACATAGATTAATTTGATTTAATACGCAGCTGCAGTAGGTGTCTAAATACGTTTCATTCTATGGTAATGATACTGTACGTACTACCACAGATTTTAGGGCTTCGTCCATACTCATCCCCAGTTTGAACTCGCCCGGTTCGTATATACCGTATTTTATAATTAACGCTACATTCCGTGTATTACGTGTCTATATCCTAATCCGTTAAAGCAATGGCACGTAAAATTTTATCGGAGAGGCAACCGGATGGCGAGTGGTAATCTGGGTATTGAAGTGATACCGAAACCCCCCGTACCGTCCAAATGGACCCCAAATGGACGGGGGTGGAGATATGGTCGATGGGGGCAAAACATTTTTTTTTTTTTTACTTGGCATTCAAAATTTAAGCTCTATTATCTGCAAGGAATTTGAGTTTATCAATGCCACCTGGTTACAACCCCCCAACATCGTTATAATTGAAATAATGTATATTTTATTTTTATTATTTGGGAAAATAAACGGTTACACATTACAATATTACAAAATAATTAGAGCTAAGTAAAGAGTGAGCAAATGTATAACCCACGACATTTTCCACATAATATTATAATAATTATTATTATTTATTATAATTCATTATTATTATTATTTATTTGTCTTTGACACATCTCGGGACCCTTGGGTCCCGGACCTTTGGAAGGCGTAAGAGGGGCCGAAGCTAACTCGCAGAGGCCCGTTAAACGTTTTGAATGAAATGAGGCACCAACCGACGATTATCCCTGTTCGTGCTATGCAAGTGCACCCAAGGACGCCCCCAGTTGGTGCAAGACTATTGTAGGATATGGAAACAAAGATATTGGATTATGAGTTTGGGTGGCTAAGTGAACTGGTTATCTAGAGCTATAGAAATACTATGGCCCCTGCTTTACCAATATTTTATATAAAATATACAAGTGAAATGGCGGGGGGTGACTTCCACACTCAATAATGGGCCCCCGAAAACAGTCGCTAGCAAAAAGTGTCGAAGCGACAAGGGGGCAACATGTCCTGAGGTGCTTATGAGGAGTGGAGAGGTATTCCACGGCTATCAGGACAATCCCGGAAGTACGGTCAAGATCCTTACCAGCATCTTACTATTATTAATCATTTATTCATTTGAGATCTTAAGATTTACATTTTTAAATATTTCTTAAAATAAAAGTATAAAAAAAACATTTAAAAATATAAAAAATAGAGTTCCGCCGGTGTCGGGAGCAGGGTCCAAGCTACCTAAGTTAGGGCTGCAGAGACAGGAACCTCCTCACAATGCGAGCCATATCGAGGAGTACTGCTTTCTGGATCAGGCGCTTGATCCAACCGCCTAACGAGAGCTTCGAGAGATGTTGATCGAGGCTTTTGGCCATCAGGCCATTAGCCGTTACGACAATCGGCACAATGATGGCTGAGCTCACATTCCACATGTCAACAACCTCGTGTGCTAAGTCGAGATATTTTATTTGTTTCTCTTTCTCAGCTTTCACTAGGTTCTCGTCATGTGGAATGGTAACATCGACTATCATTGCGCGGCGCGCTAAACGATCTATCACTACTATATCAGGCTTATTTGCTGTAATAGTCCTGTCAGTAATGATAGACCTATCCCAGTACAACGTGACATGGTCATTTTCGAGAACTGGGTCGGGCACATACTTGTAATACGGTACCTCAGAATCTACAAGTTTATATTTCAAAGCAAGTTGCTGGTGAATAATCCTGGCCACTTGGTTATGTCTGTGCAAGTACTCGTCGTTAGCTAGACGCGAACAACCAGAGATAATATGTCTGATGGACTCACCCGGACGATGGCATGCCCGACACACGTCAACCGTACCGTCCTTTATAATATGTCTCCGGTAGTTATTCGTCAAGATAACTTCGTCCATAATTGCACAGATGAAACCTCCGGTTTCCCCGAAAAGGTCACCGAAACGTAGCCAGGATACGGACGCTAAGAAATCTACACCGGGCTCGTGAAGAGCCCAATAGAAGCGCCCGTGAAGCGCCTTGCTTTGCCATACCACCTTGCGGTCATCTGTAGTAAGTACAACAGGTTTGCGCCAGTTCTCTTCAGCCATGGAGAGCGGGGTGAGCCCGTTGTCCACTGCGACCACATCACGGTGCATACCCACATCGGCTTTAAAAAAATATTCCCTGACGCTGCACACCTCGCGGTTGTGGAGGGTCTTTGCATTTAAAAAGTCTCGACCCCCGCATTTCCGCGGGATGTACAGTCTCATCACCGATGAACGTGGGTGATGCATCCGGTTTGCGGTCAGGAGTGTACGTACCCTCCTGTCCAGGGCGTCAAGTTCGGTCTGAGTCCATTTGAGTATGCCGAAAGAGTACATCAAGACCGGCATGACCCAACCGTTGAAGGCGCGCACTTTGTTTCCGCCTGAAAGAAAACTAATTAATACCTTCTTCAGGCGACCAAAGAAGCGCTCCTTCAACGATTGCTTCATGTCAGCAACGTTGATGCCTAACGATTCCGACATACCCAAATACTTAGTTTTCGGCTGAGGAGAGGGATCTAAGGTGTATAGAGTCCGAGAGTTGGATTCCCTCGGATTCCATAATCTCCCCTCGCTTCACATGCATGACTGCACATTTGTCCACACCAAATTCCATCCTGATGGCGCCACTGAATGTTTCAGTTACCTTCAGTAGCTCCATCAGTCGCAATTTGTTGGGGGCAAAGAGTTTCAAGTCATCCATGTAGAGGAGGTGAGATATGACCTGACCACCTCTCCTTAGCCTATAGCCTAGACCTGAATCCTCTAGCAGTCTGCTTAGAGGATTCAGAGCTAAGCAAAACCAAAGTGGACTTAAACTGTCGCCCTGGAATATTCCCCGTTTAATCCATACAGGCTCGTCATTCCCCTGGATCTATCGACATCCTGGGTAGCGAAGGACCGTCCTCCATTGCCCCATACACGATATCAGGAAGGTGCGCAGAGATGCATCTATCTTGTACAACTCCAGCACCCTCATGAGCCATGTATGTGGCATCGAGTCATAGGCCTTCTTATAGTCTATCCAGCATATATTATTATTATTATTAATTATTTATTTGTCTTTGACACATCTCGGGACCCTGGGGTCCCGGACCTTTAGAAGGCGTACGAGGGGCCAAAGCCAACTCGCAGAGGCTCGTTATACGTTTTGAATGAAAATTAATTATAATTCTTGAAACTCTTTACCAATGATTCATCACCGAAAATGAGGGTTAATTTTATCAAAACCAGAGGGAATTGATACACACAACTCCTAGCACATAATAGAGCTTATATTTTGAATGCCATGTCAAAAAAAATATGTGAGGCCCCCATACCCCATATCTCCGCCACGTCCATTTGGGGTCCATTTAGACGGTACGAGGGGGTTCGGTATCACTTCTAGACCCAGATTCCCAATCGCCATCCGGTTTCCTCTCTGCCTGTCCAATTATAATATATATATATATATATTATATAACTAGGTACCTAGTTATCGACGAAACGCATATCTGTACACTGTAAGAACTATTCTTGTTGCAGCGCTCGGCCGCTATAGTAACGCTTACCTACGAAAAAACAAAGGTCGTGTGCACGGGATTTAGTTTTCAAATTGGTTAGATATGCGTTACCCCGATGGTACATGTATAGCTAGAAGACGCAAAATTACTGATGGTGAGAAAAGTGCTAGTATGATTTTTATTTATTTTTATTCAGTCGTAATACGCGGTATAAAATTAACAGTAGGTAGGTAGGTCCTATTAGTGTTTTTTCAACATCTATAAAATAGAATCAATAATAATAAACAACATAGGTATTATACGCTCATTTAAAAGAACCATTCGTTTATATAACCTCCTAAAGTCATAGTTCATAAGTACAATAATTAAAACATTAGGTACATATTAAAATTAAGACTTATCTCTAATAAAACACAGTTTGTATAAACAATAATTTAATTTAATTTTTGTAAAATTTCTAGGAATGCAATAATTAATAACCATTTATTTGCACGAAATCTAAATAGGTCATTTTCTTAAAAAAATATATTGAAAAAGATCAAGACTGCCCTAGTAAAATTAATACGTGATCAGTATTTATTATTTAGAAGAAGAGTATTTATTTTCTACATCGTAGCACTTTTCCGACAAACTGTACCCTTGCAGCTGACAGGCATATAAAAAAACGGGCGAGTTCGAACTGGGGATGAGTATGGACGAAGCCGATTTTAGTAGAAGTAGATACTTAGGTATTTTACTGTATCTTAATTATTAATGGATATAAATTATCTCCGTGGAATAAGACCTAGGTACCATTTAGACCTGTATAGGTAACTACGAGGCACTTTAAAACAATCAAGACTAAAGAAATTAGAAACGTCAAGTTTTAGCAGAGTGGGCGCACTAGAGCCCTAGTTGTCGACTTAACTGTAAGCTAAACAAAAGATTAGAGGTGCTCATAGGCAGGTCGCCGGGGCCGCGGCCTCAGAGTATTTGGAAATTCTATTTATTTTAATGGGCAGAGGTTGACCGCGCGCATTCCGGCCGCACGGTGACGCCGCCGAGTCGCGTCGCACACCGTACCCACTCGGAGGCTCCAGCCTACAGCGGGCCTCGGCCAGTACCCGCGCGCCACTATCTTGCCGCATTCCACCGAGCCGAAGTCGCGGCGCGCCCCGCGCGTGCCTTCGCCGCCGACCCACGCGCCCGCTTTGCTTCACTCAGTCGTACTAGCGCGCCCATGGACTTAGTGCGCCTCGACGTCAGCCGTCACGCCATTCAGCTTACAAGATCGCGCAACTTATAGTGAAGTGAAGTGCCAATGGATGCGGTTTACCAAGGATTATAGTGTCTTTACGTGCAGCTGCATTGGATTTGTCTATTCATGGTGAGTGAGGTGGACCCAGACGGCGCCACGGACTGCCGCAGTGGATGCGCGCGCTTTCACGATGCGGCCACTTTCATTTCATACGCATAGCTCGAATTCCGCGCGCCCGCGCCGACCGCGCCGCGGCCGCTGACCCTGCGCTCGCGCGCCCTTCCTCGACACCACCACCGCAGCAATAGCAGCCATGCTCAATGCGGCGAATGGTCAATGCAGACTGATAAACATTCAAGTTTGCCTTAGATCATTAGAGGCCGTGCAGGAAGTTGGCTATCAAACTAATTTAGTTACAAATTATTAGAGTGTCTAGTGCTGTAGAAACATTTTAGTTTTTTGACTCAAATACATAATTATTGTTAAATTTCTAAACGCTATTAACATATTTAATATTCATCTCATAACATCACATCAACATAATAGAAGGTCTTAAATGTTCAGTGTTCGTTTAAAAATGTGAGATAGACCACGCTAGACTAGAATCACGCGATATCGTAAATTAATTCAGTTGCCCAAGTTTCAAACATATATTGAGTAAAATTCTAAAAGAAGCACAATATACCTACCTAACGTGTTTGTAGAATGAGCCTGCAAAACTAGTCCGAAAACCAAACGGGATTTGTATAGCTCATCACGTCACGCTCTACTTGTATACAAACATCCTGCCTGATTCACTCTACAAGGACCAATTTTAATATTTCTCTAATGACAACTAAGTAAGATCACTCGAATATGTATGAAATGTAATCATTAATTTGATAACATTGCTTAGATATCCGAAACTGTTTATAGCCCGATTCTAATGAAGCAGCAACTCAAGATGTAGCGATATGTGTGTTGTATTAGGTAGGATAGGTACTGAGTCTGATACAAAACAAACGCACGTGTTTTTACCTGGAAGTAACTATTTAAATAGGCACTATATCAGAATCATTTCCGAAACGTGAACGGTGTTCCGCGACCATAAGGCCGAGTATTTAAATCAAGGAAACTTCAGGAAGTTTTAAATCAGGGTTTGTGGGGGCTTAGGAAGAAACTTCAAGACCCTGGATCAGTGTTAATCCTTGGGTATGTTGTACCCAGTAGTAATAGCATGAGTTAATGTTCAGTACAATGGAACTAGAAGCCCTGCAGCACGTTCCTCAATTCATAGTTTGTTTTTTGGGTTATTATTATCATATATTCCTATCCTATGTTTACTTTATTAACTAAAGCCAATTGCTGAATAATATATTTATTTGCTTACCAACTATCTTTACATACAAATAAAATTGAAGTGTCTGTTTGTAATGTCAAAATAACAGCTTTTTACTAAATGTATATGAAAGTATATACGGTACATACACCAAAAACACTATTTTTAAATGTTTTGTCTGTCTGTTTGTTCCGGCTAATCTCCGAAACGGCTGGCCGAATTTTGACAGGACTTTCACTGGCAGATAGCTGATGTTATAAAGAGTAACGTAGGTTACTTTTGTTTTAGGAAACTGTACAAATAAATAAAATTGATGTATAGAATTCCACGCGGACGAAGCCGCGGGTAACAGCTAGTTCCTAATATGAATAGTTATAAAAGTAGAGGACGACCAAAGAAACGATGGATGGATCGCGCGAAAGATGATATGGCTAGCGAGGAGGTGGCTACTGAAATGACGGCTAATAGAGATTCAACGACAAGAAGACATGCTATACCGTATAGCATGTCTTCTTGTCGTTGAAACTCTCTCTCTCAATTTATTTGGGGTATAGCCTGTACCCCAATTTATTTGGGGTATAGCCTGTACCCCAAATAAATTGAGATAGGGCAGAAGGATGATGATTATGAGTATAATACAGTTTCACCAAGTGCGAAGCATATACCTCCAGTGCAGACTCCCAGCAGATAGTTTAGAACATTCTGAGATAAATAGGTATCTATTTCATAGACTCATAAGAATGATATAACTTCTTATACTAACCTACGCCTTGACAAAAACTCGCGATCCTATTACCTACCATAAGGCCAATATAAGCCTGCTATAAGAGTGCATGGCAACATTGGGTTATGAGAACCGTCATTACCAAATCGATGCGAAGACAAAAATCATACCAGCAATTTAATTGCAAGTTTCTGCGAATAGGTATCTATGCTTCATATTTTTCAATTAGAAAAAAATAAAATAGCTACCTCAGAACTCTGTAACTAGTCTGGACCTTATGGAATTTATGAATATTAATTGGAATTCACATTAAGCATCTCATAAATTACGAATGTTAAACATAGCTGTAATACTTAGTGGTCAGACTCATCACTGCAGTGATTGATAAAGTCGATGAATCATTAGCTTGTAATAAACGACTTACATAGCGACCGCATTCCGTTGATAGCAGAACAAGTAGGTAAATAAAAGTAAATTTAACCATTGACGAAGCATACTTAAAAATGTTGCATGTTTTGTCGACTCTAGAACACATGAACACAATCATAGCGTACCTACATAAAATCCCTCACCATACAATACTATGGAGGGATTTCAATCACGATTATATTATCGGCATTTAGGTATAATTGAGAAAATAAAAGGTGGCTAGATTTGACCAACGTAAACTAATCATGACCTATTTGTAGAAACTTGACCTGCTACTTGAGGATGAAATGCGATAGTGTTATAAACTATTATATCACTATTACTCACTATCCAGCCAAACATTTAGTCCATTCATCATAAATTACGTAAATACGATAAACGCTTTAATCCTTTTCTTCCAATCACTGATAGGTCTAAGCGAACCTTCCGTAGATATAGATAGCTTTATAAGTAGCTCTATAAAGGCACACACGGACACCTCAACACGACATACCTAGCTGCATTTATTTGTAAATATCCCCATTGTATCCATTAGTAAGTATTACAAATACCTGCAAGCAAAAGTGCACTTACATTATTAAGTATTCAGTGTCCTATATGTGCAGAGATTTTAGTGATAGCCATTTCATGACTGACCGTAATACAATTATAGGTACCTACAAAATAAAATGACGAATGATTGAACAATATTAGATAGAATTAACACACAGTCAGTATGAATACGAAATACTTGAAGCGATACCTAACTATTCAATATCTCCTAGATAGATTATGTAGCTATGTCACACGTTTTCTTTATTCTGTGGATAAATGCTACAGTACCTACTTATGTCTGAAGTTAAATACCAATACGAGTACCTACGTTTTGTATATTTTAGAAAATGGTCTGTTCAATGAAATCTCCAAACGACTGGTTGCCACTTCCCGTGACCCGAGGGCTGGCTTTTACCTTGGCCAGCGGCTAAGCATTGCCATACAACGTGGCAATGCTGCCAGTCTCTTGGGTACCTACATTACCGGTCGATAGTGACGCGGAGGAATTTTTCGACGCCATATTTTAATTTACTAATAGTTTTAGTAAGGTTAGGATATCATATTTTCGGTTTTGTTAAAAGGATGAATTAATACATAAATAAAGCAGACATTTATAGGGATTTTAGATAGGACTATACGTAGTTTACAAATAATTCCCTCGTGATTGTTGCCGATATTGCTGGTTTACCCTAGGATCTCCAAAATAACACTACTATGCTGGATTAATACACATGGCTTTAACCAATATTTTTGTACTAATTTTCTGGCTTAGGTACTTAAGGGCCTGCAAGGATATCATCCATGGTTCATTAATCTGGACCTAACCGCTTGAAAGCACGACCAAAATAGAAACGGCTTTTGTCGACGGAAGAATAGACAAAATGACAGATTGTGATTGTCTATCTTTCATTTTGTCTATTCTTCCGTCGACATAACCCGTTTCTATTGTAGTCATGCTAAGCATGCTGGACCTAACGACAAAATCCTCACAGACTGATCGATCTTTGCACTAGTAATATTAGCTACAAAATGCAGCCAACCACAGAAAGTTAAAACTAAACACCTAACTATATTTGCAATCGTCGGATATGAAGCACTTAACCGCCAGGTCATTCGAGTTATGGATGTGTCCATTGAACCACGAACTCTAGTACGTCAATCTACGCTCCTGCTAAATAGTCAACTGGCCTACAAATTCGTACTGAGCTTTGTCATCGTATAAGCAGGTCAAACACTTTAGATATAGTACGGGAATGTGAATGCTCGGAATTTCGTTCAGCCTCTGAGCTTCAAAAGTGAACAGACAGTGAGTGTAACTGACGAAGTTGAAAAACTTAAGAAAGAAATAATAATCCAAAGTTAATCTTGGAGAAAATGTCTGTAAATAATCTTTTTCGTCTTTTGGTCCGCCGAAGAACCCGTTAATCGCAGCATTGTGCATTTCGGTCAAATGTTTCAAGAAACTTATGCGCTGCCCATAATCCTAAGTTCTAGAACTTAGGATTTAAGTTAACCAGAAAGGTTTAAGAACTTTTTGTTATTTTTGTTTACACAATGAAACTAACCAAAAAGAGTTCAGTGCTCTATATTAGCAAGATTTGAATGATTACACTAAGCCCTACATTATTGTAGCTCTATACCTATACCTCACTAAACGTTGAACTTGAGAAATATGCTACAGGCTAGTGCAGAATACTTTTAAAATGTCCTCTAAAATAATGATGGTCGCCATTCTTCTGACCAAGGTATTTTCCGATGGATATTTGCCATATTAGGTAATTTTAGACTATGTCGAAACAATGTTATGTCACAGTATGGTAATGGTAGGACAAGCCAGTTAAAAACCTAAACGACTAACAAAGACGAACAAATCCCAAAAGTTTTTGATATGTTATAGACCCTATTTGTATACAAAAACTTATCGATGACGGCGCATTATAGCTTGCAGTGCAGTGGGCCCTTAGCCTTAGCAGACAGGATGTAAGTAGGAATCTACAAAAACATTCATTAAAAAGTAGCTCTCAGAAGTCATAGATGATGATAATAATGAATGCTTGCTAACAGTTGAGTAAAAAATTAAAAGAACTTGCAACTCGGATAGGTACATATCAACTTGAACCTGCTCAAGTTCCAGGCAAATACATTCTGCATAAGTACCTACTAGTTTTTAAGCCTAAGTTCGTAGGTAGTTTTGTTTCAAAAATATTCATCTTGCGTTGCCTGAATTGTCTTGTCTGTTATTTTAGTAAGATGAGAACTAAGAACCATATTACAAAGGTAAGATGATTATTATTGATCATCAATTGATTGACTCAGTGGCTCAATGCTAATTAAGTACCTACATTATCGCTTTTCTCATTTTTGGTGGTAAGGATAGAGAATGAAAAAGAGACTAGGGAGAGCAACTTTTAGTGCTTATACAGCTTTAAATAATATTAGGTACATAACAAATTAGGTCAATAACTCTAGCTGGAAAACTGACTGATACAAACAAAATGGTACCTCTACCTGCACGCTTAGCATGACCAAAATAGAAACGGGTTTTGTCGACGGTAGAATAGACAAAATAACAGAATAACAAACACAATCTGTCATTTTGTCTATTCTTAAGTCGACAAAACCCGTAGAAAACCCGTTTCTATGGTAGTCATAGTACGCATGCTGGCTAAGCAGTAAAGTGTGCAGTAGAAATCATTTAGGTAGGTATCTCGTTTTCTTACACATTCTTTATATTTTCTAAGGCGAAACTGATTGAATTTGTTGTATTAGCAGTTTTTAATATAAACACTGCCACTATAATTCGATTTTTATCTTCAAGGTAGATAAAATGAATTACTTTCCATAAATTAAATTTTAAAAAACTGCTGGTGCTAGTTTTACATACCCACTTTTGGACTTGTGCCCCAGTCGGAACTATGAAGAGATGATAGATGACCCTGTTTGAGTCCATCCATTATCATCCTTAAAATTTTTTGAGTGTCAAAATTGGTGGCGAGATGTCGAAAATTGGAGGCAACGACGGCTTTAGGTATGCGAGGACGCAAGATGCGGCTGGCGTAGGGGGAGGGGCGCTCGGCATCTGAAGGTCGTCCGCATTCCTCGCGTCGCCGTCCGCTGCTACCGCGCTTACGTAGCGCCCCCCCTCCCCCTCCGGCCCGCGCCCCATCCGCCGCCCGCAGCCGCCTGCGCCGACCGGTCTGCCCCCGCCCCGCTGCGCCTGACCGCCATCACAAACTATCGCGCATTTACTAAAACAAAAAACATGTTCTTATGGCTATCAAGAGCTGAAGAGCCGCAGAGGTACCGGATGGGATGAAATTTATTCGCGTCTAGTTTTTTTACGTGATCTTGTGGTTCTACATTCCTATAAATGTTTTATATGTAGGTACCTACCTACCTACGTAGGCAACTATCGTGGTGAACACCACGGTACCACTGACATGGCGTGGATTTGGTTCGTTCATATCTGACAAGCCTGTCCAGGTCTTACTAATCTGTCTAATCCTTATACGCTGCAAGGTTTTCTACAATTTTTGTCAGCACATTCAAAGGCCCTGAAAAATTATAATATAATAATTAGGTAGGTGGTAACCTAATATTAGGTCCAACCTACCCAATAAATAAAAAATTGAAGACTGTAGAGTTCAACAGTAGTTCAGCCTTTAGTTTTGTGTCAGTTTCTCAACTTTGCACAGCGCATATATTTCATTGTTCTATTATATTCAAGGAAATACCACATGATCTCACCTATAGGTGTCGACCTAAAATTAGTCATCCCTATTCCCTACGTCCTTCTGTTCAGATATACTCTTCAGTCTTCAACTAAATTTATTACATTCATCAGTACTTACCTAGGTCAGTTTCAATAATTTTATAGTTCGATTTCATCAATGATTAACACATTTAAAATTCTTTTAGTCGGGGGTTTTTATTCCGAATTAACGTCATTTCTCCGATTTCTAATTTAACTTAAAAATTAACGAGATCTACACATGATCTACTACACAAATGAACTCGTGCGCATGTGTTCAATTTTTCAAAAATATAATTCACAAGTAAACGCAACAACGTGCGCCACAAAAACAGCAGGTAGCAAAAAGGAGATCGTGTACGAAAAAAAAGTAATGGAATGCACAGCTGGCGCGGATCCGACATTCCTACCACGTTCAGGCTCTGCTGGTGAATAGGAAAGTACACCGAAAAGGTCTAGCGTGTAGGTAGGACATGTGCGCCTATAATAGTGATATAGTGGTATCATATTTTTATGAGATACAACATTCCGTGCATCTGTCAAACAAAACAAATATCAAGTGAGCAACAAATTGACTCAAACAATATTTGCTTTACGATTCTAAATTAGGTATGATATTTATCGTCTTACGTCGTATATTTGTAGTTTTCGGTGAATGTTAAATCTACTATGACGCACAAAGAATTCGTGAGGATGTAAACACATTGGAATCCGGTCGAACGAAGACGCAAGCCATAACATAGCTACCTAATACTTACACTGGCTATGTACAAATTAAATATAAATTTTAGGTAGTTATTAAGGTTTTAGCATTTGGTGACGATGTCTTTTCGAATATATCTAGCTCTCACTCTTTGCCTACTTCTGTCCCAATAAAATGGTTCGAATGAATTCACTTATTATGAAGGCTTTCCCTCTGTTATTATAGGACTATTATTCGACTTTTAAAACTCAACTAGTGGGATACTGGTATCGAGCTTAGGAAGACACATGTTTTAGGCTTTTAGGCTCTGGTTTGCTTGAAATCACGTATCGTTCGATAATTGTATGCCAATCGTCATGAGGGCCACCTTAATCTGCTCTTTAAAACAAAAGGGTCGTAGTCAATAATCTCTTATCCAGAATTCACCTTTACGGTAGCCTCAAGACCAAACCATGTGAGTAGCAATGTTCTAATTGTCTTAAGATATGAGTTGTCAATCTCCTTCTTTTCTTGTAGTTAGTGACTAACCTGGTATCAGAGTTTTAAAGCCGCCCGTGGACCTCTGACGTGAATTTACATGCCGTCGAGATATCTCTCAGGCATGCCGGTTTCCTCACGATATTTTCCTTCACCGTTTTTGAAGCAAGTGATAATTACACAATACGCACATGAATCCGAAAAGTCAGAGGTGCGTGCCTTGGGTTCGAACTCCAGACCTATGACTTGGCAGTCCGACGGTCACACCACTAGGCTATCACTGCTATAGCAGTGTATAGTATACCTAGTTATAGTATAGTGTATGTCAATGATGGCTAATATCAATATTTTTTGTTTCAGTGCGAGTAACAGTGGTTTCGAGATGCGATATGCGTGCTCTATGTTCGGTTCGCGGGCCGTTGGGCGGCGACACGCGCGCGCTCGGCGCGGGCGCGCGGTTCCTGTCACTGCGCATGCCCGGCCAGCCCCAACCACTGCACTTCGTCGTCGAAGCCAAAGCAAGGGTCAAAGAATTGAAGTTTTTGGCCAATGCTCACGCGCAACTACAAGGCATGACCGACACAGAACTCTTCGGATTAGCAATTTTGCAAAGTGAGTGTCAACATTTTCACCATAAGATTTACATATACTACTCGTACCTGACTTAAGTTCTAAACGTTGGCGAAGTGATTTCACAAAACAAAGTTATTATGTATTCATGGCGTCACACATTCCACCTCATAAGCATTCCGTCTAACTTTACAAACAAACGCTGTTGGGTAATCAATGTTCTATATTGGTACAGGCATCACAATGTGACATTATAGAGACAATAATGTACTCTCCAACAAGAAACAGTGTATTGACCAAATAACAATAATATCTTTATGCAGACCACCTATTATATGTACATAGTACTAGGTCGACCAAGCTCTGCTCGGGTGTAAATAGATACAACATATCGTCCAGGTATACCAACTTTGTATCACATTCCCGAGGCTGTGAAAATAGAGAAAACGAATTTTCCGAGATATGAGACCTAGCTAAATTGATTTTTAACTCCTATGTTGCAACTTTCACTGAAATCGTTAGAGCCGTTTGCGAGATATATACAATATTGCTCATTTAATAGTTTATGATATTTATATACCTACTATTTTTTTTTTTTTTTTAATGTTTCATGTTGGATTATTTCGAACGCAATGTGAATTGTTACTGAATGAATTGAATTGAATTTAATTTAATTAATCAAATTAATGTAGGTAACATTAAACACATTAACATAACATGTTTTTACAGATGGAGAATACTTGTTTGTTGACTTAGAAAGCAAACTATCAAAATATGCGCCAAAGAGTTGGAGATCATCTCACACCCATGTAAGTCCTAAGACATAACCTTTTTTTTTTTAATTACAGATAAAATCGCGATAGATAAAACATAGAAATCCAAAATTTTCAGATATTGATATTAACTTATTTGTTGCAGGGTTTGGACGCTCACGGGAAGCCGCTCCTTGAATTGTACCTGGTCGTGCAGTTCCACGTGGAGAGTCCGCTGCTACTGCACGACGAAGTAGGCCGCCATCTTTACTTCTTGCAACTGCGTCACAACGTGCGCACGCGAGACGCTCTGCCCGCCGAACTGATACTGCTGCTCACCGGACTAGCATTACAAGCTGAATACGGTGACGCAGACACTTTTGAGGACAGGGACTACTTCAAAGTTGATGATTACGCACCCTCATCCCTCACTGGCGATTGGGTAGCAGCAGCCATGCGCGCTTGCCATCGAGAACACCGTGGACTCACAAAAGCTGACGCTGAATCCAGATTTATTCGAGAAGTTTGTCTCCTCCCTGATACGATAAACTCACATAGATACCGCCTAAAACAATCTAAATCAGAACCCGAGCCTGGAACAGTTTGGCTGCTTGTCACAGCTAAGGGTATAAAGATTCTGCCTGATAATGGATCACTTTCAAACTTCATATGGAGCGCTATCGGAAAACTAAGCTTCGATAGAAAGAAATTTGAAATTAGAACCGAGGAGGGCAAAATTACATTGTTTTCGTCAAGTGAAGAAAAATGTAAATATCTTTTCGCTCTTTGTAGAGAGACACATCAATTCTCAATGAAAATTGCACCGAAATTCAATGAAATCTTGAGAAAGGAAGAAGAGGAGCGTAAAATTTGCTTTGGTTACTCGAAATCGCTAAACATTCAATACAATCAAAATAAAAGTGAACAAAGAATATCAGTGATTTCTTCTACAAGTTCGAATACCACATCTGGCATTGTGAGTGACAGAGTCCAATCTGAAGATGAATTAGAAATTATGATAGATTCTCCACCAGCACCGTCCACGGAAAGTTTGGCTTTCGCTCATTTGCTAGATAGCACAAATTCTTACTTTATACGGCATATGCCACAAGATAACCAGCCGCTAACTAAAACATCGTCATTACAACTACAAAAATCTAAAATCCGAGTGAAGAAGACTAAGGAAGACTGTGAGAATGGCAATAGAAATGAAATTACACAAACAGAACAACACTCTATGAACCAATTAGAAGAAACGACCTCTTTACCTGATCAAAGTATTAGTGAAACCTTGACAGACAGTCCAAGATCTAATAAATTAAAATGCACTGGATCACAATGTTCCTCATCTTGCAGTACAGTGATAATGGCCAGAGCGGGTCTCAGCACTCTTAGTAGGACATCTAACGCGAGCAGTTTAGAATTAGGATACAGTCATACTGCTCAAAACTCAATGATGAGTGACAACAGTACAGTTGGCATAGATGTAGAATATTCGCAAGATACAGCTTCCGCTTTGTATGACGGTTTAGGTCAACCAGTTACTGTAGCGGCATCAAGTGAAACAAGCGGAGTCTACACCATGAGCAGTTCTGAACTTACTGCGCGATCGAAGATGGACACCTTATCTGAAGCTAGTAGAACAGATTACGATGGCTCTCATTATGACAGCTATAAGCCAACAAAAGAAAATGATCTTGCAGATTTCGATAGTGTTTCTTCAATCTTGAAAAACAAGTCAGAAAGAACTAGTCATGCAACAAGCACATTAAGATTACAGTCATCTCAACCCAGCTCGGATTGTGTCGATGGGGCTGCAAAGTTTCAGACCCAAGAACAACATAATAAAGAAAACTTATTTAGAGAAAGAACAAATTCCAACGTAAGCGCAATCTCGTTTCACGGTGACGGTAGCGATCCAACAGACAACAAACATAATTTACTGACTGCGAGTGAATTAAGTGACCTCATTGTGGGAAGAGGCGTATATCCTAAAAGCCAGTCTGTAAGTGACACTTTGGATTCAGTGTCAGATTACGTGAGACTGCCTCTTCCGTTTTCTGGTGACAGTTACCTTCAGGGTCACGAAGACACCGCACCTTCAGATGATCACTATCCGAATAACTCCTTCTTCGATCGACCGCCAACTCCTCCAACTAGAATTGATAGTCGTAAATTGCTCAATTTGTCTTTACCAAATATTTTTGATATAAGCGGCGATACACCCATCAGGCCTCCATTTCCTGATAAGCCGCCACCTCCCTACGAATACAATCATCAAACTGTTTCATCTTATGCACCACCTCCTGCCAAGGCGCCACCAGCTTATCCTGGTCCAGCAGCGACAGCCAGGACTTTGAAACAGTTAAATGACAACAAAGAAGAAGTGGCAGCTAGAGTGGTAACATCAAAGCCCATGATAACAATTCTGAAAGCAGAAGCGGGCGAAGTGAACGCGTCTAGTGAAAGGACATTTGCTAGTCCCATGGTATTGGAACACAAATTCCAAAAGTTTAAACGACAACAAGCATCAAGTCGCAGAGCCGAAAGGTCGAAATTAGCTCAGGGTATAAGCAATAACCTGTCACCCTCCAGGGACATGGCGCACGGCGTGGACTCTAACGTGCTGGTGGCCATGATGAAGCTGGCGCCGGGCCCGCCGCCGGCTCCGCCCGCGCCCCGCCGGCCGCGCCAGCCTCCGCCGCCCGCCGCGCGCCTGCCGCCGCCTCCGCCGCCGCATAACCCCATGTTCCACCAACAACTGTACAGCGACGTGGACTACGTCTACTACCCTTTACAAGACCCGGCCGTGTCGCAGCAAAATTATCTCGACCACAAACTGACGGAATCTCGCGTGTCGAACATACACAAAAATGGTCTGCAGTACAGAAGTACGCCTTACCTATCGACTTCCATGGCTGCGTCGTCCATGTATGGATCGATCCAAAATCTGTCGGATTCTTATGTCCAGTTACCGGGAACGCGGACGAGTTGGTACTCGTTAACGAACAGGACATCGCTCAGCAATCATTCCATAAATCTTGAACGGCCGCAACAGTCCGCGCGAGTCCCAGACGTTTCGCATTTTATGCGGACAAAATCGGATGAGAATGTGTTGAATGCCAAGGATCCACCGCCAGTTAAAATGAGACGAATGCCGCCGCCTCCCCCGCCGCCATACGAATACAAAAAGAAACTTCTCAACTATTCGAGAGAAGTCAAAATTCCGCTACCCTCAACAAATGTGAACAGTGAACTAAGTGTGAACAAAGTGAAAGATTCCAATTGTGATTTAGACATAAAAACTCTTCGAGAGAAAAGTAAAAACCTTGATTTGCCACTTATCGCGGCATTGTGCAACGATCGTTCGTTATTGAAACAAACTAAAGCTTTTGGTGCTCCAAAGTTAAATAAACCAACAGGTAGTGACTGTGAAAGTGAACGGAAATTCGTAAAGTCTGTTCCAAACACCACCGATAACATAGATTTTAAGAATAAACAAGAATATAATGCTAAGAGGGTAATGACAGGGTCCCAGAAAAAAATATTGATACGAAACCCAACCGATAAACTCCCAGCGTTGCCGGTTACTGAAAGTCATCCAAGAGCAATGTCCAATACTTATGTCATGCATCCAACTGTAGCTAAAATTAAAAAATCTCAACCCAGCTCATGACATTATGATAAATTCTTACCTACTGCTTGTGAATCCTTCCAGTGCTATGATCTTTCATCCACCGATACAAAGACTGAGCTTAACGCCACCAGAACTTAAGATAAGGGCCACACTTGTATCAATGGTTTACTCATATCATTTCATTTTGACCTTAACAGCAAATGAAAAAAGATTTAATTTAAAAAATGAAAATTCTGCTACGAATTGAACTGACGTACAAATGTGGTTCCGAATTTAGATTATATTATACATACATGTTAAAACATTTAATTAATACTACTATATTTGTGTACTGCGGTGTTCTATTACACGTGATGCATTCATCACTTTTACCACAATGACTTAAGGTTGAAATTCAACTGAATTTTTAAGTTTCATAATTAATGTACAGCATGTTTTGTTTACATTATTGGAACAAATAAAACACAATTTTATACTGTTTACCATACAAGAATAGTAGGTACCTATTTATAATGTCAGGGTTAAAACATTATGACTATTTATGTAAGCATATGATTTTTCAATTTTGTATTGCTCAATATTATAATAGAAATTATACCTAAACTATTTTTAGACATCATTTATACCAAAGTAATTTGGCGGATTATAGGTATTTAGAAAATAACATCATTCATATGAACATCCTTAGTAAGAAACTCAAAATTACCCGCTTAGCTATAATAATATCTTATAATTATTATGAAATAGGTTTGTCTGAAAATTTTAATAATTCTCCAAACTAAGCAATAAACATTCCAGTATCCTATATTGTCTATGTTAGACGCCTCAAGAGAACATAAAACGTATAATCTAAAAATGTGATACAAAATGTGCCTTCTCAATAATTATATTCAAATGAAACTGAAGAATTCCATAGAATTAGCGTTACATACTAAAACGCGATATCGTTTCAGGTACGGTACTTACCCCTGCAAATATATTTTTGTATAAAATATAGGTACATAACTCACAATTCTAATTCACTATGAAATAGTGAAATATAGTAAGAAAACTTTGTAATGAAATACTCGCTGTTTGATTTATTACCTGTTTTATTTAAGTGTATCAAAAATCATTGCTTGTAATCATAGTAAATGAAAGTGTAATAATTTCAACAACTATTTATTTACTTTAATATCATAATGTACATAATAATACATATACTAAGTACATAATATTTGTTTTCAATATGTACAAATGTATATTAAATTTTTCGTAACTCTTAAGTTTTTTTCTTATTTTTATGTAAGTACATTCCTATGGTTTACAATTTATATTAAGTATGTATATCATGCACACACAATATCTTTGGTAAAAAGGAACTAATATTTGAGTAGAGTCAGGACAGGACACGCTCATTACACAAAAAGAACAGAGACTATAAAAAAATAACATTAGTATGGTGTGAAAAACCTAAATCACTCTAAATAATTAATAATATTATCTATGTTTATGAGAAAACTGTAATATAAATATTATTCAATTAAATTATTATTAATACTGCCACAAAATTTACTGAGTAATGAGACTAACATTCAGATCATTCCGGAAGCTCGAGATTCTGTTACTATGATACACATAGATTATATTTGTCTTAAACAATTACATTTTCTTATTTTAGTATTTAATCTATTATATAATATCAGTTTAAAATATTAAATTACATTCATAACACGTTAAGTTCTGACGTTTCACATATACCTACACTACTAATATACTGATTTTAACTCGTAAGGTGCCACAACAGGTAACCAAGTGCCTGACGCTAATGGAGGACTTTCAAAATTTTTGGCCTGGCAGTGTACCTATGAATTAATTTCAATTTTAGCTTTTGTTTGATAATAACGTTTATCAACAAGAGTAGGTAATGTTTACTTACTTTTCTAACTTTAAAACAATGGCAGAATTTGGAGGAAACGTTATTTTATCAAAATATAATACTTGTCCGACTAGAGAGGTGTTTGTTCCAGCAAGCACAGTGCCACCATAAAACATGGTGGATAAATCAGTTGTAATAGATTTACTTCCTAAGTTCCCTACAAATACACAAGTGTTCCTCCTAGGATACCAGCGTTCTATAACAACGAGATTCTCTTCAGTTTCACGGATTTCCATATTTTTCAGATTATTGCCTTCCTTGTAAATAGATCTTAAATATATTGTTGGCGTGTCTAATCTCACTTTGGTAAACAATTTAATAACATCCAAGAAATGGTAGCTTGGTTTCCTTTCAGATTTCGAAATCCAAGGTAAAATAATTGCAGAATCTTTTTCATTTGGAAATGACATCGACACTATATTGCCAACATCTTTATGTTCGTGGAAATCTCCTTCAATATCACCAAGTCCACCGAGTCCGATTTCGTCTCCATAAAATATGCTAACAGTTCCAGGCAAAGCTAATTCAAGAGCAGTCAACACCAAAGTGTTATTCACATGTTTTGTTGATATTCGTTCACTATGCACACTGCCAATATTCCAATGAACCCATGGATAATGTGGCTTCTCCCACAATTTCCCCTTAATAAGTTTATCAATACGATTTTTCAAACCAGTAATACCATCATTTAAATCTAGATGGATATCAATAAGATCAATTCGAGACAACAACACATTTAATTTCAAAGCATTACCTTCAGCTTTTTCATATGCATTTTCGCTGGCGATAAATATTTTGTCGCTACCTAATATTTGTTTCCACAACTGTAAACTTCTACCAAAACTTACATCATCGACAAAATTTTCTAAATCCTTTAAGTAAAATCCGTCAACCTTCTCTCTAGCCCAAAATATGATAGCTGCCGATGTGGGATCAACCAAGTTATTGGTTATAGTTTCATTTGCAATTAAAACAGCTTGAGTAAAATTTGCTGATGAATCAGATTTTGCCAGCGATACAACAGGCAGATCAAGAATTAAAGACATATTCCTATTGTGTACTTCATTGATCAAATCTCTGAAATCCTTGAGAACACCAACACTTCTATCTATCTTTACCAAGGAAGTGATATTAAAGTACTGATCTGGATACTTTATTGCTTCATAAATATAATTAAGTCTAATAGCAGATGCGCCTAATTCTTGAATATAGTCTAATTTATTAAGAAGGCCTTTAATATCACCAGTGCCATCTTTATTAGAATCTTTAAAACTTGCTGGGAATACTTCATAAAATACCTTTCCTTGATACCAGGGTAGATCAGGGTTGCAATTTTTTGGTATAGTTACAACCATACCTATGATTGCTCCGATACAGGCAATGAGACCAGAGAGGACAATCCAAAGAAGTACTTTCCTGATGACGCTCCAGTTCCAGTTGATAAAGTTTGGTAACTTTCTGCCGTTGACATTGTGGTTGCCATTCAGCTTGCAGTCTTCAGTCTAAAAATTATAAAAGAAAAATGATTAGACCAATTCTTAGGAAATAGCTTTTTGGCTTCTGTCATTATAATTCCGAGAACTGTACCCAATATCCATTTTAATGTAATGTCTGAGTTTGGACCACATAGTTAATCTTTTTCTACTGCTGCTCTTGCCTCTTGATATGCAGAATTATTGGTATTAATAACTTTCAAAGCAAGTAACAGTAATACTGTCATCATTCTCAAATTAGTAAGCGATGATGCATATAGCATAAGATAATCAGCCTATACTGTCTCCACTGCTAACCTCCGCCACACAGCCCTTCTAGAGGAAGTGGTCTGTAATCCACCACGCGGGCCCAGTGCGGGTCTTCCAATTTTTGGTTCTAGGGCATGCCGGTTTCCTCACAATGTTTTCCTTCATCGTTTTGAGAGCAGTGGTGATGAAATTACACAAAATATAGCGCCTGCCTGAGTTCGATCTCACGACCTACTCGTAATATTTAAGGCATGGCACGTAGAATTTAATCGGAGTGGCAACCGGATGGCGAGTGGTAATCTGGGTCTTCAAGTGAAACCGAACCCCCGTACCGTCCGGATAGACTCAAAATGGACGAAGGCGCGTTGGCGGAGAAATGAGTGGGGGTGAGCTCTAATAAGTGCAAGATTTTTTTGTGTATCAATGCCATCCGGTTTTGATAAAATTCACCCTCATTTTCGGTGATAAATCATCGGTAAGGAGTTTCAAGAATTATATAAAGCGTAAGACATTATTTTAATTGTAACGATGTTGGGGGGTGGAAATTTTTTTAAATTATGTAAATAGGGTATGAACTTCAAAGCAACCGCATTTCCATCCGGTTGCCTCGTCATATCGGTTCGGTATCACATCAAGACCCAGATTAACACTCGCCATCCGGTTGCCTCTTCAATTAAATTTTACGTGCCATTGCTTTAACTGTAAGTCCCCCACCGTTATCACTGGGTCACCACGGCTCCAATGATGCAACAAATAGGAAATAAATATTAACAATAAGAGTCTATAATATCTCAAATTGCTTAGCATGATCCTCCGTTATATCGAAAATAGCGGCGCGAGATATCGCAAGTCAGCGCTTGACGGAGAGAGACCGGGCGGGTCCTCGATGGCCGGTGGGAGATTTGTATATTCGTTTTATAAAGTAAATAAATGCTCTATTCATACAGCAATAAAGTTCAATATTGTATCAACAAATATTTCAATTCTCGCCTCGCACATCCTCGCGCATCTAGACCTTTGACACCAAAGATGGGCGTGAATAGAAATTTTGCCATACAAATTTTAATTCTTGCCCATCTCATCAACGCCTCGCCTCGCCGGTGTAAAACCACCTTTACTCAGTCCGCAAGCAGTATCGTGCGAGCGAGATAAGGAGTGAAATTGAGCTGAGGTATTATGGACTCTTAAAATAGTATAAGGAAAAGCCTAGGCATGTGTTTTCCAGTAAACAACCCTAACAATAGAATAGTGGATTTATAAAATCTAATGTAATTTCTACAGTGTGTATCAGAAATGTGTAGTCATTAAGGTTGTGGTACAGACCATCAAACTGAAAAACTTTTTCTCCGTGGGACCAACAGCGTAATCACGAAAAATTATCAGCTGTCCCGTACATTTGAGTTGAGTAGGTATTGAAGTTTTGTATGGGAAAAGAAGAAACTGACTGACTGACATATCAAAGCACAGCCGGAACAATCGAGCCTAGAAACGTGAAATTTATCGCACAACTTCCTTGTATAATGCAGGTGAGAAGGGGTTTTTGTAAATTCAACCTTATTATAGGGGTAAAAAGGGGGATTTTGTTTGTATGAAAAATCTTATTTCTTGGTTAATCTTAGTGAACATCAAACTTGGTTCAAATACTTGCCTAAGTAGTAATAAAGTTTGTTATAATAGGTTTTCAAAACTACCCCTCAAAGGGGGTTTAGGGGGTGTTCAAGTTTGATAGAAGAATATTAACGCATAGCCCAATTACTTCCAAAGTCAGTATTATAATACTTTGAACAGAATAGAAGCAATTAGCTATTGGATTTTCGAAAATCGATAAAGGGGTAATGACGCGCAAAAAGGGGTAATTACATTTTAAGGGGCGAGGATTTCACTCACTTGAAACTTGGCCTAAATAAATGATTAAGATCGTAATCATTAATTTTGGAAAACTATATTTTAAAGTGGTATTGTTTGTTGACTTCATTCTTTTGGTTAATAAACTTGAAACTTGACAATCTTTGCCTCGGTAAATAATAAAGCTTGTAATTTTTTTTTACCTGTCTCTCTTTTTCATATATATTTTAGACATGTTTAATTTAAAAAAAAAAAACTTTTTTATGTTTCCAATAAATGACTTAAAACATTAGGTACCTTTGACAAATAGAGGTGTCAAAGTTAGAGAAGAAAAAAAATTGTTTATGTTTCCAATAAATGATCTAAACATTATTTATACCAATTTTTCGTTACTATCTTTGACACCTTTAATAGAGGTGTCAAATTTAGTCAGGAAAAATTATATGATGGTGTCGGATTAACTCAAAACTTGGTACTAATACCTACTTAGGTAGGTATACCAAAAAATTAAAATTATGTTTCTGTATTTTATCAAAAATCAACCATTGACAGAATGGAAAAGGGTAATTTAAGAGCTGGATTTTATTGTTTGCTTCAATTAACACGAAAATTGGTATAAATAATGTTTAAGTCATATAATGGAAACATACCAAACATTTTTTTTAAACCAAGCCCTGTTGTTATGAAAAGGGAGGACACTGTTTATTTGAAAAATCTTATTCTATTGATCTACTTATATAAACTCACGCCTTCTTCCCATGGGAGGTAGTGGGCAGAAACTACAGAACACCACCTGCTCTAATCCTTACATAGGTACTCATACCCAATTGATTTATACTTAAACTTGACAATTGGCTTGAATACCTATTTATCTAAATAAATGATAAAGATCATAAACATTAATTTACGAAGACTACCTTTTAAAGGCGGTGGAGGTTTGTTAAAATTTATAGAGGAAAGTACAAAATCCATGCAGAAAAAGTCACGGGCGAAGACCTAGTCCTATTAATATCCTACTTCCTACTAATAATATTATAAATGTGAAAGTTTGTGAGAATGGATGGATATTTGTTAATCTTTCACGCAAAAACTACTGAACAGATTTGGATGAAATTGGGCACACAGATAGTTTATAACCTGGATTAACACATAGAATACTTTTTATCCCGATATTTTCACGGGATCGAAACTTATGCAGGAGAAACCGCAGGGCGCAGCTAGTAGTAAATAAATACACACTTGTCCCATGATGAGATCACCATTCTTGCTAAGAGTCTGGTAGTCTAGCATGCTGATGTTATTGATAAGCTGAGCGCTGACTGGATCTTGAATAACTGAGCTGTTGTCTCCCGATGAACTAGAATCTCCTGCTGAAGCATCTGAAATTATTACAAGGTCTAAATTAATTTTAAAAGGTAAATAAATACAAGTTTAACAGTTGTAGTGTTGAGATAAAATATTTATAATTTTTTTCAAGTTGAAAATCTAGTTCATGTGTGAACTAGATTATCTATTATTGAAATCAGAAACTTTGAAAAACAATGTTCAAAGATTAATAGGTAGATGCTAATAATGATGCAACTTACTTATTCAGCAGGAAAAAAAAAGAAAAGCAGGCAAAAAGATGCAACTTTAAAATTTAATGCTTGTTCAGCAGGTTCTAATAGTAATTTTTAAATGGAAAAACATGATAATAATTAAAAAACTACAATTATAAAAAGCACACAGATGTAATATATTCTCACCTGTCTGTATATTGACCATGTTAGGATCATCATTTAATGTTAAAAACGGACGGTCACTCATTTCTTCCGAGAGAGGATGTTTGAAATCTAGTGGTGTAGGGCTAGGTGTCGTCGGTAGTAACAGGCACGTTGATGACTTTACACCGCGTAAATAATCCAAGGTTTCTAAATCATTGCCGCCAGAGTTGTTACTAATCTCCGGCGATTCATTCATATTGGTGGATGTTGATTGAATGGAATTTTAATTAGCACAATTGATACTTAAACAGTCATCAATTGATACTTGACAATATCGTAGAGAAGAATTAGACTTACTGCATGTTTTATTGTACAATTTAGCAATTGCTGAGTTAGTTTAGATCGCACGCAATATTCTATTTCAGGATCACATCGCAGTGATCTTTTTCAGTTTTTTTGACATTTAATTTCATTTGATCAAGGTTTTGACATTTTACTATTATCGACATCGACTAAATGGACTGCTCTAGTGGTTAACATTACAAAAATTGAATGTGGGGCAGCACAGGTTTAAAAAAAACAAAGTCGGACTTTGACATTTCGAATTCGATGACATTTTAGTGTAACTTCATTTTTACGTGCAAAATATTAAATTTTATTTAATTTCTTAGTACCTACATACTATTATTTTTATAGAGTAGTCACTATAATTTAAGTGAAAACTTTTTGTGTTATTGTTTAAGATGATCGGAGCTAACAAACTCATAAGCAAAAATAATATAGTGTATCAAAAGTTTATTCAGCAAAGAAACTTCACTAATAAAAATATTAAAGATGTTAACTACCAGTATTTACAAAGAAGCAAGTTACCGACGATGCATTTTCAGAAGTCTCTGCCTCGTTTGCCGATACCAGCTCTATCGAAGACAGGAGAGCGATATTTGAAAGCTCTTAGACCTTTATTGAACGATAATCAGTTTGAAGAAGCTCAACAGCGTACTAACAATTTTATTGATAAAGAGGGAAACGTACTGCAAGAAAAACTCATTGCAAAAGATAAAAGGAACAAGCATACAAGTTATATTTCAGAGTATTGGTTTGATCTATATTTACGTGATAGAGCGGCGCTTCCCATCAATTATAATCCAATGATTGTGTTCCAAAACGATGTGAAACCAGAATACAATGATCAGCTCATAAGGTCCACTAACATTTTGATAACTGCAGTTCGGTTTATGTTGTCTTTACGAGAGCAAATATTGGAACCTGAAGTATACCATTTAAATCCTAAGAAAAGTGATACACCAATGTTCAGGACCTTTACCAGAATGCTGCCTGAAGCAATTTCTTGGTATGTTTACACATTAATTTTCTCCAAGTACTATTAAATACTGTTATTTAACAGTACCAAAATTATTTAATGGCCCACAAAAAAATTGAAAAGTTTTTATATTTTAATACATTTAACTCGGCGAGCATGTGGTGAGAATATTGTCGATTAGGTATGTGGCAGGGTGTACCCATACTTCAAATTGGTCTTTTGCAATGATTTATTTAGAATTATTCATTTT
The DNA here is from genome assembly GCA_916610215.1 of Omphaloscelis lunosa. Classification (NCBI taxonomy): domain Eukaryota; kingdom Metazoa; phylum Arthropoda; class Insecta; order Lepidoptera; family Noctuidae; genus Omphaloscelis; species Omphaloscelis lunosa. Next base: position 9,993,703 of record OU744247.1, read on the forward strand.
TCAGTTTTAATATTGTATCATAAAACATTTTTAAACATGTTAAGCAAAAAAAAGAAACAATGATAATTAGATAAACAGTTTTATTTTTTTAACTGTGACATTTGCACAAGAATAACTTCTCAAAAATCTACTAAATTAACAAAAAATACTTTTCTTCTACACAACTTTTAGCTGTAAACTGGAACACTAAAATAAAAAATGGAAAATTGAAAGTTCCTGATATTGTTATATGCCAAAGAATGCTTTTGGCATATAACAATATCAGGAACTTGATTACAGATCAATGCAATTTTGGCAAGAAAATGTTGCGTACTCAGTACATAAAGGTTTTGTTTTCCTATCCTTTGTATTTGGGCAGTCACCACATATCTCAAATGACATTTCAGCAGTTGTAGGTGGTCATCTGGGTCATTGGCTTCCTGTTCAGTGACAAAGTTCACATCATGCTCATTGCAGAAGTCCGTTTCCTCTCTGAGCTTGATTTATCTAGGAATAACTAGCATGGCATTGATATGTTCTTCCTGACATTCCATTTTTTTTTTGAGAGGCAAAGTTAAAAATGAATGCAAATATAATCAATGAATAACACAAAACATTAAAAAAATAGTTGCATTAAAATAGCTACGAAAAGTGTGTGGCAGGGTATGACGTACCCAAGACAGGTTTAGCCTCAGATTCCTGGTTCCGCTCGTCGCGCAGCACTACGATCACGACACTATCCTCTGTTTCTCAGTGCACAGAATTTCGATTTTTAAGAAAATTTTAGTAGATATAATTAAGTAAAATATTTTAGAAAACTTTGTAGAACTAGGAATAAAGCCTTTTTTTTTAAAGAGTGTCTGTGTTCGAACCTACAACTCGAGTCATCGCTGTTACCATTGGGCCAGCACAGCTTCACCATTCATAATTACCATTCATTCATTATATTTATTTGCAATTTGCTCTTTATTATTTTCAGGTATGGTGCCTACCTAATGAAGGTCTTCCCTCTGGACATGAGTCAGTTTGGTGGCTTATTTGGAGCCACTCGCCTGCCTCGTCTGAATAAGGATGAGATCTTTAGGGACCCAAAGAGCAAGCATGTAGTTGTTCAGAAACAAGGAAACTTTTATGCATTTGATGTTTTGGATGCCAATGGTAATTTTAAAGTTTTTTTTTTAATTTACATACATGGTGGTGTTAACTTTATAAACCATATCTGAGAAAATTGTAAAAACATTTAAGATCGTAACTATACAATTTGAAATTTTAATGGTTGTTTTTCCGCAGCAAAATGATTTTGTCTTGGTAGTACAACAGACTTATAAAAATAATTTAAAAAAAAGGATTAAATAATAGCAGATTTAGCATTGTGAAAAACAAAACTGGAAAGCAACCTAGAACCCATAGTATCTCTACAGCGCGATCGACTGACTGTACGAGACAGGCGAAAGCGAGGCGCGGTCGTTGACCCTCCCGCTACAACTGATAAGGCGATTCGAACACTGTACCGCATCACGCTGCGTGGTCCGGGGCAGCCATAGCAAATAATCTGCGCGCGGGAACGCGTCGCGCAAACAAATTGTGTTTTCTATACAAACTGGTACTATGTTAAATCTGCTGCCCCGCGCCACGCTGCGTGATGCGGTGCAGTGTGCCAATCGCCTAACTCCTTTACCTAAAAGTTATTCAAATTTTCCCTTCATACTTTTACGGGCTTTGAACCGCCAAAAATACTTTTTTACCTACAACGAACACGAAACTAAATAAAAAAACAAGTTTATTTTCTTACATAAAATTATTTTTTGAATTTAATAAATAAAATGGATAGAAATAACAATTATTCCAATTTGGAGTACGTCGCTATACAATAAAAATGAAGTATTTAAGGCGTATTAAAAAATTGTAATCCATTTATTTACAATGATTTTAACAACTAACCTAATTTAAACTGTTCGCTATTTACAAAGGTAGGTACTGCTACGGTACTACTAAGGTAGGTAGGAGGTACTTACACTTCCCGTAACGATTTTCTATCAATCACTGATAAAAATCAATTGTGGCCGGTGCAGCGGCGCATTCGTTTTCGTGGAGTGCATGAACTCTACGATGGTAAAATGCCATACGACATAATGCTGTGGAAGTAGCTAAAATATACCAAACGCGCGGATTCTACATCTGTTAACTGTCTTATCTTTCTAACAGCATAAGCCGCCGAGCTTAGCCGCTCCGCAAGAGATGTTATATGAAGTCCCCATTGTAATTTCTCGTCTAGCGTGATTCCTGGGAAAACTATTTGATTAATAAATTCCAGTTTTTCTCCATTCAATATGATGTCACATTCGCTACTTCTAACATTCGGTAATTTAAATCTAATGCATTTGTTTTTTTTTCACATTTAGTACCAAATTATTTACCGTAAACCAATCTTGGACCTAAAGAATAGAGTTATTCACGTCTTCAAGATTTTGTGACCGTCGGTCTATTTTAAAGATCAATGATGTGTCATCTGCAAATAAATCATTAATCTACTATATTATATATAATATATAGAAGAAAGATTAGTATTTTTGTATGTAACGAATAAACTTAAAAACTACTGAACCGATTTGAAAAATTCTTTCAGCAATGGATAGCTACATTATCAGCGAGTAACATAGGCTATATTTTATCCCCTTACTTCCACGGGAACGGGAAGTACGCGGGTGAAACCGCGTGACGTCCGCTAGTGTAAACTAAAAAGAGGAATGGACTCAACATCGTACCTTGAGGAACGCCCATTGCAATTTCAAACCATAAGTAAAACCTAGCATTTCTGGTAATTCTTTCAAGTAAACTGAAACGTTTAATATTAATTTTTATTTTAACCTATGTTGTCCCATATTTGCTGACTGTGAAAACAAAAAAAAAACTTGAAAAATTACAATAAATGTATTAATTAATAATTGGCACCTTAAATCTGCTGACTGGCTATTATCTTATAAAATAAAATCATACTGACACAATAGAAAAAATAATGATAAGGAATGGCAAACAATTTAATTAATCAGTTCAATGTACTTCATCGTAATACTAACTGTTCTTTAATCCTTATCTTTAGATTATCTTATCAATTTAGTATATTCACCTTATTTACATTTAAAATGGTTTTCAGGTAACCTTTTGTCACCCCTGGAAATGCTTGGCAACTTGAGTAAAATCATGAATGACAATACACCAGCTTCGGAACATCCTTTAGGAATATTAACTACCCAAAACAGGGATGAATGGGCAAAACAACGGGACCATTTGGAATCAACGGGAAATAATGAAGTTTTAAGGAAAATAGACTCGGCTGTATTTAATTTGATATTAGATGATGATAAAATAAATGATGATAAGCGTGTACTCTTGAAGAAATACTTACATAGTGATGGTACTAACAGGTAATGTGGTTATTAACTAACTATGTTATCTTTAAAGAGTAGACAGTTTTTTTTTTTTACTGACACATTCTACTACAAATTAATAAAATATAAGGGGCAACCAAAAATATTTTCCAACGTAATGAAGCTAGAAAAAGTATTGTAGCTAAAAATACTTAAGATTTATAATAATACTAGCTACAGGAGAAAACATTAAGTACATAAACTATTAGATCATAGATGCCCTTGTTCTATTCTTAGAATATTTATTTTCCTACTGGGTAACAATAATACATTCTTTTCTACGAATTAATGCAGCCTTTTTTTTGAGTGGGATATTATTATCAAATAACTTCTCCCGCTCTGGGCGGAGCGGGAGGGCGTGTCAGACTCTTACTGACTAAAACCCACCCGTGTTCCTTCAGTTGCCTGTATTGCCAGGGTTACCTATCCTCGATTGAGATTATTACCTATATTGATATTGAGTGTTTTTAGAATATTTATTGAAACGATATAGATACAGAATATATATATACGTGAAATTAGCTAGAGGCCACGGTAACCCGGACAAACCCGTAACCCCGGCAGGCATCGGCCTTAGCGGACCCCTTCAGTTGTGCTGACATCTCTTTGAGGCGCGCGTGGAACCCCCATTGCTAACCGTCCGCAAGCCCGCACCTACGATGGCCAGGAATCGACCTGCGATTCCCGACGCCTAGGGCGTCTGCTGCGGCGGTTAGGGGTGTGAGGGGTGAACTTTGCCTCTCTCTCACACGTTCCGCCTCCTCCTTCGCGAGCATTACTGCTTCGCAGAAGGAGGTAACGGTCTCCCATGCCCTCTCGCTCCGTACCATGGCCTAGACTATGGCCGGACGCGAGTGTTCACCGCCGCCAATTACCTCCACGAGGTCACGGCGATCGTCCGCCCTAGCCGGGCAGACCTCCACCGTATGCTCCACCGTGTCCTCTGGCTCGATCCATACAATGATGAGAATTAATGCGGCCTACCACTGCATTAATTCGTGTTTTTTTTTTTTATAGACTGGGAGTAGTAATGTTTTCTATTATATTACGATGTCGTATTTTACAATTCAGTCTTACTTAGTTCTCAATTGTTGTTATTTTAGTGTAATTTTACAGGTGGTTTGACAAATCGTTGAGCCTGATTGTGACTGGTGATGGAGTGGCTGGAGTTAACTTTGAACACTCCTGGGGTGATGGAGTGGCAGTACTGAGATGCTTCCAAGACATTTATGCTGAAACTACCAAGAAACCTTTCATCCACCCTGATTCGAAGCCTGTAGATAGTAATATTAGTGTTCAGAAATTAGGTAAGAAGTGTATTTTTTTTCATAATATGGTATGAGTTTTTCAGATGAAACTTCAGAGTGAAATCTGAGACTGTAGGAAGTAGAACAAAGTAGTCAAAGACTTTTTATTTTTGAGAGAAGTACTAAAACTACAGTAGCTATTTCGTTTTTTTGAAGAAACATTTTTGTTTGTTTTGTCCAATCCAAACCTTCCTTTTTAAACACCCTGTTTAAGTCAACTAATGCAGCGGTTCTTAATAAACGGCTTTCTTATACGATTTGCTTGATAAAAAACGAGAGTACATTAAATAAAAAATACTACCTGCGCCCTGCGGTTTCGTCCGCATAAGTTTCGATCCCGTGGGAATATCGGGATAAAAAGTATGTCCTAACCCAGGTCATGTGTTATATTTTTCAGAATTCAAACTAGACGATAAATCGAAGCATTTTATCGACAATGCCAGGAAAGAATACAAGGCATGGTGTGACTCGCTCAGCATAGACTACATTTTGTATGAAGGCCTTAACAAAGCAGCTTGTAAGAAATTCAAAGTTAGCCCTGACTGCATTATGCAACTGTCGTTTCAGGTATTGTAACTTAATATTCTAACAAAAATAAACTTCGAGGACAAGAGCAGCGCAACGTGGTTTCACTACCAATCAAATATCCAGATTACCGTAGTTGAAATAAAATCGAAAATAAACCAACTTTCGTTAGTCCGTGAGGTCATTAAAGCAGACGGAAGTGTATTTATTTTCGACCTTATTTCAACAGTCACAAAGTTGTTAATTATTTATCAGCATAATCCATGCAGCGGTGGGCTTCACAAAATATAACTTCTTGTATAATGGTGATAAAAAATTATAAAAGGTATTGATGTTTTCGCCAGCTGGCTAAGTTCAGAGCTTCCTAGATTATTATAAGTACAAACACAAAAATTAAAATAGGCCTGTGTCCAAAATTTTTTCTGTCCGTTAGGTAGATTAATAAAAAATATTAGACACTTATTTTTTTTTTGACGTAATCATAAGATTACTGCGATACATTGAGTTAAAATGTGGCATGACGTCACGCCTTGCTAGATTTTATACTGAGTTGTCACGTATCGAGCCTCCACTCCTCAACTTTAATGCGTGTTTTCTACGTTATTTTTTATTAATATGATAAAGCAAAAAATACGTGTCTAATATTTTTTTATTATCTGAAAGACTAAATAGAATTTCTTTTTTGAAGTGAAAACTTCTTTAGCGGCGTTGTGCACTTTTTTTGTAATGGGTAAAAAATGTTAAACTCGCGTCAGGACACGTGCCCTGATCGAAAATTGGTAAGACGCGGTGCCGATTTTTTTTCAAGTTTTCACTTCTGTCGGCACTCCCGGAGTGCCACTGTTTTTTTTTTACCTAGGCAACTATCGTTTTATACATAAACTGTAAATGTTTCAGGCTGCGCATCATCTGTTGAAAGGAAACTTCGTTGGTACCTACGAGTCTTGCAGTACTTCGGCCTTCAAACACGGTCGCACAGAAACAATGCGGCCTTGCACAGACAAAACAAAGGTGTGAAAATAACTTGTTTACTTTTTATCTATAAACTTTCTCCGTGATATGAAACAATCATACAATGGTTCGTAAGTAATTATAATCCGATTATATAATCTCATAGTCCTTCAGTAAAATCTAAGCGATTTATAATTGCCGTGCCGTGCCGTTTTTAGCGCCGTGTGTTACACTCTACTTTTCGAAAAAATAAAATAATCCAATACAAAATTAAATAGTTTATTTAAAAAATAAATAAATATACAATTTGTTCAATCAGATTTTTTAAGAAAACTTTTTATCCCGGTATACGGTAGTACGTTTTCGAACGAAACCGCGGGAAAAAGCTAGTTTTACATAAGAATAAAGACTTTTTGTTTTTGTAGGCTCGTTGATTACAGACAAAATTAAAAAAAAAATACTATTTACCCTAGAGCAAGAAATGCTATTTTATTCCTCGCTCTGGTACGCTACTATGACGGACTTTTTGAGCAAGAGGAGTGAAAAACATATTATGCTAGATAATCTCTCATCCACTTCAATCTGTATGAATCAGTGTGTCCGTCACCTTTAGTTATTAGAAACGTTACAGATTTTTTTTCGTTCCCTTGCCTGTCCTCTGACGGGTGTTTGTGAAGCAAGCAACTATACTATACATCCAGTGTATTCACGTCATATTTATCAAAAAAAAAAAAACATCCTAGCCTTTTCCCAACTTTTTTATGCGCTGCTAATATTGAGTCGGTTTCAAGTCTAACGGGATGCAGCTGAATACCGTATTTTATATGGAGCGACTGCCTATCTGGCCTCTAAAACCCAGTAAGTGGGTACTACGATACCCCTTAGTAATACTATGTGTCAGACTTTCGGGCTTCTGACAACCCGTAACGACGGTCAAACATCCACGAATGACAGCCGGGACCCACCCGCGGCTGTTATTACTTAGCCACGAGGTCCTCTAGCCTTGTCATATCATATCACGTCATATTTATATTCTCCAAAATCATAACGTAACTTCACTCCTGTAATCCCCGAAGGGTTAGGCAGAGGTGTACCTATAGTACACCACATTTCGCCAGTTATGTTTACGTCCCATGTTATAGGGAGCAAGACTATTGTCGTCAACCGGGCACAAATCCAGACTCACGGCTGCTACTGAGAAATTCCTAATGGAAAAACCCAATAACACTGCACGACCTAAGCATCGAACCCAGGATCTTATGAAGCACACTAGATCAACGAAATATTCTTCTAAATCACCACTAAAGTTCCTTCCCCCTTTCCAGGCATTTTGCGAAACCCTACATTCCAACAAGAGTTCTGACGAAGAACTGCGCGCTAAACTGACAGAATGTTCCAAAATGCACTTGGAACTCGTCAAAGATGCTGCGATGGGACAAGGCTTCGATCGTCACATGTTTGCCCTAAGGAAGATTGCTGAGGAGAACAACATGCCTAGACCTGAGATATTCGACTCATTTGAGTACAAGTTTTTGAATAAGTCCATTTTGAGTACAAGTACCTTGTCTTCTCCTAGTGTGATGGCCGGAGGATTTGGACCTGTTGTGAAAGAAGGATTTGGAATTGCGTACGTAATTATTTTTATGTCCCTACTTTTACACCTTGTTTTGTACCGTAAACATGTGTATTCTACATTTTCTTGTTTACACCTAAAATTCGTTGTAAGTACACAAAACTTGTCGAAAAAGTGACCAAAATATTTAACAATACATGTCGGAACAACAACAATACGTGTTTTATACACGACATGTTTTCGAAAGCAAGTATCACACCTTGTAAACGCGGGGCTAGAGAGCTAAGTTAAAAAGAGCATGAGAAGCTCAACTGTTTATCAAAATTCTCGTATTCAATTATAGTTGTTGCAAATCATAAGCGTGTCTTGTGACTTTTATGTCATCGACATAAGGCATAAAATGCAATGATTGACGAGCCATCGAGAAATAAAATAACTATAGTAAACATACAGATTTAAATCATTTTAATTTATTATATTGTATTATTTTACTTTTTTCAGATATTCGGCGTTCCCAGATAAGTTAGGCGCAGCAGTTGCGAGCTATAAGCCACACAACGACAGCTCACAGTTCATTGAAGCGCTGCACAAATCATTCTTAGACATTACCAAAATATTATCCGCATAAGTTATTATTATCACAGATGAATACGGATGCCTCACTCCGCATTTTAGGTATGAAGCTACAAGTACGCGGCGGGCTCGTCTTGTCGGGTCAATTCAGTGAGTGTAACGTAGTCAGAAGTTATAAGAGTTACGCGATAGAGAGGCATCTTTCAGGTGAATATAACTGTAGGTAATTAGCGCAGTGCGACCTAAATTGCACTTTATTGTGTGGTAGCAAGAGTAGCTTTTTATTTAAATAATTTTGCGGAGTAAACTATCTGTATTCATCTGTGTTATTATTATCGCGTAATTGTTAAGTAAAACTGTTGCATTTTTGTTACATATTTTTTGAATATTTTTTTTAAGACCAGGATTTTTACTGTGTTGAACGTTAGCTATTAGATTTTTTTAATAACAAAACGTTTTTTATGTATTTTTTACTGATTGCAATTTTGCAGACGATAATAACTTTAAAAAAAAATCTGGTTTTATACAAAAATATACTATTTTAATACTTATTGTACTGTATGTATAAAGTTTAAATACCGTAAAGATATGAAGAAAACTATTTACTGGGCATATTGTTCACCATTATCTATGCTATGAAATAATATTAAAATAAGAACATTATGTAGGTATGTAAAATATTTTTTTGATATTTTTATATTGTGATTTACCACTGATGTTTAAGGCGATTTAATTCGACTCTTGTGCAGAATTGTATTAGACATTCAAAATTATGAAATTACATGTAAGTATTTAGATTTAGGATCCATTTTGGCAGCTTTTAAAAAAAGGCGAAAACACGATTGTATACCTATCGTCCGTAAAATATGTATTTAATTCAGAAACGAAATAAGTTCGTCCTGTGTGCAATTTAAGAAAGTGCCTTAGATTTTACACAAAACTACGTATTATTAAGAAACACTTGTTTTTGTTATTATATTTTGCGAATTTCTCAGCAGCCCAGAGTCTGGATTTGTGTCCGGTTGATGGCAATAGACTCGCCCGCTATTACATGGGACTTAAACATAACTGGCAAAATGTGGGTGTACTATAGGTGCACCTCTGCCTAACCCTGCGGGAATTACAAACGTGATGTTATGTTATGTGTATTTTGTGAAAATAAACATCTAATGCACTAAGGTCTGTGCACGCTAAGTCTGCAATGGAATGAATGGGCAACCCCAAAAAGTTTTGTATATGGTATACTTTTATATCAGTCAGTTTCGGGGTTGTAAGTAGATCTAATGATTATGATATTTTGCCTTTTGATTTTTGCTTAATAGATTGTGTGTAATAGACTATGTCGTACCTATGCTCTACCTCCATTCGATGACAAAACTGTATCAAATCCACACTGCATCGTGCTAAAGTGACTATTTTTCACCAGGAATAAATCAGAATATAAACAAAATAATCTATCAAAAACAAAAAGACAAAGTATCAAATTGTTTTTTCGTAGACAAGATGGCGTTTCCGCCTATAGGTTTTTTAATTCCACCGTTTTTTTTAACAGACTTCAAAAAAAGGAGGAGGTTCTCAGTTCGTCGGATTTTTTTTTTAAATTATGTATGTTCCCCAATTACTCAAAGACGGCTGGATCGATTTGAATGTTTTTTTTTTGTTTGAAAGGGTATACTTTCAAGTTGGTCCCATAGTCGTCTGGTCACGATCAGATAATAAGGATATTGGAGTAATCGAGGGAACTCTTCAAATATTATAAGCACATCTATAGCGATTTGGGTATTTTTGATGAGTAGTTGATATTAGGCTATTGTAACTTAGATAAATTACAAACCAACCCACTAAAAAGTGAAAAAAAAAACTTTTTTTACAAAAAATACAACCGACTTCCAAACTACGAAGTGAAAAATAACTTTTATTTCGGAAGTCGGTGTCAAAAATCTAAAATACTGATCCAAAGACACCGACTTCCGAAATTAAAGTTATTTTTCACGTAGCCAAACTCAATGTTCGGTTCCTATAAACAAAAACGAATCGTTTTACATACCAATGGTATCATTTTTATTAAAATGATGATGTGGATATATTTAGTAACCTTTTCCGCTTAGCTATTTCTAAAGAGTCTTGAGAAGACCCTGGAAGAAATCGACACGTGTTTCACCTCTCAACGAGGCATCCTCAGGATGACGATTAACTTGTCGTGAACTCGAACACGGCGTGTTGCCACACCAAGTCTGCGCTCGGTGCTTGGTGTGGCAACACGCCGTGTTCGAGTTCACGACAAGTTAATCGTCATCCTGAGGATGCCTCGTTGAGAGGTGAAACACGTGTCGATTTCTTCCAGGGTCTTCTCAAGACTCTTTAGAAATAGCTAAGCGGAAAAGGTTACTAAATATATCCACATCATCATTTTATTATGGATTTCCGCAAGGTCACGCCTGAATCAATTAACTATCATTTTTATTGCCAAACTGGGCTTATAAATAGATTCGTAAGCTAATTTTACCTTTGATGGCTACTTCCATATGGGAGGGTCTAATATGCAAAGCTATGAGGTCTTTGCTTCAGTATAAAGGATACAACGAGTCTTAAAGTTAACCAATAACGGTCCGTAAATTATAGAAATCGGCCATAAATGAAATTGTTAGGTACCTATACGAAATAAGCACATACTAATTGTCAGACTGAGTTCAGGCTTGCGACCGCAGTGGCGCGTGATTTAACCGTGGCTCCAGCAGACAGGCGCGACGCGACACTGGTGGAACAATTTCTATGGAAACTTCGCGGAAATTGCTCTATCGGTGTCGCGTCGCGTCTGTTTGCGTGCGCCTTTATAAAATGTGTTTAATCATTTATTGGTAATGTATACAAATAAATAAAATTGAAGTGTCTGTTTGTAATGTTAAAATAACAGCTTTTTACTAAATGCATATGAAAGTATATACGACGAAAACAATTTTTAACAATTCTTTCTGTCTGACTGTTTATTCCGGCTAATCTCCGAAACGGCTGGTCCAATTTTGACGGGACTTTCACTGGAAGTTAGCTGATGTTTAAGGAGTAACTAAGGCAAATAAACTACAAATAATAAATATGAAATATATAGATTAAAAAAAAGAAATATATGATATTTAGATATATGTAATATATAATGATAAAGTTATTATACACTGTCCCACTCACGCTACTCACGCGCCTATCGTGTAAACGCAACTTAGAATTATGTAACCCTAACGGGCTTCAGACAAGGATTTTGCTTGTACAAATCCATGAATGATGCAATGCAACATAGATATGCAACTCTACGGCTTCAGATAATAATCTCATTACAACACGCTTTTGTAATTTTTTTTTCTTTTTGCCATTCCACTTATTTTATAAAATATTAAATGGTTGTAATATATTTTGTGGTGTTATACAATAAACTTTGATTTTCATTGATATTAAAGAGTTTGATTTGTTTAATTTTATCATATTAGTTACTTTTGATTTGGACCTTGATATACAATTAATAGAACACATTATGAAGTAAACATTTAATTTACCGCGTACCTACCTATAGAGTTATGGCTTGTTATGCCACCACTCTGCAAGAATAATAGGCGTTATAATATTCTAATAGGGTAGTAATTTATTGCTCATTGATATAATACCACGATAAAAGGGGTTTCTGTGAACAATAACCACTTATGCAAGCAAATAATGTGGCAGGCAGTATCCAGCATCACAAGGTATAGCACCTAAACCTAATTAGAGAAATATTTATTTAAACGCTAGGTATAGGGTACCTAGCCACTTATTAATCAATTGCGCTCTGCGTTTCATAATGGAAAATTACCCTACAAAATAAATTAGTATCTAAGTAGGTAGGTACGAAGTACGATACCAACCGACAAGAAACTAATTACTTAGTTATCCCTTAATTTATTAAAAACCTGCAATTACTAATGAAATAGCTCACTGCTTCTTCAAATAGTGTATTGTGTAAGTGAGTAGATACATATGTATAACTATAACGACGACGCTTTAATTCTGCGACGACTGATATCGATTTTCTTATGTCCATCTAGTAAAGAGGAGAATATTCATAGTCGAGCCGTGTATTTTCCGAGATTCCGAAATAAATTATAATTTTTCCTGGCGTGCTAACCATCGACCATCGGTAGCATAATAGAAATTAATTGGTTAGATTTACAGAGAAACTTCTTTTAATATGGCGTGTAGGGACAATAGCCCGAGTAGAAATTACTACTTACTGTTGTCCCTACACTATGGCGCTTGCACGGAGGCTACAGCTGATCAGCTGATCTGGGGTGGGCTGGTTGCGGCGCTTCGGTTTCCGGACTAAGATGAAGAGGACGGGAAGCATCCTTGACGAATTCTATTTTATACATGTTTTATACACTTACGCGAATTTAGTGATGGAAGGGCTAAGGACGTGCAATTCTATATGGGAACCTTGAATTTACAGGTACCTATATAATTTAAGCTTGATTCTTCAGGGCTTAGAGCTCTTTTCCGGCTGCTGATGCAGCCAATAAAGTCGATATTTGGAAAAGCACTTCTTAGGCTAGGTTTCTTCAAGCTTGTGATCGTTATGAAGCTTAGATACCTATATCTAAGCTCCATAACGATCACAAGCTTGGATATGAAATGAGTAAGAAATATTGGGAATACAAGAAGAAGTACCTTAAATTGTGTACCTACACACGCACATAATAATTTTTAAAACTCCCGATTTAAAAAAAAATGTGTTACGTTATAGCAAAAAAAAAAATTGGTAGCATTCCGGGAGTGCCGACAGAAGTGAAAACTTGGACAAGATCGTCTTAGTGGAAAAAAACACTTGTATAGAACATTGGTCCATAATCTTATCTAAATAAAGAGCACAATAGCATTTACAAAAAAATAATACTTCCAAAACCTTTAAAGTAAAAATACTTGCAAAGAACATTGATCCGTAATTAATATAAATAAAGAGCATAATCACGTTTACCAAACCTTTAAAGTAAAAATACTTGCATAGAATATTGATCTTTTGAAAGACTATGAATACGACTTCGTCGTACCTACGCAGAATCAACAGCGTTCCAATCTACGATCGCGCATATAGCAACATAAACTTTGCTAGTACTGTATACAAAGTATATTTATTTACTCTACTCGTGGAACACTAGACTTGATGGTGCATTTTGTTTGCGAAATAGTCTCGCGTAGAATGTGATATCGTGCTGGCATATGAAGTGCATGCGACTATTTTCTTCTTCTGTAGATATAAAGCACCCCTTGTTACTATTGTGAGATGCAGGATGGTTGTGTGTACAACATGAAAAGGAATGGCACTTAGGTCTTATTGACATTACGATCGCGAAAATGTCAAAGTTCATCCGTAGATCTGTGCTTGGGATGTGTTTTGTGAAAAACAGAAATTATTGAATTAAAAATGCCGTGTAAAGTGTGATGCGGCACTCCTCATATTTCGATCTGTTGAGGTAAATATTTGTGATATTAGCTTATCGAAATTATGTAAATAGAACAGCGTTTATGTTTGTGCGAAAAATAATGTAAGTAAAAAATATTTTACGTACGTACACATTTTATCATAATATTATCTACGTTCAATTAAACGGAGGATCAATGCTTTTATGCGTTAAAATCCCTACCTTATCACCTATAAGTGATCAGTATAAATAAAAGATAACAAATGCATTGATTTTCAAATGATTACATTCTCATTGTTTCTTCATTTTCCAATATAAATTGGTGTGATGAACTGTAAGCTCGCTTGCATTTTGGATACCTAACGATGATATCCTCTTAATAAATACCTATATGATTTATTTTTATTTTTGAGAACCAAATATAATAATAAATGGCATTGTATTAAAGCTTTTTCCTTTTCTATTATCATAAATATATAAACACTTTGATCAGATTTAATAAATAAGGAAGAAATCACTCAATACTTTTGTGCCCTTGAATTGATATTCTAAATGGCATTGTTCCAAATATTTTCCTACAACAATAACAAAATTTTAATCTCTTTGTTTCAGAATATGTTTCATTATATTGAATGCTCCAATTAAGTCGCCATAATGCTGATCAAGGAGTACCGAATACCTTTGCCTCTTACTGTAGAGGAATACAGGATTGCACAGCTATATATGATAGCCAAAAAGAGTAGAGAAGAAAGTTCTGGTGAAGGCAGTGGTGTGGAGATTCTAGTTAATGAACCCTATGAAGATGGTCCCGGTGGAAAAGGTCAGTACACTCAGAAAATCTATCATGTTGGTAGCCATTTACCTGGATGGTTCAAAAGCTTGCTTCCAAAATCTGCCTTAACAGTGTCTGAAGAAGCTTGGAATGCTTATCCTTACACGAAAACAAGATACACATGCCCATTTGTTGAAAAGTTTTCATTAGAAATAGAAACATATTATTTTTCTGATAATGGCCACCAAGAAAATGTCTTCAAACTAACTGGAAGTGATTTAAAAAGTAGAATAGTTGATGTTATTGATGTTTGCAAAGATCAGCTTTATGGTGCCGATTATGTCAAAGAGGAGGATCCTGCAATATTTGAGTCACAGAAATGTAATAGGGGTCCACTTACTGACAACTGGCTTGAAGAATATTGGGGTGAAGTACAAGGTAAGACGCAACCACTACCAAACGGAAAATCTCTCATGTGCGCTTATAAACTCTGTAAAGTAGAATTCAGATATTGGGGTATGCAAACAAAACTAGAAAAATTTATTCATGATGTTGCACTAAGAAAAACCATGTTAAGAGCTCATCGTCAAGCCTGGGCATGGCAGGATGAATGGCATGGTCTTACAATGGATGACATCCGAGAAATAGAGCGCCAGACACAATTAGCTTTGCAGAAGAAGATGGCAGGCGATACAAGTGATGAACAAGATGTGTCTGAAGAGAATTCTAAGTCTTTGGCAGCTACAATGAGCAGTTTAGAAAAGAATGAAGATGTGCCAACACCATTAGTCTCAAAGAAAAATGTTGATAAGAGAATACAAAAACATCTTACACCTGAGGGGACTCCACCATCAGAACACAAAACCTCTTCCAAAACAAATCTTAGATCATCATCGTCGGGATCTATTAAAAGTTTGCAAGCACAAGCTGCTAACTGGAGAATGGAAACTCTTGTTAGAGAATCAGAAACAGAAACAGGCTCAGAAGATGAATTTTATGACTGTGAATCCTCATTTAATAAATGGTCTTCCATGTGCTCTCTTGATGAAGCTGACATTGATATATCACCAACACAAGGCGATAATAGTCAAGAAGATAGCATATTCAACCCCTCTTTCTTAAAAAGGATGACATCTGAGAGAGGCTCACGCAGAATGCCTAATTTACAAAGTCATCCTAGTGTTGATGGTTGCCCAGAGACACCTGTTCACAGCTCATGCCCAACAACTGTCTTGATACTAGTATTTCATGCTGGAAGTGTTTTAGATGCAAATGTTGATATGACTGCTAAGAAATCGGATGTCACCACTTTTAAAGGAGCTTTCGAGTCAGTAATGCGCCAGCATTACCCAACGCTTATAGGACACATAGCAATAAAACTTGTATCATGTCCATCTATATGCACTGAAGCTTTGGGGGTCCTTTCAACACTGAGTCCTTACAGTTTTGATTGTTCACCTTCAACTATTGAATCTCCTTCTCTCACAAACGATCTTATACCTATTGGTGCCATACCATTAATTGCAACAACTTCTCTAGATTATGCAGAGTCCGTAACAAAAACGATAAACTCGGCCAATGCCTCTTACACTGAATTTATCAGATCCGATGATGGAAAAGGTTTCAATGGCCAAGTCTGTATTGTTGGTGACAGCATGGGCTCAGTGTTAGCATATGATGCCCTTATCAGAACTATGCAGTACCAATCCAGACACGACAGTGAGAATAGCATACTGGATACTGAAATAACTATTCCAAATGATCCATTAGAACCACATTACCTCAACAAGTCTCACTTACAAGCTCCGACACCCAGGAGGCGTTCGTCGTCTACAAGTGACAATCATATAAAATTTGAATTCGAAGTGAGCGATTTTTTCACCTTTGGGAGTCCATTAGCACTTATATTAGCATCACGAAAAATTTCTGATGACAGAACTCGAGACATTACGAAACCACCCGTACAACAAGTGTTCAACTTGTTTCATCCTACGGATCCTGTTGGCTCAAGATTAGAACCGTTGCTGTCAGCTAGATTCACAAATTTACCACCGATAAATGTTGCTAGGTATACTAAATATCCTTTAGGTAATGGTCAACCTTACCATTTAATGGAATTGATACAGAGTCATCCTCAATTATTTGGTGATCACTTGCAAATGCCGCCAACTCCTGTGTTGAGAAGGCTTTCTGAAGTATCTGTACAAAGTACTATAAGTGGCTTAGTGGATAACATTCCTTTAATTACCATGAACGCGTTACAGCAGAAATGGTGGGGATCCAAAAGACTAGACTACGCTTTGTACTGTCCCGAAGGATTGACGAATTTTCCCACAAACGCTTTACCTCACTTATTCCATGCTAGCTATTGGGAAAGTTCTGATGTAATCGCTTTCATATTGCGTCAAATTGGTCATTTTGATTTAGCTCTTTATGGACACTCGGACGATAAAGAGTGTTCAATGTTTAAACCTGGACAAGAGAGGGAAAAATGGATGAGAAAACGAACGTCGGTTAAATTGAAAAATGTAGCTGCAAATCATAGGGCTAATGACGTTATCGTCAAGGAAGGGTGCCCGCAAACGTTTTCTGCCCGGTTCATGTACGGCCCATTAGATATGATTACTTTAACTGGAGAAAAAGTAGACATTTATATGATGAAAGATCCTCCCGCAGGCGAATGGGCAATATTGTCTACAGTCGTGACTGATAAGACTGGAAGAATCACCTACACCTTACCAGAACGACAAAGTGTCGCTTGCGGCATATATCCGGTAAGAGTTGTTGTTCGAGGGGATCACACCATGTGTAATTTCCATTTAGCCGTTGTGCCTCCTCAAACTGAATGTGTAGTGTTCAGTATTGATGGATCTTTTACTGCCAGCGTATCAGTTACTGGTCGAGACCCAAAAGTAAGAGCAGGTGCCGTTGATGTCGTGCGATTTTGGCAAGATCTTGGGTATCTCATTCTATATATAACCGGGAGGCCTGACATGCAACAAAGGAAAGTAATATCATGGTTGGCTGAACATAACTTCCCTCATGGCTTAGTATTTTTCTCTGATGGATTTTCAACGGATCCATTAGGACATAAGGCAGCGCATTTAAACAATCTTATAAATGAACATGGAGTTATTATGCATGCAGCATACGGTTCGGGGAAAGACATTACTGTTTATCATAACTGTGGTCTTGCTCCAAAGCAAATTTATGCTATTGGACGCATCAGTAAAAAGTACAGTAATATGGCAACGACTCTTAATGACGGCTACGCTTCACATTTAGCTGATTTAAAGCTGCCTGGAGTTTCAAGGCCTGCCAGAGGCAACGCTCGTCTTCTGGTTCCTAGACGGCTGCTGGCTCCTGTTAGTGGCGGGGCTATATCACGAATTCGTCGTTAATTTTGTGAAATCTTCTATTATAATATTCCTTAAAACGCTTAATCTTCCTCGGGTTAGACGATATTTGTGATAGCATAACTGCTTAATGTATTATCGTCGTAACATTATCATCTTATTTTTAGATTATGACCATTCTGTCTCACGTACATCGCTATTGTTTGGGCAGACTACATTTATATGCACATACTTTTCCAATTCGGGTTTGATTATTTATTCAAATTTGCGTATGAATAAGGATGGATAAACAACTTTTAAAATAAGTAAATCGGGATGGGGAAAGCGTCTGTCTAGTTACCCTCATTGTATAATTATGCTAAAATATTGTAACGACTGTTTTAATATTCTAACTGTAAAAACTTGTTACGTACTTCTATTGTAACTGATAATGTGCAGAATATAATTAAAGAAGATCCTTATGATTTAATGTAACGATGTATGCTAAATAAAGAGTGGAGGAGCGAAATCTCTGCACAGAATTTCATGACTTAGGTAATGTGCTGTTTCTAGTCTATTCGCTATTTGTAGATACCTAGTATATTTGCTTTTATGTATCTACTTTTTACTCATGGCGAGATTAGGTGAAAAAAAGTAATATCGCAGTCTTAAAAGAATGTTTACTAATCTTGTCTGGTAGTGTATCGTCTTGAAACACATCCGCAGTCATATTTAGATTTACCCGTGATGTTTTGTTTAAATAATTTATACACTTTGTGTCTTAACAGTTTGTTTGTACATTTTTATCACTATGAAATTACAGTGTATGTATAGTAAGGTTGATAGAACACATATTTTTCTTATTTATTGGTGAGTTATCCATTGTTTCTGACATCTAAGTAATCATACAATACACATAAGTAAGTAAGACGTTGTAACTATATTACGTGATATTATATCTTGTTATTTATTTATAGTTCTGAATAGTTTATGAACAAATGATATAATATTGATATTTTATGCATTTGCAACTTACTACCCGACTATGGTTACGCATTAATCGTTTAATAAAATATTTACCGAAAAATATTAGGTATACCTTACCTATGGTATGTTATATTCCGGGATTTTTAATAATTTAGCTACTATCGAAATTACTAATAATTCTTAATCCTTTGTTAAAATTGCCGTAGTGGGCTATCTGTTCTAGAATATTGATGTTAGCTGAAACTGAATTGATCATGTAGACTTCTTACAATTAGAAAAAGTTCTTAATCTAAATATTTGTGCGATGCATTTTTGCATACCGTCTTTGCTATTTTTTTTTAAATAAAATCTTGTTTAAAATTTTATATTATGTAGATACTTGTATTATGCATTGTAAAAATTGAGCTGGTTGTCAAATATCTGGAAAATTAAGTGTCACTAAGAGTGTGTTATACTTAACTTAGAATTATCTAAAGTTAAAAGTCAGTAAATAACTGAAAAGGTAATATCGAAATTTAATTTATAATTAAAATGTATAATTATATCGTTGATATTAAAAATTATAAACCAGATAATAAAATTATTTTTCTAGTTCACAATTATTTGAGTTCATAAGGAACATAAAATAAGTAAATTATATTAATTATTATTATATATTATAAAGAAAATTGTATAATCTTTATTATGTACATTCCTGTTTCAGAGATATTTCTATTGTTATGAAATTTTTGAAATTAATTAAGTATTATAATAATGTACCTAAACGTAAAATATTTATAATATATTGTCTAATGTTCTCATTGTAGCTATAGATTTATTTAAAGGTTCAACAAATTATTTTCTTAAACTCTGGTATAAGGAAAATGAAGTGAAGTGATCTGATTTGATTGTTTAATAAGACAACAATCAAAGTCAGATATCAACAGTTTTTTGATATATTCCATTGATTTTAGTATCATAATTTGGAAACAGAAAAATATTAAGAAAGATTGTTACGACTAACGAGAAGGAAATATTATGTGTCGTAGTCAAAATGATCAGATTAATATTATAACGCATTTTAATCGCTTATTTATATTATCCGTAAATAACTAATTTCCTCTAACAAAGCAGTAAATTATGTATGCTATATTGCAATAAGTCAGTAGGTATTTGAATTTATATAAATTTATCCGAAGCTATAAGTAATCAAGGTCTCAAGTCACAATTGTCTTACAATAGTAATACGATCTAAACCGGTTTGTAGTATGTACTATAGTCGGTTATTGATGGATATAAGTGCAACCTGTAGATAAGCACATAGCAACTTGCATGGCTTCACGCGAGGTCGGCCACTCTCTACCAATCTAAAATTATATATCCGTTTGGTATAAACCTGAAGCCCTGGCATCGATACTAACAGAGAATATGATCTATTTGATGTTTATATCCGAAAGCCGTTACGTGTTTCGCAAATAGACAGCTTACGCAAACGCGCCCTTGTACGTTGATACGATGTGCAGACATTAGCTTTCAATCTTTATACCTACTTACCTACCACGAAGCTAGATAGAATTTGAACAGATATATGTTAAAATAAATTATGTGCATTGATTATTTTTAGCGGTTTTATTATGCTTGTACTATCGTGGATCTCTTTGAAGGTCAATTACTTCGTCTAGACTTGACCAGCTAGGAGACTGAAAATATATCCTCCAACTGTATAATAAAAACTGTACCTATTTAAACATTATATCAAGACCCAGTAATGCTAATGTATTATGTGGTTAGTAGCCACATAATATCTAGTAGGTATAACCATGTAAAAATGTTCACGGTTAAAGTTCAAAGGGTCTAACTGTTTATATTTATCCATATGAGGTCAGTTAGGTGTTACGTGTATAAACCGCTGTTCTACTTTTTACGTTTCAATGGTCAATCATTTCATCCGCGATTGTCCGCTTCCTACTGGTCTATTTATTGATCGGAAATTCGGTACAAATTGTGTTTATAATAGAGAACAGATGCTCATTCTTATAATACATGGTAGGCATTCTAATCATGTTCTATAAATGGATACTTACAACATCTAGGTACCTATGTTATAGGTATCGCTATATTGCGAAGTCGCTTGTATTGACATACATCTCTCAAAAATTTTAAACATGCAAGTATATAAGTAGATAGGTAGGTATTGTAGGTGTTCAGAGTGAGGTTATTGAACTGAGTAAAAAAATTGAGTGTAAGTTTATGCGGTTAGCATTGAGCTCGCATGAAACCGGTAAATATTATTCGAGACAAGTTACAACATAACGTTTTATGAGTGGATAATACCATAATATACCTACAGGCTTGTCCGTTTACAGTAGGAATTTAGTCCAAAATTATTTTCTGAAGTCTCTCTCCGAGCGCTTACCAACATTACATGTATAATCTATGTACAGCGATTGTATACATAGTTTAGGAGAAAACTTAACTCAAAAGGACACATTTTGTTCGATAAAATTCGTTCGTAACTTTCGGTCCCAAAAATTAAATAAAGGGAGTGTGGCGAAGACTTCCTGAGTCCTACGGTTGGCGGATAATTAACTTGGCAAACGGATTTCGAAGTGGTGTGACGGTTATTAGGGAGTGCTGAGCTTTTATGAAACCGTAGCTTAATTTAGGGACAAACAGAAAATGTAAACCAAGCAGTTATATGTAGGTATAAACTTCAAAATGATGTTCAAATTGCTATTTCTTATTGTTTTTTTTGCAGTCAACCCGAAACCATAACTTATCTTTAAATTACACTCTTAGTGAGGAGACAACATCTGATAGCATGGGCGTAGCCATGAAGGGGGGGGGGGGGAGTCACGGTGGAAGACCTTGCCGCACCTTAGTCCAGAAAACTGTAAACGCGACAAAGCGATGGATTTGTTCACCTTGTGTGTTATTTGAACTAGGAATTACTACAATTGAATTGTAGCGGTCAAGATTTATACACTGCTTTTGATATCTAAAAATCCATTGGTATAAATGTGATCTGTACCCTAAATGCGTAATACACGATCAATCATAATTTGTTTCGATTTTAAACAGATCGCTAATCCATTGCTTCATAAGTTGGAAAAAAAAATCTGCTCAACAACGTCAATCCCGCAATGAATGTTGTTGAACTCTCAAAATTAAACCAATTTGTCATAATTGTTTACGAAAATAAGTTACGCAATTAGGGTACTGCTCTACTTAATATATAAGATTAGATCACATACCAAGTGGTTTTTGCTCCATCCTGCACCCTAATTGCGTAACATATTTTCAATGACCATCTAAGAGTTTGAAGGATTTTGCTAATCCATGGCTTCATATGTTTGAAATATTCGTCTGCTTAACAATGTAAATTCTCAGGAAATGCTCAATGAACGTGGGTGAACTGCCAAAATGAAAGTCATTGCGATAAATTTTCATTTTATGTGTGTTACGTGATTCTCTGGTTATGCCCATTTAGATAACAACTAGGGTTTAAAATTGCGTATTAAGCTATCTGTAATTACTAATTAGTGTAATTCATGAATGAAACGGTCTCGTATTTTGCAAAGTACTATTTATTCAAATTCATGCAATCTCATGTCTATTGTAATCAGCAGGCGTAATATGCAATCAGTATTTTGATAATTACATAGTTTCTTCATTTAATATTTATTTCATTAGAGTTTAAAGGTATTTCTGATAAGTATTATAATAAATGACTTAATGTGTATGTACCTGGTCTCTCTAAATACCTATACAATTAGAAGTTTAACGATAAAATTTTAATGTATTTATTTGTACCTGTTTTCAGGCTCATTCAAACAGGCGCGACACAAAGACACCGCTCGTCGCACGACGAGCGGAGTCTTTGTGTCGCGCCTGTTTGAAAGAGCCTTAAGTATAATAATTTCTTCTTTATATTATGCTAGCTTCAAATTCTTTTATGATGTATGTACTAGTGTGTGGGAAAATAAATTATTGTTGTTGGCAACTGTTGTTTAATTTTACATTAAGAAAAAACTTTTAACAAAAAAAAAAACAACCGAGTTCCAAAAAAAACAGTACAAAGTGAAAAATAACTTTAATTTTGGAAGTCGGTGTCTTTGGTTTTGCATTTTCGTTTTTTACCACCGACTTTCGAAATTAAAGTAATTCTTCACTTTGTAGTGTTTTTTTAGAAGTCGGTTGTTTTTTTTTTGTCAAAAGTTTTTATTTTCCACTTTTTAGTTGTAGTACCTACCCCACACAAATTCGAATAACACTACCTGCTACCAGTGACAGGAACTTATCATATCATCCACATACTAAGTGGGAAAAAATACGTACTTACCTATTATTGAAGCTAACTCAAAAACTATTAGTTACACTTACTACAAGCAAAGTTAATAAAATTTATATGGGACCACCCCATTCAAACAAAAAACGAATATTCTCGGCGGACAAACATGCTACGATTATATAACCTCCTCCTTTTTGGAAGTCGGTTAAAAAGTAAGAGGGTAGTTGAGGATTTCATCAGCCTGTCGTAATCAAGACTACAGTATACTCTCTTCTCGGGTCTCATCATACAACACACCCAAGTTTTTTATTTCACTGCACGCGTAGCATGACCACAGTGTAGAAACGGGGTTTGTCGACGGAAGAATAGACAAGTACAATTTTAACAGTTAAAATTTAAAAACACCCGACACCAACATTTCCTCATTTCTCTTTCCGGCTCCATCGCCAGACCCAGTTCACCATCTATCTATAACCTATTTATTCATTGAGACCATTCCAATGAGCCCAAACACGATACCTGAGCTGTAAGTAGGTAAGGGAATTAGTTGGCACCTAGAATTTGTAGGATAGGTACCTAACCTGCAAATTCTAGGTGATGCTGCAGCATCAGTTCAAGGTTAAGTATGTTCTTCTAATATCATTGAAGTAACAGTATACCAAATGTCAAATCGATCCGACCTGAGGACGATATTCACATCCATTCATCAACTAGAAAAGAGCTGATAATCATCAAACGACTGAACCGATTTTGGTAAAACATGTCTAAGAACCATCGCTAGAATAACTGCTTTCAAATAAAAAAATCGCTTTCAAACCGGTTCATCTGTTTTTTTTGTCTACTCTTCCGTCGACAAAACCCGTTTCTACGGTGGATGCTACGCGTGGAGGTGACTACCGGCATAGAATAAAGAAAACCGTCTGTCGGTCCTACAAAAAGCAGTCAATGGATAAACCCTTTAAGT
Organism: Omphaloscelis lunosa; assembly: GCA_916610215.1. Classification (NCBI taxonomy): domain Eukaryota; kingdom Metazoa; phylum Arthropoda; class Insecta; order Lepidoptera; family Noctuidae; genus Omphaloscelis; species Omphaloscelis lunosa. The sequence continues at coordinate 10,017,808 of OU744247.1, forward strand.
AGGAAAGTAATCTTTATCTGATTATGATCGAGGGCAAGAGTCAGTGAGTCGTCAGAACAGAGTCATAGATATTTTGTAAAAACGTAATATACTAAAATTCATTGTATCTTTATCATTTCCGCTGCAACTAAGGTAGGTTTAGGTTGGTATAGAGCATTTATTTATTTTACTTTAACGTAGAACGGCTAGATATCGGCCAATAACATAAGTTAAAGAAAATTTGACTAGACATAATTCATAATTATATAATAGCTGTAGGCACCGATAAAATTCGCGGTACACCCATCTCATTTAGCCGAGCACTTGACAATCGCGACATTAAATTCGCATTAATTATCTAAATTGACTAAGTGGTTATGTACTCGAACTCAATCATCATTCGTACCTACTTGTCGAATATCTAAAAATAATGTAATTGGCGACTCACGATGATGTTTGCGTAGTTAGGTAGGAAGAAGAAGAAGACATAAAAGGAGGTGTGAACAATTCAGTGGGTACGAGCACGAACATAATATTCTCTATGTGTCAAATTTAACTTAGGGTTTATTTGCATCATCTATCGGAATACTGAGGAACTCACAGGAATTACTAGCAGACCAAAACAATAAGAGTACAGTACCCTAATTGCGCAACTTATTTTCATAAACAATTTTGCAAATTTGTTTCATTTTGACAGTTCACCAAAATTCATTGCGTTAACGTTGTTGAGCAGATATTTTTTTCCAACTTATGAAGCAATGGATAAGCAATATGTTTCAAATCGAAACAGATTGTGTTGTATTACGCAATTAGGGTACCTACTGATTGGAATGCTGCCCAGCCGCCCACAGAGTACATTGAATATCCTGAGCAGCCGCTCCCTTAGCACCTAAGGTGCCGCGTTCGTCAGTACCGTTAAAAACCGTGAGATACACACATCAAAAGTGTCTAGGGATCAACATATATTTTTGCAATAACTTTTCTCCTGATTGATATTAATTAAAATTTTCTTTAAGGATTCATCAAATAAAGTGTTTTCGTTTGTCACAGTAACGATAAACCAAGTCACCTTTGCATTAATAAAGAAATTTGCCATTTTCCTAATAAAGGGATTTTTGACATTTGAACCACTAACATTAAAGTTCGAAAAAAAGACTGAAATAACAGTTTTCTTTAAAATTTTATTGGGTAACTTAAACAATTAATAATCCGTGTTTCTACCGCGAACACTAACAACACAAGAACATCGGTTTGGCATACTCAAAATGAGTTCATCCAAATCACGCTGTGGAATGGCCGCCCATGTTCGTTGCAACAACAAAAAAAGGTCTTCTTGCGACTGGATACCCTCCATATTCGGCAGAGCTCTTCTCTGTAGCATATCCCATGCATGCTCAATCGGGTTCAAGTCTGGCGACTGAGCAGGCCAGAGCAGGACATTGATGTTAGCTGCGGCGAGAGTCTGTCTTACAACTCTTGCGGTGTGCGGTCGTGCATTATCATGCATTAACTGAAATAAGGGACCGATTTGCACTTGTAGAGGAACGATGACGTCAGATACAATCGTCTCAGCATAAATTTGAGCGTTGAGGTTGCCTCTGATCCAAATCAACTCAGTTCTTCCGCCGATCCAAATACCCGCCCATACCATGATGGTTCCACCACTATAAGGATGGACTTCCTGGCAGGATTTTAATCGCTGTTGGCGTCCAGGGGTTCTCCAGTGTCGTATACGTCTTGTATCCGGTCTCATACCAAAACGAGACTCATCAGAAAAGCACACGAAACGCCATTGTTCTTCTGCCCAATTTCTGTGTTCAAGAGCCCATTGATATCGAATCCTACGATTGTGCATTGCTATAGGTGGTACCCGTAGCGGTCTTCGGGAATGAAGGTTCACTTCATGCAAGCGGTTTCTGACTGTTTGGTCGCTAATTAAGTTCCCTGAAGAGTGATGAAGCCTCACGGCTAACATCATGGCGGTTATTGTTGGAGCTCTTCGAGTTAAGATTTGAATGTATCGGTCTTGTCTCCGTGTGGTGCAGCGATACCGTCCTCCATGTCGCTCAGCCACGGTACCAGTGCTTCGGTAACGTGTCCAAAGTCGACTGATAACACTCTGACTTGTATTCAGAGCTAAAGCCACAGTACGTTGCCGGGAACCAGCTTCTATCATTCCCACGGCTCTGAGCATTTCTTCCCTGCTTAAATGACGTCGCCGCTCCATAATAACGTTGGTTTTAATCAGTAGTAGGGAAACAGTAGCACTAATAATGTCTTCAATGCGTTGTATGTTTTTATAGGGAAAATATTGACAGCTGATTTTCATCTTTTACTCGAATTTGATTAACAGTTCCTGTTTCAAATTATGAAATGCACCAAAAAGGATCCATATAAATTTATATAATCATAAATTTATTACAAAGCCACATCTCAATCTCAAGAAATCCGCATAAAAATGCTTGATCCCTAGACACTTTTGATGTGTGTATTTGCGAATGCCCTCCGATGGTAGTGCTGTCGAATTAACTTGGCCAGGTAGGAACCCCTTATTCAACTACAAAATTAAACAACCATATGTGTACATAATAAGAAAGTTTATTTACATCAATTTACACCTACAAAGGCTTAGAAATAACTATATAACACTAAGTATAAAAGTGGATTTTACACAAAATATAAAACGTTAAAGGTAGGTTGAAATAATATTAACTATTAAAACAATACTTTTCTCTAGGAATAGGCGTAAGTGAGAGCAGGTTCTAAAAATAAAAAATATACCTATTTATACAGGATTTATTTTGTATGATAACTCGAGGTTTGACAGCAGATGGGTGGCAAAATAAATGTTTCTGTGTCTGTGAGACTAGGAGGTACCTAAGGTCTGAAATGTGAACTCAAAAAGTCGTAGCGCGATCTTAACCTCAACGCTCCTCGATAACCATGTCAACCTTCAACTAACTCCAGTTTTGTTCGATCTACCATTACCACTTTTCACCATCAGTATTCTATTTTTATGATGGCCTCGAGTTAAAATATAACATCTGTTGGTTCACCTTGTATGATCTGCCTTGTATGATTTTATGCACCCATTGTTAGAATTTAATCAAACAAGTCAGTTAATTATCTTATCGTGATTTAAGTTCAATAACATTAAAATAAAACATTATGAACACATTTTTAGTGTGGCCCATTTATAGGGGTAATTTTTTTTTTAAGTCTACGTTATCACTTTCTATCTAGAGGTTTACATGACTAAAGTAAAGATTTTAAGAAATATAAATAAAAAAATCACAACTTCTACTCATTTCGCGGAACATGTTGCGTTTATGTGAATCCAAGGGATGTCACGGACACAAAAAAAAAAATTGGACCCCTATAAATCGGCCACCCTGTATTTGCTTGATAATCAACCTATACCACAAATGGTTATAATATTTATAAAAAAAAAACTATCGCTCTTTCCCCACATCACTGTACATTTGTAAAGGGAAAAAATAATCCATGATTAACATAATCATACCTATTGTAAATAGGTATATGTGATATAACTTAGTCCATAAATCTCATTAAAATTCGATAAAATATAATTAAGCTCCATTTTTGTCCTCATTCTGCCGGACTCATAGCAAACTCTGTTATCAAAATGTAAATATAAAGCAAGCGCGCACATATGCTGTTGGGTCCAATCGTCCTACATTCTCTGTTCCAAATGGTTGAGCCAATTATTAAAACGTCAAACCACAAACTAGATGGGTACAGATGGCCGGCTATACTACGAGCGAAAACGCATGGAGACACGCGTCTACGTATAGAGTGCAAGTTTGCACGAGGGTGGTATGCGTCACACATTCGTCTGAGATAGTTAGCCTGTTTTCGCTCGTTGTATGAAGGCCTTCTGTATCAATTTTGTGGTTAAAAGCAGTTCCCTGGACGCATGAAACAGCATGTGTTCGCGTATTTGTTGAGAAGATCCCGCTCTTCTTTATTTCATAAATTAATTAAACGAATAGCATTAATATGATTTTGAGACAGGTTCAAAACTTCAACAAATATTTTTTCTTTCATTGAATGTTGCTGAGCTTGGTTTTGTTATGCAAATTACATCAGTACTTTTGTGATTTTTAATTTAGCAATAGGTGACTTAAGCTAGTGAACATAAATATTTTGGTCGAGCTTACAATTCACGACAATAATATTTCGTAGTTTATGAACACGATACCCTGCGTGAATAGTTCTTTTTAAAGTTTGAACCAATAAAAAAATAAAATAGACGTTGATATATTTAGTAACCTGTTCCGCTTAACTATTCCTAAAGAGCAAAAAAAAACCCTGTAACAAATCGACGTATTTCACCTCTCAACACGCCCTGTTCGGGTTAGCGACAAGTCAATCGTCATCCTGAGGATGCCTCGTTAAGTCCTTGTCGTCGTTCTTACAGGGTTTTTTATGGCTCTTTAGGAATAGTTAAGCGGAACAGGTTACCATATATCAACGTCTATTGTATTTTATAATGGATTTCCGCAAAGTCACGCCTGAATCAATTAACTATCTGTTTGAAACCAACTCTAGACCCCTATTGGTAAATTGAAGTATACAATATTTTTGATACATGGTAGAGCCTAATGCATAGTAATGCACAGTAAAAAACGACTGCTAGGTTCATATTATTCATAGATTACATTTTGTCAAAGTTTAGAAATCACCATTCGGCTAACTTTATTCTTAAATGTAATAAAATTATTTTCTTCTACTAAAATAAAAATGATGTAACCAAACTTTACAACACTAGCTTTTCTATTCTTATACTACATTGACACGACATTATTTTTGAAACAATAACGTTATACTTCAATAGAGCATGCTTTACACAAATTATATCTGTGAATAAAAAAAGCGAGTCTGCTTTTAATTTACGTGTTCCACAACAAAATAATATGACCATCGAATCTAACTATTCTAAAAAATTTAAAGAGCATGCTCTGCTATAATTAATTTATTTTATGTCCTAAAGATCGCTGAAAGAATGCATTAGAAGCAATTTTTTTCTAATAATTTTAATAGTGTGTTATTTTGACAATTTAGTTAATTTGGCGACTATATAAATAATTTATACACAATAATAAGACAGATAACACGAAAAGCAAATGAATTTAGACATTGACAAAAATATAATTCAGCTGCCGTTTTGTTATAAAAATCACAAAGATAACATCAATTTGAGATCTAATTGTACTTTAATATTTCTAAAATTCACTGTACATCACGAATCTATTTGTTATATTCAAGTATCTATTTGTATACAAAATGTATCAGCGTTTTTTTCATAAGAATTCGATTTCACTAGCGAACCTTAACCCGTAAGATTATTCGATCTCATTCCAAAATAATACATTAAATTAATACAATTTCTTACTTTCTGATAGTTTGTTAAATATGATGTTAATAACAGAAGAATTAAACAGTTTTACGCCTAACGACTGTCCTGGCATAACAACTTCATAAGAACCAAAACTGATACCATTACATTTACAGCGCAGTTAAAACGGGGCTAATCAGTGCAGTGGTATAATTATATCAGTGCTATGCAAATATCATAATATTTTTACAATACTCAGGTACATCCATGATCACTGTGCTTTAATGTTTTAATTACAAATACCACAAAAAATGTAAGTAAACAGTAAATAAGTACCAGAAGTAGGTAATCGAACATGAATCTATTCAAGACTGCATCAGAACAATATAAACCAATACAATACATACAAATTCATACAATAAGAAAAACTCCATTCAACTTTAACAGCACTTTTAACACTCATTTTCTTAAATATATTTTGGTAAATTCAGACATTTTTCACAAAGACACAATGATTACGAATACTCTTATATTATAGGTATCTGCAATATTTTCTTCGCATTACTTAATAGTTGATTCAATCGTTGGCACATAGTACATTTGTGATATTTTTTGTACCACTCTTAGTGTCATATTTTATTGAAACTGAAGAAAATAATTTTGTTAATTGACACTGATACGATCGCTTTGAGACCGGAACTATATCGCTTACAATGCTTACATAATAATTATGTATTCTTAGTTAAATTCAATTAATTTTGTGCTTTCAACGATTTCTTCGATAAGGAATCAATGTACTTGAATATCACGCAGCAGGATACATTAATTTAAAATTTACTATTGGCTAAATTAGCCATTATATTCGAATTTCTATCTTTCATTCCTAATCTTTTTCACTCAACATCATTCGTCTCGTATTTCATAATAAATATTACAAATAACAATATTAAATCGACACAATCAACATGACTTTTACTACATTAATATTGGAGACAAATCGTTCAATGAGACCAATATTAGTAAATAATTTCGATCGTGTTAAATTCATAATTTCATTAGTCCGGGGGGCGGGCCCTGAACGTTATTTGACGGTATCCTTTTTTACTTGTTCGCATTGCTATGAGAAGGCGGTGCCGTTTTTGTGCGTCGCTCTGGTGAATATGATATCTTCGTCGTCTGCGTTGATGCTTTCGGCAGTTGTGAGTGCTACGGTGTCGCTGTGTACTACGTGAGGGGACTCGTTGAATTCGTCTAGTTCTTCAATGCCCGCTGGAAAAATTATAAAAAAATATATAAATTATAAACACTTGATTATCTGGTGAATTTCGTACCAAGTAAGCGAAAATGTAAATTTTTTCGAGCCATTTTCGAGTTTTTGCGAGACTAATGCACGGCATTTGATTTTTATATATAAAAGTACTAACTATGGCGGTTGAATTTCCAGCATATAATAATGGTGAGTAGTCATAGCATTTCACGAGCGAGTGGCAGCCATTGTTATTTAAACCTTATAGCTATGTTAATAAAAGCCACATTGAGCGAGCCGAGCGCTCTTGAATTACTATAACAACATTAAGAATAACTGTTTTTCTTCAGTTATTAGATCATATTCTAGTCCAGCACGCGTAGCATGACAAGTGACAACCATAAAAACGAGTTTTGTCGACGGAAGAATAGACAAAATGTCAATTTGTCTATTCTTCCGTCGAAAAAACCCGTTACTATTATGGTCATGCTAAGCATGCAGAATAGAAAAAGCTTACCGTTAACAAGTAGAAATAAAGGGGCAAAAAGCTTTAAAAGAGACGTTTATTGATAAGATCGAAGGTAGGTAACCCGAATAACTGTTTGTAGCAAAAATCTATCAGGGCCACTTTAATGTACGCTTCATGTGTACTTAATCAGGCATGCGGCCATTTCCATTACTACATGATGTTTTGCGATAAATGAAGTGCTTTGATAACCGTACAGATAAAATCATGTTCATTAAGAGTCCATACTATCTCAGCTCAAATTCACTCGTTTATCTCGCTCGAACACTACTGCTCGCGGACTGAGTGACAGCGATACTGAAGGTCTGGGAGAAGGCTCCCAAAGCACAGATAGTTTACGTAATTTCTTTTTACGGTGAAAATAATGGTATCTACTTTATAGCTAGTTCAGTTATTTAGCATATTTTTTTTATAATACCAGCGTTTTATTGTTCGGTTTAGAGGTAGCTTGGATTTTTTTTCTGTAGAGAAAATTTTATGGAATCGTATTTTCGTCAAACGTAATACTTAAAATTAATCCTCAACTTTACCATATTTTAAAATTAATTCTGCAGTATTTTCGATATAACGGAGAATCATGCTAAGCGATTTGAGGTAGTATAGACTCTTAAGAACTTAAAACTGATAGCCATAATACTTCGGCGATGCGAGTAATCCAGCGTACAGATATCAAGATTACTTTTTATTATGGTTTGATTATTTTCTTTGTCAATAAATCAATAGGGTTTTATAGCAAGTCGAGCAGTTTAATGTGTATGATGTTGTAACTATCAAACCTTGGGTCAAATAAAGTCCCGAACACAGTTGTCAGTTTTATTTTAATATAATATACTATTGACTGCCTCGTTGGTCTAGTGGTCGCAAGCGCTACTGCTGAGCATGAGGTCCTGGGTTCGATTCCCAGGTCGAGCAAAGTGTTATTGGGTTTTTCTATCTGAAATTTCTCAGTAGCAGCCTGGAGTCTGGATTTGTGCCCAGTTGATGGCAATAGGCTCGCCCCCTATTACATGGGACTTAAAACATAACTGGCGAAATGTGGGTGAACCTGCTACAGGGACACAATTGTTTGCACACATTCACTTACTTATCAAATGATTCTTATTCCTACATGATTTTCCTACTAGACAGCTCTTAGTCTACCTGTTCATTGAAGCTGAGAAATCAAGCATTAACTAGAATTCCCCTAGCTTCAAAACCTGAATTTAGTGGAATTTTATTAGATAATCTTTTCCTCGCTCTGGGGATAGGCAGCTGCATTATCGATCGTTGTGACATTAAATGACATCATTGACATTACGCCCACAACCTTCCAATTAGCAAATGGACTGACTGGTAGATAGATAAGACCACAATACAATAAATATAGACTAAAACTACATTGTATTTATAAAGCGTTACGATGACTTCCATTATAGAGGCATTCAACTACGTAAAGTGATTTTTTTCTACTTCATGGCTGACCATTATTGATATGCTTTGAATAACGCGTTATCGTAACGTGGTCTGCTTATATACAAGTAGGTAAGTAAACCAGGAATTAAGATAATATCAAATACATGAGGCACTCTAATTTTGTTACTAACCTTTGTAATGTTGGTATTGTCATAGGATTTATAGTATTAATCTAAACGTAAACAATAAAAATCAATCAGCCTAGGCTTTTTCAAAAATATGTTGGGGTCAGCTTCCAGTCTAACTGAATGCAGATGAATACGTAAACAATAGATACTTTAAAACAGTAAATATTAATTGTGGGTTAATAACACTATCTTAGCATTATAATTTTGTTATTTTCCTTCCTTGATCAACAACAACACATGCAACATGATCAACAACAGCACACGCATTTTAATTCTCCGGTAGTCAAACTCAATTCATTTATTGCAAATAAAGCAATTACAGGTACTTTTGAATTCAATGGGTCGGTCAGCCAGAAAGATAAAGCTAGTTGCCCATTCCATAGTGCACCTACGTTTCGCCAGTTATTTTTAAATCCCATGTAACAGGACTAACGAGCCTATTGCCATTACCCGGCAAGAAAAATTAAAAGTAAGAAACTCATAATGAAAAAGCCAGTAACACTGCCCGATTTAGGGATCGAACCCGAACCAACTCACGACCGACAATTTTCTCTATTAACATTATTAGTAACAGAAAAAAAAATAACAAAAAAAGAAAACCACGACTGCCAAAAAACTAACTAAAAAATAATCAAACTGGCACTCCAGGAGTGCCGACAGAAGTGAAAACTTGAACAATTTTATTTTCCAGGAAATACTTTTAATGAGGTGTCGGTACCAGTGTCGCGAGTTCAATTATTTTTTCCCATCTCAAAAATGCCCAACACGCCTAAAGAAATTTTCACTTCAAAAGTAAAAGCCAAGTATTAGTTAATCTGTATGTATATACAGATTAACTAGTAAGCCAGTAAATGAGTGGCCTTTCGCTTTGTATAAAGCGAAAGGCCACTCATTTACTGGCTGACTAAACAGATAAATAAATTTGTCATTACTGTCGGGGGACTGTGGAATACTTTTTAATCTAAGAGGTCCCGCGACTGCCTATGTCACTCGGGATAATGTAAGGATACCCCATACATCCAAAACGTTCAGGCATTTAAGAGTTATGGTGGAACAAAGAAACGCACATTATAAACATACATGAACCCTGAAAACATTACACTCCTTTTTGGGCAGTCGTATAAAAATAGTAATCATTTATTAATAAATACCTGTATAGTCAGAGGGCGCTAGTAATAAGTACTGTTCTGAGCGCGTCGGCCACAGCAAGTGAGCCATCACACAAAACGCCAGACAGTCCGCTGAATATGTGATACCTGAAAACAAGTTTAGTATTTTTTGTAGCGTAAGATTGAAATAATATTGTATATCCCAAGAAGTATGCAAAAGTGCAAATAGCTTTTATATGGTACAAGCCTTGTGCCCGATCGATGTGATTACCCATTTAATTTAAAAAATTAAGTAGATTTTTTTCATTGCTCCGCGGCTTATCAAATTATTAAAAATTACTGTAAATTTTATTACTGTAAATCCTTTTAATTAGTGAGCCTTTCCTTATTAATTTACAAGGCCAAATTCCCTAAACGAACGAGCCTTTCCGACGTAACGACTACATGACGTGGGAAAAAGATTAGGGCTGACTTGACTAAGTGCAGGCATGCGTAAATTGCTATTACATAAGTACCTACTACGGTACGGTAATCCCATTGAAACGCCTGATTGACGTAATTTAATGAAGCGAAAATGCCTATTACGGTTACACGTTATAACATTTAGACTCGTACAGAATCGGCCCAGCTTTAAAACAATTACTTACTTAATAAACGTAGTTCGATTTAAGATTAATTACATTAATATTAATTAGCGATAACTTAATAATTTTACACCAACAAGTTTCACAAACACGACTGTTAAAGATAATTGCCGATACGTGACCAGAAATTATTCGGTTTAGTTATTGTAATGGCCGTGACAATTGTAACGAGAGTCCATAACTGATAGAAAAAAATATAATTATTCACATGTTATTCTACAACAGTAATAATATTAAGGTATTCCGCATATAAATGAAAGTTAATAAAGAAAATATTTAAATAAATGGGGCAGCGCAGACAAAGAGAAAATGATATCTACTCTGATATATAATAATTAAAAAAATATTTCTTTGATAAAGTGAACTCACTTTCTAGCAGCTACAAAATTGAACCGCAACTAAGGTGAATGTATTGGTAATAAATAAAAGAGTTGTGTAATGTCGCTGGGCTTACATAATGAGAAAGAAACAGTAACACTTACCTAATAAAAATTTGAACCTCCACAGAGGGCTGATCTGCAGCGCAATCAGTGCAATAATCGGCAAGTACACGAACCACACAAGGCTAGATGCGCCGAAGTGTAGTAAAAAGTTAAGCTTTGGCATATTGTGTTCATACATCATTGTATATCGGAGTTCTAGCACGAACCAAGTCATTATCGCTACGCGTAGCGCAAGGATCAACCAACCGGGCCATGTTTGGTATTCGTCTATCTCTTCTATGATGTCCACTTCAGTCTATAAAAAAATAATATTGTGTTTTAAAAACTTTTTACAAAAAAAAATGAAAAATAAAAACTTTTTACAAAAAAAAAAAAAAAACACTGCAAAGCCAAAAATAACTTTAATTTCGGAAGTGGGTGTCTTTGGTTTTGAATTTTCGTTTTTTGCCACCGACTTCCGAAATTAAATTTATTTTTCGCTTTGTAGTTTTTTTTTTTTTAAGTTTTTTTTTTTCACTTTTTAGTTGTGGTACCTACCCCACACAAATTCGAATACCACTACCTGCTATGTAAAAAACAGTGACATGAACTTACCATGTCATCCACATACTAAGTGGGAAAAAAATACGTATTATTGAAGCCAACTTAAAAACTATCCAAGCAAAGTTAATAAAATTTATATGGGACAAAAAAAAAAAACAAACAAGCTACGAATATTTAACTTCCTCCTTTTTAGAAATCGGTTAAAAAGAGATTGTCCCGAATAAAGGTCACCATTCCAATATAATGGTATTTGTTATTAAAAACATTTTACACAATTGAAGTAACAGGCGTATTTGTTGTACTACCTTTTAACCGACTTTCAAAAAGGAGGAGGTTCTATGTTTGCAGCGTATGTGTTAGTTTTTAAGTTTTATATCAGTATGTCTAACCCCATTTCTCCGTCAATTGTGGACCGATTTTGAAAATCATTTTGTTCTTTGAAAAGGTATGCTCTCCGTCATAACTCCCATATAAATTTTATTAATTTTGCTTGGATAATTTTCGAGTTAGCTTCAATAATACGTATTTTTTTCCCACTTAGTATGTGGATGATAAGATAAGTTCCTATCACTGTTATTTACGTAGCAGGTAGTGGTATTCGAATTTGTGTGGAGTAGGTAGTGTAGGTACCACAACTAAAAAGTGAAAATAACTTTAATTTCGGAAGTCGGTAACAAAAAACGAAAGTTCAAAACCAAAAACACCTACTTCCGAACATAAAGTTTTGTTTTTCACTTTGTCGTGTTTTTTTTGGAAGTCAGTTGTTATTTTACGATACATTATAGTAGGTATGTTTTTGTCATATCTCATAATAAACTTCACCTTCAATGCTTAATGGCCGATTCCTATAACTTACAGACTGTTATTGGTTAAAATTAAGGCTCTTATATCTTTACCAATAATGAAGCAAATACCTCAAAGCTTTGCATAGTACTCTCTCTCCCTGGAAGTAGCTATCACAGACAGAAATTAGCTTACGAATCTATTTATATGCCCTTTGGCAATAAATAAAGCTACCATGGGTAAGCAAAACGAGCATTACTCTCCAAATATTGTTTTTAAAGTCAAAATTTGTTTAAATAAGTTAAATACTCACTGTGTTCCAAACGTAAAGTAAAATATGCACAATTCCATAAGCAAGCCAGACGCCGAATACCAGTGGTTTGTATGTGAGCTCCAACCTAGTCACTGCCCAGCCTTTTGCTAACAAAAGTAGGAGCAACATGAACAGTGTCTGAAATACAACAAATACTCATTATTCATGTGTGGTTATATGGCAGATAAGTAACTATAGGAATTTATTGCATGCAATAAAATGTATGTAAATAACTGAAATTGCATAAACAAAGAAAACACAAGAGATATGACAGGATCAGTTATCCATTCATGTGCTATAGTAGGTATTAGAAATAGTGGAGTTGTTAGTAGTACGTATACATATAGGCATTATTTTTATTAATACTTATTATTATGTAAAACGGAAGCTCAATGACCGCAAATCGAAAAAAAGTTAAAGGCCTAAACTCTAAACAAAACATGATGCGTAAAATCGACCTTATCCAGCAATAGATTTAGATGGCGAAAATAATTATTAATGGCTCATAAGGAAACAGCTATGGAATTTTTCATACAGGATAAAGATATACTTCAATATAATATTTATAAAAGTCTATATGCTGCTTATTATGGAAATAGGCAATCAAAATATGAATAACCAACAGAAACATGTGTGTTGAATTTGTGGAGCTTTCTAACAAAGTGACCCCTATACATTTCTTTTTTTTGGGGTAGGTATACTTTTATACAGCAGCTTAGGAAGTTGGGACAACAATATTCCTTTTGAGGGTAAGGTATGTTACAACTCTGTCAACCTATCTTATTAGTAGTAAGGCAGGATCAGTGGCATGCAATTTAAAATGCATTTATAAAAATAATAAAATAAATATAAATAAATTTACATACATAGCAACAAAATTTTAATTAAAAGCATAACTTCATCACATATATTATACAGGAAGAAAATAAATTAGCTATTGAATCTCCAAATAAATGGTGATGGGTGTCGGTATCTTAACATGATATAACATAAAAACAAAAAGATTTTATGTTCAAAGCAAAAATTTAGATTAGCTGCAGTCTTTGACCCCAAAACAAAAGATTTTTTTTTTTTTTGTTTTGTCATGTATAGGTATTAGTTTCGCTATCTAATTTAATTTAACCCTGTAGATTCAAACACAGAAACATACAACCTATAATATTAAATTATATACCACAAAATTTTGCAGTTATTAGTAAAATAACACCAATAACAGCAAACTTGAAACATACACATTTTTCGATGCCATATTTTAGTTTGTTAATAGTTTTAGTTACTTTAGGATATTATAATTTTAGTTTTGGAAGAAGACTTTGTGCAATATGAAAATAATTAAATAAGTAAAAAAAAAAAGTACTTCAAAGACAATATACAAGGTTTTTCAACTTTATCTTGGGCCAAGTATGTGACCTATCACAGGGTGAGAATATCTGGTGCAGTTATATTATTGTAAACTGGTTAAAAATAAACAATGACAGGTCACACTCCACCAGCCAGATTGATTAGTGTAAGAGGATGTATTGTGACTCACTCTGCTCATAATATCTAAAACATCGCCAGCGGCCGCCAGCCCAGCAAACCCTACACCATCCACAGCAAACTTCACAGTATGTAGCACATTGAAGCATAGAGCAATAAACTCTAGAACAAGGCTGCATGAGAACAACTTTGTCACTGGATGCTTTTGTGTTCTGAAATTAAATGGTTCATTTACTATACATTTTTGTGTAAAAATTCAAAGCAATAATGCAACAGAAAATAGTATAGTTATAGCAATACGATGAATAGGTATAAATACAGGTTAAATATGAAGAGTATATTCAATGATATATCTGACAATATTACGAATTGAGAAAGCTCTAAAGATGTTGCATGTTGCATTGAATTACACAAAAATCACAGTAATAGGTATACATAAAATACTGCTTACTCTATTGATCTAAAAGTTTTGGAGTGAATATCTCTGAAAATTTATTAATCATTTTACATAATTGTATTGGTGCATGTAAACAAACATTAATTATTAAAAATATGTTTTAAAATCTTACCTGACAGCATAAATCTGTACTGGCAATAGGATAATATAGCATAGCCAGAAAACAAGATACAATTCCAGCGTGTTCTGCCTGTCAAATGAAAATTGGTACAGCAATGTGTTGTAGAATGATAAGTTGGGACTTCCATTGACTAGCCAGAAGTCATAGTTTATAGTCTGCGGTATATTTGTCAAGGTTTTGTTGTCCTGTGAAGGTGCTCCAGTGTAATGGTGCCATGTACAGGAAATCTCATCTAGGTAACATGACACCATTGATACATACCAAAACCTGTGAAAAAATTACAAAGATAACTAAAGACCCAAGGACTATCAATTTTTTCATTATTCTCAATAATATATGAAAACACCTTTAGAACACATACAATAGAACAATTATAGATAAATGTCAGTTATCATTTACCTGGGTTGTCCAGAGTTTTGAATAACATAAGTAAACTGGTTCTTCTTTATCACATTCCAAGGTGTGTCTTCATCTATACACAGATCACCTTTTGGACATGGAATTCTTCTAAACAGATCTTGACCATAGGCATTGCATTTAGGATGATAGGCTGTTCCATTCAAATTTTGGAACATAACCTGGCATGCTAGCTCTTTATCAGCAATATCACGGCTTTTGTAATAGTGTAAAAAGTGACCTCTGTCTAACACAGCGAACGTTATGGGGTATTTGAATTGTACATTCGCTGTTAAGTTCCCGAAAATATAGCCATATGTTTCCTTTTGATAATGGATGTCTGTCTTCTGGAACCCGAATTTCACTAGGAACTTGAAAAATTCATTTGTCGAAAATTCTCCCTTTATATGCGTAGACGAAACAAAGAGGAAAAGTGAGCAAAATATTATTGTACCAGCTTTGATACACATTTTGAGAATCGGTGGATGGGACCGCAGAAAAATAACATTTCTGTAAAACACCGCAGCTTTTTTTGTATAATTTCCTTTTCTGTTATTTCATAACACCGAAATTTCAATACAACAGTACATTATTAATTTGTTATTTTATTAATTTCACAATGCCCAAGCAAAAATGAAAATAAAAAACATTTTTGATTAGACAGATGTACGAAATTTACAAAGACACTTCGCACGCCAGTTGCCACCCGTTGTCCCGTCTTACTGCATGTGTTACCAGATTTCATATTAGTGTTTTCTCCTATAAACCGAATTAATTCTGGAATCGGCAAAAATCCGATTTAGAATTTTACGGCACAGTTTCTGGCTGTCTTCCTTCATAAGCAGCAAGGCTGCCACACTGCCACCCAACCGGGGTCATGGATTTTAGTCTTGTGGAATTGTCTGTTGGTCAAACATAAGTTATAATATCCTTGGTTCCACTGGCCACTGGTAAGAGGGCTAAAGAGGTGGGAGCATGGGCATACCCGGAGGGGGGGCCGGGCAGCTGCCCTCAATCAGTCTTTAGAAATACTTTTTTCTTAATCAAATTCCAAAAAAAGCCAAAATATGTTCAGAAAGAAGCAGTTTCGAATTGGAGGCCCCCGTAGGATGCAAAATATAAATGTAGGCTGCTAAATTCGAACTTGCTTCGCTCGTTCTATATCTTAGGTACCTACATTCTCTCATCCCTCAAACTTATTTGCATAAATAAATCGAAAAAGTAACTCGGTGGTTAAATATTCGAGCGCGCTGCGCTCGTTCTTGTTAAAATTCTCTCAAGTCCTTGCTTTTCTGCATTCTGTCGACGTCAGAAGTCGACAAACTAACTTCTTCTTCTTCTTTTCATATTATTAGTGACTAACCTGTACACTAATTGCGTAACTTATTTTCGTGAACAATTATGCCTAATTTGTTTTATTTTGACAGTTCAACAACATTAATTGCGTTATTTACTTATTTACATTGCTGAGCAGATTTTTTTTCCTACTTATAAAGCAATGGATTAGCAATCTATTATTATTATGTTGTATTACGCAATTACTGGTGTCAGTTTTAAAGCCGCCCATTGGCCTTTGACTTGGCTTCACATGCCGTCGAGAAATATCTGTTAGGCATGATTCTTCACCAACAAACTAACTACAATTAATACTCAAGACTCAAAAGAATACCTAACCTACTTAAGGTAATGTGCTATTCTTTCAAGCTCGCTTCGCTCGCTCCTTCATTATATTCACTCTCAAAGTTTTGGCATAAGTCGACAATTAACTACTATTTATCTATGAATGTTCAAAGGAAAACCAAACCTTTCCAAGGCGGGTTCATGGGGTGCTAAATTTTTCGAGCTCGCTGTGCTTGCTGCATCCTACATATATTCTTATATTGGTCTGTCGACAAAGCGTATTCTATTTCCCCCATGTAAAAGCGGTTACTTCCGTGAATAACATTATGAGAAAATCAAAATGCAATTCCCTGAAAAAATTACCGAACCCGTGGTATAGTGTAATTCTAATTACGATTGAGGACGCACGTTGAACTCATAATTTTTTGCCGTTCATTATTTGCAAAATGTCATTAGAAATACCGACATAAACTAAGAAGACCAAGGGTGCTCATTTTGTTTTGCCGCCTCGGGCCCCAGACTGGTTTGGTCTACCACTGATTGGTGCAATCAAGCCGTTGATTAGAAATATCTCATTGAGACAGGGGAGGCATGTTGATTCGTATCGAAGAAGCAGGTATTTGTGGAGAAACTACTAACTTAGCTTTAGTAAATATTTTGCAAAAAATCTACCACAATACAATAGTTTTTTCTTTTCTCAACATTCCACAATAGTGTTGTTCTGTTTAGTAAGTATTTAACTTGACAAGGTATTACACATAAATGCGCATTCAGTCAATCACTATCAAAGAATTTGTACTCTCTAACAATTTTATGAGAGATAATGCAATTCGATTTAATTCGACATTCGATAGTCTGCAATATCGGCATTCGCCGGCGCATCACTTGGATCTTTTTTTACTTTATGGCAGTTTATGGCGATTAAATAGATGGCGGACGGGTTTGGTGCTACTCTTTGACTTAAAAAAAGGAAGTGAACAAAGTTACATTGAGTTATTGTATAAAACATGAATTTACCATATCCTTTTTCCAGGAGAAAGAAATGATGTCCATATACGCGAACTTCCTTAGACAGATTTAAGGAAGTATTAGTGCCATAGCAACAATCATCATACTCTTGCCCATTTCCTTTGTGATCTAGATACCTCTTTTTCGGAGTGTAGTTCAAGATTTGCCGTGTTTTATCAGATTATGTGTATGTGAACTCTGTAAAATAGTGTTAATTATTGTTTAAAATGTTTTGAGAGTGAATTAATTGGTTATCTTCTTGTAACCTCGAACGCGGAAGTTTTGTGATCTAGCCGCTACAGTACAATATCCTCGGAAGATGTGTTAAAGGGTGTTCAGTTTATCTTAGTTATTGATGAATAAAGTGAAAATATCATTATGTATGAACTTTGAGTGCCAATTATGAAATAATGGTTGAAATAGGCGCCCCTCAACAGTCAGCCGAAGAGAGTTTGGAGAATGCCGAATGGTATTGGGGTGATATCACTAGGTAAGTCTATTTCATTCATGTTTTTGTTTGCTTATCACCTATCACATGCAAAATTAGGTTATAAAGAAATCAGGAAGCAAAATTATTGTTTTTTTTTTTTTGTTTGTCTTTCATTTCATTCTCAAAAGTGTTCGCTCAGCTAGGTTTGAGACTGCATAGGATTGGCCTTTGATTAACTAAACGAATCTGCATCTAGTTTCTCAAACTTCTTCTTCCACATTCCATTAAAACTGTTGGTAAAAGACATAGTTTGCTGTTAGGTTAGAATTCTGGGTTACAACAAGACAGTGTCAAACCTGTCCTTCAAGCCAAATGTCTAGTGGGTACAAAACCATTCAGGTTGGTTACAAAAATACTAGATGCTCACACATGACCCAAATGTTGTGAAATATTACAACTTTAGGAGCAATTCTTAGGTCTTATTAGAAGATGTACCAACACCTTTCTAAGTCATATTTAAGTTCAAGTGATTTTCTGTGTTAAAACATTTTTCTTGTTCCATCCTTCATTGATGCTAATTGTGTATTCCAGAGATGAGGCTACAGAGAAACTGCGGGATACATGCGATGGCACCTTCCTGGTGCGCAATGCATCTAACAAAGATAGTGGTTATACTCTGACAGTAAGAAAAGGGGGTATGAACAAACTTATCAAAATCTATAACCATGAGGGACGCTATGGATTTTGTGAACCATTTGACTTCAAGTCAGTGGTGGAGCTTGTTCGGTTTTATAGGGAATTCTCCCTGGCACATTGTAACAGCAGCCTCGACATCAAGCTTATGTACCCTCTGTCGAGACTCCTCGAAAATGAAGGTGGAGAAAATATGAGTGATGATACCCTAGAAACTAAATTTAAGGAAATCCACAAAAAATATGTATTGAAAACAAAAGACTTTGAAGGTCGCTCTTACAAATATACAAGATTACGAGAAGAGGTAAATATGAAAAAACAAGCACTGGATGCCTTTAGAGAAACAGTTAAAATCTGTGAAGATCATTTAAAATTACAAGAGAAGATGCAAGCTGAAGCGCAGCCACATGAAAAGAATCCTGTTTTAGAAAATAATAGAAATTTAATATCAAGAGTTCAAAACTTAAAGCAAGCCAAAGCTGAACTAAATGATATTTTGAGAAATACAGTTACGGCTCAATTGCTGCTTGAGAGAGAAATTGCTAAACTAAAGTCAGATGTTACAGATCTCTACAAAATAAAAGACCGCTATAAAGTGTAAGTAACATTCTTTAAACATAATCTTAAAATCATAATAATATTCACACACCCAAAAAAATTATGCCAATTGTTATTGTCAATCTTTTGGCATAATAATGTATTTTAGTATGGGGATTTGAAAACAGGTCTCTTGCTATGCAAATCGTGCAATGGTGTGACAGGCTAGTGAGTCCTCACTTACATTAGATTAGGTTCTTATGTATTTAGCACTAGCTGCGCCCCGCGGTTTCACCCGCATAAGTCTCGATCCGGAGGAATATCGGGATAAAAAGTATCCTATGTCCTCACCCAGGTCATGGTCTACCCATGTTCATTAAAATCTGTTCAGCCGTTTTAGCGTGACAGCGTA
The DNA here is from genome assembly GCA_916610215.1 of Omphaloscelis lunosa. Classification (NCBI taxonomy): domain Eukaryota; kingdom Metazoa; phylum Arthropoda; class Insecta; order Lepidoptera; family Noctuidae; genus Omphaloscelis; species Omphaloscelis lunosa. The sequence continues at coordinate 10,037,486 of OU744247.1, forward strand.
ATGCTGGGGCCGCATCTGCGTCTATAGTGACGAAGCTTCGCACAATGATACGATACACGCAGATGTGACCAACCATTATCGGTTATTGTCGCGATAGTTCGGGATGCGTAGCACTTATCGCCCGGGTGGCGTACATATTAAGCGTTGCGTGTGGTCGGACTACCGTTAGTCATTTCATGCGTTGTTGCCGGACAAGCGTTAGTCATTTCGTCTGTTGTAGACGCTCTATTGAAATAATGGAGAGCCATCTTATATTATTGCAGGATAATTCGTTAAAATTATGAAGCCGCTAATGTGACCATCGCAGTAGCGCGATAACTTTTTAGCGAGCAAAACATACGAAGCTAAGACACGCATTGCTTTGTCATAATAGACGCAGATGCGGCACCAGCATTACAAACAAACAAACAAACAAATACAAACATACAAAAAATCAAATCTTTTCTCTTTACAATATTAGTTTAGATATATTAGGGCTCTACAATATAAAAGAATTCTTGGTTTCAACTTTTGGTATATTTGTACCGAAGTCTCTTGAAAGATTCTTCATGCACCTAATTATTCCTATGTACGTATACATATTTCAACTACCTACTTATCGGAAAATGTTTGTATGAGTTATAGATGCGTCATTTGATAATAGGGACCATAATATTTTCCAATAATGAATATATTATTCCTCATACATTGCAAACAATGCTGTTCCAAAACTTTTATAACACTACATAGAATATTAATTGAATAAATCAAGGCCACTGCCTCGTTGGTCTAGTGGTCGCAAACCGCTACTGCTGAGTATGAGGTCCTGGGTTCGATTCCCGGGTCGGGCAAGGTGTTATTGGGTTTTTCCATCTGGAATTTCTCAGTAGCAGCCCGGAGTCTGGATTTGTGCCCGGTTGATGGCAATAGGCTCGCCCCCTATTACATGGGACTTAAACATAACTGGCGAAATGTGGGTGTACTATAGATACACCTCTGCCTAACCCTTCGGGGATTACAGGCGTGATGTTATGTATGTATGTAAATCAAGGAAAACAGAGGGATATTCCTGATATTCGTTACCTTTAGGGTTATGTTCACATGATTTTTTTTTAAATATAATGAGTTTTCATTATCATGTTCATTACAGGTGGCTACAAGGACGAGGGAAAACAGATGAATACTTGCATTTATTAGAAGATGACAATATACATAAACTTGAAGAATTGTATGCACACAGAGAGTGGATTAGTTGGAAAGTTAATTGTACAAGAGAAATGGCACAAAAACTCCTCACAGGGAAACCTCAAGGCACATTTTTAATTCGGCCTAACTCCACTGGTCAATTAGCATTATCTATTTGTTGTAACAACGAGGTCTATCACTGTATTATCTTTAAGACTGAACGAGGTTATGGATTTGCGGAACCCTACAATGTTTATGAGTAAGTTTTCTTATTGCATTTTTTTGATCAAATGGTAATAATGTTGTTCCATTTGATAAAATAATAATCAGTGATAAAGAATGACATGCAAATATTTTTGGCATAGATACTATAAATTAAATACATATTGGTGATGCATCATTATGTCTTTTTGACAGAGTGCCAGCCCATTAGAAATTGGTAGTACCATTTTTTAAGATTTATTTGACATCATAATTTATGTAATTTATATATAAAATGAGGTTTTTATCATGTTCTTTAGACCTTAGAATGTCCGAAAAGAATGTAGAATTAAAACATTACCTACTTATTATTTCGTAAATGTCACTGATGATCTTAAAAAAACTTTAGAAAACAATTAAATGAATATCCAATCTGTTGTTTAAAAACAATAAACTTAAACTTTTTTTTCTTATGTTTCAGAACTTTAAATGAGCTTGTTCTCCATTACGCTGTAAACTCATTAGAAGAACATAATGATCAGTTGAAAACGGAACTGAAGTACCCAGTGAATGCACATCTTGTGAAGAAACCTGAAAAAAAGCAATAAAATGGTGAATGCTGAAAAATTTGTGATTGCCAATTTTGTCTTCTATTTGTAGACATAAGTCATAATGACGACATCGAGGATGGAAACTGAAGTTGAAATTACCGTCTTGTGACCTGCAAGTAATCAACGATAAATTAAAAGGATAAACTTCCCAGCATCGAAAGCTTATCAGCTAAGCATGATTAATCCAAAAAAAATTGCGGATTCATCCAAAATTCTCCCAAAGAAAAAGGGACACCTTTAAATTACTCTTCATTGTTTCTATAAATGTACTGTGAGGGAACATAATAATATGACACGAAAGTATTCATGTACAGGAAAGTAATATAAGTTGATATTTCCATGTTTTATAGCTTTATAGTGTCGTTATAATGTGATCAAATAATTATTGTACAAATAAAATGCTTTGGTACCCATGTACTATGGTACTCACCATATTATTTTAGATTTGTACACAAATCTTCATAAACTTCGATTTGAAAACTGCTTTCTATTATTTGGTTTTATTTTTATTGTGATAATATTGTGATAAAACAATGATCAGTTTGGAAATCCCAGTTCTATCGTTTGTATGAACATTTAAAATGATTCTCAGGAGCTTTTAAGAGTAGGATACTCTGTACACATATTTTTATATTTGTTGTATGTATTTACAAAGATTGGAAAAGTGTTCTTTCTTATTCATAATTGATGTTATTAAATTGATCGGGGCCTTTACGGATCGGCAGCAATGGAGGAAGGATAAGAATAACAGCTGATTCGAAATTGGAGACTGTTGAGAACAAAATTACTTTGAAATGTAAGCTCTCAGTTCAATTTGATATTGAGTCTGCATCCATATTGACACTTAGGATCTTGTAATAAGAGTGAATTTTGAATAACAAGCATTGATCATAGTGTTATAGCTGGGTGAATATTTTGAATGGCCTAATGTAATATTTTCACTTTTCCATTCATTCATGAAACATTGCAGTAATGTTGAGTGTTGTTTATAGTCTGTCTAATGTGTTAATGAATGCAGATGCAGACTTGATACATACGAAGTTCTCATAGAGATATGTATATTATGTATGTGATAGTAATGATTAGCATTTTAGTGTTCTGGTATTTGTGTATATTATGTGATTGATTTTTGTTACATTGTTTTTAATGGTCTAATGTGATGTGAGGTTTAAAATTATTCCATATCATTGATATATATCCAATATCAACTGAAATATTTTCCTGGATTAGTGGTTGGGGAGGGGTTCATGTGCAGTATTTATTGCCTTCAATATTATGACTCTGCAATATAACAATTTCGATAAGCATTACATATTTGGATATATATCTTAAATGGCGGTTATTTTCAAAAATAAGGGTCTAATTAATTTATCTAGCGAAACTGTGCAGACGTGACGGGTGAACACGATAGAATTAAATCATTTGTTTTTTTTTTTAGATGTCAACCGCTGCTGGTAGTGTTGTTACTTGAAGTATGAGTTGAGAAAATGTGTTTTTTTTTTGTCTAATCATGTTAAGATGTCCTTCATGTCTGCGAAGTATACACAAAAAAAGATTTTTTTTGAGCTAGTATTTCAAGTAACTACACTTACAGTGGTCAATGACCCCACATAAAATTAATTTCTTTTATCATTTTAAGATATCGATATCACGTCTGCGGGGTTTCGTTAGTTAATATAATTTGACCCTGTATGTAAGGACATGCTTTGATACTGCGCAACATTGTGATGTTATTTATATTATTTACTTTCCGGTGTAAAGCGGACTTTATTGAACTAATAATTATAACTCATTTTTCCTTGTGTTGTCACAATCATCAGATCAGCTCATTTTACATTAGTAAGCAATAAATAGATATGATCTGATCTTTTCCTTATAACTTGAAAAACATGTTAATTTCAACGTAAACTACCGTAAGCATATGTAAATGTCATATTTGCAATGTCTGTATTTTAAATGATAAAATGTTGCATAGCATTAAAGCAGTGTACTACATAATATTATGTATCGAATGCATGGGTGATAAGTTAAATGTTTACTTGTCGCAAATCTATTACATCGAATGTTTTACTTTGAAGTAGAGTCAGACGTTTATCTTTACTGTTTTATCAGCAGTATTGATTTCAGTAAAAACATTGATAATAATGATTTGCCACAGTGGATGTCTTTTATGATTTCGGTGCGTTTAAGTACTGATAATTTACATGGGAGTGTGTATATTTGTGTGCGAGTCTCGTCAATTAATGTTTTTTGTGTTTAATTTCTATGTAACAAAATATAAGAAAAGATACTATGTATTGCTATAATAGTAGATAGATCGTAAGTAGGACTAACCAATTCGTAAAAGTTATATTTACCTATTTTTAGTTTCGTTTCATTCAAAATTTAATGATTATACTAATTTGTAAACTGAACAACTTTCTTCTCGACTTAATGTTACAATCATCTCGTAATTTTTTCTATTTCAAAATAACAAAACATTAATATTAACCGATAAAGTAAAACTGACTATACTAACACGAACACGAGAAAAATTACAAGTAGCTTTTTTGTCAGAATCCTCCCCAACTCGTTTTTATCACCCAGGAATGTACCATCGCGGTCTCGCATATTTAAACACTCCCAAAACCCCCTTATTCGTAGGTAAACGTTACTGTAGCGGCCGACCGCTGTAAACAGGAATAGTCGGGTGTTCAGATATGCGTGTCTCGATAGTACTGTATTTCCATTTTCTTAATGTCCGTCGGCAAACTTCGTGTTTCGTCAGTTGTCGGATTTCTATCAGTTGCTCTTTGCACTTGGTGCAGACCGGACGGTCTCAATAGACTTGGAAGTATATAGAGTTGATAATACTCTTTTAACTTAATGTAATTTATTTGAAAAATGGGAGGAAAGCTGCTGTCGCAGGCCCGACAGATAGGAAAGTAGTTTTACAGCTCTGTATAGTTCACACGGAAATCAAAACAAAACAACAATAAAGTACTTGGTTCTGAATTCAAATTATTATACACGTTAAATCTAATAATTGATTAGCGTTCGTTTGTATTCGGAAATCCGATGATACCCGAGAGACATTAAGAAAATAGAAATACTGTACATGAATATACACCGATTATTCTTGAAAATGTTCGACCCCGAAACCCCAGTGGCAATAAACACCGATAAATGCATGACAGTTTGTGATGAGTAATGATTAGGAAGCTCAAGTATGTGCAGTCAAAATAAGCACCATGACAAAATTCTAAGTAATAACAGAACCACTGGCTTTATGGTGACGACGATTCACCGCATGAAAGTAATGTGATTAAGGGCTGATCTAATACTATTTTTGGCCTATTGTATTACATAAATCGGTGATTAGTAAGACAGAACAATCAAATTTATATAATCTTCCACCAATCAAGTATTGTACCTTACTGAAGGATTTAAGTAAGTTATTGATGAACTGAATATCTATGGTTTTTCTCTTGTTTACCTAATTATATTTTATATTGTAATCAGAGCTCAGTGCGATGTAATCCTGAACAATTTGAATAGTGCCAGTTTAACCATACTCTGTAACGTATTGTCTCACTATATTAAAAATCCTTTAAAATGCTTAATAACATTTAAAAAAAAAATTGTGAACTAATGACGACCCAAATTCTACCCTTTGAAAATGTGTGTGTACCTATTCAAAACAGTTTTTTTTTACGATATATATAATTTAAGTTATACATACATAATATATACCTATTTACTTATAAGTTTAAAGATTATATAAGTGAGATTATTGATCACGTTATTTTTGTATTCAAGTCAGTAATACAATAAATTATCATTATAATGCAAAATATTCTGAGTTGCAATTTTATGTAAAACTAAATATCATTAAATGATCTCAAGAGTGAATTATAACTTAAGGTGATTCAGATGTTTGTTTGATAGTTTTTTAGACACCATAATAATATTAACTAAAGTCAATAGCAGCCAAATTGGAAAACTTACATAACTAAATTAGTTAACACTCAGTCGCCATTTTATAAGTGTAATAGTAGAACGTTTTAATAAGTGTTAATAAACAAACTATCAATGAAAACGGTGTTTTAGTTGCATGCCTGCCTACCTACGGCTGTTGTTAAGTTGGTGGGAGTTTTGGATCGCTGCCTGACTTTGCGCACTGGATCCGAATTGATGATGGTCTAAGTTCGGGAGATTCGGACGGATGGAATTCCGATCTCGGGCGCAACCCTTCGTACATACAAATAGTATCTACTACCAATGCCATCTTTTCCATTGGCCACTTCAGGCAATTCCCCAGGACCCCGCGATCCATAGGGCCCCCTAGTTCCTGCCGGCGTCGGTTATAGCTAGGGCAGGGGTCCCCAACCTTCTAACATACGCGCCCCCCCTAACTTTCTTTTAAAATCACTACGCCCCTGAGTTACTTTGTCGACTGTTGTCGACATATTATGCCGAAAAGTATGAGAATGCAAAACGAGCGAAAGTTAGGTCGAAAATATATATAAAATATATAATTAATATATTTGCATCCCCTTGTATAGGTTAGATTTCGTTTTGATCCCTCAAACAGAAACAGAACAGTTTGTCGAGTTTTCCAGAAAAACTCAAAAATGATGAGAATGCATAATGTAGGTAAGAGCAAGTTACATGCTCTGTGGTAAGAGCGAGCAAAGCGAGCTCGAAAACTGTCTTAAAATTTTGGATTCGTTACATTTTTCTTTTGACCATTAATACAGAAAAAGGAATTACTTTGTCGACTTATGCAGAAAACTTGAAGAATTAAGAGAATGTAGAATGGACGAGCGAGCAAAGAGAACTCGACAGTTGTAGCATGCCGCCTCGGATATGTTCGGTTTTCTTTAGTCTATTCATACACAAGTAGGAAAAATCTGTAGCTCATTTTACAGTACCTACCTACAATAAGAAATGTTCGGGTTTTTAAAACTAGCCGTAACCTTTATTAAATCAAGAACATAACATTTAATTAATCTATAGTTTATTATTGGAGCCTAGAGGTTTGCACCGGAGCGAGATTTTAAGAACCGATTGAATTCACCGGTGATTGGGCAATCTCCGGTGAAAAACCGGAGGTCACCGGAGAATAAAGAAATTTTGTTTCTTTTTTTTAATTTATACATTAAAAATGAAGAAATAAGAATAATCAATTGATATACTTTATATACTTAATCATTATTTTTTTTTTTAAAAACGTTTTATAAAGATAACAAATGCTGATTTTGATTTAAGAAACACAACATGTCAACAGCGTCATAGCGTAACATGTTTCTTCTATCATTAAGTATTTGTCCTGTCGCCGAAAATACTCTCTCTGACCTTACAGAAGTAGCAGGCACAGCTAGGTATTTAGAGGCTATTTCGTCTAAAGGCTTTAAATGTTTATTGAATTTCCAGAATTGCACAACTTCATCTCAATTGTGGCTTTTTTCAGGATACTGTGTTTCTGTATACATTTTGAATAAATTCATTGCCGTAGCGGATGTCATATCTGCATTACTGGTATTTCTTTTTAGAAATCCAAGCAAATCCGAGCGACCAGTTTCTCTAGTACTATTTTCACTTGACGTGGCTATTTCTTCTGCGCTTTGAGATATGTTTCGGATCCGGAAAATATTATTTATTTCTGCCTTTACAGCATCTTTAGCAGCCAATTTATTTTGCAATTGTCTAAAGCTGTTTCTAAAAACGGGATGCAGTATAGTAGAAATTCGACAAACAGTTCGAGATTCGTATTCCAATAAGCGATCATTCATACAGTTTTTCAATGTTTGTAAAAATATTTCACCTACCGGTGTAGAAATTCTGGGCCCCAAACTTTGAATGTTATCGAATAGCCCGTAAATAATAGGTATAATCAAACTAGAGGTTGGATACTGGTCTCCGCTTATCATTTGGGTTGCTTGCTCAAATATATCCAGCAAAAGCACCATATCTTGTAATATTTTTTCTTCTTCTGGGCTAATTATTTGAGGTGCTTGAGGCAGTTTTCTCTGTGCGGCGGTTATACTATCAATTAATTTTAAAATTCTCTTTATCATGTAATAAAGGCTATTCCAACGAGTTGGAACTTCCTGCAGTAATTGTAAAGGTTCTACATCAGGATTTCTCTCCTTTTGTTCTCTGTGGAGTGTTATTGTAGCAAAATTAGATTTTTTGAAATATTTAACAATTTTTTTACACTTCTCTACCAAGTTTATTAATTCAGGAATTTTCAAGGAATCATTTACAACCAAATTCAAAGTGTGTGCAAAACAAGGCAAGCTGCGTACCCCTAACAGTCTAGCCATTTTTACTACGTTGGCTCCATTATCTGTTGTGATGCACACAACTTTATCACGGATTTCCCACTCCGTCAATATTTTATGGACCACATCTTTTAAATGATCTGCAGTGTGCGACTCTGTCAAAGGTGTAGTGGTTAGTACACAACTTTTAAGGCCATTTGAAAAGAAAAAGTGCACAGTGATTGTGATGTAGGACTCCATGGAATGACTCGTCCAAATATCTGTGGTCAGTGACAAGTTATCAACTTCAGATAAGATTTTTTTTAGCTTTGTCTTAGCTTCATAAAATATTTTCGGCATTAATTCATAACGTATTGTTCTTTTATCTGGAATTTTGTAGTTTGGGTTAATGTTATGAACAAAGTTCTTAAAGCCTTTATCATTAACCAAAGAAAAAGGTTGGAAATCTGTAGCTAACATCAAAGTTAGAGCTTCGTCCACTTTTTTAAAATTTGGATTCGAGGTCTGCTCCATAGTAGATACCTCTAGACTATCATTTGTATCAGATGACATTGGAGAATCTGTTTGTCTCATAATATCAGAATGCTTTCTTTTCAAATGTGATAACATATTTGATGTTCCACCGCCAGTGGTTAGCACGGCATTGCATAATTTACATTTAACTTTTTTGCCGTCTTCATCTACTTTTTCAAAGTGGCCTTTAGTTTTTGACTGAACTTTCGGCATTCTGAAATATATCAATGAGAATAAGTTTAAATAGTACCACAATAGTTTAAAATATCCATATTGATAACGTGTTAAATACTGGAAGTTAATGTTAAGTTAGACAGAAGTTAAAAAATAAAATCCAAAAATTCACTTACGTAAAAGCTGGTGTGTTTTCTTTTATTAATAAATCTTAGTTTTTCACTGTGAAAGAGTACTTATCTCAAAATATTTAATTACTGTGACGCTATTATAGTAATAATTTATTGATTAACAACCTCGACCTATCGAACGAAATTCTACAATACAAAATGTAATTTGAACGAGTGAATGAGTATGTTTCACAAATAAAATGCTTTCGGGAAATCCCCTTTACCAAAGACTAAAAAATATGTTTGTCTAGGACTCCTCACTATTAATAATATTCTATGAAAGAATCCCCAAATCTATGCGGCCTATGTCTCACTCAGACTAATAAGGTATATTTCTCACTTAATCGTTGAGTGATCATTCGTTCGTCCGTTATTCATTAATACATAGTAGATATAAATTAAACAGTTAACTTAAGAAGAATTTATCTTTTAAAATGGAAACTCAAGGTAAGCTAAATTTGTTCACGATTTTGTTTTAAACGTATGCAAGATACAATATATGTTTTTTATTTACCAATTTTTTTTTCTATTTAGATCTATTTGAAGAATATGCGCAAAGGATGACATTTTCTGACGAAGAACCAGAAGGTGATTGTGCTAGAAATATTTCAAAAAAGCAACCCATAGTAATGAGCAATGAAAACGGAACGCAAACAGAAAATTACAAAAATAACCACGAACATTGTAACAAATTATTTGGCCAGTTAGTTGCTAGTTGAAATGAATCACATAAACGGCCAAGACCGCTATGAACTAATGACTGAAATAATTAATCTAATTCGAAAGAAACAAGTTGGTAAATAATTGTCATGAATGTTAAATAATTATAAAAAAAATATATTATTGAATGTGTCTTTTATTTGTGTAATTTTATTATATAAAAAAAATAAGATGCGACGAACACCGGAGATCAATCGGTTAATTACCGATTATTTCAATCGATTACTTTTACCGGTAAATCACCGGTTATTCTCCGGTACTCACTGCTCCGGTGCAAACCTCTGATTGGAGCCGCCGCGCCCCCCATTGGTGACTCTACGCCCCTGAGGGAGGCGCGCCCCACCGCCACCGGTTGGAAATCCCCGAGCTAGGGGCATAAATATTATCTGCGTCCATATACTTTCTTGCCTCTCCGGTCATTTGTTTAAAATCTTCCTGCTGGGAACTACGTTAGGTCAAGCAAGATTCGTTTTTAATTTTTTTTTCCAAAACAACGGCACGTACAATTTTTTTACTTGGCACACATTTACAGCAAATTAAGCTCTAATTATTCGTTGAACTCAATTCATTCTGATTCTGATTTTCTTGCTGGGGTAACGCACACAACGATCATACGTCTTGTACGATACAAATTCGCAATGACGTGTTTTCGTACGAATTTTATTCGTGCGAACACGGCACGAACAATCCCGACCTTCCAAGTACTAAGGGAGCGCGCAGACTGTTTGTCGTACTATCGAAGAAACGGATATCTGTACGCTGTAAGGACTATTCTTGCTTGCAGTGCTCGTCCGCTATAATATCGCTTACCTACGAAAACAAAGGGTCATGTGTACGGGATTTCGGTTTCAAAATGTTTAGATATTCGTTACCCCGATGGTACATATAGTTCCGACGTCCGAAAAGAATCCGAACTTGTTGGGATTTTATTTTAACAATATCGTGCGTTAAAAATTAAAAACCGGCAAGAGCGAGTCCAACTCGCGCACCGAGGGTTCCGGCGAGGCCGTGGCCGGAAATCGGCCTGCGATTCCCGACGCCCAGGGCGTCTCCTCCTGCGGCGGTTAGGGGCGCGAAAGTTGTCTCTCCCTCACGCGTTCCGCCTCCTTCGCGAACATTACCGCTTCACAGAAGGAGGTGACGGCCTCCCATTTCCTCTCGCTCCGTACCATGGCTTGAACCAGGGCCGGATGCGAGAGATCACCGCCGCCGATGCCTCCACGAGGACATGGCGATGCTCCACCCAAGCCGGGCAGACCTCCATCGTGTCCTCCGGGCGATCCACACAATGGTGACACCCGGGCGTTTTCTCCCGCCTTATCCTGGAAACTCCCGAAACAACCGTGTCCGGTGAGGACCTGCGTTAGGCGGAAGGTGAGGACGCCGTGGCGCTTCTCTAGCCACTCCTTTCCTCAAAGAGGGGTCTTATCGCCGCAATGTGGCGTGCCCAGCGCTGGGTTGCGACAATCGCACTCTCCATGACGCTATAAGATCCCGCTGGAGCTCTGTCCGCTGTGCCGTGATTTCTCGCGACAGCGGAGTGGACCTTTGCCTCCAGATCCCATGGCGGTAATCCGGCAAGGAGGCTCGCCGCCTCGCAGGAGATCGTGCGGTATCCTCGGGCCAGCCGGATGGCCATGACCCTCTGGGACGCGTTCAACCGGCGGGCTGACCGCGACGGACGCGGCAGGGGACTTTGTTTTATAATATGTTAGGATAAGGATGAATTAATTGTTAATATTATTATTTGGTTTATTAAACTTTTTTAACATATAATATACATTTTTAAATATTTATTTAAAAAGATAATTGTCAAAGCTACTGGTGGTTAGGCGGGCTGTATTGACAGGAACCTCCTCACAATGCGAGCCGTATCGAGGAGTACCTACTGCCTTATGAATTATATCTCGCGACCATAGGGTCCCGGTCTCTTAGGAGGCGTATGAGGGGTCGAAGCCAATTCGCAGAGGCTCCTTAGCCCACGTTCGCACGTACGCGTACTTAAAAATATCGCAGCGAGATTTTATCGCGCACTGGATTTTCATCTCTCGGTTATTAGCCGAGCGTTGAAAATCGAACAGAGTGCATCCCAGCGTGTCGAAAAGACACACTGTTTGATTTTCAACTTTTGGCTCTGATAAGAGGGTTGAAAGTCCAGTTTGCGAGAGATCTCTATTTTAATTTTATCATTTATACGCAATTCAATATTATTAGTGTGACTCGTAAATCAACACGAATGAGAGTGATACTTATGAGATTTTCGGAAGTATTTTTAATTTAACACTGAAATATTAAATATGCTTCCGATGTCTAATTAATCAAATAAAACAAAAAACAAAACAATACACAGGTACTAAGTATGATATGCCGTCAAATACTAATGATAAAATTTTGGTAACAGGTTCAAATTTTTTTTTGATAATCTGATTTTTTCTCAAAATAATGACGAAATTATTGAATCCACGCGTGTTCGGGAACGACTGAGAACACAGGGACTGCGTAGTGTGGGAGGTAGGGTATAGCAGACTAAATTCTGTGTTTTATGATGCATTTGGTAACACTTACACAAATGACAGGTACATATACAAACTCTTTAAAAAAAGCTATGAATTTTTATTTAATTGATACTCAAGATTGTCTCAACATTTCATTATCCTTCCTTTAGAATTATATACATAACATCACGCCTTGGTTCCCCGAAGGATTGGACAGAGGTGACCCTGTTGCAGGTTCACCCACATTTCGCCAGTTATGTTTTAAGTCCCATGTAATAGGGAACGAGCCTATTGCCATCAACCGGGCACAAATCCAAACTCCAGGCTGCTTCTGAGAAATTTCAGATTGAAAAACCCAATAAGACTTTGCCCGACCTGGGAATCGAACCCAGGACCTCATGCTCGGCAGTAGCGCTTGCGACCACTAGACCAACGAGGCAGTCAGAATTATATTAAACAGTGTAAACATAAAATTCCAGTTTCCTGCATTTGTTTTTGTTTTATAAAGCAATCTGCATAAAATAAACCCTTGGAACTAGTGACACTAATGAGAAATATATTAGTTTTATAGGCCTATCTCCTTAATTTACAGTGATAAGAAATTCGTTGTAATAGGCTCTTAGGCGTCTCAAAGAAGTAATCGATTTAAAGTAGGTAATTAAAGTTATGGTACCATCTACTTCACGGGAATTAAATCAAATAAAATGGTTTTGGCCCAAAATTTGAAAACGACCCAAAAACAACAAATCGTAAAATATTTCTTGCCTTTACTACGTTATTTTTGTTTTTGTAACACCAACATTGTACACTTAATTCGCAATAAACGTTTTTGACGTTGACTTTGACATATATCACAGCGACTGAACTATTTTTGCAGCAACTACATTGCTTCTTAACCACTACTTAAGTATTTCGCTTACTGACTGGACAAACAATGTAAAAGTCACAAAACTATACTTTAGTTATGTGGTTGCATCACGTAGTACTACACGGCCGCTGTATCTTGCGACGAGCTAGTGATGTGCTAGTGCGGATCCACTAACGTAAGATATCGACAACAATGTCGATTGTCGTATGCATTTATATTACTTTGAAAGTTTATTCTTCAATTTATTAACATTTATAGCTTGTTTAGAAGACCGATGTGAAATCTTGTTTTATACTCATTTAGATTTTCTCATAATGTTGAAATTAACTGATTTACTTATTTTTTTTTTTTTGTGTCGTTTTCTCTATTTATATCATCTTATGGTTTTTTATTTATATTCTTTTTAGGTTCTCCCAAAATTTTTAATACAATAATTAATGGGAGAATCGATAAGTTTCTGATTTAGTCAATCACTAGCGTATATGTAAAATAAATGGGTTTTGCACAACACAACGATGTTTTCGTGTGAGTGAGTTGTACGGCGCATTGTAAATGCACGCAGTGTTTGATGGCATAAGGTTTATAATTGATTGTGTAGTACGTTCTGAATTTCTGATTTATGAATTGCAAACTGTGACAAAAAAAGCGTGACTTCGTATCTATTAGGTTTACCGATTTGCATGTGTAGTTGTGGCGACGTGGTCTTTCGATGAAAAAATTGCTAGGTGATCATTACGGCTTAAATTTTAATATATGGGTTTATTTCCGTCCAACAGACCTTTTTATTATTTCATAATTTCATTCGTTTGTTTATAATGATATGTCATGGTGGAATAGTGTTGTATCGTTTCCGTAATAGTTTCTGATACTAGTTCCTTCACTGCGCTGAAATGATATTGCTAGGTCCGGCCCGTAGTTTACAGCAAACTGTACTCTTTGGTTCATAGCACCGAGAGACCGCTCCGCAGAGTTTTATCTAGTGTATACGATTTTTTTGTTGAAGTTTTTAAGATGAACAATACTGTAAAACATACATTTTATGTAACTTTTATGATTTCCGCGGCGCACGCTAATAAAGTTCCCAGTCCGCATGATTTTATCCGACATCTTCAACAATAATCGTCAAATTTCAGCCAATTTACACAAAACCTTCCGTATGAATCACTCCGTCCATTAGTGAAAATTGATTGAAAATCCGTTTAGTAGTTTTTGAGTTTTTCGCGTTCAGACAGACAGAAAAACAGACAGACGCGGCGGTGGACTTTGTTTTATAATATGTAAGGATGTGTATTATTCCGAATGTTCATTTATGATTAAATTGTTAAAATTTAAATTCACTAATGCCCGTTTTCACCGACAGCTAAGTGACACTTAAATGAATACCTAAATAAAACTGCAATGTTGGATTTTCAACTCTCAGCGCTGAGTCCGTTGAAAACCGTTGAAAATCCAACAGTGAACTTTTATTAGGGATTCATTTAAGTGTCACTTAGTGAAGGTGAAAACAGGCATAAGACTTGCATGCTCACTCGATACTAAATATTTGGCTTTGTTTAAACGTTCACTTGCCAAACATTTGGTTTGCGTTACAAATATTTGTGAAAACTTTATTTGCTAAGTAATAATTCTATAAATGAAATTATAATTATGCGGAAAATTGTTTGGGAAGTGATAAATTGTCAATACTCGTTTTTTTCTGTTACAACGGACTATTAGCTAATATTTTTTTAAATATGATTCAACCGTGATATCTAGTAAGATTCGTAATACTATTACGTACTAGTATCGATACTCGAAATAGTAACACTATGTTCCCTGAATGACACAACCCTAGCATTGGCAGCCATTTTATGAGACATTTTGAGTTGTAGGTATGCACCTTTTTTTTGTAGGTATTTCCAGTCCATACTTATTAAATGTCTATGGTTTCGATACATTTCAACTACCGCTCATATCTCCTTAGATCTATGGGCAAACGTCATCTAAAACTATTCCAAATTTCAAATTGATAGCATTATTCGTTCTTGAGATATGCAACTGTGACAGACAGACAGATTTAACTTGGTTTACCGCCATAAATGTTTGTGGGATGAGCGTGATTAAGTTCTTCTTTTTATAAATATATTTTACACACTAATTCCGTTCTACGACGATGTCGCCCATAGATAATAGGTACAATATGACGCCGCTGCAGTCTGATTTAGTAGTGCTCTGAGAGTCTTGAATAATCTGAATATTATCTGGAGAATCTGAATATTATCTTGAAGATACAGACTGTTCATCGCGCTCCAAAGAGGTCTTCACGAATACGATATCACCAGAACACTATTTGACCGAGAAAAACATATTCATACTTACGGACATACTCAATACGTACGATCACGATCATACATTTTAACGTACGATACAAATTCGTATCTAAAGTGCGCGTGGCCTTAGTCTACTGTATAAAGCAAATTGAATGAAATAATAACCATATATTTTTAAAACGTCAATTTATTGATCTCAAAATCAATCGTTCTTCAACTTAAAATCAATACACATACACAGGAATGATAAAATTCTTACAACTGACGAACAGGTGGAGTGGATTTAATTACACTCGATTTGAGTGACTGTTGTACACAATAGAATAACGGATATTATATTAAGCAAAACTTAATTTGTTCAATGTAGGTATGCACAGAACTAGTGTAGGTTGTTTAGGTAGATTTTTTAGAATCTTTGGATGGAGAACGAGATCTTGACCGCGACATAGACCTTGCCTTAGAGCGCGAGCGAGAGCGGCTGCGGCTGCGGGAACGAGAGCCGGAGCGCGGGGAACGGGAGCGCGTGCGACGACGGGACCTCGACCGGCTGCAAAGTTACAGAATATGGTATTAGAAAAGTTTCCATTGTGGTTACAACTTTGCGCCTAACCTAATTTAGTAAGTACAAAACAAGTATAACAACTTTGTTTACAGAACTGAAAACATGCTGATAATAGGAATTCATATTTACTAAATTAGGTTACACACAAATCTTGCAACACTAGTGCTAATAAACCAGATGTCGTCTTTTTAACAACTGTTTATCAACAATAGTATTTAATATTTACTGTTTAGTTTTACCCATTATTTGAGAAGTACAATTTAAAGAAACCTTCTCATTTAACGGGCTAACCTAAACAGTGGTAGGTTGGTATAGTTCTGTCCTCAATGATGATTTATATCTTCTGGTCCTCGAGAATCTTCCAGATCAGCGCTTAATCTATAGTGTCTATCTAAACATACTACCTTCCTACTAAAAAAAATGACTGGCATAACAGCACAGGCTTTCTTTGAACACAAAAATGGGATAGTAATGTGTAACTCACTGAGTGCACGCAGTGATTACATTAGACGTGCGTTGCGACGCGCAGAACGAACTTTACTCTCAATGACGGTCTCGACAAGTGAAGTGTGCACGTAGGCTGTAGCTACGTAGTTCGCAGAGCGAGCGAAGTTACCGATGCAACCAACTCAATTGGAGTACACGCCGCGAAGTGAAAGCTACGTAGCGCAGACAATAAGAAGTGCAGACACTGACGAGTTCGTTCTCGGCGCACAGGCCAATGATAACCTATAACATAGTTATCATTGGTATAAGTGAGTCCAATACAGTGGGATGGAATCTTTGAATAAGAACAACAGTTCGCAATGACAAGTCCAGTTAACATCTTGTGTTTCTGACACTAGGTTTGGAATAGTTCCTTTTACCTTTAAAGATTCCATACCAAAGATAGGTTCCGACACACAAGATTTGTAAACAGATTGCAAAGTCACCTGCGGCGGCGGCGGCGTGTACAGTCACGAGCATAATGTCCTCTGTCTCCACAGTCATAGCAGCGGTCATCATACGGCCGAGGCGGCAGGCGAGAGCGAGGTGGTGGTCCCCGGCCTCCATAACCGCGACCGCCGTTGGACATTTCTACACGAGCGCGTCGACCACATATTGTTCGTCCATCTAAACCACGTATCTATAAATAGACAAAAATTTTATTTTAAAAAAGTAATTATTAAACCAAATATTATTCAGTTAAAAAGAAAGATCTTACGGCATCTTCAGCATCACGAGGATCTTCAAATTCTACAAAAGCGAAGCCGGGGGGATTTCTAGCTACCCAAACATTTCTCAAGGGTCCGTAATATGAAAATGCATCTTCAAGTTCAGGTTTGCTTGCATTGTTACCTAGATCTCCCACATACACTTTACAGTCACCATAACGTGACATTTTTCCTGAAAAAAAAAAAAACCACGTAATTATCAGCACTACGATTAATTTTTCGAAGTCAAACAAGTGTGGCGGTGGATGGATGGATGCTCTACACGGAAGGCGTAGTTTTACCCGGATTAGTGCAAGTATAACAAGAAATCACAAGTTTATTGCAAATAAACATTAAAAAACGTCAATGCATTTTATTTTGTTAATTGAATATCAGAATTATAATATTTACCCGATAGTAAAGCAACACAATCGAGCTACACTAAATTATTACGAACAAAATGGCGTGGAGACGCCACCGGAAGGATTGAGTTGTTTTTTTTTTGTAATTTGTAACTTTGGAGCCTTTGGTTTTTGGAGCAAACCGAGCACAGACTCTGACAAATTAATACAGTATGCCTAGTCTACTCTGATACTATGGCCCCGGCCGTACCAGTGTATAACGCCACGAACACAAGCCTAGAATCAATGAATGAGATACGCTGCCTTAAGTGCCATATTCACCATCCACCTTGCTGTACGTCTCGCCAAGACGTACTGCTATTCAGTTTTGTCTCTGAATGTTGCCTAAGTTTTCAAAAATTATAGTAGCAGGAACTAGCACGTGGAATATTCAACGTGGACTGAACTTCAGATATAAATAAGGTAAACTGAAGCCGATTAGAAGTCTGAAAACTAGTTGTTAGTACCTACTAACAACAATAAAGCTCATTTTCTAGTTATTAAAAGTCAAGTAGCTAATTTTATAATAACTTATTTTCGATCATTCATTAATCATAAATTAACGAAGTTATTATATACATTTACTGCATTGTAAATAGTTAATTACACAGTAATTTTATTATGTATTCGATGGTATCAAGCTACGAATTTAAATCAAGAACCATAAAACTTTACTCAGAATCGAATCATTTGATCGTAATTATGAACTAAGCGATAACTCGGGAGCATGAAACTGATGATACAAATATCCACCTCCAAAGGGTCGGCTAGAACATATTTTCGAATCTTTAGACCATAGTTTTTTCATAGAATTATTTTCATTATTATTTCAACCGAATACAATATTAAACGGCATTTTTGGGTCAGCTATGCCGTCTTGAGTTTTTGCAAACAAGATTTTCCGTGAGTTAAAAGACACTAGCAACACCCGTGGCAAAAGATTTATTTACTATTACCAACCAACTCCA
Source organism: Omphaloscelis lunosa (assembly GCA_916610215.1). NCBI lineage: Eukaryota > Metazoa > Arthropoda > Insecta > Lepidoptera > Noctuidae > Omphaloscelis > Omphaloscelis lunosa. The sequence continues at coordinate 10,056,101 of OU744247.1, forward strand.
TTAGCTACTCGCTATGGAGAATGGCAAAACAGTATATAGACTTCAAGAAGCTTAGCCCCCTATCAAAAATGATTTGAACGAATGGGCTAGAACAAATAAGCAAAAAGCAGATTTGTTTGTCAAGCATCTGTCTACAGTGTACCAATAGGTATAAAAATTGCCACTTGCTTACTTCAGATGGCGCTGATCTCCAACGTCTAATAAATTGACAGCTAGCCATACATTTTACGTAAACAAGCGACTTCTTTTACGCATAATAAATTATTGAGCCTATAGTACTTCTATATAGTTTTTTGATCCAAAACCTATAGGGTACTTCCGGTTGACCTAGAATTGTCAACTTTTGCTAAAAAGTAAAGTAAAAAGTTTTCGCGAAAATCTAAATTTGCCCATATCTTTTTATCGTGTTGTCTCAGGACCTTGATTTTTATACACCTAATAGGGACTATCAACTTCAGTATCTAGTATACATTTCAACTTGCTAGGTCTACCCTTTCCTGAGAAAATTGGTGGTGACACACGGACGCACTGTCAGACGGACAAGAGAGTAATCTTATAAGGGTTCCTTTTTTACTTTTTGAGGAATGGAACCCTAAAAAGAACTCAAAGTCAACAAACACAAATAATCTACAAATGCCTGCCTCGTTGGTCTAGTGGTCGCAAGCGCTACTGCTGAGTATGAGGTCCTGGGTTCGATTCCCGGGTCGGGCAAAGTGTTATTGGGTTTTCCATCTGGAATTTCTCAGTAACAGCCCGGAGTCTGGATTTGTGCCCGGTTGATGGCAATAGGCTCGCCCCCTATTACATGGGACTTAAACATAACTGGCGAAATGTGGATGTACTATAGGTACAACTCTGCCTAACCCTCCGGGGATTACAGGCGTGATGTTATGTTATGTTATGTTATGTAATAAAATGTTCATAATTTATTGACTTTTCCGCTAAAGCTGCTTTTTTACCAGTGGTAGACGCTTCCCCTGTCCTTAGCTCGTCTTTTAATAGTGCTACACTTCAAGTCCCATATATAATCAAGTTTTCGTATAATTTGTGATGTAAACATAAACACAAAAATGGCGGTTTAAAAACGTACAACTGTGCTGCCACCTGTTATGTGCTTTCAGTTTTTAATCTCATTGGTATAAATCTAACAGCAACTCTGAATCATTCGTAAAATCTGTACTAAATACTGATCTTTCTCCTGAAACACCTCGAAACAACAACAAAAAAAGTGCAAAAGATAACTAGAAATTTTGACAGCAAAAAAGCACCAGGATTTGATCTCATCACAAAGGAGATTCTGCGAGAACTGCCAAGAAAAACTATTGTACTTATGACAGTATTGTATAATGCTATGCTAAGAGTCCAATATTTTCCAAGCCTCTGGAAAGTCTCCCACATTATACTTATCTACAAATAATTATGGAAAACCTCTATGACAAATCATCCTACAGACCTATAAGCTTGTGACCCGTAATGTCCAAGGCATTTGAAAAGATTCTACTGAGCAGGCTCACACCAATCTTACAAGAACGCGAGGTAATCCCTGATCACCAGTTCGGATTTAGGAGACATCATGCAAAAATAGAACAGACTCACAGAGTCTGCTCTACTATAAGGAAGACTCTGGAGAACAAAGAATATTGCTCGTCGGCATTCTTGGATTCTCTACACGGCTGCCAACCGCATCCCCGACATAGGTAACCTTGTTCACCATCAAGGTCACCCTCTGTTGGGACGCGGTTGTTAGCAGCCGTGTAGCAAGCCCTTAAATGGCATGGCAAAGGGATCAGTAAATTCGCCCTGTAAAAGATCGTGAGGTGTTTCGGAATAGTGAGGTGTTTCATACTATTATATTGTAAACCTCTTATGCAGGATTACTCAATGTATATGTTTTTTTTAATACATTAAAAATATTTTGACGTGATATGTACTGTGCAATCATATTTGTTCCGTGAAGCGATTGGTAGCACTGAATTTTGCAGTCATGTGATTGGTAATTCTGTCAGTCACCATTTTGAACTCTATTAGTACATAACATAACATCACGCCTTGTTTCCCCGAAGGGTGGGCAGAGGTGTCCCTGTAGCAGGCACACTCACATTTCGCCAGTTATGTTTAAGTCCCATGTAATAGGGGGCGAGCCTATTGCCATCAACCGGGCACAAATCCAGACTCCGAGCTGCTACTGAGAAATTTCAGATAGAAAAACCCAATAACAATTGTCAGACCCGGGAATCGAACCCAGGACCTCATACTTAGCAGTAGCGCTCTATTAGTATTTAAACCATATTTAAACATTGAAACCAAACTTGACAAGCAATGGTGCCAACATGACAGCAAGGGACAAGTTATAGTGAACGGTAAGTACATACCAGAAAATGTAACACAATTTTTATATAATTGGTAATCCAGATGCTTGTTAACCTCGATAAATAATTTCAAATTCAAATAGTGTTATTAAAGCTAGATCTAATAGGCATTTGGCTTGGCTTGTGGTTTAGGCTGGGATTACACATCCCATTTTTATCAGATATTTGGATCCGATAGTCTCATCCGATTGTCAGAACAATGCAAACTATCCGACTATAGGATTGAACGTGTATTGAATGTTCAAACAAAATAATGGCTCCAACGCCTTCCGATAGCCAGATCAGATTATCGGATCCGACTATCTGATGAAAAAAATCGGATGTGTATTCCCAGCCTTAGGCTTGCAGCTTGCAAGGGTTTTGATGCCGATCCAATCGAGTTTGATCGAGGATCCAGGTTTTGTGCACAAATCAAAAGAAGCTTGCGGGAGGCGCTTGCGATGCATGCACCCCTTTGTGCGTTTGTGGAGGTTTGTAGTTTGCGGTAAGTGTTAAGCGTGTGGAGCTGACTTCAAGGTTTGTGGTAGCAAGAAAAAAACGTTTTCAACACCTCATTCAAAATAGTTTACTTCTTTGCAGTGGTCTCGAATCATAGACATAATATGTTTTTACCATTGAGATAGTAAAAACACGGAGGCGCCGCGATATTCTATACATAAGTTTGCTTATACAAATATGGGTTAAAAACGAACTAGAATGTGAAATATCGTGTTATTTCACTCTTTCTAATGTGGTAATCGTATTTGATAAAAGAGACAACAATATTTCAGTTGTTCCTCATAATGGCAACATTTTGTTGAGACGTAGTAACAGTTGTAGGTAAGTGCCATATCCGCCATAATATGCGACAAGTTCATGGTAGTTCTGCTGTCAAGTGGTTGTTTACTTTTTGTTTTATTGAGATTTGTGAGAAAATTACGTGGAGTTTTCCTTTAAAACTACATATATACGTTGGAAAACACCAATTCAACATGCCTGTGTGTTGTATTGTGAAGTGTGGTGCAAGAAAGAAGGAAAATCAACCTCAATTATCTTTGCACAGGTTAGTAGCCGGTTTTCATGCAATAGTACATAAAGTGATAAACTTTCGATGAAAAAATTGCTAGGTGATCATTAAATACGGCTTAAATTTTAATATATGGCTTAATTTCCGTCCAACAGACCTTTTTATTATTTCATAATTTCATTCGTTTGTTTACAATGATATGTCATGGTGGAATAGTGTTGTACCGTTTCCGTAATAGTTTCTGATACTAGTTCCTTCGCTGCGCTGAAATGATATTGCTAGGTCCGGCCCGTGGTTTACAGCAAACTGTACTCTTTGGTTCATAGCACCGAGAGACCGTTCCGCAGAGTTTTATGTAGTGTATACGATTTTTTTGTTGAAGTTTTTAAGATGAACAATACTGTAGTACATACATTTTATGTAACTTTTATGATTTCCGCGGCTCACGCTAATAAAGATCCCAGTCCGCATGATTTTATCCGACATCTTCAACAATAATCGTCAAATTTCAGCCAATTTACACAAAACTTTAATGAATTATACACTAAAACCTTCCGCATGAATCACTCCGTCCATTAGTGAAAATTGATTGAAAATCCGTTTAGTAGTTTTTGAATTTTTCGCGTTCAGACAGACAGAAAAACAGACAGACGCGGCGGTGTACTTTGTTTTATAATATGTAAGGATGTGTATTATTCCGAATGTTCATTTATGATAAAATTGTTAAAAATTTAATTCACTAATGCCCGTTTTCACCGACAGCTAAGTGACACTTAAATGAATACCTAAATAAAACTGCTCTGTTTTTCAACTCTCAGCGCTGAGTCTACCGTTCTGTGCTACCGTTGAAAATCCAACAGTGAACTTTTATTAGGGATTCATTTAAGTGTCACTTAGTGAAGGTGAAAACAGGCATAAGACTTGCATGCTCACTCGATACTAAATATTTGGCTTTGTTTAAACGTTCACTTGCCAAACATTAGGTTTGCGTTACAAATATTTGTGAAAACTTTATTTGCTAAGTAATAATTCTATAAATGAAATTATAATTATGCGGAAAATTGTTTGAGAAGTGATAAATTGTCAATACTCGTTTTTTTCTGTTACAACGGACTATTAGCTAATATTTTTTTAAATATGATTCAACCGTGATATCTAGTAAGATTCGTTATACTATTACGTACTAGTATCGATACTCGAAATAGTAACACCATGTTCCCTGAATGACACAACCCTAGCATTGGCAGCCATTTTATGCGACATTTTGAGTTGTAGGTATGCACCTTTTTTTTGTAGGTATTTCCAGTCCATACTTATTAAATGTCTATGGTTTTTACTATCTCAATGTCTCGAATGTCATAGTGCGAAATCAGTAGAGCTGCCCTCTAAAATCGTTATATTTTTACCCAAAATTGGTATATGATAAACAAAATACAATATTCAATTAAAATAGTTTATTTATCAAAAAATAAACTAACAGTCTAATTTACTTTAAGTACATCAAACACACTTAAATTTAATAATTTTTTACAATCTTTAGGATCATATCAATATTCTTATATACCAGTGATTTAATGTGTAGGCAGCCTATTTCGGTGTTTTGTTTCATGCGAATACGATGAATCGGGTAGTGATAAAATATTAAAGATGAAAGTAGACAACAAAGGAAACATTTGAGTGTCATCGCCACGCTTTATTAAACTTACTTCATCCCAAAATAGTTCTACATCATCAGGAAATGTTTTGACTTTGTTAGTCTCTAAAATCGTGGAAAAGTCGTTGCATTTCGGTATTTCGGTAGGACAGAGCCTATATCGGTAGAAATACCGAAAAATTGGTAGGTTCGGGACCACTGCTTCTTTGTCTTTGAATTGTCACGAAATGTGTGGCAACATTGAAAAAAAAAAGTAAAAGCAATGTAGCGGACGGACGTCGTTGCGACTTTTCTTTCCGTCATGCAATAATTTTGTCATTCATGAATTCGTCGATAAAAAATATTTTAGATGGTGTCACATACGTGAACATTAGTTGAAATATAGTTTTAATAATGTGTTAGTATTTCGTTTCGCATAGTTCATCATCGTAGTTCTATAGGATAGGTGTGTGACAAGTAAAGTTCGGTAATGGTAATGGTGGCCATGTCATGAAAATCCCCACAGCCATGGATGATAGCTCCGTATCTCATCACAACGGAGGGCAAGTTGGATCTCAAATCGGAGTCAGTGTAAATAACAAACAAAATGACGAACCTAGCCAAAGTATCCAGTATTCAATACCGGGCATTTTGCACTTTATCCAACACGAATGGGCGAGATTCGAGCTCGAGAGATCACAATGGGAGGTGGACAGAGCTGAGTTTGAGGTGATTTTTTTATTATTTTATCAATGTTTATCTTAAATAGTATAACGTTCATTGACACCAAACAATTTACAGACTGAAATTTAAAATCGAATTTGTCGTGTCGTTGGCTCCACGCATTTTTACTACACCATCATTTTGGGTCTTTAAAACAATTAGACCTTAGTCTGATATTGTATTCAGACCAAAATATTGGAATATTATACTTTATAGAATTTTTATTTTCTTTTCAGACTTATTTTTTTTAATACTAGTTGTGCCATAATGTAATCAATGACTAATTAAATCTTGTATTCTATTTTATCAGTATCAGAAATCTGATCAGGCTAAAAGTATTGGTGCTTGAAAACTTATGCTTCTTTACAAATGGTGATTTCATTTTTATTAAACCCACTGCTGTGTTATAGTAATGTTGATAAATATAGAATTGTCTACTATAATTTTTAATGTAATGTAAAAATATGTTTATAGTAGCAATTTTTTTAAATAATTTACTGTTTGTTGGTGATATTGTTTCCATTCAGATCTGTTTATCTATCTTTTTAATTGTGTTTTATTGACATTATGTGCTATTTAATTATCATTGCTGACTTGCAGATTTTTTTACTATTAATTGATAGGATGAATACATTGATTCAACTCAAATGACAGTATTCATTGATCATTATTGCATTATTAAACATTATGATGTTAAAATATCTAAAGCTACTATTGAATTTGTTGTAAATGAGAGATTGAGTTCAAAATACAACTGATTTCTTATAGGATTCTTACCTGTTATCTTTGGCAAATTATCCTTCATTTTGCTGAATTATTTCCTAATATCAATAACTAAATGTAAGTTTGATTGAGCAAGTTAATTAAAAAAAAAAAAAAAAAACATGGTAACATGTCAAGTCTCGAGTAATGAAATACAATTAATACTCTATTGTATAATTATCCTTGGGGAACATGTAATAGATTAATAACAATGTAATTTTATGTAAACAGCTTAAGCATTCATTGGATATATTTCCAATAATCTTAAGGTAATAGGTAACAATGACAATCTCACCATCATCAGATTGCAAACAGAGAAATTTCTCATTTTTGAAGTTGGTTAACAAAACATCTTACTACAGAGAATGTTGTCTAAATTATATAGGTTTTATAACACATTTTTCTAGAGCTTAAAGTTTTCTCCCTGCTTTGATCCCATGTTTCTTGTAGGCTAAAAAGTATTCTCTTCCATCATTCCCCCCTTGTCTGCTGTTACCATTCCCTTTTCTCTCACCCAACTCTCATACAATCCATGCATATTTTTGCTACTTTCCCTCTGTTATTAAATTAATCACAAGCATATTCATAGATAATAGGTATGATAAGATAGTGGCTTATTAGATGTTCGTGAATATGTGTGATTCCTCATAAATGGGAAGAGCCAAGTCTGTGAGTCTGATGTGTCTGTGTGCTTATGTGCTAAGTAAGTCTGTAGGTTGCTGTCTTTCTAGGTTTCAACACATTCAACTATGACTGGTCTACTGAAAAATGGTTTTATGCTGGACTGCCACCTCATTTTGTCTACCCACTTGCTCTCATATTGTAGATGTTGCAAAGATTATTTTCCCTAATCTTTAAAATAATTCGTCAAACAACTACTTTACTGAACTGAAATCATATTATTGTTAAAAAATCATATAATTGTGCATCCAGAGTGGGGGCTAAGGGGTTCAAGCCCCCCCCAAAAGCATTTGAGTTTTTGGTGACAAATCTTAAAGTGAACTTGATATTATTCTAATTAAACTTTTTAGCATGCAATACACTAACTAAGGTATCATCATCAATTATCCTTAACTTAATAAGTATTATGTTTTCCAGAGTATGTTTCCCATTGACGAATTTGCTAAAGTAATGCTTGTTATGCATTAAGCAAGATAAAATGTTGTAAGCTTTTTAGTGTTTACTTTGCTAAAACCTACCCTCAGCGAGGTCTAGCGAGAATTAGTGTGTTATAATGAAAATGAGAAATGTTTATGTTTGTTACTGAAATATAGTTACTGAAATAGTGTTGATGTATACAATTTATGTGCAAACAATTGAATAACATTCTGTGTCATTTCATTACTCTTCTGTGCATTATGCTTTATTTTATTGGTTTAATACTGATGTAAGTATTTTAATTCCTGTTCTCCTATATAAGGTGAAGAGGAGTTAGTGGCCCGAGAGTTGGCACAACTCACCGATGCTTCTATTTCTAGAATTGTCATATGAATATTAAAAAGAGAAAGATTTGATTTTTTGTATGTTTGTTTGTTACGCTTTCACGCTAAAACGGCTGAACGGATTTGGATGCAATTTGGCACATGGGTAGACCATGACTTAGGTTAGGACATAGAATACTTTTTAGCCTGATATTCCCACATGATCAAGACTTAAGCGTGGGGAAACCGCGAGGCGCAGCTAGTGGCTTTATAATTCCTTAACTCATATTACTCACCCAGGATTATCACAATGTGTGTAACATTGTAAATGAGTAAAACAATGCTGGTATCATCTTATAGTAGATGAACTATGTATTTCCTAAAATTTATGCTATTTGCTTTTATAAAAATAAAAAAAGATTTTTCATTTATGTTAATAAGTTAATAACTTAGTTGATGATAAATGTAACGTTTTTAAATTGCTTTTCTTAATTAACGCATTATGGTCACAGGCGCGGATTGCCTTCCTCCAGGGTGAGAGGAAGGGCCAAGAAAATCTAAAAAACGACCTGGTGAGGCGGATTAAGATGCTGGAATATGCACTTAAGCAAGAGAGGGCGAAGTTCCACAAGCTCAAGTATGGGGTGGAGTTACAGCAGGGCGATGTGCGACCGCCGCCGGAGGAACCCCCTGCGGAGCCCGAGCCGGCTGAGCGAGCGCAATGGAAGCAAGGCCGTCAGCTCATTAAACAGTACCTGCAGGTATGTGTCCTGTTATTCTACATATTGACGGCAGTTCTCAAATTTTACTCTACTGTAACAAAAGTTGAGAGCTGGCGCCAATACTCGAAGCCCCTCTACCCAACCCATTGCAAGCCATTATGTAATGAATTAGTCTTTCCAATAAAATTATATTATGGTTGTCTCTAAAATCATAGAGCTGGTAACTGCAGTTCCAGACCCAAGAATGGTAATACCAGACATACCAATGCCTAAAGTGAAGAATACTGTTAGGTGTCTATTTCCTGTGCAATGTGTACACAAGTAGTTTTTAGGGTTCCGTAGTAAACAAGGAACCCTTATAGTTTCGCCATGTTTGTCTGTCTGTCTGTTCGCGACCTAGCTCCGAGACTGTAATTTGACATGGGTATACATGTTCATCACACCGACAAACAAAGTGGTAAAATAAAATTACGAAAAAATAATGTAAAAAAAAAAAGTGTTAGTGTACCTCCCCTACACGTAAAGTGGTGATGTTTTCTTTTTTTTCCTATCCCATGGTGTGGGGTATCGTTGAAAAGGTCTTTTAAAAACATTGTGAGTGTTTGGAAACCATTATTGGACTCAGGGATGCGTTTGCGAAATATTAAGCTTTAAAGTGCAAATTTTTGTAAGAGTCAAGTGTGGTCCCCCTCCCCCCTGTAAGGTGAATGGTTGGTTTTGGATTTGTGAAAAAATCACGGCAGTAGTTTATATAACGAAATTAAAAGGAAAACTATCACAGCTAAGTAGGCTCTACAAGTTAACGAGTAATAATCGACCACCTTATATTTGCAGTAACTACAAAGTTAAGTTTGTTTTGGGGATAAATTCATCCCAACTACGGAACCCTTCATTGTGCGTGGTCCGACTCGCACTCGGCCGGTTTCTAATTTAATAAACACTGGTAATAAGCTTATTAGCAGCTTTTCTGGGGATAAACAACTCTAAGTTCCATCTGGATTCTTTTATAATATTCTAAAGGGTTTAGGGTCACTCATGTTTATAGAACCACAATGTTTATATAGAATTTAAAATTGCTGTTTATGTACCTACAACAAAAAATTCTTATATATTTTACTCTTCTTAAGTGTTATCTCTATCTACTGTCGCAAATTGCTAATAATACGAACTATAAAAAATACGTTGAAATGTTTATAAGTACATAAATTATAATTTTTAGATTGGGTGGTTTAGCAGAGCAGATAATTGCGATGATAATACGATTTATTTAAAGGATGTTGCTGTTATTTGAATCAAATAAGTTTAATATTTATATGTATCTACCTTATAGCTTAGCTTGTAAATTACGGGATTGGGAATGTTCAGGATAAGTTAATAGACTAGGCTTTCCATTTGTGTTTAATAGTGATTGGTTAACAGATTGCCGATTACACTATTTTGTTTTTGACATGTTGTTATTAGTGAACAGGAAAACAGATTTTTCTACGAGCCTCATAAGTTATTTAAGGAAGATGTATGTTGCAACCGCCGCAATTCTTATTACTCTGCCTCAATTTTTGTATATACATATTGTTTTTTTTTTTAAACTTTGCCCCTCACTAAGAATTTCTCCTGTAATGTGGGTTCGTTTACAAACATTTAAAGTCGCATACACAAACAGGCAGATCCGGAACAACTACTTGTAGTTCATACAAATATTTGTTCCGTGCGGGAATCGAACCCGCGACACGCAGCGCCGCAGTCAATCGCTTAACTACTGCGCCAACCGTGCCGTCTATGTTTTAACTCTTTACAAAGCAAAGCATAGGGGGAGCGCCTCGTCGTTCTCCCAACTTAGTGACAGTCTTATGAAAAATTCAGATATTTTATTCTTTGTCACAAATGACGTGATTATTATGCATATTAATTGTAACCATTCCTTCTGCCAAACAGGAAATAGGTTACACAGACACTATACTGGACGTTCGCTCAAATAGAGTGCGGGCTTTACTCGGCTTGAACAATGAGGAAGTAGAAAACCCAAACTACAGAAATTATGACAAGCAGCAACACGACAGATGTGATTACGCTATGAACCATATGGTTCGCAAATACGATTATGGTAAGTGTAAAAAAAATCTTTGTACCACTAACAGTAATTGTTAAAACATAAATGTGTTGTAGGTCGATATCGATTCAATAAATTTTTCAGAAGTTTGTTTTGACAAAACTCAATACATGCATGCATCACCAAGATAAAAATCTCTTTTCATAATGTAAATGTGCATAGAATTGGCCTAGACAGCCTTAGTAAAAAATTATGATGTTTCAGTTAGAAGGCAGGTATCAAACCCCTATGTTAAGTAAAAAACATTGTTTTAATCGTTTTTTTATGGATATATCATTATCTTTCTTCCCAATTTATTTGGTATCGACGCTTTATATTAATACGCTTCTTCCAAACGATATTTTGTTCAATTTCCTATAAATATGTCATTCAGATACAGGAAAAGAACCGCGTAAAAGTGGCGTTTCCGCGGGCGGCGGGTACAATGAGGAGGGGCTGTCGGTTCAGGAGACGGCTGCAGTGTTCGCCAATTTCGAGTTTCTCACCAATCAGGAGATGGATATGGACGAGATCGATGACTTGGATGCCAAGCAGACACACCACCCTCCTGGTAAACAAGGTAAAATTCATCGAAAACCAAGCTTTGTAGTAGAGTTTATTGTTATTATTTTTGTAGAAACATGAAAGTCATTTCTTTAAGACTTCGGTACGCACGTTATTACCAACAATGAATAAAAAATGTGTTGTTGTTATTTTTGATAAGACAAAGTTCATGAAATTATGCGACAAATCTACGCAAATCAAGCTTTTCTGATTCGAAGTATGTTTGAGTTATCTTTCAGTCTTCAATTCTAATTGAATATCAGTTTTAAATTATACTTACAGTGCTTTGTCTTGAAGTACAGTTTCCTGTTTAATTACAGCGGAAATACTGTTTAGTATTTACAATTATTAATTCATACATTATTAATTCACATTGATTTGCGGAATATTTAGCAAAAAGGAAATGAAGTTAATGCATGAAAATGCGGCACAGTTGGCGTAGTGGTTAAGCGATTGACTGCTGCGCTGTGTGTCGCGGGTTCGATTCCCGCACGGAAGAAATATTTGTATGACCTAAAAGTAGTTGTTCCAGGTCTGGCTGTTTGTGTATGCGAGTTTAAATGTTTGTAAACGCACCCACAATACAGGTGAATTCCTAGTGTGGGGCAAGGATTTTTATTTAAAAAACTAAAAAAAAATACGTTGCTTCACAAATTCGGTTCCTAACTTCACACACCAATAGCTATCATTATTAAGTTTTCTTCTAGTTCCCCTATAAGTTCTTTCTAATTAGTGGAAATCTTGAAATAATGCCTGATTACATAGGTGATTTTTTACTTTGTCACATAAGGCGAGGAAGTCGACCATGAGGCTGAGGAGGTCCTGAACGAGCTCAACTTGCTGACTGAGAGAGAGGCTGATGGCGGAGGTCAGGGCGACGAGTACCCAGTTGGTAAGTTGTATATGATGTTTCTCGTATGAGAGAGGAGTCAGGAGAGACAGAAAATGTTTAAAAATCAGGGTTGCTAAACGCAGTTACCAATTTTTTATAGCCAATCTGTAAATTTTTTATAGTTGGCCCCTAGTGCAATGATCGTTATTGCCTCCTTATTTACCATAGCAGAACTTGAATAATTCGGAGCGGAAAAGTGAACTCCGTTCATTGAACTTAAATTTTCCTCCATGTTGTGGTTTTTATTATCCTACATATTTATAAAACAAAGTCCCCCGCCTTGTCTGTCTGTCTGAATGGGATAAATTAAAAAACTACTGAACTGATTTTCAAACGGTTTCCACCAATGGATGGAGTGATTCATGAGGAAGGTTTTGGTGTATTATAATTAATTTAGGTTTTGTGTAAATTGGCTGAAATATGACGATTATTGTTAAAGATATCGGAATAATCATGCCGACTGGGAGCTTTACTGGTGTGCGCTGCGTAGACCGTTAGAGATACATAAAATGTATGTTCTACAGGTTTGTATATCTTAAAAAGTTCAACAGAGAACTCTGCGATGGCATTTATGTCTATCTTCTAAGGATGACCCACAATATACATTTTTATCTTTCAGAATTTGATAAAATTTTCATTGTTACTTCTGAAGCAATTTTGACCGGTATTATATTTATCCTTCTCCAATAAAATATGTTATTTAAATTGGGCATTTAATTTAGATTTAAAAATGCCATCATGTCATTTAAATTAACAGTTTAAAAGATATCACATATTCAAAATTACGCGTAACAAAATAATTAAGGTTGAGGGCAACGCGGGCGCAGCGGTAGGAGTCAATTACCTTTTCTTTGGCTGTTAGGTATGTAATTGTACGTAGTACGTTCTCGTGGAATATTTTCCGACACACACGTGGGCGAAGCCGCGGGCAAAAGCTATATTACAATAACATTATGATTTCTCTTTCATGTTAATATAAAATTCTGAAATCGCCAACTCGTCCTGAGCAAGCGTGGTGATCAATGTTCGTGTCTTCTCAGTATGAGAAGAGGCGTTTGCCCTGCAGTGGGCTTTAATAAGCTGGTGTTATATATATATATATATATATATTATAATTTCGCAGGCAGTGGATCGAGCGGCGGTAGCGCAGTGGTATCGGGCGCTGGCGCGGGCGCGGGCGAAGCCGACGAGGAGCCGCTGGCACTCGGCGAGCTCGCTCAGCTCACCGTCAGCAACGAGCCCGAGGCCTACGACGTGGCCAGCGCCAACAAGGAGTCTTTCCGCAAGACTTGGAACGCAAAGTACACGTTGCGCTCGCACTTCGATGGAGTAAGTACCTTTTTACTTTATTTTCTTGCAATTTTTAACCGAATTCAACAACAAGAGGAGGAAAAGAAAAGATATAAAAATATATAAAAGGGACTTGCTCATGTATGTACACTGATGTATCCTTGATTACAGGTCCGATTTACGTGTTTCCTTTTTCATTTGGTAGACGAAGCTCGTGGGTTGGCCCCTTTTTAGTAACTTTGCTTCGATAGTTTTTGAGTTAGATTCAATAATACTTCGTATTTAATCCACTTTGTGTACGTTGATGATGTTAAAGTTCCTGTCACTCTTGTTTACATACCAAGTAGTAGTATACTAATTTGGGTGGGTTACATACCACAAGTTGGTGGCAAAAAATGAAAATACAAAACCAAAGACCAACTTCTGAAATTAAAGTAATTTTTCACTTTGTATTACTTTTTGGAAGTTGGTTCTTTTTGGTTTCGTAAAATTTTGTTTTTCTTGAGGCCACAGTTTGCCTGTCGAATTTAAAACACTGTTGTTACGCAAAATGCTAAATTAACTTTGTAATTTTTCCAGGTGCGAGCGCTCGCTTTCCATCCCACCGAGGCGGCGCTGGTGACGGCGTCGGAGGACCACACGCTGAAGCTGTGGAACCTGCAGCGCACCGTGCCGGCCAAGAAGTCGGCCGGCCTCGACGTGGAGCCGCTGTACACGTTCCGCGCGCACACGGCGCCCGTGCTGTGCCTGGCCATGGGCGCGCCGCGCTCCGAGGAGTGCTTCTCCGGCGGCCTGGACGGCACCATCCGCGTGTGGAACTTGCCGCCGCCCACTGCCGACCCGTACGACCCCTACGACCCCGCTGTTCAGGTATGACTCATGTTTTTCTTGGGTAATTTTACTTCAGAATGACCATAATCTTCTATATTTATGGATGTTGCTTAAAGTCAAGTAATGATTAGCGTCTGTTTAACTATTCATTTTTTGACATTTAAACATGTTCTAACTTAAGACAACGTTTATAAATACGGAGATAATCTTCTGAGTATATTATATATGAATATTAATGACTCCAGTTGAAGTGCAGGTTGCGAATGATGATCGTCCCGCAATGTATTTGTTGGGTATTAGCAGGACGTACCTACGCAGAGGTGTAATCTGTGTGTCTAAAAGTAAATAAATTGTATGTCGGGGAAGTTAATCGGTCAGGGATAGAAAGCCTCACGCCTGCCATGCTGAAAGTTCACTAAAATGAAATCAGTACCGTGACGCGCAGGGGGCGGTGCTGCGCGATCACACGGACGCGGTGTGGTCGCTGGCGAGCGCGCACGGGCGCCTGCTGTCGGCCTCGGCGGACGGCACCGTGCGGCTGTGGGCCCCGCGCGCGGGCCGGCCGCTGCTGGCCACGCTGCGGGCCGACGACGAGCCCGGCGCGCCCGCGCCCGCCGCCGCCGACTTCGCCGACGCCGCCTCGCGCGCCGCCGTCGTGTACCGCGACGGCACGCTCCTGCTGTACGACCTTGAAACTGGACAGGTAATAGAGATTCTTTCAGTGTTATTGATATGATTTACTGGAGTTGGTATATTCGGCAGTTCCAATAAGATCCGTGCCGTTCCGCCTTGCAGCCGGTGCTGCGCGTGGCGTGCGACAGCCCGGCGCACCGCGTGCGCTCGCACCCGACGCTGCCGCTGCTGGTGACGGCGCACGAGGACCGCCACATCCGCTTCTGGGACGGCGTGTCGGGCCGCTGCGCGCACGCCATGGTGGCGCACCTGGACGCCGTCACGGGCCTGGCGCTGGACCCCAACGGGCTGTTCCTGCTGTCGGGCAGCCACGACTGCTCCGTGCGCCTGTGGAACCTCGACACCAAGACGTGCGTGCAGGAGATCACGGCGCACCGCAAGAAGTTCGACGAGAGCATCCTGGACGTGGCGTTCCACCCGCTGCGGCCCTACATCGCCAGCGCGGGCGCCGACGGGCTCGCCAAGGTGTTCGTCTGAGCGAGCCGCTCCACATATATATAGTATATATACATTACATGTAATTTTACTTTCGATACGAACTTTATGTAACGCAGTAGCGAGTCGCGTCATCGCTCGTAGACGAGCGACCGGTACTCTTGGATTATGTGTCTAGTCCCTTCGGTACGGTTACGAGTAGCGACGTATCTGCGATTCGACGACGCCGTTGTGTACGGACGGAGCCGCCGGTTCGTTTTATCGTATTTAATATTATAACGTAATGGACGCGCGCTCGACGCTCGTTATAAGCGCGTAGTGAACACTCATCTATGTATAGACATTTGAAATTTATTATAATATATTTTTAGACTTTCAGTATGTGGATTTTAGGTTTTTATCGCGACTTTTTCACCGATTTTACTAAACGCAGTGAGAATATTGTTCGTTTCTATGCGTCTGTAAGCGAGACCTTGTAATAAATATCATATGGACACGACGATGTTTCCTCGGTATGTTCATTATGTTTACGTGTCTGTACAGTTAGAGTGTTACGCAGTATTTGCTAATATTATGCAAAGAACGAATGGTGTTTCTTAGCTAGATTATTTTTATTTAAATCGATTGGATTTCTATAGACGATATTTTCTTTTGTTTTGTGACATGTATTACATTAACATGCTCTCATGATATCTTATGCAAATGAAGAGCAATCGAACAAAAATAATGATTGAGTAGAAGTACTATATCGAAAATAACATAAGTAATGTTTGTTCGTAACGAGTACTGCGATGTAGAGTATATATTATGAACCATTACATATTCCTTTATTTTCCTCGAATTCATACTTGTACACATACATCCAAAAATTGATAGTAAAAAGCAACATAACTGATTTGCATGTTGTTTTTTTATATTTTGTTGTTTTTTCTTCCCTTCACCCCTACTTTAATAATCTAGTAAGTAAGATTTTATTGACTGAATAACTTTACCATGCAAGAAAAAAATAGATTTTCGAGAAATGGGTCTTCCTTATCTCATAAATACTCATTTCATACTATGTAAACTCATTTGTTGCATTATGTACATTATTCAATTTATAACAGTTCATTAAAGTCGGTTCATTGGGTTGCGAGTTTTAATGTAAACACTAGGTATTGATGTTGGTAGATCTGTAACCCTTCTAGAATAACTGGCTCCCTATGCTATTGAATCATAATATGTTATCACAAATAATATTGGAACTTATCAGATTCATCAGAACTTACGGCTTATCAATTTCATTTCACTAACATTGCACCACGAGGGAAATAAAGGCGTAAGTAACAATCCGAATTACG
This sequence comes from Omphaloscelis lunosa, assembly GCA_916610215.1. NCBI lineage: Eukaryota > Metazoa > Arthropoda > Insecta > Lepidoptera > Noctuidae > Omphaloscelis > Omphaloscelis lunosa. The sequence continues at coordinate 10,072,868 of OU744247.1, forward strand.
TACAGATTCCGGACCCACGATTTTTTGTAACATTTCTTTTGAATTTTAGAAGTGGTATAAATGTGTATGTGTTATTTAGTCAATTTGTATAAAAATAAATAAATGCAATATTACAAACGTACTTATGCCTTTGTTTCTCCGTTTGCGGTATGGCTATTTAAATTAGTCTGGTTGTCCGAATTGGGTCTACAAGTGTTGCTATTTAGTACGCATGGTCATAATCATGCGCATCACACGGTATACATGTGTTAATTTACTATATTCGACCATAACTACCTATTTTCAAAAATAATTGCTGTAGCAAAACAACTGTAAAACCATCATAGGCATATTAAATTAACAGATGTGGATCTGTTTGGACCTTAAGGATTCCATTACTACGCGACGACTTCCTATTTTTAAATCTAATAAATATGGTGAAGGGTTTGCAGTTGTCGTGCTATAGTTTTTTGCGTAAGGGACCTATGAGGGGTTAGTTACTCAGGATGTGCTTAGAACGACCTGAGCTGGATTAAAGAAAGCAGCTCCTATTGCTATACAGGGTTTTTAACCACTACGCAATTTTTTTCGTGATTTCAGGTTTGGTCCCATAGTAAAATGTTAAGTTGTTCATAATGATGAGTAAAGTCACGTGGGTAAGTATGCGCACTGGTCAAAAATCCTGTGTAACGATTCATAATAAAATGTAATCGCTTGAGAGGCAAGCGAGAACATAGCATTATAGCAGGCGCTGGCAAGCGGCATTTATATGTTCAACTGAAGCGAGGTTAATATGTTCATCTGTAGCAAGGTTGGTATTTTCAACTGCAGCAAGCAAGGTTGGTATTTACCTGCAGATAAAGATATCCCGCTATCTTGACACGAAATGCATTTACTTCGTGTCGCAGATGGATTATCGAATCCGCAGATTTATATAACCGCTAGCTGTTATACAAAACAGCTCCGTTATGTAAAACAGCTGAACAATCAGCTGGATTGCCAATGCGTTACGTTTATAAAAACAGCTGAACAATCAGCTGGATTGCCAATGCGTTACGTTTATAGTCCGAGCGCGAATGCTAGTCACCGCCGGAGGTATGTGGGCGGTGAGACGGGGGAGATAGATAAAGCCCAAGCTAACTCAGTCTGGCAATTTGGCTCCTCCGTCTCATCGGTCACACTGTTTTATAAAACAGCTAGCGGTTATGTAAAACAGCTATAGTTTGACCGAGACCGCAGTTCCGCGCCTTTGGAATACGCGCCGAGGCGGGGGATAGCGTTGACCAATGAGCGGCGGGTGGGACGCCGCGCGCCTTGAGCGTTGACGAATGAGCTGCCTGCACTGACCCCTCGTCTCGCCGTGCACATAGGTACTTAAGGCGCGGAACAGCGGTTCCGGTGAAATTATGGTTAAGAAATCCATCTGCGACACACATAAATTAGTTTGGCGAAACTCAGGACTCTACGTGGTACGGTCTTTATATAGTGTGACTGACACGAATGGCCACCATCAGGGATTTTAATTTTGATAACACATAAAATTTGTCGCTAATTAGTAGCAATTAGCCGCCAAATCTGAGGAGCGCCTACTCCAGCTTGGCCCATTTGAATCTCAAAAGCTATAGGGCACCTAGCGAAGATCTGTTTTCTCCCTAATTTAGTCTGTAACAGTCACCAAATATCAGAATCTGTCGGTCACTGGTTTAAAAGTTATTAGCGTTTCTAGGTGGCCGACCTGGAGAGAATTTATTCATTTGGTCTCGTGCACATCACACATTTTACAATATTTACTTGTCGGTTTTTGTACATGAACCCTGTCGGCACTGCAAAGTACAATATTGGTTTGCTGTTGAGTTTGTGAACATTATCATAAATTGACTCAAAACTTATGGAAAATACAATAAAATACATTGCAGAAATAAAAATACATGTCTAGAAGTTGATATGATCTCCAATCAACAGTAACAAACAATATACAATCAAACACAATAACACACATTATTTTTAAAAAAATCAGCTGTTTCATACATTTTGATCACGTAGGTATTGCACTTTTCTATGAAACAGCCGAGTTAAAAAAATAACCGACGAAATATTTCACCCCGTGTTGAAATATTTCGTCGGTTATTTTTTTAACTTAACTAGGTTCAGAATCATGTATTGAATGCATGGTAATTGTTTTTGCGTCGATGTCCCTGCAACCATGTATCTAATCATAGATATTGTCTAGAAATTACTTATAGTATTTTTTATTTGCTTGTACCAATGTATGGGGAAATTTAATTCTATAATTTCTTTTTAATTACACACTAAATCTGGGATTTAACGAAAAATTGCGACTAATTTGCGACTAAATTTGGAAGAAAACATCTATGCTAGGTGCCCTAGTTTATGAGATATAAATATCGCCAAGCTGGGGAGAATCTCTCAATGTTGGCCACCTAGAAACGCTTATAACATTTGAACCAGTGATCGACAGATTCTGATTTGGCCAGAGTTGAAAATCCCACTGTGTTTTTTCAACGCGCTAGGACGAGATTGCGTTCCAGCGCGTTGGATTCTCAATGCTCGGCTTCACACCTAGAGTTGAAAATCTAGTGCGTGTTAAAATCCCGCCACGATTTTATTACGTCCGTGCGAACGTCGGCTTACATATAAATTAATAAATAAATGACGCACCACTCTACCACATTACCGTGTGCATAAAATGCGGTAGTGGGGCGCGTCATTTCAGAGTGGACAAGCTTTAGGTCCATAGGCTAAGCGTCGTCTACGTTTGTTTATACATTGTTTTGTAACAGAACCCAAGTCTTCCTTTTCAATTAGCTGTGAAAAGAAATGCAATACTAATCCATATACCAGAGTTCCAGCAAGTTGACTGTCGCCACGGTTATCAGGGAGTTTTGCGTGCGTTAGCCCAGCTACAAAATGTCGACTATCGTTATTTGCATGTAATAGATAATTGAATCATGTGATTTTAAACAACACAAACGACACTAAAAAAAAATACTACTTGTTCTTTAGCCCTATTTCCATCTTTGCTATAAAAACCACACAATTTCCCATGCTGTTTATACTTAAAAGTGAGACGCATTATAGTTTCGTTGTTTTGTCCGTCTGTCTGTCAACGGCTTAGCTCAGAGACTTACTACTGGAAAGCTGTAATTCGCCATAGGTTCATATATTAATCAAGCCGACAAAGTGGTTAAATAAAACCATGAAAAACATTTTTTTAGGATAGGTATCTTTCCTATATGTAAAGTGGGAATATGACTGTGTCCCCAACAGAAGTTTAGAAAGCTATTAATAACTTGAAGAAGAAAAAGGCACATCAGAAGTCCTCAATCATCTACCAAGAAAAGGAATTGTCTTGCTAATCATTCTATTCAGTGCAATGCTATGATTTAAGTACACTATGTCTCTTTCATCTGGAAAGCCTCAATAATAAATATGGTAGTTAACCTGGAAAGCCTCATACAGAAGTTTCCACGTACAGACCAATAAATCTTCTTCCTTTATGGTCTAAATTGATCGAGAATTAGTTATTGCTACAACGACTGTTACCTATACTGTAAGAAAAAAGGACAATCCCAGAGCATCAATTTGGTTTCCAAGCACGCCATGGAATGACAGAACAAATACACAGAGTGGAAAACAGTTAATCGACTTTTGTGGCTGACCGTACCTCGTCAACACCGGTGGTCTGATTGACTGGATGTTAACCAATTACAAACCCCCGTAAGTCTATTGATTTAACTGATTAATTATTAAATTAATAATACTTAATAAAAACCGGCCAAAAGCGTATCGGACCACGCACAATGAAGGGTTCCGTAGTTGGAATGAATTTATCCCAAGAACAAACATAGTAGTTGAGAAACATGATCTTGAATACATCGATGTACGTCACGGTCAATTGTCCAATTGAAAATGTAAGTTTGTTATCGCAAAAAATATTGTTTTATGTGCTAAAACTACCAGTTATCAATTTTCGGACATTTTACTTTACTTGTGCTGTGAGACCTTACTTTCTGCCAAATAAATGGCCGTATTTTTTTATTGCGTTGACTTAGAAGCTTGATTTTTTTAGAGCTATAAGTGAACATAGACTTCGTATTTGATGTTAATTTCAACTTGATACCTCCACGCGTTGTTGAGAAAATGGGTCTTGACAAGACAGACTGGACGGATGGACAACGAAGTAACCCTATAAGGGTTCCGTTTTTTCCTTTTGAGGTACGGAACCCTAAAAATACCTATAGATAAAAGTATTCATGCATTGTTTGTAATTTATTGGCATCATCGATTCTATTTGGGTAGGTATGGTTGCATACAAACAATTATCGTTTTGTTTACATATGAGCTTACTAGCCAGTTACAGCGAAGTGCTATAGTGAGCTATGAAAAAGTAAATAAATTGAAACATTCATTAAGACTTATTCGTAGATTTAAGTATTTAAATGTGGTTGGGTACAAATGTACAATAGGAAGAAACTGAGGGAGGATATACAAGAGTTAGGTACAAAAAGAGTTATATAGGAATAAATAATCAACTAGATAATAATGTCCGTCGAATTGATTTTCAATTTTAATTTGGACTGCCTCAACCAAGGTACCCTAATTGCGTAATACCTACACGATCAATCAGAATCTGAATCGTTTTGAAACAGATAGCTAATCCATTGCTTCACAAGTTGGAAAAAAAAATTGCTCAGCAACGTAAATAACGCAATGAATGTTGTTAAACTGCCAAAATGAAACAGATTAAGTCTTAATCGTTAACGAAAATGTCTTACGTAATTTGGGTACAGGACCTTAGTATTATCCTGAGACATCTATTGAAAATCAAAGATTCCTTTGTTGTTTAGTCCTACGATTAAAAGCCAAACCACTTTACTACACACGCACACCCACCCTTATTTCAAGGTTGGCCCCAAATGAGATCCTCGTAGAACTCCTCTTCCGTCGCCACATAATAAGTAAATAAGATTGACTGAAAATTGAGTTGGTTTGTGGATGTGGATACTTTTAAAATATTGTTAACTTTGTAGGAGTAACGTTTCTGCAACCCAATGAATAAATAGGTACATTAAGAAATGAATTCTGTTTAATTGGTCTTAGTTCACTACCTACTATCTCAAATGCACACGTAAAAACAAAAACCATGATTGTAGCTAAGAAGTTATGATGATAGGTGGTTAAGTTTAGTGGTTGGTGGCTGGCGATCACGTTATTATAATTTTGTTACTTGTGCTTCCATATTTGTGTAAAAAGCTTTTCATTACTTTCTAGTGCTCTAAGCTGGGATGAAGAAGAAAAAGCGCAACAAACTCCCCAGCAGCATAGCAGTCTGTTCAGTCAGACAAAAATGATTTTATACTACAATAGTATGCAAAATAATTTACATTACGCAACATAAAACATTAAATATATTATTTGCCATATGTCAGCCAGCACACGCCATACCAACTAAAAACATCGAAAACTATACCTACTCAAGCAGAAATAAAAACTTAAACAGAACTTAGTACTAAGGTACTAAGTTATGTTTAAGTTTTTATTTTTTTAAAGCCTCCACCAGGCATAAAGAAAGGGCGTGCCCGCTTACTTATAGCTACGTATATAGCTGTAACTCGAAGTCATAAATGATAAACAATACCATCGAATTAACATAAAATCAAAACTATGGTAAGCAAGACGACCAATCGTATACTGGGAGAGATGTAGATTTTTTCAGCTTAAGACCAGCTATGTGATGTGTGCTTTATCATAACGCACCAATGAGCCATTATTATTACGATTATCTCATTTTGTGTCTCATTGGTACACAGTCATTGGATAGACATGCAGCCCTCACTTGTGTAAATTGTGTGATCGGGAAGTCTTGTATCTATAGTTACATTTAAATGCAGTGAATCATTATTGTTCTAAAATGTTGGGCATGTAAGTTAATAAGTAATTACTCTTAAATAATTAAACCTATATCATTTGGATCTTTATTTTTGATCTAATTAGATAAAATAAAAACAGAGGATATATGAAGAGACTATGTAAAACTACTAGCTAAGGTTTCAAAGGTAGTTCAAGATTGATCGATAGCATAGGGTCAATTGGTTATGGTATCTATTTATGGGCTTTTCATATTAGCGTAGACTGTAGAGGTGGTACTAATAATCTATTTAGCTACCTTCATCATCGAAAGAAGTGTACATGTAGATAATTAATCAACACCTACAAAATATATTTTTTTTAAAGATTTTTTACGTAGGTAAACACCATGTGAAATTAAGAATCAATTTATGAAGCACATTTTATAATTTTTTGTGGGTAAAGTTCTGAAAACTGACTGAAACTGACGCGCGTAACTAATACATAGGTACGTTTTTATTCTCAGGGTCTCAGGTCTGGGTATGTTCGTGTACTTCATGATATGGCTGACAAAGAAGCTAAATGAGCTTCCCAGTCCCCCCGTACCTCCGTCATGGTGGACTACTACAACGGAATTTAACCGCCATAATATTAAAAACGGTTGAATGAGGCTTCATTCAATTGTATGCTTAGGTACAACAAGTAACAGAATTCCTCGGCGTAAAATTTGACACAATTAGACATTGAAAAAAACACGATAAAAAGAATTACTACTTTCAGGAATTTTGTTTGTTCTGTAACGCGTTGTAAATACTTAAGATAATGTTAAGCATTATTAATTAAATATATATCATTACTAGCGCAATTTTATTTATTTGTCCCAAAAATTCATATCCACTTCCTTTGTCCGTAACATGATGCCTGGTAACCGCAATCTCAAGTCTTTTCCCCATGGCTGTTGTTTTGGACAGGCAAAACGAAACGAAACCCGATGTGTGACGATCCCTCAATACCTACACTCCTGTCCTCATTCTGTCTAACAATCCGACAGCCAATAAGTCTTATTTTATTTCCTTCTGGAGTTGCCTTGCAGAGCGTGCAAGGCTAATAATAGCCTCTTCTCGTACAGAGAGGAACGAGCTTGCTTGCTCAATTTGGATTAGCGATTACATTATAGGGAAATCAAGGTTCTGTCATATGGTTCCCTGCATGGCTCAGTCCTGCACCGTCACGTCACTTAGGCCGAAGACGCATAGGGTGTCAGCGATTGAACATGCGTTTCGCGCATCAGCGGCGTGTTAATAATAAGATGGAGGACAGATAAGCAGATTTCCTAGCACCTAACTATGACTGCACCGAGCGCGGCTGTGGCACACGAAGCTCCGGGCTATGTAGCTTTGGCCATGTTATTAGGGTTTCGAACCCGCAACTTACGGGTCTCTATGGCTATTTTAGGTGGGTCGGTGATATAGTTAATCTGCTAGATGAGGAACCGTCTTTACAAACATATGCCAAGTGCCAAGATTTGCGGGAGGCCGCAGGTTTACATACACCTGATACACCACATTCACAAAAACTTTTTTTAGGATGGTTGGAGGAGGCCGGAGGCAATTGTGTATTTTTAATTTAACCACGTGTAATCTCAGACCAAATAAAAAATCAAGACAAAGCGCTGTCAACAGTGACGTGAGGCCGGTTTCGTAAACATGTGTGCACTTAGTGAGGTGTAGTTTGCTTGTAGATGGTTGTAAATGTGTGCGTGTGAGCGTGTAGACACAGAGCGGAGGTGTAGTTTTGGCATGCTTCACTGTATTTTTCGCAGCGCCATGTCTTGGGTTTTTATTTGGTCTGAGCCTCTAATACTGTAAATAAAAAAGTATTAAAACTATAAATAGTCACTTATTAATTTTTCTTTATTTTCTTCCATATTTTTCAAAGGTTTTCCTCCAAAACTCCATTCGATCTTCATTTGGTAACGTCGTCATCTGGATTTCTTTATTTATTTCAAGAAACTCCAATTGCTCTGCACTAGATCTCCAAGTAATATCTGACTTTAAAGGTATCCTAAAAACAAAAGTTTTAAAAAAGTTTAAGAGCAATATACCTAAATTTTAAGATGATTTGCCTTAAACATGGTATAAAGTTGTTACAGTCTGGTTTTAATGTCCACATACACACATATAGTCTTAAATGGTATATATGGTATAAATGGTATAAATTATTAAATATCCTAATGGATATTTAATAATTTTAGTTCTTTTTGTATTTTATTGTATACACGTACACACATAGGCAGGCAGCTTTTAGCATACTTGGGGTGACTTAGGATTATCCTTGTATAGAAATCTATGGGGATCCCTTATTACTGTACACAAATTTACAGATTTCGTATATGTAAAGTGAGGGAAGTGGTAATAATCCTAGCTTTAAAAAAAAGTTCGCAGGACATTTTTTTTTTTTTGTGCAATATGTTCTATCCTTATTAGTATTGTTCCTTCAATAAATAAGCCCGTAACGTAAAATGGATTTTATATTATATGCGTGGTATGTAATAATTGCAGTTTTTCTATTTCCCAAGCAAATTTATTGATCCTATTGTACAAATTATCTAGATGTACTTTCCAATTGAAGTCTTAATCAATGAGTAGGTACACTCAGGAATTTGGTTTGTGTAAATTCTTTCAGTCTATCAATATTAAGTTTGCAAGCATAATTATAGTTAATTGATACAGGCGTGACCTTGCGGAAATCCATTATAAAATACAATAGACGTGGGTATATTTATTAGAATTTTTTCCGCTTAGCTATTTCTAAATAGCCATTAGCGTTTCTAAATATATCCACGTCTACTGTAGCATAATTATTTTATTAAATTGTATAAAATAAGATTTGTCTTAAGATGCATAGAACTTACCCAGTTTTAGCAAAACTGGTCCATAACGTTGTCATCGTCTTTATCGTTGCAGCGTCATTAGAAGTGGAAGGCAGCAGAGAGAAGATGATTGGTTGGAATATGTAAAACAGCTCGTCACCGTGACACGCTCCTGGTGTTGTTGGTAGCCGGGTCAGAAATTTACTCAAGTTTCTAAACGAATCATATTTAAAATAATAGTTATACACTGTTCTGGTAGGATTTCGAAGAAAACCCTCGGATGAGACCAGAACTGGAAATGCAACCAAAGAGTCAGTAAAGTATTCTATTAAGCCGTTTGTTAATGTTCTGTTGCTAAAGTACAATGTTACGACATCATCACGAAAAGCTGTTTTGTCACTATCTCTTTTAAACACCAAGTAAGAAGGTATTATATGATCGAAACTAGCCATGATTTTGTCAAGAGTTTGAGAAACATAATGAGTCGCCCAATAAATGCCTTCTCTATTATTGAAACCAATAATAACAGGTACATCAAGACCAACTTTATGAAGTAATTGTGTTGGTTGTTCCGGTATCAATGGTGTCCTGCTCGTTAAAGCGGTTTCCACACATGGTGTAAACGGATAAGGCGCGAATGCGTTATTAGATTGATCAAAATTGGAAGCTTTGATAATATCGTTAGCTGTTGAATTTTTGAATATTTGCAATAGTTCAGTTGGGTCTGAAGTGTTAAAGCCTAAACGCGAAGCTACTTTAGAAGCGCTTTCAATGGGTTGGTAACTAAAATCCTGTGGCATCAGAACCGATCCACTTTGCATTATGGCCCTATGAAATAATCCTTCGGCAGAATGGGTAAGAAGTAAATGATGGACAGAAGCTGCTCCAGCGCTTTCACCAAATATTGTAACGGAATTTGGATCACCTCCGAAGTAGGAGATATAATTCTGTATCCACTTCAAAGCAGCTAATTGGTCTTTCAAACCAACGTTCCCTGGAGCTCCTTGGAGTCCCAGGCACAGGAAACCAAATGCCCCAATACGATAGTTTACAGTTACAACAATAACTTTCTCTTTCACTAAATATTTTGGATTATAAATAAGATCCAAATTGCTGCCCGAGTAAAATCCCCCTCCATGTATGAAAACCATTACAGGAAAGGGCTCTTGTTCGAGGGAGGGTGGTGTGAAAACATTCAGTACTAGACAATCTTCTTGACCAACAGGAGTTTTCAAAGCTGTAAAGTACTGATTGCACTTTATGTTCCCACGGTTTGCAGTAAGCGTGCCGTTCCATGAAGGAGGGTTCCCAGGGACCTGGTGGAAGAAAATGTACATTTTAAAATTAATGCCAAGCTCTGATAACATAGAGCAGCTGTATCTGTGATATTGCGAGTAGTTTCACAAATGGTAGTGTCAATTTTAAGTACCTATTAGATAACAGAGCAGTGGTGGCCCAGTAGTATCGGCCGCGACTTACGAGTTGTAGGTCGGTATGAACCGTGACAGGCGCTTTACTTTGTGTAAATTATTTCATCACCACTGCTCTCAAAATGGTGAAGGTAAACATCGTGACGAAACCGGCATGTCCTAGAACCAAAAATTCCAAGACATGTGACATCAAGGATGTTACGAATGTCATATTTTTCGAATTCGTGAATACGAATGTGAATTTTCAGGATGCGAATGTACGAATACGAATGCGAATGTTTGGGAATAACTTAAAAAAAAAACTTTAATCAACTTAAGTCATTATTTTTATTACTTATAATAGGAATATTAAAAAAAAATATTGGAACAGTAAATCAGTGCTATAGTTACAGTAATTATATCTAATAGTCAAAGTTCAAAAGATGCATATTAGATTACAGGAAAAGTAATTTTGCCGCCTTTTCGCTCATGAAATGAATTCTAAGGGGCTCGTATATATGGCCAGCTGCAATGAACAATTGCTCACTCAGAACGCTAGCTGGTGGAGCGCTCAGATATTTGCGGGCCAGATCTGTCAATTTGTCGTATTTTAATATTTTTTTCCACCACTCGAGAGAGTTTTCATCTAGAGGCGCTCGTTTTTCTTTAAGATAGACCTTCAATTAAGCTTTAATTTCACATTTTTTAGTCTTCTCCAGGTACATATTCGCATTCGCAAAATATTCGCATCGCTTGATGCGAATACAAATGTCGATGCGAATGTTTAAAATGTTGCGAATCATTCGCATAAGCGAATGCGTAACATCCCTTTACATCTATCAACCCGCATTGGGACCGCATGAGGCCTTTTCCCAGCAGTGGGAACATTATAGGCTGATTATGCAAGCTATTAGGTAAACACATATCATCCCGCCTTCATTCCCTTTGCCTACACTGGTTTACCATCTGAAACACCCGCATTTCGCCTGTTATTTTTAAGTCTTCTAAGATGTGTCCAAACATTGAGTAGCAAGAGCGCGGCAGCAACACGCGGTGTTTGCAGGACATATTTCTGCCACGCTCTAGTTAGGACTAAATCGACAAATGTTCGCGCGGCAGTCGTCAAATCACAGCGTGTCAGGCCGCAGGAGGAGACGCCCAAGGCGTCGGGAATCGCGGGGCGATTTCCGGCCACCGTAGGCGCGGGCTTGCGGGCGGTGAGCAATGGGTGGCTCACCGTCCGATAAGGACCAGGCCCGGGTCGACGGCGCGTTGTGTTCCACGCGCGCCTCAAAGAGATGTCAGCAGATTTGAAGGGGTCCACTAGGGCCGATGCCTGCCGGGGTTGCGAAGAAAACCGAAAGGGAGATCGTGGCCCCCGGCAACAGGGCAACCGAAGGAACACGGGTGGGTTTTAGTCAGTAAGAGTCTGACACGCCCTCCCGCTCCGCCCAGAGCGGGAGAAGTTATTTGATGATTTCCCACCCTCAAAAAAAAAAAAAAAGCGTGTTAGGCCGCGCGCGGCAGCTTTATGTTTGGACACACCTTTATCGTTGTGAGCCTATTGCCATCAACCGGACACAAATCCAGACTTCTTGTTGCAACTAAGAAACCATAAATACATTTTTGATGCCACAACGGGCCGCAGCACAACTAATTTTCATTAAAAAAAATGCGGCGAGACTTGCCTGTAGTATGCGTCGGTCCATATAAAATGTACGAAAGTGATGAAGGAGGATGTTTGCAATCCATTGTGTTGCCCCACATACCGCAGTGTCTCAAGACGAAAGTCTTGATTAGTGCGTGTTGCCAGTGATGAACTATGGCACTGAAACGTGGTCGCTCACAATGGGCCTTACTAAAAGTCCTTAAAGGGCAATGGAGAGGGCTAATATGTTTGGAGTTTCCCTACGTGATCGAATCAGAAATAAAGAGATCCGTAGATCAAAGTAACCGACATAGCCCGAAGAAATGCCAAACTTAAGTGGCAATGGGCATGGAGTGGGGGCCAAACTGGAGTGGCGACTGTATACCGGTAGACGTAGCGTTGGAAGGCCTCTCACAAGGTGAACCGATGACCTTGTGAAGGCCGCAGACATCCGCTGGATATGGGAAGCACGGAACCGGTCGAAGGGGCCGTGCTTGGGGGAAGTCTATGTACAGTAGTGGTCGTCTTTCGGTTGAAATGATTATGATGATTGTGTTGCCGCCCCTATCTGAGTTACCCTTAAGCATTAGTCTAAAAAATAAACACTTACTTACTTGAAATCTTTCTGTTACTGAAGCGTATGGTATTCCCAAAAATGTTCTTTGATTATTGAAGCAGTCATAAGATCCCTTAATTATTCCCTGTGGAAGATTGATCGTTTCAGTCTTACTGGCACATATTACTGAGGTTGCTTCTTTGAATATATAACTCAGGATCACGAAGACACATTGAGACACAGTCGATTTCTTCATTGTAATAAAACAATCCTTAAAGCACTAGTAAACGTCAGAACTTTAGTGCTGTGTTTAATGACTGGAACCGCAACTTAAATGATACTTATAACGCGCCTACAGTCATATAACTTTTATTAGTGAGTAAAGAGTCATTAGAACGAATTAAAGAACCTGTCACTTTTACTTTTATACTTTCACTGTTCCAAGGTAATTGATAATCCTAACACCATATGTCCAATAATAATAATTATTATTGCTTTGTCACGTTTTATAAACGATTGTTTGTTTAAAACCTGTTTGCAGTTTTGTTTTCACCTTTTCTAATTTTTGTATTTTAAACTCTTTTTTGCGTCATGTTTACCGCAATAAACGTTTTTTCTTTGTTTTCTTTTCTTTCTTAAAGTCCGGGGGGCGCGGGGCGGTCGCTTGTCCAAGTGGTTGCCGCTTGTTTGTTTAAACTTTGTTTATATGTAGTCCGGGGGGCGCGGGGCGGTCGCTTGGTCAAGTGGTTTATTCTAGATACCCGTTGGACACTCTAGTATCCGCCGAAAAAGCCTTTCGACGGCCGGACACAATGGTGCCGATTCTCTTGTCACTAATGCCTCTTAACTAGACTAAAATCACCAAAATTTTGTTTATTCCTGTCAAACGTCGATTTCTCATTCTGAAATTAGACTAAAGTGACACAACTTAACTATATTTTAGTTTGACAGCACTAAGATGGCACTGAGTTATTAGTATAGTGAAAATGGCAATTTTGCTATTCTGAATGTAACGTTTATCACCTAAAGTTTTAATTTACTAACTAAATCTGATAATTTTTAATCGCGATTAAAAAGGTGTGGAATAACATTAGTTGACATGTCACTCCAACACTTCGACTTCAGGTGCAAAAACAATACTGTATCTTTTTTCTTTTCTTTTGCTTATATCTCGAAAATGGTGTGTTCTATCGGAAAAATAATGAAAATTTCGACCCCTTCTATTAAATACATAAACCTCTAAAAATCATATTCATATTTTAAACACGTCGAGGCTGCGCTCTCTGCGCGCCTCCAGATTTTAAAGAACATTTACGGGATAGGGCAAACAAATACCACGTGGAGTCGCGATTGTCAAATTCGATTTTAGTTGTGTCAAAATATTAGGGTTTTTTTTGCAGAATAGCTTTAGGATTCTCATAGCCAAAAGTAAGGAACTTTAGTGATAGTTTAGTTCGGCGTACAAGAGAATCGGCACCATTAGTACAGGAAATTAGATCTTCAGTGGCTGTTTATCAAGAAATCAAGAAAAGGATAGAAAATGCGTTGAAGCGAGTAAATGTAAACGTTAGCACGGAATAGACATAATATTCAACATAATATTCAAGCGACGGCCTTTTCCCCATGGACACCATATTATCCAGAAATCAGTTCAGTGGATAAGGTCATTTACTAATTCTACTTTAGAGGTATGAGGAACAGGGTGTAAACTTCACTCATCCTCTATTGAAAAGAGAGGATCCTCCGACCAGATGCGTGTCGTGACTGGCGGGCAACTGCCCAACGATTGATGTCGGGGAAGTTATATACATTTATATGGTGTTCGCGCGGTAAACTCTAATTGCGCGATGCAGGATTTGTGTGATGTCATGATTTTATTTTAATGAGTCCATAGGATTATAAATACCACTTTGTTGCTTTATATGATAACGAGTTCGAATAGGTTAAATAGCTTCGGAGACACATTGGGTACCTACATACTTATAATCTAGAAATAATGTTTTAGGATTACGTTTGCAAAACGATACCAATTATTATTATTTAAGTCTTTGACGTTTCTCGGGACCCTGGGGTCCCGGACCTTTGGAAGGCGTACGAGGGGCCGAAGCCAACTCGCAGAGGCCCCTTAGACTATTTTAAATGGAATGTAGCACCAACCGACGATTATCCCTGTATGCACTATACAAGTGCACCCAAGGACAACCCCCGGTTGGTGTAGGACTATTGCAGAACATGGAAACAAAGATATTGGACTATGGGTTTGGGTGGCTAAAATGTACTGGTTACCTGGAACTATGGAAGGACTATGGCCCCTGCCTGATCAATGTTTATATTTACACGGATAAAATGGCAGGGGGTGACTTGCACACTCAATAATGGGCCCCCGAAAACGGTCGCTAGCACATAGTGACGTAGCGACAAGGGGGCAACATGTCCTGAGATGCTTAAGAGGAGTGGAGAGGTATTCCACGGCTATCAGGACAATCCCGGAAGTACGGTCAAGATCCCTACCAGCATCTTACTGGAATACTTCCTTCCTCCGAGCACGTTTGCTCTTGCGAATCTCCACTCAAGCCAGCCAATAAAGGCAAGAGTGAGGTGGGAGCTCTGTTCCTCGTCAGTGTTCTCTCCAGCCGGCCAATAAAGGCAAGCCAGAGGTGAGGAACAAGACTTCTCCCGGGAGATAGGGTCCGTGGGGTCGCTACTGCCCAACAGCTCGCCACATGCTGCCCTGCGGGTAATTGTCGGTGCAATTTTATTATGACGAAGTTTGTTTGTTTATTTTTACGCGCGAGTTCAATAAACAATTATGTAATGCAACTTCAGTACCTAGTGATATTTATATCACCGTCAAAGAAGTAAAAGTTGTTCTTACTCGGTCATTGCAAAATGGATATGGCACCGTAAAGCCCTTTGTACACGACACGGTTGTTTTACGGTACGGCGTATATTCCGCGGCATAGGAAAAACGTGACTCAAAACAAGCTTCCATAGTGATCCATACAACACTGACGAATGTGCCATACGGCGAATAAACCGTAATTTTTCTCGGCAAGAAAAACGTGTGTACATATAATTTGTACAAAGGGCCTTAATGTAGAATATACCTGCATTAGCATGGGTAGATTGGGTAGGGTACTTAGTTCGACTTGTGTGTTGGATGTCGCATGTGACATACTCGTAGATACTTGTTTTTTTTTTAAAGTAGCATGCTGACTTGGAAGTTTAAGTTGTCATTACGATCTTACTGAGAGAATGCAAGAGCGAGCGAAGCGAGCTAGAAATTTGGAGCATTCTGGACGAGCATAGGATAAGCTTTCATTGCAATTTTACTAAGAGAAATTAGATAGAAAAAATTACGAGCGAAATGAGATAGAAAATTGGAGTATCCTGACGCGGATACTAGGTAAAGCTATCACTGTGATTTTTTTAACTAAAATAATGCAAGAGGGAGCAAAGCGAGTTGACTGTGATACTAGGTTAAGCTGTCATTGTCATAATACTAAGAGAATGCAAGACCTTGAAAATTTGGGCACCCTGACTTAGATAAGATATGAATTAGATCGCGCCCATGCACTTGACAATCATCAAAATGATTTTGGCGCCCCCCTGGCTAAAGCGCCCGGGGAGGTTGCCCCCTTCGCCCCTCCTTAACACGGCTCTGGTCCTGATAAGATTGTACCTAATGTAAGGTACCTGCTTCTGCTTACATGAAAAAGTTGATCTTTCGTAGTTCCATGTTTTCAGTTTGGCTATTTATGGAGCCGCCGAAAGATTTCAATAAGATCTAGTCAGTGATTGTGCAAGCAAAATGCCTATGTCGTGAGTATTTTAATTTGAGTATTACTTAAATTACTTATTACTTAAATTACTTAAAGAAATTGTGATAAAGATGTGGAAAGTTGAAATTCTGAGTAACTTTTTCGTTTAGGCGATGTTTCTCGTTAATTTAAGTTAAATAATGTGTTTTATTATTACATTTTTCATTATTCTAAGAATCAGAATATACTGTTTTCTTATTAAAAAAAAATCAAAACCAGTCCATATGAATACAAGTGAAATTAAAAATATTAGATAAATTAAGAATTAATTAAAAGATTGCAATTATAATATAGATAAACATTACAAAAGTCATCAATAAAAACATTATAAATTATAATTTTACAGTAACAAAAAGATTAAATACACTAGGTATATGTTTCATCTTAGTCTAAATTTAGGTTTGGATCCGGAATGCTCAACATACAGCCTGGTCCAGTACCGCATTATTGGGCAATCCAGATCCAGATTCATCCTTTATATGTGTCCAAACAGTCTCACTACACTTTTCTTAATCCTTAAAACTCCCATCCTCTTTCACTCCACAACGCTTACTAAAATTAACTTGCTAAGAAATAGGTTTCCTTCATCATATCGGCTCATATCATCATCATCTTATTAACAAGTTAATCTTTTCGGTACAGTAAATGATTAATTTTCGATGTCCTGTTAATTTTTGGTGAAAATATTTC
The DNA here is from genome assembly GCA_916610215.1 of Omphaloscelis lunosa. Lineage (NCBI taxonomy): Eukaryota > Metazoa > Arthropoda > Insecta > Lepidoptera > Noctuidae > Omphaloscelis > Omphaloscelis lunosa. Next base: position 10,089,711 of record OU744247.1, read on the forward strand.
GGAAATAAACCTTTGAAATATAGTTTGAATTTTGAATAGAACTTGATATACTGAAACCCCATTACCCGAGCGCATTTACGCTCGCATTCATCAACATTTGTACAGAGCTGCACTCAAAATTGATCAAAATCAGTCGAATTCGTGCACGGAGCCTTAAGCCAAAGAGCCGCGGTTTGCCGACCACTGCACCAGACGGACGGCGACAGTCATATTATTTTAAAACGGACGCCCAATAAACTAATTGGTGATCTCTGTCCGCTAACGTTGTTTGTTTTGCTCGTTTCCAGAAGTCTACTCGGTGCGGCTATAGTCATCTTTACCTTTACGCTGGTCATATCCGGGGTGCTGGAGCTGTTCCCTCGCTTGGAGCCCGAGCCCACTAGGGCTCCGCGGCCCACGCCGGACCGCCACCTCCCGCCAACGACACAAAAGCCCACTACTTATCGTCCGCCTCAAAAAGGATAGACTTGATATGTTTGGTTATTTTTTATAAATGATAGCTATTAAAATATTTTGAGTACACAATTTAATGATTGGTTTAATATTTTAAAGCCTCGTGCAGACCATCGCGATATCGCGGGCGCTACAAGGGTCGCGCTGCCTGTAGCGCCCGCGATATCGCGCCAGTTTGCCACATTTGAATCCACCCACTTTTTATAGAGCTCATATGTCATGCTGCCATTACATATGCGCCTTATATAGTGGACCCCAAGGCTCGGAACTAGTTTAAAAAATACCGGTGAAAACCGGTTTATTTGGGTTTTACTCCGAACTTTTCTTAAGAACGTGAACGTTTTGAGTACTTTATTTTAACCTAAATTAACCGGTTTATACGACGAACGGCATGTCGATAAACGCGTTGCAACTTGTGACTACTTGTGAGGATGCCGAACTGAATAAAATATTAACAAAAAATCGGTTAATATTGCTCTAAACCGTTTAATCCGAAAAACCTGTATGTAAAGACTCCTCCAAAACCGGTTTAAAAAACCGGTTTCTTCGAACGAAACCGAATGTAAAGGTTCTTGCGTCAGGTACATAATAACGGTTTGAAAATTTAACCGGTATCCGAGCCTTGGTATCCAGGGCGTTCACCGGCATTACGTTTGCGCTAAAGTGAAGTCTCTAGGAGGGCTCCCGGCACTGAACGTGTTAAATAATTATATATACATTAAGGTAGCTAAAATTATTGCATAGGTAGCAAATAGTAGATTTATAGTATTGAACTTTTATGTAGGCTGATTTAAAATCCAAGATGGTTTCACCATCTTGACGGGTACGTAGTTTCAGTGATTAGTACCTGGATGACCGAGCTCTGCTCTGGTGAAAATAGAGAATGCTCATAGAAACAAATATACAAATATTGTTCGTTGAATAGTATTGGATTTTAACGGAAAGCCAATGACAATTCATGATTATAATGTCGTTATATCGTACCTTTTTATTACACCCACTACCCACTTAAATGGTTTTACAGTCCAAACAGTAAATTTTTTACTGTTCGGATAGTATTTTTTATTTTTATTTACAATACCTAAGTATTCTAAAAACTGATTCTTTGGTCTAGTGGTCGCAAGAGCTATACAATATTTTGATTTAAAAGAGTGTCCGTGGAGTTTCTTGCTCGTTCTTCTCCATAGTACCCTACTACGCTTTGGAATGGGCAACTAGCTTTCATCTTTCTGACTGACCGACCCCCTGACAATTCAAAAGTACCTGTAATTAGTTTATTTGAAATAAATGCTTTGAGTTTGAGTTTATTGCTGTCTCTTGGGTTCTCGATTCTCAGTTCAGGCAAAGTTTTATTGGGTTTTTCCATCAGGCATTTCTCAGTAGTAGCCCGGAGTCTGGATTTGTGCCCCAATAGGTTGTGTGACAATAGGCTCTCCCCTATTACATGGGACTTAAACATAGCTGGCGAAATGTGGGTGTAAATATTATGGGTACATCTCTGCCTAACCATCCGGGTTTAAATAGCGTGATATTAAGTTTGTAAAAGCTTGCAGGTATGCCACGTCATAATATATTTTTGTACCTAGTTTGCTCTTTTTTTTCTCCTTTAATTTTGTAATGTCCTTTTTCACCTAAATAAAAGTTCACTGTTCGCTAGGCTCAGCGCTGACAGTTGAAAATCCAACAATGCTTTTTTATTTAGGGATTCATTTAAGTGTCTATTTGCTCAGACACCAATAAACAGAATTTTATTTAAAGGCGTCCTCTACAGCATCCCACTGCTAAGCTAGCACACACTTGTAAGTACTTAGGCACCTGTTCCATCGACGGCGATGAACGAGAAACGAGTAGTGCTAATAGCAACTAAAACCGGCCAAGTGCGTGTCGGACCAAGCACAATGAAGGGTTCCGTAGTTGGGATGAATTTATCCCAAGAACAAACTTAACATTGTAGTTGAAAACAATACCAAATATAACTTTAGTTTTGGAAGGCGGTGGAAAAAAACTAAAATACACCGACTTCCGAAATTAAAGTTATTTTTCACTTTGTCGGAGTCAGTTGTTTTTTTGTAAAAAAAATTTTTATTTTACACTTTTTAGTATGGTATATACCTACCCCACACCAATTCGTATACCACTACTTGCTATGTAAACAACAGTGACATCAAGATTATAACATCAAGATACACAAAGTGGATTAAAAATTTATTATATCGGAGCTAAATCAAAAACTACCCCAGCAAAGTTAATACAATTAGAAGCTTCTTCTACCAAATCTATATATATAAAAATGAATCCCTATTTCCCTTGGTCACGACATCACGCTAAAACGGCTGAACGGATTTGGATGAAATTTGGGATATGGATAGACCTTGACCCGGAGAAGGACATAGGATACTTTTTATCCCGATATTTTTACGGGATCGAGACTTATGCGGGTGAAACTGCAGGGCGCAGCTAGTAAAAATATAATTTTCAAAATGGTCAATCAGTTGACGAAAATATCGATGAACATACATAAAAAAATAAAAAAATACATACAGACGAACATATAACCTGCACCTTTTTTGAAGTCGATTAAAAATTATGAACTTCCAAACCAACTTTTATCCCCTGTTATATCCGGATTTACATTTTAGCAAGTTCCTTGTTCTTCTATCGACCAACTACTGTGGCGGATCTGACCTTATTTCTGAATTCAATAGCTAATTAGGTGTGTGATGCAACCAAACAGTGCGTAAAAATAGGGTGCCACAGGTCATGGCGTAATTCTAAACGGTCTGACGACGGGTCCTTGCTCATGGGGGCTTCATGGTATGCCTTAGCCATGCCTCGTATAGTATTATTTTTATATCATACAAGCTTCTGCCCGCGGCTTCGCCCGCGTGGATGTTATCCCACGGGAACGCACTACCGGGATTACATACCTAATAGCCGAGGAAAAGTCATTGACGAATACCGCTGCGTACGCGTTGCCGTCAATCATAATTATGTAGTTCCGCGTAATTTTGAATCTGTGATATTTTTAAACAATTCATTTAAATGATATGATGTCAAGGCATATTTTAATTTTAATGAAATGCCCAATTTAATAACATATTTTATTGGATAAGGATTATTATAGTACTGGTCAAAATAGCTTCGGAAATAGTAATGGAATTTTTATCAAATTCTGAAAGATGATGAAGATTCTGAATGGTTACTGTGGGTCATCCTTCGAAGATAGACATATGTCAAAATCGGACTTTTTTGTTGAACTTTTTAAGGTGAACAATACTGTAGGACATGCATTTTATATATCTTGTGCGGTTTACGCGGCGCACGCCAGTAAAACTCCCAGTCGGCATGCTTTTCTCCGACTTCTTCAACAATAATCGTCATATTTAAGCCAATTTACACAAAATCTTAATGAATTATACACCAAACCCTTCCTCATGAATCACTCCGTCTATGGGTGGAAACTGTTTGAAAATCCGTTGGGTATTATTTTAGTTTATTGCGTTCAGACAGACCGACAGACAGACAGATGCAGCGGGGGATTTTGTTTTATAATATGTAAGGATCAGTGGTAATGGTTGAAATATTCAAATGTTTTGATGATATGTAAGTAAATAAGTAAGTAATCATTTATTTACCAAAAACTTAGCCTAGGTAACATCAGTGTTATATAATTATGGGATGGGTATGGCTATTACAAATGAGTAAGACTGCTCTTCAAACTAGGAAAATCCAGTATCTTGATCAAGACAGTATACTACAATATAAAAAAAATTGGCTTTTCAGTAATCATAAGTACAAATAACAGCATGACTAGCTTATTAGGCATGGCATTGTTATATGAGTTATAGAGACAAAGAGAACAATAAAAAGTGTCTAATAGACTCAATATATCAAGAACGTAACAAAAAAAAACCAATTTGAACATTTTGAACTACATAGACGTGCCTTGTTCGCACTGTTTAGGGCACGCATGAAATTAGTATCTATTGCATTTATAAGCTCCTTGAGGGAACGTCTGTAAGTACATTGTAATTTGTATCCAGCATCTTTCAATTCCAGTATAGTTGTGATTTAGGAGTGAGGCGTATTTATCGTAATAGGTAGAAATAACAGATATTTAAAAGTAACAAATAACAATTGTTCCTAACAATATAAATATCTGTTACTTAAAATAACAGACCTTTTTTTTTAAGGTGGTAAATTATCAAATAACTTCTCCCGCTCTCGGTGGCGGATGGAGCGGGAGAGTGTGTCAGAGAGAGTCTTACTGAATAAAACCCACCCGTGTTCCTTCATTTGACTATATTGCCAGGGGCCACGATAACCCTTTCGGACAATAACCGCAACCCCGGCAGACCTCGGCCCTATCGGACCCCGTCAGTTCTGCTGACATCTCTTTGAGGCGCGCGTGGAACACAACGCGCCGTCCACCCGGGCCTGGTCCTTATCGGACGGTGAGCTACCCATTGTTCACCGTCCGCAAGCCCGCGCCTACGGTGGTAGGGAATCGGCCTGCGACTCCCGACGCCCAGAGCGTCTCCTGCGGCGATTAGGCGCGTTAGGGCGCGAAATTTCCCTCTCCCTCACGCGTTTCGCCTCCTCCTTTGCGAGCATTACTGCTTCGCTGAAGGAGGTGACGGCCTCCCATGCCCTCTCGCTCCATACCATGGCCTGGATAAGGGCCGGACGCGAGAGATTTCCGCCGCCGATCGCCTCCACGAAGACATAGCGATGCTCCGCCCAAGACGGGCAGACCTCCACCGTATGCTCCACCGTGTCCTCCGGGCGATCCACACAATGGTAACACCCGGGCGTTCTCTCCCTCTCGTTCCGCCTTATCCTGAACAGGAACCTCCCGAAACAACCGTGTCCGGTGAGGACCTGCGTCAGGCGGAAGGTGAGGACGCCGTGGCGCATTTCTGGCCACTCCTCAAATAGGGGACTTATTGCCGCAATCGCGGTGTGCCCAGCGCTGGGTAGCGACAATCGCACTCTCCATGACGCCTTAGATCCCGCCGGAGCTCGGTCCGCTGTGCCGTGATTTCACACGGCAGCGGAGTAAAGCCCCGGCGTTTCGCCTCCTCGCGCCACTCCCAAATGTGTGCGAGGACCTTTGCCTCCAGATCCCATGGCGGTAATCTAGCAGAGTATTCTAGTACCTGTTAGTCTTTTTTAAATTTTAAATAAGCAACACACCGCGTCACCGCTGCGGGTCGTCCGGCTTATAGGTATTTTTTTAAATTCAAACTGGCTGTTTATACACTAACAAGACAGCAGCATTTTTTTTTAATCAAGTTTCTTTCTATAAGGGGTATTACACTGTCATATTATCTATGATCATAGATCTATTTTTTAAATTAAATTTTTAGAACTTAGTTTTATTTTTTTAAATTCAATCCCGCCGTTGGGAGGGCAGCAATTACTATGAGTCTTTCCCGCCCAAGAGTGGGGAGCAGCGTCTTTCATCCGCTACTTCGGGAAAATTCGTTTTTTCCGTATTTTTACACAAGCAGAGCTCAGTCGCCCAAAATTTAGAACAAGATAATGAATAATTACATGAGAATAATGACATGGCAGCATGGAATTAGTTAAGTACCTACTATCATGGCAGCATGGAATAAGTAGTAATACATAGGTTTCGTATGAGCTTTCCTATATATTAAATGAGCATTTTCTATTTTTATCAGAGCAGAGCTCGGTCGCTCAGGTACAGTCTGACTATAAAGTCATGAAAATAATGTTTGAGGAACTAACAATATTCAAAAGTAGGGCAACACTAAATCATAGTACATCGAATGTCATCGGCTGTCATCGATTTGTTTTGTAATTCGTTATCTATTGCATTTTTTATTACTTTTCAAATCTACGTGGATAAAACTTAGAAGAAACGTGTTAAATATGAGGAAAACAAATAGGAATGGAGCTCGGGAAATCATTTTTAAAGTGTATCAGCGATGTTTGTTAGAACACCAAGCTGGACAAATTTTATCAAATTTGGATGATATTTATGCTCGAACAGCAGCTATGACAGGTATGTAATTGTGTTACTGTTTGTTTTTTATCTACGAGAAGTTACAAATTTACTAAATATACGAATTTAAGACTAAAATAAGGATTGTTTACATTGCGTATTAATAGGTTAGATTTCAAATATAAGTAGGCCATATGGTAGTGCGACCAGAACTTTTGATACTTTTGAATGATCAAATTTACAGCTGATTTTAAATATGAATAAGTTATATCATGTTTGAAATTAAAAATAGTGCTATCTATTTTCTGTCAGATATTTTTTTTTTTTTTAAATCCGTCTTTCAGGAAAATCTGAGAGTACAGTGAGGCGTATTGTAGATGAAGGCTATAAAAATGATGGTAAATTTGGAACCCCTGGCAAACACAGATCAGGCCGTCCTAAAAAAGAAATGGATGACTTCAACATATGTGCACTTCGACAAAAGATTCAATTCTTTTACTCAGTAAAGAAAGAGGTACCAACCTTAAGGAAACTTCAGGTAGTCGCCAAAACAGATCTGGATTTTAAATGTAGCCTAGAAGTCCTGCGTAAAATTTTGAAATCGATTGGGTTTTCTTACAAGAAGTGTCAAAATAACAGAAAGGCTCTAATCGAACAACCACATATTGCAGCAAAACGAGAAGAGTACTTGGCAATTATTAAAAAAAATAGAGATTTGCCAGAAGAATTGCAAAAAGATATAATTTATCTTGACGAGACCTACATTCACTCTTCATATAAGGTAAAACTTTTTGTTTTTGTGTAATCAATAATTATACTTATTGATTATATTACTTTATATATAAGTACCATTTTTTTCACTAGGTTCGAAAATGTTGGCAATCTTTAAACGTGGAAGGCGTCACGGAAAATATATCGAAAGGAAAGCGTTTCATAATTGTCCACGCTGGAAGAGAAAAGGGGTTTGTGCCAAACTGCCTACTTATATTTAGTGGACAAAACAAGCTCGAAGACTACCATTCCGAGATGAATGCCCACAATTTTACCAAGTGGATCACGGAGAAGCTTATTCCGAACCTGCATGAGCCATCGATCATTGTCATGGACAACGCCCCCTACCACTCCGTCGTGACAAATAAGGCGCCTACCTCAAGCTCTCGCGTGGACGGAATAAAACTTTGGCTTTTGGAAAATAGTATTGACTTTGACCCTTCACTTAGGAAGCCAAACTTACTCAATTTGGTAAAAAAAAACAAACCCCACCCCATCTATGCTATTGATGAACTTTTGGGAGAAAATGGGCATACAGTGGTACGGCTTCCACCGTATCACTGTGATTTAAATCCTATAGAGCTCATTTGGGCTCAAGTAAAACAGAAAGTGGCAGAACACAATGTTGGGTCACGTGATGTGAAGCAACTAGCTGAAGAGGCCTTCAACAGCATTACCCCTGAAAAATGGAAAAACTGTTGCCGTCATGTTGCAAACATTGAAAAAGAATATTATGAACGAGGAAGAACCCTATATCAAGATATAGATGAGTTAGTCATTCGCCTAAGCGAAGATAGCAGTAGCAATGACAGCAGTAGCGAAAACGTTAGTGATGCAGCTGAGAATGAAAATACTTTTTTTAACGTAGAATATTTGGAATCAGATGATGAAAGTAATTAATTATTATGTTATGGGATATTTTACATTAATAAAAAAATGTTAAAACGTATAAAAAATATTTATGAACATTTTTCTTTTATTTACTCATTTGAACGAAAGAGACCATAGATTTGTGCTATCTGATCACTTATGAAAACTAATGAAGGTTGGAAGGAAAACATCGTGAGGAAACCTAGACTTATAATTAATATAAGTCTGAAATCGCCAACCCGTCTTGAGCAAGCGTTGTGATCAATGCTCGTGCCTTCTCTGTTGAGAAGAGGCCTTTGCCGTCGCAGTGGGACAGTAATAGGCTGGTATTATTATTTATAATGAAGGTCGCATCTTTATCTATGGTTCCTGTAGTTTTTTTAAAAAAGATTACGGATTTGGTTTGCTTCTAGTACAAAATAATGTGCTAGTATCAAAATCAATTTAGTCACACTATACAGGGTTGCTACGTGCACGAACGCAGCGCCCTCATTTTTTTTCATGACTTTATAGACAGACTGTACTTAATATTAATTGAACAGTAATATACTTTTCGTACCACTTGCTCAAAAAAAGTGACATTCTATGCCACAAAAAGCGAACATAACAATAGTCATTTTTAATCTGTTAAAAACAGGGAAAGAAAATTGTACAGAATTTCATTCATCCTCTAGGGGGAGAATGTGATTTAAATTTGGAATACTTACCGAAATTTATACTGAACTACAGATCTGTGTTTACACCATTGAGTTTGTATATAAAGCATTATACATCTTTTTGAAAAAGGAATACGCATTTATTATGCAGTTATGATTATTAAATAAAATTACGAAAACCGACGGGGCCGTATGAGCTTGATGCCTTTGTTTTTCCGACAAAAACATATTAGTCTAGGAATTTGCCGCGTTTTTGTTTTCTTCAAATACATAAACGTTAAGTTTATTTTAATTTATTTTTATAAATAAGTTAATGTTGTAAAAATACGTTACGATGTTAAATCAAAGCGACAGTGACAGTGAATTGTCGGATTCCATCAGTGCAAATGCTGCCGCAATTATAAATAATTTGCTTCCAACAAAATCCAAGGAAAATTATTTAAAAACTTATGAAGAATTTTCAACGTGGAGAAGTGCGAAAGGCCTATCAATTTCAGAATCAGTACTTCTTGTCTATTTTGATTATTTATCCAAGACAAAGAATCCGAATACACTTTGGTGCATATACTCAAAACTGAAAGCTACAATAAGCATCAAACACAGCATTGAAATAAATAGATTCACGAAATTACTGACTTTTTAAAAAAGAAAATCAGAAGGGTATTGCGCAAAGAAGTCTAAAATTTTTACGACTCAAAATGTGGAAAAAATTCTTAATGAAGCTCCTGACGAAATTTTTTTGGCCATAAAAGTTAGTAATACATGATTTAACTATGAATATTTCGTATCTTAGTCATGGTAATTATTCTATATATTTACCTGTTTTTTATCTTTGTTATAGGTGGCCTTAATTTTTGGACTCAATGGTGCTTGCCGCGGATGTGAACTTGTAAACTTAAAGGTGGAGGACGTTGAAAATCATTCCAATGAGTTGCTGCTAATTAATGTAAAGAAAACTAAGACAGAAAAATCGGTCATTCATTGTACAAGCACAATATACTAAAATCATTCATAAATACCAAGCATTACGTCCCACCAACATGGAAAACAATAGATTTTTTATAAACTATCGGAATGGGAAATGTACTCGACAAGCCATCGGCAAAAATAAAATTAGCAATATTCCAAAGGAAATTGCTAAATATTTAAAACTTAAAGATGTTGAACTCTACACCGGTCACTGCTTTAGAAGAACTTCGGCGACTTTCTTGGTGGATTCAGGGGCGGATATTACGTCAATAAAAAGACACGGTGGTTGGAGCTCTGATGGAGTAGCTAAGGGTTATATCGAAAGCTCAATGGCGAATAAAACCATATTAAGCAGTCAAATTAACAAAAATATAAAACTTAATCCATCAAAGCCACAACCATCAACTTCCGGCATCTTACTCACGATGCACCACCACCACTATCTCCGAGGTATACTATCTACAATGAAACGCAAGTTCCTCAGACGCAACAACAGAGAAATACTCAAATCAATTCATCAACAATAAATGTACCAAAAAAAAAATGTAACTCTCTCTATCAATAATTGGACCAATGTTTTGAATGTTAACTTTTACTTTTGTCATTATTTTTAATAAATGCTTATCTCATATTATTATTGTGTTAATTTTTTCGCAAATGGTACGAAAAGTAGAGTATTTTCCTCGGTGATAAAGCTGTCTTAGTTTTGGGTGAACTTAAATCCCTCGCTACATTCAGGACTCGTCTTAAATCCTTCGCTTCGCTCGTGATTTAAGTTTTTAACACCCTCGCTACGCTCGGGAGTAAACCTCGAGACCTTCGTTACGCTCTCGATTAAAATTGTCACCCGCGACAGAAGACACTGCTTTATCCCCTTGGTTAGTAATCTACTATTACGTAATCTCCCATTTCTCGGTTGACACAAATAAACAGAGTAGGTGTAAATTATTGGACCATCTGTTGCATCGGAAATTTTACTTTCTTAGTCCGATCGACTGTCACACTAGCTAAATTCGTTGACATTGCAATCATCATTAATGCCTAGCCTTTACTTGATGTAGGACGCTACACCGTTACAACCAGAATAGTCTAGGTATACCTACAGCTCTGTTTGGGCTCATTCAATTGTTCTGAATAAGTAGTTTTTGGATTTAGAAGAATAGTTGGTAGATAGGCGGCGAAAAGTAAAACGAATAGCGGGCAGGTCCACCAGCCTTCCTATACAGATGTCAGGTTTATGAAACGCGACTTTTATGGACCTATTAGGTGTTTTAGTCCCACTCGTTTGAAGTTAGCAACTTATAGTTTTCGCAACCGTTGTCAGTTAAAATCTTTTTTACAAAAAATACAACTGACTTCCAAACTATAAAGTGAAAAATAACTTCGGAATTTCGGAAAGTAATTTAGATAAATTACAAACCAACCCACTGAAAAGTGAAAAAAAAATCTTTTTTACAAAAAATACAACCGACTTCCAAATTACAAAGTAAAAAATAACTTTAATTTCGGAAGTCGGTGTCTTTAGATCAGTATTTTAGTTTTTTTGTTTTTTCTCTGCCCAACCCTTCGGGGAAACAAGGCGTGATGTTATGTTGTTATGTAAAATAGCCTAATGTCAACTGCTAATCACCTTTTACAAAATAAGCCTTTTCCCGATGCAGGTATTTTAATTGTTGAGGAGTTCTCCAGGTACTTCACCATCAGCTCCACTGCACCGTATAATTTACGAGCATCAATTGCTTGCCGAATCGCAACCTGTGAAATACATATTATTGAATAGTTCCGGAGTTCCGGTGGCCATCAGTGTCCTTCATCATCAGTTCCATTTTACCAAATGGTGCTTTCCGAGAGCTAATGCAAGAGTTAAAAATACCCAAATCGCTATAGGTGTGCCTATAATATTTTGAACAGATCCCTAGATTTCTCCAAGTTCTCATCATCAGATTGTGACCAAATGACAATAGGACCAGCTAGAAAGAACACCATTCAAACAAAAAAATAAAATAAAATCGTTTCAGCCATCTTCGAGTAATCGGGGAAAATACAAAAAAAAATATAGTTTCTGACGAAGTGAGAACCTCCTCCTTTTTTTGAAGTTGGTTAAAAAAGTTTAAAAGTTGTTTTGATAATAGTAGATTGTTATACGAGGGGTTAAATTAACCCATTATATCGAGGTAGTTTTACTCCCGAGCTTTAGCGAGGGAGTTAACAGAAACCGAGTTATAATGGGTTTTTAGCGCCGTGTGTTACACTCTACTTTTTACTACGATTGCGAGAAAATAAAATAATCCAATGCAATATTAAATTGTTTATTTTATTTAAAAAAATATACAATTTGTTCAATCACAATTTTTAAGGAAACTTTTTATCCCGGTATGCGGTATGGATCGACACGTGCGGCTGTCTTACCCACGAGCTCCTCAGGAAATATCGACTCCATCTAGCTAATTTGTTTTTATATGTGTAAAAGTGATACCGATATCCTATTTACAGAATAAACAATTTCATTAAATTTCATAACAAACGTACTCGTGAGACACTTGTTTATTATTCCTTCAGGTAAACAATATAGGCAATTGCGAATTTAATTCTTGCCGATTTTATAACATCCGAGGAGGAAAGGAATTGTACAATGGATATGGTATGTACTCAGAATTTCGGAAAACTATTTGTTACACGCAGATTTTTCAAGCCTATTTGATTTAAATACACGATTTTAAATTTTAGTTTCACACTATCACCATAGAAAAAATGTAGATAGATTTGAGAGCAACAGTACAACCATCCTCAGTCGTCTTACCTATTTTAACACGCTCAGTGCCGGGAGCCCTCCTGGAGGGTTCACCCAGTCGCATATGGGATGCCGGGAGTCCTCGCGCAGGGCTCATTTTAAATGTAGGTTTTTCTTAGTGAATACAGCATTATAAATCGTGAACATAAAATCTGATGTATATTTTAACAAGATTTATTAGTACATGCGTTGGTTTTAAAATCCAAGCCTCTTTTTTATTTTTTTTTGTTCACCGTTGCAAATATTCACTAAAAATTTTAAAGATTAGAAACTATTTATAGCGACAAGACCCTCTGAAAACACAATTTTACTTCGTTTTACACTGTTTTATAACACGGTTTTAAACTCAATGCCGTTGACCGTGCGCGATGGTTAACTTTAGCGCAAACGTAATGCCGGGAAACCCTCCCAGAGGGTTCACTTCCAATATGTATGGCGGTATGGCGTATAAGTTCTATGAAAAGTGGTTGGAGTCGAAAGTCTTAAGCATGCCTATTGCTTAATGGATCCGATTTAATTATAGGAAGAATGGGACATAATTATCGGCTTGCTTTTCACAATTATGATTAACCTTCTAATGCTTATTATACAACATAATTATTATTTATTTATATATTTAAAGGTTTTACAACTAAATACATACACAACATTAACCCACAATCTTTGTCATAGATATTAAAGATCTCGCATGTATCTATAGGAAAGCACCGCACATAATTTTATTAGCGTACTTGTAAATAATCCAGTAAAATCTCGGAAATAATCAGGCTCGGCCCTATGATCACTCGCTTCGGACGGACGATACTCCTCTCTTTTGTCCGGGGAAGTTATAATTTTGTAATAAGTACGCCATTAAACCATTGCCTATTTCAAACAGTCTACTTTTTTTTGTTTCCCGCGGTAACACTTCCATCTTTCGTTTAGGGTTCCGTAGTAACAAGGAACCCTTATAGTTTCGTCATGTCCGTCTGTCTGTATGTCCGGCTTAGCTCAGAGACGTTTAGTACTAGAAAGCTGTAATTTGGCATGGATATACATATAATAACACCGACAAAGTGATAAAATAAAATCATGAAAAATATTATTTTTTTTCAGGTACGGGAGGTACCAAAAAAAAAAAATTTTCATGATTTTATTTTATCCCACCCCTAGACGTTAAGTGAGGATGATTTTTTTTCTCATCAATCCCATAGTTTAGGGTGTCGTTGGAAAGGCCGTTCAAAAATATTGTGACTTTGCAAAACCATTTTTCGATTTAGGGATCCGTTTTCGAAATATTAAGCTATAAGTGCTAATTTTTGTTAGAGTCAAGGGTTTCCCCCGCCTGCAAGCTAGATGGTTGGTTTTGGATATGTGAAAAAGTGTATGGTAGTAGTATATATAACGAAATTAAAAGGAAAACTATCACAGCTAAGTAGGCTTTACAAGTTAATGAGTAATAATCGACCAACTTACATTTGCGGTTGCAAAAACATGTTCTCCCATACATTCCGTATATTCCGGAGAACATGTTTTTCAACTACAAAGTTAAGTTTGTTCTTGGGATAAATTCATCCCAACTACGGAACCCTTCATTGTGCGTGGTCCAACACGCACTTGGCCGGTTTTTGCAATTAGAGCTCAGTCCTTTAGGTAAGAGTCGGAACACGTCATGCCATTTCCTTCTGGCCCTACCGCGTCGCCGGTTCCTGTTTTTCGGAACTCAATCTGTGGCTCTTCAAACTATCCATTTATGTTATTGTTTCACTCTTCTTACATCCATGTTCAATAAAAATGGCTACATAAAGAGGCATTGAAATGTCTAATTCAATAAGAAGTAAGTCAGTCTTTGTGTGAGGACAATGGTTTTATAGTGAGTATAACTATTTTTTTTTTAATTCTCTGTTAAGGATTTAGTTGCTAATTTCATATATATTTAATACATAGAAGTGGTAGAGTCCAGAGGGTTTTTGAGCAAGCATATGCAGGGCGAAAAGTTGATAGCTGAGTAGGTGCGGCATGCATGACGAGAGAACACCGAAAATATATTTGAAAAGTTTCAGATAGGAGCCCCGTAGTCTAGGAGTCCTTTCAGATTTCCAAATTAAACGTGATTTAAAGTGTGAAATTCGTAGTAATACTGAACATAATAAAAATATAAAATACATGTCAATGGTAAATGTGTGAATATAAATGTACCTAATATATATATTTTCATTCTACAGCACGGTGCTCGGCATAATTGTTATCTATGGTACATTATGGATCGTGAAGAACGCGGTCGAAAACGCCTTGCCGAAGGCAGCGTTCGAGGTTACTACTCGGAAGTTTAACGGATGACACCAGTCCACACCGCGGCACCATGAGCATTCACAACAGTGTGGACGCTCGTTTATTAATGCTCGCGTTGTGGATACACCTTTAGGTAAACTAGGTTAGTTAACAAATGTTTTTATGATAATTTAGCAATCTAAGAAGATATGTTGCATATTAAAAGGTTTATTTTACTGCCGTTTTTGTTTTCAGTCCGATATACACGTGATAAGTCAATAAACACAATAATGCAAACGCAATATTTATACAATAGGTATTTGGTGCAAACGTAGGTGCGTAAGTTTTTATTGTTTGACGAGAAAGTAGTACTAATTATTCCTTTAAATGCTTCGAAGAGGAATAAATTGACTAAAATTGTACACCAGATTTAATTGAAACATTTTATTGTTAACATCAGTCAAAAGGAGGTACAAGCGTACTATTATATTATCTGTGGTACAAGTAACCTCTATCAATATGTAAAACAAACGTGTTATAAATGGCGAGTTCTGGTTGTATGTAGAGATGGGTTAAATTTGAAAAGTCGTGAATAAAAGCTTTCCATAAAAAAAATAAAAAAAATCGCCAAAGTTCGGACGGAGGCCAAAAAGCAGTACATGTCTGGAAAAACGCGAACGGTCCGAGTTGTACGACTTTTCATTTTTCAACGATCATCGTTAGGACGCTTCAGGTCCACGGTGCCCGACGTATTCAGCGGCCATGTTGGTAATTATCTCAGACTCGCATTTTATCGCATATGCCGCAGCGGCACTCTCCTAGCGCAGTGCCAGCTTCATGGCAGTACGAGCGCTTTGAAGGCTCTGTTGCTGTAGCAATATCTTCTTTGGGCACTTTCCAACCGCTCTGGAATACAAGGATTCATTAAGCATTTAGCTCAGACCAAATAAAAAACCAAGACATAGCGCTGTCAACAGTGACGTGAAGCCGGTTTCGTAAACATGTATGCACTTAGGAGGTGATAGTTTGATTGTAAATGTGTGCGTGTGATCGTGTATGCACAGAGCGGAGGTGTAGTTTCGGCATGCTTCACTGTATTGTTCGCAGCGCTATGTCTTGGTTTTATTTGGTCTGAGGTTTTTAGTAACATAAAAAGGACCTTCGCCACGGTGGTAGGATGCCACACATCTCGAAGTCCGGATTCCAATACACTTTTGTGACGTGGTACCTACTGGGACATTAGATCAACTAATGGACAGACGACAACAAGTTCTGATGCTAAGTATTTTCATTAGAAATATTTGTTCGGAGTTGGTGGACTTGATTATCCACCTTCGTTCGTTTATGAGCGTTACGTTAGGATCATGCATCGCCCGATCACCTAGAATTTATCCTACTTCATTCAATCTTTACCATCCGCCAAACCTAGATACCCAGTATATTGACGTCTCACCTTTGAACATCATCGAGACATCATCGAGTACCAGATACATTAATCGATACTCGATAGATACTTAATAAAGAGAACAGATATAATGTGTGATTGAGTACTAGCGCTTACAATTTTAGCCATATGGAGGCAGTATAAGCGCTTGGCTCTAGGCATCACATGCTTGGCCAGAATGGCCCACGCCCGGCCAGCTTGCCGGTCGATCTTGAGCGCCTGGATGGCACAGGCTACTGCGCTAGCTTTTGCCTTCTTAAATTGATCCGCGATGAAATTGGCCTGTGTTCCCTCGTCGAGGTCTTCTACATCGATCTTCCAATAAAAGAAGTAAACAGTTGAGTATTCATTTCTTGAAATGATATTGTTTATTATGGAAGTACCTAGGGCATTAAAATCATCTTTACTCAATTCATATAATCATAATCAGTCTATAATGTTCCCACTGTTGGGACACAGGCCTCTGCTCTTCGAGAAGGAGTGGGCTGTAATCTTCCACGCGGGCCCAGTGCGGATTGGTAGATGTCACACGTCTTCTAGTTTTTGGTTCTAGGACATGCCGGTTTCCTCACGATGTTTTCCTTCACCGTTTTGAGAGCAGTGGTGATGAGATTATTTTCACAATGTAAAGTGCCTACCTGGGTTCGAATCAACGACCTAAACCTCGTAAGTGGGGGCCGTTAGCACTGGGCCACCACTGCTCACAATACAAATACTTAATCATTATTTTGTTTTTTTTTTTACAATTTAACTGGAGTCCGTTTGGTGGTGAAGGAGGTGCAAGTGAATAATAAAGTTTGACACCTTTAGATAATGCTGTGTAATGATTTACAAGATTTTAAAAAACTTTCCAAACTCACAGTCGTTCGTGTTTGACGAGTGTAGACAATCGTGGCGAACATTATTAAAACGACATATTACGACATTTATAAATAAGATCAAGCAAATATTAATTAAAAAGCATACTACACATTAAACGAATATATACATGATAAAAAAGTGATTTAACGCAAACAGACACCATACACAGTTAGTTGTAGATACATTTATACATACATGGATAAATATTATAATATAATATTATGTTTAATTGGACTTATCAAATAATTACTACGTACCACAACCTATAACTGATCTCAATTAATGTTAAGAACATAATTATTTAAAAATTGTTTAATTGTTACTTAATTTATTTTTTAATTTAAGAATTAATATTATACTTTTAGCTGTGCTCTAAAGGGGTCGTAATTGTACCTTAGTTTAAAGCCATTGTAACACCTTTATACCTACATTGAATGCAAATAAAGATATGAATATTTTCTTTGGAAAATTAGAGGATTTAAAAAATTAATCAGAAGTAAACAAAAAAAAAACTTACGAACTACCAACTACTTACATTAACTCTTGCTGTAGATGGTTTATTTGCTGGATGGCTAGCCAACCAGTCTTCAGCGAGGGCCGTCCATGCGTACGCGCTGGGGTGGCGCCGCACTAGGTCCAGGAGTGTAGCGCGCCCGTTCAGGTCGTCTCCCGACGACAGCGACATCAGTACACTGAAAAAAATCAGTAATATTTGACCACTGCTGTTATCTTCTATATAGACCTCGAATGACGCTGAGAGAGGGGCGCTGTTGGTAAGCATTAGAGCAAATGTTACTTGAAATGTATTAATAAAACAAGATGGCGGCTTCAATTTTGATCACGGGTTAAAATAACCTTTTAGCGATATAGATATTTGGTCACTTGATACGCATTTGAGAAATCATCATCTGCAAAAATTTAAGTGAGGAAGTAACATGTTTAAAAACTACTCAGCTAATAAAGTATCCACATGAAATAGTAAACGTTGGTGGTCTCAATATTCTGAGGGATTTATTGAGACTTGATCAGATTTATGACATTTTTTATTTCGCCCGAGTGGATGTCGGAAATTATCCCACGGGAACGTACAACCGGGATGATAAGTATCTTATATTAATCCAGGTTATAAACATGTGTGCCAAATTTCATCCAAATCCGTTCAGCCATTTTTGCATGATTGAGTAACAAACATCTAATCACACAAACTTTCATTAGGATTCCCGCATACAGCAGCATATTTAATTTAATGTTAACTGACAACATTGGTCTGCCTGGCCATCCATAAGAACAAACCGTTTCGGAAGTACATTCATTGTTTCACTTCGCTTTTTATGACTATTGTGAGTTTGTCCTTCTCGATAGCTATAACCAGCTATCTATTGACGTTACATATTTTCTTAAACGATAACGACTAATCAGTTTCATTTTGACAGTTCAAGAATATTCATTGCGTTATTTACGTTATTGAGTAGTTTCTTTTTCGAACTTATGAAGCAATGGATTCGCAATCTGTTTCAAAACGCTTCAGATTCTCATTGATCGTGTATTAGATTATTTAGGGTACAGGAGTTATTCACGATGAATATGTTAGTTCTAGATAAGCGTCCACTATCGTCGAACATTCCGTTTTTTACCAAGTTGAGAGATACTGATCAAATTAAATAATGACATAAAAGGATCATACCTGAAGGAACCATGGCCGACGCCGGATTTTCCAAACGATTCGATGGCTTTTTCAAAGTTACCGAGTCTATGTTGAACTTCAGCTTCTAAGCTTCTCAGGTAACCGATCTAGATGAGAAGTAACATGTTTCATACGTATATTGACTAAACCAGTGGTGACAAGACAGTTTTTCTTATAAAAAGCAGTTGAGTTGAGATTGTGCAAGGTAAATTACTGTTCTATATTACAAAGGAAGTACCAAACAGTTTTGGATTTTTTGTGACTATTCTGATTTTATGGAATTGTTCATCAACAAGTAGGTATAACTACAGCAACTACTAAAAATCAACTCTTTACACTTAAACTAAAGTTTTGTTGCCAAGACATTTCTGCTTCATTTTAAGAACCTTACCTCCCCAAACTTTTTGAGTCCAACATGTAGATGGCACAAGGCGCTCTCGTAATCTCCTCGCAGACGGCAGCACAGACCGACCAGATGATAGTACTGAGCTGACTCTCCTGTCACTGATAGGACTCGAGCAATGCACACTTCTGCCAACTATGGGAACGAGAAGACCAGGGGTCAGTTTTGCTGTACGTAGCTAATGGTTACTTATATATTTATTTTGGATATGAAATCTGTAAAACAGGAGTTTTCCAATAAAGCTGTTAATAGTGAAGAAGCAGCTGAAGATCACTTATCATCATCAGGTGTGCTAAAAGCGTAGTAACAGCAATACATGATTGCACATAGCTGAGCGTCAGTGTGAATGTTCAACTGCATTTCCGTAAATACCTACCAATATTATTATACATGATGGACGTTAACGTAACCTAATAAAGGCTTTAACGTTTCAACGGTCTTAAGGCGAAAGCGTTAGGGTAGTCCGTGAAATTCTTGAAAGTCAATTAATACTAATAAAATAAAGAGTTATACTAAAAGTCAAAGTCAAATCATTTATTTCAAATAGGCCCATGTATGGGCACTTTTGAACGTCAAAATTTACAAAATAATATAATTGATTCTAGTCACCCCTTCCAAAAGGTAGTTTTCGTATGGAGAAGAATTGGCAAGAAACTCCACCGTTACTCTTTTAAAATGTTTTACAATAGTTTGTATAAGTACGTACATTAGTTAAATAATTAAATGTGAAGACGATGCACCTAGAATAAAATTACTATGCCATAATAGGTAAAAAGAATTAACAATGAAGCAACGTCAGATAATTATGTGATAGATACATGGTGCTCACATATTTACATTATTGTAAAAGTAGACGATTTTCCTAATTTTGACTGATGATTCTATGATAATTCTGTTAATATACAACGTGCCGCAACTATGGCGACATTAATTTAACAAATGGGTAGGGCTAGTGGCCAGTAATCATAAAAAATATAATAATTCGTTAATTGAGGGCTCTCTCTTTCCTTCAATTCGCCTTCCGTTTGCACTTTATTCGTTTTAACTTCATTGATGCGATGTTATGATCTGCGACTCCGGTAAATGCCCTCTGCGCTACAGTTCTTTAAGTACAGGTTGTTCCAAGATGCTATTTTAGAAAATTGTAAATACATAATACCATTGAATGAAATTAAAATATCTATATAAAACGAAAACAGAAAATCGTATGATAATATCATTAAAGCGTCACGCTGTTTATTTGTTACGGTCGAGAATTATATTTTGATCAACAACCTGACACTGACCTGCAAATTGCATGAAACGTAAGATAATTAGAATATCGTGGGCTACCTTATCGCATCCCCCTTAAGCCTTCGAAGCAGTACTCACAGGCACAGCCCTCAGCCTGAGCAACAGGTCTGCGGCATCATAGTAGAGGCTCATGTTGGGCAGCAGCAGCGTGGAGGACCACCAATCGCCCAGCTCTTTCTCCCACGTACGTTGGAACAACACATTCTCTTCACACCGTAGGTTGCGCAAGCTGACAGATGCCAAAAAGGATTTTCTGACGTTTTCTGTTAAGCTTTAAGGCTCTTTCAAACAGGCGCGACACAAAGACACCGCTCGTCGCGCGACGAGCGGTGTCTTTGTGTCGCGTCGCGTGTCGCGCCTGTTTGAAAGACCCTTTAAAACAGTACCTAATGTGCGCTTTTTTTTTTGTTTTTTATTATTTCTTAAGTGACGATTTTATCGTGGATGTCCACCGCAGGGAAGTATAATGTAGGAAATACATACGTTCATAATAAAACGTTATCGTACTATTATTTCCGGACTAGGATTATTATTTCGTGGACGGAAATTTAAAAGCGTCTTCATAATATTATTTCCATACATTTTACTTCTCTGTGTTATCATGATGCCGTGGACGTCAACGATAATATCGTCACGTTAGAAATTATAAAAACGCCTAATAGGTTATTATAGTACGACAGAACTTAGATGTAGCATCGGTAAAATTCATAAAACCGATCACTATCTGAACTGAGTGCGCCTTCATAATCATCAATATTTATTACTGCTTTAGGTAAAAATGATCTTTGGCAGTCGTTACGGGTAGTTAGAACCCCAAAAGTCTAACAACCAGTCTTATCAAGGGGTATCATGTTACCTAGTAACTAGGTTGTGGAGGTCAGATAGGCAGTCGCTCCATTTATATACTGGCATTTAGCTGCATCCGGTCAGACTGAAAGCCGACCCCAACATAGTTGGGAAAAGGCTAGGCAGATCATGATGAACGGACATATTATATCAATTAATATTAACCGGTGTACAGTACAAATATGTTCTTAATGTCCCTCGGCAAACCTCGTGTTTCGTCAGTCGTCAGATTTATATCAGTTGCCCTTTGCACTTGATGCATATCGATAGATATAGTGATATGCATATAGAGATAGGAAAATAGTTTTGCAACTCTTAAAGTTCACATGAAAATCAAAACAAAACAACGATAAAGTACTTAGTTCTGAATTCAAATGATTATACAAGATAAATCTAATAATGAATGGACATGGAAATTAGCATTCGTTTGTATTCGGAAATACGATGATTCCCGAGGGACATTAAGAAAATAGAAATACTACACTACAGAAAATACGAGCTGGTGTCCACAACTGCACGTCAAAGCACGTATTTTGCGTACCGTGTAGGTACTATCGCGACTATATAAGCAGTGGAATTAATTCAACAGCTGAATAGAAGCAGGCCCTTAAAATAGGCAGAAATTTAAATAAAATGAATGAATGTTACCAAAAAACATCAGTAAAACATACTTTTCCGCAATGGACATGATAGTAGCTGCTAAATGGAAGAACTCGCGTTCGTTGAAGTATACGCTGGTGATGACCCACGCAGTGGTCCAATTCGGGTGTAATGTGAGCAGAGCGATGAAGAACGGCTCTGCTATCGAAGGATCCTCTTCAAACAACATGGCGCCTTTGGATAAGAGTCTATGGAACATAGAAAACACATAAATAACTTTATCAGATCAATAACAGAAAGCTTACAGACTAATTACACAATTAAAAATCATTAAAATGTTTGTTAATAGCGAATTGCAAACCAAGAATAAAACAATTTTTTAATTTTGGTAATAAAAGAGAAACGTAAAAAATTGTCAAGTTGTGCAACATCAAAACAGGTAAATCATTTATTGCCCATAAATGATTTAACTGTTTTGATATATATAACATATATAATATTACATTAGATATCACAAACCGAACAATTTAGTAGTTTTTCATGACTATATATGGATATGCTTATTGACGAGTAAAATTTGAAATAGAGCTAAGAATAGAAGCTGGAATTCGATATTTTTCTAACGCTCAACGCGCCTAAAGAAGTTTTCACTTCAAAAATATATTTAAATAATCAATATAATAAGGCTTAAAAAATATCGAAGTGAACTTCAAAAACTTTCATTTAATAATTGAATGGCATGGTTACAATTTTCATTTATTCTTGCGATGTTTTTACGTAATTCTTTAGCATAAAACATTAAGAGCTCACGTCAGCGGGTGTCGAGGGTTGATGCTTATAGCCTTGTCGAGACAGACTTTGGCCCAGCTTCTGTTGATGTCTTTCAGGCAAGTCGATAGCTCCCGCCAATAGTCAGCATTTTTAGGCTTATCCACAACCAACTGAAAATGTTGAAACAAAGAAAATCCATACTTATATTATAAATTCGAAAGTGACTCTGTCTGTCTGTTAATTTTTCACGCCATAATGGCTGAACGGATTTGGATGAAATGTGGCGCACGGATAGACCATGACCGTTGGATAAGGTGTGGGTGAAAGTATTTCTATAAATTATATCTATGGTTATTTCTCGCGCAGTTAATTTTATGCACAATTATATTTTAAGGAGCGAAAAGTGACATGCTAATCTTTGTCCCGGAACATTCCCCCGAACTGGAGCGACACTGCGGGAAAAAACTAGTTTCTAATGATAAAGTTACCCGTAAATAAATTTCGTTAGCGTGATGCGTGTCCTGCATCTGGCGGGCGTGTCTGGCGGCTCGTAACGCCGGCTCCACATCGACTGTTAGGTAATCATTGTTTAGCAGCGTCTTGGATGCCGACTTCATCAGGCAAGCGTGAGACATCATCACCAGCTCCTAACGAGAAAAAACTGAACTATTTCATTTAAAACCCTAAGGCTGCCTGTACACTGGAGCGGAGCGAGGTAGCGGAGAGCAGAAATGTGCCAATATTAACCAATAGGAGCGAGTTTAGATTCTATCAATTAATATTGGCTCATTTTCCGCTCCGCTGCCTCGCTCCACTCCAGTGGACAGGCAGTCAAAACCTAGCTGTTTATAAAATGTGTGATGCCAGGTGAAAAGTGAGTGTCACCAAAATAATAGATTGTAATCGAAGATCCGTATACAGTTTTATTTCCATTTGTGAAAGAACACTAGAGTAGTATTTTTGAAAATAACAAACCTGTTATCTGTCCTGTTACTTACGATTTTAAAACAATACTGAGTAAGATCATGAGGACATTACTTCAAAAACTTCATCAGATTCTTGATACTGCTGTACAACAAAATGGTTGTTGACGAATATCGCAGCGTCTTGCCAGCAAGATGTGGTCAGTTCCACACGAGTCCTCGTCTCACTCAGCTGTCGATTGAATGTGCAAAATTCTATGGTTCCTGCAAAATTATACAAGATAATTGAAACAAGCTCATTTTCAAGTAATTATATAGAGCATCTAACATCAAGATGTCGGGAAGATATAAAGCATCTAAGAGGCGGTCCTAGCAAAAATGTTAGGTGGTGCGAGATCTCGAAGTGGCGCCCCTATAATACAAAATGTTAGTGTTCCTACGCCCTGCAGTGGCTTATCCGTGATTATAAATAATAATAATAAAAATAACCCCACCGTCGTATCTCTACGTTGACGGCGTGGTGGGGTTTGCGTGCTCCGAACTCTAGGTCTGTGACGGTAGAGTTTATTTTGCCGAAATGGGTTTAGGATGAGGAGCCTGACCAAGAGAGATACAGAAACCCGCAGGGCAGCATGTAGCGAGCTGTTGGGCAGTAACGACCCCACGGAACCTATCTCCCGGAAGAAGTCTTGTTCACCTCTGGTTTGCCTTTATTGGCCGGCTGGAGTGAGCACTCACGAGGAACGGAGCTCCCACCTCATTCTTGCCTTTATTGGCCGGCTTGAGTGGAGATTCGCAAGAGCAAACGTGCTCAGAGGAAGGAAGTATTCCAGTAAGAGGCTTGTAGGGATCTTGACCGTACTTCTGGGATTGTCCTGATAGCCGTGGAATACTCTCCACCCACCTTAAGCAACTCAGGACATGTTGCCCCCTTATCGCTACGAAACCTCGTGCTAGCGATCGTTTTCGGGGGCCCATTATTGAGTGTGCAAGTCACCCCCTGCCTTATCCTGTGCAGGAATCTCCCGAAACAGCCGTGTCCCGTGTGGACGCCCGGGTGTCACCACTGTGTGGATCGCCCGGAGGACACGGTGGAGCATACGGTGGAGGTCTGCCCAGCTTGGGCGGAGCATCGCCGTGTCCTCGTGGAGGCGATCGGCGGCGGTGATCTCTCGCGTCCAGCCCTGGTTCAGGCCATGGTACGGAGCGAGAGGAAATGGGAGGCCGTCACCTCCTTCTGCGAAGCTGTAATGCTCGCGAAGGAGGAGGCGGAACGCGTGAGGGAGAGGCAAATTTCGCGCCCTCACGCCCCTAACCGCCGCAGGAGGAGACGCTCAGGGCGTCGGGAATCGCGAGGCGATTTCCGGCCACCGTAGGCGCGGGCTTGCGGACGGTGAGCAATGGGTGGCTCACCGTCCGATAAGGACCAGGCCCGTGTCAACGGCGCGTTGTGTTCCACGCGCGCCTCAAAGAGATGTCAGCAGATTTGAAGGGGTCCACTAGGGCCGATGCCTGCCGGGGCTGCGAAGAAAACCGAAAGGGAGATCGTGGCCCCCGGCGACAAGGCAACCGAAGGAACACGGGTGGGTTTTAGGCAGTAAGAGTCTGACACGCCCTCCCTTTCCGCCCAGAGCGGGAGAAGTTATTTGATGATTTCCCACCCTCAAAAAAAAAAAAAAGTCACCCCCTGCCATTTTATCCATGTATACCATAACATTGATCAGGCAGGGGACATAGGCCATAGTCCTAGGTTACCAATCCACTATAGCCACCCGTCAAACCGGGCGTTCTCAGTAGTTCGGTTATTTAGTCCGATCCCGGACTTTTCGTCGCGACAGTTCGGTGATGGAATACGACCGGACTACAGAGCCTGATAGTTCGGTATCGATATCGGACCTGCACTACTAAGGAAAGACTCCGCCTCCCCGGAGAATTTTGCCTGAAAGAAACACTGATAGATATATTAATAAATCAATGTGATGATGAGGCAACACAAGGACAAGAAGTTGCTCCAAAAGAATTCTGGAAATTCACTCTTAAAATTAAAATAAAGCGATTAGATTTAGCTTCAAAACAACCTATCCCTAATTTTAATAATAAAAAAAAATACAATATATCGAAAAATTAATTCGGTTACGGAAGTGAAGACATTTAGGTGCCAAATCAAGATTTCTATGATGGCACAATTAGAATTTTAATATTCTGTAGTGAAGAAGCACGATCACTTTTGACGTCCCTGAAACAATTTTTCATGGATGGCACCTTTCAGGCATCACCAGATCCTTTTTCGCAGCTATACAGCATTCATGGAGACATAACAAGTGGCATTGAAAGCACGTATGTTATTCCATTAGCATACATCTTCATGTCACACAAGAGTGTAAAAGATTACGTTATTGCATTTCAATTAATACAATCACAGGTTCCAAGTTGGGTATCGGAACAAGTTCAGGTCGACTTTGAGAGCGCCGCCATAAAAACATTTTTGAAAACTTTCAAAAATGTGACCATTATTGGTTGTTATTTTCATTTTCGAAATGCTTTAGAACGTGTTGAAGGATGATGACAATCTCGCAAATTTCAAGGTCGAACAAATGAAAAGATTTGGAAAAGCAATGTCGAAACGAAGCAGAGTGAATATAGAAAAGGACGATTTTATTCAAGAAGTTCAGATGCAGTTAACTTGTGCCGAAATAGGTGTATCAATTTTTTTAAATAAAATTGTGTTGTACTTGGCTTGTTTGAAAAAGCAGATGTTTTTGCTGAGATATTTTTGAAGTAAAAAATTTTTTATTACATCATGTCGACCTTTCAGTCTTTCCTTACTAGTGCAACATAGCTTTTCACAACCATACGACAGGTAGTCGAATCAAAACTTAACACTTTGACGTTCACTATACGCCCATAGGCGTCATAACAATAAAACTTCTATTGTGTCTCGTGTACTGTCCTTCAAAGTGTTAACACATTTTCAATTACTAATTTGTCTTGCCACCGACAGTAGATAGCAGTCGGAAGAATGGTGGTCATGATTTAAACTGACAAAATTTTCGGGTTCTTTGGGTTTGTGAACAGCCTGTAGAGGACTCTTTTGGTAACATTTATTCATGTTCAATTCGCTACGGAATCGTATCGAACAGTTGTGAATAGCTATGCAGGTCCGATATCGATACCGAACTATCAGGCTCAACAGTCCGGTCGTATTACATCCACGAACTCCTGAGACGAAAAAACTCACCAGTCCGGTGACCGGACTAAATAAACCGAACTACTGAGAACGCCCGGTTGCGCTCGACATTGCCAATGTGCTCGCCCTGCTGAGGTGAACACGTTGTACCGATGAGAATAAATAAGAGTTAATTATTTTGTTTGAAAACCCATAAACATAGTTTTTTTCGGACAATACCTATGCCGTTGCTGCCGGTTGTGGCCCACTTCTTGGTCGCTAGTGTGGTTGCCATGTACCACAGGTTTTACAGTTAATTTAATAAGATAATGTTGGATGCTACAGAAAATGTACTACCCTGCCATAGATTTTTAACCAACTTCCAAAAGGAGGAGGTTGTCAATTCGGCTGTATGCAATGCTGCAATTTGGCTGCTGGCAATTTTTTTGTATGTTTGTTACGCGATTACTCCGCCAATTATGAATTAATTTTGATGATTTCTTATAAATTTTATTAACTTTGCTCGGGTAGTTTTTGAGTTACCTTTAATAATACGTATTTTTCTCCACTTAGTATGTGGATAATATGATAAGTCAGGAACTCACTGTTATTTACATAGCAGGTAGTGGTATTCGAATTTGTGTGGGGTACCTACCCCACACAAATTCGAATACACAACTAAAAAGCGAAAAATAAAACTTTTTACAAAAAAAAAACCACGACTTCCAAAAAAATCACTACTACGTGAAAAATTACTTTAAATTCGGAAGTCGGTTTTGAATATTCGTTTTTTGCCACCCACTTCCGAAATTAAAGTTATTTTTCACGTTGTAGTGTTTTTTTGGAAGTCGCTTGTTTTTTTTTCGCTCCGAACAGTTTTCTTTTGACCATTCGTAGAGAAATTGTAGCTATTTGATAGAAAGAAAATAAAAACATTTATTTGGCCCAAGTTAAGGCACACAATTACACATATCATACACACACACACACAGACACACACACACCCCCACACCCACACCCACCCACACACCCACACACCCACACACCCACACCCCACACCCACCCACACACACACACCCCCACACCCACCCACACACAGACACCCACACACACACACACACACACACACACACACACAAACACACACACACACCAACATCACATCAAATCATCAGACATCTGATGCAGAAGCGAGCAAAACGAGTTAAAAAATTTTAGCTTAAAGTCCCCCGATGACAGCGCCCGGTACGGTCGCACTGCTCGCACCGCTCTAGGGCCTCTACTGGAGTCTCCATGCTCAACTGATAGGCTAGCCCTAATTTACCAGCAGTGTGTCTGTAGAATTACAGCAGACTCAGATCGCCGCGAAATATTCAACGGTTAACTCTGATAGGTTCATCATTTCCTCTACTGCCCCATACAATGCAATAGGAAGGTGAGCGCATTGACGCAACTTCAGCATCAACATCAGCCATGTGGTACCGAGTTATAGGTCTTCTTATAATCTTATTGAAAATGTCGTTGATGCCCCCCTTACTTACAGACGGATAAGGTACCATCTGTGATAAGTACAGGTCGACATAAAAGAGTCTGACGTGGTGACATTTGGAACTAAATATTTTACTTAATTGTTAAATTAAGTTAATCGCAAATCATCTTGCTACTCAAGTCTACTGTGTTGATATAATCTGTGCAATATACTTGTCAATATTGTAATATACTTGTTATTGTTTGTCAAGGGTAGGTAAGATTGTTGTAAATAAATAAATAAATAAAATAAATTTGATGTCATTATACAACCACAGTTTTTCTTTTCCAAAAATCTAAAACTAGATAATGAGGTCACTAATACCTTAAATAATAGGATCAATTAACAGGAAACCTATGATGATGGCACTACTTTGCCGACAAGTGCTAGTAGGTTTTGATTTGAGTCACAAGCAGTCTTTTTTGTTGCACATTTTTTAAATATTTATTTCCCATTCGAAGTGACCTAAGTGCGATAGTGGCGCACTCATTTTTAATTTACTATTTTTTTTTGCCAAGCTGTACTCGTAGTTACCATAATAAGGTACTTTTCGTAAAGAGTTCGCAGCGCTCCGAACAGTTTTCTGCCAATCGCACTCCAGTTGTCCACGACCGGTGCATATTCGTTTCTTGGGGGCTTCAAGTTCCATTTTCGTAAGCATAGCACATAAATCTTCCCTGTAATTTAAAAAAGTTTTTAAAAATACTCGACTGCGTAAAAAGTGAACTTTAAAAACGATGGAAAATACTTAGTATTAAGTGGGATTGGAGACAGAAACAGGTCAACTTGGTTCCATCTTTATTAAAGTTCACTTTTTATAATTTTAACATATGCAGTGACACTATACTACTATAAGGATGAATCCAACGACATATCACTAGTAAAAATCGGTTCAGCCGTTTAGTAGTTACGAGGGAACATAGGGACGGACATATACATACACGTCAAACTCATAACACTCCTTTTTTGGCTTCACCGTAATCGAGTAAAAAGTAGCTGATTTGTATTGTTGCTATTGTAACCTTATTGGTGCTCACAGTGCTCACATTGGATACTAATATTCTTCCTATTGGTCATACTCGGGATGACCAAGATTTTTTTAAACCCAGACCTCAGTTATAAAACTAAGTTTAGTCTAGTTAAGTTAGGCCCGCTTGCAGTAAATAAAAATTAACTTACTTGAGAATGCTCGGGGGTTCAATTGTAGGCTTTAGGGGTCGTCCAAGTTCAACTTCGACCACAACAAAAGCATCATTATCATCAGCGCCTGTAGGTCTGTAGTAACCGTTTAACAAATTGCTAACCGAAGTTCCGGAGTCTGGGTCTGGCAGTCTGAAAATTTTGGTTTTATCACACTACGTGCGGAAGTTTATATGAAAGAAAAGAAAGAAAAGAAAGCAAAAAAAGAAAATAAAGAAAATAAAGAAAAAATGGTTTGTCACAGAAACGTGCATACAAAAAGACAAGAGTAATCAGAAAACAACAAAATAAAGTAGTACATAAGAAATCACGAGCATAAAACAGAAATAGTCTGTAGCTGCACGTCGTGACTGTGACAAGAAGGCCTCCACTCAGCATGATGTCCGAAAAATAAAATCGTTATCTATAATCGTGTGTGCGCTCCAGAATAGTTTTACATGGGAAATTATTCCGACTCGATTTAGTATTGGCCTATTCTTATTAAAGCAAAAATTGTCATTTATAAAAAATCTATGTGTGTTTGGTAATCATAGTGCAGCAATTGCATTCCGGATTATTGATACTTTTGAAAAATACGACTGAATGTAGGTAAATGAACGCTGACAAGTGATAGCTGTTATAATTAATTAGTTTCTGCCCGCGACTTCGACCGCGAGCCTAAAATAACCTTCCTCAAGAATTGGGCTTCTAAAACCTATTTATAATTTTTATACATACATAAACTCACGCTTCCTTCCCATGTGCAGAAACTACAGAATGCCACCTGCTGCAATTCTTATATACTCCTTTTGCCTCGTTTACGTTCATACATCTGGCCATACACGCACGCCGGTTGCGAGAGTACTCGCAAACTACGCACCTGGCCTTTCTGAAGATCACCAATAAGGTCAGTATATGTCCTCCTAGGGCGTCCCCGTCCGGCCTTTCCCTTCACATCTGCCTTGTAAATACATTTTGTTAGTCTCCTTTTATTCGTCCGTTCAACATAGCCAAACCATCTCAGCATACTCTTTTCAATTTTTGTCACTACATCTTCTTTTAAATCACACCGCTGTCTTACCACATCATTCCTCAGCCTTAATTATTATAAATTGTATATATATTATTATTACTTTTAGTATAGATTTTCCAGCTGAATAGAAATCAAATTCTATTCTTACTTGCTTTTACTAGTTCTCCAAGTGAGAGGTGTTCCCGGCTTCTCACCGCTGGATGGAGGTCTGTCGTTCGGAGTTAGCAGTAGGTCACAGCCGCACTCCCTCATCATAGATTCTGCATTTACCCAATGCAAGGGCACGGCGAGGCGGATAGTTTGTTCTGAATATAAAAATAAAAAAGCATAATATGACGCCCTTTTTTTCTCTGAAAGGTAAGGCAAAGGTGTACTTTATAGTACCCCCTCATTTCGCCAGTTATGTTTAAGTCCCATATAAAAAGGGGGCGAGACTATTGTCATCAATCGGGAACAAATCCAGACTCCGGGCTGCTACTGCGAAATTCCAGATGGAAAACCAATAACACTTTGACTGAATTGGGATCTTATGCACTAGCGACCACTAGACCAACCAGGCAAATATTTTGTAATACTTTTATTTTAATTAATGGTAAGTATTTAGTAACAGAATTTTGTTGTTATTTTCATTGAGCTATCCTCATTATGACCGAAGCCGCCGAATCGTACTATACTGCCCTGCTAAGCACAAAGGCGGTATCTCAACCGGAGTAAGTTTTGAGAAAATTGACTTTTTGTGAATTGAAATTTAAGGAAACATGGAAATATAAAAAACTTCTTAGTGGTTTTTTAAAATGTTTTAAATTAGATAGCGCTATTTCGCTTATACCATTAGATGCGAAATTGTTAAAGCTATTGAATGGTATAAAAAATTCAACAAGTGTCGATCTTAGAGATAACGCCTTTGGGCTTAGCAGGGCAGTATATAAATATTAAAAAAAAAAAATATAATAAGAATTCTACTAATATTATAAACGCGATAGTTTGTGAGTATGGATGGATGGATGTTTGTTATTCTTTCACGCAAATACTACTGAACGGATTTGATGGAAATTGGGACACAGATAGTTTATAACCTGGATTTACACATAGGATACTTTTTATCCCAATACTCCCACGGGATTGAGACATGCGGGTGAAACCGCGGGGCGGTGCTAGTAGATCATATATTTAAAAAAAATTGATATAGATACTAGAATAACAAGTTAACCTCCTGGATAAAGAAGCTTGAACAGATTTAAGAATGCCATAAAGCTGTATCCTCCGTTTTCTCCGTAGATATGAAGTTCAAGGGGCCACTTGTGATTACGCAGATGTCTCCACAGCCATTTGTCGCCCTTAAGCATCAGAGTGCGATGGAACGAGCCCCAAACTGCAGTGTCTGTTATGAAAACAAAATATTTAGAATCAAATTTGAACGTAAAGTCTTAGGCTGGTTTCACAGCTGTCCGGGAGACCCGTGCGGGGCGCCCGCACCAGCTCCCGGAACGGAGACACAAGTGAGGCGCTACAACATTGTTTCACAGCGATGCGGATTCCGCTCCTCGTAGAGCCCGTATAATGCTAGCAACCGTATCGTACTAACTCCCTCGCTTCAGAGCACTGAGTGTCTCCCGAAAAGCTGTGAAACCAGTCTAAAGAAATTTATATCATTTAAATGCAGCAGAGCTTAAGTCAAAATTTGGTATTACAGGCCTTTTTTTTTTGAGGGTGGGGAATCATCAAATAACTTCTCCCGCTCTGGGCGGAGCGGTAGGGCGTGTCAGACTCTTACTGACTAAAACCCACCCGTGTTCCTTCGGTTGCCCTGTTGCCGGGGGCCACGATCTCCCTTTCGGTTTTCTTCGCAACCCCGGCAGGTATCGGCCCTAGTGGACCCCTTCAAATCTGCTGACATCTCTTTGAGGCGCGCGTGGAACACAACGCGCCGTCGACCCGGGCCTGGTCCTTATCGGACGGTGAGCCACCCATTGCTCACCGTCCGCAAGCCCGCGCCTACGGTGGCCGGAAATCGCTTCGCGATTCCCGACGCCCTGGGCGTCTCCTCCTGCGGCGGTTAGGCATTACAGGCCTACGGTTTATTTGAGACGACGTGCCTGCGATCGGCTCAATTGATTTTAAAAAACTATATTGTGTGTGTCATACTCTCAGTATCTCTAAAGTGACTGGTTATAAAGACAAAACAATATGTGGATACCTCCAAAATTCAAGGGATTCTTGTGGAAGTCTTGTGTAAGTCCTTACAATTTTTTTTTTTATCGCATCGTATGAACCCCGATTTGGGAAGTAAGTGACCGTAGGATAGCGCCAATGCATAATGTTTTTAATAACAGAACTCACGGTTAGGAACTGCTCCATTCAAGTAAAATGGAAGGTCAATTCTATGTTCAATTTGTACGTCTTCTAGTTGACATTGAAACTTTTGGTCTCCTTGTGTAAATATCTCTCCCAAACCTCTTAAAGTCTCCCATTTTGGAAAGAAACTCATACAGTCGAACCTTCGTGGTTCTTTGTAGCCTTGGCTATATGTAACAAGGCCAACATTCTGAAAATTTTGTAGAAGTGAAAGAAGTTGTGCTTAATATTAATTAGATTTTTTTCTCATAATTAAAATAATAGTGTGGCGATGGTTTAATACTGTTGATGTATGATGTTTTCAGAACTTTTTTTTCCACTTTTGACATTCAAAAGTAGCCCAAGGGCAAAATGAAAGGGTGAAAGAGAGTTTCCTATTAAAATTTTGTTATTACAGTATTTTCTTCGCCGTAGCTAGGTGTTTTCGAAGCAGCAGTATACACGTAGTCATTTTCAAACGGGATGATCATATTGTAGGAGGCAATAAGAGTCAATTTCATCCAGTTAGCCTTCTTCAGAACTTTGTGATGAACACTGTTGAGTGGATTTCGTTCTACAGTCAATTCCATCGTGAGAAGTGGCAGCGTGTCCCAACTCTTGCGCTTCAACGCTGACGGCGGGATCATTGGCTCCATTCGTTTCTTTATACATATTTTTTGATTTTCTGGAAGGATTTAGGCGGGTTTTGGCAGGGAGCATATAAATTTTGAAGTATCTGTAGGGGATCAGACACTACCAGTAATAATGACATTAAATTCAAGTAACTACTGACAGTGTTGAGGTTGGAATGAATAATCAATGTTGAAAGGAATGACAGAAATATTAATGTAAGAGCAGGAGGGCTCGGGGATCTCGAATGATAACGATCAGACATCTTGTATACACTTTTATTACTCACAATCAAAACAACGATGATTCACACAACTTAATTTTATAACGAGATGCACACAGTTAAAATTACAATTCAATACTGATCGCACTGCCTTTTTATTTATTTTTTTTATAAATGGCATCTTGCAAGTCAACCTAGGAGGTTGTCGGCTGCTTAACCGGACTTTCCTGTGGCTGCCTCAATAAATTAAGGCCTCCAGCCAGGGCATAAAACTTAGAAACTAAGCGACTACACGCTAAGGGCACCCCTTGTGGGGTACGGACCTCGGCTTAGGGCGTCTGTGGTACTGTTTTTATTTGCCAGCGCTATCATTAATGTCATTATTACTGATAGTGTCTGGACTACTTATCAGCGAGATTTGTCAAACCTTTCATATCGGTAAAAATGGGCAAAATATCAACATTGCAGCAACTTATATCCATAGTTCGTTCCGATATGTTCATGTTGCTTTGATCCAGGTTGAAAAGTCCTGATCTGTTTTCATCTATATTTCTAAGAGGTTGAATTTGTGCTGTGGAATATAAAAGTGCGAATGAAGAATAATTTGAATAATTAAAGAGTTTAATCAATCGGCTTCACTGTGTAAAATTGAACAAGATTGAGATGAATGTGAATTGTGATTATCATGCAGGAGCCATCCATAAATTATATATATATATATATATAGGACGGGGGGAGGGGCGTCAACAAAGTATGACAGCCTGAGACACCCAGGGCGGGAAATAGTCATAAACTTTGTGACGTCACAATGTCACATGTATAAATCTAAAGTATTAAAATTCGAAACTTCAACTCTAAAGCTGGGCACTGTCAGTCCGTCGCGCCAAATGGCGTGATGTACATCCAAAATTTGATCGTGAGTGTCGATTCTTCAATCCAAATTTTGACGCGACGTCAAACCACGGATTTTCCGTGAGCGCCGTAATCCACAGCCTCACGCCGTTTGGCGTCGCGCCTCGCGGTTCGTGAGTGTGCAAACCTACATCCATTTTGCGTTCAGTATATTCAAAACGGTGCAGTGAGACAGAGACAGACAGTGAGACAGACATGAAATACTTGTCATGAACTAAAATTCACACCAACACCTTGACTTGAGTGCAAAAACTGTATCATTTTTTTCTTTTCTTTTGCTTATATCTCGAAAATGGTGTGTACAATCGTAAAAATAATGAAAATTTCGACCCACTTTATAAAATCCATAAACCCCTAAAACTCAACATGTAGGTAGTAATTTGTCATATTTTCCATGTAAAAAGTGAAAAATTCTAAATAAAAAACGTCTAGGCTGCCCCGACGTGCGCCTCTGGCTCTAAAAAAAAAACACTAGGTGCGGTAAACAAGTACCACGTGGAGTTGCGATTGTCAAATTCAATTTTAATTGTGTCAAAATTATATTTAAATTTAGAGCTTTTTTTTTGCAGAATTGTTTTAAGATTCTCATACCCAAAAGTAAGGAATTTTAGTGATAGTTTAGTTCCGTGTACAAGAGAATCGGCATCAATGTGACAGGAATCTAAAATTAAATGAACCAAATTCCTATGTCTCCTATGACATACCAACAAGTGGACAATCAGCGAACAAACACATTTTCTCGTAATCTGAGGGATCATAAACCATGCTGCCATTAGCTATCGAATGGACCGGCTCCTCATCTCTAGCGCCTACTGGTTTAATGATAGCATGCAACAACAATTGGTCGAAGAATGTCACTTTTAT
The DNA here is from genome assembly GCA_916610215.1 of Omphaloscelis lunosa. Lineage (NCBI taxonomy): Eukaryota > Metazoa > Arthropoda > Insecta > Lepidoptera > Noctuidae > Omphaloscelis > Omphaloscelis lunosa. The sequence goes on from OU744247.1 coordinate 10,125,136, forward strand.
TGCAAAGTTTCTAAGATCCTGATCTGAGATACGCAGACTCAATACTTTTAAAACCAATGTGTCTGATGGTGGCATTTCGATCTCTGGAAACAGCTTTTCGTCTGACTTTGGTTGAGGTTGAGTTACATTGGACGACGATCGTGCCTAGAAATAATAATGTAGGTAACTAAGTAAATTCAACGTAAGCGAAGCAAAAGGAGTATGTAAGGATCGTAGTAGGTGGCGTTTTGTAGTTTCTGTCTACCCCCATGGGAAGAAGGCGTGAGTATAAGTATCCTACAATATACTATACTATACTATACTATACTATTAAACGAGCAATACTTGTATATATATGTATATATATTTGTAATCACGTCCTCGAAAACAGCTCTCACGATTTCGGTAAAAGTTGTAGACCTAGCTAGATCGATTTCGCGAAAATCGCGAATACGCGAAAATCTATCTAGCTAGGTCTCTTTTATCTGGGAAAATTAGTTTTCTCCGAATGTTCACCCGAGCAGAGAGCTCGATCAATCAAAGTTAGAACAAGATGGCTACCTTAGAATAATGACATAGCAGTATGGAATTAGATGGCACCATGGAATTAGTATGAACTTTCTTATACTATTAAATGAACATTCTCTATTTTCATCAGAGGAGAGCTTGGTCGCCCACGTACTGTATGTAAATTACTCGATTGTCTGTCGATTGGCCTTTAGAAGGCCATAACAATTAAAAATTCTATTGTGTCTCGTTAATGATAGTTGAAGGTTTCATGTGATTACAACATACTTACGGACTTCTTCTTATTCATTTTTGTTTTATTTGTGGAACGATTTACTGTGAAATCTTTTTTATTTATTTTGGCTTCTATTTAATGCAGCAATAGAACAATGGTTCTGTTACTTCTTTCGCCAGTAGAGAGAGATATTTTTTATAGATATATTCCTTGGTTGTCATATTTGACATAAGCGACATAGCTTTTTTATTTTCGATGAACACGAACAGTTTTCCGTTATTCAATAGAACCTTCTTCGATTTCTTGGAGGTTTCAAATAGATAGCCTTATGCAGGATGGTTATCTTTTCTTCCTATAACTGTCAACTGATAGCCCAGTCAATATTGATACAAAAAAATGCAAACGTCGCAAACTCGCATGTAACTATGATTTTTTATATGTTATTAGGTCCCCTGAGAGTAATTTACATTCAAGTTCGCAACCTCGAAAACCTTGTGCTACTCTCATGTGCTCGAAAAACTGCAAAATGATGGCAAATGTTTCAGTTTTTTTTTAAATATCCCTAAGGACGTGTTTTTAGGTACTTATCTTTGTTCCATATTTTTAGGAAATAAGCTAAATTTGAAACAATTTGAGCATGACCTAAGCATTCTAGGTCTTTTGGTTGCGAAGATACAGCTAGTAAAAGATTGGCATTTTTTTTTAAAGTGACATATTCACGGTTCACGGGCATTTGCTAAGACACGTACCGGCTGAACTAATGGTCCTTTGTGAGAAATTGTTTAACAAGAGAGTTGATGTTGATCCCCTTACCATATTCCAGAGGGTCTACGTGATAAAAAAACAAACAGATGAACAATTGGAGCAGCATTTTGCGTATGAGCTAGCACCGTATCCCTTGTCCTTGTTCACTGAATTAGGAATGCGCGAGGGCACGAAATCTTCCTTCTACTCAACTACAGCACTATTAGAACTACAACACTTATAATAAATATTATAATAATATCCGTATCTCTACGTTGACGTCGTGGTGGGGCTTGCGCGCTCTGAATTCTAGGTCTGTGCCGGTAAAGTTTACTTTGCCAGAACGGGTCTGGGATGAGGAGCCAGACTAAGAAAGATACCGTAACCCGCAGGACAGCATGTGGCAAGCTGTTGCGCAAAAGCGACCCCACGGACCTTAACTCCCGGGAGAAGTCTTGTTCCTCATCTCTGGCTTACCTTTATTGACTGGCTGGAGTGAACACTGACGAGTAACAGAGCTCCCACCTCATTCTTGCCTTTATTGGCCGGCTCCAGTGGAAATACGCAAGAGCAAACGTGCTCGGAGGAAGGAAGTATTCCAGTAAGATACTAGTAGGGATCTTGACCATACTTCCGGGATTGTCCTGATAGCCGTGCCCCCTTGTCGCTATGTCACTAGTTGCTAGCGACAGTGTCCGGGGGCCCATTATTGAGTGTGCTGTGTGTCTTCCATAGTTCAAGGTACCCAATCCACTAAAGCTACCCAAACCCATAGCCCGTTATAGGCCCTACAGCACCTACGCGTGCTGTAGGGCCTATAATAGAAACGCGTTTTCTACAAGTTTTGTCGACGGAAGAATAGACAAAATGACAGATTGTGATTGTTTATGTGTCATTTTGTCTATTCTTCCGTCGACAAAACCAGTTTCTATTGTGGTCATGCTACGCGTGCTGTGGTTAGTCTACAATGTGTCCCAGGGATAAGTGACCGCCCGGCGTTTTTTGAATATTTGTACAAAATTATGAATAATTATATTTATATTTGTGATTTAGCGCGGCTTTAGTTTTCTTTAATGTTTTTTTTTTTTTTTATAAAGACGCTTGACGTGCTGCAGTTTTTTTACGATATTTCCTAAGTTTGTTCATCTTTTTCCACTATTTTTTTTTACTGACTAGCCGACATCATAGTTTATCAATTAAAATCATTAAACATAACTAAAATGTAGTAAAACATTTATAAAATAAAAAACAAAATTAAAATTCGAAGAAAAAAAAAATCTCTTCTTTTCAGTTTTTTCAAAATAAATCTAAAAAAACTAAAGCCGCTAAGTCACAAATATAAATGTAATTATTAATAATTTTGTACAAATATTCAAAAAACGCCGGGCGGTCACTTATCCCTGGGACACATTGTATAAATACCTATTTACCTACTTTTATACGAAACTAAATCGTTTTGCTAAGTAATTATTTCCAGAACTTTCACCTCTCATGAGATAACCATAGTGTTCATGGGGACAAAGCTTTTCTTTCTACGGAATCTTCACGTTCAAACTCGGCATCATTTCAAGATATTGAAATGCGTTTTGTTGCCAATTTGCCATAAACAAATAAAACTTGAAGTTTTATCTATTAACGCTAATTAAAAAGAAGGTGGATGGAGTCCACGCCACCACTGAAATCATTTTGAGGTAGCGCTAGCGTCTATGTCATTGCATCAAATTGCATTTAAAAAAATGTCGTTCCAGAATTTTCCTTCAGACTTTAGTGGTGGCGCGGACTTTAGTAGCGCTTTTGAAGTCAAATGTAACGCTTTCGGGTTCGGTTTATACAATAAGTAGACTAGGGTAAGACTAACTGAATTTTTTATTAAAAATACATCTTTAGGCTGTGTTATTGAATATTGCCGTAACCCCTTACAACTAACATTCTTATGATTTAAAAAATATAAATAAATAATAACTAACATGACAAAAATGACAATTAAAATGACTAAACTACTACAAGGATCTTTTGGCGTTCGAATGACGTTGACAGCGGGGCGTGGTCGGTAAACATTTGTTTAAGGATTTGTGCAATCGTTTTGAGCAATGAATTGAAAAACTAAGATGGCGGCGTTAGTTCAAATTTTGGCCACGCGCCAAAACAACCTTGTACAGCTATAATCTATTTACAGTGAACGATGGATAATATTATCATCACCGTCTACAAAGATTCACCTTTTTAATTTATTAGCTCTAGAAAATCATTAATTGTCATACATACTAAAACAAAGAATATGCATTGGAGTTCATAAATCAGAGATCAAAACAATTATCCCCAATCCATGTATTGTTTGTAATCATACTTCAAAAGTACCTCCACATAGTTACTCGAATGTCACTTGAACTTTAAATGAACGAATGCATTCAATGAACGGACTCATGTAACGTCCGAATATGTGAATCAAGCATTATAAATGGACTAAGAAATCAAACTACTCAAGGCCGTCTTTACCCGGGGTGCAAGGGGTGCATAGCACTCGGGCGCAAGCGCTTCTCCTAAGCGCTTGCGCAAGCCGATCGAGTCGATCGATTTATATTGAAATCAAACGTAGATTTCAAAACGGATGACCCAATTTCATTAAAAAGTTTGTTAACTTATAAACCAGAAAAATTGAATTTGATGTTTGAAAATGTACCTACCTCATTTTATTGTGGAGTAAGTATTACTTTAAAAAAAAATGTAACACAAAAATTTAGTTTTTTTTTTTCATTGGGGAGGTGGGCGCAGGCTTAGACCCTGGCGCCCAATAGGTATGGTTAAGACGGCCCTGAAACTGACTATGAGATTGAAGACTTCTCTCTTACTAATATGAGAAAAGGCTTCATGAACTCATATAACACACATAAATATACAACTAAATAAAATGTGAACAGCCAGTCCACCATACGGTAGTGGAACTGACTCCCCATCGCCGGACGTAGGTTGGTGTTTCTAGTATCTCCTCACGGGGAGGTTATTTATCAAATGGAACAGTGGTTCATCAACGAAAGCAAAAATAGGCAACCAAGTGCACTCAAAATACAGAGTTTAAAGTCCCAAGAGGTACAAATGTTTAGTCTTGCTTGTTCAATTCTTCTAACAATTTATCCTGCGAAGCTGGTTTGCGAGCATACACAACGAGTAAACGATAGCAAAATTGAACGCTTGTTTCATAATTATTGTTGCAATTGGTCATTATCTGCAGTTCTTTTAGTATGTCCAGGTAATCTGACATGAAGTCATCGTACTTTTCTTGCGGGATCTTGAAAGGATTGACCGCTGTGAGGGCATCTGTAAAAAGGAAAAGTGATTTTATGAGCTTTTTTGTCTAGGTCAGTGGTTTCCAAAGTTGACTGGACCGCGATTCACCTACCGAAAACTTCCAAATTCGGGACTCACCTTTTGGCTGTCATGATGAAAAAAGGGGCTTAATTAACTAAATGAATGAAGGATTGTTCAGATAAAAAAAAAAACATTCAGTTACAATCGAAAATATTAATACTTAATTAAATACAAGGAGTGCTATTTCAATGAGCAGGATGTATTTGTTTCCTATTTTTTGTCATTAAAGCTTTAGCATCAACTTCAGATTTAGTTACTTTTAATCGCAATGAGTTTGATACGTACAATTTATTTCGGTTGATTTAGTTTTAATATTAATCATAGCTGAAAATGAAGTTTCAGGGCCCACCCAATTCGCATAGTTTGGTAATCACTGGTCTAGGTACATATGTTTATCGAATCGGTTATGTATATCATGCCGAGCTTTTCCCCAGAGTTGGTGACGGGTCCCAATTTCTAATGTATGGGTCCCAGTGAGATGTCGTTTCTTACCAAGAATAAAACCGTATTTAGTAGGTTCATCTCTCGTATTTAAAAATATTAAGCTTTACTCTACACTTTTTAAACTTAAAAACGGTGACTTGACTACTTAGCACACCTAACATATTGTTGACAATTGCAAGTTAGAGCTTTGATATGACAGTGCAGTTAACTTTTAACTGCACTGTCATATTACGTAGTTCTGTCATACAAGTATAAATTCAACACGCCGATTGGTCCACTAGCGCCACTCCTTTAAAAAAATATTATCTCGTGACTGAGAAGGAATTATGAATAACGGCTAGTAATGCTAGCGTGTCTCAATATGAAACTTTATAAAAGGTATTAGAAAATTCTAGACACACTTACTGAGGGCCCTTACTAGCCGTTATTCATAATTCCTCTTCAGTGACGAGATAATTTTTTTTTTTAAAGGAGTGGCGCTAGTGGATCTTTGGGCGCCCCCTTAATGGTGTAGATTTAACCAATATTTTGTAACAATATAATTTAAAGGCTGGCTTGCGTATTAAGTTCTGTTTATTTTTTATATTTTATTTTCGGTTGAGTATAGATTTCGATGTTTTTAGGGTTCTGTACCTCAAAAGGAAAACAACGGAACCCTTATAGGTCACTCGTGTGTCTGTCTGTCCGTCTGTCACAGCCAATTTGGACCGAATCTAATGGACCAATTAAGTTGAAATTTGGTACACATATGTATTTCTGTGACCCAAACACGAAAGTGTAATGTAAATAAATGAATTTTGAATATAGGGGTCACTTTTGGGGGGCAAACAAGAAAATTAAAAAAAAAAGGTTTGCTAATAGTACCGTGTAACATATCAAATGAAAGGACTTGTTGCGAGGATCCTATTTTTTTTTTAAATATAATTTAATAAACGCTTTTAAAGATATTTAAGAAATTCGATGAAAATTCACCATTCCTCCTCTTATCTCCGAAACCACTGGACCTAAAATTTTGAAAAAAGTACATAGTATGGCTCTTAACTGTTTTCTTTTTTCCATAGATTACACGAAAACCTATAAGAAGTCTATGGTCTTATAATAATATTGTAAATCTCTCAATATTTTGCGTACAAACTTACATTTGTAGTTGGAATGTATGGGAGAAAATGTTTTTCAACTACAATGTTAAGTTTGTTCTTGGGATAAATAAATTCATCTCAACTACGGAACCCTTTATTGTGCGTAGTCCGACACGCACTTGGTCGGTTTTGTTTGGTATATTGGCGTGTGCTAGCTGACATAAAGCAAATCATTTAATTTAATGTTAAATAATTTAATTTAATGTTTTGTGTTGCGTAATGTAAATTATTTTGCATAAGTATTATTGTATAGAATCAAGATTTTCTAGCTGAACAGACAGCTGTGCTGCTGGGGAGTTTGTTGCGCCACTTCTTCTTGCCAGCTAAAGCACTAGGTAGTGGTGAAGGACGAGCATTTTTGGGGAACTGTCTTATGTAATTTTAACGTTCGAAAAGTGCTGATTCTCAATCTAGTTTTTGAATAAATGACTTTTGAATTTGAATTTAAAAGAGTGTCCATAGTTATATGGAGTTTCATGCTGGTTCTTTTTCATAAAAACTAAGAGGTTTCGAATGAGCAACTAGCTTCATCTTTCTGTCTGAACGACTACTTGCCAATTCAAAATTGCCTGTAAATGGTTTAATTGAAAAAAAAAATACTTTGAATTCGACTCTATTAACCGCAGGTAACAATAAATTGACTTTGATAGCACCTTATTTTCGTAGCTGTTGTTTTTGTAGTTCAAGTGTGCTGACCACAGATCTATAGCGCTGAGTGTACTTGTACGTGTTTAAGTTGCTATCATTTTTTTAATGCAAATATTCTATCATTGAGGTACTTACGAACACCTAAATAATACAGATAAAGATAAAAGTAACACTCACTTCGCAAATCTTGTAAGTCTTTGAACTCAAATACTGAGTCCTTACATTCCACGTCGTAGTTAACGAAACCTATCTCTTCCAATATTTTCTTTACTTCTTTTTCCGGATCCTGAAAAATATTTCATCGATTAATTAGTATTTGAAATACTTGTACATATTATTAATATTATTTTAAGTCTGTAAGTTTTAAATTTTTCACCTTAGTTAATCCTGACATTTAAATGTTATAATGAGATTAAATGTTATAATAGGATAAAAATTATAGTATTTGCATAATTTACTTTTTGTGTGAGACATTTTTATAGCAATACAGAACTTCAACAATACCTAATTAGGAAACTCAATGTTGTTTCACATACTTTGTTAATATCAATAAATCTCATCTTAATTAACCCTTGAGGTTTAACTCACATTTTCTGATTTTCCGAAAGCACAATCCAAATAAATAAAATAAAAAATATGAAAAACTGAAATGAAAAAAATGTAAATGAACTGGCATAATGTTTCTAGTGATGAAAAATTATTGTCTCCACAGAGAGTCTCTTTGATTGATACGCATCATTATTAGCACATTGGGAGCTATTAGTGTTTACCTTTGAGTCATGATAAGGCGAAACGAATTTATCCACGTCTTGCAGCCATTCACTCCACTTGTTGTTGCGTGCCAGAATACGATACACGTCGAAGACGGGCGCTCCCGCAACGAATATCGTAAAACACTCCCCATCTTCATTCAACAAGTTGTACATATTGGTGAATGCTCGTCTGAAACGATAATAATTTTCATATTGTTATTGTAAATTAAAATAAAAAATCTCCTGTCTCCTGAAACGTACCTAAGCTCCTACAACTTGAAGTGTTGATGGACAGAACACAATATAAATAACATTTTATCACACTTATATTCTCAGAAGGGTTAGAGTGAGGCTTCATTGATGCGTTGCGTTGCCTCATTAATACGCCACACCTGCGTTGAGACGTCGCACGACGTCACATAGCAAAAGGGCGACGCACGACGTCGCAACGTCCCCTTTTTTATCTAGGGCATCTCGCAGTCATGACCTCAGTGGCAAACTGCCATTGAGGTCATGGCTGCTTAACCGGGCTTTCCTGTGGCTGCCTTAAGCTTCTACACTCAAAGCCTCCAGCCAGGGACAAAAAATATTCTAAATTAAAACTAGGCGAGTACTCGTTAAGGGCTCCCCCTGTGGGGTACGAACCGGCTGGGGTAGGGCGTCGCTGGGGGGGAGGACAGCAAGAAGGGACAGGCTGGATCAGACATAGATTTTCATCTTGATTATTATACGGGGTATTTAAAGCTACGTGCTCAGCTGCAACAACTGCTGGCACCTCGTTTTCGAGCAAGGGTCGGGGGTAGTTTGCCCTTATATAACCTTATATTTAACCTTATATATAATTGTAGTCTGTAAGTGGCACATTGTCCGTCGTCAAACCGGAGCTCAAACAACAGCGCAGCGCATCATCCTCCCCCGCTTCGTCTCTCATTCGTCGATCCGTTGAAACGTCGCGTGCGACGACGCCACGCATAATGTAGCATGTCACAAAAATTATATGTAAAACGACGCAGCGTTGATGCTGCGACGACGCAACGCAACGCACTAATGAGGCCTCACTCTTAAGGTGTACTTACCTGTATATTTCTGCCATATTTTGCCAGTTATAATATGGTACGAAACTAAACCCACTAATCGGAAACAAAAGACTCTAGGCTATAGAGAAATTTCTGTTGGAAAAACGTAGAATCCCATGCTTTGCGGTCGCGCTTGAGACCACTTGACTAATGAGGCAGTTAAGTGAAGTGTCGATTGTGTTTTTCATCATTGCGCTGATAGTAGTTAAGGCCAAGCTCTTAAACCAAAGAGCCCAAACCGTCACCTCAAAAGGCTCTAGTCTTGTTGAGATAAGCGGATACAATTCCAGTTCCGTTCCGGCGTTAGCAGACATTACCTACCTTTTATTACCTTACTAGGGAAGAGACTGCACCCCACGACACAGGGAATACTAGTGTCCAGGAAATTTGTTAAAATCTAGCACCTAAGGCTCCTATGTAATCATTTACTCGTTTTATAAATTGTATCTTGTTTTTCTGAACTGAATAAAGCTTTTTTTTACTTTACTTTTATTCATGTAAATGTTTTAAATCAGGGTTTCTCAAACTTATGGCTCTACGTACCCCCATTAAAGTTTCCAGATGATAGAAAACGAATCCCTAACCCTAAGATAAAAAAGAATAAAATAGTATGTTGAAGAAAATAAGGTTTTTTATTTCAATAACAAATACAGAGTCAAAAGGAAATATCTTTTAAGTATTAATGTGGTGGGTCATGGATGGCTTGTCGCAAATTGAATCAATTTTTGGAATCATTTTGGAAAAAATTAGCCTTAATTCTGTCTCAGCATCAAATCGTTGTACCAAAGGGTAAAAGGAAATTCATCGCTTTGTAAGACAGTTCGGGATATTCTTCCTGTCTAGCTGCCCAAAAACAATCAAGGACATCCTTTTTAAATCAGCTCTAAGAGTTTCATCAGCGGACATTTCTAGTAATGGCTCCTGTTGCTTAATACTCAAACTAGAATGTACTCTCTCTGTCGTGATTATAAATGCCAGTCATCCAGCCACCTACAGAGTACTTTGTAATGCAGCCACCATTTCGTAAATCTTGTTGCGAACCCCCCTACCGTCAAATGGCGAACCCCTAGGGGTTCGCGCACCTCACTTTGAGAAACCCTGATTTAAATCATCAAACAGTGTATTTAAATTAATGAAAGATTATAATTCCTTTTGTTAGAGCTTTATCAATATAGCGTCTTAAAACGTTAGAAACCACATTTGGTATAACTATACTAAGTTCACTACTCAATGTTGAGTCTAGTTGTGGGAAACAAAGCGCCAATTCGGTCATTTTATAGGTTAGTTATAAGTAGATTCTACTATTTTTACTGAGACGTAAACGTTAAATATGGCACTAACGCTCGTCGCGGCCGGTGCAGTACATTCGATGTTGAATTTTCATTACTAGACTGGCATAGATTCTTTCTTTCAGCAAACCTGAAGATCTGTTGAAAGAATCGGTTTCAAAAGAAATTAAAAGTAACAAAAAAATAAAAAGAAATAAAAACGCTGCCATGTTGCTGAACTGTTTCATATACTTTAAGTTTTGATCTATTATTTAATATATCAGAGCTTTTCACAAACCAATTGGTTAGTACGTTTCAGTCACAAATTTATGAAGTCGATTTAAAATTACTTACTTAAATCTGACTAATGTGTCTTCGCTGTCCAAGTCACCCTTAATTATAGTTAACTAGCTGTTGCCCGTCACTTTGTCTGCGATCCAGGATAAAAAGTAGCCCATGTCCTTCTCCAGGTCATGATCTACTCATAGGCCAAATTTCATCCAATTTCTTACAGCCGTTTTAGCGTGAAAGCGTAACAAAAAAACTTACTTTCGCATTTAAAATATTAGTCAAGTATGCTTCGATGTTTGAAGTTTCAAATCGACGTCTCATTTATTATTTAGTATTATTATTCCATCTTAGTGCCCTGTATGGTAAAGGATTCCCTAACTACGACACTATTAAGAAATCTTATTGAAGTCAATACGGTGAGTTTGACCATCGCGCTTAGGAGCATTGGAACTAATTTATTTTGAAAGGAAGTCAGTATTGTGCACATACAGAATATCTGCAGCATAAGTTAAGCCCGCATTTTATTTAACTAATTCTATGACAATGATCAAAACAACAATTCTACATCATCAAACAAAGTATACTTCCGGGTTAAGTTTTCAGTAGATCAAAAAGAGAATAATAAAATTAAACAATGATGTAGTTTCCCACATTAATAACCGCCATTTGAATAAAATATAAAATTAAAGTAATTTAGGTAAAAAAAAATATTTAACTGAGAGAAAAATACTTACTCTTGATCTATGATCCAGTGCAGAGCGTAGAACGAAAATACGTGGTCGTATTTGCCCTTCATCCCTTCCGGCAGGTCACCCACTATGTCCAGCACAGTAAAGGAAGTCTGCTCGTTACAATGATGGTCATTGGCGAAGTCCACCATCTTCTCGCTGATGTCACACCCGAGCAACTTGAAGTCAGCAGGGATGTACTTCTTCAGTATATTCGTGACGCTGCCATCTCCGCACCCTACGTCTAAGATATTGTTGTTGCTCTTCTTCCACTTCATTTTTGCCGCGTGTTTTTCTAAACACATGAGCGCATCCCTTTTTTGCATGCTGTTGCATTTTTCATACAAGACGGCGTTATTCATGGTTTATTAAAAAGAAATACGGATTTTCAGTGGATCAATTTCGTGGTTTTGATTTTTGTTTAGTATTTTCGGGTGCGCGTGCGCGTGGCCGAGTAGCGCGGTTTCGGCGGACAGTCGCGACGGAAGCGAGGCACTGCGCATTTATACGTGCCACGATCGCGCCTCAAACATTCTTAGCAGCAGCGGATTTGGCAGACATCATCTTATTTCTTAGACAGACTTCATCATACTTTGTTTGCAATGATAATTGAATCTGACTGATTTTTATTTCATCTCCTGTGCAGTTAGTTAGCCGATATATAATTATGCGTATGCAATATGCATACCTATGAGTAGGGTGAACTAACTCGGTTCAGCTCAATAAGGTGGCCCAATGAAATGTCAAATTATTCTTACGTCTGTCAAGAATTTGTTTTAGAAATGTTTTGTTTTATTTCATTAACTATAAGTAACACTATGGTGCAGAAACACGTGATTGACGCGATATCAGTGTGTATTGACCAATACAGAGCAAATCCTCTTCCCATAAGCACATACTTAATGGAACTCATGGAACATTCTAATTTAGTCCATTTTCCTTATTATGTTTTCTTCTGTCGTGGTTTCTGAGTTAGTGGTTTTAAACCCTAAACATAAACAAGCGACAATAGCCGAAGGGTTAAGACGTCGTAATGCTTAGTGTTAAATCGTGAGTTCGTAACGTGTGCTCAGGTACGTAATATCTATAAACATAACCAATGTATATGTAGCGTTGCCAAACGGGAACGTTGCCAAAAGGGAATAAGTAACCCGTTCGAATCCCAACTGTTTTATTTACTATTGATATTGACGTGAATATACATGCATGTGTTATTTTACTTTACATAATTTTTTACTATGTTGCCATAGCAAAAAGTAATAATAAGAACAGGAATTTGGTAAACACCACCCATGCTCAACACATTTTTACGAGGTTTTTCATTTATTTAAAATAACTTACAGTTATAAACAACAGTTTATGCGCTGTTCTATTTTACTTGATATTTTCACATGTTTTGAAATGGTGGACTACACTCCACGCTAATCTTTTGCAGGGTGGCACCTCTGAAGTAGGAGCGACATGTTGCATAGCATCAATGCGCAGGCGCTACGCACTTTCGCTGTGCTGCAAACTTATTTGAATTCAAGATTTCAGTTCATCTAACCGTTTTACTACCTACATTTGTCACTAATACCGGGACTAAAACGGCCACATTAAGCAATTCCTCTGAAAGCAATTCATTTTCTGAATTCCCAGCAATTTCTCTATGGAGACACATATTTTTGCTGAATCATATTCAATTTAATTCATATCAGAATCATATTTGGTGTAAATATTGCCGCATGAAAAAATGAAGACCGTAATTTTACCGGATAATTTTTCTCTCCAGTTTGTTAATCAAATGAATTTTTTTCTTTTTATTTCTACAGTTCAAATGTTATTTAATTATAATTCAAATGTCAAACAAATAAATTGCGTAATATGAATTGAACGCGGATAATATTATGAATTGTCAGTTTGTGACAGTTTGTGTGATATAAAATTATCATAATTTGATTCTGCCAAAGCGGCCGTTGTAGGCCCCTAGATTGCATTGGATGTTTCAAATATTTAGACGACGACGTGAGAATAAAATACATATTTCAGTCGTAAATATTTTATATGTGTATTAAATATGCAATAAAACTTTTTTTAACGTCGCAATAGAGTCTATAATAAGTAGTACGACACATAAAGTACCTCCATTAACCATTCCTGAAAAAAGGATATAAATCAGCATAACTGGTGTGTATGTATGTCCGCTGTAATGGCCATCGTTATTGTATAAAATATAAATGCTTATTGCATTAATATTTCATAAAAAAAAACCTTAAGGGGTCATCGACCTCTCATAGAGCTCCGTAGTGCAGTTTCTTTAATAGAAACTTGCTGCCAGCGACTTCGTCTGCGTGAAATTTCTTATTTTGGTCAGAAAATATATCCTACGCCACTCGGCAATACTGTAGCTTAATACTGTAGAATTTTCGGAATTGGATAAGTGGTTCTGAAGATTACTTCCTACATACAAACTCACAAATTTTACCGCTTTATAATATTATTATATTATAAATTTATTATAACGTTCGTGCCCGGCATCGCCCGGGTGAAAATTTTCATATCAAAATACTTATACCCTTTTAGACTTTTCCGGTGACTTCAAAGACTCAGAATTAGGCAATTTTTAAAAGGATAATCAGGGCGAATAAAAGTTATTCTGTACCATAATGTAACTTATAGTGATAGTGAATATTTAAATATCTGCCGGATTAATGGAGCCTTTGGGCAAATAAAACGAAATTTCATTGATTTGGGAAAGTACCCAGAAGTGGTCATAATAATCCATTTATCTCTATATCAACGAATCGAATAGCTTTGATTGCTATTTGAATTTGAAGCTGACCCAATGGTGAAGATTTGTCGGTATTCAGAAATGTGAAAATATTAAACCCTTGAAAGTAGTGATTTCAATTATATAGCAAAATTAGAACATCGTTAGAGTACATCATGTACACACACTGCTGTGTGCACATAATGTACTTATTTTTAATAATTTTTAAAAGGATATTCGCCCTGAATATCCTTTTAAAAATTATCCAAATCTAAGTTATCAAAGTCGTCGGATTTAAAATAGGGAAAGCCCACAATTTCTTCATCAGATTTGCATGTTTAAGTCATTATGGGTTAGCCCGCACACAATCATGCTAGACTCTGAAGAATCACGTTATTTTTTATCCATTTTCAAAATCTGAAAGTGGACCCCTGACCATGGGGCTACTAACTGAAACTTTTCAAATATATTTTCGGTGTTCTCTCATCATGCAGCACCTATTCAGTTATCAACTTTTCGCCCTGCATATACTTGCTCAAAAACCCTATTTATTTTTAACCATTTATGCACACACATAAAAAGTCATTGAAAAAGAAACAGAAAAATACGTACAAAGGCAATGCTTATTTCTGATAAAATCTCTTCCAACATAACTGCGATAGGAAAGTAGGTAAAAAGAGATGTAGACAACGTGAGTAAGAGAGAAAACAAAATACATAAATAAAACTAAAAATATACCAATTTAAATGTAAACATACAATATAAGAATATACTTACATACATAATTCTAAAACAAATATTACAACAATTATAATGTAATTTGAAATAACTATGCAACTATGACGAATTGGAAAGATAAAGTTCTATCACTCTTCTTTTAAATTCTGGAACAGTTTGGCAGTCCTTAATGTAAAAAATGTAAAGGTAGCGTACTAGGCCTAATACTATTCCTCATTTACATAAATGTCGTTATAAAAATAACTAACCATAAATGCCGATGATATATCTGTTATAGTGACCTCTAACAAAAAACATAATACCTTTTTAGACCACGAGCTTAACATTAAGAATACAATAAGCAAATTACTGCAATGACTTGACATTAACCATTTGAAGATAAATTTAGACAAATCCGTTTATATCCAATTCAATCAATCAAATAATTATAAAAATGATATTAAACTCAACATTAATCAAATTAAAGAAGTAACGCATACAAGATTCTTAGGCGTAATAATCGATAAAGACATGAATTGGGAAGAACACGTAGGCAATGTTAGCACTCAAATGAATAAATTTGTATATACACTAAAACAAGTTAAAATAAAAAAAAATAAAAAACTGCTGTAAATTCATACCCCGCCACGGTACGTCGAATCGCTAATACGATATAGCCTTGTAATGTGGGGTAATAGTACTGATTTTTGTAGAGCATTCATCGCTCAAAAAAAGTGCATCAGGTCAATTTGTGGTCTTAAACCTGACGACTCATGCCAACCAATATTTAAGAAATTTGGTTTGCTACAGTTACCGTCACTTAATATTTACGAAATACGTGTGTTTGTATTAAAAATAAACAATTAAAATTGCAAATGATGTTACCTAATTCTAGGAACAGACGAGATCCTCATAAATTAGTGTTGCATGATTAACCTGGATTAGCAAAATACAATAATAACTGCTTAGCAATGTGTGTGCGCATCTATAACAAAATACCAAAGCACTTCAAAACATTACACCTAGCACGTGCACCTAGCTTCTGACGTTTCATAAGTCCATGTAGGTTTATGTGAAATAATAATATTTTGAATTTTGAATTTAAATACAAGATTATTTAAAATTAAGTTTTATAAATGGTTAGTGGAATGTAGTTTTTATAGTTTAAAAGAATTTTTAGATAAAAAATTTGACGTTTTTAAAAATGTTGATGGTTGATGCCTTCTTCACCTAACTTTATAATTTTGCATGCTATGTTTTTCCTAACTAAACATATTTGTGCCATATAAAGGAGAATGGCCACGGCCTATACAAAGAAAAAACCCAGGCCCGACGCGAAAATTTTATATATCAGATTTTAGATTAAAATGAATAAAGTTATTTTCAGTTGTCATCATTGTCGAATCTAGTGGCTAACATGTTCTTTTCGCTCATTAAAGTTGCGTAGGCGCTCAAGGGATTTTTTTTTAAACTGTCAATAATTGACATTATTTCTTATGATTAATAAATAGAAGGGCTGTAGAAAGTAAAAACACTGGTTTTAGTGCTAAAATATATACATATAAAAAAAAAACAAAAGTAATGCCGTTGGTTATATTTAATAAAACATGATTTAAAAAAGTTTTACAATGGTATTACAACAGCCATCGTTATCGTTAAGCATAAGACAGTAACCGATAATAATGATATCATAATTACAATATTACTTTTTTACATTTAAGTATTAATACCACTACTTTTAATTTTCTGCAAACTTACCTAATACGATAATATTCATAAGAATTAATGACAATTAGGCATTTATAGCTTTTACAAAAAAAAACTTTATTTGCCTTGAGCGCCAGTTAAGTATACTACAATTGGCAAACGAAATATGTTAGCCACTGAATTCAGCAATGATAACAACTGAGAATATACTAATTTAAATGTAAATTCTGAGATATAAAACTTTTGCACCGGGCCTGGGTATTTTTTGGCCATGCTCCTTTGTATTTAACACCTTTGTATACTATGTTTTACGCAAATAAATATTTTATTATTTCCTTTATTTCATCATTCACATATAATTTACATTTTCAAATATATTTTTTTAAGAAAAAAAAAACTTTTATAAATATAAAAAATAGTCGCCCACCTGTATCGGGAACAAGGTCCATGCTACCGGTGGTCAGGGCTCCTGAGAGAGGAATCTCGTAACAATACGCGCGGTGTCCAGAAGTACCGCTTTCTGAATCAAGCCCTTGATCCAGCTGCCTAACGAGAGCCTCTTGCCAATGGCATAATAGCCAAGAGCCTCGACCTGTTGGTCGAGGCTCTTGGCTATTTTGCCATTGGCCGTCACGACTATCGGCACAATCCTGTATCCATATCCCTCATGTCGACAACTTCGCGAGCTAGGTCAAGATGCTTAATCAGCTTATCTTTTTCAGCTTTCACGAGGTTCTCGTCATGCGGGACCGCTATATTAATAATCATTGTGCGACGCTCTAATCGATCTATCACCATCATGTCTGGCTTATTGGCAGCAATAGTCCTGTCAGTGATGATAGATCGATCTCAATACAACGTGATATTGCCATTTTCGAGAACTGAGTCGGGCACATACCTATATGTGTGTTTCCGATTCCACAAGACTATATTTCAAAGTTGGTGGATAATCCTGGCTACAAGGTTGTGCCTATGCAAGTAGTTTCCGTTAGTCAAATGAGAACACCCAGAAATAATGTGTCGGATTGATTCCCCCGGACGGTGGCATGCCCGACAGATGTCAACCATGCCGTCCTTCACAATATATTTCCGGTAGTTGTTCGTCATCGTTACTTTGTCCATAGACAAAACAAACATCGCAAAGACAAAACCTTCGGGTTCCCCAAAGAGATCACCGAATCGCAACCAGAATACGGACGCTAACAGGTCTACATCGGGCCCATGTAAGGCCCGGTAAAACCGCCTGTGAAGCTTTTTGCTCTGCCATACCTCCCTGCAGTCATTAGTATCTTATAGGTTTACGCCAGTTCTCGTTAGCCAAGGATGGCGGGGTGAGGCCCTTGTCCACTGAGACCACATCTCGGTGCATCCTCACGTCGGCTTCTAGGAAGTATTCCCTGAGACTGCATACCTTACGGTTGTGTAAGGTTTTAGCATTTAAGAAGCCTCGACCTCCGTACTTCCGCGGGATATACAATGTCATCACCGATGAACGTGGGTGATGCATCCGATTTGCGGTCAGCAGTGTACGGATCCTTCTATCCAGGGCGTACATCAAAACCGGCATGACCCAGCCATTGAAGGCGCGCTCCTTGTTACTACGTGATAATAGTACATTATTGCAAAGGCCGTGAAAAAGGCAATTGCAGGTCGAGTATGAGTTTGAAGGCCGAGTCGTAGACGAGGACTTCACTAATACGAGACAGGCAATTGCCATTTCCGCCGAGGCATATATAGTGCTTTTCTCAAAAGAATGCAGGGAAATAAAACATACATACTTTCATGTATTTTTCTTTTGACTTCGTTGGAAGCAGGTTTTCCATTGCCAATTTGGCTTCTGATCTTAAATCTGGTGGAGTACAATAAATTTCCATTTCACTCTCTGAACCGTTGGAACTCATTTTAATTATTAAATTTATATTTATTATGTACGTAAATAACAAATCAAGACGAATTTTCAGCTTTGCCGCCAATTTTCTATTTATCATCTGTGCCGAAAGGCAAACGCATTTATACAGCCACGTGAACGCAATTTGTACGAAGCAAAGAGACTTACTTTGGTATGCCAAGAATGATAAAAGAGATCCAATCAAAGATTATTTAATAACCCCAGCACGCCGTTTCATACAACATTACTGAAGCGTTAATGTTCCAAATTCAAAAAACGCTCCTGCAATGGATCTGATTTTCTTTGACCGTAAATTCTATACTTCGCGTGTTCTTTTTTCGAAAATAATGACAATATTTCCTTGCATGTTTGAGAAAAATACTATTTAATACTTTTTTCAGGCAGCTAAAGAAGTGCTCCCTCAATGATTGCTTCATGTCAGCAGCGTTGATACCTAATGCTTCCGACACACCCAAATATTTGTAGGTTTCGATTGAGGACAGGGATCTTAGCTGTATGGAATCCGAGAGTTGGGTGCATGACCGCACATTTATCCACAACAAATTCCATCCTGATGGCGCTTCTTAAAGTTTCGGTTACCTTCAGTAGCTCCATCTGTTGCAAATTGTTGGGGGCAAAGAGTTTCAAGTCATCCATGTAAAGGAAGTGAGATATAACCTGACCTCCTCTCCTCAATCGAAAGCCTGGCCCTGAATCCTCAAGCAGTGTGGTTAGAGGATTCAAGGCCAGGCAGAACCAAAGTGGACTGGAAACTGTCGCCCTGAAATATAACTCACTCGATCCTTATTGGCTCGCTATTCCTTCGGATATGTCGACATCCTGGATAGCGAAGAACCATTCTCAAGTGCCTCATCAGGAAGGTGCGTAGAGTTGCATTTACTTTATACAACTCCAGCACCCTCGTGAACCACGTATGGGGCACCGAGTCATAGGCTTTCTTATAGTCTATCCAACATATCGAAAGATCCCTTCGGGAACGACGAGCCTGTCGGCAAATGACCATATCGACGAGGAGCAGCTACTTAGTGCCGCAGGACCCGTTCCTACATTCATTTTAAGAGGCAGACATGATGGAGTTGGTGTCTATATGTTTGTTAATTTTAGCTCTCAAAATGGATGTAAAAACTTTTAAGACCGTCGGTAGACAAGTGATCGGTCTATAATTTTTGGGTTCCGCAGTACTACCTACCCTCCTTTTGGAGCAGGCGGGTTATTTCTGTTGTTAGGAAATAGGCCCTGACCCTGACTCTAAGGCTGACTAGAACTGGGACGCCAATCGTGCATGCGACCTATGGAACCACTTTATCCAAAAGTTGTGCAGCCCGTCCGGCCTTGGAGATTTCTAATTAGGCAACGGACGGACTACTCGGGGCTGATGGTACGTGCCCCCATTTCTGGTATTCGCTCGCACGCTCGCTCGATCTTCTTTCAATCTCCTGAAATCTCCTTCGGTGTGATTGACAGGCGCTGATCAAACGCTTCGCTAGAAAGCATACATGGCGACATCATCCGGTAGGCGCGTGTCAATCACACCTTGATCCGGGCGCTCCCAAGCCCTGTAAACCCACTTTTCATCGCTCTGGAATGTGCGATTTTGGGTGTACCGCTCCACTCTCTACCTGTATCGTCGAATACGATTTGCTCATGTACATATCTTATGCTTCAGGAGGTCGATACGCTCTGTGACGCGGGACAAATAATTTCTAGAACTAATATCAGTCCCCGAGAACGCCCGCCTCACAAAGCGCATCACTCTAGGACGAGTATTGCCCCCCCTGAGGCAGATTAGCTTGTCGATGAAGTACTCTAGCCTCACCGATACGGCGCTCAATCCTGCACTGCTAAGCTGGTACAGCTGGTTTTGGTTGTGGAGCTCTGTCACTTTTGGGAAATTTAACATGAGCTATACGACATGCCGCTGCAGCTGCACAGTACAAGATCGAAAGGATATCGGCGAGGTGTTTGCTGCCATCAAAACAATTTGACAACAGCGAGTTTATAGTTAATCTTTCCAACTATAGGGGTGGAGATAGCGTTAACAGATTTTTTGACCTCACTTTCACTTAGCAAGTCTTAGTTCGAAAGACGGACACTGCGGCACTGGTAAATAGGAAAGTTTATTTAAAATAGCTAATTTGACGAGCAGATCCAACGTAACAGTGGGATGTGTGAATTCTTTGTTAAGAGCACACACATAAGTGTAATTACTGGAAGCAACTGGAGACTTACCAATGCCTACAGTTTTTAGAAACTTCTAGACTTGTTAAGAGTTACGGTTGTGAAGACAATTATGGAAGTAGTGTCTCCTTGCCAGAAGTTTGGTGAGTTTACAATCGACTGTTCTGCCGGGTTCTTAAATACCGCTTTTTGCTCAATTATGATTAACACTTTGAAGGACAGTACACGAGACACAATAGAAGTTTTATTGTTATGACGCCTATGGGCGTATAGTGTCCTTCAAAGTGTTAAATATGTAATATAATAATAACTGAGCAAATAGCGGGTCACCTTGTTTCACGCCTTTGTTTTGATCAGGACTATTTAGTTTTATGTTTGCTACTTATATGTAAGTTTGTTCTAGACTTTTAGGTGTTTTTTTTTGTAAGGAATAAAGCATTTCCGAGTGTTTCACGCTGTCAAATGCCTTTGGTCCACGAAGGCTAAATACAAAGGTTTTCTGAATTCTATGTGTTTTTCCATAATTTTATTTAAATCTTGAAGGTGGCTGGTGGGCATCTATTTTCCGTCGATGCGGTTATGGATTACCTTGGATGTGACGCTATGCTTAGCATAATCAGCCTTTAATGTTCCCAGTGCTGGCACACAGGCCTCCCCTCTTTGAGATGGACTGGGCATCCACCATGCGGGTTCGTTGCGGGTTGAAACATGTCTTCGAATGTTTGATTCTAGATGACATGCCGGTCTCCTCACGATATTTTCCTTCACCATTTGGAGAGCAGTGGTGATGAAATTATTTACACAAAGTAAAGCGCCTACCTGGGTTCTAACCCACGACTTTCAACTCGTAAGTCGGGGCCGTTACCGTGGGCCACTACGGCTCACACACTGCTGGACTAAGCTTATTGGTCTGTAATTATTGACATCGCTTTTGTTAAACATGTTAGTGATATGACGGAGAAGTGTGGGAGAACCCAGTTTAAGGGATTCCGTTGTTACGCCGTCTTCGCCTGGCCTTTTGTCTTATACTATTTCAAAACTTTTTATCTTCATAACCTGTTATGAAAGGGATATTTTCGGGATCAGGACAGTTATAAATTACTTCAGTGTATTTTTTTATGGATCCAAATAGTTTTAGTTTTTTTTTTCTATTATTAATTATTATATTCATTAATTATTTATATCAATTATAAAATTTTCATAACGAGAAAATACAAATAAAACATCAAATTATCATATTTTTATAACAATGATCATTTTCCCAGTCACGTTTTCTTGCAATTGTTTTTCAAAGCTCATATCGTTATTATGTTTTTTTTTTGTTATTTTTATAATACATTTTGAAAATACTTTTTAATTGACTAGGTATGCTATGAAGGTAGGTATTTACTCATCTGCTTAGCGTTTTTCTGACTGTGTTGGGATCGGTCTGGTCTAACCGTATACGGCTGATGCATATGCCTATGTTATTTCAAATATCTGAAAAATGGTTACGGTGTAGAGGTTAGACTAGATCTAGTCTAGTGTATAAGGATCCAACCAAACATGGACATTTAAAGGTCATGCTAGTTAACTATTACAAAAACTCCAATAAATTATAAGCAAGGACAAAATTATTCGGAAAATTATTTATTCATCGTGAAAAATAACAATATAAAAGTCTTATTTAAGTAAATATTTCATAGTATAACTTAAAAATAAGTAGGTACAAAGAACCATTAGTACACTTTTTTTTTTAATCATGGGATGAAATAATAGGTTACATAGACTTAAAAGTGTAGAACAGTGTTTTACAACGTGTGGGACCCCCTGGGGGCGCAAAGCCTCTATAAGGAGGTCGCGAGGCCTCAGCAAAGAAAAAAAGTTAAAAATATATTGTTTAAACTTTGTTTTGTTGCTTTAGACAATTCCAGCAGATTTGCTTTTAGGTTGGTTCTCTAACTTGCCTCATCAATAGCTGCATTTAAAAACGTAATTACTCTACTGGGATTTTTTTAAAACCATGACCCTCATAAATCATCAAAAATTTACTTACAATATACTAAGGATTTAGTTAGGAGGCGAGTGGGATACATTGTCCCCACAAATCCATCGTATTACTTTTCCATGGAGGCGTTTGGCGATGTAATATTTCTGTTAATTATATAATTAGCCAATACATAATTATAAAAAATAATAAAAATGTATTACGTGTTTGATATTTGTATTATAATAAAATACATATAATAAACAGTGGACGGCAGGGGGTCGCGAAATTTTTTTCATACTAAGAGGGTCTCGTCATGAAAAAGGTTGAAAAACACTGGTCTAGAACAATTATTTTTTTTGGTTTCTAGAACCAGCCTGTTAAAGTACCTATGTAATTGGTGAGTCATAACCCCTTTTTCCGTAACTACCTTCGAAGTTCACATGACAAAAGTGGGTTAAGTATACGAGATTTAAGTATACGGAGCCAATATTTTTTATCCGATTTGGTACTTTTTATATAAAATAATGTAAGAAGCTTATAATATTTACTTATAATGAATTTAGTAGCAGCAAAAATTATATAAATGAATACGGCATCTAAATAAAATAAAAGTAAGGATTCACAGTTTCTAAACAAATAAGTGTATAAATAGAGAAACTTAACGAGAGACCTCATTATATGTACAGTTATAGTAAGTATTAAAGAAGCACATTTGAGTTCATCGTGTTAAAACAGTTATTTCTCTCTTGAATAATTCAACACTTGTTCATATCAAATTATATAAAAAATAATTATTTTGCGAACATGTACATTCAATCCGTATCTTAAATAATTAATTTCATTAATATATATAGCACTAGCTTTAAAAAAAAATAGTATGGCGTTACATATTGAGAACAGAGATGTTGTCTCTCGATCCCGGAAAACTCTTGAAACTGTTGTATTTTAATTACTATTGAAATACAACTGAAGAATTACAAAAAATAGGTTTTGTTCATTGAATACCAAAATAAATGCTGTGTTATTCGAATTAAATTAGGTTCAAGAAAAGGAAGCTCGATAAATTCAAATCTTCTTTCTATTTCGCAAATTTCAGCTCTGTTTTACGTCGTATGACGTTTACTGAATCATAAATGATTATTTCATGAAAAACATTATGTTGCCCATCGCATGCCTTCCCATAAAGAGTCGTTTTGACGATTTCAATAATTTTTATTATTCAGTTAATCACGATCATACACGAATTGTACCTATTTCGTTATCAATGACGTAAAACTTACGGTTCGTTTTCCATCAGCCGAGATCAACGTTACGAGCTGGCCAACATCACAAAAAAAAATCGAACTATCCTTACAGTAGTCGCTTAATTTATAATGTGTTTGGCTGACGTATCCTAACTAAAATTATAAATGCGAAAGTGGGTTTGTTTTTTTGTTACGCTTTCACGCTTAAACAGCATAACTGATTTTGATGATATTTGACACATGGGTAGACCATAACCGGGATTAGGACATAGAATACTTTTTGTCTCTATATTCCCGAGGAATCGAGACTTACGCGGGTTAAATCGCGGGACGCAGCTAGTATATGATATAAAAACAATATTCATCATCGTCATCGCCATAATCATCTTGTATACAACATATCGGAAAATGGGTTGGTATCATCTGACGGCCAACTCTAGTACCGCGCGCGCTTATTGGTCAAATCAAATAGCGCGCCCTTCCCCGACTTCCTGTTACACACTTCCGTCCCTTTTCACGAAATCACTCCCACAGATTGCAGGAACACGAGAGGGAAGATGTTACACATAAAAAAAAACAGAGCAGCAATTTGTAAAAACCGAAAAAAAATAAAAATATAATTCGCGGTCTGAAATCGATTGGAGCTTGTTACTTATGCATAACTAATAAAACTATAATAATTAACAAATATATAAGACACGATTTTTAAGTAATACCTATTTATATCTAACTAATAGGCAAGTGCAGATTAAGCGGTACACATTAATCAGATCTAAGGCGGATTATCCGATATAATTTCATTATGGTTTCGGGTCCAATTTTGGTCATCCCGATCATTTGCTGGCACAGACGACCAGTAGGCAATACTTGCAGTTTATTGAAAACTCTCCGATATTGTTATTGTTTATTTCTATGACGCCGATTTCTTGTGCTACTGTGTAGTAATCCAGCATGAACTCTTCGTAAACGTCATTTGGCATGTCGAAAGGCTCGATTGCTTTTACGGTGTCTGAAAAAATTAAGTTTCACGTCAAACTTTTGTTCTAAGGGGCTAAGTAATAAGATCCGCAAGGGGCGATCAATCAGGTTAAGCTATGCTTGCCGCGGACGGTCCGTGAATGGGTGACCATCTTTACCGATACCCTCCGTGCCTCGGAAAGCCCGTTAAGCCGTTGGTCCCGCCTGTCATTCTTGGATCTTTGACAGTTGTAGCGGGTCGTCAGAAACCCAAAGATCTGACAACCAGGCTCACCAAGGGGTATCGTATTTCCCAGTAACTAGATTATGGAGGTCAGATAGGCAGTCGCTCCATGTAAAATACTGGTATTCAGCTGCATCAAAGGCTAGGTAGAGATTAAACTTTTGTTCTAGCTGTATTATTACATATGGTAAAACATTTATTGACAGACAATGCACATTATCATTCAAAGGTTCTAGAAGAATCAAATTATGCACAGCGTACCTGTAGGTGAGACTGTGGATTTTCGAAAATTCATCCTCTGAGGACTAGAAATAAGGCTTGAAATTTTGTATGGAAGTTCATCATGTTCGAAGGTAAGTTAATAAGAATAAATAAAAGGTAAGAAATATGGAAATTGGTGTTTTGGCTTCTGTTTATATACCATTGGAAATTCGTTGTACGATCGAAAGTTTGTATGGGAAATGAGTACGTGATTTCGACTGTCATAAAAAAGACCCTGATTAGATGTTACAAATGAGAAATACTATCAGGAGTAGGAGGACAAGTCCATGACATGTAGACCACTTCAGGGATCTGTTTTGGGTACGTAATGACTTATTACCACCAATAAATGGAATTGTTGATAACTGCAGCTGCAGTATGATGCTATCGCTTACTGACGAGGATGCTGGCATCGTATTATCTTTATTATTTATCTGCATGACGAAAGGGCTTGATACAAATAGTACATACCAACTGGTGAACAATGGGTAATCTCTAAGGTAAAGTTAAACTTACTTTTCATTGCTTCGACGCTATCGAACACAAATAGCATTTCTTTAACTTTAACATCAATGTTTTTGAAGCCTATTTCTTCCATCATTTGTGTGACTTTCTTTTCTGGCTCCTGTAAATAAAAACATTATTTCCATTGAAAACTTAAATAAAATAAAAATAATCTATATATCTTTATATATAAAAATGAATCCCTATTTCCCTTGGTCACGACATCACGCTAAAACGGCTGAACGGATTTGGATGAAATTTGGGATATGGATAGACCTTGACCCGGGGAAGGACATAGGATACTTTTTATCCCGATATTTTTACGGGATCGAGACTTATGCAGGTGAAACCGCGGGGCGCAGCTAGTAATAAAATAAAATTCAACAATAATAAAGTTTTAGTTTATTTGTGCTAGTTCTTCATGAATATTTTTGTTATTAGCAGAATTTCGTGCATGTAACAATGTGAGATCTACACGTAGTTATATGAATAATCACGTGTTATCTTTTGTTTATCAAGGAGTAGGTTGTTTTGTTGGCAACACTTCCCACCGGAGCAGTAGATGAAGGTCT
Organism: Omphaloscelis lunosa; assembly: GCA_916610215.1. Classification (NCBI taxonomy): domain Eukaryota; kingdom Metazoa; phylum Arthropoda; class Insecta; order Lepidoptera; family Noctuidae; genus Omphaloscelis; species Omphaloscelis lunosa. The sequence goes on from OU744247.1 coordinate 10,151,324, forward strand.
TGATAATGCAATGAAAAAAATGAATAATGCAATCAAATATTTATCTGCATTTAACAAAAATGAATGTGACGTCATGTCTGCTTTTTGTTAACTTGAATTTGTTTCAAGTACAATAGGAACATTATTATAATTATTATTTAAAATTTAATATTAGTGTTATAATTATATACCCATGGAACCTAATCCATTAATTTAAACGATACTTATTTTCTTTGCTATTTCATGGGGAGCTTTGATGTACGAAAATAAAGTTTATAAAGTACCTGCATATCGTGGTAGGGAGAGATGAACGTTTTGACGTCTTTCAACCATGACTTCCACTTTGAGCACTGAGCCAGGACACTGTATACGCTGTAAACAGGTGTGTATCCCAGGAACGTTAGGAGGCAGTCACCGCCTTCTTCCAAAAGACTGTAGATATTCCTAAAAGCTTTCCTGAAAAAAATAAAGCATGGTTTCAGTAAAAACTCCTACTGAAATAATGAAAGATTTTGGTCGATTGGGTATAGACTGTATTTAAACATGGTTTTCCTTTCACGGAAATCAATTCAAAAACTTTAATCTTAGTGAACATTACACATTACGCTTACTGAAACAGCATGAGACCCCACAGTTGCTCCATGTGAACTTTTAAATTCTGAGCTTATGTTGCATCGTGCTTTAAAAAGGCAGTATCTATTTATTTGTAAATTCCTCAGTCTAGCACAGCCTATGCATAGGCTCTTTTGTCTGCAAAACTTAGATTATGAAAAGACAACAAAACTGGACTTACTCTTGATTTCGTATCCAGTGCAGAGCGTAAAAAGAGAACACATGATGGAATGCTGATTTCATTTCTTCCGGCAAGTCTCCCTGGATGTCCATAACCCTGAACATAGTCGCTTCATCACTGTGGTGTTCATTTGCATATTTAACAGCTTTTTCACTGATGTCGCAGGCAACTAGTTTTTTGTAGTTACTGGGCATATATTTTCTTAAAATAACGGTTACGCTTCCGTCGCCACAACCCAGGTCTATAGCGCTGTCTCCAATAATCTTCCAGTTAATTTTCTTCGCATATTCGTTAAGGCATTGGACTGCCGCTTTCTTTTGTAAAGAATTTGCTACGTTATAGAATTCTGGATCGATCATTGTGATTCTGAGAAAGATGAAAAATTGGTTATTATTAGAAACAGGAAATAGTTACAGTGTTGCAGAATGAATGTTGTCACTAGTTAAGATCTTCATTCAAATCATCTCAAATCGCAACGTTTTCCTTCTAGAGTAATGTAACAATGTAACAAGGCGATTTCATACTAAGGTAACCGAAAATAGACCAGTGTTATCAGTACGGGATCAACAACGTCTGTATTTTCTTCAATAGTCTTTTGTGATGAGAAATATTTTTTTCAATCGGTGACCTCCATCTGTGTTTTATTAATAGGTAACAAGTTTGTTCTAGCTTGGAGGAGGAAAGTCGTTTGCGCAAATGTTAGGATCATACAATGTTTTTCTATTTTTAATTTTGCATAGTAATGTTGAGATCTACATACATTGTTAGAAAGGTCATAAAGTTATGTTTCGGGAAAAATTACTTAGGTGGCCATGAAACGTATGATAGTTAAAAGTAGAATGTAATAAGTATCGGGAAGAAACAATAATTGATATAAAATTTAAATAAGGTTTGATAAAATTGAAGAATGGCAGGTCTCCATGTACTCTCGGTGTCGCATTTGAACTTCACGTACATTCGTAAAATAACTCGTCAAAGATAGATGTCGGTCAAATTAAGATAAAGTTAAACAAAGCTATTTTTGTATTGGGTTACGCCAGCAAAACGTTGTTTAAAGAGCAAGTGTGACCTCGTTTAAACTGACTCCATTCTCAGTTAACCAAAGAGTATAAATGCCATAAAGTACTCTGTGATGCTGTAAAATGTACGACAGTAGAAAATGGCTGAAATGAATAGTTCCAATAATATTACTACTGAAGGGAAAAGTGGTACTAAGGTAAACGCAGCTATTACCGATCCTGTTAAGATAATTTTAAAATCGATGATCATTATTAAGAGTGGTGATTGCTTTCACACCCAGATTTTTGTTTTTATATGAAACTCTTGTTTGTCTAGTTTATATTAATTACCTTAAATAACCTGAAATAGAACATTATTTTTTAAATAAAAAAATAATTATGTGAACAAGTCGATTGTTTGTATTACCGACCTATAGGAACGGCTATGAAGCTATCAACGATTTTTATGAAGCAATTACAGAGTGTAAGAAACGAAGTGTATGTATAGATTGGTATTTTGTTTAAATAAGAATTAGCAAATGCGGTTTCGTGAAGCAAGGAATGTAAGGAAGGCTTGCATCAAGTCCTTACCACTTTCATACCACTCGTAAAATAAGAAAAACCCAATAAGCCACCCTGGTGTATTCTGTTTGACGAAGACATTACTGTCGACGAATATGGACCTAAGATCCAGAGCAAAGTCGAGCAATAGCAACAGATACTGGAGAATATTAGTTTAGAAATCATTAGAACCAGAACAGAAAATATGATCTGCAATTTCGGCATCCCCTTCAGTCACACGATAGCACAGTTTTGATAATTTCGGGTCTGCTCGAAATTACAGTAGGTTTCGGGTACAATAAATAATTATTATAACTCTGTCGCTTTGCTTTTGAGTATAAAAGTAAGTGTAACATTTGTGGATTGTGTAAATATGTCAATTCAAAAGTAACTGAAATAGCGACAACAAAGATTTAGGGAAGGAGATTAAATCTTGCGTCAATATCAAATCAACTGGTATGGCAGAAGGATTATTATGATTCCAACTAGAAGGAAATGATACAATTTTTATTTAAGCTTATATGTTTTTTATTGCTTGTATTTTCATTTACATTTTCTGTAACTAGTTAACCAGTGTAAGTGTAATGTTACATTAAGGAGACTGATCTGTATAGATCCATATGGATCGGTAATAAGCGATGTATGCGATTTTGGAAGAAGAAAGCAAAAATAAACCCTAGGGGTACGTCTAACAATAATTATGTATGATCGTTTGGTACCCTGCAACTGCAAACCTACGCGCTATCGCTTTGCCTCGTTCATCGTGTACCGGGCATGGCTGGATAGGTTCGGACGGATAAAGCTTCCCGCGATATGTATCCTTAGAGATGTAGGGCGAAGTCAGGTGACGTCGCACGACATGTCTAGCAATATCGAAGAGTTTCGTGAGGTAAGATATCTGGCGACGTTGATTGACATCGCCCGACGTTGCCGAAGTTCACTCGGCATATCTAGAGACACGTGTGGCGGTACATTTGTCACCTATTTTTTTTTTTTTTGTCGTGAATACGAGGGTTTGTCATTGACAATATTGTCAGTGGACTTGAGAAATCTGAGCACTGTCAGTAGTGATGTTATTTACAATTATTTGCAATATTACAAATACGTAACATTTTATTAGACCTGTGATGGATGTGGACTTTATTCTTATTATTTTGATCGTTTATTCATACCTATTATGGATTTATCCCTACTTATTAGGCATTAAGCACAAATATATATATATAATTTTTGTAGTTGTGTGTCGCATTCATATTGCACATTCTAATCTTAGAAGAACTTACATACACATATAGACATAGCTTTAGACTCGATCATCTCTGCACACCTGGATTACCTACGTACAATACTCGTTGTCTATGCTTCACAACAAAACAAATGAAACTAGTAAATAAATCAATCCACAACTATTCACGACCACACAGATAAAGACAGCATCACTTTTCTAGAGAAGTGACATTAAAATATGACAATTATGACATTTTTGATTCGAAGGAAGATTTCTATAGATTTAAATGTTGCCATGAAATTCTCAAAAAAGCGTATAAATAGTGGATTCAAACTCAAAGCATTTATTTCAATTAAACCATTTATAGGCACTTTTGAATTGTCAAAGAGTCAGTCTGTTAGTTAAAAAGTTAAAGCTAGTCGCTCATTCCAAAACGTAATTTCTATAGAGAAGAACAGGCAAGTAACTACAAGGATACTCTTTAAAATCAAGATGTTACGAAATCCTGGGTACATTATTCTTGTTGCTTCTATACGTGAGAAGAATGTAAAAAATAAAATAAAGAAACAATTCAAAATGTACGTATATGATTTAAAAATAAGCCCTGGCAGTTAAGAGATGACCAGTCTCAAACGTGTTCGTGAACGGGCGCCCCGTTCACGAACATGATCCGTGGATCAGCACCATCCAGTTCCACCATTATGTAGGGATCGGAATGATCCAACACATGCGCCACCATCAGTGAGGCATTTAAGTGAGCATGACATACTCTCAACTGCCATGTTTTTTCAAGTCAACACACATAATAATAACATAATAAACGGCTCCATGATAACTTCTCATATTTACAAAATTTAAATATGCATTTAAATTATATAATACTACGTATAGTTTGCAAGGTATTTGAGAGATGAATTAAAACTTTACTTCCAAAAAGAAAGAAAATCATTATTAATTATTGGAGTATGGATACATATTACTGTCATTAACGATAAGCTTCATAAATGAGTTATTTAATACTTATCACAAAACATCTTGCAAACACAAGTAGGCATTGACTCTAAAGCTAAAAATAATATTGTTGTATTTCAAGGGACAGGAGTTTTCCTTTCCAAAAATGCCTTATATTTGATCAAACTTAACTGAGCTATCTAAGCATTAATTAAAGTCTTGTCCGGATTACCGGAAATGTCCTAATAGTTTACCTAAACTATGAAATCTCTATCACCAAAATTCGGCTAATTAGCATACATTTAGAAATAGAAATGCCATATTCTGGTGAATATGGTAGCTCCATTGCTACCGTCCCAGATTCTGCGTTTGGGCACGCCACAATTGCGGCGATAAGTCCCCTCTTTGAGGAGTAGCTAGAGAGGGGCCCCGGCGTCCTTACCTTCCGCCTGACGCAGGTTCTAACCGGAAACCGTTGCTTCGGGAGGTTACTGCCCGGCTTGGGCGGGGTACCGCTGTGTCCTCGTGGAGGCATCGGCGGCGGTGATCTTTCGCGTCCGGCCCTGGTCCAGGTCAAGGTACGGAGAGAGAGGGCATGGGAAGCCATCACCTCCTTATGCGAAGCAGTAATGCTCGCAAAGGTGGAGGCGGAACGCGTGAGGGAGAGGAAAATTTCGCGCCCTCACGTCCCTAGTCACCGCAGGAGACGCCCTGGCTGTCGGGAATCCCAGGCCGATTCTCGGCCACTAGGTGCACGCTTGCGGACGGTGAGCAATGGGTAGCTCGCCGTCTGATAAGGACAAGGTCCGGGTCAACGGTGCGTTGTGTTCCACGCGCGCCTCAAAGAGATGTCAGCACAACTGACGGGGTCCGCTAAGGCCGATGCCTGCCAGGGTCGCGGGAAAGTCTGAAAGGGTTACTGTGGCCCCTGGCAACATACAGGCAACTGAAGGAACACGGGCGGGTTTTAGTCAGTATAAGTCTGAAAGTGACACGCCCTCCCGCTCCGCTCAGAGCGGGAGAAGTTATTTGATAATTTCCCACTCCAAAAAAAGGTTCGGCGTTCAGATATTTGTATTTTTTCTTTTCTTTTTGCAGCTTAATAAAAAAAATCTAATACATACAAAATAAAGCTCTGTAATTATTTCATATAATGTACACACTTTCATTCATGAACACTTCTGAAATTTTGCGACACCAGAACTGCCTTTCATCTTTATTTGCAACGTTTTCCAAGCTAACTAAATAGTAGATTATTTGCCAAGGGAGCAAAGAACTATTTTTAACTGAATTCAAAAAAGGAGGAGGTTCTTAGTTCGTTGGAATATTAAAAATTTGAACCTTTGGCCCGATTTGAAAAAATCTTTTTTGGTTTGAAAGGGTATACTTTGAAATTGGTCCCATTGTTATTTGGTCATGATCTGATGATGGGATCTTGGAGAAATCGAAGAAACTCTTCAAATATTATAGGCACATCTATAGCGATTAGGGTATTTTTGATGAGCAGTTGATATTAGACTATTGTTACTTAGATAAATTACAAACCAACCCACTAAAAAGAGAAAAAAAAAACGTTACAAAAAAATATAACCAGCTTCCAAACTACAAAGTGAAAAATAACTTTAATTTGGAAGTCAGTTGTATTTTCTGTAAAAAAGTTTTTATTTAAGGCTAGTGTTTCTTTGAATCCAGAGCGCAGTGAAGGATTCTAGAGTACCTAAGCGCAACGAGAGATTTAAAGAACGCCACTTGAGCTTAAAATAGTGTTCCTCCCGAGGTGAACACTCTACTTTTTATCACCCCCTATGAAAAAAAAAAAACGTCTGTGATCCGACCCCCGTCAGGAACGAAGTTCCTTCTCACGTATGATTTAAAAACAACGTTTTCGCAGCCGCCATCGTGGGTTTTCGATTTGACCAAATTCACACTTTCTCTCTCTCTCTTACCAGCCTGTTACTTTTTCATACAATGTTCGTGTTTGATCTCTTTGGTGATTTGAACTTTTACTAACAATATATACTTCCAAATTCGAATCACTTTGAATCCCTAAGGATCAAAAAGCTATTTTAGTCCCTGTTTACGAAGAATAAACTAGATCTTTTTGAATATATGTGATAAAAATTATATTTTAGTCATAGATGTGTTTCTAGCGTATTTTAGTTCTTGTTTGCCTTCGAGGTAAAAATTCTCATTCATATTTAAGAACACGATTAATACAAGGATACTTTAAACAGCGTTTTGGGGGCTGTCCTATGTAGTTTTGACGTTCGAAAAGTGCTGATTCTTAGCCTAGTTTGAATAAATGAATTTTGAATTTGAATTTGGAGCTTATTTTGACAGACCTTATTTTCGTAGCTTAAGTTATTGTAATATTTTATCACTTTTAACTGGATTTCCTTTTTCTTTTCAGTTACAGCTTTAAAAAGCTCTGTTGATTATCGTTATAAATAAATTACAATTATCAACATCACTGTCATAAATTCGACAAAAATTGAGTTTATCTGTTAACATAAGCTGAGTACTTTTAACACTGGGTAATAAATATGTGTTAATTAAGTTTCAATTAATAAATACAATAGACGATGATATTTATTTAGTAACCTGTTCCGCTTAAAAGCGCGCGCTTAGTTAAGCGGAACAGGTTACTAAATATATCTACGTCTATTGTATTTTATAATGAATTTCCGCGAGGTCACGCCTGAATGAATCAATCAACTAAGTTTCAATTAGTTACTTTAATGAAAGGGTCTTGGCTTTCATGTGAGCAGTGAGAATTGACATTCAGTTCACAAGTATGATCGTTGCATGGCGACGATCGTTTCGACCGTCCACGAAAAAGTGCATTGCCCTGCGTTCGCGCATTGTTTTGTTGTATTTTTTACTTAAGTTTTTGCGTCGACGGTATCTACTCAATTGGGTTAGGATGCCTGACCTAACATAATGTGATTTATATTGATGACGAAACGCATGCATTAGATGACGTTTTTACAGTTGGGTAGTTGTTAGGTCACTATTAAACTCTGAATATTTTTGGGCATTTACTTGAGTTTTGAATCTTTTCTAATTTTATTTTTATGGGAACGACTTTGACTGAAAACCCAATAAACTACCCATACCCAATTAAAACTAGAAGGTATAATATTGATTATTTTATTACAGTAGGTATCAGTAAGAACCTGACTAATTGATGATAGATGGAAGTTAAGAAAACAACAAGAACTGGAGAAAGTCTGTATAATGTTTATATTTTGACCGGAACTACTTACACACTTAGCAAGAAATACAGCTTCTTGCTCTAAGTACCATCTATCTTGTAATTAAGTTCAGGTAATCAGTTGTTCTCACACTAATGTTGGAATCGCACTAAAATTACTGACGTAAATTGACTACTTTACTTGAAGTTAAAAGTTCTATCGATATCCATCGATGCAACTACATACATATATCGTTAACTGCCTAAAAAGACTTGGATTTTATTTCGGCTCAAACAGGTTACCCAAATTCCCATTTACATGCACTGAAGTAAGAATAAAGTAAGTATGCATTAAACCAAAAAATATGCGCGCCGTAATCTAAACTCGTATTTCAAGGACAAAGTTAAAAACTCGTGAAAAAAGTTCAAGTTGGTGCATCAGTGCGTCCATACGCCATAATGCAAGTGCACCGAACATTGAGCGAGGGGCCGAATAGTTTTGATCATTGATATAAAACATTTTTTCGTTAGTTGTTTTTCTAGGTTCTGGAGGATAATTACAGTCATTGAAGGCGCACAGGATAAAAAAGGATGTTCTTTAAAACCATTAAAACCATTTAAAACCACATAGAATGTTTGAGACAACAATTACATACTTTGTTCTATGTGGTTTTACCATTACACTTCATAATTAGTTATTTTCATTTGAAGAATTAACCGCGAGGAAAATGAGGAAATCTTCCCGAAAAACAGATTTGCCGATTGCGTAATAATGTGGTTGAGTCGAGTAACTTTTGAGAGGTACTCAACTCAATTGTTGTCGAAACAACAGCAATTCAGTCAATCATGCAAGTATCAAAACTATGGACAATGCAGTTATGGTAGCCACCAGCAATGTCACCCCGAGTGGGTTCAACCGCCGAACGTGCAAGAACAGGAAAAAGGGCTCATATTTAGGGAATTTTATTGTACCAGCTACGCACTTAACTTGCTCCTTATAAAGAGATATTATTTAAATGTTTGTTTACTTTCTGTATGGCTGACAGCATGGGTCGTGGTTATCTCAAAGATATTGCAAGGTCTTTGAGATAAACACGACCTATATTCTATCTAATTTTACTTTCGATATTATGAACTTTAGCAGCTTAAACAATGGGATAAAGAGATTTACTCATTTGTAAATAAAAATTTAGAATAAATAATTTAACCCAGCAATTAATGTCGCTTGAACCAGCGATTGTTCTTAAGAAAACTAGTAGACGATCGTTTGATGGGTAAGGAAGATCAGGATCACCTTATTCACCAAGGCACAACTGAAAATCGACGTTATCATAATTCGCTACAAGTAAGTGATAAGTAAATCGATCACTAGACGAATAAACTATTAGATTATGTATGCTAAAATCTGTTTATTTTATTGAGTACGCCCTGAAAATTCATCGTTTGTTATATTAAAATGGATGTTTAATGAGAAACGCACGTTTGTTTCCTAATAAATACTTTAACGTTTCTCTAAGAGCCAGAGTTTGTCAAACACAAACTACTTAAAGATAATATAAGCAATTGTGAGTTGATGATGTTCACACTTTTTACGAAATCACTTTCATCGACGACTAAATAAATATTTCTTTAAGTAGCTATTACACTAAAACACGCTGTTTTGTAAGCTATCTTTATTGTCCTATTAGGGTTCACGTGGAAAAAGTGGAGACCAACATTTTATGGAAATATTGCATCATTAAAAATATAAATGATAAAAATAAACTGGTAATAGGAATTACAGATAAACTTTACTTTTACGTTACAATTATTTTTAGAGTGTCTGCATTTTTATCCCTGGTATCCAGCAGTTTCGTGTCATTTCTTTAAAATAATCCACGTTTTTGCGGTCAACTTTACGATATTTTTCTTTGATTTCTCATTCAGTTTCATTGCCTTAAGTTTGAAGCTCTATTTCATGCAGAACCCCTAAAGAGTCTCAAGCCTGATAAGATTCATTACCTTCTTGGATGTCCAGATCATTGACCTTACTGGTCTCACCTGTTCTAAGCCCTGTGACGCAACAAGCAAGTGAAAGTTTAGAAAAATTTATGTGATGCGTATGGCGTCATTTGGTAAATAACCATCGTTGTCATGGGAGAAAGTTGACCTTACTCAACATTTTATTATGCTTGTTTTGATGATAGGTATTTGTTCATCAAAGTGATACTGTCTAGTGATTAAGTATCATTGATTGTAGATAGTTATCTCCAATCAATGACATATAATCACTCTTGAAATACGCATGTAGTTACTTCATACATAAAGATGTTATAGAGTTAGATGAGTTTCGAAAGATTCCTTTATATCTGGTTATTTGTTAATGAGGGACTTCCACAATTGTAACAAATACAACTACTATTGTTGGCGTTTAGAGTTTCAGTTCAAAATAATGTGAACACAGCCATGATAGAATATTATCGTTGATCAGCCGGTGTTCACTAGGAATTGTCGAATGATTTATTTTCATATCGTTCAGGGTTTTATTACTTTTAATGGATTTGTGATGTAATAATTGTTATTGCAAAGTTTCGACCGCATATGACCCGTACATTAGCCGAACACTAAACGCATTGCGAATTTGCGATGCGTGCCTTCGCAATCTTTCTCTTATTATTGAAAAAAAATTCGTACTTTCGTCCTCTCACGACCAGTCACTGAGTGCAATGCCCCACGAATTTACTGCTCAAATTTTTAAATTGTTTCTTGTCCCTTTTTTTAGATGCACTTATCGGTATGTTAAAAGGAGTGAGGTATAAGTCGTTTAGTCATCGCGACGGTTAAATTTGTCTCTTATTAATGTCCCAATGTTTCGGGCCTTAAGGCAGGTTATGAATAAGGTCATAAAAGGAGAAGTTGTCGTAGGCTTAGAATTAGTAATGGTCAGTGGTCGATATTATAAATGTAGGTAGCATTAGGCACTATTTTTCTCGGCATTGCTTAATCAATATTAATGTCTCTTGAATGATTTGTTCATTGATAACCTAGCTGACTCAAAATTAGTCACTTATAAATCATTAGCGTATATTATTACGCAGTCGTCTATTATTACGACTAGGAATTATTTATATAAATGTTGCTTATCCAATATGTGATCGATTCCCGGCAGTAATGAAACACTGCAATAATTTGCGTTATTATTGTTACTTTATTATCTTGCATTTATTGTGCCATTATTTCATAGTATATGTTCACTTCGTAATTTTACAAAATTGCAAGCAAACATGTTTCAATTTTGAGGTAAATTATTACGTGAATCTTCTTGATGCTATCATCAACCTATCACCTACCTACCTACCTACTTACCTATTATCTACTTGGTAGCTTCACTTGCAAGTTCTATAACTTGCAAGTGAAGCTACCCAGAGAAGGTCGCAATAATGGATCTGCAACTTCATCTTTAGAAACTCAAAGCATTTATTTCAAATAAACTAATTACAGATACTTTTGAATTGTCAAGGGGTCGGTCAGTCAGAAAGATGAAAGCTAATTGCCCATTCCAAAGCGTAGTAGGGTACTATGGAGAAGAACGGGCAAGAAACTCCACGGACACGGAGTTGTAATGGATTTTTACACTTATAAAGGCCCAGTCTATTCTGAAACCAAAGCCCTATATCACTTTTAGTCCATCATCATTTTTACTAAGGGTTGACAAAATGTTGACAGCAGCTGCTCCCGCAAACAATTCGCTTATGTTTTCAGGCGGTGTTTTATAGAACAGAATTGCATAACTTAGTTTGATCAGTTGGATGGTAAGTTCTTACAAGGTTCTTATGTACTGTTGTTTTTCTGTTTGACATACATAAGTAGGAAAATTATAAAAGTATACTAAAAGTTATCGATAACTTGCAATCAATCCGTATAATACGTGGATCTAAATCATCATTTATCTGGTATTACACTATTCCTACATCTCTGTCAATCCCTTTTTCAGTAATATAACGAGACACTGTTTATATGAGTGCCATCTAGCATTCTCACAAAAAATATCTTGAAACGTGTAAGGAGCACCAACTACAAGAGTATATTTGGGGCGAAGGCTGTTCATTACACACGAAGTTTCACTAACTTTGTATAGATGGCGCTGTACCTGTTCTTTGTAGGTAGGTACTTCAGGTACTCTGAAATTATGAAGCTGTTACAGCGAGGTAAATTTTGTGTGTTCAGGAAGATTTCTGGGTTCGATGAAATTTTTGCTACTAGAGCGGAATAAAGGTCAAGTTTGCGGACGTCAATTTTTAAAGTCACTTTTGGGATATTCGGTATTATATTCGATAGCCGCTACGAGTAATATTTTGAGCTTATTTTGAGCCCTTTTTTCCAGCTTCGATAATGCCTAGTTGTATTATTTACGAGCACTAAGAAGGTAAGAGAAGTAAGATAGTCATAAATATTGTTTATTCTGCAAAGATAAGACGCACGTCATAGGTACTGGATATTCTGTCACGTTGACTATTTGACTTGCGCGTTCACGCGCTCAAAGGGATTTCAAAGACAGGTTTTGATAATAATATCTACTGACTTCAAACCATGCGCCTACGCTACGCTAGTGCTACGCGCAAGCGCATTGTTTTCGCTTGTCACTTTCTGTCTTTAGCACTTTATAGAATGCAGACCAGAAATTAGCCGTAAATGCACAATTTCTGATCTTTTTCCAGAATAGTTTTTAATGATGATATTTTCTGCACCTAAACTCACTTAGAAATTAAATTACATAATACTATACATAATACTATAAGTACATACTTATAGTACATTTTATTATCAACAGCTATAGTATTACATTTTCCCCTTGCGGGTAGGACAGCACTCCATGTTGTATCAACAGGTAGGTCTGATGGTATTGCTCGAAGCTATTAGGTACTAGTAATACGTTGACCTCGAATAGGTACAAGTAGTGATATTACTAACGCGTGCCTAGAGACTCTTGCAATATTCAGGATTTCATTAGTCCAGGTAAGCTGTTCGACAAAGAACCACGAAAAGAAATAGAAAAAATATTGCTTGTTGAATGAACACTCAATTTAGATAAAGTTGCGTTTTTTTTTTAATAATAGTAACAATCGACGCTCTGAATTCCTTAAGATATGAATTAAGTAATGAAGAGTTTTAGAAACGAAAATTTCAGATGTCCTTAAAGCAATTTAGCAGTAATTAAAAATTATTTATTTCACAAAGTAAATTATGCAGTTTGGGTAAACAAATCACTCTTATGTGCGACTTGAAAGATCGCCTCAAACGCGTCCAACTTCCCTAAAGTCGTAATTGTTTATCTGCAAAACAAACTAAAGAAAGAAAACCTATATACTACTTCACAAAAGAAATAAGAAACTCAGACGTCAAGGAGAGGTCCTCACAAATAATAAACTTATTTCCCTACAACGTCTGAAAGAGAAAAAGAAAAAATTGTCTGAACTCGACATCGTTTCGCAACACATACAGCGGACATTCGTACATACAGCATTATTTACTGACTCACACAGACACGAAGCTACCTATCAACCTAAAGAATACCAAAAAAATACACAAAAAGCTTTTTTCCCAAGAATAAGCGGGACGGAGTACGGATCTTATTTTTCTCGTGGACGTTTCAGTCGCTCTGGGGTGGGTTGGAGCCGCGGAGCCTGGAGTGTGGGGTTTCACCGCCCCCTGCAATAATACTGCGTCACTATTTTGCGCCATTACCTACACTCGCTTCCTATTCTATAAGTAGCGTGGCCTTTAGAACGTAACGTAGGAACTTCCAACTTACTTAGTACGGCACATCGGCTGGCGGACGACCACTCATGTTGTAATCGAATCGATTATACAACTTTAGTATCGATTCGCGAGTTCGGAAGCCCTTGACCTCGTTTCATTAACAATCTATTTACAGTCGGTTTGGTATCAATATCAGGAGCTGCCTACTCGAGCAGAAATATTAATATTCAAGTACTTTTGACGGGGGTTGAATTCCTGGAGATGTTTTTAGAAAATCGCTCCCTAACTTAGTTTAGGTGCCTAAACAGCATAATTATACAGCTCGTTGTGATTAATGGTTCACGCGGTCACAACCATTCTGTTCCAAACAGCATCTCAAGCTGTTATATCTCCCATTAGCTAGTTAATGTAATGAACGGGTGATTACAATTGAATGAACACTTCGAAAGCTCTATCATTTAGATATGCGTATAGAACAAAGATTATTTCACATGTTAATCAAGGATCTTGCTACTTACTGTCTAATGCCAATAACTTCCGGAGTTGTTTTTTTTAATGTAGGGAAAATTTTAGGCAAAAAATTGCTCCGGAATTATAGCTTCAATAACTTTCGACGAGCTAATGTAAAGCCAAATGATTTAAAGAAAAGCTTTTAGAGCTTTTTAGCTGGTATGTTAATGTGGAAAATCTATACAGGGTGGCAGGGACATCGACGCGAAAACTGTTACCAGGGATTCAGTACATGATTCTGCTACTCTGTATCTAATACCGCTTGCGAAAAACTACTATTTACTGTTTTTTACTAGCTTCTGCTAGCGACTTCTCCCGCGTGATATCTTTACAAATTATAGCCTATGTTACTGATTGATAGTATAGCATTCTACTGGTGAAAGAATGTCCAGTAGTTTTTGAGTTTATTAATTACAAAAATTAATAAATCTTTTCTCTTTATAATATTACTAGCTTCTTAAATTTCGGCTCTCGACCCACCGCGTCGCATATACTCGCCCGTCCGCGCTATTACTTCGTTTTCGCTTAACGTTCTTTCTGTCTTTTTTTCTTTTAGCTCGGTTCCTAAGAGCCAGAGCATGACGTTACTTAGCCTATAACCTTCCTCAAGCATTGGGCTATACAAAGCAAAAAGAATTTTTCAAATCCTACTGATAGTTCCGGAGATTACCCCCTATATACAAACAAACAAATTTTACCTCTATATAATATTATTATATTAATATTATTATTTATTTATTTATAAATAAATAAATTATTATTATTATTATTAAGTATAGATTATAAAATATTTTATATAAATATTTTACCTATTATAGTGTATATTTGGAAAAGCTGTAGCATATCAGTATGTGTGTATCTACATCACTTTCCTCTTATATTCCACTAAGTTTTCCTAGCAACAATAAGCAAAGTATAAAAATAATAATTTATCCCTAGCCTCGGATTTCGCAGAGTTACGTGCTAAATCTGTAGGATTTCGAGTGCTAGCGCTACGTGGAGCGAGGCTGTTTTATATGCGTTGCACTGTTCCGACTGCGCGGTACTTCGCGGCACGGCATACATACCGCTACGTACCGCTTACGTGGGAAATAAATAGCATAGGATTTATCACAATATATTCTAGTGTTTACTATTGCGGTTGCAGTTTTGGTGAGATTGGTTCTGGTCGAGATAGGAGGTTTGTTGATAGAGATGTGAAAGCATTGGGATGTAAATGATGTCAACTCTAGGTAAATTGGAGTTAGTAAGCATACCTAGATTAAAATGTACTGAGATTGAGAAAAGACAAATGGAGTATACAGGTATCTAGATTTTAAATCATTTAGCTTTGAAGTAATTAGAGTACTTGCGTAAGTTTTTTTGTTGGGCTTTTTTAAAAGAATAGCTTTTGACCTTTAAAACTTTACAGACGAATCTTATTAATAATAATTAATAATTGGTAATAAATTGGTACCTACAGCAGCTTTCCAAGAAGCTTATAACTTGAGACAACTAGATTAATAGAAACAAATATGCGAGATATACCTCACACATACCGGTGCAGGCAATAATTTTAGCAAAACAATGCGCTAAGTCTGAACACCGCAGCCGATGCTCGCGCATACAAATTATTGACAATCGATATTTAAGTACTACACATGCATGCACGTTTAATTCGATAGAGTTCGCCGTATCGATGCCGCTTTAAATCGAAACCTTAATTATAATTTGGAGCTGTTGTTATAAACAGTTTGATTTACACGAGTTGGGCAGAATTCATTCACGTGGATTGCTAGGCACGCATGTAATCGAATCCGAACTACGTCGATCGGTAAGTTTGTTTTATTGGTAACGTACCTATACAAAGTTCAGTCGGTTAAAATACTATTGACTACAAGCATTTTCAAAGACTATAAATACCTAGGCGCCACTAGAACAGGACGTAATAATGCATTACTAATCAAGAACCATACGAGACGACTCGACAAAAACAGACGCTACCGAGCTATGCAGGTGTTCGTCTGTGTCAAATACCTACAATGTTATGCTTTAATAAAACTCCAGAAATAGTTACGTATATCAGACTGGAAATGCAACTATCTGGTCCGGGGACATCTAAACATACCTTTGCAGATATAGGCTTGGAGACAAAGTATGTACCACGCAGCGAGTTTAGAACAATTTGTACCTGTTTAACGACAAGCATTGCTGTTTAGTTGCAGGGGGTGGAATCTCTGATGCAGGGAAGTACGCAATGAATGTCTCACAAAGCGGTAGGACCGAGGTATGTGATGTCGTACGTTTGTTTCGGGTGCAGGGGTGGGTGTGAGGCGACGGTCCTTTGATTCTGGCGAGATTAAACGTGCGGCAGACGGTGGCGCCTCTATCGATTGTTGTTGTAATTACAGCGCTATCCTCGCCCAGTCGCAAATGAAATTGTTCCGGACAGAGCTAGCTGTGGATGCCAACGCCATGTTACACTTGTCGCTGCAACGTGCCGCCACATTCTGAACTGTAAAACCGAGTACTAAGGTGTCACCCAGCGGTTTGAGGTACTCTAGAAGTACCGCGAGAGTTGCGGACGCATTATTGCATACGATGTTGTACCTATCGTGTTTTGATGAAATTCTCACGGAATGCTTTTAGTGGCTTCACGCGGTTTTAAATCGTTTGATCGATGCTTTGTTGGGACTGTTTATAGATGTTTGCTCAAAGTTTTTGTTATCCGTTGTTGCGACAGTATGTTGAAGTTCCACTAGTTTTCTTGGAACTTTGTAAGGGCAACTGAATTATGCAACTTTGAAGTCTTTAATATTTGAAGATAACTTTATCACTGTTTATTATTATATCGAACATTTAAAAGAATATAATCCCCTACATTTTATTACTGTTCACTACGCTATCTTCATCATAACAAAAGAAAGACTACTTCAGCCTAACAACTAATAAAATAAACTCAAATTTTTTCAAAGCAAATACAAAAATCTATAGATACGAATTATCACGACTGCGCACTGAAAGCAATTCGAAAACAAATCCACATCTGAATCTGAAATGCGAATGGGAACAGGGAATGGAATCCAATAAAACATTCGGAGCCCTCGAAACGTATCTACGTCTACGTGACGTAGACGCCTCCCCGAAACGCATGCGCACCGCACTCGTACAGAACAAATGGACAATTCCAATTTCAATTGTAGAAAAAAAAAATAACCAATTCGAAATGGAGAAGGCTTCGCGGCGACCAATGGGAGCGCTCACAGTCGTAATGCCAACTGTGTGGGCGGAGCGAGTGATATCTAGCATTGGAATGTTCGTTGTATTTGTTTTGCCGGATCCGAAGGCTTTATTGCATGGTGTTTGAGCCTCTTTCCCCTTGAGGGTGGTAGCGGCGGAAAGCTCGGTATGGATTTGGGATGAGGCTCTTCACATTATGTACCGTAGTTGTTTGAAGCCTACGGATCGGTGACCTACTTAAACAATTGCGCGATGGGTTTATCTTATTGTTATAGATACGTTTGTAGATACGAGATTTTCAGGTAAAAGTTTCCTGAAAAGACTTTAAATTATAAAGAAAGCTCTTTCTTTTAAGCCAGTTAATAACCAAAGTGATTATTAAAATAAAATAAATCTCTAACAAAAAATGGCCTTAAAACAAAGTCTTAAAAAGCAACTCGCAAGAATTAACCTGTAATGGAATCAAGGAGTGTCTCCGACTTTATGAAACTGTGAGTATTGATTTTTCGATAGGGAAAAAACGAAGGCAACGATCTATGCAGATCTGGAGTGCTCTCGGCACATCAGATGGCACCGTCGGGCAGCCTCCGCAGACAATCGAACGGTGGGGGTGCCCCCCACTGGAGGTCGGGGAACTGCCACAGATTATATGCGCGATGATTGTGTCATGAGACGTGCACGTAGGTTGAAACGTTGTTTTGGTATGTAGTCTACTCTCAGTAGTAGCCCGGAGTCTGGATTTGTGCCCGGTTGAAGTCAATTGGCTCGCCCCATATTACATCCTATCCTATACTATTAAACCAGCAATATTTGTATATATATTTGTTTGCATATATATTTGTACTCACGTTCTCGAAATTGGCTCTGATTTCGATGAAAGTTGCAATATAGAGGTTTACGGGGGAGAAAAATCGATCTAGTTAGGTCTCATAGATATCTGGGAAAAATTAGTTTTCTCCGTATTTTCACCCGAGCAGAACTTGGTCGCCCAAAGTTTAGAACAAGCTAATGAATAATAACAATACATGACAATAATGACATTAGAAAAATGATCATGGCAGAATGGAATTAGTAAGTACCTACTATCATGGCAGTACATATAACTGGCGAAATGTACTATAAGTACACTTCTGCCTAAACCTTCGGGAAATAAAGGTGTGATGTTATGTCATGTTCGGCTCAGAAAGTACAAAGCAAATATACAATGGTGATACAATCATAACAGCGTTGGTTCAGCTGCTGTGCTCAGTTGGTTCGTCTGTGTGTATAGAGATTATTGTATCCGAGTCTTCGGTTTGATGTTCTTTAACGCATTAATGAGACTAGCAAATTAATTTGAATAGAATGCTATAGACCCTGGTGGCTGTGCTGTGTCTGACTGATACAGGTGGTTTTTTTTTCAGGAAAATATTTAAACCACTAAAACTTTTGGTTGCATTAAAACAAGTTTGCTAGCTGCCCTGAAAATGTTGACTTGTCAGCGTCAAAGTCTAGTGATGAGTCATGGCATGTTTTTTAGATAACATAACACAACGTTGTTTGCTTTTGGACAACGTTTTCCAAACCGTCTATTTCACAACGATCTGTTTTAAAATTACTTACTTAAAGAGATTTCGTTTTCGTCTGTTTTTTACAACTGCCTATTTACAATAGCGGGTTCATTTTCGAGTGATATTATGGATTCGTTATTGTGCATATTCAATATGAATAAAGCAAGAAATTAAATTACGATTATAAAATAAACTTTCCTTCATAGTTTGCACAGGCAGGGCTGCGGTTGCGGAATCTGGTAGTTTAATCATTAGATGATTATTATAATTATGCAGGCGTATTAAAAGGTCATTTATTTACATTTCTTCTGCTTGTACAAAATAGACGGTTTGGAAAAATTGATCGTTATGGAAGTCGGCTGTAACGTTTGCGTTGCCGCTTAATGAAAACGTTTGGAAAACGGTCTTTGTTACATAACGCCCATGCTTAGGTCAAACCAGCGAAATAAAATGTGAAGGTATAGAAAAATTAATCAACCATACACGTGGTGAACCATATAGAAAAATTACGGGAAACAGTAGATAAGGACTTTTTTACAAATGGGCAAAAACATAAAAAAGGCGTTGCAATTGGCTGAACTCTAGCGACGTGAAACTCTCCACCAGACACACGTCACCACATACAAAAATTTCACATACCGAATCGGAAAACACGTAACATAATCTTTGGTGATATCGACCCGGCGGCGGCGACTTCCCATTCTCGAAGTAAAACACGGTGGGAAGGAAACCGCGGGATAAACCGCCCCCCCACTCCCTCCACCCGATCTTTACGTTTCAGGAATAAATATTTCAGAGCGTGTGCTTCGGAAGTTAAAGTTATGTATCGCCCACGCCGGTAACAATCTGAGAATGAGAAAAGCTCGCTTTACTTTTATGTATGTTCGCTTTATGGCATTTTTTGTAATGTATAGCTTGAGTTCTTTTTTATGTTTTGTTTATATGGAAATGGAGACATTTTTAAAGTAACGTACCTATGAAAATTTTCGGTTGGAATACTTAGAATCTGTGGGAAAAGTTCAGCGAGTATCTTGTTGTTAGTTCGTGATTATTGTAAGTTTTGATTTTTTTATTGTAGGTACAAACTGCTAGAAATATTCTTTTCTGTGGACCGTTATCTTAAACTTTCGGGATACAGTATTGCCACATCAGTGGAGTTTTGGTTAGTTTCACGCATTTCTTTATTGTTCGAGACACATTACAAATAATAAGTTTGATTAATATAAAATGTGATGTTTGTCATTGTTTTAAATAAAGTTTGCGTATACCTACCTAAATATAATCCTACTAGTGATACTGGTCATGAAATGTTTACCTACTTTTAAGTTTAAAAAAAAAAAAACTAATGTCATTTAAACTTTTATAAATTTACCACATACATTGAATGCTTAAAATAAATAGGTATGTACTTTTAAATAAATCATAAATGTCTGAAATACATTGATCGTTTTAATAGAAAGTCAAATGTTTATAATATTTGTGATTTTAACTTTTGGCCGAAATGTCATATTTTTGCTATGGACATTATTACCTAGCGTGTCATGAAATTAGTACAAATGAGTCCAAAAAGAAAAACAACTTGTTAATAACCATAGATGTATTATTTAGAATATCTGTGTCAATAACTAATATTTTGTTTGTTGATGTTCTTTTTTTAAATTAAAAGATACACATGCCATACAGTGAGAAATATGTGATACCTAGGAGTGCTACAAGCTAGAAGGAACTTTTGGCGCCTGATTGGCATTGACGGGGGCCTTGTTGGTAAACATTTGTGAAATTGTCACAAAAGTTGTGTGAAAAAAAAAAAACAAGATGGCAGCGTTAGTTCCGATTATGGCCACGCGCAAGAAGACCCTTGTACCGTTGTAGATATAACTGCCACTACAGTTTCTTTTGATTTCAAAGTTTATAAACCCCGTTGCCCTTTTACGGGTCTTTTTGCGAAATCCATAATTATTAAGTGCACCACCACACCAACCAATGGTGGTAGTACCATAACTTAACCAATTTCGAAACGTTTCGAAAACATACTACGTCATCGCTATTGATTTCTTGATGACTGGGTTTGTAGGCGAGTAGTTATTGGAATGCCCCGAAGGTCCTACATCTGACCGGCACTGTGTACGTTATTGGATATAAAAACGATGACAATCGATTTTAAAATCGAATATGTCCGCACCATATAAATATTGAACAAGTAGAGAGACTTTGTGAGCAATAAATGATAAAAAACTATAAACACTCATGAAAGATAATTTCAAGATGACACTGCAATACATATTTCTAAGTACATTACAGATCAGAACCAGATTTGAATATAGCAAAAGTATTAGAAAGTGATGCTACAATATAATGCACTAGCTGCGCCCCGCGGTTTCACCCGCATTGTCTCGATACTTTGGAAATATCGGGATAAAAAGTATCCTATGCCCTTCTCCGGGTCATGGTTTACCCATACGCCAAGTTTCATCCAAATCCATTCAGCCGTTTTAGCGTGATGCCGTGACCAAGGGGAATAGGGATTCATTTTTATATATATAGATTTACAGGGGACTTCACTTAGGAAATGACTGAAATTATGGTAATAACACTAAAGACAAGTAGGAAAAGAATCGACAACGTTTATGAAAAAAAAAAAATATATATATTAAAAACCACAAAACAGCCTATTACGCGAAAATACCATTAGGATTTTCCTTTTCTTTACATACTAACTGCACCTGGTCCAAAACAAAGAACATTTTAGTACGTATTTTTAGAGTATTTGGTTTGGTTTTATTCCGACTGCAACGTAAAAGCTACATAAATTGGTATAGGCTTGATTTTTTCGCTTTTGTGCTATTGCTAGGATGTTCCTCGGTAATTAACTATGGTTACTTCTATTTAACTATATTATCGGTTTCCTCAGCCACAATTTTTTCAGTAGCCGGCGTTACATACATAATGTACAATGTACATCGCGCGTATAGGAACAGTGTACGCGCTTTTAACGCAAACAAAATTCTGCCCAACGTTTGGTTCATATTCAACTCTTACAGTTCAATGTTTACAAACTTTATAAATGTTTCAGCATTAAGCAAGAACTAAGGTGAAAAAACAGACTCAAAAAAGTTTCATTCTGAAAAGACCCGGCACCAAAAACCACGGTAAAATTCAAAGTACTATAGGGTACAATAAAGAACATGGCAATACGCAAATCGATGTTATGGTGCAACTACTCGTAACTCGCATATACGCATTCAGTACGTGTAGGCGTACACGTAAATTTGCATTATCATGAATTTATTACTATACGACAAGGTCGACGATAAGGATTTTCTTCGCTCATAGAAAATCTAGGCCGGCCGATTGAAACTGAACGCAAGAGGTTTTTATGTTATGTTTTGAACCGTATCCTACTGTCTCATACATAACAGAAAACTTTAGAATAAACGGAGTCTTTCATAGTAGTCTGATGTTATAATTGCTCTGATTCTTACTTTGATTATGTTTTTAGGATTAAAATCGCATCGATGAAAGTTAAATTCTGATTCTAACTTAGAAGTAATATGAATGAAAAACACATAACAATCATGAATGAAAGAGAAAAAATATTATTAAATAAGTGAAGGGTATACATTTGTACAATACTTAATTGTACTTACAGATATGTTAAGTTATTCTCCAAGTTACCATTCAGTTTATAACGACCAATAAATATACCTAGGTGTAGCGTAAATATTCTTGCGAAATTTCTGAACATTACATGTGAGTGTTGTTGTGCGTCGCGATAAATATTATAATGAGCAATAAACAATTGACTGATACGATAATTAAACAAACTAATCACACGTTAAAATTATTTCTCGCCTTAAAATCACCACAAAATACCTATGCAAAACCACAGCAACGTCAACAAATAGCGTTGGAAAAATTAAGTCCAATAAGTTTCCATCTCACTCAATAAATTAACACTTAGTTTAAATTAAAATATCGAATATATACACTTACATCTTATTTCCTTCGACAGTGAACTTTAATAAATTCAAAGTGCACTACTATCAATGATGTTAACTGGATTGATTGAATGAACTGTTCATATACGTATTTATACGCGAAAAACAAACGAACGTAATGCAATAAAACAGAGTTTATAATTTGGTACGGCGTCTGAACTACGCATTTGTAGGCGGCAAGTCACATACACTAAAGTCACATGTATGTCCTCGCATAGTGCGGTGTACTATGTCGCTACTACCGCATAAATTGCATTAACCTCCAATAATCT
The DNA here is from genome assembly GCA_916610215.1 of Omphaloscelis lunosa. Classification (NCBI taxonomy): domain Eukaryota; kingdom Metazoa; phylum Arthropoda; class Insecta; order Lepidoptera; family Noctuidae; genus Omphaloscelis; species Omphaloscelis lunosa. The sequence goes on from OU744247.1 coordinate 10,174,315, forward strand.
AATTGGAAATTGTTAATTCATGGACAATCATTACAATAACTGCTTCTCTTGCGTTTGTGGGAATTTGGTGAGCTTTTCGTTTCGATTTTCCAGTGGAGGAAGGCATTAACATCGGTCATCGATATTTATTTTCTCAAACTTGAAATGGACCCTTATAGCGTGAAGCGTTACTTTGTCATTGATTTATTAAACATACACTATTGAAATTTAAATATTCACATAATTCATTTATTTGGCAATTCAGATAAATACTAAGTCAATTTTCTTTGAGTTTTCCTAAGTTTAATATTGTCTAGTTAGTAGGGATAGGTAGTTAATATTGTATTGTGGTTTCAACCAGGGCCTAGAGTAAAATATTACCTTCTTTTTGGCATATTAGTTTTACTTAATTGTTTTTGACTGCCTCGTTGGTCTAGTGGTCGCAAGCGCTACTGCTGAGTATGAGGTCCTGGGTTCGATTCCCGGGTCGTGCAAAGTGTTATTGGGTTTTTCCATCTGGAAAATCTCAGTAGCAGCCCGGAGTCTGGAATTGTGCCCGGTTGATGGTAATAGGCTCGCCCCCTATTAAATGGTACTTAAACATAACTGGCGAAATGTGGGTCTACTATAGGTACACCTCTGCCTAACCCTTCGGGGATTACAGGCGTGATGTTATGTTTATGTTTTTTTATTGTTATTCCGTAAATAAGATTCCGTAGATAATTTCTTAAGTAAATTTTATTGATTAGTAAACATCTATAATGGTTTTTAAAAAGATAAATCTACTAAACTTCTGCATTTCTCTAATACAAAAAAAATACAGAAAACATCGATAAATGTAATCGAGTTTTCATTGCCATTTTCTTTGACATGAGCAAAGCATTTGATTTCGTAGATCACAAAATCTTACTTAATAAATGCGAGCTACATGGAATCCGAGGTAAAGCACTCGATTGGATTAAAAGCTATCTTAGTAACAGAAAAAAATGCATTGAAATAAACTAATTAAATTATCAACTTCTGTCTACTCCATTCAAGTCTACTTTTGAAAGAAATAAGTTCTATGTTCAGTGGTCAGGGAAGTGTACTAGGCCCTCTTCTCTTCCGCATTTACATAAATGATATTCCTCAAGTGACATCACATCAATCCATTCTATTTGGGGACGATATTTCGGATATAGTACCAGAAAAAAAAGTTTTGCTAACAGTATCTTGTGACATATTAAATGATTTTTTTATTAAATGAATTTTTATAATTTTCTTCCTAACTCTTAAAGATATTTAAGAAATTCGAAGAAAATTTACCATTCCTCCCCTTATCTCTGAAACTACTGGAACAAAAACTTTGAAAAAATACATAGTATGGTTCTTTACTCATAGATTACAGAAAAATCTACGAGAAGTCTATGGTCTTAAAATAACATGGTAAATCTCTCAATATTGTGCCTACAAACTTACTTTTGCAATTGGAATGTATGGGAGAACAAGTATTTCAACTATAATGTTAAGTTTGTATTTGGGATAAATTCATTCCAACTACGGAACCCTTCATTGTGCGTAGTTCGACACGAACTTGGCCGGTTTTTCTTTTTTAATTTCCTTTCTAGATCTTTTTCGAAAATATGTGGAACTACACACATCAAAAGTGTCTAGGGATCAACATATATTTTTGCAATAACTTTTCTCCTGATTGATATTAATTAAAATTTTCTTTAAGGATTCATCAAATAAAGTGTTTTCGTTTGTCACAGTAACGATAAACCAAGTCACCTTTGCATTAATAAAGAAATTTGCCATTTTCCTAATAAAGGGATTTTTGACATTTAAACCACTAACATTAAAGTTCGAAAAAAAGACTGAAATAACAGTTTTCTTTAAAATTTTATTGGGTAACTTAAACAATTAATAATCCGTGTTTCTACCGCGAACACTAACAACACAAGAACATCGGTTTGGCATACTCAAAATGAGTTCATCCAAATCACGCTGTGGAATGGCCGCCCATGTTCGCTGCAACAACAAAAAAAGGTCCTCTTGCGACTGGATACCCTCCATATTCGGCAGAGCTCTTCTCTGTAGCATATCCCATGCATGCTCAATCGGGTTCAAGTCTGGCGACTGAGCAGGCCAGAGCAGGACATTGATGTTAGCTGCGGCGAGAGTCTGTCTTACAACTCTTGCGGTGTGCGGTCGTGCATTATCATGCATTAACTGAAATAAGGGACCGATTTGCACTTGTAGACGAACGATGACGTCAGATACAATCGTCTCAGCATAAATTTGAGCGTTGAGGTTGCCTCTGATCCAAATCAACTCAGTTCTTCCGCCGATCCAAATACCCGCCCATACCATGATGGTTCCACCACTATAAGGATGGACTTCCTGGCAGGATTTTAATCGCTGTTGGCGTCCAGGGGTTCTCCAGTGTCGTATACGTCTTGTATCCGGTCTCATACCAAAACGAGACTCATCAGAAAAGCACACGAAACGCCATTGTTCTTCTGCCCAATTTCTGTGTTCAAGAGCCCATTGATATCGAATCCTACGATTGTGCATTGCTATAGGTGGTACCCGTAGCGGTCTTCGGGAATGAAGGTTCACTTCATGCAAGCGGTTTCTGACTGTTTGGTCGCTAATTAAGTTCCCTGAAGAGTGATGAAGCCTCACGGCTAACATCATGGCGGTTATTGTTGGAGCTCTTCGAGTTAAGATTTGAATGTATCGGTCTTGTCTCCGTGTGGTGCAGCGATACCGTCCTCCATGGCGCTCAGCCACGGTACCAGTGCTTCGGTAACGTGTCCAAAGTCGACTGATAACACTCTGACTTGTATTCAGAGCTAAAGCCACAGTACGTTGCCGGGAACCAGCTTCTATCATTCCCACGGCTCTGAGCATTTCTTCCCTGCTTAAATGACGTCGCCGCTCCATAATAACGTTGGTTTTAATCAGTAGTAGGGAAACAGTAGCACTAATAATGTCTTCAATGCGTTGTATGTTTTTATAGGGAAAATATTGACAGCTGATTTTCATCTTTTACTCGAATTTGATTAACAGTTCCTGTTTCAAATTATGAAATGCACCAAAAAGGATCCATATAAATTTATATAATCATAAATTTATTACAAAGCCACATCTCAATCTCAAGAAATCCGCATAAAAATGCTTGATCCCTAGACACTTTTGATGTGTGTACTTTATGAAAAATAAAAATTTATTCTATTCCATTCTATTCTAAGATTGTCAATATTAATAACGCAAGTCAGACTGATGAACCTTACGTAACCAACGTTTAATAGCAGCCATACAAAAGATGAGTAATATCGTCACCTTTTCAGTTTTATATTATGAGTTATCGCTATTTTATAGTATTGATTTATTAGAATTATTAATGCTTATAGGAAATGGGGGTGAGCAAACTACCATTTTAGGATTCTCCCTTGTGTGAACAAACATTTTGTTATTTTTAACTTACAAAATCATCGAGCTAAAATCTACATTACTTAGAATATATGAATAAGTACGTTTGTTCACCGCAGCCATCACCGGGGCGTCACCGGGAACGAGATGACGGTGACGAAGTAGCGATATACTCATTTACTATGGCCGCGTGTCCACCGCACGTCCGTCACTTGAGTGCCGTTATCCCGGCTGCCAAAGTTTCAAGTAGTTCAGCGCGACTGCTAGAACTCGGACCGGGATTGTGATAGGCCGATGTGCCGGCAATACAAAACACGTTTGGTCTTGTCTACACACTACCGGCAACGTTTGCCCGGCTTTTGATTTGACTATCATAACATACTGAACCACCGAGTTCGGTCGCGGTGGACAAACGTTCATCGTCACTGGGACATCACGTTTAGTTCAAATAATCTCACTTCTCGATGACGTCTCGGTTACGGCTGCGGTGGACAAACGCTCTACGGGATTTTTTACACCCGTTATACTGTTTATCTTTTATTTTACATGAGACATCCTCATTCTGGTTTCTTTTGTCAACAACTAAATTCATAAAAGAGTAACAGACTTCTTTAGGTGACGAATTCGTTTTACCTAATGATCTCATCAACACCACGCGTAATTGGTAAATCCTATGAGATCATAATTATATCAATTAAATCAGATTTTGTAGACTTATATATTCGGTACCTACAGTACAATTATACGTTTCTACGATTACAATATACAGTGACGTACAACAATAAGTCATAGTTGTGAGTCGTAACAAGACTATGACATAATACTTTGAACGAAATCTTGGATTGACGTTGGATATATTCGCTCCACACGTACTCCAGCAATATCGTGGTTTTGCACGCATACACTTAGCAAAACATGCCAGTGCATTCTAGAAGAATTCTTTGTTTGCAGTAGAAGGTATAGTTTCTGATGTGGCTAGAGCTACCCAGGTTTAGATTGAAGATAAGTGGGTGTGGTGACAAGTAATTTGGTGGTAATCATGCATGTATTTTTTATCTATAGGAACAGGATGAACCCACATATGATAAAAACATAGATGTAGAGAACTGTGGAGAGGAATAAAAATCTAATAATGACCAACATCAAATTAGTCAAACCGAAAAAGAAGTCGGAGTAGAAGATAAGAATTAAGCTTGCTAGTAAATAATCTCCATATGTGCCGAGGGCCTCTAACCATGGTGATTAACTGATAAATATAGCTGCTGAGTGGAAAACCCGGTGAATCGCCTCGTCCTGGAAGAGATTATTCATGAGGATTTTCTTGGAAAATAAGATGAAGATCCCGAATCTATAAACATGGAATAGGATCTCAACCAAGCTGGTAATCTTAAAAATGCAACTAGTGATAGACTTGATGAAAAGACAATTAAGGTCACTGTGTTGTGAATTCAGAAATCTACAACACTTGTCTACAAAAGGCAGAGTTGACTGATTGATTAGGGAAAAAAAAATGTGAAGCCTAGAAAACAACATGTGCTCAAATTTCAGTTGGCAAGTGGTAAAGAAAACATCGAGAGCAGAGTATAAGAAAGTTAAAAGCAGTAGTTTGATGTTTGTGGCAAGTCTTATCGATGCGTATTGTTGAATATTATTAAAAGCTGTTACTATAACGATTAAAGGTGATTGTTGTACTTAACGTAACTTAGCTTTGGAGTTTTGAAATGTTTAGGAAAAACACAAGGCTTCTAGAACTATGTTAAGTTATATTTTAAACTATTTAATGCTGGACATCTGCTGTATTTGGGACCTTTGGGGCGAATATGGTTTGATGAACGGCCGGAGGAAATATTGGTCATATGAGGATGGGTTACTAGGCTTAGCGGAAGGTTTGGTGTCCTAATATGTTGGTTTTACCAGAAAGGAAGACTCTAACAAGAGTTCTCCCTCTTATCATTACGCTTATAGTCTTCATTTTTCATAAAATGGAATGAAATAATGTGAATTGGTTCTCAATAATTACTTAAAGTACCTAAACTACTATACACACACAGGGATAAGATATGCTACGGTAGCCTTTTCTATAGAATTTCTCCTTCAGGACACTCACTTAAAAGTCGGTCAATGTGCTGCATTATTCCCACAGGTTATCAAATAACAAGTAGGTACAACTAGAACACTGAAATGTGAACTACATTGAGAAGAGTGGAGTTATGTTGAGTATGTAGTTTTATCAGGTTAAATATAGGATGAAAGTTTATATGAAAGAAGGAATTTCCAAAAATCCTTCTTTAATGCTCACTTTCGTCAAATAAGGTTTTTTTTTTAATTTCTTTCTTTTATGCCCAGCGGTTTAGACTGTGTGTTGTCTGTCAGTGAATTTAAGATTTTTTTATTAAGTAGATGTATCTATTGCAGTATTCCTATGCTTTTTATTATTTATATGTGAAATGATGATGTGGATATATTTAGTAACCTGTTCTGCTTAGCTATTTCTAAAGAGTCTTAAAAAGACCCTGAAAGAAATCGACACGTGTTTCACCTCTCAACGAGGCAACCTCAGGATGACGATTGACTTGTCGCGAACTCGAACACGGCGTGTTGCCACACCAAGCACTGAGCGCAGACGCGTTGTCTGCGCTCAGTGCTTGGTTACTCTTTAGAAATAGCTAAGCGGAACAAGTTACTAAATATATCCACATCATCATTTTATAATGGATTTCCGCAAGGTCACGCCTGAATCAATTAACTATTTATATGTGATTTTACAGGCTATTGTGGCAATCATGTTTGTTAGACTAGCTACCACTCATTTACATATATCAACTTGCACTGCGGTTAATGTTAGTTTGATACGTTTACCTAATTTTAAAATATATTAATATAATCAATGAATGATTCTCTTTTATATTATATACAGAGGAAAAAAAAAAACATAAACATTTAGCAAAACTGAACATTCAAATTAAATTATATAATTAATGGCTTTATGCTGCATAGTTAAAACGTAACAGAACTCCGTCTTTCATTAAAGATGACCTACTCACTAGCAATAACAATAATTTCGAGTGGACTGTTAAACGCGACATTGATATCCATACATCCATACAAACTGAAGGTTGTTCAGCAAATAAAATTAAAAACATAACACTTACGTATACAATTGATTCGTTGTCAAAATTCGAAATATACACTGTTATCAATTATCAAGAAGAACAAGGTATTCGTTCAGAAATATAATAATCGCGGAGTGAATATAAAAGCTTGTGTGCACCACGGTTCGTAGGTCAGTTACAACTATTTGAATATATAATCAATAGTCATGCATGTGCTATGCACTCGTAATAACTAGACCTACTATTATATTGCTTAAGCGCAGCGGATCATGATTCACTGCGATTGCTATCGATTTTTGAATTATGTCTTTTAAGACGCAGATATATGCCAGTGACCTTGAGTGGTTAGCTTGCGTATTCTGTACTGAGCTCACGCAACGCGTTATACGTCCAGCCAGTAATAGGAATCGCCCATCAAAAAGCGCTGTCCCAAATTAGACGCATTATTAATTGACTATTCATAAAACAAAAGGTATTTTAATAAAACGCGTATACTAAAAGATTAATAATTTAATTATATTTAAAATGGTGAAGTTTTTAGAAAAATACGCTTGATAGATTTTGTGTGATTCTCAGTTTTTAATCCGCGTTAGACATAACTTTACAAATTAATTTCACTATGTAATAAAAAGTTAATCCAAAATATGCTTATATTAAAATATTATAAAAATGCTCTAATTTAACATATATTTTTCTCAAATCATTAAAACTACTCGTTTAGACGTCATCTTCATTCAGTATAAAATCATTAAAAGTCGGTTATCGTCGCCTTAAGTCTTCAATAGCTTTAGATTTAAATTAATTTGTAGTTACTGCATGTATCTTTAATTAGTTTAGTAACGTACGTTTAGTACGTATAAGATTGGTAGTTTAGTGGTTTGTTATTTAGTAAGTTTTTTTAGTTTTTATAAGTTTTTATGGTTTTATTATCTTTGTTTTTATTAGAGCTATTACTACAAAATTAGTAGTTACTAACGGTGTGTTAAGTGTGGTATAAGTTGACAAGTTGTAATGTTACGAATGTTAATTACTGGGTCCGGTCTATCATCGTAGCCTTCAAAGATAAATGCCACGACATATTGCTAGTATGTATTTTAATTGTCTTGTCATATATTTACTCGTATATTATCTAGTGTTTTTTTCCGATTGCGTGATTTATTATCTCACTAATAACATACCTAGTGTTAGTTAGTTTTTAACTGATGCCCGGCCGAAACACGATTTTCAGCCGAAATGAAAACCGTAACCGAATCTTCGGCTCCTCTTTTAGTTTCGTTCGAAACCAAAACCGAAATGAATGAAGTTAACAAAAAGTTCGTTAATTTAACATTATTTTCTGAAAATCGTCCTTTTACGTAGATTTACAAATAAAATTTGATTAAGGGCTGATTTTACAATTATCAGATTTCTTTTATTTAAAGAAAAAGGCAGATTTTGTGTGAGAAACTGTTAAAGCATAACATCGTTAGAAAACGCAAATTTTAAACGTACTCAAATGGAACGAGTCACCAAAATGCGATGCAGCACCGAAGTGATCGCTGAAACGTGTGATTTTGCTATTGTGACTAAACGCATTTGCTGCTGCCCTTAGAGCTTGAATCAATCTTGCAGAAAGCGAATAAATCCTTACTCGCTGATGCTAATAAATGTCTGCTAAGAACCTAAATGATTTCTACTTATAAGTAAATGTTTATTGTTTTTGTACAAAAACGATGTAATTGGAACCCCATTACTAAGTCTACGCCCGCGTCGTCTCTCTTTCAATCGTTCGTATTCTATCAAAACCAACAGCTCACAAACGCTAGTTTCGGTCGGGCAAACAATTCGGCCACTCTTTGGCCGAAACCGAATCCGGTACTGAAACTTCGGTACGACACTAGTTTTAAAATTAGAGATGTTATCATTATTATGATATCGTGTGTGTTCTTGTTATTACGCGTGACCCACGATGACTTTTGCCGTAGATGTTACATTTTATGTGATTTAATGTAGACTATCAGATAGCGACGAGACAGGAATTAGTCATTTAATTTTATGTATTTATGACGTTTATGATTTTAGGGTTTATTTTGAAAATGAATAGAAAGAAACCACTGAATTGACGATTTTAAAGAACAAAAGAACAAACAAAAATTATATATATGTATATATAATATGTATAATGTGTAATGTGTAATATATATAATGTGTATATATAATATGTATATATGTAATAATATATATGTTTAAGTATTGTGCCCGCACTTTACAAACACTGAAAGATTTTGATAGTTATTGTTTAAAAAGTGTATGTAATAAAAGTCAAAAATGCAGACACAACAGTAAACAGTTATTTTTATGATTATTGATAGGCTCGCCTTTGACCACTATCTGTTTATGGGAAATGTAACAATAGATGTTAAGTACAGGAAAACCCAAATACAATTAAATTTGCATTTGTAAAGTCATGCTCCACCCAGCTTATTTAGCATTTGGTAAATATCGTAGTGTTTTTCTTTTCGCCTGATAATCGCGCTCACCTTTGGCGATGGCGTCCAACTTCAAATCGATTGGTAGGTTAGGTTATTTTTTACCACAACAATAGGTCCGCTCTACCATCTTACCTACTCAATACCTCCTGTTTTGAATACCTACTACCATCTTTCTTTATTATATGGATTAATAACTTTTGGCCGCGGCATCGCTCGCGTGTATGTTGGAAAGTCGTTCAACAGTTTTTGCGCTAATCCGGAACATACATCCAGACAAATAGACAAACGGACAACAATTTTAACAACTTTTTTTTTAAATATTCACTGTACAGGGGGAACATTATAAAACATCAAGGTTGCATGGGTTCTTGTAAGGCTTGAATTCAACTGTCTTGTAGGTAATTACCAGCTTCACTTAGAAACAACCATATTGCGATATCATTGATACATTCAACATAAAACACTCACCTTTGTACACTTAGATAGTAAATAAATAATTTTACTGCAAGGTTAATATAATGAAATATCACCAGTATATACTGGTACTGAAAGAAGTCACTGAAAGAAACTAGCATGATATCATGCTAGTTTCTTTCAGTGACTTCTCTGTTAAATATTAACCTTAAATATTTTATCAGAGGATTTTTTAATGTGTAAACAATAATTTAACCCCATAGTTTGAGTTGTGTTGTGATGGGCCTCGACTCTCATCTACAAGGTTATGTTCAAATCTGCTTAAGACGCAGATATATGCCAGTGACCTTGAGTGGTTAGCTTGCTTGTTCTGTACTGAGCTCATGCAACGCGTCGTATGTCCAGCCAGAAATAGAATTCGCCCATCAAGGAGTGCTGTCCAAAATTAGACGCATTATTAATTTACAAAAGGTATTTCAATAGAACACGTATACTAAAAGATTAATAATTAAATTATCTTTGAAATGGTGAAGGTTTCAGAAAAATACGTTTGATTTATTTTGCGTGATTCTCAGTTTCTTATCCGCGTTAGACATAACTTTACAAATTAATTTCACTATGTAATATAAACATAATCTAAAATATTTCTATATTACGTTATTAAAAAAGTTCTCTAATTTGACATATATTTTTTCCAAATCATTAACACTACTCGTTCAGACGTGATCTTCAGTATAAAATCATTAAAAGTCGGTTATCGTCGCCTTAAGTACTAATCTGACTTTTTCAATTCATGTGAGTTTTTCTTGGACATTACTGACACTGGTGAAGCAACAACATCGTCAGGAAACCTGGACTTATAATTGATATAAGTCTGAAATTGCCAACCCGTCTTGAGCAAGCGTGGTGATCAATGCTCGAGGTCTTCTCTGTATCAGAAGAGGTCGTTGGCCAGTAGTGGAACATTAAGGCTGGTTTTATTATGGTTCGAGTTCCTTTGCTATGTTATACGTAATCTAACCCTATAATGTGAGTACAAAGTATTTATATGCTCGCTACGTTTCGAGCCACCAAGGCCAATAGTAATAAAACCTCGATAGCGAGGACTTGTTAGTAATTGAAGTAAAATAACCGTTTTGTTATATAAGTTCGTGAGACAAATACCTGGGAGTTGTTATTAAGTGTCGAAGGAAACTAATTAATTGGAAATCTTTGGTACAACAAGTTTCCAGAGGAATGTAGAATGCCAGAGCGTGGTGGTATGTCGTTAACATTTATATGAAATACCATCGCGTGGTGTCTCTGGCGGAGTGTGCAGAGATGTTAAATTAAATAGTAAATTAATAATTGCAACCTACCTATAACCGCTACCAGAGCTCGGATAACTGTATATTTTTCGAAACGGCTTCGTCTTAAAAACCTAAGAAACGATTTGTTTCGGTTTCGTTCGAACGGAACGTTATAAAAACGCGTTATAGTGCCAGCCACGAATACGCGCCCCCCTCTTCTTCCTAAACGCTTACAGTACAAGAGTGCAACATTCCGCTAGTGTTTTAGTATTGTCAATACACACTAATTACCTATGAGTTTACCTGTGAGTGATTAGGAAGAAGAGTGGGGCGCGTATTCGTGGATGGCACTATGTGTACCTATTGAATTAATGTTTCCTGTTAATTATTTTCTGATTTCTCTTAATGACACTATGTTTGTCCTGACGGTTTTTTTTTTTTTTACTTTGACCATTATTGAATGAAGAAGAAAAATATGAAGAAGTGAATTCCGGGTGACTTTGGCAATCATTCAATTGAGTACCTATAGCATAAGGATAATCAGCTTATAGTGTTTCCACTGCTGGGACTCAAGCCTATCTATATCTCTATGAGAGGGAGCCCCAGTGCGGGTTGATAGAAGTCACATGTCTTCGAATTTTGGTTCTAGGACATGTTTCCTCACGACGTTTTCCTTCACCGTTTTGAGAGCAGTGGTGTTGAAAATTCAGAATTTAAAATTTACAAGTCATTTATTCAAACTAGGCTGAGAATCAGCACTTTTTGAACGTCAAAATTACATAAGACAGTCCCCCAAAACGCCCACCCTTCACCACTTCCTAGTGCTTTAGCTGGGAAGAAAAAGTGGCGTAACAAACTCCCCAGCAGTACAGCTGTCTGTTCAGTTAGAAAAAAAACAGGGATTTGAAACGTTACTCAAAATAACGTTACGCGAAGTTCCAGTAACGATAATTTGTACCGTTCCACCAGGATCTCAACAAAATTAATTCCTTGGCTATAACGATACTAACAAACGGTACGAAATCTTAAACTGTTTAATAACAATATTAAAAATATATCGTTATTAATACATCGGTATAACGAAATAATAACGTTATTCATTTCGATACGCAACATTGCCAGAAAAAAATTGTGAAGATGACACTATCACATAAATATAAAAGTAGGTAGGTACAACTATTCATTCGCAACACTGTCTGTAAAAGATGCGCACTCTCCGAACAAACTTAATGTTTGAATACGGCGGTGGTTTGCCGCCGGCCGCCGGCCGCCGTAACGGGGTGGTCGGTGGTGGTGGTGGTGGTGGGTGACGACGGAGCGGTGGTCAGCGGGAAAAGTTCTTAAGAATAACGTAATACAAATGAATCTGTAACGTTATTACAAGCGGATATAAGCATAATGTTACTGATACCTATAACGTTACTTAAAATGTTCTTTTACAAAAACGATATCTATAACGTTTTTTTTTTGTTATTGATATTTTTCGATTTTAGTGTCGTTACAAACTTTGGAGCGTTTTACGAAATTAATTTTGTTTTCAGGTCCCTGGAAAAAATTGATTCTATACAAATAATTTACACAAAGTAAAGCGCCTACCTATCTGTTTGAACCTACGACCTACAATTCGTAAGTCGCGGCCGTTACCACTGGGCCACCACTGCTCTCAGAGTACCTGTATGTAGGTATTTAATACATTCGGTTTTTTTATTTTATTTTAATTTTCCTTTTTTACTTGTTCTTCAATAAAATACAATTCCTTCCCCTGCTCTCAAGTGGCAAAAAATCGTCTAGAAATAACCAGCAAAATTTCCACTTCATTTCCTTTGTCTCTCAGAGTCTCAAAGCAAAGATATAAAGTGTTCTAAGAAAAATCCCAGTAACATGTGTTGTTCAAGGAGCGAGAATCCAGAGCACCCCCACCGCATTGGACATAGATAGACGAAACGTAAAGAATGATCACGACATGAGACAGCACATGCGAGGAAAATAACGCCCATTCTCTCCAGCGCCGACACAGAATAACTTTAGCAATTTATGGTTTGGATTCAAAACAATCTGAGCTCGCGTTTTGGATATATATAAGTTTATAAATATAATAAGCTTATTAATAAGTTTTTTGATAAGTACTGTTTTTTCTTCGGTTCTGCGATAACTCAACATGAAAAATTATGATTTAAATAAACGGGAAATCAATAAATACAAGTCATTCCCTACTTATTACGTTACGTATTCATGATTCAATTAAAATATGTAAAAGAACCAGTTGTTTACTATGGAAATTATTATTTTACTTCATTTTTGAGTCATTATTTACCTTCGTTTATTCTGAACTGTTATTAAATCAATAAGATTTGGTGTTACTTATTTGATTTTTTAAAGATATAGTTAATTCAATTATAATTTTTCCAATTATTCACGTGTGATTTTTATTGGAGATTTTTAATTCATATTTTTCAACTATTTATGTGTTCAACCATCACCATCATCAGGGGATGAGGTTTTACATTTCATTCATTTAAATAATCAGTCGACTAACCCGTAAACGCTCGTGACATTGCGATAGATTCACGTCAAAGGGTCGGAGAGACCAAGAAAAATCAGCGGCAATGACTAGACGATTCCACGTTACGTTCCTAATCCCGAACCCTTCCTCGCAATATGATTTGCGTCAGTGGAGATGCGTTCAGAACAGATCACCGGACGGTAACCGAGTGGAAAAAGCGCTTCTCATCGGGACCGTTACTGGAGATCGTAAGAATTCGAGTGGCGTCGCCAGGGAACTACGCTCAGAACAAATGGCCGCGCCGTTGAATAGCCAATTATTGATTGTTTTTTTAAAAGTGGTCGTACAATATTTTAAAAGAATTTTCACAATTTTCTCTGCCAGTTAAAATGTCTCGATACGATGCGATTCATACAGATATGTCGTGTAAAGTATGAAATTATAATTGCCAATTCAGTTTCAGCATTCACCAGAATAAAACCTGTATACAATTATGGAGTACCTTTGTTTGTCTCTATTAATTCCGAAGGCGTCCGACCACGAGGTGGGTAATGTTATCATTCCATTAATTACAACATCCACCCCCTGCTTTTTAAAAGTAAATTAATCCGATTAAGGGGGGAATCGAAGAACCCGCTCCGTCCGAGTTTATTCAGGCAACTTTCTTTAGAATAATTATTTTTTGTAATTAAATCCATCAACACGATTTTTTCCTAATGATTCTCCCGTGGGAGTTGGTGGGTGGCAACCGGGAATAGGGGAGTTTTATTTTTTCTTTTATTTCATATTTATTTAAGATGCTTTTCTCGTTGAACCTTACAAGACTGGATTTGCTTTTAGATGAAACTTTTTATCAGAGGATAAGTAATAACTTGCAACAAAGTGTCAGACATTAGTAGATTAAACTATATGTAATTTCTGTGTCGCGTTTTTTTATAGACTAAAGCCTTCACTTTTATTCAGATCAATCATTCCAACACTAACACACAAAGTACGATCTTATAAAATTAATATTATCTGCTTTTATTTTGGAACAATATTCGTCTGACGGGCGCGGGCGGTCGCTCAGACCTCCCTCCCTCACACCAGTGTTAATGATATCTCGCTTTTAAAGGGCACATCATTTACTTACTTTTACGAAAATTAATTGAAATGAGTTTTGACGATGAAAAGATGGCTATACAAAAGAGAATGGTGGCCGCTAGGTGTCGCTGGAAGATAACTTGTTCATCTTTAATTAATTATTTTGTGGCAAAGAATTTGTTTGCTTTGATATTGTAGGCTCTATTCATTGACTTTGCAAATTATGATTTCGATTAAGAAACTGTATAAATAAAACGATTTATGAATTTATTTATCAAACGTTGACAATATTATAATTATAAGTTAATTCTGAGAAGTTTTAAAATATCATTAAGCTTCTTTTATAGCTTTTATATTGAGATTGATAGAATAAATAGTTTTGTATTAATTTGTAATTTATTGTAGAAAGGCAATAAGTAACAAATAAATTAGTGAATGAATTCGTTGATGTTTTTATAAGCTGACATAATGAGTTTCTTCATTCACTAATCAGTGGACATATTTCTCTTAGTCAAATAAAACATCAATCTATTAATCTCATACAGTCACAGCAGTACAAAACTTACCACAAATTAATATTACGTTACCAATAAGTATATTTGATTAGTTTTCCAACTAGCGTGGGCCTCATTTCGCGGAAGCTTTTAGGTCACATCTGCGTATGAAACCGGACCGGTATGTAGGCCACTCGTAATATATCGACATGAGGAGGTTCGCAGATTGATGAGCTATCCCCCCCTGCGCCCCCCGCGGACCCGTGGACGTCCGGTGCGCCCCCACCGGCCGTCCCGCGGGGCGAAGCTCTATTGCAATAGATTGAGCCTGTTTTGTTTCCTTCTGTTGGTGTAACACATGAGGTTATTATTGGAAGATGTGTGTGAAAGTATTTTTTTCAAAGCATCGTTTTTGTTTTATGTAAGTGCGTCATATTATTTGGGTTGCATGACATCGTTTAACCAAACTTGAGAGCTTTGTTTGGTCATTGACTTGACGTTTTTAAAATGGACTTCAAACTATAGGAAGGTCTACCGTCATGGTTATTATTTTCTTCCATCAATATACAGTGGACTAACTACAAAGTTCTGACCATGTCGCGAAAGTAGTAACAGTCAACTATGGTTTATAGCATTTGCAGGCAATGTGCCAGTGTCCTGTCGACGACTTTTGGACTACTCCGAATATCAGTCGTTACTATCTGTTGAACTGTTTTAAACTTTACCCTTCCAGCAAATTAATTTGAACCTCATGGCCACTTCACTGAATTGTTTTGAAGAAAATCTGTTTATACTTTCATGACCTGAAATTAGATGAAGGATTTATGTGAATAGTCTATTTCTATCTATCTATTTAACGTGGAATGTCCCACTGCTGGGCAAAGGTCTCCTTTCCCTTTTCCCGTCTATTTCTTAGGAGTCAAGCTTTTGGCTAAATATGTTCCTGCCTATGTTTAGTCTTTAGCTATCTTTAGATTTATCTTCGTACAGACGTCGCATGTGTCTCGTGTATCATGTAAGTGTACAATCCATATGCATTGTCGAGGGATCTATTTATTTTCTTCACGATAAATGTTTCAGACCCAGCCAATCATTTTGCTGAGAATTAATTCGAACGGCAACTACCTACTTTATGTGCATGGATATTATTTTACTTAAGTGTTATATTCTAATTATTTCATTTTAAGTCCAGAGTTTTGTAAAGTTGGTAGGTTCCTACCTAACTTTATTAGTGCGTTTTGTTTCGTGCATAGTCAAATAGATTCGTCCTTTCTATTCACAATTAGTCTCGAAGTTTTCTTATTAGTCTAAGGGTGAATTTACCCCTCTTCTTTAAACTTATAATGTCCATATAATCACAGGGCTAGTCGGTTGGTGATTAATTCGCACTTGTATCAAGTTTGTAGAAAAATCTAGAAACCCTACTTATACTTTCAACTTGCTTTTCACATTTTATAATATTTCTTCTTGACCTACAAGTAGAGTGATTCCACAAACTGGAAGTAGCCGCCACTTCTAGAGATTGCACCCCATAATAGGTTTTTCTTGAAATCCCTTTATTTATTTTTTGCATTTCGGTACGCTTTTGTTAATTTCCTTTAGTTAGGTATAGTTTTCTATTAAAACATTTTTAACGCAGTAAGTATTGATGTTTCGAAGGCCTTTCCTAGAGACCGGTCAGGCAAATACCAAACGGGTTTTTTAAAAAGTTCTTATAAATGATTTTACAGAGTATTTCTTCTGAAGCACGAAGGTGTCTCCGGTGCAAAGGTGTACCCAATCCTACATTCTAAAGAAGAAGAAAAAAACTCTCGTATCTTCCCCGATATTAAAGCTGACCACCCGTATTTTAATTTAACTTTACAGTTACAGTAGGATATGGAATCGTGTATTAGAAATATAAAAAAGAAACTTCCAACCCGAAATCATCCTTCATTGTATTGACGCTAACTTATTCATTCAATGACACAGCCCTATTACACAAGATCAAGATCTCCCTTAGATAACACTAACCACAACATTATACCAAATAAAGGCTAGTATTTATAAAGAAATACGGGGATCACGCGAGATGGGATCACTTGAGGAAGCGGCCAGCGGTCGGGGGTCACCGCGGATACGATACGTTTCTCGCTTCCCCAGACCCCCACGGCTATAATACTTATGCCTCACACACAAATAACGCCTTTTTATGTTTTCCTTAACATAGTGCTTAGAACTTAGTGTATTTTAGATTGAGCAGAAGAGTATTCAACCCAAAATACATCGCATTTATAGAAGTCAAGAGCAGAGTAGTTATAGAGGTGTAGAAATATTTGAAAATAAAGTTGGGTTAGCGTTGGGAGGTGGTACAAAAGGGCAGATATGGAGGAGCCAATGTTTTGATGCCCAACAATAGCGTAGATTTTATGGTTCCTACCAAAGAGATATGAATATCATCTAGGCATAGTAATCTCTATTCCAAGTTGGATGTCGAAAAGACACAACAAGAGAGAGAAAATTTCATGCCATATCGGACACAGCAAAATGTTCATACACCTAATTAATAATGGTTAACCAGTGGCAAACTTCTTTGAACAAAACTGGACGCTAAAAGCAAGATTAGCATAGAGTAGAAAACCAGCTTTTATCACAACACAGGTGTGTATCGTTCCGCTCTGCTTGTAATTCTATACGAAGCATTAACGTGTTAAGTTTATCGATGGCAATAATGCATCACAAGTAGTTGCAGGTACAATACTTCATCTGCGATACTCTACTTTATATAAATAAAGTTATGTTACTTAAAGGTAAAATTATGAGAGTGTAATTTTTATTTTTGTAGGACGGATATGTTCCATTTTCGGGAATTCTGTTTTCCGGATTAATAAAAACCCGAGTTCTTTCTCCGTTTGGGTGTCAGCCGTGTCAGGGTCAGTTCTTTGAACAGTATAATTTTTGTGTTATGTCAACTTACTTTGACAGGTTTTAGGTTACCAGATTTAAAAAAAGGAAATAATTTGGCGACTACTTCCCTTCCTTTTGTTGGTTTTATAGAAAGAAGCTCAATAGCTCAACAGGAGCTTGTTGCTAAGTAACAACAGCCGTACGGGTCGATCCATCAGGTTAAGCTACACTTACCGAGGTTGGTCCGTGGATGGGTGACCATCTTTACATACCGAGACTTCTCCCTCGGAAGGCACGTTAAGCCGTTGGTCCCGGCTGTTATACGTGGATCTTTGACAGTCGTTACGGGTTGTCAGAAGCCGGAAAGTCTGACAACCAGTCTTACCAAGGGGTAAGTATCGTATTACCTACCCAGTTACTGGGTTGTGGAGGTCAGATAGGCAGCTCACTAGATCGCTCTATGTAAAATACTGATATTTAGCTGCATCCAGTTAGACTGGAAGCCGACCCCAACATGGTTGGGAAAAGGCTAGGCAGACGTAACATTCCAACCTAGATTGTTCAGTTAAAATTGTAATTAAACCTCTAATTTCAAATACTGAGAAACTGACATTCCTTAATATTTACATAAGCATTTGTTTGGTATGCTTATTAACATGAAATACGTGCTGTGATTGACTTACAACAGCGCAGTGGAAAAGTAAATTAAATTCACACTCATTCTATAAAACAAAGGAACAATACCTACTTACATTTAAATTGAAGTTTATACTATTCAAACAGATGTAATTTTATCTGGACCAAGAACTTGATAGTGAAACACATTCCTTGTTCGAGCCGCTTTCATCATACGATGTATAATGTGTTCCTTTTGGTGTCCTATAACTCTAAGGTTTTAAGCTATGAGTAAAAATAATACATGAAGTCCTAGAACAAGTGTTCGAAAAATACATAGTATCGAAGATCACATAACACTCTCGATGTGTGTATCTAAGTTTCATTGATAAGTACGATTTCATAAAAATCAATCATTCATATTGAAAGCTAAGAAAATGCGAAGTTGTCATATATTTTTTATGGTCAAAATTTTTCTAAATTAATTCAGACTATCTTTGTCCATAACTTGTTTTTTTTTTTATATTTCACGTAAGGGTGTTTTACATAAATAATGTATGAAAATAAAAAATAATTCTTAAATACCAGTTGATTCTTTGACATGGTCTCATTAATTAATACCCTAGAGTTATGCGATATCAAAAGGAACACGTTGTATACATGTATATATTCTAACTAATATTACATACCTTTAGTACCTTTGTGCTCAAAATTATAATTATATCGTAGGTATCTGTATTTATTTTATTGTATATATATAAACAATGAAATAAATACGTATATTATATAATATCGATACCCTAGTTCACACTCGTATCTACTAATTACATTTACACCAATTTTACAGGAGAGCAATTCTTATGTTCGCATATGAATATTGTAGCAGTGGTTAAAAAACGTTACAAATTCAGTACTTATATCATAGAATAGCTTTTTAAGATACTATATTTGTAATAATTATTTGACAATTTTAAAGTCTGCATGCTGAAAATTGATGTCTTAGAAGCTCGCCCCCTCAGTTAACACAAGTGCCCACGTCGAAACTATGAAATCAATGCAGTTAGGACATAAATGTTAAAAAATATATATGGAAGCAAACGAAAATAAATACAAAAATTTGT
The DNA here is from genome assembly GCA_916610215.1 of Omphaloscelis lunosa. Classification (NCBI taxonomy): domain Eukaryota; kingdom Metazoa; phylum Arthropoda; class Insecta; order Lepidoptera; family Noctuidae; genus Omphaloscelis; species Omphaloscelis lunosa. Next base: position 10,193,700 of record OU744247.1, read on the forward strand.
CATAATGGTTTTAAATATCATTGTGATACTTTTTTAATAGAAGGAGAAGGCTTTACGTAACTCTGGTAAGATAAAACGACACAAAGAAGTAAAAAATGAAAAAAAAAGAAGTACAAGTGTGAACTAGGGTATCGATATTATATATGTGAAAGTTTTTATGTTTGGATGCTTATTATTCAATCACGCAAAAACGGCTGAGCGGATTTGGATGAAATTTGGCACACAGATAGACCATGTGACCTGGCTTAGACCATTGGATACTTTATCCTTGGGATAATTCAAAACCTCCACGCGGTTTAAGCCGCTGGCAAAAGCTAGTTGTGACTAGCCTACAATTATACATTGTGTTATTCTAGTTGATGAGAAATCTTCTTTTCCAAACAAAATGAAGGAATGGGTGTTGTTGTATTGTAAAACTGATAGCGATGGTTATGTGTGTATACATGGTTTATTTGAAATAACTGAAAATATTTTGGAAGGAAAAAGGAGAGGCCTTTTCCCAGCAGTGTAACACAACATAAGCTAAAAAAAAAAACATTATGAAAAACTTTGGCACCAATCCTGTAATAGCGAAAAACAAATCAGCTGCTTCATACTAATTATGTTTGATAACTCTACAAAATTTAGGCTTGGACCCACAGTAAAAACAGGTCATAATGTTGAGTGCAGTAACATCTTCTCAGATTTCAAGTTATTTCGAATATGTAGTTACATACATCTTATATGCAGGTATTGGTGTTGAGATTCACGTAGATCACTGATGATGATTCAGCGGTTCTCATGTCAGCTAATTCTTGTATCAGAGAGATAAGCCTAGTCGACAAGCTTTAAGAGAAAGGCTGTGTGCTCACTGATTATTTGTTATTCCTAGTATAGAAGCCAAAATTCATTCATACCTGCATGGTTATAATTATATAATGTTGTGATGAGATTTCAAAGTTTCAGGAGGTCTAGTAAGAGTTGAAATTGAAAACAAGTTAAATAGATATCGCAGCATTATGCTGAGATATTGATCTGAGCCTTTCTGGCCTCGAACAGGTCGTTATTACATTTTTTTTAAATTACATTTTTTCGTTTGTTTGAAAAATATCTTTCTTCTGTTAGATTTAAATACTCTTTTTTACTGTTTGTCTTGTATTTCCTGTGCGTGTCTCAAATATATATTTTTTCTTTTTTGTTGGTAAATGGCGGTCTACGGAGAATTCAAGAACTCGTACAGGTGATTATTTAAAACTATAATGTAAAAATGTGTTAACCATTGTAAGTAGATACGAGTGTAATATAAATATCAAAGTTAAAAATACATTCAGATTAAAACGTATTTACAATTTTTTGGGTAGATACTTCAAGAGAATCTTGAGTGAGTTTAAAGCTTTAAGATGATGAACATCGCGCGTTATCTTGTATTTAGTAACGGCACGCAAATGAGGCACACCCTGTATCACGTTCCTATTTAAGCACGTTCGCATTTCATCATTTTAAACTCGTTAAATAGGTATTTCAGGTTTTATTTTTTATTTTATTTTATTTATTCAGGGACAATAAACAGCTACAATATATATTGAAACAGAGAAAAGATAATACAAAATATTAACAATATTGCAGCCCACTACATTATCCGCATATTAACAAAAGAAAATATGATAATGAGTACCACTAGATAGGAAATAAATAATTACATCACATTAATAATAATAATAAATTACATCATGCAAAATAAAGATTCTAATTGATTGCTTGGCAACAGATTGATAAATTAACACTAAAAGAGAGACTTCAGAATTAAGCACACACGCATAAAGGAAGATGCAATCAAGCGTCGGCCAATGATGGCATCACCCTGCGACAAGGCACCGAAATCACACCACTTTCAAAGGCACTACAACATAATACTTACAGAAGAACAGTGCGACTACTCATGCCCGAAAGAGCTGAGGGTTTACACTGATGGATCGAAGACCGACTCTGGTACCGGAGTCGGAGTCTTCTCGCACGATCTCAACATAAAGATATCCAGACCACTAGGAATGTTCAACACAGTCTATCAGGCGGAATGTGTGGGCATCATACAAGCGGTCCACGCCATAGAGGCCAGGAGAGTTACAGACACTCACATACGCATACTCTCCGACAGCGCCTCAGTTCTCCAATCGCTGAAGAAAAAATATATTACCTCGAAGTTGTTACTAGAATGTCACAATGCACTAGAACAGATAACGGTGTCTAGTCGCAACACGGTGACACTGCAATGGATAAAAGGACACAGCGGATCGCTAGGTAACGACGCAGCTGACGAACTTGCTAGAAGAGGATCTAGCACGGCAGTCTGTGAACCCGAACCTATCGTACCAATCCCCTTCAACCAAATACGCAGGTGGCTACAGGAATTCACCCTCACACAAGCGGAGTACTGGTGGACCTCGACACCGGGCTGCAGGCAGTCCAAGGTAGCTATGCCATCCCTGGATAGCAGGTTAACCAGGAGTCTTTTACGCCTGGACAGGAATGGACTGCGCCTGGTGACGGGGACCATCACAGGACACTGCTCGCTAAACAAACACTTCCACACGATAGGCATAACGGACAGTCCTCTGTGCAGGGCGTGCATGGAGGCTGAGGAAACCGTTGCGCACGTGCTCTTTGAATGCACAGGCGTCACCCAGATTAGAACAGAAACCCTCGGGTCACCCAGATCTTTCACAGATGTTCTGAACAGACCAGGAGTTTTGATTAACTTCTGGAGGGAGGTGGGCTGGTTGGAATAACCCCCCAAGCGGCCGCCATGGCCCACGTACAATGGTCCACCTGACGGACTAAGTGCGGAAACCAAACCCCATAACATAGAACATAGAACATTAACACTAAAAACAAATAAATAATAGAATACAGATTAGCTTACATTCCTTACAACATTATTGGTTAATAAGAATTTTCATAACATTACATTTAAATTTGGATTTTGAGCATACAAAAATATCAATATTAACAAAATTACAATTATAAGACTCAACCATTCGACGGATAGGGCAGCGCAAACCAGAATTAGTTCGACAGGCATTCACAGCAAATAGAGTACCTGCACGAATGCTTCGTATATGAACAGTGCGTGGGACCACATAACACACAGTTTACTGGTGAGATCGATACAATCGAAATCACCACGAACAATACCATACAGTACAGAAGCCTCTAGATACTTACGTCTTGATTCTAGGCTAACCTGTTTATATTTATCGAGTAATTGAGAGTACGACAGATACGTTTTGTGGCATCTGTAATGCAATGTTTTAAATCTAATCTAGAAGTACTAAAGGAATAAAACGCAAAAAAAGACATAAAATTGCGGATAAATTTTATGAAACTCAATGTTTTTTGAAAATTGCTAGTGAATATCAATGCTAGAAAGGGAATAAAACAAAGTATTACAGTACTGTTTATCTGTCGTTATTAAAGTTTTCTAACTAAATTTTACATGTATGTATGTCCTATTTAAAAAACTCACGCCTGGGGGTAGGCAGAAACTACAGAACGCCACCTGCTACGATCCTTATAAACTCCTTTTGCCTCGTTTACGTTCATACACCTGGTCATACACGCACGCCGATTGCGAGTACTACTCAACTAAATTTTAATTTATATAAAATTTATACTGCATTTACACTTAGAAATTAAACATTAATTTTCCTAGTTAATATTGACATGCGATCTGAGGAGGGCCGCGAGCGAACTTTCCCTTGGATGCAATTATTATGCAAAACGATTATCATCTTAACAAGTGGAAGTGTTCGAACCGACACCTCTAGCGATCAATACTAATACCGACCAATACCGAATACAATACCGCTGTAATATGACCCGAAAATATACTCGACACATTTTTAATAATGGCATTTTTTGTTCATAATTATTTAAGAAGTCATGTTGCAGCCCTCTTGTCTCCGGTCAACACGGTTTTTTTTTTGACACGATTTTGAGGCAAAATTATTGAATTTGCTGTTTGAATTCAAATGCAGGTACTGACATTTTCCAATGTTAGAATAGAATTCTGAAAAGATGAGAATTGTAAGAAAGGCTAAAATATTCTTCTTTGTAACCGACTTCAAAAAAAAAAGGATGAGGTTCTGTTCATCGGATTTTTTTCATTTTTTTGTTCCCCGATTACTCGAAGACGGCTGAACCGATTTGAAAAAATATTTTTTTGTTTGAAAGGGTATACTTTCAAGTTGGTCTCATTGCCATTTGGTCATGATCTGATAATGGGATCTTGGAGAAATCGAGGGAATTCTTCAAATATTATAGGTACACCTATAGCGATTTGGGTATATTTTATAGTAACTCGTGCATTTGCTCTCGAAAAAGACCATTTGGTAAAGTGGAACTAATGAATTACAAACCAACCCACTAAAAAGTGAAAAAAAAACAAAAATACAACCGACTTCCAAACTACAAAGTGAAAAGTAACGTCAGAGGCAAAAACTTAAATACTGATCCAAAGACAGCGACTTCTAAAATTTAAGTTATTTTTCACTTTGTAGTTTGGAAGTCGGTTGTATTTTTTAATTATTTAAAAAAAATATAAGATAAGGTAGAAATAGGTAACAGTCCAGCGCGATATCGCGGGCGCTACAAGGGTCACGCTGCCTGTACCGCCTGCGATATCGCGCCAGTTTGCACGAGCCTGTATTCACTTTGAAACGTCACTATGTTAATTAATAGAATATTTTCTTGGAATGGATTCTCAATGCACTTTTCGCGCAAAAGTTTGAAAGCTTCCTGTTACTCTACATGAAGCCATAAACAGTCATTAACCAATAGTTTATTTTATGAAAATCGCAAAAGTAAAAGTATCCCATTAGTATTAACCCCAACTAGGAACTGTTTTAAAGAAGTTACCATTACTTAAGTAGGTACTGAAAAAATCGTTTTGCTTAGGTGTACCAGTGCTTCTCGACACGAGTTGCTACTTCACATATTAAAACCTAAACTAGCTCCGTAAATCAGAGAGAATCATATCATCGGACAAAGCCTTGCAAGATGAAGTTTATAGCAACACATTAGTAAGACAAGGAGTATCGATTGATATCGCTGACGTGAGCGTTCATAGTTATCTATTTCATAAAGTACTTGCACGTGTACAAAGGTTCCTCGTGTCTGAGTGTGAGTGTGCTCGTTAATCATAATTTCGCATGTTTGTTCGTGTGTATGTTGGTTCATATTATTATGTTTTGGGGATAAGAAATTAGTTAGTGGACATTAAACTTGGATATAGTTCGATGGAATGTTCTTGGTACTGGCGTTTACAAACTATTATCTCAATTACTTGAGCGATTTTCTGTATGGCATATATCATCTTCGTCTTCGCATACCTAATCTGTCAATTATTAGGAAAGATTTGGATTTGATTTGAAATTATTTAAGTAAATAAAGCGTATAAATCGCTGTCCCCGGCGAATAAAATGGTAATGTGCTACTACGATAGTTTTAAGGTTATTGCATATTCTATATTAAGGGGTCCGATTAAATTCTGTCAATTGTTTTCATTAATTTCCCATAGTTATTTGTAGAACTTACAAGATTTTAAGGTGTATTGTAATGAATTTAAAAAAAAACTTTTTTATATTTGAACAATTCCGCTATGTATATTAGTTATTAAGTTTTTAACAAATTTTACAGTAATCGTTAAATTTCTTAATAAGACGCCAAAAAAATTGTAAATTAAAAAAAAACAAAAAAAAAACCATCGATAAAATTAAGCATAGATTCCCTCATTACGATATGTGCACATTATAAAGACTCACACTGTGTTATGTATTTCTAGTCCGTTTACAAATCATGTAATAATAAATTAAAGGAATTTGAAAAATCGTTCAAGTTTCAGAAAATAAGGGTTTAACTAATATATACAAATAATAATCGCTTAACATTTCGTTCCTTCAACATTCGGTAGTTTCCATACGTCCTCGCAAAGTATCAACACAACCATGCGTCGTACACGAAACTTGGCAAGAAGCATTAAGGGCTCGCACATCGTAGGGACTGACCCGTCATGAAATTTAAATCTAGATCAATAACCGCGCTTATATCATTGTCTTCATTAGAGATAATTGGGTTCGCTCCCCATCGGCCGCAACTTTGTTTGTTCGTCGATAACTTGAGACGAATTTCTTGAACATTAACCTACCTACGTCATATGGGTTAGGCAGTCGTTAGCCGAAATGGACGTTACCATCTATTTATAATTTTGGTAGAAAAGGTTCTCGAGGATCAAAGTGATTGGGCATAGTAAGGTTAGCTTGTTTAGCTGTCATTATTATAGTTACGGAAAAATTATAATGTAACATACATTATAATTTTTCCGTTAATCATTTGCATATTATTCTTAGATGTATTTGTTACGTACTTTATTAGTTCATTAGTTTAGTTACTTATTAATTGTTACCTTAATTTGTATTTTTTTCTTTATGTTTATTATACTGCTAAAGATTTAAGACGGTTACTTAGCAGTATTTTTTATAATTTCATAGGCTTTACTATCAGTACAACTATTACTGTGTAGAAAACATTTGTACGCTTTGTAAGACAGCGCATAGGGACTCAACTTTTTTTAAATTTCATAACAGCTCGTGGCTGTGTAACAACAGCCGCACGGGCCGATCCATCAGGGTAACCCACGCTTGCCTGGGTTGGTCCGTGGATGTGTGACCATCTTTACATACTGAGACTTCACCGTGCTTTGGAAAACAGGTTAAACCGTTGGTCCTCGCTGTCATTCGTGGATCTTTGACAGTCGTTACGGGTCGTCAGAAACCCGAAAGTCTGACAATCAGTCTTACCACAGGATATCGTATTACACAGTTACTGGGTTGTGGAGGTCCGATAGGCAGTCGCTTCATGTAAAATACAGGTATTCAAGTGCATCCGGTTAGACTGGAAGCCGACCCCAACATAGGTGGGAAAAGGCTAGGCAGAACATCATGTACCACAACATTATACCTACGTGTCAAAAATAAATAAATTTGAATTAATTACGTGTTTTAATAACTTTCAGTGAATGTACTAATAATGATTAATTTCATGAGTATTTGAAATCGATCAATGGTATAGGGTTGAAGCCTGAGTAAAAAAATAAATTATATTTAGTCCATCAGTCAGATATTAAAAAAAATATTAGACACGTATTTTTTGCTTTATCATATTAATTAAAAAATGACTTAGATAAAACGGATAACTTGGGAAGTGGGGGTCACTACGTCACAAGTAAGTATAAAATCTAAATTCTCGTGACGTCATGGCACATTTTATCTTAATATATCCCCGTAATCTTTTGATTACGTAAAATAATAAAAAATACGAGTTAAATATTTTTTAATAATATACAAGATGAACGTAATTTTTTTTTTGTCTTCATCCCTATTGTAATTTGCTAAATTAGGACGCGATTTCCATAAAATGTGGGTTGCAAAGAAAAGTATATTAGACCCATTACCATAAAGCTCGGTAATTGTATCTCGTCTAAGTTGCTGGAGACTGGTGTGTGGGTAACGCCGTCATTTGCGCCTCATATGTTTGTACACGGCGCGCAAACACGATTACCTGAAATTAGGTTAGTACGTTTTATGTTATTTACACTATCATGAGCGTCCCTAGGTTTTCGCTCATTTTAAATTATTATTACAGGTTTAATATGGTTGTTGCGAAGTAATTGACTTTATAAATAATGTGTTGTTTGATATATTTGAAACGTTATTAACATTATTATTTCTCATTTCTTATTTTTTTTTTTTTTTTTTTTCTAGTTATTTTCAAGTCTTTATAGCTAATATGGTCCACACCTATTTCCTTATTGATTACATTGTGTATTGGTATTCGAAATCTATTATAACATTGTTCTCATTAATTAATACGATAACATTGTCGTCAGGTGTATGTTATTGTAAATATAAAAGTCATATCTATTACATTCCCGTTAGATTATTTTGTATAACACGTGTTGATGCGAAAAAAGCTCATTGGAGCACCTTGAAATACTGCGATTCTTTTCCATTACTCCTTGTTTTTTTAAACCGAGCCGCCCTTAAGATACACATTGTATACGCGCCAATGTTTGAACACTCTCGCATCGATTTCGACTCGATCGCTTTCTAATCCCCATTTTCTCGATGCCATTACGATTTTTCGAGCGCTCACCTCACTCCATATTTCCGTGCATATCTCGACGATTCGCAGATCCATTATTTTTTATGGCTGGAATACACGATGCTTAGTCGAAGTATCGCCCCTGCCTACCGAGTGTTAACGTCTCGGCACACTTTGGTTAGGGGGTGACAATGAACTTACGCAGAAAAAATGCTAATATTTACTTCAAGACGCGAGTTCGTTACTCATACACAATCTGAACTTTAACAGAAGTTTGACCACAAATTTGTAACGTGTAATAAATGAGAAGAGAATTTTTATGTATAGAATGTGGTGAAGACGTAGGTTAAGAGTTAGATAATGAACATTTTCTGAGTACTTAGATGGTGGACCACTTTAAAAAATATGATACTTTTACGGTATGTTAAAATATTTATCAACACTTTCAACTTAGGATGAAAGGGACTGCTCTTCCTGAGTCAATAAATATTAAGTTTAGCAAAGCCATTAGTTAAGTATGTTCTGGATAGTTTTGTTTACTTTTCGATGTACCTATTGGTTTCTGGTTCTACACTGGACTGACAACTTGTGCACAACAACTTTACTGTACTACATACTACAACTTTCAACAATCAAAGCGAACGTACATAAGTAGGAATTATTTTGTGAATATTTTCAGCAAGGTAAGTTGTAAGTAAGTGGACCGTAAAACCGCCTAATCAGTTATTTTTCTCAGCGTCTAGTCACCCCATCGTAAGTAAGTCCCGACTCAGCCATTCCACTCAATACATTTTATCGACAAACGTCAGTGACGCTGCGTGACACTTATGTAAATATTTAAATACGATCCAGTACAAGCTATGAATATTTTAAACTCTAAGTAAACCACTCGGCTTTGTACTTCCACAAAGATATTCACACGCTAATGAAAGAAAAGCTATTACTATTTCGTATGCAATAAGGTTTAGAATGGTGCATGAGATCAGCAGATGATGGTTTGCTTTCATTTTATATATATGCATAAAGCGATTTGATAAGTGCTGGCAAATTGGGGATCGATATTAAAGTGACGAGTTATGCTGATTGGATTTTTTCAAGTGTTTCTGAGGGGATGGTGAATAATTGAGTGCGATTTAGTTTTAGCGAACAAAAATGGTTTTTGAATTAAATTCCGTATGAATAATTACTTTAATTTTATTCAAAACATCATTTAGTGACTTCTTACTTTTAATATGAATTTGTAGCATCACAAGGTTCTTCTTATGAAAGTGACTCCAAACGCCTAATAGTTTGTTCACCTGTGTATATGTTCAGCATCATTGCTATGACAAAACTAATAGGAGGTAACTTTTCCGTTGACGAACCGTAGAAATAATAATCAATGTTTTTACTAATAAATTACTATTTTAATAACAAAAAAAAAACAACAGAATTGAGCATTAAAATTAAAAACCCAAGAGAATTTCTAACGCGCGGTATCAGCAAGGAGCGATTCGTGCTGGTATCAATTGATCACGCAGATCGTCCTCGATACTACTCGATACCGGCTACTCGATACCATTCACACAATCTCGGAGGGATCTATTCGAGGACCACTCGTCTAGCTTTCCGGTTCTCATTCTTTTGTTGGCAGCACTCGGTCGGTGTCGCCACTCAATATCCGAGGATGTCTTTGTTATAATGTCGCTTTGATAAAAGGGGCGGAGAATTAGTTGTGTTTCTAATAAAAATAGGCTTTTGTTAAGTTTAGACGTTACATGAAGATTACGAATAAAGCAAAGTGCAATTTATTATACCTAGGTATAATTGAATTGATTTTTTTTTGTACAATAATTAATTATTTGAAAGTACAGAATTTGAGGAAAAGGATTACTTAAGGTTACGGTAGTCGGTCATTCTTCCATACAAACGTATTAAGATGTTTACTCATCTGTTTGATAGTGTACGTTCAAAGCTAAAATTATATCAATTTTTCTTGTCATTATCTTCGTTCATTTTCTTCATTATATTCTTGTCATTATGTTCATTATTTTTCTTGTCGTTTATTATATTTATTTCTTGTTATTGTCTTGTTTTTTTTCTTATTATTACTAGCCCTGTATAGAAGAAGACGTGGAAAAAAAAAATGGTTTGCAAGTCATGAGCGTCGAAACTTCCACATTTTAACAAAAATTTTAGCTCATCTCAAAAATGGTGAAATAGAAACACAGTAGTAGACAATTTGTTTAAAAGTTCAAATAATTTTATTTTGAGTAGATAAATCCAGTAGCTTTTCCACAATATCTATACACCCAAAGGTCTGTTCAAGAAATTTTACGTGCTCGTTTTCGTTATAAATCATCGTTTATTTCACTAAATAAGTATATAAATAAATAAAATTAGGTAAATAAATACTAATTATATAAAACTAAATAAATAAATAACTAAACTAAATAGCATGCATATTAGCCACGCTACTAAACAAGTTCGAGCCGTCGACAAGTGAAATCCTAAAACACTTTTTTTTTTAAATACATATTAATCAATAATTTATTGCAGTCCACAATTAGACAAAGTCCCGAACTGTGTCGAAATATATCAAATACTATGGGATTATTGTCACTATAAGACTATAGGAATAAGAATAAAAAGCATGATGCTGCTCAAGAGTTGAGTCTCACTTTCAATATTGTGACGAAAATTATTTTGGCTCAGTATCGACGAGAGAAGAAAAATATAACTGACTCGAAATCATTGAGTTCTGGGATATCAGATATATACAAGCCAAAGTTGTTTGGATATTCACACATTTAATTTTTTTAACATGGAAGGGAGCAAGCAGAGCGCTCCCACGGAGAACACGTTCGTGTACAAATGTGCTGCACAGAACATTTACAAAAGTGACGCACAGTTTTACCGGGATAGACTGACAAACTAAATCTACAGTAGTGAGTGTAGGTACTTGAGTACACTCACTACTGGGGTTCTGCACAAAATGTTTGTCAACAAATGTGCTGAACACTATTTTGGTGGAATGGTACCTTTACATACTCTTTTTGCTTCGTTTACGTTCATTCCTCAGGTCATAAACGCACGCTGGTTGTAAGTAGGTACTCCACTACGCACCTGACTTTTCTAAATCAAAATAACAATATAAAAAATATATTTCACAAACATCTAAGCAGCTTAAATTACCTATAAGGTCTATGTAACAGTACTCGTAGCAAGTGAAATGTAAAAGAATTTTTTAAAAGCCACTACCCCCAGGTGGCGACTGGGTGAATACAAAGTGTGCAAGGCGGGCGATCCGCCTTCGTCCCTGTTACATATCGATATGACGATTAGGATATTCGGGTCAATCTAGAATCGAGATATAGTCGAAATACGATGAAGAATACTTACTGCTGACAAGTTTCATACTGAATTTGATTGTTTACCATTTATTGTTATGTGTATTTTCAGGATCAGTGTAGGATAAGTGGCATTTTGAAGTTTATACATACAAGCTTTATTTGGCTATTGGTTTGGATTCAGTGGCTATTTGTTGTTAAAGCCTAAAGGCTTAAATAGATATTGATCGTTCGATCAATGTTTAGCCTAAACAGTTAATAGTTTTTCAACCTTATTTTAATCGCAAAACATTTTTTAATGCAACATAACTTTGTAATAGAAACTCATCGCTTTCACAACACGGGATAAGCGACATTGGGCGGGCGAATGGCATTGATCATAATATCGACGGAGGCTTACGAGAGTGATAAATGGACGACCGCAGCGTCAGTGGCGGGATGACGGCGCCGCCATATTTAAATCGCTCCTGTCACATCCGCATATCGCATAGGTGGTTAGTATGCTGGGGAATTGGAAGAAAGCTTTTTGAGGTGTATTTTATTTATTTATTAAAACTTATTGCACAAGTAAAAAAAGTACTGAACAAATGCGGACTTAATAACTCAGGCATTTTCTACCAGTCAACCTTAGGGTGATGCAGAGACAAAACATGGCAGGTGCAACATAATTGATAGATAGCTCGAAAAAGAATAAGTACTCATACATAGATACATATAAACAAAATAAACTTAGTAGAAATAACGATAGGTAGAGGAGAAAACGAATCCAGCAAATCAGCGCTGGGATGATTCTGCCAACTTCTTATGAATACCTTCACGTGCCTTCACTTTAAAAGACAACCGACTGGTTGCCTTGTATTATGGAGTTGTGGTTCAAAATTGTTGCTGATGTTATCTGTAACTAAATGTAAGGCAAACTATCTCTGTAAAGCATGCTAGTGCATTTTACAGGGAAGCTTTTGTAGTTGTGGTTTAGAACTGAACACTACTGTAGCTACTGCCAAATCAGGAAGGTTATAAACTGAAAAGATAATTGTTTGAAAGCTTTACGTAAGCTTTGGTATAAATAAATATGGCATTTAGCTACCTGAGACATAGTCTCAATGTTCTACTTAATTGTAAACTGTAGGTTCAGATAGTGTCATCTGCGAAGACCCGCCCCACTCCGCGATTACTCTACTGTACGCTATACTTTAGTACGGAGCGGAGCGGAGTGGGGCGCGTCTTTGGGGATGGCAGAAATATAATAATTAAGGTACACTTTGTGCACATTTAAAGTCGAAACCGACGACTGTATCTACCACGCAAAACCAACGAACCAAATAGGAAATTAAAATCATCAATCAAACTAAAAAATACAAAAGCCCCGTTTCCCATTGTCGCCGATATGTTTGCGCAAAAACGACTTTGTCGCATCACAGTCAAAGTAATAAAAAATTTATACGAAGACATAGAACTTGCTAGAAACGACATAGCAATGTTTGAAGCTTTATGTTATTTCAATCAGCTGAGTTGTAGAGGTTAACGAGCTTATACATAATTTATTAAACTGCAACTTTTGTAAAATAACTTTTATGCTTAAATACTGTCTTACTTTTAGTTAAAAAGAATTATCAACAATGTTTTCATTCATAAAACGACATTTCATTCATCAATAACTTTTTCGATGTTTTTCATTCATTCTCTTTCAAACATAGATTCCAATATTTCCAATCTAAATAAGAATTAAACCATGAACGATGGGTCCCATTGAAAATCGGTCCATTTGTTTATTCGTTACGGTTCAGACGAAACTTACGAAAGTTAACGATTTTGCGCATTGTAATTTCATGGAATATAATTTGTTTTTTGTTTAAATATTATGGTAGGTAGCATTTTGTACTGTCATTTGGAACATCAATGATTTTTAGGAATTCCCATGGATTTTAACATCAAGTTATTGATTAAACTTTGTTGTCATCCGATCAAGCGTAACAGTTGCAGTTATTTTTATGAATCAACTCAGTTTTGATATTTACTGTACACTAATAAGTTTCAGTATTAAACGGTGTTTTTTTCTCGATCTTACGAAATTAGCAAACATGATTGAATTCAAATAATTCAAATGGATAATTTTTTTTTTGTTCTTCAATGAAAATCTACAGCATGCTTTGGACCAGAACATTCCAGTATCTTTAAGTTCTCGTAAAAAGAGCTTGGGGCTTTGTGATAGGACACGTAATACGCTCACAATTGGTTATTGCGATGCAATGACTCTGCGGTTTGCCCAGCTCTGATGACAGCTCCAAGGAGAATGCTAAAGGTTCGCCAACTTTTTACACACACTTTTTGGACTATGCTGACATTTTTAAACGACTGACACTGGTCTGGTCAATTGTGTCACAATAATAACAATTTTTTTGTTGCTGTCCAGTGATGTCATTCGTTACAATCACGTTCGTATTGATATTTTATATTTCTTTTGGTTTTCGAGACGCGTATTGTTACGGTTCTACTTTTTGGAAAATAAAAAAATAGATGCTTACTGTTACGTGACTAACGAGATATTTTTTTTTGTATTTGATTTGCATCACAGATACCATTTATATACATGTATTTGACCAGCAATATAGGCAGGATGTGGAGGTCGGATAGGCAGTCGCTCCATGTAAAAATACTGGTATTTAGTTGCATCCGGTTGGACTGGAAGCCGACCCCAACATAGTTGGGAAAAGGCTAGGCAGATTGATTTGGATTTGACCCGCCATAATAAAACAAAAAGCCTTATTTTACTTCCAGCTAAGTTTCGTGATTACATTGTTAATAACTTGCGTCCGACCAAAATAAACATTTTAAAATATGACTTAGATAAGTGCTTTAGTTTTGATTTAAAGTGAAAGCTTGAAATTTGATTAATAGTAAACAGAAACGCGAGATTTCAGTCGTGATGTCGAGTCATCGCGCAACAGAATTCTTGAAGACATTAAAATGGTTGCGAACGCTCGAGAAGTACCTCGGGAACTTGGCTGAGGAAATAAATTAGCAACTGAAACTTGCTTAGTTTATTTCGCAGATTTTAAGTATTGGATTTTCAAAATAATTTGAGTTTCGTGTCAACATTTAGCCTGCATGAATGTTTAATTGGAGCCATTGATATGACAGAAAATGTTATGAAGTTAATTTATTCTATTGGCAATTTAGTACCTGGTAGACTGTATACCTAATTTGTTGCATTGTTGACACAACTTACACCTATACAGTGTGACATTGAATCCATTCTTAAGGGGTCATTGTACTCATCATTATAAACAACTTTCACAATGGGACGAACCCAAAAAAAAATCTGCTGTTCATTTACATTTTGACGAGCTATGCTCACCTAAGTAGGGAACAGCAGATTTGTTTTTTTTTTTGCGATTTCAGGGTTGGTCCCATATTGAAAGTTGTTGATAATGAAAAGTACTATAACTAATACTAAGAGGATGCCCATGAATTAAATTTTACCCTGTATATATAAAAAAGAGCCGTTGCGGGACGCTTGGCAGATGTGAAACATCGAATTATTATGTACGGGTAATATGCATAAAAGGATAGTTTACGACAGGAAATAGAAATATAAATATGGCAACTGTTGTCGCCATGTCAACAGTCGGTTTGACCCGCTGCTATAGATCACATCAAAAAAGGTTAAATATCAATCACGTTTAAGCCGAGTCAAAATAAATGGTTCATAAAACAGTACACCCTCGTCGTGGACAGCCATAGGCCGAGTTGCGGCCGAGTTCTTTCAGCGAGCAAGGGTTCGCAATCCTCAATGATTCAACACTTTCCATTGAAAACTTTATTCGAAGATTACTCCGTTGTATAAATGTAATAAGCTTTGCAGTGACGAGATTAGACCCCGAATTTCACTCAGACATTAATGACATTTTCTGCGGCAACGCGGGGGAGCCCTTGTTTATGTTAAGACAATCGTTTTGAAAGTCATTTTGTTGAGGAAAAATACACGCACAAATATCGTATGTACTACTGCCAGGGAAATTTATTGTTAAGCAGATTGCCGTGTTATATATAGCCATTGATAACTGTCAATGACAGTTGACAGTGACAGTTGTGATTTGTTTATACGGACTTAAGTTGGTAGTCACTTAGCTTACCAATTATTTTTCCTGTTTACGCTTTTCATTTGTTTACATTTTATTTGTATTTTTCAATGGTTGTGCTTTTGTTACTTCATATTTTCATGCATGACCTGTTTATGTTTCGTGTTCCAGTCACTATTTTATTTATAGTTTCATGTTCATGTAACATGATTCTGAAGAATTACCTACCTAGTTGAGCTACAAGTTTTCAATAAAAAATATACTGAAATGGAATATCACATGCTTAAAATAAAAATAAAAAAGTCAATTAATGGTTTAGCTCTTTATAATTATGTTTGACAGAAACCGACTCCAAAATTTAGGTGCAAATTTTGGTGTCATTAAAGAGATTGTTACAGTGCAATGTTACAGTAATTACGCAATATTGTCTTTGGTCCATGGCCTTGACATCAACCAATGAACCTAACAACACCCTTAAATCAACAAGTGATAAATTTAAGATAAAAACAACAATGTCAATATGTCAAACTTTTTTTTGGATTGAATACGAGGCTTTTGGCTACTTTTGTATTGTGTGTATTTTATGTTTAGTTTTTTAAAATGTGCGTTTTGTTTGTGCAGAATAAACAAGTTTTCTTTCTTTATTTCTTTCTTTCTTTCTAAAATAAAAACACAAAAATGGAGATTTGTACGATGTATCGAAACTCATTCGCTCGGTATATCGGGCCTGCATGAAATTTACATGGAATTTTGTGCTTGTAATAAAGAATGATGAATTGGATCCGCATTGGTAATTATGGCCAACGGTGAGCGAGCGAGCCAATATTAAATTGCAAAATTCAATAATTTTATTATATGACTGTAGTTTTTAATGGTTTCAGTATGATGCGTATTAAATTATACAGACTACAATATATAGATACAGTTCGTTAACAATAAATTAGGACGGTAAATCGAACAGCTTTTTCCTTCAGCTTTTAAGTATTTTGTTTCATATGCGTTAACAGTACAAATAGGTTCTTAATGTGCCTCGGCAAAACTCGTATTTCGTCTGTCGTCGGATTTCTATCAGTTGCCCTTTGCACTTGGTGCAGACCAGACGCTCTCAATCGACTTGGAAGTATATAGAGTTGTTAATACTCTTTTCATTTATGTAATTTATTTAAAAAATGGTAGGAAAGCTGCTTAAGTCGCAGGCACGATAGATAGGAAAATAGTTTTACAGCTCTATATAGTTCACATGAAAATCAAAACAAAACAACAATAAAGTATTTAGTTCTAAATTCAAATTATTACAAGATAAATCTAATAATTGATGGACATGGAAATTTGCATTCGTTTGTATTCGGAAATGCGATGATTCCCGAGGGACACTTAGAAAATAGAAATACTGTGTCATTTTATACAGTTTATGAATAAAAAACTTTATCTAATTTAAAAATCACTAACATGGAAGTTTTTAAAATTTTTATAATTAAATGTGTAGGTACTCATGTCTATACTTTGTACCTAATTAGTCCAATAGGTACTTCGTACTTCCTTACTAACATGAAGCAAAATAGTTTCATTTTCGCAAAATATGACGTAGCAACATGTACATATGTTGCAGAAAACTAATAGTTTTTTGTGTAAGTAATTGGATTTCATTGGCGCGCTGATTTACCGAGCCGTTGTGACGCATGGATGTTTGTCACGATACCATTTCGCCGTTAAGATTATTTGCCCTACATCAAAAATGTTTTTTCCCGTATTTTTCATTTCCTTGGCAGGCTGGTTTTCATGTTTATTTTTTATATAATATTGTGTAGTTTTGATTTACTTTTCATTAATATTTTTTTCATAATAAGTTCACTTACCAACAATTTAATTCTATTGATTTAGTTTGTAAATAAGTAGCCAAGATACATAAAATAAGTAAGCAAATATGCAACCATTCATGGCAAGTTTAATTTGCAATCATTTATTCGTTTTATTTCTTGCTGGAACCGTCTTCCTAATTCCCATCGACCGTCCGGTATCAAAAACTACTTAGCTCCTTTATATAAAAGCGATTTTTCATCTTTTTTCGAGTTATTTGCTCGGCACAGTCCGTTGTTTGAGATAACAATGGTTTAAGGCGAATATTGTTTCTGATCAGAACATTTTCGTTATTAAATGTTAATTTTATAATATACACTGGTTTTTAAATATAAAAGACTATTTCCCCAAATGTTTTCATTGGTTTGGTCAGTTTTAATTATTAACTTTGAAATACTAAAAAAGACGAAAAAATAAGTTTTTTGTCTACCTATAGAATACAACTTAGGCCGCGTGCTAACCAAAGCGACTATCGCGCTAAGACGCGACCGTCGTGTTCGTTTTATTCGGTGGATAAGAAAACCTGATCACGTCGACAAAGGGCGCCTACCAAATAAACCAGCGAATTATGAACGTGATCGCTTTGGTTAGAACGCGGGTTTAGACTCTAGCACGTTGCTTCTGTGAACTGTGCCAAATTACCACAAAAAGAGAGACAAAAAGAACCCTTTTAAATCCTGGAGCTGTTCAGTAATTTAACTACAGACGCAACTTCCTCTTAACCCACTTCACAATCGTAAACGTTAACATAAAAGAACTTTATTCGGCGAACGCGAATTAAAGTAATATGGAGGCACGCTTTGGGCAAATGATCATCATTAAAGTATGTATTACGATCATTATATATAAATAATACGCAGATTAAATTCGTACCATTTAATTTGCCACCTATTTTAATGTTCTTTACAAAATACGCTATAATTTATGGGTTATAAAATCAAAATCGTCATTATTTTTATTAATGACATTAGAAGTACTTACTTACATAAGTATTTTTTTATAGTCACAATCATAATCATCTTTTACCAACTAACGACAAGGTCTAAAATAAAAAATAAAAAATAAGTGTTGCAGTTTCACATTACATTTAATAGGATTAATTAGAGTAAAAAAGACTCTTTTTGAAGAAGTCTTTTTTCAGGACACTCAAGATGAACCCATTTCTAAGCTTCAAAACTTAATAAAACCCAAATTAAAAACATAATAATACCAAGTAAATGATAATTAGACATGTTTTTACATTCTACGCTCACATAATAACAGCCGCTACCACAGGAGTTCCCATAATAAACAATTAGAGCATTTAATTGCATAGCACATCACAGCAAGGTTCTCAATAAAGTCCAAACCATCAGGGCGAGGCCGACGGCAAGGAAACCTCGTTAGAAAAGGGTATCCCGATGCATGTTTTAAAATAATCAGCTTTCGTGTTAATTCTTAATTTACTGCCTCGATGGTGGCAGCACGATAATTCGATTGAGCGCCGATGCTCTGCTTGAGGCAAAAAGTCGCCGGACGATGTACTGGTACACTCTCCTTACTATATTAGCTGAGCAAGTAGTTTATGCTGTTTAATTTTGTGCGATGTCTTATTTACTTGCGTTATTTTAACACCAACCAATCAAACAACCAACCAACCGTGCGTTTTTTCCCTGGCGTGATGTTATGTTATGTTATTTTAATACAATGATAGAAAAGTGTTATATGTTGTGTTTTAAAGGTAAAGACAAAGACATTTATCCGTCGGATATGATACGTGCAAAGTTGGTTAGGTATAATTATGTTCAGGAAACATCCGCCGCTATAAACAGCACACGAATATTTACATTTACATGGTCAGTCAGTCACATTACACATTATGTTACAGTACATTACACACATTACATTTAGATGGTCAGTCAGACAGTCACTTGCATACCAATATGTTACATTTACATGGTGATGCTCTTGTATAAAGAATTGTTAGTGAAGGACTACGAAATTGGAAAATAGAAGAGTTTTTGTGGAAGCGTGTGTAGTGTGGCTCTAAAAAACACCTGTAACAATCGAAAATTATACTTTCCATATATACAACCTAATTCAAGTTTCTGAGTATGAAAAAGTTTATTGAGACCAATATTAGAACATTAGTAGAGTCTCACCAAGAACTAGGAGTATTCTAAGAACGATTCAATAAACCTGATACGTATCCCTTAACAAGGCGCTGATTCAAATAATTACGCGATTTACGTCCGTAACACGGTAACTTTTAAGTTCTAAGTAATGATTACAAAAAACGCTTGATTTAATTTATTTAAATTTTTCTATGAATAAATAATACTTTGCTGTAAAGCTTTTAACTATCTACTTTTAAATATGACTACTAGCGATGTAAGGTGAACATTAAAATTCAACTGAGCGTAGCTAATCTAATAATAGTACAGACACATAAATACCTAAGTGTATGAATACATGATCGTGATTAACTCGAATGTTGAATGCTAATGTTAGCACACTTTATAATTACTCAATTAATTCTAATTGCTTAAAAAGTTTAAACATGGGATCAGGATTAGCATGACATTTTACTATTATGCTTCATCGATCATGCTGCTTGGTTTCCCATTACGGGAAATACTGAAATTAAAAATTGTGTAACTAATATTCTTGCTACCGAAATGTAATACAGTCTCCATTGTTGTAAACCTGACTACTATATATAAATAAATAAATAAAATTCATTTATTTTTAAAATTTATTTTATATTCATATTAAATGCAAAAACAATACATATATTTGTCAATTTTATAAGTGTCACTATTTCAGTCACAGATAAATGTCAGATCGAATCAATTCATGTCAAAAGCCCACAGCAAAATAAAAATAAAAATTTAGTTTAATAAAAAACTGTAACCCTACTACGGGAAAATAAAAATGATCTAAAAACTACGAAATAAGCAAATATTTCAGACAGAAATCAAGACATAGGTAAAAAATGGTCAAGGTAAAGCCGTGGTCGCATGCCTGTGTACCATGTGGGTACCAGGAACACTTACAAAATTATGATGGCATGCGACGACGGCTTTACTTTGACCATTTTTTACCTATGTCTTGATTTCTGTCTGAAATATTTGCTTGTTTCGTACTTTTTAGATCATTTTTAATTTCCCGTAGTTGAGTTACAGTTTTTTATTAAACTTCATTATTTTTTTTATACTTTTCCGTTTTTACGCTTGATAAACGTTACGACAACGTAAATAAGAATAATACAATAGGTCAGTCATTAACCAATTTTATTTAAATTCCAATGGCGTTTGACGAAACTATAGCGCGATTTATTTCGACGCTAACAACACTAATCAATCACAACCACTTAAAGCTTCGAAGAAATCTAAAATATAAATATTTCGTTGTAATTGTTTTTCTTCATAAGAGTGGAATTACAAGTTTTTATGGAAATCAGTTGTTTTTTTTTTGTATTAAAGTTTTTATTTCTCGCTTTTTAGTGGGTAGTTTGTAATTTACCTAAGTTACAACAACCTAATCTCAACTGCTCATCACCTTTTACAAAATATTGCTTTTCCCGATACAGGGACGTTAATCGTTGAGGAGTTCTCCTGGTACTTAACCATCAGCTCCTTTTCTCCATATGCATTGTGACGAGCATAAATTGCATTGCAGCTATATTAAAGTAATCGAATCGCAACACGTGAAATACTTATTATTGAGTAATTTCGGTGGCCATTTGTGGTCTTCATCATCAGTTCCACTTCCCCAAATGGTGCTTTCCAAATTGAATGAGTTACTATAAAAAAAGAATCATCGAAATCGGTTGGCGCGATATTGAGTTAGTCGTCCATTTGTCGCGCACATACTTAATGCTAATTTAAGATTTATATGGTTTTCTCATGGATGCCATTATCAGAACTAGACCAAATTGAAATGGGACCACACTGGAAGTACCAGCTCGGTTCACCCAGTCGAAAGTTCTGAGGTAACAAATTAAAAACCTCCTCCTTTTTTTGAACCTCCTCCTTTTTTTTGAAGTCGGTTAAAAAATATATAGCCTATGTCACCCGGACCATTATTACGAATCTATTTATAGATCATTCATCAAAATTAGTTCAATAGTTTAGGCGCTACAATGGAACACACGTAAAAGAAAATATACATACATATAAACATACATACATAGACTGCTAAAATCATAACCCTTCCTTTTGGCTTTGCCGTAGTCGGTTAATAAAATTAAATAGGACAATGAATTATATATGACAGGGACAAATGTATGGCTGGTTCGTAGCATGCTACGAAAGCCATACTGTCAATACGAGCCACTTCTAGAACATATCTACTTGTGAGGAAGATAGATAACATTCACTTAAATGTCCTTGTTCTGTACTAAGCACCAATTAATGTTGTTCTTGGAGTGTGATGAGGGTCTACGAAAAGCCTACAATTTTTTTTTCGTTTAGTGTCAATAAAAGATATGAACGCATTCTCATATTTTAATTTATTCAGCGTATATCAATATCAACAAAAAAGGTCTATCAAATAAAAATTAAATCCTAAGCCATATTATTTTTATAACCTACAACCATTTTATAACGCTGCCACGAAAAATGAAAATAAATGATCACAATAAAAACTAAACGAAATTGATAAACTAAAATCTGTGTATGATAGTGTAGACAATATCGAAAGGGTTTAATGAGAACGAAGCGAAACTAATAGTTCACCTTCCTGTGATACTGATCTTTAATATAGTATGAGTGGGTGAAACATTAAAACTGGACGGGCACGGAAGCGCCGCGCCCGTAAAGGGTTAAGACTTCGAAACTTCGAATCAATTTCTATTTTTATTTATTAAGACTGTATTTACTTCCATAGAATACGATATGTGTAGAGTATTATCGGATATTGCTTTATGTAAAGTTTGTACTGGAGCTGATCTTATCGCTTTCTTGTGTTTTGTTGGGCTTACCTTCCCACTTTATTGTACTTACATGAATATCTTTGTTCAAGATAATTTTATTGCTGTAGCGTTGTTGTTGTCTTGTAGCATCAATCTAGCTTCTGACGTTTCATAAGTGCCCATGTAGGTTTATGTGAAATTGAAATTCGACCATAATTCAAGATAGCATAGTTCATACTAATTCCACGTATAGTACATATTATAGTACATATATAGTACATAATATTTACATATCAAAATGTGTGTGTGTTCATGTCAAACGCGTGTGTGTAATGTTTTTTTTTTTTTTTAAATTAATTTAATTTATTTCTAATGCATATTATATAAAAATATTAGCTTTCTGCACTCCTTTTCCATATAAACTTAACTGCACCAAATTACATACTCCTCCATCCGCGAAATTTTCGTAAAAAGGGGTACAAAGTTTCTGCTAGATTATCAATTGCGCTTGTCTCTTGTTTATTTCGTTTCGAAAAAGTTCTTGACTTGTTAGCAGGAAAGTAAAATCATCAAAGTTTCTAGGGATCAAGTATGTTTTAGAGTAGGTATTGCCGCAATTGAGGATTATTATTTTAACTTTTTTGGATCGTTATTGATTCTTTTTAGTGAATTTCACTATTTAAAAAAGAATGCTTTAAATTTTGATTAAAAATGGAAATTCAACTGTCAATCAGGATTCCTAAAATAATGTGTAATAGCGTTTTCACAAAACCATTACAATTTCTGCATCGAAACTGAAAAAAATTGCATCGATATGGAGCGACGACATCATTTGACAAGAGAAGAGATGATGAGAGCCGTCGGAATGTTGCAAGCTGGTTCCAGGCAACGAATCTATGTTGTCGCTCTTGGCACTACACACAGAGCGTATCACGGGCAGCGTGGCTGAGCGATATGGAGGACGATCTCGCATCACTATTCGCAGACAGGACCGGTAAAACAAAAATGCTTGACGAAATCGTACTATGACCGCCATGATGTTGGCTACGAGGCTCCACAGCTCTTCAGGCTTGCTTATAAGCGACCGCACCATTCAAAATCGTTTACGTGAAATAGGTCTGCGTTCCTGAAGGCCGCTGAGAGTTCCAGCACCCCGCAATCGTAGGGCCCGTTTACAATGGGCTCTCGAATAAAGAAATTGGGAGGAAGAAGACTGGCTTTGTGTTTGCTTTTTGTATGGCATGGCGGACCTCTGAACGTCTGGAACGTTTGAAATTTTGTCAGGAAGTTCATTCATATAGTGGGGGAAAAATAATGGTTTGGGCCGGTATTTGAAGAACCGATCTCATTTGGATCAGGGGTAACCTCAATGCTCAGATTTATGCGGACAGGATTCTGTCAGGCGTTTCTGTCAGATTTATGCAGACAGGATTCTGTTCGTTCCGACTAATGCACGACAATTCACGTCCACATACGGCTAGGGTCGTAACACGCACTCTTGCCGATGCTCGCATCAACATTCTGCCCTAGTCTCCTCAATCGCTAGACCACAACCCAATTGAGAACGCATGGGATATGCTCAACTTTTTGACTTGTTAGAAAGAACGTTGGCGGCCATTCCTCAAAGTGATTTTGATGAACTAAAATTGCTGTAATTTTTATTTTTGAAATTCCTCATTTTTGCCTTTTTTTGCCATTTAATTGACGACATTAACTTGGGCATTTCGCACAATTTGCAAAAATTGAAATAAACAATTGAAATTAACAAAACATAGGGATAAATTGTTAACTTAAACATAGGAATTAAAGTAAGAAGCCAGTCTGGAAGACTAGATTTGGTAAATATGAATTGGATGTTTTTTTATAGTTAAAAATGTACTTGATCCTTAGATACTTTTGATGTGTGTAGACAAGATTTTAGAATTGCTCTGAGTATCGAAACTATCTCTTCTATTTAAAATCTACGTACGAGATGGGTACCACCTACGATATAGGTACGTGTAAGCCTTTGTTCGATCTCAAAGATCGTATCCCATTTTGTGTGATACAAGTTTAATCTCAAACTCCCTCCTAGTTAAAATTTGCAAAGCCACGCGGCACAACAATAACATATCCCTTGGGCTTCGGACCGGAACATGGAACCCTAATCCCTTATAAGTGAAACTTGGTATTTGTTACGTCAAATCTTAGTTAATAATTCTAGAAACATCTTTAAACAGGATGTGGTCCGGAGATGTATCCGAAAGGTTTGTGCGGTGTTTACTGATCCACTGCTAACGGTCCCTTTGATATTCTGGGTGAATTTTCATTAACATTTATGTAAGAAGTTAATTCGTAGTAGTAATTTTGGTTCTTGAAGAAATACATTGTCATGGAAAGATATTTTATCCACCTGTATTGTCCCACTGCGGGGACCATATGACTTTCCACTATACCTTGTATGTTGTCTAGCTCTATATTCAAAATATTATAATCATGTTGCAATGTTTATGGCTTTAATTTTTTTCAGCCAGCCTGGTTTTTGCTTTTTCTTGCCGTAACCATTTGTATTTTTCTTAACTTCCAGAAACTGTAATGCTTTCCAACCTATTTCAATTTAATTGTAACTATCATACGTGAACAGCTTTGTCGGTAGAACATTTTTATTTACACAAAAGTTAAATTGGAATCCAGCAGATTTTAATGGAAATGAACAGCCAGACTCTGTTACTATAAAAATTGCAATTTAAACTTTTTGAAACGCTTTTTATTTTCACGTTAACGTTCTCTATGTAGAACCGTAAAACTTTGATATGTTGAATACTAATCGTTGATGTTTCGGTGATATTACAGGCACACGCAGATAATATTTAACCTTACTTCTGAGGTTGGGAACACACAAGGGAAATCTCTTTGGAGTTACATATATCTGTAGGTACTGACAGCGGTAGTAACATTTCATCTGATGGGCCATCGTCGTGTTTGCTAACCTATAACTAAAAAGATAAGTATTCCCGGGAATCATAAACTAATAATTTAACGGAACCAGTTCGATTATCCGGTTTGTAGGATATCTTGCTGCATCAATCATTTGATAGGCTTCGTATCTCTCGCACCCTGTTTATCGAGATCTTTGATAGTCGGCAGTTCTAAAGACAGACATTTGCCTACTTAGGGCCACTTCGTGATATTATTAGGTTTCTGTACAAAACAGGGTGCACTTTTAGGTTCGACTCCAAACCTATGAACAAAAAAGGAAAGTTGTCAAAGGAGGTGTACGTACGGTGCTTGATTTTGGAGAAAAGTTTATCCGCTTGTACTGTACGATGCTTTGTCAAAAGTTGTACATTTCTAAATCAGCTCATAATACTTCTCCGAGAATCTCTATTTCTATCAGTTACGATGAGTCCTTTCATAAAAAATAATTCTCTATACTTATTACATGACTAGAAAAAAATACTTCTCTAACTCAAGTAATCAAAGCTACAGGCTTATCTCAGCCAGCCATATAAGCAATAAACATCCCAACTATCATCCGAAGTGATGTTAAAGTTTTAACATGTACCGAATTTTAAGGCGATTACACATCAAGTTGGATACGTTATAGCGGCGCAAGTTGTGATTGCATCGTCGGTAAGTTTAAGCTGCGTTCACTAGATACCTTTTGTGTTTGTGGCTATGCCTTTGTGGCCCGTCGAGTGATACGTGCGTTTGCTTTACACTCGCCCGCTGGTGTAACCGTCGCTCAAACTGAAAATTTGATGACGTTTTCTCGGTATAGGATATTTTCATAATAGTTGAGGAGGAAACATGTATTCGTATGATGAGTTGGTGATTTTACTCGATAATGTAGTTGTCAAATTAGTGGAAGATATTGTAATGGATTGGGGATTTAATTTGACTGCAGCGGCTCTCAAACTTTTTTGGCCACGGAACCCTTTTGGAGAACGAAATATTTGACGGAGCTCTAAAATAATCAAAACCTGGTTTTATCTGCATTCTTCGGTATCGATTTTTACTTTTTTGATATCAGGCTTGATTGAAGAGAGTTGAAGTCGGATGTCACGTTCTGCATCCACTCTATTGCGGTATTTTGTTTTTATAGCTGCATATGTTGAGTTGAGAATCCTGTTTAGTCCAGTTTGTAACTCTGGTCTAAGTTCAAATAGCTTTGTTAAAGATTTACGCCGAGGTAACCATCTCACTTCTGTATGGAGCAGTAGTATTTTATGTTTGCTATAATCTTCAAACAATATTGAAAACAATCGTGATTGCAGTGGACATGTTTTGATGAAATGTATTATTTTTAACGCTTCGTCGAGAACTAATTTTAGATTTGGCGGCATTTGCTTAATCGCTGTTTTTCCAGATGTTGCAAAAATACTGGTCACAATAAACCAGTATTTTCACGGAGCCGCCACAGAAGCTTTGCAGAGCCCAGGAGTTTCACGGAGCACACTTTGAGTAACACTGAATTAGAAGAACAATTTTGGTACAAAAGATATTATGCAAAATCTAAAACATTAACATTTGAGCGAAAATTTTGCAAGTGAAAGATTGCTATTTGGTTATTGGTAATCCAACCATCGTCATCTTCTTCAGCTTTGTTTTTTTTCTATAGGTAAGCTACGTTAGATCTATTCTATTCTTTTCCAATTACCAATACGATGTAATGGTGAATCTTTTTTAAGTCTTTATTTTAGAGAACGTTTGAACGTCAAAAAAGCTGTTACACAGAACTTACCACAGCAAAAGCAACAAAATAATCCTAGTACTTACAAATACTTACACGAACGTAAACCCGCGCATCCCATGTAACGTATATCTTATCACATCAAATATTCTAAACTGACGACAAAATGCGGCGCTAAAGGCAAAAGCGATAATCTCTCCCGTCTCAGACCTGAGTTAGACACCTTCGAGAGACTAACGAAGTTCTTATAATCCTCTACACCTCCCCTCTGACTACACCCCCTCTACAACCCCCTTGTAATCGAGTTATTGCCAGCATCTCATGTCTTACGAGTCCCCTTTTAATGACGTCTCAGTTTTTGGAGACAATATTTGTTTGATGAATATGGATGTTGATATAGTACTGCATTGAGAGACTTACAAGTCTCTCAATGCAGTACAGCAAATTAAAAACAATTACAAATATTTTAATTTGTAAACAAAAAAAGGTAAACAAAAAATTGCAGATGTTAATAATAATAAAATGAACGCTACGTCTTGCCGTCAACGGCGTACAAATATTCTGATTATAATTTAAAATTAATTAGTAACAAATGCAACAAAACATTTACATTAACAAATAATACGATTTTTTTTAAATTCAAAATAACAACATAACAGACAGCATACAGCAGTACTAACTAACAATGTTAAGGAGATTACATTTTTGTCTAGAAGTTTTCCACACTAAGAGATCCTACCTTCTTAGTCAGAATTTTATCTTGCAATGGTCTAAAAATAAGAAAAAATACTGTAATTCTGTTCCACAATGATATGCATTGGACACACTTCAACGTTCATCGGTCCATTTGCTTACGAGGTGACCCTTTAAACGTTAAGCAATTCATCAATGGACGCTGAAGTGTGTCCAACATGGCCGATTACGTTTAGCAGGCGCTATAAATGTTATCTTACCATAAAATTACAAATTATGACCTACCTGAAGGGTACATAAATGCCATCTTCAACTATGAAAGTAAAAAAAAACCAATCGAATACAATTTTACAGCATTTTAACCGCATCTAACTAATTATAATTAATTATGTCAAAAACTGTTGAATTAATTTGAATCAAGAAGTAATTGAATTTTCTCGGAGCTAACGTTTATGAAATTAAATAAAAACTGCTTGAATATAGTTATTTGCGTATTATTTATGCGATTTACCGGGAACTCTTCGGAGGTATCGGTACGTAATCGCTGGGAAATTGCGACGATCGAGTCAGCCATCGATGTTATGTTGACAGTTAAACTGAGTTATGAACAAATTAAGAAGACGATTGATGCTAATTTTAGAATTCTTATAAAAAAGTTAACGTTAAAATTGAAATACCATAAGGTTAATAAATTTATATTAGTGAAGGTTCCCTATTACATACTTAATATCCTATTCTATCCTATTAAATGAGCAATATTTGTATACATATATATGTATATATATATTTGTGGAGCTCGTGACTAAATAATAACAGCCGCACGGGTCGATCCATCAGGTTAAGCTACGCTTGCCAGGCTTGGTCCGTGGATGGGTGACCATCTTTACATACTGAGACTCCTCCGTGCCTCGGAAAGAACGTTAAGCCGTTGGGCTGACATTCGTGGATCATTGACTATCATTATGGGTCATCAGAAGTCCGAAAGTCTGACAACTAGTCTTACCAAGGGGTATTGTATTACCCATTTACTGGGTTGTGGAGGTCAGATAGGCAGTCGCTCCATGTAAAATACTGGTATTCAGCTACATCCGGTTGGATTAGAAGCCGACCCCAACATAGTTGGGAAAAGGCTAGGAAGATTGATTGATATATATCGATGGTGGAAATTTCAAATGTCGTAAGGAACAGGCAATATAATGTCCCTAAAGAATACAATTTGTAATCACTTTCTTGAAAACGGCTCTAACGATTTCGATGAAAGTTGGAGTATAGGGGTTTACGAGAGCGAAAAATCGATCTAGCTAGGTCTCTTATCTGGGAAAATTAATTTTCTCCGTTTTCTCACCCGAGCAGAGCTCGGTCGCCCAAAGTTTAGAACATGATGGCTACCTTAGAATAATGACATGGCAGCATGAAATTAGTAAGTAACTACTATCATGGCAGAATGGAATTAGTAAGTACTAACATTTAATTAATATGAACTTTCCTACACTAGTAAATGAGCATTCCCTATTTTCAATGTACATAATTAGTAAATGTTTAAGTCCCATGTAATAGGGGGCGAGCCTATTGCCATCAACCGGGCACAAATCCAGACTCCGAGCTGCTACTGAGAAATTTCAGATAGAAAAACCCAATAACATTTTGCTCGACCCGGGAATCGAACCCAGGACCCTGGCGAAATGTGGGTGTGCCTGCTACAGGGACACCTCTGCCCAACCCTTCGGGGAAACAAGGCGTGATGTTATGTTTTTATGTTATAATTAGTAAATTAAGTTTATGCTAATACCAGAGGTTGAAAAAAAAAAAAAAACAGGTTCCTATCTCTGGTTCCACAAAAAATAACCTCCTAAGTAGTTTTTACACTAACTACTGTTTATTCTGTCTAATTGCGGAATTATTTTCCAGGCTTAACATTGGAGACAAACCCTTTCAAAGTACAAACCCGTGCTAAAAAGGCGTAACTAATATTTCATCAGTACTGAACAATGTCGTGACCGGGAATCACTGTTAAAATCAACTACGAGGCAATTTCTTTGTTTAATAACAATCAGCTGTTTGAGGAATGTGTTGTGCTAGTACTAATGAAATCCAAATTTATTTGCACGGTGCAGCCAGACAAGGGTGAACATGTTTGACGGTGGAAGGGTTCTGTTAGTCATGTTTTTCAGTTTTATTTGGTTAGTGAAGGCTATTATTTAGGTTCACCAAGCGCGAGAATTAAGTCAAGAATTATTTCCGATTGTACTGATTTCGATAGGATAGCTTATTTTTTTCTGACACTCGAGCTATGCGTATGGATTTGCATGAGAGATGATCAATGAAGTCGATCGAGATTTTAATGGCTATCGTGCGTTCACTATTAAATCTTGATCTTCCGTGTTGATCAACGAACCAATGACTACATACAAGCAATCTGTCGCATTGTATAGATCAGTACTTTTCCGTCGCCTTGCACAAATTATAGTGCAACGCGACAGTTCACGAACAGCGTTCATAGTCAACTGTACTCATTCACACAACATTGATAAAGCATTAGTTACGTGGTAGTTAAATATATTCAATAAACCATCATCTTTGGCTATCCGGGACTTATCATCCAAGGTGTGTGCGACCCATTCAGCACCGCATACACAATCTTATTGCGTAAGTTTTAGGTGCCTAGGAGAATACCCTATGCCAATGGAAAAAATAATTGAATATTTAATAAAAAATCAAGCCTTTTAAGTTAAAGGTTTAGCTGTTTCACCCACGCAACCCGAATAATAAAAATCATTAGACATAATAAATAGGTTTCTTGATAAGACGACGTGTCGCCACTCCGCACTGACCGTTGTTGGCTATTACGTGACAAGGAGATTAAAGGCTATTGCTATCAAAAGACTTGCTTGATTTTATATAGTTTCTAAGATATCGTTTTTATATAAATTGAATTCAGCATCCCTTTTGGCAATTATTTGGTTAGTCACTCTTTTAAGAATGGTAACACTTATATTTTATAAGTAATTTTCCTTACAGTATGATTTAGAAATGATTTCACATCGTGAATCATTTAAAAGATAATTTATTTACTTGAAATCACAATTTCCTTTTTTTTATTTTGTAATAGGTATGAATTCTTTTGAATCATTCCCAGAAATGGAGGTAGCTCGACCAAACTGATTCCTGTTGGTGCAAAATTCTTTTTGCTGAAGAGAATTTACTTAAGTGTTTTTTGCATTTTCTTCAGCAATAAGGATTTTGAGTCAGAATTAAACGTTACCTAACCTTTGCAGTTTTGATTCTATTCAGTAGTTTCTGGCTTCTAGTATCTACCTACAGGTTAATTGGTTATACTTTTCTCGAATAAAACATGATGAAACAGAAAAATGTAGTCCTGAAAAGCGCTGAAAAGGAATTACAGAAAGGATTTAAAGAATAAGGAACGAGAATTTGAATGTTGTTCAGTAACCTAGAATACCGAAACAACTATTTTAGCGTGGTCTATTCGAAATGCATTTATGTTTTTAAACAGTTCAAAATAAAAATAAAAAAATGTTAACAACTGTTTTTCTTTCAAGAACTTTTCCGGGATAACATCTAACGTTAGCAAGGCAATAGCCTTTGCACACGTAATAAGTGATATTTTCTGGCAAACAGCCCAGGAGGGCGGGCTAATGGCAGCGAACACGCGACTCGCACTCACTGCTACAAAATGCAATTGGCCATCGACTGCCCAACTTGTTTTTTTTTTTCTTCTCTTAATTTATTTTTTTTAGCTCAAAGTCATGGCGACAGCAGACCATTGTGACAAATTTGACTGTTTTTTTTGGTCGATTTTGTAAGTTTTTTGGCGAATGTTACCATTATTAACTACAGCGGGATATTTAAAAAACTAATAAAAAAAAGTCGAATGCTGGAAGGCAGGTGGTTATTTTTAAAATTTATGCATTGTTTATTATTAATAATACATAAAAGTCCTTATGGCAAATATAAGCATAAACCATATTATCGCATACGATATTATAAAGTTACTTTATCCATCAGGGATGATCTACGACTATGTTAAAACTCTCAAAAAGACCCGTATTCGGAGTTTTGTATCTAATGTCTCCATGTAAGCCTTCCGAAGGACCGGGTTTCTCCTTACATTGGATAACTTACCCGTGATTGAGAAACAAGGGTCACTCTAATGAAATAAGACTCTTATCAAGTATAGTATCAACAGTGAAACCAGCTGACTAAATAAACTAAAATAATATGATGTTGACAAAGAAACATAATATTCAGTTAATTTTGTAATCTACATTGTAATAAACAAAATGTAAAGTAATCAATTGATTGATTGATAGCTCACTAGTAACATTATAATTTGAAAATGTTATATCATTTTTAGAATTACTAGCTTCGTCCAGTATTAGAGTGAGTCCACGCCATATTATTTATGAGTAATTTCGATTTTTTGTTTAAATATCAATCAGTGCGGTAATAAATTCCAATATCTATTAAACATAATTTAGTTCTAACCTTATAACCTGTATTATTATTATTTTATAAGGAATACCAAGATTGTAAATACGATACTAGTTAATTAATCAATCGATAAAAAAGTGTTTGTAAGTTATTTTTGTTCAAAGATCATGACTATGCTAATGTAATTTAACTAACACCATTTATCTAAATTAAGAGTATCTAAATAAAATAGATTTTTGGATGAGCCAACGTTGCGTGATCTTCCTTTGTTCAATAAGCCAAGATTAGTCAATCATGTGCACCGGGTGTTGAAGTATCGTCTCTCGTAGAAATAGATGAGTGGCATACGATCTGGGCACTAATCGAATGCCAGTACCGTTCGCTTAAATATTAAATTTCCATTATGGCAACAATGTCGTAATTATAAAAAGAACACATCAATTAATGTTTCAGGTACCACATTACAATTTCTTTCACAAACACACCTGAAAACAATTCAGGAAACTTCGCTAAACAATAAAACACAACACAACACAAAACACAACTGCAGCACAGCCATTGTTAGCTGCAAAATTCTAAATTAAATCAACATACCAGTTAGAACGAATTTGTGAGCACATGCCTTTGAAATGGAGGTACAAAATTCAGTTATAATTCGTGTATTTCGCCGCCATTGCTGCAAGTATGACAAACAGGAAGGACAAACATACGTGCATTGTGTGCTTCGAAGAGTGGCTGGCACTCGGGAGCTCTGCTTCATCTAAAACATATTTTGGTTTGTGTGATAACTTTGTGCTGAAAGCTGTTGGCTTTGCATCGTCGGAAGTCAGTGAAGGTGCATTTTTCAGTTGGAATTTATGAAACACAGAGAACAAGAATTTTATTACAATTACAATTTGAAAAAACTTCAATGAATAGAGTCGCATAGGTATTCTACGAAACAATTTTGGTAGGATGTAGGCACCATGTTAAGGGTCTTTCTTCAAGATACAGCTGGTAAATAAATAAGAATCCACGAAACGCTTGATGATCGGCTATGATTCAAAAGCCAAATAATAATATTTTGATATGACGGTACAAACGATGTTGCAAACAAAAAATGTGCCTATATTTAACAATAGATTAAGTTGATAGATTTTTAATAGTTGACTATCTTTTGTTCGGAACAGCGCAACAATGCATTGACGTTATTACTGAAAAAACTGACGATGTTATACTACAGAAGTGTTAGTACCTATCTAAAATTGAAAAAGTTCTTATGACAGACATCACGCCTAAGTTGAGAAGAACAAACAATAACAAAAAAACACATCATACTAAAAAAATCAAGTATCTTGACTTAGCACAAGGTTGTCGACATGTAGGATGTGGACTCTGCAATCATTGTACCGATAATTGTTACGGTTAATGTCCTGATAACGAAGAGCCTCGACCAATACCTCAGGAGGCTCTCATTGCGCGGCGGGATCAAGGGCCTGATTCAGAAAGCAGTACTTCTAGACACGGCACGTATAGTGAGGAGGTTCCTTTCCCTAGAGCCCTGACCACCGGCATCTTGGACTCTGTTTCTAATGCCGATGGGCCACTATTTTTATATTTTTAAATGTTTTTTTTTATAGATTTTTTATAAACATATTTGAAAATTCAAATGTAAACAGTATGTACTGAAAAAAAAAACACATCATACGATATAATAAATAAGTATAACGTTAGCTAAGAAATATAATTAAATTGCCATAAAATTAAACACAACGAGATAACCCATTTATGAACAAATTAAAAAACTAATTCGATCGTTTGAAACGGTCGGAATTAACGTATTATTACGTTTATTCGGAACAGATTCTGATATGGTGTTTTGATCACCGCACAATCTTTTATTTTTGGAACCAAACATTTTGACGTTTACGACGGCGATCAATCATTGGCTGGCGCCGAATCATCGTTATAAAGCCACATAGGCGGTTAGGTTATTGACTTAAACACTGGGGTTTTGGCACCGCAATTTATTCTAGCTTTGTCCGGCAATTATGTGATAATCTAGTTATCACACGTCGTCAATCAGGTTCGGTATAATTGCTGCTTGGTTTGATTAAAGGATGTTGTGATTATGATAAAATTTTGATAAGAATTCGATTTTGATTTTATTTAGTGTTATGTAACAAATAAAAATCTATAATCTAGAAGTATTTTATTGCCTTCACGGTTTTGGTTCTAACTCATTCCACGATTTAAAAATATTTTACAACAACAAAAGTTACAACCAACACAGATACACACTTACATAATATTTTTGTAACAAACCCGTACTTATTCCATTCATTAAAAATTAATTCTCATTTACTGATTCTACATAAGATAGATCAATAGCTAAACTTAAAACTTTAAACAAAAAAGTAGGTGAAAAGTGTTGGAATTAGTGATTAGACCGATTGAATGGTATAGCGTCCAAGGCAAAACGTTTACGGGCATAATAATCATTAAAATGTATTTCCATTTTATTCGGGCCCGAACTCGAACCTCGGAGATTATGATCTCTATCCTTTTATTAGGGTTCCGTGGGCAGCAGGGTTGAGACTAAACATTAGAACACAATGTCAATAGAACAACTAAGTATTGAAGAAGACGTTCATTCTCTGGTAAGACTAGTGACTTGACTTGATCGTATCGTGTTACCCAGTTACTGGGTTGTGCAGGTCAGATAGGCTTTCGCTCTATGTAAAACACTGGTATTCAGCTGCATCCTGTTAGACTGGAAGCCGACCACAACATAGTTGAGAAAAGCCTCTTCAGATTGATTTTTCTCTGGTAAGACTTCTGACTTGACTTGATATTTATTAAACATGGTCATATTAAAACATAACATAACACAACATTACGCCTGTAATCCACAAATGGTTAGAGGTGTACCTATAGTACACACATTTCGCCAGGTATGTTTAAGTCCCATGTAATAGGGCGAGCCTATTGCCATCAACCGGGCACAAATCCAAACTCCGGGCTGCTACTGAGAAATTCCAGATGGAAAACCCAATAACAATTGCCCAACCCGGAAATTGAACCCCCTCATATTCAGCAGTAGTGCTTGGGCCTCTAGACCAACGCGGCAATCAAATCAGTCGAGGTGTTAAATATCGATTCCCAAGAAATACAAAATAGAAACGACATGACACTGAAATTGATAATTTTAGAGCTCTAGTTAGGCCAGGTTTTCCACTCTACTTAATGAAAGAAGAAAGTATATACGTATATTTGCGGTAAACATGACGTTTAGTGAAATTATATTAAAAAACCGCCGACACAAACATTTTCTCATTTCTCTTTCCTACTCCATCACCAGACCCAACCCGGTGTTCAACACCTATTTATAACCTATTCATTGATCTGATACCATTTCAATGAGCCCAATTACCATACCTATACTGTAAATTGGTAAGGGACCTGGGTATCCTGCAAATTCCAGGTGATGCTGCAGCATCGTTTCAAGGTTACTATGTTCTTCTAATATCATTGCAGTAACAGAATACCAAATTTCAAATCGATCAAACCCGTGGAAGACGCTCATATCCTAATTAACTAGAAAAGAGCTGATAATCTTCAAACAGCTGAACCGATTTTGATAAAACATACACAAACAACAACCATTGCTAGAAAATCTGCTTTCAAATTACAAAAACCACCAAATCGGTTAACCCGTTTAAGAGCTACAGTGTCACAGACTGACACACAAACATAGCGGTCAAATTTATAACACACCTCTTTTTGCGTCGGGGGTAATATTAAAAAGAACAAATGAAAACCTCGCCTACTGCAAGAAAGAAAAGAACCAGAAGATGACTTTATAAGCAATTAGCTTAATAGTGACAAAACTATTAGTATGAGCTGTACCCCGCTGTTTCGAAATATCGGGATAAAAATAACCTATGTCCTAACCCAGATCACGGTCTACCCATTTCATCCAATTCCGTTCAACCGTTATAGCGTGAAAGCATAACAAACAAACATACAAAAAATCAAATCATTTCATTTTATTTATAATATTAGATAAGATAGACTGGTCTGCAATCAGGAAAAGAATATTCAGCTTTGTCATCGTTTTAAAAATCGACTTATTTGGGAAAATGTGGCTATACGAACAATCTTCAAGCAGATGTATACCTCGAAGAAGACGAAGGCATCTTGTAATTCTTGAATTAATCTTTCAGAAGGTATTGCATCGTCATTCTTAAGGTGACACTAGTCGCGGGCTCGAACTCACTAGTGGGCATGGCCGAAAAGCACGCTGTGTCACCTGGCATCGTGTCCGACAGAGATAGTATCAGTGATGAGCAGTTAGACACTGGTCTACGTGCACAACGTCTAGTTTGCACGCACACAAACACCGTTCCGAACTATTTTAGTAAAACGAGTGCGTAAAAAATTACGAAAAGTCCTTTTGAAAATAGGGTTTTATGAAAAAACCACTGCATAAATCAATTACAAATAAAGTTTATTGAACTCTTCGACAATTGAGCTTTGTCGGTACCGACTTTGTTTTGGAGATTTTACACTTCTTTTATTGCTTATTTACCCCCAAAGTTGCGTTAAAATTAGCAAGAAAAAGGAATCTTTGTGGGCTCCTAACTTTTTAATGGCTCATTATTTTACTATTCTGTTTCCGCACAGACAAAATTAATAATGAAACAATACGATATCATGTTTAACTTTCGATGTACCATGTCAAACAGTGGAGTAAAACCCCCCTGAAATTTGTATGGAAAAAATATCAACTAGTGCCACCTTAAGCTTTCAGAAGGTATATCTTACTAACCTCTTTTCCTCAAGTACCTCTCTTCTTTTTGAAGCAATTGTTAAAAAAGAACACCTATTATCAGTTACGATTTTCTTGTGCAAGTTCATATAACTGAATAGGTAATTGAAAGGCGCTGCTTGTAGATAATACATTTTGCAGCATGTATCTTATTATAGTAATTATGAATTAATTTCTTGATTGGCGCCTGCAGATTATAAGTACACCATTGTTTACTTATGTTTATGACTACTTTTTCAAGTTTAGATTAAGACCTAACTTTAAATATAAATATACTAACTTTAAGTATAAATGGTTTTTCAGGAAAATTCAATTGCATAATTAAATATTAACGAAGAATTTTTGCTCGTTTGTCTGGATGTTTGTATGTTCCGGATTAGCGTAAAAATGGCTGAACGAATTTGGATAAAATTTGGCAAACGGATAGTTTTTAACCTGGATTGACACATAGGGTACTTTTAATCCCGGTATAATACGTTCCCGAGGAATATTTTCCGACATCCACGCGGGCGATGCCGCGGGCTTAAGCTAGTCTTGATAAAATACTGGGTAAATTGGTCCATATTATCGTTAACGCAGTATGCACACGTATAGCTGTAGCAGTCGAGATTAACACTTCAGGAAAACCTACGGAATCCTTTGTAACTTCAAACTGAACATGCTTGATTGTCTTTTTATAATAAAAATCATACTTGAATGCGAGGGAATGGAAAATAAACCAAGTAAATGTTTTGTAACGTGTAATTTTGGTAAATAGCTATTCGATACGTATCAAATCATTTTTGGGAACAAAACATGGTAATGTGTCTGGAAAATATTATGTATTAAATGTGCTCTTTCTGTTGTCTATCTCGTCGTATTTAGTTGTAGCATTTAATTGTGTTAATTCTAGAAAAATGGACATGACCAAACGATAATGGTGTGTTTTGTAAATTAATATTAGTGGTTTTAGATAATACTGCTTATAATATTTTTATTTATTAGAATTAATTTAACTGTTGTTTGAGTTTTCAAGAAAATGGTTCCGCCGAAATTGTTCATAGAAAAATGTAAAGCTTGTATATTATATTCACGATAGTGTGACTCCAGGACCAAGTACTTATAACTAGATATTATAAGTAAGAGATTTTCCATTACCTTCTAGTTCCGTTTTCCGATACAACATATTATTCACAAAGTTTACGAACACGCACACGACACTAATTGCTTGCAGTACGAATGTAAAAAGTGCACACACGTGAAGGTAAGGTGGCGTGCCGTGCCGTGGGGGCAGGCCACTCCCACGGCAACGCCTGCTCATTTTAAATTGTAATTACAATTTATTATTGTCTCTGTGCCGCCTTCATAGCCCGACGCCATTTTATCGATTACGGTTATATTTGAATGTTTTGAATTCCGAATTGAGAAGAGCTATAGTGATGTGTGTAATGAATTATTGTTTGTTTGTGGTGTCGTTAAAGTTGCTGGTTGATTGAGTTGTTAATTCTAACTTAATAAAATTATATTGTGATGGAAGACCTATATCATAGTCAATTTACCTCAGCTGCTTTCTTCTAATTATTGGTTATTGGACATCATGTAAAAAACATGTAGGTACCTATCGCAGTTGTTTGTCAATATATACATGGTTTCAAAAAGTATCAAAATGTTTTATTAGTAGAGACATAATATAACGTTTTAGTTCAGTAACCACAAGACCTAGCTCTTAGCAGAAGTTAAGCAACGTCACACTTTGGTACTTTCTGAGTCCTCAACGATTAGTTGTGACGTCTGCGAGTTACACAATCGAGCATCAAACAGCCGGACCCTCGCCGTCTCTAATGGACACAAACTCCTTGTGCCAGACAATTATCCGCCACTAAGCAAGGGCTACACAGAGATTTGGCCTACGAAGCAAACAAATTGTCGTTCCAATGGTTAGGCTCAATTGCATCACAAATCATTAAACATATTTCAAACATCATTATGTCTCTGCCATTTGCAAACAATTGACAGAAACAGAACATTTTTTTAATTACGTTTAGCGTTTAATGCATTTAGTCATTTGTGGTGCAAGTGGGCATTAGAATACTTAATTTAGTAACCACCAAAAGTTTACAGAAAGCATCCGTACATAATATTATGCATATACAACAGCCCAATATTACACCTTAATTCAACTTAGTATTCCCTACATCCCTACACATAAGTGGCCTATGGTCGATGTTACAGCAAGTGATTGTAACCCTGACTTAGGCTTTCCCTTGGGCAGCAAACCTCTCAGAATATTTTGTTTTCATTTTAACATATGCAAAGGTTCCTAATATTCTATCAATCGCGAGGTGTCTTTAGTTTTCTTCTAGGTAGGTACACCGATGTAGTATTGTAGTAGGGAATCAGCAATTAAACTTTATCAATATAATGCCCAAGGTAAAAAAAAAAAAACATGGTAAAGATTTATTTACCTCAAACTTATTTTTACCATTGCATTAAATTTCAGAAATACTTGTCACTTTTCTCTTTCATCACCTCTCACAGCTTAAACTAAATTTTTAAGTAAAGCCCGGTGTGCCCCATAACTAAATCCAATTGGATTTATAAACGGCAAGAGGTCTCCGGCTTAAAAGCGAAGTAAGTCATCTAGACGCCTTTCTTAATGCGAATTTGTGAGAGTTGAAGACGTGATGGTCTCTCCTGTCAGCCTTAGTTAATACTTCGTTCAGATTTAATTTCTTAGTACATCTTATCTTATATTTAGATACTGTTTGGTATTTCATCTGAGTTACATTGGTTTTGATTTGTTGGGAAATTGTTATGT
Organism: Omphaloscelis lunosa; assembly: GCA_916610215.1. Lineage (NCBI taxonomy): Eukaryota > Metazoa > Arthropoda > Insecta > Lepidoptera > Noctuidae > Omphaloscelis > Omphaloscelis lunosa. Next base: position 10,233,422 of record OU744247.1, read on the forward strand.
TTCGTTTCGATGCGACCTGGTTATGAAAAAAAATGGTAATGATAAAATAATGATCAAAACTTTATTGTTCAAGAAAGCAATACAAATTCAAATATCACTAGCCGCCAGATTAGGATTCCCTGTGTCGTGGAGACTAGTCTCCTTCGTCTTACAACTCTAATAATAGTAGGTACTATATGTGGGCACTTAAGTAACATCGGTCGGTAAGATTTGTGAATTGACAATAATCGAATGTTATTCCAACACAGTAAATTCAACCTAACATAATTGTAATGAAGTTAGTTGCATTTTTAAACGTGTGTTGTGTATTGTATACGTGTGTGGTGTTGGTGTGTGTGAATGAGTGAGTTAATGTCGGTTTGAACGAAATGAAGAGTAGTACTAATTTAGCCTTATGAATATACTAGCTGCCCGCGATTTATTTAATGTGTATTTTGTATTTCATGATTTTTTAATACCGGATGAAAAGTACCCTGTGTCTTTTTCCGGCTACCTATTCATAAAATTTTATAACGATCAAGTCTGTCGTTTAGGCGTAATAAGTTAACAGATTGTCAGACAGACAGTTACGTGGTCACATGTATAATATCACTAGCTGCGTCCTAAGTCTCGATCCCGTGGGAATATCAGGGAAAAAAAATATTCGATGTCCTAACCCTGGTCACGGTCTACCGACGTGCCAAATTAGGTACATCCAGATCCGTTCAGCAGTTTTAGCGTGAAATACACAAATCAAAAATCACTTTCGCATTACAATTTAGTTAGGATTATGGATGCTAACAACTCCCCGCGGTTTCACCCGCATAAGGTTCGATCCCGTGGGTAATATCGGGATAAAATCTATGTGTTATAATATCCTATGTGTTAATCCAGGTTATAAACTATATGTGTGCCAAATTTCATCCAAATCCGTTCAGTAGTTTTAGCGTGAAAGAGTAACAAACATACATTCATCCTTCCTCACAAACTTTAGCGATTATAATATTATTATATTTATGTAATAGGATTACTCATTTTAGATTGCACGAGTGAGGTATGGAGTGTGGCCCAATACATCCGTCTTCACGAATAATAATGTCGTCGATTCTTATTTCCTACCGCAATATGGTAGTTGCCTAGGTAAAAAAAAAGAAATTCTTTTTAGTCCGTCTTTCAGATAATAAAAAAATATTAGACACGTATTTTTTGCTTTATCATATTAATCAAAAATAACTTAGAGAACACGCTTTAACGTTGGGGAGTGGGGGCTCACAAATCTAGCAAGGCGTCATGCCACATTTCAACTCAATGTATCGCCGTAATCTTTTGATTATGTCAAAAAAGGAAAAATACGTGTCCAATATTTTTTTATTATCTGAAAACTTTTGCACACAGACCTATTCCGTGTCTAATAGCTAATTTAAATATTCAGTGCCAATTAACTAACAGAAACGACCAAACTTGTAATCAGATTTTTTACGACCTCTTAGTGGTACAAAAATAAGTCTTTGAAAGCGGAATAAGTATTTCAAATTCAGATGTAATGCAAATTGCTCCAAGGGCTCCTTGGCAGAGAAGGGTTAAGATGTTTTCACAACTGAGTGTCGCCCTCGCAGTTGTTCAATCGCCTTTCCGCTGCCCTTATAATTGAAATGAATAAAGATTACAAGTGTTACAGCTCTCTGACATTTCGCAACCAATTTTCAAGGTATTTTTCCAAACTACGTAATGTAAAATGGTAATCGGAACCTTTACCCAAAGAATGCTATCTAGATGCATATTTGAAATATAAATGTGACAAAAAATGTTCGCCTTACATGAGATCTGGAGATCCATCGATAACTTTACTTCTAGGCAATCATACATTGTCCGTTCCCGACATAAAATTGCATTGAATTAGAAAATGTAAAACATAACACATAACATCACGCCTTGTTTCCCCGAAGGGTTGGGCAGAGGTGTCCCTGTAGCAGGCACACCCACATTTCGCCAGTTATGTTTAAGTCCCATGTAATAGGGGGCGAGCCTATTGCCATCAACCGGGCACAGATCCAGACTCCGAGCTGCTACTGAGAAATTTCAGATAGAAAAACCCAATAACATTTTGCTCGACCCGGGAATCGAACCCAGGACCTCATACTTAGCAGTAGCGCTTGCGACCACTAGACCAACGAGTATTTAAATAAACTTCACCTGTCGACACATGGATGGCCCCAATCATTGGTATTTACTGAAAACCTACTGGTTTCCGACTTGCGGTTAAAATTGACGCTTCATTATTATAATTTCCATTCTTTTAAATTTACTAAAGGTGCATAACATTACAAAGCTGTCTGTCCACACACTGTCTTGTGCTCGGTTTGTATTGTACATTTTTGCTGTCTCAATAGTATCTATCCATTTACCATCTGCGTTGTTGGATAGTAATGTATCCAACAGTGCAGATGGTGAAAAAGCAGAAGCAACGTAGATTCACCTAGAAGACTCATTTTCAAACAAAAACACACGTTACAGAAGAGGTAAGTACTTCCTCAATATTTTGATAACCTGAAGTTTCCACGCTTTAATTAAAAGCATACAGAACATGCGCAATAATATAAAGCCGTATTCACACCCTCGCGACGCGAACAAGACAATAAACACGGCCGTACATCACGCAACAACATAGCTCAAAGTTATTTAATTATCGTAAGGAAAAACTGATCCGTGGCGCTTCAGAGAGCGAAAATTGCTCTCCGAGTCCGCTACGTCAGGTGCGTGTGTCGTTGCGTTACAGTACAGGGTGGTGCTTATTTAAATTTATATTCAAATGGAAGGCAGAAATGGGTGTACCTAATGTTTAAATACATACTGTAATTACTAATATATTTGAAGGCTCTCGGAAGGCTATATAAAAAATCTGACGAATATAATTTATTCCTGTCACAATTAAATTATAGATTTCTACAAAACATAGCCGAAACCAAAATTCAAACTCAAAATGATTGAGAAAATCGAAAGAATATCTTCAGTCAAAGGTATGTTTTTATCAAATTTATAAAAGATTTTCTTGATGTCAGACGACATTAAGTCGACAGTCGACTTACATTGTTGGCTATATTTATTACATAAATAAGTGTCGATATGTTATTTTACTAAACATTTGATCATATCATTACCAACTAGGGTAACTTTTTTTGTCCACAACGAGAAAGCTCTTGGCCTGCATCTCACCTGGTGGTAAGTGATGATTAGGCCGAAGGTGGAAGCGTGTTTCACCCGGAATCTTCAACCACACAAGAAATGGCTATCTTACCTCTAACTGCCAAAACACAATAATGCTATTAAAATTGTTGTTATGGCGACAGACGTAACTAGCAAGGCGGACTTTAGAATAAACCCTACCACCAACCAAACCCAGGAGAAAATTTTGCCCCACTGGGGATCGAACCCGGGTTTGGTTACCTCTGGGTCTAAGATAGATGGTTTACTAACCACTAGACCACAGAGGCAGTTTAACAAAACACTTCCATGTTGTAATGAAAATCATTAAAATTATTACACACTCGCAAGAGCCACAGCCTGTATCAGCTCGCCATACTTCAATAGAGACTAGAAGCGGCAAGGAGCTGTCTTGTGCGACAATATTTATGCGCGCGATATTAACTGTGCTCCATAGTATTAACTGGAAAACGTTTCTCAACTTACAACGTATATATTCTCTAATTATATTATTATATATTGTTTGGTGTCAGCGTGATGCGTGAACATACGTATATTTTAAATATAAGTTTAAGTTTATGGGATGATGGAAACAATATCGCATCTAACGCGATGCAATCAGCATTAGGTATTGAATTAACTTTGTTTGATTTTTACGGATACTTTACAACGTATTTTAAATAATGAACCAAATAACTAGTAGCCGTGCCAAGGGTTCCCAGTAACTGGGTTGTGGAGGTCAGAAAATACTGGTATTTCGCTGTTTCATGTTAGACTGGAAGCCGACCCCAACATAGTTGGGAAAAGACTAGGCATATGATGCTGATTGGACGATAAGACAATATCGCGTCTAACGAGATGCAGTTAGAATTTTATGTTGCTGTTGGATTATCTTTTTTGATTTTCTACAGATACTTAGGTACCTAACTAGGTATTTTATTATTTATGTACACTCAGTAAAATACATAGAAATACGACATAATTATAATAAATGAGATGAAATACAATATACGTGGATATATTAAGTAACTTTTCACGGCTGAACGCAAACTGGTCGGTGTGGCAACACGCCGTGTTCGAGTTCGCGACAAGTCAATCGTCATCCTGAGAATGCCTCGTTGAGAGATGAAACAGGTGTCGATTTCTTTCAGGGTTTTTTATGACTCTTTAGAAATAGCTAAGCGGAACAGGTCTATTGTATTTTATAATGAATTTCCGCAAAGTCACACCTGAATCAATTAACTATCTTAAAAGGAGATGAATGAATTAAACTTTTCATCATTCGGTAATAGTGTAGTGCAGTAACCAGGTGAATAATAATTGGTGTAGTTCATCATCATCATTTCAGTCGAAAGACGTCCACTGCTGGACATAGGCCTCCCCCAAGCACCGCCACTTCGACCAATTCTGTGTTTCCCGCATCCAGCGGACACCTGCGGCCATCACAAGGTCATCGGTCCATCTCGTGGGAAGCTTTCCAATGCCACGTCTTCCAGTACGCGGTCGTCACTCCAGAACCTTTCGGCCCCATTGGCCATCCGTTTTGCGAGCAATGTGCCGTGCCCATTGCCACTTAAGTTTGGCAATTCTTCGGGCTATGTCGGCTACCTTGATTCTCATGCGGATCTCTTCATTTCTGATTCGACACGTAGGGAAACTCCAAACATAGCCCTCACCATTGCCCTTTGGGTGACTTTTAGCCTTCTGATAAGACTCATTATGAGCGACCACGTTTCATTACCATAGGTCATCAACATTGGCAACACGCATTGGTTAAAGACTTTTGTCTTGAGACACTGTGGTATGTGGGACAAGAAGTGTAGTGTGTACGTAGTGTAGTTGGTGTAGTTAAACGTATATAAACACACATTTAATCATTCTCAATTCGTTTAAGTCAGATTTCTTCACAAATAGTAACATTTTTAACAATTCATGCTTTACGTTTTTCGTCGCAATCTCGTAGCATTTCGTAGGACGAGCCATATATGAGCTAGTATGTAATTTCTTCATTGATTTATCCTTAGATGAAGAGTTCGTAGTTTTACCTCGATATATCTCTGTCTGTTAAGCTACACTTGTACCAAATACCTGAAAATTCTACTATCTATTCACCTGAGACCGTCAGGTCTAATTTCTAATAAATAAATACTGCTGACCGCGATATAACATAACGTTATGATAATGTAATAATAGTTTATAGAATTAATAATGTAGCAGCACCTAGAAGCGTAATGATGTCATGTTTATGTATGTAAGTAGTCATACATTATCTACAAAATACTTTTAAAACGGGGACAATTTATTGCTACGTAACGGTGATGAGTAAAAAATGGTTTTAGTCATTTGTATTGTATGTCATCAAGAACTACTTTTCAAAGAGAAATAATGTGTAACTTTCCATTTAAGTTGAATAAGAACCGAAGAGTTGCGAAATTAAATATTTATATTGCGTAGTAACGGTAGTAGCCGATTATGGAGTAGTTGGCATACAGAGTGCTCATAGGCATATTTTCGCAATGAATTTTCACTTACCAAGTTTGTTTAGCATGCGGGAAGAGAGAAATTTGTCTCTTTTGTCGATCGTGTTTTGTCTTAACTAAGTGTAGTCGGTTAGGCAACACCGAAGTCATCTAGTTTTTTCACTTGTAAAAGTGTTTTTTGATCCAATTTACAGAAATAAATATCTTTTATTATAACGCTTTTATCGTAAAGGCCAGACTGTATTTGGTCTTCGAATAATGATTTTAGTTGAATCCTGACACAAAACACCTTATTTACAATAGCAGACTTGATTAATTAGAGTGATTTGACGATGTAGCTGAACAAAGTGATTTCTGATCACTCATTTAGTATGACCGGACCAGCATACTTATTGGTACAGGAGATTCGCTTCAGGGAGCGGTCGCTCGGGTAGCCGTCGTAGGCTCGTAAATCTTAAAAAAATTACAGCCACACACTATACGGTTCTGAATGAGGTTAAGCAGATAGATCCGAAGGTAAAGCTGATCGTGTATGATAGCTTTAACACGACAGATACGTGTTTGTGCAGATGTTATTTACACCTTTCGATCAACTAGGTACCAACTAAATTATCTTTCCACGTGGTAACACTACTCTGTGAAAGAACTTATGTATTACACAATTTATCTTGGCACTATTAAAAGCTAAACAATTTGCTCCGTTTAATAGTGTCAGTGTCATGTGTTTATCACTATTATTATGAAGTCTATTTACATAAATAACATTTAGTACATAATGTAGTACTTCAATAATTGTGTCACATAAACAGCTTTCACTAGAATAACAGAATAATTGAGTTGGTTCTGTAAAAAAAAAAAAAAAAACAATTTATGAATATAACAATTACTGCTTTTATCTAAAAGCTTTGAAAGCTTTAATAACAACTGATTAGGTTTAACAGAATATTCTGTTACAGACGGATAAAAAACAAAATCTAAGTTAACTACTTACCTTCTTTCTTTTTCGTGTGGTTACTGATTGATGATGTCAGAGTTTTTAAAGCCGCCCAAGGGCCTCTGACTTGGTTTCACATGCCGTCGAGAAATATCTCTCAGGCATGCATGGCAACCAAATACCTTTATATACGGTTTCTAATTGTTATTGGATTTAATTAATATGATTGGAAAGCCATCGCTTTTCAATGATTTAATTACATAACTTGAAATAATTATCTACTGAAGAACTATTAGTTTTGTACCATACCAAATATCAAAGGAATGTTGAAATATTTATTACTAAAAAATTCCTTAATAATCTTAACCCTTTTTCCGTTTAAAATGCACATAGCCAAGTGAAACCAACCAACGAAGTTGATGTCGAAAATATTTTCCCAAATAACTGGTAGGGGCCAACGATTGCATGATGTCCGAAATCGAAATCGGAAAGGGGCGCTTGCTTCGCCACCCCGGGGCAAATATAAAAATCATTCATATGGACAAAATAAAATTGCATCCCAAATAACCCGGTGTTCATCGGCCGAAAATCTATTAGCAATAAATATGAACTTTTCCGATTTCACAGGATTTAAAATGGCGATGGGCGACTGAACTTTAGTATGAAATCTTCTTATGACTTTTCATGTTTATGACGACGTTGTTCAATTGCTTTTGTTCTATTGGTTAATTATGTCGTATTTTAGGTTGAGCTACTGTTAAAGCTGGCCTGGTATACAATTCATAGGGTAATAAGAATCAAGATTAATAAACTTTTTCATCAGTGTCTGTTAATTTTCGTATTCTTTAAAGATGTCGGTGTAAATAATTAATGCTGCATGATTTGCCCTGCGTAGATGTTAAATTTAGATGGTTTTCTTCTTAGAGGAACTAGGTGCACGCTTACTTGCAGAATACTTTCTTGTCTTAGATAACATATACGTATCTTTAGAACGTTGATTCTGAATCTTTAAAGGTGCGTCTACGCTAGACGAGTCGAGCACGAGCGGAGCCGTTCGCGGCGTCAAGTGTGGATTTACAACGAACCTACAACGATCACCGTCCTCGAACGTAGTTTGAAGGCGATGCAAATCCCTTTGTGTTCGTCAAAAAATCGTCAATTGGCGGAGCACAGTCGAGCACGAACCAAATGCTCGAAGAACGCTCGTTCGAGGCTTGTAAGTCAGTCTACACTGCACGAATTTGTGCTCGGCTCGTACTCCACTCGTGCTCGACTGGTCTAGCGTAGACGAACCTTTACAGTTTGAACACCTACTTTGTTGCATATTATATAATACCTGTGTATTTTCATTAGACTCAATAGAAGGAATATGGGTAGGTAGTTCAGTAGGGATGTATAAAACAAAACACAATAATTTGATAATTTTCCCTTTTAATCTTGATATTTTCATCTACGATACAAGGCACACACACAATTTTAAGTAAATTAATCATAATAATTATAATAGAAATAATAAATAGTTACACTTGCTTTCAGAACTGCATACTATTACCGAAATACAAAATAGGTACATTGAGAAGCCTCAACATCTAACTGACAAAGAAAAAACTATGTCTACGACAATACTGGACCGGCCCGGCGCGGCGCATACATAAAGTCATCGCTTCCACATCAGTATTGTCATTCTATTGTAATGAAATGAAAATAACTGATACAAAAGTACCACATTCACGCCCTTTACACAATCACACATGTTCAGCTAAACATTTATAGTAACAACTAAGTTTTATTCATTACGTCGTATTATCCTTTACAGATAATATGTAATTACTTGTATTAAGCGATCGTTTGCTTCGGCGCTTGACTATTCACCGATATCCTCACATACATTTCTTTTCCACAATCCCTGGAGACGAATGGAATATTTCAACAGCCGGAATGGTTCAATAACAGTAGGTGTCTCAACTATCAGTAGTTGCCCAATAGCCAAGCGCCAATAGTACGCCCGACACAATCTCTAAAACCTTACTTTAAGCTATGAAGACATCCAAAGTCTCGTAAACTAAGCATCAATATAAATAACACTATCGTTTTATACTTTATGTATAATGTTAAACTACTGAACTTATGTTTAGGTTAATTACTCATATATATCGGTCTCTGCGTTATGGATATGAGATATAAAGATTATAATTATTTATACATCTTCTAATTTATGAAGTTTTAAAGAAAACACTTAGGTTATATTGTACGCAAAAAACTGTCTCTTCTGTTTTCAGTCAATAATATTGAATTGTAAAAATGTATCCTTTTAAAACCACTAACTTAATGTTTCTATCGTACACTTTTATGATTTATGAAATACACTAGTATCAGTTAAATCTAATCATTGCACTAAAATTGAATAAATTACATGAGAGTGTAGATCACAATTATTTACTATTGAAAGTAAAACATTATGGGTGAAAGAAACGTGTACCTACTATTAAAAGTTTTACTGAAGATATCGTAAAGGTCTTGAAAACAAACATCTTAGGAACTTAAACACCTATCGTTTACAGAAATTGCGAGACTAGTGAAAAATATTTTAGAAAAACTCTCGAAAAGCAGTCTTAGATCAATTCCAACAATTGTCTCAATCGATCACTGAACATTTTTATGTGACAAAGCTTATGATATGTATGTAGGTACAGATTAATTTGAAAATAAATCCAGATTTATAAAGGCAAATAACAATGGATACTTAATATATAAATATGGCATTTAACGATAAGTTAAAGGTACTCTTCATAAAAGATTAAAATATTGACGAATAAATTACTCGGATCGTCGATAAAACCGTACTGACTTACTCTAATAATAATTATAAAGGGATATTTACAAATTTTTCTATGGAAGAAGAGTTCATGAGACTTCGTATTAACACCACGAAATCTACATCTTACTTCGAATTCAATAACAATATTTACAGAGTAATCTCAATAACGAGAAGTAGTTTCAACTTCATTGAGATCGTTTATGCCAAAACCTTGAGTTGAATAAACAATCAGATGAACAGTTTGATGGGTTTCTAAGATTTTTTTGGAAGTATTTTTCTTTGAGTTCCTATTGAGAGTTGTGTTATCGATCGGAACGTTGAGACCACTGATAAGTTCATTCACCAATCTCGAATCTTTGGATTTTACTTTTCCCTGAACTCGGGTTTGACGCTGATCATTGGTTTTCTCGATTCGTCGATTTCTTTATCGTATTCTTGCTGGTCGGGGTAGTCGCTGGCCCCGGAGTGCGCCAGCTAAGTGGCCGAACTGAACAGCACTGAGTTCTTATAGTAGCCGGCGCGGTCCGACAGGGGGCTCTTCACGTCCCGCTCCATGGCCTGCTGGCGGGATTTGCGCTCCATCTCTAACTCTTGCGCCAGAGTTTCTGGTGGAAAAGGAAAATAAAGTTGAATTAAATCATAATTACACAATGTTCAGAACAGAGTTATAATTGACGTCAAACAATCTATAGTAAAAACATAGTTACAGAATATACAGAAACGACAAATCCAGAAGAGAAACTAAGTAAAGGGGAACAAACGTTAGCAGAACGTCGCATAGAGAGTACATATACAATATGTAGTTTCACGTGTGTCGCTCCGTAAAATGTCATTAGTGTTTCGGGGAAAGCCGACTCACATCAAACGGACTTCACATCCGTATGGCACATTCTAATTTAATATTCGATATTGCCTTTGTTAAAAACGTAGCACTCACGTTCAGCGAGTGTTATTAAATTTCTCGTACAAGGGTTATTCGAAAGCTACGGTTCTGTTCGAGGTAATAATATTGGTGTGTAACGTATGTAATGTTAAATGGAAATTTTGATTCTCTTGGGTTTCTGTATTCTGGGTATGTTTTAAGTATGAATTACGGATCAGTTTCTCTGGATAGGGTTTGTGTTTAGGGAGTTTAAAGATTATACACATGTGATTGATAAAAATGATGAACGAATGTCGAAGGATGTCCAAGATTTTTAAAGTGATATTTTCCAGTTTTATTATTATCGAGAATCGAGTAGGCAACAAATTGCACTTTGTTTTTGTTATATATCTAAGTGTTTCACATAAGCAAATAATCTAAACAGAACACGCTGCGATTAGTGTAAAGGTAATATGGACAATTCCGTAAACAGTTTGGTAAAAATTGCATGTTAGAAGACAAATTTCCGGGCAAAAGCAGCGCTGTAGCAAAACGTCGCAACAAATTAAGGCATAAAAAATGAAACACGTCTCAAGCACAGGACATCCTCTAATAAGATTTCACGAAAATTGACAAAGTTCGTGAAGAGGCAAAGAGTAGGTGAGGTAAGGCAATTGTCTCCAAAAACGTCGACGTTTTACGAAATATGCTTATTCAATTTCATGCAACGCTTGCCGCCTCCTGCAATTTACGAGATATAAAAGATATAAACGGAATCGCGTTTTTTGCTTACTTTGATGGAGCATTTTCTCAACGGGGAATTGAATTTCTCTTCCCGACATTCGTTTACAATTTATGCTCTGAGTCCCAAATTTATAACCTACACCAATTTTTGCACTCCCAAAAAATGTTTTAAACATCCCTAAACCGAAAAATAATTTGAATTTAAATTGTGTTTGTACCGCTGTGAAATTCGAATCAAAGAAACTATTTGAAAACATTCGTCAGTTGGAAAAACTCGATTATGATCCGATTTGTTTCAGTGTTGTCTTGCCGGAGGGCATCACACTCACAAGTGTCACCGTCGAGGGTTGTCCCGAAACAGAAACCTATTATCTCGGGCGAGATTATACGCCTAGGGCGTCACAATTAAATATTATACACTTAAAAGCTTCGGCCTTTGCCGTTTCACTTCGCTGCCACCCCTAAATGTCCCATTAGGTCTGTTTGAATACGTAATATTTTTGCATTTGCCGCTTCTAAAACAGAATTGCCGGTTCCTTTGAGAGCTATAATCTATTTGTTCTTTGAAACAACTGTAATGGTTGAGCGCTTAGCTTAATAAAAGTTACCCTTTAATGTTTGTTTTTCTTTCTCCTGTCTCAAAATGGTCGAAATATATACGACATTAGATTGTAAACAGCTGGAGTTGTGAAATGATTTATATTTCCAATCAACAGTGACATTAACTTTCACGGAGTGTTGTTAATAGACAAAAACTTGTAAAAGAAACAGTTCTTATTTCGTTTTGATCGAATGGTCAAGGAATGACAAAAAGGGACTTCACAAGGTGGACGTGAACCGATCTATTTGAAAACTAACAGAAATAAAACGATACTGGACACTGATCGATAGTGAGAATAAATAGTTTTTTGTTACAACAATTGTAAGTAAAGCAATAAACTTTAAGTGGAACAGTTTCACTCAAGAATTTAATATTAGATACCAAGTTATCGCTGGGATCTTTGCAAATAATTATTTATCTTTGTTTAAGGTTTTTTGAATTTAAATTAGCAGTATCAAATATTTGATATCTTGTGAAAATCAATTATACATGTAAACTTGAGAAACGTCAAATAGGTATTCAAATTAGTTTTTATGTAACCGTCTGATAAAAAATCGAACTGTAGATGATTACTAACTGAACTATTTTATGCAAAAACTCTGCAGCACCAAATAAATAACTATGTTTGGTCAAAATACACGACAAATAAACTATTTGTATTTTGTATACAACTCGTTGATTGCTTATTCAGCTACGGATCGTTAGACTTTATGCTAGCAATTTCATGTGATTGTTGATCTGCCAAATACACCAAAAAAAATCGATACAAAGTCATCGATTATTTTTGAAGTGACGAATCGATTTCCTTATTAAGAAGCTCAAGCAAGAAATTAGTTTGGTGGTATTTGAAAAGAAATGTTTGTGAAATCATAAAAAGTTGATGTTATCTAAAAATGGTTCAAGACGTCTTCTCTAATTATAATATAAAACTGTAAATAACAAAAAAATCTGTTTTATATTTTTTTAAGCGGTGTATTTTCATGACATCTAATATCTCTGTAGAAATAATAGAAAGTACATCTGCTCATTATTTTTAACAATTTTTAACGCAATCGACACCTCGGTTCGTTGTTAAAGCGAAATTAATTACTGCCGTAAAAATATAGAGAAAAAAGTGAGTTGATTAATTCTTCGTTGGAAATTTGAGAAGGTTGTGAACAAAGGGTCGGTTTAAACGGATGATTGTAAAGGGAAGATGAGTAAGACCGAGCCAACTGGTCACACAAGTCGAACGAATGGACGCAGTCGGGATGAAGTGCTACTGTTGCCGACTCTATTGGAGCGCGACGAATTATACTGATTGGATTGATTTTCTATTAAAGACATTCTTTTGACTTTTTTTATCCACAGAATCAATTCCATCGTGACTCGGATTCAGTTCGGTTTAAATCTTTATCATTGTCGGTAATAATGTATGTATTTAGTTGCGCACTCGGTCAATGTTATGTTAATACACAATAAATCGTCTATATAAAACGCCGAACACAATGATGCGGGTGATTACTAAGAATAAATAAAAAAGTTAATATCGTCAAAGGTTTCGAGCGCACCTGTGCGGTACAATTTTATTTCCATTCATTTTACAAGCTCACCTAAAAAGTAGCATGGAGAAGTTTCCTCTTTATTAATTTTTCAACTTTATATTACTTATGTAACATCGGATGGTTTATCCGTTTTACAAGCGCAGCTCCTAATAACGGCATAAACAATGTTTTATTAAAATATACAACTTGTTATAATATTAGAATTATAATCAATAATAAGGTTTTTACTTAATAAATTAGCATTGTGTGTATCTAATGAGAATTTATGACCGTCTTCTACCTTTGTATCAATCAATATAATGATGTCTATGATCGAAACATTATCATGATTGATGACCCGTCCACGTTTCTACGTAAGAATTGTTGTCATTTTCGTAATTTGAATATCCCTCATTTCATGATTTCACCTATATTATATAAGTATACAGTAATTACTCGGAACACTTTCGACTCATCCCGTTTCTTATGAAAAGCACGTAGAAAAAAGTTTTCTAATTTACGAATAATAAAATATGTTTTTTTCTTTTACCAAAGGCACTGAGGAAAGTTGATGAAAGGCTCCAAGTTTTAATTTTTGTTTTTCTGTTACCAACCTTTTTATATTTACAACCCTCTTGTATTTTTGTTTTAGCTTTATAGCTTTTTACCTCTTCTTGGATATGTTCTTTTATGGAAACTTTCTTAAACATTCTTCTGAGATGAGGAGAAAAATCTACATTTATTTTGACATTCAAATAGCATTTGTATGAAAAACACATTGACTAATACCCAGTTCTTGCAAGAAAATGGTACCAGTACGAAAATAGTTGACCATGCAAATTCAAATATAGTAAAGCGATTTCGATTCAAACAATTGGTATTGCGTGTTCGCGTGCGTCTGAACACTCGGGGTAGCGTAACACTTAAATTAGTAGCAATTTCTACTTGAACAGACTGTCGGCAAAAGGCACTCGTCCGAACAAGGGAAATGCTTAAATCCGTATCAATGTTTTGCGAATTGTAAACACCTATTCGCCCCCCAAGTTAATTTAGTACGTGGGGGAAGTAATAATGAAAAATTGGTTGCAATTGGGAATTTATTAAGTGTCTCCTGTGTTTTATTATATCTTGGTTTTAATGATACATTTTAAGATTTGAGAGAAAATTTTAAATAAAGTGCATACGTTTGTGTTTTTTTTTTTGCTATCTTTTTATTACAAATAAATAGAACGAAATTAAAGAAAAACACATAAATTAACAAAACAGTCCGTATTTTTTAACATACAGTTGATTTGAAAGAGTATTTAAGGGAACAACGTATATGGTATCAGTCAAGTACCGGAGCAAGGGTGTGCCACTACTCTAGGTATGCTGCAGTACGTCGGTGCATTTTTAATGAAATTTCTGGGCTTTCCACAAAGCGGATATAAATGAAAAAAACCACGGTTTGATTCACCGATACGAGCCGAGATTTTTGCTTCTTGTTACATCAAAGTTGAGCGCGTTGCATTTTTTGTGATTCAAATAAAGTGGTTTTTGTGGGTACTGTTTTTGTTTTCGACAATATTTATTAATGAATTGGAGTTATAATCAGTTCAAGTTTATGAGATTACCGGTATTTCAGGTCTTAAACATGACAGTGGGAAGAGTTGGAACAAGGTGGACAAGTCTTGCCTCTTCGTTATATTGATACACTATTTTATATACACTACACACACAGAATTGTAATTAATTGTGTTGTTTGTTGTAATTTTTCAAAGGCTTTCCTGAATGAGGTTAAGCTAGTTTTGGGGAAATATCCATATTTAACGAGTTGATGGCTTAGTGGCTTTTCTATTAAATCTGAACAGCAGCGGATACTAAAGAATTCAAAGATATAAAAAGTATATTTTTATACAAATAATTTTCAAACTCATGTTCCTCCAGAACCATGCATTATGCATGCATGATCAAACAAACCAACATGTTATATTAGAATTCGTTCATAAAAGTGCGCCCCCAAAAATCACAATACAAACCGAGAGAGCTCGCATATCGTTGTACTTTTAAATACTTGACATTCCCGATACGAAAGCTATGCAATATGATGAGTATAAATTTCATTCGTTGGAAATTTTTTCATCTCCAACGGACCCTTTTACATTCGAAAACCATACATATCCTCGAACGTATGAGTTCGTCCCGGAGAATTCAATAACGTGGTCTTATTAACATTTCGTTTGGATAATGTCCTGATCATTGGGAAATTAACGTTGAAATTATTTCTCCAAGTTGAAAGAAGGAGTGGAAAAAATGAGGGTCATTTCTAATTAACTGGACTGACATAAATAGACGAATAAGTATGATTAAACATCGTTGGAATGGAATAAGATGGGGACGATCTCAGAGGTACCTATATATTTTTTATCCAAACATTTGATTCAGTGGCCAGCTTTTTTCACAAGGAAATATCAGATTGATACTTAGTGTCTGCCGTTTTTGAACTCACCTAGAGTCTTCGGCAGAAATCGAGAGTACCAAATATTTTGATACTCACCAGAGTAATTCTGCCAGAAGGCGGCTCCTCCGCTCATGATGTCGACTGGTGGCGGTGGGTAGTTCCACTGCGGCTTGTCGGGCGTGCGTGGAGGGTCGCGCTGGAAGGGAGGTGACGCTGACGGGGGTTCAGCACTGGGGGGCTTGCTCTCCCGTTCCGAACCATTCTCCCTCTCCGAGCGCGGCGTCTCTTGCGATGACAGGGTCAGGTTCTCTGTAAATTGAGGTCACGTTAGCAATAAGGTCAAAAGGTCAAGGATATGATACAGTAGAACAACAGTGTGTTGATAATAAAACTGTTCAATAAAATGACTTTACCAAACAAAGTCTACGTAGCAGTACTCGTATCAATCAAGTCAAACACATAGCCAATAAATGTAGCAAACAGCGATTATGCAACAAAATCAACTCGAATGCGTGTTAGTTCTGAACCCTCGTTTCAAATGGTCTGCGAAACGATTTCCTGACACGGAGATTAGTACAAGCCATCACCAGCGTTCACCCACCCTTCTTACATCACGCACTCGACACGCATCCAACGCCAATACGTCAGAAATCATCCCCATCAGCAATCAAAAGTTAATCTTAACTACGCCCCGTAAAGCTCAATGTTCTATGAATATTTTATGGAACATTAGAATGTTATTAGGTGAAAATTTCGCTACACACAGATAGTTTGACAGACGGCAAGTTAACATGTCAGGGGCACTAACACATGTTGAAACTTGTTGATAGAGATGCTATTGACAATTTGACATGTTTAAGGTAGGTAACATCTTAAAGGTTTCGGTACATGGGATGATTGCTTGTTTCCAATCAATATTACAAAAGGTAAATCTTGAAATATTTTGATAAAGCTTACCAGTTACGATTCTGAGTATTTCAGAAGGCGCTCCGGACTGTTTGAGAGCCTCTTCTACTTTTTGCCGTCTCTTGAGTTCTAGTTCAAGCTGCTCCTGGATCATTTGCCGCTGTTTTCTCTCCTTCTTTAGCCGTTTTTGGTACATCACTGTCAAAACAAACATTTTGGTTACAGTTGGCCATTAGTTAATACAAAATTCAACTGCAATGTAACCAACATCGAGATGAAGGGAAATCTTTTTTATTTACACGGAAACTTATTTGAATAAAATTGTACATCAGTATTAATGTAAGATTATAATATCCAGCCCAGTTGTACCGTATCGAAACAA
Organism: Omphaloscelis lunosa; assembly: GCA_916610215.1. NCBI lineage: Eukaryota > Metazoa > Arthropoda > Insecta > Lepidoptera > Noctuidae > Omphaloscelis > Omphaloscelis lunosa. Next base: position 10,250,292 of record OU744247.1, read on the forward strand.
CAATTACTTGGAATACCGCACGCGGAGCAAAACAAAACTGCGACTAAATAAACGGTTTTGCGTATGCGTCGTGCGCCATACTTCTCTCCACCTGCACCTACATAGCTACGTATAAATCAACCTCATGTAACATTACATCTGTCTCTTTCCCTCTTACGTCACTACATACCGATCTTTATCAGAAAACTTAAGGATTCCTTAATTCACCTGCAATAACCACCTTACGTTTGGGCCATTTCTTCGTCAATAATCGCGCGATCGGCCACGCATTGATAAGATTTCTCTTTCTAACTCATGCAGTAATGATATTTACGTCTTCTTTACTCCGAAGTTCGATTGACGAATGATTGAGTCGCTACACGTGTTGATAGACGCTGGAGGCCCAGCCTCCGACAGGGCAGAGGGGCGGCGCGGACACGGGACCAAACGATAAACCGATCGCTGAATTATTACAATTTTTACCCCAAAGATAATAAACATTTTGTTCACGATTTGGGTCATGAAATCATTTAACTAATTACAACAGCTAGGGTAACAGGTAACAATAATGAAGATTTTAAAGGACAAAACAAACAACCTGATTACACATTTACAAATGAAACTACAAAAGCTTGAAAACGCTGGTAATATAAAACATTACACCGATTGGAGCGAATTCTACTCCAAGTGTCTGCAAACAATTGTGGATATCCAAAGCTTATTACTTGTACCATCAGGTAAGTCGGGTAACAGTCTCGAGATGGCAAAAGATAGAGTTTTGATGGAGTCGAGCGGCGACCAAGATGCGGATAACTCGTGTTATGGAAACGGTATGAATAATAAACTAATAAAAATAAGACACGCCCTCTTGTCGTTGCGATGCTGGAGTGTTGGAACGAGATTTGAGTACCGCGAATTTGAATATTGTGGCCGTTTAATTTCGGTGGGAGCAAAAAATATTTAATGGAGTGAGAATAATTAGAAGTACAGAGTTCAAGTTACGTATTATATAGTAAGAAAGATAGAAAACTGCATGTATAAAAAGATAATGATGAAGTAGGTACAGCTTGCAAAAAAACAATCTGGAAAAATGAGGGCGCCACTATCGCACTTAGGTGACTTTGAATGGGAAATGAGTAAAATTATTTAGACAAATCGTTAAAAGCGCTGCTTGTGGGTGACTCAAAATCAGCAAAGTCTGCATTACTTAAGTAAAATATTTAGTTCTAAATGTCACCACGTCAGACTCTTTCATGTCGACCTGTAACGTTTGATTTTCATGTTATCAAGTCTTTAATGTTAATTACCAGCCATTGCAGTTAAAATTACAAAAAACGAATACAAAATTAACAACTCTAGAGCAATATGGAATGAAAATAAAATAAAAGCTCGTTTTCTCATTAAAGATTTGCTAGTAATTAATGTTGTTGCTAATGAAACGGGTGAGGTTCACTAGCGATCGACTCCTACGCATCATTTGTCATCGTACGACCTCCGACACGAGTCAGTAATAACGTACGGATTGGAAAGTTCGTTTTTATTTCCATTCGCATTTTTTGCAACGAAATCATACATATTAAATTAGAATCTCGATTTGTCTGATATTTCTCAATACATTTTTTGCGTCTTCTACCGACGTTTGTTTAGCAACTTCATTAAGGTCTGCGCCGTTAGCCACAATGTCAAAAGGTATATTATTTACACGACCGTACATAATTACTTTGTTAACAAAATTAGGATGGAAAGGTCCGTACGTTAATTTCTCGTCAATACAAAGGTCTACGTCCAAAGATCCGTTCAGTGGAAAATTCGTCGGACCATCGAGTCCGAGTATCGATTCTCTTTAACACCTCTGAAAAACAGGTTTGCACTCGACTGAAGCTTATTTTAGGATCTTTTCATCTCACTTTTTGTGTCTATTAACGCGTAAACGTTTTATTAATTAGCCAACGGCAAAACCTTTTTCTTACTTTGTCGTGTCTATATTTAGTTAGTCATTCTCTTATTCAATCTTGATGTGAGCAGCCGCAACTGAACCGTCAATCAAGTTCTTCCTACGCATAATCCAGCGGCAGAAGCGCCGTCTGCGTTCATTGTTTCTACAAGTCAATATTTGTCTATAGCTCGTCGGCACCGCTTTGTGCTCAATAATCCGGCCTATTGCTTCCTCTCGCCAGTTCGGAACGATGAATCGTAATAATTCCTCAATCGATTATTTCATTTGACGCTGGCTAAAAAAAAAGTTTTAATCTTTTGTGGCCGCCTTTGTAGTCGATGATGGGACCAATTTCAAATAGTAGGGATGTATTCACCGACTTAAGATATTATTATTATGGTAATACTTCTTTTGTTCCAATTGAAATCGAATTCAATTTATGAAGATATAACTATTAGTGCTGTTGATCCTTACACTATTAATAAAAATATTTTTAATCGTTCGACGTATGTTTCAAAATATATAAGCCATCTTTATTGCGGCAGAGTTGGCGTTGAATCGCGGTATTATGCATTCAAAACAGGACAATAACAAGACACAAGGATTAAGAGAACGCAACAAAGCTGTGATATGAAGCGAAACAATTCGATGACCGAGCGTATGAATAAAAGCGAACCACCAAAATATTGAAGGAATCCGTTCAAAGGGGAAAAAATGCAATAAAAAGCCCGGCCCGATACAGAACGAGAGTGTGGATAAAAAGCAACGAACGAATATGGTTGCGAACATCCGCTGCAGACAAAAGTTGGGCTACTTGACTATGCAAATTATATTTGCGGACCGCCGCGGCTGAGACCCGATCTCCGACGTTTCGTTTCACTTTTACGTATATAACGTGTATTCTTTTCATATTTTCATCCGATTTCCTTCCCCTCCGTTCATTTTGTTCCGTTTTAAAAGTCGCGGAACAATACCGCTTTCCGCGAGGCTTATTCGCCGCAAGCAGTTTCCTTGCACGCGGCTTCTTTCTCTTGTTATTATACGTATCTTTTTATATCTATCGAGTTTTCTTTTCTTTAATACTTTTTAACTCATAAATGGCTGATACGGTCCCCTAGGGTTTGTTGCCCGAATAACATGTAAATGAGTCGGTGCTCGAGTACAAATTTAAATGGGTTCCTCTGTTATTTCGTTGTTTAGTTGTTTATCATCTATAGCGATCGTTGTATTTTAATCGAAAAATGCGTAATTTGTATAATTTTGGGAACATTTTAATTTATTTAATGTTTTATTTGGTACTTAGGTATAGTTTTTCATTATGATGATTGTTATAATGTATTTAAATGAGCTTGTTAATTTACGAACACAAGCATACATTATTTGTAATGCTCGAGTTTTTTTTTTTTTTGTAATTGTTGTTGTTGTCAGATTACATAAGGGTTCAAACTTAAAATAACTCGTGCGGTAATATTTAAATGATTACTTACTGTCGACGTTATTTTCCACCTAAATATTTCCACCTTACATAACCTTGTTTAAGACGACAAGGCACTACTAGGTCCTAAATAATTTTCCACAATCTTGCCCTACTAATACATATTATTACTACAAGATATATATACGCGTGTTGTCTAAATGAGTTAAGTTGGTGGAGGCGCCCGCGCCGCCGCCGTGTCGCCTTATCTGCGTCGCACAATGGGACCGGGCCGCGGATGCGGACGTACTTATTACTTTATGGTACACCTACCCTACACGCAATACACCACAAATACTTTATTTATTTTTTACGAAAATAACACGTGGAAAAATATTTTTCGTAGAATGGTGCTGAACCAAAATGTGGAAGTAAGGGTGGTTCGGAAATTAAGTTTTGTAATATTTACAACTTTTCATTGACAACACCTAAATTGTGTCAAATCGTTTGTTTGTTTTTTTTTATATAAAAATACTTTTATTTTTATTGAATTAAAACAGGGGCAATAACAGCTTAGGAGCAAAGAAAGCCCATTGTGTAATAAAAACAAATGAGAACCTTGATCAGATGATCTTAATTGCACTAGTTATCTTATAACCCTTCTGTTCATTAAGAAACTGTGTTCAACATGTACTTTATTTTTAGCACGCATGTAAACTAAAAATAAAGCACGCAATACACGGTCTAAGACAAATACACTACGTTGCAAAAACATCAAGCACTTACATTTATATGACACGACAATTGCCAAAGTTTTTCCAAAAAAAAAAAGTAAACTTTACTACATGGTTTTTATGTGACACGGTGTATAAAATCGGCAAAAATATATAATTATAATATCGATAGAACCCAATAGTTTTCCCACCGGTGCAATACGACGTAAATAAGCATCGACTTTTATGACAGTTGCTCCCCTACCAGTCGGTGCCGAACGATTTAGATAAGTCTTTTTATAGTTCTTTATTGAAAATAAATTGCCTAGAATAAAATCAGACACAGTTCAAATGGCTTTCCGATAGATGTGTATGAAATAATGTCTTTTAGATAAGATGTGTCGTTATCATACCAACCTATGTTACATTTGGGTTTGATGAGCTGATTGTGTCGACGTGTTTCGGTGACGTTGGATAACTAATGTTAAATGATTTTCGGGTTCTGTTATGCTGTGTTGTGCATGACAGTGCTTTCTAGGTACTTATGGTGAGGTAAACCTTTAGTAAAATATATAATTGCTAATTTAAAAGCAATATTATGGAAAAAAGAAGCAACTTAGTGTGAATTTAATTATTAATTACAAAGTTCAATTTACAGTAATGATTCTAATCATATTTGCAAGTTAAATAACGCTATACATTTTTTATTATGTTCAATTATCGTATTGAAGTAATATAAAACCGATCGAAGGTACAATAAAAAGTAACTTCGACACGTTGTTTTATAAGAACATTTGTCAAACTGTCCGCGCCACTGTCTCGTACAGTCGCTAACAGCAGTTTAGCTTTTTATCTATTTCCACTGTTTTATTTCGGTAAGCGCGATATTTATGGGGCGGGTGTCGCGATAGATAAACATTTTCCTCAAAACAGTACGGATTATTGTTTTTGTCAGACAAGTGGGAGATCTAAGTTATGAGTTGGGAATGACCTTTGTTGATAAAAACCTTATATTTTCCCTGCACAAGATCGGACCTGACTTTATAGACATAAACAAACAGACGTACGCAGAGTGCTTACATATTTCATAACATTCCATCGTACATTTCAAATTTATAAAATATCAATAAAGGTACAGAGGAAATTTTTATGAAAAAATAAGAAAAGAAGATCGCAAGCACTTTTATCAAACCGATCAAAGGGCCGGTCGGACATTCCGACTTCTTACGACGTTAGTAAAAAATACAATCTCTCTTTATAGTTACCATTCCACTGGTTATTATATCCGTATCGATACGGCTGAACTTACCGACCGTGAAATGCTCGATTCTCGATATTGCCTGCCCCCGGCACTACTACAGTAATTTCGGACGCTTTAAAAAAAAAGAATTTACACAAAAAAATAAATGTATTTATTATGGATAAAACGCTTCATGGATATTTACGTAATTACTCGTAATAAAAAGGTAGTAAAATATTTGTAGTAACTTATCAACATTCAAAATGTTTTGTAAAGTAGGGCAAAAACTTTCAGCTTTGTTACTTCAGATGATAGTTTCAAAAGAAAAGGCATAAACCTTTTAATTGCGTTTGTTTTTAATAAATTGGTAGGTTACAAAAATGTCAATTTAATATTTCGCGAATATTCACTGACGTAGATTTTGCGTGATTGTCCATAAAAAACATGCCGAATAGTCGTGTCAACTTAACGATGATTGTGTCCAGAAAATAGTCGACACTTTGCACGAGTTGTCATTCGCCATCCAAACTTTTATTGCATATAAAAACATTGATCACCCCGTGTTTATTTATGTTTCTATACAAAATATTGTTTGTTCGAAACCGGGTCACAACATTAGTAACATAATACTTATCAAACGCGCCGGTAAAAATTAGGACGGACAGATGAAATAAAAAGTAATCGATTCTTAGTAAAAAATCGATGCAGTTCGGTATCGAATAATGTATTTATTTTCGTTGGAATGGCTCATCGGGCCATGCTTCCTGCGACATCAGTGTGGTCGTAACCTGACACCTTTTATTAATATGCCTGAATTAATAATATTGTAGATATTCGTTGGCAGGGGTCGTGAGTATCGCGTGCAAATGAATCGTGAGGCTTCAGTGCATCGATTTGAAAATGAAATATCGATTTACAATATCTAAAGGTTCTAGTAACCAGTCCTGACGTAAGACATTATGTGCTTGTGTATGCAGCACGAGGGCTCCGACCATAGCTGGGTATGTTTATTTTACATAAAATACGAGTTTATTTTAAAAGAGATAAACAAACTATGAAAAGTGTTCGATTACTATGTCATTGTTAACTTTATAATTTATTATTTATTATATATTTATTTTATATTTTATTATTATGCGACTGAGGTCATAATTGGACATGATTAATGCCTTCGTCATTAATATCATTTAATAACTATTTACGACTTACCATTTAGTAGGTGAGTTATTAATTGAAGATTCGAATTACCAACTAATGATATACGGTAGAAAAAGTTCATGAAGCCATAAACTTTATTTAAGCTTTAATTTCTGTAGTTGTTTTTTTTTTAAATTTAAATCAATTAAAATAAGCAATTAGTCTTCCGCTTTAATAATACCCAAGACTTCAGTTAACAGCACTAATATGAACAGACATTTATCGATAAATAAATGATTATGAATTCAATTATGCAGATATACAAAAAGGGACTAATAAAACGGGAGGCTTTTCGCAAAAATTAATGATAATTCATAAAAACAAGTGGAGCTGGAACCTCTTTTGTTCGTATAAAAAATATAAAGTAGTAAAACATTGTAGATGGTTATAATAAGTGCCCACTAGCAATTTCCAAGCAATAACGTAAAACACACGGGCGCAGGTAGACAAAACACAACAAATATTGACAGTAGATGATTGCACGACGTCCATCCAGAGATCCCCTTAGCAAACTGCGAATTAAAATGGGGACGAGAAAAATTAATCCTAATGCGATTTTAATGAAGCTGAAATGAACGAATGCAGTAATGAATTGTTAAGCCGCCGGTTATTCGTTTTGTGTTGAAAGGGAGAGGAATGGAAACGAGAGAAACAAAACCAGCCAACGTATACCAAGGTGCCCCTATAGGCATAGGCACAAAACGGTAAGTTGAGTCTATACTCGACGCACCGTTTTGAATAATTATTTGCTTCAGCATGTAGAAGCTCGTGAAGATTAAATTGATATATTATTACACAAGCTTACAGTGAGGAGAGTGTATTGAAGCGGAGAGAAGATAAAATGTAATCATAATTAAGGTTCAGCATTGCACAAAGACGCACGCCTTAACATCGAGTATAAAGCACACAAGCGCTGAAAATGTACACCTGAAGTCTGTGCTCGCTTTTGCATTAACGAATGCGGAAGCGGCGCTGTGCATACAGGACGCGTTGCACCCTCCCCCTCCCCCCAGGCAGCACAGCACTAGTACACGAGCTCACCCCCCGCGCCCCCTCGCAGCTACACCTCTCGCTCGAACCAGACGCCTCCAGCAGCCTGCATGTCCCACCCGTGCGTTCATTACCTCCACGCGGCGGTGACCCAACAATTCAAGTTTGCTTTTCGCCACACAATCTACGCTACCAGACAGACTACACTACTTGTATACACCGGCCACTCGAATAATAAAGATGCAGAAATTAACCCGTCCACACTGAAAAAGAGGAAACTAAGTGAAGCTATCTCGACGTGAATAGAGGTAATGCAACGCGAGCACTCGTACAGCGAATGAAAGAAACGAGCTCGGAATTGCCCGCTTGTTGAAACAGAGGGTAAATGTCAACCGCGGAATAAAAACAGTCAACAGATAAATGCAAACGATAAACACACTCGCAAACTGAAAAGGCAGAATGTGAAAGGGAATGTTTATTTTTCTCTTCTGTGGATAAACATACTTTGCGGTTAGAACAAAATTAGATTCTCGCGAAGAAGCGTTTACAGCTATGAGAAATCAATAAAGTATCCGCACTAAATTTGGTCCAGCCCATAAAATATTCAATTACGCATAAGCACACATTTGCTAAGGCCAACAACGACCACGCGGCACCCCCATTAAAGACGCCTAAGGGCCATTTAATCGGTCAGTGGATGTAAATTCGCTGGCCCCAAAACAAATATCCCGAAACTAATAAGGAAACGAAATATGTAAATCGGCTGCCATATTGTTTCACAAGTGAAATCTTCCTTTAATCTTATAACAAATCCGCGTCCAAATGGCCGGTCCGGGCTGAATTTGAATATAGGAGGGTTGAGTGAAGGGTCAGGTCGAGGAACAACCTTGTTGTGGCGACGAAGGAGCAAATGTATGCAAGCCACGCACGGAGGAGATAGCGCCGTAATGTTGTCCTATGCACATATTGCAGCAAATTAGTTGTCGACTTGTAAACAAGGAGGAGGAAAGTAAGGCCGCTAAGACGTCGTCGGTGGGTAGTTTGCATGGATATGAGAGCGGCAATATAGGGGTCCGCAGCTGCTGGCTGTACTCATTAAAATGTTTTATGGTCGGCCCGCCGGACCGTGTTGCCAATTTAAGATATTTCTATGCGGGACGGCACCACGTTAGTTTGGCTTCCGATTAGGGGATTAAAGTGGTCCTTTAAGGTATTAGTGTAATAATTGCTCGGCCCATTATGCGGTTAGCATTGTCCCCGATACTCCCTTGTAACGCTCTTAAGGGTGATTTAAGATCATCACATATTCTGTGTATATGTTGGTGAGCGGAACGGAAAACCAATAAAATGAGGGGCAGATTGGACAGACGAGTGGTACAAAACAAAAACAAAACAAGTGCGCAATAAAAACGAGTGACAATGGAAAAAGACAAAGCTCAAACAAATTTGGTCCGATCCGTCGCGCACCTATTCCCCGCGCTGCAAGTAAATCAAAGGGTGTTGAAACTTTACACCCACTTAAAGCCGGACACAGTAATAAAGCGTTCGAACTTCATCGACCCTGGACATCAAATGGAACCCCTTCTCGCATTTTGTACGGGGGAAATTAAAACTTCTGAGATGTTAAATTGATGACTGACTGCACTTAGCTGTGTTACATATTCGTATTCGTTTATACTATAATTCAAGCATTTGATTTACCTGTAGTCCTGCTTCCTCGCAAAATGATCGGTATGGGTTAGACAAGTATTGGGTAGAGCGAAGTCCTACAAACTATCTCTTAGTTACCAAGAGCTTTAAACGGTGCACAACTTGCTTCCAGGACTGAAGTGTCTCGTGTTCATCATTGTATCTGGAGCAAGTTTTCCTCGAAGGGAGAGGCTACCAATATTGATTTGCTACCTACATAATTTAGATAGACATGACATCACAATTAATAATGATAACTTTAGTCCGTATAAAAAGGAAACACACAGGGCTCTTTCAAATTAATTAAAAAAGCAAACAGCAACGATTATCATAATTGATGCATCATATCTAACGTTAAAGATCGATGAACAAAAACATGATAATAACAATTGAGTCCAACTTTGAAGTTCCTTTAATTAAAAATAATTGATAACAACAGCGTTATTGGGTACATTAAGGTTTACGAGCATAACTACGAAAGGTGCAACCCTACATCTTAGGAATGAGTTACAAACTGCTTAGTGTTCACCCGACACCGGTCAGAGTAGTCGGTCACTCGGGGACAATAATTACAGATGACACTTCCAAGCTTTGAAACGCAAAACCTTTGAGGAATGAGATAAACATACCTCTCAAGCTGTAGTGACATTTTTGTTAACGAGTTAGAATTAATTTGAATAAGTACTTTATTTTAGTATCTCCTATGATTACCATTTCTGTCTGATATGGCATCCTCATCAATCATCAGAATTATCAATGTTTCAACCAATTAGTTCGTAATCCCGAATAATTTTCCAATTTAGCATTCATATCCGCAATAACAAAACGACATCTCACAAATGTAGCCAAGCTTAATCACGGCCATATTAATTGTTTCTAAAGAGGTGATTTCATATGTACGCCCAGATTAAGTGCACGACCCGCACTCGGAACCGAGGGGTTATTAAATAATTTATTGTCTACTAACTATTCGTGAGGGCACTGCTCAAATGGTCCGCTAAGATTTCGCAAAGTCTTGTTATGGAATATTGCTGGCGTAAACTTTGTCTATGAAACTTAAATGGATTCGCACAGCGATACGATGAAGACGTACATATTTTAACCTTTTGCTAGCGAGATTGTTTCACAGTCGAAACATGGACGAACAATTTCATTTTATCCATCAAACAGTAAAACGGGAAAGCGGTCTTGATTGAGTTTGGTCTGAACCTTTTATAGCTTTCAATGCACATTTCTGCCTGTCAGTGGCAAATTACGCAGGCTGCCCATTCACGCTCAAAAATCACTCTCAATTGAGTCAAGTGGGACAAAATAAAAGGTGAATTCATCATGGGGGTGCGAACCGACGCCGACGCCCCCTGTTGGGAAACCAAAGCGGAAAACGTATGTCCGGTCCATTTGTAAACACTAACAGGTACTGGCAGCATTTTGACAGTTTATTAAATTAAATTGTCTTGGCGATTGTTTATGAGCGAGCAGTGTTCGTGAAGAAAATGTGTGGGAGTGAGAGGTGATGATGAATGGAACTTAACTGTGAGATGTAATCAATTTGTGTTACAAGTCTGATTGATTTGTTAAGTTTGTAGAGAATTAAATTTGAATTAAATATGAATCTATTTGATAGTTTTTAGGGTTCCGTACACGCGTCCGTTGTGGGTTGTTGTAGGGTCAATAAAAATAAATGAATATAGTTTTAAACTTATTTAAGAAAATAATTGGAAATTGACCACCCTTATCTCCGAAACTAGAAAACCACCTTTGAAAAAAAAAATACAGAGAATAGTGCTATACTTATAGTTTACAGGAAAACCTTTGAGAAGTCTATGGTCTTAAAATAATATGGTAAATCTCTCAATATTGTGCGAAGAACATGTTGTAAGTTTACATTTGCAGTTGGGATAACGTGTTTTTAAACTACAACGTTAAGTTTGTTCTTAGAATAAATTCATCTCAACTACGGAACCCTTCATTGTGCGTGGTCCAACAGGCACTTGGCTGGTTTTTCTACGTAGGATTTCTGACCTCGTTAACACTAACGTACAAAACATAGTGATAATAACTTCAGTTAATACCTAACTGAATGTAATCTTCCTTTTGCAAGTTAATTACAAATGACACTAACTTGATTTCCGGAATAATTTACATAAATATCCCATCAGTAAAACACGTTGCAATCATGAAATATGACATTTAATGGATTTCATAGTCACCAGCAATTATACAAAGAGCATTCTGTTGTCTGTGTAAAATTTTTTCAACAATCAATTTAATTCTGAAAACAAAGTCACCAGCGCTGAATATTAATAGGCTTACTTTTCACGTTTTAATCAATTACTTTGCAGGAAACATATTTATGTAGATTGAAATATTTGGAAAATTCAAAAGTGCACGCCTCATAACGCTCATTCAAAAACAGAAAAATAAACAACTTATTTAAACGACTTTTCATGAAGTATGTTTTGACTGCTTTTCTACCCATCAATATGGGTAAAATTTCTTACCTCGCAATATTTACGTAGTGTCAAAGAATATTTAGATTTGCTTTTTTGGTTGCTAGGCAACTGAAGAGGGTCGAAATTGAAAATATTATATTAGTTAGTTTTTTAAGTATTATAATTAAACTACTTTGAATAAAAGAGCCATTTTCAATAGGATTCCTCCGATGGCTAAAACGACTCTATAAAAAAAAGATTTAATTAATTGTTTTTCCCGCAGGCTACAATGTTTTCAGGTTTCATACATTAATTGACGGGATTTATTTAAAATCTATGCAGATGTTTTATTCGTTTCTGCTGTATTAAATAAATTTTTGAAAATCACAGTATTTATATCCATTAAATTATCTATAAAATGGTATATAAGTAGGTCCTGTGTACTAGCAGGAGTGTAACAATAAAAATAGTTGCAGAAAGAAGCCGAAACTAATTTTTTGATCACAGAGCACTCTCTAATGCTTCGCATCATGAGTCGTGCAATACAAAAATATTACTTAACAAAGTTACTTAGCTAATTTTATTTTATTTATTACAACTTCAACGACTTATTCACTAAGACATACACAAACAAAAATCACATACAGTACAAAAAGCACAGCACTAACAGAGAAATTAATAGAACGTGCGAGATATCGTTAGTTGAATTACATATGAGTTATAAAATAAAGTAGAATCAAAAATGAGCTATGTCCACAAATACGATCGGAAATAAAGAAATATATTTTTTTTTAAATGTAATGGTTATGAAAAATTATATTTTTGTGTTTAATAATAATGACAAATAACCAACAACTGATATGAAAAATAATGGTAGTATTTATAAAAAAACACCTCATAAAGGTCATATTTTGTGCATTGACTGGTCAGCGATAAACGATGGGGAAAGGTCTTCACAAATCAATTTCGGCTCACGTCATTTGATTATCCCAGTCGTGTACCTACATGTAGTACTTACATCGAAAGGGCAGGAGATAATTCATTTTCGTCGAAATATTGTCTGGTGCCCGAAAAAATTAAATTACACGGTTGTATCATTTGCGAGTCGCTGTTTGCAGTATGATGGATTAGTCCGGAATTTATGATCAATTTTAATGTGCTACTGTTTGAATGGATGATGCTCTTTAGTTATAACAAGTTTTCGATACAATTATTGATAAACAATCGATTAAAAAAAAAAAAACAACAAAGTGAAAAATTACTTTAATTTCGAAAGTCTTTGGATTTGAAATTTCGTTTTTACCACCGACTTCCGAAATTAAAGTTATTTTTGTTAGACGGTCGTTTTTTTTTTTGTAAAACCTTTTTTTTTTAGTTGTGGTACCTACCCCACACAAATTTGAATACTACTAACTACTATGTAAATAACAGTGACAGGTACTTATTATAACATCATCCACATAGACAAAGTGGAAAAAAACGTATTATTGAAGCTAATTTAAAAACTACCCGAGCAAAGTTAATAAAATTTATATGGAATTACTAAGCAATCTTCCTTTACCGAACGAAAAATAATTTTCAAAATCAGTCCACAATTGACGAAAGTATCGATGAAAATACATTTTTTTTTAAACTAAGTCGAACATAGAAACCTCCTCCTTTTTGGAAATCGGTTTAAAACAAGTCAATAATGCAGAATAACTGATAAAAAGTTTTGCACGCAATATCAGTTGAAAAACTAAGCCATTAACATTTCAGAAAATAGATAAAGCTATAAAGAAACGTCCAAATATTACCATTGCCATTGATTCGTTAGCTAACAGTAACACCAAAATCAAATAAACAGTTCAGTCAGTATTAGAAGAGCAATAACAACTTGTAGCAGATAAACAAGCAAATGAGTCCGCGATAAAAAGCAATAAGTCGATAAAACGTGCTGAGCTAAGCTGAGCTGAGCACATAAACCTTGTGTTTGTTTGCAAATCAGATGAGAGTATAAATGGAATCATCTTTCACGCGCTGACGGACCAGCACACGAAAACAGAATTGATTTTATTGATGAAAGCATCAATGAGTTTGATTTTCCAGTTTATGTTAATGAGATTAGTTTCGATTTATCTGAGAGAGGTTGTGTATTCATTGCGTGATTGGAATTGATGTTAAGTTAACAAGTAACTACTTAAAACAATCTTAGCATCTAAGAAATATATCACATTCGCCTTTTACAGTTTAATTTCAATAAGGAACGAAACAACTCTCAAGACATGCTAACTGTATTAATAAAACAGCAATAAAACAAAAGCACTTTAACTGGACCATGCCGGAAGTCTATTTTTGTCACTAATTTAACAGTGGCAGCAGTAAATATGATATTAGCAGCAACTTTAATACGATATCCTGCAATCAAATCAGCGTATGGCTTCATCGACGTCTGCTACTCGTGTGTGGTCGAGCCGTAAACAAAGATCTTAATGATCGCACACCGGCCAACGTAAACAATTTATTAGCCCGCAATCGACATCGTTACAATCGGTTCGTGCATTCGATGCATTGATACATGTTCCCTGAATCGAGCTACTTCTCCGTTTACAGACGTGTCGATTTTAATTGCATCACTAGCTGTAATTACGTAAACACGTTCTTTACATGTTTTCGAATACGTCTCGGGTTTTATTGCCGATTCTTTGGATGTTATTCTGTCTGTCAAATTATTCAGTTCGCTCCTTTGTTAATTGTTGATGACATTAAGCTCGACTCTGTCATATTTGGAAGTCAGCGCCACAACATGTAAACAAGATTTCTTGACCATTTTAAGACTATGCACGTTTACTATGGTGTAAAATTTCTGATCAATAAGCGATTTCCCCGAGATACCGGATGCGGTCCGCCGTCCACCAAGTTCAATTATTATTGAATTTCCTATGTCCGGGGTGAGTGCCGTTCCGACAACTAGGGGTGAGGCAATTCCTTTTAAACTTTCGTGATATAATTTGCCTGTCTTTGATACAGTTTTTGATAACCAAAGGATTATTGGACTAAAATTATCAAAAAACAGTAGGAATATGTTGTGAATTCGACCGAATTATTCACAAATTGTCACATTAATAACTAAGTAACATACGATCTGATCACTTAGTTTACCGTGCTTCAGCAAAGAAAAAACAGCCCTTCTGTTAAATAAAATTTGTTTTTAGAGGGCACAGGTCAATTACGTTTTAAGTGCACAATCGTCATGATTTACGCCGATTGTTGCTATGACTTCCGATCTCTAAAACGCGTAGCTCACCCCTATTGAAGAAAATTATTTCCACAACAAAGAGTTTTGAATTAAAGTCCCGACTCACTCTGAAACTCCACTAAGACATTGGAGATTCCTGTTTTTGTTTGTTTCTATAATTAAAACGCGACTTAAACGCTCTTCCGATAATTATAAATCTACTTGATGTTGTTATTGCAGTGAACCGGATTTACGAAGGGATGTTTTGGGCCAATTTACTTCGATTAGTATTGTTTCGGTTTAATATTTGGATTGGATTTTATCAAGTCACGTTTTATCCTTGCGCTGTCGGATTTAATCAACATTGTCGGGATGTTTTCTTTGAACTGGTTTTTCGTCGTTCATTGTTAGATGATTTGAATTTTGACAGCATTTTGTCCAGTTGCACCCGCTAATGTCACCATATGCCCGTGCGTCGTGACGAAGTGTTACGTTTACACATCAGGCCAGTATTTCATGAGCAGTATTTCGCAGCGCGGCCGGCGCACGGGTGGGCAGTGTTCACATTACCTTCGCCTGGTGGCCGGCTGACTCATTCCAGTGTCGCCGACCGCCAGTTTCGAACAGAGTTCTAACTCCCAGTGGTCTGGCGCTAACACGCAACTCCGCCTCAGTAGTTCATACGCTCCGGTGGGCAATTTGGAAATTGTAGCTTAAATTTTGCTAAATTTGTTCATTTGTACTCAACTCGCTTGAATACAGAAATAGTTTTGGTTATTAATTAATCGTTGATCGCGGTACGGTTGCTCTCTCACCGGAACACATACATATAAGCTTCATAACTATCACGAATACCAAATTCGTAGTTGGCGTTGCCTTGTTTTCCTGGTGTTCATTAGTAAGTATTTAAAATGTAACATAAATTGTAACAACTATTCCGATAGAGTATTGTGAAAGTGAACCCAGAATTTCACAATCGGACCACTGAAGCGAAATAGAGAGCCGTGTCAAAAACTTTCTGCTAATCGTATTCAAAGCTAGAGAATTATAATTACAGTTAAAAGCGACAAGTTTAGTATCACGTTACGGACACGGCAAGTTGGCTCAGGGCGCGTGCACTCAGTTGTATAATCGACAGCTCGCGCTGGACCGGACACGGCTCAGCCACGACACTTCTTACCGTGTTGACTCCGTACCGTCACACTACTGGCGAGCACGCCGGTTTAAAGAAACAATGTCGTGATTTTGGTCAGCCATGTTTGGTTAAGTTTTGACCGAGTGCTTGATTGAATTACGTTTTGTTGTTGATCATGATTAGGCGCTGGGCACTTCTTTGATCTATGAACTGGTTTGCTTCAATAATTAATCTTGATTTTTCTTTTGATGACCAATTTGTAAAATAAATGTTTTCAATGCTGCCAGCACAATCCTTTTTCCAAATTGAATGTTTAATATATAACTGAAATTGTAACTTATATCTGATCATGATGCAAATGAAGTTCATTATTCATAACGAAGACAATACAGTAATTACAAAGTTCATTAGGTATTTCACCAATTTGCCGCTAAACTTCGTTTCAACTCCATCTTATTACACGAAACATTATAATATACATTGAAAC
Organism: Omphaloscelis lunosa; assembly: GCA_916610215.1. Taxonomy (NCBI): domain Eukaryota; kingdom Metazoa; phylum Arthropoda; class Insecta; order Lepidoptera; family Noctuidae; genus Omphaloscelis; species Omphaloscelis lunosa. The sequence goes on from OU744247.1 coordinate 10,266,721, forward strand.
CCGTTCTAACAATTTCACATACAATCATAAATTCTAATTTAGCTCGTTGGTGGATCTTGTTACCACCTCGCCTTCGGTTTTCCGGACTCATTGTATGTTACTCCCAAGACATCGCAGCCCCACAGTACGTATATACAAAATTAATTAGACAAAATCTCGGGCTCTTGTAATATTTTATTATTATTTCCTATGTTGTGCGAGATTTTATTAGGGCGTTATATTTATTGCTCTTCTCTTAGGTGTAATGAATCTGAATAGGGTCTTGATTAGTCGTTACTGTATGGATGTGTTGGCTACAAGTTTATAATTACACTAGTAGTAATTACAAGGTTGCTTACAATGTGAAACCTTCGTCGGCTTTCCGTTTCGTTATCTCACTACGAATGTTGATGGTTTGTTAAATTAAACGTCATGTGGTGGACTGCTATTTTCTTGATTATAAAACGCCTATTTTTGAATAGTTTGCACTGTTTTAATTTGTATGTAATCGGCTACCTTCTTGATCACCTGGACGGAAAAATACGCCATAAATATTTTTATAATTATATTGTATTGTATTGCTTCTGTTACATTCGATTGCTTTAATTAATTTTATTTCTTGCAAAATTATACCGACAGATAATGCAACATGTTTGTAAAAGGTTCCTACTCCAGTAAAGTCAAACATTCTAGTTGCCTTTAAACGTTTAACAGATAACCTAAAGAAAACCGAAGAAGACTCGAACAATACTACTATCAGGAAAACGAACAAGGTAAATTAAAGAAGTTGGACGCACAACAGCCTACGGTATCCCGATAAGGATAGGACAAAGCACTAGTTCTTAAAAGGTAGTCAATTGGTGTGTCCATCGGAACAACGGCACGGGTCCAACATCGAATTCTACTTAGCCGTGAAATGTGTAATGCTATGCGTTCCGTTTCAACGTTTTCTCGCCGCCCTTTGGTATCCCTACCATTTCGCGACTTGTTGGTAAAGTTATGGGATACTTTTTTACAGTTCGATTTGTTTAATCCAAAGACTATGGGAGAGGTAGAAACGGCAATCTGATTTATATTTTAATACAACCCTTTCGAAATAATATGAAGGCTCAAGAGAAGCGATTTAACAACATAAACCTGTGATGAAACAGAAATAAATGGAATGTCTGAAAAATTTAAATTGAAATGGAATGGATTTTTCAAATGCATAATAGCATTAAGTGGATGAATTGGATCGGAACTCGGAGCTGACCAGTCGGTGAAATCTAATCATTGCCATTACTTCCGCGCGCTGATCTCATACTGCGCTTCATTTCACGCGAACAGCCGCGGGATCTACACTAATCACATTTTCTGTACATTTGCGAGGATCTTTTTTAACTGATTTCTGTGTTTTTTATTAAATTAGCTTACAAATATGTTGAAAAAGGCATCATTTCCAGAAAACAAAAGGTATTACCAAACATTTTTCTTGATTAAGTGAGAACATCTTAAAGCTGCAAAAACATATTTTTCACAAAGTATTATCTTTCCTCTGTACCCTTGAATTAGATACATTGGAATCTTCAGTGTGCCACAGCACTACAGATACGATCATGTAGCAAGGGGAGCGTGTCCTGCATTCTGGAGGACATGCGTATCGGGAAAAATGTCACGTAGTGGATACCGCGGCTGTAATAAGAACTCAGAAGTATGGCGAAGAATTAAATAGAACTGATGAAGAAATTATACGACGTCTTGAACACTTGTGTGAGAGTTCAGAAGTTTAATAAAGAAAGGTTGAAAATAGCGTTGTAGGAATTCCATATCCTATCCTATACCTACTACTAAACGAGCAATATTTGTATATATATAATTATATCGTTAGAGCCGATTTCGAGAACGTGAGTACAAACGTACAAACGTACGTGAGTAGGTAGTGAGTGATTTCGATGAAAGTTATAATATAAGGGTTTACAGGGGCGAAAAATTGATCTAACTAGGTCTCATATCTGGGAAAATTTCTTTTCTCCATATTTTCAACCGAGCAGAGCTCGTCGCCCAAAGCTTAGAACAAGATAATGAATAATGACATGAGAATAATGACATGGCAGCATGGAATAAGTAGGTACTATACAAGGATTACTATGAACTCTCCTGTACTATTAAATGAGCATTCTCTATTTTCACCAGAGCAGAACTCGGTCACACAAGTATTTTTCAGAGATAAGACCAATTTTTGCCATAAAAGGGAATTCGGAATTCCACCATAACAAAGTAAGTCATATCGGTGGAAATTTGAAATTTAATGTTCAAATTAGAGCTAAGACAGAAGAATACGGATAATGAACACGAAGCTACAAACAGATTGAAACAATTTTCCACGGCCACAGTTAAACCTCAAGAAAAAAATGAACGAAACCACCGAAACAACGTTCCAGTGTAAATATTTACCCGACGTCGCCCACGAAAACTTCGTAGCGCCGGCAACTTCTGCCACACCTCACACTTGCAAAAAAAAACCTGCCAGGCGTGAGCGTAGGTTTGGGTTTAAGATTCATCAGTATGTATTTTTTAATTTCGAAATCAACGTTTGGGCGTTACAAATTATTTTCTGTCAGTAGCAATTAATATCAACTTCTCAGTGGGCTTTTGTCTATCTTTGCGTAACTGAAATGTGTAACTGTAGAAACTAAAAATCTAATAATTTTGTTAATTGTACAAATAGCCAAAGCTTAAGGAAGTGCGGAGTCTCCTAACACAGGCGTCATCATGCTTAAAAGGAGATTCCAATCAAAAACTAATGTTTACTAGTTGGTACTCAAATAAAACATTTTGTATTTTTTTTTAATAAGAATAACTTTGCGCCTATTTTTGGTGACTTACATCGTTTTACTTCTCGGCGCCATTTTTTTTCATCCATTGCCATTATTGTTCAAATTTTTATACTTAAAGCCTGAATCTAAACAGGTATTGTGTATTGATCGGATATACGTGATAAAGTAGGTATAAACTGAAACATTTTAGTAAGGGTCGCGAAATATCATAATAAGCTGAAACCGGTCTGCATAGGACGATCCTTTACTATTATGGTTCCGTACATAACCTATGTTTAACGGGATAGCTAAGTTTAATGATAGGAGAGAAAATTATTTTTTTCTGTCTTCAGTGGAATTAATTGGTTGATTGGGTATAGTGTAAAATAGTTACAGGTTCTGGCTATATGAGCTATTCTACCAAAGATATGGTAGATTTATTTTTATTAGTTAACACTAATAAAAAATATATATTATTTTATTTTAAATTATTATTATTATTTATCGACATTTTTTTACTATAACCTTGTTGACATTTGACATCTTTGTATTATTATGACATTTTTATTGTAATTCAAACGATTTGGCATTAATTTGCATTTTTTTTATTAGTTATTTAAAATTATAATCTCTTTTAAAAATAATAATACGATTTGCATGCCCATATGACGGAAGAACATGGCGGATTATTTATTATAATTACCCGTGTTTGCAAACCAATAAATGATTTGATGGATTTGATTTGGTTATCTAATGAAAATCTATAAACTCATGAAAGGTTATTATTTACCGATTTCTTTAAACAACAGTTACACAATTGACACAAAAATTGACTTTCTATCTTCGATTTCCCTGCTCTATTAGGCATTAAGTACGGAACCCTAAAAAGTATGTAAGTGTTTTCGGTAATTGAATTCCGTACACGGTTCCTGGTCCGGTCCGACAGAGCGCGGGGTCGCACGTCGCATCGCGGTCAGGATTTACCGTGTACTCGGAATATTTTTTTCATTTTCCCACTCTTCGCGTGAGATATCTCAGGTATTTTTATGAGAAGTCCGACTTCATTTGCAGATTCCTTTCTGTTGGTTACATGTTAATAGGGACTAACACCGTTCGTTTCTTATTGTAGGCATTTGCAGGGATTGGATTACGGCGAATGCTGACTATTATTGAGAATGTACGTAATTTCGAACATTAGAAAAAACCTCCGTACTGAAAAGAGCATGGTTAGGATTCAATCCCCTAGCCACAAGCTTAGAAGTTTCTGATTAAAAGACAAAAAAGATTGGGATTGAGCTGCTCGCTCTGCCAAGCCTTGTGATGAAACCATAAAGTTTGAAGTTTTAACTATTATGCCAAATCATCATACCAGTTTACCAGTGTTTACCAGTTTTATTTATTATACACATTAATCTTGAAAATGACATGATTACTTTGTAAAGTAATCATTTAATTTAATTATTGTGAATGTAAGGACTATGTAGGTAATGTTTTTTTTTTTTTTAAGTGGGAACTTCTTTAGGCACATTGGGCATTTTTGAGGTGGGAATAAACGTGATTGTACTCTTTATTTATATTAGTTTACGGATCAATGTTTTATGCAAGTATAATTACTTTAAAGGTTTTGTAAACGCTATTATGCTCTTTATTTATATTAGGTTACGGATCAATGTTCTATGCAAGTATTTTTAGTTTAAAGTTTTTTCTCCCACCAAGACGATCTAGTTCAAGTTTTCACTTCTGTCGGCACTCCCAGAGTGCCAGCACTTATTTTCTCTGTTAGTTTTAAATTAATGATGGTCTGGCAGTTTAAGTACTTTACGCGGCCTACCTAAATGTACTTTCTTTTGTATTTTTCGTCGTATCGTTGAGCTCCTGAAGTTCTGTGTTGAGCTACACGATTACTACCAAATGCTTGCACTATCTGGACAGGTCCACTCAAATCTATGTGGCTTTTTCCTCAAAAGACCATTTCGGACACTAATCTACATAGTCCTCATATGGCCTGATCAAGATTATGTCTGGACTTTAAAAGAGACCTGAGTTTATTTCGCCATTTCTTCTCTGGGGTATTCAGATAGGAAATGTTGCCTCCATCTATCTTATTTTTTAAATATTTAGTGTAAAAGTGATTCCAATATCCTATTTACAGAACAAACAATTTCAATTCATTTCGTATCAAGTCAAACTTAGGACCAGCAAGCGATGAATAGAAACATCAATCCAACTACACACAAGGTTCAATTCCCATACATCTGCAACGATTTATCAAACAATCGAAATGGCTGGTAACATAGTTAGGCTATACAAACGGACTGCGCTGCCTGTAATAGGAAGCTTCCGTCTGCATCGCACAATAGCACCGCCGCCGACGTCCAATGAGCATTCGACAGATTGTATCTATTAAGGCCACAGTGTAGCCGAATTGAAGGACGCCAAATTGCTATACTGATTGGTTAAAGTAGAAATATTGATTGTTTTAAATGAGGCTGTATATTATTTAAATGAAGAGAAGAATTTATACTCCATTCTTGATCTACCGAAGTGAGGTAATGTAGCCCGAGAAATTCAAATTTTCTTACATTTTTTGCAATCAGCAGGTCTGTGTCAGGTCCTATGTTGATTAAAATATGATTTGTGACCGTAACAAATATGGCTTTATAGAATTATAATCATTAGAATCAGCAATATAATTCTCAAATGTCATGATTTTATTAAATGGTCATTCAATAAGGATACATGAACTTAGAGAGTTGTATTAATGATTTTTGTGATTATAATTCTATAAATAAATATTTAATACGGCCGTGAATCATATTTAGATCAACATACAACCTGATACTGACCTGCAAATTGCAAAAAAAAAAACCTAAGAAATTTTGAATTTTGCGTACCTTCATATGTAATTAAAAGTGAAGAAGAAAAACAGATTAGCAAAATGTTGAACACAATTACTCCCGTACATTTTATCAACTACATCCACACTGTGTGTAAGTTCATAGACAAATGATAGTCCAGTCATCGTATTTCAAATGCGTATGAACTAATACAATTATCGTAGGGGAGCCCAGTCAGCGATAGATCGCACTGACTACTGACGTATGTTGATACGATTGTCCGCCTGTTAAACGATTTCATTTGAATTTGATCACTCGACTGTCCGCAAGTGATAATGTTTGCAGGGGCTGTCTCACGTCAAATGTCCGTTTGCTAACTCTGCTTTGATAGTACATTCACGTCCAATATGCAAATGGAAATCTGTCATTGCACATTTATAGGACCTATATTTTCATTTATATTGTGTTAAATGTTGTTTAAGGTTCTGTGTCAATTAATCTCTCGTTTTATAGGAGAGTGATTACATAAAAACAATTAATGACGATTAGCACAACAATGCAATAAAGACTATTGTTTCTTTAAAATCCTATAAATTATATTATCCAGGTTTATATCCTGCACAGGCCACAATCATCATAGGTAATTGTTAAGAGTCTGTTATAATAGCCAGCAATTATACGACGCTAATCCATCATTTGATACCATCGACTTATAAATCTTTAGTGCCCATTGGTTCTTATTAATCACGTGGAATTGTAAGAAGAGTCTTATTAACGATCTTTAATCTTTTAAAAATGTTAGATCATCAACTAAAGATAGGTCGTAGAGAATACAATCAGACCATTCCAGCTTAAGAAATACATACAAGGTATATGAAACAATATTTTATAATAATAAGGTATTTCAACATATAAAAATAATAATAATAGTTTGTAAGATCCACAAAATTAAAGCAACGCATTTACTTGTTCCTCGTGTACAACATACGAAGACGGAAGAGGCATAATATCAAATTCCTCAATTCCGAGGTATATCTTTAAAGGCATCGATAACCCTCCATTCCGGACATAATGTACGCATAATTGGCGTAACATTTCCATTGCGAACCCTTTCAAGACGCCTGTAATGTTGAGGCCTACATGTTATTTAATTACACAATCTCGAGCACAATGAGAATTATACCAACTCCTTTACGTCTCAAATGCATGGGAAAGGGGCGACAGAGCCGTATTTGGATAGAGGGATGGAAAATACAGTTATAATGGTAAAGTACTATTAGATGATATTGTAAGAGTCGGTTTGATCGTTCATTCACATGAACATTGTCTATCAAATGAGCAGTTAATATTGTGTAGTACTTTTAATCTTCCTAACGTCTGACAAGACATTCACAAACACCGAATTTTACTCGTTGACAATATTGAAACTACAACTATCTAGTTACAAATATATTATAGGAACAAATCAAGAGTACAACCGAATGATATTTCTTATTGCATCCCTGCCTTCAAAAGGTTAAAGCCGTGACCGGAACGCCTCAAAATCATAGGGCGAAAACTATGAAAGTCTTCCGATTTCCCTTCGAGCTCATAACATCCTCGGTAATGAAGGAACACCCTCAAGGGTGTCCCTTACTGGGGGTGCACAGTCCGACTCAATTATAAACGAATATATCAAAATGACTGAGTAAGATTTAGACGGAACCCCACCATTACCTGAGAACTCGATACAAGATTAATCATTCCAAATTAAGAGAACGAATTGTCTTGACATTAATTAAATTCAACAATTGAAAACAGGTACGCTTACAACTCTGTAAGAGTTTATTAAAGTTTAGCCTGAGCCAGGGATTAGAAATAAAATACAGCTAAAATAAATCTATCAAACAAAAAATCTTTACAAACGGCTGCCAGCCGATTAATTCTAATTTTCAATAGTAAATTAATTATACAGATTACCGCATAGTACGCCATTTTAATAGAACCGCGGTGCACTACGAAAGCGCTAGATGCCCACGCGATACTGGACTATTCAATACAATATCTATTATGAATGAACGCGGTCCGCGAAGGTTGATTAGGCTCGTCGGCTCTATTCCAATTTTCATGGTGTACTGCGATCCACGGGCCTGATTGATTGTTATTGGATCGCAGTAACCAGTATATTTGACTTGCTCTAGAATCGCACGTAAGTTTCAACGTGTAAACCAATATTGTACGTGTAGTGCTGGTAAATAAGTACATTTTTCTTTTACTTTTTGTATTACGAGCAATGTTTACCTATAGCTTGATTTATTTATTGACATTACTTAAATAACGTTGCATTGGTATGTGTATTTTATTATGTCGATAGAAATTAGCCATATAAGAATCTTAAGATCAATTTTACCGTATCTACATCAGAGATCGGCCATTTCACTGATATTATCGATCAATTTTATACTGTTCAGTCATTTTAATAATCCTAAGACGATATTTCCAAACTCGATCGCTGCAGTTTTACATCTTCGTTGATTTTACATTTTAGTAATGATGGCAAACGGAAAAATTACCTGTATTTTTTGTGTCATATTTCATGAATTTTGAGTTATATTGTGTCAAAAATTGAACACAATGTAATAAAGAGTGGTATATTCCAGTGGAACAGTGACTACTCATCTCAGGTTCGTGAAGCACTATTGGTTGCGCGAGCTTTTGTAACTAAAGTGGTATTTCACAGCGTCGACGCGTATACCGCTATCTGATGATTGGTTTTTGGCAATTAACAGTATTGCTCACGTCGCAATCGAGTTCATTCACCGTGTGAATTATGTATGGAGCCTCCATTTCCCTCTTTGTTGCCCCGTTCTACTTACTTACACCTATACCATACCCGAAATAAATATTAAATCTTGTTCATGTGTTTGTATCCCACGTAGCGCATGCGTGTAAGTTTATAAACGCTAACGTTTTTAAATCATATTTTGCATAAAAGTGCGGGATTCTTCTAGATCACGGTTCACTGAACATTATTACAATAGAAGATAGTAATTATAAGAAGTGACAGGTTGCGTGCTCGACACCTGTTGGCAAGCGAGCTTCAGACGGCCCTTTACACCATTGAACGGGAAGAATGATAGATAGTTCCAGTTTAATACTAGAATAGGAGAAGGACAGTGTTCAGCTGCAAATGCATTTCATATAAAGCAAAACGGAAGAGCCGTCGATAAAGGTGTTAGCACGAGTAGATAAGTTGTCAAAAAGCTTTTAAACTAGATCGAAGATCGCCAAATAGTCTAGGAAACCCATTAGCAGCGATTTCACGGCTACTATAAACACTGTACAATTTACACTGGCGAAGCACTAAGCACCCAGTTTTATGAATATTATTACAGATTGTTAGTCACAATTTTCTAGTGTGCAGTTAGCGGTCATTTAATTATAACGCATGTTTCAGAAGCAAACATTATTTTCATTATAGGCAACGGCAAGCTCGCAGTCCTGACGTCATTAACATTTAAATTTATATTACATTGACACAAGAGAAATGTCTACCTTGATAAAATATCTACGCCACCTTTATGTCGTTTGTGACATGTAAAATTGTTCTCACTTTTGACATGATGCGAATTAATGCGTTATTATTTAAAGTGTAAAGCTCAATATGGCTCGTCGTATTGTCTTCAATAGAATTAAACCCTTTGTCTCAAGGCGTCAGTTCACCGTTGCCTTGTCGCCTGACATTTGTACAAAGGTTACCTCCATTCTGTCGGTTTTCTTTTTACTCGCTGACATCAGGTTGTACCCGAAGAAAGGGTGGTATTGTGTTGTTCGAATTAACCTTTACGTTTGTTTGGACTAGAACTGTGCAATGATATCGCACTATTAATTTCATTTATAGATTCGATTATGACGAACCCTATCTTGCATTATGCAAAGTTATTGTAATTTCACAGATTACGAATTATGGCTGTATACATTTTCCAATTATGGTAGCTTTGACCCACAGCAATAAACGTACGTCGTTTATACCACAAACAAATTTAAACCTTCAATGTACCGAAGCAAAATTGTCTTAATAAATAGCATAATTATGGTGATTACGTAGACGTCAAAGGAACCCATAAAACTATCAATGAACCTATAAATCGAAGAAAACGTTGGAACACGCGAGCACCGGGCTTGGGAAAGTACAGAAACAAATAGATAACATTAACAATAAGAGACGGTGTGAGGTTATAACGTGTGAAAATACGTATAAAAATGGAATTAATTGAACACCCACAACACATTGTAGCATAAACAATTATGGAAGAGGCGCCGATGGGTCGGTGGCACGGAAAGAAAATTGGCAACATAAGGCACGCCGTGTAATATGAGAAAATAATAGTTTTAATGTTGGAAATAAATAACGCGGCAAGGAGGAAGACAATGGTCCCGTAACAAGATCTCCTGTTAATTGTGGCCAATGCGGTGCGGACCATTCAACCGTGATTTACGAACGTGTTCAAATTAAGCCCTATTTGTTCTTTACTGAATCCTTTGCTTGTTATCGACGGGTTTCCACATATTTTAGAGAAGAAGGAGAGTACGTGTTTTGTAGTAATATTATCGTGGGCTAGATTCAGATGTTGGTTGTAATTTAATAGCACTCACCTCGCATTTTCTGCTCGTCGAGAAGTTGCCTTTCGAGGTTGTCTTTCACTTCTCGTTCCCTCAACACGTCCATTTTTAGTTCAGCTGCAACAATAACAAGCGTTGTTAAATCACAGTTAAGGTTTATCTTAAACAAAAATGGTGTAGATTAACTAAAGAATTTGTTTCCTCAGAATCAATATCGTAAAGTTCAATAAGTTAAATCCAATAAAAGAAAATGTTGGCATAAACAACGTTTTAACTTAAATAAATGGTTCATTGTATACAAAAGGCATTGTATAAATTTAACAGTGAGCTAAACCGGTAACAAGGCTCCAGCAAGGGGCCGATTAGGAGCATAAACACGGATTAACTCATTCGGAATCCCGGTACTATTGTGAAGGAGTCGAATTGAGAGATTTGCATAACTTTCAATTAAACTTAACCTGACGGAAATGATTAGGGGAGGAAGTTCCGATTTGTGTGTACTTTGCACCATCTAGTACTGAACTAAATGTGTAAATGTGTCGGTTGATTAGTTAAATATACATTTGATGAGATAACACGTGAGGCACACAGACACAATACTCTAGAAATGTCACGTTTTAGTGAGATTATCACAGTGCCGAAAAAAGTGACGTAAGCCAAGGAATGGATGACGAAAACAGAGCTAATAGACTTATTCAAATGTTGATAATCATTGTACAAGGGAAAAAATGACCTTATAATGATACTCTCGTAACTGTTTAAGGTAATAGCAATTTTCACACAATAACAAAATTAGCAGCATTTATAAAACTATCATTGCCATAAATTCTAACTAAAAATAGTTCAGTGTCAAGCTATAATTGGCTGCAGGTGATACAGTTGCATTAAGTATGCAAGATAGCATATCGACTGCCAAGTATAATAATAACACCAGTAATTTGAAACTTGCAATGACATATTGTTTGGGCATTTAGAAAATTATGCCAATTTTATTTGAGCTTGTTTCCTTCTATTTGAATTTATTTTCCTAATTTGGCAAGTCATACACATTTGTGATAGTTCTCCTTCCGATTATGTATTATTAACCTAACGTTACGCCACTCTTTCCAGAAAACTATCATCCCTAAACTTATGTAAAACGTTGCACCTACTAGACCTGACAGCACAGACCCCACGCTTTCAATCAGGTTAATCTCGCCATCGATAAGCGCCTAATATCACGCCATACGTATGTAAAGTCATCTCAGGAGTCGAATTTGAATAGAAAGAGGTCATGCCCGTTTAATTTGGTCCCTTATTCAATTAGGTGCCTAAGCTGCGTCTATCTAATGGAGGTCGTAAGGGGATCTCGCTGATTAACTCACGTTGTTAACACCAAAGGTTACTGCAGCGCATTACTTGAAAGATTTAATTTGAAAATATCGCTGTGAGGTGCTGCGAGGTGTACATCGAGGTGTTAAATGGAAAAGTAGTAATTGATGCGTGAGGATAGTTTAAGGAACTTTGGGTTATGTTTGATTGTATGATTAACTTTTTGACAAGGTAGGTTGTATTGATTTTAAATGATACAATCAATACAATTGATCATATACATACAATCAAACAGCTTATACAAAAATACAAAGAATACAACAAAACCGTTTATCTGCCCTTTATAGATGACTCCAAGGCTTTCGATAGCCTCAAACACGAATTCGTTTGGTAAAGCCTAAAAGAGCAGGGGTCCAAAACGCTTACATAAACATTATCAAAAACATTTACAGCGAAAGTAAAGCTAGTTTCAAGTTGGAATCTATGGGAGATTATTTACCAATCGAAAGAGGTGTCAGGCAAGGTGACCTCCATTCTTTGAGTCGCCCGGAGGACACGGTGGAGCATACGGTAGAGGTCTGCCCGGCTTGGGCGGAGCATCGCCGTGTCCTTGTGGAGGTGATCGGCGGCGATGATCTCTCGCGTCCAGCCCTGGTTCTGGCCTTGGTACGGAGCGAGAGGAAATGGGAGGCCATCACCTCCTTCTGCGAAGCAGTAATGCTCGCCAAGGAGGAGGCGAAACGCGTGAGGGAGAGGCAAAGTTCGCGCCTTCACGCCCCTAACCGCCGCAGAAGGAGACGCCCTGGTCGTCGGGAATCGCAGGCCGATTTCCGGCCACCGTAGGCGCGGGCTTGCGGACGTTGAGCAATGGGTAGCTCGCCGTCCGCTAGCGCCGATGCCTGCCGGGGTCGCGAAGAAGTCCGAAAAGGAGATCGTGACCCCCGGCAACATGGAAACTGAAGGAACAATGGGTGGGTTTTAGTCAGTCAGAGTCTGACACGCCCTCCCGCTCCGCCCAGAGTGAGAGAAATTATTTGATAATTTCCCACCCAAAAAAAATAAAACTCTCAGTAAAGCTGTTTACAGCAGTGCTAGAAAAAATGTTCAGAAAATTTGAATGGGAGCATCAGGGGCTAAACAAAAACGGATCGCGATTGAACCATCCAAGATTTGCAGATGACCTTATTGTATTAGAAGAGGACCCATTACTACTGGAATCCATGGTACAAACCCTAGCAGACAGAAGTAGAGAAGTGGGTCTAGAAATGAACTCGAGAAAGACTAAAATAATGACCAATTCAATACCCATACACATAACCATCAACGGACAGAAACTAGAATATGTAGAGGAATATGTAGTATATATAATATCACTCAATGACCAAATGTCCAAAGAAATAGACAAAAAGATTGCGACTGAGTGGAAAAAATATTGGGCTTTGAAAGAAATCATGAAAAACAAGAAACTGGGCATTAAGATCAAGAAGAAGTCTTTTGGTACCTGTACCCTACGGCTTTGACGAAATGCCATAGGTACAAACTAGTAAGAGATCAGAGAGGTATGGAAAGGAGCATACTAGGTCTAATGGACAAAATTAGAAGTATAGACATCAGGCGCAAAACGAAATTAACAAACATTCTGTCACGTATTGATCAATTTAAGTGGAAGTGGACAGGACATATGCTGCGCTACAAAAATGAGAAATGGAGCAAACAGGTGACAGTTTGGTACACAAGGGATGGTGATAGGAGTCGAGGTCGCAAAGCAAGAAGTGTGAGGATGAATTAAAAATGACCCTTTGGATAAAAGTGGTGGCAGACAAAAATAAGTGGAAAGAGTTGGAGGAGGCCTTTGATGTAATGCACACCGAAACAAGACACATTTTGCAATTAATACAAGTGTAGATTTTACTTAAATATTTTATTTTAAAAAAATATTTTGTACTAAATGTAAAATGTTCGGGAAATAAAGGCTCTTCGGATATTATTATTATATATAAATGAAGTTAAGAAAGTTTTTGGTGCTTCGGTGCCAAATGCAGAAAACGCTTAATTAAGCCTTGAGAAGTCAATAACGAAAATAATATATTCTAGTTTACTTAGACATGGGCGGAGTCATCTGAAGCAAGAATCAATAAAACATAGCGTATCTACATTAGGATAAATACACTAGTATACGTAATTCAGGTTATCGAGTCGGTCCCGCAACTATCTTGTCCAATACAAGGCGAACAGTTTCGCTTAATAATTCCGTTAGCGTTTTAATTATTCCCGCAGATTCGATGTAAGGTAACAGTCTATTAAGAACCGCCAACGTATCTGATACTAGTCGTGTACGGACAATGTTGTGTTCAAATTGAGGTGATTTAGATGCAGGAAATTGGGTTCTTGATTTATGTGAAGAGCTGGCTGAATCAGTATTGAAATAAGTAAATATTGAAGAACGTTTTGTTACCGATCTTTTTGTGAATTAAAATGGATTGCTGGACTAATACATCAGCGAAACTTCTAATGAGACTCTCTCTTTCAGAACTTTCGAAAGATGGTACTAAATTACTTGGAATACCAAAATTAACAACAAACAAATATAGCCAATTACCAGTAATTCTCAAAGCGTCAAAAGAACTGGTGACCAGCGATATGCATCTACAATGATACGAACATACAAGCAAAGAGGTAGCCCGGTCGATGCTCATGCGCCGTATCGACGAACAAAAATCTTTGCGATAAACCAGAGACAAGTTAACTTGTGCTCGCGCAGCTTATAATAAGGTCCCGAGATATATGTATGAATATCGTACAATAGCTATCTGGGATTGTGATCTTGTAAATTGAAACGTTGGCTTACTCATCGTTTGTTACTAATATTGAGTATTCAATCCAAGTTCTGGCCTCGAACACTTCGTGGGCTTCCAAGGCTTTTTGGCGTTTGTGTTGTTTGGATCATATATCTAGAATTAGGTACTGTAGTTTTTATCAATCTTCAGCACATAAATTAATTTATAAGGTCTTAAATATAAAGCCGAGAGAAATAACATCATCGAAATTGTGTCTACAAACAGCTTAGCAGTTTTGTCGTACCAGACAACTTGTTAGGCAACCTCAAAAAGTAGGAGGTGCTTATTTTTATCGATTTGTCATAAATCCCCTGCCACAGCATCTATAAGAGTTTTTTTTAAATAAAAAGCGTCAATATCCAGACCGCATCGGCTGCAAGATTAATTTCGAATCAATCCCGGTGTATGCTGTAATTTAAGGGGCTTTTAGTTAAGAGTGGTTTCGCACATGAGACGTAAATTACCTTTGTCGAGGGATGGCCATTAAGGGCCCGCGTCGGTATGCGGCGTATCTCAGAATCTCGCGATTTGCGAGTAGAATAGCCTTAACAAAAGGTGCTCCCGGTGGTCCCTGCGTACTTAGCAACAATCTATGTATCTCTGTATTGTTTTAATACAACGATATAGACAGTTCATATCGATCGATTACTATGATTAGTCCCTTAGCCAGTGTCGATACGAGTAATTATTGAATATCTTACAATAATAATATCTCATCCCAAATCGAATGAAATAGAAACGATTACTAACATCAAAATTAGCGACCCATAAATCATCAGAACACAGACACTAAGAAGGCAAAACAAAACCGATCCTATGAAAACGTTTATCGATAAAAGAGAAAATCGAAACATAAGCGGAACACTCGATTATTAAATCGATCTTTATATCGGATCAATCAAATTTAAAACCTGATCGACTTGCGTCGGACGAAAAAATTATTACTTTATAAATAAAATAACAATAAAAACGATGCGCTCCGTTCAAGGGAATATATAATTATGGACAATTATTATGATATCGAAACTCAATGGTCGATAGATGATTGAAAGGATCGAGACCCATAAACAAAAGGATCCATTTTGATTACGCAATTTAATAATGTTTCGAAGGTAAGTAATTAGCTGATAATCATAATCGATACTTAAAGGATTTTGAAAAAGGGAAATGAAAAAGTCAAGTTGGCTTTATTTTATTTTGCCGGCAGTCAAATGTGATTCCCGAGTCGCGGAGGGTCGCGGGTATAAATTCTATTTCTCTTCAATTTCGGTGCACTCAGTAAAAACAACAATAATATTTAAATTTCGTATATGACGCCCTTTGAGATATACTCTACGAGATCAAGTGCGCTCCGACTTGTTTAGAATAACGACTCCTTGGAGATCCGTTTCCATTGCTTCTGACTCAGATTCGCTGAACTGATTGAGAAGGAATAAAAATATCATTAGTAGCTAGAAGTTTGGACAATTTAAAAGGTGTTAGACAAAACTGAAAATTTATTACCTGTCTGCGAAATAGCGTACAAAGAACGAAACGGTTTAATTTCAATGAAACATAAGTCATAGGGTGAGCGAATTAAGACATATTTTCACAGCCCCCGCCATCGCGAACACGAAGTTGAGCTTGCAGTTAAAATAACAATTAAAGTCTTCGTAAAATTTACGACTCAAAACTGGTAAAATAATTTAAACGAGCGCTGCGGTGGAAGCGACCGAAATGGGGCTTTGAATTGGGAAACAAAAGTATGCATTCAGATCACCCTCTGCAATGTCTTCAGACGTTTTAAAACGAATGAATTGGAAGTCTTCCGTCTTAAGGTGAAATTTTAATAGTAATAGCATAAGGAAATATTACTCACGAATATTGTTGATTTAAGCACTTTTAGAGCTTTAACAAAGACGCCTGATATGATTTAAACAGAATCTTTTATGCGTGGATTAAAATTTGCCCAGAGATATAGGAGTCGGGCATCCCTACTTACCTACTTATAGATTAAGTATAAACACATTAACTGAATTGACGATCCTCTTAAAAGGTAAATTCAAAGTAACGGTAATGGTTGTCATGGCGCGGAAAACGAATTTTCTTCCCTATGACTTTTTTAAATTTACAAACCGGCAGCAATTTTATTTTATTGTTATTAGATTTTTCCGGCTTATGTCACACAGCGATGTCACTGCGGAGGATTATTCCCGCAGTCTCCACGCTAATAATCATAAGAATTGCTTCGCTTTATTATGTGTGAAATTTAGAACGTAAAATCTTTTGCAGCAGGTTCTTTATTACGGAAATTGTCACCCTATACAACACGAAATAAGAGTACTTTTTAAAAGGCAAACCCACGAGTGCCCTTCATAAAAAACACACTTGCTAGTACTACTTTATTTAACGGGAAGATTTTGTCATACATGTGTAACACATAATTTTATGAATATATTATAAGGGATTTGCATTTGGTATGTCGCTACCGAGTCGTAGGTTTGACGAGCGTCGTAAACCTTGGCACTCTTGTATAGCCTTATTACTATGGTAAAGGTACAAATAATGAAGATGTCGTCGCAAAATGGATTAAAAAGTAGTAGCGTATCGAGCGTGCACTGTCTGAATAACTCGTGGTGTTATCGCCGCACGCGCACCCAATCTGCGATCGAAACACACCGGATAAGATTATCCGGTAGCCCTGTATTATTTTAATGAGACTACACGACTCCTCGAGATTCGTTACGATACGAAAAAGCTTAGGTAACGAAGCGAATAAAAAATATACGGGTCAAAAGAGATATCAACCGGCAGCGGCGAGATGACGGGCCGGCCGACGGGAATACTTTTCCGAGAGGGATTTTTAAATTAGCCACCGAACACGATAAACTTGTGTACATCTACATACCAGCTGACGGTAGATCGGCTGATACCATTATGTCTCTGGTAAGGCACCGATTAAAAAATATCCACATTTATAAGCGGACAACATCTGGTGGTATTTAAATAAGATATAAACGCGGAGGTCCGCAAATGTTTTGTTTTTCGACTACACATTTTCTTCCCCGTGGAAGCTCCCCTTGCGGATATATTGGTATTAAAAATGTAAGGGAGATTTATGCGAATGGCTCTAAGCTTTCATTAGTTGTTTCTTATGCGGTGTTTTTTGCGGTCGCCGCTCCCTGACCGGTAATTTTTCATTTTTGTGCAAACTTCCCGATGTTTCCGCGTCGTACCTAAACTTAACTGCATATAAAGAATATTAATGCTCCTCCGAGTCGCGGGCAGGTGTACGCTATGACTTATTTTATTTCAATTCCCCATCTGCAATGGGAATAGAAATTGCTAGAAATGTTTTTAATGAAAAATAATGGAGCAACTTCTGTTAATGGAGGAAGTGGAAAAAATTAATTAGCTCTGGGTGTATTTTTTGTTCGAGCGGCATAGATAATACTTAGTTAGAAATAACAGATGCAAATATAACTAGAACAATAAACAGGACTATCAAACATATTATTCCGGCTTGTAATTCTGTATGTAAATTGGCAGTAGAGCAAGCGTTCACTTTCCACCCCATAGAGACAGTATACGACCACTGTAACTTGGCCTCGGATTATGTTATCAAAACGAACAATTGAGGATCTTATTCCTTGGCTAAGGAAACTATACTCGTATCCTTTGGTTACACGAGTCTTAAATATTAAGAGCACTTAGATATCTAAGTTACCACATAGTTTTAAGATAACTATCAATAAAGTTTTCCACTTTGGCATAATTTTCATAAAGTTTTTTACAAAATGCTAAGGTATTTTACCTACCTAATATTAGATTTTTTTTTCAGTGTGATTTACAAAAATTTATTTAACCATTCTAGGTGGGACAGAAATACTTTCTTTACAGCACATACGCAGCAGTTTCACATGTGCTTACGGAATTCCAATTAATATTTAAAACGACGTTTTTAATTAGATGAGAAACGAAAGCCTGCCAATAAACTGTTCTTGAGTTCAGCCTTGTTTAAAGAATCCTCAATAAATAAGTACTAGTTGGCGCATCCACACATTCTGTAGTAAGGCCACGCGCACACTAACGCGAACAATTCGGCGTGCGTCACATTAAATTATTTCAGCTAAGTAATTCCGAGCGGTTAATTATTGCGCACCAACCTGCGACGAGAGTTGAGAATGTAATTATTATTAAACTTTACGATTGTCTCACTTTACCCCTTTGCTTTACCTTTCCGTGGCAAACTGACCTATCTGACAGCGACCTACAAAGGAATTTAGACTTTAGCTCCTAGACGATTAATTCAATTTTAAACACCTCATTGGGGGTCTGTACGTTTTCTGTTTGCAAATTGTGCTACATTAGATCCGGAGATCCTAAGGGAGTTTCTTAGCTTGTTGCGGTACAGGATTCATATTTGAGCCACTGTCTATAAATTTATATGTATGGCATAAATTCGAATTGTTATAACTTCTTAATTGAAAAACAATTCTATTTAAAACTTTATTACCTACTTGGTTAGTAATTTACCGTGAGGTTTGTGCTTGTCTAGCTAGCTCTTAGTTGTTATTCGTATTGAAACAGACATGTTTACCCCTTTAATAAAGAAAAAAAAAATTGTTGAATTGTTTGCAGATGTTTACGCCCGTGAAAAACTTTTAAACGAGGCATTATTTGTCATAGGGTTGATCAGAAATCAAACCGATAACTATACCAATTCTTGGTGTTTTATATTGAATGAATGGGTGTGAGAAATTGGTACCTCCACCAGAGATTACAAATACATCGCTTGAGTGGCTTGATGAATTCAACAGTAGTGATGTAGCCGCGGGCGATGGAACATCACAACCCTTCCCTACTCGATGAAATAGGATTATCATTCTTAAGCAGATACGATACAGAACACGTTTTATCGGCAATACTATTATAATGTGTGTATTTCGAATAATTCAATTGAATTATGCATTAGGACGAAAATTATAACTTTAGGTCTGTTCTACTTGCCATTTCTGTCTGTTCAAAGATATATCGAACAGCTAATATTACGAATGAGTGTTATAAGTTTACTACAAACAGCCTATTTAATAGAAAAGATAACACAGCTGCTGTCTAGCAGCTAGATTATTTGTATT
The DNA here is from genome assembly GCA_916610215.1 of Omphaloscelis lunosa. NCBI lineage: Eukaryota > Metazoa > Arthropoda > Insecta > Lepidoptera > Noctuidae > Omphaloscelis > Omphaloscelis lunosa. Next base: position 10,286,199 of record OU744247.1, read on the forward strand.
ATTAAATGGACTCTTTTTCGCTCAAAATAGGACAAAATGTCACGAAATAGAAAGTATCAAGAGCAGTTAGGTATAGGAAGATGCAAACAATTATTTAACAGATGCCTACGAGCATTGATCACCACGCAATAACCAAATCAAATGACCACAATCGCATACAGAGCATCACAAAGCGTCATATCAACAACAGACCTACTGTATAAAAGTGAAATTTAATATTCCCATTGTTAATATTTTAGCATTACGCCTCGGGAGTAACACGCGCACAAAGTTTTCCCCTAAGAAAATAAGGATAATTATTTATCCTTACATAAACACGAAAGAAGCATTTTCTGATACAATAATAATAATTGACTCATGTACGAAAACATTTTAAGACTTCGACCTTTTAGCGGGAACTTAAAAATCACTTTGAGGACATCACTGACACGCGTATTCTTTCAAATCTGTCTTTTATGTTTCGATACAGGTTCACTCTTTTGTAATGATCTTCGTTCATCATTGACAGATATCAACTTCATTTCATGGAAGTCATATACGACTTTTTGCGCAAGTACCTAATATTTTACTGCATTATTCTGTCTTTGTAGTGTGATGATTTCTTGAGAGAATTTAATCAGATTCTAATTAGTGTCTGTCCACATAACAATTCAGTTCACACTAGTTCACAGATTTGCACATGCCTGAAATCCGGTAAGCCACATTCAATATTCAAAGTAGGTAGGCCCCGCTAGATGGCGCGCGTGTGGTCGAGTCGCGTGCGCAATGTAACCGGAGCGACACGCGCAAGTAATCCAATATGGCCGCCCGTGTCTCTCGCGTATCGGTACATTGCAGGAATGGCATTTTAATATCCCGCACTTAATGTCACTTATTGTTTACTTAGTTCATCGAGCGAACAAAAACCACAATGGAGCTTGAGACATAGCTAGAGTTAGAGCTCACTAAACAAGTTTTAATGCGAGCTGACATAATAGTGAATCTTGGATTTAGTAAGAATATCCCATAACGCTCGGTAAATGGATGTAAACAAACAAAGATTGCATTAACCGATTTTTGCAGCACACCTCGGTTGCACAATGGTGCGAAAGCTGGCGCGGCGCGGCAACAATGCGTCGTTGCTTGTATCTGCGCCTGCGCATCTCGCGGTGGCTCGTTAAGGCGCTGGGGGCGGTTGTTTGTACTGCGATGGGAGCTAGCTAGCTCACAGCTGAGTTATGAACTTATGACGGCCGCTCGTGATGAACACCTATACTGACAAATCCTGACTGTGTAGTTGAATCTAAATGTTGTGTATAATCAAACTGGCAACGCTAAATCAATTTAAACTACGATGTCGTAATTTTGCGCAAATGCTGCGGTTTAGCAAGCTTTTGTTGCTAGTTAACTCGGTTTTAGACTCGTCGGCTCGTGGCTAAATAATAACAAACTACAACTCGTGGTCAATCGTAGTTTAAGCTACGCTTGCCGAGGCCGGTCTGTGGATGGGTGGCAATCCATTACATATCGAGACCCCTCTGCGCCTCGAAAAGCACTTTAAGCCGTTAGTCACGGCTGTCATTAATTGATCTTTGACAGTGGTTACGGATAGTCAGAAGCCCGAAAGTCTGACAACCAGTTTGTACTCCAGTAACAGGATTGTTGAGGTTATATAGGCAGTCGTTCCATGTAAATTATGAATTACTGGTAGGTATTCAGCTGCATCCGGTTAGACTGGAAGGCGACCCTAACATATTTGGGAAAAGGCTCGGCAGGTTGATAGTTTTTTTATGCTAGTTGGACAGTTTTTTTAATATAAACTTGTAATTGCACAATCATCAGTAAATGTGTCGACAAACAAAACAACGCCTAATCATATCATAAATCTGGTCAATCAGCAGCACAAATGTAAAATCGCACAAAAACAGTAATTTAGCTTCACCCCGATAATGTCGGGTCGTCAGCATTGTAAAAGCTTTCATATCAATTGAATCCATTAGCTGAGTACACAAGACTTGTCTGTCTATTTGCTCATCAGTTTTTATCATTGGCCAGTCCATGTTTGTTCGATCGCTCACTACGTTATTGATGGGCTGTTTCCCTATAACGTGTCATATTTGCAGTTTGGTGACGTCATTTGCGACACAAATTACAGGTGACAAGGACTTTTGTGTTAGTACTTGGAGCCATAAGAACAACGATTGGCTGTGGTTATAGCCTTGTAACTCTCATGTCAATTAAATAATTTTAAATAAGCACCCGAATTATTCCATATAAAACAGCTCGGTAGAGACAGATGCCAAATCTAAATTCAATAACTTCAAAAAGTTGGTTCGATAGCTTTCAACTAGATGGCGCTGTGTTTAAGTAGGCACATACCTCAACTGAACAACACCTGCAAACATTATCGACAAGAAAGTATCACTCGTCTTACATTACATTCTATATTTAAATTAAACGCTTTCTTAAAGCATATAAATACGAATCTGACCGAAGCGCCATAAAGTGCTCACGGGCTATCTGCGCGCGCGCCATTTGTCCGTTGACCAGCACTTAGCTTAACAAAAACTGATAGTTGTTAAACAAAATAGCGTAACAAAACCGAGGCAACAAGATCGGACCATTTGGTACAGAAATAAACTAAGCAGTAAGAATTAACAGGGATAAAGGCTTAAAAGAGTAGCCGAAGCAGATTTATGTCGCAATGATCGCAATCGGCCGGTTCACCGTGTTACAGGCGTTTTGTTTTTTAGTTTTGATCAGGAATGCGTTGATGTACCGCTTTCGGAATTTTATGTGATCGGAAAGAAAGTTTTTCTTCTGATTTAACCATTTTAACTTTGGCTGAGTGTTTTGTTAATTGAATTAATTTAACAGCGTTCATTGTGAGTATTTGTGAGACATTAATGGTCAAAAAGCTTGACAAGTACACGTATAGTATACGTAATATTGATTTTCATAGCCTCTAAAATTTTAACAAAAGAGCTACGATATGAAAAACCCATCATCAAACACGAAAACACGTCAAAAACCTCTTTCCAAACATGTTATATCACAAAGTCCCAACAAAACGCACTTGAAAAGGCCACAATATGACACCTATTTCCCATTCATTGGCACTCTATTTACACGTACGAATCGACACCAGTTTATCACGCAGTCCTTTGCTACCCCTCACCCGTTATCTGATAAGCCGGTGAATGCAAAACATTTGTCTGCTCCAACCCATTCTGTACTAGTGTAAAAATCGTCAGCGACTGTTCTAGATAGTGATCTGTCATTTGCGACTGCGAGGGGACCTAGCCGACTGTGTTTGTTTAGTCGCTCATAGTTGTATAGATTTTTACGTCTTTTGTGGGTTAAAAATGATTCCAGCTCGCGTGTTTGGAATTGAAATCAATTTCTGCGTGCTTTAATCCGCCATTTCTAAAACTATGAAAGCTAAGGAATAATTTTTCTAGAAATAGCAGTAATTGGCGCCCGGTTCTCTTTGAGAAATAACTTATGACCTTTACCTGAAGCAGACGCTAGCAACGCAAAAAAGAAGAAGGTGGCCACAATTATGACTATACACGTAACTAAGTTGGTAGAGAGCGCAAAAGATGAACTCAAAACTGATTGCTCCTTACAGAACATTAAAAGGATTAAAACAAAGAATCATGTAGTAGGCACATAAGAAACAAAACTGACCAACTAAAGCTCGACTGAGCCAGTAACACCTATCAATTGAGTCGGAGCGGAGCGAGCGGCCGATTGCCGTAATTTATATAAAAAAGAATTTCATCGGTAAAGTTCGCCAGACACATCGATTCGAAAAAATGTTTCATCAACAATAATTTTATTATCGTAATAACAAAATTACTGGGTTTCTTGACGTACGATTTTGATCTTTAAATATATGAAAGTAGGGTGTTCGTTTAACTTTTACTTATATACCAGGGGGAGAAATGGAACCTTTTGTTAGCCTATAGCATTATTATTTCTCATTTTGTTTTGTTTATTAATACAATTGGCTGGAGGCGCAATATTGATATTCAAGTTTGATGATGACTCGCGCCAGTCTTCTCTCTGAGCTCTGTATTTTTATGGGTTTTTATAACAATTGCGTTTTGTTGTTTCTTTTTCATTTATGCAAACGCAAATTGAATAATGTTGTATAAACTTTCATTAAAATATCTGTATCTAAAACATTCTAGAAAATTCCATAGATCTTTTCTTACCTATTCTTGCTTATTCTAAACGTTAAGAAAGCCTGTTTGAAGACTAGTTATATAAAAAGTAAAGCGTTTATTCACATTGAAACAGAATAATTTTTGCACGCGCCGTTCTCATACCATAAAGCACGGATTATTTCTCATGGAGAAAACGGAATGACGTGAATAAATAACTCGCAGAAATATCAATTAAACAATTATGCTGTCCGAATGGAATCGTGTGTAATGATAGTGGGCCCGGCTATAACTCAGGCGCATCTGTACTACGGCTATTTGCAAAAGGCACGACATGCGCGCGCGCACTCTACGTAGCCCTGTCTCCGCACATTTTATATTCCTAATTTAAAATTTTTCCACCACAAGCGAAATTCCTCCATTTTATCGCTTAATTCCCTGCATTGAACTGCAACGATATACTATCTGCGTCATCAGTTTCCATTTTCTAAAAAATGTGCAGTTAAAATATCGAAGATGCGCCTGCAGTAATAACGAACATTAGAAGCCCTTCTAAGTGCCTAAGGCAACAGGTGTCAACGACGCAAAAATTTTTCGTGCGGCGGAACTTAAAGTTAACGGCCTTGTAGATATAAGAATATGTTTCTTAAGCATTAAACGTAGTAGGTCTCAATAAATAAAGTGCATGTTTATGTCGTAGTTAATTGACACAAACACATAAATACTCGCATCATAAAACGCAGCCCGGAGCGGTTCCATACGTGTTGGGGGCACATATCATGCAAGTACCTATAATGTACAACAAAACTGCTGTTTACCGACTATTTTCTAATTTTAATAATTTCGCGTAATAACGCAATAAATATACAACATATAATGCGATGCAAATGAAATGTGTGTCGTTAATACGCGCTTGGTACCAGAATGTAGAACTTACAGGTTAAAATACGTGATCTAAGATCCTAACAGCGGCTAATCAATGTTGCTTATACGTCAGATTACGCAGAATCGATTCACGCGAGATCTCGACTAATATCGATTATAACATTTACATCGATACGGCTTCCTGTATGTTACAGTGTCTCCGTGTTATAATCTATGATAATTTCATATGTAAATTCAGAAACGGTGCTTCCATATTTCTGAGAAATATGTACCCACCTACATATTTGCTACTCTTCAATGTTCCCAGTTTAATAATAAATATGGACATTATTCTTCGATAACTCGGTAATTTTCAGTCGACCGTTTACGTAAGGACAAAATATATGATGACTCTATAAGTTATTAACTCAACACAAAGAAATATAGCTTACTATCAAAGGTTTGATTTAGTTGATCTTAGAAGAATTTTCTGCTTGAGCTTCAGACTTGATCAACCAACGGCTATAGATTAACAGTATCATCACTCATCGGGGTTATAATTACAACTACGAATACTTACAAAATAAGCTCGGTAGTATAATTAGCTAATGCTGTATTACGATCAACATTTAAGTAAGCCTATGAGTATTCCCTTTTCTTAGAGAGGAAAGTCATAAAATCTGGAGTTAAACTCTCAAAGAGTTACATTGGTAACTGCCTACCTTTCTCATAGCTGATCTGCCTCTCCTGTTGCCTGGCATTGTCCGCAGCCACCTTGAGCAGGCCCTGTATGTTCCTCAGCAGCGTCTCGGTGGACGAGACCAGGGTGTCGGCTGTGGGGTCCACGGGAACGTTGGGGGGCGTGCTCGTCTGGGCTGCGTAGCTCACCGGCGCCGGCGACGCCGATGCTGGCATCTCACGCTCACCGTCGCTCAGATCTCCACCTAAACAAAATGAAGCTGTTGATAAAATATTGTGTTTAGGTATCATTGGAATTTTGTATAATTTGGATAAAAACTGGGGGTAATTCAACTGACAATTTAAAATGAGGCTACTGAGCTTACTAGCTAGCTTATCTAATAGTACCTGGGCGACTGAGCTTTGCTCTGGTGAAAATAGAGAATGCTCATTTAATAGTAGGTATAAGATAGTACCTACTAATTCCATACGGCTATGATAGTAGGTATTTACTAATTCCATACTGCCATGATCATTATTCTAATGTCAATAATGTCATGTCATTATTCATTATCTTGTTCTAAACTTTGGGCGACTGAGCTATGCTTGGGTGAAAATACGGAGAAAACAAATTTTCCCAGATATGAGACCTAGCTATATCGAATTTTCGTCCCTGCAACCTATATTGCAACTTTCATCGAAATCATTAGAGCCGATTTCGAGAACGTGAGTAGGTACAAATATATATACATACAAATATTGCTCGTTTACTAGTGTAGGATAATTAAAGCTTAAAACCGGTGCGGATCTAGGTAGAGACAGACAGTTTTTGTAATAGCAGCCTAAGACGCATTCAAAAGCCATTTAGGTTCTAAATCAATAACGGCAGAAACAATTGACCCTACTCAAAATTAACATACTGCATATTAAAATTAAGGAAGTGAATCTGAGAGCACAGACTCATGTGACTATAATGAACGATTATTAATTTCAATAACAGCTTCATAAGAAGTCATAAATGGACAGTATATTGAACAAAAATAATGCAATACCGACAAACGAGGATATTCGAGAATCGCGTGCATGTATCATTCGGTTCGCAATTATTATAGCGATGAACATCGATATCGCGTGGTGATCATCGGCGCAAGGCTTTGATGGAGTTCGCCGAGCATGGCCTGCTTATTCGAAAATACATTTCGAATGACGCAACGTTTACGACCGTAAATACTACTTGTCATTAATTGTCAATAACAAGGTGTGAAAGGTCGTTTTAACAAAAGTTTTGATTCTAATTACGAGAACATGGCAACTGTTGCTATAAAATAATTTGGTGTATTTGATGATAAAATTTTGGAAATGCTCCCAAATTCAAGTGAGCAGTAAACAATAGTTTGAAAATAATACTTCTACGTAACAATTTCAAGATGGAATTTTCCGATAGGTCGTCTTCATGTTCACAGAATAGGGATACCACAAAGCCATTCGACACCGAATGGGCTGTCTCTAACCGATTTATATGCCCCGCTGCACTATGCCGCAAGTTATTCGCTACGAGGACGGCCCAGCTATTCGAATATTATATCGATTTTATTCCATAATTACTTGCCTGGCATTTCAGACAAAGACATTAATTTGGTAAATCTGATGTCAAAGGCACCTTTAAATTTTATGACGGTATTCACCTACTAAAAGTACATCGATAATACTACGTCCATCGAACGTGATGAAATATAATAGGTATTTATTATTTAAAAAATGACGAGATAATTACAATAATGTACGCCTTATGTCAATAACGGACCTCACACGTAAAAAAAAACTTGGATTGGCGTCTCTCACGGTCCAAAATAATCTATCGATACATTTAATTTAACTGACAAGATAGTGACCGCTCATCAAATAATGAAGACAACATCGTTTCGTCATTGTCGATGCGCACGATAGCACTCTCAGGTTGTCACAACACCATCTCCCTAATAAGGCCAATTAACAGGATCCTAAGAACTTTCAACAAACGAACCTAAACTCTATAACTAATACTAAGGACGCAGAATCAATCGGCCCGTGCGACCGAGGAAGTCTTCACGGATATAAAACAAAATTAGATCCGAGATGAGAATGTTGATTGAAAGGAAAAGGTATCTTCAGATTAACAAAGATCAAAGTTGAATGACATGAGCTTTATAAAAAGCATTTTTATAATCAGACTGGGACGATCGTGACGAGCATGAATTACGTATCGACAGAATTAATTGTAAATAAACTATGAATATTAACGATTACGGCACAATTAAATGCGAAATATTGAACTCTATGTACAGCCAAACTGATTTCAGGTATCGATTTTCTCATTAAATCTCTTGTTTGCTCGAATTTCCCGAGGCTCATCCCGTAATTCCGCGGCCAGGCGAGTGTTTCCTATAAATCGTAGCCAGTTATCCGTTCCCACGCTCTCTGAGCATTTTGTGTGCAGCTTGCAGTAACCAATACACAATCCTTATTGTTTCACTTAATTTAGCTATTGTATGGAACAAGTATTTACATTTGTGGATCAATGTTATGATTGGCACCGTCGCGGCACGTCGGTTACTGCACAGTGCACGCTATATCTATGCAATAGAAAATGTTCAATAATGAAATTACATTCTCATAGTTAGTGGAATTTCTTTATTGTTTATTTAATAAAGGAGCAATAAAAGTTTTAAATGCTATCTCAAGATCTAATTGCGCTTGCAATGTTAAACCGTTATTTCTCTCTATCAACCACTGATTTTATGATTTTCCCATTCTATTTTCAAATGCCTGTAATTGCATTTATAACTTAGTGACGTCGGTCTAATAACTAGTTTTCGCTTGATTGATGATCCAGAGGAAGATAGTATACTAAATTGATTAAAATATTTAGTACGGCAATAAACTCATGAATAAAAAGCTGAGAATAAAACGAACCTAATACATGTCGTCGGAGAAATTGTCATGCCATCCATCATTGAGTCTAATGGTGTTAATAGTTCATGATATATGACGCTAAACTAAACACAGGCCTTTCTCGTGATTAAATATTATTACTTACATGGGATGAGACATGTCCAACGGTATGGTTAGAAGTTTTCTTTTTGAAATGTCCAGGTTATTAGTATTTCTATGTTATTACAGGGATACTCAGATTGGCTTTTATCTTAAGGTATTATTACCTGAGACAACTCATTTTAAAATAAAGGTATGAACAACAAAAGGTCTCGAACTCACGTGTAAAATTGAATTGGGTCCTTTTAAGCACTATTCATACATCATTGGGGGCAATTGCGGGCGATACTCGTAATAAGATTTTATTATATAGGACCATTACAAGCAAACGTGCGGTGTCTAGGGATCAAGATGGGAAAACGTATGGGAACGCAAGCGCATGATCATTTGCTAATCGACCGCCAGGATGCGCTGGCGCTGCACTCTCTATTGATTCCATACTATTATTTCTTTGCTGCAATGTGGGTTTACTAGCAGAAATGTACCGATTTTATATGACTTATTTATATGTGTACTTAAGACCAATTCGACATGTTGGGCTGTAAAATAATTAACATCGGTCCATACCTACAATGTATCGCCGGGAAGCCATTTTACACAAGTATTTCCAGTCTAGAATAAAAGGAACCGTGGTTTTATGGCTGATAATTTCCGAACTATGAATGCTGAAGGTTCCAGGGCTATTACTGGGTAATTTTGCCGTGCATTACATGCCAAGTATATTGAGCGGGTGATACCCGGCCGTGCTAATGTTACACGGACACTTTCTTGTCAGGCCTACAGCCGCGCCGTGATTACAGCGGAAAGTTCGACTCATTTATCGATACATCTAATTTATATGAAATTAAACAGATATTCATCGCTGTGAAATTGCGATTATTATATTTTGTACAAGAAAGTAAATTGCTTGTCTTCATTTATTATCTAAGGAAGATATAACAAAGATGGAGAATTTATCAATATTCCGCGGTTGTATAAGCTAAGTCAGCTTCTATACGATAATGAGTTTTATCAAGTAAAGGGGAAGTAGTGATATAATTACTATGATTAAGTAGTTTCCCTATCATTAAAATATCTTTAAAATCATTCAACTTACCATCATCCTCATCCTTCACATTATGATCCTCCTGGTCAGATAGTTGTGCGTCGCTTTCATCGGAATGTGACCTTGGACTAGCGGCTGCTGTGGCTGCGGAGGGCAGTCGAGGGGGCTGGGGGCTTCGGCGCGACGCGGCGGAGCTTCGCCCGCTCGCGGAGCCTTCGCCCCGGTCATTGCGGTCGCGGTCGCTTCGCTCTGACCGATCTCGGTCGCCACCAGAGCCGGATTTTGAGAGGTTCAGCACCGGACTGTGGCCTGGAGAAGATCCTGTTAGATTTTATGGTTAGCAGCGGATACTGCAGTAACAAGACATGTGTCGTATACTGTTTATGCAGGTACTAAGTAAGTAGTAATTAAGTAAAAACCTATGCATGTTAAGTCGGGAAAATCAATTGTTAATCAGATCGACTACCTATCTGTTTAAGAATAAATCAAAACATGAATAATTTTATTTGCATTACCAACATTTATAATTTTAGCAACTAGTTTTTTTGTACTGGTAACATTACTTCTAGTAGAATCTTCTCTCAGTTGATGTACTTTTGATTCTTGTGTAAATTTTACTAAATACAGTTCATTGCTGAAAATCTCAAGCATTTTTATTGTACACTACCAACTTAATGTCCGTATATTCAAATAACACCTGTCATTCTGCGACAGTTATATAAAATGGCTATAACAAGGTAAGTTGTTCCGACGTAAGGTGTCAATTTGTTTAACAAATAATCTCCGTCTGTATATCTTAGATAAAACTTGGTACAACCAGCATGGTTTTGAGTGCTTAGTCGAGAATTTTTTTCCTAATAATCAATTAATTATTGAACTGATGTTCAACAGACGCAAAACATAATGGTTATGGTCACGTTTAATATGTTATTTCCTTGGAAGTGAAAGCTAAGAAAGATATCTGATCAGAACTCTACTAATTCAGGTGCAATTAAAGACTAATTAGAAAGTTTTGCACCGATTCGCAATATGTAAAAGCTGGTGCCTTACTTCTAATTGATTGGTAAATTCTAATTGATTCAATTTGCTCTATGTGCACTGACTATATTATGTATACCTAGCAATATACGTAATTAGGTGCACAGTTTGTAAAGTTGAATAAAAAAAAAAACTAGCCAATTGTATTGAGAGATTTACCATTTTATTTTAAGAGCATAGACTTCTTATAGGTTTTCCTGTAATGTATGAGTATAGAGCCATACTATATTTTTTTTTCAACATTTTAGGTCTAGTAGTTTCGGAGATAAGGGGGGGAGCAGTCAAATTTCATCGAATTTCTTAAATATATTTAAAAGTATTTATTTTAAAATATATAAAAAATATGTTTAAGATCCGCAACAAATGAAAGGGTCATTTGATATGTCACACGGTACTCTTAGCAATTTTTTTTTTTTAAATTTCTTGTTTTGCCCCCCTAAAGTGACCCCTATATTCAAAATGACACATGAGTGATCCTATAAGGGTTCCGTTTTGTTCCTTTTGAGGTACGGAACTCTAAAAAAATATGAACAACATATTTATGGATAGTTTGATCGTAAGTTGTCGTGTGTATAGAACAATCTTTTGTTTCGAACAGCGCTTCCGCCACGTTAGTACATTAATGTCACAGAATGACGGAGAGCTAAACGGGACTATGATAATCTCATGATGATTATTATATCTTACCGTTATGTGAACCCTCCCGAGCCTTATCCATCGCCATGACGCGTTCCATGTCACCTCGTTCGTCACGCAATCTGCAACAATCAAATCGCACAATTAAAAACTTATATCAGTAGCATTCGATATCTCGTTAACGGAATCAGATGTTGGTTGTCAGGAATCGGTCACGCTACCACGCAAAATGAATCTCAACAAAGCTACTTACAAACAATTTTATCATTTGAAACCATAAAGCATACTTCCCACTGAGTTGTGGAGCTACTACAAAGGCAGACGTATAATATTATAGAACCCCGCTGCGCTTCTTTGTGAGCGGATGAAGACGGTGTATGTAATCATTTTGTATGCCGATCTCTCGTGCCGCTACCCTAATTCTGTAGGTCTTTTTTGATTGTGAATTATTGGACTTTTGATGCTTCCGTTCCGATTCTATTTTTATTAATATTTACGTATTAACTTTTTGTTTGCTACGGCTGTTTCAAACTTTTTAATAACAGACTAGCTTTTGCTTGCGGCTTTACCCGCGTGGAGGTCGGAAATTATCCCGTGGAAACCTACTTCCTACCGATAAAGTCTCCTATGTCCTAATCCAGGTAATGGTCTACCCATATGCCGAATTTCATCCAAATCTGTTCAGCCGTTTTAGCGTGAAAGCGTATCAAACAAACTTACTTTCGCATTTATAATTAATATTTGTTAAGATTCTTTGATTTATAATTAGATACATAGGTACTTATTTAATTAAGACCCAATGTACTACGTAGTCATATAACCAGTGTAAAAAAAATGTAAACGTTATCTCTTTGAAAGTTAAAACGATACTACAAGAATTTCAAAAGAAATTTTCTTTTCCACAAAAACGAGAAAAGAACGGATATTGAAAATTTTTCACAAAACCAAGTTAGTTCATTCCAAAGGGGTTAATCTGTACCTACCACAATTTTTGCTCAGTAATGCCTTTTGAACATTTGAATATAAATGACGTCTGAAAGTGAAATGTAACATACATAATAAGTGGCTGTTTTAAGCCTTCGCGGAACCCTTTTGTGGATTACAGAGTAGTGACAAAACAGAGGGCGCAAGAACTTACTTTCAGAACTAGATAATTCAATGAATTCGGTTTTAAACCGTTTTGTGAATTTATATTGATTGTGTTGGTTAAGGCAAAAGATTAACATTATTTATTGTATAAAGCTTTGATTACTCTATGCTAATAGCTAATTGGTTGCTTAATCGTTGTTCAAATAACCATAAGAAAAGTAAACTTTGGTTTCTATTGAAACGACCAACAAACGAATTTGAAAAGATATCAAATCTACTCAATTTCACGTACCTAGGTTAGTACTTGTTCAAAAGTTCGTAGTTCTCTGTGCTTTGTGGTACTCTGTGTTAACCCTCCAAATGGAGTCGTTTGGTACTTTACTGACGAGTCACGGAGCTCCGTTTGAATTTAATATATTTTTCATTTCCCTCACCATTAATATGTAAATAATTCTTCAGACCGTTCAAATCTTTTGATCGAGTTTTTATTATATAAAATTGTACAAATTTTTTGAAGTGCCCTTGTACAAATGTATTCATAGCATAGACAATTAGCAATCATTTCATATACATTTATTATGCAAAAAGAATAATTAATTTAACATTCAGCAAGAACATAAGCAGGAAGTCATGCCTGCCATTCGTCATTTATTTGATTGTATCTTTAAGAATAATAAATTAATCAAACGTAAATTGCAAGGAAACGTTTTTTCTCCACCCGTAACCAAACATCACACATTATAAATATTTTTTGTCAATTAAAAGCTCTTAACGAGGATATCCCGAACCCTAACGAATCAAAAAGAAATGATCGACTCATCGCCACCCGATCGGACAAAAGATAACAGCTCAAATCAATAAAATAATACATTATTTCCACTTCCTCCATTTTATTTTTATCTTTACAAAAGTGTTGCTTTGATTGATGATGTTAGCTCACACTTAAATTAAAACAGATATGGCTTATTTTCAAATGTTTGGTTACGAGGACGGCTCTAGATTATTTTGACTATCAATCTATTTTGTTTATGTTAAGTCTTAGTTTAACTATTTTGATCGTTCGTTTTTCCTTTTTTTTGTCCTTGTCCAATTTCCAACTATTGCCTACAATTGTACATCTGGGTAAACCATTCTAAATTCTAACTAAATACTCAAAAATCTACATACACAATAATTATTCTGATTACAAAACTTACGTAAAATCAATTAACTCCATGTCTAACAAAGTCTATTCCAGCGATAAGTTCATTACTATTTTCACTAAACGATTTCGCAAATAAACAATCTAGAAAATTCAGTTCTAACGTAACATTCCGATGTAGATAAATTAACAAACACCCCATCTGTCGGCAGCAGCCATCATCAGTCTGCTAGCGAAATAATATTATTCATTCACTTGTCAAAACGCAAATTGGCGACGAATCGTTGCGAACACCGCGGAATTACAAAATGAAAAACAATGGAGAAGCGTGAATCATATTTTTTTTTGACAAATAGACAAGGAAAAAATAATCGTGATTCATTGAGCGGAAAATGATTATTTTGTTTACTTATTTAAATTCACTGAAGTATCTCAATGATGTTCATACAGTGTAGAGTATATTAGCATAAAAACCACGTAATGAAGTCATAGGAAGGTTAACATAGTTAACGTTAACCATTGCCATTACAAAATGGGTAGTGGCCTAAACAGATATTCCGGGGCCACGAGCGCGGACAATGCGTTGCAATCTACCACCAAAGCCAACGCACGTTGATTAGTTAATACCGGACCGTTCACATAACCTAATACCACACTACCGACCGTTCCGAACCGTTCTTGTATGCATAATCTGATTAGCGCAAGTATTAAACAAAGCTTTCGGTAATAATGCTGTCAATTTACATAACCGAATTCCGTACTAAAACTGCAATGTTGATTGAAGCCGTAGAAACACAAGATCCGTTTAACTATATACGTAATTAAGTCTATACTAAACAAACCCCGAATTTGCATTCTCAAGAATCGATTAAGAAAATCAAATCCTGTCTGAGCGTCTCTGCGTAAAACATTTGCTTGACACCCAAATCAAAAATCGTTTTAGCTCACCCCAGCGACGGGGATGGGGAAGCGTCGACGCCTCAACATTTATTATTTCAGACATATCACTCACATGCAAAACAAACTCCGTCCGATCCATCAAAAAGTTTCGTCTCATGCTCTCCCTCTCTGCTCCGCAACACAAATCGAGTGTGTAAGTGCCGCGGTTTCGAGATACTGATATTAATGTCTATTGTTTTATGTTAAGCAGCATATTTCATTCAAATGTTGTTTCACCTTTTTCTGTTCTTGACAGAAAAATTGTTAAAGAAAACTTATGTCAAATTATATGTGATAGATATCGGTTCTTTCAAAGGAAATTTGAAATACTCAGTACTTACCAACCTTGAACAAAGAGTTCATAAGTTAAAGAATAAATAAGCTTGTTCATCCAAAAGAAATGAGCATTGTAACCCCCCAAACAGTCAACAAAGCTTCGAAGAAAATCGAGCGAAAAAGGCTAAAAACACCTTAGGGGTTTACTAATCGAATAAAAAATATCAGCGACCGATGCCAATGTGTGGGGGAGAAATGGAATAAATTATAAAGAAAATACAAGTAGCAAAGGGGCTTTTGTTAGGAGTAAAAAGTTCCAAGCATATGCAGATAACATAATGTTGTGCTTTTGAAATGATGTAAAGGCAATATTGGCGAGTAATAACGCGGTGCATCAATTTAAGGTTATATTGCAGAAGGTATATCGTAACAAGCAGGACTTGAAACGTTGAGTAGCTAATGTACATGTGCTGTTTTGTTTTATGGGGGCGTGTTAGGGTTGAAAGGCAATTGAAACGAGTTAGTTTATTACGTCAAGGATTTGCTTGACGCAAGGGATTTACATTACTGAGCAGAACATAATTTTCTTTCATAAATATATGTACCCTAATCAGAGTAGACCAGGTATGTGCAGTCAAATGGCACCTATATTTCCAGCCAATCCCCAAATTAGGAAGAAGAAATAAAAAAAAACACGACGGAAATTGCCTAAAGTAGGCAGAGTTACTTAAAATAAAAGTGTAATTTGCCTAATCAATATGATTGTAGGTACAAACATTTAGGGCGGACTAATGCAAAATAATAGGAAAGAAAGTAACATGATGACTTGTCGCCGGGCGGCGCTCCCTACGCATAAACGTCACGACGTCATTTGTAAAAATTGCGGCCTTACAACTTCTCCAATTTTCTGACAGAGAAAACAGTGGAGACTCTATCACAACTCCACTTTTCAGAAATAATACTACTCTACTCTGCTTTTTGTCTGATTACTGCAGAAATAATATTATGTTTTTTTTTTATATTTATGATTTCTTTATATTTTGAATTCTTTGTATCTTAAAGTAATCCAATTTTGTTTGCTTTCTGTAAAATCTCATTTATATCATTGAACTTCGACACTTCTTTCTTCTTTAAATAAACAACTTATTAGTGAATGTTTTTGGATAACTAAATTTTAATATACTACATATAACTCTTTTGTAATAAACAAGTCCTTCAACCTAATGTATTATGTTATGCTAAGGGATGAATATTTTATGAGTAGCATGTCGACTCCATGCAACTCGTATTCTGGAGCGGAAATATCTAACCAAAATAACCGAATTCGGGGGCGTCGAAAAGAAACAGTAGAGACAGTGGGACCTCCGCGGGGGAAACCGGAGACAGTTATTTAAATTTGAATAATATAATATGAAAAAAATTACATCATTTAATACCGTAATAAAAGTGCACTAAGCGACTGGAGCATTACGCTTGCCAAATACAAGAAGGGACATGCAAATTCCGCTTATGAAACGTGAAATGAAATATAAAATGTTTTCGGTGGAAAATAAAATATGTCTTTCGGAGCTTAGGAGCTCATTACGATATTACAAGTACGTGAGGAGATTTAAGTTGTCGTTGGAAAAGCTGTGAAGATGGACGATTTTTTAAGATGTTTTTAGAGTTATGTGCAGTAAGGGATGTGATCAGATGTGTCGTAAAAACGTGATGTTGTCGTAACTTTGATATAAAATGTATTTTTTCAGAATAATAATTCCTGAAAGATATACAATGGGTATATAAACACGTGGATATATACAAGAGAGGTCAAGTATTTATTGTACGAGGATGTGAAGAAACTAACAAGGTCTTAAGTGGATGCAAAACTGCCGGCAATTTATAACTGCTTGCTGTATATTTCGTTTAGGCAGTAATGAAGAAAATAATAAAAGTGTACAAAGTACGTATTGAAACAGCGAGATTCTGATCGGGTCGAATGTTATTAGGATTTAAGCGCCACCGCGTCGCCTCTCCGGGCGCAATGTTGGATAATTATGCAAAATTGCTCCTACGATTCGTAGACCCCCAGTTTTTAGGGACCATTACCATTATCTGTAATGGGAATGCGTTTTGATAATGTTGAATTTCATTGTACAATTATTAGGAAAATTTGTTAGAATTGCCATTTATGTTCGGCTGTTTTTTGTCATTTTCCTATTCTGACTTGCTATTCGATATCGCGGATCTTGGGGGATCTTTTTGTGTTTATTTAGGCATACTTTTATCGTGAAAAACTTCTTAGAGAATCCACATCATCGTACATACATAACGAGTTAACTCTACTCGCATAAAAACATTTCCCTTCAAAATAAAATAAGCACATAACTACATAAGCCTTGCATAAAAACGTATCCGTTACAACGTTTAAAAATGTGTTGTAATCCTAGCCGAACAATTCAGTAACCGCCGATTGCATAAATATGGCTTCAATGCACATGCATATGGAGCGACCGCAGAAAATTCACATCCATCGGCACACTTCCAATTCAATTCCTTGGATAATGCAAAGCGACAAAGATATGTGTATCTTCTAGCCGCTTGAATACTAACTCGTCGATCCGCATGAGTTTCTTTGAGTAGACGGTTGAAATTGTGCATCGTTTGTAGCGGCTGTACGGGCCAGGACCGATGCATGGGTAATGATTGTGATTGAAGTGATCGCTCGCGTTGACCGCAACATGTTTCGAACGAGACGATAATGGTGTATCGACGTACACCTTTTATTTTCTGCGGTGATAATACACAATTTTATGAATTCAAACGCGACTCTTAATACACAAAGGACCATAAACAGGAAGTTATAATTAAAAAACTAGATTCGTGACTTGGACATAATAGATAAACATATCTCGTGATATAAACTCCTGTCTCCTCATAGATGTTATCTGGGGACAAACGCAGTATCTATGTCGATTTATCTCGAACCAGAGTCGGACATTGTGCCGCATCCATCATAGTTTTGTTCACTCTATTGATAAGAATAACAACTCTATGTAGATAAAGGAACATAGAGTTAATAAAATTAATGTTATAATTTGATTATTCAAAGTTAGATCATAGATAAGCAATTTTTGACCCTATAATCAATGAATGATTAAGAAAAATACCATTTGGTTTTTTTGTGCATCAGAATATGATCATAATTATCATATTAAATCGAGCCGTCTGGTAAGATTATTAAAATAGATATACAAAAAAAACATGTGAACATAATATATGATCGCAGACTAACGAATAGATTAGCATACGGAAAACGGCTTACGTTTAAGAATTCACTCTCTTGTGAGATAAAATCAGAGCTATGATAAGTATCTTACTTTCGCTAAACGAAACTGAAGGTTTATATGTAGGTGTAGTTGGTATCTGACAGTCTGTTATGGCAATTACGCGACAACTAATTACGAAAAAATAATTAACTTAACAAGCGGAATTGTTCAGCTTAATGAGTATGACAGCTTGATCAGATTGGAGCTACCTTAACGGATTAGGTCTTAGATATTATCTTAAATCATTAGCGAACGCAAGTTTTTGTTAGAGAAAAAAGGCAACAAATTGAAACATAAAATATGCAATTTATATTTGAAAATGAATGCTGTATTTTCCAAACAAACGTATTCATCGAACATTTAAAAAGCGTGTAAACAAATTGGTAAATGAACGCAACAGAAACAAACAGGCATCTGCTGTGCACACATACGTCACATATCGAAACAGGGAGTTTGGCAGAAAGTAAACAGAAAATATAATTTAGAAGCAATTTGGCTCGGATATGTCCGCAATCAAATTGTCTCGTTAATACCGGTGCTATCAAAACATTTGATTTGTGGCGGCGTAGGGTTGAGCTGTTATTTAGCCATGCGATGGTTAACGTATGATGACCCCAGCTTGTTGTCAATTATTTATGACAAATACAATATATCGTTGTTTATAAACATAAAATACTATAAATATTCATGTAGTTTATTTGATATTATATACCGACGTAATTATCTACTAACTTGTATTTTTCTATATAATTTTGTTATGGTTTATTAAAAGTTTATATGTGCAGTGTCATTTTGTAAATGTATTTGAAAGTGGCATGCAATTAGTTAAGAGACTGTCATAATGTTTTATCGAACCTCTGAATTATAAAAGTGACAACTACAACTAATCTTCTGTACAGGCAATAGGTCTGAAAGTTTCAGTTGGTAAAAAATTTCATAAGGAAAAGTATTTTTTCACTGTCACCAAAATTATCAAAGGACCAATAAAACACAGCTACAATAAATCGAAAATAAAAAGCAGAATTAGAATAATTCATACGGCAGCTAACAAATGTTTACATGGAAATAACGCGGTTTTTCCCGATTTATGCGCACTCACACTCGACTCACACTCGACGCGAACTCAGCGGGTAAACACGTGAATACTTTTTATTCGCGTTGTATAATTCCCCCGGGAACTGAGATTTGCATAACAAAACGGGAAAAGGTCAGGAAGCGAACGAAATGGCAAGTGTCCGGTTTGATGTCCAGTCAGCAATGCTGGGTGACGCGAGCGTGGGCAGATTCGCCACTTGACTTGCGAGAATACTCTACTAGGACCGCAAATTGGATTACCAATTTTCATTTATGACCACTGTTATGTTCGTGTTGTGAATTTTATACTGTATAGTTCGTTTGTTCCACTTTATAAATTCAAAGCCGAAACTGAAATTCAAACGACACATCATTGAAATCTGTTACAAACAGTAACAAAAAAAGGTTTCAAATTTTACACATTTCAAGTGTTAGCGTTAGTAAAAATATTTTAGTTTCATGTTTTGTATGTCACAAATACTTCAGCAAAGAGAGCTTTGGTATCGACATGTGAATGTGACACCCGTTAATATAAAAGGACGTAAAAAGCATTTTTTGTTTGGTAACATTCGTTTGCAATTTTATGTGAGTGTTTGAACGCAGCACAGAATGTTCCAACTCAGGCGTCCCGGATGCATATTCATGGTTGCTCTGCGCCACATGCAAATTGTAATTTACACACTGTAATGAATTCTTTTGATCTGTGGATTCACATATTTGATTTACCCCATCGATGTCGGGTATTAGCATGACACGCTGATTTCATATTCATAGTTTCTGTGGTGAGTGATCTTCATTTGTTAAACGTATTAATTACAGAAAAAAGATGGGGATGCACCAACTCAATCTATAGGTACCTATATCTTTTTATTGACAAATGAAAATCGATTTACACGATGTCGCGTTTACGATACAAAGTACAAAAAACGACTTATAATCACACAGCTCCCAGGACTTTCATTTTTAGTTCGATCAATAAACTGAGAATCGGCAGATCAATATAAAAGCTGCGCGAGTGTTCCAAATGGAAAAAATCAACTAAAAACTTACATAATTACTTTAGTGATTCAACTGTTCGAAAGAAACGCAGAAATGACAAGACGATGACAAATGAGCATCGCTCGCATCGCAACACAGTCGGGTGGCGGACCTCATCAAATTATTCCCCACTTAAAAAATCTCCGTAAACAAAAACGGGCCAAGGGAAAAAACACTCAAGTCGCAGGGTAAAAAATAGGTATTGGCAACATTGATTGATGTGAACTAATAGGGCGCGAAGAAATGAAACCGCTGCGTAATTAAAGGAAAAGTGACATCTTCTGTCAATGGCAGCGTTGTACCAGAAATAGAACAGTCACGCCTTTTGGTGAGGAAGTGATTAGTGTAACAAAGTTATTAAAAATTATTGAGTGAAGGCGGCTAATTGATCACCGGGTCTGTCGTCGCGTTACACTTCGCTAGATCCTCCTACCTATGTGTTTTAATTTGCGTCTGTTTTCTCTAACGAGACACATTATTTGTCACTAACTATAGCTAGGTAGATATATAATGGTTGGATTTATTAAGTGTTGCAATGCTTATGAATTAAAAAAAAAAACCTTTGTCTATATTTTTACTGCAAGAATTCAAAAGGGAATCAAATTCAAACTCAAAAATGCGTCTCTTGTTTCGCCAGAGAAAAATAAATAAAATTTAATTTACGATTTAGCTAATCCCAAGCTAGGAGTCAGTGTTTTTGGTCGCCCTCTGTGGAAATGACATCCAAATGAAGGATGGAATAATGAATGTTTTCCACCACGCCCGGCACGCGTCGCCGCATAAAATAACTTTCGCAATTAACATAACCAGCTGTTAGAATATGTCAACTTAGATTTTCGTAAATATTTTAATTTGAGACTTTTTTCAGTCTTATAATGCAGTTGACGATGAACTTTTGGAGTAAACTGCACATTTACCTGGCCCTGAATTACCTACATAGGTATTTGACTTATCAAGCCTTGCATTCTCGTCTAAGATAAAACTGAACTTTAGATATAATGTTCCAACTTACAAAATTCTGCAGATACATATACCTAGTCTGAATACGTATGGGAAGCACATTTTAAACCTTCTATTAAATAAAAATAAGTAACAAAAGCGCCACCAAATAATCAGGGGCGGTGACAGTGAAGATTTTTCCTCCCAAAAGCTGCCTTATCGCTGTGTACATATCATTAGTAATGCAAAATAATGGGATACAGACACCTCGTGCCGTTTGCCAGCCAATGATTAATGCCGTTCGCCATTAATTCTTATTTTTGATGAGAAATTTGACTTGTGCTGTCAGACGCCGGATCCAGATTAATATAGGCTGACGGTGCAACTTACATTATGACATCGCGAGTCCCGTTTACACTTCCCATTTAGGTATATCGAGTTTTGGAAGTTTAGGGTTTCTTTATAAAATGGGAGTACATAAACACAGATTGTTAGCTATGGAATTACCGGTTGAATGGAATTAACTACTTTTTGTGGAGCTAAGTGAACTAAGTTAACATTTCATTATGTTTGCAGGCTCAAAGTACCTGTTTCGGGACAAAGGTACACACGTGACTCTATATTTTTGTACACTAAAGTTGTAATTTTCTTTGAAACTAAATTTTAATTCCAAAAACCACAGCCTGTAGCTGCTATGCACGCCACGTAGGGTACAGCCTCGTCCACGTGAATGTGACATCAAAGCTAACAAAACGAATAGTTCGGTTCGCCGTCACAACTAACCGAATAGTTCTCGCTGTAAAAGGGCAAAGTACAAAGAGCTAGATAAAATTCCAGTACGACCGCATCGGCGACAAACTCGGAAGGTATTCAAAGGGCTGACGACTGCCGTGACGCGGCACCCTTTACCGACGCCCTACGCATATTAGTCCACTGAAAATCAAAACTCGTTATTATTAATGATTCCACGCCATGACAATCTAAATATCTTCGGAAGCGCGCTGAAAGTTACGCACTAATCGCACGAAATTACTCCCGACTAATACCGAAGATATAAATTCGACCAGATGCGATCGTCGCCATCATCATTCAAAATAGCAGAAGAAAAATCACTTAAGATTCAAAGCATTCAGTATCTTTATCTAACGGATACAAGAGTTCATTTTATGACCATTAATTTCGCCTTTTCCTCGGGTGTTTTATCACAACGGCTGCGAGGCTCTGTCGCGCGTCTCATTAATCAAAAGCATTTGTTTACAACGAAGGGAATTTGATTTGATTAAAATAATTCGCAATATCCTTGATAAATATCACCCTCGGTCTCCGTTTGATCTCACAGAAATTAATGGTGGAGGATTCAATCACGCAAGTGCTGACTCCCTGACGCCACTCTTGAGTCCTGACGTTCTGTTACGTTACGATAACGTGTACTGAGCTACAGTTGCGAATAATTTGTATTTCAATAAATTGTTTCAATCAATTACTTTAAAGTTTGCCTGTATGTGGAAAATGGACTATCATAGTTTCAGAATATAAGTCTTTTCGAACAAAGTTTTCCAAAGTTTCCACCAAAAAAAGTGTTAAAAATGAAGGGTGAACAAACAATGCTATCTTGCTATGGCAAGGGGCACGGGGATGAATAACGATCGACGTCACAGCGATGTGTGCCGATCCGGCGATCCGGCGGCGTATGCCTGCTCCCAGCGCCCGGCCCGGCTTAACCCGCCGCGCGCCGATTAATCGCCGCCTAATTCCCACCGAAACCGAATTAAACCGGACGAATGCATTGAGCCGAACGATTTGTCCGATGTAATTGTCGTGTTTGATTTACAACTCCGTTTTTCGAAAATGGATACGATAATTGGTAGTGTTCATTAATAGTAAATTATGGTGCGAAATAATTGCATAGGTATTAAAATGCATACGAAACTGTCCGATTCTATGTATGTGCACTTAATAAAGTTCATGTTGTTTGCAATATAAACAATGGACTCACGGTACGCATTTGTTGTGTTAGGGCCTTGTTATCTTGTGAATGAGCACTATTAATTTAGACGCGGTAATTAAATAAATTTGAATTTAATTGCAAATGAAACACGACCTGCTCGAACAAGAGAAAACAAAACAAACAGTACGTACAAATTATATTAAATCAGAGATAATCCTGTCAATTAATTGGACTTAGCATTGAGAACCGGTCGCGAACGCATGCGCAAATTAAACGAACCAAGATAATGCGAGCGCAAGGAAGCCCGTCATTCAGACAAGGACATTAATATGACTTAACTAACGAGTACATTACCTGTTGTTCCACTCAATTGTAATAATGTTAGAAATAATTGATCTTAGTTATAAAAAGCTACATAAATGGGGTTTTAATGGCGTTACTGCAGTTACTGTTTACATAACTTTGAAATAAATTAAACGACACATTACTATGTTTCAATACAAGTCATCATTGATAAACGCTTTTAAAAAAACACCCAATTGAATTTTGTAAAAAAATACCAAGTAATTTCTTTAAAAACAGCCCTAATCCGGGCCGTGGCCGGCCGATCGCCGGCTGACAGTGACACATCGGTACAAGGCGCGCTGTCCGACTGTAATTCTACACGGCCTCGATCCCCGGACCTACGTGTGTACGATTTTATATTCCAATCTACACGATTAATTAGATGGATTTGGGAACTGAACCTCATTTTACGTGTATTTTAATTAAAAGAACACGCCAACAATATCAAATTATTAAAATTGAAACATTTAACCAATATGAGTACCTTATGTTTGATTAAAACGCAGCCCCTCCAATGTGTCGGAGTTTTGTGTAATAAATATTCGAAATATAGCGAAATTAAATACCTACGTTTTTTATGTAACGAAATCACCGCATAACCAATAAAAGCTTTTGACATGTTACCTTCACGTGTATGAAAAGCTTCAAACGCAGTAAATAGAAGTCAAAACCGCGGAGTATCAAAGCGACTCGGCGATCAATCACCATCCATTAAACAAGAAAAGAAAAGTGCTTTCCCCCGCCGATTGGCCCTCGAATCAGCCCAATTTACATGAGAGCCGCTTTTTCCTCGCATCGAGATTAGCCCCTGAATGAGTTTGATGAATCGTTCGCACCCCGCAGCCGCGGCCGTCCCGCGCTGTGAGCGGTCATTTGTTAAAAATACACCCGATCCACGGATCTAATTGTCTCCTCTAATTTCACACCCTCCTGTGATATCTGCGCCCCGTTCAAATTAACAAAGATTTCGCTTTGTTTTAAAATAATGATCCCTTCTGCGAGTGGATTCGTTTGTTTTGTGTGTAATGTTTACTATCTCTTCAAAATATAGTTTTAAGTACAGAATTATTTATGGATTATGATGCCAATTGATGGATGATGAAGAATACACAGTGAAATAAGAAAATAAAAATAGTAAAAAATATTATATAAGAACGATAACCCCATATTTTATATCTGGTCGTCTCGATTATGTTCAAAGTTCATTTCTACGCATGTCGATTCTTACCTTTCGAGATGTTTTACGATGTCCTCATATGCCGCTCTACAATTCTCCCAAATACCAGATCTGCAGACAAAAAGAAAATAAAATAAGGAAAACAGTAAGTAAACTGGAATCATAAAATTAAGAAAATAAGAAAAATGGAAAGAGTTCATGATAGTGACGCTGAACTGAAATTCCTGCCTATCTATGATAAAAATATGTTGCCTAATAATTTTATTTAAAAAGTGCTCTTTTTTTTTCTTTCTTACGATATCATTGTCATTATTGCTAACGTGGAAAGTAAACCCAATCATAAAGATCCGTTATAAATACAGAAATCTGCAACTAATTACTCAAGTATTTGCAAAGAAAGTTTCATAATAAAAAGGGTTTGAATATGAAAGGAATAATTATGAGCACTCAATATTAAATGTTCCGTTGGTGAAGCGAGGGGTCGTTGAAATTATGTTTTAAAAACAATCGTTTATATTTGTACCGTACCCACTCATGCGTGATCGCCCAAATTGTTTTTCGATTACTTTAACTCTTTGTTTTTCATTAAACTTTTCTTCGTCGTTTGTAATCAAGGGAACGCCCTTTGTAACTAAGTATCATCTAGTAAAGGGTTCCAATTCTTTGTCTTAAACTTGAGTACCCACAAAAACATCTTGCTGATAGTTCCTTTCACAATAATGTTGTGGTTACTCGAACTCGTACGTGTGTATGAATTATTAATAAATGTGTTTTGTTTGCACTCAGTCAATATATTAAACGAAGCGTTAAATTGTATATTACCGCTATAGTGTACGATTTAATTGGCTCATGTGCGTAGTTCGATGGAAAAACAAAGTTCTATCTATGTTTCTGTCACAAGTGGTGAGTAAATATAATGAACTGTTTGTAACAATTTGCCTTTTTCTCCTTTATGGACTTGTAAATCTGCCAGAAGTCCATAATTACCTATGCAACGCATGAATTCACAAACTAGATGCAATTTTAACATAAATCGAATTAAGAATTAACATAGATCTAAACACACACCCAGCATCTATTCGTTGAAACTTCGAGTCAACTCGTATATCGAATTGACATCCCCGTTACGACAGTATACCTCAATTTTCTCAAACATAAAACCACAAAAGTGCACTACACGTACACCACCCAAAATTATACATACCTAGAAAGAAAGAAAGAAAGAAAGGCAGACAGAAAGAAAGAAAAATGCGTTTATTGGCATTACAACAGAAAAATATTTGGAAAATTCAAAAGTGCACGCCTCATAACGCTTATCAAAAACAGAAACATATTTAAACGACTTTTCATGAAGTATGTTTTGACTGCTTTTTCACCCATCAATATGGTAAAAATTTCTCACCTCGCATTCTTTACATACTGTCAAAAACTATTTAGGTTTGCTTTGTTGGTTGCTAGGCAACGGAAGAAGGTCGAAGTTGGAAATATAGATAAATATATCACATTAGTTAGTTTTTTATTAAATACAATTAAACTACTTTGAATAAAGGACCCATTTTTTTTTCTTATGGCTGAAAAAATCAAATCAAAAAAAAAATTGACTCAATTAATTGATTTTCTCGCAAGCTGCAATATTTTCAGGTTTCATACCAGATTTTTTAAAACTACTTTGTCGTTTTTTTTTTAATTTCAGCAGCATTAAATCAATTTTTGACTAATACAGTATTAATATCCATTAAAGTATTCTATACAATGGTATAAGAAATTAAGTAGGTCCTGTGTAATAGCAGGAGTGTAACAATAAAATCAGTTGCAGAAAGGAGGCGAAACAAATTTTTCGATCGCAGAGCACTCTCTAATCCTTCACATCATGAGTCGTGCAATACAACTTAAAACTATAAAAACAGAAAATAATGATTATAATGCCAAAACGGCGTAATGCCATAATGTCAGATGACAACACAAAGGGAACCACCTGACGCTGATTTTCACCCATACCCACCCTCGCTCCCGCCCAATTTTTTTACCTACTTGCACCTTTAAGTAGGTGATACTAAACTACGACAACTTTTTACTAAGACATATGTCACATATACTGTCGGGGTAGCGGTTATTGTCCCCTGGCAATACAGGCAACTGAAGGAACACGGGTGGATTTTAGTCAGTAAGAGTCTGACACGCCCTCTCACTCCACCCAGAACGGGAGAAGTTATTTGATAATTTCACACGCAAACAAAAAAATAAAAAAAGAAAGATGTCACATATAAGGATAAGGTTATAAAGACACACTTAAGTTACACGAGTGGCAGTAAGACAGTGGGGTAAGTCAAGTGAGCATTGTGGGTCTTCCTTCGGGCGGAAGTGAGGGCATTCAGTGTTTGTACTTTTCTAACTGGATTAACTTCCCTCCTGGACATTTAACCTGAACCACTTGACCGGCCTGCTTAAAGGTTTCTTTTCGTGAATTAATACTTACTTAAGCCGTTTATGACGTGTTCTGGAGATTTATTTTTTCATCGTTTGAATATTCTAATTTGTTTCTAGTTGGTTTTTAAAGTTGTCATTTATCCAATTAGAATTTTAACAGTACTTATTGTAATCTAAAGGCATGCTATGAAGCACCAAGATTGATCACCACGTAGGTTTTTTTCGCGATTGGAAAAAACCATTGAACTCGCGACCTGTTACCGACACCTCAGAGTAAAAGACATCAACGCAATGCAAGTATTTTTACTTTAAAGGTTTTGGAAGTTTTTTTTAAGTTTTCACTTCTGTCGTTACTCCCGGAGTGCCACTTTTTTTTTTCTGTGATAATAAGGACTAAAGTTCTTAGAGCAGTGGTGGCCCAGTGATAACGGTCGCGACTTAGGGGTTGTATAGATCGTAGGTTCGTATCCAGCCAGGTGCTTTACTTTGTGTAAAATATTTCATAACCACTGCTTTCAAAACGGTGAAGAAAAACATCGTGAGGAAACCGATATGTCCTAGATCCAAAACTCGAAGACATGTGACATCTACCAACCCACACTGGGCCCGCGTGGTGAATTACGGCCCACTCCTTCTCACCTGTGTCCCAGCAGTGGGAACATTATAGGTTGATTATCCAAAGTTCTTAATAATTTATTACAATTCAGCGTTATGGACAGATAAGCGATTTTACTCTATTTTACGTCATAGATTATGTTATAATATAACTAAGAATAGTGAAGGAAAACATGAACTCTCATTTATTAAGTGATGTATTTCAGAGCTATATTTATAGGCAGCTATTGAGATACCACAAAAGGTTTACAATGGCTGATACTTTATTAAAGCTTAACTATTGAACAAGAGAAATTCTTTATCCAAAAATTTGAACTTAGATTTTTGGAACCGTTCATTATTTTCCGAAACAATATGTAAAGAAATATTCGCTCTTAGTAATACAAAAAAAAACTCGCCAAGTGCGTGTCGGACCACCCACAATGAAGGGTTCCGTAATTGGGATGAATTTATCCCAAGAACAAACCCAACATTGTTGTTGAAAAACATGTTCTACCATACGTTCCAACTGCAAATGTAAGTTTGTACGCACAATATTGACAGATTTGCAATGTTATTTTAAAACTATAGATTTCTTATAGATTTTCCTGTAATCTATAAGTATAGAACAAATTTTTGTATTTATTAAAAATTATAAGTTCAGTAGTTTCGGAGATAAGAGGGGAGGAATGGTCAATTTTCATCTATTTTCTTAAATAACTTTAAAATTGTTTATTTTAAAATTATTAAAGAAAACTATCCGAGACCCTCAAAGTAAGACCTTTCATTTGATAAGTCACACGGTTCAGTTTGCAAAACTTTTTTGTAAATTTTCTTATTTGCCCCAAAAGTTACCCCTATATTCAAAATTCCTTTATTTACGGTTTATTTCCGTGATTGAGTCTTAGAAATTCATGTGTACCAAATTTCAACATCGGTCCATTGGAATCGGAGCAAATTGACTGTGACAGACAGACAGACACACGAGTGATCTTATAAGGGTTCCGTTTTTTCCTTTTGAGGTACGGAACCCTAAAAACACTGAGCTTACACGTGCCACCGAAATCCTCAGTACAAGTTTTAATTTTCCTCCGATCTATTTATGTTTCCATTGTTTTTCATGTCTTAACACAACTGATTTGTAAACGGTTGCCTACAGAAAATCAAGTTATTTTAGTATATTAAATTAACCTGTTTGGAATCTTTTCATAAACAAATCTTACTCATAAATTATGGTGCGTCGGTTTTTATTTTTCAATCAATAAAAACTGAAATAGTATCAGTTCCGGCCATAGAGTTTATGACAACCATAGATGTACTGTATGTCCAAGCTTGGACAACAAAGTCATAAAAGTTTGACAGAAACTCTGGGGTGGATGCATTTTTATATTTTCCTGTGGCTCTCGAAATAATACTGGTTTGATCATTAAAGTTAACTAAGATAAATACAATAACAAAAGGTGGTCTATCGTATCCTTCTGTGTACTTGCCTCTATAGAATATTGAGATCGATCAACGACATCTGAACAAAGGCAAATCCTTTCTTAAAAGTAAAATTCCTATTATTATCATCATTGAGACATTTTTCACACATTCACACAATTTTTTATGACTGCGACAGTGGACTGCGGTTACCAATCCTTCTACCTAGCCTAGTAACTGTTTCTATGAGGCTCATTGTCAACAGTAAGATCTCCAATCTTATTTTTTAAGACAACCGACCAGGATTTATCGTGTTTTGCAATTAATTATAATTAATATAGATCACAACATGAAACTGTACTTCCCTGTATTGTGGATGATGAATTGTTGAACCCACAACCTTTATAGAGGACAGTTAGTCGTAGTCACTGCGCCAATAACCTCATTAAATTTGTATCAATGTTTTCTTACCTTGCAAGTGCTTCCATATTGTGCATGGGCTGTCCCTTGATGATGGAGCCGTCAGGCCGCGGTACGCCGTGGTGGGGCATGCCCGGGGACATGAGTGCATGCTGGTGCATGAACCCCATGGGGCCCAGGTGCGTCGGTGGTGCGTTGTAGCCGTTTGCCAGGAGGGGGGACTTCTCCATTCGTGCCATTTCTGAAACAGAAGTTATCGTCAGAATTACAATAGAAAAATATAATCAGTGTCGATACTTAAAAGGCTCTTGAATTTAACGATTCTACTATAATAGTAGGCCATAATCTAAATACCTGGAATACAACAAAAGATTATGTAGTAAAATCTCCATAAAATATTAATATCAAAATCTGAGCCATGAAACGATGAGGTTTGAGGTAAACATGAGACCACTTAGGCGTAACACTCAGGTAAAATCCAATTAATGCCCGGTATTATCATTTAATTACCCGTTCCAATAATCGAATCGCCCGTAAAACGGTGTATCAACAATAATAAAATGAGCAATGAATTTCGAGACTATTGTTTTCTGGGTACCACAAACAACCCGAGTAAACATAAGGGGGGTGAAGCGCAAATATTCTTAAAATGACCCCCGTGGGGTGTTTTTGGAGGTGGTGGTCCTTCGCTGCCCATGACCTGTCTGCCCCCCGAGGTCACCAAACCTACTGGGGCGACGGAAACAATTAACAAGGTGTCGAATTAAACACGAATTAACGGTTGGACCGTTAAAGGAAAATACCCTTTTCCATTGTGGCAGCGTTTTACAAAGGATTTTGGGATTGCTGAATATTAAATATTGTGTGTCGCTTTGTTCCGCGATTAAGGGCACAGGTATGTGATGCGGTGTGCTTAATGCGAAAATTTTAATTATAAGCAAATCTTTTGGAAGACCACTGTAAACAGAGCTCTGATGTCGATTATTCGTATCGTCAGCCGAGAATCTCCGAATCCAAGTCTGTTACAAGCCTTTTCCTTACCAAAATGGTTGGAAGTTTCGATAGAATTAAATATAGGGCGGTTAGGAAAAGCCCGAAACAGCCCAAAACTTAAATAAAGAAAACACTAAAACAACAAAACCAAAGAAAATCCTAAGCTCAGGTCCGTTTAGGTACCTACGTGAATGTTGACTTAACAGGACAGGCAGATCCATCCCTAAATATATTCTGAACAATCTGTTCAGAGCAATTTATCCAACACTGTGATCCCTAAAATATGTATATTAAATATTTAGCTTACTACTCCACATCATACCGATAATTTATGAGTACACGCATGCAAATCAAACTCCAACAGAAATCAAGGGTAGCAAGTTACAAACAAACATTATGACCAATGGACCCAGAATTAATTGTTTGGGTCTATTTACTTAACTAACCGTTTCGGTTATCTTCTGAACCATACCGACCAACTTCGTATTTATTATTGTAATTAATTATTCTACGTTTTGTGTGGTAGCACTTTTAGTAGTATAGCAACACTTTCGGTAGTATGTCAACGTTTTGGCTGCCATCTTGGAAGTTTTATTAAATTATTTTATTTAGTGCCTGCTTCAAGAATATTGTTTTTTTACAAGCTTAGCTTGTAAGCACTTGTTATTGCCAGGCTTATAATAGTATAAAGATTATTTCCTGGTGAACAGATTACTCAGTGTTTCTTTAAAGCTTAGGTAGGTACAAATTTATTATGCTTGTGTTGCCAGGACAACCACAAAAAGAAATCTAGAATATTGAATTGAAACAATAAGTCTATTTATTGGAACACCATTTAATTTTGATGATATAATTTGTGTTCATGGTTGGCGAACCACCGGCGGGCGGCGGCGTCTTAAAAAGTGACGCAACTCATATTTAAAGATACGTTAAACGTACACCTATCAAAGTTTATTCCTAAACCGCCTATTCACACACAGATAACATAATATTTTAACAGTGATGGGATGCTCCCAAAAACCACAATTAGGTCACTAAACCAGAAAGCATATTTACAAATCCCCGGACACGAACCCACGACCGCACCGGTCAACCGCACTTATTAATTAACTAAATACGTGTTAAGTCTCGTAATAACCTGCGGTTGTTACAACCCTTATTGTTGTCTCGTTCTTATTTATGGAGTTATATACGTGCGTCTCTTTCTAATTCGTAGAGCGGTTAGTGTGGTTGTTTTGAACGAGTTTTCTTCCACTAAGTGTTAGACTTGTTTCACGGGTTGATGGTGCATGTTGTCGGTTTCAATAAAGTATTAAACGAAGCTTTTAATCAGATTTTTCCTTTTTAGGGTTTCATACCTCAAAAGGAAAAAACAACCCTTACAGGATCATTCGTGAGTCTGTATGTCTGTCTGGCTGTCCTTCTGTCACAGCCACTTTCCTCCGAATCTTATGGACCGATTAAGTTGAAATTTGGTACACATAATTATGTATTTCTGTGAGCCAAACATGGACAACGTACCAAAATAAATTAATTTAAAAAATACGGGTCACTTTTCGGAGGTAATAAGAAAAAAAATGAAATCTTTGTAATTTCTTATTGAGAAATAAATAGACATAACACAATGAAGGGTTCCGTAGTTGGAATGAATTTATCCTTAGAACAAACTTAACATTGTAGTTGAAAAACATGTTCTCCAACTGCAAATGTAAGTTTGTACGCACAATATTATTATTGCTTTTGAACGTTAAAATTTACAAAATAATTCAACCAAAATAGGTACCTATTTACTTACATGCTGCAAGTTGACTTATTTTCATGAAGTTTAAAGTTCCTTTTCCAGAAAACTATCGTACTTGAAATGACCGTCCCTGACTCTACCTCAACGTTATTTGTGCACACCACAAAAAATACAAAAGTGTTCCCTCACAAATTGTTGCTCAATAACCGACAAAAATGTTCATCGTTTAACATTATGACTATTATTAAGCGAATCCACTGATCAGGGCATTTAAAGAAATGAAACGTCGATTTTGAACCGCTATTATATCGATACACATCGATTTATTGATCGAATATCGACTGTCCTCGACAAATGGTCGTACCAAATTACTGGCCATTATATCGAATTAGAATCGATAGAATCGGGACCCCAATTATATCACTTATGTGTTTAAAGGAGGTTGGAATAAAGCCAATCATAACCGCAAAAACTCTAGGGACGCACTCTCTGATATAAAAAATTCCAATTTCAGGTGTTTAGCTGTTTGTTTTAATTTTTATAGTTATGGATTAAACTTTATTGAAGGAAAAACAAATGAAGGTGGTATAAATTAATTTGGAATCGTTCGAATTTTTTTATCATAACAAAGGAGGCAACATACGCAAGTTTCGAGATAATGGAACAGGCATAATAACCGTTGAGTTTTATTGCAGACAGATTACAAAATGACCAAACGAGCCCGGCATAAATGATTGGCCGTAAAGTTAAAGGAGCGAGTGGCAACACTGACATTGTATTCTTCCCTGACGCTTACATAATATCTTTGAGTAGGTAGGTACTCATTATTGAACAATTTTAAATACTCCAATTTATTCAGATACTACAAATCTTTTGTCAGCTCGTTTATTAATGCAATCGTCAATTTCTTATTCTTACGCACACACATTTAGCTCGAAGAGGAGCTTATGGCCAAGTAATAACAGCCGCATGGGTCGATCCATCCGTAGATGGGTAACCATCTTTATATACCCACTCCTCCGTACCTCGGAAAGCACGTTAAGCCGTTGGTCCCGGCTGTCATTCGTGGCTCTTTGACAGTCGTTACGGGTCATCAGAAGCCCGAAAGTCTGACAACCAGTCTTACCAAGGGGTATGGTATTACCCAGTTACCGGGTTGTGGAGAGGTTAGATAGGCAGTCGCTCCATGTAAAATACTGATATTACCCCAACATAGTTGGGAAAAGGTTAGGCAGATTGATTGACGCACACACATTTAGCTGACTCCTAAATCGTCCAAAAGAAATGTTATAGAGCTTGCGTTTACAAGTTACATTTAAATAAAACGTCATGTAATTAAAATTAACTATCAACGTCCTTAAATACTTATAAAATGTAACAAAAAAAAATTAATAACAACTTAATACCAGCTCTTGAAACGTGTATTTTGAAAAGATAGTTAAGTACCGATAACTTTCAAAGATTGACACATGGTACAATGTGGTCAATGTCACCTATATTTTTGCTAAATAAATATACCCTGCGAAAGAATATCAAGATAGGTGATAATATTCCTTCGGTCAAACAAATATGATAAGCTATTGATATTAATTTAACAGATACGTTAGGCTGGGAACACACCCTATTCCGCACACAAGAATACATGGAGCAGGCACCTTGTACACAGTTGTAACTAAAATAAAAGGAAAGCTTTATTAAAGTTTTGTTGCTGTCGTAAAATAGCATTCTATCATAAAAGTAGCCTCCTAGACTTTATACCGCGGTGGTTTTAACTGGAAATCTTAACATTACCGTAATGGCCTGTAAATCATGTGAAAGGAATAAATTATTGGATGCATTAAATCGCAGAGAGTAAATACGAGGGTATTAAATGCAATACATTGTAGGATTTGTGATTCCTCTTCGATAAACGTAAATAAAAAAACCTCGGCTTCATAAGACGTAGATTACGACAAAGCACAATGTACTAAACTTAACGAACAAAACGCCAATGTATCAACAAAACGACTAACTCCGACCTTCAGAGTAACAAAGTGTTATGGAATACAACAAATCTCGGAACCGTCGGCAAAACGAAGAAACTCGAAAATGATACGAAAGAGGGCGAATTAAAAGCAAATTACAGTCAGCCGGCAATCGTAGCGTTTACAATAAATACATAATTGTACGGTCAGTATACCAATGGCACATGGGATTGGCCAAAATAACGGACGGCGCGTTTGCACGATAAATCGCTCGAGTTGACGCTTCAACTGGCTTCAAGTGAAACAAAGTTTTAAATTGAAACACTTGCTTGCAGTGCTGATACACTGTCTGTCAAATTCTTATCGGTTTACTAGGTAATTAATTAATTGTACTGGCAACACCTTGATATCATTTCTGAAATAGCAATCGTAATTGCACTTGCGACTTTGACAGATCTTATAATTAGCAAAAGCTTGGTTTTTGCTTCGTTAATGCATGTTGGTCGTCAGTGAATAATCGCAGTTTGTATTATTAGCCCTCATAAAACGGATGCTTATTATTTACAGCTTGACTATAAAACTATCAAAGATTTCCCCGATAACCGACACATAACGTTGATAGACACATTAAATTGTGTGAAAATGCAAGGGATGTAACATCATAAAGATTGATATTTGTAAAATTATTTTATAACATGAAGTTTCTATAGATTTAAAATTCCGAGCAGTCTCGGCAACTGCAGCATTTAATATGAAACCAAGTCATTAACTGGCAATACCCACATTTTGTGTATTCAAATTACATTAAATGTGTAGACCTTAACTTCACCAAGAAAAATAACTTTTATACATTCATTGACATTTGGATTACCCAGTAATAATACCCACTAATGAAACAACGTTTACGATTGTAACACAAAGTGATTGACGCGTCTGGCCGGACACTTCTATACACAAGTCTTACAACTTGTTTATCAGTGGAAGTACAATCGTCTACACAAGTCACGCGCCGAGTACAATCAATAACAGTAATACACCATCGCCGACAAAATGCGAACGGTCAATATCGTGAGTCAACAAGACCGACCGATAGACTGGGTTGCCAGGTGCCAGCGCAGAAAAATGGCAAGTTATTTATTGCTCTATGTTAATTTAATTTTTTGAATGCTTATCACAATTTTTCTAATGTGAGAAAAACTATTCTTTTGTAACGACATTAGTGTATTGCCATATTTTTATTATAGTTATGGACCATAAATAATTGGGACTTTAAAATTGTTTTTTTTTTTTTAATAAACATACTTTGTATTCGAGTAATAATTCCGAAGTAATAAGTTATTTCATTTAAGCTTATAATGAGACAAACTCCCCTACATTGGCAACACCGACCGACTTATGTCTTGCCATAAACTCTTTCATTTGGCTCGGACGAGCCTTATGAACAATAAAACGTTGAGGGCTGGAGATTTGGACTGTAATAAAATATTTGCCCTAGCACACGCTAATCCGCGTCCCTTACTTACGAACGCAATTTGAGAAGTTATAGTCCGTCTGCAAAGACGCTCATCCTTTAGAAATATTACACGTAGTTACGTATAGGTAAGTACTGCTTTGTGATTTAGCTATGTTTGATGTTTTTGTATGAGTGCTTCGAGAGTCGAGACTAAAATTCATGTTTTTTTTGCAATTAGTTCAGAAAAATTACCTACAATGTCTGTAAAATAGACATGTCAGAAATATTTTGACATGTTAATTTTAACTACAAATTGCTTTGACCATTCCTTTTTATCACTTTTATAGCAAACGTATAAATCTTAGTCCATAGTCACGTTACAAGAGAGAAAAGTACTATCACATCTGCATCTTTTATTGCTTTCAACTTAGATAAACAGAGAATTTTTAATTGAATAATACGGTACAATAAAAGCAATGTACCTTCACTACAGTAACCCCGCCGTACGTTCAAATATAAATAGCAATAAAAAGAAAATTCTGCTGTTCACACCATACGAACACATTAATCAAGTTCCCGGGAAACCGGGAAAATCTTTACGCGTTACCAGCCAATAGGATGGGAGTTTAGCGGCGATTCCGGACTATTTCAACGATCCAAATAAAAGTTCCTCCCCCGATGTGAAAGAGGGTCAGGCTTAATTACTCGTAAATTGACCGGGATACAGTTTTATCTGGGATAAATGCACGCAAGGATAACGATGTGTCATACGTGTTATTATGTTTGGAATTAGAAATAGTCTGTTATGAATACTTATACTTAAATATTTATTTTTTGTTGAACGTTTTCTCACATTTTCGTGTTGTATAGTTAAGCGCATATTAGTGGTAACCATTTGACATTGACAGCGTCTTTATAAAGTAACAATAAGGGCGATTTTCGTAGGGCAAGTGTTTTCGTTGATGTGTAGTAGACTGTGTAACAAATTCAAAGCAAACAATATTGTACAAAGTCACAACTAACTCATCAGAATTAAAAACATAGGTGGATTTATTATTTCAACTTGATGGTTTTCGTAATGAGCTGCTTAACGTATAAATATTGTAAAGCTTTTAATAGCTGTATGTAATGGACATAACATCCTGAATATAATGCCTATTTAATTAGAATAATCTAACCACCTGAGCTCTCAAGTCCTTAGCCTTTAATAAGGGGTATTATTTATTAAACTTACTCGTACCTTTTTAATTTAATAACTGGGTAAGTATTAGGAGATGTTCTTTAAAAAGTATCAGTTAGGAAAGAACTATTTGTAACTATAATAAAATTACAAGGACTACAATATTAACGTATGTGAATGTGATTTGTTAAAAACGTTACAAAAAGGAGCAACTCATCCGTGAATGTTAACAAAAGGAGCTACACCATTGTTACATAATAAGTAGCAAAGATACTGTAATATCCATCCATATTTTTATTAATAACACACAAAAGAGAGATTATCTGTCAGTGGTTTTGGAAGCAGCTGTTATTACTAAAGTACCTATGTATGTTTCGCTTTAGGAGTTATAGTGATATTTTAAAAATGAAATATATGCCAACAGTAGCAATAGTTATAACTAGTAAGGTATTATTCGTTTATTACACACTGACATGCTTCGGTAAAGCTCTAATTAACAGTAGATACCTATAATAGCAAACCATTAATTAAAATATTTATTGCATAACAAAAATACGGATCCGAAGTTAAATTCATGTAAACTGTCACACTAAAGCTTAATAATTTAAACTTTAAGTTATTAATAAAAACACTTCGTGATAATAATAATCGCAATTAACAGGTGCATTTGCGCACATTCGCTCTAATTTGTTAAATATCAGAAATAGCCACGAGCTGTCGCCACTAAGAAAAAACTGGCAACACGACAACTCTGCAGTTCCATTTTCAAACAAGGTAATAAAAAAAAAAAATTAATTGTCAAATTAATCTTTGTCGTGTATGACACTCGGCCTCTTCGAAGTTAATAGGTGTTATTACGTGTCGTCAATTTTTAACAAACTAACCTGAGTTACGGAAGAGAGCAACATGTAATTTCGAATCGAGTCGATTGATCGACAATGCGCTCGAATACGAACGTCGATCGTGCTCCAGGCGAAACCGTACCTACAGACTTGTTGATAAGTGGTTATAAATCAATCATATTAACATAATAATTATCGATGTGATTGGTCGAGCATCGAATCGTGACCAAGGACGTTTCTACTAAAATATTCAAAGAACTAATCAAAAATACAGATTGTAATGTTTATTTATCTAACAATGTTAATGACCGCAGAAAGTACATCCAATCACATAAATTTTGACATTTCTGGAGTTTGCGTTTAATGACATTTTGAAGCGCAAGATATAATTTTATTAATTAAATAGAAAACAATATAATACGGACTTCAACAAACAACGGAATATGTTCAGAATGTGGCGAGCAGACGCTTACAAAACACCGGTATTGCTAATTAAAAGAAATTCCTTCGCTATGCGTTTCCACGGACAAAAAACATGAATCCGCCACGACGACTCCAAGGTGTGAGCAATGTCATAAGTGGCTAGTAGAACGACATTTTAATTGTAAGCGCCGCTCCACACGACACAAAACGATGGGAGTTAAACACTACGTACAACGGAATTACGGAACGCGTGTATGGAAATTGTCTCTCGACGCAAACATTTCTTGTGACGCACTCACAAGAAACCTCTATTACTTTGATGGCAGATGAAAAAACATGCGTTAGTTAATGTTATTATGGCTGTACATAATACGGTAAATTACATCAGTGTAAGATAAACTCTTGTAAGAGCAGTCAACAGTATTAAGATGTGTGCATTAGATGCGGTCAATAACACTGCTAATTTTATTATGGAATCATATTATTAGCGTATAACCGCACGTGGCAATTTTTTGCAATAATTTATTAGCTGGAGTAACAAACAAAGAATCATAAACTAGTTCTCAGACGTTTGCTAAGGACCGTTTTATAAAACTTAGGCTAGAGGTAAACCTAAAGAGCATTATTTTGTGACAGTCCCTAAGCCCACGTTCGCACGGACGTAAAAATATCCCGGCGTTATTTTTTGCGCACACTGGATTTTCAACGCTCTGCTTAGCGCCGAGAATTGACAATCCAACAAAGTGTTTTTTCGATGCGCTGGGACGCACTCGGTTGAATTCTCAACGCTCGGTTAAACACCGAGAGTTAAAAATCCAGTGCGCGATAAAATCCCGCCGCAATATTTTTACGTTCGTGCGAACATGGGCTTAGGCTAATGAACAGAAAGTGATGGGCCACCTGTTATAAGTTTATCTACGGCACATTCAGTTGGCAGATCTATCGGTCCCTTTTCCCATTTGAGGATGACATAGCTTGCAATACACAGTGAGGGATGGAATTCGCATAATTCCACGCGCGAATCCAATGTTTGGTATTCGAAATATCGGCAGCGACACACAGTGCAAAGCACCGGGAACCTACCCATTGAGAATTTTACTTTATACACATTTGCTTAAACCATTTCGCAGTGATTTATTTGGAACGCATAGAATGGTACCTACTGTTTGTCTTATGATTCGACCTACTTTTGACTTTTACGCGCATATCCATGTTATAAAGCTCTGAAGGAAATGAATGTATGTAAGAAGGAAATTCCGGTGTTAATCGCCATCGTTTATACAGCTTCTACGCTAGATAAAACGGCGTTCTTAAATTTTACAGTAGCATATACAGGGTTATTTGTTATTATGTCGGCAATCCATTAAGGGGATGTTGGAGAGGTCATTTACAAGCAAATGACCCCTTTTAACTCCTATGCAAATGTCAAAAAAATTCGAGTCATTTGACTTTTTTATATTTTTATTTCATTCATTTTAAAATATAAAATGTCAAATTACTCGAAAATGGTTGATATTGGCATAGGGGTCATAAGGGGTCATTTGATTGCAAATGACCTCTCCAACACCCCCTTAACACTCTCTTAATGTTTTAATTGCATTGCAGACAAAAAGCAAAGGTATGCAACAAACGAAAAAATCTCTTTATACAATTCAGCGATCACTACTCTCCTAATAACTGGCCACACATTCTGTCGGTTAAAGTATTTTGAAAAATTTCAGGACGTTTCGGCGCGCACGCAAGTTCTCAAATCGATGTTTACTGCGAAATATACTGATAATTGAAAGTCGATAATCGATTTAATCGGCCATGCTGATTGGTGACCGTAATCAGCAACTGCCGGCGCAGACGCACGTGTCTAAGCGCAGGTGGACACAAACGACCTCACTTTTCACATTCATTTACATACAGGGTTGCAAAAAGTGATGCTCCCATTGAACAAACGGCGCAATAACGACTGTTTTAATTAAAATGTTAATTGCTTAATTTTTATTGAAATACCCTGTAACGAAGACAAATGTAATGGGGTTATTTATTGATGCGCTTGCATTTCGTAGCTCTTTTTTGTTGGATGAGCTTCGATGTACATTTCTCTATTTGCGTTAAAGAGCTGCGTATGAGTATTTAGTAAGCCATCAATAGATACCAAAGACTACTTAGCCTCGTACTTGTGCATCTGAGTAATTCCGGCCAACTACTAAGAAAATAATAGAACTTCTTCTGTAGTTCCCGCTAGCACATTCTAATAATTACCGAAGTATTTTCAATTAAGTAATTAATGTAACTTACATTGCTATGTGGTAGGTAACAGTTATTGCGGACTTGATTATCTACATAGTTACTTTGAAATAAAAATACCCTCGCGGCGATCTACGAGACCGTTGTAAGAACTTATAGGCTTAGTATGGAAAAGCGGTTCAACTATGCAAAACTATTTTTAGTTATAGAAGTAGTAAAAACTTCGATACTTGTCACCATGATGTACAGGCCACAACTGTGTACATAATTAAGGGAAATTGCGACGACAAGAAGTTCGTTTTCTGTTTTTAGGGTTCCGTACCTCAAAAGGAAAAAAACGGAAGCCTTATAGGATCACTTGCATGTCTGTCTGTCTGTCCGTCTGTCACAGCCAATTTGCTCCGAATCTAATGGACCGATTAAGTTGAAATTTGGTACACATATGAATTTCTGTGACCCAAATACGGACGTGTAACGTAAATAAATTAATTTTGAATATGGGTGTCACGTTTGGGGGGCATACAAGAAAATTAAAAAAAAGGGAACTGTACCGTGTGACATATCAAATGAAAGGATTTGTTGCAAGAATTTCAAATACATTTTTTTATTTTATTTTAAAATAAATACATTTAAAGATATTTAAGAAAATAGATGATACCTTTCCCCCTTATCTCCGAAACTACTGAGCCTAAAATTTTGAAAAAAATACGGGAATGATTTTATACTCATAGATT
Source organism: Omphaloscelis lunosa (assembly GCA_916610215.1). Classification (NCBI taxonomy): domain Eukaryota; kingdom Metazoa; phylum Arthropoda; class Insecta; order Lepidoptera; family Noctuidae; genus Omphaloscelis; species Omphaloscelis lunosa. The sequence continues at coordinate 10,327,343 of OU744247.1, forward strand.
ACAGGAAAACCTATAAGAAGTCTATGGTCTTAAAAAAACATGGTAAATCTCTCAATATTTTGCGTACAAACTTACATTTGCAGTTGAATTGTACCGGAGAACATGTTTTTTAACTACAATGTTAAGTTTGTAATTAGAATAAATTCATTCCAACTACGGAACCCTTCATTGTGCGTGGTCCGACTCGCACTTGGCCGGTTTTTTTTGTAGGTATGTAGATTACAATTATTCGAGGCGTCATTTAAAATGACGGCGTAAGTGCAAACACTTTATGTTACTCTGTATGTCGTTCATTTGAATTAAATGTCTTGTATAAATGCATATTCGGAGTATAAATTCTCACTGTTACAATGCCGATATTCAAATAACTCGATGGCTACTTAATATACGCACTTGTCGTAAGCAGTTAACACTTCTCGATCGTCTCGCATCGCTTCGGCGTTTAATAATTGTTGCCACCCCGTTTATTATTACGATTTCCTTATAGGGGGCAACGGCAATTTGTTTGATTACTTCCAATTGCCAGTTGATGTTTTAACCATTAAAAATTGTAAACGCAACCATGGATAGCAAGAATCTGCTATGATTGCCGACTCTGCCAGTGTTTATCGTACTTTCTTGCCAGCGTTCGATACGGAAATGGAAAAAATGGGCTTTCGATTCAGTGATTGTGTAGAATATGCGCTTTTTGCGATCCGATAAATGTGCAATAACGTTCTGCGTAGTAAAAAACCGCGACTTAGATAATCATCGTCTGTCTGTTAGTTTTTACAAATGGACACTGCAGAAGGGTTAGAAAATAATAACAAGGCGATTATAACTTGTTGTCAGTACCTCTTTAATTAAATTCATATTCCACTATAAACTCATTAAATGAAAATTATCCAACGATTTCAAACAATTTACTTTGCTTATTAGCATAAGATAGTTGTAAATTGCAAAGAAAGTGGGGAAAATATGGTGAAACGAGTTCTGTATGAATTTGACACATATTGAAACTGCAAAAACTAAGTTAAATACGTGTTGTAAGAAAACTATCATTACCTACTTACAAAGTAACAATCTTGCAACACAAAACATAAATAAGGAAGATGTCAAACCCTTTCAGATCTAAACATTAAGGTACCAATCCTAACGACAAGCTATAATAAATGTAATTACCGACATCCATCTATCATTATTATAATAATCATCTTAACACGAACACAAGTTACAATGCAACAAACAAAGGCGTGAACATACAAGAGATTCGGAAATTGACTGATCCCTTCTTCCCTTAACATAAACAGGCAAATCCTTACTTAATTTCAGTCGCAGAATTCAATCAAAACGTAAAGCTTTGTGCCCCAGCGAGTAATGTTATAATGCCTTACATTATCCCCCCGGTGTATCCGACTCGCGGCGACACCGTGCCGAACCTTTAATTATTATCAACACATCATTTTCATGGCACTTTCTAAAATATTAGGGCTGCCACTACCACTTTGTTCATTTACCTCAATTATTTTCCTATTGCTTAAATTAATAAGTACCAAGTAGGTATCTCTTCTATCGTAACATTAAATAACCCTAAATACAAACTCTACGATAATTTTTATGATCTCCAGACCATGTCGAACTGATAAAGTTTTGTAATAATTTGCACATCCAAGAGTTAAATTATGACTTGTAAATGTAGCATTAAGGATGAACTGCAATCTAATGGCTATTTAAAAATACATTACTTGAGAACTTTATCGCAAATCAGAGTCGTAACGCGGAATGAACAACCGTTTAGATTTAGCGCCTTAAGATAAACATCGGTGGGTAACCCTTTCAACGAGCACGTGGACCGACACATCCCTTTCGCGCATTTCATATTCCTATTTCCATTCCGTTCAACCTTCGCAGGAGGATTATATTCTGCCTCCGATGTTTTCGTATCCTATTATTTCACGGGGTGAAAATGGGCCACCCGCCTCCTCACTCACTCACTCAGACAGTGACACCCCTCAGATACGTGTGTGACGTGTACAGATTAGGAGGCACCTGTGTGAGTGCACCTTCCCAGGACTGTTTGTGTGTGTGTGCGTTTGTTTCATCAACTGTAAACCACTGTCAACGAGTCGTCAAAATAATATTGGCTTAACGCCGGAGCCCGTACACAGATATGGTACATGGAAACTTGATACACGCACGAATTTAATTAGAATGGCTTTAATATTATGGGTGATGGAGAATGACGTAACAAAATTATAATTTGTATGAAAGACAGACTTTGTTTTATTTGTCTAAAAAAAGAGACTTTTAATTTAGATTTGTGTTAAGTGGGATAAAACTGGTTGCATGTCGAGCATCGTAGATGAAACCAATTTGAGAAACATATTCCCACGAATGAGCTTTTAAACTTTTGAATTAATTTGATCTAACCAAATAATCCCAAAGTATCAAAATCAGTTAAGATTCTCGTAAACTCCTCTAAGTATACACATATAGACATTAGTATCGTGAGCTTCGAATATCAAATCAAACCCCTTGCGAGACCCATCCATCTTCCCACTAATTGTAAAATAATTAAAACTAACTAAGCATAGATGGGATACGAAACACAATAACAAGAAATGATACGAGAATACGAGCGAACGAGGGTCGCGTGTTCAACAAAAAATGTGACTTGTTTATGGAATGGAAATGCAATAAGCGCAAAACAAAGCAATGCTTATTTCAGCCATGAGAGTGTTTCGAATTGCAAATTTCGGGAAAAAAGCGAACAAACTACACTCAAAGTCAAATGCGGCAGTGCGCGATAAGCAAGTGCCGCTTATGCAAGATCACGAATGTAATTGCTCCCTTGTCTGGCACGACACTTCATACTGAAGCGAGACAAAACGTGCCTAATGCACACGACAGAAAGAGATGGAAAGTGGCAGTATCAACAAAGCCGTAAGCGACAAAAATGATTGATTGCTAGCCGTCTTGCGCTGAGCTCTATTTAATCACTTTATTCCCTTTTCTCCGTTTGTGTTGGGATAATTTTGTATTTGTGTAATTTGTATACGAAATGAGGAGGCATACCTCCCGAGAAGACGGGGATTCATATCCGGCGCCTATCCGGAGCTTACACAAACCCGATTTTGATGTTATCACATGTCATGGTACCGTTTGTTTTGATTTATATTACAAAGCCAGATTATGTTGAGATTAATCTTTGGGTTAATAACTTTGTGTTTAATTCGCATTTAAAGGCATCATTGTGATACACAGACACATTTGTTATGATGGGAATTTAGTCGTGTTGTTTTCATACCGTATCGTAATCTTGATGACATCATATCCTGTACTTATTAGCTATGCTCCCGCAGAAGTCCTTATGACATTTTCTCTAGCTAGCCCAAATTATGACTAAATTATTAGACTGAACTCTGAACTATTTCTAACTCTCCAAAACGAATACCTAATTGTGATTGCACCTAATGAAACTGACGTTACCTATGTTTAATTGATGGGTGAAACTCAGTGTGGTGAACAACTCTTCTACTTAGTTCCAAAAAGTCCACATTTTACTATCGGTACATAGAAGTCCACTTCTGGGCATAATGGGTTTTATTTATTAATGTTGCGTATAGTTACTTAATTAAGTAATGACTAATGATTAATGTCTCCTTAACCATAAACTTTTTGGCGTCTCTTAACTATAGACAACATTTATAATAAACTTCAATTTTATTAACCGGTAAACGCCCCGAAATCGCGTCGCCTCGCCACGCGATAAATCGCTCGATATTTTTTATTTAAAAAAAAGAGAATGTTAAGCAGTACTTACCACTCATATGTCCGTTTTCATATGGCGAGTACTCGCCGTTCTCGAGGCGATGCTTCTTGAAGGGGTGACCCGGGAACTGCGTGGCTGCGAGTGACAGTCCTACTCCTGACGCACGCTTCGGTGGTCGGCCCGGTCTGGAGCTGCGGACATAGTAGCACGTTACTGCCGTTTAAGATGCTACACTTTACCTATGAAGGATTGCACCGGAGAGGGACAGGAAAATAGAAAAAAAATGGTTCTGAAAGGCCGTCAATTTCTTCTGCTATCAAATGTCATGGCAATATCTGTAATAGGTTATCCTGGAATTGGACCTGCGAACTTGAGATTTGACAGTAGATTACGGATCAGACTTTCAGAAACCAGGGGTTAACTCAGCCTATCGCAGTTTACAGTAACAGAAAAGTCGTGGAACTAACATTGTTCGACATCATGATCCGAAGTTAGTACTAAGGGGTTTCAGGAATTTTTTCGATTAACCTGTTGGAGCAACTTCGAAACGTGTCCCTCCTAAAATATTGGCTATCAAAGGAAAGTCGTAGGACTCTCGTAGCGTTACTATTTGCGCAAAAATATTGGATACGCGGTCACTGACCCACTTTCAGGGGGACTTCAAAAAATTATTAAGATACTAGCAGACTCAGAGGCCCGCGGTTTCACCCGCATAAGTCTCATATCCCGTAGTCATAGATCCCGTGAGATTATCAGGATAAAAACTATCTGTGAGCCAGATTTCATCCAAATCTGTTCAGTAGGTTTCGCGTGAAAGAGAAACAAACATCCATCCATCCTCACAAACTTTCACATTTATAATATTAGTAGGAAAGGATAGGATAGTAGGATTATTTCCTCAAAGAAATTAACAACGATGGACTGCGATAAACTGAGTTAATAAATAATTCACAGTTAGTCGTGTAATTACAGTTGCGATATACAAAACTAATAAGTAAAGTTTGTCAAGTGCAGCAACACAAATCACACATTTTATTACTGCAATAATAGTCATAGACGTGTGAAAAAATTAAAACGCTAATTGATAAAAACGCTCCAATAAAAAGCGTGCATAAAAATCAAGTAAGAAATCGATCAATCCGCTTTTACACATGATTCATTCATTAACATTCAGTACTTATAGTAAATTCTCATAACTGCAACAAAAGAACAATAACTGAAACAGTCATTAATTAAATTCTATTAAAAGTGAGCAACGGGAGCTTCTCATGCGGTATCTGTACACTTATCAAATAAATCAACTTCTGTGAGGGAGGGAGGCTACAGATTTATTTTTATTTATTTCACTCCCCTAAGATTTAATACCGCAACACGTCGGCCGCAGTTTCCACAATTTCACGCTTATTGTTTTCCCATCCGTGATTTATGTTCACGTAATAGACAACAGTATTTCTTGGGCGCAATAAAGTTTGTCACCTAAATCTTTGCCCTTAAGCCTATTGCGTACTTGCGGACCTAAAACTTTGTTTACCTTTATTGGACTTACTATTAGTTTGCGGTGACGATAAAAAGGTGATGGTGTTACTGAGACATTCTGAATTGTGTCAATGTGTTGTACTGTGTTGCGATGAAAATACTGATGGATTGAACTGACATGTCTAACGGTTATTAAAATCTTAGTTCCATTAGGAAATAGTTGAGAGCAGAGTTAGCAGTGCTGGCCTAGTGATATCGGCCCTGACTTACGAACCCAGGCAGGAACTTAATTTTGTGTATTTAATTTTAGCACCACTGCTCTCAAAACGGTGAAGGAAAACATCGTGAGGAAACTGGCATGTTCTAGAACCAAAAACTCGAAGACATGTGGCATCCGCCAACCCGCACTGGGCCCGCGTGGTGGATTACTTTACGGTCCACTCCGTCTCACAGACGCCTGTGTGAACATAGACTAATTATACTAACAATTTATGCTAACGATCTCTCTAGAACCTATTGTAACGAAATCTTATAAATCAATGTATGCAGCTGGTTCAGCTTTGAAATTTAAAACAGAAACTAAATCTAGAATTAGTCAAAATCAGCTTTGCATAAGTCAGACCATATGTACTACAGCAAAAATTAAAGTCAGAAGAATACGAAGATCACTCAACATTCGTTGGTTTTACTTGAATCTATACCTTGGACAAAAGAACTGGATCATTGCTCATAAACCAACAACAGGATTCTAAGAAAAGTGAACTCTAATCACCTAACAATAAGGGTGATAAAAGACGAAGATTTTGTACATTATTAGACCTGATTAAGAATCAACCTCAGTTCCCCCGAATTGGCTACTTCATAAAGGTGAAATAAGTACAAAAGACGAAGAATACGTACAAAGAACCGTCTAGAAGAATTCCTAAAACGAAGTCAAATAGAAAAGGTACAGTTGGAAACTGGAAAGTAACCCCGGGTGATGCTACGACTAAAAGAATCCTTCATACATGTTCTGCACATTCATAAAACCTTTAACAGTTAAGGAACTTACTCAACTCCACGGTGAAATAACACGCCTTCTAAGATAATAGAGAAAATGGTATGAAAACCAACGTGCACCATAAGTTAGTAGGTCCTACTTAAAAAAAATAGACCGGTAATACAACAATTTTAATTGCCAGGAAAATCATTAGAAATAAATATATGGGCAGTAGCCGCTAGTTGCAAGTCCGAACTAATTGCTGGCGCGTAGTAAGATCAATTACACTGCTACCAGCTAATCCGCACTACATTACAACTAGGTACCATATCAGAGGCGTCGGCCAAGTTCGGCAATTATCGGGGGAGCGATGCTGTTATCATAGTATCGGCTTACGCAGAAACTGAGTCTCGCCTATTTATTTTTATGTCAGCAACCGTCATTATGAGACACTCCATTAGCTTGGATTGCGGTGACACTCGTTTTCGGTTACGCTTTGGGGTGTGATTGTACGGTGCGACAGTTTTTTCTTCGTTGCCGTGCTCAGATAAAGGGTTTGTTATTTTGATGACCAATTTTATTTATGGGCAACGGTAATACAGTAAAAAACTTAATAACTTTAGTTTTTCTGTCATCTCCGAAACATTTGGCCATCGTCGCGGAACAATTATAATGTATAAATAGTCTGAATGAACTTCAAAGGCCGCACATAAAAATTGATTTTATTTTGGGTGCAGGCGAGTACAGTTGGGAGCAAAAAAGCTAAACACAATCGCGCCCGCGACGAAATCGAATATTGAAAGTGTCGAGGGACAGAGATAAGGAAAGCACGTGCCGCTCCCTTGCCGCCACTTAGGCCATACCCGTAATCTGAATACCGCAAAGCGCACTGCGATAAACTGCCATTAAAAAGCGTTCGATTTATTACCGAACGATTTCCGAACGATTTATACGGGTGTGCGAAGTCGGGAGAGTATCATAAACCAGAGGTCCTAGAGGGTAGAAACTGACACAATACTTAGTATCTACAAAAAGTAATGGAATAATGAGATAAACACTAATATAACGGCGATATAAAATTGAACTAAGCAACAAGCTAAGCTTTAGAACTTAAGAAAGCGCGGAAATAGTAAGTAAATGCAAATTAAAATATACGATTAATACACCAACAAAAAACTGTTTCTCTATTCAAATATCGAGTAAAAGAGCATTACCTTTCCTCTCAATTGTGAGTATTTATATACATATTTTTAAGCTTTATTATTTATCTAAGTATATTTTTATTATACGTGTGATATTTTAATTTTAAGACTGCATGTTCATATTTCCTTTTCTTGTTCTCACACACTATTGCCTACATTTATTTCTCATTTCGTCTTTCGCAGGTCTGCTGGAAGAAATTTCTTAAGCAATAAGCAGTAGGTACCTTTGTACTCTAAATTATAATTATGTTGCATCTATATGTATTTTACTATGTGCACATAAATGATAAAATAAATAAAAATCTGGTTTAGCCTATTGCGTTACCATCTAAATTAATAGTATTTTTTAACAAGTTTCCTATATTATTCAAACAATCAGTATAATATATTCAATACATACAAAGTCTTCTGCCTATCCAACACAATTGGTCCTAACTAATCCTAACAATTTCCCGAAATATTTATAAAATCAAACATGTTACGATTCTGCACATCGTACTCTTTCGTCCGACCAACCCTAGTGAAACTAACACCACGTATAGTTTTGCTTTTTGTATATTTGCTTGGCAATATTCATCACTCACCGCCCGTGTCACTGATCAAATAGCACCCACAAAGGAGTCCCCAGATATTTCTGACAGATATACCCCTGATAGATAGTTTCACAAACATTACGAAACAAATCCTGATCGACGGATTCTATAGAGAGAGAGATGAAAATCTGTGGTATATTGCAAATAAGTTAGATAAGAATACTAGAGAACGTGACTTTAACATGAAACGATTCAGCGTCAAAAATCATTCCGACTAACTCCTTTCAATCTTCCCGACTCCATAAAAAACTAGGATTTTAAACACATGAAGCTACTAAGTACACAAACAGTATCAACGCCATCGGCACTATGAATAGACCCGGCACTCTTTGTTATTATATTTGAATTACTATTCTCAACTCTAGTGGACGTGTTCACACTCACTAATAATTACTGACACTAAATCATAACATTCACGTGGCGTAAACATCCTTCCTACCTTTAAAAAAAAGTGAAAAGACCAAAAACAGCTCGCTGACAGCATATTGTAAGCTAATAGTCATAATCTGTATATATTTTATGTTTTTGTTACTGAAGCGCCCGATTATTTACACGTAACAGCACTACAACCCGTATGGGAATGTTTACACATTAAATTAAAACTCTTTTTAAGTTTTTGTTGGTCCAAATATAACCTTCTTTCCGAGGGTTTTTCGTGACAAGACATTATACCTTATCTCTATTAACTTAAGTCATATTTTCATACGATACCTTTGAAAATACTTAACGCTTCTGATTCAATGCCACCGTTGTTTTATTTGCATCGACTTTTTAGTTCTATTGGATTAGTGGCCTTATAATAAGATTGGAAGTTTTTTTTCAATTACGTTAATTACTTGAGTTTCAGTCGATATAACTACCAAGTTCTTGAATTGGTATAAATAGCCTTAGCTTTTTGTAGTCTTAAGTCAGTATTTATTAAAGGTTACTATTAGCTATATCAAACTCTGCTCTCAATCATTTTAGTTTTGTTAGACGTGTTCTTAAATTCTTCATGAATTGGCTTCAGGCTATCTATACGAAATCATTTTAATCACCTATCTATCAAAAGCCTAACCGCTACTGAATAATATTCGAACGCACAAATTACTTTATACCCATTTGATGCATTATTTCCTTTTCAAGTTAGTATCTCGGAAACACCATATCTGGGTATTACACCAAACAATGAAGCTCTGTCTTAAAAATGGCCCAAGAATCGGTAGACAACGTAAAACAAACGTACGTAATCTTATCTAGTGTAAACTCAAACGCAGTAGCAGTTTGTCTTGGGTTCAGCGCAAACATGATAAATGATTTCGGTTCAAAAAATCGTTGCTCTATTTTTTGTAAACGAGTTCCGGTCGGAGCGAGAATGTAATCTCTGCTTGAATAGAAACACCTATTCACCTTGAGAAGTACCTGAGGAAGAAGAGAGGTCCGAATTATTGATTACGTCTGGTAACTAATTTATTTCGACTACATTACAGATATACTAAAAACAACGGAAGGAGAAACTATAAAATTCGATAATTTTGTCCAGATGACGATAAAGTTTCATCATTAAAACCAATGTATTAATAAAACCAAAGGAAAAAATGTAATTGAAGCCAAAAATTAGAGGGCACTAAGACAGTAACAATAAAAAGTGAAAGCAAAGCCGCGTTTAATTGTGTCGTAAAAATAAAAATTAAATAAAAAATGCTTTGGGGTGGAAAAGTTTTGCGACCGTAATTCTGTTCTACAATTATATCATGTTTTGTTGCAGCAAGATGTTCTCCTAATGTTACCTGTCCCAAGGGCGAGGGATGTTTTTCTTTTAAATTTATTAATACTTAGTTTCTTATTTCGTGGAAGTAACTTAATACATTTTAATACAAAGAATACCTAACCATTTTACCATTAGCGCATCGAATTGGAAATATGTGTTAATTTAAAGTTAAACATTACAAAGCGATATTTAAATTGAATTATACACTAAATGAATTCTAAGTTATTAAGTACCTATTCAAAAGAAAAACAAACCCAGAAGTTGTAATTAACATTGATGCAAATCTTGTACCTAAACACATTAGCCGTTAAGACAAAACTTTGTATATTTTTGCATTTCAAATACAATTATTGCAAGATAAAGGCGTAACAAATGAAGATTTCATCTACATATTCGTAGATCCAGAAAATAATATTTAAATCATTGGCTGAGGGGATTAACCTCTATGATTCTATATAGTTACAGCTCGGTTTAATAACACTGTTCTATCTGACAGTACAATCATAAGTTAATGTAGCAAGTCACCACAACAGCCAGGTAGCTGCTACGTTTCAATTTCTTCGAGGCATTTTATTTACAAAACTAATTACGTTTGTCTGATAGGGTATTAAACAGCTCCCGGTGCTTCACTTGATTTGTTGACAGTTAATAAAGACATTCCAAACGTATTTAACATCTTAGTCTATTCCGTCTGCGATGTGATCGCTCCCTGATGAAGCTATTATCGCTTCAATTTATTTGTTTCTTTTTTTCGCATTCGTCTCTACCATTCTGTTAATCATCTTCAATATAAAATGTCTTATTAGTGATAGAATTAGATACATAAAAATATTAACTGGGTCGGACACGTTTTTTTATTGTTACTTTTTTAAATTTTATTACTGTTGGCACGAACATCATTGTCGGCACGCCACGTGGTCCGGATAATTGAAATGTCCAAACACTAAATTTATAGTTTGTACAACGTCACTATTTTTTTTTAATTACTCCTATCGATGTTGCTCCCATTGATCTAACGTTATTATATTGGGCACAACACGTCTACCGCAGATCTGTCGCCTTTGTGACCAGAACAGATGTTTTTTAAATTACTCTTTAATGAATTCACAACACGTTGTGTTTTAACATGTCTCGTAGAATTTGCATACATTCATATTAAGTCAGAGACTACTCAAAATAGAAGTACGTGTAATTTTAAATTAAACTAAATCTCGTATGAAACCTGAACAGAAATAATATTAATCTAACTTCAGAAACAAACGTTCTGGTGGGAGAACATTAAAATCTTAAATATTAATTGTAATAAGAGCGGCGTATTCCCCATCATCCCTTTCTGCGAATGCTGGGGCAACATAATCAGCCCCCAAGGGACAACCTCTTGTAATTAGCGGCTGTTCATTTCTTAATTTCAATATTTAATTACAAAGGAAACTCGATGACTGCTCCGTATAGAAAGAGACGTCATCTTCAGAAAGTCTTTCGAATCCGTTTTGTTTCTAATTCGCTTAGAATATCGTTTGATATGGCTTCTTTATTGTTACTTTGGCTGGTGTATCAAAGGATGCTCGAGTTTAATCATTTATCTGGACAAAGCGTTCGTCTTTGTGAAGTTTTATTCTTTCCAATTGATTTTATTGAAGCGACTGTAAGAAGCGTGAAATTTTGATTCTAGAGATCTTATTACTCATATAATTTTTGTGGGTGCTATTTATATCTATGTGCGTAAATGTTTGATGAAACTTAAGAGATCACACAGACGAGATGAATAGAATTAATATAACTTTAACGTGTTCGTTGAACAGCCATCTCACAATTTCCCTTTGTCGTACCCTATTGTAAGACGTAATAGCTGCCGACATATTATCGTTTTATTTCATTTCTCAAGCCGCTATGAAATTCTCTTTTACTATTACCTGTCTAAGGATTTCATTACTGGAAAGTCTGGCAGGATGAATTTTGAATGACTTTGTAGACGGATTATATACGAAGCTTTTTGTAATCGAAGTATTTTATATTTTATTAAAGACATTTGCAAGACCAGTATGTGCGTGGATTTTCTTAGCTTAGTCTAGTAGCTTTGGGCCTTCATCATCATCATTTCAGCCCGCAATCACCCACTGCTAAGTATAAGCCTCCTTGCTTTATATTTATTTACTAGCTGCGCCCCGCGGTTTCACCCGCATAAGTCTCGATCCCGTGGAAATATCGGGATAAAAAGTATCCAATGTCCTTCTCCGGGTCAAGGTCTATCCATATCCCAAATTTCATCCAAATCCGTTTAGCCGTTTTAGCGTGATGCCGTGACCAAGGGAAATAGGGATTCATTTTTAAATATATAGATTATTGACCTTTGCCTCAATGCTTTGTGTGTTTTCACTCTGTTTGTGGTGGTTAAAATTTTTGACAGGGTGCAAAACTGGTTTATAAATTTTTCTCTTTGTAGTATTTTTCATTGGGCACTTTTCAATTGATTCGGCATCAGTCGGGATGCGTGCGTTTGGCACGTTTTGTTATGAATCGTTGACGGCTGTTGGTTCGGACGTGTCCATTCACGCTCACCCCGTATTGGTGGATTGTTTTGTTGCGTAAAATTATACAATTTCTGGCCGGGTGACCACAGCGCGCGGCCGACCAACACCACTGTCACGCCCTCCGCCATTCGATTGAAAATGAAAAATCTGTTATTATGAGCTACGACAAAAGGTAGCTACTTCTTTTATTTTTGAAATTGTTTTAAATGAAAAGGTTTATGGATTAACCTTATAATAATAATTGTGTGGACTTATTAACTACAAGTTGTTAAAAAAATACAAGTTAATATGTTGGAAATACTTTTTAAACACGCTATGACTAATTGATTTACGTAGTTTTTGCTGTTGGCGCCAGAAGTTGTTAATTTGGCAAAATGTTTTCTCAAATTAAACTTTTGGGTCTGCATCTAATGGATCACTATTTTGTTATATTTTTTTGATATTTAATAGTTTTCTATTTATATTGATACGCTTCATCAGGAATAATCGAAAAGTTTTGCTACCGTTCCCGGTGTTTGTAGTTTTTTTCTTCCCAAACGGTCTTTTGTACCGATACAAAAAATTGTAGCGAGCTACCTGGCCATCAACAGACACAGTTAGTCGGTTCCTAAATTAATTTCGTCTAATTCTGGCGACTGATACTGTCGAGTCATATAGGTCGTATGCATGCCATCGGCGGCTTTTAGCTATAGAAAGAAATTCGTTTGAAAAAAGTGCTGGAGCTTGTTTTTCATCGGCTACCATTAGAGAGACACTTGAAAGATAGATGCAGTTGCATTTAAAACGCTTTCGGAAACACAGAAATACACCATTGCATATCGAAACATAAACATGTTTAGAATAAAAATATAATAGGTACGTGTATGTCGTGTAAAAAATCTTTTATATTTCCTTTTCAAATATGATTACGACAATTTTTTATGTACTCTAGTAAATACAATGTTCATTGCGATGTTTATGTGTTACATTATTGTGGCGTTTCTTCCTCTATTCTACACGTTTACGTCCGCTGTTCTTGTTATAATTTAAATTTCTTATGTTCAATGAAAAATTAAAATAATCAAAACATACAAGCTTAGAGATTTGAAACAGAATAGAGTCCCGGACGTGTGATCGTTCAGTGTAGAACAAAAATAAACGTTATGATTTGTTAAACAGGTTATTAGAAAAACATCGGCGCTGTCGACAGGGAGTTTGGAAATAAACTATTAAAAAACGGTCAAGTGGGAGCTGGTTTCCCTGTAGTTAGTGTTCAGTACTGTACCATGTTCTTGAGTTCATGACTCATTGTTTTTCTATGCTCAGATTTTATTGTTACGGAATGTACAGATTTATCAGAAGCGCACAGTGCGCCAGTTACATACGAAACAGATGTAAACTTCATAACTAACTGTCTAATTGGTAAATGTAGCAGAACACAACGGTAGCTCAAGATTATTTAGTATCCACCGACCTCTTTGATATCATTCCACATACCTACAGCACACAAAGGAAATAGACAAATATTCAAAGATAAAAGTTTTTCGAATCTTAAAACAAAAGTGGGATTTTAAAGATAAACAGAAGTTAATCATAAATCTCGAACGTAATAGTTACATTCTGACGCAGCGTAAGTACATCTGAAAAATCTTTTGTTTGATCAGACTCAAACATCTGGATGTTGAACAGAAGTTCATAATAAAATATGATGAAAAAATATGTTAAGTCCTTTTGTATCGACCGCTTCTGTCTATTTTTGTTCAACAAGTTAACAGTCTTGATACTTTACTATATTTTTTTACTGATTAAAATGCAACACTACTTTGAATAAGTTTTTTGTGGAATAATCATTAAAAAGGTTGGAGTGAAACTACTTTGTGAGAGCAATTATTCCATTTTACGAGACAGTGCATAATAAATGAGAAGCTACTGATGTTTAATCTTTATCGTTTGATCATCGCCAATCAATGGATAAGGTAAAAAAGTTGAAAAAATTGCAGTTTCACCACCCTTCGGCACGTAGTAATACGCTAATTGCATTTGTTATATTCTGTATAAAAGAAACACAAATTAGTGACTATGAGTAATGTCGGCGTCGGCGTCGGGCCAACTTTTCACTAAATGCCAAACGTCTACACTGTATCGATACCGGTTAAGTTATTATATTTTTGCACCGTGACTTTTCAACAGTTTACCATTGAGTGGTCAATTTGTCAAAAAAACTACGACACAAGGAGTTTTATAGAGCTTGTATCAATATTAACAAAAATAATTTATAATAACACGTGTTATACAGGGTGGCAGGGACATCGACGCGAAAACTGTTACCATGGATTACATGGGCATGATTCTGATCCCTCCTGCGTTGAAATTTTTCGTCATTATACGTCGTATTTTTTTTTTTAATAAGCTGTTCCATACATTCTGACCGCGTAGGTATTGCACTTTTCTATGAAACAGCAGATTTTTTTAAAATAACCGACGTAAAATTTCAACGCAGGGTTCAGAATTATGTACTGAATCCATAGTAACAGTTTTCGTGTCGATGTCCCTGCCACCCTGTATATTAATTGATATGTCTCATTTATTGCGCACATTATTAATTATAACTGAATTTGCTACAAGTCGGAGGGCAGCATTATTTTCACACTACATCAAAGATCAAACTGTATACCTCGAATGATTTTTAATTCATTTTCTGCGAGATAATTCATCTAGCGTGCCCTTTAATGTCTGCTAAGCATGGAGTCATTATTGAATTAATGTTGAATGTAACCCATCCGTATCCACCAATATTAGCATTATTTAACTACGGACGTAGACAAGAGGAAACCCAATTATAATGGAACTCACAACCTATAACCATAGACCATTATGCCAATTAACTACTGTAATGTACTTATTACTTGGGCATGTAATTCATTGTGTGTAACGTCCAAATTCATTTGTACTTGCTTTCAATTATTTTTTATGATGCTGTTAACATTTCATTGGTTATTGCTTGTAAAAATGACAAAACGTATTGGCATTGAATGTCATGTGAAGCTGATCGAAAGAATTAAAAAGAATTAAAGATTTTGTTATCATTGTAAATAATGTAGGTACAATACGCGCCACGAAAGATGAGACTTGACCGCGCCTCCCGCCGCTCGCGCTCTTTCCATCGCATCAATGACGCCCCGGCGTAGACCCCATACCGCTACAGAGACCCATAAATCGTCTTCTGTGCATTTCAAACCACGTGGTGTGTCAAGTCTCATCTTTAGTGGCACGAACTGTACCGACTTTAGTTGAGTGAGGAAATAAAAATAAACAAAAATCTCAAAAAATTACCTCAATTCCCGAACAAAATTCAACGAAATCATAACAATCAAATATCAAAACCGTTTGGTTAATCATTGAATTGCAGCCGAAACGTACCGCAGTGGTTCATAGTAACTCGGTGAGATTTGTTTTGATAATACATCATAAAACTATTAAATATTGGATCGCTGAGTGAGACTACCCGCTACTGTTTCCACGTTACTCTCCAAGTGATAAACGGTAGCGAGTACACGTGTTTTGTATAAAAATGTTTGACATACTGAGAATAATATCCCATGGAATGTGAAGCGATACTAAATAACTTTCAATATGTTTACACGACGCGACGGAGGGATAAGAATAGGTAGGTGGTATATCAAAAGGGTTAGATGCCGTCAAAGTGCATAACTTGGACCATATAATACACTGATCATGGCGTAATCGGGTTGTTATTTCAGCGTTTAGACGATGTTTCAACCTTGTTTTGTTTTGTCAGAAGCATGTGGGAATCATTGTATTGTGTTCTACATCCGGGTTATGATTGGTTCGTTTGATTTTTACTTTTAGACTGATTGGTCATTTCATAGGTTCTCTTTTCTTTTTCATCAAGTTGAGGTGGGATGGGTTTTGCTCTACATTCTATTTTCATAAAACATTCATCCTAATCTCTATTTTGGAGGTCCTTAAGCAGAACAAGGAGAGATGTTGTGTTTTAAATTTTAACCCCCGAAGCAAAAAACGGGTTATAAGTTTGACCGCTATGTGTGTGTATGTCTGTGGCACCGTAGCTCTTAAACGGATGAACCGATTTGAAAGCAGGTTTTCTAGCGATAGTTCTTACACATCAAAATGGGTTCAGCCATTTGAAGATTAATCAGCTCTTTTCTAGTTGATGAATGAAATGAGGATGTGAGTATCTTCCACAGGTCTAATCGATTTGAAATTTGGTATTCTGTTACTTCAATGATATTAGAAGAACATAGTAACCTGGAACTGATGCTACAGCATCACCTGGAATTTGCAGTATACCCAACACCCTTAACTAACTAACTTATGGCACAGGTATCGTGTTTTGGCTCATTGGATGAAAATGAGTGATAGTGAAGGAGTAGGAAAGAAAAATAAGGAAATATTTGTGTCGGGGGTTTTTTAAATTTTAACTGTTAAAATAGCACTTGTTTACACTAAGAGCTTAGTGTAAAAATAAAAACATCCATCCTAGGTCTTTTTACGATTTAAAATCATGTTCAATAAAACAAATTGGATATTGAAACCAAATACCATCAATGGTGTGTAGGGAAAGAGCCATACATTTGTTCGTCTCCCTCAGGAATCATAAATTCGAGAGCTATTCTTGGTCAGTCAATAATGTCAATAGTTTATAAGGGCCATAGTTTTATTAGAAATCAAATAAGCTCCTTGCTTTCGCTGTTTGGTTAGACAGCTTTTTAATTTGGCTCGTACTGTCGACAAAAAAGGAATTATCATATATTGTTGCAAAGAAAAAACGCCGATCAAGGACATAGGCAAGATATTTAGATCACACGTGTTTGGACTAAAAACCCACACTACGTCATTAGGAGTAGGTAGGTATCTGATAAAACATGCAAAGTTACTTCTAAATGGACTTCATTTTTACACCTGTCAAAATATTTGAGTAGGGTTGCCATTTATCGGTTAGTGCTAATTCTCAGTACGATCGCAGGTTCTAGCTCATTATATTATAAGGTCGCCATTTACAAGTTAGGGCTTATTCTTAACTCAATGACAGGCCCGACCCTTAGCCTACAAATCGACTTAAAACTTTGGCATTCATTATTCCTAATTGTAAAGTTTTTCGAATTAAATATATCAAAAATAAAATATCTGGCGTTAAGTTACACAACCCTACTAAATGCTTCTGTATTATCAATAGTCATAGAGCAGTTTATCTGTTGACGTGTGTCATCTAGTTCAGCTACGTACTGACTTCCGTTCCCATCTCACGGCTTATCTAACACAAATATGACAAATTAAACGAATCTTAGGAAGGGTCCCACTGGTTACACTTCAATGGGGTATTTAAACAAAGGTTTAAAGTTGTAACATGGACTATAAAACTAAGTTCTTTGGCTTGCCGCGGTTAATTAAGAAACGAATGCTTGTTATACTAGTTTGTAATAAGAAATTCAAATTGAAACATAAAATTTACAATTTACCAAAGATTAATACTATGACAATGTTGTATGACATAATGACCACGGGTGACCACTGAAAATCAGCGCTGTGCTGTGGTTCCCCATAGCACAGCCTCGTGCTGAGTAGAAGCCATTCTTGTCACAGTCATGACGTGCCCAGCAGCTACCGTTTTGTGGTCGTGTAATATTTAAATCTATTGTGTTTTATTTTATTGTTCTGCTGAGTAATTATCTTTTTTATTTATGCACGTGTTTGTGTGACAAATAAACTTTTTTCTTTCTTTCTTAATGAGGAAGAATGACATGTGTCGATAAATTACCTACTGACGACCTTGAGGAATAAGTAGAGTGAATAAAAAGCACAAATCAATGACACCAGTATGCTATTCTTAGCATAAAGAAATAAGAGAAAGATGCTCAATCCTCAAGTCAAACCTACAAAAACAAATGAAAACTATCATCAAACTCAAAAATATCGATTTAAACAACTGACACACCTATTAACGGGATTCCGAACTTTAAAAATAGAATAAAAGCGCGGCCATCTTTAATAGTTAGGGCTGTCACTTTGAGGAACAAGTTAATAGACGTAATCAATTTGCTCGAAACCGAGTATGAGAATAAAAAACACATAATATTAAGCTGGCCGGTCACGCGAAGAGAGCTGTCAAAATTTAACCTCTCACTCCTTAAAGTTCAACCTTCTGTACTTTCCTTTTAAAAATGGCATGTTTTTTAAACTCACAAAATAAAAATACAATTCGATTTATTAATAAATTCTACTTCTATTTTGTACTCTTAAAATAATCGATCGGTTCTGAGTTATGTAAGCTTTGTTACAATATTAGTAATTATTCAAATTAATTAAGATTGTGAAGAGGTTTGTTACTCAATCACCCATAAACGACTTTACTAATTTGGAGGAAATTTGTCACAAAGCTAAGCAATGTCATGGATATGTCAATGTATAATATCATAATACGTAAATTTTTAATCCGTTCAGGTGATATAGTTTCTCTAGGATGCGAGCCAAACCGCGGACAACAGCTAGTAAAGCATAATGTTATAAGCCTTACATTAGTTAATACGGTAATAAAGACCGTTTATCTATCATGTGCGACATTATAATTAAGAAATTTGCACCGGGCTATATGCGTTCGTATTTGGGAGCGGCTATGAGTGCTATTGCATAATTAAATGAATAAATGCAGGTAATTCAATTAAGTCTCATTACAACCGGCACTTTTTTCAAGATATAGGGCGCCCATTGCAATGACTGAATGCGTGTCATTGGGTGCGTTTAATTGTATTAACTTTAAATGCCACTGTACAGTCGTGAGCAAAAATAAAAATATATACTTAACATTGTAACCAAATTCGACTCCATTCCATTTTTAAAGGACTCCACGAGACAGGCTCGACCTAATGGGGAATTCATAACCAAAACGCTTCCTATGCGTCTTATATTTTAAAATGTTAACTTAGCTATTAATGTCTAGACTACTTATAAAGAAATGTAAGGCTCTCGTTTTGGTAAATAAACATATTAATCAATCATTATCAATTGGAACGGTTAATAGACAATTTGACATACCTAGCATCTTGTAAACACATTAATCAATCTGCCTAACCTTTTCCCAACTATGTTGGGGTCGGCTTCCAGTCTAACCGGATGCAGCTGAATACCAGTATTTTACATGGAGCGACTGCCTATCTGACCTCCACAACCCAGTAACTGGGTAATACGATACCCCTTGGTAAGGACTGATTTGTAAACACATGAACTGTAAAATATTTAGTCATTAGTATTTGAACAGAAAATCCCTCTATCTGTTACATATTGATGCCCATAACTGTACATACCTACGTAGACAGTTAAAGTACACGCGTCTCGTGCAAAAATTAAATTACTACCAAGTACACAACTAGTGAACTTATTATTTCAGTTACGAATACGCGAAGTAATTGGCCTTTGTAGTGTTAATTAGTACTGAAAGGCTTTAATAGGGTGTAATGATAATATTTAAACAAAAAAAAAAACGTGTGCGGTCGGGGGATCCCCGTCAGGAACGAAGTTCTTCCTCACGTATGATTCAAAACAAAAACAATATTTTTGCAGCCGTCCTCGTGGATTACCATTTTGACCTCACGTTAGGTGTCGTTTTCATAGTTCACTCTCGAAAACTATGAAAACGACACCCATGACAAAAAAAATAAAATTTTCGCAGCTGCCATCTTGAATTGCATTACATTTTCACCTCACTGTCGGTTTTAACACCCTCGAAAATCATGAAAATGATACCCATGACGAAAAATTTTAACATTTTCCGAGTTCCATCTTGGATTTACATTTTGACCTCACTATCGGCTTTTACATCCTTGAAAACCATGAAAATGATACCCATGATGAAAAATTTGAAAATTTTCAGAGCCACCATCTTGGATTTTCATTTTGACCAAATTCACTCTTTCTCTCCGGTATGCAGTGTACTCGGGCAAATTTTATCCCACGACACTGTTATCACTTTATTCTTTTCTTTTATTTTTTTCTGCCGGCCTTCTCTCTCTTTCTTTCTCTTTGAATTACAGACAGTCGTAAGTATTCACACTTTTTAGCGTGACGATTTCTGAAAGTTTACAAGCCCCGTTAAAGAACTTCGTTCCATAAAACATACAAAGCGTGTTCACAATGTAAACAAAAGGGCTCTGGTGATAAAAAGCGTATCTAGCATTGCTGAGCTCCTTATAGACATTACACCTAGTTAATGCAGTAATAGTACATTTACATTCTAATAGACTATAAGATCATAATCAGCTGTACCCACTATAATGACTGCTGTCCACTACTGACCACATGACTCCCCATATAGACTCCGATTATGGGAACTTTTACCACAATCACGACGTTTACCAAGCAAATAGGTGCCTAGAGTCCGCGCCACCACTGAAGTTCGCCGGAAAATTTCGGAACAACATTTTTTAAATGCAATTTCATGCAATGTCATAGACATTAGTGCGACGTCTATCGGACTTGCGTGATGGCGCGTACTCTAGTGCTATTTTCAATTCATTTCGAAGTTCTAAATTTTAATCCAAGATGAGTTACCTTGTAGGTTGATGTTAAGAAAACAATTGAGAATCGCTTTCTTATAGTTAGCGGTCATCACGTATAACTTAAAACAAAAATAATATGTTTGCAGCCACCCTCTTGGATTAAATTTTGACCTCACGATAGCTGTCGTTTTCATAGTTCACCCTCGAAAACTATGAAAACGACACCCATGACGAAAAACACTATGAAAACGATACCGGTTCGAATAAAAAAAAAAAATAGCTGGTAAAAATAAAATAATAAAAAAAACGGATCAAAGGTACCTAAAGTTTTTAGACATTAGTCCTAAATCTGCCATAGGTACCTACTACATTGAACTCAACAGTTAAATCTCTATATCCGTTCCTAACTCTCATTCACCAATTAATCACAACCGGATGGCTTAATTATGCTCGAGACATGATTATCCTATTGTGCAATCAAATCAGCTGTTATTCAACATTGTCCCGCTGATCGTTAGCGAACGCTGGTCGGGAATGGGTGCTAATTGTTCAAAGATACGTTAATAAGTAATTTGAGAGCCCCTCATTGGTCGCGTGCCGCGGTCTGTGGTCGGACTGTCCGCGGACTGGCATGGTTACCCATTCGGTACTTCGTTTATGTTGGGTAATAGATATCATTGTTGCATACGAACGCTAATGGGAATGTCTACCTGAATAGAATTAAAAGTATTTCATCGTTAAGTCATTAGAATAGTATGTTTAAAAGACATTGGCTTACCCCGTATTATTAAAAAAATCTATTGAATGTGACTACAAAGTACTCTTCTAAAAAGTTCCAGAAATTGTACACTGAACTACTTTCATTGCTAACGAAAATTGTAACTAAAACAATGATGAAAATGTACAGAACCTTTAAACCAAGTTACAACTTACTAATTACCTATAATTTGAAAACAAACCTAAGCAAGTAGGTGCAAAACTATGCAAATAAACCTCCCTTCGTGACAAACAAATGGACGTTGAAAATCACAATTTACAATCACATTATGGAACGCACTTTTCATATTGCTACTACAAATCAAAGCGCACCCCTTTAATTAAACTGCCGGCACTAAGTCAACTTTAACTATACTTATAAGGTAAAACTAGCCGTTGAATAAAGGCACACGTATAATTTACTCCTGTGATTGTCCCGGACTGTTTGGCAGAGGGCGAATGAGCAGTACTGAATATTAGGTTGGAGCAATCATGTTGTCATTGAAATAGCTATGGAGGTAAGCTATACAGTTGGAGTGCCGTTTTGCTCGTGGTCAGGGCCGTTGGGCGTTGATTTGGACTTGCTGTCTTTGTCTAATGTCATCTGTCATCGCTAGATCGTACTGCTTTACATTTTTCTACAAAATTATTTAGTCACTAGCTGCGCCCCGCAGTTTCACCCCCGGAAGTCTCGATTTCGTAAGAATATCGGGATAAAAAGTATTCTGTGTCTTAACCCAGGCCATGGTTAACCTATGTGCCAAATTTCACCCAAATCCGTTCAGCCGTTTTAGTGTGAAAACGTAACAAACAAACATACAAAAAAAAAATCTTTTCTCAATAAATGTACTATTCTAAGTTAGCTCGAAATAATTTTCAGGCGGAATCAGTAAAACTGAAACTCGACAAAAACTTGAATGATAGAGTTCTTTTAAAGGCTAAATCTTCGGGAATGGAATGTATGAAGTAACCTTGTAATTTAATGGATTGATAGCCAATTCCGTTTTCGGTGACATCAAACCTACAATTCAGTAAATCAGTGTAGCCAATATATCACATACCTGCCACTACCGTATCGAATGAAATAATAATCGAACCTACGCGACGTCCATTCAATTATCCCTGAAAATTGAGGCTCATTAAAATAATAAAACAGCCGGCAGCAGAATCAAATTGAATGATAACAAAAGCTTGTGTTAATTCGAGGCGACACACCGTTATGCAATGTACGTACTTACCTACATAGCATCCGCCCGCCTAATTACATTAAGGGCTAATAATCGAGCAGACAAGTACAAATATGATGCCAATTAAAATAACGAATCAACCAATAACGCAGAAAAAAAAAAAACATTAATGCAGACAAACAACCAAAAAGCAAGGCAAAGTTGTATCAAATTGATCAAATTATTACCGTAATTCGAAATGCAATTAAGTTACACTTCAATTAAAACCAACGAAAAGCGACCATCAATTTAAATAATTGAAAGAGAAAATCAATAAAATCATCAAGCTGCTTCATAATCACTCGTAATATCAGTTATTCACACGACAGTATGATAAAGGCCAGTCCACATCAGCGGAAGCCCTTGTTTGCACAATAATAGCGTCCGTGTGTCAGCTTCTCAATGCAACCCCAAATGCAATTGTGTACATTCGTGCGAGGATTGAGTTACAGTGAATGCGCTGGAAACATTTGCATCTAGCGCCCGCACTCCGGTGTGGAGAGAGCCTCGTTAATATAATTATTAGTGCAGGTAACATTATTGAATGTCAACAGTATTGATGTATGGATAGCCAGTATGCTTTTGTTAACGGGGTACTTACACTTTTGTACCAGATGTATAAGTTTTGATGGAGTTCCTCAAAAGCTAATTAACTATAGATACTTAAGGTCAGGTTGAATTTTAAGGTCTAAGTCGCTTTATAGACCTTTAAGATACGGTTAAAAGAATATTTACAAGAATTCCTTTACGATGAACGTTTGTAGATATAGAATAATCAATATTTTACTGACAATGCTAAGCGCCCTTTCCATATTACCGATAATCTCGCTGCCACTATCGCAATTACAGTAACTATAAATGACAATTGCCAGCCAATAGCATACGTATGGAGCCGAACGTTCCCCTATTTGGTGACCACTTGGCGGCACTGCCTGGTCATCCCGCAAATTGCTCTTTCCCAACAAAATTGTCAATAAAACTCATCTGATTCGCAGTTAAACAAGCGAGCGACATTATTAATTTATGCGTTGTAATATGGCGCAAACGTTGGCGTTATCCCGTGTAAATTATTAATAGTGCTGGGGTAAAAATTAAGCTTAAACCGAATGGGTAGTTTCGGCCATAACGCTCGGTTTATGTTTCCATGTGCAGATTAATATGTTGTTATATCCTGTGACGAGTCAAGCGAATCGGTTTTATTGGCAATCGAAATCGCGCGATGCTGTCATATATCGATTATATCAACGACATTATTGTCAATGTGTCTGTGCCGATTGGCTGTAGTACGATGCGAGCTATTTTTAGAACTGGGGATGTCTGCCGATGTGAATTTAGCTGTTTGACCCGGAAATCTACATTGGAACCAGTAACATCAAACAAATGCCCGCCTCGCGGAGATGAAACACAAAAGTGAATAGCTCCCTTGAGATTCACCTCTGTTGTCTTAAGAGAAAGCGATTATACAAATCTGAAGAAGCTATTAATCCAGCTCGCTGCCCTCGAATGGCATCACGGTTTGTTTAATAAAATCGCGAATTTACATATCAAAACCTACAAAGGGGCATAATTGGACCCGATGACTTAGAAAACGTAGTGGGTGAGGCGGGCGTGCCACCCCTTACAACAAACAAAGGAATTATACCCGCCTCAAGAAACTTTTAGCAATGGAAAGCTCCTTAACAAACAGACGCGTGTGTATCTAATGAAATTCCTATGGTTGCATAACATACTCGCGTGAGCGCTGAGCGTTATTAGCGGAATTATTTCTCCGGGTAAAATCTTTGAAGGCGGTTGCTCTTTCGGAAAAGTTGTTAAGAAAATGGGTTGAGATCTTTTCGGGATTTCATTAGTTTGTAACTATGCGGTGTGCTACGCGAGGCATCTAATTTATTAGGTAGGCGTAGCCGAGGGAACGAATGGGCAGCGAGCATTTGAAAATGGAACGGAATTGCCGAATCACGCCGCTTTGAGTGGAAGCCGCCGCGACACGATTCGTTAAGAGACAAATGTTTGAATTCAATTCCAACAGTTTTTTCGTCAGTAATTAGTAACGGTATATTTACTCCGCGTTCGTTGTAGGACTGCACGGTAGCCGTGTTTTTTCCGTAATTAATTTTTGTTGTTAATTTGGGAGCGTCGCCACCGAGGCTGTCCGATTTACTCGACTGTTGCGAATAATTGGATAACCGTTTCGTCGATTATACTTGACATTACCGACCACTCGAATACTATTCCACATTCCCACACAGTACGTAAAATGCCATTATGTTCGATAAATGAATGAAGTGCAAGCCGACGACATACGGGCATCTTATACTCCTGTTGCTCCATCAAGGATATTGACACTTGTTCACTGTCATCAGCTTTTGTTCCATCACGTGTTAGGTTACACATATGAAATGGTGCACGTGTTCATGCCAACACGTAAGTAGTACGCTAGTATTATTTTTCATTGCATATTTGTCACGGAAAGCGCTATTAATTATCGAAAAATTGATTATGATATAAGATAATTAGAGAGCCAGGTCTGTGGTCTACAAAGTCGCAAATGTGTGCCAAATGCAGTTTCTGATGTTTCGTTCCGAAGTTCCAAAAATTTGCTTTTTTAGGGTTCCGTACCTCAAAAGGAAAAACGGAACCCTTATAGAATCACTTCGTTATCCGTCAGTAAGTCTGTCAAGTCAAGACCCTTTTTCTCGGGAACGCGTGGAGGTATCAAGCTGAAATTATATCAGATACGTAGGTCTATGGTCTCTTGGAGCTCTAAAAAAATAAAGCTTCTATGTCAACGCAATAAAAAAATACGGCCATTTATGCGACATATTTTGAACCAAAACCTACAGGGTACGTAGGTACTTTCCGTTGACCTAGAATAATGAAATTTCAGGACGCAAGGTCTCACAGCACATGTAAAGCAACAAGTCTGAAAATAGTTCATTTGTAGTTTTATAACACAAAAAAAATGCAATTACAAACTTACAGTTGGAGAATTGACCGTGACGTATATCAATGTATGGGAACATGTTTTTCAACTACAATGTTAAGTTTGTTTTTGGGATAAATTCATCCTCACTACGGAACCCTTCATTGTGCGTAGTCCAACACGCACTTGGTCGGTTTTTGTAATCAATTTTTATTGCATAGCGACACGGAAGATTTCGACCATCCCTTTGGTAGTCTCAATAACGTCCTATGTTTATAAGTTTCTACTACCATTTAATTAACATAGATTTTTCTCTACACGTAGTTTTGCAGTGTATATCATCAGGCTGTAGTTGTCCAAGTGTCGGCAGTGGTTTCACATCGGCAGTGGAAAGCTAATCGCGTCGCGCGTCGTTCGCGCGTTATAATTAGTACAAATCGTCCTCAAGCCGCCGCTCGTAGAGCTAGCAACGTGCAGAGTTGATTCATAGACTTTTTAAATTATGATCTCATGAAATATTTAAAAATGGAAGTTGTCAAGCAAGATTTTTTACATTGCAGTTTGAATGATACTCTTTATAAAAATATGTTAATTTTATTAAGCAATGCTGACTTAATCAATTAAAACAAATAATTATTGTCAAGTCATCGAGACAATGATTTTTTTAGCTAACGTAACGGTTTTTACTTAACGTATGCAAATAACATTTTTTTTTTTTTTGTTTATTTCATCTCTAATCTCTGTGTGCGATCTGTCTAGTCGTTCCACAGTCATCCTCTCCATGGAATCCGGTAATCTCGCGAGTTAATAGATTCGATAATTCATCGCGGCGCGCGTCTGAATCGATACCAGTACGATTGATGGCGCCTGTCTTAGCCGGTGAAACGCTCGACATGTCTGTCACAATGTTCCACTTCACTACATTCGAAATTTACACTTTTAATGGCTGTTCTTTTGTTTGACGCTTGAATGGGAGTTTACGCGGTTCATTCCGAAAGGCAATGGTTTGGTTTTTTTTTAGTGTTATCTTTTTAGGATGCGATCAGCGTGTATGGTATAACTATTGATATGAAAATTAATTCATCTGCAAAAATCATAAAAAAACAACTTTTTGATTGATCGGTAGTTCAATCAGAAAACATATAAAGTTATCTATATTGAAATATGCTTAGCTAATTAGTTAAGTTAAAATCTAATACGATTTTCTTAACTTTTATTAAATCTAGCGTATGAGAAATAAAACTGAATTGACGAATTAGATACAAATTAAACTAAATAAGTATCAGCACAGAAGAAACTACACAAAACTTAATAATTTAATGAACCGTCTGAAACAAAGTCAAACTGGTTCCTAATTTAATTGTAAAATTTATTCTTTTTTGTTATATGACATTTGATTTTATATTCTGTGATTCCTCACAAACCGACTTATAAAAATTTTCATTCATTATTGATTCATTATATTTTTTTTAGGAAAATCGTCTACTTTTATACAATATTCGTAAATATGTGAGCGCCATGTATCTATCACATAATTAAATTATCTGTCGTTGCTTCATTTTTAATTCTTTTTACCTCTTGTGGTATAGTAATTTGATTCTAGGTGCATCGTCTTCACATATAATTATTAAACTAATGTACCTATACAAAATATTGTAAAACATTTTAAAAGAGTAAAGGTGGAGTTTCTTGCCCATTCTTCTCCATACGAAAACTACCTTTTGGAAGGGGGCGACTAGAATCAATTTATTATTAGAATTAATTAATTTACTTATTTTATTTTGTAAATTTTTACGTTCAAAAGTGCTATACAAGGGCCTATTTGAAATAAATGATTTGACTTTGTCTTTGAAAGTTGTGATAAACTTTACTGAGACTTCAAATAGCTGTTCATGTTTCATTAAGTATTTAGAAATCTATTAAAAAATCTTTTTCACTTTCCCATAGCATTGGATTCTACGAGTGACTTGGGTTGTGTCACTAAGCGATTGGTCTCGGCTTAAAATTCGAAGTTCGATTCACATTTTTGTGAAGAAATGTCCGTTTTATTCAATTCTTTGTGGTCACATTCCAATGACGCTTCAGTGAAGATCTAGTTACGAGTAGATTGTTTTTTGTTCATATCAGACTGCTAAAGAGATTTTAATGCCAAGAGATAATAATTTTATGTTACAACTTTTTAAGGAACTTTACATTTTTTTCGACAATATCGTCTTAATTATCAAAACCTAGGCGACTGAGCTCTGCTCTGCTCTGAAAATAGAGAATGCTCATTTAAGTATGAGATAGTTCATACTAATCCATGTATAGTAAATATTATTTCCATGCTGCCGTCATTATTCTCATGTCAATAATTATTATCTTGTTACAAACTTTGGGCGACTGAGCTCTGCTCGGGTGAAAATATAGAGAAAACGAATTTTCCCAGATATTAGACCTAGCTAAAATGATTTTTCGCCTCCATAAACCCCTTAATTGCAACTTTCATCGAAATCGTTAGAGCCGTTTTCGAAAACATAAACGTAATAGTATAGGATATTTTTCATATATCATGAGAATGCATAATTAAATAGGTACTCATAAATTTGTTTTTTATAATGCAGTGCACAAAAAACGCTAATAACAAAATCTTCACATTTTATCTGCTACCCATTAAAAGTACGAATAAATTAAACCGTCTGACCCATAAAAACACCGTTTATGTCAGTTGAAAGCAAAGAAACAATACTTCTAAAAAGTTTCCTCGTAAGGAACCTTTCACAAGCCATTAATGTCTATATTCCGACCCCCTAAAGAGTTGAAAACACGAAATGGAATTATGGATTCCCCTAAAAGTTGCCATTAGAATTAGAGGCACAATTTATTCCGCACCGGGGCCCAATATTTCCGCGTTTCCTGTATCCTGTGCTCAGTGCACGATGCCACACTATCTCATGAACCATGGAACCTTAGCTTAAGCTTACTTAAGAGGGTGAATAAATATTATTATTGTGATTAGTGGGTGGTTATGTGAAATGTAATTCAGCTGTAAGCTGTGTATTGATTGTTTAAATTAGCGCATCAAAAAAACTCCGGGAGTGCCGACAGAAGTGAAAACTTGAACAATTTTATTGTGCAGGAAATCATGTATCGAGCATTCGCGCGTTGATGTCTTTTTAAAGCTAGTGTCGGTAACAGTGTCGCGAAATCAATGGTTTAGTCCCATATCAAAAATTCCCAACGCGCCTAAAGAAGTTTTCGCTTCAAAATCTTGAGTTTTCCCTTTACTAATAAAATACTGTCGTAACTTTTGATTTGCAGGAAATACATAATTAAGAGTTTCTTAGGAATTTGAATACAAAGATACATATCTAACAAATTACTGTAGAGTCAACCACAGAAACTCAAGCAGACCAACTTCTAAATAATTTTACAGGCCAAGGAAGACATGCAAACACATTAATTTATAGGCACGAAAACAAACCTTTTAAGTTTGTAACAGTCGCCCAACTTTTACATTAAGTCCCCAGTCGGGAAAGCAATTATGGTTTCATCTGTTACACCGCCACTGTTTGTCTGATTATAGCACCTTTTATTTCTACTACATTTGATATTACAATTCAGATTCAAGGAACAAAGTCTTATTCATAAAATCTGTAGATTTATAATGTTCTCCAATCGTAAATCTATTACAACATAATTACGATTGAGAGTCCAATTTGCAACAATGTACTGATGGGTTCCAATAAACATTTCAACAAGCTTGCTGTCAAATAAAGCCAACAAATATTTTAATGGTTCCATGCATCGACCCTTTTTATTGGCAGTATAAAGCGTCCGTCGAACGCGTAGCCAGCGAGCAGCCCTTAGGTACCTACACTCATGTACAATACAGGACAAAGTCTCAAGCTGAACTATAAAATAAATCTAGCAAGTTATCGTCCACAATAAACAGTCGCCGCGGAAGGCTATCGCCAATTCCCACGCAAAGTTGCTGTTAATAAAAGCAACAAAATTATATATTCAAGAGTTAGGAGGTGGTGGTATAGCAGTTAGGGCCTTCTACGTGGTCCGAGTTACAATGCAAATTGCCGTGGAGGGGTGCGCCGATGCCCTCTAACTGTGCGACTCGCAAAGATGGCCGCCGTAATGGCGAAATGAAATTATTAAGCATTGTCTTGTGAAATCGGCCGCAGTCGACACCTGAGACACAGGGCTCGACCACTTAGCGTGGATACGCCGCGCCGCGGGATAACGAGCCTCGCCACCGCCGCGCCGCACCGCACCGCCCGCAACACCGAAACACTGCCCTCACTCGGGGTACAGTTACTACGCTACCTTCTAAATAACAAATAAGGCAAGGCCATTATTGAATGACACTGAAACTCCGCACGGAAATGGAAAATTCAAACATCTCAAACTACTTGCATCAGGAATTAATGGGCATAAGTTTAATTTTCTTATGAATTTTGATAATGTTGCAAGCGTAAATTACTGTTGGCAAAATAGTACTGAAAAATGGCCACGGAAGCACCTCCACACTTTTCCAACACCAAGACATTACTTACGACCCTCGGCTGAAAGCTTTGTATTAAAATTTAAATCTACTTTGCAAAGTGTATTTTATACACGTGCTCTTGCAATTTTGATCGTTCATAAAGCTCCGAATAGCTCCTATTATTACGCTTCACCTTTGTGGTATTGGGTGTTACACATCTCTCCCCAACCATTCCTGTTAACATTTTGACTAAGTCTCCCATGAATTTGGTATGCATAATGTTAATATATTATAGATGCTTTAATTACTCGTTTGCGGTACACTTGTGGTTACTCTGTTAATGTTCATTTCTATTCGCTCGAGCTTGAAGCTGAGTTATATCTGTATACGTTTATTGACTACATTATATTCTAACAGACAGATGCGTGTATGTTAATGATTTCAAAACTCATCATACAAATCGATCGAAACGGAAACGACCATTAATTCCTGTAATGCGAAATCGATGTCCAAAAACGCGTCTTACGAAAATAAATTAATTTCACAATTTGTTTTCGACAACAAAGGCAGGCATCCCTCTACTTACTGGCCAAGTGAAATTCCTCTTTAATCCAACGCATGCCCAGTCCGTGTTTTTAATTTCACACAAAAAACAGCTCCGAGTCGGTGATCAATCAAAACTGCCGCATGTTTCTTTTTTCTATACTTCATTGCAATACACTTTCGCGTCTGTAACCGCTATAAATGTGCCTGTATTGTTTTGTTTGTATAAAGGAAACGGGTATCCCTTAAATTAAATTAGTTTGACGGATTTGTCCTGATGTCAAAGATTAATTACATTTTACAAATGAGGTTTTTTAATCGTAATGTAATTATGAACTCTTGTTATGATTACGTTTGTAACGATTTATTCTGAGAATAATATTTTGGCCATGTAAAAACCCGTGTGCCATCGGGGTATTCATTTGAGATTGTTTATGCAAGCATGTAAAAGGCCTGTGAAACGGATTTGCAGTGATGAATCAAATGCGAGTTCGACATAGTCACGAGCAAAAGTCGACATATGATTGAGTGGTCGCATGTTGAGTGCCAATCGTAGCTCAGATGCCGCACTACGTGTCTAAGAATGTGTTAGACTCAACCACTATCAGCTATGACTAGACAGGCCATAAGGTTAAGCGTTAGATTGGGACAAATACCGCTACCAACTCGTAACAAATTCGTAGCACCTATTTAATAACCAAGGACATAGATATGGTTATTTTATATTTATTACGGATGCATTGAATTATTTTTATTGATTTAGATCGTAATGTCATTAAAAGAAATAAGTTTAGTTATCATCCTAACCAATCAATCTGCCTAGCGTTTTCCCAACTATGTTGGGGTTGGCTTCCAATCTAAACGGATGCAGCTGAATACCAGTATTTTACTTGGAGCGACTGCCTAACTGACCTCCACAGCCCAGTAACTGCGGGTAATACGATACCCCTTGGCAAGACTGGTTGTCAGACTTTCGGGCTTCTGACGACCCGTAACGACTGTCAAAGAACCACGAATGACAGCCGGAACCAACGGCTTAGCGTGCTTTCCGCGGCACGGAGGAATCCTCGGTATGTAAAGAAGGTCATCCATCCACGGACCAACCCCGGCAAGCCTAGCTTAACCTGATGGTTCGACCCGTACGGCTGTTATTACTTAGCCACCAGCTCCTCCCCAGAGTTATCATCCTAACTAGAGATAAAAAATAAATAGACGTGCGAATGTGAAACTTACATTAACATTAATTACCTACACACGTTACCTACACTATTCCCTACAATAATTTTCCCCAGCATTTCCTACTCAACTTTATTGCCCAATCGTTTACATTCATAAGTCTATCGCAGATCTCACGAGCTCGTCGCAAAGTGCCCCGGAGTACCGTGTAAATAAACATTCGTATTCGTTTCACGATCGTGATCATTCGGCCTCATTCGGCCCCGGTCGGGATTACGTGATTTATTCAACAGACTCTAATTGCTACCGAGACTTTTCTCGCTGACTGTACTTTAACATTCTTGAGCATTTTCGGACTGTTTTTTGATTTGATTGTTTGAAATGATGATGGTTTTGTATTTTAGAAGTGACAATGGTTAAAGTAATCATAAAAATTGATATTAACCAATTATTTAGAACACAAAGTTACTACGCTGGTCTTATGAAAGTATGGTTAAGATAACATTTTATTATTTTAAAAACTATATATAGGTCGAATTAATACGTATTATATTGTGTAATCGCGTTTAAATATTTAAAATCAACACCAACAGCAAATACAAAACAGTTACAAGTTGCAACACAAAATATCAAAACCATCTCGTCAACATGACACGTCAAGATCACCTCCATCTCCATATTTGCTTTACGAATGGCTCCGTACATTCAAAGCGAGCATTGGTTTCATTCATTTGCACGTTTTCATTTCAGATCTGTAAACATAAAGGTCGCTTCGCGTTGACACAGCGATTCCAGCAGAGATACACGGTAAGCAAAAAATCGTTTTATCAAAGGTTTCATAAAAAACCTAAGCTCATATGGCTTTGCAATATCATTTGAAAGGTTGGCGACAAACCGATATTTTTTACTTTAAAAGATAAGATTATGCAATCTCTAGCCGGCACCGGCAATCTGCACTAAATCCTATTTTAGAAACACGCACGCAACGGTGGCTTTTAAAGCGCACTCTTGAGGGCTAGCGCACTCCCACACTCACACAAAACGATTTTCGTTAAGATGCAGGTTTTTGCACTCTATTGTGTGCAAGCGCATTTGTAGTGACGATACGTGTTGTCTCTTAATCCGCTTGTAATTGAATTCGGTGTTGAATCCTTTGTGAGAGTTTAAAAGGATTCTTGAGTATGAGACGCAGCGTGGAATTTTAAGTAAAGATGCATTGCAGTGCATATAAATTCTAAGTATGGAAATCCTGTATACTACCTTATCAAAAATATCCTAGCATTTTATCATAGAGACAGCGATAGACTAATTAGTAGGGCACACAGTTTAACACTGCTTGCACTTGCCCGTTTTTTCACAAACTTCGGAAGCTTCTGTAACACATTCTGAACAAACAAAGAAACACATTACGGAGCCATAAACCAAGTAACAAAGGAACCGACGAATACGTGTTGAAACTGATCCATCATGTCTCCTTTTGAAATAACAAAAAAAAAACTCATACGCTACACACAACAGATGTTTTACTAAAAACCGACCCCAGCATATAAAACGCTGACTATAATTCATATTAAAATAACTGTAATTTCCCAAATTATCTTTCTATCGTAAACGTTTAAATGCAAATTGGGCATTCTGATGTATTAATGTGGTCATAGTTTTGACAAATTGGAGCAGACCTCGTGTTAGGGAATTATTTTTTGTAAAACAATTTCATCTATTATTGACAGGTGCTTACGTTATTGATGGAGCTTTTCGAACCTTTAACATATTCTGTGACTAGGAGTGAACTGTATTTGTAAGAACTTTTTCTCAGATTGTGTTATCATATCACTCCCAATCAAAAATTACATTATGTCTAGTTGTTTTGATGTCCACGAAATCTGCTTTTTGTCAAGTGCGTATCAGACACTGGTGTAGATAAATAACGTTATCACTTCATCTTGTTGGCTTTTCATGAAACTGTAATTTGTTTTGGCGACACTCATATTGATAAAATCAATAAACAAGCAATGGAAAAACATACTGCGTTTGTACATTTCCACTATTTGAGCATTAAGCGCATGCAGCCCGTTATCACTAATGAACCCGATATATATGAAATACAATCATCAATATCGGAAAACAAACATAATATCGACCAATAAAGAGTTCAGCATATCAACATGCAAAATTCCAATTAGATTCCAAACATATGATTGTGATAAACCAACCGTTATTGAAGTTGCTTATCTATGTAATTAGAAAGGAACTAAGCTGTACCCATTTGTGTTTATGGGAACATTCGAGTGTTACAGTCATGTTTCTGATAACATGTATAGAAATAGTTGTTTTATATGTATTGATAGTGATCATGTTTTTGTTCTTCTGCTAGGTGCACACCGAGCTAACTAAAGTCTTCGGAAAGCGTTCGCAGAATCTCGTTTTTGGGTAACTTAACGTGAGTAATCAAATGAAGTAGACCTATCTGTTGAATATAGTCTCAAGTTATTGAATATATTTACTATGCTAACTCTGTGCTACAATTTCGATCATAGTATTATGAACTCATATAATAACAACTTAACGAATTTAACGAATTTTACTCGTGTGATAACATTATATCTGTTGGAAATGTCGAAACTATTACCTAAATAAATACCTTGATAAAGTTAGCTAGAAGTATTCGTACATATACCTACACCTGAACTTATTACCTATTTACAACAACTCTATAACAAATAACATGCATAATCAATAAAAACTAAATTTAAACTTTTTAAGTGTCTCCCGTTTTTATGTCCTTTTACAAACTTTTATTACTTACGTACTGTTTAAATAGAGTGCTACGACGAAACATGATACAAATTGTTGAAAAATAAATGAAGAACACGAAGTGGTACACCGGGATTAAGGGTAATGCGTGCGGTCGTTAACAGAGACATTCAAAAAATTATCTACCACGGAATCCAGTACTTTACACCCGCCGCGGATTTGTCAGGAGGGAATAAGGCATCAAATATTCAATTTTAAAACAGCCGCTAAAAGCGAAACGTCATCGCCTACGCAACCGCAGCTGGGACTTGACGATTTAGAAATTTTGTTACAGATGGGGACACGCACTCCGCTCCGGCAAAGAGATAAGTAAAAAATTGCATTAGCAAAGTGAAAAACATAAATGAAGATGACAACAATAATGTTTGAGATGTCGCGAAATTGCCTTCCTTAAATGTTTAGAGGGTGTGTTGGTGACGCAACAGAAGTGATTCCGAGTCCCTTGAAAATTATACTGTCACGAACAAGAAAATGGCACGCAGAGTAGGAAAAATTTCATTAGCGCCAATCAAAATGACGAGGTCCAAAATGAAGCTCGCAAAGAGAGTCGTAATCACGGAGTTCAGCAGGCACCCCCTCAACATGAGG
Source organism: Omphaloscelis lunosa (assembly GCA_916610215.1). NCBI lineage: Eukaryota > Metazoa > Arthropoda > Insecta > Lepidoptera > Noctuidae > Omphaloscelis > Omphaloscelis lunosa. The sequence goes on from OU744247.1 coordinate 10,362,641, forward strand.
TCTTATTAAAGGAATAATATTTACAAAACGAGACGCCTCAGAAATCCCCAAATTAAGATCTCGCCGAAACCCGCCCAACTTCCACAAAGTGGAATCATTAAATTAAAAATGTAAACTTTTCTCTTAGCAAGGTAATGGGCATCCCGATGTAGATAAATAGATGGAATAGCTGCAAAAAGGAGCATTTTCCTGTTCATTAAATTTTTCCTTCGCTTTTTTTATTTCGACCCCTGGTGCTAATTTTGTTGGAATTCACGCCCCTCGGCTCCACCCGCTGGGACTCAATCACAGAAATTTTATATCCGGAATTAAATAAGTACCTGACAGTATTACGAACAAAATTTAATATGAGCTTATTTTTAGCGGAGATCTTTCCTAATTAATCTGATACTCTTCACTGTATTTATTGGATTTAAATATTTCCCTGTTCTGACAAACAAACAGAGCTCGATACTTTTCCGCGTCGTAGGGAAATTGGTTTAGAAGTTGCTAAGAAGTCAATCCTGGAGGGAATATTTCCATCAGTGGTAACTTATTACAGAGGGTGGTTTGTGTTAATAACTCGATTGTCTGTATTACACAGCGATATACATTTAGTAGGAAACGTCAGTGATCTCGGTAGTAAATGCAATTACATCTGCTAATATGCCGTCTGCAACCGACGCGCGCTCGTCTCCCAAGTCCCAGCATTGCTTCAAGCGATGCCACCCTTTAACTGTTTGGGGATCACTTTGAATTTAGTTATGGGCACCTGACTTTATTTATTATTGATATTAAACTGTTAGCATATTTCGTTTCAATTAAATGTAACCTAGGTGATATTTTTTTTTTAATTGGGGCCGCATGTCAATCATTTAAAAATTCCTTTGATGGCGAAATGAACCGCTCCTACATTTTCTCTTTTGATTCTCAATGTCAATATCCAAATGTCTCCGTATTACGATATCGAGTTTCCTTATAAGATATTGATTGGTATAAATAAGGAAATCGAATTATTCAATGTCCGCCCCTCATTTGTTTCCCGCTCCCCTTACCAGAGATGAAGAAATTCTTTCTGAGTTTTCGATTACTTGTCCAATTAATTTTATAGATTCATTTGTCTTAGACGCTTTGAAATATGCACTGCAAATATTGGACGTTTATTTTTACAACGCTAATTTCGGTTTTCGGTTACCGATTTATTTTCTATAGCTATAGATCCCTACAAAAGTATTTACTTTTCACCGTCTGTGTCGATCGAGATTACTGTGAGAACCAGGTGAATAATTAGTACAAACTGTCAAGTACGTCAGGCGTCAGGCACCCTTGTCCCAGTAGCTACATAGATTACTTGTGAGCCTCACTCTCACTTCAAGTGTGGTCCGGAGTGGGACAGGGATGTCGAGTGTTACGTAATACGAGCAGTTAGGGTATTCTGATGAGAGGGAAAGTTCACGTTCCGTTTCTCATCACGCCTGTGCGCGCAAGTGGGTGAGTGCGGTTACTGGCCAGAGCAACGCACCGGCCATTCATGACATAATTGGCAATCGGGCTCATTAAACAGATGTATTTTCACATGGTGAACATGTTAACACCTTTGTGGATGGTGTGCGTTGCGTACTGTAAGGGTGCGGTCGAGTGCACTGTTTCTACCTATTGCTTGATATTGTATATTGTCTGTATCTGTTATTTGAAATATTGTTACATTATAATTGCTACGATTTTCTGTTTCAGTCATTCACAGAAGTAAAGTACAACAAGCCATTTAACAGAAAACAAGAATGGCCATGTAAGAAAATTCAACGGCTGGACAGTAACTCATAGCTAACGAAACCTTCAATTACGTTTCAACTGTGACTGTAGTAAATCAACAATTGAATAGGCTATTACTGCTCCGACCAATTGCATTGCAGCTCTGGCAGTGTGTCGAATTACATGCACATTGATAATCAAGGACATCAGTCGCGGCATTCTGAACTTTAACTCTTCGGAGATAAAGAAATGACTAGCCAAGATTAGTATTCAATTATGGGCCATAATAGGTGGTACACGTTTCTAGCGATAGTGTTACAATCGGTCAAGTGAAATTAAACTTTAGGAGTGAGTATATTAGGAGTGGATGGCAGCGTGCTAAGTTTGTAGGTGTAAGATAACAATGAGTGGTCAGACAAGGTGTTAAGAGAATACCTATTGTTCAGAACGGCGTGAGCGCGGGGGCGCGCCGCGGCCAGATCAAAGGCGATTGACATTGAGACGTGACCACACCTTCGGCTTTTCGTTAAGTATATCCATTATCGGATTGGAGATCTCTTCAACTGAGTTTTGTTGTTTTCAATTGTCTATTTATGACTACTAATTCTAAGAATTGATATGAGAAATGACATATGGATATTCTATGACATCATTTTTATGATTGATTATTCTATTAGAGATTTGCATAAAGTTATTTCCAGTTTTAGATTTTCCTTGTCGATATTTTATTTATTTGTTATGTTTCTAGAAACTGCCTTTTGACCTCAAACAGCTACTTACCATTATTCATAAATGTTTTAATGATCATCATAGTCCCTACTAACGGAGCAACAAAGTCATATTATAGCCGGCAAACATGTACACTCGTACACAGTGTAGGGGCATAGTAAAGGGCACAATTTGCACACAAAGGCACACGTCATCAAACGGCACAGTCGGACACCTCCTTACGTCACAACGAACACTCCCGACACAGTCTTATCTTGATATCACTCGATATTTCGTCACGCTACGAATGCTACGAATAACTACTGCTGCACTGATTCTAAACCCTGTTCTTTAGAACGATTAAATTTCATTTGACAGGAAAAACTGCAATACCTACATGTAACTCTGATGAGTTTATTAGGAGTGTCTTCTCTGTATTGAATATTGTATTTCTTTATTTTTATTTTCTCACGTTATTTTTGTAAGAACTTCTTTAAAGTTGTCTTGTCTTTTTTTTTTAGAATATTTAGTTCCGTATTTGTTTTTACGTTTTAACCAGCAATTTTTTAATCGTTGCTTCTTCCTTATGTGGTTAACCTATTACTATTTTTATATCGATGAGTTAACTTCAATTAAAAAAGGGTTACACGAAAAATTATTATTTTAGCTAACATTCGCGGAAAATAAACTCTATCATTCAGTCACTCTAATTCAATTGATTTTGAAAATAGACCCACTTGGCTCCAGGGTGCCGGGACTCGAACCCTTCACAAAATCATTTCTATTCCGTTTTCCGTGAAAATTGCCCACCGACGGTCAAAGGGTTAACGATTTAGTGTTTATTTGAATTCCGCCTTTGTTAGTTTAAAAGGCGTTAGAATGTAAACGGATCCTTTGTTGTGATTGCCGTGTGTTTTGTTCCGACCGTTCCCGGTTTATTGTTTTGTCGTTTGCAAGGATTTCGTTCGCACCCCTTTACTTGTGACGTTTCAATTTATCGACTGATACTGCTCGAATTTTAAGCTACGCTTTAGATGACATTTGTTTGTTTTTTATTGTTTTTTTCACGTTATTCTGGTTAGTTTTATAACTACTCTACTAATCTTGTGTTCATATTCTAACTATTCTTCTTTCCGCATTTTTTTAATTCCCAAAACCGATGTACAATTACAATTGCAATAAAAATGCTACACCACAATATGTCTAATTGACATACTCAAACTCAAACACAAAGCATTTATTTCAATTTTAAACCATTTACAGGCACTTCTGAAAATTGACACACACTATTAAAAAATATTATAAAAATCCTACAAATTGAAAACTTTTCCATAGATAATGAAAAAGTTTAGGGATTTTTTTTTTTAATTATACAAGTAAATCTCTAAGTTTAGTCTTTACTGAGGCTACGGAACCAGCAAATGCTTTCATATAGGTATAGTTTTCGAATGATATTCAAATACAAACTGATTCAACCAAATCTTTTCAAATCAATCATAATAAGAAATGCAAGAAACCTCTGAGTTCATTATAAGACCATTTTATCTTAATGCTCTAAAGTCTGTCAGGATTATTTTAATGTGGATGCTGACAACACACGCTCTTCATAAGTAGAGCTTTGAATTCCATTAGATAAAATATATTGAGCTATTTGAACGTGATTTATCAACGGAACAGCGTACGAATGTGATATCGATGCATTAGTTAATAGAGTTAGATGAAAGAAAGCAATGCAAAGATAGTTTTTGTTTTTACAACATTTTTGTATGCAAGGTCTATGTATAACCCAATTGATGTTATTTCCACTAAAACAAACATCAACCTTATGACAGTTTAGACTGACTAGTCCTATTGAAAAAGTCATAAAAATATGATGTTGTAGCGCAAACTGAACCTTATGTGTAGGCATTACAGTTGTTTTTCCTAAAACTCAGTTTGTTTACATGTTTGGCAAATAAATTTCGAACGCATATTAGCTCTAATGATGAAGATATACCTAACTTCATTTGTTTCTTTATCAAAGTCTATACTTTCTTTCATTGTTATTTCTAATAACTGCAGTTCCCATCTAATTGCCTTTTATCTGATGCTTGTATGCACAGTGGAACTATAAGTGAAATCCGTTACACAAGACAAGTATATTATTACTTGCAAATCTGAATGCTTTACCAGAGACTCTAACTACTTATTAAATTATTGATATATTTCAACAACAGATCATACAAAATGCAAGTTTAACAAGCAGTGATCAACCAAATCGGGAATTGGAACATTCAGCGCCTTTGTGTTCCCATTGTAAGTACCGCAGCATGGTATCGTTCTTCATTGAGCCTCTCTGTGGGGAGCCTACAGTAGCCCGACAGTCTCTTTTTGTACGTCCAACGTTTTATCAAACATTTTAATGGCCGGCTTTATGGAGCCAACAAAAGAAGTGTGCCAACAGAGGCGTTAAATCCTTTACGATTTGATGATGATCATCACGCGTTTGTCATTGGACCGCACTCCGGGCTCGTTGGCGATCATGCGTGAACTCGCATATTGAAATACATTTGTTCTGTTATGAGATCTTTTTTGACATGTCTAACGGATAACCTACTTTTTTTGTCATTCAACTTTGCTGTCTAAATCTTATGGATAGTTTGGTGAAAAAAATGCAAATACTTACCCAACGCTGCCCCCGGAAGCATTATAAAATAAATAAATAAAAGGTCACAAACACAGTCATGCTTATAAAACTAAACGTGAAATACAACTAACGCATTCAATAATACTACTACACATGTAATTACAATGTAAATTTATCTGTGATTTTCAGTTTCAATCAATAGCTAGGGTGTAACCTGGAACCAAAACAACGACAACTAACAATTCACCCACAATTATTCCAATTACTTACACTTAGATACAGTAAAATAATCACACCATTGAGACATTATGCAATCGAATGTAAGGACTGATTCACGGACCAACCAAGCATTTAAGAAAATCATTGCTTAACTTCAAAATTCCAATGAAATGAAATGGGACCTACCTGGTAAGAGATGGAAATTGCGCAAACACAATAAAATAAATGAAAAGAAAATAAACACACCAATAAGCAATTTTGTTGGAAAGATTATACTGTCTGTAAAAGTCCTGCGTTGCGGGTGTAACGTGTGGTCTTCCAGGCTACCCCCTTGGCCTGCGAGCAACCGGCCAGCGGCCGAGCCCGCTCGAACGTTTCCGAACGCAACCGAACCCGGCCGAACGAAACCGAACGCGCGGTGCAAGTGAGAGAGCGACATACCTGTCTGGCGCTTTCATTGACAGGCACCTGAAATGAAGAAAAAAATCGATCCAATTCGTTGAAATTTTTAAATTTCAAAATTTTGGTATTTTACATTAATTTGAGATTGACACAGATAAATTTACATGCAAGGATGTGTGTAGGTTTACATCAAATCGTTTCGCTGTATAACAAAACTGGATAATATCGACACTGGAATTCTGGGTTATTCGCATTGTAAACGAAATCGTCTACTACGAGCAATGGATCTACAAAGAGAACAAGGGGTAACAAAACTGAATTATAAAAATTAAAAGTAAACAAACTAAAAAAGAATAAACAATAATGTGGCAAAAACAGTTAAAAACAACATTGCAAGATGTATTAGGACAGTTGTTAAAATATGGGGTAGCGTCGAGCGGCTTGACTCCGCGGCTCCGGTGTTATTGTGCGCTTGCACGCGATCTCTCTCGTGTTTGCATTCGCACACTGATGCAGCTACAAGCCAACGGTTTGTTCCATTTTTGAATCATGTGCATAAAATCATTAACTATCCTATTAAGTATTACAGATACATCGCATTCCAACGTTACTGTTGCCTGTGCGCAAGGATATTCAAGTTTAACTTGAGCATTGATAGTTCAAGCTGAGTGCATTAACGTTATAATAGTAATCGTCAGTGTTTTTCATGTAAGCTTATTGTATTATTAATTAACCTACTTGCAATAGTTGCAATAAAATATGATGTTAACCTCTATGCACGTTAACCCAAACTTACGGTCATCACTACAAATTGCAATGACTCACTCTGTACAAGCAATCAATTAAAGAAATAAGTATTATTACATGTATATGAATTGACCAATAAAAACAGATTAATATTGAGTCATTACAATACAGCAAACCCCCCTTCCCGATGGACGAATTTATTAGATTATTACCGGACGAGATCACGCAAACGGAATCGTAAAATTAAAGGAAATCAATCCCGTTAAATTGAATCCAATTCCCTTAACATCATTTCATTATAAAGAGGGCATAATGCACGTGATACCGGCCGATACTCAAACGTAGTGCTAGTCATATCAAAGCTATGTAACTCAAAGTGCCTGCGATTGTATCATTAGAGGAGTAATGAAAACGTCAAAGCTAAAAATAAATTTATCGAGACAGAACAAAAATATCTAACAATAAAAAGAACTCGGAATGAATAAAGTGGCGTAGAGTAGCGGTTCATACAATACATTTCACTTTGCGTGTGAACAACCACCGATGACTATCGTTTTGTGCTATTTTGACACAAATACTTTTCTCGTAGATATTGTAATCGATGGTATTCACCGCGTACCAACGCATACATGCAACAAAATCAAAAGTCACCTACTCGAAAAAACCAATCTATCAATATTAGAACACAAAAAATATGCAAGTCAGTTAATAATCCCGAATCGGCAATCGACAATGGAAATAAAGTCACAGTCACTTTTTTAATAATGGCAACACAGTTTTTCTTTTTTATTGCCACCCTAGGTTCGTTTGACATTTGAACCGGCTGATGACTTAGCCGCCATGATTGATCGTCGCGACCCAGTAAATGAGTGCAATTTAGCGTTTATTTTCCATTCTATTCAATGTTTGTTATTGTTAACTGCATAAAATTGTGTCCCTTCAAAAAATTATTCGTATCTCTATTTTTATGAATAACACTAAAAACGATCTATTTCTCCAGCGTCTGCTACAAGGTGGTTGTAAAAAGAAATTAATTTAAAAGCAAACAATAAAACGAAACAAAATCATATTTACATACAAATTAACTGTTGAACTGTGACTGGTAATCATTTGTCAATTCCAAGTGTCATTCTGAAACCCACAGTGAGCTTATGAATGCCACATGATACAAAATGCTTTTTCGTAGCTTACGTTTAAAGTTCAAAATAACAATTCGTTTCGAACGATATGCCCAAGAATCTTCAAGCCAATAAAAATTTCAACTTTGAATCGTATCTCGGCAGTTTTAAAGTTCAGAATTCTGCGTTTGCTTCGCCAGGATTTGAAGAAAATGAGCGACTGTATACAATTTATCATCCAGCCAAGTATCCGCCCAAACCGTAACGAATCACTAGTAAATAAATTGACCACAAACATTTCGGAGCATTTCTTTTGATGTAGATCCAGAAACAACTTCCATATTAATTTATTAGTGATGTAAGTATCTCGAAGATTTGTAGCTCGGTTGATTTGCGGTGTCCGTTGCCATAAGTCAAACTACTAGCGTTTAGTTCATTCTTTCCACATTTTATTACGATGAAAGCATGGAGTACCTACTCAGTACCAAACTACTCTGTTGAACTATTCTTCTGTTAGCGTAACGATTGTAAGTACACGGCTTATTTCGAGACATTAATATTGCTAGATTGTTATTTCAGTTTTTGTAAGTCTATGAAAACAGAGAACGGAGATAGAGCAGTAATAAAACATTAATCATGATATTGTTTTCGTCTGCCAACATTAATGTGATCAATGAAAACATGTAGTGGGTAGATCACGTGCCAGTATATGATATTATTTTAAGACAGTTTCACAATAATATTCCTCCCACAGGGCAGCGATGATCGAGATGATTGTAATGAGTCACAGAGTATAAATTACGTTTGACAGGTCATAGAATTAGATTGATACGTTCTCTAGGCTGCTCTTTCAATTGATAGTGATGTGCCGGGATGTGGGGGTCTACTGAATCATTTTAGACTAGCACATTCTACATACCTATTATGTATAACAATATCAGATATGAATAGCCTTTTGGAAAAATAAACACTATACTTAGTACCACATTACTTAAAGATCCTTACTATCGAATGTTAGTGTATTATCTCAATGAATTGAAAAAACGAAAACAATTTTTTTTTTTTCGTAATTTCTGGCGATTTATAATCTGTTTACCTTACAACTTGAAAGGGTTAACAGAATCTGTATTAAAAGTATGAGCTTTATTAAAATCTACGTTCAATTATTTCAACATTAAAATAAATTAAACAGAACGTGATAGCAAGCCACAAGCAATCATGGATATACAAGTAAGAAGGTATACATTCCCACTTAAGCAATGATCTGCTCAAGGGACTAGAAATTTCATAGCTCTCAATTAAAACGCAGAAATAATTATTTGGAAACATCCACCCCACTTGTAAATCAATTTATGAAAGTAAATGCGAGGCTGTCCCTCCTTGAAATATCACAAGTATACTTATTTAATATTATAAGACTGGAAATAATTTACCGATTAAATTATATTATGATGTCTATGTAAAAACACTGTCTGTACAAGTGTACTCAGTAAGTATTTAATTAGCCTCTTCAAATTAATTTCTGCGGTTGTAATAAAATGAAACAAGAATCATAAACAAAACATAGTATGGCCCTCGAATGGCGCGAACTCCTTCGAACCCACCTGCTCTCTAAACAAACTTTTGACACGACCGTAACGAACATTTTTCGGGAAAAATAATTGCACATTTATCCTCCTGAGGGCATTAATTTCCCTTCAGCTGCGATTCTGTTGAGGAAACAGCCCAATTAGTGCATTACTTCTTACTTTAGCAAGGATCTGGTTTCTTTTAAATACTGTAGCACAATAAAAGACATAAACTCTATGGCAATGGCACCGTTTCGTAAACTAACTCTAAACTGTAAGTTTTTTTTTTACGAATTTAATTGATTTTTTTTTTCTGTGTGAATAATTGACTAAATGGTATACAAAAGTATCTTAATTCTTACACATAACTTTAATTTTAACTTAAAACGTTACATATGCGACGTCAAATTAAGGCAACAATGAAAAGAAAATGAAATCGCGGCTATTAGGGCGTTAATTATAATATTTACCAAGATAATAACATAGATGAGCGGGATCTTTCAGCAATACGTGTACTTTTAATGTGAATACGGACAGAAATTGTGGCATAATTTAATAATAACACCAGTACACATTAGCTATTCAACGTATAATTTTATGACAAAAAATATCTTTGAAATGACCGCTGACATTAACTTAATGTGAGCAACGTATAGGTATTGACAATTTTATTCTTGACACACATTGCGTGCGTAACAAGTACCGATCTATAACAAATATAATTATCTTGCTATAAATAGGTTAATAGCACCATCTAAGCAAGCGCAGTGTGTTACCGCCTTAAAAGTGTAACCCTTCCAAGTCTTTGGAGGACAAGATTTTTATTTTTGTTATTTATAACACTCGGAAGAATTATTACTTCTGAATCGTTTAAGTCCTTGCTCAGTGCTTGTAATCCCGAGCCGAGATTAAATTGCTCGCCCAACGCTAATTAAAAGGGTAACTTTTTACTTAAGTAAATGATTAATCGAACATTTGTGTTCTTACTGTATTAAAACAAGGTAATAATAAATTGTTTTTATTTTGTTTAGGCAAACATTTTAAAGGATGGCCAAAATTTTGTTGGGATTATTTTTTATACAGATAAGACATAGTAACAGATAGTTAAAAAAAATCCTTAACAACTCGAGAAAAGTCTCTTCAATTTGACAGAACCAATTATATTTTGGTATTTAATGTATTAAACAAACCGTTAATTCGAGCAACGTTTCGTCTTAATGACCAAACTGAGTGACATGTAAGACCTTTACGTAAACCTTTATAAGTCACAACCATTGATATGTCGGTCTTTGTTAGGAGTATTTAAATTTTAGTATTTTTCAAGGAAATAATTCGCTCTAGTCAACAGTAGCGAAGTCCTAGTGACACCTGTCATGTGCAGGGTTAGTGACATTTTGTCGGCCTTGCACAATCTTCAAACTGGATCGCTTGTCGGCTTGTGCCAACATAATAACTATGGCACTTATGTGCAGTTTAGCTACTTATCTATCTGTAATTATTTAATGGAAGAAAAATTGAATTAAACTAGAATAATGTATGGCCTAATGCCCAAGTTAAATAACTGTCATTTTGTTTAGTTATTGTATAACATCGTCCTACTGCCGGATAACTTATTCACCTGACAGTATACTTTTATTTTTTTAAATAAGATACATTTTATTTTTAATTACACAGGTACCTAATAATTATTATAAATATCTATCGTTATCATAATAAAATGTGATATCTGCGTAATTAATAAGAACACGAAGATCCGATACGTTATAGATGTCAGCACCTCTATTTGACGCTATAGGAAGGGTTGAAGCGCCAGTAATAGCAATTGTTTAACTAATTGCAAAATTAATTATGATAATTATCGAGCGGCTAGTGGCAATAATTTCGCACGGGTGCACCGCAAGCGCCTTGAGTTATGAACGAACGCCCTTTACCGCAAACTCATCCATTTTGCCCCACTGTGGTAATGGTTGGCCCTAATTGTGACTATAAAAACTGTTACAGTAAATGCATCGATGCACAGTATATAATAATATACTTAGTAACAACTTATATACACTGTCTTATCTATCGGAATTAGCTCGTGCATGGAAAATGTCAGTAGCTCATCGACACAATATTTCATTGCAAAACCATACGCTTATGTGTCTTATCAACTACTTCACTACGTGAAGATACATATTTTATTCAGAAACTATAACCATTTGTCAAAAACAAATCTTAAAATACATATTTATTAATATAATATTGTTTAAATTACGAGCCACAAGACGTCAACAAAGTCAGAATAAAAGGCAACAGGAGCGATTAGCCCGAGGCACCGACTGCGTGCTCACGATTTATTGCACACTAGAACCAAATTAATTTTGCAGTCACAAACTTTAAATTAAACAACCCACTCCTCCGTCCCACTGTTCTAAATGGCTCAAATTAGTTTAGCAACTGTTTTGCTGAACGCAACAATATCGTGGTCAGTTCGATCCTCAACACAGTAAAGTCCTTGTCTAGGCTCGAAACCAGTTCTATCTGAAATGATTGGCAACGAAGCTTAGCTAAAAATTTAACATTAACAATATATTGTATACAAATATGGCTAGTATTTCCACCATTTCCTCATTGAAATCAGTTTCAAAGAGAATGTATTGTTTGAAAACATATACGCAACTTTGAAAAAAAAAATTAACGTAAAATGATCGAAAATATTTTATGTCACAGAAAAACTTGCCATAAACGTGGCACAAAAAAATGGCCGAAAATGTGTTAGGTGCCTATAAATATCTCGCGCACCTACTAGTCACAGGCAAGTTTAGTCAAAGTTTTTTAGATCGTTTTATTTTTTTTTATAAGCAGACAGCTGATTTTCTTGTTACACTTAACTATTTAAGTACCAACAATGTATCAAGACGAGGCAAATTTTCAAACCGTCACACACAAGCTGATAGTATAAACGGCCACCATAAAAGAGAATTACGTTGTTACAACAACTGGCAACAATTTTTCTTCATACTAAGTTTGTTGTAGCACGCAAACCACGTCAGTATGAACGAAGTTTAACAAACAACCCACATTTTTAATACAATCGCTAGAATACAAGAGATTTTGAATCAAGGAAATAAATTGTGGTGAGTTACATCCTCGTAATAAACTGATCAGTCATGAGCTCGGTCTTTAACGAAATTTATCGAGGCATTTGTGTTGACTTATATATCCTTAAATTCATGGATTGCGCTATGGTAAATATTTACATGAAAGTATTATTAAAGTTTTAAAATTGATATCATCTGTCCATCGACATCAATACTCTACTTCTCATTGGAAGCCAAGACCACAATATTTGCAACGAATGTTTTCTTCTAAACCTAAAAGTGTAGCCTTTCATCTGGAATTGAAAATATTTCAAAAGATATCAAGTTAACCGTACCGTAAGTCCAACATTTAAAAACTGCCTTCACCACAATATGCCCAAAAGCACACACTGCGTTAAAATAAAGCCAACAAATTCTTGGGAATTGGTCTATTTGTTCCCGGTCCACCGCCACTCATACTTCCGGCCTGCATTCATCACTCGGACGATATCATTAAGACATCAGACGAGGGTACGAAACACACCTTATTATGTGTAGTTCAGGAAATCGTACTGGCTTATTTCAGTAAAAGCCTTTTTTAATAATGTTTCATTTCCACTGAAGTAATTGTAACTTTCGTGAGGAAGTTAGATTAAATATGTTATAAATGTGGCTGACTGACTGTATTTGATAAGAGATTTGGGTTTCGTATTCAGAATTATTAAAAGTACACTTTTAGGCTAATTTTCTTGCCCTTTCGAGGCTTACTACCAAACATTGGCGTTTCGATCTCAATAAGTATAATTCTACAATAAGCTTTTACATTAATAAAATCCAATATATTCATCTAATATATTATTAAGGAGGTTATATTATAACCCCTTAGGACTACTTATAGAGCGATGGTAGATTGTTCGTCCAAAACCACCCACATATACATCACAAACAGGAAAGCTATATAATTTGGACGAATTAATTACAAAAACTGTCAAACTTTGTTGTAACATAACAATAAATTACACTGATTCAATAACCGGAGTCATTATTACATTAGTCATGAGGTTATAGCTTCAGCGATCAATTAATGTAAATTGTTAATTAGAAAACACGCAGAACACTCGAGCCGTGCCGATACAATCAACGACCACTATCTAACTAGTAACAAAGCTACGTAATCTAGCTATATGAATTATATTCAAGTGTCCGATGTGGCAGCACTGTGCTAAGCAAATCTAGCTAACCTGCCTATGAATTTCATGATTTGTTCGGCTGAAAATTTTATTGGTATTTTAAAGAAATGAAGGTTTTAGTGAAGATGCAAATACAGGATTGGTATACTTAACATGATGGAAAACCACAACAACCAGTCGAACAACCAACCAATCTGAACAACCAGTAAAACACGTTCAGTGCCGGGAACCCTCCTGGAGGGTTCGCCTAGGGATATATATGGGATGCCGGGAACCCTAACGGAGGGCTCATTTTTAAGGGAGTTTTTTTTTAGCGAATACAACATTATAAACCGTGAAAATAAAATCTGATATATATTTTAATAAGATGTATTAGTATGTGCGTTGGTTTTAAAATCCAAGCTCTTTTTTTTTTATTTTTGTGAATATTTGTAACAGCGAAAAAAAAATTTAAAAAAATGTGCTTGAATTTTAAAATAACGCATATACTAATAAAGGTTGAAAACTACGTATAGCGACAAAACTCCCTGAAAACATTATTTTACTTCGTTGTACAGTGTTTTATAACACGGTTTTAAACCGAATGCGATGGTTAACTTTAGCGCAAACGTAATGCAACCCTCCCGGAGGGTTCACTTCCAATATGTATGGTGGTATGGCGTATGAGCTCTATGAAAATTGGGTGGAGTCGAAAGTGTTAAACGATGTTGAGTTCAATTGTAAAGATAGAGATGTGCTAGAAATACAGAAAGAAATGTCCTTCATCATTGAATATGCGGAAGGTCACAGCAAAACTCGTCCACGTCTCACTTAACAAGGGCAAAGTCACAAGAGTCTACTAGTATTACGATACATACAACCATAAAAGTTAACAAGCTGCAAACTGAAAAAGTTTTTCGCCAACTTTTTAACGCTGCTACCGATGCGATGATCGTAACGCGAATGGAATTAAAAATTAATAGTTGGGTTCGCTCAACACAACAACATTGTGTAGTCAATTATAATCGAATTGACACGAAGAGCTAGTTGAAGAGCTAGTTACGAAAGTGTACAAATAATTAGAACTGTTGGCGAATGAAAAAATACCTGAGAATTCTGATTGCCAGATAAAGCGGCGATTGTCTTGGATTTCATATTGAAAAAACATGCAACAGAGATAAGGAGTTACATGGTTGAGCGACTTAAAGGCATCGCGGGTCTACACTGGCTAATTGCATTTCCTACCTGGTTACTACACTGGAGCATAACGAGTGCAGTTATTCAGCTCGTTAAATTTTTGATGGTTTGAAATATTGCTTTTTTAGTTTGCAATGTACTGTTGGATTCGGTGGTTCTTTATATACTAAAGGCTGGATTTTTATTTCAGTTTTTTTAAGGAGTTAGCATATTTAGAGGTTTTTAATAGCTATACAGGGTCCAAGCTTTGACGCGAGAACTTTTAACATGGATTCAGTACATGATTCTGAATTTGCCTGCGTTGAAATTTTTCGTCGGTTATCAAAAAAATTACAGCAGTTTCATAGAAAAGTGTGGTCAAAATGTATAGCACAGCAGATTTTTTTTTATAGCTGACAAAAAATTTCAACGCAGGGGAGGTTCAGAATCATGTACTGAAAATCCATGGTAACAGTTTTCGCGTCGATGTCCCTGCCACCCTGTATAGGTTTGAACCTACGAATTTTATCATTCGTAGGTTGGAACATACCACCCATATTCTCTACAAGTACCAATATCTATATGCTTCTAAGAACACGATCTACATGTGTTGTTACACTTGCATGAAGCATTCACGGTAGACAACATGACTCCCTCACATTATCATCTCGACTTACGGAAGTTGAATTACCGTATCAAACTATTTCTTGTACAAACAGCTTAGTTGGCGTCCTTACACCCTTGTCACACCAACAGAACACACACTGCAAGTACACTATTATGAACATTAGTACTCAACAGTAATTTGATATAGTTCCATGTTCAATTCCATTGTGCAACAGTTATCTGTGAAATCATGAATGGAGACATTTGTCTTAATGTTCAGCCAGTTTATGTGTAATTAGATAAGTAGAGTAAGTATGTAGTAGTATTTTGTTTAATGTTTCGTCATTCACAGACCACAGTAACTTTAGTAAAGTTCACATAAAGATATGTCTCAAACCAAAAACTGATTTACAATTACAAGCGATTTCTAAATTAACAAACAATCTTTGCATGTCTACATAACTCACTGATCTAATAAATGACGAAAATTAATAAGATTCTCATGAAACTTATAACTGTAACCACGACCATATGAAAATTACAAACTTCGTATAATAAAATACCACACAGCAGTAAACGGTGACAGAGATTACATCAGCACAAAATTAATGACATTAATATAGAACTTTCAGCGGCATCTTTGTACGTTGTAAACAATAATGAGTGAAATAGTGGGTTTATTCATAAATTTTTCCCTATAGCTGATAAGGTGGATTAGCCCACCGGGATGGCAGGATGTATCAGTAATCTTGTTTGCTAAGAACGTGTGAGATGTGTTTACACCTCATTACTAGTCTTGATATAATTCTAAAGGGGACACCTGTGTAAGAACTAAAACTCTTTTGTTTGTACTTTAACTCTGCCTTAAATCCTATGTTTCCACGTGTTCGCCTGGTCTTAGTTCTTGATGACGTAAGAATTTATACTCTGGTAAATTGAGAAAGGCATTTAATAAATCTAATCTCTTTATAAGCTTAATTTGTTTGGAAAGAATTTTGCCCTGTTTTTGTGGTAGTTTCCGGGAATCAAATCAGCATAATTTTAAAAAGGTATTTCTGCACTATTCGATTATCAACCTCAACCATCATGTTATCGCATTTCGTGTTCTACACGTCGAGCAAATCACTACTTGTCACATTATACCAGCCGACTAATTAATAGACCTCGACAGGTACATCACTACTCCCAGTGTTGCCAGCACTAGCGGACATGTTTACATGCGACTCAACGATCAATTGCTAGAATCGCATAATACAATCGTATGTGTGTGCGATATACAAAACTATTCACTGGACAATAGAGATATCTGATTCGCAACAATGCATATGTATAGGAATTTTAATTGGAAATATGAGAAGCGAATGTTGCGTTGCACGATGTTTTGATTTAGCGCCGTTTCTATCCTGTCTACGATAGATTGTTACCAAGATATGTCTGTATTCTTTATGGCCATTGATTTCCATATGTAACGAGGTATAATTAAGGAAAAAAACAGTGAGAATCGTATGCACACTCGTTTCAAATTGCGATTGCAGTAATGACCTGCTGTCGGTTTGAACTGTTTATCTGCCGGTAACTGGCGTCTATACTAAATGATTCTTACAGCACGCTTAGCATGACCACAATAGAAACGGGTTTGACGGAAGAATAGACAAAATGACAGATTGTGATTGTTTATCTGTCATTTTGTCTATTCTTCCGTCGACAAAATCCGTAGAAAACCCGTTTCTATAATTTTCATGCTACGCGTGCAGATGATTATTTAATACACTGGTAATATATATTGTCGGATATTCTGATAGCGCATATTTCTGTAATCAAGTTGAGCAACCAATTTCTGTTGAACCATCTGTCATGAGTATAAATAAATCCAGCATTTTTGGCAATCGGGCCTTTTTGTTCTCAAAGAAAAAAAAATACAATAATTTCTTAATTGAAAATCACAGTTAAATTCCTTTTAGCAGAAAATTAAAATAAAATTAACAACGAGTCAATTACGGCCCCAAAACAAAATGAGGTATGTCTGTTATAAAAAATGGGAGCCAAGGGTTGGCGAATTTCTTTCCGGTTCTGTACATTTGTTTAATTAATCACATTCTTACGAATGGGCCCCTCGCCGCCCGGTCCGAATGTCCGAATATTTGGAGTTCTTATGCTTTACAAATTACTTCATAAAGAGAATTCGGTTTTTATTGATTTTGGAATTATTTCAGGCGTTGTTTATTAAATTATACCTACTGTGATACAAAAACATCGGGATTTATTTTGTTGATGATTGTTTCAAAATTATTATGTAAGTAAGGGTTCGTGTTGTCTAGGCAGCGTCTATGCATAAACACCAACCGCATACGCAGGTTCTACGCAAGTGCTATGCACCGCCTACGCAGATCCTACGCAACTGCTACGCATCGCCTACGCAGGGTCTACGCAAGTGCTACGCACCGCCTACGAAATTGTTTGGGAATTGCCTATGAAGCCTCTAAAATTTCCAAAGAGAAAATAACTACCTATTCTATTCTAATGAAGGTTTCTTTTGAAAGTTTTAATAAAACCATTTTTAAAGCACCTACATATTTTAGCTACTTTAGAAATAATCTTGATACACAAGATAAAACTACGAAAATAAGAGTAATATTTATCCAAATATGGTATGTAATTGTAAAATTAAAAACTGTATTAGAAGGGGTCGTATTACAAGTCACTTCGCAACAATCTCGCTTATAATTACGTTAGACTCACAAAAACAGGGGCGCTTTTTTGGAACACCAAAGGCGTAGAATAGATGTGTCTATCAAAAATTGTTTATTTTATTTATAAGCAAATACATGAAAAATGTTTGTTAAATACCATTTCTGTACGACATTTTCTTTCATATTTTGATGTTTATATTTTAGCACTCAAAGTTTATCCTACTTATCCTTTAAT
Organism: Omphaloscelis lunosa; assembly: GCA_916610215.1. NCBI lineage: Eukaryota > Metazoa > Arthropoda > Insecta > Lepidoptera > Noctuidae > Omphaloscelis > Omphaloscelis lunosa. The sequence goes on from OU744247.1 coordinate 10,380,698, forward strand.
TCATTTAACTTGAAGGGGATTTTCATTAAAATTAGGTAGTGTTTGTAAGAACCCAGTCATTTAGGTATTTTTTTCTTTATTACAATGCAAAACTAATTTAATAAAAACGTTATTTTTATTCTTTTCGTGTGGTTGGAGACTAACTGGTGTCAGAGTTTTAAAGCCGCCCATGGGCCTCTGACTTGGCTAAAATTTATAAAAACGTTTCGATGTATCTAATCGATTTGCAACTCCATCGCACAGTGTTGAAAACACGCACGCAAACAGGAAAAAAAAGAATAAAAAGTGCAAAATCATATCGCTGTTACATCTCGAATGGTTCTTTTTTATTTCAATTTTCGAGGGTTCGCTAAACGTTGTAGCGTACTCTATTATTCGGTTCCCGTTGTGACGTAGGCACATTCACCACTCAGCAGCATTTGTTATTAAATATAATAATATATATCATAACGTATTCATATCTATGATCTCAATGAATATGCCAATTCCATTATTTTGTGTTGCACGAGACTAATATTTTGTATTCTTTGCCAGATGCGTAGTACCAACAAATGGTTTAATTTAAGGTTACAGTTTTGTTATGATGAAACGAAATTAGTTTGCTTAGGAGGTATTGGTAATCTTTATATATAAAAAGTAGGCGGCACATTTTTACGAAAAATAATCATAATATTTTTGGTAACGCACATAAAATACTGTCGAATCAAATTAAACCCGGCTAAAGTTAACGTACCGATACATTAAGCCTCAAATCCCTATCAAGTCACGCATAGTATCAAGTAATGTTGGAACTATAAAAATCTAATAAATCCACTAACAAAAACGATTTATAACCTTTCTTAACATCGTATTACGTCAGTTTCTATTTACCACAAAATGTTTCATTTGCATAATAGCTTTTTTTCCCGCCATTACTATTTACGTTAATATTCTGATTCGTCGGAGCGGGGGTCGCACGCACAGAAAACATAAAGACAATTTGTATGTGGCGGCCATTTATGTAAATAAATCTACGATACCGCATTATTACAACAATATGTATGAAACGGGTGTGGCCACTATGTTTACCATTTTATTTGGGTGTGGTGTTGTGTACGGAATAATTAAATTACTTTAATGCGCAACGGATTTACTAACTGTCATCCTGCTCGCAAGTAAAATATTTTTATTATTGTTGAATGGAAGATAATTAAAATTCGCAACCCAAAACGGAATAAAACAACAGCGGAACTTAATAACAATTTCTGTTCGTTTAATCAACAAAACATCAGAAAGCAATAAGCTCTATTAAGAGTCCGATAGAATTTCTCATTTCATTCGTCTTAAGTCGTCAGAAACAAAGTGCGGCCGTCGTCGGTGGTGTTATTAACGCGTCTAAATAATTACAGGGCACATCAATCAGAGGGCATATGCAGATAGAACATTTTGTGCGAGTCAGCGCGCAGTCGGCCCACTGTGCAACCCTTTCTTTGATATCTGTATGATATTACGAATGAAATTATTAAAACTTGTTCCAAAATGTATGCAGTAGGGATGGGCAATAGTCGATATATATATTTTTTTTTTAAACTTCGTTAATTTTGTAAAAATTAAATTATTGGAAATATGTCAGATTTACGTCGTTAATTTTGTAAAAATCAAATGGTTTTAAATATGACAGATTTTCATAATCTTTCAAGCATATTGAAAAAGTATGATGTCAGAAATCGGTGTACCTACCCAAATATTTATAATCAAAAATAGAAAGAGTATTTTAAGTGTCTATCTATATTTTAATCGCTAACCAGACAGTGTTCTAATTCCTAGCATCGAATAACAATAAAATAATATAATCAATATTCCCCTAGAGAGGCATGAAGCCTTTGATGTAACGGCTCACCTCGACACACAATGATCGGCACATTTCGTCTAGAACGCCTCAAATTGACCGCAATTAAAAGAACAATGACTAGTTTCAATTCCCCAAACTTAATTTCCTCCATCGCAAACGTGTAACTAACCGAAAAACGCATTTATAAATAAATTAATACGCTTTGGTTCAGTGGACGTGTTTTGTGTGGGTTGTAATTACTCAAAATATCATGACGATATCAGAATTATTGAGGCCCTAACTTACTGTAAACATCGTACTATAATATTGAGTCTTAACCCATTGCATGACTAATTATTGTAGATATCATTTAGAATTATAATAAGTCGAAAAAACAAATCTGACACGTCGTTTTTTAATGTTCGCATTAATTAATATAGATAAAAATGAAATAACGTCAGATACACAAACATTAACAGTCATAAAAATAAATTGTAAGTTTAATTAACACTTTTACTAGCTTCGGGATCTGATTTTAATTTCTGATCCGGTAATTAAAGAAAAACATGAAGTGAAGCATGGCTTATCTTACTGTGTAGGTAGTTATAAAAAAATATAAAATCTGACGAGGGAAACGTCTTTATTAATTGATAGAAAATCTATAGTTTACTTTAAAAGTTTGATGTGTTAGTGTTTACAGACTTCAAGGTGGACGATTTCTTCGCAGAAACTAATTTTTTTCTATAAAAAATACACAGCCTGTTAAAATAATAACCCTCCTTTGGCTTTGCCGTAGTCGGGCAAAAATATCATCAACTGCGGAGCCTTTTCCAAATATATTGGGGTCGGCTTCCAGTCTAACCAGATGCAGCTGAATACCAGTCGGGTAAAAATATAAAGGTAGGTCATACAAACGTTCAAATAAAACGTTTCTTCCAGTCCAATTTTGTTGATGTATTGATCAACAAATAAAGTACTAAGTACATAACCAAAAATATAAAACGATTACTCTGTTACGAAACCGTTAATCTGTCTATTAAAGTAAAGAAAATAATAATTAGTCTTTTGGCCGTGACTTGGCGGCTTGGACACACTGGGCTATCGGCACGCGTCAATACTGACAGACATCTTTACCCATCGTCACCACATTACATCAAAACAAACTTACTTTTACCACCCAATACACTAAACTGCTCAATTCTTAACTTTAAAGCCCTACAAATAAAGTTCAGGTTACTTATGGAGGGAATTGTCAGCCGCAATTCCGATTTGTTGGCCGATGTTACTCTGTCTTTGAAAGCAGTCTAATTAAGTTTTTTAGTACTATTGAAATTCATTATTGATTGACAGATGGCGCTAGCGGCTCTTTAAAATGGATACATCGCTTGGGATGTGATTATTAAACTATTGTTTTGAAGGTATGTTTGAAAAGTATGGACGCAATTATTAGTTTTTAAATTGATGATAATAGTTTTTCATGTTGTGTGGGCTAGAGTCACTTAAAAGGCAACTCAAGCAAATAAACTTAACAGTTCAATTCCCATCTCAACAAAGTTTACTTAACTACAGCTCAGTTTATTTCTGCAGATTAGGGGCAGCAACAATAGACTGAATTTAAATTTCGTCCAGAAAAAACAGATCTATCACGCTAATGAAGATGCATGTGAAAATATGGCAACAATTACGTGCGTGTAATCATTAAAACTAATTCGCGATCACGTGTTGGCGCGCGCCGGAGTCGCGGGGCCGCCAGCCACGGGAATCATAAAGAATCCATCAACATGAGCGCAACACCGATCACGAAATCCGCCATCAATCATAAACATCAGAAAGGATTAAAATCTACGTTGCACCTTCCGAAGCTCGAGTACCCTTGTTTTTCTCTAACCCGTAAATACTGAGGGGCGTAAGTATGGCCGGGGGGCGGTAAATATTATCAAGGGGGACAGGGGGATACCCCCGCCCCTGAGGGGGGGCACTATCCCTTATCGCGAACGTTACCCTCGCCGCCGGCGGCCGCTAGACCGCCAAAATGTGGGGCAAATCGATTTCTCTGTCCCATTTTTGTGCATCTGGACCGCTATCGATTTTTAGCCCCCGCACTACAATCGATAAATTGCAAACACTGGCAACATTGATTTTTTTTTTAACAATATTATTATAAAGCACGTGTTCCGTCGTTTATGTTGTACACTAAAAGTATACAAATAAAAACTATTAATTTCGCAGTCGTAAAACTGGAAACAAAGTTATTTTAAGTGCAGCGACGATAATTATATTAAATGTGTTCGTCGTCGAATGAAATAGTTTTATATCGGCTGTAAATTACTTTAATCGGAGTGTGATGCTCGCGGGGCGCCTTCTGCGGCTGCCTCGATTACTATCACCCTACTATGTTGTGGAAGACACGTTAAATACACCTAAAATAATACTCACAGCCACAACATGGTAAAGACAGCATTTAATGCAAAATTATGTACATGTTAATTCATAGTCGTACATTTAAAACCGAAGGAAACCTGCCAGTTTCACAGTTTCGGTCAAAGTTAGGAGATTAAAATTGCAGTTCAAATCCTCGTTCCAACAACATATTATCCAGCTCAAAACATATGAACAATGTAACAAATCTTTATTGGACAAACAACATCACTAAAGTTCCTGTTTCAATCAAGAGAAATGTAACAGGGATTACAGAAGGCATCTGCACTTTATTGCAGATTAAAAAACTGGAATTTACTTTCACGGTCTGAATTGTTATCAAGCTAATATTTATAAGGTCTTAATCAAAATAGTTTATGTAGCAATGGAACAAAGGAAGATGAACTGAATCTGAAAGACCAACAGGAGGCCAACATTTTGAAATGAATACCTTCTACCCAACTTACATAGCTTACTTGAACTTACGTTACATTGTCATATTTATTCTGACGTGATTTGATTAAAAATAAATAACAGGCAGGTTGTAAAACGCAGTTTACTATCTTTTAACCGGCAACCTTCGACGCACTTGCGATACTCGTCTCCTAAGTTTTTTTTATCGATAACCCTTTTAAATTGTTGCAAATGTTTTATTAACTTTTATTATAAACCGTATATCAACGTTTAACGAGGGTTTCAAACCGACTTAGTAGCCTTATCTCGTTTCTTTGTTATAAAACTTTTCTATGTGTTTGTATAAAGTTGGACTCACGAACACTATTACTTGTAATTTACATCTCAACTTTTATGTTTTCTAATACTTTCTCACCTTACTATAAATTTATTATGGCTGCAATAAAGATATTTTGTTACGCTCGTATCTTCAAAACCGTTGTTTTTCCAAATAGACACATTTTCAGACTTTCTTGTGCTACCTATATTTTACTTTGCCTGAATTACTTATACATAGCCAAGCTATGTGATTTGTGATTTCATGGCATAAATGAAATACCTTCTCTATTTTTTTTCCTAACTATTCCTACTTAATAAATGGTCGATTCTCTCTCCAACAAACATTTTCGTGTAACCAATAATTTGCAAAAAGCAGGATAAGGTGAACATGCTAGTAAATTGATATGGTATCATGAGAAAAATAAGCAAAACCGCGGTACACGCGTAGTATCAGTTCATAATGGACTAATTGTGCGAATGCATTTCTTCTACCGCTCTATACGAACACTCCGTAAGAGTATAATGACTTTATTTTGTCACGCTGTAAAGCGCACTTAACTGCTTTTATAATTCAAATTAATATTGTTTATATTAATTTGAATTGTAAAAGCAGTTAAGTTTTGCAATTGCAATTCCATTGGCGTATAGGTACTATACTTACGAATTGTAATTAGATAAAAAAAAACATTATCTACTGTTATAATTGTGAGCAAGAACTAACTGCCGCGTATATTAGAATTATTGCTTTTTAAAGCGACCACTTTTTATTATTGTCAATCGCTGAATCAATCTTGCGAGATCCCACGATGTCGTTTAACCTTGTCTGCCTGCAATCTACGATTATGGTACGATTAATATAATTTTCTTAAACAGACAAACACGTCTTAATTTGGAAGATAATATAAATGGATCTCGTTTGTTTGAACTTATAATTTCGCTGGCAATTAGTGCGCGCGTCTCATTCACACAATGGCGGCGGTTGAGCGAGTCTCGCAAAAACGTCATTCCGCTGCATTTCCGCCTCCCATTGTCTCAGCTCTAATCTGCATTGGATTAATAACCATGTATCTATGTGTGTACGGACAGAAGAAAACTTATGTTTAAATTACTGTCTCCCGTTATTCACATCGACGCAGTATGTCTTCATTTCTTAGATACAAGATAAACGTTGTGTGGAAAATTTCATTTCTTGGTTTGTTTTTATGGTAACTGCTGGCATGTTTAAGCCTATTTCTATATCAGACATTAACCTACTACGCTTTGAAATGGGCAACTAGCTTCATCCTTTGGACTGACCGACTCCTTGACAAGGCTCGGATACCGGTTAAATTTTCAAACTGTTATTATGTACTTGACGCAAGAACCTTTACATTCGGTTTCCCTCACTGAAACCGTTTTTTTTTAAACCGGTTTTGGAGGAGTGTTTACATAAAGGTTTTTCGGATTTAATGGTTTAGAGCAATATTAACCGGTTTTTTGTTTAGTTTTTATTCAGCGCGGCAACCTCACAAGTAGTCACAAGTTGCAACGCGTTTACCTACATGCCGCTTGTCGTATAAACCGGTTAATTTAGGTTGAAATGAAGTTCTTAAAATGTTCACGTTCTTAAGAAAAGTTCGAAGTAGACCCAAATAAACCTGTATTTATTAAACCGGTTCCGAGCCTTGCTCCTTGACAGTTTAAAAGTGCCTGTAATTGGTTTAATTGAAATAAATGCTTTGAATTTTAACAAACACATCAAACAACACTAAATACTCCGCAAATTCTCTCATTGCCTATTCATAAATTACGCATATAGGCAGAGCAATAAATATAAAACATATTTATAGCTCTAATCTATTCTAACGCTTACTAATTAATGTGAGCACCGTACTTTCATACTCGTAACTAGAGCAACGTTTAATCCATCATTTTCTCGCGGCGTTTATACGTCTGTAACAGTTCATCTCATGATAAACGGCAATGACTCCTTCTTCTTACTATAATTAAACATGATTAGAGCTCAACACATGGTGAGTCGCAATTATAAGACGTTACAACGGCTACCGGCGCACTACACCACACGCCATGCGATAGTTTCTATCAACCATTCAATATCTACCTAACACGGAAGCCAATTTTAATTATACACGCTCATTATTACATTGTCGCTTTTTGTAAATCGATCTTGTTTCGTCAGTTGACCATAACTGCTGCCTATCATTTACAGTCAACCGTATTAGAACTGCAATACAAAACATCTAATGCATTTTCTGACTGTCTGAAAAAAGTTGTCATAAAGATTCGTAACGGATTCAAACGACACGTCCTGATGTCACCCGGCCGTTTTCCTGAATGACGTCGAATTGGAGACTAGCGGGAAGAAAACGCACATTCCGAATCCATTCAAATATACAGTCATGAATGAACCGAATGCGATAGAGACGGCGTTATGCAGTCCTGGGAGGAGCGAGTGAGACGCGATTTCAATAGTACGCGAAACGGAAATAGAGAGGCCGAGATAATTCTGTCTAGCCGGGAGGGATTCCCTCGTGTCATTTGTGTGCGTTCGCTTTTTCGAATTGTACGGGAGGATTGGAGTGTTGGCGTGCGTTCCGAGCGTGCACGCCGCCGACACTCGGAGGGTCCTTTATCGGTGTTCGTTTCAATTCGGAGGCTCTCGCATTCATTCTTTGCTTTCCGTCTGTGGCCCGAAGTTCCCCAGCTACTTGTTGATCATTCGTAATAAATTGCCTCCATGATATTCCCATTGTGGAACAGTTTGTCGCTTTACTGCCTCGAAGGAAATTGCGTTTCCTCAAGCCACTGGAGTTTATTTGTCGTTCAATTGTGAATGTAATGTTGTTTGAATGACTGTTGTACATTTATTATCGCGTTGGGTGGTCTTGTTTAATCGAGATGTCAGGAAGGATGTGTGAAGTAGGTTGAATACCCACTGAATTTATATCCGGTAAACTAACAATCGATGTGCGGAAATCTAGAAAGCAAAGTGGAGTTCCATTGGTGTGGGTGTAAAATCTGTTTGAATGGCAATAAAGCGTGCACCGAGGCGTGAGGCTGGTGTGGCGACGGCCGCGCTGTTCCGTTGCCGCATCGACGCCGGCGCAACCCGTCAGATGTTCTAGATCACCTCTAACTTATCAAACTGTAGGATACTAATGCATACTGCTACTGTTTTTAATTATTTTTTGCACTATAAAATTGATCTAGGTTTCTTAGTAGATCACCACCTTCCTAGTAACTTATCAGACTAGTAAGCTAATGCATTTGTACAGCTACTGTTTATTTTTCATTTGTTTTTTGTTATTTGAAAACACCGTTTTAATATCAAAAGCGGTGATTTATTCTAAATTTCCCATTCTTAAATAAATGAGGTAGCACCAAATTAAAAAACACAGCACAGAAAAATTCTACTACCTATTGTTGTACCTATTACATGATTTACTAGGTAATGTTCTCTTCTAATTTTACGGAAACTAATTGATCAACCAGAAATAATTAAATTGATAGGTACAATCACAGACAAAATACTAAACAATAAATCGAGTAATTATTGTTAACCTTCAAATGAATATTTATAACTTAATCAAGATGTTTGATTAATGATTTTTTAATTATTTACATTTAATTGCTAATCTATCTACATAAGATAACATTGTAATTAATTAATTTGGCAACACACGCGTCTCAGACACTGCATTGCAGTGTCTTGGATTAATATTTCAATGAGAATCAGTGCTTGGACCAACGCCAGTCGGAGTTTGGACACAACATTCATGATAATAATGTGAAACATACGCTTGCATGTGGACTATGTGTGTCTAAGCAAACAAATCATTGTGCCATCCGCGAGCTATAAAACAAAAAATAAAATAAATATTAAAGTACTAACATATCTGTTATTAACTAAGCTATTATTATAGTTGACGTAACGTCACTAACACTGACCTGACTAGGTATCCTACTTATGCCTAGCTATGAATTTAATCCTACTAATAAATATATATGTATTATCTTTATATATAGTTAATTCTTCTGTACGTGTATTTATTACCTAACTCCTCCTAAACGGCTGGACCGATTTTGATGAAATTTTGTGTGTATATTTGAGTGGGATGGTTTGAAAAATACAATTGGACCCGGTAGGTGACACTGTTCGGACAGGACCACGTTTGTCGGGTCCGCTAGTAATATTATAAATTTGAAAGTTTGTATTTTTTAATCTTTGCGATTGAGTAGCTACCTACTCAATGACGCAAAAACGGCCGAACGGGTTTTAACCTGGATTAACACAAAGGATACTTTTTATCCCAGTAGTACGTTCGCATGGGATAATTTCCGACCTCCACGCAAGTAAGGCCGCGGGCAAAGCTAGTAGTGTTATAATAAAAACATTTCCTCCTATCCCTCAACGGAAGAACTTCTTTCCAAATCAAAGACTCTTTTAAGTCACCGCTTAATCATTGAACATAAATAAAAATAAAACAATACAGGGAGAACCTTTATCTTTTTCATAACCAGCACCATACGTCTATAAGATTTTAATACTAGCTACAAAAACGCTTGAGAAGAGCTCCGCAGCTACCGGTTCTACAAAGGTAATGAGATATTTCAGTCCTTTGTTTATTTACAAAATATCACTCCGTTTGAAGGCGGACCATCAAAATGAGTCGTAAAGCTGAAAATTCCATAAAAAATCGTGTTGATGACCTCCGTAATTGAACCTCGCTCTTTGTAGCAGAGACAATGGACGGAACCCTGTGCTTTGAATGTATTGATTAGAAGAAAAAATAAGTCGATGGCGGTAGCGCCTTTGCTTTTGAGTGGTTCATGTGATTTCCTAATAAATTTAAGGAATCTGATTGACCGGAATCTAACAAGGCTATGAACGTTCCTATAAAAAATATTAAATCATTGAATACATTTAAAATTGGTAAGTGACTATCCCAATCTGACTCACATACTATTATAACATTTCATAAAAGATTTTAAAAGGCATTGTGCTTATACATTAAGTCACATAAAAGAGTTATAGAAGTAAAGTCAGAACACCCGTGCAGTTCCTCACCGGTAACATGATACCTCTCGTTTATCTGCTGTCGAGCAATTATTGAAGCGTGAAAAGGAACGTCCTCCTATTATTTACACTGCGCTTTGTAATGCGGGCGTTCCGTTTTTATTTAAAAAAATATCGCATTTCCAAATGTGTGTAGTGACATCCATTAGGTTTATGTTTTTTAAATTGAAGAATTATTTTTTATTTTCATTTAATTGGTAAGTTATAAAACGATCGTATCTATAGGAAGCGTTAATATTTTAAAATGTTAATATTTTGTAACATTACTTAGTTGTAACTAATTAGTTCAATAAAAGGTCAAGAATTATTTTTGTTAACCCTTTATTGCAAGCATTGACATGCTCTATTATAAATATCTACTGCATTCATCTATAATTATCACAAAACTAAAAATATTTGCTTACCTTCCAATCAAATCAATGCAAATAAGACAAGTTAGCAATTGTAACAATAAAATACCAGCCTAGTCAAATCGAAACAATTTTAATACCGACTGTACTCGACTGTAGCTAAAAAATAAAATAGCAGAGCAAAATAGTTTTTTTCATTTTATCAAAAAAAGTCAGGTATAAAAAGCGAATTGTTATTTATATTAGAAACAAGATTTCTTTGTCGACTGTGTTAGTAGAATCGTAATACTGGAAACATGTCAATACGAGTTTCGTCCGATCCACCGACCGCCGGCGAACGGGCGAGTTTTTTATTTATTTCTACTCTGGTTGGTATTTCTTATCATTGTATTGTATTTCATTTATTTTCGGAATTTTAATGACTCGTTTTAAATTAAACACTTTCACTGTGGTGACAAACGTTGTAATTACTTTCTAAATATTGAATGTAACACTCTTGTCTTATTGGTTCTGTACATCAGATAACTGAAATTTTAAATAAATGTAACATCTTTTCTTACTGAATAGTTTATTACTAATCTCTACCAACCTACTGAATCATATAATATTTTTTTTTTAAATATAAGACAATTTCGGCTACAACTGGTCATGTCCACCCCAAATCCAACATCAATCAAATTAGCGGAATTCATGTATGACATCATTAGTCATATTAATTATGTGGATAGTGAGTGATTTCATAAAGACAAACAGAACTGTGAGTCAGAAAGGCGAGCAGCCGCGCGTCCGCGTCATATGTCCGAGCGCTTCCGCTGCTCAATAAATAAACAAACATTAAATATTACACAAAGCGACAATAACAACAAAAAAATTAAACTTTACGCCTCCCAGATGCACAGTTCCCGGCAACATTACATTTTTAAAAACACATTCAGTAAAAACACCGATATAGGCCTACCGTCCCGCCGCGACCACAACAAAACAAGATTTTTTAATCTAACTTTACCGTTTGTAAAAATTACTATTTAAATATTTAAGCCACAGCCGCTAATTAACTGAGATTTAACCCTTCCGTCGCCGACCGAAGCCCACTTTAATATTTAATCCGGTGGAAATATTTTGCGCGTATTAAAATGTGAAAAAATAATGGAACGCGCGTCTCTCCCCGCGGGGCTGTACATGCAGGCGTACCGACACACAATTTATATTTTATCCTGACGACCTTGATGACAGTTCCTGGCTCTTCCTCAGCCTAATTAAAATATATTTATATAGCTAATTTCACTGGTATTCATTGGACCTCTCTAACTAGCTAGCTTGATTGTTAGGCCTATGTTGTCTAAACCGTGCGTAGGTTCATTTTGAGAAGATATGAAATCACAATAAAACAATAGTTAATTTGATTATTTTGTAAGCTTATGTATTTCATCAATACTTGACTTTGAAATCCTACTCACATGAAGAGGTCAAAGTGTGTCAGGGTTCATACAAAAACAAGATAAACGTAACCTTAAAAATAAATAAATAAGCCAGTCACAATTAAATTAAATGAACACTACAGACACAGAGGTGATACCTACCTTCCTATCTGACCGGTAGACGGGCCACCGGTCAGATTGGTCGGTGACACTGACATGTGACAACAACAAGGAGGTACAAGATGTTCGTGTGTTGGACGTACCTTGCCGTAGTGCAGTCGCGGTACAGCACGTCGAAGTCCTTGCACGACAGCAGCTTGCAGCGGTTGACGCCCGGCTGAATGGCGCCCAGCCCGCGCAGGATGCGCACCTGCTCCACGTTGCACACCAGCGGCACTATGTCCAGTCTCTTTAACTTAGTGTACACTGTGTGCAGCCCGCCCACCAGGTGCTTCAGGAACAGCTCGAAAGCCTGCGGCAGGCACAGCATCGTGTCCCCTTGAATGATGAAAGCTGCCACCTTCTGGCCGCGGTAGTCCACTAGCTTGCACTCGTTGGCGGATGGGTCGGACGTGGAGATGGGCGGCGGGCTGCCGTAGCGCGGCGGGCCGTGGTGATGCGCGGCCGCCATAAGCTCGAGCGGCGAGTGGTGCATCATCTGCAGCGAGCCCAGCAGGCCCAGCCCCGGCGGCGGCAGTGGCATCCGCGGCGCCAGCAGCGGCGGCGGGCTAAGCGCCCGCGCCGGCGACACCGCCTTCACGCGCGGCGAGCCCCCGGACGAGCCGCTCACCTCGCTCGCGGTCGACGCTGAGTCCACGGCGGACTCCATGCTCGCGGGAGACTACACACGCATCACACACCCGTCGCGCGCGCTGTTCCGCGCAACAATAAATAAAAAGCCGGAGCGAAGCGAGGGCGCGGCCGCGTGCGCGCGCCCACCCCGACCGCCGCGCGCAATTGGTCCGCCACGGCTGCAGCTACGCTGTGATTGGTCGACGACGCTGTCGCGGAGTCTCCGCCTCTTTTTTCGTTGCGTTGCGTTACAAACGCGCGAAGAAACGTTCCTGTTTCTTTCGGGTGTTGTGTGTATCGGGCGTCGCGCGTCTGCTCGGGGATTGATAACAATGTCACCGGTAATCAATATGAGCCTAGAAGCCGCGGCCGCACGCTCTCTGCCGCCTAATAAATACTGTACTGTTACTTCTACAATCTTATTTAATTACAAACTTTGATTATAAGAAGGAAAACTCTAATATTCATTTATGGACTGTAGTCATTTTATTGAATGGGAAAACTGAACTCTATTTTTTTTCTGTTACTTAATCTGTCATAATTCTAGAAAAATATATTTTCTTATTGGAATAATAAGAATAACGAGTTCTATATGGAAAATTACTTAAGCTTTTAATTTTCAGCAAGTTATTCAAAATACTAATTAGGTAATACAGGAAACTATAAAAGTATGATTTTTCTACGATTATTTTTATTAAAGGATTCCCTACCCAATCATGAATAAAAAAAATTATATTAGTACAACCTACCATCCTTGGTTGAGTCCTTTGTTAGATTTATTTTATTTTCTTGTTTACATACCTACACGGTGATTAAAAAAAAAAAAAAAACTAGTCAATTATATTAATGATATATGGGAAGTTTTTATAGCATTTTATTATTTTGTATAATTATTAATTACAATTCTCTACTATTGCCACCACATTTTTTCCAACTACCCACAATATAAGTACCTACTTATTTCTACATATTACATCGTGATTGCAATACAAAGGAGCTGAAGTGTCGAAACAATAGCGATCTCAACGATCGACAACTTAGCCAAACTCCCGAAAGCCACTCCAATAGGTTCCGTCTTCTACACCACTATAACTTTTACACTTCGAAACGTACAACACACGCTAAAATAAGCTTTATTGTTAAAAAAATAAGGGTTGAATGTTATTTTATGAGGGTCAACGATAAGTTTGTTTTGTAAAGTTCTTTGTTCAGGATGTTTTTCAATGATTATTCTTTATAATATTGGTATCAAAATCAACATATAGATGTAGGGTTCTTCTGTATTATTCAATGTATTGAGTGTTTGTTTCGTTTCTAAAGTTTTTAAAACTATTGTTTCTAAGTTGTTAGTTTGAGTAAAGACTCTTCAGTTTTGTGAATGAAAAGCTGTAGAGTAGACGTCTTAAGAAACTAAAATAAGTTCAACTTAGTTGCGGTAATGTTGCAATTACTGTCATTTAATCATTTTGATTGAAGTTTGTTATGTGCAATAATATGAAGGTTTTGATACTTAACTTATTTTCTTTCAAAAGTTATGTCTCTAAGTACGGGAAACCTTTAAAATAAATTAATTGCAAAGTGATCGAGGGGTTTTTCTGTAGAAGAATACATACTTTAGTTAGGTACCTACTTATAGCTATTGTAAAAATAGTTTAAAACTCAAGCTGCTACATATTTATTTCTCACTTCCTATGTCCTGTAAGGGGGTGACCACAGGTTCACCCAACCTTTTTTTTTTAAATTATAACTAAAAACACACTAAAGCCTTCATTTCTTAACTTTTACGGAAGATAGAGGTCAATAAACAAACTCTGATAAAATATATAGATCCCTAAAAAGTAATGTCTCTGAAAAAGTTTATCATAGGGACGGTGTATTGGTCATTAATTGGAATTCTATCTATAAATTAATCAACACTGCCTTTTGCAATCTTTTAGTTCCTCTTCCAAGTACAAAGCGAAAGCATAGCGAAGACATAGTTTTAGATGCATATCTATTCATCTTTCTTATTTTTGAAGTGGAAACTTCTTTAAGCGCGTTGGGCATTTTTGATATGGGACTAAACAATTGATTTCGCGACACTGTTACCGACACCAGCATTAAAAAGACATCAACGCGCGATACATTATTTCCTGCACAGTAAAATTATTCAAGTTTTCACTTCTGTTGGCACTCCCGGAGTACCACTATTTTTTTTTTTGTTAGCCTATATTGTGTCCCACTGCTGGGCAAAGGCCTCTTCTTTTCCTTCCAAATCTCTCTGTTTTGTGCGATTTCAGGCTATTTGCCAAAAAAAAATCTGCGCTATGCCAAACTATGAATACGCAACTACAAAATACGTGATATTCAACTTACGTGGGCAGTTGAGCAGAACGTGTTTCCTGTTTGATCAGGTCACGCATAACATTGTGCCTAATGTAAGGACCTACCCTAGAGGATTACCTAAGCAGATGGGTGGGTACCCAGGATGACTTGCAATTCGTATTCCTTCCAGGGCGTGATAGTGTGACCCCTTTGCATGAGTTAAGTATCCCATATAGCTAGGCGCAAATCAATGAGATTCGAGAAAACCCAAGATTTGTGTGTTTCCTAAAAATTTCCTAAAATTCGTCATAATGCTTTTTTGTTTTTCTCAACCCTCAAATTGAATGGCTATGAATGCTATTTTAATATTTAAGTTTATTGGTAGTGAATACATTAACAAAAACAACAAAAAGAAAATTGAAGTAACTAAGTGTTCTAAAACATCAAACAGTTAAAAGATACTACAAGATGTTAAATAAAGATTTTCAAAATCATCTTATTATGCGTAAGTATCTACAAATTAGATAAATTAATCAGCTTCATTTAATCAGCTGTCGAACGAGGTATAACTGTTAAAATAATATTTATATGCCCATGCCATAGTCCATGAAACAGTCAATGATATGCTGGCAAAGATAGAATTTTCAAATTGTTGAAATATTTCAAACATAAACATCACGCCTGTAATCCCCGAAGGTTTAGGCAGAGGTGTACCTATAGTACACCCACATTTCGCCAGTTATGTTTTTTTTAAGTCCCATGTAATAGGGGTGACCCTATTGCCATCAACCGGGCACAAATCCTGACTCCGGGCTGCTACTGAGAAATTCCTAATGGAAAAACCCAATAACACTATGTCCGACCCGGGAATCGAACCCAGGACCTCATGCTCAGCAGTAGCGCTTGCGACCACTGGACCAACGAGGCAGTTAATAAAATAATATTTAAAAATTGTGTGTTAATCTAAATAATAAACTGATTTCTATCACCCCACTACTTTCTTTCGAATCAAAAATAAAGAGATCCGCTGAAGAACCAAGGTAACCGATATAGCCCGAAGAATTGCCAAACTTAAGTGGCAATGGGCAGGGCACATTGCTCGCAGAACGCATGGTCGATGGGACCGAATAGTTCTGGAGTGACGACCGCGTACCGGAAGACATAGCATTGGAAGGCCTCCCACAAGATGGACCGATGACCTCGTGAAGGCCGCAGGAACCTGATGGATGCAGAAAGCACAAAATCGGTCGAAGTACCTCCGTACTTGGGGGAGGTCTATGTCCAGCAGTGGACGTCTTTCGGTTGAAATGAGGATGTGATGACTACTTTCTTACCAGCCAGCAATCCGTCCTACTTAAAGAAGCCAGGACTTCATGTTATATGTGACCAGGTCGCAAGTTGAGACGACGCTTTTGAATGGTAGTATTACGGTAACACTGCTACGTGAACAAGACTGCTACGAGATCAGAAAGACTGCTACGACATCAAGAAGACTGCTACGAGAACAAGAAGACTGCTACGCGAGCAAGAAAACCGCTACGAGAACAAGAAGATTGCTACGTGAGCAAGAAGACTGCTATGAGATCAGAAAGCCTGCTACGATAGTCAAGAAGACGGGCCTTTGACACATGCGTAGCTCTGTTTCTACGAGGTCGCGAGAAATGCTACGAGATCAACAACAATTCTACGAGGTCAAGAAGACTGCTACGAAAACAAGAAGACTACTACATGAACAAGAACATGCTACGAAATCAAAAAGACTGCTACGATAGTTAAGTAGACGGGTCCCGACACATGCGTAGCTCTATGTCTACGAGGTCGAGAAGACTGCTACGATAGTGAAGTAGACGGGTCTACGATACATTCGTAGCTCTGCGTCTATGAGGAGAAGAAGACTACTACGCTAGTCAAGTAGACGGATCCACGAGATATGCGTAACTCCGTGTCTACGCCTTGAAGTAGCCTGGCTACGCAAATACTACATTCATTTGGTTCCCTGACCTAGTATGTACCACACCAATTAGCCAGATTCAAATCCTACTCGAATAAATGTATACCGTTTGTGTGCAAACGTGAGACACAACAAAATATTCCATACAATACTAATCTTATTACAACGTAAACATGTTTTTCAGATTCTTATACATGAGTCTAATCTATATTTACTTAGCCATATTCAAGAAACCATATTTAATGATGTAAGCACACATTAGGTAAAAACGTCATATATATATATACATACATACAACTACAGAGTACATTGCGATAATTCATTATTAAACTTACCTGTGTGTACGTTTTCCGTATAGGTACAAGTGAAGGAAAAATATATTTTTCTGCGTGATTATCAATCATATATAAAAGATAATGAGATGTCACCAAAGGGGCGTTGGAAACAAAGAACGATGTTATCTACGAGTATATTTACCCACTGAAACACTGGGTAATTCATAACAGCTTTAAAATTGTTCAGCATTAAAAATGTTTTATGCTGTTAAGGGGAATAGTGCATTGTTCGTTCAAGAGTTTAAACTTTATACTCTTAAGAATTACTATTTATTTTCTCTAGAATTTAAAAAAAGCTAGCTTTTTCTGTATTTTGTAAAGAAACAGTTCTTATTTCAAATATTTGGTTGTTTCGTTTTTTGTTCAGATTACTTTAAGATCCCTCAATCGATTTGATACTTTTGCTTTTTTGGGCACGGTTTTGATCAAAACTTCAGGAGTTTTATTGGCAGGAAACGGATGGCTAAAAAAAAACACATAAATATACCATAAAGAAAGTATGCTTGTATTTAGGAACCAGATAATAGGCTGCTACTCGGTATAGGTACAACGCTGTACACTAGTACTATTCTTCGAAATTGCTTTGAGATGAAAAAATAATGACGAGATTCATTGGAAACGTAGCGGTGTAGTGGACGTCATATGGAACGCTAAAAAAGAACTGGCAAACCTATTGCCAGTTCTTTATCAGCGTTCCATGACATGACCTCTTTTAGAATGGAAACCACCCCTGTCGCTTGAAACCCCGGGAGTGTGGGTGAATTCGGCGAATGTGTCGGTCTGCCACACTTTAGTACAAACTGACGTAGTTATATTCGTAAATATATTCTTGAAACTTACTCTGTTTTTATCTTCATTTCTGGAATCGTTAGAAAACTGTATTGAAAATTAAACGGTTTCTTTAAGAATCTCCTTTTAAGGATGTTGTTTACTTTGGGTAACGAAGAATGAAACACCACGAAGATACTTGGCTCTATTTCTAAAATAATAAGAATATTAATATGACACGAATAAGCTCAGTATTACTGCAGTACGTTATATCTGTAAAACTAACATTACTTTTATTTTACTCCTTAGATATCCGCAGTGAAGGAATTTGACATCAGGATACCAAGTTAATTGAAAAAAAAATTCAAACAATTTTTTTCCTTCTTAATTGCTGTGCAAGTTTTCAAAGAATTTCGTGGCTGTATTATATTGACCTTAAACAAACGTTATCTACGTATAAAAGGTGGAATATTTTCACCGGCAGATAATCTCCAGTACTCTTTATCAACAAACAAATTAACAGCTCTTAGCCACTTGTTATCTGCTCTATAACTTACAAAGATTTCACAACATAACAATATGTTTATACATAATTAATGTTAATTAATTACCTGCCACCTATTTATCTATGTCACCATGTATTCTTTGAAGTCGGTTGCTCTGTAAGATGTCCTCCAATTATCCAATATCTACAGAAATAGGCATTAGGAAATATTTTTGTGTCTTGCGAAATAAAGTTCACGATTTACCTACAATTACCTCTAAGTAAGTTTGTTTCTTTAAAAAGTCCAACTAGAAGGAACTTTAAATCTGAAAGCGCGTTGTATCATGGCGGATTTAGAATGAAAACAAAAAAACAGAATCCATAACGTAAAGTTTAATAAAACTTTGCAATAAATTGGAAATGCTACACATTATTTTATTTATAACTTTCTTGATGAATGATTATTATAAGAATAAAATGTATTTTAATGAAAAACGATATAAGTAAACTGTTTTAGCATGAACTCATCTTTCCCCCCAAGTCTCAAAACTTTGCAGCTCGGCATCGTATCTACTAGCGCCATCTATTGCCGACAAGTCGAACCGAGACAACTCAAGTTGTCTCCGATTCCGAAGCGGTTTGGACGGCGACATCAAGTCGTAGATACTGGCAACTGGTCCATCTCTTCTATTAAGTTAACTACATATGTGAAAAGTATGTAAATACGCTAAAATTTGGTATTTGAAACCTCATAAATTCTATGTGAGAATGAGAATTCGATGACATCCTTAAAAACATTGCAACCAAAGGACAAAGACAAATTGGAGTAGCTAGTAAAACACTCCCACCATAAATTGAATAAAAATTAATCTTACTTTCACTTAAATCCCAAATAAACGGCATTTACAACTCACTCATCACACCTCTATCATTGCTCACACAAATTGAACAGGCGTTCCAACCACTACAGCCCTACAACAATCAAAATGCTTTAATCGCAAAAGCGGCCAGTTCGCGGAAAAAAATGAAGAGATACAGGGGGATTAGCCCACAAAAAAGTATCGGAAACAAATGGTCTTTGCCGAGCAATAAATCGAGCTCAACATTGGGAAGCTGCAACAGACTGCGCATACTCGTTAAACTTTATTTTTATATTAAAGCCGTAACTTTGGGATGCGACGGCCAACAACTGTAATCCCCGCTGTGAAACGTGAAAATTTTGCATAGATATTAATATTAAATGGAATGCTACAGATTTGATGCGATAGGTATTGCTAAATAATTTCATCGAATATTTCTACAGCAGCTATTTATTAAAGAAATCATGAAAGTATTTAAAAATGTGGAATTGAAAACAGATACTTTTTGGCCCAATTAAAAAACTATGCAATTAGGATAGAGTGGGATGACTCAATGATAAGAATCCTACAAATGTAAAGATCCAATAGGAGTTCAAATAAAGCTCGGTACAATAATAATTAATAGTTCCTGAAGTAAATGCCAAACCAAACTTTAACGAAGACATAAAATTTTACAGAATTAAATTAACCATTCTTAACTAACCTTTAATGGCCAAGCGCATGTGGAACTATACACAGTGAACGGTTCCGTAGTTGAGATGAATTTATTTATTCCAAGAACAAACTTAACATTGTAGTTGAAAAACGTGTTCTCCCATAGATTCCAACTGCAAATGTAAGTTTGTACGTACAATATTGAGAGATTTACCAGGTTATTTTGAGACCATAGACTTCTTATAGGTTTTCCTGTAATCTATGAGTAAAGAGCCATACTATGTATTTTTTTCAAAGTTTCTAGTCTAGTAGTTTCGGAGATGGCGGAATGGTAAATTTTCAACAAATTTCTTAAATATCTTTATAAGCATTTATTTTAAAATTATATAAAAAATATATTTAAGGTCCTCGCAACAAGTCCTTTCATTTGATATGTTACACGCTACTGTTAGCAAAACTTATTTTTTTTTTTTTAATTTACTTGTTTGTCCCCCAAAAGTGACCTCTATATTCAAAATTCATTTATTTACGTTACACGTTTGTGTTTGGGTCACAGAATATGTGTACCATTTTTCAACTTAATTGGTCCATTTGGTTCGGAGCAAATTGGCTGTGACAGACGGACGGACAGACAGACAGACACACGAGTGACCCTATAAGGGTTCCGTTTTTTTCCTTTTGAGGTACAAAACCCTTAAAATACCTCTAAGTACCTCAGACCAAATAAAAAACCAAGACATAGCGCTATCAACAGTGACGTCAGGCCGGTTTCGTAAACATGTGTGCACTTAGTGAGGTGTAGTTTGATTGTAAATGTGTGCATGTGACCGTGTACGCACAGAGCGGAGGTGTAGTTTTGGCATGCTTCACTGTATTGTTCGCAGCGCTATGTCTTGGTTTTATTTAGCCAGTCAATTTTTCGCAACAAATGATGAGTAAGTTAAACGACGATAAAACCGCAGACCATACATAACCCAATTAATAAAAATGCTTTTACCAGGCGGGTCGAAAGTGCAGTAAATAATGCAGCCAATAGGTGCACGGCCCCTGCTCTCGGATGCTGGTTTTATGCATTTACCACGAGTAAATGCATGAAACCAGCACCCTCGACAAGGAAATTAAATTTGTTCACAATGCAAGGTGCCACCGCTCTGCGCTTTCGATAATTTATGTTTTCACTAATTTGCTTTTGGCGCCGCTTTGCGGAACGAGCGAGTACTAACGCGACATTAGTCTGTGGTATTATTGATCGATTCTAGGCTCTCATGTTCATAGTAATTTTAGTATGGTTTAACATAATATTATTGAGTATTTTGTAAAATGACCAAGTTAAAATCAGAACCATTTATTCGCATTTAAAAAAAAGTAAATCCTTTGAAGAAACGAATTCGGAAAACCAAATGGTGAACTGGTAAAAATTGTCATTACTTTCGAAATTTATCTGAAAGGGGTGCAAAATGACGTGGACAGATATCAAAGCAACAGCAACTGTTTACTAAGCCCAGTTATCCCCACGTCGGGCTGAACAAAAACGTTACCACACCTCTTACTCATCAAATGTAAATTCTCTCTGGTCTGCTTTGAGATCGTGTTGCTTTTGATGTAAAAATCATACGTCTCTCCCTGCAAGTGCCTGCCAATATTGACACGGCTTGTGTGAACACCTAGACACTACCGAGCACGAAGTACCGACCACAGGAATCATTATTCAGTTGAGAATTTAATTTTCTCACTATTTTTAGGCGCGTATTTTGGTATATAGGAATGAAGAAAAACAAAGCTTTGTTTGATAGGTAAAGTGGTAATTACGGTAAGCCCTGGCACTTTCTTTAATTGCGTACACGCAATGGAATTAATAACCAACCTTTGCAGTCACTACAAATGAAGCATTAAGGTATAGATAGATAAAAATAAACCGTCAGTTTGAGACCTAATAGTACAATGTGCATTGTGTCTATTCAAAACGACTTAGATAAGCCAAAATTCAAGCAAGATATATAATGATTGCCGTAGCCTCAGTCGTAGCACGCGTAGCTCTAATGTCAACGTTCCTGTCTACGAGATTTTATTAGACTTATTAGCTCCAATAACCAGCAAAAGGAGGTCTGAGTAGAGTGCAGGTCACCGATCAGTAACGCTCTGTGCTTATCTGCGCGCCTCAAGATCCCAGAATAGTCGTCCCTCGCACACACTCGTAAGGGGCAACTTTATTATTTTTCCAGTTTTCATCACTTCACGCTCCGTCTGTCTTTTGATTCAATGGCTGTGTAATGTGCTGTTGCTGCATTTATTTTGCACTCTTACCTTAGTGCTGCCAGTTTATTTTGCATTCTCTTGGTGTTGCCAGTTATTCCCCAACGCTTTGAAGTCAAAGCTCTTTTGACTTTGCGAGGCGGCTTAGTCGGCGCTGACCGCAGTGCAGTATGAATGATACTTTTTACGCTGAATAGTCTCGTGTAAATTTTTTTTAGTTGCACACTAGATTTTTTGCGGCGTTGTGTACTTTACGTTCTATACTTATTTTTGTTCCCCTGAAGCTGTGTAAAGGAACGTTGACGTGGTTGAGAAAATAGGAAAACTGTGTATAATCCGCGTACGTTGACTGCAATAAATTCATATGGCGAAAATAGGTTGTTCAGAAACTGTTAGTGCCACCTATTACACCACATAGAGCGCAATAATGCATGACTGGCATCGTAGTACAGTACAAATTATGTTCTTAATGTCCCTCGGAAAACCTCGTGTTTCGTCAGTCGTCAGATTTCTATCAGTTGCCCTTTACACTTGATGCGGATCGGACGCTCTCAATCGACTTGGAAGTACATAGAGTTGTTAATACTCTTTAAATTTAATGTAATTTATTTAAAAAATGGGAGGAAAGCGGCTAAAGTCTCAGGCACGACAGATAGGAAAACAGTTTTACAGCTCTATATAGTTCACAGGGAAAGTAAAACAAAACAACAACGAAGTACTTAGTTCTGAATTCAAATTATTATACACCATAAATCTAATAATTGATGGACATGGAGATTAGCATTCGTTTGTATTCGGAAATCCGATATAGATACCCGAGAAACTTAAAGAAAATAGTTAGACTGTAGTTGTTGTATAACATAATAATGAACTGTAGTTCCGATATCTGACAGCGCACTGACGTCACATTTAATGGGAATAGATGAAAAATTATTCGCACTCGCACGTATTGACTGTGTATAGGTGCCTACGGTGACGGGGGCGGGTGCGTGATCCCGCGAAATATGATACAGGGCTGACAGAAAATAATGAACAGATGAAACTGTGTAGAATTTAGTTTAATTTAATAAAATAGATTCGAAATTGGATGAACAACGCTATTTTATAATTGAATAGTATATGTGAATAAGTAAATAGTGACTAATTTACCTATTTAAATACAGTGACTAGACCAACAATAAGTAAATGAGAAGCACGGTTAGGAATAGTAAATTGTTATACAAGGGTCGAAAGGAATCACTTCCCATACGAGGTATTAAGACGCCCGAGCGCAGCGAGGGCGGCTATAGTCCGAATAGGAATTGATTACTTTCACCCGTGTTAAACACTCTACTTTTCATTTCGAATTTAAGGAAAGTAAAAATGTTTAGTTTTCTAAAATATTTATTGAAAATAATAACAGAGTATTCTAATTTCTAGTACTTAATAGTCTTTATTAAATTTTAAATATGGAACACACCGCGTCACCTCCACAGGTCGTCCCGCTTATAGGTATTTTTTTGTAAATTCACACTGGCTGCTTATTCACTGATAAGACTGCAACATTTTTTTAATCGATATTTTTCTATAAGGGGGTATTACACTGTCATAAAAATTTAATTGAATAAAATTGAGAATTAAATTGTAAAATAGACATATTATGGGTAATTTGTGAGCTTCATAAATATGTATAAGATATAATATGATAGTGTAATACCCCTGTTAGTAATTTTTTTTTTTGTAGCCGACCGCCTAACAAAATTTTGTTCTATTTTTTAAATTCATTCCCACCCTAGAGAAGGAAGCAATTTCTATGAGTCTTTCCTGCCCAAGGGTGGGGAGCAGCGTCTTCCACCCGCTACTCAGATCAAAGAAACACTACTTTCCTAGTATGAAAAATGAAAAAACTGTTTTCTTAGCCTAAAAGAACTTTCCCGATATACCTAATTATTTTGCCTTTTAGATTTTCCTCAGAGCTAAACTTCTTGTCTTTTATATTTTCTTCATGGCTTTTGCGAACAAACTAATTGATCAATAGTTAGTTAGGATAGACTATTTACTAATGCGCCTGAGGGCCGCATGTTGTGGCGCAGTGTGGATGAGTTAATTCACTAATTAAAATTCTTTATCTATTTAAAGCAAAAGGTTTTTTTTTACAAAATACTACCTACATAGCTACTTCTAGGCAATTATCTCTGATTCAAAACTGTAAATAAGACTCAGTAGGATCATTACCAAATCCGTGCCAGCACAGCCCTAAACGAGCGTACGTGTTCGGAAACGCGCAGAAGTCGGATGTCAACGCGTGACGCGCTTTGAATGTACCTCCGCGGTGGCTCGTAATAAATAGAATATTTTTATCGGGCACACGCACTCTCCGCCCGCAAATATTGTGTCACCGTAATCTGACGCTTTGCTCAACTCGTCTGCTTAGCTTTAAGATGCTCCAGTGATTCAATGAGCAAAAGCTTACGTAAATAAATTACTAATAAGACGTGTGAGGAAAATACACTTTGCCTTTTCAATTCGATCTGGGGTAAAAATATTGACTGGATGAACTGCTGATATCAACTGTCAATATACTGCCGATATAGCGAAGCGGTTAGCTTCTTAGATAGTGAGGTCACCTTTGTAGTGGTAAGAACAGTTGCAGACACAACTGCATGGAGATCAAAAACGTATTTTTTTACATTGAGAATAGTTACAATATTTTGGGACAAATTCATCTAGTCCAGTTAAAAACGTCTGGCACGTTCGCCCTCTATATAAATAATTCTAAATTCAATTGTTAAAGATTGGTTACAATAGGCCATCCGTCAATCGATCAACCCCTTGCCAATAAGTGTCATGCCCGATTCTATCTATACTTGGCTTTCTATGGGGTTAAAAAATATAAAGCGATGCAAGGATGCAAAACCGAATTTAGCAGAGGTGGAGCAATTTGTTGCTCTTTATATTCTTGGAATTGTTTTGTTTGTTATGCCAATACACAGATCTTCATATCGACATTTCCTTACGTCGCTCACCTACTCTAATAGTAGCTTGTTATACGAGGGGCTAAAATAACCCATTCTATCGAGTCTTTTTCGTTTTTGTAGGCTCGTTGGTTACAGACAAAATTAAAAAAAAAATATTTTTCCCCTAGAGGTTGATATGCTATTTTATCCCCGCTCTGGTACGCTACAATGGCGGACTTTCTGAGTAAGAGGAGTGAAAAGTCTTTTTTATTAACCTGTTTTCCCACTGCGGAGCAAAGGTCTCCCACATAGTTTTCCAAATTTCTTTGTGTTTTATTTCCTCGATCCAATCGGTCAGGAACAAAACTAAAATTGCTTTATCTATTACTTATTAATTATGTATGCCATGCTTAACTTAAGATTATTATGTTACATAGGTTACTATTTTAATTTTCTAGATCTGGAAAATTAAAACAAACATAGCAATTAATCCTTTAGTCTTGGACTTCAGGAAATAGGTTAATGTGGTCGTTGTAGGCGATGTGCCAGGAACCTCACCTACTTATACCGGATTGCAATCTGAAACGAATACTGACCAACATGGTGATTTCAAACAGCAACGACAGAATCTTGCACATTCCGCGAATTTTATTAATGATTTTTTATTTTTATTTTAGTTAATCCTTCGCTTGCAAAATTTTCAGCACTAAAGCAATTATTAAAAGTCTATAAGTAAATTTTTCCTATTCAAAGCAGCTCAACAGCTGAACTATTTATGTCCTATTTTCCCATAGCATTGCAATTTTTTCTATTTATTTACTAAACCAGTTCTAGACAAAAATATTTCCGAGTCAAAAGAAATGTTTTAATACTTGTGGGTCTGCGATAAACACGTCTGGGCGAGATTTAATTTAAATTTTTGCAACACTTTCGTTATTTGGCCGAAGGGAGGCTTAAATCTTTGATTGATCACGTGCAGTTGGCAGTGTTGGCACCGCCATCCGTGTGCAGATTGATAATAATATAAAACAGAAAAGGGATCTATTGAGGCATTCGAGTTTAGTTATCAAAAAACAATTTAGTTGTAATTTAAAACAAGTATTTTTTAATTAACACATTCGACTCCACCCATTTTTCATAGAGCTGATATGCCATGCCGCCATACATATTACAAGTTATTCTAGGGTCACCGGCATTAGGTTTGAAATCTTGTTAAAATATACAACTAATTTTAATTTTACAGTTTATAATCCCGAATTCGCTAAGAAAAACCTACATTTAAAATGAGCCCACCGCGAGGGCTCCCGGTAGGATCCCATATATGACTTGAGTGAACCGTCCAGGAGGGCTATCGGCACTAAACGTTTTAATTGAATTAATTTCAATTCATGTAGATAGGTTAGTACTTTATATTTCAGCGGCTGCATTCGGTGTTTTATATAGCATAATGTACATAGATTTCTATCTTTTCTTCACTATCACCGAAAGGTAAACGAATATTAAACATTTCACTAATTCCTAAAACGTACTTAACACCTTGGTATCGCGAGTCCGGTCAGAGTTCATGAATATCTCACAGATTGTAATCTAACGTTATTCAGCCCAGCTTTTGGTGCATTTTAGTGAGTTTCAGCCAGTTTCAGGTAACAGCGGCATTTTGCATCATACGTGACTAATCTCATTAGTGGAACAATGGTAGTGCCTAATCTGATGCGATGCGATGCAACTCACACAAAATAGGCACCTATGTATTTTTAACGAAACATTTGAATGTTTTCAGGGTAGATGGATCGATAGACAGAACGACAGATAGACAAATGGTTTGCAGGATATAAGACAAACATGCATAGGTGCCTTATACTTAATGTGATTCTTATCCTTAATGTGATGCATAGGTGCATCACATTAAGGATAAGAATCATATTAAATATAAGAATACTTAATATGATTCTTATATCCTAATACTTAATGTGATTCATATTTTTCATTTCGTTGTTGCAAATTAGCAATAAGCTTAAAGGTATCTGTGTTTAGATCGATTTCGATACAAATAAACTGTTATACTGCTAACATTATTTCAGATTAACATTACACAATAGTAGCCTATTGTGTAGTCTCTGTTGGCTGAGCTTGCTTTCAATGAAAATAGAACATCATTGTAACACAGTGGTTTAATAAAGTTATTTACATTTTATTAAATATAAAAATATCTTTATCTGAAAAAACACAAGGATGACAGAACATAACATAACAGTTGCTAGGCAACAACTAAAAAAGACTACTCCTAGAACATAGTGCATTACAACCTTCATGGTACAACACCCCCACTTAATCCACTATGCTGTGTGCAGAACACATGTTTCTGCTTACCAACTCCCTTCGTCATCATATCAGCAGGCATAAGGGCAGTCCCACAATATTCAACACAAATTACCCTTTGCTCTGCTAACTCCCTAACAAAATGATATCTTATATTTATATGTTTGGAACGTTTTCCAATAGCAGGATTATAAACTAGCTTACTGGCACTTTGACTATCACTAAAAATAGTAACAGCAGTGTTATGCTGGCCAGTCAGTTCTGAATATAAACCGTTTACTGATATCACTTCCTTAGCGACTTCAGAGATTGCGATGTACTCAGCTTCAGCAGTACTTAACGCAACACAACGCTGTTTTATAGACTGCCAAGATACTGCAGCACCACCGAAAACTATGGTATAGCCAGAAAAAGATTTCCCATCAGGCCCATTTCCCTAATCTGCATCTGCATAGGCAACCAAAGGTTTATTACATTTTTTGTAACACAGTGACAGTTCCGTTGTCCCCTTTATATACCTAAGCACTCGTTTCAGTGCCGCCATGTGAGTGGAATCATTGCAGTTATTATATTGACTTAACATCGTAACTGCGTACGATATATCAGGTCTTGTACAACATGCCAAGTACATTAATGACCCGATAATTTCCTGATACCGCGTGTTTTCATTCTTTTCACCAGATTTCAGGCGAAGATTCACCTCAACCGGTGTACTAACTGGCTTGCAGTCCAACATTCCATATTTCTCCAAGATTTTTAAAATGTATTTCTTTTGAGACAAGTGGATTTCACTTACACTCTTCCTCTCAATCCGGACTCCAAGACATTCTCTTGCCTCACCCAAATCCTTTATTTTGAAAGATCTTCCAATCTGATGTATCACCGTCCTGGCTTCACTAGCTTTATTTGTGAATATATAAAAATCATCCACGTACAGCGCTATGACAGTGAAAATTTCTTTCGTATTTTTTGTGTAGACACACTGGTCATATTTGGACCGAGAAAATGTCATCTTTATTATATGCTCATGAATCTTTTGGTTCCAACACCTGGCAGCTTGTTTAAGGCCATATATGGCTTTCTTCAATTTGCAAACCTTGCCTTCACTCCCCTCTTGAACAAAAGATTGCGGCTGTTCCATATAAATCTCTTCATGCAGATCTCCATTGAGAAAAGCGGTGGTAACATCAATATGATGAACGCTCAGGTTCTTCTCAACTGCCAGTGCTAGTAGAAGACGAATCGATGACATCTTGACTACCGGTGCAAATGTTTCAAAATAGTCTTCACCAGGTTTTTGTGAATAACCCTTAGCAACCAGCCTGGCCTTATAGCGCTGGGTGCTGCCATCAGCTCCGATCTTCAATTTGAAAACCCATTTCGTTTTGATAACATTAGCGTCTAATGTTCGATCAACCAATTCCCAGGTTCCATTCACCTTCAAGGAATTGAATTCATCCTTCATCGCTTCTACCCAAAACTTCTTGTCAGAACGCTCCATGGCATCTTTAACTGAAATAGGATCAGGATCATCTGACACATGGAAATTGTATACCATGTCTTTCTCCCGCTTCGAAACCCTATTTCGAGCAGGGTAACGTCTCAAACTTTGCAAATCTTCTGCCACAGGACGCTGTAAGTCGACAGAAGCTGAACTTTGCAAATCCTCTGTCGTAGGATTCTCTACATCGACAGAGTCGTAAAAATTCTCACCAGAATCCGATCTCATTAGTGAACTAGCCCTCGTTGTACTAGATACACTTCCAGATTCTTCTTCATTCACATTCGAACTAGCCACTGGAACCCCCACTGCAACAGGATCAGCAATTCTTGGAACCTCTGGTTGAGTAGTGGAACGACTAACTTTCGGAATGTCATACTGTAAATCTATGACTACAGCATTATTCTTACAAACAGGAAAAGCGGCTTTTTGTTTCTCTTTAGTATTCACGGAAACATTTTCCATAAATGTAGCATCTCGAGCGATGATAATTCTCGTTGGATCATCCTCCAAATTGATAAATCGGTACGCCTTCGAATTGGTCGAATACCCAGTCATTATCATTTGAACCGTTTTCGGATCAAACTTCTTGCGACTATGATCCTTTACCAGTACCTGAGCTCTACATCCGAATATTTTCAGATTCGATAGATCGACTCTCTCTCCTGTAAAAACCTCCTCTGGAACTTTATCCTTGAGGGCCATTGTTGGAGATCGGTTCTTCAGGTACACGGCACATCCAACTGCTTCTCCCCAGAATCTCTTGTCCAAACCAGCCTCATGCACCATACATCTAGCCTTCTCAGTTATTGTGCGTATTGTTCGTTCCGCCACTCCATTCTGTTGAGGAGTGTAAGATACTGATCTCTGGTGTTGGATTCCATGTTTCTTCAGGAAACCTTGAAATTCTCTGTTGGTATACTCGGTGCCATTATCGCTACGAAATTTCTTTATCTTCTTTCCCGTCTGATTTTCAACTAGTGCTTTGAATTCCATGAATTTAGCGAAAACTTCGGTCTTGGATTTTAACAAATAGCCAAATGTTTTTCGGCTAAAATCATCCACAAAAATCAGGTAGTACCTATTACCTCCCCAAGATTCTACCTCCATAGGGCCCGCTAAATCCGAATGCACGAGTTCAAGAAAGTCTTTTGCTCTCTTGCTTTTACCTTTTGGAAATATTTTCACGCACTCCTTCCCTTTACAGCACCCTTCACATGGTTCCGTGCTCACCTCTTTAAAAGTCGGACCATCTGCCAAACTTTTCAGCTTCACCATCAGAGCTCCACTCAGGTGACCTAGTCTTCTGTGCCACAAATCAAAAGAGGCGCGAGAAGAATCTTCTGGAGGACACGTCAGAACCATCGCTGCTTCTTTATCTAAAACATATAACCCCTGTTTCAGTGGTGCTGTAAATACTGGCTTTCCAATTACTTTTACTTTGTAATCCTTTTGGTAAACCTTACAAGAAGTCTCATCGAAAACAACAGTGCAACCCTTAGTACACATTTTACTTACCGATAGCAAGTTTGTCGTCAATCCTGGAAGCATAAGTACATCCTCAAACCTCACAGAGCGCCCCGTGACATACACATCCCCTTGTTCACAAGACACAATTTTATCATTGTTCGCGGTCGTCACTAACTTAGAACTAATGTACCGTTTGTTTTCAAGAATGTGCACGTCAGACGTCATGTGTGATGTAGCTCCGGAATCTACGACCCAATGGCCCTCACCAACTGTTATAGATAAAGCGGCCATTAGACCAGAGGTCTCCTTACTGCCATTCTTCTTATATAAAGATATATCTTTGTTGTCTTCAGACTTGTTTCCCGTCTTACGACGTTGGCACTGCCACTTATAATGCCCTTTCTTTTTACACAAATGGCAAATAACACCCTTCTTGGACTTTGACATCAGTGCCGTTGCAGTGTCATCTTCAGTTGTGTTCGATGTGCTGCTTTTCCTCAAGCTTTCTTTGAGCAACGCTGCCTGCACAGACTCTGTCGTAATCTTCATACCTGAATGCTCCAATGTCATCACCAGAGGATTGTATTCATCGGTTAAACCGGCCAACATAATAATCCCAACAAATTCATCATCTAGACCTGCCTTAATGCTAAGTAATGACTGGCTGGTTGACTGGATGTCATTGAGATATTCCTCCATTGATGAAAACTTTGTCAATTTGACGTTGAATAACTTCCGCAACAGATATAGCCGTCGCAGTAATCCTCCATCAGCATATGATTTTTGCAACGCTTGCCAAGTATCTCTAGCTGTCTTGAGATTCATGATCATAGGATAAATATTTTCCATACACATAAGGCAGATCTTACTCCGAGCTTTGGCATCCTTCCTTTTAGCCTCCGCCGAGTCTGCCACGAACTTCTCGCTCACACACTCCCACAGATCGAGGTCTATCAGGAACATTTCCATTGCAAAAGCCCACGTACCATAATTAGCTTGGCCTGCCAATCTCTCAATACTTTTTGTAACAGCTTGTTCCATATTTGAAATTGAGATCAGATACTTCTTTCCGCTCAGATATCACACCAGATCACGCCTGGGCCCATAACCTGTTGGCTGAGCTTGCTTTCAATGAAAATAGAACATCATTGTAACACAGTGGTTTAATAAAGTTATTTACATTTTATTAAATATAAAAATATCTTTATCTGAAAAAACACAAGGATGACAGAACATAACATAACAGTTGCTAGGCAACAACTAAAAAAGACTACTCCTAGAACATAGTGCATTACAACCTTCATGGTACAACAGTCTCGATCACACAGTTGACAGTAAGAAAATACCTTGTGAATTTTATATTGTAAAAAAGTTGTGAGCTAAAAATATCAAAATTCAACTATTTTTTTTTTAATGATTTTTGATTGTTTTTGGAGAAAACAATTAGTAGATAATGTTAAAAAAAATAACTCGCCTATGATCAAAATAAACCACAAGGAACATTACTATGTGGTTTTTCCAGTAAGTACCTACTGTCAACTAGCCTATTGATGTGCTTCGCTGGAGATAAAGCCATAATGTCATATAATTCTGTGCGGGCATGTCAACAAATATCTTATATAGTAAACATCGTAAATCAACAACACAAACTCAATGTTTCCAAACGAAAAATATTTAAAATTCCCCAAGGAAATGGCTACTCGAAATGCGTAATTCGACATAGCGATCCCCGGTCACCGGCTAAAATGTAAAATGGCTCCCTTGCATTTTTTCCTAAGTGCCATAAAGTATGACATTTATTACGGTCAGATCTGCCTCAACCACTATTGATAGGCAAATGAGAGAGTTTTTTAAAAGAAAAACGATGTCTGCTTTTTATGTGTTCTTTGGATAAGGATGTTTCAAGAAGTTGCGACTTGCTTGTTGGTAATGGCCGATTTTCTGTGTTTTTGTCTCCGCGCTGCTCTTGATGTTCGACCTCTGCGCTAAAAGTTGGGCTGTCGGCACGAGTCATGTTGACCCTGGTATTACTTATACAACAACTTGTGCACCATGGTAAGTTACAAAGTCATAATAAACTATACCCGAAAATATAATTAGCAAGAAACCATATCAGCGTTACCAATCTTACTTACCGTTAGGCCAGGACACTTTATTCCCTACTAAAGCTCTAAAAGAATCTCAAAATTGAGCTATCATTGTCGATAAGGGCAATAACTCAAAGAATAGGTCAAGCACAATAGTGAGTGCCACCGATAATCGTATATTAAGGCCCTTATCCCTATGAGCACCTTTGCCACAATAGAAAGGAATATAATGTCGAAAAGTGGCCACATAAAAATGACATACGGTTGCCGCGTAGGTTTGGATGGCGAAAAAATTGCGGGAATAAACGTCCAGTGATATGGAGATGATAAAAATATGGCTCCAATATTTTAAAGGAGTGATATAATAGAAAAAGAACAAGGTATTTTAGTAAAAAACGATATTTCGCTCGCTTTCTGTTGTGTTGTTGATTTCTGGAAGTGATAAGGAAAGTCCAGAACAACAGACCCTCTTTTTCGCTACGAAGCCGATGGAAATCGTTTTTCCCATCGGGCGGCAAATGCGAAATCGTAATAAAACTCTCCATATGATATGTAAAGTAGCCATAATATTGAAAACTTCCAAAGTCCATCAATAAATGTGGCGCTGCGTGGGGAACGTTTCGCAGTCTTATGGTGGTTAGTGCTGTGCCAAAGCTAATAACGCTATCGATGATTTTAAATGTAATAAAATGCCAGATATTCAGAGTTAGCTGTAGTTAGCACAATATTTCGATCATTCTTTCTTTTTTTCATGTGTTTAGTGACTAACCCGGTGTCAAAATTTTTATGCCGCCCAATAGGCCTCTAACTTGACTTCCTATGTCGTCGAGAAATATTTCTCAGGCATCCCGGTTTCCTCACGATGTTTTTTTTCACCGTTTTTTTAAGCAAGTGATAATAATTATACAATACGCACAAGAATCCGAAAATTCAGAGGTGCGTGCCTTGGGGTGCCTTGGGCAATATTTAGATGGGAAATATTTTAAAGACACACTTCATTCTACCCGTAAATTTTACCTTTTGATTAGGTGAGTACCTATGTAGGTACATTTATCACTATGATACCTATAAACTCGTGTGCAAAAGGTTTAAGGTGTAAATGTTAGAGCTTCTGCAAACAACAATGTAGGTACTTACCTTATTGTAACCACTAGACCGACCAAAATAACTAATCAACACTAGTCTAAACCATTGCATCACCACTTTCTGGCTATCCGCACTGGCTACCAATTTTCTTTATTTTTTTCTTTAGAAGGGCATCCAAGCTGATAGCCCCGACTAAAACACAGTAGGAACCATCAATTAAATTGATCTTATACGTAGATACGTAGATAGATACAGCCATACAGTGTCAACAAACAATAGGTATCGACAGAACATTGGCACAACACTAGCCCAAGACGCGAGGCGTCAAAACGCACGACCGCAACTATCAAAGAGAAATCTTTTCCGTGTATCAATAACGTCGATCGAGCCGTCGACTAGACACATTGCGCTCTTTATGTCGCTGCGATGTCACATTATAGTGCCATGTCGTATACCTACGTGGTACAGATATGGTTAAGATATACTCAGATTATGAATGGATATTTTGCTCTTGAAATTTGGAAATGGAAGTAAGTAAGTAAGTATTCATAGTGCGTTGATTTAAAAAAAGGGTCCAACCGAAGCGAGCCATGTAAATAATTTGTAAAAAAAACAGTGGCACTCCGGGACAGAACCGACAGAAGTGAAAACTTGAACAATGTTAATGTGCAGGAAATGCTTTTAATGAGGTGTCGGTAATGGTAACGGTAACAGTGTCGCGAGTTCAATTGTTTTTTTCCATCTAAAAAATACTTACCCAACGCGCCTAAAGAAATTTTTACTTCAAAAAACATTACTAGAGAACGCTATTCTATCCATATTAAGAATAATTATGATGCTCGTTTAGGCAGATAAGTACCTACTTATATTGTGTACTTGTTTACGGGCTATGTGGCTTAGACACAGACGGTGTGTCATGCATGACCACTGTTTGGTCAATGGTCACCGAAATTGGGTAACTGAACATGAGACGGGACCAAAGCCTAGATCATAACACTCATAACATACGATTAGGTGAGAATTGATAGTTAACATCGTAAATTAATTACTAATCTACCAATCAAGAGTTACAATTTACTATTTTCCCATGACCATATCTTAATTACAATATATATATTTTTTTTTCATCATATTTTATGTCTTGTTTTCTTCCTTTTATTTTTATTTGTTTTTTGTTTGTTTGTGGGTATATTGGCACCTTCCAGCTTATTCCTAATAGCTATTTAGTTATTATTTAATCGTGCTTTTATATGTTGTGCTGTCTTTTGTGTGCACTAAATAAACGATTTATCTATCTATATTTAGGTACCCCAACCTATTGTAGCTTTAGCATCAATCAATCTGCCTAGCCTTTTCCCAACTATGTTGCATTCGGCTTCCGGTCTAACCGAATGCAGCTGAATACCAGTATTTTACAAGGAGCGACTGCGTATATGACCTCCACAACCCAGTAACTGAGTAAAACGATATCCTTGGTAAGACTGGTTGTCAGACTTTCAGGCTTCTGACAACCCGTAACGACTGTCCACCACGAATGACAGCCGGGACCAACGGCTTAACGTGCTTTCCCAGGCACGGAGGAGTATCGGTATGTAAAGTTGTCACCCATCCACGGACCAACCCCGGAAAGCGTAGCTTAACCTGTTGGATCGACCCGTGCGGCGATTATTACTTAGCCACGAGCTCCTCTATTGTAGCTTTAGCATCAATCATAATAATATAGGAATAGTCTTGTCGAAAGATACTTATGGAGATTTGCATACCAGATGGAAAACGTCTGTAAATAATACACACAAGACACGAGCGGATGCAGAAAATCCGAAACATAATAGACATTCCAAATAAGCCGTTTTATTGCCACTGCCAAGTTATCAGTGCCACAGTGTATCACACTACACACACCCACGCATCAAAATTATTCATAAAATCTCAACAATAGCGCATCGTCTCCGTGTGGTTAGGGCGTGAAATTATTTTCTTGGCGTATGCAGATTAGGGGAGGGTGACTGGTGGGGTTCCCGGATTAGTTCCGGTTTACTTTTTATAGGATTCCGATGATAAATGTTACCATTGGATAGGCTAACGGGTGGTGCGTGTAACGTATCCAAATAAGCTTTCCAAATAGCTTATAATGTATTCATGCAATCGATGATGTGGATGTAAAGTGACAAATAAAGTGTGTGAAAAATTCATAATATAGTTTTGAAAGTGTTGATATTTAAAGACACAATAGTAGTAAGCTTCAAATAGGTACTATAACATGTCATGTTGGATAGTATCAAGTTTCACGGCGTGTTGGTCGGTACTCACCCTAAGCGTTTTTCTAAGCTTGACATTTAGTTCTAATTTCCATCTAAATAGGTACGTACTAGCTTAGATCAATTTATCAAGATACAATTGTTGACAACGTACGGTACCAACATATGTCGCCACCCTTCTATCACATCACACGCTAACGGTTTAGGAGTCAGACAAAAAACGAGGAAAGTTGGCGAGCAGACGGGCGGATGGACGATTGCCGATCCCGAAATATGATTTATAGATCAGGCGTCATCGGCAATGCGCTTTCTATACGTCACAGGACATGTCACCGCCTCCATACCGCAGTTCAGGGGGAAAGAAAATTGCGTATATTTTAGTGCTACAAAGTATAAAAGTATTCATCATCATAACAACATATTTGCTTTACTTATCGAGTACCTATTAACCATACGCATTTATGCTCTTAAATAAGTAGGCAGGTACCACTTGCAAACAACATCCTGTTAAGGACTTGAGCTTGAAATATCTAATAACCCCAACATTATCTACTTAAGTTCTGCACTGGGCTCTCTTCTACCGACCCGATCAACTTCTTGCTACCACAATCTGTCCTGCCATCCACATTGATCACATAAGTTATCAGCCATCCGTTTTAAATTTATCTAGGATTTCATCGTGGGATGCTATGCTCTTGGCTGCCTATTTGACTACCACCTGAAGAACTCAGCCGTGGAACATTTTCTCGACCGTCTACTGAAAAGTCAGATAAATATAAATATTTATACCGGTGAGTAGGTACTATGTACCTACTGGCCTTATTACCTTGGTCTGCGGCATTATTTGCATTGGCCTTACATTCAATCTACCAAGCCTTTTCCCAACTATGTTGGGGATGCAGCTAATTACCAGTATTTTACATGGAGCGACTGCCTATCTGACCTCCACAACCCAGTTACTGGATAATACGATACCCCTTGGTAAGCCTGGTTGTCAGACTTTCGGGCTTCTGACAACCCGTAACAACTGTCAAACATCCCTGAATGACAGCCGGGACCAACGGCTTAACGTGCTTTCCGAGGCACGGAGGAGTCTCTGTATGTTAAGATGGTCACCCATCCACGGACTGTTATAACTTAGCCACGAGCCCCTCACTTAGCTACAAGCCCTAGCATTGGCCTTACATTGATCGTCTATAAAAATGGTTTTGTGAACCCTTAATTTTGTCTCCTTATTTTCATGCACCATCAATATCTAACTTTCCTTCTACAAAAACCGTCTCCACGTCAAAGTGCGTTAACAATATTTCTCGGCACGGACCGAACATTTGTATCAAATCGAACAATAATCGCTCATATTGTCAGTTACAATACAATTTGTTTGGAAACTTGACGCGTGAGAGAAATAATAACAAATGATTCGCGCCCTAACACCGCCTGGCGTTGAAAGATCACGCCTATTGCTCTACTGCTGATGAAAAAAGTATACTTACAATATTATACTCAGTAAGATACAATAACTTTGAAAGTCGTTATTTAATAAGTAGATGCGTACGAGGTCTAACGCTACTGTTATTTCTTTGATATTTTCACGGAGCTGTCAAAGTATTAAAAGTCCTCCAGTTCAACAAACCTTCCAGTAGTAACCATACCCAAGCAAGCAGTTCCTAGTGACGAAAATCATTTTTTGTATACCGCATGCGTCCCGTTCTCGTCTCACGTGTTATCTATATGACCCGCGCCTAAGATAAGCACTGATTCCCTTTAGGTACCTACCAATACTCAAGTTTAATAAATAATAAAAAACCATACCTACCATCTTGAAGCATTAATTTGATTTAAGGCTTGTGCAGACCAGCGCGATATCGCAAGCGCTACAAGGGTCGCGCTGCCTGTAGAGCGCCCGCGATATCGCGCCAGTTTGCACGAGCCTTTACACAAAACAAGATTTAATACCTAATTATTTAATGCAATTCAAGCAGGTTCGGGTAGTGATACGAATGAGTCTGATACATCTATCAGACTTACCCGATTAAACCCGAATACGCGAATACCCGATTTAATTACCTATCAATAATAATTAGTAACTAATTATTGATAGGTAATCTTGTTTGGGTACCTAAACACTTGAGTGTTTACGAAAAGACTCATATAGGTTCATCGGAGATAAACCACTGTCATGTGACGAGGATCTGTTTCTAGAAAGGAAGCTCCTCGAAGGCTCAACGTATGGTAGGTACCTATGTATTGGTTATAGGTATGGTTGTAGGTACACACGGCTACACATCAAGCTACACATTTCCAGTTTATGCTAATCTCGCATTGTATAGCATTTCCGTACAAGTGCGAGGTCAGTTTACTGGAAATGTAGGTATAGCTTGATGTGTAGCCATGTACCTAGTTGATGCTCCACCCAAAAAATCATAGATGACTCTGTTCGTTATTATAAAAACACGCTTTACTGGATGTGCACATAGCACAGTAAGTAGTAAGTAGTGATAGTATATTGTGGTTTTTTTTTAAATTCATGATCCTTTATAAATTTTGTCATCTTCATGTTAAATTAATACATCAATCTTTTTTTATTTGTCTAACGTCGCTGTCGATGTCGCTGCTGTGATGCTGCTATGAGGCTTGGCAACACTTCGGGTATTCAATATTGCCAAGACTGATATTTCTTAGTATTTCTACATTTTGTAGATTTGAATAAAATTTTACCGACCGCCCGCCGTCGCTGGTTATTATTTCAGTCTTATGTTTGTTTGTCGTTTGGTTTTCTTTACTCGACTCTTGCTAAACGATGATGTGGTTTAACTTTAGATATTCAGTATTCACGGAAGAATAGACAAAGTGACAGATTGTGATTGTTTATTTGTCATTTTGTCTATTCTTCCGTCGACAAAACCCGTTTATACGGTGGTCAAGCTACACGTGCAGTAAGTACTTATATATTCTACCGATTTTCTTTTTTGAAAGCCAGCAACACTATTGAGCTGCTATGCCATTAGTGACGTTTCTGACAGCAGTAAATAAATCAATAAAACGTGAAAATGTCAGTGAAAATTGCAGAAAACTGACAAGTGTCAACAGAGATAGTTCTGTATTTCACGGTTGCAGCCTACCAGCATATTTTTCACAATATTCTTCGACAACAGCGCGGTTCCAGTGCGAGCCGTCGCTTTCTAACATCAACCAGTGTTGGTAAACACTTGCCAACATGAGATGGACGGTGCATATCGAAGGTGGTCCAATGCGAGTTAATCACGCCGCGGTTTGCATCGGCGAAAAAATTTATTCGTTTGGAGGCTATTGCTCTACCGAGGAATATAAAGATTGGGAGCCAATACCAGTCCACGTCTTGGACACAAATTCCCTGAGATGGGCACCAGTGAATTATAAGAGGACTGATGTAGCGCCTTTTCAAAGATATGGCCATACCACTGTCGCATATGGGGACAAAGTAAGTTAAAAAAAATGTATTAACCTCTGATAATAATCATTCTGATATTGCTAAGCGTACCTCATTTTTTTTTCAGTAATCATAAGTTTCTATTTCTTGAATTCTCATTTAATGCTTAGATTTTTTTTATTTATTATTTGGACAGAAAAGGTCAAAATTAAATAAACCTAAGATGACTTAATATTATATCACTACCCATACTGTTGGTAAAGTGCCAAAATGATTGACAATGCTCATAGTAGGTACAAGCCTTAGATGTTTTGTTTTAAGTCTATGTCATACATAAACATGCAAAAGTTTTGGTGAATAAATTAATGTTATTGAAAATGTTTAATGAAAAGCTGAGGTGGCCCAGTGGAAATAGCTGCAACTTACAGAGTTGTAGATTTGAACTATTACCACTGCTCTCAACATAGTGAAGGAAAACACTGTGAGGAAGAGAAAATCAGCATGTCCTAGAACAAAAACTTTGAAATCAAGAGCCATCAACTAATCCACACTGGGTCAGAGTGGTGGATTACAGCCCACTCCCTCACACAGAGAGGAGGCCTGTGTCCCAACTGTGTAAACATTAGAGGCTTATCATGCTTATGCTAATAAATTGTTTATTTCATACTTCTAACTTGTGCCCAAGATCTACTTACAAAAAACATAACAAGTGTGCCGACTTCCCAATCTGAACCTGCAACCTCATGCACAACGTCATGCTTGAGTAATGCATCCTAAAACCTATTATATCATAATGAAATAATTTAAAATTGAACTGAAGTATTTATAAATAGAGGTACAACCTATTGTCTAGAGAATGCCTTGTTGCAAAGGTAACAAGCTTATTGATTAATCAGAATTTTAATGAATGTGTATTCACATGATTTTCATTTACAAACATTTATTGTGAATTAATTACCATATTCTTCCTGATACCTTTATTATGAAGAGTTGTATTATTTAACGTCAATTAAACAAAAGCCAACTGATTGAGCCTTGTGCCTTGATTGTTGCTTATTTTGAAAGTAGGTAAAAAATATCACTCACAGTACATTATTTATGGATTTGCATTCCATGATTTATCTGCAAAGGTGAGAGCATGGTATGCTAAATATCCATAAAAGCATTCTGCTATAACTGATTCAATACCAGTCAAAATCTTGTATGAAAACTGAAAAAATAAAAGCTAAGCAACTCAAGCTGCAACTTGACTTACTAGAGAGCATACTATAGAAACATGGGTTAATTAATATCTTACAGGTTTTCATGTGGGGTGGCAGAAATAATGCTGTGGCCTGTGACACTCTCTCATGTTTTGACACCAAGACTTTGGAATGGAGCACCCCAGCTGTATCAGGCATGGTGCCCTATGCCAAAGATGGCCATTCCGCTTGTGTCATTGATAATAAAATGTACATTTTCGGAGGGTTTGAATATCTCACTGATCAGTATTCACAAGAAGTACACTGCTTGAACCTTGATACACTGCAGTGGAGCTTCATTGATGCACGGGGCACTGCACCATCTCATCGCGATTTCCACACAGCCGTTGCTGTAGACAACAAAATGTACATCTTTGGTGGACGAGGAGATTTGAACAGCCCCTACAATTCCCAAGAGGAAATATACTGCCCCCAAGTATTTTATTTAGATACTACTGAAGAGAAATGGGTGGCTGTGAACCCTGGTGGGACATGGCCAGAAGGAAGGCGCAGCCACTCATCTTGTAAGTTCTTTTCCACCAATTTCGAAATTGAGTTATTAAAAAAATAACATTTATAAAGACATGAATATGATTTCAGGGATCTACAAGGACTACATGTATATTTTTGGTGGATTTAATGGTAACTCAAAGACTCACTTCAATGATCTCTACAGGTATTCTATAAAAGATAATATCTGGCAATTCATCAGCGTGGGCGGCTCAGTGCCGTGCAAGCGTCGACGTCAAGCTTGTCTTATTCATAAAGATGTAGTGTATTTATTTGGAGGCACAAGGTCAGTGTTTTAAATTTGTGAATTAACATATTTTTTTCTACTTCTGGTATTGTAAGTTTAAGGTTAAACAAGTAGTAAATGAGAATTTAATTAGTAAACAATTCAATATTTTTTTCTGCAGCCCCTGTCCTGGAAATAATCGAATACCAGAGAATGTGGATAATAACCCAGAGAGATTGGTTGATAATAGTGATCTACATCTCCTTGACTATCAACCATCTCTTAAGACTTTATCTATTCTTGTTGTGCTAGAAAACAACATTGACACATCAATACTTCCACGTGATATTATGTAAGTATTAATTAATAATCATCATAAAGGCACAGTTTGAAATAAAACTTGCCAACAAAAATAATATTGACTATATATACATAAACTCCCACCTTCTACCCGTGGGGGATAGGCAGAAACTATAGAATTAACTATACTATTGACTATGTTCATTTTTTTTTTCAGTGTGGACATCCGCCTCATGACTCTTCCAAACCGCATTAGCCGGCCCATTAACCAATCTGGTTAGAATAATACTAGGTATTTGTACTTGCAGCTAAACATATGTAGGGCAGCTTAACATACTTCCATTATATATATTAAGTCATTATGATATTTCATCTATACCTATTTATATAATATACTTGTAAGTGCATGCATGGATAAAATACCATTTCTTAAATGTCTGTATCACATAATCTGTTATAGTTGCATTAATATTTTTTAAATAAAATGATGTAACACTTGATTCCAATAAATATACAAATAATAATTACCAAATGAAACAGGTATTCAAAATTTAAAGAGTGTATTTTCATTCGTCCTCTTTAACAATATGTCTTTGTCTTTCAGACACGAAGGGAACAGCGCCTGGCTTGCTATGCGCACGCCGATTACCTTCTTTTCTCTTTGATTTGTCTTTAATAGTTCTGATTTCATTCTGGGCATTCAATATGTGTTTGGGAACATGTCTGTGGCGCGCTATGCGTTTCACTTGTGGGTGGTTTGCGAACTTTTCCTTTAGTGATTCTGCGTAGTTCAATGCGGTTCTTTCACGTGGTTTGAGCTGAAAAATAATTGCGCATAAATTAGCAACCAAAATAAGTGGCAAATGCAGAGTTGCTCGTGACCACGTTAGTGACTCTTACAAACGTGGTTGTTCTCTTGTAAAGGTCACTCATCCTCCTCACCTGGGTGGTAACATTTTTTTAAACCTAGGTACTTAATAGTGCATTTGAGGCCTATAAATTCAAAGGCAACTAAATCAAAGTCTGTCAAATATTCAGGAAGCTATAAAACC
Organism: Omphaloscelis lunosa; assembly: GCA_916610215.1. Classification (NCBI taxonomy): domain Eukaryota; kingdom Metazoa; phylum Arthropoda; class Insecta; order Lepidoptera; family Noctuidae; genus Omphaloscelis; species Omphaloscelis lunosa. The sequence continues at coordinate 10,423,299 of OU744247.1, forward strand.
TGATATTTTTGTCTTGCTTTTGATTCTTAGTTAAATCCAAGACTGTCAAATATTCAGGAAGCTACAAAAACGGATATTTATGTCTTGCTTTTGATTCTTAGTTAAATCCAAGACTGTCAAATATTCAGGAAGCTACAAAAACGGATATTTTTGTCTTGCTTTTGATTCTTAGTTAAATCCAAGACTGTCAAATATTCAGGAAGCTACAAAAACGGATATTTTTGTCTTGCTTTTGATTCTTAGTTAAATCTAAGACTGTCAAATATTCAGGAAGCTACAAAAACGGATATTTTTGTCTTGCTTTTGATTCTTAGTTAAATCCAAGACAGTCAATTATTCTAGATGCTACAAACACACATACATTTGTTAGTAAAATACACCTAAACGTGTCGCAAGTAACTAAATTACATTAATTTACCAAAAAAAAATAGATAAATATATATTTTTTCTTTGGTAAATCTGATGATTCAAATAGTTAGAGGTACACCCGCCATTTGGAGTCTCACCGAGATTTGACGGTTGGCCCAAGAAAGGGGTTTAACACCAGAAAGCGAAATGGTATTTCTATGGCCTGATTATCGCCAAGTAAAAGTCGCGTAAGTTTTATCGCCATATTTCTACTTGGTGAACAAAAATCGACAGGTTGAAGTTATTACACTAGAAATACCTTATTATATATAAGATTTATGCTATTCAAGAAAGGGGTGACATGACAGTTAAGAATTCCAATACGCGGTTTCTGGAACGAAAATCGACGTCAAAATTAAACGCATGTCAAGTGATCCGATTGGTTGCTGATAATTGAGTCTACTGATCCCGGCAGTTGGCAATTTGTTTGTTTTCACTCCAGAAAATCGTAGTTTAAATAGTTTAAACAGTTGCCATGTTGCCGGGGGCCCACGGTACCCCTTTAATTAAGACTTTCCCGCAACCCCGGCAGGCATCGGCCCTAGCGGACCCCATCAGTTCTGCTAACATGTCTTTGAGGTGCGCGTGGAACACAACACTTCGTCGACCCGGGCGGTCCTTTTCGGACGGCGAGCTACCCATTGCTTGCCGTCCACAAGGTGGCCCCTGCGGCGATTAGGGGCGTGAGGGCGCGAAATTTGCCTCTCCCTTATGCGTTCCGCCTCCTCCTTCGCGAGCATTACTGCTTCGCAGGAGGTGACGGCCTCCCGTGCCATCTCGCTCCGTACCATGGCCTGGACCAGGGCCGGACGCGAGAGCGCAATATCCCCCTAAGACTGTTTTCAATAACATTTCGCCTATACGAAAACTGATGTTTTTGTTACAATGTATTGTTTATACTATTTTAATTAACATTTTTGTCATATTGGGTTTTAGTTTTTATTATCTTTTATTTTTTTTTATGGAAATTGGCTAACACTTACCACCCCCAGTTTTTCCGATGCTCTTGCTTTCCACATTCTGATGTTCATTTCATCAGAGCCAGAGAGAATATATTTATTATCCAGTGTCCACTTAACACATGTCAGTCTTTGCATTCGTTTTGTATGGTATACATCCCTGGAGTTTCCTTTGAGACTCTCAAATATTCTGACAGTTTTATCATAGCTACCAGCTACAAACTCTCGTCCAGTTGGTGCATAATCTACATCTATGACAGCTGATGTGTGTCCCATGTGGATGTTTACTGGTTGTTTTAGTTTCCTTATGTCAAATGTGTATAAACTGAAAATTATAGGGAAAGGTATAAGTAAAGTATAGGTGCTTTAAAGCACAATGCCAAATAAGAAAATAAAAGTAAGTACAAACTTATAATCCTCATTAGCTACAGTGAATATAAAGGCTTCCATAGGATTCCAAGATAGGGCATTAGACCTCAGTTCCATTACAACCTTCCTCAAAGGGCCTGATTCACGACAATCATACAGAATTACACTTCTGTCACTTGCACATGACGCTAGCAAGTTTTGTTCTACCTGAAAACAATCATAAAGAAAATTAATTTAGGTGACTTACATTGTTGTAAAGTAAAAAGGCATACGGTCTGAATTACACAATCTGCAATGCTTTTATGTTGGGACTAGCTGCACCCAAGGATTTCAAATTAATTAGATTTAAAATGTCACCTGATTGAATGAAACATGATGAAGACTGTCCACTCCCCATTTAAAAACTTTCACAGGCTCATTTCTTGTATTCTCCCATAACTGACAGTGTTCACCACATGTTGCAAATATTGGTTTATTTCTGTGATGTGTTACACCTGTGACTATGGACATGCTGAGCAAAGTGTTCATGGGTTCCTCATCATCAGGAGACTGGACTTCAGCCTTCCATGTTTTAATAGTTTTGTCGTCACCAACACTGGTGAATGTGTCGCCTGTGGGTGTGTAACACAGAGCTCGCACCCATCCTTCATGAGCCACGAAATTTCTAGTACATTTCCTTATTGCTAAATCCCACAAACGAATTTCACCATCAAATGCTCCACTAGCTAGAACAGCTAATCTGCTAGGATGTTTGGCGATACTGGAAACGCCGTCTTTATGTCCATCAAGATTACCAATAAAAGGCTTGGCAAACACCCTTTCAAGTTTAACAGCATTCATTGCGCGCACATATTCACGCGGCGCTTCGAGCGGATGTAAACTTGGATCATAATTCCTTGGTACTGAAACAATCGAACACTAAATAATTAGATCATGAGTGCGTAACTAAATAATATTACAAAAAAAAAAAAGAAATTTCATAGAGCGTGTAAACGAAAATGTATCTGATTACTATCATCATATTAAAAGACGCCACTGCCGGTTAAAAGCCTCACCCAAGCATAGCCACAACGGCTAGTCCTGTTTTCCGCTTCCAGCGGGTATAAAAGGATATATTAGCGGGCGGATACTTATCAAATATCGCAAATGACAATAATAATCTCACGTTTGTGGATGTCCCGTTTTGTAGCACGCAAATAATCATCTGGATTCCGGCTAATCACTTTTATTTTCATTTTCGACATATTTTATGCCTATTTACTGTTTTTCAAATCAATCACGAAAACAAATTTCTTTTTCAATTTATTATGTCCACAACATAACCTCAAATCCTGATAGAAAATATCACGACATTTCGTTCACCGACTGACAGACACGCTTTCAGTTCAGTGCTGCCACTCTCTGATTTTGGATTTCCCCGAGCTCCTTACAAATCCCTTAAAACCTGATGCTTCTTTCCCTTGAGTAATAAAATTTAACAGAGCCTTGAAAAGCCACCTATTATTAAAAATTTAAGACACCACTCATCAGTGTTTTTTACAAGTAGTTCTTAAATAAAATCATACATTTCATTCACCATTTTCTCACTGTTCAAGGCTTATAACTTCTAAAAATTTTAATACAACATGCGAATAGTATTTGAATTTATCCTTAAACATGCCCTGAATGATTTTTGTTTGAAAAATTTAGGGTAAAATACCCTCAACGTACATGGAACCCTGCATGCTTAATGTGATATGTTGATAGATGACATTCTGTGCTGACAGATGTAACCAAAAAATGTGGACTCTCCACAAGCTTGGCACTTGGCACAATCTTTACAAATGTGCTTCCTTTAATTTGTGAACAAAAACCGACTCTCTATCGAAATGGCAGCTTGCAACATTGTTTCTAATAAATAATCCCACACAACACAAGCCAAGCCAATCCAAACGCCCCATCTACAACTTCTACAAGTTTGAATTTGTTATAGATGTTATAGTTAAGTCTGACAAATGTCTGCAACGAAGCCGGCTTTTCTTCTTTTAATTTTTATTTCGCCTGACGCTTGCACTACTGTTGAGTTTAAAGAAGCTTTTAGCCAAACAAATAGTAGATACGAGCTACGTATGCTTCTTTCACCCATCACTTGAACAGTGTTAAGGCCAAGAAGGAAATGCGGAAAGGAAGCAATGACTTGCCACATAAAAACGTTGTGAAGCACCTGAGGGGTATGTCATATGCACATGGATAAGCGACTAATTGGAAAAACCCACATCAAAGCAAAAAGAGACCAAGCTAGATGTTTAGATTAGTAGACCAGGTTTCTAGAGAGGTGATAGATTGCTGGGAAGAAAGTTTAAACTCTCATTCAGCCGAGAACAAGTGACTGGTTTAGAAAGCCGTGATAAAGCCAATATGGACCTCTGGGATACAGCTATGGGTAGTGCTTCGGCTTCAAACAATGACTACAAAACTCAATTCTGAAATTAATTTCCAATGTTCCCCTGCTCACTGCCACTTATGTTTGGCTATTCTTAGGGTTATATCGGTTACCTTGGTTCTCCTGCAGATCTCATTTCTGATTTGATCACGTAGGGAAATTCCAAGCATAGCCCTCCCTAAAAAATAAAAAAGGCGAATTTTCGGGCGACAACTGGCAGCACTGATTACGTTATGTCAGTGTCACCTTTATCATTAGCATGTAATCTGTGGTTAGATAATGTCAGTCGTGTTGCCAACTTAGCAACTTTACAGTTAGATCGAGCTATTTTTGGGTGTCAGGCAGCTGCAATGGGGATAAAACCTGCCAGTTGCTCACTTCAGATGGCGCTGATCTCCAACGAGTAATAATTTGACAGCTAGCCATAATTTTTTTGTAAATAAGTGACTTTTTTACGCATAATTAATTATTGAGCCCATTTGCGCAGCTGTTTTATTGCAAAAATACGGAGATACATGTATTTGCCAAAGATGTTATAAGAAGAAAACTGTGGGAGAAAGCTCTCCGAAAAAAATTGGAATCCAATATTTCGTCGAGACGATGTGCTATAAGCCTTTTATGGGAGAAAGTGGTTTATAGGTGTTGCTCCCAAGAGAGCTAAGTCTGTTTTCATTACATACAGGCACTTGTGATGTGATCTTATGTAATTTATAGTAAAGTATGTGTGCGTTTATACTATCATATTAGATCGGTGCTTTTTTTTTTTTTTGGGTGGGAAATCATCATATAACTTCTCCCGCTCTGGGCGGAGCGGGAGGGCGTGTCAGACTCTTACTGACTAAAACCCACCCGTGTTCCTTCGGTTGCCCTGTTGCCGGGGGCCACGATCTCCCTTTCGGTTTTCTTCGCAACCCCGGCAGGCATCGGCCCTAGTGGACCCCTTCAAATCTGCTGACATCTCTTTGAGGCGCGCGTGGAACAAAACGCGCTTATCGGACGGTGAGCCACCCATTGCTCACCGCCCGCAAGCCCGCGCCTACGGTGGCCGGAACTCGCCTCGCGATTCCCGTCGCCCTGGGCGTCTCCTCCTGCGGCGGTTAGGGGCGTGAGGGCGCGAAATTTGCCTCTCCCTCACGCGTTCCGCCTCCTCCTTCGCGAGCATTACCGCTTCGCAGAAGGAGGTGACGGCCTCCCATTTCCTCTCGCTCCGTACCATGGCCTGAACCAGGGCCGGACGCGAGAGATCACCGCCGCCGATCGCCTCCACGAGGACACGGCGATGCTCCGCCCAAGCTGGGCAGACCTCCACCGTATGCTCCACCGTGTCCTCCGGGCGATCCACACAATGGTGACACCCGGGCGTTTCCTCCCGCCTTATCCTGTGCAGGAACCTCCCGAAACAGCCGTGTCCGGTGAGGACCTGCGTCAGGCGGAAGGTGAGGACGCCGTGGCGCCTCTCTAGCCACTCCTCAAAGAGGGGTCTTATCGCCGCAATTGTGGCGTGCCCAGCGCTGGGTTGCGACAATCGCACTCTCCATGACGCCATGAGCTCTGTCCGCTGTGCCGCGATTTCTCGTGGCAGCGGAGCTAAGCCCCGGCGTTTCGCCTCCTCGCGCCACTCCCAAATGTGCGCGAGGGCCTTTGCCCCAGGTCCCATGGCGGTAATCCGGCAAGGAGGCTCGCCGCCTCATATTAGATCGGTGCTATAAGTGCTATCTGTTTCGGTTTTCTGTAAAAAATCGATTTTAGCGATAAGACCGCCCACTGTGTCACCCATTGTAAAATTTCTAAATTTATGTCTGTAATTTTATGGTGTACATAATAAAGAATATTATATCTATCTATCTATCTCTGAGGTTTTTCAGTCAGGAAGATCATGCCCGACTTGGGTCTCAACTCTGATCAGGTTACTTCCATCGTACGCCTCCAGTCTTTAACAAAAAACGAACTTAAAGTCAACAAACATAAAATAACCTATAAATTATAAAACGTTCATAATTTATTGACTCTTCCACCAAAGCTGCTTTTTTACCAGTGGTAGACGCTTCTCCTGTCCTTAACTCGTATATTAATGGTGCTACATTCCAAGTTTTATACATGTTTATCTAGTTTTCGTATAATTTGTGATCGACGCAAAGGTAAACATAAACACAACAATGGCGATTTAAAGACGTACAACTGTGCTGCCACCTGTTATGAGCTTTCAGTTTTAACTCATTTAAAAACTTGTAGCTAAGTTTTGTTAGCTACTTGTTCTAGCAATTTTTCACATGACGTAATTATAATCGACTTATAATGTTCCCACTATTGTGACACATGTCTCCTCTCAGTGAGAAGAGGTGGGCCGTAATTCACCACGCGGGTCCAGTGCGGGTTGGTAGATGTCACATGTCTTCGATTTTTTTGGTACTAGGACATGCCGGTTTTCTCACGATTATTTGACAGTGCTTTCCGCGTTCTGCATTGTTTTGTCTTGTGTTGTGTTATCTATGAAAAAAAGACCTATGCACAGAATTACAGGCCGAAATGAGAAAATATGGAGTTTGATTTAAAACACGATTATAATAATTTGGCAATTTTTATTGTAACCTATGAACTAAGTAACATTTACCTACCTGTAGCAACTTTTTTGGGTAAAAAATCTGACAATTTAGCAACTTTTTGTACAATGTCTAGCTACTGACAAAAGGTAGCAGTTGGCAACACTGCAGTCAGTCTGGGACCCAGACTCCCAGTGACATAGAATAGATGGCCGAGTATTTTGTTATTGTTTGATGCTGAGATAAAGTGATATAAACTTTCAATTGATTAAATCAGCAGTGTCTTGATCAACTCTTCCTTCGCCATTTTTATAGCGTACAAGCATACACAATCAAACTGCTGGTAGTGGATTCGCTGTAGCCTGTAAGTTAATAATTAATTGGATATTTTATGTTTGTAGAGCACGAGCTTCTATTCCTTCTAATAAAAACATGTATTTTTATTCGTCTATTCTATTCTAAAATATAGTTCGAGATGTAACTTGATGAGATTTTATCGAATTCGTTCTTGAGGTAAATAATATACTTTAGAAATTACAATTTATTGTGCATTTATTCGAATGTTTTAAATACTTTTTCTTGACCCTTTCTGTTTATTAGCCAAATCCATAACATATTTTTTTCTGATTTATGATCATTGTCTGTTTGATTACGAAGTTCATTAAAATGTTATAAATCAAAATGCACCTTTCAAATTACTTGAAAAAGCCATACAAACCACTTTACTTTTTATATCATTGCCTACTGGTACCTACAGCTACCAGTACCCACAGCAGTGGGACATTATTGGATTATTTAGAGAACAAAAAAAACAAATTGAATGACTGTTTTATGAAATTAATGACTATGAAAATAAATATTTTTCTTTTTTTTGTTAAAATGTATGTTGTGAGGTAACAATTAAACCCATAAAATGTTTGTCTGGTTATAATAAGAATTGTGCTGTAGTCTTGCCACATTACAGTAGAAATAGCCAACATAGTTATTAAAAAAAATTGATTGATATTTTTTAATTTTTAAACAAGAGCAAAAAAGAGTCATTTCTGTTCTATTTATTTTTTGTAAAATTATCCTGGTAAGAAAACTCATAAATGTGATTGTGTCGAAACAATGTCACATTGCTCGTATTAGCGTCGCCTTTCCGCAGCGTTTGTGCTGCGTTTACCTCCGACGACCATTATGCCCGCTAATTTTTAATCTTGCCCTTCCAAGGTTAGAAGCAAGTAGTGTGGCGACTTTAGCGACCTTATCCCCACTTCCCTATGTCAACATATACCAAAGTGTGATTTGCGCAAGCCCAAAGAATGCTGAGAGAGACCTAGGGCACAGATGATATAATACTAGCTTAGGGTTTCCAACTTTGTTTAGGTAACTTTGTTAGGGTTTCAAACTAATAATTAAATAAAAAAAGAAAAAAATATTATGATTTACATTAATTACAATCGAGGAAAATTTTATTCTACCTGTAATGTAGACCTGCCTATCTAGGTTTATGAAAACCTGTGTTTCAGGCCATCAAATCACATCAAACATTTAAAAAGAAGACAACAATACATTTATTAGAAGTTAAATTAAAAAGAAGACATAATATTTTCAATGACTTCAAGTAATTATTTGGTATATTATTTTAAAACTAGATTATGTAAGATATATTATGTTTAAATAAATTACTGAATAATATTAAAATAGATCATGTATTATTATTTTTGTAAAGGACGTGACTTATATTAGAGTAGGTAGATAGAAATTTTATTTTAATTTTTTTTGTAGTTTTTCCGTGTCTGCATAATTGAGTTTTGCCAAATATTCTTGTACTAGTAAGTTACACCTATTATAACTTAAACTATAAATCTTTAGCACTCTGTTAAACTGGTTATACAAGTAGGGTCCTAAAAATAAATAAAATCTATTAGTAAAAGCATATATAGTCTGAGAGTTAGCACAGATCATCAAACATTGGAATAACCATCAAACGGCTGCCATGGGCCGCCCACTCACAATGGTCCACCTTACGGACTAAGTGCGGAAACCAAACCCTATAACATAGAACATAGTTGGCACAAATCTTTTCTTCTCCTATCTGAAGGTACTGAGTTAAAATAAAGTTCAGTATGTTGTAATAAAACTACATTCAAAACAAATAATTGACATACTGTTAGCACCTTACATACCATATAGAGCTGGTGTGTAGGAAATCTAAATGAAACTAGCTTTTGCCCGCGGCTTCGCCTGCGTGGTTGTCAAAAAATATCCCACCGATTAATCCAGGTTATAAACTATCTGTGTGCATCCAAATATAACTATTGATTTACGCGGTGCACGCCTGTAAACCTCCCAGTCGACATGATTTTTTTCCCACACTTTCAACAATTATCGTCATATTTCAGACAATTTACACAAAACCTTAAATCTTACTTAAACCTTCCTTATGAATCACCCCGTCCATTGGTGAAAACCGTATGAAAATCCGTTCGATAGTTTTTGAGTTCATCGCATTCAGACAGACAGTTCCCTGTTTGTTTTATTTTTTATTTTGTAATCTCGCTATTTTGTATTCATCACTGAAAATATACACTCAGTAAAAGCTAAAGTTGCTGGTATAGAAAGAAGAAATTATACAATGTTTACAAGCTTTATTAAAATATTAGAAAATGTCAAAACAGAATCACTGAGACACGTCTTGTTGCCGTTTTTCAGCAGTAGATTAAGCAACCAATTTTGGTCAGAAAGAGGAATATCCAGAATGTTATTTAATTGATTTTGCGAACAATATTATTATGTTATTAAATTTTTCATCAAAAATATAGTAGTTTCGCATAGAATTTTTGTTTTTAGGGTTCTGTACCTCAAAAGGAAAAAACGGAACCCTTATAAGATCACTCGTGTGTCTGTCCGTCTGTCACAGCCAATTTGCTCCGAATCTAATTGACCGATTTAGTTGAAATTAAGTACATGTATTTCTGTGACCCAAACACAGACGTGTAACGTAAATAAATGGATTTTGAATATTCACTTTTGGGGGGCAAATAAGAAAAAAAAAATTGATCATTCCCCCCTTATCCCCGAAACGACTGAGCCTAAAGTTTTGAAAAAAATACAAAGAATGGTTCTTCACTCATAGATTACAGGAAAACCTATAAGAAGTCTATGGTCTTAAAATAACATTGTAAATCCCTCAATATAGTGCGTATAAATTTACATTTACAGCTGGAATGTATGGGAGTACATATATTTCAATTAAAACGTTAAGTTTGTATTTGGGATAAATTCATCCCAACTACGGAACCCTTCATTGTGCGTAGTCCGACACGCACTTGGCCGGTTTTTATATAGTAGTGTTGGCATTCCTAGACAGACCTTAAAATATGAGCTTTAGAATGCCTTTTTTTCCCTCACGCGTTCCGCCTCCTCCTTCGCGAGCATTACTGCTTCGCAGAAGGAGGTAAAGCTAAACCAGAGTAAAATAAAGAAACCTTAACATGGACCAGCGTGATCACAAATTTGTTTGGCAAAAACATTTGCGTCTTGTATCGTGTTGACATTGGATAAGTACTTGAATTTCGTCATATTTTACAAAAAGAAGTGGGCCGTAATAAGTAAATATTAATTTTGTTGTGGTGACTCAATTATGTACTTACTTATAAGCGAAATAGTGTTGACAAACGTCTTTGGTATTTGCGGTAATTGTATTTAATCATATTATTTTCCATTCGTTAGTGTAAATACACGAGCAAGGAAACAGCGCCTTATGAAATAAACACACTAAAATTAGGGCAGGCTTTAGCATCATTTCGCTCACCAAAAGCACTCCGACCGTTTACCCTAATACCTATCTACATACTTAGAATTACGTAGAGAAAAGCTCGTGATATCATTTTAAAAGTGTCAATTCGCCCGTTTCGGGCGACTTTATTCATGCGAATCACCAATAAGCTATCCTTGAAATAATCATAAAATTAATCTAGAGTTGATGCCTACAACTTTTTTTGACATGAAAGTTTGCAGTAGGTACGATCAGCAACAAAATTCGATAAAAGCAATTTCAATTGTCATATTTTACGTGATTGATAGGTACACATATTTGAAAATTGATTTTCTACTAAATGCGATTGAAGCGATTGACAATATTACTACAATTGCAATTGATCGTTTCACGGACCCTATAGGTAACACTTCAATTAACATGCATGTAACAGTAACAAGTGCACTTCTATTACTGACCATACCTGTCTAAGAATAGAAATGTCCTAAGATCAAATTTTGATAAAATAGATAAGTCGTAAATTTTTACATTTCTAACCGAATTACAAAATATCCTGGCATGAATATTCTGGCTGATGAATTTGGCAACACCAATCTGCTGATAAGCTCAAAAGATCTGAAGTAACGATTATTTTGAACATTAATTGGACTGAAACAATAAACTTCACGCAAGGCAGTCGCAAATCAATGTAAAATCATCAAGCGCTCCCCTAATGTATATAGCACGTATTAATAAAGGACGTCATCTCGTCACAGTAGTAGTTAGATAAGGTCACCGCCTCGCTAGCTGCTCAATGGCAGTATTTTGTTCGTTGACCCACGAACGGTTGCGTTGGCGCACGCTCGTTTGCGAGTAGCATTTGTTCAAGGCCTAGATTTTCACAAATTTAATCTCTTTTTGTGCAAATAGTGCATAAATAAATTTTGGTGTCGTCTGTGTGTATTTTTTTACCATAAATACATTTGGTCCATTTGCTGGTACTTTGTTGGTAAGTCATTTAAATTTAATTAATAAATACGCCGGTCTCATACCTAACAATCTTAAATATTAATTCATAAAAGCAAATTGCTATCTGATTTTGAATTAATTCTTTGGGCAGAGGAACACATTTTATTTTTGACCGAATTCTGTTTACTTATGTAAGTAACTGTTTTAAATGAGAATCTCCTGGCAAAATACCACTGCCAACAATGACGTGAATGCCGTTACGTTTCGTTATGAAAATTATATTTTTTAATTCCTACGCTGCATTATGTACCTACATACAAAATATTTATATAATTCTTAAAACACACTGTATAAACACTGTAAGTACCTGCAAAGCAGCTTTTTTTTTCATTGTCGTACATCATAGATTTAGAGAAAATCTGTGTCGTATACCTGTTCTCAGCGATTACGATATTGTATCGATTTTTGATGTATTTGAACGACAGAAAATATTGCTACGGTACCAACTAAATTGCATACTTCAGTAACGGTCTGTGTTTTGTTTGACAGATTGTAACTGAAAAATCTTAACACTGTGTGTAGTCCCCAATTATTGATGTCCTAAATAACTATGAAGTGACATCAAAACTCATTGCACAATTCAGATGAGCGAGGAACAAACTTACAAAACGTTTGGCTCTACTTTCTTGAGTCAAGTGCGTTCGTATCGTAGAGTATTCGAGAAAAATATTCGGAGCAGTAGAACAATATTCGATAGCATTTAGTGAACTATTTTGTTATCGGTATTATACAGATAATAAAGCGGTCAGTTGCCGGCCGGTTTCCGTACGCGCCTGTAATCACGTCCACCACAGCAGATTCCTACTTGAATTTTTATGCAAAACTATACATATGAGTAATAATATACACGTCTTAAGATTTTATCAAGGTCCTCCTTGTGACAGGAACACAACTTATTTTAATGATAAAATCTTCTCTGTCGTCTGTGACACGCGAGTCACGAGTTCAGGATACAGTCTGCAAAAATGTCGTAATAAATTATTTTTTCTCACAAGATACTTACTTATAAACATTAAAGAATAAAACGATTTTTTTTTTTGATATTTTCAATTTTTGTGAAAGGAAGGACGCTACATTCAGTTCGTTCGATTTATTTAAAAGCTCTTTCCAAGCCGGGGCCGGTCACAATGAATTGGTAATATAGGTATTACCAATTCATTGTGAGTGGCCCAGCGAGCAGTCATTGTCCGACCGAAATATATAAATCAATCCAAATTCGTGCATTGTTTGCTTCATACGTAATTGTTGTGGTACAGTATAAAATGTACGATGGCACACTCGTAAGCTTTGAAAAGTTTAAGCTTGCTTTAAATCTGTATCTGAAATCATTGGACTGAAAATTTTGGTAGTCAAAGCGTACTTTGCTAATTACGACATTGTCCTATCTAAGTTCATCTTCGTGTCTTGGAAGATATTTCGAGAAAAAATTGTCATCGAAATAGCCATTATTAATATGAGCAAATATCCAAAGTAGCGCCTTAATAAACCGTTGCGAGCCGGTCGTTGTACTCAAGAATATTATGGAGCTAAGTAGGTTGTGTAAGAAAAAAATAAAAAAATCTTGCCAAAACTGTGTTCATTCCAATCCTTACGTCAACTAAAATATTGACTAACGCCAACTTGTGGTCTTGTGTGTCGTTCGTATTAAGACGAAAAGGTTCACGAAATACTTTGGGTTTCCCCGAAGACACAAATGTATACAATAATATTTGGTCCTAAGAAAGTCAAATGAAAATACTCGTAAGATATCATGCAAGAAAAAAAATAATCCTTTGAACAAAGATTTAATCTATCATATACCCATAAGCGTGCTTCAACTCAATTAAAGCTTCCGAAGTCGTTCCGACTGTTGAGAGTTTTACGATGTTTTTACTTGCCTATTCATTAGGTTGTTGATTATATTTTATGACCAAAATCAATAAATTAAGTTGTGAATCACATATCATAACAACGTTTGGCACCTTTGAATATAATTTATCACAAAAATGAAACGGGTTTCTTTAAATAATAAGAAGCCATTTCTTTAACCAGTTCAAAATTTGTAGAGCTTATTTCTAATAATTTTATCGGCACATTTGTGAATTAACTGTAAAATTTAGAATCTAATAATAATTAATTAATGATTACTTTCATTATTAAATTCTGTTATGTCCATGAACATTATTTAATATTTTGTATTAATAATCATGTCACTGTTGTTTTTTTTTTTATTTTTACTTTAATTATATAGCTATTAAAATGGCGGTTACATATCTCATTTCCTCTATGTACACAGAGTGTCCAACATTTTTTTTAAACCCTTTCCCAAAACACTCACTCATTCCTAAACAATCGCTCATTCATTCCTAAATTGAATTTAAAAATAATGAAATACTGGAAACAAATCACCTGTATTTATTTCTTAGAAGTTGTTTTAAAAGTGCTAGCTTATGAAATTTTACGAGCATGTAATCAAAACCGCAGACTACCGTCCTGCGGAATATTGAATAGAGTAGATGTGACACTTCTCTGGAATTTATTGTAATGGCTGTTTTTGTTTCTAGGTTTGTAAAGCCATGAATATGGTTCCTAATTTGAACTTGCTGCACGTAATATGTTTCGCACTGTTATTCGATCTTTGTATGCGCACGCACGCGGAATTATTCACCGCAATAGCAGAAGTAGAACATTTGCTGGAAACACACAAGAGAATAATAGATGATTTAGATTTTTATATCAATAAGGAAGAGCGAAGACTTTCGAACCTAAAGAGGTAAGAATTGAAATAAGTTGGAAGAAGACAGAAACAAGAATTACTCTACAAAGTAATTTGGTTTCTGGATGGATGATAACAATTTCATTTTTATTTACAGGCATTTGAATCTCTACAAAAAAGAACATGAGAGGGCAATGGAAGATATTCCCAATTACTTGGGTAATCCAATCAACGCTTTCACCCTTATTAAAAGACTGACGACAGATCTTGATCATATTGAAGATAGTATTAAGATAGGAACAGGTACCTAACTTTTTATTTATGCTATTTATAAAATAATCCCACACAAAATCATGATTTATTGTTGGGAAATGGAAATTAGTAACTGATAAACCATGAATATCTATGTAGAGACTTTGAACTCACACAAAAACTATGGGCCTTACTTTACCCAAATTTTGTATCATCGTGCGGAAATGGAGTGTGAAACGGAACGAAATTTGAAATGATAAACTGGCACACATCGTGACAGTAAAGTTTAGTTGTGGTGTCATTGATTTGATCTGGTTCAATTATATGATGTACACACGGCTACACATCAAGCTATATATTCATTTCCAGTTTATGCTGATCTCGCATTGTATAGGATTTCCGTAAAATGCGAGGTCAGCTTATACTGGAAATTTGTACGAGAAGTTTTATTGGGATAAATCTTCATTAGCATCTACTTAACACGCGAATTTTATGTCTTTGGGAGGCCTATTCATTTTCTTATGTTCACGCTTCACGCTCTTATGTTCATCAGAATTCCTAAATTTTCATGTGTTTTGTTTCCCTTTTTTTTGTGTGGGATATGATCAAATAACTTCTCCCGCTCTGGGCGTAGCGGGAGGGCGTGTCAGACTCTTACTGACTAAAACCCACCCGTGTTCCTTCGGTTGCCCTGTTGCTGGGGTCACGATCTCCTTTTCGGTTTTCTTCGCACCCCCGGCAGGCATCGGCCCTAACGGACCCCGTCAATTCTGCTGACATCTCTTTGAGGCGCGCGTGGAACAACGCGCCGTCGACCCGGGCCTGGTCCTTATTCTGTGTTTGGGTGTTTCGTTTCCCTGGGAGGTATACGTAGACTATTAACAAAGACTCAAGAAAAAGCAAAATGCGCATAATGGTTTTAATCACCGCCACACGGCTATAACAAAAAGATAACAGGAAATTTATGCCATGGATATATTTTATTACATGAAACAATAGAATTCTCGCGATCATGAGAACTGAGAGAAATATTCACCATCATTTAAGTTGAATAAGGTTAAGTTATACTCCCAAAGAAATAACAAGTGTCACAATACAATAGGTAATGCGTGAATTATGTTCTGCACATGATCTGGGAACTATGAAATTGTTTCCCACCAAAATTAATTAAGGTGACAGAAACTGTCTGTATTAACACTTTTTCTAAAGAATAATTGCAATGTTTGGATATATTTAACTGAGCCAATTAATGCTGCATGTGACTCCTTCGGCTTCGGTAAGAAAGGCAGAAACGAAAGGAGAAGTGCGGCTATTGCCTAGAAATAGGGAAATACGGAGTTATGTATAATTATAAAAATGACTTTAAGACCATATTTCCAACAAATTCGTCTTTAATTATACCAACTAAGCTTTTTACGGTGATTACAGAATACATAAAGAATATAACAATGAATCACGAAGACGTGAAGTATCCCGCTTTGGAAGATTTGACAGGTGCCGCTCAGGCGCTCACCAGGCTTCAGGAGACCTACCATTTGGATGTGAAGGACCTCTCCGAAGGACTGCTCAACGGTGTCGTTTATAGGTAATTTGTAGTCTCAGTACTTCACAAAATCACTAAGAAAATCGATTGCAATAAAAAAAAAAGACCCAGTAAAACATAAAACTTAAATTATGTAAAATAATTGCACATTTATAAGTCAACTAAGGTTACATAAGATAAGAAGTAGCTACTTCCTTCCCTATATATAGTTCATATCAGTCGGAGTCACGTTTTTTTTTTCATACGACTACATAAAGTAAATAAAAAAACGATCTTACAGAGGTTAATTACAATTTATCACTATTTAAAAATTGTGTCATGCTAAATACCTAACTGTCAACACTGTTTTTAGTTTCACTAACTTTATGATGCGATGTGCTAAGTGCAACTAATTTTACAATTATTATAACTTTATTAGCGTGAAGCATGATAATAGCGATTTAGCACTAAAGGCTCCTACAAACAGGCGCGACACGCGACGCGACACAAAGCTACGTCGCGTCGCGCGACGAGCGGTGTCTTTGTGTCGCGTCGCGTGTCGCGCCTGTTTGTAGGAGCCTTAACTCGTATACTTACCGATACAATAACCATGTTTGTGTGACTGAGTATAATTTGTGTTTGTATAATAACTTGCATCATGTTAACGTTAAGTAATCGTTTTCCGTATCTTTAGATATGGCTGCCAGCTAATAGTTTTGAATTTGTTGAGTGTAGATATTAGGGGGTTTATTTAGGCAGTTGTCCCACCGCCGGCGAGGAAGCGAAAAACTATCGGCCATTTTCTCGCTCAAGAAACGTACAATATATATTCATTCCGTGTAAATAAAAGATATGCATACATTAATAGTTGAACGCTGACTGTTTACACCGCCGGCGAGGATTCGCTCCACTAGTTTGTCGCTGACCGACCAGAGTTATCAAAGATAATACTCGCTCAGCGATACTTGCTAAGCGATGCTCGCTTGGCGGTCAGAACTCACACCGAGAGACCAAATAGCGGTAATTTTGCACCAAGCGAGTGGTGAGAGTAATCGCCCGTCGCACTCGAACACTCGCTGATAGCCCAGCGACAAAACTATCGGAACTACACACTCGCTGCTCGCCAACTCATTTTCAGTTGCTAGCTCTATTCGCTACTCGTTAATCGCCGGCGGTGGGGCAACTGCCTTCAAGTTAAGTAATGATTAGCGACTGTCTGTCTAACCATACATTTTTGACGTTTGAACATCACTTAACTATAAGCAACGTTTATAAATAGACCGCTTATTTTCGATTGTAATACCCATTACACAAAGATATTATAAGTAAAAAAAGAGGTAGATAGGTTATACACGCTTCGCAAGAGGCACGTCAAAATTTGGCTAATTAGCCACATTTTCTTCGTCTTGTCTCTTTTTCGCTCCCGATAATTACCTAAATTATGTCATTTGTAATAAATGTGACACTATGTCATTTATAATAGGATTTATAGAATAAAAGACATAATATGAGCGACAATAACGACGTAATTTGTTTAGTTTCAATTGTAGTACTAATAACAATAGGAAATTTTACACAAATATTTTGTTGTATACTACACTATTTGCGCTGTAGCATGGTGCGGGTGACAGTTGCCCGTATGACGTTGACATTTGTCAGTACCACGTAGGGATGTGAGGTTATGCAATTCATTTTTATCGCTAACGATACTCGCAGCGTGAATCTAGTTCTCTTTAATATTGTTATGAAAATTAGTGTATTATTCAGTTGTGCAGTGTAACTACGTGTGTGCTACGTGTATAAACTTGTCAATATAAATGTTTTATGGCTACATAATTATCTTTGTACTTATATAAAATAATCAAAATCGGGTTTATGTTTTTTTTTTCGTGACAACATTTTTGCTCTATGGTGCATCGGCGCGGCGGCCATGTTGTTTACCCGTGCGATGCTGTGAGTGCGAGTACGAGTGCAAGCGCGTTATATTGTGACTTAATGTGACACGTATTACGATTTCATTGTTTGTTTTCATTTTTGTTAAATTGTTATTTGTTATAAGTTTGTTGAGTTTGTTGTTATTACCATGCCTAAGCATACAAAAAAAACTGTTTTGGGTAGTCAGGCCAGGGAGCTTGTTGTTCGCCTCCGAGACTACTTTGAAAGAGAACAACAAAATAATGGACCGTTGTTACCATTGAATCATATTGTAGAACGAGTAGCCGAAGCTCTTGATATTGGCCGCAATACTGTTTCGCGTATAACACGTGAGAAAATTGGCCAAGATGGGATGTTTGAAAATAAATTATCGACACCCAACAAAAAGCGGACCAAGGTGAAGCCAATCACAGATTTGGATGATTTTGCTAAGGTTGCTATTAGAAATCATATTTATGATTATTATAGAAGAATGGAGCTACCCACATTGCTCAAGCTTCTAAAATCATTAAAAGAAGCTGACTTGTTCAAAGGAGGTATTACTTCGCTACGGCAAGTTATAAAAGATATTGGCTTTGTTTACAAAAAAGTTAACAAAAGAAAGATTATTATGGATAGGACTGACATTGCCCTAGCAAGATGTAGATTTTTAAGGAAGGCCAAAAACATAAGTGATTGGAGCAAAGTTGTCTTTTTGGATGAAACGTGGCTAAACGCCAACCACACAGTGGGTAAAAGTTGGACCGACGATACGGCACAATCGTGTACCAAAGTGCCGGAAGGCAAAGGCGAACGCCTTATTATTTGTCACGCAGGTACAGCAAGTGGATTCGTCCCTGATTGTTTGCTGGCTTTTAAGTCAAAAAAAACTACGGAGTATCATGAGGAGATGAATTACGAAAAATTTAAAGATTGGTTCATAGGTCTATTAAACAATTTAAAAGAGCCTATGACCATAATAATGGACAACGCACCCTACCATTCGGTGCAAGTTAATAAACCCCCAAACCAATCCAACCGCAAAAGCGAGTTGGTGAAGTGGCTGAGTGAAAACGGAGTTACAGCAGATATAAAAATGTTAAAGACGGAGCTTATTGCCTTAGTCCGACGCCATAAGCCACCAACTCCTACCTATGCTCTGGACGAGATGGCAAAAGAAAAAGGCCACCAGGTCCTTCGACTACCACCCTACCATTGCCAGTATAACGCTATTGAGCTGATTTGGGCCCAAATAAAAGGTATGCTTTTAATTTCAATTCCCATTTTGAAGCTTTATAAAAAAATCAGCTTTCCGATCGTAGCATGTACCTAGTTTAAAAACATTACCAGATACTAGATTAGGCTGATTGATGATTATTTGAATACTTTTTTTTATAAGTTCGTTTATTTTTAGGTTACGCCGCAAGAAATAATACTTCGCCGCCATTTACGGCAAATAAGATGTTGGCCCTATTACAAGAGGCCATCAACAATGTTCAACCTGAAGACTGGTCGAAGGTCGTGAATAAAACAAAAAGGGACATTATGTCTGATTGGGATCGTGACATACATATTGACAACATAATTGAGTCATCGTTAATAATATCCGTCACAGATTCAGATGATGAATTGAGTGACAATTCAGATGTTCCTGACTCTGATATGAGTTTAGACGAATAACATGTATTTTTTTTTAGCAACCTTTTAAGCAACCTTACCCTATAAATGTTCTGTTGTATAATTAGACCTTTTAAAAATAAAAATTGACCTACGCACAATATACGTTTTTTATTATAAAAAATATCGACTATCCATCGTAGCAGTACATCCCATCACTAAATACGTCTATGGCGTTACGTTATACGCATAACACTTTGCTTAATTTTTCATTCAATTTGATTTTATTTCTTGATTAGAACATTCTGGTTGGGTTTAATTTAATTTACTACAGTTATTAATTATTTAATATATTACGAATGTGGTACAACTGAAATATTAAGTCATAAATTGTAAATCGCGGCAACTTTCAAGAGTGAAACGAAATGTTACTGAAACTGTCACCCGCACCATGCTACAGCGCAAATAGTGTAATTATAATGCGACATTCATGAAAATAGCACTTATGTAATTTCAGTGAAAATGTAACATGGTCTAGTCCAGTGGTCGGCAAACTGCGGCTCTTTGGCCTATTCAAAATTCAAAAGTCATTTATTCAAACTAGGCTGAAAATCTGCACTTTTCGAACGTCAAAATTACATAAGACAGTCCCCCACAACGCCCGCCCTTCAGAGTGCGACCCTATAGAGTGAGACCCTGTAGAAGTGTCGATGAGTGCGAGCTTAGATACGCGCGGGGGATGGGGTTTCGGTCAATAAGCAACATATCAATTTTTATTCAAAATTCAAGCTACATTTCAAGGATTTATTCCCGAAGTATTTTCACCAAAAATAAACAGGACATCGAAAATTAATCATTTACTATAGGTACCTTTCAAAGTTTTCCAAGGTTAACTTGTTAATAAGTAAGATGCCTTCATCATATTATTATGAGCCGATATGGTGATGAAGCCATCCTACTTCTTAACAAGTTAATTTTAGGAAGCTTGGTGGAGTAAAAGAGGATGGGAATTTTAAGGATTAAGAAAAGTGAGATAGTTTGGACACACAGAAAGGATTGACTCTTATAACGAATCCTAGTCGTTATAGTAGTGATATTTGACTCTATCGACTAATGAGATTACCGACCACTGGTCTAGTCATATTTTTCTCTTGCCCCTATCCCGTTTTATTTGTGTCGACGTAACATGTCTTCTCATTCTTATTTGGCTCCATTGACTAATGACTTTGCCGACCACTGTACCCTAATTGCGTAACTTATTTTCATAAACAATTATGCCTAGTTTCATTTTGACAGTTCAACAACATTAATTGCGTTATTTACGTTGATGAGCGGATTTTTTTTTTTCAACTTATGATGCAATGGATTCATAGATTTTGTTGTATTACGCAATTAGAGTACTGGTCTAGTCCTATTGTTCTCTTGCCCCTTTCCCATTTAATTGTGTCGGTGTAACATGTCTTCTTATTCCATACTCTATTAATTGTCATCTATGTAGTCACCCGCTTTCAAGCCATATCATCTTTCACATAGTCTATCCATGTCTATTCCATATAGATTATATTAATATTTTATGTTCATTTCAGTACTCCGATGAACGCGGGCGATTGTTACGAACTCGGGCGCACACTTTACAACGACAAAGATCTAAAAAACGCTCGCGCATGGATGATGGAAGCATTACGCAAGTTGAAAGAGGAAAATATTCCCTACTACTTCACTGAGTCTGACATACTGGAGTATATCAGCTTCTCTTATTATTTGCTTGGTAAGTGTTCTTTTTTTGTTAGCGTTTTTTGCGTCCCTACTGCCTGGCTGAGCAAATGTCTCCCTTTTTTACCCTAGTACGGCAAAGCCAAAGGAGGGTTATGATTTTAACAGGCTTTATATGTATGTTTGTTCATCTGTTCCCTCATAACTCCTAAACTACTAGTCGTATTTTGATAAACGAGGTATCATTGGAAGTGTCGTGTTATTCCGCGGGGCTTATTTATTTCTTTAGTACATGAAGGACTTACAGCTTATAAAAACAGACAAAAAAGGAGACCATAGTCACCAGAGAAAAAACGTTACAAATCCTCGCGTATAGACATTTTTTTTTCTAAGCTATCTGACGTCACATAAAATGGCGGCTTATACGAAAGGTCTTAAGGAGTACTTTCTGAAAATATATCCTAATCTTAACTAATATTATAAATGCGAAAGGCTCCGGATTTTAAGTTTGTCTTTTTGCGGTATCTGGCCACGTTGGCCCCGCAAACAAGATTACGTCGTCAGTGTGCGTTATAGTAATAAAAATTGTTCCACTTGCTGTCGTGCCTATAATTTATAGGCACAGCCTCTTGATTTTTCTACCCTCTCCTCACTCGGAACTGTCAGAAGAAGCGACTAACGGAAAACACCTTAAGGATAGGCAGCATGGCCCTCCGTTCTGCCAAAATCAATCTGCCTAGCCTTTTCCCAACTATGTTCGGGTCGGCTTCTAGTCTAATCGGATGTAGCTGAATATCAGTATTTTACATGGAGGGATTGGCTATCTGACCTCCACAACACAGTAACTGGGTAATACGATAACCCTTGGTAGAACTGGTTGTCCGATTTCGGACTTCTGACGACCCGTAACGACTGTCAAAGATCCACAAATGACAGCCGGGACCAACGGCTTAACGTGCTTTCCGAGGCACGGAGGAGTTTCGATATGTAGAGATGGCCACCCATCCACGGACCAACCCCGTCAAGCGTAGCCTAACCTGATGGATCGACCCGTGAGGCTCTTTTTACTAAGCCACGAGCTTCTCCCTCTGTTCCGAGCCTCCGAGCCCTCCGTTCTGCCATTAGCACATTAATTCGGTCCCCAGAGCAAAGAATATTAAAAAAACTTTTCTAGTTGTAATTATATACCGGTTGATACGATGATAAGTCATTAATATTTCCAGGCGACACAAGAAGCGCTCTGGAATGGACACATAAGCTGCTAGCTGTCGACCCCAAGCACTCGCGAGCTAAAGGCAACGTGCCGCACTATCAGAAGAGTATCGCTGAAGAAGAGCAGAGACTCAGAAAAGAACGGCGCGGGGTACTTACCGTAAACTGATTGACTTATTAACTTTTAAACTAAGATTTAAATATTGTGATCGATTTCTCATGTTCCGATTGATTTAGTAAAAAATGCACATGATACGTGTAATTCTAAAATAATATATTCCATTTTTCTACAAAAAAAATTATACTTATAAAGCTTTGTTAGTGTACGGTTGAATCTCGCTTGGCAACAGATGTATTTTTAGTACTTGATTTAATTCATTTTCGACATAGATCTTGGTAACTAATATTAACTGTTAGGTTCTATCACAATGTAGTGTATACCTATGTGTCACGTGGTTTATGATAGCGACAAGAAGGTCACCTTACGTTAATCTATGAGTGCTCAGTCTATGAATCATTTTATGTTTTATCGTGGGGTCTCGGGCCAGGAATAGATCCCTCGCAGTGTTCCTGCCGTGTGTAGCATTACTGTTTCTTAGTAAAACTCAAACACATACTCTGTGAAATTTTCCTACTCAAAAAAGTTTAATAAAAAAACATAAACATTATGATTTACTAGATAAATATTATGAATTTATTTTTAACTCTTACATTCTAGATATAAAGGTCAATAATACCGATTTCCTTTTATTTATGTGAATACGTCATAATAACAGAATATTTTGTGTAAAGGTCAAAAACTTGTTCGAAATTATATAAATTATTCAATATAAGGTATACCGTATACATGATCATTTGAATATCGATAAGGCATTTTTTATATTATTTAATGGTTAACTTAACACCTTTGTTTTTGTTAACTCCAAAAAAACTGTAGAGTTGAGTCTGAACTAAAATAATTTATCGAGCGTTGTAACGGATAACGTTAAACCATTTTTCCTTAAGATAAAACCTCGCAGAAACAAGAAAAACACGTCGTAATATTATGTTATTTAAGCACATTTCATTAAAATAACATTATTTAAATTAAGTCTCTAATCTAATTTGCCTATAAATGTTACTGGTTGATCTACAGGAGACTGGTGCGGAGCAGCAAGAGGAAAAACCGGTTAAATTGACCGGCTATGCTAAGGAGAGAAAAACCTACGAGTCGCTGTGTCGTGGCGAGGTGGACATACCTCTTGCCATGTCTAAGAAGTAAATATAATTTTGATGCTTTATTATTCTAAGAATAAACTATACTAAACGCCAAGACTCGTGGCAGTCGCGGTCATAAAAAGTGCGAGTAGGACGGTGAATATTTAATATATATTTTATATACATATACAGGGTGGCAGGGATATCGACGCGATAACTGTTATCATGGATTCAGTAGGTACATGATTCTGAACCTGCGTCGAAATATTTCGTCGGTTATTTAAAAAAAAACCAGTTGTTTCATAGAAAAGTACAGTACCTTTTTTTTTTGCGTGGTAAATTATCAAATAACTTCCCCCGCTCTTACTGACTAAAACACACCCGTGTTCCTTCGGTTGCCCTGTTGCCGGGGGCCACGATCTCCCTTTCGGTTTTCTTCGCACCTCCGGCAGGCATCGGCCCTAATGGAACCCATCAATTCTGCTGAAATTAGTCTGTTTTTTAAATAACCGACGAAAAATTTCAACGCCCCCTGCGTTGAAATTTTTCGAAAGTTCAGAATCATGTACTGAATCCATAGTAACAGTTTTCGCGTCGATGTCCCCAGCGTTCGGTGCCCTCTTTTTAAACCGCTTGTCTTTCGACGAAGGCCGCTAAAGATTTCCATATCTCTCTGTCCCTTGCCCTCTGAATTCACTTTATATTGAATACGGGATTCCTAATAGCTATACTGAGCCTCGTGTCATCTCGCTCCCGTGTTATATTATCACGACTACTACAAACGTTTTTGCCATTGCTTACATGGTGTATATTATATGGTTTATTTGTCCAGATAGAGTTCTCTTTATTATTTACAGTATTTCTATTTTCTTAATATCTCTCGGTTATCATCGGATTTCCGAATACAAACGAATGCTAATTTCCATGTCCATCAATTATTAGATTTATCGTGTATAATAATTTGAATTCAGAACTAAGTACTTTATTGTTGTTTTGTTTTAATTTCCGTGTGAACTATATAGAGCTGTAAAACTATTTTACTATCTGCCGTGCCTGCGACTTTAGTGGCTTTCCTCCCATTTTTTAATAAATTACATTAAGTTAAAAGAGTATTAACAACTCTATATACTTCTAAGTCGATTGAGAGCGTCCGGTCTGCACCAAGTGCAAAGGGCAACTGATAGAAATCTGACGACTGACGAAACACGAGGTTAGCCGAGGGACATTACGAATTTTTACGAATCTTTTGGTCATTGTCAGTCTGCCAGGCTAGCTTCTCCTGGGATTAAGTCTGTATTGGAGACCAAAACCACTATTTATTACTGCATGCAGATAATAATTTATCAGTATAATATTAACTCAACTTATTTGTATTCTCATGGTCGTCACACGATCTTAAATGTTAATTGATTGCATTTGCAATGTAAAAAAGGACCAATCTGAATCATATTATTACGTTGACACCATCCATTTAGACCCAACTTATGGTAACGTCGTCAAAATGATTCCGATGAATAATGATGATTGAATAATGTCTACCATCATGCGTTATTGAGGACATTAAGGCACTACAGCTGTAAACTATCGTACACTTATTTCACTATTCCTACTCATTCTAAAATCTCTGTATCGCCCTAAGCTTTATTTGTTATTCATAATCTTTATGGAAACCTGTTTCTTTAACCCGTATGGCTCGGTCTAGCACGCGTAGCATGACCACCGTAGAAAGGGGTTTTGTCGACGGAAGAATAGACAAAATGACAGATAAGCAATCACAATCACAATCTGTCAGTTTGTCTATTCTTCCGTCGACAAAACCCGTTTCTACGGTGGTCATGCTACGCGTGCTGGTAGTCAGCACCGACAAGTTTAAACCTGTTTATAAGTGAGCGCATAAGATAACGTGGGAATATTACGCGCACCGATCGGTACCGACCCGCAAAGACTCGCCTGCACCGGAAACCTGTTTCTTTAAGCAAGCCATGGCCCCCCTTTTCTTTTCAACACATCTCAAACTTAAGGTTTACTTAAAATAGCCATAAAACGATTTATTGATTCTTACATATTTACATTACAATAAAATTATATGTTGTAATATAATTAATTATAATATAACTAGCTGCGCCCCACGGTTTCACCCGCATAAGGGTCTATTTCGTATGAATATCGAGATAAAAAGTATCCTATGTCCTTCTCTGGGTCATGGTCTACCTATATGCCAAATTTCATCTAAATCCGTTCAGCCGTTTTAGCGTGATGCCGTGACCAAGGGAAATAGTGATTCATTTTTATATTATACTAGCTGCGCCCCGCGGTTTCACCCGCATAAGTCTCGTTCCCGTAAAAATATCGGGATAAAAAGTATCCTATGTCCTTCTCCGGGTCAAGGTCTATCCATATCCCAA
Source organism: Omphaloscelis lunosa (assembly GCA_916610215.1). Taxonomy (NCBI): domain Eukaryota; kingdom Metazoa; phylum Arthropoda; class Insecta; order Lepidoptera; family Noctuidae; genus Omphaloscelis; species Omphaloscelis lunosa. The sequence continues at coordinate 10,449,295 of OU744247.1, forward strand.
ATTTCATCCAAATCCGTTCAGCCGTTTTAGCGTGATGTCGTGACGAAGGGAAATAGGGATACATTTTTATATATATATAGATAGATGTGAGTAAAAACAAAAGTAGTACAAACACAACTGGTTCGTATTAATATTAATTCAAAAGTACCTTGTTAAGGCGACAATAACCGATTTTCAATGATTTTACATATCTCTTGCTCTGTAAGTACACCCTTACACCCCTGAATGCCGGGGTGTATGACTATCATTACAGCATAGGTTTTGGAATTTGAAAAAAGAACTGTCATACTCATACTGCACGAAGAATATTTTTAAAAAGTTAATTTTTTTTTTCTCGGTATCGATTAATTACTCGAATCGGAATCTAGACAATTTACTTTATAAAGATTTTATTTTAAATATGGAACTATTTGTTTCCACATCGTATGTTAGATGGAATCGATTTAAAAATCAAACTGGCCAGCAAGATTTGACGCGCTTGCGTGCGTGAAAAAAAAAAGGCAGTCTACTATTAGGCGCGAAAGCATCGCGAAAATACATTTTTTTCTTCTTAATAAATGTTCATTGAAACCTGCTGTCTTGTTGTTTACTTACCTCACAATCGATATGTAAAGCAGAGTATTTATCTCGGGCGTAAGCATCAATTGCATACTCGGGTTAATTAGCGCCTTCGCTTCGCTCAGGCGCCAAAAACCTCGTATGCAATTGATGTCATACAGCCCTTGGTTAATAATCTACTATTATACTGAAGTTGACGTCTAAACGAGTAGTGTTAATGATTTCGAAAAAATATATGTTAAATTAGAGCATTTTCTTAATAACTTAATATAGGCATATTTTAGATTATGGTTATATTACATAGTGAAATTCATTAGTAAAGTTATGTCTAACGCGGATAAAAATCTGAGAATTCATGCAAAATCTATCGAGCGTATTTTTCTTCGATAAGGTAGGTTAGTACCTACCTAATACCTATGCTCCAGTGAGCATAGCCACAGAATAGTACAGTAGATTCACTCCGCAAAATAATTTAAGTAAAAAGCGACTCTTGCTACGACACAGTAAAGTGCAATTCAGGTCGCACAGCGCTTGTTTCGGGAGGTTCCTGCACAGGATAAGGCGGGAGGAAACGCCCGGGTGTCACCATTGTGTGGATCGCCCGGAGGACACGGTGGAGCATACGGTGGAGGTCTGCCCAGCTTGGGCGGAGCATCGCCGTGTCCTCGTGGAGGCGATTGGCGGCGGTGATCTCTCGCGTCCGGCCCTGGTTCGGGCCATGGTACGGAGCGAGAGGAAATGGGAGGCCGTCACCTCCTTCTGCGAAGCTGTAATGCTCGCGAAGGAGGAGGCGGAACGCGTGAGGGAGAGGCAAATTTCGCGCCCTCACGCCCCTAACCCTAACCGCCGCAGGAGGAGACGCCCAGGGCGTCGGGAATCGCGAGGCGATTTCCGGCCACCGTAGGCGCGGGCTTGCGGACGGTGAGCAATGGGTGGCTCACCGTCCGATAAGGACCAAGCCCGGGTCGACGGCGCGTTGTGTTCCACGCGCGCCTCAAAGAGATGTCAGCAGATTTGAAGGGGTCCACTAGGGCCGATGCCTGCCGGGGTTGCGAAGAAAACCGAAAGGGAGATCGTGGCCCCCCGGCAACAGGGCAACCGAAGGAACACGGGTGGGTTTTAGTCAGTAAGAGTCTGACACGCCCTCCCGCTCTGGGCGGAGCGGGAAGTTATTTGATGATTTCCCACCCTCAAAAAAAAAAAAAAAATCGCACAGCGCTAATTACCTACAGTTACCACTTAGAAGTTGCCTTTCTTTCTATCGTGTAACTCTTATATCTTCTGACCACGTTACACCTGGATTGGCCCGACAGGACGGGCCCGCCGCGTACTTGTAGCTTCATACCTAAAATGCTGAGTGCGCCTTCTGCACTATTCTGTGGCTTAGCCCGAATTTGATTCAGTGTCGGCGAGTACCCGTATCCTGTATGCTATGTTTTGCGTACCTGTACGTTTTTATAATAGGTGAGTGTCTTCCTTCCATATGGAAATAATGTCTCTCATAATGCGATTAGTGATTTTAAATTCGAAAACCGGTCTTTAAGATTATGTTAATATCGTACCATTCGTTTTTTATTACTTTTGGCAGAAATTCACGTTAAAGTAGCTAAAAGAAAATTAAGTTAATAAAATTATCATAAAAACCGACCAAGTGCGTATTGGACCAAGCACAATGAAGGGTTCCGTAGTTGGGATGAATTTATCCCAAAAACAAACTTAACTTTGTAGTTGAAAAACATGTTCTCCCATACGGAATGTGTGGGAAAACATGTTTTTTCAACAAGTTAACGAGTAATATCGTTAACTTGTAGAGCCTACTTAGCTGTGATAGTTTTCCTCTTAGTTTCGTTTTATAAACTACTGCCGTGATTTTTTTCAAACATCCAAAACCAACCATTTAGCTTGCAGGGCACTTGACTCTAACAAAAATTAGCACTTTGAATCTTAATATTTCGCAAATGGATCCCTGAATCCAAAAATGGTTTTCACACACTTTCAAAATTTTTAAAGGACCTTTCCAATAATACTCCACACCATGGGATAGAAAAAAAATCACCACTTTAGGTGAGGTATCCTAAAAAGTTTTTTTAAATTTTATTTTACCACTTTGTCGGCGTGATAAATATGTATACCCATGCCAAATTACAGCTTTCTAGTACTAAGAGTCTCGGAGCTAAACCGCGGACGGACAGACAGACGGACATGGCGAAACTATATTATGGGTTCCTCGTTGTTTACCACGGAACCCTAAAAACTAATTATATTCTTATGTAACTGTATATGGTATGGTAATCTTCCCACGCACACCGTTAGAATGGAATGTTTAAACCCAAGTTCCGCTGTAGTAGACAAGCTCCACCAACGCCACCACCACCATGACTAATTTCGTTTAAATGTATGGTTGTTAACTTCAAACTATAGAAATGTAGGTGAAGGCACTTTTTACCCCAGAAATTAAAACTGCTTGTTAATTACAGCTCAACTTTTGGTGAGTCAGATTACATTACTAGTTGTTACTTCTTCTCTGCTCTAACACTAGGAATTGGAGAAGAACTGGTTCTTTAAAAGCTCTCTTTTAACCATTAAAAAGTTTTGAACCATTAAAAAGTTTTGAACCTCAGTTTTAACCTTACAACAGTTTTTTTACATCATCGGAACACAAGATAACATGACATAACACAAACTTATTTATCTATCGCGATTTATTGCAATCGATGTCTCCTCAGTTCATCGGTTACATGTACATCAGTCTTGTTTAGATCGGACTGCTCCATCGTCGAAGCCGTATAACTTTGCTATTGGTTAAAATTTATGCCTTGTGCCGCGAATGCACATGCTAGTGGCACGGATTTTTGAGATGATGATTCTTGATCTTAGCAAACTCATCACTACGCTCATGAGCCTATTCCAGTAGTCAGCGATTGCAGCTCCAAGATGTTTTACGAAGGTAGACATTTGTGGCGCGAAGATTCCATCAACAGATGCAACAAGGGGGTGACTGATTTTAATTAGTTCTTTTTCCTGTCATTCACAGGTTGACATGTCGTTTCCTCACAGAGAACCATCCCTTCCTTCGCCTGGCGCCCATCAAGATGGAAATGATGTACCTCAACCCAGACATTGTGATATTCCACGACGTGATTAGTGATGGAGAGATTGAAATCGTCAAGAAAATGGCCAGGCCAAGGGTGAGTTATTAAGGGTTACTGTGGCCCTGGCAATATAGGCAACTGAAGGAACACGGGTGGGTTTTAGTCAGTAAGAGTCTGACACACCCTCCCGCTCCGCCCAGAGCGGGAGAAGTTATTTGATAATTACCCACCCAAAAAAAAGGTTATTGGAACAACTTTTTGATGTTATTAATATCAAGGAAGTTACAAATGTCATCGTTCTCACAAATACCTAACCTTGACTTTTGTAGCTGTTAGATATAAACTAAATCACTCTATTTTTTAAGCTTTTTGTCGTTTCTAATTCAGAATCACACTAATCAAGGTTAGTAGATTTTCCAGTTCTATAGTATTAAATTTTAAAGACTTAAACATTCAGAGATTGTGTAGCAAAATTAACTTTCAACCGAAACAGTACGTATATTGAAATCACAACAGCGGTCTTGATGATCAAATAGCTATTTCCCCAACTGTTCAATGTTTATTTATAATATTATAGCTGCGCCCCGCGGTTTCATCCGTATAAGACGCGATCCCATGGGAATATCGGGATAAAGAGTTTCCTATGTTATGTCCTAACCATCTACCCTTGTGCCAAATTTTATCCAAATCCGTTCATCCGTTTTAGCGTGAAAGCGTAACAAACAAACAAATAAACAAACTCACTTTCGCATGTATGATATTAGTTGGGATATATATAATTATATAGTTAAGATTAGTATTTACTAGCTGATGCAAGCTTCGCCCGCGTAGACATAAATTTAATTCTTTTTCTAAAAGAAAAGTAGCCTTCTTATAACATCAGCTATCTGCCAGTGAGAATCAAGTCAAAATTAATCCAGTTGTTTCGGAAATTAGCTAGAACAAACAGGCAGATAAAATTTAAAAAAATGTATGTTTTAAGTACCTACTCCTTATAACATCAGCTATCTGCCACTGAAAGTCCAGTCAAATCGGTCCAGCCGTTTTGGAGATTAGCCGGAACAAACAGACAGACAGACAAAAATGTTGTTTTGAGTACCGTGTATACTTACATATGCATTTAGTCAAAAGCTGTTATTTTGACATTACAAACAGACACTTTAATTGTATTTATTTGTATATATATATATATATACACACGGTTAAATACATAGAAAATAGCCATATAACTTTCCTTTCCTTTCTCTGACTATACTTTTCTTAATAACTTCTTTTTTTTTATCTGTTTAGTTCAAACGCGCCGTAGTTCACGACCCGAAGACCGGTGAACTGGTACCGGCTCACTATCGTATCAGCAAGTCATCGTGGCTTCGAGACACTGAAGCTGAAAGCATCGCACGCATCTCTCGTAGAGTGTCCCACATGACAGGTCTTAATATGGACTTCGCTGAAGAACTGCAGGTCGTCAACTACGGGATAGGAGGGCATTATGAACCCCACTATGACTTTGCTAGGGTAAGTCAATCATCATCATCACAAGTGATCCATAGACAATTATATTTATGACATTGCTTCTACATTCTATGATTACTTTAAGTCACACACTGATTCATTGTTTGTTAAAATGTTAGTATAACTTATCGTCGACAATTTTATATTTGTGAATATAAAATTATTTTAATAAAAAATAAAAAAGTAATATATTTCATTATATATATTTTTTAATTATCAAAATTATTATTTTTAACTGTTAGTACTTAATTTGTAGTATGGTAATTTTATTCTAGGTAAGGGGTTCCCATATAATTTTCTAATTAATATAAACATGTTTTAGAGTAAATGTGTAATTTCTAGTCCATTCTTCTCTGTACGAAACTACCTTGTGATAGGAGCAACTACCAAGATTAAATTTAACTTTTTAACTTCAATTCTTTTTGTAAATTGTTACATTGTAAAGTACCTTTTAAAGGTTTAATTAAAACAAATTATATGTTTTGGCTTTGATGGTCATAGGCCTGCAATCGCACGCCATATAACTCAATTGGCTACTCTCATCCAGGCTCTACGAACCTTCACGTCTGTGTAGTTCCGTCATCTAATTTGACCTTGTCACAGATGAATATAGATGGGACACTCCTCATTTTAGGTATGAAGCTACAAGTAGGTACGCGGCGGTCTTGACTTGTCGAATTCAGTGGACGTAACGAAGTCAGAAGATATAAGAGTTACGCGATAGAAAGAGACGCAACTTCTAGGTGAATGGTAACTGTAGGTACTTAGCGCTGTGCGACCTGAATTGCACTTTATTGTGTCATAGCATGAGTCGTTTTTTATTTAAACGATTTTGCGGAGTGAAACATCTGTATTAATCTGTTCTTGTATAGAATTTCTAATTATAATTGCATTATCTCTACTTTGCATTCCAAGTCTTCATAATATGTACTTTTAATTTCATAATCTTTATTTTTTTCCACAGAAACGTGAGAATGCATTCACCAAGGCAGGTGGCAACAGAATAGCTACAGTGCTTTTCTATGTTAGTATTCAAATAATAAACAGTTGTATACACAAACTCATTTATTTGTTACAAAATAAAAAACCCCATTTTATTACATCAAAATACATTTATATTTATTCCCTATCTAAACGCTGTTGTCAATTAACAACTTGGGTGGTTTTAAATATTAATTATTCTGATAAATTTCAAATAAATCATATACAAAACTTAGATAAGACAGTTTAATCTTACTAATATATAAATAATGGCCGATTTATTTGAACTGTTTTGAGATTTTTGATGTAATGAAAAACTAAAGCATTTATTAATGCTATAGTTTTTTTTAAAGATGTTTATTACGTTGTTCATTTGCTTTTCCTTTGTCTTTTATAGTTTTAACTATAAAAGACAAATAGGCATATAGTTTTAACTATAAAAAAATGCACAGAATTTGAAGCTGAGAACTTGTCAAACTACTTAGGCGATACCCGCTAAATGCAAAATTGCTTTCCAAAAAACGTAATAATTTTCCTTAATTATTGCATCAGTAGAATTTGACAAGTTCTCAGCTTCAAATTCTCTAATCAGAAACCGGGTGTAAGACTTAAGGATTTTTTTAAAATTAGAAACCAAAACTGAATGGCAAATAAAAGATTCAGTCAAAAAAACCATTGATAAAAATTTACACTGTATTAACTAGAAGTTAACTTAATTCACAACATGATAGAACAATTGTTATTTTGAAAGCGGATTGGCGATTACATACTTATAATATCAGTTAATAATGTTAATTATAGTTCACAAAATAACAGAACATTTTTTTATGTTGTAACTTCCTCTCTGCCCAGATGTCGGATGTAGCTCAAGGCGGCGCCACGGTGTTCACGGAGTTAGGTCTGAGCGTGTTCCCGGTGAAGCGAGCGGCCGCCTTCTGGTTGAACCTGCACCCCTCCGGCGAAGGAGACCTCGCGACCAGACACGCCGCCTGCCCAGTACTGCAGGGATCCAAGTGGGGTTAGTAAAATACTATAGTCTGTTTCAAAATCATCTGATGAAAATGTAAACAAATAGAACAGATAACGTCTCTCTCGTCATCTCTGGATGCCAATTTGTAGTACCACTTACAAATTAAGTGCTTTGATTTGATTATTTGAATACTAAACGAAATTATGATTTTAAATCATCTGAAAGATGTTTTTCATTTGACAATTGAGGTTAATTTTGAAAACAAAATTTTCTCGTTAATTTTTTAATTAAAATTGTTGGAACAATTGTTGGAGCAGTGGTGGCCCAGTGGTAACGGCCGCGACTTACGGGTTGTAGGTTGTAGGTTCGAACCCAAACAGGCGATTTACTTTGTGTAAATAATATCATCACCACTGCTCTCAAAACGGTGAAGAAAAACATCGTGAGGAAACCGGCATGTCCTAGAATCAAATATTCGAAAACTTGTGACATCTACCAACCCGCATTGGGCTCCCGTGATGGATTACGGCCCACTCCCTCTCACAAGATACAGATAGGAGGTCTGTGTCCTAGCAGTGGGGACATTATAGGTTGACTATGCTACTATGCTATGGAACAAGTGTTAAGGAATAAAGTTGAAACCTAAAAAAAGATGAATATGTTGCTTATTCCCTTTAATGAGTGTTAACCTGAACAGGGTTTGTTTACAGTTTTATCAGGTACTTTTGGAACAGATCATGTTGCATTTCACGAACGCACGTCTATCATTTCAATTTGTAACTTATAACTGACATAAGAGTCACATAACGAGCGCTCGTCAAGTGCATTATCTATAGTTACGGAAAGAAAAGGGTTAGCAATTGAGCGGGCAGCGCGTAGTCAGTCTCATGCACGGTGCTTATCCTTACGATTTCATGACTGTACCTAGGAGTGGGACTTAGCTTAAGGCGGTGAATTGCGCCGTTGTTAATTATTCTACGTTCGCAATTTAAATACGATTTTCGGAAAAAATAATTTTAACACCTACACATAAGGTTCAATTTTCGCTACAAGTTCAACATTGTTTATACATTTTTCAATGGTACTAATCATGCTTAAATTAACTTAATTAACATAAGCATAAAGTTGATATTTGTTTAAATAGAAATAACATCAATTGGAAACATGGATTTAAATAGACCTTAGTTGCATCTGCATCCTACCGTTAAATGTAGGTGACTATGTAAGTCCGTCCTGCAATGATCCAAGTGAAGTTCCAGGACCTGCCAACTGTTGCAGGAACTGCTTCAGTCAGCTTGATTTGACATTATCTGTTGAAAAATAACAATACATTGGAAGTTGCCAATGCCTCACTTTAGCAAAATATCTAAGTTGAGAAACCATTTATGTAAACCATGCTCGAGCTTATTTCTTACCATGACTTAAACAAAAGTTAATTTAATTCTGCTTACAACATTCCAGTGTGCAACAAATGGCTCCACCAAGGCGGCCAAGAATTGTTGAAACCCTGCAACCTGGAGTACCAAGAAGAGGGCATAGTTCGACAGATCCCGCGTCCAGTGCCCAAGACATCCAGGTAGAATTACCAGTCCATATTGATGAATAAACTGTACAAACGGTACTGATTAGTGCAAATGTAGTGATCTGATTCGTTCAGCAAATAGTGTATTTGATAACTTTAAAGTACGATATAAATAGATAGTATATGTAGCTACAAACGTGTATGTATTTTGTGTAGAGAGTTAAATGCGCGCGCGCTTCTTTTTTTTACACCAATTTTGTGCGTATGTAGTAAAGGATGAGAGGTGTGCAATTTTTCGGCTAAAATTATTGGTATCGATGGTTAAATCTCTTAATCAATCCCAACGATACTGAGTCGGTATTTTATTCCTATTAATTCGTTATTTAATTTTAAATGTTACAGAAACTTTTATACTTCATACTTTCTAGTTATCAAATACAACGTTTGCTTTTCAGTTAATTGAGTACAAGATGATTTACTAGCCAATGTAGCATTTAGTATGTATAACCGTGTTGTGTAATGAATTATAGACAAGTCATCATGATTTTAATCTTGCCTACAAATAGATATCTAATCAAATGAAATACATAGAGGCTTCAGAGTTGCCATTTGTCTGTAAAACTAATGTAATAATTTATTACCAGTGTAGTTATAAAAATAAGAATAGTTTATTTAAATACTAATAGCTTTTGTAGTTCAAATACGTTGATGTGCTGATTTATATACAAAAATATTTATAAGTAAATATATTATTTTTAAATATGTATGTACAAATAATATTATGTTTATGAGAACCAGTCATTTAATTTAGTTTTAAGTAACAAAAGATACAATTATGTTCAATCTCATGAAATGCATTTATTCAAAGTCTTTAAACATATCTAATGTAATGACAATATTGCTTTACTAGATAATTAACTAAAAAAATATACTTAAATTAAGTTGGCTATAATTAAGAAATATTTCTAAAATTGATTATAAACAAGCTTTGTTTTCCAGTTTTTGATTATACAATTTTAATTGATACATTGTCTTTTGATTATTATAATATTCAAATTAGTTATACCGTATCTAAAAACACTGTTGTGTTCTTCGAATTAATTGCTGTTATTTGCATGAATTGTTGGTAAATAATATCTCTTATTACGTTGACATAAAGTTTTTAAACTTATTCAAGCTTATTCAAAGTAATATGTACGCGGAATTCAGATTTCATCAAAATAACAAAGTCTGAAAATGGAAAGCGTACCATAATAATGTAGGTATGGGAAAAGTGATCGCAAAACCTGCGGTATAAAATGTACATTTTAAAATAATTGATTAAACTAATACAAAAAGGAAAATAAAAATAATAAAGCCAGTGTTATCCGGTGTTCATCTCAATCTTCTTTCTTGATTAGCTGTGAGGAGAGCAATTTAAGACAACAAAAACGTTACATATAGAATTATACGTATACTGTACATAACATTCCTGTTGTTTATACATTACCCTAAAGCTTCTAGCTCCTTATTGGTGGAATCTTGCGGCGCCGGCGACGCTCGTTAGAGTATTTCAGAACAAACAAAGTAAGTACATGCATGGTGAACTTTAGCATTGCACACTACTGTGTTTGCTATGAAACACTCTTCTTGTTCTCCGTTGATTTTCTTTTCTTCAGTCTTCAATTTGGTTTTCTGTCTATCTTGGACAATCTGATACGTAGGGAACTCCTAATGTGGGTTGCTATCATATACTTAAAATTTTACTGGCTAAAATTTATAATACAAATGGTTTTTATTTACTTACCTATTACGAGCATTCCTTATTGTACAATTAGAAATAATGTAAAAAAACAGTGGCACTCCGGGAGTACCGACAGAAGTGAAAACTTGAATAAAAATCGGCACCGCGATAATCAACGCGTTGATGTTTTTTTTAATGCCGCTTTCACATTAGGACGTTAGCAGCGTATTATAAGAATAGCCGCGCGTTAGCAGCGCGGCTGCCGCAGTTTGGATCAGTGTGGCGCACTTCATTTAAAAAATGGACTATACCTAATCACGTGCGCTTGCTGTTGGGCATAATAACTTGGTTTACTTGTATAATTATATTTCAACATTCATATTTTTTTTTCTTCAATTATCTTAATTTCTGTGTTCACAAAGGTTCATATACACACATCAAAAGTGTCTAGGGATCAACATATATTTTTGCAATAACTTTTCTCCTGATTGATATTAATTAAAATTTTCTTTAAGGATTCATCAAATAAAGTGTTTTCGTTTGTCACAGTAACGATAAACCAAGTCACCTTTGCATTAATAAAGAAATTTGCCATTTTCCTAATAAAGGGATTTTTGACATTTGAACCACTAACATTAAAGTTCGAAAAAAAGACTGAAATAACAGTTTTCCTTAAAATTTTATTGGGTAACTTAAACAATTAATAATCCGTGTTTCTACCGCGAACACTAACAACACAAGAACATCGGTTTGGCATACTCAAAATGAGTTCATCCAAATCACGCTGTGGAATGGCCGCCCATGTTCGTTGCAACAACAAAAAAAGGTCTTCTTGCGACTGGATACCCTCCATATTCGGCAGAGCTCTTCTCTGTAGCATATCCCATGCATGCTCAATCGGGTTCAAGTCTGGCGACTGAGCAGGCCAGAGCAGGACATTGATGTTAGCTGCGGCGAGAGTCTGTCTTACAACTCTTGCGGTGTGCGGTCGTGCATTATCATGCATTAACTGAAATAAGGGACCGATTTGCACTTGTAGAGGAACGATGACGTCAGATACAATCGTCTCAGCATAAATTTGAGCGTTGAGGTTGCCTCTGATCCAAATCAACTCAGTTCTTCCGCCGATCCAAATACCCGCCCATACCATGATGGTTCCACCACTATAAGGATGGACTTCCTGGCAGGATTTTAATCGCTGTTGGCGTCCAGGGGTTCTCCAGTGTCGTATACGTCTTGTATCCGGTCTCATACCAAAACGAGACTCATCAGAAAAGCACACGAAACGCCATTGTTCTTCTGCCCAATTTCTGTGTTCAAGAGCCCATTGATATCGAATCCTACGATTGTGCATTGCTATAGGTGGTACCCGTAGCGGTCTTCGGGAATGAAGGTTCACTTCATGCAAGCGGTTTCTGACTGTTTGGTCGCTAATTAAGTTCCCTGAAGAGTGATGAAGCCTCACGGCTAACATCATGGCGGTTATTGTTGGAGCTCTTCGAGTTAAGATTTGAATGTATCGGTCTTGTCTCCGTGTGGTGCAGCGATACCGTTCTCCATGGCGCTCAGCCACGGTACCAGTGCTTCGGTAACGTGTCCAAAGTCGACTGATAACACTCTGACTTGTATTCAGAGCTAAAGCCACAGTACGTTGCCGGGAACCAGCTTCTATCATTCCCACGGCTCTGAGCATTTCTTCCCTGCTTAAATGACGTCGCCGCTCCATAATAACGTTGGTTTTAATCAGTAGTAGGGAAACAGTAGCACTAATAATGTCTTCAATGCGTTGTATGTTTTTATAGGGAAAATATTGACAGCTGATTTTCATCTTTTACTCGAATTTGATTAACAGTTCCTGTTTCAAATTATGAAATGCACCAAAAAGGATCCTTATAAATTTATATAATCATAAATTTATTACAAAGCCACATCTCAATCTCAAGAAATCCGCATAAAAATGCTTGATCCCTAGACACTTTTGATGTGTGTAGTTATAATGAATAGAGACAAGAAATATAGCGTTTTGACAAAAATGCGTTAAGTAAAATCCTTTGCGAGAGGCTGGCGTCCATACTATGAAACCCTGTGTCACGGATCACCAGGCTCTAGCCCCGAATTTAATCTAATTAACATTACAATGGTCGATTTTCAAACCCTAAACCAATTATTTATTGACGACGGGAAAAAAATAACTTTAAATTAACTAACTAAAAATGACAAGTATTAATAAAAAGAACATCGACAATGACAATAGACAATAGTCTCATAGACAATCAAATCAAATTGAGTTTGTATTCCGACGCGTCTGTCGCGCGACCGTCGCGCTTCTAAAGTCGCCTTAATGTGAAAGCGGTCTAATGGTCACAAGCTGGTGTCGTCACATTGTCGCGAAATGAATGGTTAGTCCCATCTCAAAATTGTCGAGTTTTCAATTTAAAACAAAAAAAAAACCTTTGAAACATATTGCTTTTCCTTCAAATATTAAGATTTATTAGATAAGGTCAGCAACAGAAGTCGATTTGGTTTTTTTCATTTTTGTCGAGTAGTTCTTGAGTTCGATTCCCGGGTCGGGCAAATTGTTTTTTTTTTTTCTTAGAATATAGCTATTACATGAATGCATAAGTACAGTATAACTATTTTGTTAATGTCCCTCGGCAAACTTCGTGTTTCGTCAGTTGTCGAATTTCTATCAGTTGCCCTTTGCACTTTGTGCAGACCGGACACTCTCAATGGACTTAGAAGTATATAGAGTAAAATGATGATGTGGATATATTTAGTAACCTTTTCCGCTTAGCTATTTCTAAAGAGTCTTGAAAAGACCCTGGAAGAAATCGACACGTGTTTCACCTCTCAACGAGGCATCCTCAGGATGACGATTAACTTGTCGTGAACTCGTACACTCGTCTCGTCTTGTCGTGCTTGGTGTGGCAACACGCCGTGTACGAGTTCACGACAAGTTAATCGTCATCCTGAGGATGCCTCGTTGAGAGGTGAAACACGTGTCGATTTCTTCCAGGGTCTTTTCAAGACTCTTTAGAAATAGCTAAGCGGAAAAGGTTACTAAATATATCCACATCATCATTTCATTATGGATTTCCGCAAGGTCACGCCTGAATCAATTAACTGTATATAGAGTAGTTAATACTCTTTTAACTTAATGTAATTTATTAAAAAATGGGAGGAAAGCCACTAAAGTCGCAAGTACGACAGATAGGAAAATAGTTTTTCAGCTCTATATAGTTCACCCGGAAATCAAAACAAAACAACAATAAAGTACTTAGTTCTGAATTCCAATTATTATACACGATAAATCTTTTTATTGATGGACATGGAAATTAGCATTCGTTTATATTCGGAAATGCGATGATTCCCGAGGGACATTAAGAAAATAGAAATACTGCACATGAATGCATAAGTAACAGTGTTAATGGACTTTTGTTGCTGATCGTACCTACTTTCTGATATTTTTTAGTTATTTATTTAATTGTATGGCAATTTCTAAAAGATTATGGGCATCTTCTGGAAAGGGTGGTACCGCCAGACGTCAGTACGAAAAATTTGTCTTTGGAGCTAGAGTACCTACATTTCTAAAAAAATGTATGTATAGTCATATAATTTCTTCAAATAGCTTCCAGGCTACACGTAGTTAACCTTCGGCGTTACATTTCATTGTCACAGTGTAATGGCTCTTTGTTTTAAGGTCAATAGTGTAGTGATTGGAAAATGGGTTCTCGGGTTGCTTCTGCGGATTCCGCGTTCACGGAAACGTTAATGTTTCCTCCTGAGTTCTCAATACTGCGTAAAAATTGATTTGTGGAAGTTATGTGCAACAAATGATAATAGCATTTATATAAATGTAAGTAGGTTCCCTCTCATATTGGGACATTAAATAATAATCTGCGAATAGCTTTTTTTTAAGACGCAGTCTTAAGTTTATAAGTTACAATCATTCTCAAAAATCTTGAAGACAAAAAAGCAAATTTTGATTTTTATTTAATGTGTCAGATATGAATTTTAGTTCAAGTAGGTAGATAGTATTTATCACCTTCGAAAAACAATCAAAAATAATCTATAAAACTAAAAAAAAAACAACTCAAAGATGAATCTGAAAAAGTAAACATCATAATAATTACATATACCCCCAGAATTCCTTAGGCAGCAGCATATCTCATCTATATGGAGATAGATGAGATATGCTTCTATCTTTGATATCTTTCAGAATGATATCCATGTTATTTAATTGAATAAACCGAATATCGTAGTTCCTTCTGATCCGTACTAGCTACCATCGAGGATTATTGAAATACTTATAGGTACTTATATGTTTGTAGATAATTAATTCGATGTTTAATTGTAAAAAATCCATAAACTTGCATATATTTTACAATACTCATTATCCCCATAGCTTTTTAAAAGTAATATCTTCATTATCCTCTGAAGGTCAAAAGGATTAAAAAAATACAATTCGGTTATTATTTTTTTAATAATCGAATTGAAATGGCAGAGCTAGATTTTAGAATGAGGTGCATAGGTTCAAGGTAGCGACTAATGTACAGTAATGCTACAAGTATTATTAAAAGTTTTGTATGCATTCGTCGGTTCAAACTGATTACATAACTGCTCCCTGATCCAATTTGCATGCTTCATAGTGAACTCATCTTAAAAGTAGCTGATGTTCATAGTTTAAATATCGAACAGCTGACTCTAAAGTAACCGTTCAAGTTGTGTCGTAACCTCAGCTTTGGAGGATTGATTCAGAAAGTTTAGAAGTAAGAAAAAGCTTCACTTGGACGTAATGATCGCTCTGTCGGTCTCCACAGTACGTTATAGGACTCTTGGTTTAATACAATTTTGGCAAGACCGAACTAGTGAACGTAATTTTTTATAAAAGTTTGGAAACTTCACATCTTTGGAGCACTTTGGAGCCAATATTATGAACGTTACTAAAATATTATGCAATCAGGCACAACTCAATTATCTTGCACTTGCAGAAATGAAAAAAACAGTGATGTCCCATACTTACCATATTTTGGAACATCAGGATCGTCCACTTCCAAATATTATTAGATCAAGTCGTTTGGATTATCTTATTTCCATCTTTCAACAAAAAAAAACAACTCAAATAAATGTATGTCCAGTAAACACGTTTAAGATCGATTGGAGATCCTTAAAGCATTTCGGCAAAAGGCACAACCACTTGCAATAATTCTATTTAACAGTATATTCCCTTCAAAAAAGATCACTCACCCTTTCCGAAGTCTATCAGTTGCTAAATAGATATTCTTCTTCACAGGCCAAGTAATTGATACAGAATTAAGAGCCTATGAAAACTGATCTTATGATTTCTGAAGAATATTTTTATTGATCAAATTGCCAATTATGATTTTATTTTTTTGGGTGATCCATAATTAATATGTAGATAGTTAACACTACACTTTCGAATCAGCCAAGTGCTGGTAACAAACTGATGGCTAGTGGAGTCGGCCGTCGATGGTAATGATGAAATCGGAGCTGTGGACTGTAAACATCCACTGACTGGAATCCTCGCAGGCTGTCGACGCACCGCCGACGCTCGCGCTCAAACCTCCATAACATTAGTAATATGGCACATTAAGATAACTGTTTGACCACCGGGAAGTTTTGTTCTCTCGACAGGCCCATGACCTTTTAATATGTCTAGCCGCCATTAAATTCAGTCTAAATAAATATTTATAGTAATTATGGCACTTAGGGGGAATCATTCTGCACATATCTTGTTATAGGTCCATACTGACGTGTCAATTTACAATCAGTGGACCATAATTTTGAACCATTGATGTAATTGGCAAATTGCATAATATGACGCTACTTCGTTTAGAGTGTATATACAGAGAGTGGGTAACGTCGCAAATAGTTGTCAAATATTTCGCTGTTTTGATTAATTTGGCAATATTACTGTATGGAAATAAGAAATATGGATGGCTAAGTGAACTAGAATATTATCAATTAATTGCAATTATAACAATGAATTTGATGTTGTAACCGCTTTAGGTGTAAAAAAGGTATTTGGAAAATTCCCAAATACTTTTTTTACATATAAAACTAAATATTTGGTGTTACGATATTATTTATTGCATTTCATTATTAATATTTTAGTTCACTAGTTAGCCATATTTCTTATTTCCATACATTAATATTGCCAAATTAATAAAAAAGCGAAATATTTGACACTTATTTGCGACACTGCCCAATTTCAGTATAAATGCGCTTAAGTGGCTCCTATATTACAATTTTTTATTTTACTATAAAGGTACGCTGCTAGAAACCAGACCTTTTGAGAGATCCGGTTACTTCAGAAATTTTATACCAAACAAGGAATACTTAGAGGAGTCTCTCTTTGAGCAACTTATATCAAACAAAAAAAAAAATATTTTGCGGGTTTCCCTGAAAAGGTCAGATGCTAACGTTTATGCCATATTATTTTGAGTAAAATTTTAACTTTCATATTTGAAAGCCTAGTCCGACCTTGCCTTTTTACCCGACTACAAAGACAGGGTTATGTTTTCACGCGTATCTATGTAGGTATCTTTGTATCTGGGTTTTCTTTATACCCTCAAAGCATTCTAATGGCCTTAGTGGATTTTAATACATGAGGTGTCTATCGACTCGCCTAGGTAGCGGTTATAGGCTGTATTTTATATAATCAAAATGGTGGATTTTAGACGTCAATAAGTCGAGTCTTGAAAAAAAAAAAAAACAGTCATGGGGACTGCCGACAGAAGGGAAAACTTATAATCAGCTTATAATATTCCCACTGCTGGGACACAGGCCTCCTCTTTGCGAGAGGGAGTTGGCTGTACACCACCACGCGAGCCCAGTGCGGGTTGGTAGATGTCACATGTCTTCGAATTTTTTGGTCCTAGGACATGTCGGTTACTTCACGATATTTTTCTTCACCGTCTTGACAGCAGTGATGATGAAATAATTTACACAAATTAAAGCGTCTGTTTGGGTTCGAACCTACGACCTACAATTCGTAAGTCGCGGCCGTTACTACTGGGCCGCTACTGATCCGGCTCAGTTAAAACCTAAAAATAGTATTAGCGCCATCTATACTCCAAAGTAGAGCACTACGGCGCTAGCATGTCAGTGAGGCGAAGCTAAGGCCCTACCAAAAATCGCTCAAACGCCTAAAGAAGTTTTCACTTCAAAAATAGTAACATGGACATGTGGGGTATCAAAATAAAGGGGTGAGGAGATGATTCCAAAAATATAACACACTAAAAGGTCGAAAAAAAAACCGATTACAACCTTCAAGCTCAATTCAACACAAAAACAAGATTGAACCAAATTAATTGCCACCAACTGTGTTAGACTGCTTGAAAAGTGAGCTTGTTTGAACTTTTTAGTTTCAGTCAGGTTTATTTTTATTATTATTTTGAGTAACGTAGACTACTCTTATTTCATAATTTTCTACCCAAAAAAAAAACAGTGTGTGTATAGTCAAATTCGAAACTAAAAGAAGTACTGAAAAATACTTAAGTAATCAAATCCAGGGGCCAAATTTCATGAAATCTAAAACAGTATAGTTTACAAGCAGAGTGATGTTCTCAAAGAGAGCGTCTTCATTAATAAGTAGGTACATATTATAATAGGGCTAACGAGGGTTGACGTAAAACGGTGGGATGCACCCAATGAATGTCAGCGATTAAAATTACCCCATGGCCTTCTAAAATATGCAAGACAGCTTGTCTACTCAACCTTGCGAAGAGGGTCTTCCCACGCTCTAATATGTGGCCATACCTAAAACATTGAGCCTGATTTGACAGCAGTTTACGGGTAATTGCGCATATCTACAATTAATATGCTTTTATAACAACTACCGCTAATTATTTTTTTAATTATCATTTGAAAAGGCAATGTGGAATTATATAACTTGATCGGGTGTGCGCGGGGCGAACGCCTCAGGGTATCTGTTTGATTCCCAAAATATGTTTGGAATTGGTGCTGTAAATAGTTGTTAGTGTTTTAGATAAACCTATGTCGGACGAGGCTAGAAATCTTTTCAAAATACAACATACCGCTACAATAGCGACATTAATTTAACACACGGGTAGGGCTGGTGGCCAGAAATCATAAAAATAATTCGTTAACTAAAAAGTTTAAAATTTTCTAACGCTCGCCGTCATAGGGCTCTCTCTCTTTCCTTTAATTCGCTTTCTCTTTGCATGTTATTCGTTTTATTTTCATTGATGCGATGTTATGATCCATGATCCCGGTAAATAACCTCTGTGCTACAGTTAAGTACAGGTTGCACCAAGATGCTATTTTAGATAATTGAAAATAAATAATAATATTTAATTAAAATAAAATATCTCCATAAAAAGAAAAGGCTAATCCGTATACGTGTGTTAAATTAATGTCACATTAATTATCATTATTATTATATTACAATCATATAAAATAATTTAAAATTTGGCTATGATGGAGCGACATAATCAGTATAGTGGCAAAGTTCCTTAAAATAAGATAGGAAAAAAAAGGCATTTCCTAGTTTTTTTTTTTTTTTTTTTTTTCATTGAGTGGTCTACATAGTACAGTCGCCTGACTGCGGTTGCAAGTCCATGGTAACCATTTGTCATGGACGCACCTTTATGTTGGAGCAGTAAGGACGGTTTTCGTTGTTCAAGTGTTACCAATGACTGTAATACATTTGCAGTCAAGCCTTTAGGAATAATAACGTGGCGGTTTGTGTGAATATAATAGTTGATTACAAATAATTATGTTGTAGGCACGCGCTTCAAATGTTTTCCAACACAAGAATCCTCGGAATGATTAAACAGGATGGGGCCTGCGTGAAAACTTGTTGTTTCTTTTTCACATGTTTGTAGACATTATGTTGGTATGTCACGCGACCTGTTTACATAATATTTTCCCTGAAAAATGCTTGTTGACGCCATAGCTGCGAGGAACCGATTTGCTTGTCCATACCGTTGTGTTCTTTTTGAGAATCTCCTGTAAATATACCTAAGTAATACCTTTATAAATCTGCATAATTAAGTCGTTGGTTGGAGTGGTAAGGTTATTTAAAAAAGCATTACTGATTGGTTTTGCGACAGATGAACAGATTCCTTATTTACCTTGAGTAGGGATCTGTTCATCTGCCGCAAAACCTATGTTTACCTGTAAAGGTTTGACGCACTTCAACAAACCTTTATTGAAGTGCATCAAACCTATAGGTAAACAGGTACAGTATTACTATTTTGTTAATGTCCCTCGGGAATCATCGCATTTCCGAATATAATAAACGAATACTAATTTCCATGTCCATCAATTATTAGATTTATCGTGTATAATTCAGAACTAAGTACTTTATTGTTGTTCTGTTTTGATTTCCGTGTGAACTATAAAGAGCTGTAAAACTATTTTCCTATCTGTCGTGCCTGCGACTTTAGCAGCTTTCCTCCCATTTAAAAAATAAATTACATTAAGTTAAAAGAGTATCAACAACTATATATACTTCCAAGTCGATTGAGAGCGTTCGGTCTGCACCAAATGCAAAAGGCAACTGAAAGAAAACCGACGACTGAGAAAACACGAAGTTTACCGAGGGACATTAATTGAGAAGATAGAAATACTGTATGTATATATCGAGTAGTTAGAAAATTAGATTATCAAGTTAGAAAACACGTAAACGGAACACAATTTTGTGAAGTTTTATCAAGTGTTCTTAATCCATTGCTAATGAGAGAGAGTAAGTAGGTAGTTTTGAGGGAACTATGTGGCGACTAATCTCATTTTCGTTTGCTGTGACGCAAAGATAGATGAGCTTCTATTAACTATCGAATCTTCCGTTTTATAGGATAAGGCCGTCTACATAATTCTGTGTTGGGGCTCGGTAAGAAGTGATCGATATAGTATTTAACTTCAGAAACAAGTAAAAAAAAGGTTTTTCTTAAAACCATTCCAGAGATAATGTGTTTTCCCAAAACCTCGGGATCCATTGATTTAGGTGGGTAAAAAAAAACTTTTTTACAAAAAATTAAACCGACGACAAAAACTGAAAAGCGAAAAATAAAAAGTAGGTGTAAAATGGTAGCTTGATGGAACTTCGTTGAATGTGTGTTTGGCGCCAATGACTCATCAAGGTGAATGAAATAAGCCCAAACACGATGTTGCTGCTGAGGAGCTCTCGCGACTGTCTTCCGTCTCCATTATCAGATCAACTCCAGGTCATGTCATCAGAACTACAGATGTGTGCGAAATTACAATTGAATCGGTTCATAGTTGAAAATTCAGTAGGGAGGTGAAACGTCAATCAACCCTAATTTTGTTACCCTTTGGGGTGGATTTTAGTTTTCAATTTTACATGGGTCCAACTTCGAAGTATACCCTCCCCAATAAAACAATAATCGTTCAAACCGGACTGCTCAGTAAAAAGTAATGCGTGATTATAGATAAAAATAAAAATTATACGCGTTTTAACGTCCTTGTTTTTCGTTGATTAAAAAAGTGAGTTTCAATCTGGATAGACATCTCTTTCTAACAGTTTTCAGGCTTCAGCAACGTTTTTGTAGCTCCTTATAAAAGCTGAAAAGCAATCACTCTTCTAAGTATCATTTTGCTTTTGCGCAATGCGATAACAAACCGGAAAGTTTTCTCAGTTCCTTGGATCTTTTGTGATGATTGATGATGTTCAGTTTGAGTCGTTGGAAGTTGTAGGTATGGTGGGTTGGAAGTATATCTTCTTAGATACCCGTAACAATATCTGGGCGAGAGACACGCGATTTGAAAGCACTTTTATCTGTAAAAACTTTAGAGCATGTACCATTTGGTTATTCGTACCTACTTGGCGTGCACAGACGAAAATGTATCTATATGTCTAGCCGTTTTCCAACTATGTTGGGATAATGGGGTCGGCTTCCAGTCTAACCGGATGCAGCTGAATACCAGTATTTTACATAAAGCGACTGCCTATCTGATCTCCACAACCCAGTAACTGGTATCACGATACCCCTTG
Source organism: Omphaloscelis lunosa (assembly GCA_916610215.1). Lineage (NCBI taxonomy): Eukaryota > Metazoa > Arthropoda > Insecta > Lepidoptera > Noctuidae > Omphaloscelis > Omphaloscelis lunosa. The sequence continues at coordinate 10,470,652 of OU744247.1, forward strand.
GTAACACGTGGTTGTCAGACGTTTGGGCTTCTGACTACCCGTAATGACTGTCAAATATCTACGAATGACAGCCGGGACCAACGGCTTAACGTGGTTTTCGAGGCACGGAAGGGTTTCGGTATGTTAAGATGGTCACCCATCCACGGACTGACCGCGGCAAGCGTAACTTAACCTGAGCGATAAACCCGTGCGGCTGTTATTACTTAGCCACGAGACCCCTCGGTCTCGATATGTAATGGATGCATATCCACGAAGTGCTTGGCTGAATATCTACCCCAAGTTAATATGGCAGGAGTGTCATTGATGTCAGAGAAGTCAGCGCTGCGGTCGTCATCCATCGTGGTAAACAAGTTCATGACTAGGCCGTCTTTAGTAGCTCTATTCTCAACCTGACATTAGAATCCATCAGCATTTTACTACCCATTGCTTACTCAGCTGCGTTTTAAGACCGTAGCAAAATCTGGCTATAATAACCCTTTACCTCTTCTGTCTCTAAATATTATGAGCTAGTTTGTCACGTAGAACTTCACGGAGGAAAAAATACTTACCGTTCCATATACATCTAGAGGTCTTTTATCAGACTGAACTAAACTGTTTCTGTTCACCCGTTTAGTTCTACTGATATGATATTTTTGATAAGACGTACGGTTGCGGTAGCAGAATCAAAACACGAATATTTACAGCAAACCTTTATTGTTTTCAAGATGTATTACATCAAAAATAAAAACATCTCATACATTTTGGCTTTAGCTTGTTTAAATACTTATCGAGACAAAACATTTAAAGTTTAAAATTCCACTACCCACTTATAACATTTAAGTTTTTTTTTTTTTTAAATTCATAAATTAAATACTGATCAAACATTTAACACATAATAACATTCATTTTCTACGTAACTATCAGGTAACACAACATTTATCTTGGAACAAATACGAATGATTAAATAAGTCGTTAGACTACGATTAGTAGAAAGTAGAATTGTCAAGGTTGCAGAAGGTAAGAAAAAAGAAGCAGTCCTGTCTCGCCACGTTACCCTGTATATATCTCACAACAACATCCGTTATATACTCATTCTCTTTTAAAATAATATCATACTTATAGTAAGATAAAGAGGATCAAAAATATAAATCTTCAAAATATCGAGATTCTTTAAGTAGACAATATTGATCTATAGCAGAAATGTAATAAATCAGACTCATAAGTTTATCAGGAATGTGCACAGCTTACATCTAAGGGGTAACAGCTAAGAGTGTTAAACACTAATACATCGTTATAGGGATTGGGGCTCCTACATCAAAAATCGGTTCCTACATACAACAGAAATACATTTAGTACACTAAACACTCAAAAACAGTAATTATTATTAGAATATCGAGCCACATTCGAGAAACGTACCGCGAGCTGACTTGATGAATATTGTGCCGTTATTTTATAATACGTAACTTACCAATAATAATTATCCTTAATTTTAAATACAATTAATAATTGTCAAATATAACATGACTAAATTTGTAAACTTGTAATGGCAAGTGATAAATTTAACAGCCTGGTTGTAAGAATATCACAATGATGTGACTTGGGTAAATTTTTAAAAATTAAGTACAATAATTGTTGTAAAACAAAAAATAGAGATTAGGGCACAAGTAACCTCTTCAATAAAATAAATAAGAAAATAGTCCCGGGAGCTGGCCTAATAAAGTCGGGAGACTTTATTAACCGAGAGAGAGTGGGACTATTAGGTGTTTAGATCTCATAGTTGCGGAATTTGTTGATGACCTCTGAAGGAGGTTCTTGGTTGCCGGTACCCCAGCGGCCCCAGAGAGCCGCGCCGCCCTCGGAGGCGCGACGAGCAGCCGGGTTGGTGGGGCCCAGGCTCGAGGGGCCCGAAGCGCGGCCGCACTCGCCCTCCAGCATGCGATCCTTGGTGTTCGGCTTTGTCCAGTGCATAGACTGCTGTACGTGGTCCTTCATGCCGAGCCACTGCTTGTACCCCATGGATATGCCGCTTTGGCGCCACTTGTCGTACAGAGCGCGCTTAGACGGATCGCACAGCGTCTCCTTCGCCTCCTGGTAAAATAAATTAATTTGTTTATGATGAGTGATGACTAAATCCTGAGAAAGGTTTGAGTGTTAATATCAATGGTTATAGGAGTAGGTCAAGCCCTAAAAAAGGACGAATGGAATGAAGTGTGTGAAAGATATGGTTGGAGGATGGTAATATTATGAAATACCTATAACTTATCAAAACACTAGCTTCTGCCCACGACTTCGTTCGGGTGGAAGTCGATAAAATACCGCCCATGTTACTTGCTGATAATGTAACTTTCTAGTGAAAGAAAGTTTTTTTTTTTTTTAGTTTATTCATTACAAATATACAAAACATCAAATCAAATCTTTTCTCTTGATAATATTAGTTTATATAAATATGAGTGATAATGATAATTTAAAATTACTAAATAAACCATTTCTTATGTGGCGAAACGTATTGCATCAGTCGAGTAGGTACCAGATCAACAACACTTTATTATTCAATGCGACACCGATCGGTGGCGTAGAAAATATCAATAATATCGTCTATTGCGGTTATGGCCCACCCACCGCGATCGATATTAATATCAGGTTTTCATTATCTTTACCACGAATGAATCGAGTGCCTATTAGGGACATATTCATTATAATTTTTGTAGTTTTATTTTTGCAGAAACGGTCAAGGTCGCCGTTCCTAACAGGACGATCGAAACGAAAAAGTCTACAATAGAGCATTTGCTGGACAATAATATTGGATAGAATTGCATGAAGAAACCAATAATCCACTCCTATTACTCCTCACATTATCTTTAAAAAATAGGTATGCTGAATCGAGAAGATGAATCCAAATGATTAACATCTTGGAATCCAATTGAAGCCGATAGAAAAGGAAACGCGTGAAAGCAAGAAATATGTGAAAGTCCTCACTTCACGAATGTAACACCCCGTGATCAAGGCTGGTCACCATCAGTAGACACATGGGACACAACGCCAAGAGTAAAAAGGTATCGTGCTAATTGTATTACCTTCTTGCGGCGCCCCGCGGTTTCACCCGCATAAGCCTCAATCCCGGGGGAATATCGGGATAAAAAGTTACTAATAGTTATAAACTATCTGTGGGCCAAATTTTATCCAAATCCGTTCAGAGAGTAACAAACATCTATCCATCCTGACAAACATTCGCGTTCAAATTAACCCGATTCGCGTATTTTTAATATTTATAGTACATTTTTTTTTTAAGTGAACTCTGCAGCCTGAACAGACGAATCTGCGCCAGAACGGTTTGACCGGATGCGTGCACAAATGCGAAAAACGATTTGCTTCGCATTGTCATGGTTCCGACTGTCGTTGCCAATTCATCTTCTAAGTCAAGAACAGCCACACACGCGGTGCGCATTTTGGTCAGATCAGATAATTCTAAAGCCAGTCTTAAGAACCACGTCTGAAACAATGTAGGGATGACGACAATAATTTAAACTTCTTATATCTAATGACGTTCCCACTCTGCATACATTCCAACTGCAAATGTAAGTTTGTACGCACAATAATAAGCTATTTGCCATGTTATTTTAAGACCATAGACTTCTGACAGGTTTTCCTGTAATCTATAAGTAAAGAACCATTCTCTGTATAATTTTCAAAATTTTAGGCTCAGTAGTTTTGGAGATAAGGGCGAATGGTCAATTTTCTTGAATTTATTTAAAGGTATTGATCTTAAAGTTATAAAATAAAAATATTTGAGATCCTCGCAACAAGCCTTTTCATTTGATATGTCACACTGTACAGTTTTCAAAACTTTATTTTTATTTATTTGCTCCCCAAAAGTGTCACCCTTATTCAAATTTCATTTACGTTACACACAGTCACAGAATTACACATGTGTACCAAATTTCAACTTAATCGGTCCATTAGAATCGGAGCAAATTGGCTGTGACAGACGGACAGACAGACAGACACACGAGTGATCCTATAAGGGTTCCGTTTTTTTTTCCTTTTGAGGTACGGAACCCTAAAAAAAACAAATATTTACAATAGTTTCGTCACTATGGCTAGTCAAACATCTGCAAAACCCATAGTCGCCGCATCACAACTCTTCGTTTGTAAAACCCTTTTTTTTATTCGACATTAAGATTTATTTGATAGTTTCAAAATACTCCTATGCACTAGAGGTACAGTATAACGAGCTGGTGTCCAGGTCTCCACATACAAGCGCGTATTTTGCGTACGAATTGCCAGTAAGTATTTTCATAAATTGTCGTATTTGTTGTCTCCACATTTTATACTCAAAATCTTTTTGCCTTTCCCTGTGGGCGCCGCCAATTTCGCAAGCGATTTCTATTTGATAAATCGTATTCTGGCCGCAATCCAATCTAATAAGGCGCCACGAACACGACTATTTTTGCGAAATTGCAATTGCGATTTTCGTCGAGATCTAATAGAGCATTTCCAAAATGAGGGGCACATCTACATTATTGCGGTTTTTTCGTATGCCTTAAGTAGAAACTTTTTAATCTTGACTAAAACAAGAGAAAATGGAGATTGCGGGTAGAGCTAGTCTCTTTTAACAAAGATTGGTTCTTAGCAGCTCTGGACTGAGAGAGGTTGATGGAAGAGGCGTTTGCCCAGCAGTACGACAATAATAACTTTTAAGAAACCTAGAGAAGAGCTCGGGAAAATACAACTGTTCGATCAAAAACAAAGTAAGTAGGCACTTGAAGTATATGCCCATCAATTAAAGGCTTAACAAACTTTAAGCCAGAACTTAGCGTTTCATGTTGCCTCATTAAATATCTTTGTTAACCTTGAGCCTAAGGGAGTTTGAAACAGTTTAAATTTTGAAACAAGAAATTCAAATACTTAACTAAACAATCCATTATAGTCTTTCAAATTGGTACCTATTTATAAGACAAATCATTTTAAAGAGCTAAATTTAAATCACATTATAATATATCATACTTGATATAATGTGATTTAAATTCCTGGTCGACCGAGCTTTGCTTGGGTGAAAATAGATAAACATATCATCCAGGTATTCCAAATATTACATTCCCGAGGCTGTGAAAAAAGACAAAACTAATTTTCCCAGATATGACATCTAGCTAGATCGATTTTTCGCCCCCGTAAACCCCTATATTGCAGCTTTCATAGAAATCGTTAGAGCCGATTTCGAGAACGTGAGTAGAAATGTATATACAAACAAATACATATATATACAAATATTGCTCGTTTAATAGTATAGGATTATGTTTTTACTGATAGTTAAAATATTATTTAAGGTAAATTATAACTTTAAATCAAAACTAAGTTAAGTGGTTTAAGACTCTGTGCACGAAAAAAAAACCCTTTTTCGTCAATAACTAATTGTAAGAAAGCTTGAAATAATTGAAACATTAAGTCTGTGTAAGTATAAAAGTACAGGTTTCGTGATGCTAAACCATTCGTGTCAGTCACAGCACCTGTTAATAGTTGCATCACTTTTGCACTCTCGAAAATATAGTTTATTTCGCCTTTGATTTACTTAATAAAGATAAATAATCATAAAATAAAATTTTGACTTTATTTCAAGGATAGCTGTAGACTAATGTGAGATTTTAAAATTTCTTGAGATGGTTTGCTAAATAATAAGAAAAATACATTACTAACAGGGTTTAAAAAAAAATGGTTATTTAAAAAAAAAATCTGCTATATTTTATGTATGTATGTGTATGGAAGTTTAAAAAACTGGTTCCCCTATGTACAAGTAGACCGTATAATGATGTTGATGATATTTTTTAGGTTTCAAAATCAAAAGTAGTCTCTTCTAACGAAACGATCAAACGTCAGTCTCGCGTCAATATTTGGAAAACTTGTTGCGAATTATGGTGATTTTCCACGACTCCTTAATTTATTTGAAAAATCCCTTTCCGCTATGTACAAGACAAAGAATTCGAGTTTCCAAAACACAAATAATTCTGTTTCCCTTTCTCACAACTAATGAACAAAATTGATCAAAACCAGTCGATTTCGTGCACGGCCCCTTAGTAAGCAGCCAAGGCATCATTGTATTTGCTGTTTGTTGAATCGGCCAGCCTTCTGACACATTCTTATTTTCTCAGTTTATTATGATAACTTATCAATTAGGATTCAATGAATAAAAGAAAACTATTTTTTCTTACCTTCAGTTGTTGAAACTTGGCTTCAGCTTCTTTATCTCCATCGTTCTTATCAGGGTGGTGCTGCAAAGCAAGCACCTTGTACTCAGTAGTGATCTGCTCAACCTGTAATTAATTCATTTAATTATTAGCATCATAACATTTTATTACAAACAATTGCTAAGCTATGTTTAAATTATCATTTAGTTTCTCATTAGATCTTGTTGATTCATAAATTATTACTTGGAATCACTTGGCCGTACGAAGTTCATTCGCAATGGAACGTAATATAACGGGGAACTGGAAAACCCAAACACAAGACATTGACTCAACAAAAGTTGTTTCCTCCAACGCGGAATTACACCTTTTGCTTGATTAAAAGTTTTACAAACACATTACTTTCACACAGAAAAGGTGTATTTTTTTTATCTAATGTAGGTCAACAGTCAGGGCCCTCGACAAAATAAGGTCATCGAGAAGTACAGTAGAATCAATAAACTAGGCACTAGGAATCCGAAATCAGAGCACATCTGTTATTGTATGTAAATTTGTTCAAAATATTAATATAATTTGAGTACTTACACTCGAATTCTCGTCGCAGCCCAACAAGCCGTAGAAATCGTCGTCGGGATTCCTTTGATAATTTAGTATTTCATCGACGCCAGTCATTTTCACGACCCTCCCGCACGAGACCGAAGCAGATACTAAATTTGAGGTAGCGCTGCGCGGCTACACTTACTAACGCAACCGAGTTCATTAGTCGACTCGCGCGAATCGATTGACTACGCACGAATTTATTTAGGTGATGATTTGTTAAATATTTTTTCAATCATTAAATGTATTACTATTTTATACAATGTATGAAAGTACTAAGGTTTAATAACAGCTTTAGACGCTATCAAGATTTCATTAATTTTCCAAAAATATATGGAATTCAATTATAATCTTTTCTAAGTAAATAGCATAGAGAGAAATACACAGAAGACAAGTATACTGTGCTTCAATGATGATAATAATTATGTTATAAACACATTGTGTTGATTTATTAAAGTCGGAGAGAATTCAACGCTATTAACGTATTCCTTCACATGTATTAGTATTATGCACACCCAGTGAATATACATTTGAAGAAAGTGAGGTGCCGCAACGCAGCTCGTGGGCGTGGGTGGAGGTATACTTACAAATATAATCTATTGCCAAATTCAGTATACTTATATAGAATAACTAATATTGGTTTGAATTAAAATAGAACAGTCGAGAGTACAATTACACTTTAGAGTGTTCTATACTTCCTTTAATATCAACAAAAGACTTGAGTTTCAATGAGGGTTGGTCGGGCCTACCAAATCAAATGCATGCCGTATCGGGGATCGTTCGGGACTGGAACAAAATTTTAATCTAATTCGTTAAACTGTCATAAGTGGGCAATAATATTTTGTCGCCTGCCAAGATAATCATAGCGTAGAATTTCCGGACTAATGTTGATGATTACATTTTATTTTTTTCTTAACATACAGTTTGTTTCTAATTCCCTTTCCGAGAGGGTTATTCCTTGCTGAGACCCATAGAATTATCAGAACACATTTAATCAACCAACTCTTTTTTTTTGCAATTCCCTGCTGTAAATAGGCTTCGTTCAAATTGCACCACGGCATCTGGTTCTGCTCCTTCCGCAGCCTCTTTTCCCCGCCTCATTTTGGTTAGCGATTTCTAGCGCTAAGTGAAATATTCGACTATAATGCAAAAAACTAATTAGTTGTTTTTGCAAACACTACTTATCTCGCAAACATAAAATAAAATATGATCAAAACTTTTAATTTCAACAAGCAATTTACACAAAAAACTAATCTAAGATCGTTCGAGCTATTTTCGTAATGATTCGTCGGTATTGCCATTAAGGCCGTAAAACAAAATAATAAATATACTCGAGAGAAAATTATTGTTTACTTAAACAACTTCCTAGAATCAATGATGATTGTCATGAATATTGATTTTTATTTGCTACATATAAGTCGTAAACTGACCCTATTTCCCGCCTTCACACCCCCAGACAAATCTACGCTTCTATCTACATATTATTTTTTGTTATGCATGTATCGGTAATGGAAGATAAATATCGAATCGAAAGTATAGTAAGTTCCACTGCTCCCCGCGCCGCGCGTTTACGGATCGATGCATTCAGGTGGATAAACTGCGCGGACATAAAATCACTACATTGCAGCAGCCAGTCAGTGGCCTGCACTGAAAGTGGGAGAGTAAGGTTTGTAATATGAAATATCTTTGGATACATCTGTAGTAGAAACTGCGTCATGGGTCGCGAAGTATTAATAAATTGTCGTTCGTACATAAACTAACTGACTTTTATATCTGTCTCTGGTTTGGTCCTTCTTATAATATTTTCAGAAGCGTACGGCATAGTTTTTCTGAGGCTCTGAACCTAGAGAGGAACTTAGAGGTATAAAGCTCACATGACTAAATGGATGAACGCGAAATCCAGACACAGTTTTAGTTTGCCCTTCCATTTTCATTGCAGATTTGACGATTTGACATTGCTCTAATATTTACCTTATAACGGTATCTTTAAATTGTAGCTACGTCACGGACAAGCGATTATCCCACAAATAAAACCGTATTATAATCAACACAAAATAAAGTTTAATTAAATTCATTGTAAACAAACTTTATCATATACAATGGGCAATAAGGTAACTGCGTAGTTACGTAATGTATGCTATGTATACCACAGCTGTAGGTACCAATCTATTACGTGTATATTGTCGAACCTTACATAATTAAGTAGGATTTTGTCCATCTTGTAGATTATAAAAAAATATTGGACACATATTTTTTTTTACGTTATCAAAAGATTACGGCGATACATTGAGTTAAAATGAGCAATGACTTTTTTTTTTTTTAGAAAATGGCAACTCGCAGTTTTGACCACTAAGGTCTTGGCTGCTTAACCGGACTTTCCTGTGGGTGCCTTAAGCTACTACACTTAGAGCCTCCAGCCAGGAGCTACTGCCATGACGTTTTTTTTTTTTGAGTACGCACCCAAGCTACGCCTCCTGTCTGAATAGTTGTCATAACGTGGTTCGACGCGGCTTCCTACGCTGTGATCTCTGAAGTGTGGTCGACCCTCCAGGTGTTAGCAGGTTCATTAACACCATCACGTGCACATGCTAAAAATGAAAGAAAGAAAAATTGTTCATTCGCGACAGAAATACGTGCATACAAAAAGATAACTTAGTGCTAGACAGCCCATCACTAAAAGTGCAGACAGCGTACATTTTTTTTTTTTTGACTTTTTTGCTTTACCTTAATTAAAACAAACAGGCAACAGGACTTCGAGTTCTGACTTAAATGTGAAGCTAAAGTAAAGCTGCACATGAACCCACTCATTCTTCACTAAGTCTAAAAGAGTGTTGTAGGTGTCATTAAGTCAGAAACAGTCTTGTACGTGGAGCAATGAATAACTGGCATACAAGACGCCTAGGTAGGAGTCCCGCAGGGGTTGATCTTGGGTGAGTTCACTTTTAGCAAATCACTGTTATATGGCAAATGACAAAGACTAATGCGGCTAGTAATCTACTTTCCGACACATAGCTTCCTAAAAAGAACATTAACGTTATTTGTAGAAAAGTCACGTAAATTATTCTCCCACCAAAATATTAACCTTGGACTAACTACGTTGCTTGAGGCCAAAATATTTAATAAAATCAGGTCACAGTTGCCCTTAGAACGAGTATGATGCTTAATGAATTCGCTCCAGTTTATAGACTCCAGCATATTATCCCACACAGTGTTGAAGGCCCATTGCGTAAAGTGGTCCCTAACTACCTAATAACGTTAAGCACAAATAGGATGGCTCACTGTATGTGGCTTTACGAGCATCTAGGAAGAGCAACAACATCGTATACATACGCATTATTTACTACGCTCACATGACTAATCCCACAAGTAACTAACAGATTTACGGGCGTCTATTTTTATTTTCTTGTCTCAGCCTACAGAACTTGATATTGATGTTCTATCATTTAAATAAATTAGATATATTATAAAGTACGTGCCATCTCATCCACTCAATGCCTTGAATGTTAAAATATTTGTGTTACGTCTCGTGGTTATTTGAGTAATTTGTGGCTACTGTATGCAAATGAGCAGACAAGAAACTGAAATTAGAATAAATATATAAGTACATTAGTAATTACTTATCATACGTGCAAAATATACATGCTATCCATTGAAATGTACGCGCCAGTGTAATCGTGAAGGCTGACGACATTGCATATTCCGTGCATGCTCTAGACATTGGCGTCCAACGCGCTTTTGCATCAAAAATAGCTACTGAAGACGCGCTAAACGTAAGTTTACGCGGCTGAGCAGCCGCCGCGGCCGTGTGCCTCGCTCCATACACATTTAATAAAGATCACAAATCGAAGTTCAATATTATAGTGTTGTTTTTGTGTGTTATCGGGATTAAATTACAAGTTATATTATGTTTTGGAGGGGCAGCCATCGGTAGGCGCTGTCAACGAACTATTCGCTCGAAGATCTTCCATCTTTGGCAGCGGAAGTAGCGGCGGATGTCCCGGCAATGGGTGAGCGGTGGCATATGAATGCTTAACAACAATGCTCGCATCTTCGTTCCCATATTTTCTATGCGATCCGTGTCCCTGCCGAAAGTTTGTCAACCTTTATTTTTTGTTTGTATTCTTTATAGCTCTATAGGTGGATTTATAAAATCCTTTTGCCCTTGATAACCCTCGCTTAATGTTTCACTTCAGATTGTAAATTGAATTTATAAGTAAAACTTGACAAGGGTGTTGGTAGAGCTTTTGTGTGGTCAATTGTCTGAACAGAATGTGTGTTGTTTTATCAAACATCGAGAGTTGTTTTATATTGTGATGAAGTGGCTACCTTGAATAAAACATTATATGTATTTTGACACACACGTGTATGCTTTGTAAATTTATATTCGCAATGGTTTTTCTTTTCAATTGAGTTACATGTATTACGACCCCTAAAACGATTGGAGGTCTGTTGAAGTGCAGGGTCTCGGGTTCACAGGCTCTTTACCCGCTTAAGTAAGTTCTTACTCATTATAATACGTCTTAATGTGTCCCTTTATGCTTCCGAATAATTTTACATTTCTTTTTGTACTTTTATTCTACCTAGATTTTTACCTGCCCAATGTCCAGTAACTCTATCTCCTTTACATTAATATACCTATTTCAATCCAGTAGGTGTCATGTTTTATTACTAACTTTAATTTAATTTCGTAGTTGATGTTCGGATACCTGCCAGTGCCAGTAATAAAAATAACTATCCACTTAACAAAATCGTAAAATCTTTGTTATATGCTGTTAACTGTCCGACACTGATTAAATTAGCAGAGGGTTACTTAGATACAAGTCTATATAACTCTGAATTCGTTTTACGATAAATCTAAGTTAATTTATTATCGACGCCTTACAAAAGTAAACAAAATAAATAATCTTTAATCTGTACCTACATCGTTCAATTAATTAGCCTACTGAGCTCAGAATAATATGTGTGACATTGACAGTATGCGGTACTGTTAACCGCGCCAAATACTCTCTACGGGTACGGTAGCCGTGCCATATTCAAAGAAGGCATCAATTAAAACTTTAATATTCATTGAATGTAGCGAGAAGTACTTTAACGAGCTTAGATAACGATCCAACTTTAAAAATAAGCTAATTTGTATTAACAATCGCGTCCGCTATCGGTTCACCTACTCGCGTTTATTACATAGTTGATGTTGGAAAAATAATACCATGAACTCGTAGTGTTGTATATTACAATAAATTCATTGATATGATCGTTGATGTACTTACCTAGCTTGGGCCTATTAAAACTACGTTTATCATGCTTCGTGAATCATGAACGAAAGTAGCTGTGCGTAGTAGATAGGTGTGATGTGTGCATTTTCGAAATAAAGTAGAAATAGAGGAATACGACTGTGATCTGAATTCGAAATCATATTTATTACAATTTAGAACGCCTCACTACGCCATGATCGAACGAATCTTCCCGGGGCGTGTTCAAATGACGATTTTGTAACGTCCCTCCGTCCATCACTCATTCTAAAGATTGGAAATAAAATTTTACGAAATATTTTTTCAGCGGTATAATGAACAACCACTTCACTGTTATAGCAGTCTCATAAAATATGTGGGTTACGTGTGTATATAGTGAGATGATCTAAATCACATCGCGTCTGGGATGCGTTTCGTGAGAAGACAGGTTGGTCGATGAACTCTTCAGTTCGGCTTTCTGGGACACAGACTACCACATCGGTATCTGGTTATCATCATATTTAATTGTTTACAAAGATTTCCGTAATACAGGAATATTTCTGAATATAAGTAGTCTACTGGGCCAAAGTAAATCGGGAACAAAGAAATGCGTAGGTAAGCATTGTTGTAGAATTTAATGGCCGCCTGTAGGCGTCCACCGATACTTGTTTTCAGGTCATTACTTAGAACCTCAGTAACGCAGGGATTATGGCCCTGTTTACGTCTCACATCTCGCATCACCATTAACTAAGTGACGATCGATCAAATTGATTATTATATTGAGTTGAGCTGTAAATATCCACTCGGATTTTCCTCTTAAATTGTGTCGTGATAGAACACTATCTTTCGTCATATTTTCATATTATGTATTTATTATTTTAATATATTTCAGTGATAAGTATTTTAGAAGTATGTATTTAAGTATATTCTCATATTGTATATATATATTTAAATGAGTGAATAGTTAAGTTTTTTATTTTATGTATCCTGTTTTCTCTTCTACTCTTACACCCTTTGTCTACATAGAGATGTAGACAAAGTGGAAATCTACTTTCCTATCGCAGGTATGCTGGAAGAGATTTCTTAAGAAATAAGCATCACCTTTGTACGTATTTTTCTGTTCCTTTCTTTTTGTCTGTTTATATGTGTGTACATAAACTGTTGAATTCTAATTCTGAAATTTCTCAGTAGCAGCCTGGAGTCTGTATTTGTGCCTGGTTGACGGCAATAGGCTCACCCCTTATTAAATGGGACTTAAAACATAACTGGCGAAATGTGGGTGAACCTGCTACAGGGACACCTCTGCCCAATCCTTCGGGGAAACAAGGCGTGAATAAAATAAATGAATATTGTCTTTCGAATTGGCTGTCTTTCCGTGTAAATCTTAACCTACATTAAGGCCGATTTCTCGACGGCAGCGGGCAGCGGCGTGAGGGCGACAGCGGCGTGAGAGCGGCGCGTTCAAATGCATAGTTTTATATGGAACAGGGTCCTTAGACAAAGTAACATCGCTTCGTAGCGAAACGATACCTAAATTCGTCATCGTCTCTGAGATAACGATAAACATTTCCTAGCCAATGTAACACTATTGTCGCGATCGTTGTGTCGAATTGTTTATTCGTTAAGAAACAAAAATATTCGTTATGGTATCGAAAATTTAGCTGTCAGTGTCTGTCAAGAAGTGTCAAATCGGTTAAAGCCGCGAAATTTTTTGTTGTTTTTAAAGTTTTACGTTAAGAATAAGTGAGTGTTGCGTTTAATCGTTTTCAAATTATAATAAAAACAATATTTTGACAGTGGTAAGTGAATAGAGTGTTATTACTTTTAGATAGTCTCCAAAATTTAATGATATTCAAAATAGATTCATTTTTTTATGTGACTGATGACAAACGATGATAGAGTAATCTCATTTTAATTTTTAGTGGTAAAAAACATGGAATCAAGAGTGCGAGCAAGTCCCGAACAATTGTCAACGCTGCTTGAATATAATGGAAAAATTGTCAACGCTGCTTGAATTTCCTCAATTGTTTCCAATTGCCGTCGCTGTCTTAATCGCTTTTGGCGCCTCTCCCAGGTGTTCTCATTGTGTGCAGCCCACAATAAACGTAAAGAATGCATGATTTATTCGCAATAATACCTCTAGTACAAAATAAATATCTAAGAGTATGTAATCACTCGTGTCAAAAATCTGCTGCTGAATGAAATCCGGCCGTATTGTTTCAATAACTACAACGTTTAGACATTCGTTTCGTTATCTTTTTTGGCGATCACGATCGAGGCGAAGGCGAACACGGAAAGGGCTGCTTGGCTACGCATTTGTATGTATTAAACATGCTAACAATTTGTTACTCTATGGTTTCGTTACGAAATAGAACATTGTCTACCAACTTGCGATAACGATGTCGATTGACCACGTGACTTAACGCGGCATATGTCAATCCCATACATTTTAGTCTTGTCTAACTTCGTGATCGTTTTTAAATTGTTACTTTGTCTAAGCCCCCTGTTCTCGCTCCCCGCGCCGCTGCCATCGAGAACAGTTCCATATCTCGCCGCAGTCGCCGCCGCCCAGCTGCCCGCTGCCGCCGAAAATACGGCCTTATAGCTGTTTTCGGCATCTCTTCAAACTTTGTCTATAGATCATAATATACCTACTAAATAAGTAACTATTCATTAAAATTGGTTTCATTAGGGCTGGTTAAACATTAAACGATAGTTTTTCCTTCCTGTTAAACATTTGGTAGGTAAAATAGGTCATTTCAATATTTGTGATTGTTCTATTTTGATAGCACCTGCAACAATCACAATTGTTTGTTAGAAGCATAATTAGGTAATTAGAAGAATAATTAGGTAATTACGCTTCTAAATAATCGGACTTCCTCTTGCTGTCTAACCAATTTGAAAACAAAATCCCGTGCATACGATGACCACATCTGTTACCGCCCCTGTTCTATAGCGGCCGAGTGCTGCTAGCAAGAATAGTCCTTACGGTGGTTAGTTATGGCTGTCCGCGATGGTACGTCATCGTATTAGCTTCTTTATGTCATGGGACTTTACGTGCCCTATTGAGTTACAAGTAAAGGGCATGAAGCTGTTACCCATCAGCAATGGTTTTGGCTTGTCTCGGAGGCCATGACCCCCCGAAATCATTCAAGATGTCGACTTGTATGATTTACTTATTTTACTAATCAATTCTCTAAGGTTCACTTAGAACTACTTGAGCCAAAAGCGTAGGTATACAAAAAAATAAAGACATAAAAAACCACTTGATAATTATAATACCTAAACGAACTATGCAAAGTTGGGAATTCGAAGGGCTAAGGTTAAAGACAGATTCCAAAACTCGTTCCATAATATTTAGGTGCTGTAAAACATACTGCTTAAGACGCCACTAAATGCCAGTGGCCTTGAGTGCTTGCGTGTTCTGTGCTAAAAAAATGTTCTAATTTAACATTTATTTTATCCATATCATTAACATTACTCGTTTAGATGTGATTTTCAGTATAAAATCATTAAAAGTCGGTTATTTTCGCCGTAAGCTTTCTGCATGTTATAATGATGATCTCGTAAGTTCTCCGAATGGTCAAATCATACCCTAACCTATTCGAGGCAGGGTGCTGAAATTTTCGACCTCGCGTTCCTCTCTCTTGTCACACAATTATTATTATCATGATCCTGTCAGCGCCCATGGTGATCCCCCGAAATCTTAAGCTGCAACCGCGACTGATAGGTGCTAAGTTCTGAAATTCGTCTGCGATGGTTACGTACGAAAAATGTTAATTTATTTCCAGAATATCAATCGGAATAAGACGGTTAATATGGATCAAAAAAAGAACAAAATAATCCCATTTCCAAAATAATGTATCATATTTCAATACATTGGATTGGTTGCTCCATGTGTATTTGAGATAGTTAAGTAGGTAGGTACACGTATACAGTAAATTGGTTCAAGAGGAACGGAAACATCCAATTGTATCTAAGCCATCAGTCGTCGCGATAGTACGCAACAACTGCCTAACTTTAATCATTTCTGTCCTAATATTTCTTTTATAGTACTTTTACGTAGTTAAGTTACCAGAAAATTTACACGTGTTTTTCTTTTTCTGAAAACTTATCCTAACTAATAGATAAATAGAAGATACAAACAATATCTACTCTTTGTTGGTTTCATGACATAGATTACCTACAATTTGTAATTTTGAAACTTATATCGGTTCTTACATTGGGAAAGCTTATTGCTAAAAGCGATCCAATGCTATCGACTTTAATTTGATCTAATGATACTATCACCGCGTGCTAGGGTCGGAGCTAAGCGGTAGCTACCACGAAGGCCAATCGATCTGCAAAGTTCGGCCGCGCTTGCGCGGTCCAGTCGTCCTCTAATAGTCGTAACGGGGCGATCAGAAGCCCTAAAATCAGATATCCGATCCAAACTTTAGGATATCGAGTGTCTTATTCCCTATCTCTAAGTAATCATTTGCTGAAACGAAATCAGTAGTTTACTTCCGAAAACTTAAATAGGTAACTCGATTCTAAGTAGGGTTTTAGACATAGACCATCATCATCATTCTTTCTTCCATATTTCTCCATTTGTCGTCACCTCTTGTATGCTGATGACTTAAAACTATTTTATGAAATAAACTCTGAGCTCGATCGCCAAGCTCTGCAATCAGACATTGATTCAGTATAAAGAAAATAAAATGGAATGTCTTTCGGTCGAATGTGGCGCCCAGTCAATTTTCTAAACGATTTTTTATTTTTCACTTTTCACGACCACATCACATCCACTGCAAAGGAGTCCTTCAGGCGCCTGGGCTTTGTTTTAAAGAACTGTCGTGACATCCACAACCCCCACGTTATCAAGATTGTTTATGGGGGATTGGCCCGCAGTAACTTGAGTCTAGTGCGTGCGTATGGAATTATTTTGAGAAGCAGTATGCGTTAGCTTTAGAAAAAGTTCAAAAAGCTTTTCTTAGATTCCTTTACAAGCACATGTACGGATTTTATCCTCTCTTGTATCCCACAAAATTCCTGTTGGGTTGCTTAAGTTTCAATTCTCTAGAAGTAAGACGGTCGCGCGATTAGATGACTGTAATATTTAAAATTCTTAGGGGATTATAGATGTTCCTGATCTGCAATAAAATCTACAATCTATTTATCCCAGACAATTACTCGTCGTGGCAGAAAACACCGCTTACTGGCTATTCCAACTTGCCGTGCTGTTGCGCACTCTTAGTCACCTATTCCTTGGACATTAGCCGCTATGAACGCTCTCCTGATCTCAAACACAGATCTCGATATGTTTGCGAATAAATGGAAGAAGATACTGTCAGAGTGTTTGAATTTTTGTGAAAAGAATGACTGTGATAAAAATAAGCTATGGCGTGATGATAATCTTTTAAAAGGTTAAATCTGTAATTATCTGCAATATTCAAACCTTTTGGCTACACTTTTTACAATTTGCGGTAAACTATAGACGAACTTTATTGTAATACTCAGCGGACGTCTACTACCTATAAACTACCTTTCTGCCGAATTTCATCTTTATCCGTCAAGCGGTTTTAAATGTTTAAATAGTGTAATTGGCTTCGGCCGTACTAATTAAAATTAAGTTAAATTTAAAAAATCTCGGTAGTCACCCGCCATATCATCCTTCATACAGTCCATCCATCGTTTCTTTGGTCTTCCCCTACTCTTATAGCCATCGAAATTCATAATACCATCAAAAACATTGACCTCTGAGTACGATAAATATAAAGATAATTTAAAAAATACGTCTCGAATTCACGATTTCAAAACCCATAATGGCTTTTCTTTGTTCCAAGTTCTACGTATTTTCTGAAAAGAAATGTACAACTTTTCATCCTGCATTTGTGTGATGTTAAAATCAATATAGCTTCGACATAAAAGCCTTTTGCCGAGCTAGTAACGTAGGTAACCTGGTTAGTGCAGGGTGCACTTTAGTAATAAACGAGTCTTTGACGGGGCCAACGTAATTAGAGTTGGTGTTAAGTTAATTTACTAAGGCTCCGTGTATTTATTGTGGGAACTACATCTATGGCTCAACGATTAATTATTATTTCTCAAGCATGAAACCAATTAATAAGACAAAACAAAGTCGTTTGTTAACGCAGGTTTCAGTTACAGCGGTGTTAAAATAATTGTTGGGCTGTTTTTAGTAGTATTTTCGAAATAAATATGGCTGTAATTGAAAAGCTGTTTCTGGATGTAATTTTGAAAAGTCTCTCAATAACATTTACATTCTGACAGTGTGACTCTTGACATTCTGATTCTAATGCAGTGATGATGCATGCACGTGTGATGTTGATATTCACCATGAGCTCGTACACAACATCCAATAGGGCCACGCTCCTTATTCTCTCCTATTTTTGTTTTAATGCCGTAGCTATAATGTTTACTTTACGCATAACACATAAAAGTTTGTCAATATGAAAATTGATCAACACATGGTTGAAGCCAGGCCGCCTTTGCTTTCAAATCCAGCTGCAGAGTATTTATAAGTATACGACGTTATGATCGATTTTTCTTATCACGTCTTGGAGTTTTTATTTAGAGTAACCTTTACTGCTTAACGGCTCAAAATACAAGGAAAATTTTACCTATAAGAGCCTATAGCTGTAGGTTACGTAATGAACCATCATTTATCTGTTCATCATCATTGTAATGTGGATCCAATTACGCATCCTCCGTTGAATATGACCTACTCACAGAATTCTTCAGCTGCTTAAATTTTTACATGAATGGCTCTACATTAAGGAAATATCAAATTACCAGAGCTCTGAGACTGCGTCGTACTTTTCAATCGTCGCTTTTTTTTACCTATCTGCGCTGAAATATATATTTCTTTTACTTGGTGATCTATGTAAGGGAAATATAATGTTTTCTGAAGGCTAAGCGTAGGTTTTCCGAAGACCTCAAGGAAGACATTAAAAAAATTGAACTTGACGACTGTCAACTGAAGTTACACATTGTAATCAGTTCCGGATGAACATTAAGTTAGAAATGTCACACCGCTATTTCCTTTCGGAGGTGGGCAGGAACAAGACATTGTCACGTTTTACTATTCAAAGGTAAATGTAACAACGGATATTGTGTTAGCCTCAGCTAGTATTGTGCGCACTGTAGCGACAGATTGCCATCCCATCGCCCACGAGCCGTAGGGGAGACCGGAGCTGGTTGCCTATAGGGGTAGGTAGACTAACTGAACAAAAACTCGTCAGCAGTACGAGTTTTGGCCACCTTATCACACTCGAGGATGCATCTCGGTACGGTGTTGAGGGTTACCATCGTATGCTTTTTGTTGTGAAGCCTAGTGGACCATATAACACAATGTTATTTTTAAATCGAACGCAGTGTCTGGTGATGAAACAGAAAAATGTCGTTTGGGGCTGCTTGACTAATTTTTACGGGGCAGGTTGACGATACTTCTTCTTAGCGTGTCCATGGCAATCTAAAAAGACTCGGGCCCAGAACTCGGCTAGGTGTTTAGCGCCATCAGTTCCTATAATGTGCAGTCGATAGAAGTGACTATACTGATAGATGTTATAGAAAAAGCTTGTCACTTAGTATTTTTGACGAAATAAGCATTAAAGCCGTGGAAAAACGGAAAAAAATAGATTAATAAAATGATATTATGTAAAGTACATATTTTTGTTACGAACTTTAGAATTGGTTTGTTTTTTAGGCTTGTTGAATAGAAACGTTGTTTTTCTACCCATCCCTTATCACGATTTCACACTAACTTGATTACTGTTTCGTCAACCTAACCCAGGCGTGCGGCCAACCTACCCCGGACCAGGGGTAAGTTGAGATTTATTGTTCGGAAAAAAACAGTAAATAACAATAACTATGATAAATTATAATAAAGATATTAATTAAATTAAGGCTAATAGTGACACTATCAAATAGAGTAATTTTTATACATGTAAATACTAAAACACAAGAATATGTTTCTTGTGTTTTAATAATTATGTGACGAACTATAAGTAAATTAGTCAACCAGCCCCGGTCTCCCCAACTAAATACAACACATTTCTCGCTTCAGAGCCCGGCGTGGGATGAGAAGCAGCTGTCACTCCGCTGTAATTCCACTTCCCGATTATCATTAAAATTATATTTCAAGATTCAAACATAATGACAGCCATATTTTCCGACAAATTGGAAGTTTAATTTCTCTGAAAACGTCAATTTATATTTCTTAGGAACTTACAAAAACACGATTTACGTTTTAGCCGCACCTCGCTGATGGCTCATCGGATCCCGATGAGACTTTAAATTTGTATAGCTTAATATTTAAAAAAAAAAACTCTTAGCTCTTTTTCAAAATATATCACAGCTTGATATCTCTTCCGCAGTCGTTCCTTTTGGTTGATGTCACGAAAATTCCTCATTTCCTGAGATTCACGCGAGCAATGCAGCTCCCAAAAATTTGTATAAAAATAATTGTATGAAATACTGATGATCATATAGTGACTAATGAGGATTTTAATCACAACGTGCCATTTCTCAGCGATGAGTACGAATCGTAAAAATAAACCAGCTTGCATTCCTTGAATCTTACGTCGGATTTTGAATTTCGAAGCATATCAATAACTACAGGCACCTTTAGGTCTTTGGATGGCGGACGTTTTCGAAAATGATTCCTCGTTTTTACTCTTTAACATTTCAATACGTAGAAGACCTTTGTTATAAGTACAGTGCATTTATTTTATTTAGAAAGAGTAGGAATTGGCTTACATTTTGCGGACCTATCTTCAATCTTGAGTATTTCATCCTACTAATCCTACTTCCTAGTATATATAGATACCTATATATATAATATTATAATTGCGAAAGTTTGCGAAAATGTCTGGATGTTTATTACTCTTTCACGAAAACCCACTGAACAGATTTGGATGAAAGGCACACAGATAATTTATAACCTGGATTAACACATAGGATGCTTTTTATCCCTATATTTCCACGCGATCAAGATTTATGCGGGTGAAACCGCAGGGCGCATCTAGTCAGTCATAATTTTGATTTAAGAAGATTTTATTCAGAATAAAACCTACTTGAATAGGTACAACTTTTTAATATTGAGTGAGGGTTAACTTAAAATGCTTTAATTTTAACTTTCAATAGCATTCTAATGAAATGGGATTTAAATTCATCTCCAAAACAACTAACTGCTACCAATAAGTAAGTAAGTATATAAAAACCTTTGTGTGGTATAGTCCGTATAGTGAACCCATACTAATGCGCGGTACATCGCTATACCCTCTGTAAATCCTTGCGCCACAAGACTGAGCTTTGTTTTACAGCAGATGCAAGTAAACACAGTCGACCCGACATCTGGTATATTTTTTTTATTTCCACTATACGAAGGGCCTATTCCTGTGTCAATCGATATAACTCAGCTGTAGGAAACGTTTTGAACTTTTGAGGCGAAATAAAACTTCAAAGAATCACAGTCAATGCGCGCTCCGATTCTTTTGTTATCTGCTGCCCTATTTATTCCTAGAGATCAATGAACTCTTCGCAATATTTGATATTTGTTAGGATAACAATGTAGAAAGGAAATGTATACCTCAATATGACATCATGTAATAATACGTAAATCCATGCCACATTGTGTACAAACAAACCATATACCGGCCCGCGTCTACTTTCCATAATCTCATTTTATGTTCACTCTCATGAATTCTTTAAGCTGTGTATATTTTACTAAGTAAATCGGATTACGTTATTATCTAGCTAGTTTCAATTTGTATTTAGTATTAAGATATGATATCTAGTTAATGGAATATTTATTTAATTTTTAATTAACCGGCTAGTAGGTAATCGCTGGCAGGTAATTAATTTGTAAGCCGGAGCACCGCACTGCTATCGCAACGACAGCCGCTCGTTTGTTCACAAAGAGTTATAAAAGCTGTCTAATTTAGGAATTCAGTTTTCTGTAAACATAACCTAATTATGTGAATTATAACTTAAGGTAGATTCCTCAAATCCTTCTTTCCAATTTATGTTATTTCCACTTAAACAAACATCAACTGTATGTAAGTGTAAATAAAGTTGATTTTAGACTGACTAGTACTGTTGAAAAAATCATTTAAAAAAAAAATGAAATTGTAGCGCAAACTGAACCTTATATGTAGGCATTACAGTTGTTTTTCCTAAAACTCGTGTTTGTTTACATGTTTGGCAAATAAATTGCGAACGCAGATTAGATATAATAGCGAATACTAACTTAAATCTCAGCTGAAGTTGAAAGCTTAGACATTCAGTTAATTATATCGTATGCGACTTTAAGCTCAAAATACTTTAGTAATAGCCTCCGACGTCACAGTTCTCATTTTTCGAATGGCTCGACAGACGAGCCGAGATTGAAATTGTAATACATACGCACAGCGTCATGCACAACTGGCTCTTGGATGTTCATTTCAGATTTAGTGACTCGAGCTTTTAGCTATATTAAACAGATGTAGGTATATAGATCTACGCAAGCGTAGGTATGAAAGCTCTTTGCAGAAATTAAGTAGGTATACGTACTGTAGGAATAAATAATTAGTGAGCCTGAAAACATATTTGATGTTTAGGGGACTAGTTTATTTATAATGTACCTAAGTAAGTAAATTGTATTCGAAAATGCCATCCTAACAAAAAAGCTTCAACACAAGCTGCGGATATTCAGGCTCCCCAATACTTGTTTACCTGTAACATTCGTAGCTACATCCTCCCTTACTTCCTACAGGGTCTGTATCTATTATTAGAAGGGTTATAATTACTCTGATACAGTGTTCCCCGAGGGGTCTATGAATGGGTGCGTGTTTACTAACATCATGCGGCACGCCTGACTCCTGGACGACGGGACGCAAGCGCAACACACGCATAAACACTTAAAATTAAAACTGGCCACACAACTCCCCCTTTCATGAATATTTACTGAAGGCGCAATGTTTTGACTATATATTGGGATAGTCCTGGCCTGAAATATTTTTTAAATCCCTGTTTACCCTGTCATTGATGTTTGTGGTTGTCAATTGTGTGGTCGGTTGATCTTGAATGCTGAATAAGCATATTCAGAGAAAGATTGACGTGTTTCAGGGGACCATTGTTTTCTATTATTGCCTTCTGAATTTGTGACGTTAGGAGCATATAGTTAAAGGTTACTAAGGCATTTAATAAGTATTTCTATTAAGAAAATCATCTAGTCGCAGATTCCGTCACAAAACTTAGGCCCGTTTTACAGAACCTCACTCAAAACTCAAGCATTAGTTAAAACTCGTTTAAAGCCTTTTGATTGGTTGGTCTTGAGTCAGGTTCTATAATACGGGTCTTAATGTCGTTGACATCAAGTAATTTTTCGTTTGCATGTAGATTTATTTTGCGTGTAGCTATTATCATATCAATTCACATGGAACTCCATGTGAATGGCACAGGCACAGGAAATCCCAGGAAATTGACCTCCATCCATATCGTTCAATATTCATCGATACATGGTTACAGTGCATCAGGGCTGTGTATACACCGTGCGTTTCCTGTGCGCGCGTGCTATGAAAGCTTTGCTTCCTTATGAAAGCCCGCACGTGTACGCCTAAAAGCCGCGCTGGTTCCACCTGCGCGCGCGCCGTATCCCCGAGATACGCGCAGGCCGCAGAGCACGCCGCGCGCCCGTCCAGATGTGTCGTGTTTAGTGAACATACCGTGATCTCCGACCATGGGACCCCAATTTGACTATTGCCTCCGTGCCACCAGTGAGTTAGCAATACTTTACTCTTACTTTGTTTGTTGTGTAAACCTCATTATGGAAGCCCTGGATCGAACCGCCCTGCGCTGTGTATTAAAACTTTTGCAATTTTCCAACGGCATAAGTTCAATAAGTTATTTAATTTTCCGACACAGAAGTCGCTTTAGAAAACTCGTACTTAATTTGTGATTCAATATTTTTATTGGAAAGTCTCAGTTTTGAGATTCGTATTTATATTTACAAACAAGCTTCGTTGTATACGATTGACGCTGATATGTTCATAAGGACATAAAATACATTGTTTCCTACTTAGGCATCGGTGTGTATTATTATTAGTGTCGATGATAACTGTTCGCGACATACAGTAGGTATTGTCGCGGGTAATTAGTATTCAAGTGCACTCTCGTAACCGTAGTAATTAACGGTGTAATCGGGGAGCGTTTCGGCTCTGAAACTACTGAGCATTTCCAAACATCGGTAAGAATAAAATTAGTCATTCGTCCGAAATTCTCAAAACACATTTTGGAAGCTTTTTTAAGCTTTCCGAGAAATACGATTGATTCATTAATCAAGAGGCGCCTAACTTCATTTGTTTAGACTGCTACTGACGATTGTACTAATTAGAAATGTACAGTATTTTTTTTTTTACTATACCTACCAAATACAGGATAAATGTGTGTATTATTATTTTAGTATACAGTAGTATGTTTATAGTAGTTTTAAAATGTATCTTTGAAACTTATTTTAATTAAACAATGAAATAATTTATCTTATTTGTCGATATTGTTTATCATTATAATTATTTCGCCTAACCTAACCTAAGCAGACCGGTAAACAAATATTGTATTTTTTGTTTGAATATTTGTATGTCATGTGAATGTATCAAATGAAATGTATAATGTATATTATCATATCAAACGAAATTTTAAGTACCCACCTAACCACTTAGAATATCTCACATCATATTAGTTACATATTATTTTATGACTTTAGTACCTACCTACCCATCTAACAGAAGCTTTTTCTACTAACCACAGACTAGATAGTGTTACTAACTGAACTAAAATGCAATCAATTTCTGCAATCAAATACGTCATTACTGGCCAATAATGCCACAATAACAGTGAATAGCATTGTGCACCATAATTAGGAGTGGGTCCGCTATTGTTTGTCACTTGTTTTTATCTAGCCACATGTGCTAAGGGTCATTTCTATTGCCGCCCCGCGGGCCTAAATCCACCCTAAAACTCGCAGATGCGGGCTTACAAAAAATACGAATCTGGTAAAAGCTCTTCTTTCACATCCCATGGCAACAATTTAGAAAAATAAATCTTTATTAGGCATCATTCATCCTATTTTGTTGCGATTTTCATCTCCTTTGTACTTAAAAACTATACTTCGTTTAATTTATGATAGGTATATAAATGGTTTATGATGTAATTTTTGCCTCATATAAAGGCGTACCGACACACATTCTAAAGTGCGTTAAATTCCTAAGTGTCGTTTACGACTGTTGATGCTGCTATTAAAATTAGCCAAAGTTATAGCACCCAAGGCGGTTAATGTAAGCTGTAGGTACATAGGCACTAGTAGTATCTATTACTGTACCACATTCCCTCGTAAGTACGTGTCATGTCAGCTAGCCAAATGGCTTATCATTGCACTAGTGAGACATCTACATGGGGAGTAGACAATGGGCGAAAATTGCCTTCAATTCGCATTTTCCGGCTTTCAAAAGTAGGTTGCTACACTCTGCCCGCACTGGACGTAATGGAGAGCCGTTAGTTCATTGGGGTTATTGAATAATTCCCTTGTGTCGGACTCGTAGAGTACTAGCCACCGCCAGCGAGCGACGTCGCATCGACCGCCTCGATGATACTTGGTACTGTGTGCCCTTGTATCATTTGTCATCATTGTACCAAATTGGGTAGAGTTTTGATACGGAACTTTGTTTATTTACAATTCTTATCATCTTTTCAGATAATCCGTCATATTTCGCGTTGCCGAACAAGGATGTGCCTGACAGCGGAGAATCTCAGGGCTCTTCCGAACCATGTTCCCGGTCAGCTCCCGGGCGCGTCTGGCCAGACGCTGGTCGGCCATTCGGCTCCCCGCGCCGCAGGGAACCAGAGAGCCCCAGACGCAAGGAGTTCAGGGCTCTGCTGAGATCTTTATCTGCTCGCGAGCCAGAACAAGCCGAAGCATTTCTAAAAGGACAGCCGAGACCAGGAGATTGTGCTCCTGGAGACATGAGACACACATATACTGCTCCGCGAATCAAGTAAGTTAACAAGATTTTTGAAATAAAGTACTGATATAGGTTTAATTTATTGATATATTAATTCATAGCTCCATTTGTTCTACAGGAAGGGCAAAATAAGCACAACAGTGGTAACAACGGATGGTCCACAGGAACGCGAAGAAGTATTTTACACAATTCCCCTTCATGGCAGGAGAAGGCACTCAGTTGGCGGGTATTTGACAACGGGTGCGGCAGGAGCTGGGGAAGTGACCGCAGTTCCCAGCGAAGTACCAAGAATGCCCCCACCGCGGTTCAACCAAAAAGACGAGGACACCATCAAGAGAAGAAAACCAAAGAATTTCTCTTTCAAAGGTGAGTTCAATATTATTGTTACTTTGTTAAAAATGTAGACGCGTTGACGGCTAACTTTCAATCGTTATCTTCAAAGTAAACATGAGGAAATAAACGTATCGGAAACATCCATAAATAAATACCTATATGTTATGATTTATCTGAGCCAAGTGTGAATTATTTGAGGAACATATTATACAATATTTACTTAGCTGTTTGCAATCGATCAAAACTCGAATAGATTTCACTGAAGATTATTCCAGAGTGTAACGTAAACTTTTATAGAATGGTAAATCATTTTACAGTAAATAAGTGATGGCAAATAATCACTTATTTACTTCAGACTGATTTACATGTAAACATTTACATGCTTTTTATGCGGTTTGTATTTACTTAGCAACTAGTTTACATTCTTTGTTTAGTTGTGTAGTTGGCATCACCTACTTATTGGTTACTTAAGGTAATTAATGTAGATGTATTTAGTCTTAGATATTATCTAACTTAACATGACCAGGATGTGAAAAAATTTACATTTAAATCTTTCTTTGTCTTCATAATTACTTTATATTGAAAGTTGAAAGCGACAGTAGAGGAAGTGCCCGTAGTAAAATCTATTCTGAGATAATAATGGTAGATACGTGGAAGTGAATAATAATGATAAACGGTCATAAACAAGTCAATCGAAACCTAGGGCCGATACCAGAGAACGTTGCTCCCGACGGACGAGCCGCCCTTCGACCCTCGCCGATACTTGCGCTGCACGATACAGATGCATCTCCCAAATGTGTAATAACCTCAGCGGTACTTTTGATATCTTCATATCTCACTTGCCCTTTAACAAAAAGCTATCTAAAACAAGGAAGCGATGCAATATGTTTTATCAGAAACAATAAAAATAAAAGCCAACCGTTACATAAGATGTCTATTCAAGCGTCACCTATAAAAAGAGTTGTCTCTCAACTTCGATATCATCAAGATTATGTCAACTTATAAATTTTCAGGAATCGTAATATTTCGCCGATTAGGCGTATCTGCGAAACGCGATCAGAATATAATAAAAACGTTTTTCGTGTTTACCATCTCGTATTTGGTCGTCGATAACGCTTGGGGAATATTTACACATGAGCCCAAATTTGTTTTGCAAGATTAGGCGGTTGGGCGTCACGGATGGCGTTGCGAGTGTTGCGACTTGCGATTATCGTTGTCGCGTCGAACTTTTAGTATGCGAAGTGCGTGCGCTTGCGCCGCCGCCTGACGCCAGCGCGCGCGCAGTCGCCGGCCGCGCGCCACATGATCGCGAACCGACACTTCTCGCTGTCACAGTTCTGAGGGCTCTTGTATTAATTTCGTGCGCTTTCTAGTGCTCGCCTGCAGTTCAGTCAGTGCAATGACAAGTGTTTAACTTGAAACTGTCGGGAATAACGTCTTCTCTCACTCGCGTCGCTATGGAGGATAAAAGGAGCGAAACAATGGCCGACACAAGTGAGTTTTGTTTAAAATTTAAATTTTTAAATGTTAAACTTTGTGCTTTCGAAAGTTTTTGCATGTTAACAACATTTAAGGTACAGTATACGTTACTATTTTTTTTTGTCATGTGGCGTGAATTATATTGACAATAATTTGATTAATTTGACTGTGTTGGTGCGAACTTCTGTTATCTAATTCACACGTAACAATCACGTTCCCTAACTTAAGACAAATACGCCGTAATTACTACGCAGTTTGACAGATAAGCTAACTAGTAACTCGTAAGCTCCTTAACAAATATATGAAAGATTATAGCATTCCATATTAATTATTTGATATTACTTGGTATACTTAAGTAAAGGAACTTAATTATAATTCTAATTACCTTACAAAAATAAAGATATATATTAATATAATTAATCTTTTACCACATTTTCCTTCATATTGCTACGAGGCTACGCGGGAAAGCTTAATGCTTCATTTCCACGGTACTTAATTTAATACCTCTGTACTTTCGACGCAGAAAATGTGTTATTCGGAGATCTTATTACAGTTATTAAGCACTTACACGATATGGATTTACGCGATCCCCTTTTATATTTTTTTTGTATTATCGTAGTGGATAAATAATTGGATAAGTATACAGTGGCTCATAGCCTCATACAATGACACTATAACACTTGTGCATGGCGACCAGCACAGCTCCCTTAATACGATAGATAATAAGCCATTGTCTTCGCTAAAGACGTCTTCAGCGGCCTTCACTTTACTGAACTCAACAACGTCACACTTTGTAATTCGAAAATGTCCAGCTCCATCCAAAATCAATGTCAAAGAAACACCGTACAACATCACCAAATTAGAATCACCGTTGCCATGCTGATGTTTACACGATAATGAGCTTTAAGAGCTAAGAATTAGGAGGGAGCCCCATGGGTTGCTTGGCACCCGAGTTGGTCGCGACGAACGCATTAAATATGCAGGGTGGCATCTATGGCTGAATAAACATAGTGTAATTTACATGCATCGAAGCAACTCCCGTAATGTACTCGCATTGGGAATGTAAATGGGTAAACGTCTTGTATAACTTGTCTATGTTGTCGGTAGGATCGCTCCCACAGATTGTGTTAACTGATGTAGAGACCACGGACAACATTGTTTAGGGACAAAAGATGGAAAACGTCGGCCTGTTGTTTAGAACTTATGATTCAGCACAAAGGGTGGAAAACATAAAGCTGAAGTCAGCTTTATGTTTGGCACCTTTTGTGCTGAACCATCTGACATTCACGAGATCCAAGAGAAGGAATTAAAATCTGATCTGAAATTTCTTAGATGGCAATCTTAAAAATTAACTTAACAAAAATGTTTTTGTTGTAGAAGCACATTTATCAAATAAAATTCCAGAGATATGCGGTTATATATAAGTACTATTATAGAGACATGGAACGTATTTCGTCTTTTGTCTCCCGAGCTGTTGTCATGTTATCAGTCGGAGCATTGAATTATAACTTTGTTTGTGACGTCTATCGACGTTGTATCGTGATAAAAACAAGACGAGACAAGGCGTTATCACCAACGACAGCATACAAGGCTATTATTAGTTAATACGAGGAAATTCTCTAATTACATCGATGTAGTTAACAGTATATGTTGTATTCTTGTCGAACATCACACAGAAGAACAATGATCCATTCAAACTAACACAAAAAAATTCAAAGTTCTCTTTATGAAGCTCAAAGGGAAGTCCTATTTATCCAATTTTTTAATGAGTCTGTAAGCGGAATTTGTTATTTAAGCCAACATGTGTATGTCCGCTGTTCGTAGGGCTTGGAACAGTCTGTTTGATGATAGTGACGGTGAGTCAACAATAAATTATTGATATAAAATGTGTCTTATAATTAAACCAAAAAGTATGATTTAGCATCGAAGAACTGGCAGGAGCCAGAGAAAAAGAACGTTTATTTTGATATGATGAATCACATGGCGTCGGGTGCACGCCAGTACACATTCACTATTTGTTAGCGAACATGTTTAATATTAACCCCTTTTTTGGCAAACAATAATATCCTCTTGTAAGTAGGTTATAAACATTATCATAATCGAAACATAAACACAGATTGAAATCAATTTTAACTATAGCATCTGTTAATGAATGAGTAAGAAAGTGTAGGTAAACTTCTGCATTACTCACGGATTTTCAGGAAACAACAGTACCTGTATACAAATCGTTTCCAGTAAGGTACTTCATGTAGATGTAACATCTTGTATTTAATAATTCCCTAAAATTGTGATCTCATTCTGACTGTGCTGGAAATCTACGGTGCGTTTCCTCGTATTTCTTGGAAACGTCTTAAACGCAATGAATAGGCAACGTCTTGTCGCCCACGTTCAGTCCCACTGAGGAATATTGGATATCCTATATACTAACAATGTATGAGGGCAAATGATACAATATTGTCATCGCATTATGTCTCACAGTTATTTTCGTAGCAAGATGAGTAGATCCAAAGGAAACTAATCTCGTAAGGGTATTATAGGCGGTCAGCAATTACATTACGGGTTCCAAATCTCGTCCCTTTTGCCAACAGAAATCGAGCAATACCTTTCTGGCTTAAGTAAAGAAAATACAGATTCCAAAACTACCTGCCTTATTGGGAGGCGTTACAGGGCTACAATATTTTACTCAAAACATCAAAGACGTCCGCGGCGGCCATTGAACTGAAAACTGAATGCGGTGGAGCAGCGAGCAGAGCCCCGGCTATAGCCTAATGTACCTGCTTTGTTCCACTTTCTAACTTGCGTAACGTCTTTATTGTGGTGATAAAAATAGGGCTCTAAGTGTAACCTGACGGAAGACATTCTGCTAAGGATTTCGTCCAATCGGAGAACTTTGTACTTAGCTTGAACAACAAAACTTTTTAAGGCAAAGTCCGGCTAAGTAGCCAAGACCTTAGCGGTCAAAACTGCGAATTGCCATGTTCAAAAAAAAAACTTTTTAAGGAAGTGACGCGCCTTCCTTTTCTTGGATTGCTGCTAAGTGGCTCTATACATTTTCGAGAATTTCATTTGTTTTTAGACTTTTGTAAGCAGTAGGTAGGTACCTATAAGGGAAACTCGTTTTAAAAGTCTCAGTAGCCATGGCAAACAGAGTTTATATAGCCTTAAACAGGACATGTTATAGGATCTATAAAAAAATATTCTCACAAATTTTGCTGCCTACCCTAACTAACTATTAAAGCAAGCAAATTAAAGTATATTAATTCCATTCTATTTCAAAATCTTTTAAGAAGGTACTTCCGTTCTACTTGAGCAGAAAATAGTCGCATAGCAACACATAACTGCATATCGGGCGTCATATTCAGCCCTCCAGTTCGGTTACTCGCTGCATTTAATCGGCTTTAGTTATTCCGGGCGACGCTGATAGACGTTTGTCTATTTAGGAAACGGATATTACATTTAGTCGGGTCTTCATTTGGCGGCAGAGGTGGGTAAGTATAAACCCGTACGAGTTTCCGGCGCGCGCGCAGTGCATAGCATATTTTGTAAGCAGCCGATGCGTATGCGTGGCACTGGGTGCAATAAAAAATTTTACAGCGACCGTATGCTTTCATTCATACGCTAGGAAAGGCATATATATGTTTTTAGAACAGTGTTGAAGCTTTTAACGCTCTTATCTCTAACTGACCATCATGCATTGTGTAATGAAAGTGAAAGATAATGGTTCCTAGAAATTAACGCAATGTTTTGAATCCAAAAATAAAAACGCTCTCAAAGATTATAGAGGAATTCCTTATAGTTACTGAGATCACTTGACTTACAGGCTTTTCTGATATCGAATTTAAATGCATTGCATTCATTACTCAATAACGGTCGATTGATTTCAAGTGTCTTTACGATTAACGTAAGGACGCACTTAACATTAATTAAAACTGCATCATTACATGCACAATTGGATTCTTTATAAGCTTCACGTATAAAATTACTTTGGTTCCTTATAAGCAGATATGAGTAACCATTTTGTGCACACATCATTAAAAATATGTGCGATTTATGTATGAGTTTCTTAACAAGGATTTAAGTTCAGCAACATGTGTAGATAGGTTTAAAAGCGTCCGTGCGATCCATGAACTTCGATCCAGCCAATGACCCCCATCCGATATCAAGTGAACGACATCGTTCATTCATGCCTTGATTATCCCTTCACAACACTTCCTTTCAATGTTAGGTATTATATTTGAGCTCTCTACAGACTTATTCATGACAGCGACGAGTGACTATTCACATTCGGAACATACATTATTACACTTTCACAGCCGCGGTTATCGAATTTGGGATGATTTTTTGAAGTAGGAAGGTATTTCGGGGAAGATAACACTCTGTGTGTTATCTCCAAATAATTCTGAGAAATGTCGACAATTATGGCACTTTATAGCAAATGAATAGTTTGTTTAAAGTCAACGGGCTGAATGATTGATTAATTCAACAGACTGACAATATTTGTTAAGTGGATCCTCCTCGATCGTAAATAGAAGACGTTTCGGTTGTAATAAAATGTAACTACCTAATGTATTGTATGTACTACTGTGTACTACCTAATGTATTAGTGATATAATTTATTTAAATTAAGATTTTATTATCATTGTTGCAGAAATGGAGGACATAGCAATACTGTGGAGCTCTGGGTCTCCCGAGAGCGCGCTATGGTCCGACTACTTGGTAGCCAGCTTTGATAAAATTATGTCACAACGAGCTAGGCATCATTACAGGTACCTACCACTTCATTCATAAGATTTGCTACTAACCTATTAAGTGATAACCTTGAAAAGTGCAAGGATATCAGTTTATCAAATCAATAATAACGTAGATAAGATTTTCCTTTTTGTTTGTATTATTATTTATTACCGACATCGGTATTAATTAGCCTATATATTGTATATAAAGGTTTACTAAGTAGGCTATATATATTTTTTGTGAACAAGAACTTTCGATCTGGTTAATAAAGAACTTTCAATAATGGACCAACCCTGAAATCGCGAAAAACTTATCAGCTGCTCCCTAAATTTTGAAGATCTATGCGAACATTTTTTTTTCGCGATTCTAGGTTTGGTGCCATAGTGGAAATTGTTCATAATGATGAATGAGTACAATGACCCCTTAAGAGGATGCCCATGAATTCAATATTACCCTGTATATAGTTTATTAGGACTTATAATTTTGTTCTGTAGTTAAAAAATATATATCTGTTAAGTGGCGGCTTCAAGAATTGACGTACATTGGGCACGTTTTAGAGTATTTTGCATTACTTTTCTCAGTACTTCTGGCGATAGATCTGCCAAATCTTTTACGATGTTCTCTTTTAAAGCAGTCAAGGTCTCTGGCTTATTGGCAAAAATGCGTGACTTCAGTAAACTCCATATAAAAAAGTCTGCAGCTGTCAAATCGGGCGATAGAGTATAGCGCACCATGATTTTAAGCCGACGTTCGCACAGATGTAATAAAATCGTGGCGATTTCTTTTAGTGCACTGGATTTTCAACGCTCTATTTAGCGCCGAAAGTTGAAAATTCAAAAGTGTGTTTTTTCGCGACGCACCCTCGTCCCAGCGCGTTGGATTCTCAACGCTCGGCTTAACACCGAAAGTTGCAAATCCAGTGCGCGATAAAATCCCGCCGCGATTTTATTACGTCCGTGCGAACGTCGGCTTAGTGTATTTTACAAATGTCAACGTCCCAATGACTAAACATTCCATTTTCAAAAATTAGAGCACTTTCCAATAGAGTGATAACTTATGCGCCACCTGTTATTATTGCAGAGTAACACCAATCACCGCAGAGGAGTTGCTTGCGGCAGACTCGCAAGACAAAATAGACAAACTGACGAAGGCGCAGTTACAAATAGTGATCCTGTGTCCAATACTTGCTACTAAATTAGCAGATCTGAAGAGAGACGTTAACGGAGACAGTTTGTTCAAAGTTGACAAGGTACTAGTTATGTTGCTTGGAGTCGAGAAGAATCAAGTCATCTCTGGTAATTGCGAAGGTATGTTAAACGACTATCTAATGAATATTTAGCTCCAACTTGAAAACTTTTAAAATTCTTGGCAGACCGATCTTGGAAGCAACATCGCAATTTTAAAACTTCAAGAACTTTGAATATAAAAGCAATTCTGTTAGTCAATTTATGTTTACCCATAATTGGAATTTGATTTTAATTAATTACTCAATTAATTTGTATGATCTCAAATCATTAGTAAGTTGAAAGTTCAATTTATTCAAAGTACGTAATGTTTTATTTTTTATTTCTGGCAGATTATCCAACGATAGACCAGTGGCAAATGATGTGTGTGCGGGAGAAGGATACGTCTTTCGTGGACACATTCCTTACAGCAGCCGTCGGGATCCTCAGAACCAAAGACTGTAAAGACACGGCCACTGACAGAACCAGCTTCTCCATCGTCCCCAAGAAAGTTAAAATCGTAAGTACTCACTAATTACAACTAGAACGAAACGTTAACAACAACTATTTATCTTAACTAAACACAAGATGGCATACTTTACTGCAAACATGCCACAAATTCTTACGAATCAATTTAAACGTTTACGAGGAAATCCCAAGTCCATTACCGACAAATTAGACCGTTAGAAACAAACGTCCATACTATATTCGACCTTACACGCAAACCTTTTGGGTTTAAAATTGCGAGGAAGGTTCTGTGGCACCAAGTGAACGCCTGTTTACCTTAACAAAATAAATACACAACGTGAGTTAATTAATGTCATTTGCACGCAGGGACAAAGTCGAGTGATAGCGCTCCTCAACGACCCTATTAGAGACGAGGACAGCATAAAGATAATGGTGGACAAGAAGGGAGAGGTCATTAACATCCCCAGCTTCAAGAAGAGGAACCCTTACACCCTTCAGTTTGATATACCAGGTAAAGAAATATACTTGAACAGTTTTTAAACCGGGTGAGGGTGACCCATCGTCATGCCACTTAAAAACCCCTCGAATGAAAGATCCACAGAAAATGCTCTATTTATTATTTTGAATAAAATCTCTTTTCACAAGTCTCTTTTATTTAGATTTTCGTATTTACAATATTTAAAGATTTTTCGCTTCAGTTGGCATGGCGACTGGATGTACGTATTCTCGGCAGGTTTAATTTAAATACTTGTGAATACTAAAGTGATATTATTTATTACAGAGTCATGTCTGGAAGTTTCAATGCTCGTATGGGTGCGTGTGAGCAAGAACGGCCAGTCGCTTGGACGGAGACAAATCAAGTGCGAGAGCAGACTTAGGGAACTAGATCAGCTGCTTAGGGCATCCGATCATCCCCTGGAATTTATGTGCCAAGTTAGTACCTTCTCATTTTCGATAGTTTTAGATTGGTGATTTTACAGCTGCCTTCGAAATTGTCGTTAATAGCATTGACACTCGGCAAGAAAACCCAATAAAAAGGGATCCTATCTCCTCTTCCTTATCACTTGCTTCAAAAACGGTGAAAGAAAACATCGTGAGGAAACCAGCATGCCTGAGAGATATTTCTCGACGGCATGTGAAGCCAAGTCAGAGGCCCATGGGCGGCTTTAAAACTCTGACACCAGGTTATGCAATAACCAAACGAAAAGAAGAAGGTCCCTTTTCATTGAGGTCTCCAAGCAAGAAGATTCAAAGAAGCTTTTGACAATTTACAGCGATCGAATATATAATTTTTCTTTAATTCTGAATGTTTCTTTACACAGACCTTGGGATTCAAAACAACCAGCAAAGAACAACTGGACAGTTGGATGCTAAACGCATTCCAAAAAAACATACCACCACACTTCAACCTGCTAGCATCCACTGAACAATTTAACCCGAAAGCTGATATGTCCAGTAAGTTTCCCCTTGTATTTAATTGATGATTACAGCTTATTAGTATCGGCTTTCAAATCATTTCATCGAATGCAATTTTGTTTTGTACTAAATGTCAAAAATAAATTATAGGTGGAGAAGAATACCCAACGTTGCTGCATTGGGCGGCACGGTTCGGTCTGGAGCGACTTTGTTGGCAACTTCTGGAATGTCCCGGTGGTGGCGCTGCAGTCGCGCTCCGTAATGTTCGTCAGCGAACACCTGCAGACCTCGCCAGGGACCACAAACATTATGCACTCGCTGACGTACTAGCTGATCATCTTGTAAGTACCTCATCTGACTTTGCTGATATAAAAGGATGATTTAAGAATATATTGCTCATTTGTCTCTTTTTCTTTTTCCAGAAAATTAACGAATTCTCCAACATGTACTATTATCTCAAAAACATGTCTGACAACGACAAAGAAGAAAGCCAAGACGAAGCTAAACAAGATGACCTACGAATTGTTGAAACATGTGACACAGTCGACTCACCAGTACGTGATCATACCTCTTCCGATCCTTTCAGCGAAGCGTGCACGCAGAACTTAGAGAAAAATATCGAAAAGCCAGAAGATTTCGAAAAGAAACAACGACCAAATCTGAGGCTTCCGAAAATTAAAGAACAGTTCTACCAAAACGAATTCCCCCTTCACGACAACACCGTTGATAGAATCCAACAAGCTCTCGAACACGATTACTTAGTCCAACCATCCAATATTAAAGTAGAAAGCCCTAAGTTCAGACCAAATAATTTGTACGCGAATAGTTCAAGACTGATGCCACAACAGTCGGACATATTCTTGTACTCGCCCACCGAAGAATCTAAGACTTTTACCATTGACACTCCTACTAGTGATATAAGCCAAATTAATCTAAATACCAAAGACGTTCGCAGCAGTGGTAGTGTGAAATCAGGGAAAGAATCTTGTCCCCTGACTGGCCAAGAAGAGTTAGCTGAAATAATTAACGATTTCAAAAACAACGTTTTCACGATATCCGAAGTGGAAAAGTTGGTGATGGAATGGAAAAACAGGAATGAAACACAACAGTCGCTCAAAGAGAAGCAAGAACAGTTGAACAAAATGAGAGAGGAGTATGATAGGATCCAGCTGAAGATAAAAGACAATATGAAAAGACCCACGCCCTTCGAGAGGGTGAAGAAAATGTTCTCCAAGAGCAAGAATAAACGTGAGTACTTACTGCGTTTTTATATTTAAGTAGTCTCTAAACTAATTTTAAAAAAAAGATTTAAATAAAGAGAAAAGATTTGATTTTTAGTATGTTTGTTACGCTTTCACGCTAAAACGGGTGAACAGATTTGGATGAAATTTGGCACATGGGTAGACCATGACCTGGGTTAGGACATAGGATACTTTTATCCCGATATTCCCACGGAGTCGAGACTTATGCGGGGAAACACGCAGCTAGTATTAAATAACTTGCGTTTCTATTTGTTACTTACGATTGATCATTTCAATTCCAGACCACCACCATGACAACAACAACGGAACTATTGAAAAACGAAATGGAAACACGAGACCAAATAGCAGCCTGAGTGAAAGTAAGATCAGCATATTAAAATTAATTAAAGCCATAGATTAATACAGATATTTCACTCCGCAAAATCATATAAAGAAAAAGCGACTCTTACAACGAACTAATAAAGTGCAATTCAGGTCGCACAGCGCTAATTACCTACAGTTATTATTCACCTCGAAAGTTGCCTCTCTTTCTATCGCGTGACTCGATATCTTCTGACTACGTTACACTCCCTGGATTGACCCGACAAAATGAGTGCGCCGCGTACTTGTAGCTTCATACCTAATATGCGGAGTGCGCCTTCTGTACTATTCTGTGGCAAGGTTAAAATAAAATTGAATAGTGAACAAATTCTTAAATCTTTATTTGTTTTTACTAGGTTCATCATCATCGGGACGTCTAAGTACGGTCAGTGGGGGCAGTGTAGCTGAAACTAACAGCGTCCAATCAGAAATCGATGACAAAGCTAGGTCTATTGTAAGTATTAAAACTACTCACCAACATTCTTCTTTTGAATTTCGTTCTTCTTTTGAATACAGATAGTATTTCCTCCTTTCGTATTTAGAATCTCTTTCCTTCCCCCTTTTCTCTTGTCTTATTTTAAATCTTCTCCTTCATTATTTTGAATATTTTTCTTGTGTTTATCAGATATCATCCAGCACGTTGACAATGCATTCAGCGTGTGACGGTGAGAACAGAATGGACGACTACTTGATCCCACCGCCGCCGCGACCTCTTAACGGCGGCTGCCCACAATTCACTACTTTTGGACATCCTAAACATGACAACAGGTAAACGAAAGCAAATTAGATTAGGTCATCCTAACTAATATTATAAATACGAATGTGAGTTTGTTTGTTTGTTACGCTTTCACGCTAAAACGCCTGAACGGATTTGGATGAAATTTGGCACATCGGTAGACCACGACCTGGGTTAGGACATAGGTAACTTTTTATCCCGATATTCCCTCGGGATCGAGACTTAGGTGGGTGAAACCGCGGTACGCAGCTATATTTTAATTTAATAAAATTTTTGATTGGTTGAAGAGGCCATAGATAGATAACTAAGCAATAATTTTCATTTTAAGTAAATTGCTGGAATTTCGATGAACATTCGAGATGCCTAGTTTGAAAAAAACTTGTTAGTTAAAAGCTTAAAAAATGAAGATCCTACTAACTCGATTTCCATGTTTCAGAAATCAGCATATGGCTACAATAGTTGAGCGTGAAACGTCAGCATCTCGTGAAACGCTCGACTGTGACGCAGACACGCGCAACGGCACACACTTGCGACTAAACTTCGGCTCCCGCTCGCACCCCACAAGCCGCTGCGACGACCGCGACGGCGCACACATGTACATGAACATATCTGCCACTCACACGTAGTTCATATCTATAGTTGTATTCCAAATCACATGACATTCGCGTATTTTTTACAAAAATATTCATTGTTGTAGGTCACTCGGTAACAACGAATTGTTGACATTCTGAAATAGAAATGACTATTTCTCGTGGGTGGTGCGTTAATCCACGCGTAATTTTTGGATTTAGAGACCGTGCCAAATAATATAAGGTTAGTCATTTCTTAAAAGAGATAGGTTGTAAACGAAAGTCTCTAACATGTATAATAGAGATAAGCTGGCTAGGCAAACGTTTTAGATGAGAGAAGTTACAATATTAGTGCCAAAGCACTACATCGAATCAATAAAAGACTCACAGACTCCATATTGCAGTTTTGTATCAACATTCGAATAGTGCGATTTTCCATTAAAATATATGAAGACTGAACAGATGCATGTAAATATTGTATATATTTTTTTTTTCAATTTAACGTAATATCTCTATTTATTGTCATCGTCGATTTTAAAGCAGATACGTAATATTTTAAATAGTACAAAATATATTCATTTTTAGTTAATGTAGCCAAAATTAAGTTATTATTTAAGCATTTACCGTATAATTAAGAAAAAACATTAGCATACGAGAGAATCTTGGCATAAAGATCTGCTTCGATAAAATACTTTATACCTATTAATACTTTTGTATTAAATCGTTCAAGATGCATTTATTGTACCGTGTATACTGTGTATTGTGGAAATAAATTCAAAATGCTATATTTTTTTCTTGTATTCTTAAGCCCTCACCCTAATCTGTGCCGTTTAGTCCATGACTAAAAATAGTATCTCTAGTTGGGGACCACCACAGGAAGAGATCTTCCTGTCGTTTATAAGACTGCGACTAATCCATTTTATAAGGAAGATGTTTAGCATCCTTCGATAAACTGATAACACCATAGCTCTGGATATCATCCGTCAGATTAATATAATCGTCCGTTCCGTCTGTTACATGTCTGTGACTACCGCCGGACCACCAACGGCAATCGCTTCCATACTTGGTAAATAATTAGTACCCAATTGGTACTAACTAGTACTCGAACGTCAAAATTGATACCTTTGTAGTTTTTGAGAAACTCGACTATGAAGATGGTCCGGCAGTAGTCACGCTCCCTTCAGCAGGACCACCATGAACGCCGAAAAAAGGGGCATACTGATGTTGCAGCTATTCTAAGTATACAAATAATTAGTACCCTTATATGTGATTCATTTCGTAAAAAAAAAAACAGAACTGAAACATTTGTATTTAACGAGAAATAAACGATGATAACTTTCGCACGCTCGTTCAGCAGGACCACGACTTTGAATGTTGATTCCAAGTTTGAGGAGCTTGTTGCTTTCCTCAAAACTACATAGAAAATTAGTACCCTGAAATATAAAATTAGTGCCCAAAATTCAAAATTAGTTAATAAAAAAAAATTAAAAAAATTACTAGAGATACCATGCCATTGGTGGGGTAGCGGTAGTCGGTGCTAAATTTTCATTTCAAGATTTCTCTATTAAAAACACTGTGATTTTTTTCCAAATTTATACAAAAATTAGTACTCCTAAAGAAGTTATTACATACACTTGGAATCTGAATTTTTGTCGCTATAACTTCTTTAGGAGCACTAATTTTTGTATAAATTTGGAAAAAAAACACAGTTTTTAATAGGGAAATCTTGACTTGCACTTTATTGTGTCGTAGTCGTAGGAATCGCTTTTTATTTAAATGATTTTGCGGAGTGAATCATCTGTATTAATCTATGTCAATAGGAAAGGATGCTACTTTGCAAGCAAACACATTTAAATATTGTTAGTATTTTAATTTGGCACCTACTTCTTGCAGGCAATAAGTAAGCCACCAAATGATAAATACAGAAACGTTTTATAAATTAAACGAACCAAAAATAAATTATACAGTTTTAAGACAATATTTGTCTATTTCTATTAATTAATATAAGCACAATAAAATGCACAAAAATTTTGCTAATTATTAATAACATACCCTAATACTCTTTCACAGTTTCATTGGTATAACAATACGTAGGCAAAATAAATGCGTAACTAAAATAATCACATGTAGATACGCGGTCATGAACAAAAATTGCTATAAACTGACAACTATTTAGTTGAAGATAAATGCATCTCACGCCAATAGGCGGAAAACTATACATTTTCTACGTAGTTCCGTCTTGAAGAATTTAAATTACGTTCTAATTCAAGAAGAAATACTTTTCGCCAGAAAATAATAATACGTCATCTCTTCAAGACTTCTCAACGAAAGCGTATCGTTAGTATTATTGCTAACTAAAAATAAGCAAAATATCACAACGACAAACAATAAAACAAAATGTACCTACAATTCGTTACTAAACATTTATATATAAAATACTTAAGAATACCATTATTGCCACCTATCTCAATAAATAAATGTCAAACCTTACTGTTTCACTGGTTTATTTCACTGATCCGTATTACTATTCATTTCTTTTTCTAAACATACCGTGCATCGGCGCCTCTAAGGCTGTTCAATAATTGCGAAACTTTAACAATTCGACAATTTCATTGTTCGAAAGAAAACCGACCGTATAGAATTTAGGTAAGTACCTAATTTAACAACTTAGAAGGTAATTTCTAGCCATTCTATCCGATTTATTTACGAAATGTCAATCAGTTCATATCGATTTACCAAAATGTAAAAATCTTACGTATTAACTGGAGTTTCGTTTGGACTAACTATAAGTGCGCTTTTTCTTTGGTGTGATGTGGTTGTCCGTTGGCCACTGGTTGCGGGGGCGGAGGTCTGGCCAGGATGGCCTGGTACATGCTCCACACGGCAAGAGGACGCATGTAGCCCACTGAGCGATGGTTACCATTCTCGTACAGAGCTTCTGGGGTTTCGAAAGAGAGGCCCATTTGTGTTAATGTGTTGTATAAGCCGCCAGCAGTCACGAACGCCTCTTCATGCATGCCTGAAAAAAAAATTGATATTTAGTCATCATAATTTTTGAAAAAATACCGCATAACTGAAACAAAAAAATTCTAACAAAATTTTATTCCAACAAAATACGCAGGTATTTTATGCGATAAGATAAAAATAACTACAAGCGAAATATTTTCATATAATCAGAACTCTGAATATTTTACTAGTTGCACGTTTTCCGATAAGATTACAGCTAATGGGAATTCCCTTTAGCTCATATCTAATATCTTCTGTAGGATTTATCTACTATAGGATATCCGGGACTTTTTTTGGTATAATATCCCTAGCCTATGGACTGGGTCATAAACTAAATGCAAAAAAAACACCGACCATCAAATTCGTGTCAGACCACGCAGTGTCCGGTAGTTCAGATGAATATTAACGCATACAGAATTGATTTTATAGACCGTAAAAAATAGTTTGTATTTCATTCATCCTCGAAAAAACGATGAAGAACATAGTTATTTCTGCGGTTGTCACCGAAAATATCCAAAAACGATTGATCAGTCACTTAGAAACATCATATTGCACCTTCTTTCCAATTTTCATCGATATAGTGCAACTAGACTCCAAGTAAAATGGCTGTCTGACTTCCGGACAGACGGACAGACGGACAGACGTACTTCGATGCTGCGTGAAGGAAGGTCAAATCAACAAACACAGTTTCGCATTTATTATCTGTTTCCTACCTTCGTATATCATAAGCGCGGCAACTCCATAAGTGACGCCGGTCCACACCTCTTCGCTCTGCAACGCCGTGGTGTCGATGTGCCCGCGCGGGCCCATCACCCAGCCGTTGATAGCGCCCATCTTGCCACCTTTGAACTGCTGCACGTTGTTTTCAAAGATAGTCGCTAGGGTCTTCCGTACGTTAGCCTCGGGGAATACTTGCTCGCTCCAGCCTGATGCGCGGAGGAACCTGGGGGAAAAGAGCTCGGGTGAAATAACTTTATAAACAGCTTGAATAAAGCGTTGAGCATACGATGGACAATGTCTGCCACGATAGAACGTATGGAAATCAATGCACACGTAGAACAAATAAACTCAGAAATAGAGGGTTAATTTCTGTCCAGTGGACAAATACTCCATCATCTGCTCAGCGCTTAATAAGTTGGTTGAAGAGATTGTGTCTTGAGGATTTTTCTCAATCTATAAATCACGATTTTAACATAACTTTTACTACGTCCTAGTAAGCTTAATTGCTGTTAAATAAAAAAAAAATAAGATATTTAACTGTAGTTGTATTATTAAAATATTGCTTTTTATTCAATAAATGTAAAATTACTTACCAGTGTCCCGCCAGCTGATCAGCCATCACAACTTTACTATTGGAAGGGCGCACGTCGAACTTGTAATAAGAGCCGTTCCACAGCTTCTCTTCAAACGACTGTTGTGCTTGCTCCAGTAGCTTGGCGAACTCTTTCTCGTCGTCTTCATGGCCCAGAATACGGGCCATTACGCACACTGCACTTACTGATGCTACCCATAGACCACCGCAGTATGCACTGTAAATAGAAGGTCACATTTTAAAATACGGATTGATTGCCAAAAGACATTTGACAAAATTCCGATAAATGTTCGAACTTAGTTGTTTTTCATTAGGGCGGCAATATCGAAAGTAAGAGTCCAGCGGTGTAAAGTTGAGTGATAACTACCATACCAGCATGTATTTGGTGCAAGCATAGTAGGTACAAAGCGTGCAAATGTGGTTTTAAGATAAGAAACTTGAATATTACGCACATCTACCTTTAGACGATAAGACATGAGAGAGAGAGAAAAGTATTAGAAGACAATTACAAAAATAAGTTGGTAAATAATTACCTGGGTCCAGACATGACCCAAGCATCGTAGGTCTGGTCGGGGAAGCCTCCGTTCTCGATGAGGCCGTCGTCGTCGCGGTCCCAGCGCCGCGCCGCCCGCAGCAGCGCCCGCGCGGCGGGGTACATGTCGGCCAGGTAGCGCCGCGCCTCCCACACGGCGGCGGCGGGCGCGAGCGGCGAGGCGCCGGCGCCCTCGACCTCGGCCTCCACGTCCGCGCTCCTGTACAACAGGTCTAGTATATCCCCCATCCCGTACGGCTTCTCTTCGTTCACGACCGGCGTCGACTGCTCCGTCAAATCCGGTGACTCATCCGTCGTCCCGTCCGTGTCGTCGGCCTGCCCCGTCGACCGCGAGTACAAGTCGTCTTCCGTCCCATCCTTCACGTCGTCTATAAACGCCATCGAGCGGTACCTTTCGTTGCCGAACGGCGCCGTGTGCCCTCTCAGCAACCGGTAGTCCCGTATCACTTGCAGTATGAACTTGAGATTCAAGTCCTTCCAATCGCTCACATCGTGGATGTTGTAAGCGTTTATATGGTCGAATGGTACGTCATCTGTAAAAAGTTGTCTGTTTCTAAACTGAACCA
The DNA here is from genome assembly GCA_916610215.1 of Omphaloscelis lunosa. Taxonomy (NCBI): domain Eukaryota; kingdom Metazoa; phylum Arthropoda; class Insecta; order Lepidoptera; family Noctuidae; genus Omphaloscelis; species Omphaloscelis lunosa. The sequence goes on from OU744247.1 coordinate 10,514,643, forward strand.
TGTATTCTAAAATACGAAGTATTTATGTAGCCTCCTAAACAAAGTCAAAGTTGGATTTCATGATTAGAACTGCAAGATTAATTCACAAACATTAGACTTTCTAAAATAAAAATGGTTGGTGATATAAAGAATGCTACTAATCTTATCAAGTTTCGGCTTATATGAAGGCGCTTGAGTTAAGCATTGAACATATTTTATCTAACAAAACTACTTTAAAATGATTGGAAAACGAACGGGAGGGGAAATAAGACAGTAGAGAAAAATTGCGGTCTGAGAATTCACCCCTGTGGCACTCCTCAGTGCGCAATGGATGTCCTTATTGCTCTACCTTCAGTTTCAACTTGGGATGGTTGATGGTGGTGTACAAAAGAAAAGCACAATTTCCCGATACTGCTAGTTAACGCTAATACGAAACTTTCGAGTAATGATATCATGATTAACTTTGTCAAAGGCTTACAAAAAATCTGTCTGGACAGAATCTTCTAAAATAATATCAACCCGTCTTTAATTTCTAAATAGTTAAGAAACAAAGGCGTTTGTTTGCTTGTTTATTCGCTTTACGCCCCTTAACTTTGACGTATTATAGTGCAGTGTTCAGGATTCTTTGAAGGAGGAAGATTAATGTTTATTATACATTCAATTATTATTTCTGATTTGCATCCGTACGAAGCTTGAGTCGGGTTATAAGTATTTACAACTATAAATGACGATATGACTACAATGAATATGTTGTGTATGACTTACCGGGATCACCAAGATCGTGTGGAATGGAATCTTTTATTTTAAACTTCACTGATTTTCCATTGTAAAGTGATTGTCTACATTTATCAGTTTCTAATTCGATGGTGTCACGGAACATATATTGTAAGACCACCTGAAAATAGCCGAAGCATTATTTAAAAATGGATCAATTTAGGTGATTTTACTATTATAGTATAGGCAAAGACATCTACTTACTTGTAAATTAGGCCATAGTTGAGCTAGCGCAAAGGAAGCGTAAAAGTGTACATCATACGTATTATACATTCTATATTCGTGGCCTTCTAAATATCCGAACAAACCAAAGTCATGCCTAGAACAAAATGCAATTAAGACCTTTAACACCTTACTTACAATGGCTATAAACCTGACGTGTACTGAAATCTAGTCGAGTAATTACCTAGGATCGCTTTCCGGGAATTCCTCATGGACGTCAAACCATATTGTGCCGCCATCGGCGACATAATAAAGCTCGTTCATTAAGGCACTTTTTAACCAATCTGGTATATTACTGTGGAAAAAAAGGATTAAACGTTATACAGTCATAATGTTACTTTGTTCATTGAATGGTAAGAAATAAGTCGAATATAACAAAGAAAGGAAGTAGAGTATTACCTATTATTAAAGATGGGGTCCTGCCACTCCGCGAGTAGTTTCTCCCAATTCTCATAATTTCTAAGCGCGTACGCAGCTATGCTGGCACCGGCGATACCATCGCTACCAAAGTATTTCGTATAAAATCTGTAATAAACAAAATTAATGATTAAAAGACTGACCAATATGATACTCCAGGAAAGATATGAAAACCTACCTCTTATGTACTTTTTTATCTTTCTTATATCTTATAATAGGCATGTCCCAGGCAAGACAGAACTCAGTAGACCCCGTTCCTCCCGGTTCTAAAGATATAACGCTAGACAGTGCTATCGAATCACCTGCAAATAACAAAAAAGATGTTATAAAATTCCAAAAATAATTGTTACAGATTAAAGAAATAAAAATATCTGAGTACATTTGTAAATCTTTTTCTGTTTCTCCTTTTCTTTCTCTTTTTTCTCCTTCTCTTTTTCTTCTTTTGTTTTGTCCTTGTCTGGCACTTTAGGCGGCGGCGGTGTGAGACTCGGATCTGGTGTTAGCGTGCCGTATTTCTTAAGGCAATCCCACACGTAACCGGAAGTCTTTGCGGCGTTCCATAGACAGTAACCTTCGTGAATTGTCTCGTTTTCATCCTTCCTCTTGGCAATGGTGAATGTGCAAGGAGTCTCGGCGACTTTCTGTTCTAGAGTAACACCACACGTGTTTTCTTCTGAATATCTCTCCAAATCCAGTTTAGCTGGAAGACGAAATTACCCTTTTAATGATACTATTTAGTGAAAAACTTCTTTTTTACAACTTTTTCGCTACATCAAATGCTATCTAACAAACATCATCTTTAGAAGAGGCTTTTATCGATGGATAAATTATTTAAAAAGAATACCGAACGTCGATATTTAAAGAAAATAAGTTTCAGTAGGTTTTTACAATGATGGCCCCGACTTACGAGTAGGTTGTGGGTTCGAACCCAGGCAGGCACTTTACTTTATGTAAATAATTTCATCACCACTGCTCTCAAAACGGTGAAGGAAAACATTATGAGGAAAGCGTCCTAGAACGAAAAATTCGAAGAGATGGGACGTCTACCAACGCGCACTGGGCCCGAAGAGAGAAGGTATGTGTCCCAGCAGTGGGAAAATTATAGGCAGATTATGGAGGTTTTCACACTGTAGAACCAGCAGTAAAGGCTTATTTTGACAATCTAGTAAAATAAATTTTATACCAACCAATAGATTTCTTCTTGTGAGCGCCTCCAAGTACTTCAGTCCATGTAAAAGTAATACTAACATTTCGCTTCTCATTACTAACATTAATAGCTGTAAATACAAATACTGCGCACGGCAGACTGCTGTCCTGTAAACAAATAATTATTTTCAACAAAAAGTAATAGTCATGTTTTAAAAGGGGAATAATGAATGGGTAATGGCCGCGTAGGTTGCGTACGAAGAAATGTCGAGCATCACTCAGATCAACACATCTTCAAAAGGCAAACGGGAAAATAAATAACATGGTCATTAAAATAAAACTTAGACAACTTGGTTTTTTTAGGTAGTTTTCTAAAAATAAAACCTAGCTAGATGGATTTATCGCCCCCGAAACCCCCAACTAAATTTCATGAAAACTGTTGGAGCCGTTTCCGAGATTCAGATTATATATATACAAGAATTGCTCATTTAAAGGTATTAGATAGATTTATTTATCTCTAAAAGGCTAGTAATAGAGAGGAAAAGTTTTGCTTATTAGAATAATTTGTATGCATTGCGTAGCATAATGTTGAATCAATTGGAAAAGCCCATGACTTCATAGGTATTTGTTTAGATCAGACTCAGATTGATCAGATTGAGTTCAATGTTTACTGTACCTTGTAATTATGAGGTATGACAGGTGAGATCTGTCTGCAAACCAGCTTTATTCCATACTTGCTGAGATCGTACGTGGTCCACGCGCGCGGATAAAGAGCTGTGTATTCACAATCCGCACCGTTTAAGTTCCATTCCCAAGTAGATGGTGCTTTCTTTGGTTTGCTAAAAAGAAAGTTTAAAATACAATCTGTTGAATGCATTCTCAGGATTCATCCCACATTGCAGGTGTGCTAATTATTTTCTTATCAGAGCATGGTATCATTAACATTCAGGCGGATGCTGCTACCTGATAAAGTAATTATTTAACAAATTATTGTAAAGAATTATCTAATTAAATCCCTACTTATCACAGTAATTCAATGATAAGATTAAGGAATCATGAACTTGATACAACATTTTAGTGACTACAAAAGATAAATAACAAAATACCTATACCTACACAAAATTAAGACAATTAACCCACGTTCGCACGGACGTAAGAATATCGCGGCGGGATGTTTTCGCACACTGGATTTTCAACGCTCTGCTTAGCACTGAGAGTTGAAAATCCAACAGTGTTTTTTCGATGCGCTGGGATACACTCTGCTGAATTCTCAACGCTCGGCTTAACACCGAGAGTAGAAAATCCAGTGCGTGATTAAATTCCGCCGCGATATTTTTCGAACGTTTTTTTGCGAACGTGGGCTTACACAGAACAAGATTTAAGCTTTTTTGGTACTAAAATATTCATGCAAACATGCAAATTACATTAGCATATTGATGAAATATAAGTTACTTACTTATATGTTGACAAAACTGACTGGTAAAGTGTTTCATTGCTGGCATTTCTTATGTTCACAATGAACTGACATTCTGGCACTGTGACATACTCATATATGCCTGGGCATAGCTGGAAGCGACAAAACTCGCCTTTGAACCCTCTGCCTATAGTCCCACCACCGATACCTCCAATAGGACAGCCTACAAAATACATAAATATTATATTTACTAAATACATAGCCATACAAACCACTTTATAGGCCTTATTGGTGTAGCAGAGGTAAAGGAATAAATATTTTAAGCATAGGGTAACATTGCTGTAACATGTATTACAATGATGGGTTACCAACTGGATAAGTCTGTGCAAGGATATGATTTGGATTAAAACACAAAAACAATGCAATCGTACCACCACATGGTTAGTATCAATAACAAATAATTTATTGTTAATTAATACTAATAACAGTCCGAAAAGAGAGAGTGAAGTCCCTTGACACTGTCTTTATTTTTGGCAAAAATATAAAGAGAGTGCCAAGGGACTTCTCTATTCTCACTTCAGCTTTTCACTTGCTTAAAAATACTTTAAAAAACCAGTAAATAAGTGCAAAGGTATTCTCAAATAAATTAGCAGTTTACAATGACTGGGTAATCTACTATTCAAGATCGTATGTTGGATTAATACATGTTTCTAAGCAGCTACTTCTATTATTAGTTTTGGCATGAAGAGAACCACATGTGTTACACTATTCATTATTGTAAATACGCAGAATAACATTTTGTGTAATGAGAATGTTAGTCTACTTTTAGTTTATTAGTACCTACTAGCAAAAAAGTTTCAATACTAATTTTGAACTACAGTCTACAAAAGTATAGAAAAGGCAAGAAATTGCATTTTACATTGTTTTTTAATTTCACAATTACTGAAAATGACTGATTTAATATCATCTTTTTTATGAGAACTTACCATACATTCTTTGAGCTGATATCATGTGAATGTAATCCATTATAGGACGCTTTTTATTCAACCTCTTTCCAATGTAGTATTTTAGATACCTGTAATAAATATAACAATATAAATGCTTTTAAATATTATGTGCTGAATTAGATAAACTGATGAAAGGGCTAACAAGTTAATAGTTACTTTTCAAAAAAAAATTGTGAATCAAGCTAACACCTCAAGGGCATCATGTGAATAATGAATATGTTGCACAAGAAAAATGTAACAAGCTCATACTCAAAAATATTCACCTGGCGGTTAATGGCATCATGTCAAAAACTTGACTTGCTCTTGGTATGATTATTTGCTTGCTTTGTAAGGGGAACTCATGATTCAGCAGTAATTTTAGGCCGTATTTAGGAGGCTCGTGCAGGCCTAGCCCAACGTCGCCAACTGTTTCCATCTCCATGATGTTTGACAATTCGAAAATACCTGGAAAAGTCTTTAAGACGAACCCTCTCACAGTCTTTAAGTCGAATCGTATTATCACATTATCTATCTCTTCCTTCCCAAGATACGATACTAAATCAATTTATCAAATTAGGATGTAATTTCAGCGTGACACTGTAAATTAAATAATTAATAAGCCAAAAATGAGACCTATCTTCAGATAATATACTTGAAGATATATTTCTCAGACAGAACCATGCCAGTAGAACGAGTAGAACTAACCAAATTAAACTATTTAAAAATCGAAAATAGTGACATGCGAATGCATCTCTGCCATCAAATCACAATGAAAATGACATTTGGATTAGGAGTGAGGCGTATTTATCGTAACAGGTAGAAATAACAGATATTTAAAAATAACAAATAACAATTGTTCCTAACAATATAACATATCTGTTACTTAAAATAACAGACCCTCAAAGACTGTTACCGCGGCTATTACTGTTAATTCATTATAACAATCTCAGACAGATTGTTACTACGGCTGTTACTTACATACACACTCACACAAAGGAAGAAATATTGCAAGGTTAACAATTTCTCTTTTTTCCTCATTAAGGAATGACCCTTGCTAAATAGAGACACACCTATTATTTACTTCGAAATATGTTTACTTCTCACTCTTACTAAAATGGTTAAAACTACTCTAAAAAGAGAAACTCTTAGTATTTATTATCCCTAAAAATACAGTTGGTGGTCTTACAAGAACAAACACTTACGAAAAAGTGACTCCCAAATTAGGTCGTGTTACCTGTTACTGACTAGTTACCATTATAAAACAAACTTAAAACGATTAGAAATAAAAAATATTCATATGATATTTGAATACGTATTTATCGTCCGTACATAAATAACAGGCTGTTATTTAATAACAGATATTTGGAACTGTTATTTTTGTGTAACAGTAACAGTGATAACAGATATCGTGTTTAACCTGTTATAACTCATCTCTAATTTGGATGTATTTGACTGACTTGAAAGTACTTGAAACTTGAATTGTCATTTGAAACCTTGACAGATTCTTTAATCGTGCTGCCAGATGTTTCTTCATATTTTCTACTGAAAAGACTGTGTAAGACCGTTTTGAATAGCTGAAAATTTGTAGTTTTTTAATTCTTTGATCTTTTATAATAAACAGAGATCAACGAACAATCTGGCATCAGTTCAATTTATGATATTGACCCAGACTGATCGTATAATCTATCTACCTATCTATTTAAATAAAAAAGAAGAAACTGACTTACATATCATCGCACGGGTTATCTAAACTATTAGTACTAGAAATTTAAAAATTTTCACGAGACATCCTTTTATAATATAAGCGGTAGTAAGAAGGGATTTTTGGCAATTTTACCTCTAATGGGATGAACCCTTTTGGTCCCCTTAGAGGTAAGATTTAGTTTTTAAGAAAAATAGACCGCCACTTAGAATTTATTTATAGGTTTCTTTTCCATTAATTCGCGGGTTTTGTACGTTGTCTTGTGGTTTTTTACTAGGAAAACAATTTGTTTCTAGAAAAGATTTTCATCTGAGCTACTTACCATATTTCAGGGTTTTATTAAAAAAACAAAGAAAAGGTGCGTCTTAGGGCCATGCTTTATAGAACCTAAATGTTTCTATAGTCAAGGTTAATCCGATACTGTAATAAAATTTGTAGATTTACGAAATGCAAAAAAGAAAAAATTACTTTCTCAATTTTTTATTTTTTATGTGTTATAAGTATTTTTATTTGCAATAAAACATGGTACAATAATGGTCTTAATAATAGGATTATGATCTATCCTGATGAGAGCTCGCATAATGTTTTCGGTATTACGTTCTTTCCACCCACCGGAAGACCGTGCGGGATGTTCAAATAAAAAGAGAAAGAGAGATATATATACATTGCCAGCCTGTCCCTTCTTGCTGTCCTCCCCATAGCGACGCCCTAAGCCGAGGTCCGTACCCCACAGGGGGTGCCCTTAGCGAGCGTTCGCCTAGTTTTAATTTAGAATAAGATTTGCCCCTGGCCGGAGGCTTTAAGTTTAAAAGCTTAAGGCAACCAAAGGAAAGTCAGGGTAAGCAGCCATGACCTTATAGGTCAGCTGCGAGATGCCATATTAAAAAAATATATATATTTATAAATATAACTTGTTTCAGTCTTAGCCGTGCACTCCAGCCTGTCCCATCTTTGATGTCCTCCCTACGGTGGACGCCCTTAGCCGAGGCTCGTACCCCACAGGGGGTGCCCTTAGCGATCACCTAGCTTTTTAACTAGTTTGTATGCCCCTGGCTGGAGGCTTTGAGTTTAGCAGCTTAAGGCAACCACAGGATTGACCGGTTAAATAGTCATGACCTCAGAGGTCAGCTATGAGATGCTATGAGATGACCTATAGAAAGAAAAAAAAAAGCCGTGCACTGACAATCTAAAAAAACGCACGGTTTGCAGAATCATCGTAAGATTATGTGGTTAGAATTGTGTTAACAGAAACTACTAAATAAAAATAAAATATCCCTGCAGGGCTAACATGCATTGCAAACAAATAATTTTTATGATAGCAGCATCGGCTTGAAGTTCCGTTTCAATCATTCAATTCTAAGCATGGATTAATGTGTACTTTATTGAATAAACGTCTCTCTATCTTAATTATTCTGTCTTTTAATTATTACATTTAGTTTTTTGTGTAACCAACTTTTTGATTAAAATTAAATGATTTATTTGGCATGCTGATATTAAAATAAAAATGACAGAAATTAAAATTAGTGACACCTATACTCATTAGATAATCACCACAAATGACAAAAGGGCTGACGATCATAATTTGACAAATCGAAGTTTATTATTGTAACAATCACCATAAAGTCATTGCAAATTCTGTTAATCAGCACACTCAACAAAAGGACTGACGTTCAGATAAATTGGTAGCTGGAGTTGATTCCACTTTTATAACCATAAAAATTGTTAATCACCACCCTTAGGAAATAAACTGGTGATGTTAGTAATTATGTTGCGAAGGTTTGATATTGCCATACAGCCGGCATGATCTTCCTGCCTGAAAAACCTCAGAGATTGCACTTCTAGCACTGATCTAATATGATAATATAAACACACACATACTTTACTATAATTTAGATAATATCTCATCACAAGTGCCTGTATGTAATGAAAACCGACTTAGTTCTCTTGAGAGCATCACCTATAAACCACTTTCTCCCTTAAAAGGCTTAAAGGATAGCACATCGTCTCGACGAAATATCGTATTTCAATTTTTTTTCGGAGAGCTTTCTCCCACAGTTTTCTTCTTACAATCTCTTTGGCAAATACAGAGGTCCCCGTATTTTTACAGTAAACAGCTGTGCAACTGGGCTCAATAATTAAATATGCGTAAAAGAAGTCGCTTGTTTACAAAACCTGTATACTGTATAGCTGTCAAATTATTAGACGCTGGAAATCAGCGCCATCTGAAGTGAGCAAGTGGCAGTTTTTATCCCCATTGTATGTCACACATACATTTCCCTATTTTTGTGACGGTCGGCGATTGTGAAAGTGTGAAATTGAGTGACTAAAAGTTCCATGATTTTAACTTAGAATGAAACGATAGGCCATACCCTAATATTATCCTTAGGCAACACTAGATTTATTCTGGGTTGCCAAATAGAACAAATGTAATGCTTGTGAGAACTTAAAGGAACTTATGGATTGGGGAAATGGGGAACTGTGATAGTCTGTGGAACTGTGTTTTATTTATTATAGCTGTTGTTGTTTCTCTGATTTTAATCTATGAAGAATCAATCAATCAATAGAATCTTCGTTAATAAAAGAACCCGAAGTTGTGGTGATATTATTGCAAACAGTCAAGCTATTTATTGTAGTTACTGTATGGTATCAACGTTTCGCATGTTATGTTGAAGTGATAAAAAGCCTACTTCTTTGAATCGTAAACAATAAATTCATAAAGATGGATATCCCAGTGCAAATAGCCATAAGGCTGAAGCCTCCAAGTCTTGAAGACTCATCGCAGTGCATATTTAGCAATCCTGTAACCCAAATAGTGATCACTGAGAGTGGGCAAACATTTCATGTGAATAGGGCTTTACCAGTGGATTGCACACAGGCGAATCTCTTCAACTCGTTCATGATACCACAAATTAACTGCTTTCTGGATGGGTGTGATACTTCAGTCGTCGTTTTCGGCCAGGCCAAGACAGGCAAAACTTACACTTTATTTGGACCAGGTCAGAACATAGGCAGACATATTTTTATTAGTATTGATTTATAATTTACACATAAATATGTTTCATGAGCCGTCACAGGCAGCATAAATAATGGGAAGTGGTCTAATACAAAGATTTACAATATTATCCTTTCCTTATTTATTAATAACTCAGGTGGAAACTGCCTTATCTGACTACATGCAATTATATAAACACTCGGCCAACCAATATGACCCAAGGTTTTGGAGATGAAGATGCTCACAATCATTTTAGTTTTATGTGATTTTTAAAGACCATATTATAAAACAAAAAAAATATATTAACAATTTAATTTTTATTTTAGGTTTTGAATGCATTCACAGTGAATGTGACCAAGGTATTGTACCTCGGTTCTTGTCTGAAATATTCCACAAGCTGAACCAAATGCCAGAAAGGGAATTTATATTACACATAACATGGATGCAAGTTGTCAACAATAACATATTTGATGTACTGGGAGCAGGTCTGGTGAGGTGCTGCAATGTTGAGGAAGCCTTTCAGTACTTACAGCTTGGATGGCGACAGAGGTGTCAAGGAAACAACCACACTGTGTTCACAGTCAGCGTGGAACAGAAGTGGGTCAGCACCAATGGAGTACTTAATCATAGAATGTCCACTGCCAGTTTTTGTGATCTAGCTGCATACCCAGAACCAGGGCTATTTGCCCTAGAGAACATAATAAAAGAGCTGCTAGCAGGCAATCCACCAAAGCAAATCAATTATGATCAATGTATTCTCACTGCTATGCTCAGAGACTCCTTCGGGGGTAGAGCCTTTACCTGGGTAATTGGATGCATAAGTGCAGAACCTGAGGACTATCAAGACACTTTAAAAACCCTAAACCTATGTTTATGCTGTAGAGGCATTAAGAATTTTGTTACTGTCAACTTATTTGCTGACAATAATACTCCTGTTTACACGGATAAAGCAGTATTACCACATGCAGACAATAATTTTAATTTACAATTTGCTACAACTCAGTGGATTAAATTGGTTTCAAATGCAGAGGGGCTTTTTAACAAAATTCTTCAGTCCAAATCTCTGTCTGAAGCTGATATTAATCAAGTCAGTGAATGGTTGTTTTTAAAGGCTGAGTGTGATGAATGTCTCAATAATGACGCCAGTGTTGATAATAAGGACGCAAATATAAAGCAGGGATTGCCTAGAATAGCTGAAGACACAGAGCCAAGTGAGCCCAGTGAGTCAGATGTTGACTCAGACTCAGAGGAAGATACTCATTCTGACACAGTATTCCAAGATAAACTTGAAAAATTCATGGAATATTTTAGAGAAAAGAATGACCAACTTTTTGCTGACAGATGTGAAGAATATTTGAATCACATTGACTCTGATGATATTACAATTTCGGAATTAAGTGGATCACAGTCTTTGCCTGTTATGACATCCCAATCAAATTCTGGGCGAAGAAGAACTATACAACCTGGTGAAAGTTTGTCAGGAGCAGAGTTAGAGCTATTGAGAAAAGTTGCAGCTAAAGCAATCTCACCTGAATCTCAAAAGATACTCATAGAATCTCACAAAAAGGATGTTGATCCAGAACCAAAATTAATAGAAAGAGAACTACTTAAAATGATTGATTCTCCAAAGACTGAAGAGATATGCAAGAAGTACAAAATGACGAAAGAAAAATACACTCAAAAGCAAATACTGGCAAGAAAACTATCAAAAGAAATTGGTAGCAGCCAGTCACAACTAAAAGAACTGATAAATCTTTGTATAGCCAAAGAGAGACTGATAAATGAGTTGTCTAAATCTATGTGCCACACACAAAACAAACATTATTCTGATAAGATAGAATCTAGTCTAATTGATCAAGATACTATGAGGGAAATAAAACGGCATGAGACAAATCTCAAAACTTATAAAAAACAAATTGAACAAATCAAAAGACAGATAAAGAAAGATGAAAAACGTAAAAATACATTAGATGTAGAGCTAGTTAAAGATAAGTTAAAGCTGGATGAACTCTCAGACACATCAGTAGATGTAAAAGACAGGAAAACAAACTCATTGAAACACTTTACGCATAGAATAACACAACTCGACAGTATTTTGAAGGAAAAGACAAATGATTTGGAAACCTTAGAAATGTCTAAAGAAAAGGAGTTGTTGTTGAGGAAAGAAATCAAAAACCTGAGGAAGACCAGAGAATGCTTGCATGAACAGAGGTGCAGTTTAGGACATAAAAGAAAAATGTACAAATCTCTTTCTGATTCTGAGGTAAGCAATCCAAGAATCGGAACTTTAAAATAATTGCGCATGTATTCTAACATTCATAAATCTATTCTTTTTAGGAGCGCAAGCTGCTGGAATGCGAAGAAGCTATAGAAGCAATCGACACAGCAATAGAGTACAAAAACAATTTAATTTGTGGCAAGTCCCCATCAGCTTCTCTGTCAGATTCTCAAGACAATAAAGACTCGAGGAGTAGGGGGGAGCAAATGTTGATGGCGCGGCTTGACAAACTGTCGCACGACGAGATGAAAACTTTGCTTTATAGGTATTTTCAAAAGGTAAGATTGGTGTAATTTTGTATTAGAAATTGAGCAGAAGTCGGATTTTTCTTTTCTACTTACAGTGACCAGTCGAATAACACACTTGTTTTGGTTTCAAAGTGAACTTCACTACAAATAAAGTACCAGTAGTACCTACTAGTATATAATTTCACTATTAGGCACAGATGTTGCTTATCATTTACGTTTATTTAACGATTTTACTGTGCAATCTTGAGTGGCGAGCGTCATAAACGTAAAATTTTAGTTTACGCAATAACATTATTCCACAACCGCTTTTCCGTATTCAGCTTGAATTTTTATGGGCATTTGGCACACAACAATAAATTTAAACGTAGTTCTTAGAAATCGTTATGAAATCAAAATCTTATTTCGAATTAACATTAATGAAAATTAAGTTGATTTCTAAATGACTAAGTATCGAATATGTCATCAATTACAATATACTAACTGTAGCTGAAACTAAAATTCTTAGCCATGTTTCGCAAGGTGGTGGATTTACGCGGCGCGTGCGCAGCGCTCGAGGCTGGGGTGGCGTCGGCCAGCGAAGAGGCGACAGTGTGGCGCGCCCGGGCAGCGGCTGCTTGGAGGCACGCACAACGGCTTAGACCACATGCTCATTCCAGGTAAGGCAGACAGACCTCTTACTTCTCAGAGTTATAAATACGTAGTGGCGGCGACGTCAGTCTTCTTTTATTCCACATAAGCATGAGGCTACCAAGCCTAACCAAACCAAACTCGAGATTGCATTCCATGTGCATAAATAATCATTATTAATCACCAGATTAATAATGATTATTTATGCACATGGAATGCAATCTCGAGTTTTTTTTGAGATTCAATCTCGTGAGAATACAATCTGGTTCTTGAAATCTCGTTTTATGTGAGATTTCGAAAATTGGCGCGCGCGATTCAGCAATAGATGCTTCTGGATGCTTCTTGAGCTGCCTTTTCAATATAATTAATAATAATGTGCGTGTGCCGATTTATTGCGCTAATTATGCGCAGTGCAGATAGTTATTACTTAAATAAACGTTGTTTTTTTTTTGTTTCGAGATTCGATAGATTTTTTTAATTTACAAAATATAACGCAATTACACTAAATAGGTGTAGTTTTCATTTTAATTAACGCATTCAAGGACATTGAAAGAGACAATAGAAGTTTTATTGTTACCACGCAAATGATTATAACTCCTTTTACGTTAAAAAGTGCCTATTTGAAATAAATTATTTGAGTTTGACTATTGGCATTGAGTGTTCCTCAAAGAGTAAAGTTTAAGAATTTTGATAAAGTACTATTTCAAAATCTAGGTGAAATCTCGAAAACGAGATCGATGGCCAATTTTGACTCCAGTTGCCAATCTCGACTCGAGATTGCATTCCCTAGGTAATATGTATAAATAAATATATAACGTATGTAATTATGATGTTTCAGACACTTCCAATCATTCCATAGATGTCTGGATGGAGGCAATGCGGAGAGGGCGTTATCTCTCGGCATGACGACCGATTCAGAGACGTCGGACGATGCCATGAGATTGGTGGATCGTATGAAGCAGCTCGCGCGGTGTCCTCCGGTAAGACTCTTTCACGACATTGTACAATATTTTAGAAAAAAATGCAATCAGCCTATATTATGTGATACAGGATGGCTGCAAATTTAAACGGGCATCAACTCGACTCGGACGTGTCTTGTGAGTAACTAATAATATAATTTATGTTTTCAGCCACCTATAATACCTAGTCAAAACCTGCGACAGCTCATGCCAGCAACAAATCTGCCTGTGGCTAAGGTGACGAAGGAGAAGAACAAACTCATAATAGTACAACAAAATAAAAAGCACTGATACTTGTACATCATTTTATTTGCTGTTATCAATTCTATCTTCATATACGTTTTCATGAAATACATCATGTTTATTGATCTAGCAATGTAGTCATAGTATGTAATTTATTAATTCTATTGTAGTTTCACTATGCACTCTATTACTGTTACATCACATTTTTAAATCATGCACTGTAAATAATTTTATAGTTATTCGTATTCACGATACTTGTATATATTTTTGCCAATTAATTGATACTTTTTAGCGTGTATAAAAATATATTTATCAACATTCTTTCTTAGAATGTATACATTCAACTAGATTCGAGGAAATATAAGATTCTAGTATGTGTTATCTATAACAAAATTTAAAAATAAATTAATTGATCTAAATATTATCTAAATAGTTATTATTTACACTATCTAAGGCAGGGATCACCAATTAGTTTCATTGGGGGTCCGTTTTAAAAAAATAAAAGTTCTGTCGCGGTCGCGTCCGTTTGGTAGACAATTACCTACTATTAAACAAGAATTTAAAAAAAAAAAGAAAAGAAACCTGAATATTTGTTTATGAACAAAAATAACAAAGTAATTCATATTCGTGTGAAAAGTGTAATTTTTTCCTTAGAACTGTCTGGAGTAAAGTTTTTTGTTTTTTTTTTTTTTTGTAATTTAACTTACAGTAAACATTATAATGTTTACTTGGTGCGCAAATAATAAGTCGGCGATCCGGATGCGGACCGCAGACCGCCATTTGGTGACTCCCGATCTAAGCCATTTATAAAATCCTAAAGATGATGATAAAATTATCATGATTGAAAATTCCAAGGTATGCATAATATCCCTTCTGATAGAACGGAGTAGTAATGAGTTATATAGAGGACTGTTCCATGAAGTTTCTGAAACAAGTAATAAAATATATATTTAAGTAAGTTTTACGATGCGACAGGTCTTGGAACCGGTATCAAAAGTACAGGTTCTGTACCGGTACTTAGCGGTTCTTGTCATTTCCGTACCTGGGTACCAGTTCCACACGTACCGGTACTCCACCTAACAAGTAACGGTACCAAATTCAGCTACCCGCCGCGTACCAGAAATCTCGTATTTGTTATTTTGTATAATGCCTATTTATTATCCTTTTTACTTACTTTATCTGTTTTTTCACTCTAACTCACGGAAATATTTGTTTGGTACCGGTACAGTACCGATACTGATTAGAAATACCAATAGTACATTTTCTACTCTGGTGCCAGTATCACACCAAGGTCAATTGGTACCGGTTCTCAAAAAGTATTTCAAGCCCTAGTCTGGACAGAATCATCACGCAGTGGGTTCCAGAAGACTTGCGTCTTGAACGATGCAGGCCTATAAAACGCTAGTGTGATATCTTACATACATAAACTCACGACTTCTTGTAGGACTCATGGGCAGAAACAAAGCAAAAGGAGTATGTAAGGATCGAAGCAAGTAGTGTGATTAATTATGGCAAAAAATGCAACAGAAAGATCTATATAGGGGAAACCTGTGCCAGGCTGCCGAACCCGTCAACCCGACTTAAATTACTCGAGTGTACTCATACTTTGAGTCGTACAAGGATCACAGACTTGGCTGCGTAATACTTGTTGGCGAACGCTGCTTAACCGATATGAAAAATTCATCTAAATAAAGTATGTTTATTTGGCATGTCACAATTAAAAGAAAAAACCTCATTCTATAAAAACTATATTATGTTCCTGAGTTGTTGTTGAGTGTAACAAATGTGAATCAGTTTTGTTACATAATAAAACCTCCCCCATCCCACCCATCTGCCAATATTACCCCAAAAAACGTAATAAAAACAATATTTACCACATGTAGTTGCTCCGTACGTGTAAGCAATCTTTGACAGCAAGAGATCATGTATGCAGGTGTGATGCTGTCATCCTTTTGAAGGTCCAGAAGTCCGAATCTTTGCACAACTTCTTTGTGGAGAGCTTTTTCCACATGCTTGTTTCTGTAATAAATTACCAATTTATTTCGTTTTCGATCAGCACTAAACCTCTTTCGTAACTTTTTGCGTTTTTATCTATAAAAACGCAGATTTTGATTTTGAACATACAGTTGTGTATGTTCAAAATCAAAATATTTTATTTCACTTAAACCTACATGGGCACTTATGAAACGACAGAAGCTAGGTGCATGGTTCCAAATTGGTTGTTTCCTATGGAGAAGAGCCGGCAAGAAACTCCACGGTTACTCTTTTAGAAATAATTGGCTTTTACAATGTTTTAAAATTACAGTGTTGATAGGTATAGGAGGATAGTGTAGGCCTGTCAACAAGTACTAGGTATTTAACAAAATAGAAAATGGTCAACAAATCTTCAGTCCGCAAGGCCTACAGCATTCTCACATTCACGAAATATAAAAAAATATGTCAAATAGTGTTTTTTTTAATGTGTTTTTGTTAATGTTTGTGCCTTTTTTTTTTTTTTATTTTTTTTTATTATGTTTTGTATTTCCTGTGCGTGTCCCAAATAAAATATTTTCTTTCTTTCTTTCTTTCAAATAATGGGAAAATTCTGATAGAAGAAGGTTTTCAGAACTTTCTCATTATTTGTTCTTTTATTCCCAAATTCTCAAATCTCAAATTTTCTTTAAAAAGGCAGTAAAAAGTAAAATAACATTTGGGAGCAGTTAATACACATTTACATAGTTATGCCGTTAATGAGGTACCAGGGAAGCCACATATACAGAAGGAATTATTGCCAAACCAACTTGTCTTCAATATAGTCTATATTTTTCGTTAATAACTAACACAGAGATCGTTTATCATAGTCTTACCAACATTGGTTATCAGCTACAGTCCTTTCAGTTATTTGACCTCTGACTTTGCATCACTGTCAAAATCATAGTGATCTTTATTCCCGTCACAATAAGGTTGCTGTTGGGTTGCTGCTGTCAGAGGAAAAATAACTGTGAAAGGACTGTAGCAGTACCATAGAATAATACAGAAGGCGCACTCCGCATTTTACGTATGAAGCTACAAGTCCGCGGCGGGCTCGTCTTGTCGGGCCAATTCAGTGAGCGTAACGTAGTCAAAATATATATGAGATTTTGCGGAGTGAACCATGTGTATAAATCTGTGGCAGTACAGAAATTGTCTAAAAATAAGGTCGTGGCATGCCGTGGTGGCCGGGGTGTGGAATGTGGCAATGGTCATCTCCCTGGCGAGCACTGCGTTCACGACTGTCAAAAAAACAGTGAAAAGCTTATTGTCTCATAGCTGGGCTTTAAAAACTTACATGCTGTATTCAGTCATCAATTGGGTTGCTTCGTCCAAATTTTTGGCAATGAAGGCTATTAGTTCTTCAGCTGGGCAAGACGATGGGGTAATGAACTGACCCGTAGGCGATACCATTAGTGGACCCGCCTCACTGAAATATGAATAAGACAGTAAAATTTGAACCAACACGTCTTAAAATTTGAAGATAATAATGGCACATGATGACATGAGGTTTTAGAGAGAGTCCAATTTTTAACAATCGTTTGTTTGCAAAACACAATTTCGGTTTTGTATGGATTGTATGGAGTAGATTTCGTATTAACAACCCTAGTCTGTAAGTTTTTATCATTTGGCCCACGGTGGGTGCCAAAAACGTCAAGTATCTATGGGGTACTACGTTACAGACCAGACTAATAATGTCAGAATTAGGCATGCAAACAAAGATACTTACGGTTCAATAACTATTTCGTATTTCTGTAGAGATTCAGGCACCCCTGACGGGAACTTACTGCCACTACCATAGAAATCGCCTATAGAAGTGATCAACTGTCTCAAATGACTGCAGTACTGATGTGCAGACACTTTTGGCATGAATTTTCTGGAAAATAAAACTATTCTTTAACTTGGCTCAAGATCGAAAAGGTTGGAAAAAGGTAGGAGGAACATGCTGAACCGGCTGCAACACAAAAATAAATAAATCTCGTACACGCGAAGACGAGTCAGCCTATTTGTAGTAACCTCTTTGTGTAAGTCAGTCTCCATATCAGGACTGAATGACACAAATAGCTTTGCGCGAACATGCTTGTATAGCCCCGAAAAAAGAAATTATATTTAGTCCATCAGTCAGATAATAAAAAAAAATGTAAACACGTATTTTTTGCTTTATCATATTAATAAAAAAGTGACAGATAAAACGCATTAAAGTTGGGGAGTGGGGGTCGTTACGTCACAAGTAAGTAGAAAATCTACAAACTCGCGACATCATCGCATATTTTAACCCAATGTATCGCCATAATATTTTGATAACGTAACAAAAGAAAAAAATACGTCCAATTTTTTTAATAATCAACCTGATGGACATGAAAACTCCATTAAATAAGTTCTGTAGGGTACATTCTGAACTTTATTTCTTTAATTACCACTTCGGACACACCTCACTAAGTGCCACATGTTTGTAAAACAAGTCTCACGTCAGTGTTGATAGCGGTATGTCTTGGTTTTTTATTTGGTCTGAGTATGTACAGTGGCAGTGCCACACATAAAATTACACCACATAGAATTATACAAATCAATTATATAGGAAATCGTGTCTTACCTACGACATATGTGTATATCTCTCAATATACTGGATAATGCTTTTTCATAGTTTGGTATCATTACTAAGGCACTATCTTCCCGGCTGACTTTTTTTATGAGCTGTAAAAAAAGGATAATCAATAATATGAATGTTATGGACAAGTAGTTTTCCGAGATGGGCCTGTGAGCCCGAACGCGCGAAGTTAACGTAACAAAAATTCACACCTATGTCACAGATGAATACAGATGGTTCACTCCGCAAAATCATTTAAATAAAAAGCTACACTTGCTACGACACAATAAAGTGCAATTCAGGTCGCACAGCGCTAATTATCTATAGTTATATTCAACTAGAAGTTCCTCCCTTTCTTTTGCGTAATTGAGTTACGCAAAAAAAGAAATATCTTCTGACTATTTTACGCTCACTGTATTGGCCGGACAAGTCGAGCCCGCCGCGTACTTGTAGCTTCATACCTAAACTGAGGAGTGAACCATCTGTATTCTTTGCCTATGTGTATTCTTTTTTCTTTGATACTAATTGTGCTTGTCGCATATATTCAAATACAATAGTTTCGAAGCTTGTCTGAACCTATTAACATTTGATTGGTAAACATTGATCAAGTTGATGCCCAACCATGTAGTATGCTCACCGATATCCATTCATTTCGCACGTCCATGATGCTGAGGAACACGTCACCATCTAGACTGACCCCAGTAAACTGCCCCAGAGCTATGGTTCTGCCTAAAATGGTTAAAAAGGAAAAATGATTACTATGCCTTGCGCTAAGACACAAGATACATCATAGAATAATGATTGTATAATTTCAGTATTTTACACTGTAGGATGGATAGCCGTTGGAGCAGTCTTTGAGAGGAGACAGCTAATCTGAAAAAGTAGCGTGACACGCCTCTCAGTTTATATAAAGACCCAAAAAAAAAACGAGCGAATCTTACAGTAGTCGCATATGATGTGTAACATCTGACATCTTGGTAGACAGTACTAACCTCTCGGCAAATGGGTTGGTACCATCTGACGGCCAATTCTAGCACCACGCGCGCTCATTGGGGAAATTAAATAGCACGCGCTTCCCTGGCTTCCTGTTACACACTTCCTTTCATCCCTTGATTGGTTGAAATTATCACGACTTTCGACACTTTTAAATTTAAGATGAACAATATTCTTCGTTTAGTATTTTCATTTATTTGCTAAATATTGTACGGTGGTAAGGAAACCTGCGTGTGCGAGTCAGATTCGCAGAAGGCCGGCTTTTTTTAATTTGGGAATTTTTACACAGATAAACAAAATTTAACTTATTTTTGTTTTATGAAGTTTCTAAACTGTTTGTTAGTCATTTGAGTTCGCTGATTTCATATCTACCCTCAGTTTTTTTCTAGGAACTCTAGTTTTTGTGACAGGTACTTCTTAAAATTTCGTTACTCTAATTTTACGTTAATTTTCTTTAGTGCAAATAATGATTAAATTCTATAAATAAATCGATATGTCTACATTAAGAAGAACTTGCTTAAACGATCCAAATAGATTTTTCCGCTGTTTGTGGTGAATATATGTTTCGAGGATGCCGTTTAAGTGCGTCTGACTTTATAAAAAGGCCTACTTGGATTTCTTTGGGACGCCATTACAAGTGTTTAGTAAGCCATGGATTCCAAATTTTGTATGTGGTAGTTACGTAACATCATTGCGTTTCTGGGCTAGTAAAAACATACCTATTTTGAAGTTCAAAAGTAGTACGAATTGGTTGGTTTGCTATGGTTATTTTTGTGTTGTGAATATTACCGGAATAAACCGCAAAAATCGTTCCAAATGGATTTACCCGAATTTAAAATCAGCTATTAGACCATTATATTACGCCCTCTCCATATAAAATTAGGTCCGATAAAACAATTTGTAAAAGCTCTCAATAAGGATGGGGAATGTTTTAAACATATCGGTGAAATATTCCCGAAATTGAGCACAGAAAAAATAAAAGCTGGTATTTTTGACGGACCTCAAATCAGGGAACTTATAAAGGATCAAAAATTTACAGACTGTATGACAGATAAGAGAAATCTGGACATTAGCGCAATGGAAGAGCGATACCAGAGTCGTTGGAATGCAAATATGATGGTTGATTACTGCTGGAGCATTCAAAACAAGGCTGAAGTTTTGATTTTTAGAGAGAGAATCTTATAAAAGAAAGTTTTTTTTCATGTTAGGTTAGACAAACAATTTTTTTCATTTTAATAATTCGAGTATTTTTCGCTAAAAATGTAATATGTTAATATTTCTAAAACTAGAGCTGCTAGAGAAAAACTGTCAACAGATTTGGAATCAGCGTGGCAGAATCATACAAAATCAGGTATGAAACTTCATAAAACAAAACTACTGCTTACCAGTGTTATTTATTTAACATGAAACCGAAGTAGAGTTTACGTGAAGAGAAAGCGATCAAAGGACGCCAAAAGACAATCTCGTTCTACCCGGATTAAATGTTAGGGCCGGGGCTGGCGAGAAGAAAGATGTTACACATCAAAAAGCTGCTGGGATCGACTTGACGCAGAGGACGGAGAACTGGGTGTTGTGTCTTACGTCGCAAATTGAGAGAAGCCTAGTGCCTAGTGTGATAGGCTTATTTTCTTGATGCTGCTTCTTTAAAATAATAAGAAAGTTGAAAAAAAAGCATATAAAATTAATTAATTTATTACATAACTAGTTGACCCGACAGACGTACTCCTGTCTAAAAAACAATTCAAACAAAATTCCTATAGAAAATTCACAAATTTTCCTGGCAACTTTTCAAATGTCTTTCAGAGAACCTATTATGAACATTTAAAAACAATAAACAGCCAAATCGGTCTAGCCGTGCTCAAGTTATACGATTACCGACGAACATCATTTTATTTTTAGGGTTCCGTACCCGAAGGGTGCGAAACGGAACCCTATTGGCTATTAGAGCGCTAACACACTGGGACGCGCCATGGCGTCACGTCGCCGGCTACGTATCAGTAGCCTCAGCTGTCCGTCCGTCTGTCTGTCAGCGGGCTGTATTTAATTAACCGTAATAGGTAGACAGTTGAAATTTTCACAGATTGTGTGTTTCTATTGCCGCTATAACAACAAATAATAAAAATAAAGTTAAAAATTAACGGGGCTTGTGGCTAAGTAATAACAGCCGCATGGTTTGATCGATCAGGTTAAGATACGCTTGTCGCGGTTGGTCCGTGGCAAGACCCCTCCGTGCCTCGGAAAGCACGTTAAGCCGTTGGTCCCGGCTGTCATTGAAAGTTCTTTGACAGTCGTTACGGGTAGTTAGAAGCCCAAAAGTCTGACAACCAGTCTTACCAAGGGGTATCGTGTTACGTAGTAACTAGGTTGTGGAGGTCAGATAGGCAGTCGCTCCATGTAAAATACTGGTATTCAGCTGCATCCAATTAGACTGGAAGCCGACCGCAACATACATTGTTGGGAAAAGGCTAGGCTGATGAGGAACAGTTAAAAATTAACAAGGGTCCTCATACAAGAAACGTGTTTTTTCGGCGTTTTTTGATAAATATAGTACGGTGGTACAGAACCAACCCTTTGGGACCGTTCAAGTATTACGTAAGCACTATAGGGTGACGGGGGGTCTATGCTTTGCTTATTTTTGATGACATGGCAGTGGGTCTAGATGGTGATTACGTTAGCAGTAATTATTATCTTTTTTACATATGGCAACCCACACATTGTCTATGCTTAAAAACGAAACGAACATATTTCTAGAATTATAACTGCTGCTTAAATTAAAAGAAAAATGCATATACGAATGTTTACGTAAGCATGGGAGGGTGGGAGAACTTTACTTACTTTTGCTGATAAGGGGGGGGGGGGGGGGTGCTTTGTGTGGGAGTCCAACTCGCACTTGGCCGGTTTTTTATTGTTTAGATAATATAGGTACTAACCTTCTAAATTAGTCATAACATTAGGATGCTGTGAAGCTAAGGCAGATAAGCTCTGCAGGGCGCCTCTTATATGACTCATATTCCAACAACTGTCGTATTTCACCTAAAGCCACATAATAATTACATGTAATTATAGTTTTATCAGTTATTTGGTACGTTTTGAATGCATCTCATGCAGATTTCAATCTCATTCCAAATAAATCCATCGAGTTTATGGTAAACTGTTTCTGTATGGATAATCAATAATAATAATAATGTTTGATAAAAATTATGGCCTGTGACAAGTGTTCAGATAAGCGCTATCTAGATTTAAAAAATTAGAACAGGTCTGTATGAAATTATCTACCAAATAAGTTAACCAGTACCCTAATTGTGTAACTTATTTTCGTAAACGATTATGACTAATTTGTTTCATTTTGACAGTTCAACAACACTCATTGCGTTATTTACGTTGTGGAGCAGATTTTTTTTCCAATTTATGAAGCAATGGATTAGCAATCTGTTTCAAATCGAAACAAATTTTGATTGATCGTGCATTACGCGATTAGGGTACTGAACTTATCCAGAGGTGGTAAAAAATTCTTTTACTAACTTTTATTTTTGTCGGAATATGGAAAATGTTGTAAAGCAGGCTTTTGATGTCAAAGCAATGTGTATGATTATTGAATGTTTATAATGTAGGGTACCAACTTGTTTAATACCATAAGTTATGGAAAGTTGATCAATCAATGAGTGCACTTGGTCCCTTATTGCAGATGCTGACTCATATTTGTTCTTTGCATCACTGCTGTTTGCAAATACCCATTCCCTGCAATATTACACAAATAAAAAATAAATACCTTCTTCTTAAAAAATAAAGACATTTTCCTGGTCTACACATTTTCGAAACTAGTCAAAATCTTTTGTGCAAGCAGAATTGAAGTAGTTATTAGTTAACATTACTTAAATAAGGGTTTATTGCAAGAAGCTCAAGTTCTTGGAATAATATCAACATCAACATAATTATAACAATACCACTATGTACCCCTCAAGGAGATAGACGTAATCCAGGGAGTATATTATAATCATAACTGTAAAGAGGTTACCCACTGAATATTATTAACATAGGGATGTTCGTAGTTTAACGAAAATTAGTAATCAAAATGTGGTTAAAAGCACACAGAAAGTTTCTAATCTTTAACTTGCCATTTTGAATAAATTTAAAGGCTAAACCTCTGTAATTTGGCACAGTTTACTTAAATCCTATCTTCGCAATTTAGTTTCCAAAAATCATAACAAATAATATGTGGTTTTGGAAAAATAACTTTAACACCCACACAATAAGTTCAGTTTGCACTAGAACTACAACAATTTTTATGACGTTTTCAATAAATTGTACTTGTCATTGTAAAATCAACTTAAATTACACTTAAGAAATAATAATAAGTGAAGTAAGAAATTAAAATTAAGTGGAAATTACATTAGTTGGAAACAAGGATTTGAATATGCAATAGATATAACTTACATAATATTAGCACTGGCCTTTTTCTCTACCACTTTCCTCTTTATTTCAGATACATCAAACTCTTTTTCATATTCTTCATATGTAAAATCATATATTCCACCTTTTCCGAAACCTGGTTTACTGTAAATTATATAAGTTTAATAGTTTGGATGCCAAAGGCAATTTAAAACTGGTGCTATGCTTGAGATTAAACAGAAGTACTGCTATTTTTATGGAAGTAAAAGTTTGCAGGGGACCTCAATCTGATAGGAATTAAATTAGGTTTAAAGAATTTATTTCTCATAAGGATCCTCTGCAGTGTTGGTGATGTTACAGGTTACATGTTTCTTAAGTTTTTTTAAACATTTTTGAAGTGAAAACTTCATTAGGTGCGTTGGGCATTTTTGATATGGAACTAAACCATTGATTTCGCGACACTGTGATGACACCTCATTTTTGTAAATGCAATTGTGCTCTTTATTTATATTACGTTACTGATCAATGTTCTATGCAAGTATTTTTACTTTAAAGGTTTCAGAAGTACAATTTTTTGTAAATGCGATTGTGCTCTTTATTTAGATAAGGTTACGGACCAATCTTCTATACAGTATTTTTCTTCCACCAAGGCAAGTTGTTCAAGTTTTCACTTCTGTCGGCAATCCCAGAGTGCCACCACTTTTTTTGTACTATCACTTCTTTAAATCCTCCAGTAAATTATTGAACAGCTCAACTAATATTGTTTTTTTTTCCATGCAGTCATTAGTTGAAACTTGTTTCCACTTCTTGTGTTGTATTTTTATGTAGTTGTATGTTTGATTGCATGGAACTTGTATTGTTTTTTTAATGAGAATGCCTTTGTAATATTTGTTTTGTTAGATTTAGTAGGTACATTTTTTCATATACTTTATTGTTGGTATAGTTATAATTTTATATTAATATATCTTATCATGGTTTCTTACTTTATGTCAATCAGATTTAGAATTTAAGCCATTTAAGTCAGTGTTTACACATTCACAAATACACGATTAGATAAATGATTAAATGTTGTGGACAAGCAAAACATTCTTACCTAGAGTTAAATATTTTTGGTCTGTCAGGTATCTTATCAATGTACTTGGTAGAGATAGCACAGGCGTTCAGAACTTTGATTACTGTCTCTCTCACATTATTACTGTTTAACTGAATCTTAATGAGCTTAAATTCACCTGAAAATATGAAAGAAATCATATAATTATTAATTTAAGAATACAACCACAACACAAAATTAAAATGGACTGTCAGGAATTGAAAATGTTGCATGGATTTAAAAAAAAAAATGAAATGCATAAAAGCATGTACATTTCTTGCTTGCAGTGGGAAAAACACAGGCTTCAAATATAACAAATAATTAACATTTTAGAGTTAAGTGTTAAATCAAAGATTACCATCAGGCATATCCTTTTGTCGCACATAAAATGATAAT
The DNA here is from genome assembly GCA_916610215.1 of Omphaloscelis lunosa. NCBI lineage: Eukaryota > Metazoa > Arthropoda > Insecta > Lepidoptera > Noctuidae > Omphaloscelis > Omphaloscelis lunosa. Next base: position 10,540,095 of record OU744247.1, read on the forward strand.
GGAGGAACAGACATTCTTTTGCTGGATTGTTGAGCTTCTATGAGTGCACTCAGCTGTTGCAGAGAATGTTCATTAATTTTCTGAAATAAATTTTAATAAGTAATTTGAAATGTAGGTGTTATAAATCATGTGGAGTAACAGTATTTTTTGGTCATTTTAAAACGTTTTTTATTTAATTTGTTTAAACTTATAGATTATTTACTTCTTCTTCTCTTACTTATATAACTTAAAAAAAATATATATTTTGTGCCTTTAACAAAAAATCTATCAACTGCCATGTTTCTAGCCTCAGTGACATGGATTGCCTGTTAGTTGGTTACAGAACTATACCTAGGTTGAATATTTCACTTGGCCATGGAACTATGTATGACTTGAATGTTTAGCTGACTTACTCTTTGTATAGGATATTTTCCAAACAGATCGGGATGAACGCTGAAGTAAAAGGGACGCAGAGCAGTAGACACTTCAGCAGAACTTAAAAATCTGCATACCAAACCACTGGTACACCCCCTACTGAAATATAACACATTTATTAATAAACTACAATGTAACATTTCATAAGATCCCACATAGTAATGATAGGAATTAGAGTGCTTTTGATAGTTCAGTAAAAACCATCCATTTGAATACAATAGGAAGTTGTAGGTAAGCTCACAACTAACCATATTTTCGTTCTGCTGTACATTTTGAATGAATTTACTTATCACAGAAACACATTTATCTGTTTTATTTAAAATTTGCGCATTGGATAATGCGCAAAGTATCCCTCTCTTTGTTGACTCCTACATTTTTTCAGAAACGTCCCTGAACTTGACGAAATTGTAAATTTTCAAATTGGACTTTATGACATTGACAGTGACAGCCATGACAAAAACAGCAGACTTTTTGATGGATGATATTCTTGATAGTCTTATGAAAACGAAAAAAGTTATCTAGTGAGATGAAAAATATTGATTTTTTCTTTACAGAATCTAATAACTTAGGGGTTTATTTATAAACGTTGCTTAAAGTTAAGTAATGATTGGTGACAATTTTTTGACGTTAGAACGGTATTTAACTTAAAGCAACGTTTATAAAAACCCCTACATTTAGAAAAAAACATCTTTCAATTAATTATCTTCTCAAACTGAGTTGGTTTCTATGCTTTCAGCGTAGAGTAAAACTTTTTTCGGTTTGTCACCGTGTAAGCGGTTAAATGACCTAACTTCATAAACGGCTATACCATCCCTCCATCAGTCGAAAACACTTAGGTATAACTGGTAAACAAGCATGACCATGATGATGATGGATGATGCAGTTACCAACCATCACTGTTTCACCGATCTCATCAGATTACTTAGTTGTGGGAATTGGAAATGCACCTAGGCTACCTACTTAGAACACCTACGCTAGGTCCCATGTAATAAGTTACTTAAGGGTCGCGTTTGTCATATATTGGTCATAAATCCAGACTCCGGGGTGAAAAACCAAACAGGTAAGACGTAGCTCGCACTCGGGATGGAACCCAGCTATCTAATTAAGTAAACATTTTCGATAAACGATTAAGACTAATCTGTTTCATTTTGACAGTTCAACAACACTCATTGCGTTATTTACGTTGGTGAGCAGATTTTTTCGAACTTATGAGGCAATGCAAATCCAGCAATATCTTTCAAAATTATTCAGATTGTGATTGATCGTGTTGTGGTTTATTGACAGGTGTGTAGTGTGGCCGTGTAAAGTAATTTTATTTAATCATTCAATAAATTAATTACCTGTTTCTCTGATTCGCATATAAACTAGTTTTAGACCAACCTTAAGCGCGACGTTGTTGATTAATTGAATAAGTATTTAATGGAGTGTCCCCTCCGTCGTTTCATTAGTTTGGAAGTTTAGATAGAGTCCGTCAGCAGGTTGGATGTATTGTCAATATAATCTTCTATAATCACCTTCAGGAGCTTCAGGCAGGTACCTACCTAATGATTAGCGCCTCTGCACTAGGTTTTCAGTAGGTAGGTACTTAACTACACTTGAAAAGTAATTTTAATTTCTGCGAATATCTTATAGTTGATAGGTACGGTCAGCAACAACAGCAACAAAAGTCCATTTACACTCTCATACGTAGGTACATCATCAAAATTGTCACAAAACAATTCGATAAATTGTTTTTCAGCTTTTCATATACCTACCAAATAGCTTAGAGTAAATTTTCTTTAAATCTGACCTAGGTTCTTGTGTTTCGATTAGGTAGGTATAGTTAAATATTTTCCTCAACAATTAATATTTAAAACAATGAAGTGATATTCAACTTTTATTGCTGACTGTACGTGTTTTTTTGTATTGTAATGCATAATGTAGTCATACAGTAATTAAGATGATATACCGCGGAAACAGAAGACAGGAAGATATCGCTAAATGATGTAAGTTGGAGGTTAATGTTTAAAATAATTATAACAGGTGAGCAGCGGATTGGCTGTCGGCTGGCTGAGATAAAATCTGAAGGCTGCGCGTGCGGCGGCGGCGCTGCGCGGCTGTGACGCAACGCGCCGGCGCAGACGCGGTAGCGCCGCACGCCCTCGCCAGCGCGCAGCCTGCCACTCGCCGAGCTGCTTCATAATTGTTACACAGACGAGTTCAATAATTAAGCGATAAATATACCAGCAGTGGCGGTGAGAGGAGGGCGGCAGTCGAGTGGCGGCCGCGTTCCGTACCACACACCCGCACCGAGTGATGGACCCGAAGCTCATTCGACATTTTTCTATCGGACGCCGTAGGAATCTCACCGGACTGGTTCCCGCGCAACGCTGCGTTAGTGCGCCGCTCTGGTGAACCCTTTCGCTTGTAAATGTGCCGATATTTACATATGCGCGCTCGATCTCGCGTCGAACTTTCGATCTGCGCCCGCGCCTCTCTGCTAAGTAGTGAGCCACGCGACCTGGCAGCCGCCGGCGCCTGCGAGCCGCCGCCGCCGCCGCCGCCGCCGCCCCAGCGCGCTCAACTGCTGCACATCGTGCGATGACCTACGTATGTCAACACCTACATATCACACAATGTTTACACTATTTACATTCAATGATAAGCGTATTTTTTACTGATCACAAAGTAAATAAGTTTTCGGACTGTATCTACAATTTGCACGCTCAAAAGGTGAGCTTATCCATTGGATGTAACTTACTCAAGTTAATGGTATCCTCTAGCGTTAGTAGCCTAGTAGTAGAAAGAACGGAAATATGTAAATTCATTTTAATTAGCCTTCTTCTACAGTATGCAGGCAGGCAATCAACCTCTACATTTAATAGTAAAACTGGATATTAACTTGCATATATTTAACAAACAAAAACAAAACAAACGTATACATTTAAAACTTTAACATTGGAAATATAATTACTACCACAACTAAACACGTTATAGAAACATTACGTAGGTATAATGTATACGTGCGCAAACAAATTCTGAGAAGATCCAATGTCCATTCGTATTGATAATACACAAGTTATTAGATACGAGTATGTAAATTATTACCTTGTTCCAATTAAATCACTAACAGGCAACGTTCTGGTGACGTTTTTGGTAAAGCTGTAAAGTTGTAAAGCTGAGTAACTTCGAATGACGTACCTTCACGTACCTACAGGAAGTACAGGAGGTTTGTTTATAGGTTACAACAAGATGTAAATAACAATTCATAGAAACACAATTTCAATGCATAACAGGAAAACGAGGAATGTTCATATAAATAAATGCTCTACGTGCATTTGCATGTCCATTTGAAAAACGGTCTACCAGTGGTAACTAGATTAATCGAAATTCTTGGGATTGATCATCTAAACTTCGTTCTGAACTTCCTAATGCAATAAAAAGTAGTCTGTGTGTATTGAACGAAGGTGTCGTTCGATACATACAGACATACGCATTGGCAGTTCTATCTGTACGATGAGATGCCTGTAGAATACACACAATAATAATATGATAATTATTCCATCTCGTCTAGTTTTGGATGTGTCGTGAACTGGAATGTCCGCTGCACATGACATGTGCATGATAGCTGTGAAATAATGTGGATGTATGTGGTATCAACTGGTTTTTAGAAGTTGTAGAAGTCATCCGAGGTGAATTCGTCGTTCTCATAGCTGTTTCTAAATATAGATTGCACATAACAATTTATCATTTGACTCTTTAAAGCTGTTTTGGTCCTTGTTTTTCATTTCGTCTGGTATAATATTTATGAGGATGAGTCTAGTAATCATAACGTGACTGCTGCAACCTAATTTCAGAATTCGTATAGGAAAGCTATTCAGGCATTTAATCTGCTACATCTGCTACAATTTTAACTGTCGATGAAAAGACTACCACCGATGACTGAAAAGTTGTGCGGAAATCGGTTGTCATGTTATGGGCATGTGATGCGGACCGACGAAAATGTCGTAAGTTAAGTTTTGAGTATGAATTTCGATGGCTATATGAGTAGGGGAAGACCAAAGAAAAGATGGGTGGGCTGTGTGAAAAATGATATGGCTAGAAAGGGGATGACTACCGAGATGACGACTAAACGAACCTATTCTTTCATAGAGAAGTATAGAGACCTCAAATAAATTTGGATATAGGCAGGAGAATGAAGTTGATGATGTGACTAGTCCCTTGTGTTTTGATTTTCAGTATGAAAAGGTACCCAAGTGTAACTAACTAATCAAGGAACTTTGATAAACGAACAACATCTCCCCAACCCCACAGTAGTCTGCTTGAGGTTGTGAAAGTTAACTGACTAACTGCCTTTGTGGTGTAGTGGTTAGATCACCTGTCTCAGACCCAGATGTCTCGGATTCGATTCCCAGTGGGTTTGGTTGGTGGTAGAGCTTGTTCTGAGTCCACCTGGCTAGCTACTACCAAGTCTGTCGCCATAATAACAATGATAACGGCATTGTTGTGTTTTGCAGGATTTCGGGTGAAGCTTGCTTCCACCTTCGGCCTAATCATCACTTATCATCATGTGACATGCAGGCCGAGAGCAATCCCGTTGTGGATAAAACAAAAGTGGATGAACTCGGAAGAAGCAGTGGGTATCCTACGGTAGTAATGGCCATAGCACTCCATTTAGTGTAGCCACTCAAAGATCTACCGATCTATTCTGTAAAAGTCTCACAATGGAAGCTTAGATGAACTGAGCTTATAGTGAACTGTCTTTGTAGTGTTAATCCCCAGCATCAGCCATGACCACGTCGCTGGCTAAGTAGCCATGGCTACCTTTGGCTGCCTATCGTAGCCAAATAAATAGCGAGTAACACGCCGGCGTCCGCCCTGGCGATCAGTTGGCCACTGAGTGAGGGAGGCTTAACCTACTTGTATACAAAATACTGGCGACTTGGCTACGCGTCGCCAGGTCGCTAGAGTATCCTGTCTCCACGTAGGGGCGAAGTCGACATGGCGTCCCTGTGTGTTAGCACTCTAAGAGCGCTATAAACTGGGATGCCATGGCGACGTCGCCGGATACGTATCCAAACAATTCGTATTGAAATGTATCACAGTTAACTTACTTTCACTGGCGACGTCGCCAATTTGGAAGCGTGGACTGGATATTCTGGCGTCTTGGCGACGCGTAGCCAAGTCGCCAGTTTTTTTTTTTATTGCTAACCTCATCTGGCTACGGTGGCAGAGACGTTGCCATGGCGTCCCAATGTGTTAGCGCTCGCAGTTATCAAGGAGAGATTTATACAGATTAGACTAGCAGTTTTATGTGTGTTTGAACTAGTATCAATTGCTAGTTATTCTTAGATCCAGCATCTTGGCGAATTTAAAAGCTTATAAGGCTATAAGGCTGAATTTCTGGTAGAAACTGTTCAAGATGTAGATCTTATTGTTTGAGTCAAACTTTGCTTAGGTAGTTATAAGCAACACTCTTGTTGTTATTGTGACTTAAACATAATAGAACTTCTGAAGTTACTTAGACTTCTATGTCAACTTTATCTACATTAGTATATTTACCAGGTACTTGGTATATGTACCTATAATCCAAGTTATGTTTCAATACATTGGTTTATTTAATAGAAAACATTGAGCTTAGTATTGTTGCACTTAGTATTATTTCGTGAGCAGCTTCTGTTCAAAAAGAGCGGTTGCGGTTGACCTTTACAAATACACACTTACAGACAAATACCACTGGATTTCAACTGCACTTCAAGCTACAAAACTTGGCATATCAGCATCATTCTCTTGCCCTTATTTATCCCAATTTATTTGGGGACGATGCATCACGTCTTCGGCTTCCATACTTCTCAATTAATCGACATTTCGGGGGTCAACCCCTTTCTGTGGCGTGCCTAGGGGTCAAAATTAGGGCAAGCCGCCAGATTTTTTACGATAAAAAAAAAAAACAGCCTGGTGAGGGATTGACTGATTTTCATATGTTGTTCATGGTACAACATTATTATAATTTTGCTTAGAAAACCTTTAAAATTCGAAGAGGTCTGGAATTAGTATGTAATTGTCATAAGCGCCATCTACATTAATGAATGCGCGTAATCACACCGCCTAGCCAAACCTTTTTACCATAATTCATATTCGCTTGTCAAATGCAAAATTTTTCAATCAGAAGCCACTAGATGGATTCCACATTATCGATTTGTTGTTCTACTGCCGTACGCATAATTTTACGAGTTTAAAATTTAATGTCGATTGAAAATGTTAAAATGAGATATTACCTACTTAAATATTTTTTATAATTTATTTTAATGACAATAGCCAACTCTAATTTTTTTTTCAAAACACCTATGAAGAATCTCTTCGATACGAACATTATTGTGTTTTATGATCTCAAGATGTAATACATAAGATGGTTTATTTTTCAGTGGTTTACTAAAACTACGAATTCCATAAAAACAACCCTAGTCATGTGCTTTCATGGCACCAGCTATTCACCTACATAAATTTGTATAATAGACAATCGAATGCCTACGAGTATTTCAATATATTCTTCGACTAACAAAAATACTGTTTTTTATTTCCGAGAAATAGTTACAGTAATTTGATGTTGGTTACGGTGAAGTAAAGAGTTACTTACCTAAGTCAGAAAACTCAATATGCCTAAACTCAAAATACCTTTACGAACACAGTCTCCGAATTTGATGATAAAAATAACACTATAATCACTTACAAAAAAGCGCGGAATGACATCGCCACAATAACTATCACATCATTTTAAACAATAAAACTAATTCATTACTTCAGCACGTGGAAAATAAAATACTAGTCTCAAAATATTAATTTCAAAACATATACAATAACAAATTCGTCGTCGCGTTGCACGGACTTGAAACTCACTTTACGCGGGTCAACAAAGCGGATAGTGCAATTGCGTCGTTTGCGCGAACTTTATGCCTCTCAAGATAAAAAGTACTCTGTGCGCATGTGCGCTCAAAAGCCGGGCTTTTCATTTCATAGAAATCTGCGTATATGTACTTACCAATATATCAACAAATGTAAACGTTTCTATAGCAATTTGTAGGCGAAAACTGCGAGACAGAGACAGGTAAGGCAAGCCAGTTTTAAGCCCACGAGTGTGAGCGAGAAGGCGCAATTGAATGCATTGTATTGGCGCGCAACAAAGCGCGCGGAATTTAAATTTTATTCATATGATTACTAAATGAATGATTCGAGTTCAATGAGTGCGTATATCTGGCAACCAAGCTCAGTGCGCGCGGCAGAAAAAGCGGGGATTTCGAAATTTGGTTATTCCTATGACATGCATGATTGAGTTCGAGTTCATTGACTGTTTCTTTTTTATTGGTAGGCCTAGGTTTGTTCTTGAGAATTATGATTTTATTAGGGCAAGCCGGGCTTTTTGGCTTCTATGAAAGTACCGCCACTGCTTTCTAGCTATATCATCCTTCAGACAGTCCATCCATCGTTTATTTTGTCTTAGTCTTAAAACTTTTCATACTAAAGAAGTATGTTATCTAAAATAATCTCTTCAGTCTTACGGGGATTCCTGAGTCCAGATATGATTCCTAGGACAAAAATTGTATGTTCTTCGGAGAGTAAAAATGTGTTTTTTATTATCAAATTATTGGCGGTCTGTAATCAAGTTAATTGAGCCGCTCCTCTTCGTGAAAACTACATCCATTCCAAGAAATAGTCATTTTAATAGCATACGCTTCGTTACCATTTAGCTTTATGTTTGAATTAATGATGCTTAAAATTTTCCTGATGAACTGAAATGTATTTCATAAAACATTGGAATCATCTTTAAGAAAATTCAAAAGAAAACAAATTAAGAAAATAATACTAAGTACAGGCTAAGTGCTGATATTTTAAGTTAAACTTGGTTAATATCCAATGCTACACAAATAACCAAAGGAGAAAGTTAAAACAATTTGCACGCAATTTTTGTAATGGAATACCTACTACTAAAAATGGAATTGCTTTCCAAAGAAATGGCGTTAGGCCTGTGTTGAACTGACGGGGTCCGATAGGGCCGATGCCTGCCGGGGTTGCGGTTTGGTCCCTGGCAATACAGGCAACTGAACACGGATGGGTTTTAGTCAGTATAAGTCTGACACGCCCTCCCGCTCCGCCCAGAGCGGGAGAAGTTATTTGATAGTTTCCCACCCAAAAAAAAAAGCCGGTGTTGAACCAGAGCCCTAATTGCATAACACGCTTTCAATCTCAATCTGAATTTATTTGAAGGATATTGCTGATCCATTGCTTCATTTATGTTCGAATAATTTGTCTGCTCAACAACGTAAAAAACGCAATGAATGTTGTTGAACTGTCAGAATGAAAGCCATTGCTACTGTTAGTGTATTACGCAATTACCCCGTTGAAGTTTAAATATTTTTAATGAATTGGTTTTAATATAAACAAAGATTCATCAAGAGCATTGTGTATATTAAATACCCTAGGTTGTGTGGTAGGTAAATCTATTAATACTTAGGCAGGAAAATTGCACGTATTTAATTTATCCAATTGTTTTAATAACCTCAAAGGAGAATCATTTGCAACAGGTGCGCACGTAGGTAAGAGTAAAACCGAAACGTGGCTCCCGGCAACAGGGCAACTGAAGGAACACGGTTTTAGTCAGTAAGAGTCTGACACACCCTCTCGCTCTGCACAGAGCGGGAGAAGTTATTTGATAATTTCCCACCCAAAAAAAGGTAAGGGTAAAATGAGGACAAAATGGCACATCCCTTTTTGCCATCTAATATAGGATTATCGAAGATATGGGGATTACACAATTCGCGTTGTTGATGTAGTTACTGCAGTACATCACAAAGCTAATGGAGGGAAATCTCCTCCTGGGGCTTGCGAAGGCGTAGCTTTATAGCATCCATGGAGATCTTTATAATGACGACGTTCGCTTTGTCAAAAGTTAGTAAAAGTCTCTTCATCTTCCGCTTTGCCCAGTCAGTTGGTATCCATGAAGATGTTTAGATGACAAAGGATTAAAGATGTCAAGAGTGCGAGTAACATCTGCCATCGCTAATATCAATAACGCAATCTTCTATCCTTAATAAAAAGTCATCTGTGATTGTGACGCACCATTGTTATGGAAATAATCCGCAACTAATGAATCTATAAATTTCTAATACGTATATCTTTCAGTAGCTTTTCACTATAGGTAGGTAGTCAGCGGAGACTTGTTGTCTTAATAGGTAACAGTGAGGAAAAGCTAAGATTATACCTCAGACCAAATAAAAAACTAAGACATAGCACTGTCAACAGTGACGTGAAGCCGGTTTCGTAAACATGTGTGCAGTTGTAGTTTGATTGTAATTTGATTGTAAATGTGTGCGTGTGAGCGTGTATGCACAGAGCGGAGGTGTAGTTTTGGCATGCTGCACTGTACTGTTCGCAGCGCTATGTCTTTGTTTTTTTATTTGTTCTGAGGATTATACAGGGTTATTGGTTATATGTCGCAATCCATTATGAGAATGTAGGAGAGGTCGTTTACAACCGAATGACCCCTTTTCACTCAGAAGCAAATGTCAAAAAAGTTCGAGTCAATTGACATTTTATACTTTTATTTACACCCATGCTATAAAACCTCTATAAAAATTTCTGAAACAGTTAGCTTATTGCCAACATTAAAACAGCCAGTGCCATAGTAACCATTATATCATCCAAATGAGTGTTATAATGTTGTACTAAATTTAATTATGCAACTCGAATTAAAAAAAGGACATTGTCATGTATGCAACTCCTTGTTTCCATCAACTTCTGTAATAGAACGTTGAAACAGGGACAGCAGCACCCGCTGCACGCATGTGCGGGATGTGCTGCTGCAGGCGACACTCATACGTGCACTTGTACTGAATATCGTGGGTTTTTTTGTTCTTGATCTTGAATTACAAACACCCAATGGTTTCTGAACCTTTTATAGAGGATTCATATCATGGGTGTAGATAAAGTCTTGTATGCAACTGTTTATAATTAAGTATTATACAACAGTTGCATAAATAACTATTATTTCATTCAATTTAGAATATAAAATGTCATATTACTCGAAAATTGTTGACATTGGCATAGGGGTCATGAGGGGTCATTTGGTTGTATATGAACTCTCCTACATCCCCATAACGGATTGCCGACATATAAACAATACCCTGTATATTTTCATACTTCTTTGATTTTTTGTCCCACTTTTTTATTCCTTACCTCCAAATTTAAAAACATAATAAATGGTTTATATTTACTCGTAGCTGAACATATTAAATAGTTTTGCCTCCATTCATATACATGTGCATATAAATACAGACACGTGACACCTTTGTGGTTTTCCTTGTCTCCTTATTTTTAAACCTATCTTAGAAAAGCTACTACAACCTATCTTCAACCTATCTTCTCTCATGCTGGCACGATCATTACGAGAAATTTTGTTCGTTCAAAAGTAAACATGGTCATGGCCTAATAGTGTCACGGTAAAAGATTTGCCTGTCAGCAGGTTGGTAGGGTTTAGTAGCTCGGCTATCAGTCTATAGTTTGCATTGAAGGAACCTTTAGTCTAGTCTCGGCACAGCTGTAGGCAAGACGCTGGCAGAATAGTCGACGTCGGATCCGTTGAGAAAGAGAAAAAGAAAAAAACTGAAGGCAAAAAACCGTGCCAATAAATAGCCGATCTAGATATAAGTTTCTAGGTTTGCTTATACATAGCAAATCTTAGATATCCATGACAATAAAACTAAGTATTTTTCGTTTCTCATGCTCGGAAAGTAGTGTTTGTTTGATCCGAGTAGCGGGTGGAAGACGCTGCCCCCTAACTTCGGGCGGGAATGAATTTAAAAATAGAACTAAATTTGACAAGGTAGTCGGCTACCATTTTTTTTACATAATTGAGAAAAATATGGATTAAAATTTTAAAAAAAAAACATGTTGCGGTCTTGTAAGTGTATAAACAGCCAGTATGAATTTAAAAAAATACCTGTCACGCGGTGTGTTTCATATTTAAAATTTAAAAAAGACTAAATAATTTGGCGGGTACTGACTCTGTATTATTCAATAAAATTTTTTTTTTAGAAAATCTACTATTTTTTTCTTTCCCTAGATTCGAAATGAAAAGTAGAGTGTTTAACACTGGTGAAAGTCATCAATTCCTACTCGGACTATAGCCGTCCTAAATACCTCGTATGGGAATTGTTTCTTTTTGACCCTTGTATAACAATCTACTATTTTTACACAAACTATAGTTAAACATTTAAGTTTCAACAGGGAAAGAAAGTGTCAAATTGATTTTCCCTACAACACAATTTGAATTCTCAGGCGTTATGGCTGTTGATTCTGAGTTTACAGGCATAACAATTGTTGACTGTTTAATATGTACCTACATGTAAAAGTAGGTACAGAATTATGGGAAACTAAATATTACTTAAATGGTAGGAGTACCTATATAAAGGTATACGAGTATAGTAATATATATAGGTATATTTTCTTAGAAATAACATTATTTTCTTATTTCAAACATTTGTATGAATTTGCGAAGCATAAAAGTTCGTATGTTGAGTGAGGTTGGTTGAGTGTTCTTCCACTTAATTTGGTAAATTAACCTCTTTTGTATTTTGAAATGCAATTTCAGTTTAAGAAAATTTAATAAGTAAGCCTTCATTTTTCTTTAACGTAGAATAATAATTGACTAGCTTCAACTGTGAAATGTGGTCATAACACGTAATCGTGAGTAACGAAACGCCAGAGTAGGATTGGTGAGCAGCAGACCGTGGAGACAGAAGGCCTTCACGTCCACGCTTCGGCGGTTCCATTGACGCCTCCTCTTTTACGCAGACAATTATACTACTATGTACACAATGCATATACCTAGTTATATTTAATTGTATTGGTACATAATTGGTTACATTTTAACTGGGAATAATAACTGACAGGGATAAAACTAAGTGTAATAAATAGTTGCGAAAAAATTTGCGAATATTTTTGTTTATTTCTCATGTCAATATCTTGTTCAATAACAGTTAAACCAAGCATTCCGTCTTTCCAAATCCACAGTTAACTATCGAAACACAAAAACAAAATAAACAAACGCTACCAATTATATTCGTAGAGTGGAACGTGTCAACAAGTTGACGTGAAGTAGTTAGAAGCCCTTCGCAGGCTTTGTCTCAGCAAGACAGATCCACGCAGGTTCTGAGGAGGTTGGACCTCGACCGTGTAGCAACAACGAGCCAGATGTGTGTGTGTGCCATACTCATTTGTGCGCGAACCGGTCCTATAGACTCAAGCCAGCGTTCGATTCAACCACATAATTTAAATAAATGTTAAAGTCTCATGCTGGGTTTCACAATTAAAACTATTAAGGTCGACGGAACGCTACGATTTCGTTTGCCCGTTACATCATTAGAAAGCAACAAGTGACAGAGAAGTATGTAAGTCTATAAAACAAGAGCAAGTGTTGCCGGGTAAACATGAAAATTGCAATTCTAACATCCTTTCGATCAATTTAGAGAAATCTATGTAATTTTCATAAATCTAATGACGTTTTACTACCTTATTAACAGGTAGGGTTATAGTTTTAACCTGACTTTAGAGATGTGTTCATGAGCGGTGTTTAACCGTTTCATTTATCAGCTTCCGTCTTTATCTTTTTATCTGATCTCTCGCGTGTGCGGAACCAACCTGTCCAGGCGTACGGTACATGTTTTCGTCATTAAGTGATACCGTTGGTACTTGCTATTGTTGATACAGATTACCGTATGAATTAGAGTAGGTACATTGAGTTACAACACTCAGTTATTCAATGTATAGATGTTATCTTCACGATCGTTTTCGCTAACGGAGTGACCTGACCTATAACACCAATTTAAAGCATGCCTTCCTTAATTCATTCCTAAGTGGTCTCTTCTTTTGTGGTTGAGGTAGGATCTTAAGAATCAATGAGTAAGAAGTTATAATACTACATTATATAGCAACATAGTACTGGGCGACCGAGCTCTGGAAGCCTAAAACGGCCGCTTTGGCAGAATCATAACATGATAATATTATGAATCACACAAACTGTCACAAACTGACAATTCATAATATTATCTACGTTCAATTTATATCACGCAATTCATCTGTTTGATAGTTTTGTATTATAATGAAATAAAATTTTAACTGTAGAAATAAAAAAATGAAAATCTCATTTGATTAATAAAAACTGCAAAGAAAAATTATCCGGTAAAATTACGGTCTTCATTTTTTCATGCGGCATTATTTACACCAAATATGATTTTGGTATGAATTGAATTGAATATGATTCAGCTAAAATATGTGTCACCATAGAGGAATTGCTGGGAATTCAAAAAACGGATTTGCTTTTAGAGGAATTGCTTAATATGGCCGTTTTAGACCCAAAGCTCTGGTGAAAATAGAGAATGCTCATTTAATAGTATAGGATAGTACATACTAATTCCATGCTGCCATGATACTACTATCATGACATAGCATGGAATTAGTAAGTACCTACGTACTTACTAATTCTATGCGGCCATGTAATTATTAAAAGGTAGCCATCTTGTTCTAAACTTTGGGCGACCGAGCTCCGCTCGGGTGAAAATACGGAGAAAACAAATTTTCCCAGATATGAGACCTAGTTAGATCGATTTTTCGCTCCCGTAAACCCCGAAATTGCAACTTTCATTGAATCGTTAGAGCCGTTTTCGAGAACGTGATTGAAATATTGCTCGTTTAATAATATAGGATTAGTCTCACACGATTTTCCGAACCCACCATAAATATTTTCTTCTACGATGAAAATTAAATCATCATTTTAATTATCTACGCTTATCACGCGTGGAAATCGTTACCACTAAGGAAAAGTTTAGCATATCATTTGCAAGCAAGCAAGTCATGTTCTGGAGCTAAATGTCAAAGTGTGCAAAAACAGTAGTTTGTAACTCATCGTCTACGACCACCACGATAACTTGTTTCCCTCGTTGACTCTACGAGTAGTCGGCGATGTATATTATCAGGTTCGCGAAAACGTAGGAGTGCTGACTGAGAAGTATTTTTCACTCACTATTAATACTACTTATTTTGAGTATTCCTCATTCCTTTAATGACTATGTCATTAGTGTAAGTGTGCAGGAACATCCATGGTCAATCCAACTGTTTTACTGGATTATGGTCATATAAATTGTAGGTCTAAAGGGTATGTTATAATAAAAGCAGAAAATGTTTTAAGTGGCCCATTTGTTATAATTTGTAAGCTTAGAAAGATAGTAATATCATTATTTGACTAGGTAGAGCCTAGGAACTCGTCGAATATTAATTTTGCCTTGGTAAACCTAAGGTTTAACGTTTTTACAGACGTTTATTGCTAAATCAGTTACACTTTCAATTATGAGCTTTCCTTTAGGGAGTGTAGAGAGTTGTAATATCTAATAGTAAATAAATCTGTATTTAAATTGAATCGTATAGCACGTATTATAATTGCTTACATTTAGATTTCCTGAACATGTTTTGCGGTAGTATTTTTACTACGCTCGACCACAACCAGACTTGTTGTTTTAAAAAGACTTATCTAGTGTGACATTAGCGGTTAATTTTCAAATTTTTCAATATCGCTCTTTGAATGGATTAAGTTTTATTTTCGGTCATGATATTATGTTTTAGCATAACGAGTTCTTCAAGGTTGATATGGGTTAGACGCATTATCACTTGACAATATGGATGTCCCCCTGTCATTCAGACGAAGTATACCTTTTTGTCGTTTTG
Organism: Omphaloscelis lunosa; assembly: GCA_916610215.1. Classification (NCBI taxonomy): domain Eukaryota; kingdom Metazoa; phylum Arthropoda; class Insecta; order Lepidoptera; family Noctuidae; genus Omphaloscelis; species Omphaloscelis lunosa. The sequence continues at coordinate 10,555,260 of OU744247.1, forward strand.
AATATTTGATATCTTATCAGTTATCACGTTTGTTGTCAGTGATTAAAAGGAAAAAGGTTATTATGTTATTTTATTGAGAGATCGGTGATTCTCTTCGAGGAATCTATGATCTCAGACTGGTGAAGTAGTATGGGTCATGCTATGTCGTGCGGACACTATGAGAGTCAACTGAGGTCAACTGTATGGTGCTAGAGACGACACGAACTATCCGCACCGGGCACTACAATGTTGCAGTCTTTAGACACTGCACCTTACGACCACACGTATCTAATGTCATGCTAGTTGTCGTATTACGAGCCCGCAGCGTTTTTACTGTTTAGCACTTATTCATAATTTTGACATAGGTTTTTCCAGTGATAGGTTTTAAAAAGAGTTTTGATGTACTTAGCATATTACGATATTTAAAATTAAAGTAAAATATTCTCTATTAGTAAAAGAATTACTATAACACTTAAAACTGCAATTAACAGCTAAATACAGGTACATACGTACATTCTTAACTTTGATATTGTATTGTAAATTACTTATAATTAAAAACAAAGACTTCTTAGTAAACTTCACCGGATACTTAATAAGATACCCGCATTTCAATAGAAGGGAAATATTGCATGATTAGCACTTATAGGCATTCAAATACTAAATTGTTCAATACTAAATTATTTATATATAATATATTTTTTTATTATATCAAATACTAAATTATGTATTTCGGCTCGTTTTATTTGTGAGGACTTGGCGTTATTATGTTCTAAACAAGAGTCTTTGACGAGCTCCTAATCTACAATATTATATCATCGCATTAATGATGTCAACGGCAGTTTCTAAGAAATGTTAATTGATGTAATTGGCTAGTGCCAAGAAGGTAATCTTTACGCTAATAATAACTAAGTATTACACGTATTCCTTGACAATTCAAAAGAGCCGGTTTAATTGAAATAAATGGTTTGAGTTTGATTTTGACACACACACATCATCATCGTACACCGTAAGGAAACCTGAGAGATATTTCTCGACGGCATGTGAAGCCAAGTCAGAGGCCCATGGGCGGCTTTAAAACTCTGACACCAGGTTAGTCACAGAAGAAGAAGACTAAGTATTCCCCATTTTATTGTTGAAAGAACTACTATTAAGACTTTATACTTATGTTAGGAACCTGTTTACGATGTCAACATTATTTAAATTATATTAGCTGGCAATATAATTATTATCAGCATGTATTATCTCCATTTTTCTTTTATATTAATTTCGTCTCCTTATTATAATACCTACTTACTTATAATAGTGTGTGTATGTGTGAGGTAAAAATAAAATCAGTTTTAATTAACTGGTTATTTATTTAAAATCAAAGAGATAAGGAATTTTTCATGTAAACGTGGGCTCTAAAAAATCAACTCACGTGAATAAGTATAAAATATAGTTTGGCGTGGCCGCGTACAAACTGTCAAGCACAAGTAGGCTCGTAGCGCTACGAAACATTACTATGAGAAAACGGAACTATATTCCCGGTAAAATGTTCCGAATTGAATGGAAAATGGGGACTGAGAATTTTATTTTGTAATATCTGGCGCACGACATGGGCAAAACATTATAAAGTTTGGCAAATCATTATGACTGTTTCGTTTTTATCTCTTCTTTTAGAACCCCACGAATAAGCTTCTATCTAATTATCAATTTCATTATTTATTCATAACCACGTGACATTGATGAGTTACCTACCGTGGTACAGAATTAATAATAGATAAATTTACTTATTTACGTTCTGTGGCGCCGTCGAAAAACAGAGTCCGTATCCATGTATTAGCTTTTCCAAACTTGCTACCGGTGTGAGTCGAATCGTTTGAAAGCTCGGTAATGGATTCATTTAGAATCCATTATTATTTGCTACACAGTGGGGGCAATGTTGTAGAACTGCTAATAGCTAATAATTATTAAACACTTTTTTATAATAGATTGTGTTAGGCTTTGGTAGTCTTTTGTGGGACAACCGCAAGTAGATGATTTATATATTAAGGTTTATTAAGAAAAGTCATTTGGCAACTTAAATTTAAACCGTCAAAAGAAATCTTTCCTCTATCAATCTGCCTAGCCTTTTCCCAACTATTATGGGGTCAGCTTCTAGTCTAACCGGATGCAGCTGAGTACCAGTATTTTACATGGGACGACTGCCTATCTGACCTCTACAACCCAGTAACTGGGTAATACGATACCCCTTGGAGAACTGGTTGTCACATTTTCGGGCTTCTGACGACCCATAATTACTGTCAAAGATCCACGAATGAAAAATCCATCCACGGACCAACCCCGGCAAGCGTAGCGTAACCTGTCGGATCGATCCGTGCGGCTATTATTACTATTACTTAACCACGAGCTCCTCAAAAGAAATCTTTCCTATTGGCATAAAAGGTTCACAACAGATTCTATTACAAACAATTATTCGGGCCAAAGACTGGTAGCACTAAGCAGTGCTTACGAAAACAGCTAAGAGCAGTAATAATTTTTATAATACTATTTAATAACAATAATTTAAAGGATTTGGTACCCACTGCAGATATATATAAAACAATTTCAATGGAAGTGGAAACTTAGAAGGCAATTGTTTGTTTTTCATAGTCAAAAGAGGTGGGCTGCCATCTTGAAAAGTCTTTTCATTTTGTTATTTTCTAAAGAGATAGTAAATGACTGGAATTTAACTAAACGATCATTTTATTGATACTCTAATATTGCTGCAGAGATTTCAGAATCTAGCTAGGAAGGAAAACAGCACATTTTCCATCAATGAGTATGATTAAATATTAATGATTTTCATAAATATGTAGTTTTCTAAGTTTATATAAGACTCGAGTAAGTCAAAATTAAGCTGTCGAAATAGGATTGATCTAAAACTGTTAGAAGTTACGGATTATCACCAGGCTATGTATGTATGAACGCCTCGTGCTAATTTCTGCGTTTGCGGCCTTCGATCTTTCTCACTAACCCTGTACATGATATGACAGTGCAGCGTTTTATCCACTTCTGCCAATGCAACCCGAAACTTTGCATGCTACAATATAACAGATAATATGGACTGGAATTTAATTAAACTAGAATTACTTCTCCCAAGAGATTGCATAAACTTGTTTCTTACTTTAGAGATCAGTTTTAACTTAGGTTTATCGAAATATGTCGGTAAAGTATGCATTAGTCGATATTAAGAATAGCAATATCGATAAAGTACCTACATAATATTGGTCTTATACAATAATTTATTGAGAGCATTTGTCATGTTCGAGTGATATACTTATTAGAAGTTTACTAACCTGTTAGGTAGTTTGGTAGTTAGAGATATCTCCGGTTTCCCGGCAAATAATAAACTAGGTTATAATTGTCCCATTGCAAGGTAACTAGGTCTGCCTATTCATAAACAAAGCAGGAACTTGCATTTGATCATCACGCAAGCTGCGTGAGTGTTAGTGACTTCAGTTCATAACTGTAGGTATAGGCTTTTCACGACTTTTTTCGGCACCGGTGATCCAAGATTATATAAGAAAGTACATACCGAATTTAGGCAACGGTCTCAGTTTCGGCCGAAACCGAAACTGAAACTTCCTTACAAGGATCTTGTTTTGAGGGAAAAATAAAGAAAACGTTATTATAATCAGTCAGTCCTTTTTTTTTTTAAATAAATCACTAAAATCACATGAAAACAAACAACAAACAAGACGAACTGCAAACACAAGCCAGTCACGACATGATTAGGCACGTGGACGCGGCAAAATGTCTCCGTCGCTTGGATGGAATTTAACGCGCTGAACATGACCGATCACAGCGCGAGAACTCCCGAATGCAGTTTCGGTTTCGGTCGTAGTTCCGGCAAGTTTGTCGCCGAAACCGAAACTAAACCGAAACTCGTTTTTTTTTGCCGAAACTCGACCGACACCGAACTTTCAATCGGACACTAGTACATATTAATGTAGGTACTTTATCCCCAAGTCGTACCATACCTTGGGATTTAGTTTACTTTACAAATAGTGCACTAGAGTATATAGAACTCTAGAAAAGAGCAGTAGGTAAGTATATTCCGTTCAAGCTGTCAGGACTATTCGAGCATTATGCTCTCTTATGCAAAATATGCACCATCCGTAGGTTAGTGTTGTTTAGTCAACTCCCCAGATTCAGACATCATTTTGTTCCAATATTTGAACATAAATTGTTTATGTGTGCTAGAATTCTAATTCAGTGAGTGTATTTGTTGAGTGGGCGATGATTGGCGTAGATTAAAGTGTTATTTTCACGAATTGTAAAAGATTTTTCTCATTCGAAATAGCATCTAGAGTATATGCGAGAGAAAATATGTACCACGAACCATTTCTTATCTTTTAACTCCATTAAGTCGGTCCGTGTTAAAAACGTTTTACACCAATTAGAGTTCTCATAACCCTTATGTAGAAAAACATACAAAGCAAAAGTCAAAGTGACGTGTCAGTGTTAATTTCCTTTAATCCAATCTTGAATAACACTAGACAAAAGGAGAACTGTCAATTACTGTACGGCATAACGGGCATTTTATCCTGGGTATCATTGAAGCAAGGAGGAACGTAATCTGCAGCTATTCTCGACGGTCGTTGATCTAATTGAGCATTTGAGCGGTGCGTGCGTGCTAATGGGCTAATTACGGGCATGAAGCCGTGAATTGGTGAGTCAACAGCAGGACGCGGCGTCCGTGGGAGGCAGACGGCGTGGCTCCGACACTCACACCGCTGGCATACTTCGTTATCGTAAAACGTGATTTAAACTTACTTTGATAGTAATCAATAGTAAGAATAGGCTTTGTGTAGGCTGGTAGAACTTGCAAAACCATGCGGTTCCTCCCTGACTGGTTCAGTAGTTTTCAAACGGTGTTGTAATGTTCCTTGAAGTTGATTTTAATGGTATATCTGTCTAGGGCTTATAGTTTATCAATAATGAACCTTGGCTCAGTCTAGTTTAATGATTTTAAGTAATATGCTCTTTTAAGCAAACGCTGAAATAGACTGACATATCTAACTTATCTTTATGGCTCTGTTTGAAAGAAACGAGAGCAACAATTCTGGACTTCTCTAAGGAATCATCATTGGATATGAGTAACGTACTCAGACCAAATAAAAAACCAAGACATAGCGCTGTCAACAGTGACGTGAGGCCGGTTTCGTAAACACGTGTGCACTAAGTGATGTGAAGTTTGATTGTAAACGGTTGTAAATGTGTGCGTGTTAGCGTGTATGCACAGAGCGGAGGTGTACTTTTGGCATGCTTCACTTTATTATTCGCGATATGTCTTGGTTTTTTATTTGGTCTGGGGCGTTATTCTCTATCTACGGTCTGGGGTATCGTATACACCATTTAATTGACATTTGTTTTTTGTTTTTATAGATATAACGCAGTATGTTTGGATATATGTTTCGATATAGTACATACTAATTCCATGGTTTCGATCAAGCCAATCCATTTCATTCACACATTTGTTCTTATTTCAAATCCGATTTTTTTATTTTTGTTCGTTTTTTTTTCATTATTTTGTTTTTTGTTGTTTAGTTGGAGCCCATCAGTGTAATAGTGAAAAATATACAATGTGGAGAAGTTGTAGAAGTCAACTGAATTTTTATGATCAAAAGTAAGCTAACCACTTCTTTATATCATATAAATATATTACCTACTTTTCTTGTTTTAGATAAGTGATAAGTGGTAAGATACAAAAAAAATCTTAATATTAATAATTTGAGAGAAATAAATAGTGTCTGGAAGAAATAATGATATCAGAAAATATAATCCTTAGGTCATAGGTACTGCAAACTGTAAGTTTGACAAGTACAGACGGCTACACATCAAGCTATACATTTCCAGTTTCTGCTGATCTCGATTTCCGTACAATGCAAGATCAGCTTAAACTAGAAATGTATAGCTTGATGTGTAGCCGTGTGTACCTATGGGTACTGGAGACCCAGTCTGAAAAACTCTAAATAGATTCTCGTAACGCATGCCGTGCGCGTGGTGCACCCTTTCTAGCAATTCTCATCTGAAAGGTGTATGAATTTTAGATCATTAGATGGAAGCTGCTTATAGGAAACCCGTATATTGTCGTGTTTCTTTAGTCAGACACCACACAAACATAAATGTCGATTAGCATGGTGAACTCATAAGAAAAACTAGACAAGTTTTTATTAAGAAGACCTCTGACTCTACAACATATTTATTCATATACAATCAATTCAAAGTTCAAACAGGTTGACAAATCTTCAAAATACGAGCTCTACAAATCATGATCTATAATTTTATGCTAACAAAGTAAGAATACTGAACAAGTTTTAAGAAAAAAGTTATTAAAGCAAAGCTAATGTTGGCAATGTTTCAAATCCAACGGCATACATCGCGATAGATTTAATATCAATTATTATTCTATATGTTCCGAACAAAAACTGGTATAAAGTGATTCTAACTTTCGCTACCGTCAAAATACCTCATATAACGGCTTCAAGAGACACGCGCCAAAAAAAGAACACATAGCCGACAGAGCATTAGTTATTTGCGCGTAACGGCGCAGGCGCAACTCCGGTAGCCGCGGTGCCCGGTAGCACTCAATAAGTTGCCGAATTTCATGCTCACAATAATTATTGCGGTTAGGTCGTATTTATGAACACTCATACTAAATAATAATTGAGGTTTAATAATAAACCTCAATTAGCGATACCGGTACAATGCGGTTTATTAACTATAAAGTTAATAAACCGCATTGTACCGGTATCGCTTTTTAATGCTCCATTCGATATAGGTGCACACTGCGAAATGCTCGATTGTCTGGATCTTTCAGTTGAGCGTTTTATTGGAACGTAGATAAAACTTTATATTCTTTTCTTGAGATATTTATTTAAGCCTTCGTTAAGAATTTATTTAAAATATTGCAGTTAATTCAGGTTACGATGTTTTAAAACGAGCCATGAATTATGTTAAGAGTTTGCGAAGGCGCGGGCGACGGGAAGACTACCATAAAAATGTAACGGTACTAAACGTGAAGTTTGTTTGGTATTCCGTTTATCTTCACTGTTTAAATAATTGACTTATTGAAGTGTGAATTTACATTTGGCTCTAATAGTCGTTTTATAGCTGTTACCTGCTCGTAATTCGTCAGTGTTTGATTATTGAAGTTAAACAAAAGTAAAACCACAAAAATGTCTCACGGAATGTCTAACAAAAGTATGAGGTTGTAATGTAGGATGTGCTTCGAACATAGAAAAGTTTTTACAAGGTTCCAAATAATTTATTACACATCTTTAGACAATTATATTAAATCCATAACGTACTTTAATGTGGCTTTAACCTATAGATTTACTGATACGGAATGCCTCATGGCGTTAAGTCCGCTTTTTGCCCCATCTCATCTATAATTAAATAAATATTACAAATAGAATTATGGCTTTAGAGTAATGGTTATTTGTATTTCAATTCTATACATCGTATATCATGTCACAACTTCACATCTCCGCGATATGAATCGCACTGTCCATTTCAGATAATATATAAGCGCAATAAATGTGCCCAGAAAAACTTGACCTATCACACTCTCTTGCGTAACGAAAATCAAACATAACAGTGTTAATGTTACACCTGTTTCATAAAAATATGGTTGAGATGTACATCTGTGAGGGCACGTGGGTCAACATGCTCACCTGAAACACTCGCTCATCATTGTTCACAACACACTCATCGCTAAGACTCGCTGCTTGCGTTTTTTCTTTGAAATATTTACTCAACTACATCTCATTGTTATAACTTTCGTGGCAGCTGCGTCCTGCATAAGAGAAAGGTATAAAAACATCTACGCATCACCCATTATCTGAAATACGTGAAAAAGACAACGGCCAAAGTATTAGAGGAAGCGCGTCGTAAATGATAAGCACTGTTGTGACTTCTTATCACGGGAACCGAGTTTGGTGAGTGACTAATGCTTTTGTTTGAGGTCTAAAACGTTACACTGATTTGACAGTTCCATAAGTAGTTCAAAAGGAATGTTAGCAAAGGTATTACCGCCATGTCACTGTGGATTTTTGGACTTTGTTTCGTATCAGGTACGAACGGGTTTTTTGTAGTAACAGTTGATTCTTAATTTGTCACTAAATACTCCTACTTACTAACATCTAAAAATGTATGTAGACTAGAGTAATTGAATAGCCTTTTTATTTGGTATTGTATAATTTATGACGTCGACCTTGTAAATTTTTTGACAAATTCACAGTCGTTCCCGAATCGATTTCGGCGTAGCACTCGTAGCACCGTAGACCCAAAATTACAAAAATTGATTAATAGTTCGTAGCCTTTTCGTAGCACACTCGCTTGGACGATTTCATGTGTCGTATTGTATTTTGGCTCAAATATTTGTACCTGCTGAAAATGTATAGTGTCACGGTGTGGTAGTTCTTGGTTCTGCGGTTGCTATTTACGAGTATCCGGCATACCAAATAAACGAAGCGCTAGGGTAATGGTCGCAATGTTCGGACTCTACTCTGTTTCTAGTACAGGCCCATTCGGACATTGCCTCCCTTATTGGAAGATATATAATGTTGGGCTTAGACCTCGATAGATTGTGTAGAGAAGAACTTGAACTTTTCGACGAGTCAAATGGCGCTGTCGCTTTGAACGACGGGATGGATTGATTTGGAGGCGGTGCAGGTGTTAGCAGTTGTTGTTGTTGGTGGTGGTGGTGGTGGTGGTGGTGGTAGTGGTAGATAGTGGTGTGGTGAGGGTTGTTCCCGGAGTGGCAGGCATGTTGTGAGAGGGGCGGGGCGGTGCGAGAGGGCGCGGGTCGGGGGGCGGGGCGGGCACGCCCGTGCGCGCCGGCGCAGGCGCGGGGTCCGGACGACGCCGCCGCGTCTGCCGCGCCCGGCGCTCACTCGGGCCGCGAGCGCAGCGCCGCGAGCACGCCATGCGCTTCACTTCTTTCCCGCACGCACGAGCGCGCGACCACTCCCGCGCGCCTGCCCGACACAGTGATGTTACCAGACTCCGCTGTAATGTGCCATCGGTTCGGTCGTGAACGAGTGCCACTTCATCTGTTTCCCAAGCGTTGACTGTGCGTTTGTTCGAGGATATCGCGGATTTTGCGTACCCGTCGACGTTGGATGCGTTAAAATTTCGGGTGAGTGAGAGAGGCGAGCGGTCGTGCGCCCGCGGCCGGTTTGACCGCATTATTTTCGAAATACGTACGCCGCAATCCGGTCGACCGCGCTAGAACGATCAAAACATTATAACAAAAACATATAAATTCGGTGACGTTAATATATTTTTCCAGATCAGCCAGTATTTTCCTGATCTTGAATACTTTCACAAAAAGTTTATTTTGTTTCAGAAAAATCTGTGTTTGTTTGCCTTCATATAGGATTTAAGATGAACTTAAAGATGTTCGATGAACTTAAACTGTTAGATTCCGGATTTACGTTGCTTGATAAATAAAAATAGAGTCTAAATATCAGTTTAAGTTAAACAAATGTGATTAACTAAACAGCGCGTACAGTTATTCGTAGCAACATGAAACGCATCCCGTTGATGTCTTTTACTGAACGCTTTTGGAAAGTGCTTGAGCGATATGACCATGTTTATATTTGGTGTTTGTGTAACATGACATGTGAATTTGGTTTCTCTTCATTTTAATATGGTGTGTATCGTCAAACATGCACTTTTAGTGATATACTCTCGCATTTAGTGTTTTTCTCAGCTTGTGCTATGTTAAGCGACCTTTATCTGTGATAGTGTATTAGTGCAGCATAAACATACGAAGTAAATGCCAGTTGATTAGTAGAATTTCATTGATATTTAGTTTTTATAGAGGTTGTAACTCATCAACATTTGAATGTACCGCGTCACATGGTCACTTGTATTTTGATAGTCCCCACCAGTTGCTACGCCGTAGAGATATGTCATTCCACTAATATAAATTTAGACATAATTACGTTTAGAAAACTGGCTTAGCTTTATAAATTTTCTTTTAATCTTTACACAAGTAAAAAGCTTCAAATTTCAGCAAATACATAAAAATATGTTATGCCTCATTGCAGCCGAAGTAGTCTCTGGTTTCTCTCAGTGTTTTGAATACTCGCGTATAAATTACTGGGACGAAAATATTCTTGTATACAATTGCGGGGAAATTCCAAAAGAGTAAACAAATAAACAATAAGATTATAAACAGCTGTGTTGTGGTTTGGCGCTAAGTGCGAACATTGTTTTATTGAGGTGCTGATGTTTTTTCTCTGCTAATCTTTTTCTTAATTTTCTTGAAGAATGCGTAGGAGGACTGTTTGTCGTTGTTAGATATCTTTTAAATCTGAAGCCAAAATGTAAAATAGATAAATTAACTTTAAAAAAAACTTAATTTGTGTAGAAAAATGGATAAAAGTTATAATTAAGCATTGCTAAACAACCATTAATCTTATGGACAAAAAAGGAGGGGTATCCAAATTGGAAGGTTTAGCCCTCAATACATTGACCACGAATTTAAAATTTATGTGAAGAGCAATACGATGAAAATGCCGTGAAAATACTTCGGTGATAAGGGAGGTATTTGACCTTTGATGTTGGCCCGTCATCGCCGGGGGGCGTGTCCTAGATCTCAAATAAAAATAGTCATCATCGACAACCAATATCAGTCATCGTTTACCTCCGGTCAGACAAGTGCGCCTCTCTGATGTCCACCTAATGGACACGTCTCGCAGGCGCATATTTACTAGATGTTTCTCAATAATTAATAATTGCTCAAACATAAAATATTTGTCAATTTTCCTCAATTTAAAATACGGTGTACAGATGTTTGTTAAAATCTGTCTTTCATACAAATATTAGAATAAAATTGGAAGATATTGGAACACTGATGGTGTTCTTTTATGGTTGGTACTAGGTAAGCATAAGCTTGTACAGTTTTACTTAAATGTGACAAGAGGTTCGAAACGCGCTTCTCCACTTGTGCATGTTGACCGGTACGAGTACATACATGTACTACTCAATTGAATTAAATATGCATGAGTATATTACAATGTATGTTAGTGCATTCATTAGAAATACATCTAGAGATAAAACGACTGCCGGTTGGACACAGTGTCAGTCTTTGTTGGCTAACCAATTACTGGTAAAATGCATCAGTGTTATAAGTTCTTTGGAAATTCTTACTCAATTAAATTAGTTGTGTCAATTTGTAAACCTCAATAGACCGTAGGTTCCTGTGATCAAATCTTCCTTCGGCTTAATTCATCAAAGACTCTAGTTCTCTATATGTTATACAACGCAAGGTCTGTTCGCCAATAACTTACCTTTTATTCAACGGATTTTAATAAATCTTGTAATTCTAGTGAGGTCGTTTATTGATTATGATTAAAGTTCATAAGACCTCTATGCGCCATGACTACATAAGCTGTACCACTGCAAAAGCTAGTGGCTTATCTTCCTTTCTAGAAGCGTATCATTTTGTAAAGTTCTATTAAACTAGTAAAAATACTGGCTACTTTTATATCATCAGCAATTTCAATGAACAATAAATGATTTTATGTATTCTGTTATTGTCGATTTTGTATTAATAAGTAAACGTGTAGTAATTAATTACCCATTTTAACGTTTATTTTTGCCTCTTTGCAGGTGGGTCGAGGAGAATTATGCGTGGGGCGTGCGCATGCGCGGTGGTGTGCGCGCTGGTGGCGCTGTGCGCGTGCGCGGGAATGGACGAGCGCACGCGCGGTGCCGCCGAGCGCCAGCTGCTGGCGCTGCTGGGCCTGCCGCGCAGGCCCGCGCGCCGCGCCGTTCCGCCACCCGTGCCGCGCGCCATGCGCTTGCTGTACGAGGCCGACGGCGCCATCCCCGCTGCCGCCGCCAACACGGCGCGCTCTTACCACCACACTCCCACCGAGCTCGACCTGCGGTTTCCCGGCGAGCATCGATTTCGTCTCTACTTCAACTTGAGCGGCATCCCCAGTGACGAGCTTGCTCGGGGAGCCGACATCACGTTTCAACGGGTTGATGGAGTCGAGGGCGCCCAGCGGCTGCTCCTGTACGACATAGTGCGGCCGGGCCGCCGCGGCAAGACGGCGCCCATCCTGCGGCTGCTTGACTCAGTGCCGCTGAGGGCCGCTAAAGGCGCTGTCACAGCAGACGTGCTTGGTGCAGCGCGCCGGTGGCTCTCGGAGCCAAAACATAATCATGGACTATTAGTGCGTGTGTTAGAAGAGGGTGAGCAAAATGTAGACGCTAAACAATCTCATGTGAGAGTGCGGAGAAGTGCCGCGGACGAAGATGAAGAGTGGAGCACGCGGCAACCGTTGCTGCTGCTATATACAGAGGACGCGCGAGCACGCGCCGCGCGGGAGAGCGGCGAGACGCGCCTGGTGCGCAGCAAACGCGCGACGCAGCGGCGCGGCCACCGCGCGCACCACCGCCGCAAGGAGGCGCGCGAGATCTGCCAGCGCCGCCCGCTGTACGTGGACTTTGCGGAGGTTGGCTGGAGCGACTGGATCGTGGCGCCACACGGCTACGAGGCCTACTACTGCCAGGGTGACTGCCCGTTCCCGCTGGCCGACCACCTCAACGGCACGAACCACGCGATCGTGCAGACTCTCGTGAACTCAGTGAACCCGGCCGCGGTGCCGAAAGCGTGCTGTGTACCTACGCAGCTCTCCTCTATTTCCATGTTATATATGGACGAACTAAATAATGTGGTGCTCAAAAACTATCAAGACATGATGGTAACGGGCTGCGGCTGCCGATGACGAAGGCGCCCCCCACGCCCAGTGCGGACCTAGTGATAACTCGTGGACCCAGTGTACATATAGTGATGGCCTCGAACATTGTAAATACTTATTTGTGTATATATTCGTGTAATTATTATTTTATTAAACTGCAGATGTAATAAATGATGTAATTTTAAATTGTATCTGTCTATTATTCATTATAACGACTAACCCATGGTGAAAATTACGATCAAATTACAATTAAAGTGCAGTAGACAAAAATCTGTTTAGATATGATTTTGTAGTCATACCGTACTTAGATGTATAATTATTTTAAGAACATAATAGTCATCATACATAGGTTATTGTAATCAATATTGTATTTGCTTGTAATTACCAGATATTTGCACTAAAATGTAGTGATTGTACACACGACTAAACATCAAGCTATACATTTCCAGTTTAAGCTGATCTCGCATTGTATAGGATTTCCGTACAATGCGAGGTCAGCTTATACTGGAATTGTATAGCTGGATGTGTAGCCGTGTGTACAATGTGTACCTACAGTAGTGTTTTAACTTGACTATAAATGATTTCTTATTATTTAAATCAAGACACTAAATCACAGTATAACCACTATTGATGTGTAGGTCAGGTATCAATCTCCTTTTATAATTCGGTATTTACGGCTGCCACACGCCGTACCAATGACGAATCTCCAACCATAACCTAGCTAACAAGTTAGAGAAACCATGTCAAATGATCTTGTTACAAATAAACAGTTAAAATGACCTTTAATACGTTCCAAATGTGCTACAGGTCCGATTCTCACCTATAGGCTCATGTTATGCCTACAGCCGCCGGATATGAGGTCATGTTCAAGTCGCAGTCAAAATAAGCTTTATTAGATGAACGTGGCAAGCTGGGATCGTCTAGAGGTGTGTGTCGCAGTAACCTCGCTGCAAGGTTTCTCACGAATGAATGAAAACCAGTATGAAACTTGATGAACATTATGTGGATGAATTCTTCCGCATAGTGTTACAAAAGTATATAACAAATGTACGTAACTAGTTAAAAGAAAAAAAAAAGTCAGGAAATTCTTTACTTTCAAAGATCTGCTCATTTTGGCAGCAACTTGGAATTTAAATGCATGTTTAAATTACAAGTAGAAATCATTTCTTTTTTTGTAGAAAAGTCTAAAGAAAATTCGAAGAAAACTTGTTTTTAACTAAGTAAAATTCAATTTATCTTCGAACCTTTTGTTATAGAAGGAAAAAACAACTTAATTAAACCCACTGAAACAATGTAGTACCTAAATTTTAGTAATAATATTCTTAGTTATAAAACCAGCTTCATAGCTTGGTATAATTAAAACACACTGCGTCTGGTACTGTTAAAAAACCAAAGCGGAAGATGAAAAGCTGGATGAAAATATAGAAAATCTGCTGACAAAGCGATACTTATAATATCATTTCAGGAAAAGTCTAATCATAAACTAGACATACCAAACATCTGGATATAACAACGAATGGATCACCCAAGACTGATAAGATCACTAGAGACATACTGTCGGCAGCAAATATGTCTAGAGCCATCTTTATGAAATCTGTATACACACTGACCATAAATTATCAACTTTAGAGGTATTTTAATTCCATAGCAACCAAGCTCGCTCTAACTGTTTGACCGACTTCCAAGCATGTTGTATAAAGCCACAACAACAAGGTAAAAAAACTCATTGAAACATATACGTCAAGCAATGACAACTTAATTATTCATATCGATCATTTATAATGATCTAAAGACTTCCGCTCGGAAGTTATCGGGCTCTTACTGGACGCCATTGAACTGCTGCTATTAAGCTTAAACCACACCTATCAATATGATGACTAAAAAATCTATCAAATGCATTCTAATACCGTACACTTTGTGAATTCGTTGCTAAAAACTAAATATAAATCTCGTAACAGAAACGTAAATCGTACCATATAAACAAAATGTTTCGAAATCTTGAAGCTTGAATCAATGGATACATAATAATTTAATTGTCCAAGAGTGTAGAGTTTATTCTCGGACGCTCCGTATGCCGTATGCATACGGGACCGCATTCCTCCGAGGAAATTCATCTAGTTGAATTGTATAAGGTTAGCTAGGAGCATGACGCGTGCGCTCTAGCCTTTCTTTTCTCATGCTATCCTCTTGCACTTTAAGACCGCATCCAACTTTGAACAACTATCTATATGTACGCATACCGTCGAACATATCGTAACAATATAACTTCATGCTCCACATTCATTCTCAAAATATAATGTAAAACCTTATAAAGTCGTCTGAAAAGAATGTCAGAGATAATATTTAAAGTGGATTCCATTTAGAGTGTGGCGGGCAGGTCTCCGAATTTCAAATATTTCGTCACAAGGCGGCTATATATCATGTTTTTGCCTGGACGCAGGAATGCGCGCCGTATAATTTGGCCGGCCACCCGGCCGGCAACTCCGCGTCTGCCGCGCCACCCGCCCTACGTCTATATTATCAGTAGATAAATTCAAGCTTTGTCTTTGCCTCGTATTTCGTCCTCTCGAGATTTTACTTTTGTTTTTTTTTTTTCGTTCGCTTTGGACGGCAACAAAAAACTGAGTGGAGGCGAACGAAGTGGGTATAATTTATTTTATAGTCGGCTCGCTCGTAACTCGGCGGTGGACGGCTGGACGCCGATTTATCCCCATCTCGGCGTAATTAACGTAAATGGATTGGTCAGCGTCGTCGGCGCCTGTGTGCGCCCGCCTCGGCTTCTCTGATCGAGCCACTCCCTGCTCGTCAGCAACAGCCGGGGCCAATCCGCGGAAGGCAGCGCTAGTGCCTCCAGATAATGCACGAGGTGATCCGGCTTAATCCAATTAGAGTTTTTTTCAAACCGCAAGCCGAATAAGATACGAAAATCGTTTGTTGATTACGTACGCTCGGTTCCCAAGGAGCGCGACGACTTATCCCTAAGGGAATTATAATTGTTTTGCATTCTTGCACGGGTATAAAAACAAAAGGGCGAGCGGCCCCCCGCAAGTTGGCCTGCAGACCAGACTAAAGTCTGACGACTTGCATTCCCTTGAGACAAAAAGCTACAAATGAATTGGAGCGAGCTCTCGACTCGGCCTCACGTGGAAAGTGATTGCTTTTGTTTGAAACATCTACTTATCTATATATTGTTGTACATATTGTTTTATTTTTTAATGATAATGTTATAATGTTGTGTGTGTAATGTTAAATACAATTACCAAGGCAACAAACATAAACAGATGATAAATAATAATAGACAGTCATCTTTTAGTACTGTTAAGTAACATTATTGTTAGTAGAGTTTAGATAGGCTCCCGTTGCTTTAACTTCGAGTTAGTTTAAACATTTTTTTATATGTCAACGCTATTTGCATTGCAGCCATTTGCAGCAATGATTTACTTACACATGTAACTACTAATGGTAGGTACCTATACTCACATAATTTTAAGTATCAGAATTTATTAGCCTTTTATTTCAGAGCCTAATGACGAAAATATACTAATATTTTTCTCTCTATTCATATTTCAGCATTCCTGAAATTACTGTAAGTTGAGTACGTTATTAAAATATCAAATTTAAAAAAACAAAAATTACGTAAAAAAAAATCTGCTGTTCCATACATTTTAACCGCGTAGATATTGGACTTCTAACAGCAGATTCTTTTTTTGATAACCGTCGATTAATTTCGATGCTGCGGATTTCAGAATCATGTACTGAATCCATGGTAACAGTTTTCGCGTCACTGTCCCTGCCACCCTGTATACAGTATCTAAGCGCTATAAAAATCTTCGATCTGTTTCATTTTGACAGTATGGTCATGGGATCAATAGAACTAACCTCAACATTGATAATTAGCTACCTATATCAGAAACTTATTTAACATAATAGCTAATAGGTGTGCTATATTGCTCAGTATCGCAAAATTGTTTAGTTTACAATGTTTTTATGCAAAAGTAATAAGAAGAAAAAACCAGTTTAATTTGTGCATGCTTGGAATATTTTAGAGGAGGCGTGCGGTCGATGGCCGTGCCGCGGCCGCGAGTCTCGCGCAAGCGCACCACACCGCACGCCCGCGGATGCGCCCGCGCACCCCGGCATGTACACAGGTACCTTATCTTATCAAGTGCACACTCAACATACGGATACCATCTGGCCACACGCGCCAACATTGCACGCTTTTATTACCAACCTTCATACACTTTTTGACGGTTTAGCTTATCTTAATCACAAGCTTTTTCATTTAACTTTACCCAGAATTTGTTCTACAAGACATGAATGTAATATTTTAAACATTTTACTGTTTTTCATATTTTCATACAGTGTCCATTTACGTGGCAACCCTAACAACTACTTGCGTTACGTTCAAATTATAACAGCGCGTAATCCGTCTTCATTCTTCGGTTCATTTCGAATTTTCAGAATTCTTGCTCATTTAAATGAAAAAGAATAACGCGCGCGGCGCGGCGTGAAATATTTAACACGTACCAGTGACTTGTTTGCGTTTCGAATTTGAGCATCGGAGCGCATCTCGCTACCATTTGTCTGTCCATCACACTTTCGACCTTTCCCCCCGATGCTGAAGGTTGAAAAAGGAACATAATTATTTTGTCGATGTAAAAAATAATATAGTCGCGTGCCGCGGAACTCGCACGCCTCGCGTTTTGTTTGTCTCGTACGCACCTCAGTCACAATCAACTTTCACCATAAGGGCAGCGTTACATGGACCACAGCCGTATCACCGATCTCGAGCCGAGCAACACTAATGCGAGAACAAGGTTTAATTTCTTATAAATTAACTTGCTATGCAAAGTTATTTAAATCAAGCAGCCAGTATAAACTCGACTTTATCGTCAAGTGCAGTTTGTAAAGCGTGTCACTCAAGCATTACAGCTATCACGCTGAGCTGAGCTTTTGATGAACGCCCTTAACTTGTTCCCTGTTGTACAGTTTAATCATCCAGTTACAACATTGTAGCGAGCTTTTCTGGAATGGTGCTTACATTTTAAACACCATTAATCACAACTTTTATAAATACGTTCACATTTGTTACAAACAATCGTTCTAACTTTAAGTACGCGATTAGAAACCTAATACGATCAATAAGTAATGTATAATCATTGAGTGAGAGTGCAGCTCTAGAGAACAGTTACATGTGAATCGAAAATAATAAAGTTAATAAGCGTGGATGGTAATCCCACTAGTGGTGTAGTTGTCACGTGTCGGTATAACGGTGATGACATATTTAACCGGCCAATCGGCCCCGCTACGATGCATGCTACAGCGCAGCTCTCCGAGTAGTCGCGACAACACTAAACGAGTATTTTGTCACCACTATAAATGCATCGTAACATGAAATTCTATACAACACAGTTGTCAACGTGCCCAATACAGTTTAAAGAATTTTAATTTGGTATTAATTGCTTGTAGGTAAAGCCCTATGGAATTCTTTAGGAAAAGCTATATATGTCTTAAAATCTTATCTTAAGTGGGTAATTTAGTTGCACACAATACGTGTCGAGTGCCCACGGCTTATTAAGTCATGCGCACTTACAACATTTTCATAATACCTGTATGTAATTGGCACAGAATTTGAAACTGTTGTTTGAACTCTACGAATAGCCTCAGAGAGTAAAGCTAAATAAGTAAACCTCATTTCTGAACTATTTTCTTCCGCCTTTTCCTAGTCAGGGAGAAACTGGCGAGCATGAAAATTGGGCTACGAAAACTGTTCAATATTTTTATAATTTTTGATATATGACAATAGTTAATCTTGTTTCCTATCGGCTACCGTTTATTACGAAAGTATGCACCACGTAAGTATAAATATTGACGCTCAGCAAATAAACGTAACAGAAGAATTCTAGTTCACAACATGTTGAATAGAAATTAGCACCTTATCATACTTATTACCTACTTACTGGTCTTTTGTTCGCTCGTAACAACTTAACACGTCCGCTGCGTTACAGACTTATTAACAGATCGTGTTAAGTTTCTTATAATTGCGAAAACCATATATCTTTGTTAGCAACAGCTACAAAGGACATGTCTAGCCTCGTTAGCAGTTTAAATTTATTTATGTAAGTAACTGTCACTTAATGATTACCGTGCAGTGCACTGGGACGGTATAGATTGAATATTAAGCAAACGCTTATTTATTCTACCAGCTAAACTCGAAGGCTATAAAGCTGTGCATTTCTTATTGTAAGTTAACAAGACAGTACAGCTACAAAGAGGCCAGAGACCAGAGGGATCTTGTAACATTAAAAGCCTAATATATGTCAAGCACAGAGGCATAACAGCATTCGAGCTTCGATGAAAAATAATCAATTTGCCCAGTATGGGTTTTGATTCGCGGGCAGTGCGCGCGGGCAGTGCGGGCGGCCCGCAGTGTACGCTAGACAGACATAAACAGCAATTTATTTCTGGCAACGAACCCGCGTCCTTGGCGCCGACCTTATTGCGCAACACCGGTTTTGAAATGCGCACACGTACGATCTATGTGTACCTATGTGCTTTGCTCATTACAAACGATGATACATTTATTGATTTTTGATCCTAGAATCTATATATAAAATATACGCTAAATTGAAAAAGTTTTGCAGAATTTTCTTGAATTTTCTTTGCAAAATGATTTATATTCACATTGAATTTTAATTGTTGTTTGTTCCTTGTATCAATATGACATACAATATAGAAAATTAATGAAAAATATCACTAAATAAACCTTTTAAAACTTGGTGGTACAAACCCACAGATTACCTACACCTGTAACAAATTCGTAGCAAAGCGAAACTAATTTCTGTGTACCTACCAACGTTTAAAAACATACCTTCAGGCATGTACGAAGAATTTATTACGTTTGTGTGTGTGTGTGTAACTGTGTAGTGAAAAAACTATCAAAACAAGTTGCCAGGTGCGAGTAGGCACAAGTGAAAAACAAATTGTGTTGGCACTTACGTATTGTTTTCAAATAAGATTTTTTCTGGTAAGAGTCTGAACATCCAAAATCGTAGAGCTACGAATTAACGAAGGTGATATCTCTTCAACTTAAGTTAAGTACCGTTTCTTTTTACTCTCATCTGTGTTGAAGTAAATATGGCTGTAATTTATTTTTTAAATCATTCCTACTTCACACAAAGTTATCAAGCTTTGTTGCTGGATCAAAGTTAGTTTTAACAAAGTTCATTAAGTTGTGAACAAAAACACATTATGGTCCAATTTTTTTTTGAGAAAAGTGCCACATCCATATATCTAAAATAAGGTGTTTATGGATGCGCGGGGCAGTGGTCGAGTGAAAGTGGCAGCAAGCCTCTTGTCTCCGTCGAGCGAAGGCCGCCCAGAACGAGACCGCTCCGGCAGCGACGTTAATAATATCCACACAAAAACTCTGCACTAACGCTAAACTAATCCATCATTAATTATAGCAAAATTATTTCCATTTTACAATTAAAAAATATTACGTGTAAGAAAAATTACGGGAAGGCCGCTCGACGTTAAGTCGCGGTTAAATCAGGGTCTTCAATGAGTCTTGCTTTGAAGATGTGATCATATTGAGTGGAGTCTACAGTTGGAATTTGAGGCAAATCACCAAACATCGGTTCTATGGAGGAAGCTTGTCCTTAAAACTCAACTATGTACTCAAAAATGTAACTAATTAAAGCATATTCCTTAGCCCATAATATCCACATCAATCCAACAATAAAACTAAGTCTAATTAAGGATTTAGATCTGATAGCGTGCAGATAGACCATAGAAAACGCTGAAATTCAGTACCCAGATATCATTGTGCAGCTACCTACATAAATACCTATATAAAGAACTGTGGGTGCTTCTTCAAGAAAAAATCTGTGCTTTTAATAAAAACACCTATTCAATGACCTGCAAATTCCAGCTATCATATTCGAAGCTACCTACCTACTTAGTTAAATTCCTTTCTATATTTTTTCCTCAGTCTGTTGCACTTTACTCTGAACTGAACCTGTTACTATGTGTCGTTAATATTTATAAATGGTTTTATACATACTATTTTAAATTACACCTTTGGTGATCAATGTTAAAAATTCTTATCATAAATGCATTCATGCAGACATCTGTTTCACTATCAGTCGTCACTTCGTGAAGTGTGAAACAGCATTCATTAATAATATTCTATGCTCACATTAGCTAAATTATATAGGTACGTAAGCATAGTATGAACACATGGTCAATAGTAATCAGGCTAAAAAACCATCATACATTGGCATAACCTTGCGCAGCGGCCGACATTCTGTCAGTGTGTTAGGCCGCCAACGCGCAAACAATTTTTTTCCACTACTACCGTTATCAAAGTAGCAATAAATTGGTTTGACGACGCTATTTACTGCTATATTTGCATGATTTAATTTAAAAAACTTCCAAAAATATTATGTGTATGTGATGTTGTGGAATTTAACCATAAAATTATTAGTTTCTAGTGTGAATGCAATAACACGGAGTTATTTATATTTCGTATTATATGTAACTCATTAGTTTCTAGTTATAGAATCCGGATGTAAATAAATCTTGTAGCAAAAGCTTCGTTCGTACTGATGTGTGTGCCCGCGCAGCCGGGGGCGCGGAGCGGCGTGCGCGCTCTGCAATTACCGGCGTGGCCCGCGGGGCATTCCTCACAACGTTCAGCCTAATTAGTTCAGCGCGCGATGAGCCTTTGTCTAACAGTTCAGTTCACCTTGCCGAGTTTTTACGACTGGCATGCATTCGCATATTTGACCTCTGAGCTAAGGACACGGCCCTTTTTGCTTTTGTAACGAAAGATTTAGTGGTGTGATGCGCTATGATCTGTAGTGATAAACTGTAGTAACTTGTTGACTTTAAATATTTCTTCATCCAAAGCTAAAGTATACATAGCATAAAGGTGAATAGGCGGGCCCGAGGACGATGACATCGAATAATGAAATACAGTTGAAAAAACTCTTCGTATTTAATCGATGAGCGAAAAAATCAATCACATTTTAACTTTTAACTCGAGATATGTACGAGTATATTAGGGCGCGACTAATGTGTTGGAACGCAGAGCGGTGAACAAGAACTAGTCGGTGAGCAAACATCGGGTCGTGTGTGTCGTGTGCTGAACACCGTTTGGTGTGTTTACCGACGACGAGAGCGCGGCCGGCGGCTGCCGACATCTGAACACTGTTACGTAAACATGTCGAACACATAGTGCACAAACACCGGCTGCACTGATCATTAAAAATAATATTTATTCTACTACTGCTAGCTACCTCGTCACCTCGCCACCTCACCACCTCGCACACTCCACGCTAACGGAGTTGAAAAGCTCGCACCTACCAGGTGTGTTTGTTATTACGCTGGCAATTGTAACTATTCTTGTTATGCAGATACATAAAGATATTACGGAAAATTATAAACAGCGATGCTGCGCAAAAAGCAGGTAAACAATATATTATTGGGTGTAGTATAGCTACTTAGTATCGTGTACTAGAATAATGTGGTGGGTACTATAGAGTCGTAGATAAATAGCAATGCACAACGCACTGCTACGAGCTAACATCTAGAAGGGACACTTCTTGTTTCCATCACTTGACGATACCCATGTAAAAGTTTCATCAATAAAACCAATAAATTAGCCATTATTATTAATTGAAAACACATTCCGCCGAGAAAAACTGTACTGAAAGCTCTTTCCGGGGCTTTATCATCCAAGGCTTGAAATGTGTCACGTGCTGACAAAGTTTTCCAGCTGAAGTGCTAAATAGAACCTACCTAAAACAGTGTTGAATGATGCAAATACAAACAGTGTTGTTAACACACCTTTACTAGGACTATCGTATTTAAACACTTATTTAAACAATTAAAGCCAACGTGATAAGTGATAACACTATAAAAGGTACATCGTACGAGACCAATAGTCCAACTAGAGGTCTGAGCGTCGTAGGCAGAATGACGGAGGTTTAAAGTTGAGGCGTGTCGTATGCGAACAAGGCTTATTCTATGTCGGAGGTACGGTCTGGTTTATAAATAGCTCGCGGCGCGGGCAGGTGCTGCGCGCTCAGACGGGCGGTCGCCGAGCGCTCCGCTTCCGCGAATCTCCTCACAGAATATCTCAGCACGCTATACACGCTACACTTGATCATGCACTCACCCTCACCGCCTCACCTACATCGCCTCGCCTCACGATACCCCCGGGACGTTCAACATGTCTGCCCGTTAACGTCCAGTGCTACAGGCCTTCAAAGAACGGTTGTAGCAATATTAATGTTAACCTTACGGCAGGCTTAGGAGATTACTGGTGTTTACAAAGCTTTTAGACTCATATTTATGTCAATTTTCACGACAGTGTATATATGGGTGGTTCTATTCGGGGTAGAAGTTACTTGTACATTTAAAGCAGAATACAGTATCTACGCTTAAAGGCGTGGCGTGCTAAAGTAACCAAGGTGCCTAGAAATGTTCGCCAGGTGTGCTCCATACATTTAAACCACTTAAACTATAATAGCCTCGTATCTAATCCTTATTTTAATAAACAAGATACCTATAAATGTCGATAGTAAAATAAATGTTCGTATATATCGATATCATATTTCGAAAATTAATGATAAAATATTGATTCTCGTTTCAATACAAGCTTAGATCGTAGAAAAAAGGATGAAATCTTACACCGATGTTTTAGTTAATTAATAACGATTTAATTCTTTCATTTGGCCGCGTGTTCCGAAGCTTACGTCATGAGAACTTTATTATACAGATGATTTAGCAGCGGAACGGATTAATTAAATGGAGGATCAGAAAACAAAACCATTTAAAAGTTATTTCGCCTACCGTCATTATTCCCACAATAATGACGGTAGGTGAAATAACTTTTTTTTTCCTGTTTTATGATATGGGAACGTATGTTTAGCTTAGCGTAAAAATATCGGTCTGTCTTTCAGAACTGCGTATTGATTTTTTTCAGGTTTGAATCTACACAGCAAAACCATGGTTAAAAGGTTTTTTTCCCCGCAAGATTAATCTTAATGCCAACGCATTTCTATTTCACAAAATAACTTCGCATCAGAAAGACATGTTATTGAACTCTACATTATTCAAATGAACGAGAACATCTGCTGAGAAAAACCTAAGCTGATATTCATACACCTAAATATAAGTACGAAGGTTCTGCAAGTAATAAAAGTCGCTTGCGATGCTGAGCGCTTCGCAATGCGCCTACGCACACCAGTTGCAGGAGATTGCTGGAAACAGAAAAACATCAACGATACGTTTAAATGGAATCCCGATGCAGTCAGCCTGCACCCGATGCCCGGACTTTATAAATAAATATTGCTTCGAGTCCCATCCGCGTTCCTTGCGAAGTAAAAAAGGGTATCGGTAACGGTTGAAAAAGTATCAGAATTATATTAATTTTATTTAACTTCTTGCTCAGATGATACGTGGCGTACTGAAAGGAAATACAGAGTGGATTAATTAAATCGCGCAACGTAGGTACAACCTAGAATTTATATCGCAAACAGTAATTACATAAAACGATTTCACGGTCAATGAAAATTCCTTCGTAGACACATGTCATAAAATGCTGTATTATGCCATTATAAACCTGTGTGTCTGATGAGCTTAAGTCTACCATGAGGTTTCGTTTGGATAATTTTGTAAAACCTTATCTAAACTGCCATTATTTATTTTCAAAGCTCGACACTAAAAGCGTTTATCGGTTCAATACGAACACTAAATATCTGCCCCAAGATATTAATATCTCACGATGTCTACCTGATAAGTGGAAGTGCAGTTTGTGAAAAAAGGCTTCAGGATAAAAAGGTCGAGTGGTAAATAATGTTTGGATGGGAATAATTATAGGCGGTCGGTAGACGATAGGGCGCCGCGCGGTGACGCCGCGCCGCCTGACCGTGTCGCGCGCGCGCCTACACACGGCCGCCTCCACCGCTCAACTTTGAACTGAGCAACCTTGTGCTTATCGCTGCTCCACTTTATTGTAGCCTACTATCCAATGTCTATACTAATATTATAAAGAGGTAAAATTTCTTCGTATGTTTGTTTGTTTGTAAGTTTGTCTGTAGGGGTAATCTGTGGAAGTATCAGTCAGATTTGAAAAATTATTTTTACATTATATAGCCCAAGTCTTGAGGAAGGTTATCGGATCTTATAAAAGCCGTATATATTATCTTATAAAGAAAGCGACACAACGCGTGTCGAGTGCAACTTTAACATCTCACTCAGTTAATTAAGAAGTCAGGTGTCACCAAGGTATGTAGTTGCGTTAAATTACAAGTGGATAATTAAGAAATCATTACGCAAAAATAAAAAGTGCATTGATAAGTTGGTATCTTGTTACGGTCCTAATGAGTTGCATAATTCTGAGCTGTGTTGCTGGACGTAGTGCGCGGCCGTAGTGCTCGGGTTACCGTACACGTCCCACCTGCGCCCGCACCGCCATCGCCACCACTTGCGTCATTTACAACTTTAAAATAATAAAACTGGTTTTGATTTTGATCTATACGATGGTGTATCACGATTAATGTCCCAAGCAGCGCACCTGGCAGCCGACCCCGTGCTGTCACGACACTTGATACCGTGTAACCCGAAGCGCCTGATGTTTGTACAACATTAAATCCATATTCATATCACAATGGCATTAACCAACTAGTTTACTGCCCGAATCTGACATAATCGTTCTTAATTATGTATCCAACTTGATCGCTATCGCCATGTTGAACATGTTAATGACAATAAATATAGAGATGACGACTGATTCTTCTGAGTTGCAACAAGTTTTTTTATGTAGGTTACGTTTTGATAGACCATTAATGGTATATTTTGGGTGCAATGTCTCGTATTAGCACCAAAACCATTGAAAAAACAAAAAAGCAGTTATGTAAAAGTGCATCCAACGCGCATGAAAGACGTTTCTCAACAATGAACCTCCGTTTTCTTTGAGACATTCATTAAAGCGAAGGATTTTACACATGTTTAATTCTCGGTTGATTTTCCATACACGTACGTTCATACATATGAGACGAGTGTTATTTTTTTTAACAAAGAAGACAACGACGGGTCAACGACCTGCCCTTATTTGGAGATACAACATATCGACTGCGGCTGTTCTTTATGAAGTGCCTGAATCCAGACAGCTCACCTGGACGTATTGTGAAACAGAAATACCTAAATAGATTACGTTGTGTTGAATCTTTAGAAACCAGATAATACTGGATATTGTTTGGAAGATCGTTAAAACGTTTTATTTTATTAAAAACGTGCCAAAAAGTTAGTAATCGATATTTTAGGAAAATTATTAAAATAAAATAAGTTTGGTCTATTATCGTAGTTGACGTGAGCCTCGCCAGGTGCCCAGGTGTAGCAGCAACCTGTTCGATCTCAGTATCATGTTACACTAGGTTTCACATTAGGAAATTTATACGACGGCTCATATGACTACTGACTGTTAATTATTGTTTTATTGACGAGATAAATTATTATAATTATTAATCGGTTCCGAGAATGTACTGCAAAACAAGGTGATTCATCCGCGTTTATTTCGCCGTGGCCCGCGCAGATGTGCGCTCGCGCCACGGGGAGTGTTGATTAAATTAAGTGACATTTCATTTTAATTCACCGACATAAATCTCGGACATTACGAGTGCCATTATCGTAGCTCGCAGGTGCCGCGCCCCGCTAATAAGCCAAAGGTCTCAGCACGATAAACGAACTGACACAATGTCTGAGGGGCAGTCGAGTTGTCGCCGATTATGATAAACTTATTGTTTTTGTTCACTCGCTCGCTACACATAAACAAAGTTAAGTAACCTTATATCAATTGTTTATTGTTGTTTTCATCGATTTCATGTAATCGCGTGCTAAATGTGATGAAGATGTAAGCAAGCTTTATATAAACAAACACTGAGAGTAATTGTTTGCTCTCATACGTCAATGTAGCGTATCGACCCTAAACCCATTCTAAGAAAGGCAATCTCTTGGAAGGAACATATTTATATACAACGATTGGATTATGAACCCTTTTAATACGAACTATGTATTCTTGAGTCGTTACACTGTGCAACAGGTGTAAAAGCGCACCCACCTAACATAATTAACCTATAATGTTCCCACTGCTGGGACACAGGCCTCCTCTCTTCATTCATATCATTCTCTCTATTCATTCTAATCTACCACGCGGGCACAGTTCGGGTAGGTAGATGTCACATGTTTTCGAATTTTTGGTTCTAGGACATGCCGGTTTCCTCACGTTTTGAGAGCAGTGGTGATGAAATTATTAACACAAAGTAAAGGGCCTGCTTGTGTTCGAACCCACAACATACAACTCCTAAGTCGGGCGTTACCACTGGGCCACCACTGCACCCATTCGGCTCTATTTCAGAGTTATATTTAACCAGTGATTAATAGATGGCAATTTAGATTTCCATATAGCTGTAATCATAACTTAATGAATATATGATTTATTAAAATAACTAGTGTATTTACTCAATGCGTCGTAAAACCGAGCGTTAATTCAAACAACTTAATTACATGTCATTTGCCTAGAAATAGAGTAACCGTCACTTGTTTTAATATCAATAAATAACCTTATAAATCGATGCAGCGCTGCTCATAAAACGTGCGGTGTTGTGTGTGGAGTCCCTTACGCGCCTCCGATGGTACGCACCCAGTCCCTGTCACTTTTATGAGTCCACTTCATATATTACCATGTATATTGTTTGTCAATATGCTGCATTTGCATAAGCGAGCCGGAGGAAATATTACGAGGTAGATACCAAGTACGAATGTGGCCGGTCCGCGGTGCGTTTCCATTTTGCAATAAAATCAACGCTAGGATACGCACGGCGATACCACACCTTATTATCATAAGTATTTACGAGCGCGGTAAACCAACACATTTATGCGTTTCTACTTAACGCATTGAAGATTAGGCACGGCCGTTAATCGCTCAGCTATAACAACCATTAAATGATGCATTAGGTGATTTATGTTGTATTTACTAATAGCGTTAAGTTATAGTGTATTGTCGCTGTCGAGCGCCATCGAGACATCTCGGTACTTAGCACTCGTGTAGTTAAAAGCATGCTTAGCGTGTTAGAAGGGTTAACAGGAGAGTTGACTTCGGATTATACAACTTAATGCGTTGGTTTCCTACTGCGTCTTTCGACGTGATTCTTTTTATGATTACACAAACGGAACAACTTCAATTACGTTCGATCTCTATAGATATTGTCTTAAAGCTAGTAAGGAATTTGTCGCAGTTCTCATTAAAATTCGAGTATTAGGTATTTCAGATAATTTTCATTCTCCTGTTGATTTTTCGCCCATAGTTTTCTATCACCATATCGTTTAAATAGATAGGCCAAACTTCTTTTCTTCTCTTTATCACGCACAGAATCGATTCTCTCGATCTTCTCGTCAGATGATTATTCTCTAATTATTATTAATCAGATTCTATAAAAGATGCCTGTCTTTCCACCTGCTGTTTTAACTTCATTCAGTCCTTCATAATATTTTGGCTTCTCCATCGACTTATGTAACCAATAGCGAATCACCAACAAGTTGATGTCTATTCTATGCAAAGCTCTCTGAAACCCATTAATTGACGAGTAAAACTTTCCTCTTCTTGTAATAATGACTAAGTAACTAGTTTTCCGTCTGAGGTTTACCTTTGCTATTTCAAGGTATAATTAATAAGGTATAATTGCGTGTGTCAAGTTTAAAACCACGTCGCTGTTGATTAACATTCTTGTGAATCAAATTCTGTGAATGTTTCAAACCAGGTTTTATACATCAAAAGCAATAAATATTTACTTAATTAACTTTCATTACTTCAGATAATTAAAACTTTCATTAGATACGTAAAGCACCATACCTATTTATAATAACCAATATTGTACTTATCATTATTTTATAAAGTTAACTCAAAATTTAACGTGAGTTAAAAGACTGAATCATTGCCGGCGTGTCGGACGGAGCATCAAGCGGTTTCGTAGACGGATCGTAGGCGTGGCGTAGCGATGTCGTAGCAGCGTCGTAGCGTTGTCATAGCTGTCATAAGACGAATCATAGGCGAGGCATAGCAGCAGCGTAGCAATGTCGTACCGGTGCCGTAGCAGTTGTGTAGTAACATCGTAGTGGTGGCGTAGCAGGGGCGTAGCAACATCGTTATGATGCTGTAGCAGGATCATAGCAATGTCGTACCGGTGGCGTATTGTCAGAGCCGTGTCGTAGGCTTGTCGTAGGCCGTTGAGAATAACTTTGAGTTGTACGTTACAATTTTATTTCGTGTTTATTCTATTAAGCATCTACTCATAATATTCATTATAATCCTTTAAAAGTACTTCTGCGTTCATTTTTTTGCGCTACGTCGAATGCGACGCTACGAGCAGTCATCATCATCATCATTTTCATGTCCTTTTCCCAGTGACATTGCATTTTGTTGTGCCAAGTGAAAAAATAATATTTTGTACTTGAGGCATATAACACGTTGGTTGGTAGCTTTATTGTTAAATTCATACAATGTTCATGTTTTGTAATGAACACTCTAGTGATATGACAGACCCTTCAACCTTCAACGAGAAGAATTTACGTCGGGAAAAAGTGGTTGAGTAGTGATGCTGCAGTGTTAGCAGCGCGGCGTGGTGAGACTTGGTGCGACGTGGTGAGACTTGGTGCGACGTGGTGAGACTTGGTGCGACGTAGTGTTGTCGCGCTAGGTCACGCATGCGCAGTGCAGTAGCCGACCTTGCGGCGGCGCGGCGCGGGCGTCTCGGGTTGCGCCCACATTTCTGCCGCTCGCCGCGCGTGCGGTTCAATCCCGCGACGGAATGCCTCCATCCGATAGCTTCGACTAACATTTGATATACTCTCGACGACATTTCTCACATGCCGTACACGCAGCCAATGTAACTGTACGAGAATCAATTGATTTCGTGTCACTCCGAAGAGTCGACGAGATGCTACTCGACTTTCTTGGAAAGTCTGAGTATCTCTTGCAGATGGAGGAATGAGAAGATGTGGCCCGCTTACACTAACTCTTGCAGATACATAAAGTATTTTCTCGGCGTTTAGGAAGGCAGCTGCATACATTTAAATTATAAAGTAAAATAAGATCTAATCTTAACTTAAATTTAATTATATTCGTGATTATTCAGACGTCCAAGTTTGAACATTGCTTGCAACAATAATAAACTTACTGCACAATGAATCGCTTTGTTCAATTGACGCTATTTCACACTTAACCGTTTGACGTAATTAGATAATTAAATCTATAATTAAGTATTTAATCTGCGAACTCGTATTTGTCTTGATCTAGCCGCCTGTAAGCAAGATAATCATGATATGACGTTACGTTATTTATCATCAGCTACGGAAGCAATGAAAATATTGTCAGTAAACATGATCATAGATAGATATCGCAAGAGCCGCACGTCTGCAGGCAGTGTGTAGGCCTGCGGAGATACTGCGGCAAACACGTGCGCGTGACACCAATCCCTATCTGACAAATGCAACTATTAAAATTTATGTATCCACTTCTATTAATACCGCAGATACTGGATGTAATAGCGTGGTTCGCATGATATACGGCGGTGTTTACACGTCCCTCCACACCGCGTACCGCTCTAATTGAAACCTAAGCCTGCGAGCGAGAACTTTGAATATTCTATTGCTTTTTAACTACCTTTAATTAGACGAACGCCTTATATCTCTAGTTATTATGCCAGGTTACAGCCCGCGCAGATCCTAATTGACTTCACCGCGTAAGCCTGAATTGTTAACGACCTGGTAATGCTATTCAATTCATTAACGCTGCTGGTGACATCATTATTGTTAAGGATAAGGAAGTACTTAGTGCGATTGCGATATAGTATTCAAATTCTGTGAGAAAATATACCTCTCTCGGCTCATTTACCTACAGAGCTAATTACCATTGCAAATGATAAGCCTTTGAAATATGTATGCTTTTACTAAAAATATACCGACCGTTAAGTAAAATGTAAGTGGTGCTTTAGTTCTGAGAATTTGCATCTATTTTTAGTCCGGATTGTTGGTCGGGCTCGTAACCACAGGCGATAAATAATGCAAATAGAGCTTTTGCATTGACATAGTATCTTAACTGGAAGCAACTCCCGATAAATTGTAAGGCGAACCCTGCGCTGGATCGCGACGACAAGTGCACTATAATGTTCTAAGTACGTCAGTAATTATGGCATGTCTCCGCAGCGTGCTCTAACTTATTCTACGTAGGTATAGTAAGATAGTTACAAATAATATAATTGTGAATTCCTTCCACATAAACATTTAGGTAGCACGTTCAAGTTGGCACTTCAACTTAATCATATTCTTGTATTGTGTGAGGTCTATTTTGCACATTGTCCTTTAAACATTAATTATCAACATGTCAATTCACGTCAATTTATATAAAACAAAACAAATTAATAAATTATGATCGCTCAGTTGAAATGGGAATTTATGCCAATATCAATAACAACCCGTATCAAATGTGGGTAAAACAGATTGTATTTTACAAACACAAAAGGTGAACAAATTGATAACTTTAAAAAAGCAATGATTGTCACTTCAAAAAGTTTATATCTCGTAGCGAATGTTAGTAACTTTTCCTCGGTTAAATGGAATTTAAAGTCGCCTTACAAGATTGCTCAGCGCGCCAGGTAAGGCAACTTACATGAAAAACTTACCTTACTCGCTGACACGTAAGCCTCGTTGGAATCTATCGGCTGACAAATTCAGCCACCTTTTAACAGGTAGGTGATCGCACCGCTACGGCTTACTCGAGATAACTCTTGTTTCAAAGGCCCCAAAACAGAGGTCTAACGATCGATCATTAGGACTTATTTGTTTTTTGACGTTGACGGGACACCGACAGGGTTAGTAGTGGACGCGTTTTTGTTATTATCTATGGGTTGCATCAGGCCATTCGTCATGCTGTCAGAGGAACAGGGCCCAAAGAGACAATCAAAGTGACCGCTTGATAACGGCGCTTGGTGACGCTCACACTTTCCCACTGCCTGATGCTCTGCTACACCTTGCGTGAGATGCCTGTATGACGTCTTTAACAGATGTCTTTTTCTATAGGTATCTCATTAGCTCAGAGGAACGTCTGGATCTATAACGGATGTCCTATCTCCTGTCCTAGCTAAGCATTCAACATCTTCATCCATAGAGTAAAAAGTAAAAATCCTAGGAAAGTAAGTGGACTACCCACTTACCTTCCTGTTAATTTTCTCTTTCAAGTGATTTTTCTTTCTATCTGAATGTTCAATGTTACCTTTGGACCTTGACTCACGCGCGGCCCAGTTAAATTATGATTTGGTTGCATCTCACACGCATAGAACATAAAGAATTTGTATAACAGTGTGTGTTAAATTGCAGTATATAAGCTGTAACATATTGTTAATAAATAAGATTTGAATTTTATATTCTTGTTTCATTGCCCCTCACTGTGGCCAAGACACCTTTAGCGGTCTCTGATCAGTCTCGTGAGTCTGCGGGACTGGCAGTGAGTGTTCCCTTCCCGAACCTGGAAATCCTGTCTACTATCCGTCTGTAGCCTTAGGTCGCATGGTGCAGACATCCTGAACTTATTTATATATTTATCTATCATACTAGGTATATGATAGGTCAGCGCTGTAGGGCTTATAGGGCTTAGAGTCGTAGAGACTGTTAGGCTTGTAGATCTTAGCAACTTCCTTTAAATTATCATGTATTGTCACGCCCTTAACACTGAAGAACAAAACATTTAAAGGTCAATTTGTCACTGAATAGATACATGGATTTTGCTACTCATTGGCTGGTATGCTATTTTTGTAAACATGTCCAAAGACATGTATTCAATTATATTCTTAACCATTGACCACAAACCACAATTTATATCATCGCTCCGAAGTGCACGGATTGCAACAGGAGTTTCATGTAACTAGGAAGCATTCTTACTTCATTCTCGAGTGTTTAGTTTTCCTTTGGCATTTACAAATTTTCCTAAATATGTAGGAATCTAGACGATCACAATGAACAAGTACTTTACGTCGTGACCTGTAAATCATTATAACTTAGTTCATCTTAATAGTTTCAACTAGGAATAAAATGTATATATTATGTTAAACCACATAATGCATAATTTAATACCTATGTTCCAACTGAACTTTGTACAGATGACTAGAGTGGTCACCTTAGATCAATAGTGATAACCACTCTAGCCAAGATTGATGTAGTTGTAGGTCCAATAAATTATGCATTGTCAAGATTTATTTTAAATAGTCTTCATATGTACATTACCAATGCACATGGGAGCCACTTCTAGAACGTTCAAAGACAACATTCCAATACCTCCATCAATATTTAGGAAAAACTTAAATCCATATTAACTCTGATTAATGTTGATTCAACTTTGTAATCGAACCTCAAGTAGTTGTCGTTTTAAAATCATAATCCAAACGGTTGTATGTGACACTGGAATATTTGCAGAAATAATAACTTATTGACGTGGACCCATCGACGGAGACCAGTATCTGCTCTACCACATAAATACATACTGATATTAGTTTTAACGTTCCATAACAACGTTATGTGCTCCTATGGGGTCGTAATAACGGCTATACTGGCTTGTAAACTTGATTGATGAACGGTAAACTTATTTTTGTATTGGCGTACGTAAGATTATCGAAGGCAAGTTTTGCATACCGCAGGCCACTACCATAAAATACAATACATTACGAGCGAGCCAGCAGCTACCGTGTTACGTGATACGCGCTTCTAAAAGAATATCAATGAATATCAATAGCTATTAGACACTTTCTTATTAATTGGGCAACCGTTCGGTTCTCATTTTTGGCATAAAACGGATGAGTTGTGAAATTGTTTACTGTTTTATTTGATTATGCCTAAGTTACGTCACTAAAAAGGACCTAGAGTGCTAAAGGCTGGATAAACCTCCAGAACTTCCTACTTACGTCGTAATGAACTATAAACATTCCATAATAAAGTGAGATCTCCACTTAGACCCCGATAAGTTACCTTTCGTTTCAGATGCCTATCTCAAAATGCCATAAAACTAATTTAAAGAATGTCTGACCGACGTAATATTAACCCTGCAACTGCCTCTAAGGTCCAAATGATACGTGTTCAATAGAAATGAAATGACGTTTGATTACTCTCATTCATCGGCGACATCATAAACGACACAAATCCCGTCCTAAAACATTGTTATCAGTGTTCCCACTCTAATCTTAAGGCAATAAAATTTCGATGGCCCAAGAAAAACGGGGCAGCTCGATAACCATAAATTTGGGCCGAAACGGATGGGACAAATTTTTATAATGGGCCTCCCCCATTTGGGCGCTGAGTCGCGTTAATGACAACCTAACAGTTTGTTTTAACATCATTATAGGAGCGTATCGGGCATTCCATCACAGGTACCTGCGTGCATACCCGCGTGCATACACATGTCTCGACTCCCCAACTTGATACATGCACCGATTATTGTCATTCTCTTACTGATTCCAACCGATTGTAATCTTACCGACTCAATTCGATAGCGCTGGGTTAATTAATTACATTCCTTAGAAATATCAAGTCGAATGTAAGTAATTTAAGTACCTAAATAATAACAGGTCAAGTATGATAAGTTTCGATAACAAGGGTTCCCTATTGTAATTTTATCGCACTAAAATATTTTATTGGACTAATTAATAAATGTTACTGTATAGGCAGGCGGGTTTATGTTCAGTTACACCTTATACTTAAATATTTCAGTTATCATGAATCAACATTAATAATTTTTAGTTCTAAATGGTGGAGAATAGAGAGAAATTATTTACATTGTTGCATATTAATCAGTATTAACTAAGTCTACAGGTAGAATGAAGTTTCCAAACGTCATGTTTTTTTTTTTTTTTTGCTAAATTATGGGTAAAGAAACGGCCGATCTTTATAAGAAGACTCTGTTTTTTCATTTCAAACACAGAACCCAAAAAACGGTAACTGCCACTAATTAGAAACGGCTATTAAAATATTCCATTTTTTATATTCATTCCGACTGTCGTTCTCAATTATGTCGTTGACCTTTTGTGGCATTCAAACATAGGGCAACAGGAATTAGTTGAAAATGTTGCTTTTCACGGTGTCGGATGTTAAATGGTCACATATTTAGGGTACAAACAAGCGTAAAAGCAAAGGGTTGGACGGAGGTAGTGGCATGGTTAGCGGCAAAGCGCGGCGTCCCACAGCAATATATCCCGGGGACAGCTACACGCATTCACAATTACCTTATCTCGGTCTGTGCCGGCTTCTGACATCACGCGACAAATATTCGTGATCATCGCACCAGCATCGACCAACTAAGATATTTATAACATCCCCAAGTTCCTAGTTCTTGCATCAGTTATAAGAATTCGCTTTCACTAGTTATTTGCTCATATGCATGCATGATTTTCCTCGTATTATCCACAGCACTAATTGATTTCATTTTGTAAGGGAAATTCATATGAAAACTTAATATGCCATTGACTTTTCCACTCAATTAATATGCTGATAATACTTTATTAGCATGTTAATTGTGGTACTTACACGTAACATCTCTGACATTATCCGTAAGTATAAAGAATGTGCAGAAAATTTGCATTCGGCTATAAAAAAGACAATAGAGCACACGGCAATCGAAAATAAAACTAAAAGGCGCAGTTTTTAATTGTTTTTAAGCTCGCAGGACGTAAGGTAAGAAATTGACATTTCAATAGCAAAAAAAAAGAGTATATAGCGTGGTACAGTCACAACCAAAGTGATTTAGCGCAGCCGCAGACAGCCGCGGTTCCCATGGGAAAGCGCCCGCAAATATTGACACTAAGGCAACATGTTTATATGCACTTAATGCATCGCTCACCTTTTTATATTTTATTTGTTCTGAGCGCGCGAGGCAGACGAAACGTCGGCCTGTTGTTTAAGTTGTTTTTCTCGTAATTTTGTTTAACAGGTAGTGTCTAATGCCGGTTATAAAAATGTTATTTTAGAATAACGAAACATGTGATAGACACGTTTTTAATATTCAACTATTCACAGTTCAATATTAGGATAGGTTTCTCGTAAACAGACCGTTACAAAGTAAGAAACTCAATTAGTTTTCAGGCCACAGCTGGGACCGGATAGGCCCAAATTATAAACCGCAAATCATAGGAAATGGTAAAACACGGAAACCAACTATTAACACAATAAATAGCTAAAGGTAGGTTAAAAGCACTTAGTCAGTTTTTCTTCTACGTTGCTGCTTGTTACACCGTGGCGTAACAAAAACATGCGTAAGTGCAAATAAGTGTGAACCTGTGTTTCTATAATGTATTCAGATTCGATAAAATCTAAATGAAGCGGAAGTTGTTAATACAAAGTTTATCGGATTATTATTATAGGTTTGTCAGAAATATTGTTTCAACGTTGGATCAACGTTGAATGAATAAATGACATATTATACCTAATATGCTGTTCGCTCTGGAATGTCCATTGTCTATAATGTCATTGGCTTCAATGATGATTTTGTTTACGTTGATTTAGTAGTGCATTGTTTAGTAGGCCTTACTACTTACCAGTAGGTACTTACCTAGTGGAAAAAGGACCACGGGCCTCAGAAAATTATTATCCTAGGAAATAAATTTAAGTGATTATATCAAAATACAGGGTGGCAGACACATCGACACAAAAACTGTTATCATGGATTCAGTACATGATTCTAAACCTAAGGGGGTTTAAAAAATCTGCTATTTCATAGAGAAGTGAAATACTTACGCGGTCAAAATGTATGGAACAGCAGTTTTTTTTTTAAATAACCAACGAAAAATTTCAACGCATGGCGGAATCTGAAAATCAGAATCATGTACTGAGTCCATGGTAACAGTTTTCGCGTCGATGTTCCTGCCACCCTGTATAATAGAAAATAAGTCTATTAATTGCTTATGGTCACGTTTCCGCGGGAACACGGTGTGACTACAGTCAATTTGTGGTCAAAATAATGGATCGAAATTACGTGTTATATCCTTGGTTATCCATGTGGGAATGCGCAACATGGTGCGTCACGTCCCTCTAATTACGTGTCGATGTGGATGCACAAATTATAGGCTGTGACGGTCCTGGAACAAGCCACCATCTCGATTGGAATGTCTTTGATACGTTTTTGGCCTAATCATTTTGTGTGAGACAAAACCACCGGCGATTTTTTACATGATTTATTGATTCACTTAGGCAGTTAGGCCCTCGTTTTTTCCACGACGTAGATGCTGCTTCAAATGTCTTTTTTTAGACCCGAACATGTGATATTAGCAGACGAAAAAATTATCTTACCTTTATTTAATGACTGGCGAAACTTTTACGATTCATGTAGAATAATATAGAGGCCATATTTTGGATTTTTATTACAACGTCATTTGAATACTCATACCTACCAATAATATTCTTTCGTCATATTCTTAAGTCTGCTAAGGATGTAGGAAGGAATGTGTAATGGCAATAATTAGATAACAACATAAGCTCTCAAGTTATTAGACTCAACGAGGAGAGCGGCGCTCTTTGAGCCGCCTTCTTGTTAACACTTGTACGTTAACGTTATCTCTTTTTATTCCTGGCTTCAAACCTCTTCCAATACATCCCCTATTAAGGTAACCATAAAAGAGAAAAACATCACATTCTTTATACTTTATATTCAAGTCAAAACATATTCATTATGCCACGACATGGAATGTTCAAAACATAAAAGTAGGGAGCGTTTATAAAAATACATTTCAAAATATACAATCGAGAATATTTTATGTTTAAGACATCAAAATCAATTATTATTCCCCAACTGGACCTATCCTTTGGGTTATTTATCATTATGATCTCGATCACAAAAGGACAACAACACGGAATAACTTATTTAGTGGGTTCACACGACTTTATGTCTTACGAACTAAGGGCGAGGTGCGTGTATTCTTTTATCTTCGCGTTGGATGCTCGGAGCGATTTCGATTTGGGATACATGAAAGCGTGCAAAGGATTTGGACTGTTTACGACTACGTGGGTGGTTGTGGGCGTGGCATCCTCCATCCTCGTGCCTCATACGGCATTTTCATATCTCTGTCTCACCCGCGGCCGCTCCCACAGGATCCTTCTTGTTAACGTATTTTTTGTTCCTCTCAGCTTGCTTTATGGAATGGTCAGGCGAGCAAATATTTACTCACGATTTTGAAAATCTTGTTTTCATACTACCAGTGCTTAACGTATAGATGATGACTGGTCACTTTACGAAGATTAGGATCCTTTTTTACATTGTATGTATCTTTATGTAAAACGTAAACTAAACGGATTAGGTAGTTACAGTAGTATTAAGTTCATTCTTCTCATAATTCAACGATTGTAAGAGGAATTCATTAGATAGATACTTCAAACGCAATTAAGAGATATAAATGATGATACATAGCGTCTTTCTTAAGTTCTCGGTAAAAGGAATTCGACAATTACTTCCTGACGCTCTCTTATTAAACTTTATTTCCCACACTAACATTTATATGTGTTATAGATGTGTGTGTATATAAATTTTATTTCCCTTAATTGAAAAACACTTAGGTAGTTTGGGTAGGTGTTGGATACTCGGCGGCATG
This sequence comes from Omphaloscelis lunosa, assembly GCA_916610215.1. Taxonomy (NCBI): domain Eukaryota; kingdom Metazoa; phylum Arthropoda; class Insecta; order Lepidoptera; family Noctuidae; genus Omphaloscelis; species Omphaloscelis lunosa. Next base: position 10,593,670 of record OU744247.1, read on the forward strand.
AACCAAAGGCAGGGTCGGACCTCACGCGCGCCCTCTGCCGACGATAAAGAAATTATCCGCTTTCGAACATCTTTCGTACTAACGACCGCCAATCCAGCGCACGGTGCCTAATTGGTAGGTACCGGCAGTACCTATCGAATCGAAGCCTTAACAATATAATTACGAGCAACTATGTCTTAATACATTTTATGCTGTAGATACATCATTTTCACAATGAAAATAGCCTTGTAACGACGAAGAGAAAAACTCACATAGAAAAGATTTCAACGCGCTCAGAATTATTTTTATTTTTTTCGTTTAGTTTTGCAGGTTGCATCTTGTGAATTATTATATTTTATGTGTTTCCTGTTTTCAACTATGGATTTATCATTATTAAGAATTAAATGTCGTTCTATTAAAAATAACATTCTTTTAGGAATGGAAGCTAATTAACTATTGTCTAAATAACTGGTAAATGCGTTCAAGTACTAAATTTACCGGTTCATACTTGTTCGCAATTCTTCAAATTAACAAAACCATTAATACCACATCTCATTTTCAATGAAAAGGTAAATATTACCGCCTTCTTTTATGTTAAACAAAAGCTGTCGAAAGGAGTTATTAACGTTTTTGAATAGGCCATCGTAAAAAACATTGACTCATCAAACGGGAAGCATGAATCACGCGACGTAAACCGCTATTTCATAACGTTTTACTGATAACTCGATAACGTTACGAGGACATCAATTGTGTACAAAATAAAAGGACAGTAACACCGACCTCGCACAATAAAGTACTTTATTTAATCCTACTATTATAGACCTAAATGTTCAAGTTAAACAATTGGCTTAGCTAAACATAAAAGGAAATTGTAGTTCTAAGTACAGAAGCATGCCTGCGATGCCGCTGGCGCTTGCAGGACAATGGCGATTATCTAACACTCAGACGAATACAAACAGTACGACATTACACCGCTGTGAAAAAATTTACAGCGGCGCTAAGGGAAAGTCAACAGCCGCACAAAAGCCGGCCCACAAAGTTTTAAGATAACGCAAACAGGCATTTTGTGAAATATGCGGCGTACGGTACCCTTTTGTGTTGGGGCACATTGTTCGATGCTTGTCCTGTTACATTTCTGACGATGACACCATAGTTCACGTGACAATTTCCATCATGTGTGCACCGTGAAGAAAACTTGTGTTGCATCGTGAAAAACACTAAATTGACAATTTAATACACATCTGACGCCATTAAAATATATTAAGTATGGTATCTGACGATATTTTCATCCGAGAAATTATTCCCAATAATTTTATTTACCTACATTTGTCTTTAAACAAAGTCGACCGATGATTAAACTTTACATTACACTGCAAACAATACACCTAATTATTAAGTAAACCCATCTAAAAATAATTAAACACGCTAAAACATGTGTGCACATCGATTAAAATTTGCGTTTACACAATCTATATTGACAGCATACCTATGAGGTGACGCATTTACAAAGAGTGCTGATTTTAGAGACAAGAGTGTGAGGTGGGGTGGCCCTAACGCACTATTTTGGGTCTTATATTAAATCTTTTGTGTCCAAAACGTAGCGCCATCATAAAAACTGTGCCGACGGAAGTAAGCTTACAAAGAGAATGCCAGTGGGCAAAAAGTTCATGAAAAAAACTGCATAATGCGGTCGAGAAGCAGTGTGGCCACTCGACTGCTCTTGTAAAATTTATAACAGCTCTATTTTGTTTACCTGCTTGACTCCGCTTTATATTGTGCAGTAATTGGAGGCATTTGACGATGACTTATTAATTTATTGACCATAGTTTCAATTCAGTTTTATGGAGGTGCTAAAACGTTCTTCGCTCGCTTTTGTTTAGGTAGACGTTTTTGTGCAACGACAATTATTATTTTTTATTACATTACTGTTTATGGGATGACGTAATTTGTTACTATTGTATAATGTTAAGTAAGAAATGCAATGTGGATTGCATAGCGTCATCTATTAGTATACAATTAATTAGCTTCTGCCCGCGACTTGGTTCGCGTGGAAGTCGATAAAATTATACCTCATGTTACTCGCTGATAATGTTGCTTTCTATAGGGGAAAGAATTTAAAAAATTGGTTAAGCTGTTTTTGAGTTTATCCATTACAAACAAACATACAAAAAATCATGTCTTTTCTCTTAATAATATTAGTTTAGATAGCGTATGTTACTTAGTGATAATATAGTTATAGACAAAAGAATTTTTAAAATCGGTCCAGTTATTTTTGAGTTTATTCATTACAAAAAATCATTTAAAAAATTCAAATCTTTTCTCTTTATTTTAAATATATTAGTTTAAATTAAAGTAAGCTTGTCGTGTCTGTCTATATTACCGCGTTGTTCTTCTAAACTGCGCATGATGCGATTTCCACTATCATTTAGAGAAGTTATTCCGAAAGGATTATTTGTATATTACATTAATATTAAATTTACATATAATAAAGAAGTCTTTTGTCAAGTCATAAAAAGCTGTGTGAAGCAGGGGCGGGTCACTAGTTTGAAATAAAATTTTCGATTAAGTAGACAGGCTTAGGATTTCGCGGCTTGACAAAAGTCGCCTGAAAATTCTTGAGCATTTCCCAGTCTTCTTTTGTCAAGTTTTCAGTAAAAAATCGTCTAACGTCCGGGACATACGTCTTGTCAAGTCGCGCGTGACGAGCCTGCAGACCTTCACACAAGACTAAATTGTGACTATTTGATTATGTATGTCAGTGTTTAATGTTGTGACATGTTACAAGCTCGCATGGCGGCCGCATAATATCCTGGACGTGTGCCCACTTGGCTCGCCCCTGGACGCGTCGCTTTCTATACTAAATATAACTTTAAGCTTATGCAAGGACTCATGCATAAATATGTCCTTACAACTTATAGCACTTATCTTCAAAGACATGTTTAAACATTCCTGGTGGCGGAGTATAAAAATAGGCAATGAAAAAATGTGTAATATTTTTTAACTTAATCTTGGGAAATTTACTATTAAGAGATACAAGTTTTTAACTTTTAAATTCATATTTCTTATATCGTTAGAAATTTTGTTATATGGAAAATTACCATAATTTACGAAAACTAAAAAAAAATCTTAGGAACTAAATGATTTGAGAGCCTTTGTTTGAATCTTTAGATACATTTGGAACTTAACCTAGTATTTACCGATTATACATTTTCCTAGGCTGTGTTTTTTATGTACTTGTTTCGCCAAGCAGTGGGATTTCCCTCTAGATTACCAAACTTATTTCTGCTCATCGCATAATCATTTTTATGTTCCATTATACTTAAACAGTAAAATGGAACATAAAACCTTTGTAAATCAGTATTTGTTCCAAAAAGCTAAGTTCCTCACAATTCAATTTCTTGAGGTAATTTCAAATAAAGTAATTAGTGAGCTATCTATTTGCCGTCATTATGATTATAAACAGTTCGGTGTGGCCGGCGTAGGGGCAGCGTGGGTAAGAACGCGGTTCCAGCTGGGATCGAGCTTACACACGCGATCACTCGCGTTACAATCTTCGTATTTGACACCAAACTAATTATTATTATTTTAGTAAATGTTTGTTTTTAAAATCAACGTACAGCACACCAATAACAAACACGAACAACTTAACAAAAGTACATTACTGTACCTTCGTAGACCTCAGAAAAGTGAGACAAAAAGGTCTTTGCAGTGACAAGACAAGATTTTTGCAGTGACAATAATGTATTCGTGGAGTGTCGCAATCAGAACACGCCAACATAATAACTTCCATGGGTCACTAATTTTTGCTGCGAAAGGAAAATGCTTTTCTAGTTATCCCAGCCTTCAAGTCATATTTTCTCAGTACATTTCTTGATAAGCAGTGATAGCATGGTGGTGTGACCGTCAGACTGCCAAGTCATCGCCATGGGATCTGGAAGCAAAGGTCCTCGCGCACATTTGGGAGTGGCGCGAGGAGACGAAACGCCGGGGCTTAACTTCGCTGCCGCGAGAAATCGCGGCACAGCGGACGGAGCTCCGGCGGGATCTCATGGCGTCATGGAGAGTGCGATTATCGCAACCCAGCGCTGGGCACGCCACAATTGCGGCGATAAGACCCCTCTTTGAGGAGTGGCTAGAGAGGCGCCACGGCGTCCTCACCTTCCGCCTGACGCAGGTCCTCACCGGACACGGCTGTTTCGGGAGGTTCCTGCACAGGATAAGGCGGGAGGAAACGCCCGGGTGTCACCATTGTGTGGATCGCCCGGAGGCCACGGTGGAGCATACGGTGGAGGTCTGCCCAGCTTGGGCGGGGCGATTTCCGGCCACCGTAGGCGCGGGCTTGCGGGCGGTGAGCAATGGCTGGCTCACCGTCCGATAAGGACCAGGCCCGGGTCGACGGCGCGTTGTGTTCCACGCGCGCCTCAAAGAGATGTCAGCAGATTTGAAGGGGTCCACTAGGGCCGATGCCTGCCGGGGTTGCGAAGAAAACCGAAAGGGAGATCGTGGCCCCCGGCAACAGGGCAACCGAAGGAACACGGGTGGGTTTTAGTCAGTAAGAGTCTGACACGCCCTCCCGCTCCGCCCAAAGCGGGAGAAGTTATTTGATGATTTCCCAAACTCAAAAAAAAAAAAAAAGACTGCCAAGTCATAGGTCTCGAGTTCGAACCCAAAGCACGCACCACTCATTTTTCGGATGAATGTGCGTATTGTATAATTATCACTTGCTTCAAAAACGGTGAAGGAAAACATCGTGAGGAAACCGGCATGCCTGAGAGATATTTTTCGATGACATGTGGAGCCAAGTCAGAGGCCCATGGGCGGCCTTAAAACTCTGACACCAGGTTAGTCACTAACCACACGAAAAGAAGAAGAAGCGTAAAAATATTTTTAGCTTAATTTCAAACTGTATGACGTTATGTATAGGTAATTTGAATTTAAATATAATCGGAAAGATCTATGTGCACTGCATGAAGGTAATAAAATTACAATTAATAGTTTTGATTGAAAAGGACGCTCAGAAATTTGAAATTTTACCGATCAATTTGGTGGACACCAAGCAGAAAACGATCTAATTTTACAAAACTAAGTATTTTCTCAGAATGTCAGGCCATAAAGAATATCGAATGCATCTCGGTTACTCGGAGTACACTTCACAGCGGCCTATCACCGGGCTGTGATTCTGTAGGAATTTGTGCCTTCACTAAATGATTATTACCTTTGTTTTGTTTTTCATCCGCGCCTCGACTCGTAATCTTTGAACATTATTATGAGTTTTATGTTGTGGGAGTCTGTGCTCAGGCAGACGGTATAGATTCATGAATTATGTCGTGACAGAACACACATGAAACATTCCACATGTTTGTATTCTTCAACTTGTTTGTTCCTTTTTTATAAAACCATTAGTATGTAGGTAGTAAGGAGATTAATAAAGTTCGCACACTCTAATATTCCATTCTAGCGAAGAAAATGTCCCATTAGCAAAGACCGTGAATTTTGATTATTGCCTAATTCCATTGTTTGAAATATTGTCGGAAAGTAATGGAGCAATTAAAATTTCTTTACCCGCGGCTACGTCGTCTACGACTTTTATTCATGCCAGGAAAACACCTCGAGGCAAAATAAATTTCTAGTTTCTTCAACGAAGTCGGGAATAATGGCTAGCTGATTATCATAAATCGGAACTAAACTGAACCTGACGCTTCGGGCTAGTCGCCCCTAAACAGAAAAGAATATCAACGTTATTTCAAATGAAGCCAAAAGAGCCGTGAGACCTCAGTTCTTCTAAAATTCTCCTGCATGTATTCTCATGTATCGATATATACTTAATAGTATCAGTTGCATTTCCACATCGTCTGAGCAACGCTGTCGCCCGCGTGTCTCGTACTACTTACACCTGTGACCTTCACCAAAACATGTCAAAATCTCTCACTACGCCGCGACACCTTTTGAATGGTAATTACATAACGCCGAGAAACACTGGCGCCCTGCTACACAGCCGATTTCGAGACGGCAATGGACATGTGACATACGAAATGTGTTATTCAAATGGTATGCGTGGTGCAGCACACAATTCAGGTTCTCTACGGCACCTGTAGACGAATGTGCCATTTACATTGTAATGCACGCGCACTGCTTCCAACCAGTTCGATTAGGAGGGGAATGCTGTCCACATCATCTATCTAATACTTTGGTTTACAGATAAACTGCTATTGTTCACTATTTTTAGATACATATACAGTTAGATGATCGGGTATCTACTAGTAAGGTTTTAATTACAGTGAAGGTGCCTGGATAGCACTTGGAAAAAAACTAGAGTGCTTAAGAAAAACAATTAAAGCATACCTAATTAAATCATTCGAGTGCGTATATGTATCGTTTAATGGTCCTATTTAATTGATTTAATTGCTGGATGTGTATATATATGACAGCAAGTACCCATGTGTACAGGTACTTACGTGATTGATCCCAGCGTGGGGGGAGTGGGGAATGCGCTGGCGCAGCGGCAGTGACCGCTGCAGCCAGGTGCGTGCGGCCATCGACACCATAAAATTAATAACCCGTCGAGCCTCCTAACCAATGCACTCTTGAGAATCATGCGCACTTCACGCGAGTATGGGACTTGCAATGAAAAAATGACAATACTTAAACTGTATTGACTAACCGTGTTGGCTAACTAAGTTTCTAACTTTGCATTATTACCTACAATATTAAGGAGTGTTGTTAATGTCAAAGACACATTTTCTTTCTTTTTTTAAATTCACATTAGGTATATTAATTATACGTTATATCACGGCTGAGATAAAAATACCAAGAAAATATTTTTTCCTGTATGAATGGTCTCTTAGTCCCCAGCGCATAGCACTAATGGGGAGTTCTCAGAGCTATGTCTGATTCCAATTGCCATTGATAGGTACTTTTTCTTCAGATGCTTTACTTATTAAAGTATTATAAAAATAATCCTTGGACTTTTTCAGTGGTAATTGCGGATATCGATAAACGCTTTATTTTATTCTACTTTATAAAAAGCAATCGATAGTTACACATTTTTAACATTGAATGTAAGTTGGCAATTCAAACTGAAGGATCTCCTGATTGTAAATGATGACCACCTGCAACATATAGGGATAGGGGTATGCTGATGTAAAACCGTCAACGCATAAACAGAACGATATTTTAAATACATTTACGTAGTGCTAAACGAGTTTAGTTATTTGTGGTTCAAATGGGCCTAAATGTACAAATGGCTTTTGAACATTTTAAAATCAAATTAAATGTGTCTAGATTTTCAATTTTCATTTTATTCTCATGTATTGTTGCCCTATTAAAAATGGATAACGCTCTAAATTGTATAAAGTTGTTCATCTGAAAGATGTAAGTAAAGGTTTAACAAAATGTTTATGTTATGTTAAGAAGACACAAGATGTTACCTTCATGTAAAACTACTCCTTCCTAATATGAGTATATTTTTATCTGTAGAGAATGAAATAAAGTCGTAAAAGCTTTCTATCCATGGAGCGTTAAAAGGTTTATACAATTTATGGTAGACATAAAATATTTCATTCGTTCTCTCACAAATTGAATTATAATAAATTGATCCTTTCAACGTATTAGGCTTCATTCAGGGCTGATGTAAGATTCGTATTTAATGGCGGCTCAGGGCGCGGGGCGGCTGCCCGTGCGCAGACGGATCGCCGCGACCCGCGGGTTGTGGGAGGGGGGAGAGGAGAGGAGGCGCGGACTCCGTCGAGACGGTGAGTCTGCCTGATAAAGGAGGATTTTATCCGCTCGATTTAGCATGAAATTGGAACACAAAGTGAATAAAGCCACAAGATTGTAAACATTACGAGGTTCCTTTTTTTATTGCTGGCATTCGGCTTATTTACAGTTCTCTTTTTATTGGTCACCGGTGTCTGCCTCGAACCCTCTATTTATTACCTTGTTAAACTCTAGTTAACGAACTGATCGCTCAGTACCAGTTCAGTGCTCGCAATGCACTTAATTGGAAATTTATCGCTTTACCCCAACTGAGCTTAATTGATTCGCGTTGTTCGCGACTGTAAACGGGGCTGTGCATTTCAGTAACAGAATTGGATTAAACCAAAAAAACGTAAGAAAATTTAAATGGACAGTTTTCAAGTGAAGTTAAGGCAATCGTTAACGCGGGTGTAACTCTCTAACGTGATCCGTTCCCACGCGAGAGGGTGTAACGTCGGATCCACCGGAATGAATGACTCACTAAACTCAAAGCTTCATTTCCACAAGTCATAGTGCAATTAATAATATGCGGCATCCTGTCGAATTATCTCTCGTCGTGGCAGGGGTCCGGGCGGCTTTAATTTACCACAATGGAGGTTGGTTCTGAGAAGCGTTCGCCGGCGAGGCGGGCCGATTCTTCGACGAAAACAAACAGAAAATAATTATCATAAAGATGAAGAGCGGCCGCTCGAGGCTCGCCGCTGCTAATGGGGGCCCACCTGGCAGCCTGGCTCCCTCCTTCGCGTGTGTGCGCACCTACCTACGGGCCCACGGCCCACCGGCCCACACATTCCTACCGACAGACCAGCGAAGTCATGTTCCCGTCTAACTAATAAACACATGATTGGTTTTTGATTGCGCCTGCTCATATCTGGAATACCTAACGCGTCCATACGCCGCGCGTTTCGAGCTTGAATCCATTAAAACCTCAATACGCGTGCCTACGTAACCTTAACACTTATTACTGTTTACTGTAGAGAAAGTTCGATGCGGAAACTTTCAATTTTAATCAACAGCTAAACTACGGTATTTTTAGCGCTTATGTCATGTTATATCAAAATATGAGTCTCTAATATAAATCACGTAGAAATATATCTTCTGATACGCTACGACGTAGTAAGGATCTCGTAGAGTTTACGGAAGATTATTAAATATATATGTTTACTACCTGCGCCCCGCGGTTTCACCCGCATAAGTATCGATCTCGTGCGAATACCTAGATAAAAAGTATTCTATGTTCTAACCCAGGTCATGGTCTATCCATGTGCCAAATTTCATCCAAATCCGTTCAGCCGTCTTAGCGTGAAAGCGTAACAAACAAACTCACTTTCGCATTTATTAATATAGTTAGGATTATTTCAAATACTGTTTATTTTATTTCCAGCGTTGCCAGACGTCCCAATTTTGGCGAAATGTCCCGATTTTTAAATCAAAATTAAATGTTCCGCGCGGGACAGGCTTAGTCCCGCTTTTTCCCCAATTATTTTTGCATTTTATTTTTTATTCAGAAGACTAAGAAGACTCAACTACCTAACGATAGTGTAAATCTGATTTAAAATATTTGCTATCTATTGTCATGTAAATGTAACTTAACTCAAATAAAAAGATAAATATTTAAAACTTCTGATTATATACGTTTTTTTACTATGTCCCTCCCGCTTTCAACGAAAGAATCCCGCTTTTGTCACTCAAAAAGTTTAAGAATCCCGATTTGACAAAAAAATAATCTGACAACGCTAGTACATACCTACATATACCTATTACCTACTAAGAATCCACAATTCTCTCTGCAATCAATCGATATTATTGATTTTCCATTAGCTATGAAAACTACTCTATAATTGTCTAACCCTAAGTTTAAGCCAGTAAGCTTCGCTTTTTAATAATTGCAAAAATCCATATCAAACTTCAAAGTTCAAAGCTTCAAAGTTTTCCCTATTAAATATCACACATACTTTATTTTCCCACCTTCTAGGTAGATTTACTCTTAATATCATGAACATCGTATTTGCTTAAAACTATATTTTTTAGCAGTGGTGGTCTAGTGGTAACGGCCGTGACTTACGAGTTGTAGGTCGTAGGTTCGAAACCCAGGCAGGCGCTTTACTTTGTGTAAATTATTTCATCACTACTGCTCTCAAAACGGTAAGAAAAACATCGTGAGGAAACCGGCATGTCCTAGAACCAAAAATTCGAAGACATGTGACATCTACCAATCCGCACTGGGCCCGCGTGGTGGATTACCCACTCACATCGAGAAGAGGCCTGTGTCCCAGCAGTAGGAACGTTATAGGATCATTATGATATTTTTCCAAGAACATGTGATTACGCGTTGGATAGGTGTAGGTTTTGCGGTACCACTACTTATGTACTGTTTTACCTATTCAAAAAGATAATTCCTTTGTAATTAGCGCTACTAGGTAACAGAAGCACAAGACAGCTAATGTCTCCCTAGCCTCTGTTTACTTTGGCGCCGATATTGTTCATATTTACAGTTACCTAACTTTTGAAACGGTTTGCTGATAACAGTGCACCATATTGTTTTATCTACAAAAGGTGCACTTTCATACATTTCCTAGGAATCACCTGCTAACACCGAATGTTAACATTTTTGCGATCTTTTTATCTTTGTGTAACATTGGGAATCGACATTTTTATCTTAGTATTCAGAAGTATGATAGCGGTACTTTCTCTAAACAAGCAGAAGATTGCTACTTTAAAAATAATAGATTTTAGGGGAAAAAGTTTATCCGAAATGCAGAAGTTATGACGACATTCAAAGAAAATAAGTCGACAAATATGTCTAAAGGGTCTCAAATTACGTCGATAACTTTGTCTCGGCAATAACTTAACACTGGCCGCCATCGAACTGTGAAAGCCCGAGATAAAATACTTTGACGAATTCCTCGGCTGCCTACCTCAATGGCGAAATATCTTGTTTTTCGTTTCCTTTTTCCGATGCCGATATTTCAGAGCGGTTTTTGCGTGGATGCCGCCGCGTATCGGTCGGTGGTCCATTAAACGTGAACAATGGACCACTCAGGTTCTATTTGCCGTTTTATCTAACTTTGACGCACATTATGTGAATTTTGTCGGGATGTTTTTTGTTTACTTAATGACGTTCGCTGGTTGATGACTAATTAGTACACGCTCTCATTTTAGGGTAATTGTCAACACTTAGTTATTCACTTGTAGCCATTAATGTTTTGTACTCCCACCTACCTAAATATACAGAGGAAATGTTTTCTTAAACGTAGAGTTAAAACAGGCTTTAAAGTTAACGGAAAATAATTACACCGTCCAACTGCTCAATTGATTATAATCAAAATGATATTTCTATAGTTTGTGTTTCATGTGTCATTCAATTAATGCCAAATAAATTAATATTTAAATTCCTATTTAAGAAGGTGGGGTCTCCAAGATATAAAATAACAAGAACATTAAGTTAGATAAATCACTTGTTTATTTATAAACGTATCATAAGTAGGTAACATAAACGAGTGTAAATATACGGCATCATCAATGAAATAAATAATATTTTAAAAAATATACAGAAAACATGAGTCACTTCTTGAAATAGTAAAATGTCGAGAAGAAATTGAGTGGTGTGTTGAGAATTTTATCAATTATAGATGCTCCGAAGCCCCGGGCTGCACCCCCCGCAGTTTTCAACGTTAGCCATTAAAACATTTACATGGAAACGGCTTCTTTATTATATGTAATTAATTTAAATTAATTTTATAATGTTGAGGTGTCGGCATGTAATATGATATTGTTGTAAAGTCAAACTGTTACCAATATCCATACATCGTTCAGCTCAGGTGTTCAACTACGGTAATTTATTGAAACATAAAATTATTTTGCGGTGACATTAATTCTCCTTACACCTGCAAAATGGTAGACGAAGCTGACTATTACGACTTATTTTTCATTATAAATAAGTAAATAATTGCTTTTGCTTTTATACAGGTACCTACTATAATATAGGTAAGTAATTTACTTAACTAAGTACTTAAGTAAGTGTCTGGTGCATATTTTAACGAACTATTTATAACTGAAAAACGATCTTATCGTTCAAATTTTACTAAATTTTGGGTTAACGAAAGGTGTCCCATGAACCTGCAATAGTATAGCGTCCAACCATGTAAAAAATATTATCATTATATTAAACATGTAAAAAAATATTATCATTACATTGTATAAAATATTATAATAGTATCAATTAAATAGTTTTTGTAAATATTAATATTATAAAAAAAAGTTTTTAAATAGTATTTTTTTTTTGCATGTATGGACGCTATACTATTGCAGGTTAACGGGAACGCCTTTCGTTAATTAACATACTGTATAAATCAGGCCATCACAACCTTTCTTGATTTTTTATTTATTTAAATAGGCTATTTTGAATTTCTTGCTCTGTAGCTGGTTGAGGAGACCTGTTCCTACATTATTATTATTACATAGAGTACGTACCTACTTACTCTTACCTCTGTATTTTAAGATTAAAGACACTCTTCGTTAAAAGCACAAGTTATAGTAAAATAGCTAATGTTAAAATGTATTTTTAGTTATACATTTTAATGTCATGTACTTAGATACAATTTTCCTGACATGTTGGTACAATTTTCCTTCTAAAATGCTTTAACTGTCATCGTAGCGCGTCGGTCAGGCATGCACTTACATATTGCAGTTTCAGGTCTGAGATCTCATCCATAAATCAAATTTAAATTCAAATTTTTTATTTCACTTAAACCTACATAAGCACTTATGAAACGTCAGAAGCTAAGTGCACGGTTCCAATTGGTCGTTTCTAATTTTAATTTAATTACCATCGACTGTCAGAAAACAGCATTGCTTTCTGACAGTCGATGGTAATAAAATAAAATAATGAAATTGATGAAATAGCATTAATTCATCGCCCATCTCTTAGTCTACGTATACATACCCAGTGGTGAAATAGAACCATTTAAAATAATTTAATAACGCTTATAACAGTTAACATTACATTTTCCGACTTTACATCCCTTCGCCTTTTTTAATTAATTTTTTTCACATTCGGTCTTAAAATTAATCCGGTGAAATCCGTTCAAAACGAAAGCGTTCGCCTTATTATGTCATCTACGAACCTATTCAATATCAAGTGCTTCGCGTGTGTTCGGGACTTTTACGATTTCTTCTACATTCCATAAAGGAGGGCGGAATATGCGTAGTAACTGTATTTATGTATTATGGGTAGGGCATACTATCAGGATGTCCAAATGTTCCGTATATCCGGATATCATTGGTTATACTATTTGGATAAAACGATACGGATAATTCGTTTTGTTCCTTTTTGATTATATTTTATTTCATCAAAATTAGTAATAGTAAAACATTTTACATTGTGTTTTAGTAAAATAGATATTGATTTAAATTTTGAAAATTCTTGCGATATTTTCAAAAATCCATTGAATGACTCAATTACTAGATTCGTCATAAGGACAATTTATGCAAATTATGAACGTATACTTTAAGACTTAAGCTCTTTAGATCTCTCTCATAATGAAGACAGAAATAGTGGTGAAAAAGTTGCAAATGTACAAACTTATTTAATGAAAACAATGAAATAGAATACTACTAACTTCTAAAATTCTGTTTCATTGATTTCATTAGGATTTTTTAAAGTGATTTTTATATTAAAGAACTTATACCTTTGAACATTCCATCATCTGCCTAGCTTTTTCGCAACTATGCTGGAGAGTTTTTGTAATGAAACCGTCGATAAGAAACTCATATAAATTTGATTTACATTTTTAACAGTGATATCCAAAATATCCGTACTATCCACATTTATCCAGATAGAGTTCTGAACGTATCTGATTATCCGGATAGTATAATAGACTAGATAATTGCATGCCCTAATTGTGGGTACATAAATAGTACACACTTGACGCCCGAAATGATGAAATAATTTTATTTTCTGTAAATCTTCACTTCTCGGGCCTACCACTATAGATAAAACTCTGTTTCCTGATTTTACACTATCTTCTAGAATCTGAGAGAAGAGTGAATATTTAGTTAGTTAGACTGAAAGCCAAACCAAACAACTGTTGTTGATACTTGGCAAATAAAGGATAATGATGACTCATTAAACAGTGCATCGCAAACATTTAAGAAAAATACGTTTAATTGGTTTAAGCAAATCAGAAGTTAGGTACTTATTTCAAGACTATTTAGAACTTTAATTAAGTCATTAATTAAAGTTCAGTCTAAATCTAGATCTTTTTGTTTACATGTAACGACCATTTTTTTTTCTTTTTTTTTTTCGTGGGGTTATTCTCATGTTTACCCTCCGTCTTGGGCGAACGGAGGGTTATGTCGGACTCCTACCAACTAAAACCCCACTGTTTCTACTACTATCATGTATCGGGGGCCCAGGAGATTCTTGTACATTCACCGCAACCCCGACTAGTATCAGCCCGCCCTGCCTAGCGGGCCCCATCACCCAGTGCGGCCGATCCCACGACCGCACGTCGTCCCTTAGACATGTAAGGACCTAATATTTTAAATGTTAAGTTAGGCACAGTGATCTATCTTTTCTCCAACGGTAGGCACGGAACAAATACATTGGGATTACCTACGTATTATTACGTGTAAACACAATCTGTAAGTATCAAAAACCAACCAAGTGTGAATCGGTCTTGCACACGAAGGGTTCCTTACCACTGCAAAATATTTAGCAAAAATACGTTTCTTGTATGGGGATCCTTTCATTTTTTTAAACTCGTGCAGACTAGCGCGACTTGTCGCGCGCTGTTACATCGATATTTGTTCTACCGTGAAGTTTTCTTATGCTGGGGCTACATTGTCGCGATATCGCGAACTAAACTTCGCATGCTCTCTCTCGCACACCGCTCGACGTCTCGCTGAGCAGCAGAAAGCGCGCGATGTAAAGTTCGCGATAACCCGACAATGTAGCTCCAACATTAGAAATTATTTTGTAAGTCGCGTCACGCCAGTCTGCACGAGGCTTAACTTTTTTATGTTTATTATTTGCTGTTATAGCGGCAATAGATATTAGCGGCACATCACGTATTTCCTTGCATGCCTTAAAATAAAAGTAAATAAATTATTTTCAATCTAATTATATTCAATTCAATTCATTTTTTTTATATACGTAAAATGAGCGTAACTTAATTTGTACGAGAACTATTTGTATTATTATATTATAACGAATAGCAAATCATTATTGTAGGAGGAAGGCGCCGATGTCTGTCAGTCACACAGTTAATACTAGCACAGACATCGTCGTTAATAACTCTATCTTTAAAATGCTCTCAACTCTGTACATTGTGTTTTTGTTTAAGATAGATGAGTTGTATAAACATTATTGTGAATAAAAAATTATTATTATTATTAAATACCCAATCTCGGAAAACTTCAACTTTACGGACGGACAGCGGAGGCTTAGTAATAGGGTTCTGTTTGGCACACTTCGGGTACGGAACCCTAAAAAGTACTAACCTACTATTATATACGTACTTACAGTTTGTAGTCTTCATTTTAGCGTGTCGGTGGTAATCTAAATAGACTCGGCCCAGAACTCGGCTACGTGTTTGGCGCCATCACTAGCGTCCATCAGTTCCCTGTAAGGTGCAGCTGACAGGACACGACATTAAGTGTCCCATCGTTTGTGGAACAGATCCACATTTATTCTCCAAGGCGGAGTCGTCTATGAATCTCCACCTGAACAGATTTTCAGTAGTACAGTTTGTAATATAATGTAGTAGTACCTGGGCGACCGAGCTCTGCTCTGGTGAAAATAGAGAATGCTCATTTAATAGTATAGGATAGTACCTACTAATTCCATACTACCATGATAGTAGGTACTTATTAATTCCATGCTGCCATTATTCTAATGTCATTATTGTATTATATTCATTATCTTGTTCTAAAGTTTGGGCGACCGAGCTTTGCTCGGATGAAAATACGGAGAAAACTAATTTTCCCAGATATAAGACCTAGCTAGATCGATAGATGTTTCACCCCGTAAACTCCTATATTGCAACTTTCATCGAAATCGTTAGAGCCGATTTCGAGAATGTGAGTACAAATCTATATACAAAAAAAAATATATACAAATATTGCTCGTTTAATAGTAAAGGATAGGATAGGATAGGATTTGTGCTGAGTTGAGTAGAAAGGTCACTAAGTAGGTACTTACACCGAGGAGTAAAGTTTGATGAACTCATTTCGAAATATTAAAAAAAAACTATCCAATTGAATCGCATTAGGAAGGTACAGGTGAAAACTAGATGAAAAACTATATTTGGTTTTCCATATTGTTTTCTCTAAAGAATATTTAATTATTCTTATAAGATGCTGTTTGGTTAAGGAAGGCCGGACACTTAAATACGGCATTCCGAAACGGAATTCAGTCTGTATATGGCCGGCGTTTTGTATGAATTTGCTGCCTTCGAAATTCCGAATCGATATTTCGATATAATAATATAGTATTTATTACGATGTGGCCGGCCGAATATCCCTAACAAATATCTTGAAACGATTACGTACTTACCTACTGTCTGTGCAAATATTCTTCGCTAGCTAAGTAGGTACATAGTTTCCTGGTTTTCCACCAGTGATCTACAGTGACACACTTGCATAGGAGACTAGATAGGGACCTTATATTCTTTCACATTAAGACCCGAGGCTTCTACGTTGAGTCTTTGTGTTGCTTTCAAAGTTCAAACACCAAAAGAATATATTTATGGAAAATTTCCGAAAATTTAAAACCGTGTGGTTCTTTCCTCGAAAGACCATTCTCAGACATTTACCGGCCTGCTTCTCATATGGCCTGACCAAGATTATGACTGGACTTTAAAAGAGACTGTGACCTCTGAGTTTGTTTCGGCCTTTCTTCTCAGAGTAGTCACGATAGGAAACACCGAACTCATATTTTTGAAGTGAGATAATTTTAACGTGTTAACTTATTTTTTTTTTTTTTAACCAATTTACGGACATAAAGTGGCAGTGATAGCCTAGTGGTGTGACCGTCGGCCTGGCAAGTCATACGTCACGAGTTCGAATCCAAGGCACCTCTGCCTTTTCAGATTCATGTCCGTATTGTATAATTGTCCTTTGCTTCAAAAACGGTGAAGGAAAACATCGTGAGGAAACCGGCATGCCTGAGAGATATTTTTTGACGGCATGTGAAGCCAAATCAGAGGCCTATGCGTGGCATAAAACTCTGACACTAGGTTAGGCATATTAACCACACGAAAAGAGGAAGAACAGAAATAAATTTCATTTATTAATTAAATAGTTTTTAAACTTACTTCGTGGAAATGCTGATAGTAAAGCAGAAACCTTGATTTTATAACTGATCAAAGGGCAATGCTCTAACGCTCAGGGTCCTAGCAGAGCTTCCTCCTCATAAATAGATGTTGTCCATACGAATTATCCATCGTTCGACCGCACAATCAATAGGAGTTAGTAATTCTACTGTTATTAGACTATGATTGTAACAGGATCGTAACGACCGGACGAGAATCTGCTAGAAGAAAACTACGATATTTTTTCATTTGTTGCGTACATTGAACGTTACACACCGCGGCCATCAACTCCCTTATGATTAAACGCGGAGTAATGATACAACCAGTATAAACTTCAGATTTACTTTTTTTCAGGGTTTTAAAGTCAAAATCAAATAATTTATTTCAATTAGACACAAAAAAATAGAATTGATTCTATTCGCCCTTTCCAAAAGGCAGTTTTCTTATGGAGAAGAATGGGCAAGAAATTCCACCGTTACTCTTTTAAAATGTTTTACAATATTTTGTATACATTAATTATATATACGAACTTATATTTGAAGACGATGCACCTGAAATAAAATTACTATACCACAACTGGTCAAAATAATTAAAAATGAAGCAATGACAGAAAAGTTAAGTTTAGTTTGACATAACTTTATTCCGCGTTTAATAATAAAGAGGCAAGACTTTTAATAAAGACTCGACTACAAGCAACATGAATAAGCTCCCATAGTTCAATAAAATTGTTAACATTTCCTAAGTTCTGCCTGTTTTTCCTATTTTTCAGCACACTTTCCGAACTCCTTGTTTTTTGACGCCATGATGTTTTCTGTACATATACCTAGGGATCGGCCAATAATCACGTGAAGTTTTTTTTAGCATTTTTTTAGGTTTTAGTCTAACCCCTCCTCGTCTACCCAAATTCATGTGTAATTTTTTTGGTGCAAAGTAGGTATCTTAAAAAAATACAGAATATTTTATCTCTAAATAAAAAGAAAGTTAATATTTTATTTGGGGGCCGCTTTTCGGTTTAGAAATGCGCGTTAAACGGAAAAATAAATACACGTGATATCTCACTACACTCCCCCTTGCGATTCGTGATTTTTTCAGAACCCACCTCCTCCTCCACGTGAGGCTCGAAAGGGGGGGACCCCTTTCGAGCCTCACGTGATTTATGGACGACCCCCGACCTACAAAAGCACAGTGAACCGGAAAATAATTCCTACAAAGATTTATATAATCTCCAGCTGATATTATATTAGATATATATGTTCGAGCTCCATATCCAGGTGTTGGGAATTGATCAATTAAGTAGGTAGGTACTCGAGCAAAAGGTTGTGACATACATAATTCCTAAACAATCTGAAGCAGTTGAGAATTGCAAAATAAACAATTGACTGTAACGGCTTGAGTACCTAAGTAGTTCAACGGAAGGAAAACAATAAAACTATGTTTACATACTTTTCATAGAAAATTATTTAATCTCGCACGGCACAAACGAAAAACAGCACACCGTTGTTTGTAAACGAAAAGACGGGAGCCTTGGGAAGTGCAGGTAACATGTTCCATCTTTAGCGAGCAAACTCACGCGCAGCGAAAGAAATTCAACCCTCGACCCAAGACGTAAGGAATGAAATCCAAAAACAATATGATCCCAATTTTCTCTTAATTTGTTCATAAATTGTACTGAAGAGTAAAATCTAATACGCAGCTCATAAGATTCAATTTGGCAATGCGAACTCCTGGAATCTTCGGGAATCGAGCACCAAAAAGTGTTTACTCGTAAACCACGCTCATTGTTTAAGTAAACTTCTATTTCGATGCTTTACTGTGAAGCACTCGCCGCCCGAGATTCGCGCTAACCATTATTTCTCAGTACCCCATAAGAAACGAAAGCTAACTGCGCAGTTTAATATGGGCAAAGAAATACTTAATTTATTTTAGTGCCAGTCGAACGTTCTAACTGTTCATATTTTTCATTGTTTACATCACTGAACTTATTGCACTATGTAATAGCAATGCCAAGCTTTTAAAATTAATTGAACACTGTAGTGAAAGTATCGTTTTGATTACCGTAATTTACACCTAAGTACCGACCTACTGCACTGTTAGCTCACCTTTGCCCACCGAATCTACCCCAATACATTAAGATGGACCTAGAAAGCTTGCTAATGGACACAGACCTGACGTCGCCACTCCCTGCCTTCCGCGGATACCTACGGGTAGCGGAATGCACCGTGCAGATGTGGTGCGAGAACGACAATGCCCTAACCTGACTGATCCAGAATCACGACTCCCAGACACTGACCTCACACTGACAGTACTGAGACAATCTGACGTGCCCACCCGTGTGTCCGAGCCTCGCTTTTCGTCCCTCGTTATAAAGGTGAAGTAGCGCAGCTCCAAAGTATTCTGATCCATCAGAATACTTGGTATGACATTGCCAGGTAGCCACTGTATACGCCAACATACAGACCAACCTTCAACATAGCCAGACTGCCACCGACCATGAAACCAGTAAGGTCCTTCTCGAGACTCACTTTCCAGACTCCTAGAGGACACAGGATGTGGGAGATTGAACCAGAATAGACCCCAACGGGACAAGACTGAAAAAGACTATCAATACATCTTTCAGCGATATAATTCCACAGGGCTGGATGACATCTTCCCAGCCCTACTACAGTGGGAGGTAAATTATCCGACACCGTGGTTCGTGAAGATGCTTTCGCAATGCGCGAAGTGAAAGACATATTCATACCCAAACCTGGCAAAACCGACTATACATAACCCAAGGTTTATATTCCTATAAGCCTCACATCCTTTTTGTTCAATAGTATCAACATGGCCCTCGACAGACACATGGTAGGCTAACCAGGTGTTTATTACTCCTGGACAGGAACGGCCTGTGCGTGGTGACGGCAACTATCACGGGACAGTCGGGACACTGCTCGCTATCTAAGCGGAACAGGTTACTAAATATATCCACATCATCATTTTACTGCTCGCTAAACAAACACTTCCACATAATAGGCATAACGGACAGTCCTCTGTGCAGGGCGTGCATGGAGGCTGAGGAAACCGACGCGCACGTGCTCGGATCTTTTATAGATGTTCAGGAGACATAAACAACTTCTGGAGGGAGATAGTTAATTGATTCAGGCGTGACCTTGCGGAAATCCATTATAAAATGATGATGTGGATATATTTAGTAACCTGTTCCTCTTAGCTATTTCTAAAGAGTCTTAAAAAGACCCTGGAAGAAATCGACATGGCGTGTTGCCACACCAAGCACCGAGTCTGCGCTCGGTGCTTGGTGTGGCAACACGCCGTGTTCGAGTTCGCGACAAGTCAATCGTCATCCTGAGGATGCCTCGTTGAGAGGTAAAACACGTGTCGATTTCTTCCAGGGTCTTTTTAAGACTCTTTAGAAATAGCTAAGCGGAACAGGTTACTAAATACATATAACCACATCATCAATATTTTTTTTCTGGAGGGAGGTTGGCAGGTTGGAATTACCACGCACAATGGTCCACCTGAAGGACTCAGTGCGGAAACCAATCCCTCTATCATAGAACATAGATCTACCCTCTTTTCCATAGGTACTTACATATACCTATTTTTAAGGTAAATTATATGTAGGCACCTACCTACCTACTTACGAGACCTGATATTCCACTTTCTGCTGAAAATTACATGTCTGTTTTTTTTTCGTCTATTGCACGAGGTTGTGGGTTAAAAACGAGCAAGCCAATTATAGATACATATGTAGGTAACACCTATGAGGTCAAAGTCAAATCATTTATTTCAAATAGGCCCTTGTTTAGAACTTTTGAACGTCAAAATTAACAAAATAATAGAATTGATTCTAGTCGCCCCTTCCAAAAGGTAGTTTTCGTAAATTTCGTATGGAGAAAAATGGGTAAGAAACTCCACCGTTAGATACTCTTTTAAAATGTTTTACAATATTTTGTACCTACATTAGTTAAATAATTATATGTGAAGACGATGCACGTAGAATAAAATTACTATACCACAATAGGGGGTGATCATGGACTCTCACTTATCGTGGACTGCCCATGTTGCTCAAGTCATTCGCAGTGCACTACACGTTCCATTCGTTGAAGTGCCTCCAGAGCTTCTTACCAAAATCTCCCTTGCTCAAACTCTCATACAGCCCATCATAGACTACGCTGATGCCTGTTATTTGGAAGCCACCAAGGAGCTTTTAAATAAACTTGAGCGTTTGCAAAATATCTGTATTCGTTTTGTTTTTAACCTTAAAAAGTATGATTACGTTTTTAATTTTCGCAAGATTCTCAAGTGGCTCCCTATTCGACTTCGCAGGAACTCACGGATATTGTGTCAGCTATTCAACATCCTTCACAACCCTAAAACCCCTTCCTATCTGCGGGAACGCTTTTCCTACGCCTGTCCTTTTGATGCACCTTGCAGGTCGCATCTTAAAAACCTCCTTAAATCCCCCCCCCCCCCCCACTCAACCGACTTCTATTCCTACTCCTTCACTGTGCACGCGGTTCGGTTGTGGAATTGACTTCCGCCTGACATTAGGGACTGTCGTACTGTTGAAGCATTTAAACGAAGAGTGAAAGAACACTATCTTTCCACTTCGTCATAGTTGCATACTTTATCTTAAATAACATTATACTTATATATATTGTAGTGATATTTATTTTAGAAGTATTACGTAAGTATATTCTTGTATTGTAAGTAGTTTGTATAAACAGTAAATTGTAATTTTATTTTCTTCTTTGGTTTATGTTTTTGTTTTATCTTCTACGGTTACACACGTTGTCTACATTTCATTTTTTATAATTTCCTGTCGCAGGTATGCTGGAAGAGATTTCTTTAGAAATAAGCATTGCCTTTGTACGTATTTTTCTGTTCCTTTCTTCTTGTCTGTTTATATGTGTGTTCATAAATGGTTAAATAAATAGGTAAAAATAATTAAAAATGAAGCAACGACAGATAAATTAATTATGTGATAGATACATGGTGCTCACCTGCTGACCGGTTTCCTAGTCTTGGTTTATGCCAAACGAAGGTAGCATCAATCTAGTTATAAAAGCTCCGGCGCTAGTGTTTTACCGCTAAACATTCATCACCCATCTCTAAATTTCGTAATTTCCAAGAATATAAACAAATTATCGAGTGTAAAACATGAATGTCTGAAAAATTCTCAAAATATATCTACAATGTTGTACTACGAACTTTTTTGCTTTATGACTCACGTGTTTTGAAGTTAAATGGTTCATAACAATAATACATTTCACGTTCATTCCATTCATAACAATATTTATGTTTACAGTTTTGGAAATACTGGTTCAGTGGCACTGACACAAGTCTGGCTTTGTGACTAAATAGATATAGCGAATCGAGGGATGACGAGAACGTCCGATCAGACACGTCGGCTCTGCAATTTCCAATATGACCATAAAGTGGAAATCTTGATGGAGAGAATTAAGTCTCGTCGAAAACTACATGTAGGTACGTGCTCTTATAGGAAAAATAGGTGGATAAGTAGGAAAGTTAGTTAGCAGGGCCACACAGAAATCTCACATGCCCAGCGTAGAAAAAAAAACCGAGGCCTATGGCTTATAATCAGTGTTGGAACAGAAGTAGTTTACAAAGAAGCAAGATTTAGGAAGAACTTTATACGGTACCAACATGCCTCCTTGCGGAAGCCCATTTCAGTACGGAATGCGTTCACTTTGAGCGTGGATTTTTGAGTGCTGTTCGTGCTTTTAATATATATTGGACACTGCGTTTAACATCATCATGTAAAGTAAGCAAAAGATTTCGAGGACCTGCCTGCCTGTAGATATGTAAGAACTGTAGCGGATGGTGTTCCCCAGTTCTACTTACTCCTTAGGAAGAGAGTTTATGGCCCGTATTACAGAACCTCGCTCAAAACTCAAGCATTACTTAAAACTCGTTTAAAGCCTTTTGATTGTTTGAAACTACACACATCAAAAGTGTCTAGGGATCAAGCATTTTTATGCGGATTTCTTGAGATTGAGATGTGGCTTTGTAATAAATTTATGATTATATAAATTTATATGGATCCTTTTTGGTGCATTTCATAATTTGAAACAGGAACTGTTAATCAAATTCGAGTAAAAGATGAAAATCAGCTGTCAATATTTTCCCTATAAAAACATACAACGCATTGAAGACATTATTAGTGCTACTGTTTCCCTACTACTGATTAAAACCAACGTTATTATGGAGCGGCGACGTCATTTAAGCAGGGAAGAAATGCTCAGAGCCGTGGGAATGATAGAAGCTGGTTCCCGGCAACGTACTGTGGCTTTAGCTCTGAATACAAGTCAGAGTGTTATCAGTCGACTTTGGACACGTTACCGAAGCACTGGTACCGTGGCTGAGCGCCATGGAGGACGGTATCGCTGCACCACACGGAGACAAGACCGATACATTCAAATCTTAACTCGAAGAGCTCCAACAATAACCGCCATGATGTTAGCCGTGAGGCTTCATCACTCTTCAGGGAACTTAATTTGCGACCAAACAGTCAGAAACCGCTTGCATGAAGTGAACCTTCATTCCCGAAGACCGCTACGGGTACCACCTATAGCAATGCACAATCGTAGGATTCGATATCAATGGGCTCTTGAACACAGAAATTGGGCAGAAGAACAATGGCGTTTCGTGTGCTTTTCTGATGAGTCTCGTTTTGGTATGAGACCGGATACAAGACGTATACGACACTGGAGAACCCCTGGACGCCAACAGCGATAAAATCCTGCCAGGAAGTCCATCCTTATAGTGGTGGAACCATCATGGTATGGGCGGGTATTTGGATCGGCGGAAGAACTGAGTTGATTTGGATCAGAGGCAACCTCAACGCTCAAATTTATGCTGAGACGATTGTATCTGACGTCATCGTTCCTCTACAAGTGCAAATCGGTCCCTTATTTCAGTTAATGCATGATAATGCATGACCGCACACCGCAAGAGTTGTAAGACAGACTCTCGCCGCAGCTAACATCAATGTCCTGCTCTGGCCTGCTCAGTCGCCAGACTTGAACCCGATTGAGCATGCATGGGATATGCTACAGAGAAGAGCTCTGCCGAATATGGAGGGTATCCAGTCGCAAGAAGACCTTTTTTTGTTGTTGCAACGAACATGGGCGGCCATTCCACAGCGTGATTTGGATGAACTCATTTTGAGTATGCCAAACCGATGTTCTTGTGTTGTTAGTGTTCGCGGTAGAAACACGGATTATTAATTGTTTAAGTTACCCAATAAAATTTTAAAGAAAACTGTTATTTCAGTCTTTTTTTCGAACTTTAATGTTAGTGGTTCAAATGTCAAAAATCCCTTTATTAGGAAAATGGCAAATTTCTTTATTAATGCAAAGGTGACTTGGTTTATCGTTACTGTGACAAACGAAAACACTTTATTTGATGAATCCTTAAAGAAAATTTTAATTAATATCAATCAGGAGAAAAGTTATTGCAAAAATATATGTTGATCCCTAGACACTTTTGATGTGTGTAGTTTCAAGTAATGCTTGAGATTCTGTATGACCCCTAATATGTGGAAGAAAAACATCATAATTGATTTTAACTACTCTTAAATATCTTTAAAGTAGTTTTCCCTTAAGGGTTACGACTTGTGCAACCTTACCTCTTTTAAGTAAACATTTTCGTTACCGAATCTGAATTTGACTATGAGCTCTGCTGAAAATTAACTCGTTCCGTCGCGTTGATCGGATCGTCAGAGACTGAAAACTAGATTAAGCGACCAATGTTCTTGTTACTGATGATAATGGATGTCAAAATTTTTGTTTTCGATTTTAGTAACGGATTTATTCAGATTAAGAGCCATTTCTGGTCCATACTGAGACAAGTGAGATTTAATTATTTTTCGGCGTATATCAGCGCCCCCTATGACCGATGCTTGGAGTGACCGCACCGTTTGTCAAATGGTAGGTTTAGCCCTGAATAAGGTGGAGAAAATTGGACAATCACAAATACACAAACCATGAATTAACCATACATTTATTATTACTACAATTACTACTACATTACAACAAACTATCAATGCGATTCTTCTATAAGAAACTCTGTTACAGATTTGTTGTATTTCTGTGGTAATATTTGCTGGAGTTCATTTCGAGTTAACCAATCGCCTTTAGTCTTGCTCGGTTTTCCACTTTTGTAATTAGCGTAATAGAAGAATATCTGAAAATGAGGTAATATTTTTTAATACGTATTTACATTTTTCGGAAGCTCTTGGCCTGCATCTCACCTAATGGTAAGTTATGATCAGGCCGAAGGTGGAAGCGAGTTTCACCCGGAATCCTCAACCACAGAGGAACTGGCTATCTTACCTCTAACTGTCGAAACACAACAATGCTGTTAACATTGTTGTTATGGCGCCATTTGATAAGATGGTGTTAGCTAGCCAGGCGGACTTAGAATAAGCCCTACCTCCAACCGAACCGAGCAGATTTTTTTTGCCCCCATGGGAATCGAACCCCGGACCTCAGGGTTTGAGACAGGTGGTCTAACCACAGAGGCGGGTAAAATACATAATATTTTTCAGCAACTTCGTGTGGTTAGTGACTAACCTGGTGTCAGAGTTTTAAAGCCGCCCATGGGCATCTGACTTGGCTTCACATGCCGTCGTGAAATATCTCTCAGGCATGCCAATTTCCTCAAGATATTCTGCTTCTGCTTTTCGTGTGGTTAGTGACTAACCTGGTGTCAGAGTTTTAAAGCCGCCCATGGGCATCTGACTTGGCTTCACATGCCGTCGTGAAATATCTCTCAGGCATGCCAATTTCCTCAAGATATTTTCCTTCACCGTTTTTGAAGCAAGTGATAATTATACAATGCACACTTGAGTCCGAAATGTCAGAGGTGCATGCCTTGGGTTTGAACTCGACACCTATGACTTGCCTGTTCGACGGTCACACCACTAGGCTATCACTGCTCAACTCATTGTTGCACTGTTTTTCAGCATGCACTTTGCCTTAATCAAAATATCTGAATACTTGGGTATAAGTTTCAAGTTAGTTGAGCTATAAACTAAAGTGACTACAGATTGTTTTTTCCGCTAGCTAGATTCTATACTTACTTTAGCACCTATCTTTCCATTGATTACTGAGGGATATTTGTACTTGTAAAATCCGCATGGTGCATTTGACAGAAACTGTACTTTTAATTCTGGTCCACATTGCTCTTTTACTATTCTTTCTGCCGTCTAAAACATACAAAAGTTCACAAGAAGTTTTTAAGTCAACTCAGACAATGATTTTTTAAATCAACTCTGACAACGATTTTTGAAGTGAAAATTTCTTTAGGCGCGTTGAGCATTTTTGAGATGGGACTAAACCATTTCGCGACACTGTAACGGAATTTAACGACACCGTGGAGTAAAAGACATCAACGCGTTGATTACCGCAGTGCCGATTTTTTTTTTTCAACTTTTCACTTCTGTCGGCACTCCTGGAGTGCCACTGTTTTTTTTAGTTTCACATTTTCATTTGAACCAGCTATCAAAATATTGGCTTTTATTATAACAACTATAAAATTAAGATTTTTTTTTCTGGCAAATTTCTGGATAACTTATCTGGCAGATAATGACACATAAATTCTGAACAACTTGTTAACTTATCTGGTAGATAATGCCTGTCTGGAGACTGAGAAACAGGCCCTTTGTATAAAATGAACTTTGAATGTAGTCTACCTGTCTTAAAGTTTCTCCTTCCTTCCACGAGCCTTGAGGCAGCAATGTCTTCACATCTGAACCCAGCTTTATAGGTGTCACTAGCACCAAGTGTCTTTGGAGACACCTTTCTGTAGATGATTTGTCGCCTTTTTTGTCAGCATCTGAACAAAATTCATTGATATTTCAATAAGAAAAATATTTTTTCTATACAAATATTAGATTGAGAAATGGGTAATTATGAGAAAATTCCATGAGCACGCTCCTATAAAAATATTATGATATTATTTTAAATGTTTTCTTCTCATTTCTCAACTGATGTTCATGGCTAGTAAATTTGCATTATTTTTATATATTTTTAAACGAAGATGTAGATTAATAGAATATATTACCAGTCTCTATACTGGCAAATTTAAACTGAGCCAGCTCTTCATTGGCAGCATCCTCAAAGTCCTGGGCTGTGATTTTGCTCACTGCATCAATGTCTACATCAGCTGATTCATTTTTGAGAAGCTCAGCTTGGACCCTTTAAATATAAAAAAAAGTATTTTATTACTATATTAGCCAAAAGGGCTCTTTCCAATACTTAACCTAAAGTATAAGGCAGTTGTAAAATTGCCTTTATAACTTTCCTCTTATTCTAGAGACACGCAAGCTTCAAGGTATACAAATCATAGATTGGAAAATGTGAATGACATACTTAGTTACTTACTTATCATTTTCATGTCTAATTTCATGGTCAGACTTCATGCTCTTTTCAATTTCTAAGGTGTACTGTAAATCCAAGAACTTCTTATACATCTCATTCAAAGGTGGAGTGACCATTGGCAGTCTTTCTACGCAAACTCCTGTTACAATATCCCATGATGATCTGGTGCTGAGACCTGTTATCAGTATTAGTTTAGTAGTAAATCAACTAAAAGTGTATTCATTTAAAAAATAACCTAAATGTTATTAACCTCTTACAAAAATCCGGCGGCAGAAGTTCACTTCTGCCTGAATAAATGTTTTCAACAACATTGTCACCAAAACTGAACGTATTCAATTCTTAAATTGGTTTTTAACACTTAATTTCATCTAATATTTGTTCTTTTTACGTCCAAGCCCAATTTTATTCATATTTTCCCGTACCTGACAGATGCTCATAATAATAGTGACAGTGACAAACAGCTGTTTCAATTTCAATGTCAAATATTTACTGATATTCTCGATGCGAATACGTATTAATAATAATAATAATAATAATTTTATTTGACATGAAAAGGATTGTACAAAAAACAACTTAAAACTAGTAAGCTACTCGTAAAATACAATACAAAATAGGAGCATCTGCAGCCGAACTAGGTAAAACCTGTATCTCGGCATGCAGCGCCAAACCTCTCAGTATATTATTTGCATAAAGAACTAAGCTAACATGTACAGCTTTATGTAGATTAAAGAAAAACAAGTAAAAATAAAATAAAGTAAACTAAGCTAAAAACTAAATGTGTTGGTGTGCATGTATAGAGAGGGGAAAGTAATTGTGTAGGAGTGGTGAGTGTTATGATGTGTGTACGTGTGGTGATGTGTAAATTGATGAGTGTAAGCAAATGTGTGTGTTTCAGTGATATGTAGATGAAGAGTAAATACCTTAAAAGTTGCACAAAGGAGTCAAAGGACCCTGTTTACTCTGGAACGATTAATAGTCGTTCTGTATCATCATAAGTTAAGGTCAATAAGTATTTTTTTACCATGGCTTTGCAACGAACCCTATTAAGAGGGTAAACATCTATGACGGAGTTAATTTTATTATAGACATAGGGCCCCAAAAATACAAAAAATCTTCTAATAAAAGAAGTTTTAGGTTTGTGTTCACGAGTACACACTAATTGTTTCTTACGCCTATGGTTAAGGTTGGGGTCATATGCTAAGCCTTGATGTTGCTTCAGAATTATAGTTAGTAGGTAGAGCTGTCTAACAGTAAGTACTTCGCAATATTTATATAGCAATGTAGTGGAAAATAGTCGAGGCTTATAAGTGCAAATCTTCAGAATCGTGCGTTCAGCGATCTCAATAGGTTTAATTACTGTTTTGGGAGCTCCTCCCCAGGATGAAATGCAATATGTTAATACTGACTGGCACAAGGCAAAGTAGATTTGTTTCAGTAACCTAGCATCAACTACGTGACGCAGCTTTTTAAACACATAAATAAGCTTTCTGACTCGCGCGCTGAGTAATTTTATATGGTCTCTGAAGCTGAGGTTGCCGTCGAAGAGGATCCCTAAGTATTTTATTGTATTGACACGTTCTATTGGCTTACAAGTGCAGTGTATATCTAGAGAATTGTAATTGCTCCCTGCCCGCGTTGAATTACGAATACTGAAAGTCAGATATTTCGTTTTATCAGTATTTAATGTTAAAAGATGAAGTCTGAGCCATTGGTTTACCATATTAAACCCATTTTGTGCAGCATTAAACGCCTCATCCCAGGTATTGGCAGAGAAAAGAAGAGCTGTGTCATCAGCGTATGATATGATGTCGCCTTTGGGAATGTTGATACTAGTCAGATCATTAATATAAATGAGAAAGAGAGTAGGCCCTAAAATGCTGCCCTGGGGAATGCCAAAAGACACCGGAAGATCACCGCTCACGTGACTCCCAACTCGAACACACTGCGTCCGACCAGCCAGATAGCTCTCGAGAAGTCGGAGTTGAGTTCCTCTCACACCAAGCTTTTCTAGCTTGGTAATCAAGATGGGAATAAAAACGGTGTCGAACGCTTTTTTCAGGTCCAGGAAGATAGACAAGCACTTGCGCCCCCTGTCCAGGTTAGTACTAACAAATTCAGTCAAGCAATAAACAGCATCATCGGTAGATCTATTTGCTCTAAAGCCAAACTGACAGACTATTATATTATTAATCGACTATGCATAAGCTTACTTCTTGGTAGGAGTTTGTAAACCTGAACATTATCCTTGATTGTACCCACAGAGCACGGAGACGACTCGGCGTCCGCTGCTGCGTGCTATATTGTAAACACTCTCCACACAATTGACCCCCTTCACAAATGGATTTGATGGCGGTCCGAGGCAGAAGTTATGCCCTCATTAAGACCTACGATCAACTGCCATTCCTCTCTAGATGCGGCCGGCATGTGGTACGGCGATTCCGTGCTCTGTGGTACTTAAAACAAAGTATTTTTGTTCTTTCACAAAAAATATTACACTCTGTTTCAGACAGAGACAAACAGGGATAGTATTCATCCATTAGTAATATTTCCAAGGTTATCGAGAATAAAAGCCATCTGACATTTTATAATTTTGTATATTAGCAACACCTTTTTACAAATTCTGCCTTTTCCGGCTCTTGTGTCAAAGAAAGTAGGTGAATATGTTTGTAATTGCAAAAATCCATGAAAATCTCCTAAAATATAATATTTATCGATGTGATAGTGATTAATTTATATAAGGAATATCATATAGCACCAGTTCTAAACTATATTTCATTTACCAAACGTAAAACATAGCCTCCCGAGTTGACAAGTGTTACAACAAACAGGTTAAGTTCTGTAACTGAATTTATTATCGTTTTAGGCTTGACCATGAAGCAAATAGTTGCGAATCAAAAAGTGAAGATCCCTGAGGGGCTCACTGTACACGTGAAATCGCGGTTGGTGACAGTGAAAGGACCCCGCGGAGTGTTGAAGAGGAACTTCAAGCACTTGGCTGTTGACATTCGCATGGTCAACGCTCGAGTCCTGAAGGTAGAGAAATGGTTCGGCTCCAAGAAGGAGCTCGCTGCTGTCAGGACAGTCTGCTCGCACGTTGAGAACATGATCAAAGGTAATTGTTTACTTATTGTTATTCCACTAACTTGTGTTATAACCTGAAAATATAGGAGAGGTTAGTTTAGGACTCTCTTAGGATAAGTTTACATAGTCTCAGAAACCCAGTTTTGAGAGGTAACAGTGGTTTCAGCAGTTGCATACATAAGATCCAAGCTAGGGGTTAGCTTTAATTTGTCAATATTCCTTTGGACAACAATTACCTGTTTCAGTGGAATTCTAACATACAACCCTTAGATATTGATAGCCTACTGTAACTGAACTTACCATATGTACTTGTGAATGAGTTACTCTTAAAAAAACTCAATTACTTTTGGCAAGCATGGGTTTGGACTGAGCCATATATTTATTGTGTCCATCAGTTAGTGTTAGAAAGTAAGTGCCTTTTTAAGTATCTGTGTAAGCACTATCTACCAGATAATATGTAAACCAGAACTTATTTAGGTTTCGACACATGCTGTTAATCTTTCATTTTAGGTAGGAATTGGATGAATTATTCACTGATTATTATTTTTTTCAATTTTGTAAATGTTTGTACCATGGAACTGTTTATTATGATGTTTGTTTGAATTGGAAAAGCATGACAGTTGAAAGTATTTTATGCTCACTCAAATGTCTTGCTGATAGTGGCACGTAAGTTGGATCATTTGGTTCCCTTCAAAATGGTAAGGGTGGAAGGTATAAATCTACGTGTCATTTTGGTGAATGGGCACCATCTGTTAAGACGGTCATCTCTTAACTGCTAGGGCTTATCTGTAATCTTATATTTTGATTATTTTATATTGTTTATTTTTTTAACATTGTTTTCACTTATAGAAGCAACAAGAATAACGTACCAAGGATTTTGTCACATCTTGATTAAAAAAAAATTACTTGTAGTTTTTTGCCCATTCTTGTCTATAGAGATCTATGTTTTGAAATGGGCAGCTAGCTTTAACTTTATAACTAACTGACTGACTCTTTGACAATTAAAAAGTACCTGTAAATGGTTTAATTGAAATAAATGCTTTGAGTTTGAGCATTTTAGTATAATGAGCAACTTCTTGATTAAGTTCCACAGTTATGTACTTGTGCTTTACAATTTTCTCTCATTTCACCAGATTCTTAAAACCCCAATTTAAAAATCTTCTAAATTTCATGAATATTGTTAAAGTCAAATTTAGAAAAGATAGGTAATCAAAGCTTTTGCGAGGGTACCAATGAAGTCCAAATGCTAAGAACAGATAAGTTGTATTTCAGCTTGAGAGAGAACTTATAGAAAAAACTGTAATAGACTTTGTAAGCATGTAGAACTATGTCAAAATTTAAATATAGGCAGTTTTTGATGTTTCTGGTCTGGTCATCCAATAGATTTCAGCATTCCACTCAAAACATTCTTTTACCAAGTTTGTGAATGCTTTGTGTGGTTCCAATACCTATTGGCCAAGCTTTAAACTTTTTTTATTTACGAAACATGTTCTTATTAGTGGCAGATTGACCAATACATATTTATTGTAAAAATAAGCAGACCAAAACATTTGCGAGCAAATAACTTTTGG
Organism: Omphaloscelis lunosa; assembly: GCA_916610215.1. NCBI lineage: Eukaryota > Metazoa > Arthropoda > Insecta > Lepidoptera > Noctuidae > Omphaloscelis > Omphaloscelis lunosa. The sequence goes on from OU744247.1 coordinate 10,625,776, forward strand.
TGACTAAGGTATGATTTGTGTCCATAGGTCTCAACAGCATTCAAAAATTGACACCAAGTTTTTTTTGGGATTAATGACTACTAGTTTATTAACCTATTAATTTATTTACGTTTCAGGTGTGACCAAGGGATTCCAATACAAAATGCGCTCCGTATACGCCCATTTCCCCATCAACTGTGTCACCACTGAGGGTAACAGCGTCATTGAAATCCGTAATTTCCTTGGCGAGAAATACATCAGGAGGGTAAAGATGGCACCTGGTGTGACCGTCGTCAACTCGCCCAAGCAGAAGGATGAACTCATCATCGAAGGAAACTCCTTGGAGGATGTGTCCAGCTCAGCTGCCCTGATCCAACAATCAACCACAGTTAAAAACAAGGACATCAGAAAGTTCTTAGACGGTCTTTACGTGTCTGAGAAGACTACTGTTGTACTGGATGAGATATAAGGACATAAAATAATTTTAATTTGATTATATTTGTATTATTTTCAAACCATATAGTGATCCCAGTAAAAGACAGTAATCATGCACTTTTGACCTTCGATATAATCAATCTGGCTGGATTAATACAAGATATCCATACATTTGATTTGTTTCAACTGATGCCAAATCATCAGAGATGATCATCACCAGATCAGAAGTGCATGATTACTCATTCGTCTTGTAAGCAACCATTCAACTGCGAGGAGCTATCGTCCTGTACGATATTTTAAACAGTAAAAGTTGAGATTACACTTCAACATCCCAAAAACGATCACTAGTAAAACAGCCCACCAGCGCAGTGGTCGTAAGCAATACTGTCGAGCGAGCTCCATGGTTCGATTTCCGGGTCGAGCAGTGTTATCGGGTTTTACTATCAGGAATTTCTCAGTAGCAGCCCCGTCAGGATTCGGACCCGACTGATGGCAATAGGCTCGCGCCCTATTACATGGGACTTGAAACATAAGTGGCGAAGTGTACTACCGGTACACTAGTACCCAGTAGCGGACTATGTCGGGCCCGAGGCACAGTGGAACGAATGTACGGGAGAGGTTTGACATAGGCATTTCCGAGAAAACAGTCTCATTTTGAATAAAAAATAATGTTATAGCCGTAATATAGTTATATTCCTAGGAATATAGCTTTATCCCGTAATACAGGGTGGCAGGGACATCGACACGAAAACAAACTATGGATTCAGTATATGATTCTGAACCTATGTTTTAAATTTTTCGTCGGTTATTTTAAAAAAAATTGCTGTTTCATAGAAAAGTGAAATACGCGGTCAAAATGTATGGAACACCTGATTTAAAAAAAATTACACAGGGTGGCAGGGACATCGACGCGCCTATCTAAACAGATAATTATATGAAAGCGGTTCATAAATGTCGGAGTGGCCTTATTTTGTTACTGTGGGCAATTTCGACGTAGCCTTCGCGCGTATTTGGTCGGAGTACCCTACCTAACATGTAGTTATATTACTAGATCGTGCTCTTATCATAATTATATTCCTAGTAAGACAGTTATCTACCGCTTTCTTATAACATATATAATATTACGGTTTATAGCTATATTCCTAGGGACATTACTATATCACAGATATAACCATCTTACTGCGACATATTTTAATATATATATGCAGTTTAAAAATATATAAATCAACCTGTATATCAGAAGGTACACATTTGGCGCACCATGTGTCTTAGCACTAAATGTAGATCTTGGTGTGTATTATGATAGTAAAGACCACAACTTGCAGGACCAGATTACTCGAAGGCAGATAGGTTGATTCAGTAAAAAAATACATCACCCTATAAGTCAGCAGGTGCATGTTTGGCGCATCATGTGTCTTAGCAGAAAATGTAACTTGCTTTATATAGCAAAAGCTACATTTGACCACAGACCACAACTTGGAAGGCCGGAATCGGGCGGCAGAGCGCTCGATACAGTCATTTTCATAGTAAAATATCATATTTTCTCAAATAACTCCCGAAATACGAGAGATATAAAGAAATTTGACAGAACCAGTTCTAAACTTTTTTAGCTAAATACGATGGAATTATACGTTTTTCAAAGATAGGCTTTTTTTTCTCGGAAATGCCTTTGTCCAACCTCTCCCATACATTCGTTCCACTGTGCGGGGCGGCAAAACTAAAAGGGGCCGCCTCCCCCCGCCTAGGAATGAACGTCGAAATGTTTAGCACGCTGCCTCGAAGAGGTTAGGTTCTCTTTTGACTATTGTTACAGAAATAGGACATACTTTGTCGAGAGCAGGAAAGCTAGAGTATCAGACGAATGGATGGTAGAGCTAGCGGAGCGGACTCGAAAATGTTTGCACCCCATATTTTAAATTTTCTTATGAACAAAAATTTATTTTATACAGAAATAGGAATTACTTTGTCAACCTATACAGAAAATTTTGAAAATGGACGATGCAGGAGCGAGCTCAAAATTTTTAGCACAGACTTAATAGCTAAAGTTTTCATTTGACTATTCGTACATAAATAGGAGTTACTTAGTGCTTTTGAGTCCAACGCATACCGCCGCGGTATACTCCAACGTGCTCTCCGATGCTCCAAGATCGATTACCAAGCATTGTAAGGTATATTCGATTGGATAAGTATTTCTTTAATTTGATAAACTTAAAAGCCGTCACGCCCGCCAGTCTGCGCAGGCTTTATTTCTTACGTTGTAGTGTTTTTTTTTTAAGGCGGCTTTTTTATCTTCCGTTCTTAGAGCTTCATGGAAAGGTTAGGTCTACAACAATAAAAACAATAATCGATTTTCAACGTAAATAATTTTATTCAAACTATTCTATTGAACATCACTAACTCATAAACATTGTACATCTGCAAATATGGATGTGGATTAAAATGTTAAACTACACGTTAAAAAGACATTATACACTTAATTTGCACAAACTCAATTTATTATTAAATAAAATACCTACTTATAAATGATAAAATAAATAGTTTTAAAAATAAACCATTTTCGTGACTATGGTGTTAATACATTGATATAGAATCTTAGAAATAAATTAAAATATCTATCATTATTATTATTTACAATACACAACAAAATCATAAAAAGGAACCACGACAAACGGCAGTGAATATAACTTTGTGTAAAATAGTGCTCGGCCAATATTGCTAATATAAACAGTGTCAAACCTCTTTGGTGGATTTAACAATTTATCAGTACTAATACACCAATTATGTTTGTCGTAATGCCTTTCTTGTCAAAGTTTAAAATATTCTGTAATAATCGTCATTAGCATGTCATGTATGAGTTAATTAATACATTCGCATTATATTTGAAACATATTAATAAAATATTTAAGTACCATGTTTTTAATATTTAAAAGTATATGCATCATATTGTTTATACTAAGGTAATACATAATACTCAGGGGTAATCATTACTTTGTTATAGGGGACATAATAGTTAGAAATACATACGCCATGACGTAACAACAAGTATACTGCAACCTAAGCTTTACATGCTCGCTTCTAGTGCCATATTTGCAGATGAGCATTAATTATTCCGTAAGAAAATAAAATTCTCAATAAATAAATGTCAAACACTATTTAAATCGGTGAGACTTTTCACACCATATAACACAATTGCTTACTATAAAAATGATCAACAAACAACTTTGCACCTCGTCTAATGTGTCAAGGAGGACAACGGTGTGCAGAAAGTCATGAGATTCAATGGTTACGATACGATATAGATTGCCGCTTGAGCAAATAATCCTGATTATGTACGTCTTACACTAGCCATGCGTGAGGTGGGTCCAACTACACAGCGTAACTATATCATAACTAGTAGGTATACATTTTATATAGCGGGTCAACATCACCTGTGCACGGGATTCGTCTCATATATCACTATCTGAATAATGTAATTAATAGTAAACTCTTAACACTGACGAAAATTCAAAATGTATCTAGCAACCTGAGTAAATTAACATGCATAACACCATTTTAAAAGGTTATTAATATACAATAAATTTACAGTTAATTGAAGCACAATTAGTGGGTTTTGTCAAATAATTAAAATAATAATTCGATATAAAACTTGCATTCGACGATACGTCCTCGTTAATAGATTTGCACGATAAACATAAGCGTAAGTATAGTGAACAATAGTGAATGCTATTAATAGCGAGTTCTTGGTCAACAATTATATCCACATGTGACAATTTACATTAATTTTAGAAATAATCTCTTTAACGCTAAATTAACTCCGATATGGTCTATCTATGAAGCGGTGATTGAAGAAAGTCTGATCGTAATCCTAAAAAGACGCGAAAATCGCACGCTTAGCGCGCGTGTAACATGGCGGCGACGCGGGACGCTCTACTGTTTATTGCTGTCGGGAGGAGTCGCGCAGTCGCGAGACTTGGTAAAAAATATCGGAGCCGCACCTTCGTACGTAATGATGGCGAGTGGACTCGAGGCACTATGATAGGTACTAATTAGTAGTACGTGTCTGCGGCGCTCGCGCGGCACGTTACAGCGGCTCGCGGCGCGGCACCCACACGCTGGGCCCGCTCTCCGTCGTGATCACCGCCTTCACCTTCGCGTAGATCTCCTCCGGCGTGTCGCCCGTCACCACGGCTGGAGACAACACATTTATTTATTATTGATATTAACGTATTATACATATAAACCTTCCGGAATAAATGTTCTAATATTATGGTGACGACCGCATTAAATCCGTTGCGTAGTTTAGAAGAACAACGCGGTCACAAAAGAAAAGCGACTTCATTTTATATGTTTGTATAAATTGTTTAGAAAGCTTACAATCTAAAATCTATAAAGGTATGCAATGTACAATTTGCGCTACAGTTGTCATTTGTTTACAAGCTTCCACAAAATTGCAGGTTTTATCCTAAATGTTATCACTATAGCAACTGTAGTGGTTTAATATCTGTGTCTATAGTGATTTTAATTAATTAAAGTCTACTAACCGGTGAAATATTCGGCGAATTCCTGTTCCATTTTTAGCGCACGTTCGTAAGTTTTCTTCGCTTGTTCTTCAGTCATTCGCTTATTCATTTCCCTGTTGAAATAATTAGGAAATTAATAATAAAAAATTCTAGAAAACATAGTAATTGTTGTAATGAAATAAATACTTATTGTGCACTTACATTATAGACTCTATGCTCTTTGGTTTTATAAATATGGCAATAGGGTAAAGTTGCGCCACTTGTAATCTCTTGATTGCATTGCCGCTCACATCCAAAATGCAATGTTTGCCCTGTAAACAATGAAAATCAATTAATTGCCATCACACACTGGGGTATCGAGTTACCGGGTAACTGGTTTGTGGAGGTAATAGCCAGTCACTCCATATAAAATGATGTTGATGGGTTACGTACCTTCTCAGCGACTTCCCTAACTGAGGCGACGGAGGTACCGTACAAGTTGTCGTTGTACTGTCCTGCTTCAATGAACAGGTGGTTCTGTATGTCGCGCTCCATCTGCTCGCGACTCGCTACGAAGTGGTAGTCGCGCCCGTCCACCTCGTAGTCGCGCCGCGGGCGAGTCGTGTCTGGAATATTACGTAAGTTTATTAGAATATTGTAACGGTGTTAAAAGACGATACGAGATTCGCAGTGTCAGATTCAGCATTATCAACCTTTAACGTTCCTATTGTTGGGACACGGAGCCTCTTCTCTGTGAGAGAGTGGGCCATGATCCAGCACACGGGCCCAGTGCGGGTTGGATATCACATGTCTTCAATTTTTTTGTTCACCGTTTTGAGAGCAGTGGTGATGAAGTAAATTACACAAAAACTTGAACTGCCTCTGTGGTCTAGTGTCCCGGGTTCGATTCCCAGTGGGGGCAAATTTTCTGCTCGGTTTGGTTGGTGGTAGGGCTCGTTCTAAGTCCGCCTGGCTAGCTACCACCATCTTATTTAACTCTGTCGCCATAACAACAATGTTAACAGCTTTTTTGTGTTTCGGCAATTAGAGGTATGGATTCCGGGTGAAGCTCGCTTCCACCTTGCCTGATTATCACTTACGATCAGGTGTGATGCAGGCCAAGAGATAACACTGGGCCACCACTGCTCTAAACTAGCAAATTTGATGCGATTAATTGTCGTCTGCAACCGACTTACACTGTGTTTCGTATTCTACAAGGAATGCGGTCGACGCTTACAAAATAATTCGGTCAAGCTCGTCTTTAAAAGAGACTGCGACCTCTGAGTTTGTTTCGGCTTTTCTTCTCAGAGCAGTCAGAGAGGAAACGCCGAACTTATCTAGCTTATTTTTAATATGACGTGTAAAAGTGATTCCGATATCCTATTTACAGAATAAACAATTTCATTTCACTTCTTCATTTTTCCTGAAACGCTAATGACTAAAATACTCGTCAAGTCAAAGTAAGAATTTGTCATCAACAGCGCCTTTATTCAAAAGAGTGAGGCCCTTTGTACACACATGTTTTCGTTGAAAAACTACGGTTTATACACGGTTTAGGCACGGTTATCAGTGTTGTATGGATCACTATGGAAGCTTGTTGCCAAACACTTCTTCTTCTTGCTTTCTACGGCGCGGTTTGTACTCCACCGTACTGTAAAAAAACCGTGCCATGTACAAAAAAGCCGGGTGGTTATCGTATTTCAAATCGCTCGTAGGCATTTTTCACTGACAAAACGATTGGCCTGACAAATAGTTGGCGCTGAAGTCTAAATCAAGTAAATATGTTAGTTGGTTATACAATCAGCTGTCTGCAGTAGCCCTTACAAGATTCGGAATTAATTACGGTTACTATTATTATGTTTATTCAATTTAAATCTTATCAATTTACATTTTTAAATATTTCTTAAAATAAAAAGTATAATAAAAAAACATTTAAAAATATAAAAAATAGAGTTCCGCCGGTGTCGGGAGCAGGGTCCAAGCTACCGGTGGTTAGGGCTGCAGAGACAGGAACCTCCTCACAATGCGGGCCGTATCGAGGAGTGCTGCTTTCTGAATCAGGCACTTGATCCAACCGCCTAACGAGAGCCTCGAGAGATGTTGATCGAGGCTTTCGGCCATCAGGCCATTAGCCGTTACGACAATGGGCACAATGATAGCTGAGCTCACATTCCACATGTCAACAACCTCGTGTGCTAAGTCGAGATATTTTATTTGTTTCTCTTTCTCAGCTTTCACGAGGTTCTCGTCATGTGGAATGATAACATCGACTATCATTGCGTGGCGCGCTAATCTATTATTATTATTAGTATAAGGAAGAAAGATACTTACGAGGCACGCAGCTGCCGAATTTCTCAGGGAACTCCGATATTAGATCGTCGTTTATTCTATCCTTGAGAGGGCCCAGGATTATAACGGGTCGCGTGTAAGTTATGGTCAACTGTTGTACGGTCTCATACGATAGCACCGTTTCATCTTGACCTGTAAAACATAACATTTTAGTATACAAATCAAACATATTTTGGATAATTTTCTACCTCCTTGGAGCAGACAGTCAAAGTGCCCATCTATGTGCGTTGATTTGACCTTAAGTTTGTTAAATTACAGGACATGTCTCTCCATGTTTCTACAACCTTAAATCCAGCTCAAATAATTAAGTCGCGTAGATTTGTGTAACCATAACCATTTAAATGTGTACACAACATCATTCGTGCGATTTGTGCTGATACCAAAATAACGTATTACGTGCAAAACTTGTGCTGCAGAATCAACCTATTTTCTTATCAAAACACAGTGAACACGTTCATGTAACGAAATCTATGGAAAACTTCATCTTATTGACACACAAGTTCAATAGTCTTTTTTTCACATAGAACATTCTACATTCTTTATGAGACTATTATCAAGTTTCTACCTAAACCTAATTCATTTATTAGAAGGAAATAACCTAATAGTAAAGTGTATAATTATAATAAAAACTATAAGAGATGTCGGTATTATTTCGACTTACTTAGCAAGTATGCATTAAAACACTGCCTGCTACTGGCAAAATATAATTCTGTAATAAAAGTACAGTTCGACACAAGAAATAATCATGGCCTTTATACATGAATTCGGCGACTTCCGCAAAATTATAAAAACGTATGAGAATTATTGAAATATTTCTTAGGTATCGAATTGTATTATGCTTTCTTCTAAATTACTCTAAACAACATGAATCTGTTTACTACTAGCCAAGATTAAATAAAACCTTATTGTCTTGCCAACATGTTTCAAGGTATGATTTATTTAATTCTGGCCCAATAATTATGCCATCAATATCATCTTCAACGGAAGTACAATAAATAAGCAAATGTACACATTTCAATACAACAATTATATGTATGTCAGCGACAACTAGGCTAATAAAATAATTACAGCATCCCTACACATCTGAAGCGATAAAAACTAACTCTATAAGAAACCAGCACAGCGTAATTTTGAAAACGAAAACAAGCTCTTATGAGAATGTCGTGAGATCGAGAGTACATCTGAAACATGCCAGTGACGTAGTGTGTAGTGTAAACTAAAGGCAAGCGCGTTTATCTGTGCGAACATGCGTGGCGCCTGAAGCATCAGCTAGTGTGACAGAGGCGGCTCTTGTGTCCTCGTGTGCTTCCAGTGGCCCCACACTCCCTCCACAACCAACTAGCTAATCAATCGAGGCTCGAACAGCTGTTCGTACGCTCAGTACGAGTGAACCAGTGGGTGACGGCGGAGCTTCGCCCACAGCCGCCAACTAGTGAGCCCGGCGTGATTCAACAATTTAGAAACAATGATCCAAACACTTTCGTGAGCTCGATGGTATAATATTTTCGAGTGCGGAGAGGCTATTAGAGTAATCGCGTTGTATGAATTAAAAACAACTTAACATAAAGAAAGTATGACAAATAATAAGAAAAACTGGAGTGTTATTGAAATGAAAACTACATTTCTAATTGATGATCATAACCAGAATGCGGGAGGTAAGGTATCGGCTACGGCACTCGCAAGCTACGCCTCACTCCCAAAACTTACTCTCGTCCTCGAGATAAATGAGCGTTATCTCCTCCATCATGGGAAGTTCCACTCGGTACAAGATTTCCCCTACACGTAGAAAAATTCACGTTACATATATTTATAATAAACGCAGCAATATGCGTCCGTACAGTGGTACGGGACCAGGGATGGGGAACCTCCGTTCGGGCTGAATGATCGACAGGTATGTTCGACATCACTCCCTAGCATGGTTGTATAGCAAAACTCTACAAGTTCGTGAATAGCGGTTGGGAAAATAAATAGCAAATAATAAAAATACGTCTCACAGACGAGATGATAGTAAGATGTATTGTTGGCTTCTGTTAGGCAACTAGAAGCACGGGACGGCGGCCGACGTGTCTCAAACCAACCCGTGTGCTGCTGCGACCACTTTTCATTATCAACATTAACTACTTGTGGAACACCAAATCGTAATTTCTAAGCTCTCATCACACACCCATGTTTTATGATTTACGAAAACATTTTTTTGGTAATATCTGCATTAATATTTTTGTACTAATGTCTGCTAAATATCATATTTGATAAGCAACACAGCTTGTTTAAAATTGTATAGCAAAAAAAAAAATGGTCACAGCTAATATTTTACGGTTGCATAAACACCTGATAATTGAAATGTTAACAAACACAGTAGTGCGATAAGAGCTGCGTATAAAAAAAAAAACTATCTAACACACAGAGGTAATAAGTACATAGCTTGTCACCGGTTCGCCAGTCGCCCACGACACATCGTATTATTCGACAAGCGACGATGATATGCCGATTACTGACAATATTGCTATACCTATATTTTAATATTATAGGCATCACCATGCGTCTCCAAACACACTACAAGCGATAATTTACTCACATAGATCCGGTACATTTTGTTTTCAAATAGATAATAATAAAATTCACTACACTGTGGTGTTTAAGACGTTCACACAATAATGGTCTGTGTATTCCAATAAGATGTTCGATTTCACATTGTGATGATCAATCAAAATATTATAAGGATAAAATACATAAAGTACAATAGAAAAAAAAAAAAAAAGATTTATGGTTTTTGTTTCCAAAAGTGTAAATTACGACTTGGACAAAAAAAAAAATAGTGTATATAATAATATATACTGAAAAAATTAATGTACTCAGGGCAATCAAGCTGAAAAATTGATGATGGCTTTGTAAATTATGTAACTCCGACTCGTCATGTTATTCATTATTAGTTTATTTTCATTATTTCCACAGTATCGGATTGCCCTCAGTATCAACAGTGTACTCTTATTTCGTATGAAACCGTTCACGAAGGCAGTTTTATTCACTTGTTTAACATCGAACGTGAATTGGTTCTGTGGTTAGAATAAGCGAATAGCTCCAATGTAAAACGACCTAACTTTAAATAGTGGTTATTAGCAGCCGCATGAAAAAAAAACTGCGTAATGACCTACATACGATTAACAGCACAGTAGCGAAAGTAATAAATATGAGAGGACAAGGGATTGTGCACTTACCGTCCGCGTTAGCGTCCTCCTGTGTGTAACAAAGCATGAAAGCTGTAACAAAATTGTTTTATTAGTTTGTGCAGCAAGCCTGTACTTAGAACACCAAACCCCTGTGACGCAGAATGCGAGGGTGAATTACCAATAGGGATGACAATTATTTTTGTCCCTCAGATATATTATTAAAAAATAAAGGACACGTATTTTTTCTTTTTTACATTATCAAAAGATTAGGGCTATAAATTGAGTTAAAATGTGCGATGACGTCACGAGTATGTAGATTTTATACTTACTTGTGACGTAGCGACCCCCACTCCCCAAGTTTAATACGTTTTATCAAAGTAAAATTTGATTAATATGATAATTATGATAAAGCAAAAAATACGTGTCTTATATTTTTTTAATATCTGACTGACAGCCTAAATAGAATTTCGTTTTTTTGGCCAGACATCATCCCTATTACTTCGTCGCTTATGCACAAAAAATACTGATTAATTCGTCAAACTCTTGAAATAGAATCATTATCATATTACATGTACCACTGCACCATATAATACATTATTTATAATGTTTGTGAACAGTTAATGATATTTAAATATATGAGTGATTCACGTGCTGTGAATGTGTGTACAGTTGTGAGAGGGAGTTAGGTCATTATTAGAACTTACGTTCTTGGTCTGAACCGTCTTCAGATTTGCCGTCCTCTCGACTCTTCATAAATGGAAACTTTCTGCTGAACGACAGTGTTTTCTTTTTTCTTTCGAGTGTTGATTGGCTCTGAAATGGTATAAATGATAGATAATATAACTTCAACTTTGGAATCTATTTAGTTGAATCTTTAATCATAACACATTAATGTGACGCCTGTAATCTCCATAGGGTTAGGCAGAGGCATTCCTAATAGTACACCCACATTTCGCCAGTTATGTTTTAGTCCCATGTAATAGGGGGCGAACCTATTGCCATCAACCGGGCACAAATCCAGACTCCAGGCTGCTACTGAGAAATTCCAGATGGAAAAACCTAATAACACTTTGCCCAAAGTCACAAGTTACATAATCTATTTCAAACTTGCGGACCCAACAGACGTTGTCCTGTCCGAACAGCATTACCTACCGGGTCTAATTGTCTTTTCAAACCATCCAGAGACCCACTCAAATATACACACAAAATTTTATACAAATTAGTCCAGCCATTTAGGAGGAGTTAGGTGACAAACAGATTTACAGAAGAATTATATTTATAAAGATAGGCCCATCAAAGGCACTTTTGAACGTCAAAATATACAAAAGAACAGAATTGATTCTAGTCGTCTCTTCCAAAAGTTAGTTTTCGTATGGAGAAGAATGGGCAAGAAACTCCACCGTAACCCAACCTGCTAATAGTTGTGAATAAAATTAGCAATATTTATAACTTTCAATTCTTGATTTATAATCTAGCTAAAAAATAATGTTTCCATTAGAGGATATAAAAAATCGAGTAAACATTAATGTAGTCAGGTTTTATGGAGTCACGACAACATTAGCATGGTCAAACAATAAAAGTAAATATTACAAAAATGTTAGTTTATCTATTACGACTTATTTATGTAACTAATTTATAATATGAAACCAACGTTAACTAGATTGGTCTCGTTTTATATAAATAAAAACATAGAGTAGGAAAGAAATGGAAAGCTAATGGTATCTCTGGCGTATTGATCTGTTGTTTGTGGACGGAACTTTCTTCCGAGCTGATCGATACGTGAATGTCATTATATTATCATACAGCTGTCCACTGGTAGACATAAGCCCCTCCCAGAACACCGGGTCCTCCGCCTTCCAATCTGTCGCAGTCGCTATAGGTCTGTCTGGCATTGTAATTAATAAGGAAACGATTTTTTGTAAGTTAAAGTATATTTTTTATATCACGAAGCGACGCGCGCTTTACTTTTGGTTACCAAGTGTACAAACATGCTGTGACTGTGTGTAACCGCAGGAGCTGTCGGTACCGTCCGAGACGATGGTGAAGTCGAAAGTGCGTATATTATGTGTTGACGCTACTCCTCTCACACACACACACATTCACAGCATGTTTGTACAATTGATTAGCACAAGTAAAGCGCAGGTCGCTTCTCGAGATAAAAATACCGTCAATTAAAATTAGTAAAAAAGAATGTGTAGTAAAGAATATAGAAGTACTCACAGTGCTAACAGGCGTGCCTTGTCCCTGGAACTTGACTTGTCGGTCGCGAGCTCTCTGCTTACGCTCCCACCGTCGCTTTGACGGGATAATGCCGATCGCGTCAGATTCTGATTTGTCTAGTCGTCTGCAATCAAATATTTACAACATCAATAGAAGTTAGATAGATTACACCATAACCGCTCAACTGTCGATTTGCCTTTAGAAGTCGATAACAATAAAAAATCCATTGTCTCTTTAGTAAATTCCAATAGCAATATAAATTATAGACACATAGTTATATATACGATAATATTCTGAGTATCTAATCAGATTTACAGACTACAGGCATACTTTAAGTCCGCATAAAGCGTAACTTGGATTATATTTGTGATAGTTTTAAAATAAAATTTAAAATATAATGCTACTGTACCTAGCTTGCCACCATTCGTCGTCAGACGCGTTGGTAACGTGCAGAATGTCACCGTATCTGAATGGTAAACCTCTTGAAGGCAGGCCGTCGTCCCTGATTGGATCGTAGTCGAACAATGCTCTGAAAAACGATATTATTACACTTTATTACCATCGTGAATATAACCGATAGGCTTAGAGGAAATATGTAAATTTTTCCTTTAAACAACTATTAATTAATGCTGTAAAATCCAAATGATTCGGTGTCTGGGTGCAGTTAATTAAAACAAAGTTATAATCGAATTAATTTAGAAGAAATTTTGATTGGAAGTAGAGTTTATAATAATTTAGTACATTTTATCTAGGAAAAATAAGTACATTTAATCGATGTTAATAAGGATCATGTTTATATTATTCATCACAGTTTTACATGAATAATCATGACAGGTAGGAAAAATACTTTTTGGTCATACAAAATTATAAATAAAAGTAAATAAATAGTCGTGATCTCACCTAACATAAAGGGATCGTTTTTGGGATGTTCTCAGAAGTGTATGATGCTGCTTCAGTTCGTTGATACGCGCTTCAAACTTGTTGTACTCTTGAGGTCTGTACACCACTGTTAATTTCACATTCTGACCCGTGCTCTGAAATTGTGTATAATTTATGGTGAGAAGAAATATTGCCAGTCAGTCAAGGAGGTTCCTTCAGCTTAATCTTATTAATAATGTTAAGCTAGCCCACACTAGCCCTGGAACTTAACAGCTGGAAGTTATGGGGAAGGCCTTTGCCTACCAGTGGGATTATATTTTCATTTTTTTAATCCACTATGGGGACGGTCTTGGCCTGAACCTTGCCTGATGGTAAGTGATAAACAGGCCGAAAGTGGAAGCGAGTTTCACCCGGAATCCTCAACCACAGAGGAACTGGTTATCTAAACTAATCTAATCTCTAATCCAATTATGCAGTTTGACAGTAACCAGTAAGGTAATCGTCAATCCACATAACATTCACCATAAGAATATTTTAATGTGATGATAAGTCTCGTTTTATAGAGTAAAGCTTCAGAGCACAATAAATACCCTAATTATTAACGATCAACTTCCTTATACAAATCAACACTAACAATGTCACACAATGCATCCAGTAGTTTTCAAATGACACTACAACAATTTATTGGCTCCTACTCAATGCTACTGGTATATTGATACTTTAGTAAATAGAATCATGATAATATAGATTACCTTCAAAGCTTTAGCGGCTTGTTCGTGCGTGGCGTGAGTAATGTCTACGTCATTGACGGCGAGGAGCCGGTCGCCGCGCCGCAGCTGGCCCGAGCGCTCGGCGGGCCCGCCGGCCAACAGGAACGATACGTAAATGCCGTGGCCATCTTCACCCCCCACAATGTTGAACCCAAGTCCTTGCTGACCCTTCTCGATGTCAACGACTCGGGTCTCCTCATTGCTATCCGTAACATCCTCTCGACGTAACGAATTCGCTGTGCTTGACACTGTCTCAGTATTTTCAATCGTCATTCTCGTGGCTGTGTGAATATTTAACGTGGTAAATAAGTAAATAATAGTTAAGTACACATTACATCAGTCTGTTGGAACTGGTAATCAAGTATGGCATTGGTGGGAGGCCCTCAGTTTAGGGCCAGGCTATTAAGGTCAGTAGTGATGTAACTCACGTGTGTTGGCGCGAGATGTGCGGGGGGAGGGTTGTCCGTGGCGTGGGCCCGGCACGAGCACGAGTAGCACTCGCTCGCCCGTCGCCTTCAGGGCGGCCACAGCATCCTCATGTGTCACATTGTCTAGGTTCACGTCGCCGTTCTGAAAAAAAAAAACAACGTTATAAAAATTATGCAAGCAGTTTCAGGTTTGCTAAGGGCGTTACACACAGGTCTATGCTGTACTATAATGAGGCGAAGATAAAATGTCAAACCTCCGATGTACAACGCCCTTCATGAAAGTAGTGTTAAACATCAAAACTTACCGAAGTATTTTTGACCATTAGCAGTTTATCACCGACCCTCAAACGGCCGTCTCTATGAGCAGCACCACCAGCCATTATCTTGGTCACATAAATACCATTATCGCCCGGGATATGTTGATTACCGAGACCCCCCGCTATACTGAACCCGAGACCTGAGCCACCTTTCACCAGCTCGATCTCTACGGATTCCTCTGGCTTTGTTACTTGTAAAGAGTTTGAAGTATCCTCTGTCGCGCGACGTCGTATTTTCTGTGAAAGAGTATAAATAAAAATCTATAGTAACGAAGACGGGCGCGTTTAATGGCAATGAGTCATGTCTTTCGTGGGACAATGTTTATTGTAAAAGAGTCCTTGTATGAAGGTCAAACACTGGAGTTTCGCATAATAGTGTGCCCTCAATAGTTTGATTATGATTCAAAGTTGGCAAGAACTTGGTCGGCAATCAATTCTCCTAACACAATGACAAAATGATTCTGTCCATGAAATAATGTCATCACTTGTATTGTACCTACACATACATTGATTCTTCTGATAGCATTTAATAGTAACTCCTTCATGGCTCGTTTAATTGTTCGATACGAACCGACTTCGGAATGCGTTCACATGCTGTAACTCCGTGTAATAATACACGCGACACTGTTTATTCTTGCACCGCATAAACGGAACTTGTCACTAAATTCAAAATAATAACTACTTTGCGAGCAGAATTTACTTGAAATTACACACCACACCTAGTCGGAAACTCAAGTGGTCAAGCCTCTTGGAAACACAGTACGTTTTTTTTTTACAAGTACCCTAATGTGGAAACTCCTTGAATGCTGTGTCGACCATGTTATCAAATGACGCGAATGAGCCGTTAAGCATACAGCTTGAGTCACATATTTGCTTAATCTCGTAACATCTGTTGTTAGACGTGTAATAAAGTAAATAAACAAACTCACCAGTCTCACAGTATTGCCAGCCTTTTTTAATGCATCAACTGCGTCAGCGTGCGTAACACTGTCAACATTCGTATCATTCACCTGAGGGACAAATAAAACAACTTAAAAGTAAACAAAAAAAATTGTGTACCAAGTACTAGTAGTAGCTTATGCCTCTACTGGTAAACGTAATCAAGTGGCGTTTATGCAGAATACTGAGCACCTGGAGTGCTAATTTGTAGGCGATATTTGCTCAATGCCGCCGATCGGAAAATTCGGAATTCTGTCATGTGATACGATCCTAGGGTCATCGGCAGATGGATTTGCCCTCCGCGCTGGATTGATTGGAAGCGATAATAAGTTCTACCAATCGCTTAAACTATGTGTTGTAATTTACAGATAACGTCAAGGCCTCTCATGGCCTTGTAAGTACTTTACAAGACATATCAGTTATTTTTGTCGTAGATAATGTTAATAACTGGATTAAAACCTTACCTGCAATATCGCATCATTGATCTGCAGCTGGCTGGCAGCCGCCGCTCCTCCGGGAATGAGTTTAGTGACGTAGATGTGTGGGTCATCTGCCACGTGAGGATTGTCGGAACCTCCGGCGATGCTGAAGCCGAGCCCGGCGCCGCCCGCGCGTGACAACACCACCGTCATGTAGATGTACCCATCCTCACCTTGTGTGCGCTCCGTGCCTCCACCTTCTATGCCATTTACCTGCAAAGGCTGCAAGTTTTGTTTAGTATAGTGATTAAAGTAATTTAAAATCAAATCATTTATTTCAAGTAGGCCATTAAAAGGCGATTTTGAACGCCAACTTTACAAGAACATAGAATTAATTCTAATTTTTAAGGTGTGGCCACCTTAACAATAAGAATCAATTCTATATTCTTGGCGGATTCGGGTCGTAAGATCATGAGTGAGAGAACAAGGAGTGATAATCATATGGGTATACAGAGCGAAACAGACTGCTGTCTGCAATAAAATGAACAAAACGCGATGAATAAGGTCGGATATTTTATCACATGGCTAAACCTCCATTCTTTGGAAATGTGTTTTTAACACTCCAATTGCTTACTCTTCTGTGGTAGATGGAATCTAGCTGGTGACTAGTGAATTTTAGCAAAATAAGAAAGTTAAGAAACCACTTGTACAATAATAATTCTGAATGCAATAAATAGTAATCAATCACCAATTCATTCAAACTTTGGAATTCAATTAATTATTACAATATTAAATTAAATAATTACCTGCTTCATTTCTGGTGATGTGACGTGAGCCTGGAAATAACAGTTAAATTAACTTTATCATAATAATGATTACAATGAGTACTTTTAATAACTACTATAGTAGTTCAATGAGGAGTAATGCAAAAAATGGCTTTAATATGTAGTATTTTTGTACCTACTTAAAATATCAAGTTTCCTCATTAAATTAATTAATTCATAAGTAAAAGTCTGCAGCAAGTTAAAGAAGAATTAAGAAGAGCTAGAGAATGCTTAATGATAAAAACATTTGTAATATTTAAATGCACAGATTTATTTACTAATTAAAATTCTGGTTTATCCACAGAACAAAAGTTTTATGAGACCAAGGACAAACATAATAATATTAGTATTGGAATTTGATATTTGAAATTAGTTAGTTGGTTATATACCTTCTGTAGCAAAAATTATCTCGATCAAAAAATTCATAGAAACAGACTTATGCATCAATAAAATATTTTTAATAATTAAGTAC
This sequence comes from Omphaloscelis lunosa, assembly GCA_916610215.1. Lineage (NCBI taxonomy): Eukaryota > Metazoa > Arthropoda > Insecta > Lepidoptera > Noctuidae > Omphaloscelis > Omphaloscelis lunosa. Next base: position 10,643,473 of record OU744247.1, read on the forward strand.
ATTCAAATTATAATAAAAGGTCAACATGTTAGACAAATATTGCTTTAAAACAGGGATATTCTTTAGAAAACTTTAGACAACAACAGATTGTAATATTCTAAAAATATATTATGTTGAGTACTCATTGACGTTATGTGATTAGTTAATGAATATTAATGATAGAAACAGGAGGGTCAATCCAAACTGGTAAACATCATTCTCACACATAATATACAGGTTGTATGTACAGAGGCATGGCTAAATAAATAACAGTAATTAAAATGTAAATAGTGTATTATATCTAGAGGTATTAGGAAACATCAAGATATTATTATACTCAGAAATCAAATTACATAATATTAGTAAAAAATATAAAGTTTTCTTAAATAGATACTTATATAAATATAATCTGCACATTATTAATAAATAGTCTAGAAGAATAAGCTACAATATTGTCATGAGACAATGGTGAAAATTCATTAATGTTTTTTATTGCCTGGTACTGAATCAAATTGAAGGCATGTCACCTACTCACCGTATCAAGATTAAACAAGGAGGAGACTTTCCGAAGGAATCCATTATGAGATTTTTTCTTCCGTCTTTCTGTCATTTTCAAGACCAAGTGTGCATAGCCCTCAGGGAATTTATTTGTTGTCCGTACTACACTATGTACACTGCATGCATTGTTAGTTACACACTTGTGTCCACTTTCAGCTTACTTGACGATGTTCAGCATGCACCATTCTCTACCTAGAACCCACAACTAACTTGCACCAAAACATATCAAAAGTATGTGACCTTTTATAAGGTATGCGACCTCTTTTCATGTTGCTGGTAATCCCATTACACTGAAAGCTCTTTATCATGTTAGCTTGGTTTAAATTGCAGCAGTCCTTATCTAATGAATGGACGAAATTTAGCCGAGCCCTTTATTGATAGCGATTTTAGTAGATAAATGTATGTATGGCTGGGTAATTATTAGGCGTGTTACTAACTTGTGTTCGATGATAGGATGGTATGAATGTCAAAGCGATGAACCTTAATTAGAATGTCCGTGTTACATTATTAGTGTGCAATTTATGGACACTTGATAGTATCATAGTACTTATATTGTACCTATCAACCATGGGCAAGTAACAGCGAATTGTTACAAGCAAAACTAACTCCGAAGTCGCATTAGTCTCACCAAGAATTGAAAACGTTCCCAGAGTAAAGAAATTACTAAACGTTTAAAAATAGATTAGTGTTTATTAAATGGCCTTACTTGCAACGAATACGAAATCTCGGCAGTGTGAATGTCAAAATTTTGTGTGCAATATCATTTCACTGATTATCATTTAGAGCAGTATACTTTCAGTCGATGAAGCGTTCGTACGTCATTGGCACAATTGTGAAATTTAACGGCACCGATCCACACAACGAAGAAACGTTAGCGCACATATCGCCGAAAACTTGTACTATATTTTAGGTTATAAATAGTACTACGAGACGCGAAACACCAACCATCCGCCATTACCGTCCACTTGTTGTACCTAGCGCTCCGTTCAGCCACTTTCGTAAACGTCACGTCATCAAAATAAAAAAAATGGAATCATCGCATCGATCCTCCGCCTGATCCGCAACTAAAACTCTTTGGATTGTAGACTATTTACGAAAGATGGCGCTGTGCGTAATAAAGGTTGTGACTATGGCAAAAATAATTTATAAAAACTTTTTTGCAAAAAAAAAAAACAACCGACTTCCAAAAAAACACTACAAAGTGAAAAATTACTTACATTTCAGGTTGTTTTTTTTTTTGTAAAAAAGTTTTTGTTTCTCGCTTTTTAGTGGGTAGATTGTAATTTATCTAAGTTACAATAGCCTAATCTCAACTGCTCATCACCTTTTACAAAATATTTCTTTTCCTAATGCAGGGACGTTATAAAATCGTTGAGAAGTTCTCTTGGTACTTCACCATCAGCTCCACTTCTCCTTATTCATTGTGACGAGTATAAATTGCATTGCAACCATATTAAACTAATCGAATCGCAACCCGTGAAATACTTATTATGAGTAATTCCGGTGGGCATTTGGTCTTCATCATCAGTTCCCCTTAACCAAATGGTGCTTTCTAAGAGCAACTAATGTACGAGTTACTATAAAAAATACCCAAATCGCTATAGGTTTGCCTATAATATTTGAAGAGTTCCCTCGATTTCTCCAGGAACCCTATCATCATATCCTGGTCTGTATCATGGGGGATATCTCTTTTCCAACAACAAAGAATCATCAAAATTGGTTCATAAACGACGAAGTTAACCGCGAACTCATAAAAAATATACGGTCGAATTGAGAAACCTCCTCCTTTTTTAAAGTCGGTTAATAAAAATATTCTATAAATATGAATAGCCCCAGCAATATTCAAGAAATAAGAATATCCATTAGCAAGGAATTTTCACCACTGTTTTCATGATACATATTACTATTTACATACAAAAAGTATTGTTAACTGAACAGTATTTTCTTCTTCATTCATTTTCTTCATCGAAAATACCCGCTTGAATCAATTTGATTTTGATGATTTAATAAAAGGGTGGAATCACTTACCTTTTTTTCCTCGATTTCTCCAGTCGGTAGAACGACAGAATAAGCCTAAACAAAGAAAGAGTATTATGAATTACCTTTTTCTGTTTGAAGGGTTACTTCCTGGAAACGCCTGATTTATTCTGGAATAAATTTCCTGGCGTTTCTTTGGTCATTGTGGGTATGTAAGTGGTATGGTACCTACCTACACGATTCGATAACCATCTGAGCTATATTAGCTGTTAATGTTGCTCATGAGCATAGATAGCTTACTTCCTAGGTGCCATATCTTAGTACTGAGTCCTGACTCTCCTCACTCCTGAGATTTGACTCCTGAGATTTCGACCAATGTACTCTGCGACATTAGCGACATCTATTGGTCCTGACCGACCATTGCATTAATCTGCTAGGAGGCTGTGTGCACACCGGCTGAGGCGGCAGAATCAGATGTTACGGCCACGGGCTAATATCTTATCATGATTAAGTAATGTGGCATAATACCGGCTCGAATTGCCGATTTACTTGTCTGATAGCCTAATCGGAAAACCGTCACGCACATACTTCAGGACATTTTTAGATAGTAAGGTGAAGAGTGTGATATAATCTCAAAGTGGTTTTTCAAAGAGGATATCATCACTACTCTTACTACTAGGTTTCCAAGGCCTTCCTAGGAGTCATTTTTAATTATGATTACGCAATCCGTGCCGAAACTATAGGAACTCTCCCGAGTTCCGCTTACTTTTAGTCATGTGCATAGAGCATGCGCATTTCAAATTCCGGGCCATAAAGCCATACAATAGATCTGCAGCGGCCTGCAAAAGAGGCATTGATGGACGAACGTGAAAATGTGAGTCCACCAATGCCTACTTGCGACTTTTCTCAAATAACGCGTGGAAATGCAAATTAAGTAAATTAAATTCTTTCAAGAGTCAATGACAATTAAACAACAATAATTTTTCACGCGCCGAAATGTTTATTTATTTGTTCCTTTTTTACTAACAGCTGTATGTATTTCCAAGCCAGTTCGAAATTTAAAAAGTTACCTCCTTGGTTGCCATGTTTCCTTGACGTTTAGTAGTAAAAAGTTCATTTTTAAATTACACGATAGTTATGATTTTCCATAGTAATTTATTCGGCGGCTAAACACGACAGACATCGCAGAGTACTTTTTACAGACGTGGTGGACTTACCCACAGAGTACATTTTATAAGGACTTACCGCCCGCTGCTCGCTTGTATTTGACTAGCATTTTCGATTTATCTTGAAGAAGGTTGACAAAATAAGTTTTAAATTTCCCAGTCTAGGAATCGAACCCGTGTGGATACGGATAGTGAGTGCCAATGACATTATCTCTGCATTCCTTTCTTTTTAGTGTCCATTTATCTATTTTTACCTGACTGCTGATCCACAAGGAGGATATTTAATGTTTTTTTTTAATATACGAACATTACGAACCTTCGTCGAATCTGGCGTGGCATTTCGTGTTTCAGATTTTCTGTGATTCTCTTGAAGGAATGCATTGGATACGCTTCGATAGTCAGTGTCCTCTGTGTGTGGTATCTGCAAAGAGCATTTACTTAAGTATTAAGATTCCAATAATTTAAGTTCACGTGCCAGTTTTGTATTCGTTGGTAGTCAATGCTAACTTTTTAACGCTTGCTAGCGGGGTAATTTTGCGGAACACACTAACAGTAGCAATGTCTTTCATTGTTGAGCAGACGAATTTTTCGAACATATGAAGTAATGGATTAGCAATAAATAAGTATCTTTCAAAATCATTCAGATTGTGATTGAAAGTGTGTTACGCAATAAGGGTGCATGGGCTGCGACATCCAAGACATTATGGGACATGAATATAAATCTGGGTCCCATGATAAACTAATGTCTCGTTCTGTTAGGTACTTGTTCCTTAACAAGGGCGAAGACCCCGTACGAGTAGGTACCTGAATAGGACTCAATCCAAAATATCTAGAAGTACTTAGTTTATTCTGAAAGTGGGCAACGTCGCAAATAGATGTCAAATATTTCGCTGTTTTGATTAATTTGGTAATATTACTGTATGTAAATAAGAAATGTGGCTAACTAGTTCCCTAGAATATTAATAATGAATTGCAATTATAACACTGAATTTGATGTTGTAACAATTTAAGGTGTAAAATAGGCATTTGAAAAGTTTCCAAATACTTTTTTTACATCTAAAACTAAATATTCGGTATTAATTATTGCATTTCATAATCAACATTCTAGTTGCCTAGTTAGCCACATTTCTTAATTCCATACAGTAATATTGCTAAATTAATCAAAACGGGTAAATATTTGAGCATTGCCAACTTTTAGGATAAATCCTCTTAACAGTACAGAGCGAAACGTTTGTGAAATGAATAGTTAGCTAGGTCTGCTGTAAATTACCGCCTGTAATTTACATAGCAAAAACCAGGCCGGTTATGAAGCAAGCCACAAGCAAATAAAATCAATGAAAAAGAACAGACATCGGGAAGTTTACAATGAAACTGTAAATAACCCAGTTAAAACTGCAGAATCGTGGAGCACAGATTGCATAAAAATCCAACAATTAAATAATCAGTCGACGTTCGCACGGACGTAATAAAATCGCGGCGGGATTTTATCGCGCGCTGTATTTTCAACTCTCTGTGTTAAGCCGAATGTTGAGAATCCTGCGCGCTGAGACGAACTCTCGTCCAAGCGCGTTGAAAAAATACCCTGTTAGATTTTCAACTCTCGGCGCTAAGCAGAGCGTTGAAAATCAAGTGCACGAAAAAAGTCGCTGCGATTTTATTACGTCCGTGCGGACGTCGGCTTAATTTGTAAACCATTTGCACACTGTTGCGCGTTGCTTCCATATAAAATCAATTTTGCCAACTGTCTGCTTTAGTAAATTTAAATAAAATCTGAAGTACTTATATTAATGACTAATTATAAATTACTTTAAAATTTACTTACTTCGCGTCGCACGTTGTCAGCTTCCCATTTGTTCGCGATGCGTATCGTTTCCGCAGTCTTTTGTTGAACCGACTTGGTGTCATCGAGAAGTGTTAGCTCGTAGAACTCTTGAATATCTGTGACACAACAGAAAATTTAATAGAATGCCATCAATTACTTAATCGATTTTCTCAGAGCCTTGAATCGTCATCATAACTTATGCATTTAGGACTTTAGGTAGTGCTAGTGTGTTTACGTTGCTGTTACTCATTACCAATTCTGATTAGATAAAAATGTTGCATAATATTTTGTTCATAATATTGAAAATAATTGTTCATAATATTGAAAGAAGGAAGCTATGGATTGCTTAGTCAAATATGCAGCCTATAAATGCTTATCTGAAAGAGCTAATCTGGAACAAAACCGTTCAATAGTAGGTGGGTAGGTAGGTACGAGAAACTATCGCGTGAGTCGTGTCGTTTCGAGATCGATATCGAGCGTGCGGGCGGTGAGTGCGGCGACCCCACGGTGTTTCATGTTAGAGTGGATGAACTTAGTGCATATTGTATTATGAAAATTAACTAAGGATAGGTAGGACACGAGGGTGTCCAAGGCAGCTTTGGCTGGATTTTACAGTCTGCTTCACAGAGTCTTTTGATCATAGCGCAGCTCGTGAAACTGTGGGAGATACCAGTAGATTAGGTATATGAAATACGTAGTCGTAAGTTATTGTGAGTTTCATTATGCAACACAGAAACTTTGTTTGGGCAAAGAATTCTCGTCACAAGTCCGATGGAGGTTCATCTTTGTGGCAGTGATGTGACAGACATCATGACAATAGGTACAACGAGTATTTGTATTGTTTCATATTTTCACAGAATTACATTTCAATTTTGAAACGTTGGTATTCTATGAGAATAGCCCCCAGTATCTTTACAAAACTGTTTCGTGTAGGATCCTGAGAAAATGGTAAGTAGTCATATTTACTGACGAATCTTCTTAGTGACTATTATAGAGACCTCTATGTGATAATGTGTCTTAAGACCTCGAAAAGGTAATATTTCGTAGGCTTATGCATTAATTACCCTCCAAGTCTTGTTTTATACTTGAATTTCATCATCATCATCATCATTTCAGCCGAAAGACGTCCACTGCTGGACATAGGCCTTCCCCAAGCACCGTCACTTCGACCGATTCTGTGCTTCCCGCATCCAGCGGATTCCTGCGGCCTTCATAAGGTCATCGGTCCATCTTGTGAGACTACGTCTTCCGGTACTTGAATTTAGACCGATTAAATAAATCATAGAACATTTTGTCACCCTTATTAAACTAGGTTGGTTACTTGGCTATCAACAATATTACGGTTATACTCGTTAAACCTCAAAGAAACAACTATAATATGTAGATAAGCGATATCTCTACGGTTATTTCGCGCACAGGCAACAATACCTACATATTGGTGACGCAAATACCGAGATTTATTTGATCAAACTACCTACATTATAATTTTAGCAGTCCGGACGTAATAAAATCGCAGCAAGATTTTATAGCGCACTGGATTTTCAACTCTCGGTATTAAGCCGACCGTTGAGAATCCAACGCGGTGGGACGCACTCTCTTCCAGCGCATTGAAAAAACACACTGTTGGATTTTCAATTCTCGACGCTAAGCAGAGTGTTGAAAATCAAGTGCACGAAAAGAAACGCCGCGATTTTATTACGTCCGTGCGAACGTGGGCTAAGTATCTGAATATTGCTTCGTGAAATTGTACAAACTCTTCCACAAAAAAGTAGCCTAAAAACTCAGACCAAATAAAAAACCAAGACATAGCGCTGTCAACAGTGCGTGAAGCCGGTTTCGTAAACATGTGTGCACTAAGTGAGATGTAGTTTGATTGTAGTGTCATTGTAAATAGTTGTAAATGTGTGCGTGTGAGCGTGTACCTATGCACAGAGCGGAGGTGTAATTTTGGCATGCTTCACTGTATTGTTCGCAGCGCTCTGTCTTGATTTTTTTATTTGATCTGAGCCTAAAAAGTTAAGGCTCTTTCAAACAGGCGCGACACGCGACGCGACACAAAGACACCGTCGCGCGACGAGCGGTGTCTTTGTGTCGCGTCGCGTGTCGCGCCTGTTTGAAACAGCCCTTAAACTTCCACCCCGTATCTGCGGCGGCGAGGCGGGTGGCGCAGCGGCGCGCGGCGGGTGCAATTGATCAAGCGTAGTGATTGTTTAGTTCTGTAGGTAATAGTTGTATGGAGGATTAGCCGTCGGCTAACTCAATAAATAAACCGGCGAGGTACGTGTCGGACCACGCACAATGAAGGGTTCCGTAGTTGAGATGAATTTCTCCCAAGAACAAATTTAACATTGTAGTTAAAAAACATATTCTCCCATACATTCCAACTGCAAATTGATGTAAGTTTGTAAGCACAATATAGAGAAAACCATGTTGTTTTAAGACCATAGACTTCTTATCCTGAAAATGGTCAATTTTCATGAATTTTCTTAAATATCTTTAAACGTATTTATTACAAAATTATATAAAAAATGAGATCCTCGCAACAAGCCCTTTCATTTGATATTTCACACGGTACAATTTGCAAAACTTTTTTTTAAATTTTTTTCTTTGACCCCCAAATGTCAACTTACTCGGTCCATTAGATTCGGTAAAAATTGGCTGTGACAGACGGACAAATAGACAGACAGCTAGACAGCCAGCCAGCCAGCCAACCAGCCAGACAGACAGACGGACAGACACACGAGTGATCCTATAAAGGTTCAATTTTTTCCTTTGGAGGTACGGAACCCTAAAAATTGTTGAACAGTTCAGCTCACATATTTTAAAATTTCAATTAAAACATGTCGAAGAGCGAATTGTGTTGGCGAAGGCTCAGTTAAAGCCGGTGACCCGTATATAGGAGATTTAGGTCAAACAGACCACCGCACATGTTGTCGAGTTTAGGTACGGACATGAGAACGCATCCGCCTGCCACTGCACTACGATATGGATTGATGGATTTTGTGTCATCATCTGCCTAGCCTTTTCCCAACTATGTTGGAGTCGGCTTCCAGTCTAACCGAATCCAGCTGAATACCAGTATTTTACATAGAGCGACTGCCTATCTGATCCCCAGTTAGGTACCTACTGGATAACACGATACCTCTTGGTAAGACTGGTTGTCAGACTTTCGGGCTTCTGACGACCAGTAACAATTAACTGTTAAAGATCTACAAATGACAGCTGGAACGTGCTTTCCGAGACCCGGAAGTAACTCGGTATGTGAAGATGGTCACCCATCCATAGACCAACCACAACAAGCGTAGCGATTGACCCGTGCGGCTGCTATTACTTAGCCACGAGCTTCTCGATGATTGGTCTTTGTGTATTGTCAATCAAAGTTTCATATGAGGGGGGTGCGTATATAGAGTCGGGTGACTCGGGAACGCAAGCGGCGCAGTCGTTCCGAATGTTTTGCATGGATAACAAACTGTTTTCAAGGAAAACTAGGAAAAGTTTAAGTAACAACTAATGCGATATTTGTTATGAAAACCACAATTCGCTCAAAGTGCATGCTCTAACTACTCATTAATTTATTACCTGCCGGTGACTTGTATTTATTTGGACTTTTGGACTGAATTAATTAAGTTTACCTACTTAAGTACCATTTATTTTTCAAATAAGATGTTAAGTATCTAATTATTTATGTTATGCTAATATTGTTGTTGTACAGGTGGGTCCTACGTTTACAGTTGTACACAAATTACGTTACTAGATACATATGGCTACTTCGTTCAAACACAATGGAGGATAATAGGACAACAACATCACTACAATTATTTTTTTTTACCAAAAATACAACCGACTTCCAAACTACAAAGTGAAAAATAACTTTCATTTCGGAAGTCGGGGTCTTTGGATCAGTATTTACGTTTTTTGCCACCGACTTCAGAAATTAAAGTTATTTTTCACTTTGTAGTTTGGAAGTCGGTTGTATTTTTGGAAAAAAAAAACACTTTTTTGTGGGTTGGTTTGTAATTCATCAGTTCCACTTTACCAAATGGTGCTTTTCGAGAGCAAATGCATGAGTTACTATAAAAAAATCCCAAATCGCTATAGGTGCGCGTATAATATTTGAAGAATTCCCTCGATTTCTCCGAGATCCCATCATCAGATCGTGACCAAATGACAATGGGACCAACTTGGAAGTATATCATTTCAAACAAAAAAAGAATTTTGCAAATCGGTGCAGCTGTCTTCAAGTAATCGCGGAACAAACATTAAAAAATAAACCGGCGAACTGAGAACCTTCTCCTTTTTTTTGAAGTCCGTTAAAAAACAAACAGTGCGACAAGAACATAGAGCTAAGTAGAAATTTTGGTGCATAGAGTATCTTGTTCTTGTAGGTAATGATTAGGCATTGTTTCCATTCAATAGGTATTTTTATTTTTAGATGATCATAATGAGCACAGCAATATAAAATTACTACCTTCTGCCCGCGACTTCGTTCGCGTGGAAGTTGATAAAATATAGCCTATGCTACTCGCTGATAATATAGCTTTCTTTATGTGACAGAATTTTTTAAATTGGTTAAGTAGTTTTTGAGTTTATTCATTACAAACAAACATACAAAATAATCAAATGTTTTCTCTTTATAAAATTATTATTAAATTGAAATACTTCAATCTCAAGCTTTAATTTGTTCTTTCTAGAAACACTTTCCAAATAAACTATTAAATAATAATATAAATTAAAAAAACAAAACTATTGATTTTAGTTTAGATATATACCTACCTAAGTACCCCGAGTAAATAATAAGTACTTAGATATATATTCATAATAACCTTATCTTAAGGTCATTTAGTATCTTTAGTACATAAAACTCGTCAACAGAGGCTGGACTACTCAGTTATCACTTCCAACTTATAAACAAGAGGATTGAGACGAGATTATTCATATTATTTTCAACTGATAAATGCATTGCGTGCGTAAGCGACACATTTGATAAATAACAGAACTTTAAATTAAGTGCGTACTCAATCACACTGATCGAGTTTAATTAGTTTCTGTTTAGAGATTTGTGTCAACAGTAAAACGACATCTGAAGATACAAATACTATAAGCACAATGACGTAGCTAGTAGAAAAGGGGCCCTGTATCAAAATAAATGTTGGGGCTCATTTTTATCTCACTGTAGCAATCCTCAAAAGAACGGTATTTTTTTTTACAAAATAAATAAAATAACATCCTGAGTCGAGAGTTTAAGCTGTCATTGTGACCTTACTTAGAGAATCCAAGAGCGAGCGAGGCGAGCTAGAAAACTGCCTCAGATAAGTACTTTAAGTTTTCATTGAAGAGCGAGCGAAGCAGGCTCGAAGATAGAAGCATTCTGACCTGGAATTCGTGAAGATTTCGTTGGAATGTTACTTACTGCAAATGTGAGTGAAGCTAGCTAGAAATTTGGAGAATCCTGACTCGGGTAGGTTAAGCTGTCATTGTCATTGAGCGACCTGGGGAAGGATTATATGGCAGTAGCTACGCCCTTGTATCAGCACCAGGGGCGTAAATATATTTGCTGAAACTCTTTGGTGACAACCGACTGATCTACAAACCTATTAATGATTGATACTCCAGTTTTTTCATTTGACGCCTATTACGTACGACTAGTTTTGTTCGAATATTCAATTATATTTTTTTCTTCCATCAATGGAAAACAGAAGGGTTATACACAAGTTGAATAACTTCATGCATAGGACTGATGCAGTGAAGCCCATGTGTGTTCATTACACATGACGCATGCAGTCAACTGCAATCAAGTACGCATCCACTAAGGGGCAAGGTTAATCCAATGTAGATAGTATACACGTTATAGTTTTGTTTAATTTCTAACTGAGCTTGATCACAACAGACTCGTCTTATTTTTAAAGAACTCGCAATTTGTTCAGTATTTCCCAGGATTACTTGCACAAAATGCAAAAATCGGTTTAAATCGGCTTCAGACTCTGAACTTCTGGAGTGGCAGTGTTGTGGTCTTGCTTTTATGTAAACTACCCACGTTCAGTACCCTAATTGCGTGATACAACACAATCGCAATTTGTTTCGATTTGAAACAGATTGCTATCCATTGCTTCATAAGTTGGAAAAAAAAAATCTGTTCAACAACGTAAATAACGCAATGAATGTTGTTGACCTGTCAAAATGAAACAAATTGGGCATAATTGTTTACAAAAATAAGTTGCGCAATTAGGGTACAGATCAGTATGTGGACTACCAAAATAAGCCTTAGGGACTGTGTGTTGATTTAGACCGTCTGAAGGTACTCCATTATACCTACGTTCTGAGAAGTAGGTCATCTATTCATACCTCTTAAGTCTTTATAGGTGCTTAGATTTTATAGGGTCTTATTACTATAATATCAGTAAGTTTTAAGCATAAGAACCTATTTTATTAAAAATTAAAGTAGTTAAGGCTGACCATATCAGTCAGCACCTTATTAAGCAGGTATAATTTACATTTTGAGTAGGTACGTACCTACTTGAAATAAAGTTGTTACATTTATGCTTACATACGTGAACTTCTCTAGACATGTCTGTGTCTCGTTGTCTAGCAGCATAAATGATGATAAATGAAGTTTTTTCCAGCCCACAAGAAACAGACTGACATAATTTCAAAGATTGTCTTAAATTTATTAATTATTTTGCATTTCATGATACGATTTGCCCTTGATAGAATACACACAGAAATACTGCTTACAAATAATTTATCTAACAGCGTTCCGCGGATAGAGACCTTCGTGTTGTTGATATCAGATATATTAGACTAGTGTACTGTTCATTACAACTGGCTAAATATATCGTATCACAATAGCAGTGTCGTGGTCAAGGAAGATTCAAGAGCGCCAGTGACGCGATATGCGGTCGCGCGCCTGTTCCGTATATTTATAGCATAGCGAGCTGAATCGGTCCCTTCGACCACTGAACTTCAAAGTCGAACTGAAGTTCAAAGCTAACGGATAATTCAAAAAGGGTGTTTGTTTCTTTATTATTTTGGAAAACCCATCCAACCCAGCGCAAGTTATGTAATAAAGTACAATGTAATTGTAATTTTTCATAATAATGAAAACATTGTCTACACACAGTGGAAAACTGATTCAGTCTTAAAATTTTCTCGTATGATTAATTTAATTACGGGTCCCAAGACTGTTCCCTGCGATACACCGCACGAAAGTCAACGCGGGTCGAGTACCTACCTAACCTGTAACCGCTTCTCTTGTGACCCTTCACAGGAGAGCTTATTGTAGGTAGGTATACCCATCCATGTGACGTCACATTTTTGTCTCCACTTATCGGATGATGGGAAGAGTTACTTACGCATCAAACGTTTTAATTAGAACGATTTTAATAAAATTAGGGACTCCAATAATAAAAGGCGGGAAGATTTCCTGACCTTCGAGTTGGAGGTATTTGTCTGGTAGCCTGTGGAGAAAACTAGGAAAGTCTGCAACTGCCGGTGGCACATTTGGCGGTGATCTCATTCAAGTCATGTCAAGACATAATTGGTTCTGAAGCCCTGTGCAACCCTAAGGCAACATCATTACTAGGACTTCTGGCAGGACAGAACGATGATGTCGACCTACCACTGCAGGTACCTGTAAAAGATATTTACTACCCAGTCATGTAATGTAACTACCTACCTATATTCTGAACTTGAGAGCTGAAAAACGTATGCTGAAACGTGTGCCCTTGAAATGAATGAAACATACACCCGTTTTCACCCGTTTTTCGAAAGGCTAATCAACAACGTGTCAAAATTAAACTCATGTCAAGTGGTTTCATTTAGTGTTGTTGTTTCAGTCACCAAATCACATCATTTATATGTTTGACAGTCAAAAAAATTCGCTTAATTTTTTTTGTCGTTGATCTTTGGGCTGGTTGTATAGTGTATACTGTATTCCTGTAGGTGTACCGGTAAAATAGTATACTTACCTGCATAAAAACCTCACTTATCTACTAGTCCAATCACTACCTATAAAACCTCCGAGTATCGAACCCACTTTACGTACTATAAACTGGCTTTTGTCTCATATATCATAAATAACGACAAAACAAGGGATAACCTACCTGTGTCGTAACTTCCTGTTCGATTCACCCCAGAAAAAGTATCAGTAGTTGTAGTTGAGACAGGTAGATATAATATCTACGTAATAATGTAGGTCACTCGAGTTATTAAAACCGGTACGTATGCCTACATTATACACTTGAGAGTCGGTATGGTGTCGTACTCGTACTATTCGTACTTACTACTAAGGTTAAGTGACGTAATCTAAAGCGACCTCAACGCAGTTCTTGTTAGAACAATGTAGAGTTCCTTACCCTGTGAGAAATAACGTACAGTACCTATAGGTTACAAGAAAGCAGTATATTAATTCTATTGACTCACCAAGTAGAGCTTGAAAAAGACGTGATTTAAAAATCCTAATGACTCTCTCGATGGCAAGGCGAAGTTGTCGGTCCTGCGGCTTCACCAGTTTGCTGTGGTAGTCTTCCAGCAGTTCTAATGCTCGGTGGGCCTCTGTGACACCAACAGCAATACATCAACAAAGGGAACATTGATTCGTCTTCGGTAGAAATACGCACATTGAAACTGGGTCATGTTTACTTCTTGTTTTCAAAATTTATTAGACAGCTATTAGATACCAGGCAAGGTTACGAAGAGAATAATGTTTGAAGGTACATAATTGAGGTATTCTATTAAGAATAAGATCATATAAAATGTATTAACAACAGCAAAGTTAAAGCGTATGAGGTGGATTTGTCAGTAGTGGAGTGAGTAAGCTCGACCTACATTTTATTGAAACGAAGGGCATGTTTTCTATGAGATAGCACTAAAACGAAATAATAAGGGATTAATAGTTTTAATACAGGAAGGTAAAATATGAGGTAGGTATAGCATACTCGGTATAGAACGCAGAAGCGGGTGCTTTACAACCCTCATATCGATACGGATCAACAAAAGGGTGCTGCGGCGAGCGCTGCCAACCCCTTGTGCAAATTAAATAATAAGTCAATGACAGCACGGACTAAACACGATCACTATAGACCACAAACGTCGATATCTGAATATCGAAATTCACCTTGCTTACGAACTGGCATCACGGCACCACCCCCTCACGATATTTTAGAAAACTAATACACTTGAGACAAAATAAAATGGAAATGATTTTTCACAGTGGCAAAATGATGACACTGATCATATTAAACAATTTTAATCACAGCTAGGATAATTTTGGGACCGCTCATATTGTCGCACAACGAAAACATTTAGATGATAAGGTATGAAGAACCGCGGTAGTGATGCCGCTTATAGGGGCCATCGAATACTGCGCCCGATGGGATTGGTCGATTTTCACAGTGACGTCAGGGGGTGGAAGCATAGACAATGAAAAACGTAGACAGGGGTTGGGAAAAAGTAAATTGGGGATGCCAGATAGAACGCTGTTTCCACTTGTTGTAGAAATCATCGACAAAACACATGCGTTTAGGAAGAGTTTGGATAGGTTTTTTTAGAGTTCCGTCGTCAACAAGGATCTGTCTGTCTGTCTGTCTGCGGCTTAGCTCAGAAACTCTTAGTACTAGAAAGCTATAATTTGGCATGGGTATACATATTAATCACGTCGACAAAGAGGTATAATAAAATCATGAAAAAAACGTAACCTACACGTAAAGTGGGGAAGTTTTTTTTCTTTTCTCGTCTATCCCATGGTATGGGGTGTCGTTGGAAAGGTCGTTCAAAAATATTGTGATTGTGAATGTGCATTTTTAGATTTAGGGATCCATTTGCGAAATATAAGCTATAAAGTGCAAATTTTTGTTAGAGTCAAGTGTCACCCTTGCCAGCTAAATGGTTGATTTTGGATATGTGAGAACATTCACGGCAGTAGTATATATCACGAAAATAGAAAGAAAACTATCACAGCTAAGTAGGCTCTACAAGTTAACAAGTAATAATTGACCAACTCAGATTTGCAGTTGCAAAAACATGTTATCCCAAACATTTCGTATGGGAGAAAATGTTTTTCAACTACAATGTTAAGTTTATTCTTCAGATAAATTCATCCCAACTCGGAACCCTTAATTTTGGGTGGTCCAACACGCACTTGTTTTTTTTCATAGTAGACTAGCTATTGTCCGCGGCTTCACCCGCGTGGATGTCGAAACATATCCCACGAGAACGTACTACCGGGATTATATACCTAATAGCCGAGGAAAGGTCATTGACTAATACCGCACGCGCCCGCGTTGCCATCAACCATAATTATGTAGTTACGCGTAATTTTGAATCAGTGATTATTTTTAAACTATTCATTTAAATGATATGATGTCTATAGATATTTTAATCTAAATTAAATGCCCAATTTAAATAAAATATTTTATTTGATAAGGATTAATATAATACCAGTCAAATTGGTTCAGAAATAATAATGAATTTCTTATCAAATTCTGTAAGGTATAATGGAACTTTTTAAGATAAACAATACTGTAGAAAATAAATTTTATGTATCTTTTGCGGTTTACGCGGCGCACGCCAGTAAATCTCCCAGGCAGCATGATTTTTCTGAAATCTTCGACAATAATCGTCATATTTCAGCCAGTTTACTCAAAACCTTAATGAATTATACACGTAAACCTTCCGCATGAATCACTCCGTCCATTGGTGAAAACTGTTTGAAAATCCGTTCCGGAGTTTTTCAGTTTATCGCGTTCAAACAAACAGACAGTCAGACAAACAGATAGACACATGCGGTGGGGGACTTTGTTGTAGAATAATGTAAAGATGTAGTTTTATTTTTAAATATCGCGTAAGTATATCAACAATACGTAGGTACGGTGGTACGGAATCTTTCGTGTGCGTGTCCAACTTGCACTTGATCGGTTTTTTTGAGCACCATACCACAGATTTAACCATACCGACTGATCTATCTACTACCTACTTACCTACCTACTGATACCAACTCAGCAGTGTTGAAATTTCGTGGTAGGTAAGTTTTATCAAACTTAGCACTCAGTTACAATCACCGTAAATCATCAATTCAAGAAATTTAGCATTTCGATAAGACGAAGACGTAGGTAATCAGTAGGTACCTACTGTACCTAGTAATTTGTTGCTGTTTCAAAATTGCCTTTGAAAATCTAGGCATTATTGAAACATTAATATTATTATGTACTAGCTGTTCATGTCTGGCGTCGCCCGGGCGTATTTCCGACTTTTCGGGTGGGTTTTTCAAAATGTTCTTTCATGCAAACCTTGTCTAGTTTTATTTATCGATAGCATTTTCAAAATAACCTAAACGTGAATTCATGCAAGCCTAGTACTTTTTGTTAGTTATAAACTATTTGTACGCCAAATTTCATTCAAATCCTATTAGTGAGATATTTCTAATGATTGTAATACTATCTTGAATTCATGCGAGCCTAATACTTTTTGTTAGTTTAGTCTCAGATATGGTGCACGTGTCGTGAACAGAATACCGTTTTGTATGACGATAACTTTTTTTTGCAACATCCGATTTTAATAAAACAAAGCCTATATTCTAATCCAAATTAATCTCTGTCTAACTGTGAAAACTACATGAAAATCCCTTCAGTATTTCCGGAGATGTGCGCGTACAAACAAACAGACAAACAGACACCGGATTCTTCTGTTTTATTATATGTATACGTCGATAAAATTATTCTTATACCGTTATTAGTTACATTAACTTTAATATTTTAAATAAAAACGTTCTTATTAATTTGATTTCTTAACGAGTGTTGTCTAAGGCACAGACATATCTGAGGGGAACAACCGTAGAACGTGATTATTTATAAAATGAATTAACCACCGATATACCTATTAATTATTATTTAATGAGATAGGTAGGTACCAATTTTTCTTTAAGTAATAATTATTTTGCAAACTGTGTTTTACTTGTTCAAGAAATCAAGTCAAATAGAAGTTTATTTCCCGCTGTCACCTATTACGTTTTGAAATCATTTATTTATGCAATTACGTAACTCGTCTTTGTTTCATTATAGAAAAGAGACGCAGAATATTGGATACCAATAATATCTACATGAACAAATTCATTTTGATCAATGCTTGTAGTGCAAACTTGATTTTGAGTGGGGTAATGTGTGTCGCGAGTGTGACATTTTGGTGATAAGTTTACGTTTTATTTTACCTAATAGCATTTGTTATCACAAGTTTATGAATTGCATTTTAAATTAAGATTGATGTTTTTTCTTCACTAAATGATTAAATAAATAGGGATACGATGAAATCTTCGTAACTAAATACGTGAAAATGACACTGTTTTAATAAAATCTATTTCTAATAATGAAGATAACGTGGAATAAAACGCATAACGGATTTTTGACAAATCGTCTGACCTTGGGCGCCCTGCGCAACATTCGTGAATCCAACCGAGCAAGATTATTGTTCTGTCGAGCTAGTCTCGACATACCTATCTACATTCTACAGTGTGTATGTAGATATTTATTAAGTAGTAGTATAGTTCAAAATCTGCGAGTGTGGGGCGCGAAGATGCCTCTTTTTGGCAAAAAAGATTTCGGGAGGAAGTCCAAAAAAGATGGAAGAGATTCTGAGAAGCAGCCGTCAATCGAAGACAAGTACGCCGTCAAAGATCTACTGGGCACAGGAGCATTTTCCGAGGTACGCTTGATAGAGAGCAAAGAAAACGGGCAGATGTTCGCTTGTAAAATTATCGACAAGAAGGCTCTCAAAGGCAAGGAAGATTCATTAGAAAATGAAATTCGTGTCTTGAAACGATTTAGCGAACAAGCCAAAGGAGGCGAGGCTGCGGAGAAGAAAATTTTTTCTCATCCGAATATTGTCCAGCTGCTTGAGACATACGAAGACAAAAATAAAGTGTACCTTGTGATGGAACTAGTCACAGGTGGCGAATTGTTCGATAGAATCGTCGAGAAAGGCTCTTACACCGAAAAAGATGCGTCCAATCTAATTAGGCAAGTGTTGGAAGCAGTAGATTATATGCACACCCAAGGAGTAGTCCACAGAGATCTGAAACCAGAGAATCTGTTGTATTACAGTGCTGATGAGGATAGTAAGATCATGATCAGTGATTTTGGATTGTCTAAGATAGAAGACTCTGGTATTATGGCCACAGCATGTGGTACACCTGGATATGTTGCTCCTGAGGTGTTGGCCCAGAAACCTTATGGGAAGGCTGTGGATGTGTGGAGCATAGGAGTAATATCATACATTCTACTGTGTGGATATCCTCCATTTTATGATGAGAATGATGCCAACTTGTTCGCTCAGATCTTGAAGGGAGACTTTGAATTTGATTCACCATACTGGGATGATATTAGTGACTCTGCAAAAGATTTTATTCGGCATCTAATGTGTGTTGATGTGGACAAGAGATACACTTGCAAGTAAGTCTCAAAGTATTCTTGAAACATATTTCATAACAGCTTTCAGTCATAGTGATATTTAAATAATATTTAATATTTCATATAATTATTATTTAATTATATTATTTTATTTTTTTAATATTTCATATCATAATTGAGCAATTATTGTTTATTGCATGTGTGCCTAAATAATTAGTACAAATTACTATAATTTTGGATATTATTTACATAAGT
Organism: Omphaloscelis lunosa; assembly: GCA_916610215.1. Lineage (NCBI taxonomy): Eukaryota > Metazoa > Arthropoda > Insecta > Lepidoptera > Noctuidae > Omphaloscelis > Omphaloscelis lunosa. The sequence continues at coordinate 10,662,624 of OU744247.1, forward strand.
ATAATGTATGCATAATACAAAGATTTTTAGATAATAATTTGAAGTTTGGCTAGCCGTCATCATTTAATTTACTTGAAAATGTTTCTTGTTCAAGGTTAACATAAGTAGGTACTACTGTTTGGTCCAATATTATAATAAGATGCATCATACGCAAACCGGAGACATTGACATGGTATCAAGGACTACAATTCTTTAATCATTATAATCTTAAACATACACAATATAACTTATAATATTATTTTATATATAGCCTTTATTCAGAGTTACAGTTGTATTACAAAAACATTTTATCTTGGTTCTGAGACTCTGTGTTCAGCAAAGGCCTTCTCCATCTCCTTCCAATTCTCCCTGTTCCTTACTTGTCTAGTCCATGTCTTTCCCGCTGTCCTCACCAAGTCATCCTGCCATCTATTCAAAAGTTTCTCTTTCTTTTTCTTCCTCTCCTTAGGATACCATTTCCAGGGTTCCATTTCTCTTCCCCTTCACAGTGTGGCCGGCCCATCTCCATTTTAATCTTCTTAGCTTCAGAAAATATAACTAAGTACAGATAGTGCAATCCACAAAGACGCGCCCCACTCTGTGATTACTGTACTGTAAGTTGTACTATAGTACGGAGCGGAGCAGGTTGCGTCTTCATGGTTGGCACTATCTATACAAATTCCCACAGATTGTAATCTTAAAAATGTTTATTTTAAAATTGTCACTTCAAATATGTTAATTAATGCACATATTAATGAAGTAATATAAAAAGATTCATTGAGGTTCTAGCGGCATTGTCACACAATGTCTTATGAACAGGTAAAATTATAATGTACCTACTTAGGTTTGTAGTTAATTTAACTGAAACTATTTTGGTTTTTTCATCTTATCAATACATATTATAAAATAAAGTCACCGCGTCTGTCTGTCTGTCTGAACGCAATAAACTCAAAAACTACTGAACGGAACTTCATTCGGTTTTCACCAATGGACGGAGTGATTCATGAGGAAGATTAGGTGTATAATTCATTAAATTTTGTGTAAATTGGCTGAAATAATATGATGATTGTTGAAGATTTCGGAAAACATCATGCCCGGGAGCTGTACTGGCGTGCGCCGCGTAAATCAGAATTATTATTGTTTAACACATAGGGCACTGTAATCCTGGTAGTACATACTCGTGGGATATTTTCATACGAAGTCGCGAGCAAAAGCTAGTTAATATAACATAGGCTGACATCACCTAGGGCAGTTTTTCATAAGAAAGGATGACGGTTACAGCTATTTCAACCATTTTTTTTTTTTCTTCCGGGGTGGAAAATCCTCATGGATGTCCTCCGCCCTGGGGCGCGCGAAGGGGTCTGTCAGGCTCCTACTGACTACCCGCGGGTGGAGTGAGGTGTTAGACTCCCCCGCGACGTCAAATAGGGGTGCGCGTGGAACACTACGCGCCACCACCTCAACCTAACCTAACCCGGGATCTCTGGGTCTGAGACAGGTGGGCTAACTAATCACTAGCCCACAGAATTTTTTGTTATTTTAAAATAATAACAATATTTTGAATAGATGATAACGTCAAAACATTTGGTCAACATTAGGTACCTACTATTATTTATTATTTTTCTCAGTAGGAAAATTTTCTTTATTAATTATGTTATACAGTTGTTATTATACAGTCATTAATAAACAATAGGTCGCCACATTTTATCGTATACAATGTGTACTTAACTGAATTAATGCACACTATGAAAGTAGTTCAGAATCGTTTAGTTACTGAATCGATTTCTGTCATTTTATAGATAGGTAATTTTTATCCCAAAAATGATTAAAACTATGTAAATTACACAGTCAAAACAATATACTACGCTAGACCCATATCATTGTGCGTGCGTAGATTTATAATGTGAGCACAATTTTTTCCCACAATCAGTATAACTTATTTAATAAATAAAAAATGTTTTATAAATAACTAGTGACCCGCCTCCGCTTCGCAAGGTTTTTACGACTTGACAAAACAGTGAGATTTCTTAATCCTTACATATTATAAAACAAAGTCCCAAAGGCCAGGGGCCACGCTATCCTTTTCGGACAAACCGGCAACGCCGGCAGGCATCAGGCCTAGTGGACCCCTTCAGTTGTGCTAACATCTTTTTGAAGCGCGCGTGGAACACAATGCGCCATCGACCCGGGACTGGGCCTTATCGGACGGCGAGCTACCTTACCTATAGCTCACCGTCCGCAAGCCCGCGCCTACGTTGGCCGGGAATAGGCCTGCTATTCCTGACGCCAAGGACGTCTCCTGCGGCGGTTAAGGGCGTGAGGGCGCGAAATTTGCCTCTCCCTCCCGAGTTCCGCCTCCTTCGCGAGCATTACTGCTTCGCAGAAGGAGGTGACGCCCTCCCATGCCCTCTCGCTCGTACCATGGCCTGGACCAGAGCCGGACGCGAGAGATCACCGCCGCCAATCGCCTCCACGAGGACACTGCGATGCTCCGCCCAAGTCTACATAATACCTAACAACATGACATGTCTCATTCTATTTACTGAGCTTAGAGTGTATTATAAGACTTAGTTTAGAATTACTTATTGAATAAAATATTGACTCTTCATTATTTTGTTGCGTAAAATTTACATCTGAGTAATATTTTATTAGTGAATTGGGCATTATTACTTTGTAATCTTGATATGTTTGGTTTTCGGCGACTTACCTCACAAATAGATACTTCCTCTTATTGTTTTCTGAATAACTCTCCCTTGTTTTTGAGCTTGCTCATGTGATCAAAATACGTATTTAGCAGCCGCTCGTTCTTCTTCTCCATGTTGCTGGCACAAGATTATTTCAATTTTGTTGGCCAGAAATTTCGCTACTTCCACGGCGTTGTCGGTGGCAGAACTTGTTCACACTCCAGAATATCAAAGCTAACCAAATTCATACTTACCTGGCTACCAATACGCAGATATTTCCCGATATAAAGCCATTCAACTGGTTAGAGTTTAAATTGTATAGCAGCCCAAAGAGATAAGGAGGATTAAGATGGGTTACAAGAGGGTAACTGCTGATCATTTATGCTAGTTCTTATATTTCAAAGTAAGTCCTACAATGGACAGCAATGCAACTAATGCAAGGAGCATTTCAGGCTATTCTAGGACTCAGTTTAACATGTCAAAATAATTATTATTTGAGTATACTAACAAAGCTAACCTTATGTAAATTTCTATTTACAACTAATAGCTTTTTGTGCCTTTTGGGTCTGTGGTCAAAGCCAGTTTAGACCTGTTGCTGCTAAGATGTCTAACTGGTGTTCAGTTCAGTTATACAACCTTGAACAAAATAAAACAATTCCTACAATGTCCTACTGTATGATTTATGCAGTTGAGCTAGCATATTGATAAAACATTACTAAAAACACTAAACATTTTTAAAAGAAATTGTACTTGTGACATGTCATAATGAAGAAGTTTAGCATTCCTCATACAATGTGTTGGGTTATTATAAGTCATTCTTTTATAAGAAGAACATAAAGGCAACAATCTATTTTGACATACCGTTTAAATCCAGAATTGACCCTGACCATGAACTACGAAAATCAATTTAGTATGATTCGCATATCGGGAATTGATCCTTTTTTGCTCAAAAAATATATTTTGTTCCAGACAAGCTTTGGATCACCCATGGATTTCAGGAAACGCTGCCAGCAACAAGAACATCCATGGTACTGTTTCTGAGCAACTCAAGAAGAACTTCGCCAAGTCGCGCTGGAAACAGGCATACCATGCAACTACGGTCATCAGACAAATGAAGAAAATGGCGCTTAACAGCAGCAGCAGCTCAAGTCGCAATGCTAACGCCTCAGGCAAACAATAGCTATATTGTTTGTCTGCCCACCTTCCGATTGCCATTGTTACACCTGCCTAGAAAGGTACCTTATATAGTAGGTTTTTAATGGTCTCGAAATGACTAAGTTCGACGCGATCCTGTTATTGCAGCACCATTCGGTGTAATGCTTGTTAAATTGGTAGATATCACAATTAATTGGAATTCATTGTCAAAACAGTTTCAAAGAGACGCGTCTGAGATTCGTGTCATCGCTATAATTATTGTGATGCCTTTATGCCATATTTTCCTTTAAATCAGCGCTTCTCAAAATCTATGTGGGGCAGTGCTTATCAAACTATATATTGTAGGCATGTTACATAATGATTAAAAATCAACGAACTGTTTATAAGACATTATGTCTAGTCATTTATCATTTCTGCTTGCATAAAGGTATGTACCATTTTAATTGGATTAATAATTATGAATAATATGATAACTGTAGTCAAAGGTAACAAAATATTATGGAGTTACACTATGCTTACCTCTTCAACTCATCATTGATATTCCTATTCTACATTTCATAACACATGTATCTCCTGTTTAATAGACCTATCTTTTGGTGTCAAATTACACTTTAACAGAGACATGTATGTATACCATATATATTATTAACTCTTGACCATGAATATTTTTCGAATTTTCTAATTTAATTTTTAAATGCATTTCGAGGTGAATCAAACTAATTAGGTAGGATAATAAAATGTTCTCTTTAAAAGATACTGACTAAATAGTTATTACTTAGGTATGGTGATACTGACAAATCACATAAAAATAAGGTCTGTTGCGAAATTCATTAGAATTACAAGTTAATAAAGTGACGAATATTTACACTTAAATGATAATGGTTGGATATGATAAAGTATATTAGGCAATGAGAATGTTGAACCGCTTCTTACATCCCATATCCATTTGGAGTATCTAATTAGGTACTGTTTAACGAAATTGCTGTAGTGACGCCATGTATTGTGATTATTCTATTTGACCCTTCAAAGTAGTTGTTTTAAAGTTTGTTAAATGATCACCTATGCTATGCCTAGCGTAAGTTTTGTGATTTTAAAGCTAAGTCCTATATATCCACTGTCATATTCAAATACCTGTTAAGTAGTGATTTACGATATCTTACCTATATGCACTGTTGAATTCAATGTTGTTATATAATACTCCGCGTTTAAAACGATTGTAAAATAGCGCTGTTTTCGCAAATATCATCTCATGACATTTCCTAGCTACATGATTTTAATCCAACAATATTTTGCGCAACTCAACTTATTGTTTCATCGGTAAGAGTGAAAGATCTGTACGCAAGACTGAAATTGTAAAGTGATAACTAGTTTTTTTCAGTAAAACCCTGATGTAGGTAATTTCCGCCGCTTTTTCAATATTCCATTGTTTTGAGTAAAATGTAAGTAAGTTAAATGTTAACGACGATTTGTGCATTTGATAAAATATGTTGTTTCTCCGTAGCAGTAGAATAGCGAAAGTGTTTATTGGGTATAAACGATGTAAAAGGAGTTATCGCAGTATCGCCGCTACACGGAATTTATGTAACGCATAATAAATCTTGAAACGAAGATTAGTTATGTTTGAATATGCACATTACTTTTTTACTGTGCCTAACTTCCTGCTACATTGTGGACAGCCCAATTTATTGTATAAGAGCGTATCATGTACAGATTCGATGAATCTCATTTTTTTCCTTTTTAAATGCTTATGTATAAAACAAAAACTGATTTGTAATCACAGCACAGCATGTGCTGTTTGAAATCAATGTTGAACCAGCCTTTTGTAGAATTTCCTTTTGTTATGTAATGAACTTTCCCTGCCAAATGCCGAAGTCTAAAATAGTAACATTCCGCTGTGAATGGTAATTTGGCATATTTGAAATGAATTCTATTTAAAACTTTTTACATTCCATTTCTTCAGTATATTTTTTATACAGGAATATTATACTTGTTTATCTCGATTGTATTTGAACAAACGGAGGGAAGAGCATTTGTTTTTATATTATTTTCATTTATTAGCATTGATGTACTTATCTAATTTATACATCAATGGTAAGTACTTAGAAGATTATCATAATAGGCATATTACGTATTTGCAAAGCTTATACACAAAATTAATAAACATTCCAATTAGGATTTTATTTAGTTACCGTTTAAATACGAAGTTGCTTGTGTTCATGTGATCGTTTTTAATGTCTATTTATATGGGGAAAGGTGGCAATGCGAGTGCTTTTTGGAAAAAGTCCGATTTTACTTTTGTAATAGCTGTTATGTATCTTCCGTCCATAACTTACACTGGGATTTTCGATTGTAACACAGCTTATTGTCTGCAAGTCCGTGCCATGGTGTTGCTAACGATTTTATAGCATTTAATAATTACATAATAAATGTGTTACCAATTTTCCATTTCACGTATGTTAATTGGCCTAATGAATCCTATACGTCTGATTTCATAATATGTGTGTTATGTCTAAAAATCAAGCTTCCATTCCATAACACTGTTAAAATCTGCTTCTGTAACTTCAACAAAGGTCAATCAACGCCGTGGCGCGGCGGTCTTATGTACGATACGAAAGTATTCAATAACTATCTCAGTAAGAACGAGGACAGGAAGGTATTTTGCTCGTCTTTTTCCCGGTTTTATTTTTGATATTTAAATAATTCCTAATTATCTTGACCCAAATACTTGTTGACGACCTGACTTGTTGGTAATTAAGTGACGCGCCTCTCGAGTTAGGCAAGAGCCAATCAAAGCGTGTTATTCGTTAATGTTTTCGAACTATTGTCATAATAAATCATTCGCTTGATTGTTAAGCATGCACTGCTTTAACGTTTTTAATAAATGTAAGTGTAGTAACGTTCAATAAATAATTGTCTAAATGCGCCTTAATATCTGTGTAATTTTAGTAGTTCTGTCAGTGCTCCTTGTATTTACAATAGTTTAAGAGTACTAATATAGATTTCGTCATACTTTTAGAAGCAGATAGAATTTCATTTGATTGTCGACGGAATTATTATTCTTACGTCAATATCTAATTTGTGTAACTCCTTTGTGTATGTTTTATCAAATGTTAGTATACTATGTAAAAGTGATTGATCTTTATGAGGATTTCTATAGTCATGTATTTTATGAATTGACATACGGGCATAGATCCCATTATAATCTCTTAATATTATAGTAATCTTCGTTTTAACTTCTACACATTTTGGCTAATTATACAAAGTGCCATGTGTCTACTAGATGTGTTTTACTACTTATTTATTAATTATGTGATCGATTTTATATTTCAATCTCCATAATCTTTTTTAACTGCGCACAATGTTTTAAATAAGTCTTAATTTTAAAGCCATGATTTATGTAAAATTTACCAAAACCCGGTGTTTGAACACCTAGTTTGCTTTAAGGTGTCAATGATTCTGTTCCTTTTTTGCACAAACACTTTTAACTATTAAACCGCTGTAGTTCATGTATGTCCGAATAATAGTAGATGCGCTAATGTGATCTTGCCATTGTTACACACTTTTAGCAGTATAAACGACTTCAAGTTTGCTCTCTAGGTTTTTTCCATTTTATTAGTTGAGTTTTCACTGTGCCAAAACCATATCATGATCAGTGATAAATATTATACTTGTAAACATACTATAAGATTTCTTGTTCGTTAGACATTTTTAAAAACGATTTTTATCGCAATAGATAGCAGACCGCAGTGCTACGCGAGATATTCAAGTTCCTTGTCATTTGAACACTAATTATTTTTTCTTTATTCATTAATGTATGTTTAGTGTAAGAGTTATCTATAACATATTTACTATTTTTCGAAGGTTATTAACTATGTATATGTTTTAAACAAACATACATGTTTTAGTTTCTATATTTATCTAATTAAGCACAATAGTCTAAGGGCTGGGATGAAATTCAACAAGTTTATTCGGTATCAGCAATGTGTTTCCGTTCTATCTATTGTTTGGGTTGTGATTTTTTTTTCCTTTCAAGTCTTTAAACATGACGGATATTTCATCGGGAAAGCTGTAATAACTTTTAACTAAGATCTGATTAATGTTGAAAAAATCTTGTGATTTAGATTTTATACTTCTTGTTTAAAACAATCAAAATTTAGTAGATTCTTAGATGTTAGCTATATTTTCAATGTCATTGTAAATAAAATGCCAACTTGTTGAGACATTTGTATCATTGCCTAAACAACAAACAACCGATCTTTATTATAATTTAAATTATTTATAACTTTAAACTTTATATTACAATATACATAATTGGATATAATATCAGATGTGTGAGGAATGTCTACTGTATCTCTTCGCCGAGGAGGGACAGTTGTTTGAGGAACTGCGACGCGTTGGGGAGCGTGGTCGCGCCGTAGATGATTTTCCTTGAAGTGCCGCTCGTTGCTTGTTGCTGTAAGATATTAGTATTAATAGTAAATGCAGTTAGAGAAACCTAAAATGATTTTAAACTGCTTTGCCTTGATTTTGCATGGATATGAACTCGACAAGAACTATTGGATTGGACTCTAAACATAAGTGTGAAGACTGAAGGTACTGAAGATTTTCTGATGACATAATATATAAAACTCAATATTCAGGGTCACAAAGGTGAACTAACTAATAAAAAGAAGATTACCTTGGCGAAATCAATAAGATTGTGATACTCGATGTAGTTGCCTCCCCCCACAACGAACACCACGGCGTCGGTGGGCGGCGAGTGCTTGGCGGCGCGCGCGCGGGCGGCCGCGTCCGTCCGCGCGGCGCGCGGGTCCAGCCACAGCAGCTCGCCGCCCGCCTCCGCGCCGTTCAGTGCCGCCTCCACGGCGCGACTCACTGGCAGCTTCTGTGGAATTCATATACGGATTTGAGTTCAAGAGCTGATGCAGTTTCAAAGTACGATTATTTACTCGAATTTTGCTTCTAATGCTAGGCATTATTCATTGGCTGATGATAAAGCTGCCCGTGTTTATTTCTACTTTACTAGCGACCCGCTCCTGCTTCGCGGTGACATGTCAAACCATCGAGATTTCTATCCTAAATCTAAATTAACTATGAATGTGTTCTACAATATGTCGTGGCCAGATCTTAAAATTGATCATTTCATGAAATGAACATCGACCGCTGGTCACATCATGATTTGGTCTGGCTAGATCATTGAATACGCAACGTTGGACGATATGACCAGTTAAACGCGCGACTACTTTATGATGTGGCCAAACATTAGTGAACATAATCGTAAAATAGATTATCCATGGGTAGAGGCGTTAATGTAGCTTTGTTTTTGTTGCGCATCATGGCAGCAGCGGCATACAGCAAATCAAAGAGTGACCACGCAAAAAAAGTCTAAGGACTTTTATTGGGTTTCCATATATGATATTATCCGGGGCCGCTGCCGAGGCGTAAAATGCAACATAGCACTTAAAGATAGTTTTAGAAAATTAAAAATTTACGCCGCTTATGTGGCACCTGGACCAAATGGGTTAGGTTAGGTTAGAATTGTGGACAACCGCGAGCGAGCTAAGCGAGCGTAGCGAGCGGTACCGCGGTAGCGGTCGGCGTGCGCTCCAAGTTGGTCGCTGTTACTTGGCTAGTTTTACTACACCTTAAACCATGGATACTCTAGTTTAATGATATGGCCAAATGTCGACTGACGTTGACGTTTAAACGATATGGACAATTTTAGCTGGCCATTTCATGAAATGGTCAATTCTAAGATCTGGCCACGATACATATATAAACCTTCCAGAGTAAATGCTCTAATTCTAAATGATGGTGAAAACTGCTTCGAAATTAATTGTGTACTTTAGAAGATCTAAGCGGTCACACCGACAGACTCGAATAGGGACTGTTTTAGACTATGTATAGATTTTTCCTTTTTGAACAGAATAGAAGAATTGCCAAGACATCTGCCACGGATTTAAAATCAAACGGAGTGCTCAGAGTAGAATTACATGCCAATTTGAGAGAAGACGTAACCTTTATCTTTTGTTGACGGAGCACGAAATCATTATTTTAATGAATAATCAACTGTTTAAATTTATAGGACATACATACATAAACTTACGCCTTCTTCCCATGGGGGTAGGCAGAAACTACAGAACGCCACCTGCTACGATCCTTACATACTCCTTTTACCTGGCCTTACTGAACAACATCACCAATAAGGGCGTTTCCACTCACATCTACCTTGTAAATACATTTTGTTAGTCACCTTTCATTCATCCTCTCACCATGATCAAACCATCTCAGCATACCCTTCTCAATTTTTGTCACTACATCTACTTAAATTTATAATAGTTTTTGCTATCGCTACTAACAAATTCGACACACACACATTATGATTGAAAGCAAGTGTTAATCAGGAAACAACTTAAATGATAATCTTATCGTCATTATACTCACGTGTTTCTTCACGACTAAGTTCTTAACGCCCTCCATCACGAACGAAGATCCCTGGGACACCAGTTTGGAGAACATGGAGACAGTTTTTGTGCCACCACCTTCATACTGGCTTGACATTTTCGTGAAGCCTCTGCAAAGGATAGAACCATTTTCATGAATACTTTTGATACTATTTAAAACTATATACAAAATAAGCGGACCTGACAGACGTCCTGTCCGAACAGCGCCACCTACCGGGTCCAATTGTATTTTGAAACCATCCAGGGACCTACTCAAATATATACACAAAATTTCATGCAAATCGGTCCAGCCGTTTAGGAAGAGTTTGGTGATAAATACACTTACAACAGAATCCTTACATAATTATAAAGCAAAGTCCCCCGCCGCGTCTGTCTGTCTGAACGCGATAAACTCAAAAACTACCGACTACTACCGAAAACTACCGAAACTAACGGTTTTCACCCATAGACGTTTTGTTCACACAAAACGTCTATGGGTGAAAACCGTTTGAAAACCCGTTCGGTAGTTTTTGAGTTTATCGCGTTCAGACAGACAGACGCGGCGGGGACTTTTTTGTTTTAATATAATGAAAGGATTAATATTAAACTTACTTAATTATGAACTTAATATAAAGAAATCTCAATGTTTTGTCAAGTCGTAAAAACCGTGCGAAGCAGGGGCGGGTCGCTAGTTCTAACCATAGACATATGCGAAAGTGAGTTTGTTTGTTTCGCTTTCACGCTAAAACGGCTGAACGGATTTGGATGAAATTTGGCACATGGGTAGAACATGACCTGAGTTAGGACATAGGATACTTTTTATCCCGATATTCCCACGGGATCGTGACTTATGCGGGTGAAATCACGGGGCGCAGCTGGTTGCCTACAAAAACGAGTCATTTTACTTTATAAATTCTACTCACTTCCACCGCCTCATGTAAGCCATAGGTTTGATGTCACAGTTGGCGCTTACTAGTGCAGCTTCGAACCTCTTGTACTCGTCTTCAGGTATTTGTGTCGTGCACAGATAATAAATGATGAAGAGCCTCATCTTGTCTTCAGGAGTCCCAGCGCTAGGGTCCGATAAAAGGTCCATTACAGCCTTGTATTCAATACCGCTGCTTTTGCTCATTATTTTTTCTTCCAATTCGAAAAAGGAATCTAGCCGCCTGGATTTGATTGAGTTTAGGATAGCTGGAAAAATAAAAGTGGATTTGAGTTCTTATAAAATGCATGCGTGCACTGACTGGACAGGTCCTCTCAATCAGTGTGGTCTATCCTCAAAAGACCACTTCAGACACTAATCTACATGGTCTTTGCATGATCTGACCAAGATTATATCTGGACTTTAAGACTGTGACCTCCGAGTTTGTTTCGGCCTTTCTTCTCAGAGTAGTCAGATAGGAAACGCCGACCTGGGCTAGATTTTAAAATATGATTGACTTGTAAAAGTGTTTGTACAGAAGTAAAATCATTTAAGACCAAGCTGTTTTTTGGTGTTTTGCCTAGACCAAGGTTCCTTTATGACTTACCAGTAGCAATAGTGGTGTGCATATCGATAAGCCGTTTCTTCTCCATGAGTTGTGGCAAGGAGTTGACTGCGCTCGTCAGTCGCTGGGTGTTGTCACTGACCATGCTTAGAGCTAGATCACTTTCGCCGTCAAGCCCCATGGAGGATTTTAACTTCTTCACTTCGGCCTCTGAACTCCTATAGGAACAAGAGTAATCTTTGATAATGTTATACCACAAGTGTTTGTATTTATTGAAAATGTGTTTTTTGAGTAAAGGAGCATTCTGCTTTGGTTCTCCAGATTGCTGCATGAAACAAAATTCTCGAAAGATTACATATTTCAAAATACGTTTTCAAATTACTACACTTTTACACTATAAAACTAGGAGTTTTTAAATAATCATCTTATGAATTTCAGCATTAAGTAGAGGAGTTCTTAAATAGAGACCGCGAATCGGCAAACGTAGCGTAGGACGCCTCCCAGGTAGATAGATCGACGACTTTAAAAATGTGGCTAAGACCAAATGACGTGGTGCAACTTGGGAGATGCCATGACTATTTCCAGCAGTGCACTGCGATACCCCAAGTTGTTGGGTATACCTATATTTATCGAGATCTTCTTGTATAGCTTCAGCAACGGTTGGGAATGGGCTGCCCTTGTGCTCCGTCCACAAAGGGTCTTTGGAGTCCAAGTCACATAATCGTGTCTTCAATTTCTGCTCCTGTACTGTAGGGGTTTGATTTTCAGGTACCACTGCTCTGAGGAAAAAATATTCACATATTTTAATATAATATGCAAAAATAGAAGGAAGTAGATATTATCTGCAATCTCGAAAAAATCAATTATCAGTTGATATTATCGAAAAACATACCTATTCAATGATAAATCCAAGACATCGTGTGCCAAAGCCTGGTAAGTCCATGTATGATGTAAAGGTGTTGCCATATCGATGTTCCTGTCCAACAATATCAACATAGGCCGAGTGAAACTAAATGAACCCGCTTGACCGGTGTTGCCATGGAATAAATTATTTCTAGCGTCCCACAGGTTTTCTCTTAGTTTTTTATCGAGCTTTTTCGCCACCATTTCCGCGGCGTTGCCTTTGCTACTTCTTATTATAGGAACATTACCTAAAATTAAACAAATTATGATTACAGATAAAACTCTGTGTACATAGCTTACCTATATACATATATCAGTTCATATTTTTATGCCTAGGGAAAGTTATCATCAGAATAATATGTCTTGTAACAGTTCTTGTTGCTTGAGGGGCTAGTGGATAAGTAATAACAGCCGCACGGGTCGATCGATGAGGTTAATCTTGCCGCGGTTGGTCCGTAGACCATCTTTACATACCAAGACCCCTCCGTGCTTTGGAAAGCACGTTAAGCCATTGGTTCCGGCTGTCATTTGTAGATCTTTGACAGTTATTACGGGTAGTAGAAGCCCAAAAGTCTGACAACCAGTCTTACTAAGGGGTATTGCGTTACCCAGTAACTAGGTTGTGGAGGTCAGATAGGCAGTTGTTCCAAGTAAAATACTGGAAGAATAATTCAGCTGCATCTTGTTAGACTGGAAGCCGACCCCAACATAGTTGGGAAAAGGCTAGGCAGATGATGAACAGTTCTTGTTGGAAGTATGACATGTATTATGTAGTTTTAATGAGCATTAGAGTAATTTTAATAATCTACTGTTAATGTTAGATTGATTGAGGAGTCAACTGATAGCCTTTAACTTACCTAATGTCACAAATACTGAGAATAAACTTTCAACTATATTGTCCATGATGGCTTCCATTTCAGTGTCCTTTGTGTCACCTCTGTTGATGGCTGAAAAAAAAAATCATGAATTATAAAAATAGGTTAATAGGTTGAATCAAACAAATATCTGTAACAACTTCTGGAAACAAGCATTCATTGCAAAACTCTGAACTGTAAATTGACCATGATGGTACAGTCAAAACCGTTTATAACGACTTCGAAGGGACCATCGTTGGTTTACAGTTGTTATAGCCGATAGTCGTTATAACCAAACACTATGTTAAATAAACAGAAATGCAGGGCCTCAAAATTTCGTTGATTTAACCGGTACGTTGTTTTAAGCGAAGCTGTTATAAACGGTTTTGACTGTAGGTAGTAACTAGTGCTTATAGCACAGGAAAATCTCATAGTAAAAAGATAAGCTCAGTTGGACTTTTTCTTGTATCATGCCACTTGAGTAAAACTTTTTGTTCCAGGCTATGTCTGCCTTGGCTGAATAAGTTTAATTCTAAAATTTTGTTGTAATTCATTACAAGCGATTCCTATATTTTGTTGAACTATATCACATATTAGTAAGTATAGCCGAGATCTACTGCTGTACATACAAGAGACAACTGTTTTACTCAAACACCTATTGCCAATTTTAACCCAATTGCAAAATTTACATACATATATACAAATTGAATTAAATGGCAACCAACGTGGATGTTTCGATGTGGGGGCTCAAACCTGCCCCCTGCCTACGGTCTTCGTCATAACATAATGATTTTGTCAACTTTTATGATACCTCAGAAACAAGAAGAAATGCTCTATGATACATTAGAAATTAGATGGTGTCAGAAAGTTATAATTACTTAAAGTAAAAACTTCAGGAAAATTAATTATCATAATTGAGCAATAAAAAAGCAAAATAAAAACAGCTGTTCCATACATTTCGACCGCAAGCTGTTTTAAAAAAAAATAACCAATGAGTAATTTCAACACCGGGGTTCAGTATCATGTACTGAACCCATGGTGACAGTTTTCACGTCAATATCCCTGCCACCCTGTATACTTACCATAGTAAGATAATGCATCAGATTGCTGATGTTTCATTATAAACAGGTCATCTTCCAGACATATAAAGTTCAAATACTGGTCAAACACTTTATGGATGTTCACCGCAGAATTTGACTGGATTGCTGATGCTGCCAGGTCCTCAAGTTTTTGCCTAGTGATAGGTGAAATGAAGTTTAAGTGGTACTGGTCATAGATGCCATTGTCCAAGTCTTGGCAGATTCGGCCAAGATTTTCTTCAGTTGGTGCACAGAAGTATACAGCGGGCACCTCTGGTATTGGATCCCGGTCGGAATGCAGTTGGCTGAAATAGGAAATTGGGTTAAAGATAAAGAACTGTTTCCTGTGAAAAGTATGTACCAACAAAATAGTCCACTCTGCGTCAGACTTTATTTACTTATCAAAATGTAGTTTTATATAGTATAATATTAATAATTTTATAATGGTTCAAGATCCCAGGGCCCTCAGACCTTACTTATTTTCTACCACTGATGGCTGGCAGTATTCATTATTAACAATATTCAGTAATTCATACATAAAAACCAACACTCAAGTCTTTAACAAAAGTTAATAATGTTTTTATGTACCTTTAGTACCTGATACCTGTAAACTGGCAATTGGCGCAAGCCAGCAGGTAGGTATGCGTACATTCAAAGTAGATGTTAACACTACTCTATCCTACACATTTTGTTTCTCACAAAATAAGTAATGTCTGGGTGGACTTGGATCTTGTACTGCTGCTGGAGAGTTTGTTGCCCCACTTCTTCCCAGCTAAAGAAGCACTAGGAAGTGGTGAAGGGTGGGCATTTTGGGGGACTTTCTTATGTAATTTTGACATTCGAAAATTGCTGATTCTCAGCCTAGTCTAAATAAATGACTTTTGAAATTAAAATTGTATAATTTTTGTACATTCTACCACAACATATAGAACTACTACTGCTACTTCTACTTGAAGTAATCATTCTATAATAAGTTTAAGGTACTTAAAGTTGACAGAAATGTTTTATTGAAAAATGTAATAAATATTTTCATGTTAACATGTATTTTCATAATAAAGATAAGGTTCTCCAGCATTTTTTATAGGTAGTGTAAATGTAAAAACAATCATAAATGGTGACCTTTTCATAGGAGTCAAGTAATTAATATTGTTATTGGCAAAATTATGCATAGGAAAACAATTAAAACAGCTGATATATCCAGCCAGTTTAACTTTTCTCATAATTATGCTCAATTTCTATTTGAGAGTTATTCAATTAAATTCAAGATAATCTTTAATAAAAACTCAATACTTTTAAGTTTCAAATCCAATTAAAGTAAGTAATTAAATTAAGTATAGTGCCCACATTGTGGTGCCAAAAGGTTTAATAATAACATAATTAATTGTTTATTTTGTACAATCATTATTCTCAATCTTGACATATTTTTTGGAATTAACAGACCAGACTAGGTCAGTATTACAAGAGATTTTATTAAAATATAACTCCAACTGGAATGTGTCAGACTGGCCAATTGGATAATCAGGGACTGGCTGAACATAAGTACTCGTAATTAGGGTTCCAAGATACATAATGTAATGATTACTCACACATGCAGAGTCACGCCGAGTTCTCGAAGCTCCTTGACAGATATCAGTGGAGATATAACATCTTGACCCACTCTGTCGTAGATCAACACTTTCCACGTAGGTTCGGATGCCACGCTCTTTGTTAGAGGCTGATTCAAATTCAGCATTTGCTTCAAAGCATCTGTAATATTACAACACAAATAAATAATCCGTAATGTGCACTACGTGTAATCGTCAAATAACATCAAATCACTATACACACTGAGCTGTCGTTCACGTAAAGTACTCATTTTGTTCTCCTAAATAAATAACCCTTTCATTCAATGGCAATGTCTATTTAATTTCACAACTTTTAAACGTTTAATTTCATTTAAGCCTATTTTCTTTGGGGAGTTGTATTTCTCCCAAATGTCAAGTTTGACGTTTGAAACAGCGACACGTCGGCCGCGAAGAGTTCGTTCAAAAATAATTCGGATATACATCCAAAATAAACTTTTGCTATGCCACTTTGAGCAGAAAAAAAATTAACAGTTTATAAATAAAATAAGGTTTTCTTTTTTCTAAATTTTTTATGGCTTTAAGAGATTTTTTCATGCAACATGGTCCGTATTTTTACTCATTGTACTGATTTTATTAAACTTTTTGGTGAAATAGATTTATCTTTTTGTTGGAGTAAAAAAAAAAAACAATTATTAGTTTACTCTTTGTAATGAAATTCATAATACAATAATTCGAAAGGAAATAAGGAGAAGGACATACTTATGAATAGTTTTGGGCCCTGTTTTTAAAACGTAACATCATGACGGTCATGATAGTGTAGGTAAATTATAACTATTCTGTCAATATCGGTAAAATATTTGAATAATTTTCGATCACATAGTTAGGTCACAGTATAATAAAGTAAGCAGTATTACGTCTCAGAAGTGTCCTTGAAATAATTACCTATGGCCGCTCAGTAGTCAGTAGATAAACACGCACTAGGATTGCCCACACAGGAGAGCATTCTTTTTTTAAAACCTTGATATTTATTGAAGATTGAACCTAATCTATGTCCTGTATATTAAAATGTTTTTCACAAATCCGGTAGTGTGGTGTTAGGTTTGTTTGCTAAATCATTTCGGCACATCAGCCGAAGCCATTCGCATAGTCAGAAATAAAAATAGATCATCATTTGCCTAGCCTTTTCCCCAACTATGTCGGGGTCGGCTAACCGGATGTAGCTGAATACCAGTATTTTACATGGAGCGACTGCCAAGAAAAATAAAAATCTGAAATAAAAATAAATATTATCCATTTATTCGGGTTCAAAAATAAAATTATTTTCAATAGAAAAGTTAAAATTTGTTCATTTGTCTAGGGTAATTTAGAAAGATCGAAATAAATTTTCTTATTGTAATGCTACGTCTATATTGTCGTGATAAAGCGAAATACACTTCGCGCGCTCTCTGTTTATTAACAGCGAGAAAAGAGCGGTGTGCGAGAGAGAGGGCGCGAAGTGTAGTTCGCCTAATTGCGATTATATCGATATAAGTGATACTGCGCAGCGAGTACCGCATTTCGGAGCCGCCATTAAGTTTGAATCAAACTGTACTCACATACTAAGTAGGTACCTGTCAACACAGAAATAAATAAAAACTAAAAATAATGTTATTGTTATCTATACCATACCGACTGAATTGGTAATTTAAAAATTGTAATTTCTGGTTTCGATATTGATGAATTCAAATATTCTTTACGTAAATAATTAATGTCCAGGCCGAGCGTCTAGCGTCCGCATTCATACGTAACTGCGGCGCACTCGAGACTGTTTGTTGAGTACTGTTGTATACCGAGAAAACGCAGCGCGTCGTTTCGGCCTTTTTGTATGAAGACTTAATACTCCTTACTTTATTATACTGTGGTTAGGTATAGGGAGCTTCAATACCTTCTATACATATGCGTAAGTTAATTAACCTACTGCAAGAATCAACTGCAGCATTCTCTTCTTGAGACATGGTTGCACGCAGGGGCAAAACAATACGGCATCGTACACTATTAATACACCAACACAAATTCGTTAATTTATTCAGAATGTAAAATATCAGGAAGTTAAAGTCGTATTCGTTTTCGTCTTTGTTTTTACCCAAATGTCAAAATCCGCCATTTTATGACGTCATAGCTACTATATGTACAATCCTTCGGGGAATTAAGGCGTACTACATATTATGTAATGTTTAAATTAGTAAGTCCTGTGGTATCTATTTAATGAATGACGGCCTCCTTGGTCACGTAGTGGATGCGGGGTCGAGAGGTTGATCTCCGGGTTGGGCAATGTTATTCAGTCTTGCCATTGGGAAATTAACGCAAAATCCTAGATGTGGAAATGTTAATAGACAAATATCATATGGATATCTTATGTTTTTGTGAAACCTGGTTAAAACCAGATATAATGTTGTTTAATGTAAATCATTTTTCAGTTGCCAGTGCGTACACACGGCTACACATCAAGCTATAAATTTCCAGTTTATGCTGATCTCGCATTGTATAGTATTTCCGTATAAAGCGAGATCTGCTTATAATGGAAATGTATAGCTTGATGTGTAGCCGTGTGTACAACCGGTCTTCATTAGGGGGTGGTACCTTGATATTATGTAATAGTTTTCTCAGATATAAGGAAAGGAAGGATATCACTGCTTGTTCTGCTCGATTGCTTATGTGAGGTAGCATGTGCAGAGGTTGAAGGCTATAGTTGCTTATGTATTTATAGACCACCAGCCTCAAAATTGTCATCATTTTTAATCATAATGGAAGTAATACTATCTAAACTTTTTAGAGATAATAAAATAGTTTTTGTTTGTGGTGATCTAAATATTGATCTATTAGTAAATTCACCAGAAAAATGTAATCTCATTGTTTAAATCTTTCAATTTAAAATGTATATTTAATGTAGCAACTAGAATAACAGCAACCTCAGCTACATACATAGAAAATGTATTTACTAATTGGAAAATAAAACACTCGTCTCTAATTAGTGGTGTCAGGTCTGATCATACAGGTCAACTTATATTCTTTGAATCAGTTAAAAAGTAACGTTTAGATAAAACTATTCAGTTAAGACCTCTTACTAAAAATAAATTGAAAATGTTTAATAATAATGTTCTTAGCAATCTTTCAACAGCTAGTTTTGATTCACAAGACCCCAACATAAACTACGGTAGGTACATTATTTTCTACAGCATGCCAAGAATTCAAAAAACAGTAACAATCAATACCAAACTAAAATTTAAGGAATGGGCCACTCCTGGTATCAGAAAAAGCAGAGATATTTTATAAAATATCTCTAACGAAAAATCATTGACTTCTGATCAAGCAATTCATAATTATGTAAGAAACTATTCTAAGATATTCAAAAGAGTCTGTGCCCAAGCTAAATCTAAATTAATAAGTAATAAAATTAATATTTATAATAATAAAATACAAGCTGTGTGGCAGGTAATTAACAAAGAAACTGGAAATACAAAACATCGAGATGAGAATGAATTGTCTTTAAAAATTGATAATGAAACCATTTCAGATAAGTTAAAAGTTGCTGAGGCACTAGAAAATTTCTTTAGCAACATCTCTTTTAAAAGAACACTTCAGTAAAGACAAGTTTTGAATTCAAGCCCATTTCTATTGTCACAATTAAAAAAGCATTCAAAAGTCTTAACATAAAAAAAACACTGAAGACTTATGGGGGATTTCTGTTAAGGTTCTTGAAGATATCATTGACACTATTGCACCTGTCCTTTTTTTTTGGATGGGAAATTATCAAATAACTTCTCCCGCTCTGGGCGGAGCGGAGGGCGTATCATACTCTTACTGACTAAAACCCACCCGTGTTCCTTCGGTCCGGGCCTGTTGCCGGGGGCCATGATTTCCCTTTCGGTTTTATTCGCACCCCCGGCAGGCGTCGGCTCTAGCGGATCCCGTCAATTCTGCTGACATCTCTTTGAGGCGCGCGTGGAACACAACGCGCCATCGACCCGGGCCTGGTCATTATCGGACGGTGCTTACCGTCCGCAAGCCCGCGCCTACGGTGGCCGGAAATCGGCTTGCGATTCCTGACGCCCAGGGCGTCTCCTCCTGCGGCAGTTAGGGGCGTGAGGGCGCAAAATTAGCCTCTCCCTCACGCGTTCTGCCTCCTCCTTCGCAAGCATTACCGCTTCGCAGAAGGAGGTAACGGCCTCCCATTTCCTCTCGCTCCGTACCATGGCTTGAACCAGGGCTGGACGCGAGAGATCACCGCCGCTGATCGCCTCTACGAGGACACGGCGATGTTCCGCCCAAGTCGGGCAGACCTCCACCGTATGCTCCACCGTGTCCTCCGGGCGATTCACACAATGCGACACCCGGGCGTTTCCTCCTGCCTTATCCTGAACAGGAACCTCCCGAAACAGCCGTGTACGGTGAGGACCTGCATCAGGCGGAAAGTGAGGACGCCATAGCGCCTCTCTAACCACTCCTCAAAGAGGGGTCTTATCGCCGCAATTGTGGCATGCCCAGCGCTGGGTTGCAACAATCGCACTCTCCATGATGCCATGAGATCCCGCCGGAGCTCTGTCCACTGTGCCGTGATTACTCGCGGCAGCGGAGTTAAGCCCCGGCGTTTAGCCTCCACGGGAATTACCCCTAATTACAAGAATATTTAATCAATGTTTAGATAACGGTACGTTTCCTGATTTAACATAGTAAAGTAGTACCACTTTTCAAATCGGGCAGTAAGCGTGATCCCTCTAATTATAGACCAATATCTGTGCTACTAGTATTGAGTACAATATATGAAAAAATCATGCTTTACAAGATTTTGTCACATTTTAAATCAAATGGGATTTTACGTAGTTACCAGTTTGGTTTCACAACAGGTAGGTCGACGACTGACACAGGAGTAAAACTCATCAGTCACATTTTGGAATCCTCGGAGAAGTCCCAGGATTCCATTGGCATTTTCTGTGACCTCTCAAAAGCGTTTGACTGCGTTGACCACAATACACTGATCCGTAAATTACGGCACTACGGAATTAGTGGACAAGCTACTGATCTTGTTCTTTCCTATCTATCAAACAGGCAACAAAATAATGGGGCGACGTCTTTGGGGTCTCTAATTAAAATGGGCGTGCCTCAAGGTTCAATTCTCGGCCCTTTCTTATTTCTAGTTTATAAAAATCATCTTCCTTACATGATGCGTAACTTATCAGATATAATTCTATTTGCTGACGACACTTCTCTTATCTTTAAAAAGGAACGATACAGATGTCTTACATGTCAACGATAGTCTGGCTATTCTTTCAAAATGGTTCGCAGCTAATAATCTTTTACTAAATGCGAACAAAACTAAATGTATTAGGTTCTCATTACCAAAATAAAACAGTTGACTGATATAGCCACAGCTAGGTTAGTATACTTTGTTTATTGCCACAGTATTATGTCTAATGGCGTTCTGCTGTGGGGCTCGGCAGCTGACGTAGATTCCATTTTCATTTTACAAAAGAGGGCGATTCGCGCGATCTATAAAATGGGTCCTCGCGAGTCCCTTAGAGACAAATTTAAAGATTATAAAGATATACTGACTCTGGCTTCTCTTTATATCTTAGAAAATATATTGTATGTTCGCAAAAACTTAGGACTTTTCAAAATAAGAAGCGATTTCTATAATATAAATACACGTAGTAGACATGAAATTGTATTATACAAATTTGGATTAACTAAAACAAGCAAGTCTTTTCTTATAAACAGTATCCGCTTTTAAAATAAGTTGCCAAAGTCGGTTACAGAACTTAGCGATGGGAAGTTCAAAACCCACATTAAACGTTTCCTTATCAAGAAAGCATATTATAAAATTAAAGACTACGTTGAAATACAAGGAAGTTTGGCAATAATTCCTTCTGCACATATGGCTTCCCTGGTACCTCATTAACGGCATAATTATGTAAGAGTCTATTAACTGCTCCCAAATTAACATGTTTATTTTAATTTTTAATTTAAATGTTTTACATTCGTCCTTGACATATTCATCTTATTATTTGACATTATATACCTACGATTTAATTTCAACTCTTTATTAGTGGCTTTTGTGGACATGATAATTATTCAGATTTATTGCAGTTGTAATAGCAATAATGTAGTTGCGTTTAATTAAAATAGGTTTTTTTTTAAATTACTTGGTTTATCTTTTTCATAGATTATTTTCTATTTTGTGAATGTGAGAATGCTGTAGACTGTGGACTGTAGATCTGTTGACCATTTTCTATTTTGTTAA
The DNA here is from genome assembly GCA_916610215.1 of Omphaloscelis lunosa. Classification (NCBI taxonomy): domain Eukaryota; kingdom Metazoa; phylum Arthropoda; class Insecta; order Lepidoptera; family Noctuidae; genus Omphaloscelis; species Omphaloscelis lunosa. The sequence continues at coordinate 10,685,053 of OU744247.1, forward strand.
GTACCTGGTACATATTGAAAGACCTACACTGTCCTCCCATACCTAGTAACACTGTTATTTGAAAGTATTTTAATAGCTAATTATTTTTAAAAGAGTAACCGTGGAGTTTCTTGCTGGCTCTTCTCCATAGTAAACGACCAATTGGAACCGTGCACCTAGTCTCTGACGATTCATAGGTGCCTATGTAGGTTTATTTTGAATTTGAATTTGAACGTTAAGATAGTAAGTAGACCACAAAGGTATGCAGGTAGGTTTAAGGTCGTAAAGATAGGTAATAATACCTGGTGACAGAGACGTAGGTCCTTATTATAAGGTATAGGACCTTGAAAAGCTCAATGCCATGTCCTAGAGGTCATGGGAATTACCAATGAAGGACAATATGTAGGTATTTAGGTACGAGTATTTCGACAGTAAGAACAAAAGAAAATGTACACACGGCTACATATCAAGCTATGAATTTCCAGTATAAGCTGATCTCGCACTGTATAGGATTTCCGTACAATGCGATGGTCAGCTTAAACTGGAAATGTATAGCATGATGTGTAGCCGTGTGTACATACAAATCAATGGCGACTGCAAGGGCATCCTTGAAGTTTTGTTCTTTGTTCACACATGGTTTATACTTACTGTCGCTGTGTCAGCGGTAGACGTCACACCAACACTACTCACAGTCAAAAACTGGAACAGCTCTCACAAATCTGACTTGAGACAGACTCAAAAAGCTCTAATAAGTATTAGGTATTAATAATAATGATAATACTGGCGGCTGGAAGGGGCTTAAGCCTGCTGTGGGACGCAAATTGGGTCTCACTGTCAAATATAAAATAAAAAAATACCTAATTATATTTTTTTTTTTCCACTAAAAGTAACGAAGACTTGTAGTGTCATGTCTTGTGTCGAAGGTACAATAACTGGTATCTGCCTAGCCTTTTCCCAACTGTGTTGGGGTCGACTTCCAGTCTAACCGGATGCAGCTGAATACCAGTATTTTACATGGAGCGACTGCTTATCTGACCTCCACAACGCAGTAACTGGGTTATACGACACCTCTTGGTAAGACTGGTTGTCAGACCTTCGGGCTTCTGACGACCCATAACAATTGTTAAAGATCCACGAATGACAGCTGGGACTAACGCCTAAATGTGCTTTTCGAGGCACGGAGGTGTCTTGGTATGTAAGGATGGTGGTAGAACATAGGTATAAATAAGACAACTAAATTACAGTGTAGCCTGAAACACGTCTACCGTTAAAATCTTACGATAGGTGTCGGAAATACGGAACCGTAGGAGACACAACCACAGGACATCGGAATGGTCAAAGTAATTGGGATGCGCCTGTGGAGTCTGTGGTCAGATGGCATTCGCTTCATGTAATGCAGTTACAAAACCGCTTCTGAAAGAAAGAAAGAAAAGAAAGAAAAAACGTTTATTTGCGGTAAACATGACGCAAAAAAAAAAGTATTAAATACATATTCGTCTTCTCGTTGATCGTGAAGTGTATTTTTTTTGGCCTCAAATTCTTCGTTTTTCCCTTCACAAAATTTTTGGCCAGGGGGAAGGGCGAGTTATCTTAGATATTTGATTAATTATCTCCATCGGTACAGTGACTTCCTATTTGCATTAAAGGTATTCGAGCTAGCTTATACTGTCACTGGATGATACTTTAATTCGTTTTCCTAGGGGCAGATAACAGAAATCGAGGTTCAAAAAAATAAGCAGATTCGGTAGGTACCTACTAGAATACAGGCTTGTGAAGATTTCCTAGAACCATGCATACCGACGCTATGAGCCCAACAACGACAATGCGAAGTTACATGGTTTTATGTAAGGGTCATCTTTACCTATTGCATCAGTGCCTTTCCATTTAAAAGCGATATATTGTCAATATCATGGGCTGCACACGGAACCTAATTTGACACTAATGCGGCACGTAAGCAGCACCTACCTTTATTTGACGAATGTCAGGGGGTTTGAGGAGAAAGCCGCACGCGGAGGTCGGCTGCTGATGGCAGCGCGCGGCGCGGCGCCGCCGGCGCAGTGCGCGCGCGTCGGTGAAAGGCACCATGTCGATACTACACGCAGTGAACAGTGCGCGGACCACAAACGCTATGGCCGGGTTACCATATATGCGAATATTACTCATTTGTGCTATATTAATCAATGGTTAGTTCCAATTATTACACTGTTTTTTTTATTTTATTTGTGACCATGTAATTCAGTGATATATCCACGTTAGAACGGTTTATACATATAAGGAATTAAAAATCAACCAATGCGTAATTCGTAATCTTATGCAAGCTGTCCGGCCATCAATTTGTTAGTCGATAACGTAACTGTTACAACGAAATGATACTTAGTGAAAGCTATGCTTCGTGTTTAGCTAGAATTTTTACTATTTCATAAAATAACGTTGAATGTGAAAGCGTGTGAGGAAAATCTCTGTAAAAGGCTTTCCTCATTACTTAGTGAATTACGAATAATATGTTATATTTAGAAAGTGTCGGATGTGGCTGAATAATGGACCTAATCAAATTCGTCTGGCACGTCCTATCTTTCACTTGACATTGAGTGTGACCGGTTGCTATCGAGGATATTGACACTTACGTCGGTACTTACCTGACTTTACGTCTACTTAGCTTGCAAGGCCCCAGTCCGGAAATTTATAGCCGACAGCTCCGCAGACTTTTTTGTCGTTGAAGTCTTTTGACGGTCGCTTCTCATTTGCTCGATAATTACCTGATAGAGGTAAGATTTTTAGAAAAGTTAATGAAGGTAGTTAGGAAAAACTCGAGGCAATTTTATCTCAACAAATAATGCTAATAAAATTACAGAACTTTAAATTAACTTTAGATCTAATAAAGTCTACGCCCAAACGTCTGCACCCGTAATTTAGAAGACTCCCCTAAGTGTTTTGGTTTACCAAAACGAATTTCGTAAATTCAAAGCTCTCTGGAGCTAAGCGCGGCTAACTCCGGGACAGAAACCTGTACAGTCTACAACAAAAGTAATTAACAACTGTCAAAGAAACCAAAAGAACAAACCGATGTGTAGTTGGATCATGAATGTGTCTAGTGGAAATATTTCTGCGAATTCATGCCTTTAAGTAACTTCAAAGCGTGAAACATACATGAAAAAACTTCGGTAGCTGTTAGTAATGTACATTTCAAAACGAATAATGCGTAATTTCAGAATTAAATAATGTATTGGCACGTTGAACAGACGTATACAATCAATTCACAAGCTTCTGAAGGCCCACTAAATTTTGTAATCAGTTAGCTTATTTATAATGAATGAGGTATACGATGTGGTTTGTCTGTCTGTTTACAAACTGTGAGATAAGCACTCAAAGATTAATCTACAATTGAATGAGCAGGAAACATTGAGCTACCAAAAACTCTCAGACCTATTGTGCCTACGGGTGATTGTTTTGTTAGAAAAATGCTGTATGAATAAATTGAGGACCGGTGTCTAATTTTTTTTTGGTTTTTGATGTCTGTCGTTGACGTTTTTTTTTATTTAAAAATTAATTATTTACAAATTACCTTAGGGTAGAAAAATCTCAACATAAGAACAAAAGAGACGAACAGCTACGAAGATTTTGTTTGAAAAACAAACTGAAATGTAAAGAACTTTGTTAACGTCTTTATTAGAAGAAAATATCTTGTTATTATGCTAAAGTGGATGATGAATGAGAAAAAATAGAAAATGTAACATTTTTTTTTATTTTCGAGTCCCTATGTTATTTTAAAGTGAGACGCGAGGTACCAAGGCTTCAGCCGTTACAAGACGTCATTCTAACTGGCCGTAATTTGGCAAGATGTCTAGACAGCTTAGCGTCAGTCTTTTATAATAGCTTTTATATTCTACAAATGTCTAATAGCCGCATTACATTTGTATTTGGCTAAAATCTTTAAAATATATTTTCTTAAAAGCTTTTACCTAGGTGTATTGGAGCTTGAAGCTCATGAAAGGCTCTGCATAATTTGAAGTAGAATTTTGTTTTTTTTTTTCACTGCGCCTTTTTACTGCTACTGGCTACTTTATTTATTTTTTAATATTACTACAAAATGCTTCATCAATCTACTAGGCACTTTACCAATACATTTAATCACATTATTACAAAGTAAAAATAAATGCAAGAATGTCTATGATTCGCTTATACTACCAATACGTTTTTGATAAATCCTTGAATTATTTTAAATTAAATTATGTGTTAATTATAAATTTATAATACATAATCACATCATTAAATAATATAATAACGTCTCGCATGTTAATAATAATATAATAGGTATCTTGATAATTTGGTCAACGAATGTGATAATCAGTCCGATAAGGAAGATCGATTAAAGAAATAATATCTAAGTCGTGACTTCCCTATTCAATAGTGTTCAATCAATTCGGGACTATGAAAATGTTTTGCGTAACAAACTTTCTCTTTTGAATATAATAGGTAATACAAAATTGAAGTTGAAAGTACTTTTGCTGGCACTGGCACCTATTAAAAGTTCGAAAATAATAAATAATAAATTATTTAAATAAAAGTTGAGGTAATTTTTTGGCGGTTTAATTAGTCACGATCTCTTTAAACCGAGGCAAAAGAAGGATACTACAAATTGTAGAATTACATTATTCCAGATACGACATAATGTCTATCTGAATGTTAAGGAATGCGACTTTATGTATATAAGAGAAAATTCCACTGAGAAAATCAAATGGAAACTGTTCTCAGATTCTCCTTAATAAATTAAAGACTTTGTAGTCTCCTGTCTGTGTTAGATCTTGAAAATCGCTGTTTGTTCAGGATAGAGTTTTAAATACCTTGGGAGTACTAGAACAAGGTGACATAATGCTTACAGAGTTGTCTATGTACCTACCTTCTGTCGGAACTATAAACTGCTTTATTGATTTTCAGGAAGCTACCAGGAGAAAGATAAGCCTGAGGACTTTGTTTGTCCTGAAGGCACCACGGGCAATGGAAATTTCGCTGACCCAGCCACGTGCAGGCGGTTTTATCAAGTAAGAATTTAGTTACTAACTTTATACAGAATGTGGGCAACGTCGCAAATAACTGTCAAATATTTCGCTGTTTTTATTAATTTGGCGATATTACTGTATGGAAATGATAAATATGGCTAAGTGAACTAAAATATTGGTTATGAAATGCAATAATTAATATCGTAACACCGAATATTTCGTTTTAGATGTAAAAAAAGTATTTGGAAACTTTCCAAATGCCTTTTTTACACCTAAAACGGTTACAACATCAAATTCAGTGTTATAATTAATTGCAAATCATTATTAATATTCTAGTTCACTAGTCAGCCATATTTCTTATTTCCATACAGTAATATTGCCAAATTAATCAAAACAGGTAAATATTTGACAGCTACTCGTATTTGCGACGTTGTCAACTTTTTGGATGAACGCTCTGAACATTTTAATTTAGTTTTCATGTATGCTTTTTCAAAGACTCTTGATGAATCCATTACACCAATTAAAAGCTATGAGCTGTCTAATGACGACGTCTTTCTTGTATGTATTAAAAACCTTTTTGCTTACAGAAAAGAAAAACCCTTTCTTATGTCGTGCGACATAATTATTTAACAGTCGCTGTCGTCGACTGTACTCGGGCGATGTAATTTATATAATTAAAAATAAAATTAATTATATAGTTGGTCTAACTGAACTTCTGCGTACCCTGGTAATGTTTAAATAAACCCTTCATATCTTTCTATTAAATAACAGCTTCTTAAATACATATTACGTAATGAAGATTCAACTGTTTACTTTTGATTACCAAACCACACCGATTTAGCTTCTAAAGCGAGAATGCGATCGCAATTTCGTTGGGAAAGCTAATTTTGAGATTTACCTTATACAGTAATAATAAATGGTGCAAACTGTGTCTAGATTTGAAGAGTCGAACTGTTTAATTTGGTTTGTGCCCAGATTTCTACAGTAAATTTACTTTGAATATCCGTAAACGTCATATATGAAACAAAAAACTGCTTTAAAAAACCGGCCAAGCGCGTGTCGCACCACATATAACGAAGGGTTCCGTAGTTGGGATGAATTTATTCCAAGAAAAAACTTAACATTGTAGTTGCAAATGTAAGTTGGTTGATTATTACTGTAGAGCTAACTTAGCTGTGATAGTTTTCCTTAATTTCGTTCTATTTAACTACCTACAGCCGTGAATTATTTTCACATATCCAAAACCAACCGTTTAACTGGACAAAAACCCTTGACAAAAATTAGCAATTTAAAGCTTAATATTTTGCAAACGGATCCCTGTATCCAAAAATGGTGTTCACACACTCACACTCAATATTATTAAACGACCTTTCCAATGACACCTCACATCATGGGATAAAGAAAAAAAAACATCCTTTCTTTGTGTAGGGAAGGTGCTAGTACTAAGAGTCTTTGAGTTAAGCCGCGGACAGGCAGACAGACAGACAGACGGACATGGCGAAACTATAAGGGTTTCTTGTTGACTACGGAACCCTAAAAAAGATCAACGTAGAATGGAACGATTCTAATTGATTATGCATATTATTCGATCGAATATATGTTATATAAGTATGCAACAGTATAATTATTCATCTAACCGTATTTTCAGAGTTGATAAATTCAAGGAAAACACGTATAATGTAGTATATTAAATCCTTAACATATCTATAAAATCATTCTTCAGCAATGTATGATAAAATTCTTTGAAAAAAAAATTATATACACCGTGACATTTTAGTCATCTTACAAAGGGCCACTCAATGTACCCGACATAAAATACCTCTAGGAGCAATTAATTTTTTTTTGCAATTTTTTTTAAATTAATGTTTAGTAGTCATTGGATACACGAAGTGGGCTGCTTTGGTAAGACGTAAAATGTCACGGTGTATATAACTTCACTTTCCCACAAACACATTACCATAAAGAATCATTGTATGAAAATAAATCAATCTTTTATGCGTATGTCTAGACATAAATATGGCACCAAATTGGTTAATCAACTTAAAGATAATTCATACATGAATGCTATCAATCAACCGAATTATTTATTTATTAGTAATATAACATTATTTCGTTTATGATTAGCCGTAATCATCATAATAATATTTTAATATACAGATGGACGATAAAAATATTACGTATATAAAAGTCATGAATAATTTAGTTCGGTGTTTTATTAATTAAGGAAATAGTATTTATTTTGGCACTTAATGACAATTTCGAATATCGAACGACCGGTTTCGAAATAACCGGCGAAACAAGACTGGCTTAATTTAAACAATGGTAAAGTCTTGAAATTGGAACGTAAAAATGATTGGGCCCCAGTATTTCGTATGCGTAAGTATTTCTCGAGAAATATCGGTATTTGAGGTATTTTTGTATTGGTGGCCGGACCTCGGCGGGGTTTTTGTTATTCACGCGTCTTTATCACCTATGGACGTTGAATGTTAAGTCGATGGAGGTGTGATGGCCCGCTGCGGGCTGTGACACATCAATTCTTAAATAAGTATTGCTACCTACATGGAACCAAACTCTGTAAAAAAGGGTATTATAAAATTTCAGATTATTTAGAAGATAAAAAAGCATGGGATTGAACTGCTCGCTCTGCTAAGCCTTGTGATAAAACTTAACATTTTAATTATTTTGTAAAATCATGAAAATATACCAGTTTTATATACACATTGACATTGTTGAAAATTATATTCAAAATGACATGATTACTTTGTAAAGTGTTATATTATTTTAATTAATTACTGTGAATGTGAGGACTATGTGGATATCATTATTATTTTCATTTTTCAGTTAGTTTTAATTATGGTCTTTTTTTTTTTTTTTTTTTTTGAGGGTGGGAAATCATCAAATATCTTCTCCCGCTCTGGGCGGAGCGGGAGGGCGTGTCAGACTCTTACTGACTAAAACCCACCCGTGTTCCTTCGGCTGCCCTGTTGCCGGGGGCCACGATCTCCCTTTCGGTTTTCATCGCAACCCCGGCAGTTTAATTATGGTCTGGCAGTTTGAGTAGTTTATGCGGCCTACCCACATGTCCTTTCTTTGGTATTGTTCGTCGAGTTGAGCTCCACGATTACTGACAAATGCTTGCACTGACTGGACAGGTTCACTCAAATCTGTGTGGTTCTTTCCTCAAAAGACTATTTCAGACACTAATCTACATGGTCCTCATATGGCCTGACCAAGATTATGTCTGGACTTTAAAAGAGACTGTGACCTCTGAGTTTGTTTCGGCCTTTCTTCTCAGAGTAGTCAGATAGGAAACGCCGAACTCAACTAGCTTATTTTTATTTTTTTAATATGACGTGTAAAAGTGATTCCGATATCCTATTTACAGAAAAAACAATTTCATTTCATTTCATTTCTTGCAGTTAGAGATCAGTCCGTGTATTTATAACACTGCATTCGTCCCACATCGATAAAAAGTATTAGTTAGTACTATTTATAATACTTACGATAGTTCCAGTTAGTACTGTTAGGACTTAGTTGTATCTTGTTGCATTAATATGTATAAAAAATACAATAGAAGTGGATATATTTAGCAACCTGTTCCGCTTAGCTATTTCTAAAGGGTCTTAAAAAAAACCCTGAAAGAAATCGACACGTGTTTCACCCCTCAACGAGGCATCCTCAGGATGACGATTGACTTGTCGCGAACTCGAACACGGCGTGTTGCCACACCAAGCGCTAAGCGCAGACTCTGTCTTAGTGTCAGTACTTACATGTACAAACACAAGGATGGCGCACAAAGTCATTGTACTTAAGTTTTTATTGAATGAACACGATACCGTAATCGAATACATTTTATGAAGATTACGTTTAAAAGCTGCAAAAAAGCTGAAATAATTGCAATAATAAAACGCGTGTATTCGGTAAAAACTATGGCCTTGATCTTGGTCGTGTTGAGTTCAATGAGTTGGAGGCTGTATGGGTCAACAAGTTATTAAAAATCGACAGTCTTTTTTTATGTGCAGAGACCTAACTGGTTTAGACTTAGGATATATACAAGGTGTTCTTTTTGATATCTCATAACTCTAGGGTATTAATGAGACTATTTCAAAGAATCAACTGGCATATTATTTTTTAAAGATGTTCTTTGTTTACAACGCTAGACTCTCGATGTGTGTGTATCTAAGTTTCATTGATAAGTACGAGTAAATAATTTTCATTCGAACCAATCATTTATATTTAAAGCTAAGAAAATGCGACGTTGTAATTTTTTTTTTAATGAACATAAATAGTTTGAATTAAATGTATTTTTATTTTTAAATGTCACGTAAGGGTGTTTTACATACATAATCGTGACTTTTTAAAATAATTCATATTTCAGTTAATTCTTTGTCATGGTCTCAGTAATACCCTAGAGTTATGGGATATCATAAGAGACACCTTGTATATCGATATCCCAAGTCCTAAAAATTGATATCCTAAATCTGTCTTTAGGTATACCAAGTCGCTTGGGTAGATGGCATTCATTCAGTGCCAAACTTATATTTAGAGCTGCATTCTGGTTAGACTGGAAACCAATCTCAACTCGGGGAAAAATTTACCCAAAACTAAATGTAGAAGATCATCAATATGTTCTCATATTAACCTTTCGCATGCCGTAGTTACAGAAACAGGTAGATCCGCAGATTCCGCAGGCACTTATTACGATTCCCATTTCCTGCGAAGAATAAATAGATGTCTATAAGGGGTTGGGTAGGCACAACCGCTTCATTCATATTTTTATGGATAAACACCGAACATTTTTCGCATAAAACGGTAGATTCCTTTTTTCGTATGCCGTTGTATGTAATAACGTAACCCCGCGTGACTAACCCCCCTGGGATTATTCTTGAGTTTATGTTACGTCCGCGAAATTGGACGGATTCAAAAATATAAATGGTTGCCCATAACCGTGGCTAGGTAAGATCTAGTTGTTTGCTATAGTTATTGTAGTGCCTCTTTTGTTTTGCCATAGTTGGTGCCTTGAAAGTGGTTATGGCCAACTGATATAACATATAAAATTTGCGGCCAGTAGTCAAGATTCCCTAAGAATATAAGATGATTAGAGAGGGTTTATACTTACCGGGATAGCGATAATAATTGTATTAGTCGAAAAAATGTTTCTAAGTGCGACATGCTTACCAACCCATTGTAATCTGGCAACGTGGTGACCATCTATATAAGAGAAAGTAAGAAAAAAGTATTTATTGAGACTCGCACAGGAAATCACAATTTACAGTAAAATATATTCATAAAAACATAAAAAAAACAATGAAAAACAAAGTAAAATTAAAATAAAAGTAGAACCCAGGACCTTATGCTCAGCAGTAGTATTATACATTAGTATTATAAAGAGGTAAAGTTTGTAAGTAAGTTTGATGTAGGAGATAATCTCGGGAAGTACTAATCCGATTTCGAAAATTCTTTCACCGGCTGAAAGCTACTCTATTAGTGCCATAAGGTATGTGTTATAGTATAGTTGATTACCACTCTGGCGAAGTTGCGAGCAGAAGCTAATGCATTATTATAATACAACGTACTACAATGGCGACATTAATTTAACACACGGGTAGGGCTAGTGGCCATGCAGTAATCATAAACATATAATAAGAAAAAATAATTCTTTAACTGAAAATTTAAAATTTTCAAACGCTCGCCGACATAGGGCTCTCTCTTTCCTTCAATTCACCTTCTCTTTTCATGTTATTCGTTTTATTTTCATTGATGCGATGTTATGATCCGTGATCCCGGTATATGACCTCTGCGCTACAATTGTTAAGTACAGGTTGCACCAAGATGCTATATTAGAAAAAACAACCGACTTAAAAAAAACACTATAAAGTGAAAAATAACTTTAATTTTGGAAGCCAGTTGTTTATTTTTTGTAAAAGTTTTTATTTTTCACTTTATAGTTGTGGTACCTACCCTACTCAAATTCGAATACCACTACCTGCTATGTAAATACAGTCACAGAAACTTATCATATCATCCACATAATAAGTCGAAAAAAATACGTATTATTGAAGCTAACTCAAAAAATCCTCGAAAGCATACCCTTTCAAATAAAAAAAGAATTTTAAAAATCGGTCCACAAAAACCAAACATACGCTACGAACATATATAACCTCCTCCTTTTTGGAAGTCGGTTGAAAATTGGAAATAAATCAATAAATAAAAACATTTAATGAAATTAAAATACCTCCATAAAACGAAACACAAATCCGTATACGTGTGTTAAATTAATGTCACCATTAAAGCGCCACGCTGTATAAGAGGCTCATCTTTTTGTTTAAGCCGTTTACAGGTAGACCGTATCTCAAAAGTTCACGTGACAAGAAATAACCGAAAATAATTTCTGAATAAACTATTATACTTAAATGAAAAAAAAAAAAACATTTTCATGAATGAAACGACTAGAACCTCTTGAAAGTAACATGTGCGAGGAAATTGAAGTTGAATATGTACGTACGATAAACTTATTATTTTATTTCCAAGTAATAGTGTATGAAGACCTTCGCTTTTTGCGCAGATTGATTCCAAGAAATTCTGCTAGCTTTAGGTACCTCTACAAAGGTATACCTATCTACTAAGATATTGTAAAAAAATAATGATTTTGCGCTCGTTTTTACTTCTGTTTTTTTTTGGTTTACTATAGAGACCGTTCAAGTATTAAGTAAGCACTATAGGGAGGGGTCCATGGTTTGCTTATTTTTGATGACATGGGGGGTGGGGGGTCTAGATGGTGATTACGTCAGCAGTAATTATTTACTTTTTTACACATATGGCAACCCACACATTGTCTATGCTTGAAAACGAAACGAATATATTTCTAGAATTATAACTGCTGCTCATGAATCAATAAAAAAACAGAATACTTACATTAAAAGAAAATGCATTAACCCAATGTTTACGTAAGCATAGGAGGGGGGGGGGGGGGAGCTTTGCTTACTTTTGCTAACAAGGGGGAAGGGGGGAGGGGGAGGAAATAATTGTAATAAATCTGCTTACGTAGTACTTGAACGGCCCCATACCTATGAAAATCTATAATACCTACTTAGATGAACTGCTCACATTGCATCCTGGATGCCTACAGGTGACCATTTCATATTTTTATACATACATATCTATGTTGGTATGAAAGGTATCTACAGACTGAGGGGATTGCGATTAACTTAGATGACGCGAGTAACCTTTTTTTTTTTAAGTTGTTTAATTGAATAAAGGTGCGAACCGAAGTAATTAAGTTTTGCGGTTAATACTTATTTACACTTATAATATTAGTCCGTTTTCCGCTACGGCACTAGGGTCTTATTACCCTGCTTAGTGCTTAGCTAGGTTATAGCTTGCTTGAGTTGGCACAGTCTATGTACCTACCTACCTTACTGTACGTACCTGGGTGTTAATATGACATAACGATATGCCTAGCTACAGGTATGATGCTCTGAACATACAAGGGCGAACTTTTTCTGCTATTCAACTTTTTCTAATATTAATGACTACGTATACTGTATGTACAGTCTGACTATCTTCTTAATGTCCCTCGGGAATCATCGCACTTCCGAATACAAACGAATGCTAATTTCCATTTTCAATCTATCATCTTCATTTAAAATATCGGGAAAATAGTTTTAAAGTACTTTAAGGTGCTTAACATATTTATTCGTTGATTGTACCTACCTATTACATCAACATACTTTTTAGTAATAGTCTTACAAGACATTATTATGCCGACTAATCTCAGCGAGGACTAACCTTCGACGTGGGAGATATTATAGTGCACAAGTGTGTGCGCAGACACAGTTGCACTCTCTCTTCCCTCACTCTCATAGTCCGATGGGACGGCCATCCGACACGACCGGAGAGAGATATGGCTCAGGGCTAAACGCTTAACTTGCTTTCCCAGAAAGAAAGAAAGATTTATTTATTTATTTGGGACACACACAGGAAATACAACATTAAAACTAAGACACTTATAAAAACGATAACAATTTCAGAAAATATTAAAATTTAAAAAAAGAAAATCATGTAAACAATAACGAAGACCTATGCGAGGCCAAAAAGGCTCCTATCGCAGCATAATGCTACGATATTTGAAAAAACAAATACCGCAGCGCTGGTATTCTGATAGGGCCCGAGGCACGGGGGTATCACACCGCCAGCTTCCAAACTCCGGGCTGTTAAGCAATTCCTAAAGGGAAAACCTAATAACACTTTGCACGACATGGGAATTGAATCCCCACGCTCAATAGTCGCGCTTGCGACTAGGAGACCAACGGAGCAGTCTTACAAGACATACCTAAGCATGTACTTGCATCTAAAAACGCGGGCGAGAACCAGTTGGTTGGCTGTTGACCCAACTGTGGGCGAATTCAAGCTGCGAATCCAACTTAGATAGCGGGTTGTGGAGCTTTTTTAACTGCCTGCAAAGAAGGTTTAAGTTTATTTGTGATAATGAAAACCAGGCTGATCTGATGAATAGTGGTTGACACTGTACTTGATATTATAGAAATAATTCATTTTTTTAATTTATTTATACTTTATCTGTTACAACTGGAACAGCATTCTTCGTCGAGCAGAATTTAGCAATGTTGTTTAACAGCAGTACTTACCTAAGAATACTGTTAGTACTTTCCAGATAAGCTCTTGAACAAAGTTCTCTACGACTAATTAGCGATTGATTTTACAATTACATTCGTTTTGTTCTAGTGCGTCGATGGCTATCCCTACATGAACAGATGCCCCTCCGGTTTGTATTTCGACGATATCAGCAAGTTCTGTACCTTCAAAGTTGAAGCAAGATGCGGCCCCATCGCCACAAGTAGGTACCTATATTACAATGCTTTCTAATAAATTTGACGTTTGTATATAAAATACAATGTTAGTTGCGATAAAGTTTCATATGAAATAGTTTATATTGTAAAACCAACTAGCAATGTTAATTAACATTAGTTCTATCAGGAAGTCATGAGGGGAGGTTTTTAGCCAACAAGGACATCCAACAGTAGGATAGCTGAAGAAGGCTTGCAAATACAGTCATTGTAAGATGTGCCTAAACGCATTTTGTAAAATCGGCCAGATTCAAAAATACTCCTACAGCTGCTAGTAAAATAGTGGAAAATATGTTAGCTTAGAATAGAAAACGATTTCTCTAGAATTAAATTACTTATGTTATTAACACTATCAACAAAAAAAAAAAAAACAAGAGGTCGCAAGGCCAAAATCAAACAAAAACATGCCATAAAGAAAGATAGTGAATTTAGGTACACGTAAATCAATTAATCGGCTAGCTGATTGGGTGTGAAATTGCACATCTGCCAGCAAATACCTTGAATTTAAGCTTTGCCTTGTAAAATTTATCTTTTTGCTACACTGATGTCACATAAACGTTATTTTAATGGTAACTAAATCATAAATTAAATTTATATTACTTTGAACGAAATATTCTGGGTCTGTATCTGATAGAAAGCCTTTTTTGTTGGATATATTACTTTTTTTTAAATCTTCATTTGGCAATAGGCTCGCCCCCTATTACATGGGACTTCAAAAAAAAACATAACTGGCGAAATGTGGGTGAACTTGCTACAGGGACACCTCTGTCCAACCCTTCGGTGAAACAAGGCGTGATGTTATGTTTATGTGTGTTGTGTTTTTTGTGCGAGAAACTTAGGCCCTATTTAAAAAAATGTTTTATTATATTTGTTAAGCGCCTGCGCCGATCACAGAGACACCCCTAGACTTGGCAATAAAGTGCGACACTGGCGAGTGCCAGTTGCCTTACTGCTTCTGCTCCAAAGATGGCACCCGCATCCCTGGAGGTCTCGACCCAGAAGACGTAAGTAATCAATCTATGTTGTAATAATAGAACATTACTGTCGCGGCTAGCAATCCACGATCGTCCATAAATGCCTAATTTCGGCCAAGGCTTGTATAGTACTTTTCTCAAATAATGCGCGGAAATTCAAACCGAGTAAATTAATTATAAATTCCAGAATCAATGACAAACAACGAAAATTTTTTTATGCGCCAATATGTTCTTTTGTTTCTTCTTTACTTTAAATAGCTTTATTTGCAAGCCAAATCGAAATTTAAATAAAATCTTTGACAAGTTACCTCGTTGGTTGCCATGTGTTGGAATTTACGAACACACGAACTTTTTGTGTAGTTCGTTCCATTCAAGTTCATTCCATTTTTAAATAACACGACAGTTATGAGTTTTCATAAAAAAAAAACATTTAGCCGCTAAACACGACGGATATTGATTTTCATAGTAATATTGCCGGCCGCCTACTCACTTGTCTTTTTACCAGTCCGGCAAATTCGATTTATCTCGAAGAAGGTTATCAAAATAATGTTCGAATATCCAAGTATGTTTGAGAAATAGTACATTATTGCAAAGGCCGTGAAACAGGCAATTGCAGGTCGAGTATGAAATTGAAGGCAGAGCCGTAGGCGAGGACGTCACTAATACGAGACATGCAATTGCCATTTACGCCGACGCATATATAGTGCTTTTCTCAAAAGAATGTAGGGAAATAAAACATACTTTTTATTATGTACCTATGTAAATAACAACAAAGACGAATTTTCAGCGTTGCCGCCAATTTTCCATTTATAATCTGTGCCGAAAGGCAAACGCATTTATGGCTATACAGCCACGTGAACGCAATTTGTACTAAGCAAAGAGACTTACTTTGGTATGCCAAGAATGATAAAAGAGATCCAATCAAAAAGTATTTAATAACTCCAGCACGCCGTTTCATACAACATTGCTGGAGCGTTGTAATGTTCCAAATTCAAAAAACGCTCCTGCAATGGATTTGATTTTCTTTGACCGTAAATTCGATACGTTGCGTGTTCTTTTTTCGAAAATAATGATAATATTTCCATGCATGTTTGAGAAAAGGACATTTCCTATATCTGTGCAAAATTTTATCCATTCAGCCATTATGACGTGAAAGAGCAACAAACATACAGACGCTCGAATTTATATGTTTGGATTAGATAAATATTTGTCAATGACTACACCTATCTAATGTGAACGATTATCGGTTGATTTCCTGGTATATAACGTTTACGAAAATAAACGAAAATTGATTATGATTATTTAATGTAACAGGTATAACTGGAATCAAATTAAAGTCGACAGTCGTTATTTATTTAAAATTAGTATGCCATTCACAAAATCAGCCTTGAAAATATTCAATACTGTGAAAACATACATAATTAAATTTTAATTTCGAGAAGCAGTTTAGGCTAATAGGTATCGATTCTATGTAGCTCTAAACCGCAATGTCAGTATTAATGGTTTCTCATTAATTATGATAATCGCGGCAAAGTTGTCATTATGTAACATACAAAGACATCCAGAACTATCGTCTCTCGATGACCTACAGTTTACCGTATTTATACAAATTCTCCATTGCGTAACAAAAGCTATGCGGTGCATGTTAAATAGCTAAAAAAGCGTATCATGTGCGTATCATATTATGTTTTTTTGTTCACGGTCAATATTTTGAGAGTTTACCATTTCGTAACAACCGTAAGGTTAAAGAAAAAGTGTTATGTTCTTAGAAAACAACACGGGTAACGAATGAAAAAAACATAACCCAGTGCAGACGGGTACAAGGACCCGTCATTCCACCCGCCCTACCTGCGGGAACTCAATGTAGCTTGGCGAAATTTAATAAATAGTCTCCCTTACTCGATTATTTAGCCCATCTAACGGTCTGTAAAGATAGAAATAAATAATACAAAATATTCGTCCGACTTGATCTTTGTGTGTCAGAGATGTTTCATAATATTCTGTTGTCATAATATAAGGTAATACAATAAATAAAATTGGCGGAATGCCTAATAGGTTGATGGGAAATTTTGTAATGATTTAATTTGCTGATGTTTGAATTTGCTGGTCTATAAATAGTTAAGAGGTAAAACTAAATAAATAAATGTATTTTTTTAAAGCTCTTGTTTATAAAATAGTAATTTGTTGCATTTCAGAATACTGTTATTCTTCTATAATTAAATAGATCTCTATTTATATATTTAATTGTAATAGTGCAAAAACTGACCTCTATTCCGTCAACAATTCTGCGAAATTTACGTGCAAAAAGTAGTCGTAAAAAATTACGTTCTCATTTTTTAATTCGCAGACACCCCAAATGATAATGCTGACATTCGACGGTGCTGTTAACTTGAACAACTTCGACCTGTACAAGAAAGTGTTCAATGGGAAAACCAAGAACCCTAATGGTTGCCCCATTAGAGGCACTTTCTTCCTGTCACACGAGTACAGGTAATTATAAAATGTGACATTACTTCCATTCAGGGATGGGACTAAGAGTAAATATTTGTCAGAGACCGAGGTTCAAACAATGGCGTTGCTTCCGCTTAGGGCCCATTTATATGGTCTGCAATTGGACTCAATCTAGCTGCAAATTAGATTTTGTGTAGTTGTCGTAACTGCAACATACTGTAGGCAATAGGGATGGTGCCTGGGTAAAAAAAAAGAAATTCTATTTAGTCCATCAGTCAGATAATAAAAATATATTAGACACGTATTTTTGCTTATTATCATATTAATAAATAGGGAGTGCATCCGTTGTCGGCGCTGAGTTTGGAAAAAAAAAGCGGAAAACGGGCTGGCAATTTGGCATATTGGAGTAGATAGGCGGATTAGGCATAATTAAAAACAAATGTAATAAAAGCATTAGTTTTTTTTTTCCAGTATTATAATTCCATAATCAATGATTTCCATATTCCAGTAATCAACTACTAAGTACTCGGAACCGAACTAATTAGATTAGGTTAAATATTTTATACTCGCAAAAAAAGGTTAGGTTAGGTTAGGTAAGAACTGTGACCCCCACGTACGAGCAGAGCGAGCGAAGCAAGCGGTGCTGCAGCAGCGGCAGGCGAGTGCCAAAAACGACTAGAATATATAGAAAAAAATAGTTTAGTAATTGTAGTTAGTTGGAGTTCTGTATACTGGATCGGTTTTCATAAACGCTGCGCCGCCGGTGTCCATTATGGGAGCCGGCGGTGCCGGCCACAGAGAATGTAATGTGCTGGCACCCGATGTTTTTAATCTCGGCTGCCGGCAGTAATGTCATGCCGGTTCCCAATGGCGTTATTTTTGGGAACCGGCGCCGGCACCGGAGGCACTCCCTAGTAAAAAAGTACTTAGATAAAACGCTTTAAATTTTGGGGAGTGGGGGCTCGCCACGTCAGTATAAAATCTACATACAAGTGACGTCATGCCATAAAGTCTTAAAGTCCGGTTAAGCAGCCAAGACCTTAGTGGTCAAAACTGCGAGTTGCCATGTTTAAAAAAAAAATACGTCATGCCACATTTTGAATCACTGTGTCGCCGTAATCTCTTAATTACGTAAAAAAAGAAAAAAATACGTATCAAATATTTTTTAATAATCTACTTGAAAGATAAAAAAAAAATTATCACCAACCCTATATTTTTAAAATAATTGTGCACTCCACTTGCAGTAGGCGGCCAGTTCTAGGATTGTGGTAGCTGATCAATGTCAGACCATAATGAGACTAATTTTGGCTGTAGAATAGTAATTACCTACCTAAAATATATAAAAAATACGAGATCTAATGCTCTCTTATTTTAATCAAATTATCCGCTTCAGATTTTCTCATGATAGCTATGTCCGAAGTTAATATCTAGGTACCTATATTTCAATAAATTAGTGACGAACAATTTGCCAAGTTCCTGTGATTAATTTGGACGATAGTTTGTTAATTACTTACACAAGTTTCGTGTTAATTGCTACATTATGTATACCTTTGATAGTACATACATAGTCAAAAGCTACTTTAGGTATAGTTTATTATGTCTTCCCGCAGATATTTACCGGTATACATGAATAAAAGTTAATTGAATTACAGTAAATGTTTAGCTCTTAATAAACGGAAATTAATTAACGTTTGTAATGTTAAATTTATTTGTTTTTATATTGAATAGATCTGAGGCAAATAAACAACCATTGCAGATGTTTTATGAAGCTGGTTATTTCAAAGATATTAACACTTAACCCTTGCTCTACTTATTTTAAAGTTATTTCATGAGATAATTTAATTTGAATATTTTTCTGTTAATTGCAGTAACTACGTGCAAGTGCAACATCTTGCACACGACGGTCATGAGGTGAGCTTTTTATTCATAAATACTTATGCTTTATTACTTATATGTTGAATTAATCTGCCAATATAAGGGTAGAAAGGCACCCCTGTTTAATTGTTGATGAAAATATGATACTATAATATATTAAGGGTGGAAACATCGATCATATCGGGGTTCATAAATCGGGTTGAGTTACCATGAGATATGGATCCTCCTCATTATAAATTGAGTCGTATTTTAAAATCTTCCTATATCCAACCAGTTTTCATATAAAGTTTTACGTTTTATGGGATATCAACGATCTCATTTTTCTTCTCTTATTCTGTTTCGTTTGTGCGTTTCAAAGTCAAAGTCAAATCATTTATTTCAAATAGGTACATAAAAGGCGCTTTTGAATGTCAACATTAACAAGGGTTTGGAGATATCAATTTATGTTCAAAACAAACGCGTAGACTCGGAAAATGACACCACGACAACGCCAATATCTGTCACTGAGCCACTGTATTCGACAGATCTCTCCATTCTCTCCACTATCTGTAAAAACGATCTAAAAAAACAATGCTTGTGTTCACAGATAGCAACAGGCACAGTATCGCAGCAGCAAGGCCTGCAAGACAAAGGCTATGAAGAATGGGCCGGCGAGATGATCGGCATGCGCGAGATTCTCGGCAAGTTCGCGAACGTGTCGCGTTCAGAGATCGTCGGCGCAAGAGCACCTTTCTTGAAACCTGGGAGGAATACGCAGTTTAAGGTATTTACGAGTATTTTATGGAATTACCTGCTGTTGTCCGCGATTCCATCAACGTGTACTCATCTTGTATTTTTTTTTTGTTTCAATATTCCAGGCTTCTGATCTGTCAAACATAATGATTGGTTCAGTGGTTTAGGTGTGAAAAGCTGACAGACACAGACAGGGTTACTTTTGAGTTTATAATATTAATTAAAATAACAGTTATCTACCTATCCTAGCGTTAACATCTTTCTCCCTAATGTAAGTAAGGATATCTTTACCCTTTGTCTGTACTGTGTGTACCTTTGTACCAAAAATTATTTGCGCGAACTTCCTATAAGACTGCACAGAGAATAGAATTTGCGATTGTCTGCTAGACTAGGTTTTGTCTTCTAACCAAGGATACGACAAGCTTAGACTAAAGATATTTACAAACATTCTTCCTTCCGTAATTTTGAAATATTCTCTCACATTATTTTTTGCAAATTCTACGTTATTATGCGCATATCTCACCTTAGTTAATCCCATCTCAATGCGACTTCAGTTGACAATCTCTTGCAGAGGAAGTTTACAAAACGGAAAAAACGTAGGATGCTCTTTATCTCGGCTAGGTAGGCGGTTCCTTTGGGTACAGAATAAAATATGAGTCTGAATAAATTCTCTTTGTAATGTGACTCACAAACATCAATAAGTGATTTTACCAAGCCGGAGAAAAAAAATAAAACAATTTTAAAGTGCTCTGCATCTATAGGCATGGGCGCCGGCAGGTTTTTTTTCAAGGGCGTGCATCTTCAGCTCCACGAAGCGAGCACGATCATTTTTGCAGTTAACCTCGGATATGTTAGGTTATTGTTTGTCTATTATTCATACAAAGAGCAACTTTGTCGACTTATGCAAAATAAAAATAACAGTAAGACAATATTGAATTCAAGAGCAAGTTAAGAAAACTCGATAATTTTTGCTTCTCACCTTGAATATGATATACTTCTTAACTTTAACTAGCTTCTGCCCGCGACTTCGACCGAGTAGGGTTACCATCCGTCCGGATTTGTCCGGAAATGTCCGGAATTTTGGCCTCCGTACGGACTATGTCCGACCTTCTCATTTATCCGGACTTTTCGATTTAAGGGGATTCTCTTTAAAAAGATAAATGATTATAGTAAACATTAAGATTGAAAAGTTAAGTATCCGGCCTTTTTTGTCAGGCTTTTTGTCAGGACTTTTCAAATTACGAAATGGTAACCCTTTCCGCAACCTTCTTCAAGATTTGGGCTATCCAATGCAAAAGTTGGTAAGGTAGTTCCGTAGATTACCCCTCCCACACACAAACTTTCAAACAAACAAATTTTACCTCTTTATAATATTAGTATAGATAAATAAACGGGTATGTGTCGAAACAATGTACGGTAAACAATATTGATATTTTGCTCCGAATAGACAAGTACCTACAATCCCTATTACGTCAAATTGACGTTGATAAGTACATACATAACGAAATTATTTGTGCTCGTGTATTTCAAATGCCACATTATTCTGCCATCTTATTTCTGACGTATTTCTCGAAAATTCTTTTGTCTCCAAATTGGCCCAGATCGAATATCAGGCCGCTTAATAGGGTAATATTTTGACAGTTATTCGATATAGTGCGTACGCCCCAAGTACGTCACTACACTTAGTGTCAATATTTCAGCGGTGCGTCTATTCGTTACCTGACAATTACGGCCGACACGTTCGCAATACAAAGTGAAATATGTAGAGATTTTTTTTGCAGTGCGTCGTCATCAGGGAGCTACGTCAGTTGTCAAACAAGCCGGCACGCTCCAGTATCGACATTTTGATAGGCACCGATCGACGAACGTATCTAAATAAAACTGATTGAAGTACACTTTGTACGGGATTTGTTGTACGAGATGACGGATTGAAGCGTGCGATTAAATTACATGTAGAGGAAAATAAATATTTTGAACGAATGTAATCATGGTCACTGTACATAAGTGTGCTGATCGAAATTGAAAATATAAAAGATTTGTCGCAAAAAAAAACTGCGTTGGTACATACATAATTATTATTTCAATAACGAAGTTGTTGGTTCAATGACAAAAATACACAATTGGCAACGAAGCTGCTAAAATACTGCTATATACAGTCGGAACAAAACATACATGTATTTGAATTTGTAGTGTTATCTTGTATATTGTATTTAAGATAACCAACTACAACTAATAAACTAATAAGACAAGAAAATGAGCGAAAGACGCGAGTTTTATCGGTCCCTTAGAGATTCCTGCTCGATCCACGAACGAAAACCTCAACTAATATGTATGAAAAGCTCAATCCACTCTAACACATAACCTCTTTGTCCACAGGTGTTAGAGGACTTCGGCTACATCTACGACAGTTCGGTGGGCGTGCCCCCGCTGCCAATACCCGTGTGGCCGTACACGCTCGACTACAAGATCGCGCACGAGTGCAAGTCAGGCACTTGTCCCACCAAGTCGTTCCCAGGTGGGTGGCCGTAACTTAGCTACTCGATAGACTAGCTAAGAAGTAAAAAGATTTGTTAGGAAGCGCACCGGGAGCGGAAATTATAGACAAATGATGCCCTTTGTGTAAAAGATTGAGCTAGATTCTGTGCCATTCTTTGTCACTAGGAAGAGCTTACAACTGAACTATAGTAGTAGGAGAAATCACAGCTATTGTTAATTTTAGTACTGTGGAGTTACAAAAACTATATTTCATCTGACAGTTTTCGCCTGAATTTCAAGTCTGTAAAATTTTACATTCTGTGCAACGCTTCCCACATAGGTTTTTGCGTGAAAACCAATAGTGATCACCGCGTTTCCAAGTTTTCGTATCGCGTGCGGCGTGGCGTTAGATAGAACGAGGTGCTCACACATTTCCTATATAAACACCAAGTTGCTAGCTTCATGCGGTCGGCACAATGCACTCACCGAGTTTAATTAGAACTAACCGAAACTATGGCATCCGTAGGTAGGTATTTTTTGGTGAAAAACAATTTCAGGAGAGAATAAAATTTATATAATTTTATCCAACTCGTTGTTTTCTCTTATGGGTACTTTATACATAAGAATAAAGTACACAAAGTCTGTTTGCACGTGCCTCTGTCAACATTTTTTCAACTGCGCTGTTGTTTAATGATTCGGCAGAGTATACACAACATACCCATATTTGATTTAAAAGCATTTTTATAAATAAAGAGGTTATTTGTTTGCAGGTCTGTGGGAGGTGCCGTTCAACGCTCACTACATTGAAACGTATGAGGGCGGACACTGCCCCTATCTCGATGCGTGTGTGCTACATAATCATGATTCGGATGAGGTGAGTACACAATGTTTTGTTTTGTTTTTATCCATGCTAGGATGTTTGTATATTTACGAAACGATAGCTTCAAGAATTGATTTATGGATCGATTAAATTGGTTTGTGTCTCATCATGTATTTCAAAACTATTTTGGTAGAGTTGACATCAAAAAGTTTAATGCCTTGTAACTAACCTGTTCTTCTATAAATTCACAGAGAGCTTTGAAAATAATTATGTTTAACTTGATTGAAAAATTAAATTGGTTTATTTTTTATTAACGTAACAGCTGTATTTGATTCATATTAAATAATAGTAACTTTTTATGGTAAATATGATGATATAAGTCCTATTAAAATTTGCATAATTATGTTAAGCTTTTCGAATGCACACAATTATTAGTTTGCGTTTGCGTGCATTTCCATTTTTATAGCTACTTTAATTTGCATTTCATATGCACGCATGTTTGATCCACGTAGTAATTTTCGTCGAATCCTTAACAAAACTTAATGGCTGAAGTGAAATGGCTAATTTTTAACAGAATTGTGACAATTAACAATAACATAACATCACGGCTCATGCCATTTCACCGGAAAACCGCAATAACACTTTTCCCGGCCTGGACATTTGAACCCAGGCGATATGCTCAGCGGTAGCGCTTGCGACTTTAGAGGTATAAGGAACAGGGTGTAATCCACCACCACCATAGAAAAAGGAGGATACTCCGACCTGACGGGTGTCGTGTCTAGCGGGCAACTGCTCGACGGCTGATGTATGTCTTATATATGTCGTTCGCGCGGTAAACTCTAATTGCACGATGCAGGATTTGTGTGACGTCATGTCTTTTTGATGCGTAGCTCGGATGCGGCGGTGTAACCGCTATTCGACCACTACTAGACCAATGAGCCAGTTACAATTATTTGGCTCAAATTGTAGTTACCATATGAAATGGAGATAACTCCGTAACTGTCAGGAATGAAAGCACAGACTATTCTGATTCCCGAAGCACCCAAGGATTAATAGGGGTGAAAAGCTTCAGCTCACGTTGCAATATTTCCCCGAGACCGCATGCGGTGGCGATTGTGTGCCAACTATGCCGCGGGCGCTAATCTGAGTTTCAAATGGAGCTAAATAAAGGCCTTTCCTTTCTCAGATCGTATTTTCGTTAAATCACAAAATCATTCAACAAGATAATGCAGTCAGATGTAGTAGCGTCAGTACAAGAAGCTAAGCGGAATTAATTCGTTTGTACTTTGCAGGCAGATTATGGTCTGTCCTCGGGCGTACCGATATCCTTTTAGACAGATCTAAAACAGACTTCTGTTTGCTTTTAAACCGTATTAAATATGCTCTTTGAAATGTACCTACAGAGATGGAGCTTTGATATTCGAAATTGTGAACCAAAATGACATAAAAAAATGTTATGCTCTCGTGCTCTGAATCGTATTTATATTTTGTGTAATATGCTAACTCCGATTATTTCCTAAATAGTGAAATAGAAACGAGCGAGTCTTACAGTAGTCGCTTATGATGAGTAATATCTGACATCTCACCTTGGTAATAAGCAACATTAAAAGAGCGGGGCCTCGTCAAGGTCGTTTCTGACTGCCAACTCTAGCACCGCGCGTGCTCATTGGTGAAATCAATTAGCGCACGTGTTAGAATGTGGATGAAAACTAAAATTATAGGCATTGATATCCACTTAATTATCGAGCTTTGAGTGTCAGAATGGTTACTAGTTAATTATTATGTATGTGTGTGTCTTTGAATATTGTGTGTAGGGAAAGGATTTTATGAAGAAAAGCACATAAAGACAAGACTTAGTATTTATTTCAATTAGACTTGTCAATAAATAGTTAGGTATTGTTAATGAGAAAGCTAGTTGTCCGTTCCAGATATAGGTCTTCACGAAGAAGAAGGACAAGAAACTCCATGGTAGCTTGTTTTAAAGTATTTTATCAACACATTTTTCCATTAGCATATATTATTGCTATCACATTAAACTCTTGGGCATTTGAGAATAGGTCTCTCAAAAATATAGCAAGAATTTGAATATTCCCTGATTCGATTTACACGTAAGACATAGTATATATTATAACACATAGGTATACAAAAATAATTATCAGCAATTATAAAGCTATGTGATCAATTAACTTACGTGTACCTTATAGGTAGTCCATCTTTAACGATAGTTATATCAAAGAGTCCCAGAATTGGCGGGTACACCATATTTTTTATAGTCTCCCAATATTACTCAAGTACCTACATAATAATCTTCCCGCCATTTTAGACCAACCATAGATTGTCATATATAGATGCTAAATAACTTCTCACCTAAGTAATAATTAACAAATCTTACCTAGTGGAACTATCTTAAAACTTAATAAGATTATATAGTAATTTAGTACCTATGTATTTATTTGTAATCTCTAAGTAAAATATCATAATATAGTAATATCAACTGGATACTCCGAAAATCGTTTGAAACACCTATTTATCATCATGTTACTTTAAATTGGAATATAAAATCGTGATAAATATAATTAGTATCTTATTCATTATTACAAAATAATCATTTATTGTACTGCTAAGATAATAAACATTTGTTGTGATCTATCTATACCACAAATCATGACTTGTTCGAAAACTCAAGAATCGTTGTTTGTGAAACAGCCTTTTAAGTCACATTAAAAACCATTTGCTTATAACAGATCTATCTATGAAATATCAATTAAAGAAATACAAATCAAATATTAAAACTTCACAAAACATTAATAAATTTACGTTTATTTAAATATTGTTGAAACGGAACGTTTCCATAAGTCAATGTCATCCATCATTCTGACAGCTGACGTTCATACCATAGATAATACGCTTAAATGTTCATTCTGTTATAAATTATTGTAAACAATCAATAATGTGATCAAAACAATTAGATATTCTCCTAAAATCTTCTATACATAACGAGTAATCTCACACGCGCTTCTCTGGCTTCCTGTTACACACTTCCGTCCCTTTTCACGAAATCACTCACACAGATTTTTAGAGTAATATGTTCTGTGCACCGATTGCAGGACATCCAGAAGAAAGATGTTACAAAATTCATATTCATACAAAACCATAGTTCTGTATGAATATGAAATTAGTATTTTCTAAAAATAGCTTTTCCAATCTGTGGTAGAAAATGGCCGTTTATATAACGTTAGTAAAGTTAATATAGGTAAGCGAATGATTGTAGCTGCGGGTAGTTGAATCGAGAAGTAGAGCGGAAGGTGGGCGAGAATTATTTCATATACGCACGTACGCGGTCGAGTGGCCTGCTATTTTATCTCTCGCTTTAATTTTATAACCAAAGCCTGGCTAAACAAGCATAAAAAAGTTCATAATACACTATTTATACACCAGTGTTTGTATCAGTTAGTTATTATCTAGCTACCCTGTTCGTGACTGGGACCACTTGACCGGTCGGCCGATGTTCTATGTAGATGATCGTATTACGACTGTGATATAATTTTTAACTCTCTAGATTAAAGGAAACGCGTTGAGAGTTTAATATGTATGATGGTCGCATGCATACATAATTTATTATAATATCCTGTTGTTCTAGTTTCATAACTCATCAACGAGGTTCTCGTTTTAATGCGGTTTTCTTTAATTAAAACACTTTTTTGCCGTAGTTGTAGTGCCACGGAGTCAACACTTTTGAGCATGAAATATGTAAATGAATATTGGTATTGAACCACCGTAACTTGTTGATTAAACAGGGTTGTTCGGTTTCGTTTTTGTTTGCTCATAATGGTTAATATAGCTTCGTTTGTAAAAAGTGTGGTGTTACTTTTTTAAGCACTTGCTTTTTCGCGTACCAATTTTCGTGCCAGTGTTAATTTTATATCGAGCGTTTGAATTTTGAATTGCAATTACGTACATATTGATTGCACTTTGTCTTTCCCAACAATAGTTAGATCGACAACAATTATGATGCTTTGATAAAATATTATAAAACTTCATTGGATCAATCTATTATTGGTAGCTTCATACCTTTGCCTAGCCCGTTTGATGTTTAATATGCTACGGATTTTCCATTTCTCTATCTAGACTGTAACATTGTCTTGTCATTGTCATTAATAACATCCCATATTACAGGTGCTAGAATGGCTGCAGGAAGACTTTAATCGGTACTACGAACAGAACCGTGCGCCATACATGATGCCCTTCCACACGAACTGGTTCCAGATCAAAGCGCTGGAGCAAGGACTCCACAAGTTCCTGCAATGGGCATCCAGCCAGTAAGTACTTGAACCTTAAGTTTATTGTTCATTTCTTCTGTGTTTAGTACACTCATACAGTAGGAACGCGAATAACGTTACAATAATGATGTTAGTCTGTCTTTTAAAGCAATTAATTTAGTAATCAGTGTTTAGTCTTTGACGGTTCAGTGGCTTTATGAGAGTAGGTATTATTACGTAGAGATGAGTTATACAGGATGGGGCAAAAGTAATGTCGGAATGTGAATTAGCAGCCATTTTGTAGAAAAAAAAATTGGGACCTGTTTTCACGGAAAGATTATTTAAAGGTATAAATAACATTGATGACATAAAGTAAAAAAAAATACATATCGATTAAATTACCTTCTGAGTTGATGCACATTTCTGCTCGTTAGACTTGGTGATTTCTTGTTCAATGTAGCCAACATTGAAAAAGAAATCACCAAGGACTTGCAAGATTGTGGTTTATGTTGGTCAACGCGAGATTTTTAAAAGCCCCAAAGAAAGAAGTTTGGCACTGTCAGAACTGGCGATGTGGCCAGCCAGATCAATTCGCCAAAACGAGAGATTATACGACCCAGAAATTGGTCTTTCAAAATCTCTGTTATTGCCTAAGAAGGCTCCTGGGCCGTGTGTATGGCCATTGCATTGTCAACTAATTCTCCATCTGTCTATTATCTAAATGTCAAAGCACAATGACATTTAACGCCATTTGCAAAAATGGCACATTCACATTGTAATATTACTTTTGCCCCACCTTGTATTTATAATACTTCTGAGATCATTCAAATGAAAGGCTGTGGTTGTTATGTAATGTCAGGGAAATTCATTGATAATCTGATTGCCCGTAAAATGGCAATTTGACGTTGTATGTCAATTTGATAAACTATATATTTTCCTGACTTTAATGTGATTGACACTAGTTATATATACTGAATTAGTATCTTGCAGCTTAAAATAATTGAGTCTAGATATTGCCAATAAATTGATAACTAAAACAATGCACTTTGACTTGTATCCAACCAGAAACAGCAGTCTTTTGAAAGGTAAATTCACATAATACAATAAAATCATAATTATTTTAAAAGATATATTTATTCTGCTAACGTATTAACTACACTTTCATGATTGAGTATTCGAAGCCAAGGCAGACGTGTAATATTTCGGATTGCTTTGGACTTGAATAATTGGCTTGAAACGAAACTAAGATGGAGCGAGTTACTGGCAAGAAATATGTGATGGAATTCTAAGTGTGTTCCACACTCGTTCAAATTTTTAAATTGGGATAAGCAGCTAAGTTTCGTGCCTTCACTTTTGTATAGCTAATGATACTAACGATCGTAGGCCGATGGGCGACATTGTAATTATTAAACGTATGTATAATACGTTTAATAAATACAATGTCGCCCATCGGCATGTGCCCGCCCATATTTTTCTGAATATTCATAAAAATTATCGAAAAATAACTTTAAAAGGGGGTCTATCTTTATTCTTTGTCTACGTTTTTCATGTTATTCAATTTTTTATGTTTTGAGTAGCGTTTGCCATATCTCCGATGTTATTGCCTCGATTTGGATTCTGTTTATTATTTCTAAAAGCTTATGAGTTATTTTATCGGATTGACTAACATTTTTATTAAAATTTAGATTAAAAAAAAAATGTTTTAAAGAAAAACAATTGTAACTTCCTAAAACCACAGGGAATAAAAAATTAGAAAAAAGAAAAATAAGTCAAGATAGACCCCCCTTTTAAAGTTATTTTTCGAAAAAAAAAAAAAAAAACATAAATATACAGAAAAATGCGGGCACACGTCCATTGGCGACATTGTATACAGCATATATCAGTAAGGTTCGTCATATTTAAGGGTTTGGTGCAGACTATCAAACTGAACCATCTTGTCTATGGTACCAACATCGTTATCGTGAAAAAATAAACAGCCGTCCCATACATTTTAATCGAGTAGGTATTGAATTTTTGTGGACAAGCTCGCGGCTAAGTAATAACAGCCACACGGGTCGATCCATCAGGTTATTAAGCTACGCTTGCCGGGGTTGGTCCGGAGTCCTCTGTGCTTCGGAAAGCACGTTAAGCCGTTGGTACCGGCTGTCATTCGTGGATCTTTGACAGTCGTCACGGCTCGCCAGAAGCTCGAAAGTCTGACAACCATTCTTACCAAGGGGTATCGTATTATCCAGTTACTGGGTTGTGGAGTCAGATAGGCAGTTGCTCCATGTAAAATACTGGTATTCAGCTGCATCCGGTTAAACTGGAAGCCAACCCCAACATAGTTGGGAAAAGACTAGGCAGATTGAGGTATAGAAGTTTTGTATGGGACAGTTGATACTCTTTTCGTGATTACAATCTAATGCAGAAAGTTGTTCAACATGATGTTCTGTACCACACTGTTAAATATGACCACACCTTTCTGATACATGCTGACTATTTCTTGATGAAAAAAAAAGGGTAAACTCTTTCTTTTTTTTACCTTGAATTGATCGAATTTTTCTTCAAAGCAATCATTGAAATGTTAAATTTATTTGCGATAAAAAAAAATCCTAACAAACAATGCTCAAAGCAATGTTTTATGCGATAGTACCTTTCGTACCGGTTTTACAAAATAAAAATATCTACTGCTACATCAAATGTCGGTTTTTATTTTGGTGGTTAAATATCAAACGTTGATTTTTATTCATTTTTGCAGAGAGCATGTAAAAATTTTTATATAGTTTTATTTATTTCCGGGAACAATAAAAACATACATTTTATGAACTGTTTAATTTCTTAAGGTGGTTTTACACCGGCGAGGCGAGGCGTCCATCTATGCCTCGCCTCGCCGGTGTGATGTGATGGCGAGAATTAAAATTTGTATGGCAAAAATTCTATCCACGCCCTGCCCATCTTTGGTGTAAAAGGTCTAAATGCGCGAGGATGTGCGAGGCGAGAATTGAAATATTTGTTAGTACAATATTGAACTTTATTGCTGTATAAATAAAGTATCTATTTACTTTGTAAAATGGATATATAATAATAGTTTATTTATTTTCTTACCACAAATTACAGGGATAGTAATACATAGTCTTCAGACACAATTTCATAATTAATTTGTGGAAGACTGGTGCCTAAACTAAGTTTTTTACAAAACCTGTATGTCAGGTCACCAGGTCCCCAAATCAAAGTTGTACATTATTTTTGTTGCACTGGAGACCATCGGGTTCATATTTCATATTTACATAAAAATCTCCCACATTATAATATTGCAGTAGTGCTCATTTAGCTTGGTTTATAGAAATCGTGAAATGAGGTAATTTATTAAGAATACATGCAAGGGAGGATGTATGTGAATATATATGAAAGCGTGTGGGGTGAGTTTGTGTGATGTGGAGTGAGTGTGTGTGTGTGGTTTGGGATGCTTGTATATGCGTTGCAAAGGGAATTTTGTGTCATGAAATAGTTTTGAAAAGATCTTCAATTTGTGTATAATCTAATGTAATAAGCCATTCAGTTATTTTCCTTTTAAAAGCTATTTTGTTTAGGTTATGAAGAGAGAGTAAATCATTTAGTCTGTTGTATAGAAAAGGGCCAAGAAAAGAAAAGAAATCTCGCACCGGCCATCGAGGACCCGCACGGTCTCTCTCCGACAAGCGCTGACTCGCGATGTCTCGAACTGGCACGCCGGCTCGCTCCCACCATCGCGAGACATCGTTGCATACTACATATATTCCCGGTTGGTCGGCGCGCGAGATACGGCTGGCCGGGCGGCGCGTGATAACGCGAGCCGGCGCGCGCTACGTAGCGATGGCCGGCGCGTGACATCGCGAGCCGGCGCAAGGTTGTGCTGGTCATCTTTTGGTGTAAAAGGCTAAGCGTGATTTCAATTCTCGCCCATCCCATCCACGCCTCGCTTCGCCGGTGTAAAACCACCTTTACTCAAGTAAAGCAGAAGTGGGTAACCGAACGCATAAAAATTAACCCCTTTTACATAAAATCTTGTTGTGTCTTTGAGGACACTAAGCGTAAACTAAAATATTATAGATGGAACACTTTTCATCTATACAATGGGGTAGTTACTTCTTAGTTAACAATACAATAAATTACCGATCATCAGATTAAAAAGTTACTTAAAAAAAATAGGAATGTATATATAGCATTAACACAATAATATCATTTACAAATTAATTAAAATTCACATTTGAATCCCAACTATTTATTTAACGAACGGTAACACAATCCGATTGTAAATAAATAATGAGGGTAAGTAAATATTGCACAAAATAAATACAATAACAAAAAAGAAAACAGATTTCCACAATTTATACTGGTTATTTACACTTTATAGTCCCCACGCCGCGTCTGTTTGTCTGTCTGAATACGATAAACTCAAAAAGTACCGAACGTATTTTGATACGGTTTTCATGGACGTAGTGTTTGAGGAAGGTTTAAGTGTATAATTCATTAAAGTTTGGTGTAAATTGGCGATGAATATGACGATGATTGTTGAAGATGTCGGAAACAATCATGCCGACTTTACGAGCTTTACTGGCGTGCGCCGAGTAAACCAATATATTTATATGAAAACAATGTGTCACGGAATTAAAGGTCTATTAAATTGTAGCAACTTTATATGTCTATCTGTACTTTTCATTTCTCTTTGGACCCAATTCTGAATTCAACGCAGATGAAGTCGCGGGCAGAAGCTAGTAATATATAATACATTAATTAAAAATAAATATATATATTCTTAGCGATTCGAAACGAAAGCCGTTAAAAAAAAATAGAAACAAATGAACACAATTTTTAATAGTTTTTTTTACAAAGAAAATAAAATCAAAACAAATAAGAAAAATAGTATGGCACCAAAATAACAAATTGGAAAGGTCTTACACCAACGGCGGCTCGGAGCAGAAAAAGGGGCGAGCATTGGTCTGCACTGCCTCTTATACTACCCAGCCGCGCGTAGGTCTAATCCCCCACTCTTCTCTTCTATTTTCTCCTATACGGCCTCTCCTGACAGGAGACCGTCCTCGGGCTCCCATCTAGCTGCGTAGATCAGACTCCAGCAGCGGCATGGAGAGTCCAGGTCCAGAGTCAACCTCAGGCAGAACTTGGGCTTGCGGCTCGTCAGTCCTGCACACGTCGGGAGTACCGGTTGGTGGATCTTCAGATAAAGCGGCAGCTGAAGTACTGGGGAACGGCTCGGCAGGTCTCATCGTCTCAGTTCCTGCGGTTACAGGAGAGGACTCCTCGTTGTCCATGTCTGCGCCTTCAACACAATAAAATTACATCTTGTTAAGTGGCATAACACAAGAAACATCGTAACACACATGAATAAGTCATAGGCACTACGTTCGCATAACTTAATCTGGGAAGATAGAGGCACTACGTTCGCATATCTTAATCCCTGGCAAGATAGAGGCACGACGTTCGCATATCTGCCCACAATAGTTAGGATAGAGGCACGACGTTAGCGTAACCTGACCATTGCATAACCAGAAAGGAAGCACGACGTTCGCTATTTCTGGGGACACATCTGTAAGACAGTTTGCAACATGTCTATACAGACGGTCAAGCTGCTTACCTTCAAAATAAGCAGCACACACTTCAGGAGTCCACTCCCCGCGCCACGGCACCATGTACTCTGCCGCGGCCTGAGTCGACTTTCCGTATGACCCAGCCAGAAGTTGTAGGTCGTAGCGCCCATGTGGCAGTACCTTCGTGACACGGTACGGGCCACGCATGCCGGAGTCCAGCTTCCCGGTTGACTGAGCCTGTTTTCTGACAAAAACTAAAGAGTTTAGTTCGTAATCGCGGGGTGGTTTTCTCCCTTGGTTCACATAAGCATCTTGACTTTGCTGATTCTGCCTGAGACGCTCTGAAGTTCTTTGCCTGCTCATCTCACGCAATGCTTCCCTGTTAGGACTGGAACCTTCCAAGGCTACGTCGCGCACCAGACTTCGGATGAGAGGCGTCGCCGCGTCGATACCCACCAACAAGTTGAGGGCTGAGTATTGGGTGGTCCTGTGCTTGGTGATATTAAGTACCAGCTGAATCTTCCACATGACGCTGGGCCACCTTTGCTGCCGATAGTTTGCCTCGATGCGGACCATATTAAGCACTGTCCGGCAGTAGCGCTCGACTTGTCCGTTGGATTGATGCATCTCCGGCGTAATCAAGTGTGTATCACAACCCATTGACTTAGCCCAGTCAAGAAAGTCCGTGCTTTGGAACATGCGACCCCTGTCAGCAACAATTAATTTGGGAGCGCCAAACAGCGAGATTGTGTTTGTAAAATTACGTTTCAGTTCGTTAGTATCTTGTCGATACATTGGGTAAAGAAGGCAGTACTTTGAAAAGGCATCGATAACGATGAGAACGAAACGATAGCCATCGGCTTCTGGAAGCGGGCCTAGTACATCCATATGGATTGTCTCAAAGGGAAGGTCTGGTTTTTCCCATGAATGGATGGGTTGTAATGGGGCTCGAGGCACCTTTTTGTGGGAAATACACACTATGCAATGCGCGATGTATTTTTGGACAAAACCCCTTATCCCCGGGAACCAGAAGTGTTTTGTGATCAAATCAACAGTCTTGTCAACCCCCAGATGGTCGTGCTTATCGTGGAATACACGAAGTAAGCTGAGTCGATGCCCCCTTGGGATGTAGCAAAGAAGGCGGGAAGGCTCCCCAGTGGGTGAATACTTCGCATACAAGAGATCGTTTTTGACGACATAACGACTAGTGTCTAATTGTCCGTCAGTCAGTTTTTGGATGAGAGTCCGAGTCTCTTCATCGGCAGCCTGCGCGACCTGTGCCCAGTTTTGTGGTTTTTGAACCGTGCACACATTGACAGGGTTCCGACTTAGATAGTCGGCGTGCGACATGAGTGATCCCTTACGGTACTCAAGGCGAAAGTCAAAATCCTGTAGGTATACCCACCACCGTGCCACACGAGGGAGCAAATCCTTCTTGCTCTTTGTAAGTTTCATCGCGTTGCAGTCGGTGACTACGGTGAAGTGTAGACCCACAAGATAATGCCTGAAGTGTTGCAGGGCTTTGACCACGGCGAGGGTCTCAAGTTCGTACGAGTGGTACTTACTTTCAGCTCCTTGCGTCAGCTTGCTATAGTAAGCAACCACTCGTTTATGACCCTCCTCGTGCACCTGCATCAGCACAGCTCCATAGCCAATAGAGCTGGCGTCTGTGTGGACCTCGGTCGGCAAAGAAGGATCATAGACTGCAAGCACCGGTTCACTGGTCAAGCAATCAATGATCTCCTTTCGAGCAGCCTGCTGCTCCGGTCCCCACTTAAAATCGACCCCTTTTCGCGTCAAGACCGCAATACGAGCAGTCTTCTGAGCAAAGCCAGGTACATACCGGCGAAAATAGCTGGCTAAGCCCATAAATTGGCGTACCTGCTTTACGTCCTTTGGTTCGGGAGCATCTGTCAAGGCTTTAACTTTACTATGACTCGGCCGCACCTGACCTTCACAAATGTTGCGACCTAAATACTCAATTTCCGTTGCAAGGAAAGAACATTTTTTCAAATTTAAGGAAAATCCAGCATTCGTCAAGGTCGTGAGTACCTTGCGCAAGAGAACAAATCCGTGGTCTATAGTTTTGCTTAAGATCAACACGTCATCGATATACACCAGGATCCACCAGACTCAATAAATTCGCGAAGAATCTTTCCTATTATCCGCTGATATACGACTGGGGCGTTCGCCAAGCCGTAGGGCATCTTTAAATATTCGTAATGCCCCTCGGGCGTAACAAAACCAGTGAGAGGGACAGACTCTTTTTCTACCGGAATCTGATGGAACCCTGTTGCCATGTCGAGGCTCGTAAAATACTTGTTTTGGCCTAAACGGTCTATGTGGTCATCAATTCGAGGGAGAGGGAACCGGTCCTTCATAGTGACATCATTCAATTTTCGGTAATCGACGCACATTCGGTCCGACCCATCCTTCTTCTTGACAAGAAGGATCGGGCTCGCGTAATCAGACTCCGACTCTTGAATGATTTCCTTGTCCAACAAATCTTTAATTATGTCGCGAACACGTAGTGTCTCGCTGTGCGAAAGTCGATAGGGTCGGTAATTGACCGGAGTGTTGTTGTTCAGTCTGATCGTCATACTACCCGTATTTACAGTGCTTGTGGCCGTACCAGATATAAAGTGCTGCGAGAATTCATTTATAATTGCCAACAACTGTTGCAATTGATCATCAACGAGAGGCGTGTTAATAGGAATCGACGGATCAGACTGAACGATCATCACCCGACTTGGATCGATTGTCTCTCTTTCAAGTGTTTGAGAGTCACGCGTGCGAATATACCGAACACCTTCTCTATTAAGGACGTCTGTTCCTACAATAATCGGGGTGTTCATGAATTCGGAAGCCATAATAAATAAATCGACCTCGAGTGTAATGCCATCGAATTCAATAGGTAACGTCACATAAGAAGTGCTTTCGAGTTCCTGACTCCCCAGTCCCTTCAATACGCGGAACGCTGGCTTGTGTGCGCAATTGAAATGTTTTACCACCGATGACGAAACAAGAGATATCGTTGAACCACTGTCAATCAAAACGTCTACCGGTACCCCTTGAATGACGGCTACAATAATATCATTGTTGCGGGTAGTTTGATTTTCTCGACATAGGTTAACTTCGTTCCTATCTCGTGACTCAGATTTTTGTTTGGCAAAACAAGTTTCAATTTTGTGGCCTGTTTTTTTGCAAAATGCACATTGTTCGGGCTTAGTCGGGACAAAAGCAGGCTTAGAGTTTGACGAGTCAGCGTTAGAAATAGAAGGAGCTTGATCGACCTTAGGTTTTTTATTACAGTTCGCCTGTCTGTGACCCGACTGGCCGCACACAAAACATTTTCCGTCATCAAACCGTCGTTTTCGCGAGTTTACATTTGGATTGATTTTATGGTTACTGGCGGATAAATTTTGAGGGGTAGTAACACGAGTAGAACTATTTTTAGGCGTGCTAGACTTTACGTATATTGAGAAAAACTCAACCAAATCGTTCGGCAACAGCTTAGCGTTAGTTGCCGATGCTCTTATCTGTGGGTCAGTGATGCCGCGTATCACAATCGCCGATATTAACTCATCACTGAGCCCCCGAACTATACGAAGACGAAGTAGTGAGCGACGAGCGTAATCGGCGTAAGTAGGGTAACTATCAGAGTTAGTACTCATTACATCGTACAAAATATTAGCAACATCAGGAGTTTTTGGACACAAAGGTTTAAACTCCCTCTTAAAATTACTCCAGCTCCGATCACTAGTCACCCACTCATTCAGCCACGTACGTGAGTCTCCCTTTAGGCAATTTCCGATTCGCGATAGGCACTCATGGTCAGTCCAGTTGTTAAGATTTTTCGCGCGGTCCACCTCCGCGCACCAGTCATCAATATTGTGTAGACCGGGGTCAAAATTCGAGATATAAAAATGATTTGACCTCACTACCGTATTTATCGAGCGAATGGCATCTACAATCCGATCAGTGACGGTAGACGGCGCGTTAATCTCACTAGCCACACGTTCGGAAACATCCCCCGTTCTATCCACATGCGACTCATCCGGCGCAGGCGGCGGCAATTCCGGCTCTCTCAGGCTACCTTCTGGAGTATAGTCGCGATATCCACTACGGCGACGGGATCGCTTACGCTCGCGATAATCGCGATCGTAGCGACTTCGATGACGATTACGATCGGACATTTCCTTCTATTTATTCCCGATCCTATCGTTTCAAATCAATAAAAACAGAACAGCCGATAGGACAGAACTAGTTGGTTCTGATCCCACTTCTGATCTTAGCGATTCGAAACGAAAGCCGTTAAAAAAAAATAGAAACAAATGAACACAATTTTTAATAGTTTTTTTACAAAGAAAATAAAATCAAAACAAATAAGAAAAATAGTATGGCACCAAAATAACAAATTGGAAAGGTCTTACACCAACGGCGGCTCGGAGCAGAAAAAGGGGCGAGCATTGGTCTGCACTGCCTCTTATACTACCCAGCCGCGCGTAGGTCTAATCCCCCACTCTTCTCTTCTATTTTCTCCTATAATATATAATAAATATATATATATAATAAATATATATATAATAAATAATATACATTATTTATTTGTTGCCTTTAATTAAAAATATAATTCACCTAAAGGATGTTGCTCTCGTAATTTTTAAAGTAGCAACATCAACCTGTGAAACAAGCTAATTATGTTCTTCAATTCCTCATGTCGTCGTGTTACGAATGTAGGCATTTAAAGTATTCGATTAAAAGTGCTATCGTTAAACTTTGATTAACATGATATTACTAATAATTGGGTGCCAACGGAAACCTTTTGTATCGGCTTTGATATAATATACCATGGTTTACTTTATATCAAAGTCAATACAAAAGGTTTGCTGCATGCAGCAAGCTTGGAAAAGCGGCGCTTGGGGGTGATAAATAATAAATGATTTTATTGCTGTAAATAGGTACAAACACTTTTACACGTCAATCATATTTTAAAAACTAGATGAGGTCGGCGTTTCCTATCTGACTACTCTGAGAAGAAACGCCGAAACAAACTCAGAGGTCACAGTCTCTTTTAAAGTCCAGATATAATCTTGGTCAGATCATGTGAAAACTATGTAGATTGGTGTCTGAAGTGGTCTTTTGAGGAAAGCATCACACAGATTGAGAGGGCCTGTCCAGTCAGTGCACGCATTTGTCAGTTATCGTGCAGCTCAACTCAGAATTTAAGGAGCTCAACGATTCGACGAACAATACCAAAGAAAGGACATTTGGGTAGGCCGCATAAATTACTCAAACTGTCAGACTATAATTAGAACTAACTGAGAAAAAAACAAAACAAAAAGGAATGATCCACATAGTCTTCACATTCACAATAATTAAAATAATATAATGCTTACGTTACGCACTATCTAAAAACAAATAACTTAATAATGCAAACTTAAACCTGCCTAATCAAATTGGTGATATATGCATTATCCAAATCAACAAACACTCGTAAGGAGAAACTCCATGTGCCCATGCGCAGTCTACCTACAGAATCGTAAACATCTATCATTAGAGAAGTTTATTTAACAAACATTTTTCACTACCATAGGGACGACGTATGGTTCGTGACAGTAACCCAAGCTCTGTCGTGGGTTACGGACCCGAAGCCAGCCAAATCTCTGAACAACTACGAAGCATGGAAGTGTGACCGCAAGGACTTCCCGCCAGCACCGTGCAATCTGTCCAACAAGTGTGCACTGTCCTTCAAGCCTGCTGACATGAACATCACTGACACGAGGTATATGGAGACCTGCACTGAATGCCCTAAACAGTAAGTTATTTTTTCACATTATGTTTTATAATGCATGCAAAGGATTCAAGAGCTGCCTATTTCCAGTAGTATGTACCCATCGCGGATACTGGCAGTGGACTTTTCAACCTTATTACTTAGGACATAAGAGTGTAAAGTGATCAACGGCCAGTGTCTGCGGTTGTACCTAGTCGTCTTTCGGCTGACATACATATAAAATGCATGCGCATTGAATAATCTGTTGTAATGGTCCAGCACGGAGGAACTGCAGCTCATAAACTGAAGCAGTTTAGTGTGATAAATAGTAATGGACAAACTTCTGGTGGATTTTAAATAAAAACAAGTGCGTGGCGGACTACGCACAATGAACAGGGATGAATTTATCCCAAATACAAACTTAACATTTCAACTGCGAATGTAAGTTTGTACGTACAAAATTGAGAGATTTACCATGTTTTTTAAGACCATAGACTTATGACCATGACCATAGGTTTTCCTGTAATCTACGAGTAAAGAGCCATACTATATATATTTTTTGAAAATTTTGGGTCCAGTAGTTTCGGAGATAAACAAGAAGAAATTCGATTAAAATTGACCATTCCCCCTTTGGGATGGTCAATTTTCATCAAATTTCTTAAATATCTTTAAATTGTTTATTTTAAAATTATATAAAAATATGCTTGAGATACTCGCAAAAAGCCCTTTTTGATTTGTCACACGGTACTGTTAAAACTTTTTTTAATTTTCTTGTTTGACCCCCAAAAGTGACCCCTATATTCCAAATTCATTTATTTACGTTACACTTTCGTGTTTGGGTCACAGAAATACATACGTGTACCGAATTTCAACTTAATCGGTCCAATAGATTCGAAGCAAATTGGCTGTGACAGACGGACAGACAGACAGACACACGAGCGATCCTATAAGGGTCCCGTTTTTCCTTTTGAGGTATGGAACCCTAAAAAGAAAGAAAGAAAAATAGGTTTATTTGTCACAGAAACACGTACATACAAGAGTAATCAGAAAACAATATAAAATAACAAAAAAAAAAGAAGGAAAAGAAGAAAATGTAGGAATGAGAACAAATAAAAATATGATTATTTATTTATTTATTTCCTTTTCCTTCTTTTCTTTCTTTCATTATGTTGATGTTGAATGATGTGATGTGTGTGTGAATGTAGGAGAAGTAAATGTAGTTCTTTCCTTAAATTTTCTTCTACCTGCCATGGTACCATGTCAATCGGAGTAGCCGCAATATGTTCTTTTCTTTTATACTCCTCCATCAGTTTTAATTATAACAAAAATACAGCTGCAGTAGTAGTATTTCTTAATGCGTAAAAATATCTAAGCTAGAAAGCCTTTGACGCATTTTCAGTGACAGCACTCAAGTTATGTTATTATTCGTTCATTTTACGGCGCACCACGCAAAGATGATCTTGCTTAGGTACTTTGTTACGAGAGTTTTAAATTTTAAAAGTTTTTTAACGCGGTGTCAGGGTTCCGTCTAACGCAGGTTGACTCGGCTTTCACGAGCAAAAGGGGCGATGTGATTTTGTAACATCGTTGTGTTGAATAATTTTGGTAGGTTCACGTGAGCATCAAGAAAATTATGGTTGGAAAAACTTCATTTACCACAAAAATGATAGAGCTGCGTTATTATTCTGTGATATTTCTAAAGACAAACGATGCAGGGAGGTTTGGTTGTACTTGGGCGTTAATTAGTGAATCTAGTAATAATAAAAAAAAAACGACATAATATTAAATCCAAACTTTACAGATGAATGAAACAGATAGAAAATTATCTCCAGACATTCTCAAAAATTTGTAATTTTAGACGTACAAGCCAGATTTGTAATACGATTATTGTTTTCAGGTACCCATGGCTAGGCGACTCCGGCGGAACAGGCATCCCCGGCAAAGACAATTA
Source organism: Omphaloscelis lunosa (assembly GCA_916610215.1). Classification (NCBI taxonomy): domain Eukaryota; kingdom Metazoa; phylum Arthropoda; class Insecta; order Lepidoptera; family Noctuidae; genus Omphaloscelis; species Omphaloscelis lunosa. Next base: position 10,725,770 of record OU744247.1, read on the forward strand.
TATACCGGACAATCTCAGGAGGAGGTAGTGTGTTTACGAGTAGTCCTCTACTACCACTGTTTATTATCTATTCAGTTCAGTCGACTTTCATCACTTTAGCTAACATTTCGCCTGAAGCTACTATTTGGTCAGACAGTTGGACATTTATAACATGGCTTCTTACAGTATCGTAATAATGTGGGATATTAAGGAGCAATAGTTTTCTTAGAAATCCCCAGTTTATTGTTAGGTTCGAGCACCGCATTTCTACGTTACGTGATTCTAAGACGTCTCGTCTTAGAATCAATCCCGCTTTCCGAATTCAAATAGAAAACTTGAAACTCGTTGAGAGATTATTTTCTAGAAACTTCAATAAAAGCATAGTTTCCGTAACATCTAAGTGACGGCAGTGCTTGTTACATAAATATAATTGGTATTTGAAATAACTTGTATTAAGTCGGAATAAATCTTTGAAATTAGAAGCCAAATCTTTAGCAATGCAATTTGGTACGAAGTAGTCTTTGAAATCCCACTCATCAAAAAGGAGTAGCTTCAATGTGGATTTACAAATCCAAAGACAGTTCCGGATTCTGTCCTGAATAGATTATATTCAAGCTTTTTGTATATATTTCGTTTTGTAAGTAATTAAGACAGTGACTAGTCGTCGCAATTTATTATTTTCAATAATTATGATTTGAGATTTTCTAGTACTTTGACGCGACAACTCGAACAATTTATTTAATGATTTATAAGATTTCGTGTAATTATTGTTGAACAGTTGCCATGTTTGAATCAAAATACTCTCTTAACAATGACAATATCGAGAGCATATAGAGTAATAGAGATGTAGACTGTTAATGGAATGCTGGATGTAATAAATTCAGAAGATGTTATTTTGAAGATTAAATTAAATTAGGAGAGTAAGGTTTTATATCAACATGTTGATGAAATTCAAAGTTCTGAATTAAAATCTGTGTTTTGAACTTTAGTCCTCGATGTTGTTAAACAAATACCTCGATATACTCCTAGCTTGGGTAAAATATATATATCTCTGAAAAACTTTGGTGCTTTGTATTAAATGATAAGTGGATTAACTGTTTCATTGTTAACAAATAAAAATAAATATTTTTACAAACGCCTGTTAATTTATTACCTGACCAACGTAGGTTACCGGTTGTTTTCAACGCCCTTTGTGGTATTTATGGGAGTCTAATTAATAATATTTCCACAACAGAATGTGTGGATTTTATTTTTATTTAGTTTAAATGAAATATCACAAGTAAACCAAAGTCGTGGATTGTTACGCCTACTACTACCTAATTATCCTACTAATAATCTACTTAATAATATGTATAATGTGAATTTTTGTGAGGATGGATGGATGTTTGTTACTCTTTCACGCAAAAACTGCTGATCGGATTTGGATGAAATTTGGCACACAGATAGTTTATAACCTGGATTAACATATAGGATATCCCGATATTCCGACGGGATCGAAACTTATGCGGGTGAAACCGCGGGCCGCTGCTAGTATAACTGTATATTAATGAGAATGGCTTAAAGAAAAGAACTTGATGGTTACAATCGATGTTATTACCAACTGCACCGTTGGTCTCGTGGTCGCAAGCGCGACTACTGAGCGTGGGGTCCTGGGTACGATTCCCAGGTCGCATAAAGTATTATTGAGTTTTTCCATAAGGAATTTCTCAGAAAGAACCCAGAGTTTGGAAGTTGGCGGTGTGATATCCCCGTGCCTCGGAAAGCACCGGTGCGCCTGATCTCTTCGTGTCGGATTGCCGTCCCAACTGACTGTGTGAGAGAGGGAAGAGTGAGTGCACCTGTGTCTGCGCACAGCATACTTGTGCACTATAATATCTCCCGCGTAGATGAATAGTCTCCGCTGATATTGGCTGCCATGGCCGAAATTAGGTTTGGAAACTATTATTATTACCACATAAGTAAAGCCTACTTGCCCATACTCTTATGGCATGCTACGGTGAACTAAAGCTTGTTTCACACAAAACGTACATGTGCGATGCGGCATAATTTGCAGTGCAAGTATGAAATAATATGCAAGATGCCACAACAAATTCAGTGCGTTTGCACGTCAGTAGCAGATAGCGGACGTCAACGCAATCTTGCGCTGCATAAATACGTAGAGCGTTGCTGCAGCGCTGGAAACGTGTTACATTTAGTGGAACCCAGCTTTAAACGAGACCACAAGGTGAGTGTAACCACACTTTATTCACTACCGATGCCTTTGTAGACCGTGTTTAGGATTTAGTTAAGTATGTAGATACAGTAAGTAATATTTATTTAATTCCTCTAGTCATTAGACGCTTATATGCTGGCGATGTCTTTGCAGTTGTGCCTTCAGTGCTTATAAGATAGTTTGAATTACCAGATAGACTTATTATAGAACCAAATCAAATATTTACTGGAATAATACACTCAATGAAACACAAACATTCTAAGCCCAACAGAAACACAAAAAGAAAACCCGGAAAAAAATGCCAAAATTGTAACGGTGGGTACGCAAACTTGTTAGTATTTAGAATTTCACCTGCCAACAAACACACGGGAGCTTAGAAAACAATTCGTGTTTAGCCTTATAAACAGCTTCGTGGTCTATACATTACTTAATAAAAGTCCCGAAAAAAGACTATTGTATACATATTTTATAACGACTGCTGGCATTTCGCGTCTCCGACCCGCCGGCAGATTTAATTTGAGATTGCGCTGCGAATGGCTGCTCGGAAACTTTCTCCATATTCACATGCATTAGCTCCTATTACAGCGAGTTTTTGTTATACATATTCTGAATGGGTCCCACCCCATCCTCGATGTCTTCCTCTCAGAATAAATATTCTTAGTTACTGTTTAAGACGATAGATAAGGGCGGCGCAACTTTGTCAACTGAGGCTGTAAAATGTAATTTGTAAAGTTGAGATATAGACGCATCTCATGTCATTCACACGTAATTTGAAGACGTGTTTTAGGATTTACTCGGCAGTAAATGTTGAAGTTCCGTATCATTTCGGTTATTTTACTAGGCACAGTACTGAATTTGGAGAGGATGAAAGCCAAGTGTACAATATGGGAACCGACATTGTATGAAAAGAGTCAGTTCTAAAGACTTTGTTTTATTTCTCTTGTACGATCTATTTTATAAGAATACTGCCTAGACATTTCACTTCATAAAAGTAAAAAAAAAACAAAAGTTATAAAAACTAAAACTCAACTGTGACAAAAAGTTACCTAACTAAAAAGTTTAAGACATCACAGACAGACAGACAGATTAAAAATCCGGAGTCATACGTGTTAGGGCACAAATCGAACAGATTACTTGTGACTCCGGATTTTTAATTTGTCTGTCGGTGATGTCTTGATTATACCTGTTTAGTTAACTTTTATTTTTATTAAATTATTTTGGGGTTAGATTGTTTAAATGTGCTTATTAAGCCCTTTCATTTGATACCCAAATTGGAATCATAATATTTTTTTTATTTCATGCTTTTATGTCCTCTAGAGGGCGCCATATTCAATTTCATGTGACATCATATAGCCTATCCAGCGGACGATTAAAACGCTTCCAACGATACCTCATTTGTCATTATGATGACAGGCTTAGAAATTATGACGGAACAGATGAACACATACATATCGGTCGAAATTGTAACCTTCCTTTTTGCTTCGCCGTAGTCGGGTAAAAAGATGCAGCTAAGGGTAAACAACAGAAGACGAAAGTATCTTCTTAAATTCGACCTAATCAGATCAGTTGAATATATAATCTCTCCCCATCTCTTGTTTGTTTAGGCTATTAGAAATATTGTTTTCTCGTGGCCTTCTTAGCAGTACTGCTCGTATACTGTTACGAAACAACAGAGATAGGTATTAGAACTAAAAATATGTTCCTGCACCCTCGTTTTAGCACAGAAATAAAAATGCCTACCAAATTACCTGCGTGCAAAGGGCACGCAAGGTATTAATGCTTTTGTTACCAAATAACTCTTAGTCATAAATGTGCAAAAATAACAGCATCTTGGCACGTACAGAAAATAAACACTTTTCCTCAATACGGATACAAATCACTGCGCATATGAACATAAATACTAACAGCAGAGGGTAATGTGGAAAGGTGGTAATAAGATCCAGCAACAATGTCGCCGAGTGGCGAACATTACAAATCCCCTCAGGCATGCAAGGGAGCTTCATAAAATATAATAAGACCACGCGAGCCCCCGCTGGAAACAGGTCAGCCGCCTCAACGATACGAAATAGGCTGAGACACCCATTCCTACAAGGTATGTTTTTATTTGTGACCGCAAATAAATTAGATTTACTATGTATGTACGTACATCTGTAGGCTTTCTTCGCAATTTTCAGCATTCACAAAAATGGTTTATATGTTAATAATGTAACGACACGAGAACTTTATGAACAACAAAATCTCCTTGATTTATCGTGAATATCTACCTACCTAATATAAGTTTATGACGACAACGGCTTGTTACGTGTGTACGAGAATGGATATGCGAGAAATCCATTTCATGCGAAAATTATCCAAGGATTCATCTGTCGACTATGAAGTCGATCGTGAAACTTTCCCAAATATGTAAATGGAAACATTAGAAACAGAGAGATTGGAGAGAAGATAGAGTTTACGATATGGCATGAGCTAAGCCAAGTTATATAGTTCCAAAAAAAAACTTTTCTGATTACAATCTCACCACGAATAATCACATCAGACTTTATTAAGTCGACCACAACAACAAGTTAATCGGAATCGATCCGTATAAGTCTTCTCATTATTTTCCCTTATCAATGTACGTACGCAGATAAAAGCTCCAAGTTATTCTCTTGGACGACATTTTTATGTCGTAAGAATGGGGAAATAACGAACTCATAAATGGCAGTCGAACGATAAACAAGCCATAGCCTCTGAGATAAGAGTCTGTTCTCTCTGCGAAGTAATGCGACTGCGAAAACGCGGATAATAACTATACTACCTGCTTTACATACGAAAAGCATACGAGTGCCGAGGGTCCTCAGAACGTTCGATACATGACGTCATAAATTACTTAGATTATCTTCTTATTTGGTCTCCAGTTGATTTTATTCTACCGGTGTTTATACAACTGCGTATTGTGGCTGTTCTTTAGCGAATATTTTGGCGTTAAACATTTTTTATTGTAAAGGAAGACCGAGATGATATTACTTTCCATAAAGAGGAAACGTAACAAGGGAATAGGTTCCAGTATATAGAGAAGATGGATGAGTAACCTGTGAGTAGAACGAATGTTGTTTATAGCCTCAAGCGATACTGAAGTAAGACATGGGTTTCTACTCAACCTGAGCGGATAAAACTGTGGGATTCACACACGCATGATAATCTACAGTCTACATACAATCGATTTTACATTGTTGACAGTATAACTAAAGTAACTATCGTGTAAAAGTAACCCCAACATCTGGACTCTGGACACGAATAGCACAAGTTTCAAGCGAACATGGATATTTCAAAGGAGCTCACATTTCCTTCGCGAAAATAACAAAACATAATTCTAGTGAAGAAATGTAAAGGAATACTAACATTTTACGTTGAACTCTTTAAAAAAAGTATACGTATAAGCATGCGATTGTCGTGAGGTTTAAAAATAGGTCGGCTGTCAGTGACGTCTGACCCGCAGGTGACATTCAGGTAGTAGGGATATACGTATATTGGGTGGACGGATACCGGATTGACCTTGACAACCTTAACCCGTTCAAGTGTACTCATTATGGTATTATTTTCTGGAGAGGCCATGTACCTACGTTAGGTTTAGATTCAGGTGGGTGGGGGTGGTGGACGATCAAAATATGTACGAAAAATAAAAACTTAGGTACCTGAGCATATCGGGTGGCGCGTTAAATAAGATAGAAAAAGAAGCCACAATTGTGTGTTCGGCCAAAAACCGACAAGAATATTTTTGGTCTAAATTAAACCCTCATTTTTACGGCTGCCTTCTAAAATTACTCTTGTTTAATATATTTTATCGCAGCTCTATATTTCGGACAGTGTTTGCCTTAAGTAGCGTATAGCGTGCATTTTTATTGGCCCAGAGACATTTTGTATTCCTAAACAGTTCGCCAGCTTTGGCCTGTCCGGACGAAGGCATTTGGCTGACTTTTGTATTTTCCTCAAGACAAATAACATGTTTCATCTGATAAGGGGCTGTCGTCGGCTCGTCTGTCTACGGAACCAATCGCTTTGTGGACGTTCCTTGTTGTTCCATCTTGTTTTTATTGCGCAAGCTTGAGCGTTTGTTTTTTGAAAGCCTATTAACGTCTCTCCTTTTGAAATAAGAAAGGATTCCTAAATCATTAGTGAATTTATGTGAAGAAATACTTAGGTTTATCTCTCTTTTTTGTGTTGGTAAGATTGAAGTCATTAGGCCAAGGTTTTATTACCCACTAGCTTTTTCCCGCGTCTTCGCCCTTGTAGAAATATCCCACGGGAACTTACTTCCTTATGTGTTAATCCAGGTTATAAACTATCTGTGTGTCAAATTTCATCCAAATTAGTTCAGCCATTTTTGCGCCAATCCAGAACATACATCTAGAGAAACGGACAAAAATTAAAATATGTTTTAGACTCGTTCCCACACCTCGTAGCAATTACTTTTTTTTTCAAAAATATTCAATGAACAGTTTCGATTTCATTATTATTTTATTAAACAGATAATTTAAGTGTTTCTTTTTCTCCTATAGTGAAATAAAAGGGAATAGCTCACCTGGTGACAAGATTGAGTGAGACTAGCAGGGGCACAGACTAGGTCGGATTTAAAGCATGAAAGAAGACGAGAGAAGTCCGGCTTGTATATTGGCTTAATTATCAAGATTAAATTCAAATTGTCCAAAGTATATTCCTGTAAGCACAGAGTGACTGAACGCTGCACGTAATCGCCGCCCGGCTGCGGCTGCATTATGAATTTGTACTCTTTTGTCCGCAGTTTTTAATTCTACCGGTAAAATGTATTGTTCATGGAACAAAAGTCTCTAGTGTCATTGTTGTTGGCCAAAGTTCATTTAAATTCCGTGCCCGTGAGAGGGAACAGTAGCAAATATGAATTCCTTTGCTCCTATTGTCAAACTGCTTTTGCTCGCTTTGGTATAATGCTTTTGAAAGCCACATTGTGTTTTATATACATGTAGGAATACAACTCTATTTGAATCTTTTTAAATTAAATTTGAATCTTTTTAAGTCAAAGAAACAGAATGTGATGTAACAATATGAAATTAGCGTGTTTGTGTAAAATAAAGTTTAAACTTGGAGGCTACGGGAAGTGTGCTAAACTGCTGTTGTTGAGCGCGACTCCTTTTCCCTGGCTTAGTTGCATGTTGTCGTGAATAATTCAAAACGTTGTACTAATTAAAATTCCGAAATTGCACAACAGGTAGACGCTTTATAAAGGAACATTTATCATTAAAAGGCCGAAAACCTCAAGTTAAACCTGAAATGTTAACATATTTTTAAAACAATGTTATTTGTGTAGCGCAGTAGTAATCGAAGCATTGCAAAGTTTCAATGGCCGGCAAAGAAAAAGGAATGACCGCTGCGCACTGGCTCGAGTCCAGATCCGTCGCTTTTCATCACATTTTACAGGCGTTGCAACAAGTTATGGGCCTCTTTTTGGAAACTCTCCTCCATCATACTTGAGAAATAACGTGCAATACGGGATATTATCAATTCGACATTAGGCGCTTCGCCGTTTTTCATCCCATTACGCGAAAACTCGTGTTTATGTGTCAGCCGGTAATGTTAACGTGTATTTAGATAAGCGTTCTGACTTATGACAGCAAAAAATGGACGGACTTCACAATTCTTGGCCCGGAAAAGGAAAACAAAAACACTAAGTTACAAAAGACAATGAAGAAAAATGATAGAACCTTTCGCAGATGCGCAAACAACAGTGCTAATTACAATTAAAAACATTTTTATTCTTTTTAATGAGACAATTAATTCACACAGTTTCAAAAAATTTACATAATTTCTTTAGAACCCACGTACCAGTACCGAGCTAGGGAATAATTTGATTCATGTAATTATAACAGTCAATTTTCATCATTTTTTGGTTTAAATGGCGGGTTGCGGGGCCGAAGTAATTTTGCCCGGGCCAACAGAAGTTGAAAAAGGAAAATTACACAATTTGCTAATGGCCAGGGCACGAATAATAATTTGTTGCGCGGTTTTTATTACTAGGAAAGATATTAATGTGAATTGAAATTTATATTTATGACTTATGATTGAGTTACGGAGCGGTGAACTGGGAATGTATTGGCTCTTTTTTATGTTCGTCGATCAAGTATGAAAATACTGTCGTTGGGTTAGTTACAATGCCTTTGAAATGTTTTGGCGTAAATGAAATGAAAATATAACGCAGAATAAGATGTTCGATAGCATGGTGAGTTTAGTAAAAAAAGAAAAGAAAGATAATACGTTTATTTGCGGTAAATATGACGCTTAGAAAGAACACAAACACAAAAAAAAGGAACAAGGGGGAAAATATGCGTTACATCCACGCAAAACGGCATCGCTCAGCATAATGCTGCGACCCTATGCGAGACAGAGTCCCAGCGCTGGTTTTCAGTGACAGCCGGCGTTAGTAGGTACTTACGTATTTCAGCTTGCCTTTATTGCGGGAAGCACAATATTTTTTTGGACAAGGTCACCCCCATAGCTTTCCTCTTTTCCTTGTGCGTTGCCTTTTTACGTTGACGAGGACAAATATTTATATATTTTCTGACTGATCTAATAGTGCTCCTATGATGTCTTTCAAAACATACTTTCAATAATAAAGGAAGCAATTCCATTATAAATGAAAAAGTTTCGGTTAAGTAGTTTAGTAACTGTGGTAAAAGACCTAGCACCAAGAAACGAAGACTCCATCGACACTAACAGAGTTGCACCAAAAACTTCGCCAGCCAATGTAGGTTAAAATAAAAACTAGGTAAACTCCGCGGGAATTGTGCCACTGTCAACAATGCCCGCTGCAAACAGAGGGAACTTTGGTAAAAATGCAATGTAATTAAACTGGGCGAAATACAAAATACAAGCACTTTTGAAGGAAGTCCGGCCATTTTGTTGCCTTTTCACACCCTGTGGACTTGAGGGCGATGCCTCGTGGAAACATTTGATGTGGGGGAAGGGGGGGGGGGGGGGCTATTTGTTGTTTGTAACTAAATTATCATATTTATAAAATTTACGTAGACTGTTCGTGAATTTATTTTGAGACGGAAACGATTACATACATTCTTGGGCCTGAATGTAACGAGATGAAAATGGTGTGAATTTATATATTCAAACATTGTAGTGTATTGTAGTGACTAGTTGCTATCTCACAATTCACACAGCGATCCATAGTTTCCACAATATCCAATCCACAAAGCGGTGGTAAAATCCAAAATAACAATTTCAAGTCAATCGTGTGAGCGATCTACGGTGTCTAGTGTGAAAGCAAGGGGCGTACAAGGTAGACAGGGTCAGAATTCGTAAAAAACAAAGCAGTGGTCGTTGAAAATGAAAAATGAATAATCGAGAAAGCACTCAAAACGCATCGGAAACACGAATCAAGTGGCAGCTGTCTAGTAAGGGTGTGCGTTGCGACGACGAACCGTTTACAAAGACCGTTTTGTGTTTTGTGATGATGAAACTGTTTTACGTCCTGGATTCAACTTAAGATTTTTTAAGGAATTTCTAATGTTTTAATGTGTAGAATAAAGTATACATCTATATGAATAAGAAATGTTAACCCTTTTGCTGTTAGTGCATTGAATGCGAAAAAATATTAAGAAGTGTAAAAAGATATTTGTATTTATTTATTCAAGAATAGTAAAATTTACAAGTAGCAGATAATATACTCACAAGAAATAACTATTAAATTAGTCATATTATGTAAGTTCCGAATGGACGCACAACAGTAAGATTCATTTTATTACTTGATAAATAAGAAAAAACAATTTTAAATGTTTACCTATCGCATTCTATAAATTTCTAATGTAGTAGTTTAAAAATCCTTACTTTTACAATATTTGATTCAATCCCGTAAGTACCAAAATGAAATCCCGGAAAAATGGCTTATCCATGTTGTGATTTCTATGACTATTCATGATGCGAGTACGTAAAATCAATCTACCTACTCCGATCATTGGTAATTAATGATGTTTTATTTAAATTAAATGCACTATATTGTATAAAAGTATATACTTATATAGTACATTTAATTACTTTGAATTAATTATATTACCTAATGCTACCTAGTGGGTAGGTTTTCTTTTTGTAGCTGTGCAATCAATTACTTTAATCGATAATCTCACGAAAACTATTTTTATCATATTTATCCGCTTCCAGATAGACAATTGAGCAGAATTTTGATATTTAAGGATACAAAAATATGACTAATTTTTTAGATTATATCTCAACTTATTACATTTGGGCCCACCGTTTCCCCATCTCCTTTCTTCTCTGTTGTGGCTGAATATCTAGGGTCTTTTAATTTTCCATACACATAATACCCAACCTCATACACAAATATTTGCTCCGAGCTAAATTCGAACCCGTTACCTCAGTATAGAGCCAACTAAGCCAGCAAGAAATCCCCTGACCACAAAAATAAAGTTACGTAGGTAAGTACTTATATACAGTTTCATGGCTCCCGTAACAACCAGACGTTATTAAAACTATCGGTAGAACCATCCAAGGGAGTTCAATTTTTGCCAGGTCCGTAACGAAAGCGGTTAAGGCGTTTGAGGTCAGTCGAGTTGTATAAACGTCCAATTCGGCGGGAAATTTACAACTTTTTCTCACTTCCCTGTCTAAAGTCGGGGCAGTAAACTGGGAAGCAATCTCGCCCGGACCACAGAGTTATTTTGCAGAATATTGCGGAGCGAGACTAATAAAATGACAAATAGCTGGTGTTTGTGCACTAGAGAGCTGACATGAAGCAAGATGCATGCGACGACATACTTTCCAAATGTATTTGCCAATAATTTGCATATAATGCGGTCTTACTATTGAAATTGAAATATATTGTGATCATACGATGTAGGTTATATTGATGTGTTTGCTTCTAGTTCCGGTTGGGTGAACATAATGATAGTGTGTTCAGTGTAACCGATACCTTGGAAAGCGGGCTCGCTATGCTCAATATCTTGAGTAGAAGTGCTCTTATATCCACAATATCGGCCGGCCTCTCCCAATGGTCTCGATTTCACCTCGGCTGAAGACGTCGATACGTTCTACCTGAGGAACCCTAATCCAATCTGTTCGTGTCTGTATGCACGTTAACGTACATATTATCTTGTATGTAGACACCATTTTGCCAACTATAACTTTACAGTTTATTTTGGATCTAAATAAGATTCGTATTTAGATCTTTAGAGTCGTCAAACATAATAGGTGTACTGTCGTACAAAACATTCGAGTCAAAATCCTGTCTAAAACCTTATAAATAAATTCTGCGAAACAATCCAATTATTCAGACTAGAGTAGCGATTAATATAGCCGAGTTCAATCGCTCGCTGTTCAATCGAATTCCGATTCCGTAAATAATTATGTCCTACATACATACGTCAGTCACAAAGAAAACGTGCCTAACCAATAAAACGAAACAACGAGGCTATCAGAAACAGACGCAAGCGTCACTGCCGCTCTGACATTGACAAATAAGCCATTCTGAAAAAGATCCCATTTTCCCCAAGACCCCTACTACGTACGACTATTAATAACAATTAAAGAAACGAAAATAGCGCTGAAATGCAAATTAATGGTAGGAATATTTCAAGAATACTCGTTATTAAATTTGTGTCTTTATTAAACTGTCGTCGGCTTCAGTATGCGGCAGGTTTTTTCACAAATTTATATTTGCTCAAAGAAACGATCAGTAATTTTCCCGATCGTCCGTGATTAGATTTAATTTTACTGAATTTGAATTTCTATTACTGAGTAGGTACTGGAACGTCAACAAACGGCCATCTTGTTCGTATTATTCACTCTTGTTAACATATTCATTAACCTTTCTTAAAATAATATCGTTGGTTTCAGGTTTCCTGAAATCGGTCCAAACGGCTTCCCGTACAATACTAGCGGTTTTAAAATGTATTATCTGAACGTGTTGAAATGTAATTTCGTTCATATTGATACAATGTGTGAAGTTTATATTTTTATGGAGTGAACGTGAGGCTATGAAAACGGCATTCAAGGAACGAATGTTCGTTAGAATGGCTTAGCAATAAAGGTTTTGTAACCGCTAAAGTGTTTAATCTTGTATAGTTAAAGATACGTTCAGGTAGTCGGGAGACATTAAAATACAATTTCGAATGAAGCTACACAATAATAAAGTCTAGATCTAAATCCGTTCAGCCGGTCAGCAGACCGTTTTTGCATGGCGATAGGCGGGCGGCATTCAAATACAATCTATTTCCTATAACGTGCATCATGTGACGACTTTGTGGAAACGTTAAAGCTCCGGCGATATCAAAGGCGCGGAACTAATGTAGGCGGTAGTCACCCGGTGGTAATATCGAGTTGCATACTCTTCGTGGAGAGAACTCGATATCTGTTAACGTTTACGTAAATTCCTGTAGTAGGCGCACTGAATACAGAACTGAGCCAAACGGAAGCCGTATAACGAATTTAATCTCGCAGAAATGTGGTATCGTGGAAATTGCTGCAACAAAGCCTCTGTTTACGACAAACGTCTAGAAGCAATATTACCTAGGGGAAAAATTCTGAACAGCTGGATTATAATATTTTCTACATGAGTTTCAAATGAAAATCTTTAAGTTCCGTTGGTAAGGCGGTAACCTGATTCGTTTCGATGGTTCGACCGTTGCTCCAATGGCTTCTGTTCTCCGGTAATTCTAGTAGAGTTTGTACATTGATTTCTTCTGTAAATAATATTGTTTGCAAGTTTTATTTTTGTGCGATGGAATAGGGATTTCTTTTATAAGACATCATACTCAGCACCCCAACAGATTTTTATCATTTCTTAACAACCTTTATAAAACATAAGAGATTCTAATGAAAACTTCGTTTAGATATTTCAAAAATATCATTAAATAGCTGTTGAGATCCAGGATAAAAAATTAGCCTATGTCCTTCTTCAGGTCCCGGGCTACCTATCTGACAAATTTCATCCAAATTCGTTTGGCCGTTGTAGCGTGACTGCGTAAAAAAAAAGAAACTCACTTTTGCATTTATAATATTACTAGCTTCTACCCGCGACTTCGTCTGCGAGCCTTCCTCAAAAATTGGACTATCCAATGTAAAAAGAATTTTATATATCCGACTGGCAGTTCCGGAGATTACCCCCTACATACAACCTTATAAACAAACAAACAGACAAATTTTCTTTCGATTTTGGCATTTTGCAGGTCAGTGTTAGTTTGTTTGTTGATTAAAATATGATTCGCATAACATAACATAATATCACGCCTTGTTTCCCCGAAGGGTTGTGCAGAGGTGTCCCTGTATCAGGTTCACCCACATTTCGCCAGTTATGTTTTAAGTCCCATGTAATAGGGGGCGAGCCTATTGCCATCAACCGGGCACATATCCAGACTCCAGGCTGCTACTAAGAAATTTCAGATAGAAAAACCCAATAACACTGCCCGACCTGGGAATCGAATCCAGGACCTCATGCTCAGCAGTAGCGTTTGCGACCACTAGACCAACGAGGCAGTCGAGGTATGATCCGCGACCGTTACAAATGTTGATTCATAGAATTATAATCATAAAAATCATCAATACAACTCTCTAATTTCATGTAATCCTATTGAATGATATTTTTTATAATATTATTAGTATTTAGTATAGAAGTATAGATATAGTTAGGTATCATACTTCACCCGTTTCTACATATTTATTGTAAACTTTAATAAATACGTATTGCTTACGATTAGTTACGGTAATATGAGACCCGCAGTAGAACAGGCACAGAGCAATAGCACGTTGCAGCACGAGAAGTTTTCCAATCTAACTTCATGGTACATCAGGAATTGCTCGCTTCTTACGTGCCAGTCTCAATGTAATTTTGTGTTTGTATCCACAGTTTAGCCATCGGCGTGGCATTCTTGCATCGCACCGGCAAATAATTTCAGTAATGAATACTGTGTGAAGCGGGCTTTTAACATATAGTCTTTTAGGAACCTCTTAAAAGGGAGCTTTTAGCATGTTTTTTTTTTCAGTTTATTTCTAAAGCCGAATGGGAGCAGGGATTCTAGTTAGAAGGTGGCTGCCGACTATTCTAACGTAGCGAGATTAAAGGATGGCGTTATTCAGTATGTCAAGACGGCAAGCGAAATGTTCTGTATAAATAATCCTGAATAAAGCCTTCACACAAAACGGGCGACACAAGTGGGGGGAAGGAGAGATTTATCCTCTTGAATCTAATCTTGCGGATGGCGAAAAGAGCAGTTTCTACAAAAAAATTGTGTGAGTTGTCGCGTCTCGACCCGTCTCGCGACTGTATTGAGACAATTCCCGCCGTCTGCGCGCAACTCATCTGGCGTCCTGGCGATGATGCCATCTGAGCGCTCTTTAAAATGACGTATAAACGTAGAACTTATTTGTTGGTAGCATCTACACAGCCGCACTAAAGTTAATATAAGAAAATAGCGGCGAACACTCGTTTAACATGGTCTTTCACTATTCCTAAACTCCTCATTTATATTTTATAACATCTTTGTAAGTTCCGTATGTATTCAGAGCAGGAATTTAAAATTAAACGAAGAAAGCTAAATTTTAATTGACATTAAAGTCATGAAAACGATCCAATTTTCATATTTTTTTTATAAATTAATGATCCCGAACCCTCTTGTGAAAACTACCATTGAAAGGGATTTCCGTTCAATTCTCTAGTCACTGAAGGAAGTTTTTAAGTATATCGAAAATCCGATTTCTAATTTACCTTTACCAACAAAATACTGTAATAAGGCACGATATCAATTTCATTTTATTTTTTGTACGTAGCTAAGGTACAGTCAAATACAAAAGTTACAGATAAATTGAATAGATCAGTTATATTGTAATAGAACCACAAATATTGCTTTGGGTGCGTCATATCGAGCTTTAATTAGAAAAAAAACAACAAGATCTTGAATGTTTTACACACATTAACAATTAACGTTAGTTATGTTACTTTTGTTGTCGAATGTACGGTTACTGTTCGACGTAGGTGCTCCAGCAGAATTGTTTCCGAGTTAATTTAAGATTAAAAGGAAATAAAGGTGTACAGTGAGTTAACTCGCCCGAGGTGAACCAACTTTGTGATTAAGTGGACCTACCCACAGTACCCACTCCAACACTAATTTTGTATGGATGGTCTGAGCTCTGGATTATTTTAACATTTTATTAACGGAAATATTTAATTTAAAAGTTACTTATTTAACCTGGTCGGTTATTGCTGTTAATAAATTTTAGTTATGTTTGAGGTTGGAGTGTTTTTCGTTTACTCAGTGACGAAAATTTCAGATAGAAATATAGCTTCAGTGTTTCATAATGAAATTTGAAAAGTTGAGCATTTAATTTATTTTTACGTATATGCGTTGTATGCGATAGTTATGATAGTAATGTATTTAATTTAAAACCTCTAAGAATTATTTAGTATGTATTTAGAAAAAAAAAATTAGAAAAAAACATGTTTGTAAAAAAAAACTTTTGTAAAAAAAAATCAACCGTTTTCGGTCGGACCAAAGTTGGTGTCTTCTGTTTTGGCACCGGCTTCCGAAATTAAAGTATTTTTTCAATTTGTAGTGTTTTTTTGGAAGTCGGTTTTTTTATTTGTAAAAAAAAATTTCATTGTGGTTCTTACCCCACACAAACTTGTATACCACTACAGTGCGCGCTACGAAAGAAGCCCCGCTGAAAATTGTGGAAATACATTTTTTTTAATGCAATGTGATGGCAAAGACACCAGCGCACGTCAAAGGGCCTTTTTTCTTGGCACGGACTACACTTGCAATGTAAATATCAGTGACAGGAAGTTATTATAACATCATCAACATAAGTGGAAAAAATACATATTATTGCAGTTAACTCAAAAACAACCCAAGCAAAGTTTAAAAATTCGACAGATATATCAAACTTCTTTTACCAAATGAAAAAAGAATTTTCAAAATCAGTCTACAATTGACGAAAATATCGATGAACATAAAAAAAAAATAGATGAATTGAGTACCTTCTCCTTTTTTAAGAAGTCGGTTAACAATATTACATAAATATTCACATAGGATGCTTTTCAAAGTAGTCTTATCTTTTACATCTGAAAGCTCAATATTTTCCCAGTGTAAAGTTTCATCTTGATAATTAGGTTTCGTATTTATTCAAAAAGCTGTTCCTAGATATATTATGCTGTGCGATTTTTCTAAGAAATAACTTACAGTTTTATATGCAAGGCAAACGAAAGAACAGCTAAGCTTCCTTACTTTCTTGGAAATGCAAAAATATCTGACATCGTCTAACTGGAGACGTTAAAGGACTACAAGTCTCGGGTTTCCAAGAATTTTGTTAAGTGATGCATTTGTGTATGTCATTTGTGTTTTGATGTAAGTTTTATATTAATGTTATACAGGGTTATTGGTTATATGTCAGCAATCCGTTAAGGGGATGTAGGAGAGTTTATTTGCAACCAAATGACCCCTGATGACCAATGTCAACCATTTTCGAGTCATTTTATATTTACGCCCGCGTGGCTGTCGGAAAATATCCCACGGGTACGTACTACCGGGATTAGATACCTAATAGCCGAGGAAAAGGTCACCCCTACCGCTGCGCCCGCGTTGTCGCCAACCATAATTATTCTGTTACGCGTAATTTTGAATCTGCGATATCTTTTAAAGTATTCATTTGAATTATATGATGTCATATTTTAATTTATGATATTTTAATTTAAATTAAATGCCCAATTTAAATAAAATATTTTTTTTTGATAAGGATGAATATAATACCGGTCAAAATAGCTTCTAAAATAACAATGTTTTTTTTTATCAAATTCTGAAAGATAAAAATGGTTACTGTAGGTCATCCTTAGAAGATAAACATATGCTATTGTGGAATGTTTGTTGAACTTTTTAAGGTCTATAATTCTATGGAACATAAATTTGATGTATATCTTAAGGCTTACGCGGCGCACGCCAGTAAAAGTCCCAGTTGGCATGATTTTTTCCGATATCTTCGACAATAATCGTCATATTTCAGCCAATTTACACAAAAACCTTCCGCATAAATCATTCCGTCCATTGGTGAAAATCGTTTGAAAATCCGTTCAGTAGTTTTTGAGTTTATCACGTTCAGACAGACGCGGCGACTTTATTTTATAATAATATGTAAGGATTTCATATATATAAGGAAAAATCCACATCTTTTTAATAAAATAAGTGATAGACATAATTTTAATACTAGAAATAAAGATAAACTAGATCAACCATTTTTCAGATTATCTAAAGTACATACATCTTTTATGGGGTACTGTGTTAAATGTTACAACAAAATACCTTGTGACATATTGCAATTAAATGAAAGAAAATTTAAAACTCAGATTAAAAGTACACTTTGTAAACAAGCATATTACAAATTAGAGGATTATATCCAAGATAAGAGTGCTTGGAAACATGCTGGTCCTGCTCCATAGGACAATTTAGAATCAAGACAAAATCAAACAGGTTGCTAATTTAATTGTTAAATTTATAATTTTGTATTATATGACATTGATTTTACATTCTGTGATTACTTCCTCACACACTGACTTATTAATTTTAAAAACATTAGGAAAATCGTCTACTTTTACTATGTTTGTAAATATGTGAGCACCATGTATCTATCATATAATTAAATTATCTGTCGTTGCTTCATTTTTAATTCTTTTTACCTATTGTGGTATAGTAATTTTATTCTAGGTGCATCGTCTTCACATATAATTATTTAAGTAATGTACGTACTAATACAAACTATTGTAAAACATTTTAAAAGAGTAACGGTGGAGTTTCTTGCCCATTCTTCTCCATACGAAAACTACCTTTTGGAAGGGGCGACTAGAATCAATTATATTATTTTGTAAATTTTGACGTTCAAAAGTGCCATACATGGGCCTATTTGAAATAAATGTTTTGACTTTGACTTTTGACATAAATTTTAAGATATACGTATAAAATTTCAAATTACTCGAAATTGGTTGACATTGGTATAGGGGTCATCAGGGGTCATTTATTTGGTTGCAAATGACCTCTCCTACATCCCCTTAACGGATTGCCGACATATAACCAATAAACCTGTATATACACAAACCTTCCGGAATACATTTTCAAAATCCGTGGTTTAGAAGAACAACAGTCACACGGACAGACACGAAAACCGACTTCAATTTATAATTATGTGTCGATTATGTATTGTTAAGACTTTCCGGGACACTAAACGCCCATAGACATCATAACAATAAAACTTCTATTGTGTCGCGTTATGTTCCCGGAAATTGTTAAATAGGTACAAGAAGGTACAATGATATTAGGTCTTTACCTATGAAATTGCCGTTTTTCATTAAATAAGTTAACGCCCTTGTTTCTCTATTTTTTTTATTTTTATTAATCAAAGTAATTACCCATGCAATCAATGCATTTTTGCCAACGTAGTGGTAGCTTATTGATGCCCCTTTTGAAAAAGTCTGCTGGACGGGAGGCAACAAATTCTTCAAAGGCATTTTAAACTGCCTCTCGGTTATTGATTTTTTTCTCCGCCAAGAAGTTATCCAAATTCTGGAAAAGTAGAAGTCTGTAGGAGCAAGGTTTGGTGAGTACGGTAGATGACGGAGAACTTCAAACCTCAGCTCTTGTAACGTGGAGACCGTCTGCTGTGCAGTATGAGGTCGCGCGTTGTCGTGCAGGAGCAGCGGAGTCGAACGATTGACCAAAGCTGGTTGGAGATGTGCGAGTTTCTCCATCATTATGTTCAGTTCTTCACAGTACATATCTGCAGTAATACTCATCCTGTTTGGTAAGAAGCTGTGATGAATGACACCGGCGCTAGAGTACCAAACAGTGACTATCACTTTTTTAGGGGTCAGTTTTCATTTTGGGCATCGTTTAGGTGCTGAACCAGGATCTAACCAACTTCCTGAGCGCTTGCAATTGTCGAACACAATACATTTTTCGTCGTAAGTAACAATGCGATTCAATATGCCTTCGTTTGTGTGCCTGTTAAGCAGTGCAAGGCTCCACTCGACGCGTGCTTCGCGCTGGCGATCATTCAATTCTTGGGGCACCCATTTGTCAAGCTTTTTTACCTTGCCAATTCGACGCAAATAGACCAATATTGTTTTGATGCTAACATCGAAAGCTGCTGTTAATTTAATTAATTTTACAGCTGTAGATTGAGAATCATCAGCTTCTACAATCGCCTTTAATTCGTCATTGTCGACTAAAGTTTTCGGTCGATAAAATTTCCAGAACTGAAGCTGGCAAACCAATAACGGGTGGTGCGATCGTTAGTAGTGTTCGTTCCGTATACGTCATTGATGTTGCGTGCCGCCTCTGCCGCTTTGCTGCCACGGCGGTGAATGATTATGGAGTATGCGCTCCATAATCATTCGAATTTTTAACGTATCCTTGATGAAAAACGTACAAATGCGATGAAAACAAAACGCTAACCATTAAGCAAATGACTAATTTTCAAAAAAGAATTCCATATTTTAAAAAGAAAATTATTCGAACTTAGAATTCTTAGCGAAAAAAGAAAAAATTGGACTTGAAATAGCCAGTACGGCAGAACGGAAATTCCATAGGTAAAAACCTATTATATTCTATTGCTAGACATTACATCGTTAGAAAGACTGCTCCTCATTGTAGCGCCCTATTTCATAAACTCTAGACGGTGTTGATTCACCCTAGGTACCTACTAAAGTATTCGTAAAAGCACCCTCTTTTAAAATATAAATGTTTAAGTAAAATCAAAGGGGTTGACTTTTCGGTTTACTTTTAGGCAAAGTGCAAGCGGGCCTTTGCTTGTCATGGAAATAGGAGTAATGAAAAACGACAAATCATTCATAAACATTGGATTCGAAGTCAAAACACTCAATGATCCATCTATGTAGTCTTATCTTTCGAACGAGTGCCTTCAGTCGACAACGGTTGATACTGAATTAAAATTGATGAGCGGGAATTTATTCAAGCATCTTGATTTCAGTATAAACCATAAATCATGCGGCTTGTAAATGTTTCGTGTTCTTATAAATTTTGTAATGGCCGATGAGAAAAGTCTCTTTTAAAGGAGCTATAAAGCTTTTTGAATAAAATAAATTGAGCATGCAATGGATGCATATTGCCACGCGCTGGACTCTGCCTGAAAACTTTCCAATTTAAGATTTTACTGACTTCGCTTCGTGAGTTGGTTCCTGGAAAGAATATTCTTCCCAAAATGTTGTTACTTCGAATTAAAATTTGTTGATTCTCATCTTTTTGATGTGAAACATCTATAGCAGCGGGTCAGACCGACTGTTGGCGTGGCGACGCATGGCGACGCGTCGCCATATTTATTCTCTGTCGTAAACTATCCTTTTATGCATATTACCTGTACATAATAATTTCGATGTTTCACATCTGCCAGGCGTCCCGCGATGGCAATTTTTTTTTGTTACTAAATATACATATTATCACAATATTAATTTTATTTAAGACTTTTCTACCAAATTTTTGTGATTTATTAGCTCGAGAAAGTTAAATGTTATCAAATTTTTGATCAAGCATGAATGAATGGGAACTGCTTGAATGCACGAGTAAGCACGAATAATTGCCAAAATGTTTGTAGGTTTGTCAAGAGACTAGCTAACCAAAATAATCGATCTCATTTGAGCCGTCAGACAGCACAAGTACCTACACAAGTGACGTTGTTTACCTGTCATTCCCAAATCGGCAAGAAATCATACAACAAATATACATACATACCAATGTGTCTATTTGTCACATCCATTTTGGTTGAAAGTAGAACCCTTGGGGGATAAAAATAACTTTTTTGTTTTACGAATTCTATGTGAGTGACGCCCGGGGCGAAAGCTTATTATTGGTACAACGCTGAGTAACATGTATTCCATGTTCTGTTTATACTCACATGAAAGGGCGAACACAATCGCAATACCTTAAGTAAGGCGTTAAGCAATTTAATAGTTTCTCGAAAGTTGTGAAAGTTAAACGAAACTTCTCTTTGTGTTTTACCAAGCTAATCTTTTTAACCTTTAATTCAAGATAAGCATCTCGTGTGAACAGTTAGAATGTTCGAGACAGGGCTGTCGATACGTAGTTCTGTAAGTTTGCTCGGTTCTTAGGGCGGTGGGTCGACGTCGAGAGTCAGATTTATTTAGTCACGTATCCCGTAGTCCAAACTCGCTTCTTTCGCGTACTTTCTAATCTGCTATCAAACTAACTTTTTTATTGCTTGGTAACTAGTAAACAACGCTGCAGGAGCGTTTGTTTTCCGTAACATGAGTTGAATGTAGGTAGGTACACACAGCGTCAGTATGTGCTAGCCCTCAAGTTTTAAAATGTTACACTGCTACAACATATTATTTGAGGGTATCCATTAACGTTTTCTTTATAAAATTAATCCATACCCTCAAGTTATAAATAAAAGTTTGAAGTTTTAACAAAACGTTCACTTAAAACTATTGTTTATTTCTAGTAAATCTAATAGTAATCTTTGTAGTAAAATAAGATCAAAGTTTTGTTAAATAGTAGCAATAATAAATATTATTTAATGATAAGTAAATATTACTAAAACAAAATAAAAATACTATTAAAAAAATATAATGAATGACAAAAAGCACTTTTAGTGCCTAGGGAACCTCCTATCTTATGCACGGCAAGCGGTCTTGAAATCTCCGGTACATTTAGACGTTGAACAATTTTTTGTAAATGTTGACCCAATTCATTAAAACAATACAAAAAACATAATAAAATGTTTTTGCAAAATACTAAAACCAACTTGGATCTATCATGGATTTGAACGCACATGTCTCTTGGAAGTTAACTACTTAACGGAGCTGTGTGTACAAATAAAATGAAAAAAAAAAAAAAAAATATGATGTTTACTGATATAAAATTAGTTTTTAAAAGCACTTCTGTTCGCACTTTATAACTCAACGCAAAAAGTTTTTCTACTACGCTCAATCTTAAAGAACACTTTTCCACCGATCTTTTTTATTTATTACGCGTTGAAAAATCTATAGGCATCATCTATTCAATGAGTAAAAAGCCTCTTTGATAGACTGTAAATAGCCTCTAATCGCCATTGAAAATCGCGGCCAAAGAAAAAATACATGATTGAAAGTAATAACGTCTTCCATTTTAATCATGATTTTCGTAAGGGGAGCGGTGAAAAATTGTGAAATCGAATCACGATTGCGGACGTGAGAAAGTAATCAAAATTTACAATTCTTCTCTTCAATGTCGGTGACGTTACTTACAAATCGAATATAAAATTCATCTGTGTTTTACTTTTATAATTTCTGCGTAGATCGCAGCGGTGTGCGGTGTGCCCCCGTGCGAAGCCTCTAAATGAAAATAGTACTGAATTACTTCACCCCACTAATTTTGGTGGCGAAGTGGTGTTCCATGTTTTCCAAGGAAACGTCAATACAGTTTGCTTTTTCATACATTATGTAAAGGCAATTTTCTTGCTTTTAGTGCAAAATATCCAGTAAGTGGATAGAATCTCGCCAAAAGTGCTTATTTTCCTATTTGCTGACAATAAATATCGAGGTAGTTTATAGTAGTGCTAAAGTTAAAACTGCCTTTGAACAGCTTAATCAATGGAAGCAGATTTTTTTGAAAACAAACTACTTTTAGAAATGGAACGCTATAATTTAAAATAAGAGACTACACAATCATCATGTAGGTACATAAATAGGCAAGAACAGTAACCAGATTATTAACTCCGACAGAACAATAGAGAAAGTTGTGATCAACGTATTGTATACAAACTATTACGAAAGGTTTGATACGCAATCGGAGTCGGCTCATGAATAAAATTATGTAACTCGTCGAAATATTCAGCATTATCCGTCGCCGCGATGTAGGGGCTGCTATTGCTCTACAGGGTGTAGTTACTTTCATTTTAACTTCCACAACGATGTGAAAATATTTCTCGAGGCGTTTATTGCTAGCCAGAGAGTTGCGGTGCGAACTGGAGCCGGGATATAGTTATTCAGTTGAGTTATTATAACTACTCTATGTAACCTTCGGGTTATATTAATGCAGGGTGTGTTTTTACCTGGTTTTCTTTGCGAGGGAAACGTAAATCGGCTTATCGCAAATGTTTTGTTAGTAAGGTTCTTGTGGAGCTTATGTATGAAAGGGTTACAAAGTCCATGGATGTAGTATGTAAGGAAGAATATTTCCGATAAATAGCTTTCAGTTTTCCATAAGAAAATAATTTTTACAAAATAAATCCACTAACAGTTCCTGGGGTTGGTGCCAAACTGTAACGAATTGAAATCAAATCAAATTGAACGCAAGGCGTCGAATTGAAAACTTACGTCCTTATAAATCAAGTTTTTTTTTTCTGTTAGTAACAGCGCTCGGCACAAATCATGGAAGGATTCTGGACTGCAACCATAATGTATGACAACTATAAATCAATAGGCCAAGAAATAAAGATGGAGATATTGTTTGGAAAAATTAAAATTTGACGTTCAAAAAACCTTTTTATGTGCCTATTTGAAATAAATGCATTGACTTTAACTTCAAGAATTTCCTTGAGATACGTGAAGTATTTTATTCGTTATAGAGTTGGACATGCAAGAAGACCGCTCTCCCTTGGGGCAAGCAAAAACTAAAACTTATCACACCACACAATTTATTTCAGTACTTACCTAAGGAAATGCGTAGGTCTTTTAAACACACATAATGTTTTATTTCTGTTGAGTTCTAAGTTAAAAAATAACGCAAAAAAATATCGAATCTAATACGATATAAGCAGAACTAAAACTTATCACACCACACAATTTATGTCAGTACTTACCTAAAGAAATGCGTAGGTCTTTTAAAAACATATAATGTTTTATTTCTGTTGAGTTCTAAGTTCAAAAATAACGTATTTAATATCAAAGCTAATACGATAAAGAAAAGCCACTTGTTTTTTTTTTCTTGGAGCAAGTATTGCAACTGCACGTTTTCAAAAACAAAAAAAGCAACTCTGAAATACGTATATCTCTGTTATTTTCACTCGCGGTTTTCAGTGTCTATTCAAGTAATATAACTTCGTTAGATTTAGAAGCCATAATTTCGGAAAAACGAGGGATGAAAACTTTTATAGCTTCGAAAGCTTTTAACGCGAGATGGTGTATCGGGAATGCTATAATTTTAAAGTATGTTCCCTGTTACAGCTCGAGGAAACTTTAAGCGTGTTTTCTTTTGTTACTACACTTTTCTTGCTCATAAGAAACAATTTGGTGTAACAAGCCAGATTAATATTGCAATGGTAAATAAAACATGATGGAAATGTATCACAATAAATAATAGCTTTGACTGAAAGAAATTGTATCGGTTGTAGATTGAAAATGTAGTAGTTGTACCCACTATATTATCGATAGATACTTCGTTATTATGCCGCCTCACTGGGCACCGAGTACTGAGCACAGCTTCGTTGGTAAGTACTGGATTCTCGACAAAAAACAGAAAAAAAATTGCTGTTTCATTCAAAGCGTACCAACGTTGATTGTCGGAGAGATTCTTGTAAAGAAAAATCACTAGCAGACGCTGCAGTCACAATTCTAGTCCAACACAGTTACCCTCGGTGGTAAAAGAATTCCTGGAAAGTGGATAAAAATGATGTTAGAAATATATCAGATTCCAACTTTGTTTAGAATTTGTTTTGATCATTAAAACTTATACTCAGTGTTAGACTTAATTGTGAAGAATTTTCTTTAGTATAACAAGGTAGGCAAACTATTATTTAAACAAAGTTTTAGTTCTTCTTGTTGTACGATTCTGTGCTTAATAAATATTTAGTAGGTACTCGTTAGAAACCTAAAGGTGTTACTGATAAAAATGGGGATTGAAGTATTTTTTTATTATTATTTTTATAACATCTCATAATCTTAATTTTTACTGTCTTTTCTACGATGATGGCAATGAAAATCACACAGGAGATTGTAAAAATATACGAGGTGCCGTTATCACGATTTAAAACACATTCAAGTTTATACACAGAGAGGCACCGCCAAGCTTTATCAGAAATTAAAATTCCACACTTAAGCCAAGTACCTACTAAAACAGATTTGAGACAACTTTGCCTTAATTCTCTTCGCGTGCCGACTTACCTACGTTCTAATTTATTGGAACAGTGGAACAAGGAAGAGTTCGATCGGTACAATAAATTTCAAATTTCATTATTTGAAGAGGAAGTCGCGAGTTGCCAATTGCAATTTGGTTTTCCGATCACGTCTCCATACTATTGGTGAGGATATTCGAGCCACCTGTGCCCGTACTCTATGAGGCTTTAAACGCGCCTCTGCTCTTTCGATAAACCGACTGTGAAATATTCGCGGCGTACGCCAGACGCCGCATTTCCTTATGAATGATACATGCCACACCGGTGGCCGTTCTCTAGCTGCAAACGTTATCGAACCACTCGGATATGGCAGTCAGTGCATAATTTCTAACTCCACTGTGAAATCTGACTCGGTACCAAGTGTTCAATATAACTAAATAACTTTGTATAAAGCTCGCCAAGTTATTTGTCACCTCTGGTTGTTGTCCGCAGGGCATCGTATCGCTTTGTCGGAATCACAGTTAGCGATAAATCTCATAATTTATTATTATGTTGGCTATTGTTTGCTCATCGATATGAAAGATTATTCTCGACTATGAACCGTGAACATGACTCGCGTCTAATTGGAATTTATTTCGTTATCGTTAAACATTACCACTCAAATTACTAAATAGATTTATAACAAATTTATATTTTACTACTGACTGGCTAATGATGGCTTTTCATATTATGTGTTATTTTTTAAATGTATGATTTCATTACTAGCCCTTTACACAAATTATCATAACATATCTTATCTAATGATCCTTCATATTCGAAAGGCAAGCTAATTTATTTTAAGCACGAGAATGTTGCTAGCTTCTCAATATATCATTAAACTGTTGGCTGCTAAAATGTGCCGAAAGCAGTATTAAAGTAATACAATGGCAGCTAATTCTGTGTATAGTTACGTAAAAACTTGGCGACGGCGGCGTGTGGTCGCGACCGTATCTCAAATTAAATCTCACCAACAAATCTTCGCGGGGGGATGAACCGCGGCGACCTCTACCATCGACCTTTTGTATTCGCTTTGAATTCCCTTAAACTTTCTTTTTGAAGTTTATGATATGGAGTTATGTTATACAAATAGTTTTAGATTCCTTTTGAGTCTTAACGAGTTAAAGTTAAAGTAATCTACGATGGTTTTTCTTTAAAGATTAGCACAAAATATTATAGCAGAGTATTTTTGATGTGTAACATCTGTCCTCTCGCTTTCCTGTAATCTGTGGGAGTGATTTCGTGAAAAGGAACGGAAGTGTGTAAAAGGAAGCCGTCGCGCGCTATTTGATCTGAACAATGGACGTGCGTGGTGATAGAGTTGGCCGTCAGATGGTACCAACCCATTTTCCGAGAGGTTGGTACTGTCAGCCAAGATGTCAGATGCGACTACTATAAGGCTCGCTCGTTGTTTTTATTTTTCGTCTTCTCGAAAAGATTAATACGCTGCAAGATTAAATAACTTTTTTAACACCTTCCAGGACACTAACGCCTATAGATATAATAGCAATATAACTTCCATAATATGTCGTCGTGCCTCGCTTAAGTGTAACTTTTGTTGTCATATTTAAAACAGTTTGTGTTCCGTGGTATGGGCTCAAGCTCGCGTCCTGGTTGCCTGCGAACGTTCGGAGTCGCAATTTGTTCCCGTACAGCCTTAAAAATCCGCATTTTATTGTTCCGCCTCTCATTTCTACTTGAACTGTGCTCGCTAGGGTTTCAATGAGCTCACCCATTGAAAACTTTTGTGTTTTTATAACTCAAATAGTTATGTTATAGTTTTTTTATTAAGTATTCGTTTTTAGGGTTCCGTACTTCAAAAGAATAAAAACGGAACCCTTATAGGATCATTCGTGTGTCTGTCACAGCCATTTTGCTCCGAATCTAATGGACCGATTAAGTTGAAATTTGGTACACATATGTATTTCTGTGACTCAGACACGAACGTGTAACGTCAATAAATGAATTTTGAGTATAGGGGTCACTTTTGGGGACAAACAAGAAAATTACAACAAACTTTTCCGTGTGACATATCAACTGAAAGGGCTTGTTGCTAGGATTTTAAACATATTTTTGTATAATTTTAACATAAACACTTTTAAAGATAATTAAGAAATTCCATGAAAATTGACCATTCCCCTTATCTCCGAAAGCACTGGGCCTGAAATTTTGAAAAAATGAAACATAAATAATATGGTTCTTTACTCATAGATTACAGAAAAATCTATAAAAAGTCTATGGTCTTAAAATAACATGGTAAATCTTTAAATATTCTGCGTACAAACTTACATTTGCAGTTGGAATGTATGGGAGAACATGTATTTCAACTACAATGTTAAGTTTTTTTTTGGGATAAATTCATCACAACTAGTACCCTTCATTGTGCGTAGTCTGATATGGACTTGGCCGGTTTTTTATAACTCGAATCGTTATTTTACCATTTTTTTTATTATCCAATTATTTTTTAAATTTTCACCATATTTTTTTCTTATTTACTTGCAGCAACAATAAATAATGTAGTATTCTGTTCTACTAAATGCTGCTTGGGGTACAAATGTCAATGAATAATTAATAGATGAATTTATTTATGTTGATATTCAACAAATTACACCCATGGGTATGTACCCAGTCTACACGCAACGCAATTAGAATTTGAACGGTTCACAAACAAAACTTTAATTACTCGTCTATTGAGGTCAAAGAATTTTGGAGATAGAAGTTAATTAAACCATTTGTCAGCCACCTAGCACCGAAGTAAATTTTAATTTTAATAAAGAATATTTTTACAAAAAACTTGCTAAATTGGAAGATAAAAACAAAGACCTATTATAAACCAAAAGAATTTCACAATAAAGTAGTTAGTCTTGTTAAATAATTTATTAAAGAACTAGCTTCTGCCCGCGACTTCGTCTGCTTGAAATTTCGGCCCCCGACCCCATCGCGTCGCATCACATTACGACGCGATTGCGCTATTACATCGTTTTCGCTTACCGTTCTTTCCAACAATTTTTCTTGTTGCTCGGCTCCTAAGGTTCGTAGCGTGATGTTAAACAGCCTATAACCATTCTCAAGAATTGGGCTTTCAAGTGCAAAAAGAACTCGTGGCTAAGTAATAGCTTCTACCCGCGACTTCGTCTGCGAGCCTATAACCTTTCTTAAGAATTGGACCATCCAACGCAAAAAGAATTGTTCAAATCCGATTGGTAGTTCTGGAGATTACCCCCTTTTTACAAACAAACACAGAAATTTCTTTATCTTTTATCTTATCTAAATACATTTTTAAATATTTCTTGAAATAAAAATATAAAAAATAATTTATATAGTCGTTTATTTATTTTCTTTCATATATATTTACACTTCTTATTTTTATTATTATTAGTATAGATTTAGGTACGTAAGTATGTCTAATAAATTTTTACGTCAAGTTTACTTGTAAATACTTAGTTTACTTGAGCGTTTTATCAAGTATTTAGCATAGTTATTTATGTAGGTAAGTATCCTCAGGTGACATAAAACTGGATACGTCAGATCGTCTGATGATCACTGATCCAACGAGGATATGTTCAGCCTAAAGTTACACTGCTTTTCAAAAGGAAATTAATCTGATAAAAATCTGGTTCCTGATATCGCACGATTCATTTTCAATTTATAACTTTCAACGAATTTTCATTTTTCATAAATCATTTTTAATTCACAAACAGATTTTTTTAACATCTCGATTCAGGTAACTCGTTACCTAACGTACGGAATGTTATGAAATATAATTTCCTTAGAATAATTTAATTTATTAAATCCATTACGTGGAACATGAAATGCAAGAGAAATAATAGTTAGTAAATAATTTTTCAGTAATGTTCTATGTGATTCGGATTGGTTTCCGCACTTAGTCTATCAATTGGTCATTCCAACCAACCCACCTCCGTCCAGAAGCAGATTACGTCTCCTGGTCTGTTCAGAACATCTGCAAAATATATCTGGGTGACCCGAGGGTTTCTGTTTTAATTTGAGTGCCGCTTGTGCATTCAAAGAGCACATGTGCTTCGGTTTCCTCAGCTTCTATGCATGCCTGTAATAACAAAAGGATATTCAACTGATTGAGTTTATAATGCATGCATTATTTTCTGGATCGTAGGACATACCGCGGCACATTACGTGCGAACGCAGTGCAAACTGAGCACTCATCAATCCTACTCTGCCTTCTATTCCTAGAAAATCGTTTCGCTGCTCATTACCACAACTGACATGTGCATAATATACTGTGATACATTATGACGTCATACACAGAATATGCATTTGCAACGGTAGGGGAATAATTAAAGGCTACCTATTTACGTACGAATTCTACACAATTTCGGGCCTCCAAATGGAATATAAATTATTTGTAGATACAGTTTCGTGCGCTGTCCCTGTTATTATTTTACGAACTTATTATTTTTGTGAAGCAGCTGTTAATATTTTAATCTTAGCAAATCTTTGCGATGTTTTCAAGCATATTATTTGGACAGATGGTTAAGTTTAATTAAATACTTTTCGTAATATTAAATTAAAAATTGTACAGAATTTCGATGTTTATATACATCTGTCTTCAGGTTAGGCAGTTGGGTATAACCTAACATAATGCAAAATATTATCTAAAACTTATTTAAACTTACAGGGCCAATACATTTTAAAGGATTTTATAGGTGTCGGGGGTTTTTTAAATTTTTAATTTAACTTTTATTTCCTACTTTTTAAATTGTATATACTTATAAAGGCTCGTGCAGACCAGCCCGATATCGCGGGCGCGACAGGCAGCGCGACCCTTATCGCGCCCGCGATATCGCGCTGGTCTGCACGAGCCTTTACTAGTAGACACGCTACGATCGACACTTGATTCGCTTAAATCTGCGCAGTTATACGTATTTTTCCCACAGTAAATTAATTAATTAAGTTAATTACTAATTTACCTTCATTTCTTTTGGGTACTCATCATCGGACACTGATTACCATCTATCTATAACCTATTCATTGAGACCATTCCAATGAGCCCAAACACGATATTTCTGCTGTAAGATGGTGAGGGATTTGGGTATCCTCTAAATTCCAGGTAATGCTGCAGCATCAGTTCAAGGTTACTATGTTATTCTAATATCATTGAAGTAACAGAATACCAAATTTCGACTCGATCAGACCTGTGGAAGATGCTCACATCCATTCATCAATTAGAAAAGAGCTGATAATCTTCAAACGGCTGAATTGATTTTCTTGAATCATAGCTAAGAACACTCTCAACCAAGTCACCTTTCAAAGGAAACAAAAAAAAAAAAACTAAATCAGTCGATCCGTTTGGGAGCTACGATGCAACAGACAGTTACACAGATATACACATTAAACTCGTAATACCCCTGTATCCATCGGGCGTTAAAAAAGAGTTGGATTTAACTTTGTAAATCCACGTGCTCCTTTGAGCACGTTAAAGAGAGAAAAGTTTAAAGTATATATGAGAAGACAAGTGCTAGGTTTTCTGGCCAGCTCTGCTTAACATGTTCAATGTTCAAAATCAAGTTGCGCTTCCATCAAATATTATTTAGGACACTAAAAGCTCAGCTTTTTTTTTAGAATGAACCTATAAGTCAGCCCCTTACTTACCTACATAAGCACCGTTAAACTTACCTTCTATCGAGCAGAATGACAAGCCTATTCCACTATAAACCTTTTATTACAGGCTCAGTATGATAAATTCATGAATAAGTTGCACGGTCGAGTCTCGCTGACACACAAAGTGAAATAAATTGTATGAGTTGGTATATAGTTGCGTGCGATCGCCCGCACCGCTCACGCCGGCCAGGCCGAACGTGCACCTGTCAATTCCTTTTCCAACTTTTATTTTTCTTGATTCTGTTCAGCTGGCATTTGGAATCGAAAATTTATCTCTATGTAGTTAAGAATGGCGAATTTGAACGTGGTAACAAATCAATCATGATCTATTCGGTTGATTTATCTGGTTTATCTTTAAAGATTATTAAGAGTGATGGTGTTTGGATAAAGCTGTTTTTAATCTGTTGAATTTATTGTAGCTAAGTATTCATTCATCATTGATTCTGCAGTCTCTGATTTTCACGAAAAAAATGCAATTGTTTTTTAAAATAATGAAAACGTTTACAACCTTTGACAGTTAATCCTTTGCAGAATAGTTTTATTTCGGCACAAATTTCGACAAACGATAAGCAATTCCCAAGCATTGTTTGATTGTTTCGGCTGGTCATGCTAACACTCGTCCTATCAAAGCCCTATTCTGATAAAAACTTTGTTAAAAAAGGAATGCATACAAATGACGTCACCGAGAGAAATAAAATATTAAAATTGTGAAAAGAGGCCGTATTACGCGGACGTTTCCCGCCGAGATTCGGATCGCGCTCGGAACAAACAACGTCAGTGGGGCCGTGCAAAATGGAGCGGATAAAACGCGCCTATCACAGCGTTCTTCAAGTACCTCTACATAAATTGCCTGAGCTTAATATACCTGCGGATTTTTTGTATAATTGCAAAAAAATATATATTTTTGCGGTCGATGTTTATCGGGGTTATTCACAGTTCCACACTCAGTAGGGACTCAACTGGAGGTTTTGAAGTTTTTGGACACGTTTGATATTTGTTAGATTATTTTATAAAACTCTTGACAATTTACGCGGTTAAAAAGCTGGGGATTGCATCTATCAATAGTTGGTGTTAACATGCAACTTGTAAAAAAGAACCCTGTCCGATCCGTGAGGGTTTGTTAGATATAATACTGGGAGTCTATTTATGTGGAAATTTTCAGGAAAAAAGGAAAAAAAAATCGACAATGAAAAAAAGAATTTCAATGGGAAATTTTACCGGGTTTACATGGGGTGCAGGCAGCAGTCATTTAGCGGGTCACAACTTATGACCCACAAAACACAAGTCACCCCTGTTGAACATTTTCAATTTTTTTATGGATTTGGGGTAATTTTGGTACTAAAAGTGTGAATTTTAAATAGCAATAACTTTTTTATTTTCAATAATAATAAAATAAAGAAATACTTATTGGTAAGGTTATTGCAGTACCTATGTCTCTTTTTCGGATCGGACAGGGTTTTTTTACATATTGTATAAGTACGGTACCTATAGGAACACGATGCGATGAAAACCGAACGAGTAAGTGGTACTTCGTCTCGACCCTTGCTCGATAACGAGGATCCAGCAGTTGTTGCAGCTGAGCACGTAGCTTTAAATTCCCCGACTAATAATCATAATCAAAACTTTGATCCAGCCCGTCCCATCCTTGATGTCCTCCCTCCGGTTGACGCCCTAAGCCAAGGTTCGTATCCCATAGGGGGTGCCCTTAGCGAGCGTTCACCTAATTTTAACTAGCATAGTTGAATAAGCCCTGGCTGAAGGTTTTGAGTGTAGTAGCTTAAGGCACCCACAGGAAAGCCCGGTTAAGTAGTCATGATTTCAGAGGTCAACTACGAGATGCCCAACCTAAAAAAAGAAAACCGAACTTACAGTAGATAATAATAATGTCGGGAGCAGTTAGGAAAAAAAAAAATATTCGGCATATAAAAATGCCGATACTGTCAAAAAATTCCTAATATCTAACTGTCTAACAGAATGTTAAATTTCCTAAACTTTTAGAACCGAAAATACACGGGGCACGATGAAAATTTGATTAAAACTCGTTTTGTAGTATTTCCAAAGAGAATGCGACCAAGTTCGAATTTTCTATAAACGCTTTCCTTGATCCTATGATTCAATGGAACCACATTTTTGCAGAATTACCTATCACGTAAAATGTGAGCGAGTGAAATTGACTTCTTTATCATTCCAATTTCGAAAACTCACGAGTCACGGCTCTATTCCTTCCGAAAAAGTTATAAGTATTATTTTATTACATCAGTGCTATATCAGCTCGAGGTACAGTCACGAACAGTCCCCTTAACCAAATTAAAATCCGGCAATAGACCTCGAAAAAGAAAAAGACGCCATTAATAAAAGTTTCCCCGCCACGCTTCGTTAGATAGTGTTGCCATCATGAAAATTAATTACCCCAAATCATCAGCGTAATTTTTAACTGGCCAGAAGTGTTGCCAGCTGTGACAGATGTAATTACTTATTGGCGATGCGAACTCGCCATAAATGTAATTGGCTTCATCGTTCTTTAATGGACTTGCATTAATACAAATGGATTAAATGAGATTTTATGCATCCGTTGCGAATTTAAATATTAAATTTTGCTATGATCTATAGCTTGTCATTCTGATGTGATAGTAAAAACAGTACTCTAATTGCGTAATACAACACAATCACAATCTTGTTCGATTTGAAACAGATTGCTAATCCATTACTTCATAAGTTGGAACAAAAAAATCTGCTCAACATCGTAAATAACGCAATGAATGTTGTTGAACTGTCAAAATGAAACAAATTAGGCATAATTGTTTACGAAAATAAGTTACGCAATTAGAATACAGGAGTATCACACGTTCGTATTGCTCGGTTTGAAATTAATTGATGGATATATTATTATATCATGGATGTATATTTTACTAGTTTTAGGAGGAAAATAGAAATAGGAAATGTTTGAAGGCCGGTAACTTAAAAATATTTCTCATTTGGTGTTCAGTAAGAAAATAATAGGTTGTGAAGTAAAGTAGTGAAAGAATTAGACGTTTTAAAATATATCGTTTTTTTGTGGCACAACATTCTGCCAAAGTGATGTCAGATATTTTTGATCATAACGAGGTATCACATTCTTCTGAATTTAACTGAGTGTTTGCATTCTAAGAGGGATACATCTTTTTTAGCTGTTGAAGCATCCAAATTTTTTTCGTCGCTTGTCTCGTCATACAGTTTGGTGTTCCTTCCATGTCACATATATTATGTTTTCTGCCATTTGTGTATGTCTAATGCCAAATGCCGTCATCTTGACGACATAATTATATTAATGGATGAATCATGAAATCAGATATTATTGCCGAGCTGTCCATAATCATATATTCATGACTGTACCTACCTGTATCCTACTAAATGAGCAATATTTGTATATATATTTGTTTGTATCTAGATTGTACTCACGTTCTCGAAATCGGCTCTAACGATTTCGGTGAAAGTTGCAATAAAGAGGTTTACGGGGGCAAAAAATCGATCTAGCTAGGTCTCATATCTGGGAAAATTTGTTTTCTCCGTATTTTCACCCGAGCAGAGTTCGGTCGCCAAAAGTTTAAAACAAGATAAAAAATAATGACATTAGAATAATGATCATGGCAGCATGGAATTAGTAAGTACCTACTATCATGGCAGTATGGAATTAGTAGGTACTATCCTATACTATTAAATGAGCATTCTGTATTTTCACACGAGCAGAGCTCGGTCGCCCAGATACTTAAATTAATCTATATAATAAAATATTACTTTGCCAACACATTTTGTGTCTACAAACTAAAATATACTACTTTTACACTTTCCTTTGCTTCACCTGTTTTACTAAGTATCTTATTAAACTTCAACAAAATTAGAGAGCACGGCCATTTTAAATGAACGTGCAAGACTACAAAACGTTCCTCAGGTGTACACAATATAAAAGTCCTCTACAATATTGTGTTACAACACCTAATTACTGTCAGGCAGCAAAGAAGGAAGAAAGTGTACACCATTGTAGTTACCTTTGCCTTTAAGTGGTCGTTTTTGTTCCAATCTACGTAAGAACTGGATTCAACTAAACGTAGAGAAGTGGCGCTTTGTTTAGAACTAGTCGTGCTGAACGTAGGTATCTGAAATTGAATAAAAACTATTGGATTTAAGAGTTCATATTTGTACCGGTACGTAAACGACTAATTATCATTTCATTTAGTATGAGAAGCTTTTCTCTTTATTTTCTTTTACTTAGTAGACTGATATGTCATTGCTATCTTAATCGCTTCTTGTAGCAGATTATGATAAAACCTACGTTTAGCTGTGGATTTTTACAGGATAAAGACATTTATTCCTAAAAGTTTACACGATCACATATTGAAGTAACAAGTTTTTTGAAGTGAAAATTTCTTTAGGGACGTTGGGCATTTTTGAGATGAGACTAAACCATGGATTTCGCGACACCATGATGACACCAGCTTTTGATCATTAAAAAGACATCAACGCGTTGATTACCGCGGTGCGTGCAATAACAGACATTAACGCTGTGCCGATTTCAAGTTTTCACTTCTGTCGGCACTCCCGGAGTGCCACTGTTTTTTTTTTCTTTAATAAGTAATCATAATGAACAAACGTTTGATGTCATAATTCTACCGCTTGTAGGACAACTTATCTACCTTCGAAACTAAGGACCTATTAGACGGAACAAACATACGCCAACTTCAGAAGGCTACAGTTCCTAATCAGAGCTAACGGCTCCAGGTTAGAGCAGTTATTTACTTCCTGCGAACTGCGTATCAAAGGCGACTGCGGAAATTAGGGGCGGCACACACACGCTGCTCAAAGTGTACACACCGCACTAATGGTGCCACGGAAACGATATCAAACGGCTCTTCCTAACGGCTATATTATCAACCAAAAGATACCACTCATTATTTACTTAGAGGTCG
Source organism: Omphaloscelis lunosa (assembly GCA_916610215.1). Classification (NCBI taxonomy): domain Eukaryota; kingdom Metazoa; phylum Arthropoda; class Insecta; order Lepidoptera; family Noctuidae; genus Omphaloscelis; species Omphaloscelis lunosa. Next base: position 10,761,656 of record OU744247.1, read on the forward strand.
GTCATCGTTTCGCCATCTACACAATCTACCTCCCCCATTTTCTCAGGCAATCGCTGTGTTATCGATTATCAATTAGAAATAATTGGGTACCGAAAATATCTAACAACATCGCCAGCTTATAGTGCCTACTTTCAATAACAATTGTCGTTTAAAAACACTCCTACAGAATTGTACAGCTCTCAAATCAGGAATCTTTATAATTACTATGCCAAAAAGAGGAGTGGAAGCGAGTCGCGGATTCGTAAAATTGAAAATAAGATGTTGAAGCAGACCCATATTTTAGGGGACAACCAGCACAAAAAATGTATTTTTTTTTTTAAAGACACTCAGTTGTTTATAAGGCGGCCATTGGCCGGATCCCATTCAGTTCGGTCTCGTCGACTACATTAAACTGATTGCTGCAATTAGCGAATGGTGTAATTCTCGTTTTTCAAGCGTCTCCCGTCGCTGGGGCCCGACGCTGGGCCCCGGCCCCTCACCCCCTTTAGGAAATTACTTGAGCCCCGCAGGTCGCGGCGACTTTCCTGGGATTAAATAAAATTGAAGAACTCGAATGAAATTGTTTTGGATTTCTCGTCTTGATCAGTTAGGTTTGTCGCCGTTCAACTCAGGATTGTGGCCTTAATTATAGTAAGTGGATTGCTAATCGCATTTATTTCGAGATTGTGCGGAATTTCTGCGAATTGAGGCGAGCTCGATTTGGTGACAGAATTATAGTGGTATTACTTTCATCGTTACCGCTCCCACAGACGTTATTATTTTCAGGCACTGTTTACTTAAAGAAAGGCTGGGATAACGCTAATGTAGCCCAACCTAATTTAAAATGTATTACTAAAGAATTTTCCTTTACGTTTTTGTATGAATCTTCTTACTATCTAGTCTTTCTCATTTGTTCGTTAAATAAGCTTGATTACTCAACAGTCTTTTGAATTAACTTCGTCAATTTCAGTTTCACGTACATATTTCACGAATAAAGTGATACAATTTGTATTTCAGAGCAGTCGAATATATCGTCCGAGGGAGAAACGAATGTCATAAAGATAGCTAACTAGAGTCACATCACTGGCTCATAGGAGCCGAGCCAAGCAATATTCTTAACAAGATGCAGCTCCGCCAAAGAATCGGCTCCGAAATGAGGCAATACGGGAATTCAAAGGCGACGGTAAAGTGGTAAAATGATATATTTCTGGCATGCGGGGGACAATAGAGGATTGTGTATGGCACTGTTATACCAGTTTTGTATTATATAGAGGGGGACGGCAATAAACGGGACGATTGCACGGTCGGCCCTCGTGCCTGCTATATACGAGTTTATGTACGTGAACACTGTACATGTACACTCGCCGACATAGGCTATACGATCTAATAAAAATATGTGTTTTACTACACTATTTGCGCTGTAGCATGGTGCGGGTGACAGTTTCAGTAACATTTCGTTTCACTCTTGAAAGTTGCCGCGATTTACAATTTATGACTTAATATTTCAGTTGTACCACATTCGTAATATATTAAATAATTAAAAACTGTAGTAAATTAAATTAAACCCAACCAGAATGTTCTAATCAAGAAATAAAATCAAATTGAATGAAAAATTAAGCAAAGTGTTATGCGTATAACGTAACGCCATAGACGTATTTAGTGATGGGATGTACTGCTACGATGGATAGTCGATATTTTTTATAATAAAAAACGTATATTGTGCGTAGGTCAATTTTTATTTTTAAAAGGTCTAATTATACAACAGAACATTTATAGGGTAATGTTGCTTAAAAGGTTGCTAAAAAAAAATACATGTTATTCGTCTAAACTCATATCAGAGTCAGGAACATCTGAATTGTCACTCAATTCATCATCTGAATCTGTGACGGATATTATTAACGATGACTCAATTATGTTGTCAATATGTATGTCACGATCCCAATCAGACATAATGTCCCTTTTTGTTTTATTCACGACCTTCGACCAGTCTTCAGGTTGAACATTGTTGATGGCCTCTTGTAATAGGGCCAACATCTTATTTGCCGTAAATGGCGGCGAAGTATTATTTCTTGCGGCGTAACCTAAAAATAAACGAACTTATAAAAAAAAGTATTCAAATAATCATCAATCAGCCTAATCTAGTATCTGGTAATGTTTTTAAACTAGGTACATGCTACGATCGGAAAGCTGATTTTTTTATAAAGCTTCAAAATGGGAATTGAAATTAAAAGCATACCTTTTATTTGGGCCCAAATCAGCTCAATAGCGTTATACTGGCAATGGTCGGGTGGTAGTCGAAGGACCTGGTGGCCTTTTTCTTTTGCCATCTCGTCCAGAGCATAGGTAGGAGTTGGTGGCTTATGGCGTCGGACTAAGGCAATAAGCTCCGTCTTTAACATTTTTATATCTGCTGTAACTCCGTTTTCACTCAGCCACTTCACCAACTCGCTTTTGCGGTTGGATTGGTTTGGGGGTTTATTAACTTGCACCGAATGGTAGGGTGCGTTGTCCATTATTATGGTCATAGGCTCTTTTAAATTGTTTAATAGACCTATGAACCAATCTTTAAATTTTTCGTAATTCATCTCCTCATGATACTCCGTAGTTTTTTTTGACTTAAAAGCCAGCAAACAATCAGGGACGAATCCACTTGCTGTACCTGCGTGACAAATAATAAGGCGTTCGCCTTTGCCTTCCGGCACTTTGGTACACGATTGTGCCGTATCGTCGGTCCAACTTTTACCCACTGTGTGGTTGGCGTTTAGCCACGTTTCATCCAAAAAGAAAACTTTGCTCCAATCACTTATGTTTTTGGCCTTCCTTAAAAATCTACATCTTGCTAGGGCAATGTCAGTCCTATCCATAATAATCTTTCTTTTGTTAACTTTTTTGTAAACAAAGCCAATATCTTTTATAACTTGCCGTAGCGAAGTAATACCTCCTTTGAACAAGTCAGCTTCTTTTAATGATTTTAGAAGCTTGAGCAATGTGGGTAGCTCCATTCTTCTATAATAATCATAAATATGATTTCTAATAGCAACCTTAGCAAAATCATCCAAATCTGTGATTGGCTTCACCTTGGTCCGCTTTTTGTTGGGTGTCGATAATTTATTTTCAAACATCCCATCTTGGCCAATTTTCTCACGTGTTATACGCGAAACAGTATTGCGGCCAATATCAAGAGCTTCGGCTACTCGTTCTACAATATGATTCAATGGTAACAACGGTCCATTATTTTGTTGTTCTCTTTCAAAGTAGTCTCGGAGGCGAACAACAAGCTCCCTGGCCTGACTACCCAAAACAGTTTTTTTTGTATGCTTAGGCATGGTAATAACAACAAACTCAACAAACTTATAACAAATAACAATTTAACAAAAATGAAAACAAACAATGAAATCGTAATACGTGTCACATTAAGTCACAATATAACGCGCTTGCACTCGTACTCGCACTCACAGCATCGCACGGGTAAACAACATGGCCGCCGCGCCGATGCACCATAGAGCAAAAATGTTGTCACGAAAAAAAAAACATAAACCCGATTTTGATTATTTTATATAAGTACAAAGATAATTATGTAGCCATAAAACATTTATATTGACAAGTTTATACACGTAGCACACACGTAGTTACACTGCACAACTGAATAATACACTAATTTTCATAACAATATTAAAGAGAACTAGATTCACGCTGCGAGTATCGTTAGCGATAAAAATGAATTGCATAACCTCACATCCCTACGTGGTACTGACAAATGTCAACGTCATACGGGCAACTGTCACCCGCACCATGCTACAGCGCAAATAGTGTAGTATTTTTCTGATGTAAAATATTGAGAGAAAACGCGATTGAGGGTGGAGATTCAAAGACATATCCCTTTAATGAGGTGGGTTTGTTGCTTCACGACGAATAGAAGTAATTGAATAAGCATACAAATGTGATCGTTAGACGAAAAATATCATAGAAAGGCAAACGCATTAATCATAAACTTATCCACCAGATAAATGTCTATATACACACACGACTAAGCATAGTTTCCAAAGTTGAGGGGTGACTCAATAGTTTTCTATAATATAACTCTAGTATTCCGGACATACAAACTTTATGGTCAAACGGTCACGCGTGAATTGTTCAAACTGCTATTAAATCTGCGACTCCGTTACTGCGATGTAGTGTGGTGACGTAACGAAGTTTCAACCGCTCTGGCCCCTCGCAGTATATCGACGGTAAAATGTAACATAGTGGCTAAAGTCGGAGTTAAGAGTGATTCATGTGGTAAATACATGCAAATAAAATACCTCATAGTTATACTAATATGAATTTACAACGAGACGATGAAGGAAAAATGGTGGCACTACCGTTTTAATAAATTTTCAGGTAACTTGTTATGGACGACTGTATGCTCGCACGTATTATGTAGAGCATAAATTAATGATGCAGTCGGACACTACTTTATATTATGTGCTTACATACGAAGGAAACGAGAATAACATCTATTTTATTGTAGTTTAATGATACCTTAATAGCTACCGAAAGTAGGAAAGAGCCCGAGTCACGCATCAAGACGTTAAGTAGCTTTAGGTAACAGAATCCCTCCTAGTTGTACCGTCCAACTATTCCAAGTTTCGCGAAACTATTCGAGAAGATATACAGGAAAGACGTAGTAACGTTGGGGGTTATTAGGCACATAGCTTACCCAAAACAATATCCTAAACATCAGGCATAACATAGTTGGCTGTCAGTTTTGTATTGTGTAGGAGCGGTTGGCCTGCCCACCCATAAACACAGATATATGAAAGTTAATAACATTTACCTAACGCAATAAAATATATTAATGTCAGTCCCTTGTAGGGCTGGCTGACACAGCGGCACAGCGCAGTGTTGTTATCGTAAAAATCTGAGCTGCCGTATGTCACAGTCTGGTTTGCCGTATTTTAAGGAAAAAAATACTAAATTAAAAAATGTCTATTCCACATTTGTTTCTTCCCCATAAAGGTTTCTTATCGTTTCTATTACTTTTGATTTATGTTTATCTAATGTATCCTTGCTTCTCGCACATGTCACGCGACACCATAAACTTGGTACAGTATTTTTAATTTTTGCCTTGATTTTGAATCATCATTTTCAGTTTTGAAAATTCGTGGTAGTTTCTGGGTTAGTGGCAACATTGACGAAAAAATGTCTTTATTACTGTGGCACACAGCCTCTACAGAGTTTACAGAGTTTGATTTTCGTTTCATTCAATAGGCTAGCCAAAAAACGTTTCGTTTAACCTATAGTCAATTATAGGTTAAAAATAAAAAGACGATTTTGCGATACAGCAAAGAAAAGGTCTGCCGTATGACCGAATTTCCGAAAAAAAAAAAAAAACTTGAAGTGCCGTATAATATGGCAATTACCGTATACACCGTTACGCTGGCACAGCGGCACAATATGGCCTGTTTTCGTACGATCAAACATGGCTCCCACCACACGTACGAATAATTCATCGCAACGTATTGTTAATCTCTCACGCATCGCTGTCTACTAATTGTTTCTTGTCGTCTACAGATAGTCATATAATAATTAATCAGTTATTTATTGGTAATACGTTGTTATCGGATATTTCGTTCACTTTATCTGATGGCAAAAAGATCTTTATGATAACTTTGATCTTGATCGGCTTTTGTTTGCTTTAATTTTTAATATAATTATAGCTTATAATATCGTAATAATTCCTTTGAGAATAAGAGCTTTATTGAGCGTTTTTCAGATGAATAGATAATAGTTACCTATATTACCTATAATAACTTGAAATATTAATGCTATGCTATCCTATTAAATAAAAAATCTCTCGTTGAATATCGTTCAAATCCGCATTGGTTTCCAATATTCATACTTTTCACATTCACGAATTTTCGCAGGTATTACGCTAAAATAGAATAGGCGTGATAAAATAAACATTTTATGACATTGCTCGGGCGAATTGCTTTATAAAACACAATTATCCCAGGAATAAGGCCAACGTAATGATATACGAAGGTCATTGGTTAGTTGCGAAAGTATAATCTGCTTTGATTTCGGTAAAGTACCTTTGTGATACTCATTGTTCAGGGGTGTCTCTACACCTGCCGGGGTTGCGGGAAAGTCCGAAAGGGATACCGTGGCCCCTGGTAACATGGCAACTGAAGGAACGGAACACGGGTGGGTTTTAGTCAGTAAGAGTCTAACACGCCCTCCCGCTTCAACCAGAAAGGGAGAAGTTATTTGATAATTTCCGACCCAAAAAAAAGGGGTATCTACAGGCTTTCAGTAGTAAGTACCAATCACACTGTAAGGACACCGGTATCTACCGATATCTACCGGTGTCCTTAAGCTTTTCTACTTAGGTAGCTAGATATCACTTCGAGCCATTAAGTGTAAGTAAGTGTTTTCCTCATTCTTTTAATTTAAAGAAATTATGTATTAATTTAGTAAGTTATTGACTTGGTAGAAGTTATTAGAGATTAAAAAGAGAGATACTTAAGAGTTTTTTTTATAAAAAAAAAAAAAACTGAAGGAAAAACCACAAGGCTAAAACATCGATTAGACCTATCCAATTTGGTAGTCAACCATTTTATCAGCAGACAGCAAATCGCAATTCGTTGTTGAATAGTCATGTCCCAAAAAAAAAATACTGTCACGAACTCGGCCTACAATAGGGTATCTAACATCGAACTGGAAATATTTAGGCGGTTTATAAATACTGGACTGGCCAAGACAATGCCGCCGACAGTCTGTGGTTTACCGACAAGAATATGAATTAACTGAAAATATCGATTGCCTCGTTGGTCTGGTCTAGTGGTCGCAAAGCGCTCCCGCTGAGTATGAGGTCCTGGGTTCGATTCCCGGGTCGGGCAAAGTGTTATTGGGTTTTTCCATTTGAAATTTCTCAGTAGCAGCCCGAAGTCTGGATTTGTGCCCGGTTGATGGTAATAGGCTCGCCTCCACCAACTTAAAACAATTAAACTAGAATAATCCGTGAATAGATAGCTCTAACCCTAGTAAATAGTTCTCAGATGGCATATTTTCCAACATCATTGATAAATAGTTTTTGTATGGTCTCAGTTGCGAGCATGTTTTTGTGCTCAAGAAAAGGATTTAAAGGGTACATCCTAACCCTAGTCCTAATGTCACTTTGATTGAAAGCGTACCACTTATAATCGAATAAAAACCGACCCCTTTATTCATAAATGTTGCTAAAAGTTAAGTAACGATTAGCGACTGTTTAACCATACATTTCTGACGTACCCTTAACTTTAATCATCGTTTATGAATAAACTGAAATGGCTTTAGTATATGCTTTTTTATTTTTTCATCGATGTTTGCTACTTTTTCTACTGAAAACATGATTGAGTATTTCGAGCATTAGGTAGGTACATTGTTTACTGATATGACTTTTTTAACCACAATATATTTTTGTAGGTTTAAATGTTTTTCAGCCATACATCCTTTATCTAGTTCAATAAAAAAATCTAATTGTCCTATAACTGGCTGTTCGGAGGACTAGCAAGTAATGGAAAGATTTTTTCGTAAAATATATCCCGGCAATATTTTTTGCTGCAATCAAATTCAGAACTTTCGAGTTTCGCGCCAATTCCTTTATTGGCTTGAACTACTAATAAAGAGCATAACGAGGAGTTAAAGTTTTAATAATTATTTATGGCTAAGAATGCAATAAACACGTTTTAAGATTAAATTTCTTAATGAGTCCTAAAGCTAACGAAAATGCCTCGTAAAGTACGGTATTTATTAATAATTTTATTATTTCTGGCACAGCACCAGAGGTTGATTCATGGTAATGAAATATTATGTGAAACGGTAGTTTTAATATCAGATAATTATAATATTTGAGTACAAAATGAATAATATATTAAAGAATTCTCCACGTTTTATCACATTTTGTTGGAGCAATCAAAACGGGAACAAAAGATGACGACGATTCTCATCAAACGGGTCACCTCAATTGAACTAACTACTGGTAAACCAGTCCCACAAAAACAATCCCAGGTTCACTAAAATAGTCGAAAATCCTGCCGGCTGCACTTAAAAATCGAATATCTCAATCCTTTTGTTAGCTTTAACAATAGGTAACTGAACCAGTTGGCTGTTGAAAAAGAAACAATGGGATACAAATTTATAATGCAGTCTGGAAATGAATCACGTCATGCCTGGGTCCTTCGGGAGCCGCCCTGAATGAAAATGAACAACAATACTGATTCAACGTGGACATGAATATAAAATATTTTCAAATAATCCATCATAGAGAGAATCTCTCTGTTGGCTTATTTTCGCAGAAACTCACAATCCGACGTAACTTTGTACTGGGATGCTTCTTTTTCTTGCCTTGTTTAGATTGTTTGTCTAGTTTGTATTTGTAGTTCTGAAGGGGAGCGTACACTAGGCGGATAACCCACATATCAATGTACATATGAGCGGTGCATTTTTCTATAGACTGACGAACGTCTGACGATAGATAGGCTGATAGCAGAATGATTACCCAACATCCATCTCAAAGCACCATGTAAAACATCAGACTCACAGAAGTGAACATGCTTCGCGCCACACCAGCACAGCACACAATTCCGCACAGTGATCGACTATCTTTGCTTTTTGTTGCCAAGGTAAAATTGTATGTATAATAAAGTAAATGCGACCTCATTAAAAATGTTACATTGCAAATGATGATGAAAAAAGTAGCATTCTATTTCCTTAATTTGAATGATACCGTAATTTATAGTAGGTAAATCATTTACTATTTGTTGGAATCTTAGATAACACTTATGAATAAGCACTTGAGTGAGATACCTGAGATACAGGTTTATTCCTAGTTCAGGTAGAATCCAATTATTATATAAGTACCTTAATCTCTAGTATAAGGCCCTATTTTGTAAATATTTATGTAAATCAATTATTTCAATAAACTAACTATTGACTTCTAATAAACATTAGGCTGAACCAATAATTCCCTAGTTCCAATTTACCATCGATTAATAAAAGTTTACGAACTGATGCAGTTTCTATAATAGGTAGATATGCCTCGCCGCTGAAATCATTGCTGCGATCATGCTGAACATTAGGTATAAAATTGACAACTGCGACACAGTTGTGTTAATTTGGGTCCCAATTAATTGTGATGTACGATGCTAATTATAAATTACTGCAACTTGTTATTAAGGCGACGATAACCGACTTTTAATGATTTTATACTGAAGATGACGTCTAAAAGAGTAGTGTTAATGAGTTGGAAAAAAATAAATGTTAAATTAAAGCATTTTTTTAAATATTTTAATATGGTCATATTTTGGATTATGTTTATATGTATTACATAGTGAAATTTATTTGTAAAGTTATGTCTAACGCGGATAAAAAACTGAGAATCCCGAAAAATATATCAAGCGTATTTTTCTGAAACCTTCACCATTTTAAAGATAATCTAATTATTGATCTTTTAGTATACGTGTTTTATTAAAATACTTTTAGTTTTACGTATAATAAATTAATAATACGTCTCATTTGGGACAGCGCTCCTTGATGGGCGAGTCTTATTACAGGCTGGACGTGCGACACGTTGCGTGAGGTTAGTACAGAACACGCAAGCTAACCAGTCAAGGTCACTGTCATATATCTGCGTGTTAAAGAAAGAGGTCGGAGTTTGATTATGACATATTTTCCCGCTTTTTAGGGTTCCGTAGTAAACAAGGAACCATTATAGTTTCGCCATGTCCGTCTGTCTGTCTGTCTGTTTGTCAGCGGTCTAGCTCCGAGACTCTTAGTACTAGAAAACTGTAATTTGGCATGGGTATACATATTAACGACCAAGTGGTGAAATAAAATTACGAAAAAAATTTTTTTTTAGGTTACCTTTCCTACACGTAAAGTGGTGACGATTTTTTTTATATCCTGTGGTGTGGGGTATCTTTGGAAAGTTCCTTCAAAAACATTGTGAGTGTGTGAAAACCATTTTTAGATTCAGGGATTCATTTCCATTTCCGAAATATTAGTCTTTAAAGTGCAAATTTTTGTTAGAGTCAAGTGTAGTTAGAGTCAACCATTTAGCGTGCAGGGACACCCCCTGCACGCTAAATGGTTGGTTTTGGGTGTGTGAAAAAAATCACGGCAATAGTTTATATAACGAAATTAAAAGAAAAACTATCACAGCTAAGAAGGCTGTACAAGTTAATGAGTAATAATCGATCAACTTATATTTGCAGTTTCAAAAACATGTTTTCCCATACATTCCGTATGATAGAACATGTTTTTCGACTACACGGTTAAGTTTGTTTTTGGGATAAATTTATCCCAACTACGCAATCCTTCATTGTGCGTGGTGCGGCATGCACTTGGCCGGTTTTTTTAATATAAATTCTTTGACTAGTGTGTAAAGGTTCAACGGATTAAAAATTAAATACGAGAATAATCATAAAAGTTCACCAATCATTCGGTTTATATACCTATCAACAGAGTAATGTATAAAATACTGCTACTACTATAATATAGTTTCGCCTGTGGACGAAAGTTTTGTAATAACGCTCCGTGAAAAAAGGGAAGTTGAAAAATTCCACGCACTCAATCAAGTGCAAAATCGTTGGATAGGTCCAAAACACGAGTCATCCATTTTGTAGGCACTGCCGTGCACACTTGACTGAATTTTAACTCCATTACTGCGTACCTTACTTAGATTGGTTACAGGTCACGCCCGCGTACCTCGCAGGGGTAGGCACAGGTCTATGACCAAATTAATTAATCAATTTAATTTATTAATGTATATTTTACCTTACATATTATAAATTACTAGCAGCGCCCCGTGGTTTAACCTGCATCAGTCTCGATACCGTGGGAATATCGGGATAAAAAGTATTCTAAGTGTTAATCCAGGTTATAAACTATCTGTGTGCTAAATTTCATCGAAATCCGTTTAGTAGTGTTTGCGTGAAAGAGAGAGAGAGAGAGAAGAAGAACATCCATCTATCCTCACAAACTTTCACGTGTATAATATTAGTAGGTTAGTAAGATTACCGCTTTCAGTCGCTCTGTATGATCGCGTAGTTTTTCTAAACTACGCAGCGGATTTTGTTGCTGTTTTTACCATTATTAAGATATTCCAATTTTACGCATAATAGCCTAGTCTTAGCGAAACCTCCTTCTCCAAAACCTGGTACAAGCGGTGCGCTATAAAAGACAGCGCGCGGTTAGCAACGGGTCTCTCGATTATCGGTCGGCAACGGTTGAACATCGCTACCCTCGTTTGTATTTTTTATATTCAGTCGCTATATTGTTATTTTGCTAATTAATTTATATCATTTGCAGTAATTAGAGTTCAGATGTCTTATTTTTAAAATTATCTTTGTTGTGATTTCGGTTATTAAACTTTGATTGTTGATTAAATAATTTAGGAAGTAATTGTGCGTTATTTTTTTAAAAAACTGTCCTCACTTCTGGTTTCTAAGATCAGAAGTGGGATAGACCACGTGCTTAGTGCTGTTTCTGCCATCTGTTTTAAGTTAAAGTAAATGACCGATAGTGTTTGAATTTAACCTAATTACTGCAAGTTTTATTTTTGTGGGTACGCGAGTATCGGTGAGTTTTTTTTTTATTTTTTTTTCTGATCATTTAATTTTATTTCTGATATGCCGGGACGTTCGACAAGTGTTGAAAAACAAAACGATTCGCGTCGATTGCATCGTAATCGTTCTCGAACGTTGAGAAGTAGATCGCGTAATCGTAGGCATGGTTCCGGAAGGAGCAATCACACTCCTTCACCGCGTAGATACCGTGAGCGTTCTTATAGTCGCGAGCGTACCTCTTCTAGACATCGTCATGTGTCCCGTAGTCCACGAAACGGTCATAGACGTCGTGACACCTCATATAGCCGCCGTGATTCTCCGCGTGATCAGGCCTTAGATCAAATATTAGCTCGCTTGAATTCTATTGAGAGCCGTTTGCCGACCTCGCCAACGTGTCGCGAGTCTACGCCTGTTGCGGAGCATGGCTCACGGGGGCAGGAAACTTTCAGTCGCGAACGCTTGACCATGATAATTACGTGACAGATAAGCTCGTTGGCGCATTGTCTTGTTTAGTTCAAGAGAGATCGCATAATTTTTATATTTCTCCCTTCGATCCTAACCTACACGACTTTGACGTTTGGTGTTTAGAGGTAGACCGCGCTCGTAATTTAAATAAATGGGACGATCGCGAGTGTCTAGGGCGCATAGGAAGTTGTTTGCGTGGTGACACGAAGTCATGGCTTAACGATTGGGTAACAAGTGATCGTTCGTGGTGCAACTTCAAATTAGAGTTTCGTTCACTATGCCCACGTAATATAGACGTTCCTTCAATTTTGTTTGAGGTTATGTGTAACAATACAAATAAATTCCCGACATACGCCGAATCTCTTTTGCGTCTTAATATTGTAAAGGGGTTGTTTGATGAGCTGAAAGTTGCAATAATTGTCAGAGGTATTACTGATGCTCAAGTAAAGGCTGCGGCAACGAATGCGAAACTTAAAATAACGGATCTAGTCGAGTTTCTGTCGGTATATGTCAAACGGAATTCCTGAAGGACTCGACTTGCTGCGTCAAGTTTTGAGTACTCTCACGAATTTTTCGGTTAATTTAAAAAAATGTACCTTCTTAGATACCGAAATAGAGTACTTAGGACGGGTAGTTGGTAATGGTCAGGTGCGGCCGAGTCCAAGAAAAATTGAAGCGTTGGTAAATTCTCCAAAGCCTACTAATGTTAAGGGGGTTCGCCAATTTTTGGGCCTAGCCGGATATTTTAGGCGTTATGTCGCGGGTTACGCTTCTAAAACAGCCTGCATTGCCAGACTGTTAAGAAAGGGAGAACCTTTCAAATGGGGTTCAGAACAAGATGTGGCACGCGACTATATTATTCATTGTTTGACCCATGAACCAGTCTTAGCGATCTTTGACCCAAGTTTGCCTACGGAACTTCACACCGATGCTAGTTCCATTGGTGTCGGTGCGGTGTTGTTGCAGGAGCATGTCGGTAAACGAAAGAGAGTAGTCAGTTACTATAGTAGGTCTACCCAGGGCGCGGAGAGTCGCTATCACAGCTACGAGCTGGAAACCCTAGCCATTGTACGCGCACTTCAGAACTTCCGTCATTATTTAATTGGTATCAATTTCAAAATAGTGACGGATTGTAATTCGTTGAAGTTAACTGAAACAAAAAAAGATTTGTTGCCTCGTGTCGCGCGTTGGTGGGTTTACCTACAAGACTTTACCTTTACTTTGGAATATAGAAAAGGATCCATGATTCAGCACGCTGATTTTCTAAGCCGGCACCCTCCTGAAACTGCAAACGTATCACACATTCGCAATCCTAACAATTGGGCAAAGGTCGCTCAGACTGCGGATGAGGAAACCCAAAACTTAATTGTTAAGTTAAGAGATGGCCAATTAGATTCTTCAAGGTATTTAATTAAAAATGAACTTTTGTATTATAAATATACACCAACCGGGGAAGAACCACGATTCTTATGTTACATCCCTAAAGGTTACCGGCTTAGCCTTTTAAGAGCTTTCCATGATGAGCATGATCATGTTGGAGCCGACCGAACGACGGATCTTATATTACGTCACTTTTGGTTTCCTAGTGTTAGGCAATTTGTTAGAAAATATGTTAGCCATTGCCTTGTATGTTTAGCTCATAAGAAAGTACCTAAAACACCCCCACAACCGATTCAGTCTTGGTCGAAGCCTGATGACCCATTCTGTGTTATCCATGCCGATATATTGGGCCCGCTTCCAGAATCTAACGGGTTTAAGTACGTTTTAATAGTAATTGACAGCTTTTCAAAATTTTGTCTGTTGTACTCCATGTATCGTCAAGACTCGGACGAATTAAAACGGGTGTTTACTAATGTGATATCTTTGTTCGGGTCTCCAAGTACTATAATATGCGACAGAGGGAGAATGTTCGAAAGCGTAGCCTTCCGTGACTGGGTTAGTAGCTTGGGTTGCTCCGTTCATTTTATCACACCTGGAATGCACCGAGAAAATGGGCAAGCAGAGAGGTACTGCAGAACTGTCCTAAACATGTTACGGGTAGAGGTTGGACATAAAGGTTCTCAGTGGGCTGACGCTTTATGGAAAGTGCAGCTCAATTTAAATGTCACCAGGCAGGCAACTACGCAAGCCTCGCCATTGCAACTCCTCGTTGGGATTGATGCAGCGACCCCAGTAATAAGATCTCTAGTGCGTGACGTCGCACTTGAGAACCGTAACCCTAATCGAGAAGCACTTATGACGCTCAGGAGACAACGTGCCTCAGACTTGCTTACAGCTAATCAGCGGCGTCAAGACGACGACACCAACCAGAACCGGCGACAACCACGAGCCTACGCTGTTGGGGACTATGTCTTTGTCAACAAGGCATCACAGAGCACAGGAAAGCTCGACTCTGGCATGCGGGGGCCCTATAAGGTCCTACGTGTATTGCCACATCATCGCTACGAGCTGGAACTACTGGCTGGTTCGTATGGCAAAAAAACCCAGGCAGCTGCCGAGCATATGGTGCTCTGGCGCGGTGAGTGGACGCCTGACGCATGCTCCGCTTTCTTCGAGGCTGGTAAGCAACCGGAAGACTTCTGTTTGGCCTGGACCCCTGGTTCATGGCTTCTGTTTGGTCTGAGCCTCTGGCTTATGACTTCTGTTTGGCCTGGACCCCTGGTTCATGGCTTCTGTTTGGTCTGAGCCTCTGGCTTATGACTTCTGTTTGGCCTGGACCCCTGGTTCATGGCTTCTGTTTGGTCTGAGCCTCTGGCTTATGACTTCTGTTTGGCCTGGACCTCTGGTTCATGGCTTCTGTTTGGTCTGAGCCTCTGGCTTATGACTTCTGTTTGGCCTGGACCCCTGGTTCATGGCTTCTGTTTGGTCTGAGCCTCTGGCTTATGACTTCTGTTTGGCCTGGACCCCTGGTTCATGGCTTCTGTTTGGTCTGAGCCTCTGGCTTATGACTTCTGTTTGGCCTGGACCTCTGGTTCATGGCTTCTGTTTGGTCTGAGCCTCTGGCTATGACTCCTGTATGGCCTGGACTTATGGTTCATGGCTTCTGTTCTGGTTAAGTATATTAGCTTCACTACTATTTATCTTGGCTAGTATTCTACCCAATGGGAGTCCGGAATTCCATTGCTTGGAATACTATTTTTTTCCCTTTACGTTTTAATACTTAGAATCACTGATTTTGCTTTGTAATTTTTTTAGTCTGAAGCTCTTAGATTTACATTTCAATTACCTAAGAAACCTTCCTGATAGTTGGTTGGGTGCCTGATGGTGGGAGTGCACGCTCACTATCGCGTACTTAACAAAATCAGTTCAAGTGCTTTCTATTCTCCGGCTTCAGACACATAAGGGTCGCAAGAAAACAAATGTACAGTATGTGTTGTTGTTACTTTGCAGATGATTATGGCCAGTCTGAGGATGACGGCCAGTCTGGTGATGGTGGACCTAGTGATGACACAAGGCAAGATGCGGTCGAGGACGCCCCGCTGTCAGGAACGGCCGTCTTAGCGAAACCTCCTTCTCCAAAACCTGGTACAAGCGGTGCGCTATAAAAGACAGCGCGCGGTTAGCAACGGGTCTCTCGATTATCGGTCGGCAACGGTTGAACATCGCTACCCTCGTTTGTATTTTTTATATTCAGTCGCTATATTGTTATTTTGCTAATTAATTTATATCATTTGCAGTAATTAGAGTTCAGATGTCTTATTTTTAAAATTATCTTTGTTGTGATTTCGGTTATTAAACTTTGATTGTTGATTAAATAATTTAGGAAGTAATTGTGCGTTATTTTTTTAAAAAACTGTCCTCACTTCTGGTTTCTAAGACTAGATAAAGCATGAAGGAAACTCGACTTAATCATAAAGTAAATTACATATAATAGATACTATTTAGAATAATATTAATAAAACATAAAAAATTGCTTATTTCTTAAATGCGTTCGTTTACTTCGTTTGCGTTTTTCGTTCGCTAATACAACAATTTGCAAATGTAAACTCTCTTAACAATTTGCAAATGTAACTCTCAAGTAGCTTATCGTAATTTCTTTTTACTTCTTACGCAGTCATAATTTAGTTTTACGGAAGCCACTTACAAATAAAACGGCGGTCATATATAAATATCAAACTTACACATTACAATATACAACTCGTAAAAAAAACCTGTCCGATCCATAAGGGTGTTGTTAGGTGTCGTACTGAGAGTCTGTAAATGTAGTAATGCTCAAGAAAAAAAAATCACTACTTTTTTTCAATGGGGAACTTTGCCGGGTTATTAGAAGGGGCGCAGGCGGCCGTCGATTACCGGGTGTTTACAAGTCATAACTTTATAACCTCAGAAGAAAATTTGCAAATTTTTAATTGATTTCTGGTAATTTTGGTACCCAAAATGTGAATTTTAAATAGCAATAACTTTTTTATTTTCAATAATGAAGGCTCGTGCAGACCAGCGTGATATCGCGAGCGCTACAGGCAGCACAACCCTCGTAGCGTCCGCGATATCGCGCTGGTCTGCACGAGCTTTTATTCGATTTTCTATTACTTTTTGGTAATTTTATTGCAGTACCTATGCACTCCTTTCGGATTGGACAGGGTTTTTTTTTACATATTGTGTAACCAAAAAAGTATAACTCGTGATGACCCGGTAATGAAGCGACCTAGTTCTAGCATGAGGTTACGTTTGAACCTGAAAAGTACCTATCATTGTGGTTATTCCAAATGCTAAGTAGGTTTGTACATTTTAAATTAACCTTGGACGCTATGTGAATGAAAACGTATTTAAAAAAATGTAAGTTTGTAAACAGTCGGAAATCGTTAACCACTGGTCTATGAAGGACGTTCATAATCATATCTGTGTATTAATTAAAAAGAATTAGTTACAGTAGAATCGTACAGTGATATGCAAAAGTTTAAAAAATTCAATGCAATTGAGAAAATTATTTTAATTAAAATTTTAGTACACGTTTAAATTAAATTCGCTCGTTACCAACGTCACAATATTTTATTGCATTGTTCTCTTTTGATTTAATAATATTTTAAAATCGTAGAATTGCTGTTGAAATGAAACACGTTGTGTAATTTATATTGCGTTCTTGAAATTATGTTGAATCATGATTAATGCTGAAATGTCTTTTAATCAGTTGTAATGTAAGGTTTTAAAATAAAATAAGATCATACAATTCAATAAGTACCTAAATGCTTGTCGTGAAAAAGCGTACACAAGTAACATCTAAACAAAATTGTAACTCTTAACACAGATCGTTGTACCATTTGTTCACAATTAAAACAGATTTATACTAAAAAAGCCGGTTAGTGTCCCATATGTGTCTTGTAAAACCATTGTAAAAGGCTTGGGTTCCGCAGTTAAGCCGTTAATCCGGCGGTTAGCCAGCTCACGACGGTACAGTGACACAACCATACCGCGTAATTGATTTTACACGACTAACTACGTAGTGCTAACCCTGCCGAGTCTGACGCGAACGTTGCACTTGACGGCATTCATTGACACGCACTCGCAAGCGTCAAGAATGTAATTGTATCACTAGGGATGCCCCGAACAGTGTTGAAATGTAGTATGATAAATAATTACTGTCAGTATTTACGCAGCGTGCTTTATTCTCTGTATCGCAGCAGGGTACGACATTATCTATATGTATACTAATAAAAATGAAAAAATTGAAGAAGTATTTAGAATATTGCTTCCACTCTTTTTATTACCTTATAAGGTAATTGGTGATGTTTTCATCCCCATCTAATCGACGTCATTGTTTTGGTTGCATTTTATTGCGATTTTTTTTGTTTTTATCAAGTTCGTGGAACTGAAGTCACGTTCCACATCAGCATTTGAATGTAATAAAAGTAAAATGATCCTGATACGGATTATTTCCTGCTGGCGCTCTGTATTTTAAGATAGTTGTGAATTTTTCTTAACAATTTATCAATTAGGGCTAGATTGCCCCTTTTCGGGCTAAAGGAATGAAAACAGTTTCAACCAGTGTAAAAAGAGCTAGATCCAGCCCGAAAAGGGCTAAGGTGGCAACACTGCTCTTGAGTGCTATAGGTAAATTATATTTATATCATTCATATTAGCCGAGCTATCACATTAATTTCTGTCTAGCAAGTGAGGTAAAAATACCACTTGAAACAGAATTATTTTTGCATGCGCTGCCTAAACTATTGAACGGATTTTCATACGGTTTTCACCAATGGACGGAGTGATTCATGAAAAAAGACCATAGGCTATTTAACATCACGCTACGATCCTTAGGAGCTGAGCAAAAAGACAAAAAATCAGCGCGGGCGGGCGATGCGACGCGGTGGGATAGGAGCCGAGGGACTTTTATCATAATGTGACTGTTGTTTTAATATATTGTGTATCTTACGACTTCCATGCGAACGAAATCGCGGGTAGAAGCTAGTGTTTGATAAGGTGAGATGATCATTCGTCTTTAGTTTAAAATTTTACGAAATATTGTGTTGAAATATGTACCTACAGACAGCGTTAATTAACAGAATAAATAACGCGATAGTCATCTAATAAACGAATTAAAACGATATTCGCTGTTCGAGTTTTACGAGGGGGTAAAAACACCGCGTAATAGCACTCGTCGCTGTCATAAATCATTGTAGTACGCAAACTTAAGTAAAATAAACATCGTGGAAACTAATTAGTGTAGAAAATTCACGTGGGACCAAACAGGGTAATATGGGCGAAGCACAGTTTGATGTTGCGCTCACAAAATTAGGGAAGTTTAGGGCCGAAGTCGCCCCTGCCCGGAACAAGTTAATTTAAACTAGCCGAGTAATTTGCACAGAACCGTGACACTAATTCAATTAGTTACAAGGTATGCAAACAATGCGTGGCCTACACAATTGTTCTGAATTTTCACCCAACCCCACGCATATTATTATTATTATTATTGCCCAAAGAATAAAACGTCCGAATACATAGCTTATGGAAGCCTACATTCAGCGAAGCCTAACTTCTCACAAAGTTTTCCCTACCCGATAGAAACCAAAACTATCTTCACCTAAAGAATATTAACATATTTCTCCACATAAATAGGTATGTAATGATCATCTTTATTGTCTAAATATTGCTTCCGGCGATGAGGTTTGCTCAGAAACTCGGTAGTAATTTTCTCAAGACGTCTGATGTCAAGCGAACTGCTAGAACCTATAAAATAACTGTTTTCACAAATGGTCTGTTCGACCTGTTTCGGTATAACTTTAGTGATTTATAAATGAACCTGACATCATGCAAATTAGACTAAGTGCAAATATCTAGACGAGCGGCAATTTCTTACATTTTATTTCGAATTTTCTGTATAAAAATAAACAGGTATTCATTTTTTTTCGAATTCTACATGTTAAAATATTCATGAAGTTGGTTCAATGTGGGCCGTGTAAGCGTTTAAGAGTTAATATTCTTCTGTAAGACGAGACGGTAAAAGCCTCTCCGAACCACGTAGGGATTTGGGAGGTTAACCCACTTTCTGCAGAGGTAACTTTAATTTAGTTACGTTGTTGGTCGTTTGTACCTTTGTCAAATTACATATCTACGTAATTCGTTCGTTGGTTTCTTGTTTATTGGCCATGTTGTAAGCGTTACAATTTCACGAACAGCCAAATTGGAATTAAGGATGTTTGTTAATTAAACTTGTGTAATCTACAATATTAAAGTGTATATTGCTGATGACAATTTTGATGAATTATTCAATTTCATCTCATTAAAACTTTAGGCAACTGTATTTATAATAAATGAAGGTACATTAAGATATGTATATCAAAGTTCATTTACTGTGGAGAACTCAATGATGCTAACCCATTCGTTTCCAGCCAGCTTTATTTTTCTTTGTCAAATT
Organism: Omphaloscelis lunosa; assembly: GCA_916610215.1. Classification (NCBI taxonomy): domain Eukaryota; kingdom Metazoa; phylum Arthropoda; class Insecta; order Lepidoptera; family Noctuidae; genus Omphaloscelis; species Omphaloscelis lunosa. The sequence continues at coordinate 10,781,540 of OU744247.1, forward strand.
GATTGCGTCTGCGTTCGGGATAATATTTACAAGTTACAGGTAAGCATCTACTGAAAAATAAATATTTCATAAACTAAATTGCTCAAACTTTTCATATTATAATTTGTAATCGTATTCACTCTGAGAAGTTTTAATTAATGCGTTAAACTTAAAATTAGTTAGCTATTTTAATTATGTTCTTTAACAACATAGGTAACTTTTACTACTCCGCAGACAAATATAATTAATGAAAGAGAACTCGACAACGAACTGCCATTGCAATGACGATTAATAAATCATATTACCAGCCTGTAACTGTCCCACTGCTGGGCGAATGCATCTTCTCATACAGAGACGGAGGAAGATAAGGACGACGAGGAGAGGAGAAAAAGTTGATAATATAGATAGAGATATTATTGTTCTGGTTTTTGGCGGCAGGAATTGTGTGTACAAAGATAAACAGTCTATTCAAATCCTTGTTTCTAATTGATGTTATTTTCTCTTAATGTTGCTGATTTCAGAATGACTAATAAAATTAAAAAATTCATTAAAATGTTTGAAGTTGTAGCGTAAACTGAACTTTATGAGTGAAAATTAAAGTTGTTTTTCCAAAAACAAATTTTTGTTTACATGTTTGGAAACTTAATCGCGAATTCAGTATACAACATGATATTTTTGCAGGGACGTTCTCTTTTACTAGGAGTGTAAATAATGAACTTTCAATACTCGTTACGTCACTTAATAATACCTATCTATTAGTATGTAGTATTGTGTAAGCAGGACTTTTCTAAACAAGAAAATAAAATAGTCCCACTCTTTGTTCTCCCTTCTAATTAAATAACCCACTACAATGACATTATATAGCCCTTCTTAATTCACTCATTACGGTCAAAGAAAAACCATTGTCAACAAAAACAATGTTTTTATGAGCCATGAACGGCACGTTTTTTATCTCGAGGCGAAGGGTTTCATCCTGTGATGTTAGTGTGACAATAAGACTGAAGTCCGGTTTCTGTACTTTACCAACCGTTATTGGTTAAATTTATTAAAATACGAATCCTACGTTGAAAATATTTCTCATTTTTATGACAAAGTGAATTCATTTGCCTTTAGCATCGAAGTGTCAAGGTCAAAACATCCCAAGTTCACCTCGGATTTAAATAAATCCGATTTAAAAAAAATATGTAAATAGGCTAATGCCTATTTACATTTTTTTTAATACAGATAATAGAATAGAAAGTATACTCCACTACAACTTTTGCCTTAGTGCCGTGGTAAGATTTGATTTTTTTAAATCTTTTTTATTTTTTATTTGGGTATATACGAAAGTACAGATATCTTCTTAACTATACCTATTGTGTTTGTAGAAAACTCCTTAACGGATTTTTGTTGTTACTTTAAAAAAACTGCTAACTGAGATTGAAATCGATTCCTCGTTTAAGCGGAAGAAACGTTCCTGAGGGAAATTAAAAATAATCGTTTGGGCATCGTCGCAGGTAATACTTATATTGTAAGCGATTACTTTAATATATTAAGTAAAGTTAGATAAATGGTAAACATTGAAGGCCTTTTTAATACAGGGTCTGCAATTATATTGAATTGATAAAATGGTCTTTTAGCATTTTATAACTTGATTCAAAAACTAGGAAGACTTTTGAACGGTAGACACTTGTACAGTGGTCAATATTTTTTTAACTGTGAGATTTTAACGTAATCGTTACTAGTTAATAGTGATTAGGTAGAAATCTCTCTCACCCTATGTCGAAATAGAAAAAGTAAAAAAAAAAGTTACGTATATTTTGTTAGGTACTGTTTTTGAAAAAACATCGATTTGCTAATTTTTAACTAGATCTTAAAAACCGAATTTGTGATAAAAATCTGCTCTTTATTTTTTATTGTTTTAGGTAGGGCATCTCGTAGTTGACCTCTGAGATCTGACTACTTAACCGGGCTTTCCTGTGGGTGCCTTAAGCTACTACACTTAAAATCTCCAGCCAGGGGTTATTCAACTATGCTAATTAAAACTAGGTGAACGCTCGCTAAGGGCACCCCCATTTTTTTTTTTGTTTGGGCAATTATCAAATAACTTCTCCCGCTCTGGGTGGAGCGAGAGGGTGTGTCAGACTCTTACTGACACCCGTATTCCTTCGGTTGCCCTGTTGCCGGGGGCCACGATCTCTCCTTTCGGTTTTCTTCGCACCCCCGGCAGGTATCGGCCCTAGCGGACCCCGTCATTCTGCTGACATCTCTTTGAAGCGCGCGTGGAACACAACGCTCCGTCAACCCGGGCCTGATTCTTATCGGACAGCGAGCTACCCATTGCTCGTCCGCAATCCCGCGCCTACAGTGGCTGGAAATCGGCCTACGATTCCTTCGCGAGCATTACCGCTCCGCAGAAGGAGGTTACGGCCTCCCATTTCCTCTCACTCCGTACCATGGCCTGAATCGGACTTTCCTGTGGTTGCCTTAAGCTTCTACACTCAAAGCCTCCTGCCAGGCGCAAAAACTATTCTAAATTGAAACTAGGCAAACGCTCGCTAAGGGCACCCCTGTGGGGTACGAACCTCGGCTTATAGATTCAACCGGTGGGAAGACATCAATGATGGAACGGGCTGGAAAAAAAAAATTGCTCATAAACCTATTTATCCGTATTAACGTCTCCAATAACATTTTTGGTAACTTCTGTTATTTTAAAAACCTAGAATTTCTCTTTTCAAACCGAAGCAAACTTTGAGAAGTTTGATTAAAATCAGAAAGTTTTGTACCTTTGTGTACGTACTTCTTACGAAGTTACAAAGTCTAATCAACATTCAATCCTATGTACACTTGGGTGATCAAAGCAACTCATTGGGAACATTGTAGTTTTGTTCAGGCCACTAAAAGGTCACTATGAATTTTTTATGGTAACTATTTTCCAAGAAAAGCGAATCGTATTATAGTCCTCGGGTCAAGTCGGGTCTCTTAATGTGACCGGAGAAAAGTGTCCATAAATAAATAAAAAAACCGGCCAAGTGCGTGTCGGATCACGCACGATGAAGGGTTCTGTAGTTGAAATGAACTTATCCCAAAAACAAACTTCACTTTGTAGTTGAAAAACATGTCTCCCATACGGACTGTATGGGAAACATGTTTTACTGCAAATATAAGTTGGTCGATTATTACTCGTTAACTTTCCTTTTAATTTCGTTATATAACCTACTGCCGTGACTTTTTCACACATCCGAAACCAACTATTTAGCTTGCAAGGGGGGGGGGAACACTTAAACAAAAAATAGCAATTAAAAGTTGAATACTTATTTCGAAAACGGATCCCTGAATCCAAAAACAGTTTTCACACACTTACAATGTTTTTGAAGGACCTTTCCAACGATACCCCGCATCATGGGATAAAAAAAAAAAATCACTACTTTACGTGTCCCCTACACGTAAAGTAGTGAAATTTTTTTTTAAAAAAGGTTAAAAAAAAAATCCTAATTTTATTTTACCACTTTGTCGGCGTGATTAATATGTATACTCATGCCAAATTACAGCTACCTAGTACTAAGAGTCTCGGAACTAGAACGTGGACAGACAGACAGACGGACATGGTGAAACTATAAGGGTTCCTTGTTTACTACGGATCCCTAAAAAAACGTAGCAACAGGCCTTTGTGCTACGCACAGCTACGAATTGCTCCGAGTTTACAGCTACGTGTTTACAGCTACGAGTGCTCCGACATGAAGAGAAATGTTTTTCTATATTTTTAAATTAAGCCAAAGAATGAACTTGTTGTTTTTAATTGTAATTGAAAGAGATGACAACCTGTTTTCTTTTATTATTTTTATAATATTAATATTATAACATGCTGTTCGTAAATGTGTAAGTAATTGAGAAAACAAAGAAAAGTTGTACTTTTCATTCATAACGTCCACTTTTGTTTTAAGAAGTGAATAAAACAAAAAGAAAAATTATCACTGTGTTCTTTTCTTCGTGTCGATGGCACGATGGTGTTTTAAATTTTGCTTCATATTCTTGACTGACCGACTCTTTGACAATTCAAAAGTGCCTGTAAATGGTTTAATTGAAGTTTGAGTTTGAGTTGCCCCAAAACTTCGCTACTTCCAGCGTATCGACGGTAGAAGCGCAGAGGTCGCTATGACTGCATTTTTTAGGGCAAAGAGGGCAGAATACGAGGACACAAACCCACCCGTTTTCCTTCAGTTGCCTATATTGCCAGGAGCCAAGGTAAACCTTTCGGACAATAACCGCAACCCCGGCAAGGATACGAGGACACTGTGTTAACAGTTATGTATCAGAAGAGCTAGTCTACCCCCTATGCCTACTCCATTCATCATTTAACCTTAAATCAGTAGCAGATGTCCAATAGTCAAAGGGATAGTGAATTAGTCAATGGACGCCTGGACGGTATGCAATCTGTCATTGTATTACAGAGATTGTATCAAGTTTGTAGAATCTCCCTTCGGTGCCAAATGTGGTTTCAATTAGCTCTTCGTGTACTAATTGTATCTTTGCTTATCCTGGTAAGTATCGTAAGCCTGGCTTTAGATACGGAAATGGGTATTAGGAAGTGCGAAATGCTTCTGATATTTACTAAGAGAACTTGTTTAGGTTTTGTGCTAAATAATCCAGATTTTTTCTCATGGTCCAGTCTTTAGTAGCATCAAAACGAAAATTGCGAATGATCGTAAGCTGAAAAACGTTAAGGTGGAACTAGTCGATATTTTTTCCATACAATTTTTGGGGGGATTTTACTCCACTGTTTGACATTATACATCTAAAGTTAAACCTGATACAGTTTTGTCTTAATATTAATTTTGTCTGTGCGGAAACAGAATAGTAAAATAATAAACCAATAAAAAGTTAGGAGCCAACAAAGATTCGTTTTTCTTGCTAATTTTAACGCAACTTTATGCGTAAATAATTTAGAAAAGAAGTGTAAAATCTCCAAAACGAAGTCGGTACGGACAAATCTTAATTATTGAGTAATTCAATAAACTTAATTTGTAATAGATTTATGAAGTGGTTCCTTCATAAAACCCGATTTTCCAAAAGTCATTTCGTAATTTTTAACGCGCTCGTTTTACTAAAATAGCTCGGAACGGTGTTTGTGTGCGTGCGAACTAGACGTTGTGCATGTAGACCAGCGTCTGACTGCTCATCACTGATACTATCTCTGTCAGATACGATGCCAGGTGAGACAGTGTGCTTTTTGGCCATGCCTACCAGTGAGTTCGAGCCCCCGACTAGTTCAACCTTAAAGGCTCGTGCAGACTAACGAGACTTGTCGCGCGACGCGACACAGGTAAGTGTTCTACCGTAAAGTTTTCTTAGAAATTGTTTTGTTGGAGTCACAACGCTAAAATTTTGATAAAATCTAGTCAAACAAATGAGGTATCTCGGGTGAACAATTGATGTATATTGTAGTGTAAGCTCGTGCCGCCGTACGTATTTTGAAGCAATTAGGAATTAACAACAATTTCTATCAACTATATCCTAATAGCGGGGATTAACTATGTAACCTGAAATATTCAATTCGGATATCCGTCTTCCCCATAATACGGATCAATCCCGAACACATAATTCAATTTACTTTATCCCTTGCCGAGAAAATGGCTGTGTATTTTCGTCGATAACTAAGTTAATAATTTTAGATGACGTCATCATTTCTTCGGAAATCAATTGCCATTGAACGAAATTAATACCTTCTTCTTCGTTACCTAAGCTAATTGTGTTTGAAAACATGGTCTCGAAGTGAGTTTACGTGCATTTAGCTGCGCATTTGAGCAATTTACAATTTCGCCAGAGGCAGCGGTCAAATGAGTTTAGAACTAGGCCCTATTGTGTTGCCGGCGACTTCGGTACTAAACCTATTAGAAGATTAACAGCCGTAATCATACAATTATAGAACACCTACGTCGAGTTTTCAATATCAATATTTGAATAGAATATTGAAAATAAAAAGAGAATAACCCGTGAAATGTCCAGGGGGTTCACAAACGCGAGATCACTCGATAAGGGGACTGAGCGCGGTAAGACTGCCATGCGAGCGGTTACCTAATCCTAGACAAATATTTGAAATATCAAGCAAACCATAGGGAAAAGAGAAAACATGATAACAGCGATATTTCACATAGAAAAGAGGGTTTTATCATAGAAATCCGATCATTGGCAAATAATAGGGTTGCCCATGTTCTGAAGGGGGTACCTTGAAGAATATTGTGGAAGTCATTTGTAAGATGCCATTTAACTGATTTTGTACTCATCTACGAATTCCATCTTTGACCTGCAAAAGGCCAATTAAAGAAAATACGAAAATAATGTTTGGAATATAAAGCAAAGATTTTGAATAAGTAATCATTTTTGTGTACGATAAAGCATATTCTATCTATCTATCATAATAAAGAAAACGAACAACTTTTGAAAAATATTTTGAAGTCAACTATTTTCTTTTCTGTTTGATAGCAATAAGCAATTTAGACGTAAGTCAGGCAGAGATGAAACCTCTTTGAAGAATGGCAACACATATATTTCAGGCAGCGAATTCGTTCTGAATAGGTGGAGCCGACACCTCCTGCCATCATCTTTCCGAGTAGATGCAATAACGGCAACGTCGCGTCGCCAAGATATGTGACTCACTTGACCATGTCAACGTCAAACACTTGAAGGAAAAAGGTAGTAAGGTATTACATACAGCCCGTATATTATAAGTGCTATGTATTAATTAGGGTAATGTGTATAATATCCGAGTAGCTGTTAGGACATGGTATACTTTTTGATATGAGCTAGACGTTACTTCAGTTAATTAATTAATAGTTGCGGGTTTGGGCAGACATCGACGTTGAGTCATTGAACTATGTCATTTACGACTATCACTAAAGTTGAGTAAATCGGTTTATTAAGTTTGACCTAGAAGTGAGCATCAAGATCAAGTCATTTTCATTGAGAATATTGGTACATATGAGCAAAATCATAAGTGTGTTTTTAACAATTACGCAAATCTGATTCTATAAATAAAATCACTTCTAACAGCCTAACATACTTCCTATGTTGATATCACCCTAACCATTTCCCCCCCACTTAACCCTTTCAGGGGCTGACAACCAGCTAATGCACTATGTTTTCCCCTCCAGCTCAGTAGGAGTTAATGTGGCGTAATAACGTTAACAATCTTTATTATTTTTCCCCAGTTGTTTGGACATTTTTCGCATTGCCTGTCCATTATCAATAATGGTACATAAATCATTTAGCGCAAAGCATTACCTTGAGTGAAAAAGCTTCAAGCTACAATGAAATGAAAGTCGTAACCAACATTTTACAAATTATATTCATTTATTTAGGTGATCTGCCAGCGGCAACGTTAAGTACCGTTCTGTATAAAATGGATGTTTATTAAAAATGTCTATTATTTCTCGAAACATGATTTCAAACACAATTTTATAAAGCGTACCTGCTAAGAATATAAAAATATATTTATAAAAATATAAATGGAGATTTTATTCGGATATTTAAAATGTCAAGAAGTTTATCAGAAAAGGAGAGCTTACAAGATCGCTTCAAGTTATGAGGGTAACACTCAAACAATATTAATTTATTGTCAGCGAGCAAACGTTTGCTCCATTTCGCTTTTATTTTACTTCACTTGTGAACTCTAATGAACGTGCAGACAACTTTACAACTGGCTACCTATTAACTACACAAAGTCTTTCAATCCGTTGCGTGATAAGTCACTGTAAACACAAGAAACAGACGAAGTATTACGTTTAATTATACAGTAACCAAGACTTATGCCGCTTATCAGTAACCACTCCAACTTAACAGCTATGAACCCCAGTGCCTTCTGTGTGTATTGTATCGTTCCACACTTTAATGGATACGGTCTCGATAGAAACATGTTTTGTGCAATATGATATTAACTACGTTTTTTTTTAATTGTATACAGCGCGGTTTTATACGTGGAAGTGCGCTTGCATGATGTTTGAATCAAGATTTTTTTAAAATTATTCTTGACTTATAGTGAGAGGATATGTATGTTCACTGCTTTAAATTGAAGAACACACGCAGAGGAACGAGGGGTAGTGAATTTTGCTAATTGTGTTTAAGGCAGGTACCGATGATTGAGTAATTATACCTCGTCTTTCAGTAAACGATTGCTTGACAAAAGGAATCACGATTTTTTTATGTCTCTTATTAAACTCGCCTTTTAGATTACGCCTCACGTTTAAAAGGGGAATTATGTACACGCATAATATTCCTTTACCTAACCCAAAATAGACCGGAATGTCAATACACTCACGTAACGCTACTTGTTCACGTAAAGCTAATAATGTAATTCGATCATCTTTTGTTCAATATTTACTTCCTCCTCGTGCTGAATACCTCTAAATTGTGAAGTTGAATGTCTTTTGAATGTATGGCTTTATGTGTGAAACGGAGTCAAAGAGAGAGATATCGAGAAGTGCTCTGTGACGCCGCCCGCGCCGCCCCCGCGCCCGGCGACGTGAGAGATGGCTTTCAATATCAAATTGAATTCCGCGGTTCATTGATTTTCAATTTGTTAGGGAGTACTCTCATCGTTTACCATAGACACACTGGAGATCCGACTATTGTAAATCTTCCGAAAATTTTCACGATGAACAGTCGTCCATAACTTTTCTTGAATGCAGGAATTTAGGAGGGTGATAAAGTTTCCATTTCCCCTTTCAAGGTATATTTCAATTTAATCAGTTAAGAGTTCATGTTAAAAAGGCAAGTAACCTCATTCAGCTGGCTGTTTATCTTTCTTAAAAGCTAAGTGGAATGTAAAATAAACTAACGTCTGATTTAAAATATGGGATTAGCTCGAAAGAGGAAAACCTTTTACTCTTGCTCTTTACTCTTTTAAGTACCTTTGTTGAGAAGTTGTGCACTAATCTTATAGAATATGAATTACTGAGTATATAATGATAATATAATCCATATTTACTCAGTTGTAGAATGTGCAACTGCTGAAAGTACTTACAGCAAAGTTTAACTTGTGATTTAGTTAAAATCCTCAAACTCGTTAAACTTCAACTGCGACTGTGCGTCGGGAGACGATCCCATTTATTCAATTTCGCCAAATTATTTATTTAATGTTTCATATTCTGTTATGTTATACTGTTAACTGCTGGGTACATAAAATGTAAATAATTAAAAATTGAAGGTAGGTAGACATTAATTTAATATTGATACCAAGGTAAATGTGTATAAGTACCGAGGTGTTCAAGGTACAGTCAGACAGGCAAGGTACAGACAGTGTCCTATACATATATCTAAATCATAACAACAAAACAAATAGTTACAAAACAAATAAAGGACCGAATTTTCTCTATATTTGTTCAGACATTAACCTCCGCAAATGTCTTATGACTGTCCACCAGTCGGAAGGGTGGAGCCGAGCCAAAAAGCCATGTCCGTTAATGACAAAAAAATCATTAGCTTTACAGCTGTAGGTATACGCAATCGGCTTTTATTTATCAATAACGTTGCAAAGAAAGTAGATTTTGCCCTAAGCATTTTGTGGAAAGGAAATGTGTGTTTCCCATGATTTATATCCCGAATAGGGGCGTGAGGTGGCCGGCTCATATGAAGCCGGCTGCCCGCTGGCGATAAGCTGAAGCCTTTCTATACACACTAAGAAAGAAAATAAACAAGTTGCCTCACAACCTTACGCTCCGCCAATAATCTCGGAGGGAACGAATAACATTGGGTCGTTATATAACTCTTATTACAGACGCAACATTCAAGAAAGTATCGCTTTAAGTGCCTATAAACTACGAACTCCATAAAAAGAAAAGGGGTTTTCAATTAGACTGTAGCGCTCTTTGATTTTTATTATCTTATAGTATATTAACTGACCGAGTTCCGCGATCCTTTTATTGGTTTACGATTCATCTAAAGTTGATCATTATCGATCAGCTTTTCTAGTCTCTCAAAAGTAAAAAAAAAAAAACTTAACTAAATGAAAAATATACTAGACTAAAATGTAATAAATAAAAAAAAAGTTAAAAAAAAAACAAAAAACTCTTTGCAAACACTAAAAATTACAAAATAATTAAATTGACTTGTATTTTCAATACAAATACAAGTCAATTTTGCTTGTCACTTCTTTTGTATTCAATGATTTAAAAAAAAGCGTGGAGCGCTTGTTAGTTTAAGTAAACTAAAAGTACCACGCTTTTAATTTATAATTATAAAAAAATATTGTGCGTGTAAAAAGCGTTTTTTTTTGTTAAACTACTCTTTTATTTATTAGTTTTTAGTCTAGTATATTCTTAATTTAGTTAATAAGTCTAAAGTCAACGAAGTTATGAATGGACCGGTTTACTACTAGATACTAAAGAATTCCACTATCCACTCTTCTGGCTCCATCATCAGTTGGTGTTAGGGCCAACTGCAATCATATTGGACTCATCAAAATGAATCATATGACCCGAAACTCGAAGGGTTTACTAATAGCCACTGAAGAGTTCTACTACCCACCTCTTGGTTCCATCATCAGACCCTGGACACCAAGTTCAATATACTGAACACATCAAACCAAATTATATGACCCTGAACTCGAGGGGTTTACTAGTAGCCAATGAAGAGTTCAAATTTCCACCTCCTAGCTTTTTCATCAGACCCTCGTTACCAAGCCTAATCTATTGGACTTGTCAAACCGAATCATATGAGCCCAAACTCGAGGGGTTTACTAGTAGCCACTAAAGAGTTCCACTATCCTCCTTTTTTTTTTTCTTGGGTGGGTAATTATCAAATAACTTCTCCCGCTCTGGGCGGAGCGGATGGGCGTGTCAAACTCTTACTGATTAAACCCCACCCGTGTTCCTTCAGTTGCCTGAATGTTGCTAGGGGCCACGATAACCCTTTCGCCTCCACGAAGACACGGCGGTGCTCCGCCGAAGCTGGGCAGTCCTCCACCGTATGCTCCACCGTGTGCTCTGGGCGATCCATCACCATTGGTGATACCCAAGCGTTGCCTCCCGCCTTATCCTGAACAGGAACCTCCCAAAACAGCTATGTACGGTGAGGACCTGCGTCAGGCGGAAGGCGAGGATGCCATGGCGCCTCTCTAGCCACTTTGAATACTTATTTCGAATGGCCAACTATCCACCTCTTGGCTCTATCATCAGATTAGTGGCCAAAGTTATGAAATTATTGTGTTGTCATCAATCCTTGATAGATGTGCAAATTTTCGAGTTAATCGGACGGCTTGAAGTTGGTGAAAAATACGTTGAAAGATTACGTTACATACATAGATCAAGCTTATAAAAGCGTGTTAATAAAAATAAAAATAATAGTTATAACGAATAAACCCATTCCTGAAAATTACTAACCCCTAAAATACACGGTAGATTGATCCCCATCACATAAATATTTTGCGTGTTAAACACCCTGAAAATGATATACCTTCGGATACATAAGCACAGGAATTCAGGGCAATAAATCAAAAGTAATAACTATCCGGTTTATCTGATCCCAATGAGTTTTATTGCTTTATAAAATTTTATAACGAGAAAACTAATCCAATATTTTTCTAGATACGGTGAGGCAAAGAAATACTACTTACATTGTGAGTTTTATAAGAACGTGGGCTGGAGAACCAATGATTAATATAAATCTTTCTGTAGGTACGACAAGAACACAGTTATTTTGCCATTTTAGGCGCAAAGTTTATATAAGCCCTAATTTATTGCATGAAATAAATTTGTCTGTCTTTTCAGGCTCATTTTAGACAGTGAGGTACTTGTGGTATCAAAATGGGTAAGGAACAAAAGTATACACCCACCTACTTGTTAATGTTGAAAATACAGGAGACAAACAAAAATATATCGTCTTTAACAGCCAGTATTAGTGACATTATAGTGTATTCACACCCATATCTGATATTCTAGGAATAACAGGAATTCAAACGTGTCTGGTAACGTTGCACAACAGTGTGTGACATTATACTTATCGGTACACAGGTTCACTTTACCTTAGAGTATCGACGAATAGTGATGGGATATCCAAGCAGTCAATACTAAACGGTAACTAAAAACTCCAGAGAGAGAGCTGTGAGAGCTGCAATTACTTACAAATCTGTTGCTCGAACACGTATTTGTTTAAATCAGAGATTGGATCTTCCATAGCTAAACCTTCATGATTTCCAAATATTAATTAAATTTAGTGATTTTAAATACGAAATTAAAAGTATGTGATTTGCCAGAAACTATTTTTGTATCAGTGTAATCATGAAGTTTAAGAGTATCTCTTTAGACAGTTACCGTAATGCTGGGGCTACATTGCGCGCTTTTTCTCACACACCGCTCGACATCTCGCTGAGAAACGGAGAGTTCGCAATAACGCGACAATGTAGCCCCAGCATAAAAGTTCCTACTGGTTTTTTAACGGAACGGAATTAGAAACATGATGTTTAGAGCGTCGCTTAGCTTCTAAGTCAGTTCGATTTGAGCCTCGAAACCCAAAGGCGTCTTAAAGAAGTCCAAAATCAAGTCGTTATTTTATTAAGTACCTAATTAAATAGTTTGTTAAATAATGCTAAAAGTGTACCAAGTTTGTATGTGTGCAAGATTAGAAATACAAAAACATTAGTGCTGAAATGGTGTATTACTACAAACCTAAACAGGTGGACGTTACAGTGTTGCGCCATTACAAGCACAGCATTTGTCACTACACATCTCACGCCTTTTGCATAGAGTCAATTATTCCGGCAACTTTTTTATTTTATTTTGATTAATCAAAGAAGCCACTGTCACAAGGACACACAATAACTGTGAACCTGCCTTTGCCATAAGACAAAGATTTCACTGGAAAATTAATTGTAAACTTCCACCACCCCTCATAAACGAAAAGCTTTAACAAATTAAGAAGTTAATATAAAATAATGTTTCCGTAAATTATTCATCGCATTATCAGTCTGCTCCTAATAAGCTCGAACGTTGCCAGAATTAAGATGAACGCGGCAAAGTAAGGGTTAAATTGAACAAAAACATTTCTGTGCAGGTGCGTTCTCTGTTATCTATGAGAAGCGCGAACTTGACGGCATGTAACCCAAGTTGTTATGCAAATTCAGCCAAGATATTGTTTATGTCTACCTCTAAATATAATTTCTAAGGGAAACTTTTCAGTCACACTTGGTAACTCATTTATAGAAGTTTCCCCTAAAGCAGTAACTGTCAACAAAATCAACACCTTGATCTATTAGTTACGATCTATTAGTGAGATAGATGTACATAGATTGTACAGTACATCAATTATAAATTAACCCTATTTCATTATGGATTTAATTAATTGAGATTCCAGGCGCGGTGATATTGATTTTTAATTAACTATCGAGAAGGCAAGATGTTATAGCTGTTTCGGGAAGTAGGTAATTGTGTCGCATAGGCCGGGAGCTGTCCGGATATCATTTTTGCGGAGATTGCGGATGTGGCGCTGTACGTAAACGCTGGAGGACTGCCTAGCTTGGACAGTGCAGAACGGTGTCTTGTTGCAAGTCAGTTTTTTTGTACATTTATTCACGGCTGTTGTCTGCCTATATTTATCATTTATTTACCGAGTATTTTCAAGACGTTTTTTGATAGTCAGTAGGTACATAAACAACTGACAATTTCCTCGCAATGTGCTTAATAAAATAGAGTGTTTTGAATGCCAAATACCTAAGAGAATATAAAGTCTTAATTTTTTATGTCCCGGTTAAACACAGCCACGGTTTCTTGGAATACACAGCGCCAGAATTATATCTGGCGGTGACATTTCCATCTTTCTTTGTGGTGGTAAACACAATATATAAATATTTTATTCACATCAAAGAAATAATGACCCCTATGAAGAAAAGAACTTGCCTGCCAATTTTAAATGAGATTAAAATATTTTTTGTTTTGTACGGTGGGCTCCATCAGTTGGGTCCCGAATTGTATTAAAATTTGAATACAACTGGGGTACCCAATTGATGCAGCCCACTGTACATACCGTTCAATTCCCCAGGTAAACTGTATAATTAGTACATAAAGATCGCTGTTTATAATAAAGCACACCACGTTTTGAGAGTAATAGTTCGACCTTGTAGTGCGTTGTCTCTGTCAATAATTCTTACCTTTGTCACAGTCTTTCTTTAAACCTCGAGAGCAATGGTGCTCACATGATCTGACCAAGATAATGTCTGGATCTGAGAGTCAGTGACCTCTGAGTTTGTTTCTTTGTTTTTTCTCAGAGTAGGAAACACGGTAAAGTGTTTGTTAAAGCCAATTTACTGAAAAAACAACACTTATCATTTAAAGGCCGGGTCCTGGAAATACCCACAAAACAGTTTATACTATGTGTATTCGTATACGGTAATTAGTTCTAGGTCATAATGCCGAAATAGAGCAAAACATTAGTATAATTAATCGCTGAAATGCATCCTAATCTCTCAGGGGAATGACGGCGATCCCCCCTCTTGCCCCACTTGCCTGAATAACCCTCTAATGCATGGTTAAACTGTTAGGCAATAGATTAGCCTAACACCAAGTGTACTTAAATATTAAAGAACCGAGATAATATGAGTGAAGCCGTCTAGTTTTCGTCGAAAAATATTCAAGTGATATGGCTGAACATTTGAATTATTTGGGGAGATGTGAGAAAGCGATTTTGTTTATTTGAGTGAGTTATTTCGTATTGGATACCTAGTACGTATTTATAAAACTGCTTTATAAAATTTATTGAGTAAAGGGTTTTTGATGTTACAAAATTAATTCAGATTTTCGTGATTGCTGTATGCCAGTGAAATTAAAGCATAACGCTACGCGTTTACGCGCGTTTTGCTACTTATACGATGAGCTTTTTCTAGTAGGATAAACACGGTTTTACGTTGCAACTACATATATTAATTAAAAAAACTAACCCGAACGGAAGCGACCCGAACTGACATGTACGGAATTTCCTTAGCTATACCCATGGCATATCAAATTCAAACTTAAACTTTCAATTTAAATTGTTGCCGCATTCTTATGAGAAATACCGCAGGTACCTTTTTAAGAAATTCAAGGTAAAAATTCTTAAAAAAATAACAAGATACCGTCAATAAAAATTCCGGTGGAGTTTCATTACGTCCGGGAAAATTATTAGGTACAGAAATGACTTCGTTCGCAGTTCTGTACTTTACTGTACCTGTGGTGTTCTTTTATTTTAGGACAGAAATTGTTTTTTTTTTGTATATTTGATTAATGCTTCCAAGATTCAGTTTTCCTAGAAATTAAAAGAACTTTTAGATAAAGGACTATGGGGGATTGTATGGACTTCGTCCCTACCCTCCAATAGCCATAGGATAGGTACATTTCAATATGTTTATAAGGATCCAGAAAAAGACTTACAGTCTTTTTCGATTGCAAAATCGATGGGATTTTTTTTAATATAAAAAAAAAGTTTAATTTTTAATTAAAACCATTTTTCTCAATTTTTTCATATACAAAACCATGTCTTAATTCCTATAACAAATAAATATGCTCAACAAAAACAATATTTTCGAACAACATAACAATAATGACAATAGCCCCATCGAGAACGTCTCGAGAGATGTCAATGACAATAGTGATATTCAATATAATAGTGAACGTAAATGAGCAAGTTATTTTTATTAACAACTACTCGTACCTATACATATCTAGTAGATATGTATAGGTACGAGTAGTTGTTAATAGGTAGATGTTATCTACCTAACCTAACAGTGATATAAAAGAAAGAAAGAAAGAAAAATGTTTTATTTTGGACACACACGCAAAAAAAGAAAATAGTGGCACTCCGGGAGTGCCAACAGAAGTAAAAACTTGAATAATTTTAATGTGCGGGTAATAATGTATTGCGCGTTGATGTCTTTTTAATGGTCAAAAGCTAGTGTCGTAACAGTGTCGCGAAATCAATAGGTCAAGAAAAAAAAAGGTCCCGGGTAAAAGAAAAATCATCATGAATGAGCACCATAGTTAGGTTAGGTAAGAAAATATATAAATGTAAAATAATGCTAATATTGAATAAAAAGTTATATTCCAGGTAAACCCCACATATTCGAAGAATATCGCCATAGTAAAAAAAATATCTTACCCACCAGACGCTTTGAATGACACTAGTTTCAAACTTGTTGGCGTTTCTTCCCAATGTCCTTTATATCAATAATTAAATAGACCTAATAGATGTTATGGCTGTCGTTCTGAATAGCTAATTTTGTTATGAATATAAATATAACGAGAAAAGAAATTTGTTTCAAATATTCCATATCAATCTACTTTGTTCAACAACAAACCTACCTGTTAGAGCTTGTATCTATTTGATATTTTGCCGTTTCTATGGCTGAAAGGTCTACTTATTTCCATTGAAATGACATGATTAAGCTTCTAGACACGAAAAAACATCCAATAACATTTATATCTTATGTATTTATTTCTTAGAAAAGATATCAGTATCGGATAGTAATCAGGTTTCCAATTGAGAATATGACAAATATGAGAATAGCTTCCCAAGGTTGTAGACTATGAAGAAAAACACATGAAGAAGACGAGAAGAGAGATGAAGAAGGTTTTAACTTAGAATTGGAAGAGCAAGGGTTGACAAAGAAGAAGCAGGTTGAAGAAAGAAGTAGAACGATCTAGAATCAACGTAAATCAATGGAGTTCGCTTATACGCAATGATTCGACTTGTTATGAGATCGTCTGATGAGAATCTTTTAATTTTTCAGGCACTTTACGAATTTAGCAGTGCGATTCTATTTGTGTATGATAATTCTATAATTTTATTGGTAACAGGAAATATATAAATTATGCATTTCAAATACTGGATATACTTGTGCAATTTACAGTGTAAGTGAAATTACCTATGCATTTTTCAGTGGCACAATGGCACCGAACACTTACACCAAGTACTAACAATTTCACGGACTGAGCTCCACAAATGTAGCTCACTTTTCTTTAGTAAGTATACAGCTCAAACGACTAAATTGTTTTAACCCTCGCTTTAAAGTAACAGTGAGTAAGAAAATTGCATCGTCTAAAGATTCAAGACTAAGCGTAAGCGGGCTTAAAAATAACGAATGGGAGAAATGGTACGGAACGCGTTGATTTTGACAACGTGGCCCGCACCGCGGGATTATCGTAAGCAATCTTGATTGTGATGCTAATTGTGCGCTGGGAGATTGCGCGCGCACTTTTATCATAAACCCGGACTTTCGGGCGACTGTCACAGTAATAAATTCAAAATCTACAACGTAGTAAATTAACTTGTTCGATATAATGCTCACGGCAATATTTATGTCACGCGGGACACTGTTATGTCAGCCGAATGTAATGGGTAGCGGGATATTTTTTATTTGACGTGCCGTTTTAATTTTTCTTTGTTAATTTTCTACTTCATTTCGGCGTGTTAAAAATTCAGAATATAGTCAATGAAATTATTGAATATCTGGAAACGACTTTCAGGCAATTATCGTAGGGGTATTAAGATGAGCGAGTAGGTACTCATGAAATTATGCGGGTATGTTCTAGCTTGAAAGCATATACTATTACTATACGTATTGGCCAAGTGGCGCAATTAAATAGAAATCGTGTACCACATTTGATAGTTTGATAACTGATTCAGTTTAGACATTAAGATGTCGGAATCACTGTACGTAAGGATTGCGTTAATAGATACATCGGCAGAACAATGCTAATTAGAGTAGAATATTATCGCTTAACAATTAATACAGGCAACAGTGATATCTTATTGAGAACATCGCTGTTTTCGACATTAAACAGCTTTCCATTCCCTTCGTGATGATATGGCCGTTTGCAGAGATTGTTGTTTGCAGCATCTAGTTCATGTTTAGCATAAGAATATTTAGGCTGATCTAGTATATTTCATATTAAATTCTTCTTAATATTCCTGAATGGTAATACAATTTTCTAATATATCGAGATTATTATAATTTCAGCTTTAACAAACTATTTTTATGGAGCTTATAAGGATGCGTAGTAACAATGCGTACTCAGATAAGACCTCTCATATGGATGAGGAGCAGTATTTGAATAGGCTACGAAGCTTGTCGGTAGATAGATATCGACAAGCTTCGTAGTCTATTCAAACACAACAGAAGAATAGCAGTTCAATGTTAATTGTTGTAATGAGCGCACTTTTTGCAAACGGAGTACTAAGAATTGGGTCAAATGCCAGACAATATTGTATGTTCTTTTGTTTATAACATGTTGTGTTAACATGTTATGTTATCAATCCCCGAAGGATTAGGCAGAGGTGTACCTATAGTACACCCACATTTCGCCAGTTATGTTTAAGTCCCAAGTAATAGGGTCCGAGCCTATTGCCATGAACCGGGCACAAATCCAGACTCCGCGCTGCTACTGAGAAATTCCAGATGGAAAAACCCAAACACTTTGCCCGACCCGGGAATCGAACCCAGGACCTCATACCCCTGCCGGGGTTGCGAAGAAAACCGAAAGGGAGATCGTGGCCCCCGGCAACAGGGCAGCCGAAGGAACACGGGTGGGTTTTAGTCAGTAAGAGTCTGACACGCCCTCCCGCTCCGCCCAGAACGGGAGAAGTTATTTGATGATTTCCCACCCTCAAAAAAAAAAAAAAAGGACCTCATACTCAGACGTAGCGCTTGCGACCACTAGACCAACGAGGTAGTCAACTACCTACTAACTTTTGTTTATGGAGACTCATAAAGGCGTCGCGGAAATCTGAATAAAATATTAATAATAAAATAGAGTATTTTCGCACTATGCGTATGCGTTAGTCGTTCGTATGCGAACGTTTACACTGCACAAACGTGTGTGTAGAGAGAACAGCGTGGACGCGGCGTGACAGGATTTCGATAGAATCACATCTGCGTGATGCTTAGGGTACGTCTCCGTGGCGTCAACCAATGCCTACCTTTGTTTCACAGGTTTAAAATAAATCAATTGTCAAAAAACCGACCAATCGCATGTCGGATCACACACAATGAAGGGTTCAGTAGTTGGGATGAATTTATCCCAAGAACAAACTTAAAATTTGAAAAAAATGTTCTCCCATACATTCCAACGCAAAAGTCAGTTTGTATGCACAATATTGACAGATTTACCATGTTATTTTAAGACTATAGGCTTCTTATAGTTTTCATGTAATCTATGAGTAAAGAATCATTCTCCGTAATTTTTTCAAAATTTTAGGTTCAGTAGTTTTAGAGATAAGGGCCCCCCCTTATCTCTAAAACTACTGAACCTAAGAAATTAAATTTTTATCAATTTTCTTAAATAACTTTAAAATTATTTATTCAAAAATTATTTAACGGACAGAGAGACACACGAGTGATCCTATAATATGTAAAAAAAAAAAAACGTAACATCACGCCTATATTCCCCGAAGGGTTAGGTAGAGGTGTACCCTATAGTACACACACATTTCGTGGTTATGTTTGAGTACCATGTAAAAGGGGGCGAGCGTATTGCCAATAACCGGGCACAAATCCAGACTCCGGGCTGCTACTGATACTGCTTTTTGATATCAGATGGAAAAACCCAATAACACTTTTATGATCTGCATTGATGCTGAGCTTCACCGAATTCCCACATCAACTTTAGCGAGGAGCCAATTAAATGGGACTTCTGAATCAAAATATTATGAGTAACGTCTGATGTTCGCACTTCATCGTAATGAGCAAGCGATTTTACTAAAAAAGCAATGTCGTGTCTAATGATTCTGTGAAATCAATACCGAGGTATTATAAATGTGGGATTTAATTAATGTATGGGCAGGGCACGTTGGTCGCAGAACAGATGGCCGATGGGGCCGAAAGGTTCTGGAGTGGCGATCGCGTACCGGAAGACGTAGCGTTGGAAGGCCTCCCACAAGATGGACAGATGACTTTGTGAAGGCCGCAGGAATCCGCTGGATGCGGGAATCACAGAATCGGTCGAAGTGGCGGTGCTCGGAGGACGCCTATTTCCAGCAGTGGACGTCTTTCGGCTAAAACGATGATGATGAATCAATATCGGATGTGATTAAAAAAAATGTATGCACAATGAATATTTGATCGTGAATTCCGACGTTACCGCATGTTAAATAAAGTGCACGATCGCTATCGCTTCATAAGTCTAACATTTACTAAACTCTACTTTAATCTTATTATTACTGAATTTCATTAGACATTAGAAAATAAGAAAATACTATTTTACTGTTCCCATTTCGCTTGTCCAATAGCCGTAGCTGTCACAGCAATTATTTAAATTGAGCGTGCCATTCCGTACAAGCTGACATTTCTAAAGTACTTTTGTTCTGACATCTTTCTAGATTACCATCAAGACTTGGTACTACTTTAGTATAAGAGCAGTAACATAACATTAACCCAAGAGATAACATTACGTGCAACAACGGCAACAACGCGTGGGCTTTAAGCTATCATTCCACCAGAGAAATCTCTGCTACATAATTACGTGCTAAGCTGCGCAGCAATAGATGTGTATGATATCATCTAAGGATCGTTAGATTTTCATAGCGTAACCTGGTTTAGCTCTGGCAGAAAAAAGATTGACAAAGTTAGTTTTTTAATACGCGCAAAGGGCATCTTCATTTACCCGCTCCGCTACACCATTACCTCTGGTAGAAATAGACCGTAAGTAGTTTTGTAGCTAAGCTACACCACTTAGCTACCTCGCATATGATGGAAAGACAGCCTTACCAGTTTGGTCCCAACGCCATAGCTTGTGTCAAGTCACGCGACGTTCAGGTGCCTGCCGAAGTTTTAGATGAATGCCCACCAAAGTTTAGTCGAGAAGAGTTTACTGAGTTACGCTTCGTCGTACGTGCTACGTAGCGTCGAACAACTGCACTTAAACAATTACTTACCTAAAAATTTTAGACGTGAAACGGGTACATTATGTTTAAGGTGTATTTTAAGTAATGACCAATAGGTCTTAAGGCGTGTGTACAAAAACTGTGTGGATAAACCTATGGCAAAGGAAAAAAAAAACCTTTATGAAATAGGACTAACAAAAATATGTATGCCATAGTGTTGTATGAAATTGCCTATTCTGAAAAATTGCTTTTTTTCTCTGAAAACGAAAAATATACACTCAATATTTTGAGAGTTCAAAGTAAATTAACTTTGTTTGAACAAAGTTTTATGCAGAAATGATGTGCCTACCAACTATGTTGGGGTCAGCTTTCAGTCTAACCGGATGCAGCTACCAGTATTTTACATGGAGCGACTGTCTCTAACACAATACCCCTTGGTTAGACTGGTTTAGTTTTACACATAAATTATATGTAAAATAAAAACTACCCCAGTTTTTTTTACTGGTTGTTAAAGAATATTTGTTGTGACACTTGTTCTTCCCAGCTACCACTAGGAAGTGGTGAAGGGTGGGCGTTTTGGGGGACTGTCTTATGTAATTTTGACGTTCGAAAAGAGCTGATTCTCAGCCTAGTTTGAATAAATGACTTTTCATTTTGATTTTGCATAACCTCCTCCTTTTTTTCAAGTCGATTTCACAAACGAGCGATGATCTAACCGTAACAGTAACTTAAAAGATGCATTCAATAAGAAACACGAGATATAATCAGTCCATTTAGAAATTAATACCTTCCAATTACCCAGGCCTATTAGATAGCTTTTAAACCTGATATTCAGCTCAATCTGAAAAGTCTGAAAGCCGATCCCAATATACTCAGGAAATTCTAAGCTGATGACTTGCCTTGACTGGCTTTGAGGCAAAATAGGTGCAATCCAACTACGTGAGACAAACGCGCAATCAGTTAAGTGCTCGTTATATACGACAAGTCGAATGAATGCAGCCAGCCTTCAATGACGTCATAGATTCGACGATGAAGTTACATTTAAGCCGGAATTAGGAACCTTAAGATAGATTCTTTCAAAATACTACATCGTTATGTAATTTCACTACTTCCTTGTTGAACATTAATATGTCTAAAGTAGAAACATGTAAAAGACAGTTACATTGACAGTTTATACAACAACAAACATAACATCACGCCTTGTTTCCCCGAAGGGTTGGGCAGAGGTGTCCCTGTAGCAGGCACACCCACATTTCGCCAGTTATGTTTAAGTCCCATGTAATAGGGGGCGAGCCTATTGCCATCAACCGGGCACAAATCCAGACTCCGAGCTGCTACTGAGAAATTTCAGATAGAAAAACCCAATAACATTTTGCTCAACCCGGGAATCGAACCCAGGACCTCATACTTAGCAGTAGCGCTTGCGACCACTAGAACAACGATAAAACCAATGACATAATGACCAATGATATAATTAACTATTTGACACCTATCATAGGTTACTTTCAATTAACACCTGAGAAAGTCAATTAGAAAAGACTCAGAAAGTTTAGACAAAACATCATCTCAGTACAAAAGGCGGCATGATATACGACCGGCAAGGGATCAAAAGAAAAACAAAGTGAATTAGCCGCCTATCGGATCGTACGAGTTTCCAAAGTTAACTAAAGGCCGGTGGTTATTGGGTTTTCGACAGGTACCTAATGCATTCATGTTATGTTTAACACGGCTTTAAGGATTATTCGTTACCTGTTGCTCATATACCTTTATATTGATTGAATAGATTAAGTTTTAAGCGTGTTTACATAAAGCTTTAGAATGATACTTGCAACCCACCCCTACTTCGCCCGGTTTTTACGACTTGACAAAACATAGAAATTTCTTATTTATATGCAATAAATTCTCAAAATTTTGGAGAAAACCGCATAGAATTCCGTTGTGTAGTTTAGAAGAAACACGTGATAACACAGATAGACACGAAAAGCGACTTTTCGGCTTTTAAATTTTTTATATAGATTAATAAAAGCACCTTTTTTATTTATTTTTTTCCATCTTAAATAGGCAAATTTTTAGATAAGTCTTGCATACTTACTTAAAGTAATTTAAGTCTTCACAAAACAGCCTCTTAGAAATTTTGTTAGATTAAAATACGCGGCTCACACCTTAAATCGAAAACGAATAAAGCCAGCTTAACTGCGTTCGACGATCGATAAACATTAAATCCTCAATTTGTACTTACATATTTACTAATTCAAGTAAATGGCAAACAACTTTAGAGCCGCATAAAACCGAAATCAAGGCTCTGGTGGGGATTTTCTAGGAAACAGCTTTGCAGAGGCGTTACATTAAAGTTTCAGACACCAAGTCGCACCGCGGCTGGAGCCGCCTCCTTCCTTAGCACATTTTATCCCGTGTAATTTCACACTACAGATTTTCAGATAACGACGTAATACTGTTTCCCTTCGTGTGTCTTGCTTACTAGATTGGCACACACCAGCCCGCTAAATATGTATGCCGTATACATTTATAATATTGTAATTCGACCCTTCGCAAGGTAATAACATTTTATTGGCTTACCGGTTCTTAAAATAAATAAGGTTGCTCCCAAAAACAGGATCTATGTTCCGAGACAACCGAAGCCCGGAATGTTAACGGTTATAACAAGTGCTGAAAACGCTTTAAGACTCATAAATAATAATAAGGCCAAAAAAGCTTACATATAACTAACGTGATTTGGCATAGCTACGACCATAATTAAATTCTAGCGAGCGGAAAATTTCTTGCAAAAAAGAAAGTAACGTTTTTGACGTCCATTACCTACAACGTTTCAAGATATCTTAAAAATTAAACTCGAGTGCTTCTCAATGTCAATTAGATGAGGAATTGTCTCAGAATATCTTCATTACAAAACAACCATGTTTATCTTTTGCCTCGTCCATTTAAAAAGGAAGCAATTATTTTGCACACTAAAAGGTGTTATTTTATTTTCCTTGTAATAAAAATATACGTTGAAAGAAAAATGTACTTTACAATTAATTTCATATTCCATTACTTTGTCAAAGTAAATGATTATTTATACACAAGCAAAATCAATCTCAAGGCGGCAAAATTACGTGCCATGTGCGAACGTCTAATAGAGATAAGTCCTTGTTATATCTGACTAATTTATTACAGCTCCTCAAATAAATAGACAGGTCGCAATTTGTAACGAATATAAGCCTTTAAATTCTCCATCGTGTGAACAATTTCGTATAATAAATTACTATTAAGTTAGGTATTGTTAATTACGTTTTACGTTAACAAGTAGTGCAGTATAAAAGCGATTTGTTATAGCTCGAGCGACGGTGCACACACTGGGGCAACTAACAATTGTTTTGTGTTAGTTTATGACCATGCTTAACAATGGAAACTTTACTCATTCTGTATCATAATCTACGCTGTAAAGCCCTTTGAGAATAGGAACGAGACAAACAGCGCGTTAATAAAACAAGTGAACGTGCACTATGGTAGTTGTTTATCTTATTCTGGACAGTAAGTTTAGAAATTAAAAATGTTTTGATGGATTTGATAATACTACCATGATATAGGTTGTTTCGGTTAAGGACTACTATTTATGTACTTACAGATGACAGCTACGGAAATATGGATAAAACGCGACATTAAAGTAACAGTGGGATGAATTTTATAGGACAACATTTGTCGAACTCCTATTCATTTTGTTGTTTTATGTTCATATTTAAACTGTAATAACACAAAAATCTCATCCAAATTTTCATCTAGGTACCATAAAAAAACACTTTACATATTAAACAACGTTGTTAAAATAGAGCTGTATTTTAGAAAGCGCGAGTAAGTTTTCTACTGAAAAAAAAAATGAACGACAAAAAAGGGTGTAATGTTTTTAATACGTTTGTAAGGCTCGGAATTTAAATCAGGGAAAGAAAATAAGTTGCTGTTTCTCACGACAAGGCGTATTAAATCTTAGTGAAATTTGTTTACCATAGCTACTGTTGACATTTTAGGCAGAGAAAAGTGGATTAAGTAAATTTTATTCAAGTAGATTAGGTAAACTTTGTTTGGTTTTTCATGTACTTCTTAAGGGTATTTGAAGGGTGGGAGTGGCTTATAAATGTACCTAAGTAAGGTACAAACTGGGAAAAAAAATACTACCCATGATCAGCGGAAAAATGCCCGCGAAATTCGCCACGTTTTTCTTTTCATTTTATTTCCACTAGATTCCTTTCACAGACGGAAACAATTTGATTTTTTCAATATGGGATTGTTTAATAACGCATACAATTTTTATGAGTAGGGGGTATCGTATTACCTAGTTACTGGGTTGTGGAGTTCTGATAGGTAGTTGCTCCATGTAAAATACTGGTATTCAGTTGCATCCGGTTAGACTGGGAACCGACCCCAACATAGTTGGGATAAGGCTAGGCAGATTGATTGGTCTGAAACGGATATGATAAGCCAAGGTAGCGCACGGGCGATTTTTGAAGTGAAAACTTCTTTAGGCGCGTTGGGCAATTTTCAGATGGGACTAAACCATTGATTTTGCGACACCATGACGACACCTCATTTTTGTAAACGCGATTGTGCTCTTTATTTATATTGCGTTACGGATCAATATTCTATGCAAGTAATTTTACTTTAAAGGTTTTGTAAACGCGATTGTGGTCTTTATTTATATGTTCTATGCACGTATTTTTACTTTAAAGGTTTCGGAAGTATTTTTTTCTATAAAAGCGATTGTGCTCTTTATTTAGGTTTACGAACCAATGTTCTATACAAGTATTTTTCTTCCACCAAGGCGATCTTGTTCCAGTTTTCACTTCTGGCGGCACTTCCGGAGTGCCATCATTTTTTTTTCGTGCACTCGATTTTCAACGCTCTGCTTAGCGCTGAGAGTTGTAAATCCAACAGTGTGTTTGAGTGCCTCCCAGCGCGTTGGATTCTCACCGCTCGGCTCAACACCGAGAGTTGAAAATCGCGATAAAATCCCGCCACGATATTTTTTCGTCCGTGCCAACATAGGCTTATTGGTTTGAGTTACACACGCAAACCGAAATAAATGCTATGAACATTTATAATACCTACTGACAAACGCGACGTCTATCATTATATTAAATGACAGTGTATTCAACGTCTGGATGCAGACGCTTGACAAGCTTGTAATGTGGCCGAACTACATCTTGACTAACTTTGATCCATTGACGAACGAACATACAATGTAACAAAGCCATGTATGTGACTATTGGAAACAAGAACATTTGATAATCGCGTTTGTATCGACATCAAGCAGATAAGCGCGTTAAGGTACCATTCCGTAGGCAACCTCAGGTGGCAGCAGCAGTATAACAGCAGTAGAAATACCTTCTGTAGCTAGCGACACGTTGCCCAATCGTATGGGTGTGTGGTAATGGTACCTTTACTGGTAATAATAAAGTACTAGTTTTTATATTATTTTTTAAATCACATAATTAAAAAGTAATTATTATGTATACATATGTTACCGGCAAAACATAAGTATTTCAGGGATTGTGTAGATCTATCGTTTATCATTATATACCCTACCTAGACAATGTATGCAATGCCTCGGTATTGTATAGAATGTCATTAGAAGATTAGGTAAAGTATAAAATGAAGGACAAATTAATCATCTTTTGTTAACTCAAAATCAACTTTACTAAAAAGAACAGTATTTAACTAAACATTGTATATGCAAATAATATGAAATATCTTTGAACGCTTAAGTATTCATTATGACTAGGGACGTCATCTTCATTTAGTACATTCTGACGAAAAACCATAAACTGCTGCCTCAAATATAATGTTTTTATATTCCACACATTGCCGGTTGTACATTCAGAATTGTATAGAATGCCTAGGCAAAGTATGGAATATCATCATTTCATACTTTGCCTGAACATTAGAGGCATTCTATAGAATGTTTCGGTATTTTATAGAATACCGGATTATACAGATTGGCGATAACACATACAAATAAATAAAGGAACTAACACAAAAATATAGTCCATACGTTAGTAAGTAGTGCTTAAAACTATGACATAACATCACGCCTTGTTTCCCCGAATGGTTGGGCAGAGGTGTACATATAGTGCACCCACATTTCGCAAGTAACGTTTAAGTCCCGTGTAATAGGGGGACTTAACCGGGCACGAATTCAAACTAACTAGAAACTAACTAACTTTTTCGTAAGGTTGGTAATTTGTCAAAATGCTTGTTTAGTTCCATATACGTTCAAATCCCGATGTCTTACAATATAACAACATACAATTTCCACACAATAAGCATAACGGACAGTCCTCTGTGCAGGGCATACATGGAGGCTGAGGAAACTGTTGCGCATATGCTCTTTGAGTTTGGGTGACACCTGGGCAGTGTCACCCAAATCAGAATATAAACCCCCAGGTAACCCAGATCTTTCACAGATGTTCTGAACAGACCAGGAGATCTAGACAACTTCTAGAGGATGTGGGCTGGTTGGAATAACCACCGATGGACGCACAATGTAGCCCGCGCACAGTGGTCCATCTGAAGGACTAAGTGCGGAACCCTATAATATAGATATAACATAGAATAACATACAATATTTGTCGATAGCATCACAAGAACGGATATTATACCTTCTTACTATTTTCCTTTATGCTGTGGTTTGCAAAGGCCGCTGCGGTACTTATACTGCCATCGAATACTATTACTATTGAAGAATGAAATTATGGCTTCTGCATGCACGCTGATGAAAACCACTTTAAACGAAAAAGCACTTACCGTGGTATACGGTAACCGACAATTTTGACACAATAACGGGCATAAACAGTTATCGGGTTTTTAAAGTAACGGTTATGCCTGGTTCATTAGAGCAATGGTACGAAATGAAAGTGAACAGTGAATATGAAAATAGTCGGCATTTAAAAGTTAATAATAATAATAATAATAGTAATAGTCGTTTTACAGCGTATTTCTAATTTTAAAAGCGCCTAAAGGTAAATGAATACTAGAGTTCATGCGACGGACATAATAGTTCGCACAGCGCAGTCCTGTACTACATTTTACGGTAAAATGTTGGGATCACACGTCTACATCCCATTGTCCACATGCTTAAAACAAATACCGTATGAAATGGCCATGTGACCCCAAAATTGTGCATTTAAATATCGGACTGATCGACGCCGTTTAAAGGTGGTAAAAAAATGAGGATTTACTTTTCTTTATTTTATTATTACTAGTTACTCGTATTTATATTAATAGTAAAAATCACATAAAACATCAATTTTTCAAACTGGAATGTGTTTTCGTAATAATGGTGTGTGTTCCAGGAAATCCGAGTCAAAGCGGCTTTGATAAAGTACACGCTGGGCTTCAGACGAGCAGACTAACCATGTACATAACTCCACAGCCGGGAATATCAGACTGTTCCAGAATAGGCGAATTCCTGTTTCAATTCAAAACGTTACAACAACATTGAGTCAAAGTTGAGATGAAACACAATAATCTGTGTACGTATTCCGGATTTGTGTCCTTATTTTATTGTTGTCCGCTTTTGCTTGCGTAGTTTTAAAAGTACGATTAGGTTTAACATTTATTAAATTTTTCTCTCGTATAATATCGCAAAAATATTCAACCGCAAATGTTTGTTGAAAAACCACTCATAAAAAGGGATTTATTTGAACATTTTAGTTATTAGCACAATGGTTCGTCTGACCTCTCGGTGACATTGAAATCTTTTAACGTAGGTATTCAACCTCCTTATGAATTGTACTCCTAAAGATTATGTTCGCGTTTAATAAAGTTTACTATTTAAGTATTTGCCTCTTATCCATAAGTGTTATTTAAATTCTGTCTGCTGCTAGTAATTTGAGAAGAAATTTCGAGCGTTAATTACGTTTCTAAGTTTTTTCCATTTACAGCGGCTTCGTCGCCACGACTTTTGTAAGCCTGTGCATAGCAACTGCAATAAAGCTTAGGTCTGGTAAAGTTAAGGAGTTTGGAAGAGATACAGTTTCCAAGTTACTCTCAAAACGTACAAGAAAAGTCGGACTGCGAAGTACTTCAAGTAAGACGAAATGTTTTACAGAGATCCGTGGCGTAATTTATTTGAGTTTTATAATTTTGTGTTTTCATGTGTACGAAAAGGTAGTATGTTCTTCAATGAGCCTAAAACACATGTTTAGCTTTTGAAGACATTAGGGCTAGGTTTACGAAAATATGCTTCTAGACAAAACCGATTGAAGCACGTAGACTTTTTATAGCAACTAAATATAATACAAACTTTAATAAGTTGTAACACTAAAAAAGAGAACTATAAAACTACAAATACAAACAATTGCGGATAGTTTAAAACCGTTTCCGAAGCTTTAGTAAAACACACGCGCACAGAAAGGGCCCGAATAATGAAATAAAGTTGTTTGAAGCATCTGGCGTCTCGTGGACAGTTGTAATGGTAATACGATTCAACGATTATAGCGGGACCCAATGTTCCTTCCGTAGATGTTTGGAATAATGAAAATCTTAACGGTTTGAGCCCCAAATTAGTTCTGTATATTACACCTTACAGATGGAGGTAGTTAGGAAGTAAGGGTAATGGTTATGGAAAAGCAGGGGAACTTTTCCAATTGGAGGATTTTTTTTGATCTCGCCATATATTAAATTTCAAATTAAATTAGAAATAGCAAATTAATTTAAAATGTCTAGGTATTATAAACTCTGTTATTTAAATAACTTTGTCCAAACCTTTAGAAATGAAATATTTTAATAGTCTTCACGTTTACTTAGCTACACAAAAGATGATTAATTTTCAGTGCCTTTAATTATTGTCGCCTGCTAAGCCTTGAATAGGGTTATTCAAAAATATAGAGCAACACTGTATTGTGCGAAATCGCGTGACTAAAGCAAATATCTCGGAAATTGGATATATAAACGCTTCTATTTGATTCATTAAGTAACAAAAATTATGTCAATGATACTATTCTATTAACAGTAACGTATTATGATAAATAAATGAACTAGCATCTTCTTAAAGAGCTCACAAAGTCTTTCCTGCGGCAAGATTAATATTAGAGTATAAGATTCTTTGAAAGTCGCTTCGTCTAAAAATATAAAAACATTATCAAAAGGAATACAGGCTGAACCTCTATGTGGGGCTCAACAAAGCGATCTTGTTTCTTTACAACTCGAAACCATTTCTATAGCTTTCAGTTTAAAACTGCGGTCGTTTCTAATAAAATATCTATTAGGTACACTAAGACGTTGAACAAAACGGCCAGAGCTGCTAGGGACGATATCTCGCCTCTGTTTCGGGTCATCGCGTAGGTAGACACTTGGTACGCGTTCAGAATATATAGCTAATAGCTTTTATATTTTATTCTCATGTTCGCAAGTAAGTCATGGTACCTATTGTGTAATACACCGGCACCTTGTGGAGTATCGGGGGTAAACGCTGGAGAACGTTCCCCCGAACAAATTGAAAAGCAATGAACCGCGGAATTCAATTTCATATTGAAAGCCATTCATCTTTGCCGCTTCTTCGAGACCGTCTGAAAGCGTTACATCTCGACTTTGCCACTCTGCTTTATCCCTAAGTTCGCCTTTTTCTGAATTGTATTGAGTAACCAGGTACAGCATAATGATTTGTTGCAAAGTATCGTTGCTATATTTTTCTAAAAGAGCTGTAAGTCGTAGCTCCTTCAAGTAAATAGTTTTAGTTACAGTAAATTGTAGGATGAATAAGGGTTAGCATTAGATTAACCAGATGTGGTCATTTAACCACATCTGGCGAAACAAGAAACTGAACACAATAAGGACGGTAAAAGGGGAGCGCATCTGATGATTGAATTAATTAATAAGCCCCTTTGTTTTACATGGCTAGGTCTAAATTGAAACGCTTAAATGAAAACATGACCTGAATGTAAAACAATTGACAGCCATCAAGATAGTTAAAAAAGAAATCAAGGAAAAATATGTCACATGCAGCCAGGCAAAGTCACAAAGGTGACTTTTACATTTAAAAGTAATAAAAAACCTTTCAGCCTTACAATCATTATAACGAAATATTAAAAGTAACTTTGATAATTTGAAGTCATTTGTGGCTTTATAGCTCCCTCCTTTATGGCTGTTATTATGTAGGTACCTATCAGTTGTTATTTTTCGCGTAACAAACTTACTAACATTAGCACTAATGTGCTGCCATGAAATGGGAGTTACCTTGGCGAAATAATTACCTTACTTTTGTGAGAGAGGAAAAAGTTTTAGCTCACCGTATTCATTACAGTATGGACCATAGGTGAGCATGCGGCGTAAAGTCAGTGCATATTTTTATGTTGTCTGCACTTTGTGCGAAATTTTGAAAAGTATTTTTTAACGTGAAAAGCGCTATGCATGTAAGAATGAACATAATTATGATTTATTTTTTTGAGTAAGTGTTTCTGCTGTTTTAAGTTATACAAGTTTATACGGCAATCTCGAGTGAAAAATGAATCTCAAGCATTTATTTAATTACACTGTTTAGTTCAACGTAACTCCTTCAAGCCTCCTGTTACACTACCGAACAATTTAATTGAGTAACTAATTCATGGTTCCACGATTCACGTGCACGTGCTGTGGAAAGCATTGATTGTATTCATAACTTACTCGTTACAACCACATACTCGGTGGACGATGATCAAACGGTGATCAAAGTTTTGTTTGCTGTTAACAGAACTCTATAGATACTTGATAGTTGCTCCGGAAGTGTTAATATTGCTCGGCACATACCCAGTAGGTACATGTTTGGCTTAGGATCTTTACTTTATAGTGCATAAACAATTGCTTGCTCGTCGCTAACTCAATGGTATGATACTTACTACATGCACTGTTATTTAATGGTCCGAGATCCATTAAGCGCCTTATCTACCTGTTATTCGAAGTTCATTTTTGAGGAGCTCGTGTCTGAGTAATGACAGCCGCATGAGTCGATCCATCAGGTTAAGCTATGCTTGCCGGGGTTCGTCCGTGGATAGGTGACCATCTTTACATATCGAGGCTCCTCCGTGCCTCGGAAAGCATGTTAAGCCGTCGGTCCCAGCTGTCATTCGTAGATCTTTGACAGTCGTTACGGGTAGTCAGAAGCCTAAAAGTATGACAACTAGTCTCACCAAGGGGTATCGTATTACCCAGTTACTGGGTTGTGGAGATCAGATAGGCAGTCGCTCCATGTAAAATACTGATATTCAGCTGCATGCGGTTAGACTGGAAGCCGACCCCAACATAGTTGCGATTTTGACTCGAAGTTCACTTTTATTGAATGCACATGTGAGCCATGTATGTAAAAAGTATTTATACAAGAAACGGTGTGAAAAGGTCTTACTTACTTACTGATACTCGGATTTTAGATAAAGTGTATTTTTGTTATCTATATTAACAGTTCGATCTTAATAGGTTAAAATAGGGACTTGGCCGCTGCAGACACAATTTGTCGAAGTGGGGATCACTAAACCATTCAACACCCAGTGCGAGTGCGGTGTTTCTGATCAGACCATGCCCCAAAACTCAAAAAAAAAACTCAAAGCATTTATTTCAATTAAACCATTTACAGGCACTTTTGAATTGTCAAAGAGTCGGTCAGTTAGTCAGAAAGTTGAAGCTAATTGTCCATTCCAAAACGTAGATCTCTATGGAGAAGAACGGGCAAGAAACTCCAAGGACACTCTTTTAAATATAGATATTACAAAATCCTGGGTACATAATTTTTGTTGCTTCTATATGTGAGAACAATGTACAAAAAATAATCAAAAGCAATTGAAAATATAAGATTAAAAATAAGCCCTGGCAGATAAGAGATGACCAGTTTCAACGGACGGCGCCCGTTCACGAACATGACGCGTGGATCAGCACCATGCAGCTAAACCATTTTGTAGGGAACCGAATGATCCAACACACTCGCCACCATCAGCGAGACATTTAAGTGAGCATGATATATTCTCAACTGCCATGCTATTTCAAGTCAACATACATCTTAATAACTTCATAAACGGCTCCATGGTCTCACATTTACAAAAATAAAAATGCTTCTAAATTATACAAAACTATAGTTTGCAATGTATTTAAAAAAATAAAAGAATTTTACCACCAAAAAGCTTGCTGAAGCCCTACTTGCTGGAGTGTCCTAAGTGCCCGTTCACCTGCACCTCGGATAACCTAAAGAATTCCACTGATGCCGCAATATAATAGAAAATAATATATAAAGAAGTGTACCATCGGCACGAAAAAAAAAGAAGAAGAGAGGGTAAAATAATATATTTTTTATATCATGACAAATTATTTGAGTTATTCTTCATTAACAATTTCTACAAGTAAACACCTGTAATAAGTCTAGATTGCGTTATTATAAATGAAGTTGACATTTTTTGGAACGAAGTTCTTTAACGCGGCTTTAAACTTTCAGAAATCGTCACGCTGAAAAGTGTTAATACTTGCGACTATCTTCTTCTAATTTAAAGAGGAAGAAAGAGAGAGAGAGAGAGAGAACGCTGGCAAAAAAAAACAAAAGAAAAAAAAAGTGATTACAGTGTCGTAGGATAAAATTGTACATATCGGCTCGAGTACACTGCATGCCAGAGAGAGAGAAAGTGTGAATTTGGTCAAAATGACAATCGCAGATAGCGGCTACAAAATATTTCAGATTTTTCGTCGAGGGTGTTGTTTTCATCGTTTTCAAGGGTGTTAAAGCCGATAGTGAGGTTAAAATGTAAATCCAAGATAGCGATTGCGATTTTTTTTTTGTCATGGGTGTCGTTTTCATAGTTTTCAAGGGTGCTTAAGCCGATAATGAGGTCAAATAAAAATCCGAGATGGCGGCTGCGAATTTTTTTTTTGTCATGGTTTTCGTTTTCATAGATTTAAAATGTGCTAAAGTCGATAGTGAGGTCAAGATTTGCGGCTGCAAAAATTTTGTTTTTGTTTTAAATCAAAAATTACCGAGTGCTTTATTTCTGGGCAAAACTGTAAACCTCATTTTACCAAGAAAACCTTAAATGGCAGAATTATGAAAATATCATGTAATAACTGTACGAATATTTTCCAAACGAACCATTTTAACGAGGATGCGTACAAAATTGCTGAAACACGAAAATTATGTGTTCAAATATGTTAACAGTTTTAATAAGTAAGTAGTGGAAGGCTCCGAAAATTGAATGGGAACAGCGGGTTTCACCACATAATGTTTATTACCCTGCTTAGGGCGCTTATTAATAAAACCCCATAGAAAGCAGGGAGCGCGCAAACACGAATGACCCATGAAAAGAGCTAGTGAACGCTATAATGTGTACACAAAGGCTTACAACATCTAACGTTTTCACCCATTATGAGGCGAGACCACCATTCAGGGGCTCAAATGAGTCTTAATGAAAGGTACGATACCATTATGAAGGCAATTGTGAGCTCATAAAGGAAATTAAAAAAAGACAAAAAGCTCACGCTAGTTCCGTGCAAAAAGAGAATAACAAAAAGGTGTGCGCGTTTTCGTTGAGGAGTTCTTTAGGGGCGCATGAAAGAAACTGCCATTTTCCTCGTCTCATAATAATGACGAAATGATCGTGTTGGTAAACAATGGAAGGAACATGAAGCTAAATTATTGTAACAAACGCGTTTTGAGCTGAACTAGACTTAGACCCTGATAAAGACCCTCTTTTATGGCATTATTATTTAGAACGTTTAATAGAGTTTTAACGCCAACTGTATGCAGAATCTGGCCTTGAGATTATTAGACTTGGCTAAAATACTTCAGGAACCAATTGCTTATTCAAATAAAAGGTTCTACGATAAACTAGAACTTGCTTTAATTCCTCTTAAGGCAGATTTGCCAATTAGTCTTAATCCAGTTCAAAAATTTGCCAAATTCTTAATCAGTTTGAACATTTACATTAAGGCTTCCATTCTTTGCTGCTGACACTGCATAATTCCCTCTGCCTAAACTACCCTCATTAACTTTAATAGATAGGCCCTAGTTAACTAATTAATGTTACGTCGTCTTTATCATTAATTGTATCATTATTAAGTTTCAAATTGTGCGAAAGATTACAACTTTGTTAAGAACTTGCTCTTGTCTCCAGTGGCCACCGGAGAATTGTGGTTGCTTAACTATTTCATTACTACGAGTTAAAATTTAATGAATTATTCTCTCTATGTTAGTTTGTGAACAATATGAACGTGTGGAAAATGGGAGGTTGACAATACACGAGACGTCTTTGTTTAAAACGTCTGGATTTACGACGGCCGTAATTCATATTTAAGTTCAAGAAAATGACTTTGCTAGCTAATTATAATCACTCTTTCAAGGCATAAAATTACCTCAGACAAAACATTCATCTCAGTAACGTTGGTTCAGTTTTATGTTACGCTTTCGTAGCCATGACGTCACCAAGCTGCTACGCCGTAGCAACCATGGAATCTATGTTGTTTGAAATAATAATCATGCTCTATCGAATGATATCGATAATTAACTTAGTCGACTTTTGTTTTAAAATTATTATTCCCTTTATTTAATTTTTAAACATATTATTTACATTTTTAAGTATTCATATAAAAACAAAAAAAAAACATGAAAAAATATAAAAAATAGTATCCCACCGGTGTCGGGAACAGGGTCCAAGCTACCGGTGGTCAGGGCTCCTGAGTGAGGAACCTCCTAACAATACGCGCCGTGTCCAGGAGTACTGTTATCTGGATCAAGTCCTTGATCCAGCTGCCTAACGAGACCCTCCTGAGGTGTTGGTCGAGGCTCTTGGCTATTATGCCATTAGCCATCACGACTATCGGCACAATGATTGCTGTATCCACATCCCACATTCGACAACCTCGCGAGCTAGGTCAAGATACTTAATCTGTTTACCTTTTTCAGCTTTCACGAGGTTCTCGTCATGCGGAACCGCTATATCAATAATCATTGTGCGACGTTCTAATCGATCTATCACCACTATGTCGGGCTTATTGGCAACAATAGTCCTGTCAGTGACGATCATTATTATTATTAATTATTAATCAAAAGTAAACGTATCACACATTTATAATTCGTGTTAAGACCTCACTCACTTTTTTGCGTCATTCACAGGTTATCATCTCATCATCTGCATAGCCCTTTTCAACTAAGTTGGGGTCGATTGTCAGTCTAATCGGCTGCAGCTGAATACCAATATTTTAAGGTTCATAGGTATTATTCAAATTAATCTTTATTTCTTGGTCGTTAAATCAGAACAGCAAATGATAGCACTGCATGTAAAGGAGGTCGATCCCGGAATTACCAACCTCAATAGCGGATAAGCCACGTGATTTGAGATGCGCTCAATATCGAATAATTATTATGACAGCTCTAGTTTCACTAGTCAAACAACGATTGGAGAAGTTTAGTACTGATATTAATACTAGGATCCTTGTTGGTACAAGAAAATGATAGCCGTATATTTATTACAATTAACAGAGTAAATCGAGCATCAATTTGGAAATAGGAAAGTCAAACAATGTAACTAAGTTGTCATCTGCCTAGCCTTTTCCTAACTGTTGGGGTTAGTTTCCAGTCTAACCAGATGCGACTGACTATTAATATTATGCGTGGGGCGTCTGTTGTTTGACCTTTACAGCCGAATTACTTGGCTATCGGTTTTCTAAGGACAGACCAGTTGTTGTCAGACTTTCAGGCTCTATGTCACCCTGAAGAGGCGGCTTTCCAAGCCACAAAAGGATCTCAGAATATACAACGTGTTCCTTTTGATATCTCATAACTCTAGGGTATTAATGAGACCATGTGAAAGAATCAGCTGGCATATGAATATTTTTTCTATTATTAATTTCATTTCGTTTTATTTTTTCATACAAAATAATTCGACAAAGGCACGATTATTTATGTAAAACACACCTTACGTGAACAATATATATAAAAAAAAACATTCAATTCAGACTGTTTTTGTCCATTAAAAAAAATAAGACAACGTCGCAGCTTAAATATGATTTAATGATGATTAAAATGATTTACTCGTACTTATTAATGAAACTTAGATACACACATCGAAAGTCTAGTGTTATTTTATCTTCGAAACTATGTATTTTTGGAACAATGGTTCTAGGACTTTTTGTATTATTTTATCTACACCCATGCTATAAATCCTCTATAAAAGTTTCTGAAACACTTAGCTTATTGCCAACATTAAAACAGCCAGTGTCATAGTAACCATTATATCATCCAAATGAGCTCTTGTTGTTCGTAGCAAATGAGTGATAAAATGTTGTACTAAATTTCATTATGCAACTCAAATTTCAAAAAAAGAACATTGCCATGCACGCGCAACAGCGCCGTATTTAAAAAAAAAAAAAACTTATAGGTTATTCGAATGCACGTCAAATCCCGCCATTTTTGTTCGATATTAGTATTGCAAAAAAAAATACTTTGTTGTTTACAAAAATGAGTGATACAAGATTTGACAACACACCACCAGATATTTCTAATGCAGCAAACGACATTTCTAACCAATTGTTACCAGAAAAGTCGAGAAAACAATATTGTACAACACCCTACAGTTTCAGAAGTTTTCATAGAGGATTCATATCATGGGTGTAGATAAAGTCTTGTATGCAACTGAACATAATAAGGTATTAAAACACTCATGTGATAATAGTAGCATATTCGTGTTTTAGTACCCCTTATTATACTTTATAACAGTTGCATAAATAACTATTTACTTATCTAAACTAATATTATAATATTGTAGTTTTGGTTAGGATAGGTTATTATATACTTAATTATAATGTAGTATAAAATAATAAATACGTAATAAAGTAACGAAACTTAAAAAAAAAAAACGGAAAACATTTGATTTTTTGTATGTTTGTTTGTAATGGATAAACTCAAAAAACACTTTCACTTATAGAAAGTTACATTATCAGTGTGTAACATGGGCTGTATTTTATCAAGTTCCACGTGAACGAAATCGCGGGCAGAAGCTAGTAGCATATAACCTTAGAGTTATGAGACATCAAAATAAACACGTTGTTTAGACCATAGAGAAGAAAAACTTTCCGAAGCTAATGCATATATTGCGCTGATGACAACCACTTTGGGCTTATTCATATTCCGGCTCACAAATATTTAACTAACGTGGCAACGGATCAGCGATGTTTGTAGTATTGCATATGGCCAACACAGCGGTGCCTGCTATCCATCAAGTCGTTATGCCTGCATGCTTGCCACCCACTACGTAACATAAAAAAAGTAATCATTTTGAAAATTACTAAAGAAAAAAAAAACACATTCTTTTAAGTCTTGCCCTTGTTCCAATAGATCGTAACAATATTCATTAGAACAAAGTAGTTACAGGTAAACTCAAGTCAGTCGGAGCTTTGCCTTTCCACCGTCTCTTAAGAGAGCAAAGTTCAAAATAAACTTCGATATTGAATTTCCCAATTCAAGCCGTGAAGAGTGAAAAATTCACTGCCTTATTTGAGTGAGGCAATTGTGAATTATTATTTAAGGATTTTGTAAGCCGTTCCACTTATAAACAAGTTGTAATACTTGATTTCAACAAGTCTTGTAAAATACTTGTCAAAAACATGTGTATAAAACATGTATTACATGTATTAACGTGCTTCAGAAATGTAGTATTAACCATGTTGTTCACCTTTTTGAAATTTTCTACAAACAACTAGTCTTTACAGCTTGTTTAAGATGTAAACGATAAATGAAAACAGTAGAGAAAACACGTAGAATACACGTTTTTTATTTTAGTCTAAATCAGGGGTTATAATAATGGCATTACGCCCTTTTCTTAAATTTTCTGTTCTGTCTATAAGTTAGCCTGCCCATTGCAGTTGAGCGAAGCCAAAAAGTATTTAGAGCTTGGTAAACGTTAACCAAAATAAATTCTTATGGTTAACATTTCCCAAGCTTCGCTTCAAAGGAGAAGCAGTTATAAGTGGGTCAGAGTTCTTTACAAATTGAAACCTCGTCCTATTCCTCATAGATTGGGTACTAGGTCAATACTTAGGAGTAGGGTAGTCAGAAGCTTAAAGATTGAGTACTCATTCAAAGTTAACTAGGAATATGAGGATTGGGTACCCAAAGTTATTTTGACCAGATGTTTCAGTCATTCTCTCTTAAGTACTGATATTCAGTGACATCTTAGTTAAACTAGAACTTACATAAAACGTATCTGAGGAAGAGATAAACTTCTTCAGTTTCAAGCTATTGAAAATTACTTTTGAATAGCGTTCTAAAATACAAAGTCTTTTCTACGATTTAAAAGAGGAATAGAGAATAAAATTTTGCAAGAGAGTTCTTTATCTTTCAAATACATTCGTATGAACCAGACAACTGCCCGAAGCGGTTCCTTCAAATAAACATTTCACCCCATTTCACTTCTTACACGAATCTTTCGTAGGTTTAATATATAAGTAAAATAAACGTTCTAGAAATTTTTAAAGAGTTTTGTGATTTTACGTTACAATTGTTTGTTTTTTATTAAATTAAAAGTATTAACGTTAAAGATAAAAATTTTTTCCAACTAACATCTATCATTACAGGGTAACCTATTGCGATAGCGTACATATCTTAATCTTATCCTAACTTATTATTAACTTATAATTATAATTAAATTTTGTAAGTTATAGTAGGATAGCGTTTACCAGAAGTGGTTATCGTATTAGTGGTTCAGCAGTTTTAATATCATCAGGATTGTGCCGTAATATAGTTCATCGTGGAAGTGCTACATTGATGAACCTCAATGACGTGGTATGACAGCGGCTCCTCTGACGTCATCTCCGTCTTCAGAAGACAGCTGCCACGCAACCATCGATATGACGCTCTGCTAAAGTGACAGTAATCAGCCAGATCCAGATCCAGAGCCAGATCCAGAGCCAGATCTTCCGCTTTGTTCGGTGGTTCCTAGTAGCTTCGTTACAAAACTAGACGGCGCCATTGCTGCGCTGTCAGATACAATGTCCTAATGAATCCTGCCTAAGTAGTATCTCGCATTTTAAATGAGTAAGGCTGTCTTTATTTATTAAAAAATGTGATATGCTAGTCAGGTAATAATACCTGTTTCTTTTTCTGGTTGGAAAATTATCAAATAACTTCTCCAGCTCTGGGCGGAGTGGGAGGGCGTGTCAAACTCTTACAGACTAAAACCCACCCGTGTTCCTCCAGTTGCCTGTATGTTGCCAGGGGCTACGGTAACCCTTTCGGACAAACCCGCAACCCCGGCAAGCATCGGTCCTAGCGGACCCCTTCACTTGTGCTGACATCTCTTTGAGGCGCGCCACTATGGTTCGTCTAGAACATACTAGCTGGACAAATCTATTTTCTGAGATTTTTGGTTCCCAAGGGCTTTCTTATAACATGTTATGACTACCTAATTTCGTTTTGGTTTAAGGGGAGCCATTTTGAGAAGAGAGGGTGTGGTGGTGTAAAAAAAATCCTTTTCACACTTAAAAAAAAACTCTAAAATAACTCTAAAATTTTTTTGGTCTGTGACACGCGTTGGCAATGCTTTTCGTGTCCAAAATATATAAGAAAATGAGGAAAAAAATTGTAAAATTGGAATTTGATTTAAAATAATTAAAAAACCATTTGTAACTTGCTAACTTTTTTTGTATAATAAGATAACTTTAACTTCAATAATCATCCAAAACCACTTTTAAAATCGCTTTTATAAGTATTCGCGTCGAATGCAAAATTCCTATAGATAATCAGTTTACTTACCCTTCTCTTTTATACTTATCTGCGACCCTTAATGAGCGCAACCCCAGGCGCATTATAATTCTTTGAATTGGAGGTTCGTGGGTATTGTCTATGATACTAGAAAATAATTTTTAGCATATTCGATATCGAATTTTGTCCAGCTAGCGCTAGACGAACCATAGTACGCGCGTGGAACACAACGCGTTCTTATCGGATGGCGAGCTACCCATGGTAATCCTGCGATTGAGTTTAGAAAACAGAATAAAGCAAAATATTGATGCATATTTCAAATAGATGAAAATAAAATAAAATAAACTCAGCAATTCCTTAAAGTATGGCACAAAAGAAATAAACCCTATATTATGTTGTGAATCCTTTTAGTTTTTATTTATCACAAATCTAGATTTATGAATCATTTAAAAAACTCGTACAAATTACACAATGTTATGCCCTCTAAGTTAATATAGACGCAACCAATTTTAGGAAATCATTACTCATTTCACTACCTGTGAACAAAATCAGTATGAATTAATTAATTATGAACTAAAACCTGCTTAAAGTAATTAATTATCCAGACCAGTAAACACGAGTACATTTTAATGTGTACTACGTGTAGTACTAAATCATGCGCAAATAATTTAGTTCATGCCAAACTGCTGAGTTTCTTGTTACTGTTGCTTGAGCATTATTTTAATAAATATTTATAACCGTCTCGTTGGTCTAGTGGTCGATTCCCAGGACACGCAAAGTGTTATAGGGTTTTCCAAATATATTTGTTGCAGATGGCTTAGCTTTGATGTTTGGTTTGGACTTGATTAGCTTTTTTACATAATAGATGTACTGCAGCATGCAGGAGTTCACCTGCTTAGGGCGATGTTCTTCTCGCTCTTTTTAAGCCACGCTCATCTGTCCAGTGAACTTATGAAAACTGTGGTTGTACCTATTGTGAATGACAAGACCGGGGACATATCTCTCGAACTATAGGCCCATTTCCCTTGCTATACTGTAGTGATGGATTAATTAGCATTTGCATTCATTGTTAGCAAGCGAAAGCTCATTTAGCATTTAGCAAATGATATGTAGTTGCGAAATTCTGTGAAGTGCGAAGTGAATTTATCGCTTAGTACTTTTTTATACTATCGTACATAAGAGCTTGCTAATATGTTTGAGTTTGTTATGTTTTAATTCGCATATTAACAAAATTCACATACTTCATTATTATTAATATACGTCATATTAGCAAATAGCAAAGCAATAGCAATTAGCATGCTAAGATTCTAGAAATCACATGCGAATGAAATTTATGCGAAATCACATTAATTGACATTACTACTATACTGTCATTGCCACGGTGCTGGACTGTTTGCTTGAAGGGAATATGGCGATCCGCATCGAACTGCATGATGCGCAGTTTGGGTTTAGACCTGGTCTCTCCACAGAAAGTGCTATACTGTGTAATTATATACGTCTAAGAAAACGCCTATTAATGCGTGTTTCCTAGACCTTTCCAAAGCATTTAATGTGGTGTTGAACGAATTGCTGTGGCAGAAATGATTGAATTGTACTTCAGTGGATAGAGAAGTTAAATCAATTCTATGGTTTTGGTATAACAATCGGATCAATTTTGTGAGGTGGGCAGGCTCGTTATCGAATACGCTGAAGTGCGGAGCTAGGCAGGGCGTTTTGAGCTTCCATCGCCTCTTCAGTCTGTACAAA
Source organism: Omphaloscelis lunosa (assembly GCA_916610215.1). Classification (NCBI taxonomy): domain Eukaryota; kingdom Metazoa; phylum Arthropoda; class Insecta; order Lepidoptera; family Noctuidae; genus Omphaloscelis; species Omphaloscelis lunosa. The sequence continues at coordinate 10,823,775 of OU744247.1, forward strand.
AACCGGTTGATCTTCGAGCTCAGCAATACCTACCAGGGTTGTTAAGTAGAAGGAGTATGCGGGAATCATATTAGTCATGCTGATGATATGTTGTTGCTGAGCCTTTCGATTAACACAATGATAAGTCTGCTCACGACATGTGAGAGGTACGCCGAGGCACAGTTGAAACTTTGCGGAAATTCCTTATAGCCAGTCACTACTTTAAAGTATCTGAGCTACTGGGTTTCACAGTCTGGATATTAAGCGTGTGCGCAGGGTGTTGGCTGTTCGCTGCAATATGTTGGCTCGCAGTTGCAAAATGCACGACTGGATTAAAGGCTACACTATTTACAGCGTAGTTACTGAAGTTCTCGTTCTATAAATGCAGTCTGTGGATCAACTACACGCGGAGGGTATACAGCGCTCTGCGCGTACTATACTTGCTATTGCTACATTACATATACATTGCTATTGCTACATTTATATACTTGCTATTGCTATTGCTACATACTATACTTGCTATTGCTACATTCAGGTTGTTAATGGGGTTGCCGACTGTAGTGCTTCCGGAATGTTCGCAGAGGCGAAAATAGATGGCTTTTACGCCATAATGCGTGAGCGTTGCACTACGATTATGCACTGAGTACGCGCCAGCCCCAACAACATTCTGAAAACTATAACTGATAGGTGGGACAGCCCCTTATTCTTCTCAATACGAAAACTATCTTTTGAAAGGGGCGACTAGAATCAATACAATTTTTTGTAAATATTGACGTTCAAAAGTGCCTTTTGTGTGCCTAATTGAAATAAATTATTTGATTTGGACTTTGACTATCTTCGTTTTTGCTTGTGGTTAGTGACTAACCTGGTGTCAGAGTTTTAAAGCCATCCAAGGGCCTCTGACTTGGCTTCACATGCCGTCAAGGAATCTCTCACAGGCATGCCGGCTTCCTCATGATGTTTTCCATCACCGTTTTTGAAGCAAGTGATAATCATACAATACGCACTTGAATCCGAAAAGTCAGAGGTAAGTGGCTTGGGTTCTCGAGAGCTATGATTTTGACTATTGGGACATTGGATAAGCCTACTTGCCACTGTAGCGTTGTAACGAATAGTTTGTGTTGTTTTCTGGTACTTACTAACACTAGATTCTAAGTCGTGTGTTTACTTACCAAATGGATTATACCTATGGGTCCGAAATAAAAGATTTTCATATTTTTTTATTATTTTTATTAAATGAGTGAAAATGACCCTACCGTAAGTGAAAACAGTGATTTTAAGAACAATCTTAATGAAAAGTTATTGCGCTCGGTTGGTCACAGTTCTAACTTAACCTAAACCAATTGGCCGGGGTGCCCTAGCTCAGTTACTGCGACCAATTCGGCATTAGAAGCCACACTAAACGATTAATGTGACTGCAGATAAGCATCGCTGTCAATGGGAAATGTGCCCAAAAGGCTGGCAGAATTGCCACGTTGAATGACAATGCAAATTCTTTGGCAAAAACATTGTTCAGCCTTCTGGTCATGTGAAGATTTGATCAACTGCTTGGGGATGTCCCGAAAAACTAAGTGGACTCCATGGCTCTCGGACCTAGTGTTCAATAAGATTGATATATTTGCGCTGCTTGAGTTTTTCAGTACCTGCAGCAGTCTGTTTTCAAAATTGAATATGACATTGAATTTTGCTTAGTGATTGCATCGTTTATTTATCCTATTACAGAAAGCAATCAATCTGCCTAGACTTTTCCCAACTATGTTGGGGTCGGCTTCCAGTCTAACTGGATGCAGCTGAATACCAGTATTTTAAAAGGAGCGACTGCGTATCGGCTTTCTACAACCCAGTAACTGGGTAATACGATACCCCCTGGTAAGGCTGTTTGTCAGACTTTCGGGTTTCTGGTTCTGACGACCCGTACCGACTGTCAAAGAATGACAGCTAGGACCAACGGCTTAACATGCTTTCCGAGGCACTGAGGAGTCTCGGTATGTAGAAATGGTCATCCGTCCACGGACTAACCCGCGAGCGCAGCTTAACCTGGTGGATCGACCCGTGCGGCTGTTACTACGTAGTCACGAGCTCCTCCTGACACAGAAAGCATGTACGGAATAACACACGTGTAGGCCACAATTCCACACACGCTGGAGGTTGTAATCGTCCGCGACAACCTTTATAAATGTACAAACAGTTACTGCAAATGTATAAACATTTAACTCCAATTGCCTCTATTGTACACAGTGGAAAAGGGTTCTGACCAAATCCGGTAAAACTTTTATAATGAATTTGTAATTCCTCTGTCGCAGTCCGTGTTACAGGTTTCTTTTACTTTTTGATCAAAATTTTATTGTCTGCGGAATATTCACTGAAAATCTGCCGAGAGATGCCAAATAATGAAATAGGGTGGCTTTCGTTTTTTATGTGATTGTCCTCCGTTTAATGGTTTCATTTTCTGTTTAGAATGTTGGAATCTTTTAAAACTGTTCTTCCCTTTTCCAGGATTTTGGATTGGAGAATTTATTCTAGATTTTCTTGCTAATATTTTTTTTTTTTTTCCACTTTTATTTAAGACTGAAAATTTATTTGTGAGCGTTTTTAAAACTTGGTTGTAATTGAGAGTCATTGTCAAAGGATTAATATAGTCATGCAAACTAAAAAACTTTAGTATAGTTTCGGAAATTGGAAAGTTGGAAAGGATTTCCACACAACTTAACTTTGACCTATGTATGTTCGTCTTTCTGGACGAAGGGATTACTACATTGTTCCTGTGGTGAGAAACTCACAAGTCAGTGTAGTGTAAATACTCAAACAGAAATGAAATTGTTTATTCTGTAAATAGGATATCGGAATCACTTTTACACGTCATATTAAAAAAAAAAATAAGCTAGTTGAGTTCGGCGTTTCCTATCTGACTACTCTGAGAAGAAAGGCCGAAACAAACTCAGAGGTCACAGTCTCTTTTAAAGTCCAGACATAATCTTGGTCAGGCCATATGAGGACCATGTAGATTAGTGTCTGAAATGGTATTTTGAGGAAAGAACCACACAGATTTGAGTGGACCTGTCCAGTCAGTGCAAGCATTTGTCAGTAATCGTGGAGCTCAACTCAGAACGTAAGGAGCTCAACTCGACGCATAAACAACTCAAACTGCCAGACCATAATTAAAACTAACTGAAAAATGAAAATAATAATGATATCCACATAGTCCTCACATTCACAATAATTAATTAAAATAATATAATACTTTACAACTGAACTAACAGTACCAGTAAGTTCTACATACACCTCTTACATAGTGGGATTATTTAATCTAGGACTCAGCACGTTAAAATTGAAGTTTGTTAGACTTAAGCCTTGTCCAGATTATGTAAGTTTGGTCGTCAGGTTTAGTTTCACTTACGAACTTGTAAAGTTATTTAGAAGTTAATTTACAGCATAATCAGACTATATTGTTCCCACTGCTGGGACAATGGCCTCTTCTCGGTGAGAAAGAGTGGCCCGTAATCCACCACGCAGGCCCAGTGCGGGTTGGTAGATGTTACATGTCTTAAAATGTTTGGTTCTAGGACATGACGGTTTCCTCACGATGTTTTCCTTCACCGTTTTGAGAGCAGTGGTGATGAAATTATTAACACAAAGTAAAGCGCCTGCCTGGGTCTAAACCCACGACCTACGACTCATAGGTCGGGGCCGTTACCACTGGGCCATCACAGCTCACAAATTTACACATATTACGTATATTTTAAGTTTTGTGCTTTACTGATTGAGATATCAATCACAAAGCTCATTTGCGTGTAGGTGTGTCGGCATAGCAGCTATAAACACAGGGTTGGCCGCATAAATCCATCTCAAATACCGATAATTGTATTGCTAATTTGAATGAGAATACATTGAAGAGAGTGCGCATATTTACCCGAATCGGTTCGAAAATTCAGATTCGAAACTATTAATAATCACAAAGCCACTAAACTCATCATCGCACGAACATAATCAACTCGATCAAAAACCATAACAGACATTGAATAAACAAACGATAACCAAACAAATCAGACTAATAACCAATTTTAGTAGAACAGACAACGCTAGAGTTACACAATAGAGTGAATAATGGTTTGACGACATCAGGTAAAAAGTAGGCAATAAGAGATTCGACGCAAATGGTTGGAACATTGTCGCATTAGTCATCACAATGCCGACTTGGTGACGTTTGGACAGCCCTGACAAATGATGCCTTTTATTGAATAATTATCGCGACTCGACTGTCACGAAGCTAGAGTACATAAATGTAGGGGTGTGCGATGTATTGTACCTAACGGAATTATAATTAAGGTCAAAGATGTTTGCTTACACTCAACACATGTAGAGGCTATTTTCGTTTATTATTCAACGGATTTCATTTAGTTAATAATCTACATAATGTTCCAAATAATATTAGTTGTCGTCACGATAAAACGTTTGATGAATGAGGTTAAACATGCCCGAATATTAATGTTTACTTACATCATTACAGGGGTGTTTCGAAGTATCTATTTTATAACATAGACATCACAGTATCTCAGGGTTACCTATGTTCGATTCTCAACTATTGATATACTTAGGAATTCTGATATAAATTTTATAAAAATTGGCTTAGTCAAAACTAGAATATAGAGGACAATGCGTAGACTCATAGGACATCGAAACTCAGTTCCAGCCAGGATTCACTATTAATATTTTTTCTTTGTACTTACGGTTTATTATTCCAAGTAGGTACACCTTTAATTATCTGTTTGCATAGCGTTGGCTGAGCACGTTACGGTTCCCAGACAGGTATACCTTTCTCGGTATCCTCTCCAGGCTCACTGAAGGGTATGTACGTGTCTGTGCAAAATGGTGCCGTAATATTACACGTTCAGTATTGTCTATATCTGTATATTGCTCAAACAATAGCCTTTGGATAGGATATATCTACTCATCGTTGGTCGCAAGCGCTAAATTAAAGTCGCTCTTCATATTTGTCTGTATGACCGCCTTGTTCTTCTAAACCACGCAACAGATTTTGATGCGGTTCATGTTTATGTGTATAATAATTTAATATTGACTGCCTCGTTGATCTAGTGGTCGCAAGCGCTACTGCTGAGCATGAGGTCCTGGGTTCGATTCCCAGGTCGGGCAAAGTGTTATTGGGTTTTTCTATCCGAAATTTCTCAATAGCAGCCTGGAGCCTGGATTTGTGCCCGTTTGATGGCAATAGGCTTGCGAAATGTGGGTGAACCTGCTACAAGGACACCTCTGCCCAACCCTTCGGGGAATCAAGGCGTGATGTTATGTTTTTTTAAAATGTGTATTTTGGGTAAAAACTTTCACAAAGGATACAAAAATACTGATTACAGACCACCTGATTACAAACAACTATCTTTCCCGTGACTAGTACTTTGTTTACACTCAAAAAAAGGCAAAGGCCTTTTGGTTTCAGTTAATACAAAGCCTTCGTCGACGAGTGAAGCGACTTTTTTTGCTAGTTTACCTCTCACGACGTCTCCCGTCCCTATGGACCATTTTATTTTTGCTTCGTTCTCATCTTTTCGTCGAGACTTACAGGTATTAATTATCTTAAACTCGATTTCGCTTCGTTTGCGATGAGAAACGTCAAACGACAAATCTTGGCGAATAAAAAACTTTCAAGTTTCTAATCAGAAAAGGTAGAGGTGCATTTTAATTTCTTTTGTGGTTGATTGGTTTACAGTTGATAAAAACTAAGAATTCTGATGTAAGAGGACCTCTTGTAACATACCTTCATCATCATCATTATTTCAGCCGAAAGACGTCCACTGACATAGGCCTCCTCCAAGCATGGCGGTGCTTGGAGGAGGCCTATTTTGACCGACCGATTTTGTGCTTCCCGCATCTAGCGCACTCCTGCAGCTTTTACAAGGTCATCTGTCCATCTTGTGGGAGGCCTTCCAACGCTACGTCTTCCGGTACGTGCTCCAGAACATTTCGGCCTCATTGGCCATTTGTTCTGCGAGCAATGTGCCCTACCCATTGCCACTTAAGTTTGGTAACTCTTCGGGCAATGTCGTTTACCTTGGTTCTCCAACGGATCTCTTCATTTCTGATTCGATCACGTAGAGAAACTCTAAGCATAGCACTCTTCATTGCCCTTTGGGGGACTTTTAGCTAAGGCCCATTGTGAGCGACCACGTTTCAGTGCCATAGGTTATCACTGTCAACACGCACTGGTCAAAAACTTTCGTCTTGAGATATTGCGGTATGTGGGACGAGAAGATATTGCGTAGATTCTCGAACGCTGCCCAGCCGAGTCGCATTCGATGATAACCTCTTTCTCGAAGTTGGACCTACCTAGCTGGACAGTTTGTCCTAGGTAAACATACTCGTCCATAACTTCGAGCGTAGTGTCTCCCATCTTCATGAGAGTGAGAGGTACATACCTTAAAATACTAATTTTAAATTGTGTCGACGGATTCCTCATTAAACTAAAACTGCTCTGAAATCATTTAAATCACAAAAAAACAGAAAAGCTTACCCTAATACACTAGTAAGTACGTTTAATGTTCTGCATTAAAGCAAAGCTTGCCACAAACCAGTGCAACTGTGTCCAAATTGCTTATTTTGACCGGCTTGTATTAATTATGTATGAGGGTGCGACACTCCTGTCCGCGCCAGATACGACGTTCTACGTAACTATAAAAAGATTGCTATGCCATTTTCATAGCAAACACGTCTAGTTAATTTTATACATGGAGAACGGACTTTAACTCGTTAAAATGTATATGAGGATAGTTACTGGTGGTAATTTTCTGTTTTGCGGTTTAGTACCTACTGCTTCGGAATTAATTGTAACTTCTTGTTGTAAAAAAGTGTGGGTATGTATTTTTTGTTTCACAATCAAGATTGCGAATATTGATTACATAGGTACATAAGCAGGAATTTATACATATAATAAAAAATAGTAACGATGTCAAAACATACATTGAATATTTTTGGAAAAAAGGTTTTTTGAAGTTTTCTCCGTTTGTCTGGATGTATGTTCCGGATTGGTGCAAAAACTACTAAATAAATTCTGATCAAGAACCACCAATCAGTATTACTGAGGGTCCGTTTTTTAAAATAAAAGGACTGTCGCGGTCCGTTTGGTAGACGACTACTAGCAAAAAGGTTTATTTTTATTTTTATGAAGTTACAGTATAGGTCGGCGGTCTGAATTCGGACTGCGGTCCGTCATTTGGTGACTCCTGGGCTAGATTATCACGCTATTTGCAATGGGGATTAGCAATATTGCATTATGTCCGTATTCCTCAAGAGATTACCGCGAGATTTAATTAGACAACTTTTTTTTTCATAATATTGCAGATAGTTGCAGATTTATGGTTATCATCATTAAAAAGGTCACGGTATACCTACAAGGAGCTAAGCAGTTAATCATGACATAATGACATATATGTAAATAATGACATATATAAGAAAAGGAAATAGCTTAGCGGTTCAACGACTGCTTTGCAAACATGTGGTAGAACATTAGATTTTCAAGTATTGATATATGTGCTTTGGAATTCTTTTTTTTAAGTTAAAAATGTATAAAAATGTGGCTTAGTATATTTTGATGTCTTACGCTTTCCACGTGAACGAAGTCGCGGCCAGAAGCTAGTTTACAATAAACATTACATCACGCCTGTAATCCCCGAAGATTTAAGGCAGAGGTGAACCTATAGTACACCCACATTTCGCCAGTTATGTTTAAGGCCCATGTAATAGGGGGCGAGCTTTTTGCCAGTTTACAATAAATGCATAGTAATACTCAAATATTCTCTCCAAAAACTTAATCTGGGAGGTTTATTACACTGAAAATAGTTTTAGGGATTTCCCATTCAGTATAGATTTCAAAACAGCTGCTACTAGTTGTAACAGCTGACGGATAGCAAAACTTTACCACGGTACTCACAGAGAACAACAAACACACTGCTTTTCAAATCTAATACGTTAATAATTCTGTGAACTATGTTGTTTACTTTACGTATTATTCGGCTATTCTGGTTAGTGCAACTATTAGTCCGTTTGGCACGACTTGCACTTCAACATTCCTTATTCACTACTCCATAAACTGTAAGCGATGCCTTTACAGCCGTGAATCATAAACAAGCTTGTTACTCACGTGGGATTTTGTCAGAATTAAGGACGTTGCACTCCGTTTAATACGAGTTGTGTCTATGTTAGCAAACAGAGATTACGCTCATAACGTCGGCTATAGATTATAGCAGATACGACTTTTTTACCGCTTCAGCAGATACGTTAAAAGTTACGTCAAGGTACTAAGATAATATAAGTTTTGTTCAAGCCGCCGCATAAACAAAGATACACAGTTCGCTGTAAGTAAACTTATCTCAACTTCTAAGATATAAGAGAAAATATTATGAACATAGTCACTCACGTATGAAGGTAAGGAGTCAGATTAGCAGGACGCGTGTGACTCTCATTACAGGGAATTGCCGTAATTATGAAGATTAATCCTGAAAATGAGGCATTACACCAACAACGTAGATATAACGGCACAAATCTTCTTTGTGTACGTGAGGGTTGGCGTTTAACAGCTTTGCCCCCCTTCGACGAATGCTGACTTCAAACAGTAGTTCAACTTTTGGTCGTTAGTGGCCGAGATTTTGTAGACCCTTTAGGTGTTCGTTGGACGAATAATAATAGTCTAAATAAAAGTTGTAAAGCGAACAATAGGTAAAAGAGACGAGTATGATACGAGCTTTGTAGTTCTCAGAAAAGAATAACAAACTGTATGCTTGTGCAGTGTGTGTAGGATTATAATGCGGCCAATCTGTCTATCGAGCGTAATGGGTACGTGAATATTAGGTGGCTCATTTATTCCATTGTGTTACGTTCGCATACGAATATTTGAGCTGTTATGATGGCAATTTATGATACCGTTTCATAGAAATATGTATATTGTTTCGCAATATTTTGCAAAATTAAACTTCTGAATTATTAATCGTGTAACGAAGGTTCACCAAAAAGGATAATTTTGCAGACGCATAATTTGAGACGTATTTGTTCACTCTGTTGATACAGATTATTGTGAACAAAAGGTAGGCTTGTACACAATAATCTGAACAAAGTACTTTAAAAAAAATATTCCATAGGTATTGCAGGCACTTCACTACAGTCAGATAAACGTACGCTGAATATTAAGTTGTGTATATGTTACGGCTAATACCCGAAATGCGGCTACACCTAGTTTTAGCCGGCTAAAACTAGGTGCGGCCCGTAGCAATTAGTTAAACTTGCCCAAATGGACCCTGGCACTCGCCGGCCGCTGCCGCGGCACCGCTCGCTTCGCTCGCTCGGCTCGTGCGGTTTGTTATGTGGTCACAGTTCTAACCTACCCTAACCTACCTTTCAGCCATTTTCATTTGCTACAACTAAATTTAACCAACTGCTACCGGCCGCACCTAGTTGTAGCCGGCTAAAACTAGGTGTACCTGCACTTCGGGTTTTAGCCGTGACATATATTTATATTTTTTAATTTGGAATGTTACTGAGAAAAAAATACTGTAGGTTTTGACCGCTCCACAGTATATTTTTTGCCCAAAATTTCGGACATGGCTTTTTTATTATCTTATATCTTAGGACTTGCAATTATAAATGCGAGACGAGAACACCCGATTGCCTATTTGTCATGAAAGACAGAAAATTAGTACTTGAAAAAAATTTCTATGGTTGCCAGAAAAACCATAGAAACAATTGTAGCTCAAAAGTTTGATATCTTTTTAAGACTTTACTTATGGTATTGAACAGTGATTTAAAGACTTTACGATAGTAAAAAAAATTAGGCTTTATTTGTTCAAGATAACAGAGTTATAGCTGATTTTGTAAATTTTTGATTTCTTTTTTTTACCGCCATATTATTACGTATTAGGATTTGAAACTAGGACTGAAATGTTCTTTTTATTTACACTTATGACCTTACAAACAAAGGAATCCTAATATAGCAGGATATGGGAATTATTGTAATTCAAACTTTTTTGATTAGGGTTATCACCTCGTAAATTTATTAAACTTGAACTTTTAAAATATTTGAAGTTATTTTTTAATGTTAGTAAGATTATACAAGAAGACATTTTTATCACATTCTAATTGTATTTTGAGTGTTAGGTGACATTCGAAAATTCTATTTTTAAATAAAAATAGTAGGAAAACTTCCCAAAAAAAAAAAAAACGGTGAATTCCGTAATTTCAATTTGCATCGTCTCCTAGCTAAACGTAGATCTTGATTAGGGGGTGGGGCGCTAGGCAGCGTGGCGCGCGCGCAATTTTTTTTCCCTTTTTAGTCAACGTCACGTGTCTGCACGTGACGGGTGTGTTTTTCCTAGTTCCGTCCCAGGCTCCCGTGAGCCGCGCCACCCGCCGCCAGCCAGCACGCCAATTTATTAAAACGCGAGTATTGTAAAATGGTGCGAAGTTAAGTTCATGGAGGATTGGAGGTCTTCCCTTGGCCGCTGCAGTCACTCAAACTCACCACCATTTACGTAAGTTGAATTCGATGCAAAACAAAAATGTTATCCGGATAGTGCGATTCAAGTAACAGAAAGAGAAGCCTTTGTTCCATTTGTTAGTTTACTTTCTCACACTCTTCAAAGATTAATAAACTCCTGCGACGAAATTATATCAGCATATTGTGAACAAAAAGGTCTAGATACGGTAGATTGTATTTTTGAGGGGAGTTGGGGGTTTGATGGTAGTTCGGGTCAATCATTTTATAAACAGAATTTTTCTGATAATCAAGAGCCTGAAAACACTTTATTTGCCACTACATTCATCCCATTACGGATAAAAACAAAAAAAGACTTTGTACTTTGGTTAAACCCAACTCCACAATCATACAGATTTTGCCGTCCGATTCATATTCAATATCGGAAAGAGACAAAAGATTTAATACTAAATGAACAGAAATTGATAGAAAACCAAATTAGGGATTTGACTACTTTAGAAGCAACTACATCTAACAATAAGAAAATAAGGGCAAAACCACAACTTTATTTGACATGCATAGATGGCAAAGTACTAAATATAATAACAGAAACCTCTTCTCAACTTAAATGTCCATTTTGCAAAGCAACTTCAACGCAATTCAACAAATTAGACATAATTTATTCTCAGCCAATTGATATATCGGTTTTCAAATACGGAATAAGTCCCTTGCATGCATGGATTCGCGTGTTAGAGTTCTTACTTCATTTGGGCTACAAGCTTCCTGTAAAGAAATGGAGGGTAGGCAAAGATTCAATGGAATCAAAAACTGTTGAGGAAACAAAAAAACGTGTGCAAGAGAGAGTGCGAAAAGATTTGAAAGTGCTAGTTGATGTTGTGAGACCCAATGCTGGAACAACAAATGACGGCAACACAGCCCGAACAGTTCTATCGGATAAAAATCGTGCAGTCTTTGCTGAAATATTAGGCCTTGGTCTGTGGTTGTTGGACGATCTTCACACGATTCTGATTACTTTATCTTGTGGTCTACCTGTAAATGCTAATAAATTTGGAGATTTTTGCAAAAGCGTTGCATCTAAATACGTGGCAGAATATGGTTGGTACCCAATGACAGTAACAATACATAAGATTCTCATTCACGGTCAAGATATTATTAATAACTCAGCTCTTCCAGTGGGCTTATTATCAGAGCAAGCCGGTGAAGCGCGGAATAAGTTCTGGCGTTACGACAGAGAACACCATAGCCGAAAATCCGACCGCGAAAAAACCATGTTAGACTTGTTTCACAGAGCACTGGAATCGTCAGATCCAGAAATTTCCTACATAAGGCTACAGAATAGGTTGAAAAAACTAAAATCCTTACCGTTACCACCCAGCGTAGTTAGGTTACTGAAACCGTATGAAATCTCAGCAGAAGACGATTTTGTGGCAATAGAAAATGACGAAAATTTTGAAATTATTGAAGGACATACCGACAATGTAACAGAAATTCTTTCGTCAGATCAAGCTGAAGAATGTACATCAGAAAACAATTAAGTAAAATGGCATAATGTAATTTACTACTAGTGAAAGAAATTTCAATATAGGTTCAGTACAGAGATCGTTTCCTACAAACTTTACCTCTTTATAATATTAGATATAATAATTATGTAGATTATGTTCAAAAAATTCCAAATTAGTATGGCAGGATTGGCATGTCAAATGAAATTCATAGTTTTTTTTTATTATTTAAGCACGTCTAGGAAAACTGGGCTAAACCACAGCTCGATCCAAAAATGAAATAAAAAGTAATTTTTTTTTGTTTTTCTGTTCATTTAAAAACTATTTTTCTGTGTAAATAAAGTGTTCCGATGCACACGCCTCAACCTCCAGTTAATATATTATTTACGAATAAAAAGTTATGGTAACTTTTTACAATAAATTCTATTTAGAAATATTGACAACCCTAAAATCATAATTACCATAGAAAACTTTAGAAGCTTCTAAGTTCGATATCCTTCAATATTTGGATCTGATTTTTTTTTCATGGATTCATTCATTTTTTTCTAACAATTCTATAGAAAAATAGAATCCAAATAATTAAAAATACGACCATAAAAAAATAAAATAAAAAAAAACATTAATTGTAAATAAATCTCTGAAAACTCGTTTAACAAATATATAAATCAATCAGTATTATGTGTCTTAAGATTATTGTTTATCAGGAAAAACAAGAAGATAATTCGTGAAATATTTCAAAAGTTAATGGTGATTTACAATTTTATCATAAAAAATAATTAAGTGGTTTTTTTTGGTCATAATGAGAAATAGGCGCTTGTGAGTTCTATTCATTAATTTTATAAAACATTACAAACAAAGTTATCACATAAAAAAGACATGTCCGAAATTTTGGCCAAAAAATATACTGTGCGCTCTTACCTGCGCTATAAAAAGTGCAACTTTATTGGAGAGCTTTTTGAAGTTTATTCATTTCATGAAAAACTTCGTAACGATGTAGGTATGTTGCAGAGTTTAAATTTTTAATGTATGCCCATATATTACGCCCATTTTTTTTCACACATGCCCTAATTCTCACAAATGAAACAGTATTTATAGTAAGTCATTCTATTACAGTCCAGACGAAAAGTAACTATTAATGACGATTTTGTTACTTTTTTCTTAAAAAACTTTTCATATAATATAGAAAAGACTGTTCGCCTTTATTTCATACACACCTTGCGTAGTCAATAACAACAAACAACGGAGGAAGGAAGCGAGAAACTTTACAAATGCAGATATCAAAGAGATAAAAAAAAAAAAGTCTACCTACGCTTTCCGGAACGTATTGAACTATTCTTATTTCTTTTGTTACGGTTCAAGTCTGAAAAACAATTCACCTTATGCTAGGCCTCCGCCATCATGTTTGTTTCAATGATAATTTTATTTGAACTCGATGGCTTGTAGTGCAATATTTTTGGAGTTCGCTATCTTGCAGTTTGAGTATATATATGTTTGAGCATATTTTCATTATTCTAGGAACTTCGACGAAGAAATACCGTGTGGTTCGTTGTGAACCGGAAATGTTGTTCTTGGTATAAATTCTGCAGAGGCCTACCTATAAGGGCTTGTTATTCATTATTATTTTTAAAATATTACCAATAGTGTGGGTTGCACAAATACATTTTAAGGCCAAATTACACCAAGTTTACTAAATGCATTTAACACTAAACGTATTTAAAAAATAATTCTGTCTCAAAAAAAAGCTAGATTAGTAAATAATAATATAGTACCATTTTTCCCTACGCAGAATTGATTGCAGATGTACCATCGTGGTCACGCTTAACTGACCACTTTGAAAACAAAATCCCGTGCACACGACCCTTTTTTTCGCAGGTAAGCATTGCTATAGCGGCCGAGTGTTGCAAGCAGAAATAGTCCTTACGGTGTTCAAATATGCGTGTCTGCGATAATACATACACAAACGAAACGATTCATAAAAGGCATTACGTGCACCTACACCTACCTCGCTTGTATAAATAGTAGTAACCAATACGCATGTAAGGCTTTATTTGCGTAAAACCAACGTAAGTACGCTCATAATTTGCTCGTAACTAGCTAGGGTGCGGTTATGTGGTCATTGATTCAGATTAAGACACCAGTCAGGCGAAAGATTAGGCCGATTGTTCACTGCTAATTTGATTGCATTATAGACGCTCATGTGTACATGCCTTAATTAACTATCCTATTGTATTCTCTGGTTAATTGTCCTTTGACTCAGATCGTTTTAATATAGAATTATGATTATCATTTATGCGGTCTGTTGAACCTCATTGCTTGCCATGATCGGACAAAGGCCTTGTCTACATTGTGCTGGGTTTGAGCCTCTGTGTGAAATAATTAGGACATTACAGGACTAATTTCCGGTTCTGATAACTTCACAGCCCGGATCCGGTAGGTAAGTTAGTCTAAGTAATTAAGTCTATAAAGACAATTTTAGCTATAGGCTTGAGGCTAGCGGGAAAATTATGTGCGCTAGTATACATACCATTTTTGCAGATGTATCGCCGTAAAAAAATGCTGTGAGCCTAGATGCTTTTACAGGACACAAATATCAAACATGATGCTTCGATATTAGAAAGTTAGGAGAGAAGCAATAAAGATTGGCAAGCCATACTTGCAACAGCAACAGCTGTATTTCTGCATATAGCTAGCCGATTACTTATTAACATTATTATTTAATATTATTATTATTTATTAACTTATTAATATCGGTATAAATATATTATTATTTGATTACTTTAGGCGAACAATCATTTCATGGCAGACTTTACAAATGGACTTTTGGGGGAGCCCTATGTCCAGCAGTAGACGTCTTTCGGCAGAAATGATGATGATGATTGACTTTAACAGGTGATAGAAATTGGCAATCTAGAATTTTCGCACAGATTCGGTCAAACTAACTCATGTGTTACGAATTTCGGTCAATTTTAAAACATGACTATGATTAATAACCACGATGACTATAAAATTAATACAGTTACTCAGATCAGCTCGTAAAATAACTTTTTATATACCATATTAAAAAAAAGTACCACATTAAATCTACGTTTATGATCTCGAAATTAAAATTGTTATACAACTTTTTCGTGTAATAAATCCGGCTTACAGTATTTGTAACAGCGTAAAAAATTAAATTCGGTGCACTTTCATGAAAGGAAGATGTCATAAACTTCGTTATGAATAGGTAGGGGAGGGAAGCGGGAGGGTGCGGTGTAAACATGCTGTAAAAACAAAAGTTTCAGCTACTATCTAACGGGTACAGATATTACCCGCTCATGCATGGATCATAGTACATTTTCCTAGATTAAATTGAATATTATGTCGCTGGTCTTATGGCCTTGTTTGTCATTCAGTTCCATTTATGGTCTATGGTACCGTTTATTTGTTATGCGAAAGAGTAGTTGTGTCGTCGAAGCCCCGCTATTACTCGCAATTGTTATTGTAAGTACGTATATCTATACAAATAAATAAATGATAATTGTATCAAAATCTGCCTAGCTTATTCCAACTATGTTGGGGTCGGCTGCCAGTCTAACCGGATGCAGCTGAATACCAGTATTTTACATGAGCGACTGTCTATCTGACCTCCACAATCCAGTAACTGGGTAATACCATACCCCTAGGTAAGACTGATTGTAAGACTATCGGGCTTCTGACGACCCGTAACGACTGTCAAAGATCCATGAATGACAGCCGGGACCAACAGCTTAACGTTCTTTCTTAGGCACGGCGGAATCTCGGTATGAAAAGATGGTCACCCATCTACGGATCAACCACGGGAAGCATAGCTTAACCTAATGGATTGACCCGTGCGGCTGTTATTACTCAGCCACGAGCCCCCAGTTAAGTATATAAAACATTGGTAAAAATAATCCAGTGGTCGGTTTTCTAGCCGCGCGTGTACACCTACACATCTCTATATATCAAGGCTGCTTACCAATTTTGAAGATGGGCCCAAATTTAGATTTTGTTATATTCAGCGGGCCATCTTTTGTAAATAAAACTTTATCTACGGTTGTGGTAGACACCTTACTATTACAACGAAACAAAACTTTAAGTTACTCAGTTTATTAATAATCTTATGAAAAACTTCAATGAGAATGAAGGGGTTTTTGTGGTACTTTCAATTTATCAATATTTAGCGACATATACGGTCGATGGTAAAATCAAGCCAGAAATATGTTTTGCATTAAAGTACGGTAGGTATTTATTTTTCACAACGCTGAAAGTTGAAAACAATTTTTTACAGAATAAAATGTAGAACTAAATCTGCAAATAAAGATGCAGGAAAGTCTTCTTTTGGTACCATTTTCCAAAATTTTATGAAAATTTCTAAAGTCTGCTATAGTTGTGAAGAAACTATTTAAATTTAATTCAGTGTTTAAAAGAAGTGTGGTTTTGGACTTTTTGCTGGATTTTGAATTGAGAATGGGTTAATAAAGGGCTTTTTTTTATCTGGTTTGAAATCCTGAAATCTGCTCTAAAACACAATCGCTGACCAGCTGACCACTGCTGGTGGCATATTCGAATACGTTGGCGGGCCACTTTCTGGCTCGCGGGCCTGTGGTTAAGCAGCCTTGGTATATACTATCCCCTAGGGAGCAAAAACCCGTTCATTATATACAACAACTTTAGGTACATAAGATGGGTCAGTTATTAACTTTGATAACAAAGTCATTTATGGGTCACCCTTTCAATCCATCAATAGGCGACTCTATACTTGTAAATTCATTACATAAAGTTTTGGATCACGAAACCATTTTGAACTTCATCTTTTGATGCAAGATTACTTCATAACTTTCTGGAGAAATTCAATTACTAAGAAATCCAAAGGACGAATTTGTTCACAGTAAGCCTACAAATCTATGATTGCAAAGGAATGGATAGGTGCGTCAATAACAGTTATACCGGATTGACATATATGTCGTCGATCGTTCTCGTTAATTCTACCTTAACAGCACAGCTGTGTTTGAAGATATTAGGGGTGCTTGGGAAATTACTGGCAGGAAATGAAATAGCATACTTATTTTTTTTATAAGTTTGACAATCACTGCAAATTAGGCCGTTTTCTCATTGGTCGGTGCGGTATCGTTTCGGTATAGTACGCTTGATATATGATACCGCATTGTTTTCAGTTTTCCTCATTGGCAGCATAAGCAGCACTGCAGTTTAGTCTGCTCTGTATACCGAAACGATACCGCATTGATTTTATTTACGGACCTAACGTTATGTTTTCAGTGTAATTTGTTCAGTACTGCTTAATTCATTGAAATATAGGCGGTAAGCTTTCGGTACCGAGTATACCGAGCATGCTGTAAAATGTGTGACGTTAGTGGGTACTGCACTGGATGTTTCTTTCGAGAAGCGGTAAACCGAAACGATCACGCCCCGCTCCCGCGTATACCGAGCCTATCAGGAAACGATCATTGAAATATAGGCGCTTGGTAAGGTTTCGGTACCAAGTACATATCGAGCATGCTGATCCCGCACCGTTAACGTACCGACCAGTGAGGATAGGGCCTTACTTATCAGTACCTATACTGCATCGGTTTAGGTAGATAAATAAAGATAAAAAAAAAACCACATAACGAAACAGCTGTCAAGTAACCGACTAAACGTAATACCTCTTACTTCAATTGTCATGTTACGTCACAGTTGTACTCTTCAATTTAGCAACGTTATAATTCGTTGACGTTTACAGTTTGGGCTCATTACAAAAGACAGATTACAAAATATTTTATTATTAAAATAAAACTAACTAAAAAATTGTGCTCAAGCAGTTACATCTACGAAGAGTAGTTTGAGAGTAAATGATAAATTAACATACATTAATAAAAGAGGAAACCATTGTAAAAAACAAAAATAAATTTAATTTGGTTTTATCGTATTTTTAAACAAGAAAGTGTCATCCATAAAAACCCATTCTACGATTTGTTTACCTTTATTTAACTACCTAAACCTATGGAGAATATTTTATTTTTAATTTACTACTCTACTGTAACATAAAATCTTCATCAGAAGATACATATTAAATCCTTCCCATACATTTTCTTTATTTATTTCCCTTGGTTACAATTTCAATCTTAAATTCTCATCTTGACTGAACTGTATATTACATACGTGACAAAAAAGAAAAAAAGTTAGGTAATGCAAAGCATCGCCGACTCATGACTAAATGCCCCCCACTGGGGAGACGGCAGCAAGCAATATTAATATCTACATACGTAATACGCTCACTTCATCTTCATAAGTCGGCCACGTACATATTACGCAATTTTTATTACGTTCCGGCCTAGCCCACCCTTCTTGAGGAATTTACTAAACAAGAATCTGCAATTTCCTGTGACTAATTCATTGCTGTTATTAATCTTGTGGGTTGTATTTTTATTTTCTACTGGAATGTGGTCAAAAATGTTTATATGGTTGACCATTTGCGTCCGCATTTGTATGGTCTTTTTATGAATGTTTTGTTGTTTCATACCGTTTTTTTTTTTGCGGTAAGGAGGCTACTAAGATTTTATGAACATTAATACGACTATTTAGTCCAATATTATCATAAGCATAGAGTGGATTGTGGAGTGAAACTCGGGCCATAACCCAAAAGAACGTGCATACCATTACCATTCAAGTTGTTGAAATGAAAATGTTGGGGTGGATGTATGGTGTTACCAGGCTTGATAAAATCCGTAACAAGTATGAGCGACGAAGCCTGGGCGTGTGCAGCTACAACTTTCCATTCCCAGTCCAAGACCCAGAGGCAAACCTAAAACAAGGTGGAAAGCTGTAGTGCTAAAGGACATGAAAGAGTGTCAGGTATCCGAAGAGGGTGTCGAGGATAGAGCTAAGTGGAAGAGAAAGACCAGGAAGGCTGATCCCACCACCATGTGGGATACATAGCCAGGAAGACAGAGGGTATAGAGTAGATTGCGACCGAAATAAGGTTTGAGTACCGTTGACGCTTTTGTTTGCCACAAGCTCGGAACATTGAGCTTGCGCTTGATTAATTACAAAAATTAATAAATAATAATTTCATGAAAATCGTTGGAGCCGTTTCCGAGATTCGGATTATATATATACAATAATTGTTCGTTTAAAGGTATAAGATATCTAACAATAACAACACTAACCGTTGCCCGGAAGTTCGTCTGAAATTCAGGATAAAAAGATAGCTTATGTCCTCCTCCAGCTCCCAGGCTACCTAACTGTCAAATTTCATAACAAACAGTTCAGAAGTTTAGGCGTGAAAAGCCACAGACAGACAGAAAAAGTTACTTTTGCATATATTATAAAGAATGGATGTGCGTTCCTTGTAAAATTCTAAACTTATTCTCAAGCTACGATCTCGTAAAAGCTCGACATGCACACAAAATTATATTTAAATCGTAGTTAATAAAGCACCGTACAGGAACACGTGTTCATAAAAATGGTAACGTGTGTAATGCTGTGAGAACGATATATCACTTTGAGTATGGGACACACCGGCACCGTGCATACATTGAGTTAAGTGCCACTTAGTTAGTAGCTAGAACATTTCTACTACACGTGCAGCTAGTGTATTAGCATGTCTTCACTTAAGCAAATACTTCATAATGTAGCCGTATCTAATATGGAGTGCTGTTGGTAGTCTGTTTTCTGAGAGATTGAACAAGCAATTGGTTTACTTAATTTGTAGCAGTTACGTGTTTGCCAGGGAGCAGTGTAACGGCCGCGACTTACGAGTTTGTTGGTCCTGGGTTCGAACCCAAGCAAGCACTTTACTTTGTGAAAATTATTTCATCACCATTGCTCTCAAAACGGCGCAAGAAAACTTTGTGAGGAAACCGGCATGTCCTAGAACCAAAAATTCGAAACACGTGACATCTACCAACCCGCACGGGGGCCGCGTAGTGGATTATGGCCCACTCCCTTTCACAGAGAGGAGGCCTGTGTCCCAGCAGTGGGAACGTTACAGGCTGATTATGCTACGTGGTTTGCACATTTTTCACGCTATCCCACTTTATTTATTTTTTCGATTTTCCGAGGTCGTACATATTTCCTGGCAGACTTTTTACTTATTTGTTCGTGATAAGTAGTCGTTTTAAGTAATGTATTAACTTAATAAGTATTTATTATTTTTTAAACTTTTTTTTTTACTTTTCAGAAGTCTGTAACCTGTTCGTGTGCAGATGGCGTTTTCCCCATTATAATTTGGTTTACAGTCAATAAGTGCGTGGTTTCTGAAATATCATATAATTAATTATAACATTGTGCTCAACAATCCGCACAGCTTTAGTGAAATAACTTAGTACAATGTACATAATTTGTTTTACGAGTTTTACTGCAATGATTATTATGTATTTATGCAGGTTTATGAAAGACCGATGTACCTACCTATTTACATTAGGTACACTAGTAAACTTATAAAAAACTTATGAATGCTACTTAATACGTTTAAACTCGAAACTACTTTACTTAGTTGATAGACGCCACTAACTTAATATAATACCTATTTTGAGTACTCACGTTTTTTTACTTAGCAAAAATTCAAATATATAAAAAAAAAAAGTCATTTATTCAAAATAGACTGAGAATCAGCACTTTTCGAACATCAAAATTACATAAGACAGTCCCCCAAAACGCCCACCCTTCACCACTTCCTAGTGCATTAACTGGAAAGAAGAAGTGGCGCAACAAACTCCCCAGCAGCATTACCAGCGCAACCGCAAGCCAAGAAAACAAATAGTTCCACTTTTCAAATTCGATTAATATCACGTCAATGAACATAAAAGTGAAATCCGAATAAAAAATCTAAACTTCCGCTTTTCAACCGCCCATAAATGGAATAAAACCGCGATCAATTTTACAAAACAGAATATTGTTTATTATTTTCGTTTAGAGCGATCAAGTGTGTAAAGAAAAGAGTCTCGCCAGAGATTGTTGGCATAAATCATTTTTCAATTCAATTTAAACGACACAGTGTTGTTGTTGCCGATACGGGGCAACTTGCAAGGCGTTCGTGACTGCCAGTGGATATACCAAGTATTTTTCTTTCATATTTATTTTCAAAGAAAGAAAGAAAATAGGAATTTTTATAAACATTTTAAAACGATGTATGAAGGCGGGCATTTTTATTCTAGCCGCATCAAAACAAAACTGATTTAATTGTTGTTCGAAACTTTGTTTGTATTTACACAAGTCGTATATTGGTTTAATTCCAAACAAAGATTCCTATTTATTTATGTTCACTACAATGTTAAAAATAAATAATTAAAGAATTAAAAAAAACACAACTGCTCTGTCAAAAAACGAACTAAAAAGTAATAAACAATTTGTATTAGTTAATCTGTATTTAATACATTTTAGTGTCAAGTTTTTTTATTTTTTCTTTTAAAATCTGTCATGCTAGGTGGCTTTAATATTTAAGCACTAAAGGTGGTTTTATACTCTCACGGCGAGGCGAGGGATGGATGGCGTGGGGATGAAATGTTTGTTTTGCATGTACACCCTAACTATATAAAATGTATGCCAATAAATTATTTAGTTTTGGAATATGCTCATTAAGGCCTTCAATTGGATACCCATCTATATATATAAAATGAATCCCTATTCCCCTTGGTCACGGCATCACGCAAAAACGGCTGAACGGATTTGGATGAAACTTGGCGTATGAGTAAACCATGACCCGGAGAAGGACATAGGATACTTTTTATCCCGATATTTTCAAAGGATCGAGACTAATGCGGGTGAAACCGCGGGGCGCAGCTAGTATTGTAATAAATGACGAAATCATTTTATTTACAGATTTGAATATAGAGCCATACTGCCATAATTTTTTTTTTGTTTTTTTTTTTCAAATATAGCCTATGTCACTCCGGATGATGTAAGGATTCTAACGATACATCCAAATCTGTTCAGGCATTTAAAAGTTATGGTGCCACAAAGAAACTCACATACAAACACAAACCCTGAAAACATTACACTCCTTTTTGGGCAGTCGTGTAATAATTAGTTCCCTTTAACATTTTAGCATTTAATAAAGGTAGGCAATTAATCGGTTTTAGCTTTACGGTATCGCAATTCGTATACCTGAATGATTCGAACATCGACGAAAAAATGTAGCGAATATTTTAATAGAATTTAAATACTTACCAATACTCATCATTTGTTCTGGACCTACCTACATAATGCATGCAGACCTAAAATTGTTTCCAGTGCAAGAATAGCAATAGTGAGTCCCGACTATAATTGAATTTGCATTTCCTTAAACCCACAATGCAAGGTCCACTCTATGCTAACGTGCCCCAAAGCAATTTCGGCTTGCAGTTTATCAAATCCAACATTTAAATGACCAAAGTCGGCGTCTACAAACAACTTGTTTGGTTGATAGGATGGCATCGGGTCGTATTGCGTTTGTTTGGACCCGTTTGGACCCATAAATCTGTCTCTAACTTCTTCTTAACGCGTATCTAGTGTTTCGGCTTCGGCGTCTTGTTTCGCAGACGCTGGAAAACCAATTTTAGTATATTGCATTAAAAGTTGTTGCCAAATGCAGTTTGTATGTTGATTTTCTCGTTTTCTCACCCCGGCCCCATTTCGTACCACATGAATACGCATTAAAGTCCAACTCATACAAATTGGAATTCACTTACCTACCGCCGTATTAGAATCAAACGGTAATGGAAAATTTTGCGTTTGATTTCCCGGAATTGACTTGGAGGTAGGAAATATGTTTAAACGGAGGGTTTTTGAACGCATTGTATTTCTTTTTTAATCACAATAAATTCACAAGTTTATTGCCCGATTTCACGAACACTAGACGACATTTAGGTAAATGAATGCTTAAATAAAAGTGCGCTGTGAGTTTTCAACGCTCGGCACAGCACAGAAAATTGAATATCTAACAGCGTGCTTTTATTAAGGCATTCATTATGTTAAATATCAAAACTATAACAAAAGTCAGTTGATACGTATGTACCATCGAAAAAACGCATATCTATACACCGTAAGGACTATTTCTGTTTGCAGAGCTCGGCCGATATAGTTACGCTTACCTACGAAAAAAAAAGGGGGGTGTGCACGGGGTTTTGTGTCAAAACTACTTACATTTGTTTCTTACATTACAATTTAATATCCTAACTAATATTATAAATGCGAAAGTGAGTTAATTAATTATGCTTTCACGCTAAAACGGCTCAAAAGATTTGGATAAAATTTGGCACAAGAGTAGACAATGACCTGGGTTAGGACATATGATACTTTTATCCCGATATTCCCTTGGGATTGAGACTTATGTGGGTGAAACCGTGGGGTGCAGCTAGTTCTATAAAGAACTAGCTGCACCCCACGGTTTCACCTATAAATTTACAAAAATAGTTTACTCTATAACCTACATGTGTCTACCGCAATTCCAGCCAATATGCCTCAATACAGTCGTACGATCCAATACATCGTCGTGAGTTTTATCTAACATCAAAAACGTGCCACTTTTACTGGCGGGCGCTAGTTTACGGATAATAACATTCAATTTTAGTCGAAGTATTTACGCGTCCCCGCTAGGTCCCAACGCGCCAGATATTTATGGAGGTCTGTAGCAG
This sequence comes from Omphaloscelis lunosa, assembly GCA_916610215.1. Taxonomy (NCBI): domain Eukaryota; kingdom Metazoa; phylum Arthropoda; class Insecta; order Lepidoptera; family Noctuidae; genus Omphaloscelis; species Omphaloscelis lunosa. The sequence continues at coordinate 10,847,357 of OU744247.1, forward strand.
CCTTCCCAAATTGAAATACATTAATATTTTACCATAAATGCGACACTTCCATGCGGAACATAACGTTATCGTAATTGGATTCTTCCTTCAAAACGATAAACGTCCACATATCATGTGAAAACTACCAGTTTAAGTTATTATATGCGAGATTCAAGTTATTTATTGTATTGAACCTGGTATTTTTGCGTAGGCAGCAGGGAACAAACAACACGGCGTAGCGAAAATAGAATAACAATATTGAAAAGTAGCTTCCCAGAGTTCCCAGTATTAATATACTTCTCTTTGAGAAGTTGTCGAAGCATGGTCAGCTCAACTTTGAATTTCAAATATAGAATAGTGTATTAATAGGCATCCAGTGGATTCCTGCGGTCATCGGTCCACCTTGTGGGAGGCTTTCCAATGCTACGTCTACGCGAGAAGCACAAAATCGGTCGAAGTGGCGGTGCTCGAGGGAGGCCTATGTCCAACAGTGAACGTCTTTAGGCTGAAATGATGATGGTGATTACTTACTTCTTGCGCTAGTTTTCCTATTTCACACATTTTCTACTTCAATCTTTTATTCTAGGCCACATCTTCATGAGAAATTGACGAGCCCGAATTGTAGAGACACAGGTCCGCTATTAAACTTAGGACCCAAAGTCACGAGACGATAAATAATGCAAAAGACATGCCTATAAAAATACACGCGCCTTGTCGCACAAAAGTTCAGTGAATTTCTAGTCGCATGCGAAGGTATACTTACGGACGTTTTGTCGCGTTCGTACACTCGCCGCCAATAATGTTGCGTTCACAATAATTTTTAATACAGTAATGGTTTGCTCATCCATTCAAATACGAATACGCGGAGAGATCTTTTTATCTCGCGCCCAAATCGAATTTTCGTCTGTCGAGATATTTCGCTAAGATGCAAGCAGAAATTCCTTTGTGTTTCTTATGTGTATAGATATGCTGATATTCGGGATATAAGAGATAATACTGGAAAAGAGTATAACTCTGTCTTCTCTGAATCGGGGCTGTCCTGAACGATAAGCCTTACCTACGTCTTCATTTCAGCAAATTGGAAGATTCCTGTAATGGACCGTTTTATAAAATAGCCTCTTTGTCTAAGGAAATCGATTGAACATACCTTGAATAAGCCCTTTGTCCGTTGAAGAATACCCGTAGAGATAACTGAGAAGAATACTTTGATATCGGTTAAATAGCCAGTACAGGCCTGCGATAACAAAGGTAAATCAAATATTTTATAGAACATCGGTTGGCCTATATCGATGTATGGCTATATATTATTATTATTTTATATTTTATTCTCAACAACCAGAGGGTTGCGATGTTTGGCGGCAGTATCGAAGTAACGCTTGGAAGAGCGTTTGAGAAATTGGTGGATGGTGGGGATTTTTAGGTCGAGATGGAGGATCTCATTCCTAACAAACCAGGGGGCTCCCGAGGCCTTCCGAAGGCAACGGATCTGTAATGTCTGCATCTTATGGATGTGACTAGGTCTTGCTTGTGCAAAACTAACACCCGCGTTTTTATTATTATTCTGTATTTTAAACATGAGACTCATGAGTTGATAAAAAGAACAATATGTCTTATACAATGTTGTCAAACATATTCAATGCATCTTTATGAGTGAAATCACTATCTATGAGGATCTTATCTCCTATCCTACACATATGACCCCTAGAATCATATCTGTGTATTACACTATTACATATTTAGGATCCTAATTTTTACCCGACTGCCCCAGAAGGAGGGTAATGTTTTTCGAGAGTATGTATGTCTGTATGTCTATTTCTTTGGCACGCTCTGTAGCCTAAATAGCTTGATGGATTTAAATTTATGAGGTGTCGTTAGATTCGTCTTAACTGTGGGAGTGACATAGGCTATATAATATTAAAAAAAAAAACACAAAAAATAATAATAAAAAAAAAACAATTAAAAAGAAAAAACAAAAAAAATACTACATTATTGGTATCAAATAAAAGCTAGTAATAGTTCATTTTAATATATATATATATATATATATATACATATATATATATATATATATATATATATATATATATATATTATGAAAACTAAAAAGCTTGAAATAAAGCAAATTATTTTAAAAACAAAAACCCCACTGCAAAAACACATAACTGAAAAGACAAAAACAAGCATTATGTTATAATCTATAAAATTTTGGTATTGCAGGCGGGGGACAAACAAAAATAGCACCATATTTTCAGGATATTGGTTTGCACCCCGCCTGCAAAACCAAAATTTTATACATACATATACATAATGCTTGTTTTTGTCTTTTGAGTTATGTGTTATTTTGTCTTATGTAGTTGGGATCGTCTATTAAAACAAAATACTGAGCATTTCGGCACACAATATAACAAAAAGAACTTTAAAGAACAACTATGAAGCCAACACAATGTATCCCGGCCGCCCGGTAGTATATTTTAGAATTCCACTAAGCGTAAAACAGGAAAAGAAATGGTGTGCATACCTACTTACAATTAATAAAATTAAAATTATGGTCCGCTGTGTTTTGTACTGACCCTAGAAAATTGTAAAAATACTCATCAGCCAGCAGGCCGCCTTTAAATTATAATTAGCACGGTCGGATCGTGCGACGGCAATTTTCTCATTTTCTTTGCAAAATTATTCCGACGAAATTGTCATAAACATTTTTGTCTTTTGTGCTAAATATTTCACTTTTATGTCCAGACTTTTGCAATGAACGGATTTATTGTGTTTGTTAATAAGATTTTTATATCCTACTTCCACATTTGGGAAAAATATTATTATTTTCTCGGGAACTTACCATGTTTTCATACCTTTTGAAGAACAAAAAATCTATTCGTAAACGAAAATAATAAAACGAAATACTTATACGAATGATAAGTAATAAAAGATAAGTAATGTACTTAACGAATACATTACTTATCTATTTACTACCTACTTATCTATTTTGATCACTAAAGAATTCCTTGTCCAAAATAAAAATCAAGTTGCGATTGGTAAGGCGTTAAGAAATATTTCAGCGAGAAGCATTTTTACAATATCGGCGCGTCTAAAAACGTCGTCGTCACAGAATTCCCACAGAAAAATACTAGTTTCAAGAGAAAATGTGCAATATATTTTATTTTTAAGGTCAAGCAGATCCGCCGCGGAGGGCCATTAAATCACAATTAGAAGTAATGCGGGTGGATGCGTGAGCGGCGACCGGAGGCTTAGCGCGGGCCCTAGCCTAGTAGGGCTTTGTTGGACTTACCCTCTTGTCTTTTAATACTTATATTTCACGCCTCCAATAGCCATTGTTGCTAGAAATACGTCTTATTAAAGCCCCTCTCATATGAGCTGAATAACGTCCGAATTTATCTCCATTGCTACATAAAACTTTATTATAGCTGTAACATTTAGGTTACATTTAGAACGGATAAGTAATGAGACGACGGTGGCTATTTCGGCAAATGTACGTGATGTAGCAGACAATAAGATAGACGTCTGAGGTAACGACCATATTCCTTGAAAGCCGTAGGGTTATTGAGAATACGACGCCTCGACTCGTGTCCCAATAGTGGGTCCCATCGGTCGGCCCGACAATATTAGAGGTCGTAAGGACCGATGCGAGAAACCATCCCGGGACATTGGACAAGGTGGAATTGTGAAAAATTGTACGAAAAACTTTAGCCATGTCGCGATAGTAAGATAAACGCGAAAAGGAGATTCCTAAAAGACTTATTACGGTCGAAAAATTACTGAGTATAGGCACTAAATCAATAGATAGCACTTTATCTAAAAAGTAGAATTATTGCCTTTGAGATAAATGAATGTATTTGCAACTAAAACTTTGGCGGTGCTTAGAAAGTAAGTAATAGAAGGGTTTACAGTATCAGCTCACTTGGGATTTCAAATCATTTAGACTGACTGAAGTATTCCTGGCAAAGAATTCCTACTTACAAAACATACGATCCCCAAAAAAAAAATCGTTAGTATACAACACGTGCACAATAATTTACTTTAAATAAAATAATGATTGATTCTCCCCCAATGTCTAATGAGAGTGGACGTGAAGCTGACTTAAATTTCCGGCACTCCGGCTCTCTTTTGTTCTTTACAATCTCATTAACGAGAAATACTTTACAAATACCGTCCAATTCACCGCGCGAAAATCTTATTATCTGAGATTCAGGATTGTCTCTTATTAACGAGAAAAAAAGGGACAACGATTGACCGGGGAGAAGCATCCACAATTTAACACGAATTAACAACCACAATGGCTTGAAGTAATCAGGGGGGGGAAGGATGAAGTTTTCTGCTGAACCCTCTGGACGCTTCCCAAGATGGTGATTGATAGATCGAGTTAACGTGCGAACGCACTCGCAGTAATACCGATTATTGCGTATTGATTCGGTTTTATCTTTCCGTTTTCCCACTTACATACTTATTGGAAGCTCTCGCAGAGGTCAAGTGTGAATAAGTAAGTCTTTTATGTAAGTGTGCTTCTTTTGCAAGTCAAGAGAAAACACTCCTTATACCGAGGATGCTCGATGATTGGCCACATTGTTGTTCACGGTGGCGCGTTTCATATTATTCTGAATTCAGTATAACTGAAATTTGCCAAAGGTGCAGCGGACTTAGTCGTGCTAAAAGATTTTCCTTTCAATTTCGTAACTCAGTTGAATTTCTGGTTTAAAGAAAATTAGCTATTGAAAATAATACGGGGAATTAAAGCCGTCAGTTTTCCTGCACATTTTTTTATACGTTCAAAATAAATGCCTGCTCTTTAATTTCAATAAGCTACCCTTTATACAATACTTTATGTAAAAAAAAATTTTGCTCAAAAAAATTTAAACAAAAAAAGATTTCTGAATCTGCATGCAGCCGTTTTATTAACGAGAAATAAGGTAGAGGCATTCATTGGAGCAGACAGGTCAATCAATAAATCAGTCGTCACAAGCGGCCATTAAGTAACAGAGCAATCGAACATTGTTTGGATTCAGTGCAGCGAGCGGCTCCACTCGTCCGGAAATGAAGAACTATTCATTGTTGAATTCCAGGTTATAATGTCCGACCAACGTATGGACAATGGATACTTTCTTGAGTTGTTTTTAAGAGCAGAGTTTATTTTTAAATTAGGTGCTCTTGTTAAAAATCTTTTTACATTTTGGTTTTTGTTTATTTAATTTATTTACAATTCCGTGAAAAATACCACCCAAAGTAGAAATACAATACGCAACTCGTTAACTCGTAATATTATTATTGTTTTACCCATTCAAAGAATTCTGTTCTTGTTTTTGGCCAAAACAATGCGAACGTAAATCCCGAGAAAACAAAATAAAAGACCCTTAAATTACATCATTAGACGTAAATTGTATGGTGTTTTGATGCTTGTAATGTTCGGTAAAATACACTCTTTCCAATTAGCGTTTGTTTCTTTTTGATAAATTCTTGTTCATTATAAATCTTTCAAACAAATTCGTTACATTTTCAGAATGTATTTCCGTAAATACGGCTTTGATTGTGATTTCCTAATTCTGCCAAATTATTAGCAAATGAACGAATTGATTACACAAAAAGTTTATCTAAATAACCATGTAAATGTATAAGGCTTGCTTGTTGCTTTTAGGTGATTTTTTTTGTAAGCAGTTAGCTGTGCTTTAGTTTCATGTATTCTAATTAAAATACACATCTTCCGTTTATTAGCGGGAAAAGCATTAAATTATATTTCACTGAAAACAATTTTGAATTTTTAAAGCCGCACGTGTGTGTAGGTAAGCAAAACGATTTGCAGGCAAAAAAAAAAACAATAAAAACATAAAATAAAATACATATTTATGCTATTTTAAGCATTAAATGCAAACGAAGCCCGAAAACACAAATATGGCATAAAATAACGTAGATATTAAGAATATTCCAGATTGGCATAACAATCACAGCATGTAGAACGTAAAAAGAATGCAGTATGTTTCGTATTGCGTCTTCTTATTGGCGAATATTTTCCGTGACGCTAGAATGAGCGCGTGAGACTCGGGCACCGAATAATATATTATATTGCTAGGAGGTATATCACGGTGGCGACAGGTGTGCGGAGGCAATCCTCTTTCACCCTCCTCCGAGCTTTTCGACCCCAAGAAACCCCTTTTAAGTAACATGACTTTTAACTTTGTGACCCATCTTTGCTTTAAAGTGCTCAGACTTATCCAATTCTGGGCGCTTATTACGGAGCTTCCGAGGCGTAATTTAAGCGGAAAATCAGTGCGTTCCAGACCATAGATCACAGTAATGCTCCCTTTGTATAGATTGACGAGTATAAAGGATCAAAATTACTGAGTTGCTTTTATAAGGGACTGACAGGTTTGTGGTAACGAACATTTAATTATGTTCCTTAACAACTGAGGTTTATTTAAAATTGCTTTGCTTCAAAGGAAAAAATCTGTAGGGGTTTTAAATTAAATAACAAAAAAGTGTTTACTTCAAAATTCAACAAAATAAATATACTTACTTTGAAATAGAAATCTCACGCCTGAGATTACCGTGATGTAGAGAGAAGGAGGTTTGGATGACTGATAAACCTGGAACAGGGCCTGTTCCAGGTTACATACATGTTTTTGTTACTTTTTAGATACTTGCCTGTATTATTTAGATTGAATTGGGATATTATACATAATAATACTGGATTTACTATTAGACAAAGGATCTTTCTGTTAACCCAACTAGGATAACCTGACCGAAAAACGAATTCAATAAAAAATATTATACAAAATTTTATTTTAGCAAACTAAAGCTCTCGGTACTAAAACTTTATTTTGCTTAGGTAAAAGCTACCTGCTTTGAAAACGTGCATTGTAAGCCTCGGTTTAGACAACAGCTTATAAATAAATAATCTTTGATGGCAGAGAGTGTAGCCTGCAGCTATTTTATATTATTCTGTGGACATATTTTGGCAGCTATTTTCCATTGCCGATCAACCCTTTTGACAATTTATCGGGACATCACATTTTCATACAAGCGGGTGGCACGAACTACGCGACCGCGTCTCATACATATTCAAATAACAGGGGCTGTACAAAGCAGAACCACGCTGTGCCCCCGACGTGTTAGAATTACAAAAAAGTATACAGAATATGCCAACTGATAAACAATCTATATCGTGATAACTTTACACATACCCATCTATGTATTACTTACTTAACCCGCGTGGGAGCCATATTTGTAAATGTTTCACGTATTTGCTGACCCTTGCTTGGAATATAAGTTAATATATCTATATTGTTTTAAAAGACTCGTAGAGAAAATGTATCTAACTTAGGTGCAAACCAAAGTGCATATTGACATTATTTAACCATACAATGTTCAGTCTGGAAATGTGTTACTCATAATAGTTCACAGTTACTACAGCTAGAGCTTAAACGACTTATAAATTCTCAGTGAAACAATTCGCTTTTTATTTTTCTTCACTTTGAATGTTGCCTATGGTTAAACTGAAGTCAATTAAAACTTGGTCTTAATTTGCAAGTTACGTCTTTGCTCTCAGTCCGATGTTAATATCTACAATATTATTTCTTACAGTTGATTTGTATTCAAATAAAAGCGAATCAAATTACCGTTAGAAAATTACTTTACTTAATTATGAAAATTAAGTAAGTTTCGTGTTCTTGTACAGTATCGACCAAAAGTCCATAGGCAATCTCACAAACCAATAGACTGACGCTGCGGTTTGACTTACGACCTTCTTCTATAAGTTGTTACACACACACATACTTACTTTGTCTGCAACTCATAGTAGTTCATAATTTCGAGCAATACTGTATATAGCATGCCAGCTCAGTGGATAACGTGCTTTGGTATATGCGATTATGGCGAGCCGAGAGGGTTCGAATCTCATGTGCGATTAGCTCGTCATTTTTTAATAATTACTATCTATTCGTAGTTTTTGTTATTTTTTAAATTATGACTAGTTCAATAATCATTTGTTTTTTGTTTCATTCGTCTTGTTCACATAAATATTAAAATTTAGCAGGTAGACCTCAGAAAACTAAGTAAATTATTTCGATTTCTGTAGGGTAGACAGATGCAGTTCGTTACGAGTATTCATTTAATAGAACTTTGTTGGTTCGTGGTTATTGTTTGTGACAAGTAAAAGCGGTCTTGTGGTTATTATTTTCAAAATGCAGTCAAATATAAATATTGAACGGAGATCTAATATTATTGCGCTGCGTAAAAGTGAATGTAATTTACACAAATATCGAATGAAACCGGACTAGGTGTGAGTGTTATCATTTAAATATTTCATATTTGACTAAACATAAATCTTAATCAAAGGTATTGTTGATAGAACAGAGGTATAGTTGAGACAGAAGATGCCTTTAAAGTTTTTAAATTTATTATGAGATTTAATTCGATTAGTGAATGATAAATAATTATTATGTGTAATAAATACAACGTTATTCTTTGTTCTAGAGAAATACTGTGAAGGTTAAGAGATATTAGGAAGAGGCTTGTTATCGAGACGCAGCGACGTCAAATGGTGAATAAATATGAAATAAATGGTTGCATATCAACGAGATATGTTGCTGAATTATTAAACACGGTATTATGAACCGTTCTCCGTGCACTCTGAAGGCTTGCATCACTGAAGACCAGCTAGGAAACCATTTTTGACAGAAAGGCGTAAACAAGAACGTTTAAGTTTCGCACGATAATATTAAGACTTCAAGAGGGACACTGCTATATTTTAACCTTAAAATATTTACCGTACCAACTTAATAAACAACACATTCGTTATTGCATGAATTTGTGGTAACGAGTTTTTTGAGTTTTTTTGCAAATTGACCGAAAATGTTTAAGATTATTTTAGTAATATTATTATTTTAGAATTAAAATCTGTGGTTTAGTTTCAATCTTCTTTTCGTAAAGAAAATGAATACTTAAGCTATAACCTCAATACCAACCAATATTTATTAAAGCCAAATAAAATGTAAAATAATTAATGTAAACAAACTGCCCATATTTAACCTTAAAATCACCTATTTTGTAAGTAGTTTATTTTTACATTTTGAGTAGTCTAATATTCTTATTTATTGCTAAATTACTTCGACCATGATCAAAGCTTAATATTTATGGTGAAAAAATCCATTTAAAATTTAAAACATTTCATAATTTAAATATGTCAAAATAATACAAATTGCTTCTAAGTTTCTTGAGATCTATTTCACATCTTATTCAGCTGAAGTAATGATAAATAATTGTAGCAGTTTGTTAACTATAAGTAAAATAAATATAACGAATAAATATTGTTTAATTTTGTTATCACATATCTTTTATTCTAAACCCTTTATTGCAATATCAAAATTAATAAAAAAAAGCAGCAATATTTAAAAAATATTATTTTTGAAAACAAAAATAATAAATTTAGAAAAAAAAAGCCGCGCTATTCTTTACGAGATCAGAACCTAAGCCAGCTCGAATCTCAGACCAACTGTTTAACGTCTTCTGCTATCTGCACACATAAGATTAATTTGAATTTTAGCAATGACATAAACTGGCCAAGGTCACGCGCATGATGCGTGTGTGTTACCGTGTCTAACAAAAGCGACGGAGATATATTTTTGTTTCGCGAGTACGTGACGACAGTGTGTAAAGCGCAAATCTGCGTTCTCTGTGGTGTGTGTGCCGTGTTATTTACACATACAGATATACGGACTATACCGCGTGTTCACAGCAAAACGACTCTTAACGTGCCTATCCACTTTTGAACGCTTACTGTACGTACTTAATTTTATGATTATTTGCATCATGTTCTGGATATAATCTAAAATACCTACTTGAAAAATTGACATTCGACTTATTTTTTGCTACAGCTCAAAAGTTTTTGGCATACTGTGTCATATCAACTATCACTATCACGAAATAAACAGAGCACAGCTAGGGTGGATCATATTGGATGTCATAAGAGTAAACAGAACGCCCCTGATATGCGGTTGCGAGAGCGTTCTGCTCGGTACAATAAACACTACGCGCCTGCATTTACATAAGCCCTTCCTGACTTACGTGTGATGCAGATTCATCGATATATATCTACTTAGTCACTCTATGGGTACGTTATTTAGAACATTTCAATGAGAAACTGAATTGATTACAAAAAGATATCTCATTAAAATACTGATTAATCTGCTTACCGTTTCCAAATCATTTGTAAGGGTTGAAGTTTTTTGATACCAATAAATAAAAGTTTACAATCGATAAGTCGAGGTCCGATCGTAGCAATGGCCATATCGTGATCTGTCTGGCCATTTCACTATACGCCGCCATTTCATGATTTAACAATTTAACATCCGCCATATTTTTCAACGGTTAGCGTTCGACGATGTGCCCAGCGATGCTTGGGCATCCCAACCCAAATACGCGTAAAAACATAATCCTGTCTTTGCTGCCGCGCAGTCGGGTAATAATTTCTATTCGACCTATTCCTACTCGAATAATCAATATTTCAGGGTCCTATACAAAATAGCCAAGTAACTGCGACCAACTTGGATGTAGAGCTCGCCGGCCGCTGCCACGGCACCGCTCTCTTCACTCGCTCGGCTCGCGCGCGGTTGGTTATAGTTGTAACCTAACCTAACCCATTTGTTCAGGGTGCCACTAGCGGTGTGAAATACAAATAACTACAGGTCAACATAAAAGAGTCTAACGTGGTGACATTTGGAACTAAATATTTGACTTAATGCAGACCTATGACGATGGCACTACTTTGCCGTCTAGTGCTAGTAGGTTTTGATTAGAGTCATCCACAAGCAGCGTTTTGTGTTGCACATTTATTTTATCAATTTATTTCTCATTCGAAGTGATCTAAGTGCGATAGTTACGCCCTCATTTTCATTTTACTCTTTTCTGCCAAGCCGTACTTTGCGATATGCCCAGTGGTCTGCTAGGAAAACCGATAAACAAGTATCTTCTGTCGATCTGCCTGACTTTCGATTAGGCGGATCGTGATATTACCGGCCAAATCATGAAATGGCGGCGTATCGTGAAATGGCTAGGCAGATCACGACACGCGGCAGGTACAACTGAACTTAAATTGTAAATATCTTGTTAAAATAGCGACCCACCCCTGCGTTGCACGGTTCTTAAAAGACTAGACAAAAGAAAAGTGGTGGCACTCCGGGAGTGCCGACAGAAGTGAAAACTTGAACAAGATCGCCTTGGTGGAAGAAAAATACTTATATAGAACATTGGTCAATAATCTTATCTAAATAAAGAGCACATCGCGTTTACAAAAAAAAAAAAAAACTTTAGAAACCATTAAAGTAAAAATACTTGCATAGAACATTGATCCGTAACATAATAGAAATAAAAATATGTTTATAAGATGGCCAAAATGTCAAGGGATCCAAAAAAATTAGCAATGTCAAGATGTAGAACAGCGTACTGCCATAAAAACACGAGTCGAATGACAATACAGATATTTAATAATATACCGAAGGACATAAAGAGAACTGCGAACCAGCCTATTTCAAAAGCATCTCAGAGTATGGCTTATAGAAAACTGTTTTTGTAGTATTAAGGAATTTATGAATTCTAGGACAAATGGGGAAAATTGCAGGACATGTAAATTACATTTGACATTTTTGTTTTAAGATATTGACATAATATTTTGTAATTTAATTGTATAAGAATCAATGTTATTGTCGCAAAATTTGCATGCCGAATTTTGTTGGCAGAATATGAAGAACTATTGTATATTTGTTATAAAATCTGTAAAATACCATATTTCAGTCAAATAAATGAATCTATCTATCTATCTATCTAAAAGCTCAATCGCGTTTACAAAAGTGAGGTGTCGTCATGGTGTCGCGAAATAATTGGTTTAGTCCCATCTCAAAAGTGCCCAACGCGCCTAAAGAAGTTTTCACTTTAAAAAAACTTATTTATATGTAAGTTTAATATTAATGTACTAAACACAGAAAATGGCGGACGCATAATAAATAACCTTACTACTACTGCCTCGTTGGTCTAGAGGTCGCAAGCGCTACTGCTGAGTATGAGGTCCTGGGTTCAATTCCCGGGTCGGGCAAAGAGTTATTGGGTTTTTCCATCATCAATTTCTCAGTAGCAGCCCGGAGTCTGGTTTTGTGCCCGGTTGATGGCAATAGGCTCGCCCCCTATTACATGGGACTTAAAAAAACATAACTGGCGAAATGTGGGTGTACTATTGTTACACCTCTGCCCAATTCTTCGGGGATTACAGGCGTGATGTTATGTGTGTTATAATAACGTTATTGTTAATTATATTTTCGAGCCGTTTGGGGTTGAAACCCTCCGGCCGTGGGGTCCGAGTGCCCATGGCCTCTTATGTGACATCTCAAAACGGCTATTTGACACTTCCCGTGACCCAAGGGCTGGTTTTTATCTTGGCCAGAGGCTAAGCATTGCCATATAAAGTGGCAATGCGGCCCGTCTCTTGGGTACATTACCAGTTGACCGCGATGCGGATAAATTTTTCGATGCAATATTTTAGTTTGTGAATAGTTTTGGTTAAGTACGTATTAGTTAGTACTAATTAATAAACTATCTAATATGTGAAGAAAAAATAAATATACACATGAACCTTCCGGTATAAATAGTCTAAGTGATGGTGAAAACCGCATCAAAATCAGTTGAGTAGTTTAGAAGAACAACGCGGTCAACACAGACGGACACAAAAATCGAATTTAAATTATAATATGTGATAGATATAGATGAATCGAACGTCATATAAGCTGGAGTCACAAAGCTGAATATGGGAATCGTTTTAAGGATTACATATCACAAGTGACACCAAAACCCTTGAAAGTGACCTACATACAGGTATCAACGAACAATCTGTCAGGGTCGTAATAATCCATTATACCAAACGAGATCGCGCTTTGTAGTGGTTGGTAAATAGAGCCCTATATTCAACAGCAGTTTATATCGCTGTGTGATCCTGTGTAATTAACAATCAGGTGTAAGTACTGGAGTCAATTGGGCTAAGCAACTGTGAATTGAAGGTGAAGTCTTATTCAAAAGATGAATTCACTCGTCCAACAACAAAAACATTGTAAAATATCTCTAATATCTCACATATCGTTAAGCAATAACTTTACAAAGTTGCTAAATGTACGGCTTCGTTCGACGATGACGTACCGAGAGCGTCATAAAAGTCTATGGCAGTTTTCAAACGTTTAATGGACGCCTTTCACTCGCGTGGAATTGTGTTCCAACTTTTAGCAGCAACTTTGAATTTCGTTGTGGTTTTTGTTTTAAAAGTATTTTCTTACTTTTTCCGTCATTCTCCGTAAGAACCTGTTTGTGCCAGTCTTTACCATTCCTTATGAACGAATCGTTCTTACAGAGCTACGGCATCTTTAAAGGAAGAGGACCATGCTTAGTTGTTAGTTAAATGCAAAGAGACTGAACGGATCGTATCTTGATAAAATTAAAATAAGGGTTGCAGTAAAGTCTATGCAAGAAAAGATTAAAACAGTCCTCTTAGATATTAAAAGGACTTATTCAAGCACTTTTACGGAGAAAATGCTTTGTTTTTATTTTTTTGAAGCATCGTTTCTGCTAGCAGAAATATGATAGAATCATGTTAAATAACTTCAGTTGAAACAAACAAACTGACATTTATTATATCGAAGAAATAGCGAATTCCTACTCTCAATAAACATCTATCAACCTTAAATAGAAATCACTTTTGAGAATGATTAAAAAATAGATAAAGTGTCCACAGGTAGATGTGGCTGTCCACCCACTGGATATAATTTCTTAGTTGACTTTTACGACGCCCTTGGGAACAGATGGGGTGACTTATTTTTGGTTAGGGACTCGAGGCGCAATGCACCTTCTTTTCTTTTGTTGATTTTGTTCAATGGTGGCCTGAAAGCTTTACAGTTCAACAATCATAATGAAAATTAACGCTGAATTATAAATGTTTCACACTCCTGCCATTGTTTTTGGGAATGAGCAAGTGTTTTTTTTTGGATTTCGTTAATTTTATACACTGATACTTATCCAATTAAAATATACTTATGAAACAGACGTTCTTTTTTTCGCTATTTAAGTGTTGGACCTAAAGTACCTAAAAAGTGCTAATCAGTTCAGTCATACGGTAGGTACACGTATTGTTTTAAGTAAACAGAAGAAAACAGCTATCCATTATTGCGAACATAAATCAAAGACCCAGTTCGCAATAATCCTAATACTAAAACCAAAATTAATATTCAATCAATATCCATCAAAATTTTACTTGCCATGCAATATCACGATCATAGCTCCGTTATTATTTACGTCAATCAACACCGCCATTATGTTTGCAGAAAATCGAGTGAAGGCTCCTTTGTAGAGGTAATCTCGCATGTTCGTATGTTACCTACACTTCGACGTCCATTGTTTCGTTATAACCCGTCTTTCAAAGCACTGAGGTTGTAATCCATCTACCAATGCACGTCGAACGAGTGTCCATTGTTGTTGATGCAAGGATATTTCACATTGCAGAATAGAAATGCGTTATGATTCGTCATTGAAAGATTGGGGGGTAAAAAAATATCTATTTTAATGGTTGATTTGAAAAATTGCAACTGAAACTTTCTGTTTCGATATTCAACAACAAAGATTAAAATTTTAACAAAGAAGGTAGGTACTTCAATTTATAGACTAATTACAAACTAGGAAACGCCAGCCTTTATCTATTATTATGACACTTAGGAATATCAAAAATTTTATATTATTATTATTTCGAGCATTATTATTTCGATCATTTACTAAAATCTGAATGTTCAACTAAAAACTTAATTTCGTACAATTCCACAAAGATAGAAAAACAAAAAAACAGAAACGAAACTCTTTTTGAAAAATGGAACCCGTTCGCTAATTGTGGCCACATGCTTCTTAATATACCGTATGTTCCAAGGAAATTGAACGAAATAAAGCTTTCGAATAAGAAAATATAAACAATGGATGGAACAGAAGCTCTATCGTAAATCCAATAACACAGGAGACATTATCAGACGGTGAACGCCTCCCCGGTAGAATGTTGATCGTAAAAAAGTGATAGGTATAGCCGATAAAATTATAATCATTTTTGTCTATGTACTATGGTATTTGGTCGTGAAATTTTATTACTAGCTACGTTAATATCTGTTAACGAGGTTCCTCGAATCTTTTTATGCCGAAATGAAGTAATATTGAAAGTTATTATCGTGGCTATAATAGTAAAAATGTTAGTAGATAGTAGGTACTGAATTACTGGTTATTATCTTACCATTACTTCTAGGTATTATGTTAGATAATTATTAAGTAATGGCTACTCTACTCAGATCTAGGTTTCTCTCACATTTTTTTTAAAATAAAATGTAATTATGTTTTGTTTTCTATTATCAGGGACTTAATGAGTCAGCATAAAAGTCTCTTTCAGTATTATAATTAAGGATTACGTGGATTTTTTGAACAATCCTTAAAGTAATGGGCAATATGACCAAGCGGCGATAAAGCCGATATCTTTGTCGAGTTCAGATAGTACTCATGTAATAGCAAGCTCCAAGTTGTAAAGAGAGCAACGTCGAAAGCAATAAAATGACCGATAAAATTGGTTCGCCGTCCAAAAGAGGAAACTTTGCATACGAAAAGTACATACAAACGAACATTATATACTTTATATACGTCCATGGAAATGTTAATGTTCAATTTGAATCGAGTACTCATACTGGAAATGTATTTTGTTTCGATTTAACATCCACACCTGCCACTTTAGCATTTATTTGGGAAACACGTCCCAAATAAACATATATATCATTAAAATGGTTTATATAACTGTATTTTTCATTACACACAATAGTTACTGTGGCCAATAAGTATTGGCTGCAGTAATTCATACAAATCACCAGTTCAATAACATTCAATTTACGTGAACATCCATGAAACATTTTTCTTAATTAATTTCCAACGAGTACCCAATTTAAATACGACAGATAAGCAATTAAAATTTTCGATTCACATAAATAAAGATAAGAATAAAATATAGATAGGTGTTCTGTATTTACAGTGCAAATCCACTCGCTTACCGTTTAAAATAAACGTTAGATAAAGACTATAAATTGGAATAGGAGAGGGGCACAAAATAAAATTAAAACTGTGTACATGCACTGAATCATGGGGTCAAGTGAACGTCCCCCGAGGATTTGGCAACCGATACACGACTGTGCACTTAGGTTCAGGCAGCTGGACCGGGGGTACCGGGTACTGCCGTTGATGTGATAACAGGCGTATATCTTAGCAGCCTGCGATTGATGTGCTTATGAATGGTGGTATTATTGTAATGGGTTAATTCAATAGCTCCTTTCATTTTATGGCAAAGAAATCATTTCCCGAAATCTTTTATTCTACATCATCTCAGAAATAAAATCTTTTACAGGATCCCATGCAAATTATTGAAATAAAAATATTCTGTAGGTCCTACATAAATATTTTTGATCGGTCGGTAACAAAGGCTAAATTATAAACAGTTACTTATGAATGAACTAAGTAGATTTGACGGAATCAGGTACAGCCAAGGAAATGTTTTGCTAAGTAGATTGACGTAGTATTTCTCGTATCTTAGCTATTTCATACGACGGATAAAAAATTACAGTTCCGATTAGAATTTAATATACAGTCAATTCACTACACTAATCTGTGTTTGACTGTACTTGACAAAGTTAAATTCCCAATACCAGGAATGACTGATCAAGTACCAACTATGTCCCGAAGAAGGTACAATCGCGTGGAAACATTCCAGATATTTCGAGAAGTACTCCTGCATTAGTAGCATGAGCATACTCGTGATATCAATAAGCATCCAGGGGCCATTTACATACTGTTCGAAATCGTCTCACTTTGCAACCTCGGGCTATGAAGCTATTCGGTAAGCTATCCGGAATAAGGTGCCGATAACTGCTCCTTATGTCGAAATCTGTAAGTTCGTGTTAGCGAAGTCTGTGACAATGTTGTTTAGATGTGATTGTCAGATTATATGTTCACGTTGTACACTGTTACTTTGTAGAACGTGAACTAACTACGAACTTTGAAAAACTAATGCTTTGTTGGGTTGTTCTCAAAATCACTATTACGTCATTAAATATCAAAACCGTATTCGGCGTAAATCTGTATATAAACATAATTTTAATAAATAGGTAAGTATGTAGACAGTTCAAATGATTCCATTTATTCAATAATGCGATCAGATAATTATTTGTGTTAATAATGTGAAATCATTTAGATTTATAAGTTAATTGAAGTAGTCAATAGTAACGTGTGAAACGTGAAAACTCTCATCTATGTGTGTATTTTTTCATGGAAACGGTATAATATACGTTTTGTTTTTGTTAACATTATTTGTATTAATTTCAAATTAAAAGCAGTTGTATTGTATTGCCATAAGCTTGGACGGTAGCTATTACTCACTTACAGACAGTCTGTGCCTCACTCACTGAAGTATCGTCAATCGAGGAGGCTCTTTCATAGCACCCCATAAAAAGGTACCCTTGATCTTTAAGGGGAGCAAAATCAATAACGTTTACCAAAATAATGAGGCGGCAAAAAAATCCATTATTTACGCAGGCCCTGACACTTACATTTACAATCCCTTCCTGTTTCTCTCTTCTACAAAATCCTGCTAATAGTATATTAGGTATTCTGGGCACGCCCTTCCCCTATTACAAGGTACAAATACAAAGTGACAATTTAAAAACAAAACGTTTGTAAAGTGTAACCCCGAAATTGAAACCAAATAGAGCGTGCAATGTAATAATACTTCTACTTTCACAAAATAATAGGTTTTATACTTTAGTGGAATATTTTTTCTTTACGGATCGACCCCGAACTTTATTTCAATTGAATTGGATTTTGATTGCGTAAACATACTTTGTTTTACGTTTCTAAGATTCATTTTTGGTAATTGTTGTTATAATGTTAATTACGAACACAACGTTAGTTTTTAAGTAACAGTGTAATGAATTATATTGTAGACCTTTATGGTTGAATGTCACTTGCTTGTTATACTTATAACATGTCAAGGTCCAGACAAAGTTCACTCATCCTCTATAGAAAAGGGAGGATCGTCCGACCATACAAGTTTCGTGTCTGGCGGGGAACTGCCCAACGGTTGAAGTCGGGTTCTTGTATATATGTCGATCGCGCGGAAAACTTTAATTGCGCGATTCAGGATTTGTATGACGTCAGGTCATTGATGCGTAGTTTGCATGTGGCGATATAGATGCCGCCACAATTGTAATAATAGCATATTATTGTTAGTTATATAATAGCGGTGTTCAACGAGGCTTCAAAGCGTCCATTTTTAATACAAATAATGTCCGGTTGGATGTCCATGCAGGTTTCCATAAAAAAAATCAAATACTTAGAAGAGCTGCTCATAGCTTAGCTGGCCAATGGTTCCGCTGTCTGTCGGCATTCCTGATTAAAAAGATAGGTATGAAAGTGATAACAAAAATTTAACCTCACCTATTTCGTTTTACAAAAATACTTATATTTTTTCCCTTTGTTACGTGGAACTTAGCGTAATAATGAGTTACATGTAAGTGAAGCAAATAAATAAGAATAAAATCTCCGTTTCTACAACACGGAATCATATAACAAAACATTAGAATTTCAGAAATCCATTAGCTGAGTAACCTAATCAGTTTTCCGGTTTTAAATAGAATCCTTTTAAAGCAATCCGTTCGGGAATCGATTTTGGCAGACAAAGATGACTTTACGTATGTAAAATTCGGTCCTTTCCGGACAGGAACTGAAACGGTATTAGGTACTACATTAAAATTGATTGCACGTGTCCATATCCTTTTTTGGGACTCATTTTCTGTAATATAAAAGGAAATGGGATGAACCGTATTGAACTACGTTTTTGTTTTCTTTCCAGGAAAATACAAAACTAGCCTGAAACTGCTTTTTATGCTGATGGTTTTGCGCTTAAATATATTTTTTTTCGAATGAGAATCGCCCACTTTTGTATTGTGATGTTTTTCAAAAAAAAATCTTTTTTGCGTGAAATGTTCTGCTCGACTGATGGAATTATCCATCGCTGCCTGTCTACCTATGAACAAAACAATACATTTGAGTTGCTGATATTATTATGTGGGCTTACATAATAATATCAGCAACTCAAATGTTTACACGATCCAAGTTTCTAGCGTGTAGCATACAATACAATAATAATTGAAGCAACAATGATTTTTATCGGCTAAACACTATTAAGACGGTACAACTTTTATTGTCGCTTCAAATTATGGTATAACAAAGGCAATTAATCACAATGTGTAAATCAGGCTTTCGTCAAGATAATACTTGAAAAAAAAAGAGAAGCGATACCTCGCTTCTAAATTCCGATTTATACAGCTGTCAAATAAACCCTACCTTCCTCGTGAACAGAGCAAGAGATTTCGGAATGCCATGATTTGCCTCTCGATGCAATGCCATCCTTCTCTATCGGCTGTAACATGTGTGCATTCTAGTAATGGGTCACCCACTGCGGATTTAATCTGGTCGGTCTATCGCATGGACGAACTGCCGCGTGCTCTTGTTCCTTCGACCTTTCCCTGCACTACGTTCTATGGAATCGTGACACATACCCAAAGAATTGGAGTATTTGAGCCTGTACTGTGATCGATAGACGCTGCTTGATGCCAAGTTCTTGGAGTGCGAAATTCTGTCCACGACACTCCAAGCATTTTCTTTCTGCACCACATTTCCAGAGCGTTTTTCTTCTTCTTAATTTCTCTAATTATCCACGTCTCAGCAGAGTACAGGAACATGGGAAAAACTAATGCCTGAATAAGCCGGGTTTTGGTCGCTTTTTGGCGATTCTTGTAGACTTTTATCAGCCTGTCCATAGCAGACCTAGTTATGGCCATGCGTCGCTTAATTTCGTCTACGCAACCACCGTGGCTCGAGATCGAGAGCTTTTAGGTAAATATACGAGTATAACTGTACAACATCGCAGTTCGCAATCTGGGTACCCAATACCTATCTGTTATAAAAAAAATACACATTTGCTGTTGAGTCTAAGTGAAACCAACCCAGCTCTGAAATGCATTAATTACTGTGGTTCAATTACATGATATGTAGTTGTAGTCGTGTAGTTGTCACGAGTCGTGTTTGCTTTGAGAATATGAACTAGTGTTGGGTATTTGCATAATGTTGTAACCTATCAATTTGGTAGGTTTCATGTATTATTAAAGTTAGTAGGTACCTACTAATGTTGCAAATCGTGATTTTGATTATGAATTCATAACAAATTGATTGCTGGAAATAAGACACACCCTAAAGTAGGTAATACATGCAGATGCACACCACTACACACTGTGTAGGTAACACAGTGTGCACACGGCGAGCTGTGTTGGGTCAGTGGTAACGCCCCTGACCTACGAGTTGTAGGTTGTGTGCGTTGGAACCCAGGTAGGCGCTTTACTTTGTGTAAATAGTTTAATCACTACTGCTCTCAAAACGGTGACCTAAAACATCGTGAGGAAACCAGGCATATCCTAGAACCAAAAATTCGAAGACGTGACATCTACCAACCCTGGGCTCGCGTGGTAGATTACAGCCCACTCCCTCTCGAAGAGAGAAGGCCTGTGTCCCAGCAGTGGGAACATTATAGGCAGATTATGATGATACCCTTACACTACTTTGATTAGATTATATTTCAAACCTTTGACATTTATGAGAGTCAAAATTACAAAGACAAGAAAACAATTTCCTTATGATCTAATTCATACAAAAGCTTTTGATTATCATACTGCTATTATTTAAATTATGGGATAACATGTTTCTCAGGTATATTCAATTTCAGTAAAAGCGGAAAATGTGGAAAACGTGAAAAGCTTCCTTAAACGAGTCAAAAAACATTATTTATTTTATTTTGTTGTAACGTACTGAACATTGAACATAACGCGCCTTCGATGTTGTGTTCAATTTGTTTGACGAATTGATCGAAAGAATCTACCGTGTTCGATTTTGAAACAATATTTCACCTGTTACTGGCATCGGCAAGTGGAGTTTATGTCGCCACAAGTTCCTGCCCACAAAAATTTGAGGGTAGTATTACATTCAAATCAAACTTAACAATGTAAATTCACTCGACTGGTCATGACTAGATATTGATCCCGGGCGCTTGCCTGAAAGCAATAAGCTTGTTGACATCGGTCAGGGAGCAAAGTTTTGTAATAAAGCTCATTTCTGGATAACCCTTTATTAAATAAATGATGTATATTACTCTGTTTTAGCTAAGCAGATTCATTCACCGTTAATTTTTTGTTAAATGAACGTTTTGAAAGTTCGCTCTCAGTACTTGAGTCCTACTGATTGAGTGAGCGAAATTTTAACAAGTGTAACTAAAAATGATCGGAACAAAAACTACCTACTAAAATTGAAATAATACATATTACCTTATAAAGTCCGGTTTTAGTAGAATAAGTTTAATGAATGGCTAATAGATTTTTATTACTATTCGAGTTGTAGTTGCAAAATATGAACTAATTCTGTAGAATAATTTTATTAATTGTACAATTTGAAAAAAAAAAAAATCTTAAACCATTTTTTATTACGTAACGCTAACAGCGCATTCAATTTTTCACTACGTGTTGATCGACTGAATCCGTGTAGAAATCTTGTTAAACACAGCTACATTTTTTATCGAAAATCTTTTTAGTTTTGACCGAAAAGTATCTCGATTAACTTCAGTAGTTGTCGTCTAACAAGCGAAGCGATCTGCGCGAGACAGTGATGACCCGGACAAAAGAAAAGTAGCTTACGTTCTGCAGTTGGAACACCTGTTAAGGTGAAACGGACATGTTTTGAAACAAGGTGATCATGTCTTACGAACTCTGAAGGAATTCCTTTCTTCAGTCACATTCTTTTTTATGTGTTTAACTTCAAACGATTTTGTTCTACTTGGTTTTGAATGAGTTCTTTGAAGGTAGAAATAATACACTATTGTTGTAAATGTTGATTTTGTTGAATGGAAGTGTATTTACCAGCCACGTGTTTCAAGATGCTCCAATTAACTTTAACATTAGTAGATCTAACATTTCTCACTTATGCTCGTTTTCACCAACACTAGATGAGACCTTAATGAATGTCTAAATGAAAGCGCGCTATTTGATTTTCAACTTTCAGCGCTGGGCGGAGCGCTGAATATCCATCAGCGTGTTTTTATTTAGGCTTATATTTAGGTGCCGTCTAGTGTTATTAAAAACGGTCACAAGTTTATGAGTTACTACCCTGCTACAATATAACTATTTTCTTAATGTCCCTCGGCAAACTTCATCTTTCGTCAGTCATGCAGACCAGACGCTCTCAATCGACTTGGAAGTATTTAGAGTTGTTAATACTGTTTTAGCTTAATGCAATTTATTTAAAAAATGGGAGGAAAGCCGCTAAAGTGGCAGGTACGAAAATATTTGTACAACTCTTTATAGTTCACACGGAAATCAAAACCAAACAACAACAAAGTACTTAGTTCTGAATTCAATTTATTATACACGATAATTCTAATAATTGATGGACGTGGAAATTAGCATTCGGTTGTATTCGGAAATGCGATGTCCCACTGTAGTTACTAAGAAGCTGTCAAAGACGATGATAAACGTCAACCTTTTGTGCCCGAGTTTGAGGGTATTTCTAATCTGACGAGTTTCAAAAAATTTGAATCTTATGTTATGATTTGATTGCCGGAACATGGAATTTTTGAAGGTTTGATTAAATATATGCCATAAATGAAATCGGTATTTAAAACTAATTGAAAAGTGAAAAAGTAAAGCTTTAGTAAATTGTTCGTGGGGAAAATAGGAATGGAAGTCGATTTACGAAAAGGGTCTAGTGAGTGAATATGAGTGGACGTGTCATGAAGACTCTCGGTAGACATATTTTATGCCGATCATTTCGGATGACGTTTGTCCTTCTAAAAGGTCAAGTGCATGGTATGGATACGGGTACGTAGTAAAAAAATAATAAAAACAGGTGGTATATCCCTGAAGAGAAGTTAATATTAATAAAAACTATTACAAAAAAAAAAAACACTACAAAGTTAAAATTAACTTTATTTTCGGAAGTCGGTAGTTTGTTTTTATAAAAAGTATTCATTTTTCACTTTTTAGATGTGGTACCTACCCCACACAAATTCGAATACCACATCCTGCTATGCAAATAACAGTGACAGGAACTTATCATATCATCCACATACTAAGTATGAAAAAATACGTGTTATTGAAGCTAACTGGGAGTTTTTATTGGGTTTTTTAATCTGGAATTTCTCAGTAGCAGTTCAGAGTCTGAATTTGTGGACGATTGATGGCAAAGGAAATGTGGAAATGTGTACACTTCTACCCAACCCTTCGTGTAATACAGCGGTGACTGATGTTATGTTATATTATTCTAACGTTTTTGAACGTCCAGATTCAAGTTGCTGCTAAGTAAAGGATCACGTAGAACACTAATCAAGCCATCACGTTTCACACTTGACTGCTGTATCTTTTATTCATAGGTACTTCAGCGCTAACTTCTGATCAAGGGTTCACTGTTCAAATTCTCATTACTAGACCTATGTCAATGCTGCAATCCAATTTGTTTTATACCATAAACTTAAACATTATATTTTATTGTGAACATAAAAAAAGGTTAGGTTTTATTATTTCAACTAGCGACCAGCTCCTGCTTCGCACGGTTTTTACGACTTGACAAAACATCGAGATTTCTTAAATTATGAGTAACTTTAATATTAAATTACAACATAACATAAACATAACATCACGCATTGTTTCCCCGAAGCGTTGGGCAGAGGTGTCCCTGTAGCAGGTTCACCCACATTTCGCCAGTTATGTTTTAAGTCCCATGTAATAGGGGGCGAGCCTATTGCCATCAACCGGGCACAAATCCAGACTCCAGGCTGCCACTGAGAAATTTCAGATAGAAAAACCCAATAACACTTTGCCCGACCTGGGAATTAAACCCAGGACCTCATGTTCAGCAGTAGCGCTTGCGACCGCTAGACCAACGAGGCAGTCAATATTAAATTATTATACACATAAACATGAACCGCATCAAAATCTGTTCCGTGGTTTAGAAGAACAAGGCGGTCATACAGACAAATATGAAAAGTGACTTTAATTTATAGTATTTGTGTTATCGTATCAAATATATCGTTTAGATTAAGTACTTATCTAAAAGTTTGTTAAGGGCCAATTTATTTGTTGTTGCCATTTCATTTATTTGTTTTATCTATGTTTAAAAACTAAATGATTGAGTTTGTAAGTTCCATTAAATTATTTTGTTAAGAATATCTAAGAGATTAATTTACGTATCAATTATATTTTTGTAAAGGCATTGTTATAATTTTTAGTTTAAAAGTATTTCTTTTGTATTAATAGTTTAGTTCAGTTCATTTTATCTGTTGCAATATTCATGTTAGTTAAGTAGTAAGGGTAGACAACTGTCATTTGAAATGTTATAAAAGATCGTGTAACTTTATTTTTGGTCTCGTTTCTGTACGTGTCGCTAGACTTGTAACAATATACAAAGTTGTAAGTAATTGATTCATCATTTATCATCAACCTCCTACCCAACACCTGCATCATATCTACAGATAACGAGCTTAAGACTTTGCTTAATAAGGGGATTCTTGATACCTACTACCTTTTAGAGCATCTACAATTCTGAGTCCCAATTTTATCTTCTCATTTATTTATTTTCAAGTTCAGCAGAAAACACTACGTAATACGCTTACCTATCGTACTAAGTTCACAATATTCCATACAAATAATCTTCTTGCCTAAGAGCATTAGCACAAGAGCAGTGGAAAATGCACAGAACTTGTTGATAGGTTGAATTGAATATCGATCACCCTTAAAAACAATCATTATTTAAAATCAGTTAAAGATAAATTACCATAAAAATGATCTAAACATAGTACATTACTGTTGCGGCTTGAAACAAGGGCATTGATGGACGATCGTTGAAATGTGGGCCGAGGCACACATACGTGAGTCCATCAATGCCTGGTTGCGGCCAAGGCTTTGTATAGTACAGTTATTTTTTCAAATAATGTGTGGAAATTCAAACTAAGTAAATTTGTCATAAATTCCTGAATCAATGACGAACACGATAATTTTTCATGCGCCTTTATGTTCATTTGTTTATTCTTTACTTTAAACAGCTCTATTTGTAAACAAAATATCTTTGATAAGGTTACCTCCTTGGATGCCACGTGTTGAAGTAAAAAGTTCGTTCCATTTTTAAATAACACGACAGATATGCTCAAACTTAAACTCAAACTCAAAGCATTTATTTCTAATAAATAATTACAGACACTTTTGAATTGTCAGGGGGTCGGTCGGCGGCGGCCAGCCCGCCGGTTGAACGCGTCCCAAAGGGTCATGGCCATCCGGGTAGGCCGAGGATACCGCACGGTCTCCTGTGAGGCCGCGAGCCTCCTTGCCGGATTACATCCATGGGATCTGGAGGCTTTTCCTCGCACATTTGGGAGTGGCGTGAGGATGCGGAACGCCGGGGGTTAACTACGCTGCCGCGAGAAATCGCGGTACAGCGGACAGAGCTGGATCTCACGGCGTCATGGAGAGTGCGATTGTCGTAACCCAGTGCTGGGCACGCCACAATTGCGGCGATAAGTCTCCTCTTTGAGGAGTGGCTAGAGAGGCGCCACGGTATCCTCACCTTCCGCCTGACGCAGGTCCTCACCGGACACGGTTGTTTCGGGAGGTTCCTGTTCAGGATAAGGCGGGAGGAAACGCCCGGGTGTCACCACTGTGTGAATCGTCTGGAAGACACGGTGGAGAATACGGTGGAGATTTGCCCGGCTTAGGCGGAGCATCACCGTGTCTTCGTGGAGGTGATCAGCGGCGGTGATCTTTAGCGTCCGGCCTTGGTCCAGACCATGGTATAGAGCGAGAGGGCATGGGAGGCCGTCACCTCCTTCTGCGAAGCAGTAATGCTCGCGAAGGAGGAGGTGGGACGCGTGAGGGAGAGGCAAATTTCGCGACCTCACGCCCCTAACCACCGCAGGAGACGCCCTGGGCGTCGGGAATTGCAGGCCGATTACCAACCACCGTAGGCGCGGGCTTGCGGACGGTGAGCAATGGGCTGCTTGCCGTCCGATAAGGACCAGGCCTAGGTCAACGTTGTGTTTCACGCGCGCCTCAAAGAGATGTCAGCACAACTGAAGAGGTCTGCTATGGCTGATGCCTGTCGGGGTTGCGGGATTGTCCGAAAGGGTTACCGTGGCCTCTGGCAACATATAGACAACAGAAGGAACACGGGTGGGTTTTAGTCAGTAAGAGTTTGACACGCCCTCCCACTCCGCCTAGAGCGGGAGAAGTTATTTGATAATTTCCCATCCAAAAAAAAAGGGGTTGGTCAGTCAGGAAGATGAAGCTAGATGCCCATTCCAAAGCGCTACTACGCTTTGGTACCTTGGAGAGGAACGACACTCTTTTAAATCAAAATATGGTTACAAAATGTTGGTTACATCATTCATGTTGAAGTTATTTATGTGAGAACGATGCAGAACGTTAAAGGCGTCCACCATAATAAAAATATAAAAACAAAAACAATTAAGAAATTAAAATAAGCCGTGGCAGCTAAGAGATATCCAGTCCCTACTGACGGCGCCCGTTCACGAACATGATCAGCACCATTCAGCTAACCATTTTGCAGGGAGCTAAATGATCCAACACACGCGCCACCGTCAGCCAGACTTTAGAGTGAGCATGACATACTCTTAGCCACCAGAGCATATTCATGTCAATAAAAGACGTAGGTACCCAGTAAATTCCAGCTTTATAGTAGGTACATAGTCCTCACACATATGTTATGTATGCTATATATGCAATGCTAAGAGATTGAATGTATACAATGCAAAGATAGTTGCAGCTCCAACAGTATTTTCAAATGCTAAGCAATTAGTTTATGCGCTCTTGTGGAACAGGACCAGCGTTGAGCGAAGCATTTTTATCAGCGATGTAATCCCCTAACTTATAATATGCTTGGCTGAGTTTGTCTATGAGTTTTCATAGTAATTTATTTGACCGCTACACTCAACAAATATGGATTTTCATACAAACATTGCCGGGCGGGCGCTCGCATGTATTCGACCAGCACCGCAATTTCCATTTATCTCGAAGAATATTGTCAAAATAATGTTCGAATTTCCAAGCATGTTTAAGAAAAACAATTTAAAAGGCGTTGCCAACAAATTATCTTTCTTAAAACCTCCGCTTGAGTTTCATTGATATTTTATTCCGTATTTGTTACATCGACAGCTCAATAATCAGATTATGTTCGTATCTCATAAATATCATGTTTTAATCTGCACACAGAACAAAACGAAGCGTTGGCGGACAATAAAGAAAGCCTTAATGTGTAGGTTCTGTTTTCTCGTCACGTTTTTTCGCCGTTTAAATGTCCCCCCAACAAATGGCTCGGAACATAACTACATCGGCGACCGTATACCTACGAAGAAAAATAAAACAAGAGAACAGATACACATTTTTTGTCTTTGATAGAATTGCGGAAATGTGCCTTTTTGTCCTTAGATTACGCATCCATGGAAGATTGAAATGATAGGACCATGTTATAGAATCGACATTTTTTTTGGGACAAAATAGCTTGACAGCCGTCGGAGGAGCTCTTGGTTAAATAATAAGAGCCGCACGGGTCGATCCATTAGGTTAACAAGCTTCAGGATTGGTCTGTGGATGGCTTACCATCTTTACATACTGAGACTCCTCCGTGCTTTGGAAAGCACTTTAAACCCTTGTTCCCGGCTGGCATTCGTGGAACTTTGACAGTCTTTACGAGTCGTCAGAAGCCCGAAAGTCTGACAACCAGGGCTTTTTGCTTGTACACCTAAAAAAATATAATGGCATGCGACCACGGCTTTACCTTGACCATTTTTGTCCCTATGTCTTGATTTCTGTCTGAAATATTTTCTTGTTTCATACTTTTTAGAGCGTGATCTTTAAGTAGTCGGGTTTTAGTTTTGGAACTTACTTTTTATTATTTATGTAGATTAATGGGCTTCATGGGTGACGATGGCAATGTATACGGACCAACTGTGACAGTCAGTATCGTTTTCCAAACATGCAACTTTTGCATTTAATATAATTTTCGTGCTAACAGTGACACGTTAAATCTTTTGGGTAAATAAATCCTTTAATACGTAGATTTGCTTTACGAAATATTACAGCGCTTCATTTTGATGAGATTGTAGACAATCACATCAAAATTAAACGCTGTAATTTTAATGATAATACCATTAAACATCGAATAGTTTGTCATCTTAGGTATAAAGGAGATGCTCTTAACGGTAATTACGTGATTAATCTTATTAAGCGCTTAATAGGTAGGTACTTTGAATAAATAACTGAGTTTTCTCTAAAACACTCTCTTCATGATCTTATGTTTAAAATATGTAGTTGTTGAGTCAAAGAATAAGCCTTTCATTGATTCAAATATTCAAGTGAAACTTTATATGAATTGTGTAATTGAAATACACAATTCACTTAAGCTTTATTCGGGATGAAACAGGACGATGTCTAAGATAAATAAGTCGGGAAGTAGGATTGTAATGTATTCATTCCAATCTCATCCTAAATCCTTTTTGTTATTTTCTGTCCCCGATCCAGACGTCTTTGGGAGGAGCAAACCTCCAAAATTGCAATCACGCAAATTGAAAATTAATGGACCGCGGAATCCAATTTTGCATTAAAGCTTTCTGGTAGGTAAGTAGACACTCGCTCCTGCTTCGCTGGGAGTGGTCATGGTATCATACTTATTTATGGTTTTTGAGACAAAAGTGAACGGAAAATATTCGTGTTCTTTTGCAAGTGGGACGGTAACAAAGTAAGATTGGTTTGCGTAAGCTGTTGGAAGGAAGCGAAATTAACTTAGAGAAGTAGACTACCTTTACTCTTTTGTATTAAATTATCTGTCTGATTTAGTATTTCAATTTCTGTTCATAAAATATTATGTAGGTAGTTTTTTGTACGTTTATATATAGGTGGTCTGGTCTGGCTCTGCTCGGGTGAAAACAGATAAACTTATCTTCCAGGTATACATTGTATCACATTCACGAGGCTGTGAAAATAGAGAAAACGAATTTTCCCAGATACGAGACCTAGCTAGATCGATTTTTCGCCCCCGTAAATCTCTATATTACAACTTCCTCGAAATCGTTAAAGCCGTTTTCGAGAACGTAATTACAAATATATTATTATATTTATATATATACAAGTATTACTCATTTGATCGTACAGGATAGTACCTACCTAGGAAAATACTAAATCATATAACCTTAGATCTCAATGGGAAGTGAAGTATTATGAAGTATTTCACGGACCATCACATTAAGTTGAATGCGAGTTTGGCTTCTTTGCCGTTACGCCACTTTACACTACAAAATATTTAAATGCGAGTCTACACTAGAACAAATAAACTTAAATATTTGCATTTCAAAGCAAATTATTGCTTTTACAAATATATTCATGATTATTTATTTTAGTGTAAAAATAAATTTGAAATTCCTTTGGGTATCAGATTTATTTTTAATGGTTTTCGAAATATTTTCATTCCGAGAGTGTATAATTCAGAAAAGTTTTTATTGTAAGTATGTGTAATTTTAGAAAGAATCCTGTTAAAAATATAAGGTAAGGATACCTTCCTTATAAACTAGATATCGTTTTTAATATGGATTAAATAAAAACCAATTTTGTGTAGCTTAATGAATACGATTGTTTTAAGTAGGTATAATAATACAGTATTTTAAGTGGGACTTCATCATCGGGCGTGCAGTGCGCTAGCGCGGTTGATTTTCCTTTTTTAGCTTCTCAGAATCTGAGCTAATTACCTAAACTGTAATTAGAAACCTTTTTTTTTATAAACTAGACTAATACCAATATGTCCAACTAAATAAATAAGCAGCTACCAATTCTTCGTTTACATAAATTGATTACGTAAAACCTTCGTCCAAGCGATCTGTCTACTTCTTAAATAATATGCCATGAACATACGCACACGTTCGTTCCTTCGACGATACCCTCTTAACTCGAGGTCGACCCGAGAAAAGTGTCGTTTACCCTCACGTTATCTTCAAGTTCCAATGTCCAAATTCGTTTCATTTCGTTACAAGTGAAATATAGTTAAAGCCAAAGACTAGAACTAAGTATATGACATTTCCTACGTTTCATTGGTCTTCAGTTTTGGTCATAGACATTTTGGATTCTTCCAAGTCACTGCCGAGTGATATTAACTCCACCCGGAGCGGAGTAAAAAGTTTTTTGTTATAGCCACCGTATACCTAATCCTAAGTTAAGTGCTCGAGATTTCATAGGATAGCTAGGTAGGAAAGACTTTTATGAGGGGAAAAACTATTTTCCGTGGAAAGTCTTTACCTCGCCTTTACTTTCTTATCTTGGTTCAGCACGCTGCTTTAAGAAGATTCAGCACTTGGTGTAAACTATCGTTATAAGTATAAAGGCACGTGTATAAATCCCTTTATAAATGAATTAACTGTTCTTGACAATTATGGTCTCGTCAAGTCCTCTGCTGGCGATTTTTGGAGGAGTCCTATGACTAGCACTTCCAGCAGTGGACGTCTTTTAGCTACTATTTTTTTTTTAACTCGCCATTTTATCCTTTTGAAATAAAAAACAAAAAATAATATTGTCGGGTCATGGGCTTTAAAAAAAACAAATTGTGTGAGACTGGTGCCTAAGCTAAGCCAAAGTGTGTGGATTCAAACCGCCAGCCGATCTTTTGTGTAAAATTCACTGTAAAATGTTGAGTGAAAGAAAGAAAATACGTTTATTTGCGGTAAACATGACGCAAAGAAAAAAACAAGTTGGGGGAAAATATGCGTCACATCCAGGCAAAACGGCCATCGCTCAGCATAATGCTGCAACCCTATGCGAGACAGAGCCCCAGAGCTGGTTTTCAGCGACAACCGGCGCTGACGTGATGACGTCAACCGGTGCAGCATATAATGAAATAAAAATTACAAAATAAGAAATAAAATAAATACAATGCCCAGTCCTAAATGTTGAAATGTGTGAAGTTAGATCGAAGTGAGCTATCAATAATGTCAATCTCTAGCACGAGATGGAATTTCTGCTCATTTCACTTATGTATTCACGAGATTATTACAGAATAGACTGACAGGTCTCTGCCCCAAGTACATGATTATTAAATGTTGTCCCGTAAACTAAAAGTAGTCAATAATTTTTGTTTGACTTATTGGAAGGAGTGTTCGTGTCGAGTGTGAAGTTGCTGCGTATTAAACTGTGTTAAATACCATATTAGTATGTGCTTGTCATCCTTATAACAAACCGCTACAAACAACGTAACTACTGTCATATTAATGGGGTTAAATAATAGCTTCTCGAATTGATCGATTTATCAGGTTCAGCTGCGTTTGCTGCCGTTAGTTCATGGACGGTTACGGCAACATGTTATAGTGACGCTACCGGGTTGTCGTACGAATATCTATGACAGTCGTTATGGGTACCTTAGAGCCTGTGCACACGATGCGCTGTGGCGGCGGCGCGACGCCGTACCGGTGTCGCTGCGGCGTCCTACATACAAATATTCATGGTATGCCACACGGTACGTTTCAGCGTCGGACCGTACATACACCGGACTTGGAACCCGCGAGTTGTTGCGACACCGAAGCGGTACCGCTCAGTTGTTTGTGCGTTGTGAAATACACAGATGTTTGAGAGAAGACAAATTTACGCGCCTTGCGGAGCGGCGCTGCTGCGGTGTAACAACGTAACGGCGCCGCAGCGTCCGCGTGACTGCTAATGCGGTGAAAGCTTTGCGGTGCGGCGCCGCGACACATCGTGTTGCACAGGCTCTAAGGGCCTAGACAAATAACAGTTACTTTTAAAGCGTTTTGTATTTTTACAGCGACTTTTATTCAACAAGATCGACATTATAAGCTTTTGGAATGGTAACACAGTGGGACGCCATGGAGACGTCGCTGGCTACGTAGCCATGGCGTCTAAGTGTGTTAGAGCCCTTAGGTAGCTTATGTTAATCCAATTCATTTACATGGCGACATCGCTGGCTACCTCTGGCTACCTACCATAGCCAATGAGATTGCCAAATAAGTAGTGAAATAAGAACACAAACACGCGGGCGTACGTCCATCCTGGCGATCAGTTGGCCACTGTGCGTATAGCGTCCTAGTGTGTTAAAGTCCTTAGGTAGCTTAAGTCAATTAAATACATTTCTGATTTTTCCAGCATCGTTATTCCTGATAGAATGTCACTTAGTCGTAAGCCCTCTAGTCAAAAGTTATAAATAATAATAATTGGCTCATGTAATTACTAACAAATTGGATTGTACGATCTGGGAAATTTACCTTTGAAACTCAGTTTTGCCCAATAATTTGAAAGCGGTGTTACCAGAAGGCCAATTCTCGTACATAAAAAAACTTTCAGATTCAAGTCGTAATCTGTCTAACTTGTCAAAAATGTTGGTGAATTGATTGTATTTTTGACAGATTGCGAATGAGATGCGAATGCGAACATTCTTAAAAATTATGGGAATTGCCCCTCAGATAGCAATTTTTTTATTGTCAAATATTGACAATTATTATTAAGTCGTCAAACTGGTTATAATGGGAGCTGACCTTAATCAACCTAGTTTGTAATAAATAAGTTTAAAATTAGAGATGATCTAAATAATATTTTCCTAGAAAATCTGTTTATTAGAAAAGTAAAGTAATAAACTGCCTCGTTGGTCTAGTGGTCGCAAAGCGCTACTGTTGAGTATGAGGTCCTGGGTTCGATTCCCGGGTCGGGCAAGGTGTTATTGGGTTTTTCCATCTGGAATTTCTCATTAGCAGCCCGGAGTCTGGATTTGTGCCCGATTGATGGCAATAGGCTCGCCCCCTATTACATGGGACTTAAAAACATAACTGGCGAAATGTGGGTGTACTATAGGTACACCTCTGCCTAACCCTTCGGGGAATACAGGCGTGATGTTATGTATGTATGTAAAGTAATAAACCTAATAGCCAGGCATGTTCCGTTGCATGTTAAGTCATTCATATTACCCAGTCTAACACATGATTGCTCATTGTCCCCTTAAGTACATTTCTGTGTTATGCCTAATTCAAAAAGCATGTCCGGGGTAATTAGGACGCATAGCATAACCGCGTTGGAAAAGTCAAAGGAGAGAAAATGTGTTGTCGTTTTATTACACAATTTAAAAAAAGAGTAGTGATTTCTGTTCATCAAAAATAACGGAATTTCATACAAACTTTTTAGCTTCGTAATTTTTATAAATCATTCCTTAATGCTCACCTTCATTATTAAAGAACTCTCTCTTAGCAGTTTAGGCTGTGGGTTGTTTGTCAGTGAGTGAGTGAGTGAGTGAATGAATGAATGAATTTATGATTTTTATTAAGTAGATAGTAATGTAGTAACAAGCAATCCACACAAACCAAAACTATAATAATTTTTATCATAATAAGGTAAATGTATATCAATTTTTAACCTCGCTAAATGTGAGATAGTAACTTCTGATCATCTCGAGTTCAAGTTTTCTGACGTTGTTTTCCTTCATCGTAGGTGAGTGGCGTGTTACACTTGGGTAGAACATAATTATAAAACTAAGGCAATTTAAGGATTATTTTAAGAGTGACGGCTGCAGCATCCTCATAAGCACTGTAAAGAATTAGGATCAGTAAAGCCCATCATATACGTAGCTATAATATATACCAGAGCGTTAACATTGATCCGGAAACGTTAAGTAGAGTACTTGGGTGAGGTCAATATGGGAAGTGGCAACACTGGGTTGTAAGCGGCAACATTGGGTTGACGGCTGATAATTGTCGGTTGTCATTTTGATATTCTGCTGTCATTTTGATATTCTTGATGTTTGTGAAGGAGAGACGTCAGAGCGGACTATAGAATATGGAAGGAACGTACTTCTTTGGTCGAGACGCCCTTGCGAGAGATTCCCTTTACCATCCTATATTGAATTCATCGCGTGTCCTAAATCTGGTTGTGTCCACCTAGTTTCGCGATATTTTTGTAATTATTGAACTGTAGTCGCATAATAAACGCTGCACTTTGAATTTTATTTCGATTAGCCATGCAACATGGCCAACCACTTTGATAACGAGGAGACCGAAGTGCCTTTGTTATATATATTAATATGCCTACCACACACGGATACGATGATATAATATATACTTTGCCTTTATTTCATTGATGGTCGACCTAGCGTAATATACAATAATATAAATTATAGTATAGGTTGGTGACGTCATAGAAATATATATCGTCGCTCCGCATCCAATACCGCGAATGTGATTTTTTTGACGAAAATCTGATTTTTGATATATTTCATTCTACAAGTTTAAATACGTGTTTCTGCATTAAAAAAATGGCTGAAAGTTATCTCGTCATATAGCTGCGTGTGCGGTCAATCAAAGATAGTATTGAAAATATGTCGTAATATGCCTCGCTATGATTTATCTTATATATATATTACTGAGACAGGTATGTGACTCTTTCGTTATTATCAGCGATATTTTAACTACTGTGGGCGTACTGTGGGTAGTGTTGGTTATTGCGCAATAGAAAAACTTTTTGCAGTTCAGATCACATTATAATTTACTATCAAATTAATCACACTAGTAATTCACACACTATAGGTACACGACACGACGATTCAGACTCTATCGAACGCCACTACGTGGCGCTGGCGTCCCGATTAGTCAACTCGGCAACGTATTTCCGACATATATAAAATTCTCGTGTCATTCCCGTGTCACAATATTAGTTGCCATACTCCTCCGAAACGGCTTGATCGATTTTTATGGAATTTTTTATTTTTGGGCATTTTTGAGTAGGTCTGAGAATCGGTCGTAATCTATTTTTTGATACCCCTAAGTAATAAGGGTGGTCTACCCCAAACATTTTTTTTATGTTTAGGCTAGGCTTGCATGAATTTTGATGATATCTCGGTAGATAGGTAGGTAGGGTAGGTAGGGTAGGTAGGGTAGGTAGGGTAGGTAGGGTAGGTAGGGTAGGTAGGGTAGGTAGGGTAGGTAGGGTAGGTAGGGTAGGTAGGGTAGGTAGGGTAGGTAGGGTAGGTAGGGTAGGTAAGGTTGGTAGGGTAGGAATTTCGTATTAATTTTAAAATCCTAAACATGCACATTCATTGACTGTTAGGCGGAACGAAGTTCGCTGGTATTAATATATATTATAGTTACGCCTGTGATGGCTATGCGCCTCTTTTATAAGCTCGTAGTTATTATGGTAATATTTCTCAAGAGTCAACCCGTGTTTGAGACGTTCACGGTTTGATAGTAGTTGGTTTTCATTATAATTGATGAAGAAAATAAAAACACTTTACTTATAGTTCTTCTCTCATTCACAATGTTGTATTAATGCTTCCACAGAATCACTTTTACAACTGTCCATTTCAACTGTTCGATCTCAAATAACTCTGTGCTCGCAAAACTTCCCACCATATTATGATTTTTACATCGGTAAGAATGTAGGTTGGTATTAATGACAAAAGAAGGAAGAAAAGGAAGAACTGGAAGAAGTACGTGCGCTTATCATTTAATGTTATAATTAATGTAAGTAGTATTTAAATATTAATATTCAATTTAAATAAAGATAACAAATAGACACAATTAATTATTATAATCGAGAAAAATTAAATAACTCAAATCAATTAATTAATCCGAAAGTAGAACGTGATGTACAATAATTATTATTTTAAAATAAAATTATTGACAACATACTGTTTCTTACAAGATGATTGACTCTCTAATGACGATAAAATAATAATCATTTTTGTGATAATGAGAAGAGACTATGAATAATTGAATACAGTTCAATGTATATGTATGATACTGCCGCATATAAATATGGACTACGTTTGAGCCCGAAAATAGTCGAGCATTCTCGAAAAATGCATACGAGTTTAACTGTATACTTTCATAATCATGGATGTGGAACACTTAAAAGGCATTCCATTAAGATTTTGATGTGATGAAGATTCAGGTTAGGTAAAAAAATATATTATTTCTTTTTTGTTTTTTTGCTGCACTTTTCGTTACATTATTCTTCTTGATTGTTCCGCATATCCTGCCCAATAAAGGATATATCTAGTGGAAATGTGGCAGTGTTATCATAGCAATGTTTATAAGCACTCCCTTGGGAACGAATGCCGGTTTTAACTGTGTGCCGCTTCAATATGCTGACTTTTTAATTTTTTATTATGTGAGTGTCACCTTTTTGGTCTATTGGCAGTCAGCAATGCTTCAATTTTAAAAAAACATAAGCAGAATGAAGAAGTATTCAGAACAGAAAAAAAGATACAAACCAGTTTATGTTTTTTTTTTTCTATATATCGTGTTTATTTCAAGGTAAAAACGTTAGTTATAAATGGAAATATTCCTTTTGGTTTACTCTGTTAAAACAGTTTACAATCAATAAATATCTCCGCTTACCACCAGGGGGTAAAGGCGTGACAATTAATATTCATTAAACTAATTTGCATATCGATGAAAAACAATAAAAACAGGTACTATTTAACCACCCTGTATTTTTTGCTTTTAAGCAAGCCTAGCCCAAAAAAATAATAGAAAATTATTGCTACTAAAAGTATCATTCTAAGTTATTTTTTACATGGTAAGATAGTCTAGTATTTAACACTACTATTTGAACGTGGAATAACGGAACATGTTAAAGAAATGCGACTCGAGCGTAGCGGAGTTGTTATTTGCTACGACAGCTTAACTGGCGTAGCGGTGACACACACCGTAGCATCTGCTACGGCAATGACATCATTTATTTTTTTACAGTGGGTGGCTATTGATATACAACGAAAAGGAAACAAAGTTTACCTTCAATTAATTTAATTAATTCCATGGCGACGATGCGACGTAGATACTTCAGTATCTACTTGATAATTCCATTAGGCAAACAGATAGATCATTGAGAAAATTATGCAAAATCACCCAACTCTGTTTCAAATCGCTATTAATACCCGTGAGAAAAAGATGACTAGCGCAACTGCCCCCGGGCCGGGTAGCCCAGCGCATATAGCTCCTATACCTTTTTCGGAAACATCATTTAAAAGCATTCAATGGTTCCGTAGAGAGATCGAATTCATATCAGAGCAAATATTTTACCGCTTTTAAAGACAGAATGAACATCAGCAATTATGAGAATTATGAAGCTATTTGCGTTTCGAATGAAATTCCCTGAAGGGTTGGTCTGTTTGTCACAGCTTTATATTTGTTTTAAGCTGTAGTGTTGTAGCTGTTTTTTAATGTGTATTAAAAAACAAAACAAAAAAAGAAAAATGCTTTCACGTTTTTATGTTTATAATACGCGAAATTTTCCGACTGTTTCCGAACATATTTAAACATTCGTGAAAATTAATTTACTACTGTCGGCAAAAAATAGTTGTTTGTTAGTAAAAAACGAGTTAGCAAACCCCGCCTTTGTTCACCTGGTACACAACGTGTATTGTCATTTATTTACCTCTCATAAATAACGACCCTAACGCACTGACGGTTACAGCAGTTACGCCAGTTACGCCCCAGTGGACAATGTGCCTTACGCAAGTTAATGCTTTGTGCCAAACTGTGAGTGCCCACAGTCTCCAGATATTCATAATTAAATTCTAGTTAGGAAGTAGGGACGCCTGTGGCACAGAGTAGCTTTTCAGAAATGGAATTTAACAATTCACACCAACTTCCAACTAGAGACGGAGAAACTATAAGTTGGAATAATAGCATATGTATAATAGGTTGGGTTGGTTGCAGGTGTGCTTACACGGGCAATTTGTCAGCAATTATTGCCAAGCAACAGTTGCTGCAATTAGTAATTGATTGCGCAATGGAACTGAATACCTAAAATTGATCCAATTCTGTAGTTTTATCTCCAACTAGCTTCCGCCAGCCGCCTATGTTACTCAACGATAATATAGCATTCGACTGGTGAAAGAATTTTTAAAATCGGTTCAGTAGTTTTTGAGTTTATTCATTACACACAAAAATACAAATCATTTCTGTTTATGATATCAGTATAGATTGCTCCATAGCCATATTTATTTGAATAATTAATGTTTTGTCTATTTTATAAAGTTGCTACATACCGCACAATATTGCGTGGAAGTGTCTTTAGCAGCTTGGTGCTTGACGTTGTCGTGTCGTCATATTTGACCAACTGCCCGGTGCTGAGCAACTTAAGTTGCCCGTGTGCGCGCACCTTAATAGTTTGGGATGGTGTTACCGTTTGTCTGCGGGTCTCCTTTGTTTGATGCTGCGGGTATCGGCCTCTTCTGCTTGATACTCAGCGCTCACGACCGTACCATCCATTTGTAGTTACACTATTGTTATCAAGTTATTCCTACCGAAAATTATGGAGAAGGGATTAAATGTCTTGATACAATCGAAATAGTAGTTGGACATTGAGATATAACATCCTATTTTCACTTCGTCTGTTTCAATTTAAATCAAGCTTAACAAAAAGATGAAAACATTGAACAATTCCCATTGTAAAGCTAAAGATCACCATGATTGGTCATTTTGCGACTCCAAGGTCAACTTGTACTACAAACCACTAATTGCATTTGACGCTAAACGAACTTAAAACATAGTCTTATTTTTGGCAATTATTTGAAGTTAACATACGCAACAAAAATCAATTGTTTGAAGCTAGTTATCAATTTAGTAGTCAATGGTACAAGTAGGTATCAGTCTAAGTAATCTTCAACTAGGTCAAATTTAGTCAAAATGATAAGCCACCCAAACCCGCTAACCCAGTTCTTATCAAGCAGGCCAAAAGCCGTCAGACCGTTACGACAATTTCTATGTAAAAACCAAATCTTCCCTCTATAATAATTAGGTACACCTGTGATAATATCATAAATGCCGCTAAAACAGCTTAAGTACCCAAAATTCTCTAAGACAAAGTTTAAACGCATTCTGAGTATATACAAAGTAAATGAGCATATATTCCTACATAAGTGCACACTAGCTTGCTTCAAGTACTGTCTATGCTGTGCCAAAATATGAAATTCAAATTCCGAGTGATGCACCTCAAGTCGTTACAAACTCGTTTGGTTAGCCTTTGCAGCAGTTGATATATTTACATTCGTATATATTGCACGCGAAGACAAGATATAGAAACTGGCTAAGAAAATATTTCAATACAGATATTTAAATTGCAACCAGAATGTTATGAAACAGGTTGATTTGACGGTTCTTTGCATGTGAGATGGTATCCTACTGCGCGACAGTAAAGACAGGCTTAAATATTTTTTCTCAAACATGCTTGGAAATTTGAACATTATTTTGACAATCTTTTTCGAGATAAATCGAAATTGCTGTACTGATCATAAACAAGCGAGTAGGTCGTAGTAGGCCGGCAATATTACTATGAAAATTCATAGTCGTGTTTAGTGGCCAAATCTATTAATTTACTTTTACTAAGAAAATTCTATGAAATTACTATATAATTACTATGAAAACTCATATCTGTCATATTATTTAAATATGGAACGAAATGTTTACTTCAACCCATGGCAACTAAGGAGGTAACTTGTCAAAGATTTTATTTAAATTTCGAACTGGCTTAGCAAATAGAGCTGTTCAAGGTAAAGAAACAAATGAACATATTGGCGCGTGGAAAATTGTCTTTGTTCGTCATTGATTCTGGAATTTATAATTGGAACTTATTTTGAATTTCTGCGTATTGTTTGAGAAAAGTACTATACCAGCCTTGAACGCAACCAGGCATTGATGGACTCACATTGTCACGATCTTCCATCAATGCTAGCCTCGACAGTAATGTACTATTTATCGATACGTCTAGATACTTACGTCAAAAAAATAACAACACGGAGTTTTCTAGAGCCAAAAATGTAAATTACTAATGTCATGTCGTGTGTATTTGGGGAATAAAGTGGCGTCAATCTTTCTCAATGCGAGATTAAGTGCATTGACACCTGTATCGTTTTAAACTTTCAATGGATCAGATGTTTTTATAGACTTTTAAAAGTAGCACGGTAACTGAAAAATTTATATTTAGATAAGTTGTTATCTCACACGTAAAATGTATTTGTGAAAGAGTGAACTAAGCTGGTAACAGTTTAGCAAATGTATAAAAGCCTCTAATATTGGGGAAGAAACTGTTACTTGCCGATAAAAATGCTATAAATCTTTTTCCTTTCCCTTTGATTGAAAACAGATAACAGTTAGTAACGTGTCTAAAAAAGTGTATCTTGTCGATAAAACCCTAACAGCTCACAAATCGAACAGCAGAGCCGCAGCCATTGATATTTAACCGCGCATAATATTTTCGTGAAATTTGCATCATCATTTTGCGTCAAATGTCGAATACGATTTCCCTTGTAGGCACGAACAGTTCTATTTCCATTTTCAAATGTCGGCCCGAAGCTAGAGGCTCAAGTGTTCCGTCAGAATATTTGAATATTTTAACATCGACGCCCGCGCCAAAATAAAATATGAATTTTTATTCCGTCGATGAGCAACTCGATAAAAGATGTGTTATATGATTAGGCATCGTTGATTAACCCTTTTAGTTTTTCGATAAACTGCAAACGGGCGATAAACTATGTTTCAGGAGAAACAAAATAATTTGTGTCGGGTTCTGTTATAGTTTTACACACAAAGTAACAGAATCTAATCTAACTTTAGAATAAATTAAGTTTGTGTTTGGTCGCCATGTTAACTGTACCGTGTGAGTTTGTGGGATGAAAACAATTTGAACACCGCCAGGGCCCGACCACTTTTATAGTGACCTCCGTACGTGGACCGAATCCAAACCGCAGGGCATTAAAGCTGCAATAGGCATATTGCGCCAGCGCCCGCGGCATTACATGCTAAATTCACAAACTTGACAACTCCTGGCTTGGTCGATGTATGCTATACGCTATTGGTACTGCTTGTTTTACAAAGTTCATTATTGCTTTATTATTATGAGCTAAAATTGTAACAATGGTAAAATGTAGTTTTATAAAATAGTTTACTACTGTGATGGGCACTGTCAGCTCGCGTGTGTTTCAA
The DNA here is from genome assembly GCA_916610215.1 of Omphaloscelis lunosa. NCBI lineage: Eukaryota > Metazoa > Arthropoda > Insecta > Lepidoptera > Noctuidae > Omphaloscelis > Omphaloscelis lunosa. The sequence goes on from OU744247.1 coordinate 10,888,500, forward strand.
TTTAACTTTGGCACATAGAAGTTTAATACGACAAAAATTCTAGGATATGATTGGTCAAACAAAGCTTTATTCGATTGTCTATTCAATTACATATAACGGTACAATGGAGCCGGATTGTTTTATGCGGAAGTGACGGTCAATGTTTCAGTGAATTATATACATTTGCATTCATAGTTATGCAAAGCGGGATTTCAGTAAAACTGCACAAAATATATATGTAGATAAATATAGAAAATATATAAGTTATACAAAATCAAGGCTTATTTTCATAAAGTACCAAAAATAGTAATGGTATAAACCTACCAATATTTTACGTACGGTTTTTGATAATAAAAAAAATGTACTGAATTGTCAATATTTAGAAGAATAACAGTTTCATCTCTTAAAATTGTATCTAATATAAAAGCAAGAGAATACTGTGTACTTTAACATACAACTCTAAAGAACAAAATTTATACCAGCCTTTTTTACATGAAGCTGATCTGCAACTTTATGTCAAAATAAGAAAATCACTTGCAGCACCTGCAACAAATATTACCTATATTGTTTGGCCAAGCGTATATAATACCTGAGGTCTCAGGAATTCGGGTCACAAATAGCCAAGCTCCGGTAGAATAATACTAGGTTTGAGAAAACCAAGCGAGTCGCACGGTCAATAAAAGGAAATTGGAAGCAGCATACTATTTAGATTCTACCTATTTTCGTTATAAATTATATTGTCTTTGGATGTCTGCGGTAGAAAATATACTTAGCTCTTTAAAATTAGACTGGAAATACGTTTGGCCTTAAATAAGTGGGCTTGTTTGTTTAAGTTATTTTTAAACTAGGTACTTAAATTGTTCATCCAGTTTTTAGTTTATCACTTTATGGCTTAAGTAGATTACTACCTATTATTTTTGTGATAAATATATTATTTCAGAATAAATCAAATCAACGGGAACGAGACTATAATTTGACGTCAGAATAAAGAAAATTGTTTTACAAAGCTCTAAAAGTTTTCAACCGAATAGAGAAATAAGCATGTTATTAGCTAACAAAAAGCAAATGTATTCATGTTTATTTTAGAACAAGCTACCGTTGAAGATATCTTTTTATAACATTCCAACTCGCAATCTTGTTTGAAATCTTTCCAGTTGTTCAAGCTGCGTTTTATTAGAACGGAGACAAAAATAGCCAAACACGAAGCTAAACATAAACATTCAAGTCAAAGAAGGCTAATTATTGTGTATTCCGGGGCTTCCAAACGTCACTAATTTTAAGGAAAAGAGTGTCATAATTAGTTGACTCCTCCTTAGCCACACGAACGTGCAGGAAGCACTTAATTGCGATCCGAGCTTTGGAAGACCGATGTACAGCATGCATACTTGTATACTTCTTATTGCCGTGGAATAAGGTTCAAATTGTGTCAAGTCTTTTACAAACGTATTCGAAGATGGAGCAGTGCAACGTTGCAATGTTAAAATTGAACACATGGTGCCCGTCATGAGATGACGTGTTAGATGAAATATCAGTTTCTAGAAACTTGTGACTATGTGATTGTCACTTTAAAAGTTCAATTCGTATTTTATTAAATAAATGTTTCACCTACATATTTCAATTCCATTAATGGCTATCGTTTTTAAGACAACAAAAGTAAGAATAATTTAATAAGATTAACAGGATTAAGCCGTTTATTTATGCTAATCTCGAAACGTAAAAAATGGAGACAAATGTGCCAGGCAAATTAGAGAAATTAAGTCAGGATTTCAGACTAATTAATGATGTTCTTACTAATTTATGATCAACTTACAGAATGTTACATATCATTTAGCTTTGAAAACATTTATCATTATGGTGTAGGAAAACATCGTAACAAAATCTGGACTTGTAAATAGTCTAATATCGCAATCACACAATAGGCAAGTGATGTGATCAGTGCTTGTCCTTCTCTGTAAGTAAAGAGGCCGGGGGGCCTAAAACGGACGGGATCCGTTAGGGCCGATGCCTGCCGGGTGCGAAGAAAACCGAAAAAAAGGGAGATCGTGGTCCCCGGCAACAGGGTAACTGAAGAACACGGGTGGGTTTTAGTCAGTAAAGAGTCTGATACGCCCTCCCGCTTCGCCCAGAGCCGGAGAAGTTATTTGATAATTTCCCACCTAAAAAAAGGGGGCCTAAAACGGCCATAAAAAGTAATTCATTTTCTGAATTCCCAGCAATTTCTCTATGGTGACACATATTTTACTCATATCAGAATCATTTTAGGTGCAAATAATGCCGCATGGAAAAAAATTAAAACTGTAATTTTACCGGATAATTTTTCTTTACAGTTTTTATTAATCAAATGAGATTTTTATTTTTTATTTTAACTGTTTAAATGTTATTTAATTAAGACACAAAACTGTCAAACAGATGAATTGCGTAATATGAATTGAACGCAGATAATATTATGAATTTTCAGTTTGTATGATTCATTATATTATCATATTATGATTTTGCCAAAGCGGCCGTTTTAAGTCCTCATGTACTTTATAGCAAACAGATAGATAGATCGTTTATTTCGTGCATACAAAATACATTGTACATCATATAAAAACACGATTAGATTACAACTAAATAAATGAATATTATGAAATAGCTACAAGATGCTAATATACAAAAAAAAAAACACGGTGGTATCGCCTTAGGTCATAAATGCAAAAATTTCATCACCAATTACTCCCACTTTAATTATTTATAACGATTTACCGATAAACAAGCTACCCAAAAATATGAATATGTTATCCGTTTTACCTAATTATCCCCAGCCCGGTGACGCCCTAAGCCGAGGCTCGTACCCCACAGAGGGTGCCCTTAGCGAGCGTTCACCTAGCTTTTTAGCTTAGTTTGTATGCCCCTGGCTTGAGGCTTTGTGTGTAGCAGCTTAAGGCAACCACAGGATTGACCGGTTAAACAGTCATGACCTCAGAGGTTAGCTATGAGATGCCCTACAGAAAAAAACCTACTTATCACTTATTTTTCGACCTCCGAAGTGATCACATCATTACGTTGCGCTCGCCTTATCAGTAACTCATTAGCACATATTGTTTGAGTAACGGTGAATTCTCAGAATTGCATTATTTTTGAGTGGTGTTTGTGTCATGGATTTCCAAGATCAAGGTATGTTGCTACTATTTATTTATATTTTAACATTTTTATTTGACTTATTATTACGTGCTACGCCACCCAGGATTTCTACCGAATATTTAACTTATTGATGACTTCATATAGACTCACAACTAATTTCAACCATAGTCGAATACTCTCACATATCTTAAATGAAAGATTGAACTGTCTATTTCGAAAATATAAAAGGTTTTTTTGCGTCCTTTTGCGACTTTAGTTGCTATATAGCCTCTATGACTGCGTAAGCTCAGTCGTAGTACGGTCTACGAAACATAAGTTTTTTTTTTTTTTTTTTTTTCAGGTACTTGATTGAATGTACTTTCTCAAGGATGCATTTCTTTGAGATTTGGTCTGCCGTAAGTGAAAGTGTTCCTCAGAAACATCAATATGTGTTGAAAACTATTCTAGCTTCACTGGACGAGGTGGAGAATCTAGACATTATTGTGATGACACTATTGGCTATGACACACTTTAAAATAACGAAATATATAACACAAAGTGCGGAGTGCGTCTCAAGGTTGCACCAAATGGGAGTAAAACTCAGCATGTGTCAGGCAAATATACATGAAGCTGATATTTTGCTGGATCTAGTAGAACAATATTATATATCGATATTAATTTGTAAAAATTTAACGTAACAACGTAACGTAATGCAAAAGTACATCCTAAATATAACAACTCCGTCCTGGCGATTAAGTACGCCAATTATCCTTCCCCACGTGAGCTGCTTATTAATAATTTTAATGACTTACAGGTTTTAATCAAATATGTTAACAAATGACGGCGTTACGAGCGTACTCCTAAACTCCAGGTTATAACCGGCACAAAGGTCACGATTGTAACACAGAGGGTCGCCATTCAATGTTACTCTGCTTTGTTTATTAATGAGGAAGACCCGAGACACGGAGATTTAGTAGCATCACCTCATAAATAAAGATTGTTAATTGAACATATATTGGTTAAAGGATTTCAGCTCACGGTGGCTTAATTGATTTTCGTGATTTGGTTTCGCGTGAGTTGGGAGTTGGCGTTTTTTTGAAAATTTCTTAATCAGTAAAAAAATATACTGTAAAATAGGTACTGGTTAAGATCTTTAACAAAACTTTGTTAGGTTTTTATAATAAAAACGTTCATTTCATAATCGTAACACAGAAATACTAGCTCAAAAAAAACCTTGCTTTCTATGCTCTTGAAGTAAGTAGTCATTATGGACGAGGAACAAACATTGTTACGTAAAACAATAATATTTATTGACTATGATTCGGTGAGATATAGCTAACGAGCCAAACGATCAACCACGATTTAATGCAACAAACGAGATGGTAAACAATAATTAATTGCTTCGTTCATATCGCATTATTTTCAAGATGTAGAAATTAATTAAAGCAGGCAGTAATAAACATGAAATGTTTGCTTTTGATTCGAAAACATAACGATCACGTTGGCATTCCTCTATCTCATTATATAACATGACGTTTATTAGTCAAGAGTTAACGTGTAATTTAAGACGGTATTATAATATTATTTGGTAAAATTGACTCGGGATTTCAGCCTGTCTTCGGTCATGGTACCTAAATGAGGTATCGGATGGTGTCCCCTAAAAAATCAAAAGTTTTTTTGTACATTATTAACATGACAAATCAGACACTCAATTGAATGTCTATTAACAGCTCTTATTGTCCCGTAACATTGTACAACATGTAACAAAGGGCCTAATTTAAAGTAACATTCATGAAACGGAATCGCTCGCACGCATTTCTAAGTAGCTTATAAAATTATAATACAACGAAATCCGCTGCGCTCGCTTTGAACACCGTGACACGTTACGGGAAACTTCGGCACGGCGAATTTTTATGACTGTCGCCTCCACACGACCCACCAGGGACGCAGTGGCTTTTGAAACGACTGGTTGTCAAAGAGAAATGGAGATTTCCCAGTTACAAATGTGGAAGCAGTAGGTAGAGGCTGTATTTCTTTGCGGATTACTTTCTCGAAAGCACACTTGTAACGCGCGTGCCGGAATTTTTATTACTCGCGGTTCCCAGAGGTACAGTTTCACGACAGAGATACATTCGAATCATTATGTTTTGTAGCGACTGTACACGTAACTTCGGAATATGATTTTAAATAAAAAAACTGCTCATTTGAACGCGCAGAATGCTTTTGGCATAACAAATTTTATTACATGTTAATAAAATATTTAATGTCAGAACGCTGTCCTTTTGACTAGATTTGTAGCTACTTATTTTGGGCTTATATTAGGCGTGTCAATTGATTCTACAATGGTGGACATTATTAATTAATTAACTGATAGCGCATCAATTAACATTGCAATGCATGGTTTATCGTTTGACGATTGTTGAACCTCGCGGATTAATTAAACCATAATTAAATAATGTATACCCACATAACATATAAAAAGAAATCTTTAATATTTATAATGTTTCTTTGTACAGAATTTATAAATACTATTATTTTTTTTTATTTTAGTTCAGCATCGGAAATGCAATGCACCGCGTGGCTCCTGTAGACATTTCTTTTAAAAGTCATTCAGTTTTAAATCACCTCACAGAAAATCCCTCTATTTTTTGGGCATAAAATTATTCTTGTATCAGTTTATTCAACGTTTTTAGCGCAGTCTCAAATTGTAAAACTAAATGTTTTACAATTCATTTAGATGTGAAAACTAGTAGAATATTATATGTTACGAGTAGATATACTGTCTTTCTCCCGTCGCTACGTAGCTATCTGTAAAGTGCTATAAGCTCCCAACCCGTGTTAAATCACACATAAAACATGGTTCCCGCCACTTACCTCGAACATAACGCTTACTGGGTCATGTGTCGTGTGCCGGCGGGACACTTCCCAGCTCGGCACTGCGGTGCTTCAGTCCCCAATATGCTCTAATAAGTAAAATCGCCCCGAAGCGCCATTACACCTAAATCTTATCATACAAAATTTCATAACAAGTAGGTGCAGCCCTTGTTACGTAGTTACTCCGACGCTCCGGCCCGCCTTTATTAAGGCCTGATGAAAACTTTACATCATCATATTTTCTGGATCGTTCACCTAAATTAAAGGTAATTTATATCCCAATGTACACAGGCGGTGCCCGTTCGAGCTTTATTAAACAAATAAAGTAATGAATTGGTGAGCTTTCATAAACAAGCGTGCAGAAATTTGAAACTTTATTATTTACGGACGGTAAAAGACACAATGCTAAAATAAATGAAGGGTTCAGTAATGGCTTCGTAAGGTTTGTTCGGCTTATTTACTGTGGCTAGACTTTTGAAAGTTGGGATGTTTGTAGAGTTAGCAACATAATTTTGTTGGTATATTTTGCTTGAATAGGAGAAAGTTTTGCGTCAGCTATAACATGAAATCGTAACATAGAATTTGTTAATCAGATAATTTCAAAGTTTAATTAAACAAAACAAGAGCATCAAAAGTTCAGCCGTATAGTTTGGCATCGCGAATGTGGCACATTGTGTCGGTTACGACTGGTTGTCGTCGAATCGCAGTCGCGGTGCGGGTCTGGGTTCAATAGACTATGATAGTGCCAGAGTGAGCGCAATGAATATTTGGCTGTGTACCAAAAATATTAACACAAATATTAGTAAAATCCCTGTGTCCAGAGAAGCGTGAAATTAAAAATATAAATATTGTGAGACACCGCAGCTGTTATTAATCCGAGGCGAGATTACGTACAGCACGAAGAGTAATGACACACGCGCCCGCGCCGCCTCATAATATCACTAACGATATTAGCTGCTGAGCACCGAAATGTGTCGTTAAACAATAACCGCATATTACATTATTAATAATTACCAGATTCTGTTTCTCATTAGCGTCGTATTCTTCGGTGTTCTGGGCTCGACGTAAGTGATACTCGACAGATTATGGTTATTCGGCTGTTTTTTAATAAGCTATAAGAAGACGAAAGAAACAGAGCATAAATTAACCGAAAGATCATATGGTTAGAAAAGAGGTGAATATTGACATGACGGTAGATATAATGTTTGAAAGAAGTCATAGTTCGTCATGGTTCGTCGTGGTAGTCATGGTTCGGAGTCGGCGCAACCGCTGACTCCTAAATTGGGATAAGGATAGGAGGGTAATGATGATCACATAATCAAAGTTATTCTGCAGATCTTTTTCAGCATATTTCTGTTAATCAGCTCAATGATTTTATAATTTAATTAGGTGTGTACTGTGGGGGTTTCACCCGCCGCCGTTTAATTTAAAAGAAATCGGTTTATTTATAAATTACTTGGTTTTTGCTTGGCGTTCTTTCTGATTTTTTTTCTTTTTCCTCAGCTCCTAAGGGTCGTAACGTGATATTAAATAGTCTATAACCTTACTCAAGAATTGGGCTATCAAGGCCAAACAGATTTTTTTTCAAAATAGACTGGTCGTTCCAGAGATTAGCGCGTTCAAACAAAACAACAATTAAACTCTTCAGCTTTATTCAGTTAAATTTCAGCCAATTTACACAAACCCTTAATGCATTATTATAACTAAACCTTCCGCATGAATCACTTCGTCCATTGGTGAAAACCGTTATAAAATCGTTTAGTAGTTTTTTAGTTTATCGCGTTCAGACAGACAGACAGACGCGGCGGGGGACTTTGTTTTATAATATGTAAGGACAATATGATCATTATTATCAAGCTATAATGTTCCCACTGCTGGGACACAGGCCTCCTCTTGGTGGTATAGATAGAGATTATGTATTTGCAACGAGAAGGGTTCGAACTGATGACGTTGCACGCGTCAGTCCAACACAACAGCTTGTCACTTTGGGCTATTTACTTAAGCCAGTTGGCGTAAACGTCAATTAATTTACCACAGAACAATTCAAGCTGGATTTCTAGAAATAGGTTTGACTTTCAAATTAGGCGTCTTCAACGATATTCCTTTATACTATCAGAATATTTAACAAATTTCCAATTATGATGAACTCCTTTGACGTTCGTAGTCTACACAGTTTAATTGGAAACTGTTCTGCAAAAGAGATAAGTATTATGCAAGTAGTTAACCATAGTTAGTATTTAATTCATGTTATGCGTATGCTGAGTAGTCACGTCTTTGACAAGCCTCGTCTGAGTGTTATTGCAAAAAATTAGCGAGTCTTACAGTAGTAGCATAAGATGTGTATGTAACATCTAACATCTTATTATCACACGGAGGGACGTAATTACGCCATTCCTGAGGTGGATGCTGAAAATGAGCGCTGTTGACGATAGGTTTCTTCCAATGTCACAGTATTTTTGCGGAGCATCAACCTATTCTTGCACTGATGCGACGCATGGCTCAATAATTATTTGTTTGTTACAAAAATAGATAATTGTACACTCTGCAATCGGTATTTTGTTTGAGTTTTGCATATTATTGTTTGTTTGTATGCTGTCAATTGCCAGTGTCGTAACACAGATAATCGTCTCTGTTACGCGGTGTGTTCTAGATTAATATAGGCATACCGCGTAACTAGCTACAGACAACCTTAACTATATATGTATCTACATAATCGTGTGTCGACGCAGCGCGGGCGTGCCATGCGTCACACACAGACACTGAGCAGCGTAACACTACAACACTAGCTGCTCACACACACACGACAGTCTCCCCCCCAATCCGTAAACGGCTAGATCTGTAGGCGCGCCGAGTCGGTGTCCCCGTCGCTGGTCGTCCTCGGCTGGGCCTCCCCCAGGAAACTGGGGGTCTCACCCGGCAGGGATAGACCGCCGCGGTGTCGTGAAGACAGCGAAGAAAGCGACGCCTCTATAAGCGTCGCGGCGCTCCTACGGAATTATTCAATTCAACCAAACACACGAATGCGACCTAATCCCCGCACTCACTACCATAGCCGCTAAAGGCAGACAGAGTGAGGGGCCCGCATTAGCGGATCACAGAAAAGCCTCCGCGGGCGAGGGTCTACGCCCTGACCCCGCTCGCTACGCCCCCTTGCGGGGGCGGCGCGACATCTCGACAGTCACAGATAATCGTCGATATTATTACGCAATGTAAATTGTCTTTGGCCCTAACATCAAGCAATAGACAAAAATGACAGATTTCTACTGCTTGGTAACGAGGCTTTTGGTTACTCTTTAGATGTGTATTTTATGTCATATATATTTTTGGAAATGTGCGTTTTGTTTGTGCAGAATAAACAATTTTTCTTTCTTTTCTTTCTTTCTTGGCTGAAGTATACATGATATAAACAATATTCATCATCATCATCATCATCATGATCACCATCTGATGACCAACTCTAGCACCGCGCTCGCGCATTGGTCAAATCTAATAGCGCGCGCTTCCCCGGATTCCTGTTACACACTTCCGTCTTTTTTCACGAAATCACTCCCACAGATTCCTGCAGAAAGCGAGAGGAAAATGTTTACACATAAAAAATTATGAAGCACTAATATCACCTTGAGTGTTGCCTGTATAGGTAGGTACTAGAGGTGAGCGCGGATGTATTTTTTACCGGCGGCGGCGTCTGACGTTTAATTTATCGGCGGCGACGGCGTCATCGGCGTAATAGGCGTGGATGGTAAAAATAAAACTACCATTAAAATCAAACCACTTAATAAAATTCTCTTTTCATCCAAGAAGCGTTTGGAAAACTGTGTTAAGATTTCTTTTTGCCCATACCACAATGTTTGATAACTAAGGTATTCAACCAGTGCGTCGGGCCTGCTATTTATATTATGCTCTTATAAAAATGTTAAAAAAAAAGTTAAATTTGCGAAAACAACTACGTACGTCGAAATAAACCAGTAAGCTTTTATTTTGACATTTCTAGTGTCTAGTTTATATTAGGTATACCTAAATCTAAAATATAACATACCTATTTTGACATTGACGCCGATGACGCCGAAAAAAACATCGTCGGCGGTGGCGTGGCAGTAATAAAAAAATATAGTTTTTGTTTGTGGTGACCTAAATATTGATCTATTAGTAAATTCATCGGATAAATATAAGCTTATCTCATTGTTTAAATCTTTCAATTTAAAATGTATATTTAATGTAGCAACTAGAATAACAGCAACCTCGGCTACATGCATAGACAATGTATTTACTAATTGTAAAATAAAAGATTGGTCCCTAATTAGTGGCGTCAGGTCTGATCATACAGGTCAACTTATATCCTTTGAATCAGATAAAATTAACATTTTAACATTTTTTTTTTTTTTTTAAACGTAACCGTTTAGATAAAACTATTCAGTTAAGACTACTTACTAAAAATAAATTGAAGATATTTAATAATAATGTTCTTAGCAATCTTTCAACAGCTAGTTTTGATTCACAAGACCCCAACACAAACTACAGTACATTATTTTCTACAGTATGCCAAGAATTCAATAAAGCATGTCCTGTAAAAACAGTAACAATCAAGACCAAACCAAAATTTAATGAATGGGCCACTCCTGGCATTAGAAAAAGCAGAGATATTTTATATAATTTATATAACGAAAAATTATTGACTTCTGATCAAGCAATTCATAATTATGTAAGAAACTATTCTAAGATATTTAAAAGAGTCTGCGCCCAAGCTAAATCTAAATTAATAAGTAACAAAATTAATATTTCTAACAATAAAATAAAAACTGTGTGGCAGGTAATTAACAAAGAAATTGGAAACACAAAACAGCGAGATCAGAATGAATTGTCTTTAAAAATTGATAATGAAACCATTTCAGATAAATTAAAAGTTGCTGAGACACTAGAAAAATTCTTTACCAACATCCCAATAAAGGTTACGAAATCTCTCCCCTCATCATCTATACTAGCTGAATCTTTTCTAAAAGAACACTACAGTAAGAACATTCCAAGTTTTGAATTCAAGCCCATTTCTATTTTCACAATTAAAAAAGCATTCAAAAGTCTTAACATAAAAAACACTGAAGACTTATGGGGGATTTCTGTTAAGGTTCTTGAAAATATCATTGACACAATTGCGCCTGTTCTAACTGGCATATTTAATCAATGTTTAGATAGCGGTACGTTTCCTGATTTAATGAAACATAGTAAAGTAGTACCAATTTTCAAGTCGGGTAGTAAGAGTGATCCCTCAAATTATAGACCAATATCTGTGCTACCAGCATTGAGTAAAATATATGAAAAAATCATGCTAGACCAGATGTTGTCACATTTTAATTCAAATGGGATTTTACATAGTCACCAGTTTGGTTTCACGAAAGGTAGGTCGACGACTGACGCAGGAGTAAAACTCATCACTCACATTTTGGAATCCTGGGAGAATTCCCAGGATGCAATTGGCATTTTCTGTGACCTCTCAAAAGCGTTTGACTGCGTTGACCACAATACACTGATCTGTAAATTACACCACTACGGAATTCGTGGACAAGCTGCTGATCTTGTTCTTTCCTATCTATCCAACAGGGAGCAAAAAGTAAACGTTAATGGGGCGACGTCTACGGGGTCTCTAGTTAAAATGGGCGTGCCTCAAGGTTCAATTCTTGGCCCTTTCTTATTTCTAGTTTATATAAATGATCTTCCTTACATGATGGCTAACTTATCGGATATAATTTTATTTGCTGACGATACTTCTCTTATTTTTAAAATAGACAGGAAAGATACAGATGTCTTACATGTCAATGATAGTCTGGCTGTTCTTTCAAAATGGTTCGCAGCTAATAATCTTTTACTTAATGCGAACAAAACTAAATGTATTAGGTTTTCATTACCAAACGTACCTCAAGTAGGTCTAAATTTAAAACTTGATGGCAAAGAACTAGATGCAATAACGGAGACTATATTCCTAGGCATTACTTTAGATTCAAAATTGCAATGGGGTGCCCACATTAGAACTATTTCAGGTAGATTAAGTTCAGCTGCATATGCAGTTAGAAAAATAAGGCAGTTGACTGATATAGCCACAGCTAGGTTAGTATACTTTGCTTATTTCCACAGTTTTATGGCGTTCTGCTGTGGGGATCGGCAGCTGACGTAGATTCAATTTTCATTCTACAAAAGAGGGCAATCCGCGCGATCTATAAAATGGGTCCTCGCGAGTCCCTTAGAGACAAATTTAAAGAAATTAACATACTGACTCTGCCTTCTCTTTATATCTTAGAAAGTATTTTGCATGTTCGCAAAAACTTAGGACTTTTCAAAATAAGAAGCGATTTCCATAATATAAATACACGTAGCAGACATGAAATTGTGATACCCAAATTTAGATTAACTAAAACAAGCAAGTCATTTCTTATAAACAGTATCCGCTTTTATAACAAGTTGCCAAAGTCTGTTACAGAACTTAGCGATGGGAATTTCAAAACCCACATCAAACGTGTTCTTATCAAGAAAGCATATTACAAAATTAAAGACTATGTTGAAGACAAGGAAATTTGGCAATAATTCCTTCTGCACATGTGGCTTCCCTGGTATCTCATTAACGGCATAATTATGTAAGAGTCTATTAACTGCTCCCAAATTATGGTATTTATTTTTATCTTATTTTTTTACATTCTTCCTTGACATATTCATCGTATTATTTGACATTATATAGCTACGAGTTAATTTCAACTCTTTGTTAGTGGCTTTTTTGCATATGATAATTATTTAGATTTATTACAGTTGTAATAGCAATAATGTAATTGCGTTTAATTAAAAGAGGTTTTTATTTTTATTAATTTATATATTTTTTGTATAGATTCTTTTCTATTTTGTGAATGTGAGAACACTGTAGGCTTAGTGGACTGTAGATTTGTTGACCATTTCTATTTTCTTAAGTACCTGGTACTTATTGAAATACCTACACTGTCCTCCCATACCTTGTCACACTGTTATTTGAAAAAATTGTAAAAGCCAATTATTTTTAAAAGAGTAACCGTGGAGTTTCTTGCCGGCTCTTCTCCATAGGAAACGACCAATTGGAACCGTGCACCTAGCTTCTGACGTTTCATAAGTGCCCATGTAGGTCTATGTGAAATAAAAATATTTTGATTGATTTTGATTTTGAATCACCGGCGGCGTGCGCCACGCCGATCGGCGCACTCCTCTAGTAGGTACGTCTATGTTTGTCTTTCTTGTCTGCACTCCAAACTCTTCGGTTGATTGTATAGTCGGCCTCGTAATTACTTTACTAAAGTATTGCACGTCATAAAACGTTAAACCAAAGTTTTAATTAACTGGGAGTTTTTGTCAAAAATGGTAATCAATTACGAGATCGACTTTACTTCAAAACTGAACTTTGCTATTGTACTTATACCCATTTTTAGGGTTCCGTACCTCAAAAGGAAAAAAAAACGGAACCCTTATAGGGTCACTCGTGTGTCTGTCTGTCTGTCCGTCCGTCTATCACAGCCAATTTGCTCCGAATCTAATGGACCGATTAAGTTGAAATTTGGTACACATATGTATTTCTGTGACTCAGACCCGTGTCTGACGTCCGTGTCTTACACGTCCGTACGTGTAACGTAAATAAATAAATTTAGAATATGGGGTCACTTTTGGGGGTATTAAGAAGATTTTAAAAAAAAGTTTTCAAACTACCGTGTGACTTATCAAATCAAAGGGCCTATTGCGAGGATCTCAAACGCATTTTTTATAAATTTAAAATACATGCTTTTAAAGATATTTAAGAGAATATATGAAAATTGACCATTCCCCCTTATCTCCGAGACTACTGAGGCTAAAATAAAAAATAAAAAAATGCAGAGTTCTATGCTAATAGATTACAGGAAAACCTACAAGAAATCTCTGGTCTTAAAATAACATGGTAAATCTCTCAACATTGTGCGTAGAAACTTACATTTGCAGTTGGAATGTATGGGAACATGTTTTTCAACTACAATGTTAAGTTTGTTTTTGGGATAAATTCATTCCAACTACGGAACTTTTCACGGACATACACTTGACCGGTTTATTTATTATGGTTTCAGGCGAGAATATACCATTTCGTAGTGCCTAACTATACCTGAATGGGCAGCAATAGCCTCTGCATGTTAAACACATGTCCACTGGTATACATTAATCCAATCCTTTTGTAATGCGCAATGACTATTACAATACGCCATCTATGGAGGAAGGTCCATAATCAACTGACAATGCTGGCTGCTATGTTTAAATTATTATTGTTTATGTATTGACATGCACGTAAATAAGCAGCATAGCCTGCGGGTCCAAAACGGCCACATTAAGCAATTCCTCTAAAAGCAATTCATTTTCTGAATTCCCAGCAATTCCTATATGGTGACACATATTTTAGCCGAATCATATTCTATTCAATTCATATCAGAATCATATTTGGTGTAAATATTGCCCCATTAAAAATTGAAGACCGTAATTTTACCGGATAATTTTTCTTTGCAGTTTTTATTAATGAAATTTGATTTTTTTTTATTTCTGCGGTTTAAATGTTAATTCATTATAATACAAAACTGTCAAACAGATGGATTGCGTGTTATGAATTGAACGCAGATAATATAATGAATTGTCAGTTTGTGACAGTTTGTGTGATTCTTAATATTATCATATTATGATTCTGCCAAAGCGGCCGTTTTAGGCCCCAGCGTATATTGTTAGCATGGAATGATTATTTGCCTTCATTATGGTTAAAGAAATGTATTTCTTAATAAGAAATTATAAAGATGTCACTTACTTGAGAACATTAAAAAAAAATAAAAAATGTATTATAAGAACACACAAACTAAGCAGCTATTTTTTTCTTTATAACAAATCATTTTCGCAATAATACTAATTTCGTACGCACTTCTATCCACAAAATAAATTATTACCGTGGTCGCAAGTATTCATATTAGATAAGGAATGCATTAAGTTATACTAATATAATAAATAAATTAGATAGGTACGGTCAGCGAGAAAATCCTATTCAAATTAATACTTTTATTTTACACATCATCTAAACTGACACAAAATTATTTCGATAAATTTGTTTTTCCGCTGTTCATTTAATAGCGTAGATTTAATATTCTTTTAATTTTAGTTTTGTTCCGATTTCAATTAAATATTTAGCTCAATAGTTAAGATTAAAAAAAAGTGTTAATCGACATCGGTGACTGTATTTACATTCAACAGCTAATCAGAATCAGAATTTATTTATTTGTAAGAATGTAGTTTTACATAGTATGGTGTTAAATTTTTTTGTTAGTTCTATATATTCTACCACAAAGTATATGGTATACAAAGATGCAATTGTCATTCTTAATCTAACAACAATACTAAAAAATCTGCATTTTAATTTAAAAATACCAAACCAACAACTTAATCAAGCGCATCATATTAAATTATAACCACAGCGCGCTTTGCGGCTAATAAATGACGTAATATATCACTATGTATTAAACGCTATGCTCAAGCGACATTGCAGGTGCGATTAAGTCGGCGTGCGATGTACAATCCTGGCTCTTGATTTATACCGCTGGCTCTGAGCATAGATGAAGAAATAGTACCTCGTATAGATGCGATACTGTCTCTGAACGCTTTCTAAATGCCTGCGTTTCACATTCACAGGACAATGCAGTCGGCATTGATATGGTGTGTCCGTTACTTCAGCAAGAAAATATTTTCTAGAATGAATTGAGTTCAATGAATAATTAGAGCGTAATCAGCTGTAAATTCAAAATTGCTGCTGGAGTAACATTGTTACAACAAGAAGATTTTAAACGAATGACCGGAGAGAGAAATAAAGTACATGGGCGAATAGATTATATTTGTGCGTAAATGTGTGCCGAAAATGAAATTACGTCTTAAGGTTTTAGAGATGTTTCATTTCCTGCTGGAGTAAGATTTTGCAGAATCTTCTCGGAAACCAATAATTGTACGCCCGTAGAACGAATGTACATTAGTACATCTTAATTTGTGCGTATTTGTGCATTAATGAGATTTTCAAAAATATGTGCCGTTTCTAAGTAATCAAAAATTTATAAAAATCCGATCTTAGGATCTATACGTTTGTTCATTTAAGCGGTAGGATTTTTATAGGGTATTCATAAATTCTTAAAAAAAAAAGAAAAATCTGTCCCTATGCAGTTAAATCAATTTATATACAGGCATTTTTTTGGGATGGGGCAGAATTTGAAACTATAAGTACTAGATCAAATTGATCAAAGAAACCATAATCTAGATATGAGACAAAAATAAAACTGCATTTTTTTTTTTTAATTTCTTCGTGAGTCCAAACCGAACTCTTTTTTTTTACATAAATCAGTATCCCATATTACTGCACTTACCGATAGTGTAGCTTGTTCAGTTTTTATTAATAACTAAGGCTCTGTCGTTATAAGTTTGGGTACTTAAACTAAAGACTTAAACAACTCAAGTATATTTAAAGCTAGTGCTGAGCGGCAGCTGATTATTTCGGTGGCAACGAAGTACCCACATATCGATAGTGCCACCCATGAAGACGCGCTTACTGTACTGTAGCTCTACTGTAAGCGATTAAGAGGGCCGCGTTTTCGTGGATTGCACATCTATACAGAGTACAGCGAACAGAAGACAGCGAACAGAAGACAACGGACAGAAGCGAGTTTCGCTTCTGCACGGTTTTACTATTCTATGGCCTGAGGGCCGCCGCTCCACCTTACTTTATTATGAATCACAATACACAATGCATGTGTCACTGAGCTTATCATTCTAAGTTTGGTACCTAGATGTTTGTGAACAGCATTAAGCTAGAGTTCGGTGATATTGTTGAAAACTAGCTGGGAGATGCTTAGAATATTCTATTAGTTTTGTTAAGATTTTCTGATTAGACAGTAGTTTAGTTATGTTTTGGAATCCCTTTACGTAAAAGAATATAATTATTTCTAATCCGTCAGTGGAAAGTATAGATATTCATATATAAATTTATTCAATTTCATATGGGTAGGTAGTAGGTATTAATTAAAACCGTCTACCTACTAAATGTGTTCTTTAAAAAAAAACCCCTTTATCTATAAACGTTGCTTAAAATGAAATAATGATTATCCATCAGTGTAACCCTAGGGGTATGAGGAAATTGTGTAAAGTTCACTTATCCTCCGACCAGACAGTTGTCGTGTCTGGTGGGCAACTGCCCGACGATTGATGTCGGGGAAGTTATATATACGCTGATCGCTGATGAACATTGATTTTACATTCTGTGATACTTAAACTCACACACTGACTTATTAGTATTAATTGTAAAAAAATAGGAATATTGTATAGGTATTATTAAAATGCTTGTAAATATGTGAGCACCGTGTATCCATCACATAATTAATTTTTCTGTCATTGCTTCATTTTTAATTATTTTTACTTATTCTGGTATAGTAATCTTATTCCATAGTCTTGACATATAATTATATATTTAATGTATACAAAATATAGCAAAACATTTTAAAAGAGTAACGGTGGAGTTTCTTGCCCTTTCTTCTGCATATGAAAACTACCTTTTGGAAGGGGCGACTAGAATCAATTCTATTTTTTGTAAATTTTGACATTCAAAAGTACCTTAAATGTGCCTAATTGAATAACGAATTTGACTTTTATTTGTTTGATTGCGCGGTAAACTTTGATTGCGCGATGCAGCATTTTGTGTGACGTCTGGTCTTTGATGCGTAGTTCGCATGTCACGACGTAGATGCCGCCACGTAACCTTACATTTTTGACGTTCAAGCTTGTTTTAACTTGAAACAACGTTTATTTTTAAAAGTGTTAAATATTTAACGTTAACCAAAACTTTATTGATGTCAACTCATAACGCAAATTCATAAAGAGACTTGCATAAAGAAAGTGCACTCTAAACTAATTATTACTGCAGTTTTATCAAATTTTAAGCCACGAAATATATGCCAAACGTAGTTTCAAGCAGTGCTTGGCACTAATTGTGACTCTTCATTACCATTTATAATTATTCCACAACTACGAAAACTGCTTCCATAAAAATAAGGTTTTATTATTCCACCTCGGATAACGAGTCAGCATTTCATGCCGCATAAATATAATTTATATATTTCAAAAGTTGTTGTACTTTTTAATATTGCTACTTTGAAATACCACAGCAACGAGCAAAAGAGCTTCAAGTTTTGAGAAGTCTCACAGATTCACAATATCTTTGCGAAACTTTGCATCGTTCCCAAGATTTCCGCGGTTAAATTACCCACGCTTTCAGATCTTTTTCTTGGTCCTTTTCGAGGTCTCCGTGGGTGGCTGCGGAACCCATACAATACGTTTTCCCGGCTCTCTATCAGAGGTACTTTATATTCACATGAAACCTTTGGAAGTTTTTGAAATATTTACCTATTTTCTTCGCTTACGTAGGTAAAGGTGTCGCACTCCACACTTTCACATCGCCAATGCAAAACCATATTTATCTTGGTTAAACAGCTGTCTTTTCATTTATATATAAAAAAAAAAAACTATTTAGGCAAGCTTGACCGCCTAATTTCTATAGGTAATTTGTGTCCAAAAGGAATTTGTTCATATATTTGAATTTTGATGAATAAAATACCGTCGTTCCAGCATTTCGATTCATGTGTTATATAAAGGTGTTAGGAAATTATAAAAAAGATGTAGCACAATGAAGGGTTCCGTAGTTGGAATGAATTTATCTCAAGAACAAACTTAACATTGTCGTTGAAAAACTTATATGTGGTCATGGGACCACATATAAGTTTTTCAACTACAAATATTTTGCATACCTACAAACATACATTTGCAGTTGGAATGTATGGACATTCCAACTGCAAATGTAAGTTTGTAGGCAAAATATTTGGAGATTTTCCATGTTATTTTAAGACCTACGTTTTCTTGTAATTTATAAGTATAGAACAATTTTCTGTAGTTTTTTTCAAAATTTAAGGCTCAGTCGTTTCGGAGATGAGGATCATGGAGAATGGTCATTTTTTTCTATTTTCTTAAATAAAATATATTAAAAAATATACTTGAAACTCTCACAGTTATCCTTTCATTTGTTATGTCATATGGTACAGAGAGCAAAACTTTTTTAAAATTTTCTTATTTATCTCCCAAAAGTGACCCCCATATTCAAAATTTATTTACGTAGGACGCCCGTGTTTTAATCACAGAAATAGCTGTGTGTACCAAATTTCACCTTAATTGGTTCATTAGATTCGGAGCAAATTCTCTGTGACAGACGGACAGACAGACACACGAGTAATCGTATAGGAGTTCCGTTTTTTCATTCGGCCAACAGAATCCTAACAAGAAAATATTTATCTTTGGCAGTCATAAAAAAGCCTTTAAGAAAAGAGACATTGCGTTTAGTAAGTTCAAGACGAATAAAGCACGATGCTGTTATTCAAGCCTATGTACAACCGTTTTAAGTCATGCATCTTGCATGGTTGAACAATTCGTGGAAGGCTTAGGTAAATCTTGTCTAACATATTGTTTTGTTTGTCTATCTAACAAGAACCTAAACCGATATTCATGTTTAGCATACAGATATGCGGTGACAACGTTAACTAAATAGTGACCAAGGACACCTGGAGCTTTCGTCTTCCGACGGCTAAATGGGTCATAGATGTTGTTACAATATTGTGGTCAGAACCTGTATGCGAGTGACGTAGGATCGAACCGAATAATGCCAACATGGATTATGTTACTAAGGTATATTTTCAAGATAACCTTGTTACTCCGTTGTGGGATATTTACTGAAAGATGATGATGACAGTTTATGATATTTAAATAGACAGATAAGAGATACTTTTCTCCTACCGAGGCCACGGGTTAATGCTGTAAATTACATTGCGCATATAAGGCAGAATCCACTTTAACTAATACATAATGTTCCGATCGACCGCTGACCAAAATACGGCAGATCTTTTTGCACGTTTTTAGTGATATTCATTTTTTTTTTAACAATCATCTACAAGGTTATCCTCAATCTGATTTTATTCACTGACTGGTTAAACTCTCGAGCTAGCTAAACATTTTTTTTTTGTGGCTACTACTTTAAGTTTTCTAGTACCTGGGCGACCGAGCTCTGCTCTGGTGAAAATAGAGAATGTTCGGTTAATAGTATAGTAAACTTCTTACTAATTCCATGTATAGTACATACTAATTCCATGCTGCAATGATATTAAGTAATTACTAATTTCAGGCTGCCATGTCATTGTTCAAAATTTTGGGCGACTGAGCTTTGCTCGGGTGAAAATCTGGAGAAAACTAATTTTCCCAGATATGTAACCTAGCTAGATCGATTTTTCGCCCCCGTAAACCCCTATGTATATTGCAAATATTTATCGAAATCGTTAGAACAATTTTGCAGAACGTGATTACAAATAAATATATTTATGTATAAATACAAATGTAGCTAATTTAATAGGATAGGATATAAACTTATTCAAACCCATAACAGTAACCGACTCCAGACGAAACTATGATGCAAAAAAAAACTTCTTTTTTTTTTTACCGAATCCATAATATGTACCTACAGACCTATTAAGTAAAATATATAAGAAATTGGTGGTGTGGGTAGCTATGAACCTTGAATAAAATCACACTTCCCAACAAAAGTAATATAAGATTTCCCCAACTACAGAAAGTTACAAACTGCGATTAATCATTAATAAGACTAACTTTTGTAATAGGTTTCAATCTTACTAGATGTCTAAATAATTATAATCGCGAAACTGGATTATTATTGGAGTTTATTATTATTAATTTTTTATACACAATGTTTATTGCAAATAGAAGCTAAGCTAAGTTAAGCTGTTCTTGTTGTGGTTAGTCTATGGATGGGTGACTAGAGATACTAAGACAAAGACAGAGCACAGTATCAGACCAAACACAGCGTGAATCAAGAATAAAATCACTCATCATTACTTGGATGAGGAGTGAAATTATTTTTCAGTAATTGGGTTGTGGAGGTCAAATTGGCAATTATTGGTTACTAATTATTGAGATATAATTTGATTCAAACCCTCTTCGTTTTTCTCTTTTTAATAGTTATACTAAATGATCATTAAAGTATTGCGTCAGGTTCATAAAAATCATAATTATAAATCCAAAAAAGAACAACTATTGTTTAAAATATGCCATACGACCAACCATTACTCGGTCAGAAGGTATTTCAGGGTGATGTAGAAAGCAATAACTTAACAAAAAATATTCCGAATGAAATGGCAGAGGAAAGTAAGTTCCAAACATTTATTACAGTCTGTTAACCAGCAAGGCTTTCCTCCAAGTTATCCCATCGTTAATTGAATCGATATTCTCTGTATTATATCGATTAGAATTGTGTGACTTTATCGTAACTCGACAAAACTTATCGAATATATTTTCGTCGCAGAAAATGGAGTTATCTTTTGTGTGGTGTAAACGGATTCGTGAGTATTTTCACGCTTGCGTGAGCTTGTGGGGAGAGCAGAGATACTTTATTAGGTGTCAATCATAGTTGTGAGTCTGACGCTCGATATGAGGCTTTAGTGAAGCCAATTGGATTAGATTATTGGCAAAGTGGATTAGTTTTCAGTATACCTATCCCTCCACCAGTTCGTGAACAAAACCATTTTAAATTATAAAATCTTTTTCAATTTTACGTTCTCGTTCCAATTAGTAAAACCACATTTGCTCACATCAACAAAACGCTTTTAATAATGATCACTATTTTAAAATACAGTGCACAGGTTGCAAACGATAGCGTTGGCATTTACCCGATACGCTTGCCACACACTAATGTTGCCACGAAGATGCTACGCGTGTAGCAGCGTAGCGCCGTAGACAGCTGCTACCTGCTACGACATTCGGAAAATGAGCGTACTACGGCACCAATACGACACTTATTAACGCTGAGAGAGACCTTTAAATTTAACTACAATATGTTTTTTTTTGTT
Source organism: Omphaloscelis lunosa (assembly GCA_916610215.1). Taxonomy (NCBI): domain Eukaryota; kingdom Metazoa; phylum Arthropoda; class Insecta; order Lepidoptera; family Noctuidae; genus Omphaloscelis; species Omphaloscelis lunosa. The sequence continues at coordinate 10,910,447 of OU744247.1, forward strand.
TTTTCAGCGCAGATGGACTAATTAGTCGTTTAGCATAAAGCGACTCATTACTAACAATTATTTTTGCTGCAACTTGTGACATAAAACGCAAATGTACATTCCGCATCACATTTCAATGTAAATAGTTGCTCTGTAATCATTCTGGCACTTGTTAATTAGTGCTTACTTCGGAGGGAGAGAATTTATGTTTATATAACAACGCAACGGTCGGAATAGCAAGATGAGAAACAAGAACAGTGTCTGTAATTAACATAGTAATTATAGGCTCCTAATTGGCTCACTGTTCATGCCTTGAGTATCAAACGGGCGTGACAGGACTAAAGAGTGGCGGGCTTCGGCATCAGTATCATAGCTACGACATTTAATTAAGTAGATGCCGTGGCATCAATGCGTTGACGGCTACATGGGACGTGATTGCGCTTAACGCTAAAATATTAATTAATATAAGCCGGCGATAATATGACATCAAGATGATTTGACGAAATTTTCGAGACACTGCTTACAAAATTAATTTTCTTATTATTTTGATTGAATATAAAAATAATATACGGGTTTTCAATAAAGTATATTGCTACGTAAGTCGTTTATTAATTTATATCATTAAAATATTTATTGCTTTACATTATTTTAATTGGTACTCATTGTAATAGTGGTCATCGAATGATAAATAATTTAAAGGAAATACCTACCGACCGTAAGATGTAGCGTTGGAAGGCCTCCCACAAGATGGACCGATGACCTTGTGAAGGCCGCAGGAATCCGCTGGATGCGGGAAGCACAGAATCGGTCGAAGTGGCGGTGTTTGGGGTAGGTCTATGTCCAGCAGTGGACGTCTTTCGGCTGAAAAATGATGACCTACCGACCTATCATTTTATACCACATGAAAGAACCAGTCACATCTCTGTTTTCCATGTCTCCTAATATAAAGTGTTCCAAGATGGGTGAAAATCGAACGTCATAAATTACAATCGACCGTTCATGCGCAGTTCAACTCTTCATTCGTTCACTTCGAAATTCAAACTTTCCTCAATCAAAAGTACGAACAGGGCTTAGGCTCAATTTAAATTACACAATGGACGCAAATTTTTAAATTATAATAAACTTTATGTCAATAGTGTAACGTAAAACTAGATATGAAACAAATAACAGGTCGTGCGTTTTCTGGAAAATTCTCGTGCATTCTCGGTAATTCCCGCAGTTACAAGTTCGCCTAGCTAGTTTGTACGTTACACAATGGGGATGGCAACTGTCAAAATGGGGATGGGAATTGTCAAAATGGCGATGTCATGAAAGTTCCCTACACAAGCTAATAATACAAGGTGTGAGGCGGTTTTATTTTATTTGTGTCCGTATGGATTGAGGAGCCATGTCTCATATTTAAACGCGGGTACTACGAATATTTAGTAGTAAATTCGCCGAATTTAAAGGCCCAATCCTGGTTTCGTAAAACCTTCAAAAAGTTATAGGACGTTTAAGGTGGCAAACCATCAAAAAGTTAAGCAGCTCCTCAATTCAGACGTCTGAATTGAGCAGCCACCTTAGAACTCAAAAATAAGCTGACGGATGTTTTGATAATTTGGTAGGAATCAGTAGTGTTCATATGCGTGCGTTGTAATCTGCACAAAAAAAAAGGGTTTTGTATGGCCGAATTTGAGATAGCTTTGATTTTTGGGAAGTCGGTGTCTTTGGTTTTGAATTTTCGTTTTTTGCCACCAACTTCCGAGATGAAAGTTATTTTTTACTTTGTAATGTTTTTTTTAAGTCGTTTTTTTTTTTTGTAAAATGTTTTTATTTTTCACTTTTTGTTGTGGTACCTACCCGACATAAATTCGAATACCATTACCTGCTACCAGTGACAGGAACTTATCATATCATCTACATTCTGAGAAGAAAAAAATACGTAGTATTGAAGCTAACTCAAAAACTATCCAAGAAAAGTTAATAAAATTTATATAGGACCACCTTCTAAACAAAAAAAAAATATTTTCATAATCGGTTCACAATTGACGGAGAAATCGGTGGAAATACATAAAAAAAAAAAACATGCACTACAAACATTTAACTTCTTCCTTTTTGGAAGTCGGTTAAAAACTACGAATCCATGTCTGTCACATCAGGCCACTCCAGAGAGCCTAGACAAGTGGCAATCGCTTTCAAAACATTTCGTATTTCTACAACGACTTTCAACAGGATTGACATAAGCTTTTCGGTAGCACATGTTAGTCCCATACACTTTTGAATTTTCTATCATAAGTGTCTAGACAAAGTGACAGGCTGATAGAATGACGTTTTATCTAGACCCTCAGCACTGACTGAGGAAGACAGACAACGCTTGGTTCATAACTTATTATCTAAATCTACATTAATATTATAAAAAGAAAAGATTTGATTTTTTGTATGTTTGTTTGTAATGAATAAACTTAAAAACTACTGGACCGATTTTACAAATTCTTTCGCCAGTAAAATGCTATATTATCACTGAGTAACATAGGCTATAATTTATAAAGATATCAGACAGGCGAAGCCGGTGGCGGAAGCTAGTTTTAGATAAAAGATTAAGTCATCAAAAAGAAAGAAACCTAAACCACCAGATACCTATCTAGGTATCTTTTATTTTAGTTAATGGATTCAGGCGTGACCTTGCGGAAATCCATTATAAAAATAACTCACTAACTTAGCCTGCACTCAGTGCTTGGTGTGGCAACACGCCGTGTTCGCGACAGGTCAATCGTCATCCTGAGGATACCTCGTTGAGAGGTAAAACACGTGTCGATTTATTTCAGGGTCTTTTTAAGACTCTTTAGAAATAGCTAAGCGGAACAGGTTACTAAATATATCCACATCAATTGCATCTTTTATTTTATTCTTTAAAGTTGGATATTGGCTGGTTAGTTTTATTTGGTTAGTTGGTAGTTGGGTGGTTGTTGGTTGGGTTGGTTAGAGTTGGTTGTTGGTTGGTTATATTAATTTTCGGATGCAGTTCAAGTGAATCAGTTTCTTCAAAAGTCGGTAAGGGCTTTAGAAATGCAGTCAGGGTTTCCTACATTCCTAATGTATTTTTTGGTAACCAGTACCCTAATTACGTATTACAAGATCAATCACAATCTGTTTCGATTTGAAACAGATTGCTAATCGACTGCTTCATAAGTTGGAAAAAAAAAATCTGCTCAATAACATAAATAACACAATGAATGTTGTTGAACTGTCAAAATGAACCAAATTAGTCATAATCGTTTACGGAAATAAGTTACGCAATTAGGGTACAGGTAATTTTTTGTTTAAACAAGGATGAAGGTATCTTTGATATAAAATGTTCTGGTGTTAAATATTGCATTGTATAACGGGCTGTTATCCACGTCAAGCGCGTATTTTGCGTACGTTGGAGTTTAACACATTGGTTTTAATACATTGCCCATTAATAGTTTATTAAAAAAATAAAATTTAGGATAATCCTCTGTTAGTTTTTTATTCTTTTTGTTTAATATTTGTTAATTAAGTAAGTACTGCTTAGGAAATAATGATTCATGTGCAAATTAAACTCTGTTTATGATCATAGTTTGAATTATTTATGGTGGGTGACTTACACTAAATTTTTAAGGATTTTTTATATAATTGATATCGTTTGAAATAAATATCTGTGTTATTATTATCCGATTTGATCAACTGCTTTAGTACGAGTATCTAGCTATGTACATGCATATGTCCTATAGAATGTCTGAATTGAGGACCCACAAAAAATTTATAGTATTACAGATATTGTGTCGTTTTTCCATTTTATTTTTATACTACAAATTAGAACACATTTACGAAAAAATGATACTAAAAATGTATATTAATAGGCTGATTACGTTCCGAAAAACAGAGCGATGAAAATGGATTTCCGCAAGGTCACGCCTGATTTAATTAACTACGGTTTTTTATGACAAATCATAGCATTCTAGCTATTTCAATAAAATTTTTTGGGCAGATTACGCATAAACACTTACTTGGAGTCCACCATTTCTCGAAACACCATAAAATTGGAAGATTGTGACTTCTATTTATAGAGATTTTTTCAAATTAACCAGAGTTCGAGATTATTTCGGAAACATTTTGAAGAAAGTCATAACAAGAACATATTTAAGGATTGAAGTTCTGACACTTCCCATGGTCAAATACTTGATTAAGAATATTGAAATCACCCAAAATAGCGAAATATTGAAATTAAACCAAATTCATGAATGAACACGAATTGGAATAAATGAACGAAATGTCAAATTTATTGCAGGCCGTTGAGATCCAGCTATGATCACGCCATCTACAATTAGCTTTGCCCGACTTTCCCCATTGACATAAAGTTCATTTTGCTATGTACAATATCGTTACAAAAACTCGCTTCCATTCGTTCCATGGCAATGTGAATTGAGCCTGACTTCTTACTTTTGTAATAGTTCCCTACCTTTAGTGAACGCTCCACATTTAAACTTAAGTTACTTTATCAGAGGAGTAACTAGGAAAAAAAGCGCTCGTCGGTAAGCAGTTGCAGTGTTATGCTCGGTTTTATCTATAAACATTCATTTTTCTGATAGTAGACAACTGTAACGTTTTTCTGATCTTATCCACAAAAGCCAACAGCGAAGAGCCATGACGTAGCACGTTTTGTAAATTGTCCTGCTGTAGTTTTAACTTATAAACCAGGGTATCTGCATTAAGTGCTCTGGTAACCCTTATTGAGTCTAACTAGATTGAAACCTAGATCCTCTCTTTACTGTAAACCCTCAAAGAGCATCTTTTAAAATTACGAACCCTTTACAAAACTGTATTGAGTGATATGAAGATGAATAGGAGTCCATATTAAATTGGATCCCGTGGTTCATTGATTTTCAATTTGTATGGGGCGTGCAATGTTCGTTCGGGAGGACATTTGGGTCTCAAATAGGGAAATAAATCTATGTAGAACCTACTAGTGTTGCAAAACAAACCACTTTGCGAAACTATTAAGCCGGTCGAGCTATTACACGATTTAACAACGGCGTAGATTGAGTTATAAATGGTTATTACGTTGAATGTTCTTGCTAAATAACTGCGCAGAAATGCGGGGCCAAATGTACCTATATGGTATGGTCAATCTACGGATGGTAGATGGCTTTTCACATTAAACTTGAATTCAAATTTGTCCGAATGTCTGTGCTTCGACGACCTCGTTATAAAGACGATCATATTTTTAAATTAATTTATGATCGACAGCCAATTTTAGAGAGTTACAGAAGCTCGTAACCCTAACAACCAGTGTACCGTAGAATATTGGTTTTGCTCAGTATTCGGAGTGCAGGTCAGATAGAACCTTTGTATGAAATGCTGATATTCAACCAGTTTTGGTTAGAGTGCTATCAAAACCCAACATTATTTGGAATAAAGCTGGCTTGATGTTTCTGAATTTTATAGTCATAGCACTAGAACAAGGCGCAAGGGGTGCCTTGTTCTAGTGCTCGTTGTTTTCCAGTTCAGTTAAAGTATTATTGGATTTCCCGTTAGTAAATTTTCAATATCAGCTCAGTTTATACCTACTTGTATAGCTTCTAATAGAACTTTCAATAAAATAAGTTGATTTTACGTCTCGTACTCGTGCCTAGGCATGTTGGTACGTTATGTTATGAACATGTATATAGGGTGGCTGGAACATCGATGCGAAAACGGTTACCATGGATTCGGTACTTGATTCTACAACCCGTGCGTCGAAATTTTTCGTCGGTTATTTAAAAAAACGACTGTTTCATAGATAAGTGCAATACCTACGCGGTCAAAATGTATGGAACAGCAGATTTTTTTTAAATAACCGACGAAGAATTTCACCGCCCCCTGCGTTCAGAATCATGTACTGAATCCATAGTAAAAGTTTTCGCGTCGATGTCACTGCCACCCTATATATGTTTTAACGTGGGATTTAATTGGTTCACCAATGTATATTTGGAAATCATTCGTCACGACGCGGTTCACTGACATGACTCGAGTAATTTATTGATAGTGTGAAACGTGTCGCATTTTGAATATTATTTATTATTTATAAGTAGGTAGATAAGGGTGCTACATCAATCAAAATAAGTTATAACGATATTTAACTATGTTTGATTATAGAAGATGTACCTTCTATAATTACTTTTTTTTGTGTTTATTAGAAAACCTGACTGAACCTCACCATAAAAATTACAGACATGAATTTAGAAGTTTTTCATTGGGTGACACAATGGGTAGTCTTATCGCTAAAGCGATCTTTTACAGACAACCAACAAACAACAGACAAACAAATTGCTCATGAATAATGCAAATAAAGAATACGTTTAAAGAAGAATGGCAGGACTCCATGTAATCTTGGTGTTGCATTTAGACTTCGCATACATTCGTAAAAAATACTCTCAAAAGATTGATCTCGAAAGAATATATAATCATAGCATCTTTTAAACATTGGGTCTCATCAGAATTTGTTTAAAGAGCAAGTGAGACTCCGTTTAAATTGACTCCATGACAGTTAACCAAAGATGGCGGTAATTAATAGTTCTAATAATGACTACTAAATGGAAAAGTGGCACTAGTAGTCGACTTTGTATATTAAGCCTTTGTTGGCCGTCGTGTTCCATGCACTTCTTTGCAAATAAGCCATAATTATGATGTGTTTCGTTATGATTGTCAAAATGTGTTTTGTTATTATTATGATCTTATACGTACACAATGTAAAGCATGAAAATCAAAGAAAACGATACGATTTTGGATTAAGAAAGCAAAAATAAGACCTAGGGTTACGTCCAAACTCACTGTACACAATGGTTTGTTACCCTACGACTGCAAACCAACGCGTTATCTATCACTTTGCATCGTGCATAGTGTGTTGTGTATGGCTGGATAAGCTCGGACAGTTAAAAATAAATTACTTAAAATAAAGTACTTTTAAAAATAAATTATATAAGCACTTTTGGTTAGATGACATTTGACTTATCATTCCAATAATTAAATAATGTATACTTTTAATTTATATCAAATTTAATTTAATTTATAATTACATTTTTTACTATTTACTTTTTTTTTTATATATTTTAATTCATTCAGACTCAATATTGATAATCAAGTTAATGCTTGGTTTTACTGTATTGTATTCGTGTAAGTTTAACATTTTATAATAGCATGTATATTCTTTCTTTTTTATTTCTATTCTTAATTTAATTAAAATTATGTATTCAGAGCATTATGTACTCTATAATGTTTAAGCTGTGGTTACCTGTAATTGAGTGTGCGTTAGAAGGTAATGAGTAAGTTTTATTATTATAAAAGATAATCATTGTAATGTAATCCTTAAATAAATAGACAGATAAAGCTTCCCGCGATACGACCGTGTCCCTAGAGATGTTAGGCGAAGTCGAGCGTCGTTGGGTAACTTCGCACGATATGTCTAGCAATAAGCTATTCTCTGTCAACGAGCGATATGTAAAAGGTCGTGAGGCAAGATATCTGGCGACGTTGGTCGACATCGCCCGACGTTGCTCTACTTCGACATCTCTAGAGACACTTTTTCACTGAGGAGAGAGAGGCTTTTTCACTGACAATATTTATCTTAATGAGAGCACTGTCAATCGTGATTATTTACAAATTTTTGCAATCTTGCTAATACCTAATTTACATTCTATTCTACTTAAGGCCAATGTAGAATTACAAATTTAATAGTCCTGTGAAGGATTCAGGCTGGGGAGGTCGCGTATCCCATCAAGTAGTCTTATTTTCTTGGTCAGCTTATTCTTACCTATTGTGGATTAAACAAAAATAAAACATTTATTTTGGTAGTTAAATAAAGCTTTTATATTGCACTACATTCTAATCTTCGAAGAATTTTTCCGAATAACTGAGTAGCCGCCGTCACGCTATCGTCGTGGGCATCACCATTATGATGTTTATCACACACGCTAGCAGCAAAAAATTACTTTAGACTCGATCATCTCGGCACACACATTACGTATTATCTTCGTGTCTTCGTTTCTTCACCACAAAACAAATAAAACTAGCAAACAAATCAATTCACGACCACACATCAATACGAAAAAGTGACACTAAAATATATCAATTATGACATTCCTGATTTGAAGAAAGACTTCGAACAATAAATAGAATTTAATGAACGATAAGCTCTTTAAATCAGTTATTTATTACGTAACACAAAATATGTTGAAATACAATTAGGCTCTGGCTCCAAAACTAAGAGTAATATTTTCGTGTGTCAAGGGACAGTCATAACCACAACAACAACGACCAAACAGAAATGTTATTGCTCACAGATTAATATTCCATTCTACCACATACCTCACCTACATCTAACATCCATCACACACACACACCCTCACACACTCGCACACACACTCGCACACACACGTACACACAAACACGTTATCTACATGCATAAACACAACATGAGTAAACCTAACCCATCACTTATTTGATTTATTTCATCATGTTTTTTATTTTTATATTTTTTATTCCCAATTTGTATCAAGTAGAAAGTGGGAGAAGGCACTGATTTCTGTAATGTAAAAAAGTTTGTGAATAAAATATATTATTATTATTATTTTTTATTCATTTTATATCTTATTTATTTACATTTTTAAATATTTCTTAAAACAAAAAATATTAAAAAAATACTTATTATTATTATTTATTATTAATAATTTACGTCTTGTTCTGTAATAGGGTATCTTTTTTTTTTTTTTTGTTTTCGGGTGGAAACCTTCAAAAGGTGCCCGGGCTTTGGGGATAAGACCGGGGAGTGTGGGATTTTTACCTCACTAAAACACAGATCACAGATTAATATTCCATTCTACCACATACCTCACATACATCTAACATCCATCACACACACACACCCTCACACACTCGCACACACACGTACACACAAACACGTTATCTACATGCATAAACACAACATGAGTAAACCTAACCCATCACTTATTTGATTTATTTCATCATGTTTTTTATTTTTATATTTTTTATTCCCAATTTGTATCAAGTAGAAAGTGGGAGAAGGCACTGATTTCTGTAATGTAAAAAAGTTTGTGAATAAAATTTATTATTATTATTTTTTTTTATTCATTTTATATCTTATTTATTTACATTTTTAAATATTTCTTAAAATAAAAAATATTAAAAAAATACTTATTATTATTATTTATTATTAATAATTCACGTCTTGTTCTGTAATAGGGTATCTTTTTTTTTTTTTTTTTTGTTTTCGGGTGGAAACCTTCAAAAGGTGCCCGGGCTTTGGGGATAAGACCGGGGAGTGTGGGATTTTTACCTCACTAAAACCACCCCGGTGGTCACCATCTGCACATGGAAGGGGCACCGTTACCTCTCAAAAGACCAATCCGGCACCCCCTCTGTGCAGCGCCTGTTATGGCACATCTCTGGGGAGACTGTAAAGGGTTCTCCCCGAAACCGTCTGTGCAAGTGTGCAAGGCGGCACGTGACCACAGTAGTATATAATTGGGGCATCTGGATCAAAGGAGATCCAGATACCCCAATTTACACTATTCAAATAGATAAAAAATATCTATTCAAATAGAAGAAATCTTGTTTGTTGAATTGATGGTCTATTAGAATATACTGTTTAATTCATTGGAACATATCTATTAAAATAGATGAAATTTTATTTACTGAATAGATTGTCTAATCAAATAGATTGTTGAAATAACTTTAATATTTCTATTCAAATAGGTTAATCTTTATTAATTGTGCATTCAACTAGACGAAATCATGTTTATTGAATTGATGTTCTATTAGAAGTGAGAATACCTATACTATTTAATTCATTGAAACATATCTAGTCAAATAGATTTTGAACTACATTACTTTCTATGGTACAACACTGGTTGATTATTCTTAGAGGTGTCACAAGTCTTTTAATAAATAAAACTAAAATAATGTTAATTTAACATATTTATCTGTATTCAGAAACAAAATGACTTAGTACCTTCATCGGCTAAGCAAACTATTTCGTTCATTACCATATTTGTCAAGCTACCTGACACCTGCGACTACATGACGCCAGGCATGCATTGTTTACTATAGTTATTATTTTATCTGTTTAACTATTTGATGAAACTGACACAAACTCACAAATGAAAATGTCAAATATGAGGTTCTGGGTTCGATTCTATCCCGGTCAGACGAAGTTATTTATACGATTATTAACAAAATGTGTTATTTTTCCTTTGAATTAAAGGCAAAATATTATTTACCAGGACATTAAAAATAAAACGAATTATTATTTCATAATTCTTTTATTTATAACATAGGTGTTACATCTAATTTGACAAACAAGTTATATTTATTGTTATCGTATTCACAGTTAACTACATTATAAAAGTACCTTATTAAAACATATTTTTATTTGTTACGTAAATAAATAGTAACAATTTATATAGGTAGTAAGTAGGATAAATACTATACAGATTTCTATGATTTATTTTCTATTTCATCCTGAATTTTACTAATGATTTCTTTAGCACTGCTGTATATGTCATCAAATAACACAGTTTTAACCACATGTTGAGCGCACACCTCAGCTTCACAATTACAGATAGAATTTTCGGATTTTGGCATATTGTCAGCGTCGTAGATTTCAATTTTAATTATTTTTGTACCCCGTGTCACAGGTTTCTTTATGTATGAATATATTGTTGGTTCTGGTCTTCCTCTCTTGCGGAAAGGTTGAACAAGACCCAAGGATTTTTGTCCTGGTTTTAGAATAGTGGCCGGCTGCTCCATTGGCACAAAATTGAATAGTTCTTCCGTATCCTGAAAAGAGAAAACAAAACTTTAAATAGGTTCTCGTCATGAGTCATCTATTAAAGAAGATATGAATTAGAATATACACACATCAAAAGTGTCTAGGGATCAACATATATTTTTGCAATAACTTTTCTCCTGATTGATATTAATTAAAATTTTCTTTAAGGATTCATCAAATAAAGTGTTTTCGTTTGTCACAGTAACGATAAACCAAGTCACCTTTGCATTAATAAAGAAATTTGCCATTTTCCTAATAAAGGGATTTTTGACATTTGAACCACTAACATTAAAGTTCGAAAAAAGACTGAAATAACAGTTTTCTTTAAAATTTTATTGGGTAACTTAAACAATTAATAATCCGTGTTTCTACCGCGAACACTAACAACACAAGAACATCGGTTTGGCATACTCAAAATGAGTTCATCCAAATCACGCTGTGGAATGGCCGCCCATGTTCGTTGCAACAACAAAAAAAGGTCTTCTTGCGACTGGATACCCTCCATATTCGGCAGAGCTCTTCTCTGTAGCATATCCCATGCATGCTCAATCGGGTTCAAGTCTGGCGACTGAGCAGGCCAGAGCAGGACATTGATGTTAGCTGCGGCGAGAGTCTGTCTTACAACTCTTGCGGTGTGCGGTCGTGCATTATCATGCATTAACTGAAATAAGGGACCGATTTGCACTTGTAGAGGAACGATGACGTCAGATACAATCGTCTCAGCATAAATTTGAGCGTTGAGGTTGCCTCTGATCCAAATCAACTCAGTTCTTCCGCCGATCCAAATACCCGCCCATACCATGATGGTTCCACCACTATAAGGATGGACTTCCTGGCAGGATTTTAATCGCTGTTGGCGTCCAGGGGTTCTCCAGTGTCGTATACGTCTTGTATCCGGTCTCATACCAAAACGAGACTCATCAGAAAAGCACACGAAACGCCATTGTTCTTCTGCCCAATTTCTGTGTTCAAGAGCCCATTGATATCGAATCCTACGATTGTGCATTGCTATAGGTGGTACCCGTAGCGGTCTTCGGGAATGAAGGTTCACTTCATGCAAGCGGTTTCTGACTGTTTGGTCGCTAATTATGTTCCCTGAAGAGTGATGAAGCCTCACGGCTAACATCATGGCGGTTATTGTTGGAGCTCTTCGAGTTAAGATTTGAATGTATCGGTCTTGTCTCCGTGTGGTGCAGCGATACCGTCCTCCATGGCGCTCAGCCACGGTACCAGTGCTTCGGTAACGTGTCCAAAGTCGACTGATAACACTCTGACTTGTATTCAGAGCTAAAGCCACAGTACGTTGCCGGGAACCAGCTTCTATCATTCCCACGGCTCTGAGCATTTCTTCCCTGCTTAAATGACGTCGCCGCTCCATAATAACGTTGGTTTTAATCAGTAGTAGGGAAACAGTAGCACTAATAATGTCTTCAATGCGTTGTATGTTTTTATAGGGAAAATATTGACAGCTGATTTTCATCTTTTACTCGAATTTGATTAACAGTTCCTGTTTCAAATTATGAAATGCACCAAAAGGGATCCATATAAATTTATATAATCATAAATTTATTACAAAGCCACATCTCAATCTCAAGAAATCCGCATAAAAATGCTTGATCCCTAGACACTTTTGATGTGTGTAGTTACAATAACGAATACATTGCTTAAGAATTTACTTCAAGATTATAACGATATAACTACATACCTACCCATATAAAATAATTTATATACATATTGAGAGTACTTACCGACATACTGGAACAATCTCGCTAAGCGTTCCCGTTCAGCCTTCAAAATTGAAATGAATTTCAGTGATATTTTCGGCTATTTATATTGAAGAAATATTTTTTTTTAATGGTTAATAGAGTTCAAAATGAAGGATTTTATTGATGTAGACATTCCTCGACATAAAAGGTAAGATGAAATTCAAAACCAAGCATCAAACAAGAGCAGGGATGCCAAACCCTTGGCTCAAAGCTAACATTTTAAGCACGTCATCATTCCGTTTGCCTAAAGGTATGTCCAAACATTGAGCGGCAAGAGTGCGGCACCGGCAGCAACACACGGCGTTTGCAGGATGCATTTCTACCGCGCTCTAGTTAGGAATAAACCAACGAATGTTTACGCGGTAATTATCCAAACCATAGCGCGGCAGCCGCGCACTATTGTTGTTCAATGTTTGGACACACCTTTACACAAACGGAATGATGATCCAAGAAGGACAAATTACATCGTACCACCTAAAATTTTAACGTTAACTCATAACAGCAGCAGATATAAAAAGGTTCACCATCTCTGAACAGTTTACATCTAACGTAAATAGATACTGTATATACCTTTAATAAATAACAATGTCTGTATGTTCATTGTTTTTTTTTACATTTTATAAACGTCAACGTCTGAGAGAAACCTAATCGAATTTGAGGGAGGGGGGTAAAACTTTTACAGTTAAAAAATACTTAAAGTATGAAGTCTGTTTCTTTGTTATTAAATAATTAAATTTAACAAGCAAACCCACGATATTTCCATAGTATGTGCAATTGCATCTGTTGTTAGGAAGTTTAGCTGAATAAACAGTTTTAAAATCGTGTGCTCTCTCCATATTTGGGATTGTGACGTATTATAATTAAAAGTATTTAAGTCGTTGGGCTGGAAGCTGGATCAACATTAGCTCTCCTGAAGGTGGTGACCTCACACCTTCTAATTAATATCTACCATATCTAAAGTGAAAAGTGAAATTTCAACGATTTATAATGTAAGTATCTACCTAATTAAGTATACAATATTGAATTATCTATTCAATAAGTCTACCTCGTTGGTCTAGTGGTCACAAGCGCTACTGCTGAGCATGAGGCCCTGGGTTCGATTCCTGGGACAGGAAAAGCGTTATTGGGTTTTTCTATCTGTTTCTCAGTAGCGGCCCAGAGTCTGGATTTGTGCTCGGTTGATGGCAATAGGCTCGCCCCCTATTACATGTGACTTAATTCTGCCAAACCCTTTGGAGAAATAAGGCGTGATGTTATGTTCTATTCAATAATGTCTATTTAATGTCTATTAGATATTTGGTGTCTATTTTTACCTGTTCCTGTTCGGTTATTTGTACCTGTTCCCTGATATGTATTTGCTCGCAGATAGTTTCTTATCACAGTTATTATGATTAGAATGAAAATTATGAATAAAATAATTACTTAGCAAGTGCAACTACTGAGTGTTAGACCCTGGGTTCGATTCCTTAGGCCGTCAACAGTTTTTATCATACTACTTAATGTCTATTAGATATTTGGTGTATATAAATAAATTGGACAGGTCTCTGATATGTATTTGCTCACAAATAGTTCTTAATCATAGTTATTTATATTATTCCAGGTCCAGATTTGCTGACGACCTCTTTCTGTCGGATGACGATAAGAGCTCCGTGCAAGATGTGGCGATTACCGAAAAAAAGAAAAAACGGTCGAAGCCGTCAAGTTCGGATTCGAGATCACAACATCAACCACCGAAAACCACTCCGTCTACGTCATCATCTTCATCTTCAAAGAAGATAAAAATTAATCCAATCAGCAAGCCTCATCTCACCGCAACAGATTTATTCGACACCGACAGCGATGACGAAGATGGGGACACGCAGGCAACCACCGGTAAAAAACCCAGTACTGTTCTTCATTCATCGATAACTCGAAGGCTGGCAACAGGTCACGCTCGTCAAACCTTGCCCACCAAAACGGGTACACATTACATCGAACTGAAGGTTTATCGGTGCGATGAAATTGAAAACGTCGCGCCGATGAACCGATGGCGTCAGGCCGTTGTAGCTGTCAAAAACCGGACGGATGAGGGGACCGAGGCTTGGGGTCATCTGACTAAATTTATATGCGCAACGCGCAAAGAATTTAAATCTAGCCCTCAGACCTTTATGAGTTCTTATTTTTAGGTATAGAATCTAAGAACTCATAAATATTTAGGCACACTATCATATAGCTCACGATGTGTCGTATCTAGTACCTAGTCTATCTACATTTATAATCCTAGTAGATATTAGTTAAGCTAATCATTTAATCAAGTTGTTATTTTAATACACATTATTAAAGAATCATTTTACTTATATAATCAATTTTGTTTTCTTTCCAGTTGCACCAACTACCAACACAATTCAAAAAGATATTTTAATAGAATGTGATAAATGTAAAATCGAATTACCAAAACAGAAATATAAATATCATGCTAGAACTAATATGCATAAATCAAACTGTTTACTTAAAACTGAATTGAATAACGTTGAAATAATTGCAACTGCTTTTCGAAACAGAATAAACACGTATCGCTTAAATCCAGCACCAGATGCCGAGTACATAACTCCGGAGGCTTTTCTGATTGGGAATCAAAGCGATATTCTGAAATTAATTAAAATATTGTTAATGAAACATAATTGTATCAAAGCTAATTTCGAACTGTTTGCTTACTTCTTATTACCAAAAACAGGTGAGCAGCAGCTAAAATCATTTAATACAAAGTATGCTAATGTTTACCTAAATACTGATTTAAATGAATTATACATGAATGCTAAAGAGACTTTTCAGAGAAAAATGTCTGAATTTAACCAACGTGATTCTGGTTGGTCATTTATCTCTATAAGTCACTTAGAAATTAATATAAATAAATATTGTCCAATGAGAGGTGGCACGTTTATCGAGCTTCCTCCGGTCATAAGGAATACGAAAAGTTGTTTAAACATACAGAACAATGACAACCATTGTTTTTTATGGAGTATTATTGCTTCTCTATTCCCACCAAAGGATAATGTTTGTAGAACAAAATCATATCCTAACTTTAAAGATGTTTTAAATATTGAAGGAATGACATTTCCACCAACCTTGGTTGATATAAAATTGTTTGGTAAAAATAATCCTAATATCAGTGTTAATATATATGGTTTAGATAAGAAGTGTCGTGTGACTGGACCCCTATACATGACAAGCTCAAAGAAAAACAAACATGTAAATTTGTTGTACTTTGAGCGGAATGGTTCAGGACATTACTGTTTAATTAAAGACCTAGGGAAACTTATCCGTCGTCAAGTTACTCATCACAAAGGTAATTTTTTACTTTGCGATGCTTGTTTGCAATTTTTTTCTAGTGATTCAAAATATAGTTCACACGATTGTTCTAAAGTGTTAACCATATTACCGGAAAAAAATAGTATTATACAATTTAAAAATTATGACAGACAACAAAGAATACCTTTTATCATTTATGCTGATTTTGAAAGTATATTACTAAACTGTCCTGAAAATAGATCTAAAAATACTCAGAACTTAAAGGTGCATGAACCATCCTGTTTCGCTTATTACGTATGTTGTTCATACGATCCAGATTTGAATAAATATGTTACATATAGAGGTTTAGATTGTGTAGAAGTGTTTATAAAACGTTTAATTGAAGATGTCAGTTACATAAATTCCATACTGTCTAAAAATAGACCCATGAAAGCTTTGTCTGTCAAACAACAAATAGAGTACGAAGAGGCTACTCGATGTCATATTTGTAAACATTTGTTATTGGGTGACAAAGTTCGAGATCACAATCATGTTACATCTGAATACAGAGGACCAGCACATTCTCGTTGCAATTTAACGTTTACAATATGTTCGTTTATACCTGTTGTTTTCCATAATTTATCGGGATATGATTCTCATTTATTTATTAAAGAACTGGTTAAGTACGATGGTCCTATTAAAATAATTCCTAAATCAAAAGAAAAATACATCTGTATTATGAAAAGCCTCGCTTCTAAGAACAAGTCTAGTCCTGTTCAAATAAAGTTTATAGATTCTTATCAATTTTTAAGTTCGAGTTTAGATGAACTATCTAAGAATTTACATGTAGAACATTTCATAAATCTTTCAAGAGAATTTGGCCATAAAGCCGATTTATGCTTATTGAGACAAAAGGGTATTTATCCATACGAATATATTGATGCATGGTCTAAGTATGATGAAAAATGTTTGCCCCCTAGAGAGTGTTTTTATAACACAATGAAGCTGGAGCCTATTTCTGAAGATAAATATACACATGCACAAAAAGTTTGGTATTCTTTTAGTATCAATTCTGTTGGTGAATATACTGATCTTTATTTAAAAAACGATGTATTATTATTATGTGACATATTTGAGCATTTTAGAAACACAAGTTTAGATTATTACAATCTTGATCCAGCATACTATGTGTCCGCACCAAGTTTAAGCTGGGACGCAATGCTTTTGTGTACTGGTGTTAAATTGGAGCTGATGCATGACTTGGAAATGTATAATCTACTTGAAAAGGGAATACGTGGTGGATTAGCACAGTGTTCCCTACGACATGCAAAAGCGAATAATAAATTTCTACCCTATTTCAATGATACTAAGCCTTCATCTTTTTTAATATATCTTGATTGTAACAATCTTTACGGATATGCTATGAGAAAAAAAATGCCTGTATCAGAATTTCAATTTTTATCAGAAAATGAAAGGGCTAACTTTGATGTTTTGAATATATCTGATGATTCTGAATATGGATATATTCTGGAGGTCGATCTAACTTATCCAGAAATATTGCATAATTCGCATAGTGACTTACCATTCGCACCAGAGAGATTTGTACCTCCTGGTGGGAAAACTACGAAATTAATTGCGAATTTATATGACAAATATAATTACATCATTCACTACATACATTTAAAACAATGCTTGAAAAATGGGTTGATTTTAAGCCGAATACATCGCATTCTCAGATTTAGACAAGAACATTTTTTGCAAAAGTACATAGATTTAAATACTCGTCTGCGTCAAGCTTCTACATCAGCCTTTGAAAAAGATTTTTTCAAACTTTTGAATAATGCTGTGTTTGGAAAAACAATAGAAAATAAACGCAAGCAAGTAAATGTAAAGTTAGTAACAAAGTGGGAAGATTCTGATAATAAAACAAATAAATATATTGGTGCCGAAAAACTTATTTTACAACCCAACCTGAAAAGTATATCAATCTTTTCAGAAAACTTTGTGGCTGTTCAGTTAAGCCCTGAAAAATTAATATTGGATAGACCGATTTACATTGGTTTTACTGTATTGGAGTATGCCAAACAACACTTATATCAATTCCACTACGATTTTATCAAAAACAAATATGGCTTGAAAGCTAAACTATGTTACACTGACACGGATAGTCTACTTTACTTAGTAGAAACGGATAATTTTTACAAGGATATGATTGATAATATATCGGTATTTGATACCAGTAATTTTGCTGAGGATAATCCATATGGAATACCTAAAATTAATGAAAAAGTTCCGGGTTTGTTTAAAGATGAACTTGGAGGCTCGGTAATTTATGAATTCATAGGCTTAAGGGCTAAACTTTACTGTTTGAAAAGTGTAAAGACAACATTAAAGAAGGCAAAAGGTATAACGAAACCTGTAACAAATCAATTAAAGCTTTCTGATTATAATGCTGCTCTACACAATAACAAAATTATCAAACGTAAAATGAATGTAATTAAATCGATTAAACACGTTCTCTATTCACAACAAGTGAATAAAATTGCATTAAATAGAAGTGACGATAAAAGACAAATACTTTCAAATCAAATCGAAACCTTACCATGGGGCCATTCTGATACAATTTCTTAAAATGTATTATTTAGTTATAATGTATTTAGATGTATAATACAGCTGTGTATTCTCCTGTTTATATTACCTTTTCTTAAAATTAAATATACGATTACATTGAAATTGTGTCTATCTGTCTATTAATAAGTGTGTATGAATAGATATAATTTTAAGTAATCTTCAAGTCAATCAATAGTTCGATCAATAACTATGATAAGAATTATAAATACTAGAGCCTGAATAGTTTTCATAACAGATACAGACATGAAGTGGGTCAAGCAACAAGTATCATTGCATGTTAAAAATATAGATGTAAAGGAAACTTCGCTACGCGTGAAACACAGCGTACTTCTCCCAAATAATATTCGATGCATAATATGTGGTCCCTCGAATTGTGGTAAAACGAATGTCATGATTAGTTTACTAATTCATGAAAACGGATTAAAGTTTAACAATGTTTATCTTTATTCTAAGACCAGCTTTCAGCCAAAATACAGCTTCCTAAAACAAGTTTTGCAAAGAGTTCCAGACGTAAAACTTTTTGTTTTTAATTTTGATGATGATGTTATTCATCCTAACGACGCATTGTTGAACTCTGTTATCATATTCGATGATGTAGTTTGTGAAAAACAAATAAACATAAGAAATTATTTTACACTGGGTAGACATAGAGGTATAGACTGCTTTTATTTATCTCAAACGTATTCTAAAATACCAAAGCAGTTATTACGTGATAATGTTAACTTTTTGATCATTTTCAAGCAAGATGAAGTTAACATGAAACATATATACGATGAACATGTTAATTCTGATATTGACTGGTCTAAGTTCAAAGATATGTGTTCTAAAATCTGGATCCATCCTTATGATTTTTTAACTATAAATAAGGATTGTGAATTAAATAAAGGTAGATATAGACAGTCATTTGACAACTTTATTTATTTTGATTAATGGTTATATAACATGAAATGAAAAACAAAAAAAATCATTTGAACATTAATACTTCTGCGTACAAGTCGTATAATGGACCATAACATAACAAATCAATTAATAAACTCTGCGGATGCTATTAGGAAAAAGGTGAAACAAATGAAAGATTATGAATTTAGTACCGACACTCATCTGAAGTATTTTTTTAAACCTCTTGCTGACCCTCTTAATGCTATAGCAGCTAACAAGCAAATTTCAATAATAAAAAATGAAGACACTTATGACGACCAACCTAAAAACACTGATATCTTAGGTTCAAAAATATTTTTGCGTGACAAATCACATGATATGTACAAACATGAATCACCAGAATCAGAAAAGTTTTATTCAGAAGACGAAGAATATAACTCATCTGAATCAGAAAACGTTAATGTATCGCTGAAAAAAGAAGATATCTTTGAAATATACGATGATATGAACATACCATTTGGCGTACGTAGTGAGAACGATAAGCACATGATTGGAAATACAATAGTTAATTTCTCTACCACTCGCGAGAACTCTGATAAAGTGTACTTAATTCGCGTAGCTAATAAACAGTATAAAATAACACCTGGTCTTAAAGAATTATTGCTTCGCAAGAAGCCTGATTTAAGTTTGGTCAATTTAAAAGATAAATTAGTTTACAAAGAAATACTTATCACAACTAATGCTCATAAAAGAGACTTTGACCCTGCAGGTCAAGTTAAAGGTGATAAAGGTCTAAAATATTCTCAAGTGGTCAAACCGTTATTTCCCGAGTCTAGTAAACGCTTACAAGAACCTACAGAAGTTAAATCTAAACAAAAACGAGGTGCTGGTCTACCGTATCTTAAAAAATATAAAAAAAATACCGAGCTTATTTATTGGGATGATCCTAATGAATTAGTGGACAGGCTTAAACTTTTGATCGCATCTAAAACTGCAGGTAATACTAATCTTGACAATGAAATCTTATCAATTATTGAAGAGTTAAAAGAAGCGGGTGTTATAAAAGAATAAAAAGACTCAGCGTTTAAATTGACTATCAGTATAATTTTGTAATTCAGAAGTGATAGTTGAAAGAATGAGCAAAGTGAAAAGAGACATTATAAACGAAATTCATAGAAGTGCAAGAAAAAATTTTCCTCGAAGGCATGTAATATTAAAAGATATTGATGATCTCTGGCAAGCTGATTTAATGGATATGCAAAGTTTCTCCAAATTCAACAACAACAACAAATATATTTTAGTTATCATTGATGGATTCTCTAAGTACGCTTGGGCTATTCCACTTAAACAAAAAACCAAAGAAGCTGTATCTGAAGCTTTTATTACATTATTGAGTAGAGAAAAACGCATCCCTAGAAACTTGCAAACAGATCTTGGAAAAGAGTTTTACAATAAAAGTTTTCAAAAAATATTAATAAACCATTCTATCAACCACTACTGCACTTATTCGACCAAAAAAGCTTCAATTGTAGAACGATTAATAAGGACGATTAAGAGTAAGCTTTTCAAGGAATTTAGTTTCAAGGGGAATTATAAATGGACTGACGGGACACTTGCAAAAACCATTACTGGATATAATAATGCAATACATAGAACAATTGGTTTACCACCAGCTCAAGTTAATCATAGCAATAAAACTAAAGTACTACAGAGATATTTCAATCAAAATCGAACGAAAACAAAATGTGCTAAGTTTAAGACAGGCGATTTTGTTCGAATAAGTAAATATAAAGGTTGTTTTGAAAAAGGTTACACTCCTAATTGGTCAACAGAGATATTCAAGATCAGTAACGTTCAAAACACAAACCCTGTTACATATTTATTACAAGATGTTAAACAACAACCTATTTTAGGAGCCTTTTACGATCAAGAATTACAAAAAACCAAACATCCTGATATATACCTTGTTGAAAAAGTTTTAAAACGAAAAGGTAGAAAAGTTTTCGTGAAATGGTTGGGGTTATCATCCTGCGAAAATAGTTGGATTGACGAAAGCAATGTTTCATGAGCGGTTTATCAATATAACATCACGGTCTATGATAGTGATCTCATTCTGTTTCTATACATGAAAGGGAAAGGACTTATAAATAATTTAATTAATAATTTACCGTTTGAGCTCCATTTGCCAGGATATAATTATTGTGGCCCAGGAACTAAATTACGTGAAAGATTAGCTCGAGGTGATAAAGGTGTAAACAAGTTAGATGAATATTGTAAACATCACGATATTGCATATAACAATTCAAAAACTTTGAAAGATCGCCACAAAGCAGATATAATTTTATTAAAAATGGCAAAAAAGCGTGCTTTGTCTTCCGATGCAAGCACTGGAGAAAAACTTGCTGCCAATTTAGTTAATAATATAATGTTAACAAAAGTGAATACTGGAGCTGGGTTCAAAACAAACTTTAAAAATTTAGTAACCAATACGAAAAAATGTATTAAAAAAGTTAAACCGAAGTGTAGGAAAAAACTAATTGAATTGGCCTACGCTGCTGCTAGAGAATTAAATCGTGATTCATCTGCCAGGATTCCACGTATTATACCAATTCCTAAGTCTGGAGGGGTTCTACCTTTAATACCAATATTTGCTGGTTTGTCTGCTGCTGGCAGTATTGCAAGCGGAATTGCTGGAATCGTCAAAACCATAAATGAATATAGAGTTGCAAAAAAGCGTTTAGAAGAAATGAAAAGACATAGTAACAATGTGGAAGGTGTATGTATTGGAAACGGACTGCGGCTAAACCGTTACAAGGACGGGCTTGGGCTATATACAAATTTAAAGAAAAAAAACTAAATCATAGGCTACCTAATCGCGCTCTTACTAATATAGATATCATACATTTTACCAAAACCGTTCCATATTTTCGTGGAGTGTTTATGAGAGATACCTTACCGAAGTCTCCATTTTCAAAAGAGTGCGGAATCATAAATTTAGATAATTCTAAAAATTCTGGTACACATTGGGTAGCCTATGTAATTTTAAATGAATATGTTGAGTACTTTGACAGCTACGGCAACTTGAAACCTCCAATAGAATTTATTCGTTATGTAGGTTCTAACAATATTAATTATAATTACAATAATTTGCAAAATAATAATTTATTCAATTGCGGACATTTATGTATTAAGTTTCTTAAGGAGTTTTGGAAAAAGCGAGGTTTTATCAAATCATCACTTAAAAAGGTTTAAATGTTATGAGTCGTCTACATAAGACAACACTTTGACTTTATCTGTCACAAGAGGTGAATGTTAATTAGATTAAAGAAAATAAAAAAATGATTGTTTACAATATAAAATCAACTGCCAAAGATAATAGTTTTACTCGTTCTCGTACCTTCAAAAGACGAAGACATATTATACGAACTCTAAAAAAAATAACTAAAGATAATAAACTATTTCTTCGAGCTTTAGGATTTAAATTATGAGTATTCTTCAAGTGAATGATTTACCACAATTCGACAACTCTATAGTGAATTATGAAATTCATACATATAATCCATATAGCAACAATTTTAATGAAAATGATGAAATACGTATACCCATAAATCAGCAAGATTTGTACGTATTACCTTCAGCTAGCTACATTTACGTTGAAGGCCGAGCCACTACGGTTTCGAAAGATGGAGCAGGAAAACTAACACGAAAGGTTGTTAATTTTACCAACAATCATATATCATTTCTATTCCAAGACATTCGATATGAAATTAACGGTGTAGAGATAGACCGAATAAAAAATGTAGGTATTTCTACAACTCTAAAATCATATGTGTCAATGAGCCAGGGGGAAAGTAAGGCTGCTGCTATTTGGGGTTGGAATTTGAATGGGATGAAAGATAATGATGGTATTTTTAGTGCACTTATACCTTTGAATAAAGTTTTAGGATTTGCGGAAGATTATAATAAAATTATCATTAACTGTAAACATGAACTTATACTTAAAAGAAGCGGTTCGAATCTTAATAGTGTTTTACTTGATAATAATGACTCCATTGAAGTAAGTATAGAGAGACTGCAATGGCGTATGCCTCATATAAAAGTTTCAGATCGGGAAAGATTAACTTTACTTAAACATTTAGAAAAGGATCGTCGTATTCAAATAGCTTTCAGAAATTGGGACATGTACGAATACCCTTTATTACCTAGAACTACAAAACATTCTTGGGTTGTTAAAACTGCTTCACAACTCGAAAAACCAAGGTATGTGATCTTTGGTTTGCAGACAAATAGAAAAAATATGAAAAGTAAAGACTGCTCAATATTTGACCATTGTAAATTGACTAATGTTACTATTTTTTTAAATTCTCAATATTATCCATACGAATCAGTGAATGCGAAATTTTCAGAAGATAAGTATTATATATTATATGAAATGTTCACCAAATTTCGTCAGTCTTACTATAACACCCGGTCTGAACCAATGCTTGGTTTGGACGAATTTAAAGAAAAGGCGCCTTTATTTGTAATTGATTGCTCAAGACAGAACGAAGCCTTAAAAACTGGGGCTGTAGATGTGAGACTAGAAATAGAAAGTTCTGAAGATATACCAGAAAATACATCTGCCTATTGTCTAATCATCAACGATCGTCAATTTGAATATAAACCCTTAAGTGGTATTGTAAAGAAACTATTATGAACGCTATAGTCGATGTGCAAGGGTTTAAGACGGAAAGTAACGAGTTCATCGTGAAAGAAATAGCAATAGCATGTGGAAATCAAATTATGGTATTATTAATCAAACCACCATTCCCATTTAACAATCTTACAAACAAAGAAAGATTGCAAGTAAGTTGGATAGAGAGAAACAGAAAAATTTTCTGGAAAGAGGGTTTTATGCCATACTTAAACTTTCATCGATATATTGTACCTTATCTGGAAGATAAAAGCATTTATGTTAAAGGATGCGAAAAAATTTCGTGGTTAAAAAACTTTGTAAAACATGATAAAATATATAATTTAGAAGATAAGAACTGTCCTCGTTTACAAAAATTATTTGATGACTATAGAATGTCTAGTAATATATTTAGTTGTGTATATCATTCGAATGTCTGTGCTTTAAAAACTGTAATGTGTTTGAGAAAATGGTGTACAGATGAAAATAAATTTTTTTGATTGATTATTTCTTGTTTTATTTTATTACTAAATAAATACATAGAACCACAATAAACCATGCTATAATTTTAAATATACCGAAAAAATAATGTTAGTCCTGTCCATATGACTCCAAGTACCACATCGTTATAAATTAACAACGCCAGTTAAAAGACCTCATTATGCCTATGCACATCCCCGTATCAAGACCTTCTAAAAATGATTCAAAATTATTTTAGCCCACGATATGAAACATATAATGAATATCAAATTCGATTATGTTCATTCAGACATTATTGGGCTACAGTAGATTCAAAACGAAGATTGGTGATGAAAATGGCTGATGCAGGTTTTTTTTACTGTGGAAGTGGTTTAAACGATAAAGTTATGTGCTTTTCGTGTGGAGGTGATATCAAAGATTGGGAGTATTACGATGATCCTTGGATGCAGCATGCTATACTTTTCCCTGATTGCTTTTATTTAAATGCTGTAAAAGGGACAGATTATGTTGATAAACTCAAACATCAATTTATTAAAGAAACAAAAGTATAAAATGGTTCCAAAGTAGTATTTAAGCTACCAGATTCTGGCTGAAGATGAAAATGCTTTTATCTTATTCGTTTTTTATTCCATTAATTGTTTCTGAATACAGATAAATATGTTAAATTAACATTATTTTAGTTTTATTTATTAAAAGACTTGTGACACCTCTAAGAATAATCAACCAGTGTTGTACCATAGAAAGTAATGTAGTTCAAAATCTATTTGAATAGATATGTTCCAATGAATTAAATAGTATAGGTATTCTCAATTCTAATAGACCATCAATTCAACAAACATTATTTCATCTAGTTGAACTCTACAATAAATAAAGATTAACCTATTTGAATAAAAATGTTAATGTCATTTCAATTATCTATTTGATTAGACAATCTATTCAGTAAATAAAATTTCATCTATTTTAATAGATATGTTCCAATGAATTAAACAGTATATTCTAACAGACCATCAATTCAACAAACAAGATTTCTTCTATTTGAATAGATATTTTTTATCTATTTGAATAGTGAAAATTGGGGTATCTGGACTGACCACTGTGCGCCGTCTACCCTGAGGTCACTCTGAGCGGACAGAGTCCCCACTCTAAGCGCCCGTGACCCCTAATTCCCGCCTGCCCTAAAGGTTGCAGACGGGGTTTCGGCGTGTTAGGCGTCGAGGCGGTTGCCTCCCCGACGCCTTCTCCTACGAGCGGGATCAGCCCTCTCACGATCCCGCTCGGCAGCCTCCTTCTGAACCATCACGGTCTCACAGAAGGAGGCCATTTCTCGCCAGTTCTCCGACACCGCCAGCATAGACTTAACTACTGCTGGCAGAGACAAATCTCGCCCGATCCTGGCGACCAGGACCCGTCTTTCAGCAGCCCACGCAGTGCACTCCTCGAGCGTGTGCTGTGCAGAATCTATGCCACCTCCGCAAGTAATAGGGTATCTACTCCTCTGAATAAAACCGATACGATTGTACAATATTTAGCAAATAAATGAAAATACCAAACGAAGAATATTATAATTTTTCATCTTAAATTAAAAAACTCGCAAAGATAAATTTGTATTTCATAATGATAATAATTACAAAGTTACTAGCTGCCCGGCCCGGCTTCGCACGGGTAGCATTAAGAACTTATTTACGGCGCACGTAACTACCTACCCTACCTACCCTACCTACCCTACCTACCCTACCTACCCTACCTACCCTACCTACCCTACCTACCCTACCTACCCTACTTACCCTACCTATCCTACCTACCTACCCTACCTACCTACCTACCTACCCTACTTACCCTACCTACCTACCCTACTTACCCTACCTACCCTACCTATCCTACCTACCTACCTACCCTACTTACCCTACCTACCTAGTTATAGCGTCAGGAAGGAAACCCCGACTTATTTTTATATAGTAGATTACAATTAGTCACAATATTCAATTAAATATAGTTTCTCCAGCCAAATAAATAAATAAGTCTATATTAATTTACAGCGCCATCTATTGATTACTTACTCAACCCAGTCGAAAGGTATCGACATCTGTTAGAATCATTTGGAGTTAACAGATAATTGTGACTGTCAAATAATAACAGACAAATAATTAGCTGAATTATACGGTGTTTCGTTCACTACAAAATAAATTTAATTAATTTTATAGCGTCAACAACACGTGGTAATTATGCTGTTAAAATGTAGCTTATATGACACGTTCGTAGATTTACCATAGCAGCGCCATCTATTGATTACTTACTCAACCCAGTCGAAAGGTATCGACATCTGTTAGAATCATTTGGAGTTAACAGATAATTGTGACTGTCAAATAATAACAGACAAATAATTAGCAATAAATTAAAATTGCTACTATAATTTGAGATTTAAACTATCCTATCTCTCAAGTTGGATCAAACTGCACATGGTGTGCGAATTTTATTATAATCGGTTAAGTGGTTTAGGAGTCCATTGAGGACAAACATTGTGACACGAGATTTATATATATTAGAAGATTTTTCACAGTTGCAGAATATTTAAATAAAATACCTTTTGAATCGGCGTTTTAAGTATTTGTTAATTATAAACAGTGGGTACATGATGTACAGAAGTTTCAAATTTCAAACCTGTTTAGTTGTTGAGATAGAGCTCATATAAAAATGGTCTAAAACGGACAACTGTTACGGCCCCCTATTTCTTCATTTTTGAAGATAAAAAACAATAAAAAATCTATTTTTTCTCTACTCGATGAGCTCTAGACTTTAAATAATGATACCCCAGGCTTAGATTTTTTTTTTCAAAATCAAATTTTATTGCATGGAGACTCCCTCCCCCCCTTGAATTTTAAACTTTATTTAATTTTTATTATTAGTTGTTATAGCGGCAATAGAAATACATAATCTGTGAAATTCTCAACTGTCTACCTATTACGGTTCATGAGATACAGCTCGCTGACAGACAGACGGATAGCGGAGTCGTAGTAATAGGATACCGTTTGGTGCCTTTCGGGGCGGATTTAAATATACAATATTCTGGTGAGTATGGTAATTACTTTGCTACCAACTCAGGTTCTGCGTTTAGATATTGCAAATACTTGCGTTTTGATCTTCAGATTTAATCAAATATTTGTTTTTTCTTAGTGCAGCTAAATAAAATAAAACTAATGCATACAAAGTAAAGCCCTGACTGTTTCATGTAATACTTTCATTTCTGAACGGTTCTGAAAGTAAGCGACACCAGATCTGCCATTCTTCATGTTTCTTATCGTACGTTTATACTCTGTACACTTGGCGAAGACGAAAGTGTAACATTTTGATCATCACGACTCTTTTGCTACGTAACAAAAGTGCAAAAGCGAATGGAAATTTGTTCCAACCAGGTGTCTCAAGGCACCTCTCGACTGTTTTTAATATAGATAAAGGTGCCTATGTGATATTTTATACAGACACAATTTTATTAAATCGCTGAGAAAAGTAGGTCATAATCATTTAAGCTTCAAATAGAAGATCACGTTAGTTGTTGTCTGCGTTCAGCGCTTGGTGTCGCAACACGCCGTGTTCGAGTTCGCGACAAGTCAATCGTCATCCTGAGAGCCTTGTTGAAAAGTGAAATACGTGTCGATTTCTTTCAAGGTTTTTTTTATGGCTCTTTAGAAATAGCTAAGCGGAACAGGTTACTAAATATATCCACGTCTATTGTATTTTATAATGGATTTCCTCAAGGTCACGCCTGAATCAATTAACTGTCACGTTAGTTATTAATAAATAATAAAATTAATATGAAAATAGCTATTACTTTACCCACTGTCACTTTGACTCAAAGTATACACGCTTGTGACCAGCCATTAAATGCCTGGAATGTATAACAACAAACAAGCTTCTTTACTACCTCGGTAAACGAATTTTGTATCTTTATTGTTTTACTATAATTTAATCCCCGTTTAAAAATAAATGATTCAATCTTAAACTTCTTAAGTGGGCATGTTCTGGCTCTCACATCCACTTCCTACGCGTGATTACTCCATTGTTATTTCAGGTTTATGAACAGGCCTGTCTATCGAAAGACGTTAAGTCAAAGTAAAAGTATCGGTAAATTTTAGTTATTTTGTTTTTTGGGTTGGAAATTATCAAATAACTTCTTCCGCTCTGGGCGGAGCGGGAGGGCATGTCAGACTCTTACTGACTAAAACCTAGCCGTGTTCCTTCGGTTGCCCTGTTGCCGGGGGCCGCGATTTCCTTTTCTATTTTCTTCGCAACCCCGGCAGGCATCGGCCCTAGCGGACCCCGTTAATTCTGCTGACATCTCTTTGAAGTGCGCTTGGAACACAACGCGCCGTCGACCCGGGCCTGGTCCTTATCGAACTGCGAGCTACCCATTGCTCACCGTCCGCAAGCCCGCGCCTACGGTGACCGGGAATCGGCCTGCGACTCCCGACGCCCAGGGCGTCTCCTCCTGCGGCGGTCAGGGGCATGAGGGCGCGTAATTTGCCTCTCCCTCACTTGTTCGGCCTCCTCCTTCGCGAGCATTACCGCTTCGCAGAAGGAGGTGACGGCCTCCCATTTCCTTTCGCTCCATACCATGGCCTGTACCATTGTCGGACGCGAGAGATCACCGCCGCCAATCGCCTCCACGAGGACACGGCGATGCTCCGCCTAAGTCGGGCAGACCTCCACCGTATGCTCCACCGTGTCCTCCGGGCGATCCACACAATGGTGACACCCGGGCGTTTCCTCCCGCCTTATCCTGAACAGGAACCTCCCGAAAAAGCCGTGTCCGGTGAGGACCTGCGTCAGGCAGAAGGTGATGACGCCGTGGCGCCTCTCTAGCCACTCCTCAAAGAAGGCTCTTATCGCCGCAATCGTGGCGTGCCCAACGCTGGGTTGCGACAATCGCACTCTCCATGACGCCATGAGATCCCGCCGGAGCTCTGTCCACTGTGCCGTGATTTCTCGCAGCTGCGGAGTTAAGCCCCGGCGTTTCGCCACCTCGCGTCACTCCCAGATGTGCGCGAGGACGTTTGCCTCCAGATCTCATGGTGAATAAGAGGGGTCAGGTTAATCACAGTACTGACTGTACAATACTTTATCTAAAGCCCGATTTGATCAAACAAAGTCCCACTTTAAGGTTATTTTTTCTTAATATAATTAAGACAAAATAACACACCATAAGTTATACTTAACTAAAAAGGATTAGGTACGCCTTCATCTTCATTTACATATAAATTATAAGGGCAGATAAAGGTTTTATAAAAATCCCGTTAATTGAATCAGAAGGAAATTAATGGAACGCAGTGAAACAAGAGCTCCTTACATATTATAAAACAAAGTCCCCCGCCGCGTCTGTTTGTCGGTCTGTCTGTCTGTCTGAACGCGATAAACTTAGAAACTACTGAACGGATTTTCAAACGGTTTTCACCAATGGACGGAGTGATTCATGCGGAAGGTTTTAGTGTACGTATAATTCATTAAACTTTTGTGTAAATTGGCTGAAATTCGACGATTATTGTTGAAGATGTCGGAAAAAAAAATCATGCTGACTGGTATGGTGGCCGACTTTAATGGCGTGAGCCGCGGAAATCGTAAAGTTACATCAAATTTATGTTCTACTTCATCTTAAAAAGTTCGCGATGGCATATATCTATCTTCTAAGGATGACCCACAAAAACCATTTTTATCTTTCAGAATATGATAAAAATTTCATTGTTATTTCCGAAGCTATTTTGACCGGTATAGTATTAATCCTTATCCACTAAACTATGTTTCTTAAACTGAGCATTTAATTTAGATTAAAATATGCCTTGCCATCATTTCATTTAAATTAATGTTTTAAAAGATATCACAAATTCAAAATGACGCGTAACAAAATAATTATGGTTGACGCAACGCGGGAGCAGCGGTAGGAGTCAATGACCTTTTCCTCGGCCATTAGGTATGTAATCTCGCTATCGATAGTACGTTCCCGTGGGATATTTTCCGACATTCACGTGGGCGCAGCGGTGGGAGTCAATGACCTTTTTCTCGGCTATTAGGTATGTAATCCCGGTATCGGCAGTACGTTCCCGTGGGATATTTTCCGACATCCACGTGGGCTAAGCCGCGGGAAAAAGCTAGTTTTTGATAAAACTTGATAGTGTACTCCCAATATCTAGCAAATCAGAACGCGGAAGCCAATATATGTCGCTATAACAATATCTTCCGGACTCCTGCTAGCATAGTAATCCTGGTCACTGACTTCAACACAGAAAGAAGCTAAACAAATAAAGTCTTTATTACAACTTTTTGTGTTCTCACTTATTGACAGTAAAATGAGAAGGACAGCTAGATTTTTAAGAGTATTCATAAATGTCCCGGTTGTAAAAAAAGGGAAAATTAATCGAATGCAGTCAAGCAAGAGCTTTATATTTCTTATATCTAGCAAAGCAGACCGAGGCTAATAGACGTCGCATTAGCAATATCTTCCGGACTCCTGCTCGCCTAGTAATGGAAAAATGAGTTTCAAGCTGATATTGGATATACACTACAATCGTAAAACCCGTTTCATTACTGAGAGCTTCATGGAATCGAATAAATCTGTTGTACAGTATTCCCCGTATCGATAGAGCTTTTATTTAATTAATATTACTAATATTTACTTTTTCCGTACTCATATTGTATATTACATTTCGTAGAACCTTAATTTGAAGAAGTTGTGTTGTTGTTTTTCTTTTATTTGTAAATGTATTGATTGAAACTACTCTCACGGGGACCATTCATCAAGTAGTCTTATAAAAGAGGCATTAAAGTTACTCCATCAATTATGGCTTTCTTCATAATTTCAGGCTTAAACTTTATTATTATATTTTGGTAAATAAATGAAATACAAAAGCTAGAATATTTGGAAGAAGTAACTTTATTAGTAATTTCAGTAGAAATTAATAAGTCAGTGTATAATTTGGAAATAAACTGATTATTCAATTCACACCTTTACTGCAAAAACCCACAATCAACCTCATCAGTTAAAAAAAAAACCTTATCAAAAGTCTCGCCCAGTAACCGATCGGTACAGTCTACACGAAAAGTATAGTGCAGTGAGCGTGCATTGTCACCGCTCGCACGTACCGACTCATCGGTTCGCTAGCCGGCACTGCCCAGATGTATTGGTAACCTAACAGGATGTCTCGCAAATAGAATGCGGGTTGCATACTGAATACCAACATTGAACTGGCAAACTGAACGCGGAATTACCTAGCTTAAACGGAACATTTTAATAATAGGATTCTGTTGCAGACTGTACTTTATTGAAGTTGGTAATGGAAATGTATAGAAATTCTGTTTATTTTGTCTTATATTTAATAAAGAAAAACCAAACGAAATATACCTTGTATTTCTGGAAATGAAATGAAATAAATGAACTTGAAGTTACACACTTAGAAAACATACTTCAAGGATTTCTGGAATCACGAGCTTTCATCTTTAGTAAATGCCAAAGAGATATTTTTCAATCAATCTTTTGTTTAGATTACAATTATTTTACAAACCGTATACAAACTTTAGGTTCAGGGAATAAGCTCGGTAATATTCAAGCGAATTGTAGCACAAGACAGCTTTGATAACGACATTAAAATCAAATGAAAAAGCCTCAATGAACACTATCTACGTACTTAATAGAGGAACAACCCGCGCTTGGTAAATTGAAAGTTACGCGGAATACTCGGAGAGAGCACGCATAGCTCCGCGTTAAACAAAGTTATAAATAACATTTATTCACTTGCGCTGCGCTGAATTACCTGCGTAATTCCTAATCACCGATATTACGTGCAGTGCCCGGACAAAGGAAAATGTTTGCAGTTTTGTTTAATGCATCAGTGGCACACTCACACAGGTGTGACAAAATTAATTTTGACCCTAACAAAAACATCAATAGAATTTAAAATGTTTCTCATGTTTTATTCTGACGGACAGTGTAAGGTCAACTTTTTAAGATGGAAGATGGTGAGAGCTGTTTTGGGCCGCAGCACCGCGACGAGCCGGCTTGTCCCCGGACGGTCATTTCGACCCAGCATCCGAAAATTGTCACCTCGCTCCCGTCTTCATTTGCAACAAATATAGAGCCCGAGGCTGTGCAATAAATTGCTGAATTTACTTTGCCTCCTTTTCCTCAGACGTGCTATTTTTCAGGCTCTTTGTTACGTTACAAAAAAAGACACTTAGCATCAATTCTTTTCCCGGAATTTCGTTTATAGGGACGTTGCAGAAGTAGTAGATTCTGTTTGTATCCTCGGATTACTTTAGCTCCTGGTACGGGGACTTCAAAAGTCAAATAGGTATTTAAGCTTCCTATAATATAGTTGTTAAAATATGAAGTTTAATGAACCAGAAATATTGTTTATGAGTAAAAATAAAACATGCCAGCATAAAGTGAGCGTAAGGCAAGTCAGCGCGCAGATTGACGCGTGACATGCACCTTAAGTGCTTTCGTATTATATCGTAATCTATATTTTATTTCTTCGCTATCAGTCATGTCTTGAATTAAACCTTTCATTCTTCCATATCGCATAAACTTACATTCGGTACCAAATAAAATATCTAGTGTATGAAAATAAGGGCAATACAAGTCATAAAGTTTATTGTATGGTCTTATCGCTAACGTAAAACTTTACGTTATATTAAAAAAAAACACAGATAAAGTTATTTATCGCGAAATAGGCTGTTATTTGCCTGCAAGTACTTAAATAATGGGTGAACCGGTGAAAGGACTTTTATCAAACCAAGGGTCGTACTAAATCGAAGTGTCAGCGACAGAGCCCTTGTACTTGACAATAAAGGGGAATATACAGTCTCTTTGTTTAGGCCTACCGAAGGTTAATGTCACAGAAAAAGTTTTAATTGTAAAAAATATCGGTAGGCTGTCACCAACTTAATGTATGTACCTACTTAGGTACTGGATTATATTTTTTTTTTTTTTTTTTTTTTTTTTTAACGGGCATCTCGCAGTATGACCACTAAGGTCTTGGCTGCTTAACCGGACTTTCCTGTGGGTGCCTTAAGCTGCTACACTCAAAGCCTCCAGCCAGGGGCAAAAAACTAAACTAAATTAAAACTAGGCGAACGCTCGCTAAGGGCACCCCCTGTGGGGTACGAACCTCGGCTTAGGGCGTCGCTGAGGGGAGGACAGCAAGAAGGGACAGGCTGGATCAAAAATGGTTTTAAATCATGATTATTATGCGGGGTAGTTTTAAAGCTACGTGCTCAGCGGCAACAACTTGCTGGCACCTCGTTTTCGAGCAAGGGTCGGGGAGGAGTATTTACTCAGGGACACGGTCGCGGTCGCAAAGGACCTCGGCGGCGAGGTCGGAATGACGGGAGGCGTCTGTTCTTGTGTATTGTGCTGGTGGCCCTATTCTGCTCTTGAAGGAGTGTGATGGGATCATCAGGGTCGGAAAGGACATGCCTCGGGCGGCGGATCTGACTAATTCGGGAAGGGACATAATTGGCTGCTTCGACAACCAAGGGGTTGCGATGTCTAGGAGCGGAGTCAAAGTAACGCTTGGACATGCGTTTAAGGAACTGGTGGATCGTAGGGATCTTACAGTCGAGATGGAGGATCTCGTTTCTGACATAGAAGGGAGCTCCCGTGGCTTTACGGAGGAAACGGTTCTGTAAGGCTTGCAACCTATGGATGGAATGGGACTTGGCGTGGGCGAATACTGCACCCGCATAGGTCATAATGGGTCGGATACATGATGTATAGATGCGCAGTTTGCACTTAAGTGACAATTTGCTGCGTGCATTTAGAACGAAATGGAGTCTACCTAGAGCGAAAGCGGCTCGCGAACGAACCGTCTTTATGTGCTCAGAAAAGGAGAGATGATGATCTAGGATAACACCTAGGTATTTGGCGCGCCTAGCCCAAGGGATTGGTTTGCCGAACATGGTGATAGGTCGGGGGAACGGGGGGGGTCTAGTTCTCGGTTTAGAAAAGCTAACCGCTTGACTTTTGTCGGGATTTACTTCTATTCGCCATTTTCTAAACCAGGCGCCAAGGTTGTTGACAGCCCTTTGGAGGTTTAGCAGCATCGTAGCTGAATTTCCCTTACAGATGATCGCTGT
This sequence comes from Omphaloscelis lunosa, assembly GCA_916610215.1. NCBI lineage: Eukaryota > Metazoa > Arthropoda > Insecta > Lepidoptera > Noctuidae > Omphaloscelis > Omphaloscelis lunosa. Next base: position 10,945,065 of record OU744247.1, read on the forward strand.
ATCGTCTGCGAACAGAGCCAACTGCGTCGATCTGTGTTTGGGGATGTCGCTGGTGAATAGCGTGAAAATGAGGGGGGCTAACACTGAGCCCTGAGGGACTCCTGCCCTTATGGGGCGGGGGGAGGAAAGGGCTCCTTCGATGCGGAAGCGAAAGGTGCGATTCGACAAATAGTCTCGTAAGATGAGCACGAGACGATCCGGCACACCGAGTTTGTAGAGCTTATAAATTAAGCCGTTGTGCCAGACTTTGTCAAACGCCTTTGCTATGTCGAAGAATACTACGCTCGTTTGTCGGCCATGGGTGAGAGCACCGCTGATTAGCTCGACAATACGATGGACCTGATGCACGCTAGAGTGCTGAGTTCGAAAGCCGAACTGTTCGTTGGGGATGAGGCCCTTGGTCTCTGCATAGTCTCTGAGACGCTTATAAATAAGCCTCTCATAGATCTTGCCTAGAACCTTGAGCAGACTGATGGGCCTATAACTGGATGGCTCGTTTTTGGGTTTTCCGGGTTTAGGGATACCTATGACAGTGGCCTCTTTCCACGTCTGGGGAAAAATGTTGTTGCTTAACGCACCATTGAAGATGGTGGTCAAAAGCATAATTAAGTGAGCTGGGAATAGTTGGACCACCCTATTGGTGAGTCCGTCTGAGCCGGGGGCTTTACGATTTTTCAGACCTTTGATAATCTCATGTACCTCATCTGGTTCGATGGGGGGCAGGGGAAAATCAGGGTTTTCAATGGGAGGGATAGAGGCTCTACGTTCGACTTCGGCGTCGACCTCATCGAGGTGAGCTTTGTCTACTGGTAGGGTACTGGGAGAGCATTGGGCTTCAAGACTGTCGGCTAGGCACTCGGCTTTGTCGATGTCATCGAAGGCTAATGTTTTGTCCGGGCGGACTAAGGGGGGCATATGGCCAGAGTGAGGGGATCTAAGTTTTCTCTGGAGTTCCCAGAAGGCAAGGTGGGTAGGCTCAAGGTCGCTCAGCATCTTGTCCCAGCCCGTTTCACGCAGCTCCGCCATACGTGTCCTCACAGTTCTCTGTAAGTAGCGCATGTGGGCTTTGTTAGCGGCGCAGGGAAAGCTGCTGTAGGCACGGACAGCTGCGTTCTTCTCAGTCAGCAGGGCGCGCGCATCGTCCGGGAGTTTCAGGTAACAGGGATCTGTTGCCGGAACCTCCCTTGAGCAATCGCTCAGGACGGTTTGCACGTGCTCCGTGAGTGAGTCAATCGCAGCTGTCGTGTTAGCGACAGAGTCAAATTGGTCCGGAATAGAGTCTAGTAAGGGGGACGTGTTGGATTTCAGCTTTTCGCTTACTTTCTTCCAGTCCGTCACCTTTCTAGTGGGGAGAGGGTGGTTTGGGTCAGAGGGACCTATGCGGGATACAAGATGGATAATAACTGGGCGGTGGTCAGAGGTAAGCTCGTGCACCGTTTCTATCGAGTCAAGTCGTAAGTTCACGTTCTTAAGGAGCGTTATGTCAAGGACGTCAGGGGTGTAATTAACCATATGGGGATAATAAGTGGGATTCATCGGAGCGATGATGTCGAAGTTAAGAGTGGAAGAGAGGTCGAACAAGTGTCGGCCCCTGGGGGTAGTGATTTGACTGTTCCAAGAAGGATGTTTGGCGTTGAAGTCCCCTGCCATAATGACAGAGTCGCTCATGCCGAAGAGTAGCTGTAGGTCATCAGAAATAAGTTGGTAGTTTTCTGAGGCCTGAGCTGGGATGGGAGGGATATAGACCGACACTAGAGTGATCGGCGAGTGACCAGTCATGCCTAGGCGACAGACTGATACTTCTAGTCGGGAGAGAGGTGGAGGGTCCATAGGGATGCAATACAGATCCTTTTTATAGTAAATGAGAGTGCCACCCGCGTGACAGCGCGTCCTATCATTTCGAATTAAACGATAGTTAGCAATGGAGGGGTTTCGTTTATGGGGCTTTAGGAAAGTTTCCTGTATGAGGAGAAGATCTAACTGATGATCGCGGAGGAATTCCGCGATTTCATCTTTCTGATTAAATAAGCCATTGGCGTTGAAAGTTCCTATTTTTAGGGATCGGGGTTTAAACCTTTCATAAGAGGCGTTAAACATTATGAGGGTCTAGTGAAGGAAGTGAGGGCGGAGGTAATATCCTCGTAAGCCAGGAACACATTTTGAACCTGCTCATAGCAACCTGATTTCTTGGCTTCAACAATGTCTAAGGCCATTTGTTGAGCCCTGGGGGTACAAAAGGTCATGAAAGTTGAGCTGATAATGCTGAATGCATTTTTAGCGGGGTCCGAGTAAATATCTTTTTTATTAGCCACGGGAGTGGGAACGTGACGCGGGGGAGCCAAATTATTATTGGGTTTTACGGGGGGCGCGGGGGGTGCGGGGGGTGCGCTACGCTGTGTAGACGCGTGGGGAGCGGGGAAGCCGGGGGGAGGAGGAGGGCGGACTCGCGGGTCCATTAAGGAGTATAGCGGGGTATGAGGGGGAGGGGGGCGCGGGGTAACCAGAGCCGGGAAGGTCTGCTGGTGGTTGTAGTTTAGCTGAGACCAAGGGCTAGGTCTCTGTGGACTAAGCCTCTGAGGTAACTGGGACGAGGGGAAAGGTTGGTAAACCTGTTGGCGTTGCTGCCTAGCGTCTAAACGCTTAGACAGCTTTACTGTGTTAGCCTTAGGGGCTTTGGGACAGCCGCGGTAATTAGCCGTGTGGCCTTCGAGGCCGCACAGCACGCAGCTTGGCGGGGTGACGCATAAGCTGCGATCTTTGGGACGGGTGCAGTCTGCAGTGCCATGGTCTCCCAGGCACTTGACGCACCTGGGTTTCGCATGGCAATGCTTTTGGCTATGGCCATACAGTTGGCAACGGTGGCATTGCCCTATGGCGCTGTTTTTCCAGGGCTTCTCGATAGTGAAGCCCCCTAAATGACAGATGGTCTTTACGTTAAATATGGGGTGATGCCCCTCGGTAGGGGAGCACACGACAATGATCATGTCGTAAGCTTCCCTGCCACGCGAGCGGTGCATACGGTGGACTTCATCCACGGGGATGTTCTGCGACTGAAGGTCGGCTAGGATGTCGGAGGAGGGGATCTCTTTGGGGATCTTTTTGATCACAACCCTGATCTGTTTTTCTTCTGGGAGGGAGTAGGTGTGGAATGACACACCTCTCTCTCTCAGGACCCCGGTTAAGTCCCTGTAGTCTTTCGACGTAGGGACGAGTACTTTAATACCCTGTTGGGTGGAACGGGCGCTAGTGTAGCCTATTTTAAGGTCTACACACCACTTTGATACTGCCGTCCACTTGTCCTTGTCTTGGATGAAGACAGGGGGTGGCGGCGCGACCTTTTTAGGGCCGGAGTTATGAGCGGATCGCGGTGCGTCATTCTGCGAGGATGACGCAATCGGGCGGGGGGCGGTGGAGGGGGAAGCTACGGGGGTGCAAGTAGCGGCGGGAGTGACGGTGGGGGTTGCCTGAGGGGCGACTATGATTGAGTCGTCGATGACGACTACTTTGCTCGCTTGGGACGAGCTCTGCTTCTTCTTCTTCCTCTTGTTCCCTTTTCCGGTGACTGGCGTGAAGCCTTCGTCATCCGAGTGGGAAGAGGAAGAAGAATGAGCAGAGGCTAGGGCCTCTGAGTCGGGGGTATAAAATGGATGGGGGGTCGGGGCGCGGGCTACGGCGGTCGCAACTTCTACTATGTCCATGCTGCCAGAGGGACAGGGACTAAATTGAGCCTCGATTACATCGCTGAAGTCAGCGATGGATTGGGACCTAGTTATGGTCTGCTGTGAAGCAGCGAGACCTTCTAGTTCGTTACCGAACTCATTGATAAGGGTAGGGTCCTTTTTAAGGACTCTATTAAGGAGGTCAAGGAGTTTGGAGTTTTCACTCCTGAGGGAAATGAGGTCGTTACGGAGTGACTGAATGTCACTCTGTACGGCCTCCATAATGATTACTTAAAATTGGGACCTAATTTTCCCTAATAAAAAAATCCTAATAACCTAATTCCCCGGGCGGACTACCGGGGATGTGTAAACCCTCCCTGTCGGGTGTAGACAGGGAGGTTGTGTGCCTAATGGTGAGCCCTAAGCTTGCTTTTGCCCGTTGCCTATCTTATTGTGCAACGGGGTCCTGACCAGTCTAGTGCGCCGGGTGTAGACACACCCGACCGACACTAGGTGTGTTGCTGAGGAAGGAAAACTGTCACCAATGCCGACTAGGAGACCCCCCAAGGCCGAACACTGGGACCCGGCCAATTGACTGCCTAACCCTGAAGGGGCTCGGCGGGTGTGATTGGGTCAACACCCCCTCGGTTTCGTTGGCACCGTATGGTTTCCACCGAGGACCACGAAACTGTGGTTTTTCCCTGAAGGGGCAAAATGACTTGAAGAGTCAGTTGACGATACTCTGATAAAGAAACAGATAATTAATCGTATCTTGAAAAAGACTCCGATTAATTGGTCGACGATAGTCGATTAATAATAATCGACTATGAAGAGCGTCGCAGTACGCGACGAAACGATGACTCAGCAACAGGATCGCTTGAGTCACTATCAGGAACCACGATCAGCAGCGCAGCACGTCCGTCCGCGTCCGATGCCAGGCGCAGAGTGACTGGATTATAGCTGACTCTAAGGCTTTTATTTTAATTCAACATTTTGTGACCTAAGTACTGGGCAATCTTGGCATAACAAAGATCAAAATTGAGAGAACATTTCTAAATTACCTTCGTATTTAAACCGTGACGCGAAAAAATTGGAAAGTAGGTCGTTAAATAAAGCTTTTCACAGAAATCCTAAATTAGATTCCCAGACAAAGGATCGCCAACTATTGCTAATTAAAGGCTAGAGACGTAAGTATAGAGCCCAACTCAGCTTTATAGACCCGAATAGCCGTAACTAAGAATTTAGAATTCAGATAACAGTAATAAATCAAGCCACTAAATTTCTGTCTTCAGCACCGCCTCTGTCGAAAATTTTTCAGAAAACACATTGTTTCCCTTAGCAGCGGAAACCTAAAAACTGTAATAGTAGAATAATTTAAGTTGGATCGAGTTGGCACTGTTCCAATTGTTAAACTACCTATAATTATGTATGTTAATACGTGCGAGGTGGTTCTGATATCGTCTAACGACTTCCTTTGATAAAAATAAAGTTGCGTTGAAATTTTAGTTCCGTAGCTGCAAGTTTATTGCCGAATTGCGTGCAAAGTCTTGCAATCAAGGGTTTGCTATCGCCCTTTATATAGACATTGATTTAATTTGCATAGGAATGTGATGGAGATGATAATAACGATCTAGATGTTGTCAGTTTTAATGGATACGTATCAATTTATTTGTTCTTGCGAGTAACTACTTGCGTTAGTAGAACAGATAGTTATTTGATTACCGGTAAAACAAAAAAAAAACCTATGAAGAAAGGTATTTTTTAGTTAAAAGGCTAATATTTATTAATACTATTGTGTAGGGAGATATATCTCCCTACACAATAGTATTAATAAATATTAGCCTTTTAACTTTCAAAAGAGCAAACCACTATAGATTCCTTAAAAAATAATAAGTACAATAATATTTTATACCGTTTCTTTCATTTAAATATATGTGATATAAATAATTTAGTGGTTACCGAAAGCACTCCAATCTCATATTATGGTTTTGTAATAATGAAAAAGCTTTCAATTAAGAAAAATACTTTAATCAAAAATCGGCGAGGAGGCCCAAAGCGATTACATTAAAACATTTCGATTGGGATTACGGAAGCTTGATTTCCTTTTGCAAAATGTCGATTAATGCGCAAAGCTGTGTGTAAAAGGTGTTCTGGGTCTCGAGTGAATCATTAACAAAGATTCTGTGGTGTCAACCTCAGTTACACTGTTTCATATTTAATGTTGTTTACTCTTTTACAAGCAGACAATGTGGTAATTTGTTAAAGGATAATATTTGAGCTCGTTTATGAGAGCGTGATGCGGCCATATTTGTTTGTTACTCTGCACCAACAATACGAGGCTGTCATCTGTCAAGCTCAACTGGCGACAATATGTACAAACGGACGACGAATAAATTGCCTATCATTTATATTGATGAGTGACGTCAGCGTTATTTTAATATATTGTATACAATGTCGCCCATGGGCATGTGACTGCCCGTATTTTTGAACTTTAAAAGGGGGGTCTATCTTTAATATTTTTCATGTTATTCATTTTTTAATTTTTAAGTAGCTTTAGTGACCTTGCTTTAAATTTTTTGCCGTATCTCCGATGTTATTGGCTCGATTTGGATTCTGATTATTATTTCTAAAAGCTTATGAGTTATTTTATCGAAATGACTTTTTTACTAAGATTTGTTGAGTTTTTCCTCGGATTTAATTACAGTTAGGTATCATGTTAGGGTATAATGTTCTGTGAATTTTTAGCTGTTATGTAGTAGATAATATAAATAATAACGATTAAAAAAGCCCCCTTATGGAAGATTTTATGGACTTATACTTGTGTTTTTTTAATAAATACAGATTTTTATACGAAAAAATGTCTTCACGTCGTTTTTTTGTCATAGTCAACAAATTTTAATAAAAAATGTTAAAAGCAGAATCCAAATCAAGCCAATAACATCGGAGATGTGGCAAAAAATTTAAAGCAAGACCACAAACGCAACTTAAAAATTTGAATAACATGAAAAATATGAAAGATAAACCCCCTTTTTTAAATAAGAGCAAGTGTACCTAGAGCAGGGTTTTTTTGAGCAAGAGCAAGTAAACGAGTGCACGTGACTCTGTGCGTAGAATTTTATGTTACTTGGAGTGTACAAATGCAACGCAGTTTTTACATGGAATCTGACCAAAGATAAATGTTTGTGAGGATACCAATTGATTAGCATTATTTTTACAGTAGTCCGAATGACAAAGAGGATTGAACTTTTTGGGGTATTGTTAATTTCTGCGCTTTTGTAAATTATTAATTAGCATAGAATGTTCCCACTGCTGGGACACAAGCCTTTTTTCTGTGAGAGGGAGTGTGGGCCGTAATCGACCACGAGGTCCCAGTGCGGGTTGGTAGATGACAGGACTGGTTACCTGGAACTATGGAAGGATTATGGCCCCTGCCTGATCAATGTTTATATGTACACGGATACATTGGCAGGGGCTGACTTGCACAATCAGTAATGGGCCCCCGAAAACGATCGCTAAAACAAAGTATCGTAGCGACACGGGGGCAACATGTCCTGAGGTGCATATGATGAGTGGAGAGGTATTCCACGGCTATCAGGATAATCCCGGAAGTACGGTCAAGATCCCTACCAGCATCTCTCTCTTGGTCTGGCTCCTCACCCAAGACCCGTTTCGGCAAAGTAAACTCTACCGGTACAGACCTAGAGTTCGGAGCGTGCAAGCCCCACCACGACGTCAACGTAGAGATACGGCTGTGGGGTTATTATTATTATTTGTATATGTTTATATATCTCGGGACCTTAGGGTCCCGGTCTTTTGGAAAGCGTACGAGGGGCCGAAGCCAACTCACAGAGGCCCCTTAGACCATTTTATATGGAATGAGGCACCAACCGACGATTATCCCTGTATGGACTATGCAAGTGCACCCAAGGACAACCCCCGGTTTGTGCAGGACTATTGCAGAACATGAAAATAAAACATATTGAGCTATGGGTTTGGGTGGCTATAGTGGATTTGTTTCCTTGAACTATGGAATAACTATGTCCCCTGCCTGACCAATGTTATATACTTACTATACAAGGATGAAATGGCAGGGGGTGACTTGCACACTCAATAATGGGCCCCCGGAAACTGTCGCTAGAACATAGTGACGTAGTGAAAAAGGGGCAACATGTCTTGAGGTGCTTGAGGAGTGGAGAGGTTTATTTATTATTATTATTTGGTTAGATACACTAGCGGCTAATTAGCTGATGCGTGTGCATCAAATAGCTTGGAGATGTTTAATCTGTCCAGTCGATTCTTGAAGCAATTCAGTGAAGGAATCATCACAACATTCTCCGGGAGCCTATTCCATGCTGTTACAACTCGGTTAGATAAGAATTGCTTCAAAGGCTTTTTCTTTGATGAATTTTCCCATAATTTTAGGGAATGTCCACGCAAATGTTTGTTGGCATTCAGAGTGTAAAGATCTTGAAGACTGGGCACTTCACAGTGTTCTGTTAGTATCTTGTACGTCTCAATGAGCCTACACCTTTGTCTACGCTGTTCTAGTGTGATAAGGCCAATGTCTTTGAGGCGCTGTTCGTAAGGTAGATTACACATGATGCGAACCAACTTGGTTGCCCTTCTTTGTACATTATCAAGTAGAACAATGTCTTTATCTTGATCAAACTCCCATACAGGAGTGCGGTCGGACAGTGGACAGCCATTACGACATATAGCTCTTATGTAGCATTTACGTATAGGTATGTATGTATTGTAGAGTTTCTTAACAGTCAGATTACGCCATAACAACGTGTAATTAAAACTTAAACTGCGACCACAAAACTTTTCATTAATGAGAACATCGCTATTCTATCCACCCCTCATTGTCATGTAGGTCGGTAGTAATGTCTGGCCTAAGTAATTATGAAACTTAGCCTGTGTACAGAAATCGTACAGCATTATTGCTTTGAAATTTAACTAATAATTGAGCTTGTAAACAACAGGCTTGAATATATTCGTGTTTAACGCATATTCCACTTCAAATCACTATTTAAAATCATATTTTAAGTGAGAACATGAATCCAGAATATTACTTTTACAACCAAAAATCTATTGTGAGCTGTAATTAATATTTCTTATTATTAAAATTAAATCCATGGCATACAAAACCTGTTTGAAGTTAATCTACTGTTCATTTCCCTTTGCATGTGCGCTCTGTACAGCTCGCATCGTCTGTAAAAAACAAGCAAAGCTGATGTGTTTTTCATTAACTGAAAAGCCTTCAATCTCATTATGGTGGCTGCCAAACAAAGAATTTGCGGAAACGCGCACCGTTATATTTGCCCACAGAGTGATGCTAAAACGCATTTCGCTCTGATTAATTTACAACAGCAAAAAATTCTAATGTTGTCCGAAGACTTTCTTGTTTCGTCGAAAAGAAAAAAATAAAGCAGATTAATCGTGGAACCCTTATTAACAAAGCAATTGTTACTGGGGCTTAATTTTGAAAACCAACAATGGAAAATAAAAATGGAGTGGAGTGCGCTGCGTCCTCTCGTCCTAATGAATGAGGAGTAATTTCAGTTTAAATAAAAGAGAGAACAATAAAATACCCATTTTAAAAACAGTACGATGAGCAAATTGCCGCGGCATCCAATTTATAGACAATGAGGGAGAACTGTTAACATTGCTATTCCCATTAAGAATAGCGAGCGCGGAACACTGTTACAGTTCATGGTTCAGCTTTTTATTTAACTTGTATTATAATATCACACACTCAAATAAAGCAAATATGAGGCGTAGGCACGTGCAAATAAATGAACTGTCAGTCCAAATTCAGACGTTTGACATAAATACAATGATTGAGAATTAATTGAATCCATACATTTGCATGAATTACTCAAAGCAATATGATGCTGTCCAATGTCAGCAGAGGAATACGTCACAGTGAAACAAATCCAATACCCTCTGAGTCGTTATACATACATGAACATACTAAATGAGAAAAGGGGAGTTTTTTTCATTAAGTCCCTAAATTGCTACGAAATATTTCATTTCGATCGAATGATTGGCTCGGGCCCAACTGTGTGACTCGACGGATGCCGACAGACCTACGACGTTCACTATCAGATGTTCGAGGTATATGCTATTTTTCTCCGTAAGAATACAAATGTCTTGCCAAATTGTCTACCGCCGAACTAGTCCAATTTAGAAAGCAATTTCGCAACCAATTCGTTTTGTAAGCGGATCAAGAGGCCAACCTTAAATATGGCCATTAAATCGTTTGCGCCGAACCCACATTCGTCTTTTTAATGCGAACTTCCAACGCTAACAAATAAGAAGCTCTTATCGGCGCTAACTTATCACGCCTACGGTACACGTCTCACCTAACCTACTATTTTTATAAATAAGTAAGAAATGACCAAGTAACTCCCACTTGCGGAAAACGTCCTAATTCGTCTGGTGTTTTTCCTTATTATTTCTTTATGCTGTTGTCGAGTGTACAAATAGAACTTAATAATATGTTTTTGTTGGCATTACCTCTCTTCAGGACCGTTTGTTTTAATTATTTTCTTCATGAGTCTTAATGAGGGATAGAGTTAGATGTAAAACTAAAAGGTTTTATGTACTTTGTTCAAATGTTCAGTATGATTTGGATTTTATTACCACTGTGTTTTTGAAACATGTTTCATAGAACTCACTTCTCCATTTCAAAGTCGCAGCGAATACAGTGGTTTTTTACTATATTGACAGTAAAGTATAAAATAAAATAATTATGATAGCGTAATAACTGAGCTTTTACTCTTAATTTGCTATTTTATATAGGCGTCAGCCCACTTTTAATAGAGTCAAAAATATAAAAAAAAAAACAAAAATAAATCCTATTTATTTTAAAACCTTTCACCCACACGCACGGCTAATGTGTATAATATCGATGTAAAATGTTGACAGGGCACTTTCAACTCGCCTCGACGTGAAAGAGCTTTGAAATGTTATGAATAGCATTTGTTGACATGTATGTGGTCTAACGAGCGAAGTTCTGGCGTGATTGAAACCGTGGCCTTCCGATAGTCATCGCACCCTTTCATTCAACGCTGACCCTCGGATTTTCCCTACACATCCTGTATCCCTCATATTTGATAAAATGGCTTAATTAAAACTTTGCATAGTTTCAGCCGGACGACGAATATAGCCTGTTTCTACCGCAGTAGATAAGATCCTTTTAATTACGCAGGATTTGAGTTAATTAAGCCGAATGTGGTTTGTTATGATGTAGGTACAGGTCTGTCTCTCGGCCCTGAATATGGAAACACGTCTCTCAGCCTTTTCATCGAGAACTTTAATTACATAGAGAACACAGCTCGGTTTCAACGCGGGGAACGCGTATGAATGATTGATGAATGAAACCATTTAAAAAGTTGCCTGTCTATGCTGCCTTACTTTAAAGTTATTCATTTCTTTAAGTGCATACGAGTTACATTCTTATCAACATGTGCATTTTTAACATTATAAAAATACAGAATACTGAAATCGGTTACAAGTAAATATACGTAGCTCGGCCACAGTTTTGATCGGTAGCGTGGCGCAGTGTTGATATTTTTGCACCAAAAATAGACCACTTCAAAACCGAAACGAAAGCTAAAAAAAATTGATAGAACCTCCTCCCCACTCAATATCGGTTTAAACGTTTTGGCAAAAATAAAGTAACGGTAGGAATTTGTGTGGTTTGAGAACTTCTATCCATAGAATTGAATTTTTAAACTTAGTAACCTTGTCTAAGTTTAATAAATTATATGGAAATTGACTTTGAAATCGACTATGAACCAATTTCTCGGTAGCCAAGGAAGTTGTCCTTTTGACATTCATTTGCTATTTATCAAAAAATCTGTGTGTTCACTTGTCTAATTTAATAGTAGGCTTTGAACAGTTACTTTAATGACCTCATTTGAAATTTTTTATACCGTCGAACAAAATTCATGGACGCCAATCTAAAAACTGCAGCCTCCTAACTAAATCAATTATGTGTGCTTCCTAAAATACCAACTGGACCATGCCTGAGTAAACAAAACCGGGTATGCTAAACCGATGTGATTACTGCGCAATACGCACGATTCCGTATTCGGCACATAGTTGACATTGTATGCTGAGAACGATCGAAGTTTGATTCGATCGTGGAAGCAAGCGAGCCGCGCAAGCAGTAAGGTAGCCATCGCACGTTGGCAAAGCAAACTCGCGGGACGTGAGGTACATAAACTTGTAGATCAAGCCAGAACCCTCCCAGGACATATTGGTCACGTATTTTCACCAACTGCTTTTATTATCTCTCCGTCGTCGCTTTTAATTTTCTGCCAAAGTTAATCGCCGCTAAGCCGACTAACTGCCGTATTCTTCGTAGTTGGTTTTATGTCTCGCTTAATGACTCGATGTCTCGAAGTTCTGAGCGTCAAACTTTATTAAAGGAATTATCAGGAATTCGTGAGTTACGCTCACTGCTGTTATATTTTCGTAATTGGAAAATGTTACGGTCAAAGTTAACTTTAGCTATAAAAAAATGCACCTCTATTTGTTTTCCATTCCAGTAGCCGTTTCTTAGAATAATTAATACTGAGCTATTCATTGCCAAGTGAGCTAAATTTTTGTTTTAAAAATGAGTTCTATTTAAAAAACTATTTTCTATATGTAAATGTCCAGTTACTATGATGTTGTACATAACATCAGTTACCTCCTATGATGTTATACCGTCATAGTAATTACCTACACGTTGGTATCTATGAATATTTACTCTGTTTTTGCAAAGCCCATTATAACTTGTTGCCTTTGCTAATTCTCGCCCAATTCAAGTAGCGAACTAATAACGTAAAGGGTGTGTTAGGGCGGCTCCTTTGAGAATAACCGAAACTATTCCCACTTCCCGTCAGATGGCGCTGCTCTCAGAATAAATATTTAATTTCTAATACGGTGTTAAAATATGGGGTTACATTTATTTAGAAAGTATGCTATGACTCTTGGTGGGATGTTATTGCCTGAATTGACTTGCAGTCTGTTGTGTTTTTACCGTGTCACTCATATTGAATGAATAAAGAAGTAAATACCGTTCAATAATATCAGTATTTAAAGAAATACGCTTATAGCTTAGGCAATATGTATTAGGGCTGCATGAACAGATTTTGCCGGCTTGTGCTACCTTTCGATATTCAATTTTTTTTTTATAACTTCAAGAAATATCTGACTTCCAAAGTCGATAATTGTCCAATCGAATATTACCGAAGAGTCGTGACAAGTTTAGTCTTTATAGGCATATGGTAGGTGTACTTATAAATCCTATTAAACTTTTCTTGATTTCACTTTCTTTTATCAAAACGTTGGTCCAGCAGATAAATTACAAATAAAAAAAAAACAACCCTACCTCGTCTACTTGGTTCCAAATAAACATGTTTTCGTCTACATTTCCACTCGTTATCCTAAGTTTGTGGCAGATAAAGATAAACGCTTATTTGTGAAAGTCGTTCGTCTTACTATCTACTTGGCTAGCCGCTTATCTACATTTTCTACTATAATTATAACTTTGAGAACAATGATATACTACCATTATATAGGATACTTAAGCTTTTCATCTTCTTCTTTTCGTGTGGTTAGTGACTAACCTGGTGTCAGAGTCTTTAAGCCGTCCATGGGCCTCTGACTTGGCTTCACATGCCTTCGAGAAATATCTCTAAGGTATGCCGGTTTCCTCACGATGTTTTTCTTCACCGTTTTTTAAACAAGTGAGAATCATACAATACGCACATGAATCCAAAAGTCAGAGGTGCGTGCCTTGGGTTCGAACTTGAGACCTATGACTAGGCAGTCGAATGGTCACATCACTAGGCTGTTAGCTTTTCATAATAATATCGTTAACATTATTTTTCGTAGACAGTATAGGTAACATCTTCTTCGCAAAAGGTATGAATAATACTAAATCTGAGATCAAAAATGGACAATGGCTTATCTGATTATCAAAGGCGGTGTCTTCCAGACAACCTTCGGATGGACAAGACAATACTTAGGTACTAACTCGAAATGTCAATACTCTAATTTCTAGAGACATGTTTTCATAAATCCTGTAAAAACTTAATACTTATGCGTATGAACTACTTATTTCGTCGGTTTGTATAAAATCCATATAATTCGTTGTATATTTTATCTACACCCATGCTATAAAACCTCTATAATAGTTTCAAACAGTTAGCTTATTGCCAACATTAAAACAGCCAGTGTCATAGTAACCATAATATCATCCAAACGAGTGTTATAATGTTGTACTAAATTTCATTATGCAACTCGAATTTCAAAAAAAGAACATTGTCATCCACGGGTTTCACTACCACAGCACCGTAATTAAAAAAACAAAACTTATAGGTTATTCGAATTCACGTCGTATCCCGCCATTTTTGTTCGATAATAGTATTGCAAAATTTTATTACTTTATTGTTTACAAAAATTAGTGATACAAGCTTTGATAACACACCACCAGATATTTCTAATGCAGCAAAGGACATTTCTAACCAATTATTACCAGAAAAGTCGAGAAAACCATATTGTACAACACCCTATGATTTCAGAACCTTTTATAGAGGATTCATATCATGGGTATAGATAAAGTCTTGAATTCAACTGTACATAATTAAGTATTGAAACACTCATGTGATACCATTATCACACAGTTGCATAAATAACTATAAATATTATATTGTATAATGGACCTACCAATAATCATAATCAACGTGACCCTGAACGTGTCCATCTGGGTGACCACAAAATTATAAATATTCTAAAATAATAATAATTTTCTGGTCCAACTAGCAGGTATCTATTTCCGTGTCGTCATAAGCTATACGAAATTGAATCCTTGGTTTGAACTGTAAAAATGTATGGAGTTTTATAGGGACATAAGTATGTCAAAATACACACACGTATGTTTGACAAACGCTTTTGTATGTAAATCGTCTCTGGGACTTAATACTTTAATATGTTTGCCGTTCGAATTTATCAGGCATTGTTTTGAACGACGAAATGAGCTTATACAATGGATTATGTTCTAATAATATTCATACTTGAGCTGAAAAATCAATCTTCTTATTATTATGCTTTAAATTGGAGAACTTTATTTAATTTTAAACTAATTTATTGTTTTGCGTCAAAAACAATTACCCGCATAAAAACTTTTGATCAAACCACGAAGACAGTAACCTAATTACGAATAAATTGATAGATAAACTCATTTTCAGCCTTTGTTTCCAAGCTCAAAACATTTTAGGCTCAACTTTAATGTACTTGTTCTGAGTAATTTCAATGTTCTTCAAAAGCGTTATTAGACTCCAACTTATGTAGGCGTCTCCACCAGCACACGAACCTATTACCTAAGGTCGCACGACACACGACTAATAAATTTAATGTAAAATATTCCCCACTGAGACATTATACACAGCCATTTGTGTCATACTTGTGTACGTGTGTGAATATAAATAGAAAAAAACTCGTTTCACCTCGCAGTTTTGTCACCGGGATTAATAATTATTATTGTGACAGTCGAGTGCTTCGTGTCACAAGCAGAGTAATACAACTCCTTGCTCTTCCACTTGATTACTTTCATACAATGGTCTGAACAAACAATTATATAACCTCGAGTACCATTGTTAAAGAAAAATAATTTCTGTTACCAGCAGTCCCGTTGTCCGCAGCTGTACAATGCTATACGGATTGTACCTTCCATTAACAGCATTTTTAATGCTTCGCTGAAAACAAGAAATGAATTCGCTCGGTGTCCCAATTTTTTGTTCGTTTTATAATTACCTTATTCGATATCCGGAACGATGGCAACGCAAGCAGAAAAACATCAAATAAACAGTCACAACAACAGATAATGAACCCTGTAACAATCTCAGTTGTGATGAATTGCGTACGCATATAGTATACTAATTAAAAATAAGTCAATGCTACAACTACGTTTAAACACGTGCTCGAACGAGACGACGTAAATGGCCATCGTAACATGTTCAGGGTTATAAAATTGTACCATAAAATAAATTTAATATAAATCCAGAGTAGAGGCGACACATAAAATTGGAGTAAATCACCGAAAGTCAGGCGCTGGAGACGTTTACAGCCTCCGAGCCTGTTAGTTCAGGAAGTGTGCCGGGATCGCGGGTACCACTCAAAGCGCGCAATAACCAGATATTTATTTCGTAACTGCACTTAACGAGTATATCTTACTATTTTTTTATTTTAAACACTCGTGTTTAACATTAATAGTTTCGTTTTCAATAGTGAAGTGTGATAATAGTGAACTAGTTAAGCTAATTCCCAACGAGTAGTCGTGCTATTTGCATTCGCTCGTGAAGCGTATAACTTTACAAACGGTTTAGCTCATATCTCTGTATAATTGAATGGACTTCATCAGTCAGAAATCTCATTTTAATTACTGAATTTAATATCCAACGTTACGTAGGTATTAAGTATTATTAGAAGGCAAACCCCTTTAATAAAACTGGTGTTATTTAAGTAACTGGGCGACAAAGCTCTACTCAGGTAAACATAGAGAAAACGAATTTTCCTAGATATGAGACCTAGCTAGATCGATTTTTTTAACTTTCGTCGAAATCATTAGAACCGTTTTCGAGAACGTGATTATAACATATTTTGTACATATATATAATAATATATATATTTTTATCATTTCATATTTTTTATTTTTTCATTTATAATCCTATATTATTAAATTGGCAATATTTGTATTATATATATATAGTAGATTTATGAAATTCCGTAAAATAAAACTACAATAAGGTAGTATAGTAGCACCTGGGTGGCTATAAATTTTTGATCTAACTTTACACGTATAAATGTTGTAAAATATGAATTTTATCGAGTTTTATTTTTAACACGACGCGTGTTAAACTCGTAAATGATGCGACATGCGGTTTTGCTTGCATAAGTTTATTGAACAATTCGTAGTATAAATTATTACCCACGTGCATTTTGCAGCACAATTCATGGAGGTATCCGTAAAGAAAGAACCTGAAAATCAGGGAAGAATTATGAGCTAAAAATACTATATTTAATATCGAGTCTTAGTCAACATAAGTAATGCGATGCAATTTAACCTACATGGACCTGAAAAATTTATTCAGTATACGGTAATCAGAACGTACAAAAAGTAGGTTCTATACCACCCTCTCATTTAGAAGTTACGTCAAACACGAAATACATACTATAGAAGGTATAATATCTAAGAACGGGGAACTCAACCTCATACGATGAATTCTATGAAAAAAATAATGAAAATGCTTATCTTAAGGTGACGGTAACCGACTTTTAATGATTTTATCCTGAAGATCACGTATAAATGAGTAGTGTTAATGATTTAAAAAAAAAATGTTAAATAGGAGCATTTATTCAATTACTCTATCTGTGAATATTTTAGATTAAATTTATATTACATAGTGTAATTAATTTGTAAAGTTATGTCTAACGCGGATAAAAAACTAAGAATGACGCAAAAACTATCACGCATCTTTTAAATCCTTCATCATTTTAAAGATAATTGAAATATTTATCTTTAAGTATACATGTTTTATTAAAATATATTTTGATTTATGTAAAGTAAACTAATAATGCGTCTAATTTGGGACAGCGCTCCTTGAAGGGCGAGTCCTATTACTGACTGGACTCAGCACAGAACACGCAAGCTAAGTACTCAAGACTACTGACATTAATTATCGGCGTAAAGTCTAACAAGATTAAGGGAACGTATGTAACTTTCTAAATTCACTTTATTAAGAAGAACGTACGGAGTAAGTAAGTGCGTCTGTAGGTACGTATAAGAGTAGGAGTACGAGATATGCAAGGAAAAGAAATCGAATCGTGATGATCATGTATGATATTTAAGGTTAACGTGATGATTAACCTACATAAGATAGCAGATTAACCAGGTGTTTATTACGCCTGGACAGGAACGGCCTGCAGCTGGTGAAGGGGACCATCATGGGACACTGCTCGCTACACAAACAGTTCCACAAGATAGGCATAACGGACAGCCCTCTGTGCAGGGCTTGCATGGAGGCTGAGGAAACCGTCGCGTGCTCTTTGAATGCACAGGCGTCACCCAGATCAGAACAGAAATCCTCGGGTCACCCAGATCATTCACAGACGTTCTGAACAGACCAGGAGTTTTAATTAACTTCTGGAGGGAGGTGGGCTGGTTGGAATAACCACCAAACGGCAGCCATGGCCCACGTACAATGGTCCACCTGACGGACTAAGTGCGGAAACCAAACCCTATAACATAAAACATAGAACCTACATAAGAAACTTAAATTCATTAAATCATTCATTGACAGACAACGCACAGTTTAAACTGCTGCGTCTAGTAGCTTGAAATTTTGCACAAGAGTTTCTAATTATACAACGAAAGCAAGCACTAAGGAAGGATTGCAAATTCATCCCCTAAAGGGGTGAAATACGGGGAAGATTGTTTGTATGGAAGTTCGTAATTGTTGCCGAAGAATAACCCTATCGCGCACATGGCTTTGCATACTTAAATAAAAACGGTAATAGTAATTTTATTTCCAAACTACAGTACACATTACATCAATGAGGTATCGACCCCTGAATCCTGTACAACAGGGGTTGAGGTTTCTCCAGTTACATGGATCATCATGAGAAGGCTTAGACTAAATACAATTTATACTATTTTTTTACAATAATTAAACGAAAATTGAAATAAATTATTTAAAAAATCATAAAAATGTTGTGTTACTTTTAGGTTTTTGATATGTGGTAAGGCATACAGGAAACTCGGGATAATTTGATGATGCCAGGGACAAAACTTAGTTTACAGATAGGTAGATAATGTATGTGAGTAGTTGAGCAAGTCTACCATCTAGTCTACTGATCACATCCAAAGCTTAATTAAGAAAACCTCATTTTACATAACATAACATCACGCCTGTTATCCCCGAAGGGTTAGGCAGAGGTGTACCTATAGTACACCCACATTTCGCCAGCTATGTTTAAGTCCCATGTAATAGGGGGCGAGCCTATCAATCAATAACCTAGTAATAATCAATAGCCTATAATCTCATTTTAATAACAGCATAACACATAAACGTTTACAAAACATAAAAACAAATGCTAACGACTGACATTTCCGTAGTAGAACACTGTCACCTTCGCACAGTTTGAGCTCGAAGCAATACTGCCATGTTATTATTTGGGGCGTTTACACCGCTAAGCCAGACATATGGGCCATTTGCCGACAGAATCGTGTGAACCGCCTCACGTTATTCATGGGCGACGCATTAATATCGTCCAAATGTGCACTTACGTCCAAAAATTAAAGTAATACCAATGTTTATTCGTATTTCCTACGATTCCACTGTTATATATTGCTACGTTTCTAGTCGGTACATATAGAAATCGCAATGTCTGTCTGTCATTTTGAAAATGGCGGATTATGAAATAGTTATTATTTTAATTGCCTCGTTGGTCTTGTGGTCGCAAGCGCTACTGCTGAGCATGAGGTCCTGGGTTCGATTCCCGGGTTGGGCAAAGTGTTATTGGGTTTTTCTATCTGAAATTTCTCAGTAGTAGCCCGGAGTCTGGATTTGTGCCCGGTTGATGGCAATAGGCTCGCCCTCTATTACATGGGACTTAAAACATAACTGGCGAAATGTGGGTGAACCTGCTACAGGGACACCTCTGCCCAACCCTTCGGGGAAACTAGGCGTGATGTTATGTTATTATTTTAATTGGGAAAAGTTTAGTTGGGAATATTTCCAAAATGTGGGCAGCTTCTGAAAGTTTAATAGAGATCAACTAATAGTAAAACCTGCCCTCTGAATAAAAGATACTATATCAGAATTCAGTGTCATCAGTATTCTACAGTATTATATAAATCTATATATAAAATGGATGTACTGGTATACATCAGCCATTTGATATTGTAATCAATACTCCTGATGAACACATCAATATTAACCAGTCATAATTAATGTCAGAAGTACCGTGATCGATAAATAAACCAGATTAATGAATATTTATTTGATTATCTCGAGATGATGTATTGTTGACGGCATTTGCCATTTTACTTTCTACTTCAATATGAAGTGTATCCAAGTGAAAACGAATCGATTATATTTATTGTTCAACTATACGGGTTACACGTGGAAATTGTTAGCCAAATAAATAATACTTATTTCTTTGACAGCAATAAACTTTTCAAGGGAGATACTTACAAAATAATGAAGCCGCAAAAACTGTGCTTTCAGTATTAAATTCTATAAAATTTAATAATTAATTCTGCTTACTGCTACGCCATACTATGCGTTTACTACGCCACGCGGCTCTGCTACGTAATAATGTGCGTTTACTACGCTACGTAGCTCTGCAATGCCGTGCACCCTTGATACGCTGTGCGACTTGGCTACGCCACGCGACTTTGTTGTACCAAACAACAAGCAGCGTCATTAAGCTACCTAAACGTTTTTAAGCTATTTTATTTTATTTATTCTACTATACTACAACATGTCACTTTTTGCATTATAATGAACTTCCGCTTTACGCTACGCATAGCTAGTTAGCCGCGTGCCACTGCTACGTCAAAAGGCACTCAACAGCGTGAATCGCGATATGCTATCCTACGCGTCGTTGCTATGCTACACGCCTGTGTTACGCCAAACGCCTTGCTCTGCTTTGATATTCATTGCTACTACGCCAACTACGATCATAATACGCGTCTTCATTGACAATCTAATAAAATATGAGAGAACAGTAATAATGCAAAATGTGGTTATGTGCCGATAACTTTAAATTGCCATAGAATAAGTAATTATAGTTCCACTCACCATTTACGAGTTTTCTAGTTTTCTCTAGTAGTTTTAGATTTCACGTTATTTCTTTCTTCAATTTATATTTTTAAAAACATCTAAATTCGTCATTAGGTTTCTAATCGAATGTGGCTGTTAACGACTGGCCTGTGGCTGGTGACGAGTTCAGTACGCAGGTCGACTAAAGTATAGAGTTTTCTTTTTTAAGACAGTTCTTTTCAGTTAAATGCACACACCTCATTAATATTATTGTCCACCTTATTGATGATACACTGCATTATAGATTAAATGAATGCATATTCATGAATAATTAATAATATTAAATGGCGTTTATCGTAGCGGAGTGGCACGAAGTGTGAACCTCATTATAAATTGACCTCGATTATTCCCATAAGCACCAAGCACTTTATTTATTTTAATAGCAACATCGTTATTATGATTACATAGGTCTTCTGTAATGACACAAACCTAAACGTAAATATTAATGCAAAAGTTTTTAGTTTTACATGCATTACTCACTTAATATTAAAATCATTAAGGATCCCAAACTAAGCGAGGTCTACGCAGTAAATATTTTTGCCCATTCTCTCCGCAGCGAGGCAAACCGCAGGCAAAAGTTAGTAAGCTATAAATCATAAGAGTGCGGACTTCGGTACAATTTATGTATAAGGCCCATTGGGTGGCTTAGCACTGTTTGATTGATAGTGTGAAGAAGACCTTATTCGGGGAACTCACATCCGTCACATAATGACTCCCACACCTTACACGTATACGTAGAGCCATTAGAATAATATCCAAATAAATAAAGTTAATTGTTATGTTACTGACGTACTCCTAGAAATAACTGTTTTAATTGGTTGGAATGGGTTTTTACCATCATTTGCTAAAAAGCAAATGATGCAAAGGTCCGGAAAACTCTAAATAAATACGTGAGTAATAATCGTACAACATTAATCATCGCGAGTCCGTGTGCGTAATTTATAAACTTACAAAAGTCACAAAAAAAATCTGTAGGTAAGTAAATCTGCAATAGAACAAATTTTTTAGGGTTCCGTTACCTCACTCCGGTTCGGATCACTCGTGTGTCTGTCTGTCTGTCCGTCTGTCACAGCCAATTTGCTCCGAATCTAATGGACCAATTAAGTTGAAATTTAGTACACATAAGTATTTCTGCGACCCAAACACGAACGTGTAACGTAAATAAATGAATTTTGAATATAGGGGTCACTTTTGGGGGTAAACAAGAAAATAAAAATAAAGTTTTGCTTACAGTACCGTGAGACATATCAAATGAAAGGACTTATTGCGAGGATCTTAAACATATTATTTAAATAATTTTAAATAAACAGTTTTAAAGATATTTAAGACATTGGATGAAAATTGACCATTCCACCCCTTATCTCCGAAACTACTGGACCTAAAATATTGATAAAAATACATAGTATGGCTCATAGATTACAGGAAAACCTATAAAAAGTCGATGGTCTTAAAATAACATGGTAAACTTCTCAATATTGTGCGTACATACTTACATTTACAGTTGGAATGTATGGCAGAGCATGTTTTTCAATAACAATGTTCAGTTTGTTCTTGGGATATATAAATTCATCTCAACTACGGAACGCTTCATGGTACGCAGTTCGACACGCACTTGGCCGGTTATTTATTGATATCAGGCACCTCTGTATAGCACTATATTTTATTTAGCACAACATTTTGCCCTTCCTAACTTCAAAAGTATTGCCAAGTCACCCAGAACGGTTTCAAATAGTCACGACCTTTCGGAAAAAAGAAAATATATTATCTGTACCTCCGAGGCCAAATAAGTTTGGTAGCGCGCGAGAATTTGGGGCTGCAGCTATTGAAATGCAACAGCTGCTACTCGATATCAATTCAAAAAGTCGTTAAACATGTCAGTACAAAATTGAAAGCTTTATATTATTGCAAAAAGTGCTACAAAATCGCCTAATATTTATTTGTGTTGACTATGTTTTGGAGTGGGATGACATATACTAATCAAATATTTTACAATTAAAAAATTAAAAACGCAAACGTAATTTAAAAAAAACCTGAATGTAGACTTCCCCACGTTGAGGCAAGGTAATGTTTTATAGCTGATTCACGGTAAAGCTTAAGAAACTCTGAGAGTTGTAAGACAGCATAAAAAATTTAGAAAATCACAAACAAAAATCAATCTGCCTAAACTTTTTCCCAACTAAGTTTGGGTCGGCTTCCAGTCTAACCGGATGCAGCTGAATATCAGTATTTTACAATACATAGATCGACTGCCTATCTGACCTTCACAACCCAGTAACTGTGTGTGAACAAACTTTCGGGCTTCTGACGACCCGTAACGACTATCAAAGATCCACAAATGACAGCCGGGACCAACGGCTTAACGTGCTTTCCGAGGCACAGAGAAGTCTCGATATGTAAAGATGGTCAAACATCCACGGACCAACCCCGGCAAGCGTAGCTTTACCTGATGAATCGACCCGTGTGGCTGTTATGACTTAGCCACGAGCTCCTCCAAATTACAAACAAAAATCTAAGATAAAAAAATGAGGAGCGAGTATATGGAAATCTTTTTACGATGTATCGTGCGCACATAACGAACTGGCCATGGAAATATACGAAAACATAGTTTATCGAATTATAATTAACTCTTGCCTAAGCTCGGTTTCTAATACTTTCATCCGTGGGTGTCAGATATAGGATTCCACTCCCTGACCTTCATCGGCTGTCTTATTACTATATTAACAATGACATCACTACAAAAGGCTTGAAATCTAATACGACGTAAAAGGCATTTTATTTACCAGACACGATATTAAACAACAGATAGATGATATTGCTTTGTCCGTTACTCAAAGTAAAGTGTTTTCATAGATTATGTATTAGAGTGATGAATACATAAAGGCGAGAGAACGCGATTGTTTCCGAATTCTGGGTATTCAGTAATGAAAAACCGGTCGCTCAGGTATCCGTTATTGTCCATAAAATCGATAGTCTTAAAAGAATTTCCATCAACAACACCACTTCGAACGTGTTTAGGAAAATCTTTTCACATAATTTTCGATTCTCACGCCTTCCGTTTACCCAATGAAAGAATTTGCGAGCTCGTTTAATTGAATTTTTTCACTTTGACAGATATTGATCGTTGGCAGTTTCAATACCTTTCTGTTTTATTCCACAAATACTTTGAAGCAGTATAATAAATCACTGAAAGTGAAAGCTGCTTTTTAAGCCTTTGAAAGTCTATAAATCATACAATAAATGAGGAGCCTCTGAACTATTCATATTTTTATTTTATATACTGGAGAGAATTTTAGCGATCCCTTATTGAAATCAGTGCAGTAAGCTGTTAAGCCATTAAGTGGCGGGTGATTTAGTTATAAAAGAAAAGTTGAGTTACTACATATTTTACATTCGATATAGTAACACAACTTTTTTATAACTAAATAGATGACCTAATTTTTTAAATTTGTTCAGACTTTCAGGATCAATGAATATATATTGATATTGAGTTTTTTTATGAGTTAATTATTGAAAATTCAGTTTTGTTGTTAGTTATAAATACTTACTGCATTTCTAAAATAGGTAGATATAATTTTGAGCACGATAAAGTTTTTGTATGTAAAGAAATTTTATCAATTTATACTTAACTACCTTTTACCCGCGGCTTCACCCGTAGTCCCGGCATAAAAAGTGTCCTATATGTTAATCCAGTTTATAAACTATTTGTGTGCCAGATTTCATCCAAATTCTATTAGTAGGATAATACTAAGGATTTTTATTTTTTTATTTATATGCAAGCAGTGTTTCTCATTCTAAATTATTAATTATCTAAACTGTGTATGTACAAATAACTAATGAAAATAAAAAGAAGAAATAAAAGGAAGAGAAAGAAAGAAAGAAAAAGTATTTATTGAGACTCGCGCCAGGTCAAATTAAACTAAAACACACTCATAAAACATAAATAATATTTAAAAAAAAACAATAAAAAACAAAGTAAAATTAAAATAAAAGTAGAAAGTCCTTTACGAAGCCAAAAGGCTCAGCATATGCTGCAACATCGCAGCGCTGGTATTTTGATTGCTGGATTGGGCGTCAAAGATTCGTCGGCATCGTTGTCAGCGGGAAAATTGCCCAAAAGCAGAAAATTTATGCAAGCATATACTTTTTGTTAGATTACTGCTCAGTAATTGTGCATAACGTGTCCTGAACAGAATACCGTGTCGTATGCATGCAACGTACTATCGAGATAAAACTATTCTATGTCCTAACTCAGGTCATGGTTTACCCCTTTGCTAAATCCGTTCAGTTGTTTAGCGTGAAAGCATAGGTAAGAAAAAACAAACGAACTCACTTTCGCATTAATTATAATATTAGTTAGGATTAGATTAATGGTAATAAACACTGTATAGATTTCTGTAGCGTCTATTGTTCAGGGTTCAATCTCGGAGTCAAGCAAAGTGTGATTAGGGCTTTATGCATGCCCGAGAGTGGCCCGAGATAGGAACTGCCGATAAATAGCGATAAGCTTGACTCTATAGCTTTGAGACCTAATATTGCCATTGGCGAACAAAGAGCATATTGTGTCCCTGTACCCAGTTTGCTGAATAATACCTACATTGTTATTTTCCTCCACAAGTTATCGACAGGCGTCTATATTATTTGAAGCTAATACTACATTGTACGTAGAACGAGTAGCGATCAGAACGATTCAGAATTATGAAGTAACAGCCTGTGTTCCTACAGCTGGGACACATGCCACCTCTCGGTGAGAGGGAGTGGCTGTAATCCACCATGAGGCTCGGGCGCGGGACTCGGTTGTCACAAATCTTCGAATTTTAGGTTCTAGATCTTGCCGGTTTCCTCACGACATTTTCCTTTACCGTTTTGAGAGCAATGGTGATGAAATAATTTACACAAAGTAAAGCGCCTGTCAGGGTTCGAATCTAGTCAGCAGAACTGACGGGGTCCGAAAGGGCCGATGCCTGCCGGGATTGCGGTTTTGTCCAAAAGGGTTACCGTGGCCCCTGGTAATACAGGAAACTGAAGGAACACGGGTGGGTTTTAGTCAGTAAGAGTCTGACACGCCCTCCCGGTTTAAAAAGGTTTCGAACCTACGATCCGAAGTCACGGCCGTTACCTGGGCCACCACTGCTCACCAGAACTATGTATTATACCTAAATAGGTTCGCGTTTCTTAACCCTACGCACAATCGACCGAAAAAATGAACGTTTAGTAAGTATAAGTTTATTATCATTATTTAATGTTGTGATAGACACAATATTTTAATATTAATGACGTCAAAATATTGCTAAATCTAAGCTGGGATTACTGTGGTTTATATTTTACTGTAGAATATTGCGATCTCGTGATAGTAAGGATCGTGCACACTATGCACGAAACTGTTACAACTTTAGAGAATGCTCTCTTTAGCCATTCATTCTCAGCTCACATATTTATCGGTAGTTTGTTCCTTTAAATATAACTTAGTGTGAGGAAAAAAGTGTGTGAAAAATATTTCAAAACCACTTATTAGATACTTAAAAGTTTAATACAGCAATTTAAAACAATGTTCAGGTACCTACTTTTTATATCTGTAACTTTTGCAAAAATCGACCACTTACAAAGCAAAAGTCACGCGGTGAGTCAATGAGTCAGCGACATCTTGTAATAGTGTGTATTCTCTTCAAGTTGGTACCCTTGTCACAGCTGGCCGGAACCACTCAAAATAATTACAATCTCACAAAAATGTCACAAGCTCGGCTTCCAACAACAAAGTAGAGCTGAATAAGTGATGAAGCGAACCAATGATATTTATGATTGATGACTCTTAGTCTAACATTGCGCAGCCGGCTGGGCCGCGAATGTAAAAATGTTAATTGAATTATAAATGTTAATTTTGTATAAGATTGGTTTTTCACACAAGGGGTGGTGAATAATTAATTCGGGTGGGAGCGTGATTTTTCGCGAAATTAAATTAGATGAATAATATTGCCATTTTTTCAGATGTCAAAAAAAACCGTCCAAGTGCATGAAGGGTTCCGTAGTTGCAATGAATTTATCCCAAAAACTAATTTAATATTGCAGTTGGAAAACATGTTCTCCCAAACATCAATATACGTCACGGCCAAGTCTTCTACTAAAAATGCAAGTTTGTATTGGCGTAAATATATTTTTTTACAGGCTGCGCCCCACGGATTCACCCGTATAAGTCTCAATCCCTTGAGAGTATCGGGATAAAAATTTCCTTAGTCCTAATCCAGGTCATGGTTTACCCATG
Organism: Omphaloscelis lunosa; assembly: GCA_916610215.1. Lineage (NCBI taxonomy): Eukaryota > Metazoa > Arthropoda > Insecta > Lepidoptera > Noctuidae > Omphaloscelis > Omphaloscelis lunosa. Next base: position 10,971,866 of record OU744247.1, read on the forward strand.
TGCCAAATTTCATTCAAATCCATTTAGCCGGTTTAGCGTGAAAACGTAACAAACAAATAAACTAACTTTCGCATTTATAATATTTAGAAGAAGATATACTATAAACAAGTTAGTTAATAAAAAATAAAATATTTGTAACCCTAGCGATTATTTTCTGTCACTGTCCTGTAGCTAATCCGTGAACAGCGTTGTGGGCTGCAATATTGCCTGTATTTTTTTATGTATTTCTTGTTCCTATGTTTTATATTGTAGCTGTTTTTTGTTCCTTTTGAATAAAATAAAAATAAAATAGAAGATGGAAGTTAGGAAGTGATAAAACTACAAATTAACAATTTTCGGACATTTTCCTGTACTTGTGCTGTGGGACCTTGCTTCTTGCCAAATTTCAACAAGAAGTCCCTTTAGGTTTTGATTTATTTGCGTTGACTAAGAAGCTTGATTTTTTTAGAGCTCCAAGGGACCGTAGATATACATATTTGATATTAATTTCAACTTGATTCCTAAACGCGTTCCGATGAAAAGGGTGATCATAGTAGGGTTCCGTTTTTGCCTTTTCAGGTACAGAACCCTAAAAACATTAAGGAAGGGAAACTTTAGACGCAGTTTGAAGTGAAATGGGTAGTAAAAGATTTTAAAAACTTTAAAAATTAACTGGATGTCTAGTCTAAAGATTTATTTTAATTTCAAATATAAAATAATAGAAATCCATAGAAAACAGTATATCTGACTCCCGCTGAGGTCAACGTTATCCGAGCGGTCCTTATGAGAGACAACGCTGTTATAGCTAAGCGACTTCTACAATCCGCCTTAGAGACAACATTCAGGATTTTTCTGTTTCATCGTTCACAACATCTTCATAATCTTCAAGAATGGCCTCCATTTTTAGAATCCGTACCTAATTATAAATTCCCTATAAATTCTTGAGAAGGAAGCCCTCGGCCTTCTTATTTCAAGTAAATCACTAAGATTTATGAATAGGTGTAGGAACTGTACAGAACAACTATGTTCTTAATGTCCCTCGGCAAACTTCGTGTTTCGTCAGTCGTCGGATTTCTATCAGTTGTCCTTTGCACTTGGTGCAGACCGGACGCTCTCAATCTACTTGGAAGTATAAAGAGTTGTTAATATTCTTTTAACTGAATGTAATGTATTCAAAAAATGGTAGGAAAGCTGCTAAAGTCGCAGCCACGACAGATAAGAAAATAGTTTTACAGCTCTATATAGTTCACACGGAAATCAAAACAAAACAAAAATAAGGTATTTAGTTCTGAATTCAAATTATTAAACAAGATAAATCTAATAATTTATGGACATGGAAATTAGCATTCGTTTTTATTCGGAAATGCGATGATTCCCGAGGGACATTAAGAAAATAGAAATACTGTTCTCATGTCGAGTTCTCAAACTGGCGAAGTAAGAGCTGCCAAATTCAAACTAAGAGTTTGGCTTACTTTATTGTAACTGGGTAGCGGGTGTCGGTACCATACGTCACGTTCACAGCCCGCCAATTTGTCTGTCATTTGCCAAATCCGAACGCGCCTTGAATGTAGACCGAATATCTACTAAATATGTATTCAGTGTTGCCACATGCCTACTATAATTTCACATACTTTAGATTATACCTCATGTCTACATAGGATTTTTTGTACCTACCACATCTTATATAAAAATACGTATGTTATTTTGCGCGACATGTAAATCTACTGATTTGTATTCACAGGTTGGTGTCACAGGAAATTGAGTTTTTTATAATGAAATAAGAAAAAAATCAAGATAAAGTCACGCACATGGAGGCTTATTAAATCAAAATATGCATAATATTTGTATTCAATGTCAACATCAAAGGTGAGCTGAAGAAAATTTGCATTTGTATTGAACAAAAACATGTCTCGTCCTATTGAAAGAAAACTTTCAATTTCTTACTGAATTTCAATATAATTTGAAACGCCATGTGAATGGATTTATTAAAATAGCTTTAATATTGTAAGATTAGTGTCATCGTCAAGTTATTAAAATGGATTCGTTACCGAATGTTCTCGAATGAAGTCTACAAAATGGATAAGCTGTTACAAGGTAGTTGAATAATTCTATTCATAACTCAGATTACTTTATTTTCTGTTGGTTTTACAAAGTGTTTGTTAAAGTACCACAAGTGAACGTTTACTTGTGAAAGCCCAGCTGATATTGATATAAGTAGAACTCTAATTAATGAAGGCTTTAAAGGCCGTTCAAGGAAAAATAAAATTGAACGCTTCATTTATAAAAATTAAACCGTATTTTTCGTTAAAGTAAAATTTAGAGTTGGCAAAGTTAAGGACCACAATTAGACAAAGTTTTTGTTTAAAAAGGTTCCAGTATTTTATGGTCTAATAAAAATAGCTTGTAGCTTCTCTGTAGGGCACTTAGCATACCAAATAGGTAACAAATTTATAAACTTAACTAATTAGGCGCTTGCCGGACTGAGTTTCATGTTTGCTCTGAGCATCGTAAACTTCTTCTAACTTCCTAATTTGGAACGGCCGTAATTATTGTTTATCTGAATCATTTACAAACTTTGTACCCCTTAGAGAAAAGTGGTAGGTAATTAAAAACGTGAAATTGTGGGTTATGCCCTTTTTTATATATGATCAATAAAGTAGATTAAACATATTTTACGATGTACTGGCAACATATTAAAATATTATACTTCTTTTTTATACGGCGTTTTGAGTCGATAAAATGAAAGAGCGTTAATGTTAAACACTGTTTTACTGTATGCATAACTCAATTGTGTTATCATAGTAATTTGATAACAAGCAAAAATCAACGAAGTGTAAATTACTAGCTCGCCCCATGGTTTCACCTGCATAAGTCTCGATCCCGTAAGAATATCGGGATAAAAAGTATTCAATGTCCTAACCCAGGTCATAGTCTACCCGTGTGTCAAATTTCATCCAAATCCGCTCAGCTGTTTTAGTGTGAAAGCGTGACAAATAAATAAACAAACTCACTTTCGCATTTATTATATTAGTTGGGATAGGATTATCTAGCATTTGCCAAGATAAGTAATATCACCACGCCAGTATTCCCCTAAGGGTTAGGCAGAGGTGCACATATAGTACACCCACATTTCGCCAGTTATGTTTAAGCCCATGTAACAGAGGGCGAGCCTATTGCCACGAACCGTGCACAAATCCAGACAACGGGCTGCTACTCTCCTTAACACAGGTTAGCCACATGTTGTAGATATACATAGTACTTATTTCGTAAAACTGTATTTCCTAACGTGTACTACAATGCTTTGTTTTTTAGTAAATAAACATTATTACTGAGAAATTCCAAATGGAAAGACCCAATAAATGGTTCACATTTTATTGTGAAACGAAATATAAAAACCTCAAATTATAAAAAACAAGCAGCGCCCCGCGGTTTCACCCGCATAAGTGTCGATATTGTGGGAATATCGGGATAAAAAGTATTCCATGTGTTAATCCAGGCTACAAACTATCTATGTGCCAAATTTCATTCAAGTCCGTTCAGTAGGTTTTGCGTGAAAGAGTAACAAACATCCATCCATCCCCACAAACATTCACTTTATAATATTACTAGTGGACCCGACAGATGTTGTCTGTCCGAACAGCGCCACCTACCGGGTCCAATTGTATTTCAAACCATGCAAGGACCCACTCAAATTTACATACATTTAGGAGGAGTTAGGTGACAAACACATTTACAGAAAAATTATATTTGTAAAGAAGATTATAGTTATTATTATATTATGTATAGATAAATATATGACGGAGAGGGTAGATGTCTCTTTCGTTATTATCAGCCATATTTTAACTACTGTGGGTGTACTGTGGTGTTGGTTATTGGGCAATAGAAAAACGGTTTTCAGTTCAGATCGCATTCTAATTTACTATCTAATTAATCACATTAGTTGTTCACACACTGTAGGTGCACGACACAGCTACTCGAAACGCTCGACAGTTTCTAAACTCTTCATTGATTGACCGCCACCGATGAACTCTGTTAAGCTCCTGCTCCAGTCGGTCCAAGTGTTTTGTTGTAGACTCTGTCGAACGCCGCTAGGCGGCGCTGGCGCACCGATTAGTCAACTCAGTAACGTATTTCTGATATATTTAAATACAGAGTGGAAGGAACATCGACGCGAATACTGTTACCATGGATTCAGAGCATGATTTTGAACCCCCCTACGTAGAAATTTTTCGTCAGTTATTTAAAAAAAAAAATCTGCTGTTCCATACATTTTGACCGCGTAGGTCAAAATGTATGGAACAGCAGCACTTTTCTATGAATCAGCAGATATTTTTTTTTATAACCGATTAAAAATTTTAACGCTGGGATAATATATAATAAGATGGATGAACAAGACATAGATAATATCAGTTTCCATTATTCCGGGTACTAAAAGTAACTGACACAAATGTTAATAAGAATTCTTATTTCAGCTTTCAATGAAAACTAAAAATAAATCTAAGAGCTTAGGTCTAAGAGAGTAAAAGAAAGTAATAAGAAATTCTAATGTTATTTCGTTATGTATCTCTGGACACATAGTCAGAAACCCTTTAGAACACTAACTGGGTAATAATACAGTAAGAACCCACGCATTATCATCGTTAATATAAAGGTTTTTCTGTAGTAAGTTTATAGAGCTGTGAGGAACAGGGTGTAAAGTTTAAAGGGTTTAAAGGGATGACCCTCCAACTAGGGTGTTGTTTCTGGTGGGCAACTGCCGGTGCTGCCGGGATAACTTCGAGATGCCGCGACGCCCCCGCAAGGAGGCGTGGCGAGCGGGGTCAGAGCTTCACCCTTCGGCCGCGGAGGCAATACGTTGACCCATCAATATGGGCCCCTCAATTTGGTTCGCCTCGGACGGCGTAATGAAAACGACCGCATTTTTTTAAGCAAAATACGTCGGTGTAATTGGTTGTTATAAATAACTGCCGGGATGATGTTGGGACGTTCTATATATACTCGTTGCGCGGTAAACTCTGCTTGCGCGATGGAGGATTTTTGAATGACGTCAGTGTGATGTGTAGTAGTAGTAGAACCTTAAATTTACAGAATTATAATACGTAATTATATCTCAGTTACACGTGACCTACATAGTAAGCAATATGATAACAGTTTGCACTTAAAAAGGGTTTAAATGCTTTCCAACGGGATCATGATCAGATTATATTCCAAAAACCATTCACGACCAAATTAATTTACGAACGCAAATAGGTACACATACTCGTACCTACGTCACCTCGCCTCAAATCGAGGTTATTTTCCTTTTATCCCAGAAATTATCAAAGCTTACCGTTTTCCATATTAAATATTAGCGGGGATGTTGTGCCCGAGGCAACCCAATGGCAATTATTAGAGTGACACATTATTTTTGTGAGATGCATACATACGTAATAAAGGCTGGGTAGACGCGTCCGCTAGACAGACACGAGCGAATTGATAAGGGTCACATCGGAACATTACCCCGACGGACAAGCTAAGCCTCTTTTTTACCTAAATTAGTTAAGCAAAACGTAACTCAATAATATTTTTTCTGGCTCTCCTCCGGAAGTTTCGTTATGAATTTTTTCCCAGGCAAACTTCTATAACTTTTTTTTAATTAGCTCCAGGGATTGTGTATCGAAATACCTACTGCTCTTTTTCATTACTTTTTATTTGTTCCACTGAAAATCCATCTTTCAGGATTAATTACGCGTTTATTTATTTTGCTAATGAATTCTGTGCGTACATAGCAATATTCAATGAATCTTGATACTTTGATGAAGGAAATCAGAGCTCAATTAATATTCAGTTAGGCTGCGCGAAATGGAACCAAAATATTCCGAATGCATCTCTGAATAATTTACCAATATTTTTTCAGTCGGCTAAGCACTCTTCAGCTGAAGAAAGATGACTTCCAATCAAACTTAATGACTTTCTTGACGCTGATTGGCCATGAGCAAAGTACTAACGAGTCTTGATTTCAACAAACTTCGCAAATTGTTTGCTTATTCAACGTAAGGTAATAACAGCTGGGACATACGGTAATAAATTTCAGCAAGCGAGGTATAAAACATTCAGGTTCGCACTATACCCGCTATCGATCTCTTTTGTAATTATTGTGCTCTACATATTTTACACTTTATGGGAGTTGGGTATCGAGTTGTGATTACAATCAACAATTTCTGTGTAATGTAGATTTATTTTTTAACGCGTGTGGAGTATGGCTGTAGTTTAATTTGTTCAATTTTTAATGTTCGTGTGTACCTGTACAGTCCCAGTTGTATAAATTAGCTTCATTCGACTTCATTTAATACCTATTTGCTGTTTTAAATATTCTTAAAGCCAATTTATGTTTTTTTAGATAGGTATGTTCTCTTTCATTTTTTCGTTTACGTAAGTTTCCAATAAAATAATGTTTTTTTTTTTACTATTGAATATTTTCCTGTTACCTGTTGTATGTAGGAATAATAAGTAAGAAACAATAGTAGGAGTTTTCAGATATTTTTATTTCCCATAAGAAATTTCACTTACATGAGAAATATTTAACTAATTAAAAAAAAAAAAAACTTAATTGATTTACGTATAGTTTTGGCAAAACATAAATAAATTTACACAAAAATATTTTATAACTTGTACGATAATCGCTAATAATTTAACACAGCTAAAACGTAAACATACACGGAACGCGCGCAACTAAATGTGGTATGTAAAGTACTAAGGTGCGCTCGATTTATTTTAATTAAACATATGTAATTTTAAGAGTTTCTTAAATATTGGCATGGATTTTGCAATTTTGATGTTTTTTGGTAGTTTATTATACAATGCAGCACCTTCGTACATCATATTTTTTTTTGCCGTAGCTGGTGCGTGGTGAGTGTAATTTGTACGTAATTTTCATTTCTGAGCCTAATTTTGTGTATTTGATGTTACTTTGTAAAATGTATTTGTGTGTAAATGCTTTTTTAAAGTATTTTGCTTATTAAAATGCAAGTATTATATATGCATGTGTGTGATATGTTAATTATATTCGTTTCATTGTCTATTTTTTTTTGTGTTGGAGTACTGTAATCATAATGGAAGAGTGTCTTTTTGTAGTACCTATGTATAATACATATAATAGTGTTATTTGTGGAAGAAAAATAAACATTTTTATTTTTATAATAACGTAAATTATGGACCTAACTCCATTGCAAAAAGCAAACAAGCCGCAAATAAGTACAAAGACATATCGTAAAGATGCGTCTCCTATTATTTATCATATCATGACCCTACGTATTGTCCTGAAAAGCTAAGAAATGCTTTATTCAAATAATTGTTTGCTAAAAAAAATTGCCATGTGTATTATCCAAGATATTGAACAGGAAAAATAAAGAATTTTTCCAAAGTTCAGAGAATGGCGATTACGGACCATTGTGATACGTCGAACTTGAAATGATTGGAGATTTGAATTTAGAAATGCTTTATCGACATAATTAATAATGACCGTTCCTTGCTGTTCGTAATTCAAATTATTACCTATTTATATTATTTGTGTGTACTGAAATAAAAATCGTTTTCGATTTTAATCAACAAAACTTTATCTCAAAGAAATTTGACAGAATGGATCTGAAAATAATTATTACGTTGTTTACCTACCAATTTTATTAGAGAAGAACTTGTATTGAAAAGTAGCTGTTGTCCGCGACTTCATCTGCGATTCAGAATGAAAAGTAGCCTATATCTGTATTTTTGACTAGTTTTGCCCCTTGGTTTCACCCGCATTAGTCTCGATTCCGTGGGAATATCGGGATCAAAATTATCCTATGTCGTAACCCAGCTCATGGTCTACCCATGTGCCAAATTTCATCCAAATCCGTTCAGCCGTTTTAGCGTGAAAACGTAACAATCAAACAAAAATAAATAAATAAAGAAAATCACTTTTGTATTTTTAATATTTGTTTGAATGTGGAATGCGTTCCTTACGAAACATGTGCGGAGTAATTATGAATGATAGGCTGAGGAATTGTGTGATAAGGTAACATCGGTTCGGTTTAAAAAAAGATGTAGTGACAAAAATTGAAAGAGTAGGTATGCTTAGATAGTTTGGTCATGTTGCGAAGATGAAAAAAAGACGACTAACAAATAGTATTTACAAGGCAGATGTGAGTGGAAACGCTAGAAGGGAGCTGCCTTAAAAAATATCACCCTATATAAAATTTCTACATTTAAATCTAAATTTTTTATGGTGTACATAATAAAGAGTATTAATCTATATAAAGACACTAGGGATGTAATGATACATAATTTTACCGATACGATACCGATACCGATTATTGTAGTAAATAATCGGCGATACCGATATCGATGCCCATTTCGATAGCTTAGTAGACAATAAATAATGAAGTAGGTATGTACCTCGGGCGTTTCTATGTCTTTTGTATTTCAGGTGTTATAGTCTTCACTTCACTGTGTTAATAAACAGAATCACGAATGTAGTGTCGTGAAACAGGCACGAAACAATACATCGCTCAGCCAACGCAAACTGCAAACATTGCCGTTTGCCGTGTTGCCTTGTTGCTAAGCGTGCACTGCGCGGCTCTCCCGCACGTCCTTCCTACAACCGAGCAACAATGTTGCGCGCAAGTCGTATCAGGTTGTATCTAATCGGCGATACCGATATATTGGCCTACCGATTATATCGGTATCGGAATCTGAATCGTTACACCCCTAATAGTGACCTTATTGAAAGAAACAAAGAAAGAAAATACGTTTATTTGCGGTAAACATGACGCAAAGAAAAATAATAAAAAAAAAAAAACACAAAAATAACAAATTGGGGAAAAATATGCGTCAGATTCACGCAAAACGGCCATTGCTTAACATAATGCTGCGACCCCATGCGAGCCCCAGCGCTGGTGATGTTCTTCAAAAATGCCGAGTGCGTAGTACTCGGCGCGCAGCGTGCGTGTATGACCAGATGAGTGAACTTAAACGAAGCAAAAGGAGTACGTATGGATCGTATACTTACTATTTACTATCAGGTGGCGTTCTGTAGTTTCTGCCTACCCCTATTGGAAGAAGGTTTGAGTATATGTGTGTATGTATTTATATTTAAAAATACTACACTACTCATTAGGAAGGTACCATCGAGGTAACGCATATCTAACCAATTTGAAAACAGAGTCCCGTGCGCACGACCCTATTTTCGTAGGTAAGCGATACTATAGCGGCCGAGCGCTGCAAGCAAGAATAGTGCTTACAGTGTACAGATATGCGTTTCTTCGATAGTACATGTATGGGAAATCCGCGCTTGGACGTGAAATAAAATAACGGGCTGATTATATAGAGAATCAGCCCGTTATTTTATTTATTTATTTTATTTTATTCGGAAAACTTACAGTTAGCTTACAGTGTTCTTAAATAATGTAAAATTGAAGGCCATTTACAAGTTTCCTCTGATAAACACATAACATAAAAACGATAAAAAAGTCGGTACAAAATACCTATTAAACATAAATTGGAAAAAAAAAATAGTACACGATAAATTACTGCAAACTTAAAAATCATATTTTGCTAACAATTACTTTTCCGTAAAGAGATTTTTCGTAACAAATGCTTAAGCCGACAAACGATTCTAAGCATCCGCCAGCAGCTTCGCCCGCGTGATATTTTTACAAATTATAGCCTATGTTACTCAGTGATAATATAGCATTCAGCTGGTGAAAGAATTTTTAAAATCGGTCCAGTAGTTTTTGAGTTTATTCATTACAAACAAACAAACATACAAAAAATCAAATCTTTTCTCTCTAGTATAGTAGTAGTAGTATAATATACTCATTGCTCAATTCTTTATCGCATTCCATATATATTAAATAGATGGTTTATCAAAGTAAAATATCAATATGGACCCTGTCGGGCACAGCAAAAAAGAAAAAGAAAAAAAGATCAAAATTAAGTAAGAATGGTGTTTCTGTATCATTGGTCTAGTCTCTGTTTGGTAAAGCCGTGGCAGACCAAGTGCAAGTGCAAGTAAAATGGTAACATAAACATTAATAGGATGGTCCGTTAGTGCAATTTGTTGGAATTACTGAACGTAGGACTACCGTCATTGGCAAAATGGGGGAGTACCTACCCTTCTGCTTCTCTGGGGAGCACTAACAGGCGTGACGTGAATTCTATTTACAAGGAAATTGACCATTAAAAGTTAAACAACGAAATAATCCTCGACTCACAACCTATGTAGTTTCTCAAATAATGTATAAGCTCAAACAGTTAAATGGATTTCATTATCCATTTATTCCTTTTCACAAACATGATATTATAATCTTAAACAAAAGAACACGTGTATCAAATATTAGGTCATGCTTACTAAGGTACCTAAATATATCTACAAAAAAAAACAAATCTGTTTACACCATCTGGTTTAGCCTAGAAATGCCTAGAAATTAATATGAATATCAGTCGGGCGAAAGGCAAACAAAAGTGTATACCTAATGTAAAGTGAGTACTGTAAGGGAGAAATGACTATCACTACGTTTGGCAGACGGATTAGTAACAGTACTTTTCAACACACATGCTCATGGTTCATAATGCAGTGTTTTAAACACGCATGTTTTTTACTTTATATTACCGCACTAGTGCGGTAATGTGCGCTACAGATAACTATTTACTAGTCGGACTAATAACACGGCAGTATGGAATTAATAAGTACTATCATGGCGGCATGGAATTAGTGTGTACACAATGGCAGCATGGAATTGGTATGAATTATCCTCTAAGTACTATTAAATGAGTATTTTCAATTCTCTTTCTTTTACCAAACGCAAGCACTCAAAAACATGTGTTTTATAAAAAAAAAACAGCGGCCAGGTGCGGGTCGGACCACGCACGATGAAGGGTTCCGTAGTTGGGATGAATTTATCCCAAATACAAACTTAACAGAGTAGTTAAAAAACATGTTCTCCCATACATTCCAACTGCAAAGTTTATACGCACAATATTGAGTGATTTACCATGTTATTTTAAGACCACTGACTTCTTATAGGTTTTCCTGTAATCTATGAGTAAAGAACCATACTCTATATTGTTTTCAAAATTTCAGGTTCGGTAGTTTCGGAGATAAGGTCAATTTTCATCTCTTTTCTATCTTTAAATATATTTATTTTAAAATTATGAAAAGAAAAAGTAAATATATTTGTTGAGATTCTCGCAATAATTGCTTTCATTTGATATGTGACAAAGGTATAGTTTGCAAATATTTTTCCCCCATATTCAAAATGTATTTATTTACGTTACACGTTCGTGTTTGGGTCACAGAAATACATAAGTTTATCAAATTTCAACTTAATCGGTTCATTAGATTCGGGGCAAATTGGCTGTGACAGACGGATAGACAGACAAACAGACAGCCAGACAGACTGAGTCGCACTTTAAGGGTTCCTTTTTACCATTTTGGTACGGAACCCTAAAAAATCCCATGGGCAGGGCAGTGGTGCAGTGCTGAGTGGAATTAGCCCTATAATTCCAATCCTACTATTAAATGAGCATTCTCTTTTTTACACGAGCAGTGATGTGCGCTTTTTTAATCTCATCAAATAGACTTCATGTCGTTATATGCTACTGTGTAAATAAATAAAATTTGATAAATTAACATAATATTTGAAATTTTTATATTATTCACTACATAATAACCTTAATTTGCGTATTCAAAACATTATTTTATTTTATATATAGGCTGTTTGGCGGTTTTGCAAGTGCTTTAATTTACACCTGCGCGCGCATCGCTAGCGCGGAGCTGTGAACGTTTTCATTGTGTGGTTAATTATTATCAAAAAAACGAAATCTAAAGTATTGTCACCAACCGATGTTGAAAAGTTTTTAAAAGAAGCTCCGGATAGTCAGAACCTGGCAACAAAGGTCAGTTGAATTTAATAAATCTAAATGTATGATCTCTATATTTACGTTATTGTAGCATAAGTTCTTACAATAAGTCTGTTTTTTTCTCACAAGTGTGTTAAAAACACACACACATAACACTCACTGGGCTCCCTTATTATATTAATTATATCACCTCGAGTGTAATGATCAATATATCACACTTATATTATAATGTATTATTGTTTTGTTTGGCAGACAGTTAGGGCACCAGCACATTGCTGCTTATCGTCATGACGTAATGTCTTGACCAACTCTTTAACACCTGCTGATGTTGTGTGGCCTTTATGAAATGTAAATCATCTTACCACAAATTATTCTCCAAAGATCATTCATAATATTATTACAGTATTCCCTTTAGAAATAATATAGCCTAGGGTTTAGGACAGACCCAAAACCAAATAAGCGGTAACATAAATTAATATCAAAATGTGCAAATAAATTGTTCCCAAATTAGAATTCGTAACTATCGGGTCGGTGTCTATAAAATGACGACCCATGCCAAACGAAGCCTGTCGGAATAAACTCATTTGCAGAAAGTTATCGGCGAGCCTGAATTCGTGCTACTAACGATTCCAATGGGATTCGGAGAATTCAGTGTATCTGCCTCTTACTAAAGAAAGAAAAGAAAAAAAGAAAGAAAAATTGTTTATTCTTCACAAACTAAACGCACATGGCAAAAATATTACTTATAATGTACTTTTACAAATTAGCCAAAAGCCTCGTAGCCAAGTAATAGAAAATATGTCAAGATTATCTATTACAGTTTGTGGGTGTTAATTGAGCTGCGTTGAAATTGCGCTAGCTAAGATTTAGTTTATAATAATATGTCGTTTCCTGGAAGTCTAGTCAACTAGTTGGAGAATTTCCACAGCTAACCATACATAATTTATCCGGTAGTACACAGATTGGTAATCACAGTGAAATATTATGGTGTACATTTTATTCATGTTTTTCGTGATTCGCTTCGTTGAGCTTAACTCTCATGGGAGAAGATAGCGTGTTTTGCTCGTGACGTAAAATCATGAATTTTCCTTGTCATTGTAAAATGTAATCAATTCCCAACGATTAATAAGCTTAAATTGTTTAACAGGATCTTCATTGTCGGGCTCAAAGACGATACTCTTATAACAACAAACTTTACTTAGCCTGAACTAAGACTTGCTATTAAAACTTCGTTATTCTCAAAGTGTACTTTACAGAAGTGCAATGAGTGACGTAAAAGTGTGCCGTATAAACTGGCTACTGGAGGTTTTGGCTTAAATAATTATATTTGAACTGGTTAGTGTAAATATTATTATTTAAACCAAACTTGACTTTGCATATTGAGCATACTATTGAGCGTGAAAGCATCTGGCGTTATTAGAAAATCATTTGCGACTCGGAACGAGCGAGCGTGTTACATAAATAAAGTGTTTGCTTTCGGTTCGTGTTTGCGTAGGAGGACTATCGAGACAGGCAACAAACACACGTGCCGTGGACGGGGCGTGGCGCGGCAAGCGAGCTGTGGCGCTGGCTTGTGATCATACCTGAAATAAATAGAAATTCTAGAAAGGATCAAGGTCGGATCGTATGGAATAATTATCTTAACGAAGCTAACTTTATTTTGAATAGGCCAAAGGTAGTCTTCGTCCCTTTGTTTGTCCTTGAAATATAAATCCATAGTCATTTGAATAGTCTGACTCAAACAAAGATTCCCACCTAATGATTGATCTAAACATGTCTTGTGTTAGAATATCCAATCTAAAATCATGGATTAATTGCTTATGGAAATTATGATTGCTCATTAACGCATCAGTCAGTGTGCATGTGGCATGTTCGGTAATTTCTGGAACGTCATTTGCAGTTTCCATTTGCGAGGATGATGAATTAATCGGGAATCTATTATTAAACTTACCTTGTGATTGCACTAAACGTCGGTTTTAAGTCAGTTTGGCCGGATGGGATGTGCTTGAAATGGAATTCATTAGAGTCTGGCCACGCTTACTCTGCATAAGTAAAAAACCGGCAAGTGCGAGTCGGACTCGCGCGCGAAGGTTTCCGTACCATTATCTATAAAAACGAGCAAAAAAATCACGTTTGTTGTATGGGAGCTCCCTTTTTTTTTTTTTTTTTTTGGGTGGGAAATCATCAAATAACTTCTCCCGCTCTGGGCGGAGCGGGAGGGCGTGTCAGACTCTTACTGACTAAAACCCACCCGTGTTCCTTCGGTTGCCCTGTTGCCGGGGGCCACGATCTCCCTTTCGGTTTTCTTCGCAACCCCGGCAGGCATCGGCCCTAGCGGACCCCGTCAATTCTGCTGACATCTCTTTGAGGCGCGCGTGGAACACAACGCGCCGTCGACCCGGGTCCTGGTCCTTATCGAACGGTGAGCTAGTATGGGAGCTCCCTTACATATTTATTTTATACTATTTTTTTTAGTATTTGTTGTTATAGCGGCAACAGAAATACATCATCTGTGACAATTTTCAACTGTCTAACTATCACGGTTCATGAAATACAGCCTGGTGACAGACGGACAGACAGGCAGATGGACGGACAGCGGAGTCTTAGTAAAAGGTTCCCGTTTTACCCTTTGGGTACGGAACTCTAAAAAAACGGTGGAATTTGAAAATCTATAGACGGCAACACCATCCTGTCCTACGAAAGAAGAATTTGATACTTTGTTTATATTTTTGTTTTTAAAAGGTTATTTTCTTTATATACTGATTTATTCCTGGTAATGAATAGTCACATTAGCACGACGTAGTGTGGATTTGATACAGTTTTGTCATCGTATGGAGGTAGAGCATAGGCTAATAATGATTCTGTGCCCCTATAATTTGTATTACTCATTCATTTGTGTTCAGTTGTGTTCCACGCGCGCCTCAAAGAGATGGCAGCAGAATTGAAGGGGTCCGCTAGGGCCGATGCCTGCCGGGGTTGCGAAGAAACCCGAAAGGGAGATCGTGGCCCCCGGCAACAGGGCAACCGAAGGAACACGGGTGGGTTTTAGTCAGTAAGAGTCTGACACGCCCTCCCGCTCTGCCCAAAGCGGGAGAAGTTATTAAATGATTTCCCACACAAACAAAAAAAAAAGGCCTTTGATGCGTAGTTCACATGTGGCGATATAGATGTCGCCACAAACCTATTTCTATCAACCGGACAAACTTTAAGATAATGTATTATTTTACTAATATCATTCATACATGTCCAAGTACCCCAATTTTGTAAAAAAGGTCAAAGCTATCAAAAATGTGTGGTGGTTCTACGCTCTAAGGTATATTTCATGAAGTGTCGTTGTATATATAAGTTCTATATAAAGTAACTATGTAAAATATTCGCGAAACCCACATAGGGGCCACATCGGCTGATAGCTGATAAATTGAAGCCTGTACGTGACCGTTCGCGGGTCTTTCACGAGATGGGATCATGCTGAGTCAGCGATGTCGCGAATATGAACACCCACGCGTGGTTGGACACTACATGATATTTGATACTGGATAGATGTCTAACTGTCACTGGATAAATTACGCATGAAAATGAAATATTTGACATGTGTGACTCGCTCGAAGGGAGGCAGTTTTGGCCATTTTGAATATTTATAGAATTTTGCAGAAGATAGAGTTATTTCGTTTTTGAGGGTGACATTTTTTCGTTGGACTTTTGTAATATATTATATTTGGTACTATTAGGGCCGACACAGACAATAGACAGACTGACTTTTGGTGAAAGATTTCTAGAACTCATTTTATTTTCTCGTTGCCTTTGCCAAATATTTGAAGAAAAATTTTTGGTAGTGAAAAAGAAAAACATTATTATATTACCTTAATCTAAACACATCAAGGATTTCTTATCTTAGACCGAGAGAACAAGAATGTTATTATTCATTAGGTGACAGTACCTACCGTGTTTTCTTACTTTAAGGATTGACTGTTCCAAAATATTAATGATTTTGATCTCAACATTGTATTATTTTTTTTTTTTTATTGATGTCTAACAAAGGAGGTTGCTAAAAAAACTACGAGGGGCTCCAAAAGAGCAATGAATTAGGTTTATTTATTTATAATATGGTTACCCTTTTAGTGTGACCCTGTTTAGTGTTTATTGCTAGAACATATCGTACTTTTACAACACAACCCAAATAAAAATAAATTGGAACAGTGTTTTTGACCATCTTTGGGAGAACTTAAGACTATTGGCTTTTGAAGACAAATTCGGATACTAAAGCTTTCATGTATACAATCATGCTTTTGCTTATGTTACCGATCGTGACACGAACGTGTACTTAGGCTGGAACTGAATCATTACCATATCTGGCAAACTCCTCGACCTAGGCTTTCTCCAAAAGTTAGCACAAAATATAATCTTAAGTTTACCGCATCTAATGGATTTTCACAGCCATTACTGAGCCGTCGGAGCACATTGTCAGAAAAATTGAAAAATATTAATAAATTCTTTGCACTCCTTGGACTGAAAACTTCAACCATAAATAAATTATCCGACTTCCATTGTAGGAGTTTCTCATCATCATAGTGCATTCTGATTGAATGTGAAGACCGCTACGGGTATTTTGCTTTCTGGTCCTTTTGTTTTGTGTCGAAAGCGTTTAGTGCATTTTTATTATTAAACAGCTGCCCAAAAAAGGAGTGTAATGTTTTCAGTGTTCATGTATGTATGTACATCTATTTTTTTAAATCTTATTTTAATTAGTATTTATTTCTGTATCTATCTATCCGTGACATCACTGCCGGCCCTATCAGAATACTAGCGCAGTGACATTTATTTTTTAAATGTCGCAGCATATGCTGAGATAGGAGTCTTTTGGCCTCATACAGGACTTTCTGCTTTTATTTTAATTTTACTTTGTTATTTATTTTTGTTTAATTTGTTTTAATGAGTGTGTTTTAGTATAGTTTGTGATTTCCTGTGCGAGTCTCAATAAATACTTTTTCTTTCTTTCTTTCTTTACTTTTTATGTGAGTTTCTTTGTGCCACCATAACTTTTAAATGCGTGTACAGATTTGGATCTATGGGGTAATGTTAGAATCCTTACATCATCGGGAGTGACATAGAATAAAATAAAATAAAAACAAAATGGCGGCAGTATGACTCCATACTCAAATGTGTGAAAATAAATCTTAATTTATTACAATATGAGTATGCAATTGAAGGCCTTGATGAGCACATCCCAAGACGATATAATTTATTGGCATACATTTTACATAGGTAGGGTGTACATGCAAAACAAACATTTCATCTCCACGACATCCACGCCTCGCCTCGACTCGCCGTGAGATTACAAATCCACCTTTCGTGCTTAAAAATTAAAGCCACCTAGTATGACATGTTTTAAAATAAATAATTAAAAAACACAACTGGCCTGACAGAAATCTTTTCAATTCATTTTTTGGCAGGGCACTTGTTTTTTAATTTTTAAATTATTTAGTTTTAGTTATTGACGAAGTTTTTGGTATGTATTTTTAGATGGTGGTCTTTTGAGTGCGTCGTGGTTAAATAATAACCTTAAAATAAAAACTTCACTTCTGGGGGGAGAATTAAAAAAAAAGTTTTGCTAACTGTACCTGTGGCATATCAAATGAAAGTGCGAATGTAAAATATATTTATTTTATCATTTTAAAATAAATGCTTTTAAAGATAATTAAGAAAGTTGATGAAAATTTACCATTCCCGCCCTTATCTCCGATACTACTAAACTTAAAATTCTGAAAATAATACAGAGAATGGTTCTTCACTCATAGATTACAGGAAAAACTATAAGAAGTCTATGGTCTTAAAATAAAATAGTATATCTCTCAATATTGTGCGCACAAACTTACATTTGCAGTTGGAATGTATGGGAAAACATGTTTTTTCAACTACAATGTTAAGTTTGTTCTTGAGATAAATTCATCCCAACTAATCCTTCATTGTGCGTGGTCCGACACGCACTTGGCCGGTTTTTGTTATTCATATCTATCAAAAACATTCGATAGGCTATTATAAAATATGTAGATTACAAAAGAGTGTTCTAATACGTACATATAACAAGTGAATTCAGAGTGGTATACCTACCTATTGAAACTTATGTGAATTACGAAGATATAATTGGATGAAGTAGGTTCATAAGACTAGTGTATCAAACAAACTCAGAGGCTGGCACATAGTGGTATGATTTAGATAAGTCGCCTCGCTCTGCACGTTCAGGCGTTTTCCGTTTAAGACCTTTGAATTTAAGGAAAATTCATTTTACTGACTAGATTATCTTGCTGACGCTAACGTTTAGTTATCACTATGGGACTAAAATAACAATTTATAAAAAGCCAACCAAGTGCAGAATATGCATTGTGAGTGATTACGTTATATAATGCGTCGAATAAACCTTGATTGGGTTTATTATCTGAGTCTAGATCACTGTAGTTATTGATACGGCAATTGCCGTTTTATACGGCATTCCACGATTTTTTTTCGAAAAGTACGGCATACGCCATACTTGCCTCTAAAAGCCGCCTCTCATTACCGTATCACCAAATACGGCAATTGACTAGGTTAAACGAAACGTTTTTTCACTAGCGCAATAAATGAAACGAGAATGAAACTCAAATATCTGTCACCTGAAGAAGCTGTAAAGATTTTTTTTTGTCAATGTTACCACTAACCCAGAAACTGTTACGAATTATCAAAACTAAAAATGACCTTAAAAACATCGATGACAACTTTTTCAAAATCGAGGCAAAAATCAAGGATACTGTACCAAGTTTAAGCTGTTGCGCGACATGTTCGAGAAGCAAGGATAAGTACACATTAGACAAACATGAATCTTAAGTAATAGAAACGATAAGAAACCTTTATGGAGAAGAAACAAATGAAGAATAGTTTTTTTTTTATAAATGCGGCAATTTAGTATTTTTCCCTTAAAATACGGCAAACCAGACAGCGACATAAGGCAGCTCAGATTTTTACGATAACAACACTGGTCTAGAGCCTAGTTTTAAGTGTTTAGTCATTTTCAGAAAAAAGTTGATGAGAACAGTGCTTTCATTAACACCTTTGGGTTAGTTAACAAATATTATGACTTGCGATAGCGTGTTCCACAAAATTATAAATGTGCTATGCTGTATTTGGTACTTCTGCATCGATCACTATTCACAATCATCTGATACGCTTCTGTGACAAATCGAACATCAATTTTATAATTTTTAATTTTATAATTTATTTCAAATCTTATCGATCTTATAATAACAAAAATTCGACAAGACATCTGTGCCTGAACTAGATAAATAGATATCTGTATTTCAAGCAACAGCGGTCATTGCTAAAATATAAATTTAAACGCTTACAAGTTCAAATTTGTTATAATTATATACACATATAAGAAAAACACCAAAAATAAAAAATACAAAAGCCTGTGATGCTCCGTGGATATTTTTTTGTTTTTGCAAGTTCTTACTACAGTCCTTAACTCCTAATTAACTACATATGATCATTCTCTTAACAGCTAAATGGCAGAACCAGCGGGTCGTGTAGGGAGCACATCGGTCGCAGCCGCTCAGTTTCTGGTCGAACTAGTCCTCACACGGTGCATTACACTTGGCCACCGCATTCGAGAGCTATTTGCTGCCCGGGATCAGATTAATGTTGCCACTTTTCTACTTGTCGTAACCACCAAACTTTGCCCGACCGCCTTTGCCCACTCTATTGTATGCCAAAGGGAATTATTTCTGTTGGGTAGCTTGGTACCTATCTCGCGGCTTAGGAAACTAATCTGGCTCTGCACTCGTGAAATAATAAGATAGTACTATGACATCATTTAATGTTTTGTTCTACGTTGTTTAAGAAAAAACTGAAGGCAGCGTACTAACTCAAGCGATCGGCGCGAACACGCGGCCGTTGCGTTCTTTTTGTTCGGCGAACTATAACGCGAAGTCGCGCCGTCAGAGAACGCCTTTCGGGTTTTCGACCAAATGAGTGACATATGAACAAGACGATCGCGTATTCGCGCGACCGACAGTATTGGTTAGGACGCGAGGTAACAGCTTTTTATATCTATAACCCTGAATTGGGCGCGTTTAAAAACTTACGTAAACGGTCGCGTGGGGTGGATGAAACCCCAAATTTGATCGTAAATATAAAGTACGACATAATGCTAAATCAGTCTTTTAATTTCGATTCTTGAACATCTTTTTAATGAAGGCGCTCTGCCAGCTCCAGAAGATGATTCTTGCTGAACTTGAATGTGCCGTTTTAGAAGCTTTTGCAAAGGTCAAGGTAGTGTTGGTGTGCTAGATTTCAATTTTTGATATGGTTTGACCAAATCGACAGCTAAATGTTTCAGAAATAGTGTTCGCGATATTGTAGATTCAACTTTGGCCATGTATATGACATACGAGTTGATACCATTGATATTGAATTGCAAACAATAACATGCTGTCATAATGTTATCTTAAATGTAATAAATAGTCATTATAACACTCAAAATCTAGTTTACAAATCCACACTGCATAAAAACGAAACAAACAAATTTTCACTTACCTACCCTACATTTGAACCACGTAAAAGTCGAGTGGGGTGTTTTACACCCCAAACGCGCTCTTCCGACACAACTATAGATGACCGAGTGCTGCTTACTGCTAGATCATAAAGGCTATGCGTTTTTGCGAAGCTAACGGGAACATCAGCACAATAAATAAAATAAAAAATTGAGTTCTAAACCTTCAAAGATGCACAGGGGTGCGTCCCCACGCGACCAATTAAGGGTTAAAGATGTCTTCTACATTTATTCATCGGTAGACAAACACCGGTCTACAATAAGAATTTACATAACATCACGCCTTGTTTCCCCGAAGGGTTGGGCAGAGGTGTCCCTGTAGCAGGCACACCCACATTTCGCCAGTTATGTTTAAGTCCCATGTACAATAAGAATTTAGTTTTTCAGAATAGCTCCTCTACACAAAGATAATGAATTTTGTGAAGGCGAGCGAAAACATTAGGTAGATACTGACATGTCGCTTCGTGTTTTTAGATCATTTCGGATTTAAATTCAGATTTTTCGTAGGATTAGTTGAGGAGTGCGAGGTTTTATTCAAAAAAGACACTGATTTACACGCTTGTCACGCTTTGCTTTTGACGCTAGTGATGGCGCTAAAAATGTGGCCCAATTCTGGGCCCAGTCTATTTAGATTGCCATCGACACGCTAAGAGAAAACTGCTTTACAAAAGTCTTAAACATATTTAATGTGCTTCGTAAAGCAAATAGACGGATCTACATTCAGTATTTCTCAAGTACTTCTATTTACTTATACCTACATATTAAGACAGCCAACCGATCGAAAGATCTGCAACATCAATGGGATGATCCGCCCTAAACGCAAAGTTAAAGACGTTACAATAAAAAATACCGCAGGTTTCTATTATGTTGTGACTTTTTTAGCTTCGTTTTCATAATTTTACAATAGATATTGCTTGGAAACGTAGACTCCATTCTGAAAATATTAGTACGAAAATACGTTTGACAAAAAAAAAAAAACAAATATATATTTTGAAACTGCCTCAGATTAGGCACACAATAAAACGAAAATAAGACAACTCTAATAAACTGACTCCTTATCATACAAAACATATTATGCTAAATCCACTTAAAAGAGGAATTCGGGAGTCCCTAATAATACATTCTAACAGCGACAATAACCCGAAAACATTAAAATGAAAACTTTTATCAAATAAAGTACAATTCAACCGTGCGTACGCCGCGTGGGGTAAAAATGCGGTGGGTAAAAGGTGGTAAACGTAGATACATTCCCTTTACCTCTTGCTTCCGTTCACGCGCAGGTGAAAATATTACGTCGAGGTGTAAACGAGCCCCGGCAAGGCCGTTATTGCCGTCGTTAAGTTAAAATTTTCTCTCTTGAATAGCAAAGCGAATGTGAGACATAAACACAGACATTTATGTTATTTGCAAACGAACATCGAGATGAATATTATGTAAAATACAAAGGTGTGTCTACGGAAAATTAGATGCTTGATAAGCAAATAAGCGCGATGTGTTTATTTTATTTTTTATTGGTGTTAGATGAAGATTTTGTTTGCATACGATGTTGTTTTTTGTTGGAGATCATAAAGCTTTCTAGATAAGCACAAGGAGCTCTTATAAGAATACAAAACACATGTAGGTACCATAACATTATTTTCCCCTGAGACTTGTTATAAAACAGGTTGTTAAGAGAGTTTGCATGCTGTGTTGAAGCAACCCTGGGAAAAATCTAAGTGAAGAACTATAAGGTACACAAAACATGGTTATGAAAACGTGGTTTTCCGTACATTTATTTTTATGTTTACCCCAAAATGTTTCATGCCACTGAAATAAAAAACAGAAACGAATCAACTTAATCGTGTAGAAAAAAATAGTCACTAAATTCCTGTTCACCGTCCAATTCACTGAATCAACTCATATTAACGTTAAATAATAATAAGTTGTTTCATTTGGTACATTCAGTTGGCCAACAGACGTCAGTTCAACAAAACAAGCTGGCAATAGTACAGATTTCCCTAAGGAGTGCTATATTACGACTTTCCATAGAGGAAATGTACGTAAGTGTTCTGAAAAAGCGGGGGCGTTAGTAATTTGATGGTCGAATTACTTTTATGACGGACTGCCACTTTTGTTTCCAAGTAATGGTCTTTGTCACTACTTTGTTGTAGTTGTCAACTTAGTGGCGAACAGAAGATATAGAATTAACGTCTTGTTACAAGTTGTATATTTCCTTTAAGTGTATGGTACCTAAAATGATAAAAGTAAAAAACAGTGCCTCATTGGTCTAGTGGTCGCAAGCGCTACAGCTGAGCATGAGGTCCTGGGTTCGATTCCCAGATCGAGCAAAGTGTTATTGGGTTTTCCTATCTGACATTTTTCAGTAGCAGCCTGGAGTCTGGATTTATGCCCGGTTGATGGCAATAGGCTCGCCTCCTATTACATGAGATTTAAGACATAACTGGCGAAATGTGGGTGAACCTGCTACAGGGACACCTCTGATGTTATGTAAAATGATAAAAAAGGGGGAAAAAATCACAGTAGTAATCATAACCACTATAATTATGTAAGTATTTCTTTCGGTATGTGAAAATGAATGCAGTAATGTATTTATATTGCTCACACATATTTTTCATTTGTTAATTACACATTTTTTTTTAATTAAAATTAAAACCCGGTACGTAATATTTAATTTAATTTATCTTAATGGTTCAAAGAATAGCAGTGGCAACAGTGGGTGATGTAATTTATTAAAGTTTAATAAAAACATTGACCTCGTGTCCGTAGGTATCATATAACATCGAATGAACCTAAATAATCGTTAATTAACTTTATAGCACGGTACATTTTAGAACTTGAGTAATTAAAGGCTTAAAAAGCGGTCGTCTAACGTCTATAGTGTTTTAAAGATACTTAATTACATGACATAAAACCTTTGTGCAGACGAGGTCAAATATGATGTCTATACTTTTATACTAATATAATAAAGAGGAAAGATTTGTATTTTTGTATGTAACGAATAAACTTAAAAACTACTGGACCGAATTGAAATTCTTTCAGCAATTGATAGCTATATCATTAGAGAGTAACATAGGCTATATTTTATCCCCGTACTCCCACGGGAACGGGAACTACGCGGGTGAAACCGCGTGACGTCGACTAGTTATGAGTTTACTGTATCCTATTAATTAAATAATTTTATGAGGAGGGGCGAGTTTACGTGTACGTCAATAAAAAAGATAAGTTTTCAGGCAGCTAGCAAATACTTTTTAACAATTCCTGTGCCAAGTCAAAGTTTTTAATAGTGCTCATCGTTTGGGAGTCACGCATACTTTTACTTTGTGAGAGGAAATGTACCGTTATGCACCAGTGCAGTATGGGTTGGTGAATCTCACATGTCTTTGAATTTGTGATTCTAGAACGTCCTCTTCACTTGGACATAGTTCGTCAAAAAATTTCGCTCGCAATGATTTTATTTCTTGCTTACACACCATTATTATTTATTACATTGCTGTGCATACTACTTTGAAAGCTATGCAGTGGGTTCGGGTATAAGGGTTCAGTCAAGCTCGAGACTAAATTATGGCGACTAAATAGTCCAGGCACTTATGGACGGCCAAGTTTGAAAATGGTATAACCGACTTCCACTGACAAAACTATGTTGTAGAGTACGCCAGGAATGCGATGAGCGGTAGTGTTCCCTAACCCAAGGATAAAGTCATTTAAATATATTGTGCTATGTACTGTACATATTTATTGGGTAACATTGAGCACAATTTTGTAATTGTTTTGTCCTTTAGGCGTAATAGTAATAGATGATCTTTTTCTTTTCGTGTGGTTATTAACTAAACTGGTGTCAGAGTTTTAAAGCCACCCACGGGCCTCTGACTAGGCTTCACATTCGCAGTCGAGAAATATCTCTCAGGGGCGCTCTACGGTGGACGCCATCATGCGCGTGCGGGCCCTCACGACGGGGGATGCTGTGGCCCGGGGTGGGGTCGTCTTGGCGGTGTCTCTAGACATCGCCAATGCCTTCAACACCCTGCCCTGGAGTTGCATCAGGGAGGCACTCCGGTATCACCGGATGCCGACCTACCTCTGTCGTGTGGTCGAGGCCTATTTGACGGACAGGGCCGTCATCTACCCCGGTCACCAAGGAGAGTGGAACCGGCGAGAGATGTCGTGCGGTGTCCCACAGGGATCGGTCCTGGGGCCGCATCTGTGGGACATCGGATACGACTGGGTGCTGCGCGCCGACCTCCCTAGCGGCGTCAGCGTCGTCTGCTACGCTGACGACACGTTGGTCCTGGCACAGGGGGGGTCGTACCAGGCGGCGGCCGAACTAGCGACACGCGGGGTTGCGACAATCGTCGACAGGATCCGGCAGCTGGGACTCGAGGTGGCCCTGCACAAGTCCGAGGCCATGGGTTTTCATGGACCTCGGAATGCGCCACCGTCGGGTTCCCAGGTAATGGCGGGAGGGGTTCACATCGGCGTCGAGTCGACGATGAAGTATCTGGGACTTGTCCTCGACAGCCGGTGGAACTTCGTCGAACACTTCCGACGTTTGGCTCCCAGACTGGAGCGGGCCGGGGCTGCGTTGAAGCGGCTCCTGCCCAATCTAGGGGATCCAAACGCCTCCTGCCGGAGGCTCTACGCGGGGGTCGTGCGGTCCATGGCCCTTTACGGGGCACCGGTGTGGGCGCGTTCACTAAGGCTGCGGCCAGCCCGCCGGTTGAACGCGTCCCAGAGGGTCATGGCCATCCGGCTGGCCCGAGGATACCGCACGGTCTCCTGCGAGGCGGCGAGCCTCCTTGCCGGATTACCGCCATGGGATCTGGAGGCAAAGGTCCTCGCGCACATTTGGGAGTGGCGCGAGGAGGCGAGGCGCCGGGGCTTAGCTCCGCTGCCGCGAGAAATCGCGGCTCAGCGGACAGAGCTTCGGCGGGATCTCATGGCGTCATGGAGAGTGCGATTGTCGCAACCCAGCGCTGGGCACGCCACAATTGCGGCGATAAGACCCCTCTTTGAGGAGTGGCTTGAGAGGCGCCACGGCGTCCTCACCTTCCGCCTAACGCAGGTCCTCACCGGACACGGCTGTTTCGGGAGGTTCCTGCACAGGATAAGGCGGGAGGAAACGCCCGGGTGTCACCATTGTGTGGATCGCCCGGAGGACACGGTGGAGCATACGGTGGAGGTCTGCCCAGCTTGGGCGGAGCATCGCCGTGTCCTCGTGGAGGCGATCGGCGGCGGTGATCTCTCGCGTCCGGCCCTGGTTCAGGCTATGGTACGGAGCGAGAGGAAATGGGAGGCCGTCACCTCCTTCTGCGAAGCGGTAATGCTCGCGAAGGAGGAGGCGGAACGCGTGAGGGAGAGGCAAATTTCGCGCCCTCACGCCCCTAACCGCCGCAGGAGGAGACACCCAGGGCGTCGGGAATCGCGGGGCGATTTCCGGCCACCGTAGGCGCGGGCTTGCGGGCGGTGAGCAATGGGTGGCTCACCGTCCGATAAGGACCAGGCCCGGGTCGACGGCGCGTTGTGTTCCACGCGCGCCTCAAAGAGATGTCAGCATAATTGAAGGGGTCCACTAGGACCGATGCCTGCCGGGGTTGCGAAGAAAACCGAAAGGGAGATCGTGGCCCCCGGCGACAGGGCAACCGAAGGAACACGGGTGGGTTTTAGTCAGTAAGAGTCTGACACGCCCTCCCGCTCCGCCCAGAGCGGGAGAAGTTATTTGATGATTTCCCACCCTCAAAAAAAAAAAAAAAAAAAAAAAGGCATGCCGGTTTCCTCACAATGTTTTCCTTCACCGTTTTTTAAGCAAGTGATAATTATACAATACGCACATGAATAGATGATAATGAAATAGTAGATGTGGTGGTACAGTATTTAGCGAAATTGAAAATAAACCTTTTTCAAAATGTAATCGTAACTGATTCGACATAGCGATTATAATTTACTTGCAAACAATATCTTTTATTTTTTATGGATATTTTAGAAGGATACCATTTTTTAATTACGTTAAGTGCGTGGTACATTTTTGCCCATAAATGTACACCAAAGGAAATACTTTGGGAAGAGAAATTTTAAATTTTGTACTTGCTTCAGTGACATTTTTAAAGCAAAGAAATAGCGTTCCACTCTTAGCTTTCACGTTAATGTAGGTAGAGCATATTGCTCCCGGGAGAATAGTAAAATGCATGCAAAGGTGATAACTTAGATGCTGCTACAACATGTTTACATGTTTAAGAGCTCAGATTTGATTAAAAAGATTGTAGATATTTCTCTAGAGATTGTTGTTGCTTTCGTCGTCTGATGTCTTTTTTATTTAACTTTGCAAGCAAGAAATGCGATTGGGTAGTTTATTTCCACTTGGGATCTCGTAGAAGAATTCATTATGTTGTAAGTTTTGTTTCACAAAAACCTTGCAAGTGAAATAAATATAGTACTTTTGTTACCTTATTAACAAAATTCTACCATTCTTCAATAGGTAACAGAGTGACCCATGACTGTGGCCGATTGGCCAATAAATTGAAAGCAGTAGGTATCTGGGCGACCGAGCTCTGCTCTGGTGAAAATAGGGAACGCTCATTTAATAGTATAGGAAAGTTTATACATACTAATTCCATGCTGACATGATAGTAGGTACTTACTAATTCCATGCTGCCATGTTATTATTCTAAGATAGCCATCTTGTTCTAAACTTTGAGCGTCCGAGCTCTGCTCGGATAAAAATACGGAGAAAACGAATTTTCCCAGTTATGAGACCTATCTAGATCGATTTTTCGCCGTAAAGCCCTATATTGCAACTTTCATCGAAATCGCTAGAGGTGTTTTCGAGAACGTTATTACATATATATATATACGAATATTACTCATTTAATATAATAGGATAGGATATGACGAATCTCAGTTTGCAGCGGTGCGGCGAAGCAAAAAGGAGGGTTATGATTTTGACCAGTATGTATGTATGAATTTATGTATGTTCATCCGCTACCTCATAACTTCTAAACTACTGATCATAATTTGAAAAATCAGGTATCGTTGGAAGCGAATATCAATAAGTCGCCTCTACAGGACATGAAGCCATTACCTAAAAAAAAAAAAGTTTTTAATTATGCCATGTTGGATATCAAATGTAAGGGCTTGGTGAGCACATTTCAAAAATATATATTATATATATATAGTAAAATCCCAACATAATTGAAATAAAAATAAAAGTTATAAAAACTAAAAAAACCCAACTACGACAAAAACGTCAACTAAAAAGGGTATAAACAGGATATCACAGACAGACAAATTGAAAATCCGCAGTCACACGTGTTAGGGCACAAATCGAATAGTTTACATGTAATTCTGGATTTTTAATTAGTCTATCTGTCTGTGATGTCTTGTTTATAACTTTTTAGTTGACTTTTTTGTCGTCGCTGTTGTTTTAGTTTTTTGTCAGTTATATTTCACTCCTCCTTCGTGTGTATTACTACTTCGCAGAAGGAGGTGACGGCCTCCCATGTCCTCTCGCATGAACCAGGGCCGGTCACGAGAGGTCACCGCCGCCGATCACCTCCACGAAGACATTTGCCTACCCCTTAAGCTGGCAATAACAATTGTGATTAAATAAACCCCTTTTCTACCTTATCAATTAGATACGTTCCCAGTACAATCACGAGCAAAAATATGCAAACACTTAGCAAAATTCAAAATGACTTTCTCGTGGAATAACGACAGAAGCCCTATGTAGTATGGGACTGTGGGTTCCAAAATGATATATTCCGAACAACATATAATTACAATCAACCCGAAAAAGTTGATAATTATATACATACTACTGTTCGTGACTGTACATTGTCAATCCGTTGTTAACAAGCAACACAATAATGCTCCAATTAGTCAACTGTTCTAATTAGCGTTTTATAACAAGCCATTGTATTGTATTTATGTTTGTGTTATTTTCCCTTAAAATTGTGAATATCTTACGTTAATTGAACTTAGACAGAGTAAAATTCAATATCCATTTACTGAAATTAACGGATTTTTGTCACTACTGGACGTCAAAAGTTATGAAAGCCAGCCTCTAAAACCCTACTTCTACAAGCTGGTATAATAGGTAACATAGCCAAATAGTAAATATCCATGGGCTGCTGCTGAAAACTCCTAAAACTTTTTGGAGTTAACTCCTTAAAGAATCGATCCTCATATCCTGCCCCTGGTATGGAAATTTTATGAGGAGTGAAATTTATAAAACACGCGGATTAAACAAGTGTGACGCTTGCGTAACACTAAATAGTTTTTTTTTTTTTTAACTGATGCGATGAACTGATATTTACTCTCTTTGCCAATAGCATATTCAAAGACAATCGTATTAAGGCGTAAACTCCAGTCATGCGTCAGAGCTGACACACTTTTTTTCACAACATGGCTATCAAAACGAAAACCGTACATTTCGCAGCCGCGCTTTCAAGACTACCATTAGGTACCAGTATCTAGCAAGAACCTCTAGCAATATAGTGTTTGCAGTTACATTATTAACCGTTATCATTTCGCCATTTTGTTTCGTATGAATTGTAGGTAACAGCGTATTCAATTATATATACAAACATATCAATTTGACAATTTTTTCTGATTCGTAGAACGAAAATCCTTTTGCCATATATCGTACGTATCGAGAATTACATTTACGAGAGTATCCGACAGACCAAGGACAAACAGTACCCTGATTGCGTAATATGACTCAATCACAATCTGTTTCGATTTGAAACAGATTGCTAATCCATTGCTTCATAAGTTGGAAAAAAAAATTTGCTAAACAACGTAAATAACGCAATGAATGTTCTTGAACTGTCAAAATGAAACAAATTAGGCATAATTGTTTACGAAAATAAGTTACGCAATTAGGGTACAGTATTCACTCACTCCTCAAAATATTAATTTAATACAAACAATACAGTGTAATACGAACAACAGGTACAATAATTATAGTACATTCCATTTCCTTTTTTTTCTTTTTAATACCGCAGTCTGTTGCACGACGGATATTAACAACGTGGAACAATGGATGCGAAGATGAATAAGTCGATAGTGTACATTTATTTTCCTGTTTCATTATTGTTATAAATATTGTAGAGAAACTATTGTTTGCTGTTCTGGAAAATGTATACGGCTTGTCGATTTTGAATCTGGTTAATTAAATATTTTACAGCAGTTTATTGTGTTATAATTTACCCAACCCGTAAGGACGGTAAATTGATTATTCGAATAATAGCATTAAAATATTTTCAGGTGACAAACCGTAGGTCAACTTTTATTATGAGACAAACTCTGAAATATTATTTAAAACATCCACAGAACTCATAGTCCCATGAACTTTCAGCGCATTGAAAATAAAATTACTTTATTTCAATAAGGCACTTAAAAATCAGAGGAGTTAAAAAAGGGAGTATTTCAATCAAGCTTGTTAAGAATAGTAAGAATACATGAAGAATAAAGTAACTTTTCTCAAACATGCGTAGAAATTCTTCGAGACAAATGGAAATGGTCGAATACATGCGAGCGCCCGGCCGGCAATGTTTGTTTGAAAATCCATATCCGTCGTGTTATTTAAAAATGGAACGAACTTTTTACTCAACGCATGGCAACTAAGGGGATTACTTATCAAAGATTTTATTTTTTCGATTTGGTTTGCAAATAGAGCTGTTTAAAGTAAAGAAGAAACAAATAAACATATTGGCGCATGAAAAAAATATCGTTGTTTATCATTGATTCTGGAATTTTTTATTAATTTACTTAGATTGAATTTCGGAGCACTATAAAAAAAAAAAAATAAAGAAAAAGTTTTGTAGCCCTTTAGTAACGGATCTTTTGATACCATATTCATTTCTCTATCTTAATAACTGAGAATGCTAGCCTCCGGTCGCACTTTTCTTCAATAAAAAAAATATTATATTAATTCTTCAATAGAAAAGTTTTTTCGATCGCTTCACTAGGGTACCCGACCCTAGTAAAGCGATCGAAAAAACTTTTCAATGCTAAAACAAGCAGTTCTCATTTTTGTTTCGGTATATCCAATCCAAAAATGCATTTTGTTATTATACATGTACAGTACTTTCACCCTTTCAAATAGATTACATTTATTTTGTAAGACTTATCAATTTTGAAGTCAGTTAATTAAAAATTCTACCAATTTATTATGTCACTTCAAATGTTTTCATTACACCCTGCAATGTGTGTGACATGTCATACCGTTAAGTCTCACAGGTATACACTTGAATATCAAGTGGTAAAGGCAGTTAGGGGTGAATAAACTCGTTATAACATACGAGGTTCGTAATACTTTTAGGTTAACTACTAGGTTTTTATTTCATAGGAAATTATCGAGTTATGTGGTTAAAATAAACGGTATATAAGAGAATAGTAGTTTCAAATTCAGACACAAATCCTAACTTTTATAATTTATGTTTATATATAAACATAGGTAGGTAGGGTAGGAAGTTCGTATTCATTTTAAAATCCTGTTAGGCGGAACGAAGTTCGCCGGGTCAGCAGCAGTTAGTAGTTCACGTGCCATCGAGAAATATCTCTTAAGCTAGCAAGCAAAGAGATATTTCTCGATGGCACGTGAAGGCAGAGGGTGGCATAAAAACTCTAACACCAGGTTATTCATTACTCGAATAATTGTGTGCAATGGGCAGCAATGGGTAGCTCGCCGTCCGATAAGGACCAGGCTCGGTTCGACGGCGCGTTGTGTTCCACGCGCGCCTCAAAGAGATGTCAGCAGAATTGACGGGGTCCGCAAGGGCCGATGCCTGCCGGTGTTGCGAAGAAAACCGAAAGGGAGATCGTGGCCCCCGGCAACAGGGCACCTGAAGGAACATGGGTGGGTTTTAGTCAGTAAGAGCCTGACACACTCTCTCGCTCCACCCAGAGCAGGAGAAGTTATTTGATAATTTCCCACCCAAAAAAAAGGCTAACAAGTAAGTTAAGTTCGTAAGTCACAAGTCTCAAGTTCGAACCAAATGCCCTCTGACTTTTCGGATTCATGTGCGTTTGGAATAATTATCATTTGCTTCAAAAACGGTGAAAGAAAACATCGTAAGGAATTCAAGGCTAAAAGATCGATTTACGCAGAAACACACCAAAAGCGCGGTTCCAATTCAAATTACCCGTAAGATACGTCATGATTTTCAACCTTAAAACAAGTCACTAAATCAAAGAAGATCACTCAATCCGCTATCAATAGACGTGCAACAGCCCCAAATAACATCATAATCTATCCCCTAATCGTATTTAACGGTTTACTGTCGATAGTTCCTATTTCACGGCGGATAGACGGACGCAATCATTCGCCGACACCTTATCGTCAGCTTGTTAAGCGTTTCGCTGATTGTCGGATTGAGTTATAAATCTTCGACGGCACGCGATCTATCCCTTGAAACGTGGTTTAGTGATACTGGAAGTACCTACCCCTTGTTTGGTGGAATTGATGTAATGGAGTCTGATAGTACCTATGTCTATTTCGTCTTATAACCCGAAATATTGACATTTGAATTAAAAGCGGACCAGACACTATCAGTAATATTGACATTACATTCGAGTAATATCATTACTACTGACAGTGTGATGATTGGAATGATGATGTGATCTAAATATTTTACTAGCGGTCTAGACACTATCAGTAATATTGACATTATATTCAAGTAATATAATTACTACTGACAGTGTGACTGGAATGATGATGTGATCTAAATATTTTACTAGCGGTCCAGACACTATCAGTAATATTGACATTACATTCAAGTAATATCATTACTACTGACAGTGTGGTAATTGAAATGATGATATGATCTAAATATTTTAATAGTTTTACGTCAATGGAAGGAATGACAGTAATATTAATGTCATTATTACTGATAGTGTCTGGTCTATGTTACATTTTGAATTGTGCTAAGATTTCCATGGGTGTAGAACGATGTGTGTCCTGCTACGGTCTTTACAATTATAACCTTACATCGGTATTCGTTACCTCCCTAAAAAGCTATGCATGTCTAATACCTAATATTAAACTCAATTGCTTTTACTCTAATAGATTATTGTTCATCATTTTGCTTAAAAAACACGTGTCTACTTTTATCTTGTCTACACTTTGCAATATTTTCAGATTGATTTTGCAAATGAAATAAAAATTGAAAGCTTCCGAAGATCGCGTGTCGGTTGTTAAGGAAATGGATTACCTCGTAATAAGTAATTCGTGTATAATGTATTGATAGGGAATTCACTAGGGATTCTGCCAATATTTGAGTATATTTTTTCGATACTTGAGCTTAATTTGAGATGGCATGACTTGCGCTCATTTAGTATAAACTGATAGCGTTAAGCGGATGAAGAATTAAATAAAAATAGGTACCTGTTAAAGTGTCGTTATGAGATATATTTATTTATTTATGACGGAGAGAGAAAGTGTTGTCAATTTTATGGACAGTAATTCTCTATGGTTAAATTTCTTATATATTATTAATATTAAAGACACTTCATTTAAAGCATCTATCTTTTATCTATCTATATATATATTAAAAATGAATACGTATTTCCATTGGTCACGCCATAACTTGAAAACGGCTGCAACAAATTGGGTAATTCTTTTTTTTGTTGTGTTCGTTATTTTCAGTACAAAGTTTTAACTAGGTGTAGGTAGGGTTGGTAGGTAGGGTGGGTAGGTAGGTATGTAGGTAGTATAGGTAAGTAGGGTAAGTACTTTGTGCTACCCGTGCGAAGCCGGGGCGGGCAGCTAGTATCAAATAATTTGTGGAAGTATTATAAAACTAAACGCATGCGTGTAGAATGCATTGTTAATATAATTCTATATAGCTAGAGTCTGGCAAACGAAAGTAGACACTCGAATTATTTGCATTTCTGTTCTTGGTGATTTGTTGTGATCTTGGTACAGCATTTACTAACTCAAAAATGACAAAACAGTGACTCTAATTAATCTTTTCACACTGAGTTTTAGATTAAAATTTTGACTATAGTAGTGAATATTAATCAAAATTATTATAGAATATTGTTGTTTTTTATATTGGAATTGCCGCTTATTACATAAAAATTTCATTTTTTTTATTTTTATTCAGTCGAAAAAAACTGATTTTATAAAATCTTTTTTTCTCTTTTTTGTTCTCTTTTTTGTCTCTTTGATTTGGGTCATATTAAGTAGCATCATTTTAAACAAATAATTTTAAAGTATCTAATTAGGTTATTCCAGCTCGGGGGAGGCTGGATTGCTCCAACGCGAATGTTTACGTACATCCGTGGTGGGGCGACCCAGACTGCCAGGCACTTCTTCTCTTGCAACCGAGCGGGTGGGCAGATTGCGGATAGCCCAACTCCGGCTGCGGGACCGACCACTGTCAGTTACTTTGACAGTCAGTGGGCTGTCCCGCACTTGGAGCATCTTCTAAGGAGATCCCGGACAAGAGAAGTTCCCGAAAGCCAAATCCCAAGCTTAGGGTAACCCACGCACCCCTTCCTATGTACCCAATACCAAACCAAGCCATCCCTCCCCATCCATAAGTATCCCGTCGATCCTAAATCCCTAGGCCAACTCCTAGACCTAGGGTCACCCCCCAAGGAACCTACACGCTCCATCCACCATTTGCCTTCCCTCCTATCCCTCTATCCTGTCGTTCCTAGAGGAAGGGTAACCTCAATTCCAAAAACGCCCACCCCCCAAAAAAATTCCATGAACATGCAGTCTTGTGAAGATATTACCCAGGTGGGTTCCGGCCAAGCCGGGGAATCCCACACCGCTTCGGCGGTTAGCCCCCATCGTATTATGGGGGGGGCCTCAAACTGCTCTGTGGAGAACTTAATGCCGCGCTTTTTAGCGCGGCCGGCTGCTGATTTAGCGCCCACAAAACAGGCTGCGACTAACGCGCCCATATACTCGACCTCGGCTGCGACCAACGCGCCTCCAATTCCTCTCCGGCTGCGACCAACGCGCCAACACCCATAACTCGGGCTATGCCTCCCACGAGTCTCTGGCAACAGAGCATCGTGCGGAACAGTATAACGAACCCGGACAAAGACCAAGACCAACACAGACTTACAGGGACAGGGAAAGATGACGGACCTGGCAACTCTAAAACTCTTCCGGTTGCCAGCGATGAAGTACGCCCGCTGACAAAGCGAAAAATCCTGGCCCGGAAGAAAAGAATTGGCGACCGTAAGCGCAATATCCGCGAAGGCACTAGCCAGCGCGAAGCGCGATCGGACGCCGAAGGGAAGGTGCGCGACCGGCCACAAGTCCGCGAAGGGGAAACCCAGCGCGAAAAGGGGTCGGACGCACGCGACCGGCCGCGAGAGCGCGAAGAGGAAACTCAGCGCGCAAAGCGGCTGGACGCGGAACCGCGTGTGCGGGGGCAAGATTGCGAAGGGGCAACCCAGCGCGAAAATCCTCCGCACGCGACAGAGTCTGCCAGGGCCGACAGCCGACCCATAGACACTGACGGATCCCACGACCGACCTCGTCCTAAGCACAGCAGGGGCAAGCGTGGTGGTACCCAACACCCGGCGTCGCCGGCAAAAAAGACACAGCCTGGCACCTCTAAACCACAACCTGGACCGAGCGGTTCAGGGCCGGCGAAGAGGGGGCGCCCTGATGACACAGCTTCTCCAAGCATGGTCCAGGGGGACGCCAAACGGGTGAGGGTCCACTCCGCTCAAGGGGAGCAGAGGACCTATGCGCGAGCCACGAAGGACATCCCTGCGAGGCTGGCCGTAGCAATCTGCCTTCCCCCCCCCCTCCAGAGACCTGACTAGGGATGAGGCCGAATTCATCAAAACGGACCTCGAAAATCGACTCATGGACACAGACTCGACAGCACCACTCCCTGCCTTCCGCGGATACCCACGGGTAGCGGATGGCACCGTGCAGATGTGGTGTGAAGACGAATATGCCCTGACCTGGCTGACCCAGAACGTACCTCACATTCGACAACCGAACACTGACCTGACGCTCACGGTACTGAGACAATCAGACGTGCCCACCCGTGTCCGAGTCTCGCTTTTTGTCCCTCGGTATAGAGGTGACGTAGCCAGACTCCAAGGTATTCTGATCCGTCAGAATACCTGGTTTGACATCGCCAGGTGGTCACTGTACAGGGCGACTACCGTCGGTGGCGACAACTATGGGACTTATTTGACCCTGGGTGTCCCACCGGAGGAAGCCGTAAAAGTCCGGGCCCGGGAGCGACGTATATCATACCTACTCGGGTCGATATACGTACGCTTCTGGCCCACGACCCAACCCTCTCACGACCAGACCGACAGCGACACTAAGACTGCACAACCGACGCTGACACAGACGAACGACCCAGACATAGACCAACTGGAGGAGGTCATGGCCCGAACGGCCATGGCTGACGTCGTCGACACCATTCCGCCCGAATCACCTGGCTGGAGCGAGCGCCTACTCGCTTCATCGCCGGTGGAACAGCACGACGACAAGTACAGGGAGGAGGTAGGGGATAGGTTGTCCGATGGATCCATCTCCGACTAACTCCTCTCCATCGCCGACACCGCCCCTAAATATAATACAGACCAACCTCCAACACAGCCAGACTGCCACGGCTAGCTTACGCAGGGCATTGGAGGTAAAACCCCGAACAATCGTACTGATCCAAGAGCCGTGGATCAGAAACAATAGAGTATGCGGCCTCAGTAACATCGGAGGTAAGCTAATACTCGACACACACAGCTCAGACAAGCCAAGAACCTGCGTCTACATACCCAAAGAAATTCCTATCACACCACTCACTCAATTCTGTTCCAGAGACCTGACAGCTGTCAGGCTCCAGACCGAAGGTAGCGTTCCAGATGTTGTACTGGCCTCGGCATACGTGCCAGGCACAGATGCGGACTGCCCACCCAAAGAGATGGCCGACCTGGTACAGCACTGTGAACGCGCCGAACTAGACCTGATCATCGGCACCGACTCGAACGCACACCACCCGCTCTGGGGCAGCGACGCACCAAACTCCAGAGGAGAGGTACTATCCACCTATTTATTTTCTACTAACCTAAATATTGTAAACCGCGGCTCAGAACCCACTTGGGTCACAGCCCGAGGACAAACAATTATAGATCTAACACTTGCTACAGAAAAAGCGACAAATCTTATTACAAACTGGCATGTATCGGACGAGCCTTCCTGCTCAGATCACAGAAGGATCCGCTTTACACTAACTACCAAAACTAGGAAATCAGAATCGAGGCGTAACCCGAGGCGCACCAATTTTCCCGGGTACAAACGCCTACTGGCCTCCCTATTAGATAGACACCTAACACAAGTAACCATAAGAGACCAAGCACAATTAGAATACACAGTAACAAAACTATCAGATTACCTAACTGAAGCATACCACGCATGCTGTATACTAAGAGCACCACAAATCAAGAACGAGAGAAGTCCATGGTGGAACGCTGAACTTAGTAAACTCAGAGATGCGCTACGTAAACAATTTAACAGAGCCAAAAACACTAGACTCCCGGACGACTGGGAGTTATACAAAGAAACCCAATATATATACAAAAAACAAATCAGAACCGCCAGGAGGACAGCATGGCGTAAATTCTGTGAATCCATCGAGACAAATAATGAAGCCGCTAGGGTAAGGAAGATCCTATCAACCGATCAGGACCGAACCCTCGGCGCGCTTAAAAAACCCGATAACTCATACACACTAACTGACAATGAAACCAGCAAGGTCCTTCTCGAAACTCACTTCCCAGACTGCAGAATCCTGGAAGACAGGACGTGGGAGGCTGAATCAGAATGGATCCCAAGGAACCTAGACTGGTCAAGAGCCCACAATATAGTGACAGAAGAGCGAGTAAAGTGGGCTATTAATACCTTCCAGCCATACAAGTCGGCTGGACTGGATGGCATCTTCCCAGCCCTGCTGCAGTGGGGGGTAGATTATTTGACACCATGGCTGGTGGTGATCTATCGAGCCTGCATAGCACTTAGATACACACCTCTCGCATGGCGCGAGGTGAAAGTCATTTTCATACCCAAGCCTGGAAAAACCGATTACACACAACCCAAAGCTTACAGACCTATAAGCCTTACATCTTTTTTACTGAAAACCCTCGAGAGACTCTGTGACCGGCACATCCGAGATGGACCTCTCCGGGTAATACCACTTCACAAACAACAGCATGCGTACTCCGCAGGCAAATCAACTGAATCAGCGCTGCACAGCGTGGTTGGTAAAATTGAATGCGCAGTGGACCACAAATGCTCAGCACTGGCCGCCTTCATTGACATCGAGGGCGCCTTTGACAAAAACATGTTCAAAAGCATAAATATGGCCCTTGACCAACACGGCATAGACTCGACCCTGAGTGGCTGGATCACCAACATGCTCAAATTGAGAGCTGTACAAGTGACAGTAAACGACACTACGAGGGCCATTGTTGCGAAGGGTTGCCCACAAGGGGGCGTCCTCTCACCGCTGCTCTGGAACCTAGTAGTAGACAGCCTCATCCCAAACACTCAATGACAAAGGTTATTTCACCGTAGGCTACGCCGATGACATAACCATTATAATAAATGGGACCCACGAAAACACGCTATGCAATCTCATGCGTCAAGCCCTGAAAATAGTAGAGGAATGGTGCAACAGGCACCAACTCTCAGTGAACCCTACAAAAACCGAACTGATTCTCTTCACAAAAAAGAGGAAACTGATGACACTACAGTTACCACGACTCTTTGGAACAACCCTTAGCCTCTCAACTGAAACCAAATACCTGGGCATCTTTTTGGACAAACAATTGAACTGGGCAAAACACACGAACTATATCACTACGAAAGCCAGCATATCCCTGTGGCAGTGTAAACGACTGCTCGGGAAGAATTGGGGGATTAGCCCCAAGGTCACCCACTGGTTATATACTACAGTCATTCGACCGCTTATCACATACGGCTCACTGGTCTGGTGGCCCAGGACAGACCTGAGCACAGCCCAAAAAGATCTCGAAAAACTGCAGCGATTCGCTTGTGTCGCAATTACTAGCAGTATGAGAACTACATCCACTGCCGCCTTACAGGCAATGCTTGGACTGCCACCTCTGCACCTCATTGTGCGGGAGGAGGCGGCCCTGGCCGCCTTTAGACTACATTTATCAGGAACTCTAAGCAAAGACTCCAGAATTAAGCACACACGCATAAAGGAAGATGCAATCAAGCGTCGGCCAATGATGGCATCACTCTACGACAAAGCACCGAAATCACACCACTTTCAAAGGCACTACAACATAATTCTTACAGAAGAACAGTGTGACTACTCATGCCCGAAAGAGCTGAGGGTTTACACTGATGGATCGAAGACCGACTCTGGTACCGGAGTCGGAGTCTTCTCGCACGATCTCAACATAAAGATATCCAGACCACTAGGAATGTTCAACACCGTCTACCAGGCGGAATGTGTCGGCATCATACAAGCGGTCCACGCCATAGAGGCCAGGAGAGTTACGGACACTCACATACGCATACTCTCCGACAGCGCCTCAGTTCTCCAATCGCTGAAGAAAAAATATATTACCTCGAAGTTGATACTAGAATGTCACAATGCACTAGAACAGGTAACGGTATCTAGTCGCAACACAGTGACACTGCAATGGATAAAAGGACACAGCGGCTCGCTAGGTAACGACGCAGCTGACGAACTTGCTAGAAGAGGATCTAGCACGGCAGTCTGTGGACCCGAACCTATCGTACCAATCCCCTTCAACCAAATACGCAGGTGGCTACAGGAATTCACCCTCACACAAGCGGAGTACTGGTGGACCTCGACACCGGGCTGCAGGCAGTCCAAGGTAGCTATGCCATCCCTGGACAGCAAGTTAACCAGGAGTCTCTTACGCCTGGACAGGAACGGCCTGCGCCTGGTGACGGGGACCATCACAGGACACTGCTCGCTAAACAAACACTTCCACACGATAGGCATAACGGACAGTCCTCTGTGCAGGGCGTGCATGGAGGCTGAGGAAACCGTTGCACACGTGCTCTTTGAATGCACAGGCGTCACCCAGATTAGAACAGAAACCCTCGGGTCACCCAGATCTTTCACAGATGTTCTGAACAGACCAGGAGTTTTGATTAACTTCTGGAGGGAGGTGGGCTGGTTGGAATAACCCCCCAAGCGGCCGCCATGGCCCACGTACAATGGTCCACCTGACGGACTAAGTGCGGAAACCAAACCCCATAACATAGGTTATTCCAGGTATGTCATACCTGCTGATATTTTTTAAATATGCCGCGCTTTTTCTATTTCTTCTTTCGTTTGCCAGACTTTTGCACCGAAACTCCAGCAGAAAACCAGTCAGTAAATTGTACCTAAATATCTATATACCTTA
Organism: Omphaloscelis lunosa; assembly: GCA_916610215.1. Classification (NCBI taxonomy): domain Eukaryota; kingdom Metazoa; phylum Arthropoda; class Insecta; order Lepidoptera; family Noctuidae; genus Omphaloscelis; species Omphaloscelis lunosa. Next base: position 11,011,692 of record OU744247.1, read on the forward strand.
ATCTAGATCGTATGTTCTGTTGGTCTATGTTCTGAATATTCTCCTTCTCGATAATATATTCATGACTACACCTCCTAGTGGGCATGTACTACATGATCGTGATATCATAGTATTGGTTTCATTTGACCCTTACGTCGACCTGTCACTTTCAAATAAATATACCTAGTGGTATCGATAGGTACTGGAGAATTAGGTATGATCAACCGCTCGTCACTAGTAACACTTATAATACCGCCTTAACTGCTACGAAATAAAGGCGCTGTCAATAATAAATGCACGGTATGGGGTAAAGTGCATATGTTTAATTCGCTGTTAGATGGTTTTAGCCGTGATATAGTTATATCCCTAATTCTGCGCCCGTATCTGCGTCTATCGACGAAGCAATGCGTGCCGAAGCTTCGTATGTTTTCCTCGCTAAAAAGTTATTGTGCTAATGCGGTGGTCACTGTGCGAAGCTTCGTCACGATAGACGCAGATGCGGCCGCAGCGTAAGGATATAGCTATATACCGTAATATAGATATTTTAAAGCGATTCATAATGGTCTTATTAGGAACATAACTATGATACGAGCACGGTCTAGTAATATAACTGTCAGGGCACTCCGATCATAGGTTAGATTAGAAATGTGATCAACAACGCGCGAGCCGAGCCAGCGCTACGGCGAAATTGGTCGCAGTAACAAAATCAGGGCGCTCCTACAGCTATGAGCCGCTTTTATATAACTACATTACGGTTTATAGCTATATCCCTAGAGATATAAGTATATCACGGCTATTACCATCTTACTGCTTAATTTACACTTTTCTCCTTCTGTATTAATTGTAATTAAATGTTGTTAAATGTATTTGTTTTCTTTCTTTCTTTGTTACGAACATATTATTGGGGAACCCCAATGGGTAACAACAGTACATAGGTATTGTTATAAAATATATCTTCTCTCAAAGTTGCAATCTTTATTTCCCGAGAAAATAGCTTTTGAAATTTGCTTAGTGTATACCTACATAATTATTTGTGCTCGTGAATGTACGTTGTCTAAAATATTTATTTTCTTAAAATAGTTATATTTGCTAAGAAATACACATCTTCAAATGGAATTCATAAAGGAAATAGAAGGAAAATATAAAAAGGAAACTATTTAACGCCAGATTGTTTGTATGAAAATGCAAATGGAAGCTATACCTTCTCCCGGCTCACAATAATTTGCATTAATTGCTTAGGATTAAGGTTAAGCAAAGAGAAGTAAAAACAGATGAAAAGTCGCTGATAATGGTGAAATTATTTACCTATTCTTTGTGTGTGAATATTACAGTCAGGGAAAGTCAATTTACCGTATTAAAGCCATTTCATACAACTTTCAAAGGTTGTCATTTGAATATACGGATAATTTAAGGTGGTACTGAATTTGACAAATTTTGAATTCCCCTGGGCGATGTTTTCATTGCACAGATTTACAATAATTGTATTTTAATTACCATTATAATACTACCATTTTAGGAACTACTCAAACTGATCCTTCTAATTGCTTTGCAAACGCTAAATATGATTGAAATACAATAACACAAAGTCAAATGCAAATAATGTATTCTATTCGGTCATAATTATGGATACATCCGTAATGAGCGTGTTTGTATTTAATTATATTAAGCCATAATTAAATACACACATACTCATTTTACATTATTTAATTATTGAGAAATAATGTAAAGTGAAAACCGTTATAATGAGGTTCCGTAGCCTAATGGCAAAAACAAAACCCTTATAATTTCGTCTGTCAGTCTGTCCGTCTGTCTGTACGTCCGGATGTTATCCAGCCATTTTACTCGGAGACTATTTGCACAATATCGATGAAAAAAGGAATGAAGGGTGGGTCCCCCCGTACCTGTAATCGAGGGATAAAAAAACACATAAGCGTGTGGGGGGCATCGTTGATCCCATAATTAAAAAGATTATGTTTTCAAGTGACTTTTTTATTTAAGTCAATAGGTACTTTTTGTAAGTAGGTATACATTTTTGGTTACAACAGCAAAAAACTTTGTTTTTAGAAATTCTATGAAATACAAACTTATTTTTGCGCTCGATAATATAAACTTTGCATATAGTTGAAACTGTGCATGCGAAAATATTAATTGTTTATATAATTTGCTCTAATAGTTAATAATAAATTATGGTTTATTTAATTTAAAATCTAACATAAATCTACTATTCTTAAGTATCTATTTATTATGGCGCACAATATTTTTAAGAAGATTTTTAAATTTGTTTGCTGTGCGAAAAATCATTAATCTATGATAATCTAATATTATGAATGTGAAAGTAGCTCTGTCTATTGTCTTTTAACGCCTAACCCTCAAAACTGATTGTTATAAGAAACCCCAGGATCTCGAGTAGTAGTAAAAAGGCTTCTTTTCATCCTGAATATTTGAATAAAAATACACGTAGACGAAGTCACGGGCGACCACTAGTATAGTATTTATCCATGATTACCTTAGAAAATTCTGAATGCAAATCCGACGATTCTATAAATAGGTTTAGAACCCACAACCTTAAGCTAGCCCCTTAAACCTTTGGTATACCTACCTACCGTGGCATATTATATTATATTATTATTTCCTAGTTATTAAACGACCGCGGTATGTTCATTAATTATTAACACTGTGGTGTTGTGTTGATAACATTTATCATTAAAATACGCTGAAACAATTCCGACATTTAATATTGTTTTTGGTTATGCGTTTGTTTATTTTGACAGCGAACGATTGGCGGGTGAATGGTAGCGGAAATCTCCATGGCAACTATCTGATAATAATGGAAAATTAAAATTCATGTTTCCGTCAATCAAAGATATTAAATTATTTATAGTATCCTGCATTTCTTTGCCGTCCATAAATAAAGAAAAACAACTTGCATCTTTAGCAAAAATTTAATATAAAGCAAAAAAAAAAATCAATAAAGTTCAATTTAATATGAAGGAAAATCATAAAATGGTAAGGAAAAAACGTGAAGGAAACCAAGAGATAATTATCTAAAAACGCCATTATGCACTCAGCATGCGCAGTGTTCGGTACTCATTCTTTCTCTAAAGATGAAAGAGAAAAAGAAGAGAAGAATGACAAAAATCCTGAATGATATTTTCAATGGATTTTTTTTCGTTATTAAGGCCTGAATTCCTCTTACGTTGATGACGGTTGCGTACGCAACGTACGTACGTACGTGCAGCTGAGTCGCAGTAATAAAGAACACAATGTATATACGCACGCGCGACCGACGTACGCGACCGACTTCAGCGTAAGAGGAATTCAGGCCTTAGACCTGAATTCCTCTTCGTCAGCGGCGCGTACATGCGTTGCGTACTCCATCGACCGTACGCGACTGACATCAGCGTAAAAGGAATTCAGGCCTTTTTTTTTTTGAGGGTGGGAAATCATCAAATAACTTCTCCCGCTCTGGGCGGAGCGGGAGGGCGTGTCAGACTCTTACTGACTAAAACCCACCCGTGTTCCTTCGGTTGCCCTGTTGCCGGGGGCCACTATCTCCCTTTCGGTTTTCTTCGCAACCCCGGCAGGCATCGGCCCTAGTGGACCCCTTCAAATCTGCTGACATCTCTTTGAGGCGCGCGTGGAACACAACGCGCCGTCGACCCGGGCCTGGTCCTTATCGGACGGTGAGCCACCCACTGCTCACCGTCCGCAAGCCCGCGCCTTCGGTGGCCGGAAATCGCCTCGCAATTCCCGACGCCCTGGGCGTCTCCTCCTGCGGCGGTTAGGGGCGTGAGGGCGCGAAATTTGCCTTTCCCTCACGCGTTCCGCCTCCTCTTTCGCGAGCATTACAGCTTCACAGAAGGAGGTGACGGCCACCCATTTCCTCTCGCTCCGTACCATGGCCTGAACCAGGGCCGGACGCGAGAGATCACCGCCGCCGATCGCCTCCACGAGGACACGGCGATGCTCCGCCCAAGCTGGGCAAACCTCCACCATATGCTCCACCGTGTCCTCCGGGCGATCCACACAATGGTGACACCCGGGCGTTTCCTCCCGCCTTGTCCTGTGCAGGAACCTCCCGAAACAAAGGAATTCAGGCCTAAGGTTCACACAACATAGGCCCAGTGCAAGACGGCCGATATAACTTGGCAGCTCTGAACATAGGCACTACGAACTTTCGCGCACGTTATCTCACTCATACTCGCCTCACGTCACCATTTGGTTCCTAAAAAATGTCATTGCGCAGCTTTCTGCGCGTAATTCGGAATTTTCAAGGTATAACGCCCGTATTGTAACAGAAGTGGATATTAAACAGCCATACAAAATAATTCAACCACTCATGACAACTTATTATATTTACCCTAAGCTGCGTTAATTTACTTCTCACATTCACCACCATTGACTACAGGTACAGTAAAATATTAATTGCAAAACGATTTCCTGAATATATGTCAAGCTAGACGCTTCCTGTATTTTATGATCTTTTCTTTCCTCGAGTCAGTGATAATAATCGAGGTTATTTACTGATAGCTTTATGAAGCGGCTACATGTAAAATGTAAATGACGAATAATTAATATGTGGATAAACTGAATTGTGGTTTTAATATCCGCCTATTTTTGTCCCTTTGCGGGCTAAAGTTGCGGCCCAGTGGTAATGGCCGTGACTTACGAGTTGTAGTCAAACCATGACAGACACTTTACTTTGTGTAAATTATTTCATCACCACTGCTCCCAAAACGGTGAAGGAAAACATCGTTGGAGAACCGGCATGACATAGAACCAAAAATTCAAAGACATGTGACATTTACCAATCCGCATTGGGAATGCGTGGTGGATTATGGCACACTCTCTCTCACAGAGAGGAGACCTGTGTCCCAGCAGTAGGAACTAGGCTGATTATGCAGGGCAAAGACCTCTTCTCGTACAGAAAGGGTATGAGCATTAATCACCGCTTCTTCTTTTCGTGTGGTTAGTGACTAACCTGGGGTCAGAGTTTTAAAGCCGCCATGGGCCTTTAACTTGTCTTCACATGCCGTCGAGAAATAACGCTCGGGTATGCCGGTTTCCTCACGATATTTTCCTTCACCTTTTCGAAGCAAGTGATAAATATATAATGCTCACATGAATCCGAAAAGTCAGAGGTGCGTGCCTTGGATTCGAACTCGAGACCTATGACTTGGCAGTCCGATGGTCACACCACTAGGCTATCATTGCTATCTGCTATATCATTGCTGCTGCTATCACCGCTTACTAAAGGCGGATTGTTGATTTCGGACTCATGTTTATTTATAGATCCAGGTTTCCTCACGATGTTTTCATAGTGATTAGCTAACATCATTGATTTAGCTCGTAAGTAGGCAGATATTTTTATTCCTCTTTTATACATTTGACGTAAACATAACTTGTGAAATGTGGGTGTACTTTATGTACACCTCTGCTCAACCCTTCCGAGAACATAGGCGTGATGTTATGCTATTATTATTAAATATTGAGAGAAAAACATTAAATAAGAAAATACCATCACGGAACTGTCAGTTATTATGTATTTGTAAGGAATACTTATATTACTAATAGAAAAACTGACTGCTAAGTCATAGGTCTCGAGTTCGAACCCAAGGCACGCACCTCTGACTTTTCGAATTCATGTACGTATTGTGTAATTCTCACTTGCTTCAAAAACGGTGAAGGAAAACATCGCGAGGAAACTGATATGCCTGAGAGATATTTCTCGATGGCATATGAACCCAAGTCAGAGGTCCAGGAGCGGCTTCAAACTCTGACACCAGGTTAGTCACTAACCACACGAAAAGAAGAATAACAGAAAAACTGTAGATTTTTATTTTACAAAACTTTAGTGAAATTAAACTAAAATTGCTTTTTTTAACAGCTACGCGTTTTATGCTCTCGGGTTTTTATCAGGACCACCCCATCCCTACATACCCACGGGTGTCATAAAAATTGAGATTATAGCAATATTTTTGATTAAATAACTAGATACTGGCCATGGTATAGAAAATATACTGAGAAAAAACAAATTCAGGTTATCCGTTCATAAAACTAACTCTCCTAAAAGCTGTAAATATTAAGTTCTGCTAGCTGAAAACAAATTAAACGTAATAAAAACAGGACCGCTGTAATGAGGTTCACATGGGGGATGCTGTCAGGAGTGTGCAACGTAACACATAGTTTTTAACAAATTCTGTTCGCCGGCTAACTTCTGCGGTCAGTTAATAATTTATATAGCACTCTGATTAAAATCCTTGTAGGCAGCTGTTTCCAATTATTTTTTATCTGACTACGAAGCAAGAAATTACAGGAAAAGGGGAATTTAAGGACGGGTAATTGTTAGTTAACTCCGACGTGCACTTCAAACTTGGTGCGTCATCAGCTATTAGGGTGTCATTAAAGTACTTTTTGGAGTGTGTCATGTGCCATATTATGACGTTATAAGAAATTCAAATACAGAACGAATGAGATATGAATCATAGTTATTGTGATTCATATCGCATCCGCCATATTAAATAAAAACGACTGAAAACTGTTACCAGTTCGTTTTTTTTTTTTAATCTGTTTTAATATTATGATGTAAATAACCGGTGCATTCTGACGGATTCACTTTCGATATCATTTTATTCAAAATAAAGCCCATAGATTTAATTGCCGCGCTACATTTTAATTTTTGCTCGCATTTTTATACGAAACAATGGAGTTCAACTTTATTTTTCAATAGGCTTACTTTATTGATGTGTTCGATGCAGTCGCAATATTTCACTGACGTAATACATGCCCTGTGTTACAGTAACGCGTTGCTGCGGCTCTATTCTGGCAATGACTGCAATATGCGTCCGACTGTATGAACGGGGCACTGGGGAGCTTTCCATCTAGATTGGGAGCCCGATGGCTATGCGAATATCAATTGCTTTCAAAATGTATTGTTGAAAGTCCGCCTCGGATTCCCAGCGAACTCAGACTTTTTCATCGTTGTTGACTTGGAACTCTAAACTTTGAAGCTGTTATGTGTTGAAGAGAAATATAGTTTTTACTACTTTTTAAATGTCTGGGAAATAAAAGGAATTTGGCAAGTTTGCTTTTTGAATCTGCTGATAGATATTATATAGTCACGGCAACAGTAAAAAATCAGAGTGGCATTCAAATTACACCCGCTCTTTCCCTCTAACAGTTTTATCAGCTGACGAGACAAGATATTTTAAAAATAAACAAGGCTTTTCTTTAAAGAAGTAGTTCTACCACAAAATCTATCAAATCAGGATGTTTATACTCGGTATCCAACTGATCTCTTCATTTCAATCGCTCTCTGACTGCTGAGAATCGTAACTCCGTCTCAAATTGTCAACGGTTTTTGTTCATATGTTATGATTAGTGGCCTAGTGGAGTGGAGCGTTGATAGGTATCGTCAATTGCTCGGATATTTGATCCGACCACCTTTTTGGGCTTCAGCCTCTAGGTATTCTGTCCTCTATTTTTCCAGTCACCATTAGACGTTCCTTGTTGTTGGTACTTCTGCAAGCAACGTGGCCAAAGTATCTCAAGACAAGTTGCAGGCAGGTTGAAGACAATTGTTGTGCTTTCTCTCATTTGAGTTGTATGTTGGATCTAGACATTTGTGCGGTGGTCTGTCCATGGTATCCTTAATAGGCGGCGCTAGCACTACATTTTAAAGGTGTCAATTATTTGCCTATCGGTAGACTTGATCGTTCAAGTCAATGCCCAATTGAGAAAAATGGAGAAGACCAGCTGATCTATTCCGTAAAAAAATTACTTAATGCTAGAGATTGACTCTATTGACAGTTCACTTCACTTAAGTTTTCGTAGTAAGATTTTTTACAGAATAGAGAAATGTGATCAAACATAGTGTCCAGGTTATAATACCTACCTAGGTTTTAGAATCAGGTCTCCTGAAAAATAAAACCAAAATAATCACCTCTATTTCCAACTGTTATTTGTAGCTATATTGAATAAACCACAAATTTTACCTTTGGCTACGTGAATGCAAAGACATGGCTTTTAAATACCTGCAGAGTTTGTTGACCTAGTTCACATTTCAACTACGCCAAACAAACAGATCGGTATTCTATATCAAGAAAATTCTTTGAAGGTTAGCTTATTTATTTTGCTGCAGGTTTGAGCTAATAATCTGCATCGTGTAAAGTTTAAGTACTTTTGAATATATTGCAGTTTAGTAAGTGCAATGGGGATTCTTATTAAAATGTACTGTTGCCTTATGGAAGACACTACGGCGAGTGTGTAAACTCGCTGTTTATTGTATATAAAGTGATACATATAAAATTAAGGTAGTCGGTACATATAGTGGCCTTATTGGTTCTTCAGAAAGGTCAGTTGCGTAGTACACGCTACCAGCGTCCGTGTGTGACCAAATTAATGCCCGTAAACGAAGCAGAAAGAGTATGTAAGAATCGTAGTAAGTAGCGTTCTGTAGTTTCTACCTACCCTCATAGAAAACAGGCATGAATTTGTGTATGTAGTAGTCCTCCAGACCGAATTCCCGCGATGGCGACCCATGTGAGCGGAGACTAGCCTTCGGCGCAGGAGTTACTATAGTAAAAAAGTGTGTGCGCAGACACAGACACAGGTGCACTCTCTCTTCAATCACTCTCATAGTATATAGTCTGTCTTAAGTATGTATTTAGTAGGTAAATCGATAACTTGAAAACATTTATCTTCCACATGGCCATATTTTCTTCAGTCATTTGTTAGAGCAGTCTATTAGTTGGGCAATGTTACGCAGACTTGAGACAGTTATGTAAGCATGTGAGATCCCTAATCTACATTCCACAGCAGAGCGAAAGCATTATGAACGTGAGCCACACTCATCACTTGACATTCAGGGCGCTATGTTTATACTCCAAATATACTTTTTATTCGCATTTATGGTCTCTACGTGGAAGGCAACATAAGACCCCTACACGGAGAGCCCGATTATATAACTTTAAAGTTCGCTATCAGAATATCAGGGCACTTGTACCATTCTTTGTCAGTAGAAAATTGTGTAAACGCAGTGTGAATTTTCAAGAGAGAAAAAATAATACTTTTAAAGTTTAATTATTCTCTACTTTGAAAGTGACAGCTTTGATACAATGCTTTTGATGGTAAAAGGAAGGAAAGATATTAAATTGCATGCTTAGCTTTTACTTCTATTTCATAAAAAGAGTTTGTCTTCCTTGTTTTTACCCTTATAAAGTTTTAAATTTATTTATAGTATGGTGATCTCCACGTGACAAGACACAAGCATGCTTAATACATAAAAACATTTTACCATATTATTTTGTCACAATCATAACGCTAGGCAAAGGTATTTGAAATATATTGTTAGTAACGAAAGATGCTGCTTTATATAAACCCACGTAGAAAAATGAGAACGCCTATCCTTCACCAAACGGCTGTGTACACCCAAACTTTAAGATAAGCTCAAAGGCAACTAACGAAAGGAATTTCCTCTAAGCCACATAATTCTGCAGCGAATTTTCACTATCGCCATATACATACGATCCTGGTCAATCGCCTGCCATTGACGTGCTCGCTCCCACATTATTCGATAACGTCGAGTGTATACTTTACCTGTATTGTCACACAAGCTTATACATAATACCCTGATCATGAGCTGCTATAGAAAATAAGCCGTCACTCAGTAACGGATGTCCTTAAGAGGTGCGATCGCCTTTTTACGAAGATCCAACCCTAATAACTTTACATATTCCTTTTTGAGATCGACTAAAATTCTTATAAAAGTAAGAGCATATTCAATGAATAGCGTGATTTGGCAGCGTGCCATGGGAACAGGTACGGCTAATACATATCTGGAAGCGTTTTACCTCTTGTTTCCATTAATTTTACATATAGTTGCCAAGATCTTAACGTTATTTTCCGTCTGTTACTGCAAATAAGAAAATGTTCGACATGTTTGGGACCGCATTTTGCAGTTAATCATGATGGTTTCTATGTTTTTCTATTTGAGTAATTGACGGAACTGGCAGTCAGCCCATTTCAGTTGTTACTCCTGTATTTTTTACTGCAGTACCTCGTGGACCACGTCCAAAATGAGTTCTACGTATCATTACATTTCAGTTGTCACCTAGAGGCAAAGTTGAAAAGTCACTTGTTCCATTTGCATTTGAATAATATGAACAAAAGTAATGCTGCTCGGTAGCAAAAACAATTTACAGTGTAAGTAGATCTCAACTCTTTTTCTTCCAATACTTTTACAAGTATGTATGTAACCTTTTACTACGAATACGTACTAGTATTTATATTAAAACCACAAAAGAGTTCAATTTCCATTATATTTGAATAAAAGCTTGTACATTAATTTAAGAACTAACTCGTTCCTATTGTGTTCGCATTACAATGCCGTTTAAAAATACCCTGCCTTTATATATCTGTTAAAGGTTATTATTATATGGATTTCAATGAACAAATGGTCTAATGGTTTCTGTGAACATAAGCAAAGTATTTTATAGACGGAATATGCTAAGCTTTTATTAAGGAGCTGTTCTATTGGCAATGTTTCACATGACAATCTGGCATTATTTGTACGAACTCGCAGTGAAACATTGTACATATCTTTATTGAGTGTCCAAAAGACCCCACGAAAATCAATTAGCGTACCATCTTAATAAAGATAAAATGAAAACAAATTCATTAGTACCTAACAAACAAGGCACTAGAGACCACGACATTCGTGAAAACATTTAATTCACGCATAATATGCAGTTCAGTAAAACGATTTTTAAAATCATGAAAGTGGAAACACGTCAATATAGTTTGACAATTGTTTGACAATAGTTCGAGCACTCGTCCATTAAGGCCGTTAGGACTTGACAACGGCAAGTTTAAGGCCGTAGCGCTTCGGACCCAATTGAATTCCGATATTGGCAGTGGTACAGTATGGTAAAGGGGCTTATACGTTTTATTGATTTTCATTGGGGCCAGTTGAAAGCGAGAGAATACTATTGTGTAATAGATATACTTCGTGATACTTTCAGTAACAAGTTAAATACACATTAAGGTAAACGATTGTATAACAATGATATTTACTTAACTAAATGTAATTATTGGTAGGTACTCTCAAAGGCACAAAAGAGACGAGGCCTACACTCAGCATTGTGTGGAAAAAGGCTGCAGTGATGATGATGATTATGACTCCAAAATCAAAGTTGAATGTTGTTTATTTAAAATATGATTATTACAGGTTAACTCATTCGCAGTGCTCGCGACTTTGTCCACAAGTAATCGTGAAACCTTTTTTTTTTTTTTTTGAGGGTGGGAAATCATCAAATAACTTCTCCCACTCTGGGCGGAGCGGGAGGGCGTGTCAGACTCTTACTGACTAAAACCCACCCGTGTTCCTTCGGTTGCCCTGTCGCCGGGGGCCACGATCTCCCTTTCGGTTTTCTTCGCAACCCCGGCAGGCATCGGCCCTAGTGGACCCCTTCAATTCTGCTGACATCTCTTTGAGGCGCGCGTGGAACACAACGCGCCGTCGACCCGGGCCTGGTCCTTCGACCCGGGCCTCCCTTGCACAAGCAGATTTTCAGTTCCAAAAGAGTAGGGCTCGTGTAGACGGCACCGCAGCCGCGCCGACCACGCGTCGCGTAACCATGTAGATTGAACGCTGAAGCACCGCCGCCGCCCCGTCGCCGCACCGGTGCCGCGCTGTCTCCACTTGATTTTGCCATTACACTCTACATTTTTAGTAATACATTGCTAACTGCAAACATCAGACGTGTAGAATGATGAAAATGTTGAGTTTATGTAAAAAAAAGTTTGTGCTTGCATATTATATGTACAGAAAGTCAAATAGAAGGTTTTGGCGCGGTGACGGCTGAGCTCTTACGCTACATCATTACAGAAAGAGAATCCTTAAAGGAAAACTTAAGTTTATGTATGGAAAGACACGTTTATTATTTACTGAGAACGAAAATGCATTCAACAACATTGTCAACATAGAGCCACTTAACAAAACAGGGGTACACAGCAAGCCCACGGCCATTAGGCTAATATAAAACTCGTTTCCGATACGTTTGTGATAGGGTGTTCGTGTAAGCGGGTCTTCAATGGCGCGATGGGCGCTTTCACTTATCCGTGGCGCCGATAGCGCCCCTGGCGCCAAACCCGAGAAACGTTATGTAGAAGACAAAGGTGCCTCTTAGTCATAAGTGTCGTCGATGTTTTGATTAAAGGGAGATTTGATAAAGGGTGAAGATTAAAGGTGACTGGTAGGAAATTGTGTGTGTTGAGTGGGTTATAATTAAATCATTTTGAAATTGTTTGGAATATTGTTTATGAGGAAAAGATTTGTTCCACGACATAAGCTCTGCTGCATAAGTTAAATCTTGTCAATATTAATCACATTTATATTCTACTCAAACTTTAGTATTTACTCAATACAATATAACCCACAATTTATATACATTACCTGTGCTACCAAAAGTTTAATGAAAATGTCTAGGACAAACTTTAAAATCTGAAATACGTATAATAATCATATTCAGGACTATTTTACTTGAAAACAAAGCGTAGTGCCATTACTGGCGCTCTGAGTTGAAGTACACGGTGCTCTCAAAGGAGTATATTCAACTTTGTAACCAGCAAGACAATTTGTAGAACAATCTAAGGTAATTTCGCGATCGGACGTCATCAAAAAGTGGACGAACAAGAGAAAACACCATGTACAGTCAAGAACAGTGATTTGAGAAACAAATAAGGGTTCCGTGATAAGACTCTCAGTTTACATTCAAGAATTTTCATTGTTACGGAACAAAAGGGGCATCGTTGTTTGAAACCTGTTTTGTGTAAAATGGCTAAACACTCCACCGGAACTAAGAGAGCTTATTCAAGAACAAAGTGACGGGTACACTCGAGTGTCAAAGAATTTGCTAGTAATTGTAATAACCTTTCCAGTTAACTTAGCATTTTTACGAGAACAACCATTCCACTCCGTCGTACTCTTGATTTACTTATTTCATCAGAGTTAATAATTACACTGAATTTCACAATTATTTTTTTGTCTTTAATTCATTATTTTTCTTGTGAATTTCGAGTACATTTGGCATGGTTGCGGCTCCAACGGTCCTTCACAGTTAGTTGGAAAGGCCATGAAATACGATATGAGTGCTTTCTCAGATCCCAATTAGCCATTTATATTCCAGAATAGCCTATAATTAAAATCTAGGTTCAACGTTGGCGCTAATGGAAACGACTACCTACATAGAGTGAACATAAAATTAATACTGTTGTGGAACCAGATAGGCGCAGGGAAGTTACGTCGTATAATCATCATTATCATTCTTATCAGCCCGTAAACTTACTCACAGACACTACAAGTATACTTCCTATATTTTTGAAGAAATGTTGTCATAGAAGTTGTTATTTAGATAGGGATTGTTGTTCTCAGAAAACGAAAAGATGCTGGTTAGCAACAGGGGTAAACCGTAAAACAACTTTTTTGTCCTTCAGGTTGAGGGGAGCTGTAATCACATGATCCCCTTATGTGACGATCGAAAAAGCACTTTTTACTTCGATAACCTATTTACAATAATGTATAGCTTTTGTTTTGCTATCATAGTACGTTGTACCTATAAAATATACAGAACAAGCGCGAATTTCGGGGGTATGTTTATAAAGCCCTGATTCTGTAAGCCCTATTGCCTTTTATATTACGTGGCACGTGGAACATCTTATAAAGCTTTCTAGCTTACCAAATAACCTTTTTAATAACAATATAATTTTGTCTTTCTATTCGAGTAGGTACTATACGTACGGCAAAGAATATCGAGTACGGATATATTGCGTCCTAGATCAAACTCATAAGCTTCACGATATCATCTTGCTTAGAATTTATTACAAATCGTGAGTGATACCAGATGTAATAACGTGAATAAGTACTAAAATTATATACAGGTAATTTTAAGAATAGAATATAGGTGTGAGTGAAATAAATTATACTCACGAGAGAGGCACCCTTTTGTGAGTATAAATTATGAGACGGTATCGTAAGCCTCAGGGATTTAAGTACTGCCGTTGTTTATTTTAAGATATCATAAAATCTGGTTACAGGCGATTTTTATGAGGATATCAGGGGGCCTAAAACGGCCGCTTTGGCAGAATCTTAAACTGACATTTCATCATATTACCTGCGTTCAATTAATATTACTTAATTCATTTGTTTGATAGTTTTTTTTATTTTTTTATTATAAAGGAATAAAATTTAAACTTTAGAAAATTGTCTTAATTTTTTTCATGTGGAAAAATTTACACAAATTATGATTCTGATACGAATTAAATTGAATATGATTCAGCTAATATGTGTCAACATAGAAGAATTGCTAATTCATTCAGCCGTTTTAGCGTGAAAGCGTTACAAACAAACAAATTCACTTTCGCATTTACAATATAAGCCATACAAGTCAGGTGTCAATTTGTGATCCTTATTGAAATTCAATTCTGAAAAGCAACAAAAAAAAAATCTCTTTGAAATGGCTTTTGATCTGTTCACTCAAACGGCTTTGAATTCAAGTGTCACATGTTTAAATTGAATATGAGTGTCAGATAACAAATCTAGTAGTTACTAAAACCGTGATCAATTCAATCAAATTCAATATGTTTTCTGAGAATTATGAAGAATTCTCTTATTTTTTGGATTTTCATTTATGTGGTTTAATTTGAGATTTACATTTTGTTGTCTTTTTGAAAAACAAGCAGTTTATATTTTCTGGTTTATGTTAGCGAAAATTGAGGTTGATAAAAATAAATCCACAAAATTTTCATAAAATTACATTAATTTCAAAACAATACAACTTTGAACAATCTACTAAATAAATTGTATGTAGGCCACTGTTTATCATAGCCAGATTTACTGAAAGCACTGTCATAAATATACAGGGTGTCTTTGTTCTACTTTTGATTCAAAGGAAACATCAAAATGGGTTTCTGTCTAGATGCAAATAATGTAAGTCATTTTCCGGTAGTAACAGCTTTTCGTTTAGGAATATCCCAGCGTTTGTGCTAGGGCCCATGTCACGTAAAACCCGAATTTTCTCTTCATATTCACCTGATTTAACTCTTAAATGTCTGTCTTATACGTTTAAATACGTTAGCGCGGTCTTTATTTAATTCCAAAGTTAAGGGCAAGTCTTTTCAAAGCAATAATAATTTGACGGTTGATATACGTCCCTACAACTGGCTAATATACATAATCTAGGCAGCCTAGTTAGGCGATACTAAATTCTATATTATAATATTTGTATATTTAAATATGTAATCACTTTCTCGAAAACGGCTCTAACGATATCGATGAAAGTTGCAATATAGGAGTTGACGGGGCGAAAAATCTATCTAGCTAGGTCTCATATCTGGGAAAATTAGTTTTCTACATATTTCACCCGAGTAGAGCTCGGTCGCCCATAGTTTAGAACAAGATGGCTACCTTATGGAATGGAATTAGTAAGTACCTACTATCATGGCAGCATGGAATTAGTAAGTACCTACTATGGAATTAGTACCTACTATACCATTAAAAATAAGCATTCTCTATTACTATTCACCAGAACAGAGCTCGGTCGCCCTGGTACTAATCATTATAGCAGTACACAATGGCACTTATGCATCTATGCGAACTACTCGTAGCTTTCTTAAAAAGGGAAATCTGTCAAAACTAGCCATGAGTATACAAAAGTACCACTTTCATCATATGCTAGCATTAAAAATAATAACTTTAATGGTGACCCTACAATGATTAATGTCGTAACCCACCCTTAATAACGTACCAACATTGGTCGGTACTTATAATTTTATCCATTCCCTTTCACCTTAAACCTTCGATTTTGTTTCTATTTAAGGGACCCCAAAGGTTTTAGAAGGGCCCCCTGTAAGTAGAAACATTTATTCCAAATTTGATCCACTTACAAAAGTACAGACCCATAGTTTATCCCTTGTAAATATGTAAATACCTTTACCTTTACTTAAAAAAACCAACAGAGGGCTGTAGTTCACATTTAAGTATCTTAACCTGGTGTTAGCCATTTTGTATGGTTAGGTTTGTCATAATTTAACATCAATAAAGTGTGAATTATTGAATATTCTTGTACATTTTGGGAAAACTGCCTCGTAGTGGTCGCAAGCGCTAGATAGATAGATAGAATGTTCTTTATTATGTGCACCATAAAAATTACAGACATAAATATAAACATTTTTCATTGGGTGATACAATGGCAGTCTTATTGCTAAAAGCGATCTTTTACAGACAACCTTTGGATGGATTTAAATGGAAAAGGAGAGACAATAAAGTCAAAAGTCAAATCATTTATTTCAAAAATGCCCTTTTGAACGTCAATATTTACAAAATTATAGAATTGATTCTAGTCGCCCCTTCCAAAAGGTAGTTTTCGTATGAAGAAGAATGGGCAGGAAACTCCATCGTTACTGTTTTAAAATATTTCACAATAGTTTGTATACC
This sequence comes from Omphaloscelis lunosa, assembly GCA_916610215.1. NCBI lineage: Eukaryota > Metazoa > Arthropoda > Insecta > Lepidoptera > Noctuidae > Omphaloscelis > Omphaloscelis lunosa. The sequence continues at coordinate 11,028,163 of OU744247.1, forward strand.
TACATTAGAAAATACAATAGAAGTGCATATATTTAGTAACCTGTTCCGCTTAGCTAAAGAAATCGACACGTGTTTCACCTCTCAATGAGACATCCTCAGGATGACGATTGACTTGTCGCGAACTCGAACACGGCGTGTTGCCACACGCTTGGTGAAACACGTGTCGATTTCTTTCAAGGTTTTTTTAAGACTCTTTAGAAATAGCTAAGCGGAACAGGTTACTAAATATATCCACTTCTATTGTATTTTAAAATGGATTTCCGCAAGGTCACGCCTGAATCAATTAACTACCTACATTAGTTTAATTATATGTGAAGACGATGCACCTAGAATACTTTTACGAATTACTATGGTAATACTGGAGGTAGTCAGTGGTGTACCATTTACATATACAACAGGTACATAAACCATTTACTCATATATATATATATATATATACTGCCTCGTTGGTCTAGTAGTCGCAAGCGCTACTGCTAAGTATGAGGTCCTGGGTTCGATTCCCGGGTCGAGCAAAATGTTATTGGGTTTTTCTATCTGAAATTTCTCAGTAGCAGCTCGGAGTCTGGATTTGTGCCCGGTTGATGGCAATAGGCTCGCCCCCTATTACATGGGACTTAAACATAACTGGCGAAATGTGGGTGTGCCTGCTACAGGGACACCTCTGCCCAACCCTTCGGGGAAACAAGGCGTGATGTTATGTTTATGTTATATATATATATATATTAAAATAATAAGCATGAAACAAGAGAAAGGAATATATGTAAAGATGATGTTTAAGGAGAGAGGAAGTGCGAAGAGAGTGGGGGTATGCTACTGCTGAGCATGAGGTCCTGAGTTTGATTCCCAGGTTGGGCAAAGTGTTATTGGGCTTTTCTATATGGAATTTCTAGGTAGCAGCCCAGAGTCTGGATTTGTGCCCGGTTGATTGCAATAGGCTTGGCCCCTATTATATGGAACTTAAACATATCTGGCGAAATGTGGGTGTACTATATAGGTACACCTCTGCCCAACCCTTCGGGGAAACAAGTCGTGAGGTTATGTTATGTTATTTCGGGAAAAAGCATATGCTCAGTGAATAAGATGATGACACTTTTGTTCAGGACTTAAAACTTCCGTTTCACAATGACCTACTATTCTATAATATACTATTAAATGATCAATATATATATATATTTGTAATCACATTCTCGAAAGCTATAGGGGTTTACGGGGGTGAAAGAATTAGCTAGGTCTCATATCTGGTAAAAATATTTTTCTCTATTTTGACAGCCTCGGAAATGTGAGTGATACAACGTTGGTATACCTGGACGATATGTTTATCTATTTTCACCCGAGTAGAGCTCGGTTGACCAAGGACTTATTATAATCATAAAAATGAAAATTGATTATGCTAAAGCTTACCCTAACTTTTAAATTGAAACGACAAAGTATCCCATGTAATATTTGCCAAGCATCGTTAATCGCCATAATGATTTTCAAATTTACAAACTAGTCAAGAGTTTCAGTAATAATGTAAATTAAATGAAAAAAGTGCTCGTTGCAATGGGCGGGTCGAGTAGGCGGGAGATTCCGCGCCGTCGCAGCATGACTAATTTGCGGGAGCATTTAAACTACCAAGAATAGTTAAAGTATTTGTATAGTAACTGTTAATGTCCCAGTTTTAATTTATACGCAATTAGCTAAACGGGACGGGTAGTTGTTAACATTTTACATACAAAATACAGTTCTTCATATTTAAAATTGAATGGCTTCTGATGAATTTTCATAAGCACGTAAATCTGCCAGTTATACTTTTTCTCAAACATGCTTGGAAATTCGACCATTATTTTGACAACCCTCTTCGAGAAAAATCTAAATTTCTGTACTGGCCGAATATATGCGAGCGCCCGGCCAGCAATGTTTTATTTAAATCCATATCTGTCGTGTTTAGCGACCAAATAAAGGCTTTATTTATTGATTAACGATTATGTAACCATACATTTTTGAAAGAAAGAAAATAAAATTGACATGATGTCGTTGCGTTTTCTGTCGTTTTTGACGTTTGAACGTTACTTAACTTTAAGTAACTTTTATAAATAAACCCCTTAATTACTATGAAAACCCATATCTGTCGTGTTACTTAAAAATGGAACGAACTTTTACTTCCACACATGACAACCAAGTAGGTGACGTATCAAAGATTTTATTGAAGTGAAAACTTCTTTAGCGGCGTTGTGCAATTTTTTTTGTAATGGGTAAAAAATGTTAAACTCACGTCAGGACACGTGACCTGATCGAAAATTCGTAAGACGGTTAAAAAGACATCAACGCGTTGATTACCGCGGTGCCGATTTTTTTTCAAGTTTTCACTTCTGTCGGCACTCCCGGAGTGTCACTGTTTTTTTTTTAAATTTCGATTTCATTTGCAATAGAGCTGTAAAAAGAAAAAAAGTAAAAAATAAACAAATGAACTTAACGACGCGTGTAAAATTATCGTTCTACGTCATTGATTCTGAATTTATAATTAATTTACTTAGTTTGAATTTCCGCGTATTATTTGAGAAAAATAAGCCTTGGCCGGAACCAGGCATTGATGGACTCACGTATGTGTGCCTCGGCTTCGCCTCAGCCCACATTTTACGATAGTCCATCAATGCCCTTGTAGTGTTGCAGGCCACGATAGTAATGTACTATAAATAGTCGCTCGGCATCCAATAACGCGAATGTGTCATTTTTGACGAAAATCCTTTTAAATGCAGGATCACGTATTTGAACGTGTGGAATGAAATAAAACAAAAATCTGATATTCATCAAAAATGTCACATTCGCGGTATTGGATGCTTAGTGACGAAATCATCCTTACATATTATAAAACAAAGTCCCCCGCCGCGTCTGTCTGTCTCTCTGTCTGTTTGAACGCGATAAACTCAAAAACTACTGAACGTATTTTCAAATAGTTTTCACCAATGGACGGAGTAATTCATGCGGAAGGTGTTTAGTGTATAATTTATTAAGGTTTTGTGTGAATTGGCTGAAATTTGACGATTATTGTTGAAGATGTCGGAAAAAATCATGCCGACTAGGAACTTTATCTGCGTGCGCCACGGAAATGGTAAAAGTTACATAAAATTTATGTTCATCTTAAGAAGTTCAACAAAAAAGTCCACGCGGTCTATATGTCTATCATCTAAGAATAACCCACAAGAACCATTTAATATTTCAGAATTTGATAAAATTTCATTGTTATTTCCGAAGCTATTTTGACCGGCATTATATTAATCCTTATCCAATGAACTATGTTACTTAAATTGAGCATTTAATTTAGATTAAAATATGCTTTAACATCATTTCATTTAAATGAATAGTGTAAAAGATATCACAGATCCAAATTACGCGTGACAAAATAATTATGGTTGACTGTAACGCGGGCGCAGCGGTAGGAGTCAATGACCTTTTCCTCAGCTTTTAGGTATGTAATCCCGGTATCGGTAGTGCGTTCCCGTGGGATATTTTCTGACATCCACGCAGGCGAATCCGCTGGCAAAAGCTAGTTCATTCATAATTAATAGTCTTTATCTCTTTTGCTAGGTTCTAGTTCCAGTTAGAGAATCGCATAGTTAGTTTAAGCGAAGCATCATCGTAGGTAATTTTTTTCAGGATTCTTTGTATCTACCCTCAAGGTGGAAGATACATTAGGCACCGGGTTAAGGTTCTTGAATAGGACACTATGAGCAGAACTGAAGAATTCTATAGTAATAAAAAATCCGTTATGATAGCATTAACGTAGGATTATTACAAGAGTACGGTTCCACTTGAAGTCACACACAGACATCGTATATTATATTTTCAAGATTCGCAACACTACTCTTAACGGTGACAGTCTGCTAATATATTGCCTTTCACAACATGTTTGAAGCTTATGGAGTAACAAATAAGAATAATAATATTAGATTTCATCAGAAATACCATTGTATGGAGTTTAGTTTCGATTTTCTACTGTAATTGTTTTGTACATTTGACGAAATACCTAGTAATTTCCAAAACATAATTCCCAGCTCTCGAATATTCTAGCTAAATTTAGTAAGCTTTTAGTCCGGAACTCTCCAATGTTCCAAACGTTACCGCCACAAAGGGGCGTCATTCTCGTCCGATAACATAATACTTCCTCAAGGCACAGGATCCATACCCATCTGTCTAATGATATTGTACTGCTTTGCCTAGCCAGCTGTTTGACGTAGCTTGGATGAACATGCTTTTACTAGCCTTTAGAAAATCTAGTGGAGATAATTAATCTATTCCTTAAAACCGCTTCCTTTTATTAAACTTGTCAATCAAAGTCCCTGTGACTTTGATAAAAAAAAACTACTTAAAAGTCAAATTCTTTTTCAGGTACAAACATGCTTGTGAAATCGTAAAAATATCCTTTTGAATGAACACGTTTTTTGTTCTGAGATTCTTAAAGATTCATGACATGTTACAATATCGGCAGAAAATTGAATGTTCACAAAATATTGTCGCCAATCTTTTATCCAAAACTTTTTGCTATCGAGCTCGACACATGTTATTATCTTGGAAATTGTCCATAAATAAAAGTCGTCCTTCGTTTGCATATTAATACGTCGAAAGTAAATTGAGTCTGCATGCTGTGGCTTCTGTTTTTTGCTACGGGCGATACGAACTATACGAAGTGGGCGATTTTCAAAATTTTTCTAATATTCCACAATAATGGCCTGTAATCTATTGTAATGAAGCCAAACTTTACATCCCATTAAAATAGTTAGCATGTTTAGTATATATAAAGTACCGTTACTATAGTATAAGTAATTAATTAATTATTACAATAACACGTCTCCGGCCGTTATCAAGTGTAATTATAACTAAATACGCCAATTGTTTTAAGTGTGCATCACTATTAAGAACTTACTTACTTGTTGTTTACATCCGTGACTGATTTCCTCGCATAAACTTTGAGTGTAATACCTAAGGAAGTTATTCGGCTGAGCACGTTTGACACTGAAATATGATGGCAATTTTCAAGCTGCCGAATATACCTAGCGGGTTGGCGGGCGAACTCAGTCAATCCCACTGTTTGTCGATCAACACGCCTCGTATTCGGTGAAATTGAAAATGTTATTTGATTCTGAGGTTAGAATTTATTGTAGTCAACTTTTGATGTCAATGACAGATGATAATTTTAACTGTGAGTGATTTATTTATGAGTTTGAAAATATCCTGACTTAATTCAATAAAACCGAAATATGAAGGTTTTTTTGAACATTGTTCAATTCATGTTTTGGCACCTAGAAGATTTAATTTTGTGCATTTATAACGGCAAAAAGCAATTAAAAATTAACATAGAAATAAAAAACAGATGCAAAACAGAAGGACAAATGTGCAGAATAATATCACAGCTGATTACCTAACCAAACGGGGCTGTGCAATTAATTATACAGTCCAATTCGCAATACATACGATAGCTGTGTACCAATTGCATAAAATAATACCGAAGTTAAATGGATAGATACTCATAAGCAGGCTGTATAGAACGAGTATTTTACTGTGTTCCAGAATCAATTCTGCAAAATGATAATTTTATTCATAGAGTTCCCGCTAGAATAGTATCGCTTACTTTGTCCGTGATTCGGTTCAGAAATATTTTATGAAACAAATGTTCGCATACGCGTTGCTAATGTACTAGTTCCCTGGTTGAGTGTTCTCGAAAGGGTAATGAAGGCAATTATCAAGTTTTTGTCCGCGTTGGAGTTATGTAATTAATGAGTGGTAGGGTGGCTGTCCTGATGAGATCAGGATATACTATACATACATATGAACGCACACTATGAACTATAGGAAAGTTTTCGGGTTTAGTTAAATTCGTGCTAATATCAATAAAGTCTATTTTAGTAAAACAGCAACTCTATTATTCTACTTTTTCCCATATTTCAAATTAGTTTTATATGGAAATATCCTTACTTAATTAAACCATTTTGAAGTAACAACCTTCATCAATAACATCAACCTAACTCAGACGCTTTTGTTAATTAACTATCAAGCTATAGCGGAAACCTTCATATTTTCACTGTTCAATTGTTACTATTCGTGTCAAAAGAAAGCTTTTCAATTTTGTAACAGAAATCAACAATAACCTAATTCAATTTACGACTGAAACATTTTCTTTGATGTAGGCATAAGAAAGTAGTTTTACTTGAAAAGAAGAGCATAACATTTATTATTTTCATAGTTAATGAAGGATTTTTCGGGTCAAGATTTGGAAGACGTTGATAAATGGCATCCTATTCCATTGGACCTTGTAAACAAGAACAGCTATCAGTCAAGCTGACCTCATAGGGAATATAAACTAGGTACGTACATATATGGCATAAAACAGGCAACAGAAGTAAAGAATGTTCTCGAGGCACGCCCATGAGTAATGACAGGCATCGCTCTCCCGGTTCCTTATGAACTGCAGTAAATTTGTGTCGAACAAAATTTCACTCGTTCTTCTTAGGCTAATAGAAATTTAGGGAGACGTTCCGATATTGCCTTTAAGAAGGCCAATTTGTCTAGAAGGCCGTATTATTAAACTTACGAATAATAATAGCCACATCACGTTTGTTGTCCCTTAAGTGTAAGCAGCTCGTGTAATGGAAGCATAATATTGTCATTTAATTTTGGGGTGAATTGCATTATGAAGCACCCAAGATCTCAGCCCTACTGCCAACCTTACTGTCTTGCATTTCACCACCGCATGAGTTATTTGTAGTTTTCATGACATTTTCCTTTTCAGAGGAGATGAAGAAGCCATTTTCATGACTTTCCACGTGTACCTGTGATCACTAAACCGATGAGATGATTTACAATAACGCAATTTGAAACCGGTAAAGATCAAATTAATTGACTTACATACTTGTTTATGGAACAGAAACCTTACTTGAAAGCTAAATAAACTTCTTTCTGATTCATCGAGAACCTGTGAACTACGCTTGTAGTTCTTTAGAACATTAAGAGTATGATGAAACTTCACGGTGCAGTTCCCACACTCACCAATTAACCGATTCTGACAAAAAAGATGGCGGTAACAAGTGTCAAACGTCAAAAGTGCCAGTGGCATTGCTTTGTGCAGTGTTCACGAGGAAGCTTTTTTACTTTTAACTTGTCAAATAGACTCATATAGCTCGTGGCGGGAAATAATGGGTTGTTTTTCACCGGCGAAGTATGAGCGGATTATTTCGGATGCAAGTTTTTGCTTGATTGCATGAAATCGTAAAGTACTTTTTCTCTTCTAACGATCTTTCTGCATTTTCGTCTAACAAACGCCAAGTTCTCATGAATTTCACAGATATTTTTTAAATGCTTTTGTGCAATGAAAACATTCACTGCTGAAAACAGGGCTCTAATGAAACCTGCTAAAATTATAGTCCAAAGGCGCTATAAGTACTTAATCATAGCCCTTGGCAGACTGATTGCTAATCGTAGTTTATTCGCTCTGGGTTTAGTAGCCTATACGCTGTTAAGAATCACATGGAAAAATGTCATCCAAAGGGCTCTGACGTAAACCTAATAATTTTCCTCGCAAAAATAAAACCGTATACATTCATTTTAATAGGTATCAAAGTTAACAAAAAGAATCGCCACCTACGCGTAAGTACTGTTTCTACACTGTGATGCAGAAGCGGTTCGCATCCCTGTTTAGTAGGGTGCGGGGCAGTATCAACAGCATCCCGTCTATGGTAGCAAGCAGGCTAGTCTGTGCGTTTGTGAGCCACTGCTGCGAGGTATCGGCTGGGCCTGTCAGCTTGCAGCATTGATGTCACAAATTGTTTCTGTGTTAATGTTTTACTAACATACGTATTTTGTAAGTTACGTATGAGTCTTGTTACTTGAATTAAATTACTATATTATTATTATTTATATTTCTGATCAAAATCACCGGTAATATTCTATCAAATGTAGGGAACCAAACCCGGGTTTGCTCGTAAATTATTATTGTTTAATCAGTCCCAAAGGGAATGCGATGCGTCAGCCACTTAATTTGCTGTGCAATTCGATAATTATAGGTAACTGGAGCGTAATTGAGTGCCCAGCTACTAATATAGCTTGGATATCTAAGTGCAGATACGTCTTTATCTGCGTGGAGTGCTCGACCGCTGAAGTGATAAGACACAAGCTCTATAGACTGAAGAGGCATTTGGGGCCTATTCAGTGTGTATTACCCTCTATCGGTTTCCACCGGTTTGTACCGGTTTGTACTATTGTGTGCGGTGGTTAGATCTCAAATAAGTGCTATTATATTATCGCTCTATTGTCCTCAGCGTTAGATAAGGCTTGTAGAATTGGGACTCCTTAAATTATGTATTTTATTCAAGTTTAATTCGGCTAGAAACAGTTTCTTAGAATTTGATTCTGTTGTAAGATTATCTCCAACAAATAAGCTATTGAAAGGCTTTGTAAAACCTTTAATAAATAATTATTGATACAAAAAAAGTTCAATATCAATAGTTAGTTCAATTCTCAATATCTAATCTTATCGTTTTCATCTTTATACCTTTTAATCTCATATATGAGCTACATATCTAGTGGCAAGAGACGAAATTTAATAGTTACGTCCAGTCGGAGAGAAAGGGAAACCGGTGGCCGCAGCCTCCCCAGAGGGCGAACATTTTGACCGTAATCAGGCTAATGGACAAACCCTGTGTCCGATCCGCACAAGAGGTTCTATTCAACTGACACTTTAACAACCTTATTTTGTTTATACACACTTACTTAATACTTTAGTACGGTTGAATGATACTCAACGTCATTAATAAACCAAGTTATTAGCTGGTTAATGGCTTTATTGATGTACCTACTTGATCATTCTAGAGTTTATCTTTCTCAAAAGTTTGCCTAATAACATTGCAATCAAACCCAATTCTATTATTTGATTCTATTTTCTTACGGTTTACATTCAACGAAAAGATCGACCAATATGCTAAGAAAAGAATTCCACCCAATGTGACTATGGACCTCAAAGGTGACCTTTCTGCGTATTACAGTTAAACACTTTTTAATGAATGCTCAGTCTCTATGAATGACAAATAAACAGTCCTTAAAAAGTTCTAAAACCTTATTTTCTCTGCACAACTTTATACATTGTGAAAATACAAAATTGTGCTGAAACCAAATGGAAAATACTAAAAGGTAGATTCGATAAGCACTATGTTTCATAATCTCATTCGCGATTATATTCCCACGTTAGCGCTACACGTATAAATCAGAGCCCCATCTCTTTAAAACGAGACGTACTTATACTCGTAGTCATATTTGAATAAATTTTCTTTTGCATTTGTGGATATACGATTTTGTTCAAATTCTCACTTTCCGAAGTAGATAGATCTGCTTTATTTAATTTTACAGTATTTATATTGTATTTCATATAAAATACGTAAGTCGGGAGACTGTTAAAAAAGAATTTCATAAAACAGAATTAAAAAAATAATTAAAGAACCGTTCTTATTGCTGTATTGACTTTGAAACAAAAGTTCGATATAAAAATGCGTAATAAACTGGCTATTTTCTTTGTACTTTTTGTCCTTGCGGTCCTTTAATAATAATTTCGAACGTCAAAGTTAAAATCCCGGGAGAAATGCCACAAAAATATATTACTAACAGCGTCGCCACTATTATTTTGTTAAGAGAATAATATTACAAAGTCATACAGAGTTGGGTTGAACTACCCATACGTACCTAAGGTTAGTTTTGGAGGTGTTAGGTAAATTTTGACCTACAAACAGGCAGGTGCGCCGCGCAGTCCGTCAGGCAGTTTTATCGCGCGGTGTTTTTATTTGCTTGGTGGCCGCTTGTCACTTGCACGTCGCTTTCCTGAGTGAGGATTTTTGGTTTGAATGTCAGTCGCGGTACTCAGCACAGAACACTGAAGACGAAGTATAACAGACAAAAGCAGCGAAATTATTATAAAAAATCTCTATTTAATTATAAATTCAGTATAAAACTGCTGTTAGGTTAAGTTAATTGAAATTGATTGTACATTTATGGCTGCATGCACAACACATCAGTGCTCACACATTATGATTCTAAATATACAAGGCTTTGAAGTAATGGTTTTAAATACCGAAACCTATCCTATTTCCGCCAATTATATCAAAAAGGGCCTGTTAACCTACCTATGTTATTTTTTAATCCAAAAATCCTAGTAAAAGTTGCAACTTTTTAACAAAATATTTTTTTATAAAAAAATAAAATTGCAACTTTTAAACAAAATATTTTTTATAAAAAAATAAAATTGCAACTTTTAAACAAAATATTTTTTTACAACTAAATAAAATATGCAACCGAATAACTGTTTACTCAGAACGTTTGTATATTGCATAAAAGTAGAAGTTTACGCGGAAAAACGCGTAAACTTCTCGTGGTTTTGTTTGATTGAGTTGGTTTTCTAGTTACTCATTTTGTTGCATGTCAAATTTGTTTGTCAACACGGGATGAAATAGAGAACTTTTGGGAAAGTGCTGTTGTTTACGTGTAGAAATTTGTCAACACCTTTTTTCGTACTTCCTCAAACTTTGGCTTTTCTTCTTTTGTGATCAACAAACCACACAGTTAATTCCGTGGTCAAATAAGTCATTCAGCAAGGTTGGTAGCAGAGTTGAATGCCCAAGGTGCGCAGTACATACTTGAGAGATTAATTATTAAGAGTGTTTTTCACTAAAATACTAAAGTGATTTGAATAAATATTGTAAGAGTACGATCTTGGGAGATACACTAGGTTGAACATTCTTGTCAAGTTCACAATTATCATGTTTTTGTTTCACTACATGGCTCAAAAAGGATACATTTCTTAGGGACACCGCACGGTCGTCGGCAGTCAAGTATCATGCATACCTAATGTACTAGTTAGCTCTTCGAAGTCAAGAGGAACATTTCACGGAATTGAGTTCAACCTAACCGAGTTATTCTAACGGAATCTAACATGAATATATGATTCTCTGATCAAGATTTTGGAAGCGATCGGCCGAATATTTGTGATGTTATTTAACAGAACTTAAATTCTGAATGAAAATGCGTTATATAAGTTCGATTCTAAAAACCATTTCAAATAGATCAATTTGGGATGAAATAAACTGTCGTAATATGACTTTTTGTATTTTTGCTAAACCTGTTTCAAGCCCTAGGTATCCCGAACCACTTATTTGAAAAGTCTAGATTCAAGGAATACTTTATGGTCAAATTTTTCTTGGCAGTTTTTTTAATCCCAGGAGATAAAAAAATTGCTAAGAAAAATTTGGCCAATTCCATTTTCAGTGTTACAGCCTTAGCATTGTAAGTATTTAAGTCTGTGCTCAACCTACGACGTTGACTTTCATACGACATCAGAATATCGTATAACTCTTCACTTAATATCAATTAAGTAAACATATACGTCTGGAAAGTCACTTAATCTTAACTCTTGAAAGACGACGTCGCTTTGTTTATAGTTAACCGTGTGTTGCCTACTCTAATGTCACCTCGAAATAATATCTCGGCTATGCAGGTGGGCCGCCGTCCGCCGGTACAAACGAGGTGGTTGACGAGATAAGAGCTCGCTCACGTAAGTGCCACCATTGTTGTTTCGAACAATAACCCCACGTTGCCAGCATTATCTGTAACGCGCCGGTCGGAACGACCTAATGGATGCCCTCCGAATACTACCCCAGTAATTATTTTAATTTTCGTTAAGTAGATGTTTAAGTACTTTTTGATCCTTTTATCCTTGAAATTTAAGCAAATATCTGAATTAGGGAGTTGTTAGGAGTTTGAGTATTGTTTTGTTAGAACATGTTTTGTGACTTTCTGGATAAAGAGGAATAGCATTCTCTCGTTTTTAATCAAATTGTATCAACTACTATTCTGATGATTTCTACTTGAAGGTATGAATACAATAGGCGTGGATATATTTAGTAACCTGTTCCGCTTACGCATACCAGCACCACAGGTCTGCGTTCAGCGCTCGGTGTAACAACACACCGTGTTCGAGTTCGCGACAAGTCAATCGTCATCCTGAGGATGCCTCGTTGAGAGGTGAAACTCATGTCGATTTCTTTCACGGTTTTTTATGGCTCTTTAGAAATAACTAAGCGGAACAGGTTACAGCTAAGTGGAACAGGTTACTAAATAGACACACGTCTATTGTATTTTATAATTGCTTTCCGCAAGGTCACGCCAGAATCAATTAACTATCTTGTAGGTATGAATAAAAACCAAGGGAAAACACATAGTTCAACTATTCATAACTATTATATCTATGTTTACTTCCACACAATGAGCTATAGAACAGAACAATGGCATGGGGTAAGCTAATACCTTCTTAGGTAGATACCACACGACTTGAGGGAGCGACAACCATTTTCAACCGCTAAGAAAAAATTTTTTGTAACTTCATGTTTGTAATGTAAACAGAATACCCATAATTCTGAAACAATTTATTGTCTATAATAGTGCACCACTCATAATGCGAAGCATTAGAGGGTGTTCTGCGATCGAAAAAATTGTTTTGCCAATTTTTTGCAACTGTTTTTATTGTTACACTCCTGCTAGTACACAGGACCTACTTAATTTATATACCATTGTATAGATAATTTAATGGAGATTAATTCTGTACTTTTCAGAAATTGATTTTTTGCAGCAGAATTGAAAAAATCAATAGTTTTAAATTTTTTCTCGTCAATCAAGTGTGAAACCTGAAAACATTGTAGCTTGCGAAAAAAACAATTAATTAAGTCATTTTTTTAATAGATTTGTTTTAGCCATAGAAGGAACCCTATTGAAAATGGCTCTTTTATTCAACTTTGTTTAATTATAATTCATAAAAAATAACTAATATAAATATATAAATCAATATACATTTCCAACTTCGACCCTCTTCCGTTGCCTAGCAACCAACAAAGCAAACCTACTTTGGCAGTACGTAAAGATTGCGAGGTGAGAAATTTTACCCAAGTTGATGGGTAAAAAACAGTCAAAACATACTTCGTGAAAACTCGTTTAATTTCTTTTTTCTGTTTTTGAATGAGTTTTATGAGGCGTGCACTTTTGAATTTTCCAAATATCTATTGTCTTTTTTCGACTACTGGTGCATAAATATAAGTATATGTTTTGTTTGATTATTTAATTACACTATGTTAAATATCGTTTTAAATTAATTAATTATTTGTGTATTGTTTTAAGATGATTCATAAAGGATATTTCACATGTACATCACACAAACAGAGTTCCCGTTGTAAAACGCAACGTCATCGTGATAAGCAACAAAAACTCGTAAGTCAATACACTGTGTATACCTTCGCCCGTTCATATTTATGATAGTCGCTTACGCCCTTTACTGTGCTCATAGCCTTAGGGCATTATTGCAATCTGTAAACGGAAAGCGCACACGTATACTCACACATGTATAATACTGATCTCGCGATGCGTGTGAAAAAAGTTTATTGCACCCCTTTCACAGAATTACTACGGCGTAGCAGGCGTCGTAGCTATTTGCTACGACGTAGCACTAGTTTATATAGAAGATTCGAAGTTATGACGTATTAAGTTCGAATCTATTTTTATTTTTGAAGAACATAATTAATTAAATGAATAATTAATGACTACGTACTAATTTAATTTTAAAATTACACTCAGGTATATTTAATAAAATACACATTGTATATTTCTACGAATTCTAACCAAAATTAAAGCATATGTTTTACGAAGAGTATTTTGCTACCCCGTCATAAATAACAGTGGTTTTATAATTGAACGAATTGGTGAACGACACTTTAATAAATTAATTATGGCCGTCCACCATTGTTATAGCATGCTACGTCATGACCTTGGGGCTATTGCCCTTTCAACTTAATCCAATTTAATAAGCGTTACTTTTATGAAAACAGGACCGAACGGGGAAAAAAGGGTATGGCAACATGTCCAAACATTGAGTAGATTAATCACTTTAATTAATGTAAGTGAATTGTTAAAGTACATGCCATATAAGTAATTTACTGAATTATAACTTTAACTTATCAATTCATGTAAATGGATTAAGTAGAATTGCTTAATCTTGTGTGTTTTTGTTTACTTTATAATTTTATTATTTTTCCTTTTTCCATGTATTTGACGACGCAGTAAGTGGCGGTATCCTGTTTTGTTACGAAGTTACTGAAATAACCAAAAAGGTCGGATTACTGTGACACTGGCTGCTGACAGTCACTCTAGCAGAGCGCGTTGCATCGATGTTTGCGTGGCAGCTGTCTTCTGATGACAGAAGATTATGTCAAGGAAGCCATCACAGATTACTAATATGTAGCAAGGTAGGAGTCGCTGTCTTACTACGTCCACGATGAACTGCTATATTCCGGTACAATCCTGAGGGGCAATTCCCGTAATTTTTAAGAACGTTCGCGTTCGCATCTCATTCGTAATCTGTCAAAAATACTAACATTTTTGACAGATTGTGACTGGAATATGAAAGTGTTTTAGGTACGAGAACTGGCCTTCTGATGATTGAAGCTACTGAACCACTAATACGGTGATCACTCAAACTCAAACTCACAGCATTTATTTGTATTAAACCATTTACAGGCACTTTTGAATTGTCAATGAGTCGGTCAGTCAGAAATATGAAGCTAGTTGCCCATTCCAAAGCGTAGTAGGTACCTATGGAAAAGAACAGGCAAGAAACTCCACGGAAACTCTTTTAAATAAAAAATTGTTACAGAATATTGGTAACATGTGAGAACAATGTAGAAAGAAGTGCACGTTAGAAACGTCCGTAAGAAAAAGATAAAACAAAGAACAATTCAAAAGTTAAAATAAATTAAAAATAAGCCATGGTAGCTAAGAGGTGACCAATCCCAACTGACGGCGCCCGTTCACGAACGTGACGCATGGATTCAGCTCAACCATTGTGAAGAGAGCTAAATGATCCAACACCGCCACCATCAGCGAGACATCTGAGTGAGCATGACACACTCACAGCCGCCATAGCACATTTAAGCCAATAAAAGACATATTACCCGGTTAATGGTAACCCTTTAGTTTTAGTATATAGTGCTCACACCTGTGCTATGCAATTACAAAGGAGATTAAGTTTATACAATTCACTTCTGGTAAAGGCTATCCTGCGCCGTTACATTTATAATTTCAATCTTAATTAATACAGCTAGTAAAAAGGTTATAAAATAAAGTATGGGTCTTGAGAGCAGTCTTACGCAAAGATTTAAATCGTAGATTTGCCCTCACCGTACCAAATCACCCATTTTGAGGGGAGTGAGCTCACACAATAATAATGGCGATTTCATGATAATCAAGTCGTCTCTGCGACATTGTGGTTGTCAGAGGTGTCAAAACGAAATAGAAACGCGACCATCTTTTGACGCGGCAGGGCCAATCTACGATTGAAATATTTGCTATAACGTCAATAATTCAATGTAACAGATGAGTTTCGAACTCATAATATCTTGATTTGCAGTCAGATGTCCAAGCCGTAAAGCTATTGACACAAAAAAGGTTGGCCGTTAAATAAAATGGAATACCTACATGAAAAAATACGAAGTAGAAGATGCTAAATCCATATAATATTAAACTATTCTGTATGTGTCCACGTAGTGTAGTTTCACGAAAATAAACAAATTTTTCACTACAGATCTGTCCGCTGAAATTTATATTGTGTAGTTACATAAATCATTCGCCTCGGGCACTCGCTAGCTAACTTTTACTCGCAGATAGATTCATATCATATCACTTTAATAGCCTAGTTTTGGTTTTAAAAAACTTTTTTACAAAAAATGTAATCGACTTCCAAACTACAAAGTGAAAAATGAGTTTAATTTCGGAAGTTGATGGAGTTTGGATCAGTGTTTTAGTTTTTTGCCACTGACTTCCGAAAAGTTATTATATAAAAGATATTAAATAAAGTTATTTTTCACTTTGTAGTTTGGAAGTCGGTTGCATTTTTTGTAAAAAAGTTTTTTTTTTTTCTCTTTTTTGTGGGGTGGTTTGTAATTTATCTAAGTTGCAATATCTTAATGTCAACTGCTCATCACCTTTTACAAAATATTGCTTTCCCCGATGCAGGGACTTTAATTGTTGAAGAGTTCTCCAGGTACTTCACCATCACCTCCACTGCACCATATGAATTGTGACGAGCATCTGTTGCTTACCAACCACATTAAAGTAATCGAATCGCAACCCGTGAAATACCCTTGAAGTATTATTGAGTAGTTCCGGTGGCGATCTGTGTCCTTCATCATCAGTTCCACTTCACCAAATGGTGCTTTCCGAGAGCAAATGAACTAATTACTATAAAAAATACCCAAATCACTACAGGTGTGCCTATAATATTTGAAGAGTTCCCCTCCTCAGAAGGAACCAATTTGAAAGTATATCCTTTCAAACAAAAGACGAAGTTTTCAAATCGATTCAGCCGTCTTCTAGCAATCGGGGAACATTAAAAAAAAATCCGACGAACTGAGAACCTCCTCCTTTTTTTTTGAATTCGGTTAAAAAGGAAATATTTTCTGCAATACGAAATGTACAGCTCTCACCTCTAATACCTAATTATTTATAGGTAGGTGATCGTATTTCTGTACATATCATTAATTTATCTAATTTCTCAGTTGATTCTACATAATTTATGTATTATGTTCTAGTAGATATAGATAGCAATAGACATTCTTTAGTTCTAATTCTAGTATAAGGTAAATAAGTAAGTCAAAATCGTGATTCGTAATTTCGTGTCACTTCAAGTATTTCAATTTAGGGGTATGAGGAACAGGTTGTAAAGTTCACTCATCCATCATTCCTTCACCCCAGACGGGTGTCGTGTCTGGCGGGCAACTGCCCAACGATTGGTGTCAGAAAGCTACATATATGCAGATCGCGCGGTAAACTCTAAATGCGCGGTGCAGGATTTTGTGTGACGTCAGGATTTTCTGTGACGTCAGGTCTTTGATACGTAGTTCGCATGTGGCGATGTAGTTGCCGCCACATCAAGATCATCATCACTACAAGTATAGCACTTAGGTAGATACGGTGGGCTGCATCAATTGAGTACCTTAAATGTATTAAAATTTTAATACACCTGGGGTACGCAATTGATGCAGCCCACTTTACATAGATCATCCGTCCCCCTAGTGGCCGGTTCTTAAATAGCTTCATGCCGCCGTATGCAAATTGACCAATCATTTTTGATGTCGGTGATGTCAATCGATGCTGGAAATAAAACGCTATCAAACCAATATTGCGGACGAATGGTTGAGCCGATATCGCGTCATACACTCCGTATTGACTGACTCCGAAATGTGAAAGCAGTTATGAATGGGGAGTGTGTTAATTGTTTGTTATCAGTTACATACACGCATGTAAAATGGAAGCTGTATGCTTAATTTTCTCGCGATATAGGTCAGGGCAAATCGTCATTGATTGTCTTTATTGAAATTGCTGTCAATGATTATTTTGGCCTTATTTTTTCCAATCACTTTATCTTAAAAGGAGATTGAATCTTATTGACAAAACAATGTTGAATATCTCGGCAACGTAAGACCTTCGAGCACCGTATTATTAGACATTTTTGTAAAGTTTACGTATCCTGTACTCATCAATATCAGTTTCGTAGTGCGCCGCATGGCTACCGGTGGCTATGACAGAAACCTCCATGGAATAATAGTCAAAGTAAATTCTCAAATATAAAACAGTAGCCCTTCCGAGAAGTTCTCACTTCCACCGATATAATTAAACGTGATCCAATAAATATGTATCGAAGCGAAAAATGTGTGATTTGGGCATTGACACGTATGCGCCTGTTGGCGTTGACGACTAGTCCTTTCTGCCCGGCAAGCACACACTTTTACACGATATTATTATAGCCGTGTATTAAATTTCTTACTTTTCAGTTTGCACTGAAGAGTGTTTACGATTTTCAAATCATAGATTCTGCTGTAGGTATTTATTGCCTTAGTGGTTTTAGTGCCGACAGAAGTGCAAAACTTGAATAATTTTATTCTGTAGGAAATATGTATGAAATGTCGCGCGTTAATGTCATTTTAAAAGTCAAAAGCTGGTGTCGTAACAGTGTCGCGAAATCAATGGTTTAGTCCCATCTCAAAAATGCCAATCGCGCCTAAAGAAGCTTTCACTTCAAAAAAACACATACCTAAACCATTTTTTTAGCATTTTTTTACCATATCATGGTGCACCGAAATTCATAACTGTACTATCAAGAATTGCATATTTAGAACACCCATTGTTGACTTTGACTGCCGACACTGGGTGTTCGGCAATTAAAATTAGCCATGGGTGCTAAAACTGTATTGAATGGTATAGAGGAATTTACAACAATTAGATGGTCTCCGCTCTTTGACGTCTTCACCCTAGCAATTAATAGCCCCAAGAATTGCCTATAGCAAGACCATATTTGCCTATTAGTAGCTGGCAAATTACTAGTTTTGATTTTAGTCAAAGTGCATATACCTACTTAATGTTTAAGCATTTATTTGTTATTTATAAGCAAAAACATAATTGGCCTATAATGTTCCCACTGCTGGGACACAGGCCTCCACTCTTCGAGAGGGAGTGGGCTGTAATCTACCACGCGGGTCAAATGAGGGTTGGTAGATGTCACATGTCTTCGAATTTTTGGTTCTAGGACATGCCGGTTTCCTCACGATGTTTTCCTTCACCGTTATTAGAGCAGTGCTTATGAAATGATGTCTACAAAGTAAAGCGCCTGCCTGGGTTCAAACCCACAATCAACAACTCATAAATCGGGGACGTTACCACTAGGTCACCTCTGCTCTCATTTGGTATGTGCCTACTGGTGATTTAAATATATTTGGAGGTAGTTACGTTTATTTTAAAAGGGCTTAACGACTGGGTAACCTAGATACGATTCTTAGGTCTCAACCGCAAATTTTAGGATGATCAGACTATTTCCACGCACAAATTTCGATTCGTGACACACAGACGAATGTTCAAACCGACAAATGTCACAAATTTTATGACAGAGCTGCTAGCTTAATAATTTTAATACCTACTTACCTACCTACTGATTACAAAAAGGCAAAACGATTTTTCATTATTCTTCATAACCGTTCATAGATAAGGATAACTACTCAGTGACAATAATGTTAGGTGCAAAAAGGTTTGTGTTCATCTCCCCCTTGGTCACAGACCAAGGTAACGTAAGATTTATTTTTGATGTTTTTGAAAACCTTAATATTAATTTCATTTCAATTATCTACTGAAAAGAAACAAGCTTTTATATATTCTGCCATCTCGACGAAGATTGAGGGCAGTATTGTAGAAAATACTCTCGTTTCCTAGAGTACTAGTAAAACAATTTCTTGTCACGCTCTGTAGTTACACGCTAAAAGGACAAGATGCGCGTCAAACCGCCCGCCCATGTATCTTCGTCATTATGTTCATTCGACTAAAAGCACTCGATCTCGTAATGCGATAGGTACTCGTATTTGTTCACATTTCTTACACCTAATTTAGTTTAAGTAGTGCGATCCTTTTAGTTATATAAGCGTGAAAGATTAAACTTTTTAATACACTGAAATATTTGTGCAAATAAACTTCATGTTTGTTAAATTAGCCGGATTGGTTTGATAGTCACGAACACAAAACATATAAAAGGTCACGAACATAGGAGAAAAATAAACCTTTATGCCACAATATCTGAAAACTATCAGAATAAACAAGTTTTCTTTCTTTCTTTCTTTCTTATTGGGTTTTTCTATCTGGAATTTCTCAGTAGCACCCCTGAGTCTACATATGTTCCAGGGTGATAACAATGGGCTCACCGCCTATTACATAAGACTATGTAAAACATAACTGAGTTTTTTTGTAAGTATTTTTGTGTGTTTTTTGTCAATGTGGACCATGGTTGTCTGTTAAATAAATAAATAATTATAACCCCACCGCCGTATCGTCGTGGTGAGGCTAGCACGCTCCGAACTATAGGCCTGTGCCGGTAGAGTTTACTTTGCTGGAACAGGTCTGGGATAAGGAACCGGATCAAGAGAAATACAAAAACCCGCAGCGCAGCATGTGGCGAGCTGTTGAGCGGTAGCGAACCCACGGACCCTATCTCCTGGGAGAAATCTTGTTCCTCACCTCTGGCTTGCCTTTATTGGCCGGCTAGATTGAATACTGTCGAAGAACGGAGCTCCCACCTCATTCTTGCCTTAATTGGTCGGTTTGAGTGAAGATTCGCAAGAGCAAACGTGCTCGGAGGAAGGAAGTATTCGTAAGTGCTCTGAGGAAGAAGAATTCCAGTAAGTGCTCTTACAGATCTTGACTATCTTCCGGGCTCTGGGATTGTTCTGAATGAAAGCCGTGGAATACCTCTCCACTCCTCAAGCACATGTTGCTCCTTTGTCACTACGTCACTATGTGCTAGCGACAGTTTTCGGGGGACCATTATTGAGTGTGCAAGTCACCCCCTGCAATTTATCCGTGTCATATAAAACATTGATTAAGCAGGGGCCATAGTCCTTCCATAGTTCCAGGTCACCAGTCAACTTCAACCACCCAAACCCATAGTCCAATAACTTTGTTTCCATATTCTGCAATAGTCCTACACCAACCGGGGGTTGTCCTTGGGTGCACTTGCTTAGTGCACCCAGGGATAATCGTCGGTTGCTACCTCTCTGCCATATAAAATTTTCTAAGGGGCCTCTGCGAGTTAGCTAGCTCGTACGCCTTCCAAAGATCCGGGACCCCAGGGTCCTGAGAAATGTCAAAGACCCTTTAAATAATAATAACTGGCGAAATGTGGGTGTACTTTATACTGGCGTGATGTTGTTATGTTGAGTTGTTATCTTTCAAAATTTTGGTCGAATTTTCTTCAACAATTTGCGTAAAATCTGACACGTGGATTCAATTAAGTATGTATAGCCAAACAAAGCTAATCAATTCCTTGAATTATTATCGCTCCACTGAAAAGCCAATAGCAATAGTTATGAAACTTATCCATAGTTTTTGGAGGAAAGGTTATAAATAAGTAATTTTCCGTTAATTCTCGTTTGCATGAGGTATTTGATCACACGTGTATTGTAGTCATTACGCGGCAATTTTCAATACACAGGCTGTCTTACACCATCTATTCATGCAACACAATGTGTTCTATTTCATCCCTTCTAGAGACGACGGCCATTGTTCTCTGATAAGGCCCGTTGCACAGTATAATTTTTTAGCTGAATAATTTATTAATTTCAGTGCATGTAAATAACGTACCTACTAAAAATTTAAAAAGGTTTTAAGGTATCATCATAAAGCATTTTGGTTTATTTTGTGTTTACGAAAAAGCTAAGGAATAAAACCTTTTAACTGTTAAGGTTAATTATGTCACCGTAATAAAACAATAATATGACTAGGGTACATTAACAATATCTACCGACCTAGTAGGAAATTAGAAACGCAAATTGTGTGTACAAAGCCCCTAGTTTTGTGTGATTTACGATGTTTACTCAAGCGACGGCGTGTTTAATAACCCACTGAAAGGTATGTACGTATGTAAATCTGGGGAAAGTACCCAATTTACATAGGTAGGTAGTAGGTACATGGTTATGTTTTACTTTCGACTCGGCACTCCGCAATATCGATCCTAAATTAACACCGCATCTCTAATATTACCGTCCTATTTCAAGATCTTTTTTCCCAGGTGTGCCAATTCTTCGGAATTTTTCCCCTTTTATTGAATAAATATTTGTTTTTTAGGCTGTCGAAATGCCTCTTGCGTTTGGGTCATTATTAAAAAGTGAGCTCATGAAACGAACGGAACGTACAACTTGTACGAGAGTCTCATTCGTGAATGTCTTCTTAAAAAAGCGGTTTAGTTTATTTAGCAACTAAAATTGCTTTAGAATCTGAAGAAAAAAGATCAAAACAAGCGTGACGTTATCGTCCGTAAAAAAATGGCCAAAGTGATATTTGCAGTGACCTCGGAACTTTGACTCTCGTAAGTTCATAGTAAAATATAATATGCTGAAAAAACTATCCGAAATCTGATGTGGGCCCCATCCATCATGTGAGGCGACAGGGACGGAGGCTTGTCGACCCTAATCGAACCCCATACACATAATATAACCGAGTATACCCTTGTATCTCGCCATATTTAGATACTTTCATTTGTAGCCCTTCGATACAACCCGAGCTATACATAATACATGAATGTTGCTCGGTAACAGAAGTGGAAATGTACCAATGGTTTATTACGAAACCAATGTACTTCTAATAAGTAGCTAATTAAGTGTAATTATAACTTGTCTTCCTTATAAAATCATGAATTTCTAACTTCAAATACACGTACAGTATTCCTGCTTAGATCGGACAAATTATGTGAAATAGAACACATAACATAACATAACATCACGCCCTTAATCCCCGAAGGATTAGGCAGAGGTGTACCTATAGTACACCCACATTTCGCCAGTTATGTTTCAGTCCCATGTAATAGGGGTCGAGCCTATTGCCATCAACCGGACACAAATCCAGACTCCGGGCTGTTACTGAGAAATTCCAGATGGTTAAACCTAATAACACACTGCCCGACCCGGGAATCGAACCCAGGATCTCATACTCAGCAGTAGCGCTTGCAACCACTAGACCAACGAGGCAGTCGAATGCAGAAATAGAACTAATTATGTAATTAATACACTGATATTAGAGTGTAAAATAATAATATTTATGAATCTAACCTGTTCCAAATTAATCGTCAGTAAATAACTACAGCCATGTTATTAACTGACAATAAAAACTAATCTATTACGACCTCGGCTGTTAATCACGAATAATTATGTCAGGTAATGAATTAATAAAATAAAATGTTGATTTAATCATTGTTTAAACGGTGATGAATATTAATTCAGAGGGGTATTACATTACTAATATCACTGAAAGCGTTATAGCTATTAACATCATCCCCGAACTAATTTCAACTGCCTATTCATTTGAGGAACTGTTTAAGTTTCACTACCCTCAAACTGGAATCCCTATTGCGCGGTTTGAAACTCCTGTTAAAACACTGTATTATGGACGTTCTGAACAAACACGGTATAAACTTATCTCTGATGGAACAAATCTGCTTCGTTTGTATGCAGCAGCAATTTATCTGTGGGTTTGCCGTATGTTTTATCAATCTTCCGATTGCCCTGCCCGCTACAGGCGACTTGAGGGCCCGCCCGAGTACACGCGATTCCTCGACAAATAAACCAGGTAAATAAACTGTATTGGAATGAAAGTCCATTACAATGCTTTCCAAGCGAGTGATTCATCTATTAGATAAAAACGGTGTTTTTTTTTTTCTTACTGTTTAAGCACAGTAAAGTAAGTAAGGTAGGTATAAAATCTGTAATTTTAAACATTGATAGTAATGTAGCTACAGTGTGAATTCCTTTATGGCCCCTTATGTTCTGGTCCGCCCATAAAAGACAATTTTTTAGTCCACCAGTGTAATTTTTGTGTTAGATTTTTTTTTTTTTTCAAATTGCTTTTAGCCTGTTCTGAATAGCCAGGAATTTCAAATTGTTAACTATAAATGGCAGATTCTCTTCACCTATATAATGGGAGTTATCTCTATAACAGAATTAACCGATGTAACAATTGAATTAAATTTTTCAATTCAATTTTATTTCAGGAACAATTCACATTGTGTTTGAAACTATAAATAAATAAAATAAAAACACGTTCATTAAAATTATAAAACTAGCACATCCATTGTACAATAAATTAAAAAAAAAACAATACAATTAAAAAAAAAAACAATAGCACTACAAGCTACTTTCTTCATATATATATCACCGAGTCACATTAACACCCACAGGCGTGCAATTTTTGTAAAACGCGGAAATATTATAAACTATGTATATAATAATATTATAAAGAAAAAATATTTGATTTTTTGCATGTTTTTTGTTTGTAACGAATAAACTCAAGAACTACGGGGCCGATTTTAAAAATTCTTTCCCCAGTAGAATGCTATATTACCACTGAGTAACATTCTACTTAATATATAAATATTATAATCCTACTTATATTATAAATCCTCATCATCATCAGCCTATACGTTTCCCACTGCTGGGACACATGCCTCCTCTCTGTGAGAGGGAGTGTCGAGTGGGCCGTAATCCACCACGCGGGCCCAGTGCGGGTTGGTAGATGTCACATGTCTTCGAATGTTTGGTTCTAGGACATGTCGGTTTCCTCACGATGTGATTATAAATCGTATCCTTCTATAATCCTACTAATATTGTAAATGTGAAAGTTTGTGGGGATGGATAGATGTTTGTTACTCTTTCACGCAAAACCTACTGAACGGATTTAGATGAAATTTGGCACATAGATAGTTTATAACCTCGATTACACATTGAATACTTTTTATCCCGATATTCCTACGGGGTCGAGACTTATGCGGGTGAAACCGCGAGGTGCAGCTAGTTGGCTATTATTTATAAATATATCACGTGGGCGAGGCCCCTGGCGGAAGCTAGTTTTATGATAAAATTTCCTTCATTGGTTCTACTTAATTTATATTCACAAAAGCTCATACTGCACCAAAACAAAGTAGACCTTGTAGCTTATTCACGTTTCATTTGCCACTTCCAGCCCCACTTCAGACTATGTACTATCGGGGTAACGCATATCTAACCAATTTGAAAACAAAATCCCATGCACACAACCCTTTTTTTTCGTAGGTTAGCGATACTATAGCGGCCAAGCGCTGCAAGCAAGAATAGTCCTTACAGTGTACGCATATACGTTTCTTCGATAGTACCTATGCACCTCGTTTGCCACCATTTGGCATTCTTCCCACGCAAAAAAGAGACGACATATTTTAAAAATTACAAATTATGCTGTGGGCATGCATGTTACTATGTAGCAGCGTAAAAGTCGAAATATATGTCAGGCTTATCTCTTTCAGGTAAGTAGAACAATGCAGGTACTGTTGTTGAAGCCAGTTTAAATGCTAGTGCTTAGAGTTTATTAAATGTACATGAAATAATTTTATTGTAACTGAGATGTAGTTTGTGAGGTGTCATTCACCTTCTACCTAGGGTGCGTTATGAAAACTTCCATGAATGGCGATGTTAAGGCATCTTCAATCAACAAATCAACTCAACCTATCGCAGTCCACAGCTGGACATAGGCCTTTCTCAGGCTGCATCACAGTCCTCCGCCTTCCGCATCTAGTCTGTTACAGAACTTAGCGATGGGAAGTTCAAAACACACATCAAACGTGTCTTTATCAAGAAAGCATATTATAAAATTAAAGACTACGTTGAAGACAAGGAAGTTTGGCAATAATTCCTTCTGCACATGTGGCTTCTCTGGTTTCTCATTAACGGCATAATTATGTAAGAGTCTATTACACTATTTGCGCTGTAGCATGGTGCGGGTGACAGTTTCAGTAACATTTCGTTTCACTCTTGAAAGTTGCCGCGATTTACAATTTATGACTTAATATTTCAGTTGTACCACATTCGTAATATATTAAATAATTAATAACTGTAGTAAATTAAATTAAACCCAACCAGAATGTTCTAATCAAGAAATAAAATCAAATTGAATGAAAAATTAAGCAAAGTGTTATGCGTATAACGTAACGCCATAGACGTATTTAGTGATGGGATGTACTGCTACGATGGATAGTCGATATTTTTTATAATAAAAAACGTATATTGTGCGTAGGTCAATTTTTATTTTTAAAAGGTCTAATTATACAACAGAACATTTATAGGGTAAGGTTGCTTAAAAGGTTGCTAAAAAAAAATACATGTTATTCGTCTAAACTCATATCAGAGTCAGGAACATCTGAATTGTCACTCAATTCATCATCTGAATCTGTGACGGATATTATTAACGATGACTCAATTATGTTGTCAATATGTATGTCACGATCCCAATCAGACATAATGTCCCTTTTTGTTTTATTCACGACCTTCGACCAGTCTTCAGGTTGAACATTGTTGATGGCCTCTTGTAATAGGGCCAACATCTTATTTGCCGTAAATGGCGGCGAAGTATTATTTCTTGCGGCGTAACCTAAAAATAAACGAACTTATAAAAAAAAGTATTCAAATAATCATCAATCAGCCTAATCTAGTATCTGGTAATGTTTTTAAACTAGGTACATGCTACGATCGGAAAGCTGATTTTTTTATAAAGCTTCAAAATGGGAATTGAAATTAAAAGCATACCTTTTATTTGGGCCCAAATCAGCTCAATAGCGTTATACTGGCAATGGTAGGGTGGTAGTCGAAGGACCTGGTGGCCTTTTTCTTTTGCCATCTCGTCCAGAGCATAGGTAGGAGTTGGTGGCTTATGGCGTCGGACTAAGGCAATAAGCTCCGTCTTTAACATTTTTATATCTGCTGTAACTCCGTTTTCACTCAGCCACTTCACCAACTCGCTTTTGCGGTTGGATTGGTTTGGGGGTTTATTAACTTGCACCGAATGGTAGGGTGCGTTGTCCATTATTATGGTCATAGGCTCTTTTAAATTGTTTAATAGACCTATGAACCAATCTTTAAATTTTTCGTAATTCATCTCCTCATGATACTCCGTAGTTTTTTTTGACTTAAAAGCCAGCAAACAATCAGGGACGAATCCACTTGCTGTACCTGCGTGACAAATAATAAGGCGTTCGCCTTTGCCTTCCGGCACTTTGGTACACGATTGTGCCGTATCGTCGGTCCAACTTTTACCCACTGTGTGGTTGGCGTTTAGCCACGTTTCATCCAAAAAGACAACTTTGCTCCAATCACTTATGTTTTTGGCCTTCCTTAAAAATCTACATCTTGCTAGGGCAATGTCAGTCCTATCCATAATAATCTTTCTTTTGTTAACTTTTTTGTAAACAAAGCCAATATCTTTTATAACTTGCCGTAGCGAAGTAATACCTCCTTTGAACAAGTCAGCTTCTTTTAATGATTTTAGAAGCTTGAGCAATGACTGGCCTGACTACCCAAAACAGTTTTTTTTGTATGCTTAGGCATGGTAATAACAACAAACTCAACAAACTTATAACAAATAACAATTTAACAAAAATGAAAACAAACAATGAAATCGTAATACGTGTCACATTAAGTCACAATATAACGCGCTTGCACTCGTACTCGCACTCACAGCATCGCACGGGTAAACAACATGGCCGCCGCGCCGATGCACCATAGAGCAAAAATGTTGTCACGAAAAAAAAAACATAAACCCGATTTTGATTATTTTATATAAGTACAAAGATAATTATGTAGCCATAAAACATTTATATTGACAAGTTTATACACGTAGCACACACGTAGTTACACTGCACAACTGAATAATACACTAATTTTCATAACAATATTAAAGAGAACTAGATTCACGCTGCGAGTATCGTTAGCGATAAAAATGAATTGCATAACCTCACATCCCTACGTGGTACTGACAAATGTCAACGTCATACGGGCAACTGTCACCCGCACCATGCTACAGCGCAAATAGTGTAACTGCTCCCAAATTACCATGTTTATTTTTAGTTTATTTTTTTTACATTCGTCCCTGACATATTCATCCTATTATTTGACATTATATACCTACGAGTAAATTTCAACTCTTTATTAGTGGCTTTTGTGCACATGATAATTATTCCGATTTATTACAGTTGTAATAGCAATCATGTAATTGCGTTTAATTAAAATAGGTTTTTATTTTTATTCATTTATATAACTTTTGTATAGATTCTTTTCTATTTTGTGAATGTGAGAACGCTGTAGGCTTAGTGGGCTATAGATTTGTTGACCATTTTCTATTTTCTTAAGTACCTGGTACTTATTGAAAGACCTACATTGTCTTCCCATACCTAGTCACACTGTTATTAGAAAGAATTGTAAAAGCCAATTATTTTTAAAAGAGTCACCGTGAAGTTTCTGGCCGGTTCTTCTCCATAGGAAACGACCAATTGGAACCGTGCACCTAGCTTCTGACGTTCCATAAGTGCCCATGTAGGTTTATGTGAAATAAAAATATTTTGAATTTGAATCCCAGCCACCTTAAGGCATCTTACTGACTGGATTTCTTATTTATTTATTTAACCATTTATGTACACACATATATATACAGACAGGACAAAAGGAACAGAAAAATACGTACAAAGGTGGTGGTGGTATACTATACTTGGTATATACAGTCATATTTCCTGCAAATAATATGGAAAACTCCCTTTTCTACAATATAGGTATCGATAGTCGACCATTATGTTAGATGAAATTGTGGCCCAAGAACAACATTCCTGTTTTTCCTATCATCGATTCTAACTGTTAAACAATGAGGCTGTTTAGCCGTGTAATATTATAAATTAACAGGTGGATGAGATTAGTTTACCTTGTTAAACAGTTGTGCTGCCATTTACTGAGACTTACAAAAAAAAAACCGGCCAAGTGCGATTCGCACTCGCGCACGAAGGATTCCGTACCGTTATCTATAAAAACGGCAAAAAAATCATGTTTGTTGTTTGGGAGCCCCCTTAAATATTTATATTCTGTTTTTTAGTATTTGTTGTTGTAGCGGCAACAGAAATACATCATCTGTAAAATTTCAAATTTCAACTGTCTAACTATCACGCTTCATCAGATACAGCCTGGTGACAGACGGATGGATAGCAGAGTCTTAGTAATAGGGTCCCGTATTACCCTTTGGGTACGGAACCCTAAAAATCACATCTGTTACATTACTTTAAACACAACATCCCAAAAACTCACAATAAACGACAATAAACTTAAGCAACCGTCAGGCACTATTTATTGCGAAACTTTGAACAATGTTGGAAAAGGGAATAAGTGCTATTTGAATACAACGAGTATTCGACCAGAAAGGCTTCAGTTGTAATTCTTGGCAGAACTGTGCTCCTGGGCTGGACATTAACTATCGGGTGAATGGAGGGACACGCCCCCTGGCACCACTACAATCGTAAATAAACGTTTTACTTCAAATCCTAGTTGAAGTATGCTTATGTTGTATTTTTTTTTTTTATTGGTTATTGAAGTATTAAATACACCTTTGCCTATTATTTACTTACCGGTTTAAGCATTGAAAATGCTTTTTTGATCGCTTCAGTAGTTTTCAAGAAAAGTGCGACCGGAGGATAACGTTCTCAGTTATTGAGATAGAAAAATGAAAACGGTATCAAAAGATGCGTTACTGAAAGGGCTATGTTATAAAACTGCATTTTTTTTTGTTGTAATGTCTATAAATAAATAAAATTGAAGTGTCTGTTTGTAATGTAAAAATAACAGCTTTTTACTAAATGCAGAAAGTATATACGATACATACAACGAAAACACAATGTAAGAAAAAAATTGTCTGTCTGTCTGTTTGTTCCGGCTAATCTCAGAAACGGCTGGTTCGATTTTGACGAGATTTTCACTGGAAGATAGTTGATGTTATAAGGAGTACCTAACTTAGGCAAATTTTATTTTATAATATGAATTAGGGTCCAAGCGGGCGAAGCCGCGGGCAGCACTAGTAGTTGTATATATACATTTTTTATGCCCGTTGTTATACCGTATCTTTTGGGACTTTTTTCTAAGAATCTTAAACTTCTCAAAAACGAAAAGAGATATCGAAAAAAATATGTGTTCTTGGAGAATTTAAAGGGCTTCAAAATGATGCCAGTTTGGTTTCGATAGGATATAATTAATGGTAGATGTTTAACCCCTTTCGGAGACACCTTTTTGGTGAATGTTATATTATTTTTATATGTTTTATAAGTGCCTTAATGAAATAAACTAATTTTCAATGCGCCGGAAGGTCATGGGACCATGAGTTCTGTGGATTTTTTTTACAGATTTTTAATTGTCGATTCCACTGGAAGCTCCGTCTGTGAAGGCCCGTCTCGTATTCGTGAATGAACCTTTTATTTTTAGAAATAGGTACTTAAATTATTTTTAAAAATTGCGGTGATAATTTGTGTCTTTTAAAAGAATTTTAATCCTAAGTGATTTCCTACACTCCACTCCACGTCAACTCCATCAGTGACATTGGCATAAACGCCAACTTTCCTTAGTGGAAGTGAGGAATGATCTGCTAAATTCATAGTACAAAACTTACTTCAACACATTCGAGAGCACCCACTTTTCATAGAGCTCATATTCCATGCCGCCATACATATTGCTAGTGGGCCCTCCTAGGCATTATTTTTGCGCTAAAGAGAACCCTCGAGGGTCATTAATTTCAAAACCGTGTTATAAAACACTGTAAAACGTACTGAAATACTTCAAACGGACTTAGAATATTGACCTAGGATTCAACTCTTCAGATTTGATTTTATTCCAATTTTTTACACCATTAGTGTTCATGGTAATTATATTCGGTCCAATTAAGACTAATTTATTAAAATCTCAGTTTTGAGTAGGTGCAAAATAAGTTCAAATATTCTTGTGATTTTCATGAAGAAAACTGTAAGACTCATTATAAAATATTTATCTCTTACTCACCTATCGTGATTCAAGTTTAAAATAAAATGGATCTTCTACTCTAAAGATCTTAGAGTAGGAGGATTATAATTTTAATGTTAAATCTTAAGAAAGAAAGATAATAAATAATAAGTACAAATATTTGAGGATTTTTATCTTTTTAATGAATTATAAGGTAGGCAATAAAAGAAAACCGGCCAAGAGCGTGTCGAACCACACACAATAAAGGGTTCCGTAGTTGGGATGAATTTATCCCAATGACAAACTTTACATTGTAGTTGATAAACATGTTCTCTCATACATTCCAACTGCAAATGTATGTTTGTACGCACAATATTGGCAGATGTACCATATCATTTTAAGACCAAGATTATTTGATTTTTTATAAGTTTTCTTGCAATCTATAAGTATAGAACTATTTTCTGTATTTTTTTCAAAATTTTACGCTCAGTAGTTTCGGAGATAAGGGGGGATTGTGACCAACCAGTTGATGCCTAAATAGGCTCGACTGGCTGTTCACATTGGTGTGCTGGAAGCTTATGTATGGAAGTGAATGTTGGGGGTGGCAAAAGAAGCATGAAAGTAGAATAAATGCTGTGGAAATGCGTACCTTGCGAAGCATGTGTTGTGTGACTATGAATGATAGGCTGAGGAATGACGTGATAAGGTGACCGACTGTGCAGTTTAAAAGAAGATGTACTGACGAAAACTGAAAAGAGTATGCTTAAATGGTTCGGTCATGTTGAGAGGATGGATGAAAGGCAACTAACAAAACGTTTAAATTTACAAGGCAGATGTGACTGGAAACGCCGGGAAGGGCGAACTAGGAGGACATAAATAGTAACCTTATTGGTGATGTTCTTCAGAAAGGTCAGGTGCGTAGTACTCGCAACCGGCGTGCGTGTATGACCAGATGTATCAACGTAACCGAATCAAAAGGAGTATGTAAGGATCGTAGCAGTTGGCGTTCGATAGTTTCTGCCTACTCCCATGGGAAAAAGGCCTCACTTTATGTAGGTATGTATGTATCTTTAAAAGTATTTATTTTAAAATTATGAAAAAAAAATTGAGATTCTTAAAATAAGCCCTTTCATTTGATATGACATACAGTATAGTTTGCATTTTTTTTTCTTCTTTTCAATTTGCCCCCGGAAAGTGACCCCCAATCAAAATTCATTTATTTACGTTACACGTCCGTGTCCGTGAGTCACAGAAATTGATATGTGTACCTAATTTCAACTTAATCGACCCATTAGATTTGGAGCAAATTGTCGGTGACAGACGGACAGACAGACACAAGAGTGATCTTATAAGGGTTCCGTTTTTTCCTTTGGAGGTATAAAACCCTAAAAATAAGTTTTTACTGCAACTATATTTATTAAATGTACCTACTAGCTTTTGCCTGCTGCTTCACCTGCGTGGATATCGGAAAATATCCCACGGGAACGTACTACCCCATATCGGGATTACACACCTAATAGTCGAGGAAAAGGTCATTGACTCCTAAAATTAAAGTACGCTGTACTGGTACAGCGTCTAAATATTTGTTTGCTGCACCGGTCGACGTCATTACGTCGGCCCCGGCTGTCGCTGAAAACCAGCGCTGGGACTCTGTCTTGTATAGGGTCGTAGCATAATGCTGAGCGATAGCCGATTTGCGTGGCTGTGACGCATGCTCAATTGAAGTAGTAAAGTTAATTGGGTAATGATTAATATAATACCGGTCAAAATAGCTTCGAATATAACAATTAAATTTTTATCAAATTCTGAAAGATAAAAATGGTTATTGTTGGTCATCCTTAGAAGATAGACAAATGCCATCGCGGACTTTTTGTTGAACTTTTTAAGATAAATAATACTGTAGAACCTAAATTTTATGTAACTTTTACAATTTCCGCGGCGCTAATGAAGCTGAGCAGATGTCGGAAAAAATGATTTTTTCCGACATCTGCAACAATAATCGTCAAATTTCAGCCAATTTACACAAAATCTTGATGAATTATACACTAAAATCTTCCGCATGAATCACTCCCTCCATTGGTGAAAACCGTTTGAAAATCCGTTCAGTAGTTTTTGAGTTTATCATGTCCAGACAGACAGACCGACAGACAGACAGACGCGGCGGGGGACAACATTTTATAATATGTAAGGTTAATAGTCTATGTTACAAAAGGTTCATGAACCCTGAACTTACAAACAAAACGTAAGTGGGTACATAGTTGGTTTACAAACAGGCCCAAAACTGCCCCCATTCTAACTTTGGCTATTATAATTCTATAACAATAGTCATCTCCAATCCAAATCACGGTCAATACCTTTAATAAATATAAAGGCTCCGCGATTGGAACCTTTCTGTTCAAACTGGAAATGGAACTGTAATAACTCGAGAATTTAAAAGTACTTGTAAGCTAACCTCAGACTTTAGTTGGTTTGTCTTTTTGACGTCACAATGGGTTGAGGTGCCTAAGTACCTACCGAATATTGAAACCTTATATTTGGATCGTCAGCTATTTTGGCTTTAATTTTATACCTCTTCACGGGCATTATTATTTGTTCATTAACAGTATTTACAATTAAATTGATTGTAGAATGATCAATTAATTTATGTTTTACAGACTTATTAATTAATGGCATAATAGGATATAATAACGAGGTGAGTGGTATTTTCTAGAGTAACTTAAAAATTACAATAAATTTACAGTAGGTCTATAAACGATGTTAGTACCTATATATCACCAGCTAATTGTTTACCCGTCTCAATTTAACACTATCTTTTTGCACGTAAATAACTAAACATGCGTACCGAATTCAACAGCTCAGCTTGAACACAAAGGAAACCAAAACAACAGCTGTAGAGAGCAGCAAAGCAAATAATATTTGCGTAATGGGTAATATCGTGGCCAGACACACTAGAATTTGGGATGCATCGAGCCGAGGGATGTGCCACACTGTTATGTGTCAAACTGACTGTCCAATTGTTAAATGGATAGCCAGTGTCCGTTGAGTGAGACGATCCACCCGGCGGGACGTCGCTAAATCTACCCGCCAATGATACGACGTAATTGAGAGATTAAACTACATACCTACACTTACGTAGGTAGGTACCTGCTACTCAAACATTACAATAGAGGAAGCTGTGACATATCTCCACCGCGCTTACAAGAAACTCGACAAAGAGATTCACGCATGAAAGCACCTTATAATTACCAAACTACGTACACAATTATCAATTTAATTGTGTCTGACATCAAAATTACCTTCGACGTAATTACCGCAAACATTTGTATCAAAATAGCTTACACGGGAAAATATGTACACAACACGTATTTCATATTATATCTTGCTATCAAATCAGCCGTTATCATTTCCAAAATCGGGAGCGTGTTCCAAAAATGAGCCCAGTTTATTACCCTACGTATCCGTATAATTTAGGGTTCCAATTAAGGGGGGAAAGAAAAAAAAAAGATTTTCTTAATTAGATGCCAAGGTGGAGATAACTCGCTTGGAGCCAAATCGTCAGCTCGTTGCGTGACTAACCGACGATTTATGACTTAATAGCCAAGTCCGCGCGTTAAGTAGGCCTCAGATAAGGCGCTTCTAAGTGATTGTCGGCGCTCACAACAATCGTAATTACTCCAAACTACTATCTTTCCTCAGCCACACGCGATCTCTTTCATCGCTCAACTTGAATTGTGCTAATTGCTTCCCAACACTATTTCACAAATCATTGCCATTCGATTCCAAGTTATTTCGAGTTTGTTAGAAGGTGCTTTGAAAACGATTATGATTACTCGATAGATACCAAATACAATGTAAAATTTTGTTAATGGAATATCTTTAGTAATTTTTAGCCCGATATTGAAATTAATTAGATGCGAAATCGATTGAAAAACAGACAATGAATTTCCCTGAGTATTTTAGGGAAGCGTATTGTAATTTAATTTCAACATCGTCGAGTGGATGTTCGAAGTTAACAATAATAAAAGAAGGCCTATTGAAACGAAACGAATGTTGTTAGTAAAGATTAATGAATTTCTGAAAAAACAATAACTTACAAGAACCCACGGAAATGGGCCAAAACAACTTGAATTCACATTTAAATTGGGTTATTTTTTTAAAAAGCACATTTTTCTTTTTTACTACCGGTGGTGTTATTAACATCGCGACTTACATTTTTTTTTTTAATTTCATATTTTTATATATTTTTAATTCTATCATAGAAGAGAAAACCTCCTACATGGAACAAATTTATTAATTTATTTATTCACTCTAAATATACAAATATACAGGCTAGACCAAATGCGATAATGTAGTACACTTAAAAATTAAATAGTTCCACTGCTTGTATACACGGCTACACATCAAGCTATACATTTTCAGTATAAACTGACCTCGCATTATAAGGAAATCCTATACATTGCGAGATCAGCATAAACTGGATTTGTATAGCTTGATGTGTAGCCGTGTGTACCATAACAAATTCTATAGCTACCTTACATCGGTTTCGCGCTTTGGGTGAATTTGAAAGAATAGTCTTTCAAATTCACCCAAAGCGCGAAACCGATGTCGACGTCATCAGCAATGAGGTTGAGAGTGCAGAGCGCGCTCGTCAGCGGTGCCTCACGTAGCAAGTTAGTTCGCGCGCGCGGTACCGCCAGCATTCGCGGCTGACGATGACGACCCACATACCCGTCTGGAACGACTAGTTCAACCCTTCGCAATATATCCACATTGTGTATCTTCCCTCTAATTATCTTAAAGGTACAAGTAACAAGTGTGAGTTGCCTCCTGACCCTCAGTTCATTATATCCGACCATACCTAAGATAAATAGTGTTGGATACATCAACGGATAAAATGGATACAACCCGTATTCCCTCGTATATCTAATAAATTTATTTTGTATCCGCTCCAACATGAGACTATATTTAGTTTCATGCGCAGCCCAGATAACTGCATTACATTCTAATTGGCTCCTTACTAATGCATTACACAGTGCAGTTATAACTTTATGAAGCCTTTAACCATTCTCAGACAAATCCTAGGTTTCTGTATGTTTTTTTTTGCATACCCTAACTATATAATCACGAAATGTTAGTCCAGTGATGAAACGGATACCCAAACTCACTACAGTGACCAAAGCCATCGGTACCCCGTCCATCGTATAACTATGTCTAATGGGCGTGCGTACGCGCGAGAAACTTATGGTCACACACTTAGATGTGTTAAACTGCAGGAGATTACTCTTGCTCCAAGTTACTACTCTGTCTATATCTCTCTGCAGTCTTTCACAGTCATCCATGTTTATTATGGCGAGAGAAAGTTTGAGGTCGTCGCCAAATAGTAAGCACTTAGCATCTTGTACAACCCTTGGTAGGTCATTTACCATTAAGAGAAACCCAAGGGGCCCTATATTACTTCCCTGGCTTACACCAGATCTAGTATAGTATGCCTTTGATTGGTATCCCGCATAGTCGACATACTGTTGCCTGTTATTCATACAACCCGCAAGTAAATGCGGGGTGAAACCGAGCCCTGCTAACTTTTTCAGTGATACGTCATTATCGAATCGAACGCTTTTTTTAAAGTCAAAGTATGCAAAATTGGCTTGACCCCCACCGTGCACTATCGGCACCACTTCCGCCATATAGCTAAATAAATTGCTCGTAGTATTTCTGTCGGCGTCTGCGTCTCTTTACTTGTCACAACGATGCCTAGTGTACCACAGACACTAAAGGCATAGACAAGTAACTGATGTTACGTCGGGTGCAGACACGCGGACTACTTCTATTTAATTTTTAAAGTATTTCACACATATATTTTATTTAATATTTATTTACATCTATTTTATATTTTATTTAATATTTATTTCTGTATCTATCTATCCGTGACATCACTGCGGGCCCTATTAGAATACCAGCGCTGCGACATTTTTTTTAAATGTCGCAACATATGCTGAGATAGGAGCCTTCTGGCCTCGTACAGGACTTTCTGTTATATACATTTTTTTTTAAATTTGTTTTTTTAATTTTTTATAATGTTTTAATGAGTGTGTTTTAGTTTAATTTGTAATGTCCTGTGCGAGTCCCAATAAATACTTTTTCTTTCTTTCTTTCTTTCTAGTCGGCCGAAATCCAAGCTGCTCGTCGGTGAGTTGCGAACTAACTTGCTGATATATTTTCTTATAAATAGGAGATTATAAATACTTTAGCCGTTGTTGACAATACAGCAAACGGTCTATATTCTTCAACTTTAGTTCTCGAACCTCCATTCAGTACCGGTATGAACCGGGTAATCTTCCAAGTTATAGAGTAAACACAGCTCCTATAGGCTTTTTATTTATACGAAATTATACAGAAATCGTAACGAAGTCCGCTTGACGATTCGCGATTAACAAAGTCCCTGAGAAAGTATCTGCATTTACATTTTCCATTCGACATGAAGTTTTAACGAACATCCATCGTTACGACTGCTAGGAATACAATTTCGTGGGTCCAATTAGTGAGTTACATTGAGTCCCGACTACATTTCTCCTCTCATTTCTATACTTTCAGTCCGGGATGAACAATTGTGTGCAAATTAGCAGTGACAACCCGCGGCGGGGGACCGCGCCCCTGTCGCGAACACACGGTCAGACGGATCCACTAACAACGAATGGGAAACAACTTCTGGTAAATACGTAGAAGAATGTAACCTGATAGAAAATTGAAATAGGATTAGTTTTTGTGTAACGTTTGTATATTTCAGTCACTAATGTATCATAAAATCTTTTTGTTCCGGTAAGTTGTGCTGGCTGGCTTGGCTCGATGAATAGTTGGACAGAAATTGTTTGTCCGTGGGTAAAAAGGAATATTAATCGTCCTCGCAAATAGTTGAGACCTTTATAATGAAGTTCCATTTCACCCACCGCGGCTTTTCAATTTTAATTTTCTATACTTAATATTAATAGTTTGCGACGGCCCCGCATTGTTGCGCAAAATGGTGATAAATATTGAATATTAATGCCTTGTAGTTTGCGTACAGTGTAGATCATATCTTCTTACTTCTTAATTAAAATGAAGACCTAATGTACTGTTAAATAGAAGCATATAATAGTTATTTATGCTACAAGTGCAGAAATCATCGTGTATCAACAACATTTTACTATGCATTGTGCGAGGTAATAGAAAAAACGAGCTAGCCTTTCAGTAGTCGCATATGATGTGTAACATCTGACATCTTGGCTGACGTATATAAATAATATAAACAATATTCATCATCATCATGATCGCCATCGCCATGCCATGACTTTGACTTTGACTAACTTTGACCGACTTTCACTGACTTTGCCTGACTTTGACTGACTTTGGCTGACTTTGACTTGGACTTTGAGTATCATCATCGCATTCACCATCGTCATCGCCATCGTAATTGCCATCGCCATCGTGATCGCCATCGGCATCATCATCTAATTTGTAAAACTTTTCTGAAATAATAAAAACTCTGCGTCGGCGTCGGGTTGACGACGGAAATGAACTAAAAAAAAACCTGAACAGTAAAAAGCACTAGTTCGAAAAAATTACACTTTCTGCACAGTTTGGCTGCTTGGAAAACTCTTTTTTCGAGCACATGCAATGTAAAAGTAGTTAATAGCCAATTACTTAGAAATTTGTATTATTCTGTTAATAGAAGAATATTTACAAAAAAAAAATATTATGCATGTGTGTGTTGTGTGTGTGTGTGTGTTATGTTATTTTATTAATTTAGTGTTGTCTTTTTTTATTAATACTCAACGAGGTCCTATCTACAAACGAGTTTACCAAAGAAGGCAAGCAAAGGATGCATCCTTCACCTACATAACTGTTTGATAAGTGTTGTGGCAATAAACACCATGACCTTTCATTACAGTGGGAAGGTTATGGTCAGTAATAAAAATTAACCGGTTTCAACACAGTTAACACTGAAAGCATATTTTATGACCTGCGGTAAAGCAGCTGGTTCTATGTTACTGTTTAACTCAGTCAGGAAAATAGTGAAAAGTAAAAAACTTTCTCAGTAGCAGCTCGGAGTCTGGATTTGTGCCCGGTTGATGGCAATAGGCTCGCCCCCTATTACATGGGACTTAAAACATAACTAGCGAAATGTGGGTGTGCCTGCTACAGGGACACCTCTGCCCAACCCTTCGGGGAAACAAGGCGTGATGTTATGTAAAAAACTTTTAAGAAATTCATCAAGAAAAGTGTCTGAAAGCAAAAAACAGCATGTTCAATAGATCCACTCCGACGATAAAAACGTCGCAAAATCGCGTTGCATTAGCGAAGATCTTTACGAGCATTCATAGTGATGAATTTAATCATCTACAAAAGAAACTTCGATTCTAGAACGGTTAATAAGATTACTACGATTAACTGCGGCTGCGTTGCCATAAAATTGAAAAGTTCAAACCGACTTTACCGATCCACAGCTATCTAAAAACTTAACAGACATAAAGAAATCCAAACTAATTTATTTTATCGCCGTAATAAAAATACGAATCTGAGCTATTTTTGAATACGATAATTTATTTTTTACTGAATATAAATTGCTGGAATATCACCCTCGTATAAGTAATTCAATTTCCTTTTAGGGTGACCCCTTCTAGGCAATCTATCCTAAAATAACATAATACGTATAGATAGCGGCTTATGGTAATAGAGAGGAATGAATTTTACATTGTAAATCAATATAGCCGAGCGATTGACTTTTGTGTAACGTTCGGAAAATTCAAGAGCTTTAATATTAAAATAAAAAAGCCTCCCATTTGAATTATTATACTCATAACATAACATAACATCACGCCTTGTTTCCCCGAAGGGTTGGGCAGAGGTGTCCCTGTAGCAGGTTCACCCACATTTCGCCAGTTAGTTTTTAAGTCCCATGTAATAGGGGGCGAGCCTATTGCCATCAACCGGGCACAGATCCAGACTCCAGGCTGCTACTGAGAAATTTCAGATAGAAAAACCCAATAACACTTTGCCCGACCTGGGAATCGAACCCAGGACCTCATGTTCAGAAGTAGCGCTTGCGACCACTAGGCCAACGAGGCAGTCGTTTATTATACTCCTTGTACAAAAATATCCCTTCAAGAGCATAGGCAGCAGTATTCTCATGTGTCTGCCAATAAGTGCTTTAAATATCAAATTGAGGGTTTTCTTGACCGGAAATCTCAAAAAACACTGACCCGAAATACAAGTAATCGGTCGGTAGCTGGGTCACGTTGGTTCCGTATTCCGTATGCAATTAAGTTACCCCTTTTCTCAGAATTAACCGTAACAGTAATGGGGATCGCGTTTTCTTTTATGTATTTCAATTGTAATTATATTTTGTGAACGGTATTTCCTACCTAAATTTATATAGTATTGTGGAAAGTGAACTATTTACAAAACATTAAAGGGTTTATTTACAAACGTTGCTTAAAGTTAAGTGACGTTCAATCATCTAAAATGTATGATTAAAAAGTCGCTAATCATTACCTAACTTAACTTTAAGCAACGTTTATAAATAAACCCCTAAATTTAAAGGTGTAAAGAACTCGTGGATAAGTACTAACAGCCGCGCGGGTCGATGTATCAGGTTAAGCTACGTGGGGTTGGTTCATGAATGGGTGACCTTTTCTACTTACCGAAACTCCTCCGTGCCTCGGAAAGTACGTTAAGCCGTTGGTCCCGGCTGTCATTCGTTGCTCTTTGACAGTCGTTACGGGTCGTCAGAAGCCCGAAAGTCTGACAACCAGTCTCACCAAGAGGTATCGTATTACCTAGTTACTGAGTTGTGGAGGTCAGATAGGCAGACGCTCCATGTAAAATACTGGTATTCAGTTGCATACAGTTAGACTGAAAGCCGACCCCAACATAGTTGCCGACCCCAACATACCCAAAAGGCTAGGCAGATTGAATTTCTCATTAGCACCCTGCAGGTTGAATTTGTGCCCGGTTGATGGTAACAGGCTCGCCCCCTATTACATAGGAATTAAACATAACTGCCAAAATGTGGGTGTACTATAGGTACACCTCTGCCTAACCCTTTGGAAATACAGGCGTGATGTTATGTGAGGATAGTGTAAATTAACCTAGTTTATTGTAAAAGATAATTGTAATGTATCTCGTTGGTAATTAGAGAACAGTAGTGGCCCAGTGGTAACGGCCGCGACTTACGAGTTGTAGGTCGTAAGTTCGAACCCAGACAGGCGCTTTACTTTGTGTAAATTATTTTATCATCACTGCTCTCAAAACGGTGAAGGAGAACATCGTGAGGAAACCGGCATGTCCGAGAACCAAAAATTCAAAGACATGTGTTATCTACTAAACCTGTGGTAGATTACGGCCCACTCTGGGATCTCACACAGAGGAGGCCTATGTCCCAGCAGTGGGAACATTATAGGCTGACTATGGATCGTTGGTAATTCAAATAAATAAATGTTATTTACAGGTGGCCAGTTCAACCTATTAAAATGGGAAAACTGAAATATATAAAAATTGTTACCTATTTTAGTTTATTCAAATTTTGTTTCCTATTTCGTCGGCAGCCAACTGGCTAGTGTTGTAGTTTAACTTTGTATGAAAAGTAGACGAAAATATAAGAAAAAGCTTTTAAATAAACAATTATTTAGTTTCTGTCAATTATGAGTCACGTCTTACTTAAGGCGACGATAAGCCAGTTAATTATTTGGAAAAAATATATGTCAAATAAAAGCATTTGTCTACTTACTTAATATAGGAATATTTTAGATTATGTAAATATTACATAGTGAAATTAATTTGTAAAGTTATATCTAACGCGGATAAAAAACTTAGAATCACGGAAAATCTATCAAGCGTATTTTTCTGAAACCTTCACCATTTTAAATAAAATTTAATTATTGATCTTTTAATATACATATTTTATTAAAATACTTTTTGTTTTATATACATATAATAAATTAATGTCTAATTTAGGACAGCGCAC
The DNA here is from genome assembly GCA_916610215.1 of Omphaloscelis lunosa. Taxonomy (NCBI): domain Eukaryota; kingdom Metazoa; phylum Arthropoda; class Insecta; order Lepidoptera; family Noctuidae; genus Omphaloscelis; species Omphaloscelis lunosa. The sequence goes on from OU744247.1 coordinate 11,069,566, forward strand.
CTTGATGGGCGAGTCCTATTACTGGCTGGACGTACGACGCGTTGCGTGAGCTCAGTACAGAACACGCAAGCTAACCACTCAAGGTCACTAGCATATATGTGCGTCTTAAGAGGCTGATAACAGCTAAAGCGCGGTCACAGATCAGACTGCATAGAAAAAAAAGATAAGCACGATGAGACAACCCTGGTAATTTATTGCAAAATAAGAAGCATTTACTCATTTACAAAAAGTCTATTGATTGGACTAAAAAAATTTAAATATATTACGTTAAATTAAATTTTATAGATATCATCGGCATATTTTAATCGTATCAAATTAGTTGTATTATGTTTTCAACACACTATCTAACTTGCTTAAATTCTGAAAAATATCATCAGATTTTATTTACTGCATGTGGATCATATACTTTTAGATATGATTAAACTTGCGTTTAGCTCCTGTAATCCCCTTAACTGTAGTCTTACAACTAACCTATTAACATATTGTACATCATCACTGCCAATCATGCATAGTAATATCAGCTATGTTTATTAAGTTTGAAGTTTGTACTTCACTGCACAACTCTGAAGTTGTAGCGAATTGCATAACTGATCTGGGATTAAATATTCCATATTGCAAAGCTTGCCACGAAGTTGGCAGGCGAAGCGAAAACCCAAGTTTGTTCATGAAAAAATATACACGAGTAATAAAATGTATTGAAAAGTATCTTTATCTTGTATACTAAAAGTGTCCCCGCACTAAAATCACTCACTGAATAGACTTCATTCAGCAAAATATATTTTAGGATCAAACTATTTTATGCCGTAATAAAGTTTTACCTACTGATCGAATAAAAACATATTGCCATCACTGCCAATCGTTTCCAGTGAAATGTACCGCTCGCCCAATATCCCTTTAAATACTTATTTCATTAAATAAGTTAAAATCTTTAAATAAACGCTTTACTGTGACAGGAGAGCCTCCTCTTGAATATTAATATTGCCGAAATAGCCATGTCACGGGTTGAGGTTCAAATGAACACTGACTCTTTGTAATGTGGCCTATCCCTTAATTTCGAGTCCACTGTAGACAGCCAAAAGGTGTTTTAAACAAGAAAACTAATAATATTATTTTTATAACAAGCCAAAAGCGGAATTCTCATTAAAATTTCACGTTTAAGTCGCTTACATGACGTGGCGAGATAGTAGCCCGCATTCTTTACGAGATCTTCGCCACAAATATGAAAATGAGATTTCCGAAAAATAATATTAAACTTTGTATGATGCGGGATGCTTTGTTTCATACCTTTACAAAGGGAAGATCAAGGATTCTTCACATACATGAATTCAACTTAATGAATCTTCTGACTGTAGAGTAATAAGTTGGAAATTGCGTCAAATTCAGATTAAGGTTACTACTCTGATTGAAATAGACAATGCGAAGATATGTTTAAATTAAAATAGTTGTAACATGAATCATTTCTCTACTTCTATGGAAAATAAAAATGATACAAATAACACATTACTGAGAAAAGATGTTAGAAAATAGAACCATGAACTCGGTTCTTAACTCAAAATAAGATCGGCTATAAAATCGGTTTTTAATTTAGATCCATCCCGAAAAAAGAAAGAACAATATTACTTGTATAATGCCATCCACCAGTGTGAATCAAACGGTTTTGTTTGCCAACAATAGCTTAGCCAGCTACCACTTGACAATCAGATTAATGCGTATTATCTTAAGCCTTTTACAGTTCCTGTGATGTGGTATTCGGGTCAATACTTACATTCCATTCCACAATATGAACTGTGGTGGTAAGTTAAAATTATATGTGATCATTATGAACCCTGTCGCGCACAGCAATATAGTTTAATTTCGCGCCCTCACGCCCCTAACCGCCGGAGGAAACACCCTAGGTGTAGGGAATCGCAGGCTGATTCCCGGCCACCGTAGGCGTGGGCTTGCGTACGGTGTGCAATGAGTAGCTCGCCGTCCGATAAGGACCTAGCCCGGGTCAACGGCGCATTGAGTTTCACGCGCGCCTCAAAGAGATGTCAGCACAACTGAAGGGGTCCGCCAGGGCCGACGCCTGCCGGGGTTGCGGGTTTGCCCGAAAGGGTTACGGTGGCCCCTGGCAACATACAGGCAACTAAAAGAACACGGGTGGGTTTTAGTTAGTAATAGTCTGACAGGCCTTCCCGCTCCGCCAACAGCGGGAGGAGTTATTTGATCATTTCCCACCCAAAAAAAAAGCGTTGGGGGGGGGGGGGTTGTACTTGTAGTTGATTATTCAACGTGTAGTATGTATTCATTGTTGCCATCGCGGGCAAAACCTGGATGGGACTGGCAGGAGAGCGTGGGGATTGGCACAAGAAAAGAGATCCTTATGCCCTTATGCTTATAGGTGAAGTCAGGTTGTCGACAGCGCGTTGAGTTCCACGCGCGCCTCAAAGAGATATCAGCAGAATTGGGCCGATGCCTACCGGGGGTGCGAAGAAAACCGAAAGGGAAATCTTGGCCCCCGGCAACAGGGCTCTGGGCGCTCCGCCCAGAGCGGGAGAAGTTATTTGATAATAAACACCAAAAAAAAAGTTGTAGATGATGGTGATAAAATATGTATAGGAAGTATAGGGTTTTGGAAACTGATTTATTGTATAAGTAACTCATAATAATAAACAGAAACTTATAAAAACACAATAGAAACTGAAAATGGAACTGGTGTCTCCATTTTAATATTGCAAGAGTTTGTGTGATTACCTACATCATATCCGGGTTTTTTACACATAACGTAACGTCACGCCTGTAATCCACAAAGGGTTAGGCAGAGGTGTACTTATAGTACACCCACATTTTGCCAGTTATGTTTAAGTCCCATGTAATAGGGAGCAAGCCTATTGCTATCAACCGGACACAAATCCAGACTCCGGGCTGCTACTAAGAAATTCCAGATGGAAAAATCCAATAAGACTTTTGCCCGACCCGGGAATCGAACCCAAGACCTCATACTCAGCAGTAGCGCTTGCAACCACTAGACCAACGAGGCAGGTTTTTTACATTTGTAAAAAAGACGGATTTACCTTTGTAATAAAGACCACTGAGTATTCTCTGTGGTCTTTATTACAAAGGTAAATCCGCGGTACCGCGGACCGAATTCGGCTACAATTGCTTAATCTTGAAAATCGGCCCCTTTTTTTTTTTTTTTTTTTTTTGTGGGTGGGAAATCATCAAATAACTTCTCCCGCTCTGGGCGGAGCGGGAGAGCGTGTCAGACTCTTACTGACTAAAACCCACCCGTGTTCCTTCCGTTGCCCTGTTGCCGGGGGCCACGATCTCCCTCTCGGTTTTCTTCGCAACCCCGGCAGGCATTGGCCCTAGCGGACCCCGTCGATTCTGCTGACATCTCTTTGAGGCGCGCGTGGAACACAACGCGCCGTCGACCCGGGCCTGGTCCTTATCGGACGGTGAGCTACCCATTGCTCACCGCCCGCAAACCCGCGCCTACGGTGGCCGGAAATCGCCTCGCGATTCCCGAAGCCCTGGGCGTCTCCTCCTGCGGCGGTTAGGAGCGTGAGGGCGCGAAATTTGCCTCTCCCTCACGCGCTCCGCCTCCTCCTTCGCGAGCATTACCGCTTCGCAGAAGGAGGTGACGGCCTCCCATTTCCTCTCGCTCCGTACCATGGCCTGAACCAGGGCCGGACGCGAGAGATCACCGCCGCCGATCGCCTCCACTAGGACACGGCGATGCTCCGCCCAAGCTGGGCAGACCTCCACCGTATGCTCCACCGTGTCCTCCGGCCGATCCACACAATGATGACACCCGGGCGTGTCCTCCCGCCTTATCCTGTGCAGGAACCTCCCGAAACAGCCGTGTCCGGTGAGGACCTGCGTCAGGCGGAAGGTGAGGACGCCGTGGCGCCTCTCTAGCCACTCCTCAAAGAGGGGTCTTATCGCCGCAATTGTGGCGTGCCCAGCGCTGGGTTGCGACAATCGCACTCTCCATGACGCCATGAGATCCCGCCGGAGCTCTGTCCGCTGTGCCGCGATTTCTCGCGGCAGCGGAGTTAAGCCCCGGCGGAAAATCGGCCCCTGCGGCTGGTATTGTTTAGACACGAACTCCTCACGAGCAACAATATAAATGATCAGTTTATTTATCAAAAATAAAACGTGTGCGGTCGGAGAACCCCCGTCAGGAACAAAGTTCTTTCTCACGTATGATTTAAAACAAAAACAAAATTTTTGCAGCCGCCTTCTTGGATTTATATTTTGACCTCACTATCGGCTTTAGCACCCTCAAACACAATGAAAACGACATCTATGACGAAAAATTTGAAAATTTTCGCAGCCGCCATCTTAGATTTTTATTTCCACCTCACTATCAACTTTTGTACCCTTGAAAACCATGAAAACGATACCCATGATGAAAAATTTGAAAATATTCGGAGCCGCCGTCTTGGGTTTTCATTTTGACTAAATTCACACTTACTCTCCCTCTCCGGCATACAGTGTACTCGTGCCGATGTGTACAATTTTATCCCAAAATACTGTAATCACTTTACTCTTTTCTTTGTTTTTTTCTGCCAACGTTCTCTCTCTCTCTCTTTCTTTCTATTTGAATTAGAAGAACACAGTCACAAGTATTAACACTTCTTAGCCACGATTTCTGAAAGTTTACAAGCCACGTTAAAGGACTTCGATCCAATAACGGGTTCCATGTTTGACTTATCTTATCAAAAGGCTATCGCTAACGATATCCATGTAGATACAAGTAAACGGGAACAAAGCCCCGCAAGTCGTTCGAAGCTTCATTACTTCGACCGAAGGATCACAAAGCTAAGACAATCCCTACTTAAATACCTACTACCACCTATGCCCGGTATTAGGAAGGTTCGTAGAAAAACCAAGGGCGATCAACCATTGTGTCTTAATTATGAAACCGTGGAAATTGGTTTTCATGTTCACAGATTTCTGGGATCAGTTTGTATAAACAACGAATACAATAAAGACTATAAGAAAAGGACTAAATGTATGTATGTAAAGTCAGGAAAATTATTTGAGTACCAACTTAAATTGTCCGCATATTCAAATCACAACTGTCTTTCTTTGACAGTTGTATGAAATGGCTATGACACGGCACATTAACGTAGGGTGGCAATTTGCTTTGGCAAGTTTGAATACGAAAGTTGATTTACACGAGTGACTACCAAATTCATTTGGTAATCTACTGCTGGGCAATACAGGTATATCCCCAATTGACACTCGATCCTGGCAATGGATGAATGACAATGATCAAGAATATCAAATGATGACAATACAACGACAACTTAGCAACGACAGTCATGTAAACCGACGTCTTCATAATCCTCGACATGTTGTGAACATTAACAACATGTTTGCCTTCAAATTAAATTACGTAATAAAGTTATATATGCCTTATTTATGTTAGTTACGTATTGACATATTTGTTATAACTATATTATTATTATAACACGTTTTCTAGTATGTCTAACATAAGATTTCAAATCTCTTCCATACGGTTGTCGGTGATACACATTATGTTATGTAGATAGGTAAAACCATTTTACTTATTTTGTGGTTCTTTATGAGAAGGGACAGCAAAAACACCCAGCATGGCCCATCGTCTACAGAAGCAAAAAAAATCCCCGTCTCGGGTAAGAAACTTTGCTAACGATATTTATTGAAATCGGATATTCGGTCGGTGTCGCGAGCTTTTGACCCGCCAAAAGTATTGTATTACAAAAAACTCACTGACCCGTATTGTTGTTTATTTCCCTTTCTTTAAGATTAAAAATAAGGGATAAAACAGCGTATTTTACTTTAAAAATATTCTCAACTTCGCTTTTTTAGAATGAACAAGAATATACTGCTAAAATTCAGTCAGCTCAGCATGAGGGTGGATATTCCGACAAATTTTCGTAAGCAAGGAGCTGCAAACATTTACGTGGGTATTTAAAACTGCTCGTTTGTAATTTGAAAACTCACTCTTATAAATGAAAATCTTCTGAGGCCGATGTGAAACTTTACAACTACTTTGGTAATTGCTCCAAAAGTTGGGAAATGAAAAGACCCCGCGGCTGCCGAGTTGAAATGAGGGATTCAATATAGAGCAAGAAGAGGAATTTACTTACGTGCACTGCGTGTAATCAAAGTGCCCGCAAACAAATGGAATCAATGGAAATGGATGCCTATACTAATATTTTGAATAAGATTCGAAAAAAAAAAATATTTCACTTCTTTCAATCCTGTCAAAGTTATCAATAACTTAGCTTCCATTCTGTTCGAAAATGTTTACAACTACGAGTACAGGTACAAGACGATACGAGGTGGCATACATGTATAGTAAAACATCCCGGGGGAAATGGATATAACCACCATGATTGCCAATCGCTTTAGTTTACTAGAGTCTTCATTCCAGGCTCTCATCGTTAGATCTGCTAATTAAGTTTGTCGAACTTCTCGAAATTTTAAACATTACTTCTTTGTGGTATCACAAAGCAGTTCCGTTTACATTGTTTTCTTGTAAAAGAGTTGCAATTTTGAGCTCACGACTGAAACAGCAGCGAAATATTACTTTCGAGGCGTCTATTTTTCATTGCAACTGCCATTCGATTTATTTACCTGTAGGTATTATTTATTACTTTCTGCAGTATTGTTCCAAATATTATGCTTCGTGAAACTGATTTATATTTTCGGTTTTACTTGGATTGCTAGGGGTGGAAACAAAAGGCAGATTCTTTATGTTACCCATTGTTTGAATAAAATACGGGTCACAATCAAGCGGTATAGTATTTTTATGTCACGTAACGACGCGCGTTTTACTTGTGGTAACCAAGTGTACAAACACTCTGTGAATGTGTGTGTAAGCGCAGGAGCTTCTGGTACCGTCCGAGACAGTGCGAAGACGCTGTTCATCTTCACACACACATTCTCAGCGTGTTTTTATGCTTCGTTACCACAAGTAAAGCGCGCGTCGCTTCATGAGATAAAAATACGATTCCTTTATGGGAATCAGCACAGTATCAAGACAGTCGATGATGATAACAATCCAAGCACTTTAAAACTAAATTACAGCATATATGTTTTACCGAACAATGTTGATTAATATAATTTTTACTCAAATGTGACACTTATTGTCCCAATTTGACTGCAGTTGTCATTCACATATTAAATATCGCATGCATATTCATTTCATGTGGCGATTGCATTATGCGGTTCTATATAAATGTGGACGGGCCTTTAATGCTCTTGGAGTTATGTTTTCCGAACAGCTTTATCTACGTGGTGAAAACTTTTACCTAAAACCGAGCTACCAAAGTCTTTGGAAAGTTTTTAACTGGGAACTCTATTGTAGCAGAAGATTAAAATTAATCCCGGTGAGGCGCTAAGACCAACTGCAATACGCCGAGACAAAGCGTTACGGCACAGATTCTCGAGATACCGCAGTTTCTAGCAATTTAAATGCACATATAATTTAGCTGGCGAATAATTTAATTCTGTTACTGTGCTTGAAAATTGTTGTTGATACAATATTGTAAACAATATCATCAACGTCGGCATGATAAACCTAAATAGGCATGCACTTAGATGCCAAACATTTCAACTAATAAAATGCGTAAGGTACTTTATGTCCATAACTTCGGCGACCGGATTTGGGCGATCGAGTTCTGCTTTGGTGAAAATAGAGAATGCTCATTTAAAAGTGTAGGATAGTGCATACTAATTGTATGCTGCCATGATAGTAGTTACTAATTTTATGCTGCCATATCATTAGTCAAAGGTAGCCATCTTGTTCTAAACTTTGGGCGACCGAGCTCTGCTTGGGTGAAAATACGGAAAAAACGATTTTTCCCAGATATGAGACTTAGCTAGATTGATTTTTCGCCCCCGTAAACCCAAGTATTGCAACTTTCATCGAAATCGTTAGAGCCATTTTCGAGAATGTGATTTAAAAAAAAAATGTGTATACAAATATTGCTCTTTTAATAGGCCTTTTGTAATCAAGTTGATGATCCCAGAAAAGAATGAAAAATGCAGATGCAGTAAAATCTCCATAATTGTAAAGATCTTTTAGACGACTTAACATTACCCACACTGACTCATCCTATCAAAATAAAATATCAACCACAACAAACTTCAGCACACTTGTTTATGTACTGAATATTATTATAGATTAGATTGGTTACACTCATAAGGGAGTTCTCACCGATGCAGCCAGCTTTTTGTGACAGCTTTTAATAAGCTTTGGGCTTTTGCGTCTCGCGGCAGCCTCGAACACATACAGGCGTATATATAACTTATTTGATCTCCCATAAATTAACTTAAGAGGTTCCCTAATTATGTCGTGTGTTGAACTTTTGGGGTTTTACATTATTTATATGTACTCTCCGCAGTACGGAAACTCCTTTAGAATAACATTTGACGTAAATAATGCGCTTACTACGAGTATTACGTAACTGTCTACTTCACTCCGTAATTCCGTCTCGAGAGTTTAAGACTCGTAATTATTGGAATCTGCAAAATGTTTTCTTTAGAAGGTAAGTACTTATTATAATTGTTTGTCGAGTACTCCTGTTTCATTTTCCACAGAAAATTATATTTCACGAGGACTCGTTAACGATTTTCTCTAAACTACTATGCTCGAGCGTAAAGCCGATTTCATGTTCGCCTTTATTACGCGGCGTAATATTGACTTTCACAAAATTAAAAAAGTTCACAATAAATTCTCAACTAAAACAAATTAAAGTACGTCGCGAAGCTTAAAACAGCGGTGTGTGCTGGCAAAGTTTAGTGGAATGTAACCGAAGTGAAGCGCACTCGGCGTACTGTACGCAGTGCAAAACATTTTTTGTGTTTTCCCGAAACAACAAATGGGGTGATACATTCGTCACTGTAAGTTCGGACAAAGTTGCGATGTAGCAACTCGAGCAATTAAAATTTGTTGGGGACATAGAAGTGAAATTATGCATGGACTGAGAGCAGTAGGGTGGGTTCCTGCCCTCGCCTATTAATATTAATGAACTGTGACACGCCGTTCAACCGAGCCCGTGACGAGCTGTCGTGTTTCTTTTGATTGTAAATTCAGTTTTGTGGATGTACTTGTTGCATACTGAAGTTGTAGCTTTGTACTTCAAAACGTCGGCTTCCATACAACTTTGAGACGTAAATTGGAGCTGACGTTGTATCTCGCTGCTGATAATTATGTTTCACAGGGTCTTGCTGCACAAGTTATTCCGTTTTATCTTAGTAATTACCAAACACCACTTCCTTGTATCGTCACAAAATCTTAAATTATATTTAGAATGCTTTGATGAAAACTAGTATAGCCAGCATGGGTTAATGTTTACCGGAGTGGAATAAAAGTTTGGTAGTTAGACATAAAAAAGTTTTAATTAAGTATAAGTTTCGTAATTTTTTATTTTTAGCCAGCATTTTTTTTTTTTTGCAACTGAAAAGGCATAACCGGTACGCACTAAGTATTTTGTGTAGGTACAAACCGACTACTAAACTTCAATAAACGATGTCGATACCTAGCAGGTACGTATCAAGGTAGTCAAGGTACCATTCGTTTGCAATCTGGCAATCCGTAGCGTGTTAATTTCATCAAATATCGGAGCAATAAATACTTTTGTCAGTTTAGTATTTTGGGAAAAATACTATAAAACTTAGATACTCTTTATTTATATATATATATATATATATATATATATATACATCAAAGGTAATTGAGTTTTACCGATAAATAGGACAACAAAATTTTTCGTCAGCATTACGGTCAATACTGGTCATCATTGTATAACGATTCTACTGAAGCCTTTATTTACGTGCCATTTTAGATTGCGTACAGCCATATTTTTTTTCTAAAATAAGTACCGATTGTAAACCTAGTCTAGACGCCGGTAACAAAGGTCAGTCTATAACTAATTCCTAGAATTGTGACTAAGACCCGCCGCCTGAAGTAGTGGCCAGGGGTTGGTAGTTATGTCGTGATACCCAGTACACGTCAACATTATCATATCGGCTGAAAGACGTCCTCCACGGGACAGTGTTCCTATTAATTACCATAAAGAACGGTTCCGAGCTGTCTACTCTATTAAATTCATTGCTTATACGTTAAGTAGCTGTTCATAAAGTAAAATGTGCTAGACAGGTTTTAGGGGTGATTCTAACTGTCATTTTAAAAAACTTTCACAAAAAAACACATCCGATACAATAAAATAATAAAAAAATCGGCCAATCGGCATGTTGGACTACTACTCGAGTAATTATCTTTTTTAACCGACTTCCAAAAAGAAGGAGGTTCTATGTTCGTATCGTATGGTTTTTTTTTTATGTATGTATAATATGTCCACTGATTTCACCGTCAATTGTGAACCGATTATGATAATTCTTTTTTTGTTTGAAAGGGTACACCGACTTCCGAAATCAAATTTATTTTTCACTTCGATTTTTTTTTAAAGTCGGTTTTTTTTCTGTAATAAGTTTTTTTATGCACGTGTTTCTGTGACATCGGTTATTAGTACCTCAAGCACTTGGAAATACTACAAATTAGACAGTTTTGTTATGAGATTATGTTACGAAATATCATTTCATTCAAGATATTATAAACATTTCTTGTTGTCAAGTTAAGGAAGAATAATGACAACAAATCACAATATTATGACAATAGCAGTCGTTTCTCCCCGTGGTTTCTATTCCTGTTATAATAAAACTGAAAATGGTACTTATTCTATACTATTAAACCAGCAATATTTGTATGTCTATTATATTCGTTTGTATATTTGTACCCACTCATGTTCTCGAAATCGGCTCTAACGATTTCGATAAAAGTTGCAATATAGGGGTTTACGAGGGCGAAAAATAATTTTCCCAGACATGAGACCTAGTCTCATGTCTGGGAAAATTATTTTTCTCCGTATTTTCATTCGAGCAGAGCTCAGTTGCCCAAAGTTTAGAACGAGATAATCAATGACATTATTGACATTAGAATAATGATCGTGGCAGCATGGAATTAGTAAGTACTATCCTATACTATGAAATGAGCATTCTCTATTTTCACCAGAGCAGAGCTCGGTCGCCCACGTACTACTTAATTAAAGGATAACTGGTTCGAGTAAAATAAAAATATTATTAAAGAAACGTTAAGAAAACATCAATTAGCCATAATATTTTCTGTCTGTCTACAATAATAGTTCAGTATTATTCTTTTGAAAAAATTGCAAGATTTTCATTCTCATTAAAATATTCGTCTGACAAGTTGGAATTCTTAATTAAAAGCAAAACTGCAATAATACAAGACCAAAAAATAAATATGGCTCGGCTCGCTTCATTTAGCAGTAATCGTATATACCAACTTTAGAAAAAAAATATTAAGCACCGTTCGTCTCGCTGATAAGGTATTTATTAATAAGGTTACTCCCATAAGGTCACTCAATAAACCTTATTTTTGATGTTCAACTAGAAATTATAGCTACTTAAATAAATGACCTTTCGTAGAAGTATTATAGAATATGAAGGAACACTACAGAATTCTGGATTTTGAAAAAAAAAATGACCTTATTTATACAGTATGTTAGGTTAAACGACGGTCGTATTCAAACCTACGACAGTTCATGCTTACTTGAAACTAATAAAATATGGAAAAACACTGATAAATAACGAGAGAACAAAATGTTCGTAAAAGATATCGCAACGTGTGGGTCATTAATTAGTCATTAATTATTTTACAATTCATTATTTTATGTTGGGTCTTTGACAATGCCAGAAGTGACGTAAAAACTATGTGAATAAACATCTATTCTCAGCTAACTGCTTGAAATCTCACTAAGTTAAGTAAGTAAGTGCGATTTCTGCTTCAATAAAGCACGAAAAATAATTAAAAGTATATGATTTGGGGCTAAGAAACAAATGTAATCAAAGCGGTATAGTGACGTCACATCATGGTTGTGACAGTAAAGGACGTTTGAACTGTGGTAGAAAATTGATGGATTTGAATGATTTTTTGAGCAACAACCAGTACTTAGTTGAATTAGAGGTTTTATGTTACTGTTTTTAGTTAATTAAGTAAAAAAAAAAATCCATACGTATTCCTTATAAAATCATTTTTTTTTCTATCTTTCTTCGATAAATTTTATTTGGCAGTGTTTATGGTTAAAAAAAAATGTAATCCATATTGCATTTTTTTTTATAAAGCATCACCACACAGTATAAGAATTTACTCTTGTGCCGTTTGGCCAAGACTTCGCCTCATTTCGTCATCTTACATAATAAGCGACACACGTCTGGTGGGCAGTCTGCCAAAGTCACCTGGACACTGATGACGTCATAATGCAAAATGTAGCTTCCCTAATTCCTAGGCTTACGTACCTAAGGTGTAGATGCAATTCAGAATATACCTATAATATAACTGGGTATATTGTGAATTGCAAAACTTTATGATTATCAAAAGGACATTTAAGGTATATCTTATTTTTGAGTACCAGATAAATAAATAAAAATGCAGCCTGATAAAATTCCCCAAGGATACGTTGTTATCTAAAACATCCGTAATAATATAAAAGAAAATATATCTCAATATCGAATCGAAATACAAAGTGTCAAAGCAAAATACAAAAGGAAACTGAAGATGAAGCGAATGGTAATGGCGCTGGGGTGAGCGCGAACCATGGAAAATAATGTCTTGGAGGGAAATTACTGCGAAGCTTAGGGGATGTTCTAACTCCACACAGGAAAGGCGTGAGTGTGAGGGCTAAGTGTCTTTTTTCCAAGTTATTTGACACGCCATTCCTCGAGTCATGTGCTCCAAACGAAAGTCGCAAAAAATTGCCAAGTGCAAACTCGGCTGTCAGCAAGAAATGTAATCACTTTCCACATTATCTTGTCCTAAAAGAGTTTATACGCTGTTTTTATTTTTGTAAGCTCTATAAATGTACTGTGACTGCAATATATCACTTTTTATCGGGCGAGGCAAATGGAGCTAGAGCAAATTCAATATACGAATGGCTGCGTTTAAACTTAGGTACTACATTTTAGTATTAAATAGTTGGATTCCAATATATTGTCTTAGCAGTGACAAGTTACTAGGTTGCCGTCTTCGAGCAACGGAGTGGATAACTGATCACCGTTAATTGACTTTTGCTACTTGCAAGTAGGATAAGTAACGATGTCTATTTATTTTAACTTTAATTCTAGTCTCAGTTAAATATTTGCTCAGTAACAGAAACTGAAATGGAGCATGTGAACCTTATGAAGAGTATAGTAAGTCAAACATTTATGGATTATAGATTGGCAACTCGTGTAATCACAAAAAATAATTCTTATCTAGAAAAAAAACAATTACCTGTCACTACACTAACCTTAAACTCTGCGATGTTCTGGATCTGATCAGGCTTCCAGAGGCAGCTCATTCCCGCGTGGATAGATGTGATTTAAAATGATTATTCTTAATTTAAACTGTTTAGAACTGTTTAATATAATTATTGTTTTTGATATTTTTCTGCGTTTTTTCAAGCGCTGATAGTCTTATCGTAGTTTTCTTTATTCTTAACCGAGTACAGTACCGTATTGTTAGTAACTTTTTTTGTAACTAGATGGATTCTACTGAAATGCAATCGCCTATCTTCTCAAAAATACGAATATCATGTTTTGATTAAATTAGTACTCAAAATAATTATCGTTTCTATATTAGAACCAGATTACCACACGCAACTATTAATGAGCACGTATTTAATCGAATTAGAGAAATGAAACATTACATAAAATATTGAAGCTTTTATTTACAAAATTACCAACATATAATATCACTTTGGGAATTTGCAGGTTTACTTGCATAACGCCATAAATATACATAACTATTTATTACTATTTAATAAAAACAATATTGATTACAATTCCTCAATTGTTACTTACAGTATGCCCACTATTATAGTAGGTGTAGAATGTTACGACAAAATGTTCATGTATCGATAATTGGAAGTACAATAATTGTAATACCTAATTACTATTATTATGAAAATTATATTTATGATGTAAAAAAGTGTGTTCCAGTACATTGGTGATCGAATTGTTGCGCCCACCGTTTATCTTACAACAGATGATTTCATAATGATACCTAATTGTTAGAAAACGTGATATACAACCTCTTTTTTATTAAGTTAGGTAGGCTTTTAGCTTTTTGTGTTTTTATTTTCTATGAAAAATAATTATAAGAAATATTATAATTTAAAAAGATTACATAAAACTTTCTTACTATAACAAATGTATCTGCTTTTATTACGATTATAATTTACTCAAAATTCTAAGATTTGATTAGGTTTTTGAAACTGTTTTATGTTCAAGTTAAACGTTGTGTTGTTAAATGAAATTTTAGCTTATCTTTGCTTCGACAGTGAAAGAAGTTTTTTAGAAACTAATCGACAAGAAAATCTTAAAAATAAGTATTTTATTCATAGAGTCGTAAATGAACAAGAACGCTCATTAGGAAATCGTTTCGAAGGTAAATTCTTAGTACAATTTATTTATAAAACAGAAGTCTCTTCGTATCTTTTATATACTTATTTGAAACAGTTTTGGTGGGCGCATAGACTAGGAAGAACATATCCATATTATTGTAATGCTATAAATTGTTAAGAAGCGTACACCATTCTGCAATAATTTATTCACAATGATTTATGCGCTGCATTTTAATAATTATTATGAAATATAATTTAATTATCTAACGCACATTTTTAACGTGATTGTATTTATAAAGACGAGGCTGCGATAGGGGTTTGCTGAGAGTTTTTTTATTTATTTTTTACAATAATCAGTTTTCAAAATTCTAATTTTATCACATTTTAAATTATTAGGCCTGGTTTATACACACAATCACGCAACTCGTGAAAGATTTTTAGATCCCAATCAAATTAAATATTTTAAAGGATTTCTGCGAGGTTAGTAAGTATCTACCGATGTGTTTGCGCAAACTTCTACAATATTTATAATAAATGTATAAATCACTTTTCATGTTTCCAAGAGCTATGCTTATGTTTTATTTTGTTGAGAATATTATCTTGAGTACTTAGTTCTGTTATTGTAAGCCTGTATCATCCCACTGCTGAACAAACTCCTCTCACGTAACGTTCAATTATTTGCCCTACTATATATCCTTCAAAATATTTAATTAAATTTGAACCATTATATGAATATAAATTCTGCTTAAAGAAACTGAAATCATTTTATTTGGCATTTATCTATGACTACAAAGCGTAATTTACATTTATTGTCACAGGTGTGAGAAGTAAAACGACAAAAAAATAATAATTAGAAATTAATGTAAAATCATTTTTATCGTCATACGGTATAATGCGCCTTAAATATTTTTATTTACAACAATTTTTATTTACCATTTTTTTATTACGTAATAACAATTATGTCTGGTTGTATATCTATACAAACACGACATAGATATGTTTCAGACTTCGTAAAATAATTAATCAATCACAAATCTATCATTTAGGTACGATAAATTGTGGAAAACATCAACACAAACAGAATAATCATAGTAACCTTAGTCTTTTTTGCAAATGCAAGTATTCTTAACATTTTTTTCTTTGGTTCAGGAAGTTATAATTATACGTTATATTTCGTTTTTTTACCTTCATAATTTAACAAACCGTTAAATATTTTTCAGGTTGATCTGTATATTTTACCAGAAAACTATGAATAAGTCCTGAAAATACGTAATTTTATTTTTACCTAGCGTCTTTCCCCCGGTTGTATTTTACGACATTTCGTCAGCGGTGTACTGATTTACAACATAACACCTAGTATTGCAATTCGTATCACGTTCTAAATGCAAGCCGTCAGTAACTTATGAATGTTACATGACAATTCAACCGAGAATTCGCGACGCGAATAATCTTTAGCAGCGCGACTGCAAGTAATGTGGCTCATATACGTTTGAGCGGCAGCAAAAGATTTTATTACCATTTTCTGAAACCGCGTTCTTATATTATACTAACCGGTGTTCACTATACGAAACGTAACTCGAAATTAATTCACCATCATAGACAATTAAACGTAATCATTTATCAGAAAAGGGTATTAATTTGTTAAACCAGGAATTTTCTTACATTAATACCAAATAATTTTCCTACCTATAAAATTTTAATGTGACAATTCCATTCTCGTTACCAGTTATAAATCAGTACACGCTTAAAGGGAACACCGCGTTACATGTCCATAATTGGTATGACTATGGCCCCCACCTATAATTTATATGTTATAGATAATAGAAGGGATTAAGTGGCAGGTAGGCCGTCCGAAAGCGATCGGTTCCCGTCGATGAATTGAAGCCGCAACACAATTAGAAGGTAATACCATCGGCTTTCAGTATAACGCATTGGTTCTTGCCCCAGCATGAACAATCAGTATCTCACAGTAGGCTTAGTCCTGCAAGACGAACCCTGTTTAGAACCTAACAATCGTCCATCAAAATAATAATTTTAGATTATATGATACATATTTTATACACTAGCCTTTCACTTCGATAACAACGCATCCATTGTTTTAGGTCCGGCATTTCACAAGGTACAGATATAGTTAAAATATAATGGAAGACGAAAAAAATAACAATAGAGTACCATAATTTTCCATTGAAATAATGGGAATTAACACTTTTCATAGATTTATATTTGCACACGTATAAAATTGTTTATTTTAAAAGTCTATTTACAATAATTTCTAACTACTCCTATAACGTTGTTCTAAGACCCTTCAGTGTATTCGTTTGAAACCACAAGTATGCGCGATTTAGAGTTTTGCGTTAAGAGCGTTTATTCTGAAAGTTGGCAACGTCGCTAGTAGATGTCAAATTTTACCTGTTTTGATTAATTTGGCAATGTTACTGTATGGAAATATGAAATGTGGCCATTTAGCGAACTAGAAAATTAATAATGAATTGCAATTATAACACTGAATTTGATATTGTTACCGTTTTAGGTGTAAAAAAGGCATTTAGAAACTTTCCAAATCCTTTTTTTTACATCTTAAACTAAATATTCGTTGTTACGATATTAATTATTGCATTTCATGATAAATATTTTAGTTCGCTAGTTAGCCACATTTCGTATTTCCATACAGTAATATTGCCAAATTAATAAAAACATTTAAATATTTGACATTTAATTGCGACATTTTCAACTTTTAGGATAAACGCTCTTAATTAGAATAATAAAAAGAGGTAAATGAGTTTTTTTTTTTTGAGGGAATTACCATACAAGCAGACAAAACACATTATATATTATCAAAATAAAACTATTTTGTTTTTATTTTGTATCATTAACGCGGCGACGCTTTTCACAAAAATAAGACCTTAAACAATATACATTTAAAGTTTACCACTTTAGAATTCACCGTTGTGCTTGAAAAACCTATAATTACGGATATAATTGAATAATTCAAGGTACTTATAAATGTTCATTTTACGATAATGATATACGGTTTAAATATTAATACTTAATAAATATCATGTCTGGAGGAAAACTTCGTCAATACGTCGACGAAGTGTGAAAATTCGATTTGATCAATTTACACTGCTTTATGGCCAGAATCTGTACTTACTTACCTGCTATGATGATTCTTTGCTGTCAAGTAGGCAATTATACTACCAAAATTTGGTCTTCATAACTTTACAAGCATAGGCAATAAGCCTAGTAGGTACGAGTAAATAAACATTTAGTGGCTTATATACAAACGCATAAAATAAATAATGTACTCAGTATCTAACAATACTTTTGGCAATTGACATCCTATTTCATCTATTTAATGTGTCGATATACATGAGGCCTATGTTGCAACAGATTATTTTCTGCGTTGTTTGCTCATTAGTGCTCTGACTCTTTTAAGGTTAGTGATAGTAATGTCATCGTTGGGTTGCAGTTGGAGCGCCCTCCGGTAGGACGTGGCTGCTGCAGCATACTTCCCATTGAGGTGTAGGATAGCGCCAAGATTGGAATGAAACTCGGCGTCCTGAAACCAAAGCGACATGCTATTCGAGGAACCTGTAGAAGCCGTTAATTAATAACAATAAACAGAATGCTTCATCGGATCTAAAGCAGAAATTATGTGACGTTTTAGCGGTAAACATTTGCAATTCCTTTGAATTGTGATGTTCTTTGTAATACATCAATATTTGTATGTGAAGCGATGTAAAGTCAATAAAAATGTTATTTTTTATTGTGTTGCACATGTTGGCAATAGTTTTGGTAACTGAATTTTACTGACCAAAAAACGCTGAACGTTACAAAAGTGTCGGTCAAACCTTTCACAATTAAGAAATATTGGGGCGATCAAATCCACGGCTGCGGTCACACAGCAATGAACAAAAAGGAATAAAACGCTCAGTGGTCGTTCTTATGATTCGTTTTTGTTTATACACCTGGGGTGGCCGTATTCTGCTATATTTTTAGTTCTGTGGAATTCTAAAACTGTTCAAAGATTATGAGTTTGAGATTGCTACTATTTATTTTATTTTGTAGCTACCTTCCTGTAGGTATTTTCTGGGCAGTGAAAATATTGTTATTGAAAGTTCCTCACAAAACATCACTTAATTTTTTTAATCTATAACCTTACTGACCAGCCTTGATTATGTCTACATATAAAACGATACTAAACAAAACAAACACCTCACTCAAAAAGTCGACAAGTATCAAAATGTGTCGTATTTCAAAAACCATAATTGGTACCACAGAGGTCAGAACGTTGGGAGAACAAAGAAAACAGCCGCCGGCAATACTTTGTTCTGACCATGTTTAACAAACAAACAGGAATGTCCACTTGAACCAATTCCCTACTCCCCATTCCCCTTTGTACAGCGATACGTTTTAAATCTTTATTTAACGAATATCGTGGCCATACTAAATCAATTCAACGGACATACGTCGAATCGAATGCACGATTTTCATATGAATCTCTGCTACATATTATTGGGGCAGTAAAAAATGCAACGCAGAAAACGTTTCAGGATTTAAAGGTAACTTGGTTTTTTGGTTACGTCAAATTTGTTGGACTGAAATATTTGCTGAAACGGTTGGATTGTTTCAAATCCTTAGTATTAGCACACGGTTTCTATTTGTTGGGGCTTAAGTGGGGATTGCTGGAGGAGGCCTTAATCTTTCATTGAGAGGGTTCTTGCTAACAAAATACAATCCCTGTCTATATCTAATTAATTAAATCAATATATATAAATATTTTCATTTTAAATCTAATAATTATTTAACTATATCATGATTGTGTTTCTTGAAATGAAAATATAATTAATTATACTACTTATATATGTACTAAACATCTAAATAATCAAGGTCTAACCATATTATTATTATTGTTTTTCTTTTTTTAAATGCACTATAATTAGTCAAATAAATTTCAAAATGTGAATAATTTTGCAAGCCAATTGTTATTGATATTGAAATTGTACTGTAAAAAAGCAAGAAATAAAAGGCATTTTTATTTTTTATTTTTTTAAGTGGGGATTGACCACTCGGCTAAGTATCCACAGGTATACCTAAAATCCATCATGGGGAGACGTATTTTTGGGGTTTACATACACGCAATCTAATGGATGGGTCAGAAGAAAAAAAACAACCAAGGGACAATTCAAGAGAGAGAACAGAGGTTCAGTTTAGGGAGGTTCAATTCTATTCAATTTTGTATATTGCACTTTTCTACCTTTCATAATACAACAACAATTTTCTCGCATAATATCGGGACAGCTGTAAATAAATAATAACACATTTTTTACATATTACAGATGAAACTTACATCAGGGTTCAACTGCACTGCGCGCGCATACCACCGCTCGGCGGAGCGACAACGTCGCGCGTCCCGAAGCGCGCGCGCAGCTGACGCGGCACGCGCACTGTCTGCGGGTGACAACTGAGCTGCTGCAACTAACTGCTCTGCTGATTCCCGGAGTCGGCGTTGTGATCTTAGGAACATACCTATTGTAGAATAATATTAAGTATTATTTTTTGATCTATCTATCTCTCTATTTACGACATACTAAATTGACAATAGAACATTTAAATAAAATGGATCTGAAACGGAAAATAAAAGAGAATTTCTAAAATGTAACATCTGTTAATTATTTCCTAAAGCATAGATCGAACTTGAAAATGACTAACTGACAATGAGGTTGTTTTTCCTCTAAAGCAAATCTTTACAATATTCATAGCGTATAATATTCATGCTACAAAATCGCTACCAATCATCGTTCATATGTAGTATTTATTTTAAATTTATGATATAATCAAGATATTATAATTATTAATTACATGGCTGGTCATTGATCTTGTCTGCAAAAGTCATTGATTAATGGCCATCATTGGAGCAAGTATAAAGTTTTCTCATAAAAAGTATGTAACTTACCAAATTGATCTCTTACTGATGGGTCGTTAGGCGCTAAAGTTAGTGCTTTTTTAAACCACATTTCAGCTTCAATACTCCTACTAGCCTGTAACAAAATATATAATTAATGACACTTGGAAAAGTTTAATACTTTCGCGAAAAGATTAGTTCAGAAAGATACTTCACTTGTAATTCTTGTAAGGGAATAATTGATCAATGCGGCGTAATAACGCAAGCCCTTAAGGAGTAATAATCTTAAGATACCGCAATCTTGCCGCAGTAGAGAGGAATTTTAGTGGTTGTTGTTATGTGATGTTGTACGTACCTATGATGTGCCTTAGACACTGATGGAAAAATGTCGCCTAAAGCAGCGTTGCCCAAACTATGGGTCGCGACCCACTGGTGGGTCACGAGCAAATATTGGGTGGGCCTCGAAAAATTGATTTTCAGCTATGATTAATATTAAAACTAAATACCGCAATCAATTATCAAACTTGTGGCGATTAAAAGTAACTAAAATTGAAGTTGAGGCTATAATAAAACAAATACATCCTTCTCACTGAAATAGCACTCCTTGTATTTAATTAAGTATTAAAGTTTTCGATTGTAACTGAATGTTTTTTTTTCTTATTTGAACATTCGTTCAGTCGTATAGTTAAGTATGCTTTTTTTTCCATGACAGCCAAGAAAAGGTGAGTCCCGAATTTTAAATTTTTTGTTGGGGGGTCGCGTTCCAGTCAACTTTAGGAACCACTGGCCTAAGGAATTGCATATTGACTACCTTTAATATCACAAATCGTTTTAGGTACAAAGAAATTCCTAAGTTTGAAAATATAAATATACAACCAAAATGATTAAATACTTGGAATATATATTTTGCGGGAAACAATGTTAGTCGTCTGTATTGAATTTTGCATAGAAAAATCCGAAATCCGTGGGAACAAAGGATTAGACATTATAAACTCACTGTGGTTTATACATTGATCGTTCGATACCAAGGAAAGTCAGTCAAACTGTCAGTTTCAGCTACCCTATATATTCATAACTCTCAGTGTGAGTAGGCGAAAAAGTTTGAAAATCGTAAAAAATCGTCGAAAACTTTTGTATGGGAAACCACAATCCGTTGCGTTTAGTTGGGAAAATCAAATGGCTGCGGGTGAAAAAGACTCGCGATGAGAACGGGTTAGGTACAGTCAACAAAAGTCAACAACAGTCAGTCGCGCACGCGCAGCTATACGCGTCGCTTGCTTTTTGCTACGAGCGGTTTTTACGTCGAGCGAAATGTCCGCCACAGTAAAGTGTCCTCAGTGTAATATTGTTATTAATGAACTGCTATGTTACGTGCAAAATAAGCTGTCGACGAGTGATGACGATACCTTAATTCGCATATGTTCTTCGGCCTTTAGTAACGATGAAATTATTAATTCAAAAGCGTTACTTTTTGATTCTGTCCCGACGAACAAAAGGAATATCAAACGGAAGCAAAAGGGAAAAGAACACCGTGACTTAGCCGATATAATTGGCCTGTTCAAGTCTACTGACCCTGACGTGATCCCGATTTTCGTCGCGCGGCACCTTGACAATCTACCCCCAATCACATTTGATCACTTGGATGTGACTAAGTTGCTAAAGGATCTCACCTTACTCAAGGATGAAGTGCAAAAACTGAAGTCAATAAGTGTAACGGTAGATCAATTGGAGAAACTCAAGATGGATCTTCAGTATGACCTCAAGTTTGGATCGTTGATTGAACATGCACAGAAGGAACAGTGTGTGAATTTGAAACGAGGGGGCGGCAACGGTGACATCTCTCTTGGTAATTCGTCATACAGAAGTCTGGAGGCTTCCAAAAATGCAGTGCAAAGTCCGAAAAATCAAGAAAGTGTCGCAAAACTCTCGGTTCATACTGCCGACAAACAAAGTCCGCTTATTCAAAGCGGTGGGTATTTTGTGAAGGAGCAACCGTTATCAGTATCGAGAAACGGTTCTATGACGCGGGCTCGCTTGCCGTCGCCCGTACAAACAGCTGTGGGTGTTACGTCACAGTCGCAGCGAATGAACTCAGGTAATAAACAAATACCACATTGCGGTGATGTTTTGCCTAGAAAGGAGAATGATGGATGGATCGTTGCAACGCATCGTAAACCGAAGCAAAAGTACCGTTACGCCGGGAAAACGGGGGTTGCTAAAGACACAGTAGGGTGCTTTAAAGCTGCTGAAAAGAAAGTACCGATGTTTATCACGAATGTGCACAAAGATTCACATACAGCTGACATAATTAAGCACGTTGAATTAAAAACCCGCGAAGTAGTTCAATTGGAAAAACTGTCGTTACGAAAAAAGGTTGACTATGATGCGTACAAGTTTTTTATACCCGAATCCAAAGTACCTGCATTTTTGGATGAAAACATTTGGCCGCAAAATATAATATTCAGACGTTTTGTGCATTATAGTCAAAGGCGTAAGGATGATTACGCGCTTAAAGTCGGCTCTGATAACAACAACAATGACTAATAATAGTGTGTTACGATTTGCCAGCTTTAATTGTAGAAGTATTAAGCGTTCTATTGAGGGCGTTCGTGAACTTTGCGGAACATGCGACATAATAGCGCTTCAGGAGTGCTGGCTGCTGCCGGAGGAGCTACCCTTCCTGAGCACCATCCATGCTGATTTCAGCAGCACGGGGACGTCGGCCGTTGACACGTCTGCTGGCATACTGCGTGGGCGACCCTATGGCGGGGTGGCTCTGCTATGGCGAAAAAGTGCGTTCAGTGATGTGTCGGTCGTTCCGAGTGATAACTCGAGAGTGTGTGCGATACGTATTGATACGAGTGACAGGCCTTTCATTGTGATGAGTGTGTACATGCCCACGGATGCTGTGAGTAACCTGCCTGAATTCTCACATTGTTTAGGACTGGTAAGTGCGATCGTGGACAGTAGTGATGTGGAGGCGGTTTATTGTCTTGGTGACTTTAACGCACATCCGCATGGACTATTTTTTACGGACTTGTTGAACTACTGTAGTGACAATCACTTTTCATGCGTTGATGTAGATAGGCTGGGATTGACGTCGAACACGTACACGTATGTCAGTGATTGTAACGGGGCTAGGCGATGGCTTGATCATTGTCTCTGTACAGAATCGTCTCTTAAAACTGTTCGTAATGTTAGCGTTAAGTATGATGTTATGTGGTCGGATCACTACCCATTGTTGATCGAATGCGATCTCAATATAATTGGCCCTAAAGTGAAGCAGAGTATGTCCTACGACAACTTAGTTGTGTGGGGAGAAAAAAGCTTAGAGGCTATCTACACCTATAGGCATGAATGTCATCGGCGATTACGAAGTATTGACTTCCCGCGCGTATTGTCCAATTGTTGTGATCGCGTGTGTAGTGATTCGGGCCACAATCTAATAATTGATTGCCTGTATCGGGATGTGGTTTCCGCTCTAGGGGAGGCCGCCATTGTTAGCAGGGAGGCACGAGTAGTTGGTAGGAGGCCGAAGCGCGTGGTGGGTTGGAATAAGCACGTCAGCGAGGCTCACTCGTACGCTAGGCTTAAGTTTAAGGAGTGGCTTGATTGTGGTAAACCTACGTCTGGCGTGAATTACGATGAAATGTGTGACACTCGTAAGATCTTTAAATCCAAATTAAGGTGGTGCCAGAATCACCAAGACCAAATACAGATGGACATCCTAGCTGAGTTGCACACAAAAAAAGACTTCCGGGGCTTCTGGAAGTCTACAAAAAAGCACAACCTTAGGCCTGGTTTGCCGGTGAGCGTCGATGGCGTGTCTGCTGAAAGAGATATTGCCAATGTTTTTAAATCCCAGTTTTGTGTCGAGCCAAGCAGTATTCCACCCTCAGAGGTGGTCGATGCTGAGTCACAGTGTACTGTCCTGGAACCAAGAGTTAAGTTCACAGCTGCGGACATAGCTAAGACCATAGGGTGTATGACCAGGGGTAAGTCTCCAGGACATGACGGACTCAGCATCGAGCACCTTCAGCATGCAGGTCCGCACCTGCCACGTGTTTTAGCCATGCTGTTCACGTTCTGCCTTCGCCATTCGTACTTGCCGGACGAACTGATGAGGACGGTCGTAGTACCAGTTGTCAAAAATAAAACTGGTGATATATCAGATAAAAGTAATTACAGACCGATGTCATTAGCGACAGTCATTGGGAAGGTATTTGACAGCATGCTTAATGCTCAGTTAAACAATACAATAAATTTGCACGATAACCAGTTTGGGTTCAAGCCCAAATTGTCCACAGATAGTGCTATACTGAGTTTAAAGCATGCTGTCAGATATTACACGGATCGGAGCACGCCTGTTTACGCCTGCTTCTTGGATCTGTCCCGAGCGTTTGACCTGGTTTCGTACAAAGTGTTGTGGAAAAAGTTGCTCGATAGGCAAGTTGCGCCAGAAGTTGTTAAAATCTTCCAGCACTGGTACGGAAACCAGGTCAATAATGTTAAGTGGTCGGGAGCTCTGTCGGACTCGTACAGATTGGAGTGCGGGGTGAGGCAGGGAGGATTGAGCTCACCAACGCTCTTCAATCTGTATATTGATGGACTTGTTGCCGAGCTCAGCGGCCGCCATATTGGATGCCATGTTGATGATGTTTGCTTTAACAACATCAGCTACGCTGATGATATGGTGCTGCTGAGCGCGTCAATAGGGGGACTCAGAGAGCTAATAAGCATTTGCGAAACGTACGCTCATACTCATGGCCTAAAATATAACGTTAAAAAGAGCAAGTTTATGGTTTTCAATGCGGGTTCGAAGTGTCCGGCGGAGGTCCCACCTGTAAGGCTATGTGGGGTGCCCTTGGAGCGGGTACATGCTTTTAAGTATCTGGGCCACATTGTGACGTCCGACTTGAAGGACGACGCTGATATTGAGCGAGAAAGGAGGGCGCTGTCGGTGAGGGCGAATATGATTGCCCGCAGGTTTGCTCGCAGCTCCAAGGATGTGAAGATCACCTTGTTTCGAGCATACTGCACATCTTTTTATACGAGTAGTCTGTGGGTGTCATATTTGCAGAAATCCTACAGCGCTCTCCGCGTTCAATATAATAACGCGCTGAGGGCGCTGCTGCGGTTGCCTCGCTTCTGCAGCGCATCGGGAATGTTCGCGAGGGTCCGCATTGACTGTTTTTATGCCAGCATGCGCAAGAGGGCGACCTCAATGGCGAGTAGAGTGCGGGGCAGTGGCAACAGTCTTCTTACCGTTGTTGCCAACAGGTTAGACGGGCCTTTCATGCAGCACTGGCAGGCCTTACATGCACCCGTATATCGGGCTTGGTGCAGGTAAATATTTAAAATGTTATGATTTCTTATAATTTGTTTATTTTTAGATTTCTAAGTATTTTGACATTCCATTTTCTTTTTTCTTTTTTCCACTCTGACATTTTTATAATTTTTTCACAATTTTATTTAATGAATATTTTAAAATTATTGCATTTTGGATTTTTATCTGTGAGTTGTATTATTTAAATGTAACTATGGACTAGATTATTGTCTGAAATAAATAAATTAAATTAAATTAAATTAAAAAGTGATAAGTTTCCAGCCAAGACTTTACACAATTAAAATATACTACGGAGGCTGTTGTCTGTTACCAAATTATCTTGTTAATTGTGTGTCTGTAAGTACCTATGTAACGCTTTAATGCTGGGCACTTCTGGACAACGGCTTACTGATAATCATCACCATGAATTTTTTTTTGGAGGAATTTGTCACACTTGGGAGTTATACGTCGTTTTGACAGATGGTATGTTTTAGGCTCACACTTAATAAGGGAATGTTTATTGTTTTTTTTCCTATGCTGGTGCAATATTTGTTATTGTTGATGTGATTTTTTTAAACTTTTGCTCCAGAATTCCGGACCAACCTAAAGAATTAAAGACTTTTAACTGAACGAATTATTCTAGAAAATTGTTTGGATAATATTCTTCTTTTTTGTATGGTTAGTGACTAACCTGTACCCTAATTGCGTAAATCAATCACAATTTGTTTCCATTTGAAACAGATCGCTAATCCATTGCTTCATAAGTTGGAAAAAAAAATCTGCTCAACAACGTAAATAACGCAATAAATGTTGTTGAAATGTCAAAATGAAACAAATTAGTCATAATCATTTACGAAAATAACTTACGCAATAAGGGTACTGGTGTCAGAGTTTTAAAGCTGCCCATGGGCCTCTCACTTGTCTATGCTGTCTCAGGCATGCCGGTTTCCTCATGATGTTTTCCTTCACCGTTTTTAAAGCAAGTGATAATTATACAATATGCACATGAATCCGAAAAGTCAGAAGTACGTGCTTTAGGTTCGAACTTGAGACCTATGACTTGGCTGTCCTACGGTCACACCACTAGGCTATGACTGCTAAATTTTAATTTTTAATCTTATATTCTATGTCAATACTCACATTTCTGGCGAGTATTTGTGCTAATGTGACATGTGTGCCGGCATGATGTGGTGCCGCCGCTAGCGCCGACACTAAACTATGCTCGGCCAGCGGCCATTGTTGTAACTGCACATAAATCTCCCCCACCATTGATAGAACACTCTGCGAACAACAAAACCGAAATTAGTCTAACGATATATCATTCTAATTGCGTTGCAGAGAGGGGAAAGAATAGGTCCACCTCAATTTTTGTACTTGGTGTGAGACACCTTAATTCCGTTCATGCATAGCAATTTTTCATACACTTTATCTGGGACAGGTCTGTACCATACTGTACAGTTTTCGTAGGTTTTTTATTTCATCTATGTACGCGGGACGCGCTTGGATTGCAGCCAGTTAAGTCATAACGGACAGAATCTATCGGCACGTGCTTTACGCCAACTTCATGAGACAACAATGTACTTACTGTACTACTTACATGTCGCGTCCAGCCAACGATCGGTGTGTTTGTGTCAGGAAGTATTTGCAGCGCTTCTTTATATGCTGAAAGCGCTTTATGCCAGTGCCCTCGTTGCGAGTGTAAAGCTGCTAGTTGTACGAGCGCTGACACCCGGGCAGCGTCATGTTCTCTTCGGTCGCGCACGCGCACGCCTTCGGCTCGGGAGCCGGCGCGGAGTGCGCTTGCGGCTTCCGCGAGACGACCGTCCGCCATCAGCGAGGTTCCAAGATTCACGTACGCCACTAGAACAATTTCCATTTTTAAATGTTTTGAAGTACTACACGTCAAAACAAAATAAAGGCAACCATAATAATTTCTAGTTACTGAACAAAATTTGATTGTTGATTTAAACATAAAAGGAAAGTCCACTCGACATCTTAATAACTTCTTGTACACAAGTTCAATATTGAATTTAATCTCGATTGTATGGAAAACAAATACCTACAACAGAAACCACAAAGATTATTTTGTGAACAAATAAACAGCTCTATAATAAAAGTCCCTGAAATAAATGGAAGTGTTAAATAATACTTCTAAAACACAGACAGCTTGAGTCGAAATAATAATGGCTGAACCTATTTCTTCTAGTTTCAGTTCAACCACATAACTAGTTTATTACAAACAACAGAAAACAACTCAACTAAAGTGTTCGAAGTGGGTGAAAACATTAAAAAATATTTACTTCCAACTGTTCATAGCTTATTTAGTTGAAAACAGTCCATTAAAACTTGTTCTTGTATTAACTTAACAATGAAAATATTATAAACCCCTTTATTTTCAAGACAATAACGAAATTAGAAGAGAATAAAGACTCGACCGGCCCTCATCTAAAATAATTTGAAAGGACAATCAAATTATTAGTAACGGCTATGAAGAAATACCAAAGAGGCTTTGTTTTTAATAATTAATTTATCTCAAGTACTTACGAGCCATTGAAGGTCTAAAGTAAATTGCTCTCTCGAAACTTTTGATAGCATCGCTGTAACGTCTTTGGTTTTGTAGTAATATTCCCCTGAAACAAAGATAAACACTCATTTTAGGAACGTTTATGTTTTTTAAATCTTCGCACCTATTTAAGTCGATAATGCTTAATAATAATTAGACTCAGTCCATTAAAATTCTGTTAACTGCCTTTTTTATTCACCGCGGTTACATTTGAATTAGAAATGACTCCACTCAGTTTCTTGGAGGCTCTTCAATTATTCTGTTTTCAAATCTCTAGCTAAACGATTTTATTATCTGGTGTACATAAATTTCATGTGATTTAACAGTAGATGAACTCAAAGATCTAGGAGAAGAGAAGAAAAGGGTGAGAGGGCTATTCTTGGAGTTTCCCTTCGTGATCGAATCAGAAATGCAGGAGAACCAAGGTAACCGACATAGCCCGAAAAATTGCCAAACTTAAGTGGCAATGGGCAGGGGACATTGCCCGCAGAACAAATGGCCGATGAGGCCGAAAGATTCTGAACTGGCGACCGCGTTCCGGAAGACGTAGCGTTTGAAGGCCGCTCACAAGGTGGACCGATGACCTTGTCAAGGCTACAGGAATCCGCTGGATGCGGGAAGAACAGAACCGATCGAAGTGGCGGTGCTTGGGGGAGGCTTATGTCCAGCAAAGGACGTCTGATGACGAACTCAACGATCACATAGCATAAGCATAATCAGCCTATAATTTTCCCACTGCTGCGATACAGCGTGGGTTGTAACGCGGACCCAGTACAGGTTGGCAGATGTCATATGTCTTCAAATTTTTGGTTCTAGGATATGCCGGTTTCCTCACGATGTTTTCCTTCACCGTATTGAGAGCAGTGGTGATGAAATTATTTACATAAAGTAAAGCGCCTGCCTGGGTTCGAATCCACGACCTACAACTTAGAAGTCGGGGCCGTTACCACTGGGCAAAGATACAAAGATCACATAAGCTTGTTAAATACATTTAACTGCCTATTAAACTTCTTGGCAAATCAAATCAAAGTTTAAAAAGGTTTATTTAAAATAAAATATTCACATAACAAAGAGTATTCTATTCTACGTTACTATCAAAATGTAATAGAAAAAAGAGTAACTACATTGTGTTATATTTAAAAACCTTTGTAGTTCGACAATACTCGTAGACACGTAGAAGGCCTACGGCGTAGCAAAATAAACGCGTCTTTATTACTACGCCGTAGACCATTTATTGTTTATTGTGAAAAGTTTCCACAAAGTTTTGTTCAATATGGTTTCACGTGAAGCCTTATTATAATTGTATTCAAACATTTCTTTATCACCCACAATTTTGTTTGAAGGCAATTATTGTTCAGTTTGCAAAGAATTATTCACGCTTATCTTTTGTAAATAAAAAAGGTAAGTAATAGAATTTATGGTAATATACAAAAATGTCCATGAGAATCTTTGAATAGTCTATTGTAACGAAGCTTATAAAGACCAGTGTTTGAACAGTTACTATTTGTCGTACATCCGTTCTATTCAGACTATTCATCTTTCACAGCCACATCAGAGTCACCTATTATGACGTATTCATATGACGTATGAAATATTGAACCAGCCTTCGTGCAGAACTGAAGTTGCGGAGCTTGACGCTTTCATATTCCACATTAATATTGCGATCCTAGTTTCACATTTGGCGCTAATTAGTGATGAGCATTTGCTGCTCCCGAATTCATAGCTCATCAAACGTTGTTTCACGCTGTTCCACCAAAATCTCGTCACTATTTAGCTCTTGTATGCTGTGTTTTCACTAATCAGAACGAAAATTTAATAGCGATCCTTAGAGCCTTTGAACTTATTAGTTAATCAAAATGGTGCTGGAAATGTTTGCAGCTGGCTGAAAATGTATAAGTAAAGTAGTAGTTATCAGCTGCCTATGCCCACTACCTTCAGATGCTTTTATCAAATAATTCTTCATAACTAAAATTTAGAAACGAATAATCTATATATATAAAAATGAATCCCTATTTCCCTTGGTCACGACATCACGCTAAAACGGCTGAACGGATTTGGATGAAATTTGGGATATGGATAGACCGTGACCCGAAGAAGGACATAGGATACTTTTTATCCCGATATTTTTACGGGACCGAGACTTATGCGGGTGAAACCGCGGGGCGCAGCTAGTAAGTTTATAAATGCACCTCGAAGTTTCACCCACATAGGTCTCGATTCCTTGGGAATATCGGGATAAAAGGTATCCATGTCCTTTTTCAAGTCATGTTCTACCCATATGTTTAAAAAAAAATGTCTCTTCTAAATCCGTTCAGCCGTTTTACCGTGAAAGCGTAACAAACAAACTTACTTTCACATTTATAAAATTAGTTAGGATTACTATGGTTGTCCTTGTGGGTACTTTGGTAGCTATTGTTAATATAAAAAAAAAAATCGTGTGCGGTCGGGGGACCCCCGTCAGGAACGAAGTTCTTTCTCACGTATGATTTAAAACAAAAACATAATTATTGCGGCCGTCATCTTGGATTTACTTTTTGATCTCAATATCGGTTTTAGCACTCTCGAAAAGTGTGAAAACGACACCCATGGCAAAAAATTTCAAAATTTTAACAGTCGTCATCTTGAATTTTCTTTTTTACCTCACTATCGGCTTTTACACCCTTGAAAACCATGAAATCGAAACCTATGATGAAAAAATTGAAATTTTTTAGAGCTGCCATCTTGAATTTTCATTTTGACCAAATTCACACTTTCTCTCTCTCTCATGCAGTGTACTCGGGCCGATGTGAACAATTTATCCCACGACTCTGTAAGCACTTTACTCATTTCTTTTACTTATTCTTTTTTTTTCTGCCGCCTTTCTCTCTCTCTTTCTTTCTCTTTAAATAAGAAGAAGACAGTCGTAAGTAAGTATTAACACTTTTTAGCGTGACGGTTTCTGAAAGTTTACAAGCCGCGTTAAAGAACTTTGTTCCAAAAACTCATACAAGTAATTAATAAAATGCAAAACATTATTAATGGACAAAAGTAACCACCACTTCTTAAAATTCCCTCCGCATGCGTTAACATTACTACGCAAATTACTATCCGGAATAATTTTTGACATGCTGCCATGAAGTTTCAGAATCAAACAATCGGACGGCATTATTACACGCGAACAATGCAAAATGTCAGCCTTAATGAAACATCACCTGATGTAACCGTACAACGTTATAAAAGCTGTATAGATAGATGCGGCAGTGCAATATTGTCCGCATGAATAATGCAGGGCCACAACGAGGCAGCTTCTACGTGGGACCAACGTACACTAATGAGAACCATCCAGCTCGGGCGGGCTATTATACCCTCCTCTTCGCGAGCAATAATTTGTTACTAATTCCCTTCTAATTATTGTAACGTTGGTATTGTGAGTGGAATTGCTTTTGTGCGGTCGGTGCAGCCTTACCAAAACTCGCTGTGCTGACATTCAGTCTCTCTGTTAGACGGTATTACTTTCTGTGAAATGAAAGTATGTAACTAACTAATTATGTTGAACGTGGTGAGTAGTCGTACGTAGAATGAGTATATAAAATGTTTGGGATTGTACATTAGGAGTTTGGTAAGCTTCTGAGTCTAACTAACGTTTGACTTTGGCTTCAATTTGGGGTTAACAAAGAAAGCCTAGTAATTGGAAAATCACATAGCTCCATTAAAATATGAAAACTACAAAATACATAAAGAGCGTGCATTCTAAAAGTTGGCAACGTCGCAAATAGCTGTCACATATTTACCTGATTTTATTAATTTGTTTATATTACTGTATGGAAATGTGAAATATCGCTAACTAGTGACCTAAAATATTAATAATGAATTGCAATTATAACACTGAATTTGATGTTGTAACCGTTTTAGGTGTAAAAATTGCATTTTTTACACAATTTTTTACATCTTAATCTAAATATACGGTGTTACGATATTAATTATTGCATTTCATAATTAATGTCACTAGTTAATGATATATTTCCATACAGTAATATTGCCAAATTAATTAAAACAGCGAAATATTTGACAGATATTTGCGACCTTACCTAGTTTCAGAATGTACGCTCTTAATACTGCAGCACTTTATTTCTTTCACGTGTTAAAAACATTTTCAATAATGAATACTGCAAATAACCGAGAAAATGTCCGTTTTCCTTTCTATAAAATTGGCTCTTTAATTCTAACCACTAACGAGCGAAATACTTAACTATCTTTGGAGCAGTATCTATAAATTAGTAGCGTATCGCTGGTTGTATACTATCACAATTTTTATTCCTTTCAACGGTTTCCGCAGCTCGTATAACGTTTTTTTGTCTTTTTGTGTTTTCCTGTTATCTTTTTGCCCCTATGTGGGAGTGCAATATATGTAATGTTATGTGTTTCTGCAATGTTTTTGACACTTAAAATAATGGTATTCATAAAGAGCTTAATTTAAGATCAGTTTCAAGAAATGTTAGAGTAAATACCTTCTTATAAAAACATATTTTTTTGAGACTAAAAAAGGATTGAATACTGTTTTTACATTGAAATTAACATTCATAAATAATAAATTAATAATGAGTATTATTTTAAAGTTGATGAGAAAGTTATTGAAAGAGTTGGTTAAAGTATTTCCTATTATCAATTATATGAAATATAATCCTAGCAAAGTCTCTAGAAACAAAATCACACACAATTTTCCACAAAACTGGTACAGCACAGTGCAGTTTTCCTCAAATTGTTGCACAACGAACATTTTTCCACTGAATGTCAATGTTTGTGCACCAGTAAAATAGGCGTTCACACATTTTAGTAGCAACACTCGCAGCCAGTCAGCTGTTAATACAACGTGTGATGAAAAGGATTTTTCTCTCTCAGTTCATAATGGGCACGCGGTCCCTCAACGAACCAACTGCACAACTTTCGATTAATACGCCTTTTTACTCGACACTAAGGATTGTAAGAGTTGGATAGGGGTTTTTTAAAGTTTTGAGACAGTTTTATTTTTGTATGACTGGTGTGTATTTGTCGAGTAAATCGTTTCTCTGCTTAGAAAGAAAAGAAAGAAAGAAAATTCGTTTATTTGCGGTAAACATGATGCAATGAAAGTTAAAAAAAAACACGTAAATAATAAATTGGGGGAAAATATGCGTCACATCCACCCAAAACGGCTATCGCTCAGCATGTTGCTGCGGCTCCATGCAAGACAGCCCCAGCGCTGGTTTTCAGCGACAGCCGGCGCTGACGTGATGACGTCAACCGATATAGGGAAATCACAAATCAAAAATAAATTTAACACAATACTTGGTCCTAAATGTTTATACAAATATAATATTTAAAATGGCAACATTTCGTTCCGTCGGCGACTCACGCGCCGCAGACTTATTGCAATCTGTGCGCGCAGCTGTCATAAAACTATTTGCTTAGATAAGTAAAGATAATAGGACACCAAATAATCGTTATGAAATTAAATTTAGGCTTGAAGGATTTGATATTCGATTTCGGTTTTAGAACAGATAAAATATTCCTTCCTATTCTAGGTTACAAGGTCCAAAATATTTTTGAAACCTACATATATAAATAAAGCATCATCTGCCTAGCCTTTTCCCAACTATGTTGAGGTTGGCTTCCAGTGTCACCGGAGGCAGCTGGATATGGATTTTACATGGAGCGACTGCCTAGTTACAGGGTAATACCATACCCCCTTGGTAAGGCTGGTTGTGAGTTTCGGGCTTCTGTCGGGTGTAACAACTGTCACAGATCCACGAATGACAGTCGGGACCAACGGCTTAACGTGCTTTCCGAGGCATG
The DNA here is from genome assembly GCA_916610215.1 of Omphaloscelis lunosa. Lineage (NCBI taxonomy): Eukaryota > Metazoa > Arthropoda > Insecta > Lepidoptera > Noctuidae > Omphaloscelis > Omphaloscelis lunosa. The sequence goes on from OU744247.1 coordinate 11,103,615, forward strand.
GAGGGGTTTTGGTATATATAGATGGTCACCACGTATCCACCGCGGCAAGCGTAAGTTAACCTGATCGATCGACCCGTGCAGCTGTTTATTACTTAGCCACAAGCCCCTCTATCTAAGAGTGATCCACCCCAAAACATTTTTTTTTAGGCTAGGCTTGCATGAATTTTGATGATATCTCGGTAGATAGGTAAGTATGTAGGTTGGTAGGTAGGTAGGCAGGTAGGTACATAGGCCGGGGGTGCGAAGAAAACCGAAAGGGAGATCGTGGCCCCCGGGCACAGGGCAACCAAAGGAACACGGGTGGGTTTGAGTCAGTAAGAGTCTGATACGCCCTCCCTCTCCGCCCAGAACGGGAGAAGTTGTTTGATAATATCACACCCAAAAAAAAAGGGTGTCACACATTTTTTTTTTATTTAGACTAGGCTTGCATTTTGATGATATCTCGGTAGATAGGTAGGTATGTAGGTTGGTAGGTGGATAGGTAGGTAGGCAGCTGGGTAGGTAGGTAAGCAGGTAGGTAGGTAGGTAGGTCATCGTCAATGCCTATATATATCTCTATCACCAATATAAATAAACATATATTAATTTTAACGCTTCCTATTAAGCCTTTTAAACTAGTTACTAACAAAGTTGTGATTACAATTCACAGCAAACCATTTTACAGATCGATTTGATAAAACCATGGTAATAGGCAGTTTACTATCACAGTTAATACCTAAATTACTGCCTGCATATAGATTCTAGGAAGACAATTAGAACAGTTTATAAAAAAAAATTGAAAAATTATCAGCTTCGTGATATACGAAGTAGGTAGATACGTTAAAAGCTATTTCATGTCATGTATCTTTAATTTGATGTTATTAGGGTTCCGCATGTCCGAATAAAAAAACGAAACCCATAAAGGATCACTCGTGTGTTTGTCTGTCCGTCTGTCTGTCACAACCAATTTGCTCCGAATCTAATGGACCGATTAAGTTTTTTGGTACACATATTAATTTCTGTGACCCAAACAAGGACGTGTTACGTTAATAAATTAATTTTGGATATTGGGGTCACTCTTGGAAGTTCATAAGAAAAAATAAAAAACGTTTAGCAAACTGTACCATGTGACATATCAAATGAAAGGGCTTAGTGTGAGGGACTCAAGTATATTTTATCATTTTAAAATAAATAGTTAAATATATTTAAGAAAATAGATGAAAATTTACCATTCGGGACCTTTATCTTCGAAATTACGAAACTATTTTTTTTTTTTATGCAGAAACTTGTTCTGTACTTATAGATTACCAGGAAAACTTTAAGAAGTCTATGGTCTTAAAATAACATGGTAAATCTTCCAGTGCGTATAAACTTATATTTGCAGTTGGAATGTATTGGAAAACATGTTTTTAAACTACAATGTTAAGTTTATTCTTGGGATAAATTCACCCCAACTACGGAATCCTTCGTTGTGCGTGGTCCGACACGCACTTGGCCGGTGTTAATTACAGTTACGGGTCACAATACCAATAATTATTTTTTTAAATTATTGTCTGTGTACGATATTCATCAAATTAGAATCCATTACGGTGACACCGAAGCTCCCTTAGCATGTAAAGTAAATTAAACGTGTGGAATTTCATTAGCTGTTGGACACAAAAGTTTTAACTGTTAATATTTTTATGTTATTTCAGTTTTATAACGTTTTTTTTTTGTGTAGCTAAATTGTTGTGATGATAAAACAGACATGAATTGTTGTGTAAAGTTCAAAAGTGTTTGTTTATTTTATGCCTATTAGTTTTGTAGGTAAATTAATCTTGTGGTTGTTTTTATTAACTCTTGTATCTACTGAGTATTTTGAAAAATCTCAGGCTGCGGTATCAAAGTTTCAATTGGTTACGGAGTAAGTGTGGTTCATACTACGGATACATTGTCGCAATAACGCAAACAACACTTCGCGCGCTCTCTCTTGGACCCCACTCGACGTCTCGCGGTAGAGCCTGTCTCTGCTCTGCTCTGTTCCACAGCGAGAGTTCGCTTTATCGCGACAATATAGCCGTAGCATTAAAATAATATGTCCAAGAAAACGTAAAACTTATAGTGATACCAACTACAAGCTCATCAAATTTAAATTAAACCAACACTATTCGACAGCCTTCAATTTCCATCTTAAATTTAAGCCCAAAATTCTTAACCACAAAAAGTAAAAAAAAGAAAATCTCATCTCCAAATTCCATTACATCAAAGACTAAGAAATAGTATCAGGATTATGGCCGGCAGCAGTCTCGTCGGCTAATAAGATCATACTGCAATCGCTTGCTAAGTAGGGTAATTACGACCATGCTCCCTTGGGTCGGCCTTGCCGGGTTATGGGAGAGAAGTGGATGTTTATGGGTTGATTTCAATATTAGGGTACAGAGATCATAATGTAATATGCTGATAAAATAATAACCTGGAGTTCCTGATCTTATAACACTTATTTAATTTCGAAAAACCCTTGCAACTTATGCCGATAAGTAGGTACCTACCTTGTGCCGAAATTATGTTGCGATATAATTGTACACAATGCGGACGAGAATTCACATCGATCAATAGCAACACTATAGAACGATAGATACTGATCTAGCGTACCTACTGTGTCATTCTTAGAAGACGTTACCCGATACGACATTAGGAAACACCTTGAAAGTGACAGCCCGTATATTAGCTTAGGCTTACATACCCTGAATATACATATAGGTACAGAATAAAGGATTTATAAGCGTTGTTCGTGACGCTGACGGGTGTTGCGCAGTCACACGCGTTTGTAGGGGCGACAAATTAAATACAGATACGGTTTGTTTTAATGTTAACGTTGCATAAATTATGATGACGGAATGTTTGTTTAATTTGGCACGTTCGAGCTGCGACGCAAACGTTGCTTGGATAAATTGTAGGTAATTTATGCAGTGAATGCTCACGGTTCTCACGACACCGGGCTGATGTCCCCGCCGAGCCGGGTGCGTCGCACGCGATACCGACATTCCGCGATTTAACCGAGGTGACAAATTGTGAATTGAATTAATGTTTACCACCCCGATTAAATTATAACTTGCGCATTATAACACTATCTTTATTGTTGCTATAATTCACAGCTCAACTCCCAACTCGTTATACAAAAGGAACGATATTTTACTCCAGATTTATTTGAATAAGCAATTTGTCTGTTTCCATTAACTCGCCTTCCAAAATTTCAGTTTACCGAATCGTTGACCGTGGTTGTATAAATACGACAGGCCCAATTTCATTTTATCGTAATTTGAAGTTTTATCAATGAATAACATAAATCTTAATATTTTAGAACTAATTCCGAGTCTACTCTTGGAGAAAGCTTTAGAATAATGTTTTCTTCAAATGGTCCTTTATTTAGTAAACTCTGAAATGAACTTCCTTTATATTTCTTATATCAATAAAAAACAAGTTTTTAAAGACTTAGAAGTGTGGCAATTGGTTTGGTTAATCTACTATATAAAAATAAGTCGGGTTTTCCTTCCTGACGCTATAACTCCAGAACGCACGAACCGATTTCCACGGTTTTGCATTCGTTGGAAATGTCTCGGGCTCCGTGAGGTTTTATGTAGGTAGGTAGGATAGGTAGGGTAGGTAGGGTAAGTAGGGTAGGTAGGGTAGGTAGGGTAGGTAGGGTAGGTAGGGTAGGTAGGGTAGGTAGGTAGGGTAGGTAAATAGGATAGGTAGGGTAGGTAGGGTAAGTAGGGTAGGTAGGGTAGGTAGGGTAGGTAGGGTAGGTAGGGTAGGTAGGGTAGGTAGGGTAGGTAGGGTAGGTAGTTAGGTGCGCCGTAAATAAGTTCTTAATGCTACCCGTGCGAAGCCGGCAAGGGCAGCTAGTTTACATATAAAGAGAGTTTAAAGTAAATTTTTTTGAATAACAAATAGTACAAAATTACAAAAATCAAAAAGCAAAGCATTCTAGTTCGCGATTATAATGGCTCATGGTCCTGAATCGAAAACTAGGCTGTGTTATAACCTAACAACATTTTCCTAGATAATCCCAGAATTTAAGCCCATTTCATTTAAACCCAAAATGGTATAGTTACATTGATTCCTAGCTTCGAAAATACCAATATTGTGTCAGCGAAGTGTTGCTGATCCTCATACAGAAATTGCAAAATTGACCACTTATCTGCGTAACAGCATTATGTCCGCCACATACGTTGGAGTCGGGGGATTGAGACCCACATCCGTTGACTGCCATTTGTGCAACATTTATCAGTCTATATATGTATGTATAGAAGAAGATAGACGTTTTGGACATGTCATGCTGGAGAAGAATGCTTGCGGTATCGTAAATGGAGTTTTACACCAACACCTCTATATGCCAAGAACTCGGCATGAAAAAAAACTTTTTTACAAAAACTAAACCCGACTTCCAAACTACAAAGTGAAAAAAACTTTAATTTCGGAAGTCGGTGTCAAAAAACTAAAATACTGATCCAAAGACACCGATTTCAGAATTTTTTTTTCTTTCACTTTTTAGTGAAATTTAAAATTTGTAATTTTGTAATTTGGTTATCTAAGTTACAATTGCCTAATGTCAACTGCTCATCACTTTTTACAAAATATTGCTTTTCCTGATGCAGGGACTTTAATTGTTGAGGTGTTCTCCAGGTTCTTCACCATCACCTCCACTGCACCATATGAATTGTGACGAGCATTAATTGCTTACCAACAATATTAAAGTAATCGAATTGCAACCCGTGAAATACATACTATTGAGTAGTTCCGGTAGTTACTTTACTACACACTTTACCAAATGGTGCTTTCCGAGAGCAAATGCACGACTCTCTTCCAATATTAAAACTCTTCAAATATTTTAGGCACACATAGATGTGCCTAAAATATTTCATCGATTTTCATCGATTTCTCCAAGATCCCTGATCAGATTGTGACCAAATGACAACGGGACCAAATTGAAAGTATACCCTTTCAAACAAAACAAAATTTTTTAATCGGTCCAGCTGTCTTTGCGTAATCGGGGAACATACTTAAAAAAAAAGATTCCAGCGAACTGAGAACCTCCTCCTTTTTATGAAGTCGGTTAAAAAGCATCTCTCTGTATTGATTCAAACGCACATCCTCAAATACTTCGGACACATCTCGAGGCGTGAGGGCGACTCTATAGAGCGCCTTGTCGTGCAGGGTAGGGTGGAGGGCACTAGACCACGCGGAAGCTCACCCATGAGATGGAGTGACCAAATTAAATCCGCAGTAGGTGAAACCGTGTATGAGTGCAGTAAATACACCAAAAATCGGAGTAGATAGCGAGAAATAGTGAGGCGAATCACATCAGCCCCTGGACAAGAAACTACCTGAAGACCACGGCCGCTCTGTCAAGAGTGCTTCGAAGAAGAAGAACATATCTCTACAATGTATGATCGGAATGCGCCTTGTGGTGGCCGTGTTTAGGTATATAGATAATCAGTTTAACAGGTAAACTAGCTAGTAAATTAGGTAGTAACTAGTGTCAGGTAAACTAGCTGCCACTGGACAATAAATTGCTTGGACAAGCTCCTTCAGAAAGAGCTTTACTTAAACTGAGGCCCTAGCGCGAATGCGTGACAAAAACGTAACGTAAAAGAAAATACAATTACCCTATAGCATTTTAGTTTAAATTGCGACTAGCACAAAGTATACCTTAGTTATAGATAACTGATTCAGGCGTGACCTTGCGGAAACCCATTATAAAATACAACAGACGGATATATTTAGTAACTTGTTCCGCTTAGCTATTTCTAAAGAGCCATAAAAAACCCTGAAAGAAATCGACACGTATTTCACCTCTCATCGAGGCATCCTCAGGATGAAGATTGACTTGTCGTGAACCCGAACACGGCGTGTTGCGACACCGAGCACTGAACGCAGAGTAAAGGGCTCAGTGTGGCAACACGCCGTGTTCGGATATTCACGTGTCGATTTCTTTTGGAACAGGATACTAAATACATCCACGTCTATTGTGCTCGTATTTTACCTTAGATATGAATAAAGTCTTAAAACTAAGTAAAAAAATAACATGTCCGAAACGTCGGTGCTTCATGGAATAATTCAAATTTGACATTGCAAAAAGTTTACATACTTCCCTACCTTTTCATTGAAGATTCTATTATAAATAACTATGATTAGCTAACATTATATTGTATTTTTTATTTATAATACTTTTCAATTCAGTTTGACATGAACCAAAAAATATAACAGAAGCTTCTTTGAACAAAAAGTATAGGAAAACTGGTGTGAACTCAGGGTCATAATGTTATAATTGAACATAGTTTTTGTTTAAATCCAGTGTTCTCCATAGGCCAGTTTTATTTGGACGATGGAAACATGTAATTTTCCCCATAAACCAATTGATCAAATTTTCCATGGAGCACCGACGCCGGTCCGAAACAAGTAAGTATTTTTAATTTTATAATCGTTCCCATTTACGTTACATTTTCTCCACGCCTTCGTGCTAGGCCCAGTGAAACCTTCCTATCTATGCAACTGTCAGGCGTAAGCATTCTGTTTTGGTCATCTTTTTCCTCGGCCTCTGTGCTTGTCACACCCAGAATTCGTGGCTAATTTGATATTGCCGCCCACTAGTCTATTTTAAACTTAACCTTCGACCCGACCAAGAAATTAATTGATAATAATATAACGCTGTGCCTCGTGTAGTCTATTAGAGTTTATTACCCCCTTAATCCCCCTGTTAAGCCATCTCATGAACCAATCAGGTGTACAGAATATTATCTGTCACACAGAATTATGAACCATATCTGTGTATACAAATCAGTAATCACTGGTTGCCATCTGAATTTATTGAAGCTCGCACACAAAAGGATTACTGATAACCGAAATCAAAAGCCCTTTAAATATTTCATATCTATCTATATACATATTGTAAACAAGCTTTGCCGTGGTTTCACCCGCGTAAGTCTCGATCCCGTAAGAATATCGGTATAAAAAGTATTTGTGTCCTAATTCAGGTCATGGTCTACTCATGTGCCAAATTTCATCCAAATCAGTTCACCCGGTTTTAGCGTGAAAGCGTAACAAAAAAACTCACTTTCACATTTATAATATTAGTTAGGATTATAAATTATTGTCGCTTTTCATGTCTATCTGTGTGAGCTCGTTGTTCTTCTAAACTACTAAATGGATTATGATGCGGTTTTGATTTTTTGACAATCATTTAGAGAATTTATTCCGGAAGGTTTATTTGTACCTGTAAAACATTGATGTTATAGATTTACCCGCAGTATAAAGATCTCGAAGTTTTGTCTTTTTTTTTCTTATTGTATCGTAAAAATCATAAAAACCATGCGAAGCAGGGGTGGGACGCAAGTGTTTAATAAAACGTGTGGTTTTTTGGTTATCTAAGAATAAATCTTGTTTCTGTAACATAAAGTACCTTAAACAAAAGCAAAGTACCTGGGCGACCGAGCTCTGCTCTGCAGAAAATAGACAATGCTCATTTAATAGTATAGGAAAGTTCAAACTAATCTATGTCTGCTACAACAGTGAATTCGTTACGAATAATCTAAAGAATACTTCAAAAAGAGTTCATAGATTCGACTTGAATTTGAACCATTGCATCACCAAACGTCGTCATATTCATACCGGCAGTTTGACGAACTAGCCAGCGAACCCATGTGAAATGCGATGAAATTGATATCTAGTATCGTCACTTTGTCTTTAGGTCGCCGTCTAATTGGTAGATGTTGTAATTTGAGGGTATCCATTAATGTTTTTTTAATGAAATTATTGTATATCCTCAAGTTATAACTACAGCGTTCGATGTATAAGTTCACTTAAAACTATTGTTTTTTATATCGTTTGCATTATTAGGATGTCACTTGTCTATAGATCCATTTGTGTCAGTTGGCAAAATATGTATATTATGATAACTGTAAATTATCAAATCAAATTGTAAAATACAAATCTTTGTAGTAAAATAAAATCAAAGTTTTGTTAAATAACAGCAAAAATAAATATTATCAAATGATTATTACTAAAGTATTTTATTTTTATGTATTTTTAAATTATTTATTAATATTACTAAAACAAAATAGAAAAATATTATTAAAAAAATATAATGCAAAAACAAAAAGCACATTTCGTGCCTAGCATTTGAACCTTCTATCTTATTTATGCACGACAAGCGGTCTCGAAGCATCCGGTCTATTTAACCGTTGAATAACTTTTTGTAAATGGTTAACTCTATTCACTAAAACAATATATTAGTCATAATAAAAATGTTTTTGCAAAATACTAAAACCAACTTACTCACTCACTTACTTACACACTCACTTACTTACTTACTCATGTATTTGAACGCACTTGTCATTTGCGGGGGTAACTACTTAATGGAGCTGTTTGTACCTACTTATTCCATGCTGCCATGATGTAGGTACTTGCTAATTCCATGCTGCCATGTTATTACTCTAATGTCATTAGTTGTCCTAAAATTTGGGGGACTGAGATCTGCTCTCATGAAAATACGAAGAAAATGGATTTTCCCAGATATGAGACCTAGCTAGACCGATTTATAGCCCCCGTAAACCCCAATATTGCAACTTTCGTCGAAATCTTTACAGCCGATTTCGAGAACGTAAGTACAAATATATATATATATATATATATATATATATATATATTTTAGCATTTGCTTTTTGCGGTCTGAAAATTTAATTCTGATTTATTTCTATTGGGGACTCCAATTATGACGAGGTTGTGAGTAAAGAAAAATAAAAAAGGTAATTATTTATAAAAGAAAATTCTTCGAAATGGAATAAAGAAATAATGAAAATATTATTAATTTATTTAATAATATCATTCTGTCTAATAGCGTGTGAATGGGGACTTACTAGTATTCCAATAAGTCTTTGTTCCGTTTTATTACTTGAATACAGAGAAATCTAATAAGGTTCTGATTTTTCTCCATCCTTTGAACTGCCTTTGAATCCCTATCCGTATTGCATTGTAGTGTCTGCTAGCGTTAAATTAAAGAGGTTGACTATACAGCTATTGTTTGAAGGAATATTTCATTAAAAGGCACTATTTATCATGGCTGAATGGGGGATCACTGAAAAAAAAAATCTAACTTGGTTCAAAAGGGAATTAATAAAAATCAACGAATGGTTTATATGAGACTACCTTCTGCCCGCGTGAATATTTATTATTTTTGCTCATCTCTTAAGAGTCGTAGCGTAATGTTAATAAGCTTATAACCTTCCTCAAGACTTGGGTTATCAAATGCAAAAATAAGTTTCCAAATTTGACTGGCAGTTTTAGACATTAGCGCGGACAAAAAAAAAAAAACAGTGGCTCTCCGGGAGTGCCGACAGAAGTGAAGTGTACCTTAAAGCATAGTATAAGAACAGTTCTCGAAATATGTAACATGAATTCAAACTACGACCTCGATAACTAATTTCCGTCACTATTGCACTATAGCACTCCTTACTGTCAGAATTATTAAACATCTTTTCACTGATTCCCTGTGAAAACTCGCGGAAAAGTGGAAAGAGCCAAGTTTTCCTCAAGAGTTATCCGATTTTCTTTTGTTTCAATTTTACTGTTTGATTTATTCTTGAAATGCATCGTAAAATAAAAGAAGTTTTTAATTAAACATGGCTGAGTTATTCTGACGCGACTAATTAAGTTAGTGATGCATTACATAAAACGCGATGAAATTATTACGAAGTTCTTTGCAATTTGAGTATGGTTTTTTTTTGGAACGAAGTTCTTTCACGCGGCTTGTAAACTTTCAGAAATCGTCACGCTAAAAAGTGTTAATACTTGCGACTATCTTCTTCTAATTCAAAGAGAAAGAAAAAGAGTGAGAGATATAACGCCGTTAGAAAAAAAAAAACAAAAGAGTAAAGTGATTACAGTGTCGTGGGATAAAATTGTACACATGGGCCCGAGTACACTAAAATTTTAATAGTGCAAAAGTCGATAGTGAGGTCAAAATGAAAACCCAAGATGGTAGCTGCCAAAATTTTTCAAATTTTTCATCATAGGTAGGTATCGTTTTCATGGTTTTTGAGGGTGTTAAAGCCGATTACGAGGTCGAAATATAAATCCAAGATGGCGGCTGCGAAAATTTTAAAAATATTCGTCATGGGTATCATTTTCATAGTTTTCGAGGGTGCTAAAGCCAATAGTGAGGTCAAAATGTTAATTCAAGATGGTGGCTGTGAAAATTTTGTTTTTGTTTTAAATCATAATTGTGAGAAGGAACTTCGTTCCTGACGGGGATCCCCCGACCGCACAGTTTTTTTCGTTCTATGTAGTTAGATGGGATTAGTTTAACATGTTCGTCTTACGGTTGGTCTAAGTATTCGCACTCCTGGGTTTTGCCCTTGTGGCTTTTAGTTTACATAAATTAGCCATATCAAAACATAACAATTATAAACACAAAACTTTTCCTCCAAGCTCCGAAGATACAACATTAAAATCCGTAAAACTACATTTAACATTAATTACATTTCCACTAGAAAAAGGCTGAAAAATTCCAGTGAATTTACAATTACTCGTAGCAAGTGTTGTTTGGTCCCGTGTAAATTGCATTTGCATGTAGACACGTCCAAATCTAGACCAAACCGTTTTACAAACAAGTATGCAAATACCAAGCAAGCGTTGTCGCGACTCTAGACGGTGGAAATGTTAAATATGTGTGTGTGAGCAAACACCGGTTTAATCTACGCCTTATCGCCATTGGGATGTTGTAGTCCCGCCTCGCTTCGCCATCTGTATATCACTGATATTGCATAGGGTTGATGCACGATTTATATTTTCTTTTTGCTGTCAATAGCTAGGGAAATTACTTAAAGTTACATTTTGCTTGTAGGTGATATAATATCTTTGCTACATTATCTGCTACTGGCGACATAAATGTCGTTCATATCTGTACGGAATGGTGCATATATTATAAGTAAATTAAGGCACATCTTATGTAAATATTTTTTCATCGACCGTGGCTATCGTTTTATTGGTTTATTGTTTCAAATGACTACTGTTTTTAATAGAGAGTAACATCACCTGTTATTGAACCATGACTATTTCTATTATCCGTATTAGTAATCAGTACCTGGGCCATGCTGCCATGTCATTATTCATTATTTTGTTCTGAACTTTGGGTGACCGAACTCTGCTCGGGTGAAAATACAGAGAAAACGAATAATCAATTTCATATCCATAATAATTGAAAGACTCATTTATCACATGCATGCAACATGCAGCAGGCATGGTTTCTGTCACGGCTCCGGCACTGCGAGCTTAAATTACACTCTAGGGGTAGGGCAGAACGCGTCCCAAAGGGTCATCGGTCTCCTGTGAGGCAGCGAGCCTCCTTGCCGGATTACCGCCATGGGATCTGGAGGCAAAAGTCCTCGCGGACACCTGAGAGTGGCGCAAGGAGGCGAAACGCCGGGGCTTAACTCCGCTGCTGCGAGAAATCACGGCACAGCGGACAGAGGGATCTCATGGCGTCATGGTGAGTGCGATTGTCGCAACCCTGCTGGCGAGCTGGGCATGCCACAATTATGGCGATAAGTCCCCTCTTTGAGAAGTGGCTAGAGAGGCGCCACGGCGTCCTCACCTTCTGCCTTACGCGACCTGCGTCACCGGACACAGTTGTTTCGGGAGGTTCCTTTTCAGGGTAGGGCGGAAGGAAACGCCCGTGTGTCACCATTGTGTGGACTGTCCGGAAGACACGGTGGAGCATACGGTGGATGTCTGCCCGGCTTGGGCGGAGCATCGCCATGTCGGTGTCGGTGTCGGTGTCGTGATCAGTGGCGGTGATCTGTCGCGTCCGGCCCTAGTTCAGGCCATGGTACAGAGCGAGAGGAAATGGGAGGCCGTCACCTCTTTCTGTGAAGCAGTAATGCTCGCGAAGGAGGAAGCGGAACGCGTGAGGGAGAAGCAAATTTCGAGCCATCACGCCCCTAACCGCCGCAGGAGGAGACGCCCTGGTTGTCGGGAATCGCAGGCCATTTCCGGCCACCGTAGGCGCGGGCTTGCGGACGGTGAGCAATGGGTAGCTCGCCGTCCGATAAGGACCAGGCCCAGGCTCAATATTTTTTATACCTTTAAAATATTCGGTTCAAGAAGATTATTCCAAATGTGTTATGCCAAATAAATTTCGAAGCATCAAGATTCTGCCAGATAGAGGAAACCCGGTAACAGCAATGCACTGTTCAACCAAATTATTTTAATTGAATGGCCTAGAAACTTTTGAGGTTTGGTCAGCATTTGGTACTTTTATGTTTTTATGATTTAATTTGATTGCCTCTACCAAATTGAAAGTCATTAATTAATCTGTGTATTATCCATTAGCACACTACTGTTTCAGACCGCAATATGAGATTCAGATACTTAACAGTATTAATTTTTTAAACATTTCAAAAAGCTGCCTTTAAATTCTCAAAGACCATGGGTGGCGATGAGCAACATTCGCAAAACTTACACTAGCCACTTCAAACACTACACACAAATCTACTTCAACGACAAACATATTTTCCTTTCACTGCCAGCCCTGTTAGTAGGTACAATGTGACTTGTGTACGTCCATCACTACTGCAAATACCGTCAAGTGATTCGGGATTTGTTGCTTCAAATCCTCGTGCGAGCTTACAATACCCCGCTATTCATACCACGGCACTATGTAGTCACTCCTTTGTCAATACATTTGACGAAGTTTATACCGAGATTAATACAGGTTCATTGGCCTCAGAAGATGACCCATATAGGGAACTATTTTGGTGATCATTTGCGCTGTTTGTATAGTGTGAGAACTGTCTGTTTGGTCCTGAAATTGATATCATGAAAATACTATTGTAGTAACTATTAGAAAGAGCTTCATCTTTCAAAGATGACAAATATGTAATGGAAACAAATCTTTACAAATTATTATTATAAATTATAGTATTGTAATATTTAGGTATTTCAGTCGAATTGTTCCTTGTTCAATTTCGGTCAAACCACCTGTTCAATTTTGACAGAAAAAGTTCCTTCATATTCAACAAGAATTTCTTGATCATGCATCACGAAATTCTTTAGATTTTACTATATCTTGTATAGTTCCACTTCCATAGAATTAGTTTCTGTGCTATTTAGTCATTCAACATATGCAAGGTACAGAAAACAAGCCACACAAATTCTCAGGCAACATGCTATGCGTTCAAGTGATTCCTTGCCACCACAATTGGAATAATCTAATCTTTGCGAGAAATCGCTGCTCCAGGGCCATTATTTCTGCCTCCAAGTAATAATTCACCTCAATAAGATGACGCTTACGTTTTTACGTCGTCCCCACTTCGTTTCTACTTGAAATAATTATTTTATAAAGAACAAACGTTGTGAATTTCATTGTTTTGACGGTAATGAGGGGGGTTATTCTTATCTCTGAGTACAGCCGACTAAGGGTGACTAACGAGTTAGTTGATTGAGGGCTAGAAACATTGTTTTCTGAGCACTGGCGTTTTTAAACCCTTGACGTTGTTTACAGTATTTACTACCTAATGATACGAAGGATGCCCGGTTTCTATGACTTACCAATCGATAGTGATAGCATCATAGCAGGTATGCAGTAGCCCAGCGTCTTTATAGAATTAACATAGAGTTAATTTATTCTTATTCAAGAACTTAAAGGTGATTTTTCTAGAGCTTACAGGTTTCCTTCCAGAATCCTTTCAGAGGATCGGTTGTGAAGTACCCAATGCTACAATTGAGCAGTGATAGTTTAGTGATGTGACCGTCAGATTGACAAGTCATAGGTCTCGAGTTCGAACCCAAAGCACGCACCTCTGACTTATCGGATTCATGTGCGTATTGTATAATTATCACTTGTTTCAAAAACGGTGGAGGGAAACATCGTGAGGAAACCAGCATGCCTCAGAGTTATTTCTTGACGGCATGTGAATCCAAGTCAGAGGCCCATGGGCGGCTTTAAAAACTCTGACACCAGGTTAGTCATTAACCACACGAAAAGAAAAAGAATGAAAATTGAAGATAAAATGACTTGCTTACATAACAATGCTATTCGTTAGACCTATTTATTGTCTCCTCAATTACAATTTGCAAGGTATTGTAACCTTTTTATTGTGCGTTGTTCGGAACGGATATTAATTCAATCAAAGATGCCAGCCTATCATAGGGTCTTTTGCCCAACTTTATTTCACAGCTGCGTACTTAATACGCCTTTTGTATGGCAGTTCTTTCGATTATAGCGCGTGGTATTAGAGATTATATCGGGCACGTGCGTAATATCGTATGACCTTAATAGAATATGGAGATGTGCGATGTTCGCCGATTCAACTTACGCCTGAACGCATGCTTGGCTATCATCACGTGCGGATAGCTACTTAAACACGGGACTCACTGCTGCTGGGATGGTCACACTAAACTATTAGCTAATGGGAGGGGAATCTGTGCAGGCAGTAATATCTGGTTTGTGATTGCAAAAAGTTAGTATGGGCCATTCAAACATTTGAATGGGGAATGAAGCCACAATCCAAAGCGCAAGAACAATTACGGTTTACGGTTTGAAACATTTATTTCTCAAAAATAATACAATTAAATTATCATGTGAAATACAACTTAATCTTAATATTAATACACAAACTTATGAAGAACGGTAGGTACTCGTAAATAATCTATTAAGTAACAGATGCACAAAAAGCATTTTTTTTGAGTAACAAGAAAAAGTGAGTGTACTATTTTACATATCGTTTCTTGATGTCAAGTCAATAGCAATTACACATTCTTAAGACCAGGCACTCCAAAGACAATTTCCACGCAAACTCCGCCCCCATTCACCCCAACACTCCACTATGTGCTAAACGCTAACACATCAGTAATAAAGTTGAATATCGCGTGCGCTCTTTGATCGTGTGCGAGCACAGAACTAAATGTCGTAAGTCTCAATTCTTATTTCGTTTATAACTAAAGTAGTAATTGATCTAGAGAAAAATATATTTTATCTGAATAATAAACTATATTTTCTTATTGTCAATAATTATTTTAGACATAAAAGCCGAGTAATCTTGTTTTTGTTTCAAATAATCTTTAAAAAAGACTTGATTTTAGAATAAAAAATGAATAAAGCGAAAATGTTCCAATTCCGTAACTGTCTTATATATGGAAAGAAAAAGATCCAATAAATCATATACTGAAGTTCCTAAATTGTACTAAATTATATGCTTGACTTTTTCAGAATATTAATTTAAGTTAACATACAATTTAGGGAGCCTGCTCTTAATACTCTAATATCAGTCCCATCAAATGAAAAGAACGCTGGCCGCTTACCTTCGTATTGAGCGATTTATCGATTCCAGCCTATTCCAATGTACTAAGTAAGAATTAAAGTACCTATTATGATTCTACAATAAAACAATTACACTTATTAAAAAAAATCAAGGGAAATAAACCTGCATTTATTAAAAATTCATATAATATATTAAAAACAACATTCGCATATAGTTTTAGCAAACATTTGAGCAAGAATAAACGGGTAAACTTAATATTACTCCACGTCAAGACTGTCATGATTATCATAAAACAATTTTACGATGGTCGCTAGCTCGCTCCCAAGCACGCCCGTATGTCCCACACCTATTATATGAACATATTAATAAGGTTTTATTCAAACAAGCTAAGAAGCTGACGTATCAAAATGGAAGGCTAAACAATACCTATCATTTTCATAGGGGTTGAGATTGAAAGGATCTTGCTCGTAAACAGTACGGTTTATGGAGAACATGTTTAGTGCAAAATAGGGACCAGCTCAACCGCCTATCAACCTACACGTGTTTACGTTGATTAACAATCTTAATTTCTTCCAAGCATTATGCGTAGCTCTCGAAGAATAAGTAGATTAAAACAAAACAAACTCCAACATTTACCTTTAGAATACTGATGAAAAGCTATACAATCTTCCTTGAGATTTATCTCAAAATTATGAAAACACCCCAAAATGAGGTGGAACTTAACGTGAACTCGGCGGATTGAAATGTTAACCGTAGATTGAAGAACACTCACCACAGAGATCTTATCAAAGCGAGTATGTAGTGCCTGTCAGTCCTTTTGACCTCTTCGCGTAATTATATTATGATCGTGTGGCTTGACGTTAATTTGTGAAACTGCTCGGAAACCCAACACTTAGGTGGCCGGGCAGAGAGCTCCGTACCCGATTAATTCAAGAAGTGGAATCCTCGGTGAATTAATGGGACGGCCCGTCGTTCTGTGCCTATTGATCGAGCGCCCCCTGGCTGGAGCGGGACCGGCAGACATATTGTTTTCGAATAAGCGTTTTAAAACATCAGGGTCTTCATATCCACATTACCGTATTTGCCCATTAGTAAACTACCCATATGTAGGCTTCGTTGTTACTTTAATTGGATTGTAACGAGAAGCAGGTAATCGGATAAATGCTAACGAAAATGACAACATAATTTATTATAGTCGAAACAACTTGTTTGACGAGGCATGTTAATTCGAGAACGTAAAACGCTACCTCATTAAGAATTCGCCTCTATTATTCCATGTAATCCTCTTACCCGAAATAAGGAAAAATAATAATAATTTAATGTAAATGTCCCCTTACCCTTTAGACATTCCGTGTTGTCAAAAAAAAGTTTTGTTATTGGTTTTCCAGAGAAACTTCAAACAAGGGCAACTTTTGAGACACGAGGAAGCAACTGCGGTGTGGTCGTCATTTATTATATTTTATAATATTTTCTTTTCCCGATGTCCTTAATAGGGATCGGACCTTTTGCCTTTTTAGCCCCTTGGGGAAGACATGGCGAATATTATTTCACCCTCCGCTAAGGGTACTCTCAGGCCCTTTGAATGTATTATTAAACTTTTGTTGTTATCGAGATTATAATAATATAGGCATCGCATCAAATCTGTCTCCTTTGTTATTGCTTATACATTCATCCGCATTAAGCTTTCGTTGGTAATAAAATAATAATAATCTATTATTGTCCCAGTGTAGGGCAAAGGCTTCTTCTCATACAGAGAAGGCACGAGCATTAATCACCACGCTTGCTCAAGACTGGTTGGCGATTTCAAAATTATATTAACTATAAGTCCAGGTTTCCTCACGATGTATTTCCTTCACCGATGTTAGTAATGTCCAAGATAAACGTAACATGTCGTTGGTAATATTTCAGATTGTCACTTGCTTCAAAAACGGTGAAGGAAAACATCGTGAGGAAACCATGCCTGAGAGATATTTCTCGACGGCATATGAAGCCAAGTCAGAGGCTCATGGGTGGCTGTAAAACTCTGACACCAGGTTAGTCACTAATAAAATAAAATAAAAAATATACGGCGTTGGTAGTTTAATATTTTTGTTCTTTAAAAAGTTAAGTAAAATAGTTAAAGTTTTTTTTTATATTCATTACACTTATTTACGTAGACTTTCGCTGACTGGAGCCTGCTCTAATTAGTGTTGTTATAGTATGCAAGTGTGGCGGCATCTACACCACCACATGCGAACTACGCATCAAAGACATGACGTCACACAAATCCTGCATCGCGCAGTTAGAGTTTACCGCGCGATCGACATATCACACGATCCCAACTTCAACCGTGGGGCAGTTGCCCGCCAGACACGACACCCATCTGGTCGGAGGATACTCCCTTGTCTATAGAGGATGAGTGAACTTTAAACCCTGTTCCTCATACCTCTAATCAAGGAAGGCTTTTCGTGACCGCTCATATCTGTCTGCTGATCTGTTAAGCACAAATCTCACCGAAAAACTTAGTTGAAGTGAGCTTGCACCAATGACCTGTCAAAAGTGTCAATACTAGCATCTGTTGGAATGACAGATCACTTCGCCTAAGTAGTTACTATGAGATTTTTACAAAATAGATCGGCTATATTGCGTGCAAGTCTGTTATAAAAAACCCTATGATCTACGTTATTATCTGTATGCCAAAATTCAATCTACGCTTTCCCAACTATTAATAAATATCTCTAGCCTTTTCCCAACTATGTTGGGGTCGGCTTCCAGTCTAACCAGATGCAGCTGAATACCAGTATTTTACACGCAGCGACTGCCTATCTGATCTTCAGTAACTGGGTAATACGACACCCCTTGGTAAGACTGGTTGTCAGACTTTCGGGCTTCCGACGACCCATAACTACTGTAAAAGATCTGCAAATGACAGCCGAGACAAATAGTTTACGTGCTTACCGAGGCACAGACCCCTCGGCTTGGTATGTAAAGATGGTCTTAACCTGATCAACCGGTGCCGCTGTTATAACTTAGTCACGAGGTCGTCAATTAGCTGTATGCCAATTACGTAGATAATAACTAATTTGACAAAAAAACACTTAATACACTAAAATATTGATATGAAATATACTCACAAATTATAATGTACGTCGGCCATATTCGGTCGGTACTTGAGCGCCCTCTCAAAGGCTACTTCCGCTTCCGCGGTCCGGCCCTGTGTGGTCAGCACACTCCCCAAGTTGCCGTATGCTGTGAAAAACAAAGTTTTGTTAGTCCTGTGCCAAATTCCATTCATAATTTATAAAAGGTTAGATAATATGGGAGCAACACACAAACCGTGTTCCTATAAAGTAATGAACGTTTTTAGTGTCTGCAGGATAAAAATTTCCATTTGAAGACTCTCGCAAACTCTAATAAAACAATTACTAAGAAAACCTCACGGTAGAACTATAGGGATGATTACTAAAAATTTTTTTACCCGTCAGATAGATTAAATTTAAAAAATATTGGACACGTATGTTTTCTTTTTTTACGTAATCAAAAGATAACGGTGATATATTAAGATGTGCCATGACGTCACGAGTATGAAGATTTTATACTTGCTTGTGACGTGGCGACCACCACTCCCCACCTTTAATGCGTTTTATCTAAGTATTCTTTTTATTAATATGATAAAGCAAAAAATATGTGTCTAATATTTTTTTATTATCTGACTGACGGACTAAATAGAATTTCTTTTTTCTTTACCCTGACATCATCCCTATCGACGGTGTCGCGTCGCGCCTGTTTGTTCCCGCAAACCCCGCAATTATGGTTTAATAAATTTTATAGTATTTTATAAAATTTATGAAATCATAATTAAATTTATAAAATTAGATTAAATTAAAATTTCACCTAATAATTTAAAATTTTAATTGTATTATAATTTTATTTATTAATTACTAATAAAATTTAAATCTTTTGTATTGACTTAAATCGGTTTGTATTTCGTAGAAAAGTAGCAAACAGGTGCGCGTACCAACTTCCGTGTTAACATAGACATACATAACATCACGCCTGTATTCCAAAGGCTTAGGCAGAGGTGACCCTTTAGTACACTCACATTTCGCCAGTTATGTTTAAGTCCCATTTAATAGGGGGCGAGCCTATTGTCGTCAAAAACTGAAAAATCCCAGATGGAAAATCCCTAAAACACTTTACTTGACCCGAGAATTGAACCCAGGACCTCATGATCAGCAGTACTTCCGTGTTAATTAAGTATCATATGAAGTTAATGAAGACAATCCATGGCGTATTCTGATAATCTAATCTAAAAGTCTACATTATTTATTTCCGATCGATATACGCTGTTGAGGTTACAAATTAAGTTTTCAGGGTTGACTATGGAAAGTCCTCAAAATATAAGCAACAATAGGTCAGCAACGTTCCACAGAATACGCAATGCTAAGTTTTATATTGTATCATCTCACAATATCCTTTAAAAATTATAGCTCTACCGTGGTTGATAATAAATAATCAAGTAACAGCCTACTTCCCATTTTATACACTAACTTAATTAAGTATATGGATGTAAAATAACTCACATGATCCATCATTTTAATCCACTAACGAAGAAGACGACAAAATTTCATTAATTATTCATACTTGTGACAAAGAGTAGGCCGATTTATTAAATAATGTAACACAAAACTTCTTCAAAGTTAATTATTCGGCATAAAACAATAGTGAGAAAATGGTAATCGAATATTTTTTTAGAAAGTACTAGAGTTGTCTGCGGCTTGATCCACGTGGACCTATTTAAATTATCTGAGAAGAACTGTAATCTTTATCCTTTTAACATCGAAATCATTGTACTTGAGCCATAATAATGAAATTTTAATTTTAGGTGCGTTGTCTTTTATTCATAATTCAGCTTTTAAATTAGTTTGCATTAAATTCGTGGAACTTTGAAGTAGGTACTTAAGTAGGCCACACGGAGTGGTAAAAAACCTAAATAAACTGTTGCCTTATTCTAATGAAACTCCGTACTACGCCAGCCCTGCTCAAGGTCAAAGTGTCACCGCAGACATGGTCGACTGTACTATTTGAAATAGTGTTACGAATTATGGATAGGTACTAGTCTTATTGAAGGATCTTTAAGGGTTGGGTGAGGGTCGCACTATGAGGCAGCATTAAGATCATCACTCATTATTACCGCACGGTACCAGCGCAATAAGTGCCCGGCACTGCCTCGAAAAAATCCACCTGCTTGTCGCCATCGCACCGTCAGCAAGACGAGCGCTCGCTGCTGCCACGCCACGGGTGAGGTGACAGCTTATTGTTCACGCACCGCTTATTAGTTGCCGTTTCGTGGGTGGACGGTAGTCCACCCACCAAACGGCTAATTTTCAGCTTACAAATCGGTTTGCGAACATTAGAGATTGATCTCGCTTGACAATCACGCGTTTCTACGTCTCAGTTTACTTTACGTGAACTGGCGAATTACAGCTATTACACTCGATGAAGAGGAGAATACTTTGCAAAAAAAAGGAGATACGAGTGCATAAAATGTCAAAAGAAAGACTAGCAGAAGGAGAATATTGGAAGAAGAACTTAAGACAGTAGACAGGAACTAGTGCGGACGGCGAGGGATCTCCGCGCGATTGGCGAGGCTCGCATGCATACCGCTTGCAGGCGTTTCTTCGTCGGTTAGCGGGCTGCTCGCTTGATGTGCGTGGTCGGCGCGACGTTTGACGTATTCTGTATTGTCATCGTACAATTTACTTTAGTGTATTTGATTTAAAATCCTAGCTTGAATGACAAGTTATTTGCTGTGTCGGAGCGGTGCTGTTACAATGAGTCATGACCTTTAACACTGTCGAATGAGTGTACTTGAAAACTTAGTATTCTAAATTGGATATAATAAACAAACAACAGGATAATGACCATTAAATATTCAACAGATACTTGTCGATCAAAACCGTGGATTAATTACATTTTCGGTACCTATTGATTTTCAGCGGAGTTGATTGGCATAATGGATATCAATTTATATTTTTTATTTTCATTTTGGGAATGATTAATTTCAAGAGAAGATATTCAAACACAATATTACAATTTATTAATCTTCTACTATTCTATTATACCTAAAAAAGCTAACCTGGCATCGAACAATAGAATTTTATATTAATAGCTGGCCCTGGGAGCCTCCGCCGTTATGTCAATTTAATTATCGTTATACAAATAACGTTATGTTATGCATTCACCTAAGTATGGTCTGGAAAAGCTTAATAATAAGCTTTTCCAGACCTTTAAGCTTAATACTGGACCGAGTGGAAGGAAAACAGGTTCAAGGCAAGGCACCGGGAAGATGGTTAGACGCGATCAAGAAGGCTGTAAGAGGCAGCATTTACCAAGCGGTCCACAAAGCAGAAGACCGCATAACTTGGAGACGCGTCGTTTGTGGTCGCGATACTCATCACTGAAGGAATGACGAAGAAGAAGAAATACAAGTAGGTAACGTATCTCCGATGTAGTTATCTTACCTCAACTAGTGCTATTTTTATGAAAACTTCATCAAAATCAGTTCAGCAGTTTGCTAGAAAGCGCACCAAACTCACAGACACTATCCCTTAACATAAGCTTAGTGGGTAAAGCAAAGCAGGATCAGCATCTTCATCTACACTACACAAGTTTATCTATAACTACATAGTCTACGAATCATAGGTAGCATTGCCCACAATGGTTGTAGCGGTCTGTGGTGTTGGCCCACGTATTGAGACATTTATGGTCTGTACTGTGGTATATTAATAACACCAATTAATTTTCCTGACCTCAAGCTAAACCTGCAACATACTCAATAACTGGGTCAGGCCTACCTTGAACTTATGAAAAGAAACAAGAACAAAATATTGAGTTGATGTGATTAATATTCGGCGTGTCATCAAAAACTTGTCCTATCACTGTTTAGTTCTAAAACTTAACACTGTAAAACTGTCAGTAAACTAAATAGCAAAACTGTTAAGTAGTTTGCAAAACGCCTTCACTTTGAAACTCAACTTCTGGTCAAACTTGCCATGTCATTTTGCCGCCATACAACGTATCGTCGTAAACACTCCACACTTAAGAGTGACGAAACCCAATACACGTTTTAGATTTTAGAACTATTTTCGAACTCGTCGTTTCACGTTGCTACGGTATATCTCAGTCTATTAGACGGGTGTCATGTACGGGTATGATTGGGCCGCGCTATCACGGCGCGCCCCATCTCCGGTGCACTGCGATCCGCTTTTACCGAATAAACATTAGGCAGCTCTGCGGTCGTATGAACTCCTGGTACCCCCGAGTATTGGACGCAGGCATTTCGAGTTATCTCGCTGTATAATCTTTTGACAGACCCTTTTCAAAAACGCAGTAATGAGAATTTGGGTCTTTTATGTGTCATGTGTTTGGCTTTATGTAAAAAGTGTTGTTTAAATTAAATACTTTGAGTAAATATTTATCTGACACCGGCCTTCGGGGAGATTAAGTTATGAAAATCTAAAATATTACTACGTAATACTCCATTTGAAATATGATTAGACATTTAAACAAACATCTTTTTACAGTCCGTTCAACTGATTTTGACTTCTAGACCGTAGGCATAAGGATGGCATTAAAAGCAAAAAGTGGTTACAATACCAAGTGTTTACTGCAGCTGCCATCGGTCATGCTACCATCGCAATAGAAGTCAAAATCGGTTAGATGAACTGTAAAAAAGGTTTATTTAAATGTCTAATCTTATTTCAAATGGAGTATAGTCATTTTAAACAATTAAAAAAGTAAAAAAATAAGAAAAGTTATAAAGAAAGAACACGCATGAGCCCTACTTTCAGGGCGCAGTTTTAACAACACCGCAGCATTATACTAACCGCATTTACCTATAATTTGCTTGGAGCTAATGTTTTATGTTTCTGTATACAATTTGATATGCAAGTTTGTACCTACCTATAAAAAAATTCGGCATAAAATTTAAAGGTTGCTTGATGAAGACGAAGTCCATCGAATAGACTTAAAAAAAACATTTGTATTTAGTAATCTCCAGTTACACTTTATAGTCTTCAAATCATATTAAATCAACAGCTAAAACACAGGAATACTAGCATTGCGACCGAGTACTTAACCACACTGAATGTGAAAGCTTAGTCGATTAAATTCGATTCAAGGACCACTCCGGGCGTCCGTAGCTATGGCCAGTAATATACCCGTAAAATATTTTACTGAAAATACTCTATGAACTTTATAAGGGACTTTAATATGAATATGGAATTAACTTGGTAATAGATCATCATCATTCTCCTATCCTAATTTATTTGGAGTCGGCAGAACATGTCTTTTCTTCCATATTTTTCTATTAGTCGTCATGTTGGTAGCTTGGTTACAGATATAATAAAGATGTAACTTTTCTAATGTACAGGTAGGTATTTAGAGGCACGAAGTACAGGGTGTAAAGTTCACTCATCCTCTATAGAAAAGGGAGGATCCTCCGACCACACGGGTGTCTTGTCTGGAGGGGAACTGCCCAACGGTTGAAGTAGGGATCTTGTATACAGTATGTTAAATAACAGAGGGCGTTCCCTTAAACGCGTGAATATATATCATTAATAAATTGAAATAAAAATATCAGCATAGAAAAATAAGTATAAAAAAAACCGAATGAAAAAAAATAAATAAATGAAAATAAATTTGAAACGTCCTGTTTAAAATCAAAATAGTAGCGCGGTAAAGTACCTAGCGTATTCGCGCTGCCCAAACCGGCAACGTCGCTATTTTTAGTTCCGAATAAAATAAGGTAGATATTGGGGGGCGGGGGCAGGGCTAGGCGCATCAAAAGATCGCCGCACACGCGAGTCGTCATTCATAAGTTTGTTGCGACATTGCCATACTTCCACATTGAGATACAAATGCGCGTGTACAGAGTGTTTCTTTTACGTATCAATTTAATATTTTTTGTTAGTATTTTATTATAAAAAAAAAATATAAAAACATTTTGTTTTTTAATGGTAATATTTATTTTAGCATGTATGGATGCTATACTGTTGCGGGTAAACGGGAACGCCTTTCGTTAATTAACATACTGTATATTATTATGTCGATCGCACGGTAATCTCTAATTGAGCGATGCAGGACTTGTCTGACGTCAGGATTTTTGTGTGACGTCAGGTCTTTGATGCGTAGTTTGCAAGTGGCGATGTAGGTGCCGCCACAGGTATGCAAAAATATTTCCATCAAAGTTAACGCCTAGATTTTCACATAACATCACGCCTGTATTCCCCGAAGGGTTAGGCAGAGGAGTACAGCCACATTTCGCCAGTTATGTTTTAAGTCCCATGCCATGTGGTTAGTCCAACGCCCAGATTTTAAGGACGTAATTTTTCGTGTAATTTTAAAAAAGACTTTATCATTTTAATTCTGTTTTACTTCAAAAACGTATGAAACATGAGGCACTTACAACATTGGACTAACCATTTCGTGATAAAAGGATCCTTAACACTGTCAATGCATAGTTCATTTTCCATTACCCACAAAACTGCTATATGACTTTTTGTACATCACTCTAAAATTAACGTGAGTGTGTTTTAGTCGCGATAACGCTTTGTAACTGTAGATTATTACATTAGGTGTAGTGTGGCTTGTAATACGGTATAATCCATTACTGCCTGTATATCGTTCTTAGGTTCTTAACAAAAGGTGTTGCCAACTTGTTGATATATGTAGTGTACAGATACTTTTAGCTATGTTCTAGCTCCATACGGTAATATAATGTTGAAATCAAAATTTAAGACCAGGCACTCTAAACACATTTTTTACAACAAAGATGAATGTCGCGTGCGCTCTTTGATCGTGTTCGAGTTCGAGCACGGAACTAAATGGCGTAAGACTCAATTCTTATTTCGTTTATAACTAAAGTAATAATTGATCTAGAGAAAAAATATCTTGTGGCTGGTTAATAAACTACATGTTCTTACTGTAAATACGTATTTCAGACATAAAAGCCGAATAATCTTCATTTTATTTAAAAAATCTTTAAAAAAACATGATTTTCGAATAAAAATGAATCGAGCGAAAATGTTACAACTTGTTTTGTGGTCTTGTACATGGAAAGAAAAATATTCAATAAATCATATACTAAAGTTGTATTGTATGAGTGACTGTTTCAGAATATTAATGCAAATTAACATACAATTCAGGGAGCTTCTTCTTAAATCTTTTAAAACACACTGATGTGACATGTGACACGTCAACAAAGAGAGGCTAATATTAGAAAGAAAACACAGCAATTCGTTTGAAATACTTATCAGTTTTAAAAGGGCTTTTAAAATATAAAAGTCACTTCTCACAGACAGTCTCTCCCGCGTTTAGCAACATTCAAGTCTGAGTAAAACCCCTACTATTATTACTAATTTTATAGGTTCGGACAACAATAGATATCAGAGGGCGCCTTTATTTTTAGGGTTGATCCGGTTAAGAACCGACATAAAATGACCCAACACTGGAGGTTCGGTTTATTGAAAAGCAGAATAAGAAATGGAATCCCGCGGCCTATGAGGACTTATGCTAACAAAAGACATTATCAAACAGAGGCAATGGATTTCCGAGGGAAGCTTTTATATTTATGACCGTGTGCGTAGCTCTTCGGCAAAAATCAACGCACTTTCACGAAAAATCTTCGAATAAAAAAAAAACTCACTGTTTCAAGAGAATTACCGGTGAATTTGGGCTGTTTGAAGAGCGAGATTCAATAGCAATAATCCTCGCTAATCTTAGGAGCCCTAAATCGTACTTTTAACAATTTCACGTGTGTTTACTGTGAGTGTTCATCCGTAAAGAGACGATTACATAAAAGTGTAACTCGGTGCTTCCCTTAAATAGGGCACATCAAAAAGAAAATAAAAATCTTATCCCATTTACGATCGGCACCATTAGCTGTAAGAAAAACATAGACCGAAAAAATATATAAGAGACACGGCGTTACTTAGTCGTTCCGCTGATTGGAATATCGGTCTGAAAGCTTTTTTATGTACCCACTTACACGGGTAATACGCGAAACATTGACGTTATACCCCTAGGTGTTTATGTATGCTTGCCTGTTTATTGGGTCATATTTTTTCTTTTAAAATACTGTCTGTACCTGGCCATATTTATTTACTCAACATTCGTGTACAATACAGCTGCTTCCAACGAAGTTTATTGCTACGTTATGAACGTGGAAGAAATTGAGGAAAGAACATTTTTAGAACGCTATATAGCAGTCGGTCTTTTAAGTAAGGTACAATAATTGCGTCAATGGTTTAATTACTCTACTAACGAGTACTAGAAACGGTTTCTCTATTTCTGTGTAAACGACGGCTTAGAAAGAGAAAAATAAAACGTTTCATATGGTTTCGCACATGTGTCGGCTTATCAAGGATTATGGGGCTATTAAAATCTTGCTCTCCCTTAGTTTTAGTATTGCTAAACGATGGAAGTATCTGTCAAAAAAATATTTACTTTTACAATGCTTTAGTATTAAATCATTAAACCTAATGTGAATTTTGCTATGCCTATTCTATTATAGGCACCTAAATAAATTGCTACAAGAAGCTTAAACAATCAAGAACAAAGTGAAATATATTTTATCGGCATAAGACAGGCTATATACCATTTTAATACAATGGTCTATCAAAAACTGAATGCAAACAGAATTTAGACAGCAATAAACTGAGCAATATAAGAAACTACCTACCTCAACTTACAGGTCGTGCCATTAAAGATGAGACTTGACCGCGCCTCCCGCCGCTCTTTCCCTCGCCCCGATGACGCCCCAGCGGGGACCTCATACCGCTAAAGAGACCCATAAATCGTCTACTGCGCAAGTCAAACCACGTGGTGCGTCAAGTCTCATCTTTAATGGCACGACCTGTACTCGAATAATACTCCATTCTAATAAAACTTAGTCAAATGATTTGTTTCGTGTGCCATAAATAGTCTGTTAAATTTGTTTCACAACTCCCTGGCATAGCGCGGCACCGACAAAAAAATTGCGAACGCTTTTGCAAAAACATTATATTGTCATTTTATTACCTTTAGCAGTTACCAACACAACCCTGTGTGGGTAATAAAGGTCTGTGCCGAAATGTTTCATTTAGCCTCAATACCTAACCATAACCAATGTTCCAGTTTCGTTTTTATTATGTAGAGGTCATCTATTGTTCGTTTTCAAATCAAAACTCAATAAAACTGAGCCCCAGAGCCATGTCTTTGTGTAACAAATTGAAAACATATTGTTATGCCGTTGATTAAATTATGCCTTCACTTAATGAATGGACATCTCTCACACAGGCTTTGTGTAGGCTGTGATTATAATTATGGTTTCTTCATAAAAGGGTTTAAAAGATCTTTATATATAATTATACATAAAGGTCTTGATAAAGATTTCGATAAAGGTCTGCGCTGAGCGCTTGGTTTGGTAATACGCCGTGTTCGAGTTCGCGACAAGTCAATCGTCATCCTGAGGATGCCTCATTGAGAGGTGTAATACGTGTCGATTTCTTTCAGAGTTTTTTTAAGACCCTTTAGAAATAGTTAAGCGGAACAGGTTACTTAATATATCCACTTCTATTGTATTTTATAATTATACATAATTTGTTTATTTCATACATAAACTAATTTAAATTCTAAACAGATAAAAACCCAAAATAAAATTGTGAAAAAATTATAAAATTTTATATTTTCACTAATATTTTTATCATCTTTCTTATCAGAAACAACATGTTTCTGAAAAATGCCTCTTACTTCGTTGACATGAAAATAACAAGGAAAGGTGAAAGATAGGTAGTACATATTTATAAAAAGTCTGTATCGAAGTATCTTTAAACGTGGCTCTTATTTTTTTAATGTACCGCTTAATGTTAGCCATGTTACCATTTTAAGTTTTTAAATAACACTACAAACAAAAGTCTTGATACGAAAATCGTTAAGGGATTCTTCCTTCTTATTATTAAACAAATTGGTATAATGATATCGGATCTCCACAGGACAACTGCGTAAGTAAGTTTGTGACACCTAAGTAGCCGTAAGACAAGTTCGAAAGAGATAATGGCGTTAATCTGTGAGAGTCGCCACTCGAACCAGTTGCTATCGGGGCAAAGATGGCGTCGATAAACCGTGGCTTAACCGATAACATCTGAGGGGACGGACGAGTGCTGTAAGAAATAGGCTCGTAATGAATCGGCCTATAATCACCTCGGCCATGATAGTGCGATACAAGTGTACTTGATGTAGATGTTTGTAGTCGTGTTTATCATACTTAAGTAACTGTTATGAGTCTATTTAAAAGATAGTGTATTTGAATTATTTCGATTGTGATTATTATACAGGGGTTTCTTACCCAAAGAGTGCCAACATAGCCAACGTGATCTTATAACTAAATCTCTGCCATCTGACTGTTACAGGACTGTATTTTTTTACTGTAATATAAATAAAACTATATATTTTCACAGAATACTTGTGTAAACCATAGACCAAACAGTAGAGATTGTCTAAAAAAGGACGAAGCCAGATAAACTCTATGCCCGCATGACATCCACAATGATTGTGAAACAACATACCTTTGAGTTTGGTTGCATATCACTAATTATACCCATATGAACAAGGAGGTCAGTCGCATTTAGATTTGTTTGCAGCTTTCTAATTAGTACAAAAAAATTAAGGCATTAAAAATTCAACTGTTTGCGACCAGAATCGTAGAGATGAAAAAACTTTGAACGAAAATATTTATGAGCAGCACAGTTGCTTGCTTAAAATTTCCCTTTATTCACTGTGAATATGACTTTTATTGATACGTTGACCTCGAGGTATGACCTCACATAAAGTGATGTAGATATACGGCAAAAAAGTACCGACGTACCTATTATAACAAAAATAAATGGTCAATACTTATACATAAGAAAACTTTATTTATATCTAACGAGCTTGTTAACATTATTCCCCGTTTTCAGAGATTTTATTTTATTCATCCCGATATATTACGAGTATAAGTTTATAACTTCATTATTAAAGAAAATGTTGCTCAGCTTATTTGTACTCACTTATTTTTTAAAAGATAACAATAAACGTATTTCACAAAAAAAAAAACTGCCTCATTAGGAGTTTTACTCGTAACATAGAGAGTAAAAATAATAAATAAGATGTGACAAAGCCTTTGAAAGCAGGAAGGCGTATTATGTTTGAATAATCGGCCGTGACTTTACCTCACGTGTTTTGGGATGGATGCAAAATGTTTTAGTAATGTTTTCTTCTCAACAACCGAGGAGACGTTAAGTAGGTACTCGTACTGTCTTGTACTTGTACTATGTAGGTTACAAACTCAAACCATTTATTTCAAATAAACCAATTACAGGTATTTTTGAATTGACAAGGGGTCGATCAGTCAGAAAGATGAAGCTAGTTGCCCATTCCAAAGCATAGTAGGTACCTATGGATAAGAACGGGCACGAAACTCCACGAACACTCTTATAAACCAAAATAATGTAAAATAAAATGGTTACATCATTCATGTTGAAATTATACATGTGAGAACAATGTAGAAAGAAGTGCACGTTAAAAGCATCCGTAATAAAAATATAAAAATAAAATCAATTAAAAAATTATAATAAACCGTGGCAGCTAAGAGATGACCAGTCCCTACTGACGGCGCCCGTTCACGAACATCACGCATGGATCAGCACCATTTAGCTCAACCATTTGAAGGGACCTATTTTACCTAATTCAGATGTTGAAACCTGGGCACGAAAAGGTTATGTGCACTACATACTGCTCATCATAACAATGTAGATGTCTCTTATACTGCCGTCTGTGCCCCAAAAAATGAAGCCACAATAACCTTTACTGTGCCATTAACGACGACGTAGAAGTAATGAAGTGTTAGCCCAACAAATACACTGTCGTGCTGTCGACCCGACAAAGAAGACGATCATAACAATTTATGTGAGGACAAAGCGCGATTCATTTTTGTCTAGTCATGCAAATTCTAAAACCTCAACATTGAGCTTACTAAAGCCCAATTTTAATAACTTCAACGCATTCACAATAATTGTATCATCTCCCAAGCTCCGCGCACTGACATTGTAACAACGTAGCTTTACACAAGTAAGCATCAGATCAAATTAATTGAATATTCTGCGTGATGGTCACAGTGTTAATCCACTATACGAACAGTTCAATAGATCAGTTATCACGGCAAAAGGTGTATTGGATAAAGCCAGCTTTAGACCGATTACATCGCCTCACCGTCCTCTGTCCCGGTAAATTCGTGTAATAGGAAGCGCCTTGTGATTGGCCAGTTTCGAATACCCGCCAGCGACAAATTGGATCCAGTTAGCCTGTAGGTCGTGTTACTAAAAGATAAAAGGAGGAATAGAGGCCACTTCAAATTGAAGGAGATTCAACTATCGCCTCAATATAACAGAGTAAACTGTTGTTATTATTTTAAATTATACCCTAACATCGTACCTGAACGTTAATTAGGTAAACGGGTTGTTTAAAGAGGATCCAGCTTTGAAAGCGACGACGAAATTAGTACTTGAGTAAGTAAAGCATTTTCTGATGAGCACCTACCGAAAATGAGAGAGAGATACCGATTTTATGTAGCTGTCGTCGAAAGCACAAAGCTTCTCTATTTTATGACTGAAATGAATGCTTGTCATTTTGATATTTTTTTAAACTAAAATTGAGTTCAGGACCTGAATCAGTTCATGTGTGATCAAATTGAAGAACGTTTCAGCATATTTTATGTTAAAACCTTTCCAATATCATGTGACGCGTTTAATATCACAATCTTTAAGCTCTGGCAAAAAACTGAGGTGAATCCCGCGCGGGATGCGGGGCGAAATTTTCTCGAGCCTATTGTGTCAATTAACTTGTAGGTACATCACAACATTAATAAGACCTGTTTTTCTTTGTGTGAATACCCGTCAGTGCGGGGAAGACGGAGGGTTATGTCGGACTTCTACTGACGCAAACCACAAGGTGGCCTTTCTCAGCTCAGAGGTATAAACGGATCAAAGAACTATGTGCCAAATTTGCGAACTTAGATAAAGTAATGAACGTATGGAAGTATGAACTACGTTAGTGGTTGCAGCATGTAGCCGGTATTGGAAATAATTATGTTATTCGGGAAGAACTTGACTTATTAAACAAAAGATAAGAAGGTCTCAATAAACTACTTTGATAAATACTTAAGCAGTAATAAATATAGGACCCATTTAAATGATTTTTTAGAGATTGTTAAAGGTTGGATTGGAAGGTTGGTTTAGTTGGATTGTTGAAGGTTGGTTGGTTGATTGGTTTGATTGGATTGTTGGAGGTTGGTTGGTATGTTGGTTTGGTTAGATTGTTGAAGGTTGGTTGGTTGGAGGACTGCTTCGTTGGTCTGGTGGTCGCAAGCGCTGCTATTGAGCATGACATCCTGGGTTCAATTTCCAAGTCAGGTTAAGTGGTATTGGGTTTTTCCATTAGGAATTTTCCCAGTACTAACCCGGAGTCTCGATTTGTGCCTATTACATGGGACTTAAACATAACTGGCGAGATGTGGGTGTACCTACTATGGGTACATATCTACCTAACACTTCGGGGAATACAAGGCGTGATGTTATGTTATCGTTAAAGGCTCTAAAATTCCTCTCTTAGTTGACCTTTACAAACCTGAGGACCATCATTTCCAAAAAAAACTGTGTTGTCTTTCAATCAGTCAGTAAACAAATCGTTGTATATGTGGGTATAGACAGTTAAATGTGTATTCTTTAAACCAATTAATTGAATAATTGATTCACCATTTGTAGACACGATAGGGTACATACTTAACCTTGACTCGAACTTTGGAGGTGAATAAATGTTACCTAAATGTTCTTTAACTTTCTACGCCATTACGTTAGTCTTTTTCTCTTATTTACATTAGCTTGTTTGTACATTTCTCTGATTTGATCAATTTAATTCAAGGTAACGAATCAACAAAGCCTATGAATTACGAATACTAATTCAAATACACTTGACCTGTAGGTAGTAATGTAATTATTATAATTTGTTTATTAATGATATTTTTATCACATCTTTTTGAAAAGAGCTAGTTTATTCTTCGTAAACAGGGACCAAAATAGCTTTTTAATCCCTAGGGACTAAAAGTGATTTGAATTTGGAATGTGGATATTATTACCAAAGAGATCAATCACTTACATTGTATGAACAAGGCTGTAAACAGCGTGCGAACCAAATTAAAAAAAAAGTTTGTGACTGAATAAAAAACGCTCGAAATTGCCTCGCCCAAGTTCCTCATTGTTTACTCAAATTTGGATTTTACTTATTTTTATTTTTTTTTAAATGAGTGTGTCTTCCAAGTAGAGATATATAATAGTAGATAATTCTTATTCATAAGTTTCACTTATTTATTTTTTCATAGAGGATGATAAAAAGTAAAGTGTCCACCTCAACACCAAGACTATTTTAAGCTCGTTCTTTGAATCCATGCTGCGCTCAGGATTCTACTTTAGAATCCCTCGCTGTGCTCGGAATTTTACTCTAGAATCCTTCGCTCCGCTCTGGATTCAAAGAAATACTCTCGTCTTAAAAAAAAAACTTGTTTGCTCCCTCGGAAAACAATCTACTATTCTTATAATAATACCTTTGTGAATAAGTTCCTGCTATATTCATGTTTACATTGCATAAACTCGAAACTTTAATTGACAATCAGGTTGAAAATATCAATTCCCCTTACAAGTGTTAAATGAGAACGCTGGTGAATATGTTTGTTGCCGAATTACGCATAAAAGACTGAACGGATTTGAATGAAAATTGGAACAGACCACGCCTGGAATGAACAAATAGGATACTTACTTAACGCTTTCAAGGACACTAAACGCCCTTAGACGTCAAAACAATAAAACTTCTATTGTGTCTCCTTCAGTGTAATATATGTAATATGTGTATAAGTTTTAGATACGTAGATAAATATTAGAGCATCACCTTTCGTCTTGCAAAATTCTTCAAAGTAAAATGCTATTCAACCTGCACCAAACGAGACATCCTTGTAGCGAGCTCAAAGATAGCCGTGAATGTCCCACGGGATATCCCAGGCTCGGCCGAAACCGACGTGCTACAGTGACTGTGGCAGAGCTTTCGAATTTGCGTGCCGAGCGCATCATAAACAAAGCCGCGCTGCTGACATTTGTGGACATTGTACTGACTGTACCTACTGATATAATAAATTTACTGTAAACCGCGTTTATTGTAAACAAGGTGCTAGTTGTGTTGGAATTTATTTGTGTGCTTATGAGAAGTTTTTGCTTCGTAGTGGAAACATGCACAACGCAGATCTGTGCGCTGGTTTTGGCACAAATCAGGCTACAAATTTTATTTGAAAAATATTCCTAACAAATGGTAAACTTTTCAGGGCAGGCCAGTTCTAAACAAAAAAAAACAAAGATTTACTTATTTAAATAAGAAGTACCTGGGCGATTGAGCTCTGCTCTGATGAAAATAGAAAATCCTCATTTAATAGTATAGGAAATTTCATACTAATCCATGTTGCCATGATAGTAGGTGCTTACTAATTCCATGCTGCCATGTCATTATTCGAATGTCATTATTCGAATGTCATTATTCATTTTCTGGATCTAAACTTTAGGTGACCGAGCCCTGCTCGGGTGAATTTGTGAATTTCCCCGGATATGAGACCTAGCTAGATCGATTTTTGCCCCCGTAAACCCCTATATCGAAACTTTCATCTTTAGAGCCGTTTTCGAGAACGTAAATACAAATATACATATATACGTTCGCTCGTTTAATAGTATAGGATTTATTATTTAATTAAAACACGGCATGTTTTATTGATGTGAGAGCTTTTCTTTAATACCTACCTACAGCTTAGCCTAGACGTCGAAGTTGTTACCTATATAAAAAGAACATTTAAACCACATTCCAACACGCCTTCAGTTTTATGTTTAACCCCAACACACTTATGACCTTAGTTAGTACGGTTAGTTACTAAGTTCCTTAACATAGGTTAGGTCATTGGCACTTATACTTGGATTCAGAACCTTAGACAAATTACATTTATTGCCACTTACTCAATTATCAACTTTAACACAATAAAGTCTAAGTTGATTTTTGTGTAACCATTTGTAATAAAAAGGTACTAACTAAATTTTCGGTTGCAATGGACTTTGAAATTTGTTTTATATGATGTTGAGATTGTTGTTCCTTAGCATGATAATTATCTGAGATTCTGAATTGAAGTTTCACCATAAGCAACATTAAACGGGGCCTCGTCAAGGTTGCTTCTGACGGCCAACTCTAGCACATTGGTTAAATCAAATAGCACGTGCTTCCCCGGCTTCCTGTTCCACACTTCCGAAGCTTTTCATGAAATCACTACTACAGATTGCAGGCAAGTGGGAAAAAAGATGTTTCACATCAAAAATATTGTACTACGTACCAATCAAATTAAAACACTACGTCAATTTGCTGTATAATACCTATTTCGTACAACTGACGAAGAATGACAGTTATGATTTGAATGTACTATTAATATAAGTTGGTATTCAATTTGATCATTTTGAATTCCCTATGTTTATTACCCCCCTCCCCCTATATACTTGTACTGTTATTGTTTAAAGTCTGTTAGTTTTTAAATCATATCGTCATACGTGTGTGTAAATAAAATTTGGCAAAAAATTAAATTCCCTGACTTCAATTAAAGAGATAGTTTTTGTGCTATCACAAAAACCTTACAGACTTATGGCCCTAGTGTCAGCACTAGCTACGCCACAATGAGAATCTGTGGGACAAGGCTTAGAAAAACTTATGAGCATCTATCCTTTATTTGCGTCGTCTATATTAGAACTCTTTTAAAAGGCTTTGCTGCTCACCGACGCTTAATGGTGATTCGCCCGAAATGAGCGAATCGACACTTTTCAATGCTTTTTTTTTTTTTTTTCTTGGGACGATTCGCATGAAGATAATTTATTTGTAGGCGAATTGACAACTCCAGAAATCGATTAGCCTAATAAACCATCACCAAGTGGTATTTAGAACAACAGTAACTTAAATTACAACATCGCAAAAATATAATAAAATAAGACTGCACTGTCGCAAATGTAGCAATTAGTAGCTATAAAAGCACGACGAAGCTTTACTTATATTCTGCAAGAAATCCATTCTTATTCTTATATAAATGCTAAAGTAACTGTGTCGGTGTTTTGGTATGTCTGTCTGTTATCTTTTCACGACTTAACGGCTGAAGGTATTTCGGTGAAACACACAGGTAGACAAAGACACGGGTTTAGGGCAAAGGCTACTTTTATGGGATAATTTCCGACCTCCATGCGGGCGAAACTGCGGGCAAAAGCTAGTCTTCTATTCTATAAAGTTTATTATAATCTATATTAGGAGTCTCCAAATGACGGACCGCGGTCCGCATCCGGACCCCCGACCTATTTTGTGCGGACCTTAATTAATCAGTACCTACAACTATAACAAAAAAATTATCAAAAATATTTTTTTTTTTTTTGAGTAATCTAATTTAGCCCTCGTTTTGTCTTTTCTTCCTTCGACGCGACATCTTTATTGCAGACTTCAGACAGACAGTTCTAAATAAATGATATTTTACAGATAAATATTAAGTAATTATACTTACTTTGTTATTTTTCTATATTTTTTTAAGCAGGTTTCTTTTCATTTTATTTCTTAATGATATTCAAAATCTTTGTTGCTAGTAATCGTTTACCAAATGGACCGAGATAACCATTTTATTTTTGAAAACAGACTCTCAAACTAATTGGTGATCCTGATCTCATATCATCTGTGGCTTTAGCAATCCAATATTTTACAGCTATTTGTGTTACCAACAAATACCGTGCTATTTCTATAAAAACTTGCTACGGCTCGGCAAGTCAAACAGCTGAAAATAAAGTTCAAATTGGTGAAAATAGAATAAGTCACCATTATTAATAATACCTTTTTATTTACAGCAGCACAATTAATTATTAGCTTCGGACCATTTACATTTCTATAGTTAATACGATGACTTGTATACAGGAATTGAAACTCTATGTAGGTTGGAAACCAGTAGGTTTTCAAAACCAGCACATTACCGAAATTCATTGTAATTGTAGGTACACACGGCTACGTATCAAGCTATACATTTCCAGTATAAGCTGATCTCGCATTGTATAGGATTTCCGTACAATACGAGGTCAGCTTATACTGGGCATGTATAGCTTGATGTGTAGCCGTGTGTACCTGCTCATTATAATTATAACTCTTTAGTTGTGGATTTCTATGGGAAAGCCATTCATTACTAAGTTATTATATTTGCTTTTTACAACTTTGGAACATTTTTTTTTTGTTTGTTCTGTTAGCATTTAATATTATTAGCGGAAGTGCGCGCGGACGTAATAAAATCGCGGCGGGATTTTATAGCGTACTGGATTTTCAACGCTCGGCGTTGAGAATCCAACGCGTTCTCGTCACAGCACGTTGAAAAAACATACTGTTGGATTTTCAACTCTCGGCGGTAAGCAGAGCGTTGAAAATTCAGTGCACGAAAAAAATTCGCCGCGATTTTATTACGTTCGTGCGAACGTTGGGTTAACGTTAGTGGTAAATATTACCCCAGTAATGTCTTCTAGTACACATGGGTTTTTCTATTTGATTGTGATAACTTGTTTGATTACAACAGCCATAAAAAATATTTCATTATTAAAATTAAATTACTGCACCGCCTTATACACTGCCCAATTGACCAAAACATCATCTGTAAAAATATTCGCCTTCGTGGTCTAGTGGCTAAACCACCTGCCTCAGACACAGAGGTCCCGGGTTCAATTCCCAGTAGGAGAAAAAAATTCTGCGCGGTTTGTTTGATGGTAGGGCTTGTCCTAAGTCCGCCCGGCTAGCTACCACCATCATATCTAACTCTGTCGCCATAATGTTAACAGCATTGTTTTATTTTGGGTAGTTAGAGATAAGATAGCCAGTTCCCTCTGTGATTTGAGGATTCCGGGTGAAGTTCGCTTCCATCTTCGGCCGGATCATCACTTACCATCAGGTAAGATGCAGGCCAAGAGCTTCCCCGATGTTGATATGTTTAAAGTGAAAACTTCTTTGCTTGGGCGGAGCATCGCCGTGTCCTCGTGAAGGCGATCGGCGGCGGTGATCTCTCGCGTCCGGCCCTGATACAGGCCATGGTAGGGAGCGAGAGGAAATGGGAGGCCGTCACCTCCTTCTGCGAAGCGGTAATGCTCGCGAAGGAGGAGGCGGAACGTGTGAGGAAGAGGCAAACTTGGCGCCCTCACGCCCCTAACCGCCGCAGGAGGAGACGCCCAGGGCGTCGGGAATCGCGAGGCGATTTCCGGCCACCGTAGGCGCGGGCTTGCGGACGGTGAGCAATGGGTGGCTCACCGTCCGATAAGGACCAGGCCCGGGTCGACGGCGCGTTGTGTTCCACGCGCGGATCAAAGAGATGTCAGCAGAATTGAAGGGGTCCACTAAGGCCGATGCCTGCCGGGGTTGCGAAGAAAACCGAAAGGGAGATCGTGGCCCCCGGCAACAGGGCAATCGAAGGAACACGGGTGGGTTTTAGTCAGTAATAGTCTGACACGCCCTCCCGCTCCGCCCAAAGCGGGAGAAGTTATTTGATGATTTCCCACCCAAAAAAAAAAAAGGCGCGTTAGGTATTTTTGAGATGGGACTAAACCATTGATTTCGCGACACTGTTACGACACCAGCTTTTGACCAAAAGACATCAACGCGCGATACATTATTTCCTGCACAATAAAATTGATCAAGTTTTTATTTCTCCGTGCACTGTTAGTTTTTTTTTTTTAAATTATTTCTAAGAAGAAAACCCGTCATATTTCCTGGGAATTACGAAGGCGATGTGAGCTTTTATAATTTCTAACTATTATATTATCGTGGACGTCCTCGGCAGGGAAGTAAAATTAAAATACACGTGGAAGCATTTATCAAAGATACAATTGTAAAAGGAAATACATAAATACGGTATTATGTGCTAGTGGGCGATGCATTGTACGTACAGTCGCGGCCAGCGCTATTTAACAATGGAACTATGTCATTATTTATACGCGTATTGTACATTGGAGGAATTTTAAATGAGCAACGTATGCTGTATGTGCAGATACGGGAATTTTAAAAATATTGTAGTATTTTATTTAACGTCTGTATGTTGATATAAGAGGATAAAAAATTGAAAGTATTTAAAATATGGCAGAGCTTTATTTTCTTCTTTGCTGTTTTTAAACGACTTCAAACAATGAGGAGATTCTCAGTTCGCCGGTTTTTATTTTTTATTATAATTTTTGTTCCCCGATTACTCAAAGACGGCTAACCGATTTCACACATTCTTTTTTTTATCGAAGGGTGGTCCAACCATATAAATTTTATTAACTTTGCTTGGGTAGTTTTTAAGTTAGCTTCAATAATACTTATTTTCCCACGCTTAGCCTATGTGGATGATGTTATAATAACTTCCTGTCACTGTTATTTGCATAGCAGGTATTCGAATTTACGTGGGTTGGGTATCGTACCACAACTAAAAAAATAAAAACTTTTTTACAAAAAAAAAATACACTACTAAGTGAAAAATATCTTTAATTTCGGAAGTCAAAAAGACAAAACCAAAGGAAAATTTAAAGTTATTTTTTCACTTTGTAATGTTTTTTTTTTTTTTAGGGCCGTTTGTTCTTTTTGTTTTTGGAAGTCGGATAAGACCGCCATGTATGTTTGTAGTGTATAAGTTATTTTGATGTAATGTATAATCGGGTGTACAATAAAGTATATTTAAAAATAAATAAATAATAAAAAAGTAGTGTACCTAACTCACGCCATTTACATGAGTCTTATACGACAGCGATTTCTGTTATTAAAATAGTTTCCGAAATTTCATCCGTAAGATATCATAATTTATACCGGGCTCTCGTATGTTCCACATTATCTGTTGACGGTTTAACGTGCTTTCCAAGTAAAAATAGAAAAATATTTAAACAACTTTTCATGATTAAACTTCCCTCTTAGGCTGAAACGAATCTTTTAAAAAAAAAAACTCAATTAATTGATTTTTCGCAAGCTACAATGTTTTCAGGTTTCACACTTGATTTGAAGGGAAAAAATAAAAATAAAAATTTGATGTTTTTTTTTTCGTTTCTGCTGCATTATATCAAATTTTGAAAAGTACAGAATTAATCTCCATAAAATTATCTATACAATGGTATATAAATTAAGCAGATTCTGTGTTCTAGCAGGAGTGTAACAATAAAAAATTAAAACAGTGGCTCTCCGAGAGTGTTCACAGAAGTAAAATCTTGAACAATTTTACTGTGCAGGAAATAATGTATTGCGCGTTGATGTCTTTTTAATGGTCAAAAGCTGGTGTCGTAACAGTGTCGCGAAATCAATGGTTTAGTCCCATCTGAAAAATGCCCAACGCGCCTTTTGAAGTTTTCACTTCAAAAACAGTTGCAGAAAGAAGGCAAAACAAATTTTCCGATCGCAAAGCACTCTCTAATGCTTCGCATAATGAGTCGTGCTACCTATATAGTTGGCGTGAAATTGAATATTGATAGGAAAAAGGTTAAGTGTGAACCTAACGAACTCATTAAGATGTTCTTACTAGTAAAGTTCTCTACGTCTTCCGAGGGCGTAGTATTGAGATATCGGAAATTTATTATTTTACGTAGATGTGGTTTTTATACTCTTCGTTAGCTTTATTTTTATACCTATGTACACTAACGTAGTTGAATGAAGTTTAATACAAAAAATACCGTTTTTA
Organism: Omphaloscelis lunosa; assembly: GCA_916610215.1. Taxonomy (NCBI): domain Eukaryota; kingdom Metazoa; phylum Arthropoda; class Insecta; order Lepidoptera; family Noctuidae; genus Omphaloscelis; species Omphaloscelis lunosa. The sequence goes on from OU744247.1 coordinate 11,143,710, forward strand.
TATATCTCTAGAATCAGCAACTTAATTCGACACTTACACTTCTTCAAATAGGGTATTTGTGGCTAAGTATTAACAGCCACACGGGTCGATCAAAGGTTAAGCTACGCTTGCTGCGGTCGATTCGTGGATGGGTGACCATCCATTATTTATCGAAACCGGTCCGTGCCTCGGAAAGTTAAGCCGTTGGTCCCGGCTGTCATTTGTAGATGAGATAAACAGTCTGACAACCGGTCTTACCAAGGGGTATCGTGTTACCCAGTAACTGGGTTTTGGAGGTCAGATAAGCAGTCGCTCCATGTAAAATCTGGTATTCAGCTGCATCCGGTAAGACTGGAAGCCGACCCCAAAATATTTGGTAAAAGGCTGGTAGATTGCTTTTTAACACTTCTTCCACCAATTATTCGTAAAATGATCTCGTCTGCTCGACGTCCGTATGTCATTGCAGTGATCCAGTAGACTATCAGCATTAAGTATGAGTATATTTGCCTGATACATGCCGAGCTGAACTCCCACTTGGTGCAACCTTGAGACACACACCGCACTTTGGTTTTCATTATTTTAATTTTCTTTCCTACGTATGTCAGTCTCATTTTCTATCTTTCTTATGTTTTTAAACGACTTCCAAAATGAAGGAGGTTCTATGTTCGTCTTCATGTTTTATTTTTTATGATAAATGATTTTATTTTTGTAAATAGGTTTGTACAAACACATTTACACGTCAATCATATTTTTAAAGCTATATGTGGTCGGCCTTTCCTATCTGACTACTTTGAGAAGAAAGGCCGAAACAAACTCAGAGGTCACAATCTCTTTTAAACTCCAGACATAATCTTGGTCAGATCATGTGAAGACCATGTAGATTGGTGTCTGAAGTGGTCTTTAATGTATTTCCGTCGATATTATCGTCAATTGTGGACTGATTTTGAAAATTATTTTTTCAGCAGATGAAGCTTATATTGGCACCACCTCAGTAAATTGTGCATGTATTTTCAAATTTTTATATTACGTTTTTAGTGCTGTTCAGTTTATTCTTTTAATATTATATTTGGGATTGAAAAAACAACTGGATTTATGTTGAAATCAGTTTACATACATATTTGAGATAATGTTGTGTATTGTTAACGTTATTCAAAAACTAAAAACATCTGACCAGTCAAAAGAATAATGTAACAGCTTCTTAGCTACACAAAAGGTTCCCAAGTAGACCTTTTTGAAACGAAATGCAAGAAAGCGAAAAATCTGTAAATCTTTAACCTAGACAACATAACGATGTCTATAAAATACATGAGTCATCGTAAAAATAATCTAAATCGAACATCTTTATGTAACTTAATATTATTTCGGGTAAATATTAAATTGTCACGTCAACACGAAATAAATTCATACCTCTCTAAATGGGTCACCACTATTTTCTTGGATCTGTCTCTTCTAGGAGGTACCTATTTAATTCCCATGAGAACATAAGTTAAGCCGCAGCTGCGGAGCGTCCTCAATATTTTACAAGTGATTTCGGATCTCATAAAAATACAAGAACTTAGATAGAAACTTTTAAAAAGCAACTCGGTCCTCTTATTTTTTCCTTACAGACCCATCCTGAACAAGTTGGATAGTTTTACAACGGAGACCCTTCGATAAAGTGTCATAATTTAGGTGAAATATTGTTTTTTCTGGCGAGGGGAGCATATTTCGTTATCTTATTTGTGGTTTCTGAATAAGTTACAGTTTTCTTTCTTTTCAATAGTATATATTTACCAAAGCGACTTCGGAGACCTGTTGATAATATTATTTATGAAGTTCTCCAAATGTATGGATGTATTTGCGTTATATTGTTTGTCTGTTTTATTTGTCAGGTAAATAATGTCGCAATTGGCAACTTTTGCTGTTTTCCCTTTTCATTAACTTTGCCCCATTTTTGTATTAGTTACGCCAATCTTAACGCTGAACTATTTTGTTGTGAAGTTTTTAGGACTGGCCAAGGGCGGGCCATTTTTGCGCTCTCCAACGAGGTAGTAAGTGCTTATAGCAGTTTTATCCAAAGAGCTTTTTTTAAACAGTTGTGATATCGATTAATTAATCTCATACGTAATGCCTACTACGTAGAACGTTATCATTATACTTCCGTGTAATGTATTACAATAATTATAATGGTACGAACGAAATCGTCGGTTTTTTTAAATAGAAAATGTTCGAAGTCTTAATTACCTAAACCCAATAGTAATCATACAATAATTAGCCTACCAGTTACCGATACTTTCCATACAATGCCTAATGAAGTGAGCTAATAAAATATTCACGAGCCATCGGTTTACAAAACACAACTAATATAATATTCGAAATTGAGTCAAACATTCGTCGTATGAAGGGAGGCAAAATGAGAGCCATCAGATGAAACTTTTCTCTTTGCGCAAAAGTTTGTGATGTGAACAGAAACCCGGGGCGCGCGGGCGGCGCCCCTCGGGACGCACATGCATGTTTAATGGCGTCCTAGAAAGGTCAAGAGTTTGAATGTGAGTGGAAGTAGTGAATACATTACCTACTCCCGAGTGGCCAGGTACTCACATCCAAGCAGCCGCGCCGTGACAACCTCTTTTCTAACTTACACGAACTAACACGCGGACAGGTAGTTTGTAGCTGCCTCTCAAACAAATTAATTGTGTCTTAGTTTTCAGCTGTAACGAGGGAGCAACTCAAACAAACTTTTGAGAAAGGTACGCGATGGAAGTGTTGGTTCCCTGCGCTAACATTATGCCGTGAACTCGCAAAATTTCGCCGCGACGTTGACTAACGGTTAGCACAACTGGCCTGCTCGGAATTGAAACTTTGTTGGACTTTAAATTACATGACCAACTGTGCAATAAATGTAATAAGTACAATCATTCCGTCTTTTACATGTAGATTCAACTTAAAGTTTAAGAATATGCTGTGGAAGTGCTTACCTACGTTAAAACTTATGTAAGTCATTTTGTTGTTTTAATAACCCCCACGACACAATTTAGGGTCGTACCTACCTGTGTACATAAAGCTAAGGCCTCAGTGTAGAATCAACTCTGCATTTTGCTAATATTAATACGGAACACGAAAAACGCACATAATAAATCGCTGACATCCTCCAGCTGCGACGTAAGAAAAGGAAATAGGTCAGTATGACGCTCGTAAACGAGGCTTAGCAACTAGTCACAAGTCGCGACCTACGCACTGTTGCGATACAATGCGAACGCACTTTCAAGTAGTATGAACACTTCACTCCCCTTTCAAAGAGTGGGGGAAAACATTGATAAAATATGTAGTTAGTAGGTGTAAGGAGTTTTTACTCACCTTTGGGTGGGTTGATATGCAATGCGCTTCTAAAGAGGCTTTCTTCATCACGCCAGTCGAGGTTCCTCTTCATCGTGTAACCGCACATAGCAGACAAGGTCACAAGCAGGGCCAACATGAACAGCCTGCTCCGCGTCTCGCCGCGTTGCCAGTTCCGTGTCAACACTCCAGCCCCCAGGCCCAGCAACAAACAGAAACCCACACTCGGTATGTACAAAACACGCTCCGCCACTACGAAGCCAACGTAGAAAAGTAAATTAGTCGCAGGCACGAATGGCAGAACCATAAATGCCGTGAACATCAGCAACGCAACTTGGGGACTGCGATACACCACGCTCCTCTGCGTACTGTTCGCCTTGGACTTCGCTAACGATATCGGACAGATGCAACTAGAGTTGTGCATCGTTATGTTATTGTTGTTGCTCGCGCGACACACACTCGTGTGCTCATCACTGAGTGAATGTTTGCAGCCAGTGCACGGACACAATAGCTTTTTAGATGATAAATTCTCTTTGTGCGGCGCATGATAACTTTTTCTGTCATAACAGTCTTGTCCTCTATTATACTGCTTGCTACTATAATTCCATTTGTGCTTAATTTTACAGTTTTGTTTTTTGTAGTACTTTGCATCCCGAAATAGGTTATCTTGATGCTTTTTGAATTCATTCGTAAGTGTTCTCCAGGTCACTTTTGAAATGACGGCGTAGAATATCGCAGTAGTAATATTCCGGGCGTCGAACAGCGTCGTTATCCTTGGTATCGAGTCCATCGACCAATCGAAGCTCAGATGAAAAGGGTATAAAAGGAGGAAGAAGTTGAAGACGGGGAGATAAGCAAAAGTATAGAGCCGCGTAAGAATTGAGGGGTCTCGCGACGCGGGGTTATCAGCCGCCGCGAAGGCGGTGGGCGCCCCGGCAAGTCGCAAACGCCAGTACAAGAGGGCGAAGCCTCCGGTGCCCAACGCGCAAACACTCCGCCATCGATGCTGAAACAATAAAAAAATATCATTTAATAAAAAACGATAAACACAAGCGAAGCGTTCAAGTGAGAAGTGAACAGTTGACTACGTCAAACTTTTAAGAAAGGATCTAAAAGTATCAAGTTATTCCCAATTCATAAAATAAAGTTTATTCATAAACGCAAAGAGGAAAGTTAGATATTTGAAGTTTTATTTTTCTAAATATTGTTGGGAACTCCATGGTGATTGATTACCTCGGAGCAATATTTCATTAATATCTGTCGAAGAATTTGCCGCGATGTAATAGAATTATAGTAATTTTTTATAACCCGTCGGATGCGTGGTGAAAATGGGAAGAAAATATGTTTACCGACTTTTTGATTGAACGAACAATATATTAAAAATAATTTAAAGTAAATTAATACCTACAAAGGAACAAGCCATATCCTAATACAAACAATACGCTTCAGAACAATCAAATCGATCTCAGAGTCTAGAGATTAATGACCATTTTACCAAGTCGTCAACCGAGCAGGTTTTCTACACAGATTTATTTGTTCGCGGTTGTTCGAGATTCAACCCTATGACTTGGGTATTTACGGCTCACATCTTAATGGCACGAGGACGGCGGTATTAAGAACTAATCCCCACCGCACCAGAACGTGTCGTAAGGTGACTAAAACTAGTGGGAAACTGCGGTACTGTGGCTCTTCGGCTCTACCGCCGACGATATACATCTTGAGTCGCAGACGATATAAATCTGGATCGGCCACTATCATTTTATTTTTTAAGGCACTTATTTCCAACTAAAATTTTTCGAGCCTCACCACAATTTTTTTTTTAAAGGTGGGTATAAAGAGCTCGTTTATTTTAATTAGTAAAATGAAATCAATTTCGTTGAATTTTGTGTTAAAAACAATTTAGTTGATGAATGAAAACCTAAAACTCACTGTAACCTAGTCAAAACAGTTTCCTTCTTGGAAATCAGAATGAAATCAAACGGACAAAGCGTTTGAAAAGAAAGAAAGAAAAAACGTTTATTTGCGATAAACATGACGCAAAAAATAGTTTAAAATACAAAAATGAGAAAAGGTTGGGGGAAGCATGCGTCACATCCACGCAAATCGGCTATCGCTTAGCATTTTGTTTGATTTGTTTTCATTTAGTAAGCAATTATATCTGTAAGATTTTTCCCGAGAATAGTGAACTAGTGTATAGTCAAAGTGCCACACCCGAGTCGGCAGAACTAATAACTTTAAGCCACAGCAAAGGCACCCGATAAAACTGATTTATAAAGGAGCGAATCGCGGCGAGACGTCCCTTAGATTATTAAATTACTACTAGCACGTACATAACGCCGACCCTCTTTCAGGCACTATATGATTAATATGAATATACGATCAGTTAAGTATTTTAATCTACTTAAAGTGGTGTTATTATGAAAGTTTTCACGGTTATTTAGTGGCGGTGGGGTTCGATCCGCGCCGGCCGAAGTGCGCTGCCGGCTTGTTAGTTGTGGGAAGCTCGAGGAAAAGATTTATGAAGGTTACCGCGTCCCCTACCCGACCTGGCCCAGGGGAACCCCCCGCAGAACTAACGACGCCGTTTCGGATTTCTAGCACAATTTACACCACCGGGGGAGCAAATCGGAAATCTCGGCGAAACTTAGATGAAGTACAAATTAATCAATCCGAATGAGGGGAAAAAGGCTGAATAATATAACACACTTTTTGCACCTTTGTGATTTTCCTCGCCTATTAAGAGAGTTTGAGGTCTTTTACAAAAGGTAAATAACGATGTAAGGGCAATCACCTACGTATCATCTTGAATTCTGTACCTAGATATAAGGACATGTTCTGACATGTCCTTATTTATTATCTCGGTAAAACATTATTAAATCATAAAGGATTTGTAAGCTGAATTTTATAAAATAATATTGATACATTACATTAATAAGTACGTACACGAAGTACATATTTCCCATAAATTGTCGACTTGTATTTCATCAGCAAGTTGAAGTCAAAGCAAATAACTTAATGAAATAAGCGAGCGAGCTTGGCCTAGCCGTCAGAGCTGCGCTTATCTGGAAAATTTACTGCCTGGCTGACATTGCCATCGTCGCCTCGCAAATGCCGACTCATTTGCCAGTCCGTTTGAAAAACCCTCAGTATTACCTAGTAACGAATCTTCATTCAAAATACCCGCATTTATTTAAATCGGGATTTAAATTACATTAAGCAAGCTTGATTAAGATTAAAAATGCCGTTTTGCAACTGCGAAAAAACGACCTTGCATAAGAACGGGCACGGTTGGCAAAAAGTTCTTACCCAATGTTTTCACTTATTTGTATTACTCCAAGAATAAAACATTTCGACTAATTATGTCCCAATTTATGTCTTTTGGCACTAGATCGAGATAAAAAACGAGACGATTTAACACAGAATCTCAGTACCTACCAACTATTAGGTATGTATCTCCGAAAGTACTGGCAAGAAAACCTCTTACATTTTTCCGAAAAATAATCTTCTGAGAGGCTTCCAAAATGGAAATTATTTCTTACAAATAAAACGTTGCCACAGAGATACCCTGCCTATGAACTCATAAACTCGGCGAGGTAGACGTCGGTGCCGAGGGCTCCATTAACTTTAATACCCTCATAACTACATGACGAAATTTCTACAACAGGAAAAAGCTCTTTTAATTCCGACAGCCAAGGTCTTCGACAGGGAATGACAATATTTTTATACCGCTACATTATAATGCTTATAAAGATAGGTTCACACGCCACCCTGCCTGGTGGTGTTATTCAAAACGAATTATTATGTGAGGAACATATTGTAGGGCTCTACTAACGACAAAAAAACTACGTAAAAATACATGACTTAATTCTTAACCCTGCTTGTACCTTTATTTTTATAAATCAGCTTAAAAAAAGTTACTTAATCCTCACTTGAAAATTAACCCTGGCAATAGTATAAACTTAAATATTCACACTCAGCTCACTCCTAACAATAATTGCGGTTTCAAAGCAGTCAGTATTTGTTTTAATAGTCGGCAAACTATAACTTTGACTAATGTCTGACTTGGGTTATTCAAACATGCGCTCAAAGTTTTTGTTTCCCGCTTTGTCTAAGTCCCGACAACAGACTGCACATGCATTTTGTATTGAAAGTTCCTGCACCTCGGAGTGAGCCCACTCGCGTTCAGATACATGCACTGTGCTGAATTAAATATGGCAACATCTACGCGAAGATACGGATAAAATTGTAGTATTTCATCTTGTAATAACTTTTCCAAAAACGACTAAATATTGAAACTGTATAAGTAGGTATGTTTTACGCTGCACTGAAAAAGATGCGAGAGATTTATGAGTGACAATGCTCAGCCCGGCTACCATCCGTGACTAATCTTTTGACTATGAACTTTTATCATATTGCTTGAGTGAAACCAGAAGATAGACAACGATAGAGAGGTTGATTCATTGACCTACATGTTTTTTTTTTTCATAATTCTATACAAATTACTAATCCAGACGGCAACAAAGGGCACTCACGACAAGAATCCAATAAAACAATGTTCCATACAGAGTACAATAATCTCATATTTCATAACTTGCATTGCAATTTCTAAGGTAAATAAGCAAGTTTCTTGTGGCGAACAAATTTCATATCGTCATAAGCAGGTAACTGGTGAAATTCGAGTCACGTAGTCACAGCAGCAAATAATATTATGAGAGAAATCGTGTCTGTTGGGAGTATAACTTTACCGGCATTCCGTCTCCACCGTGGGCCGTGGGTGTCTGTTCTTATTATTTATACTAGAGCTGCGCCCGCCGGGTTCGCTCGCAGATTTCCTCTTGTTCGAATCATATTGTAAACTAAGGAAGCATAAACATGAGCAATAAATATTCTTGCTGAATATTTTCAAGACCTGCAGCTATCTGAAGAGGTTTGTAAATGCGTGGGAGCTCCGACTCCGGTAAAGATCTTAAAAATATTATAATATTGGTACTATAGTAACAACTGCGGATAATTTTAGGCGGATACTTTTTATTTTATTTTATATTCATTTCTGTATCTATCTATCTGTGACATCACTGCGAGCTCTATCTATCAGAATACCAGCGCTGTGACATTTTTTTTTTTAATGTCGTAGCATATTCTGAGATAGGAGCCTTTTGGCCTCGTACAGGACTTTCTGCTATTATTTTAGAAAGAAAGAAAGAAAGAAAGAAATCATTTATTTGCTGATAATGTAGGTATACATATAGGTTGGAATATTTATTAAGTGTCCCGATACATTTTACCTTACGGCATGCAAAATATTGGGTTTGAATTAAATATTAATAATTATAGATACAGCTATTTCGATCATTATTAGCCATAGTCGAATTTAATTGGTTGTTACAGATCAGACATCAAAATAAAAAAAAATATAAAAATAACTAATGAATTACATATAAATCTCTCGCAAATCATACAATGAAGAATATAAATGTAATGTAATGTTTTAATGAGTGGTTTTAGTTTAATTTGTGATTTCCTGTGCGAGTCCCAATAAATATTTTTTCTTTTCTTTTCTTTCTTCTTTATACTTCATTTCCTACCTATATTTGGCACTTTAAATATTCACACAGAATTACTAAAAGGCCAAATGAGCCATATTTATTATTTACGTTTTAGTAATCGATTTCGGACCTTATTTCTAATAATGTAAAGTAATTATTGAAAAAACGAATACAAAATATTTTATTTTATTGGTGGTAGATAATATTTTTTGCTAAAGTAATAAAGAAATGTCTTAATTTATTTTCTTTGATTGACACATGCTGAGTCACAGTTGTGTCGACATCAGTACATTTGTTGTAAACGAGTTCACGCGAGTAGCACATTCATTAGCCGCACTTATCTATTTGTTACATCAACAGACCTTCACATTGCTTACGGTAACTAACGTCAAACAAATGCAAAACTATCTGGGATTCTGACATCGCAGGAATAACTGTGGGTGCTAGGAAAAGGGATAGTTCCACTGAACTTGTGTCTAAAGACTAAAAGCGATAAGATGAAACTAACAGGTAGATTTCTAGAGAGTAGATACATCCGTAAAGCCCGTGAAAATAAACAGAAAATTAATACTTGTATCGGACAAAAATAATCATGTTGTCATAAATCTGCTAAATACGAATAACTCGCACACAAACCGACTTTTGTTTCACAATATTTATGTTTTGGCTACAACATTGTTTTGACTAAAAGGCGCCTGACCTTCGGACTTAAGAACAAAAAAATAAAACTAATTTAGCACGTGCCAAGTTGTTTTTAGAAAGGAGCAAAGTTATCCGTGTTGGGCTACGCCGTAGCTGCGCGACACGACAGCCGCTACGTGTGCTACGAGGCTACGAGTCTACGACTACGACAATAAGCTATTTTATTATTGGGGCGCTAAACGAAACAAAAGTTCGTGTCACCTAAAATAGTGCCAGTCATAAACTAGCTAAGTTTTCAATATCTTGAGAATGTACAGAATGTTTAAATATTTTTACTCGAAAATAGGAACAGAGCCGGCATTATTTCAATTCGTCTGTCTGTAACATGTAATGGAACGTAATTCTATAGTATCGTAAAAGCCAATATATTCACACGTTAACAAGCGGAACTTGAACTGATTCAACGTGCGATAATTCCGAGTTTTAATTGGAGGTTAGACATGTTCTATACGCTTTCGATGGAAACTTCAGCTGTTGGTTATAGTTCTATTCTTTTCGGTCGTGCGTATTTGCTCAGTAGTAGGTATTATGTCCGCTCGGTAAATAATGGTAAACCGAGTATTTACCGTGACGGTAAATGTCAACAGACTGTTCGCTTTGTACCGACTGTTGAGCAAACAAACGTAATCCTGAATCCTTCGTGGATGAGATAGTCTTGGATAAGAGGGAAGGGTGAACGCGAGCGATGAGAGATTGTTCGTTCTCAAATCGGCGAATTGGTTCCAGTTTATTTTTCAATTTGTCATTCGTATAACTGCGCCTATGAAACATATTAATAAAGGACTCGTATTTTTCCTTGTCGGATAAAATAATAATCGAAATATACCCGTATAAAAACCACCGTTATTTCATTATCTGAAACCTCTATATCAAATCTAGATAGATATTGGAGAGGTCCTAGATTTTCTGTACTTACACCGGGAGAATTGTACTTAAACTAAGCTTTAAAGACTCAAGAGATTCTCAAACGCTTTACAGTAACAATTAAATGCCGAATCATTTAAACTTTGACGCCGGTAATCAAAACCTTACAACTATTGGTCTGAATTGCATTCCTAAAGAAATTACTTTGACTATTGCTAAATTAAAATAGAAAAAGCTAAACTTTAATGAGTGGACACAGAAACTTAAACATAAACACTATTATGTTTAAGTTTCATTTCGTGTAAGAGAGAACAACTCTATTGCCATTTTCGGATCTAAAATTCTTGATGGGAAAACCAAAAACACTTTGTCCAACCTGAGAATCGAACCGAGTACCTTAGCTATTAAGCTAAGACGAAGACGACGAAGACTATTAAGTCTCACTTGTTATCGAGACAGACTTTACAAACATTGAGTAATTAGGGCCTTATTATTTTATTTGTTTATAAAAGTGACATTAAAAAAATCAACCGACTTCCAAAAAAAACACTACAAAGCAAAAAATAACTGTAATTTCGGAAGTCGGTGGTAAACAGCGATAATTCAAAACCAAAGACACCGACTTTCAAAATGTGAGTAATTTTTTGCTTTATAGTGTTTTTATTTTTATTTATTTTTTTTGTAAAAAGTTTTTATTTTTCACTTTTTAGTTGTGGTACTTACCCTACACAAATTCAAATACGACTACCTGCTATGTAAATAAAAGTGACATGAACTTATCATCCACATACTAAGTGGGGACAAAATACGTATTATTGAAGCCAACTCAAAAACTATCCAAGCAAAGTTAATAAAATTTATATGGGACCACCTTGAGAGCATACCCTTCCAAACAAAAAAAAAATTTACAAAATCAGTCCATAACTGACAGAGAAATCGGTGAACATACATAAAAAAAAAAACAAACATACGCTACGAACATAATTATAACCTCCTCCTTTTTGGAAGTCGGTTAATTAATAAAATTCAACGTGGGTCAAAGCTAATAAAAAATATTACGAGCTGTATACAACGCAGGAATGTTCTATGTTAGATGTAGTTAACTAGGTACAATATAACCACTTGAACTTTCGTGTATAACGCTCATAAAATTATCACGAACTTACGGGGAACTTAAAACAAGCTGTTAGTAAATTGATCCGAAAACAGTGGCGGGTATTTAACGGTACAGTCTAACTATTTTCCTCATATCCCTCGGCAAACTTCGTGTTTCGACGGTCGTCGGATTTCTATCAGTTGCACTTTGCACTTGGTGCAGACCGGACGGTCCCAATCAAGTATATAAAGTTGTTAATCCGCTTTTAACTTAATGTAATTTATTTTAAAAATGGGAGGAAAGCTGCTAAAGTCGCAGGCACGAACATAGTATTATAGCTCTATATAGTTCACACGGAAATCAAAACAATACAACAATATTATTTCTGAATTCAAATTATCATGCACGAGAAATTTAATCATTGATGGACATGGGAATTAGCATTCGTTTGTATTCGGAAATGCGATGATTCCCGACGGACATTAAGAAAATAGTCAGAGTGTACATAGTTTTAAACAATAATATTAAGAAGCGTAATTTACAGTTTTTTTATTTTTTATTTCAGCTAGTAAACATCTATTTATCTGTTAATCAATGAGACGTTTACTAGCTGAAATTAAAAAAAAAAACTAAATTATAAATTGATAAGATTTAATATGAACGTAGAAAACTAAGTCGTTGCCTTTCTGTCGTATACAAACCTCTTCTTTTCGTGTGGTTACTGGTTAGTGATTAACTTGGTGTCAGAGTTTTAAAGCCGCCCTTGAGCTTGGCTTCACATGACGTCGAGATTTTAGGCATGCCGGTTTCCTCACGATGTTTTCCTTCACCGTTTTAGATGCAAATGATAATTATACAATACGCATATGAATCTGAAAAGTCGGAGGTGCGTGCCTTGGGTTCGAACACGAGACCTAAGACTTGGCATACCGACGGTCTCACCACTAGGCTATCACTGTTATAGAACCCACTCAAAGATTGAGTTTCGAAAAATTACGAATGTTTTTTTAGAGGTATGAGGAAAGGTGGAGGTGAAAAGTACACTCATTCTGTATAGAAAAGGGAGGATCCTCTGACCAGATGGGTGTCGTGTCTGGCGGGGAACTGCCCAACGGTTGATGTCGAGGAATATAATATGGTGTTCGCGCGGTAAACTCTAATTGCGCGATACAGGATTTGTGTGACGTCAAGTCTTTGATGCGTAGTTCGCATGTGGCGATGTAGATGGCGCCACATTTGAAACTACACCCAGCTAAGTCCCAATGTGTGTCTTTGTTTTTTTTTAAACACTTCTTTGAAATCACATGTTTCTTCTATTTTCTAAGATTTAAACAATTCGTCACGAAACCTTTGAAAGCCTAGGTAAATAAATAAATAACTATAATGAGCTTTTATGTCACAAACCTGCTTTTATAAACATGAATGTAGCACAAATTGACGCGTCCCCAGGCAACTGTTTTGAAATAAGTGAAAATTGTGTAGAGGCTTTATGATACATATTTTAATACATATTATGATACGTTTTGCAAATGACAGGATATATTCATAGTTCAATGTGGGCATGTGGCTATAAATAATAAATGAGATCAATCGCCTTTTTAGGATTCCGTACCTAAAAAGGAAAAAACGGAACCCAAGATCACTCGTGTCCCTGGCAGGCCGGCTGTCCGTCTGTCACAGCCAATTTGCTCCGAATCTACTGGACCAATTTAGTTGAAATTTGGTACACATATGAATTTCTGTGACCCAAATACGGATGTGTAACGTAAATAAATGAATTTTGAATGGTACCCGATACGTGTCAATGTCGAGGAAAATTGGAAAATTTTAAAATAGTTTTGCAAACTGTACCGTGTGACATATCAAATGAAAGGACTTGTTGTGAGGATTTAAAATATTTTAAAATAAAAAAAATATTAAATTTTAATTTTAAAATAAATTATTTAAAAGATATGAAAATATCTCCGAAACTACTGAGCCTAAAATTTTGAAAAAAAAAAAAATTCCTTACTCATAAATTACAGGAAAACCTATCAAATTTCTTAGGTCCTAATATCACATGGTAAATCTTACAATATAGTGCGTACAAACTTACATTTGCAGTTAGAATGTATAGGAGAATATGTTTTTCAACTACAATGTTAAGTTTGTTTTTGGGATAAATTCATCCTAATTACGAAGCCCTTCATTGTGCGTGGTCCGACACGCACTTGACCAGTTTTTTACTAAAAGATTCATGATACAGTTACCTAAGTGGATTTCATAAAAATACAAAATGCTAATGGTTAGAAGTACTACAAACGATAGCGGTTTCCAAGGTTTGATTAAAAAAAAAAAGTCCTATAATAATAAGCTTAAATACACAAAGTATCAAGACAAAATTATATCGAGCTATTACACAGTTTTTTTTTAACTTCAAGAGGAACTCCTGGCCTTTATCTCACCTGATGGTAAGTGATGATTGATTATCACGCCGAAGGTAGAAGCGAGCTTCACCTGGAATCCTCAATCACAGAGGAACTGGGTATCTCACCTCTAACTGCCGAAACAACAATGCTGTTAACATTGTTGTCATGACGACACACTTAGATAAGATGACTTAGTTAGATTTTATGAATGATGTAAACCTTAGAAACACGTAAAGTAACATTTTAATTTGATTCTATTGCGATAAGCGACGCTCTTCTGGCCATGAAAGTGAATGGCGAATTTATTATGAACTAGACCTCAAAAAACAATTTCGAAAATCTTTTCAAGAAATGAAAAACTCAGCTGTTGTGATACAAGAGCAAGGAACTAACTATATGTAATAATGATGATGTTGATGTTATGTTGTGATGAGGTATAGCTTGGTAGTACTAGTACCTAAGTCTAATAAATGGTTATACCCTCTCTCACATTTACACCAGTCAGATCTCCAAAGGAAGCCGTAGGGAACCAAACTTACCCTTATCATTACGCGAATAAAACATTACCGTTTATTTTAATACTGAAACAGTAATTGAACTACTAATTATACCTTTGAGCGTTATATATTTTAAACTTCATAAGTACACCGAGATACTTGTGTACCTGTGACATTTATGTCCCTCTGGTCAATGTTAGGTTATTCTAGGTTCATTGCTTATATGCGACACTGTGAAAGCACGCGACGTGAGATGGGTAATTAAAGAAAAACAAGTGGATTCCGGTCAGTTTCCACTTGGCAGCTGAAGTGGACGGTCGTAATTGCTTAATTCCCATTTACACTCAATATCCGCGAATCCTGTTCCGAGCACTTGGACAAATAATTAGAACATTGTGACACGTGTTCCATTCCACGATACAAGTGTCTGTATATTATCTGTTTCTTTGTATTGCAGCTAACAATAGATATTAATTTTGTTCTTTGTTTTCTGTTTCTGCACTTGGCATTTTTCATTTGTGCATCAAAGGATGTATATGTATGTATAGCAAGGTTCTACATGTATCAGACAAAAGGTGCTCGGTCCGGGTTTAGCGTCGTGTTCTATCGAAATATTTCCCACAGAGAGTTTTCGTCTAATTTATTTAATATAAGGCTTAAAAGAAATCTCGGTTTGATTTTCCCTTGCCTTCTGCCCGCGAGTTTACTATCACGTCTTCGAGATATTCAAAAAACTATTTATTATTAAAGTAAACAAATAAATCCCAATTTTAACATCTTTCCTCTCGCTTTTCTGCAATAAAAGTCAAAATCTAAAAAAATCTAAATAACCAAATCTGTGAAGTGATTTCGTGAAAAGGGACGGAAGTGTGTCACAGGATGCCGGGGAAGCGTGCGCTATTTGATTTGACCAATAAGCGCGCGTGTTACTAGAGTTGGCTGGCAGAAACGACCTTGACGAGGCTCCGCCCCTTTAATGTTGCTTATTACCAAGGTGAGAGGTCAGACGTTACACATCATATGCGACTACTGTAAGGCTCGCTTGTGTATTTTGTTTACATAATTCTCCAATAATTTGGCAACTATATTTTCTTTAAGTAATATTGTCTATCCGTCGTATCTGCTCATACCTTTTTTTTGGGTGGGAAATTATCAAATATCTTCTCCCGCGGAGCGGGAGGGCGTGTCAGACTCTTACTGGCTAAACCCCACCCGTGTTCCTTCAGTTACCCATATTGCCAGGGGCCACGGTAACCCTTTCGGACAATAACCGCAACCCCGGCAGATCTGCTCATACCTGACGTTCAAAAGTCACTTATTTTGAACCGATCCCAAATCTCTGAAAATTGGAAATCAGTTCTACAATATTTTTACAAGCAACATCTGACCGTTGTAAAACATACCCCGTCAAGTGCGTATTGATTGAGACGGTCTAGTTCAAACAACGTCCTACAATTAACTTCAATATTAAATCTAGCTTAATTGGTGAAGGTATTATACCACCTCATTTATAGTCATGCTATTTCCGTAGAGTTGGTCGAATAACTAATTATTATTTAGTATGGTAATGTCGGTCACGGCAGGTAGGACTTAGGCGGTTACAATGTGATACCATTTCGCCTACAGCACTATTGTTTGAGTATACAGGGTGTATTGTTTGTTATAAGCTTGTATAAGGTGACAAAAGACTTATCTGACCTTGAATCTAAACATCAAGTTATGTAGATTAAGTATTTTAGTGAAGGTGTTTATTCTAAGTAAATTCTTAGTTGATCATGAACATGACATTATTAACAATAAATCAAGGTAGGTTCTTTCAAAACGAGCTATTCTGGGCACGCTCTAAATCTCACTTTTCAGGTGTAACATTGGCCATCCAAACACGGAATATAAAATATTCATCCTATATGCGCAATTTATTTTATATGTTAAGCTCCGAATCCTAATTGCCTGAACATTGGCTAACACAGAATGGTGTTTACGTTGAGTTAGGTATAATTCGACTTTATCTAAAACAATCAGATAAATATTATAAAAGGTGTTGAGCATGAGGCCTTGGGTTCAATTGCCAGGTCGAGCAAAGTGTTATTGGGTTTTTCCATCAAGAATTTCTTTATAGTAGCCCAGAGTCTGGATTTGTGCCAAGCTAATGGTAATAAGCTCGCCCCCTTTTTTTTTGGGTGGGAAATTATCCAATAACTTCTCCTGCTCTGGGCGAAGCGGGAGGGCGTGTCAGACTCTTACTGACTAAAACCTGCCCGTGTTCCTTCAGTTGCGCAGTTACCGGGGGCCACGATCTCCCTTTCGGTTTTCTTCGTACCTCCGGCAGGCATCAGCCCTAGCGGACCCCGTCAATTCTGCTGACATTTCTTTGAGGCGCACGTGGAACACAACGCGCCGTCCACCCGGGCCTAGTCCTTATCGGATGGCGAGCTACTCATTGCTCACCGTCCGCAAGCCCGCGCCTACGGTGGCCGGAAATCGGCCTATGATTCCCGACGCCCAGGAAGTCTCCGCCTACGGCGGTTAGGTTCGTGAGGGCGCGAAATTAGCCTCTCCCTCACGCGTTCCGCCTCCTCCTTCGCAAGCATTACCGCTTCGCAGAAGGAGGTGACGGCCTCCCATTTCCTGTCGCTCCGTACCATAACCTGAATCAGGGCCGAACGCGAGAAATCACTGCCGCGGATCGCCTCCACGAGGACACGGCGATGCTCCGCCTGAGCCGGGCAGACCTCCACCGTATGCTCCTCCGTATCCTCCGGGCGATCCACACAGTGGTGACACCCGGGCGTTTCCTCCCGCCTTATCCTGAACAGGTACCTCCCGAAACAGCCGTGTCCAGTGAGGACCTGCGATAGGCGGAAGATAAGGACGCCGTGGCGCCTCTCTAGTGACTCCTCAAAGAGGGGTCTTATCGGTGCAATTGTGGCGTGCCCATATTATATGGAACTTAAACATAACTAGTGAAATGAAGGTGTAGGGACCATTAGGTACACCTTTGCCTAAACCTTAGGGGAAAACAAGCGTTATTTCTCGCCGCGACTTCTCCCGCGTGAAATCTCTTGGTTTAAAGGGGATGCGCTAAGGCAGCCCGCGATATCCAAATTTCTTTCATTTTTTGCAATTTTCAGGTCAGTATCAGGTTGTATGTTAATCAAAATATGATTCGTGATCGTAAATCGCGGCTTAACAGAATTATAATCCTGAGAATCAGCAATACAACTCCATTAGTTAACATAATCCTCAAATGTCTTGATTTCATGAAATAGTCATTCAATAGAATTACCTGAACTTAGAGACTTGTATTAATGATTTTTATGATTATAATTCTGTAAATAAACGTTTGAAACGGTCACAAATCATATTTATATTTATATAATATACTTTATTGTACACTACAAAAATACATAACAAAAAAGAAATCAAACATTACAAAATATACAATGGACGGCCTTATCGCTTTCCGCGATCTCTTCCAGGCAACCTTGGAATGGACAGTGATTTGCCTGGACATAAAAAATGGGGACGTCCTGGTGCAAATAATAAGTATACAATATACTAGAATAGACACACAGATATATACAAATCCTAAAAAATAGATACATAAATACGTACATACTTACTAAATAAGCAACAAAAATAAATTAAGACTTACAGATAATTATATATTTTTCTTCTTCTTTTCGTGAGTGACTAACCTGGCGTCAGAGTTTTAAAGCCGCCCATGGGCCTCTGGCTTGGCGCGAATCATATTAAGTATTAATGCTAAGATCAACATATAACCTGATCCTGACCTGCTAATTGCAATAAATGTAAGAAAGTTTTTATTTCGCGGGCCACCTTGCCGCTTGCTGCCTTCAGCCCCCGGACCCACCGCATCGCATAACATCACCCACTCACGCTATTACTTCGTATTCGCTTAGCACTCTTTCTGACTTTCATTCTTTTTACACGGCTTCTTAGGGTCCTTCCTCAAGAATTTGGCTATCGAAAACAATTTTTTTTTTCTTCGAATCCGACTGGTAGTTCCAGAGATTAGTGCGTTCAAGAAAAAAAACAAACTCTTCAGCTTTATTATATTTTTGAACAAAAAATTTGAACGGATAAATCTCTTTAAATAAAATTTTGACATTGTATTTTTTGTCTTGTGCTACTAATTTTGTACGCCATAAATGGTAGAACATTTAGCCACCTCATATTAATTATAAGACCTTCATATTGTACTCATGTTTTACAAAATAAATATTATCTTATCTCTTTTATCATAAGTGCTATATTCCATACAACAATTGCACACCTTTGCAATACCAGGACCGCAATGCAGGAGCACGGCAATGGCTTAGCAATGGCTTGTGACACCTGTCACACAATGGTCTCCATTCACAAGGTGCGGGGGCCATCAGCAGGATTGACATTCGATTAAGTATCACTGGGTACGCTAGGGAAATAAGCTAAATGATAAGTTTTTAGCTGTTCTGAAACCTGATTCTGCTACCCTACCTCTAGGGAGAGTCTCGAATATTTATCGGTATTTAAAACGTAAGCAACTAAGACAAACATTACGTATATCGAAAAAAATGATTACCCTATTAGCAGTTAGGGTTGAATGCAATGCAATTTATAATGTATTATAATTACAATAAATGACTTTTTTATTAAAGCCAATATAAAAAAAAAAACATGTTGATTCTGGTGCTTAAAAGCCATATTTTAGCCAACAAATCAGTTCAAGGTTAGTTTAAGATGACCTTGTACGTCAATAGGTACCTACATATCCCTAATTAAGATCTTATAACACACACAACTATATAAAGTTTAGATTCTGCGTTCCAAGAACAGTTCACCAGGTAATTGACTGGCATGATCAATACGTGGACGTGGACGCAATTCGTGGAATTATGTCGTGATTTAAGGTTTATTGAGAGGTGCTACTGGGCCACGCCTAGAAAGACTGTCTTATTTCGTCACTAAGCCAGAACTAGCTTTTGGAATAAGTGCATGTTCCACTCGTGTGTGTTAAATTGACTATTCATAAATTGAATAGTCAATTTAACACACACGAGTGGAACATATGCATATGCTTAAGATTTTATTTCTTTGTGGCGAAGTCATAGCCCGCTACTATTATTGCTATTATCACAAATTCACAAATCCAAAAAAAAAAAAAACTAAAAAAAGGCAGGTGTTGTCGATCAACAACCTGAAGCAAAACTTAAGCGAGATGAAAAAAATGTGTGCGTCAGGAACAAAGTTCCTTACGCGATACTCGCACGCACACACACACACACACGTAAACAGTGTGAGTCTTTATAGTGTACATATATCGAAATGAGGGATTCTATGCTTAATTTTATCGAAGGAAAAATATTTAAAAAAAAAACTTTTTTTCTGTTTGGCGTCTTATTGAGAAATTTTACTATTATTGTAAAAAATTATGAAAAAAAAACAGGTTTTTGCTAAGAAAAAAATTTGTTTGTTTTTAATTGAGGGTAGTTTTTTCCACAGTTTTCGAGGACGCTTAATTACTTCCAATAATTATGGAGTTTGTATCATCGCGATAGATCATTTAGTTTATAAGTTAGACCACTTTGCTACAAAAAAAATAAAATTGCCATTGATGCTATTTTTTTTTTTGACAGAAAAAATATTTAAAAAAATCGATATATTTTTTAAATATTTTTTTTTTTTTTTTTTAATATTTTTTCTGTTGATAAAATTAAGCATAAATTTCCTCATTTCGATATGTGCACATTATAAAGACTCTCACTGTATAACAGAAAGAGACGGAGAGAGAGAAAGTCGCATGGAGGTGGCATATTGCTTTTTCCTTACTTGACGATTTTTACCTGACAATTCCTACTGCGTTAAAGAACTTCGTTCCAAAAAACATTCTGTTTTCTGTTACTCGGAACGAATAAGGAACCCAAGTTTTTTGTGCAAACAGTGGACACGATAAACACACATGGCGATTTGAAATTCTACTCTAAAGGCTATCGGAGCGACAAACGTGACTGACGCGATGCCACGCTGCGAATTTTCCGAACAAATATTTTTAAAGCGTTCGATATCGATATTGCAAAAATAACACAATCCGTTGTAGAAAAATCTCATCTTATTTTACGTTTTAAAATAAACGATACAGTTTAGATGGAATGCAAAGATTTTGACTTTTATTCTGACATGAGCGAAAAATAGAGTGTTGAGTCGATTTACCTCTTTTTGCTTTAACGATTTTGGGTCTATAAGGCTGTATTTTCAAAGGAATAAACATTCACATTATCATTATTAATTAGACGACAGGGTGCTTAAAAATCACTATTTCTCTTGAATTCACTAGCTATTAACGTTCGTTAATATAAACAAGATAAACAGTTATTTTCAAGCCCACAGCTTGAAATTGTGATTGATTTATTCATAATAAGCCTCAGATAAAATTCTATAGGCTCTAAAAAAAAAAAAATTGACGATATAACAAGACCTTACATTTGAAACGGTTCCTTTTCTGTCTGATTGACAGACAGCGATAGAAAAATCAAATCCATCGAAAATAGAAACAAGTCATTTGGAAGATTCATCTGGAGTGGAAGTAATTTAAGATTTAGTCAAACCCTATTGGTAAAAATGGGGTGTAAACTTTTATGTGGCAATTGGTATTCCTTCAGTGTAGGTATCATCCTCAAAAAAATTATGAAACAGGTTTTTTTTTTTTCTCAAGCATCCTATTACTACATAAGCTGGCAATGAATTCATCGTGAAATCCGCAAGTAGAATATAACCTGTAGGAAAACCTAAATAATAAAAATAAGTAAGTATTTCATTTATTTAAAGAAAATTTATTTACTTGACGCGAATTGGAAACGAAACAGGCGCAGTAAACAAAATCTTCAGGAGAAGGTTTTGTTATCTCTCCATTAAACTAAATAGACAGTTGTTGAGTTTCCCAAGATGAATATTATTTTTAGAGATAGTCTTCTACCTTATATTTTCCATACCAGTTTAGTTACTATACACAGAAGTAATAGCAAACCGACGATTATTCCGAAAATATCGACATATGGACGTGACATTCAATGTGATTGTATGTTTCCTTCTATTAAGGTGACACTAGTCGCGGGCTCGAACTCACTAGTGGGCATGGCCGAAAAGCACGCTGTGTCACCTGGCATCGTGTCCGACAGAGATAGTATCTGTGATGAGCAGTTAGACACTGGTCTACGTGCACAACGTCTAGTTTGCACGCACACAAACACCGTTCCGAACTATTTTAGTAAAACGAGTGCGTAAAAAATTACGGAAAGTCCTTTTGAAAATAGGGTTTTATGAAAAAACCACTGCATAAATCAATTACAAATAAAGTTTATTGAACTCTTCGACAATTGAGCTTTGTCGGTGCCGACTTTGTTTTGGAGATTTTACACTTCTTTTATTGCTTATTTACCCCCAAAGTTGCGTTAAAATTAGCAAGAAAAAGGAATCTTTGTGGGCTCCTAACTTTTTAATGGCTCATTATTTTACTATTCTGTTTCCGCACAGACAAAATTAATAATGAAACAAAACGATATCATGTTTAACTTTGGATGTACCATGTCAAACAGTGGAGTAAAACCCCCCTGAAATTTGTATGGAAAAAATATCAACTAGTGCCACCTTAAGTACATGATACACACATTGTAAGAGATCATGGAGTTTTACTGGACAATAAGGTATCGCTTAATCAACACGTAGAAAGAATTGTTAATAATTCATTTAAGATGCATGTATAAATATTAATAAATTTTCATTTTTTTTTTGATAATTATTTAATTGTATTTTATTTTAATAATCAATTATTTTCTTATTTTATATATCTGAGTAATGCTTATCTAGTGGCACTTTTTACCTTATCTTAATTTTGTTAACATGCTGATAATGTAGCGGGCTGCAATATTATTAATACTACTTATGAGCCTATATTATTGTTATTTGTAAACATTTTTTATTGTAGCTGTTTATTGTCCCATAATAAATAAAATAAAATGATGCTATATTAAAATTTTTGTCAATTTTTTATTAATTGTGATTATTATTGTATACATATTTATATAAATATGTGTATATATTATATACTAGCTTCTGCTTGCGACTTTTTCCGCGAGCCGATACGATAACCTTCCATAAGAATTGGGCTATGGAATGCAAAAAGAATTTTTCAGATCCGACTGGTAATTCCGAAGATTACTCCTTACATACAAACTTACAAAGAAACGAACAAATTTTACCTCTTTATAATATTAGTATAGATGTAAATGGTACACCACTGACTACCTGAAGTGTTGTCACTCCTTCTCTCTTAATCCAATCCAAAGTTGTCTTTAAAAGATCGCCTTTAGCGGTTAGACCGATTGATGATGTTCTTCAGAAAGGTTAGGTGCGTAGTACTCCCAAACCGGCGTACGTGTATGAACGTAAATGAGGCAAAAGGAGTATCGTAGCAGGTGGCGTTCTGTAGTTTTTGCCCCAAGGGAAGAACGCGTGAGTTTATGTATGTATGTGTCGTGACTAGATCTTAAAATTGATAATTTCATGAAATGTACATCGAGCGCTGGTCACATCATGACGTGGCCTGGCTAGATCATTGAATCAACGTTTGACGATATGACCAGTTAAACGCACGACTACTTCATGATATGGCCAAACATTAATGATCATTATCTTAAAATAGTTAGATTATCCACCGGTCTGTACCGGCGACAAAAGACGGCAGCTAACATAAAGCGACATCAACGCCTCTGCGTTCGCTTTGTTTTTGTTGTGCATCATGGCGGCGGCACACAACAAATCAAATAAAGTGGGGTGACCACGCAAAAAAAGTCGGTGGGCTTTTATTGGGTTTCCAAATATATTAACTTGGGAGTAGTGCTCGCCGACCGCTGCGGCGTGAAATGTAACATAGCACTTAAAACTAATTTAAAAAAAAATAAGCCGCTTATGTGACATCCCAACCAAATGGGTTAGGTTCGGTTAGAATTGTGACCGCGCGAGCTGAACGAGCGTAGCGAGCGGTGCCGCGGCAGCAGCCGGCGAGCGCTACTTCCAAGTTGGTCGCAGTTACTTGGCTATTTTTACTACACCTTAAACCATGGATACCCTACATTAATGAAATGGCCAAACGTCCACGGACATATCATTAAACGTTGACGTTTAAACAATATGGCTAATTATAGCTGACCATTACATGAAATGGTCAATTCTAAGTTCTGGCCACGGCATATTTATGTAGAAAACCGGCCATTCTACGCTTGTTCTTTATTTAAACGAAACATAAACTAATTGCATGTTTGAACATGAATCAGTACCAAAAAGCCTACAATAGCTATTTGTGAGAAACTAGTAATGCAAATTATGTTAACCGTAACTATAAACCAAGAATTATTATGAATTACCGTAATCCATGTAGGTAAGTGAATAAACTAAGCGTGTAATTAGTAAAGGTTTAAATTAATGTTAACAAATTGTAGATACTTGAGGTCGCAGGTCTGCTAAAATAAATTTCTTGAAAAATAAGCAATATATTTGTATTTAAAATTTATATGTCGTATCTCTATCTATTTTATTATGTGTATTTAATAAAATAAATACCTAAGAGTGCTTAATTCAATGACATAGTTAATCTAAATAATACATCGAAATTATGACTGAGTGAACATTGAAATGTTTTATGTAAGAATCTGCTACTATAACCATAGTCTTAATTGAGGTACTTAACCCTTACCCCATACCGATTGCTAAAATTCGAGAGATTTGAAAGTATTAAAGTAAGTAACTTAAATTCCGTATATTCAAGGCACAAGTAACTGACATTCTTTGACAATTGTATAAAATGGCACTAACACTACAAATTGACATAAGATTAATATTCTCAACAATTAATTTGCCTGACTGCACATTATTTAATCATCCATTTGAAATCACGTTTCGTAAAAGAAAAAATATAAACTACACCATAAAATTAAACATAATATCGAGAGAAAAACCTAATTTAGTATCAGAACGCCCGCAGCTTATGCAAATGGTAATCACACAGCGAAAAATTAAACAGTCTCAACGTGGCCGCAGTCGTGTGTCGACTCCCTTCTGACAACTTCGTCATATCACTAACTTCATTAAGATGTTGATTCATTTTAGTCTCTACACATACACATTGGTTCATCACTCATATAAGTTTATAACTTTCTGTGGGTGTAAGGGGTTTGCAAAAAAAAAAACATAGTTTAAGTTGACCGCAAATTGGTACCATTTGTAAGTTAAGCTTATGTAAAATAACACAATAGTTTTAGCATATTAGTTAGTTATTAGTTTTAGTATATAGCATACGAGATATGTCAAAACTCAACTCAAAACACTTATTTCAATTATACCAATTACAGGCACTTTTGAATTGTCAAAGGGTCGGTCAGTCAGAAAGTTGAAGCTAGTTTCCCATTCCAAAGTGGAGAAGAACGGGCAAGAAACTCCACGGACACTCTTTTAAATAAAACAAAAAAGTTTTAAATTTCGGAAGTCGGTGTCTTTGGTTTTATATTTTAGTTATTTGCTTTATTTACTTCCGAAATTTAAGTTATTTTTCACTTTGTAGTGTCTTTTTGGAAGTCGGTTGTTTTTTATTATTTGTAAAAAGATTTTATTTCTCACTTTGTAGTGGGTAATCTCAACAACTCGTCCTCCACCTTTTACAAAATATTGCTTTTCCCGATGCAGGGATGTTAATCGTTGAAGAGTTCTCCTGGTACTTCACCATCAGCTCCACTTCTGCATATGCATTGTGACGAACATAAATTGCATTGCAACCATATTAAAGTAATCGAATCTCAACCCGTGAAATACTTATTATTGAGTAATTCCGGTGGCCATTTGTGGTCTTCATCATCAGTTCCACTTCACCAATTGGTGCTTTTCTAGAGCAACTGCACGAGCTACTATAAAAAATACCCAAATCGCTATAGGTTTACCTATAATATTTGAAGAGTTCCCTCCATTTCTACAGGATCCCATCATCAAATCCTGGTTTCCACCCTTAAGATATCTTCTTTCCAACAAAAAAGAATCATCAAAATCGGTTTATAAACGACCAACTTATCCGCGAACACATATAAAAAATATATATAAATAAATACGGTCGAATAGAGAAACCTCCTCCTTTTTTTGAAGACGATTAACAAAAAAACATATATGTA
Organism: Omphaloscelis lunosa; assembly: GCA_916610215.1. Lineage (NCBI taxonomy): Eukaryota > Metazoa > Arthropoda > Insecta > Lepidoptera > Noctuidae > Omphaloscelis > Omphaloscelis lunosa. The sequence continues at coordinate 11,169,330 of OU744247.1, forward strand.
TAAGCTGTGACAGCTAAGAGGTGACCAGTCCCTACTGACGGCGCTCGTTCACGGACATGACGCATGGATCAGCACCATTCAGCTCAACCATTTTGAAGGGAACTAAATAACCTAACACACTCGCCACCACCAGCGAAACATTTGAGTGAGCATGACATACTCTCTGCCGCCAGGGCACATTCAATTCAATGAAAGACGTACCCAGTAAATGGCAGCTTTATAGTAGGTACATAGGGTCACACATGTGCTATGCAATTATACAATACTGATTGAATTTGTATTATGTTTTAAAACTTTTTCTGATCAATGTTTCTGAAAGGTATAGAGATAGACAGCAGAACTCTGTGGTTAGCTACTATAGCATCGAACTAAGAGCACCTAAAATGCCAAAAAGCTTTTGCGACTTCAGCATAATTTATATTGTCACACAATTTAAGCAATACCAACTCCCGTTATATTGAAATTTCGAATCGGTACGCAGCAAGTTCACGAGAATGTGTTCACAAAATGTAATGTCACTGAAAGTTATGACCGAAGTAATACTGTATATCAGTCAGCCTCAAAGATGGCGGCAAACGGCAGCAGAATGGAAGTGGCAGCGGGGCGCGGCGTAACAAATGATCAACTAATCGTATGGAGATGAGCGGCACAGCGATACGCTGCCGACATTTGCATTTCGTTTGCAAACCTACCCTGCTCTACACAGACCTAGCATTTCTTTACTAACTAACTCAACGGAGGAACCACGAATATCCTTCGCGTTTTCCCCTCTTTATTTCATTTTACCCCATTATGAGCTGGCTGCGCGCCGAAATAGAGACCGCAAAAGGTTATGATGCCCAGTCATGATAACCACAGCGAGCGATCGGTGTCACAATCATAAAGCGGGTTTCCAATTAGCTAAACATAGGAAGCGACCAATAGTTGGAATTAAATATACAAAGGAAATGGAATATTACAACGTTAATTAGTCGTGCTGCGCGGCATAAATATGCTTATGTAGCTTAATTAAAATTGGTTTCACTCACATTTGTACACACATTTCCAGTATAAGCTGACCTGGCATTGTACGGAAGTCCTATACAATGCGAGATCAGCATAAACTGGAAATGTATAGCTTGATGTGTAGCCGTGTGTACAACGTTGATTGGGTACGACGCCTACCAATTAATATCATAATTGTATATCTAGTTTCGCTACACGGATGTATGTAAGCAAGCATTTAGTCTATAATTTTGTTCATAAACAGATGTTATGATTTCGCGTTTAGGTTTTATGTTGCTGTTATTCGAAATCATGAATTATTCGGGAGTAGATATCATAAAACGCTGTTAATAACACTATTTCCTTGGCGTGACAGCCGTAATTCCGTGGGTTATTCATTATGAGGAGTAGGTAAGTGTATCTACGGTCGCCAACCTATTCATTATCTAAACTAATATTTTGTTTGTATGTTTGTTTGTAATTAATAAACTCATAAACTACTGGACCGATTTAAAAACTTCTTTCACCAGTAGAATGATATATTATCACTGAGTAAGTGACATAGGCTATAATAATTATAAATATTTTACGCGGGCGAAGCCACTGGCGATAGCTAGTCTTCTTATAAATAAATTCCAATAGATTGTGTTCTATAAGTAAGTATATGAAATACCTAATATGGACCAACAACACAGGTGGTGACGCTTCAGAACTGATGTGTAGGTAATATCGACGATGCTCCGGGCAGTACACGTCTAACGTGACACGCTTACATATCGCCCCAGTGAGAACAATTCATTGGCGGACATGTTAATAAATCAGTTTTAAATGTTTCTTGGACGAATGACTTAAGGCGCATCGGCAAGCTTGCTACTCGTTAGTTATCGAGTAATGCATAAATACAAAATACAGAGAAAAGGGGATAAAAAACGTGTGCGGTCGGGGGACCCCCGTCAGGAACGAAGTTCTTTCTCACGTATGATTTAAAACAAAAACAATGTTTTTGTACCCGCCACCTTGGATTTACATTTTGACCTCATATTGGCTTTAGCACTCTCGAAAACTATGAAATCGACACCCATGACGAAAAATTTTAAAACTTTCACAGCTGCCATCTTGTATTTACATTTCGACCCCACTGTCAGCTTTTGTACCCTTTAAAACCATGAAAACGATAACCATGAAGAAAAATTTAAAAGTTTACAGAGCCGCCATCTTGGATTTTCTTTTGGCCAAATTCACACTTTCTCTCTCTTTCTATTCAGTCCAATGTGTACAATTTTATCCCACGACACTGTAATCAGTTTACTCTTTTCTTTTGTTTTTTTTTCTGCCGGTGTTCTTTCTCTCTCTTTCTTTCTCTTTAAATTAGAAGAAGATAGTCGCAAGTATTAACATTTTTTAGCGTGACGATTTCTGAAAGTTCACAAGCCGCATTAAAGAACTTCGTTCCAATAGTGAGAAGTATTGAAGAGAATCGATTATGCACCGACCACAAATAAATTGGAATAGACAGGAAAGAGGATTATGATGTTACATACAAAATTGTTCTAAGAAAACTTCACGAACCTAAGCATGACAAAAAAAAAGAATGCGTTATTTCGTTTTTTTTTTTACACTGACCCCTGCTTGAAAGTATTACAGAACGGTTATCTGCAGATAGCTCATAAGTCATGACTGAGCCTCTACTCCTTTACCACGAGACGAATTGAGACAAGACCGATACATCCCGAGCAAGAGTGTTAGCCCTTTTTTACCACACGTCGTAAAATTTTACATTTGAGAGTTGTGATTTGTGTTTGAGAGATATGTTCTCTCGTCTCAATTCTCAGCTTTAAAATTAAATAAAAGATTTTTCAAAAAATTGAGCAAAAGATGATCATACGACACGTTTGATGTTAAATAAAATGATAGAGAGGACAAGTTAAAAAGTTTGTATTTCTGCCTATCCGTCCAAAAGGGTCACATGTTATGGTAGAAGTGGGGGTGTATCTGATTAACTACATTCTTCATCTATATACGTGCGCAAATGTAATTACTATATAAGCTAGCTATAAAAATTTACAACAGAATATTGCTCTTATTTCATTAATTTCGAAGCTGATTTCAGGTAAAGTAATTCCTAAGTTTTCATTCCCACATAAAGATACTGCTGCCTGTTCTCTGGTCTTAAGCTCTTGAGTACCATGCAATACTAACAGAAACCAAGTTTTGAGTAATCAATTAAATAATATAAAAATGAAAACCTAAATATAACACAAAAATCAAAAAAATAATAAACCAAGTAAATACAGAAACATTAAACATATCAATTTATTAACAAACATTTTTCCAACGTTTGCTAATAAATAAACTATGTGGACACTAGACATACGTTTGAAAAACACATAGCCCTAGTAGAAAGCGACACTAATAGTCGAGTGATTAGTGACATCGGACAGAAGTAATTAGTACTGGGCGTGTACGAATGTTTTCCTACACGAACATACTGCATCAAACTAATGACCAACGGCTTATACAGAGATGTCAATTATCTTTAATGAAACTTAATCGTAGGTCAACAATACGATATATAGGTAGTAAAAAAACCTTGTATGTATAATCCGTGTTGTTTGTACTGAGAGTTTATTTATAATTATTCGCCACATTTTTTTTCCAAGGGGAATTTTACCGGGTTATTTACATTGGGCGCGGGCGGCCGTCGTTTAGCGGGTGTCTAAAAGTCATAACTTATGACCCTGTTGAAAATTTTCTAATTTTTAATGGATTTAGGGTAATTTTGTTACTAAAAATATGAATTTTAAATAGCAATCACTTTTTATTTTCAATAATAATTATTATTTTTATTACTTTTTGGTAATTTTATTGCACTACTTATCTGCCCCTTTTGGTTTGGACAGGGTTTTTTTACATATTGCATATTACACTGAATATCACGCATCTACATTATATTTTTTGCCTGAAGAGAGAAGCACTCCCGCATGTCGTATAATATTTAAAATCCTATTTAATTAAAGCCAGTCTATTGTCATAAATCGGACCCAAATCCAGATTCCATGCTGCATTCCTAATGGAAAAAATAACACTTTACCCGACTTAGGGATTGAACCCAGTACCCGATGATCACTATTCAACAGCCACGCTTGCGACCACTAGACCTAAGAGGCTGTCAAAAATATTTTGTTTATGAAAATAGTGTAGAACATCCATGGATGGTTTAGAAATCTCTCTACAGGACCTCTTGAACGTAAATAGAGCCTTGGACGTTGAAATGTTGCCAATGTCAAGGCTTATTGTTTACGGAAGCCATACAGAGCCACCTGTTACTTTGAAAACAGTCTGCAGAAATAGGTTTAATACCACGAATTTCAGATAATCATTTAAATGCTCACTAATTAAATCGTTTAATGAATACCGCTTGCGTTACCAATTATGCATCGTGTTTGGTAACGCAGTATCGTGTTATCATCGATAAACAATCGAATGCTGAGGCTTGGTTAAGATTTTACCTTCGCCAGAATTGATTTGAATAATCGTCATGGTAACAAATAGAATTGGCAATGCTTTGTTTCCTTATACTAACTGATTGAAAAATTAAATACTCAAATAACTCAAACCAGTTGTTTTTTTTACGAATTGTGCTATCTATCTCGAAAAACGTATAGGTTGATCACTAACAATGCGACTTAAAAGCCCATACTACCTCAGCTCAAATTAACTTTTTATCTCGCTCACACCATACTGCTCGCGGTCTGCGTGAGAGCGAGACTGAGTGGGGTGCTGGCGGCTCCAAGGCGCCAATAGTTTAAGTAATTTATTTTTACGGTGAAAACAATGTTATTTAAAAACATAGTATCTGCTTTATGTTTAGTTCAGTTATTAGGCAAAGTTCTTCCAGGTGCTTATGGATGGACAAGGCCGCCGAAAGGCTGGTGGCCTTGAAAGAGGTGGTGAGACGGCCTAAGACAAGTATCAGTAAAGTTCTCAGCAACTCAATTCTAAGTTCAATTGTATGAATGAAATTATTTTTCTTTTTCCCAGCCCCAAAATGGCGCAGCTCCCATATTTTGCTTCAAAATTCAGTATCATCATTCAATTTAACTGTATACAATTTGTTCTATGTGTTATTGGAGCTCCCCATTTATAATGCAAATCATTATCACGTGAACATTTTCGTGTTTGAACATAAAATGAGTAGCGTGTTCAATGTTAAGGCGGTAGGTTATATGACAATCAATCAATTATTGGGATAAATCAATGAGCTTCAATTATTTTGATAACTGAAGTGGCCCTGTGCTTATTGATCTGTCATTTGGTGTGAAAAATGATTTTGTTAACAAAATGATGACGTGCTACCATCTTTATATATATTATACATAAAGATCTCGATAAAGATTTCGATAAAGGTCTGCGCTCAGCGCTTGGTGTGGCAACACGCCGTGTTCGAGTTCACGACAAGTTAATCGTCATCCTGAGGATGCCTCGTTGAGAGGTGAAACACGTGTCGATTTCTTCCAGGGTCTTTTCAAGACTCTTTAGAAATAGCTAAGCGGAAAAGGTTACTACATATATCCACATCATCATTTTATTATGGATTTCCGCAAGGTCACGCCTGAATCAATTAACTATTTTGTTAACAGTTTGTATGTCTATCACAGGAGTGGTTAAACATAACATCAACAGTGCCATCATGCAATGGACTTGGATTTCTAAGTAGAAATCTAAATCGACTTCTTGGTTTCTATTGGACTGTTGTCACTTAAATTACGTCGTTTAAACTTATTCATTTGTCTTAAATTACATAGTTTTTTATGAGAGCCAAGACGACATCACTTTTATTTAATTATTGTAAACGAAACAGAAAAGGCAAGGGTTTGATTTTAAGTAATACTAGCTGACCCGACAGACGTTGTCCTGTCATAACAATGCATTCTGTCAATCGCGCCAACAGTCAAACGCCTGACAGTTATGTCGAAAGTGCTATAAGGATACATTTTTCTAATTTTCCGTGCAACTTTCTTAATTGTTTCTTTTATAAGAACCTTATCCTGACAATAACAATCGGTTCAGCCCTTCACGCATGATGCCGTGACCAAGGTAAATAGAGATTCGTCACAAAAATCATCAAATACCTTAAATGCCATGCAATTTGACTAACAATGAAACCTTATTAGTAAAATTTAATTGAAGACTGCTCTCACAGTCTGTTTAACTTTTCTATTACCTCCAACAAATGCACATGACATTTTCTGGAGGAACATCACTGCATCCGACGTTCAAATGAGATTCGTTGCTTGACGCAGAGCGACTGCTGTCTGCCTTCGCACCCCTCGACCTCTGGGAAATCTGAACCATGTTAAAATTCTACATCCCACTGAATTATAATCCCTTAATCTTGTAATATCCGTGGAAAGAAAAGGGCTGACTTATTTGCAGCCAAATATTTTTTTTAATTTGGAGAATGTAATTATATTCCCTTTGTTTAATGTCTAACTATATAGAATAAAGCTATTGCTGTCTTTCACTAATAAGCTGAGCGAGAAAGAGACGGTGATAGTTCACAACTGTCAAACTAAATTACGTGATAAACTTCAGCTTGTTTTCAGGTGGCCAATGTTCTGAGTCACGTCTTAAACTTGTATGGCGTAGTTTTGGTTAAACTAATTTGACAGCCCTAATGTTCTTTCTACTCTTTCTAATTTAATCTGCGAATAGGAGATTGAAACAGTTTAATTTTAGGTAATGCACAAGACGTTGGGGCATATTACGGGGCGAAATACGTTGCAATAAAGAAGTGCTATATTTACACCGTACATCGCAATCCCTGCAGTTTTGTAGACCTCAAGTTATTTGAATCTAAAGCTGGCTTCAAATAGTGAAGAGTAAGTTGGAAATACTATGAAGAAAATTTAGTAATTTCTTGCTCACAATTTACATTTGATGACAGCTCCTTCACAGAATTACGTTTAAATGTATGAAACAAAGTTCGCACTAGAGATGCCTAAATACTTCTTGGTATAATTTGTGAATGAACTCGTTTTTTTTATGTCTATAGGATTAATACTCAATTTTCATAAAATACGTATAGGACTAAAAGCATTGAGACTTCAATAGAGATTGAAATAATTGGCATTGGTTTCTGAGTGAGGGGAAAAGTAGTAGGTCAGTAATAAAACGTTTATCGATGAAAAACATGATGTGAAAATCTTATCCAAAGGTGTTTTTCAGTACAGACAAAAATATATCACAGCAGTTATATTAAAATGTAAAATATATATAGGATTTTAAATAATAGATTGGATGGTCAAACTATTCAAAAAATTTAAAGCTTACTTTTAAATATCAGAGCGCCATTCTGAGTTTTCTCTGTTCCGTGTTTGAGCAATTCCGTCTGAAATACGAGGTCATTGTTGGTGGCAACGACGGCGTTGGAAACTGAAGGGTGGGGAAGGGGTGGGGGGCGGTACCAGCAACACCACTAGTGGGAAGAGGGAGCACCAAACCCATTACTGTAGTAGGCGAGAAAGAAATAGGACGCTTGTGTCGAGTTCTGTTTAAGTAATTGTGTTTTATCCATTCTTTTCTATTTCAAAGTGAAATAGTATTATTGATGAAATTTTGCACTCGTACATAATAATATCGCGGTTCACCACACGCCGACGCTGTAATTTATAGCGGTCCTTTTATTCACACGATACTTTTGCTCTTTGATCGCCATTCGTTATTATCGACTTCGGTAAAATATTTTTCAATGCGAAGTTGACCTATTTTATTTTACTGCTCGTACTGCAAGGCTTTATGAGAATAATTTTGTATTGGAAACTCTTTATGTAGCAGCGCCTGGCTTCAACCAAAACATATAACAAACACACGTGGCTCGTAGCTAAACGCTCAACGTCAAAGAAAACAAAAGACATCACAATAATTATTAGTTTAGGAACGAGGACGCACCACGTCACAATAATACAGCAATTTTCTTGTAGCAACACGAAGTAAATCCAACTCTATCAAACAATCTAAACTCTAATAATAATTTAGTAGCAAGTCAAGGGAAAATCGACCAAATGAGGACCGGCCTCAACTGTCATAGATACAAACTGACCCAGTTTGCTTTTCATTAAAGTGTCAACGTCATTCTTCTGAAATTATACTTTGAAGACTTTTTAAGGACTCGATGTTTAAATTTTCATAACGTATTCTTAATTTTTCTTTGGAAAAGGTGGCGTTAATTAAAATTTTGGTAATTAAGAACAATATGGCTAATTGGGAGAATATTTTATGCCTTCTGTATTTTTTGGGGCTTTGAGGCGCATTGCGTCTTTGTCAACCACATGAATTTGAACCACAACATGCGTATACAACTTTGTTAATTTAAAATAAAAGCTATTGATGTTTCATTAACCTTTGTCATTTACCTACTATCGCGAACTTTAAATTGGCAAATTAACAGAAGGTTTTTGTTTCAAACACCACAGTGATCACCTGTTTGCATAAATATTAAGTTTAGGAACTCGTGCCGTGTCCTCATCATGGGCAAATGAGATCCACGATTGAATGGAGTCCCATGGCCGGAAATTACCATAAGCTTCACTGTTGGGTGGTAGTCGTTGCCGGCAGGGTGATCCCCCAGTTGCTTGGTGTAATCCTTTAAACGCTTCTGAGGGTGTAGGCCTTACTACCCCAAGGCGAACGCAAAACAAAAGACGATCAGTGCATATTTCCATTAATATGCACTGATTGTCTTTCTTTTGCATCATCTAAATGTATCGGAACAGTCTCATTACATCTTTTCGTATGACATTCTAGTAGGTACATATTTAAATTGATTTATCAGCCGTATGGCTATACGGCTGATAAATCAAAGAGGCTAGCATGGTTAAATTATCTGGTTATAAATTATCTTAAGGTTTTGTGTTAAATAGAAACTATACGTTAAAGGTCGCCTTATTAAGTGAGACTTCATAACGTAACTAGCAAACCGTGGGTGTTCATCAATCCACCTCAGCTTACACCGACACAAGAAAATATTGTTCAAACAAAATAATGGGCGATCAGTCTCCGGATTCATTCGTACAAAGATGTATACACACTAGCCGCCACGGCGCCCAGTAGGCCCTATTCATTACCGGGAACCACAAGCACAGTCGGCCGTACCGCCACCGTCGGCAAATACCACAGTTAGTTATTTCCTTCATTTGAATGACATGGCTTTGTACACTATTGGCCAGGCTGGCTTGGCCCTCACAGCACTCCAATGGCCTGCCAAATCATTCAATAGTGTTTGTTTGAATGGACTGGTTGTAAACTTAGAGTTTAGAGTAATTCGTATGAAATTTTAAGTTATTATAGTTTCAAAATGGCTTCTCAAGCGGGCGTCTAGCCGAATCAGCCGCCCTTCATCTCCTCCCGTAGGTATCGAAAAATATTAGGAATTTACTAAAAAGGTTGAACAGATATTCCGTAGGTAATTTCTAAAAGTTACTATCGCCTTTTTCATTAACAAGCGTGGTTTGACAGATATTCCTCAAAGCACAAACCGATTTCAGCATTAACAGGTTATTGTGGACGTTTCAAAGGGTTCAAAACATTTTAAATAAACAATTTCCTTTTGTATTTTAACTTGTACAGAACAAAGCAGTTTCTAATATAATTACAGTGTTCGTCAAAAGAAAAATAAAAGATTTTAACTTTTTAACTCGACTAAAGGGCGACCTCGCGGCAATTAAAAACAAACAAAATTTCCATTCTGTAAATAGTATAAGCACAGAGCTGAAATACGAAGGTCGCGATTACAATGAATTTTTTTTTTTAAGTTACGTCATACTTTGGCAATCATGTATAGGATTGTTAGAGCTAATATATTTAAGACTATCTAATATATTTAATAAGCTACCGGAAAGTTTAAAATCCCTACCAAATGACTCAATTTTCTCAAAGCAGTTGAAATCTCTGTTAATAAAGAAATGCTACTATACCGTTGAGGAATTCAAAGCTGACAAATTGTGAAGCGATTGACCTTGTAATGATAAGCTTGAGGTAAATGTGAAAATAATAATAAATTACTTTACTATATAATATTATATATATAGCCAATAAATCATTTTTTTTTCTTGCTTAGTAATTAAGTGATGTAAAATTTCACTTTAAAACGATAGGTTTATTTGCTAAAGTTCTCACATTTTTCCCTTATCATCCATCATCGATATCAGGAGGAAGCGTCTGCCATAACAAACGGTCTTAGGGGCACTGCTTTAGTCACCAAGCTTGAAATATGGATTAGTGACCATAGTGTGGTGATATAAGTCTAGGAAGTGATATAATAAGCTATTGACTTAGAGATTCGTTCATGGTAATTAATAATAAGAAACAGAAGAGTTCTAAGTTTCGTTGAATCACAGGAATTTCTTACGATCACTTCAGGTAGGTTGGTCACTTTCACGTATGTACACACGGCTGCACATTAAGCTATACATTTCCAGTTTATGCTGATATCGCATTGTATAGGATTTCCGTACAATGCGAGGTCAGCTTAAACTGGAACAGTATTGCTTGATGTGTAGCCGTGTGTACCTAGACTCAACTACGCGAAATGAAAACAAAGTGAGTCTGTGACCTACTCATGAAATATATAGTTACTAACCTGGGCGACCGAGCTCTGCTCTGGTGAAAATAGAGAATGCTCATTTAATGGTATAAGAAAGTTTATACTAATTCCATGTATAATTCCATACATAATTTTTTTTTATTTTTTATTATTGTACATACTAATTCCATGCTGCCATGTCATTATCCTAAGGTAGCGATCTTATTCTAAACTTTGGGCGATCGAGTTCTGTTCTGGTGAAACTATGAGGAAAACTAATTCTCCCAGATATGAGACCTTGCTAGACCGATTTTTCGTCTCTGTAAACCCTTATATAGAAACTTTCATCGAAATTAGAGCGGTTTTCGAGAACATGATTACAAATATATATATATACATAAACATATTGGTCATTTCATAATATAGGATGTGTTAACATGACCTAGATTTCAACTTCAACTTTCGTATGACTACACCGAGATTAAAATTCAGAATCATGCAAAACCTCACCCATCGCCGATAGGTTTATAACCTCGGAACAATAATAACTATAAATATTAAGATGAATCATCTCTCAAGAAATTCCAAAGCTGTAAAAGTTTACTTAGACAAGCTGCGAACGTTAAAAGGCAACAATTCAGAAGATGTTTAAAACTTTCAAAGAATTCATTCAGCTCAAATCCTGTATGCAGATTCTTTGAGATAAGACGAGGGGAAGTCGGCTTCAGTTTACAACGAAACGGATTAAATGCCATTAAAGAAATGTACGATTAATTGAAAAATATATACGCTTCTTTGGTACCTGACTAAAAGTGCTTTCAGTAGCTAAAAATATTTTTTTTGAATTTTGAATAGACCTACATAAGTTAGTTTTCAAATTCTATGCAATATAATTTTATAACAGCAATTGTACTAAACAATCCTCGAACGAACCATAAAAAGGATTCAATTCTAAGCTATCCTTAGTTTGCATTATAATTAATATTTACAAAAGACACGGTAGTCCGTTTGCTTCGGCGACTGCACTAGCGTGGATGAAATTACTAGAGCTCTTTGTTCGCTCCATACTATTTAAAACAAAAGACAGAATGTTGATGGAAATATGATTCTTGAAGCAAGTTATACGAAAAACAGCGACTAGGTAAGCTTCAGGGCGAGATGTAGTAAAACTAAGTTGGTACTTAGGTAGGTTTGAGAATAGAATATTCAGAACTTTATATTATTCTCAGAGAAGTTATGAAAGTTTTTTTGAGTACTCTTGTACACTATTTTCGTATTCTGGTGTAATAATTGTGACACAATAGGAAGTAGTGGAGGTCAATAATAGCGTACTTTTCCAGCCTATCAAATTCGTCACTTAATCTGCCTAGCCTTTTCCCAACTATGTTGGGGTCGGCTCCCAGTCTAAGCGATGCAGCTGAATACCAGTATTTTACATGGAGTGACTGCCTATCTGCCTTCCACAACAGTAACTGGGTAACACGATACCCCTTGGTAAGACTGGTTATCATACTTTTAGGCTTCTGACTACCCGTATCGACTGTCAAAGATCTACGAATGACAGCCGGGACCAACGGCTTAAAGTGGTTTCCGAGGCACGGAGGGCTCTCGATATGTAATGGATGGTCACCCATCTACGAACGGACCTCGGCAAGCGTAGCTTAACCTACGATCGAACCGTGCAGCTGTTTTTATTTAGCTACGAGACCCTCCTATCAAATTATTATTGTTTTTCAATAGTTGAGTTTCTAGAAAAAAGTATGCCGTAGTATTTCAATATTCTGACACACAGACACGACATACAAACCCAATTGAACTGTTTTCATAGCTTCACCAACAAAATCTAGCAACCTTCTAACAAAAATTTAGACCGACGATTTACACGAATGAATGTGTGTTACGACGAACTAATTGCTGAATTAACTAATTCTATTCTATTCTATTATACACGTATCTATTTTTCTTCATGAATATTTAATGGAATGTGATTATAATAGAAATCGTTAGTTCCCAACCTCGGCGACAGATTACATGCTTTTAACGGGAACCGATTACTTTTCCGATTTTTTTTTGTTCGAATTTCATTTTACCGAAAACTATTTATTGACCGACGTCTTTTTTGCTATTTGCATTATTTGACATACACACATCAAAAGTGTCTAGGGATCAAGCATTTTTATGCGGATTTCTTGAGATTGAGATGTGGCTTTGTAATTAATTTATGATTATATAAATTTATATGGATCCTTTTTGGTGCATTTCATAATTTGAAACAGGAACTGTTAATCAAATTCGAGTAAAAGATGAAAATCAGCTGTCAATATTTTCCCTATAAAAACATACAACGCATTGAAGACATTATTAGTGCTACTGTTTCCCTACTACTGATTAAAACCAACGTTATTATGGAGCGGTGACGTCATTTAAGCAGGGAAGAAATGCTCAGAGCCGTGGGAATGATAGAAGCTGGTTCCCGGCAACGTACTGTGGCTTTAGCTCTGAATACAAGTCAGAGTGTTATCAGTCGACTTTGGACACGTTACCGAAGCACTGGTACCGTGGCTGAGCGCCATGGAGGACGGTATCGCTGCACCACACGGAGACAAGACCGATACATTCAAATCTTAACTCGAAGAGCTCCAACAATAACCGCCATGATGTTAGCCGTGAGGCTTCATCACTCTTCAGGGAACTTAATTAGCGACCAAACAGTCAGAAACCGCTTGCATGAAGTGAACCTTCATTCCCGAAGACCGCTACGGGTACCACCTATAGCAATGCACAATCGTAGGATTCGATATCAATGGGCTCTTGAACACAGAAATTGGGCAGAAGAACAATGGCGTTTCGTGTGCTTTTCTGATGAGTCTCGTTTTGGTATGAGACCGGATACAAGACGTATACGACACTGGAGAACCCCTGGACGCCAACAGCGATTAAAATCCTGCCAGGAAGTCCATCCTTATAGTGGTGGAACCATCATGGTATGGGCGGGTATTTGGATCGGCGGAAGAACTGAGTTGATTTGGATCAGAGGCAACCTCAACGCTCAAATTTATGCTGAGACGATTGTATCTGACGTCATCGTTCCTCTACAAGTGCAAATCGGTCCCTTATTTCAGTTAATGCATGATAATGCACGACCGCACACCGCAAGAGTTGTAAGACAGACTCTCGCCGCAGCTAACATCAATGTCCTGCTCTGGCCTGCTCAGTCGCCAGACTTGAACCCGATTGAGCATGCATGGGATATGCTACAGAGAAGAGCTCTGCCGAATATGGAGGGTATCCAGTCGCAAGAAGACCTTTTTTTGTTGTTGCAACGAACATGGGCGGCCATTCCACAGCGTGATTTGGATGAACTCATTTTGAGTATGCCAAACCGATGTTCTTGTGTTGTTAGTGTTCGCGGTAGAAACACGGATTATTAATTGTTTAAGTTACCCAATAAAATTTTAAAGAAAACTGTTATTTCAGTCTTTTTTTCGAACTTTAATGTTAGTGGTTCAAATGTCAAAAATCCCTTTATTAGGAAAATGGCAAATTTCTTTATTAATGCAAAGGTGACTTGGTTTATCGTTACTGTGACAAACGAAAACACTTTATTTGATGAATCCTTAAAGAAAATTTTAATTAATATCAATCAGGAGAAAAGTTATTGCAAAAATATATGTTGATCTCTAGACACTTTTGATGTGTGTATTTTTAGATCATCGAAGTATCATGTGTCATAGATATTATTTCACCGAACTATATTCGCCGATTTACACCACCGAAACAACATTTTACGGAATATTATTTAGTCACTAATATATACCCGGTTACTTGGTAGCATTTTCAATATTAAATTAAAACAGTGTCATAAAAAATTTAGTGACAGAAACGAATCGCTACAAAACCGACTTCACTCAGTCTTATCTTAAATTACACCCTAGGGGTAGGATTTAAGCCCGCGTAGGCGCGACCCGCGAGCTGAGGAGCAAGTGGTTTGAAGGCCCGCCGCCGCGGCTGAGGCTGGCCGGCCAACAAGCCGTAGCTGCGGTGGTGAGCGTTCAAACCATCTGCGACGATAAGCTCACGTGGGGCCGCCCAAGCCCCGCAGCGCCGGAGCCGTGGCAGAAACAATGTTTGCTGTATGTTGCATGCTTGCTTGTATGTTGTATGCTGGTTTGCACGCGGCATGCTTGCTTGCATGCTGCATGCCTGCTTGCATCCTGTATGCTTGAAGCAAGCATCCTTGTTTGCATGCTTCTTACTGGGACCATTTAAAACCAGTTTTGTTCATAACATTTGGAATGCCATCACATTATGTTCGGAAACATAATACTTCGAACAAATGTTATTTCGGCTAATTGTAATTTCGGTAAAAAGTTTTTCGATCAAAGGAAACGACGGAGTAACGAAAAAATGGAATTGATAATAGGTCAACTGATACAGTGGCAGACGTGACTTCGATGAAGTAAAAAAAAAAACGAAACGATAATAGTTGAAAAGTTTTAGGTGAAATGAAATTCGGTCAAATAATTTTCGAACTTATGATAGGTAACTGTTTTTAACAGAAAAGTGAAACTGTAAGTCTTGTGTTTTTAAAACACGTAGGTACACACTGGCCCAGGATGGCCAGGTGCATCAAACATAAACCGTCAAAAAGCTAAGTTATAAATTGAAGACCAGTTCAAGCTGTAAATTTAGTTAAGAATCCGCAATCATTTCTTGTGCCAATTTTACTTTATTTCATTAAAAATAATTAAAGTTGAAACTAGTTTTACTGATTATTTCGTGTTTTACATAATTTAACTTCGCGGAGCTTTGCACTACGGCAAAATGAAAGCGCCTGAAACGACGGAAAATGTAATAAAAATAATAAATGGACTGTATATTTTTACGTTTTTAATGCGAGAGCGTTTTTGGATTTATATACATGTATCGCATCAATATCGACCAGTCTTCAATTCCTTGCACCGAAAAATCTGAAGCACATAACAAAATAACCTTCCTTATATATAAATTCGGTAAAAACAAATCTCAACCCACGTTAATTAAAACATCTTTAACATAACATAAAACAAGAAATTTAAGAACAAGGCCAGAAAAAACCAAATTCCGTCAAAACTTCGCTGTGTTCAGTCGAATAACAATGTACCATTCACATCAAATTATTCACAAATTAGTTCTTGTTAATGTTGTCTGAATATTCAACGCGATACGAAACAGAAATAAAGGAATGTCTGGTTGTATTCCTTCCGCTTCAATGAAAAACGCGGAATGGAACACTACGAAACGTTGTGCTCTTTGTGCTCGACCAGATAGAGAAATCTATCGATGTTCACTTTGTTTAGGATTTGATAGGGAACGGTTAACTTTGCGTGTGTACGCAAAATGGTACAATCGGGCTGTTTGTATGTTGATGCTTGCATGAAAATACAGTATAAAAAAAAAATAGTACCTACCAAGAATACATACTCAGAAAATAACATTACGGGTTTCGTTTGTTTTTTTTTTCTTTCGAATTATTTTCAAAACCTAATACAAGTAAAAGCTTTTATGAAATATGAATTCTTACTGAAATCTTCATACTGTTTTTCTTTTTTGGTTTAGCTCATAGTTGGCAATCTCATAGCTAAATATTGACATCCCTTATTCATCATTATATTTCAGAACTAGCTGCGCCCCGCGGGTTCGCCCGCATAAGTCTCGATCCCGTGGGAATATCGAGATAAAAGTATGCTATGTATTAATCCAGGTTACAAACTATCTGTGTGACAAATTTTATCCAAATCCGTTCAGTAGTTTTTGCATGAAAGAGTAACAAACATCCTTCCATCCATCCGTCCTCACAAACTTTTAGCATTAGTGATTGTGTTAAAATTCTGCACAGTTATGTTACATAACTGTGCAGAATTTTTACACAATCACTATTGTTTTTATAAATGCAGTGACCCTGTACATCGATCACACGGCTGTTGTTGACACTTTGACACTTTTGTGTTCATTCTGCCAACATACCTGTTGTTCTCTCTGTTTGTGACATTCAGTAAATGGAACAATGGTCTTTTTCATCAAGCAGGTTATTTCTTAAACCAGTAAATAATATTGACCTACTTTTTTGGTTTTCATATTAGTTAGGTTGGGAATAAACAACATCATTTTGTGAAATAAAGTGTAGTTAGTAGAGTCAGATTTGTTTCAATTTTGAAGATTAAATATGATACCAAATTGGCAAGCCATTCTCAATTTGGTATATTGTTTTTATAACAGCAAACTCTAAAATTTGACGACTCCTTACCAAAATTCAAGCATGAAATTGTTCGTACATAATTAATATTTTACACTGAAACTAAATTCATTTTCACGGTTACACTGAAACTAAACATTCGTCGAGCGGACTACGCATTAAAAAAAGTAAATATAACCAAAATTATTGAATAAAAATAAGAACTTGTCACATGGCACAAAAGTTAGTTTATGTGAGAACTAATAAAAAATTTAATAACAAGAACAACATTATTACACACTATTATAACATATGTCAACATTACGGGGGCGACAAATTGCGTTCTTGCATTTCATGCAACGGTCTTTCGTCATTCGTCGGGCTTTCGACGGACACAGGTAACATATTTTCCGCACATTCGACGTAGAATGAACAGTGGCTTCTATATTTTATTGTAAAAATGACAATATTTAATTTCAATTAATTTGATTTAATTTAATTTGATTTGATTTGATTTTAATTGATTTTATTTTGACATTATTTTATTTGACATGGTTTTATTTTATTTTATTTGTAAAATTTCTATCAATTTATGTTTGGTAATGGGTGTTATTTACAATAATTGAATTGAAACATTTAAAATAAATGAATTTATTATATTATATTATTAAACATTGGCAGGATCCTATATCATGGTCTCGATTTCAGGCCTCAATGTCACGGTTCGTAATCGCCGTCGTAGCCAGGGCTCTATGAGTTGGTCTCCTATTTTCATGACAAAATCTCGCCGAGACAAAATATTTTATTGTTTCTTATGTTGTTAGAAATATGGAAAGCATCGCCGTTAATTGCTGATAGGTTAAGCATATTATTGAAAATGCAAAGCGGCCACCTATTGACTTTTCTGTTGGTACACATATTCGAACACATCCTGATCACAACAATGTCGACTGTACCCTTTGTGCTAGGTATTATAAAAGTGTATTATTTCAGGTTTTCCTGTTCTTTCTTTGATTTTGGGTTGATCGTGAATAGTCGAAAAAACAAACATTTGCCTTCCTCCAAATTATCCTCAACTTCCGATACCTTTCCATATTCGTCGTCAGTTCCTGCATTGATCCAGTGGCTCAAACGAATCAAACGAAAACTTTCAATGTACCTCTGCCACTAAGACAGAAATGGTATTTAATATCGGTTTCTATCCAGCGGGCCCCTTCGTTATTCTATTGCTTAGAGACTTGAAAATTTTATTGATGATACTCCTTCTAATGTACTTTTCAAATTATTCATTTATTTTCAAAAACATTGGATACTCCAGCAAAAATTACATTTGCAAGTTTTTTCTATCCATTTACAACTGAAATTCGCACTCCAAATTAAAGCATTTTCAATGGGTACATTGAAAATTTTCGTTAGATTAGACAAGAACGTTCAATAAGCTAACAGTCTACATTGGTTCCGTTGATGTGGCTCAGGGGTCCAGCTAGATAGAAACATATAAATTCAAAAGGCTTTTAAATCTTCCTTCAAATATCTTTCAGGAAAATCATTTTCCGTGTATCATGTTGTAAAGTGGCGTCACGTGCTACCAGGCGCCCAGTTCTATAGAGTGATGTAATTTGCTCGCTCCATTCGACCGACGTACGAGACGCACCCGACCATACCTATACGGTTTGTATCCTTTTCTAAACATTCACGTACGGAGCTTTCTCTAGACCTCCCACATTTAAGTGGGATCTGACTAGCGTTTAAATGACTATTAAAATTAAATATAGCTGGCGTTTAAGTTTAGATAGCATTGTTTTTAAAGTTAAGGCCTGGGAAAGGATGCCTGCAAGAATTTGAGGAAGGACTTTGGTCAGCAGTGGGACTGACAATAAAGGCTAACTAAAACAAAAGTTACGGGAATATTCAAAAATAAAACCTATAAAAGTTAAAAAAATGCATTATTAAAAATGTATGGCGTTTTATTGTTTTCAAATATGAAACCTATCTCCGGCAAATATCGGTATTCATTTAAACGTAAATAAAAAAGGCTATAAATATCAGAGATAGTCAATCGGTCGGGATGTTATTTTTATAGAAACGTTAACGTGCTGCGGCTATAATAAAAGAATATTTCAGGAAAACTGTTATCACTAGGAAGCTCGGTCTTACATACTTCGGATCAAACTGACGGTCCATATAAGACCGAATTTTGGCGTCCCACAGAAAACTTTACGAGTTACGAGATTATTTTTCACATACTTGTAGATATGAAGTTTTCGTATAAAGGTTTCGATTTACCTCATTTGGGTGCAACGCGACCGCTCCGAACTAGCGACTATATCAACGGAGCGTATATTTTACACAGGTGTTGAACGGAAGGTCCGACTTTCTTCGATTCCCAACTTAAGGTACTATTCACAACTTTGTTCGGCGTCGTTTCTATCGATTTTAGATTAAGGAACTTCGAAAACCAGTAAAAACATTCTGTAATAAATTTCCGTACTTTACGTAGGTAGCAACTTACCAGAGCAGGGTGTTTCGAACTTGTTGTAAAAGTTTTCAATGATGATTATGCCGTCGGTGGCTATATTGTTCCTATATTCTATCCGGCCTGGCTAGATGACCTTTGCGAACTGTTCGCATCTGCGTAGCCGCAACACCGATCAATTGTACCGTCGTCGACGGGTAACGTAATTTTTCACCACAAACAATAAATAATATTATTTTGATGCTTCCATAACATTTGACAGTTAACTCGCATTGACAAATTTAACGTAGGTATTTTTTTTTTTTTAAATGAGCATAAACAATGTTTTTAAATCTTTTCGGTTTAGTTGTTAGTGTCACTAAACAACTCTTTCAGATTTTTTTAAAAATTAAGATCCGCGCCAACTAGTGATGATTTTTTTTTTTATTTAAAAGAGGTTGTTAGTGACAATAACAACTAAACCGGAAAGAGTTAAATAATAATGACGTTAAAAATAATTGCATGTAACATTTTGATACAAAGTAGAAAATAAAGTACGTACTTCAAAATAAAATTTAATTTCACACGTTTGGTGAGGCCGTACAAAGGAAAATGTACTGAAATAATTTATACCGTATTTTGTCTGGTATCGTGTAAAAGAGGCGGACATGAAACATAGTACCAAATAAAAATTGTGAATAAAAAGTATAATCAATGACCGGCATTGTTAAGTTTACAGCACGAAGCCGACGTGAATTTATGCATAGAATTTACTAATAAAGTTTTATACCTGAGAAATGAAAATACTTGCCTTTTTATTCTAAAGAACAATACAGACCAGTTATGAAAGCGGTACGTGAGTGCGGCGAGGAATCAATGACGATCAAAGTTTTAAAAGGAAAAACTTCAGAAATGTTTAAGATGAAATCGGAAATTTCTTGATTTAAATATGAGAGTAAAGCACTAGACTTCGATACTCGATCGCTTATTTCTTTTGTTCGCTTCGCACCATTTACGTCAAAGTTTGCATAACAGTCATAATAAACTTAAATTCCGTGCTCTGAATAAAAAAAAACAAGAGCCCAGCAGCGGCGCGGCGCGGCACAACATTCGTACAACGTATATTAATGACAGTGTTTCTTCGCTCCTCGTTTCCGTTCTTTTGTGATTGCTCACACCGGTTTCTCTCCGCTTTTTGAATGGGCACATACGTGAGCAAACAATTGTCGCGGGGATTAAGGTGTTTTTGTGGTAGTTGGATTTACAACGGACGTGTTAGTTTGATTAGAATTAAGTTAAAACAATTCTCGTTCCACGCAAACCAAGTGTACTCTACGGACAAGCAACGAGACGGTAAACATATCGCTGACAAAGTCGTCTGATTGTACTATTCATAGCCTCAATCAAATTAATCAAACCGCGATCGCCATGTAATTCCCTTCCTGAATACGCCATTTAGTCGCAATATTCCATATATTCCGTTGATATCAATAACTTCTATGATTTACGTGCGAGACAAAGATCAAAATAATTTATTGTGTCGTAGAACACGGAGACTTTTTTCCCCCATATGTTATGTGAGGCCAATTCCAGGCTTCCAGCTCCGCATAAAGATGAGAATATGACATGAAAGTCGATAAATTTGGTCAATAGCCATTATACGACGTTGTCGGGGTGCGAAAATATGGAAGTGTGGGGGGGACTTCACGGCTCTTTGATTTAGGGCCGTCGAGCCGCACGCAGTTACTGTGGAATGGAAGAGGCTCGGACAACACGCATGAGACTTAATTGTTTGGAATGTCGGCGGTGCGTGGTACATGGTTCGTGGTGCGTCCTGTCGTTATATGCCAATTTGATTGCGAAACGACGTCACGGACGTGACGACGATTCGCGACGCGTAAATTACATAAACAGCTATACGTACGTGTGCATTCATTGCTTGGATATTGTGGCACTTACTGAAGTCAACATGTTCGGAGAAGACTAAAACGATAATACTTATCTCCCAAAGTTTACAACCTTTCTTACAAGTCTGTTACAAAATACATCGCGTACACTCAAGATGGCTTAAGGCGTACGGCGTAAGTATGAAAAAGCCAATAAAACATAATAGAATAAAAGATTTCTCTATATCCAGAAAGTCTACGTGAACGTCCGTTTAAAATTTATTACTTTGGCAGTTCTGCTTTCTCCCTAGAGCCAAAAATATAGTAGCACAGGTCTCCTCCAGCGGAGTAGTAAGTTTACATCTTTGGGACGGGAGGGACACTAGAACTGGATGCGGAGCGCCGCAGCTGGCAGCCATCCGAGCGGACATAAGTATATCTAGTACGACCTAACGAAATAGAAAATACCATTATTCTTCTCTCAAGACAAGAAGGCGTTCAACCAATGTTATTTACAACCTGGTTTGTTTATTGCTTTACGTAAAAATAGTGATGTATCGCGTCGAAGTCGCAATTTGCACGACAAAGAACTTGGCTCGGTTTGTGTCAGCAGTCATTAGGGAAATACCCATTATTTGGAACTTATTGGAAAATATTTGTGACACAATAACACGGAATGCACGTTCGTGCTGCCACGCCACTAATATTTTTCTCGCTAATTTTATTGCGACCTATTGTATTACAAAAGCATTAATAGCACTACTAATCCGTTTTTTATACAGAAATAAGAATTAGAATCACATTTGCAGTCACATTTATAGGTGAAAATAAACGTGATTTTTACTCACGAAAGAAATGTTTATCACTGTTCAGCTCACAGCGGAATGGTCATTATTTACTCATTATCGTTACTAAAGCTGGACTCACGTAATCCAACACAAATACACACCTAAATAGTAATGAATTAAACATTCACGACTTTATAAACGCCTTCTTTTACTATCGATTCATTTAAAATTCACAAAGAAAATTAACAATTTAGTTTGTTCCTTCATTATATTCCGTTTTAAACTTTCTAAAAATGATATTAAGGTAAAGAATACAAACAATAATTACAGCCTAAGCGAACTTTCCGAACTTAAAACTCTTTTAACGCTCGGGGTCCTTTCAATTACAGTGTAAGCAGATTTCCGAGGAGAAACAACAAAAAGTTCCTGTAGCTCGTGGCTATGTCATTACGGAAGACATGACAGTAATATTAACCTCCCTAGAGAAGACATGACAGTAATATTAACTTCCCTAGGACATACATGACAGTAATATTAATCTATTTTCAATTTAATTATAGGCAATTTTAAACGCACTAAACTAGCACACTGAATTAGTCAATTTTCATCGAGAAAGAAAATAGATTAGCGACGAATCAGTGGAAAAAATAAAACGTTCGGCGTTATGAAAAAGCACTTGGGCCTGAAACCGAAAATACATTCTACAACGCTAGCCGACTGTAACATCCCTTTCAATCTTCTATCTGTCAACCTTCCAATATTCCCCATGTACGCACTATAATAAAATGATGCAATCATCGGGTGTCCAATTTATTGGAAGCACAAAATGAATAAGAATTTATAAGTGAGATATTTCAGTGCAGGCTCATTTTATTGGGCCGCAGCAATCTTGGGGCATTGGCATTCAAATTGATGGTGAGGGTACGCTTCACCATTAGAGGGGACTTATTAATTCCCCTTTCGACAGGCCAACCGAGGAGGCAATAAATTCACCTCAACCAAAGGGATGACCAATTTCAGAACATTTACGAGCCACAAATTACGCGACCGCTGAAATATACTGAGCTAGGGACGGGAGGACCGGCCACGCGGACCAAGAAAAAGCCCAAATGTTAATTTAATGTTGAGAGCTACACAAAATTGCTTCAATCCTCAACATGAGAGAAATATTGGGCCTGCCCGCGAAAAGGTCCAAATACTAATTTTATGCAGGGCAAATGAGGCGAGGGCAGGGCGTTGAATCGATATTCATTTGGCTAAGCGTACCGTTAATTTTTCCTGGCGAACGATATCATGAATATTACGTATCTACTTAGTTTTATAAGCAGCCTTTCATTATTACTGAATTTATACTTCGTTCGCCTCAATGTACCTACTATGCAGAGTTAACAGTCGATTCATGTTTATATAGTGTGCTTTTGAGTCCATATTAAGGGCATGGTTATTGAAACAATTTATTTCATTAATGTGCACATTAAGAGACGTGCTTGTGATACCGGTATAAATTGATGTGTAATGAGTAAGATAATTAATGAGTTGACTAATTATTTGAACGTTATATCAAGCTGTAAATTAATCTACCAATCGTTATTACGTACTTGTCTAAATTCATACAAATTTTAAGACAAATCATAATCCTGTTTTGTTTAAAAAAATTAAAATACTCGTGTACAAAGTAAGCACGTACCTACAAAGCGAGTATTATTCTAACATTAGCGTACATGATGAGAAATATTATCGCCATATCCATGATGCGAAGGTTCGCAGGAGTTATGACGAAAAAAACAAAACAAAACAATGAGCAAGTTTGCGCTTTTAATGTCAGTTTTATTTGTTCGTCGATATATCTGAGCCAGTTCGGGGCGCTGTGCGAGCTAACTGTTTTATCACTTTATTGCATGAGATGGCATAAACTTGTGAAGAAGATACCAATAAAACATAGCTGTAGGGAAAATAGTCGTTTGTTTTGCTCATATCTCGATACGTAGATAAATACATATACGTGAAATACCAAATCGAAAATCAGAAGGGTCATGTCAACCACGGAGGAAATGTCGGGTTGTGAGCGCCAACTATGCCAGAGATATGCAAGGAAATATCAAACTGTTTGCATTGTATTATTTCTTCAAATTTATTGAAGGTTTTTTATTCAGAAAATCTACATACAAATGAATCATGTCAGCAATTTCTTTCGTGAACCGTGCCTATAAAGTCACCTAATTACTTCGCCTGGATTTGTATGCCGGTCTAACAATGGAAGGAAGGTCGCCTATCTTTTTATGTGAGTTTTAACGAACGTTGAAGTTTATAAGGAAAGATATTTAAAACGAAAACTTAAGTAATCTGAGTTGAATATGAAAATGTTTAGTTTCACTGTTTTCTTTTCGTGTGGTTAGTGACTAACCTGGTGTCAGAGTTTTAAAGTCGCCCATGGGCCTTCGAATTGACTTCACATGCCGTCGCGAAATATCGCTCAGGCATGCCGGTTTCCTCACGATGTTTTCGTTTAGCGTTTTTTAAACAAGTGATAATTATACAATACGCACATGAATCCGAAAAGTCAGAGGTGCATGCCTTGGGTTCGAACTCGAGAACTATGACTTGGCAGTCCGACACCCACACTGCTAGGCTATCACTGCTATAGTTTATAGTGCAGCTATAAAGTAATACAGTGTAGTTTCACTATTATATTATGCAACTGTTTAGGAAATACAGTTCGCAACTAAAACATAACTTGCTTTAAAGTACACATTTGCGTAACGTTTGCATGCTACGCTGCGTGAAGCTTTCAACTCCCTTAGGTTCATTTCATTCTATTTTTACGCTTCTACCACAAAATAACATAAAATTATAAACTCATAATTTTGCTAACTGAAACTATATCACACTCCAGAGGGCAGAGAATACCTACTCGAAACTTAACGATCAAAATTATGTTATCTTGAAAAACAGGAACCTGTTTATTTAGGATAACAGTTATTTACTATAACAATAAAGACAGTTTAGTGGGCCTATTTGGAGCTGTATGAAAGCAATGAAAAATAATGTTCAGCCTATTAGGAAACGAATTGTTCTATGTGTAATTTTTGTCTCATATGACATTTAAATATAACTGCGTTTTGGATTACTCGCAAAATTATGATTCGATTATGTGAAACCTAATATTAAACGGTGATAGATATAAAATTATAACATGATCTGTACGTTACTGATTACTGGATATAATATATACGGAGAAATAAATTACCTCAATAATAATTCTTTGTTCGAAACTCAAGGAAGAATATACAAATCGAATCGATACGAGTTTTCCTCTCATTGCTACGTAGCTATTTGATCAATTATATTAATTTAATCAAATAAAACGAACGTAATTCACAATCAATCTAAAACGCTCAGACAAAAGGACACAATGACATCCAACAAGCAATCATAGACAATCAATACCAATGAAAACGCCATTCGAATCTGACGGGACACATCCGCCAAAAGATAGCGCAGAGCTTATAAACTCAGTTAAATCATAATAGGAGGATCACAATACAGTCTTGTTCAGCCAGTATTTCTACATAAAATGGTCCTGGGAGTCGGACCGGCCCCGCAATATCTCTGTCATGGCTGCCCGCATTCGAAAATTGAATTTAATTAGCCCGCAGTATAAAACCGACCGCCTCCGGCACGCGTGTGTTAAACGGTTACCCTCTACGCCTGCACGGATCTAATCCTACCCTGTATATGTATATACATACTTAATATAAAGCGTTATATCTGTCTTTCTATTTGCGGTTGTATTTGTTTTGCCGCCGAGTTGTTTAAGGGAATGTTGTTACATCATTTTTGGTTAGAGTTATTTTGTATTTCGATTCTTTGGTAGGTAGAAGGTTGCTGTATTTTTACGCTTTATATGCTTAATGGTCGTAAAACTATCCATAATATTGATTGATACACTGAAGAGCCAATTTAAAAAAGCCACTAACTTATCATGAAATATTTCCGAAACCACGCAAGGTAGCTTCTTGAAATAAGAGCAACATTCAAGTGTATTTAATAGTGAATAAAACACACCTACAAAACGGTTTTCAAGATTTTTTACTTCATGTAGCTAATCTGTGTGGTTTAGGTGATATTTAGATTTCGTGGCACTTTGCAAGTGGTTTTTTTATATTGATCGTCAGTCTGTAATGTCAAATAGGTCGCTAAAATAAAAATCGTCTATCTTCTCCACTAGCTCAAACTGGATTAGGTACAAGAGCCAGCGCCATCCCCTCATAAATTGACTCAAAGTGATTTGTAATAATCTGGACGCTAAAAGCTATCGAAGAGCTCTCTCGATACTACAATATTTTTGCCAAGCACAAACAAAAGCTATTTCGTTATAATAATATTTTTATACTACAAATATTATTATAGTTGGAAAAATAGCCAATACCTTACGTGACAGTGTCACCTCAGTTTCTAAGGCTATTCGGTGAACTATTTTTAATACAATCGCTTCGAATACAGGTGTGGTGCCTACAATAGCTCTTACAATCTACTCGGAGTAGTTACTAAAAATATTTTTGTTATTTATGATATAATATTGTTATGATAGGTCTTTACTTCAGAAAATACAAGTATTCAGATAAATAAAGAGTACCGAGTTTGGGCTAAGACATTGGTCGCCAAACTGCGGCTCCCGAACCGCATGCGGCTCTTTGGCCTATAAAGTGCGGCTCTGTACAAATATTGATGACTGGAGCGTAGATCGACCTTTCGACTTTTGTATAGATTCTTTTCTATTTCGTGAATGTGAGAACACTGTAGGCTTAGTGGACTGTAGATTTGTTGACCATTTTCTATTTTCTTAAGTACCCGGTACTTATTGAAAGACCTACACTGTCCTCCCATACCTAGTCACACTGTTATTTGAAAGAATTGTAAAAGCCAATTATTTTTAAAAGAGTAACCGTGGAGTTTCTTGCCGGCTCTTCTCCATAGGAAACGACCAATTGGAATCGTGCACCTAGCTTCTGACGTTTCATAAGTGCCCATGTAGGTCTATGTGAAATAAAAATATTTTGAATTTTGAATTTTGAATTTGACCCACTGGGGTCAGGGTTTCCGTCATTAAGCAAGACATCAAGTTTTATTCAAAATTCGAACTATATTTCAAAGATCTATTTCTGAAGTATTTTTACCAAAAATTAACAGGACATCGAAAATTAATCATTTACTGTCCCTTTCAAATTTTTCCTCGTTAATATGTAAGATGACTTCATCACAATTATTATTATTATTATCAGCCGATATGACGATCATGGTGAAGGCATCCTACTTCTTAGCAAGTTAATTTTAGGAAGCGTTGAGGAGTGCAAGACGATTGGAGTTTCATGGATTAAGAAAAGTGAATTGAGTCAGTTTGGATAAACAGAAAGGATTGAATTTGGCTCTCATAAGAAATTTTTGTTGTTATAGTATCGATATTTGGCTCTATTGACGAATGAGTTTGCCGACCACTGGGCTAAGAGAACCACTGATTGTGTCCCGCTAAACGCACGACGACACTGCGGCAGGCCGATACGAAGATGACGAGACTTGACTCCTACCGAAGGGACTGGCCGAACAAGCAAAAGACAGAATCATGTGAAAAAGGGAGAAGGAGGACTTTGCCCTGCAAAGGAACAATACACTCTAGTTAAGGTCTATTTGAAACCTTGTTTCCAATTGTTGTTATTTCCACTTAAACAAACATCAACTTTAGGCAAGTGTGAATAAAATTGATTTTAGACTGAATACTGTTGAAAATGTCGTAAAAAATATGAAGTTGTAGCGCATACTGAACCTTAAATGTAAACATTGCAGTTGTTTTTCCTAAAAGTCGTGTTTGTTTACATGTTTGGCAAATAAATTGGAAACGCAGATTAGATAGTGATTAATTAATGTTCACGCATCTTTAATAATATTCCGGAGCCTATTAGAATAATTCCGGAAAAGGGATAATTTAAAATGAATCCCCATGATATTTTTTTTTTTTTTTTTTTTTTAATATTTTATGTGAAATTCTGCTGACATCTCTTTGAGGCGCGCGTGGAACACAACGCGCCGTCGACCCGGGCCTGGTCCTTATCGGACGGCGAGCTACCCATTGCTCACCGTCCGCAAGCCCGCGCCTACGGTGGCGCCGTACGCCCAGGGCGTCTCCTCCTGCGGCGGTTAACTATTGTATGCCCTAAGGGCGGGACCTATACCTATGATCTACAATAAAGATATTGATTGATTGAATGAAAATGACTAGAAAAGCTTACAAAGATTTTCAGAACGGTTCAAATTTTTGGAGAAGTTTTTCCTCTTCCTATCAATATTTATGTATAACACGTTAATATGGGTTATCTGTCTTCTGATCTAAAGTCAATATTCAAACCGTCACTAACAGAATGATAAAATCGTCTCATGCTCATATAATTTGCCTAATTTTAATGCTGGGACCGCATTTGCGTCTATCGTGACAAAGCAATGCGTGCCGAAGCTTCGTATGTTTCGCTCGCCAAAAAGTTATCGCGCTAAAGCGGTGGTCACATTAGCAGCTTCATAATTTTAACGAATTATGATAGAATAATCCAAGATGGCTCTTCATTATTTCGACGGTGCGTCTACGCAGTCCGGAAACAACAGTCAAAATGACCAACGCAAGTCCATCTACGCGCCACACTAAGTACGTACCGCTACCCGGGCGATAAGTGCTACGCAGCCCGAACTATCGCGACGATAACCGATAATGGTTGGTCACATCTGCGTGCATCGTATCACTGTGCAAAGCTTCGTCACGATAGACGCAGATACGGCCCCAGCATTAGAATTAAGCAAATTATCGAATCATTATTCGTTTCGATCGTCAGATATTTAACCAACTTTATGTAGCATTGAAAAGAGTGTCAGTTCTCCAAAATACCACATTTTTTAACAACAAAACCGTGTAAGCAATTACAAAATAAATCAAGATATTTCAATGTGAATTTAAGATTTTATTAGTACGCAACTTGACTAATAACAGTAATTTGGTTCGATAAAAGATGTTACAGATTAGAAAAGATGTTAAAGATTAGAAAGTGTTTAAATATTATTTTATGATTAAATACGAAATAACTTAAATCCAAATACGAAACATTAATGATTAATATAATAAATAGTTATTATAATTCATAGTTATAGTCATTTTATATAAGTTTAACGTTCATCTATTGAATTAAAATTCGCGCGCTTTGCCGCACTTTTGTAACGTGCACACAGAGCTGTCAAGTAAATCGAATACTGTTTTCTGGGTCAATATATTTTGGACTGTCGAGCTGTACAGTACAGCCTCAGCCTTATTGCGTAATCGTATCAATCACAATCTGAATCATTTTGAAAGAGCTTGCTAATCCATTGCTTCATAAGTTCGCAAAAAAAATCTACTTAAAAACGTACATATCGCAATGAATTTTCTTAAACTGTCAAAATGAAACAAATTAATCTTAATCATTTACAAAAATGTGTTACGCAATTAGATAGCAGGCTAAGTGTAAAAGTATTATTAATTAAAAGGATTTACCACAGTATAAGGCTGCGTTTCCAACAGAGATGTGCGGGATAGCTAACCAGTGCATGAATGTGTAATGAAGCTGTGAAACGATATGAGCGTTTACACCAGAGATGTGCTAGGCCGCTGAGCGGTACGAGGATGCATAGCGACGCTGTGAAACGGTGTGCAGATGAGCGGTGCCAGGATGTGTAGCGGGTTCTTTTCAGATGAAATTGCTGCTAGGGGTAGCCCTAGCACACAACCCTCTCACATATCCCTCGCACACATCTCTTGCGCACGTATTCGCACACATTCCTCGCACACAGGTCTCGCTTGTTTTGTACGTACAAAAACCACGCTCCGCTAAGCCATTCCCAAAGGAGCTGCGCCGAGCGAGGCTAGATAAATGAAGCCATTCTATTGGTTCTTAACAAACACATTCCTCGCTACGCATCCTCTCACATCCCTAGTGGAAACGCAGCCTAAGTGTCTTTTCTTTCAATCGTTATATTTACTCGGTTTAAAACGCTTTGTATCGGTCTAAAATCGTGTTTAGCAATTGGTTAGAGATCAAACAAGGCTTTATTTTCTTTTGCATCTTCTAAGCTCAAGAATGTAGTTAGAAAAGCTCTGTCTATAAAATAATACCCTGATGGTTACCGCATCGCATTTCAAACACAAGAACTGATTCCTTTTCATAACTACAAAGCCCTTTTTTGAAGTGAAAACTTCTTTAGGGGCGTTGGACATTTTTGAGATGGCCAAAACTAAACCATTGATTTCGCAACACTGTGATAACACCAGCTTTTGACCATTAAAAAGACATCAACGCGTTGATTACCGTGGTGCCGATTTTTTTTTTTTCAAGGTTTCGTTTCTTTCGGCACTCCCGGCGTGCCACTGTTTTTTTTTTACTGTATCCCTTTCGGACTTTGCTGCGACCTCGGCAAGTATCTGCCCTAGGAGACCCCGTCAGTTCTGCTGACATCTCTTAGAGGCACGCGTGGAATACAACGTGCCGTCGACCCAGGCCTGGTCCGCGAGCTACCCATTGCTCACCGTTTGCAAGCCCGCGTCTACGGTGGCCGGGAATCGGCCTGCGATTCCCAACGCCCAGGGCATCTCCTGCGGCGGTTAGGGGCGTGATGTCGCGAAATTTTCCTCTCCCTCACGCGTTTTGCCTCTTCCTTTGCGAACATTACTGTTTCGCAGAAAGAGGTGACGGCCTGCCATGCCCTCTCGCTCCGTACCATGACCTGGACCAGGGCCGGTCGCGAGAAATCTCCGCCACCGATCGCGTCCACAAGGACATGGCGGTACTCCGACGAAGCCGGGCAGACCTCCAACGTATGCTCCACCGTCCCCTCCGGGCGATCAACACAATGGTGACACCCGGACGTTTCCTCGCGCCTTATTCGGAACAGGAACCTCCCGAAACAACCGTGTCCGGTGAGCACCTGCGTCAGGCGGAAGGTGAGGACGCTGTGGCGCCTCTCTAGCCACTCCACAAAGAGAAGACTTGTCGCCGCAATTGTGGCGTGCCCAGCCCTGGGTTGCGAAAATTGCACTCTCCATGACGCCATAAGATCCCGCCGGAGCTCTATCCACTTTGCCGTAATTTCTCGCGGCAGCGAAGTTTCGCCCCGGCGTTTCGCTTCCTCGCACCACTCCCAAATGTGCACGAGGACTTTTGTCTCCAGATCTCATGGCGTTAATCCAGTAAGGACACTCGCGGCCTCACAGGAGACCGTGCGGTATCCTCGGGTCAGCTGGATGGCCATGACCCTTTGGGACGTGTTCAACCCGCCGGTTGAACACGTCCCAAAGCACCGTTGTGGTCGCGTTCCATGAGGCGGCGGTCAGCCCGCCGGCTGACCGCCGCCTCATGGAACGCGCCCACAACGGTGCTCCGTAAAGGACCATTGGACCGCACGACCCCCACGTAGAGCCTCCGGCAAGAGGCGTTTGGACTCCCTAGATTGGGCAGGAGCCCTTTCAAGGCACTGTCTGTCCCGGCCTACAAAGCCCTGATAAACCCACTTCCATGAACATCCTATGACCTACGATCTACAGTAAGTTGGGAGTACACATCCATCACCTCATTAGCGGTGGGCAATCACTGTGAACTGTTTCCGCCTTCCGCACCCCGTATAAAAGTAAGGACATAAAGCTAAATGTCATAATAAAGACGGTGTTATAGAACATTGTTTGAAGAATATGTGGGTATGCATTCAGGGTGAGGAAGTATCATTTTTACGTGGTTTAGGAATAATATTGACTCGATGTTTTGTTAAAGTATGATTGAAAACTTACAATTCAAATCTAATGATGGTATTAAAGCATCGTTTTGTCCGGTGCTCTAATAACCGTAATGTGAACTTACAACTGCAAGAGTTGTGTCAAGTAGGTTAATTTCAAAATAATATTATGCTGCAAATCTTCGCTATATAAGCTAATTGAATATTTTTTTGGTACAAATAACAAACTTATTATTTCTCAGTAAACATATTCTCACACAAACAATTACATACACAAATTCTCAACTGAAATTACCTACTTATAACGAAAACTACGCAGACTAAAGATTTATAATTTTATCTTTTATAATTCCATATTAAAATAAAAAGCAATAGAGCTTTGAGATTAGTTCCATTAATCTCTTGAACCGCTTTTAAACTCGGTGCGCGGCATAATTTTCCCATGCTCTGCAGCGCGTGGATATTAACTCTATAAGCAAAGGCTAACATACATACGTGGACATCCCTATTTAATTTTAAATGTACATAAAAGTTACTTTTAATATTTTACACGAGGCAAAAAATTACATTTATTAATCTAATCTATTCTTGGATAACTTGATATTCTGCAACAGCACTTTCATTACACGCGATGTTTTTGTTTGTTATTTAAACTGAAACTTTATAATTTATTTAGAATAACGAGGTTGTAATCATTCATTTAGATCATACCAGACTGGACTATGTCCACCAATGAATATACAAGATCATTGGAAAAACTGTTCTTCTTCTTTTCGTGTGGTTAGTGGCTAACCTGTCAGTGTTTGAAAGCCGCCGCACATGCTATCGAGAAATATCTCTCAGGTGCTATCGAGAAATATTTCCTCACGATGTCCTGCACCGTTTTTGAAGCATTGAAGATAATTATACAATACACACATGAATCCGAAAAGTCAGAGGTGCGACCCTTGGGTTCGAACTCGAGACCTATGACTTGGCAATCCGACGGTCACACCACTAGGCAAGCTATCACTGCTATAAAAAGTGTTAAAAGGGTGAGTATCATGGCAGTAATGGTATTAACTCGTAACACGAAAATTATAACCGCTTTTCAGACTCAAAGTACTGTAACATCACTATCACTCGCGAGATACAATTATCTCCGGTTGGTTATATTTCCCAGGTGTGTGAATGCATTCAGTGGAAAATTAAAAAGCAAGCTTTTCCGAAACACTGCTGTGTTTGCCCAGTCCCGTAAATCTAACAGTAAATTATTTTACATGTTTCGCGAGAAAGTATTCAATGGAGATAAGTTTTGCGAGTACCTGTATGTTTGGAGGTTGAGAACTTTCTTATGGATTTTCTATTTAATGTGATTTTGTATGTTTAAGCAATTAAGCCAACCCCAACATAGTTGCGAAAAGGCTAGGCAGTTTGATTTTTTTATCTTTAAGCAACTGAAAAACCGGACCATAGTACAATATTTAAAAAAAAAACACGTTTCTTGTCTAGGGAGCCCCTTTCATGTTTAACTTTATTTTGTTTTTTGTTATTCCATGTTATAGCGACTACAGAAATTCACAATCGGTGAAAATTTCAACTGTCTACCTATTACGGTTTACGAAATAAAGTCCGCTGGGAGACAGACGGACGGACGGACAGCGGAGGCTTAGTAACAGGATTCCGTTTGGCCCCCTTCTTAAAAGTACATAAAGATACATGAAGAATGTTTGTAAGACTCATTCATTGCATTTTAGAAAAACACAATCACACTAGTACTAGAAGCAGATACAATGCTTTTTAAAATGAAACTCTTTACAAACTTGATCAGAACAGTTCTGGGATTAACAAAAATGCGCAAGTCTCTCATCTAAACATCGCTATCAAGCTGGTATCCATCTGGTTTGTAGGAATGTACCTGACTATATGTACTGTACCCCAAATATAGTCACTCTGCATTCCTGGTTAATAAGTAGGTACCTACATAAGCTAAGTGTGAACCACGCAGACACGTGAATGTAGGCTGCTACAACCAACTAATTAATCAATTGCTAATCCTATTTGCATGCCATTACGCACTAAGTAAACAGAAAGTCAACAGTAGGAGATGGCTAAATACATATTTTATAAGACAATTAACGCAGTAAACATTTCAATGTAGATTCGTGTGTATTAGGGGTGCTATACACTTGTTCGGGTCGGCACATTCGATTCGTCAATTTTTGTTGAACAACATAGCCAACGCAATTAGCCAACATATTTGGCTTTCATTCAGTTCGTGCCCATCGGCAAACTGCGTTCGGATTTTACCCTAGGTTCGGCCCGGCACAATTCGTGATAAGCTGAGCGGCTTTTTTCTGAACATATTTCTTCATAGGTAAATTCGATTTCGCCGCCCAGATGTGCCCAAATCATGCCGACCCGAACAAGTGTGTAACATCCCTTACGGCTTTGATTTACTCTTCATTAGTAATCTATATATGTATATGCTATTAGCCTGATGGAAATGTCAAACATTACCAATAGAGAGATTTGTATTAATAATTTAAACAGTTGCTGCAATTAATATTTATTTGAACTTGGGACTAAATATTTAAGACCATTTGTATAACAGCTTATTACATAGGTATAATTACATACCGCTGAACAAATAATTATTTCACAATTAACGTTATAACTTCATTGTCTCAGGTTTAATTCAAATTTTGCTTTATTTTATTTTTTTGTATCAGCTTTGTACCCTGTAAACGACCATAGACTCGCACCTTAACAACCTACATCCACCATCACCTTCAGGGAAAAAGGCGTTATGTGAATTGTCTATTTTATTTTCTCATTCGCGCAGACGCGGGACTAAACCATTGATTTCGCGACACCATGACGACACCTATTTTTTTGTAAACGCCATTGTGCTCTTTATGTGTATTACGTTACGGATCAATGTTCTATGCAAGTATTTTTACTTTAAATGTTTTGTAAACGCGATTGTGCTCTTAATTTATATTAGGTAACGGAACAATGTTTTATGTAAGTATTTTTACTTTAAAGATTTTGTAAACGCGATTGTGCTCTTTATTTATATTAAGTAACGGATCAATGTTATATGCAAGTATTTTTACTTTAAACGATTCAGTTTTTTTTTTTTTGTAAACGTGATTGTGCTCTTTATTTAGATAAGATTACGGACTAATGGTCTAAACAAGTATTTTTCTTCCACCAAGGCGACCTTGTTCAAATTTTCACTTCTTTCGGCACTCCCGGAGTGCCACCCCTTTTTTTTCAGCAGCCACTTGTCTTTCGATTTGTCAACTTATTTGTACCTCTTTTTCTAATTATAGTCATACATAGCTGACATATGGCAAATTATTTAATTTAATGTTGTGTCTCGTAATGTTAATTTCTTTGCATACCTACTATAGGCAACATGCAATATTTTTATTTTTGTTTTCATTTTAAAGAATTCCATGTAGAATAGACCACCAAATATATTTAAGTTTAAAACATTGTAATTTATCGGAAAAAATGCGGTTTTAAATTGGCAGTTTAAATTTTCGCGCGAAAACAGACCTATAGTTCTGATGACGTCATTCCTGTCTATCACTATCACTGGTCGTACTTGTTCGTCGCTGGCTTTCATACTTTTGCATATTTTTTCGACTTTCGAGATATTTTTTTGTAAAAATTTTAAAGGGGCTATCTATCAAGATCAGGTGATCATAACAATACCACTAATATTCCGAAAAAAAGCCGTATTGTCTCATGTTTTGTGCCAATGTGTCCATCTACTTCAGCAAAGTTTCCATATACTTAAATTATTTTTGACTCGACCTTCTGACCCAAACTGAGAGAAAAGTGAGAAATGACAATTATTCTCCAAAGACCAATATTCGATGCTGTGGAGATCACTTTGACGTAAGTCGGCGAATATACTTGTTATACCTATGCTTAGTTAATCTGCTTGTAGGTACGTAAAAACTCATTAGTTATCTACCTAATACTTACAAAACTTGTCTATAACATATTTTTAGTTTTACAGTTGGAGAACAACGTCGAAAATTGGATAAAGTTTAAAATGTGTGGAGGAAAACTTTCTGAAAAAAGATGTATTATATAGAATCAAGTTTTTCTAACCGAACAGACAGCTGTGCTGCTGGGGACTTTATTGCGCTACTTCTTCCTAGCTTTCTCCTAAAATACCCGCCATTCACCACTTCTTGTGAATGGCGGGTATTTTAGGAGACTGTATTATGTAATTTTGGCGTTCGAACAGTGGTGATTCTCAGCCTAATTTGAATAAATGACTATTGATTTTGATTTATTGATCTGCAAATGCATATTCAGCTGCATTCGATTAGACTGCAAGTCAACCCCAAAATAGTTGGTAAATGCACCAAAATAAATTCTGTTTTGTCCTTTTTACAAAGTTGCCAGACAACTTTACACACCAGCCCATAACGGTTAACTGTCTGTCGATCACTCAATTGTGCAGTAAACGATCAATTGACTTAAACAGTCGTCAACAATCGTTACTGTTTCCTAGAATCGTGAATAAGAATGATAACAATTCGTGCATGAGTCTATTTTGGTATCTAGAAAGTTATTTTCATGTTCCCAAAAGCCCTTCTATTCAAACAAACATCATTACTAAAACATGTTCAGACTTTTGTGTACACTACAACAAAGATTTAAAAATAGATTTCGGTACAAATTATATTTCGCTTCCAAAAACTCATAAAATTAGATATAAAGGTACCATAATGACGTACAAACCTTCATCAGTAGCGAATTTGTATACTTAATATAATAATGAGGCGTAAAAATATAACCAAAGAGCGAATACTAATAATAGCAATCTGCCGAACATATTGTTGTGCTTGCCTTGTAAGTCTAGGTTTAAAGTTTCACAATCGTAGCTTAAATAGTATTTTAAAGGTGAATACGAGATTTTGTATTTTTAAAATAGGTATTACTACGTGTTTAATCCTAAATCCTAACTAACACACATCCTAAATTGTTTCTCTATGTATTTTACTGTGTGTACATGAATAATAAAATTCGAAAGTAAATTGGTTTGTTTGTTACGCTTTTACGGTAAAACGGCTGAAAGGATTTAAATGAAATTTGGCATATGGGTAAACCATGACCTGGATTAGGACATAGAATACTTTTTATCTCTATATTCTTATGGGATCTAGACTCATGCGGGTGATACCGTGAGGAACATCAAGTATAATCCTAACTAATATTGTGAGCTTGTTTGTTACGTTTTCACACTAAAACGGCTGACAAGATTTGGATACAATTTGGGTCATGAGTAGTCTAGGAACTGGAGCAGGACATAGGCTACTTGTTATTCTTTTTACTTGGTGGGGATTTATCAAATAACTTCTCCAGCTCTGGGCGGAGTGGGAGGGCGTGTCAGACTCTTACTGACTAAAACCCACCCGTATTCCTTCAGTTGCCCTATTGCCGGGGGCCACGATCTTCCTTTCGGTTTTCTTCGCAACCCCGGCAGGCATCGGCCCTAGAGGACCCCGTCAGTTCTGCTGACATCTCTTTGAGGCGCGAGTGGAACACAACGCGCCGTCGACCCGGGCCTGGTCCTTATCGGACGGCAGGCTACTTGTCATCCTGGATCGCATATGCAGTCGCGGGTAACAGCTAGCAATATTGTAAATGGGAAAGTGTGTTTATTTGTTTGTTACGCTTTCACGCTAAACGGCTGAACGGATTTGGATGATAGTTGGCATGGGTAGAACATGACCTGGTTGGGATACATTTTGTCCCAGTAGTACGTTTACGTGGACTAATTTCCGACCATCACGCGGGAGAAGCCGTAGGTAAAAGCTAAAATTTTACAAGATAAAATCACTAAAAACCTAAGCCGACCGTGATGATTAAAGCAATATTACGATGTGAAATAAAAAGCACAATATAAGTACCATTCGTTCCAAAACATGCCGAGACCTAACCTAACCTAATAAGCTTCGTAATATTGTGTTCCAATAACCAAGGAAATCGAGCTACGATTGTAGAGCGAATTGGCTGAGAATTTGTTGTCTATGTCAAAGCTAAAATAGGTCGCTCACTTTCGGCGAAACAGAGTAGTCATCTAAATAATCTAATCTTTACCTTTCTGGCTAAAACCGAATCTTAATCAATCTACCTAGCCTTTTCCCAACTATACTGGGGTCGGCTTCCAGTCTAACCG
This sequence comes from Omphaloscelis lunosa, assembly GCA_916610215.1. NCBI lineage: Eukaryota > Metazoa > Arthropoda > Insecta > Lepidoptera > Noctuidae > Omphaloscelis > Omphaloscelis lunosa. The sequence goes on from OU744247.1 coordinate 11,207,225, forward strand.
GTTGCAGCTGAATACCAGTATTTCACATGGTGCGATTGCCTATCTGACCTCCACAACCCAGTAACTAGGTAAGACGATACCCCTTGGTAAGACTGGTTGTCAGACTTTCGGTCTTCTGACGACCCGTAACGACTGCCAAAGATCCGCGAAATAATCCATAAATGTTCTTTATAGTCCGAATAAAGTGTTTAAGGAAAGAGAAATTGGAAAATTTACCCGGTAAATTGGAAAATTTGGGAAAAAATGAAAATATTGTTTTCTATAGGATTATATTAATTATTGTTTGAACAGGACATCGTCTGCCGGTTCAGATGTTTTCTAAAATATTTAAAGAATAGTACCTTTTCCTATTTCTATGGCTAAGTATTAGATAAATATAATGAAAAAAGAAGTAATAGTTTTTAAGAAGTGACAAAAATTACCCACTGGCAGGTAATTATGTAAATAATAGCGTAGCGTGGGTAGCGTTACCCATTCACCGAAATTAGAGTTACTTTTAGTACGTCAAAAAGTTAAAACTCACTATGTTATTTATATCGCGACTCGGAACTGTTGTGTATAACTTGTCTATTAGTAATTACAGTAGTGCGTCCAAAGTTTTCTCTCCTCCATCGAACATTCAGATCACGACTTGGGAACAATCAAGATGTTCACGGGATACCAATTGGATTACTACTGACTTTAGTTGCAAAGACACATTACTGTAGTGCCTTATTTCCGCTGTGTGTTTATTTATTCCACGTATTCTTGGGAGTATTAGTAACAGTGATTTCTTACGTATCGTATAGCTCAAGATAGGAACTGTGAATATCAAAAGATAACATGATTTTGGTATCCCTAAGTATTAGTATTACAGGCAACGAAACGAGGCATCGCATCGAAATGATTAGCGATCAAGTGATTCCTGAGTTCAAAACCCACCCGTTGCCACTTTGTTCTTCTGATATAGACCCGGTCCTGTTACTAGCTTTTTATTCAGCTCAGTACAAAGATTTTATAGGCATATAGACTTTTTATCAAATATATTTTAAATTGCGTCCGTGGGTTTATTGGGACAGGACAAAATCTGACCCAAAAGTGTCCTTTCCGGATTTCGTTAAATCTTTCACATAATTTGAAAAGATAAATAGGTTCCACAATTTATCTTCCTTTTATTACCGGATCAGCATGAGAATTACCCTCGGCTTTATTTCAAAATCAGTCTCTACGAGGTAATATCAATCACCCGACGTTCATTAGCTGAAAGGAACCCTTTCAATCTCAAAACCTTCGAAAACAATCTCATAACTTTTCGATAACCTATAAAAAGAATATTAAATCCTTTCGCAAGTTAAACGTATTTACGTCAAAAAATAATATTCCTTACCTTATAGTACGGTTCCTCGTAGCGAGTGCCCTTAAGAAAGTCATAGAATATGCAAAGAGGCAGAACCATTATGGCCGGCTCTTTGCACAGAGTGGCGGCCGCGGCGAACGTAAGTGTCCCCGCCAGCGTCAGCCACTGCAACAGTTCACCTGAGTCCTCACTGACACCACCACTGAACTGACACTTTAGTCTCACTGCGCCATTAACTTCACAAGCGTCCAACATCTTCAGAGGCCCTGCTTTACTCGCCTTCAACAGTTTACGAACATTCATCATAATGTGTTGTACCAAGCTGTGACAACTCAGCCTGAACGGCGGATCGTTAGATGTTATTTGTCGTCGCATTAGATTGTCTTTCACTATATGCCGACATTGTTTCTTGTGTCTTTCCTCACGTAATCGAATGTGTTCGCTGTACAGAAGGAAACTCAATAGAAACAAGTTGCATGCGGCAAGATCAGCCCGGCCGACCACGCCCGCCACCGCCTCAGTGTGTATCGGATGCGCAGCAAAGGCGATGCCGGTAACTGCAGTGCCCACTCTCATGCAATACGCTGGCAGCAAGCGACGAGCAGTCACCACCACTAAAGCCGTCGCTGTACAGTGGAATATAACATTTAGGAGGTGGTAACTCCACGGCTTAAATCCACTAAAGGCGTAGTTGAATCGATATGTAGCGACGCACAGCGGTCGGTAGGAGCCGTGTGAACCGGGGTCTGTGAGCGGTGTTCCCCAGAAATCGTTTTCGAATAATGCGTTGATAGGTGTGTGGCCAATGACATCCGGGTTGGAGAGAATCGCCCGTCTGCGAAATAAATAAAAAACACGTTAACGTATTTTATTTTCATACAAAAATTCACGAATTTATTAAAATGGTAATGAAAGGATTGGTATTTAAAATGTAGATGCCTAGCATGTTTAGTATGCAATGAAAACAGAAGGTTAATAACTTTTTTAAGTGATAAATGAATAAATATTCTCTTCACAAATCTGTTATATACACTGAACCGCAGGTTACTGTCAATGCTTGAAGTATCATTACGCACGCTTCACAGGTTTTGTATCATCAATAAAATTAATAATAGAGAAATAACATAACATCACGCCTGTATTCCCCGAGGGGATAGGCAAAGGTGTCCCTATAGTACACCCACATTCCGCCAGTTATGTTTAAGTTCCATGTAATACAGGGCAAGCTTATTGCCATCAAATTCACTCCAGATGGAAAAACCCAATAACACTATGTCCGACCCGGGAATCGACCCCAGGACATCATTAAAGTAACAAGGTATATTTGTATAACTGTTTATAAATATTACATTATACGTATAATGTAATATTTATATTTAATTATCTATGCACATGTACATAATTTATTATATTTTATATTTATGAAATATTTTATGCACCACACCATCAACCACTCGCAATTGTACCACGTTAACAATTCTTTACTATGTGTTACAAAGGGACCTGGAGTTCTAAAATACGGGCCTAGGCTTAGTTTAGACTTCAGATCTCCCACAAATTACAAAATTTTGTCAAAATATCTGTCAACTTACTATATGTATGAATGTAATTTATGGAGATAATAAACATCTTTTTATTATTTTTTATTAATAATAATAGCCTACTATTATTGATGCCTGTATTTTATTAACGTAGTCAAGTCAATACCTACGTTTCTTTAATAAACAAAGTGTTTCGAATTTTCTTAGATTTAATAAAACACTTTTTAAGTCCACTGAAATTCTTTAAGGGCAATTTGTAGATCGTCACGGAGGTACACGGTACCAAGAAATAAGTAGGTATCTTGACGACCAGCGCCTTCGTATCGTATATTTTTCATCAGCTTTGATTAAAAAACTTTGCTAACGTAACTTTTTCCCAGCACGGCTACCTTTTAATGAAATATAAAAGATCAATACCTAACACATTTTTTGTACCCTGTGTCAATCTGCGAACATTTTTTGTCCCTTTGTTATTTATAAAGAGAAATTGCGAGATAACAGTTAGAAGAATATTTTAACGAAAAATCTGCTATTTCGTTAACACGTAACTTATGTACTAGGCTAGTACTTTTTCTATGTTATTTAAACAATAAATAAAACAATAAATGTAACTGTTTCATATTGCGTGGTCAGTTGAAATGCTGAAACAAATAACAGTAGTTACTGTAGGTACGTATGTTAAGCAATTGTGTACGATATTAATGATAAAATTGAATCAATTTAACTAATTTTGAACATTACAAATTTTGCTGAAAAATTCAAAGTATCCTACTTCCTACTAATATTATAAATTTGAAAGTATGTGTGTTTGTTACTCAATCACGCAAAAACGGCTGAACGGATTTGGATGAAATTTGGCAAACAGATAGTTTACAGCCTGGATTAACACAAAAAATACTTTTTATCCCAGTAGTACGTTCCCGTGGGATAATTTCCAACATCCAAGCGGGTGAAGCCGCTGGCAAAAGCTAGTTTCAACTAAAGCAAAATATTTACTCATCGAGGTTTACTATTTGTCCTTTTCTCAATAATTCTACGTATGTTACACATCCTGAGGCAAGTTATTACTGTTTTAATATGAAAATACCTTCCAAGAAAGGGTACTCTAGCCTATCATGATGAACATTTGATTAAGTTTGAAACCATCGTTTTAAGAGGAACCGTATTACAACAACAGGTTGAGGCACTTGATCAATAACGTAAACACAATAGAAACCTGAGTCTTTTGTATCCGTCTAACAACACAAAATAAAATTATAAGCGAAGAATTCCGGTAACTTGACGTTATGATGTATCAAAAGATTCTTGATTGTTACCTCAAAGACATTGTTACGACAAAATAAGGTAACTTCTCTAAAGATAACATGTTTACATTAAAGCTCGTAATTCAACATCCCCAATCTGTAAGTGCTTGCTATTAATTTATACAAAGTAAACGCAATAAGAGATTCCAACTTTTATTTACGCTACACATCAAAATTTAATACCAAAGCACAAATTGAAACAGCCGTCCCTAACTGCTTAATTTAAATAAAATATTACCATCTTACCTGGCAGAGCAGTCGCTCATAGCCGCCGAATCCGTTCGATGTTTTCCCGAACGATTGGCCCCGTGCCCTCGGCCGTTCCCTCCGTAGGGTGCCTCAATACCAACTTAATAATGGACATGTTTTAACGTACCTATTTCTCCTCTCAAATTGATTTTGCGAACCGTGTTTTAACGTTTTCCGGTTGATGTGACGAGCAATCCGGTTGAATGCCTGACGGGTGATGGAATAAGCTTACTGACCTGCGCTGCGATTTGAACTCCGAGGAATTATTTTCTATTTAGCTTCTTAATTTGCGCGTTTCCTGGCATGCGATAACAGAATAGTAAAGGAAAACGTGAACGTCGGAAACTCTATCGGATGGCATTGGCAACCGGGCATGTTTAGCGGGCACATTCTACGTGTAGAGGAAATTAAAAAGTCACCGATCGTCTTACCCAGCTTGCTCTAAACCAACCACATAATTTTGTCACTCCTAACGGCAATTTTTTTTACGGTATCCGCTACGAATACTAACTAAGGAATAAAACATTAATTGAAGTTACTTACCAATACTAAGCTAAACAATTCAGTTCGTAAAATTGATTTTGTTGAACTTATGTTTTTGCGATACAACAAACGAACCGCTGAACCGAAAAGATTTCTATCTTCCGATTTCTCATATTTTGGGATAGGTACATTTCGACCACGCAGTTTTTTTTTACAATAGTCAGATGCTCCACAATTATAAGAGGAAAGATTTATTGTGTGAGGACATCGACCACTACCACCTACATAAGGTTCGTACTCATCCCTTTATCTATTGATACCTCATACATTTTATTCGTTCATTTTAGATTTGGAAGGAAAAGCCGGTGAAATAGCCGATTGAATAATATATTTTTATGGGACCAAAACCGTGCTTACTATGCGAAGAAGGAAAAATCATCTCTAACAGTCGGCCATTGTATTGCAAATTGTGAGTAAGACGCCTTTTCCCTCAGTTATTTATATAAAAAGTTCTCCGAGTATTTTGTTCGTAAATGACTTTCGTTTTGCACTTCCTCATTTCAGTTTTTGCAGAAGTATATTTATACCAATTGACGGAAACACGAATGTACGCGTAAACTAAACTTTCTGTTTAGTTTACGCGTGTTCTGTCAAATACGTTATCTTATATACTGACGTTGTAAATATAAAAGCTTCGACGTTTTATTCAGTCACCCAAGAACAGCTGAACGATTCTTAATAAATCTTCAACAAAAATAGAACGTAGCCTAACTGGTACATAGAAAATTCCAATAATCTCAGACATTTCAGGAGCTGAACACTAGTGTTCTACAAAAAACTGAAACTACTTACATGTATATCAGTTCGTTTCACTGCAAATATTGTACAATTTGGGACTGAAAATGTGACATATTTGCCAAAGAATTACATATATAATATCACATTTTCACGACAAGTACTGTTTATTAAAGCAGAAAACTATGAATAAATCTTACAAAATTATTTGATTTTCGAATAGTCGCCCGTCGGATAAGGCCCCTGGTAAAGTAAATGATTTCTCGAAATTTCATTCCAACAGGAATGCCTATCGAGGGTATCTATATTATTTTATCATGTTCAAGATTATCCGAGAAAATTCATGGTTGGAAATATTTCTTCCCTTTTCTGCAAGTCACACAAAGGACGGGGTCCATAGTTATTCTTTCCATGTTCACATTCCGAACACTTTCCTTACAGGCTTACGTTCCTGCGTTGAACGCCAACACTGCTACCACGCCTCGTAATAAAAATGAAAATAGAAATATCGAATACCTCAGTTATGGGCGTTTTCACTTTATGACGCCAGCGATTTCGTGATCGGTACTACCTCGTTCTCACATCAGCACGAGAATGATACCCACACATATACAGGCTACATACGTGTTACCATAAGAGCTTTCCTCAATTAGTTAAATATAATCGTTCGATCGAAAACTAAGCATTTTCCCGTATGGTATTTATTTACATACGTGTAAGTAAAATGTGTGTACATTTTACAATCCGTTCATTTATCAGTGTCGTGTAGGTTGGTACCATTAATCGTCTTAGTGAAGACTATAATGTCTATAATAATAGGGTCTCGTGGTTAAATGATAGCAGCCGCAGGGGTCGATCGAAGGTTAAGCGACGCTTGCCGCGGTCAGTTTGTAGATAGATGACCATTCAAAACATATCGAGACTCCGTGCCTCGGAAAGCACGTTTAGTCGTTGGTCCCGGCTGTCATTCGTAAATCTTTGACAGTCGTAACTGGTAGTCAGAAGCCTAAAAGTCTGACAACCAGTCTTACCAAGGAGTATCGTATTACCCAGTAACTGGGTTGTTAGATGTGGAGATTAGATAGGCAGTTGCTCCGTGTAAAAATACTGGTATTCACCTGCATCCGGTTAGACTGGAAGCCGAAGATTTGCTAGGCAGATTGAAAACAGCATTTAATCATGTTAGATTTTCCTTTTGTTAAAAATAAAGCCAATATAAAAGCAAAGCATTTTACGTCTTTTCAATATCTCTCACAAGAAGAATATCAATCTATGTACACGCATCAAATACGGCTGAAATAGCAAAATACGTAATCCCTTACATTTTATATCAAAGCCTATCCTATAAGAATATTGGCCTATATTGGTTTTCATAACCATATCGATAAAAAAGTGGTCGCGTCCCTAGTAGAATCGAAACTAAGATTGAGATAAAGTTGGGGTAGTGCTAAACTTTTTGTTGGGAGAGTTGCGGGCAGCTGTGCACAGTTGTCACGTAAGCCCTCAATTACGAAACACTGGAGCGGTTTTCGACGAGCTCTGATCCAGAACAAAGTTCATCGATTCTATCATGATTATCGGTTTGGAACGTTTCCACCGACAAAATTAGCGCTGTCCTCCAAATGTACTTCTCTAGCTTTGTGTTGTGGTGTTTGTACCGCACTTGACACGTGACATAAGTATAAGTGCTTTTACACAGGTAGCTTTTTGTTTTCTTGGTAGTGTTATTAGGAACTCAAACATCAAGGGAATTATTCAGCTTGAAACTAATCCATTTAAGTACTTTATGTCTAACTTCATGAAAAAATTAAGTAAAGTTCTGATCACACTAATATGGTTTCGAGCCGCCTAACCGCTCAAAGAAGTCAAAAGAAGTATAAAGTATAAATCAAACACAATAATGTGGCTGCCCTTATACCCTCAGGGACAATGGGATCAAAGGAAAATCTAAATTATTCAACATGCCCAGTCTGGGCGTTCGCCAAATAGCGGGTTACCTTTTTACAGCTCCTTCAATTCCCTAGGGAGCCTTATTTAGGTGTTAATTGGTGGCATTCCTCAAGAGGTTCTGACCGTATTTCTTTTTTTTGTAAAAATTCGAATGATATAAGTTTAATGTTGTGTTAAAGCTCTGATGTGTTAGAATATTTTAACTGAAGGAAAACTTTGGTGTTTCAATACGATTATTATTTCAGTTCCGTTAGAAATTCAGTTGAAATGAGGAGCTTGTGGTTAAGTAATAACAGCTGCACGGGTCGATCCATTAGGTTAAGCTACGCTTGCCGGGGTTGATCCATGGATGGGTGACAATCTTTACATACCGAGACTCCATACATACCTCCGTGCTTCGGAAAGGCACGCTAAGCCGTAGGTCCTGACTGACATTCGTGGATCTTTGACAGTCGTTACAAGCCGTCAAAAGCCCGAAAGTCAGACCAAGTCCAGTCTTACCAAGGGGTATCGTATTACCCAGTTACTGGGTTGTGAAGGTCAGATAAGCAGTCGCTCCATGCAAAATACTGCTATTCAGCTGCACCCGGTTAGGCTGGAAACCGACTCCAACATAGTTGGGAAAAAGCTAGGCAGATTGATAATTAATAAATCTTATATATGTTTTAACCACTAGGTGTATTCAATTATTTCATGATTACCAACAAAAATATCGTTGTAATTCAACACATTTATCTCATATTCTTATGTTTCGATTGTTTTAAAAAAGATTTTAATGAACAAAATAAATGATTAATATTATAATATTTGTTTTACGAATGACAGTCGGAACCAACAGATAAACATCCAAGTATTCGTTTTCCTACAAGCAATAGTAGCCAACTATTTTATTCCTGCCTTGCAAAATATTATCGAGCAAGATATAGACAAAATAAATTCGATTGTTTTGGTGGCTTGAGTGGATTCTGGCTCTTAAAAGCCAAGGATCAGAAACGACAATGTTGTATTGACTCAAGTCATCATTGATGTTAACTTCTTCGCACAATTCAATAAAAAATATTCCGTTTTCTTTAATATGTTCCCCATAGTAACTAAGCTTGGGCGACTTGGTACGGTCCTAATGCTGTTACTAACAACTGATCAATGTAAGATTTGGGAATTGTTCGAATCCTCCTCCAGCGTCCATAGCCCGAAAATTGCTTCTACGGAAGTTTAAATTATTTTGAATCGACATATTTTGATAAATAACTCCGAAACCTGACGCTTTAGGATATTAAATTCATGACATTTTTTGTTTGTATAAGTGTCCTCTGTCTAAAAATATAGCTTCCGTTGTGCACCACGACTCTAAAAAACATCAAAATGGCGGACGACGTTAGGGCCACCCTCCTTACAAAAATCTTCAAACCCCTTTGATACACATAAGAATTTGTGTGACCTAAACACGGAAGTGTAACGTAAATAAATGAATTTTAATATGGGGATCACTTTAGGGAGACAAATAAGAAAATTAAAAAATAATTTTAGCAAACTGTACCGTGTGACATCAAATAAAAGGGCTTTCTCGGTCTCAAACATATTTTTTTTTTAATATTTAAAATAAATTGTTTTATAGTTATTCAAGAAAATTCCCTTAAAAAATCTATTAAACTAAAATAAAACAATAGATATTGTTATTTTTACCTGACGATTGATAAATTAACGGCCTGAAATCTTAAACTGCCACTTAATAAAACGACGTAATTACGTTATTTAACAGAAACCAAAAAAATACTTCATGTCACATATTTCAGTTAATTTCCTTATTCATTACCAAAATAACACAAAAAATATATCTTCAACCAAACGTCTCACAAAATAAATAAGAAGCAATTATTTTACAAACCTATCAATAACATTTACGAGGTTGAATAAATCTACGACTCGAAAAAGCAAACGTCGGCAGATCTTACGCACCTTAAAGGTTTCCGTTTTCTATTTATAAAGGGACCTTTGTAGCAAGATCTCTCAAACGAAAATTAAATAAATTAAATAAAAATATTTTTGATGTAACTACCGCTGACCTTTCAAAGTTAACAGATTTTTCTCATCGAACCACAGAAAACGAAATTTAAATGCTTGGCATCTACACTATCGTGAATATCGAATTGGAACGTTATAGAGAATTTTGAAATGAGAACGAACAAGTTTTAAACTTGCAAAATTAAGAATTTTGTGATCATAATCATTTGACCGACTATAAATAAGGCTCATTGGCCTGAATTTAACCGCCCGAAACGGACGAATCGACACTTTTAAATAATATTATATTTTAAGGCGATTCGCATGAAATTAATTTATGCGTAGTCGAATCGACAACTCTAGAAAACGATTTACCTACAAATAAGAGTATCAAAAGACATGAGCCCATTACTTCTATTACATAACTTTTTAGCTGTTTGTCTAAACAGAATCCTGTATGCCCGTCTAGCTAGTTCTTCTTACTGTCAAACTATAGACAAAGTCGCTCTAGCTGTCTTGTGACGGTACCTAAGCCTTTAGTTATGTTTTGTCTCTGTTTCTGAAGGACAGTGAATGGACAAACGGATTTTTCGGAACAGAACAGCATCAGACTTACATTTATAACCAACTTCTTAAAAAGGAGGAAGTTCTCAATTCGTTTGTATAATATATATCGATATTTTCGTGAATTATTGACCAATTTTGAAATGTTTTTTTTTTTTTTGTTCATTTGGTAGAAGAAGCTTGTGCGGTGATCTGATATAAATAGTATTAACTTGCCCTATCAATGTTAGATTTACCAACTTTCTATGCAGATTTAAACTTAGAAAACCATTACAAGTATTCAACTCTGCTCGTACTTCTTCATTGTGATTTTTTTTTAACAAAGACAAGCTATGTGCCCGATGGTGGATGGATCAAAAATGACAAACAATCATACAAACTTTCATCCTTATTAAAACCGAGGAGGGAATTTTCAAAAATCCTTTCTTAGTGGCCACCTTCATTACAAAAATTTGTGCAAAAAGTCTAGTCTAGACTCGCAACCTAAACCGTTGGAGATTTTTAGACTGTGCGTGAATGAATTTAAGATTTTTATCAAGTAGATATTATATTACCTGTCATCGTAAACAAATCCTGCGTCCAAGGTGTTATAGTAAAGCAGGAAGGCCAGCAGCGAGCTGGCTGCCGTCACCCAGTGCTCCATCCTCGGCGCTATGATGTCTACATCAGATTTGCTCCCACCCCCTCTGAAACAAACATACTCCTTTATAATATGTTTATACACAGGGTAGAGGCCCGCCCCTTGCGTCGCACGGGAGCAATTTAATAATGTGGCGACACGTGAAAACATCGACATTTCAGTGCCGTATATGAACGTACTAGCGACCCGCCCCTGCTCCGCAAGGATTTTACGACTTGACAAACATCGAGATTTTTTAATTATCTATAAGTTTAATATAAATGCATTATACACATAAATTTTAACATTTTAAAATTTTTAGACAAACGCGAAAAGCGACTTTGTTTTTCCTGACTACGGCGAAGCAAAAAGGAAGGTTATGATTTTGACCGGATGAAGTGAAGTGTCATTGGAAGTGTCTTGATCGTCCGCTGGCTATATGACGTCACATTAAATGTAATATGGTGCCCTCTAGAAGACATAAAGTCATGAACAAAAAAACTTTATATTTTAATTGTACCATGTTGGGTATCAAATGAAAGGACTTGATGAGCACATTACAAATATGTATATATATGTCTGAGTAAATAAATATATTTAAATTGTAAAAAATAATCAAAAGTCAGACTGTGCCACGTACGGCGCGACTGTAAAAATAAAACCTATTATACAATAAAACCCAAACAAAAAAAATTGAAAGCTGCTCTGCAAATACATTATCACGAAATTATAAACTCAAATTAATTTAAATAAAAAGTAAGTTCAAAAACTAAAACCCGTTTACTGAAAAATCACGCTCCAAAAATTATGAAACAAGAAAATATTTCAGACAGAAATCAAGGTAAAGCCGTGGTCGCATGTCATTATAATTTTGTAGCTATACAGGCATGCGACCACGGCTTTACCTTGACCATTTTTATACCTATGTCTTGATTTCTGTCTGAACTATTTTCTTGTTTTATACTTTTCAGAGCGTGATTTTTCAGGTGTCGGCTTTTAGTATTTGAACTTACTTTTATAATATGTATAGATTAAACAAATAAACCTTCCCAAATAAATTCTCTAAATGAGGGTAAAGGTGGCATCAAAATACATTGTGAATTTTACAAGAACTATGCTGTCACACAAACAGCAACAAGAGCAACTTTGTTTTATACTATGTATACGGATGTCACAGGCTTTTGAACGAATATGGCCCCGCCCTCTTTGGCAATGCAACGAGTAATAGGTATTTAGGCTGGATATAATGGAAAAGCCTCTATGAGCGACCATACTTTAAACTTGTCACACTCTGAGTCGCTTCCATACTTTCTGGATGCGTAATTTTTTTCGGCATTAGATTCTTATCATTAGCTCTTGACGACACATACAAAAGGAATCGAGAAGTGGTACTCTGTCATTTGTCTTATAAGTTAGACCACCTACAGACAGTCATTTAATTGAAGGAAGGCACCAGGATGATCACTGTCACGAAAATGACATGTGACGCGATATGTTTTTGAGAAATATTCGGTAGCAAAAGCCTGAACAAAATTGGATTTTTATTGAATTCAAGGTTCCGTACAACTATAGCAAGCAACCAAATCCTATGAAATCTTTAGAACAGCAAAGCTAGAGCTTTCTATTCTTGGAAAGAAGCGAGCCGACCTGTAGTTTAGAAATTCTACTAGCCTGTTGAAAATTTACATAGCTGTGTACAAAGGCTACCACATCATCCAAAAAGCTTTATGAAATTCTTTTTAATGTCCAGATATAAACCCACATAGAACTATCAATAAATATACACATACATAAAGTAATAAATATACAATAACATAAATATATAGTACATTACTGTCGTGGCCTGCAACTGGAGCATTGAAGGACGATCGTGAAAATGTGAGCCGAGGCGAAGCCGAGGCACACATACGTGAATCCATCAATGCCTGGTTGCAACCAAGGCTTGTATAGTACTGTTCTCAAATAATGTGCGGAAATTCAAACTAAGTAAAAATTATAAATTTCAGAATCAATGACGAACAACGATAATTTTTCACGCAACAATAGGTTAATTTGTTTCTTCCTTACTTTAAACAGCTCTATTTGCAAGCCAAATTGAAATTTAAATAATATCTTTGATAAGTTACCACCTTAGTTGCCATGTGTTGAGGTAAAAAAATCGTTCCATTTTTAAATAATACGATAGAAATTCGTTTTTTACCCTTCCACGCAAAAAGAGGGGTGTTATAGTTTGACCACTATGTGTGTCTGTCTGTGGTAACGTTGCTCTTTAACGGGTAAACTGATTTAAATACGGTTTTTTTTTTATTTGACAGCAGGTTTTCTAGCAATGGTTCTTAGATATGTTTTATCAAAATCGGTTCAGCCGTTTGAAGATTATCAGCTCTTTTCTAGTTGATGAATGGATGTGAGTATATTCCACAGGTCTGATCGATTTGAAATTTGCTGTTCTATTACCAAATTAAATTCAGTGATATTAAAAGAACATAGTAACCTTGAGCTGATGCTGGAGAATCACCTGGAATTTATAGGACACCGAACTCCCTTACCAACTTACAGCACAGGTATCGTGTTTAAGCTCATTGGAATGGTCTCAATGAATAGGTTACAGATAAATGGTGAACAGGATCTGGTGATGGAGTAGGAAAGAGAAAACAGATAATGTTTGTGTTGAGTTTTATAAATAATATAAGATAACATAACATCACGCCTTGTTTCCCCGAAGGGTTGGGCAGAGGTGTCCCTATAGCAGGTTCACCCACATTTCGCCAGTTATGTTTTAAGTCCCATGTAATAGAGGGCGAGCCTATTGCCATCAACCGGGCACAAATTCAGACTCCAGGCTGCTACTGAGAAATTTCAGATAGAAAAACCCAATAACACTTTGCCCGACCTGGGAATCGAACCCAGGACCTCATGCTCATCAGTAGCGCTTGCGACTACTAGACCAACGAGACGGTCAAACGACGACTATTAAAATTGTACTGACAGATATGGATTTTCATACAAACATTGCCGGGCGGGCGCTCGCATGTATTTGACCAGTACAGCATTTTCAATTTATCTCGAAGAAGGTTTTCAAAATAATGCTCGAATTCCCAAGCATGTTTGAGAAAACACATTTACATTACACACACGTTATCAATTACATGGGTAATCGGCGTGTGATAGGACCTTATTGTAGGGCTGTGGTTCCATTCTCATACCGCGGCCACCAAAGAATTGGCCGATAAATGTATGGCGGAAAAGTATATATAAGTAAGTATGTAGTTTATAAGTTGGAAATCTAGTTAACAGTGTTACAAGTTTCCAAGAATTATCTATCTCACACTAACCGTTTGTTTGAACCGGTTACTTGATTCCTAACCTGAATTAAAAATTAACACATTATGGCCCGTTTTCACTAATACTAGACGACACCTAAATGTAATGTCTTTTCGCCCATTGTATATTTTGTAGTGTTTGATTTATTTTTTGTTATGTATTTTTGTGGTGTACAATAAAGTATATATACTTAAATAAATAAATAAAATAAATAATATCATTGCAGTTGTATTTTCAATGCTCAGCTTAGCGCCGAGAGTGCGCTTTCATTTAGACATTACATTTAGGAGTCGCCTAGAATTAGTCAAAACGGGCATAAGCGTGTTCTCTATTTAGTGGGTAACGTATTCATGTCACGTCATCGCATTTAGGTAACGTCCCATTCTAACTAGGTGCTTTAAAGACTTTTTAATGATTAAATGGATATTTAAAACGTTTTGAATTTCGTTCGCATTTGTACAAAAAATACTGGGTTTCAATTAAGCTTAGTACTGCTCGTGTGAATTTCGAATGTATGTTTGTTACAAAAAGAAAAATAAATATTGTAGGTACATTATAGCGATAACACCGCCTACATACTGACTAAATGAATATTATGTCTTGTTTTTAGGCTTCGTGTGTCTGGGTGTCCGTCTGTCACAGCCAATTTGCTCCGAATCTAATGAACCGAATAAGTTGAAATTTGGTACACATATGTATTTCTGTGATCCAAACGCGGACGTGTAACGTTAATAAAAGAATTTTGAATATGGATGTCACTTTTGGAGGCAAATAAGAACGTGTTAAAAAAAGTTCTGTATACTGTACCGTGTGACATATCAAATGAAAGGGACTTATTGCGAGAATCTCATTTTTTATTTTCATAATTTTAAAATGAATACATTAAAGATATCGAAGAAAATTGATGAAAATTATCCATTGCCCCCTATCTCCGAAACTACTGAGCCATAAATTTTGTTATCAGAAAATATTTTTATACTTATAAATTTCAGGAAAACCTTTAAGAAGTCTATGGTCTTAAAATAACCTAATAAATCTCTCAATATTGTTCGTAGAAACTTACATTTGCAGTTGGAATGTATGGTATAACATGTTTTTCAACTACAATCTTAAGTTTTTATTTCGGACAAAATCATCCCAACTACGGAACCCTTCATTGTGCGTGGTCCGACACGCACTTTGCCGGTTTTTCGTCATATCAACCTACAACCACCGCGCCATATCACAGCAAGTATGTAGATAGAATATGGCCACGCTAACTCTGCAATAGAATAAATGGGCAACCCCAAAAATATTTTTATATGGTATACTTTTATATCAGTCAATTTCGTGGTACTTGAGCTGTCAGATTGCTCACGCTATAAGTTGTTTTCAAAAATATATCTTGTAGAAAAATGGTTAAACCTATTAAAAGTAGAGTGCGGGAGTTATTATATAATTGGATATGTTAATTCCAAAAACGACAATGTTTACAAGATATCGAAAAGTTGACGTGTAAGTAGATCTAATGATTTTGATATTTTACCTTTTGATTTTTGCTTAATAGATTATTTGTAATAGATTATGTCGTAATTATGCTGTACGTCCATACGGTGACAAAACTGTATTAAATCCACTCCATCGTGTTAAAGTAACTATTCTTTACCAGGAAATAATCGAAATATAAATAAAATAACCTATCAAAAACAAAAAGACAAACAAAGTATCAAATTCTTTTTTCGTAGCACAGACGGTGTTGCCGTCCACAGATATTAAAATTCCACCATTAAAAAAATGGTGGAATTTTAAACTTATGCAGAGTTAGCGTGGCCGGACTCAAATTTCCAACTTTTTACACTGAAACTCTGCCTCCACCTGATCTAAAATTTCCTCATGCCTAATACACAACAATTTAGATTTTAAATGAGTGCACGGCGCGAACATTTTCATTGGACATAGTTCATGTCCCCGGCTGTCATCCATCTCCGGACGTCACCGCGCCACCGACTAACAACAAAACTTACTATTTAGTTTACCAGATGTATATTTCAACATTTTCAACTGTAATTAGTTTCTCAATTTGACACTTTTAATAGTTGGTTGAAAATGTCGTGAGGAAGTTTTGAGTATGAATGTGGACAGCTATAGAAGTAGAGGAAGACCAAAGCAACGATGGATGTGACTGTGTAAAAGATGATATGACTAGAAAAAGAGGTGACTACTGAGCTGACGACTAGTGAACGAATAGTGAAGTATGGAGGAAGATTTTTTTTTTTTTTTCAATTCTTTTGAAAAAAAAGTTGCTCCGATCCCCGATAAATTGGCATAAGTAAGGGCAAGAAAATGACTTTAAAGAAAATGAATTATTGATGATGACGATTTTTTTTATGAGACACATCACGTTCGTCGTCGTAATCGACCCGTGCGACTTAAATGACTTGGCTACAAGCGGGAGTTGTAACTAAGTAATATCAGCTACGCTTGCCACGGTTGGTCCGTGGACGGGTGACCATCTTTACATACCAAGACCTCTCCATGTCTCGGAAAGCACCTTAAGCCGTTGGTCCCGGCTGTCATTTGTAGATCTTTGACAGTTGTTACGATTCGTCAGAAGCCCAAAAGTCTGACAACCAGTCTACCAAGGGGTAGCGTGTTACCCAGTAAATGGGTTGTGAAAAGGCTAGGCAGATGATGATCATAATAATTTAAGGCTCCTGCAAACAGACGCGACGCGACGTTAATAAAACAATTTCTAAGAAAACTTCATGGTAGAACGTGTGTCGCGAAGAGCCTGTTTGGGCGAGCCTTTAATATTTAGTAACGCCGCGCCCGTCTTTTTTTTTTTTTTGGGTGGGAAATCATCAAATAACTTCTCCCGCTCTGGGCGGAGCGGGAGGGCGTGTCAGACTCTTACTGACTAAAACCCGCCTGACTAAAACTAACGCCGCGCCCGTCTGGTTTCGTATTCCTACATATTGCACTGAACAAGACTAATTAATCATTAAATAAATGAAGTTCTTAAACTTCAAAAAGATCCAATCCTGGAAAAGAAGCCATTCTATCTATAGACAAGCTCGAATCCGCGTCGTGCGGTTTTTGTAAATGACACGCGTGGACCCTTTCAAATCTGCTGACATATCTTTGAGGCGCGCGTGGAACACAACGCGCCGTCGACCCGGGCCTAGTCCTTATCGGACGGTGAGCCACCCATTGCTCACCGTCCGCAAGCCCGCGCCTACGGTGGCCGGAAATCGCCTCGCGATTCCCGACGCCCTGGGCGTCTCCTCCTGCGGCGGTTACGGGCATGAGGGCGCGAAATTTGCCTCTCCCTCACGCGTTCCGCCTCCTCCTTCGCGAGCATTACCGCTTCGCAGAAGGAGGTGACGGCCTCCCATTTCCTCTCACTCCGTACCATGGCCTGAACCAGGGCCGGACGCGAGAGATCACCGCAGCCGATCGCCTCCACGAGGACACGGCGATTCTCCGCCCAAGCTGGGCAGACCTCCACCGTATGCTCCACCGTGTCCTCCGGGCGATCCACACAATGGTGACACCCGGGCGTTTCCTCCCGCCTTATCCTGTGCAGGAACCTCCCGAAACAGCCGTGTCCGGTGAGGACCTGCGTCAGGCGGAAGGTGAGGACGCCGTGGCGCCTCTCTAGCCACTCCTCAAAGAGGGGTCTTATCGCCGCAATTGTGGCGTGCCCAGCGTTGGGTTGCGACAGTCGCACTCTCCATGACGCCATGAGATCCCGCCGGAGCTCTGTCCGCTGTGCCGCGATTTCTCGCGGCAGCGGAGTTAAGCCCCGGCGTTTCGCCTCCTCGCGCCACTCCCAAATGTGCGCGAGGACCTTTGCCTCCAGATCCCATGGCGGTAATCCGGCAAAGAGGCTCGCCGCCTCGCAGGAGACCGTGCGGTATCCTCGGGCCAGCCGGATGGCCATGACCCTCTGGGGTAAATGACACGCCTAATTCGCAATCAAAAAGGTCTACTTAAGTATTGACTGGGTGAAACGAAATTAATTTTGTAATTAATAAAAAAATATGTAGAATATCTCATGTATATATATAATATTTTAAACTAATTTATTATAAACTAGCTAATGCCCGGCGGCATGCGTTGCAATACTTTTTTCATTATTTTTTTTTTGTTCGGAACCTCCTTCAACGCTCACACAATAACTTACCAAAGTTTCATCACAATCACTCGAGCCATTTTCGAGTTTTTGCGAGACGAATCTACAGCAATTGATTTTTATAAATGTATAAAGAATACTGAAGGATGGAAGTAGAGGACATGCTGGGTCTACCCCAAATAAATTGGAATAAAGGCAGAGAATGATAATGATCAGCCTAATCTAAATAACCACTTCAAGGACTTTTCACAAGCAACCTTAAATCAAACATACTTTAAAATTCAAACCCATCATCTACAAGTATTTCTATTTTCTTAATGTCCCTCGGGTATCATCGGATTTCCGAATACAAACGAATGCTAATTTTCATGTCCATCAATTATTAGATTTATCGTGTATAATAATTTCCAGAACTAAGTACTTTATAGCGTAGTGTAACGTTTTCTTTCTAGCGTACCTATGGCACTCGCGGGTTGCAGCTGAAAATCAGCGTCAGGTGGTACACCTTGTGTTGTCATCTGACAATATGCTGAGCTGAGGCCCTTTTGGCATTTACATTGTTTTCTGGTTTTTGTATAATTATAAGGTGTATTGTCTTTGCCGTAATGCCAATAAATTCATATTTCTTTCTTTCTTTCTTTCTATTGTTGTTTTATTTTGATTTCCGTGTGAACTATATAGAGTTGTAAAACTATTTTCCTATCTGTCGTGCCTGCGACTTTAGCGGCTTTCCTCACCTTCTATAAACAAATTACATTAAGTTAAAAGAGTATTAACAACTCTATATACTTCCAAGTCGATTGAGAGCGTCCGGTATACACCAAATGCAAAAGGTAACTGATAGAAATCCGACGACTGACGAAACACGAGGTTTGCCGAGGGACATTAAGAACATAGTTTGTCTGTACAAAATTAGTTACAAAAAAAAACAAAAACATTCGCCCTATATTTATTCGGTACAAGTGTAAAGGGATACGTCTGTAGTAGAATAACAGCCCGATGCTAATATTCCGTCCGTATCTGCCCTTTATGTATCCCAAAAGCGCTGCCGCATGCAAACGCAGGGGCTTACGCGTAGAAGACGTCTCGCAGGCCCGACCGACGGCTCACCGACGACCGACGACCGTTCGTAAACAATGCGTCACAAGGTTGCTTTATTACAGTTGTGAAGCACTACAACGTTGTTCATTTTATCTCTGGGACATGTCGACGAGCTGTTTAGCTGTTCGTAGTGTTTGTACTTCTGCTAATTGAGCTACAGCGCCTTTCCTGTTTGCTATCGTTTTGTGTTGAGAGGTGTTGCAGTATTCAGGAGATTGTGGTTTTTAATTATAGTCATAAGTTAACACGTTCAGTGCCGGGAGCCCTCCTGGATAGTTCACTCAAGTAGCATATGGGATGCCGGGTGTCCTCGCGGAGGGCTCATTTTAAATATAGGTTTTTCTTAGTGAATTCGGCATTATAAATTGTGTAAATAAAATCAGTTCAAACCTAATACCGGTGACACTCCTCGAGGGTTAACTTTAGTGCAAAAGTAATGCCGGTGACCCTCCTGGAGTCAACTTGCAATATGTATAGTGGCATGACGTATAAGCTCTATGAAAAATGGGAGCAGTCGAAACTGTTAAGAGTCTAGAAAAAACTAACCAACGGAATTTTTTATCGAATCATCTCGTAAAATCGTATTACTTTGCAGAACGACGAATCATAATTTTACGTCCATGTCTTACATAGGCGTATATTTAAATTTGTAGCGATTATTTTTTCAATTTCCCATCCATTCAAATAAGGTTTTCCACAAAGACGCATTTCGTGTAAAAGTACCGTGAAATTAAATCGTAAAAGAGAGGGGAATTTTTCCTCACCGCGGGATGTCCTTGAATAGCTCTTTAAAGTGGAACAAACATATTGTGGATCAGTTTTCTTTATATTGATGCTTTGATTGTGAATAATAAGCCCCCAAAGTCGTTTGCACTGTACATTTCCCGCCCCGACATTTTCCAAATAATGGACATTATCATAATAGCACTTTATGCGTACTTTCTGTGAAAATTAATACAAACGACTTAGGACGATATATAACGACGACTTTTTTGTTATAAGTTCCATACAGCTTTTTAAAGAACAGACATTAACTCTTCATACTTACATTTTTTATTATGTGTCCAT
Source organism: Omphaloscelis lunosa (assembly GCA_916610215.1). Classification (NCBI taxonomy): domain Eukaryota; kingdom Metazoa; phylum Arthropoda; class Insecta; order Lepidoptera; family Noctuidae; genus Omphaloscelis; species Omphaloscelis lunosa. The sequence continues at coordinate 11,227,674 of OU744247.1, forward strand.
ATAATTCAATTTTTACCTACAAATATCATTTCCATAAACAAGTACAGGAAAATTAAAACATACTGATTTATCTAACGCAAAAGATTTGTTTTGTGAAGAAAGTAATCCGGAAAACTAGTAATAACTTTGTTTCATTTGTTATGTTGGAATGAAGCAGCCAATCGTGCAGAGCAAATAAAGCGAACTTTGTGGAGCGAAAATAGACAAAGGAACAGATACAGGTAAATAACTGCGCATGACTTGGGCAGAGAGAACAGTTCCGCGTTACATTCAGGGCTGCCACGTACCAAATTAACCCTCAACGTGTTCGCAATAATTTACTTATTGGCAAATAAATATGCAAATTGCCGAAGCGGCTCCCATTTTAAATACATCAATCGGAAAGTGATAAATTACTTTCTTAAACAAATTTTCCGGCTCGCTTTCCCGTCGCGATACGTCGACACATGCGATGCGGTTGAAAAATGTGTCATCGATTAAAAATCAGAAGTCGAGACTCAGGATTTATGGTCCATTATAGAATGTCTTACTTGGTTAAACAATGAGTGGGTAGCACGAAGATCGCAAGTATTCGCATCTCGCCGTTACGTCGCGTCTTTCACACAAGATTAACGCTCAATTCAAAGGTGAATGCCGTTTCAAAAGCTATAAATTTCTCCCCGTGGCTCGTTTCACCCGCGAGAACGCACAAATTTATCGGAAATTAGTATCTACTAGAAACTCCGCCGGGATGAATAGACATAACGTTTACGAAGCTCAGCTCAATTTATTGTTACCTACTAGCTTGGGGTTGGGAGTAAACGAAAAACAAATTCTGAACCCGACTCACTGACTCAGCAATCCAAAATACAACATACATTATTTAAGTATGATATTTTGGTACTTTTGCGGTCTACCGCTACCTGGTACGAGTGCAGTACGGTTTCGTCTGGTTTACTCGGTACGAATTCGGTTGGCTACTAATGAAAACTTGCCTACATTTCAGTGAACCTGAGCTCATTTAAATGTGCCATATGACTTGCGTGGGATGCGGGCAAATTGAAATGTAGATACTCGCTAAGTTTTCAGTGCCGATACCGAAACAAAATGGCACTCAATGACTAGTGAAGACTCGGAATTCGAAAGTAGACAGAATGGCTGACGAGTTTTCTTAAGAGAATAAGACAGGAAAAGGACACAAATTGGATGATGGCGACACTAATTACCTTTCGTAAGTAGTTACCTACAGTAATTTCTTATACTATTAGCGAGATCACAAATCCTACACTTATGTAATCACCCAAGAAGGCGCATTACTTTCGGCCGGTTAGATTGTGTTATTTCCTTTAATAATTTTTTATTTAGTGCGAAAGGCAAATTCATTGTAAAAGTTTACCTCTAATAAAGAAGTGTCTCCGTTATAATTGATTGATTGCCTTCAATAACTTTTTGTTAGCGACCAAGAAAATAAACCAAAAAATTGAATTGAAGTGCGCTTACAATCGACGGTTGTTTGAAAACTTTCAATTTTGTAGCTTTATCGCGTGCGCTTGATATTCCACAAATACACGGTGTAGCGCGCTTGGTTAGCCAACGAACTAAACTATAGGTGGAATAAAGAGAACGTTTTATTCCTTGGACCTGTGTTCACACAACAGGAATAAAACCATCGACTTCCACCTCTATAATGCTTTTATAAAAAACCAACATCGAAGAAGGTAATTGCGAATGTGAATTTCCCTCATTTTAATTTCTTTTTGGTACGTTTTTGATACGCAGAGAGATATCTTGGTAACTGGAAAAAGGACTTTTCGTCCTTTAAACGTGGTCGGAATATTTTCCTATAGAATATGCTTTATAAATAAAAACAGCTTTTCTTCCCCCATCGTCTCCCCATGGTGACCCTATCAGAATTTCCAGCTATCCACAAGAAATAACATTTTTATGATTCTGTAAAGTAAACCGCCCGGGTTATGTCTTATAAATTTTACCACGACGCAATGCTCAACCTTCCCGGGAAATGGTTGTCCGAGAATATTCCGGATAATCAAAACATAAGCCTATCGTAAAGACACAACAATGGAATATTGCTGTATTCATCAACTTTTAATAACATTAATAAATGAGATTTGAAAAGATGCTTGATTTTTCTTCTATTCTTTCGCTTAAGTACCTATTCTGGAGCTTTTTCTTCTTTTCGTGTGGTTAGTGACTAACCTCGTGTCAGAGTTTTAAAGCCGCCCATGGGCTTCTGACTCGGCTTCACATGACGTCGAGAAATGCCTCTCAGGCAAGTTTCCTCACGATGTTTTCCTTCACCGTTTTTGAAGCAAGTGATAATTATACAATACGCACATGAATCCGAAAAGTCAGTGGTGCGTGCCTTACGTTCAAACTCGAGAACTATGACTTGGCAGTCCGACGGTCACACTGCTAGGCTATCACTGCTATTCTGAAGCTAAGACAATTGGATTTTGAAGTAAAGCTACTTACGCATTGATACAATTTTCCACCTCCTTCACTATAGTCTCATACCCGTTTATGTATCCAACGTCTTCGTGACGTTAATATATATTTTCATTCATTTAAGATAAAAAAAGCTAACGTCACAGGATAAGGAAAATGAAACAAAGGGTAATTCTTTGATTTGCTACGAAACAAAAATATAAATATACGTATGGACTAAAAGTACCTACACTGCAAGTAGTAACGTGCCAACTGTTTTCAGTTATATAATCTTATTAAATCATGAATTTAATGAATGTGCCAGATCGTTGTCAGCTGCAAGTTCACGGAATTTCGTCGATATGACGGGTGGGGGTAGGCTGTAAATTTTATTTCCGTGGATAAAAATAAAACGACTCTAACAGTCCGTGCAAAGTGGTGCGACCATATTAATTACATTAGCCGCCGAGCTGTACCGTTTAATTGAAAAATGACAAAAGTGTAGTTCCATTCATCACATTTTTTCTGTTCGGAACTAAAACTGTTTTATGAACCGAAAACTAGGTACGAATGTTTGCGAATAAGGTATTTTACACATTTTGAGCTCTAAATAATCCCTTCGAAATCTTCTACCTAATATCGCTCTTGCATAACATTTATACGTTAAGTCATTTGATTATATGCTTTATGATAAATTATTTAATTGTAATTATTGAACCTCTTCTCTTTAATGCAGCGAATTCTTTATAATGCAGCGCATTGTGGTACCGGGTTCGATATACAAAAGAGGAAGATAAATAATGTGAAACAAGGGAGTAAATTGTAAACCCGGTTTTTGTGCCCAGAATAATGTCCTTTGTCCAGTTTTTTTTTATTTTTTTATTCCCGTGATTAGCGTACATTTTACTTAAAACTCGAATTTGTCACTCGCTAATTTCATGCTTCATCTGTTTGTTCACAATTTTTTTGTTTCACGAGAAATGCAGTCTAAAACAGGATGGGGAAAAAGTGTTGTACGGACGCTGATATAATCCCTAAGCCGTTTCCCCTTTACGGGAGAAAAGCCCAGGATCACTCTTAGTAATAATTGGTATTAAGTCTTACTTTCCTTCCTTATGATTTCCTGGCTTTTCCGATATTTCGGTAACGGAAAATGGGCCCAACAATGCGAATATTTGAAACAAAAAAAACAACTAGATACTTTATCAAATCGAAAAACAACATAACAATAATACTTATGTTATTACAAAAACTACTACGAACGAATAAAAAAACTGGAAGTCACAGAGCCTACCGCTTACGCAAACCATGTTGGTTTCCCTCCGTTAACTCTTAAAACTTCCGCGGGAAGCTAGTCAACAAATACGCCACGTTTCTCTTTCATTCCGAAGCCGTCAAGGAAACAACGGAAAATATACTATTTTGTACCGAGATGAAAAGAAACAGGTATGGAAGAGATCCTTCGTATATATTAGTCGTATTGCCGTCCATAAGGTACGTTGGTTCCTATCTAATTTAGCTCGGTAGGCCAGATAATCCAAGAAGCAATAGCTGGCATAAAGACGAGAGAAATGGAATACCAGCCGCCGGGAAGGTATGCAGGTACCTATTGTAATTTCTCTCCGGCCTCGCTCGACCCTCGCGTAGGAATGTTCGTTGTTTATACAACTTACATAACCCTCTATTGATAAAAACCTGATGAATTATGGAAAGAACTATGCTTTTATTTATTATTTATTAAATTCATGTTGTTCTTTAGCTTTATTTGCAGACTTACGGAAGTTTTCCGGAAAGTATACGAATACGGGGATTATGTGGACAAACAAATATTAAACAGGTCTTTGTCGAGGAGTTTAATACGAATTGAAAATAATGTAGGAAATGCTAAAAAATTTCGGGTTATTTATGATAACATAATTATTTCTTTTAATAATGAGATTCCCAGAAAATTACAACTGCTTACCTAGTCTCAAAACATTTCTAGAGACATATTCAGATTTTGATGATCTGGCGCCAATCAAAGAAGAAAAGAAAGAAAGAAAGAAAGAAAGAAAAATTGTTTACTCTGCACAAACTAAACGCAAATGCCAAAAAATATTACTTATAATGTACAATCAGATCTGAATTTGTGTTTATTTTGTATCCCCATAAAACATATTTTAAAAGACATATACAATTTTCAAGAAAATGTTTACATTTTGAGCAATTGATACATTATCAAACGTTTTTCTAGTCGCTTACAATTTAGCACATTTTATTTAAATGAGAAGACATTGTTTTAGTTGTTTCCTCCACAATGTACATTTTTCACAAAGTTTACAATAATAGTAACTGCGATTAAATTATATTTATTTACCAAAAAATTTAAATAGGGAAAACTTTCGTATTTCCCAAATTCCTTATCTAGAAATTGTCAATACTTTCATCGTATTAATAGAAAACTTGATGGAAAAAAATCGTTGATATCAACAGAAAACAACATTTTTCATAGTGAAAATTTTACCTATTGCCCACTCTACTCATCTTCGTAAACCATTACGTTCTCAAAAAGCGATGTAATCTACCCAGAAATATAGAACAGTAATAATAAGCACGAATATCAAAACATAAACAACGAGATTCCAATCCGTACACATGACAACAAACATTTAAATCGATTCTCGATAGCCATTTCGTTCACTGGCGCTCTAATCTCAGTCCACGTGAAACGTTAAAATGAAGTTCCATATCATTCGGGCACTAAAGAGGTTATGAGATACTGAATGAGGTGACGACCGTCCCCCAACCCATCCTAAAGGTCCCAATAAGACAGGTATGCCAAATCTATATCTTAAACGTTTATGTTATCATCCGCTACGCCCGTCTACGAAAGTGCTACGAATTGGCTACGATTGCTACGAATGTGTTCTTAATTCGCACTTGTGAGATAGAAAGCGAATACGCTTTCTAACTTATCGAATGAATTTATGAATGATTAAAAATGTAAACATGCGTGGTTTTATTTGAATATGTGGCGTTAACGTGATTAGGAACATAAAAAGGAAATTATTTATGGCTGAATAAATAAACTGAACGAACAGTGTCGTTCAGTTTATATCCGTCTCGTTTTATTTGAATACTCATAAAAATAACAATCTTATAACATGTTATGTAAAATATAATAGTATGATAAAATAATATGGTGTTATATTCTTGACCTTATCAATCAAGAAATAACTAGGAAGGCGTGCCGCTACGCTTACTAGAAATGAGAACAGAACAAAAAGCCAAAAGTTAAATGAAAGCATTTTTGTTATTTGCCAAACAAATTAGAATGAATGAAGCCAATATTCATAACAGGAATCATAAAACTACTAATCGTTAGGAGCTCAGCTCGTGTTTGTTTCTATTATCACAGACACGATTATTCATTCATGCAAAGAGTATTTAAATGACAAATACATTTTAATTATTACCTTTCCGGTTACAATCCTTTCTTTGTTCACTTCATAATTAAATTTGAGCACTAATCGAGTGTCCGTTCCTATATGAAACTTAACGTTTTAGGCCGTTTTCGTAAGTTGGAAGTAGTTTTTAAAAGTTTATCTAATAATTACGTCCGACGATAATTAACATAACATCTCACTGGCGTACAGAATGTGTGATCACATTCGACCGCGAACCGTTTATACCGGCCGAACGTTACAGTCACTACAAAGGACAGCGTGTATGTGGAACCGGCTCACAGGAGCCATGATCGAGGGCTCCGGCCGCCTGCCGCTAGCCGACTGACGTTGGTATACACGACACATCTGCATTTAAGAAGCCGCTATCGTTATGCGACTAATCGATTGGTCGAAGCGAGTGCCACTGTCACCCGTCCCTCTCACACAATTCTCTCGCTCGGATTTCGCGCAGGCGCACTCAACAATCATTCTCTTTTAAAAGTAGCGAAAAGTAAATAAACTCGTACGAACTGTTTACTAAGAGAACTGAAGACGCCGTTGAAATCAAACATTTGAATTGAGACCATGGACTAGAACATATTGGCAGTTATTATTTTGGAGGTGATCTATTTTTCACGGTTTGAGTGAATTTATTGGGTAATACTTTATTATAAGGAAAAGCTATTTCACCTTAGGTGGTGGCTAGGGACGAAACGTCACTTGTTGCACGGCGACTTTGTTCCGACGATGAAAGCCACGCACGCCATTGCACGCCATTCCTTTCCCTCTTGTTGTTCTAGTGGTAATTAATTGGAACGTATTATGCTTTACAAACAGGCCAATCATCGCTCTGTAATGATTAGTGTTGGCGACAGTAAATAGTGTTTGAGCACAAATCTGGTAGAATGTGGTGGTTATGATGAGATTAGTACAATAACAGCCTGTTTTGGGTAACTGCGGACTACCGTCTTTTCTCTTAGAGAAGAAACGACCTCTAAGTATAATCGCTACACATGTTCACCAAATGTTGACGATTTTTGATTATTATGTATAGATTTCAGTGGTGAGATGGGTCAAGGGTAGCTAACCGTGAGAGTTTATAAGAATTTGAAAATGTTATGTGTAAGGTAATAGGTATATCTACTAAGGTGGCTAAGGGCGTATATCACAATGAAACTCTGAACGCTTTCAGCACATCTAAATCGCATTCAAGAGCTGTCATTGTCAAAATTGTTGTGGAATATTGACATTAATAGCTCTTGAAAGCGGTTTAGAAGTGCTGATCGCGTTCACTTTCATAGGTGAATTACGCATATAAACTCGGTTTACTTACAACTTTATTTGTTTGCGCTCATGGTATTTGTGTGTATTATAAACTGCATGTGTTACTTTAAATTCTATAGTATATTGAGGAAGTTAGATTAACTCATTTACAAAAATGGGTTTCGTACAGATTTTTTTTTTTTTTAAAACGTCGCCCCACACTTTGATTGGTACGACTCTTAGGCCGCGCGCACTTTGGATGCGTTTTCGTACGAATTTCACTCGTGCGTACACGTACGACCATGATCGTACGAGTTGAGTGGCACACTGGATATATTTTTCTCCGTCAAATAGAACAAATCCTAACGAGTTCGGTTTGTTTCAGACGTCGGAACAATACGTACGTATCTACGAATACGTATGACTAAGTCGCACCCAGTCTGCGCGCTCTCTATGTACTTGGAAGGTCGGAATCGTCCGTGCGTGTTCGTACGTATACGCACGAGTAAAATTCGTACGAAAACGTAGCCAAAGTGCGCGCGGCCTAGTTTTAAGCATTACTTAAAAAGAGTTTCAACCAATCAAATTATCTAGTATTAAGCAATAATTGAACCTTGAGGTACGTTCTGTAATACCGCCCTAAGATTATGGATATCAATTTTATAATTTTGAGAAAATTTCCTCGCACGTATATTTTTTATTTAAAAAAAAAAAAAACAATATTGTAAACCGAGTTTAGAAGATTTGGGGTGGGAGGTGTTATATAAAACATAATGAGTTAAATTAACACGATTATTATTTTAAAATTCTCCGCTCACGATAAGGACGATAAAATTTAAATCATTTTTATACAATATCGTATAAATAAATAATATAATTAGTGCCCATGTATGCTGTGGCGGCAACGTTGACGTGTCACAAAACACATATTAAAATATTGTTAGTAAATACTCTGATATTTATTCATGTTAATAAGCAATGTATAGAATTACCAATAAAAACATAAAACGTAGGTAGGTAGGTACAGTTTTATATAGGTATGCGTGTTCTCGCAAAAGCAGAACCTTTATTTTCAAATGCTTCGAATTAACATTAAACAAAATAAAACATGAAACGAAGCACAAAGGAACATGGAAACCCCAAACCGCTGATTGGAATATTTGCCATATTTTAATAATCTTCTTCAGTATAAAAGTAAACAATACGTTTTCAAACGTTGAACCTTTTTGAAACTCCAATAATGACCTTCTAAGAAAAAGGTAAATGTGAATGAACGTAATGAAATTTTTCCTAAATTTCCTTCAGTGACCTAAACAAAGTTTTTCCTGAAATATTGATGACTCGAAGGGAAAAGAAATTTCAATACAAATACCTAATAAAAAACCGGCCAAGTGCGAGTCGGAATCGCGCACGAAGGGTTCCTTACCACTATCTATAAAAACGGCAAAAAATTATCACGTTTGTTGTATGGGAGCCCCCTTAAATATTTATTTTATTCTGCATTTTAGTATTTGTTGTTATAGCGACAACAGAAATACATCATCCATGAAAGTTACAACTAACTATCACGGTTCATGAGATGCAGCCTGGTGACAGACGGACGGACAGCGGAGTCTTAGTAATAGGGTTCCGTTTTACATCTGGTACAGAACCCTAAAAAGTAATAATTTGATTTGCGAAACGTACATACTTAGGTACCTACATAATAATACGCGAATACTTTCAACGCGGTTTTGAATTATTGAAAGCATCCATTATTAAAAATAAAACGTTTCCATTATACAATAAAACCCAACCGTTCTATGGTAAAGTATTCTCTTTGCTTTTGACGACTCTCACTCGGGTTTGGAAGCTTTAATAATGGCCGACAAAATAATATACCGAAGATGTTTGCAGGTCTGCCTTTATGTATTGATTCTGTATTTACCATTACAAACAGTTTCTATGTTATGTCAGATAATTCTATAAAGGAAAATGTTCTTATAATACAAACTTAATCCCATCCAACTACCTTTTCAGATAGAATTCTGCGGAACACCGTTATCTACATAATGTCCCGATTCATAAATAAAGTAGAAGAATTTAATTAGTAGAAACAGTGCAATAGTCTACTGTTACACACGCTCATTTAAAAAAGAACATTTTTCCTGAGATTTTTCAACCGATATGTTCGTAAACTTTTTAATAAAACATGATTGTGCGTTGTGCGTGAACATTATAACTTCAGGGTTCAACTCTCGCAACAAACATAAATAACTGTGTAACAGAAGTTTCGTACAAATTCAACATTATGCGTGGTTCAGATAGCGTTAAATTGTAATTGAATTAGTTGGATGCTTAGGCCATTGTTAGCGGTTCTTTTTTATAAATGACCCGTGTTCCCGAATGGCGGGTATCGGCGTTTGCCGGGCGCTCGGCCAGTGGGTCCCCACAGAGCGGTCGCCGTAGGTACGTAGATACAGAGAACTCTTAACATTTAGCCGGGAGCCGTATGAAACGACGCGGAAATTCCCACTTACTCTCTGATTGCCACACTAGGGGGGTTAATGTCATTGTTGATTTGGAATGCCGAATGCGCTTACTGGGATAACGGCTTTAACGTTTTTGCCTTGCGATCAATTGTGCTGAACTTTAGATGATATTAAGCGCTTTTTATGAACCGGAACTGCTATTCGGTTCTGATGCGCTTTGAGGTTTGTATAATGATTATTAGATCTGCGATTTAGGTTTTTATGTAGCAAATTCAAAAAGCTTCTATCCTATAGGTATTATTAATGACCACAATTTGTGTGTATATACACAGGTCACTCAGAAAATTTTGCGAGTAACAGTTTTTGTCTATGGGACACTGGCTGGTTTTGATGTCAATTAAAACTATGACTATTTATTACAAAAAAAAACACAACATTCCAAATTCGAAATTCCGTCCACATTTTTTTACGAGCAAAATACTCTCACAGGAAAATTGATTTACAACGAGAACATTTTCGCGCGATGATTTTGTACGATTTCAAATTTCGAACAAAACCAGAAGAATCGTTTGAAAGACATCAAATGGTGTTAATCAACAAAAGCCCTTCTAAAGCGACTGTTTTCCGCTGGTTCAATGAATTTATGCGTGGTCGAGTAACTTTGGCGGACAAAGAAAGAACTGGCCGCCCTATGACGGCTGTTACATAAGAAAACGTGCTGGCTATGAAAAATTAAATTCAAGAGAATAGGCGAATTACATATGAAGAGGTTCAGTATATACTGCAGATTGGATCGGGAAGTGTGCATGAAATTCTACACGGGCATCTTCGGATATGGAAGATAGTTTCACGGTGGTACCGCAAAATCTAATGCAGGCTAAGAAGGAGGTTCGGGTAGAATGGTGCCGAGACATGATAGTGAAATTTGAAGCAGGCTCGTCTCGACGCGTTTAAGATATCACTGTGGATGGATTTATCATTTTTGTTCCCCAAAATAAAAAAAATCATGGGAAAACAGTTTTCATCACCGGAAGATGCATTTGAGAAAGGGATTGAAGAGGTGTCTGATGCGGACTGGAAAACGTGTTATGAAAAGACGCCAATGGAGAGTTCTTTGATAAGTAATAATAAAACCGGCCAAGTACGTGTCGGACTACGCACAATGAAGGGTTCCGAATATCAAAAAATGTTTTTAACATTCTCACAAAAAGCCCTTTCATTTGATATATCACACGGTACTGTTAGCAAAACTTTTTTTTAAATTTCTTGTTTGCCCCCAAAAGTGACCCCTATATTCAAAATTCATTTATTTACGGTACATGTTCGTGTTTGGCTCACAGAAACACATATGTGTACCAAATCTCAAATTAATCGGTCCATTAGATTCGGAGCAATTTGGCTGTGAGAGACGGAAAAACAGACAGACAGACACACGAGTGATCCTATAAGGGTTCCGTTTTTCCTTTTGAGGTACGAAACCCTAATTTGTTTTTTTTTAGTCTCGCAAAACTTTCTGAGTGCCCCTTGTATACATATATTTGTTATCATGTTCTCGAAAACTGCTTTAACGATTTCGATGAAAGTTGCAACATAGGATTACGGGGGCGAAAAATCGATCTAGCTAGGTCTCATATCTGCGAAAATTCGTTTTCTCCGTATTTTCACCTGAGCAGAGCAACGTCGCTAAAAGTTTAGAACAAGATGACTACCTTAGAATAATGACATGCCAGCATGGAATTTGTAAGTACCTACTATCATGGCAGCATGGAATTAGTATGAACTATCCTATACTATTAAAAATGAGCATTCTCTATTTTCACCAGAGCAGAGCTCGATCACCCAGGTACTTTTAACTACATATGTAGCAAACCTATTATTTATTAGTAAAAATAATCGACCAACGAACGTCTGAATATGCGTGGGTGGCATATTATTGTTTTATTGATTACGTTTCAGGGAATACGCTCAGGCAGCTGAGTAGAACTGTCTGATTGGAACTTAGTAAAGTTTACCTACAGAAACTATTAGTGCGAGATACTTGCGAAACTAATCAAGATCAAATTATTTCGATATTAAACAACACGCTTAATTACAATCCATTCCGAATTCCTAATATATCGCAGCAAACTTTATGATTACAATCATGTAAACATTTAAACAATGAAGGCAGTGAGCCGAGACAAGTTACCGCAAACGATTGTTTACAGTACGTCGTAAACTAAACACTACTTAAGCTGACAGTTCGTTGTCATCCAGATGCTTAAACTTGATTAATAGACGATTTGGGAGCGGTCTGATTAATACACGCGCGACGATCCATTCAAAAGCCGTAGCAACTTAATCATGATCAAACAAAGCGGTACATAGATATAGGTACAATAAGCGCCACAAGATCCATCATGCAGATGTATCTTAGGGCGCTTATTGTACCTATGTATTGAAAATACATAACCGGGTACCAAGTATAACGCCTTCAGAGAAGTCATTTCCTCATCGACTTCACCGTCCTTTAATTTGATAATACCGCACCATTTATATCGGTCGATTTAATCGTAATTAATTGTCATTGTTGTGTCAGACATCGTGACACAAGTCGTCTGTTTCCTATAACCGTTCAGTCAAAAGTAGATGCAAGTACTTAAATCAGAAAACGTCACATCAATAGGAACAAATATCAGGTTTTTATTAAAGAGTAGGTTTAATGTAAGAGACAGTACAATCAATTTATAGTATTGATGATAGTTTTCTACTAAAGTAATTGTATTTAAGCTAGCCATATAGTAAATGTTACTGACGTAAAACTTATCTTACAATAATAATGCTACAAATTACAATAAGTTACTGCTTCGCTACCAAGCAAAAGTCTGAGACAAAAAATACGTTCGGGGCTTTTTTCTTGAAGATGAATGTTCGAAGGAGACTGATATTTACTCAGACTTACCCCTTTATCGATGACAGTGATGTAAATGACTTACCTATGAACTTCTTTATTTTGTTTTCTTACCTTTCTTTATTGGTTTGACTAACTTGGGAGGTGATAGGTTCACTCAGTGGGTCATCTGCATGTTTGCATAGATTTGTGACTATGTGTGAGAAGAAGACGCAAAACAAAATTGAATAATGACACCCTTACGCACACATTTAAGAAACCTACTAAGGTGGTTTTAATTATTTGTGTGCATAAGGTAGGTATACCTAAACTCATACGGCGTGAATGGTTTGCCACGTATACCTCGCGATGTCCGTAGAAGGCACGAAAATTCCTAATTAGAATCCTTCCTTCAATAAATCAGTTAAAACAGAATCATCCACCCTTATCTTATTAACGATACTAAAACAGACCAAAGAATGTGTTCTCGGACACGAATCGCTTTAATTCATTACTATGATGAACTTTGAAAATGAAATCGACTTTGTACAAAGTTATTCGAGAGAGATTAGTTTTTTTTTTTTTTAAGTGAAAATTTCTTTATGCGCGTTGGGCATTTTTGAGATGTACTCTGTAATCAATGGCTTAGCCATTGATTTCGCGACACAATGACGACAACTCATTTTTGTAAAAGTGAAACGATTGTGCTCTTTATTAGATAAGGTTACGGACTAATGTTCTATACAAGTATTTTTCATCCACCAAGGCGATCTTGTTCAAGTTTTCACTTCTGCCGGCACTCCCGAAGTGCCACAAATTTTTCGTTTAAACGTTTCCCCACACTAGGAATTTCTCTTATATTGTGGGTGCGTTTACAAACATTTAAACTCACAAACAGCCAGATCCAGAACAACTACTTGTAGGTCATACAAATATTTGTTCCGTGCGGGAATCGAACCCGCGACACGCAGCACAGCAGTCAATTGCTTAACCACTGCACCAACCGTGCCGTCGTAGTTAGATTAAGGTCTTAGAAGTAATTTAACGATCTATATGCTCTGCAGTGTTTTTATTACCGTGGTACGCGAGTTTGAGATTACCAGCAACGCCTCCCATAAGCCAGCCTATTGACTCCGATTTTATATGGGCCAAGAGTTTGTAATGGCTATTAACTAAGCTAACACTTGATTTATGGAAATTGGTATTATGTATTGGTAGTGGTAAGTCGTCAAAATGATGGCCTTTATGTGGTAGGCATTAAGGTTTAAAATGTGTCCAATAGAGATGATGCTGGGTCAAAAAAAAGAAATTCTATTTAGTCCGTCAGTTAGATAATAAAAAAAAATATTAGAAACATATTTCTTGCTTTATCATATTAATAAAAAAATACTTAGATAAAACGCATTAAAGTTGGGGAGTGGCGGTCGCCACGTCACAAGTAAGTATAAAATGTACATACTCGTAACGTCATGGCGCATTTTAACTCAATGTATCGTTGTAATCTTTTAATAACGTAAAAAATACGTGTCCAATATTTTTTAATAATCTTCCTGATGGACAAAAAAACAATTTTTACTCATCATCCCTATTAATTGGTCAACTCAAAAAAATATTAAGAACGCTACAAATTACTTTCAGTACACTGGAGCTTTTGAATTAATTTATCGTTATTTCGAACAATTTAACTCAAAATTACATTTTATTTGAAACCCAGTCTGTAAAACGAACTGCAGTGCGATCATCGAAGAGAAATCTTTCTTGAACAATAATCACTGGACTCGCTTTGAATACTAAGTAAAAAAATAATACAATAAGCAGTCACAACACACAGTTATCCCTTTATTCGTTGTAATAAAAATCAATAACGCAAATTAATTAATCTATACGTACACGCAATAAACAGAAGCAGAACAATATCGAAAAGGGAGGAGGCACTAATGAAATGTAGCGAGCGGGCGACGCCGGCAAATGTAGCGAAACAAACGCACCAACTTCCATCCCGCCCCGCCGAATATCAATGGTGGAAACACAAAGATGTTTGTCTCTGTATTGAACGAAAATCTTTTTCATTATACCCATATCTTTCTTTATACATTTAATCCCCCGGAGATATAGACTGTTCTTTCTTTCTTAACAATAAAGAAAATCACTCGCACAAGTTTTGCTATAGCCTCGTTTGCATTTAAACGGGCTACATTGATCAAACATTATAGTTGACAGGTGCTGCTGCGCTAACACCAATATTTACCTCTAGACACGGCGCACCTACGTAATGAGACGTTACCAAGGAACCAAATACACCTACATAAAATAAATAAAATAAAAAGCCTTTTATTTCATGCATCAGATAAAAGAAACATTTTTTTTTTTACATTTAGTTTTTTTTTACAAGTATTAAAAATTCAAAAATTAAAAAAAAAAATATTTCACATAAACCCACAAGGGCACTTATGAAACGTCAGAAGCTAGATGCACGGTTCCAATTAGTCGTTTCCTATGGAGAAGAGCCAGCAAGAAACTCCACGGTTACTCTTTTAAAAATAATTGGCTTTTACAATACTTACAAATAACAGTGTGACTAGGTATGGGAGGACAGTGTTGGTCTTTCAATAAGTACCAAGTACTTAACAAAATAGAAAATGGTCAACAGATCTACAGTCCACTAAGCCTACAGCGTTCTCACATTTACAAAGTAGAAAAGAATCTATACAAAAGAGTATTATTATGTATGTTAAAACATTGTAATTATTGTAATAATTCCATAATAATTCATTAGTATTTTCTTAACATATTTTCATTTGTTTTTTTAGTTTCTGATGGTAATTAAAATATAATAATAATAGTTATAATATTATTAATAGTTACTAAATCTTGACCTGGCTCACGAGGTTTTCGACATGTGGGATGTGGATACAGCAATCATTGTGCCGATAGTAGTGACGGCTAATAGCATAATAGCCAAGAGCCTCGATCAACACCTAAGGAGGCTCTCGTTAGGCAGCTGGATCAAGGGCTTGATCCAGAAAGCGGTACTCCTGGACACGGCGCGTATTGTTAGGAGGTTCCTCTCTCAAGAGCCCTGACCACCGGTAGCTTGGACCCTGTTCCCGACACCAGTGGGATACATTTTTTTATTATTTTTAAATGTTTTTTTTTTTTATATATGAATATTTAAAAATGTAAATAATATGTTCAAAAATTAAATAAAGGAAATAAAATAGTTACTAATACCTACATACACGTGCCTATATAAATTACTCGTAAATCAACTTAATATAATCCGGGATGCTCGTGCCGATAAGAAATTTTAATTAGCTTTCACATCCATACAAGACCGTCAAAGAAGCCTTATTCAAATCTTATAATCCAATTAACAAACTAAAATATTCAATGAACAAAAACGGAGAGGGTTGAAAGAGCTGCAAGCTATAATAAGCTAACAATTCAAACGTGAGACAGGACCAAAATTTAAGAAACAGTGGTGTACAAAGGGATCGACTGGGAGACAGGGACAGGGAGCTTTTACCTAACATTATAATCAAACAGGAAGCGCAAACTTTCTTCTTGCTTACTTTTAAAAGGTTTTTTCAACATAGTTTGCAACGATGGCTAGAGTTTTCAGAGAATCTTGTGTAATTTATATAATTAAGGTACTTAACCTTTAATAGGCTTATAAAGCTTAGACATAAGTAGTTTGCACCTTTATCTTTGTCAGGGGAGTTTGTTTAGGAGCGCAACTAAAATACAGTGTGGAACAGTAGAGCGTCACAAAAGCCCGTAACAGACGAACTCAAGCACCCAGTGAGTTGAACTATAAGTTGAACACTGCGATTCATTATTTACTGTCGTCATTTTCTTCTAACATTGAGATTTATAAATAAGAAAGGTAGGTTTTTTTTAACTTCACTAGTTAACAAGACAAGTATATAAAGATTCATCGAAAAATCTTTAGATTTATCATAAACTATCTTCACCATATTAATAAGATACATTTATGAAATGAGAAATTTATCAACATAGGACATTTAATAGTCGGGAAGACTTAATATAATCATTTTAGTAGCAATATTTATACTCGCGACACTATTCAATACTATTCTTTGTATATTTTTCTGTAAAAAAAATATAAATAAATATATTTTAATAACCTAGGCAAAGTTAATAAAATTATTTTTACAGGAACTGTGTAATTCGATTACTGTACGAAATCATTTTAAAGCTCTGTATATTAAAATTTGTTGGAAATGCGAATGGATATTCAAAATTTAATTAATATTTTATCATTGAAATTCTTCGAATGAAGGATTCCTTGTTAATTATGCAATATTTTATTTCCGTATTCGGGCTCACGTGACGGCCGGTAAATGAAAATAGCACTTCACATTTTATATACAGACTTTAGGTACACGAAGTATAAGCACTTATCTATCTACTGTAGTCAGATTCATTTCATACTAGCTGCGCCCCGCAGTTTCACCCGCATAAGTCTCGATCCCGTAAAAATATCGGGATAAAAAGTATCCTATGTCCTTCTCCGGGTCAAGGTCTATCCATATCCCAAATTTCATCCAAATCCGTTCAGCCGTTTTAGCGTGATGTCGTGACCAAGGGAAATAGGGATTCATTTTTATATATATAGATTACTTATGAAGAATGTAGCGACTAAATTGACACTACAATTTGTAGGTTCGCTAATTTAAAAATCACAGAAATATGAAAAGATATTGTTATCACTAGTTATTGTAATCATAATTATGCGCACATGGCACAAAATCTAATTCATAAGATTCAAATACGAGTACCTAACGAAGTAATAAAACAGAATTTAATATGACATATCTCCGCCATCAGCAGTAAAACTCAAATGTAAAACGCAATTACTACAAATGAAGTAAGCACCAAAAACAATTGAACTTGCATAATATTATTTTAACGGTACGGCTGGAGCTGGTATAAGAACCTCACTGTATAAACGTTACGTAACTCCCTCTGATGAGTAGGGACGTATTTTGCCAAAGAGGAATTGCGCGCACTTGTGCTCTACTCAAAGTTTCCATTGTAACATCTTAACTTATGCAATATAGCGTCTGCTTCTGTAATACTTTCCACGACGCTCGATTACGTTTAACGACGCAGTTCGAATGAATTTTCTTATTTACAGTAAGCTGGCAGAAAATCGGATGGTATTCTTAGACGGCAGGATTTCACACGAGACGGGCTCATACGAGAAGTTTTGCGTGCTGTTTCATTTTGCATTCAAATAGACTCAGTGAATCTCGATTCATATGGCTGGCTTGTTGGTTCGGTTTCTGCATGTCTATACAACAATGTTTTAACAAATTTATTTCTCTGTCATTCGATATTTTTGCATATTCTCTGATAACATATTTTTCTTGAAAAATTAACCTTTTTAGGGTTCGGTACCTCAAAAGGAGAAAACGGAAAACTTATCTCGTTGTACTTCGTTGTCTGACCGTCAGTCTGTCAAGACCGTTTTTCTCAGGGACGCGTGGAGGTATCAAGTTGAAATTAAAATCAAATACGTAGGTCTATGGTTTTTTGGAACTTTAAAAAATTCAAGCTTCTAAATTAACGCAATAAAAAATACGGCCATTTATGCGACATATTTTGTACTCTACTACTAACTGATTTTTTTTTTAATTACCGACGAAAATTTCAACACAAGGGGGTTCAGAATCATGTACTGAATCCACGGCAACAGTATTCGCGTCGATGTTCCTGCCATCCTGTATACCAATGAAAAAGTCTCATTTTTTTCTACAATGGTTATACCTTATCATTCACTATAATTTATGGTATCAAGCTCACATGCAAAGATTCTCCTGAAATTCAATATCCATCATGTATTGTAATAGCTAAAAGCTTTGTCCGTGTGGTCACACACGCATGCTGGCGGGCCGTTATTGATGACGTCACTATCGACGCGCCCATATCGATCTAATATCAATAACCTATCAACAAAAAGCCTCTTCGATATGATATAGGTAATTTTAATTTGAGTATAAGCGGTATCAGGGAGTGGTCAAACCGGGAGCCCTATTCTGAAACTCGCTTGCTATCGGTAAGCGCTATAAAAACTAATGTACTTGATTCCGGTTTTTGTATGATAAAAACTTTAAAAATTAAAGGTTTCAAGATATGGTGCCAAAATAGGATTCTATTTAAAGAAATTAATGTAAATTACTTAATCATGTGTCATTAGTTCATTACACAAATAAATACACTTAGATTAACGGTAAAGAAAACACGGTTACGTAACTTGCGTACATAAACAATATGAATAGATGTCGGAAACTGGCGTTTAATTAATATAACCACGCCAGCATATCGTGGAGAAGAAACAAATAATGCAAATAACTACTCCTTTAATCATGCAAACAATTCCCGGCGAACAACTTCATTTCAGACAACTGAAACAGCTCATATGTAGCGCATATGCTTCCTGAACTAACTTGTATATTCCGCACCAAACAAACACACCGATATGACAAATACTTGACCAATATGACAAACATATGACCAATATTTATTTGGTACACCAACAGCAGTACATACAAAAAAATAAAACAGAAGAATAACATAATAACAAAGTACAAAGTACTGGTATGTATGCCTATTATAAGTATACACAGCATTCACCAAACATAACAACATCGTAATAAACTTGAAAAACTTATGAAAACATAAAATACATTTAGTGAACAAAATTCAAAATCAAAGGATATGAACATTATACTAAAAAAAATAATATATTAAAATGTTACCACGAAAGGTGGTAGGTGAAAGTGTGCTGTGAATGATATCTAAGATTAAATGTGAACATGAATTTACAAATACAAAGTAATATGCAATATGACAAACATTTTGGCAATATGACAAACATATGGGTAATATGACAAACATATAGTCAATATGACAAACATATGGGTAATATGAAAAACATATAGTCAATATGACAAACATGTGGGTAATATGACAAACATATGGGCAATATGACAATCATATGGGCTTGCTTGCAGGCAGGATACAGTGACACTTAGGTTATAAGAACTCACCTGTACGAAAATAATGTATTTCTGGCAAATAAACATTTGATTTGATTTGATTTGAAGAGTTTCGAAGAGGTTAAAGTCTCAGGGATAGGGGATTAAAGTTTGTATGGAACATAACATAACATCACATAACATCTACCTGCATTTTATAATTATAAATTCCCAATATTAGATCCTGTCAATACCACACGGAACAGACTTAAAAAAGAAATTATCCACATCCTCCATCAAAGACCAGATGCCCAGCGAACTCAGTAGTGCCAGTTTAATCATACGTACACAAAAATACACACACCTTCACACACATTTACGCACCTACACCGCACAGATACACGCCCGCACACACTATAAATATTAATAATTGTGTCAGTCTCTGTATTTCATATTTTTTTCTGTGTACTTCGTAATTGGCGTAATGTTTAGAATAATAATATGTTATACTTACTTTCAGCTGTGAAGTTACCTTATAATAAATAAATAAATCACGCCTTGTTTCTCCGGAGGATTGGGAGAGGTGTATTTATAGTACACCCACATTTCGCCAGTTATGTTTAAGTCCCATGTAATAGGGAGATGGCAATAGGCTCGCCTATTGCCATCAACCGGGCATAAATCCAGACTCCGGGCTACTACTGAGAAATTCCATTTAAAAAAATCCAATAGCACTTTGCCCAATCTGGGAATCGAGCCCAAGACCTCATGCTCAGCAGTAATGCCCCGAGCATTACTGCTGAGCATGAGGTCCTGGGAACCACTAGACCAACGAAGCAGGCACTGACCAATAATGTCAAATAAATACTAGCGAAGTCCATTATGAAGCTTATCGATACGGAATAGAGGCCAAAAATCTCAAAATAGGCCAAACCACTCAGCTTATATTGTTCCGCTTACTCTAATTATTATTAATGATAGCGCACGCTTATGAAAATTCCGACACGAAGAAAGGTTCGCCGTATTAAAACGACGTATATACAGTATTAATCAGCAAGGTGACGACATGGTTTGTGATTCGTCACCTTTAGGGTTTAGGCCGAGATCTATAAACGTCACTTAGCTCGTGCTTTAACTTTAACATGTTCCCATCTGTATCCTTCACTTGTAGTTTGACAGTTGTGTGTGTGTGTGTGTGTGTGTGTGTGTGTGTGTGTGTGTGTGTGTGTGTGTGTGTGTGTGTGTGTGTGTGTGTGTGTGTGGGTGTGTGTGTGTGTGTGTGTGTGTGTGTGACAGGAATAACGCTTAACCAAACCAAAGTACATGTTAAGTAACGTTTATAGATCTCGGCCTTAAACACACTATCGACTTTTCGTCAAGCAACAGCCAGCTTAAGATCGAATCAATTTACAAGTATATTGTACCCGCAATTATATTATAACTTATCTTAACATTCAACTAACTTGTGTGAATTCAGACCAAACATTATTTCTGAGAATTACCGCCGATACCCACAAAGTACTTAGCAACTGTTATCTAAGTTATCAATAAAAATAAACTGTGTAAGCAAGATTTCATGTAGATCGCTTTCTTAGATTATTAGTCATGATTTTTATAATACTTGGACCATTTTAATCCAAAATGGGAAGGTACTTTCTAACCAGTGAGAGCGATATTACCTTATAATAAATAACTGGACTGGTTTTCATTAAGTTCACTAAGCCTACGGTCCAGCCAAGGTTAATAGTTTTCGGCAGAAATACTGTAATCTGCAACCGTTAGTTGACACTTAGATATTTTGTATGGGTACGAATCAAGATACGAAGGAAATGTATTACTTTCCATCGTCGTTTTTTAAGAGACTTCAAAAAGGAGGGGGTTCTCAATTCGACTGTTTTTTTTTTTGTTTGTTTGTTACGCGATTACTCCACCAATTGTGAATTGAATTTGATGTTTATTTTTTTTTGGCAAGTCTCATATAAAATTATATAAATTTTATTAACTTTGCTCGGGTACTTTTTGATTTAGCTTAAATAATGCGTATTTTTCCCTCTTAGTCACAGTTTGTACAGAAATGTCACTGTTATTTACTTATCGTAGTGGTATTAGATCGTAGTGGTAGTGGTATTAGAATTTGTGTGGGACGGGTACCACAACTAAAAAGTGAAAAATAAAATCTTAGTACAAAAAAAAAAAGACCAAAAAAAAACACAAAAAAGTGTAAATAACTTCAATTTAGGAAGTCAGTGGCAAAAAACGAAAATACCAGAACCAAAGACACCGATGACTTCCGAAATTAAAGTTATTTTGTGTTTTTTTTTTTTTGGAAGCAGATTGTTTTTTTTTTTTTTTTGGAAAGTTTTTAATTTTTTAAGTATTCTCTTCGGCATAGGACATACCTATTATTAGCTTAAGTGATTATAGAGTTACATTTTTATCAGCAATATTTAGGATTAGTAACTTTAAACAATTAATTTATATTAAGAGTTGACATTTTTAGATAGCCGTAATTTTAAATTAAAATACAGAAAGATGAGTTTCGTTTTATGACAAAAATGTTTTACTCCGAAAGATTTCGTTTAAGTGTCGTGATAACACAAGACTAACGAATTAAATAAATAATCTTTTTTTTTTTTAATTTATATTCGACTATAAATCCTAGATTAAAGTTGTAAAGATTACTTACCTCCTACAAAATGTAAATTATGATAAGCTTTTTCAAAAACAGCCCACATTTAAATGAATAATCTACAGAAATAGAATAAGTAAAATTGAATAGGTTACTAAATATATCTACGTCTATTGTATTTATTTCAAATAATCTCTCTGTTAAGGTTTGTCTCGATTATGAGATCGGTTTACATTCTGAGCATCAACATTTTACTCAAAAAAATCTGACCTTCCGAGCCCTATTACCAAAGGATCATAACGACTTTTTGGTAGTCGGTATAATCCTTTGGTAATAGAGCTCGGAAGGTTAAACCGGTGTCAGATTTTCGGGCTTCTGACCACGGTAGGTACAATTTTCGTAGCTATGACAACCGGTTCGGACTGGCTAACGTTGTTGAAACAAGGAGATGCTTCAATATAAACACAAGCACATCTGGAGCTGGAGGAAATGGGAGGCCGTCACCTCCTTCTTGCTCGCGAAGGAGGTGGAACACGTGAGGGAGAAGCAAATTTCAGGCTCTCGCGCCCCTAACTGCCGCAGGAGGAGACGCCCTGGGCGTCGGGAATCGCAGGCCGATTTCCGGCCACCGTAGGCACGGTCTTATGAACGGTGAACAATGTGTAGCTCGCCGTCTGATAAGGACCAAACCCGGGTCGACGGCGCGTTGTGTTCCACGCGCGCCTCAAAAAGATGTCAGCAGAATTGACCGATGTCAATTCTGCTGACATTGGTCAATTCTGCTATTGCTACGGGGTCCGCTAGGGCCGATGCCTGCCGGGGTTGCGAAGAAGTCCGAAAGGGTACATGGCAACTGAAGGAACACCGGTTGGTTTTAGTCAGTAAGAGTCTGACACACCCTCCCGCTCCGCCCAGAGCGGGAGAAGTTGTTTGATAGTATCCCACCCAGAAAAAAGCTCATCTTAGGTATCATTGTGTTTTTGCCACGAGCCCTACAAATCCACTAAACGTGTTATTATGCTATCATCATGATCATCATCATCGACAGCCCGACATCACCCACTGTTGGGCATAGGCCTCGCTTTTCTTGTGCCAATCTCCACGCTCCTGTGCTCCTGTCACTGCCTTACTCCACTTGTCATCACTGCTCCTGACCAGGTGTCCTGTCCAACTCCATTTGAGTTCCATAATTCGTTTACCGATATCGAAAACGTTTGTACGTCTTAGGATTTCGATATTTGCAACTCGGTTGTATGCCTTGGAACGCTCCATGACTCTCTTTGCAACTCTTATAGCAGTATACACAGCCTCCTGCGTGAGCGTCCACGCCTTAGCACCGTACGTCATGGTGGGCAGAACACACTGGTTTGAGAGGCGAGACTAAAGACATAGTGGAATTTTGTCTGATTTCAGAGTGTCTTCCAATTAGCTAAATGCGGCTATAATAATTAGGTAGGTATATGCTATAGTAATTATTTAAAAACCCGTGCTTAGAAATAATAATACCAATAAACATTCGAGACCAATTAATACTGAGTAATCGCTTTATTGCTAACAAGTAAATTAATCCGATCTACTGTCAAAGTCTAATTGGCATCTTATTACCTTCTCTACTGGAGATTAAAACAAAGTACAGTTAAAACAGCAAACACCGATCAATATTTATAAATATTGAAAGACTTTTCATTGAAGCTAGAAATAAAGCACTACCTATTTCGTTCATAACTCCTCTTTGAAACTAAATATTTAAGTTGGTTGAATTAATCACGTTTAAGGCAAAGTAATACGATTATGTTGTTTTAGGTCATGAATATTTTTGTTCGATTGGTCAAATAAATTCACATTCGCTGTCTTTAGAATAGGTACTATTGGTAATCTTGTACGAAATCTTGAGGAAACAGCACAGAAATAGAATAATATACACATTAGGGCTGTATTTTCTGTAGAATATATATAGTACTTTTGCACCCCAATATTTAGCCGATACACGTGTTCAATTTGGAAGCGAGCCTTTTAACATATATCGGGCACAAATCTACTAACGAGAATCTAACTAATACCTCCCCAATACAATTGGCTAATTCCCCTTTGAACATTCGTTGTTGTGTTAACAATGTATTTTTTTATACCTTAATATTTGCAACATAGTTTATATTTTAACAAAAGGTAGCGCGAAGAGCTCGTGGCTAAGCACTAACAGTCGCACGGGTCGATCCATCAGGTTAAGCTACGCTTGCCGAGGTTGGTCCGGGGATGGGTGACCATTTCTAGATACCGAGACTCCGTAGCTCGGAAAGCACGTTAAGCAGTTGGTCCCGGCCGTCATTCGAGGATCTTTGAAAGTCGTTACTGGTCGTCAAAAGTCTGATAACCAGTCTTACCAAGGGGTATCGTATTATCTAGTTACATGGTTGTGGAGGTCAGATAGGCAGTCACTCCATGTAAAATACTGGTATTCAGCTGCATCCGGTTAGACTGGAAGCCGACCCCAACATAGTTGGGAAAGGCTAGGCACGTTGATTGAGGTGCCGCCCGGTAATACAATACCTACCCTTCCGGCGAATACTTGCGCGATGTTATATGTTATCCTTTATTGTTTCAGTTGGCGTGTTGGTCTCTTATAAGTGGCTAAGCCTTATACATCGTACTTCCTTCGTTCAGAATATGTATAGGGTCTGAAATGAAATAGGCTTATGAAACAACCCACTTTTCTCGACATTCTCATCGAAGCGTTTCCCAACGCTTTTATACAGCTATTAGCAGTGCCTCGCGGTTTCACCCGCATAACTTTCGGGATAAAAAGTCCTGTGTTAATCTATGTTATAAACTATATGTGTGCCAATTTTCATTCAAATCTGTTCAGTAATTTTTGTGTGAAAGAGTAACAAACATCCATCCATCCATCGATCCATCCTCACAAACATTCGCGTTTATTATATTATTACTAGCAGCGCCCCGCGGTTTCACCCGCATTAGTCTGGATTCAGTAGGAATATCGGGATAAAAAGCACCCTATGTGTTAACCCAGGTTATAAATTATACGTGTGTCAAATTTCATCTCAATCCGTTCAGTAATATTTGCGTGAAATAGTAACAAACATCCATCCATCCTCACAAACTTTCGTATTTATTATATTATTATAGTAGGATAGGATAAGTTGGATGTAGCTTATATATATATTACGGAGACAGGTATTTGACTCTTTCGTTAATATCAGCGATATTTTAACTACTGTGGGCGTACTTTGGGTAGTGTTGGTTAATGCGCAATAGAAAAACCTTTTGCAGTTCAGGTCAAATTATAATTTATTATCAAATTAATCACACTAGTAATTCACATACTGTAGGTACATGATACGCCTATTCGGAATGCGCGACAGTTTCTAAACATCTTCACTGCTTGACTGCCACCGATGAACTCTGCTCAGCTCCGGTCCGGCCGGTCCGATCGTTATGTTAAGACTCTCTCGAACGCCACTAGGCGGCGCTGGCGTCCCGATTAGTCAACTCAGTAACGTATTTCCGACATATATATACAAAAGCATCATCGTGAAAAAATAATCAGCCGTCCCCATACAATTTGGTCGAGTAGGTATTACATTTTTGTATGGGACAGGGATTTTTCACGATTACGTTTGTCCCATGAAGAAAGTAGTTCAGTTTGAAGGTTTGTACCACAGCCTTAAAGACCACACCTTTCTGATATAAGCTGTATATAAAAAACCGGCTAAGTGCGTGTCGGACTACGCACAATGAAGGGTTCCATAGTTGGGATGAATTTATCCCAAATACAAACTTAACATTGTAGTTGAAATACATGTTCTGCCATACATTCCAACTGCAGATAAAAGTTTGTACGCACAATATTAATAGATTTACCATGTTATTTTAAGACCATAAATTTCTTATAGGTTTTCGTGTAATCTATGAGTGAAGAACCATTCTGTATATATATATAATATATTTTTTAATTTTAGTCTCAGTAGTTTCGGAGATAAGGGGGGAATGGTAAATTTTCATGTATTTTCTTGAATATTTTTAAATGGATTTTAAAATTGTAAAAAAAAAAATATATTTGAGAACCTCATAACACGTCCTTTCATTTGATATGTCACACAATACAGTTTAAAAACTGTTTTTTTAATTTTCTTATTTGGCCCACAAAAGTGACCCCCATATTCAATATTAATTTATTTACGTTAAACATCCGTGTTTGGGTCACAAAAATACATATGTGTACCAAACTTCAACATAATCGGTCCATTAGATTCGGAGCAAATTGACTGTACCAGACGGACAGACAGACAGACACACGAATGATATTATAAGGGTTCCGTTTTTTCCTTTTGAGGTACGGAACCCTAAAAATAACGAGTTAACGGATGTTTCCATCTGGAATTTCTCAGTAGCAGCCCGGAGTCTGGATTTGTGCCCGGTTGATGGCAATAGGCTCGCCCCCTATTACATGGAACTTAAACATAACTGGCGAAACGTGGGTGTACTATAGGTACACCTCTGCCTAACCCTTCGGGGATTACAGGCGTGATGTTATATTATGTTGGGTGTGTAAAAATAACGATGAATATGAATGCAGTTATAAATAAAATAGAAGCACTTTGGAAGCTTCCAACCAAATTTTTTCAAACCTTTTTACGCATATTTTCACTGTAGATCGTCGAGCGATCTTAGCTATACCAAAAATTCTAAAACTCAATTTTTAACGAGCGTAGAACGCCCACTACAGTTTTAACGAAAGTTTGTGCTCTAAATATTTTCTGAAATAGAAATACACTTTGTTGGGTATTTTTAGAAACGGGCTATAAACACACCTGTGTATAATGGCAATTAATTGCTAAGCAAATTGAGACCCTTCGTCAATTTGTCGTGTTATTGCCATTTCGTACAACTGTCAGGGAATGACAGTCAATAAACCTTGACTTTACCTACTGACCATAATGTAAAAGAATCAAAACATCACCGGCACTATTAACATTTTATTGAAGAGACTACCCGCAATCCTCAAAAAAAAAAAGAAAAGCAGTGTAAATCCGACTTCCGGGCCTGCTGCCAACTCGATTCGCATTGCAGAAAGATGAGCTATAAGATTGTAATGGAACAAGATATAGAAATGAACTGAAAAGTGAACATGCCTCGTTCTTTAGTCTGCCACATGTCATGAACAGTGATATAGTGTTTTGCAAGCTTTTAGCGTAGTATTTCAAACATTTTTTTTATTCTTTCAGAATAATTTTACAGTGCATTTACCTCTTATTGCTGTTGTGTGGCTGGTAGCAGTTGGATGAGAGTTTCTGAAAATGGAGTTGAATGGCGTGCAATAGGTAAGCCCTATGCCCAGCAGTAGCAATGGGTGGCGGTAGGCTGATATAATACTATTGTTAAAATAGTAACATAACATCACGCCTTGTTTCCCCGAAGGGTTGGGCAGAGGTGTCCCTGTAGCAGGTTCACCCACATTTCGCCAGTTATGTTTTAAGTCGCATGTAATAGGGGGCGAGCCTATTGCTATCAACCGGGCACAAATTCAGACTCCAGACTGCTACAGAAAAATTTCAGATAGAAAAACCCAATAACACTTTGCCCGACCTGGGAATCGAACCCAGGACCTCATGCTCAGCAGTTACGACCACTAGACCAAAGAGGCAGTCAAAAAAAAAAGTATGAAATAATAAAAGTTATAAAAACCCAACTACGACAAAAACGCCAACAAAAAAGGAAAACAATAGACATCACAGACGGACAATTTTAAAACCCGGAGTCACGAGTTGTATTAGGACATATATTGAAAAGATTACGTGTGACTCCGGATTTTTTAATTTTTCACATCATATTTTTTTAATAATTTTTTTTTTAGTTCTTTTCTTTTTGTCCCTCTAGAGGGCGCCATATTCATTTAATGTGACGTCATACAGCCTATAACCAGCAGACGATTAAAATGCTTCTAACGATACTTTATTTGTCAAATTATATAACATAAATATTATAAGTAGTTTAGAAGTTATGAGGGAACAGATGATACATACATACACCGGTCAAAATAATAATCCTCCTTTTTGCTTCGCTTATGTGAAATATTTCTGCGTCCATGTAAATATGCCTTTTTTTAAAGAGCAAGTTTTAAAAATAGGACTGCAAGGCAAAGAACTAAAGCTATGAAAAATAGAGAAAACTGGTCAAAGCAGTTGTGAACTCGTTTTCGGGCAAAACTTAAAGTTACTCAGTTTTCTCCAAAATCAAGCTTGGTACCTATTCCTTTGACCATTGCGATTTTCTGTATTTCTCATAGTAGGTATAAGCTTTTGGATTGAAAAAGCTTTTTACATATTGAAACAAACAGAAAACAAAATAAGCAATCATATCACATGCTGACTAGTAGGTAATTACTTGTCCCTTGAATATACAATCATTTACCTACATTCATATTTTATAATATGTCCTCATTATATTAATTACCTCCTTTGACCTTTAGTACCAATTTTGGTAACCTTTCGTACCTTACACATAAGCATATTATAAATTTTGGCTTAAATTCTAACTATATTTTATATAATATTCTGAACGTTTACCTTTTAGAAAACGGCTTTTGAAGCCGCCATGACGGTAACCAAAGAACGTCTACATATTGCCATTAAAATTGCTAATTAGTGTTTTGCTAGAATCTTTTCGGTGCAATTGCTGAACCATAATGTCTGTATTTCAAAGATACCTCTAGAGTGTATTTTGAAGTTTCTTCTCAAATACCGAAAAAGGCAGTAATTTAAACTGGAATGAGCATCTATATACGTATATTTGTGGCGTGTTCTTCCACGATAAAAATAGAGATATCGTAATAAAACATTGTTTTCTGTAATTATCATCAGACGACAATAACGATCGACAAAGTAAAGTATTCAACTAACTACTTTTGATGAGAATCAAAACGCAGCGTGACAAGTGGCAAAAACAATCCACAAACTCGAGAAAATTCGTAAGTATCTTAACAAGCATGAACACTTAACTCAAATGATAATTTTATATTCGATAAAACAACGCTGAGGAATTGAACCAATTAGTATTATAACAATTTCCACCTAACATTGTTTGACAGAGGAATTATAATTAGAGGCGAAAACCTTCCGCGAAATATCCTTAGGAAATTTCAAATTACATCATACAACTTTACCTTAGAGTCGCAGACTAAATCAATAAGTTTAATTCCTGTTCTAGAGTTATATTCTTCAATTTGTGAATAATTACAGCGAGGCCCCGCTTCTATCTACCTTTATCAACTTCTCAAACGTGACCAGTTTACAAGGTTACATAGTTAGTATGACAAAATTAGAAGTTACGATAATAATATGGCTTCCTCAATATCACACAAATGGCTTTCTACTTTTCCCAGCGAACATTGTTCGTAATTAATGTTTTTAAGGTCCGCTGTGTGCATATGTATCTAGAGACAGCCTCAAAAAATGATATGAGATTAAGATTCATTTAATTGTGTCATGATTTTCAAATATTAATAAGATTTGTGAGATTTTAAATACTAAATATAAAATTGAAAGTATGTGATTTGCCACAAATTATTTTTGTAATCATGAAGTTAAAAGTATTTCATTTGATAGTTACCGTAAAAGCACTGGTTTTTTTAACGGAACGGAATGGAAACATGATGTTTGGAGCGTCGCTTAGCTTCCAAGGCTTCGAGCCTCAGAACGCAACTGTTGTCTTCAAGAAGTATATACTGATATTATATCGAATAACTAATTAAATTGTTTGTTGAATATTGCTAAAAGTATACTATGTTTGTATGTGTGCAAGAATATAAATACAGAAATATTAGTACTGAAATGGTGTATCATTACAACAATTGTCTACAATCTTTTTCCATAATAGTGTATCAACTTGTGGCTACAATTAAGTACTGCATGTATAATATGTTTTGTTGTTACACATTGGTAAAGTTACATTTAATTGTCTGCAATCTGTGTTATTTACATATGTATATGGCATAATGAGAAAATCTAAGTTACAACCAGCGAATAAACTGCACAGTCATGTGTAGTTATCTAAAGTTGTTTGGTGAGAAGTTGAGAACATGACTGTAGTACGAAGTTGCACAGACTATACGTGGCACAGACTATACGTGGCACAGACTATATGTGGCATAGACTACATGGTATAGAATACGGCAGATATGAGTGCGACCAAGTTGATGCGGCGACGACGCCAGCCTCAGTAGGGTTGCGCTTGCTAATTAAATACGGGTATAACGCAGTGTTTGTTGTGTAGGGCTGTTTGATAATAAACTTGAGCAATTTGAGCATTCTAGAATATTAGTAGGCTATACTAAATTAAGTTAGAGAACACCAGCACGTGACGTCTTTGAATTCTACGTGGGTTGTGGGTTGTACCCTGTGCAGCATTTTTTTTTTTTGTGTGAGCACTTGTCAAATAACTTCTGCCGCTCTAGATGGAGCGGGAGGGCGTGTCAGACTCTTACTGACTAAAACCCAACCGTGTTCCTTCAGTTGCCTGTATGTCGCCAGGGTCCACGGTAACCCACCCCGTGCATCCTACAACTTTAAGTTTACATTAAGTTTTGCTATAACTTCGATCATACAATACA
This sequence comes from Omphaloscelis lunosa, assembly GCA_916610215.1. Lineage (NCBI taxonomy): Eukaryota > Metazoa > Arthropoda > Insecta > Lepidoptera > Noctuidae > Omphaloscelis > Omphaloscelis lunosa. The sequence continues at coordinate 11,258,385 of OU744247.1, forward strand.
TACTTATAAGTTAATATTTATGTTTTAACAAACGAGATAGATCCTATATTAAAAATCAACAAATCCCAACTAATATTATAAATGCGAAAGTGAGTTTGTTTGTTTGTTACGCTTTCACTCTAAAACGACAGAACGGATTTCAATAAAATTTGGCACATGGGTAGACCATGACCTATGTTACGACGATAGATAGAATCGAGACTTATGTGGGTGAAACCGCGAGGCGCAGCTATTTATTAATATAACCAATATTAACCTACTTAAAAAATATGTCAAGCGGAATCATCTAAAATTTATCACGAACAGTATTTCAAAAGCCAAATTACCCACTTTACAGGAACAAAAGCGGCTGAATATTTAACAAAATCTGTACATATACCAACAATATGCGAGATTGAGTATCTGGATGAGTGGAAGCGTGGCTTGAACTTATTAACACAGTTGATTGCCGTGGCAAATTGGACGGGGACTTGCATACGCACCGCCGATGTTCAGGCCTCATAGCTAATAATAGTCTCGTGAAAGTCATGTGTGCTTTGCATAATATGGAACTTTGTACATGATGAAACAATAATTACATTGTTTGTTATGTCCAATAGGTCAGTTTTGAATAAATTATTGGATTTGATTCCATTAAAAGCGCAATGAGCCGTTGCATATTAATGTGGCATTATTTTACGGTGTGTGATCCCTTTGAGTTTTATGTTTAACTTGCTGCATAATGCGGTTACCCGCATAAGTCTAGATCCCATGGGAATATTGGGATAAAAAGTATGTCCTAATCTAGGTCAAGGTCTACCTATGTGGTAAATTTCATCCAAATCTGTTCAGCTGTTTTAGCGTGAAAGAGTACCAAACAAACTCAGTTTCGCATTTATAATATTAATTTAAATTAAGATGCCTAAGATAGTTAATTGATTCAGGCGTGACCTTGCGGAAACCCATTATAAAATGCAATAGATGTGGATATATTTAGTAACCTGTTCCGCTTAGCTATTTCTAGAGAGTCTTAAAAAGACCCTGAAAGAAATCGACACGTGTTTCGCCTCTCGACGAAGCATCCACAGGATGACGATTGACTTGTCGCGAATTCGAACACGGCGTGTTTCCACACCAAGGACTGAGCGCAGACTGGCTGCTGGCTGAGGATGCCTCGTAATATGTCAACATCTTTTGCATTTATTTTAGGATGCCTATTATTGCCTCGTGTGCGTGCCTCGGAAAGCATGTTAAGCCGTTGATCCCGGCTGTCATTTGTGGATCTTTGACAGTCGTTATGGATAATCAGAAGCCCAAAAGTCTGACACCCAGTCTTACCAAGGGGTATCGTGTTACCAATAGTAACTGGGTTGTGGAGGTCAGATGGACAGTCGTTCCATGTTAAATACTGGTATTCAGCTGCATCCGGTTAGACTGGAAGTTCACCCTAATATAGTTGGGAAAAGGCTAGGCAAATTGATTGACATATTATTAACCAGTAAGTGAAAAATATACGAATACAGCTAAGAATAGCCTACTGTAACTAGAATTTAAAATTAGTAATAATTAGTAACATACGTTTCTAACGTTCAATTCGAAACCGTCGTTCGACACAATTATGTTGGTCGCCCACGGTATCCGTGTAATCTCACATGTACGTAATATATATAGTAGTACTACCTTAGCAAACGTACGCAATTTCAATCAAGATAACCACAAATCGATGATTTGGTAGGACTGCGGCAACCGTAGACAATTTACCTTGAATCCAAACTATTGGTTTTCCACTTCAATTACGAACATAAATAACGATAGAATCCTGACGCTTGCTTAACACTTTCGACTCCACCCATTTTTCATACAGCTCATATGCCATACCGCGATACATATTGCAAGATGACTCCAGGAGGGTCACCGGCATTACTTTTGCGCTAAAGTTAACCCTCGAGGAGTGTCACCGTTATTAAGTTTGAAATCTTGTTAAAATGTAAGTACAATTGATTTTATTTTCACTGTTTGTAATGCCCAATTCCCTAATAAAAATCTACATTTAAAATTAGCCCTCCGCGAGGGCTCCCGGCATCCCATCTGTGACTTGAGTGAACCATCCAAGAGGGCTCCCGAACTGAACGTGTTAGACATTCACTTAGAATTTTCCGACATTATAATAAACAATAATTTCTCTAAATATTTCATCTACATTAATTCTACTTAACTTCGAATCAGAATGAAAGAAAAAAATATAATTTGTCAAATCCCTTCACAACTTACCTTCAGTTACTTCTTATAAATCTGAAATATGTTTTCCATATGACATAAATTATCTCCTTTAGCGTAAAATGAAAGAAGCTGGAGCATAAAATATGTCGTAAAACATGATTCACATGTATTATGTTGGTACTTATTACCGGAGCAGATATTATGTTGAATTTTACGAGGCGTAAAATGAACTGTTACAAAAGTACGAGTATTCACACGTTAACGTGGGACGTCGCCTTATTATAATGCGAACTTTTATAAAGCTAGAATAACAAATTGTTAAGACATTTTTTGAATAATATATCTAGTCACAATAGATTTCGTCCTCTGTTAAACAAGGGTCATGAACCCATACAAAGTACCTATGAACTTGGTGCTTTTCAAATGAAAGTTCATAAAATTTTCATCATTTACAATGCTTTGCAGGTGATACTGGTAGTAACGTACCTATTCACAGTATTCACAGTGTGATGTAATTAGAAGACGCTGTTGCCTATCCACTTGGAATAATCTCTTAGTCGCCTTTTACGACATTCACAAGTAAAAGCCCCCGAGCCTCGTATAGTCTTTGGCAAATGCTTTCCATCCAATCTTTCTAATTTGCGACGTCCGACCTAATATGTAACGGGACATTGACCTACCTCGCCATTGTGAGTTGTGAGTACAAAGGATATGCAAATAGTTACAATATTGTCACAATTGCCACGCTTAGCAGTTGAGGGACTGGTAATTACAGTTTGTTGTAGTTCGCAGTCAGGAGGACACTGTAACCACTTGAAATAATCTCCTAGTCAACTTTTACGACATCCTCGAGTTAAAAGCCGGCGCGAAGCAATAGTCCATGCAGTCTTTCAATATTCAAAGTCCGACTTAACCCCTACCATTGACCCCGCGAAAATACAAAAAGAACAAAGCAAGGGTATTTTTGACAAAGCAATAATTAGCAGCGATCCGTCGCTACATGTTCGCGTGTAGCATGTAATGGGTTAACTGGCTATTACAAACGTCATCACTAACAAAGGGTTAACGGAGTCAATTAGCCATCGAAAACACCGCCCCGTGACATTTAGAGGCGCTGGGTGGGACTCTATTTGTCATTAATTTAGGGAATGAGGTGACAGAAACAGGGGCGCGGTTTGCGAACAAATTAATATTAGGTTCTGTTATGGCGACGGGCTTATAATAATCTACCTATGAGTATAATTCAGGTTACCGCTAAATTAGCTTTAAATTACAACTACATTAATGTACTAATGCTAAGAAAGAAGTAACAATATTTAAATATTTAACAGAAAAAAATTACATATCGTCATATTTTTTCCAACACACACATGTTTGTGTGTACACCACGCACATTCCTCAAAATAATCCTTTTGATTGATATCATATACGGGTGATATATATCTACCAAACAAAGCTATTGCTGCTATATTAAAAAATTCTATGCGTTCCAAGTGCCCAAACATGACGGAAACAAACCACAATAGGTAACAGAAATTCGTGAAAATGGCCGCCCGATGTTTCACGGTATGTCAAACTGGGTTATCTATGTAACAAAATTGCATTTTGTACGGAGCATGAATTTTTGTTTATTTCTATCAAATCCAACATCCAATAAAAGTTATCAAAAACACGTAACGAATTTATCTAAATTTCATTCCAGAGCCACTACAGTATTGCGAAAAAACCGTATATTTAATAAAACGACATTTCTAAAACGTGAACATTGAACAACTCCACATAACATAAACACGGATAGGACATTACGTTTGTATTGTGGAAATCACTCACAAACATTAATTAGCAAATTGAACCGAAATCAGTTGACAATTTATCATGCGGAATGTCAGACCACAATTGCAATTGCATCCGGGTGGCAAGTAAATAAAAGCCCACGGCTTCCGCCACGAAAACTGCACACAGAGGGATGCGTTTTGGCACAAATTTTGCATAATAACCTTTGTGATGTTGGCTGCTGGGCGTGAAACTGCGAAATGCCGACGAATACTGTAAAATACGCGTATATTTAATGTTATTTTATACCTTAGCACCGATTTTTCTCTTTGTATTCCATTTTTTGCACTTTTCAAACAATCAGCCGTTGCTATTAAAACAATTCTATCTGCATGTTGTTGAACAAAACAAGATGTATACGAGGTTCATGGAATTGTGATTCTTTGTGTAAATTCCTGATAGTTTGCGCCCATATATTAAAAACCTTCAGCAATAAATCGATGTTTGTTTTCATGTCTAACATGAGATACCAATTTGTCATTGTAAACGGTGTATTAATCTTTACCATCATGCGGATCTTTATTAACAATGGTGATTATTTTGTATATCAGTAATTCTTTATCGAATTTTTAGAATCCTAAATACTTTTTAGTGGGTCACCTTTATAGATTGATAGTAATTTTACTTTTCGTTACCAGTCCATAATGGAAAACATAATCTATTGGGCTTATTCTTTTACATATTTATCGTCATATTTCACATTAATTTATGGGAAAGGTTTATACTACAACATCTGCAGCAATGAACATAAAATAAATGGAGCGAACGGAAACTTTTACACTAAATCTGGGCGCTACCTACCCACGAATCCCACTCAAAACAATTTTAAAGATTTAATCTCGCCATAGCCACTCAAAAATGAGAAATTAGATTCACCTAAGCCTTAATCCTAGCTAACCCTGGGCAATTTATTAAAACTTCTTTATTTAATCTTACAAGTTATAATTTTTGTGTAAAACTTCACTGAAACTTGAAGATAAAAGAAACAAAACAGCGGAAAGCTTTTTCAGGCTGTTATCAAAGGCCATTATCTTTTGACCTGAAAAGTGGAATTATATTTTGTTTCCTCTTATAAGGAGTAAATAAGTTAGCGGGAGCGGAGACGTAATTTAAAAGTTACCATCAAGTGGTCTTCCTGCCCAAGGCTCACTTATTAAGTGGCTGCCTAAACAAGATTTAACAACGGGAAAAAATGCAAGTATCTTGTTTGATGTCAAAAAGTCGTTTACGTGGAAATGTTGATTAGTGACCGCGGAGCCATTTTTATCACCTTTCATGGCCATATTTATTGCGTCATAACTTCATTTATTTGTACTTTGTGGAGTCTTCCTCGCTGGAAGTAGGTCACCACATCCCTTTCCATTAGTGAGAAAGTCGCCTAAGATATTAGATCAGGTGGATAAGCATTGAGCTGCGACATCTGCTTGTTACACTAATATAATGTAACCCAAAGTTGTTTCCCTAATGGTTGTGCAAATCAGCAGCCGCAAAGCCTCACTGTTTCGTAAACTATTTACTATTAATAATGTAGTTCTATTCGCAGCAAAAATACTGGAACTTGGCAATAGGCCGGGACAGCGCTGGTATTTAGAAGAGAAAGTACATTTTCATGCTAATCGAGAAAAAAAAGGCGGTGTCTGCTTTTACAGTTATGGCAGACTACTTAGATAGCGTTTACTCAGACAACTTTAAGCTCTTAAATACTGTTTTATGTACTATTATATATACATGTAGATATTGTATTAAAAATTAAAGCAAATGTGACTACAGCAAAGCTTAACCTGTGTCAAAAGAATCAGAAAAATGCGAGGTATTGCGAAGTTTAGGCGTCAATGACGACGACATTTCGCGCTGGGATAAGACAAGGGTTGGAAATTTTCTATACAGGTCAACACCAACAGCAAACTCGTTAGTAGTAGACATACATATGTAATTTTTACAGTTGTCAAAACACATTATGACTAATGTTTAAACGTTTTTAATATCCCGAAAGCTTTAATTAACACAGAGTAACTGAATAAGGGGCACATTATTAATATCACGTATTTACATGACAACGGAATTAAAAACCAACTCTCATTTCCTTTCCGTCCATTTGCTTAATGGACTTATGTGGCACGGGGGACTTTCGCAACAACTTTCATCACACTAAAAGCAACTTACGGAAAATGCCCTTAGATTAATATACCTCATAACATTTTCTCTTGACAGTAAAAGTACACGAAATTCACATATTAACTAGCAAATGAATACGAGCTTCAGGTTTTTAAGAAATTAAAAACAGCTACGTGTCTGTTATTGAATCTGGCTCAATGTGAAATATACTTACGTGCCCGTAGAATATAGGTATAGTCGGTTCCAAGAGTATCTGATGAAAATGTAAACAAATAGATCAGCGTATCTGTGGATGCCAATTTGTAGTGCCACTTACAAATTGAGTGCTTTAATTTGATTACTACCCCACTGCGGTGAAGTCAAAAAGGAGGGTTATGTGTTTGACCTGTATTTACACCACTGCGGCGAAGTCAAAAAAGGAGGGTTATGTTTGACCTTGTGGCGGCATTTACATTGCCACATGTGAACTAAGCATCAAAAATCCTGACGTCACACAAATCCTGCATCGCGCAGTTAGAGTTTACCGCGCGAACAACATATATATAACTTCTCCGACATCAATCGTTGGCAGTTGCCCGCCAGACACGACACCTGTCTGGTCGGCGGATCCTCCCTTTTCTAGAGAGGATGAGTGAACTTTACACTCTGTTCCCCAGACCTCTAAATTGGTGATCCCGAGCATAAATGTCAACGCAGCCTTCGTGCAACTATTTCAGCGTGACGTCATCATCATCACTCCCGCAAGCTTTCGTGAGGCTAGTCACACAGCCAGCCAACATACTCGGCTTCAACGGGTATCCTGACCACCAGCATGCAGCGGGTGCGCATTCCTGGTCATCACCCTCAGCCTCATCAGCAAGCTTGGTACAGCACACTGCACTTTCGGGTGGTCTCACAAGCAGAGCCCTTTTTACCCTCTCCTGGTCGACGCAGCAGTCAGTCACAACCCGGCGCTTTACCACATCCAACTCACTGGATCATAACGCAGCACCACCCCGACTCACTGGAACCACAACTGGTACTGTGAAGCATCGCAAGATACCAGACTCAGTCCACTATCGGCCTCCGGTCTCCGCGAGGGGAGTGATGTGGCGGCATTTACATCGCCACATGCGAACTGCGCATAAAAGAACTGACGTCACACAAATCTTGCATCGCGCAAGCAAAGTTTACCGCGCGAACTACATATATATAACTTCTCCGACGTCAATCTTTGGGCAGTTGCGCGCCAGACACGACACCCGTCTGGTCGGAAGATCCTCCCTTTTCTATAGAGGATGAGTGAACTTTACACCGTGTTCCTCATACCTCTAAAACCTGTATGTATATTCGTCCCTATGTTTGTATTATAACTACTCGTTAGGTTTGTCTTTATTGCGCGGGTGTCACTGGGTATATAACAATTTAAAAAAAATGGCTTCAAAATTTATGTTTTCAAAAAAATACTCGGAAACCTATCGAGTGTGGTATCAAATGAAGGGTTTTAAAAGGAGATTGCAAAATATACATACAATTTGGAATGAGAAATGATAAAAAAATACAATCCCGAACTTTAAGAGTGAGTGAGCAATTTGAAATAAACAAACGTACGTAGTGTAAAGGAAAGTTTTATAAAAATATGGCTGCTATTTAAGTATACAGAGGTGTCTTACGACTTCCACGTGAATGAAGTCGCTAGTTAAAAGGGAAGAAGCTAGTTTAAAGTAAATTACAACAATAATGGTATCAAATAAAAGTTAGTAATGAGTCAATTCCAAATATATGTATATATTAATAAAATTAAAAATTTTAAATAATTAAAAAACAAAAATCATTTTCAACATCTTTTTTTAGGGTTCCGTAGTAAACAAGGAACCCTTATAGTTTCGCTATGTCCGTGTATCTGTCTATCTGTCTGTCTGTCCGCGGTCTAGCTGCGAGACTCTTAGTACTAGAAATCTGTAATTTGGCATGAGTATACATATTAATCACACCGACAAAGTGGTAAAATAAAATTATGAAAAAATACACGTAAAGTGGGGTTGTTTTTTTTTTTCTGTTCTATGGTGTGGGATAGAAAAAAAAAAACATAACAAGGACCTTTCCAACGATACCCTCGTTGGAAAGGTCCTTCAAAAACATGAGTGTGTGAAAACGAAGTTTGGATTCAGGAATCCGTTTGTGAAATATGAAGCTTTAAAGTGCTAATTTTTGTGTGAGTCAAGTATCTCCTGCCAGCTAAATGGTTGGTTTTGGATATGTGAAAAATATCACGGCAGTAGTTTGTATAAAGAAATTAAAAGGAAAACTATCACAGCTAAATAGGCTCTACAAGTTAACGAGTAATAATCGACCTACTTATATTTGCAGTTGCAAAAACATGTTTTCCAACTACAAAGTTAAGTTTGTCTTTGCTATAAATTCATCCCAACTAACCCTTCATTGAGCGTGGTGTGACACGCACTTGGCTGGTTTTTTTAAAACTTAATCTTGAAATTCTAATTTTAAATCACCTTTTTTTTGGGTGGGAAATTATCAAATAAGTTCTCCCGCTCTGGGCGGAGCGGAAGAGCGTGTCAGACTCTTACTAACTAAAACCCACCCGTGTCTCTTCAGTTGCCATGTTGCAAGAGGAAGTTACCGACTTTCCCGTAACCCCGGCAAAATTTTAAATAACCTAAAATTTGTTTTTCATTTGACAATTAAGGTTGAAAAATTGTATGACCTCAATTTTCGTCGATGATTTGTCAGGTACAATTTAATACTGTTAAAACAATAATTGTTGGTAAAAGTGGTGGGATGTAAAGTTGAAACCTTCTAAATAAAGATTAATGTAAATACCTAAGAAGTTAACCTGAAGAGCGTTTGTTTACACTTCCGTCAGATACTTTTGAACCAGACATTAGTAATTATCACTGAGTGCAGTAGAAAGAGTACCTACAATAAACGATACTACATAGTACATTTACAAATGAAAATGCGAGGTTGTCACAAAGACGGTACCTAAGTATTTGAAAATTATTTCCATAACAATACATGATTTTCATTCTAGTGTGGGTTCTAAAGTATTAAAAAAAATACAAAGAAGAAGGTAATTAGCTCGATTTTAACAGATATAACTAAAAAATAATGATGTGGACATATTTAGTAACCAGTTCCGCTTAGTTATTTCTAAAGAGTCTTAAAAAGACCCTGAAAGAAATCGACACGTGTTTCACCTCTCAACGAGGCATCCTCAGGATGACGATTGACTTGTCGCGAACTCGAACACAGTTGCCACACCAAGCACCGAGCGCAGACTCATCATTTTATAATGGATTTCCGCAAGGTCACGCCTGAATCAATTAACAGATATAACTACCTAATAACCTAAGGTCCGACCTAGAGACGAACTTCACCCATCTGTTGAATTAAAGAAAAGTATTTTATATCAAATTTAGTATGTTTTTTAACATATAAAGCGAGTGGGATGACTTAAAAAATGTCGGGCCAGTTAGCATTCAATAGCCAGAACTGATAATATCAATGGATAGTGCTTTTTAAGAGAAACATGCGTTACTAAAATGGATTAATCGTTCAACGAGTAAAAAAAAAACAATTTTTTTTTTTTTAAATTAATTACAGACAGACTAGGATTTTTTTAGCCAACCTAAGTACTTGCGGTATATTTTGTAACATACTAAATTTGATTTAAAATACTTTTCATCCATTAAAAAGATGGATAAAGGTCGTCCCTAGGTCGAATCCTCTACTATTGCCTACATTAAATTATAAACATCTCGTTTATTCATTGATGAATATAGTAGTTATAATTATTGTGCCAATCACATATTAAACCAATCAAGTGTAACATTTTCCAGCGGCTACGTAATTAATTTCGTAAAACAATTACTATCGTACATAATAAATTATGCATGGCAAACTTACCCATATTAATCTTTTCAGGTAAAATGGTACATCCCTTTAGGAATTATTTACTTAAGCATATTGGACCGGGAATTAAAACTTTCATAATAAATTCACAATGTAGGCTAGACTTTAATAACTGTATGGTGGGGCCTACCCATGCATAAATATCGCGAACGAATTTATGAGTGAGCTTATAACGTGGTTACGAGGGAAAATTAACTACAGAAGACTTAGCGGAAGTGTAGTGTTGTAGAAATAACAAGGTTTTTTTAAAGTGGAGCGCGTTGGTAGTGTATGGTAACAATGTTAGGTGCGGATATTGGAGATGGTGTGTTTGTTTACATTCTGTGAAGCGTTTAATGTTAGTTTAATGTTTGCCAGGTAAACGAAATAAAAAATGCTTGCCGTAGGATCAACAACTGTAAACTAGATATTATTGTTTTTTTTATCTTTAATCTTTTAAAATCTTAAATTTCGTTTAAGTGTTAAATATAAAAATCTATAATGACTTACAAGAGAGTCTTGAAACACACATCGCACGTTGATTGTTCTTGAACTTATTGCTTTAAAAATAAGCACGTAGATAATTTAAAGCAAAAATATTAATCTATACTAATTATTATTTTATTATTATCTATTATATTCTTATTATTATTATTTTTCAAATGTCTTTGAAACATCTCGGGACCCTGGGGTCCCGGACCTTTGGAAGGCGTACGAGGGACCGAAGCCAACTTGCAGAGGCCCGTTAGACGTTTTGAATGAAATGAGGCACCAACCGACGATTATCCCTGTTCGCGCTATGCAAGCGCACCCAAGGACAACCCTCGGTTGGTGCAAGAAGATTGTAGGATATGGAAACAAATATTTCGATTATGGGTTTGGGTGCCTGAGAGAACCGATTGTCTAGAGCTATGGGAAGACTATAGCCCCTGCCTGACCAATATTTTATATAAAATAGACAGGTAAAATGGCAGGGGGTGACTTACACACTTAATAATGGGCCCCCGAAAACGGTCGCAACCACAAAGTGTCGACAAGGGGGCAACATGTCTTGAGATGCTTATGAGGAGTGAAGAGGTATTCCACGGCTATCAGGACAATCCCGGAAGTACGGTCAAGATCCCTGCCAGCATCTTACTGGAATACTTTCTTTCTCCGAGCACGTTTACTCTTGCGAATCTCCACCCAAGCCAGTCAATAAAGGCAAGAAAGAGGTGGGAGTGCTGTTCCTCGTCAGTGTTCACTCCAGCTGGCCAATAAAGGCAAGCCAGAGGTGAGGAACAAGACTTCTCCCGAGAGATAGGGTCCGTGGGTCGCCACTGCTATAATAATTTATTATAAAGAGGTAAAATGTGTTCGTTTGTTTGTTTGTAAGTTTGTATGTAGGGAGTAATCTCCGGAACTACCAGTCGGATTTGAAATAATATTTTTGTTTTGGATAGCCCAATTCTTGAGAAAGGTCACTGGCAAGGTCGCGGACAGAAGCTAGTGATGAATATAAATTCTTCAGCCAGCAAATAATTAGGTACATAGTCCTCTTCAAAGTGAAACTACATTCATGTTTCACCTGGCATTTATAGATAGCACGTCGGTCGTCTTCATCGTAATTCTCAGAAGGAACTTTAGATTAAAATCGGAGCTGCTCTATCATAAATGGAGCAAGGTTGTCACAAAGATTCCTATCTTAAAATCAGTTTCTGAGAAAAAAGAAAATATAATTTTCGACCGGCGACCGGCGTGCGAGTTTGACCCATTTTGAGTTTGTATGAACGTAAACAGGTAAAAGGAGTATGTAAGGATCGTAGCAGGTGGCGTTCTGTAGTCTGCCTACCCTTTGAGAAGAAGGTGTGAGTTTATGTGTATGTTTGTAATTTTAAATTTTTGAAAGTACCCTAATTGCGTAACTTATTTTCGGAAACGATTATGACAAATTTGTTCCATTTTGACAGTTCCACAACATTCATTGCGTTATTTACGTTCTTGAGCTGATTTTTTTTCGAACTTATGAAGCAATGGATTAGCAATCTGTTTCAAATCGAAACAAATTGTGATTTATCGTTTATTACGCAATTACAGTACAGGTCCTAGTTAAAAAAAAAAAATGACAACCTGTATGTACCCAGCAATAGTGCACCAACACCTAAGTTGGGAGAAATTTCTTAAAAAATATGTCAGAAAACAGAAAAATATCATGACTGCCACAAAGTACCTACATACATAATGGTACGTAGACTTCGGCTCTAACTATATTGCAGGAAATGTTGTTGTTGAATCTCTTGAATCGTAAATAACAAATGGGAGAAAATAAAACTTTTCCGCCACATCATCCTGTTTATATCGAGATTGTAAGGTGAGGTAGGTACTCTATATAAAGTACTGTCAAAAAAGAAATAACTATGCTGGCAACTAAATTCCAACTTTTAATAATTTTAAATAATTTTGTGGGTGTGCTGAGTAGTCAAGCTTTTAACATCATACTTTTTAGTGCGACTTTAGTTGAAAAAGTTATTAACATAGTCAGTATAGTGACATCATTTCAGCCGAAAAATAGATAGAATTTTCACAGACAATATTTAAAGACGTCCACTGCTGGACATTTCGAATGATTCTATGCTTCCCGTATCCAGCGGATTCCTGCGGCTTTCATAAGGTCATCGGTCCATCTTGTAAAAGGCCTTCCAACGCTACGTCTTCCGGTACGCGGTCGCCACTCCAGAACCTTTCGGCCCCATCGACCATCCTCTCTGCGAGCAATGTGCCCTGCCCATTGCCACTTAAGTTGGACAATTCTTCGAACTATGTCGGTTACTTTGGTTCTCCTGCGGATATCTTCATTTTTGATTCGATCACGTTGGGAAACTCCAAGCATAGCCCTCTCCATTGCCCTTTAGGTGACTTTTAGCCTTTTAAAGCCAATTGTGAGCGACCACGTTTCAGTCCCATAGGTCATCACTAGCAACACGCACTAGTCAAAGACTTTCGTCTTGAGACACTCTGGTATGTGGGACGAGAAGATTTTATGTAGCTTCCCGAACGCTGCCCAGCCGAGTCGGATTCAACGATTGACCTCTTTCTCGAAGTTGGACCTACCTAGCCGGACAACTTGTCCTAGATAAACATACCCGTCCACAACTTCGAGCATAGCGTCTCCGATCTTCATGAGAGTGGGTGTTACATGGGCATTTAACATGACCTTTGTCTTGATATTTTTGCCAATATACCTAATGCTTTTGCTGACTGTACTTATCTACTTGTAAAGGCTACAGGTACTCTCTAGCTAGGGGCTTCTGTTTCCAAACTGAACTGTCATTGTGAGCAGTTAAAATTGAAGTTTCACAAAAGAGATTAGATCAAGTTACAGCTCGTTTGCAGCCACGTGCCTGTCTACCTTGAAGGGTGCTTCTCATCAAACCGGAATGAATAACGAACTTTCTAATTAAGTTACACTACTTTGTTTTATCTGCGTTGATGAGGGAAGGAGTTCCTATGTGAAAATAGTGGCAAGCACAGGTGCACAGCGAGTTGCGACGTGGCTGGCAGGAAGGCGTGAACGCTGTAATTAGGAAAAGTAAGTAATAGTTTTTTTATTAAATGTTTTTTGTGTGACCACGTCACTCTTTCTTTTGTTATAATATTTAATAGTGTCGTATTTTTTTTTTATTTGTATGTATTAATAATTAAAGTAGGCATTAAAATATAGTATCTATTTGTCTCTGTGTGTATTTGTATATACATTCTGCTACAAGTTGTGTGAAGATAATATATATTTTTTTAAACTGAAATTAATAAATGTGACCCCTCTTATTTTTTATTGGGAAACCACCTTAAACTTGAAGGCTACTAAGTATACAACTTGAGCGTTAAAACGTCGTTAACCAAGAGTTTATTAAACTAATTACTGAGACCCGTCAATTTGTCAGAGTTACGATGGCGGTTATGGGTACTATGCATTATCATATTCGTAATTTCTTGAATATTTTGTTGTTATATTTGTACAGTTCTGCCTAACCCTTCGTACAGGCGTGGTGTTATGCTATATTTTTTCATTACTAGCCATTGCCCGCAGCTTCACCAGCGTGGAGGTTGGAAATTATCCCACTGGAACGTAGCACCGGAATAAAAAGTATCTTATATATTAATCTAGATTATAAACTATATGTCTGCCAAATTCCATTCAAATCTGTTCAGCCGTTTTTCCGTCATAGAGTAACAAACACCCAAACATCTAAACATACAAACTTTCACATTTATAATATTATAAATAAATATATATAGTTAATAATATAATATAATATTTATATACAATTAATAGGATTCGGCCGTCAGTATCGCGCTCTCGCTGTGTTATAACCACGATTTCCTTTCTTACCTATGTCAAAAAACCTACAAAAAATAATAATCTTGAACAAAAATATTTCTTATACAATCTTCCCACATACCTGAAAACAACGCAAAAGCTCCCAGAGTGCAATAAAAAATTCACAGATGTTTGTCAAGTAAAGTTAATTTTTGAACAGACTCTAGCATCTCTTGACTTTACTCCAGGTTGCTTTTATATTATTTCGTTATGCCACTTGAATATCATACCTTGAACGTTGAGGAGTCCAATTTGGCTCGATTTTCAGTTTTCCTTACTCGTACGAAATTTGTTTTAGTGGTTGCATTACAAATGTATGAGTTTTTACTACAAACTAACTACATGATATACTCGCGAAATGCATCGTAAATATCTTTACCATTACTAAACTTAGCCTAGCTTATGATACCTACCGCCTCAGTTAATGGGTTTAATAAAGTTGTATTAAAAATTATGGATTCATCCTGACCTAGAAAAGATTAAAGATTAGATGCTAGGCGTAGTTTTATTTTCGTACTTAGAGTTATAAGAGTACTTACTAGTACTTAAGACTTCGAGTTGATGCTCTTAATCTCCCACTGATGAAGCAGAAAATAAGACAATTTTTGGTTTTTTAAAACTGTATTCAGTCTAAGACCTGTCGTGTCTTTTAACAATTATATAATTATATTATCTCATATAAAAATTATTATGGTACCCAATAAATACTTATTTAAATATGACACGAAACCATGCAGCAGCAAGGAACAAAGAAAACACCAAAGCAATTTCGCAAGATTATCAGGCGATTCATTAAATTTAATCATAACAAGGATGCTTCGTCCTCCGCCGTCATTGTGACGTAATATTAATCTACAATCTTCAAGCAGCCCGGGCCTGGCTGTAATAGCCTCGTGACCACATCTAACAGTAATCCTTTCAAGTATTAAACTCCCACTTTAATATAACTTGAACAATGCGGCGACCCATGGCTCAGCAGTAACAATAGCAAAGTTTTCATTCTAAGACTCCGTTTTATATCTGCACGAACCCTTTTGTTGTTCCTCACGACGGGGTGTGGCGGGTAAACGCGGAAACCCTTGTTATTATGACAACGTTACTAATTCTAGTGAAACACAATCGTTTTCTAGTGAACACAGTAAACCTCAAGTTATAACGATGTTTCTACGCTAATTAAAAGGTGAAATTCTACTCCATCTATTCTAATTTGCTCCCAGTCCCTCGTTTCATGTAACTGTATAGGTATTGTGTAGTCAGTGTACCATTAAGGTATTTTATGGAACAAAAATCGATGTTCCAGCTATCTATTTAAAATGTGAAATCTAACTCCTATTAAAAACAATATACGCCATGAACACTACGGTTTAGTGGATTGCTGGAACACGTACATTCAAATACACAGGTACGTGACCTAAATGCCGTGAGACATAAGTCCTCCATAAGGCCATACGTTTTGTACGTAGGATTAAATTGCATCGAGAATTAAATTATAACTGTGCTACAAACTACTATTTTGTTTTACACGCTACGTGTGTATGAAGAACCTACATCTATAAACTCACCCTTATACGAGAGCTATCCCATCAAGGGCATCATTAAAATGCCTCCCGTAAGATTAAAACCACGTTCGCTCCTAAGCTTCATCGTCGAATAGTTTCAAAACCAAACTGAATGCTTCATCAACCATATAATATAATGACAAACATGATTAACAACCTGAGTTTTAGTATCATTAGCAAATCGGTATTTAAATGTAGTTACTAATTGACGTTGAATGCGTCATGTAACATGTTTTATTTGGACACGGTGACCTGTGAAGGGACTTGGACATGGACCACTCGTAAATACCAATCGTGATCAGCGACAGTTACTCTTCATGTATTTCACGGTGAGCCCAAATAGAATGTATAAAAAGTGACTATCGTAGAAACCTAGTGGCGGTCACCAGCATTACGTGTGCGTGAGACTGTAAGGTGCTAATAAACTTGAGCATTCACTTGTAATAGAACATCGAGCATTCGCCGTTTTTAAATTTGTCGAACTGAACAACGAACAGAGCCAAGCGTAAAGCCAAACATCGCTACGAACATTTTCACGATCATTCTAGCGAATGCTCTAGTCAATGCTCGTGATGATGATGACTTTACACTGACTGGAATGCTAGCTGACAGCGACAGGGGTGCGGAAGGCGTATAGAGACGGCGGCGGAACAATGACAGAATGGCACGGCTCGGCAAAAAGCTCGAAGCAAATTTACTGTCCTATCGCTAGAATACTCGCTAGAACACAGGGAGTGTTCTAGCGAGTATTCTCGCTAGAATGCTCGCTAAAACGCTCCCGTTTATTTTTTTGTAATGTAACATTCGCTAGAACACTCATTACAAGTGAATGCTCAAGTTTATCAGCACCTTAAGGGATGACGATGTTGAATCCATACTAATATTCATATATATACCTACTAATACTATATATACACGATACTATGTACTTTATATTATAAATTCGAAAGTAATTCTGTCTGTCTGTAAATTACCTTTTCACGACTAAACCACTCAACGGATTTCGATAAAACTTGGCAAAGAAATAGATGGCACCTTGGAGATGGACATAGGGTACTTTTGTCTCGAAAATAATCCGAAAGGGGACGAAATTTTGTATGGAAAACCCAGCATTACTTATGTTAGGGATATGAAAATTCAAAATTATGCTTTTGGTAAGAAATAAATAATTACGAGTTTCAGCGTTATTGTAAAATCATCTCCTAAAGGGGTAAAATAGGGGATGAATTTAAAATTCACATGCAGTATTTTTGTGTGTCTTCTTTTCAAGAGAATTAAGGAATTGGAAATATAGTTATAGTTCATAAATCGAGTAAAATACCCCTATTTTATCGCTCGATTTATGGACTATGGATTTTAAAAGTCACATGTAAACCCTATAGAAGTTTTTGTGTATAATAATATTATCTCGTTTAAAGAGATTAAAGGGATTACAAATATAGTCATAGTTCATATCTTATAATATCATCTTGATACTCATGGTACATCCTAGTCTTTTAAAGTGCAACATGAGCTGCTCAATGTGTTGAAGGTAGTCGGGAGACATTTTATTTCCTAAAAAAATTTGCACAACCCAAACAAATTTAATCCATGCAGATTTCTCTTTATCTGTCATAGTCAGTAAAAGTTTGATCCTTTATTAGTTCCCTGAATTGAGGACCGTCAAAAATACCAGCTTTTATTTTTTCTGTGCTCAATTTCGGGAATATTTTACTGATATATTTAAAACATTCCCCATCCTTGTTGAGAGCTTTTACAAATTGTTTTATCAGACCTAATTTTATATGGAGAGGGGGTAATATAATGTGGTCTCTGGCTACTAGAGGTAAATTTATCACATTCATACTACCCACTAAATCCACTCTCAAAGGCCAAACTTTTTTAGTCCAGTGTTCTGTTCTGGCTCGGCTATCCCACAAGTACATAAAACAGGGGTATTTGTTATATACTCCTTGGTGACCCAAAAGAAAATTGACCATTTTAATATCAACGCATATCAGCCAGTTATGTTCTATGTATTTTATTTTTTCCATAACCAAGGCTATTGTGGGATATTCCTTTAACTTTTGTTGAATGTGCAATGGGTAAGCAACCCATTTTATTGTTATTATGTAAGACCACACATTTAAGACTACGTTTCGATGAATCAATAAATAAACGCCAATCTGCTGGATCATAGTTTGTTAATCCCATTTCAGCCATCAAACCGGGAATATTGTTGCAAAAAACAAAACCATCTTCTTCAGGAAAAAAAAGGGATCAAATGTTTTTCTCCTGTACGGTAAACTGATACATTAGTCTCTGGGGTTATCAGATTTCTTTATTTAAGCCGTGAAGCTAGAAGTTCGGATCCTACTTCTGATAGACCAAGATCTCTAATCAACTCATCTAGGTCATTTTAGTTGAATGGTTTAGGTTCGGACGTACTCAGGAAAGGAAAGTCACTGTCCTCATCATCACTGGCTTCTGAAAGAACTTGTAGTGTTACATTAGAAGTACTAGGCTGAATATCAGCCACAGGTTCTTCGCTGGTAATTAGAATTGGTCTAATAGCTGATTTTAAATTCGGAATTCCATTTAGAATGATTTTTGCGGTTTATACAGGTAATATTCACAACACAAAAATAACAGTCATCGGGATGATTAGTCGGTTCACGCCAAATCATAGGACTTTTGAACTTCAAAGTAGGTCTTTTTTTACTACCTCATAAACGCAATGATGTTACGCAATAACCACATACAAAATTTGGGAGCCATGGCTTACTAAACACTTGTAATGGCGTCCCAAAGAAGTCCAAGCAGGCCTTCTTTATAAAGTCAGACGCACTTAAACGACATTCTCGAAACATATATTCACCACAAACAGCACAAAAACTATTTGGGTCGTTTAAGCAAGTTAATGTAGACATATCAATTTATTTATGGAATTTCATGATTTTTTGCACTAAAAAAAAATAATAGTAAGCCGCGTAACGAAATTTTAAGAAGTACCTGTATCACAAAAACTAGAGCTGCTAGAAAAAAACTGAGGGTAGATGAAATCAGCGAACTCAAATTACTAAGAAACAGTTTAGAAACTTCATAAAACAAAAAAAAAGTGAAATTTTGTTTATCTGTGAATTATCTATCTATCTGTTACCATTTCACTCCTTAAGGGCTGGCCTTCGGATGAAAGGCATACGGATTAGTCATGATTAGGGTTAGTAAATAAGATACTTTTATCCCGGTAGCACGTTCCCGTGAGATGATATTCTACATCCACACGGGCGAAGCTGCAGGCAAAAGCTAGTACTCAATAATACCTTTGACAGATTCGTTCAGTCGGATATCAGGGATTTTCTACGAAATGTAATTTTGAACAATGAGAGTGGACACAATGTAGTCTATTTTGAAACTACGTTTGTCCACAGTTGTACCTTTGCGATTATTGTATGTTGGTTTTTTTTCCCGCTTCATTGTACCTTCTTTTTATTTGGGTTTTACCTCCTCAGGGGATAACATGTAAGTGCACTCGAGTGAATGAAGTAATTTCAAAATAAATCTTTGAAACAATCTTCTATCTCAGTGATAAGGTGTAGACGTTGTCTTTTAGTCATACATTATCTGTTTATAAGGAAAAACGTCCCTAAAGTCGAAATATTCTATTCTATAAAACGAAAAATAGAAGTTATCGTGGATTCATTTAAAAAATCAAGTGTTTTCAATAATACGTATACCCACATTGCTAACATGTCACTAAAATCAGCTCTTAGCAGCACAAATCAAATTGCTATAGCAAGTGGACAATAGGCAGTAAGTAGACAAGCGTCTTAGATTTAAGCGGAGATTACGTGGATCGAGCTTCATTGTCGATGGCACGGCTGAGATACAGCCGTGGCGCCATACCGAGCTAGTTTGATGCCTTTGTGAGCCGTACATTGTCTACTTAGTTGGACATACCTGCAGCTGCAATGCCACTTATGATAGTAGAAATTAGCTCCTCGTTTCAATAAAACTTTGGTTAGTTGGGCTTGTCATTTTTTGATTATTAGCATGATACCGTACCGTGACTTGAAGTATCATCATCATCATCTGCCTAGCCTTTTCCCAACTATGTTAAGGTCGGTTTCCAGTCTAACTGGATGCAGCTGAATACCAGTATTTTACATGAAGCGACTGCCTATCTGACCTCCACAACCCAGTTACTGGGTAACGCGATAACCTTTGGTAAGACTGGCTGTCAGACTTTCGGGCTTCTGACGACCCGACTACTGTTAAAGATCTACAAATGACAGCCGTTGGTCCCGCCAACGGATTACGTGCTTACCGAGGCACAGAAGGGTGTTGGTATGTAAAGATAGTCACCCACCTACGGACTACAACCGCAGCAAACGTAGCTTAACCTGAGCGATCGATCCGTACGGCTGTTATTACTTAGCCACAAGCCCCTCCGTGACTTGAAAATGAGAATAATAAAGTTATAGTACAATTTTATAATAGTTTTGTTAGTCTGTGCTACTCAAGCATAAAAGAAGCCCCAAGACTGTGTATCCACTAAGAAACAAAAACTCAAATCTTTTTCAAATCCTAAATTAACTTTAAAAGTGTTCGTGAGTAAGTAAATACCATCGAAGTAAACCTTAATAAACAAAGTTCAAAGCAAACCGCAAGTTCTACTTACACACAGTAATAATACCCATATAAACTTGTATATATTGTCGACCGGTTCGAAATTAATTAGTTTTATTCGATGTATTGGAAATATGAAAGGCTTCGTATTCATTCCCAACACGCTTAGTTTTATAAAAACGGGTACAGCGAGCTGTTAATTTAATTTTATATGCATATTTTACACCACTACGGTTTTTTTTTATCCCAGCTTGTGGGCATACTGAGTAATATGTAGAGCTCTCAATGGATTTAGCTGTTTAAAATGAAGGCTCAACTACGTGTAATTACTTGTATAATATTTTATGTTCTGCCGCAATTATGCGAAACCAACAATCTATCAAAATAATTTTAATCAATCTATGTATATTAAGCTAAGACATGGACTTTTTTATCAAAATATTTGTATGGACTTTTACAAAAACATGCATAAATATGGAATGAACATAAAAGAAGATGCGAATTAACATCTTTAATACTAAAATAATAATAAGTCCTATTTGTAATAAACACAGTTATTGCACTCTCCACGCGCTGAAAAGGGCAATAACAATATGTACAGCTCATAATGATATATGAAACTTTTTTTTTTTTTTTTGAAAGATTGCTAAGAACATTATTATTAAATATCTTCAATTTATTTTTAGTAAGAGGTCTTAACCTAACTAAAACTATTAGACTAAAACTAAACTAAAATTAAACTAAAATATGGCGTCGAAAAATTCCTCCGCGTCGCTGTCGACTGGTAATGTACCCAAGAGACTGGCCGCATTGCCACGTTGTATGGCAATGCTTAGCCGCTGGCCAAGGTAAAAACCAGCCCTTGGGTCACGAGAAGTGTCAACCAGTCGTTTGGAGATTTCATTGAACAGACCGTGAGCACTCGGACCCCACGGCCCTAGGGTTTCAACCCCAAACGGCTCGAAAATATAGTGACCTATAAGGTTATTATACTTTCGCCGCTTGAGGTTTTCCGCAACCGCAGCGGCAGCGCCAGCACAGCACGCCGAGCCAGGAAGATGGGATGGCGCTAGAGTATCGACACACGTTGCGTCCCACACTAAAGGCCTACCCACCTTCCATGGAAATAAAGACATGCCGTCCGGTCTCTTGCCATCGTCGCGTGCCAAACCGTTGGGTTCTAATACAGCTGGAACGCCGACGGTGACAAGAGCTCGTCGGATGATGTCATTAATGTTTGCATGCCGCGCTAAGCGACCCGCACTTCGGCTGCAGGACAGGCCGTGGTGTCCGAGGCTGTTGACAACTTCACCACAGTGACAGCGATGAGGAGAACAACAAGGAGCTCCTAGACGCAGGGAAGCAGCAATGCGGAAGGTAGTGTCGTCGAACAAAGTGCCTAAGTTCGACGACGGTAGTGCATGAAGCCACAGGCCCGACTCCCACTTACCCACAGCCAACAGGCGCGCACGCTCCACAGTAGTAACAGACGTCTCAAGTAAATTGTTCTGTACTACTCTGCAGAGCGGCTCATCCCACCGTCTTTGGGAAAATGGGTTGTCGGGCGGATCTGAATTCGGGCAAGCGAGTCTCCAGGCATCCATAGCCTCGGTGAGGCACGGCACATCAAAATTAATCAGTGTGGAAGCTAGGATTTTCCTGATTAATTTCTCAGTACCGTGAACCGAGGATATGAAAGCCGGTAAACTAATACTAGAAATTTTGCGGACGCCGAGGCCTCCCATACGGATAGGAAGAGTAGCTTGTGCCCAAGCTCGGTCGTCCAAGGCCACATTTAAGATCGAGGTTAATGTATGCCGGATAATTTGGTCCATTTTGTCTAAAAGATGAGTGTGTTTCCATAAATGGGAGGCGCGGAGGAAATATGTCAATTTAGGACCGAAACAGCAGTAACGGATTAAGGTTATGGCCGAATGCATGTTAATTTGGAACAATCTTTCCGAAACGTCATTGAAATTTTGAATTTTTTCCTCAATAAAACCGGGGAAGGAGTCCTCAAAGATAGGTGACCCGAGGAGACGAAGAGAGCTTTTTTCAATAATTTTGATTTCTGGGGCTATTGTGTTGAATTTGGAAAGTGTATCATGTCTGTCAGTACTGTCCGCTAAGTATAGTTCACACTTCGAAAGGTTGAGTTCAAGGCCAATGGAATGTAGTTCATTTTTTAGGAAATGAAGGTCATTTAGAACAGTTTCTACATCGCCTCCCAGGGTTCCATCGTCGAGGTACCAAACGTTAAATTTGGAATTTAGCTGTCGAATAATTGGATGAATGGCTATTACATTACATATATATTACATTATATTACATTATATATATATGAAACTTATGAAAAATAATAAAATCACAGCCATAATGTCTTCGTAAAAAAGACGAATGTACCTACCTAAAAGAATTCGCGAATAAAGAACAAAGAATACAATAATAACTCTTACTAACTTGCCGTAAAAGAAAGTTTTAAGAAATTTCGACTACGAAACTTGGTCCAATCCAATTTCGGTAAAGCTTCAGATTATAATTCTCGTTATCCCAAATTAAAAACTGTTAGCTGCGTACTAACTAGGCTCCGTTTTGTTTTAAATTATTGGAACTGAGTTTTAAAGGTTCATTTTAATCATTAATATTAATTTTAGCCTTTTTGAATATTCCAATTGGAATCAACCGCCTGAATGAAAACCAGTCAAATCTGGCTAGCTTTTTCCCAACTATTTAGGTCGGCTTCCAGTCTAACCGGGTGCAGCTGAATACCATACCATACCAGCTAAATATCATACCTTTTACATGGACCGACTGCCTATCTGACCTCCACAACCCAGTTACTGGGTAACACGATTTCCATTGATAAGACTGGTTGTTAGACTTTTGGGCTTCCTTCTACCCGTAACGACTGTCAAAGATCTACAAATGGCAGCCGAGACCTAGGCTTAACATGATTTTCGAGGCACGCCCCTCCGTACCTCGAAAACCATGTTAAGCCCAGATATGTAATGGATGGTCACCCATCTTTGAACTGACGGCAGCAAGCGTAGCTTAACCTTCGATCGACCCGTGCGGCTGTTATCGTTTAGCCACGAGCCTCTCGTTTGAATGAAAACCATTGCACACAAATACATTTTCATGTATTTTTTGTACAAAATGTTCATGCACTTCACGCATATCATATTATAATACATTAAAGGTACTAGGAACCCTTGTAAATTGAATGATTTCAAAACCATTGTTAAAATTATAATAGCATTTTTGTTCCATGATCGCACCACAATTACAGATTATGAGTGCTGTTTCGTTAATTATACCCAATTTTAATTACCACAATCCTACCAACACTTGTTTCATTAAATTTTAATTAACTGTTCTCCAACTGATTCTCTTTATATAATTTTACAATACTGATCATGAAGGTTTAACAAATGTCAGATTAGTAAAATTTGTTCTGTTCTGTTCGAGACTAAAGTTTGCTACCTAATTTTTTTTAAGTTGTTACAAAGGTTGACAGTTTCATAACTTGAATGTGGCCTGAAAAACACGTTACTTGTGTAATATTGCCTGTTCCATGAAAAAATATTTTATATTTTAATATAAAATTTACGACTCTCAGACTTCTCTAGGCTAGTATTTTTAATAGTCGACTAAGAGAGAAAAATTATTTTCAACTAATTTGAATAGACAACACCCTTTAGGTAGAGGCAGTGCAACTAAGTAACAATTATCTACCACATTTAAATATTATTTCAAGTTGGACTGTAATTTAACAAACTAGGACTGTTTGGATTTATATTTTTCAAATTCCAATGAAAGTCGGAATACCCACCAAAACTTTTAAATAAACTATAAATTTATTTCCTGGTACCGTGCAAACATATATATAAAATCGACATAAAAGCCTGTGACCAATCTGTCACACGTCCATTTAACACAATAAAATCGCACCTGCAACTGAGTTTGTCGAATTTCAAATTCCCGAAAGGGTAAAACGAACAATACTACGTTATACTGATATTGAAAAGTTTATTTACGGACAGATACAAGTTTAAACCGGCGGTATTTACGATAAATGTATAGGGGATGAAATAGATGGATGGAGGCTAACTATTAACTGGGTGAATTTTAAAAGTTTTAAAGGGAAAGACAGTACGGTATTAGCCTAGCGAACAAAACTGTAGACCAAGATTTCGTGAGATTGACCCCTTTGTGTGAGACTATTGACGTGAACTTACTTCTTTTACCATTGGTAGTAGGTGTTTATAAAAATCATCGTACCTAATGTGCACTTTGCATGGCCTCATAAATAAAGACTATATATACGTTTCGGTCCTTGACCTCCCAAAAAAAACATTTTTTTTATTTTAATTTTTATTTAGTTATACTTCGATACCCATCGCGTCCGCCGGAATTTAGCTGGCCAATTTAAAATAACCCTGTATATCTATAAATTAAAGTAGTAGTTCCCATGAGATGGAAGCCTTAGCTCCGCACCGCCTGAATAAACCGACAAACGCCCAACTTGGCCAACTTTGACTAATTAGTCGCTAAACAAACAGAACGCCGACATCGGGCGACTAGAAGAGACTAGCACGTATAGCTATCTAATGATTTTGTTATAGTCAAGCTATATTGCATGTAGTTTGTTATTGTTAGCATCTGAGCAGTGATAGCCGTCCGGTGTGACCGTCGAACTGCCAAGTTATAGGTCTCGAGTTCGAATCCGGGGCCTTATCTTACTTTCGAATTCATGTGCGTATAGTAGAATTATCACTAAAAATGGTGAAGGCGAACATCGTGAGGAAACTGGCATGCCTTTTTTTTTTTTTTGTTTTTTTTTTTTTGAGGGTGGGAAATCATCAAATAACTTCTCCCGCTCTAGGCGGAGCGGGAGGGCGTGTCAGACTCTTACTGACTAAAACCCACCCGTGTTCCTTCGGTTGCCCTGTTGCCGGGGGCCACGATCTCCCTTTCGGTTTTCTTCGCAACCCCGGCAGGCATCGGCCCTAGTGGACCCCTTCAAATCTGCTGACATCTCTTTGAGGCGCGAGTGGAACACAACGCGCCGTCGACCCGGGCCTGGTCCTTATCGGACGGTGAGCCACCCATTGCTCACCGTCCGCAAGCCCGCGCCTACGGTGGCCGGAAATCGCCCCACGATTCCCGACGCCCTGGGCGTCTCCTCCTGCGGCGGTTAGGGGCGTGAGGGCGCGAAATTTGCCTTTCCCTCACGCGTTCCGCCTCCTCCTTCGCGAGCATTACAGCTTCGCAGAAGGAGGTGACGGCCTCCCATTTCCTCTCGCTCCGTACCATGGCCTGAACCAGGGCCGGACGCGAGAGATCACCGCCGCCGATCGCCTCCACGAGGACACGGCGATGCTCCGCTAAAGCTGGGCAGACCTCCACCGTATGCTCCACCGTGTCCTCCGGGCGATCCACACAATGGTGACACCCGGGCGTTTCCTCCCGCCTTATCCTGTGCAGGAACCTCCCGAAACAGCCGTGTCCGGTGAGGACCTGCGTCAGGCGGAAGGTGAGGACGCCGTGGCGCCTCTCTAGCCACTCCTCAAAGAGGGGTCTTATCGCCGCAATTGTGGCGTGCCCAGCGCTGGGTTGCGACAATCGCACTCTCCATGACGCCATGAGATCCCGCCGGAGCTCCGTCCGCTGTGCCGCGATTTCTCGCGGCAGCGGAGTTAAGCCCCGGCGTTTCGCCTCCTCGCGCAAATCCCAAATGTGCGCGAGGACCTTTGCCTCCAGATCCCACGGCGGTAATCCGGCAAGGAGGCTCGCCGCCTCGCAGGAGACCGTGCGGTATCCTCGGGCCAGCCGGATGGCCATGACCCTCTGGGGTAAATGACACGCCTAATTCGCAATCAAAAAGGTCTACTTAAGTATTGACTGGGTGAATACTTAAGTAGACCTTTCTGGGACGCGTTCAACCGGCGGGCTGGCCGCAGCCTTAGTGAACGTGGCATGCCTGAGAGATATTTCCCGACAGCATGTGAATGCAAATCAGAGGCCAATGGGCGGCATAAAACCACACGAAAAAAGAAGAAGATTGTCAGCCATGTATGAGTTCCAAGTTGAAGTGGAGAATGGCCCACTAGTTCAAAAAGTGACAACCTATTTAAGACAACGTCTGAAAGCCAATTAATATATTTATAATTGCAATCTCATCTCAACGACAACCAATGTCAAAAACTTGTCAAAAATGTAGGGAAAGAGGTATTTTTAACAGATTGAGACTGAGGTTTTTGTAAAATGCGAACGTTCTTCAAATAAGGGAATGGAGATGATGCCCGGATCAAAAAAAATTCTATTTAGTCCGTCAGTCAGATAATAAAAAAATATTAAACACGTATTTGAAGCTTTATCATATTAATAAAAAAATTACTTTGATAAAACGCATTAGAGTTGGGGACAGGGTCACTACGTCACAAGTTACTATAAAATCTACTTACTCGTGACGTCATGGCACATTTTAACTCAATGTATCGCCGTAGTCTGTTGATAACGTAAAACAAGAAAAATGTTTTTGTCATCATTCCCAATTGCCCCTCTGACCTCTTCAGCTATTTGTAGTATAAATAAAACAAAAGATTGTACCTACTAATCTCACTTCCCAAACCTCGCAAATGATGCAACCCACCAGTTCTTATTTTTTCAGCGTATTAATTTAAAATATAAGTTTTAAAACGTATATAAAAGTTAACATAGCCAAGATGTCTTCTGCCTATGAAAACTATTTTCATAAACATGTTCATTGGGATGGCAAAATATTTCGTTATACCATTTCACATTTCTGGCATATAATAATGTTCTAATACCCACATATTTTGATCGACAGTGGCCTAAATTTCGGAGAATTCTTGCGTTAGGCAGTATGCCTATATGAGACAATAGCGTAAGCTTATGTAATATTATAACTGTTATCACAATATTGTAAGTATGTGTAGTATACAAAGATACAATAATTGTGTACATTTATATCAGGTCCATTCACAGAAGTCCCTATTATGTTCAAAATAAATAGGACCTTCTCTTCCTTCTCCAACTTCAAACCCAGACACGCAACAAAATATCAATAAAAACAATACTTCTAATTTCTCGCTGCTTTGGGGCTGAATTCCCCTTACGCTGATGACGGTCGCGTACGCAACGTACGTAAGTTCGCGCCGCTGACGTCAGCGTCGCAGTATGGTGCTGTATAGAACCGAATGTATACATATACGCACGTGCGATCGACGTATGCGACCGATATTAGCGTAAGAGGAATTCAGGCCTTAATAAGAAACTAAAATACGTCATAGAAAATCATACTAACAAACTGATGTGAGAGCTCTATTTCAAGATCATTCCCATATTTTATACTTGAAGTTCGCTCTATTTCTGGGAACCATCCAAATGAAAACCAAGAACGGTGTTAAATAATATTTTCCATTATTTAAGTTTAAACTTCCATCTAAGATCAACAGGTTAACTTACCAGATGGTCAAGAGGATGCCCAATTATTCAAGATCAATCATAATATTTCGGGATAAAAAGTATAATAACAAAACTGATATGTGTACTATTATTCACAAAAAAAAAATGCCATCATTGCGTAGAACAAAATCTTGAAAGCGAACGGCTCAGCGGTTGAAGCAATCTGCTACGTCGTAGCCCACGTAGCAATCTGCTACGTCGTAGCATTTGTAGCAACTACGGAGGTTCTTGTATTCAGTTGCCTGTTACTACTGACTGCGATTGAATTTCTTACGTATTTTTCTTTCAACTCCTAGATATTATGACAAAGGCTGGAGCTATCTTGTTATCTACTCTGTAGATCTGAGGGCAATAAGTCCTACATATACTTACAGCAAGCAAAATGATAGAGAACACATTATAGTTTGTTCAAGCAAATGAGACGACGGATACATTGTAAGTCTATTAGGAAATGCCAGCATGGAATATGTTGATTCAATCCCGTATACAGTACGCAGGAAAACGAAACCTTCTGAACGAAGCCTAATTGTCTACGAAGTTATAATAATATTGGCAAGTAGGTACACTTCACCTTCGTTTTCCTTGTTGGGAACTCGTCCAATTATAGATAAAAGTTACTGACATGTTTTCTAAATAGCTGTCTGCAAGTTTTTCGATACATAATTTTAACGTAACATAATATCATCACGCCTAATTCCACTGAACGTGTAGGCAGAGGTGTCTGTACATCCAGATTTTGCCAGTTATGTTATTTTCCCTGTAATTTGGAGCATTTATGCACAGTTAATGGCTTCTACAATTAACTGGGCCCAAATCCAGGCTACTTTTTAGTAACTTCTTTATTAGGGTTCCGTACCTCAAAAGGAAAAACAGAACCCTTATAGGATCACTCATGTGTCTGTCTGTCCATCTGTCACAGCAAATTTGCTCCGAATCTAATAGACCGATTAAGTTGAAATTTGGTACGCATATGTATTTCTATGACTTAAACACGAACGTGTAACGTAAATAAATGAATTTTGAATATAGGGGTCACTTTTGGGGGCAAACAAGAAAATAAAAATAAAAGTTTTACTAACAGTACCGTATGTCATCTCAAATGAAAGGGCTTGTTACGAGGATCTAAATCGTATTTTTTTATATAATTTTAGAATTAATTCTTTAAAAGATATTTAAGATATTCGATGAAAATTGACTATTCCCCCCCTTATATCTGAAACTACTGCATCTAAAACTTTGAAAAAAAATATATTATTAATTATTAGATTACAGGAAAATTTATAAGAAGTCTATGGTCTTAAAATAACATGGTAAATCTCTCAATTATGAATTTATGGGTGGACATGTATTTCAACTACAATGTTAAGTTTGTATTTGGGATAAATTCATCCCAACTACGGAACCTCCCATTGTGCGTAGTTCGACACGCACTTGGCCGGTTTTTTGTACTAGCTATTGCCCGCGGATTGATCCGCGTGAATTTCGGAAAATATCCCACGGGAATATACTACCGGGATTAAAACTACCTTATGTATTAATCCAGGTTATAAACTATCTATGTGCCAAAATACATCTAAATCTGTTTAGCGGAACATTTATTCAGACAAACAGACAAACGGACAAAAATTCTAAGTCACTATTTTATTATATGACTAGCTGTTCGTGCCGGCGTCGCCCGGGGTGTATTTTTATTTAAAGATAGTATTTTTTATGTATTCAAAATAAACTAAACATGAATTCATGCAAGTACTTTTTGTTAATTATAAACTATTTGTGTGCCAAATAGTTTATAATTAAATCCAATTAGTGCTATAATACTAATGATTCTTGAATTCATGCCAGCCTAGTACTTTTTGTTAGATTACTCTCAGAAATTGTGGACAACGTGTCGTGAACAGAATACCTTCTTGTATGACGATAACTTGTTTTTGCAACATTCGATTTTTATTAAACAAAGCCTATATTCTGCTCTAAATTAATTTCTGTCAACCTGTGAAAACTACATGAAAATCCGTTCAGTAATTCCGGAGATGTGCGCGAACAAACAAACAGATAGACACCGGATTCTACTGTTTTATTAATGTATAGAAGTAGGTATCAAATTATTTACAGGAAGGATGTAAAAGTAGTCTACTCCCTTTCCAGATGCAAAATTTCATCTTTATGCAAAATTGCTCCCTTGACACCCGATTGTGTAACGCCTTTATAATATTAATTAAAAAGTTAAATTAAGCTGTTCCCCCTGGAGGGGTCAGTAGCGAGGCCTTGTTGTATTCGCTTTGATTATTACTGTATGAATCTGAGAGGTTGACTATCAAAAACAGCAAATTCAACGATAATGTTATACTAATAGTAATATTACCTACAAACATAGATATTTAGTGGTATGAGGAACAGGGTGTAAAATTCACCCATCCACCATAGAAAAGGGAGCATCCTCTGACCAGACGCGTGTTGTGTCTGGCGGGCAACTGCCCGACGGTTGAAATCGGAATCTTGTATATACTCGATTGCGCGGTAAACTTTAATTGCGCGATTCAGGATTTGTGTGACGTCATGTCTTTGATGCATAGTTCGTATGTGGCGGTGGAACTGCTACAGATATATTGTTTAGGCTTTGAACACTTTGGTATATAACACCTATAGCATAATCAGACTATAATGTTCCCACTGCTGAGACACAGGCCTCCTCTCTGTGAGAGCGAATGGGCCGTAATCCACCACGCGGGGCCAGTGCCGGGTTGGTGGATGTCACGTCTTCGAATTTTTAGTTCTAGGACATGCCGGTTTCCTCACGATGTTTTCCTTCACCGTTTTTTAAAGCAGTGGTAATGAAATCATTTACAAAAAGTAAAGTGCCTGCCTAGGTTCGAACCTACGACATACAACTCGTAAGTCGCGGCCGTTACCACTGGGCTACCACTGCTCAAGCACCTATAGCAATCCAGATAAACTCTGTAAATATTTTTTTCCTTTCTGCCACTACATATTAATTTATTCAATAAAGTTTAAAATATCTAATTTGGCCACAAAGAATCATAAACTCTGCCAACATGAACTCATTTCATTTTATAACGCTAACTTTTTCTAAAGCACTCGTGAATGATGCCTTGAACCGTGAACCTTGCACCGTGTGTACGAACACTTCTATGCAAAGTTTGTAGTTTGTTTTGACCTTAATTCAGTTTGCCAAACAAGGCGCCCGTATGTCCGCCACGTTATCTCTAATAATGTTGGGAACTCTACTGTTTTAGGTGATACTTTATCTCACTTTGCAGAAGTTTCGTCAGCCAACAAGATTAAATGCAAAGTTTAAATTAATTCTAGGTTCCCGGAATAAAATGTTGATCTAAAGCTTTGATGAGTAACCGTTACAGTTAGTTACATACCATAATAATTCATTTATTTTCATTGAATTACTGCCTCGCTGGTCTAGTGGTCGAAGGCACTACTGCTGAGCATGATAAGGATATCATGCTCTCAGGGTCGAATCCCGGATCGGGCAGTGTTACTGTATTTTCCATCTGAAATTTCTCGTAGTTGATAGTAATAGGCGCGCCCCTGTTACATGCGACTTAAACGTAACTGGCGAAATATGAGTGTACTAGATGCATCTCTGCTTAACCCTTCGGGATTTATCGGCGTGATGTTAGTTGTTAATGCTGTTTAATTACAAATGGAATTTGCATCGCTTTGAGATGTAGCTGTATACACCGCCTGCATAAAATCAAAAGTAAACACCATTTACCGTGCTAACCAAGCTAGTAAACCACACAGCGCGCAAATTGTTTATTTTGCCGAGTGATTTAAGATTGTGTGTTACCATTACGATGTCTATCGCTAATAATATGGCAGGATTGTGGCGCCAACCGATTGAAAAACAGCCCTAAATCCGTTATCAGTGGCGCGCACGCCTGCTCTGCTCCCAGCTGCTGAATTTCCATATACTTATCGACGCCACACTTTATTGGAAGCTCAATTGCAAGAACATAAATATTTATGAATTCATGCTAAAATAACAGTTGTGGAAGTTTGATAAACACTGCCAGTTTTAATTGAAAAATGTATGTTTGCGGAATCTACCTAGAGTCTTTATAACCTTGTTTCCAATTTATGTTGTTTCCACTTAAACAAACATCAATTATATGCAAGTGTAAATAAAGTTGATTTTAGACTGTGGAAAAAGTCATAAAAAATATGAAATTCTAGCGCAAACTGAACCTCATGTGTAAGCATTACAGTTGTTTTCCCTAAAACTCGTGTTTGTTTACATGTTTGGCAAATAAATTGCGAAAGCAGATTAGTAATATTTTACTATTCAACACTATTGTAGGTAATGTAACCAAGTATTTAAAGAAAGTCCCTCAATAGGCTGAATCTCCACAGGAGCGGAGAGGAGAGGAGCGGAGCGGAGCTGTGCCAAAATTAACCAATGGAATTGTATAAAATCTCCGCTCCGCTTCAGTAGACAGGGATTTGCGAACTAGTTTAAAAATTCATACAAAACCGGGAAGCGGAGCAAGGAAGCGGAGCGGGGAAGCGAAATAAAACCGGCCGCGTGGTGTTGCGCTCAAATTACTTATATTGTATAGAATCATTTTTTTCTAACTTGAACAGACAGCTGTGCTGCTGGGGAGTTTGTTGCGCCACTTCTTCTTCCCAGCTAAAGGCACTAGGAAGTGATGAAGGGTGGGCGTTTTTGGGGGATTGTCTTATGTAATTTTGATGTTCGGAAAGTGCTGATTCTCAGCTTAGTTTGAATAAATAAAAATAAAAAAAAATGTGTTTATTAACTTAAATCTAGATACAATTAAGTTGCCGGGGCTTCCCAGAAAGTAATCCTAAGATACTTGTGATGGGATAAACCTCGCTCTTCCTCGATTAGCTCAATTGTTTCGTTGTGCCAATTAGGTATAAGTTACACATTTTTATAAAACCAATAAAAATTAAAAACTAATAAAAACAAACCATTAAGAAAAAAGAAAACAAAAATGAAAATGAATTAAATCGTGCTTATGGCAGAAAGGTGTAAATGTGTGTTTATGTGCGTGTGAAAGTATATTTTGTGTGTATGTGTGTGTGCTTGAGTGGGTGTGTGTGTTTGAGTTAGTGTGTATGTGAGTGTGTGTGAGTGAGTGAGATGGTGTGTGTGTGTGAGTGTGTGTGTATGCATGACGTTCAACCCTGTGCAACCAAAATGTCTTCAACGGCATCATAATTAAGTGTGAAGAGCCATTCCTTCAGTATCTTCTTACACTCGTACAGCTGCATAGGGTAAATGTTGAGTATGCGATTTACTTTATTGTAAACGCGTGGGGCTTGAGCTACATTTTGGCGACTAGCAAAAATTGAGCGTGCTGAGTATGTAGGGGCTACTATATCACAGCGTCTTTTTTTAAGTTTGGCATGGCTAAAGGGTAGAATTTTATGGAATTTGAGTACAAGGTATAGGATGTAGAGTTTCCTGACTGAGAGCAGCTTAGAGCTTGTGTATAGAGATTCAGTAGGAAACCTGTAGGGCTTACAGTACATGACTTTAATCAAGGATCTCTGTGCCCTCTCTAGATCTAAAAAATACGTCTTAGCTGCTCCACCCCATACCGAGACACAATAAATAATTACAGACTGGGCCAGTGCGATGTAAATTTTATTCTGTAATTCTTTACTCATAACATGTCTCAGAGATTTAAAAACCCATATGAGTTTTCTTACCCTCCCTATAGTTAGTTCGAGGTGTGGGTGTCATAAATGACTTTTGAAATTTTGAACTCGTTGCGTGAACTCGGTCTAGCTCCGCACAGTCCGCAACGCCGCACCGCACTACTTCACTCTGCATCAATGGACAGACACAGTCCGCAACTCCACTCCGCATTACTCCCTCGCTCCGCTCCGCTGCCTCGCTCCGTGTCAATGGACAGGCAGCCTTAGACCCCTAATAAAATTAATAACCTTGAAAGTCAAACGTATTGCTTAGTATCAAAATCAAATTAAAAATTGAGGAGCACAGATACGGTAGACGTGATTATCAGGAACCCATTAATCACTCTAGCGCCCGCTAGAGCACACTGCAGTCGATATAAACTTAACATTCATTATTAAAATGGCTTAAAACAAATTCGTTTGCAACGGAACAAAACAGCCGTAACGAAGACATAATAAAAACAAGTCCTGAAATTGTTTCAGTGTAGTTACTGTGCGCTAATTGAGCTCAGTAATGGTTGAATAAATTTGTTTGGACAATAAAGACGCTTAAACTGAACTATGTCCTATTGTTGGGGGTCCAAATTGCTAATTTGACCGCGTAGATTTAATTATGCATGCCGTCCGCCGAGAGGGGGTCATAAAGGAGGGGTGACACAGGCAGACTTGTTTATAATGTAGCAAGTAATGCGCAATCCAACCCGCCCCTCCTGCGCCAAGTATTAACTTTTTATTACACTGAACGAACTTTCGCGGTTTACGGCCACGTTGGGGAGGGTACGAACGTGTCAAAATTTAAGCGCCTGTTATTTTAAATGCAGCATACGTTCATTTTCGAGCCTGTCAGCAATATAGGCTCCTGCATTTTTTGAATAAAGGAATAATGAAAAAACGCTCTACTAAAAAGTGAATAATGAAAACTTTCAACAAAAAAAAAAAAACAACCGTCTTCCAAAAAAAAACCACATAGTGAAAATTAACTTTAATTTCAGAAGTCGGTGTATTTGGTTTTAACTTATCGTTTTTTGCCAGCGACTTCCGAAATTACAGTTAATTTTCACTACGCTCTTGGTACATATTATGACCTACATTTTGTGATGCAGGATACAATTTTGCTAAATGACAACTGCAAGTAAAACAAAATTAATTGTCGCAAAAACTCAAATAGCAGCAAAATAGGTACTTTAAAACTCAAATCGAGCAAAATTACAAAGTCAGTTCCGAGAACAACAACGACAACAAAAATACAGAAATAACGATTTAATTATTAGATAGAGTGACGTCGTTCAGTTCGATTCCCCATGCTATGCATCGGCTGTCAAATAAAACGTTGACAATTAACGTAATTTATCGTCAGATTGACACTGGCCGCAGTCCATAGAGATGAGATACTGTTTGGTAAATTTTAGCCTCTAATTGGCCATCTGAGCGCTCGGGATCGGTATTGGCACCACATTTGTATCAATTTTTGGTGAATATTGTTTTGTTTTATTTTAGTGTTTGTTTGTAATGAATAAACTCAAAAACTACTGGACCGATTTAAAAAATTCTTTAATTAATAGAATTAATATTATCACTAAGTAGCATAGGCTATTTTATAACGATATCACACGTAAGAAGCCGCTGGTGGAAGCTACTATATATACATATATATATACGTATTATATTATAAATGTGAAAGTTTATATGTTTGGCTATTTGTTACTCAATCACGCAAAAAAGGCTGAACGGATTTAAATGAAATTTGACACACAGATAGTTTATAATCTGGTTTAACACATAGGATACTTTTTATCCCGGTAGTATGTTCCTGTGGGATAATTTCCGACCTCCACGTGGAGGCAGCCATGGTCAAAAACTAGTAAGAAATAAGTGGGGAAAATTCTGTACATATTTTGTGATGAAATCATGTATTCAAGTTAGGTCAACCAATTTAGTCCACTATTACAAAATAATAATATACATTCGTTGTTATTTTCTCCAAATCTGAAGAGCGCCGTAATTACTACCAGGAAAATTATTTAAATCTAAGATCAACTTAAAAACAAAACAACGCCCTTTCCTAAATCATATCTACTTAAAATCAAAATTCATGTGACTATTAAAACGTTATATTTTTCCGATTACCGACCACAAATTGTATATGAATATCGGGTCCAATAAATCTGGGTCAAAGAGCAAGATAAAATCGACGATACTTTGAGATGCAGTATCGTGTTACCATTATAAGTATAGGAAGTAGGTTAATAGCTGCTTTCATGTTTGATATAATTGGTAACACACGCACTCTTCACCACAAAATAAAGGGTATCTATCTACTCTATATTTTATTTCTGCATTCGTACGTAACTGAAACTCAAAGCATTTATTTTAAATAAACCAATTACAAGCACTTTTGAATTGTCAAGGCGCGCCTCAAAGAGATGTCAGCAGAACGGACGGGATCCACTAGAGCCACTGCCTGCCGGGGTTGTGCGAAGAAATCCGAAAGTAAGATCGTGGTCCCGGCAATATGGCAACTGAAGGAACACAGGTTCCTTTAGTTGCCATATTGAGTCAGTAAAAGGCTGACACGCCCTCCCGCTCCGCCGAGCGGGAGAAATTATTTGATAATTTCCCAAGCAAAAAAAAAAGTGTCGGTCAGTCAGAAAGATGAAGCTAGTTGCCCATTCCAAAGCGTTATAGGTACCGATGGAGAAGAACGGGCAAGAAACTCCATGGACACTCTTTTAAATAAAAAAATACGTATAATATGTATATCCACATATTTCCATACTAATATTATAGATATAATAATGGCAAACTATATATATATATATATATATATGCGAAAGTAACTCTGCCTGTCTGCCTGTCTGTCTGTTGTCTTCCTACACCACTAAACTGATAGTTATGTTTGACAAATAGGTAGCATGGGACCTGCAGAAGGACATAACCTTATTTTCAACCTGGATATTTACTCTCTTATTTATAAACTTGCTTAAAGATAAGAGACGTTTAAACGCCAAAAATGTATGGTTAAACTCAAAGCATTTATTTCAATTAAACCATTTACAGGCACTTTTGAATTGTCAAGGAATCAGTCAGTCAGAAATATGTAGCTAGTTGTTATTAAGCAGATCGCTACACATTACTTAATTTAAAGCAACGTTTATAAATAAGGAGGTTAATGTTGACTAAATAGACGCAGACGAAGTCACGGGCAACAGCTAGTACAAAATATATACTTACTTTTGTCAACCGTACTTCACTATAGACAAACTATGTTAATAATGTCCCTCGGCAAACCTCGTGTTTCGTCAGTCGTCAGATTTCTATCAGTTGCCCTTTGCACTTGATTCAGACCGGACGCCCTCAATCGACTTGGAAGTATATAGAGTTATTAATACTCTTTTAACTTAATGTAATTTATTTAAAAAATCGCAGGAAAGGCGCTAAAGTCGCAGGCACGACAGATAGGAAAATAGTTTTACAGCTCTATATAGTTCACACGGAAATCAAAACAAAATAACAATAAAGTACTTAGTTCTGAATTCTAATTATTATACACGATAAATCTAATAATTGATGGACATGTAAATTAGCATTTGTTTGTATTCGGAAATCCGATGGTACCCGAGGGACATTAAGAAAATAGAAATACTGTACTTCTGTACTTAAATATATAAAGAAATTATCCACATCCTCCATCAAAGGCCAGATACCCAGCGAACTCAGTAGTGCCAGTTTAGTCATACGTACACAAAAATACACACACCTTCACACACATTTACACACCTACACCGCACAGATACACGCCCGCAAACACTATAAATATTAATAATCGTGTCACTCTTTGTCTTTCATTGTTTTCTGTGTACTTCGTAATTGGCGTAATGTTTAGAATAATAATAATAATGTTTGGAGCTCCCACCGCCGTATCTCTACGTTGACGTCGTGGTGGGGCTTGAGCGCTCCGAACTTTAGGCCTGGGCCGGTAGAGTTTACTTTGCCGGAACGGGTCTGGGATGAGGAGCCGGACTAAGAGAGATACAAAAACCCGCAGGGCAGCATGTGGCGAGCTGTTAAGCGGTAGCGACCCCACGGACCCTATCTCCGGGGACAAGCCTTGTTTCTCACCTCTGACTTGCCTTTATTGGCCGGCTGGATTGAACACTGACGAGGAACGAAGCTCCCACCTCATTCTTGCCTTAATTGGCCGGCTTGAGTGGAGATTCGCAAGAGCAAACGTGCTCGGAGGAAGGAAGTATTCCAGTAAGTGCTCGTAGGGATCTTGACCATCTTCCGGGCTCTGGGATTGTTCCGAAAGCCGTGGAATACCTCTCCACTCCTCAAGCACTTCAGGACATGTTGCCCCCTTGTCGCTACGTCACTATGTGCTAGCGACCGTTTTCGGGGGCCCATTATTGAGTGTGCAAGTCACCCCCTGCCATTTTCCTGTGTATTTTATATAAAATATAAGACAGGCAGGGGCCATAGTCTTTCCATAGTTCCATGTAACTAATTCATTATAGCCACCCAAATCCATAGCCCAATATATTTTGATTCCATGTTCTGCAATAGTCCTACACCAACCGGGGGTTGTCCTTGGGTGCAGTTGTATAGTGCATACAGGGATAATCGTCGGTTGGTGCCTCAACACTTAAAAATGTCTAAGGGGCCTCTGCGAGTTGGCTTCGGCCCCTCGTATGCCTTCCAAAGGACCGGGATCCATGGTCCCGAGATTTGTTAATATATGAAAAATAATAATGTTCTACTTGCTGTCAGCTGTGAAGCTACCTTATAATAAATAAATAAATAAATGTATAAGACATTTCTCACGTATGTGTACAACATACGTGAGAAACGTCTTATAAATTGAGCTTGTTTCGTCTACCCGCGCGTTTCCGGGAATTACAAAATGATCCTATCAAAAACTTTACACAATTTAATACCTCTCGTAATTATCCATGACGAAAGCTTTTTGCGGTAAGAGTTATATCTATCTGTGGGTATATTGTACTATGTATCTCTAATTTAATTATTTTAGAGTGTATTCTTGCTTTCGGCAGCGAATATAATATTTTAATTATAGGTAATTGTAAATATACACATTACAGAAATCATCTATTAAAATATCCCGCGTTCAAATGTCTAATTACAGAACAGAATTTGTGAATAAATAGAAACCTTTATCTAATCCTATGAGGGGTAAATATTCCTTTATCTAATTCATCTTTATTGCAACTCACCTAATATAGGTGGTAAATATTAATAAATAGAAACCTTCTATTATGGATTGCAATAAAAATGAATTGAATTGAATTGTAATACTGAGGGAGAAGATTTGTGAAGAAAATCGTTACTGACGTCATCCCTGTGGCAAAGATATTCTCAAAAACTGTAACCATAATTTGTTGCAGTTGTTTGTTGCTATTTTTTGTTTGTTGTAGCTGTTTGTCTTAACAAAATAAAATAATCCAAAATGTGCGTAAACGTTCTTCCGCATCTAGAGCCTATCTATCTACGCTCTACTGTTTCCATGCTATGTGAAACCTCTTACAATTCTGTTTAAGTTCTGGACTACGGGACCCGCAGAAGAATGATCAAAACAAACATTTACTCAGCGATTCCACACCACCCTATCTCCTACTGTCACCATTTACATATACTGAGGTGTGAGTAAAATGCTACACAAACATATCTGAAGAAGCTTAGCGTCACCTGCAACGATCCACACTCACCGCACCTACAGACAAACACTTTAAGCTGATTATGACAGATACGTCCCTCACTAACTCACAGGTACACTCTTGCAACGTTGCCACGCAATGCGAACTTAAATTACATTCATGTATTTAAAATCGAGAGCTTTTGTGGGATGACCACGACCACCTCTCATCCACCTCTGGATATGTAGACGTCTTATTATTTTATGTTAATGGATATGGTATCCTTAACAACATAGGTACCCTCTGCTAAGCATGATGATTCTTAAAATAAACCTTAGTATAGTTCATTGCAGGCCGATGGATTCCATAAGTTTGGAAATTCCAACTCTTACGCGTATTTTTTTATGGTTATGTGAGCCGACTTGCAGCTTCTGAGTATTAAGTTCTAAATTTGGTTCCCAGATCGAAGGATAACTCGATTATTTTATCTGGAAAAAGGTGTCTTCTTCCTACATCACCTTTGCCTACCCTTGCCGATTAAATTACACAAACTTCTATAATTACATTCAGTAACGAATATTATACCTATTGCCACATTCAGGTCACATATTGTAATTTACGGGTTGCCAATTTGTATGCAATGGTAGCAAGAGGCCCGTCTAGTCTTGTTTACAAACTGTATTGTCCTACCAACTACCGAGCCGTCGCGTTCGTCCCTAACAAGTTAATTTAAACTTCTAACGCTTAGCCGACTTAGGTTGATGGAGCTTAATAGTAATATTGTAAACAAAATTTAGATTAAGTTGAACCAAAATCTTTAATTAAGGATAGATAGTAATCCAAGGTCTCATAGATTTAGACAAACAGAAAATTATAATTGTGTGTCGGCATGACTCATACCTACTAGTTAGGTATACTTACCTACCGTTATAATACATAGCATAACATCACGCCTGTATTCCTCGAAGGGTTAGGCAGAGGTGTACCTATAGTACACCCACATTTCGCCAGTTATGTTTAAGTCCCATGTAGTAGGGGACGAGCTTATTGCCATCAACCGGGCACAAATCCAGGCTCCGGGCTGCTACTGAAATATTCCAGATGGAAAACCCAATAACACCTTGCCCGACCCGGGAATCGAAACCAGGACCTCATACTCAGCAGTAGCGCTTTGCGACCACTAGACCAACGAGGCGTACTACCGGGCAGTCCTGGGATTACATACCTAATAGTCCAGGAAAAGGTTATTGAGCACTCCAACCATAATTATTTTGTTACGCGTAATTTTGAATCTGTGATATCTTTTAAACCATTAATTTAAATGATATGATGTCAAGCCATATTTTAATCAAAATTAAATGCCCTATTTAATAACATATTTTATTGGATAAGGATTAATATGATACCGGTCAATATAACTTCGGAAATAACAATGGATTTTTTATCAAAATCTGAAAGATAATCATGGTTACTGTGGGTCATCCTTAGAAGATAGACATGTGCCATTTCAATTTTTTTGTTGAACTTTTTAAGATCTTCAACGCTGTAGAACATAAATTTGATGTACCTATCTCTAACGGTTTACGCGGCGCACGCCAGTAAAGCTCCCAGTCGGCATTATTTTTTCCCTAATATTCGACAATAATCGTCATATTTCAGCCAATTTAAACAAAACTTTAATGAATTTATACACCAAAACCTTTCCCAAGAATCATTCCGTCCATTGGTGAAAAACGTTTGAAAATCCGTTCGGTCATTTTTGAGTTTATCGCGGTCAGACAGACAGAGGCGGCGGGGGACTTTGTTTTATAAAATGTAAGGATAAGGATACACGTTTTTTACCTCAAATAGATACTTTCCAAATCGCTTAATTTACCTTTGCAGTCCTAACAATAAAGAATAAGATACGTAAATAAGTATACAAGCCAAAATTGCCATAATACCACAACCTGTCAAGTAGTTGAAAAGCCAAACGTATTTATTCATAAATTCTTCTTTGAAAGAAAGGTGTGTGAGAATTGGGGTTGTCCTTCCCAAAATATCGTATACCTGCGATGCGGGGGACTTAATAATAAATTCCTTTGTGCAAAAGGAACAAAAAATTAAAATTCTTTTCGTGTCCCAGGGCCTTCTCCGGCGCAGTTTTGTCATTTTGTTTGGAGGGATCTTGCGTGACATACGCAAATCCCTCTGCTGAATATATGTATATAATATATACTACTACGAATACCAAAGTGAGCAATATTAGACACGTTTTCTCATAAATCTTACCATATTCATGGCATGAGTGCTCGAGATATATAGTATTTTTCATATTCAGTGATGGACAATACAGCTGTCAGATCACTATATAATTATCATAGTTTATAGTTTAATATGGCATAGGTACGTATATACATATATATATAGTGTCCTTACGAAACGATATATATTTCGCTTAAAAATAAGACATGATAATATTGCAATTTTTTTTTTTCTGAAAATTTAAATTTGTTGTATAACTACAAATCACGGGTTTAACAAAGCTAGCAAATAGATTACAAGAAAAGACGTTTTTTTTTACACCTTTAATTTTGACAAAAAGGTATTATTTTTCTACGATTACTAATTTCGCTACTGCAAGTTCAAGCTGGCCAACGCTATCGAGAAATGTTTCCATGTGCCGTAACCTTCGTTGGTGTAACATGTACGTATGCTTGCAATTTTTGCTTTTAAATGTACAAGCGTACCGAGCTTCAGGAGCGGAACGAACTACATTCGGCATTTGCTGCCAATCTTTCATTGGCCCTCTTTGACTCAGTCTGTACCCATCATACATAGATCACACACACCTGCTTGTTACAATTAAGTAAAAAAAAATTGTTAAAAAATCTAAAAAGACTAAATGTATATGATACTAGGGAAACTATATTAAAAATCAAGTGGTGGAAAGATAAAAATCTATAAACTTAGATAAATAACAACAATTCGTAGTATGGTTTTCATAGATAAAAGCCCTACTTTGAAAGCATGGTAAAGTAAACAAATGAATGCTACTATGCGAACGTAACCCACAAAATTACTTGGAGGAACCGCACGTATGTCATTACTCCGAATGGCGATGGTGGTAGGGAAACGCCTGCCACGAGGTCTCTGCAGAAATTGGGCAAAGACTTGCTCTCTTTCTTCAGAACTCCATTTGTTTACTCGTCCTTGTTTTAAAGCTTCCAAATCACTCCTCAAAGAAATAATATCGGACGTGTTTGGATGTGGGGTCGAAGAACTCATCGTGTGGGAGGTCGAGGGCTGAGAGCACTGTGCCGAAGTAATGCCTGGTGAAGTGCAAGGTGTCTTGCGGCCGGAGCAGCAGGATCGCTTGGAGATAATCCCGCACAGTGCCCGTGAGGGTTCCACTTTCCGTGACGTAGCGACCTCCTTCGGATATACGGGTACTCTGTAGACAATATTAGATAGATTCTACAAAATTGTATAGACAATCAGTGTAAAATAAACAGAATAGGTACGTAAAACAAGGTCAGAAAATCGAGTAGGTATTAAATGTTGTAATCATTTGGCTGACGTGATTTGTCATTTTAATCGACTGAAGCCAGCCGAGGAAGCAGCATTCACGCGACATTAAGGCAGTGGTATTAATTTTAATAATATTGGTGACCACGCAAAGTTCAAAATGTTAACAATAAGTAAAACTCTCTAACATATATAGCAAATATAGACAGATAACTCTCTTTGTCAAGACAATATATGTCAAGCCCTTGCGCAACGCAACATACGGTCCACTCCGTTGTCGCAATAAAAACAAAAAGTGCATTCTTCTGCAAATCTTATTTTGTTATATTTTTCACATGGCATGTGATGCGGAGGAATGAGAAACATATCGTGAGGCAAGTTTAATATATGAATATGGATGTTCTGTGATAGTTATGAGAGTAGACGATACCCAAAGGAACGACGAAAAATATGGATTGTGAAAGACTACCGGACCCGACAGACGTTGTCCTGACCGAACAGCGCCACCTACCAGGTCCAATTGTATTTTCAAACCATTCAGAGACCCACTCAAATATACACACAAAATTGCATCCAAATCGGTCTAGCCGTTTAAAAGGAGTTAGGTGACAAACACACGACAGATAATTATGGCTATAACACTTTCGACTCTACCCATTTTTCATAGAACTCATACGCCTTGCCGACATACATATTGCAAGTTGACTCCAGGAGGGTCATCGGCATTACGTTTGCGCTAAAGTTAACCCTCGAATAAAGTCACCTGCGTTAGATTGCGAATCTTGTTAAAATATACAACAAATTTTATTTTCACAGTTTATAATGCCGAATTCGAAAAAAAAACCTACATTTATAATGAGCCCTCCGCGATGGCTTCCGGCAGTCATATATGGGATCATATATGACTTGAGTGAACCCTCCAGGAATGCTCCCGACACTGAACATGTTAAAGGAGGGTGACATCACAGTAGAAGCTAGCTCGCATGCCAAGGTAAAAGTGCTTTCGTGGGAGAAGAAATTGTGTTCTTGCTTATTAAATTGAGCTATAGGCATGAGGATGATAATGATCGTTTGG
The DNA here is from genome assembly GCA_916610215.1 of Omphaloscelis lunosa. NCBI lineage: Eukaryota > Metazoa > Arthropoda > Insecta > Lepidoptera > Noctuidae > Omphaloscelis > Omphaloscelis lunosa. Next base: position 11,302,371 of record OU744247.1, read on the forward strand.
CTCCCAGACTGGAGTGGGCCGGGGCTGCTTTGAAGCGGCTCCTGCCACTTTAGGGTGTCCAAACGCCTCCTGCCGGAGGCTCTACGCGGGGATCGAGCGGTTCATGGCTCTTTACGAGGCGCCGGTGTGGGCACGTTCATTGAGGCTGCGGCCAGCCCGCCGGTTGAACGCGTCCGAGAAATTCATGGCCATCCGGCTGACTCGAGGATACCGCACGGTCTCCTGTGAAGCGGCGAGCCTCTTTGGATTACCGCCATTGGATCTGGAAGCAAAGGTCACTGGGGACACAGGGGACAGAGCTCCGGCGAGATCTCATGGCGTCATGGAGAGTGCGATTCTCGCGCTGGGCACGCAACAATTGCGGCGATAAGTCCCCTCTTTGAGGAGTGGCTCGCGAGGCGCCACGGCGTCCTCACCTTCCGCCTGATGCAGGTCCTCACCGGACACGGCTGCTTCACGGTGAAGACACGGTGGAGCATATGGTGAAGGTCTGCCCGGCTTGGGCGGAGCATCACCGTGTTCTCGTGGAGGCGAACGGCGGCGGTGATCTCTCGCGTCCGGCCCTGATTCGGGCCATGGTACAGAGCGAGAGGAAATGGGAGGTCGTCAACTCCTTCTGCGAAGCAGTAATGCTCGCGACGGAGGAGGCGGAACGCGTGAAGGAGAGGCAAAATTCATGCTCTCACGCCCCTAAACGGCGCAAGAGGAGACGCCTTGGGCGTCGGGAATCGCGAGCCGATTTCCGGCCACTGTAGGCGTGGGCTTGCGGACGGTGAGCAATGTAGCTCGCCGTCCTATAAGGACCAGGCCCGGGTCGATGGCGCGCTGTGTTCCACGCGTTCCTCAAAGAGATGTCAGCAGAATTGACGGGGTCCGCTAGGGCCGATGCCTCCCGGGGTTGCGAAGAAAACCGGAAGGGAGATCGTGGCCCCCGGCTACAGGACAACTGAAGGAACATGGGTGGGTTTTAGTCAGTATGACTCTGTCACATCCTCCCGCTCCGCCCAAAGCGGGAGAAGTTATTTGATAATTTTCCACCCAAAAAAAAAAAAATAAAGGATGATAATAATGGGGTACCTTGAAATCCAGAAAGTCGGACATTAGTTGAAGATCATTGCGCCACGTGTCACGCAGCGGCTCGTGTTTTTCTATCTCGTCTCTTTCAGGAATGACGCGCAGGAGTGGGTTCACATGGAAAATGTAGCAGTTGTCTGCCCACTCGTGACTTATAGTATAACCTTGAAAACAGACAAAAGGCTAGAAAAAAAACTGTAAAACAATAATTAAATTATATCTAATTCAGCGTGGAACAGTTTTCATTAAATCAAGGTATCTTCATCATTATTCATACGTATTTCTCAAACAGTGTTTCCAAAAAGTGCTTAATAGAAAATCGAAAAAGCATATAATATGTAAGATATTGTTTGTACCTCTGAGACTAAGCACCGTCAATGTTTGATGAACATATCCTGAAGGTTCGATAATATGCCGCTCAATCTTGACCACGAAAAATGGAGTGCCATTAACGATTCCTTGACTTACACCTTTACAAACCTGAGGGCAAACGTTTGATAGTCATTCAAGTATTATTATATTCAAAAGTAGGTTTAACGAAGTTTTATTGCAGCCCTATCCGAAGTTAGGCACAAAATACAGTTCCTATATCTGAAGCATGTTTGTTTCATGCTTAGCATCACACTTTCCACACGCATTTCGCCAGTGATGTTTAAGTCCCATGTAATAGGGGGCGAGTCTATTGCCATTAACCGGGCACAAATCCAGACTTCGAGCTGCTACTGAGAAATTTCAAATAGAAAAACGCAATAACACTTTGCTCGACCCGGGAATCGAACCCACGACCCGTGCTCAGCAATAGCGCTTCACCAATTAATTCCTCAATATACCTTAATCCAATAGTCATAAATTAACAATTTAGTTAAATCGATTAATAATGCAGGGAGATTACCGGTCTAACAAGAAATATTCATTAGTCAACGTAAACTGCTAAAACTAACATACTACGCTAGATAGTTCGTGAATTAGTTATAGTTCCCTAGTCCCAACCTATCTGATAATATCGATTTCATAATTATTGGCCCTGTCGTTTCATTAATCTAGGTATCGCATTATTCTGTATCTCTATATTCAGTGTAGTGTACATTAATTTAGTGTAGTGTAACATTAATTTTAAATAGTAAAGTAATAGTGCGACTCGAAGCTTGCGCATAATTTTGTTGCAACATCGGTACACTTCATCCTTAATAGTTTAAGCCTAAAAATCATAATAAGTACCTAATCCTACTTAATATTATTATAAATGTGAAAGTTTGTATGATGTTTGTTACTTAATCATACAAACACGGCTCTTTACGTACTGGGGAGGTACCCTAAAAAACAATGTTTTCATGATTTTATTTTAGCACTGATTGGCGGCGTGATGAATTATGTATATATATGTCAGTAGTACTAAAAATCTCTGTGCTATGTGGCGGACAGACAGACAAAAGACATGGTGAAACTACATATAAGCGTTCCTTGTTGACTACGGAACCCTAACAACAATACAATTATTTTCAAAGACTTCTTTGTTAATACAATAAGCATCTACGTTGCGAATTTCCAATATAAACAAGGCCAGGACGCAGCCATAGGAAACTGTGCGTATATTTTTTATCTGTGATTACACGAATTTTGCGTAGTGCTCGTGTAACGTGGACGCGCGCGACCTAGGTCCAAACAACATCACTTACGGCTGACAAAAAAAATAAAAAAAAATAACGTGAACTGGGTGAAATAGGTTAGGTTAGAACAGTGACAAATCGCGCGCGAGCCGAGCGGGCGAAGCGAGCGGTGCCGTGGCAGCGGTCGGCGAGCGCTACTTCCAAGTTACTCGCAATCAGGCAGGCTATTAAGTACGTATTAGCGCAAGGTGTATTACGTCGCAAACAAATTGGATACCAGTTCACAATTTGTCGCAATCTATAACCGATTAGTCCGTATGCATACTGACAGTTTATATTACGGAATAAGGTAGTTAATTAATTCACTACGAAGTATATGCGAGTATTTGCGTACTACTCTTGTATTTGAAGTCTGAAGGAATGATTGGAAGACCTTAGTAAAAAAGTGATTTCCAGAAGAAGGATTGGAAGACCTTAGTAAAAAAGTGATTTCCAATCTATACGCGATTAGTTTCACACCCTTGCGTTCTGACCTTATATAGAATGGGAAGACGCATCTACGTAAGTTTCCTCGTTTTTAAGTATATACAAATTGAGTACATATTGGGTACAATTGTATTCTATACTAATAAATGGAAAAACAGGTGATGGGGTCGCTGAGGAGCATGACGTGAATTTAGAATGAAATTTGCCACACAGATAGTGTATAACTTGGATTAACACCTAGGATACTTTTAAACCCGGTAGTATGTTCCCGTGGGACAATTTCCGACATTTACGTGGGCAAAGCTAGCAAAAGCTAGTATTATATAAACATAATTTAATGTTACAGTGCTAGATACTAGTCTTTATAATAGAACTCACATAAATACTCCGACAGATAGTTCCATCCATCATGACAGTGTCAGTCTGAACGATACCTTTGTAGCGTCGTAAAGCGAGATAGCGCAGAAACACAATATTTGATCCTTCAAGTAAAAAGTTGTGAGCCTTTTCGAAAGAGTGGTAGAATCGCTTAACAACATGCTTGTCTCCGCAAACGCGACTCACTTTGTTGTAGTAACCGCTCTGGCAGATAGCTGTGTAACTCCGCCGCTCTTTGGTTAAGTCTTTCTTTGTAATGTGTCTGTGATTATAAAACAAAAGATATCAGTACCTATTATTTACTAAGAAATCAAACAATTTCTTTGTTATAATTGACTCTCACTTCAATCTTGACTTGGTTCTGTCTCACTCCTGGGCAAAGGCCTCCTTTAGCTCCTTCCAATTTCCGCGATACACTACTTTCGCCTTCCTGTTTTTTACGGAATCTATCAAATTCGTCCAACCATCTTCTTCGTGGCCTGACGTGTCTCTATCTAACTATCTCGGGGTACCAGGTCTGTGTTATCTGGACCCACACTTAGTCCGACATACAGCAGATATGTTTCCGGACCCACTTAAGTTGAGAAAACTTTTGAGTCCCGTCAGCTATCTTTGTTTTGGACCGCAGTGCCTTTATTGTGTCAGAGACGATCCGATTATATTAAGAGTCGTCTACAACAGTACCTAGACAGATAATACCACAAGACTTAAGAAATATCAGTAGATAAAATATCTTACTCGATTCTATTCTCCTCCATCGTGTGTAAGTTACAATCCAAAATGCTGATCAGCTTTGAGCCTGTTTTTGCACCTTCCTTTGACGAATATGAAACCACTTGCACGAGAAGTTTGTCTTTGTCCTCGCCTAGACTTTCAACACAAATGCTGATGCCTGTTTATGAAAAGCTTCTATTAACAAAATGTTCTGTATAATGATGCATTTCACATCAGCTCGTCATCGCTCACTCTTAAGCATTAACTTCCTCTACAGAAAAGTAACTTGATTAGAATTTTGTTTTAGGTAAGTTTACCAAACCTTGTGATAATTTGTATAAAGGGCAAATGGTGTAGTAAGTTGTAGGATGTAAATAGTTATAGGATAATGTGAAATGAATAATTCGTACAAGCATTACGCAATGTGGATTTGGGAAAGTGGACTAGATTCTTTAAAAAATAGTTCCTAAAAAAGAATATTTCCAGCCTTTGGAAAAAAATCACTACGAGTGAACATATTTTTTTAGGCAATTTCCCCAGAAGGAGGGTAATGTTTTTACCTTTGACTAAACTGTAAAAAAGTGCTAGTTCACGTGCTTACGTAAGACTTGTACAATAAAAAAAAAATAGAACCTAACTAAGTAGTCATATTAAAAGAAATTAAATATACCCCCAACAGCACTGCAACAATCTACAGATGGTTTCCTTATTTTTTTTTTGTATTGAGGAACCCTCGGACCATGAACAGGACATGCATCAAGTTCATCAGGGTTATCGTGAAGTCCTTGAATCTGGAAGGTTTCCTCCTTTGGCTCTTCAAGATTGATTTTGTCATGTTTACCATAGGCATAATCAAAATACGTGTGCTGTGGATCAACCTCGTGACACCAACGGTATCCATCTTTACCAGCACGAACTTTTTTCTGTTTTTTGGTTGGTTCCTGTATGCACTGACAAGTGCTGACGTAATCTGGTGGGTTTAAACATATACACTCTTTTGTTTTAACTGGAAGAGTATCACAAATGCATGGATTCGTGCAATCGCAAGTAGTGAAGCACTTGCAATTTGCTGGATCTCCACACGTACAAACTTGTATCGGGAAACACTTGCAAACGGCACCAGCATTTTCGTACTTGCAAGTGCAGACTTTGGGGGCATCGCAACTACAAGTCGATTTGTTTTCATCATGTTTACAAGGGATATCTTTATCATTAATGTTATCGGACTCGTCTGGCTCACATAGACAAGGCCGTTGTTCACCACAAATACATTTGGTCAAGCATTTACAATCCTTGCCTTTAAGACAATAGCACAACTTTTTAGGTTCTGGTTTTTGGCAAATACATGGTTCCTCTGTTTTACTTGCTTCCTCAGACCCTTCTTCAACTTCGCCTTCATGGAGAGTAGATTCTTCTTTAACTTCATACCCTTCTTCTATAACTTCTTCATATTTGGTTTGTACGGGACTTAAAAATTTGGGCTTATATTTACATTTGCATATAGGACTAGGAAATTTATCCGGGTGGCAAATACATGGTTTTTCTATTTTGGCACAGGTGCATTTAGTGAATATTCTACCATCAGGGTCACAAACGCATACATCAACATTTTCACATTTGCACACGGTTCGGGGATATCCTGAACCACAAACGCATATGTCTTTTAGTTCAGAGCAAGTACAATCAGCAATAATTTTGGCTCCACATTTGCAAGGCAGTTTCGTATAACATGGGCATTCCCCTAATTTGTCTTTTTTACAAGTACAAAATAATTGTCCCTTTGCAGTTGGATTCAGTTTTGGTAAACCATCGACAACGATAAAGCTTGTTTTGCTATTTTGCGGTGGAGGAGGTTTAGTGCAATCGGGAAAAAAATAAAAACAAAATTCATCAACTTCTTCTTCTTCCTCTTCGTGTGCAGATTCCTCCGTAACGTAATCCTTTATTTCATACATTTGAGAGCCTTTGCCGTTTTCCTCCACTGTTGGTTCGGTAGTGTCTGAACATGACCACTCTGATTCTGACTTTTCTTCTTCATGACCATCATCATGCAGGTCACCCTCATAATGCCCACAACTAATAATCAATGTTTCTCCAAAACAAATTTTTTCCTTTATACTTTGGTCTGTAAGTACGATCAAGGATCATTATTGGATGGGGATCTGAACATCTAGGAACTTTTTTAAAATTAAAATATCGATATGTAAAACGAATAACAACTTCAATTAGCTATTTAAAAAAATCAATTAAATACCAAAAAATATTTATTAACAATGCGTAGGTAAATAAATATTTTTTGTTATATTTTACCTATTTTTGTTTATTGTACCTATTTTAAACCAATGTCGCAGTTTCATGCAACGAGAACATAGAAACCGTGCAGTTTATCCATTTTACTTATGTCTAAGTAGGTATATATTTTACAAGCGAATTCTTCAAAAAATATTTAATAATCAACTCTCAGTATCGCTATGCAAGGATCTTTTGGCTAAATATGGAATTAACGCCGCCATGTATTGTTTTTCAATACATTCCAGAAAACAATTTCCAAATGTTTACCAACTGCGCCTCTTTGGCAACGTCATTTGAGGGCCAAAAGATCCTGGAAGCAATATAGTCACACCCTTACACCTATCTATTTATGATTATATCTTAACACCTTATGACCTCATGACCTAACTCTCAATAATATCGCACATGTGGCTAGGGATTGGGCAACGATCGCTAACGAATGTACCTAGGTACCTATTAGGTAATTATGTACCTATATATTCACAAATTACTTACAGCTTTAAGTTTCGGAGGAATAGATATTATACCACGATCACCAATCCGTATGTCCAGCATAGTAACTACGGTAGTTACTCACCTAAATACTTAATAGTAAAAGTCAATTAAAATACCATCGCAGTGTGAACTAGAAACATAGTATTATTTACTGAGAGCTGTTTGGATGGCGAACAAGCCGACGGCCCACCTAAAAATGGTAAGTGAACACCACTGCCAATCAGTGTTGGGCATAATTCTATTATTGTTTTTAATTATAGAAGCAAACAATAAAAACTTGAATTGCATTTAAAATAATTGCAATTGATTTAATTAAATTACATTTTAATTGTGAGATGCAATTGAAATCAATTGCAATTAAATCCATTAATTGTGGTTTACAATTAATTGAATTGCAATTAAAAATTTATTTGTTAATTCCAACTAAGTTAATCGTTAATTGTTTATTATAACAATTAATACTATTTGATGAATTTAAAAATTTGTAACCCACGAGCACACGAGTAAAGAAACAGAACAGAGGATGCTTTCACGAGAACGTGCTGAAGAGCTATGCCCAATTTTGGTGCCTTTTTTTTGGATTGCAAACTAACTTAAAACTATAAAATAGACAAGATAAGAGCGTACGAAGCACTATTATTTTCAGTTTTGTTAATAAAATACTCATCACATTGTTACGGTGAAGTGTAACTTGATGTCTCACGATACCACTTACGCCAATATGATGCAACTTGAGTCCAATAGAGTTCATACTATGAAATAAATAGTATAGGACCATTAAAAGTAACTCATATTTTCAGTTTTCTAATTTGGAAAAGGGCGCATATCTCGAGACGAATGTACTTTAGAGCTGAGCTGTCAAAGCAACTATTGTTTGTTTGGAAATACTCATGGAAATACACATCTAACAAGTCGTCAGTGTGAGCAAAAAAAAAGGCACACAGTTGCCCATACATTTCAGGCAAAGCCCTTTATACCATTTCTATCAAAATTTGCACCAAATTTCATCCAAATCCGTTTGGCCGTTTTTGCGTGATTGAGTAACAAACATGCAAACATACAAACTTTCACATTTATAATATTAGTAGGATTTGTAGGATAGGATTAACTGTAATTGTACATGCATCAAACAATTAACAATTAATTAATTGTAATTGCAAAGTTTTACAAGCACAGTTGATTAATTGTTAATTGTCTATCTTGCAATTACAATTAATTATGTTAATTGCAATTAAATCTGGCAATTTAATTGTTAATTGTTTTCCCAATTAATTTTTGCCCAACACTGCTGCCAATAGACATTTGCAAAGCAGAGGCAACACAGACGCGTTGTTATCTCAGAGACAAATCTGAAAATATGTGTCCTGTAAATACACTAGCACCCATAGATACCCTTCAAACTGGAACACAGCACCTGCCGGCAGAAATTGGTATGGTAGTAGTAACTACTTCCCCGAGCAAGCTCCGTTATAAAGAGCTCAACATCTACTGCTTTTAACTTTCAAGCATCCATAGCAGACCAATAGTCTACTACTATTCATCCCTACTGCTGCTTGTACATACAGACCATCATCCATACTCACACCACACTCACTCAAGCAATCAAAATCAAAATATTTTTATTTCACATAGACCTACATGGGCACTTATGAAACGTCAGAAGCTAGGTGCACGGTTCCAATTGGTCGTTTCCTATGGAGAAGAGCCGGCAAGAAACTCCACGGTTACTCTTTTAAAAATAATTGGCTTTTACAATTTTTTCAAATAACAGTATGACTAGGTATGGGAGGACAGTGTAGGTATTTCAATAAGTACCAGGTACTTAAGAAAATAGAAAATGGTCAACAAATCTACAGTCCACTAAGCCTACAGTGTTCTCACATTCACAAAATAGAAAACAATCTATACAAAAGATATATAAATTAATAAAAATAAGAACCTCTTTTAATTAAACGCAATTACATTATTGCTATTACAACTGTAATAAATCTGAATAATTATCATGTGCAAAAAAGCCACTAATAAAGAGTTGAAATTAACTCGTAGGTATATAATGTCAAATAATTGAATTAATATGTCAAGGACGAATGTAAAAAACAAAATAAGATAAAAATAAATATGGTAATTTGGGAGCAATTAATAGACTCTTACATAATTATGCCGTTAATGAGATACCAGGGAAGCCACATGTGCAGAAGGAATTATTGCCAAATTTCCTTGTCTTCAACATAGTCTTTAATTTTGTAATATGTTTTCTTGATAAGAACACGTTTGATATGGGTTTTGAACTTCCCATCGCTAAGTTCTGTAACAGACTTTGGCAACTTGTTATAAAAGCGGATACTGTTTATAAGAAATGACTTGCTTGTTTTAGTTAATCTAAATTTGGGTATAACAATTTCATGTCTACTATCGCTTCTTATTTTGAAAAGTCCTAAGTTTTTGCGAACATACAAAATACTCTAAGATATAAAGAGAAGGCAGAGTCAGTATATCAGTTATAAATTTGTCTCTAAGGGACTCGCGAGGACCCATTTTATAGATCGCACGGATTGCCCTCTTTTGTAGAATGAAAATTGAATCTACGTCAGCTGCCGATCCCCACAGCAGAACGCCATAAGACATAATACTGTGGAAATAAGCAAAGTATACTAACCTAGCTGTGGCTATATCAGTCAACTGCCTTGTTTTTCTAACTGCATATGCAGCTGAACTTAATCTACCTGAAATAGTTCTAATGTGGGCGCCCCATTGCAATTTTGAATCTAAAGTAATGCCTAAGAATATAGTTTCCGTTATTGCATCTAGTTTTTTCCCATCAAGTTTTAAATTTAGACCTACTTGAGGTACATTTGGTAATGAAAACCTAATACATTTAGTTTTGTTCGCATTAAGTAAAAGATTATTAGCTGCGAACCATTTTGAAAGAACAGCTAGACTATCATTGACATGTACATCTTTTCTTCATCATCGACATCTGTATCTTTTCTGTCTATTTTAAAAATAAGAGAAGTATCGTCAGCAAATAGAATTATATCCGATAAGTTAGCCATCATGTTAGGAAGATCATTTATATAAACTAGAAATAAGAAAGGGCCGAGAATTGAACCTTGAGGCACGCCCATTTTAACTAGAGACCCCGTAGACGTCGCCCCATTAACATTTACTTTTTGCTCCCTGTTGGATAGATAGGAAAGAACAAGATCAGCAGCTTGTCCACGAATTCCGTAGTGGTGTAATTTACAGATCAGTGTATTGTGGTCAACGCAGTCAAACGCTTTTGAGAGGTCACAGAAAATGCCAATTGCATCCTGGGACTTTTCCCAGGATTCCAAAATGTGAGTGATGAGTTTTACTCCTGCGTCAGTCGTCGACCTACCTTTCGTGAAACCAAACTGGTGACTATGTAAAATCCCATTTGAATTAAAATGTGACAACATCTGGTCTAGCATGATTTTTTCATATATTTTACTCAATGCTGGTAGCACAGATATTGGTCTATAATTTGAGGGATCACTCTTACTACCCGATTTGAAAATTGGTACTACTTTACTATGTTTCATTAAATCAGGAAACGTACCGCTATCTAAACATTGATTAAATATGCCAGTTAGAACAGGCGCAATTGTGTCAATGATATCTTCAAGAACCTTAACGGAAATCCCCCATAAGTCTTCAGTGTTTTTTATGTTAAGACTTTTGAATGCTTTTTTAATTGTGAAAATAGAAATGGGCTTGAAATCAAAACTTAGAATGTCCTTACTGAAGTGTTCTTTTAGAAGAGATTCAGCTAGTATAGATGATGAGGGGAGAGATATCGTAACCTCTATTGGGATGTTGGTAATAGTACATTACTTCAGAGGGAAGAAAGTGACAGTTCCATACCGAGATTATGGCATTTGCGCCACGAGCTTGCGAGGGGCGCAAACCATTTGAGGTATGGAACTGTACTTTATCCTGAGGGATGTATAGTGCTTTTTATTACACCTACGAGGAAAATTATGGACATAAATGCATAGAAATGTTTATATTTAGTTAAAAGTACAATTATTAAAAGTGCAGCTATTATAAGATGTTACATTTTGTCCGGGATCTTGATATTTTGAGACATGTTTACATCTTGAGTTAGTTGAAGGCTTGAAGAAGCCACTTCTTCCGTGATTCCGCGCGTTTTATATACAAAAATAATTTCGTTTTTAATTTTCTGTATGCACCAAGGAGGTTGGTAACTGGTAAAAAAAAAACTGTATGTGGCCAGTAACAATTTACTTGAAATTTAATTAGTAGACAGTTAAAGTCTCTTGGCAGTATGACTGCTGACAAATAAAAAAAAAAAGAAAAACCGGGTATGTAATGGAATTTCATACATACTTCCCACCCTTGGGTCGGAAGGATTTTCATACAAACTTCCATACCTTGGGATGAAAGGATTTGAAGGGCGGGATAAAGGCGTTTCTTCCCTCTAATTGGTATAATTAGTATGTATTTTCAGAGCAGGTGTGATAAAAAGAATTTTTCTAGTGTCTCAACAACTTTTAATTTATCTGAAATGGTTTCATTATCAATTTTTAAAGACAATTCATTCTGATCTCGCTGTTTTGTGTTTCCAGTTTCTTTGTTAATTACCTGCCATATTTTATTGTTAGAAATATTAATTTTGTTACTTATTAATTTAGATTTAGCTTGGGCGCAGACTCTTTTAAATATCTTCAATTTATTTTTAGTAAGAGGTCTTAACTGAATGGTTTTATCTAAACGTAACTTTTTATCTGATTCAAAGGATATAAGTTGACCTGTATGATCAGATCTGACGCCACTAATTAGGGACCAATCTTTTATTTTACAATTAGTAAATACATTGTCTATGCAAGTAGCCGAGGTTGCTGTTATTCTAGTTGCTACATTAAATATACATTTTAAATTGAAAGATTTAAACAATGAGATAAGCTTACATTTATCCGGTGAATTTACTAATAGATCAATATTTTCTCACGATCAATATTTTATCAATCTCTCACATATACTCTCACATCTCTTTTTACACTTCCTCTAGTTACTCACACACACACTGGTATTTCCACTAACTCTTTTTGTATTTTTAATTTAATTTTATTAATGTTCTTAATTCCACGTTAGTTAAGTATACATTGTTATTATGGTCCAAATCACAAGCATCTAACCGCGGGAGGGCGCTGGTGACTTGTAATAAGTACAGGTTTTTATTTAAACCTACTTCAGTCACCAGTCTCTCACAAAGTTAATCCTTGTTCGTGCACATTGTCAAATACTAGCATTAAGAACATAACTTGTGTAGAGAAAATAAACGTCTTAAAATAAAAAAATTGTAGGCACATGCACAGGTACGTTACACAGGTTGACCCACTTCAGTGACGTTGCTATCTGTCACCAGAAGAAGACCTATGCATAATTGCAAGCTATTTAAACATTATTACGCTATCACTTACCTATTTCAAATGGTAATTGTTTTGATAAATCAATAAGTGACACGTGATCTTCTAAATCCATTATGAAATCTTTTTGCAATACGGAATTTATTTGAGAATGGATTTTTTGACATTAAGCCATTTTTTATTTTAGATTTATTCTGTTTAATGGCATCATGCAGTATCACTGACAGTACCTACCAGGCAGTAATAAAACATTCCGCACGCCAATAACATACTGCAAAAACGTTTTAACTTTTAATAATTTTACCGAGAAGGAAGGGTTTTCATAATAAATTCATACTTCAGGTAAATAACACCCATTGCCACAGATGAATATTGGCCAAACACAAATTTATTGATAAAACCAAATAAGATCAAATTATATTAAATTAAATCAAATAATATCAAACTTAAACAAATAAAATCAATTAAAATCAAATCAAATGTAATTTATTGTTCATTACTACGATAAAAATATATAGGTTATAACAACTTATTACGAATTAATTACCTAATAAAAATTAAACAAAATTAAAATAAATAACGTCATCAAAACAATCAAATTAAACCTCCTCTCCGACACTGGTACAGCAACATGTCTGCTGAAAGAATTCCGGATAAAGGGGCAGTCCAGCCTTCCCGCAATCATCGCTAGTAGGGAGGTTGGTGCTAATTACTAACCCCTACCCTACACACCGGTCGCGTGAAAGCAGTCGGTGCACGCCTGAACATACCCGACGACACGCTGCAGTATCGGGGTAGCCCCATCACCGTTATTGTACTGGACGCGGATAGCACTGTAATTTCTATAAGAGTAGTGAGCCCACAGACTGCAATCATGAACACAGCGATGTACAGAACGCTCTAAAGACCTTAACCTCATTAGAGCACCGCGCTAATCAGCGGGCGATCATGTTCGGTCTAACAGACAACGTCCTACGCTCCCGTTCCATGTCTGCGTGATCTTTGAGGTCGACTGTCAAAACATGCCCACAAGTATGTAAACTGGTCAACCCTTTTCAAAGGAACCCCATTGAGTTTACCAGAAGTGTGCTTCCCGGACATTTTTTACTGGTGGTCTCAAAGATCATTTTTCACTGGCTTTTCTTTACATTATTCAATAAACCGTGACCACAAGTATATTCCACGCATATCTGTAAAAGCTTCTTCAAGTCACAGACCGAATCACTTATCAGAACTAGTATTGACAAATGTATCTACCGTCAATGTGACTGCCAATGTGTAGTGCTGGCTGCTGAGCGCCACGATCAGCCCGTTAATACACAAATTAAACAGGGTAGGGCCTGACTCCGTATTCGAGCTGATACGCATCCGACATTGCCCCCGCTTACCTAACAGTATTGGAGTGATGGTGCGCATACTAGAACATGTTGTTGAGTTTCGGCGGTAAATCTAAGCACAACAGTTTGTTCCACAGCTTGTTGTTGTTTGTTGATAGGTATGCTTAAGACACAGTATAACACTTTCAGTGGACAGCCGGGGACGAAACCTGACCTGGTTATCGTGCAGTGTTAGGTACATATCTATTTATCTGTGCCTTATGCACCGTCTATTAGCAGTTACAGTGGCAAAAGAAATAGGCCTGTATCTAGTTAATCTTATCAGTAAGGTCACCAAGGTTTAATTCTACACTACCATTGTTTTCATAAAATCGGCTGGCGAGTAGGAACGGCTCACGCACAGCGACTTAAACATAGCCAGAACCCTAGCAATGTGTGGATTGGTCCAGTGTTCTGTAGGTGCTCAATGCTGAGCCCATCATGACCCGGAGACATACCTCTCGAGATAAGCCTTATAGCTTTAGTAACGTCCTTCGCCCGGAAGGTAGTTCCCGCCGTCCGACTGTTTACGTCAGCATGGAGCACCTCCGGCGCTATACCCAATTGAGACTTCATCGAAAAATGGTTCTTTAAAAAGATACTACTACAACTACTATTTACTTTATTTTACTGGTACAACGTTCTATGAAAACGGAACCAAGAATGGACTAACCAAAGAATACGGAACATACTTGACTTGTCGAATGATGAGAAGATTAATTTTGTTCAAAAACGCAGTATTTAATAGTATAGGTATACTGGGCAGTCTGTACTTGGCAGGGTAACGGTGCAGCATCAAACGCGACTCCACTCCCGAAGGAGGAAAACTGCCACCACTGCCGCTAGTTTATCGAACAAAAGCAAATTATCTAGAATTCTAATAACTATAAATAAAACCAAATAAAATAAAAGCTTTTTGATCCCAAGTTATGCATGAGGTTTCCGAATATTTTTCGTTCCGTTCTAAGTGTGTTACATACAGTGCCAGTTTAATGAAAACAATTTATTTATTTCCATATTTAATAAATTAAGTTAACTATATGATAAATGAAATGATGGGCAGATATCTAAATTTATATTTTTGAATCTTTGTCATTATATACAAATCTGTTCATGGTTGATTAGAATTCATTTTCTTGCGTTACACCGAACGACCGAACGATCGACTTGACAGATGATGTGGCCTAACGTCTAGCGAATTTTTTAAGAAATTAATTATAATTATTAGAATGCGAAAATGATTGTGTTAAAACTTATTTTATTTACGTTATTTATCTTAGTGTCACAATGCAGGATTCCTGACAAAGTATATTGTGCTAACCAAGAATGTAATGGTAAGTTACCTGACTGCAATACAATGTCAGTTTTCATGTGATAACTTTCTAACAATCTATTAATTGTATCTATTCCAGGACCTATTTCTAAAGCGAAAACTTTGCTGAGTTATACTACTGTTGATTCAGACCTACTCTCTTTTCGTGGAAATAGCGATGCAATCGTTTATATGAAATCAGCTGGTACCAATTCAGACTTGTGGTTCGTGAGCATTAGTGGAAAGACTGGCTTTGTTAACAATAGGTTTTTAAGAGAAACTAAAATAATAGAAAAGAATCTTCAGATTGTTCCTTTTGAGGCTAAGAAGGAGGAAAATGTTAAGCCTGATAAGGTTCAGCATGCTCATGAAGTGTTTGAAGGCACGACAATATTCACCACCGAAGCAGCTGTCAATGATGCACAGCAGGATTCTTCTACTGAGTCCCCCTTAACCTCTTCCAATGAAGATCTCACTCCATCACTGAATAGTGCAGTTGAAACGCCAAATCAAACTGTAGATGATAATGTTTCAAATCAAGCTAATGATAAAGTAAAGGTGGTTAATGAAAATCTGTCAGGTGAAAATCTGTCAGATGAAAATGTAAATTCAGAGGCACAAAACAATGAGGAACCTTCTACATCAACTGCAACACCACCTGAAATTGCTGCACAGACAGAAGCTTCAGCTACTACCAGTGATGTGGATGAAAGCGTGGAAACAATTTCAGAAACAATACTTGAGACGACTGAACAGGAAGCCAACAATAACTCTGAACAGAATGAGCCATTAGAAGCACAACAAAATAATGAAGAGATTCCCAAAGAAATGCTACTAGAGACAATACCTCCACAGAAATTATTACCTGCTGTTAATCATGGTTCATTAAATAGTGATTCTATAATAGAAGTGCCTGAGAAAGAAGATTACTTGCAAAACACTTTAACTGAACCAGAACAGAGTGACAGCAAAGAGCAAAATACATCTTTGCTCAATAATAACCTTGAGAATTTACAAGCACTTGAAGAAGCTGCTACTGAATCTAATAATGTGCCCAATGGTAATTCTCTAAATGATCTTATAAACCCAATTGAAGAACTTATAGAAAGTCCCACAGATGAACCTGATGTAATCCCTACTATTGAACCAGCAGTTGCTACTACAGCAGAGACTGTAGTGAATCCTACTAATGAACCAGCAGTTGCTACCACAACAGAGACTTTAGTGAATCCTACTAATGAACCAGCAGTTGCTACCACAACAGAGACTTTAGTGAATCCTACTAATCAACCTGTAGTACCTCCAGTAAATGACCCGATAGTTAGCCAAATAAATCAAGTTATACCACCAATTTATACTAACATGAATGTACAAAACCAATATAATAGTCTGCCTCTTATTAAGAGTTTAGAATCTAATGAAAATACTACCCCGACAGAGGAGCATATGGCCTCAGCATCTATGGAAATTCCACAACCAATTGAACCAATGCCAACACCATTTACTGAAACATTACTACCTGTGTCAACTGAAGCAGAATTACCAACAACAACAGAGACTTTACTTCCAGTGTACTCTGAAGAAACTCAGACTGTGCCAACTCAAGAAACGATCCCTCCTCTCATGAGTATGGAAGCTCCACCTACAACTGAAATCCCACCACAAGAACTACCACCTTACACCACCACTCCTGCACCATACAGTCCTCATGAGTCATACAAAACCGATGAAGTATTAGAGCCTGCTCCTACAGACGATACTCCTTCATACCCTCAAGAACCTGTTGAAGACATTATTGCTGCCTTGCCTGACCCCACAGAAGATGTCAATAGTTCACCAACAGAAGCTACAGTACAAGACGAAAACACAGAAGGTTTCTTTTCAAATATGTACACAACTGTAGCTGACATCTGGCCATCTTCAACTGAATCACCCGAATCTTTATACAACACAGAGTATCCCACTTATGAGAGTGAAAAGGCTGATGGAAAAGAAGGATTTTCTTTTGTGAAATATTTTATGTCTACTTATTATTCAATTATGGGGACTAGTGAAGAGTCTAAAGCTTTGTTTGCTTCAGTTGGTAAGTTGATCATCACTTTAATAAAATTGTATTTTATAAAAATGAAACATCCATTTTAAACATTCTCTGTACCACACTGCATGCCACTATCTCAACAGCCAAGAGTATTCCTCAATCAATAGAATATTCTTATCTTGTCATTTTCTCCACATATTATGCCAACGTTAATGCCATGTTCTATAACAGTGTGGGTAATAACAAAACAAAATGCAATCAATACTACGGAGAACCATTCACTGCTATAATGATTTCATTTTAAAAACACTTCTTTTGTTAACATAACATTGGTGTTAACTTTAATAAACTTTTGTAGCTACTTTAAACAATACTATTACTATTATCTATGTTTACAATCAACATCTGATAAGTATTTTATCCAATAACTACATGCGTTTGGAGATAGAAGTCTGAAGTAGTTTTATCTTAATATTTCTCAATATCAATAGTTATATCTCTTTCATAATTCGGTATGAACGCATTGCCTTATATGTAACTTGCATTATTCATATTATGTAACACTGTTTCATATTTCAAATGATTTTTATAGGTATCAATTCCTTTTTATTATTTTTTCCATTCATTATCCGTTATACTAATTAATAATGATTTAACCTAAATGATTATTAAGTAGTTTTTTTATTTGTAGACTCTTATACAGGTTATATACGTAAGATATATACTTCGAGTCTTATAAAATGTATACAAGTCATGAAAAAATAATTAATTATCCCTTTGAATAATGTTTCCTGTTTTTTTTTTTTATTGATTGCAGGACAAACATGCTTCACCGATGAGTACTGCGACGGTACCTCAAACGATGGCACTAACCGCTTGCTGACTTTCCTACTGACCACAGCCAGTTCCGTCCTTTTGTTTACATTAGGATACTACTACATAGATAATCGGAGACAAGATGGAAGACTCATTGGCACAATCAATTCGTTACAACGGGATTTACTTTTCACAACTAAGGTAAAATAGTTTAACTTGAATTTCATAAATAATGTTTCAATTGTGTTCTTCTTGTGTTGGCTACTGTCTGGCACTATTCCCTCGTTCCGTGTAAAGAAAACTATAATGGTTCCGTTTTTTCCTTATATTTATTATTATCATTATAGCCACGGGCGTACCCTTTTTCAACGAGTGGGGCAGAAGTAAATAAACTAGATAAGTAGTAGGAATTTTTCTCGATAAAAATTTAATAAAAGAATAATTAATTTTATTACATAATGAACCTAAATTAAAATAACTTCGAGTCAGGGACCAGGGTGGGGCAGATGCCTCACCTTGCGCCACCGTGGGTACGCCCATGATTATAGCAGTACATTTTTGGCAATGTACTGCTATAATGGTAATGGTTAGGGCACAATATTTACACAAATTATAACTTTCCAGGAGTGTGAGATCCTCAAAGAGGAACTTACAACTACTAAAAATAAGTTAGCCGGTATAGAAGACAGCTCATTTGGAATGGATGACATGGTACTGTCCCTGAAAGAAGAAATCAATGAGTTAAAGGCCACAAACGATAGGCTACGGAATTCCTTAGATGATAATGAAAAGTTGCTCAGGGTATCAGAGAATACTGCGGGAGAGTTGCAGAATACCCTGGGCGAGGTGGAAAATACTCTTAGTGAGCTCTTGACTGAGAGAGCTAATTCTGAAGAGCAAATAGTGGAACTGAATGGTAAGTTCCTATTATTTTAATATCTTCATTTTAATCTGTGCAGTGATAGCCTAGTCGTGTGACCGTCAGACTTCCAAGTCATAGGTCTCGAGTTCAAATCCTAGGCCTCTACCTCTTGTGCGTATTGTATCACTTGCTTTAAAAACGGTGAAGGAAAACATCGTGAGGAAACTGGCCTGAGAGATATTTCTTGACGGCATGTGAATCCAAGTCGGAGGCCCATGGTCGACTTTAAAACTCTCGACACCCGGTTAGTCACTAACTACTCGAAAAGTAGAAGATTATTTTAATTGTGTACTATTTATTGCTAGCCGCATAGCTATTTGATGATTTGGCAATAATCAAAATATACAAATAAAACATGGCAAATTATGCTTAAAGTAAACTGATAAGTAAGCATGCTATATTGCATTTCAAAACAAGCTTTTCCCTAGAGTTGCAAAATTTTGTGATCAGTTTTATTTCTGTAGATTTTATTTTACATACGCACAATACACAGTAACAGGTCAAGGTATAAAAAATATTCATAAAGATCAGCATGATAATGCAAAACAATCATCATATAAAATATGTTAGGTATATAAAAATATGTTGTAGGCATCGTTCCGAGTCGTTTAAGTTGATTTCATAAACTCACACAATTTTCCTTTGGGGATAGGCTGAAATTGTAGATCGCCACTTGCTACAAACCTTACATACTAAAGTACGATGGAAGTACTTCATATATGTTATTTGGTCTTCAATCGCGGATTCTAATACCACACAGAACAAATAAGTGTTTGTTTAACATTCAAATAGTATCTGAAAAGAAAGAAAGAAAAATAAGTTTATTTGTCACAGAAACACATGCATAAAAAAGATAATTACTCGAGTAGAACGATAAAATAAAACACAATAGATTTAAATATAGTCACAAGCACAAATCAGAAATACTCAGCAGCTGCTGGCACCTCATGACTGACAAGAAGGTTTCCATTCAGCATGATACTGTGCTATGGAGACCCACAGCACAGCACTGATTTTCAGTGGTCCGAAATTGAAGTATGGAAACGTAACTTAGTTTAATGAATTATAAATAAATAGATAACAAAATAAAATAAATAATATTTAGAATATAATTCTATTAACAACTAATTTTATGAATACATATGATTAAATAACATAAAAAATGATCTGCAGGCTCCGTGCAAGCATTAAAACAAAAATGTATCCACCTAAAACACAATTATCATTATATCTACAAGAATATTCAATGTTTTGTTTCACTCCCACCAAAACGAATTCATGATACAGCAGAATAGTATTTATTCCCTTACGTATTTGTAAATCCAAATTTTCCTATTTCCAGAAAAAATGCAGGCATTCGAGGAGGAATTAATATCAGTTAGCCGCGAAAGAGATAACTTCCAACTCAAGTATGTATCAGCTGAAAGTGCATTAGAAGAATTCAAGAAACAAAAGAAGCAATTTGATGAAATCAACCAGCTGTTAGCAGAAGCTAAAAACACTGTTGAGTTACAAAAACACGAGATTGAAGCCCTAAAAGTAAGTCACTTTAATACTATTAGACCAAACTAGAATTATGTTAGAATTTGATTATTCAATGTTACATACAGCAAGTGAAATGGCCTCTAAGACCTAGTTTTTATATATATATATTTTTTTTTTTTAAGAAGACTACTAAATATCAGTAATCCAAACTCATATTATAAAGAAAAAAGATTTGATGTTTTGTAAGTTTGTTAGAGAAAGCTACGTTATCAGCGAGTACCATGGGCTAATTTTATCGACCTCCACGTGAACGAAATCGCGGGCAGTAGCTAGTCTAATATAAATAAAAAAATCTGTTTTATGGCAATTGATTTTTTGCCCATTTTTGACAGGTCATTGCATGAAGTGTGACTATTACAAGGTTAAGCTGACATCAGTTACATCAGGTCTGATCAAGATTGACGCCGCAAATCGAAATATCTGGATATTTTGTGTCAATGTAGTATGAATCGTAGCACAGTTTGAACTGATATAAAAATGAACGGTCTAATAGTCACTAACCAACCATTTTATATTTTCAGGAAGCTATCAAGGAATTGAAGAGTGGTATGTCAGCAGACGTAGATGTTACATCCTTTATAGACCACACAGAAATCAAAGCTAAACTGTCTAAAGCACTGCAAGAGAAGAAATCATTTGAAAGCAAGTTTGAGGTGAGTTAAATTAAGATTAATTTTATTTATTTATTATTTTATTTTAATTACCCCTCGCGGATGCAATATGGCAGGAAAAATATAAAATAAGAAGGTGTACAACTTCATAATAATCTACCGGCAGATATCAGGAGCACATCCTCCTTTAAAATATTTAAAGCTAAACTCAAGCAGTACGATACAAAACTATTAAGTTAACGACATAAACCAGTCTTGCACATAAAATGCGACACCGTACCTACCTACATTAAAAAAAAACTATAAGCTACAGGACTACACTAAACTTGGTTATGTATTTATTGGCAAAGTGAACAATAAACAGTATTTCTATTTTCTTAATGTCCCTCGGGTATCATCGGATTTCCGAATACAAACGAATGCTAATTTCCATGTCCATCAATGATTAGATTTATTGTGTATAATAATTTGAATTCAGAACTAAGTACTTTATTGTTGTTTTGTTTTGATATCCGCGTGAACTATATAGAGCTGTAAAACTATTTTCCTATCTGTCGTGCCTGCGACATTAGCGGCGTGGGAGGAACGCCGCTAATGTCGCTTTATTTTTTAAATAAATTAAGTTAAAAGAGGCAGAGTTGTACTATAGGTACACCTCTGCCTAACCCTTCGGGGAATACAGGCGTGATGTTATGTTAAGTTAAAAGAGTATTAACAACTCTATATACTTCCAAGTCGATTAAGAGCGTCCGGTCTGCACCAAGTGCAAAGGGCAACTGACAAAAATCCGACGACTGACGAAACACGAGACACGACATTAGAACAGTTTGTCTGTATGTTCTTTTAGAATAAATAAAGAATCTTTAAACCCAATTATACAAACTGGTTGCTAATGTCATCAATTCATTTTGCAAAGGTCTTATAATCTAATATGATGCCTGTAGAGACTTAACAAGTACTGAAAGCACAGTTGCTATTGTATACTCGATAATATTTATTGTATTGAAATGAGCAGTAAAACGGTAGAATCTTTGAACAATAGACGTATTAATGCGCTACATTGCTTGTGCAAGTAGAATAACTTGTAATCGCAATCGTAACTATTTTGTTATACCCATGATACAATATGACCCACTTTAGTTTCCCTACATTTTTTAATTTATGGACTCTTGATAATATAACATGATAATGTTTATTATTGCCTTTCTCATCACATCTTACACTGTTGTTACAGACAGAATACAAAGAAAGAACACGTCTTGCTGAAGAACTGAAAATTACTCAAGAAACGTTAACTACTACTAGTCAAAATGCTACAGAAGCGCTGACTAGGCTAGAGGTCTTAGGGAAATACTTCCAAGAAAGAGAGGGCGAGCTACTAAAGTAAGTAGACCATTTATAAACTGCTTTCATAATTTTAAATTACTTTAGGAAATAAACTTTATTGCCTACACACATAGTTTAGATTCCATTGCAGTGTTGAAAATGAAGACGTCACTAAAATATTTTTATAACGATTTAAATTAATTTAGCACAAAATTAAAGAAGATATTTGTTTATGTTAATGTATTGAAATAAAAATATTTTAATAGACTTTATATCCTAAACTTTCTCCTTGATCACGTGTAAAAAAATAATTACAATAATATCTTGTTATTTATTTTTGACCGACTCTTTGACAATTCAAAAGTGCCTGTAAATGGTTTAATTGAAATAAATGCTTTGAGTTTTGAGTTTTTTGAGTTTTTCAGAGAACTTAACGCCAAAGAATCGTTGTGGCTGAGCAAGCAAGGCGAATCAGCTAGCACAGTGGAAAAAATTGAAATTTTCCAACAAGAAGTACAGAGATACAAGTGAGTAATTTTGATATGTTCCTTTTGCATAATAGTTAGAAAATAATACCGATGAATAAAGTGAAAGAGCGAAAAAATCAAATTGTAATAACAAAATCAAATATTTCGACAAGCGTTTATTGCGTCCGCGCATCGCAATAATCTCCGAGTGAAAGGCTTTTTGTAACAGTATTTTTACATTGCTAATTTATATTTCATGCTGTCTCACTCTTGTTTTCGCCTTCACATTTCATATCAATAAATTAAACTATCTATCAATGTTAAAGGGAGAAATGCGATGCGCTAACACTAGAGCTAGCAGAACAAGAGTCATCGCGTCGCAGCGCACTCAGCGAAGTAGAATCCCGAGCGCACGCCGCATGGTTAGAAGCGCGCGCGGCTAAGCGTGACGCCGACGCAGCGCGCGACGATGCCGCGGCGTTACGACGCAAGCTGGCGTCGCTCAGTGCGGCCGACGGAGCCGTCTCACCTCATCACAGTACGTACACCTTCACTTACGTTATTATTAAACCTCGCGTTGAAAGAAGCGCAATATGTAAACGTTTAGCCCTTATCTATCTTATTTTTTTTTTATTTGCTACATGGAATTTCTTGGCCTGTATCTCACCTGATGGTAAGTGTCGATCAGGCCGAAGGTGGAAGCAAGCTTCACTCGGAATCCTCAACCACAGAGGAACTGACTATCTTACCTCTAACTGCCGAAACAACAATGCTATTAACCAGGCGAACTTAGAACAAACCCTACCACCAACCAACCAAGCAGAACATTTTGCCCCCACTGTGGATCGAAATCGACCTCTGGGTCTGTGACAGGTGGTCTAGACCACAGAGGCGGTTATAATAAGTGTGAGTGAGAACAAATCTGAAAATTTCGCACTAAATTTACACAGCCGTCACACGTTTTATGACCGCGACCTCCACATTCCATAAACCTCGGCGATATAGTTCCATGCAACGCCAAATTCGCTTGCAAGCCCTGCTAATGATCTGCCAGGGGTACGAAGAAGTCCGAAAGGAAGATCGTGGCTCCCGGCAACATGGCAACTGAAGGAATACGGGTAGATTTTAGTCAGTAAGAGTCTGACACGCCCTCGAACGGGAGAAGTTATTTGATATTCCGCACCCAAAAAAAAAAGGAAAAAAAAAGCTCTGCTAATGATATACTCTACCAGACAATTTTCGCACTTAGAGCTTATGACTCTAAGCACATCCCTCAATGCTAACGCTCAAGTATTTGTTCCAGAAGTGTCTTCCCCGTTGGAGAACGTAGAGCCGGGCTTGCTGCCGCCGCCCTTGCCCCCGATGTTCCTGCCGCCGCCGCTGCTGCCTCCGCTGCCGCGCCCGCCGCCGCTGGGCAGGCTGCCCTCGCCGCACCCGCCGAGGTATGTATAGTCTGTTCCTGCCGCCGCCGCTGGGCAGGCTGCCCTCGCCGCACCCGCCGAGGTATGTATAGTCTGTTCCTGCCGCCGCCGCTGGGCAGGCTGCCCTCGCCGCACCCGCCGAGGTATGTATAGTCTGTTCCTGCCGCCGCCGCTGGGCAGGCTGCCCTCGCCGCACCCGCCGAGGTATGTATCGTCTGCTCCTGCCGCCGCCGCTGGGCAGGCAGCCCTCGCCGCACCCGCCGAGGTATGTATAGTCTGTTCCTGCCGCCGCCGCTGGGCAGGCTGCCCTCGCCGCACCCGCCGAGGTATGTATAGTCTGTTCCAAAAGTATCTGATGCAAATGTAAACAAATGGATTAAAATTCAGAAAACATACCTGTGGCTGCCAATTTGCAGTGCCACTTCCAAATTGAGTGCTTTCATTTGATTATTTGAATGCTTGAACCTGAAATTCTGATTTTAAATCACCTTAAAGATCTTTTTCATTGGATATTTGGAGTTAATTTTATAACTTAATTCTCGTCTATGATTTTTCAATTACAATTTAATAGTGTTCAAATAATAATAATTAGAAAAAATAATGACATATAAAGGAAACTTTCTAATTACAGATGTATGTGTTACTGACTTCCTATAGTGAGTGATTGCATAATAATTTAACCTTAATTAACACTCATCAGATACTTTCGGAACAGACTAGTCTGATATTTTTGAAAATCGATGCTTAAGCCTCGGTCACAGCGAATACTCGTGTATGACAGGCTCTTCGGTGCTAATAGATTCACTCCTCGCGAGTTGAGTTCGCTGCGATTTGAATTGAGCATGTTCAATTTTACTCTCTGCAAATGCGCACTCGCCGCGAGAACTCGCTATGTGTGACAGGGTACTCGTTGCTAGTAGCTATTCCGCTCAGTATTGTCAAAGACTGTCGAAATTCTCGTTTAAGACTCTGTGTGACCGAGTCTTTAGGCATCTTTCCTCTCGCTTTCCTGCAATCTAAATAATCAAATCTGTGGGAGTGGTTTCATGAAAAGGGACGGAAGTGTCTATCAGGAAGCCGGGGAAGAGCGCGCTATTTGTTTTGACCAATGAGCGCGCGCAGTTCTTGAGTTGGCCGTCAGATGGTATGGTGACGGTGATGGTTATGATGATGATGAATATTGTTTATATGATGATCAGATGATCTTGATGTCAGATGTTACAAATTGCCTTCGTTCACAGATACGGCGAAAGGCGCTATTCCCCCGACAGTCGGTATTCGCCCGAGAGTCGATACTCGCCAGATAGTCGGTATTCTCCCGAGACGGTGCGGTATTCGCCCGACAGTCGGTACTCGCCGCGTTCCAGGCGGTCGCCTTACTCGCCGAGGTCGAGGCTACGATCGAGATCGAGGGAAAGGTAAAGTTTTTAAGTTCATTTTAGATTTTAAAAAAACGCCCGAAAGTCTGACAACCAGTCTTACAAAGAGGTACTGAGTTGCCCAGTACAGGTCGGGGCACGAATCGTGAGCACAGCTCGCGCATTTTACAATTTCGGCTAATGACAGTAGCCGAATGACACGCGAGAAGTCCAATAGACGACGAGCATCGACTGACGAACCAATTGCGTGCAGCTCGGCGCCCCCCGGCTTCTCCATTCCGCTAAACAGACCGAAAAATGAACTACTGCACATTGTCAATTTGTGCTCACGACTCATGCCTTGTATTGTAACTGAGTTGTGGAGGTCAGACAAGCAGTCGCTCCTTATAAAATACTGGTATTCAACTACATCCGGTTAGACTGGAAGCCAATCCCAATATAGTTGGGAATACACTGGGCAGATGATGATTCTGCTTATTTATAAATTATGATAAGCTCTAGAGACTTCGTTGAAGTGGGTATCCATTCTGCAGGACGGGTCATGCTTTTCAGAGAAACGCTTGATTTTGAAGTCAGTCGGCTGTTTTACTTGACACTAGCTGTTGCCTGCGATTTCGCCCGCGTGGACGCTAATTCTTTTTTAAATAAAAGAAGCTTAATTTACTCCTTATAACCATCAGTTAAGAGTTTTAGTTAAGAAATTATTTTGACATTGCAAACAGACACTTCAATTTAATTTATTTGTAGACATTGGAGACCGTTTAAAACTATTTGTGTCGCGTAACGACCCGATTAAAATGTCAAAGGTCTGGGTACAACAATCAATATCAATGGCAATGAACTGCTGAGAGTAGTTCTAAAGTATAATAAATAACATTTTATCGTGATGTTGTCACTCTAAATGTTTCTAAAAACAACGAAGCTTATCTTCTTCGTTTCGTGTGTATAGTGAGTAACCTGGTGTCGGAGTCATAAACATGGGCCTTTGACTTGACAAGCCGTCGAGAAATATCTCTTCAGGCAGCCGATACATACGAAACTAATGATAAAATTCACGTCACATTTTTTAATAAGCAGGAAGCTGTGTGCCCTATGAGATTTCTCATCGGCAAAAATAACAAAATTTCATCCTCTAATTAGGTAACTCCTTCTTGGGATGAATTTTAAAAATCCTTCCTGAATACTTACTTTTATTATTAAGGAACTCTAATGCAAAATTTAATGCTTGTCGGTGATTTAATTTAAGATTTTATTAAGTAAAAAATATAATTTATCAGGTACGAAGACCCTCGTGTGACACGATCGCGGAATGGCCCAGCGCCTCCCCCCATAGACACGGAAACTGAATACAACTCAGACAGCCCATCACGGCAGCCGCGCAGGCGTGGCAGATACTCAAGACATTCAGGTAATATGATCATTACACTGCACACACCCATTTACACGATGCAAGTTTCTTGCCTGTGACATACAATTAAATTGAAGCAACAAATTAATTGCACCGTATAAACACTGTTTAGACGGTGCAACTTGTATTGTAGCTTTGCGTATTCTACTGGCAATTAAATCGCACCGTGTTAATCAAGCTTTACATCTTATTTAGTTCACCCTTTGTTTGTCTCTGGAACCATATGGTTCCAGCGATTATTGAACTATTGTGTCTATTTCGCAGACAGTGAAATTGTTAAATATGTCCAGTAACATTACGTAACTAATTCAGTAAGACCTGTACCTCCAATTCACTGTAATGATTTTCATGATGGTGTCACTTGATATCGTATTTTACAGCAATTTTGCCATTTTATCATCCCTAACAATACCTTACCTTTACATTACAACAGGGATGATAACTAAAAATTATTTTTTTTCCCCCAGGTAGATTATAAAAAAATATTTGAAACGTATTTTTTCTTTTTTTTTACGTAATCAAAAGATTACGGCGATACATTGAGTTAGAATGTGGCATGACGTCACTTGTATACAAGTGACGTAGTTGACGTTTACTTTTTGAAAAAAAAATCAGCTGTTCCCTACATTTATGTTCGCATATCTCGTCAAAATGTAGGGAACAGCAGATTTTTTTTTTCGCGATTTCGGCGTTGGTCCTATAGTGAAAGTTGTTCATAATGATGAGTACAATGACCCCTTAAGAGCTTTAGTGTAAACAAAAACTAAGCTTGTATAGATTTTATACTTGTCACATAGCGAGCCCCCATTCCTCAACTGTAATACGTTTTAATTAAGTCATTTTTATTAATATGATAAAGCAAA
Organism: Omphaloscelis lunosa; assembly: GCA_916610215.1. NCBI lineage: Eukaryota > Metazoa > Arthropoda > Insecta > Lepidoptera > Noctuidae > Omphaloscelis > Omphaloscelis lunosa. Next base: position 11,330,312 of record OU744247.1, read on the forward strand.
AAATACTTGTCTTATATTTTTTATTGTCTGACTAACGGACTAAATAGAATTTCTTTTTTTTTACCCAGGCGTTATCCCTCATACTTTTTCCCCCTTCCATATAAATTACATGAAAATAATATTTATTTCATTTTTCAATAACAGCTCCACAGCAACACAGGTAAACATTTTCGATACTAACAAAATATTTTATTAATGCAGACACAGTCCCCCCTTTAAATTATTATTTCTTTTGATAGATGCAATTCGAACATTATTTATATTGTTTGTTTCAGGTCCTAGCTCAGGTTCAGGTTGTTCAACGGAATCGGATAAATGAGATGGTCTCAATAGGTTACCTTAACCAAGATCTATTTGTATATAATAATGTTGAGATGATGCCAAAATTGGTTACGGTGGTTCACGAATATATTTATTAGTTGTGACAAATAAACATTTTATAGCTTATGAAGTGCGTTAAAATCTACAGCTAAGGGTAGGTTTCATTTGGGTTTTATTCGGTTCTGTACCCTAATTATTTTTCCTAAAGCGTTTTATGGTATACGAAATGAAAACGGTAAACAATGACACAGAAAAGATTTCAATTTATTCCAAAATTACATGTGATTGAACATTGAAAATTGTCTTATGAATTATTCAGAGATTAATAAATAAAACTGCCTCGTTGGTCTAGTGGTCGCAAGCGCTAAGGCTGAGCATGAGGTCCTGGGTTCGATTCCGAGGTCGGGCGAAGTGTTATTGAATTTTTTCATCAGGAATTTCTGAGTAGCAGCCCGGAGTCTGTACCCGGTTGATGGCAAGACTCGCCCCCTATTAGAAAATAGCTGGCGAAAGGTAGATGTACTGAAGGTACACTTCTACCTGACCAGGTATTACAGGTGTGATGTTATGTAATGTAATAAATAAAAATATTTCTTATTCAACAATTCTCAAAGAGGTCCTGGATACCGACATTGCAGTCCTAATTTTAGTAATTATTCGTTTTAACTACATTTATCAAGTATTAAATAAATGAATCAAGTATTTTCCTGTATATTTGCACAGCAACATGTTACTTAAGTAACTAGCGTTTAAAGTAACCGAGACTGGGATAGATGCACTTAGATCACGTCAGATCTTTCCGAACGCACCACTCAGTAGAATTGTTCTATATACAGGGTGTTAGGCAGTTGATTGAACATACGAAAATGGCGGATCCGTGGGGCCGTCTGCTACTTGTTCAGGGCCAATAACAAGACCTCGGCGAAATACAGACAGTAACGACGAATTAAAAATAAAATTTAAAACAAATCCGTGTGGCCTGTGTCTCTGCCTAACACCTTGTATATTTAAAATTTTGAGCCATAGAATACCCGGAAAGACTGCTATTATTCGATTAAACAAAATAATTATAATAATTGTTAATAACAGCGTTGTTGAATCACAGTGAACCTTCAGTATCCGCTGAAAATTGAAATTCCTAAGTTGCAATCCTAACTATCATCATATAATATTATAAATTCTATGTGAGTTTGTTTGTTTGTTACGCTTTCACGGCTAAACAGCTGAACCGATTATGATAAAATTTGGTACTACTTTTTGTTGATATACTACGCGGGCGAAGCCGTGGGCAGAAGCTGGTCTTATTGTAGTCACATTTGGAATAGTAACGTAAATAAAATATTCGAACCGTGCAAAAATGTATGTATCTTTATCTTTCTTGAAAAATAATGGACAATAAACATCTGTTTCGTTATTTTTGATTACTTGCTTTTTTCTGGTGCCGTTTCATTTTATATTCTTTGTTCAGCTAACATACAAAACTGTCGAATTTATTAATTTAGCCATTTCATTATGCATTTAAAAATCTCTGAACCAAAAGGTTGTTTCTGTTCTTGTACCTGATTTTCTTTCACATTTGATAATTATTTTTATCACTAAATAATTGTGTGTTCCTAAAGTTTAAAAATTTTCTGTACATCTTTGTTTTATTTCTTATTGAATTCGAATGTACTTACAGTTCACATTGTATGCCTTTCACTGTTAACTAATGATAGTTGCCACCTAAGAATTTAGCAATAAACTAATGTTGTAATGTCAATAGATAGTCCGTCATAAGAATTGCATCTTTAATTTATTGGACATTTGTTGTTTTATTAGTCAGTTAAATGTATTATAATTATTAGATACGATTTTAAAATAAATAATTTTATCATTACATCCTTTTTTTTTTTGTTAAACAATTCGAAACCCCTCAATTCAAACAACAAGTTGTACACAATATGGCCGATATAACTTGGCAGGACTGAACACAGGCTCTGCGAATTTTCGCGCATGTTCTCTCAATCACACGCCTCATGTTACCATTTGTTTCCTACAAATGTCATTAAAAAATCATTAAATCTTTAACGCAGACCGAAATTAGTCCATAAGTTGTTAGTGGTTAGAAACAGATTGTGCTTAGTTGCGTTAGTGTTGTCAGTAATATAATTAATTATTTTAATTTAGCTATTGCTATTTTTACTCAGTGTCTTTGGATGAGGCAGTCCGGTCTGCCAGCAATCACTTTCAGGATACTGTTACGAGTTACGCAGTCTTCTGCGCGAAGTTCGGAACTGCCAAGTTATATCGGCCGTATTGTACTGATATTAAATTAACAATGTTTTACAGAAATAACGGGAAAAATAAAAATAATCAAAGGTAAAATAAAAACTTATATTGCTTGCACAATAAACTGTTCATTACAAAATATGAAGTTTAATTAAAACAAAATAAATAGAAAAGAAAAAAATTCAACCAATTTAAATAACATTGGAGATAGCAACTGTGAATGAACAAAAATTGGCTTTTAAAATGACTTTGTGCATTAAACACATTAAGTATGTACACATTAAAAGTATATTAAATATCAGTATTATGAGATGTTACACAACTATTTCACAACCTCTAATATTTGGCTTGTGGTGTAGATAGACTAAGGCAATGGTCTAAGGAACGACATTCCATGGAACGAAGGTGCCTGGTTCTGGTGAATCGAGCTGAAACATAAAATTGAAAGTTTTATTGTTCTATTCTAATACTATCAACCTGCCCCTGATTCGCACGGTTTTAACGATTTGACAAAAAATCGAGATTTCTGTACAGGTCGTGCCATTAAAGATGAGACTTGACGCACCACGTGGTTTGACTTGCGCAGTAGACGATTTATGGGTCTCTTTAGCGGTATGAGGTCCCCGCTGGGGCGTCATCGGGGCGGGGGAAAGAGCGGCGGGAGGCGCGATCAAGTCTCATCTTTAATGGCACGACCTGTACTATATGTAAGACACATAAACCTTCCGAAATTTTAAACCCTAAATGGTGGTGCAAATCTAAATCCGTTGCGTGTTTAGAAGAAGAACGCGGTCACACAAAGACACGAAAAGCTACTTTAAGTTAATATATGAATAGATATAGATTAGCTTTTGTTTACCAAGTAGTTTAACTAATTATCTACTTAGATTAAAAAAAGAGTCAACTATTGAAAAAGAAATCGGGTAGACTTAACGAGCTCAGAAGCCTTGGACTTTATTTACTTCATGTCAACATTATTAAACTAACTCTCATCAACTTCAATTTCTAAAAAGATATATACCTTCTTGGTAATATGATCTTCACACGCCATACGAATGCGTGCAGAAGTCGCGGGCGCATCCAAGCGGAATTCCATAGACACCCCGGCATCGGCGCGCGCTGCTTTGATTGCTTCTTTTATCGCGAAGAATGCAGATGACGCCAGGAAAAGAGGAGGCTCACCCACAGCCTAAAAAACACAAAAAAAAAATTGTGGCTATCTCATTTTTTTTGCTAGGTTTAATATGGCCGATATCACTTGGCAGGTCTGAACATAGGCACTACGAACTTTCGCGCATGTTCTCTCACTCATACTCGCCTCATGTCACCATTTGGTTCCTAAAAAATGTTTTTGCGCAGCCTTCTGCGCGAAGTTCGGAACTGCCAAGTTATATCGGCCGTTTTGTAATTGTGCTCGAACAGTTTCGCACCTTTGAAGAATATACCGCTCTCGGGTTGGGAGCCCCCTTGAGCAAAGATACATTAAATTCCTGAGGAATGTCTCCGAATCCAGGGATTTTATAAGCACCAGGTCCTCTTGAATACAATGTACCATTTGGAGAATAAATGAGCTCCTCCATTGTGAACAAGCCATAACCTTGGATAAAACCACCTTCGATTTGACCAATATCAATAGCTGGGTTCAAACTTTCACCCAGATCCATAACGATGTCACATCTAATGACTTGATGATCTCCGCTGAGGCAGTCAATCTCAACCTCGGTGCATGCAGCACCAAACGTGAAGTAATTGAAAGCTATTCCTTTATTTTCCTTAATGTTGTAACCAATGTCGGGTGTGGCATGGAACCCTGTTGCAGACAAGCTGACTCTGTCGATCCAAGCTTGTAAAACCCAGTCTTCCCATTTACCATTAGGATTCTTCTCTTTGAAGGGTTGTAGTCGTTGTGAAAGTGTCTCACAAGCTTGCAGGACAGCCATGCCATTCAGATCTGATCCGGCACTGGCTGCTGTAGCGGAGGTATTGGGCACTTTATCTGTCGAAGTTTCAGTAACGTGAATCTTAGACACATCAACTCCAAGTGCACGAGAAGCAACCTGGATCATTTTGGTGTGAAGACCTTGGCCCATTTCAGTACCACCGTGAGACAGAAGAACTGATCCATCCATGTAAATTAGTACTAAAGCACCAGCTTGGTTGAGCAATTTTTCCGTGAAAGCAATTCCAAACTTCGTTGGGATAATCGCAATTCCGCGCTTTCGCCATCTATGTTCCCTGAAAATCAATCAAAATAATGTATTGCATATTTTTTAGGAGCTGATTTGTTAAAATATCTGGGCAAAGTTACCATTCCCTACTTGTCTCAAGTTGGCCCTCATAACCAATTTTTTTTTTCTTTAAACTATGATTTTATGAATAGTTAAATATAATAACTCACTTATTAAACTTTTCGACGAGCAATCTCCTTTCAGCTAGTTTACTTTTTTGGATACATTCGTCCCAACATCTTTGTAGAGTGCAGTTCTCCAAAGTTTGGCCATAGTGAGTTATTGCGTTTTCTTTGTACAGGTTTAGTCTGCGAATCTCATCAGAGCTCTTTCCTAGTTTAAATGCAATATCTTCAATTATGCTCTCGGCACCAAACATACCCTGTGGTCCACCGAATCCTCGGAATGCAGTGTTTGATGGTAAATTGGTTTTACAAACGTGTCCCGTTACTTCTGCATTGGGAATATGATAAGCATTCTCGTAGTGAAACATGGCTCTTTCAACCACCTGGAAAAAGCATTGTAGTTTAAATAAAGCCATAGTCAGTCAAAATAAATAAAGTATTTAGTAAAAACATTATCAAGTCAGATATTTTTTTTAACTTACAGGGCCTGATAAATCTATAGAGTAGCCTCCATTATTGTAAATATTAACTTGAGCTCCCATTAATTTGCCTTCTTGAGTTACTGCCACTTTATATTTGATCAGGAATGGATGTCTGGTGCCAGTCATCATCATGTCTTCGTCTCGATCAAGCATGCATCGCACTGGCTTCTGAAGCTTATGAGCTGCAAATGCAACAGGTAATGCCACAAGCATGCCACGAGATTCTTTGCCACCAAATCCACCTCCCATACGTTTCACACGGGCCACAATCCTATTCATGGGAACGTGTAAAATATGGCTGACTAATTTCTGAAACAGATTAATATACAGTTACAGTTACAAACATGTACAGTTGACGTCTGTATATGATGATGTTAAATATAACACACATCAATTATTGGTATATTTACCGCTATTTCTGAAGGATGTTGACTGGAACAAAATATTTCTAATTCGTCGTCTTCTTTTTTTGGAATTGCAAACGCAGCGTGAGTTTCTAAATAAAAGTGTTCTTGTCCGCCTATCCGACATTGACCTTCTATTATAAGATTATTCTTATCGGCAAAAGTGCTTTGAACGTCTCCTCTGCCTATTGTTTTTGGAAATTGTGGGTAAAATGAATTCTTCTCAATAGCGTCTTCAATCGTTACAATAATTGGATGTATATCTTCGTATTTGATTTCCACCATTCTAGCTGCTTCTTGAGCTGTCGCTTGATCTTGTGCTACAATAACACCAATAGACTGCCCGTGACTTATAACTTTCTCACTAACAAATAATTCCTCGTCATGGAAAATTGGTCCAATAGCATTCTGTTCAGGAGTTAAATCCTTTGCAGAAAAGAATGCGATAACTCCTGGTTTAGCTAGAGCTTTTTGTGCGTCCACTGAAACTAATTTAGCGTGCGCTCTCGTGCTTAGAACAAAAGCCAGATAAAGCTCGCCTTCTGCGGTTGGCATATCATCGCAATATATCGCTTCACCAGTTGTCTGCTTGTATGCTGACATATGCGTTAGTGGTCTTCCAACAGCATCGCTTTTGATCTGTTCATCTCCAACCAGTTCGAAATATTGAGCACTTTTAGGTACATCACCATGAAATTGTTCAGCACCACTACTATGATATGGCAAAATAAGATCTGCATGGATGTAATCCTTGGTCATTTGCTTAGCAATAGCTAAGTAAGTTTTAAGGAACAAACTCATGGTTAAAGTTCTTCGGAATTGTATATTACCACCCGGCGCTGAAGGACTTAGTGGAAACTCCTCTATTAAGGACGAAAATGCTTTGTCTAACATACTTTCGTTCCATTTTTCTCCTTTTAGTGTTTCACTTGTTTTGGTAGCTAGCTTAGTTACTGGAGCCATACCACCAAAACCCACATTAATGTACTTTATCACATTAGTGTTATCTTCGAACTCGACGTTGATTGCAGCAGTGACGATCGAGATATCATCTTCTCTTCTTTTAGCTTGTTTAAATGCGGTCACATATTGGTATTTATTAGTATAAGGAATCTCTATGGACAACAAAATTTCGTTTGGCTTCACTACGTTTTTTCTGTAACCAGTGAAAAATGTTTCGTCCATCGGAACAGAACGATGACCTCCGTCTTCGCTCATCAGATTAAGCTTGACTTTCAAGGCCATTAAAATTGGATTCAAGTCTGATATAGGACTGCCTGTCATTATGTTACCGCCTATAGCTGCAACGTTTCTTATTTGTTTGCCTGCAAACCAGTTTAGCATTTTTATAATTGTTACAAAAGAGCGAGTTTTATGTTTGGCCAAATCCTTTATGTACTTTCTTAAAGTATTTTCTATGTCCATAAGAGTAACAGCAGCTCCTATTGTTAACCCGGTATTATTTTCGGTGATAGCATTTAGTTCTGGTACGCAGTTGGGCATTATTATAACCGGATAAACGCAGTGTTTGAATTTAACTTCAACTCCGACCTCAGTATTTCCCACGACGATTTTCGCATCAGGGTATTTGTTTTTCAGTTTCAAAATCGAGCTTAAATCCTTCGGTCTAAACCATGACGCTTTCGGCCCTTTAAATAGTAAATAATTATCATCGTAAACAGAAGATAACTTGAGCTCTGGTGGAAATATGGGCTCTTGAGTATTATCATATGGCAAAAATGATGATCTATCGAAAATATGTTCTGTTTCACTCTTCTCTTCCTCTTTATCAGTCTTGTTTTTACAACAGTCTTTCCCCATAGCACAGACGCGGTTTTGTCCATTTTGTGGAACATTGGTTCCATTAACTGTGCTATTAGTGATACGTTGCGTCTCCCAATCTTCTATGAACGTCTTATAACCTTCTATGATGGCCCTGTATCCTGTACATCTACAAAGGTTTCCTTGAAAAGCGACTTCCATATCGTTGTATGTTATAGTACTATTGGTCCTAAGTAAAGTGTACATAGACATGACAATGCCTGGCGTGCAGAATCCGCATTGTGAGCCGTGTGCCTTAGCTATACGTTCTTGTACTGGATGTAATCTGGTTTTGGTTGACCCAATACCTTCCACTGTAGTGACAGCCAAGCCGTGCATAGCGCACACTGGCGCTAGACAAGCATTCACTGCGAGGTGGCTGATTATTAAGGTTAAGGATCATTATGACATTGTTCCAAACTCAAAACGAATGTTTATTTTGATTACGCAATACCAATCCATGAATAATGTTAGTATTATAAGATAACACTATTAGATATGATAGATATCAGATTTTATTGCGTACTGCTTCCAATAAATATCTCTAACTTCACATGCAACAATATCGCAATGTTGGGGATAATGTTATCTCAAGACGTCACTTCAAAATTATTGATCAACAAAATAATTGTAACTTACGCAAATGGCCATCAACAGTTATCTAAAAATTCTTCTTTACAAATGAACATCATTAGCAAAATAAATCTCAGAGTAGTACCTAGGTAGCTAACGACTAACCAAAAAGTATTGATAATAGTATACAGGGTGGCAGGGACAAAATGCTGTTTCATAGAAAAGTGCAATACCTAAGCAGTCAAAATGTATGGAACAGCTGTTTAAAAAAAAAAATAACCGACGAAAAATTTTAACGCAGGTGGGTTAAGAATCATGTTCTAAATCCATAGTTTCAGTTTTCGCATCTTTGACCCTGCCACCCTGTATTATGCAATTATTGAATAGAGGACGGATTTAAAGCGAGGGCCATAAATGAATCACAAGCAAGTGAAGAATTCTAACGATTGACGGGAGTGATTCATGACGATTGAAGTGTCAGAATCCTGAGCGACGCGAGTAATTTAAGCGAAAATAGACATTTAATGAAGAAAAAAGGAAGGTTAAATTATTTAAAGTGCAGATTAAAATTGGAACATCTTATTATTATTAAAATAGCGCCAATTTACTAATGACAGCAAAGAACACAAAATAGTTTTTATTCTAATGCTAAAACTCCTTGTTGAAAATGTCGACCAATCAAATCTCGAGGAGTTATTTGAACAAGGAGTTTGTACGTCGAGTAGGTATTCTTTGCACAAGGAGTTTGTATCGAGTATTTTTTCGCAAGGAGGTTGTATAGCATATAGCATTGAGATGAAGGTCGAATATATTGGTGTGTTCTATATTCAAACACCAAGAGTGATTTAAATGTGCTTTTTATTCACTGGTTTCAGTAAACAAAATAAGCTTTTTAGAGGGGGAATGGTATAAAATACATTGCTCAATGGTTAAATAAGGTAGGTGGGTAGATACCCTCGTTCCATTTTTAAAAGGATACTTTACTTTCTTCTCTTTTCGGTTATATTTAGAGATCATGACAGTGCAAGCTCCGCATCCTCCCTCGGCACATCCTAGCTTGGTGCCGGTCAGACGAAGCTTCTTTCGAAGATACCAAAGCAAAGTCCATTCTGGATCAGGATTGGGTTCTACCACCTGAAATTGTTAAAAATACGAGGTAAGAAAACAGAAGGTAAAAAGAAAAAAATAACGAGTACCTACGTACCTAAGTTTATCATTTTATATTTTTCGATGATGCGGGTAGAATGCAAGTTTTAAACATTGCACAATGAATTAAAACTAACCCTATATTAGGATCTAGTATCAGACATTCACAACCTTCATTGTGAATACCTAATCGTATTACCTCAGTACCTACTCTACGGTTTATCTTTGTGTAACAGTTAATCAAATAAAAACCTTTGATAATAATTATCATAAGTAGCACAATGTATCTTCCAAAGAAGACGAACACTTGGGGGGTAATTTTATTCAAAGACATTTATAAATAAACTGCATGTGATAAATTAAACCTTTAGATTTATTATTAGTCTCACGCGACACATGCAATTTATTATTGATACTTATGTAGGATTTCCTCGTACCATTTTCCTTGTTTTATATTAAATTAATATCAATAAAAAATTAGGTAGGTAGATCCTTAGTAAGTATCTCAATACAAGGCCAGGCACGCGTTCTACTAAATGCGTCATTTATTTCCTGACTAAGAAATGTAACTAGATACCTACTCCTATATAATAAGCAATAGTAAATAATGTATTTTAATAATAGGTACACAATTACTGCATACCTATCTAAAGGTAAAATAACTTATTACCAAAATCTTCCGACCTAGTTCACTGAATAATATTGTTTGACATCATTTATGTCGCAAACATGAACGTAATAAATAGTCAATGTCGTAAACTGATAATGTTCTAAATGTAATTTTTGTTCCTTGCTGTTTCGGTAATCGGTATAAGATAAAAATTAAGTTTATCAAACTAGTGTTGTAACAGTCTAAAGTTGAGACTAATGCGATGTGATCATGTGATGTGGCCATGATACCAACAGACCATGGGCGTAACAACTTCTACCTCACTAATCTTGATTATTAAACCAAGGCTGGCCATGCTTTCGAACTTTCGATTAATTGTAACAATCTGTAACTATTGTTTTGTGGTCCAATTGACTATTATGTTGTGATTCAATTGATTTTAATGTTCTATCAAAATGTGGATGCACTATAAAGTACACCTCTGCCCAACCCTTTGGGGAAACAGAGCGCGATGTTACGTAGTAATGTACGTAATTAAACTAGGGAAGATTTTAATCCATCATACATTGATGCTTTTTTCTTTTCATTCAAATTATGTATAAGCAGAGGGTATAATCGGCTTGCCGTGGAAAAAAACATCGCTTTTTCGCTGTGTATAGGCAGGTACTGCACAGTAATATTTGTTCATACATACATCATATACTCGTGTCATATACAAAAGATAAGTAAATGCTGCTATAAACAAGCAAACAAAATAATAATATAAAGTACTGAATACGGGTCATCATTATTAATATGATTATTGCCAAGAGGGCGTTATAGGTCAGTATTATCAGGGCCATTCTGCTTTCGAACCTCCTCCTCTTAAACATAATAATTATTCTGGGCAAATAAAAACAGTCTCACATGATGACAATATGACGCAATATTATACGACGACGTACTATTTCATACTTCATGGAGTTTATTTTTAGGGTTCCGTACCCAAAAGGAGCCAACGGGGCCCTATTAGTAAGTCTCCCTTGTCGGACCGTCCGTCCGTCTGTCACAGTCACAAAGCTGTATCTTTTGAACCCTAATAGTTAGACACTTGAAATTTTAGGTAGGTTATGGCAGCTATAAAAACAAATCGAATAAAAATAAAAATTAAAGAGGGTTGCAATACAAGATACCTGCTAAAGAATATTCGACATGACATTTTAGTCGTATTACAAAAGCAGCCCATTTCATGTACCAATGACTACTAAACATTCATTAAAAAAAAAAATGATATAAGTAATGTAATAATTTTTTTATTGCTCCTACAGGTATTTTATTTTGGGTACATTGCGCGGCCCTTTGTAAGACGACTAACATGTCACGGTGTTTGGGTGTATATCATTTTTTTTTAATGAATGTTTATTAGTCATTGGATACATGAAGTGGGCTGCTTTTGTAAGATAACTTAAATGTCACGGTGTATATAGGTAGGTAGTGTTAAATATTGGACCGTGGTACGGAACCCTTCGTGTGCTAGTCCGACTCGCTCTTGTTATTATTATTAACTCGATCTACATAATATAGGAAATCCCCCATCTGACTTACTATTAGAAATAGAAGGCAAACAAACAGCATGTTATCAGAAAACATGTATCTTCTGTCCCACTGTTCATTCATATTATTAAAACAAGAAAAACACGTGGAATGACGCATTTATTATAAACTTGTATTTAGCAGATTTAATTAAAACAGAAAAGTTACATAATTCACATCCAATGATTGGATTATGCTGGAATGTGTAAAACATCCGCATTAATTTATAAGTTTAAAATAAAACTGTAGGTAGAACTCGAATCAAGTAAAAAAGTCGAAGAGGGTATTTTTTTTATCTTAATCAACTTTTATGATTCTACCTTTTTTGGTGACCATACTTTAGCGAATGATTTTCTGCATTAGTATTTTAGAATTCAAGAGATTACAATCCTCAGGGATTGAAATAATTATACTCACTAGAATCTTGTCTTTTTTATTATGATCTGAACAAGATTATGTCTGGACTTTAAAAGAGACTGTGACCTCTGAGTTTGTTTCGGCCTTTCTTCTCAGAGTAGTCAGATAGGAAACGCCGACCTCATCTAGTTTTAAAAAATATGATTGACGTGTAAAAGTGTTTGTACAAACCTATTTACAGAAATAAAATCATTTATCATTTATCATTTATTTATAAGACAAAATTCCTGTTGCTTCTAAGTACATCATATACTTAGGTGCATATTAAGCTTCTTATAATCCAATCGGCTTTACAATCGGCAGTTGCAGCAACATGATGTCTTTAATGAAAGCAGATAGCTTTACAGACTAAATTTTTCTATTGCCTGTTAACTAAATATTGTAGCTTACCGATATCTTAGATATTTACCTAGGAGATTACTATTGATCATAATTCGAGTACCTACTTAACATCAATATTTTTAAAGGCAGATAATTAAGTATTATGTATCTACCATATCTTATGTATAGCGATGGAACTCAACGTTAAAATAATTAAAAACATGTCTTACAACTACATAATTATTTGAGGGTACTGCTACGTCTGCTTCCAGTTTACAAAGTTATACTTTATCGACCAGCGCGTCTAATTGATATGTTGTTCCGCAAACAGTACAACTAATTCAGATGATTATCTCGTCACATGCTAAAGCACATCACTCACCTTCTTTCCATTCACAAAGAAAACCAACTCCGAACAAATATCACCGGTTTCCTCTTCTATATTCAACAAACCCATGTTGGCATAGGAACTTTACTATTGTATCAAACAAAAGCGTACGTAGTTAAGAGATGGACACGTCTAACTGTGTGACGGTATGGAACACCACTGACAAAATAACGATGTATGATCGCCGGTTGCGTGGTCGTCGGCTTGCCTCTTGTTATCCGGTGCGCGGGCGCAGTACATCCACATGGTGGACAACCAATAAACAACTTGCTATCTGCTCCTTAATTACGTATTATTGAAGTTATAAAAAGATCAACTTGTGTAATCTTCAGCTGTTACTAGTCATTTGAAATGAACTTGATACAGCGAGGTCGTTAAGAACTCGTTAACACCTAAAATCAAAACCTTTAAAAATAAAGTGTTGTAAAAACTGTGAAATTAACATATTTATGAGAATGCATGTTGTTTAAGTTTTTTTATATACCTACCTAACCCAAGTAGCAAAGTGTAGTCCTGTAAGTATCCTAGGAGCATGTATTTTTAGTCCTATAGAAATCTTATTAACGTTTATAAAACCGTATTTGGGCGCAGTTTATTGGTCTATTACGCCCTTTAGTCTTTTTGTTACATTCCGGTAAAGTGCAGTTCGATTTTATAATTATCTTATTAGGTGCTTTTACTGGTGTAATTGATCCAACAGTTGTCAGCGTGATTTCATTACCAGAGCATTCGTTCTTCATTCTTTTTGTAACGGTGACGTGCTGGTTTCTTAAGAAATATAGATATTTTTTTCATAAGTAACTTTATCTAACTGTTGTGTAAAGAATGCCTACTCAACTTGCGAAATTAATTTTATTAATAAAATGTTCGATGATAATAAACATATCTTCATGCCCCTTCCAAACTAAACATATTTATTATTTGTTTATTCGATAATACTTAACAAAATAGCGATAGAACGGAACAAGGGCTGCAAGGTTTTTGCAAGAGATATGTCTTTTGGACAGAGCCAGCTTGCGAAACTGAAGACCGATGATGGCAAAATCGTTCCGCCAAACCTGAACTGTAGAAAAAGATCGAGAGTTTCTATGGACAGTTGACACGTCAACCAGGAACCCCGTTATGAATCTAGACCCAAGATCTAGATTGACCCAATACTATACCGAAGACATTCCGGACGTTACCTTGTACGAGATTAGGATGGCTCTGAAGCAGCTTAAAAACAACAAGGCGCCGGGTGATGACGGAATTACGGCTAAACTCCTGAAGGCCCGTGGAAAACCCGTTCTTAAGGCCCTCTAAAAGCTTTTCGATTCTGTCATACTCGAGGGTCAAACGCCACAGGCATCGAACAGAGGTGTGGTGGTACTCTTCTTCAAAAAGGGCGACAGTGCCCTGCTTAAGGACTATATAAAGGCCTATCACACTTCTGAGCCATGTCTACAAGCTGTTTTCAAGAGTTATTACGAACCGTCTCGCGCGTAGGTTTGACGACTTCCAATCTCCCGAACAAGCCGGATTCCTCAAAGGCTTTAGCACCGTAGATCACGGCAATTTATACAGAAGACTGAAGAGTATAACCTGCCTCTCTCATCTACATGGTCCTCATATGGCCTGACCAAGATTATGTCTGGAGTTTAAAAGAGACTGTGACCTGTGAGTTTGTTTCGGCCTTTTTTCTCAGAGTAGTCAGATAGGAAACGCCGAACTCAACTAGCTTATTTTTAATATATTTTTTTTAATATGACGTGTAAAAGTGATTCTGATATCCTATCTACAGAACAAACAATTTCATTTCATTTCATTTCTGCTTAGCATCTGTAGACTACGAGAAAGCCTTCGATTCGATCGAGACATGGGCCGTATTGCAGTCTCTTTAACGGTGCCAGATTGACTTTCGGCACATCTAGGTGCTAAAGTGTCGGTACGAAATGCCACTATGTCAGTTTGACTCCAGGACCAGACCTCGAAACCTATCCTACTGCAGCGAGGTGTGAGACAGGGAGACGATATCAAGGCCTAGCTCTAGGCCGATTACTCTAGTAAAAGCAAATGTAGGACACGTATAAGTAGAATCTTACCTATAAAAATCGGAGGGCATGCTAGTTTAGTGCTAACAATCCGTTAGAAGTCATGACTAAGACAAATCAATCCTATAATATCCTTGACATATAGCAGCTATATCTAAGACGTTTATAGAAGTGCATGTCGTATATAAGAATGAAACAAGACGTTAACAAGAGTAAAAAATCTTATTAAATGCATTTATAGTATCAAAAGCGCAAATCGTCATATAGTCTTAGTCAAAGCGTCTATTAGATTCCTATAAGACGTTTAGTTTAATAGGTCGATAACTATAGGAAAATTTCGCTACTTAGGCAGTAATATATCGTAGTAATATAAACGCACGTATGCAATATACACGCCTTCCTGCATGAATCACCACGCTACGTAGATAGTGTTTTTATTTATACTCGGGTTATTTTACAATAACTACACTCGAGAGCAATGAATCCGGGTCACTTAAAGAATCCTAAAAATCTCGGAAACTAAAAATGCTAGGTTAATGCAATAAATTGTATTTAATAGACAATGTAATACTCCTTAAATGAAGGTATTAAAACTTCTTAGTTATTGTAAAGTTATATCATAAAAAAATCAAATTTGAAAAAGGGCCACTTTCGAAGATGGAACTACGAAATTACAGCATTTGGTTTTGCTTTTGTTTGTAATCTGTCATTTATGTGGGTACATAAACCATGTTGATAGTGCTCTATATTCATTATTCAAGCTGAAATTATGTCGCTTACGCCTGAAGAATGCACCAGAATACTTACAATGCTGGAAACCGGCTGGAGTCAGCGCGATACAGCCAGGACTGTCGGTGTGTCGCTGTCAACAGTACAAAGAGTTCTCCGACGTTACGAAGAAACTGGTTCTAATCTACGCAGACCAGGAACGGGCAGAACCAGGTGTACCACAGCACGAGAAGACCGATACTTGGTGAACACCATGCTTCGAAATCGCTTTCTCACAGGAACTGAACTCACAAATCAGTTTCGACGCCTCGGAGGAAGTAACCCAAGTGCATGGACAGTAAGACGTCGGCTTGCTGAATCTAACTTAAAACCCCTTAGACCTGCAAACGGCCCTAAACTGGAGCGTGGGCATCGTATTTCAAGACTAAGATATGCCCAGAGCCACGTAAATTGGAGTATTGAAGATTGGTCAAAAGTTATGTTCTCCGACGAATCAAAATTTATGCTCTACAAGCACAATGGAAGACACAGAGTGTATCGAAGACCAGGGGAAAGATTCAAGCAAGCATGCATCGAAGAAAAAGTAGCCTACGGTGGTGAGTCTGTACTTGTGTGGGCCGGAATTTCTTCTGAAAGTCGCACAGAGCTGGTAATCATAGAAAACGGCTCTTTAACTAGCGTAAGATATGTGGAAGAAATCCTCAATGATCACGTTGGTCCATTTATGGTCAATTTAGGTGAGGATGCTATATTTATGCATGACAATGCCCGACCTCATACAGGTAGGATTGTGAATGACTACCTTCAAGAGATGAACATTACTAGTATGAAGTGGCCAGCGCGCAGCCCGGATATCAACCCGATCGAGCATGCTTGGAACGAGCTAGGCAGATGCGTAAAACAACGAAACCCTCCCCCAATCACGCTTCGTGAGCTCAAAATTGCTCTCACAGAGGAATGGGAGAATATTCCCCAAAATCGTATAAGGAACTTGGTGTACAGCATGCCAAACCGCGTAAACGCAGTAATGGAAGCACGAGGAGGCAATACCAAATTTAAAATTCAAGAAAATCGTAATAAAGTTCAAAAATTTCATGTTTCCTATTTTTGTTTTAAGGAGAGATCAGCAGTTTTTTTCTTTATGTAATTTTGTGTTAATAAAATGTATGGTGACTCATATTTTTTTTACTTTCATTTAAGGAGTATTACATTGTCTATTAAATACAATTTATTGCATTAACCTATCATTTTTAGTTTCCGAGATTTTTAACATTCTTTAAGTGACCCGGATTCATTGCTCTCGAGTGTATTTCCTAACCTAGCTGTACATAACCACTACAAATAACAAACTCCTCCGACTTTTAATTTTTTAATTTAAATACCAACTGAATCACTAGCAGGTTCACAAATAATATTAATAATATTTAATCAATACTAAGAATGATGATAACAATATTGTGAAATAGACTAATTAATTGATAAATTCTCCTTCACATCATACCTACAATTTTTATCATCTCAATTAACCAATCGCTTAACGAATATAATATTATTGGTATTCTAATGATGGTAGTAACAATAGGTCCATACAATATAAAAAAATAATCAACCACGCATAACGCATCAATTACCATGCCTTTATTGCAACCAGCCTACCTAAAGTGCATCGGGTGGGGTACGAACGCACGACTCAACATCTCAATCGCAAGCCTACAGAAGTTTGGCTAAGGCCGCGCGCACTTTGGATGCGTTTTCATACGAATTTCACTCGTGCGTCCATGTACGAACACGCACGAACTATCCCGACCCTCCAAGTACAAAGGGAGCGCGCAGACTGGGTGCGACTTAGTCGTACGTATACGTACATATACACTCGAGAGCAATGAATCCGGGTCACTTAAAGAATCCTAAAAATCTCGGAAACCAAAAATGCTAGGTTAATGCAATAAATTGTATTTAATAGACAATGTAATACTCCTTAAATGAAGGTATTAAAACTTCTTAGTTATTGTAAAGTTATATCATAAAAAAATCAAATTTGAAAAAGGGCCACTTTCGAAGATGGAACTACGAAATTACAGCATTTGGTTTTGCTTTTGTTTGTAATCTGTCATTTATGTGGGTACATAAACCATGTTGATAGTGCTCTATATTCATTATTCAAGCTGAAATTATGTCGCTTACGCCTGAAGAATGCACCAGAATACTTACAATGCTGGAAACCGGCCGGAGTCAGCGCGATACAGCCAGGACTGTCGGTGTGTCGCTGTCAACAGTACAAAGAGTTCTCCGACGTTACGAAGAAACTGGTTCTAACCTACGCAGACCAGGAACGGGCAGAACCAGGTGTACCACAGCACGAGAAGACCGATACTTGGTGAACACCATGCTTCGAAATCGCTTTCTCACAGGAACTGAACTCACAAATCAGTTTCGACGCCTCGGAGGAAGTAACCCAAGTGCATGGACAGTAAGACGTCGGCTTGCTGAATCTAACTTAAAACCCCTTAGACCTGCAAACGGCCCTAAACTGGAGCGTGGGCATCGTATTTCAAGACTAAGATATGCCCAGAGCCACGTAAATTGGAGTATTGAAGATTGGTCAAAAGTTATGTTCTCCGACGAATCAAAATTTATGCTCTACAAGCACGATGGAAGACACAGAGTGTATCGAAGACCAGGGGAAAGATTCAAGCAAGCATGCATCGAAGAAAAAGTAGCCTACGGTGGTGGGTCTGTACTTGTGTGGGCCGGAATTTCTTCTGAAAGTCGCACAGAGCTGGTGATCATAGAAAACGGCTCTTTAACTAGCGTAAGATATGTGGAAGAAATCCTCAATGATCACGTTGGTCCATTTATGGTCAATTTAGGTGAGGATGCTATATTTATGCATGACAATGCCCGACCTCATACAGGTAGGATTGTGAATGACTACCTTCAAGAGATGAACATTACTAGTATGGAGTGGCCAGAGCGCAGCCCGGATATCAACCCGATCGAGCATGCTTGGGACGAGCTAGGCAGATGCGTAAAACAACGAAACCCTCCCCCAATCACGCTTCGTGAGCTCAAAATTGCTCTCACAGAGGAATGGGAGAATATTCCCCAAAATCGTATAAGGAACTTGGTGTACAGCATGCCAAACCGCGTAAACGCAGTAATGGAAGCACGAGGAGGCAATACGAAGTATTAAAATTCAAGAAAATCGTAATAAAGTTCAAAAATTTCATGTTTCCTATTTTTGTTTTAAGGAGAGATCAGCAGTTTTTTTCTTTATGTAATTTTGTGTTAATAAAATGTATGGTGACTCATATTTTTTTTACTTTCATTTAAGGAGTATTACATTGTCTGTTAAATACAATTTATTGCATTAACCTATCATTTTTAGTTTCCGAGATTTTTAACATTCTTTAAGTGACCCGGATTCATTGCTCTCGAGTGTAGTTCCGACGTCCGAAAACAATCCGAACTTGTTGGGATTTGTTCTATTTGACGGAGAAAAACGTATCCGGTGTGCGCACTCAATTCGAACGACCATGGTCGTACATGTACGACTGTACGCACGAGTGAAATTCGTACGAAATCACATCCAAAGTGCGCGCGGCCTAATAAGCGCCCTCACACACGGTGACACGGCATACTTTTTATGGGACCCACAATTAGGGATGCCAACTTTTTTTTAGAAAAATAACGTAAGTATAAAGTTCTTTGAGAGAAAAAAAAAAGAATCAGGAACAAAAAAAAAAGTATTTTCGAAAGTTTTCATTCTTTTCAAAACATTTTTTGGGTGCTTTTAGCAAACGTAAAATTTTTTTTGTTGTATTTTGAATGTTTGAAAGCTAGTTTTACAACCAAAATTTATATTTAAATAAATAACTCGTTTTTTTTTATGGTCGATCTGTGTCTCTCTTCTCGCTACTTCAGATTCATTAACAAAAGGGGTGGGGTACGAACCTTGGCTTAGGGCGTCAACCGGGGGGAGGACATCAAGGATGGGACGGACTGGAGTAACACTGTGAGTGTTTCGTTTAACGCATCACAGTAAAGATTAGAAATAAAGTATTTTTGCATACTTTATTTTTATGCAAAAGTATAAAGTATACTTATCGAAAATAAAGTAGGATACGTTATTATAAATGGTTGGCAACCCAACCCACAATCGGTTTTTTTTTTGTATAGTCTAAGTTTTGTAGGACGTGTGCGTTGATACATTTGATCTATTTCATTTAGCTTCTACAAAAAATCGACCACCGATTACATGCCGTCCGCGAACGCTCTTAGTCACAAGTCACAACGCGTGATCACATTCGTTATTCGATTTAATACCAATTGTATCTACTAATTTTCCATTGTCACGTTTAAAGGAAAATATTATGTTATTTTCCTGAAAACCTAAATTGCATTAATGAAAACAAAATGTGTGAGATTTAATTTAATAAAACACAATATTGCAAACCTAGTAGGTACCTCTACTAATCTTACCATTCACCAGTACCCTAATTGCGTAATACACGATCAATCACAGTTTGTTTCTATTTGAAACATATTGCTAATCCATTGCTTCATAAGTTGGAAAAAAAATCTGCTCTATGTTGAACTGTCAAAATGAAATAAATTTGTCATAATCTTCTACTATATAAAAATAAGTCGGGTTTTCCTTCCTGACGCTATAACTCCAGAATGCACGAACCGATTTCCACGGTTTTGCATTCGTTGGAAAGGTCTCGGGCTCCGTGAGGTTTATGTAGGGTAAGTAGTGTAGGTAGGTAGGGTAGGTAGGTAGGGTGGGTAGGGTAGGTAGGTAGGTTAGGTGCGCCGTAAATAAGTTCTTAATGCTGCCCGTGCGAAGCCGGGCCGGGCAGCTAGTCGTTTACGAAAATAAGTTACGCAATTAGGGTACGGACATACTATACAGGGTCAAATTGATTTAGCCAGCGAAACTCAGCAGACGTGATGGGTATCGATATTGACGATATCTAAACATGACAAAATAAAAAAATAAAGCATCCAGGCTTTATTTTTTAGATTCGACGAGCGCTGGTAGTATGGTGTGGTGTGTTTACTTACTTGAAGTATGAGTTAAAAAAAAACTGTTTTTTTTTAACTATTATTTCAACTATGACTACAACACAACTATTGACTATCTACGGTTGATGCCATGGTGAGACCTTAAAAAAAAATCATCGAATCAATTTATGAATCATTTAAAAATATTTTTAAGGTATCGAGCTTATTTAATTTGACTCTGTATATCAAACCTACTACCCCATTGATTAACTTATAATAATATACCTAGCCCACTTCCGTCAATTGACTACCTATTAGTGGCAACCGGTCAATGTCCATAGTTATCGTACCTGACCTTTGTTGCTACCTACGGTCGACAGCCTAGAGCTGGCGGTCGTGTATCGATAAAGACGAGAGGTATGGAAAGAAACCAATCTGGCTCATAAATAATAATCTAGGAAGCAACGCAAAAACTAAATGGCATGTGCCAAAAGAGATAGTTAAATTAGAGGTCTATTCACTGTTAACATTTATCTAGGCCGTGCCCGGGACCTGTACTATATGATGCCTAATTTGTTTCATTTTAACAGTTCAACAACATTCATTGCTTTATTTACGTTGTTGAGCAGATTTTTTTTCCAACTTATGAAGCAATGGATCAGCAAACTGTTTCAAATCGAAACAGATTGTATTGTGTTGTATTACGCCATAAGGGTACTGGACTGGATGGACAGTGCTCTGTCAGGGGCTTTAAAAAATATCGACAGCTACCCACAACTTATCCTTAAGGCTCGTGCAGACTAGCGCGACTTATCACGCGACGCGACACCGGTAATTATTCTGTGGTGAAATTTTCTTAAAAATTGTTTTGTTACACGAAGCTTTATACTAAGTTATAAAGGCCTATTCAGATACAAGTGATATCACTATCGCACTCGGTAGCGATACTGGTCCGCCACTAGACTTTCGCTTATATCTAAATAGGCCTTAAGGTTGAACTAGTCGCGGGCTCGAACTCACTAGTGGGCATGGCCGAAAAGCACGCTGCCTCACCTGGCATCGTGTCCGACAGAGATATTATCAGTGATGAGCAGTTAGACGCTGGTCTACATGCACAACGTCTAGTTCGCACGCACACAAACACCGTTCCGAACTATTTTAGTAAAACGAGCGCGTAAAAAATTACGAAAAGTCCTTTGGCAAATCGAGTTTTATGAAAAAACCACTGCATAAATCAACTACAAGTAAAGTTTATTAAACTCTTCGATAATTAAGCTTTGTCGGTGCCGACTTTGTTTTGGAGATTTCACACTTCTTTTATTGCTTATTTACCCTCAAAGTTGCGTTAAAGTTTGCAAGAAAAAGGAATCTTTGTGGGCTCCTAACTTTTTAACGGCTCATTATTTTACTATTCTGTTTCCGCACAGACAAAATTAATAATGAAACAAAACGATATCATGTTTAACTTTGGATATACCATGTCAAACAGTGGAGTAAAACCTCCCTGAAATTTGTATGGAAAAAATATCAACTAGTTCCACCTTAAAGAAGACTAATACTGTTTTCAGAGTCTGATTTTATGGAAATTTTTAGTACATAAGCATCGGATTTCATAGATCTGAACCAAGAATCAATAAAAACATGTCCGAGAATATAAACTAGTTCCTGCGGTTTGTATTAATTATCTAATCAAATTATTGTGTAATACGTACGTACCTATCTTATCTGCTATAAAAAAAAAAACTATTTTAACGACGTATTTAACATAACATACCTACAGCGTGGTCAGAATGTGGTTTCATATCAGCTGTTCTTTTTTTATCTGAACATCTATCACATTTCACTGAAAAATGTTTCACACTTGATGGAATGGGTGGCGCTAAGAGCTTCAAGGCTCCGGCAAACAGGCGCGACGCGACTCTAATTAATCAATTTCTAGGAAAACTTCATGGTAGAACAATTCTTTATTTCTTTCTTTTTTTAAAACGTTGCCCCACACTAGAAATTTCTCTTGTATTGTGGGTGCGTTTACAAACATTTTAACTCACAAATCACTTACCGGTGTCGCGGCAGTCTGCTCGAGCATTCATCGTTTCGTAATACTAGGGCTAGGTTACTTAGCTAGCAGCTAGGTTGTAAGAGGGACATAATTAACATGGAAGTCTCTCAATGTTAGTGAAAACCTGCTTTCTCAAAGGTACACAGGCAGACAGGGATGACACGACGGCGCGAGTGACGCGACTCTGGTGAAATAATTTCTATGAAAACTGCACGGAAATTGTTCTACCGGTGTCGCAGTGTTCCGTCGCGCCTTCTTTTACATAACCAGCCATAGTTAGTAAAACCGGCCATCATTGCCATTGCATACGAAAAATAACAAAAATCTTTATTTGTTAATAAAATTTACAATTCATGATTATAGTTATTTTTCGTGTTCGGGCAAAGATATCCGCTATGGGCAATGATGGCCGGTTTTACTGTAACACATGATCAACCATAATCTGAATAATTTTGACGAATATTCCTTATCCATGCCATTGCTTAATATGTTCGAAAAAGTTGTATGCTCAACAACGTAAATAGGTAATGGAATGAATGTTGTTGAACTGTCAAAATGAAACAGATTGTGATTGATCGTGTGTTAGAGTCCTATTACACTTTTTACGCAAACTCATGATTTTTGACGTTGTAATTTTCAGCAACAGTTAGATATGTTAATTATTTGATTATAATAACGATAGTGCCATACTCCAACTCCAACTTCCAAGAAAGAGAATGGCACTAGAATTTCCATTAAAAATGTAATAGGACTCTTAGGCAATTATAGTGCTGTACATAATAAAATGAAATACGAAACAAATCGGTAGATTAGATACCGACATAATATTTATCTATGTGTTAATCGGTCACCGGCCAATATGTTACCACCCACCTACTTACTTATCTTTAAAAATAATAAACGAGTTACTTATCTTTCGAAAACGACGCGCGACGTTTTGTGGCGTAAAAGCGATTTGGCAACTTTTGTTTTCTGAGCCATACCTTGCGAATTTGCGACAGTCAAGAGGGGAGGAGTAGCCATAGCATGTATAAGTACAGCTTTTTAAAATGTACTAACTTTTGCAGTACCTAAGTAGATGCTTACCTACCTACCGATGACGATGCAATGGCTCACCGTCCGCAAGCCCGCGCCTACGGTGGCCGGAAATCGGCCTGCGATTCCCGACGCCCAGGGCGTCCTGCGGCGGTTAGGGGCGTGAGGGCGCTGGGATGCACTTTTTTGGAGTCTAAATCCTCGGCTCAACACCGATAGTTGAAAATCCAGTGCGCGATAAAATATCGCGCGTAAAAATTTCAACCCTCGGCGGCGGCGCTAAGCAGAGCGTTGAAAATCCAATGTCCAAAAAAAAAATCGTCACAGGAAAAAATCGCCCGTGTGAACCTGGGCTAAGTGTTTATTGTTCAGCGGCGGACTTAGCCTGTCGGGGGCCCGGGGCGGCAAAACGAAATGGGGCTCCCCCGCCCAGAAATGAACATCGAAATATTTAGCAGCCTCAAAAGGTTAGGTTTTCTTTTGACCATTGATACTTTGTATACAACAAAAAAGCTAGAGAATCAGACGAATGGAGAATGGTTGAGCGAGCGCAGCGAGCTCGAATATTTTTGTACTCCGCATACCTATTTAAAATTTTCTTTTGAACATTTATACAGAAATAGGAATTATTTTGTTGATTGATACAGAATAGTTTGAATTTTACCACCCCGCCCTGGATAGGTAAGGTTTTCATTTGACCATTACATAAAATATAGGAGTTACATTGTCAACTTCCGCAAAAAAGTCTGAAAAAAGAGAATGTAGGTTGCTAAGCGAGCTCGAAAATTTTAGCACCCTACGTTTATATTACGCATAGTGTCGCCAACTATAAACTGCATTTTTACTGGACATGTTTTCGTCTTGTTTAGGATTTGATAAAAAAATATTTCTCAAGACCAGGACCGGTGGCCAGAGGCGGACCGCACCTGTTGCTGTAGCTTAGTCCGCCAGTGTAAAATCCTATGGTATAAACCTTAATCAGAAATAAATATTCACTTAAAGTGATAATGAAAGAATTAAAAAATAAGTAGGTGTACGTAAAATATAAAGCGTGTATTGTAATAATATCTTTACATTTTCAACGAAACTAAAGTACGTACATAGTTACATAAATAGTGCGAACTCTTAATAAGAAATAAAAATAGGTTTAAGTTTAAATACTTTACCTATGTTAATTTACATAATGTGACATATCAAATTATCAGACTCTGTCATCAGATAATGCGATATGAAATGTTTGTTTACACTTAAACTCTAAACATACATAGTTAAAAAAGGTAATATAAAACATAAGCAGTATTATGTAATTTATAACATAATTAATTTACTTTTAATTCAATGTTTAGGTAGGTACTTTTAAAACGTGAATTTGAGGTATTTTGCTAGCACTATGCTATAACATTCCATGGTTTCCCGTTGCCCGTAATCGTGGGTTTTACCTGAAACAATAAAATGTTTTAAAATTACGCTTAGGTACTGCTCAAAACATTTAAATAACCGTCATCAAAATTAATTCTACGGATTTTATTCATCTTAACAATGGGTCCTTGGGAACTTTTTGAACCTTATTTGATACGATAAAGTATAAGTAGGTACGCTACCCTGCACCCTAATTGCGTAGCACACAATCCAATAGAATCTGTTTCATTTTGACAGTTCAACAACATTCGTCGTGTGTTACACAATTAGGGAGCTGTTATAAGTTACTTAATGTAATATGATTATCTATATACCTTTTCTACGCAAACATTTTATTTGCAAGAATCACTTAATTTTGCTATTTTGCCACCTTGCATTCTTTGGAAAAGTAGGTCTTAAATTAATTAATTGCGTAGGTACCTGTTTGGTAATTAGATCTTCGCAAGCCATTCTGATCCGAGCGCAAGTCGCTGGTGTATCCAACACAAAGTCTGGAGACTCTCCACTGT
Source organism: Omphaloscelis lunosa (assembly GCA_916610215.1). Classification (NCBI taxonomy): domain Eukaryota; kingdom Metazoa; phylum Arthropoda; class Insecta; order Lepidoptera; family Noctuidae; genus Omphaloscelis; species Omphaloscelis lunosa. The sequence continues at coordinate 11,355,776 of OU744247.1, forward strand.
CCAACCTGGCTGCTTTTATAGCTTCTTTTATTGCGAAAAATACTGATGCGGCTAAAAATAGAGGTGGTTCTCCCACAGCCTGGAATCATAAAATTTTTTATTAAGTCGTTTGCTCATGTACTTATCTCAAAATGTTGGATTGTCCTGATTTTAGAAGGTACCACGTCCGTTTTACAATGGTCCCAAACTAATTTAAAAAGTTAAGTTTATAACGGTAGGTCATCAGTAGAATTCTGCACAGCTGGTCAGTATTTCACTATGTAGCTTTCATGGCACGTAAAATATAATGAATTAATGACTGATTAGGAAAAGCTAACATATTACCTTGGATGAGTATACTGCACGTGGGTTCGGAGCACCCTTTAGCAACGATACATTAAAAACTTTCGGTATGTCAGCAAAGCCAGGTATCTTATAAGCTCCAGGTCCTCGCGAAAGTGCTTCTCCGTCAGCTGAGAATATCATTTCCTCCAATGTGTAAAAACCGTAACCTTGCATAAAGGCACCTTCTATCTGTCCTATGTCTATAGCAGGGTTTAAACTTTCACCAACATCCATTACTATGTCTGTTTGCAGGACTTGATGATCACCGGTCAAACAATCAATGATAACCTCAGAACATGCTACTCCATAAGTAAAATATTCAAAAAGATTTCCAGAATTTGTCTCCGGATTATATTCCATCTTTGGCGCAGCGTAAAATCCTGTAGCCGATAACTGTACCCTGTTCACAAAAGCATCAATGACCCAATCTTCCCATTTTCCAGTTGGATTTTTAGCTTTGAATGGCTCCAGTCGTGCTTTTAGCACTTTACATGCTTCAACAACAGCCATCCCATACAAATCAGAACTTATGCTTGCAGCTGTTGGTGAACTGTTAGGAACTTTGTCGGTCGACATTTCACTGATGTGAATTTTAGTGTAATCAATTTCTAGAGCCCTCGACGCCACTTGAATCATTTTAGTAAAGAGTCCTTGGCCCATTTCTATTCCTCCAATGGAAAGTAGCACAGATCCATCTTTATACACCAATAATAGTGCGCCTGCCTGCATTAGGACATCAACTTGGAAAGATATTCCATATTTTGTAGGAACTAGGGTGATGCCTTTTTTCTTCCATCTGTTTTGTCTGAAAAAGTATATGAAGATTTTATTAAAACATTGCCTATGATATCTTAGGTATAATGGATATGATTTAAGAATATGATCAAAACATTAACCTATTAAATTCCTCAACGTCTTTCTTCCTCTTCCAATAGTTAGAAGTTTCTATACATTCATTCCAACATCTAGACAAAGTACAATATGTCAGCGTCTGGTTGAAATGAGTCACTGAGCCTTCCTGATAAAGGTTTATTTCAACTATTTGCTCATAGCTTTTTCCTATTGTCTCGGCTATATGCCGCATCATAGTTTCGGCAGCCATCATTGATTTTGGAGCCCCGAAACCTCTGAATGCTGTGTTTGAAGGCATATTAGTTTTGCAAAGATATCCATGCACTTCAACGTTAGGTATGAAGTAGCAATTATCCACGTGCACCAACGCTCTTTCTATCATCTGTAATTTATAAAAAGGTAATTCATAAGATAATTAACAAATTAATTAAATTTTCAAAACGAGACCAAAAAAACTAATAAATCAGTCTATTAGAAAATAAAATTCTATAAGGACTTACTGAACTACTGTAAGTGATTTTATTAACAGCAGTATTCTTACCGCGCAGGAAATATCCATGGAGTTTCCTGCATTTCCATATATCTCAAATTTTGCACCAGTTATTATTCCTTCATCAGTAAATCCTGCTTTATATTTGATCAAACAAGGATGCCTGTAGCCGGAAACTTGCATATCTTCATCTCTGTCTAACACAGCTCTAACAGCTGTCTTGAGTTTATAAGCAGCTACTGCGACAGGTATAGCTAATAAGGTAGCTCTCGTTTCTTTGCCGCCAAAACCGCCTCCAACTCTCTTTACTTTAGCAACAACTTTATGGTTTGGTATTCCAAGTGCTTCTGACGCTATGTGCTGAAACAATGAACAAATTAGTTATACAATAAGACATTACTATTGTATTTTACTTCCATTGACTTCACATTTGACCGAGTAAATATCGTTAAAACTTACTGCTATTTCTTCGGGATTTTGTGTAGTTGCTACAATTTCCAGTTCATCCTCTTTTCTAATGGCGTAAGCAGATATGGTTTCAAGATAAAAATGTTCTTGGGCACCATTTCGTACGTATCCTTCTTTTACGTAACTGGAATGACTGAATGCCTCATTCACGTCACCTTTGCGGAGAACGCGAGGATACCCAGAAAAATATGATCCATGTGAAATTGCGTCTTCCAGAGTTACAATTACGGGTTCTATTCGCTCGTAAGTAACAACCACCAAGTCTTTTCCTTTCCTTGCTACACTCTCTGACGTAGCTACTATAGCTCCTATTACACAAGCCCGGCTAGTCACAATTTCACTACAAAATATTTCTTCATCTTTTATAATGGGGCCCATTTTATTACATTCTTCGTCTAAATCTGCAGCTGATAGAAATGCCTTCACTCCTGGTAGCAACAAAGCTTTACTTGCGTCTATAGATTTTATTTTTGCATGTGCTTCTGTGCTAAAAACTAGTTTTAAATACAGTTCTCCTGTTACGGGAGGAGTATCATCACAATATACAGCTTCGCCGGTGGCTTGCTTTAGAGCTGACGTATGAGTTATCGGCCTGCCAACAGCGTCTGAAACTATTTGTTTCTCGTTTCTTATTTCGAAGCACTGAGAACTGTTTGGTTGATCTATTGGTATTTCCTCGACACCACTTAAGTCTTTATCATTTACTTTATCAACACCACAAGGTCTGCTTAGTTGTAATACATATAAATAAAACCTAAAAAATAAACTCAAACATAGTGACTTCCTGTAATCGGCCATTCCTCCAGGAACTGACATATCCAGCTGCAACTCATTTGTCAACGACTCAAATGCTAAAGTTAACATTTCTTGATCCCATCGATGTCCAAGAATTAACTCTGAAGTTGCTTTCGCATAAATTGTAGTTGGGCCCATACCACCATAACACAGTCTTGCATCAAATACTGTATTGGTAACTGGATCAAATATAACATTGAAGGCAGACGTTACAATAGAAATATCGTCTTCTTTTCGTCGAGCTTGTTTATACGCTTTAAAATACTGCATACTTTCAGAGAACGGAATTTCGACAGAAACAACGATTTCATCATTCTCAAGAACAGTCTTTCTGTATCCTTTAAAAAATGCTTCATCGAGAACAACTTTTCTTTCTCCCTTGTTCTTGCTATGAATATTCAAAACAGCTGAACACGCCATTAAAATGGGATTTAAATCAGATATTGGACTAGCTGTTACAATATTTCCAACGAGTGATGCTACATTCCGAATTTGATCCCCAGCAAACCAATGTAGCATTTCATTTATTGTTTGATACACTTTAGATTTCGCAGGATCTGCGTCAACTTGCTCTTGAAGGAAACACGATAATTCACTTAGGGTGGTAGTAGCGCCTATGATGATGCCTTCAGTTGAGACTTTGCAAAAGTTCATTTCTGTTATTATTGACGGATACAGCAACACTGGATAGACTTTATTTTTAAATTTAACTTCCACTCCTATTTCGCTATTGCCAGCAATTATTTTAGAAGATAGACAGTTGGATTTTAAAAGAAGTAGATCGTTAAGTGTTTGCGGCCGAACCCATGTAATATTTTCTCCGGGAAAAAATAAATACTCCTCTGCATAATGACTATTTAACTTCAACTCTGGTGGGAAAATTGGTTCTTGTGTTGGATCATATGGTTTGAACAACGACTTATTAAACAATTCATCGCTGTTGTCATTTAGATTCTTATTTCGACAACAATCTTCACCCATTGAACAGGAATTCTTTTCTCCTTCACGGCTATAATTTCTTTCCCATCCTTCTATAAAAGTTTTAAACCCCTCAATGATGGGTCTGTATCCAGTACATCTGCAAAGATTTCCCTGTAATGCCGTTTCTATGTCGGTATAGTTGACTTTGGGTTTATTTCTTAGTAATGCATACATGGACATTACTATGCCAGGTGTGCAGAAGCCACACTGTGATCCATGAGCTTTCGCTATCCTTTCTTGCACCGGGTGTAGACGTTCTTGCGTGGAGCCAATCCCTTCAACAGTCGTGACTGCTAAGCCGTGCATGGCACAAACGGGCGTCAGACATGCATTTACTGCAATGTGCCTATTACAAAAATACAAAAGTTATGGATATTATTAGTAAGGTGTGTTTTTTAAAACGCCATGCCATGAAGCAGAACCTTTTGTAGGCTACATAGTTCAATCAATCAATCAATCAATCAAAAGTTTATTGTGGATCATAGGTATGTATAGTACAGTTCTTAAATATTTGAAAATTTTGATCAGCTATGTCCCGCCCGGAGGGCATACAATAATAATAATTACATTTAAACAGGCTACTAATTAAATTAACATTGTTACAAAATATATTTTTTAAATCTAACACAATAATTAAAAAATAGGGAACACATTAATGGAAATGTCAAATTCAAATTATTATATAGAAAATAAAATTATTTGCATTTAAGTTTCAAAAATATAAAAAGAATAAAGTCAAACATAACAAATTAAAATAGTTTGACGGCACTAGATGGACAGTGAGTGTGAACACCATATACAGATAAAGGTTTTAAACTGAAAGCAAGAAGGTAGTTTTACGCTGGGGTTGGAGATAAAAACTTCCCCAACCACCATCTTCTATCTACTAGGTATCTCTTTTTGATTTTAAAAAGTGAATCAGAATAATAAGAAAATACGTTATCTAACATCAAATATTTGTTTTAATTACAAAAAAAAAAACATAAAATAACTCGAGAACGAACAAATAATGCAAAATATTTCAGTGGCAAAAAAAAAGCGCCTAACGTGGGGCTCGAACCCACGACCCTGAGATTAAGAGTCTCATGCTCTACCGACTGAGCTAGCCGGGCTGTGAATAATTAGATAAAAATGACCATATGATCATGAATATTATGAAAAGGATACTTTATACAATCTTCAGTTTTCAAATATTGGGAAATCATGACGGTGCAAGCACCGCAGCCACCTTCTCCGCATCCATATTTGGTGCCGGTAAGCAAAAGTTTCTTGCGGAGGTAAAAAAGAAGTGTCCATTCTGGATCTGGATTTTTCTCGACGACCTGAAACATCATTGTGAAGTATTATTTCACTTATAAAATTATGGTACCTACGGTATTCTTTTTTCGATTTTTGATAAATACTGTTATAGGTACTAGTTTTGTCCTACTTAGGTAGGACAAAACTGGGGACATACAGAATAATCTACCTACCTAGAGCTCTAAAAATGAAGTAGGTAGACAGATACCAACCTATCTAGGTAGGCATGATCCATTCTATTATACCTACTTAGGTAAGAGGTAAGTAGGTAAGTATCTAGTGTGCTTACGATATTAACTACGCTACCCATACCAGTGAAAGGGGACGTTAGTCGGTACACTGCTATTTGATCTGGACTGAAACGTGATATGACTGCGTTAGGTAGGTATTTGTTCAGACAGAGTTGTCACCAAGTAGGTAAATATTTCTATCGATCAAAATTCCATTTTATTCAGTGTCATAACTATAAATAATTTTAAATCTAAAACCCTACTGTAAAATTACTTAACTGAAAAGAGAAAAACAAATTCTATAGGTAATGTTTAATGCATTACCTATAGAACTATATCTATAGAATTGTATGGTTTCGCAGGCGCACAAACAAAAGTTACACCATATTTTCAGGTTATTGGTCATGGCCATTTAGAGGTATAAGGAACAGGGTGTAAAGCAGGGTTGTAACGGATATCATATAACGAATGAGGATGCGGATGAGGATATCAAGATATCGGGTTTGAGGATGCGGATGAGGATACGGATATTGGAAAATTCCTTATTGAGGATGCGGATGTGGGTGCGGATGCGGATGTGGGTGCGGATGCGGATGTCGTAAAAAAAATAACCCTAGTTTTTTATAGAATATATTTTTTTATTATAGGTTGTAGGTAATATAATAATCATTTGGTAGGTTACCGTAGCATAATTCGCCTGCAAAAAACTTCACTTCTATGAGCCAACAAAAAGTAAACAATAAGACGCCACCCGGCACCCAGTAACTCAAACAGTGACATTTGACACCACTGTCACAAGCAGCCGATCGTCTGGACAAGGAGATTGCGAATTCAGCTAATAGGAACGCGTAACTCACTTATCGGCCCGCTTAACTTAGCGGCCCGCGAGTTTTAAAAAATTCACTATTTATACGAACAACGTAGGGTCACATCCCCATAGAAATTATTAGGATACGGATGAGGATGCGGAGCTTTTAAAATCAAAATTTGAGGATGCGGATGTTTTGCGGATATCAAAATTTATGCGGATGCTCCGCAGTTGCGGATGCGGATACGCATATCCGTTACATCCCTGGTGTAAAGTCTACTCGTCTTATAAAGAAAAGGGCGGATCCTTCGATTTGAACAATTTATATAGGTACCTAATTAAATAATGAAAATTACTAAATGATCAGCGTCTTTTCTTGCTTACTGTAGCCACACAGTAGGCAACTAGGTACATACATAGGTACTTGTAAATTGTAATGTCGCGGGTTATCACGACGCGGATTCGATCGCGTTAGGGTGAGTGAGATAGGTTACCGACCCCAAAATTATTTTGTAACACTTGCTGAAGGGTTATCGTTATTACATAAATAAAACTCCAAGAGCGCTACACATGTCTTCTACGTGTTTATTCCAGACAGCCCTATGAAAAAAACCAGCCAAGTGCGTGTCTGATCACGCACAATGGAAGGTTCCGTAGTTGGGATGAATTTATCCCAAATACAAACTTAAAATTGTACTTGAAATTTACCATGTTATTTTAATAGGTACTATAGATTTCTTATAGGTTTTTCTGTAATCTATACCTAAGTAAAGAACCATGCTCTGTTTTTTTTTATTTCAAAGTTTTAGACGCAGTAGTTTCGGAGATAAGGGCCGATGGTCAAATTTATCTATTTTCTTAAAGATCTTTAAATGTATTAATTTTAAAATTATCCTAAAAACAATTAGAGATCCTCACAATGAGCCCTTTCATTTAATATGTCACAGTTCACACGGTACCTACAGTTGGCAAAACTTTTTTTTTCTTGTTTGCCCCCCAAAAGTTACCCCCATATTCAATAATCAATTATTTACATTACACATCCGTGTTTGGGTCACAGAAAAGAAATACATTATAGTATACCAAATTTCAACTTAATCAGTCCACTAGATTCGAACCAAATTGGCTGTGACAGACGGACAAACAGACAGACACACGAGTGATCCTATACGGTTTCCGTTTTTTGCTTTTGAGGTACGGAACCCTAAAAAGTTGTAAGCAGAAAATACCTAGGTACCTACCTTCCTACCTACCTAAACAATCTACTTACCTCTACCTACACACGTGAAATATTGCCAATGGTTAGTAGACTCAATATGTAGTGAAAGAATTATCTAGGTACCTATAACCTACCTAGTAGGCTACATTCACTACAATTTTATAACTGCATAGGTAGGTACAAGTTGTTTTTTGTAACGCAGGTTTTTTTTATAAAGTCGTCAGTATTTCTCGATTGGCTACATCCAGATTATGTCGCATCCTACCCTATACCTACTTTACCTATCTTTAAGTAGGTACGTTAAATTTGAATGAAGGCATGAAAAGATCAATTAAGTATGTACCTACGTATCCATCCACCCAGTGTTACAGTTAAAATTAGTTATGGAATTAAATAAGACCTAATAAACATGTTGGCCAGATGCGCAGACCGCAATGCAAATTCTTGCTAAGTACAATACGCGCCACGAAAGATGAGACTTGACCGCGCCTCCCGCCGCTCCTTCCGCCGCCCCGATGATGCCCCGGCGCAGACTTCATACCGCTAAAGAGACCCATAAATCGTCTACTGCGCAAGTCAAACCACGTGGTCAAGTCTCATCTTTAGTGGCACGCACTGTACGTCACTACAAACTAAAAAAAATATTTTTTTATCTTAATACTATAGGTAGGTACTTACAATTATGTGGGGTTTTTATACAAGTAAACGTTGCTTAAAGTGACATTCAAACGTCAAAAATGTAGGTATGGTTAAACAGTCGCTTCATGCAACGGTTATAAATAGACCCATGTATAAATAAGTAAGTACCATAAACCTGGGTAGGTCTAAGATACTTACAGTAATATTGTCGGTTTACCTACCTTATCACAGGTCTGTCAATCTACCTACAATCTACATTCCAATAATTAATAAACAATTGCCGAGATATAAATTAAAAAGTATCTACAGTCATATAAAGGATATTAAACAGAATTTCATGGCTAACGAGTACGGACCTAGACGTAAGTAATTAATCACTATGACTCGGAAGTACCTACTCATTAATATAAAAATACCTACCGCGAATTAAAACAACACAACACACACTTACCTTTTTGCCATTAACGAAGAAAACCAACGTTTTTTGCGCGTCTTCAGGTATCAAACTGTTTATCGAATCCATTGGTATGATTTTGAATTGATTTGATTAGAAATACGTAAACCGGTTTCTTATTTATTAGGTACTGACGAACTGCGTCCGATAGAACGCGTCTCTCTCGTGTCACTGCCGCCGATGTCGCGTCTGTACTGAGGCGAACCTACTAAAATACAAAACTACAGTTCTTAACTATTGTATTTAGTTAATTAGCTAATTAATTGTTCAAGAACAATAATCATAAGCACAGATTTTGTATGGGTAGGTACTAAAGTGCAGTAGAAACTAGTTATTTTGTTAATTACCTACTTTCCTAAACGAACGCGCGTTAGGTATGTGCGCGGAATGAGCAGACAGTTTGTTCTATGAGGATTTGTAAGACGAGAGAAATGAGGAGCTAAAGGAGGCACGCATTTTAAACCGTTTACCCATGGGGGTGTAGGCAAAACTGACCATCGCCGATTCTTGAATTCTCCTTTTACTTTGTGTTTGTGCACAGTTTGCGAATAAGTAGTTACGTACAGGTCGTGCCATTAAAGATGAGACTTGACTGCGCCTCCCGCCGCTCTTTCCCCCGCCCCAATGACGCCCCAGCGGGGACCTCATACCGCTAAAGAGACCCATAAATCGTCTACTGCACAAGTCAAACCACGTGGTGCGTCAAGTCTCATCTTTAATGGCACGACCCTAGGTACTGCCAGCAATAAAAATCCATTCAGTCACATTTACACCTATCTGCCTACCTAATTAAAATTTATTGAGACAATGATTCGATAAACTGCTTTACAGCATTTGATATAGACAAGACTCAATTTTTTTTTATGTAACTTTTTCTATTTTACTTAATAATGTAAGATTTAAAACGACTAGTGTTAATCGACTTTAATTTTATTGCTGACCGTACCTAGTCGCTTGACCTATTTAAAGGATATCAAAACCAATATTTTAATAAAGACAAAAGATTTGATTTTTTGTATATTTGTTTGTAATGGATAAACTCAAAAACTGCTGCACTTATTTAAAAAATTCTTTGACCTGTAGAATACTACATTATCACTGAGTAATATAGGCTATAATTTATGAAGATATCACGCGGGCGAAGCCGCTGGCGGAAGCTATTTAGTCCCTAATAAAGTTGATGTATGTATGTCTGTATGGTGTCATTGTCCGCCTAGGAGTCTAAAATGTGAGGTCCATGAATATGTTTCTTGAATATTATTATAATAAAAAGTTCAGGTAAAAATAAAACATTAGAGATATGTAATAACAACATTTTACTCTACACTAATATCTAAAATATACATTTCAATACTTGTACATAATTTACACATAAGCATATCTGCTTCTTTAGTTCATGTTATCATGAAGACAACTGATTAACATGATTACAGTACAGTTTCATACAAAGTTCAAACTTATCTTAAAAACAGCCTAATTAATTAAAACATGTAATTGTACGGAGCTTTAATTATGTAATCAATATTCTTACTTCCATAAATTATTTGAATGATGTAACAGATTTTAATCTTATTTACAGGATGTAAAAACTTGTATTTTATAGAGTATTGAGCAGCTTTGACTTTGTGTCTAAATCCTTATGATTTATGGTATACAAAGTCAAAGTTGCATAACATGCCCTAATATAATATTAGAACTTTCATAATGGGTATGTTTTTTTTACGGTAAAATATTAATTCTATTGTTGTTTTATTGATTTATTTGAAAAAACGTTAAAATAAACAATTTATTCTCCTTATTGTACTTACTATAATAAGATGAATAAATTGTGAGCCGTTGGCATAAATTGCTAGAAGTTGTCGCAAATGCAATTTTGATGAGTGCACCAAAACCTTTTCTTAAATATTGTGAAATGAATATATTTATTCATGATGTAACACATTTAAAAAAACCTTATGAATTTTTATTTATTCTTAAGCTGATTTCAACACACCTTTCTGTTCAAGTTCTTTCTCTACCATAGTACCTTCATAAAGAATTTTATCCTTCAATGCATCTTGTAGAAGTTGTGCATCAAATCGTTGTCTAGACCATGCATACCTACAATAACACCAATATAGCATGGTGGTCATTGAAAATGTTCCCACGCCTATGTGCTGAGATAACATGGGACGAGATGTTTTTATGAATGCGGCTAAACCAAGACCCACTCCGGTTGTTATTCCATATAGAAAACTTTCTCTGAAGCACGGTATTTTGGATACATCCCTACCAAATATTACTAATCCCTGCAATAAGAGAAAAAGTAGATTGATCATTTACACGAAATTATTATAGGAATATTATGCGTATAACTTAATAATAAAGTTTTTCAATTGTGAAATATTCAATATTCTTTACAAAAAAGGAAATTTGAATGAAAGAGTTACTTATTTGAAAACAAACTAAGTAAATACGAAGCAGGTTTTTATTTTTATTACAAATAAAATAACCTTTTTTTCTTCCTCCCCTTCCTCATCAAGCAAACTTTTCACTACTGTGTCCATAGTGCTAAGGTTTATTATCTTCAATTCAGAATTATCTGAACTAAATTCGTATTTTCTAAAACAGAACAACAATAAAATAACCTCAATCAAAGTACGTTTGACATTTTGACCACAGACCACAGATTATTGTGTTTTATGATAATCGGTAGCTTAAAGTCTTTTAAGGCTTGGATTCCCCGGGTAGCCAAACTGCAGAGAGGAGAAGTTAATCTACAGGATATTTGGTAGACGGATCGATAAAAACATTTGAGGGGTTTTTGAGATCATTGGCTAGTTATTAAAGCATTAACCCTCACCCCAAGTGTCACATAAATGGAGATAATTATTCAAAAACCTGTCGATAAGACCCGCCCCGCTGGCGGCTACCGAGAAGCAAGTAGAGCTAGTGAAAACGAATTAACAAGCAACGAACAGCGAGTGCATAGCGGCGATGAGCAAATGAGCAATTACTCGTCGGTATTCGTAGGTACCAAGCGTGACCCCGCGTAAAGCGATCGTCGCGCGAATATACGATCGTTTGAACTTTTTGTTTGGTGAACCTGAACGCATAGACATGCCAACAGAGGGCGCTATCCGGTTTTCCAATCAAGTGACATAATGCACGCGACCGATCGCCTATTCGCGCGACGATAGTTTCAATAGGCTAATGTTAACTGCTCATCACTTTTTTTATAAAATATTACTTTTCCCGATGTAGGGACGTTAATCGTTGAGGAGTTCTTCTGGTACTTCACCATCAGCTCCACTTCTCCATATGCTTTGTAACGAGCATAGGTAAATTGCTTGACAACCATATTAAAGTAATCGAATCGCAACTCGTGAAATACCACTTAAGTATTATTGAGTAATTTTGGTGACCATCTGTCTTTATTATTAGTTCCACTTCACCAAATGGTACTTTCCGAGAGCAAGTGCACGAATTATTATAAAAAATACCCAAATCGCTATAGGTGTGCCTATAGCGATTTGGGTATATATTTGAAGAGTTCCCTCAATTTCTCCAGGATCCCATCATGAGATCCTGACCTGATGACAATCGAACCACCTCTAAAGTATACTGTGTCTATATATGACAGAGTTAAAGCCCGAACATACATAAAAAAATATAAATGTCCCGATTGATAACTTCCTCTTTTTGGAAGTCGGCTAAAAATATAGATGCCCAATAAAGTCGAAATCGCATTCAGTAAAAAATTGTTGTTGACTTGTTGTGTCATATTTTGATATTTATGAGATAATTATCAAGTCTGTCTGCTTCTGCCTGGCTCCTCAGTACTCTGCTAAACCGACTATTAGTCAATATAAAATTTTTGAAAATGCAAAACAAGTGCAAAATGTAAACCTTTCGCCTTCCTTGCGCAAACAACTTATACAAGGATTACATTTGCCGTTTTTTTATAGACATTGATTTTACAAAACTGCGATAATCGTGCTTGCCTACTCTTTTATTATCAATAAAATGTCAATTTGACTGGAAGATTGACGTCACTGGGATTCGTTCCGTATGTATCATATTAGATTTTTAACATGAACTACTCCTATCTCGTTTTCTCTCATAGTTTTTGTTATATTCTATCCTGTTGTCATTTTAGAAAGAATATTTAATTGTCTAGCATATCTCGGCTGAAATCAAGAAAGGGCTGTTGGTTGGTTCGGTTTGGTTGGCTGACATCTCTTTTAATTCAGTCAAGCCTTTTTAGATAAAAAAAAAATCTTAAATTCCTGTGTCATTCAAAAGCTGAATACGTCTCGAATTCGTTCAAGTTTATATAGTAAAATCAGTTCTGTTCGTCTCAGTGAAATACCTATCTCTAAACGTGAGTGATAAGTTTTAGATATTTTAGAAAGCTTATCGCTAGCCCAGTGTTTATAAAAGAAAGAAGGCTTACAAAAATAATTAGTAGCTTAGATTAAAGACGTAATTATAAATCACCAGCGCGCGCCAGCTGTGAACGATACACCACATAGTCTACATTTTATGATAGGTAAGTAAGTAGAATCATATGTATCAATAGTAACGAGTTATCATATCTATCAAGATATCCGCCTGTAGCGCGCGGTATCAATTACAGGTCACACTTTAGTGCTGTTTATTGCAACCATGATTTATTGAATTCTTTAATTGATTAAAACAGTAATTATTATGGATAACATAGGTACAGGGGAAATCTAATTGGATTCTTGTTGGTCTTTATTTGCTTATCAAAACTTTTTCTTTTTTAAATTTGATTAGAATTAACAATATTTATAAACAAATGTGTTGTTTTATGAATATTCATTCATTCAATTATTGCAGAGGGAGCATTAAAGGTTAACAATTTAACTGTTCAATAGCAACAATATAAAGTGATAACTATACCTATCTGTAATCTCTGATATTGTGGGCTTTAATAATTTATTACTTATTAATTTTTATTGAATACATTTTTATTTATTATTACATTGTTAGAAGTAAAATTTTATAAAATACAACATAATATGCTGTAGAAAATTGAATTTAATATTGTTTACAATAATAGTAATTCCTAAAAAAATAATCAGGCCACAATGCTTCAGTTACTTTGTTAATATTGTTGTTATTTTTTCCCTGTTAAAACTATTGTAATTTTAAAATATGATCTAAACAAATATATGCAAAGGAAAACTATTTTTGAATAGGTACGTAAATAGATAAAATGCTCCCATAACTAAATATAAACTTCTACTTTGAGGTTTTGTACCTTCTGTACTATTGTCAACAACATAATATTAATGTTTGCAAAAATGGATGGCAGCCAATGCATAAGTTTATGAACAATGGGCCAGCCTGGCAATATGCCTAAATATCCCATGTTATGTAAAAAATTGGAACACTATACATAATGTATGATCTATATTTTTCTCAAGTATTAATGTGTTAAAGCAATGCTAGATTATGACTGCGTTTGCCAATATCTACTCTACAAAACTTTGAATTTACGGATAATGTATATTATTTATTCCCACACCAAGTAAAAAATATTAAAACATTCGGGTACCAATACATATTTTAAATATTCTGCACTTATCAAGATAAATACGAAATTGGTCATACTATTCAACATTTTGCATGCTAATGGAGGAATGAGAGGCAGTAAGTATTCATTGAAAAAATAATGCTATTTTCCTATTTTTAATAAGTAATATTTATTCAGTATTCTATTTCGGTCATAAACTGGAATATTACAAATAATTATTGATCCAATTCAGTGCACAGTTCTAAATTTAATCTAGAGTTCTCTGACATGATCATCAACCCCGGATCTGGGGGGGCAAACCGGGACATGTGCCCCAAGGGCGAACTTCAGAGGGCAACAAATTCAAGCATAGCAGACAAGTGCACCAACCAGCACACCGCAACTTTGCAATAAATGAGACACGCAGCACATATGGTCTATTATCTATCGAAAAAAATTATTTAATATGTTGCTGCCAAAATTTTCATTTTGAGAAAATTTTAGTTTCGCGGGCTAAGTTAGCGCAACCCCATAAAGATTGGCGGGCGGCAGTAGACGGCAGTATTTGCCCCCCCCTCCCCCCTCAAAAAAATTTAGATCTGGGGCTGCATAGCATAATTTGGGATAAAAATTCTCTGAACTAGTGGTAGGTACTCCCATTTGCTTCATTAAATTCATTAGGTACATGCAACTGCAATAAATAGGAAACTATCAATTAGAGCTTTAATATCCGCTCTCTCGCCGTTTTACAGAATATACAAACTCTAGACTAAGTAGGTACGCTTATGTTATGTACTAACGCCAAATATACTCATTGATGTCTAGGTACTTTATGTAGGCGAGTCGTCCTGTCGCGTGAACTGGGACGTCACTAGAATCAAATAATACGTCATTGACTAGACTAGTACAGAACTTATTGAGCGGGAGACGTAAAATATGTACTCATCAGTCCGCATCGTTAACGTCTATTATGTAAATAGGGTTGTTAGGCGAGTAGGCGAATATATTCGAAAATATTTCTACATGGATATCAATATTATCAAGCGACTCATCTGATTGAAAAGCTTTTGGCACGAGTTTAAAATGTATCACGAAAGCAGCCAATATTTTGACGCCTATATCAGAGTCAGAGTCAAGGACTTCACTAGTTCCAATGCTGTACTAAAAATTAACTCTTTGTCGTAAACTGGGCCTTCTATTCCTATAAACTACGATACGGTACGTCTAATTAATCGGACAACTCTAGCATGAAAATGTAGGATGGTTACTGGTTAGTTGGCTCCGTGTAATAATTAGATCAGGTTATTATTACTACGCAAAGTGGTTACGCCGTAGGTAACAGGAAATATCGAGGTCTGAAGGGCAACGATCAGCATTGTAAAAGTCGGTATGTCACCTTCAATTTAAAAATATCAGACACTCCGTGAAACAAGTTCATTTCCACAACAACTAGGTCTTACCTAATCGTAACGAACGACTCGACAAAACCTCGATAAATAACGACCACTAAAATATTTACGCTGAAGCGAGGACTGAATACGTAGAATTATCAACAGTATGTGATACCTACCTACCGAACAATCTATAGTAGTTTCGATTCGTAATAATGTTTCCTCAGCAATCGAACAGAATAATCTATATTGATGAGGAGCACATCTCTCAACAAAGGGATCTGCGCGCATCGATCTGTTTCTAAAGGGCAAACATACATTGCCGCAGTTATACATTCTTGTAGCAACAATTCTTCCGTAGCTCGCAGAATATGCGAAGCCGTCTATGAATACTCAAGACACTCGTCAGAAGCATTCCTAATATTCAGAAATATTCATGCCATGTCTTATACGTATATATTCAAAAGACCTATTAGTGATACCATCTGGCTCCACTTGATTACATACGAAGTTGCTAATGGAATGCCATTTTCTTCGTTTAATATGCTCATATTCAACCACAACTAGTCAGACTGAAATCCAACATTTGACATTACATAATAAGCTAGAAAGGGCAACCAAACCCTTTTCGAAACAGCAAAAAGTATTAGACTCCGTATACAATGGTACCTATACTCTCAGCATTATCTCAGTATTATGTATTTCATAAACGTACGGACGTGGGACGTAACGTGAAAAATAAATCGCGCAATGGGTACACAAGCCGTCAAAGAAAATGTATGTGTAAAAAACATAAAACAGTTGAATATCACCTTGAGTAACGATCGGCGGCGCCTCGGAACGATCGCCCACCCACTGCAAATAGATTTTACAATCAACCTATTGACACAAATAAGTGTCCTCTCCAGTTCAGTCTAACTGAGACAATTACCTATTTTCAATCAATTAAAAGTCATCATTTTTCAATTAAATCTGTGTAGATAAAATACAACAGAAACATGCATTGAAAAGATCTAACGATATAACACGTCTGCGCCGGTTAATTAGGTATATAAGAAATAGATATTGTTATGATTTAGCAAACAACTGAGAATAAAAGAGGTCTTGGTGCATTAACGTTTGTTATTCAGCCCTTCGAGAATTTAAACATCAAGGACGGGCACTAGAGTAAAGTCCGACTTGTTAGCGGTGTGACTTCAGGCAGATGATGCAATATAAAGAGATTTTATTCATCAAAACGATCAAAACGCAAGATGTTGTGCAATTAGACTACCTACTTGAATACACATGGATGAATACGCGGTTAGTCATAGTCTGCCTACATAAAAGTGAAGGGATTCAGCATAGGTAATTTTGCAATCAATGTGTAGGTGAACGATATGATATATTCCTTAATCAAAGAAAGTGTAATAATTACATTAATTTCATGCACAAACATTTTCACAAATTAACATATTTGCTGTTTCTGATATCAGTTTGTTTGTTGAGAAGATAACTGTTGATATCATGACGTACGTTATTCTTTATGATTCGCAGAATTCACCGAACTTGATTCAGATGTCATAATTATTATAAATTTTACATTATTACAAATCTGTTTCGACCACTTTGTCATGTTCTCTTTCAGTTTCCCTGAAATTTTGCCACATCATCGCGCTTTAATTCCGCTTATGACTCAAAGAAAATTTGGGTTTATTACTTAACAAAAGCGTAATAAGCGAACAAGCAGTTGATGAAGATGAACCAACAAACCTGCTAATTAATCAGGGTTATAAGATCTTTCATTCATATTATATTTTAAGGTCACGGTCAATTTACAAACGTAAGGGTTTTTTTTCACAACGTCCGGAGGCGATACTTAAATTAAATTAATGATACGTCTGATGCACCATAGGCAGTCAATCCTGACACCACCTTGCTGACGAGGTGTTTCATTACGAAAGAAGAGAAGGCCAAAATTTGAAAAAATCTTAAATTAGCAAAAATGGCTATAAAAATGGGTATTGGCTATTAAATGAGGAATATTTGTATATATATATATATTTGTAATCACGTTCTCGAATACGGCTCTAACGATTTCGATGAAAGTTACAATATAGGGGCTTACGGGAGCAAAAACTCGATCTAGCTAGGTCTCATATCTGGGAAAATTTGTTTTCTCTGTTTTCCCAGCCTTGGGAATGTGATTCAACGTTGGTATACCTGGATGATATGTTTATTTCTATTTTCACCCGAGCAAAGCTCGGTCGACCCTAATTGCGTAACAGATTTTCGTAAACAATTATGCCTAATTTGTTTCATTTTGACAGTTCAACAACATTCATTGCGTTATTTACGTTGTTGAGCAGATTTTTTTCCAACTTATAAAGCAATGGATTAGCAATCTGTTTCAAATCGAAACAGATTGTGATTGTGTATTACGTAATTAGGGTACAGGTACTGTACTTCTAAATTCCCATATTTAGGAGATTCTAACAGTGGGTAAACATTGAACTAGCAAAGTAACAAACCGCCAACAGCTGTGCCACCGCCACCCACGCTTATATCCAAATCAAACCAACAACAGTTTGTCTTCGGTTTTAACAGTTAAAACTATTTGGGCCCCTGAATACATTATCCTGAACCAACGCAGCCCGTACAATTTGTTTAAATTTGTAATTTATTCAAGACAGTAATGAATGGGTTTCAGCCGACAGACACCCATGTTTATCGGATAGATTCGCGACCTTCGGCAATTTCTGTGGTGTTGAAGTGTTGAAAGTTTCAGCCACATTTAGTCAGTGGCGTCGATCGCTATGAATCAGTCTACTAGAGTGTTCACGTGCCAGCTCGCTTTAAATAGTGCAGTGTAGTAATTAGTGCAGTGCTGGTGTTACGTCTCGGAACTTGGCACCTCAATAAATAATTATTAATTTTAGTTTGGTCTTCAACTCACAAGTGTGAACCGCCAACGTTGTTGGAAGGCGGAAAATATACCTACTACGCTAGACTTTTTGTGTACTTACATCACAACAACTTTTTGCTTTCAACTTTTTTTTGTGTTTTCTCTCTGTGACAAAGTCGAGAGTTCAGTTCCGTTCAGTTCTCCCAAGTGTTTTGATGTGTGGCTGTTATATATTAAGCGATTCTCATCGTTAAGATCTTCAATTTTGATCGTAAGTACCCAATTACGAATAATATTATATTTAGCTTTTGCGTGTGTTTACTAAATCAGAATAACATCAAGAGACTGTTCATGTTTATCTGAAGTACCTACCTGAATAGTGTTTGATTACATTCAATTGAAAGAACAATTTATATTCAAAATTCTTTACTTTGTTACACCTTACATACAACTAATTATTTTTTTGACAGAAGTCTATTATTATTAATGAATTCACACGATATTACTTAATGAGATCGTTACACTCTGATAATCTTAGCAAAATAATAAAATTATTTGGTTTACGTTCTCTTTCAAGGACAATTTTATACATGGTATGTCTTATACTAAACCCTTAACCCAGTGAAAACTACAAATTATAATTATGTCAACCGGTAGACGAACATAGACTTCCTCGAAATCCATAACAGACTTTTAGGAAATATTTCCATACCTAGGTCCGAGACACGTCCGAGATCTCTAAGGCATTCTCCTGAACATTAATCACAACTACAACCATGTGTATAAAAATAGTCTTCAATCGCTTTTGACTTCACCATGGCATGGGAAGACGGAACCTACGACACCTACTGGTTTTCGCCGCGGGTCAGGCGGCTTTATTATTCCACAAATTATAAACAGTTGTGATTCTAGTTAAATATTTCTTGTAAACACATTACAAACTAAACAATAATACGTAAACCTATTAGAGCGTTAAGACTTATTTACATATTGTAAGATGTTATTCAATCCTAAAGAGGACCATTACAAGAAACAAACATCAAACATGACATGCTAGTATATACAGATATGATTTTGAAATTGTTTTTTTTTAGCATAATATAATTCAATCGTAACTGTCATTTGTTCTGTTTAAAATAGTCTATAAAAGCGCAAATAATAACGATGTTCTTATTCACAAATGTCAACTATACATCGTTCTTTAGCTTTCCGTTGAACCAACTAGGAGAAATATACAGTATAGCAGAATATATGACTGAAGACTAGCTTTGTTGGTAAATAATACGCAGAGAGACAACAAAGACACAAAATTCACATGAAAAAAGTAGGTTAATTACTTGCAATGCAACACGTAGTCAGTTTAAACAGCAAGATGTCTGTAACGCGGATGGTTCATATCATTAATGTATCAATAACGTCTTTGTCGACATATCGCATGATATTTAATTTCCAATTAATCTTTACATGATATCTTCATTTTCTGTATTTATCTCTTACGATTTCGGCGACTATGTCTCTGGGTATCATGGTCGCGCTGGCAGTCTTTGTAAGCGCCGCTTTGGCACTCCTCCCGGGGCGTCTGCTAAAGTACACATAAACGTTGTACACCAGCTGTCTGGTGTCTGCTGGCAGCTCTATGCGACTCTCTTCCCCACAGTCTGCCACCCTGCCGTTGTATAATCTTCGCCAACTAAACATTGTCCATGCGGTCATTGCCTCGTCTCCGTATTGCGCCGTTGTGACAGTCAATTTCTAATTCGCTCCACAAATACACTAGGCAGTTGGTTGCACTCTAGATTCCACTTGCAAGAACGGAAAATATATAAAGCTTTATAGTAATGTTTGATATAGTAAAAATTTGATTGTCCACCAGAGGTATGTATGATTCCGGAGAATTAAATAATGATCAAATATTTAACGTTGTTTGAACAGAATTAATAGCGGGTTATCACGAAAATATCCGTTCAATCGCAAATACGTTCACACACTGGTTGCTGCAAAGCCTCAGAAGACCACATTTGCAAACAAGTCACATGGTCGTGACATCCGCTGTGTTACAAACGTGATCACAATGCTATAGGAATTGAAGATACAGCGCAAGTAGACCAAGATGAGCCGACTTTGTATGCGTGGTAGCATTTCTCTTCACAACCTTGTTCAGAGGTAGCATTATGTCCGTTATATTAAAAAAATATATAGTGCTTCTTACAAATATGTACATCGCCATTTTCAAATACACCGTTGTTTAATACTTGGGTATGAATAGAAACGTTCCTAATTCGTATTTAGGGTTTAGAAACTGTTTATGTTTATATGCATGTGTTAATTGTATTCTTCAACGTCTGGCCGTTGAGTATATTCTTTAAATACCGGATTACCTAATAGTCCACGTTTTAATTTTGTTACTCAAAATCTTGTGCTTAACGGCTTCAAAGTCGCCCGTCAAACCCGATCCAACATGGCTCACCTTGAAGTTATAAACGTCCAAGTCTTTTTTTGCTTTTTAAATAAAAAAAATATTCAACGTCGCTTTAGCTATAGTTGCTATGTTAATAGTGCGTTGCTAGTAAGATATGTACCTATTTCGTTCAGATTCGCTTTTTTTCATATCTAGATGTCTTCTGTTATTTCTTGAAAAGGTCAAAGGGGCAAAGGAAAATCCCCATTGTGAATTTGTGTACATTGTGGTAATTTAAGGTCTTTCGTCCAGTTATTAGTGGTTAGTAGGTGCATTTTGGCTGAATATTGAACTCTGTTTTTAAAGAGTGCCCTAAAGGCTAAAATATTTCACACAGTTCTTATTATCATGCGTCCAGTTGTCCCGTATCTGTCCCTGTTTATGAGACATATGAAAAGTCTTCCTGGGATTTTATATATCCTGGGCCCTTTTTTTTGGGTGGGAAATTGTCAAATAACTTCTCTCTTCTCAGTTGCATATATTGCCAGAGGCCACGGTAACCCTTTCGGACAATAACGCCATGGTCCCTGAGTAACTTTCGAATATGAACATTTAATTTCCCTTGACAAATTGCTTAAAAAATAGTCTGTTTTCAACAGTATTTTAGAATAAATAAGCTTGTAACAAAATAAATTTGTCTTCTGAACTTTACATTTTATTGCCGCTTATAAAATTATACTACTGAAAAAGGGGGCCTTTAGGATTAGTTATCTGCCTGGTTTATTATCCGATCAAACATTATATTTTTCCCAGCATTGAAGAAGGCGTACCACAGGGATCTGTTTTTGGACCAATGTTGTAATATTGCGCTGACCTCCCAGTATTATAGGAATTTCATACGAGCAACAACGTTTTAGTAGCGGTTAATGCACAATATCCACAATATTGTGCATTAACCACTACTAAAAACTATAGGCAGATATAGCATCTTCATAGAGTTTCCCACGTTACTATTAAGGTAAAAGCGTATCAAATACCTCTACCAAAAGGACTGAATACTTATATTCTGTAAATCTCAAGAATTATTGTAAAGAATTAAAATCAATCCACGGATTGTTCCATAGTATTGGATACATCACTTTATTTCTCGCTAAAGGAGAAGTATTAGAAATGTAATCGCGCGGAAACTTTTCACAAACCTATTCCTACCAATCGAACAGATTTTTTGATT
Source organism: Omphaloscelis lunosa (assembly GCA_916610215.1). NCBI lineage: Eukaryota > Metazoa > Arthropoda > Insecta > Lepidoptera > Noctuidae > Omphaloscelis > Omphaloscelis lunosa. The sequence goes on from OU744247.1 coordinate 11,377,760, forward strand.
AAACAATCTTCTAGACTTCTAGAGCTTCTTCTGTGTAATGTATAGTGAAGATAAAAATTCTAAGGTCTATGGCTATACTGAAGCCCGTAATGTAATGCATGCTGTACGCTTAGCATGACCACAATTGAATCGGGTTTTGTCGACGTAAGAATAGACAAAACGAGAGATAAACAATCAGAATGTCATTTTGTCTATTCATCCGTCGACAGTCGGCCGTTTCTTTGGTTGTCATGCTACGCGTGCTGATCAGTGATTATGACCTCGTGGACGTGTGATTGAGATTCAAAGTTCGCTAAAATATCAATATATGTCTTCAATATCATTGTTGTTTGCATATATAAAAACTAGAAGTAGTAGTTTATTGGCACTGATTGTTCATTGTGCGCTATTAACGTCAATTCTTATTTATTTGTTTGCGTTGTATAAGTACTTTACAGGAGTATTTAAAATGGCGCAAAATAGATTACATCAAACGCTACGCCAGAACACAGCAATCTCGATATATGTAGAATAGCTGTTCAAATTGTTGCAGAGTTCAACCTCTCCCAAAATTAAGGTTATTGTGTTGTGAACTATGTTGGTTCAGATACCTAAGTGTCAAGTAACGGTACTCAGATTGAATAGGACGGTACTGTTGGCGGAAATTATTGCCTAATAGACAATGATCGTGCTGGTAATTTTACGGTTGCTGGTGCCGGAACAATGTCAGTGTCCTCTGCAATGGTTTTTACAGATTCTGAGTTACGATAGGCGTTTAGTAGTTTAGTACTGTTTGCTTTTCAATTCTCACATTAACAAGAATTATTTATCATACAAATTCGTATTTATTTGCACAATAAACGGTATTGATTTGTTACTTGACGCGAGGTATGTCCTCTTCAAAGGATATGGCGCTAACAAGTTGGTCATAGATACTTATATTATGTAACACAGTAATTGCATCACAGTAGGTAAACAACTACAAATAGGGTTAGTAGGGTTTCCTCTAGAATGTCTAGAGTTGAATGACACATAAATATGATGTGTAACTCTTTGAATATATGAGCCTACGTTTGATCAGGATGTTTCTATTGAACAAAGGCATGATTTGATTGCATTGTAGTGATTTCATGGTAGAACTTCGATAATTTGATAGATTTCATGACGAGGTGCTGCGAATTTTTTTGTTCCATGTAACGGTTGTTTAACCGTAAACAATCAAAAATCGTCTGCAAAATGACTTGGCTTTGCCTTCTTAACTTTTCCTTGTTCTTAATGCAAATCTATTCACTTCCTAGTTTTTATTGTTGTCTTTTGTTGGTTACTTTGTTCTACTGCTTGCTTGATTGGAAAATGATTATAATTTTGTGTACCTATCTTGAGAAAGTATCCATGTCAAAACTTAACCGCTAATTCAATGTTTAAACAGTAGTAGTAGAAAGTTATACAAAATGTCAACATTGACGGCCGCTTTCAACACGCTGGCGGCAGATTTGGTAAAATTGATTTTAAAATTGGAAATTGAAGCTATCAAACAGTATAAAAATAGATACCTATCGATCCTCCAAAGCAAGGCTGTATCAGGTGTGTAATTTCCCGCGCAGGTTGCCTGGGTCTGCAGACTGAAGCTCTTAGTACAAATTATATTAGTAGGTAAGTATCCTGTATAGATTTGAATAATCAAAAAATCTGCTGTAGCGCCTTATATTACCTTAGTTCCAACTATCATGTTTGAGTCAACGTTCAAATCAAATTTTTTGCTATGGAGTTGGAGCTGAATACAGATACGATATGGTTTTCCTGTTGCCCATGGTTGGAATTGAAATACCTATCGCTAACGGTTTTTATCTAACCGCACAATCCATTTTACGGAAAATACTTAAATAGTACATCTGATTAATTATTTACCTGTTGTTTACATTTATATACACATATTATGATAGATTACTCATTTACCTGCATTAAAAATAGCCCATCAAGGTTTGTTGTTCATTAATTGTTTTCTAACAATACGTGTCATGTTATGTGACCGTATTGAACACTCAGATGCTAAACCATGATTTTCTCGCTGATAATGGTTATCATAATGGGTGTAATCTGAAACCTCGGTGTCGGACCTCAGATCCGTGCAATCATTGGCATGCAGTGACTCATTGTGTGAGTCAGGAAGGATAACAGTTTTTACTTCCAATCACCTGAGGTTACATCATCATATCCTTATCCTCTGTTCTAAAATTTGAATATTTGTGAAGTTTTGAAATTTATTACATATTACAATTTTTGAATATAACTCTGTCGTAATGGCTCCTTGGAGATTTATCGGCACTGCCGCATTGACTTAAATAAATGTACTGTATCAAAGTCAGTTCACGAAATCAGTTTACCATCTTTTTAATAGTGTCAAATTTCGCATTAGCCCTATCTACATTGCTCCCAACAAACGTATATTGTACTCTCCTGTTTTTGATATGTTGCAGAAGTCCGGCTACAAAGCTACACACTACTATTTCGTAAGAAAGCGTATGCGATGTGCCCTAATTTACGAAATGTAAACAAATCTGTTCCAAATAAAACACATAATATAAAACAACGAGCACATTGTTGCATATGCTTGATCAGCTATAAATAAATGGTGCAGACGGCAGACGCATGCAGCTCTCAAATGTTTCGACGTTCAAAAGCCATATGTTCCAACTTCGAACGCTTACAATGAGCTCGCTAGCTTTGCACCTGCGTCCGTCCCAGTCCCACTCGCACGTGCTTATTCCAGCTGTTGTTACGGCAAACGCTCCCGACACCAAGATGAGCCCAAGATTTTCATTATTTCATTCAATTATAAAACATTCAACATCCACTTGCCAACATTTTGCATGACATAAAAACTTTATTGATTCGACAAGGCTACGATCTTGAAACTTGATGATTTTATTGACCTGATGAAACGAATTATGGTACTACCGAGTACGAATTAAAGACTGGCTATTCGTGATGATCTCACCGGTCTTCAATCTTGACAATGCAAAGGACCGGTCGTCTGCGGGGCGAGGTATGGGACGGGACGGGGACTCCGCTGCAGGGTTTTGTGCGATTCACGGCGCACGCGGTACGACCCACAGTCACTCGTCAGTGCGACAGTTGGTCGCTCAATGCGCGGCGCGCGCGCCTCTTTTCCAAATTCCTTCTACATTCCTAAATGATTTGCTAGTCAAAATGAAGTTCAGTGTTTATGTTTATAAACGTAGGTGTTTGTGCAAATTCAGAAAAAGTGGATTAGTTCTCTAATCGTTATTCGCTACGGTCCAAAGAACAATGCTGTGGGAAAAAATAACGTTCAGCTGGCATCGGCAGTCGTTCCCAGCTACCTACCTTACCTCGCTCCCCGCGCCGACCGGGTACCGGGTTCAATGCGCCTCTCTACGTTTATTCATCGTTTGTGGGAAAAGTTGACCCCCGTTTTAAAAAATTATTGTTAACGAATTCACACGACTCGTATTGTAGTCACTACCGCATCTTAGATGATCGAATTGAAAGTTCACAGCATGCGAAGTTGTAAATGCAACAGGTATTTCATTAATACCTACTTAAATAAAACAAATTTTGTGTAAAGTGATTAATGAGGCTCCAGCGTAAATACCTAATGTTTTTATGCGCCAAGCGACAAGGTTGCAGCATTCCGCAGACCTAAACTATTTATTCTGGGCTTTGCCATGTTTGTCGAGTTTCAACTTCGTCGAAATTATTATCTTACTGTGCTGCGGATAGAACATTATTTTATCAGAGGAGGACAATACTCTTACATTAGGCAACGTGTGTAATGTATGGAATGAAATGTTGAAATAGCCGTTAAATATTAGTTTGCGGATACGCTCGCCGTAATGTGAATAGCGACGACATCAAGTGATGTGTAGTATTATCTAGTGAATTGTGTTCCGTGAGTGAAGTTCGTTTTGAAGATTATAGTTCTGTGGGAACTTGCTGTACGATGGGGAACCAAGGATCTTCAGCACACGAGCCGTTCGACCGGGCGGCTCAGGCGGCTGCCAATGCCGACCTCAAAATGGTACTCATTTGATTAAGCTTCATTTACAATTCATTATTCAACTTGAGTCATTGAATACATACTAAACTATATTATTATAGTTGTGCTATGGCCAACGTTTATTGTTCCTGTTGTTCCTACCTCACGTACTTTCATTATGCAGACCAGAAACTCAAAACTCAATTCTTTATTGCATTCCATATGTATTACATAGATAGTTTATCAAAGTAAAATATCATTATGGACCATGTCGGGTACAACAAAATTAAGAGAGAGGAAGAGGGCTAAGTCTAATTAGCAATTCAAAATATAAATAAATCGATTAAAATATAAAAATAATAAATTCAATATTATATAGATAATAACGAGGTACCTACCCGCGGCTCACCTTGCGTAGCATGAAGTCTTTGTACTTTGCTAACTAGGTACACCTTAGCGGGTCTGTGTAGGTTTCACACTAAACGGAATTGGCGAAATAACGTCATCCTCGTATATAAATAGGTGTAAGATATTCATAATTCATTCGTATCACGCCAGCGTTTTTTATTCATAAAATAGGTACCTACGAGCTCTCAGTTTTTTTAACTAGGTGAGTATTAGATAAACTGTTTGTTTACGTTATGCTTTTTTGTATTTAGTTAGTTATATCTAACATTTTAATGTTTGTTACCTGCTTAAATAGTGCTTATCTAATAAAAAAAAAAATGAGTCGTGCAAGTATCTTCTATTATTATAACCTATACCTACTTGGTTGATTTTAGTTGGAGGGACAGATATAAAAATAATTAAATGAAAAATTCATGGGCTACCCAAAATAAAAATGGGTCTTCAAAATAAGTAATATACTCTACTTTTTATTAATAATATACTCTTAGTATATACTACTTACTATTAATTACTACTTACTTACTATTAATATATACTCTACTTTAAATTAACTTGTAGAAAACAAAAACTAGTTAGAATTGGCAAGTTTTCATTCATAAATAAATCTCTTCTGCAACTATAAATAGGGTAACCTACTTTTGTCGCTGACGGTACATAATGTCCATTACTAGAATTTCGTACGATCTTACAAATGTACGAAAATACGATGCTGCTTTGGATGCATATTTTTTTAACACCAAATGACTCGAATCACTTGCCATACAATTTCGAACTTTATTTCAAAGGATCAAAGTTCAAAATATCTTAAATCATTTCATTAAAGTCCAGATGACAGATTGACGAGTGTTAGTGGGTTTTAAGCACGTAAATACTTATAATGAATATAATGGATTCATTATTGAGTGCACATCTGGCTTCATAAGTGTGTCATTGTCATTAGTAAATACGCCTGGGAATTTTACAATCTTCAATGAACATTATGCTAAGCGTAATGCTAATTCGTGCTTGTTTTAGTTTTTTTTTTTTAATTTTGTTTCTCTTTAAATCAATTAATTATTTGTTAAAAGAAAAAAAAAACTAATATCGATAAAATAAAAAAAAAACACAAAAGGTTGTTTTAATATTGAATAGCAATTACAATGCAAAATTGAAGTAAATTCATCAATAAATAAAATTGTTTTTCTTAGAAAACGTTACAATTTGTTTATTTTGTCACCTGTTTTAAGGAAAATATGTAGAAACATAAACAAATTAGAGAACAACAATAAACAAATCCTATCCTACTATAATCCTTACTATAATATTATAAATGCGAAAGTTTGTGAGGATGGATGGATGTTACTCTTTCACGAAAACTACTGAACGGATTTAGATAAAATTTGGCACACAGATAGTATATAACCCGGATTAACATATAGGATACTTTTTATCCTGGTGTACGTTCCCGTGGGATAATTTCCTATATCCACGCGGGCGAAGCCTCTGGCGAAAGCTAGTAAATATAAATATGGAAAAAAAATGGTTGTCCAGTTTGTGTTGGAAAAGTAACAATGTATGTGTATCTCATTTGTTTTGCACAAACCATAGATAAGATTTTAATAGTAAAATGTTATTTCCCCTAAATGATTACCGTTCACCTTAAAAATTTGCAGTAAGTACCTAGATTTGTACTATCAGCAGAAGTATGAATTTTTTAATACAATATGAATATTTTTAATTAGCCAACATATAAAATAGATTGTTATTAATTATAATTTTGATAACATTTTGATAAATAAATTTTAGTAAGGGCCATCGTTTATAAGTTACGGTAAATGATCTCAACTTTCATTTCATTTTATTTTTTATGCTTAGTAAAACGCAAAAATGTCACTGAGGCTAACCTGTATTAATTAGTTTCTGATTAATGCGTATTTACATAAAGAAAAAACCATTGACTCACTGATTAGCATAAATTAATAATAATACATGGAATTGCTGCAATTGCTGTCATTCTCCCCTAAAACATGTGACAGTAGCATATTAGGGGGAGGATATAGCTTCGTTAAAACCTTCCCACGCAAAATTGCCATAAGTTCTTATCTACAAATTAGGCAAAACTGGTAAAACCCCCAAGCTCAAATCATGTCCTATTTGGACGATAAAAACTACAATAGATGAGTTGACCGGTTGTTGTGGCGATGTTTGAGAGTGGCCCAGTCATTGTTACCATTTCGAAATTTGAATAGTAAAAAAACTGCGCACATTATACTTTTAAATCTTTCTTTTTCAGTCCTCATTAAACTCTGTATATCTTTTATATACATAAAAACGAAATGCTGTTCGTTGTTAAGCGCAACACTTGAGAACGGTTGGACCGATTTGGCTATTTTTGGTTTTAAAATGTTCGTAATATCCCGAATTAGGTTTTTATGGTAAGAAAAATTTGAAAAGTTTGCCGGAAAATTTTCAAACTCAGGCATAAACGTTCTTTTTGTATGGATTTTTTTATGAACTATTGAAAGGACAGGACTAGGTATATTTTGGATTATGTTTACATTACATAGTGAAATGAATTTGTTAAGTGAGGTCTAACGCGGATAAAAAACTGAAAATCGCGCAAAATCGATTAAGCGTATTTTTCTGAAACCTTCACCATTTTAAAGATAATTTAATTATTGATGTTTTAGTATACTAGTTTTATTAAAATACTTTATATTTTGTGTATAATAAATTAATAATGCGTTTAATTTGGGATAGCGCTCCTTGATGGGCGAGTCCTATTACTGGCTGGACGTACGACGCGTTGCGTGAGCTCAGTACAGAACACGCAAGCTAAACACTCAAGGTCACTGTCATATATCTGCGTCTTAAATATACGGCTGTTCTGTTTACATTACTTTTAATTCTTATCAGTTACCGAATGAGTTGATATTGTTATATCTTCTGATTTGATATCTTTGCTCTACCTACGCTTTACATTTTTCACGCGGCTACTCTAATTTGTTGGAACCTTGGAACACGTGCTGATGAATGCACGTTGTTTTATTTATAACTAAGATATTACAAAACGTGCTTACCGCTTCTATTATTACAGGATTTCCTTATTTATTATTAATTCATAGCAGCGTGTAATTCATTGTAACCATTGTTTCTTCAATACAAATAATTACTGAATAGTTGAATGCCTTTATTATGTCACATACACAACTACTGAAGACTGACTGTTTCAATTAGAAGCCATTGCCTACTATGCTGTCTGTACCTGTACCTGTAGCTTTTCTATTAACCGTTTCTTATTTATTCAGCTCTAGCATCTCAGTAATTATTTGGCTAAGTCAGTGTGACCTGTGACTAAGCATAGCCAGCTTATGAATGACACCTCTTTAATACCTTTAATTACAAATTTTCCTTATAGCCAAAATTAAAATGAAACAGTATTATTAGCACTATTTCTTAAATACCAATTGTCCGTCAGGTATTCATTGCAATGTTGTTATTGTAAGTACGGATTTTACCATTGAATTTGTGGAAATGACAACGATAGTCATTGTTACCGGTACAGTTGATGTGTCATGGCGTTTACTGTTACCGTTACCTGGGACCCTACCGTCAACATTTTGAATCATGGAATTAATAGCAGTTTAGTGTTAGCGCTTGTGATTGGGGATGTAAGGAGGAAGTGCATAATATTTACCTTTGCCATAACGTAACCTTACACCACATGCTATGCTCTCGGCTAAGTGGAGCCGAGTAAAAAAAAAACACTTTTTGGATACTGCTAATCATGCCCACCAGCTAACCTACCCCATACGTCAAGTTTACGACTCCTGCAGAAGATACATAAAAAACACTCAATCTTTCTGTAATTTGAAAATTAAAAGTTTTTCAAAACACTATCTCTCTCCTTATACATCATTTTTATGTTCTTAGCTCTTATTTCATGATTAGTATTGTATTATATGTATATGTATAAATATATAACAATAAATAATAATAGATAAGTAGGCATATGTTTAATGTATTTATTCTATATGAAAGAAAGAAAGAAAAAAACGTTTATTTGCGGTAAACATGACGAAAAAGAGCTTAAAATATAAAAATGAGAAAAGGTTAGGGGAAGCATGCGTCACATCCACGCAAATCGGCTATCGGTCAGCATTATGCTGCAACCTTATGCAAGACAGAGCCCAGCGCTGGTTTTCAACGACAGCCGGCGCCGACGTAATCACGTCGACCGGTGCGGCAAACAAATATTAAGACGCTGCACAGTGGGCTGAAAATCGGCTTTCATAGACATTCGATTTTTTTTTCGAATTGGTCAAATTTTTTGATTGGAATTGTTTAAAACAATCATGACCTTGAGGTATAATTGGTATGACGTCATAGAACATAGTGGAAGATAGACTTTTGATTTTTTTTCAAAATACTTGTATGGGAATTATCATAAAATCTTCAATATCTCAGCTATCGCATATTTGCGCAAAAGAATTCTTTCACACAAAAAATCTCCTATTTTTTTGCCAATTTTTGATATATTTCACTTTTATGGCAGAGGTGCGATGAAAAAGAAAAAAAATAAAAATAATTTTATTATTTTTATTTCTTCATTTGTAACGATTATAAATGAATTTAATTACGCATTAGAATAATATAACAAAGAATATATAGCACAATAGTCTAGGCCATCGTGAGCCGCTTTTTTAGTCATTGATTTTTATACTACCTAGCAGAAAAACAGCATCTTATACGTAAAAAAACAATTCTTAAATTGTTGACAACAAATACTCGACTTTATCGGAAGCCTGACCCTTTTAGCCTATAACAATTACCGAGAATTATTGCTAATAGGTACCTACCTATTAACTAATAGGTAGGTGATCACTGATCACCTAATTTAAGTTTTATTATGACAATGAAGGGTTTTTAGGCTAATTACTAATCGTTCTCCAGAGGAACTTACAGAATCACTGTGCAGGTGCCTAATGAGTTATAATCATTAGGGTTAATTTAGTTCTGTACAGATATCTCACAGGTATTTAAAGTGCAGTATTGGGAACAATTATTCAGTTCACATTGATTTCCCCTTGTGTTAACAGTGAAATTGTGCTTGCAAAAAATGGAGAGTTTATCTACTTACCTAGATTTCTTCATGATTTTGAAGAATTCGGGGAAGTACAGTGACAGCCTTGCACTATATAATGCTGTAGTTTCTCGTTTGAACTTAAATCTCTCCGATGAAGATAATTTAACATTAAAAGAATATTGCAGAAGGATTACACTAGCTATTACAAGGAAATGGAAGCAAGCCAACAGAAAACTGGAGTGTTTCTTAAAGGAACACAAAAACTGGCTTGAGACTGATATTGATTGGCCTAGTTGCATAAAAGTACCTGCTGCTTCAGGCATTGTGGATTCTGAAGTAAATGCCATATCTCCTCAACCTTCCACATCTACATCAGCAGCAATATCAGTTGGAACAATGACAAAAAGAAAGGCACCAACTCGTAAACCATTTCAAGATCTAGGAAAGAAACAAAAAAGAAGGAGAATTACAGATCAAGAAAATTGTGAGTCCAGTGAGATAGCATATGCTGCTATCATAAAGATGAGACAAGAAGGAAAGGAGAATATTGCTTCAGCACTAGAATTCATGTTGACAAATCCAGGAGCTGCTGATAAGTTCAATAATTTAATTCATCAATCGTTGGCCAAGCAAGTTTTCACACCCGAGAAGGCACTTGGCATATTTCTCTCTTTAAAATTATCTAAGTGGCAATATATAACATTGAGAGAAACAGCCATACGTGAAGGCGTAAAAGATTTGTATCCATCTTATTACAAAGTTCAACAGGCGAAATTACAATGTTATCCTTCCAAACAAACAATAACAGTGACGGATTCATCAGCAAAAATTTCTCTTCAAGGATTATTAGATTTAACAGTCAAAAGAATCTTCGACAGTTTACCTGAGTGCGTAGAACAGAAACAGTTAATATTAATATCGAAATGGGGATTTGACGGTGCGTCTAGCCAGAGCAGATATAAACAGACAATGGACAGTGAAAATGATGATTCTAGTGTCTTCATGACATCATTAGTTCCATTGAAACTAATCAATGGCAGTGACACCATATGGAAAAACCCGAAACCCTGTTCTTCATCATTTTGTCGTCCCGTGCGATTTAGCTTCATGAAAGAAAGCAAACTGGTTGTCAATGAGCATTTAGACAGTATGAAAGAAGAAATAAAAGCGTTGAGACCGACAGATAGTGGCAGCAACAAGGTCACCCATGACCTTAAGATGACCATGATCGATGGCAAGGTCTGCACTTACATCTCTGAAGCCAAAGCCAGCTCAGTTTGCTATTTATGTTTGGCAAAACCTTCAGAGATGAACAATTTAACGGAAGTGTTAAAAAGGCCTGTTTCTGAGAATTTATACGAATTTGGGCTGTCTTCGTTACATGCACGCATCAATTGCATGGAATGCCTTTTAAATATTTCTTACAGACAAGATCTTAAAAAATGGATGGCAAAAGGGGAAGAAGATAAAGCTATTCTGCAGGCAAGGAAAAAACAATCCAAGACGGTTTCAAGCGGGAACTGAACCTGATCATAGGTGTGGTTAAACAAGGCTCAGGAACAACCAACGATGGAAATACAGCACGGAGATTTTTTGAATTTCCGGAAAAAACCGCAGCCATTACGGGTCTGGATGAGAATTTGATTCGGAGATTTGCTGTTATTTTACAGGCTATTACATCAGAAGAAAATATATATATTGAAAAATTTAAAGAGTACTGCCTAAAGACAGCAGAGAGGTATTTGGCACTTTATAACTGGTATTACATGTCGTCAACTGTGCACAAGTTACTTGTACATGGGGCAGATATTATAGCTTGTAATGCAGTAGTACCAATTGGGTGTCTTTCAGAAGAAGCATCAGAGGCTCGTAATAAGGACTTTCGAAGATTTAGATGTCATCATTCAAGAAAAAAGAGCAGACAATGTTCTAATGAAGACATTCTAAACATGCTTCTTCTCACTTCAGACCCTCTCATTTCTTCAGTTAGACCAATTATGGATGTAAAGAACAGGAAAGCTCTCTTCTCTGAAACTCGGGATCTTTTGGATAACCTGCAAGAACCCGATGTCGAATTTTGCGATATAAATCAATTAGATTCCGAATCTGAATCAGAATCAGAATGTAGTGATTGTGACTAACAGTAGGTTAAGATGTTTTTGTTTATTTACTAACTTTTTATTAGTTTTACTTTTGTTAGTATTAATTTAGAGCATGTCTGTAAATAATCAATTAAATTTTATTTTTAGAATGTATTTAGATTTAGGTACTATTTTTGTTCTATTTTTTTTTATATAAAACTATTTAAAATTTAAATGTAAGTCATATTTGTAGTTGTATATTATATGTTTAACTGTTATTATACCCTAATGATAATAACCCATTAGGCACAGTGATTCTGTAAGTTCTACCTCTGGAGAACGATTAGTAATCAGCCTAAAAACCCTTCATTGTCATAATAAAACTTAAATTAGGTGATCAGTGATCACCTACCTATTAGTTAATAGGTAGGTACCTATTAGCAATAATTCTCGGTAATTGTTATAGGCTAAAAGGGTCAGGCTTCCGATAAAGTCGAGTATTTGTTGTCAACAATTTAAGAATTGTTTTTTTACGTATAAGATGCTGTTTTTCTGCTAGGTAGTATAAAAATCAATGACTAAAAAAGCGGCTCACGATGGCCTAGACTATTGTGCTATATATTCTTTGTTATATTATTCTAATGCGTAATTAAATTCATTTATAATCGTTATAAATGAAGAAATAAAAATAATAAAATTATTTTTATTTTTTTTCTTTTTCTTTTTCATCGCACCTCTGCCATAAAAGTGAAATATATCAAAAATTGGCAAAAAAATAGGAGATTTTTTGTGTGAAAGAATTCTTTTGCGCAAATATGCGATAGCTGAGATATTGAAGATTTTATGATAATTCCCATACAAGTATTTTGAAAAAAAATCAAAAGTCTATCTTCCACTATGTTCTATGACGTCATACCAATTATACCTCAAGGTCATGATTGTTTTAAACAATTCCAATCAAAAAATTTGACCAATTCGAAAAAAAAATCGAATGTCTATGAAAGCCGATTTTCAGCCCACTGTGCGCTGTACCAGTACAGCGTACTTAAAGAAAAATAATTTACTAAAATTAAAATGTGATACAATATACTAAACAGATATAAAAAAGAATTAAACATACTTTATTCTATGTTACGAGAATATCATCCTCAAAAAACTTTTACCATGGATTCAGTAGGTATACATGATTCTGAAACCCCCTGCGTTGAAATTTACCGTCGGTTATTTAAAATTCGGAGTTCAGAATCATGTACTGAATCCATGGTATTTCGCGTCGATGTCCCTGCCACCTGTATAGCGGCAGTGTTGCCAACCCGTACGATAATTATGGGGGCGTATGATAATTACCCCATAATTGGCGTACGATAATTTGGGCATGTAAATGGTACATCACAGACTACCTGCACTCTGCAGTATTATCTCTCCTTCTCCCTTAATCCATCAAAATTTTGTTTTTAAATAAAAGTTTGTTCATTGTGTCGCCCTATGTATAATTTCTAAAGGAGACTGGCCATAGCCCTTACAAACAATAACAGACCGGCGCAAAAAAAAATATCTCAGATTTTAGATTAAAATTAAAATAGTTATTCTCAGTATTTTTAAGATGTATATAATAAAGACTATTTAAGTATTTATTATGTATGCATTTCGTTATGAGAAGGTACTTACACCTCATTCAATTCCCTCCAGTCTGTGGTTTCCTCAAAGATCTCTGCACGAAGTGCAATCTGTCACAATTGATTATAGCTTAACTTTTAAAAAAAAACTTTTAAATGAAACCGACCGTTACCAGAATTTTAACATCTCTAATGTATCACATTATGGTTTACAGAAGTCGTCGGTGCGTGCGTCGTTGCGGCGTGCGCGCGCGGGCGCGGCGCTGTCACCGCCGCGCGCCGGCATGGAGCGGCTGCGGCGCTCATTCCGGGAGTCGTTCCGGCGACGCAAGGGCTCTCCGCCGGAATCGGCCCGGCCGCACCAATGGCACGCCGACGAGGCCGCCGTGCGCGCCGGCACGTGCACCTTCCCCGTCAAGTACCTCGGCTGCGTCGAGGTCTTCGAGTCGAGAGGCATGCAAGTCTGCGAGGAAGCGCTAAAGGTGCTTAGGGTGAGTTTTAGCCTTTTTATCGCTGGGCCTCGCGTATCCGATCTTATTCTGAGCGCCAGCTAAAAGAAACCAAATTTTTTCGACCTTATGGGTGGATGAATATTTTATTTAATGTCGGTGATGGGCGCTGTCGGCTATTGTCGACTAGCGGTGAAAAGGTTAAACATAGTAACATAGGAAATTGTAGTGATTGACCAGTGAAGTTGATTGCATGCGTTTACCTAACAGTTTTTAGTGAACTAATTCCTTAGACTTGCGAAAACGGTCATTTGCATTTTACGCGCATAATAAATGTATGAAACATAATGCTGCGTATTGTACTTGCATTATAAATAGTGTCGCCTCCGAGACGATTTCGCAACGTAGTATAAACGGTAGATATTCTTCCGACCTTGTACAACCATCTGTGAAGTAGTGTTCGTCGAGAACGAATCGATGCGATGCTACAATCTCGCACCTTCCTCTGTAATAGTTTAGACGTTGTTTGATGCATCTTGGCATGTTTAAGATTCATTCGATACGATGATTGCATCGCTATTTTCAATCTATAGCTATATGATGACGAAGATCAAAGATCATCTAGTATGATTGAACTGTGTCAATACGTATAAATATGGAGTTACTCACAAAAAAATAATACAATCTTAGCCATTCATCATATACTTCTAGCGTTTTCTTGAGAGTGTTGGGGTTTCTTAAGTTATAAAACTAATAAAATGCACTAATTACTGGTTTTCAACTCGACTAATACCTACTTCATCATTATCACTTGTAACCGGCTAAGTATCAGCATTTAATACATTTAGTCTACTCAAATTATTTCAAATCCATGTTTGGAAACAACAGACGAAATAAAATTAAAATCAACTTTATGTTAGTAAATTAAGTTGACTTTAGATTATTGGAAATGTCATAAAAATGTTTGAAGTTGTACTGCAAACTAAACTTTATGAGTGAGCAACTTAAACTTTTTTTCCCAAAACCACATATTTGTTTACATAATTGGAAAGTAAATCGCGAACACAGTATATATAATATATATAAACTTTCGCCTTCTTCCTATGGGGGTAGGTAGAAACTGCATTTGCTCGTAAACTGTAATTTGACAAGGAAACCTGATGATATCCTAAGACAAGACTGGTTGTCTGAATTTCTGGTTCTGGTTGACACATGACACATTTTCTACGGATTGACCAATTACACTAAATACTAAAAGAAATGCCTTACTAAAAAAAACCCTTCTTATATAGACCGCATTGAAATTGGATCATCCGTTCCACTTCCAGAGACACACTACAACATAGCCATAAAACTTACAACACCCCTCTTACACGTCGAGGGTTAAAAAAACCTACGCCCTAACAGCAAAGTTTTCACCCATCAAAGACTTGATTGCGGCATGTTGCTTGTTTTCTTAGGGTGAATTTCACCAATAAAATCAAACTAAACGCGATCAGCACATTTAAACCGCTTTCAACAGCTGTCAGTGTTCCACGATAATGATGGCACTGACAGCTCTTGAACGTGGTTTAAAAATGTTGATTGCGTTCAGTTTCATTGATGAAGTTCGCTCTTAATCGCTTAGCAAGCTTTACTAGTGAAAGCAGTACTGACCCGTAACATTTCAGAATTCTCGCCGGCGGCCCGTGCGGGCCGTGTTGCACGTTAGCGGCGACGGTCTGCGAGTCGTTGAGGAAGAAACCAAGGGACTCATCGTAGACCAGACCATCGAGAAGGTCTCCTTCTGCGCGCCTGATAGGAACCATGAAAGGGGATTCAGGTAATTATGCACCTCTAGATAAAACTCATGCGGTTCCTGGGCCAAAACTAGATAAAATAAAATACATCTATTGTCAAATTCAAATAGACATGCACCAACCATTCATCATCTGCATTTTCTCAACTATGTTGGGGTCGGCTTCCAGGCTAATCGGATGCAGCTGTAGCCGTACTTTACATGGAGCGACTGCTTATCTGACCTCCACAACCCAGTTACTGGATAATACGATACCCTTAAGACTGGACTTGTCACACTTTCGGGCTTTTGACGAGTCGTATCGACTGTCATTGATCCACGAATAACAGCTGAAACCAACCGCTTCACGTGCTTTCCGAAGCACGGCGGGGTCTTGGTACGTAAATATGGCCACCGATCCACGGACCATCCGCGGCAAGCGTAGCTTAACCTGATCGATCGACTCGTGCAGCTGTTATTACTTCGCCACAAGCCCCACATCAACCATACATGAGTGTTATGGTCTGTTCCTAAAGCATCAGGTGAAAGTGTAAACAAACCCTGTTCAGTTTATATTTTTACACGATCACTCACTAAAGTAAATTAGTAACACATTTGCCTCTATTTAGAAAGTTTCAACTTTATATCTTACCACTTTTTTCCAACAATATTTGTTTGAATAACATTATTAAATTGTCATTGAAGAAAATTGAGGTCATAAAATTAACCTCAATTGTCAAATCAAATTAAAAACATCTCTACCGTTATTTAAATTTAGAATTTCGGGTTTAAGTATTATAATAATCAAATCAGAGCAAGTGCAAGTGACACTACAACTTATTATCACAGGTAAATTTTGCAAATTTACCTGTGGTAAATTATAATACCTGTGTTTATTCCTATTATATAATACCTGTGGTTTGGTATTTTCCTTTGGTATTTGCAATAGTTTTTTCATTTTGTACTTCCCTTGGAAGTCCGAACCTTGATACCTATTGACCTTTCCGTCAATCGATACAGCCAGTTATAGTCAACTGCCAGAAATTACAATTGCTTACTGTACTTAAAGTTTATCTCTGACCACATTTAGTCTTATTCAGTTTTACATATACTTGAATTCATAATCTCAGATAATTTACATTCCATCGCCTCTTACTCAAATATCTATTTTAAAGTTGTGTATTCTAAGGACTGATATCACCAATAAAACTGAATGTGATCAGTAAATCTAAATTTTGTTCAAGAGCTGTCAGTGTCAAAATTCCTCAACAATTATCTTACAGCTCTCGAACGCGGTTTAGAAGTGCTGATCGCGTTCAGTTTCATTGGTCAAATCGGCACTAAGTTGATTTCAAGCAACCGTGATAAAAAGCCCTAAATGTTTTTGGCTGCAATGGAATTTGAACTTTGTCATTTATGGCATTGAATTTTTTGTTCCAAAATTTGATAATTAATTCAGATTCTGAATTCAAATATACCTCACAAAACACTGTTTCGTTACCTCCACAGTTACATATGCCGTGACGGCACGACCCGTCGTTGGATGTGCCACGGCTTCCTCGCGTCTCGAGACAGCGGCGAGCGACTGTCGCATGCGGTTGGATGCGCCTTCGCGGCTTGTCTTGAACGAAAACAGCGCAGAGATAAGGAGTGCGCCGTGTCTATGAGCATCGATGCTGCGAGCCACGCGTTTACTAGGCAGGGGTCTTTCCGCAAATCAGGTTAGTATTGTTACGAGCTGGGTATGGGATAAATTAATTACTACCAATCAGACAATTAAATAACTTTATTAAACACAAAACACTTAAAACTTAATCACAAATACACTACTGATCACTATTCGCTTAGATATCGCACTTCTAGTTCAAATCTTTTTTTACATTCTTGGGGACAGTAAACTGACCTGTGTCCGTAAATAAATACTTTTCTTCCGTTTCTTGATGTTAAAAGAGGCTGAAAAATATTCAATTTACTAATATTAATTTACGTTGAAGTCTCTCTAATTTTAATGCAAACTGCCCGTTTTTCTTTTTTAAATCAAATTGATGAAAACTTGCGTTCGGGTCAAATCGATTGGATATGCAAAATTTAAATTGTAGTGGAGTATTTTGTACTTGAATTCCTTATGATATCTTTCCAGGCATAACACCTCGCCGCGCATCAGAAGCGGACGCCAACAACAGCAACGGCGGTAACGGCGGCGTCATCGTGCCGGTGGGCGCGCTCGGCGGCGTCGGCAACCCCGCCGCCACCACCGGCAACCTCGGCCACGGCGGCCACGCGGGGCCCTTCGGCCACGTGGGCCACACCAACGTCGTGGTAGCGCCGGCCGCGTCGCGTCCCGCGCCACACAACCCCTTCGCTGTGGAGCGACCGCATGCTGCGCCGCATCTGCTCGAGAGGCAGGGATCCTTCCGCGGATTTGCGCATCTTAATAACAGGTGAGATGTAGTGAGGAGGTTGAGACGTTCTCCGAGCTTATAATAATTCCTATTATGTTAATTAAATAATGATTAATAATAATTGTATCCTTGACGATTCAAAAGTGCGGTTCAGCAGCATATGCTGTTAGCAAAATTCGTCAATTTACTTATGTACACCGCGAGGGAGGCTAGTCTTTAGTAACTAATATTTTTTAACGACTTAGTTAAAAGAGTTTCCATGGAACTTCTCGCCCGTTCTTCTACATAGGAACCTACTACGCTTTGGAATGGGCAACTAGCTTCATCTTTCTGAATGAATTGAATGGTTGAATTGAAATGAATGTTTTAAGATTGAGAGTTAAAGGCTGTATAAATTGATATGAGCAATTTCTAACAAAAGTTTTGAATATTTTCCAGTTCTCCATTCAAGCGCCAGATGTCGCTTCGTATCAGCGAGTTACCGTCGAACTTGGAGCGTCAGCGCGCCGGGCTGGGCTCGCCCACGCGAGTCGTGCCGGCGCCCGCTGCGCCTGCGCCGGTCGCCGAGCCGAGGCCTGAAGCGCCGCCGCCACAGGTACTACTTGTTAACTGTTGTTTTTGTGATATGACTTGAAACCTTTTTTCGAATATCACTGGTGATATCAGACAAAAAAAAACAGAATCATAGGGCTACCGAAAGAATAGAAAACTTTAAACTAGTAATAGCGCCATCTATATTCTAAGTTGCACCACTACAGCGCGCGGTGACGCGAATCCATAAGTTCACCCCATACAAAAAATCGCACAACGCGCCTAAAGCAGTTTTCACTTCAAAAACATATATTTTTTTTAATAAATAACAATCATTTGATTGTTGTACGAGAGAAATATGGAAGAAAAACATGTTGACCCGACCCCAAATAAATTGGGATTAAGATAATGATAATGATTATATGATGATGCTTTTCGTGACCTAAACTGAATAGCACACCAGATAAGCTTACATCAACCGTTAATTTTTATTACAGGAGATGTCGTCAGCGGACCCAGTGGCAGCGATGTGCCAGCAACTGTCGGCAGGTCTGCGCGCACTAGTCGAGGAGCCAGTAGCGACTGCCGAGCCCGTGGCAGTACCCGCGCCCGGCCTGCCGCACCCGGACGCTTGGCTGGGCCGCGTGGCCCGCGTGCCGGGCATGGCCCAAGCTGGCCTGGCCCACGTCGGCCGGGCCCCGGGCCTGGGCCAGGCTGGCCGCGCCCAGTCGTACGCCGGCCGCGCGGCCTCCACCAACCCGTTCCTGTCGCCGCCCGACGCCGCGCCCGCGCTCTAGGCCTCGCCCCGCGCCGCTCCGCACGCACAGGAGGCCGTCCTACTAATATTCGATTAGAGGACCCACGCCTCGGACTGGACCCTTCTCCACCGTCACGACAAATATTTTCGGCTTTCAGTTGTGATTTACCGGAGACAAGTCAACATTGTCCAGTCCAAAGATAAGTCGTGTAGCGCGCACGTTATAAAACTTCGATCCTTCTATAATCATTGATGGTCGTCAATGTACCACTTTTTATTATCAATGTCTATAAAGGACTTATAATGAGTAACCTTGCCAGACGGCCAAGTATTTAAATGTACTGGATGCGATGCCATACTGGAAACACCTGTACTTACTACATTAATCGATTGATGTTGTCTTAGAATATATCAAAATAAAATTGAAATGGTACTTATACTTGTTTTGTAGACAAGAAGAGTAGCCTACTACTGATGTTATTTTTATAATGACGTTTATGAAAATGTTGACTTAAAATGCAGAGAGGTAAATCCTCAAATACGATTCTGACTAATGTTCCTCTTAGTAAATTGAGTAGAGATACAACTTCGAGTCGATGTTACGAATAAAATTTATACTGAACTATCGCAATTGTTAGGTATTGAACGTGCACTAAAATAGGCCCTGAATCGATGTGAACAACACACTCAAGGCCCCGTTTAATTATGAATTTTATTATGAATCGTTATAAGTGTGATAAAGTACTACATAAAATATATTATAGCGATGCGGTATTTAATGCAACCTATAAACCTTTGTATCGTGTTCTAGCGTTCGTAAATGTTAAAATAAAATTATAACCATCTTTAAGGTTCAAATTTCAAAGCATCGAACACTGTAGCTTGTATAGTTCTTAGTAAACTTAGAATCGCAAGCTGTTTGTGTCTAAACTTATAAAGTATGCGAATAGGAGAATTAAAAAAACGTGAACAACAAACGTTCACGTAGCTAATATCGCTCAAAAGATCGACATTTGTATGTTATAGGTACTCAATTCTTATTTTTACGGAAACTAATATACAACACGTCTCGGCTTGTTACCGAAATGACTAGCACTAAAATAGTGCTTGTACATTAATGTAACGGAGAGTTTCAATTGATTCGATGTAGGGATGTAACGATTCCGATTCCGATATATCGCTCGATATAATCGACAGGCTGATGTATCGGCATCGCCGATTATAATACAACCGATAACAAACAGTTCGAAAAGCGCGCGAAATGACGACTGGCGCTCGTAGAGTATGTTCTGTATACAGGCGGAAGACCCGCGCCGCGCATGCTTAGCGACATGGCAACACGGCAACCGGCAGTGTTTGCAGTTTTCTGAGCGCTGTATTGTTTCGTGTCTGTTTCACGTCACCGCTATTCATGATGCTGTTTATTCACACGTGAGGTGCGGACTATTAATCAGTTGTGCCCAAAATACAAAATTCAAAAAATATACAAACGTCCGAGATACATACTTCGTTATTTAGATGTATTAACTACTAAGCTAACGATATCTACATCGGTATCGGTATCGTTACATCCCTAATTTGATGCAAATATAAATAAAACAAGATATATCCCAGAATGATTGTTATTTTTGTATCAATGTACCCCGGTGCCAGAAATTGACGGATTTTGAAAAATAAATGGAAACTATGTTTGTGTGATTATTAGCTAATTTAATGAATATTGTACTTAACTCTATAGTAAATCGCACCGTGCTTTTGCGCCACACACTACTGTTGAGTAAGTGTTCGTGTTTAACTACATACGTAAGTTATATTATTAATTCCATAATATTCGTCCATGCAGTATTAGTCGAGCCGAGCAGAATATTACTGAACACTGTACAACAACAAAGAAACGATCAATGCAGTATTTTAATATTAAATCATTGTATGTAATATAGGATTTTGGATATATTTTTCCTTTTTTGTATATAATTGTAAAGTTGTAAGGTATTTATCTCTTCACCGTTCGTGGATCTGTTTTTTTATACTTTTTTTATTACTATTTTTTCTATGCTGCTAAAATTAGTAGGTGTTTGGATCGAACAAATGGTAAATATATTTTTCATGTTAGTCATTTTAAAATTCACGTACTTACTTTTACAATTTTAATAATAATTTAGTTACTAATTTACGTTTATGATGTTATAGTTTTCTGTTACGTTGAGCCAGCTATCTTAAGTATAGATTAGATGGTTAAATCAATTTTATATTTGCTGTAAATATTTTTTTCACTTCTTAAAATGACCTCTTGGTTTTGTGTTAGTTTCAATTGATATCCACAAAAGTAACATGTTTGGTTTACATAATTAACATTTACCAAATTTTAACTCAATAAATGCTGCTTCTTTCCTTTTCGTGTGATTAGTGACTAACCTGGTATTAGAGATTTTTGCCGCCCATGGGCTTCTGACTTGTCTTCACATGCCGCCGAGAAATACCTCTCAAGCATGCCGGAGGAATAAATGCTGCAATATGTTGCATCACTACATTCCAGTTTTTTTTTTTTAAATAATCCACGATGTAATTGATAGATTTAGTAGATATAATGCATATCACTGGCTAGCCTTGCATAAATTAAACGCACTTATGTACTTACGAATTTTAAAACTTTAAATAGTACTTAAAAGTAAACAAAAAAAAAACTTATTGAAACTTGTCTAGATATTAAACTTATAACCGAAAATTGATGTTGTTGTATGTAAAGCAGCTTTAAAGGCACCTATTTGGATAACTTTAAGCATGTTCTTAATGTCCTTTAATAGATTTAAATGTGTCTATGATAAAACGAATTGCAGTATGTTTCAGAAAGTTTTGTAGTTCTTTGAACTAAATCTAGCGATATAAACACTTATATTAAAATGATGTTGAAATTAAGGCAAAACATTTATAAAACTGTAAAGTTAGCATTTCACCATGTCTCTATGTGCACATTATATATATCTTGAATAGCACCAAAAAGCGAATTTGAAATTGAATCGCTGTCACAAAAAGTACATTAGATTTGTAGGATTATAAATTAGTAGGTCATTCCGGAGAATATTTTCGTGTGCTTATATAAAATATACTATTGGAAAAGTTGTACTTAAATATATGAAAATCACGTTGTTTCGGACTTATTTGTTGGGTGTTATTTGTATATTATACAGTGATTTTATCCTTGTCTAAAGCATGTAAATATTGGCGTATATATGTAGATATTTTAGATAATGAGAGTTCAAATATTATAAAAAATAATAAATTATGTTTAGTTGACAATCTCTTTTATTTGTGAAAACACCTAACTCGCGACGATATCATGGCTATCGTCTACAATAGAAAAACCAAAAATTATATAGACTTTATTATGTCCAACAAAACCAAGTACTTTTCAAACACGAGTATCATCAGTGACCTACATTAACCTAACCACATCCATCGAATGATCCGACCTACACTGATGACAACCCCGGCAGAAAAACCAAGACCAAGAGGAAACTTGGGAAATCGGAAGCCTAGTAAACATCAAATAGACCAAATAGTAAGTTCTCTGATTACCAAACTCAGCATATAATAAGGAGACAGCAAATATGGGTTTGCATGAAAAGTACAACTGGTTAGAAGCAACAATTAAAAATACCACCATTAAGAAAGAACCGATCAACGAATGGATGACAACCGAAAACTAAATTCAAAGAGCCGTCCTAATCAATGAAATAAATACCAACGAAAAAAGGATACAACTTACGATATGCAAAGAAATAAAAGAAAATAGGTATAAGAACTTACAGAAATCAAAGTAGAATGGAAACAATAAAACCAGATTTTGAATATACATTCCCTTAACACATTTCATTGTAAATCTAAAATTAAAGAATATCTTTTAACTCTTGACTACAGTAAAACAGAAGACCTATTAAAATCGCGATATACATGACCACCATATGATAATAATTGTACCCCTACAAAATAAGTACCTACTACATAATTATCTGTAATTTTCCCCCTGTAACACAGGTTCCACTTAGCATGGGGGTCATTGATCAAATTTCTGTGTACTTGTAGGTCCTAAGCTGTAAATGCTGCGCATAACTACTTTGTAATTTACCTTTGGAAATAAATTATTTAGGCCTGAATTCCTCTTGCGCTAATGTCGGTCGCGTACGCAATGTATGTACGTATGCGCCGCTGACGTCAGCGTCGCAGTATGGTGCTATATAGAACACAATGCATATACGCACGCGCGACCGACGTACGCGACCGACATCAGCGTAAGAGGAATTCAAGCCTTATTATTATTATATAATAGAGAAACACATTCAACAGACGGGAGGAATCAAGAAGGTGTTTAAAGAATAAACTAACATGATGGCATAAATAACGAACTCCTAAAACAAACTAAGTCAAAGATAGTGCCTATTCTCACAGAAAATTTCATTGATGTCATCAACAATGCGACTATTTCACAACAATGGACTGAATCCAATATAATTCTTCTGTTTAAAAAAGGGGATCAATACGATATAGGAAACTACCGGCCCATCAGTCTTATGTCAAACCTATATAAAATGTTTGCAAAGATTCTACTCAAAAGAATACAAAAAAAAACTGGACGAACAACAGCCAATAGAAGAGGCAGGCTTCCGTAAGGACTACTCAGTGTTTGACTATATCCACGTCGTAAGACAAATTATAGAGAAATATACAGAGAACCAACTTGTATACTATATAGCATTCATTGATTTCAGCAAAGCATTCGACTAATTAATACATAGGAAGATCTGGGAAGCACTAAAAGAACAGGGAATCGAACACAAATATATAAGCTTTATTAGAAATGTTTATAATCACAGCTCAGCATGCATTCAGCTAGGAAGGAAAGGTGAACTATTTAACATACAAAAAGGAGTAAGACAAGGGAATCGCGCTTTCACCAAAACTTTTCTTGGCTGTGTTGAAAATGATCTTAAGAAACCTTGAATGGGAAAATCAAGGAGTGAATATCGACGGCCGCACACTAACATACTTAAGATTTGCTGATGACATTGTGTTGTTTAGAAAAACGCCAGAAGACATGAACTGGATGATAAATGAGAAAGTGCTACTAAAACTGAATCCTGATAAAACAAAAATAATGACCAACTGCGAAAAACATATCATTAACATAGACGAAACACAAAAGCATTATGTGGAAGAATGCATGTATTTGGGACGGGTGATGACATCAAGACACCATGTCCATAAATAAAGAAATTGAGAGAAGAATAGCAAAAAGCTGGAATAGACACTGGGGCCTAAGAAAGGTGATGAAAGACAAAAACCCATCATATGTCAACAAAAAGTAAACTTTTTAACACCTGCATACTACCGGTATTAATGTATGAAAGTCAAACATGGGCTGTAACAAGAAACTCAACAAATAAACTTGCTACATGCCAAAGCGCGATGAAGAGAAGCAGGCTTGGAGCCAAAAAGCTGACAAAATAAGAAATAAAACCATCAGACATAAGACCCAAGGTTCAGGACATAACCATAAAAATCAGAAAACTAAAGTGGAAATACATGATTAGAGGGAAGACAAATTGAGCAAGATAGTTACTCAGTGGTAGGTACCCAAGAAACATCAGACAAGTTGCTGGAACGACATAGGGCAGAGTGGCCCCGAGTTCCTCAAGGCCAGGCCATTAGGCTACGTTCACACGGCGTAATTTTTTCAAGTAAAAATTGGTATAGATCGCGGCACAGTTGAAGCAAAATGGCGGTCGTCCGTGTATATACAAATATAATTATATTTCGACTGAGACCCGAAAATGTGTGACACATCGCGTAAGTTGAACTATGATCTTGAAGGCACAGAAATGCATTTTCGGGTCTCATTCATCTATATCATTTTGTACAGTATTTTTATCTCACAAAACGACGAGCGCTTTACTTGGTGTAACTAAGTGTACAAACCCGCTGTGAATGTGGGTGTAAGCGCAGGAACTGTCACCAAACTAGGCGGCAAAAATAAAGAAATTTTCATCTCCGTGCGATCTAGACGATGGCTGCACTGCCTTCAATCTCGTTCGAGATCTCGCCTGATTTCCGGACGAGATCTTGAATAATGAATTTAGGGTAAGCTCAAAAAGTTTTAAAAGCCATACGGAGCTTTTCATCATAACGAAAATGAGGCTAGAACGCAATAGTTAAACCAGTGAATTTAGTTTAATGTGTTTGACTCCAAAGCCGGCCAACGTATTAATATATATACCTAGGTATCTGTTAGGCCGTCGAGCTAAATCTGGATCTTTTTATCATTGAAGTCATTCCATAAGCAAATGCTGCTGTCAAATCTCCAGCAACTATTTGAAAATCTTTGCCCAAAATAACAACAATCAATCATAGTAGAAACAAGATTTGACTACTTACAGATTAAATACGCTTTCAAAAAGAAACAAGCCAGCTGGGAAGTTTGAAATATGGCTGTGTTTTTTCGCTGTTGTTAGTCTTAATACAGATGGTTTCGTTTCGATTTGGGTCTATTGTAAGCAGGCACTCAATTGGAACTCGTTCGAGATCTCGCCTGATTGCGGAACGAGATCTTGAATGGCAAATCTCGGCATCACACTTACCACGCGGGATATCGAGTTGCCAATCTCGACTCGAGATTGTTACGGTACTGGAGACTGTGCTATAAAATCGTGGTGATTTGAAGCAACTAGGGTGTCTCTAATTGAACACGGAAATGGAAATTATACGAATGAATAAAAAATAATTTGGTTTGCTGCACCACTTTATTCATTTATTGGTACATGAATACATTAGTCAACGGCATAAACTTCAGTGCCTACGTACTACCTAAACAACGTATTATATTGTCTGTAAATTATTTTTCTATACATGACAGGTCAGGTGACTAAGAAACATTCACTTACATTACTAATTGTTATAGTTATAACCTTGCTACAGACACTAAACGACCCAATAAATTACGTAACTTACAGTATTCAAAGCAAGATTATAGTATTTCAAACTTCATAATAATCTTTTAATTTATTCAAGATAATCTTTTTTCTAATTTCTCCTTTTGAGTTTATAAAATATAGAAAATTGCGAAATTATTTACTTCGGCAAGATTTTTGAAGGTGTTAGTTCTTGAACAGTTACAACTTTTTAATCTTAAAAATATTATTCTATGGACATACATTATTTATATTAATTCTTGTTGCCAAGCAGAAAAGGTATCCTTTTATAATTTTGATAGTGACCTATGCATAAATGTATATGACTTAACGTTAACACAACTTAACATAACATCCCATGGTTCCCCGAAGTGGGCAGAGGTGTACCTATTAGTACACCCACATTTCGCCAGTTATGTTACTAACTGTTGTGTTGTGTTGTTGTTGCGTGGCTATGTGTGTGTGTGTTGTGTGTTGTGTGGCTATGTGTGTGTGTTGTGTGGCTATGTGTGTGTGTTATGTGACTTGTAATATAATATCGTCCTAGCTTAACAGCAAATCGTGTGATTTGACTGAATTAGACTAAATTGTACCGGGTGCAGTATCAAAATACTGCACCCGGTACAATTTAGTCTTCTAATTATAGAGATCATGTTAAAAAGAATTTAACCCCGAAATGTGTGATCAACAAAAACCCATATAATTAAGTTAATGTGCAAAAATCACCGTTCAGTATGTATCAAACTGCTACAAAGACCTAATCTGTGTAAAACTGTTTTATAATTTGTATTAAACCTTTGTTTTATGTTTTTGTGTAATTAGTAGAAAATATCTCCATGTATTGCAGTAACACATACATGCATTGAAATGACTTAATTTGTTAGGAAAGAAATGTTCAATGTTTTTATATAAACGGTGAAAAGTATGAAAGCATTATTTTTATATTGCATACATTGGGATTTGGTTAATCTTAACATTAACTGTATTTTTTAAATTAAAAACACCTAAAATAGCTCCAGCACAGTAGACAATTATTATGATTATATTGTAAAACATCCAGATGACAGCTATATTATTTACGCAGACTTGTACGTTTGCGACTAGGAATGTTGCACATAAATGCGAAAGCCGGGACCTACCGCTACATACACAAGATCCAACATAACTCAAATTCATAATTCAATGACAATAATACACATCATTATTTCTTGCGTCACTAAAGTTCAATGCGAGGAGGAATAACACTCACAGATAAATAAAATATAGGTACAAAAATATGACTAGCACTAATTTATATTCACATGAAATTCCATCGCAATACTGGAAAGTGGAATGAATTTTATACATTGATGATGTAGCTAATTTCTTTATCAAACTAAATATCATTTATCACAATTTTAAAAGTAATATCTGTCTAATTTGACTTCAACATTTAATTCGATTTAAAACAAATATGATCAACTGAATAACAAAATTTATTAAATATTTTAGGAAATACAAACTAATAAACTTCGAGATTTCTGAGATCTATCTTAAATAATATTAAAAACAATAATTGTACAATTACCTAATCGTATTAATACTGTTTTAATAATAATAAAAAATAAGCAGCACCGTAAATAAAACATTTTATAAATATGTTGATTATAAATTACAATAAAAATAGAAAACCAAAGAAGAAACAGACGCTTATTAAGTTTCACAGAAAATAACTTTGGCGTTAAAACAACGCTAAATAAGCAAAATTTTGGTATTTGTTACGAAAAGTTAAATTATTAGCAAGTTATATAATTTTAAATTTTTATCCAAGAAGCTGATTTCGCTTCAGAAACGATATATTATATTTAAAATACCGCAGGCTACGGACTATATTCATAGTCTGAGGCATAATGGACACTGGTCCATAATTGTGATAATTTTAATAATATTTCATAAGTTGGGAGGAACCTTACATAATCGATTAGGTTCCCCTATTTGTCATCGCCATCGTAATACAAATTAGCACACCACAACGTAGTGGCTTGTACTTCAGTTTAAAAGTATGTATACATTGGGAAGCGTACCTGCAGGTCTGATAGGCCAAGGTCGGTCGAAAGTACAAACCGACGATACTACCAGGATGCACTGACAAGTGGTTTGCTTACCAACTGAATCTAGTAGAAGAGCATACCGTAGACAGAGTATAGCAATAGTCAAGTCACTAAATAGTAATAATGATTGGACAAGGACACAGCATAATCAGCCTATAATGTTCCCACAGCTGGGACACAGGCCTCTCTGTTGGAGGGATTGGGCCGTAATCCACCACGCGAGCCCAGTGCGGGTTGGTAGATGTCACATGTGTTCGAATTTTTGGTTCTAGAACATGCCGGTTTTCTCACGATGTTTTCCTTCACCGTTTTGAGAGCAGCGGTGATGAAATAATTTACATAAAGCGCCTGTCTGGGTTCGAACCTATTACCTACAACTGGTAAGTCGCGGCGGTTCCACTGGACCACCACTGCTCTTAAGGACACACGAGTATTAGATACAGTGGTAAGAGAGAGAGAGATCTATCTCTATCTGCTCTGCGTCTACAAACTTATTCTAAGATCTCAGTTGTTAGCCAAAGACTGAAGCCCAACTATGGCCTAAAAAACATTGACTTATCGATTTCTTTGAAAAGTATTACTTGACTACATTTGATAGTACCAATTTACAAAGTGTCTGTAGACTACCGCTATCTCATACAATGACATAAGGCATACTCTGACAGTTAGTATATGCTCTATCTACGGAGCGTACTGAGATCTTAATTTCATAGGCACTACAGATAAATCAATATTCAGCTGCGACGTCATAGACAATATGAACATTGTCATGACTAGAGTCAACATTGTTTTATTTTAGTCACTGTCAGCACAAACTGAGCAGCAAAATGCTCGACAAATTAATCTTCATTGATAATGAACTAAATCAACACTAGCATAAAGTTGATATTAGTGTGCAAGAGATCATTTACATTGGCGTGTGTTCGCGTATTGCTATTTCAAATTGTTCAGTTGTGATTTATCGAAGAAAATTCCTTGAAGATTTTGCTGGTCAGCATTAGTGACTAGGATTCAGGGAGTAAGCTAATAAAAATGCGGGCGCGGATGTATCATCGGTTTGTCAGTTTACATGTCTGTGTGTGCGAGTTAGCGCGCAGTAATGTTGTCATGGCACCGCTGACACACGCGCACGGGCCGCAGCGCGCGCAGGCGGCGCACGGGCGCCTCGTACCGCGAGCAGCGGCCGCAGAACACGGCGCCGCACTCCCGGCAGTGGTGGCGACGCTCTAGCGCGGTGAAGCGGACCTGCGGAACACATATGGAATACAATACTGCCCTCGGGATGTGTGAAAGACAGTTATAGCCATTATTTCTGTGGTTTTTGTGAGTTGCTGATACCGAAAATGTAGTCCCCAAAACGAAGATTGCGGCGATAAAAATACCAGTGTTTGGTCTTCGGGATTATTGACGATTTTTGGGGATACATATAATAAGTATACTAATGTCTAAAAATAGTTCAACAAAATTTGAATCTAATACCTTTGAACGAGCAATTCTTGTATATATCTGTACAAATATATAAAATCGTAGCGAAGTCAAAACTGTACATTGAATATTTTAGAAAAAAAAAAATATTGTTGCGAGGTCTGGGATCGATTCTAATGCCGAAAATATCATTTTTAGAATTTGATCTGTTTCAAACTGTAGGGTATAAACTATAACGTATTTGCTATGGGGGATGAGCAATATTACATTATGTTTATATTTTTGGAAAAAAAAAAAAACGCGCCAAACTATCAGGATATTGTAGATTTAACTTTTTAAATGATTATCATTACGCTATAACTTAATGAACTAAACAGTCAATCATGACATAATTATATAGCAACGGCTATTTTAGCGAGCTTTCAACAATTTATTTATTTTAGCTAGCTAGCAAATAACTAAGCGGTTGGACGAATGCTTTGCAATTCTGGGGTAGTAAGATCGATTCCTATTTGTTTTTTTGTGACTCTTTTTTTTACATTTTGTAATACAATTATTTTTGTTTTTTTTTTTTTTAATTATGTATATAATAGTTCGTAGAATGTATTAATTCACTAAAAAAGAAAAACTTCGTAAGCTATGGGAAACTGTTACGTTACTAGTTTATGTTTACAGTCACAAAACATTCAAGGTTGTGTTCCGATCATTTTATAGCTAAAGACTATATATAAGAATAAAAGGATTTTTTACAGGAATTAACCTAATGTAGAAAACACAATATTTTAGTGATATTTACTTTTAAAAGCATATTGTAAAGTAGTTCAATTTCACAAAAACAAAATACATGAAATACAACACTTATATGCATGTTTTTAATCTTTTGGTACCAGAAAAAAAAGACGTTGCTGCTCCATGTGCTTAGGCATTGCGCTTCATCGTATGGGATGAATGCATTATGGCAAACAGGAGAGCCGTGGAAGCTGTAAACAGAACCCTGCAGGACATCCGCAGGAACCAAGATATGATCGGTGGTGTCACAATTCTGACTGACAAAGTGAATACTTCGTTGAAAAGGTCAACTCTATGGTCGAAAGTTCATAGACTGCGCTTGACCATCACCTCTCGCTCGGCTCATCGCTCGGCTTGGCGGGAAGTCAAATGCTCAAAAATTCTCCGATGTTCTTCTAAAAGTTGGTGAAGTGCACTTTACCAGAGACTACGGTAGAGTAGATCCCAGTTTAGAAGATCTTATTCGTCTGGTATACGGGGACAGTAGTCAAATACCGTACCAAGAGAATTCTTGGGCGTGTTTCCATTTTAACTCCGAAAATTATCAAGCTGCAGGGATCAACCATAGTTGATCGCTGCAGCTTGATAATTTTATATAATATTTTTTTTATAATTTTAGAATACTATGGTATTCTCTCACAAATTGAAGGGAGTAAAGTGATATACACCTCCGTTAATACTGATGTAGAGGAAGATGATGCCACAAATTACCCCGTAGAATTTTTTCAATTCGCTAATGGCAAGTGGATTTTCTGTGTACATCATCGAGCTGGTCGGTATACCGATTATGCTCCTTCGGAACTTAACTCCGCCGAAGCAGTGTAATGGAACCTGACTCAAAGTCGTGTCTTTACAAAGAAACGTCATCGAGGCGGAAATTTTGAGACAGTGTTTATACCGCGAATACCACTAATTCCCCACAATTACCAGTTTAAGCACGTGCAGTTCCCTGTGAGCGTATGCTTTGCGGTGATTATTTATCAACAAGTCACAGGGGCCGGCACCGAAGGCTGAAGGCTGCGGGTGTCGACCTCAGGACAAGCTGCTTCTCACACGGACAACTGTACGTCGCTTACTTCCGGGTCACCATTCCTGACTCTCTGTATATTTTGGCTGCTGAGAATAAAACTACAAAAGTAGTATACAGGGAAGTTTTATAAAAATGTGGCTGTTATTGTAGTATATTGTGGTGTCTTACGACGTCCACGCGAACGAAGTCGCGGGCAGAAGCTAGTGTATATATATAATCTGAATCTCGGAAACGGTTCCAACGATTTTCATGAAAATTTGTAAGCAGGGGGTTTCGGAGCGATAAATCGATCTAGCTAGGTTTCATTTTTAGAAAAAGTCATTCAAAAAAAAAACGAGCAAAGCTACCGAGCTTTGTTCGTTTTTTTTTTTTTGGACGACGTCTTTTTATGTCATTCTTTTGTTGGTTTAACAAAAGAATGACATTTCAATGATATAAACAAGTCTCAGCGTACCTGACATTGTGTGCAGTAAGGTGCAGTGTCATCTCGTATCCAATGATCGGCCGGGCCGCCCTTAGCTCCAGCCGCGCTTGACATATCGGGGGCCGACCAGCGGAAAATCTAGAACCAATATAATATGGTTGGTAAGAGCGTTATCGCACTGGCGATTTAATTTACAGTGAGGTGATTTTGAGTGAGGTGATTTCGTGTTTACTGCGTTTTACAATGTCTACTCGCTCTCGTTACATACAAGCGGCGAACACGTAGTGCACACGCGGTAAAGTCACTAGTAGCACGTCAACCAATCGCTTCGATGGAAACATCCCACAAATTGCCAGTGTGGAAAAAGCGCTAAATCTTGTCAACTTAATGTGCGTTTGCACTGGTCAATGTTCCATTCAATGTTTGACAGGAAATAGAGATTTCAACATCTTTTTATGTGAATGTTTCGCTAGTGCAAACGCACAGTAATGTCCAACAAGCTGGGTGGTACAGTTACGAGCACTAATAATATACAGTATGTTAAATAACAGAGGGCGTTCCCTTAAACACGTTAATCTATATCATTAATACATTGAAATAAAAATATCAGCATAGAAAAATAAATATAAAAAAAAACCGAATGAAAAAAAATAAATAAATGAAAATAAATTTGAAACGTCCTGTTTAAAATCAAAATAGTAGCACGGTAAAGTACCTAGCGTATTCGCGCTGCCCAAACCGGCAACGTCGCTATTTTTAGTTCCGAATAAAATAAGGTGGATATTGGGGGGCGGGGGCGGGGCTAGGCGCATCAATAGATCGCCGCACACGCGAGTCGTCATTCATAAGTTTGTTGCGACATTGCCATACTTCCACATTGAAATACAAATGCGCGTGTACAGAGTGTTTCTTTTACGTATCAATTTAATATTTTTTGGGAATATTTTATTATAAAAAAATATAAAAACATTTTGTTTTTGAATGGTAATATTTTTTTTAGCATGTATGGATGCTATACTGTTGCGGGTAAACGGGAACGCCTTTCGTTAATTAACATACTGTATGTATACGTAGTAACTTTTACAAGTGATTTTCACCGACTTCATTGATGATACTATTTTGGAATCCGTACTATTATGAAATAGGCATTATTTCAAATTTGCAATCTATCAATCAATTTGCACGATCGACAAATCGCTTTTAAATTTTGCAAAGTGTATACATAGTAGTGCTTGTACACAATTTATTTTAAAGCACAACACAGTAATACATGTTTGTTTGCACTGACCCGGCCCCTTGCGTCTCCCACGGCCAGGCCGCGGCCGCTGCGCGCGGCGGCGACGCTGGTGACGGAGGCGGGGCACGCGTTGTCGCGCCGCTCGTACGCCGTGTGCATCGTCAGCTTGCCGCGCAGGACCAGGCGACGGATCCACTTTATACCTGATTCTTTAAATAAGACATTCACGATCAATTTGAATGACGTAAAACCATTAGTAAGTCATTGCAATGTAACTCTTATCTCGAAAAAATAAGGCATAAATAAAAAACAAGAAAAGAAAAACAAATCAAGTTTAATTTTGTCAGATGCAGCCATCACTTCGCCACCATCACTATAATTTCGACCTAAAGACGTTCACTGCTGGGCTTCCCCAACAATTGTAACAACGACTAAACCTGCATCCTATGATATGGTCATACATCTGTCCAAAAAAAGGGACCTGCATTTTTTTTAAGGGGTTTTTTCGTAGACTAGAATGGAAATGGTGAAAAAAACAGTGGCACTCCGGGAGAGCCGACAGAAGTAAAAACTTGAAAAAAAATTGACACCGCGGTAATCAACGCGTTGATGTCTTTTACTCCACGCACCGCGGTAATCAACGCGTCGATGTCTTTTTAATAGTAAAAACCGGGTGTCGTCACAGTGTCGCGAAATCAATGGTTTAGTTCCATCTCAAAAATGCCCAACGCGCCTAAAGAAGTTTTCACTTCAAAAATTGAATTTTGAAAATGCAACAATTTAGCAATAATTATGTAACCTACATGGTAAACTTACCTATATCCAGTGTAGCGGGTTGTATCTTAGCAGGAGGTCTATGTTTGGCTGCGGGTGAAGCAGGCGCAGACACGACGACAAACGAGTCGGTAAGGCTAGTGTCTGACTTGCTAGCGCGCAGGCCAGTCTCTTGGCTGGCATCTACTGACGCGGCGCCTGATACTTCCATTGAACAGGTCTCGCTTGAGTCGCCGATGCTGCCACCGCCTGTGAGAATCGATTTACATTAGAACTCTCTAGAAAAATTTACGGCTGTCCAATACCGGCTGGATAGTCCGAAAGCTATATTATTATACCTAAAGGCTAAACTCGCGGCAGTAACACTGTTTGTCCACTGCACCATGAACGGGATGTCAATGAGATTACGCTGCCATAGTAAATGTACTTTCGCTACTTCGTCGTCGTCACCTCGTTCTCGTTGACGTCCCGTCCCGCGGTGGACAAACGGCCTCACGGCATAAAGGTGCGAGTGCGACGGTGATTATTTCGTGTCGTCTCGCTTCTACGTTTTATGACATCGCCTGCCACGAACGTTGGCGTTTAGAATTATCCAGAAAGTCCACTTCCTCTTTCGTTTAGTTTTTATCAGGATCAATGTGTAACACTCCGTCCTATAGTTTTGTAAAATATCAAGCTAGCCTTACAATTACAGTTCTATGTTGATTGAAATATGATTCGCGACCGTAACAAATATAGCTTTACAGGATCATAATCATTACAATCAGCAATACAACTCCATTAGTTAGCATAATCCTCAAATGTCAAAATTTCATGAAATAGCCATGCAATAAGATTACATGAACTTAGAGAATACAATAGACGTGGATATATTTAGTAACTTTTCCACTTAGCTATTTCTAAAGAGCCATAAAAAACCCTGAAAGATATCGACACGTGTTTCATCTCTCAACGAGGCATCCTCAGGATGACGATTGACTTGTCTCGAACACGGCGTGTTGCCACACCGCCCGCTGAACGCAGACTGCAGTCCGCAGTCTCAAGTCAATCGTCATCCTGAGGATGCCTCGTTGAGAGGTGAAATACGTGTCGATTCCTTTCAGGTTTTTGTATGGCTCTTTAGAAATAGGTAAGCGGAAAAGTTACTAAATATATCCACATCTATTGTATTTTATAATAGATTTCCGCAAGTTCACGCCTGAATCAATTAACTATGAACTTAGAGAGTTGTAGATGATTCTTATGATTATAATTTTATAAATAAATATTTGATACGGCCGCGAATCATATTTACATCGACATACAACCTGATACTGACCTGAAAATTGCAAAAAACGTAATAAAAATTGAATTTCTGACGCTTTCGCCTTAAAAATGCTCTACAAAATGTATCTACGCTTACTTTTACGATATAATGGATTCCCCTTCGACTTCCTTCTAAGCATGACGTGTCCTTGTTTATGTAGTTTACTTCGATTCGTCAAGTCCTTTTCAATGTCCAAGTCTTTCTCATTGTCATACTCCTGCTTGGCTTCGTCACAGGAGTCGATTGATTCTTCCTTCGGTTCGACGTATTGTGGAGTATCCTCGTTATCACTGCACGTGTCTTTTTCGTCGTGTCTTCGCGCAGATTCTTTGGCGCTTGTAGTCTCACAGGCGTCTGATAACGAACTTTCTGAACCGGATTTTGTGAGGGTACCTGTGGAGAAAGATTTATATTAGTATCCATTTAATGTTTTCAGCTTGTGTAGTGGTATATAAATGTAGTGCTAATCATTACTATAAAGAACCAAACTTGAGATTTAAGAAGATTGCAGACGGTTTCGGTGGC
The DNA here is from genome assembly GCA_916610215.1 of Omphaloscelis lunosa. Classification (NCBI taxonomy): domain Eukaryota; kingdom Metazoa; phylum Arthropoda; class Insecta; order Lepidoptera; family Noctuidae; genus Omphaloscelis; species Omphaloscelis lunosa. Next base: position 11,413,405 of record OU744247.1, read on the forward strand.
AAGTTTTCAGAAGCAGCTTGTATCCATGACGAACTTGCTAAGTACCCTTAAATAATCGTACGTATTTTCTCTTCTACCACATAATTCAAATGTCAAATCCTATCCTTTAGTATTAAACGAGCAATATTTGTACTCACGTTCTCGATATCGGCTCTTAAAGATTTCGATGAAAGTTACAATATAGGGGTTTACCGGAGCGAAAAATCGTCAACGTCAGAATCGCCGGTCAACAGTCGTATTTAGCTTTGAAATTGTGCCTAAAAATTACTTATCAATTGCTTATATTTGCTTACCATGATGAGAGAATTGCTTATTTCCTATGTTAAAAGAATCGCAACATTTAAGATTGACCGACCATTCTGATGTCAGAATGGCTGGTCAATCTTTGTAGAGTAGTAACTATGTGGAATTATTGAAATTTTCATGGGCCAACAATTGCTTATTAATTGCTTATTTCACAATTTGTAAGCCTAACCCTGTTATTCTTTCTTTAGCTAGCCAAGAGTTTAAAAACCCCTGCGCCTGATAAATATATGAGAGCAAAGTGACGTATGTTGAAAATTGTATTTATATGTCAAAAGGCACTCGTATCTTTATTTTCTGTAATAACCAAATGGTGGCTAGTTTCTATATTATTTTTAATTATGGCTGTATTTATTAACTATATATATTTTACTGATAGAGAATGTAAGCTGGGAACAAATTATCGGACGCATCCGTAATCCGCGGCTGACAATTGCGGCTTATTTTTATCTGGATAGTACCTACATTTGACATCAGTGTGGCCATCTCAAAATCACCGATCCTGCCATAGCTTTGTTTTAAACCTGCCAAATCCTGCCAAAACCTCGAGTAAAAAATGCCAAAAAATTGCCAACCTCGTTTAGCGTTGTAATAGTAGTATTCGTAGTTAAAAATATAATATAAACACTTGTTTTAGATATTTTGTTTTATAACTTAGGTCAAATGTAAATAAAACATGGCAATTAGCCTCATATTCTTCATTTTCTATCCATACTAATATTATAAATTTGAAAGTAACTCTGTATGCGCCTAAACCACTGAACTGATTTTGACAAAATTTGGCAAGGAGAAAGACGGGGGAGATAGACTGGAGAAGAACATAGGCTACTTTTTACCGACACACCGCGCGGGCGAAGCCGCGGTTGGAAGCTAGTCTCTTTATACATGGCTTTATTCATATGATTTAACATTTCCTTACATTCAACAATTATCAACTTTAAAACTACTTACATTAATGTTCTTAGTTGAATGAGATACAAACAAATATTTGTTTATATTTTCTCAAATATCGTAGCATTATGCTGAGATAGGAGCCTTTTTGGCCTCGGACAGGTTTTCTTTTTCTGTTCCACGTTGTTTTATTCTAATTTTATTAACTTGTTTTATTGATTTTGTTAGTTTTAATGTGTTTCCTGTGTGAGTCCCAAATAAAATATTTTTCTTTTCTTTCTTTCTTTCTACTAATTTAACACGAGAAGTACAGGGGAATTCCCTACGATCTGATTTTAGGGTTGCTATTTTCGAAAATTGAAGATGCTGTTATGGAACATTTATTTTCTATACTGCAATCCTGCCAAAAACTGCCAATTTTCTAAAACGTCAACCAATCATGCCGGCGGCTAAAATTGGAAGCCAATCCTGCCAAAAATAAAACAATAGAAACACATTAAAACTAACAAAATCAATAAAACAAGTTAATAAAATTAGAATAAAACAACGTGGAACAGAAAAAGAAAACCTGTCCGAGGCCAAAAAGGCTCCTATCTCAGCATAATGCTACGATATTTGAGAAAATATAAACAAATATTTGTTTGTATCTCATTCAACTAAGAACATTAATGTAAGTAGTTTTAAAGTTGATAATTGTTGAATGTAAGGAAATGTTAAATCATATGAATAAAGCCATGTATAAAGAGACTAGCTTCCAACCGCGGCTTCGCCCGCGCGGTGTGTCGGTAAAAAGTAGCCTATGTTCTTCTCCAGTCTATCTCCCCCGTCTTTCTCCTTGCCAAATTTTGTCAAAATCAGTTCAGTGGTTTAGGCGCATACAGAGTTACTTTCAAATTTATAATATTAGTATGGATAGAAAATGAAGAATATGAGGCTAATTGCCATGTTTTATTTACATTTGACCTAAGTTATAAAACAAAATATCTAAAACAAGTGTTTATATTATATTTTTAACTACGAATACTACTATTACAACGCTAAACGAAGTTGGCAATTTTTTGGCATTTTTTACTCGAGGTTTTGGCAGGATTTGGCAGGTTTAAAACAAAGCTATGGCAGGATCGGTGATTTTGAGATGGCCACACTGATGTCAAATGTAGGTACTATCCAGATAAAAATAAGCCGCAATTGTCAGCCGCGGATTACGGATGCGTCCGATAATTTGTTCCCAGCTTACATTCTCTATCAGTAAAATATATATAGTTAATAAATACAGCCATAATTAAAAATAATATAGAAACTAGCCACCATTTGGTTATTACAGAAAATAAAGATACGAGTGCCTTTTGACATATAAATACAATTTTCAACATACGTCACTTTGCTCTCATATATTTATCAGGCGCAGGGGTTTTTAAACTCTTGGCTAGCTAAAGAAAGAATAACAGGGTTAGGCTTACAAATTGTGAAATAAGCAATTAATAAGCAATTGTTGGCCCATGAAAATTTCAATAATTCCACATAGTTACTACTCTACAAAGATTGACCAGCCATTCTGACATCAGAATGGTCGGTCAATCTTAAATGTTGCGATTCTTTTAACATAGGAAATAAGCAATTCTCTCATCATGGTAAGCAAATATAAGCAATTGATAAGTAATTTTTAGGCACAATTTCAAAGCTAAATACGACTGTTGACCGGCGATTCTGACGTTGACGAAAAATCGATCTAGCTAGGTCTTATATCTGGGAAAATTCGTTTTCTCTATTTTCACAGCCTCGGGAATGTGATACAACGTTGGTATACCTAACATACATATAATAATAAAACAGTAGAATCCGGTGACTGTCTGTCTGTTTATTTGTTCGCGCACATTTTCGGAACTACTGAACGGATTTTCGTGTAGTTTTCACAGGTAGACAGAGATTAATTTGGAATAGAATATAGGCTTTGTTTCATTAAAATTAGATGTAGCAAAACAAGTTATTGTATACAAGAAGGTATTCTGTTCACGACACGTTGTGCACAATTTCTTAAGAGTAACCTAACAAAAAGTACTAAGCTTGCATGAATTCAAGATAGTATTACTCATTAGTATTGTCCCACTTAAAAGATTTGGATGAAAGTTGGCACACAAATTGTTTATAGCTAATAAAGTTACCTCACAAAAAGGCTTGCATGAATTCACGTCACGTATAACTTCCGAGATCCACGCGGGCGAAGCCGCTGGCAAAAGCTAGTAAAGTGGTGGCACTCGCCGTACAGAAGTGAAAACTTGAACAAGATCGCCTTGGTAAAAGAAAAATATTTGTATAGAACATCGGCCCGTAACCTTATCTAAATAAAGAGCACAATAGCGTTTACAAAAAAAAAAACTTCCGAATGCTTTAAAGTAAAAATACGTGCATAGAACGTAAGATAAATAAAGAGCACAATCGCGTTTACAAAAATGAGGTGTCGTCATGGTGTCGCGAAATCAATGGTTTAGTCCCATCTCAAAAATGCCCAACGCGCCTAAAGAAGTTTTCACTTCAAAAACAAACCTTCTTTTTCCTGCGACAGACTCATCTGTTTGACGAGCTCCTCGACCCTCTTGATGGCCGCCTCCCTATCATGTGGCTTCTGTGGTTTCTCCGATATTTCTTCAGTCTTAGTCTCGCTCTCCGATTTCACTTCACATTCGGACTTCATCTCTTCGCTTGCCTGTACTGTCAGTTTTTGTTCGTCTTTCTCTTTGTCAATTTCTATAGAACTTGAGACGGGGTCGACACTGCCGCCTTCTATGCTGTCGCTTTGTTCTTCTGCTGTTTCTGCTAAGTAGTCTATTGACCACATCTGGGGAGCAATCGTAAACTTGTTTGTTTTATTCGGTACGGTAAAATGTTAAAACTCTTAGAGGTTAGGTTCCAGGAATGAGGCGGTTACAGAATTATTAAACGTTGTTTTCACTTTTAATAAACAGTTTTCTCATCAGTTTTTTAATAATCTTATTCCGAGAAGAAAGTTTTTGGGGTATGTTTTTCGAAATTTTTAGAGCATATTTTGTTAATTTCCTCAAAAAAATTGTGAGTTATTTTATAGCAGTCATTTAAAGTCTCAGTTAGAAGGAATAAATAAATAAGGATCCAGTATCAAATAATAAAAAAGTAATCCATCTTTCAGTCCTAATATCTAAAGCTAGTTTTAATACATCAGTATTTAATTTAACTCACCCTAACAACGCCATCAGTAGAGCCAGTAATGATAACATTAAGCGGGTCCCACTCCCTGGTCTGGCTGAAAGACACACATAGAACCTGCTGTGTTCGCTCACGGCCGCCGATCGTGTCCACTGCACCTAATAACTCGCCGTTTATCGACCACGCGTACAGCCAGCTGCCACTGCAGGTTGCTATGTCACCCTAGAACAAAAACGTCTCATTGTAAGTAGTAATTATTGACTGCGAGTTGGTCTGGTGTTCCTAAGCACTACTGCTGAGCATGAGGTCTGGGTTCGATTCCGAGATTGGGCAAAGTGTTATTGGGTTTTTCTATATGGATTTTTTAGGTAGCAGCCCGGAGTCTGGATCTGTGACCGGTTGATGGCAATAGGCTCGCCCCCTATTACATGGGACTTAAAAACATAACTGGTGAAATGTGGGGGAACTATAGATACAGCTCAGCCCAACCCTTCGGGTTAACAAAGCGTGTTAATGCCTCACGGATTTTTATGGATACAACAAACACTCGTAGCTTTGCAAATATCGATAGGGGAGACCACCGCACCATTTCAAAATCTCACCGTGAATACTTATGGTATGGTGTGTTGGAAGAAATTTGCGCAAATTTCTAGGCTTGAGTGATTTTCAATTTTCGATTCCAAGCTTTTACAAATTTGAGTTTCCGCAAATTTGCGTTCAAGTTTCAGTAGAATTTTTGTATCAACAATGACAGTACTCACACCACACCTGGACGGTCACTAAGCAGAAATAATATCATTACAAGCAAACTTGATCCGTGTGTGGCCAATACCGGTGTCAAGCAAATTTGTGCAAGTGAATCGTTACGTTTGTGGCTACCATTAGGTTAAGTAAACTTGACAACTAGAGAACTGGCATTCCACCTGATGTACGTATTCATGATGAGATTTTACGGCTGTTCTATATTTGAATACTTACAGTAAGATCATCAATCGCAAGCGCCGATACAGGAGGAGGAGGTCCATAACAATGCGGCGGCAGCAGCTGTCGTATGAACGTCCCTCGCTCCACATCCCACACGATGGCCTGCCCGTCCCGACTGCCGCTCACTACGAGGTTGTACGCCGAGCTTGCTGCTAAACACGTTACTGCTTCTTCGTGACCGTATAGACAGACTTTGACGGCTAAACGACGGCGTCGGGCCCAGTATTGCCAGACTGTTACCACCTATAGAGAATATAAAATTTGTGTTGAGTTTTCAAGAAAAAGCGCAACGGACGTCTCCCCTAAAGCTTTAAACAGTATGATGTTATCCAATGGTTAAAGTTTTATGAGATTTGAGTGCAAAGTAAAAAAATCGGAATAGCAGCCCTGGTTCCGCTAAGGAATGCGCGGCGAGGAGGGGGGCGGGACGTAAACCTGAAATGCCCCCTCATCTTGCCGCGCACATACCTAAGAGCGGTTACGTACTACAACCAATCCGAATTCGAATTCAAGTTCCTAATCCAATCCAAATTGGGAATGTTCTAAATTCGGACGTACAAAGATCGAATCTAGTGCGCAACCCCTCATACAAATAGTACTATGGGTACTTCGAACCGACATTTCTCGGATTCGGATCGGATGTAGTGCAAAACTGATCTTAATCTGCGGGCACGAAATTAGCGGCGGCTGAGAGATGGCGACAGCATCGTGGGGCGGGGCGATCCGGCAGCGGCCTAGGCGTGGGCACAAATAAGCGATAAAAAAAATACAACACTATACTGGAACGAGCCGCCATCGAGCGGCGAAATGAAACAAGTTAGTTCCTGTCGCTTGCGCGTCACTTCAGAATGCTATGCTTTTGTTTACATTGCAGCCACTCCACACCGTTCCGCTGTCCCCATCGCTCGGCCGCCGCTAATTTCGTGCCCGCAGACTAGACGCGGAACAGTGGTTTCGGTCAAACTATAACTAAAGGATAGTGGGAAGTAAATGTTTCGTAAACAACCAATAGGTTATTGTGTTGCATTGAAGCTAAGCGGAGGAATGTAAATATACTGCAAAGCTATAGGTTGTTCGAGACATCTCTTTGCTTTGGCGGAAGCGGTACCTGGGCTTTGTAAATCCGCATCAAACGTTTCAGTACACTCAAATTCATGAACAACGAGATTTTTATTTATTAAAAAATATTTGTACAATTTCAACTCACCGTGCTAGTCCCCGCAGTAACAATAGTCTTATCAGAAGGACACACGCACGTCACAATTTCCCCACACGCCTGTGCCACAGTCTCGCACACAAACAAGGCCTTATCGTTGTCATAGTTGCCGATACGCAGCGAATGGTCCGCAAAGCCCCATGCTACGTACTTGTTGTATGTGGGCGGCATTAGCACCTTGTTCTGTTCTACTGCTAATATTGCCTTGTCTGTGTACAGGATTTGGCCGACTGGACCTTTTACTTCTGCAAAATGGAACGGTTTATTGAATAATGTAGTGTTTATAGCCTTAGTGATAAGGGGAGATGTATTTTAAATGGGATAAATAAAGCAATACTATGTCATCGCAAACATGAAAAAGACGATGTGTCTGAACTATCATTATTCCCTTTCGATGATACATTTGCTTAATAAGCATATCTCACCTCAATTCCTTAAAGAGTTTTGCAGAAGTGTAAGCAACGCTCACTTTCCATTATTTTAGTCTTTACTCCATTTGAAATAAGATTAGATATTTAAATAAACCTTTTTTACAGTCCGTTCAACCGATTTGGACTTCTATTGCGTTGGTGGTATGACAAATGGCAGCTACAGTAAACAGTTGGTATTGTAACCAGTTTTTTTTGCTTTTAATGCCATCCTCATTCCTACGGTATAGAAGTCATAATCGTTTGAATGGACTGTAAAAAAGGTTTATTTAAATGTCTAATCATGTTTCAAATGGAGTATAGTTAAGTTACAATTGTCATATAATAGGGAATCAGTAGAATTTGTACAAAAGTATGACTAAAAAGTGTATTACTCAAAATTAAACTTTTATCGTACCTTTCACAGGTTGTAAGGAAGGTCTCAAGTTTTCTAGATTGTGGAAGAACAGTTTTTCCGGTGGTGTGATACCCTGCGACGGTATTATATTGTTCGGGTCTAATATAGTTGAACTTCGCTGAGACATCTTCTTGCTAGGATGCGCTTTCTTGAACAATTGCTTTGGTATCTGGCCAAAGTTGTTTATGAAGCCGATTGTTGCGTTTTTCTTTAGAGGGTCGTCGATACTGGAACAAAATAGCATGTTGTTAATCCGGTAACTTTAATACTAGTTTGTTAGAAGTTAGTTGGTTATATGGTTATTGGGGTACTGTCCTTAGCGATGTTGTAAAAGTGCTAACAATCGTTTTAATCATTCTAATGAATAGGTATAATTCGTATTCAAATTATAGGTCGACTCAATTTAGATTGCTATCAACACAATTTTTTTTTACTATTAATGAATTAAACTATTAATCTTGAATTTTTTTAGGCGATAGTTTAGTCGATTATTAATTTTATTTATGCCTGTCCTTGTAATGAGCAAACTAACTTGTATATATCGACGTTGCCCTCGTAGAACAGATGGTGGAACACGTTGGAGGAGTCGACGGCGGGCGCGCCTTGCTGCTTGTACCCGAACACGAGGTCGATCCAGTGGTGCAGGCGGTGCGACACGTAGTCGCACTCCAGCGCGGCGCGGTGCGCGCGGATGAACTCGCGCGCCGAGCCGCGCGCCCACGCCGGCAGCACCACCGAGCCCAGCGCCACGCCCGACTGCTTGCAGCCTGCCACACGGATTCATTGCTGACAAGGTTGGGGCGAGCGATGTGGGTGCTCTAATTATCGAAGGCGATGAGCGAAATAAGGGAAACTAGTAAAAAACAGTGGCACTCCCGGAGTGCCAACAGAAGTGAAAACTAAAAAAAATACTTCCAAAACCTTGAAAGTAAAAATACTTGCATAGAACATTGATCCATAACGTAATATAAATAAAGAACACAATCGCGTTTACAAAAATGAGGTGTCGGTAACGGTGTCGCGAGTTCAATTGTTTTTTCTCATCTCAAAAATACCCAACGCACCTAAAGAAGTTTTCACTTCAAAAATTGTGTAGATTTTCATACATTTTCGTGAAGAAAGTGAGAAAGTAACCGTGGCCAGTCCTTTCAAATAATGAAAGTTAAAAAACATAACATAGTAGTAGCTGTAATAATCGTAAACAATCGTATAATTTCAAGACAACTTTAATTAAGGATTTGCGACATCTGCTTACCCAGATCGAAGTTGTTGGAGTTCACCAAAAACTCTGGTAAGTAAAAGAATTCCGGTATTAACTCTTTTACATCAGCCATGTTATGTCGCGACGCCGAATTCCACGCTTCTTTTATCGAATGGAACATTCTGAAATAAAACAATCATTTTACCACTCTTATTCTTATTAGGTTATTTCAAAATGTTACATATTTGTCGTATTTAAAAATTAAACATTTTGATGATTTAGTCACCTGCATGTAGTGAATCTTATCATTCTGAACAACTTACTCTATGGAAGCCAAATAAGGTTCGAGAAAAAAAAACTTTTTACAATGTGTTGTATGTCTACTCTCCTTCAACTATAATATCGCCCACCCTGTTTAGAGGTATCAAGTTACCTGTCAGCCAAATCAAAATGTCCGCCCTGTAGCTTGAGGAAGTGTTGAGTGAAGGGCTCCATCCTGACTAGATACGAGCACACGATCATAGCAGACGAGTAATGTGTGCCGTAGTGGTATGGAGGAGTTTCGCCGTGAGGGTCGTCCCATTCCTACAAATAAAAGAGAGTCTTTACAAGTTTGAAAGGGTCATAAGAGCTTTACAAAAGCTGTTTGCAATAAGGTTTAGTTTCCACTGGTAACTGTCGCTTATGTGCGACCGAGTATTATGAGTGGCAAAAATACAAATTGATTAATATTTATTCATTTATTTATATGGCATTTCAACTACTTGGTCACTGACATACACAAACAAAAATCACATAAAGTTCTAGGAATTGTGAATTCGTCACTTACAGACAGAAGTGCAAAGCACTAACAGAGAAATTAATAGTACGTGCAAGATATTGTTAGTTGAATTACATAGGAGTTATAAAATAACGTAGGAGTTATAAAATAAAGTAGAATCATCAATCTATGTTCACAAATACGACCGGATATAAAAAAAAAATTAAAAAAAAAAAACGGCTGAACAAAATGGCTGACAAAGATGGGAATGGAAATAATTAATAGGCGGCTCGTGTTGCACAGACCACTCAAGACTCCAAATATCATTTATGTTGTTTAAAATATCACATTGTTGGGTATGTTTAAAAAACCTATTGAGAATGTCAGCAGTGGTTATTATTGTCTGTGGTAGCATTAAAAAACCTAGTTTTATCTGTCCATGTAAGTTATCTTTTGTCTAATCATGTTTCAAATGGAGTATAGTTAAGTTGCAATTGTAACGTAATAAGGAATCAGTAGAATTTGTACAAAACTAAGACTAAAAAGCGTATTACTCAAAATTAACTAAAATAAAATAAATGTATTTGCACAAAAGATCGTTAGCGATCAGCATATTATTTCCTCATAACCCAACAATCTTGGGGGTTTCCCAAAGAGCAATGGAGCGCAGCATTCTAGGCGTAAAACGAACTGACAGAATATGAAACACCACGCTGCGCTTCAAAACGGGGATCCTAGACGTAGGCAAAAACGCTGCCAAGCTAAAATGGGATTGGGCAGGTCATGTCAGCCGCATGCAGTGCCCGCTGGGCAACATGGACGGCGCCGCTGAGGCCGGCCCAGGGAGACGTGGCGAGGCGACCTACACGCGTACCGCAAGGGTTGGATGTAGGTGGCCCTGGAAAAGGATGCTTGGAAGAATCTGGGTGAGGTCTTTGCTCAGCATTGAGACAGTGTAGTCTAACATAAAAATAAAAAACAAAGTACCAAATTCTTATCATTTATATAGAAAACCCACCTTATATCGTTTCCTAAACTGCTCCAATCTGTCGGGACTCTGTGCGCCCATGGGTTTAGTGAGATCACGGAAGGTAGCCGGGTCGTTGAGGTCCAGTTCCAACGAGTCATAGTCAGCTAAAATCCACGGAAACACTGGGTACTGCATCAGATCGTTATATGAACGACCGGCAAGAGTGTTCAGATGCATGAGGTATTGGAAGTTGGATATTTCGCCTCTCTGAAATAAAACGCGATAATTAGGAGAGTTTTATAAATGTTTATTTTGTCAGAAGATTACTTAAGCGAAAAAGTTTTTCTAATTGTTCTTTTTCGTGCCTCTGACTTGGCTTCACATGCCGTTGAGAAATATTTCTCAGGCATACCGGTTTCCTCACGATGTTTTCCTTCACCGTTCTTGAAGCAATTGATAATTATACAATACGCACATGAATCCGAAAAGTCAGAGGTGTGTGTCTTGGGTTCGAACTCAAGACCTATGACTTCAGTTCTTCTAATTGTAATTGCACTTCTATCAGATTTTTAGAGAATACTAAACTTAACTATGTTCGTATATTTCATTCTAGTTGCTGACCTAAAACATTGTTTCATAGACATAACTAATTCATGTTTTGTCTCTATGCTTAAAACTTAAACAGTTTATGAAAATGAAAACTAAATTTACAAATAGGGTATTTGTAAAAAATACATATGTCAGATTTTTCAATTGGTTTTCAGGTCAAACCTGTGATAAATTGAATTCTATGACTGGGTACATACCAGCCACCGCTGCGTGACGGAGGTGTCTCCTATGAGCGTGGCGAGCAAGCCGCCCGGCTGCTCCACGGCCACGCCGCGCTTCTGCCCCGCCACGGAACCTGCCGCGCTATCCGCCATGCCTGTGGCTAGCGCTGTGAATCGGCTGTATACCTAAGGGAATATAAACATTACATTCGACTGTTATAATTATTAATTTATTGGATACAATACAAGTAATAAAGTTCTCTAGATGCTAGTCTTAAGAGCGGTCATCCAAAAAGTTGGCAATGTTGCAAATAGCTGTCAAATAGTTACTTGTTTTGATTAATTTGGCAATATTACTGTATGGAAATAAGAGATATGGGTAACTAGTGAACTACAATATTAATAGTGAATGGCAATTATAACATTGAATTTGATGTTGTAACCGTTTTAGGTGTAAAAAAGGCATTTAGAAAGTTTTCAAATGCTTTTTTACATTTAAAACTAAATACACACATCAAAAGTGTCTAGGGATCAAGCATTTTTATGCGGATTTTTTGAGATTGAGATGTGGCTTTGTAATAAATTTATGATTATATAAATTTATATGGATCCTTTTTGGTGCATTTCATAATTTGAAACATGAACTGTTAATCAAATTCGAGTAAAAGATGAAAATCAGCTGTCAATATTTTCCCTATAAAAACATACAACGCATTGAAGACATTATTAGTGCTACTGTTTCCCTACTACTGATTAAAACCAACGTTATTATGGAGCGGCGACGTCATTTAAGCAGGGAAGAAATGCTCAGAGCCGTGGGAATGATAGAAGCTGGTTCCCGGCAACGTACTGTGGCTTTAGCTCTGAATACAAGTCAGAGTGTTATCAGTCGACTTTGGACACGTTACCGAAGCACTGGTACCGTGGCTGAGCGCCATGGAGGACGGTATCGCTGCACCACACGGAGATAAGACCGATACATTCAAATCTTAACTCGAAGAGCTCCAACAATAACCGCCATGATGTTAGCCGTGAGGCTTCATCACTCTTCAGGGAACTTAATTAGCGACCAAACAGTCAGAAACCGCTTGCATGAAGTGAACCTTCATTCCCGAAGACCGCTACGGGTACCACCTATAGCAATGCACAATCGTAGGATTCGATATCAATGGGCTCTTGAACACAGAAATTGGGCAGAAGAACAATGGCGTTTCGTGTGCTTTTCTGATGAGTCTCGTTTTGGTATGAGACCGGATACAAGACGTATACGACACTGGAGAACCCCTGGACGCCAACAGCGATTAAAATCCTGCCAGGAAGTCCATCCTTATAGTGGTGGAACCATCATGGTATGGGCGGGTATTTGGATCGGCGGAAGAACTGAGTTGATTTGGATCAGAGGCAACCTCAACGCTCAAATTTATGCTGAGACGATTGTATCTGACGTCATCGTTCCTCTACAAGTGCAAATCGGTCCCTTATTTCAGTTAATGCATGATAATGCACGACCGCACACCGCAAGAGTTGTAAGACAGACTCTCGCCGCAGCTAACATCAATGTCCTGCTCTGGCCTGCTCAGTCGCCAGACTTGAACCCGATTGAGCATGCATGGGATATGCTACAGAGAAGAGCTCTGCCGAATATGGAGGGTATCCAGTCGCAAGAAGACCTTTTTTTGTTGTTGCAACGAACATGGGCGGCCATTCCACAGCGTGATTTGGATGAACTCATTTTGAGTATGCCAAACCGATGTTCTTGTGTTGTTAGTGTTCGCGGTAGAAACACGGATTATTAATTGTTTAAGTTACCCAATAAAATTTTAAAGAAAACTGTTATTTCAGTCTTTTTTTCGAACTTTAATGTTAGTGGTTCAAATGTCAAAAATCCCTTTATTAGGAAAATGGCAAATTTCTTTATTAATGCAAAGGTGACTTGGTTTATCGTTACTGTGACAAACGAAAACACTTTATTTGATGAATCCTTAAAGAAAATTTTAATTAATATCAATCAGGAGAAAAGTTATTGCAAAAATATATGTTGATCCCTAGACACTTTTGATGTGTGTATGTTACGATATTCATTATTGCATTTCATTATTAATATTCTAGTTCACTAGTTAGCCATATTTATTATTTCCATACAGTAATATTGCCAAATTTATTAAAACAGTGAAATATTTGACAACTATTTGCGACGTTGCCCACTTTCTGTATAAACGCTCTTAAACCTCGAGAAGAAAATAAAACTGTTGGCATTCGCGTTTTCACACTGTCGCATAAGTTTTTTCCTGAATGATATCAGTTTATCGAATGGCAAAGGTTCATGTTTCTTTACTATTTAAATTTAAATCCTTCTATTCTGTTTCTCAGCAGATATTGAACAACTACATTACCTTGTTTCGCACTTTTCTTGGAAAAGCGAGCAAGTAGTTTCTGCCGTCACTTGAAAAGACTTCCAAAGCTGTCGGTTGTAAGAGATACCTTCTTTTGTGTACCTCCCTACAACACAAAAACACAAAATATAGTACCTACATACCACAGAGCAACAAAATAATAACATCTAGACAAAAGTTTGATTTACATACCGAATATCTTCATACAAAAACTTGGAGCACTGCCTTTGGTTGCTCCTCTGTATGCCCTGGGCCGGTAGGATAGGTTCATAGTCATCAGGACAGCTGTCCAAATCCCGTATTTCTCTGTTCTTTAGTAACGTGAATCCGTCTATGACGTAACAGTGTTCCCGACCGAATAGTAACAGACCTTCAGTTGTGTCTAATCCTTGTATTCTTGCGCAACGGAACATGTGAGATATCTGAAAAGAATAATAATATTGAACTTACTGAAGCTTGCTCAGGGCAAACTAAAAGGACTTTACAAAAGGCAAAAAATCGTACATGGATCGTAATCGGGGCTAACAAAAAGGCATACATTTCGTGGAAATTTATGAGCCTGACAATTAATTTAAACTGTCAGGTTTTCGATAGATTACGACGCACGAAGAGATATGGATGATCGTTTGCTGTGGATTGAATGGCGTAGAGGCATTGCAAAACTATGATGCATTAGACAGTACCTTTTCATGATGTTCAAGAAGCCGTAAAAGAGTTTGATTATCAGGTGGAGGAGTTGGTTGTTCGTCTTCATCCTCATTGTCAGGCCCATCTTCATTACCTGAATAAATGAAATGATTTGTTTTAAATGAGTTGCGTAATCAATTAAAGTTGTTGCATTTTACAATGACGCGTCAATCATTGCAATTTAAACCTTATGTCAATGATATAAAAGTCACATGACGCGCGCTCGTGACTTGTGACTGCAACGACTATACCTACATTACTGACTAGCTGTCCGCGGATTCGTTTACGTGGAAGTCGTAAGACACCACAATATAGTTAATTGATTCAGGCGTGACCTTGCGGAAAACCATTATAAAATACAATAGAAGTGGATTTATTTAGTAACCTGTTCCGCTTAGCTATTTCTAAAGAGTCATAAAAAAAACCCTGAAAGAAATCGACACGTGTTTCACCTCAGAACGAGGCATCCTTGGGATGACGATTGACTTGTCACGAACTCGCGCTCAGCGATTGCTGTGGCAACACGCCGTTTTTTTTTAAGACTCTTTAGAAATAGCTAAGCGGAACAGGTTACTAAATATATCCACTTCTATTGTATTTTTTCATCACAATATACTAAAATAACAAACACATTTTTACAACACTTCCCTGTATACTACGTTTGTAGTTTTAGTTTCAGCAGCCAAAATATACAGAGAGTCAGGAATGGTGACCCGGGAGTAAGCGACGTACAGTTGTCCGTGTGAGAAGCAGCTCGGCCTGAGGTGGACACCCGTAGCAATTTCCCATTGCTTGCGAAGTTTCTCGTTTTTAATGAATTAATTAACGAGGCGCGTGTGCATATACTATCTAATGGCACAACACTGATACACTGACTGATGCATTCTAACAGATTATTCCTAACAAAAGGCTATCACTATAATAAAATAAGAATAAATTTCGGGACGGGATTTCTCATTATCAGTCACCTAACCATAGATAATAGAAGAAGTATATATTTCATGTTTTTCTGTGTACGTTCTACGAACTACCATAAAATAGTAAGTATAACGAAATGTAAAAAAAAGAATCACAAAAAGTATAAAAGTGTTGGGAACCGAACTTACAACAGCAAGTTTGCAAACCAGTCGTCGAACCGCTAAGCTATTTACTTTGTTGAAAGTTGACTAAAATAGTGGTTCCTATATGTCACGATAGACTGATTAGCTCCATAAAGGGATAGCGCGATGATAATCATTTAAAAGGTTAAATCTGAAACTATCTGTAATATTCTAACTTTTTGGCTCGTCTTTTTAAAATTTTCGGTAAACTATAGAAGAATACGAATATAATTCAATACTGTTCATCTCCCATAGCAAATAGCGTGATAATTTATAACCTATAGACTGACCAGACTCATAGGGAAGATCTATGAAAAATTACAGAATCTATCCGGTAATATTTTCGTGATGCTGGAACATACATTTAGATAAACAGACTATTCTAGGTCTTGTAGCAATAACTTTTTTTTACAAATGATTAATGTACTTCACTTCGATTTTATTATATGTATAGATTATTTTTATTGACTTACCTTCGACGGACGATTGATTAGTACCGCGACTAACAACGCCGCTACTGACAAGGTCTGAAGGTGAACCGTCGCCGTTGGCCACATCAATTGATGTATCTCCACTTCTGGGAAGCGAATTAAACGTATTGTCACTTATTTACTATGCTTTATGAAATGTAAAAGCATAATGAATAAAAAAGAAACTTCCATAGGTCAATCTAACATATAATTTAAATAAGATTATTGAGAAGCGGATGTTTAAAATTGTGCGGAAATCGGAGCCAGAAATCAATGTCAATCAATAAGTTCCGAGTCATAGAGTTAAGACCACAGATAATTAATTGAAAGCTATAAATATAGAGATGGCTTACCTGGTAGGCTCGGTAGTTTCAGGTATATCTGTAGGCTCAGCGCCCTCGACCTCGCCGAGGTTACTCGCCGCCCGCCATTGTTGATACACGCGGTAGTATTCCTTGCTGTCCAAGCTTTGGGCCACTTTGTATTTTAGTTGTTTCTAAAACAGGTGAGTGGATAATAAAATATGTATTCGAGTAAGCAACGGTGGGTAATACCTCAACATTTTAATATTGGTATTTAATACTAAATACTTTTTTTGCATTTATTGTGTAGGTAGGTATTGGTATTATAAGGATAAGGCAATGCCAAATATCACCTTTAGCAAGGCGGAATTTGAGTTTATTTTCACGGGAGCAGCAATTAATATCGCTTCCAGAAAGGCAGGGATACTATTCTATTGTAAAGATTTTCTCAATGTTTCACAAAATACTCAAAAGATGCGTGCATAAACAAGATAAATAATCACTGTAACTTACATTATCCGGATCATCGAGGTCAGGCCGATAAGGATAATGCATATAGAAGGAGTGGTTCCGCTTCAGCAACTTGCGCATGCGCGCGGGCCCCTCGGTACAGTCCAGGGCCCACTTTGCTAGGGCCTGGCTGCGCGTCGGGCCCCAGAGCGCTCGCTCGCGGGTCAGTTCGCGCCACGCACCCGCCCATTCTGCTTGTACGTAACGCATCGTGTGGAGGCGTGTGTTTGATGCGCCCTGCACTACTGCGCACCACGCTTGCCTAAATTATAAATGGTAAATTTTATTGCTTACTCATGAAACTTAAATTAGAAATCTCGATCCCGTCGAGTTCCATTCGAAAAAGTAACGATTTCAACGTTTATCCTGACTGACAATACTTAGCAGTCAAACGTTATTCTCTATAGCTCATCACGTAAGAGAGAGTATCGCTCATCATGTGGAATTAACAATATTTTTCAAGATAAGCTTCATTGATTCAAATTATGATAGCTTTAAGGCATAAAAGATTCACCGGCTGCTTCCAGAATTTGTTAGCTACACAAAATTTAGTTTTGGAAACTGCCCGATTCGCTCGTCGTAAATATTAGTAAGAATAACGGGTACCCTCCTTCTGGGGCAGTCGGGTAAAAAGACGCTTAACTAAGCCGAGAGTCACTTGTACTCCCTGGCATTGTGTTTTTTTTTTTAGATCTGGATATACGAAGACATTGAAGACTTCTCCGTGCCTCGGAAAGCACGTTAAGCCGTTTGTCGCGGCTATTATTCGTGTATCTTTGACAGTCGTTACGGGTCGTCAGAAGCCTGAAAGTCTAACTGTACGACGATAGTCTATACACTTCGTTCAAGCGTACGAATGATTGTTCTGTACACTTGGGATGATGGAAACCCGGGAATGATGAATTAAACCGCCCGTGTTGAGTGTGGTAAAATCACTGATATATTTTACTTAGCCAGTTTACGAAATTATCGCGCGTATGCAAACGCTGATGCAGCTTAACCTACTTAATGTGCGGGTTCACCAAATCACTGATTTATTTTACTTAGCCAGTTTACGAAATTATCGCGCGTATGCAAACGCTGATGCAGCTTAACCTACTTAATGTGCGGGTTCACCAAATCACTGATTTATTTTACTTAGCCAGTTTACGAAATTATCGCGCGTATGCAAACGCTGATGCAGCTTAACCTACTTAATGTGCGGGTTCACCAAATCACTGATTTATTTTACTTAGCCAGTTTACGAAATTATCGCGCGTATGCAAACGCTGATGCAGCTTAACCTACTTAATGTGCGGGTTCACCGTACATTAACAACCAGTCTTACAAGGGGTACCGTGTTATCCAGTTACTGGGCTGTGGCGGTCAGATAGGCAGTCACTTCATGTAAATTCCTGGTATTCTGCTGCATCCGGTTAGACTGGAAGCCGACCCCACCATAGTTGGGAAAAGGCTATGTGGTTCATATATACCCTGTATAATATCTTAAACTTACCTTACAAGTTGCACATGATCCTGCATATAAGCCAGTGCGTGTTCTCGCGGTGGGTTCGACCGTTGCTTAGCGGAGTCTTCCTTCTTCACTTTAGTTCTAGATGCGAGGCGAGTGAGGCCGCCAGTCACTTTCTGTATCTTTGACTGGATTTGATTGTGAAGCTCCCATGGAACGCGGTAGATAGCCTATGACAAAATTAATACATCATTGTTTATAATTCCTTGCAATCGAGACTCATTCAACTATCTTCTTTAACTTAATGTATTTTAAGTTGTTTTTTTTTGTGACTATTTGTAATAAAAAGATATCTTAAAGGAATTTAAACTTTGGCGTGAATGATGTTGAGTTTGTTGTTCCAAAACTTGCTAATTATCTCAGCTATTGAACTCAAATATAGCATATTAAATTATTCAAATTAATCAAATTCAAATTATTCAAACCGCCACCGAGCTGAACAGTTTGATAGCTAAAACATCACAAAATAGGGAAATTCTTATTTATTTGCTAACATGTAAAACACAGGTTAGTGCATGCATTAAAATTTCATGCCACAGTATTAAGACATGCACCCTGTAAGGGCTCTGCAAATGTTTACATATCAAATGATTAATTATAACAATTCATTACATTTTAATAAACATTAATTAATTAATTATTACATTTTATTTCAAATAAATCATTACTATTAATTCGTTCATTCATTTTCTTATCCATAATCGAGATAAGAATTTCGATCATAATTATTACAACATTATGGCTTCTATCTAAATCCTAGCTTATAAATGAATCAAAACCGTGAGTTACGTTACCTTATTTGTTTTATGTATAAAATCATTAAAAATCTTACCTTCCTTTCAATATCAATATAGTTGATCCACAGCTTATGCGCGTTTTCACTGAGTTGCTCCCTCACAGGAGTAAGGTCGGGTGCGCGTGCGTTTCCGACAGGCGGTATTAATGTTATCTTGAACACTTCCTCTATAGCAGGCTTCTTGCATACATATAGCTCTTCCCAAACTCGCCGCGCGGCACCGGCCATTAGGTTACGTCCTGTTGGGAGTTAAGATATGAAGTAAAAATGTTTTTGTCATCTAGCAGTTTAAGTGGAAAGCCAAAGACTCGGTGATCAATTTATAAACATATGTTTTATTTTACATTAAAATTGTATTTATCTCTATGTACCCCGCTTCCAGCACGCGTAGCATGACCACCATGGAAGAATAGACAAAATGACAGATAAACAATCACAATCTGTAATTTTGTCTATTCTTCCGTCGACAAAACCCGTTTCTACGGTGGTCATGCTACGCGGGCTGGTCGAAAAATCTGACACCCGCATTCGAAGAATCATTAATATTCTGAAAGCGTTCGTTAGATTTTGTTTTTTCACGAGAAAGACGTCATTTTATCACTTATTGAAAGCATAGTTATGCAGAAATCTGTAATTTAGGAATATATCAATTAAATACCTTGATGTGTTGTCAGTTTATCGTCTTGTGATTCCAAGTCGCCACTAGGATTGACATGCCAAGTAGTTCGCATATGCGAGTCGAGGGCGATCTTCATGTTAGAACTCAACTGTAGCAGACAATAGGTAAGGCAGCCGATAAAATCCAACTCATGGTTTCCCGCGCCGAAAATCAGTAACCTAAACAAAAACAGATGGATAGTTCAATCTTTATATATTCTGCCACATTTACTTTTATTTTAACGTTATTCTAACCCTAACTTCTAGCTGGGCAGCGCGTTTACACGCAGATTTACAATTAACAATAATTCGTCACAAATATTAGAGATTACACGCTCGAATAGAACAAGAAGAATGATATCCATATGCGACATATGTCGTAAACTCCGTATGATTCATACCTGTTAGTTGTCAGTTTGTGTAAAGCCTCCAAAACCGACATTTGGTCTGCTATAGAATCGGTAGATCGAGACAGAAGGAATAGAATAGTTCTGTTTAGACAATGGTGTAATCCCTCCAGAGAAATTACTGACGACTTCTTTTTAGCTTGCATGATTAGCTTTACTATAAAATCGAACACCTGTAATCATAGTTTACAATAAAATAAATTTCCCAAAAGTTAAAACATAGTTTAATTTAAATGTTTCTAATCTTTTTCACGTACCTCGTGAGGATCCCTTGAGAGTTGTCCCTGCCATAGCTTATCAACCAGCCTGGCAGCCAAATAACAAACGTTTGATATATTGGACTCCGTTCCAAACAGTTCCGTGTTTAATAAGTTCTCCATCAGTGTGGTTAGAACCTCCGTTTGATACTCTATCTGTTGTTGGCTGGTTGAGTTAGGCGGCGAAGCATCCAAAACCAGATCGATTACCTGAAATAAGTCATGGAAGTCACAATATTGGTAAGCCCACGGTGTTTTTGAAGACGGTCGGTATGACCAGTGCCACAAGAAATTAATAACGGACTTTGCGTGAAGCACTTAGAACACAGCTCATTGACTCAGGCTAACATAATGTGTATCATAACATCCGAGTGCAAGAAAGCTCTGACGACGTTATCATTGTCTATCGATGCGTTGGCGGAAGCAGAAGTGTTACATAATGTGGGTGTACTACATAATGAACAAGCGTGCGACAGGCGCGGGATATGAGTACTATAAACTGGCTTAGTTCTCAAGTTACTATTACAGAGGAAATTATATACGAAGGTACTCATATGCATTGCGGTCGGTTAATATTGCAGCGTTAGTTGTTATATTAGTGAAGTTAAGTTTTTATAATAATAAAATTCCCCATATTTACGCTATAAAAGTAGGATATCCCTGGACCGGAGCTACATGGAGTACAAAACATTGACGATGGCACTGAGTCAGTGGCGCTTTCGGCGTTCTAGAACCAATAGTGATACTGATACTCAGAATTAGTACTCTTAGATAGCTACCAATTTATTACGGCAGTATTCATTAGACGTTAATTTGTTATATCCCTGTTGGCGCCAATGTGCAACATGCGACATTGTTTAAAACTTACTCTAGGTACACACAACATATATAATTAAAACAAAATGGGTACGCAAAAAAATCTTCACATAAAATTAGCCAGACAACAAGACATAGCAGCCACATATTGTATGTAATGGTGCAACAGGCATGTTCGATTGAAGTACATATTCTGTCGATAGTGTTGTAAAAGCTGATCAGCCGTTATGAAAGTTTTCCTAAAGCTAAGGTAAAGTCAGTTAAATCTAATTGTATCTTGAGATATTAGTACCCCTTTGTTAATAACCCAACTCGACAGTTGGTCAGAGCCGATATCACATTATAGCAGGCAAGGGCGGACACGGGGGGGGGTCATGGGGGTCATGACCCCTGGGCCGCGTCTAGGTCAACCACTGGTATTTTTCTAATCTCATTGATAAATTTAATTAAATAAATACTTTGTACAATGTTGCCACGTGCATGGTGTGGAATGACACGCAGAAAAGACTATGTGCTGTTATTAAAATTATGATGATGGACCGTGGAGTTTTCTGCCGGCTCTTTTCCATAGGAAACGATCAAATGAAACCGTAGCTTCTGATGTATCGTAAGTGCCCATGTAAGTTTATTTGAAGCTAGCAACTACACGTAAAAATTAAATACCCCAGAATAGTGTCAAGGCAAACCGCCTCGGGCTCCCGGTCCTGGCAGCCCCCTAAATCTTAAGAAGTACTTTTTAATGATATCCCGATCACATCCAACATATTAAGTAGGAAGCAGTTTAGAGTTGGAGGCTGAGGATGAAAATTTTCGAGCTCGCTTCGCTCGTTACAATCTACATTCTCAAACTTTCTGTTTATGTCGACAAAGGAACTCCTATTTGTGTATGACTTTAAAAAAAATACCTTACCTACACAAGGCGGTATGCTAAAATTAATCAAGCTCGCTTCGCTCTCTTTTAAATTCTATATTCTTCTAACTCTCAAACTTTTCTACCACAAGTCGACAAAGCAACTTCTATTTCCGTAAGAATGTTTAATAGAACTAACCGGGAATTTTAAGACGAGGTGAAAAAAATTTCGAGCTCGCCTTGCTCGCTCCCATACATTTTTGCTTTTCGTAAATAGCCTATTGAGACGTAAATGCAACTCACTCCCTGAAAAAAATAATCCTACTGGTTGCGAGGTCCATGGTGTAGGTAAATAATAATTACGCGCGTTATACTTGTTTTTTTTTTTGCTGTCATTATAACTTTTTTGCGAAATGTTACCTAGAAATGCCTACATAAACTGAGAAGACCGGGAATTTCATTTTGTTTTGCTGCCCTGGGCCCCCGACTATGTGACCCCTCCGCCTCGAAGGCAGGATCTGCCCTTGATAGCAGGATTGAGTAACCTTATATCTGAACTGTCACTAACCGTTTGCCCAGAGTGGTGACTATGGGTTATTACCTTCATTTTGAGAAGTTGTAGCGGGCTATAAGGCCTGAATTCCTATGACGTTCATGCCGGTGTCACTTTTCAGCGATATACAACCAACGTTGGCATAATTTAGGTCTTAGTAGTATAGTGCTACAAGAATCTTTTGGCGTTTCAATAATATTGACAGGGGGCGTTGTTGGCAAACGTTTGTGAAATAAGTTCGCAAAATTCTATTGAAGAAACAAGATTGAGGCGAACATTCCTATTTTGGAAATGCGCCAAAAGATTCTTGTACCGCTTTAAATGCTAAATCGATTCAATGTGATGTGTGACATACCGGTGCAGTTTTGCCGGTGACGTTGAGCGGCAGCGAATCAAGTACGATGACACGCAAGAAGTCCATGACGCCCTGACGTACGCCGTGCTGCGTCAACGCGCCCGCTACTCCGGGAACTACTACCTCCTTCTCTGAGCCTGGTGTTGACGCTCCAGAGCTCTCACCGCTCTCACATATTGCTGATAGAAGATAATTAAAAACTTGTAGATATTTTTATTGCGTTTTCATCCTCACTTTGAAATGGAATTATTCCGTATTAAGGACATCGCTCATTATAACAGCATCGCTCCGACACGGCAAATTACTTGTCATTCAAGTTAGGATTTTAAACAATATGTTTTAAAGTCTATTTTACGATGATTATACAGAATGGTGGACGGCGCTCCGGCCGCTCACTGCCCGCGAGCCGTCACGCGTAAAATAGGCATTTGCTTTAAAATCTTAACTTGAATGCCAAGTTATTTGCCGTGTCGGAACGGTGCTGTTATAATGAGGGATGTCCTTTAGTAGTATCCGGGCGTAAATATGACATGTAGAACTTTAGTATGGAACACAGGTATGAGTGGCAGAAACTATAAATTTCCGGTGTAATAATTTACACTTAACAACTGTTGCCCTGAGTTTGAATAACAATTTACTGATCAAAGCTCAAAACTCTTGTTTAAAAGAGTATATTACATAAATGAAAAACTTACGCATATGAATATCATCTGTAGAGTTCGGCGGGAAGAGTATCGCAGCTAGAGCCGTTAAAACTTCCGCCATCATCATAACAGGAACGAAATCTGGCAGTGTGTTGTACAATGAAAACAGGACCTATAATTTTACAATCAATATTATCTCAAGATCTAAACATCGGTCTCAATCGAATCTAGACCAAGAAGTTTCTGTTGAAGTCATAGTAAATGTAACTCCATGTCCTGAAATACTTTGTTGTAGCCTTGGATAAAATACCATGTGAATGCATTTCGATTACTTTACAAAAAAGTTGAAAAGATGGTCCTCACAAGGTTGAATTAAATTATCCAAAGAAGCAGCCTGAATCGCAGGATGGCACGTTGTGGTGATGCTTTGGGGAGCCCTATTTCTTATAGACGTCTTTTGATTGACACGGTGATGATGAATATGCCATACCTGTACAATAGCCACAGGATGATCAGCCAGCCAATCAGGCTCATTGGTCTTATCATTATGCACGAGCGCGCGCACGGCAGCCAATAGCACGACGACAGCATCGGGACACAACGTGATGCGCGCCGACAGCGCCGCGGGGGACTGGCGCGCCGGCGCCGCCGCGCCCCACGCCGCGCCCCACACGCGCTCCACCGACACCGCGCGCTCGGCGCACGCGCCGCGCACGGGCTGGCCCAGCGCGAGCCCGAACAGGAGGTAGTACAGCTCTGGGATGTGGAGGTGCGCTGGGACCAACCTGACAAGGAATGGTTTCGATTAAATTTCACGAATTTCTGAAGAACATTTATGATTTTTCATAAATCTGGTGCAAAATGGTTACCACCGCCATTAAAAACATGTAACATCACTTTACTTACCAATCTTAAAGACAAAATTTTAATATTGCAATAGTATTTTGTCTGTCATTAATTCATTACAACCGCAAAACTATTTCATGACCAAAAAAGCAAGGTGCAATTATTCCTCCGTACAAACCACAAGTCCACAAGAATTTCTACTACAAGTGATATACTCGTAAATCTTTCAATATTTGGGAATAAAAATATGTTCTTACCATGCGAGCAATGTAAACCCGGGAGTATGTAGTAAAGATGTATGTAGATGCGAGTTCGAGTGCACAGTGGTAGCCATTACCACGCCGGCTTGTTGAGGTTGCGCTAAATTCTCTGTGTTGCGCAACCAACCTCCATTACCAACGCCTTCTCTAAACCTGTACAAAATTTCAAAGATGCCATTAAATTGGATGGTAAATCCATTTAGAGATATCATAGCAAGATGTGATTTATACGGGACCACTAAGTGACCAGCACAAATATTCAAAAGCGTTCGATTCGTTATCCGATTCGACGTTTACAAAGCCAGTTTATTCGAAATAAGAAAAAATTATATTATTTTATTTAATTATCACTGGATTCCGTTTTTATTTAATCATTTAATGCATATATTATAGATGAATTTACGTTATATTTAGAAATACCTAATAATTATTATTTATGTACCACTTAAACCTTTTCTACCATAAAAGTTACTATTTTGTATCGTTCCCCCTAAACGAACCTTAACAATCGAATTTGAAAGCGAATCGGTCTGTTGTGAATAGCTGTACTGAATGTCATATTCCGAGCTACGAGCTAGAAATAGTTCAGCTCGGGACAGGTAAGCACTTTCAAATTCCTCATGAAACCGTTCACATTGACTGAGAAAATACTATTATAGTATATAAACGAATATTTAAACGATCAAATATAAGTGCTTTAATCTAATAACAATGAGTATAGGTACATTCAACTAATATGTATTTAAAAAAAAAAAACATAAAACCTTCTTAAAAGATTTAGTTCAGAAGACTGATAAGCTGAGTTTTTCAAAGCTTCCTCTCTCCTACTATTTTGCTGTGCCCAACAGGGTCTATAATGATCTCATATAATTTTAACTTACCACCTAAGCACATTGTAGAATACAAATAAAGAATCAATTGAGTATTGAGAGACTTCAAGTTTAGAAGAGGTAAGAAGACAAATACAAACCTTTGCATTATAGCAGATTGTTGTCCCTGACCCGAACACAGAACGACCATTATCCTCAACGCCCACAAAACGGTGGATGGATGAACATTCTCCAACATAAAACTGACCAGCCAATCAACGCCCAGAACTCGTGATATCTCTTCACAGACAATCGTATTCACTAGATTCCTCGCCGTGAAAAGTAGACCATGTATAACATTGAAGCATTTGTTTCTTAAAATAATTTGTTCTCCCTCACTCTCGCAGTCACTTTCTTTAGGGTTTATTCCCCTCTCTGTCTGCGACGGTAGTGGTAAGGTGAACGCCATGAACTGCCCTAAACAGAGTAAATCGCTCGGTCTTGGTTGTCCTCCTAGTAAGGCAGCTAGTAACTGTATGAGGACATTCCTCGTGGTCACGATTTTTACGTCGTTTATTATGTAAAGGAGCTTGGAGACTAGTTGAAGCTCCCTCATTGTGCGCAGGTTGTGCGTTCTGTGAGCTGTCTCGGTTGCCAGTTCTAGTAAGTGTTCTAAGAGGGATTTGATCAGCCCACCTGGAGCGCCCAGCCATACTTCTAGCTCGCATATTAAATCCTAAAAATAAATGAACATTTTTATAAAATCTAGTTTCAGTTCTCAATAAAAAATATTATTATAGGTACTTACTTGGAAGGCAGTAAGGTTAGGAATAGAAGAAGTTTCTTTTTGACTATCAACAGTTCCGACTAGACCAAAAATGAGATGCAGTATATGTGAGTTGAGCAATTGTTTTTTCCTTTTCAGCAGCATGGCTAAGGTTTGGTATCCTTTCCGCCTGTCCATTTCTGCTTGTGCGGCCTTATTCGACCGTACGACGCAAACAAGTGCTTTTACACTTGCGTATAAACATTCAACGTCTTGAGCCATTGCAATTAATCCTAATAATACTGAGCAGCCACCAACTGTATCAATCTAGAAGGAAACACAGCATTGTAAATCTTTTTCAACATTTTTAAAAGAACAATGCAAGGCAGTTGACTTACCATGATGGCAGCAGGTTTCGGGCAAAATACTCTGACGCCTAAATAACCAACAACAGTCCCGCCCAAACATCTCGCCGGGCCCATGAGGTGGCCAGCAGAGTTATGCAATATCCTTATCGGCGTCGCATTTTCATGTGACGACATGCCAAGCATCTTGGCTATAGCTTTGTTATCATTCTTACTGTAAACTTTACGTATCTTGGCAAGGGTAAGTTGGGACATCGCACGAGCGTTTATGCCAAATACGACCTTTTCTTCGGCTACTAAAGGAGCGAGTGGCTCTTGGTACTGTCCGGGCGGTAAAGGTGCTTGTAGCGTGCCTACGTAGTGCGGGCCTAGTTGGTAGACTATGGATACGGTCTGGGCTGGGAGTACCTAAAATAGATGTTTTAAAATTAAACAACATTCTGGTGCATGTACAGTGCGTGCCCCGAAAAATTGTGGAACTACATTTTTTTAAATGCAATGTCATGCAATGGCATAGACATTAGCGCCGCGTCAAAGGGCCTTCTTTCGTGGCGCGCACTATAATTTGTGAAAAGTTTTGAAATTGTATTAAGTTTTGGTCAATTTTACTAGATCAATGTGGTGACAATTTTCTCCATTCAACAACTCGGTGTGAGTGTGGTGTCCTTAAGAGCGTGCATACTAAAAGTTCGCTCGCTGTAGTACTTACATCTTCCAGCAAGAGCGCGGGCCCCTGGCGCCACACGAGCTTGGAGTAGCGGCGCCAGTGCGGCGGCGTGCCCAGCACGCAGTACACGCTGGACGCGCCCGACAGCGTGGCCGCGCCGCCGCCCGGGTTCGCGCTCACGTAGTGCAACTTGCCCGAGTGCATGTGAGTACCTGCGGAATACAATATTTTTAATAGTCGGCAAGGCGCGGTCGCTTCGTCAGGCCGACGGTACCTCCATACAATTCCAAAAGTCAGGCAATGAATTACATATATCTAAGTCGCACATACCGTCCAAATACAAGGAGAAGGATGAGTTCTTAAGCACAGCGCGGTTGAGCACCAGCACTAAATGGTGCCATTGTCCCTCATGCTGTAGATCGGGACACCACACACGAGCTCCACATTCTCCAGAGCCTTCGGGCTCCCATTCTCCCACGTCTGTGGAAAGTGACACTATTTTATTTCACTAATAAAAGTAGCATCAACCCTTCTACTTACACTCCACAATGCATGATTTAGGACAAAAACAACACATTACAATTTAACACACACATAAATACAATCGATTGATAATAACTTACTGTGCGGTACTAAAGTCTCCTGCGTTGAAACAATGATTGCTTTATCCCGTGCGGATAAAACCATAGTAAGACAAACTAGATGTTCATCACGACTGTTGTTTATGTTGCGCACAAGAGTCAACAAGCGGACACAGTGCGGATCCGAACGTGGGTCCGAGTACTTCTCAACACATATCCACGTGGAGTAGGTAAGACCAGTTTGTGGCGGAAACACCCGATCACCTAGAACAAAAAGTTTTCGTCACCATAAAATCGAGTCTAACAAAATAAATTTTGAAAATAAAACTCACTGGGCCGCCAACTACCTGAACCAATTCCACCTAAAGTGGCAGTGTCTTGCGTTCCAAGAGCGTTTAAATTGGCAGATTGTGGCGCAATACTTGGCAAGTAAAGACACCCAAAGCCTTCGGCGGACATGTCGAATTCGACAAATGGAGGCAGAGTGCAAGAGTTTTGGGATCTGGAGGAAAAAGAAACAATATAAGTTATTTATATAGCCTTTAGATAGTGGATAGAAGAGGACAAAGACGACAGTGAGAAGATACCTGTAATCTCTTGGCGTCGTCATTGATACTAAAGTCTTGATTCTAGTAAGTGGTACTGGTCCTCCAGGTTTACAAACCTGTCCCTGTTCTGGCGCCACGCAGTTTAAAGGATTACCCATTCGTAGAAATTCCCTGGAAACATCATATTTTAAGCATATTTAAATTGTAAATAAGTTAATATAGATCTACGTATAAAAGACCGCACTGTCGCATTAGGTAGATAATCCTGTAATGAAAGTTGTAAGTACGATTTCAATAAATAAATAATGGATTTAATCATTGATTTAAAATCAATACTTAAAACGTCCGTAAACATTAAGACGCTGACAAGAGCTAAAGCGCGGTCACTGTCGGGCTGCATAGAAAAGAAAGAGAAGCGCGATGACACAACGCTTGTAATTTATTGCAAAATATGAAGCAATTATCTATTTACTCAAAAATGTGTTGAGTAATCGAAAATAAATAAAAAACAACCAAGTTCTGCATTCAAATAAGGCGTACATTGGTATTTAATTACCAACGAATTAAATTAAATACCAAAGTACGTTTATATTTAATACAGAATACCAACGTACGTTTATATTTAATACAGATATTTTGGATTAGAAGCCAATGTAAAAGGTTAGTGTACCATTAATTTGTATCGAGTACTTTTTTTTTTTTTTTCAAAGCGTGTTTTGTTAAATATGTTCAAGATTATCATAATATTTTTTCCGCTACCACAAACTATTATAGATTTGGCAGTTATTATTTTTCAAGGCAAGCCTACTTAGAACATTTGCGTCTCGTCAGCGCCTTAATAAATAAAGGGAAGGAAGTCTTCAGGTGTTTTCATTACAACAGGGAAAGTAATATAGTGATTAATTCTGTTTAGTTATGGTATTATTTAAGTTTTGTTGAACAATAAGAACATAGAATTCATTGTTATAGCGCTTATAATAATTTACGCGCAATTAGCACAGTAGCTATAATCTACTCTATTCAGTTGACTGGTAATGTATTAAAATTAACACCTGACTTCGAAGTGCACGTTTAGAAGTCAGCTGATCGCTAAGCACGACTTTTCATGTTATCCCCAGAAATATAAAGGACAAGAGCCTAAAATTGTTGTTATGTAGGTACAACAAAAAATTCTAGAAACATGTTTTTAATCATTCAAAGGTTCTATGTAAAGGGTTTGGTTTAAAAAGTCGTTAATTTGACGAAAGCTGCCACGTTCCTACATAATTTTAAAACCCCGGACAGTATCAGTTAGCAATCTCATTGAAAAAAGGGGGCTGGCTCAGCCTGCGGTCATCTATCCATCCAGCATGATAACTTTTGTTTTTAGGAGGCCTATATTCATCAGCAGATGTTCACCAGCAGTTGAATTTGTTTATAAGCTCGCATTTACCTGAGTTCGGATGGTCTAAGCGCGTGCGCAGCGAGTCTCTCGAGCATATACATGGCGGGCGCATGTAACGGATGTCGTTCAGCACGCAGGGCCGCACCGCATACACGTAGAACTACGCCGGCTAGGCCTGCGCCACACATCACTTGCTGGTTGCGTTCGCTGGTTGGAGGAACACCAAACATTGCAATATTTAGTTTTGAAATCACGGGGTATTGTACAAATGGAGTGCTAATATGAATATTTGTTTAATGAAATTGTATTCATTTCAAGGTATTAAGTTTGCTAAAGGTTAATAAATGAATGTGAACACCCGTCGGCGATTGACTGATTGACCAGTAATTTTTTTGTCAGATGTTGAGTACCCATTTGTTTAACATATCGTGTAAAAATCAAGATTGTAACGGATGTCGTTTAACGGATGAGGATATCTAGATAATCGGGTTTGAGGATCCGGATGAGAATATGGATATTGAAAAATTTCCTTATTGAGTATGCGGATGCGGATGTCGTCTGTCATAGGACAGGGACATTGCGAATTTCAATAGGAAAGCGTAATTCACTCTCCGGCCCGCCCATTAAGCTCGGCGTGAGTTAAAAAAAATAAAACACAATTTAAGCAACGTAGTGTCCATACCCATAGAAATTATGAGGATGCGGATGAGGGTGCGGAGTTTTTAAAATCAAAAGTTGAGGAACCGAATATTTGGCGTATATCAAAATTTATGCGGATGCGGATACGTATATCCGTTACATCCCTGGTAAAAATAATAGAAAAAAAATTCAAAGAGTATCCCTAGATTAAAATGTACTTATACCTTCTAACAAGACTTTTAAGCACATGCGCCAAATAGTCTCGTATGGCTCTGGCATGCGCCTCATGTTCAGGAGGCCGGGGCAAAGCGGGCAAAAGTTTTGCGAGCACTATGACGACGCCTGAGTGTATCACCCACGCCTCCCCATTGTTACTGCCCGTTGAGAGGTTGAGTGGTGCAGTACGTCCTGCCGGCTTAGACTAGAAAAAAACATATTTTATTAACTTAATTGTTTACTACCCAGAAATAATTTGGTATGGTTATATTAGTGCATGCCCCATAAAATATTGAGTACGGACGAACCAAAACCGAACATTTAACAAACAAAAGAAGAATAAATTAATTTGCTAAACTCACCTCATTAATTGCAGAGCTCTGTCGCGTCAAACTGGGAGATTTGACATTGAGCGATCCACAGAAAGTTGGCTTATCAAAAGAGTCCAATGCGACATCGTACAAAAGTCGCAGAATGATGCACGCATGCACAAACACTACTGGTACTTTCTCAGGAAAACTGTAGGAAAAGATAAAGATAATGTCAAGCCCCGTATTCATGAGGAAACAAAGTTGCACAACATTGTTTGAGCTACACGTTTTTGTGCTGCACGTAACATGTTGCTGGCAACATGGAATGTTACAATATGCTAATGTTACGTATTCACGATAAACAAGAGAAGCGCAACATTATCGCCAGCAACAGTTGATGGTACAGACTAAAATGCTGCGCAACTGTTTCTCAACTTTATTTCAAATGAATATTCAGCTTAATTAAGTAAATGCCATGCTATCAAGTAAAAAAAAATCGAAAAGCAAAAGATACTTACGTCATTTCTAATATGTTGCTTGTAAATACTTCGTGAAATACTTCATAGAGCTCTGCATCACCGGGTTCTGTATCATTCTGTAGCTCAGTTTCGTTTATAAAACAGCCTAATAGCCGTATTGTCTCGCACAGAGTTGTCATACATATCTGAAAAATATTAGCTTTAGCATTTTAAATTTTTTAGAAATTTATCGGCAGTTCTTTTAATGTTTCCGTACTGACCTCGTGATGAAAAAACTTCGCATTAGCTGGCTCGAACCTCATAGCCGTACTAATGGTGTAGAACACAATATGTATTAGCTGTAGCATATCTTTGTCCATCGGCTCATTGCCTTTTAGTTTCCCTTCGAGAGAAACTAGAACACTTGTTACGTATACGAAACCGCTAACCTGTGGGAATGTGTAAATGGAAGTTACTTTCTCTATAATTATAATTGCAGTTATTATATTCCATTAGATTTATTTGAACACTAGGAATGCTAAGAAGCATATGAGAATAAATACAATACAATTCATTAGGGAGGGGCTGATTACTGGACGTCTGGTAGTGATGTATCAAAAATGATACAAGATAAATTAATGAATTAAGGGTACACTAGTCAGTCATTCTTCCATACAAACTTACTATGGTGATTACTCATCTGTTTGTCGGTACGTTCAAAACTAACTTCCATATTTCAACACTAATTTTTGGGCGTAAATAAATAACTTATGTAGTATGAAAATGGCAAAATAGATCCTTTATAGGAATAGATAATTTATTGAAAAATTCAAATAATTGTATTCGATGATTTGAGTACATATACATCTAGATATATATGCCAAAAGGTCTGTTCATTAAATTTTACGCGGTCGTTTTCGTTATAAATCATCGTCTATTTCACTAAATAAATAAATAAAAATTTGATAAACAAATACAAAATAAATC
Source organism: Omphaloscelis lunosa (assembly GCA_916610215.1). NCBI lineage: Eukaryota > Metazoa > Arthropoda > Insecta > Lepidoptera > Noctuidae > Omphaloscelis > Omphaloscelis lunosa. Next base: position 11,445,649 of record OU744247.1, read on the forward strand.
AAACCAAATATATAAATAACTTTACTAAATAGCATGCATATTAGTTACGCCACCAACGAGTTCGAGCCGTCGACTAGTGGAACCTTAAGAATAAATTAAAATGGAATTTATCTACATCTGCGCAAGTATTGCGTACATAAAGATTACTTTACCTTAACAGACGTTTGTCTACAAATTATCACTCCATTTGTGTGTATCAACAATACAAAATTACCTTTCTAAATATAGTTCTAGTACGATGAGAGTCTCGTAAGCAAGCTAGCAGCGCCTTCAGTATGTGCAGTTTTAGAAGCAACGCATCGTTAGGGGCGGCGTGCATGCCACACAATAACGCAGACATATCCTCTTCCCCTGACCCACTCACTATTAGTTCTCTTACTACACCTAAAAGAAAACAAACATTGGTATTATAAAGTCCTTGGTAGTCGGTTCGGTTGGAACCTGTGACTAAGAGAGGGGTAAGCGATGAATGGACTTTTAGTGGCTGGAGAAGACCAAAGAAAAGTTGGATGGATTGTGTCAGGGTTGATAATAATGACAGCTCATTATCATCAGCTTACAGCAGTCCATTGCTGGACATAGGCCTCTCAGCCGGCTAAAAGGGAAGAATAGATGATAAAATAATTGCCCTCATCCCGAGTAACACGAGTCCAGTGCATGAAAAATATAATAATCCTATATGTCAACCACCTGACATTGACTATCAAGGGTCACCAATTTAGAGGTATGAGTAACAGGGTGTAAAGTTCACTCATTATCTATAAAAAGGGAGGACTTTCCGACTAGAAAGGGTGTTGTGTCTGGCGGGCGACTGCCCAAAGGTTGAAGTCGGGATCTTGTATATATGTCGATCGCGCGGTAAACTCTAATTGCACGATGCAAGATTTGTTTGACGTCAGGATTTTTGTGACGTCAGGTCTTTGATGCGTAGTTCGCACTAAAACATTGTTTCATACATAAATTGAGGCAGCCCCAGTAAGTTACAATAGTACTTGTGTCGGAGCTGTCTCACTCTTCCATTAAGTGGTAGCTTTACAATAATGAGGTTAAATAGAGATAGAGTTAATAGAAAAATAAAAATAAAGTAAAATTATTGTAAAATTAAACTTTAATTTAGCAGCACTCGGTGTATGAGTGTGTAGAGGTGCGTGTGTGTGGAGGTGTGAGTGTATGTGTGGGTGTGGGTGTACCGTATTTTTTTTAGCTTATTCTTGTCAGAATGTCTTGTTTCTTCATATGTTAGGGATCTCAACCATTCTCTTAATTATTTATTTTATTATTTATGTACACACAGTAAAATACATAGGGAAATTACATCATTACAATTCTCATTCAATTCTTATTGTTTTTTTACAGTCATATGACAACAGGGGATACATATCTAATTCACGATTCAATTTGTTATAGATGTAGGTGGATTGTTTAACACATTGACGTCTAGCAAAGACAGTTCGAATCCCTGGGGAGTAGCCCACTATATCTCTGCGCCTTCTGCTCTGACTTGCTGAGTCAAAAGGTAGACACTTATGTAGGGTTAAGGTTACGTTTAGAACATAAAGTTTCTAATTGAGAGCAAATTGCTAACTTTATAGAGGTCTGTTGTAGGGAACCTAATTTTTTATAAATACATAACCTTGTTAAGTGATCACTAAGCTCTTTCTAGATCGAGAAATTTAATTTTGGTAGCTCCACCCCAAATCGGAATACAAACAATAAGTTACTATAGATTGCGCCAGAACTACATAGATCTTGTTTATAAGTTGCGCGGACATAACATGTCTTAAAGTTTTAATGACCCAAATGAGCTTTTGGATTCTTTTCATAAGAAGCTCAATGTGAGCGTGCCATGACAGTCTTTGATCAACAATTATGCCCAAATATTTTGTGGAGCTGACTTGTTGAAGGATTTGACAGCCACAATTACTTTTATAGAGGGCATTATTTTGGCACACATGAATCGTAATACCATTGTCACATCCAGGCTGTGACCTTTGGTTTGGGGAAAACAAATAAAATGAGTCTTAGTGGTATTAAGGTTTAAAATGTTTGCTTTAAGCCAGCCAGCTATCTCTGTCAGACCCTCTTCAGCAACAGTTTTTTCATGTTTCAATGAAGTTCCTGAGAAAACAACCGCAGTGTCGTCTGCGTATGAGAAGATTTGCCCTCGCATTGATCTGCATATTGCATAGGCTGTTAGTATAGTGGCGGATCCAAAACGCTCCCCTGTAGGACTCCGTAATAGACGTGCTCTTCAACACTATATAAATTACTGATTATTTGCTGTCTATTTTTAAGATAACTTTCAAAAAGGCAGAGAGCGTATCTCTTATACCTATACTTTCTAGCCTGTGCAGAAGGATTGGTACGGAACCGTTATCAAAAGCTTTCTTGAGATATAAGAACACTGTTAAGCATTTATGACCCTGATCCACTTTATCAACAATTTCAGATGTCAAAGCCGTAATAGCGTCTTGAGTTGAACGCATTTGATAGAATATTATATTTCTGTGAGGAGTTAATTAGACTCTTGTTTATATTGTTTTCAAATATTTTTGAAATTGTTGACAATACAAATATAATAATAAAACGATAATTGCGAATATGGGGCGATAATTTTTCACATCGTTTACGTTCCCGCCCTTGTGCACAAGAGTGACCACGGAACGCTTTAAATTTTTCGGGACATTCCCGTTTTGAGACATAGGTTAGCTAGCTGGCATAGGTTATCAAATACTCTTGAATTATATTGTTGGAGACTTACCTAAAGCTTTACTTCTACAAGATTCATGAACAACCATCCCATGCACACATTTAGCGCCGCCACAGTCTCTAAACACGTTGCAGTTATTAGAGTTTGCATTTAACAAAGCTGTCAAGCCTTCCATTACTAATGATCCCAATTCCTCTTCTTCTTCATCTAAATTAGGGTCTCTGATCAAAGAGTCGTGACGAGTCGACTGTCTTTTCTTCCTTTCCGGCGCCTTCGGGGACTCATTCGGAGTTTTGTCGTGTGAAGGCGAGTCTGATTCGTCTCTTTTGCTTTTCTCATCGTCAAGAATTTGTTTGTCTTTAAGAAACACAGCGTAGCGAGACAGGCAAGTGACGAACACTTCTAACATACCCACCTCCCGGTATACGTCTTTGAAAATAGCGTTATGCCTGGAATACAATCATACACGATGAGTACCCATATAAAATCTCAATTCAATACTATGACGCACACGCAAAATACACAATACTTACTTTAAAATATTCAAAAGTGTTTTCATACACAGTATGCTACACAATCTTGATCGATTCGCCTTCAATAATAACGACAAAGATATCAGTTCTTTGCACGGCACAAAATTTAGCTGAAAAACAATAAACTCCAGCAACTCGAAGAATTTTTCTTGTATTTCAGCATTCTTAACGTATATTCTTTCGGAGAATTGACTGAGCGTGTTCTGATTTTCAAGAATGAAATAATTGGCATTGTCGGCGTGATACACGCTTGATATAGCGTCTAATATCGTGCAGCACAACGCGGGAGAGTTGGACTTCATAAATACTGATTGTAGAACCTGCAATTTCGATTTATAAAATAGACGTATGAAATAAAAAGTAACATCCTGAGTATAGTTTATTCAAATCCTTGTTTCCAATTGACGTTATTCCCACGAAAACAAATATCAACTTTACGCAAGTATTAATTAAGTTGATTTTAGAATGACTGGTACTATTAAAAATTTTAGCGGAAATTTAATTTTATTGAAAGGCATTGAAAGTTACGTTTTCAGACAAAATTGTGAATGCAGTTTATTGGTTTTTCACTATATTTTCTATGCATACCTGGAAAGCCTGTACATTTCTCACAGCTTGTCCCGGAGTGGAAGGCTGCGGTAACACGAACCCCTGAAGTTGAAAGAGTTCAGTGTTGGCGCGCGTTGGTCGTAACTCGGAGAAGCCGCATGCGCATAGCGACGATATCATCAACACGAGGTTCCGAAGAGCAGCTTTTGCTTCTGTACCACTCACACGCTCTTCTTCTAACCTTTATTTAAAGAGTTCGGGTAAGAAAGAAGGCTATATTCGAAGATATGAAATTGCAATTCATGACAAAAAAAAACTCAGTACATTTAAAAAAAAAAAAACGTTGAGTAAACGCTATAAAAGCACGCTCGTGGAACACGGGAGAGTTTCGCTCACAATACAATGAGTAAGCAGGAGGGTAATAATTTGACTGTGCGTGAGCGACAGAGGCAAATAGTGATAGGTCAGTTCATCGTGTTCCGCAACCGTGCCACAATTACCAAAATAATAAGCTACAGTGAAGTGCTTACCCTGATGTCAAATAATCGGGTACACCTTGTCTCTCATGTCTGTGATAAACAAAACAAATCATAGGTAAAAAATAAAACAAAACAGTGCAGTCACATGCTATAACAACTAACAATATCTAGATAAAGAACATGCTCATGCTATATAATAATAATCTGTTAATACCCCATATTCACTAGAAACTTACTTTAGAAGAAATTCAGATAGAAAGAGGTAGCCTTGGCAAGTACGAAAATCATCCAGTAATAATTGACTAACTTCACTTGAATCCTTCAGGAAACAGAATACTGCTACAAACATTTCAACTACCTGTAAAAAAAGTATCAAAGTCATCAGATGGGACTGAAATCTTCAATTAGATACAAATGTACAGTTAAACAAGAAAAGTATTGCGCTTCGGTAATCTTCGTGTTCGCAGTTAGCATGAACGTCGTGCTACATATGTAGTTCCCCCATAGAGGAAAAACGTCTATGTTTTGTACCGCCGCGCTTTCTAGTAGTGGACCTAACATTGCTCGTTGTATGAAGCTCTCTGTCGGTTAGGTACTCCGGTCGCAGCACTTCATCTGTCACTCAAAAGTTTTGAAAAGTTTTTTGGAATTGCATACAGTTGATAATCTATAATTTTGTAATCATAGTAGTACAATATAGGTAAGTGCTTTCATGCTTTTAACAGCTGTATAGACGATGATCGCCGACGCGAGTACTTTTTCTGGGAAATCTGTAGGTTCAAATGAAGGATTGTTTAGTAAGCATAAGTTTATAACTTCATAATTACCTCTAAAGGTGTCAATTCTGGTATCCTTTGCATGTTTTCTATGCAAAGCGCAACACAACCTTTATCTGGAATAACAGTAATTAATTAACAGACATTCAAGTTGACCTATTTACTAATTAATGGCTTTGTTTGCTAAACAAAGGAAATACGTAAATAGATTAGACTGGATAATAACAACGTTTTGAATAACAGATAGTTATGTAATTCAAATTGACCATTATGTGTGTACTATAAGCACTTACTGTGTATATATTGAACTACAGATTGTGTCAATCCATGTCTAGATAGTGTCATCAGCACTTCAGCTGCTGATTTCCTCCACATTATGTTATGGGGGGCACACCATGAAGTAATGGCAGAAAATAATAAGCTGAGATCATCTTTTCTTGCTAGTTCTTCACATGGGAATGGATGACTGCACAGCCTTACAAGTACCTAAAATGGGTATTGAGATGTTTTAATTATTGTTGGGTAACTTAGCAAAAATTTATTATCCCTAAATGAGTACTGGCTAAAAGGATTTCCACGCAATGGGGCGATGCGCGCGGCAAGGTCAGCAGTGTGCTGGGTTCCATTCGAAATCATGGTCATTAAAAATCAAAACAAAAGTACACAGCACCAGGTCGAGTCACGCCGCTTCGCGACCTTTGTGTATAATTTCTATCTATTTTTATTTGAAAGAAATGCTGGACAGCAGTTTTCCATTATCCATACAAACCATACTACCGCATTAATATTATAAATGCGAAACTCTATGTGTAACGAAAGGATTTCAATGAAAATCTACATATAGGTAGTCTTAGTGACCTGGGTTAGGACATACACAAGGTACTGCATTCCAGTGGGATAACTTCTGAACTCCACGCGGGCAAAGCCGCGGGCAAAGCCGCGCGCAAAACCTAGTTCAGATTAAGGAAAAACTTCAGGGTAAGTGTTTTAAATGTTTCACATTTAATGACTCACTTCATGTAAACAATACCTACATGTATACTTAGCTGTTTTAAATATTTACCTGTACCCTAATTGCGTAACTTATTTATGTAAACAATTTTTCCTAATTTGTTTCATTTTGACAGTTCAACAACATTCATTGCCTTATTTACGTTGTTGAGCAGATTTTTTCAACTTATGAAACAATGGATTACCAATCTATTTTAAATCCACACAAATAAATTGTGATTGTATTGTATTACGCAATTATTACGGTTTACTTGAAGCTGAAGCAATTTATAATGGTTAACATTTGCTTTTAGTATAAAAAGTAATGGTTCTACAAACAGAGTATTTAAAATAACAACACCTATATGACTTCCGCATATGCGACACAAATACACAATCATATATTTGCATGATGAAGATAAAACATTTTAAAAAATTACCGGAAATCCTGTCTATAGAACATGCAGTAATTATTTTGTAAAATTTAATTACCTGCACAAATATTTTCTGTAACAATATTCGCCTTTCCCTAGGAGTAAACTCACTGTTTCCATCTTGAACATCTGCTTCCGACTCGGGTATTTCGGGTAGATCAAAGAACAGGTATAAACATTTGACTAATGTTGACGGTATTGATGCTGTGGTCATGACCTAAAAATAAAAATCAAGCCAATCATTCAAACTATGATAAGAATAAAACTATTTCAGATAGGACCTTGAACTGACATAAATACATTGAAGTTGCACAAAAAACCAGAAGGTTAGAATAGAAAATTCTTTTTTATTTTCAAAACTTCTATACAATTGATGGTCTGAGCAAGCCAGTTATAGATGGTTACCACAGTACAGGATAAATGATTGAAGTGAATTGAAAATACTTGTAATATTTATACTTGATTAAGGAAACAAATTATTAACAAAAGATTTTGGTCAAATAAAGTATTCTCTCTTACATAGAGGGTGCTTGTGTCCAGCAGCAGTGCATTTATTAGGCTGATCAAGCTATATTAACTAAAGTGTTACACAAATACCTGTATTAAAGACTGATCACCAGCGGCCAAGAGGTTTAATGTTGATAGTAACATCCAGCCATTGCTTGATTCCTCAGAATTTTCAATTTCTAGGAATTTAGCAATAGCACAACTAGCTGCCTCAGTGCTTTGGTTGCTGGCTCTCTTCCTAATCTCTGACACCATGAGCTTAGATACTTGCTGGCAGAATGATAGAATATCCCAGAACTTTTCATTCATCTCACTTGATGGACTAGTGCCAAATACCTATTAAAAATAAATATTGTTATGATCTTTGGTGGTGAGAAAGAAAGTAAATACAACTTTATTTATGTGATTTGCTTTAATCTATATAATAAAATGAAATGCTATTCCTTGGTAAGCGCATAACTTGAGAACGGCTGGACCAATTTAGCTATTTTTGTTTTAAAATCTTCATAATAGTCCCAATTTGGTTTTAACAGAAAGAAAATTGGAAGAGTTTCCTGAAAAATTTACAAATTTGGGGGTGAGACTGACCATCCTTTTTTCTAAGGGATTTTTGTCAAATTTTTCTTAAATTTGGACAGAACGTCTGTCAGGTCAGCTAGTAGACAATAAAACATTGTATAATAAACTGTGGTGTAAAGGTCTGCCTTCCGGTCCAGACCAATCCTTAAGGTTTTAGTAAATAGATTCCTATAAGATAGTTTATAATTAATTTTCAAACATTTAACTGATTCATTCACAAACAGTGAAAAAGCCAAATTGTGCCCAAGTTTTGTTTTTGTTGTTTATAGATATAAAAACTTCAAATTTTATAATGATTTATTCTAAGATCATGTTATCATCAATATGTTTAAAACATGAATAAGTGCAATCAATAAAGTGTATGCTGCAGTCAAATTACAGAAGATTCATTTGTTTTTAGATAATATAATAGCATCAACATTTTCAATAATACTGACACTGACCAAGTAAATAAAAAACTTTTTGAATAAATAAAATAAAATACATAATGATGTTTATCAAAATAATGAATCATTCAAGATAAACATGCTAAACCCACTCATGTCTATCAGAAGGCCAGTCAATAAGATAACATCAATAGATTAAGGATTATCACCAATTAGTTGATTGCAAAACAAACACAATTACTTAACTAACTGTATTTTAAGCTGCAAAAAGAATAATAAATACAAATATTTGATTGTTACTAGAGACAAATAGTAAAATGTATTTACCTTACAAAAAAGAGGTAGCATATTGTACAGTTTATCATCTTTTTCTGCGTCTGTAAGTGGTTGTGGTGGATGTGTGTACTCCGCGAAGAGTTTCTTGAGGTGCATGAGGCCAAGTTGGACATGAGACGACGAGCTGGAACCTTCGGCACTCTCAGGAGATGCCGAAGTGGTCGCCCCACGCAATTTGCGCATTAGATTCATTTTATTTAAGAAATCTAAATCGATACGGTTACACTTTCAAGCACATCTTTGTTTCTTTGATTTATGTAGAAATAAACATTTGAATTAAATAATAATAAACATTGATTTTTCATTTAATTTTAATGTAGTGGTACCACCATTTTGCTCAGTTATTGGGTAAATAAAACGTATATAAAATACATAACTTAATAAGAGTAAACTAAAAATATTATGTAAATGACGATATTTTCTTGGTTTTTCTTTTGTAAATTGATTGATTATTTTCTGATACTTTCGTCCGCCCACACTGCAAAGTGTTTGCCATAGATAATAATAAAAACATTTTCTTTTTTCAGTACTAGATGTGGTCCTGAAAAGAAAAGGATGGGATGCTCACTAGTCTTACCGAAGGGCTTGCTACACGGCTGCCAACCGCGACCCCGACAGAGGTGACCTTGGTTGGCAACAGGCAGAGCTGTTAGAAAATTTGGTCGTAAACCACCAACTCCACGGTTGTAAACCACCAAAGTCACTTCTGTTGGGACGTGGTTGACAGCCGTGTAGCAAGCCCTTTAGAGTTTCGTAAAGTTACATACATTACGATTTTCAAATGTGACGATAAAGCTTCGACCAAACATGAGCGACCACAACGTGGGACGCGGGACCAAAGTGGCAGCGCGCCATATAATAAACACGAGCAGCGTCAGCCGCGCGGTAGACACTCAAATTTGGCCGAAGCTTTATACCGATTTAGCCACGAATGTCAAAAATGTGCCCAAAAAAAGAAAGTATGAAACGCAAAAGGCAACGTCCGCTACCTAGCTGACTTGTTCATTAAAAACATCTAATTATCTTATTTTTATTCTTATTAAACTTACCAAAAAAAAAACATAGTCAGCTAGGTAGCAGACGTTGCCTTTTGCGTTTCACACTTTTTTTGGGCACATTTTTGACATTCGCGGCTAAATCGAAACAGGTATCTGTGTTTATAGGGGTGATAGACGTGCAAGCAAGTACGCATACTTATGTCTCGGTGACTGTAATTTTGCTCGTAGCCCGCCGGTGGTTCTTTGTTGGTTTGTAGTTTCATACGTCTGTCATCGCCGCGAGTCTCGAGCCGTCATTTTGTTTCGACATTTATGTAATGTTTGTTTAGTTTGGTTCAAGAAATTCGACAACATCGCGATACAGTGTGAGTAAGCTTCACGTGTGTCAACGACAGCGAGCCGAGTAAGTTCGCGAACTTAAATACCGCGTTCTTTAAGTTCGCCCGTCTATTACCCACTTTAGGCGTTTGGCTTAGCTTGTGTGAGCTTGCAAGCACTTGCTGCTGATCCAACTGAGTGTTGGTTTTTGTGTAAAAATCAAGTGATGCTTTCGCAAGTGTTTGCAATGCATCCAACCGTTAGTAGTTTGCGTCAAGTGTAAAGCGTGTAAGTCCTGCATAATGCGACATGTCTTTCCATTCTTATTTCTTCAAATTATCATTCTCCTGCCCATATTATCCCAATTAATTTGGGCTCGGCTGGCGCAACATGTCTTTTTCTTTCAAACTTCTCTTTTAGTCGTCGTCTCGGTAGTTTCTGTTAGATGTGCCATAAGCGTATGCTGAGCATCTTGTTTGGACTTCTTCGAGGATATCGTGTATGAAATATAAAATCCATCATTGTATTAATATACTTTGAATGAGACACGATGATGAGTGTTTCATTATAATACAATGTACTCTGTGATTGAGAGTTAGCCGACGTTCGCACGAACGTAATAAAATCGTGGCGGGATTTTATCGCGCACTGGATTTTCCACTCTCGGTGTTAAACCGACGCGCTAGGATGCACTCTCGTCCTAGCGCGTTGAAAAAACACACTGTTGGATTTTCAACTCTCGGCGCTAAGCAAAGCGTTGGAAATCCAGTGCATGAAAAAAAAAATAGTCGAGTAGTAAGCCGACGTTCGCCCGTCAGCTTACTACTCGGCCATGTTATGCGACCCGGAAGTGTGTGACCAGTGATGCTACACTACAATAATGAATGGTAGTGTTGCACCACCTAACAGTTTCTAGCCATATCATCTTTCACACAGTCCATCATCATTAATCTTTTTTACATTCTGCAAATCTTTATATATATAATTTTTCTGTACACACGTGTGTTTGTCACCTAACTCCTCGTATACGGCTGGAGCGATTTTTATGAAATTTTGTATGTATATTTGATTGAGTCCTTGGAGGGTTTGAAAATACAATTGGGCCCGGTAGAAGGTGCTGTTCGGACCAAAAAAACGTTTGTCAGATCCGCTAATTTATTATAAAACTAGATTCCACCAGTAGCTTCACCTGCGTGATATCTTTATAAATAATAGCCTATGCTACTCGCTGACAATGTAGCTTTCTATAGATAACGTTTTTGAATAAAGACAGAAAATACGTTTATTTGCGGTAAACATGACCCAAAGAAAGAATAAAAAGTCGATAATAAGAATTTGGGGGAAAATATGCGTCACATCTACACAAAACGGCCATCGCTCAGCATAATGCTGCAACCCTATGCGAGACAGAGCCACAGCGCTGGTTTTCAGTGACAGCCAAAACAGCCAAATCTAAAATTAATTCTAGAGGAAGGTGGGCTCCGCAAAGTTTCTGTGGGAGCTCCGCGAGAATACTGGTCCCAATGAAGCAGTATTTTCGCGGAGCCCCCATAGAAGCTTTGTGTAACACTGCTTTGCACACTTTGAGTAACACTGGTTTATATAGATAAGCTATTACTTTTGAGACGTGGCAACACTGCACTCCAGCCAGTCGCAGTCAGTCAAATGTCAAATTGATTATCGATGTTGGCTGTCACTCCTTACGTGCTACAAAAATAGTTTCTTGATTTTTAGTCGCCAATTCTTTGCACGTTGTCTTGACGCTACGATTTACGTTTCTTCAATTAAAATGCCAGAAAACCAGAACCTTGTGCAGTGTTATAACCGTGGTTGTGGTCAACTCTTTGACCTCAACCACAACGATAAAGGTAGGTACGCGAATTTTCTAGATTTTTCTTTATCCAGAGCGACCAGAGCCATTCCAGGAGGATATCCGTAGCAATACTTATTTCCAGTGAATACTGATCAGAAACTTTCGAAATTATACACAAATGATAGGTTCTTAAAAGTGCTAAAAACTAACATTAACAAGTTAAATGAGAGGAGAGCGGCCTTTGCCCATTATTGGGGCAGTATAGCCTCATACACATAATATAATATTGCCGTACCTACGTGCTGTGTCTTAGTCTCAGAATAATACAAATATTTTAATCTTTTATTACTCTAATGTTGAATGTGTGTCTTCTGAAAACCTACAGATGAATGCCGCCATCATCCTGGCACTCCAGTATTCCATGATGCATACAAGGGCTGGTCATGCTGCAATAAGAAGAGTGTTGACTTTACTGAATTCCTAAATATCAAGGGATGTGCTTTAGCAAAGCATTCAAATGAGGTTTGTATTCACATCTGAACCAATTTTCTGGGAATGAACTAATATCTATTTATACCTTATATTAATATCTGTAGTTTACTGTCTTCCTAGAAACCTCCAGAACCTGAAAAAAAGGCTTTGGATAAGGATTTGGATAAAAAGGAAGTAATTGAAGTGAGAGCACCAGTAGCTGGTCCACAGCTGCAAAGACCTGCATTCGAGACACCTATGATCTTGGTTAAACCTACTATAGCTGCGGCTTTGAAACAAGCTGTACAAAATACATCACAAGCAACAGTTTCCACTGATGATGGGTATGTAAAGAAATAAAATCAGATCAACATTTTTTTATTACTTATCACTATTGCCATGACAAACAATCCAATTTCGAAGCCATCAGCCAAGCTACACTGGACCTACAAAGTGGATTAGGGTCCAGTCACTGCCACAAAAAGAAGACCTTATAATATAACTTACTGATGCTGCTGATAAAAATCTGCCACCAATATATCCAGTTCTATGTCACTTGAAACTGTAATTGATGTGTGTAACTTATCTTTTTTTTACCTTTTACAGAAGCATAGCAGTTGGTACAACATGCAAAAATGGAGGCTGTGGTATCACCTATGAAGGTCCACATACAAATGATACCATGTGCACTTATCATCCGGGCTGTCCTATCTTCCATGAAGGTCTTAAATTCTGGTCCTGCTGCCAAAAGAGAACTACAGACTTTAACACTTTCCTTAGCCAACCTGGATGCACAACTGGGACCCATAAATGGACTAAAGAGGTGAATACCATATCTTTACACTTGTAATTATGAAACTATTTATCAAAGATCATGCATTGCCTAGCCAGATATAAACAGGGAATACTGAATAAAATTCAACATTCAGAAGAGCTTAAATATACTTAGTAAAAAAAATACATCCCTATAATGGAATGCATGGAAAGTCGGCAATACATGTTGGCCAAGCCTCAGCCAAAACGAGAATATGCAAATTCATACAAGGCGAGTGCTACGGTCTTCATGTTGGTCAAGTTCGAAAAAGACTAATGCCAACTGTTCCACTCCTCAACCACTGTTCACTAGTTTTTGTGCATCTATCCACATGTTGGCCGTAACTGCCGAGTGCAGGCGAACGACTTTGATTTGTCCAGAAAAAACCGACACTGTTCCGGAGTGAGAATGAGGTCGTAGGGAATGAACCAGAGTGGTTGTAAGGCACGCCAAACGAACTGTATACACGTTGGCGCTCGCCTGCAGTCGGCTAGTGAGGTTAGCAATGGCGAGGCTAGACAAATGGGCAGTCTATGTGGTGGTACTCGCCTTCGCTCGGCGAGCTCTATGACCAACATGTATTGCCGGCATAATAGACCAATAGATGCAGACATTTATTTGTAGTTCTTTTTATGTTAATAACTTGTACATCTTTTTCAGGGTACACCAGCTGGAACAGTGAAATGTCGTTGGGACTGGCATCAAACACCTGATTACGTTATTGTAAGCGTTTATGCAAAGAAATATGACCCAGTACTAAGTTTTGTGAAGTTGAACCCTATTCGCTTAAATACAAAACTGGTATTCCGAGAGCAAGGGGATGCAGCATTTGAACTGGATCTTGAACTTAGAGGTGTAAGTATAACACACAATACATAAAAATTTCGTAAGTATTGATTTTTTATAGATAATTTATTGACCCAATTGTAAACTAATGCAGGTAATAAGTGTAGAAAGCAGTACTGCATCAATGCTGTCAACAAAAATTGAAATAAAACTAAAAAAAGGTGAACCAGGTTCATGGAGCAAATTGGACTTCCCTCGATCACAATCAAAGAAAGAGGAAGCAAGACCACAAGACGACGCGAGGCCGTCAGACAACGCCAGGCCGTCAGACGACGACTACGAAGATCTTTCCACTGTAGAAGCTGTACAATCTATGGGAAAAGTTAATGTTACTGATTGATGAACTAAGTAATAATGATTTTCTAGTTTATTACTTTTTTTAAGAAGCACAATGTTGTTCTCATTGACAAGTAATTCTAATTTTATGCTCTAATGGTAGACTTGCATTTATTCAGTGAAAATAAAATGTGCTTTACTATAATGAATGCAAAAGTTTAATTTTTGGGGTCTTTGAAATAAAAACAATGTTAACTCCTTGATCAAATCAAAACATATTTATATACAAATAAAAATACATACATGCTATAGTTTCTTTACAATATTTCCTCAAAACATTTTTGAAATCATGACTAGATCATGGCAAATATAATTTAAATACAGCTTAACTAAGAACATTTAATTACAATAGAATATTAACATTTACAAAATTTATACAACGTGACTAGGTTGACTAGATAGATAAGATTCTCAAAGGTACATTTTTCGGATCATCCTAATATGTAAAACGTTTTTATAATTCAGATACTCTTGTACCTATACAATTAGATTGTTTATACAAATCTATTTAGAGATTCTATTGAAATCGAATTATTGGTTTGTGATTTCTATATACCGGTATTGCATTCTACAAACTCGAATTTATAAAGCAAGCATAGAATTATTTTTGAAATTTAAGTTGGCAGCCCTACGATCATAGAGAACATAAATTAAAATGGAATTTGAATATCGCTGGTCTAGAGGTCAAAACACTTCGTGTTAAGCCGGGACTCCTGCGCGTATTTTTCGAAACATTACACAAAAAACCTTACAAATAAACATTTGTTTTCATAGAAATCATCGTGTTTGCATACACAAATGTGTATGGCCACGCCTCTTTGTCTCCTGTTCGGGTCGCAGGAGACCCGGCTTTTTATCCGCACTGTCCGAAGACATAATAAATTATTAACATTCGCTCGCATTCTTTCTCAAATTCTGAGCTTTATGCCTGCTAGTGTTGTCGCCATCTTATTCATGTTTATAGAGGCTGTTGTTTTTGTCACCACCACACAACACAACAATAGTCAAGGAGTGATTCTAACAATGCGAATCGGATAGGTATAATGAGCTTCAGGTATGACCTGTAGAATCTCCCCATGACCCCATGCTACTGAAATAGCAGATACCTAATCTATTATTTCTGCTAACACCCGGTTTCTGATTAGAGAATTCGAAGTTGTGAACTTGTCAAACTACTCACATTCAGAGCCGGGAGCCTTCCTGAAGGGTTCACTTTAGCGCAAACGTAATGCCGGTGACCACCCTTGAGGTTCCACGATATATGGCGCTGGCATGACATATGGGCTCTGAAAAGTGGGTGGATTCGAATGTGTTAGGGTTACAAGGTTTACAAAATTTCTTTTTGAAAAAAAAAAAGGTAAAAAAAAATATCGCGGCCAATCTGAAGTAGATAGATTTTGACAAGTTTTCGACTTAAAAATCACAAATAAAAAGTGGATGTA
Organism: Omphaloscelis lunosa; assembly: GCA_916610215.1. NCBI lineage: Eukaryota > Metazoa > Arthropoda > Insecta > Lepidoptera > Noctuidae > Omphaloscelis > Omphaloscelis lunosa. Next base: position 11,460,966 of record OU744247.1, read on the forward strand.
TATTCACAGTCTGTATAAGACGGCAGTTTTACGGCGACGAGCAGTGTTCGCTGGTAGGTGGCGCAGGCGCGTGGAAGGCCGGCGTGGGCGCAGGTTGCATGCGGTACATGTCGTGTAACAGTGTGGCTACTGACACGTCGCCGACCGTGTCGCGAAACAATAGAAGTTCGATGGAGCGCGCGCGCACCGCTCGCAGTGATGGTAGTAGGAGGAGCAGCCGACCGAATCTGAAGACAATCAATGTGTGACCGAATCTAATGAAATGAGGCAACATTGTAGGGTCAATCAATCTGCCTAGCCTTTTCCCAACTATGTTGGGGTCGGCTTGCTTCCAGTCTAACCGGATGCAGCTGAATACCAGTATTTTACATGGAGCGACTGCCTATCTGACCTCCACAACTCAGTACTTGGGTAATACGATACCCCTTGGTAAGACTGGTTGTCAGAATTTCGGACATAACGACTGTCAAAGATCCACGAATGACAGCCGGGACCAACGGCTTAACGTGCTTTCAGAGGCACGGATGATCTCGGTATGTAAAGATGGTCACCCATCCGCGGACCAACCCGGCAAACGTAGCTTAACCTGATGGATCGACTCGTGCGGCTATTATTACTTGGCCACGCACGAGCTCCTCTTGTACGTATTGTAGGCTGCAGGTAGATAATGAAAAGTAGCTAAGAGATAAAAATGGTAACATGACATGTTAGACATGTACTACGTAGGTACCTACACAATTCCAGGATGGGACTTGTGGTTAAAAGGATCAGGCAAAGGGTCTAGCGGTATAAGCACATGAAAACTGCACTCGCGTCTGATGAAGAGTTTTTACCTTAATTTTATTGTTTTTCATCTAAAATAGTCATACACTTAATCTCACACCCCTAACCCCTATGGTAAGGAAATAATGAGGGTGGCAACCCTTAACGAAAACATTTTTTTTCTCAGTATCTATTCAAAATATCTTCATGAAATTGAAACCATATATGACAATAAATAAACTAATTATAATATATTTTTTAAAGATTTTTTGCAATATTAGAAACTGTAAAAAACGAGTAGTATATTTTTTGGGGGTAGTTTTTTATATTAACCCCTAAAATGACACCAAACAAAAAAATATATCTTATTTGTTAATTAGTTAGCTATTACATATTAAAATTACAAAAGGGTTGAATTGGTGGAACATAGCTTAAAAAAATAAAAATGAATTACGGATACGTGCATGCATATATATCAATTTTTACCAAACTACGTAAACACCTGTGCACTATCTTTATATCTATCATTATAGATACGTTCTCATAACTTTTTAATGTCAACAAATATGTATACCTACAAATAAACGATGAACAATCAACGTTGCGTAACAAAGAACATGTAATGTCCTGTTCATTTTCATGCAAGTTTTGTCAAGCTATAAGAAGTGAACTAGCGAGTCAAAACATAATTGGCAGGCGACATATACGTATTCGGGAGTTTCGAATATTACTTGTGTATTAAGTGTGGTTCAGTTTTTCACTATAACATTTGCGATCAGAAATAATGGAGAAAACAAATGAACGTAATAAAGATGATAAATATGTTAATTGTAAAATAAGTGTCAGAAAAGCCAGTGGAAAGTTGAAACGTATCACTACAAATGAAGATTTAAATAGATATCAACCTTATTGTAAAAATACTTAACATATGGGATCCGTGTTTTGTCACAAATGTAGAATGATAAAATATAGAGTTGTAAAACCGACTACGTCTTCTGGCTGTGATGATAGGGTTGAAAATGACAGTTACGGCAGTGATTTGGATGATCCGGACTTTCAAATGTTTTGTCACCTGTAAACTTGCATGAAAATGAACAGGTCATTACATGTTCTTTGTTACGCAACGTTGATTGTTCGTAGTTTATTTGTAGGTATACATATTTGTTGACATTAAAAAGTTATGAGAACGTATTTATAATGATAGATATAAAGATAGTGCACAGGTGTTTACGTAGTTTGGTAAAAATTGATATATACGCATGCACGCATCCGTAATTGATTTTTATTTTTTTAAGCTATGTTCCACCAATTCAACCCTTTTGTAACTTTAATATGTAATAGCTAACTAATTAACAAATAAGATATATTTTTTTGTTTGGTGTCATTTTAGGGGTTAATATAAAAAACCACCCCCAAAAAATATACTACTCGTTTTTTACAGTTTCTAATATTGCAAAGATTCTAAAAAAAATATATTATAATTAGTTTATTAATTGTCATATATGGTTTCAATTTCATGAAGATATTTTGAATAGATACTGAGAAAAAAAATGTTTTCGTTAAGGGCTGCCACCCTCATTATTTCCTTACCATAGGGCTTAGGGGTGTGAGATTAAGTGTATGGCTATTTTAGATGAAAAACAATAAAAATAAGGTAAAAACCCTTCATCAGACGCGAGTGCAGTTTTCATGTGCTTATCCCGCTAGACCCTTTATATGATAGCTATGCCAATATAAAAGAAGTTAGCTATTAGAGTTATTGAAGTAGCTCATCTGGACTACCAGATGAGCTACTTCAATAACTCTAATAGCTGTGTGTGTGTAGCTAATAATGTGATAGTTCAGAAATTAACTGTGGTTTTACCTTGTAGGTTGCCTGGTATATCTAGTCCGCACATAGTCAGCAAGTATGCATTGAGCTTGATCCTGTAGCATCTCCACTGGCTGAGTTTCACTTAGACCAGGAGTATCTACACAAAAATTAAGAAGTAAGTACCTACCTACTTAAATAATAGGTATCTTCTTATAATTATTAGGTATTACTATTGTACATAAGAGAACGATATATAAATATGCTATTGTTATAGGTAAAGAAAAACTAACCTGGTGAAAAGAGAACAATAGCTTTCATACACCCACACTCGCTACCGTCGGGTGCTATTTGCCGAAATCGACACAGAATCTCCTGAAAAAAAAAATAGGGAATCATTGAAACGTTCCTTAAAACGTTAAAAGTAAAGCAATTGAATAATATATGTATTATTAATAAGGTGCTACGTAGGGTTTATAACAAGTAGTAATATTGAAAAAAAACAACCTAGGATAAAGTCGAGCTTGAATAATCCATTTGTAGAAATCGTCTCCTAAAACTACGTCGCCAGTCCATATGAGGCCCCGGTCTCGAAGTCAGCAGTCAGCGGGGTGGCGGCGCCGGCGCGTTCAATATGGCATGGATCTATATGGAACTGATCTCGCTCCCCGCGCCGCTGCCTTTGAGGTCAGTTCCATATAAATCTATGCATTTCAACGCGCCGCCGCCGTCGCCGTTGCTCCGCTGCCTGCTGACTTCGTGTCCGTAACCTCAAAACTTTTTACTAACCTGTAAAGTATTCAACTCTAAATCTGCCAATGGGTCAGGTGGCAGTCGTGCCCTGGCTGCCGGCGCTGCCAGCAATGGCGCCAGGTCCCAGGGCGCGGACCACTGTGCCAGGTGCAGAAGGAACAGGTCCTTCCAGGCCGCTCGTAGTAGTACCAGCTGATCGGAAGCCGCGAGAGCCTGGAACGGTGCTAAGCATCGCACCCAGCGTACTGCCATGAAGAGGAGACGGGCACTTGTCTCCTGATGTCGAAAAATTGAATAATTTAGATAATATGTAAATATTATTAGGTGGGTATTCAGAAATTCCTATGGAGGAATAAGTGGAGGGTAATAGAGGGGGCCTATGTCAGGACAGCCTGACCTAGTAGCTGATAATGAGCGATGGGGTTAAAGACCAGGGGGCCTAAAACGGCAACTTTGGCTGAATCATAATATGATAATATTATGAATCTTATCTTAGTCACAAACTGACATTTCATAATATTATCTGCGTTTAATTTATATTACGCAATTCATCTGTTTGACAGTTTTGTATTATAATGAAATAACATTTAAACGTTAGAAATAAAAAATAGAAGTTTAATTTGATTAATAAAATCTGTAAAGAATAATTAACCGGTAAAATTACGGTCTAAATTTTTTATGCGGCAATATTTACACCAATTAAGATTCTGATATGAATTGAATAATATAAATAGAATATGATTCAGCTAATTAGTGCGATTGTTAATGATCTGCTGGGGATTCAGAAAACGTGGACATTAAACCTAAAACGGCCTAAAACGGCTACATTAAGCAATTGCTTAATGTGGCCGTTTTAGGCCCACAGAAGACATAGCTTTTATTAAGAATTAGGCTACCAAATGAAAAAGATTTTTTTCAAATTCGACTCGGAACTCCAGAGATTAACGTTCAAAAACAAAAAAAAAAAAACAAACTCTTCAGCTTTAATAATATTGGTATAACATTTTCTTTCGTCTAATTCAATCTCGCGGTAAACTGTTGAGGAATACGAACATAATAATGCAATATTGCTTATCCCCCATCATAGTAAATAGCGTGATAATACGCATAGCCTATTTGATTATCAGACCTTTAAGGAATATTTTGTGCATTTGAACATAATCTATTCAGTAGTTTTTATCCGACTTCCAAAAGGAGTAGGGAGGTTCTATGTTCGTCTGTATGTTTTTTTTTAAATTTATTTTTACTTTCGGCACACAAATGTAGGTACTTTGAGGCGTACTTAATGACATAGACATTTTCTACCAGTCAACCTTTGGGTGATACAGAGACGTAGTGGTAGGTGCATTATCGAAAATTGTGGAATAAATGTTTATTTAAATATAAGGATATACATATACCTATTAAAACTATATAAATAATATAATATACCAAAATATATATAAATATAAGAACAAATAAATACACGAATATACTAATACTAAAACAAATAAGACAGACAATGGGAAAACATTACCGTTGTGATTATACTGTCAGCTTCTCCTTTTTCTGATGTACTCTATGTCTATCGATATTTTCGTCAATTGTGGACCGTAAAATTTATTTTTTCATTTTGTAGAGGAAACTTGCGCAGTAAAGTTATTAAAATATGGAAATGAAATGAAATGAAATTGTTTATTCTGTAAATAGGATGTCAGAATCACTTTTACACGTCATATTAAAAAAATAAAAATAAGCTAGTTGAGTTCGGCGTTGCCTATCTGACTACTCTGAGAAGAAAGGCCGAAACAAACTCAGAGGTCACAGTCTCTTTTAAAGTCCAGACATAGGTAATCTTGGTCAGGCCATATGAGGACCATGTAGATTAGTGTCTGAAATGGTCTTTTGAGGAAAGAACCACACAGATTTGAGTGAACCTGTCCAGTCAGTGCAAGCATTTGTCAGTAATCGTGGAGCTCAACTCAGAACTTAAGGAGCTCAACTCGACGAACAATACCAAAGAAAGGACATTTGGGTAGGCCGCATAAACTACTCAAACTGCCAGACCATAATTAAAACTAACTGAAAAATGAAAATAATAATGATATCCACATAGTCCTCACATTCACAATAATTAATTAAAATAATATAATACTTTACAAAGTAATCATGTCATTTTGAATATAATTTTCAACAATGTCAATGTGTATATAAAACTGGTATATTTTAATGAGTTTACAAAATAATTAAAATGTTAAGTTTTATCACAAGGCTTAGCAGAGCGAGCAGTTCAATCCCATGCTTTTTTATCTTCTAAATAATCTGAAATTTTATAATACCCTTTTTTACAAAGTTTGGTTTTAATACAGATTTTAAATCTATTAATGGGTAAGTTTCGAATGTCAATGGGAAGTTTGTTGTAAAAGCGTATACATTGACCCATGAACGAGTTGCCTACTTTGTGGAGACGTGTGCGATGTACAGCAAGATTGTGTTTATTCCTGGGTTTTTTTATGGGACCACCATATACATTTTAATAACTTTACTTGGGGAGTTTTTGAGTTAGCTTCAATAACACGTATTTTTCCCACTTAGCCTATGTGGATGATGTTATAATAACTTCCTGTCACTGTTATTTACATAGCAGGTAGTAGTATTCGAATTTGTGTGGGGTTATAGGCAGGTACTACAACTAAAAAGTGAAAAATAACTTTAATTTTGGAAGTCGGTGGCAGTAAACGAAAATATAAACACCGACTTCCGAAATTAAAGTTACTTTTCACTTTGTACCTAGTGTTTTTTTTTGGAAGTCGGTTGTTTTTTTTTGCGCCAATACGATACGTGCATCCAGACAAACAGACAAACGGACAAAAAATATAAAAACTATATTTTCGTCATCAGTTCCCACATGTCATACCAATTACTTTTTCTCCAAATATATTCAATGTATAGCTTTGACTTCGTTACTATTGTATTATATTTGTATAGAATTCCTGGCACCTAAGTACATAAGACTAGTGACTACAACTAAAAATTATCAGCTGCTGTGTATTATATATGTAGTCTGCGTCGAGCCGTTGAGAAATTTAAAATGAAAAGTGGCCTGTCTATTTTCGTAGCTATGTATGTCATTTATATAAGTACCTACTTATCTAATGTAGTTTAGTATCTGCCTATCCGGTAAATAGCATACAATTATAACGAAGTACCAATGTGGTGCTCTCTCAAACATGCGCACTCGAACTTATCAACGCAACACAAGTCAAGTTACGATGACTCCAGTGTCGTAGCGCGTAGAGGGCGATGGGCGGGGAAAGTCAACTGAAGGCGATAAGTCACCCCGCGAACGCCCAATCGCGACTCGCGCCCGCCCCTTTAGTCAAAAAGCCACCTATCAAATGTCAATGTTGACACCCCTTGAAGGAGACTTGAAGTCGCTGCGCGATAGGGAAAGAACAGGATGAAGTTTTAGATACCTATGAGAAGAATTAATTGATTGTTTCATATTGATAATGCTCTAAACCTTCCCTCATTTTAATAGCTTGTCTTACGCCATACATTTTAAAACCTCGTTCACACTACGGCACGAGCTCGAAATTCTTGATACCTTCTCGTTTCAAGATTGTGCTCAAAAGCAAAACCTCTGGCCGAAAAGTCATTGTAGGTATTTTAGTGAAGACAAGTCTTAAGTTTATATCAACTATGCAGTTTCTAACTGTGTTTAGGTTACCTATGCTGGATGAAAGAATCTTACCTGCAAAAGTTCCCATGTAGGCGCCAGGGGCGCTCCAAAAGCACTTGGTGGAGGTCGCAGCAGTGTTGGATCACCTTGTAACTGAAGCTGTTTTGCACTCCACATCAATTCCTAAAGGAAGTACAAATGATTGAAAGTACTATGGTTAAAATACCTACCTAGCTACGAAATGTATGAACCGTTTGAGAAACAAAGGGGTTTGAAAGAATATTTGGACCAGGACCACACAATACAAAGACTTATGAAGAAGAAATTACGTGCTATGGATATCTGCCGCATTGCTTATTGAGTAGGTACAGGCTTAAGATATTTTTACCTTGATGCTTGATCTTACCTGGCATTTATCAGACGACATGAGTATGTGCAGTAAGCCAGGAGGAGGCGGCGCTAAGAACGGCTCAGGCACAAGCGGCAACGGACTGGGAGCGCCCGCACCACCGCCGGCACCGCTCGATCCTGCTGATGATGCCGTGCTCAGAGGCGCTGGCTCACTCATGCCGCTGATACTGAACTGTTTGATGCGGAAAAGTTTAGTGGTAACTTTCGTTCTGGGAAAGCTCTTCTTTAAAAGCTCTTAACTTTTCTTTAATTCTTTAAACGCTGGAAATAGCCATACCTACGCTAATACGTTTTTACGGGGGTTGAAAAATAGACGATTATGGTTTTTAAAGACATTGAAGAAACCTTTGTCCCACCATCTATGTTTTGAAATGATATGCCTAAATGTATGTTAGTAAAGTATCTGTGCTTGCTTAATGAGATAATATGAATTAATAGATATTAACATGGGATTATTACCTGAAAGTTGAAGGGTTGTGGCAGCGGCGCATACGGCGAGGGTGGCGAGAGCTTGAGCGCATGTGGCTTGTGTGCGTGACCGAGCTGCGGCGGTCCGAGTGCGCCCATTGCACCCGCTTGCAGCTTCGGCTTTCGGGGACCTCGCTCGTGTTGCACCGCTGGGGGAGATATGGCTATGTGAACAATGAGTCTAGAAGTCATCGTATAAGCTACAGAATTTTCTAAACGTTTTCTAACAGCAGTGCGATTCTGCTGTTATGATTTGAAATAGTGGTGCTTATACTAAAAGTTGTATTCCGTGAAGTACCTGTCTTAGGATTAAAAATGGCCATGTTTACAAAATAATGTGTAGAGCACTGTCTTGGATATGTTATTTGGTAGACATTTAGACATAGAACATCTACTCATAAGATCATTCGAGAGTTTATCTAGGCTAAATATTGCTCATTTGTTCTACAATGTCGAAAAACTTCTAAAAGACTTTCTTGGGGATTTCTGCTGTAGTGCACATCCTAATCTTGTGACCAGTAGGTTCACCTACCTACAATCGTACCTAACGCTATTACCATTTATCACCTATCTGATAGTAGGTACCTATAACATAAGATAATATTTATTTGCTTAAACATGTGTCATACAACAAATAAATACATGCATGCAAAATGGTAAGAACATTAACATGTGCCACATGATGTGATGTGTTATATGATGTATTAAAACATACTCTTCGAATAACACAAAATATATGTAGACACGTACACGTAGGTACGTATATGTAGTACATTCAATACAATCATCTGAATTATCCAATTGGTAAAGATAATAATTATCTGCTCTTATTTTTTCCCCTTAGGTTTTTAACAGATATACTTACTTAGTTAGATATCTATATATCTATAATAAATCTTTACAAACTCAATTCCGTTTCAACACTTTACTGCTTATATAAAAATGATTGATAAATATGAGGGATGACCGTCATCGAAACTATCGGATATCCGAAATTAATATCTATTTGTAACCGTAACCTAATCCGATATAAAAGTATCGGATAATTTCGGATTGGGCGGAGGCTAAATGAGACACGTTATAACAGGTTTTTCTGCCCGTCCGGGCCGACACACAAACCGCGCGCGTCGCTTGCATGTTTTTATTTATTTATTATTTGTGTTTTACTTTTACAATTTCTTAAAAATCCTTAATCGAAACTATCTGAAACTAACGGATAATCCGAAATAATATAATATCCGTAACCGTATCCGAAACCGGTATAATATTATCTCTATATCCGTATCCGTATCCAGATCCGATCCATAACTTCCCTAATAAATATACAGCCCGTTCAATATATAAAACGGGAGCGATCAAAAAAAAAATTGACTACATAACTTTGTAGTACACGGAGGATTATAGAGCCATGAACCGCTTATTCGCTGGCGATCCCTCGGTAAGCTGGGATCGTCCGCGCATCGCCTGCCTTCGTATAATGTGCATCCATGAGCCGTGCTCATACGTAACGCGCCCTTTGACCGATCAGGTGGCGATTATTCTGTCTAAAATACTTTTGGGACTGATTTCTTTGTAAATCATTGGTGCTAATTTGTTTATTGATAAAAGTATCTATAAGGTTCTTTTGAAGTTAGTTCATGAGTGTCGGTGACTCTACATTTAAGAGATCAGAGGGATCAATTTATTCTTTGAGTTTTTTATCCATTCTTTAAACATTTTAAAGGTTTGAGAGTGTTTAGACCTCTGTCAAAAGATTGTTTATCAATAGGTAATAATCCTACAACACGAACCATTACACACGGCATTTTATAACATAAATTGAAGTAGGTTCCTAACTAATATAATAAATTGGATTGTATATCTATCCATCTAAATAAGTAGATTTACATATTTTACGTGATATTGACCAACATATCAAAGACACCGATTTACGAAATAAAATTCAGCCAAGAGAATAAACTACTCAGCACTAGAAAATGGTGACTATTTGTCAAGCAAGCATCAGCCATCAAAACAAAACTTTTCTTAAAAATTTAAAACGAATTGTTTTTATTGCACATCCAATGTGCACGGGGCCTGTGCAGGGATGACGTCACGCAATCAGCTTAACGAGGCTGAGTCCATGAGAATGCGGCTATTGTGCCCGCACATGTCGGCGCATACGCTGCGTTCCCGCGCCGCCACCGCTAGCTAGGGCCAATGAAAAAGTTATACAGAAGATCGACTCCGAATAATGACGTATAAATTTATCTTGGACATCACTGACTCCGGTAAAGGAAACCTGGACTTATTTATTTATTTAAAATTCTCGCGCACAATAAGGTACAAAGGCGGTTTTAAAATGTCTTCTCTACCAGTCAACCAAGGGTGGTAAAGAGATAAGATGGCAGGTGCTGTATGGCAGATATAAGTCTGAAATCGTCAACCTTTTTGAGCTAGCGTGCCTTCTCTACATGAAAAGAGACCTTTGCCCTGCATTGGGACAAATAATACGCTGGTAAAAAAACTAAAAAAAATATGATGTTCGGATACTCACTACAGAGCAGCGGAGGGTGCATGTTGTATTTGGCCTAGATATGCAGGCATTTGGATTGACCGCACTGGCTCAGCGTGATAGATTACAGCCCACTCCCTCTCACAGAGAGGAGGCCTGGCACATCTGCTACGATTGATACGACCACAGTGCAACACGCATTTTACCAATTAGATCAGAGATCAGTGCAAATATATTTTGATAATTAAAATAAAAACTCAAATGGAAGTGGGCAGGCCATGTGCCAAGACTTCGGACCAGAGATGGACTAAAAAAAAATGATGATGTGGATATATTTAGTAACCTTTTCCGCTTAGCTATTTCTAAAGAGTCTTGAAAAGACCCTGGAAGAAATCGACACGTGTTTCACCTCTCAACGAGGCATCCTCAGGATGACGATTAACTTGTCGTGAACTCGAACACGGCGTGTTGCCACACCAAGCACCGAGCGCTCGGTGCTTGGTGTGGCAACACGCCGTGTTCGAATATATCCACATCATCATTTTATTATGGATTTCCGCAAGGTCACGCCTGAATCAATTAACTATCAGAGATGGACTGTTAGAACGAAACTGTGGAGTGGTCCACTAGGTAAACGCAGTAGAGGTAGATCATTGACACGCTGGGAAGATGAAGTAAAAAATTAGCTGGCCCATTGTGGAGCAAAGTAGTACAAGACAGAGAAACATGGACATCTTTAGAGGAGACCTTTACCCGCACAGGGGTTCTTGCAGACTAAAATAGTGTAATTTACAACTAAATACTGGAATTTAAATACTAACAAGACTATCAATACTAACAACATACCATTTAGTTAAAACTATCCATACTAAAAAATAAAAATAAATCAGAAACAATACTATGTATACTTTGCAGGAAATAAACGGCTTTTTATTTTAATTAATTACAATAAAAAACTGCCTCGTTGGTCTCGTGGTCGCAAAGCGCTATTGCTGAGTATGAGGTCCTGGGTTCGATTCCCGGGTCGGGCAAGGTGTTATTAGGTTTTTCCATCTGGAATTTCTCAGTAGCAACCCGGAGTCTGGATTTTTGCCCGGTTGATGGCACTAGGCTCGCCCCCTATTACATGGGACTTAAACATAACTGGCGAAATGTGGGTGTACTATAGCTACACCTCTGCCTAACCCTTCGGGGAGTGCAGGCGTGATGTTATGTTATGTATGTTCTTCTTGCTGCTTGTAGTTCAATTGTGTTTTGCATACAACCTAGCACAAAGGGATGTCCCATATCAACCTAATCGTAGATTTGCTTGTAGTAAACCCGTTTGTTATTCTTGGTCAATTTGATTAACCTTCTTTGTCCAACTATTGGGTGGCACTGTCTATGCGGCTTAGCAAGCAATACAAATGCTAACGGACGCACTATTCGAATATCTGACAGCCTCTACGTACGTAAGTGGGGACTTTAAATAATAAATGACGACTCTAGAATGGTTTATTAGGGAATTAGTCACTTTAACGCATTCTCTTAACACCTCTCTAAGCTCGGACGAAGTTTTATAAATATTTTATTTCTTATATAATATACTTAGCTTTACCTTTTTTTTTCAATTTGGATTCATAGATGATCTTCCCAATTTTCTTGACAATGAGAATTGCGTTCTTAAAAACTATCACATTCATACATTTGAGATAAGCAATAATCACATTATTTTCTAACCAGTGATAGCTTAGTGGTGTGACCGTTAGACTGCCAAGTCATAGGTCTCGAGCTCAAATCCAAGGCACGCACCTCTGACTTTTCGGATTTATGTGTGTAATAATCAATTGCTTCAAAAACGGTGAAGGAAAAAATCGTGAGGAAACAGGCATGCCTGAGAGATATTTCTCGACGGCATATGAAGCCAAGTCAGAGGCCCATGGACAGCTTTAAAACTCTGACACCAGGTTGGTCACTAACCACACGAAAAGAAGAAGATTATTTTCTACTCCTACTCATTTTTACAATGAGCACGTGCATTAATAAATACACAGAGATAGAAAGATAACATTCAAGTCCTACAGTTTAGAATGCTCTCTCCATAGGGGAATTAGGCGTTTCATAAAACACATCGCGTGTATTGCAGTGTCAGAGCAACTGATGCAATGTTAACCTTTTGTTTATGGGGCGCGTGTAATCCCAAATACAACACGTGCTTTTTTTCACGACGTCGTCGGCTTCCCTCACTATCCCCCACCAACCCAAAACCGACTTTATGACCACACACTAAGGTATCATTCACTAATCGTAAATATTTAGGGTCGGTTAAGCCAAGGGGCTCAGTTTCCAGTGCGACGCGGATAAGCGAGATTTTAATTAAATGAAGGCGAAATGTGTAACAAGTTTTTCATTATCTGATGACTCTAGCGTTATTTTAGTTTGTGGTTTAAAAAGTGTTATTTAGGTTTTTTTTTTTAATCTTTCAGGCTGCTTAAATGTGTGCATTTAAAATGCTACGTTCGCGGCTACGCCTACGCAGCGTAGCAGTCGTAGCGGTTTGCTACGTTGCTACGCGCCCGTCGGCTAAGCTCAAAGCTCTATTTGCAAGACCTTTTACTATTATTGTATTACTAGCTGCGCCCCAGGGTTTCACCCGCATAAGTCTCGATCCAGTAGGAATATCGAAATAAAAATGCTGTCCTTTTCCAGGTCATGGTGTACCCATGTGCCATATTTCATCCAAATGCCGTTCAGCCATTTTAGTGTGAAAGCGTAACAAACAATACATGTTTTGCTTACTAAGACTAGACCGTTACTATGTTGTTGCTGTTTATCTAACTATAAAAAACTTTTTTTTACAAAAAATGCAACCGACTTCCAAACTACAAAGTGAAAAATAACTTTAATTTCGGAAATCGGTGGTCTTCAGATCAGTATTTTAGTTTTTGCCACCGACTTCCGAAATAATTTTTTTTTTTCACTTTTTAGTGGGTTGATTTGTCATTTATCTAAGTTACAATAGCGTAATGTCAACTGCTCATCACCTTTTACAAAAAATGACTTTTCCCGATGACTTTAATTGTTTAGGAATTCTCCAGGTACTTCACCATCACCTCTACTGCACCATAATGAATTGTAACGAGCATCAATTGCTTACCAACCATTCTAAAGTAATCGAATCGCAACCCGTGAAATAGATATTATTGAGTAATTCCGATGACTATCTGTGTCCTTCATCATCAGTTCCACTTCACCAAATGGTGCTTTCCGAGAGCAAATGCATACTTACTATAAAAAATACCTAAATCGCTATAGGTGTGTCTATAATATTTGAAAAGTTCCCTCAATTTCTCCAAGATTCCATCATCAGATCGTGACCAAATGACAATGGGACCAAATTGAACCCTTTCAAAGAAAAAAAATAATTTTTCAAATCGGTCCAGCCGTCTTCTAGTAATCGGGGGACATACATTACAAAAAAAAACCTACGAACTGAGAACCTCCTCCTTTTTTGTCTTTCTTTTTATCGGCAGAATAACTGTATGATTCTTTTAGTTGATTTTTTTACATTTTGTAGGAGTATGGTACAATAGCAAATTGCCATCTATTTATAACCTGATAAATAAAACCCAATATAGTAATCGCGAAATCATCATACATAATATATATATTAAAAGTGTAAATATCGTTTATAAAAAGTTAAAGATATACATAAAGCTCAAAAAGAAGTTAAGTCTCTGTCGCTTTATAAGCTCGTATAAAAGGCGCACAGTGAATCACATTGGCAGCGTTTAAAAGGGAGATTTAACTTCAAACATGTATCAGCGACAAACCCCTCGCGAATCGAATTGAAAGCAAACAAAACATGTTTTTAAAAAAGGTAGTTGATACAAAAAGTATTTGTTATTTATTACCCGCAGGCGCTGGCGGTTGAACGTCAATTACTTTCACTACATTTTAATTTTGCAATTTGTAAAATGGCTATCGATACAATAGAGTTGAAATCATTTCATAAAATGGTAGCGAAGTCAAAACCGTACATCGAATATTTTTGAAAAAAGTAATTGCTATGAGGTCAGGGATCGATTCTAATGCCGAAAATATAGTTTTTAGAATTTTTGTCTGTTTGTTTGTATGTATGTTCCAGCATCACATGAATTTTACATAGATATTTCCTGTATGTTTGGTCAAATGATAGGGTATAAATTACCACGCTATTTGCTATGGGGGATGAGCAATATTACATTATGTTCGTATTCTTCTGCACAAATTGTAAAAGGATCCGCCAAAATGTTAGGATATTGCAGATAGTTACCGATTTCACTTTTTGCATGATTATCATCACCTTTATGGAGCTAAGCAGTCAATTATGAAATAAAAAAACTTTCAATAACAGTAAATAACTAAGCGGTTGGACGATTTCTTTGAAAACCAGTGGTTGTAAGTTCCCCAACTACTGGTACTTTTTGTGATTCTTTTTTTTACACCAATTTAACTATTGGTAATTTTTTGTGATTATTTTTTTACATCTGTGACTGATACACAAGTAGCGTCCTCTGTTGTCGTGTAGCGGAAGCAGTGAATTAGTGAATAGTTTACGCGAAAATATCGATTTAATGCTCGCTACTCGACACTGGAGGCGCTGTTTTATGAATGAGCATTGTAATATTATGAATGAATGCTCGCTACTCGACACTGGAGGCGCTGTTTTATAATGAGCATTGTAATAATTATTATGAATGAATGTTGTAGTAGTCGCCTCTTGACACTACGAGGCAGCACTGTAGAGATTACTTGAATGTTCTAGAAGTTTCTGGAACCGGAAGTTGATTGTAAACGAGTTCTTTTCCGCCCACATTTCGATTGTACTGGCCTGTTCGCTTCCAGACACGAAAGAGTGCACTAGTCTCGTAAGTTTTAACCGCGTTTAGATAGAATTGTGAACTGTAGCCATCCTTGCCCGAAACCAGTGATTGTAATAATATTTGAAATAATAGCTGTAATAGCTAAAACCTGTGGATATACCGACAATAAATCTTGTAGTAGTGTTCGTGTGTTTTTTTCATTGCTACTTGATTAGTCCTCTGTCCTCCACATTGGTCCTTCAGTAGCCGGATTCGGGCAGGTATAGCTTTGATCTAATCTTACGTGAAAGTGGTAGTGTGGTGTATGCAATACCGTCGACATGGTGAAGACACGCGGTAGGCATGAACTCGTCACAGCGGCCACGGAAGGGGACGAGTCCGTCTCCACGGAATTGGCGACAGCGGTGGGACCAACAGACCCGCCCAACTATTCCGTCACAGAGTCGGACCAGGCCCAACCTCACAGCCCTGGGGCGACGACACCTCCACACAGACAACCACTAGGCGAGACGAAAACCGACAGGAAGGCGTTGGCGCGAGCGAGATTGGAACTCGCCGCTGCTAGGTTAGCGCTCTTGGAAGCAGAATCAGCAGACGAAGAATTATTGGAGGGAAGCTCGACTGCGACATCGAAACGTCAGACGGACGCCGCGGACACACTTAGTGAGCACCGCAACCACATCTGTCCGCCGCAGTCACAACACATAACGCCAAACGACGCGCCACCCCCCCTTGCTGCAACGTAACGACGAGGGGAGCCTGCTGCAAGGATTGACTCAGGCATTGTTAGAGGTAGCGCGGGGCAAACCCGCTGCCAGCAGGTATGAATTTGATTTACCTATCTTTAGTGGCCACCCTGGCGAATGGCTGCATTTTAAAGCAGCGTTTAATGAGTCTGCGTCAACTCACACAGAGGCAGGGAATTTGGCCCGTCTCAGAAAATCCTTGAGAGGGACAGCGTTAGAGGCAGTCAAATGCCTATTATTAGGATCCTCGGCCGCGCAAATTATGCAAAGGTTAGAATCTCGATTTGGACGACCCCACGCATTAATAACTTACGAATTAAATAAATTACGCCAGTTACCTAAAGTTGCAGATAACCCCACAGATATATGTGTGTTTGCATCGAAGGTCACAAACGCCATTGCCGCGGTGCAAGCTCTGAATAGAACAGAATATTTATATAGCCCGGAGATGATTTCTGCAATTTCAGAAAAGTTGTCAGTTACGCTAAGAAGCCGGTGGTATGATTATGAGATGGCTGCAGGTGAAGCAGAGCCTGGCTTATTAGTGTTGGGAAAATTTCTCGATAGAGAGGCCGATCTCAATGCACGTCACGCCTCGGCAGAGGTGGAACTTAAACGAGACCGTTCACGACGACCGGCTCACAAGATGTTCAAAATAGTAGAGACTCATAAAACACCGTGTGTGATATGCAACGGTAATTGTAGTAGCGTGGCCATCTGTTCTAACTTTAAGAAAATGTCAATAGCTGATAGATGGGAAACTGCACGTAAAAATAAATTATGTTTCAGGTGCCTGAACCGACGGACGTGGAAACATAGATGCAAAAGCAAGCAGTGTGAAGTGCAAGACTGCGAGCATTATCATCACAGGCTACTATAATAATAATAATAATAATATTTATTCAAAAATTACAAGGCATAAAAATTAGTACAGCTTTGCTTAAATGTAAATTATATTCCTAAGACTTACGTGCCTGAACTAGGTAATCCTGTGTTTCAGGCGAGAAGAGCTTAAATAGACTTAAAAAAATAAATAAATAAATAAATCTGTAGGTTGACAATAGATCACTAATAATATGTTGAGTACCTTAGTAGCTAAATTCGAAAAATACTTAACTTAGGTGAAATTTGTACATGTATTCACTTTAATACAGTTAGTAAATTCTCTGTATCTTCATAAGACATACTTTGGAGAACATCCTTGAGAATTCTCTTACAATTTGTGTAGTTCAGGGAATAAATGTTTGCTTTCGAGTTTAGTTTATTATAGAGAAGAGGGCCGAGGTACAAGTAAAATTTGGATACAAAAGCATGTTTTGATGTATTTTGTGGACAAACTATATCTTTACGTCTTTTATTAGTGTATGCAGTGCTGTAAGGTAGAGCTGTGTGTTGTTTTAATTTACTGCACAGCGACAGTAGCCGGGGAACGCGCACCGCAAACGACCCAGAAGAGCGTCCTCGTGTCACAGCGACCGGGCATGCAGCATCACGGGACGACTCAACGCCATGCGGTGACATCGCGCTGCACGCCGTCATCAATAACACAAGCACGCCGCGCAAGTACAATCAAGTTTTGCTGAAAGTAGTGCCAGTGACACTATCGGGACCAAACGGTAAAGTAGACACATTTGCTTTGTTGGATGACGGATCGACAATAACTCTACTTACTACTAACGTCGCGCAGCGGATAGGTGCAGAAGGTCCAAATGAGCCATTTTACATCGAGGCCGTAGCAGGCGCGCGCATTGATGCTACAAACTCACAACGGGTCAAGGTAAATATTCGAGGCAAATACTCAACCGAAGGCATTGACATCGAAGCCAGAACCATCGACAGACTTGAATTATCAAGTCAATCGATACGCACAAATGACCTAGCAGGCTTCGAACACCTGACACCTATAGTCGAGCAGCTAGCATATGACGCTGGCGTACCAACTGTCTTGATAGGCCAGGACAACTGGGCACTCCTGCTCGCCTCTGAAGTGCGAGTAGGTACAAAGGATCAACCAGTAGCGTCACGCACACCACTTGGCTGGATTTTACATGGTAAAATCTGCAGCCTGACAAAACTACATGTATTACCACAGATCGGAGAACGCTGCGGTAATGTAAGTACAGATGAATCTATTGAAAAGCTCATACAAGAACATTTTAGCCTGGAATCATTAGGAGTGCAGCCACGTCGCCCCCAAGCAGACCTAGAGGGGAGAGCATTGAAAATACTAGAGGACACTACACGCGCTCTGCCTGAAGGTGGTTACGAGACGGGCTTATTATGGAAAAATGAAGATAGGTGTTTTCCAGACAACTATGCCTCTGCGCTCAGTCGACTGGAAGGCACCGAATCCCGTTTACGCAAAGACCAAACTCTGAAACAAAAATATTCAGAGCAGATGAAAGCGCTGTTGTGTTTCTTTGCGTCATGTTTACCGCAAATAAACGTATTTTCTTTCTTTCTTTTTTATACTCGTAATTGTTCAAACTTTCTTGAAGTAATCACTACATTAAATTAAAGTAAACCTTTTTGTACACCAAACTAAAGCGAACACATGTATTTGAAGTGTTGCGATCTATGTGACCTACATCTATGCAGCAAGTACTTACCTATGATGCACTTTATCCGTGCACTCGGAAGGTGAAAAAGCATTTGTTGCGAGCAACTCATACCAATATTGTTGGGTGGTGGGTAGCGGGTAGGTTCCCTATAATGTACGTACTTACAGCACGATGTTACTGCCCGTGTAAATGGAGTTCTGCGGTCGATATCATAGAGATGTACTGCATCTCGATGTGGTTTCATATATGAAATTGAAAACCCAGTTTCTGTTACATGTGAATTCCGTATATGCGGAGGTGTGATTCCTTTTTCAATGTTACAGATTTGTCGGCATTGAGACTCATCAGGATAGAGTGTAGACGCAGATTTGAAGTTTAGAATAAAAATTTAATCTGGTCCTCTCTGTTTATAATTACCAATTTTCTACCCGTCTACGGCGAAGCCAAAGGAGGGTTGTGATTTTAACAGACTATGTATGTATGTTCATCTGTTCCCTCATAACTCCTAAACTAATCGATGTGTTTTGATAACTTTTTTTGATGATCGTTACGATGTCTCGTTTGCACCCTTTTAGTTAGCGTTTTTGTGTTAGTTGGGTTTTAATTTTTAACTTTATTTTTAATATCGGCTCCCCGCGGTTGCACCCGCATAAAGTCTCGATCCCGTAAGAATATCGGGATAAAAAATATCCTATGTGTTAATCCAGGTCATGGTATATCCATGTGCTAAATTTCATCCTAATTTATTCAGCCGTTTTAGCGTGAAGGTTTACAAACAAACAAAATATCTAATATTTTCTTTTAATAATATTATTATAAGTTTGGATTATAGTTAGGATTTTTTCTTATTTACCATCAATACGCCTAAAAGATGAAGATTAGATTCTTTTTAAGCTTTTATTAAATAATTCCAAAGAACCGTCTAATACTAACTAATATTATAAATCCGAAAGTGAGTTTGTTTGTTCACGCTAAAACTGTTGAATGCTTTTAGAAATTTAGTGTAAACATGGGTAGACCATGGTTAGGGCATAGAATACTTTTATCCTGATATTCCCACGGGATCGAGAATTATGTGGGTGAAATCGCGTGGCGCAGCTAGTAATTACGTATTTGTAAACTTTTGTAAATAAATAAGTAGTGTTTAGCTAACTTCGAAACCTAATCAAGCGTGCTAGCACTTCCCAAAGTTTTTCTTTGTTGCCAAGAAAAACCTAGGCATTTATCGATAAGTGTGGGCACTACTCTGGTCGGGCAGACACGTACCCTGAGGAGGTAACGTGGTGTGGGGCGTGATTAATGACCCAATAATCCCGGCCGCCCGCCCGCCTCATGAAAGCTTCACGAAGCCGAATTGGTGAGCGGTCAAAAGGTTTATTGACTGAACAGGCATAACCAAGACGCACTTACATAACTAACAAGTGTGTTAACTAAGTCATTAAGTGCGATGGACCTGGGTTAACTGAGGTTTTGCCTAATGAACCTTTGGATATTTGTAGATGTAGAGCTCCTTAAAAAGATACCGGGACTAACTCGGCATTGTGTTCTTATTTAAATGTAATTCTTTGGATAAATTGTTAAACAAAACAGAACCTGAAATAGGGATGAGGACTAAAAATTTTTTTTGTTCGTCACGTAGGATAAAAAAAGTTTAGGACACGTATTTTTTACGTAATCTAAAGATTACGGCAATAGGTACATTGAGTTAAAATGTGCCGTGACGTTACGAGTATGTAGATTTTATACTTACTTTTGACGTAGCAACCCCCACTCCCCCCCAACTTTAATGCGTTTTATCTAAGTCATTTTTTATTATTATGATAAAGCAAAAATATGTGTCCAATATTTTTTTAATATCTTACTGACAGAATATTTTTTTTTTAACCCAGGCATTTCGCCAATTTCACACACATCAAATACAAAGGCAATTCGACACACATCAAATACATTATAATAGGGATGCCTATTATAATGTATTTGATGTGTGTCGAATTCTCGAGAACATTATTGTATGTGTTTGAACCACTCATGTTAAAATTCATCTTTTTAGCAGCACGGTATAGTCACGTGATGATATGATGATAATGATAATGAATATACTGACTTGGACCTATCCCTGCCACTGTACTTGAGTAAACTCTAACATCAATCAGATCAACACAGTAGTAGACGTAGTGACGAAGAATTGCCACACTTCAATGGGCAGGGCACATTGCTTGCAGAACAGATGGCCGATGGGGCCGAAAGGTTCTGGAGGGGCGACCGCGTACCGAAGGACATAATATCGTTGGAAGGTAAGGTGGATCGATGACTTTGTGAAGGTCGCAGGAATCAGCTGGATGCGGGAAGCACAGAACCGGTCGAAGTGGCGGTGCTTGGGGGAGCCTATGAGCCTAGGGATGCCTATGTCCAGCAGTGGACGTCTTTCAGCTGAATGAATGCATGAGTAGACGTAGGAATACAGCTGGTCTATTCTGTAAAAATCTAACTATAAAAACTTGAACTTACCTTGTAGTGAACTGTCATCCCATCTGATGTCGGGGATTGACAGTTCACTTCAAGCTACTCACCAAAGTTTTTAAGGTAACATTTTTAAAGAATAACACTATATTATCCACTTCTAATTTAAGTATCACTGAAATGAAATCTTTATTCCCAGAAACATCTAATGAGATGTTCAGGTTCACATCAAGTGGTCTCTTTCCAGGCAACATGATTCATTCAAGGAGCATGACTGTGCAGAAGTTGCCGACTTGCCGCCATTAGGCAAGCCCTCTGCCAGGATAATACCAACGCGGATCAAGATGTTAAACAACCTGTTTTTTACATCGTAGGCTTTACTAAATAGATTTATTGAGGAAAATGGGGCAAGGGCAATGGTGTTATAGGATTACTTTTTATTTTATAAAAGCCTTAAGGTTTTTTGCGCGACAACAATCAAATACTTAGAATAGTCTTATAACATAAACCTATTTGCGTATTTCTTAAATCCCAGATGCGTATTAATTCGAAGAAGGTTAGCCAAATGTTTATAATTCAAAAGGACGCAAAGCTTAAATTATATTATGTATTTTAACTATATTATTAGTATTATTTTATATTTATTTGAACGTAAACGAGGCAAAAGGATTATGGAAGGATCGTAGCAGGTGGCATTCTGTAGTTTCTACCTACTCCCATCGGAAGAAGGAGTAAGTATACAAACATTATTAGCGCTTCATAGCTGCGCATCAAAATCATCGCGTGGAAAATATCCTGCGAGAGAACGACCCCGTGTCCCGACATTCGTTCCGACGTTAATTCCAGCCGCATTTGTTCCATTACATTTCCGACACAAAGTAGATACGCGTTTGCCGAATTGACTAGGTGGATGCGACCAGGCGAACGGCGCTCGAAGAGGATGGGGCGAGCGCGGCCAGCGGCCAGACAGGGACAGAGTATCAAAAGTGAGAAAGATGTATTCAGAAGTGAAATAGTCTGCTGGCTGAGCACATCATCATTAACGAGCCAGAGAGGGCGGAGGGCAGCGAAGAGGCAGAGGGGGCGCGCCAGGTGGGCGATGTCCCACGCTCCGGCACACCTGCGCGCGAAATTGTTCCTTACCGCAATCGCCTCAGAGAACTTATCTCTTTAAAGCCAGCTAGCTACAAATACCGACCTCAGGGAATATTTTCGAGTGCACCGACATAAATATGAAAAATATCCAGGTTTTTATTCACCTTCCACCCTACGGGGTCCGCCCGGGTCCCGGACAAACATCTCGGATAATAGATGTCCAACAATGTCGAGATGACAACGGGTTTTGCTCCTATATACCTACTTTTGCTTTTATTTCTACTATGACACCTGTCAATAAGTATGTTGTAGAGGGAAAATAATATTAACGACGATAGATTTTCTCTACAAGAAAGTGAAATGCTTTAAGTAGGTACCTACTTATTAGTTATTTCATATCAATATCTAATAACTACAAAACCATGATTTTACAGGAAGCGAAAAAAACGTTTAATTTCTAGTTTTTAACATTTGAATCAAAATGTGTTTTTTATTTATTTTTTAAATAGTAGGAAACGCTTGAGACGGCCATAAAAGACCTTATGTCTTTGCAAATACGAGCTCTTTCATATTTTACCTACAAATAAGCAATAAAGTAAAAACTACTAAAGTGTTAGTTATTAGATATTAATACTTCACCGTCGTTATAACGCTTAAGAGAGCACAACACAGTCTATGCAATGTAGGTCAAATTTTGGTTTTAACCTAATTAGATTAAATTCAAGATCCTCAATTTTTAAACTCGTTGACAGCTACAACCAACAACATAATTTTATTTTATGGAGTAATACGTGCAAAATCTATTATATACAGGTTGAATTTTTTTAACCTCACCTGGAGGGAAAGTACTCTAAATACTTGAGATAGCAAATTTCATTCAAAGGAAACATATCTTTATTTTTTTAAGGAAACAAATCTGCATTCAAATATTTTCGTAAATTCGCTTGCCACACTCGGGAATCAAACCGGTTAAAATCCGAAAAAATTGCACCCTGTGTTTTTATGGGATTAATCGATAGAGTCAATCATAAGGATGAAATCTCTCTAACAAACATGA
This sequence comes from Omphaloscelis lunosa, assembly GCA_916610215.1. Classification (NCBI taxonomy): domain Eukaryota; kingdom Metazoa; phylum Arthropoda; class Insecta; order Lepidoptera; family Noctuidae; genus Omphaloscelis; species Omphaloscelis lunosa. The sequence goes on from OU744247.1 coordinate 11,484,088, forward strand.
TAAATTAAATGAAAGGAAAACCGTTTTGGTTTTATGGTTTTCCTTTCATTTAATGTTTTAACTTCCCTCCAGACGAAGTTAAAAATTCCAAACTGCATATATATATATAGGTTGGAATTTTTAACTTCGTCTGGAGGGAAAGTTAAAACATTAAATGAAAGGAAAACCATAAAACCTAAACGTTTGTTAGAGATATTTCATCCTTATGATTGACTCTATCGATTAATCCCATAAAAACGCAGGGTGCAATTTTTTCGGATTTCGTATATATATATATATATATATATATATATGTATTGTGATAGAAAACAAAGAGAGCAACAAAACAGTATCTCTTCATAAAGTTGACGCAAAGTTACCGCTCTGCGGTTGCAGAACGTCGAGCCTGTTTCAGAACTGAACAAGTTGGGAGTGCAGCGCATCGCTTTATTTCACCACTATAAATAACTTTGTTTTGTTCAGCATAAAGTTTACAGATGAACTCAAAGCTTTTCTTTTTTATAAAAGCTCGTGGCTGAAAACGCGATCGTAATACTTAAAGTTAATTTTCAAATATTGTTTTCATAAAATTGCACCCGTGTTAGGATTTTCAATCATGTACATTACTATTATAATCTAATAATTTGGGATAAAGCAAAGCTAATTTAACTACAAAAACAATCATCAGTAAACCTCGACTAATCCATTCGTGTGTAATGCAATTAACCCACCCACCGTACAACGCGAAAATTAATTAAGAATCACGTAAACGTGAACAAAAAATAACCCCTAAACCAGATGCAACAGATTATCCCATTAAACATTTTAGTTTTATTCGCTATGACAGTGCAGTAATTTGTTCACGCACAACATTAAAATGAAATTAGACGGGTGAGATTCACCCCGGGGGCGAGGGTTGAATCACTTGATCTGTCAAAATATAGGCAATATTTTAGTTGGTCGGGAGGACAGCACACAAACACGGAATTGGTGAATAAATCACTTAATCGGATCGAAACATACCGAACCTTTATTCTGATCAACCTTTGTCGAATAGAGAATCAACATAAGGTGTATTCGGGTTATTACGAAAAGATTTTTGCAGAGTTGAGGATATGTTCATATTTTCATTCACCACTAAGAATTGGCGGAGCTAATGATACTAATTTGGGTCACTTTATTTACTTGAATATACAGCCTATAAAGCTCTGTTTCGAATACGTTAATAAATATCCTTAGTATTTACATACAAATATAAAAAAAATCTGATTATTTTTAATTTGTACAAGAGCAATTCCGAAGCATGTTCGGATAATTCTGAATGACAGTTAAAATTGCACTTTTTCATCGAAGGCCATGGTAAATAAGTAATAATTAGCACCTCAATTTAATTTTAATCCGTAAATGTAATTTTAAATATTAAATTTATGATATTCATCACCATTCTTCATCTTGTTCAAAATATTAAACAGGATGAAAGAAATTTAACAAAAAATAAGCAAATTCCAAAAGAACGATACGAAGTGTATAAAAACCAACTTAGAATGTAATTAAAGGTAATAAATATCCGCAAACACTAGTGAAGTAGCTATTATAGTACAATTGGCGTCCCTTTGTTCGCCTCCCCTCGGGTGTGGTCACGCTGCACGCTGCACTGGCGCGAACACGTGTTACTGATCCTTAACACAGCTCCAAAAGCACCGATCTACTCCATTTGATACGCTCACGATGCCCCCACAGGCATCATACAGTTTTATACATCGATTATTATTCATTTGGAGTGGAATATTACGTACGCAATAAAGCTTGACTATTACCTGATCATTAATGATGTAGTGTGTGAGCGTACAATACTTTTTATTAATATGAAGGGGCCGTAACAAAAATAATATATAATATTAGATGCCTAAATAAACACTTCAGAAGTAGCAAAGATTTTGTAAAATTAATTGAATCCATCATTTGCTTAATGTTTTATAAACTGGCCCCTTGTTTTAACATTTGCAGAAAATACACGTAGCAAAGGTTCGTTCCAATTCGTTACGAACCATTTAAATTCTCTTTTTAACACAAAAGGACTTCAAAAAGGTAAGCTCGTTGTAGAATCAAAATCTAGCGCGCGAACCGTTAAATTAAAAATAAATATTGCGAAACGTCAGCATGTTACGGGTCGGGTTCTGGAATATATCCAGGGAAAAATCGAAAAACGTTAGAATGGCCGATGTCGGTTCACAGGGGTGGGTGGCTTGGGGTAAGGTGAATCTTTTTGTGAAGTGGAGAGAATTAATTTAACCCGCTGCGGGGTAACACGACATGGCGGTAATTGAAAAGTTTGCCCCTTGTAGCAGCCGACGCCGAAGGCGACGCGTCTTCGCGACACTCAGGTTTTATAACAGGCTTTTATGGTAATTGATATTCAAAATTGATTATAAAAATTAAAAATATTATGTATAACAAAGCAACGTGTGAAGATATCAGAAGAAATGGTTTAATTTCACAAAGGCAATTAGGTACTTGAGAAGACGAAGCACAAAGTTGCAACATTACAATGGAAAAATGGTCATACCTACCTCTTCTCTAAAGTATTCAGAAAAAGCTCGAGAAAAAGCAAGTAGAGACAAAAAGCCCATTTGAAGCTAGTTATTTGAACTTTCCAATTGATGACAACTGATTAACTTCGGGAAAGGCTATCGATAAAAAAGCTTTTAGTTAACAACCCTTTAACTTTTTCAAAGAATATTAAAAAGTATTGGTAACTTTGAGAAGCGAACGCCTGGCTTGCTCGCCCCTGATCGATTTTAAATTAATTTTATAAAGTTAAATTGGGGATTATGTTTATTTGATCACTTGAAACAGACGCTGCTCTTATATTGAACTTTGTTCATGATGAACCTAAGTAAATTATTTTTGTAAAAAAGGATTAAAATTAAAATGTTTCATGCTGCTATCTGGATTTCTGACCGGTTAAAGGCAATAGACTCGCCCCCTGTTACATGGGACTTAAACATAACTGGCGAAATGTGGGTGTACCTCTGCCTAACCCTTCTGGGAATACAGGCGTGATGTTATGTTATGTTACACTTCGTGACGTCAAAAGAAATAAACTAATTTTAATAAAGATTTTACAAAAAAAAAAAATGTGTTTCTTGATAAAACTGAAAAACCATTTGAGTACTACTAAATTACATACAACGTACGCGTAAGTATTTAATGATTTCACACCCATATCACATTGGGTTGGCGTATACAAATGTCTAGTTAGGGACACAAAGGTAGCCGGGTGTGTTGACGCATTGGCTAACATCGATTCGGTCTGTTTGCCGACGATATTGAAGTTAGCTGATTGGCTCCCTGGCTACAGGACTTGGCAAACTTAATGATTTACTTCCACAGGAACGTGACCTTTTTATGTTAGCTCTTCTGAAAATTTTGATGGATTTATCTGCATTCGTTTGAAGTATTTTATGAACATTAATCGTGCTTTTAAGTGCAAAATCAAACACACACAATAACACACACATCAATAATTTTTATAAAGTTTAAATAGATGTTTCTGATTGATAGATAGATATATAGAATATTTTTCAGATCGTCGATATTTTGAGAAACGGTTAAATTAATCTTCAGTGCTATATTTTCCTATATCTTCTTTCATAGTTCTTGAACAATATTGTTTGCATAATTTTAAAATGTTTTGTTGGCCGGAGCTTGGAAAGCCGTACTTGTAAACTAACTAACCCCATAGTTCTCATCATTCAAATCTAACCTTTATTTTCTTATACATTTAACTTGAAACAAAGTAACAGTTCAACAAATTTTGTGAGCTGTGAACTGAAAGCCACGCAGGAGGCCTGCTACTGACTGATTAATGGAATTAATTCATTATTCTGTGGTTGCGGCCGGGAAGCGAACAGTCGAACTCAGAACGAATGAATTGGTAATGACGCTATCTGCGATTGCTCACGGTTTCAAGTCTATATTTGCATTTTTGAAAAAAACATGTAAATTGTAAATCCGTTTGTTTCAGCAGCGTGACTAACATATGTAGTGTTTAATGTTTATGGTGAATTTTATTTATTTAGTGAAGGCGGGTTGAATTGGTGATGCACTGTTCCAACTCTGTATACTATTTATTTTCTGATTGCAAGTTCGACTTGAGTCACAAAATCATCCCTCGTAGGCTTTAAGACTTGATGAAGAACACTTACTTGCTACGATTTGTAGCAACATGCTAAGGCTTTTGGCAAGTACAATTCCAGTTTCCACAGTGTTGATTGTAAGTATAAAATCTAAACATATTTTAAAACAAAGTCGCTTTTCGCGTTTGTCTGTATGTCCGCGTTGTTCTTCTAAACTACGCAACAGATTTTGATGCGGCACCATCGTTTAGAGAATTTATTCCGGAAGGTTTATGTGTATAATATGATAATATTAAAGTTATGTTTACCTAAGAAATCTCGATGTTTTGTCAAGTCGTACTCATCAGGTCACTAGTTCATACCCCATGAAATACCTAATCATGGGCCGTTAACAATATCGAGTTTATTTAAGTTAATGTCACGGTAGATTTATGCCAAAATACCATGACAATTCTTTATTGAAAAAGCTTTAAGAATATTTCAATAATTATTCTGCTACACAGACTTTATCAAAAGTTAAACGTATCTACCTATAATCGTTTCGGTGATGTTAAAGAGTTAGGTAGGTCTAGACCAGGGACTCCTGGTCTGGTTTGGTGACTACCAAATGGCGGACTGCGGTCCGGATCCGAACCTATTTTGTGCGGACCTTAAGTAAACATTAATATTTATAACTAAAACTTAATCAAAATATTTTAGTAATTTAATTTATTCCGCGCTTTGTCTTTTCTGCCGTTAACACGACAATTAATGGCGAATTAAATGGCATTAGCTTGCACCAATTTAACTACAGACTTCAGACAGATAGATAGTAAATAAAAAAAATCATTCTTCACATTAATATAATAATTAATTAAATATATTAAATCTTGGTTGCTAATACTTAATCGTCTACCTAACGGACTGCGACAGTCATATTTTTTTTTAAACAGACCCCCAATGAAACTAATTGGTGAGCCCTGGTATAGACCGTTTCATAACTAGATGTGAAACACAAAGTTGTAATATGCAGTAGCTACCTATAGCACAGCATCAGGTATGTACTTAGATACGGCAGCGGGTGGAATGGAACTCGCGTCGGCGGGTAAGTTTCGTGAGGGCGTATAATTACGCGAGCGAGTAAACATATAAAGGTAATCCGGGCCGCGGCGGCACAAAGTGATGCTCGTGAATAAATTAGCGACGGAGCACCTGCGGCACCACCGCAGTGCCGCTGTTACCTACCACAGGGTTACTACGTACTACATTGTGTGTATTAATGATTAGTGCTTTGTAACGTAACACCTTTTGAATCGGTAAAGAAGTTATAGAGAACAGCGATCTAAAAAGTGATTGTCGTATTTTCGGTTGTTTCAGAACTTGCCAGTTTACAGACTATGTGTAACTTTATGCCTTTTAGTTACTCAAAAAAAAATCTCTAGCTAGAGCTATTGTGTATGAATTACAAATTTACAATAATCGTTTTTCTGTGCATCTATTTATGTAGTAAAGATTATGTTAACATATATTATGTTAACATAAATAGAAAACAAAAACGAAAGAAAAACGAAAGAAATGATAAACGATTAATGACTCTGATACACCAAATATTATTAGTAATATTTAGGTGTATCAGAGTCGTCAATCGTTTTTCATTTCTTTCGCGGAACATCAGCTATCTATCAATATATTTTTTACATTAGAAAATCAGGTCTTCCAGTGGGTGTAATATTCCAGCTAATCGAACAGCTTTGACAACCCTGGAGGAGATAAGACGCATCTATCTGTATATAGAAGAGATACTAAAAGGCTTCGTCACATGGTGAGCGGAGCCCGACTTGCGGGCGACATGGGACTCTATGAATATTCAATTATTCACAAGATTTTACTTAGAGAGAATTTAGATTTAGATCGAGTCATGTATTATACCGAGGTGAAATACACTCGCATGCGATTGGAAATTGAAATTATATCTCAGTTACAGGCGTTACGTTCGTTAAGTTCGGTGGAGTACCTTGTAACTGAATGTGTATCACTCCTTTGAAGCAGTGAGTTTGGAAAAGGGAAAGACTGATTTGAGATAAAAAAAATTGGCACCGAGCAAATTGACTTGCAATAATAAAAAAAAAAAATGAGCGGGCCTTACAGTAGTCGCATATGATATGTAACATTTGACATCTCACCTTGGTAATAAGAAACATTAAAGGGGCCTCGTCAAGGTCGTTTCTGACGGTCAACTATAGCACTGCGCGCGGTCATTGGTCAAATCAAATAGCGCGCGCTTCCCCGGCTTCCTGTGACACACTTCTGTCCCTTTTCACGAAATCACTTCCACAGATTTGATGAGATTTTTTTAGATTTAGATTTTGATTGCAGGAAAGCGAGAGGTATAAGATATTATACATCAAAAACTTACATTACATTGCATTTATGTTGTAGTTAAGTTTAGTTAAATTGCGTATTAAAGACTGAGAAGATTTATAGTGAACCAACCGACGCTAAGCTAGATTAGGTTCACCGTAACATCATTTGTAAAGTATAAATAATTTTTCACCTGTATTTGGTATATACGTACAGGTGTAAAATAACAATATTTTATTCACAATCGCTGTAAATAAAGCGGACAAAGGCTGACATCGCAACACTCAACACAATATTGGGTACATCTAGATGACGTAATGACAGATAGGATCGGAAACTACTGTGGAAATTGAACTGGCCGCCGGCAAACGCTATATTTCACTCAATATTTGAGCGAATGGACAGTGGACAAAACAACCTGCTGCGAGCGTGATGGACGTTATGTGCCGTTGATAGCACATGTATACTGCGATAGCAAATAAGACCGGCTATTGTCACGATAACCATTGTCACGAGTACTTATTATTGTGTGTTTTAAATTTGGTTAAAGTGTGAATTCGACACTATCTTAATAACACTAAGGGCCTATTTCACGATGTCCGAATAGCCGCTACTTACCGAATAAATTAAAAAATGGAACAGAATTTGTAGGATTTATCTGCCAAGTAAGTTAACGAGAACCTAATCGAAGGTGATGAAACAGGCCCTTAGGGCCTTTTACAATTTATTTTTTTCTTAGATGACGGTACTTATGTTTAGTCTTGCCTTTGGTAGAGGTATAGAAAATCGTTTTTCACAGCCTTAGTTGAACCGTGAAAATCAGACAAACCGATTGTAATGAGACTATTTTCAAGTTCTTGTAGACCACTAGGCCAGCTACATAGAGACTACCTATAATAAAAACTTTGTAAACCAAACACTTTAATAATACTATTTTATTCTAATTTTTGTTTTTGTGTGAATATTGTGTGCCTTAACCTGGGTCAAATAAAATTTTATTTATTTTCTTTTTCTTCGTTTACGTTCATACGTCTTGATCTTGTCATACACACACGCCGCTTGCAAGTACTATGCACATGACCTTTCTGAAGAACATTACCAATTAGTTCACTATACGTCCTCCCGGCGTTTCCACTCACATCCTGCCTTGTAAATATCTTTTGTTAGTCGCCTTTCATTTCTTGTTGCATAGAATGCGCCAATATTCGTTTTCGAAAACTACGTTATATTGCAGACCCAAAATTAATTAGGCGAGTTTACTTTGCTCTCTGTCAGTCAATTTTGACTTACTGCATTACTTCTTGGGAGCAGGTAAAAGTTTGCTACTACCTATTGAGAGAGCTCAAAGAGCAATTCTTAAGGTGTCTACTTGCCGCCCTTTCTTTTTTCCCACTAACCTACTCTATAAATTCTGTGAAGTACTAACAGCTCAACAGTCATTCATAATGAGCATCGCATTAAAACAACACGCAGCCCTCCGAAAAGACATAGTTTGCCCTACAAAAATACAAAACATGTCGCGGCCAAATTTTTTATCTACCTAGGACCATTACTTTATAATAGATAAAATGCGACAGCTAAAATTTATTCTCTAAATTATAGTAATTTCAAAATAACTCTCAAGGAAGCTCTTCAAAGTATGTCCTATGAAGATACAGAGAAACTATTAGTTGTACTTAAATAAAAATTGTATTTGTACTAATTAAGTTTAGCTAGGTAAGGATAGGTACTAAGATTTTAGCAAGTAGGATTTATTGTACTATTTACACCTTTTTACATACCTATTAGATGACTAGATTTTTATAATTATTATAATATTTTAGAAATATTATTATACCTTGCCTCGCCTGAAATACAGGATGACCTAGTTCAGGCACATAACATAATTATTTTTTTCGTAGATTTAAGCAAATTTGTATTTAGTATTTTACCTTTAAACCTGAATAAAGTTTTTTTTTTATCCCCTCAACATGAACAAACTACTAAGCATACTCTTTCCAATTTTTGTTACCACATCTTCTTCTGAACACAGTTGCCTTATCACATAATTTTTCAGCCTATCATTCATAGCACGCAAGGAACGCAATTCCACAGCATTTATTCTACTTTCATGCTTCTTTTGCCACACCCAACATGCACTTCCATACATAAGCGTAGGCACCAGCACACCATTGTGAACAGCCAGTCGAGCTTTTTATAAAGAACAGTAATTGTACTATAAGCGGTTCAAGGTTCTTTTGGCGCGCGGCAAAATCGAAACTAACGCCGCCATTTTGTTTTTTCAATACATTTCACAAATTGTACGAATGTTGACCACCAGAGCCAGGGAGCTGCAAACGTCATTTGACGCGCCCCACTCGTCTTCCTTGTCGCTTACAGTACAAGTGTGCAACATACCGCTATTGTTTTAGGTTTGTCGTGTTTACTAATTACGCACTGAAAGGTAATTAGTGTGTATTGACAACAATAGCGGAATGTTGCACTCTTGTACCGTAAGCGTTTAGGAAGAAGAGTGGGGTGCGTCTTCGTGGATGGCACTATCTGTAGCAGTGTTCATGGTATGAAACTCCACTTACCATCTTTGTTCATATTCGCCTGGAAGCACTTGGCGAGGCGGCAGGCACGGCACTGGTTCCTGTGAGTCTTGTCCACAGGGCAGCGGCCCTTCATCTCGCCGCCTGCCTTACAGGTGTACACGCGGTTGCGATGGATCGACCGCTTGAAGAATCCGGAACAACCTACAATCATCATGTTATGTTATGTTTCTTTTTTTTAATTAAAAACAGTCTTGTACTTGCTTGTACTTAAAATATGCCACACAAAACCGTTTTCACGGTTTGTTTGTGGGGAAAACACTTATATAAAATAAGAAGGAGCCGTTTGGAAATGAAACACTAGAGCCTTGGGGTCCGAGTGCCCACTTAGTTTTTTTTAAAACATTACCAGCATTTGGTTGGCTCTTCTGACCAGCAAAGAATCAGCATTGCCATACAAAGTGGCAATACTGCCAGCCTTTTGGGCACTTTTCCCATTGACAGCGATGCTAACGAATTTTTGATGCCCTCCTTTTTTGTATAGTTGTACATACTATTATTATTTTAAGACTGTTAGCCTATAAAATAAAGTTTTATCATAGTTTTATTATAATGTAGTGCGGATACTTAATAAATGATTACCTATGCATCCTTCTTATTAGTTACTAGCTTCTGCCGAAGTCTTAAGACACCACAATATTCTAAAATAACAGATACATTTTATAAAACTTCCCTGTATACTACATCTGTAGTTTTGGTCATAGCAGCCAAAATATATAGAGAGTCAGGAATGGTGACGCGGGAGCAAGCGACGTACAGTTGTCCGTGTGAGAAGTAGCTCGTCCTGATGTCGACACCCGCAGTCTTCAGTTTCAATTTCCCATTGCTTACAAAGCTTTTCGTTTTTAGTGAAATAATGAATAATGTAACGCAGGCGGTTACATTTACTGAATAATGGCACAACACTAATCAACTGACTGATGCACTCATATAGATTATTCCTGGCGAACGGCAACGACTAAAATAATATAATAGTACATTGTGAACACACGGGATATCTCATCCAAAAAATATACTTACTGCTCTCACCGAGTGACCTAACCATAGATATTTATTTTTATTATAACCATAAAGGTATGATAGAAGACATATCTATCTTGTAAACTACAATAAGTCAAATCGGTCCGGCCGTTTTCAAGTTATTGGCTTACCAACGAACAGCATTTCATTTTTATTTTTATAGATAGACAAATTATATTTAATAGGAACATTGTTTATAAATTCTTTAGGTATAATTAATCTTAAAATTACCGAACAGGTTTTTTTTTATTGTAGGTGAAGCGAGTGAGCCACGAGCTACAGACAGTCGAATGCTGAATCGCTATGGCTAGGAGAGAAATCTAAGACAACAAAAACAAGTTAACCAACATCAATTTTATTACAATATATTTAATTAAAACCTCTTTACTACTGCAACTACGTATCCTTCTGAAAAAACAGAAACAGTACTGGCCGTTTAAAATAAAAACAAATAATTGAATGGCGTTAACATTTGTTTTTAAATTAGGTTTTCTTTTAAATAAATGGCTTTACTTTTTTTAGGTTAAGCCTTTTTGACCAGTACTTTTAAAAATATGTAGGTATGCAACCTCTTTTTTATAATAGCAGTTATTTATTATTAAAGTATTTGTAATAATAGAAAAATACCTTCTAATTACCGGTTCATCGTAATCAGGTGCCCAGCTTTTTCCTAACTATACGGGGTCCGCCTTCAGTACAACTGGATGCAGCAGTTACCAGTATTTTACATGAACTGATTACCTATCTGACCTCCACAACGCCCCAATAACCCTTGGTTAGACTTGGTGTCAGACGTTTAGGCTACGGTAAGGATAGCAATCCGTACTTAATTAACTCCGTCAAAGATCTACGAATGATATAACATTTATGAATAAAACTCACTTCCCTAGCATTTGTTTGTTGTACAAGAGAAACCATCCAGCCTGGGTTTGACATTTTTTTTTTACTGTAGATGTGAAACATATAAGCTGTGTGTGTTTCAAAAATAATAGCTGTGTTAAAAAAATAGTGTTGTTACCTTGCTAAAGCAAAATAACACTATTTTAGCCTATTTATATCTATCTTATCATATTTAAGTAAACGTTTTAATTCATACCTTAAAGGAATTTAAACATAAAGGCATAAAAAAGGTTTCACTCATTTCATTTACAAAACAACGGCCGCTTTATGCAAAAATAAAGTCTGACGCCGTATAACACAATGAAGAAAAATAAATAAGTTATAATGGCTTTACATTTTATTTTGAATGCCAGCTTCAATTTTTTTATGAAGCATGCAAGAAAAGTTTTATTCCTTATCGGTGATTACTGATTAATAATAAAATTATGATTTAAGTTTTATTTAGGTTTTGTAGCGAGTAGAAAGAGTTTGCAAAAAAAAAGAAACTAAAATTATTATTAATTAAGAATTTATCAATTAAAATATTAAAATTATAACACTGTAACTCACATATTTTTTAAAGTTTAATTTGTTAACCTGGGGGGCGTGATTTTAGAAAAGCTTTTTAGAGTCCGTAGCCAAATAGAAAAGATACAAGTTGGTCGTGTCCGTCGTATCCGTCCGTCCGGAAGTCAAACAGCCATTTTATTTATTTATATTAATTAGTCACTTTCTTTAAAAAAATATCGGATTATTAGGATAGTACTAATAGTCCGATGAAAAATTAAAATAACAATTAAATTAATTAAATAATATTTTGTGCACGGCTAAACATTAGTGTAGTGAAATTACGAAAAAAATATTAGGGGTGGCACTCCCCATACATGTAACCGAGGGATGAAAAAAATAGTTCTATGCACACGCTTATTTGTAAGCGTTATCGTTGGATCCCATAATTAAAAATATGAGAATGTTTCTAAGTGTCTTTTTTATTTAAGACAATAATTTATGAGATATGGGATGTTTTCGGTTACTACCGCAGTGTTATGTCCGTTTTTGTAGTTTTTTGGAGAAATATTATGAAATACAAACTTATTTTCAGTAAAATCAGTACTGTGCATGCGTAAATATATTCTATATTATAGTATACTATAGTATAATATTCATCGTAATTCCGGAACCCTTCACTGCGCGTGTACGAAACCGGCCAAGTGCGTGTCGGAACGCACTTGGCCGGTTTTTCACTCAAATCTGTGTGGACCAAGATAATTTCTGGACTTCAAAAGAGACTATGACCTCTGAGTTTGTTTCGTAATTACTTCTCAGTGTTGTCGGATAAAAAACGATGTCCGTAAAAGTGTTTGTAGAAACCTACTTGTCATAAATATAATTTATATCATCATTTACCTAGTTACTCCACTAATATTTGTGGATGAGACAAGTAAATTCAGATAGATAGTAGGTATTCTTACCGTCGCAACTGTAGATGCCATAATGTTTGCCGGAACTCCTGTCCCCGCACACATTGCACGGGATGTCGAGAAGACGATCGCCTGTAACCAAAATTAGTTTATCAAAACTCTCTTTGTAGTCAGTACCTGGGCGACCAAGCTCTGCTCTGGTGAAAATAGAGAATGCTCATTTAATAGTATAGGATTTTCGGAATTTTAGAGGAATTCCATGCTGCCATGTCATTATTCTCATGTCATTATTCATTTATCTAGTTCTAAACTTTGGGCGAACGAGCTCTGCTCGGGTGAAGATACGCAGAAAACAAATTTTCTCAGATATGAGACCTAGCTAGATAGATTTTTCGCCCCCGTAAACCCCTATATTGCAACTTTCATCGAAATCGTTAGAGCCTGTTTCAAGAACGTGATTACAAAAAAAATATATATTTATATATAAACAAATATTGCTCGTTTAATAGTATAGGATAGGTTCAAATCGTTTAGGCCAGAAAGGTTGATTCGACTTTATTTAAGGAAATTTAATTCTACACAATCAACAACAGGCATGTGATGTGTAAACGAAAAAGTTGAAACTTTCAATGTAGGTGTTTTATACAGCTATGTTTACGCCGTAGCTACTGCCTACACCCTAGACAGTGCGTCTACAGACTTGTGAAATGTCTCACGACCAGAATACCCGCAAAATTTCGTGGATTTTTTCAATTAGTCGAGATTTTTAATTTATATTCTTTATGGTACCTCTTTTACTAATCAATGGAGAGGGCTATGCTTGGAGTTTTCCTACGTGATCGAATCAGAAATGAAGAAATCCGCAGAAGAACCAAGGTAACCGACATAGTCAAAAGAATTACCAAACTTAAAAGTGGCAATGGGCAGGGCAAATTGCTCGCAGAACAGATGGCCGATGGGGCCGAAAGGTTCTGGAGTGGCGACCGCGTACCGGAAGACGTAGCGTTGGAAGGCCTCCCACAAGGTGGACCGATGATCTTGTGATGGCCGTAGGAATCCGCTCTATGCGGGAAACACAGGACCGGTCGAAGTGGCGGTGCTTGCGGGAGGCCTATGTCCTGCAGTGGACGTCTTTCGGCTAAATGATGATTCGCTGTTACAATGTTTAATAGATAGTAGTGTAAAAACCATTTTCTCAAACATGCATGGAAATATTGTTATGTTTTTCGAACAAAGAACACGCGACGTATCGAATTTACGGTCAAAGAAAATCAAATCCTTGCAGGAGCGTTTTTTGAATTTGGAACGTTACAACGCTCCAGCAATGTTGTATGAAACGGCGTGCTGGGGTTATTAAATACTCTTTGATTGGATCTCTTTTATCATTCTTGGTATACCAAAGTAAGTCTTGCTTAGTACAAATTCCGTTCACGTGGCTGTATAGCCATAAATGCGTTTGCCTTTCGGCACAGATGATAAATATAAAATTAGCGGCAAAGCTGTAAATTCGTCTTGATTTGTTATTTTCATACATAATAAATATAAACTGAATAATTAAAAGGAGTTCCAACGTACAAAGAGTGAAATGGTGATTGATTGTACTCCACCAGATTTAAGATCAGAAGCCCAATTGGCAATGGAAAACCTGCTTCCAGCGAAGTCAAATGAAAAATACATGAAAGTATATGAAAATTTTATGATTTGCAAAAACGAGAAAAAAGTAAACATTTTCTCCGAAACAGTATTTTTGGCGTATTTTAATGAGATTGCTAAAACTAAAAAGGCATCTACATTATGGGCAATTTATTCCATGCTGAAATGAACATTAACTTGAAAAATTATGGAAATTTAACTAGTTTTCTTAAACGACAATCGACCGGATTCAAAAGCAATAAATTGAAAATGTTTACTGGCGAAAACATAAAGGAATTTTTAATTAAAGCCGCAGATGATATATATTCAGCAACAAAGGTAATATTAATTAAATTAAATGTATAATATAAAAAGTAGTTTTTATTTCCTTGCATTCTTTTGAGAAAAGCACTATATATGCCTCGGCGGAAATGGCAATTGCCTGTCTCGTATTAGTGAAGTCCTCGTCTACGGCTCGGCCTTCAAACTCATACTCGACCTGCAATTGCCTATTTCACGTATTGTAACCGTGGAATTTTTTGCCGGCTCTTCTCCATAGGAAACGACCAATTGGAACCGTGCACCCAGCTTCTGACGTTTCATAAGTGCCCATGTAGGTTTATGTGAAATTAAATATTTTGAATTTGAATACTCCTAACTAATATTATAAATGTGAAAGTGAGTTTGTCTGTTTGTTACGCTTCTTCTTTTTGTGTGGTTAGTGACTAACCTGGTGTCAGAGTTTTAATGCCACTCATGGGCCTCTGACTTGGCTTCAAATGCCGTCGAGAAATATCTCTCAGGCATGCCGGTTTCCTCACGATGTTTTCCGTCAACGTTTTTGAAGCAAGTGATAATTATACAATACGCACATAAATCCGAAACTCAGAGATGAGTGTTTGTTACGCTTTCATGCTAAAACGGTGAAACGAATTTAGATGAAATTTGGCACATGGGTAGAACTTGACCTGGGTTAGGACATGGAATACTTTTTATCCCGATATTCTCACGGGATCGAGACTTATACGGGTCAAACCGCAGGGCGCAGCTAATTTCATATAAAATTTAATAAAGTATGGCAGACTATTTTATGTCATCGCAACTTTCTATATCTGTCAAGTGTGCAGAAAATTCCTATTCACGTTGAATCTATCTATTGTACACTAGCAGAAGTGTTTATTCATGAACTGATACTTCTCGGCACCTCAGAGCTCCCCTTACCCAAAATAGATTAGTCAGATTACACCAATCTCGCTAATAACGTTGGTGTTTTTGTTCCGTTTACCGAAGCCTTCCCCTTCGCCCCCTTTTCCTTAACGCGCTGCAAAGCCTACTGTTACACCGAATACAAGTAACTATTTTGATGTTTTGTCTGAAATGTCGGTATATCGTAACTAAAATTACAAATGCGAAAGTGAATTTGTTTGGTTGTTTACGCTTTCACGCTAGAACGGCTAAACGGATTTAGATGAAATTTGGCACATGGGTAGATCATGACCTGGGTTAGGACATGGAATACTTTTTATCCCGATATTCTTACGTGATCGAGACTTATTCGGGTGAAACCGCAGGGCGCAGCTAGTTTCTTATAAAGTTGGATTTACCAAATACTTGTATCTAATTCGCCTTTTATTAGAACTGAAGATGTAGAAGGAATTACATTTTCCCTATGTATTTCTACATAACAGTATTTTAAGCTCGTCTCATTTAAACTTTGCAATCCTATTCAAATATTAACAGTATTGTAAGATTTCGAATTACAATTTACATGAAGTAGGGCATTTGAATCGGAATTATAAGTAAAATTGCTTACTTCATGTAAATTATAATTCTATTAATTTTTCCTTTCAAATAATTCAATTCGGTGTAACAAGCGGCCTCCGTCTTCGCCGCGAATCCTTTTCAAGGAAGGATCTTTTATTTTTTCGTTAAAACGGACTTAGACGACTTTAGTTCGTCTTTCGAGCCTCTAAAGAAAGCCGTGAAGTGTCGTAATTATCCCCTTTTTTTGCGCACTTTGTAAAGCTTTTTATGTAAAGAAAATGATAGGATTTAGTATCATAATAGACAGCTGATATTTATATAGATATTATAAAACTTAAATATTTACTTTTATGTATTTGGTTGCATACCTACACAGTCTCTATCTGTAGTTACTTGCATTACATTCCCATAGGTCCATAATTCGGCAATTATTTCTTTTTATGATTATTAAATGAGACTTTAAAAGATTTTTTTACAAAAAGACAGAACATCTTTGTCTTGCAGATACCAATTTAAAAAAAATCTGAAATCAAAAGTCTCATTTAATAATCATAAAAAGAAATAATTGCCGAATTATGGACCTATGGGAATGAAATCGCAACTAAGGTACACTTTCCCGGTTCTTCAAGAAAATTTAAACTCAGAACTTTTTTCTAACAAATTATCTAAAGGCTCTACAGACAAACCGTCAATATAGCCCCCTGCTAATGAAAAGCTGCACATTCACCTATCTATTCGTGTGTGCCTACTGATGCGTGCGGTTCCGTGCACTGAACTCTAAATAACGCGCGACAAATTACGATAGTCGTGTGAAGCGCCACACTTGCTAATGCCGATCAAATGAATATACTTACTTAATCGTTGCCCTCGTGATGTTTACGCGGATATAAGTAGATTATATTAATATGATTGATGCTTTCTTTCTCTGTTGCACGTTTTTAGTTTCGAAATCTAAAATGAGTGGATGATTTGATGTGTTTTATTTCGCTAAATCAATGTTATCGTTGATTGTTAACGTTATTTAAGATACACAGTTTATTTAAGGACTTCTTAAATGCTTAATTTTGTAAAAAAAACAAGTTTTATTGGAATAACTATATATATCTACACTTGAATAAATTAAGTTACCTTTATAGAGAAGCAAGAGAACTTGTTCCGTCGGAAAACAAAGGTGAGTAAAAATAAAAGCAAATAAAATAGGTTGCTGGAAGATCTAATGAAATACGTTTTTGTAAAAAGGTATCTACAGGGGTACATCATGAAGTCATGAACCCGTTAATTCTACATAAAATCTTAAACTTCATAACGAGAAACGGTCATTCATCTTCAACTTAATAAAAATATTTAATTCACTAACATACAACGTACAGCCTAAAACGCATAAAATTTTGCATAAGTTTTTTATAGGTATGTAGAAAATGGTGAGCGCTGAAAAAGGATTTTTGAAAATTCATCCCCTAAAGGGGTTAAAAAGGGGATGAAAGTTTGTATAGAAGCTTATCATTTTTTCCGATGGGAAATCCGATCGGGCACACGGCATGTGATACCTAACCATCAAAACCAAAACGGTTGTTTTTTTTTAGAATTTCTACTTTTGTATCACAATTTTCTACAAACAATAATTAAAGGGTAGAATAGAAGGAGCTCGTGGCTAAGTAATAACAGCCGAACGGGTTAAGACTACGCCTGCCGGGGTTGGTCCGTGGAGGGGTGACCATCTTTACATACCGAGACTTCTCCGTGCCTCGGAAAGCACGTCAAACCGTTGGTCCTGGCTGTCATTCGTGGATCTTTGGCAGTCGTTACGGGACGTCAGAACCAGAAACCCGAAAGTCTGACAACTAGTCTTACCAAGGGGTATCGTATTACTGGGTTGTGGCAGTCGCTTCATGTAAAATACTGGTATTCATCCGGTTAGACTGAAAGCCGACCCCAACATAGTTGGGAAAAGGCTAGGCAGTTTGAATTAAAAGGTAAAATAATGACTGATCTATACATATAATAAAACAGAAGAATCCGGTGTCTGTTTGTCTGTTTGTCTGTTTGTTTGTACGCGCACATCTCCGGAAATACTGAAGGGATTTTCATGTAGTTTTCACAGTTAGACAGAGATTAATTTGGATTAGAATATAGGCTTTGTTTTATTAAAATCGGATCTTGCAAAAAAAGTTATCGTCATACAAAACGGTATTCTGTTCACGACACGTGCACCATTTCTGAGAGTAAACTAACAAAAAGTATTAGGCTCGCATGAATTCAAGATAGTATTACAATCATTAGTAATATCTCACTAATAGGATTTGAATGAAATTTGGCGTACAAATAGTTTATAACTAACAAAAAGTACTAGGCTTGCATGAATTCACGTTTAGGTTATTTTGAAAATGCTATCGATAAATAAAACTAGACAAGGTTTGCATAAAAGAACATTTTGGAAAACCCACCCGCAAAGTCAGAAATACGCCCGGGCGACGCCGGGCATGAACAGCTAGTCTTACATAAATCTGTGCTTACGTTGTGAGATAGACGATACAAATCGTAACATGAAATGATTATTTACTTTTTGACAAAGACTTGATAAACACAAGTAAAATACTTAATTAAACTCAAACAACGGTAATAAGTTAGGCGTTAAGTGATTAGATTAAGTTACATGCACCCTTTGTACAAGATTCGGGTGGGGGAGCGCGGTCCAAGTTTCGGGTTCGTTCCTAAGTTACATTTGTAAGGACGCGGGTTTCGCCCGATTCACTGATCTCCTAAGATCTTATTTGTGTGCTAGCTACGAACAATGGACTTAACATACGATGTGTTTGTATCTACATATTATTGTATAGTGTTAAGCTTATTACTGCCAGGCGTTTGATACAGTCTTGTTTGACAAATAGTGAAATGGATTTGGTTTTCCCAAAGTATCTAAGTAATATGGATATTTTTCAAAGTGATTTTTAAGTTCAAAAGAGCCTTTTATGTGCTTATTTGAAATAAAAAAATTGACGTTTGACTTCGACTTTAGTACAGGTATAGGTAACATCTTTAATATTCCTTGTTGCTGTTATTTCTTATTTTTATGAGAAAAATTATGTAGGTAGGCAATTAGGCATTTGTTACTGTGCTTATTATTTAACATCAAGTATTTTTAAATGATAACCAAGAAGAAGGTGGATATATTTTTTTAATCGATTAAGTAACTACTCTCTGGATTAAAGTAGCAATGGCTTTCATTTTGACAGTTCAACAACATTCATTACGTTGTTTACGTTCATTGTTGAGTACATTTTTCGAACATATGGAGCAATGGGTTAGCAATAGCCTTCAAAATAGTTCAGATTTTTATCAGCACAAATAGGACGCACATTATAAAATAAAATTCGGTTTAAAATATAGGTTACAAAAATAAGAACTGTAAAAACCACCCTTAAGATTTTATAGGTAGATACCCAATAACAGAAATAAAGACCATGTCCACACTCAATATGGATCTTCAAAAGCTGAGACGAAGTTGGTCATATCTGGCAGCCTTAAGAATAGTGTAGTTTCTATTAACTCTACAATTACTAGTTTTATTTGTTAACATGCAGACCATACAGACAGAATGGATACATAACTTAAAACGCATGGTAGGTTTTTTGAAGAGCACTGTAAGCTTTTCAACGCAACTTTATCTTGCAATGATAAGTTTATGAGTCGGAAACGATATCTATTTTTTTAATCTATTGTCGTTCGTAGTCTCGCAAAAACACGAACATGGCTCGACCGATTAATTTTTTTTTTGTTCGCTTTATTACTGGCGTGGTTTAGGAAAAAAGAAAATTAGAAGAAACCTAAAGGAACAGTCGAAAAATCGAAAAATACGTAATTTTGTCTCACATGGTGCAAAGTTTACCGGTTCATCTAGTAGTACCTACAATCTGGGTCATCTAGTAGTAGGTACAATAATAAATGTAATAAAAAATGCTATCTAATTAAAGTAGATTGTTTGTTATTGATTTAAATCAAGAAAAGTCTATTAAGGAGCAAGATACTTTCAATTAAGCACTTGCTTATCATGCAAAATTATGTAAGGACACGGCAAAAGTTCAAGAAAGTAGGTTAAGAGTAGAATGAGTAAGAACTATGGATAAATCTAATCTTCTTTATTTCGATTTGTAAACTTATAAGCATCATTTATTTGGTATCCGGTGAGATTCTTATGTATTTTCCATGGGGTGAATGATATCGACTCGGTGATCATTCGTCGACCATCAGGATTCAAATGATTTATTCTTTAAATTTTTTTAAACCACCGACTTTTCTTTGATATTGTTCGTCGAGTTGTTAATCGCCTTAAGTTCTGAGTTGCGCTACACGATTACTAACACTGACTGGACGGTCAACTTAAATCTGTGTGGTTCTTTCCTCAAAAGACCAACTCCGACATTAACCTGCATGGTCCTCATATAGCCTGACCAAGATTATGTCAGGACTTTAAAAGAGACTGCGACCTCTGAGTTTGTTTCGGTCGCTCTTCTCAAAGTAGTCAGTTTGGAAACACCGAAGTCATCACTCCCAGTTTTTAAAACATATTTTAATTTTAACGTGTAAATTGTTTTTTTAACCAATTTACATATCATTTATCATTGACTACAGAGATATTATTGGAAACTTTTTATTGCTGTCACAAAATAGTTCTTGTGCTACATATGTAAAAAAAAGTACTTACATGGAATTTACAGATTCCAAATAAAAGGCAACTTGTAGGATCATAGTAACAGGTACTTATTCATTTTAAAATGCGGTTAAGGTACTGACATAAATCACAACAACAAACAATGACGGAAGAATGAAAAAAAAAAAAAAAAACACATCAGCTGACCTGTTCCCATCCTCCGGACTGCCACGGCTGGCGCCCGTTGTCGCTCCCAAAAGGCAGACAGCTCGACAGTTGTGTCACAGGCTCAATTTAAACTAACACCACTGCTTTTAGCTAAATACATTTTTTCAATTTTTTACTTAAAACTTTTTATTTATAATAAATGTTTTTAATACTACACAGTCAGAATTTAAACAGTCCTCTCCTACAGGAATTCATGAGTATTGGTCAATATATTGGTACATATGTACGAAACTTTTAATGACTTATCTGGGTGACTTCACCACCCAGTCGCGGCTTTCGGCAGACTGCTCCGATAATTGTGATCTTTGAAGCCGCTGCGGAGATCGCGAGTCACGTCATCCCCTGATTACATTGAGTCCCACCCCCTGAGCAGGACAACAGCATGCAGACAGGGGGCGTGCGAGCGAGATGGGTGTGATCCCATCTTGTGTCCCGGTCCACAGGCTACATTGTCAGGACAGCGGTCGCTACGTATCTGACTGAATTACGTACGAACATAATGGACGCATTACGCGATAAAGTAAAGCGTTGTTTACTCAACGAATTCACTTGTAAAAATAAATGTTTTCTGCTCATTTAAAACGATAATCTCTCAATTATTTGATAAAAATGGAATTTGTAATCCTGTACAATAATTCAATAAAAACATTCTTTTTTAAGATCAAATTTTGAGATTTGCTCTAACTTCCAATAACTTATTCAAATATTTTTACGCATCACATCATACATTTCTGGAAAACATCAATCTATTAAACAATAACGACAAACATGACAAAAGACACCAAAGTCTAAGTAACAAAAGTAACACAAACAATTTTCTTTTACGAACTATCAGTACAGTAAACATTAAAATGTCAAGTTAGATCACGGGGTGAGCGAGGCAGCTTAATTGCCTGGGCGGCAGCGTCGACCAATCAGAGCACAGCTGCGCGCGGAGGGCGGGCCGTGCAGCTTTTGATGTGAACCGAGCTACGAAGCGAAGTCGCCACGTGAACCATTGAATAGGACAAGGATGCTTGTCTAATGAACGATGCTAACATCTAAGATACACGTCTCCGAGACTTACGGCGTTTTCTTTGATCGTATACTTTCTGTTTGTAGTGCTAAACACCTTACTTATAAGTTTAGGGAAGCTTTCGTTTCGATATTCTTAGGCTGTGGCTTGATGTTTACCCACTCAGTTTACTTGATTATGTCATGAAATCTTTACTTTTAATTGGGAGAGAGGCATTTTTATAAAAGAGTGTTGTAAGAAAATATCTGTTACCAAAGGTTCCTTTCATTAGCTGGAATTTTCCAACGAATTGGATTAGAATACTAATTAGAAAGAAAAGAAAAGAAAAGAAAGAAAAATTGTTTATTCTGCACAAAATAAACGCATATTACAAAAAAAAATACATACAATACACATTCACCAAAAGCCAAAAGCCTCGTATTCAATATTCGAAAACTGATAAAAAGTTTGACAAATTTTGTCAACTACTTAAAAATTTACTCATAATGTTGTGACTTGTATAAAACGAAATTTCGTTTTAACGACTTTTGAATACAAAGCTGAACGAAGATTATAAGATGTTCAGAAAAAGTTTGTGGAATTAAAAATACTCATTTATTATGACAATTCTGTTAATTTTGAAACTAACCATACAACCGAAATCTCTTCTAAAAACAATAACGCAATAAAAACACTCTAATCCACTTTTTCATCATCATTATTAGCTGCACTATTCAATACAAATACAGAAACCCCCTATATCTTATAGGACTATGTCCCAGCGATTATGTGGAGCATGTTGTTTTTGCGCGGCCGTCGGCGTAATCCCGGCGACCGGCGACCGGCGACGCGCGACCCGCAGCCGCACGCGATCCTAGTAAACGCTCACACTTCGCACTCAAGCACCAGTAATCCAGGGATATGCAACCGGCATTTATGGCAGTGTATTTTTTTCAATTCCGTGTTTTCTGGGTTGTTTCTATAGATTGTTATTTACCGGTTCATTTTATTTAAAATGTTTTAAGGCATTTAATTTTAGCACATATTTGAATATTTATAGATACCTAAATAAAATTGCAATGGCGATAATATGTGAATAATGAACAGAGAAAATAAATAAAACAGATAAGTAATTAAACCGGAATTTATTTTTGACCAACGATATTCATAAAATTAGATCCGATAATGCAAGCAACTAGGTAGGTAGTCTGCAATATGACTTTTTATTTTTTCATTATAAATCTAGACAAAAATTTCTCACGGAAAGTCTCCCAGGAAACTTCCACGGTGATTTACATTTAATAAGCAATTAAAATATTTTTATTTCATCAACACTTGAGGTTCAGAAGTACTTAATTCCTTTGTGGATTTTATTATGACGATTGTTCATTTTAGAATAGAAAACATATGCATCCATGACAAAAAGAATATGAAAGGGGTGACGTATTTTGTGCGATATGAAAAGTACTTGAAAACTTTAAAACTGAATAATGTACGCGTGACCATTCCTTTGTTAAACGTTGCCCCTTTTAAGTTCGATCAACAGTGCAAACTGGGTAAATGTTTGTTCTTTTTCTTATTTATTAAAAGTTTAAAATTTAAACAAGTCTTTGATTGTTCAATAAGTTTGTTTCAAATCACAATGTAGTTTCAAGTTTTGTGTCAGAAATAACCTAATTAATACCTCAATTTTATATGCTGAACTGGTTTAATTCTTAACGCTCTAATTCCATTGGTACGGTGATGAAGTCAGGGAATTCGAAGGAAAATGGAAAAAGCGACTACATAGCGCTATTATGTTACAATAAGTTATTCTACAAAAGTCTGTAGGTACCTAAATATCTATTATCAATCTCTTTAAGTAGATAATCAGTCACACATTACCCAACGCGATGACAACGTGTTCTACCCGAGTTGATTACTGAATCGTCGCACTCCACTCGCCATTATGTCGCGTTCTGTCGCATTCTGTCGGCGCTAAACGTAGATGATCTGTCAGTTGTAAAACGACAACTCATTCGACATCAAGACACTCTCACACTTCATCGAGCGTCATTAAGGGGTCGGTGATCCACGAAGATAATACGTTTGGATATGAAATCAAAGTCCATAGAGAACACTACACTGAAATAAAAATATTCCAACACAATATGTAGGTAGGTACATACCTACTTTATACCTAATTTATGAACAATTTTTTTTTGTTATATTTTCCTGTCCTGATAAACAGACACAATTTGTAAATATTTGATTTTTTTTTACTAATTCCATTTTGTAAAAGTTTTCATCATTCCATCATTCCATTATAAAGATTAAATGGTTAGGTATTCATTAAATAAGTTTTTAAATTCCAACCAGGCACTTACTGCGCCCAATATTACTTGAGGATTTCCAATTAAGCATCCTTTTCTTTTCTGATTCCAGACAAAATTCAAAATTCAATTTCAAAACACACAACATGTATTTAAAAATCACAAAACTTTCCAACTGTGACACGGATTCTGTTTGATATCTCCACCAAGATGCCCACTCCATAAATTATGTTGTGTGGGTATTACGCGTCTGTGTGGTGCTTTTAGCGGTGCGATGGTACGCACCTGTGTTGGGTGCCACCGGTGCCCCCGTGCCACTAATGCCAGTAGGTGGTAGTGACAAATGAGCACTACCAGTAAAAATCGCGCCTGTTCGAGGTTTCGCCGCATTTGGCTGAATTAATTCGTCTTGCGATGTCTCTTAGAGCTTCGTGCTCTAATGAAGACCTTAGAAGAAATAGACTTGCTAATTTCACCTTATTTTATCATTTTTAAAAGGGCTTTATGTTACTAGAAATGAGAGTGAAACAAAACACATTAGTCCGTCAACTAAAAGCTCAAAAAACCTTAAAAAGAACTCGTTTAAAGGCTTGTGCAGACCAGCGCGATATCGCGGGCGCTACAAGGGTCGCGCTGCCTGTGGCGCCCGTGATATCGCGCCAGTTGGCACGAGCCTTTATACTTTTAATACCTACTTATTACAATAAATTTTGATTTATTGTAATAATTGTAATAATTTAATGTAATAATTTTTTTTTGTTTTTAGTATAAAAACAAAAAAAGTGTACTGTAAAATAAAAATTAAAAATTTCCACCATAAATAAAACTTGAACCGCGTAGTCCGCTTCGCGCCGTGTCTATCGGTTGCTACGGCGTAGCGCTCGTAGCAGGCACTTAGCTGGTGGCCCGAGGCGCTCTGATTTATGTGCCCGATGTGCCTCGGCTACACCCAGTCGCGACAATTCATTTCAATTAACGCTACTGCGCCCCCAGCGGTCCACCCTCATATAACATTCATAATTATAAAGCGTTACACCTCTATTTGATAATAATATTGTGAACCGCAGTAATTATGAATCTTATTATATCATGATTCATTTTAATACGCTGATAAATAAACACTTATGTTCTTCTAATATACCAAACAATGTGATTTGTTGCAAGTAGCATCACATCGTGATTTGCATCCTACTAAAGCTATTTAACTTTTTCATTCCCCCCCTACCTTCACAGTAAAAAATTACGAAAAAAGAAAGAAAACAAAGAAACAAAATCATCAATCGTGCGCTAAACGGTTTACACAGCGAATCCCGATCATTGGTGAGAATTCATTTGTTCGCTAAAAGCGTGACAGTTGCGAAATCCATGGCAGAGCGGCGACGCGCGATGGTGCGCAAACAGAAAACGGCGGCGGCTCGCGAAAAAGTCCTTTTAAAAATGTTGCGGCACGTACGGGTGGGAAGGCACCCATTACTGTGAAGTGGCCATTGTTGGTTTAAAGATTTAGCTGCAAACGAGGAAACAGGACTGTGCTAGATGTACCTACGACGAGTTACAACACTGGAACAGGACATTAAGGGTACACTAAGGTCATTCTTCCATACAAACGTAGTATGGTGATTACTCGTCTGTTTGATGGAACATGTAAGTAGATAAGTAACCTATTCAGATGTTTACTAGAGATAGATTTAAATAAATAATAATTTAGAGATCTAATGACTTTGTAAAAGCAAGCACGGCAAAAGCATTCATTTCAGAGTGTTGCGCTGCACATTGGTCGATTGGCGCAATATTTTCTCTAATTCTAATATTTAGAAAAAATATCAGTTCTTGTTGGGTTGAAAAGAGATTTCTTATTAGCTAAAATATAAGGCTAAGATTTTGACGGTACCTTTTCCAGGTAAAGTGATCCATGTGCCGCCTTTGTACCTAATTGCTCACTCACAATCTCTCATAATGCCGCATTTGGTGGCGACTGTGGCGAGGTGAACGTGCCATGCCCCACAAATGTCTGCACATACAAATTATCGTTAAGTACGTGAAATCGCTAACTATCCTAGTAGCTGTTAAGTTTATATTTTGATATTCATTCATGTATTATTAAAATCACACAACTTCAAACCAATTACAGGCACTTTTGAATTATCAAAGGAATCTGTCAGTCAGAAAGATGGAGCTACTCGTAGTTGCCCATTCCAAAGTGTAGTGGTTTAGAACGGACAAGAAACTCCATGGATACTCTTTCAAATTATATTGTTACAAAATAATTGGTTAGGTACATCATGAATGGAATTTATACATATACGAGAGAACGAAATGTAAAAAGATTATATTAAATTAATGATAATTATTTGATTAATGACTGACAGTGACAGGCTAAAGTCGAAAACCAGTTTAATCAAAAGTTCATTTATTTTCAAAGTTTGTTAATTTATTTTTCAGAAAATATTGCTATAAATAATAATATTTTATTTACAAACAACCAACGCCTATAGTGTTAGTTACAAAAAGCTTAAAAAGTATGTAAGTAGGTACAGAAGTAAAAGTCAATCCGCATCTCTCATATGCATATTGATGAATCGTTTGAACACAGCCGCGTCCAACCTATCTGCTATCATTTCAGAATGCTGTTGCTACTCCACCGCACACTTTTCTAGACTGACGCGGTTTTCTTTCGCATAATTGCATAGAAATCATCTATATGGGCGTCAGCAAACATGCTTGAAGCACTACAAGAACGTGGGAGCCGCAATAGTGCCTTGAAAATATTATTAAGTATATTTTGCTTTGAGGGAATGCCCTCAAAGTACAATATACTTAATAAATATTATTTTAATTTTTTTTTTAAAGTGCCTACACCTAACCTCAATAAAGTTTGTTAATAGTTTTAGTTCGGTGAGGTTATTGTATATTATTTTGATTAGATTAAATACATCACACATGGTGTATCAAAACATAATGACATAGTCTAAGGATCTTTTATAAATTTTTAAATGAAATAAATTCATTAACTCCAATATAACATAAGAAGTACGTAATATGACGCAGAATTTTAGTGCAATGTTAGAGTTATCACAAAAATGTTAGCAGTACTAATTATACTGTTTATTGTATTCATTTAGATTATATAACCCCGTATTTTTTTCTTTCTCAAAATCTTTGATGATCGGCGCAAATGCTTTAAATGAAATCTAGTGTTCAACAAATCGTACAGATTCACTTATTTAGCAGTGGTATAAAGGTACACACTGGTATCTTCAGCGGTTTCAGGTCCGGGAATGTTAGCGAGGTTGTTTATGACCTTCTCGTAGAATTTGATGCCGGCCATGAAGGTGGAGATGGCAACGTGTTCGTTCACCGAATGGAGGAGCAGCTGTGTGTTCGGCATTGGGGTGAGGCCGAAAGCCGGATAGCCGGCGTTGCGGACGTGTCGGGCGTCCGTAGATCCGGGCGGCAGCGTCGCCATTATTTGTATGTCACTGTGGTACAAAAAATTAAGTCGTCAATAAGAGTAGTGGGGGTATATACCCTCTGTGTCCAAAAGCGATAAAACTAAAAGTCTAGTCTGGTCTAACGCTATTTCGACTTTTTTGATTTCCAAGGAATACTAGACTTTTTCGAAGTAAACTAATGGACATTAAAGTGGTAGCGAGACTGCCGAGGGTGTATCCCTACTCGGCGGAAAAGTACTAAAAATAACGCACAGTTCTTCAGCTGCACTGGCGATGGCATTCCAGTAAGGGTTGGTGGAGTTGGCGATAGTAGCAGGCGACTGCTGGTTCTTCGAAATGTACGTCAGAGTTATGTTCTCGCCAGCCTCGGCGACCCATTGTTGGATCTATCAACAAAGAGATTAATAAAATTATGACTATATTATATGGCGAGATCAATGATCAATCTGAACACATGAATCTGCGTAGCCGGTCAATCAGTTTGATCCCCGATTAGACCAAATGATGCGGCATAGGATAGTTTATTTTCGATTTTTTTCATATTGTAATCGCTCCGGCCGTCGATCGTCGACGATCGATCCTGACCAAAAATGGTAGAGATTTTAGTCAGATCAGAGTAATTGGAAGGTAAATTTTGTCAATGTAGCCTTTAAAACCCAGCGACGAACGGTTCGGAAGATAGTATAAAATACCCACACGGAAACTCCTCTAACACTGCATGATTATGGGTGATCTTACCAGCGTACAACCTACTTAATAAAAATATTAAATTCATTAATTTACTGAGAGAGCACAGCTTAAACCGCTGCATGAAATGTTTCACTAAAATTCCATTACATATAACGAAAGAGAGCACTAAGGAGGAATTTTCGAAAATTCATCAAAGTTTGTATAGAAGTTCGTTGTCTTTGCCCATGGGAAATCTTATCGAGCACATGGCTTGTTCCTACTTATATGACGTAAATCTGGTGTTTGACCACACTTACCTTTTCTTGGTACTTTTGCTCGTTGACACTGGTGCCCAAACGCATGTCGAATACGAGACTCACGAGGCTCGGGATGACATTGTTGGCTGTTCCACCCTGTAAATATAGGACACTTAAAACCACAACTTCAAGAAAAAACTATTCATTTCATTTCAATTGAAAAGTTCATCTTGAGCTTTACAACAATCCATTCAAACTCATGTTTAGACGTTACCCTAAAAACTTACGTTAATTTTGTTGAGGTTAACAGAGGTGTAACCGCCGGCATTGGTCGGAAGTGATTTACTTGCTATTTCAAACTGTTCGTCTCTGAACGCGAACAAATTGTCGATTACGTTGCGGCACTAAAAATAAACAGTAGTTTATTAAATGCATTTATAACGGGATGCACTGTACAAAAGGTAATAACAATTAAGTTCAGGATATATTGAATAGTTGATTTATTGTTTGTATTAAATGTATTCAAGTTATATACCTTGCCAGTAGCGGTGTCATTCGTTTTAGGGAAAGTGGACCCATGGGCAGATACACCGTGACAATCAACTTGTATTTCTGAAATAGAAAGGTTAACATAACTGGCGAAATGTGGGTGAACCTGCTACAGGGACACCTCTGCCCAACCCTTCGGAGAAACTAGGCGTGATGTTATGTTTTGTTTATGTAGAAAGGTTTATTTGCATATAATGTACCATACAGATGAGGTGTTACAAGATAATGTTCGGTTCCTTCCAGGTACATTCTGCTACTTGGCATGCAAAAATTTGTAGGATCTTATAACCAAACAACGTTGGTGACGTCTGCAACGAATTTACGAATGGTAAGGTAAACGAAACAAAACAGCTGTTGTAATAAAGCCGAGTAGGTACTTAATACATTAATGATACACGTGTCACGAATTTTGTCACGGTAGCGATACTTACTAGACCGGACACAAATTTATAAAACTACAATACAAACGATGTGTTAAATACAAGTAATTAATCTAATAATATCACTCAAACTGATTCATCTGTATCCGGTTAGACTGGAAGCCGAACTCAACATACATAGTTGGGAAAAGGCTAGCCTCGATGATGTTGATGATCACTCAATTCCCGGTTTCCGAGGTATTCTAAACTAAAGTTTAATTATTCGACAGTACTATTGTTTCTATATCTCCGTACACATTGCGTTTGTGAAGGAATAGTTTTGCTTAAAAGACAACTTTTTTGAATAAATATGTATTGAGAGATATGAACTGAGGGTTTAAAAAACTGGGCATCAGTCGTCTTATAGTTCTCTCTGTTAAAAAAATATGAAACAGTTGAGAATAATAAGTATCTGTTAGTTACTTACGCCACACAACCTTGTCTTGATAGAAGACTGCTATTCCAGGTAGTGGGAATGGAGCGCCTTCGTCTAGTTCTATCCCCACGTTCATGGCTGCAAACTCTTGTGTCTTTAAGAATGGAATCATACCGTTTTCCGCTCCAACCTCCTCATCTGCAGAAAAAGCATTCGTTTTTAAGGTCAGACAATCCTAAAATTGCAGAATAATTTAATAATTGGATAGGTATTTGTTCAGGTGGTCGTGAGCACATAATAGTGACAAGATATTGCGTATACAGGTATATAGCCCTTAAAATGGTCGTTGCACAGCAATTAGAGTAGAATATTGACGTATAATTTACGTAGCATCCATTCAGAAAAATGTGGTATAATGCACAAATATGATCACTCACCAGGCATAAGAGTCATGTACACGTCCCTGAGTAACGTAACATTGTTTTCCTTCATTCTGCGCAGCGCTTCATAATACTGTATTGATACAGACTTCATGTCTTGCGTCCCTCGGCCATAAATGTCGCCTTTGTCATCTATGTGGCCAGCGAAGGGGTCGTATGCCCAGCCCTCCTGTGAAAGCACCAGAATCGTCACGTTATCACGGAAGATAATGGCAGTGGGGATTTAATGAACTGATATGAAGTGAAAAGCCTTCGAGATGGACCATTTTAGATCTGAAATACCTACCTATGTTTCCGTTACCGAATGAAAGTCATATTATCGACGTGGGTCAATTCTGATCAAAATGTATGCAGGGTGGCGATTAAGTGACTTGCATCCGTCAAGGGGGTGATTCTACCTCACATATTAAACAACTTTCGCTATGAAACACATACATGTATACAACGCGTAAAAAAAACATACCTATGTTTATTTAAATAGTCTGTCTACTGTTGTACAGGAATTCGATTATTTTTCATGAATCGGATACGAGTTTCATGGTGAAAGTTGTTTAGTATGACGAGTAGAATCATCCCCTTGACAGATGCAGGTGTCTAAATCGGCACCCTGTATAATCTGGAATCATCGTCACGACGAAAAAGAAGAGTAGGAAGATGTTTTTCTCTACTCTTCCTAACAAGTACGTTAAGTAAATGGTACCGCTAAATATTAGAAAATAGATAAAAAATTACAATTCCCCCCCCCCCCCCCCCTTATCTCCGAAAGTACTGAGCCAAAAAATTTGAAAAAATACATAATAATCTTTACCCATAGATGAAAAAGGAAAACCTATAAGAAGTCTATGGTCTTAAAATAATATGGTAAATCACTCAATATTGTGCGTGCAAACTTTGCAGTTGGAATGTATCGGAGAACATGTTTTTCGACTACTATGTTAAGTTTATATTTGGGATAAATTCAGCCCAACTACGGAACCCTTCATTGTGCGTGGTCCGACACGCACTTGGCCGGTTTTTTTCATTTTGATAGTTCAACAACATTCATTGCGTTATTTACGTTGCTGAGCAGATTTTTTTTTCCAACTTATGAAGCAATGGATTAGCAATCTGTTTCAAATCGAAACAGATTGTGATTGATCGTATATAACGCAATTAGGGTACTGGTGTCAGAGTTTTAAAGCCGCCCATGGGCCTCTGACTTAGCTTCACATGCCGTCGAGAAATATATGTACGCGGTTTTCTTATTACCTAACAATATAACATAAAGAGTTATTTTGTTTTTAAAATTTACCTCTTTATTAGCAGGAACCACGTCCATGTGTGAGTTCAGCATAATGCTGTTCTGACTGCTATCGGTTCCTGCCCACTTCAGTACCACTATGGGGTAGCCCGGTACAATCTCGTACACATTGACTGGTACATCAGCTACTTTAGCTAATGCTTTCCAAAATTCCACAGCCTCCGCTGCAAGGAAATTATTTAATATGATAGTGAGAAAGATGGAAAAACAGGGTTCTAGGTCTCGATGTTTTTGGTTTGTATATTGGTGTGTGCTAGCTGACATATGGCCAATAATGTGGAGGACAGAGGACTAATCAAGTAGCAATGAAAAAAAAACACACGAACACTACTACAAGATTTATTGTCGGTATATCCACAGGTTTTAGCTATTACAGCTATTATTTCAAATATTATTACAATCACTGGTTTCGGGCAAGGATGGCTACAGTTCACAATTCTATCTAAACGCGGTTAAAACTTACGAGACTAGTGCACTCTTTCGTGTCTGGAAGCGAACAGGCCAGTACAATCGAAATGTGGGCGGAAAAGAACTCGTTTACAATCAACTTCCGGTTCCAGAAACTTCTAGAACATTCAAGTAATCTCTACAGTGCTGCCTCGTAGTGTCGAGAGGCGACTACTACAACATTCATTCATAATATTACAATGCTCATTCATAAAACAGCGCCTCCAGTGTCGTGTAGCGAGCATTAAATCGATATTTTCGCGTAAACTATTCAAATTCACTGCTTCCGCTACACGACAACAGAGGACGCTACTTGTGTATCAGTCACATTTCTCCCGCCGTGTACATACAATGTACATAATTTATATCACTAGTGACTGGTACACACTTCACAATATTAACAATTGAATGCAATTCACAATTCAATGAATTATAAGATAACAATATAGTACACATACATAATTATAAAGTTAAGGGTAGTCACTCCAGAATCCTTGCTCTGCTATATATTAGATCAAATTGAAATAAAAACAAACTCCTCCTGGTAGCAGAATCCTGGAGTGACGCCAAGAAAAGAGACATAACCTACAAAATATGCGAAATACATAATTTCAGAACTTGTCTACTTTAAACCAGTGTTTACGATACAATGCATGATGACAACTAAGTTTCTACTGGTATAACGACGAGACGCTTAACAGGACGCCGCATTACACCGCTCTTGGTTTTGACGTCAACGACTCTCACGACACCATCTGCTCCTGGATACATGCGTTCGACTCTCCCTTTTGGCCAGATGTTTCTCGGTAAGTTTGGGTCCACTACGACAACCAAATCGCCCACCTTGACCGTGTCACCGCGTCCATACGGCTCCCGCCGGTTTTGAAGCGTAGGCAGTACTTCGCGTACCCATCGTTGCCAAAACAAGTCCGCTAGTCGTTGTGACGCTCTCCAATGTGAATGACGTAGTTCATCCGGCCTTGTGAAAATCCCTGGCAACGGAACTTTAGAGGGCGCGCCGAGCAGAAAATGGTTAGGCGTCAAAGCTTCTTCGTCGTCTGGGTTAACCGATACATGGGTCAAAGGTCGGGAATTGACCGTGTGTTCTACCTCTGTCAGAAGTGTGTGAAGCACGTCTTCATACGGATGCCGATCGATAAGTGTAGCATTTAATGAGACCTTTACCGTGCGCACTAACCTTTCCCATGCTCCGCCCATGAACGGCGCTCCTGGTGGAATGTAGCGCCAGTCGATGTGACGTACCTCTGCCTCGTGTTGAAGTGATTCTAGGGCAGCATTACGGAGCTCAGCATCTGCCCCGTGGAAATTGGTGCCGTTATCACTCCAAATGACTTCAGGGCATCCTCGGCGTGCCATCATACGCCTCAACGCAAGTATGGCGGCATCCGTTGATAGCGAGGCGGCAACTTCTAAATGGACAGCACGCGTAGTTAGGCATGTGAACAATGCCACATAGCGCTTCTCGTGATGTCTCGCTACTGTGACGGAGAGTGGCCCAAAGTAGTCCAGTCCTGTGTGTGTGAACGAACGTTGATGGTGTGCCAGTCGACAGGGTGGTAAGTCGCCTGTCAGTGGCTCTGGCGGTACGGCTCGACGTAGTCTACAGGGTTGGCAGAGCCTGATTACTGCACGGACGGACGGCCTTAAACGTAAAATCCAATAGCGTTGTCGTATTTCGTTCACGACGCATTCCACGCCGCTGTGGTGTAACTTTCGATGGGTCCAGTCTATGTACAAGCGGCAGTAACGGTGATCGCCATCTAGTACTGCCGGTGACTGTGTTTCTCGTGATATTTCAGCTGCTGCTGTGATGCGCGAGCGTATTCTTATTATGTTGTATTCGTCGACTGTCAGAGATAACCGCTTCAACCGGCTGTCAGCTAGTACCGTTCTCCCGCCGGTGAGAAGACGCAATTCATTTGCGAAACTTTCTTCTTGTATAGCACGTGTCCACAGGAGCTCGGCCCGACGTGTGTACTGTGTGCCAAGGGGTATGTAGGCCGTCGGTGTTACGCTGAGGTTGCGGCTCTGCAGTCCGGATCGCTTTCTCGTACCCTCCCGTTGTTTCACCGTCCAGTTCGGGTCGTCTACACTAACGCCTTTATTGCGTTTACGGGTGGCTGTCGTGGTGCGAACTCGAAGTCGGTCGATGAATTGAAGAACGCGGGCCGTGGCCCGGATGAGCCGTAGCCAGGAAGAGAAACGTGTGACGTCAGGTAGCGCCTCCGTTAAGGTCGACTGTTCGTGAGAAGCAGCAATGGTGACACGCTCCTCACCCGTGTCGATGTAGGGGTATGAGTCTGTTTCCTGCGGCCAGGCGTTTTCGCTGTCATAGAGAAATGAAGGGCCGACATACCAGCGGTGGCTTGCTGTGAAGTGAGTCGGTGTATCGCGAGTCGAGTCGTCGGCGACATTGTGAGCGGTGGGGACCCAGCGCCATTCACTCCGCTCGGTGGTTTCTTCTAGTTCCGCTACTCGGTGCGCGACGAACGGTTTGAAAGCGCGTGCGCCGGCGCGCAGCCACGCTAGCACAGTGCGCGAGTCGGACCAGAAGACTCGACGGTCGGCGCGACGATCATGCTCTTCTTCCACGCAGCGTGCTAGTCGCCCGCCGAGCACAGCAGCCTGAAATTCAAGTCTAGGTATAGATGTGACCTTGAGGGGCGCAACGCGCCCTTTCGCTGCCACGAGCGAGACATTCACTTGCCCTATGCCGTTCACCGAACGCCAATATGCTGCTGCGGCATAGGCTCGTTCGCTCGCGTCCACGAATACGTGCAATTCTACTCTAATCGAGTCATTATAACCAAGGTGACAACGTGGGACATGAACGCCTTTCAGTATTTGTAGAGCAATCAACCAGTCGCGCCATTTACGTTCTAGACTTTTTGGTAGGCGCTCGTCCCAACCGATTTTTAAACGCCAAGCGTCTTGCAATATGCACTTCGCTTGTCGTAAACGGCGCGGCTAGTCCCAGCGGGTCATATAAAGACATTGTCGTTTTTAATAACTGACGTTTCGTAACCTGCTTGCTCAAATAAGAAGGGTCTACTTTCCTGAAGTTGAATCCTAAAGTGTCATTCTGGTGTCGCCAGATAAGACCGAGAATTTTCTCCTCCTTGTTGAGCACAGTGTCCTTCACCACGGGCTCGGTCGCGAGACCAGCGACAGCGGCCGGCTCGTTGGACGCCCACTTCTGCAGCACGAAGTTACCTCGCCGGTGTACCGCGTCGACTGCTTTAGACACTCGGTTCGCTTCTTCTGCGTTGTCGAAGCTCTGTAAAAAATCATCCATATAATGATTCCGAACTATAGAGTTCACTGCCTCGGGGTAGTCAGCCTCATGAACATGTGCATTATGATTTTTAACGTAAATTGCAGTGCTCGGGGAAGAGGTCGCACCAAACAATACCGCCTTCATTCTATATTCAATGGGCGTTAAAGTCGTATCG
Source organism: Omphaloscelis lunosa (assembly GCA_916610215.1). Taxonomy (NCBI): domain Eukaryota; kingdom Metazoa; phylum Arthropoda; class Insecta; order Lepidoptera; family Noctuidae; genus Omphaloscelis; species Omphaloscelis lunosa. The sequence goes on from OU744247.1 coordinate 11,519,420, forward strand.
TCGCGCCACAGAAAACGAAGTGCGTCTCTATCTTGCACTCTTACCGTTATGCGTAGAAACATATCTTTTATGTCTGCTGAAACGGCGACAGGTTTTTGTCTGAATCGCATTAAAACGCCAAGGAGTGATTGTAGGAGATCAGGTCCTGTCAGAAGATAATCATTGAGGCACACTCCATGCGTGCGTGCCGCTGCGTCATGCACAATTCTGACCTTACCCTGTTTAGACGGATTTATCACTGGAAAATGTGGTAAGTACCACTTGTACCTACTAGATGACGTTGGCGGTGCTAGTTCTGCATACCCATTTGATATCAGCGCTTTCATCTGCTCTGAATATTTTTGTTTCAGAGTTTGGTCTTTGCGTAAACGGGATTCGGTGCCTTCCAGACGACTGAGCGCGGAGGCATAGTTGTCTGGAAAACACCTATCTTCATTTTTCCATAATAAGCCCGTCTCGTAACCACCTTCAGGCAGAGCACGTGTAGTGTCCTCTAGTATTTTCAATGCTCTCACCTCTGGGTCTGCTTGGGGGTGACGTGGCTGCACTCCTAATGATTCCAGGCTAAAATGTTCTTGTATGAGCTTTTCAATAGATTTATCTGTACTTACATGACCGCAGCGTTCTCCGATCTGTGGTAATACATGTAGTTTTGTCAGGCTGCAGATTTTACCATGTAAAATCCAGCCAAGTGGTGTGCGTGACGCTACTGGTTGATCCTTTGTACCTATTCGCGCTTCAGAGGCGAGCAGGAGTGCCCAGTTGTCCTGGCCTATCAAGACAGTTGGTACGCCAGCGTCATATGCTAGCTGCTCGACTATAGGTGTCAGGTGTTCGAAGCCTGCTAGGTCATTTGTGCGTATCGACTGACTTGATAATTCAAGTCTGTCGATGGTTCTGGCTTCGATGTCAATGCCTTCGGTTGTGTATTTGCCTCGAATATTTACCTTGACCCGTTGTGAGTTTGTAGCGTCAATGCGCGCGCCTGCTACGGCCTCGATGTAAAATGGCTCATTTGGACCTTCTGCACCTATCCGCTGCGCGACGTTAGTAGTAAGTAGAGTTATTGTCGATCCGTCATCCATCAAAGCAAATGTGTCTACTATACCGTTTGGTCCCGATAGTGTCACTGGCACTACTTTCAGCAAAACTTGATTGTACTTGCGCGGCGTGCTTGTGTTATTGATGACGGCGTGCAGCGCGATGTCACCGCATGGCGTTGAGTCGTCCCGTGATGCTGCATGCCCGGTCGCTGTGACACGAGGACGCTCTTCTGGGTCGTTTGCGGTGCACGTTCCCCGGCTACTGTCGCTGTGCAGTAGCCTGTGATGATAATGCTCGCAGTCTTGCACTTCACACTGCTTGCTTTTGCATCTATGTTTCCACGTCCGTCGGTTCAAGCACCTGAAACATAATTTATTTTTACGTGCAGTTTCCCATCTATCAGCTATTGACATTTTCTTAAAGTTAGAACAGATGGCCACGCTACTACAATTACCGTTGCATATCACACACGGTGTTTTATGAATCTCTACTATTTTGAACATCTTGTGAGGCGGTCGTCGTGAACGGTCTCGTTTAAGTTCCACTTCTGCCGAGGCGTGACGTGCATTGAGATCGGCCTCTCTATCGAGAAATTTTCCCAACACTAATAAGCCAGGCTCTGCTTCACCTGCAGCCATCTCATAATCATACCACCGGCTTCTTAGCGTAACTGACAACTTTTCTGAAATTGCGGAAATCATCTCCGGGCTATATAAATATTCTGTTCTATTCAGAGCTTGCACCGCGGCAATGGCGTTTGTGACCTTCGATGCAAACACACATATATCTGTGGGGTTATCTGCAACTTTAGGTAACTGGCGTAATTTATTTAATTCGTAAGTTATTAATGCGTGGGGTCGTCCAAATCGAGATTCTAACCTTTGCATAATTTGCGCGGCCGAGGATCCTAATAATAGGCATTTGACTGCCTCTAACGCTGTGCCTCTCAAGGATTTTCTGAGACGGGCCAAATTCCCTGCCTCTGTGTGAGTTGACGCAGACTCATTAAACGCTGCTTTAAAATGCAGCCATTCGCCAGGGTGGCCACTAAAGATAGGTAAATCAAATTCATACCTGCTGGCAGCGGGTTTGCCCCGCGCTACTTCTAACAATGCCTGAGTCAATCCTTGCAGCAGGCTCCCCTCGTCGTTACGTTGCAGCAAGGGGGGTGGCGCGTCGTTTGGCGTTATGGGTTGTGACTGCGGCGGACAGATGTGGTTGCGGTGCTCACTAAGTGTGTCCGCGGCGTCCGTCTGACGTTTCGATGTCGCAGTCGAGCTTCCCTCCAATAATTCTTCGTCTGCTGATTCTGCTTCCAAGAGCGCTAACCTAGCAGCGGCGAGTTCAAATCTCGCTCGCGCCAACGCCTTCCTGTCAGTTTTCGTCTCGCCTAGTGGTTGTCTGTGTGGAGTTGTCGTCGCCCCAGGGCTGTGAGGTTGGGCCTGGTCCGACTCTGTGACGGAATAGTTGGGCGGGTCTGTTGGTCCCACCGCTGTCGCCAATTCCGTGGAGACGGACTCGTCCCCTTCCGTGGCCGCTGTGACGAGTTCATGCCTACCGCGTGTCTTCACCATGTCGACGGTATTGCATACACCACACTACCACTTTCGCGTAAGATTAGATCAAAGCTATACCTGCCCGAATCCGGCTACTGAAGGACCAATGTGGAGGACAGAGGACTAATCAAGTAGCAATGAAAAAAACACACGAACACTACTACAAGATTTATTGTCGGTATATCCACAGGTTTTAGCTATTACAGCTATTATTTCAAATATTATTACAATCACTGGTTTCGGGCAAGGATGGCTACAGTTCACAATTCTATCTAAACGCGGTTAAAACTTACGAGACTAGTGCACTCTTTCGTGTCTGGAAGCGAACAGGCCAGTACAATCGAAATGTGGGCGGAAAAGAACTCGTTTACAATCAACTTCCGGTTCCAGAAACTTCTAGAACATTCAAGTAATCTCTACAGTGCTGCCTCGTAGTGTCGAGAGGCGACTACTACAACATTCATTCATAATATTACAATGCTCATTCATAAAACAGCGCCTCCAGTGTCGTGTAGCGAGCATTAAATCGATATTTTCGCGTAAACTATTCAAATTCACTGCTTCCGCTACACGACAACAGAGGACGCTACTTGTGTATCAGTCACAAATAATTTATCATTGAAATTATTTTTTGGGCTGCATAATGTTAATTATTTTGCATACTTTTGTATAGAATCATATTTTTTTAACTTGAACAGACAGCTGTGTTGCTGGGGAGTTTGTTACGCCACTTCTTCTTCCCAGCTAAAGAAACTAGGAAGTGGTAAAGGGTGGGCGTTTTGGGGGACTGTGTTATGTAATGTTGACGTTTAAAAAGTGCTGATTCTCAGCCTAGTTTGAATAAATGGCTATTGATTTTTTTTGTAATTAAAGGGGGGTAATGATAACGGTAGATATCTTTAAAATAATAAGGAAATTCTATTTTCTTGTCTGGTAGTTAAAAGTATATATCACAGCCATCAGACGAAGATACAAAAAAGCAACAAGAAACTACTGTAACTAATATTATTATTTTATAAACTTGAGAGTTGCGTTGGTTTTTCCTATGCTTATATATAAGAAAATAACTAAAGCTGTTCTTACTCAAATCATTATTAGTAGTGGTGTTAATCTTGAGGTATGCCTGGAACAATTCCACTGGGGTACTGTTGGCATAGTCGGTATCACAAGCAGCAAAGCTGACTGGCAACTGTAGCGCTGCCAGGATTATAGAAACTATGCCGAACATTTTTACGCTCTGTAAAAAAATAACACATTAGAATTTTATCTCAAGTTTTATGTCCTAGCAACTTAAAAAATCAGACAAGTTCTTTTACTATAATTAAAAAAATCTCAAACCAGGAAACTGGATAGAATTTTTAGAAACACTAAAGTACACAAGAGACGATATTTTTCCTGGATTTTGGATTGTTTCAAAAACAACATTGTGCCAGCAATATGGCTTTCACACAATCTATTTCTATACCCTTTTTACCAAAGTGAATTAATACGGTGTCAACCAAAATGGGACATTATATTATCAATTAATTGAAAAGTATCTGCCGAACATTTTTAGCTAAGTTAATACTTACCCAGTTGACAGAGGACTGTTGCCGAATTCATAATCACACTGGTATTTATTGCGAATTTGGCGAATCGCTATTAACCGGCAGGGACCGACTCGACTACGAACGCAATTATTCATTAGAAGATAAACAGGTGATAAGAAACTGACGATTTATTTCAAAATACTCAAAATTGCAAGTGGATTTGCCAAAGACAGTGCCTCATAATTATTATAAATCTTCCATTAGTTAAATTATTCTGTTTCGTTCCGGTCCAAAGAAATAATTGATAACATATGAGAAGGTCATGGTGAGCATGCTGCCTATGACATAGGCCACATTTCTATTGGATATTTTTTACATCATTACCTTCTATGCAATCACTTTACTTTGATCCTCTTAGTATTTTATAGGACATAGATCCCAACATAGTTGTGAAAAGGATGATGAAGAAACTTCTCCCAAGAACTGCATGACCAATGACCACCTTTGATGATTTTTTTGTTTTTTGTTTCTACTCAATCCAAGCTACTTTTTCAGTTTTTTGGCATCATTGAATGAGCGGCTAGCATGCATTTCCTGATTCGTGATCAGGCTCAGCAGATTGGTTCAGGTGTTTCACGAACAATAAATGTATCAAATTCCAATTATTTTATTTCACATAAACCTACATGGGCACTTAGGAACCATTAAATAACCTCACATTCTTTTCAGCGAGGCGGCACGTTTCTAAACCCAACCTGATTAGGTACTTCTCATAATGCTAAGTTCTTGATATATTATATTACCTTTAATACTAGGGTATTTCACAATATATGCAAAGTACGTTTAACCTAACCGACTTTTTTAAATTTCATTCATGAAGTAAAATGGAATATCCATTTGAGTCATTGCAGACAAACAGGTATGTATAATTGGTGCTATCGCCAGATGTACACACGGCTACACATCAAGCTATACATTTCCAGTATAAGCTGACCTCGCATTGTACGGAAATCCTATACAATGCGAGATCAGCATAAAATGGAAATGTATCTAGCTTGATGTGTAGCCGTGTGTACAGACATTCATTCATTATTTTACTGAAACAATTAACTGGTATAGTCTTGACAATTTAAATTAATTCAGACCTTTTTTAGGCATTATAATTTCTAATCGCTGGTCTACGTCTTCTAAATAACTACAAAGCCAATTAATATTGACGCATACACAAATTCAACACAAGCAGAATCACTTTTGAACTGTTGCGTTTAATATTCAATTATTGAGGTAATTGCATTTAGATAATTCACCTACTGAAAGTTTCAATTCAATCAGAGGCGCCAATTTCGTACTTGTCCATAATAAAAAAAACATTATATTTTATGAATATATTTTGTTTATTAGGTACAATTGCAATAGAGTGTTGATTTTGTAAACTACGGGCATTTCACATTCTACAATTTATATCATAATACTATTTTATAATACAATAAAAAATATAAATGACCTATTACCGTTTTATAATCCATTTACCTTTAATAAATGTTTACTACGAGCTATATAAAGTTATTGTCGGTATATAAAAACAAGCATGTCATTTAATTTCGAAAAATTATTGTGTACCTAGTAGGTGGTCGACGTTGGTCTACCCAGATATCTGGATTAGAACTTATGATTGATGCTAATATTATATCAACTAACGTAAGCTTTACAGCACCATGATAGTGTATCTCTTCTTCTTTTCGTATGGTTAGTGACAAACCTGGTGTCAGAGTTTTAAAGCCGCCCGTAGGCCTCTGACTTGGCTTTACGTGCATTTATTTCTCGTGTTTTATTAAACGTTTTTGCACTAAAAACTTACGTGTAACATCTGTAACTGCCCACATGAGTACACAATAAAAACTTAGAGTAAATAAAACACTAACGATAACTTTATTTGTAGGTATATTATTCCGTCTTCCCCAGTGGATCCCTACGTTACGTATCATGTTTAGATACTTAACAATTCTCATCCGCTGTCTTGATAATATGGAAATTATCAAGGCAGCGGGTGAGAAATGTCAAATTCATTATCTTGGACATCTGATAGTTTATAAACTGTAACGTTTTCATTGCTCCTTTATCAGTTTCTTTGTTTTTCATGTAGATTTATATAATATGTAGGTATATCTAGGCTGCATAGTTAGAAAAAAAAAATGTTAGTTCTTGATGGTTGAAATGAATTTTTGTGAGCACGTATAACTTTTTCGGGATATCATACTATCTGATAATACCTATACCAAATCTTTTTTAGGGTTCCTTTCCTTAAAAGGAAAAAAACGGAACCCTTATAGGATCATTCGTGTGTCTGTCTGGCTGTCTGTCCGTCTGTCATAGCCAATTTGCTCCGAATCTAATAGTCCGATTAAGTTAAAATTTGGTACACATATGTATTTCTGTGACTCAAACACGAATATGTTACGTAAATAAATACATTTTGAATATAAGGGTCACTTTTGGAGGGTAAACAAGAAAATTTAAAAACAAGTTTTGCTATCAGTATCGTGTGATATATCAAATGAAAGGGCTTGTTGCGAAAACCTTACACATATTTTTTATATAATTTTAAAATAAATGCTTTTAAAGATATTGAAGAAATTCGATGAAAATTGACCCCCCCTTATCTCCGAAACTACTGGACCTAAAATTTTGGAAAAAAGTACTTTGTATGGCTCTTTACTCATAGATTACAGGAAAACCTATAAGCAGTCTATAGTCTTAAAATAACATTATAAATCTCTCAATATTGTGCGTATAATTGCCTTACATTTGCAGTTGAAATGTATTTCAACTACAATTTTAAGTTTATATTTGGGATAAATTCATCCTAACTACGGAACGGTTTTTTTATTTATCATACCAGAACGTCTTTATTCCCAGAAAACTAGAAAAGGTCAAGTCTACACAGACATAAATTTCTCCAATTGTGTTGAGTCCCATGTAAGAGGCGGCGACCCTAACACTAACCGAATATAAGGCTCCGAGCTACCACTGAGATGATAATAAAACTCTGACACTTTGCCCAACCTTGGAATCAAACCCTAGGCTCAGCAGCCGGGCTTGAGACTTAAGGGTCTTTCAAACAGGCGCGACACGCGACGCGACACAAAGACACCGCTCGTCGCGCGACGACCGGTGTCTTTGTGTCGCGTCGCACGTCGCGCCTGTTTGAAAGAGCCTTTACTGTGCATGTTGTCTATGATTCTGTTCAATTTTAAAATAGAGAACTCGTTTTACTATTTCTAGAAATTGTTTGTTTAAACACATAGCTATTTAGAGGTAACTCACCACTTCTTCTTTTCGTGTGGTTAGTGACTAAACTGGTGTCAGAGTTTTACAGCCGCCCATGGGCCTCTGACTTGGCTTCACATGCCGTCGATAAATATATCTCTGTCATGCCGGATAAACCACCACTGAAATAAATTAAATCTCTGTTTTTGTCTCCTATACAAATAGTGTTTGTCTACTTCAATAATAGCAAGTAAAATTGACATTTTAGGTACGAAACATTCGAGGTTACTCTAAAGGTGCTCTCTCACCGGGAGCATTCGCCTGTAATGTAAAGTTCAGAGTCGAGCATTACATCAGTGAGGAAGGAGAACCGAGCATTACAGTGCGCAATGTCTGTAATATTTAATATGAAATGTTACATTACAGGGGAATGCTCGTCAGTCAGGGAGGCAGTATTGTAACGTAATGCTAAAAATCTAATATGTAACGTTACATTACAGGCGAATGCTCCCGGTGAGGGAAAACCTTTAGGGCATTAAACGTTCCACAAACGATGTATTTAGCTGTTCATAACCTTCATGGTTCACTGTGTATTAACTATAGTGTGGTTCTATAATTTTACGTGGGTAGCTACTAGCGTAGGTGCCATCCCAATTACTTCTTGGCGGTGAAGGGCAGCCAATCTATGGTGCCAAAAAAATATTTAGTACTAGCTGCGCGCCGCGGTTTCACCCGCATAAGTACGTCTCGATCCCGTGAAAAACAGATGAAAATTAACCATTATATAATACTAGTAGCGCCCCGCGGTTTCTCGTTTCCATGGGAATATCAAGATAAAAAGTATTATTTGTGTTAATCCAGGTTATAAACTATCTGTGTGCCAAATTACATCCAAATCAATTCATGAGTTTTTGCGTGAAAAAGTGACAAATAAACATCCATCCATCCTCACAAACTTTTGCATTTATAATATTAAGTAAGATACTAGCTTCTGCCTGCGACTTCATCCGTGAGCCTATAACTTTTCTCAAGAATTGGGCTATCCAATAAAAAGATTTTTTCAAATCCGACTGGTAGTTCCGGAGATATAAACTTACAAAGAAACAAACAAATATCTCTTTGTAATATTAAAATATTAAATTAAATATATTACACACAAAAAAAAAAAATTTCTTTATAACTCATTGTTCTAAATTGAATTCATTGTTCTATTTTATTTTATTTCTATTTTGTTGTGTGCTTTTGACATTAATTGATTTGATTTGACATTTACCTGTGTCTCAAATACTTATAAAATTGACAAATAAGTGTATTGTTTTTGTATTTAATATGGGTCTAGGACCTGAAATAAATGAATTTTATTTTATTTATTTATTTATAATTTCCTGCATTTCATCTTATATACATATCCCTAGTTTACATTTTTAAATAATTTTTATAAAAATAAAAAATAAAAAAATTGTAGCCCACAGGTATCGGGAACAGGGACCGAGCTACTACACTGGGTACTAGTATAGTATAAGAGTACCGCTTTTAGAATCAAGCCCTTGATCCAGCTGCGCAACGAGAGCCTCCTTAGGTGTTGGTCGGGGCTCTTGGCGATTAAGCTATTGGCTGTCACGACTATCGGCACAATGATCACTCCTCATCCCAAATGTCGACAATAATATTATTATAGTATACTAGCTTCTGCTCGCGACTTTGTCCGCATGAAATTTTGGCCCCCGACCCACCGCGTCGCATTCCATCGCCCGCCCCCGACTTTATTTTACACAGACTTTATTTTTATGCTCGGCTCCTAAGAGTCATAGCGTGATGTTTAGCCTATAATCTTCCTTAAGACTTGGGTTATCTAATGCAAAAAGAGTTTTTCAAATCGGACTGGTAGTTCCGGAGATATAAACTTACAAACAAATAAACAGACAAATATCTCTTTGTTAAATATCTCTTAATATTAAAATATTAAATTAAATATATTATTTATATTATATGTATAGTATAGATTAGTATTAGTATAGATAGAAAATAGTTCTTTATTTATAAATTACAGGAAAATCTATAAGAAGTCTATGGTCTTAAATTATCATGGTAAATTTCTTACTATTTATTATGCTTACAAACTTACATCTGCAGTTGGAATGTATAAGGGAACATATTTTCAACTGCAATGTTAAGATTGTTCTTATCTTGGGATTGTAGAGAACATATTCATCGTAAAGAACCGTCTCCACGCGAGTTCAAGTCGCAATTGACCCGTTTTTTTAAACTTAGTTAACTGTACTTAAACAGAGAAAAAAAATGAGGGCATAAAAAATAGACTAGAGTAACTAGTGGTTTTTTTTAGTTTTAATTTAATTACTTAAAATGTAAGTATCATAACTGAACAATCAATTATTTAAATCACACTGTTCTTGATTCTGAGGATTCACAGATTGTAGGTTGCCTAAATTCTTTATAATTTCCGTATAAATATCTATTCCCTTCATGAATGTTTCCACATTCTGGTATTCGTCCTTGGCGTGTAATCTTGGGATCGTCTTCGCTTTGGTGGAGAAACCAAGGGCAGGTATACCAAGGTTGCGTAGGACGAGCATGTCGGAAGTCGCGGGGCACACCACGGGCGTAATCTTGATACCCCTGAAAAAACATTGAATTATGTCAATATTTTATCTCGTGTAGATAATGATAACAAATAATCTTAAAGGCTTGTCCTCAGTAGGGCACATACCGCACTAATAGTCGAGTATACGTTATGTGAGTTGTGCTTTAGTGTGAACCAGGCTTTAGAAGTTTAGATACAAATGATTGCTTACTAAATCACTCATTTCTATGTAAGTACACACTGACAAGCAATATGCAATATAAAAAAGCCACTAACTTAATATCATGAAACATTTTCAAAACGACGCAAGATAGCTTCTTGAACTAACAAGTAACATTCATGTGTATTTAATTGCGCATAAAAGGAACAAATAAAACTTTTTCAAGATTTTTTTTACTTCATGTTGCTAACTTGTGTGGTTTAGGAGATATTTATATATTTTGGCACTTTGCAAGTGGCTTTTTTATATTGCTCGTCAGTGTACATAGAATAGCTGCACCCCGCGGATTCACCCGCATAAGTCTCGATCCCGAGGGTATATCAGGATAAAGGGTATCCTATGTCCTTCTCCAGAACATGGTCTACGCGTTTGCCTAATTTCATCCAAATCCGTTCAGCCGTTTTAGCGTCAAAGCGTAACAAAATAAAGAAACGAAACTAAATTACGCATTTATAATATTAGTTAGGATTCACTTTCGGCTGCCAAAAAAAGTTGGGCTACATCAGGAAAACGAAAGAAGACATAAGTTTATTAATACCTTTCGTGTTTGCCTCTAATTAATCAAAAACTAGGATGAATAATGCAGCCCCGGATCTAGAATTTTTTTGGCAAAAACTGTCGTCTGCCGCCCCCTGCCAATCTTTTATGGGGATGCGCAAAGTTAGCCCACGAAAATATTTTTTTCTCAAAATGATAAACTTGGCAGCAACATATTAATCAAATCGTATCGATCGAAAATGCGTCAATCCAACAGTGGCGCCAAAACTGTTGTAAAAAAGAAAAAAATTGAAAGATTATATGTGCTGCGTGTCTCATTTATTGCAAAATTGCGGTCTGCTGGGTTGTGCACTTGTCTGCTACGCTTGAATTTGTCACCCCTTGAAGTTGACTCCCGGGACATGTGCCCCCCAGATCCGGGGCTGGAATAATGATTAAGAAACCAGTCATTACGTATCAAGTGAGACACATTACCACTTACATATTGTTCAAAGTATTCTTCAAAGTAACCCAGTATGTGTTGGAGTCATCTACAGCAGTGACTCCCGACTCTTTATCTTGTCGTAAGTACGATATTTCCGTTTTGTTACCAGCTTCTTGCATCCAAGATTCAACCTTAAAAGCAAACATGATTTATTATTATAAAACAGTGGTGAATAGATGCTGCTTGGGCAAAAACTGACTTTCTTTATTAATTATTTATCTTCAATTCAGACATATAGTCCATTAAAAAATTACAAAACAAAAAGAACTAGGCGTTAGTAGGTTTGTTAAAAATACATATGAAAATAAAAAGGTGTTAGTAATTTTTAGTAAACAAAACAAGTTACACGGTTATTACTTATGTCTATTTTTTATTCCTGTGCAGGTGTACTGTACACCTGCCTAGTACACAGTAAATGGACTGTCAAATTTGGCCCCTACTCATCATCGATGCATTTCTTTTCACATTGCGGACGCAGTATCGGGGTTTTTTCAACACTGCCCTCAGAGCGTCGTTGTACTGCGGGCTTACAACGCCCTGCCGTTGTAAGCCCGCCGCGTATATCTAATCCACAGACTGCACGTGTAAAAAGACTGACATAAGGCTCTGAAAAGTAACAATTTTACATCTGTGGTACATCGAGCGAATTTGAGGGCCAACATATTACTGAGGATTGCCAACACCCTCCTTTAGCTCTCTAGATCTTTATCGTCCTGTAGCCGATCTGTCAGCATGTGACCAAAATATTTTACTTTAGACACCCTCACGAGTGCCGACCCACCGATTTTAATTGGCAGCACGTTAGAGGGAGCCTTGTTCCCTGCTTTGTATAGCATGAGAACACTCTTACTAGCATTATATTTGAGTCCATGTGACAGGGCATATGATTCACAAATACCCAGAAGTCTCCTGAGCGCACTAACTGACGGACTCAACAGAACCATGCCGTCCGCATAACTAATATTGTTGACCATTTTTCCATCGATTGAGCATCCGACCATGGCTCCGCTGAGCCTACCGATAACCTTGTTCACAAACAGGTTAAACAAACTTGGGGAAGTCAACCCGCCTTGCCTAACACCGCATTCCAGACTATATTTTTGACTATTCGTGTTAAAGAATGCTGTCAGATGGGTCCATCTGACAGCATTCTTTTAATTACTGTACCAATATTTGAGGAGAGATACCAGCTCCCTCCGCACAGTGGTCTCTTCAAGCAGTTTATGCGCCTTTAGCTCCTGTTAGATCCGACTATCTTACCAAACACACAATAAGAGCGACACTATAAGACAGGGGTGGCCAACCGGCTGATCGCGATCGACCGATCGATCGCGGCTACTAGTCCAGTCGATCGTGGCAAAACAAAAAAAAAAATTAAGTTAATATAACTAAAAATATTTTTTAAGTAAAAAATAGGTAGAACAGACCACGCAACGTCATCACGATCTGCTGCGCGCATCGTCTTGTATCATTTTTCAATCGCCGTTCCATCACGTTATTTATCCTCTCTTCAACGCAGTAGCTCAGACGCAATACTCACACTTCTATAAATAAGTAATTACTAAGAATAATTTTCAATTTCATGATCTCTGAATAAAATACGTAAATAATAACTACGTAAGTAATTATATTCTGTTTTATTAAAAATTTCAAAAAGTTTATAATTTGTAGATCGCATAGGGTTTCCTCAGTAAACAGTAGATCTTGGGTCTAACCAAGTTGGCCACCCCTGCTATAAGATATATATTTTAGAATGGTACGACTAGCGCCATCTAGGAGATATGTAAAGTAATACTACTCGGTAATGTTTCCTCAAAGGTTCCACCCTCGCAGTTTCAGTAGCCCCGCAAAAGATTTTCTCGGAAGTAAGGAAGCGTGTCTAGTGGATTACAGCGCCAACTGATAATGTGACTACGAGCGTCACATTGCAGCAACTTTTCAGTACAAGAGTACCTACAAGCCCGTAAAATGCGATGGTCCAACCGGTCCACATACATTATGTCGTTAGTTTAATCAAAACACGGGACTTACTAAAGATTGCATCTCATCGGCATTTGCGTCTATGGATAGTCTCATATCGACGGCCAGCGTAATTTTTGAAGGTATTATATTAAAATATGGAGCGAAACCAGCCTGTAACATAAAAATAATAAAACAATCAATGACGCATCGCATAATATTTAACATTCACTACGATAAGTCCCCTCGGTAAGTATGTCTAGGATTTCAAAATTCGATCTACAGAAAAGCGGTCACATTCCTCTAGACTGTATTTTGTTGCTTCGAGTCTCAATATGAAACTTTATAAAAGATATTGGAAAATTAGACACTGACCGAGGGTCCTTATTAGCCGTTATTCATAATTCCTTCTCAGTCACGAGATAATATTTTTTTAAGGGCCACGCGTTAGTGTACCATTGTACGCCCTCTTAAGATCAATCTATACCTAATCTGATTCATTGTAATTTTTACAGGAAAATATTATGATCGTCGATAAACCCATTGTGTAACAGGATAAACAATTCAAGGATGTTATTAAATATAAGTCAAAGAATACGGATGTCGGGCAGTAGCCCTGCACTTGACATTCGTATCTATTTCTATGGCCATGTCAATGAAAAGATAATCTCTTATCGTGACCCAGTTACGTTCGGAACGCTGAAGAAATAAATTACTGATTATACATAAAACTATTCATATTAATGAGGAGGGGTTTGTGGCTAAGTAAAAACAGCCGCACGGGTCGATCGATTAAGTTAAGCTAGGCTTGCCGCGGTTGATCCGTGGACCCATCCACGACCATCTTTACATACCAAGACCCCTCCGTGCCTTGGAAAGTACATAAAGCCGTTGGTCCCGGCTGTCATTTGTAGATCTTTGACAGTCGTTACGGGTGGTTAGAAGCCCAAAAGTCTGTCAACCAGTCTTTCCAAGGGGTATCGTGCTACCTAGTAACTAGGTTGTGGAGGTCAGATAGGCAGTCGCTCCTTAAAGTCATCATTTACATTGTTTTTAGGGATTTCATGAACCTGTTTTGCTTGAGGAATTGCATCAGTATATTCAAGTTTTTGCTAATGAAGCGAGATTTAATTTACAATCTTGTAAATGACGTAAAAGTTGTATTCGGTATTGTACTAAGGAGGATTCTAATTCATTGTATAATTTAAGGAATCGGAGTTACATTTTAATATGAGGGTCCGGATTTGTGCTAGGCGAACTCCGAGATTTCGGTTTGATGATCCATTCGATATGGAGCATAGATCTTATCGCTTTTTACAAAAAGGTTTTTCGGATATTAAAGAACTAATGTTGTTCTAATATCAATGAATGAATGTATGTTATGGTAATTGGACTATGGAGGTGCGTATGTGGTGGTATGATTATTTGCGAACCGCTGGGCTTAAGCGTAAACAGTTATATTTATATGGTCCTTCTAACGTTGGTAAATCTTCTGATATACAGTGTATGATTGGTCGTGTTAATTAGTAAGTATACAGTATTTTATCCCGGTGTTGGTAAATTTTTTACGCAAGGTTTTCGTGCGGATTATCATAAAATTATTTTATTTGAAGAGTTTTCTTATAAGTTCTGTGTGCCTAGTAGATATGTTGAAAAGGTTATTGTAAGGTCGTAAGTGTCTCTTTCCTGTGAAGTATGAGAGTGATAAGGTGGCATTTAAGGGTCCAATAATATTTGTTTCTAATGAACTTTATGATAGTATGGATGATGCATTAAAGAATCGTTTATTGTTTGTTAGTGCCTCAGAGGCGTTTTAGGAGGCGATTCGGGCGTGTGTGTACAGAAGGTTGAAAAAGACTCGCCCCCTTGGTTGCAAGAGATAATTTGTTTATCGTCGTCGGAAAATGAGGCGTCCCAAGCGGAGATTCCGTCGCTTTGATTTTCCTCGTGGTCCTCTGCTTAGGAACATTATGTCAGTCCCTGGTCGTGTCATGAAGTATATTTATAATGGTGCGGCATTTCAGCAAGAGGCATGGAAGTTTGGATCATAATGATTTAGAATATATTCTAAAAGGAAAATCAAAGCGACGGATGGAAGTGTTCCTTTGTTTACTTTATTTGTTATGGGCAATAGGTATGTTAGTACTTATCAGAATAAAAATAAGATTGAATATGTAATTCGTAATATAGAGCTGAATAGGTATTTTGATATGGGTAAAGTTGAAGTTGTGAGTAAGCATATGGATGATCTGCGTGTTTGATTCCTTGTTTAATCAGGATAGTTTTGATATATGTACTTATTTTGTGTCCAATCATGGATCGTTTGGGACGCCTGTTTCGACTGGTTCTTATGAAAATGTAAAGCGTATTTCTTTACGTAGGAATGCTAAGATTAAATTGACTTATTATCCTAGATGTGAAAAACGTGTAGAAACTAGTAATTTAAGTTCTAAAATACTGGTATTCAGCTGCACATAGTTGGGAAAAGACTAGGCAGATGATGAGATAAAACTGTTCATATTGTAAGATGTCATTTCAGAATATAATAGTCTACAGTTGAAGCGCTTGGACCTAAAAAAACATTACCTTTAGGTAAATTAGTGATGTGGAAAAGTGTTGCTATATTATCTACACTGAACACCTTTTTTGATAACAACATCTTAAGTAAGCCGTAAATTATAGGGTTTGGTTAATTTCTTATTCGATATAATAAATAAAACTTCCAACAATCATACTTACTTTAATTATATTAATGTTCACACTGGTGTATCCAGTATAATCAGATCCATTCTTGGTTTTCATGATTTGTTTTTGTCTGTCCCTGTACGCCATGACAGTGTTTATAAATTGATGAGCCTGTAAAAAAGTATACCCAATGTTTAGATTAGACGAATACTTAGTCATATGCGATTCTCACATTAGTCGAATACATTTTGTATTCAATTAAAACTTCTTCGGAAGCTAGGTATAAGATAGATAGCTACAAGTTTGTAACCGTTACGTGGTTAAAAATACGACTCGTAGTTTCGATATTCTGCGTAGTCTCTCGTAGCGTAGCGTAACCCTTGTAGCATATAACAGACTTCGATGCATCTCCCATACCTAGTCACACTGTTATTTGAAAGAATTGTAAAAGCCAATTATTTTTAAAAGAGTAACCGTGGAGTTTCTTGCCGGCTCTTCTCCATAGGAAACGACCAATTGGAACCGTGCACCCAGCTTCTGACGTTTCATAAGTGCTAATGTAGGTTTATGTGAAATAAAAATATTTTGAATTGATTTTAAATTGAATTGGATTGATGTATTACACCATGCATGTCAACAGCATGTGTGGTGCGTAAATGTCGCATATATATATATGCTGATGATACTTGTTTAGTTTATGCAGATAAAGATATAAATATAATTGAAAGTAACATTCAGGAAGATTTTACTAATATCATCAAATGGGCACACGACACGACATCATAATCAACATAAATAAGAACAAATGTATACGTATCTATCGTATACGATCTCCTTATATTAAGGCGACGATAACCGACTTTTAATGATTTTATACTGAAGATGACGTCTAAATGAATAGTATGAATAGTGTTGAGGATTTGATTTTTAAAAAAAAATTAAATTAGAGCATTTTTTAAATATTTTAATATAGCCATATTTTGGATTATGTTGTAATAGTAGTGAAATAACGTATAGTGACATAGTGAAATTAATTTGTAAAGTTAGATCTAACGCGGATAAAAAACTGAGAATCGTGTAAAATCTATCAAGCATATTTTTCTGAAACTTTCACCATTTTAAAGATAATTTAATTATTGAACTTTTAGTATACGAATTTTATTAAAATACCTTTTGTTTTATGTATAATAAATTAATAATACGTCTAATTTGGGACAGCGCTCCTTGATGGGCGAGTTCTATTACTGGCTGGACGTACGACGCGTTGCGTGAGCTCAGTACAGAACACGCAGGCTAACCACTCAAGGTCACTGTCATATATCTGCGTATTAAAAAGATCGAGCGTCCACCGCGCATAGTAGGGTATAGCTATGATTGTCTGCACAGTGATGGACTGATATTGTGCGAGTGTGCAAACATTTAGGTGATAGAGGAATACAGGTACTTGGGTTTAGTCATAGACAACAGCTTCTCATGGAAAACACACATTATGCACTTATGTGACAAACTCAGGTACGTGCTTGAGAAATTACACCACCTCAGTTTTGTACATGGTCTACTATGCACTGGTGGACTCACTGCTTTCTTATGGACTGGCATGCTATGGTAACACTTTAAAAACATATTTGGATAAAATAAAAAAAAAATACAAATCAGATTTATGAAACTATTAGTAGATAAAAACACAAAAAACCATTGTAAGAGTAGTAATTATGAAAACTTATTTTCATTTGTCATACTCGGAAAGTAGTGTTTGTTTGATCCGAGTAACAGGTGGAAAACGCTGCTCGGCCACCCTTGGGTGGGAAAAACTCATAGTAATTGCTTCCCTCTCTAGGGCGGAAATAAAATAGAACTAAATTTGGTTAGGTAGGCGGCTACAAAAATTTTACTGAGGGGGGTATTACACTGTTATGTCTGTAATCATGCATCTGTGATCGAAGATAAGTATAATGGAATTGTGAAATGGACATTTTCATTATGGGTATATCCCCCTTAGGGGATATTACACTATCATTACAAATTACCCATATTATGTCTATTTTGTTATTTAGTTGTATCTTTGATCATGCCTCTGTGGACATGATATGATATATGATAGTGTAATACCCCCCTTATAGAAAAATGTCGATTAAAAAAATGCTGTAGTCTTGTCAGTGTATAAACAGCCAGTGTGAATAAAAAAATACATATAAGCGGGATGACCCGACGACCCGCGGCGATGACGCGGTGTGTTCCATTATTTAAAATTAAAAGGTACTAGAATACTCATGTTAGGTTAAATATCAATTAATATTTTAGAAAAACTATAACTTTTTTACTTTCCTTAAATTCGAAATTAAAAGTAGAGTGTTTAACACGGGTGAAAGTCATCAATTCCTACTCGGACAATAGTCTAAATACTTCGTATGGGAATTGACTCCTTTCGACCCTTGTATAACAATCTTCTATTTTGCAATGTAAAATTACAATATTATACGCACAAGATCATAAAGGAACAATAATATGGAAAGATTTGTAGTGCCAACTTGTAATAACTATTATGGTCGAAGATGTAGAGTTTTTTTAGTTCCAAGTATTTTTGATAACCTTCGCGTCGAAAATACTTAAGTACCTCTTAAATGTGCTTTGTAAAAGCCTAAATGTAGTGAATACTTGAAAATCATAAATATGTGCTAAAAAGGAGCTACGTCTGCCAAGAAACTGCTGTATAGTTTGGCAGAGGAATGTAAAAACAAGTATTGCTGCGAATAACACTTTTCCATAAAAAAAAAAAATCATGATTCATTCGTTTCAGGTATTTCTCATACCTTTTCCATAGCACTCCCGTCTGGCATTGTAAAACCATGACCTCCTTCACCGTAGACTGTAAACAGCATTTCTGAAAATATGTAAAATAATCATGTTACCCTTAAATGTGTTAACCCAACTACGGATATACTATCCCATATTGAATGACAAATCATCGAATATCAATTGATCGACCAATGTTAATCGAATGCTAGCCATTCGATTAACATTGTCTACATAGTCATTGAATCGAATGTCTACATAGTCGAACGTTTATTTTATCGAATGGTTAATAAATCGAACCCTTTTTAAATAGTACACTCATCGAGTGTTCAAAATATAGAATGATTGTTTAATCGAGCGTATTTACTATACGTAATATTGAGTATAAGATGACGCTACAACTACAAAGTAGCGACAAAGCTACGATGCCTCTACGATAACGCTATGACAAAGTAACGACGCAACTACGACAAAGCAACGAAGCTGCTAGGACAAAAGCTACGAAAATCCTACGACAACGCGTACGTTGTCGTATCATTTGCCGTATCTTTATATATATATATCATTATGTATATAGCTTTATCGTAATAAAGCTACGAATCTCCTTCGACAACGTACGACAATTTAAAAAGTGCTCGATTTATTAACCATTTGATAAACTAAACGTTCAACTATGTAGACATTCGATTACAAGTGATCGATCAATTGATATTCGATGATTTTGTATTCGATATGGCATAGTGCACCCTACATCGGTACTTCACCAATGGAGTGTATAACTATTTAGGTCAAGAGGCGAGGCTAGAGCCATCTCTAATTTCATATTTAAAACCGAACTGTTTAAGAATAATAAGTTAAATAGGTTCTTACGCCAAGGTCTCCTGTCCAAAAATGTCGCGAAAAGAGACTCATCCCTCGATGGTAATCCTTCATCTAAAGCGAATCCAACGTTCATTGATTTGAACGCTTTCGTCTTAACAAAAGCTTCTATTCCGTTGTTACCTCCAGTTTCTTCATCTGTAACCATGTGTTATGTTATTTAAAATATGCCGTTTTACTCACAGTTTTAGTCCTTTAGAGCGAGAGCTCTAAAGTATCTATAGTATTTATAGCTTAAATTACTCTAACATGACTACTCATAAATGATCCACGTTTAACAAATCTCCTCTAGATACACTCTCAAACCTGCCTTTAGCCTGCTCTCAGGCCTATCTTTATCTTGAATACTTATTAGGGTTTCGTACCCGAAGGATGCCAAATGGATAAAGGTAAAAACTAAAGGCCCATACAAGAGATTTGTTTTTTTCGGCCTTTTTTTGTTAAACATTGTAAGATAGGTACGTAACCTTTCCTGTGCAAGTCCGACTCGCATTGAGCCAGTTTTTTAGTGGCTAACAAAACGTAGAGCAATCATAACACAGTGCAATATTTCACCTTGGTAAGGTAAGTAGGTATAACATTTGTGTAATAATGTAGGTACCAAAGGCCAAAAGTTCGTTTCCGTAAATATTTATACCGGCATTACCGGCTATCTATTTTAATCGTTACCTGCATTATTCTTATTTGTTAAAGTCGATCGGGGACATTTGAAGTCATTTAAATGTAAAAGGGTTTGCGTCATCGATAAAATACAATGCATTCATGTTAAACATACTTAATTAGTTTCTGTCTGCGACTTCGCCCTCGTGATATTTCTTATTTTAACATAAAATGTCTGCTATTACACTCGGCAATATAAACTTCAAAACTCTTTCGGAATCGGAACAGTGGTTTCGAAGATTAGGGGTACAATGGTTAACAAATATTGTTTATTTTACAAACCTGGCATTACTGTAACATATATAGTGCGTGCTAAAGTAACATTGTCTCTTTTGAGATTCCTTATAGCCTCCATGTATTGTATGCCAACGTCTTTGGTATCCTGTGTGCCGCGTCCGAAAATGTCACCATTTGAGTCCATGTGCGCTGCAAATGGTGGATAGGTCCATTCACTCTGTAATGAAAATTAATGGTTAACGTACAGAAGAAGAAAGAAGAACGAAAATACGTTTATTTGCGATAAACATAACGCAAAGAAAGAACACAAAAAATAACAAGTTGCGGGAAAATATGCGTCACATCCACGCAAAACGGCCATCGCTCAGCATAATGCTGCGACCCTACGCGAGACAGAGCCCCAGCGCTAGTTTTCAACAACAGCCGGCGGTGGCGTGATGACGTCGACCGATGCAGCATTCCATGGGATATAAATAAGATATAAAAGATTAAATAAATATACAATACAGTCGACCGTACGTCGTCGATAGTAACACTTTGACCTTGAGCTGGCCTAGCGAAGTACGGAGTTTCAACAGAATAGGAAATCATGGTTATAATGGTTTGTGACCGTGCGGCCTACTGTAGTACTATAGTACCATAGTACCTATAGTAAAGCGTTGTACGTAGACCTTGGTGTTGTTAACGAAAATGATGGTCAAGGAGTTTTGCAGTTCCTGTTAATATGTACGCCAACAACAACTACAAATAAGTACCTAGCAATGAACAATCCAACTAATACAAACAATGAACAAAGAACTATTATCGTGGTGTAGAATCTGAACGCATCCTTTAAAAATTAAATGCAAGTAGATAGGTATGCCGCCAAAAGGATAATAATCGGGTCAAGTGGTCAAATGAAACCAAATTCTGATGCCAAAATCAAATGATTACGTAAGTGAAGTGCTAAGTAGGTCACTGATACGCCGATAAGAAAGGCAGTCATCTTCCACATTTGGCATTATAATTTATAAGTACCTGGTCGACCGAGATCTGCTCGCGTGAAAATGAGACCTAGCTAGATCGACTTTTCGCTCCCGTAAACCCCTTTATTGCAACTTTCATAGAAATCGATAGAGCCGTATTCGAGAACGTGAGTACAAATACAGGTGGCCCATTTATAGTAGTCCATTTTTATTTTTGGTCTATCATAGTCATTGATTCATCTAAACGCAACATATGTTCCGCAAAAATCAGTAGTATAAAAGTTGTGATTTTTTAAATTTAATTTCTAAAAATCTCTACTTTAGTTATGTCAACCTCTCTAGATTGTAAGTGATTACACTAAATCGAATCTTTTGTGTGTAAGTACTATAGACATGTAGTAAGCAAGCAATGAGCTATTTTTGAGATTATTCTCAAATGGTAATATGTATTTTAGTAATAGTATTTTTAATTTTTAAATAGATAAATTAAAAAAAAAATGCTAGTGGTATTAGACCTTGAGACGTGAGGATAACATAGACAAAAATATTGCGGTGTAACAACGCAACATCTTCAGAAATTAACATTGTATGCACTATGTAATTAAAAACTTAGTGTCAATGTTTACCTCGAAGCTAATGTGAACAACTTAATTATTATAATGAATAATCTCAATCATCAAATTTAATTCGATTTAGTGCAATCACTTTCCATCTAGAGTGGCTTATATTACTAAAGTACAATAAGTTAAAATAAATAAAAAATCACAACTTCTAAACTACTGGTTTTCACTGAACATTTATTATGTTGCGTTTAGGTGAATCCATGGGGCATTCTAGACACAAAAAAAAAAAATTGACCACTATAATTGGACCACCCCGTATTACACAAATATTTCTCATTTAATAGTATAGGATAAGATAAGATTAAAGATTTTTTACGGCACCACCACAATTCTGCGGCATCGTGCTATTTGTAATATAACCCTTGAATCCGGAAACCGTTGGTACTATATTAATAAATCTAATTAAATGATGATACTTAGACATATGGTGGTCATCTGGCCATTGGACCCATGACAAGAGTTAATGTCTCTAGTCACTGTTTAGAAAGCCTTACGCTATACGCCAAACGCCATCAACACAAGAAAATGTGGTGTTGCCTATGATGTACCTACATCAATGGCATAGCGCCAAGTCCAGTTTAGATCCAAGTCTATTTTCAGCGAGGCCAGGCAAGGCTTGAGTTTACGTATGTAAGTGTAGGTGGTATTTTACCTCATCAACTGTAACAACGTCCATGTGTGAGTTGAGCATAATGCTGGGCAGTGAGGGGTTGGAGCCTTCCAGCGTGGCCACGAATATCGGCTTCCCAGCTGGCGTGTGCACTGCATACGGTATTCCCAATTCCGTCGCCTGACGTGCCCAGAACTCCACAGCATATTCTGAAAAGTATGAATTGAAGGTTGATTAGTAAGTAATTTAGCTGCTTCTAGTCCATTTTAAAATAGGATTAGGCAATTAGGAAAAGCTAGATAACTCGATATTGTTTTGTTTGACAATAAAACACTTCCCTGTCGGCTCTACAGTCTGCATTATCTTACACCGGGCAAAGCCTTTCGAAGCTGACTATGCCTAAAGAATAGATACGTTCTATCTCGGCGTACCTCTCTAGACCAGCATGCTTAGCGTCACCACAATAGAAACGAGTTTTGTCGACGGAAGAATAGACAAAATGACATAAACAATCACAATCTGTTATTTTGTCTATTCTTCCGTCGACAAAACCCGTAGAAAATACGTTTCTATGGTTGTCATGCTACGCTTGCTGGGTAACAAAGATGCTCAAGCACGACGATGAGCACTCTATGTACTTTAATAGAGCTCTATTAAAGTACGTGAGAACGTATGTACGCTCTATTAGAGTCCATCTCTAATTCGAACCTCTGTCTCGAACCAATAATTGACCGGTTAAAAATGCCTGCATTTGGTCACACAGAAATTGTTATAAACAATGCTTCGTTTGCCAAGTGAACGGCTGAAAATATTATTTTAAAGGATTTTATTTGCTATTCACACGTATGAAACAAAAGCATTTACGCAACGCATCTTCATCTCTTTAAACTGACAATAAAACCAGTAATTTTTACGCATCGTCATTTTAACAGCAAAATGATTATAGTTGTGAGGTAAAAATAACAGGTACCTAAGTAAATAGGTACATTCATTAATATGTATCTCTCAAAGCTGACTCATTCAGAGTCAGTGCAAAACAAAACCAATAGAAATGGAAAAAGTATTGCTACTTAGAAATAGGTAGGTACGTAACAGTTGTATAATAATAAAGCTGAAGAGTCTGTTTGTTTGAATGCGCTTATCTCCGGAACATCCAGTTGGATTTTAATTTTTTTGCGTTTGATAGCCCAATTCTTAAGGAAGGTATAGGCTATTTAACATTATACTATGACCCTTAGTAGCAAATGTATGTAAATGTTAAATTATGCTTGTGAAAATTTGTACGCTTATGACTGTTAAGCAAAATCATGTATGCTCTTGTTAATTTTTTTTCGTATTTTACCATCTTTTTATACCATGTTTTTAAGCATATAAATATTATTCTATTCTATTCTAGCCGAGCAAAAAGAAAAAAGTTAGAAAGAACGATAAGCGAAAACGCAGTAATAGCGCGGGCGACGCAAAGCGGTTAGTCGGGGGACCAAGAAATTACACGCGGACGAAGTCGCAGGCAGAAAATAGTCTGCATCCTGATAATAATATCTACCTACATGTCTGTTATCAGTTCTGGGATGTTTAGTACCTAACCTACTATGAACGATAGCAAAAGGTCAGGAAGCATAGAAATAATAGTCAGGTCAAAGATCATAAACCCGATTACTATAGTTGCGCCAGCTTTGCGCAGTTGGGTACTGGTTGACTTTGCCATTTTGTCAAAAATAAATTAACATAAAATAAATTGGTTTTTTAAAATTCATTATAAATGTATTAATTTATCGTAGCACTACATGCAAAAGCGTAGGTACCTACTTACTTATATTTGTTTCGTTGCTCGTATCTATACCGATGTATTCCCGAAATCTCTTAACTGCGCCTAGTTCGAGAAATTTGCTGTATTTGTTCTGCAATGGCCCAGCATTGCACTTGAGTAATAAAGACAGAACACACAGCAGAATTAGTGACTTCAACATCTTTATCCTTAGCCTGAAACGAAATAATGTTTTTAATTTATCAAGAAGTATTCACACATCATGCTTCAAACAGTTTGAATAATAAATTCTGCAAAAGGTGATATTCAGCGGATTGGTTCAATATAGAATATAAAAATATAATATAATATAGAATACAGCACATGTCACAAACTTGCGTTTGCTATTCTGGCTACAAAAAACAGCTGGTCAAGATATAGGCACGTATAATTTTATTCTAAGCTGTTCATTATTTCTAGATTTCAGAATTACGTAAAATTATGTGTCTATTCGTCTCGCAGAGAAGAGACTACAGTCTCTCTCAGCAGTGGGAATACTGTAGATCAGTGGTTCCCAAACTGTGGAACGCGAACCACTGGTGGGTCGCCAGCGAATATTGGGTGGGCCTTGAAAAATAGATTTTGAGGAGCTCTTAGCTAAGTATTAATACCCGCACGGTTCGATCCATCAGGTTAAGCTGCGCTTACCGGGGTTGATCCGTGGATGGGTGACCATTTCTACATAACAAGACTCCTCCGTGCCTCGGAAAGTACTTTAAGCCGTTGGTCCCGGCTGTCATTCATGAATCTTTGACAGTCGTTACGGGTCGTCAGAAGCCCGAAAGTCTGACAACCAGTTAAGACTGGTTTACCAAGTTCGGTGGTTTTACCAAGGGGTATCGTATTACCTAATTACTGGGTTATGGAGGTCAGATAGGCAATCGCTCCATGTAAAATACTGGTATTCAGCTGCATCCAGTTAGACTGGAAGCCGACCCCAACATAGTTGGGAAAAGGCTAGGCAGATTGATTTTATAGTTATGCCCTTTTTTCTCCATGAGTGCCAAGAGGTGAGTCTCGAATTTGGGAGTTTTTGTTATGTAGGTCGCGGTCAAGTCAACTTTGGGAACCACTGCCATTAATATGCTATGCGACTATCAAGAAAGTAAGTAAAGTAATCATAGTAGATACCTTAATTAATGTACTAATATTTAAAATAGTAGTATTTTTTTATAAATCATTAAACGCTGGAGAATTTATGATAAGGCTCAAGAACAATGACTGTATTAAAATTATAATAGTCAATGTTAATTGTGCCAACAATACAAAGGTCCTCGCTTCCTCAGGTTTTGCAATGAAGTAGCTAATAATAACGATTTTTTAATAAAAGTGATTTTTTAGATCTACATTAAAAAAATATTAATCAAATAATTATGTAACGTAATAATCTTCAGTGAAACAAAAGTTTAACATTTCCGAAAACGTTTTGTACCTAAAAAGTAAAAAAAAGAGTTGCCGAATAATAAGTGATAGTGTTTACTCACCTGCTCGCGCCAATATCTTTAAGTTAATGAACGTTATGTTACTTACACTACACAGTTTTCTCTAGACCGATCGGTACACAAACTGGTGTTTCATGATAATAGTATGTTGTTTAATTCGACCAAAAATAAATAAAAATCTAGAAATTCACATTCACAACCACACCCGGCGGATAGCCAGAGTCCAAAATCTTAGCATACATTTAAATACATATTTTTTTGTTTAAGAGGTTAAAGGATATCACAATAATTAGTATAGAAATGACGAGACATGATGAATGATAAAAGGGGCATGTTAAAATTTATAGTTACCTATCGATTTCATATCACCCTGAATTTGTTCGTCTTTACGTAAAACAAATACAATTTAATTAAAACAGACACTCAAAACTCGCATTCATTGAGATATCCGCTTGAAAACTGATTGTATTTACTTTGATGAGCTACGCTCCTACTTAGATCACGGTCATTAACACTGTGAGAAGGAACCCTATAATTCCTAATCAATATCGAGTCTTACAAAACAATAAATTGAATTTTATTAGGCAAAAATTTAAAATATTTGAATTTTTAGCAGTTCAACATTTTTTTATTTTATTGGCATATTTTTTTTTAATGAAATTGGCACACCTTATTATTTCTTGATACCTTACTAATAACTTGCCTTGCTGCCACTTTTTATTTGGTTATATTTCGATCTTTTTATTACGCTTATGTTCGACAGCTGCCCTACGTTTTTAGGTACAACTATGGCTACGTTGAAGTTGTAAGTACCCTTTTTTTTTTGGTTGGAGCGGGAGGGTGTGTCAGACTCTTATTGACTTAAAACCCACCCGTGTTCCATCATTTGCCTATATTGCCAGGGGCCACGGTAACCCTTTCGGACAATAACCGCAATCCCGCAACCCAAGTTGTACCCTGCTAGGTCAGTCAATAGCCACTACCAACGGTCTCCTGAGCGTGTTCTCAGATAAGTGGGACCTCCTCTCTGCTGCGCCACTGGGTAAGAATCCGTACCAGTTGATTTTTTTAGTATTATCTCCTTGTTACTGACTCTAGTTATTAAGTTATTTTGTTGATACTAACACTATGGACTCATTTCTGAATTATAGAATTTGAATTTGAATACCAGTCTCTATCAATCCGTGGTAACCAAAGAGTTTTGAGTAGTTGCATAATACTGGTGGATTTCGGTGGTGTTTTTTTTATAATGATGTGATATTATTATACATTTTTCATCATCACGTGTAGTTAAAAAAAGATATAACTTACAGGTGACATTTTGGTCCCATTGAAGAACTAACACTAGGGTAACATTAACACATAATGAAGAAGAAGACCTACTGTTGACATTTCTCTTTATTTTTTAAATTTTCTTTTTGATCAGCCTCAGGTCGGTGGTGCATTGCCCAAATTTTTATTTAATTTAGTGTAAATATCTATTCCCTTGAGGAAGGTTTCAACATTCTGTCATTCTCAAATTAATACGACCCCAAGACTACACGCCAAGGATGAATTCCTTGGCGTGTAGTCTTGGGGTCGCGGTCGTATTAATTTTCTTGCAGAAGTCAATTGCTGGTATTCCGATGTTACGTAAGACAAGCATGTCGGATGTACCTGGTGCTACCATTGGCCTGAATTTAATTCCTCTAGAACAAATTGGAGTAACATTATCCACTGCTAACTTTAAAATTAAGTTAAGACAAATTCTTAGACTTCCAAAAAAGGTTATAGAACCTTTTGTGTGCATGAATAATTCCATATTTACATAAGTCACACTCACTACCACACACTGCCACTGTCACAGTCATTATCTTAAATGTTTTTCAAAGTATCCCGCATAGTAACCCAGTACATGCTGGTTTCGTCTACGGAAGTAAATTCCGACTTCGTCTCACGTCGAAAGTAAGTCACATTGGTGCTGTTACCAGCTCCACGCATCAATGAGTTTTCCTGGGAAGGAATAATAGAAGTGTCACAGATAAAATACAAAATGATAGGCGTGGACCGTGACCGCGACACCCGTCTCTTACCTAACTATTCCCTCAAACAGAAGTTGGGCTTACAAGGCTTCGTATATGAGGTCTCGCTCGAGAAAATAATACTACCCAGCAGCATCGGTGTATTCCAGTTTTTGTAACCGTCGGAATTTCTCTACCTTCAAAGAGTAGATTCAGATTTATCCATACTGACCCATCTCAACTGATCATCCAGTATTTGTATTAATGACCTGCATCAACTCGGGTTCGGCATCAGTGGCCAGCCGCATATCGACGATGATCTTAAACTCTGAAGCTATTAAATTCTCAGCCAATCCACCCTGTAACAGTTTCCGAAGAATCTGGTAAAAGTTTACGATAGCTCACCCACAGTGTTTCAGTGACCGAAGGAGATACCAAGCAGCCTGAGACTTTAACTTCCAGAAAAATAAACACTGTTATTACACTTTTTGAAACGGTGGTCTACTCCCTAAGCACGAAATCCGTAGTTCCGCACAACATTACGGGAATTTCCTACTGTATATCACTGATAGACTATTACTGATTAAAACCCACCCGTGTTCCTTCAGTTGCCATGTTGCCAGGAGCCACGGATGTTCGTTGTACCCTGGACTCGAACTAAAGTACATTTTTTTTTACTTTCATCGATAGCATAAATATTGAATCTGGTGTACCCAGCAGCACCTCTCGTACTGTAAGACTTTAGGATCTTTTTCTGTGTCTCCCTGTAAGCCATTACAGCGGCTATAAATTTATATGCCTGCAAACATTAATCAGTACAGTAATGTGCATGTGCACGCGATATCAAATATCGCTATACAGTAGTCGCATATGATGTGTAACATCTGACATCTTGGCTGACGTTTATAAATGATATACACTATTCATCATCATCATCGCCATCGCTATGACTTTGACTTTTTGACTTTGGCTGACTTTGAGTTTTTGACTTTGTTTTAGACTTAGACCATCGCCATTACTTTGACTTTGACTTTTTTTGACTTTGACTGACTGACTTTGACCATCGTCATCGCCATCGCCATTGTTATCGCCATCACCGTCGCCATCGTCATCATAATCCCCATCGCCATCGTCGTTGCCGTTGCCGTCGCCATGAGCATCGTCATCATCATCATCATCATCATCGCCATCATCATCTAATTTGTAAAACTTTTATCAAATAAATAAAATCTCTACGTCGGGCTGACGACGGAATTAAAAGATTTAAAAAAAAACTGAAAGTAAAAAGTACTAGTGCCAAAAAGTGACAGTTTCCACACAGTTTGGCTGCTTGGAAAACGCTCTTTCCGAGCACATGCATTGTAAAATAATTATTCTTACGTTATCCATGGTACAACCTTCCGGCATGAAAGAACCATGCCCACCTACACCACGGATTAAAAACTGCATTCCGTTAAAAAATTAAAATTGATATGTATGACCGCACCTGTAAAAATATAATGATATTGTGAATGTAAAAGTGATGGTGTGAATCCATGTGATAGTCTAACCATTGTCTAGATTGGAAACCGAGCATCGTCGATAATAAAGGTCACACTTAATTCTTGGCTGATCTTTTTTGGGATCGCATGCTTAACAAGTAATTACTAAAGTGACAAACCTAGAATACATTACTAAAGTAAGCCACCACGCTACGGTCTACCTATGCAGATGTGCCTACGTACGCAGGTCGGCCACATGTTGTATGTACCAAGAATTGCACAGGCCTCTTCCAATGCGTCCTCACTTCATACTGGCATAACCCACAAATATTTTCTACTTACATTCTCATGAACCGTAATCTCTACAATTTTATGCAAACTGGACTTTAGTCTTTTTATAAACATTTCGTTTTCTTTTAACCGTCTTCAAAAAAAGGAGGGGGTTCTCAGTTCGCCGGAATCTTTTTTATTTTTATTTATGTTCCCTGATTATTCGAAGACGGCTCGATTTGAAAATTTCTTTTTTGTTTTAATTAGTCCTGTCATTTGGTCACGATCTGATGATGGGATCTTGGAGAAATCGAGGGAACTCTTAAAATATTATAGGCACACCTATAGCGATTTGGGTATTTTTTATAATACCTAACTCGTTCTCAGAAAACACCATTTGGTATTGTAACTTAGGTAAATTACAACCCTCTAAAAAGTGAAAATCCGAAATTAAAGTTATTTTTCACTTTGTAGTTTGGAATACGGTTCTAATTTTTGTAAAAAAGTTTTTTATTATTGTTTTTTTTTTAGATAATTTGATCTGTTTTGTTTGTCTCATTGTGCTCACACGGTCGGTAATAAACAAACAACAAATTCTAACTGTGGTGGGGCCCTGGTGACCTGTAACACAGGTTTTATTTCTCAATAAACCTACATCAGGCACCAGGCTGTTACAATGGTGGAATATAGTCTAGCCAAAAATAGGAGCATACACAGATTAAGAAGTGAATACATAAGAAGAAATACAAAGCTCATAGATGCTCAGCATTACGCTTTCACACTAAAGCGTAATGCTGACCTAATACAGAGACAAAAGATGGACACTAGAAACAACAACATGGGAAGGACCAATTGGTAAAAGAAGTTGATAGCCATAGCAGGAAATGAAAAGAATGGCGAATAAAAGTAAGGGACAGAGATTTAGAGTAAACTGGAGGAGACCCTCACTGGGGTTCCAGCATCAGATAACCAAGAAATTAATATTTAAGTAAATAAGTTTGCATCATTTGTATAAAACATTCTAGATTCTAAGTAAAATTAGTTTCTTAAGGTTTTCGAAATAAATGGGTTTATTATTATTATTTAGTTTATTAATATTTTTAACATATAAAATATTTTTTGTAATATTTCTTATTATTATTATTTTTTCTTTTATATTTCTCGGAACCCTGGGGTCCCGGACCTTTCGAAAGCGTAGGAGGGGCCGAAGCCAACTGGCAGAGGCCGACGATTATCCCTGTATGCACAATGCAAGTGCACCCAAGGACAACCCCCGGTTGTTGTAGGACTATTGCAGGATATGGTAACAAAACTATTGGACTATGGGTTTGGGTGGCCTGGAACGACGGACTATGGCCCCTGCATGATCAATTTTTTATATGTACACGGATAAAATGGCAGGGTGTGACTTGCACACTCAATAATGGGCTCCCGAAAACTGTCGCTAGCACATAGTGACGTAGCGACAAGGGGGCAACATGTCCTGAGATGCTTGAGGAGTGGAGAGGTATTCCACGGCTTCAGAACGATCCCAGAGCCCGAAAGATGGTCAAGATCCCTACGAGCACTTACTGGAATACTTCCCTCCTCCGAGTACGTTTGCTCTTGCGAATCTTCACTCAAACCGATCGACCGGTGCGGCTGTCATTACCTACTTAGCCACAAAAGTGCTCAATGAAAAATAATAATCTTATCCTTACTATAATAATTTAATTTAATAATAATATTATAAATGCGAAAGTTTGTGAGGATGGATGGATGTTTGTAACTCTTTCACGCAAAAACTACTGAACGGGTTTGGATAAAAATTGGCACACAAATAGTTTGTAACCTGGATTAAAGGGTCTTTCAAATAGGCGTGTGTCGCGCGTCGCTTGTCGCGCCTGTTTGAAAGAGCCTTAACACATCTATCCCGATATTCCCACGGGATCGAGACAAATGCGGGTGAAACCGCCGGACGCTGCTAGTAACAATATAAGTACCACAGTTTAATTCTAGTAGCTAACAAATTATGGCTTATTTTCTGTCTGACACCAAGCCGGAATTGCTTGCTCCAAAATGATAAAGTAAAACAAATGTTACCTACCTACCTGTTTGCACTTGATTATTTTATTTATTTGGCTCACCAACAATTGAATACACCGATTCAAAGATATGAGATACATGCAATAAACTTATAGACTTGTGTACCAATTTCATACAGGTAAGCACATCAAGCAATACTTATTTGTTGTTTATTGCCTACTTAAAATTAGATGAGTTGTTATACTCCCCGAACATAATAATTTTTTCAACAAAATTCCAATTTAAAATCTATAATTGAATTTAAAACAAAAATTAAAATCAATAAGTACTAAAATTAAAATCTAAATCAAAACTAAAAAATTAAAATCAAAATTTCCACATTGAAATGATTTTACAAATTTCACAAACTCTTACCAAGTGAGTCAGAGTGCACATCAATAAGATCACTGCAGCTATTTAATCATTTACATAGGCGGGGGATTGGAGAATTAGCCCCAAGAACAGTTCTACGAAGAGAAGGACATAAGGGTGTTATAGGAGCTCGTGGGCTTTTCGCGGGTACCCGGATTTCGATCCTGCTCAATAATTGGGGACAGTCAATTCTACTATTCAAAATTTTAAATAAAAACAACAAATCCAGTAAATCTCTCCTCTTCTGTAGGGATATCATCTTGAAATGCAAGAGTCTTTCTTTATATGATCGCTGCACATACGGTACGTAAAATCGTTTCGATCGCATCCGTACCGTTTAAACTGCACCGATAATCGAAACCTGTGTCATAAATCCTTTTCGTTTTTATGAAACTGTACAGACGGAGTAATATGAAAACTTGAGAAGATATAAGTACAATTTTAACAGTTAAAATTAAAAAAAAACCCCGGCACAAACATTTCTCTTTCCTACTCCATCACCAGACCCTGTTCACCTATAATATATCTTAACCTATTCATTGACACCATTCCAATGAGCTCAAACACCTGTGCTGTAAGTTGGTAAGGGAGGAGTTGGATATTCTGAAAATTGCAGGTGATACTGCAGCATAAGTTCAAGGTTACAATGTTCTTCGTATATCATTCAAGTTACAGAATACAAAATTTCAAATCGATCAAATCTGTGGAAGATACTCATATCCATTCATCAACTAAAAAAGAGCTGATAATCTTCAAACGGCTGAACTGATTTTTTAAAAAACATATCTAAGAACCATCGCTGGAAAACCTGGTTTTAAATTTTTTAAAAAACCGCATACAAATCAGTTCACCTAAGAGCTACGGTGCCACAGACAGACACACATAGCGGTCAAACTTATAGCACCCCTCTCTTGCGTCGGGGGTTAAAAACTGAATCGGAGGAAATTGTGCCGATAATATGAATTAACGTGTGTGCTGAGCGCTCAGTTTTCGCGTGAATCGCGCCCTTTCCCGCTTCCCGCTTTATTTTATTTACCCGCTTCCCGACTTTTTCTACCTCTTGTTTTTTTTATCAACAATATTATAAACGAAATGAATAAACTGTTCAGTTTTACTTGAACGTCTGTGGGTAGTAGGGACGTACGATTTATCTGTACAGTCCGATTACACGTTTCATCGCATAGATTAAACTGAAGGCGTGTGGTCCCCATAAGCACACACCTTTTTCCCACTTAAGATTGTAGATATTTGTATATCACCAAGGATTATTTAAATAAAAAGCTTTACTTATTCTTATATAATATAATAATTACATTCATACAATCAATCTATATTAGACGAATCATTTTTCTCATCGCCGAATTCTTCGAGCGACAATATGTTCGCTTGTCCTTCTAACGGCAAATCTTTGTAACCCTCGACTTCGTCTATGGCGGAGTAAACTGCTTTCTTTTCGATCTTCGCTAGAATCTTCTTGTCGTGAAATGAGTGGTTGTGAAGGTTTGCTCTGGGAACAAAGGAAGTTGTTAGTTTTATAGATTTTGATAAGGCTAGTAAGGCTAGTGCTTCATCTTCAGACGATTGACAGAAAGAAAGTGATGTTTTAAGTACGTTTAGCGGTAAATGTATTTAGCGATGTATGGTGCAAGCGGGCTTTATAGCTAGATTCCCAAACCCACTTTGACTTTGCTTTTCTAAGTAAGCGATTCATACCAGTATGAACCTTATTCCTACGCACTTAATGATCATATTCGTATAAGCAAATGTGAGCAGAGCCGCCGTTTCTGAATGTGAACATTACGTCAAAATCAAAACGTTATTTGAAAAACTCAGGTGGAAAAGGTTATAAACAAGATATGTACTGAGATCACTATGTTTCGACTTCAGTTTCTCTAATAAGTTTAAGTTTGATTTTACGAACACTGCTGTCTCATAACTTTTCGATCCGTCTTCAAGCCAACATCAACTGGTAGGTACATGGTCCTACTATGTAAATACCTACTTAGCACTTAAAGAAGACAGATCGAAAACATCTTATCATCTTATTAATGTTATAATAATAAAGTTCATATTCGTAAGTGACGCTTACCTACTTAGCAAAGTCAAGTCAAAATGCGGACTATGAATCTTGCCCTAAGACCTTCTGCCCTAAGAACTACAAAAGATTTTATGGGTACTGGCAAATTTCACCTAAGTTTACCTATACATTAGCCAACTAGCAGGCAGAGTAGGATATTTCATTACAGAACTTGAACTTGAACCACACCTTTTTTTTTCTACAGTAATTAGTCTCTAATTACTTGTTAGAATTTAAGGTTAGGGCTAACAAGAAACCTGAATGGAAGAAAAGTGTCTCAAAATGGTTCTTTGTACGGGAATCAAAGCTGGAGGAGCTCGTGGCTAAGTAACAGCCGGACGGGTCGATCCATCAGGTTAAGCTACGCTTGCCAGGGTTGGTTCGTGGATGGCTGACCATATTTACATACTGACACTACTTAGTGCCTCGGAATCCACGTTAAGCCATTGGTCCCGGCTGTCATTTTTAGATCTTTGACAGTCGTTACGGGTCGTCAGAAGCCCGAAAGTCTGACAACCAGCCTTACCAAGGGGTACCGTATTACCTAGTTACTGGGTTGTGGAGTTCAGATAGGCAGTCGCTCCATGTAAAATACTGGTATTCAACTGCATGCGGTTAGACTGGAAGCCGACCCCAACATAGTTAGGAAAAGGCTAGGTAGATTGATTGAGGTCAGCAGGCAATCTTTAATCTACTACCAAAAATTATGCAGACTTTTTGAATATTGTTACATGTTTCACTCACCTATTGAGTACGACGTTCCCTTTAGTAACCAAGAAAGCTGTACACTTATTATTTCTGTAGTCCACACAGCGCCACCTCCGCAATCCGGCGCGGGAGGTCGTCGAATGCAAGTTGTATATGTATCTGTTCAATATCACTTGCAACGAGCCTCGTATTGACACCGTGAATTGTAGGTTTGATGATGAAGCTGTGAACAAATAAACTTGTGTGAGAAGAATAGTAAGTAAATAAAAATAATTATATTATTGACTCATTCTAATTCCCGAAGTATAGATGAGGCTATGTAGGCTTGTGGATAAGTAATAACAGCCACAAGGGTCGATCGATCAGGTTAAGCTACGCTTCTCGCAGTTGGTCCATAGAAGGGGGGACCATCTTTACATAACAAGACCACTCCGTGCCCCGTAAAGCATGTTAAGTCGTTGGTCTCGGCTGTCATTCATGGATCTTTGATAGTCGTTACGGGTCGCCAGAAGCCCGAAAGTCTGACAACCAGTCTTACCAAGGGGTACCGTATTACTCAATAACTAGGTTGTGCAGGTCAAATAGGCAGTCGCTCCATGTAAAATACTGGTATTCAGCTTCATCCGGTTAGACTGGAAGCCGACTCCAACATAGTTGGGAAAAGGCTAGGCAATTGATGGGGCTGTATCCAAAGATCCTCAATAAGTTCAGACACCTTTTTCTCAGCTGAAACACTTGGTAGTGGTGCAAGGCAGGCGGATTTTGGGGGACTGCTTTAAGACCCGCGCATACAGGCGCATCGCGACAGAACGACGTGACTCTAATAAAAAAAATTATGCAATTTTTGACGTCCAAAAAGTGCCGATTTTCAGCCTAGTTTGAATAAATGATTTGTAATCATAAGTAACTAGAAATATTACGTCATGGGCAAGCAGTCATTTCCGCTACGTTGCAATTCGATTTTTTCTCCATTTGCATGGAGTTTTATCGAAACAAGCGAAAGAGAAAACAAATATTGAGAATGAAAAAAGCCTTACTTTTATCTTTATAATCATGAGAAACGTTATGTTTATTGTCAACTATTTTGAAGTCCATATCGTCGTTGTCGTCCTGAGCGCCGGATTCGTCCATAAGATCACTGAAGTCGTGGTGATGGTCATCTTGATGCGTACTGACAGGCGCGCTCACAGGTAGGTTTATAGAAGAAATTGATGATAGCTTACTTGGCCTGTTTAAAAGTTCATTTTAATTAGAATGTGTGTGTTAACGTTAATTTGAATATAACTACATTGAATAAGTAAGTAAATAAATAAAGTAATAGTAAGTAAATAATTCTGTTTGATATGTCAACTTACGTTGAATGGTCCTGTTTTATAAAAACCTTTCTTGCTGATGTAGGTAAATTGACCTGCACAAATAAATAACAAATAAAAATATAAATTATTACTATTAGAACGGAAACCTTATAACACGCCACGCCACGCGACGTCAATGAAGCGTGCTTGTTGACCACATTTCACTTCTTTTTTAAACCACGGAATGCAAATTAATCAATGAACACGCGTGAGGTGGCGTAAATACAAAGGCGGATATAATACAGACAGAAGCTGTTCTTTAATGCAGCCGCGTTACACGATTACATTGAAAACTGTCTGCAATGTGATCGGCTTCGAAAGACATTGCTTTAACAAAAACCGGCCAAGTGCGTGTCGGACTACGTACAATTAAGGGTTCCGTAGTTGGGATGAATTTATCTCAAATACAAATTGTAGTTGAAATACATGTTCTTCCATACATTCCAACTGTAAATGTAGGTTTGTATGCACAATATTGAAAGATTATATTCATATTCTGCCCTGCTAAGCACAAAGGCGGTATCTCAACCGGAGTAAGTTTTGAGAAAATTGACTTTTTGTAAATTGAAAAAGGAAACATGGAGATATAAAAAACTTCTTAGTGGTTTTTTTTAAATGTTTTAAATTAGATAGCGCTATTTCGCTTATACCATTAGATGCGAAATTGTTAAAGCTATTGAATGGTATAAAAAATTCTAAAAGTGACGATCTCAGAGATACCGCCTTTGGGCTTAGCAGGGCAGTATTCATAGTCATAATATTTACCATGTTATTTTAAAACCATAGACTTCTTATAGATTTTCCTGTAATTTATGAGTAAAGAACCATTCAATTTTTTTCAAATATTTTGGCGCAGTAGTTTCGGAGATAAGGGGGGGGGGAATGGTCAATTTTCATCGATTTTTTAAAATATCTTTAAAAGTATTTATTTTAACATATATTTGAAATCATCGCAAGAAGCCCTTTCATTTGATAAGTCACACGGTGTTTGCAAAACTTTTGTTTTTAATTTTCTTATTTACCCCCCAAGTGACCCCCATATTCAAAATTCATTCATTTACGTTACACGTCCGTGTTTGTGTCACAGAAATACATGTGTACCAAATTTCAACTTAATCGGTCCATTAAATTTGAAGAAAATTGGCTGGGACAGACGGACGGACAGACAGACAGACCAACAGCCACACGAGTGATCCTATAAGAGTTCTGGTTTTTTCCTTTTAAGGTACGGAACCCTAAAAACTATTGCAATACAGCTTATAGGTACTCGCTTTGGCAGTTATCAAACTAACCTAGATAACTTGCAATGTAACACACTTTTCGGTAATATTAAATAGCTTGCCTAGCTGACATCAACTTGGAAGTAGCGCTAGCCGCTCGCTAAGCTCCCTCGGCTCGCGCGCGGTTGTTCACAGTTCTAACCTAACCTAACCCATTTCACCCAGTGCCGATTTCTCGACATTTTATAAATTTAACGAAACGGTATCTGCATTGGATCCGCCTTTTCATTGCCTTATACAAACAAATGCGGCTGCACCACAAACCGCTGTGTTGCAGCTGGGTTCAGACGGACTATTACAGCTTAAAGCCATTCGCAAGATAATACAGCACAGACTATGGGGGTCTGTGTTCCATCCGCCTTTGTATTTACGCGGCCGGGTGTAGCAATAGTATGCTGTGGCCTTTTTCTGCTACTACTTTAATGACTCATTTTAGAAAAAAATAATCTTTTGAGTTTTGTATTAAATGATATGCTTACCTGTGGTATAACAGGTTGAGGTGCCTGTGGTCCCATCTTGTCTGTAGGTGTGCCCATTCTCTTCATGCCACTGACATGGCATATATCACTGTCATCCAACTGTGGCATGTTTCCAGACAGTCTGACTGGCAGACTTTGTTGTGGTGTACCCTGCAACAGGTAGATTTATGGAGATTATCAGGCATTAATGGAATAAATAAATAGGTATCAGGAATAAATAGATACTGGTACTACTGGTATAATAGATTATCAGGCATAAATAAATAGAATATAACATTGGAAATAATAAATAAGTACATAACATAACATCACGCCTTGTTTCCCCAAAGGGTTGGGCAGAGGTGTCCCTGTAGCAGGTTCACCCACGTTTCGCCAGTTATGTTTTAAATCCCATGTAATAGGGGGCGAGCCTATTGCCATCAACCGGGCACAAATCCAGACTCCAGGCTGCTACTGAGAAATTTCAGATAGAAAAACCCAACAACACTTTGCTCGACCTGGGAATCGAACCCAGGACCTCATGCTCAGCAGTAGCGCTTGCGACCGCTAGACCAACGAGGCAAAATAAACAAGTATTTTACAGAAAATAGGAATGTGACTGTTTTGATGACCATGGATAATCCAAATACATAACAACTAATGTACTCATCACTTTTAAACATCAATCAACTGAATTTACCAGTTATTGTTGAATTCAGAATAAAAGATAATTTGTTTATAAAAAGTTTTCATAGTTTTTTCAGATTGATAGTTCTGCTTGCTAGATTCAATTATACCAGTTAAGTAATACTTACAATATTCTCAAGTCCTCTGATGTGTAGTGACTTAGCTGTTTCTGCAAAGGATGAAAGGCAATCAGCTGGTACTACTACTTCACCTGTATAAATGTATTCTAGTAGCAAACACAGTGTGCGATGCGCAACATTCTGAAAAATATATATAGCACTCATATTAGACCAAACTTTGTACCATCATAATAATGTTTTGTGTGTTAAGACAACCATAACAATAATTGGGGTCAAAAACTCTTACATATAAATTATAACTATTTTAACATAACATCACGCCTTGTTTCCCCGAAGGGTTGGGCAGAGGTGTCCCTGTAGCAGGTTCACCCACATTTCAGTTGTGTTTAGCCAGTTATGTTTGAAGTCCCATGTAATAGGGGGCGAGCCTATTGTCATCAACCGGGCACAAATCCAGACTCCAGGCTGCTACTGAGAAATTTCGGATAGAAAAACGCAATAACACTTTGCCCAACCTGGGAATCGAATCCAGGACCTCATGCTCAGAAGTAGCGCTTGCGACCACTAGACCAACGAGGCAGTCTAACTAATTACTTAACTATTTTAACTATATCATAAACTACTTGTTAACAGTAACAGACTAATTAAATCAATTTACAGTCAAAACCGTTCAAAATTAAAACATCATATCGGTTATTATGGCAAAATTTTGAGGTCCCAACATTTTTATTTATTTAACATAGTTTTTGATTATAACAACTATCGGCTATAACAACCTTAATCCGACGGTCGCTTCGAAGTCATTATAAACGGTTTTCACTGTATTTCGGTCAATAACTAACTTTCGGTTAATAACTTTGAGAGCTGTACTTGATAGCAAACTACACACACAATAACAAGTTTAGAGAAAAGTTTAGACTGTCCAGAATATTCAATAAAATCGTCTTCTATCACTTACATTTAGAAATATAACTGGATGTTGACAAGGTGCGGAAGTAATAAGGTCCTTTAGATAAGGACTAGCCAGCGCCACTAATACTTGGTGTACTTTCACAAAGTGCCCATCAGCTGCTATCGTCATGTCCACAAACTCTCCATTCTGAAATATTTAAGAACACAATTGAACCCAAGTAACATTCTGGCCCTAAACAAATCTAAAAACAATACAAAATACAGGTTACTTAAATAGAACATTTTATTGCAAGTTGCTTAATAATGTGGTAAACTTAACATGTTAAGATTACATTAAAACAATCAAATACAAATTTAGATAGATAAACAGTCTATTTTACCTGTTGCAAAGCACTAAACCCACTGCAAATGCTGGACTTGTAAGAATCCCAGGACAGCGAGAACTGTGACTGAACCATCTTATGTGGAGGAACAATATAAGTCCACTATACTTAATACTAATTAGAAATTAACCACACAAGTCAATTACCACACAAGTTTTTGTGAATTGTTTTTATCAAACGCGTTCATTTACCCGAAGAATGCACATAGCACAGATGAAAAATAAATAAAACAACTGTCACTGTCAGTCAGGGTAATTAGTGTAAATGTTGCCATTTTCCTATTTCTTTAAATATCTTTGTTTCATAAGTTTCAGAAACACACTCTCTCGCACACCGCTCGACGTCTCGAGACGACAAAAACAAAAAATCGGCCAAGTGCGTGTCGGACCACGCACAATGAAGGGTTCCGTAGTTGGGATGAATTTATTCCAAGAACAAACTTTGTAGTTGAAAAACATAATCTCTCATCAGGACCGTAGCTAAGGGGGGGCATTGTGGGGCAATGCCCTACCTAAAATACCAATGCCCTTACCTTATCTTACCTTAAAAAAAAACGAACTATTCTAAATATCAACTAATAATAAGCAAAGTACTGTGAAGCTAAGTTATGACATCTATACAATTCCGAATTAACCACAGTAAAATAATTCTTTATTCTGAATCTTATTCGAATTCAGTTGTTTTAAGGAAAGACTTTATATTTAGGTAGGTAGGTAGGTATGTTTGGACATGATTGGAGAAATAATAATTTATGTCAGAATAAATTTATTTTTATCTATATGTCACCCTCGACAGTTAAATATCACTCAAGAAAGCCAAAAATCAATTGACCAGAACAGATCAACAATTTTACTTACGCCCTACCTGTAACAATAGCTGCCCTGCCTTAAATTCAAGTCTAGCTACGGCTCTGTCTCCCATACGGAATGTATGGGAGAACATGTTTTTGCAACTGATCGTTTTCCTTTTAATTTCGTTATATATACTACTGCTGTGAATTTTTTCACATAAAACCAACCATTTTCCACAACGACGACACTTGACTCTAATAAAAATTAGCACTTTAAAGCTTAATATTTCGAACACGAATCCCTGAATCCAAAAATGGTGTTAACAAACTCGCAATATTTTTGAACGACCTTTCCAACGACACCCCACATTATGGGATACATGAGGAAAAAAAAACATACCCACTTTACGTGCAAGGGAGGTTAAAAAAATGAAAAAAAAATCCTTAAAAAAACTTCTGGAACTTTAAAAAAAAATATTTCACGTTGTTATTTTACCACTTTGTCGACGTGTACTAAGTCTCTGAGACATGACGAAACTATAAGGGTTCCTTGTTTACTACGGAACCCTAAAAAGGCAAATAAAGTATCAAATTATTTTTTCGTAGGAGAGGATAGTGTTGCCGTCTATAGATTTTCAAATTCAACCGTTTTTTTACTTATGCAGAGTAAAGTGCCTGCTATGCCAACCGCGTCCCCGACAGAGGTGACCTTGGTTGGCCATAGGCAGAGTGGTTTGAAATTTGGTCGTAAACCACCATCTACACGGTTGTAAGCCCCCAAGGTCACCTCTATCGGGATGCGGTTGGCGACCGTGCAGCAAGCACTTTAGCATGGTCAGACTACCTACTTGCGTACAATTTAATGTCTGACGGTTTTTCAAATACTAAACAGATGCAAGGTAAGTAGGTACATAGGTGGATAGTCTCTTCATTCACTGGCTTCGTCTTTAAATAAAACGGCTGATAAGAAAATATTGAATATTTATTCAAAATAGTAACTAACCCACATCATTCTCTGAGACAGAAATTAGAAGCTCTGGGCCCGCTTGGACGTTTCCTTCCAATCCCTCTCATTGAGAGGAGGCCATTAAAGGCGGATTATGTTTACGTATTTCTGACCGATCTCTTGTATTGGGTGGTAGCTACGCTGACTGCCCACGGTGCGTCGTTCTCTTAGATGCAATATTGATCATAGACAAGATGTTGTTTAGGCAAACTTTTGAATCCCACTTTTTCTTCTCCTAACTTTAGGTTTTTCTGTCTTTTTGTCTTCAGCTTGCGATAATGAAGTAAATACTTTCTTCGATTTAAATTTCCTCAGTATTTTAGTGTCGTGGTTGGAGTGACTGTGACCTTCCGACCTGTAAATGATAAATATACATTAAGTTGTTTTTATCCTGTCAAGTATCTTGACTAATATAACATAGAATAAAGCCTCGTGTAGACTGGTGCGACGCGACTCTAACAAAACAATTTCTAAGAAAACTTCACGGTATTACAATTACCGGCGTCGCGTCGCGCTAGTCTGCGCGAGCCTTAGAGCATTGAATACGCTTAAGTCCGAATAAATAATAAAAATATACCAAGACGATGGGCAAAAAAAAACCAGAATATAATGTATGTACGGGGTGTGTTACACTAGTCTGCCACGGCTGCTACGTGCGCGCAACGTATTTGGGTTTGAATTCCTATAGCACTGCGTCTACTATCTGTACCTACCTACCGCCAACGCCGAGCAAGGAATGTTTACGGACTGATGCGATGTCTAAACGTTGCGGAGCTGCAAGCGAACTCAACAAGCTATTGTTCGTAAGTATTTTATTTTATACAAGCTGTGTTGAGATTTCGCAGCGGCAAAAAATTACGACATAATATAACATTACGCCTGTAATCCCCGAAGGGTTAGGCAGAGGTGTACCTATAGTACACCCACATTTTGCCAGTTATGTTAAGTCCCATGTAACGGGGGCGATCCTATTGCTATCAACCGGGCACAAATCCAGACTCCGCCAGCTACCGAGATATTCCAGATGGAAAAACCCAATAACAAATTGCCAGACCCGAGATCGAAAAAAAAAACGATAAAAAAAAACGAATTTCCTTATAAATTGGCATCCACTATTTAAACTATTTTGGAGATTAATTTTTAAAAATCCTTCCTTAGTGCTTTCGTTGTATAAGGAATTCTTGTGGAAAATTTCATACTTCTAGACCCAGCGTTCCATACAAACTTTTATCCCCTATTTAACCCCTTTAGGGGGTGAATTTTTAGAAGTCCTTTCTTAGTGCTCACTTTCGCTTTACTTATACGGAAAATTTCATGATTTTAGCAGACCAAACAGTTTAGGCTGTGCTTTGTCTGTCAATGAATGAATAAATTTAAGATTTTTAATATGTAAATTACCTGTTGATGATATTTTCATTGTCTGTATCAATAAAAGCCGGACATCGCAGTTTTCTATAGTCTACGCATCGCCAACGCCGCTTGCGACCTCCACATGAATGATGATGGCAGTAGTACATGAACCGGTTCATTAATAATTGCAAGGAACCGCGGTTAGAAAGAGAGTAATGTTGTCGTTTATCTGTAACAAATGTTGCTATTTGACAAACTAGAATGAAAAATAACACAAAACTCGCATTACATTAGATGGTCTACAATCACATACATTGTAGATTACCTAATCTGAGTTTACAATTATTTATAAAAATACGAAAACTTTGCCATAAAGCTCGTCCAAACTGGTGCGCGATATCGCGCTGGTCTGCACGAGCCTAACAGTGCTTGAAATGAATATAACTGACACCAAATTTTTGCTCTGAAAAGCACCAGTTGGCCGCTGCAAGTGATCAAAATGCTAGTAAAACGGATGAAAAATAGTGACCGACCGAAGCTTTGTTACCGGCTATTTTCGGCCAAAAAAATCACGATTTGACAATATTTTCGTTTTCGGCCTTATGCCGGCCGAAGCTTCGGCCAAAACGAAAATCAGAAGTTCTTCGGCCTACTTTGTAAAGCTCGGTAATATCAGATGAAACAATACAACAAAAATTACACGAAATTTTATATTCTCTAATGGAATTATCGTGTTTT
Source organism: Omphaloscelis lunosa (assembly GCA_916610215.1). NCBI lineage: Eukaryota > Metazoa > Arthropoda > Insecta > Lepidoptera > Noctuidae > Omphaloscelis > Omphaloscelis lunosa. The sequence continues at coordinate 11,563,291 of OU744247.1, forward strand.
ATTTATTTTAAAGCCCATATTTGCTCTTTTTCTTCCTAGATGTGAAAACAAATCAAACAAGATTTCACTGTACAGCTGAAAAAATAATATTTTTTAATGTCTAAATCATTTTCGTTTTCTGCCGAAAATAAGACTAACGCCGAAGCTTCTTTTTCGGCTGAAAATACATTTTCGGTCAGTCACTTATGAAAAACAATCAATTAGAAAAAAAGTTTCGGTACAAGATATTATGAACCTACATACCTCTATCGCCTATGCTGGGTGGTACGACTATATCAGTGGATTGTGCGCTTGGAGGAATTTCTTGTATATTCCTATTCAAGTTTAAGTTTTGCCAATTTTGATCACTGTTTATTAAAGTTTTACTTTGACTTTCTCTTCTTTCACGTAGTGGACTACTTGGAGGTTCATATTCAGACAGAGGTGGAAAAGATTCTTCTTCAAAGGTATTTTGATTTTCTACCACATCTGCATCAGTTAGGACTTGATAATTCATTAAATCATTGTCAAGAGGAATAACAGGCTGTGTCTGAAGGAGTGTGCTGTTATTTTCATTTGGTATAACTTCTACATTAAAGTTGTCACTGTTAATTGTAATATGTGCTGCAAAATTATTATCAGGTGGCAGCAGCGGTTCTGCAATTCTGGAAACATAAATAATGAAATCTAAGTAAGGTATTTTTATAATCTTGTTTCCAATTGACGTTATTTCCACTTAAATAAAAATCCACTTTATGACAGTGTAAATAAAGTTGATTTTAGACTTACTAGTTCTGTTGAAAAGTCATAAAAAAATATGAAGTTATAGCGCAAACTGAACCTTATGTGTTCTACATGACTAGTCAAGCCAATAACCAAGTCTAATAAAGGAAGAAACATTTGCAATTCAAACTGCATGTATTTATTATCTTGGTTTTAAAAGCAAATACATGGTATAAATAGTATGGTATGGTATTATTATTATTTAAAGGATCTTTGACATTTCTTGGGACCCCGGGGTCCCAGACCTTTGCAAGGCGTACGAGGAGCCAAAGCTAAATCGCAGAGGCCTGTGTTTTTAATGAAATTATTATTTTACCTTTGCCAGAAGCTAAGCATTGCCATACAATACACAAAGTGTCAATACCACTAGTCTCTTGGGTACATTTTATTTCTATTGTACCAGTTGACAGCGGTGCGGATAAATTTTTTGATGCTATATTTTAGTTTATTTATAGTTTTACAGCCAAGTTAGGATATTATATTGCTATTTTTATTAATTCATTAGGTATAAGTTGTTATTTATGTACACATCATTTTAATTAAGGAATTAATAAAAAAAAATATATTTAGGTACATACATAACATGCTTTTAAAAGTGAGGCTTATTTGAGAGTATACAGTACCTTGTAACTGATTCGTCTAGTCTTCTTGGTTGTGACTCGGTTTCTGGTTTCTGAAAAGTTTGTAAATTTGTTTGCCCATCTCAACAATTTAATTAAGTAGTTAGGTAGGTAGGTACCTGGGTATACTACCTACCTAATTTCATTAAATTATCCTTATATATTATAAAACAAAGTCCACCGCTGTGTCTGTCTGTCTGTCTGAACGCAATAAATTCAAAACTACCAAACGGATTTTCAGACGGTTTTTACCAATGGACGGAGTGATTAATTCAGAAGGTTTTGGTGTATAATTCATTAACGTTTTGTGTAAATTGGCTGAAATATGACGATTATTGTCGTAGATGGCGGAAAAAATCATGCCGACTGAAAGCTTTAATGACGTCCGCCGCGTAAGTCGTAAGAGATACATCAAATTTATATTCTACAGGATTGAAAATCTTAAAAAGTTCAACAAAAATGTCCGCGATAGCATATATTATGTCTATCTTCTAAGGATGACCACTTTTATCTTTCAAAATTTCATTGTTATTTCGGAAGCTATTTTGACCAGTATAATATCAATCCTTATCTAATAAAATGTGTTATTTCAATTGGAAATTTAATTTAGATTAAGATAATCCTTGACATCTTATCATTTAAATGAATACTTTAAAAAACAACACAGATTCAAAATTAAGAGCAAAAAATTATGAGCAGCAGTAGGAGTCAATGACCTTTTCCTCGGCTATTAGGTATGAAGTCCCAGCGGTACATCCCCGTGGGATATTTTCCGACATCCACGCGGGCGAAGCCGCGGGTAAAAGCTAGTAATGTATACATTAAAAACATACCTTTGGCAAATGTAAATGTTCAACCCCGTTAATGTACAGGGCCTTGCAGGCTTCAATAAAAGCTGGTGTTGAACCTGTTGGTATCTTCACTTCTCCAGTATAAATATATTCCAATATGAAAGTAAGCATTTCTTGAGTTATGTTCTAGAATGAAAGAAAATAAAGATAAAACTAATAAATAAATAATCTGTCTCACCAATTAATTACTGGTGAGATTCTTGATAGTATTCATTCAACATAATAAAATGTATTGTATAGTGATTTTTTAAATATTTTTAACCAACCAAAATAGTTTTACTTAACTGATTTCAGCAGTCAAAAGTGGTTTGGACCGGTCAATAGTTTTGAATGACATAATATATATACCTACATAAATCTTTACATATTATGAAGGGATGAATTTTTCAAGTAGGCAGGTGGTGAAATGAGAGTCTATAAGAAATAGTGAAATATACTCAAAGGAGTGACAGTGTTGATTACCAATTTTAATATAAACTTTAAAGATCATCATAATATTAAAAAAAAAAAAATTGCTTGTAATGTAAATGAGTAATGTCAAATGGCAATCTAAAGGCAGGTGGATATTTTTAATAGGTTTAGTACTTACCAATAACATCAACATGAGAACAAGTTGCCTTGCTTACCTTAGCCAAGTATGAAGTTATTACTTTTATAAACAATTTAATTAATTAATTAATATTCATGGTATTCCTACTTACATTTAGAAATACAACGGGATGCTGACATGGAGCAGATTGTATCATTGCTTTAAGGTATGGACTGGCTAGTGCCACAATATTTTGATGGACTTTTACTAAGTGGCCTTCAGCGGCTAGAGTCATATCAACGAATTCACCATTCTAAAATTTAATGAAAATAAGTTAGACCAGTTACGTAGTCAAAAGGAAGCCCATGTTTACCAGTAGAAAAGCGTTATCGGGATGATACGATGACGGTTAAGATTATGGCGCTACAAATATTAATTTTAAACCATTTAACGTCTTCATATTAACAAAAATAAATGATCAGGTATTACCTGTTGAAAGCGCGAAAATCCTTTTGAAATACAATTTCTATAAGACTCCCAACTAATACAGAATTGTGCTGCACTAGACATTGAGATTTATGAGGAAAACACTTAAATGTAAAATATAGGAATTTAGCGTTTAAAAAATTAACTCCTGAAAGAGACAGAGTTCATCAAACAATAACAATAGAAATTAGAAAGTAGAGTAGGTACTCAATGTTGTTTGATAGATAACTTGACAAGTGTGTTTGTGTTTGAGAATGACATTTTGTTGACAATCGGACGTAATGCAAAAACGTTCCAACCCACAGCAAGTTAAAATTGAGATAGTGACAATTTAGTATACGGGTTGTTTTCTAGATGTGGTATATGTCATTTTAAAGAGGTTTATAAAACGATTTTATTTCATATATTTGTACTTATCTAAAGTTTGGAACGTTTTTGCAAAAATCATATTTCTAAGAACATAACCATTGAGTAAAACGTATTACGTAGTACATTTCACTCAATGAACATATCCTAAAATTTATTTTGCTAAAACGTTCAAAGTTCTTACGGTTTTGCTAAAATTTACGTTAATTATTAATTTTTTATACAAATCTCATATTTATTGTGATAGTATAACATACTATATGACACATATATGGGTACTTAATAAAATAAAATGAGCCAATAAAATTACAAAAATTTATAAATCTTTATCGTTTAATCTTCAAACTCCAAATCAAAATCTGGATCTCCTCCAAACCCGTCAACATCGCACAGTGGATCGTCCCCATACAAGAGGTCGGACATAGAATTAAAAATTGAAAAAGTATTTAATTGAAAAAAAAATGAAATATACAGTTGCATTACTCTATTATGGAACTACAAAAAATGTTACTACAATTTTTTTATTTGACCAGTACTTTATGAGCAATTCGATGAAAACTGTTACTTTTCTATGGAAATGGTCACAAAAATGTCTGTATCTCATGATTCCCTCCTTGTTTCGATTTGCGGTTTTCACTACTGTTATTTACCCATTTTATGCCACATTTTCTTCAAGGACACATGGTGCCCCCAGCGACCCCCTTCCGAGATATTTTGCTTTTAGTAACTATACTTTTTATTGTATAACTGATGAAATGGAGGTACATTAAGTATATTCATTACTGAGAATAAGTCATCCCTAAGTAGTTCCTTAAATAACAGGTGCATTTGCGATTACTTTAATGACTTATGAACGCTTCTGTTGCCATACAACAAAAGCGTTAATGAGTCCTTAAGTAAAGATTACCAGTACTTGCTTAATCTAATTAGTTATTGTAATTACTATGTTAACAGCCCTTAATCTCTGCATTGTGATTGTCTAATGTCATCATTAGCTTATCAAATTCATTGCTAGTTGCCTACTTGCTGCCCTATATATTTGAGTGTGTTTAGCAAATGTAATTCAGTTGTAATTATAACTTCTATCAAGTGTTTTCATTATGGCTTTCCATGGGTTTTCTACTTATTATATTATTCTATTATTACTTTCTTTACGTTGCTCTTCGTAATCATAAAGATCTTCGTGACTATGACAATTTATTTAACACATTGAAGTCGAGTACTAACGTAAGCGTAACCAAAGAAAATGTTGTTGACACTGAAGAAGCAAATGAAAATGAGGCAGAAGAGGTAGTCAGTCCATCAAAATCAGATGCATCAACTTCAACATATACATCTCCTCGCAAACGCTTTGAAGATTTATCGACTAGACACAAAAGAAGACGTGTTAATGAAAATGTTGCTAGTTGCAGTCGTCCGGATGAGCTTTTGCATACTGTTGAAAGTATACTTAAGTCTGCCGGAAAAAATTATATGGCCAGAATAATGAAAAATTTGCTGGAACATCCTGAACACGTCTCAACAGTTTTAAATGTCCTGGAAACTAAGCAGAATCCTTCGCTTCGTGAAGTTCCTACTCACAAAGCACTTGCTCTTTACGTTTACTTGCAGTTATCCAAGTGGCGTTACATCACACTTCGGGACTTTAGTTTAAAAGAAGGTCATGCGAAATACCCAAGCTACTACTTGTTAGTTAAAGAAAAGCTTAAATGCTACCCGGCAAAAGAAGACATAACTGTGACTGAAACTTCCGCAAAGATACGGATCCAAGCCCTCCTTGATCTCACAGTTAGGAGGCTGATCGATTCACTTGAATCAAATTTTGATGCTGGTGAACCACTTGTGCTTCACAGTAAATGGGGTTTTGATGGAGCTTCAAGTCAAAGCATTTACCATCAAACGACAACAACAAGTGAACAAGACTTATCCAGTGTATTTATGGCAAGTCTTGTACCGCTTAAGTTAGTGACTTCTAGTGGAAGTATAGTGTGGCAGAATGATCGGCCATCGTCAACCACATATTGTCGCCCGATTTCATTTACATTTATGAAAGAAACGGAAGCGAATGTTAAGGCTGAAATGGAAATATTTGAGACCGAGATTCGTGAACTGAACCCGACTGATTGCGGCAATGCTACTGTTACTCACAATCTATGGCTAACCATGATTGATGGTAAAGTACATTCAATCATATCTGGTACATCGGCAGCAGTGTGTGATTTGTGCAAAGCTCGCCCAAGCGAATGAATAACTTGGAAGAAGTGAGAGCTAAACCCGTGAATACAGATTTATACAAGCATGGATTTAGTTCATTGCATGCTTGGATTCGGTCTATGGAGTGTTTATTACACATTGCTTACAGAATGGACATAAAATCATGGCAAGCAAAAGGGGACGAAAATAAAAAAAAAAGTTAAAGATAAGAAAGAAGCCTTTCAAGAAGCTTTCCGAAGAAGCACAGGCTTACTTCTAGACGTTGTTAAGCAGGGTAGTGGCAATACAAACACTGGAAATGCTGCAAGAAGGTTTTTTGCAAACCCTGAAACGACTGCGGAAATTACTAAATTAGACGTTAATTTAATTAGAAGACTCGCCGTTATTTTGCAATGCATTTCCTCAGGCGAAAAAATTCAAGTCCAAAAATTTAAATTATATTGTGATGAAACAGCAAATTTATTCGTGGAATTATATCCATGGTATAACATGCCAGCAAGTTTACACAAATTGCTGATTCATGGATCACAGATAGTGGACCACTTATCAGTAGTACCTATAGGTTTTTTGTCTGAAGAAGCATCTGAAGCAAGAAACAAGGATTTTCGTAAATTTAGAGAATATCATACACGAAAGCATAGTAGCATCGCCACTAATGAAGACATTCTTCATAATCTGCTATTATCTTCTGATCCTCTTCTCACCAGCTTACGACCGAAGATGACAAATAAAGCCAAAAAGTCTTCATTTAGTGAACTAGACGATTTACTCATAGTTGATCAGATTGAATTGGAGTTCATTGACGTTTCAACTGATACACTTGCTGCATGTAGTGACGTTGAAGAAGATGATGACGATAATAATGATCATGATGTCGTTATTTATGAAGATGAAGAAAATATAGTTTAAGTCTTATAGTACCTAATATTATTATTAACAAGCAGTTTCTTTGTTAATTTCTTGTTTTTGTGTATTTTTTTTTTATTCTGTTCTTTTTTTGTTTTGTGTTATGCCACCCATCGGCCAATAAATGTTTTTTTTTTCTTTCTTTTCTATTGTTGTTAGTAACTAAACGGTCGTGTTAATTAATTAATTTCCTATTATAATTTAGTTCTTAGTAGTTGTTTAATTTTTTAGTTTGTTTTAGGGTACATAGTTGTTTTATTTTTAAATTATTTTTACAGTGTTATATTATTTAAATAAAAAATATTTTTATACCTACATATTTTCTTATTGATCATAAAACTCTATTTCTTTTCGATGTGTTATTGTAAATTCGACTCAGTCATTACTAAGCTAATGATGACATTATCCAATCACAATGCAGAGATTAAGGGCTGTTAACATAGTAATTACAATAACTAATTAGATTAAGCAAGTACTGGTAATCTTTACTTAAGGACTCATTAACGCTTTTGTTGTATGGCAACAGAAGCGTTCATAAGTCATTAAAGTAATCGCAAATGCACCTGTTATTTAAGGAACTACTTAGGGATGACTTATTCTCAGTAATGAATATACTTAATGTACCTCCATTTCATCAGTTATACAATAAAAAGTATAGTTACTAAAAGCAAAATATCTCGGAAGAGGGTCGCTGGGGGCACCATGTGTCCTTGAAGAAAATGTGGCATAAAATGGGTAAATAACAGTAGTGAAAACCGCAAATCGAAACAAGGAGGGAATCATGAGATACAGACATTTTTGTGACCATTTCCATAGAAAAGTAACAGTTTTCATCGAATTGCTCATAAAGTACTGGTCAAATAAAAAAATTGTAGTAACATTTTTTGTAGTTCCATAATAGAGTAATGCAACTGTATATTTCATTTTTTTTTCAATTAAATACTTTTTCATATTTTAATTCTATGTCCGACCTCTTGTATGGGGACGATCCACTGTGCATCGTCAGAATTTTCGTCTGAAGCATTTAAATTTTTATAAAATTTATTCAGTCATTGAGAATATATTAGAGTATGGCCGCCAAAAATTGTACAATAACAGTCGTGAATTGGTAACACGCGGTATCATACGTGAATGAAGGTAACACTCGTGAATTTGTAAAGCCTGGGGTTCATGAGAGAAATTACTAATTATTTTGATGCAATGGATATTTCGACAATTCGAAAACATTGTCAAATTGCGAAAATAATGTGCTATGGTAGGTGTTATTTATATTTTGTTTAACAAGCGATTTTCAAGGTTTTTTTTTTAATTAAAAACAAAATGTTTTTCATGAGGAAGTTTTTTTAATTATATGAAAAAAATTTAATAAAATTTTTATTGCTAACTACTTATGGTAGGTACTAATCTAATATTATATTATTAATCAGTTCCAGAGAAGCCTACCTAATTTAAAAAATAAATTTAAAACATTAACACTTAAAAGTATTCAAAATTTGATAAAAATATTGAAATATAAAAAAAGTAATTCAAATATACGTAGATCGTCTTCCCTGGTATCAGAAAAAAATATGTGTAAATGAATTTTGACACTAATAAATTAATCACTAAGTTTCTATAGTATACACTCAGCTCAATAACAGATCAGTAACACACGGTATCATTCGTGAATCAAAAACACTGTCAAAAGCCAAAAAAAAAAAAATTGATGTGAGTTTTGAAGTTAAAAGGCACCGTACAGCGTTATTTGGTAATCAAATAGTCTATCAACACGTACTATTTAAAATAATTTACTAAACTTACGATCTTACCTTAATTATCAGCTCTTAAAATTATGAGAATTTCCCTAGACAAATTTACCGACTGACTCGATGTTCACTTGTATTCAAAAATAAATGGCGCCTTTTTTCCGGCGGTTGGCCAACTGTAGTGTGGTATTGCCATGACCCAAAAATGGTTTTAAAGCACTTGGATTATCGTTAGTTTCACAGATAAATATATAACATATATAACATATGTGAAGTAACATACGTGAAGTAACATACGGGAACGAAAAGTGAGACACATTTTCAAAATTGTTTTTTGATACTTTAAAACATTATCAGTATTACAAAAAAAAAAAAAAACATATTGGAAAAGTTAGCCATTTATTTCAAAATGTAAGTGGTTACTTATCAATTATGTACATATTTTTGACTTCAATGTGCAACATGTCGTAGAGGGACACACGAGTTTTGTATGGAAGTGAAAAGAAGCCAATTAAAAAAAAATATCCGAAAATTCCGGAAACCGAAATATACATCGAATAAAAATTATATATGGTTCTATATAATTTTACTAACCCGATCCAGTTAAAACATACCATAAAAATTAAATATAAATATGTTTTTTTTTTACATAAATGAGAAGGACACAAACTTTTCTTCAAATGTACAATTTTTGGCGGCCAGACTCATTAAACAGTTTAAGATCGGCTAACTTGGCAGGTGCAATTGGCTTGCCATTAGGCCACAAAAGCTACAAGTCAGTTTGGTCTATCGGTTGTACTTCTCCTCTAACTTTCTTGTCAATTTTGAGTTTTTTAAATCTTCATCGAATGATGTCCGCATAAAAATTGAATATAGATGATCCTTTTTTAACAAAATTTATTTTGTTGACTTTACTCTCATCTTAAAAAAAAAAATCCTGTTCATCACATTCGTTTCCAAATTTTCTGTCCCATAAAAGTCTGTCTCTTACATCCTATACACTTGAATAAACCATTTTCATAATACTAAAACGTTCCACAGATTTTGATGGTCTTTGTTCCATTCAGAAGCAGGCCTGCTTTTGAACTAACTGGAAATGGAACGTTTTTCTAAAAGATCATGCTCGCTCAGCGTCAAAACTTATAACATAACCCCAAACCTTGCACAAGATAATTGGTTGGTTTCCGGATTTGAGAATTATCGAGTCGTCCCCTTTCTTCGGACTTCAGATAACCCTACTATACCCCATCGTAACCTGCTCAATTCTTCTTCGAGTTCGATAATCTTCTCGTCGGTCCGGAGAGTACGCGTGTTGTATGTTGCCAGGTCGTGATTGAGGTAGCCGCATCTCTTCCGGGGATTCTTTGCACCCCTTGCCTCACCGTGACCTTGATTGCTACCGTAGCCAAGGGTAGGTGGGCCGTCGGGCACTAGGGGCCATTTCTATTTAGTGCTTTACGTCCCAGGTAACCACCAGAGCGGTTTTCAAATCATGGAGGGTCTAAGGAGGGTTGATACTTTACCGGATTCGCTTTTTAAGCATGCTCCATGTTCTATGGGATTCATGTCTGGGCTTTTTGCTGGCCACTCTAATTTGGCAATTTAGTTTCCATAGCAGAAAACCTAGAATGTTAAACTGTACCTTAATTGCGTAACTTATTTTCGTGAACAATAATGTCTAATTTATTTCATTTTGACACAGTTCAACAACACTCATTGCGTTATTTACGTTGTTCAACAGGTTTTTTTTTCCAACTTATGAAGCAATGAATTAGCAATCTATTTCAAATCAAATCAGATTGTGATTGTGTTGTATTACGCAATTAGGGTACTGGATTACATAAATAATAATAACACAGATTTATAGTCACCTGTCCAACATTGAAACAATCGTACACAGTGAAACTTTGCGATATTTCTAAAATGCGACGTTGCCAGATAGAGCAGGATAGCAAGAAAGGACCTTCTCAGGCCCCCCCCCGCACACGCCCAGTTTGAGAGCGCGCCGCGTGGAAGAGGTCGTCTCTAGTGACGCATAACGAATATTGCTGCGAAAAAGTAAGAATTTTTGCTCATATTTGGTGATTTTTTAGCAAATTATAGAAGATGATTTCGTATTGTTCAATATTACGTTGCATTCTGTACGTTTCAAAGTGTCTTTTGATTTAAATCTGTATGAAAATAGTTCACTCTTTGTTGCAATTTTTATTTATGTTATAAAAAAATACCTTGTTGGTTTACAATGAAACAAAAGTATGTTTTATACAATGAAACAGTGTGTCATTGTGTACTATCTTGTTTCATTGTAGGCCATGTGGAAAATAACAATAACGATAATTTTTCTAAACACAAGCAACTTTCTTAAAGCTTTTTATTGGCTATCTACAGTAACTACCTACTTTGTAGTTATTTTATTTATTATTTTTCAGATGGCACGTAGTAAAGCTATTATAAGAAAAAAAGGAGATCTTTCGGCAGCTAACATGCTTAAAGCTATTCAGCTTATAAGGCAGGGATGGAGTCTAAGAAAAGCTGCTAGTGAATGCAGTGTTCATTACTACGTAGTGGTTGGTTTTGAAACCAAAAAGCTTGAAATATTCTACGTCGCATTGATTACTGAAGTAATAAGTGCCAATGCATATGGTGTTTCTTTCTTGAGAGTAAAAAACAAGACTGAGATGAAATTTTATAGCCCTTTAGAGCCAGATTTTTCAGAAATAAGACTGACAGACATAAAGATGATTCTACCTCAGCCAAAAATTAACGGCACCAAAAGCCGAAACTCGTTCTATGTTTTCCCTCTTCGTGTATCACCGAGACTAAATTTGCGTTAAAATCTGGCTGAGTTTCGGGTTTTGGTTTGAATCATGTGATATTTTTGTTACCTGTTTATTCTTAAATTAATAAGAAATTATACCTTATTATAATGACAATGATTGTGATATTTTAAATAATGAGACTGCACCTCGTACAACATAGATTAGTTAGAAGAAGAGGTTAATTAATATTAGATTGTTTTAAGCGAAAAAAAATGACAATGATTGTGATATTTTAAATAATGAGACTGCAACTCGTACAACATAGATTAGTTAGAAGAAGAGGATAAATATTAGATTGTTTTAAGCGAAAAAATACTTAGATACCTACCTCTTATTTGTTTTGAAATTTTATAAGTTTTTAAGACCTGTAAGACAGAGACAGGGTGATTGTTTTTTTGTTAAACCTGAACCCGCAAGTATTACCTCTGTGATTGTTAATGTTTAAGTCTAATTAATATCGTAGATAATGAATAAAACATTATTTTCATTTAAATTTCTTTAATTTAATGCATAGATACCTACCTGGGTTGATTAAAAGCAAACAAAACACTACCTACTAATAATACTGTTTCATTGTTGCTTAGCCTTGTTTCATTGTAAAAATTCAGGTGTTTCATTGAATACACATATATGGACACAATGAAACAAAGTTCATTTTTAAAAAAAAGCTTTTTTATGCATAAATTATAAAAGTACAATAAAAAATTATAATACGATGAGATAACTAATTAAATTGTCTATCTTGATGCAAAAAATTAGACTCCTAACTTGAGAAACGGCAGAGACAGGATGGTTTGAAATTTTGGTGTTTCATTGGTGAACAGGTGACCCTACTGATATCACGCGATTTCTCATTGTTATTAGATATTCAATTATGATTCCACATTTAAAACTGTTATATTGATGGACGAGTACCCTAATTGCGTAACTTATTTTCGTAAACGATTATGACTTGTTTCAATTTAACAGCATTCATTGCGTTATTTACGTTGTTGAGTAGATTTTTTTCCAACTTATGCAGCAATGGATTAGCAATCTGTTTCAAATCGAAACAAATTGCGATTGATCGTGTATTACGCAATTAGGATACAGGTCTAATAAATATAAATCCTGTTTACTTAGTATCAAAACGAAATCAATAGTTTACCAGTAATTTTCGAGATTATTATAAACAATTGTTCTTTTTCGTTAATGCATCCTCGCGCTCGCTTTTCACTCGGTTGTAATTATTTTTCATAGTGTATAACAACTTTCTCGCACTGTTTCTTAACGTTTTAGGCAATATTTTACTTGAAATACGACAAAATATATCATCAACCTACCATAAACCTTCAAATATTGTCTATTGATATTGAACCTTCTATGTTTGAGGAAGTCGAAAATCTGTTGATTTTAATGACCTTTATGTTTTATGGGTAGGTTGAATTAGGTTGACCTGCAGCTGACTGAACATACGGAATTTCGAACGGCGAACTCTGTACGTGTGTGATAGATCCCTGATTTTGTATGGATTTGGTGCCTTCGAAATCCCGAATAGATATTTCGAATCGGAATTCCGAAATGAAATTCCGTATGTACGCGGCCGGCCTTAGTCGTTTCAAGAGGCAGAATAATGTTTTAAATACGTTTAGTGCTAAACGCATTTAGTGTTTTGTAGTGCAAGTGGGCCAAGTTTACAATGATTGTTATACTAATAGGAAATATGTTTTTTTTTTTCCACTTTATCAAAAGACATCCTCCAAGATCATAAACCAAAGAAAAGTAGGTACTAAAACACAAATTCAGCTACCTACTGCTTGTCGCAAAAAATGATTAATCTCCAACAATCAGTGGTCTCGAACGTCATAGAGTGAGATCGGTAGAATTGCCAGCTAAAATCGGTATATTTGTACCCAAAATCGGTATTTTACAAAAAAAAATACAATATTCAATAAAATTCGTTTATTTATTAAAAAACTACTTACAGACTAATTTGTAACAATCATAATTATTTTTTATACCAATATATATATTATATTCTTTGATGATACTGAGTGTGCTTGTGAAGAACTAAGTATGTTTCTTTATAGCGTCTTTTCCTGATGTGATGTTGATATCTTTATTACAACTCTTACAATAGGCATAGCTTTCGCCTTTACGACTATCTTGCAGCCAACCTGGAAATTCTTCTTCCCATTCTTCTCTATAATATTGTAGATATTTTTTTCTTCTTACACTCTCACTTGTGCTTGGCTCCTCGTCAGACGACATTTTAACTTAATTATCTGATTTTGTAGGGACTCTTTCGGTTAGGTACTCACTCTTCAAAGTTAAGAAAATTAATGAAAAAATAAAACCGAATTACTGTTTATATATACTAGACAGGTAAATTCCCGGGCGGAAAGCCCCTTATAACATCGAATTGTAAGACACAAGGGTGCCAAGGGTATTCCCCAAAATATATGAGCTACATTCTGCACTAGGTCCATAATATTGAGGGCTTCCCCGTAACATTAAACATAAATGAAAAGGGTTGCCAACTTAAAAGTATAAAATCGGTAGAAAAATCGGGAGAATTTCCATGTATACTGTGAAATACTAGAAAAATCGTTATATTTCGGTATTTCGGTAGAACAGAGCCCATATCGGTAGAAATACCGAAAAATCGGTAGGTTCGAGACCACTGCCAACAATTTTCTACTACATTTCGAACCACAGACTAGACTAGGATTTTTTTTAACCAGTGCGCAAACTTAAGCACGTGACTTTACTCATCATTATGAACAACTTTTACTATAGAACCAAACCTGAAATCGCGAAAAAAAAATCAGCTATTTCATACAATATGACGAGTTATGCGCAGGAACTTCAAAACGAAATTAATTTAGATCTGTTACACTAAATGTTATCTTAGTAACGATACTAAAACCTAAAAATATCAATAACGTTACAAAAAAAAAACGTTATAGAATATCATTTTTGTAGAACAACATTTTAAGTAACGTTATAGGTATCAGTAACATTATTCTTATATCTGCTTGTAATAACGTTACAGATTCATTTGTATAACGTTATTCTTAAGAACTTTTCCCGCTGACCACCGCTCCGTCGTCGCCTACCACCACCACCACCACCACCACCACCGGCCACCCCGTTACGGCGGCCGGCGACCGGCTGGTGGTAAGCCACCGCCATATTCAAACATTAAGTTCGTTCGAGGGTGCGCATCTTTTACACACAGTGTTGCGAATGAATAGTTGTGGTTACCGGTTACCTACCTACTTTTATATTTATGTGATAGTGTCATCTTCACAATTTTTTTTGCAATGTTTCGTATCGAAATGAATAACGTTATTATTTCGTTATACTGATATATTAATAACGATATATTTTTAATATTGTTATTAAACAGTTTAAGATTTCGTTCAGTTTGTTAATATCGTTATAGCCAAGGAATTAATTTTGTTGCGATTCTGGTGGAACGGTAAAAATTATCGTTACTAGAACTTCGCGTAACGTTATTTTGAGTAACGTTTCAAGTCCCTGGTTATGCGAACAAAATGTAGGGAACAGCTGATTTTTGTCGCGATTTCAGGAGTGGTCCCACAGTAAATGTTGTTAAAAATGATGAAGTCACGTATTTAAGTTTGTGCACTGGTTCAAATGTATAAAGGATGTAGTTATATTATCAAATAAATTCTCCCGCTTTGGGCGGAGCGGGAGGGCATGTCAGACTCTTACTGAATAAAACCCACCAGTGTTTTTTCAATAGGCTTGTTTCATAAAAAAATTTTTTTAGTCCGGAAGGTAGATTAATAAAAAATATAGGACTCGTATTTTTTATATTTTAACGTAATCAAAAGATTACGGCGATACATTGAGTTAAAATGTGGCATGACGTCACTGCTTGCTAGATTTTATACTGATTTGTGACGTAGCCAGCCCCCACTCCCCAACTTTAATGCGTGTTTTCTAAGTTATTTTTTATTAATATGATTAAGCAAAAAATACGTGTCTAATATTTTTTTATTATCTGAAAGACGGACTAAATAGGTTTTTTTTTTTTACCTAGGCAACTACCGTATTGCCCTGTTGCAGGGGGCCACGATCTCGATTTCAGTTTTCTTCGCAACCCCGATAGGCAGTTGCCAGATACCTAAAACTATTACACACTTGTGAATATATATAGATAGGTATAAATAGACAGGTAGCTATAGCTAGATTGAGTTGATTTTTACATTGCCATATAAATTATCGTTTAATATTAATGTTTTTCCAATAATTATGTTAGAATGTATCACATAATTATTAGAAAAACAGTAGTAAACAACAATTTATACAATGTAAAAATTCCAGATTTTTACCTGCACTGCCTGATTTTTTGTATGAATAAAAACTCTGAATTAAAGATAAAAAACAGTTTATTCTTTCATTTAAACATTTACTAACTTATTATTTTGAGTAATTCCCTTCCTCCCTTTATATTTGGAGTAGTGTTTATGAGGTTTTTCAGGTTTTTAGCTCACTTTATGAACAACAAACCTGAAAATCTGATTCGAGTCTCTTGAACAGTAGAACAGTAAGTTGATCTGAAAATGAAACATTTACATTATTTAATTAAAAGATACTTTCATCTTTTGATATTATTTAAATTAAATGCTTTTCTGAAAGTTTAATTTAGTTATGACTCTGAAGTAAACATAATTTGATTTTTTTTCTTATTTAGCTCACTTTATAAATAAGGTACAACAAACCTCTCATATGAATATCAAATTGAATCTTTTGAATACCAGATGTTGAGCGTAGGGAAGGCAAGGCAACTGATTCAGTATGTAGTTGTTCTGTAAATGAAACATTTTTATTAGGTACCTACGTAAAAAGAAATGTAATCTTTTGATAATCTATGTACCTATTAAAATTAGCTTGAGACAAAATCTTAAAAAACTGCTAGCTATTTCACGATAAACCTGGCAAATACAGTATGGGAATTGCTAATTTCGCAGTCTTTTTCTTCGAAACTTATCAATTTCTTCAAAATGTTTGTAACAGACACATCTGTTGCTATAAATAACTAAATTACCCATTATAGCTATTTCACCGCCAATTTTTGCAATCCAAGTCTTGAATTTCACAACATTCACATCTGGATTCGGAAAGCGGTGGCCAGAGGTATACCTAAGAAACAAAATAGCATATTATTTTTGATATCCTAGTTCAATTTCATGAAGAAAGTAGTAGGTCGTTTTTAGTAATTCTTTATACCTTGATGGGTCAGAATTATAGATGTAAACCAACCGATTTAAAACGTTTTAAATAAAATGTTGCCTTTTAAACCCCAAATAAATCGTTTTAAACGGTTGAAAACTCGTTTATAAAAAAGAAGAACTGTGTTTTACACTTCATTATGGGCAATTTTTGGTCACCTGACATCGTTTCGTTTTAATTAGTTTGTAGAAAACCGAAAACTTAAGTATGTAGGTATACCTACCTATATTTGTAATACCGGCGTCAGATATGAGTTCAAACTTTGAACTTATATCTGGTTTCGGTATTGGTAATACCGAAGCCAGATATGAGTTCAAAGTCAATAGATTAGGAGACATCAGTAATACAATGTCGTCCGTTTTACTTGCGCATGAAAGAGAACCAACGTTATGTCTTCAAGGCCGTCACGCCGGTGCCGCCGGCCGCCCCGCTGCCCGCAAGATTCGAGGCAGAAGCCTAACTGTCTGCGCCCCGAGCGCACCACGAGATCGAGGCGCGTATTATAATATTACCGTGACGTCACCGAGAGTGCGAGAGTGTGAGTTTGGTTTTAAACCGAATCAAATTGTTTATTTATATCGTTTGAAAACAATGAAAAAAATATTTATTTACCAACACACAGTTTTTAACTTATCAATAGAGTTTTTATAACTTAGGTAATATCTACGCTCGATCGGACGGACCAACTAGAACTAAACCCGCTAAGTATATCAATATCAGTACCTACACATTAAAAAAAAAAAAAAAATATATACATAAACATAACATAACATAACATCACGCCTGTATTCCCCGAAGGGTTAGGCAGAGGTGTACCTATAGTACATCCACATTTCACCAGTTATGTTTTAAGTCCCATGTAATAGGGGGCGAGCCTATTGCCATCAACCGGGCACAAATCCAGACTCCTGGCTGCTACTGAGAAATTCCAGATGGAAAAACCCAATAACACCTTGCCCGACCCGGGAATCGAACCCAGAACCTCATACTCAGCAGTAGCGCTTTGCGACCACTAGACCAACGAGGCAGTCAAAAAAAATATAATTATTCTAATTTCATTTTCTTGATTTTACCGAGGTAAAATCAAGAAAATAAAGTAATTTTTTTTTTCTTAATTATTAAGAAAAATGTAGTCATCAACACCAGCCGTTTTAAATCGGAAAAAAATGTCTATTTCGGTTTTAAACGGTTTTTTTCTTTTTAAACGGATTGCTTTAATTGGTTTTAAACCGGCCTTACATCTATAGTAGATTTGAAGTTTTTTCTTTATTGGAATCAATGGCAATTGGGGAAGGTAGAATATGTGAAATGTTGTGAAGAACCAAGTTCTATAAAGACGGAACAGCGTAGAACAGTAACTACCAACACTAAACAAAAAGTACATAAGTACAATCTTTCTTAGTAGTTAGAAATCCAGGTACACAACAAGACGCGGGCTTGCAGACGGTGAGCAATGAGTAGCTCGCCGTCCGATAAGGACCAGGCCCGGGTCGACGGCGCGTTGTGTTCCACGCGCGCCTCAAAGAGATGTCAGCAGAATTGACGGGGTCCGTTAGGGCCGATGCCTGCCGGGGGTGCGAAGAAAACCGAAAGAGAGATCGTGGCCCCCGGCAACAGGGCAACTGAAGGAACACGGGTGGGTTTTAGTCAGTAGGAGTCTGACACGCCCTCCCGCTCCGCCCAGAGCGGGAGAAGTTATTTGAAAAAAAAAAGGTACACAACAAGAGTTTTATGACATGATGGAAGTGCACTCAATTGTTCAGTTTACTATTCGTAATTATGTGTCCAAACTCTGAACAGTGCCTATTCTCAGTAGTTTACAGAACAAAAACATCTAAATTATTACGTACAGGTAATATGCATAAAAGAATAATTTACCGACGCCAACCTTGGCGTTGGCGTTTGTTTGGCATTGGCCAACAGTCGGTCTGACCTGCCCCCATAGAGGTTTTATATCAAAACTTCAGAAGTTTATTCTAAAACGTTGACATGAAGGACGACGCTGGACTCAATATGGACGTAGGAAATAGAGGATGATAGTAATGCGGCATGGCGACACGAGGAAACGGAGGTTAAATTCAACGTTGTTAGCAGATGCACTTGCTAAACAACATTACATATTTTAATATTGCAACACAGTATTTAATTTGCCTATCCGGTTCAGAGATGGCGGTCTCCTCAATAAAACCGAAATTTCTAAATGTTCTTAGTTGTTATAGCATAGTATTGTTCAAACGGCAGACTGTCGCGTCGCGGCCATGATGTGACGACATTATTCTCTATACTGCTTTGTTTACATGTCTTTTTCCCCAAATCATAACAATTAAATTATTTTACAATGCGTGTGCTCGAAAAAAGCGTTTTCCAAGCAACCAAACTGGGCGGAAAAAGTCACTTTTTTTTACTAGAGCTTTTTACTTTTCATTTTTTAAATTTTTAAATCCGTCGTTAGCCCGACGCAAAAAGTTTTTTTTTTTATAATTTGAGAAAAGTTTTACAAATTAGATGATGATGATGATAACGATGGTGTCAGTGGCGACGACAATGGCGTGACGATGACGATGACGATGGCGATGGCAATGGCGATAGCGATGGCAATGGTCAAATCGAAGTCGAAATCAAAGTCAAAATAAAAATCAAAGCCAAAGTCAAAGTCATGACGATGGCGATGGCGATGATAATGATGAAGAATATTGTTTGTGTTATAGGTACGTCAGCCAAGATGTCAGATGTTACACATCATATGCGACTACTGTAAGGTTCGCTCGTTTTTTTTTTATTTCCTCGCGCAATGCATAGTAAAACGTAGTATGATATCTACACGTGCGTAAGATGATATCCGACTCGTATCGACTTATTACACTCGTCGGAAATCACCTACTTTCCGCACTTATATCATAAATAACTAGTTTGGGTTTACTTCAAGCAGAAATCGCACTTATCCTCATGTAGGTATGAGATTTCAAGCAGCGAAGACGACGAGTTTCGAGATTGCGTTCCGTAGTCCAAGCCACCAAAAAAAAAAACGCAGCATAAAATAATGGATTGTAAAATAAGTAATGCATTGAAAAATGTAAAAAAAATAAATATTTCTTGGCTCCTATAACATGCTCCTACTTAAATAATGAAGAAGATTTGAATTACTTACATATTCCCTATTAAGTGTAACACAACTATTAGTTATAGTTACTTCCAGAAGCTTCCAAAGAGCCTTCATTATTTAAGTTAATATTTTCAAGAGGTTGAGTTGACCCTCTTATTCTCATTTAACATTCAGTTTGAACTCTTTTTCCATTTTGTCAGCTATCATTTCCGCGATTGAAAGGGATGAGGTAGCCCCTGGTGAGGGTGCATTCCTGCAATGTAGAACTCTGCTTCCTATCGCACCAGACGAAGGCTGAGAATCGAACACAAAGTCTTCTACGAGAGTTCCTGAAAACAATAAATAATCATGGCTAAAGGTACCTAAAGCCTCGTGCAGACTAGCGAGGCGACTCTTAACAAAACAATTTCTAAGAAAACTTCACGGTAGAACAATGAGATTAAAAACTGAAAGCTTATAGCAGATGGCAGCACAGTTGTACGTCTTTATAAACCGCCATTGTTGTTTGTTTACTTTTGTGTCGATCACAAATTATACGAAAACTAGATAATTATGTAAGAGACTTGGAGTGTAGCACTATTAATAGACGAGGTAAGGACAGGGGAAGCGTCAATCACTGGTAAAAAAGCAGCTTTAGTGGAAAAGTCAATTTATGAACGTTTTATAATATATAGGTTATTTTGTGTTTGTTGACTTTGAAGTTCGTATTTTGTTAAAGACTGGAGGCGTACGATAGAACTAACCTGATCAGAGTTGAAAACCAACTCAGGTTTGGTCTTTCTAACTGAGAAAACTCAGAGATAGCACTTCTAGCACTGATCTAATATGATAATATAAACACACTATACTTTACTTTGCCAAACTTCTTGGCAGTATATGGTTAGGTATAAATGAGACCAAAGATGTAGTATAGTCTGGTTATAATTATCCAAAGGTGCATCTTATATACTAACGACTACGTGCTGATCACAGATAGTAGAAACATTTAATAGATATTGAACGTGCAATAAAGAACATAAGATTGCGATGTAGATTGTAGATACAGCACAAAGATATTGTACTGTAACAGTACACCCCCCTTTAAAAAAAAAAAAAGTAAATATTATGGTAATAGTGTTTACAATATAAATTTGATCTAGACCTTACTAGTTATTTGCTGATGTATATAAATAATAATGCTATTGTACGCGGTGGAATTTGATGACGCCTGTTGTGGTGCGATTTGCTGACGTCTGTAATTTTGACTTAGCTGTTGCACGAGTGTTTATTATTTTTTCCCGTTAAACTCTTCATTCTTCTGTCCAGTGTTTTCATTATGCCATAAATTAGGATCGCACCGATTGTTAAAATAATCTGTCCCATCGCAACATTTCTTGTCCACCGTAAGTCCTCCTGGATCAGGTTACGGAGTTTGTCCGCTTCGTTTTGATTGAGGCAACTGCCCGTATTGTATGTTATCTGGTCCTTAGAACTTTGATTTCCCATTTTAGATGTCTTGTTGTTACGAGTAGTTGTGAATTAATGCTATGCTAATATATATACGAATAACTTGCTTCTATCAGCGATTTTTATAGACGTACCACTGGCTTTACCTTACGTCCCGATCGTGTAGCGTACGTGTGTGAATGTCTGTCGCAATCCTTTGAATCTGGCACGTAGTTTGATTCGTCATTGATCATGAAAGCTGGTTTCAATCTATCAATTGATATCACTGTCTCCTTATCCCTAATTCTAATGCAAAATGTTTTATCTGTTCTACTAATTACTGGGTAGGGTCCTTCATACGGCGGCGTCAGGGCTTTCTTCATTCTATCACACCGAACAAATACGTGTGAGCATTCTTTGAGTTCGGGATGCACAAATATAGCTTGGTTATGGTTTTTTCTTTTCGGAATTGACGTCATTTGTGTGATGTCCTTTTGAATTTGTTTTACAAATTCTTCGTACGTTGATAACTGTGCTGCTGATGACTCAAAAAACCCTCCAGGGAGTCGTATTGGCGTTCCATATGTCATCTCTGCTGAACTATAACCTGTGTCTTCTCGCAAGCTACTCCGCAACCCGAGTAAAACTGTTGGGATTTCTTTTAACCAATTTTCGTTGGATTCTCTTGTCATTAACGCTACCTTTAAAGTTCTATGAAATCTCTCTATCATTCCATTGGATTGCGGATGATAAGGTGTTGTCCTAATTTTAGTCCCATTTGCAGCGTATAGTGTGTATTGTTCATTTTGAAAAATTGAATATCTCTGTTGCTTGCTA
Source organism: Omphaloscelis lunosa (assembly GCA_916610215.1). Lineage (NCBI taxonomy): Eukaryota > Metazoa > Arthropoda > Insecta > Lepidoptera > Noctuidae > Omphaloscelis > Omphaloscelis lunosa. The sequence continues at coordinate 11,585,198 of OU744247.1, forward strand.
ATGACTGAGATATTTGCGCCCGTGTCAATCAAAAACTTCATACCACTTTTTCGGTCGGTAATGGTGAGGCGATTGGATGGGTGGATTGCACAGAGTTTCGCCGTTGTCTGTGCTCTTATTCGTTTCCCTGGTTCCGTACGTAAGTCATTGGTTTCCAACCGCATGGCTTAATGCAGTTCCTTGCATATTTTCCGAATCTTCCGTGGTAGTAACAAAATCGATTTGCCCCTCTATAATTTGTTCTCGGCCTCATAATCGGGAATTGTTGACGTTCCTTGAAATGATTGTGCGTGTTGGGTCGATAGCCATATCGACCTTGCTGAATTGCGTCAATATCTATCTGTAATTTTGCTAGCTGGGTTAAAATGCATGCTGTATTGTTGTCGTTTGAAGTGTCGTTGCTAACAGCTGATATTTCGGTTACTTTTGAATTCATTATTATTTTGTCTGCAATTAGGCTCAGTTTGTCAATTTCCATGTCTTCCGTAACTGCTAGAACCGTAGTAACTGATGTTGGTAAAAGCCTGAACCATAGTAGTTTAATTGTTTCGTCACTGATTTTTCCTCTCCCGAGGACTCGCATTTGACGTAATAACTGCGAAGGTTTTTGATCACCGAGTTCTGTCTCTGATATTAATTTTTGAAACTGCCGCTGTTCTGTTTCTTCGTAACAATCAATTAAACGTTCCTTGATGTTAAACAATTAAACTATAATTAACTATAATTAACTAATTATAAAAACAACAACTACAATTTACACAATATTACATCACAAGTGCCTGTATGTAATGAAAACAGACTTAGTTCTCTTGGGAGCATCACCTATAAACCACTATCTCCCACAAAAGGCTTAAAAACATTGTCTCGACAAAATATCGGATTCCAATTTTTTTCAGAGAGCTATCTTTTCTCCCACAGTACATGGGGCTCCGTATTTTTGCAGTAAACAGCTACGCAACTGGCCTCAATACTTAATTATACGTAAAAGAAGTCGCTTGTATAAAAAAAATATGGCGAGCTCTCAAATTATCAGACGTTGAAGATCAGCGCCATCTGAAGTGAGCAAGTGGTAGTTTTTAACCCCATTACCGGTGTCGCGTCGCGCTACTCTGCCCGAATAATAGTGTTCTGTACAGGGCTTTAAATACCGGTAACATTTTCATAACGTTTCCTTTATTTGACAGAGTTACCGTTAATATAAAAATAACGATCATAGATTTTACGATATTTATGCTGCATTTTATCGTTAATATATATAATGAGGTTAATTCTATCTTAACGTTAATTTTATCATTATTATTAAACGCTTAAACTTGTGGAATTAACGGGGCTTGAGGCGCCCGGAGAGCAAATATGTAAAAAAAGGACGTATTTCGACTTAGGTATAAGTGCCCCTAATTTCCTTTGGCACGAATATAGCCCTTATTCGTGCCAAAGGAAATTCACATTCTGCATTTTTGACATATCGCACAATGCACGCACGCATTAGATTTTGGGAGAAAAAAAATGTGTTTATAGAATATATAAAAAAAGGTTTTAATCTATTTATAATTGATTAAAACCTTTTTTTATAATTAGGTATTTAATGGTTATAAATAAATTATATCAACAGAAATGTAATAGCCACCGGTTAAACATAACAAATTTTACAGAATTAATTAATATTATTGTTGTAATTTAATAACGAGGATGGTTAAATAATGAGATCTTATGATCCATTGGCCATTATATATCATAATGAGATTTAATATCCTATTACTGAGATGATTAGATCTCATTAACGAACTACCCCTCTTCCTACATAGTTTTTTCGAACCTTAAGTATAAGTCCTGTGCATTTATTTACTATTTTCAATCGATTTTGTTCTTTGAAAGAGTGATAACCTATTTTTCTAAAATGGAACAAGTGAATTTAGTTCATAATCTTGACTTGCATGGTGTTTTAAAACAGTCTGGTAAGCTGGGTAACTACCTTGCATTATCTACTGCAAACTGTCTCAGTTCAATTTAAGTCTTTCGGAAGAAGACAACGATAATTTAAATGAATTTTGTCGAAGTTTCAGCCAGGCTGTCATAAAAAGATGGGAGAATGCCAAAAGAAACTCTGAAACATTTAAGAAACAATACGGAGACTGGTTGGCGCTTACAGTAGATTGGCCATCTTTTGTTGTTCCACAACAAGCTTCAGAGGATGCCATTACAGAGTATCAAGCACCTTCAACCAGCTAATCTGTATCTGTTGGAACACTAACTAAGCGTTTAATACCTCGTAAACCATTTGTAGAATTGTGTACTAAACAGAAAAAACGGAGTATTGAAGAACAGAATCAAAAGACAGTGACGAAATAGCTTACGCTACAGTAAGCAAGTTAATTTGACTGAAGTCGTTGTAGGTAGGTATGCACTGAGATTTCAAAGCGTGTCGTTTCGGCTGTTTTCTATGATTGTAGAATACTGTAGAGATGGGTCGTCAACGTATTTGGCATTAACGAAACTAGACCGTCCAATTTCATTCATCGACTAGTTGAATTCGTCGACTGCCTAGTTTACGCGTCAACTTGAATAAACTTTGCAACAAACGAAGTCTTTGACGACGATGCTCGACGGCTGCGACGTAGGCGGTAGGGTACTGGTCTCCCGCGGGCTGTGGATATCTATTAATTTGAACTTCCCTTCATAATTTTCCAGGCTTAGGATTAGTTGAATATTGAATCACACACGGAACATGAAAAATTCAAAAATCGATAAAAAATGAACAACTATCAAACAGAAACAAGTATAAACCGGTTTGCCTCGCATCGTTCGACCAGTCCATCGCCTTTCTCTTACGCATACGCGAAACAACCATAACGGCATCCTTTTCTGCACTTAATAATAATTTCATTCGACCCGTACAAATATCACCTCCCTTTTACTAGATTTAGAGTTCAAATTTGTTTGCTTGATTATTTTATTTCAACGAACGAATGAATTTGTACTGCGTTCTCGCGTCGGTCGTTGCGTCCCAGGATTCAGTTTAGGTGTCTACGGATTCAACTAGTCCATCGATTACCTACCGGTGAACCGTCGATTCGTTCACAGTTCGTAGACGGTTGAATTAACTAGTTCTTTGATTCAACGCCCATCACTGTAAGTACTTATTTCAGTTCTGTGCTTGACCTTCGGAGAGAACCTTTTTTTTTTGGTTGGGATCAATTTCTCCCGCTCTGGGCGGAGCGGGAGTGCGTGTCAGACTCTTACTGACTAAACGCCACTCGTGTTCTTTCGGTTGCCCTGTTGCCGGGGGGCCAGGATCTCCTTTTCGGTTTTCTTCGCACCTCCGGCAGGCATCGGCCCTAGCGGACCCCGTCAATTCTGCTAACATCTCTTTGAGGCGCGCGTGGAACACAACGCGCTGTCGACCCGGGCCTGGTCCTTATCGGACGGCGAGCTACCTATTGCTCACCGTCCACAAGCCCGCGCTTACGGTAGCCGGAAATCGGCCTGCGATTCCCGACGCCCAGGGCGTCTCCTCCAGTGGCGGTTAGGGGCGTGAGAGCGCAAAATTTGCCTCTCTCTCACGCGTTCCTCCTTCTCGAGCATTACTGCTTCGCAAAAGGAGGTGACGGCCTCCCATTTCCTCTCGCTCCGTACCATGGCCTGAACCAGGGCCGGACGCGAGAGATCACCGCCGCCAATCGCCTCCACGAGGACACGACGATGCTCCGCCAAGCCGGGCAGACGTCCACCGTATGCTCCACCGTGTCCTACGGGCGATCCACACAATGGTGACACCCGGGCGTTTCCTCCCGCCTTATCCTGTGCAGGAACCTCCCGAAACAGCCGTGTCCGGTGAGACCTTGCGTCAGGTGGAAGGTGAGGACGCCGTGGCGCCTCTCTAGCCACTCCTCTAAGAGGGGTCTTATCGCCTCAATTGTGGCGTGCCCAGCGCTGGGTTGCGACAATTGCACTCTCCATGACGCCATGAGATCCCGCCGAAGCTCTGTCCGCTGTGCCGTGATTTCTAAGCCGGCAGCGGAATTAAGCCCCGGCGTTTCGCCTCCTCGCGCCACTCCCAAATGTGCGCGAGGACGTTTGCCTCCAGATCCCATGGCGGTAATCTGGCAAGGAGGCTCTCCGCCTCGCAGGAGGCCACATGACCATGACCCTCTGGGACTCGTTCAACCGGCGGGCTGGCCGCAGCCTTAGTGAACGCGCCCACACCGGTGCCCAGTAAAGGGCGGCTTTAGCACCCTTGAAAACTAAGAAAATGGCAGCCATTACGAAAAATGTGAACAGTTTCGCAGCCGCCATCTTGGATTTTTATTTTGACTAAATTCACACTTTCTCACTCTCTTTATCGAATTAGAAGAAGACAGTCGCAAGTATGAACAGTTTACTCCTACCGCAAGCCGCGTTAAAAAACTTCATTCCAAAAACGATTTTTTTTAAACAAAAACAACTAATTCGTCTTAAGAAATTATCGACATGTCAATTTTGGTTTCATACATGACTCCAACCCTACGGTAGTCTCGCTATCATTTTTGATAGAAGAAATAATCGCATGTCAAGTCCATGGCAATTTGGCGGATTTGACGTACATTTTTGTAATGTGGCGAGATATAGTGCCCATGCCGTCACAAAAGCAATGCCAGAAAAATACTCGATTCATGCCTTGTTTTATGTTGAATCATGGTTGAATCGAATGAAAATTCAAAATGTTTTATATAATATATAATAATATAAATTCATTTATTTCAGGTAAATTACACCCATTGCCAAACATAAATTGATACAAATTTTACAAATAAAATAAAATAAAATAATGTCAAATCAAATAAAATAAAATAATGTCGAATAAAATAAAATAATGTCAAATAAAATAATGTTAAATAAAATAAAATCAATTAAAATCAAATCAAATTAAATTGCATCAAATTAATTCAAATTAAATAATGTCATTTTTACAATCAAATGAATAACATCTATCCCACACTGGTACAGCAACATGTCTGCTGGAACAATGCTGGATGAAGCAAGGGCAGTCCAGCCTTCCCGCAATCATCGCCAGTACGATGTTGGGGCTAACCCGCACTCTGCGCACCAAGGAGGCGGCGCGCTTGCGCATGGTCGTGTGAAAGCAGTCGGTTCTCGCCTCTGCGAACATACCCGAGGCGCTGCAGTATCGGGGTAACCCCATCACCGCCCTGAACGCGTTATTGTACTGGATGCGGATGGCGCTGTAACTTCTATTAGAGTAGTGAGCCCACAGACTGCATGAGTAAAGCGATGTACAGTACGCTCTAAAGAGCGTAGCCTTAACTACATTAGAGCACCGCGCAAATCTGCGTGCGATCATGTTCGCTCTAATAGACAACGCCCTCCGCTCCCGTTCCATGTCTGCATGATCTTTGAGGTCGACAGTCAAAACATGCCCCAAGTAAGTAAAACGGTCAACACTTTCCAAAGGAACCCCATTGAGTCTGACCGGAGGTATACTTTCCGGACATCTCGCAATGGCGGTCTCGAAGATCATATACTGACTCTTCTTTACATTATACAACAAACCGTGACCACAAGCATATTCCTCGCATATCTGTAATAGCTTCCTCAAGCCGCAGACCGAAGCGCTCATCAGCACCATGTCGTCAGCATAACTTAGATTATTGACACATGTACCGTCAATGTGACAGCCGACATGCTGGCTGCTGAGCGCCACGATCAGACTGTTAATATACAAATTAAACAGAGTAGGAGATGTTAAGCCACCCTGCCTAACTCCACATTCAAGCTGATACGCATCCGACATTGCTCCCGCCCACCTAACACTATTAGACTGGTGCGCACACCAGTACTGGAATATGCTGATGAGTTCCGGCGGTAAATTTATGCTCCTCAGCTTGTTCCACAACAGGTCATACGCTACAAGGTCGAAAGCCTTGGACAAATCAAGGAAGCACGCATACACGGGGGTTTTACGGTCTGTGTAGTATTTGACGGTGTGCTTAAGACACAGTATAGCACTTTCAGTGGACAGCCGGGGACGAAACCCGAACTGGTTATCATGCAGTGCTACCGATCTATTTAACTGTGCGTTAAGCAAACCGTCAAACACTTTAGCAGTTACAGTGGCAAGAGAGATTGGCCTGTAGTTACTCTTATCAGTAAGGTCACCAGTTTTATTCTTCACTACAGGCACTACCACTGTTTTCATAAAGTCGGCTGGCAGGTAGGAATGGCTCACGCACAGCGAGTAAAAGATAGCCAAGACCCTAGCAATATGTTGCCGGGCGTGATGCAGGTGTTCTATGCTGAGCCCATCATGACCGGGGGACTTACCTCTCGAGATAAGCCTTATGGCTTTAGTAACTTCCTTCGCCCGGAAGGTAGTCCCCACCTCCCGTCTGTTTATGTCAGCATTGAATATCTCCGTCGCTGTACCCAAAGGAGACTTCACCGAAAAATGCTTCTTAAAAAGATTCGCTATCCCCTTCGGGTCATTCATGCCATCGATGCTCACTGGAAGGCCAGGGCGTAAGTTTTCTTTTTTAGTGCCCTTCCAGAAACAGCGGAAATCTCCCTTGCAATGATTCACAGCTAGAGCGTCCATTTTTATTTGGTCCTGATGATTTTGGCACCATTTGAATCCAGACTTGAACACTCTTCTGCTATCGCACATTTCTTTGTATAATAATCCTGACTTAGGCCTACCACACAACACCCAATCGAGGAACTTAGATTTAGCCACCCTGTGAGCCTCGCTGACATGTTTGTTCCACCCAGCTATGCGTGGACCAGGCCCGCCCTTCCCCGCGCTTCCCCGACTCGCCATCACTGCCGCGTCACGGAGGGCAGTCACAATGTCAGAGTAAAGCGTATCCAGAACAAGCCTGTGGCCACGGTCACTACAGAAACAATCAGCACAACTTACACACCCAGGAGGGAAGTCAATTACTTTAAGTCGCTTATGACACTCTTTGGCGTATATAGAAACATGTTCCTCACTTTTTATACCCCACACTACATCTTTATTTACATTAGGAGCTCGAGACGTGACCTTAGGGGACAATAATTTTAAATTACACGTAACCACAAGTGGGAAATGATCAGACCACAGAGTGTCATAATTAACATCTACGTTAACAACAGCTTGCTTTGCCGAGTGAGTTGCCAAACAGTGGTCGAGCCCGCTGCTAGTCCCGTGCACGTCACTAATAAAAGTAAAAGTACCCGAGTCTAACCCTAGCATATCTATGTCTATACATGACCATTGTTGATCACTACAAATATGCACAAGCTCAGTGTAAAACAACTCACCTGGATCCGCATTAAAGTCGCCCAAAATAAAACAATCGGTAAAATCTTGTAAATTATCGACAGAATTAGTTGGTAAGTAAACACTCATTATGATTACTTGTCTATCACTCTTTGTAATTTTAATGGCACAAATACGGACGTTATCGCACTCTAACACTGACACCTGTTTAAATGCACTATATCTCCATAGCAACGCGACGCCATCGCCACCATAGGGCCGCCCGCGCAGTATCCCTGCGGATGTATCAACTGCAGATGTCGCAGTGTATCCGAAACCGCTGTCAATCGTACTGATAAAGGGTATGTCGTGCGGCATCAGCCAAGTTTCCTGGAGACAAATCACATCACACGTACGGCACAGGTCACTGACGTCACAGATGGAGCGTTTTACATTCTTGCAGTTGAAAGTAGCAAATCGATAAAGGCCACTATCCATTATTTTGTTTATTTGGACCGTCAGCGCCGGCAAGATGTGCACCGTTTGTTGTCCTGTGTTTGAAGTTCACAAAACGCCGAAATAAGACACCTGCAGGCCACAAAGTTTCGTCCATGTATCTTGATAGATTGGCCTCTGATATGAAAAACTTTATGAAAATGAAACGTTTATGAGGTTAGGATTTTAAATTTCAATAATTAAATATTTGAAAAAAAATACGTACATATAGAAGGTTATTCAGTCTTAATTTAAATGTATTTTAACGCTTTTTACAAGTTTTAATGGCACAACTAGGCATTTTTACGGAGCACTGAATGAGAAAAACGCGTCTCGAAAACGATTTACGATGTGCGTTAGAATTGATTTGAAAGTAGTTTTTTTGACCGTGCTAGAACATTTGTACTACATTTGTTCTTGTACTGTTACAGAGGGGGAAGTGTTCGTAAGACTTATCCAGTGTTATATACTCTAAGATTGCAGTGTACGCGGTGGCGCGGCCAGAAAGTATGGTTCCTAGCCGCGCCACCTATTTTGTTAAATTTCTCGCGAATCTTTATAGTAGATTTTTTTATTATTACGTAGAATAATGAAAATATTACGTACATTTATTCTTATTAACGCCGATTCAAAATGCGACTGTGGCGCGGCCAGGAAGTACCACGCTTTAGTTCGTTCGCAAACTTGAGGTAAAGGTGTGGGCTACATTTACTGCCGCTGAGTGTAGTTTTTCGATGTTAAATTCTAGACAAAGAATTCATACTAACCATCTTTCGTCATTGCCTGTGCTCTTACACCAGCGGGACCTCTCTCCACATCATTAGTTGTAATTTCTTGAACAAACTTTTGTATCTGCTTTACTTGCAGATACGGGATTACAGATCTAGTCATTTCTTTCAAACCAAAGCCTACATATTTCAGAGCCAATTTACGGAAACCAGAAAATGCTACAATGTCTTTCATCTCTCTCCAGCAGAAATCACTATATCTGGAAACATGACAGATTTACAAATTATCAGGTCTGTATGATCAACTTTGTATGTGTTTGTTTAAAATATAATAACATTTTGAGAGTGCCTCCGCTGCCGGCGCTGGCTCCCAAAAATAATGCTATCGGGAACCGGCATGACATTACTTATGGTAGGCGAGATTAAAAACATCGGCTGCCGGCACATTACGTACTCTGTGGCCGGCACCGCCAGCTTCCATATTGGACACCGGCGGCGCGCGCGGCATTTATGGAAACCTTTCCAGTACTCAGAACTCTAACTAATTAACCTTAACTAAAGTATTTTTTTTATATATTCTAGTCGTTTTTGGTTTTCGTAGGGGATCAAAGTTCTAACCAAACCTAACCTTTTCAGCGAGTAATAATATTTTACCTAACCTAACTAGGTCGGTTCCGGTACTTGGTACTTGATTACTGGAATAAATCATTGATAATGGAAATATAATACTGAAAAAATAATGCTTAATAACATGTTTTTTTTTTTAATTATGCCTACCCCACCTATCTATTCCAATAAGCCAAATTGCCAACCGCGTTTTCCGTTTTTTTTCTAACTCAGCGTTGGCAGTCAATTCAGCAACTGGCGCCGGCAGCTAATTCGGGAGCCGTCGCCGGCTGCGGAGGCACTCCCTAACATTTATGTAACTTACCTACATTTTTTATGAAATACTATTGGATTTTCTAAGTGTAAATTAACCTTTAATACCCTTCATGAGATAAAATTGATAAGATGACAGCTATTGTATATTGCATAATATAAATGCTTTGTATTTCCACAGATTGACTTTTATTAAAATAAAAGGCTTATTCTCATAAGTAGTCATAAGGAGTGATGTGCCGTTACCATTTTACCATTACCAGTATTTTACCATTTGGAAATATTCCCAGTAAGTTTCTATTATTACCGGTAATATTCCCTTACGCTGGTAATATTGTTTAATATCGTCTTGTTGATTTCTTTAAGTAATATTTGTTTAAAACGCGCACGCTGCACATACGTAGATTTTAATTGTTTAGGCGGCCAAAAATATTTTTTGGTTTTAATTAATTCCACATACTATATTAAATTAAAATAAACCCTTTTCAGTTCAAAAATATTTTTTCTTTATTTAATTACACAAGTTTTATACACAAACTAGCTGCGCCCCGCGGTTTCACCCGCATAAGTCTCGATCCCGTGGAAATATCGGGATAAAAAGTATCCTATGTCCTTCTCCGGGTCAAGGTCTATCCATATCCCAAATTTCATCCAAATCCGTTCAGCCGTTTTAGCGTGATGTCGTGACCAAGGGAAATAGGGATTCATTTTTATATATATAGATATAGTAGCAATTTTCAAAAAAGTAAAACAAAATTCAAATAATATTTTAAAAGAATAAAAGTAAGGCATAATTACATCACCTATCTATCTACACCTATATAAACATAAACAAAACTAAATATCACTGTCACTTTGAGAGCATTCCTCCATTGACTCTCTATATGGTTCGGCAGACATCAACATTTCTATTGTTTCTGGAAGGAATGCTTTGCGAGAAGGTTTTTTAATTTGTCTGCTGGAGCTAATTAGGGGATCCGAAGTTAATAATAGCCTATTAAATATGTCTAAATTAGATTCCTCCCTCGAAAACTTTCTAGCAAAGTTAAGTCGGTATGACCGGAAAGGCTTGTTCCGGGTTTCTGCAGCCTCCTCCGATAATTGGCCAATAGGAAGTAGCGAATTGCTTATGATTTTCCCACCATGTATCAATATTTTATGCATGGTGGGAGTCATTGGATGCCACCCGTACAGCTCTACGTACAATCTCGCAGTATCATAAGCATATTGGTCATATTTTGTGACATTAATTTCGTGACCACTTGACATTGTTTCCAATATAATTTTGAATCTATAGATCAATTCAAAGCTAATTCCTGTGATCTCAGATACCAGTTCCGGATTCTCAAAAAACCTCCTGCTTGTGTTGCCATCATTAGTATTTCCTAAGTTAGCCTTTGGCATATCGATGAGTAGTCCAGTTTCGTTACGAAATCTTATTTGGATTTCGGACTTTCGTTGTGTTTCGTTGTTTCGTTGTGACTTTCTATTGGAATCACAAAACTTCCTTCTAACCAAGATTGGTTGTTTTTAAGAAAAACTTCTTCGTGTTTTCGGCTTTCAAACATCTTTGCTTAAATTCGGTTTTCACATAAGAAAACTTGTGCTTTAAACAATTTTTAGCATTTTCGGTGTCTCCATAATGATTTAAGAGATAATTTTCATAAAAATCGAGTTTTTCACTTAAGCTTGAGAAATTTTGTTTTTGTATCTGGTCAAACAAATATTTCCGAGACACTACTTTAGTACCCGAAGCACCAGATGGACCTAAAACAAAAAAGTAAATTGATTTAAAATAAAAAAGCAGCAAAATGGTATTTTGCTCAATTTTGGCTTGAAACATTTAGTTGCTCTCAATTTTGAAAAGCGCGGGTTTCCGCGGCTAATTATTTTTTCGTTATATGGACAAATATATTAAGTATTGAGAAATAAATAAATTATTACCCGGACGGACCCTGAAGTAAGTTAAAAAACCTTATAAACTTTTAAAATACAAAAAAAAATCACATGTGATAGAGCTATCTTTGACAAATTAAAAGTATATTAAGAAAAACGATAATCAAGTATATTATTGATGTAAAACATAGGTTCTTACCTGAATTATTGCAATCCATAACTTTCACTTGAAAACAATTATTCCGACAATCATTATGCAATTTAGAAGTTGTTAGTTTGGGAGCGCTGTCGAGAACAGACACGTACACGTTAAGTGACTATCGAATTCTGACTACTTGAGGGTGGCCTCATGCGCATCGACGACCGTTGGAAGGGGTATCGTTTTATACCTGGAACTGTTTACTACCTGAGTAAATGGTTAAATCATTATTATATTGTTGTTCTAAAAATAGCTTTATGGCCGCCTAAATAATTAAAATCTACGTATGTGCGCTGTTGCTAGCTCGCTTTTCGCACTTGTACAACTTGTACATACCTATGTGTAAACATCGAGCCGAAAAGTAAAATATATGTATAATGATTTTATAGAAAAAAATGTCAATGAGAAGGCCGCTTATATGTGTTCGTTTTATAAGATCATTAACAATTTAAAAAATGAAATTACATTTAATAATTTTTATGCCAAATTTAATAAATGTTGATTGGTAAAATGTATTTTTTTACTTGTAAATTTGAAGCTTACCATTTATATTCCCAGACAGAAACTTGTCAAGAAATTTACTAAGTAACTTCATAGAAACAATGAGAAAATACCCAGAAAGTTACTCTAGTTCCGGTTACCCTAAATTATAAATTTTTTTTTTGGAGTGCTACTGGGAACGTTGCTAGGAAAATACTTGACAGGAGTAAATTACTGCTAACGGCACATCACCAGTCATAAGTGACATCAACAGGTTTTCCCATTTTTTTGTATGTTACAATTATAACAGGATAGACAGCATATTATGTACTGATGAAATTTCTTACTTGTATCCTTCTTTACAGTAGGCTAATATAGCATTAGGCCCCAGTATGATGCGACCATCTACTCCTGGGGTAATATGGACACCCAGAAATGGAAACCTTGGGTCAGGTACAGGATAAATGTTAGTTTTCTTTAAAACAGCATGACATGAGTTTAGGTATAGGTATTCACCTCTAAAAGGAATTATCTTAGGCTCTTCAGGGCATCCTGTTAATACTGCTACTGTATCTGAATGTAAACCACAGCATGTGAGGACATACTTTGCTGAAATCTTTTGAGATTTTTCATCTGATATAATGACAGGATAATCTGCATCCTCAGATGCTAAGAACTTCTTAACTTCAAAATTGAGAAAAGATTTTCCACCACATTTATTGAAGTCTCGAACATAAGATTCTGCAACGTCCGCAAAGTTTACAACTCCAGTGTGAGGTGACCATATTGCTTGTATTCCTTTACAAAGAGGTTGAATCTGTTTAATGCCATCGCCATCAAGTAATTCCATATCTTTCACTCCATTTTCAGTTCCTCGTTGAAATAGATCTAGCAATATAGGTACTTCATGCTGTTCAGTGGCCACTATCAATTTACCATTTTTTAAATATTTTATGCCCTTGTCATCACAGTATTTATAGACCATATTCATGCCTTTTACACATAACTCTGCCTTTAAAGTTCCAGGTTTGTAATACATTCCCGCATGAATCACGCCACTGTTATTTCCAGTTTGATGGCAGGCAAAACGATTTTCTTTATCAATTAATGCAATATTTAAACGTGGATGTCTCAAAATAAGCTCTCTGGCAGAGGCACTACCAACTATACCACCGCCAATGACAACTATAGCAAATTTTTCTAAAGCTCGGTTGGAAAACCTGTAAGGAAAATAATTATAATATAATATGTATTTGCATTCAGCATTCTGTCAGTTATTTAACATCTCTGCTCGACTAGATTTTGACATATGACATACAAGATTACCAGCTGACTCGACGAGATGTTGCGATTACATCATGAAATTCAGGAATTTACATCAACTTTCAGCATTCAGATTTATTTAAAAAAATATGTTACCGCGCTCATTTTATACAAGTTTGTGGCAAATATCTTTAATTATATGTTGAGGTCAGTCAAACCGCGTCAGTACACAGCGAAACTTGTATAGAATTGGTATTACTACACCTATCCAAAAGGTAGGTAATTTAAATTTGCTGAAAATATGTAGGTACATAAACAACCAAAAGGCAAAAGCAGGTACTCAAACTGTAACCGTAATAAGTGTTTTTAAAAGAAAAACATTTTGAAAAGTATTAGATACAATAATGTTACTTAAAGTGTAGCCTTTTAAATGTGTTAATATGTGTAACTGAAATAAATAGTTTTAGCATAGTTTTAGGTATAATTGCACAGTACGGCAACAACGCACGGCGCATTGTGCCGCGCGAACGTCAACACCGTCGATGATCTTCAGTACACACACACATACCTACACACACTAGCGCATTCAACATAACATATTTGTTCAGTTCCGATTCCGACTTCCGACCGCGCTCGCACTCCGTTTCTCAATTCGACCGTAAATAGTTTCGGAACTCTTCGAATATTATAGGCAAACCTATAGTGATTTGGGTATTTTCTATAGTAACTCGCGCAGTTGCTCTTGGAAAGCACCATTAGGTGAAGTGGAACTGATATGAAGACCACAATGGCCACCGGAATTATTCAATAATAAGTATTTCACGAGATGCGATCGAACTTTAATATGGTTGCAATGCAATTTATGCTCGTCACAATGCATATGGAGAAGTGGGGCTGATGGTGAAGTACTAGGAGAACTCCTCAACGACTAACGTCCCGGCATCGGGAAAAGCAATATTTTGTAAAAGGTGATGAGCAGTTGAGATTAGGCTATTGAAACTTAGATAAATTACAAACTACTCACTAAAAAGCGAGAAATAAAAACATTTTAACAACAAAAAAAAAACAACCGACTTCCGAAAATAAGAACACTACAAAGTGAAAAATAACGGAATTTGATGGCAAATAACTAAAATACAAAACCAAAGACACGAGTTTTTTTATCCTTTTTTTTTAAATGTATGTTCTCCTATTACTCGAAGACGGCTGAACCGATTTGAAAAATTATTTTTTTGTTTAAAAGGGTATACTTTCTAGTTGGTCCCATTGTCATTTGGTCACGATCTGATGATGGCATCTTGGAGAAATCGAGGGAACTCTTCAAATATTACACATCTATAGCGATTTGGGTATTTTTATAGTAACTCGTGCATTTGCTCTCAGAAAGCACCATTTGGTAAAGTGGAACTAATGATGAAGGACACAGATGGCCAATAATACAGGGTGGCAGGGACATCGACGCGAAAGCTGTTACCATGGATTCAGTAGATGATTCTGAACCCCCCTGAGTTGAAATTTTTCGTCAGTTATTGAAAAAAAAATAATATGCTGTGCTATTGTACCTTAGATAAATAACAAGAGCATTTCTCTTTTTTTTTGCCATTACACATTTGTGGAATGTCCCATGATTTTGTAGATGTATAACTATGGTGTAATCTACAAATTAGTGATACTGTTTTGCTTAGGAGCATAATTGTTATTAAAATTTACAGAAAATATTTTACCAAATCATAAATACATAGTATTTCAGTAAAAAAACAATTAAATATAATTTGTCGAAAATTTATATGTATGAAAATTCGTATGTCCCAGTCTACCCACTCGCAATTTCAAACTCAATTATTTTGATAAAGTACAAAGAAATTATACTTACTGCGATTTTGATTTTAAATCGTATTACAAGGTAAAAAGGTCCACATTGTATTTCCTGTTTGGTAATTTAGTTAAAATTTTACGGTTATAAATTAATTTTAAACTTGTCCCGGAGAAAGTTCCAAAAATGGATTTCAGTTTTTGTTACCCATTTGTACAATATAAAATTTTAAAAAACTTCCATTTAGCTATGTTTTTTTGAACTAGCAACCCCGTAGATGCCATTAAATGCCGCCATATTGATGTACTGTGTCAGTTGCTTTTCCGAAGTTTGTAGTGTGCACACGTACTCGTTTTAGAGTGAATCTCATTCCGGCTTTTGTTATTGCTGTTTAAAGGTAAGTTGACAATATTTACTTCTCTTTCTATCATAGTAAAATATTAGTTATTAACTTCCGTTAAAATTTAGTGTGTAATAGTAGACATAACTGCAATGTTAACTATATAATCATATTTTGAACAGATCAAACACTTGTTTCGTTACTTTTTTTTTTGTTACTTTGGGGTAGTAACGTATAAGCGGAAAATTTAAGTAACAAAAACGGAATTATAAAGCTATGTTTACAATTCAACAGCACAAGAAAATGCTCAAAAAAACAAAAAAAGCACAAAAAAACTCCGGCAGAAAAGATGAAACGATATAGAGAAAAATTAAAACAAAACCCGGATAAGTTAGAACAAATAAGAAAGAAAAATTTAGAAAGGATAAAATCTAAATATAAATATAAAAAAATATCAGAAATGATGAAAACAGAAAAAAAAACCGGAGAAAAAAGAGGAAAGAAGAAAAACAAAAACAAAAGACCAAAAAATCACAAAAAAACAGCATGTAGCGGAAGCTCTACAACAATAACAGCAGATATTTTAGCGGACACAGGGGACATGGAAACGGCCACCGGAAATAATACTATCTGAGACGTCGACTAAAACACAATCCACAATATTGAGACTGACAAAAACCGCAGCAAGTCTACGAAAGACTAGAAATAAATTAAAAATAGAATATGATAAAGCAAAAAGTCGTATTGCTTATTTAGAACGAGCTAACGAAACTGCAAGAAAAAAAAATATCGACTACAAAAAAGCATAACTGAAGAAAAAAAAGAAGTTTGAGACTGATTTATTAAGAATGAAAGCCAGAAATGAAATCCTAGAAGCTTCTTTGAAGATAACTTACAAACATTGTGAAAATAATAAAGAGAGGGACCTGATTAAGAAAATTGCAAAAAATGATTTGGTGATAAATAGTAAAGCACAGACGTCTGTTTCGAAACAAATTGGTGTACGGAATAGAAATAAAAAATCTGTAAAACGCGTAATTTCGGACTTAAAAAAATCTATTATAAAATTTTACATTCGAGACGATGTTAGTAGGGCCACTGCAGGCAAACGTGAGTGCAAAACATTAAAGAAAAATAGAGAGCAAATAAGATATCTTAATGGGTCCTTGCGAGATTTACATGAGAAGTACAAGAAAGAAGGTGGTATTGCAGCATTTTCAACATTTTGTCGATTCAAACCTTTTTACATTTTAAGTCCAACCATACACAACCGAAATACATGTCTCTGCATTAAACATTCAAATATGAATTTAAAAATAGAAGCACTGTTTCGTCATAAAATAGTCGACATTCGTAATTCGCATACTCTAATTAGAGTCTGATTAGATTATAGTTGATTAAACATTGATTAAGCAGTAATCCGTAGTTTTATTTAATCATAATATCTTTAAAACTTTTATAGGCATTATAGACCCAGCCTAATGTTTTTATTTTGTTACTAATTATTCCTTTTTTGTTACTGTCCCAAAAATCTCCCATGTTTAAAACTCACTTTAACGTATTTATTTATTTAATATAAAGCAATATAACTAGAAAGAAAGAAAGGAAAATTGGTTTATTTGTCACAGAGTGTCTCTGTGACAAATAAACCAATTTTATTTGTCACAGAGACACGTGCATACATAAAAGACAAGAGTAAACGAAAACAACAAAAAGTACATAATAAATCACGAGCATAAAACAGAAATTAGTCGGCAGCTGCACGACATGACTGTGACAAGAAGGCTTACACTCAGCATGATGCAGTGCTATGGGGTACCCACAGCACAGCGCTGATTTTCAGTGGTCACCCGAAAAAAAAAAAAAAGAAGAAAAGACGTACGGAAATCAAGTCAGGTACAGTGTTTTGTTTATTACATAGACAGTAGTAAAATAAAATAAAATAAACGGTGCTAACTTGTAAAGAAAATCAATTTTGCTCAACATTTTTGTAAGAAGTCAGCCAAATTTTTAAATTTGGTTTATCTATATATATAAATTTATAAAAATGCATAGTATGGCTCTTTACTCATAGATTACAGGAAAACCTATAAGAAATCTATGGTCTTAAAATAACATGGTAAATCACTCAACATTGTGCGTACAAACTATGCAGTTGGAGAACATGTATTATACTATATAAAGCTCGAAATGAATCCCTATTTCCCTTGGTCACGACATCACGCTAAAACGGCTAAACGGATTTGGATGAAATTTGGAATATGGATAGACCTTGACCCGGAGAAGGACATAGGATACTTTTTATCCCGATATTTCCACGGGATCGAAACTTATGCGGGTGAAACCGCGGGGCGCAGCTAGTTTTTCATATAATCAAAACTTTAAATTGACTTTAGGTTAAAAGTAACAAAAAAATATCAAAGTACCTAAATTGGAAATATTTTTTCACTTTTCTTACTATTTCTTTGCAATGATTTTACTAAATTTATCATGAAGTTTAAGAAACATAACATTTTAGCCGCAGAATTTGCGACCTTAAAGTGTTTTTTTAACAATTATGGAGTAACAAAATAAGAACGTCTAGCCTACCTTAATTTAGATTTTTATATTATTTTTACAAAAATCCTAAATGAATAGAATAAAATTCGTTGTTAAAAATCCAAATATTCATGAAATAAACTATCTGATTTCAAGACAAGAAAAGCGATTTACTGATCTTTTAATTTAAGCGACTTTTTGAAAATATGGCAAAAAAAGAGAAACGCTCACAAACTACCCACTAAAAAGCGAGAAATAAAAACTTTTTTTACTAAACAACGGTATTATATGCTTTACTCTTTGAGCATTTCGATATGTTTAAATTTTAATTGGTGTACAGTCTTTAATATGTGTGAGTAAGCATAATTACTTAATTAGGCCTGCACGGTTTTATATGTTGAAGTTCCTGTGCAATGAATTCACCAAAATACTTATTTCTTGGATAAACCGTCACTATGCAACGCACACTCCGAACATTTCCCTCCATACTTCTCTGGAGTGGAACTTTGCGTTTCCAAATCCGAAGATTTAAGATAGTCTTCGTCCACATCTAGACGGGTTTTTTTCTTATAAGAAAGGATTGATTGAGACTAACCCTCCGAATCCAGCCAACTTGCGAAACTAAAGACCGATGATGGCAGAATCGTATCCTCCAAACCTGAACTGTTGAGAGAGATCGAGAGTTTCTATGGACAGTTATACACGTCAACCAGTGACCCCGTCACGAATCTGGCAAACGACCCAAGAGCTAGATTGACATTATACCGAAGACATCCCGGACGACAGTTTGTACGAGATTAGGATGACTCTGAAGCTGCTTAAAAACAATAAGGCGATGCCGCAATTACGGCCGAACTCTTGAAAGCCGGTGGAAAACCCGTTCTTAAGGCCGTCCAGAAGCTTTTCGATTCCGTTTTACTTGAGGGTTAAACGCCACAAGCATGAAACAGAAGTGTGGTGGTACTTTTCTTTAAAAAGGGCGACAACGCCCTGCTTAAGAATTATAGGCCCATCACACATCTGAGCCATGTCTACAAGCTGTTTTCAAGAGCCATCACGAACCGTCTCGCGCAGGTTTGAAGATTTCCAGCCTCCCGAACAAGCCGGATTCCGTAAAGGCTCCGTAAACCACATACTTACGCCGCGGCAGGTTATACAGAAGACCGAAGAATATAAGCTGCCTTTCTGCTTAGCGTGTGTGGACCACGAGAAAGCTTTTGACTCGATCTAGATATGGGATGTGCTACAGTCTCTTCAACAGTGCCAGATCGACTACCACTACATCGAGGTGCTTAAGTGTCTGTACGAAAACGCCACTATTTCATTCCGACTCCAGGACCAGAACTCAAAACCTATTCTTCTGCAGCGAGGTGTGAGACAGGGGTACATTATCTCTCCGAAACTGTTCACCGCTGTACTCTTCTTCTCTTCCTCTGCGCTGCACTGGAGGATATTCTACAGGGTTCTGGACTGGAAAGGGTTAGGCATCAACATCAATGGGGAGTATATCACTAATCTTTGGTTTGCCGACAACATAGTTATCATGGCTGAGACCATGGAGGACCTCAGTACAATGCTCGATGACCTCAGTAGAGCCTCAAAAAGAGTGGGTCTCAAAATAAACATGGACATGTCAAAGGTCATGTCAAATGCCCATGTAACACTCACTTTCATGAAAATCGGAGACGCTACGCTAGAAGTCTCTAAGTTGTGGCGAGTATGTTTACCTAGGACAAAACTTCCATCCAGCTAGGTAGGTCCAACTTCGAGAAAGAGGTCGATCGTCGAATCTGACTCGGCAGTGCAGCGTTCGGGAAGCTACGCAATATCTTCTCGTCCCACATACCACAGTGTCTCAAGACGAAAGTCTTTGACCAGTGCGTGTTGCCAGTGATGACCTATGGCACTAAAACGTGGTCGCTCACAATAGGCCTTATAACAAGGCTAAAAGTCACCCAAAAGGCAATGGAGAGGGCTATGCTTGGAGTTTCCCTAAATAATCGAGTTAGAAATGAGGAGATCCGCAGGAGAACCAAGGATTGCCAAATTCAAATGGCAATATTGCTCGCAGAACGGATGGCCGATGGCGCCTAAAGGTTTTGAAGTAGCGACCGCGTATCGGAAGACGTAGCGTTGAATAGAATACCACTAGATGGACCGATGATCTAGTGAAGGCCGCAGGAATCGCTGGATGCGGGAAGCACAGAATCGGTCGAAGTGGCGGTGCTTGGGGGGAGGCTTATGTCCAGCAGTGGACGTGTTTCGGCTGATATGATGATCATGATGAATCCTCCGAATATACTTCCGGATCTATCAAGATGTAAAGAAAGAAAGAAAGAAAATACGTTTATTTGCAGTAAAAATGACGCAAAGAAAGATAATAAAAAAAATAAACGAGTGTGCTTATGACCACACGACTGAAGTGAAACTTCTTTCGCTCTATCTGTATGTATATATATATATATACATGAACTCTAAAATGAATTTACAGTTTTATTCACTTTAAACGTAGAATATTGAATGTATTGAACAAAATATTAATTCATAAAATTGTTCAAAACGAAATAGAATTACGAAAAATAACCAAAGAATCACCGTTCGCGTAACGCTAGTAAACTCGTAAACGAACTTCTGACTGAAATATATACATATTTAATTTACTAGCTATAAGAGAAAGAGAGAAAGAAAATGTAAGCGCGCACTGCTCTCTCTTGCTCCTACACTGTGATACAGACAATAGGCCTGCAGTGTGCTTAGATATACGGAACGTATTTGGCTATGAGAGGAAGAGAGAAAGAAAATGTGCGCGCGCACTGCTGTCTCTTGCTTATATCCCCCACTCAACTTCCGTTCGCCTTGCCCGATCATACTTTTCGTAACGCTTACGTCACGCGTTCGCCAGCTTACTCCCCAAGTCAAGCGTGCGTAAAGAAGTTTCACTTCAAAAAAACACGTATATTACAAATTGTGGGAAAATATGCGTCACATCCACGCAAAACGGCAATCGCTCAGCATAAATACTGCGACCCCATGCGAGACAGAGCCCCAGCGCTGATTTTCAGCGACAGCCGGCGCTGACGTGATGACGTCAACCGGTGCAGTATAAAGTGAAATAACAAATCAAAAATAAAATAAATACAATACCTAGTCCTAAATGTTTACACAAATATAATATTAAAAATGGCAACATTTCGTTCCGTCGGCGACTCACACTCATAGACATTTAATAAGTATGGACTGGAAATACCTACAAAAAAAAGGTGCATACCTACAACTCAAAATGTCGCATAAAATGGCTGCCAATGCTAGGGTTGTGTCATTCAGGGAACATGGTGTTACTATTTCGAGTATCGATACTAGTACGTAATAGTATAACGAATCTTACTAGATATCACGGTTGAATCATATTTAAAAAAAATATTAGCTAATAGTCCGTTGTAACAAAAAAAACGAGTATTGACAATTTATCACTTCTCAAACAATTTTCCGCATAATTATAATTTCATTTATAGAATTATTACTTAGCAAATAAAGTTTTCACAAATATTTGTAACGCAAACCTAATGTTTGGCAAGTGAACGTTTAAACGAAGCCAAATATTTAGTATCGAGTGAGCATGCAAGTCTTATGCCTGTTTTCACCTTCACTAAGTGACACTTAAATGAATCTCTAATAAAAGTTCACTATTGGATTTTCAACGGTAGACTCAGCGCTGAGAGTTGAAAAACAGTGCAGTTTTATTTAGGTATTCATTTAAGTGTCACTTAGCTGTCGGTGAAAACGGGCATTAGTGAATTAAATTTTTAACAATTTTATCATAAATGAACATTCGGAATAATACACATCCTAACATATTATAAAACAAAGTACACCGCCGCGTCTGTCTGTTTTTCTGTCTGTCTGAACGCGAAAAATTCAAAAACTACTAAGCGGATTTTCAATCAATTTTCACTAATGGACGGAATGATTCATGCGGAAGGTTTTAGTGTATAATTCATTAAAGTTTTGTGTAAATTGGCTGAAATTTGACGATTATTGTTGAAGATGTCGGATAAAATCATGCGGACTGGGATCTTTATTAGCGTGCGCCGCGGAAATCATAAAAGTTACATAAAATGTATGTTCTACAGTATTGTTCATCTTAAAAACATCAACAAAAAAATCGTATACACTACATAAAACTCTGCGGAACGGTCTCTCGGTGCTATGAACCAAAGAGTACAGTTTGCTGTAAACCATGGGCCGGACCTAGCAATATCATTTCAGCGCAGCGAAGGAACTAGTATCAGAAACTATTACGGAAACGGTACAACACTATTCCACCATGACATATCATTGTAAACAAACGAATGAAATTATGAAATAATAAAAAGGTCTGTTGGACGGAAATAAACCCATATATTAAAATTTAAGCCGTATTTAATGATCACCTAGCAATTTTTTCATCGAAAGTTTATCACTTTATGTACTATTGCATGAAAACCGGCTACTAACCTGTGCAAAGATAATTGAGGTTGATTTTCCTTCTTTCTTGCACCACACTTCACAATACAACACACAGGCATGTTGAATTGGTGTTTTCCAACGTATATATGTAGTTTTAAAGGAAAACTCCAAGTAATTTTCTCACAAATCTCAATAAAACAAAAAGTAAACAACCACTTGACAGCAGAACTACCATGAACTTGTCGCATATTATGGCGGATATGGCACTTACCTACAACTGTTACTACGTCTCAACAAAATGTTGCCATTATGAGGAACAACTGAAATATTGTTGTCTCTTTTATCAAATACGATTACCACATTAGAAAGAGTGAAACAACACGATATTTCACATTCTAGTTCGTTTTTCACCCATATTTGTATAAGAAAACTTATGTATAGAATATCGCGGCGCCTCCGTGTTTTTACTATCTCAATGCTCACACTCCGCAGACTTGTTGCAATCTGTGCACGTAGCTGTCATAAAACTATTTGCAACTATTTAAACTATTTGCTATTTTTATCGAGACTGGTTACCATCCTCATCCAGACGAGGTTTTTTTTTTTTAAAGAAAGTATTTTTTCATACATTGTAGTCAACAAAAGTGAAAAACACAAAAAAAAACAATAGTGATCAAATAAGCTTGAATTTTAAATCACGAATATTTTAAATATTTCGGAGCACATGTTTTTGCACGGATATAACACACGACGACTAGTTAGATTGCGACTAACCACTTCTTAAATTTGGCAACGCCGCGTTTACCTGTTACACTTATTAACACTGTTTACACTTTTATATCTTTTACAGATATTTTACGGTTACAGTTTTGTAAGTGTTTTGGGTTAACTCATCGAAAAACACATTTATAAGTATTACATATTTGATTCTGTTATTATTTCAAAATGTAACACTTATAATTCTGTAACCTTTATGAAGGTTAAGTTCCTGGGGAAAAGTAAAGATATTATCATTCTCTCTGCATTCTTACTTTTACCAATTTTCATACATAAACTACATAAAAAAACACGATCAAATCTTGATAAAAATTACTTAAAATTTTGGTTGAATTTTTAATAATTTTTCTTCTTAGTGCTAATCGTCCACCCAATTTTCTTATTTCGATTAGAATGTTGCATTCAGCCTAATCGATACTCGCAATAAAATCTACTGATTGTATTGCGAGAGAGAGTTTTTATTACCAAAGAGTTTATATTCAGTTTCTAATACTTTTTCAAGTATGAAAAAGTATTAGTATATTTTCCATGAATTATTTTATTTTTGATATTAATCATTTTATTAGTAAGTATACACGTACAGTGTGGATAGGGCAGTAACTTTTTAGGGTTCCGCACGTACGAATGATAAAACGGAACCCCATAAAGGATTACTCGTGTGTCGGTTTATCACAGCCAATTTGCTCTGAATCTACTGGACCTATTAAGTAGAAATTTGATACACATATGAATTTCTGTGACCCAAATACGGAAGTGTAATGTAAATTTGGGGGGCAAATTAGACAATTTAAATAAAAAATCAACGCGTTGATGTCTTTTGACTGATGAATGATCAAAAGCTGGTGTTATCACAGTGTCGCGAAATTAATGGTTTAGTCCCATCTCAAAAATGCCCAACGCGCATAAAGAAGTTTTCACTTCAAAAAGTTTTGCAAACTATAGTGTGTGACATATCAAATGAAAGGGCTTGTTGTGAGGGTGTCAAATATTTATGTTAATTATTCTATATTATTTTTGGAACTAAGTACTTTAACGCGACTTGCGGTAGGAGTAAACTGGCATAAATCATCACGCGAAAAAGTGTTCATACTTGTGACTGTCTTCTTCTAATTTGATAGAGAGAGAGAGAGAGAGAGAGTGTGTGTGAATTTAGTCAAAATGTATATCCAAGATGGCGGCTGCGAAACTGTTCAAATTTTTCATCATGTGAGTCGTTTTCATGGTTATCGTGGGAAAGCCTGCAGTGACCTTTAAATGTAAATCCAAGATGGCGGCTACGAAAATTTTCAAATTTTTCGTCATAGGTATCGTTTTCATAGTTTTTGGGTGTTCTAAAGTCGATAGTGAGGTCAAAATGTAAATCCAAGATGGCGGCAGCGAAAATTTTGTTTTTGTTTGAAATTATACGTGAAAAAGAACTTCGTTCCCCCGCGCGGGCTTACACGTTTTATTGAAGTGATAACTTCTTTAGGCGCGTTGGGCATTTCTAAGATGGGACTAAACCGTGGATTTCGCGACACTGTGATGACACCTCATTTTTGCAAACGCGATTGTGCTCTATATTTCTATTAAGTTACGGATCAATGTTCTACGCAAGTATTTTTACATTAGGTTTTGTAAACGCGATTGTGCTGTTTATTTATATTACGTTACGGATCAATGTTCTATGTAAGTATTTTTACTTTAAAGGTTCCGGAAGTTTTTTTTGTACATGCGATTGTGCTCTTTATTTAGATAAGGTTACGGACCAATGTTCAAAAAGTGGTGGCACTCCCGGAGTGCCACCACTTTTTTTTAAATTTATTATAGAAAATAGACCATTTCCCATTAAACCTATTTTTTTAATACTGGAAATTGCTGGTTAATTATAGATTTCTGGAAAACCTATAATAAAAAGTCTATGGTCGTATAATAATATTAGTTTGTTCTTGGGATAAATTATTGGTATAAAACATGGAGGCTATTACAATATGATAATCTTTTGTGATGACTGTAATTTTCATGGTTTTCGAGGGATAGTGCTGATATCGAATAACATTCTGGATTTTAAGATGGCGGCTATTCCAAATAATAATAAAATTGTAGATCAATTCTCATAGACATCAGTTTTATGCCGATTGTAAACTCGATAGTCAAAATCCGTAAAAAAGACGGCCTTCTTAATTTTGTCAAGTCCGTCTGTCCGTGCGTCCGGATGTCATACCGCCATTTTACACGGAGACTATTTATATTGTATGAATGAAAATTTGGAAAAATGTGTATTCTTTGCACCGCTAAACAATGGTGTAGTGAAATTACGATAAACAAGGGTGTGCCTCCGCCGCCGGTGCCAGCTCCCAAAAATAACGCCACTGGGAACCGGCATGACATTATGGTCGGCAGACGAGATTAAAAACATCGGCTGCCGGCACATTACATACTCTGTGGCCGGCACCGCCAGCTTCAATACTGGACACCGGCGGCGCGGCGTTTATGGAAACCTTTCCAGTATTGAAAACTCCAACTAACTAACCCTTAAAGTATTTTTTTCTATATATTCTAGTCGTTTTTGGCACTCGCCGGACGCTGCTGCGGCACCGCTTGCTTCGCTCGCTCGGCTCGTGCGTAGGGGTTACAGTTCTAACCTAACCTTTTTTGCAAGTAAAAATATTTAACCTAATCCGACTAATTCGGTTCCGGGTACCTACTTAGTACTTGATCACTGGGATATGGAAATAATTGATTATGGGAAATATAATACTGAAAAAAAGTAATGCTTTATTACATGTCTTTTTAATTATGTCTACCCCACCCATCTACTCCAATATGCCAAATTGCTAAACCCATTTTCCCCCTTTTTTTTTCAAACTCAGCACCGGCAGACAATTCAGCAACCGGTGCCAGCAGCCATTTCGGAACCCGGCGCTGGCAGCGGAGGCACTCCCTAAACATAATATTGGACGGTGGCATTCCCCATAAATATAACGGAGGGATGAAAAAAATCTATACACATAAAGCGTGTATTGTTGAATCTCATAAAATGATAAAGATGTTTCTAAGTGACTTTACTTTTTAAGTCTTAAGTTTTTGAGATATGGTTTATTTTCGGTTAAACCGTAGAATTAACTTTATTTTTTATAGTTTTTTTTCGGGAAATACAACCTTACTTTTGCAGTTGATTAAATTGATGCTGTGCAATGTTTATGCCTAAATATTCATTCCAACTACGGAACCCTTCACTGTGCGTAGTCCAACATACACTTGGCCAGTTTTTTAAATTTCGGTGGGGAAACTACCACAAAACAAAACAATTTCTATTACTCGAGTAAGAGTAACCTATTAAAAACAAAAACTACCAAACTCATACAACTAAAAAAAATATGGACGTCATTTAATAGCGTTTGCAGAATAACTACCCGCTTTATAGAATTAATTTGTCATCATTCCCAAACGAAATTTTGTTAAGCCTACCTACCTAAAAAAATGTATACCTACTGGGCATTCTGTAGCAAACTCGCAGAAAGTATCAAAAATAAAATCCACAGTAAATAATTATCCAATAAAATAAAATAGTTTTGAACACGGAGCGCATTCAGAATTTAAATTCCATTATAGAAACAATTCAGCGCGAAATTCAATAAATGAAGTAAATATACCCGTCCTGTCTGTTGGGCAGTTAAAAAAAAAATTTACCTCCGGTTTTTGCCTTGTCCCTCGACTTTCTTCAATTATTCTTTTGTGATGAATGACTTCTAGCAGAATATATTAATTTAAGTGAAGAAAGAAACGTATTTTCAAATATTTATATAAATTGTCGTTTTGTTGTTACATTACTAAATATAAAACTTACGAAGACTTTAAAATAATGAAGACCATCAAATTTACCTGTCACCTTCCCAACTGCCGTCAGAAAATCTTTGATAGCCAAAAATTTAATTGTACGCGAGTCGTTTAGTAAATATAATTTGAATTTTTAAAAGTCGAGATTATCAGTTAAAAGTAGTAATACTACATTTTTTTACATGATTTTCTATTACACATAAATCTAAATTAAATCGAAAATTTTAATTAATTGAAACATTCAGTTTTGTGACCGCTCTTTTTTGCAAAAAATCTTCTAGTTGTGGAAATTCGGCACGAAATGGAAACACAACATATCCTTTATCGAGAGGCACCATTTTGCTTTCATTGTCAATCTAATTTGTGACCAGCGCGGACGCATATTTGTTGAAGTGTTCTCTGTTTCAATTTTTTTGCTCAGGTATGTGACCAAGTTTTACTATTATAACTCACTTTTCTTTAATATTGTTATTGTTGACACATTGCAAAGTTTGTGTTGTATTTGGTATCAAAAAGTTAATAGTGCTAAGTACGATGGGTTATTTTTAAACAATTTAAAACTACAAGAAGGTAGCATTATATGACCTCCGTTTTGTGACTTATTCTATGGTCACGTATAACGGAATGGCAAGTCACAACAGGTCGGAATGCATAAAATTTAGTTCACATTGCAAATCCTTACTGATACTTAGATCATAACTAAAGTTTATGTGGATTACATAAATAATATTAAAAGTTATTTAGTTTAACGTCAGGTACGTTTTTTTGATGATGCTATGTATTATAATATACTTATGTAGGTACTTAATAATATCATGTCATTGAAATATAGTAAAATAACTTATCTCAGATATTGATTTTGTAACATTTTTACATTATTTTTAGATTTGCTAATACGACTGAAAAAGCGGTTATTAAAAGGGGTGCCTTTTAACAATCATCGAAAAACAGTAAGACTGATTAATTATAATTATTTAATCATAAACTAAAAATAAAACTTTACTTAATATTGATTTGGTAAGGCAAAATCAATATTTAGCAAAGTTTTATTTTTAGTTTATGATTATGTATGAATGGATACTTACTCTGTAATTGACGCAAAAGGAATATTAAAGTTTTGTTTTCTAATTTTTAATTTTGTTTTTTATGACTTTAGAAACTTCGTTTTATTTAATTAAAGCGGTGGCGCTAGGTCTCTTCAAGTGTGGTCTTAATTTTATAATACCTAGTGATCTCAAATATATGATCATAAAATACGGAGTTCCTATTAATCAGTATTCTGCAAAGTTTTAATAAGACTGATGTAAACCAGTACAATTTATAACGATAACTATATAGAAAGGTAAAAATATAAGAATATTTAAATTTGTGGTTTTATTTCTTACTTACTGTGTTCTTTGATTTTTTCAGTAAATATTTTCTTCTAACTGAAAATTATATAACTATAACTATAATAATAAAAATTATATTAATAGTTCCAATTTGCGAAGTAGGGCCAACAATGTTTAAATTATCATTTTATGTCAACGTTTGTTAACTTAGTTTTTTTCAAATCGTAGTACACAGCCTTATGATTTTAAAACTGCCATTTTGTTACTGTCCCTTCAAATTGATGAAGTTAAATCTTTGAATTCAGATGAGTTTTTACCTTTTAAATCTGTGCGGCCAAAAATATATTTAGAGTAAATGTATTACATTACATTTCAAAAGCCACACATGATAAGTAAAAATTATGATTTTAGAGTAAAATTCTAAAAGAATCAAGTAAAAAGCGACAGTCACAAAACCGATATTTCGTCGAGACGATGTGCTATCCTTTAAGCCTTTTATGGGAGAGAGTTGTTTACAGGTGATGCTCCCAAGAGAACTAAGTCTGTTTTCATTATATACAGGCACTTATGATGATGTGATAGTATGTAAAATATAGTAAAGTATGTGTATGTTTATATTATCATATTAGATCAGTGCTAGAAGTGCTATATCTGAGGTTTTTCAGTCAAGAAGATCATGCCCGAGTTGGTTTTCAACTTTGATCAGGTTATTTCTATCGTACGCCTCCAGTCTTTAACAAAAAACGAACTTAAAGTCAGCAAACACAAAATAACCTATAAATTATAAAAAGTTCATAATTTATTGACTTGTCCAATAAAGCTGCTTTTTACCAGTGGTAGACGCGTCCCCTGTCCTTAGCTCGTCTTTTGATAGTGCTACACTCCAAGTCTCATTCATATTTATTTAGTTTTCGTATAATTTATGATCGACACAAAAGTAAACATAAACACAACAATGGCGGTTTTAAGACGTACAACTGTGCTGCCACCTGTTACGAGCTTTCAGTTTTTAACCTCATTACATTAGAAAAATATAAATAATTAATATAAACAATACTCTACTCAGTTTTCAAGTATCGAAATAAAAAAAAATATCGTTTGGCATAATCGTTATCGCACATCATTACAATAAAAAAACAATAATGTTCGGCGATTTTTAACACAAGCTGAGGAGTGGTAATGAATATTACGGGTTATTGGACCTGTTTTCGTATATTACGTTAAGATCTGGGCATTTTCTAGTTGTTTATAATATTTGTCACATTTTAAATCGTATCTAGATACATGTGTATGTGTGATATTTATTTGTGAAAAGTTAAAATGTAAACACACGCGATTGGCGAGAAACTTCGACTTTGGATATCAAAAACTTCATTACCACTACTTATTTAACTTGAACAATGGATGAATTCGTCGAATAATTAAATGGTATAGTAGTATTTATTGCCCCAGTTGTGGAGTTTGGATATTCGAAATTCCCAATTTTTATGTTTTTTAGCCTTGACCTCGACTGTCATCAAAATGACGATTATCGCATTTATAAGACTTGATTTTTATAAAGGTAAATTAATAATCTTGCGCGCTAAATATGAAAGATTTAATGACGTAAACATATGAGTTTTTAATTCAAATCTCTTAATTAACGCACATTCATAAGATTTGATGCGTAGCTTAATAAATATTTACATAATCAATTAAGGGTGTCGTATGTCGTCATTCTGGGGTCCAATTGGACCCACTACCGAGCCGGCGGAGATTTGTGTGTGAGGGAAGAAGAGGGAGAGAAAATCCGGACGGAGGGTCAAGAAGCCGGACATGTCCGAACAAATTCGGACGGAAAACCCAAACCCTATGGAATGAAAGATGTGCTGTAAAAAACCCTAAAATATAAGAGTAGAAGAAGGATGAAAATGCAATTTGCACAAGTCTTGAATTAAAATTTTCTTACCTCCGATATGTTCTAGCATTCGATGAGACTGGAAACAACTTTATTGCAAAAGTACCAGAAATTGAAGTAACTGATTTCATGGCTGTCATCTTGGAAAAACATACGTGATTAAATACGCCAACTATATCAATGTATTGCACATATACCTACGATGTTATAAATATGCAATTACAGGCACTTTACATACTAAATCAACAATATAAGATTTTATCAACAGAGTACACAATAACAATTACATACATAAAAAGAAAACGAATAATTTCGCACTAATACGGTCCAGTAGTAAGTAATCAGCAGCAAAAGTAAAGAACACTATAAAAACATCAGTAAAGAACACTATAAAAACATCAGTAAAAAATACTATAAAAACATCAGTAAAGAAAACTATAAAAACATCAGTAAAGTAACGAAAACCACAATCGATCGGCCGTCGCCAATGTCAATCAAGTTCTCTGTGGCAGTGTCAGCACAGAATTTAATTCTTAGTCGACCTTCTTTTCTACGAGAAAAAGGTCGACTTAGTACAAAAAATGGAAAGACAATTTTGCGGTGCGCCATCTAGTGGCACCCCAGAATGTCTATGTGAAGGACGTGCATGGTGGGTTTGAAATCACCCAAAATGCTTAATTTCTCTCTGGTTGTGCAATAGAAATTAAAGTAATGTCAAATTAGCACTATCAAACAATATAAAATTGAAAAATGTATGACATTATGTGGTGCCATGCTAATTTGACTTAACTTATTTCTATTGCACAACCAGAAAGAAAAATGTAAATTCGTTCATTTCCATCGAGATATAAGTACTAACGTACAGTACTTATATCTCGATGTTCATTTCCTAATTTGCTTTACTAAACATTAGCAAAAAACTCAGGAATTATAATAACTTTCTTTATTTAAAATCTGTGAAGTTTCCGGGTAATCACTAAATGATATCCTTGGAAAATAAATGTCTAATGCAGAGCATTTTACGTTGGGTATGAACTTGATGCTGGGATTCTGGTGACCAGTATTCTTTATCGGGAAAGCAGCACTTTACCTATAATTCAAAGCTGAAACAAAAGTATAACTTTAAAATAACAAACTGACCAGGATGGTTGATTGTGAATCGGAATCAACCTAAATAATAAAATACTGGATTGAGTGGGTCGTCTTAGACTCTACTATTATGTATTTGCCATAGGTGTTTCCAATCTATTAAAATTTGTGTGGTAGAATGTAAGGAAAGATGGATTCTTCTATGTCCGTAAAACAGAATGTTCCTCAAATACATTTAGTTGAGATTGGGTGCGGAATAAGCCGGATGTGGTAGCCTTCATAGCTGTAGTTCAGTAGCTTTGTTGTTGTAACACAAACCGAGACATACCTGTTAGTGAGGAAACTGATATCAAAAAGAATACCTACCTATGAGCTACCTACTTCTTCATAGATGATCAACCACATTTAGAAGTACTTCATGAATAAACCCGGAAAACCAACACATTACAGTACGTATTATATAATTTGTGATTAACTAATACATATTATATGAACAGGGCTTCGAACAAGTGATCCGATGTCTCGGTCAGTGTTGTTATCGTAAACATAAAATCTGAGCTGCCGTATGTCACAGTGTGGTTTGCCGGTTTGGTGTGCTGGTTTAAGGGGAAAAATACTAAATTGCCGTATTTATTTAAATAACGTCTATTCCTCATTTGTTTCTTCTCCTTATAGGTTTGTCATCGTTTCTATTACTTTACATTCATGTAATGTGTACTTATCCCTGCTTCTCGCACATGTCGCACGACACCTTAAACTTGGTACAGTATCCTTGATTTTGAATCAGTTTTCATCGATTTTTGAAGGTCATTTTCAGTTTTGACAATTCGTGGTAGTTTCTGGGTTAGTGGCAACATTGACGAAAATTTTTCTCTAATAATATGGCGCACAGCCTCTCCAGGTGACAGTTATTCGAGTTCCATTTCACCCTATGAGTTCACCTATAGTCAATTGCCGTATTTTGTGATACGGCAATAAGCGGCCTGCCGTATGCCGTATATTCCGAAAAAAAAAAATCGTGGAAAGCCGTATAATACGGCAATTGCCGTATCAATAACAACGCTGGTCTCGATGTTTGTTTTACAACAACAAAGGTACCTACTGAACTACAGCTATGAAGGCTTCCACATCCTACTTATTCCGCACCCAATTTCAAATGTACTTGAGAAACATTATGTTATACGGACATAGAAAAGCCCATCTTTCCTTACATTCTACCACACAAATTTTAATAGATTTGGAAACACCTATGGCAAATACATAATAGTAGAGTCTAAGACTGAAATTGTCGCTGAAAACCAGCGCTGAGGCTCTGTCTCGCATGGGGTCGCAGAATTATGCTGAGCGATGGCCGTTTTGCGTGGATGTGACGTATCTTCCCCCGACACATTTTCCGCCAATTTATTATTTCCGTGTTTTATTTATCTTTCTTTGCGTCATGTTTACCGCAAATAAACGTATTTTCTTTCTTCTTTTTCTTTTCTTTCTAACAACATAAAATAACAATCAACACAGTAGGAGCTAATCACTTTTAAAAGTTGCTAAGTGTATACATATTGGTGCTTGTGACTGTCAAGTGGTGCTCCCAAGAGAACTAAGTCTGCTTTCATTACATACAGGCACTTGTGATGTGATATTATGTAAATTATAGTAAAGTATGTGTTTGTGTTTATATTATCATATTAGAACAGTGCTAGAAGTGCTATCTCTGAGGTTTTTCAGTCAGGAAGATCATGCCCGAGTTGGTTTTTAACTCTGATCAAGTTATTTCCATCGTACGCCTTCAGTCTTTAACAAAAAACGAACTTAAAGTTAACAAACACAAAATAACCTATAAATTATAAAACGTTCATAATTTATTGACTTTTCCACTAAGGCTGCTTTTTTACCAGTGGTAGACGCTTCCCCTGTCCTTAGCTCGTCTTTTAATAATGCTACACTCCAAGTCTCATAGGTACTACATATTTATCTAGTTATCGTATAATTTGTGATCGACACAAAAGTAAACATAAACACAATAATGGTAGTTTAGAGACGTCCTACTGTGCTGCCACCTAATATGAGCTTTCAGTTCTTAACCTCCTTAATATACTGTTTTTTCAGATGTTTTAACCTGGGCTTTAGTCAGAATAATACAACCATGATAAATTAGATTTTTATTTTTAAATCTTAGTGTAAAAACTGTAATCCTGCAAATGTTCACGAATTCGATTGCAATTATGCCTTATTTGGATCCTGAATTTCTCTAAAAATCTAGTAAAGAGTTCAAAATGCAATAGAATTATTCCAAAAACTGCCGAATCGGAGGTGACATGACAGATGTCACCTCCGATAAAACAATGAACGGGAAAATGAAGATACAATGTTGACACGATCAGCAGCTCGACGTGCACGCCTACCACCTCCGGACTCGGCGCTCAGCTCCGCCTCGTCGCCGCCGGTACTCAGCCCCACTGTGAACGCTGTGATGACACCGGCCGCGGCAGTTGCGTCGAGCTCGAGTGACGAGTATTTCTCCCCGCCCACGACGCCACCACCTGCTCGTCGACGGGGAAGACGCCGGCCGCCGGACGGTTTAGGACCTCGAGGCCCACCGGCCTCTGATAGGATCCCAGCTCCCGGCGGAAGTGTGCAGCGCATGAGATGGACACGATCCATTAACGAAAACGTCATGCGCTCATACTATGGGGCTACAGAGGGGGGAAACAATCTGACCGCGTACCGTGTTCGGATGCTCTCTCTTTTCCAGGTGCTTGAGCCAGCTGTCAACGTTTCGGCACAACGACTGTCGGATCAGGTGCGGGTCATCCAGCGTAATCATATGTTGGATGACACTGTACTTGATCGCCTTGCGAAGTGAAATGCAAAGTAGCCATGTCATCGCCCCCCCATTGCGAAGTGTTATAGTACCATCACAGATGTCAAGTGTCATCACGAGTCAAGCTGACGAGAGGATTGATGACAGGGCTACAAATGTAAGTACCCAGTGCAATGAAGACTTGAGGAGTGCTTTAGAGGGTGCGATTCAGGAATATCGGTTCATGTCGCCCGAACTTAGACCACGTTTACCTCGTTTGCCCATGCATAACAAAAATAAGGCGCTGGTGGCGGTTCTGGATTCGCAGTTGTCAAACTATTTTGATGACTGCGAAGACCTCACTGATACACATTCAATTCTGTACTGCGCGGCTGTAGCGGTATGTCGTGTAGCTCACGTCAAATTCTCTAATGACTCTAGAGCTACACGACCAAAACCAGCCGCACCAGCTTGGCAGTGCAGAATTGAGCGCCGTATTGGTGGGGCCAGAACGCTCATCGGCAAACTAATCTGCTTCAGGGAGGGCTATACTCGCCCTAGAGTGATGCGCTTTGTGAGGCGGGCGTTCTTAGGGACTGATATCAGCCCTCAGGACTATATGACCCGTGTCACAGAGCGCATCGACTTCCTGAAGCAGAAAGTGTATGCATGGGCAAACCGTATTCGTAGGTATAAGCGGCGAGTAGAACGATACACTCAGAATCGCACCTTCCAGAGCGATGAAAGGTGGGTTTATAGGGCTTGGGAGCGACCAGACCAAGATGTGGCTGACACGTATCTGCCGGATGATGATGCCATGTGCTCTTTCTGGCGCAGCATCTGGTCGGTACCTGTCAGTCACACCGAATGTAATTGGACTCGGGAAGTCGAGCGAGCCTGCGATCCAATACCAGAAATGGGGGCTATTACTATCTGCCCCCGAGATGTAGCTCGTGCAGTCCGTCCGTTGCCTAACTGGAAGTCTCCAAGGCCGGACGCGCTGCACAACTTCTGGATCAAATGGTTCGTAAGATCGCATGCTCGCTTGGCAGCTCAGTACCAGACTGCTTTGGAGTCTGGTTCGCTACCCCAGTTCCTAACGACAGGAGTTACCCACCTGCTCCATAAATCTGGTAGCACCGCGGAACCCAAAAATTATAGGCCGATCACGTGTTTACCGACGGTCTATAAAGTTCTTACATCCATTTTGAGAGCTAAAATTAACAAACATTGACACCAACTCCATCATGTCTGCCTCTCAAAATGGCTGTAGAAACGGATCCCGCGGTACTAAGGAGCTACTCATTGATATGGCCATTAGCCAACAAGTTCGCCGTTCCCGAAAGGATCTGTCGACATGCTGGATAGATTATAAGAAGGCCTATGACTCGGTACCACATACATGGCTCATGAGGGTGCTGGAGTTGTATAAAGTACATACAACTCTGCGCACTTTCCTGATGTCGTGTATGGGGCAATGGAGGACGGTCCTTCGCTATCCAGGATGTCGAAATATCCAGAGGAATAGCGAGCAGATAAGGATCGAGCGAGGCATATTTCAAGGCGACAGTTTGAGTCCGCTCTGGTTCTGCTTAGCCCTGAATCCTCTAAGCACACTGCTGGAGGATTCAGGTCTTGGCTATCGGTTGAGGAGAGGTGGTCAGGTTATATCTCACCTCCTCTACATGGACAACCTAAAACTCTTTGCCCCCAACAATTTGCAACTGATGGAGCTACTGAAAGTAACTGAAACTTTCAGTAGCGCCATCAGCACGCGTAGCATGACCACCGTAGAAACGAGTTGTGTCGACAGAAGAATAGACAAAAATGACGTTCCGTGTAGACAGGACGGCAGTAAAGTAGAAAGACACAACTGCACTTTTTACGCAATTCACTCTTTTCATAATTCGACTCCGAATTGTTTGTTTTGTCATAGGATTTTTTTTTCTTTGTTTCTCAATTTTTATTGATATTAAGAGTGTCGAAGTATCGTATTTTTGGAAGAAATCATATTACAGTAATATTGGATTTAACCATTTCCTTGGTAATGGTGCCGATTCTCTTGTACACCGAACTAAACTATCTAAACTATCACTATAACCCCTTTATTTTTGGCTATGAAAATCTTAAAACTATTCTGCAACAAAAAATCCCTAAATTTAAATATAATTTTGACACAACTTAAATCGTATTTGACAATCGCGAGTCCATGTGGTACTCGTTTGTCCTACTCCGTGATTTTTTTTAGAGCCGGAGACGCGAAGGCTCGACGTATTTTATATGGAATTTTTCACTTTTTGTATGGAAAATAAGAAAAATGATTACCTACATGTTCAGTCTTAGGGGTTTGTGGGTTTTATAAAGGGGACACACCATTTTCGAAATATAAGCAAAAGAAAAAAGATACAGTACTATTTTTGCACATGAATTCGAGGTGTTGGTGTGAATTTTAATAATGATAATTATTACTTATCACAGTTTTGCGTTCAAAACGCAAGCGTTTCATGATTTTGTAGATAACCGTATATACTTTGTGGCCGTCGAGTAAAAAGTTTTCTACCGTCTTTAGCATGGCGATTACAAAATCAAATTGTCTTCACTACTTAGTGATTTTGACAGTTTGAATAGAAAACTTTCTTCTGAAATAGTCTACATGTAAAAGGACCTAGACAAAGATCGTTAGAAGCGGAAGACAAAATGACAGATTGTAGAATGATTTCTACGGTGCGATGTCAAAAATGAAGAGACGAAATGTCAATTTGTATAGAAAGAGCTATGTCTATTCTTCGTAGACATAGAAAGCGTCATGCTACGCGTGCTGGATGGAATTTGGTGTGGACAAATGTGCGGTCATGCATGTAAAGCGAGGGGAGATTATGGAATCCGTGGGAACCCAACTCTCGGATTCCATAAACCTTAGAGCCCTCTCCGCATCCGAAACCTATAAGTATTTGGGTATGTCGGAAGCGTTGGGCATCAATGTTACTGACATGAAGCAATCGTTGAAGGAGCGCTTCTTGGGCCGCCTGAAAAAGTATTAAATAGTCTTCTATCAGGCGGAAACAAGGTGCGCGCCTTCAACGGTTGGGTTATGCCGGTTTTGATGTACTCTTTCGGCATACAAATGGACTCAGACCGAACTCGACGCCTTGGATAGTAGGGTCCGTACGTTGCTGACTGCATATCGAATGCATCACCCACGGTCATCAGTAATGAGACTGTATATCCTGCGAAAGTGTGGAGGTCGAGGCTTTTTAAACGCTAAGACCCTCCACAATCGCGAGATATGCAGTCTCAGGGAATATTTCCTAGAAGCCGACATGGGGATGCATCGAGATGTGGTCGTGGTGGACAAGGGCCTTACCCCGTTCTCCTTGGCTAAAGAGAACTGGCGCAGACCTGTAGTGCTTGACACTAAGGATCGCATGGAGATATGGCAGAGTAAGGAGCTTCACGGACGCTACTTCCAGGCCCTGCATGAGCCCCATGTAGATTTACCAGCGTCCGTAGCCTGGCTGCGTTGTGGTGACCTCTTTGGGGAAACCGAAGGTTT
The DNA here is from genome assembly GCA_916610215.1 of Omphaloscelis lunosa. NCBI lineage: Eukaryota > Metazoa > Arthropoda > Insecta > Lepidoptera > Noctuidae > Omphaloscelis > Omphaloscelis lunosa. Next base: position 11,622,772 of record OU744247.1, read on the forward strand.
TGTCTGTGCATTTATGGACGAAGTTATGATGACGAACAATTACCGGAGATTCGTTGTGAAGGATGGCACGGTTGACATCTGTCGGGCATGCCACCGTCCGGGAGAATCAATCCGACATATTATCTCCGGGTGTTCTCGTCTAGCTAATGAAGAGTACTTGCATAGACACAACCTTGTAGCCAGGATTATCCACCAGCAACTTGCTCTGAAGTACAACCTTGTGGAATCGGAAGTGTCGTACTACAGGTATGTGCCCGACCCAGTTCTCGAAAATGGAAATATCACATTGTACTGGGATCGATCCATCATCACTGACAGAACTATTGTTGCCAATAAGCCTGATATAGTGGTGGTGGATCGAGGAGAGCGGCGCGCAATGATTATTGACATAACGGTCCCGCATGACGAGAACCTCGCGAAAGCTGAGAAAGATAAACAAATCAAGTATCTTGACTTGGCTCGCGAGGTTGTCGACATGTGGGATGTAGATACAGCAATCATTGTGCCGATAGTCGTGACAGCCAATGGCTTAATCGCCAAGAGCCTCGACCAACACCTAAGGAGGCTCTCGTTGGGCAGCTGGATCAAGGGCTTGATCCAGAGAGCGGTACTCCTGGACACGGCTCGCATTGTCAGAAGGTTCCTCTCCCTGGAGCCCTGACCGCCGGTAGCTTGGACCCTGTTCCCGATACCGGTGGGCTACTATTTTTTATAATTTTAAATGTTTTTATATTTTATATCTAACCATTTAGGCAGCGTTCGCGAGAATCGTTAACGTACGGCAGTTTTTTCGACGCCTTACTCCACAATTTTCACTACCACGAAAAATCCTATCTATTTTCCGGGATAAAATATAGCCTATACGGATTCGGAAGACTCCCTCTAAGTAATGGTAAAAGAAATTTTGAAATCGGTCCAGTAGTTTTCGAGCCTATTCAATACAAACATACAAAAATACAAAGGTTTCCTCTTTATAATATTAGTATAGATATGCGTAAAGTTTGTTCACTGTACTTAGGTACAAAACTACAAACAAACTGACACAAATGCGGACAAACGGACACTTAAATTTTATCTAAATAAAATTCCGTTTCCGTGTCTGTTTGTCCGCTCGCACGCGCGCGTTATAAGCGGCGATGACGGTGACCTTACTATTTTAAGGGTCCTTACCAATAAAGCTACGGTTTCCTAAAAGAGCGGTGGGGCTGGCCGCCAAATAACGTCCGCCAAATAACAGGCACCAAATAACGGCCGCCACGCAACAGCCGCCAAAATTATTTGGCGGCTGTTGCGTGGCGGCCGTTATTTAGCCCATTACCCATTAGGGCGCTTAATAACGGCTGCTACATACCGGGCGCCAAATAACGGCCGCCACATAACGGCGGCCACATAACGGCCGCTATAGTTACCGTAGTTACCGTCACTCTACGGCCGCAAAAACGGGCGCAAATAACGTTGTCATAAAACCGGAAAAGTGCATTCTTTGCACGGAAATATTGTACGGTGACCACACCGCAAGAAAATAAAAGTGCGAGTGCACTTTTCCGGTTTTATGACAATCGTTACTGCGGCCGTTACTTGGCGGCCGTTATGTAGTGGCCATAATTTGACGGCCAATGTGTGGCGGCCGTAATATGGCGGCCGTTATGTGGCGGCTGTTATGTGGCGGCCGTTATAGGGCGGCCGTAATATGGTGGCGATTATGTAGCGGCCGCTATGTGGCGGCCGTAATATGACGGCCGTTATGTGGCGTCAGTAATATGGCGGCCGTAATATGGCAGCCGTAATGTAGCAGCCGTTATGCACTTTCCGGTTTTATGACAACCGCTACTACGACTGTTATTTGGCGGCCGTTGTGTGGTGGCCGTTATGTGGCAGCCGTTTTATGGCGGCCGTTATGTGGTGGCCGTAATATGGCGGCCGTAAAATGGCGCCGTAATGTAGCAGCCGTTATGTGGCGGATGTAATATGGCGGCCGTTATGTGGCGGCCGTAATATGGCGGCCGTAATATGGCGGCCGTTATCTGGCGGCCGTTATATGGCGGCCGTTATGTGGCGGCCGTAATGTGGCGGCCGTAATATGGCGGCCGTAATATGGCGGCCGTAATATGGTGGCCGTAATATAGCGGCCGTAAGATGGTGGCCGTAATATGGCGGCCCTTATGTGGCGGCCGTAATATGGCGGCCGTAATGTAGCAGCCGTTATGCACTTTTCCGGTTTTATGACAACCGTTACTGCGGCCGTTATTTGGCGGCTGTTATGTGGCGGCAGTAATATGGCGGCCGTAATATGGCAGCCGTAATGTAGCAGCCGTTATGCACTTTCCGGTTTTTTGACAACCGCTACTACGACTGTTATTTGGCGGCCGTTGTGTGGTGGCCGTTATTTGGCGGCCGTTATGTAGCAGCCGTTTTATGGCGGCCGTTATGTGGTGGCCGTAATATGGCGGCCGTAATATGGCGCCGTAATGTAGCAGCCGTTATGTGGCGGCCGTAATATGGCGGCCGTTATGTGGCGGCTGTTATGTGGCGGCCGTTATAGGGCGGCCGTAATATGGCGGCCGTAATATGGTGGCGATTATGTAGCGGCCGCTATGTGGCGGCCGTAATATGACGGCCGTTATGTGGCGGCAGTAATATGGCGGCCGTAATATGGCAGCCGTTATGCACTTTCCGGTTTTATGACAACCGTTACTGCGGCCGTTATTTGGCGGCTGTTATGTGGCGGCCGTAATATGGCAGCCGTAATGTAGCAGCCGTTATGCACTTTCCGGTTTTATGACAACCGCTACTACGACTGTTATTTGGCGGCCGTTGTGTGGTGGCCGTTATGTGGCGGCCGTTATGGAGCAACCGTTTTATTGCGGCCGTTATGGAGCAACCGTTTTATGGCGGCCGTTATGTGGTGGCCGTAATATGAAAGAAAGAAAGAAGAAAGGAAGAAAATACGTTTATTTAGAACAGACCATAAAGCACACATTATAATTAAACAGCAGATAAAAACATAAAAAAAAAAAACAAATAAAAAGTGTAAAGGGCGATGTAAGACAATTAGCATGGGAGTGTGCCTCATGGCTGCGCCAAAAAGGCCCAGTTCAGCAAAATTGCCAGACAACTATGTGCCCAACGCTGGTTTTCAACTGGACCTGAGAGTGTAATGTAACGGATGTAAATCAGTTTTATGATGTAACGTGTGTATGTATACTTATATAAAATAGATTTGTGTCACATAAAAAATATACCTAATGAATATGAATATGAATATGTAGGTACTTTGCATAACATTTCAAAACAATACAAACAAAGACTGACAAATAAATGAGTGAAATGAGACGGACGTATGATAGACCAGTGTTAAACATGTAAATAAAGATATCCTTTGAAATGAGTCAGAACAAAAAAACAGTTTTGCACAATGCCAGACTTCCATGTTCTAACACATTGTCATAATCTATTAATGGTTTATGGTTAACTCACAAGTCGGCAGGCACTTAAATAAATCATATAATTGAGACATTCAGTGTGATCATATCCAGCTTCTTTTGCGCTTCTATGAGGTACTGCCGTAAGCGTCGTCTAAAAGCGTCTATTTGGTTAATTACCCTAATCGGTGGTGGCAGGTTATTCCAAATTTTTGAAGCTGCATAACGAAAGCTGCCTCTAAAAGCGGCTGTACCCTGAGACTGAGTCGAGAGTTGTTGTGAGCATTGCCTTCTCCCGCATTCTCGTCTACTTGTAACCCAACTTAGCTTATTGAATAAGTAGTCCGGTTTCTGATATTTAACTACACCGAATAGAAGGCAAGCCAAGTGTAGTTTGCGTGTAGACTTCATTTTCAGAATAAAGTGCTTGTTGAGGAAAGGTGTTACATGGCTTCTGCGAGGAATATTGTAACAGAACCGAGCACAAGCGTTTTGGACCCTTTGGATGAGGCGGTCTGTACGAGCTAATAGTCGCGGGCCGTAAACCGTGTCGGCGTAGTTTAACCTAGACAGAACCAGGGTTTCCACTAGCTGTTCTCGTAGTCTTTCGGATAAATAAGGCCTAATATTATATAGAACCTTTAGGCGATAAAAACAGTTTCTAACCGATTCCGCCACGTATTTCTCAAAACGAAGGTCCTTGTCCACAATAACACCTAGGTTCCGCGCTTCATACACTCGCTCTATTGGTTCACCCATAAGTTTCAAGTCAAATGTCACAGGTAGTCGAGCCAACTGCTGTCTCGTGCCAAGTACCATATATTTAGTTTTTGTAGGATTTAACGACAGGCAGTTCTCCTCTGACCAGACAGCGATTCTTTGAAGATCATCGTTAAGGTCCTTAATGGCACTATCGTACTCATCAGGCCTAAAGGATATATACAGTTGGACATCGTCGGCGTATATATGGTACTTGCATCTCTGGAGACATTTTATAATATCCGCACAGTACAAAATAAAGAGAATCGGGCCCAATATGGAGCCCTGCGGGACTCCTCTCTCTACAGAAGTAAGTGTCGATCTAAGGGTAGTGCCGTCACCCAAACGCAAGTCAACAAGTTGTTCCCTATTTGTTAGATAGCTGCGAAACCATTGGGTGGCGCTGGGGTCGAAACCATAATAATTTAATTTCGATATTAAAAGTGGGATATTTATTGCATCAAATGCCCGGGAAAAATCGAGTAGAACCAGTAATGAGCACATTCCCCTATCTTGGGCAGATAATATATTATAAGTAACATCCAGTAAAGCAGTAGATGTACTGCGCTGTTTTCTGAAACCAGATTTTAGATCAGGTAGAACGTTATTTTGTTCCAAGAAAAGCGTTAATTGGCGGCTAACGACTTTTTCCAATACTTTGGATAGACATGGTAATATACTTATAGGGCGTAGGTCTTTTAAAGTAGTTGGATTTGAATTTTTAGGCAAAGGCCTAACAGAGGCAGTTTTCCATAGGTCAGGGAACGTAGACGTCACTATAGAGCGGTTTATTATGTCCGTTACAACATTTAACGTGTGTGGCAAAGTCATGTTAATCATATCCAGGGTAATGCTGTCGTAACCTTCAGCGCTACTTTTAAGGTTGGAGATAATGCGAGAGATGTCGTTCTCTTCCACTGGGGTGATTGCAAAAATTTCTTCACCATGTCTATGATTTTCATAATATTGCATAAGTGATATGCTTGCCACGGGGTTACCGGGAACAATTAAAAAGTTATTATTAATTAGGTCAGGATCTGTAAAGTGCGACGGTAGGTCTTGTCTGGGTTTATAAGGCGATAAGGTAAATTTGAGATTTTTCCATAACAATTTTGGGCTTTTTATTTTATTATTTATGTTGTGCTTAAAATACGCAACTTTTTCATTATACAATGAACTAATCACTAAGTGTTTTAACTCCTTGTAATATTTTTTTTTGAATCGGCTTTCGTTTTCCTAAAACTACTAAGTGCTTCGTCATGTAAACGCATCATAACTTTGATTATACATATCTGTAATCCACGGATACGACTTTTCCTTTATAGTACACGTCTTAATCGGTGCGTGAACATCAAATAGGGAAACTATATGGGTGTTAAATACATACACCATATCATTAACGTTGGGAAGCGACGAAATAGTTCTAAGGTTTAGAAATGATAAGTCTAAATTAAAGTTGTTGGTGCACACATTTTTAAGAGGCCGTTTTACCAAGTATGGTTTGAACTTGTCCCGTTTAATGTGAAATTCACCAATTATAATAGAATGGCCGTTGATTGAACCGAAAGGTTCTACCGCTGTATGTCTTGCTCTCAGATCAGTACATAGGAGATCGATGAGAGTTTCACTGGATGCTGTAAAGTGGGTAGGAGTTGTGATCAACTGTGAAAGACTGAGGCAATTTAAAAACTCATTAATATTTAGTTTTTATCCCGTTCGTGTCTAGCAAATTAACATTGAAATCGCCAAGTAATATGTAGTGGTCGCAATTTCCTAATGAACTAATAGAATCCGTTATGGCATCTAGGAAAAGGACTAGGTCATGCCATGGCGGTCTATAGGCTGTACCTATAGCAATTTTTTTGCCGTTCAATGAGATCGTTAACCACATTTGTTCGATCGATTCGAACCTTGGATCTTTCGCACCAGTCCATGTACGCGCGCTTAAACCCCGCCGTAGATAAAAGCCAACTCCCCCACCACGACCCGAGCGCACACTCGCAGGCCGCGGCGTGTGGCGCAGACGATAGCCCGGCACCAAAGGAGCGCGCCCTTCTTCGCCCGGTCGCAACCAAGTTTCGTTTATGGCCATGATGTCAAAACAATGCCTATCGAGTGCAGCAATCAAGTTATCATGACCCGTACCCAATGATCCTGCATTAAGAAAACCAACTTTAAAAAACTTTCCTCCTTTAGTCATCATTATTATTATTATATACTATATAAAGCTCGATTACCACTCACTCACTCACTCACTGACTGACATAATTGTTCTCCCAGATGGTGAAGGGGGAGGTGGGTATATTTTTACAGATTCGTATAGAAGTAACTCTCACGAGTATGGGAAAAATCCCAAACCTCCCCTTTTCCACCCCACTCTCCCCCCTCCCTCTCGTATCTCGGAAACTAAGTGTCCCGTGTATTGTTGTTTTACGGATTCGTATAGAGGAGGCTCGGAAAAGTAAAATCCATTTTTCAAAGTTGCCCCCCTTGCCCCCCTTCTCCCCCCCTCTAGGCAGATCTCAGAAGTTAAGAGACTTGGAACATTTTTTTTTTCAGATTCATATCAGGGGCCCCAGAGTTGGTCAAAATCATTTTTCAAAACTCCCCCCTCTCCCCCCCTTCACCCCTCCTGGGTTTTGTTTTTTTACGGATTCGTATAGAGAAGGCTCGGAAAAGTAAAATCCATTTTTCAAAGTTGCCCCCTTGCCCCCCTTCTCCCCCCCTCTAGGTAGATCTCGGAAGTTAAGAGACTTGGAACATTTTTTTTTTCAGATTCATATCAAGGGGCCCAGAGTTGGTCAAAATCATTTTTCAAAACTCCCCCCTCTCCCCCCCTTCACCCCTCCTAGGTTTTTGGAGAATGGTGGGAACCATTCTCCCCCCTTTAGGCGGATCTCGGAAGTTAAGACTTGGAACATTTTCTTTCTCCCCCCCTTCACCCCTCCCCCCATCGTATCTCGGAAACTAGGTAACGGTAAAGCGAAGCGTAGCGTAGCGTAGCGTAGCGTAGGGATAAGGTCACGATAGCTTTCCGGTGGTAGGTAGGTCCTGAGTGGAGCGAACCTGCGAGACCGAGTGGAGCGAAGGGGGGAGGAATACTAACATGGCGGACAGCGTTTTTGTTTGGGGTGCGTTTAAGTCAATTATTCAGTTTAAAATTGACTGCCTAAACGTCAAACACCCCGTTTAAGCACACCGCACGGTGAAAAATTAGTCTGACAAAAATGGAATCTGCTCCGTTTACGGTCGTCCGCTGGTATAAGTTTTCGCTTGGGGTACGTTTAAGCCGGGGAAATTTTCGCCGGTTAAAAATTAAACTATGGATAATTAACGAACTTTTAAAATAAAGTTTTCCTGTTTTCTAGGTTTCAAAAAATATGGTAATATTTTTTTTGAGATAATCGAGAAATTATTAATCATTTAAATATGACCTATTTAAAAAAAGAGTCGATTAACATATTTCCAACAATCAAACAATCGACCATAAAGTCCATCAATTTGAATTTTGAACTTGACATTGAATTTAAAAAAAAACTTGAAAAGAGCGCCAAAATGAAGCGTCCTGCTTCTGTCGTGAACTCGTGAATCGAGGTTTCTTGTTGCAAGTTGCAAGTTGATATTGATTGATAATTATTATCAAAATAATCAATTTCCAACATGAAACGAGCAAGTACTGAAGAGTTATCAACTGTTCCGCGTCGCGGAGGCACAGCTGTGGAATATTCAGAATGTCTTATTTCTGGTGAGTTTCTGAATAGTTCTGTTAAGTGAATAACGTAACCTTATTAGCAGGCTTCCAAACCTAGGTACTGGCGTCTCGGGAGCTTTGGACCATGGACGTTTGTGTTGCAGCGTTTAGCCTTACTTGCCCATGAACAAGATTTAGTGCATCTATTTTGCGTCGGTCTTTGAGGCGAACCGTACCTACATGTTTCTGCGCCGTACAGAAATATTGGAAAAACCAAACTTCTCGGCAGGCGGACTTTTGTGGCTTTGGTGATATTATGATTGGCCCAGACTCTTTTGAGCTTATCAACGGCAGATGTTGTGTTAGCACATCTCCTTAGAATCTCATCCTCACACCCCCCAGTGTGTGATTAATTGATTATGGAACCAAGGTACTTACTAACATATAAGATTGAACAATCTCACAGTTGCCAATCACATGAACAAGTTGGTTTAGTCAGGCTCGGTCCACGATAACAGACATAGAGACAGAGATAATGATCGTTAAATTAATTGGTTGCAACTAAAAAGCCGCTCACATATTTTAAAATCTAGCTTAAAAGTAAAGTATTAAACATGTAATGAAGGCAAAATGAAGGTCGCATACATGTACCTATGTATCTTTATTTGCATAAAATGTGAAGAAATAGGACATTACAGTTATTTCAGTGCAGAACACACAAGTAATGAATATTACATATCACAGTACCTACATCATAGCTATACTATCTATGTAAACATTTTAAACAATACAATAAATAATACACACATCATTTAATTATAATACAAAAAAATACTAAAGTACACACATCTGTATCAATAATTACAATAATATACACAAATACTTTCTTCAAACAAGGCAAAATTATCAATTATTGAAATACTAACATGAAAATCAACGTTAAAATTAAATTTCACACTGCATTTTTAATATAGGAAGAATGAGATGAATAATGGTAACTATGTTAGTGTGTTACTAACATAGTTTTTTGTAAGTATATTGTTAATAACACTATCGAGTCTTGTTGCTTGAATTAAATGATTTAATAATAAATTTAATTTGGTTGAATTTGCCATTGGTACAAAAAAAATATAGGATTGGTTAACTACTTTCTTCGATATAACATTATAAATTAATGGAATAACTTTAAAATAAACGGGTAATTCTCCTTCAAACATGTTTCAGTTATTCAAACCTTGGTTGATGAGCTTTGTATACTTATTGAATATTTTGGAATTATTTTGCACACAAGCATTTCTTTTGTGTCACTTAAACTTGTAATAACTTTGCTGTGTATCCCTTACAACTATAGTACGGTAATATTAAATATTGGAACACTGCGATTACATACATTTATATTGAAAGAATCTTATCAATATTACATACACTACACTCACATTTCACTCAGTTTGATTTTCTGCTTGTCCTTTGTCATTCTTTTACTGGTAGTCCCCAGCTCCGTGGAGGTCGGAGGTTCTTTTTAGTGTGAACAGCTCGCTACACACTACTTCCCAAAGCTTTGGTATGGTACGACACAAGGAATCCGCATGATTAAAATGAAAAATCCCTTGAATCTGCTTATTTCTGTATCCTGACGGAATACCAATGTTTCATGCAGCTCCTACAGCCATCTCTTCAAACACATTTTTGTCGAATTCCAGTATCATTTCGTAGATACTCAGACGTCTGTAAATCCGCCCCAAAGACGACCCACTGACCGTGAATGTAGAAGTATATCCAGTGGGGTAGCAGCTTCAGCCACAAAGCAGAGGTACTGTACTCTTAGCTATCAATAAAAAATGCTTGAGAAAATACCATTGTCCATTGCATAGAGTACATTTTTATATAGGTCCATTGTTAATAGAACAGAAACAAAATAAACAAAACGTCAAAACCAATGACTTGACAAGTTTGACACTAAACCAATGTTGCAAGGAGGCAAATTTTAATTTCCTTAAATATTTAATATTTTTTATTTTTTTTACACGTTTGTAGCCTTACTTAAGTACGAGTTTTCATGTAAAATAGAATCATAGGTACCGATATGTCAAGTTATTGTACATCTTGGCTCGCTAACTTGGATGTAGAGACTTGCGTTTCTCACGAGCGTCGTTATTGCAACAGATTTTTTTCGTTATTAGGTATTATTACGATCGCAAGTTTGCGACAGCGTCATTACCTACTAATGTCGAGACTGCTGAAATAGTATTCAAGTATAAATATATGATCTCATAGCTCCTTCATCAAATAATTCTATGCTATCACAAATTAATGTTTGATTAATTTAAGTAGGTAAGTACATATCAATTAATAAGTTATAGGTACTTAAAAAGCAGTTTCATCATCAGCCAGCTAATATACTTTTTTTTGTTGTTTTGTTTTTAAATAATTTAGAAAATTAACATAATTAGGTACTGATCATTATAAATAATGCTTATAAGAGACACCATATTATTAGCCATGCAGACTTTTGAGCTCATTTTGCAGTCAGTTCAATGTCATCCTGTGCTACAATGTGAAATAGATATTTTTCGAATATTTAATGCATACATAATGTTTTTGGTTTTTTCCTTTGTTCTGCTCCTAAATGTACTGCACAAAAAATGAGTGGGAAATACATAATTTATTTTTATTTTTTATATATTATAAATTTTGTTTTGTGCCAGAAACCCTCGCGTTCTAAAATCCTACCAGTTTCTTCACAACCTGATCAATTGTTTAAGACAGTTTAGAGGTAAAACATACAAACATTATTAATTGTTAGGGTGCCGTACCTGAAGGGTAAAAACTACAGAATCTTGTTATGTACTAAGACTGCTGTTCGTCCGTCTGTCCATCTGTCTGTTGGCGGGCTGCAGCTCATGATCAAGAATGTGGATTTCGGTTGCCGCTATACATAATAAAAATAAGTTAAAAATTGGAAGCAGGTTCCCCAGTAAATAAAAATAAATATGTTGTTCTTTGCTTACTATCGTCTCTGTCAGCGAGCTGTCTGTAACCCATTAATCCAATCAATGGGGACAAAAAAGACGCTTTGCCTTACAAAGGGTGGTGTAGATGATTTTTGTCATTACAAAATATTCTCCCTCTTGTAACATTATATCTACCTTGCACTTGACCTTGTATTTTTGTTAATGTTTTATAAGGGTAATAACGCTCAATGCGTGGCAATGTCCGCTTGCGCGTCAGTATTGTCAGTTTGCAGACATCGGAATCTGACTTGTCATGATATCGATGTCATTCTCCAAAGTGGAGACACTTTATATATGTCGCTTAAACCAATTCTACCGAAGGGTGTCATATTTTTGAACCCCGAGGAATTGCCTACGGAGATTGTCGTCGGAAACAATAGAGCTCAAATTGAAAATATGACCGCCAATTGGATTACAAATGGAGTATTTCCTCAAATTTCAGAAAATGAATACGGTATTTTAACTCTTGCAAACATAATTGAATCCAATGTTCGACGCAAACCACAATGATGAGACGGATAGCGTGGTATTTACCGGGCAAGACTATACAGTTTCTTTTTGGAGATTCGATAGTGCATTCTATTTATTTAACAGTCACGCAGTAGATGAATATAACAAATTAAATTCTACATGCGGAGTAGCACGTTTGTTTAAATGTTATTCGATTCGCGAATTAGCCAGATTGCTGTTATTGCGAAATATAGGTGTAGGTCAGTATTCAATACACAGACTACGCGTTCTCAATTATCAAACAATTGAAAATTTAGTTGTAGGATCTGCATTGCCATTGCCAGCGTCTGTCGAGTCTATAATAGACTTCGAATGCCCGGCATCAACAGATCATAGTCAATTATCGGAATCACAATCTATATTGCTTGGTTTTCAAAAAACCCCTGAACCGGTAGTAGTTGACACCCATGTGGCGTCAACAAAGAGAGGTCGACCCAAAAAACAAAAACGTGGCAGGAAATGTAGTACAGTAAACGCCCATTTGGATGCGGTTAAAAAATATAATTAAAAAAAACCGCAAATACATCGCGATGCCGTTAAAAAGTATACAACTGAAAATCCACAAATAAATCGCGATGCTGTAAAAAAATATACCAAGGAAAATCCAGAAATTAATCGCGATGCTGTACACCGTTATACCAAGCAGAACCCTGAAATAAATCAAATAGCCACTGACAAATATAATAAAAACAGCCGTCGTATTAACATACCACTACGTCAATCTAAAAACCTAATAGCACAGAAGAGGGACGCTGAGTTAGACGTAATAAAATTATTTTCTTTAAAAAAAACGTCCTTGCTTTCTTCAGACACTTTTAGGTGTCCATCTTGTAATGCGCGTCTGTTTGAAGAAAAAAATCTCGAAAACAATGGTGTTGTGGGTCGGGCGCGTACAACATACAAAATTTAATTCCGTTAACCGAGGAGTTTTACTCTCACCCGTCTTTTCTGAGTAGACCGCGAGCTTACAATAATTTATTTGCCTTCAGTGCCTTGGGCGTTTCTCACGGGTACCAACAACCAACGGGAATATCTTTTCTTAAAATTCAAGGTCGAGTCTATCATAGAGTTTTTGATTTAGCTTACACTGGTAGCGTAAATAATTTAGGACTATACATTAACGATACAAGCGAACGCGAGCAAATAGCCGCAAATATGAAACTTGATAGGCAGGTAATTAGTTGCATAACTAACTTTTTACATAACGTCAATCCGTTTATCCTGAGGGTAATGCGGGTTGGTACCCGAACAAAGTAGATAATAACGGAAATAAATTAACTCAAGCGAAATACGTTCGCTGCTTGTTATTGTAGGAGCCACGATTTTCCGATATTGGCAGGCTATCGGAAGAATGGTTAGTTGACATGCATTGCCGAATCATAGAAAAACGCCTACGTTTTATATCAAGTCTACAAAAACATAACTCGAGTAGTGCACTGAGGTCCGCTCCACTTCAAGAAGTTGAAATGAGCATTGAAGTCGCGCGTCAAATTCGTCAAGATGAAACCATTCAGGGAGAGGGATTCGTACCAGGTCGCGTTTATTTGCCCAGCACTTTTACGGGGGGGCCGCGATACATGAAAGGAAAATATAGTGATGCTATTGCAATAGTAAGCAGATTGGGGAACCCATCATTTTTCTTGACGTTTACTTGTAATCCCAAGTGGCCAGAAATTCAACAATCCACTCAAAGCAGCTATGTAAATCCTTCTGTATGTGCTAGAGTTTTTAATTTAAAGCTAGCAGAATTATTAAGAGATATCCGAGGTGGTAATTGGTTTGGCAAATGTATTTATATGATGCACGTAATAGAGTTTCAAAAGCGAGGTTTACCACACGAAACTTTAAATTTTGTATGGCCAAACGTCACTTTTGAGTAACTGTTAATTTTAAGTGCTACTTAAATTTTGAGTGACGTTTCAGCATTCGGGGGATAGTCACTTACAAGGAATATTATTTTATAGTTTATTCGTACTGACTTTTATGTAAATCAACTGTAGGAATAAAACAACATTCAGTTGATTTACTTAAAAGTCCATACATAAATCCGTACAAAATATTTAAGAGATTTTATTACAAAATCGTATAAGTGCTAAGGATTACTGTCCAATTCTCAAAATTTTACAAGGGTAAGAAATACTCCTCAAAAACACGACCCCGCGAGCTGCTTGCAGCTCGCGCAACGCCCAAATACTAGTAATAATATAAAATTAATCCGTCATTTAATAATATCAATAATATCAGTGCACATTCAGTAGTTTTAGTTGGAATAAAATAGAATAAAAATAAAATGGCAGCAGCTTAAGGGCAATTGAAACGGAAAATTTAGGAGCAATTACTAGATTTAATAGTCCAAATAGTAGAAATAAATGAAACGAAAATAGATTGAAATTTGAGTTCAATAAAATTCATTGCTTTATTTACGTTGTCGAGCGGACGAATTTTCCAAACATAAATGAACCAATAAACTGACTGGTTGCTTTGTTTTATCGTTTTATCGATACAGTGTATTTTCAATGATTATATTAAGAAGAAAGTGCTGTTTCTGAAGTGATATACCACGGTGAGGACACGACGCCAGTCCGTCGCTCAATTGGAATCGGTTGCCAGGGCTGCGCCGAAATGCATCAGCGGCGCAACGCACTAGGCCGCCAGCGCGACTGCGTCACTCGCACTACAGCTCCTGTTGCTGTCAACCGTAGACGGTGTCAGATAGACGTTTTATTTTGAGTGTTTTTTATCAGATTTATTTGTTATTATTTTTTATTATTTTTACCTAGCATATAAGTAAAACAAATAAATGCTCAGTGGCAGCAGCGATGTGGTGAATGATAGTGATAGTGCACGTCAACCTTCGACAACACTGCAGAGCACCCTGGAGAGATGTCCGCTGTGTACCCAGGCACGGTTTTTTAAAGGTAAGCGGGGTCTGAATGTGCATATCGGAAAGGTGCACAGACCTCCAAATGCACTCTCTTCAGACCCTGTCTCAACAGTCACACCAACCACACCTGCTACATCCAATTTTGACCCGTTTTGGAAAACCCTTTCTAAATTCAAAAACTCTGTACCTGTTTTGAAGCGAGTTCCCCGCGGTGCTAGACCTCTAGTGGCACAACACCTCGCAGGTTGCGTCCGTCTTGCCATCCGGGAGAACTCGCGAAGTGCTTGGGAACAGCTGCTCACCTTTCCTTACAGAATTCTACATGTACAAAAGAATTTGGCAACCAAAAAAACACTAACCGCACAAATTAAAGAAAACTGTAATATTTCGGCTCATAATTTGGATTCCAAATTACCGACACAGAGATATACCTCTTCAAGAAGTATATCCCATTTCGTAGAATCGAAGTTAGGGGAAGGTGACATTAGTGGAGCAGCCAGGATTCTCTTTAGTAGTGATGTGGTGGCACCGTGTTCTCCAGAAACTCTCGCAGCTCTGGAGAGCAAACACCCTGCCCCAGTGGATGGCATTTCTTTTCCCGACCCCCCTGATCCGGATAATCACTCCCTCACCATTACAGGTCGAGAGTTGATCACAGCCATTTGTTCCTTCCGGAGCGGCTCCGCTGCTGGCCTCGACGGCCTGAGCCCTCAGCACCTAAAGGATCTTATCTGTTCAGGCGCCGGGGAAGCTGGTGAGTTGCTCTTGAAGGAGCTTACGGCTCTGATTAACCTTATGCTCTCCGGCAAGGTGAACGAGGCCGTCATCGACCTTCTATACGGGGCCAATTTATGCGCCCTGCGCAAGAGGGATGGCGGCATTCGTCCTATTGCCGTGGGAACCACATACCGTCGTATGGCAGCAAAGATTTGTTGTAAATTTTATGGTGAGGCGGTTTCGAAAAAATTTCAGCCCCTGCAGCTAGGTTACGGCTCCAAAGGGGGCTGTGAGGCTGCCGTACACGCCTTGTCGACCTACCTAAATTCTGGCAAAGGAGAGGTCATCCTGAAGGTTGACATAAAGAATGCCTTCAATTCAGTGAATAGGGACACCTTGCTGGCAGAAACTAAAAAAGAAATACCCCAAATCTATAGTTTCCTTTGGCAATGTTACAGACACCCATCTAAATTACTGTTTCGGGACAACCTTCTGGAATCTGCTGTTGGTTGTCAACAAGGTGACCCCCTCGGGCCAGTGATTTTTAGTTTAGCCATTCATCCAATTATTCGACAGCTAAATTCCAAATTTAACGTTTGGTACCTCGACGATGGAACCCTGGGAGGCGATGTAGAAACTGTTCTAAATGACCTTCATTTCCTAAAAAATGAACTACATTCCATTGGCCTTGAACTCAACCTTTCGAAGTGTGAACTATACTTAGCGGACAGTACTGACAGACATGATACACTTTCCAAATTCAACACAATAGCCCCAGAAATCAAAATTATTGAAAAAAGCTCTCTTCGTCTCCTCGGGTCACCTATCTTTGAGGACTCCTTCCCCGGTTTTATTGAGGAAAAAATTCAAAATTTCAATGACGTTTCGGAAAGATTGTTCCAAATTAACATGCATTCGGCCATAACCTTAATCCGTTACTGCTGTTTCGGTCCTAAATTGACATATTTCCTCCGCGCCTCCCATTTATGGAAACACACTCATCTTTTAGACAAAATGGACCAAATTATCTGGCATACATTAACCTCGATCTTAAATGTGGCCTTGGACGACCGAGCTTGGGCACAAGCTACTCTTCCTATCCGTATGGGAGGCCTCGGCGTCCGCAAAATTTCTAGTATTAGTTTACCGGCTTTCATATCCTCGGTTCACGGTACTGAGAAATTAATCAGGAAAATCCTAGCTTCCACACTGATTAATTTTGATGTGCCGTGCCTCACCGAGGCCATGGATGCCTGGAGACTCGCTTGCCCGAATTCAGATCCGCCCGACAATCCATTTTCCCAAAGACGGTGGGATGAGCCGCTCTGCAGAGTAGTACAGAACAATTTACTTGAGACGTCTGTTACTACTGCGGAGCGTGCGCGCCTGTTGGCTGTGGGTAAGTGGGAGTCGGGCCTGTGGCTTCATGCACTACCGTCGTCGAACTTAGGCACTTTGTTCGACGACACTACCTTCCGCATTGCTGCTTCCCTGCGTCTAGGAGCTCCTTGTTGTTCTCCTCATCGCTGTCACTGTGGTGAAGTTGTCAACAGCCTCGGACACCACGGCCTGTCCTGCAGCCGAAGTGCGGGTCGCTTAGCGCGGCATGCAAACATTAATGACATCATCCGACGAGCTCTTGTCACCGTCGGCGTTCCAGCTGTATTAGAACCCAACGGTTTGGCACGCGACGATGGCAAGAGACCGGACGGCATGTCTTTATTTCCATGGAAGGTGGGTAGGCCTTTAGTGTGGGACGCAACGTGTGTCGATACTCTAGCGCCATCCCATCTTCCTGGCTCGGCGTGCTGTGCTGGCGCTGCCGCTGCGGCTGCGGAAAACCTCAAGCGGCGAAAGTATAATAATCTTATAGGTCACTATATTTTCGAGCCGTTTGGGGTTGAAACCCTAGGGCCGTGGGGTCCGAGTGCTCACGGTCTGTTCAATGAAATCTCCAAACGACTGGTTGACACTTCCCGTGACCCAAGGGCTGGTTTTTACCTTGGCCAGCGGCTAAGCATTGCCATACAACGTGGCAATGCGGCCAGTCTCTTGGGTACATTACCAGTCGACAGCGACGCGGAGGAATTTTTCGACGCCATATTTTAGTTTAATTTTAGTTTAGTTTTAGTCTAATAGTTTTAGTCTAATAGTTTTAGTTAGGTTAGGATATTATATTTTTTTAGTTTTGTCATACTCTTGTACTTATTAATAAAAGAATGTTTTAGTTCTAATTTCATATATTATTATTAGTTTTAGTCCAGTTGTAAATATGTAAATAATGAAAAACATAATATAGCGGCCGTAAGATGGTGGCCGTAATATGGCGGCCCTTATGTGGCGGCCGTAATATGGCGGCCGTAATGTAGCAGCCGTTATGCACTTTTCCGGTTTTATGACAACCGTTACTGCGGCCGTTATTTGGCGGCTGTTATGTGGCGGCAGTAATATGGCGGCCGTAATATGGCAGCCGTAATGTAGCAGCCGTTATGCACTTTCCGGTTTTATGACAACCGCTACTACGACTGTTATTTGGCGGCCGTTGTGTGGTGGCCGTTATGTGGCGGCCGTTATGTAGCAGCCGTTTTATGGCGGCCGTTATGTGGTGGCCGTAATATGGCGGCCGTAATATGGCGCCGTAATGTAGCAGCCGTTATGTGGCGGCCGTAATATAGCGGCCGTAATATAGCGGCCGTAAGATGGCGGCCGTAATATGGCGGCCGTTATGTGGCGACCGTAATGTGGCGGCCGTAATGTGGCGGCCCTAATATGGCGGCCGTAAGATGGTGGCCGTAATATGGTGGCCGTAATATGGCGGCCGTAATATGGCGGCCGTAATATGGCGGCCGTAATATAGCGGCCGTAAGATGGCGGCCGTAATATAGCGGCCGTAAGATGGCGGCCGTAATATGGCGGCCGTAATATGGCGGCCGTAATATAGCGGCCGTAATATAGCGGCCGTAAGATGGCGGCCGTAATATGGCGGCCGTTATGTGGCGGCCGTAATGTGGCGGCCGTAATGTGGCGGCCGTAATATGGCGGCCGTAATATGGCGGCCGCTATGTGGCGGCCCTAATATGGCGGCCGTAATATGGCGGCCGTAATATGGCGGCCGTAATATGGCAGCCGCTATGTGGCGGCCCTAATATGGCGGCCGTAATATGGCGGCCGTAATATGGCGGCCGTAAGATGGCGCCCGTAATATGGCGGCCGTTATGTGGCGGCCGTAATGTGGCGGCCGTAATGTGGCGGCCGTAATGTGGCGGCCGTAATATGGCGGCCGTTATGTGGCGGCCGTAATATGGCGGCCGTAATATAGCGGCCGTAAGATAGCGGCCGTAATATAGCGGCCGTAAGATGGCGGCCGTAATATGTCGGCCGTAATATAGCGGCCGTAAGATGGCGGCCGTAATATGGCGGCCGTTATGTGGCGGCCGTAATGTGGCGGCCGTAATGTGGCGGCCGTAATGTGGCGGCCGTAATGTGGCGGCCGTAATGTGGCGGCCGTAATGTGGCGGCCGTAAGATGGCGGCCGTAATATAGCGGCCGTAATATAGCGGCCGTAAGATGGCGGCCATAAGATGGCGGCCGTAATATAGCGGCCGTAAGATGGCGGCCGTAATATGGCGGCCATAATATGGCGGCCGTAATATGGCGGCCGTAATATGGCGGCCGTAATATAGCGGCCGTAATATAGTGGCCGTAAGATGGCGGCCGTAATATGGCAGCCGTTATGTGGCGGCCGTAATATGGCAGCCGTTATGTGGCGGCCGTAATATAGCGGCCGTAAGATGGCGGCCGTAAGATGGCGGCCGTAATATAGCGGCCGTAAGATGGCGGCCGTAATATAGCGGCCGTAAGATGGCGGCGGTAATATAGCGGCCGTAAGATGGCGGCCGTAAGATGGCGGCCGTAATATAGCGGCCGTAAGATGGCGGGCGTAATATGGCGGCCGTAATATGGCGGCCGTAATATGGCGGCCGTAATATAGCGGCCGTAAGATGGCGGCCGTAATATAGCGGCCGTAAGATGGCGGCCGTAATATAGCGGCCGTAAGATGGCGGCCGTAATGTAGCGGCCGTAATATAGCGGCCGTAATAGCCATATAACGGACGCCAGTCCGTTACACACGACGCTATAAAATCAAAATGGCGCCAGCGGCGGCAAGCGAGGCGCAGGTTTCGCGCGCTTTTGAAATCAAATGGCTGACAAAATGGTTGACGCGGCCCTATTGAGAATGTTATTACAGTGGCGCCGCGTCAGCCATATATGGTAGCCACCATTATTTATTTATTTATTTTACTATTATAATATGTAAAATGTAACGAAAATAGTGTCATGAGACGTTCCTCACATTCCGTGGACGTATTTTACAAAAAAAATAAAAAATCAGTTAGGTCATTTGTTAGTACGGCATTATGTGTTATAACCACTTTTCCATAGAATAAAAGTAATTAATCAATTATTAAAGTAAGTAATTAATTATGTTTATTGATCATATTATCGTCAAATACTAATCCTTATCCAAATAAACTATTTATTGAGCAAGATTGTTTCAATAGCTATAAATTACTTTTTATTTTATTCCAATCGAACAATCCATTCAAAAGATATTACGAATTTAAAATTGTAATTGGTATTAAAATGAATGATGGTGTCGAGCGACTCGCACGGCGAAACCGCAGGGGAGGGGGGTGCACATCTATGAAGCAGGTTGCCGCGCGGCTCACTCGCCACTCGCGCGGTCGGCTCTCTACGCAGCGGACGCGGCCAAATCGAGTAAATTTACTGAATTAATGCACTTATTAAAATTGATTTCGGAACTATTTAGATACTCATTAGCAAAAGTTCTTTTCAAAAATACTTATAATAATTTCATTCAATATTTCTTAAATATATTCTTAAATAATTCGAATTATTTTCGAAAAACTGGTATTTATTTTCGTCCACCCGTGCGAAGCCGGGGCGGGTCGCTAGTGTTTTAATATTTAAAAATATAAATTATATGTATTTAAATGAAATAAAAGACAATAATAATAATAATCATTTATTTCAAGTTACCAAGACTCATATACACATTATTAATAATTACAACCAGTCACATTGATAAAATAAGAATAATACAATTTAAATTATTGGACAACACAAAACATGAAATTACCCGCATCCAATGTGCAACCTGCAGCAATGATTTATGTAGGCGCAGTCGAGCCTATCTGAGAGCGCGGCCAGCATGCTGTTGGAGCTCCCCCGCACTCGCCGCACCAGCGAAGTGCCTCTCTTGCGCATCATAGCGCAAAAACAATCTACGCGTGCCTCTGCAAACATTGTCGAGGCGCTGCAGTAACGGGGGAGACCCAACAACATCCTGAACGCATTGTTGTACTGGACACGAAGGGCGCCGTACGATCTCTGCGTGTAGTTGGTCCGGTTACATGTATATCAAGTTGTGCAGTAGGCTCTAAAGAGAGTAATTTTAACCTGTACTGAGCAACGTGCGAACCTACGGATCACCATATTCGCTCTGACTGACAGCGCCCTTCGCTCCCGTTCAATGTCTGTATCATCCTTCAAATCGGGAGTGACAAAATGGCCTAGGTACTTAAAAGAATCAACTCTTTCCAAAGGTATGCCATTCAGTCGTACAGCTGGTATTTCATGAACTTTTCTCTGTCCGCCATGAAAGACCATACATTGACTCTTTTTTACATTATACAAAAGTCCATGATCAGTTGCATAACCCTCACAGATACTCATCAGCTTTTTGAGTCCGCAGACCGAGGCACTCAGCAGCACCATATCGTCCACGTAGCTGATGTTATTGAAACATACGCCATCAATATAACAACCAATATGTTGCTCGCTGAGTGCCTCGATCAGCCCATTAATATATAAATTAAAAATGGAAGGTGAGCTCAACCCCCCTTGCCTCACCCCACATTCCAACCTATATGGGTCTGACAATGTGCCCGCCCACTTGACATGATTCACCAGGTTCCCGTACCAGTACTTAAAGATAGTAATAAGTTCATCCGGTATATGAGCAGCTTCCATTTTGTCCCACAAAATATCATACCGGACCAGGTCGAATGCCCTGGAGAGGTCGAGGAAGCAGGCATACACAGATGTTTTCCTGTCAGTGTAGTATCTGATAGCACTCTTCATACACAATATCGCAGTTTCCGTGGACAGTCCCGACCGAAATCCAAACTGGTTATCATGCAATTTTAGGTATTTGTTTAATTGTGTATTCAGAATGCTGTCAAACACTTTCGCGCTTATTGTTGCTAAGGAGATAGGTCTATAGTTGGCCGTATCTGACAAGTCTCCCGCCTTATTTTTTATTACCGGAACTACAATAGTCCTCATCATATTATTTGGTAGGTATGAATGTGATATGCAAAAGTTGTACAGCATGGCCAGCACCCTGTAAATATGAGGACCAGCATGCTGCACATGTTCCACACTCAATCCATCATGGCCAGGTGATTTGCCTTTTGAAATAGATTTCACCGCCCGAGATACATCCCTGGCCAAGACCCTGGTAGCCACACATTCCCCATTCACCCCACCCTTACTTCGAGACGACGATATTAGACCTAACGGTGACCGAACAGTAAAATTATTTTTAAATTTGTCAGCAATATTTTTTAAATCGTTAGAGCCGTCAACAGTCACAGGAAGACCCGGCCGAGTCCCCAAATGGTTGGTACATTTCCAAAAACCACTGAAATCTTTTACTGCATGCTTAGTAGCGAGAGTGTCCATTTTTAACTGGTATTGGTGTTTTTGACACCATTTTAAACGTGATTTAAATATCTTTCTACTCTCGCACATCTTTGTAAACATATCTCCAGTAGTAGGACTACCGCATAATCGCCATTCCCGAAAACTCGCCCGGGCCACCCTATGACTATCGCTCACGAGTTTATTCCAAGCAACTGATTTTAGGTTTACGTTTATTCTGCGTACGCCTACCCCCCACCCTCCGAAGACGCCTGTGTTAACGCAAACACAATGTCAGAGTACAATTTATCAATGACTAATCTGTGATTAGGGTCATTACAATACCGATCACTACACTTTTGAAGCTCAGACGGAAAATCAATCAGTTTAAGACGTTTATGACTTTCAATTCTATACAGTGTAATAAGTTCGTTGGTTTTCTCCCCCCGCACAATTTTATTATTTGATACACTCGGAGTTATTTTAACCGGAGTCAAACAGCCTAACTTACATTCACAAATAACGGGAAAATGGTCTGACCACATTACGTCATAATCAACATAAACATTGCACACTGTGTTAGCGGCCGATTGCGAGACAATACAATGATCCAACCATCGCTTAGATCCACACGCTTGATCTATATATGTAAATGTATCAGAATTTGAACCTAACTTATTTACATCGATAAGCACCCATTTGAACTCATTACATAAAATATTTAGTTCATTAAAAAATAACTCACCGGGGTCTTTGACTGGACGTCGTAGCGGAAGGACGTCTCGAGCGCTCCGCGGTGTAGTTTTTTTTTGTATCGTTTGGCGTGCGCCGGCCATAAAATACCATCGTGATAATTGCCGCTCAATAAACTCGACCAGTGTTTTTGTTGATTGATGTGGCTGTGACGTTAAGTGTCGATAAATAAATACTAATATTAATACAGTGCAAAAGTGAGGTGTGCTAGGCATTCTTGAACCTATGCGAGCAATCCAGGGCAAGCGAGGGTCTAATCGTTTGCCGAAGGTTCCAGGACCACTCAACGACGGATCCAGAATAATCCGGTGAACTCATTCCATGTCTTTCAGGGCGTTGCTTCCCTCTGCAAAATACACAACTTGACCTGAGTAAGACTGCGTCAACAGACGCGCGGAGCCGACTATTTCATAAGCTATCTACCTAATGATCACCTAGTCAATACATCGAATTTCAGTATTACAAACTCAACGATAAAGTTGGCTCCATCGATAGATTCAGATACCAAAACGACTAGCTTTTTGAATAGTTTCTAGCAAGTGTAGCGACCAAGAGGACTGAGTTCAACTCTCGACTCTATTTCGATTACGTGGCTAAAATCCAGTGGCAAAGTTTGGTATATTATTTGATAGATTAAGGTACAATATCGTGAGCGTGAATCTGCAGTTGAGTAGTGACTGATGAAGTTTGGAGGTTTGATGCTACGCGCAAAATAAAAATGTATTTTTAAGCTTCAGGTATAAGATTGTATGTGCATAGTAAAAGTAGAACGGCAAAATAAAATAAGATACTGTATGACTCCAACAAAATAACAGTGTCACTTTTGATTTTGTACAAAAATATCTTACACAAAACTTCTTAGTTTAACCTGGTCCATAACTTTTTGCATGCTGATAATTATAACTTAACTCACAGAAACTATTCTAAACAAATTGATAATTTCTATAGCAACCCTTTTTTTTTGTCCGAGGCAACCCTTTTTTTTTTGCTTTACTTTTTGTTGAGCAATTTACCCGAGTTTTTGTGACGAAAGGCACATGAGCATTTAAGCTGAAATCCATTCAACAAAACAAAAAAAAAAAAAACTCCGTAATAAGATAAATTTCTATAGAAAAATAAAAACTGTCTCGAAACTAAACTCGCACGTGCGGGCAACGGGAGGCGTTGCGGGGTATTCTGACTTTTAAACAATAGTTTTACAATGGTAATTATAGCGCCCATGAGAAAAGATGGGAATTGTCTGTATAGAGCGATAGCCCACCAAATAAACAATATAATGGGACTGACTTTCAACCACATGCCTGTCCGAAGAGACCTCGCTACCTATGTTTCGGATAACCGCGGTGACGCCAGAATTTGCTTAGCACTTAGAAATAACATTGAAGATTTTATTCATAACAGCAAGATCTCTCAGGAACAAATGATAACAAAATACATAACCGCGCAGTTTAACGAGACGTTCTGGGGAGGAGAAGACATCCTAATCGCCGCGGCTGAATTCTATCTCGTAAATGTGCATGTGCACATAAATCACGAGAACACACTAGTGTATTCACCTACCGGCGTTCCAGTACCCGGAGACATACATATCCTTTACAAAGACCAACATTATGATAGCTTGGTCATGATCGCCGCCGAACAGTATGACAATAACCTGCAAAGTCTAACGCAAGAATCAACCCACAACATAACACCACAATATACCAAAACTGTTGGTAATAAATACAAAAAAGTAACGAGCAAGGACAATCTACAAAACCTCGATTCCGCAACAGCCCCCAATTAGCTAAATCATTAACACCGTGTGAACAGTTAGCATCAACAGTACGTACACCGATATCGGATGAAGTTGCGGATGACACTGGATACACAATACTTAGAAATCAGCCTTCTACCGCAACCAAGTACACTTGCTCAGACCTGCGTATTGCAACTTGGAACGTCCGTGGGGCCTCGAAACCAGCGAAAAAAGATAAAATAGATACGGAACTTTCAAATAGGGGTATTCACGTAGCCTGCCTACAAGAAACAGGGATGAACTTAGGAACGTACAACTCCAACCACTACGAATGGCACCTATCTGGTAAAGCTCACCGGGGACTTGCAATTGTAATAAGAAAGGATGCCCAAATCGAAATAATAAGCAGGAAGAACGATACCGACGTGATGTCAATTACTCTTAATGTTGATAGGGGAAGTGACAATCCTACTCCGCTTTATATAATTAACTCCCACATCAATAGTTGTACCTCTAAAGCAACCAGATCCTTCACAGGTGTATTAAACTTGATTAGACAAAAACCAAGGAAATGTACGTTAGTAATCCTAGGCGACTTTAACGCCCATATTGGTAGACAAGATAAAATAAGTTTCCAACGCAAAGGACTGATTCACCAAAATCTTCATCATGACTATTCCAATTACAACGGGGAAATGTTAATGAATATAGTCAACAGGGAAAAACTACAAATAGAAACAACAAAAGCGAGATCATCATGCAGGATAACATGGTCAAAGGGCACGCAAAAATCACAATTGGATCATATTATTACGCCACAGGCAACAGAAAAACTCTTTAATTATATTAAAGGCGAATGGGCAGGTAGGGCCTTATCCGACCATAATATAATTTGGGGGCAGCTAAGAACAAGTCGAATTATAAACAAAGATGACAGCACCAGACACAAGTCACAAAAGAAGGATACTACAATTTTGACCAAGGATTTCAATTATAAACATTGTTACTATGCGGCTCTCAACATCAAATCCACTAAAATAAAATACCAAGCTTGCATAATCAAAAAACTGAAAAACATAGGAATCGACTCAACGAATGAAAGCATCGAAATACCATGGGGTACCATAACTGGAGTATTAAAAGCGGCTGCCCAGGAAACCTTGACTTTTCAGCCGAGTCACAGTAGGGATCATCGTATAGCTCTTGCTAACCTCCAAAAGGCCAAATTCTTACAAAGAAGACAACTAGATAACCCAAATAGACATAATCGTGTAAAAGAATGTCAGGCAATACTTCAAAAGATTAAACACCAAGAAGAAAACAAAGAGTGCAGTGCCTTCTTTACTGGACTGGGGAAAAAGCATCCTTCAAAACGCATGCAGATACTATATTTATTTTACAGGAAAAACAAGCAAACAACAAAACGCCGGAAAAGAAACGCGTATATACCAATGTCTAAATGGGAGAAAATTCTAAAAAAATCCGAGGGCCCACCTATACCAACGGTTAACATAACAAAGCCGTTAACCGTTGCGCAGAATGAAGGACCCACGGTGGATGATGTAATGGATATCATTAACAAAATGCGGTCCAGGACAGCGCCCGGAACAGACCAAATAGTAATCGAGCTCTACAAAGCGATGCCCCAAATATTACAGGAAGCTGTCACCAAGCATATGAACAAAGCCTGGACACATAATGAAACACCCGACACGTGGCTAGAAACAGTGCAGGTACCAATTCCGAAGAAAAGCAACCCTAAAGATTCAAATGACTATCGACGAAAATCGGTTTGCAATACGGGTTACAGAATCTACGCCTCCTACGTACTAAAAAAAAATAGATGCAATAATAAAAGAATTAGGCAACTACCAAGCGGCCTTTTTAAACAATAGATCTACAGATGATCACATATTTACGTTAAAAAGGGTGTTAGACGAAGAATGGCGCGCAGGTAAAAGAATTTATGTACTCGCTTTGGACATAGAAAAAGCTTTTGATAACGTCGACCTCCAAGCACTGCGAGACATTCTAATACAAAGAACCAACAAGCCACTAACCAACAGGATAATCAAGGTTTGCATGAATGAACGAACACATATCAAATGGTGTGGTCAGCAAAGCAGTTGGATTATCAAAGGAAAGGGGGTCAAACAAGGTTGCCCGCTGTCCCCTCGCCTTTTTACACTAGTCATGGACGAGGTCCTCAGAACCCTCGAAGAGGAAACTCAATTAATCAAACTAGACCAAGATCATGAAATCTCACTCCCCCGTGGTGCTAAAAAAGATGGTGTTATTTGCAGATGACACATCATTAATCTTTAAAATAAACCGACGGTCACAAAATCTTGAAGACGTGAATAGCTCTATTCTGCAAGTCCAAGATTGGTTTACGGTAAACAATTTGGTACTAAATAAAACAAAAACCAAATGCATTAGATTTAAATTACCTAATGTTAGAAGTAGCGAATGTGACATCATATTGAATGGGGAAAAACTGGAATTTATTAATCAAACGGTTTTCCTAGGAATCACGCTAGACGAGAAATTACAATGGGGACCTCATATAACATCTCTTGCGGGGCGGCTAAGCTCGGCCGCTTATGCTGTTAGAAAGATAAGACAGTTAACAGATGTAGAAACTGCGCGATTGGTCTATTTTAGCTACTTCCACAGCATTATGTCGTATGGCATTTTACTGTGGGGTCGGGCTGCTGACATTGAATCCATCTTTATTTTACAAAAGAGAGCTGACAGAGCCATTTATAATCTACGTCGCCGCGAATCTCTCAGGAAACTATTTAAAAGGATTAATATTATGACGGTACCTTGCCAATTCATTTATGAAAATATTATGTACGTAAGGAAAAATCCACATCTTTTTAATAAAATAAGTGATAGACATAATTTTAATACTAGAAATAAAGATAAACTAGATCAACCATTTTTCAGATTATCTAAAGTACATACATCTTTTATGGGGTACTGTGTTAAATGTTACAACAAAATACCTTGTGACATATTGCAATTAAATGAAAGAAAATTTAAAACTCAGATTAAAAGTACACTTTGTAAACAAGCATATTACAAATTAGAGGATTATATCCAAGATAAGAGTGCTTGGAAACATGCTGGTCCTGCTCCATAGGACAATTTAGAATCAAGACAAAATCAAACAGGTTGCTAATTTAATTGTAAAATTTATAATTTTGTGTTATATGACATTGATTTTACATTCTGTGATTACTTCCTCACACACTGACTTATTAATTTTAAAAACATTAGGAAAATCGTCTACTTTTACAATGTTTGTAAATACACACATCAAAAGTGTCTAGGGATCAAGCATTTTTATGCGGATTTCTTGAGATTGAGATGTGGCTTTGTAATAAATTTATGATTATATAAATTTATATGGATCCTTTTTGGTGCATTTCATAATTTGAAACAGGAACTGTTAATCAAATTCGAGTAAAAGATGAAAATCAGCTGTCAATATTTTCCCTATAAAAACATACAACGCATTGAAGACATTATTAGTGCTACTGTTTCCCTACTACTGATTAAAACCAACGTTATTATGGAGCGGCGACGTCATTTAAGCAGGGAAGAAATGCTCAGAGCCGTGGGAATGATAGAAGCTGGTTCCCGGCAACGTACTGTGGCTTTAGCTCTGAATACAAGTCAGAGTGTTATCAGTCGACTTTGGACACGTTACCGAAGCACTGGTACCGTGGCTGAACGCCATGGAGGACGGTATCGCTGCACCACACGGAGACAAGACCGATACATTCAAATCTTAACTCGAAGAGCTCCAACAATAACCGCCATGATGTTAGCCGTGAGGCTTCATCACTCTTCAGGGAACTTAATTAGCGACCAAAAAGTCAGAAACCGCTTGCATGAAGTGAACCTTCATTCCCGAAGACCGCTACGGGTACCACCTATAGCAATGCACAATCGTAGGATTCGATATCAATGGGCTCTTGAACACAGAAATTGGGCAGAAGAACAATGGCGTTTCGTGTGCTTTTCTGATGAGTCTCGTTTTGGTATGAGACCGGATACAAGACGTATACGACACTGGAGAACCCCTGGACGCCAACAGCGATTAAAATCCTGCCAGGAAGTCCATCCTTATAGTGGTGGAACCATCATGGTATGGGCGGGTATTTGGATCGGCGGAAGAACTGAGTTGATTTGGATCAGAGGCAACCTCAACGCTCAAATTTATGCTGAGACGATTGTATCTGACGTCATCGTTCCTCTACAAGTGCAAATCGGTCCCTTATTTCAGTTAATGCATGATAATGCACGACCGCACACCGCAAGAGTTGTAAGACAGACTCTCGCCGCAGCTAACATCAATGTCCTGCTCTGGCCTGCTCAGTCGCCAGACTTGAACCCGATTGAGCATGCATGGGATATGCTACAGAGAAGAGCTCTGCCGAATATGGAGGGTATCCAGTCGCAAGAAGACCTTTTTTTGTTGTTGCAACGAACATGGGCGGCCATTCCACAGCGTGATTTGGATGAACTCATTTTGAGTATGCCAAACCGATGTTCTTGTGTTGTTAGTGTTCGCGATAGAAACACGGATTATTAATTGTTTAAGTTACCCAATAAAATTTTAAAGAAAACTGTTATTTCAGTCTTTTTTTCGAACTTTAATGTTAGTGGTTCAAATGTCAAAAATCCCTTTATTAGGAAAATGGCAAATTTCTTTATTAATGCAAAGGTGACTTGGTTTATCGTTACTGTGACAAACGAAAACACTTTATTTGATGAATCCTTAAAGAAAATTTTAATTAATATCAATCAGGAGAAAAGTTATTGCAAAAATATATGTTGATCCCTAGACACTTTTGATGTGTGTATGTGAGCACCATGTATCTATCATATAATTAAATTATCTGTCGTTGCCTCATTTTTAATTCTTTTTACCTATTGTGGTATAGTAATTTTATTCTAGGTGCATCGTCTTCACATATAATTATTTAAGAGAGTAAAAGAGTAACGGTGGAGTTTCTTGCCCATTCTTCTCCATACGAAAACTACCTTTTGGAAGGGGCGACTAGAATCAATTATATTATTCTGTAAATTTTGACGTTCAAAAGTGCCATACATGGGCCTATTTGAAATAAATGATTTGACTTTGACTTTGACTTTGCTATCATTCGCGGACGACCTCATCTTTATTACAGATGATCTAAAAGGGTTAGAAAGAATAGTATACAATATTAAACCCCTACTAGCTAGTGTCGGCCTCCAAATAAACGAAACAAAAACAAAAATATTAATTAGAGACCCCATAGCTAAACGGAAAACAACTTGCGTGTCAATGAACGGATTAAATCTAGATACAGTCGATGAAATTAAATACCTGGGCACATACATAACATCTACACTAAGCAGGAGAAGCACAATTAGAAAACGGTGTGAACAGGCCACCAGAAACGCAAAGTCACTATTACCATTCATAATAAACTCAAAAATGGACTGGAAACTAGCCAGACTCATGTATCGAATGGTGATCGTACCTGGCATGATATACGGTTTGAAAGTTTCGGCAATCACCAAAGCTAACAGGTCAAGACTGAGAAGATATGAGAGAGTTATCATGAGAGACTTGATTAAACATGCCAGAAATAAACCAAGACAAAAGAGAATGCACGAAATCTTAGACGGAAAAACAGTAACCAAACGCATCAAGAATCATAGGATGTGCTATCTCGCACACGTTCACAGACGCAGCAAACCACACCTATTACACGCAGCAATACAGTACAAGGCCAAATCTAAGAAGGTTGGCCGTCCTATTTATACATGGAACGACAACCTTAAACAAGACTTGACGTACTTCGATAAGGTAATCAACTGTTGGATGGACACGGCTGCAGATCGATATAAGATTATGAAGGCTGCCAGCGAAATTTACAAGAAACCTGAAACGGATAGCAGCGAGGCTTCTGACGAAGACATAGAAACACCTAAAAAAACACAGCACAGCAACGATATAGAAAAAGGCCGAGAAAGCAGCGTAACGTAATCAGAAGATTCACCGGTGAAGATGGACCTGAACCAACATAACGGCGACGTCATAAAAAGATGCCCATCCATAGATAAATATCACCCGTCTCTCCACTATTCCATTGCTTACTCAAGGATGCATATCCGGTAGGCTCGCAAATCCCTCCTTATCCTAAGGGCACGTCTTCCCTACCATTACCGCGCCACCCGGTCTACTCCCTGATATGCAATGGCCTATGTAGCAACATGAAACATGAGGCTCCAGGGGCTAGTGCAAATCTCGGGGTTCATTCGATTTATCGAGTCTGGTTAAACCACGCTGGGATCGGTGCATTTCATTCATTCATTCATTCATTCATAAAAAATAACTCACCGGGATGTGTATTAAAATCCCCCAAAACAAAAATGGGTTCGTTTTCAAAATCATTACTGATAGCACTTACAGTACCCATACAGTCAGTAAACAGTGTCAAGTTCTCCTATTTGTTTGTTGGCATATAAACACACACCACTATAAACGGGCTAGCGGCCGTATTAATGCGAATAGCACACACACGCGGATTATCGCAATCTATCATAGTCACACTAGGAAACACCCGCGTATTCCATAGAAGCGCAGTACCGCCGTACGGTCGGCCACGCAGTAGGCCCGCCGTTGTGTCCACAGCTGATGTACCCTTGCAACTGAATCCACTGTCTATGCTATTTAGGTACGCCAATTCTTCTGGAAGCAGCCAGGTTTCTTGCAATGCTATCAATACGCACTCATCGCACAAACGCTGAATATCGCTAACGTCGCTCTTCACATTTTTACAATTATAGCTTGCAAACTTATAGGTTGTAGTTGCACTATCCATAGTTAGTAGGTTGTGGACCGATGTCAACAGATACTCCGTCTACTTTTCGATGCTTATAATGCACGAAGCGTCTAAAGATAATACCTTCAGGCCATATTTTATCGTCTAAAAACATAGTTACCTTTGACTCAGAAACAAAGAACTTGTAGGCTTTGTGATCTAATACTTTTTTTGTATTAACCTTTTCTAAGAATACAGTCTCCTGAGTTTTTGTTTTTATGTAATCAATAATGTCAGACTCTAATGTATCGTTATGCACATTCGTTATAAAAATTGGTATTTTTTTGGCAGCAGCTTTGAAAGATGAAGTTATCGATTCTGCTTTACCTCTTTCGCCCAAGTACCTATAATTTTTTATTTCTACGTACAGTTTGCCAAGAATTATCTTCCTTTTCGTTGTTTTCGTGCAATGTTACTTTAGGAATACTTGAGCTTTCGATAAATGTCTGTTTGAATTTTACTTTCTTAGCATTCTCACAGCTGACCGCTGGCGCATCTTTGCTACCCGCTTCTACCGGCACATTCAGGATCGGTGACTCATTTATTTGCATGTCTCGAGATAACGGTTTACATACTATAATTTCTGCTTGGAAGTTATCAGTAGTCTTAGTTGCAGGGCTTTTTTGGCTCTGTCCGGTATTGGCCGACTGTTGTAAGTCCTGCTCATTAAAGGAATAATCTTGGCTCAACGTCATTCCTACAGGGCCACTTTCTACGTTCCAAGCACCCCTTCTCATGTTTACATACCCCGTTGGGGTCGTAAATGGAGGTAGCGAAGCATGTTTTAAATCGTGTATATCTGTTCGAAGATCCTCAATTGGTTGTTGTGTGGCATATGTATTCTTAATAATTTCAATCTCCGAGTTTAATCTAGTCAAGTCTTTTAACAGTTTTGTACAATCGAGATGATCGAATAAAATTGGGGGTCGTTTTTCGAGCTCTCTTGCCACAAACACTGGAATTACATCAGGATCTGTACTTTTAAACACACTTATGATGTCATCCAAATCTTTTTTTTCTTTCCCCTTGCTTTTTCTTATAATCTTCCGTTGATCCGTCGGCAAGGATTCAAATAATAACGACTTTGATTTACAAATTTCACTGCTCGTGAAAGCTGACACACAGATTCTTTTTAAAGTTTCTGCGTCAATAACAGATATTTTATTTTGCACATACGCTAACAGTTCGTCAATGACGATATTACAGACATTACATTTTAACACTTGCGACATTGTTTACAAAGTGCGTCGTCGCACTCAGCACGGCAGCGCACGCACTAAAACTCTACTACTAACTCTCTCTCATACTAAGGGTGTTTTGTTTTTAAAGATTATTAAAAGTTTAATTATTTTTAAGTCTATGGTTTTTCTGTTCATTAAAAGTTTATTTTTATTTAGAGACAAATATTCGCCGAATGTCGAATAATAGACATTATTATTCGGTATTACAAAAAATTTTCGAGTAAAGCCGAATACCGAATAATAGCGAGTATTCGCGGCGTCTATAATTGAAAGCCATAAAGGATGACATCGTTGTCTATCAAGAGCCTTTTTTTCAGGAACGCGCAGAGATATCAAGTTTAAATAGATATCAAAAACTTAGATCAACGGTCCATTGTAAGAAAATCCAACTTCTAAGTCAACGCAATAAAAAAATACGGCCATTTAATTATACCAAATATTTATGTGGAAATTCACAAACAAAACGAAGCCTGTATGGTAATTCCCATTGACCTAGCAGCATGAAGTTTGGCGAGAAGTAAGGTTTTACAGTTAAAGTGAAAAGAAAAATCAGTCAATTCATGATTGAATGCTTAGCTCCATAAAACTACAACGGGATGATAATCATTTAAAATGTTAAATCTGTAACTATCTGCTACATTCGTTCCCTATTCAGCCCAGTTAAGGCGGGGTTACTCGGAAAAACGTCGTTTTCTATTGTCTTTTATTCGTAGATAACACGGAATAAAATATTGAAAAAAAAAATATATTACATATTTCACACTTTGATCTAGATATTTCAGCTATGCGATACACGATTACTTGCACTTTACTGCATCCAATTAAATCGCAAAACACGTCCAAATTAAGGTCTCATTAATATTTTATTTGAGTTATATTAGGCTTTGAATAATAAAATTTATACCATAATAAAGGTCGTAAAAAATGTGATATAAACCGGCCAACATAATCTGAAATATGAAAATACCTATACCACTAATTCCAAAATCAAGCGTTTTCATCTTTTCATGCGCTCGCTCCGTGTCATTTAGTCCCGAGCGGAACGTGTTGGAGGTCGGACGTGTACCAATTTTTGTGAACGCGCCACCCCGCTAAGATCTGTTACCGTCTGAGCCATAAATTGATTGTAAATAAAATAATAGGTACCTGTATAATTATAGTTAATTTTTAAATAGTTAGTTTTTATTAGGTATTTAGTTATTTTAATAAAATGGGCAAAACTAAAAAAAAAGTTGTCGTCGCTGGGTCTACGAAGGCTGAATAAACAAAAAAGGGAAGGATGCTTTGACAATATTATTATACCTACAATATTTATAGGTTACTTTACTAATACATTTACTTTAATAATACATACTATTATATTTTACTTTACTAACGAATAGATTTACAAACCGCAAATATGTGTGTAAAATAGTTGAATTAAACCCTATGTAAATAAATACGCCACACGCGCAAAAGTTATAATGGTTGATTTTTCTCGCGGAATAGATTTACCACCCGCATCAAATGTGTAAAATTGTTGAATTTGAACACTATATCACAGTGCATAAAGCCGCTACGCGCACAAATGTTTTATTGGTTTACTATCTTCAAATGTCAAATAGTTCACCCCGCTGAGTTGGTCCGGGTGGTTTTTATAATGTTTATTAGCCTAGGTAGGGACTGTCCAGTCGACCACACGTCGCGCGTCTGTGGTAAGTGATAATACAGTGATCTTGCGCTGGCCCAACGTACGGAGTTTCATTAGAATAAGAGACCAGCTTACACTGATTTTGTTTCCACTGACATGACGTGCGGCCTACTGTACGTATTCACGCGACACGCAGGGCAAACTACATAAACAGAGCCGATAGCACGGTAATATTATTATACAGTAGTGTAACTCGGCCGCATGATAGAAATAAATGCCTACAGCCGCGCGGTACGTAAACATGCGTTAGAGATGCCCGCCTCCAGCATTTTAATTACATTTGCCTACTTTCTGTTTCTATTTAGTTTTGTGATTGTATTGTATTATCCTTTTTATATAAATAAATGAAATACTTTGTATATTGAATAGGAAGTGTTCAATAAAAATGCGTGTTGTTTTTTGATTGGTAGATTTAATTAAAAAAACATGTTTTTGTTTGAAAAACCAATCCGGCTTATAAATTTGCGACCGAAAAATATTTGCGCCTCGACTGAGTCGTACGAAATGCTTTATTGTTTAATTTTAAAGTATAATAAATCCGCATTCTTATATAAAGCTTAATTAAAAATTGTTTTGGGAAACATAGTATAGTATTATTCATACACACAGATAATAAACAAATATTATTAATAATAAAATACCACGTCTTTACTTTGAATTATGCAAACTAACAAAACACACATGCACCGAAGTTTTAACACAAGCGTAAGTAGGTAGGTACCTATCGTATCATGATTCATTCAGAACCGCATTCAACTACCTATTTCACTCGTCTCAATAACTTTCCGTTACTCTATTCGCTTTATTTATTAATCCAAACACCTTTTTTTTCGTGAGATAAAAGGAAATACTTATCCATAAAAACACACATTATGTACCTACCTACTAGTAAGTAAAATTATTTTATAGTCTTACCTTTCAGAGTTTCCAGGTAATTTAAAAAAACTTATGTCTGGATGCGTTATTGACGAATTCATACAACCAAAAATAGCACAATATTTCCTACTCGTCATATTAACTGATTTTTAGAGAAAAAATCGCGCGGTTATCGTTAAAAAAACAACACACCGTCCGTTCGACACTGCGGTACAGCCGTGACTGTCTGCGCCCCGAGCGCACCACGAGATCGAGTCGCGTAGGTATAGCTCGCGTTTCGTCCGATTGTATGAAGTTGGAGTACTGTATTATAATATTACCGTGACATTACTGCCAGCAGACGAGATTAAAAACATCGGCTGCCGGTGCATTACATACTCTGTGGCCGGCACTGCCCGCTTCCATAATGGACAACGGCGCGCCGCCGGGCCGCTGCGGCGGCGGCGCGTGGCGTTTATCGAATCCCTGCCAGTATTCAAAACTCCAACTAACTAACCCTAACGGAAGTATTTTTTTCTAAATATTGTAGTCGTAGGGTGTCACGGTTTCGCCCGGAGGACACGGTGGTGCATACGGTGGAGGTCTGCCCAGCTTGGGCGGAGCATCGCCGTGTCCTCGTGGAGGTGATCGGCGGCGGTGATCTCTCGCGTCCGGCCCTGGTTCAGGCCATGGTACGGAGCGAGAGGAAGTGGGAGGCCGTCACCTCCTTCTGCGAAGCGGTAATGCTCGCAAAGGAGGAGGCGGAACGCGTGAGGGAGAGGCAAATTTCGCGCCCTCACGCCCCTAACCCCCGCAGGAGGAAACGCCCAGGGCGTCGGGAATCGCGAGGCGATTTCCGGCCACCGTAGGCGCGGGCTTGCGGGCGGTGAGCAATGGGTGGCTCACCGTCCGATAAGGACCAGGCCCGGGTCGACGGCGCGTTGTGTTCCACGCGCGCCTCAAAGAGATGTCAGCAGAATTGAAGGGGTCCACTAGGGCCGATGCCTGCCGGGGCTGCGAAGAAAACCGAAAGGGAGATCGTGGCCCCCGGCAACAGGGCAACCGAAGGAACACGGGTGGGTTTTAGTCAGTAAGAGTCTGACACGCCCTCCCGCTCCGCCCAGAGCGGGAGAAGTTATTTGATGATTTCCCACCCTCAAAAAAAAAAAAAAAAAAGGGTGTCACGGTTCTAATCTAACTTAACCTAAATAACCTTTTTTTGCGAGTAAAAATATTTAACCTAATCTAAATACATAGTTCGGTTCCAGGTAGGTACTTAGTAATTGATGACTGGAATAAGGAAATAATTGAATAAGGAAATATATTACTGAAAAAAGATTTTGCTTTTTTTCATTTGTTTTTTTTTTAACTATGCCTACTCCGCCTGCAAACTCCAATATGCCAAATTGCCAACCCCGATTTCCACTTTTTTTTTCAAACTCAGCGCCGGCAGCCAATTCAGTAATCGGCAGCCAATTCGGGAGCCGCTGTCGGCAGCGGAGGCACTCCCTATGTTATAAAAAGTGTCAATTTGCACTTTTACACAAGGTCAATTTCGTAGCACTTTCTTAGGGTATCATAATTTGATAAAACATTTTGTTCATGTGTTATATGTATAACACAGCATTGTTACTATTTATTATTAACTAGCTTTTGCTCGCGACTTCACCCGCGTGCATGTCGGAATATATCCCACGGGGACGTACTACCGGGATTACATGCCTAATAGTATAGGAAAAGGTTATTGACTCCTACCGCTACGCTCCAACCAAAATTATTTTGTTGCGCGTAATTTTGAATGTGTGATATCTTTTAAACCATTCATTTAAATGATAAGATGTCTAGGCATATTTTAATCTAAATTAAATGCCCAATTTAAATAATATATTTTATAGTATAAGGATTAATATGATACCGGTCAATATAGCTTCGAAAATACCAATGGAATTTTTATCAAATTCTGAAAGATAATAATGTTTACTGTGGGTCATCCTTAGAAGATAGACTTATGTCATTGCGGACATTTTTGTTGAACTTTTAAGATGAACAATACTGTAGAACATAAATTTTATGTAACTCTTACGATTACCGCGCACACCAATTAAGCTCCCAGTCGGCATGATTTTTTCCGACATCTTCAACAATAATTGTCAAATTTCAGCCAATTTACACAAACCTTAATTACACAAAACCTTCCGTCCATTGGTAAAAACCGTTTAAAAATCCGTTTCGTAGTTTTTGAGTTTATCGCATTCAGACAGATAGGCAAACAGATCGACAGATAGACAGATGCGGTGGGGGACTTTGTTTTATAATATGTAAGGATTCACTATTTACACACTAAACTAACTCAAATGGTTTAGTTCTCTTTAGTCTATGCACTATGTCCGTGTTGTCTATCAGTTGAATCCCCTCAACATTGACATGTCGGTGGAGTGAAGTGGAGTATATGTTCGTGGGCTTCAGCAAATTTTTGGATGATGGTGGTGACGAGTTCCATTTTAAGGTCATGGTGGAGGTCGTAATTTCTAATGTACCATGGTGCATTTACAACATCCCTGAGTACTTTTTTTGGAATTGTTGAATTATTTTGACGTCGCTTTGTTTAGTACAGCCCCAAAGTTGGCCATCATACGTCTAAATTGGCATAAGAATATGCTTGTTTAATATAAGTTTATCATGTGTTGATAGGCAAGATTTTCTTCCGAGTAACCAATACATACTTTTATGACGTATGTTTAATTCCTGTCTTTTCTCTTTGACGTGAGATTTCCAACGCAGTTTCGCGTCAAGAGTTATGCCAAGGTATTTGGCTATATTAGCATAAGGCGCTTGCATGCCATTTATATAGATTGGGAATCGCAGTGTTTATTAGTGAAGTCAATATGAATTGATTCTGATTCTTTCAGTTTGATCTTCCACTTTTGTGTCCAGTCATAAACTCTGTTTACAGCTAGTTGAACTTTTTCGACTGCTTCTTTGGGGCTTGATCCGATAGCCATGATAGCAGTGTCATCTGCAAAGGTCGCAATGGTGTTATTTTCCAGCTCAGTGATATCGCATGTGTATAGCAAGTACAGGATTGGGCCTAACACACTTCCTTGTGGTACCCCAGCTTTCATAGTTTTTAACTCGGAATATGCATCCTCTTGCCTTATTCTAAACATTCTGTTACTTATATATGATTCTAAAATGTCTGCAAATTCTAAAGGTTGCATGCGTCTGAGTTTAAATACCAAACCCTCATGCCAAATTTTATCAAAAAGCTTGCGCGACATCTAGGAATACGGTGGCGCAGACTCGCTTATTTTAGAGTGTTTTTTTAAATAATGTCAGTAAATATTCTTTGTACCTGGTCTATTGTAGAGTGTTTTTCCCTTTGATGTTTTGGTATTAGGTCTTTTTCTTCTATTATTGGTTTCAGCCGTTTTTATTTTTCAAATAATTCGATAATACGGGCAACAGAGAAATGGGTCTATATGATGATGCTTCATGGGGTGGTTTCCTAGGCTTCACAATCATAATGACTTCAGCAACATGTTTTAGCATAAATGTCGCATTGATAAATCTGGTCAGCTTTACTATGGCTTTGCGCGGGAGGTGTTTTAAAATTTCTCCTGTTATGAAGTCGTAACCCGGGGATTTCTTTGAGCTAATGTTGGTTTGAATTTCTCTCAGAACTTCAAGTCGAATTCTTTGATTTGTGATAACTTTTCACTCTCAAGTATGTCTATGGAGCTCTCATTGACTTGAGAAGTGTCTTCTAAGTATTGGGCAAACCTAAACGCTTTTTGTTCATTGCTTAAGGCCCATTTTCCGTCGCTGTTTCTTATGGGCGGTATTTGCATAATTGGCTTTTTAGTTTTCTTGTCACTTTCCAAAGAACAAAGTTTTGGTTACAAAGTTGTGTGTGTTTGGCACAAGGTTGACATTCATCCTCAAATTGTAGGTTTCCCTGTGCTCATAACTTCACAATGTGTATCTTTAACTGCATTTAGAAGCTGCCTGCGCTTTGTCGAAGTAAGTTTTGATCTCCAGTGCGTATGCTTGGCATTGAAATCACTGCCTGGGATGTATCTCTGGCCTAGAAGTTCAAAGAATTGTAAATATCGCTCTTTTCTTATCATGTGCCTCGGAGGAGACAGTATATGGTATCGAAATGTGACAAAATTTGGTTTTAACAGATCCTGCTTCGGCTTGAATGTCTGGTTCTTCAAATTTACTTTGTTCGTAAAACCGCGCTACCTCCTCTGGCGAAGTTGTCAGGGTGGAATGTATCTGTTAAGGATAAGGCAGGAAACGCCCGGATGTCACCATTGTGAGGATCGCCCGGAGGACACGGTGGAACATACGGTGGAGTCTGCCCGGCTTGGGCAGAGCATCGCTGTGTCCCGTGGAGGCAATTGGCGGCAGTGATCTCTCGCGGCCGGCCCTGGTTCAGGCCATGGTACGGAGCGAGGAAATGGGAGGCCGTCACCTCCTTCTGCGAAGCAGTAATGCTCGTGAAGGAGGAGGCGGAACGCGTGAGGGAGAGGCAAATTTCGTGCCCTCACGCCGCTAATCGCCGCAGGAGACGCGCTGGGCGTCGGGAATCGCAAGCCGATTTCCGGCCACCGTAAGCGCGGGCGTGCAGAAGGTGAGCAATTTTTTTTTTTTCTTTTAGATTACGATTTTTAGAGTTACTACAGTTGGTTGTAAGATGCTTGCCAGTGCATTTTACACACCTTGTCTCTTTTCTGCAGTATTTATGAGTATGTCCATATGCCTGGCATCTCTTACATTGAGGAATGAGTTTCGGATTTTTAAGAGGATATTTTTCAATTTTACACCTTAAAGTTTGCTTGATGCAATAGATTTTGTAGACATCTTCGTCATTATTTAATGATAAGACGAACATATTGAGTGGTTCCTTTACTCTTCCCGCTCAACTTGCTGTCAACTTTACTATTTTCAGACCTTGCGATTTTAAATCGTCTTTGATTCGATCTGGCTGGCAGGAAGGATGTATTTTTTTCACTACAACTCTTATTGGTCGAGCCTGTTTGTTCTCGTATGAATGCCAAAGATATTCTTTTTCTGACAAAAGTCTAGCAATCGCTCTATAAGAGTCCTCGGTTGTGGTATTGCGCTTCACCCAATCACCATTCATCATTTTTGCGGTGAATGATTCTATTGGTTGGGTTGCAGTTAGTGAGTCGTAGAACATTTGGTAGTTCTTGATTCCGTCTATTATGATTGGCGGTGGTGGAGCCACTTTTTTGACTAATGTTTGTTCTTTCTCACATTTTTGTTGTTGTTGGGCGCTTGTTCCGGGTTGTTGTGGTGGAGAGCGGGAGATGTTTAGTTTCCTTTTCTTCCTACTTTTGGCCCTAATCCACTCATCTCTGGTCCCTTTGGCGAGTTCTTCCTCGCCTGTGCAGTAGTCGACAATTTCTTTTTCATATTAAGCAAATTGTATGTTGCTCTTAGCTTCTAACTCTTTAGACATATTATTTCCTTGTCGCTTGGAGCCTCTATTTTCTTTATGACGGCTTTAGTGTTGTCGCTGGAGGCCTTCTATTTGGACCTTCAGATCACTGACAAGAAGTTCCAGTTTTTCTCTCTGTGAGTGATTTTTCCTGGATGTAACTGTCATACAACAGCTTTTCAAGATCCGTCTTAATTTTTACCTTAGTTGAGGATATTGTAAGGTAAATAGAAACTTCACTCACAATTATTTAAATGCACTGTTAACATTAATACACTATAATTAATAGCTGGGTCATCGCGGTAACCTTGATACACCGATTTCGCAATACGGCGACGACGGTTTTATTGTGCTGCGCCAGCGAATTACTCAAAACTAGAGCACCCACGCGCAAATGATACACGTCCGTTCTCGGTACAAACCAAACACGGCGGTTGACAAATGAAGAATAAACTTTAATATAAATTCATACGGCAATCGACATTGTTGTTGACAGCCTACGTTAGTGGACCTGAACAAGTACATCACTAACTCGTCGCAAGATACAGCGGCCGTACTACGCGATGCAACCGCTATAAAGTATAGTTTTGTGATTTATATATTTTACATTGTTTGTCCAGTCACTTAGCGACATACTTAGGTAATGATTAAGAAGCAATGTATTTACTGCAAAAATAGTACAGTAGCTGTGACTTTTTTTTCTCACTTTTATCTACAATCGACTTTTTAGCCATAATTAGATGTGGTCCGGGGTGAAATTTGTTTGATTGCCATTTCAGTGAATAGCACCATCTATGGTGGGGACACTTCAGTTCCTTTGGTCGAGTTCCAGTATGTGCCATCTTTTAAGCCGTTTTGTGTGGTATCCATCTTGAATTAGATCTTTAGCTAATGTGTTGCTGTGATTGTTTAGTCTTTCTTTGTACTTTTCGCTGTAGTTGTTTACTTCTTATCTTATGTTCTACATTTTTAAGTATTCATGTATTTCTGAGTTTCTTACAAAACAGTGTGCACCGGAGATTATTCTTAGAGCAATGTTTTGAAATCGCTGAAGTATCTCCAGGTTAGAATTCCTAGCAGATGCTCAGAGTTCCACTCCATAGGTCCAAATTAGTTTTATGATGGCCTTGTAGACAAGCAATTTATTGCTGAGAGAGAGTCGTGATTTTCGGCCTAATAGCCATGAGAAGTTCTTAAATTTTATATTTGCCGCCGTTATCTTGGCTTTAATGTGGTTTGCCCATGTTAGTCGTCTATCTAGGTGCAAGCCTAGGTATTTCACCGTGGTGCTGGTTGGGGTTCCTCGTTCCATGCAAACAGGTGCGCAATCCCCTTGTCCGAGTGAGAATGTGAAGTGTGTGGACTTCGTTACGCTGAGCTTGATTCTCCATTTTTGCAGCCACACGTTGTTCTTATCCAACTGTGCCTGCAGTTTAACGGATGATTTTACGGGATCAGTATCGCTTGCTAGGCACGCAGTATCATCTGCATAGACCGGTGTAACCACATTTGCAGTCTCAGGCAGGTCTGCCGTATATATGGAGTGGCCTAGTACCCTTGCGGTACTGAGGCTTTAATTTGATGAAACTTTGAGAACTCTTCTTCATATTTCACTTGAAACCATCTTTGTTCCAGGTATGATTTTAGAACCATGGTATGATTTTAGTTTGGAAGCAGAGTTTTAAGCTTGTACAGAAATTCCTTACGCCAAACTTTGTCGAATGCTTTGTCGTCATCATGACGCGCGGACAGAGACAAGCCACTTCTGTTATTAATATTTATATGGTGGCAGCCCTGGCATTTTTACAATATTTCCTCTGTAAACGATATATCTTGAAATTTAGAACCCTTTTATCAAGTATTTTTTTCGAATTGATATCTAAAAATTCCTACTTGACCTAGAACTCGTCATTTTAATTACCAATTTATATTTTGTTTTTTTTTTAATTGTGGATTTGTGACGATTACTAGGACATACATTACTTAATAGATGCCTCTAAACTCATAATATTGTAGATATTTTTATGATTTAAATGCCACAAAATACGAATAATAACTATTATCGGGACTGATAGTTAACAATTAAACAATTATATGGTTTGGACTACCTATATTTGACGATTAAGAACAACAAGGCGGAATTACAGCCGAAATCCGAAAAACCGGTAACGGTAGATTTAAAAAAAAATACGTTAGGCGCTGATCTCCAGCGTCTGATAAGTTTACAGCTAGCCATACATGTTTGTAAACAAGCGACTTCTTGTTTACAGAAAATGTATGGCTAGCTGTAAAATTACGCATAATTACTTATCGAGCCCAGTTGCGCATCTGTTTACTGCAAAAATACGGGGACCCATGTATTTGCCAAAGATGTTATAAGAAGATAACTGTAGGAGAAATCTCTCCGAAAAATATTGGAATCCGATATTTTTCGTCAAGACGATGTGCTATCCTTTAAGCCTTTTAGAAGTGGTATAAAGGTGATGCTCCCAAGAGAAGTAAGTCTGTTTTCATTACATACAGGCACTTGTAATGTGATATTATGTGAATTATAATAAAGTATGTGTGTGTTTATATTATCATTTTAAATCAGTGCTAGAAGTGCTATCTCTGAGGTTTTTCAGTCAGGAAGATTATGCCCGAGTTGGTTTTCGACTCTGATCAGGTTACTCATATCGTATGCCTCCAGTCATAACGAAAAAACGATTATAAAGTCAACGAACATAAAATAACCTATAAATTATAAACGTTCATAATTTATTGACTTTTCCTCT
Organism: Omphaloscelis lunosa; assembly: GCA_916610215.1. Lineage (NCBI taxonomy): Eukaryota > Metazoa > Arthropoda > Insecta > Lepidoptera > Noctuidae > Omphaloscelis > Omphaloscelis lunosa. Next base: position 11,665,897 of record OU744247.1, read on the forward strand.
AAAGCTACATTTTTACCAGTGGTAGGCGCTTCCCCTGTAATTAGCTCGTCTTTTAATAGTGCTACACTCCAAGTCTCATATATATTTATCTAGTTTTTGTACAATTTGTAATCGACACAAAAGTAAACATAATCACAACAATGGCGGTTTAAAGACGTACAACTGTGCTGCCACCTGTTATGAGTTTTCAGTTTGAACCTCTTTAAGATATTTGAAAAAAAAAAATGCGCTTATTTCATATTTTAATATGTCTGAATAACTGTGTGATCTTGATATTTTTATACATTTCAGTATTATGTCTCCTAATCATCAGCTCAACTGCAAGAAAAACGAACGACCTGTACCCTAATTGTGTAACTTACTCGTAATCGATTATGACTAATTTGTTTCATTTTGACAGTTCAACAACATTCATTGCGTTATTTACGTTGTTGAGCAGATTTTTTATTCCAACTTATGAAGCAATGGATTAGCAATCTGTTTCAAATCGATACAGATTGAGATTGATCGTGTATTACGTAATTAGGGTACAGGTCTTTCAACGCAGATTTATTACAACGCAATTACGCAAAGTACATTACCTGAATGAAGAAAGTTGGTAATAAATACGATATCCTAAGCTGACGTTCGCACGGACGTAATAAAATCGCGGCGGGATTTTATCGCGCACTGGATTTTCAACTTTCGGGGTTAAGCTGAGCGTTGAGAACCCAACGCGCTGGGTGGGACGCAATCTCGTCCCAATCCCAGCGCGTTCAAAAAACACACTGTTGGATTTTCAACTCTCGGCGCTAATCAGAGTGTTGAAAATCAAGTGCACGAAAAAAATCTCCGTGATTTTATTACGTCCGTGCAAGCGTCGGCTAAGTGCTTAGAGTATGGAGAAGCCATAGTCCCAATATTCTGAACAAAAGATTCAGTCACTTTTGGCGGGGGACGCGGTAGCTACTATAAAAAAGAACAATAGTTATTGTTTTTTTTTTCGAGCCCGGAAAGAGCTGTCCATACCATCGTTTTTTTTATCGATATCGATAATCATTTGGAATTTTGCTTGAACCCAGAACTAAAACAGCTGATGCATAGAAAAGTGAAATATTTAATAAGAGCAACTATTAAATAAAAGTAAAAATAAAATCACGTTATAGTACCAACAATTAATACATTTTAAAAATCAGTAGGTACATAACACCTACTGATTATTCAAATGAATCGATTTGGATTAAATATAGCGAATACATTTTTGTAGGCAGCCGCCATCTTGGATTTACATTTTGACCTCATTATCGGCTTTAGCACCCTTGAAAACTATGAATTGACACATGATGAAAAATGTGAACATTTTCGCAGGCTCCATCTTGGATTTTCATTTTGACCAAATACACACTTTCTCTTTTTCTGTTTCTCTCTCTATCGAATAAGAAGAAGACAGTCGCAAATATGAACGCTTTTTCGCGTAACAATTTCTACCAGTTTACTCCTACCGAACGCCGCGTTAAAGAATTTCGTTCTAAAAACCATTTTTTTGAACAACAAAAAGTACTAATTCGTCTTAAGAAATTATCGACATGTCAATTTTGCTGATTTAACGTACATTTTAGTAACGCAAAAAAATATTTTGAACCTTATGAATAAAAACGAGGTGTAGCAAGACATGGTGACGTCACAAAAACAATGTCAAAGTCAAAGTCAAAACATTTATTTCAAATAGGCCCATGTATGGCACTTTTGAACGTCAAAATTTACAGAATAATATAATTGATTCTAGTCGCCCCTTCCAAAAGGTAGTTTTCGTATGGAGAAGAATGGGCAAGAAACTCCACCGTTACTCTTTTAAAATGTTTTACAATAGTTTGTATTAGTACGTACATTAGTTAAATAATTATATGTGAAGACGATGCACCTAGAATAAAATTACTATACCACAATAGGTAAAAAGAATTAAAAATGAAGCAACGACAGATAATTTAATTATATGATAGATACATGGTGCTCACATATTTACAAACATTGTAAAAGTAGACGATTTTCCTAATGTTTTTAAAATTAATAAGTCAGTGTGTGAGGAAGTAATCACAGAATGTAAAATCAATGTCATATAATACAAAATTATAAATTTAACAATTAAATTAGCAACCTGTTTGATTTTGTCTTGATTCTAAATTGTCCTATGGAGGAGGACCAGCATGTTTCCAAGCACTCTTATCTTGGATATAATCCTCTAATTTGTAATATGCTTGTTTACAAAGTGTACTTTTAATCTGAGTTTTAAATTTTCTTTCATTTAATTGCAATATGTCACAAGGTATTTTGTTGTAACATTTAACACAGTACCCCATAAAAGATGTATGTACTTTAGATAATCTGAAAAATGGTTGATCTATTTTATCTTTATTTCTAGTATTAAAATTATGTCTATCACTTATTTTATTAAAAAGATGTGGATTTTTCCTTACATACATAATATTTTCATAAATGAATTGGCAAGGTACCGTCATAATATTAATCCTTTTAAATAGTTTCCTGAGAGATTCGCGGCGACGGCGACGTAGATTATAAATGTGAAACAAATACTCGATTCATAACTTGTTTTATGTTGAATCATGGTTGAATCGAATGAGAAGTCAAAATGTAATAAGAGTTTAGGATTTTGAACTTCAATGAAAACAAGACATTATAAAAAAAAGCTTTACTTATGGAAAGTTATTCCTTCTTTAGTTAAGATATATTTGAACAGTTTTTACCAGTTTTAACAGCACAACTAAGCATTTTCACGGAACTGTACTGAATGAGAATCGCGCGTCTCGAAAACGATTAACGATGTGCGTTAGAATCGATTTGAATGTAGTTTTTTATGACCGTGCTAGAACATTTGTTCTTGTACTTTTACAGAGAGGGTAGTGTCCGTAAGGCTTCGCCAGTGTTATAAACTCTAAGCTTAAGTGCGATAGTGGCGCTCTCATTTTCATTTTACTATTTTTTGCCTAGCTGTCTGTACCCTGTACAGCATAGCAATGTAATATTAAAGGGCTTGCTACACGGCAGTCAATCGCGTCCCAACAGAGGGGATCTTGGTGGTTTACAACCGTAGAGTTTGCGGTTTACGAAACAGCTCTGTCTGTCGCCAACCAAGGTCACTTCTGTCGGGGACGCGTTTGGCAGCCGTGTAGCAAGCCCATAAGTGAACCAAAATGAACGCACCCCAGTTGTTGATGGTTATTGGTGACATGACATTGACAGTGACACTGTCAGTGTCAATAAAGCCTACAGTCATTGCCTACGACTGATTTTTTCGAGTTTAGTTTTGTGATATGTTAAAGTTTGCTCGGCGACGGCCGATCGATGGTGGTTTTCATTACTTTACTGATGTTTTTATAGTGTTCATTACTTTTGCTTCTGATTATTTACTACTAGGATTGTATTAGTGCGAAGTTATCAGTTTTCATGTATCTAAATTGTTACTGTGTACTCTGTAGATAAGATCATATCTTGTTTATTTAGTATAAAAAGTGCAGATTTATTTTATAAAATCGTAGGTATATGTATGTACATTGACATAGTTATGCGTATTTATCATCACTTATGTTTTTCCAAGATGACAGCTATGAAATCAGTTACTTCAATTACTGGTACTTTTGCAAGAAAGTTGTTACCAGCCTCATCGAATGCTAGCACATATCGGAGGTAAGAAAATTTAAAATCAAAACTTTTTGTGGTAATTGCATCTTGCAACTCCACCCCTAAGACGACCCACTGACCTACTCTTATATTTTTAGGGTTTTTTGAAGCACATCTTTCATTCCATACAATATAGCATTTGGGTTTTCCGTCCGGATTTGTTCGGAGATGACTGGCTTTCGTCCGGCCTTGTAATTTGTCTGGTTGGAGTAGTATGGGGGTTGTCATCACATAAGTATGAGGCTTGTCATAAAAAATATGTTAAATAACCACCGAAAAAAGAAATATTAGAAAATTTAACATCCAGGCTTTTTGTAAGGACTTTTTAATTTCGAAATGGTAACCCTACCTACCCAATACATCTCTAATATAGCTTTTGTGCTAAATCCTTATATTTTAGGAGAGTGCATTGCTTTTTTAAATATCTAGTAGAATGCAAATACCTTTTATATTATAATTATTTTCATTACAGGTATTCGAACCAAGCTTTAGAAAAATTTGATATAGTTGTCATTGGCGGTGGTATAGTTGGTAGTGCCTCTGCAAGAGAGCTTATTTTGAGAAATCCACGGTTAAATATTGCATTAATTGATAAGGAAAATCGTTTTGCCTGCCATCAAAGTGGAAATAATAGCGGTGTGATTCATGCGGGAATTTATTACAAACCTGGATCTTTAAAGGCAAAGTTATGTGTAAAAGGCATGAATTTGGCTTATAAATACTGTGATGATAAGGGCATAAAATATTTAAAAACTGGTAAATTGATAGTGGCCACTGAAAGGCATGAAGTACCTACATTGCTAGATTTGTTTGACCGTGGAATTCAAAATGGAGTGAAAGACATGGAATTAATTGATGGTAATGACATTAAACAGATTGAACCTCTTTGTAAAGGATTACAAGCCATATGGTCACCTCACACTGGAGTTGTAAGCTGGGCTGAGGTTACAGAGTCTTATGTTCGAGACTTTAATGAATGTGGTGGAAAATCCTTTCTTAATTTTGAAGTTAAGAAGTTCTTAGAATCTGAGGATGCAGATTATCCTGTCATTATAACAGATGAGAAATCTCAAAAGATTTCAGCAAAGTATGTCCTCACATGCTGTGGTTTACATTCAGATACAGTAGCAGTATTAACAGGATGCCCTGAAGAGCCTAAGATAATTCCTTTTAGAGGTGAATACCTATACCTAGTTCCACGTGATGATATTATAACGAAAACTAACATTTATCCTGTACCTGACCCAAGGTTTCCATTTCTGGGTGTCCATATTACCCCTCGAGTAGACGGTCGCGTCATACTGGGACCTAATGCCATATTAGCCTACTGTAAAGAAGGATACAAGTAAGTAATTTCATCAATCCTACACAACATGCTGTGTTTATCCTGTTATGATAACTATAACATACAAAAAATGGGAAAACCTGTTGATGTCACTTATGACTACTTATGAGAACAAGCCTTGTATTTTAACAAAATTCAATCTGTGGAAATACAAAGCATTATATTATGCAATATACTCTAGCTGTCATCTTATCAATTTTATCTTCTGAAGGGTATTAAAGGTTAATTTACACTTAGACAATCCAATACTCTTTCATAAAAAATGAAAGTTACATAAATATTATTAAATTTTAAACAAACATGTACAAAGTTCATCTTATAGACCTGATAATTTGTAAGCCGACGTTCGCACGGACGTAATAAAATCTCGGCGATTTTTTTTTCTTGCACTGGATTAAAACGCTTAGTGTCGAGAGTTAAAAATCCGACTATGTTTTTTCAACGCAATGGGACGAGAGTGCGTCCCAACGCTCAGCTTAACACCGAGAGTTGAAAATCTAGTGTGCGATAAAATCCCACCACGATTTCATTACGTCCGTCCGTACATCTGTTTACAAATTATCAGGTCTATAAGGTGAACTTTGTGTGTGTTTAAAATATAATAATATTAATGTAACTTACATTTTTTATAAAAGAGTATTGGATTGTCTAAGTGTAAATTAAACCTTAATATCGTCGGCTAAATTTGTTATGTTTTCAGATATAGTGATTTCGACATGAAAGAGTTGAAAGACATTCTAGCATTTTCTGGTTTCCGCAAATTGGCTATGAAATATGCAGGCTTTGGTTTGAAAGAAATAACTAGATCTGTATTCACATCACTGCAAGTAAAGCAGGTACAAAAGTATATTCAAGAAATTACATCTAATGACGTAGCGAGAGGTCCTGCTGGTGTAAGAGCACAGGCAATGACAAAAGATGGTTAGTATGAATTCTTTGTCTAGAATTTAACATCGACAAACTACACTCAGCGGCATTCAATGTGGCCCAAACCTTAACCGCGAGTTTGCGAACGAACTAAATCTATTCTATGAGGTTTTTGCTGTGTAACAGCTTTCCTCTCTGTTTCCTGCGACTAAAATCTAAATCCAATAAATCTAAATAATCAAATTCGTGGGAGTGATATTGATGTCGTGAAAAGGGACGGAAGTGTGTAACAGGAAGCCGGGGAAGCGCGCGCTATTTGATTTGACTAATGAGCAAGCGCGGTGCTAGAGTTGGTCAAAAACGACCTTGAGGCCCCGCCCCTTTAATGTTGCTTATTTGGTAATAAGATGTTAGATGTGATCATATTACTATGCGATCACTGTAAGGCTCGCTCGTTTTTATATGAAAATAGGTACCACGTAGCTTCTCTAGTAGGTTTAAGTGAATCATTTGAGATTACTAAAAATAGAATTGATTTTGTTATGGCGCACTAGATTTTCAACTCTCGTTGGTGAGCCGAGTATTGAGAAACCTAAGAGTGCATCCCAGCGCGTCAAAAATACACACTTCTGAATTTTTAACTCCCGGCGCTTATGCAGCGGCCACGTCGCGATAAAGCTTCGGCCAAATCTGAGCGACCACTAAGTGGGACGCGGTGCCAAAGCGGGAGCGTCTACCGCGCGGCAGATGTTGCTCGGGTTTATTAAATGGCCCTCCCGCTTCGGTTAGCGACCCGCGTTGTGGTCGCTCAGGTTGGGCCGAAGCTTCAAGCCCGTCACAGACCTAGCTATAACATATATTAACATACTTTTTTTTTGTGACTTACTGGAAATACATATTATAGCTCCGTCTGAGGTCGCTCGAAGATTACAATGGAAAATATATCATAATATGCCTAGCTATGATTGATATTAATATATATTATAACTACGTCTGTTACGGGCTTTAGGCGAACTACAATTCGCGCGCTCTCTCTCGCACACCGACATGCGACCTTTCGCAGTGTAAGTCCAGGTAGGCACGGACGACTTCTTCCCTCGTCATTTTTTTTTCATACACTAGATTTTCAACGCTCTGCTTAGCGCCAAGAGTTGAAAAACCAATAGTGTTTTTTTGCGCCGTGCTGAGTTGGGTCCAGCCCGTCCCATCCTTGATATCCTCCCTCCGGTTGATGCCCTAAGCCGAGGTTCGTACTCCACAGAGGGTGCCCTTAGCGAGCGTTCACCTAGTTTTAATTTGCATAGTTGAATAACCCCTGGCTGGAGGTTTTAAGTGTAGTAGCTTAAGGCACCCACAGGAAAGCCCGGTTAAGTAGTCAAGATCTCAGAGGTAAACTACAAGATGCCCTTCCTAAAAAATAAAAAAAACTGAGTTGGACTCTGTTGGATTCTCAACGCTCGGCTCAACACAGAGACTTAAAAATCCATTGCGCGATAAAATCCCGTCGCGATATTTTTATGTCCGTGCGAACGTGGGAACAAACAGAGAGCGCGGGAAGTGTAGTTCACTTTATCGGGACAATGTAGCCGGGGCATCAGCAATGCGTTGAAAATCCACTGCGCGATAAAAATCGCCCCTGGGGTACGAGGGCTTACTGCCACTGAATGTGTATCTTTCTCGTTAGTCGCTACACGAGTTCTAATAAGTATATATTTATAGTATCTCTAACCTTCCCCCCAGTTTTTTTTTCAAACCTTATTCCGACTGAGGTAAAGTTCTTAGGCGCTCACAAGAGACGCATTATACAAAGAAATTGCGTAACTTATTTTCGTAAATGATTATGACAAATATGTTTCATTTTGACAGTTCAACAATATTCATTGCATTATTTACGTTGTTGAGCAGATTTTTTTTTCCAACTTATGAAACAACGGATTAGCAATCTGTTTCGAATTGAAACCAATTGTGATTGATCGTGTATTAAATATAAATGCTGTTTACTTATTATCAAAACTAATTCAATAGTTTACCAGTAATTTTCTAAATTATTGTAAACAGTTGTACTTTTTCGTTAAATGCATCCTCGTGTCCGCTTTTCACTCGGCTGTAATTATTTATCATAGTGTATAACAACTTTCTCGCACTGTTTTACTTGAAATACGAAAAGACATACAAAACTTTGTTTTCGTAAGAGGTTATAAAAAAAAAACAACCGACTTCCAAAGAAACACTTCAAAGTGAAAAATAACTTTAATTTAACGTATATTTTTCACGTTGTAGTGTTTTTTTTTTTTTTGAAAAACGTTTTTATTTTTTCACTTTTTAGTTGTGGTACCGATCCCACACAAATTCGAATACCACTACCTGCTATGTAAATAACAGTCACAGGAACTTACTCATCATATCATCCACATACTAAGTGGGAAAAAATACGTATTATTGAAGGTAACTCAAAAACTATGCAAGCAAAGTTAGTAAAATTTATTATTTTATTAATACCTTGAGAGCATACCCTTTCATATCTTAAAAAAAAAAAAAAAAAAAAGTCGGTCCACAATTGACGGAGAAAAGGGCGGACATACATAAAAAAAAAACGCTACGAACATATAACCTCCTCCTTTTTGGAAGTCTTTATGAAAAGGAGAAAAAATCACTCTCAGCTTTCATTAGAGACTACTATTGCGTCCTTATATATACGCACGGACAAGGAAGATCATGCGGCCGTAGGTAATTATTTCAAGGTCACTGCCGATATATAATACTGCTACATATTTATTCTGTAGCTTAGGTATTGTTAGCATCTTAATACAAAATTGACAGCAGTTATTTTAACTCTGGCAGGAAGTTTATAGAAACGAGAATAATGATCACTGTGATGAAAAATCAGACTTAAAATGACTTAAAGAATAAGTAGTAAAAACTTTACATTTGTCAGAATAAAGTTCGAAATTCATAACCTAGCTCGAGTTTAAGATCGGCTAAAGTTAGACCTCGTTTTGTATTAAAAGCTAAAACGGTATGAGGTTTCATTTAGGTATCTTTAGCCATGTTTGTTTATTGTTTTCAGGAAATCTCGTAGAAGACTTTGTGTTCGATTCTCAGCCTGCGTCTGGTGCGATAGGAAGCAGAGTTCTACATTGCAGGAACGCACCCTCACCAGGGGCTACCTCATCCCTTGCAATCGCGAAAATGATAGCTGACAAAATGGAAAACGAGTTCAAATTCAAAATCCAGCACAAAACAACCCCAACAATAAACTGAATGTTAAATGAGAACAAGAGGGTCAACGCAACCTCTTAATAATATTAACATAAATAATGAAGGCTCTTTGGAAGCTTCTGGAAGTAACTATAACTAATAGTTGTGTTACACTCAATAGGGAATGTGCAAGTAATTCAAATCTTTTACATTATTTAGGTATCTATACGTGGTATAGGAGTCAAAAAACAAAATGCATTTTTTTCTAAATTTTTCAATGCATTGCTTTTACTTATTTTACATTCCATTATTTTTATTCTGGTTTTTTTTTGGTGGAATGGACTACGGAATGCAATCTCGAAACGCGTCGTCTTCACTGCTTGAATTTTCATACATAAGCATAAGTGCGATTTCTGCTTGAATAAAACCCAAAAAATAATTTAATTGTTATGATTTGGTGTTAAAAAAGAGATGTACGCAATGCAGTATCGTGGATAATGTTGTCACATCATGGCCGCGATAGTCGGACGTTTGAACTGTAGTAGATTAATTTAAAAAATTGCGACCAGCAGTATTTGAATTTGACTTTTAGTACTTTTCTTTGGTTTATGATCTTGGAGTTTGTCTTTTGAAAGTGGAAAAAAATACATGCATATTCCCTATTAGTTCAACTTAGGCCCACTGCACCCCAAAACACTAAATGCGTTTAGCACTAAACATCTGTAATAAAAATCATTCGGTTATCTTCGAACGATTAAGGCCGGCCATATACATACGGAATTTCGTTTCGAAATTACGTTTCGAAATATCAGCAGCAAATCCATTCAAAATCAAGATCTATCACACACGTACAGTAGTTCTCCGTTCGAAATTACCTATGTACGTGGCCGGCCTTAAAGAAAGAGGACGATTTTTCAAATATATGTTTAGCACTAAATGCATTTTTTAGTCCTTTGTGGTGCAAGTGAGCCTTAAGGGCTTGCTACACGGCAGTCAACCGTGTCCCCAACAGAGGTGACCTTGGTTGGCGACAGGCAGAGCTGTTTGAAATTTGGTAGTAAAACACCAACTCCACGGTTGTAAAACACCAAGGTCACCCAACACCTGGGACGCTGTGGACTCCCGTATAGCAAGCCTTTACTCTGGTTATTTTAAAATAACATTATGCAATTAAATTTTTATAAAAAGCCTGGTTTACCTATCTATCGTTATTAAAAAAATTAAGTAGTAGGTGCAAGCATTAATTAGGTACTGTTATTAAATATTTCTTATTAGAAGGTATTTAGTTGTACAAATTATTTAAAAGAATTTCTAAGATATCTTGTTGTGGATTTAATGACTCTGAATTCTTACACTTTCAAGAGACTTTATGGAAAAAAATATGAAATAATCAAAATGTTGTGATCTGAATTGTATAATAATTTATTTAATTATTTTATAAAGTATGTTATTTAAACTTATACTACTATGCTTCAATGTGGAAGACATAGTGAAATTGACATAATTATGAAAATATGTAAATGTAGATTATAATAAATTAGTAATGCAACTTTGGGTGCTAAATTAGTCACTAAAACTAGCAGTTATAGTCATAATTCATATTATATATGTATAACATCTTTATATAAGGCTATGATACATTTAAGTTGTACATTTATGTACCTACAGGTAAACCAGAAAAGGTATGCGCTTTGGTAGTCTTCGTGTTTCCGTATTAGTACGAACGTCGCACCATAAAGTAACTTAAAACATAGGCAGAGCTTATTAGGAGCCCACAATCATTTAACCGCCATCTTGCTGTCATAAATTGTGCTAAATCCGAGCGGGCCGGCCAAAGAAAAATGATGTTACAATATTACGATAATATGTAAAACATTTAATTTTATACATTTGGTATTATCGGACCAAAGCGATAGTCATTCTCTGCGAAGTTACATACGTTCAAAACATGTTTTTCTGTTTTTTCAGAAACCATATGAATGTCGGTATAAAATGAATTGATTTTGACGTGACAATGTCTCACTCCACAAGCTCAAAAACCATGTTTTATGAAAATTACCTTTTCTATCAGAGGCATCTATCTATCATTGTGCGTTTGTAAGCTTTCTCTAAGGGGGGTATTACACTATCATATATATAGGATCATATCTCTTATCCTACTTATATGACCCCTTTTTTTGGGTGGGAAATTATCAAATAACTTCTCAGACTCTTTACTGACTAAAACCCACCCGTGTTCCTTCAATTGCCATGTTGCCGGGGATACGATATCCCTTTCGGACTTCTTCGCAGCCGCAGCTTCTGTGTATTACATTATCATATATTTACGGTCCAATTTTTTGTCATATGTGGTTGCAATCGTCTATTAATACCAAATTCTGGAGCCTTTCGGCACACAATATACCAAATTAGAAATCAGAAAACACAAATGAAGCCAAAACAATGTGTCCCGGCCGCCCGGCAACAGTTTGCCTTTTTTTAGTACAGCAGTGTTGCCAACAATCATTTTAGAATTCCACTAGGCACACAATATGCTTACGCCAAATTTTCGTTGTACTTATTTTTTATCCGTCAATAAAACCGTCAATTTAGAATATGGCAGTAGCAAAAGTGAAAAGGCAAAATCACATAATTTTATGGACGGATTTTGTATCAGGAAATTATGAAAATAAATGTGAAAATTCATAAATAATATTCAATATGGCAAGACCTGTTTCTATGATCTTAACTAACAACAAATGTCAAAAATCTGTGATCAAAGACGATTCATATGGTATTACATTATCATATAAATATGACTCCTAGATCTATGATCCTAGATATGTTATAGTGTAATGTCCACCTTAAGCACATGGGTTACCTACTGTGGTTTCTATGTACCTTTTGAAAAGTTTTTTTTTTTTAAGTTCATAAAATCGTGAACGTATAACTATGGTTATTCAAAAACAGTTAGTACTTCCATGGTTGTAAAAGCTCTAGTAGATTTATTTTCATCATAGCACGTTCGTATTTCTGAAGATAAGCGATGATTGCCGAAGCGCATAGATTTTCAGAGAGATCTGTAATTAAATTGTCTAACAGTTTGCTACCTTAACTCGCTTAGATATAGTAGCGGGTTTTCCGGTACAGATCGCTGCAGATTGATATACGGAAAGAAACGGTTACATGTTTTACCTTTTTCTTTGAGTGACTGCTTAAGTTAAATATGGGGCTATTTTACCTGCACCGATTGGTAGCGACTTGTCTTTACCGGGAACTCGCGTTTTTACGCAAGCACACTTAAGGTCCGTATTACAGGACCTCACTTAAAACTCCAGCATTACTTCAAAATCGTTTAAAGCCTTTTGATTGGTTGAAACTAGTTTTAAGTAATGCTTGAGTCATGAGTAAGGTTCTGTAATACGGGCCTTAGTGCGTTTATCCACCACAGCCGTCATCGGCACATCCCCGAGAACGAGATGTCGACGTCGAAGTAGTGATACATACATTTACTATGGCCGTGTCTACTGCACGTTCGTCAGCCGAGAGGCTTCATCCCGGCCGCTGAAGTTTTAGTAGTTCGGCGCGACTGCTAGAATTCGGCCCGGTATACAATTCAAAAGACGTTTGATCCTTTCCACACATTGCCGTTCGCCCGGTTTTTGATTGTCTATCATGCTGGGACCACACCAACGAAAAACGCCGTTGATTATCGCGATGATGGACGTTAACCCGTAGCAATAAAGTCCATCATCGCGATAATCAACGGCGTTTCCCGTTGGTGTGGCCTCAGCATCAGAACATGCTGAACCGCCGAGTTCGGTCGCGGAGGAAAAAAAAGATAACCGCCACGACACGTACGGTTCGAATAACCTCGTTTCTCGGTGAACTTCCGGTGACGGCGGCGGCGGTGGACAAACGCCCTTAACTTGCCTAGAACAACATGATCTACAAATGGACATATTCAAACCCTTAATATTTATAAAATGTTTTTGGCTGTTACTTAGTGACTATCCCTTTACTAGTAATGTATAAGAAATCGATTTGAAGATCGTAGGCAGTTGTCAAGTGGAACACAATATTACTGATAACCACTATGTACTCCGATAGACCAAACATTGAATAAACTGAAAACAGAAAAATAAATTATGTTAAGACAGTGTTGTTATTTTATTTTTATCACCTTTTGTGAAAACCATATATTTTTACAAAAAACCACTGGGGTTTTAATGAGATGCACTGTAACAGTTAACAGAAGATCTTCTGGTGCACTCAATTTGGTACCTATAACTACAGTTAAGAAAATTGATGTTATTCTGTAAATGTAAACCTTTAGTTTATTTTCTTTTAATTTTTAAGATGATCATACTTCCATATAAAATATAGACCCAAGGTGTAAAACTATTGTAATTTCCTACTTTCAATTATCTGTAATCCAAACTAATATTATAATAGTGAAAGTGAGTTTGTTTGGTTGTTACACTTTCCACATGAAAACTGCTGAACAGATTTGGATGAAGTTTGGCACATCGGTAGACCATGACCTGCATAAAGACATAGGCTACTTTTCTTCCTAGATCACAGACAAAGTTGCAGGCAACAGCAAGTTAATAATAATATGTAGTTATGTGACAAAAGTATTCACTTAAGCTCCTCAACTATAATAAACCAGCCCGTTACTGTCCCACTGTAGGGCAACGGCTTCTCAACCATTGGTATGGTAAAAGATGAAAGAAGAGTTAATAGTTTAAATAGTGTGGTTACATAAAGGCATAAAATAATATTTAATATGTACTTACTGTAAGGTTCACACTGCCTGTTATGTCTCAGGAAGAAATAAGCAGCAGATGCAAATGAAGTTATATTTATAATGAAAGCTCTCCATTTTAACTTCACTGAATGCCTTTCTCTATATGTAAAGTTGGATCTTCTTCGTAACTTAGAAAGCATTAGACATGTTAAGAGCATATAGAATACTGATGTTCCAATGAAAGTTTTAAAACATACTTCATGGTAAGCTGTGAAAATATAGGCATTTTTAGTTCTCATAAACAGTCAAATAATATAATAATAACTTGTAATTTTGCAATAAGTACTTACAGTAGTTTTTGGATGACGTCCAGTGTGTCAACCCTAACAAAGCTAGGTTTTCCATGATATTTAAAAATACTGCTAATTTCACTATAATAACACAGCTCTCGAGTATAATACTTCTATAATAATTCCATCTTAGATAAAGTATATAGAATCGTAAAGGCGCATGTACATAAATAGCAGTCTTCCATATCGTGCTTTGAGGTTCGTAATTACCTATGGATGCTGATATTGATGGGAAGACGTTGGGAACTTTGCAATGTGTGTTATTTGCGCTTTCAAAATCTTTGTACATTGTTATCACAACACAGGTTATAAAAGCAAATAATGGTACTGATACGGCAGAGAAGCACAACTTCCAAGGTATTTTAATGTAATACTTCTTTTCAGATTCATTGTAAAAAGGTAAATACATTTATTGCAAAATATTACGATGTTCATAGGGTCAAAGTATGAAACCAGAAACTGATTTGAGTTGAGTGATTGTGCTGGCCTGATGACATGACGCCCGGACAGCTGACTGAGTCAATGAGATGACAAATTGACAATATGTCATTGTCAGTGTAAACATTGCGTTCCATTATGTGTGCCTACCGTGTAAATTTTGCAAAATTTTAAAGCGATTTGTTTATTGATGTGAAAACTGCAAGAAAATGTGGTTCATTTTGGTTCCACTTTAAAATTATAATGTATATTTGCCTTGAATGTGTCATGATTTAGTTTAAAAAATGTAAGAAAAACAATAATATTACATATAACGGATCTCGCGTGTTACGTTTCGTTATTTTATCGATATTTCATAGCAACTGCAAAATCATTGATTTTTAATCTAAACCACTAGTAGTCATCTATAACTCAAAAGTATCTGTTTCTTTTGCAGACAAATTGTTATTATGATAAGAACAAAAAAGCATGGAGAATATTCTAAATAAGGACATATTTAATGACCGCGATTTAGATGAACTTTCTCCAGATTATAATCCTCGGAATTTCGTATTACGGATGCAGATGCGAAGAACACTGGTAAGTAAATAATAAAATATTCATTTTACCTGTATCTAAAGAAATCCCTTCCGTAAATTCAATACAAATTGATGAAAAGGATTGTTCTTTTCAGGTCAGAGATACGCATAATCATGGTATTCTTAAAAACACCAGCTGGACAAGGTAACTAAGTTATTATTTTGCTGAATTATAAACTGACATGATAAATTGGTAATTATTTTCTAAAATAATATGAAGAATTCTTCGCAGTGCATTGTAGCGCTTTAGGTAGGTAACTATAAATTCATATTCAATCCACGTTATTTAGGTTCCCGTTTGAGGACCGGGAAATATATTGGGGGTATATCCCAGGCCTTCTCTGCCAGTTAGCTAATTCTATCTTGTAGGTATTGCTCTAACAGACTTGGGCCGCAAGGCGGAACGACGCGGCGCATTATGGAACAAAAAAGGCTCTCGAAGAGATAGGAGTTTTTCCAAAGTGGCGATTTTTTGCTTGAAATGGCTTGTAATTGGTGTCCAATAACATGCTTAAACCTATATGCCATAAGATAAAATCTGGTAAGCAAACGGGCAACATAGGTATTGGATATGAAAAAAAAAAGTGGCACTCCGGGAGTGCCGACAGAAGTGAAAACTTGAACAAGAAAATATTTGCATAGAACATTGATCCGTAACGTACTTAATATAAATAAAGAGCACAATCACGTTTACAAAAATGAAGTGTCGGTAACGGTGTCGCGAAATCAATGGTTTAGTCCCATTTCAAAAATGCCCAATGCGCTTAACCCTTCGTATGGCCGGAACGTGGATCCACGCGAGACACAATGGCTTTTTAATTGTTTCTGTAATTACGGCATTCAACCGGTTAAAGAAGTTTTCACTTCAAAAATGTATTAAGCTAATGCTTATATCTCAGGAACAGAGAATAACCATAATGTTCTTGCACACGGTTATGTAACTATTTATTTATGATTTTTTGACATAAGTATTCATATAACGCTTAAATATAACGAGATTTTGGGCGGTGTTTCTGAAAAAAAAAAATCCGCTCTTACTTAATCTCAAAAAAAATTAGTATGTCAAATAATCATACGGATCTTCGGATTTTTTGACATAAGTACTTATTTTTCTCAGATTAAGTGCGGTTAAGCTTTTTAGCTCCACACATTTTCTTTGAAAAAAAAAAAAAAAATAAGTTGCCATTTGGCCTACCAGATAGTATCCTATGATATATTATGTATGAAATTGGCTATTAGAAGCTATTTCAAGCAAAAAAACCAACACTTAAAAATTTAAGTTCCTATGTCTTCGAGAGTCTTTCGGTCCACTGTGCGGCGGCCGCGGCGGTTCTTGAAGCGAGCAATGGGCGGGATAAACGTCATATGACTGCACTCTGCTGCAAGAAACGCCGCCGCGCCGCCGTTTCGAATTTGCGACCGAATTTACTTATTTCACTCTAAGGATTTGCAATCCGTATTTCCGATTAAATTACTTGGGAGTAAGTAGGTAGGTACGAGATAACTTCTTTCATAAAAAATCTAATAAAAAAAAAAAAAAACTCATAGGTCACCTACTTAGTTTGTATTCTTGAAAAATGCTCTTACATAGTCTACCAAAGCCTACCATTTATCAATTTTGAATCAAGATTAGTACCTATCGTTTTAGAATACCTACGGGCCTAAAATGTTAAATAGCTGGCTCTGTTATGTTATTTAGGTAGGTACAAAGTTATTTACAAGTAAGGTAGGTAGATTCCTAGCTAATTATTTTTAAGCTTCTACCGGCAATGTTCATGAAAAAAATTGGTAGATTGTCGGTAGTGGACGGATACGGGGATCACCTGTACCCTAAGTGCGTAACTTATTTTCGTAAATAATTATGCCTAATCTGTTTCATCTTGACAGTTCAACAACATTCATTACGTTATTTACGTTGTTGAGCAGATTTTTGAAGTGAAAACTTCTTTAGGCGCATTGGGCATTTTTGAGATGGGACTAAACCATTGATTTCGCGACACCATGACGACACCTCATTTTCGTAAACGTGATTTTGCTCTTTATTTATATTACGTTACGGTTCAATGGTCTATAAAAGTATTTTTACTTTAAAGGTTTCGGAAGTATCATTTTTTGTAAACGCGATTGTGCTCTTTATTTAGATGAAGTTACGGACCAATGTTCTATACCTACAAGTATTTTTCTTCCACCAAGGCGATCTTGTTCAAGTTTTCACTTCTGACGGCACTCCCGGAGTGCTGCCAGTTTTTTTATGGATTAGCAATCTGTACCCTAATTGCGTAATACAACACTATCACAATCTGTTTCGATTTGAAACAGATTGCTAATCCATTGCTTCATAAGTTGGAAAAAAATATCTGCTCAACAACGTAAATAACTTTCATTATGTTGTCGAACTGTCAAAATGAAACAAATTAGGCATAATTGTTAACGAAAATAAGTTACGCAATTAGGGTACTGTTTCAAATCGAAACAGATTGTGATTGTGTTGTATTACACAATTAGGGTACTGTTGTTTAAAGCGTGTGTCGATGGAGCACGAAGACGCACGCCTCGGCGATCGCTGCTAGGGGCGGTATTGTCAACACTTGCCTAATAAAAACAAGCCTGTCAGTGAACTTCAAGGTTTACCTATTCATAGAAACTAACGGCCTGTGGCCTGTGACAGCCTTGCAAGCTCAGTTGTTTCAAATTCGGGAAAGAATGCATATTAGTAAAGGCGTCTGGTCACTGCCGCCATGCTGGAGTGGCGATTCCGTGATCTGTGGCGTGCCGTGTGCATCAATCATTCTGATTCTGCACCCTAATTGCGTAACACACGATCAATTACAGTTAACAGTGTAGAATGCAACAGAAAAGGTCAGAATGGTTGTATGAGGGGCTCTAGAAGTGATAATTTATATAGACGCACCTGAGTATTTTTGTCGTAGGAACCGAGCCTTAATATTTAAAGCCCTTGCTTGTATAATTTGTTAGCTTTTATAAACTTAAAAAAATAAAACTCCTCTTCAATATTTAAGGAAATCTATGAAAAGAACAAAAGAAAGCCATAACATTAACAAGGAAATAGTAAAATTGCGACATGACTTCAACAATATCAATTTGAAAAATCGAGTAACGTTAAAAGGCCTTGAACCTTTGAAGTTAAAATCTAATGTTTTCAATGATGAGTCTTTACTCGATAAATGTTTGAATACAAATGAAGCCCAGGATAATTTCCTTTTGCACGAGTTATCCAATGAATTTACTGAATTAGAAATCCGCAATGATACTGAATTTAGAGTGAATCCGAAGATTAAACCTCTAAAACACATTAAGATATTTAGAGAAACTCAATGCTATACAAAACCAAGGCAAGGTAACAGAGGTTTATTGGATCTGAATAAAGATATAAACGAAAACAATGAAGATATTTTTCGAGTAGAATGCAACAAAAAATCTACTAGCCCTCATAGTATAGAGGAAAGTAAACACGAGAAACAGCCTAGCAATCCAGTTTTACAGCAAAATGTCAATCTAAATAAATTAGACGGGCCAGCAAGTGATTTGCAAAACCTTTTAATAATGATGGCTATATCTTCTAACTCAAATAATCAAAAACAAGAAATTGATGAATTCGAAACCAGCAATGTTGAAACTCCAAAAAGTGAAATAAACTATTCAAATATTGAACTGAACGATGACCCAAAGAGCTCTATAACCTCTGACGGAATTGATAATATTCTAAGTATTACACCTTTAAGAGTACAAATTGACACTAAGGAGAGATACATCTTGAAAAAATTTGTAAATAAATGGAAATGTTATGTAAGTAATAGGAAAAATTACATAACTGAACAGAGGCAGGAAACTTTGAATAATTTCTTCGATAAAATAGCAAAGAAAAAGATGGATATAAATGAATATTCGGAATCTGATAATAAATCCAAATTTCTAGTAAGGGATTATAACACATACCAACACAGGTAAGTTTCAACATTTAAGATATGCAAATTGAACTAATTACTTTTAATTTTTATACGCTAATATCATGTATTCAAGCAGTTGAGTATCAGTCACCACATCTAGCATCATTATTCTCCTGCCCTTAACCTAATTTATTTGGGGTCTTTTTCTTCCATCGTTTTGTATTAATAGTCGTCATCTCTGTAGTCACCCCTTTTCTAGCCATATCATCTGTCACACAGTCCATCCATCGATTCTTTGATCTTCCCCTTCTCTTATAGCCATCGAAATTCATACTCAAAACTTTCCTCATTTCTCATAGTAAGGGCATCACATGCCCATACTGTGACAACCGATGTCCTCACAACTTTTCAGTCACCGATGCCACTTTTCAGACTTCCTCTCCTCTTATGTACTCATTTCTTATTCTATCTATTCGTGTAACACCACACATCCCTCTTAGCATTCTCAGCTGCATGCAATTGCCTTTCATTCATACCTTTTGTTTCTCAACATTCTGATCCATACAAGGCACCAGGCAGGCAGGGTTTTATATATTTCCCCCTAAAGTTTAAGGGGAATGCGGTAGTCGCAGTTTGTTCCAGTGACCTGCTGCCATTTCATCCATCCAGTGTTAATTCTGTGATTAACCATCCGATCAATTTCGCCATAGCTTTGCACGAGTGAACCGAGATACCGAAAGTCGGGGCAGATTGAGAAGCGTGCCATCAAGAGCTATGGCTCTAGAACTGGAGAAACCGCTGAAATCGCAGAACATATATGTTCAGTTTTGGTTCTGCTGATTTTCAAGCCAACATGTTCCAGCATCTGTTACCATTTCTCCAATCTGCTCTGTATCTCAGGTCCATCTTCACCGATAAGAACAATGTCATCGGCAAACAGCATGTACCAGGGTGCCTCTTCTTGTATGCCCGTCGTAAGAGCGTCCATAATCAACAGGAAGAAGTAAGGACTTAAAGCCGACCCTTGGTGCAAGCCTACAGCCTTACCGACTAACTTAACTCTACATGCTTCCCGGGCAAATCTTTCTCATTCAAGGCCAACCACAACACATCCCGAGGTGGTGTCATACGCTTTCTCCAGATCAGTAAACACCATGTGCAAGTTCTTGTGTGCACGTCTGTACTTCTCGTACAATTGGCGCAGTAAAAGTGTCGTCCATTGTTCCTCGATCTGGTATAAACCCAAACTGGTTACTGGTTAGGGGTAATCCCACTCTTCCCTCGCAGTTTTCTTTCTATTATTTTCTTCCATACCTTTATACTATGTGACATGAGCTTTATCCCTCGATAGTTGTTGCAGTCCTGTACTTTACTGACTGTGAAGAAATAGCATACCTATTTCCATCGCTTAGAATTAATATCCCCATGCTAAATATTTTAGGTACAAAATACAAAAGCACATAATAGCACTGCAAAAAGCAAAATTAGAAGAACAGAATCGTTTGATAGAAGAACTTAAGTATAATAAGATTGTAGAAGCTTCCCGTCAGTCAGTGGATGATATGAGAGAAGAAGTACGTAGAACGTATTATGAAATAGATCGACATCTAAAACCTAAGATAAAGTGCTTGACTAATGAATTAAGGATACCTGAAATTGAAGGTTAGGCACCTTCGATTACGTATTAATAATTGTTATTTGTAAATATTTATGTTTTTCCATCAAACCTGTTTATACTTTCAGATCCATTGCTTGTATTACACTGTTTGAAAGTTCCACAGTTTTTACAAAGGATGGAAAAGAGAGCTCGAGAAAGAGAAGAAAAGCATGCAATAATACGTGAGCGAAGACGACAGATGGAAGAAGAACGGATCAGATTAAAACAACAGGTAATGTTAATAAAACTCTTCTAGGTTAAAATATCATAGTAGAAAAACTTTCTAAAAGATTTAGTAAATATCGTTTTAGGCGGAACTAGCCAAAGTTGAAATGGATAAGGAAGAAAAGGCGAAAAGAATACTAGAATTAAGAGACAAACGGAGGAAAGAGAAAATAGAGAATATAAGAAAGAAACAGTGGGCTTCAAGACTGAGGGCGCTCATAGTTATGGCAGATTTGCATTATGAGAAAACTTTGAAGGCAAAATATGGTATACGGCCTTTGAGAATACTGATAGAAATGAAGCGAGATAACATTGAAAAAGCCAAAGCTCATTATATTTTTCAACTTAAAAATAATACATTTTTACATTGGATGTGGCATACTGAGGATATGTGGATTGAAAGAAATTATAAAGCAGAGGAATTTTGCCGTAAAAAATTGTTAAGGAAAGCGTTTGAAGCTTTTAAAAGGGTTGGTGACTGGTGTTTTTTAATATATAATTTACGTATATATTGCTAGTATTTAATTCGTAAGATTTTTACGTTACGCTAGTTTGCTTTTATTTGAGTGATGGCCCAGTGGTTAAGGCCTCGCCTCTCATGGACGAGGGTGTCCAACAAATGCGACTCTTTCAATTCATATGTAATTGCTCTCTTTGGACAAAATTTTGAGTTATGAGGAAACCCGTAACCTAATTGCGTAATACACTTTTAATCACAAACGTATATTGCTAATCCATTGCTTCCTATGTTTGAAAAATTCGTCTGCTCAACAACATAAATAAGGCAAACGACGTGGGTGAACTGTCAAAATGAAACCGATTGCGATCAATTGTCATTTTATGTGTGTAACCCAATTACCCCGCTGGACTTATAGTTAATATGTGTCGTTATAGTCTGAGATGGCCAACCCGTCTTCAGCAAGCGGTGATCAATGCTCGTGGTGTCTTGTCTGTATGAGAAGAGGCTTTTGCTCTGCAGTGAGACAATAATAGGCTGGCATTACATAAATAACGCTACTGAAGCCACGATCAACGTGGCAATCTACTTGGTTATGTAATCTAGTTAGGTAACTAGGACTAATGTCATCGAATCGGAAAGAAAAAGTAACTGCAGCTGCAGAAAGCTTTGTTTAAATATTGAAATATATTATGGTTATCTCAATATTTTTGGTAACAGTATAGGGGTACTCATGAATCATCGTAGTAGGTAGGCCTACTAAAATAATTTTGAGTTTGTTTTGTATTTTTATAATGTTTTTTTTTCTTTCCAATAATTCAGAACCATCATGGCTTAGTTTTGAAGAAACAGGTAGCCGACGACTACTACGATTTATACTTAACGCAGATGGCTTTTAGACTTTTCCGTGAAGGCATTAATGTGATAAAAAAGGAAAATGAGATAAAGTGGCAGAAAGCAGTTTTGTATCATAGCAGGTATTTTTATAATTACGTATTTTTATGAGTGGATGGAGAAGGTATAGAAGTGGTCATTCACCAATTCACAAACAATGTAAAAAATGGCTTAAATTCTTTTAGCTTTGTTTGTAACAAGTTTGTTTTAGAATTAAGAAGACAGCCTAAAATTTTCAAATAGGTATTGTTTGCGTGAGTAGGTGGAGTACATGCATCTCGAAAGCGTGTTTATAGAAATGAGCAAATAGTATGAGTTATGCTGAAAATGCTGAAATAAAATAAAAGCACCTGAAGTTAACAGCAAATATTCTACAGGGGTTAATGACGCTGGAGTATTCACCCCCGTCTATGAAACCCAACCGTAATTGTTAAAATTAAAATGCTACGGAATATGGTACATGCATCTCGAAAGCGTGTTTATAGAAATGAGCAAATAGTATGAGTTATGTTGAAAATGCTGAAATAAAATAAATGCAACTTTTTTTTTTTTTTGGGTGGGAAATCATCAAATAACTTCTCCCGCTCTGGGCGGAGCGGGAGGGCGTGTCAGACTCTTACTGACTAAAATCCACCCGTGTTCCTTCGGTTGCCCTGTTGCCGGGGGCCACGATCTCC
This sequence comes from Omphaloscelis lunosa, assembly GCA_916610215.1. Classification (NCBI taxonomy): domain Eukaryota; kingdom Metazoa; phylum Arthropoda; class Insecta; order Lepidoptera; family Noctuidae; genus Omphaloscelis; species Omphaloscelis lunosa. Next base: position 11,688,895 of record OU744247.1, read on the forward strand.
CTTTCGGTTTTCTTCGCAACCCGGGCAGGCATCGGCCCTAGTGGACCCCTTCAGTTCTGCTGACATCTCTTTGAGGCGCGCGTGGAACACAACGCGCCGTCGACCCGGGCCTGGTCCTTATCGGACGGTGAGCCACCCATTGCTCACCGCCCGCAAGCCCGCGCCTACGGTGGCCGGAAATCGCCCCGCGATTCCCGACGCCCTGGGCGTCTCCTCCTGCGGCGGTTAGGGGCGTGAGGGCGCGAAATTTGCCTCTCCCTCATGCGTTCCGCCTCCTCCTTCGCGAGCATTACCACTTCGCAGAAGGAGGTGACGGCCTCCCATTTCCTCTCGCTCCGTACCATGGCCTGAACCAGGGCCGGACGCGAGAGATCACCGCCGCCGATCGCCTCCACGAGGACACGGCGATGCTCCGCCCAAGCTGGGCAGACCTCCACCGTATGCTCCACCGTGTCCTCCGGGCGATCCACACAATGGTGACACCCGGGCGTTTCCTCCCGCCTTATCCTGTGCAGGAACCTCCCGAAACAGCCGTGTCCGGTGAGGACCTGCGTCAGGCGGAAGGTGAGGACGCCGTGACGCCTCTCTAGCCACTCCTCAAAGAGGGGTCTTGAAGTTAATGATAGATTGCACCATCAAATGGACTTTGCAAAAGTGAAAATCTCCTCCAATTAAATATTTATTTTTTAAGCAAAACATTTGAGCAACGCTTGCATTTTGTATCTCCAAAGTAAGGGAGTATTTTGTCGGGTACAGTAACATTCGAACTGGTGCTTCCACAAGGCGCACTGTGCTCTTTACTAAATCCCATGACTTATTTTGGTGACCACAGATTATCTAACAAATCAGTGAACCCCAGTACAATGCCGTCTATAATATTTCAGCAATCTCGTCTTCAAAATGTTCACATGTTGGAGTACATTGCCAGCTTTAAATGCACTAAAAAGGGAACAAGAAGCCAGGAAAGCAAGATGGCGGGAGAAAGTACTACAAGTTGTACCGGACTATACACCACCTGAAGATTAATAATGGAGTTTGCTCTTCTTTATCTGATCGCGGAAAAGGTCAAAAGGAGGGTAGTGGTTTTTTTATTAAACGTTTGCGCATTCATTCTTAATTATGTACAATTCCATCAAAATAGAAAGTATAATAAATGTAATAAATTGTGGGTATATAATGGAGCTGTATTGCTACACAGGTATCACAGTTTTATATTAAAAGAGTTTGAAAAAAAAAATAGAAGCTGATTGCTCCAGACAATCGCGCAACTACCCCCTAATCTTTTCCTATATTGAGTAGTACAAAATATTTTACCTTAAAAATAATAATAGAGAATAGTTTTATTCTATTTCTCTCGTTGCTATACGATTTTATCTAGTCTAGATTTTAATTTATGCGGATTCAAAGTTCCTTATTCTTAGCATTAATTTATTATTATATGCTTCAACGAAAGGACTCCTAGAATTATATATATTTATTACATGTAGAAGATACCTACATCGTGATTTGTTCATAAATTACATTAATAATTAGGCATATATAAGTACTAATTAATTAATTCAGGAATTTATCATGTCTGAAAGTAAATAAACCATTATCTTTCGAAAGCCCCTTTATTTTGAAAGCCATGTCAAAAACATGTAAATCGCACTCTGTTTTGATTTTGGCAACGCTTTTGACCAGCGACGCCATACGCTGCTACAACTACAGACTATCAACTGTCTCAGAGCAGAAATTGGAGTCATTAATGACGAATCGGATATGTGCCAATAAGCACTATTATATCTACATATTGTAAAACTCGATGATTGTGAGACTCTAAGAGTTAAACAATGTTTATGTTGCATACTTACCTAAGCTTGTACCTTGTTATGACAAGGTACAAGCTTAGTATTACACTATCATATATATAATGATCATAGATCTATGATCAAAGTTATAATGAAATTGTAAAATAGACATAATACGGGTATTTTTTGAGCTTCGTAGACAGGTATATGATATTATATGATACTGTAATATCCTGGGGTAAGGGGGATATACCCATATTAAATGTCTATTTTACAATTTCATTATATCTTTGATCATATATATGACAGTGTAATGCCCACCTATGTAAAAGTGTGTACAGTCAAATAATGAATATGCTAAGCACCTTAAGGTTATTTTTTGCTTGCAGTTTATTATTTTTCCGTCTACGACGTATTGATTACATTTTGAATGATAATGACAGTTCGAAAAAGTGGCATGTAACCGCTGTATATAAAAGGAATTTGTTTGAAAATTGCATAACATTTTCTCTCCTTCGGTCGATTTCACGAGTTGAATTAATTTGACACTATTTTCTCGCTATACCTGCAAATACTTGCCCGTTTTATTGCTAACTGACGGTTTATAACGTTTACTTTAATGAAGTTAAGTATAAAAAATGTAAAATCACGGTGCGTATTTACAAAACCAAGATCTGAGTAACACGAATGAGTTACCTCGGAACACGAATGATATTCTCATAACACGAATGAAGTCTGCATGACACCAAATTATATTGGCTAACTGAACCAGCCCCGGATCTAGGGGGGGGGGGGGCAAACCGGGGCAAGTGCCCCGGGCGCAAATTTCAGGGGGCGACAAATTCAAATGTAGCAGACAAGTGCACCACCCAGCACATCGCAACTTTGCAATAAATGAGACGCGCGGCACATTTAACCTTTCTATTTTTTCTTTTTTACAACATTTTTGGCGCCCCTGTTGGACTGTCGCATTATCGATCGATAAAATACTATAATATGTTGCTGGCAAAATTTTCATTTTGAGAAAATTTGAATTTCACGGGCTAACTTAGCGCATCCCCATAAAAGACTGGCGGGGGGCAGCAGACGGCAGTTTTTGCCCCGCCTCAAAAAAAAACTAGATCCGGGGCTGAACTGAACCACATTTATGATTATTGATATTAAGTTTTTTTTAAATAATGCACAAGAAAGTATTTATGTAAGTACCATGGTCATTTTTACCGCCACTTCGACCCTGTGCTTTTCGCATCCAGCGGATTCCTGCGGCCTTTACAAGTTCACCGGTCATCTTGTGGGAGGCCTTCCAACACTACGTCTTCCGGTACACGGTCGCCACTACAGAACCTTTTGGCCCCATCGGCCATCCGTTCTGCGAGCAATGTGCCCTGCCCACTGCCACTTAAGTTTGGGAATTCTTTGAGCTATGTCGGTTACCTTGGTTCTTCTACGGATTTCTTCATTTCTGATTCGATCACGTAATGAAACTCCAAGCGTAGCCCTCTCCACTGCCCTTTGGGTGACATTTAGCCTTCTGATAAGGCCTATTGTGAGCGCCCACTTTTCAGTCCCACAGGTCATCACTGGCAACACGCACTGGTCAAAGACTTTCGTTCTTGAGACACTGTGGTATGTGGGATGAGAAGATATTGCGTAGCTTCCCGAACGCTGCCCAGCCAAGTCGGATTCAACGATTGACCACTTTCTCGAAGTTGGACCTACTTAGCTGGACAGTTTGTCATAGGTAAACATACTCGTCCACAACTTCGAGCGTAGCGTCTCCGATCTTCATGAGAGTGGGTGTTACATGGGCATTTGACATGACCTTTTGTCTTGTCCATGTTCATTTTAAGACCCATTCTTTCGGAGGCTCTACTGAGGTCATCGAGAATTGTACTGAAGTCCTCCATGGTCTCAGCCATGGTAACTATGTCGTTGGCAAACCGAAGGTTAGTGATATACTTGCCATTGATGTTGATGCCCAGCCCTTTTCAATCTAGAATCTTGAAGAAATCCAGTGCAGCGGTGAACAGTGTTTCGGAGAGATAACGTCTCCCTGTCTCACACCTCGCTGCAGGATAGGTTTCGAGGTCTGGTGCCGGAGTCGGATTGACATAGAGGCGTTTTCGTACAGACACTTTAGCACCTCGATGTACCAATAGCCGATCTGGCACCGCTGAAGAGACTGCAGTACAGCCCATGTCTCGATCGAATCGAAGGCTTTCTCGTATTCCACATACGGTAAGCAGAGCGGCAGGTTATACTCTTCGGCCTTTTGTATAACCTGCCGCAGCGTATGTATGTGGTCTACGGTGCTAAAGCCTTTACGGAATCCGGCTTGTTCGGGAGGCTGGAAGCCGTTATACCTGCGCGCGAGACGGTTCGTGATAACTCTTAAAAAGATATCTATTAATACCTAGTTAAATCTTAGAGCTAAAGCCTGACCGCTTAACTGAGACCGTTCCTGAGGAACCTTCGCGGTGCGGCAGGGGTGACAGTTGTAACAAGTTGACGTATCAGTGAGCTCTCGCGGCGCGTCGCCACACCTCTCCCGCACTGCGCTGCTACTACAGGAACGGTCTCAGATAAGCGGTCGGGCTATAGTTATTGGTTTCGTAATCAATCTTGTTGTTTCTTAGTTCTATAATTTCTTAATTCTTTGATTATTTTCCTATTAACTTAATTATATAATCAATCTTGATCATGTTTTAAAGTTACAATCACTTTCTAGTCGCTTTTCCTTTTTATGTAAGACTCCTTTTTTAGCCCTTTCAATGGCACATTTTCGGGATTGCTTTTTATTCGTTTATATTTTTCCCTTCTTGCAATCATTCCACTTTCTTTTTACACATTTAAATTTTTCTTACATTTTCCTTTCGCCATTTTAAACCTTAAAAAAAATTACCATACAATACTGTAAAGAAAAATCATCTATTCATTTTAACAAAGAAATTAATGGTAATTATCATGGGAGACACATCAATAAGAGAAAACTCTTGAAGATTGCAAATAAAAATAAGGTATAAAACCAAATTTGACGACGACGAAAAGCTAAAAATAAGTTAAGAATCATAACCCTCCTTTTTCGTAGTCAAGTAATAAACCGTTCATTCGTATAGAATGGAATTTCATTAGTGTTATTCGAAAAAATGACACTAATGAAGTGACACGAATTAAATTTTCAACTAATAATCTAATTTATTGCGTCATAGAATATTCTAGACGCCATTAGAAGGCCACAAAATATCCCGGTTATATGTTGCGAATCTACGTGCATGATAAAGAATTCATTGTTCAAACACATTATTTATTATCACACCATTAAAAACACGAACGATTCAATTTTTGTATTAAGCATACAATTCAAATGCGATTTCTTACCAGAATAATGAAGCGCGCGTCTACTATTACCGAAATGTTCACGTGCCACTAAGTCCCTTTACGCAGCGTACAAGTGGGAATGGCGGTAACGCACCTGGGATGTTCTTAATTACGGACGTTTATTTAGTCTACACTAATGATTGTAAAAAGTGCAAAATAAAACAGAGAAATCGTATTATATTTTGTATTAATTTAAAACTATCAGCGTAACTTGAGTTTATGATTATTAATGTGTAACCAGAACTTAAAAAAAATACATTTTCTCAGAGTAGTTTTTTTATAATTAAATGTTAAAAAATCAGGAAAATTACCAGTGACACAAATGAAAAAAAAAAATAAGTTTCTTATAATTATCTCGAATATTAAATGTGATAGTTTAATATTCCTAACTGTACAATATTAAGATGTAATGTAAGCATCGCATTAAATAGAAATTACGCGTATTCCAACAATATTAAAGGAGTTATTTCATAAACCCACTTTTTATGGTTGGTTTTTCACTTACCTAAAGTTGTTCAGTTTTGATTAATGTCCATTATACATAATAAAAAAACAATATTCTGCTTTTAGGTACCTATAACAAGAGCTCAATTTCAACGACCGCGCCCGTTTATGACGTTTTACGCACATACAACACACGAAACGCGCATAACTGAGAAATTACTTAGCAGTCAGTGCATTTCATCCAACGCGCGTGTGAGTGGTCTTTACACTATATTATAATCTACAAGCGATTCCAGAATGACCAGAAAAATCCAGATTCGCGATAACTTTCGTCGAGCGCTTTGTTATACTGTATACAGAATACGCGCGTAAAACGCCATAGGGTCGGCGCATGTCTGGCGAGGGACACCTTAGTGCGGTTGTCACTGTCAAAAAGATAACGACCTTATGTTTGTAAAAATAAAGTTAAAATGAACTTCCATTTGCCCGAGAGCACATCAAAGCGGACAGAGGTGCGCGTCCCAGGTTAGAGACAGGTTATTTATTTTCGACTTTTATTTAAGGAACGCATTCTTGGCATTTGTTTGGCAGTGAAAACGCACGCTGTGATTCGCCACACCATATAGCCCTTAGGTATTTGGAAAATCTGAAAATCTTCACATTTCAAGTCATACTATGAAGGCGTGCTTAATCTCGCAATACGTCTTATGAACACTTAATAATTATTTAAGAACAATATTAATGTTTAAAGCATAGAAAGAAAAATGTATGCAATTCTTATTTTACTGTATATAATTGTATATTAAAATAAATTATTAACTGTGATATGTGCTCTTATTTGTTTACCAAATGATACGGTAATTATAGAAATATTTCATTTTCACCAGAAATTCATGATACATTACCCTAAGGAAAATATATAATAAGTACATACATGTAACAGCGATTTTTTTTGCGTGTTACTAATTTTATAAGACTTACATTTTGCGCGCAGGAATAAAATAATGAATAATTATTGCAAATTTAGCTACAGTAAAACAGTAGACTTCATCAAATAAATAGTTGTAAAGGAGTATAAAACAATTTTCGTGAAAGTCCTTTCACGGGACTTACAAATAAAGGACCTATCGACTATACAAATACATCATGATTTAGCAATTCATTCACAATGAATAGGGAATGCTATGATATTCAATTATTAAAGCCCATATAGATCATAAACCCAAAGGTTCAATGTGTTTTCCTTCATACATTCAGTACATTGACTAGCTTTTTCCATTGTGGTTCTGTAACAAAGCAAAGTAATGAGTATGTGATTAATTGTTTTAACATTTTATTTTATTAATTGTTTGTTCCTACTCACCGCTATATTTTGGTATGAAGACTAGAAGTTGTCGAATTAAAACCAAGGCAATAACGAGTGAATATCCCAACCCATAGACGCAGGACACGAAGCATATTGTCGCGCTGAAAATATTAAAAAATACACAGATTACAAACAGGATAATGTGTATGTGACGGATATTTAATCAAAAATATAGGAACTATAAAGCAGCAGCATTAAGAGCGTTTATTTTAAAAGTTGGCAGCATCGCAAATAGCGGTCAAATATTTAATTTTGATTAATTTGACAATATTACTATATGTAATTAAGAAATATAGCTAACTAGAATCATCATCATCATTTCAGTAGAAAGACGTTTACAGGCACTTAAGCCTCCCCCAAGCACCGCAGCAGTGAACTAGAATATTAATAGTGAACGCAATGATAACACTGAATTTGCTACTGTAACCGTTTAAGGTGTAAAAAACGCATTTGGGAAGTTTCCAAATATTTTTTTAAAATTAAAACTAAATATTTGGTGTTACGATATTAATTATTGCATTTCATAATCAATATTTTAGTTCACTGGTTAGCCATAATATTTAATTCCATACAGTAATATTGCCAAAATAATCCAAACAGGTAAATATTTGACAGTAATTTGCGACATTACCCACGTTCAGTATAAACGCTCTTAAGAAAGCCGCATAATGTTAAGAAGTTGCTTATGGAAGATATAGAAATTGAACTAGGAAAACTTTGAAGCCTAAAAATTACCCATTTCTTTTTTTGGGTGCGAAATTATCAAATAACTTCTCCCGCTCTGGGCGGAGCGGGAGGGCGTGTCAGAATCTTACTGACTAAAACCCACCCGTGTTCCTTCGGTTGCCCTGTTGCCGGGGGCCACGATCTCCCTTTCGGTTTTCTTCGCACCCCCGGCAGGCATCGGCCCTAGCCGACCCCGTCAATTAACATTTACCCCTGGATTACACCTATTCCAACATAAGAGGCGCCAACGATAATTACACCGACAACAACAGTAGGTGTTGTGTTGTAGTATGTTAGATAGAAAAGAGTTAGACAAGCTTAGATGATAATCTTTGTAACAGAGAATCAATTTTCACGCCTATTTAAGACCTAGGCCAAATATTTTTTAAATTCGGATAGCTCATAAGAAAGAGGTGTCATAAAGAATATGAATGAAATATCTGGACTAATTAAAAAGTTATGCAAAAATCCGCGAAATTTCGCGGGCTAAGAGCGTGCATTCTGAAAGTGGGTAACGTTGCAAATAGCTCTCAAATACTTCGTTGTTTTGATTATTTTGGCAATATTACTACTTTACATGGATAAATATGAAATATCGCAAACTAGTGAACTAAAATATTGACTATGAAAATGCAATCAATAATTAATATCGTAGCACTGAATATTTAGTTTTAGAGAGTAAAAAAATATATTGGACCTTAGACGGTTAAAACATCAAATTCAATGTTATGATTGCAATTCATTATTGATATTTTAGGTCCCTAAGTAGCGATATTTCATATTTCCATACAGAAATACTGTCAAATTAATCAAAACAGGTAAATATTTCACAGCTATTGGTGACTTTGCCAACTTTTAGAATGAACACTCTTAAACTAGTGGGTTTACAATGATTGATGTAAGTAAAAGCCTAAATAAGATCACATAATATGAAATTAGGTGAGATCCTCTGGCGAATTGTTAAGCATGCATTACATTTATGAATGAGCTATCCTTCCCAGCATTAACAGTCTCGGCTGTAAGTTGAATTCATAACAAAATACTTACTTGAAATCAAAATAGGCATCATCACAATCCTGCGGCATGAGAATAACTCCATAAAATATAAAGGGTCTACAAACTGTTGTTAGACCCAAGTTCGTTCCAAAGATAAGTGTGGCAAAAGCGAAGATTTGGCCGGCAAGGAAATAAATATAGTTTGGTCTCAGCACACAGCAATCCCACCTGATTAGAAAAACAGTCATTTTTATTGAACAAATTATGATAATAAACTGAATCATCTCAATGAATCACTATTTAATGCCAAAAGATTAAATTGATAATATATCATTTACTGTAAATAAACAGTACCAACCATATTGAATGGAAAAATCTTTCGTTGACTTCAATTTGACATATTTGACAGTAATGTGAATCGGAGGTCAAGACTGGACTGGAAAAAATAGAAAAGTTTTAAAATCATCATTATCTACCTAGCCTTTTCCCAAATATGTTGAGGTAAACTATTAAAATTTTTAAAATTTTGTTTGTTTAAGTATAATATTTTTTTAGAAAAACTCTTACCAACCTATTTCTAGGATGGGGTTAATGAAAAGAACCTCTGGTGGTTTAAATCCTTGGCTTGGAAGACATAAAAAAAAAAATGACTACCAAATGTATGTAAATATTTGCCATAGGTATTGCTGATAACAGTATGTCATCGAGTTATTTTTTTTCTTCTAATCAATATACATTTAGAGGCATTTTGACATATTGGATCAATATAATATTGGGAAATGGCGATTTACTGATTTTGTACAATGTTTATATAAAGTAATTCTGTCTCCTGTTTCACCTGCTCTTAATAAGTTCCAATAAACTTATCTGGTAAATAGTACCTATTCAGACATTGTGAAATAGAACCGTTACATTAAGTTTTATCTAATCCTGTTGATTTTTTTTTATGTGAAGAGTTTTTTATTAATTGGGAAAATACAATCCTGTTCATACACATCAAACTTCTCTCTGCTTATAAAAGTCACACTGACTTAAGATTTTGGGTGGTTATTTACAGGTGTTATAAAGTACAAGTTTCAAACTTTTTAAAAGTTTTAAATTTACAAAATATCCATTACAGATAGTGCCATTCACGAAGACGCGCCCTACTCCATGATTAATGTACTGTAAACTGTACTTTAGTACGGAGTGGGGTGCGTCTTCGTAGATGATACTATCCATACTTGGTTCTAACACATGACAAATGATAGTTTCAAACTAACTCAGTTTAAATTTCAATTATCAACACTGAATCACAATTAGGTACTTAAAACACTTAAATATTACTGGAACACAAGACAAGTTGACTTAAAATATTACCTGTACTCCTTTCCCTTAGATGATCCAGTGGCAAGTTCAAAATCAGCTACAGCCTTCATTTTGTAGAAGAAATAACATGTGCATGACAGAAGTAGCAGGAATATGAAATTTTCCAGTTGTGTTATTTCAAAGTAACCCAGCACACCATTTTCAAATACCAGAAACAAAGATATTGCTGATGACATTGTCCATGAAAAGAAAAATGAGGACCTGAAAATAGTCAAGGGATACTTGTATAAATGAGGAAACCTACTTATTTAACTTGTTAAGATATTTTAATAAGCACTTTACTGTAATAGACAATAAACTGTAAGGAGAGGACAATTCATTATTAACAAGGCCCTATTTTTTATTACATCCCATGTAATACGAGGGTAAACCATTGAATAGATCAGATTAAAACATCAATTCCCAGGCATAGACAAAGTAGCTTAGAACAAATAAATAATATTATAATCAATAGTGAAAGTGAGGAGAATGTACCTAATTACCTGTTCTTTTGCCGCGGTCTGGAGTGTACGTATAATGCACCCATTCCAATCATCACCATGACTATTATAGTGACTGGCTGCGATATGGTGGCTATTAATAAGAGTCCTGGTAGAATCACATAGGGCAAAATAGCATCCATATCTACTTTCTTGCCACTTCTATTTGGCCCATACGGAATTAGATCTTGAATAGTTAATGTTGTGGTCACCATTTTCACTGTTTGTAAGTACACAACTACACAAGATATATTTACTTCATTTTAATTTTTATGTCTTCGTTCGTATCGCTGTACTTGTTTTTCGTTAGTTCTCGTTATTTACATCATGTTTATGACGAGGCAAGGCGTAGGCAACATAAACGAACTCCAAAATGTGAAATGTGTATTCGTAAAACAAATGAAATCAACATGTCAATATAAAATGTCATTGTCAGTTTTTGTCACTGTCACTGTCAGTCTCGGAACCATAAAAAAGAGACTTGGATAATGTTCTTTTGAGTAACTACAGGTATTCCTCAAAGGGGTAGGCAGAGATGCGTTATATTTAACTCCCATGTAATAGGGCCCTATTCCTATCAATCGGGCACAAATCCAGACTCGCGTACGTAAATACTTTATTTATTATTCAGTACAGCTTCGTTATTTCTAAGTTCTCGCATGTAAGTTGAAAAATACGTTTCTTGAGTTCTCACTTAATACATAGTCATATTAGAAATATTGTTTTTTTTTAATGTTGCGATGTCAGAAAGATTTTTATACTGAGATATCCATTGATAACCCTGGCTGGGTTCAATCAATGGCCATCTTATCGGCTGGGGCTGAATCAGTATCATCGTCACTTAGCCGCACAAATACTATATTCAGCCATAAGATGTTCACTGCTGGAAACAGATAGGTATCCCCCAAACTTCGCCACATTGACCGGTCCTGAACTTCCTGCACCCAGCTGATTCCCGCGACTTTCATCTGATCATCGGTTCATTTTGTGGGGGTCTACTCACGCTGCGCCTTCCGGTACGAAAGCGAAACTCTTTGGGCCAGATCTTTATCAAAAAAGTCCTGTCTGCCGCATGATGATGAAGTGTAACTGTGCGTTTGCACTGGCGAAACATTCACAACAAAACATTTTGAAATCTCTGTGTACTGTCAATTTTCTATTTAATGAGAAACATGTTGAAATCTCTAGTTCCTGTCACATTATTTGGAAAATCGTCAGAACACAGATATTTCAACATGTTTTGTTGTGAATGTTTCGGCAGTGTAAACGCACGGTTTGTCTTTCGGAGTAACTTTGAACTGACAATAAGGTTACTTACTAGGCTAGCATCTGGGATGCTGATGCTCCAGCCTATTCTATCGATAAAAAATATTTATAATATACTTATAGTTGATTTCATGCTCAATTTGACTTTTTAATGACTGGATTTTTTAACTTAACCCAAAATTACAAAGAGTTAACGTTGAGCACGGTGTTAACATTAGGCTTTTCTTTTTGAATATTCTTGAAAATAATGTTTCATAAAAAGAACTTGTACCTAGTTATGTAGGTACTTTAATCACAACCACTGATCAGTTATTATCATTCGTTATCGCATGTAATTAGCTTGTCACCGTTTTCATTATGATTTAGTCACATTTATGAATCTTGTAATGCATTGCTGTAGAGATTCATGTCCCTGGTAGTTGGGCAGGCAGGGGTCGCGGCATCCGACACACATGCGCCGTGTCAGTCAACAACAGATTGCGCGCGCACGCGTAACTAACGCTGTATTTTTTACCTTATCCGCCGGTAACGACATACCGAGCGACCAACAGTATTGATCGGGTGTTCGCCACGAAACGGCGTCTCGAAAATGCGACACGATTTTTTCCGCGCTTAACTTGTGTTCGACTGCAAATTGTAAACCCGATACCTTAAAAAAACGCTCAATATGGAGAAGTGAGAAAAGGTGTTTAGAGTGATAGCTCTACAAGTTGACGAAATGTCCAAGGTAAGCGTTATCGCATTGAGCCATTGTTAGAACTTGGATTGTGGTGGTGCGGGTAGCTGCAAAAATCACTGCCAAGGACGTGTTATGTGGTGGATTTTGCAGGTTTTTAGAAAATTCAACTATGCGTTTCTAACGACTACAAAATGTAGTCGAACATCAGCCCATGGATTTAGAATTTTGGAGCACAATATTTGTAACAAATGCCTGTTTGCTCGAAAATGTATCATTGGGATTATCATTTCCTAATCCGCTATGATATCCTAGTGCTTCATACGTAGGTACCTGGTTAATGGAAAATAACAAACAGTTTTTTCTTTTATATTACCTATATTCAACTCCGATAACTCGAAGGAATAATAGATGTAAACCGCAGTGCTCTGTTATTCTCTATTCGGACTAGATACATAGGTATCCGATTTCAGGCAAAGCCTGTATATCCGATACGTTTCTGGGATACTGTAACTTTTTAGTTAAGATTTATTATATTCTTTCACAGTACCTACATGCGTTCATGTCCAGTCCTTTATGATTAAGGTATTATATTATGCCTTCTTCTCTTGAGTTGTGATTTTTTTTATTAATGAATCAATCTGGTTTCATTCAAGTCGTATCGTTCAAAGCATTGATCAGTTCTCTTCTGTACAGTTTAAAGTAGTTACATTATCGTTACCTGTACTATGTTTTTCTTATGCAGTTGGTGTAGCTACCTACCTACCTACTACGAAATTGTACTCTCAAATCGAACATACCTAATCTTTTTCAGAAGTCATTGGGAAATATAACTTACTCACTATTTTAGGGTTAATTTTTATTAGTAATTCGCACTAAGCTTTTTTGCTTAAATATTAGTTTCTTGGTAAAAATATTACACCAAAAAACCTGAGTGCTGCAGTATCAGACTAATTTTGTGTGCTCTCAGCTTGGTAGCCGGTTTTTCAGAGCCTGTTTTGATCGCCATTTTCACAGTAGGTAGCTTGTAATGTCTGTTTTGTCTGCGGTTCACCTTCAGTTATTAGTCGAGGGTCTTCCTTATTGATCTTCTGGCTGTTTTATCTACGTCCCTACCTAATTAGATCGATTGGATTCGATCCAACCATGGATGTATGATCCAATAGAAACATTTTCAGCATAGGTAGAGGTCGCCAATTAACTCGTTACTCAAAACTGTATTTTCCTACATATCTTTATGTAGTCTTTATATAAGTACCATATGTTTTAATTCTCACCATACAATAGATACTGTGGCGTTTTTATGATTCTATGAGATCATACCTAGCTACGTTATTCATTTTACCCGGCAAAGATCTTAATTAAATTCAATTGCTTGCAAATTGAAGTAGTTAATCAATTTAGGGTGTTACCTTTGTACCCTGATAAACAATTTTGTGTTGTGCGGAATCTTCTGTGATCACAGTTGTAAAAAGAAATGGGGGCCAACATGATACAAAGCTACCCTAATCTTAGCTGCTCTTACGTCATGCATTGCAAAAAGTTACCCACAGGTCAATGACAGGACAGTGCCGGAGTTTTTGCTCACGATCAAATCGATGCACGCTTTGAAACCTGTACGATAATTGTTTGATTTGGACAGATATTAAAATTTCGAATTAAATGTTTATTTCTTTGAAATCGGAGGATGTTACGACGTTTTCCGGCTTTAAAAAAAAAGATAACCGCGCAATGTAGGTAATACCGTATAATTGCGCACTGTTTAAAATTTGAATCAGTACAGTTACTTCCTAACAGGAAATGAAATTAAGGTGGTGGCAATAAAACATTTAGTTAATTACTTACACATTGATCGCTTGCGATCAAATGATCACTACATGCTTCAGTCCGGTACGAACAGTTCGTAGAAAGCTATCGTGGCTGAAGTTTCAAACTGTAAACTGATTTCCATTGCACCACTGATACTAGAAATTTGCTACACACACTAAATGTTTTTGGTTACGACCAATCAATAATAGCCGATGAATTATGAATTGTGAGCTGGTTTTTGAACAATTGAATGCGCAGGCTATCAAAAAACCTTGGATAAATATGTATACAATCAAGAACCAGACTATAAACCGGTACAATATTATTATTTTAGACGTATCGTATGGCATCGTATCGGATCGGTAAGTATGGATTGCACGTTTCAGCAGTTGCGTTGCAATGTTGGCAATCGTCAATAATTTATTAACGTTTTTACCTACTTTGCTAACAGTGATACGAGAGAAAGTGTAGCGGTACCGTGTTAGCGTCTATTGCACTTTTGTATTCGAAAATAATAAATACTTTCTTTGAATTACCGGGACCCCAATAGAGCGTAAATATATTAAGATAATCGTTACAAAAAAAAAAAAACTTATTTGGGACGAGCAAGTCTGCTCTACAAATAATCAAGTCAAATCTTCAATAGCTGATACCCTAAAAGCAGTGATAGCCTAGTGGTGTGACCGTCGGACTGCCAAGTTAATGGTCTCGAGTTCGAACCCAAGGCACGCACCCCTGACTTTTCGGATTCATGTGTGTATTGTATAATTATCACTTGCTTCAAGAACGGTGAAGGAAAACATCGTGAGGAAACCCGTCATGCCTGCGAGATACCTATTTCTCGACGGCATGTGAAGCCAAGTCATAGGCCTATTGTCGGCATAAAAACTCTGACACCAAGTTAGTCACTAACCACATGAAAAAGAAAAGAATAGCTGATACCCTAAATGTAGTTTAAGATAGAGAAACTCAAAAAATCCTCTAGCACATCAGTGGAATAAATTAAGTAGGTACCTAGTTACGTTTAGCTAGGGTTTGTAGAACCTTCATGGCAAGGTCAAATCACGTTCCTTTTTCTTAAAAGATCCATTAGAACATTTAATTCAGTTTCATAGCACTTCACTTATTAAATGAAGTAGCCTTAAGGAAGTATTAGAAGAGGGTTACAAACCGTCACAAGCATAGGGGGCTTATAAAATGTTGTCAAATTCATCCATTTTATCTTGGAGAATAGTGCTTGAACTAAACTGTGTTGATTGCTGATCACAATATTATGTGCACTTTTGGGAATAAATCATGGTTTAGGAAGACGAGAATTGGTCTTCTGACTTGTTCTACTCTTCTTTCTTCTTCATCGGTATTCACACAATGCTGAGTGTAGGTTTCCAACTTTGCACGCCATTTTTCCCAGTCTTGGGGCCTCCTCAAGCTACCCATGCGTACGCTCCTACGACCAGTTCTATCTCCACTCCAGTCGCAACACTTTCTTACTTCATCTACCATCCGATCTGCTGTATAAGTGGCCTGCCAACTTCCAATTCTTCTGTGCTATCACCTGGGCCATGTCGGGTAGCTTCGTTCTTTGCATTTTCAAATCTCAATAAACTATTTTATTATGTTCCACGATCTCTAAGTGACCTATCGGTAAAGTGAATAACTAAAGTTCTGAGTGCTTAATTTCCGTATACTGTTTATCTTGCAGCATTTTAAAGTGCCTTAAGTCTCTTTACAACACACAGGCCTTGATGAGGCGCCACTGACCTTTCCTTTTATATTTTTTTATGTCTATGGCAAGAAGTTTACACTGCGGGCGGAAATACTTGGGTAATCAATACCCTGTTTGTAGGCAATAAAAACTTAAAGTAGTTAATAAGACCAATTGGTATTTAAAACACTCCTTCAAAGATCATATTTCGTACAGTAATTTGGCTACCTCATATGCAAAATTGTGTAAAATTCTCATAAAAAAATCATTAGCCTAGCAATCAAAGTTATAATGATAGTCTGTTGTATTCTTTGCGCGATTTTAGAATACTATTAACCTAAACAAACACGTAGTCTTGTTCTATTTAATGCTACCGATGTTCTGCATTTTATTTGTATTAATATGTTCAAGACTGGTTTTAAAGATCTAAATTTATTTTCAATTTGAAGGTAACCATTTGAGCATTTAAAATGTCGGGGTATTCTCAATATTTACAAGGAGGTGTTCGTATATAATGAGAAGTCGTGACTTGCAACGAACTCTGTCTGGAGGCACCAATGTGTTTGCCTTGTGTTTATGGAAAATAAGTGTTCACGACCGAGGTACCTACTCGCCGAGTGTTGAGATGTCTTTTACCAAAAAAAGATGAGGATAAATTATTGTTAAGCGTTTACAAAATAAACATTAATACATAATATTTAACGGCATTGTTATACATAGTACCTCTACCTGCACCAACCAAGTGTTGATCTTGATATCGTTAAGAGATAATAAATTCATCAATCTGGTAGGTGTCCTATTTGTCTATAATAAAAACGAAGTCTAAAATGAAGTTCTTGCAGGTATTTTTATGTTTAATTCGATAAAATGCGTAAATTATTACGTGTGGGGCAATAAGTTAATATCTAACGAATAATATTTTTGTACAAAGCGGAAGGGTATTATAAACTAGAACAATGTCCAATTAATGTTTTCGATGTAAAGGAAGTAATAAGAACAAAGTTCCTGGTATAACTAAATTAATTTAATAAAATTAAGTTCAAGGTAACCTGTACTCGTATAAAACATCCTGAATTGCATTCAAAGAATCCTCAGACTTTTTCTTGATCTGCAATTTATTAGATATCTTAGTAAGTTTTGTATAATTAAAAAAAAATATATATAACTTTCAAATCCCTCCATATCCTAAGGGCATGTCTTCTCTATCATAACCGCGCCCCCCGGTCTACTCCTTGATATGCAATGGCCTCTTTAGCCCCATGATGCATGAGGCTCCAGGAGTTAATGGAATTATAAAGAACACAATAAATCCCTTGCGGAGCACAGAAGAATTAGAATTTCACTACACGAAACTAATTAAACGTAAAGTTCGTGTTAAAAATCTTTATTTCCTAACATATTAAACGTGATTATTGTATGGTGAACCATTCAATAACAAGATATGATGGTCAAGGATTAAGTCCGTATGAGGAAAAAAAACTTGTTTTATTGCAAGAGCATGTCTACACGACGGCATGCAAGATTAATGCCAGGCGGAGAATTAGTAACTCCATTAGTCCATTTGTTCTTAGTTTATAATGTAAAATCGATTATAACCTACATTTTAATAGTTTTGAGAATGTTTCTCCAAGTTGGAATCGATAACCTTTGACTGTGTCACGTCTTGAACCTTAAACTAGGTAACGAAGTTAATATTTTATTCTTGGGCCTTTAACTTTTACTATTATTAGGTTCTGTCCTTGATTAGGTTAGTACCTTTTCTATGTCAGATACCTTAACCTCTTGCCGGTAAAACTACCAAGTTGTAAGAACATATGTGGAATTTTACTCATACATAAATAAGAGTTGGCAGATGGGTAACAATGTAACAAATTAAAATGCAGTCATTTCCTTCTTGGCGTGCACTGACTCGAGAATAGGTACAGCTTTCAAGGCAAACGTAGAATACTACAGGGGAAAGTCAGGTTTTTAATGTCCACGTATTTCCAAGAATAATAATACGGTATAATCTGAATACTTGGATTGCCGTTTTTTACTTTATGACATCAGACATGAGTGGTCTGGTCTGGCGTGGCCGCTGGCGTCATTGCACTATGCCTTCATTATTATTTCTTCAAAGTTCTTACTCAGGTAATAAAGACACCCACTAGTTTAGATACCTATGTATATTAAAATAATACCTATATAAATAATAACTTTATTTCCAATTCACATAAAGGCGATAGATTAATACTATGACAATATTGTTTTTAAATTCTGCACCGGCACCCAAGCTAAGATTTTAAACAGGAGTTATGGGCGCCGAGGCTCTCTCTATTAATAAATTTTCCAATTTATACAAACTAAAACGGAGTTACATTGGGTAATTACTTAGCTATCGTTGAGTACAAAAAGAAAATAAAGTTAATAAAATAAAGAAACAAAACAAAAATATAAAAAAAAAAAAAAATGTACTGATCAAGATGCTGATTTGATAACGAGCTAGGTTTGAATTAAAACACTATTCTCACCATATACATGTCATGGAATATTCCAAAACATGCTTATACATATGAATTAGTTGTTGATTTGTTTGATTTTGCCGTGAACCGAGGAAGTTGAAAAGTCAAATAATTTCTAATTTATGTAACAATGACTGGTCTGCAAATGATGACCAGCGTTTACCGCGATTATGGTAATGTTTGACATTACAATTGACCGGTAACGCACTGGGCACGTGTGATGTCATGTCATGTAATAACTTTCTATTTTGTGCACAATTATCGCTTCCGAGAGCAATGATGGCCCAGTAGAGCAGTGGTGACGATCCCGACGGTCCCGACTTACTAGTATATGGCACCGTATGTAGGTCGTTAGGGTGTGGGTGGCACCCAGGCAGGTGCTTTACTTGGTGTAAATAATTTCATCACCACTGCTCTCAAAACGGTGAAGGAAAACATCGAGAGCCAGCAGTGGGAACACTATTGGCTGATTATGCTATCGCTTCCTATTTAACGTTGAATAATAATAATGTCATGTCATTACTGACAGGATTATTGTCGCCAATAAGCCTGATATAGTGGTGATACATCGATTAGCGCGCCGCGCAATGAAAGGACCTCGTGAAAGCTGAGAAAGAGAAACAAATAAAATATCTCGACTTAGCACACGAGGTTGTCGACACGTGGAATGTGAGTTCAGCTATCATTGTGCCGATTGACGTAACGGCCAATGGCCTGATGGTCGAAAGCCTCGACCAACGGTGGTACTCCTGGATACGGCTCGCATTCTGAGGAGGTTCTTGTCTCTGCAGCTCTAACCACCGCGGTCACACTTAGCACACGAGGTCCTCGTCATGTGGAATGGTAACCCGGTAGGACCCTGCTCCCGACACCGACCTCTGTTTTTTATATCTTTTTAGTATAAGAAATACGTAAAAATGTGTATATAAATAAGCGACATCATAATGTAATTCAGGAACTGTAAAGTAATTTCATATCCTGGAAAGATCAATTTTGTTTGAAATTGTTATTGTCCTTGCATTGTTCTGATTTCAATAACAATGTATGTTTAGTGAACAGGTTTTTATTTTCATATCTCTTTGTTATATTGAAGAGCTTTGGGTGGCAAAGGGCAAATTGCTAGCCAACCCTCTCACCTTTAAGGTGACTGCAAAATACCCATAAACTTCAGTCTGCTGTCGCAACTCATTTTTTACTGATCGCTCCTAAATATTGCATCGAACTGAAAATTGACGATTAACGTGTTCGAAAAGTCAATATTATTTATTAACAGCATTGTCTTACCTAATTCACACAATTACAATAGATACCAAAACAGAAAAAACAATTTAAATGAAACTGTTTAACAGTTCGAGGCTGGTCACATTTCAAGGTTTAATTAATAAGCAAATAGTAGTTCTGTATTTAAAGACACCATCGTATACTTCGATTTTATTTCCATATCTAGATTAAAATGGCCTTTTCGTGTTTATAATTTTGTATTAATTTAAATACATGACCTGTTTTGTTCGGTATGCAAGATATTGACCTTAAGCGGCGCATATCAGAATTCGAGATAAAAAAAACTTTAAGCAATATCAAACAGGTTTAAATGTTTAATGAGATTTTGATCAAGATCTATTATTTTTTTAGCACAGCGCTGTCTGATAAAATCAATACAAGTTTATAAACATCTCGACGGCGGCGTTCATAAACAATACCAGAAATAACTAAACTAGGTAGAAATATGTTTTGTATCTCTGAGAAATTGTCATTGTTTTCCTCTTCGAAGATTCAAAGTATTTTCGCACGATCTTAAATTCTAAACCATCTAACGGGTGAATAAGTTCTTTTTTTAGTTCATATATACTAATTGAACGTTCTCACGAAAGCAAGATGCTCGTGAATTAGTAGGTTGTTAAGTTTCTAATTTTATTGTTGCCGGCATTTCTTCTGTAAACAACCATTTCTTGTTTCATTACATTTCATTACCTCTAAAAAAGGCTAGGCCTTTTTTTCCGTCTCTAAAAAATGCTAGGCCTTTTTTACCGTTTTTTTAATATCGCATTTGGGAGATTTTTTTTTGTAAAGAAATTTGTTTCGCTACGCCGTAGCTGTAGCGTAGACCTCTTAGAGCGGTTCTGGACAGCATCAGATCCGAATCAGAATTCAAAATCCGAGTTCAATCCGAATTGAGAATGTTTTAAATCCGGACGGACAGTGTTCGTATCTAGTGCGCAATCCCTCATACAAATAGTACTATGACTACTTCGGACCGACATTTCTCGGATTCGGATCGGATGCAGTGCCGAACCGCTCTTGGGGTCCATTTGAGCTTCATATTCCGTGGGATCGCTGATAATGATTTAATATTAGGTAGGAATAATTAAGATGTTGCGGGTGTGGTTAGATACTTTTATTAGAAAGGATCTAATTATTTAATGTTTTTCCTAAAATTTTGCTACGCCGCAGTCGTAGTGTAGAACACGTTGGGTCTTTTTGAGCTATATATTCTGTAGGACCTAAACCGCTGAAGGTTAATAAATTATGACTGCGCGGGTTAGGGAACGTACCCATACTACGTGACCCATTTTTTTACAATTTTTTATTCCCTCCACCCCGTAGTATATGCCAAGACCCCCTCCCCCTCTAGTTTTCACGTAGTAATTCATAAATGTAGTTTTAAATCAGTCATTTGGCCCATATTTGTTTTAATTAATACAGCGCTTGTCGCGTGACGTCAAGAATGCGTATATACCTATAATAACAAGTGAGTTTTCAATCAGCTGACGTCCCGGTGTACGTATATATATATGTACTTCAGTGTTGCCACCTGTGATTTTAAAAAGCGCTAAACGCTGCGCGCCATATTTGAATATAGCTCGAAAAAGCACGAGATTTCCCTAGAGGATATTGACTACGTGACAAAAACTTGAGGCCCCCCGCCCAGTGACCAAGCGTGGTATTTTGGAGACCCCCCAGAATGGGTCACGCAGTATGGGTACGTTCCCTTAGACGTTTTATTAAAAAGGATCTAATTATTTAACTTCTATATAAAATTTTGCTTTGCCGGAGCCGTAGGACCGTACGAGGTCTCTGAGCTCCACGTCCTCGTGCCGTGGGGCGTAGACGTAGATGATTTAATAATAGGCAGGTAGATATTTAGTTTCTCATGCATTGTTAAATACTTTTATTAGTCAGAATCAGGTAGGTATTAGAATTTCATATAAGATATTACAGACAATTGTTGAACATAGATATTTCGATTTCCGTGGAATTGAAATTATGCTTAATTAGACAAAACAAGGGAAGGCATGATAGTTTAGAAATAATATTAAACAATTATGCCCGTTTTCACTAACACTAGGTGACACCTACATGAATGCCTAGATCAGCGGTTCTCAATTTTTTTTGGCGACGTTACCCTTTTGGAAAACGAAATATTTGACGGAGGATATGGAGCAGTAGTATTTTATGTTTGCTGCCATAATCTTCATACAATATTGAAAACAATCGGGATTGCAGTGGACAAGTTTTGACGAAATTCTTTATTTTTGTCACTTCCTCAAAAGCTAATTTTAGATTTGCTTAACACTTTCGAGTCCATCTACATTTCAAAGAACTCATATGCCATGGCGCAATATATATTGGAAATTAACCCTCCGGGAGGGTTACCGGCAATTCGTTTGCGCTAAAGTTAAACATCGCGAACGATCAACGGCATTAAGTTTAAAACCGTGTTATGAAACACTGTAAAACGAAGTAAAATAGTGTTTTCAGGAGGACTTGCCGCTATACGTAGTTTCAAACTTTTTTTTTTTTTAATGAATATTTGTAACCGTGAATAAAAAATAAAATAAAATGCTTGAATTTTAAAACCAACGCATAAATCTTGTTAAAATATTGATCAGATTTTATTTTCACGGTTTATAATGCTGTATTCGTTAAGAAAAACCTACATTTAAAATGAGCCCTCCGCGATGGCTCCCGGCATTCCATATGCGACTAGATGTACCCTTCAGGAGGACTCCCGGCACTGATCGTGTTAATCGTTTCATTTTGTTTTAGAAGTAGGACCAGTATCACGAATAAAAAGTAAAGCGCCTAGTTGTAGTTCCATTGTATCCTGCATAGACACGTGATTAAGCAAAAGCTGCCAAATCTAAAATTAGTTCTTGAGGAAGCTAGGCTCCGCAAAGCCTCTAGTGGCTCCGCGAAAATACTGGTCACAATGAACCAGTTTATTCGCGGAGCTCCCATAGAAGCCTTGCGGAGCCCAGAGGATCCGCGGAGCACACTTTGAGTAACACTGGCCTAGATAAAAAAAGGGTGCTATTGGATTATGAACGCTCGGCACTAAAAGTTGAAAATGGATTTTGAGTTTTTTTTTTTACCTAATGAGGTAGGTACTTACAAAGAAATATGCTTTAACTCATGCTCACTGAGGATAAGTAGAAACTACAGGATGCTACGGAATCCTTATGTACATATTTCATTTTCATATTTTCTTGTTCTCGTAACTGTAATTATCTTTAGTTTTCATTTATTTTTGTTGCTTATATATTTAGTAAGTATGTATGTATTTATGTATCTATTATTTAGGTTATGTATATATCTGTGTATTTATTCTAGTATATTGTATACTTATTATTTGCACCAACGACAGCCCCATTTTATGTCCAGGCAAATCACCGTCCATTCCAAGGTTGCCTGGAAGAGATCGCGGAAAGCGATAAGGCCGCCCATTGTATATTTTGTAATGTTTGATTTATTTTTTGTTATGTATTTTTGTGTACAATAAAGTATATATAAATAAATAAATAAAATATTTCTCCCTTTGCTAGCTCCTTACGTAACTTTTTTAACATTTGCTACAATACGAGTTCCGGGTTACTGACAGCCTGTATCATTCCACGGACAAGGCCCTTAACTTCGCCTCTTGCCATCTTCTACGGGGTCCGACCCCTTCTGGCTGGGCTCCACATAGTGGCAATTTTGGCCCACTGTTCATTGATAAAAAAAACAGGTATTTAAGCCTTGGATGACCCAGATAATACTATCAAATCACCTTTGACATCAGGCGTATCTGTAACGTATCTGCCTATTTGTAATGTAATAACATGACAGATTAATGAGAATCAATACGTTTACACACCTATCGTTAATTAATATTGTTCATTGATATATTATTAAGAAGTACTAATTTTCTGTAATTCCTATTTTATAGTTAGTAGATTGCCTATAGATATTAACAGATTGATTCCACTAGAGCTGCGTAGTTAATAAGTATTAGCTTCTTTTATTCGCACCTCAAATAACTCCCATTTTACTTTATTAAACTCTCAAAAGTAATGAATGCGCTTCTTTTTGTGAACCTCTTATAGTTGGGATCCTAAAAAAACTAAATAGCCAAGTAACTGCGACCAACTTGGATGTGCCGGCCGCTGCCGTGGGTTGGTCACAGTTCTGACCCAACCTTACCCATTTGGTCGTTGGTCGGGGTGCCTTAGCTTAGTTACTACGACCAACTGTGAGAAGAGGTCAGAAATTTAAAATGAGGCTCCATTATTTAAAAAAAAGTGAACATCATTAGGTCATAAAGTTTTGAGAGGATCAGTTGAATATTTTCCATAAATATTATAAATTGACCTATAAATAAATCTACAACAAAAATAATAATAATATTATAAATTGATCTACAACAAAAATTAAAGTACTTAATTTCTTTTTAATTTTTTCAAAAAGTTTTTCGTAACTAACCGGTTTCTAATTTTAAATACGATTATATCCGTGTTACATATCTGTAAGTTATTGCCTATCGTCCATGTAATCACTGAAAACCCGCGATGTTATAATGTGTACCTACATTTTTTCAAGCGGCAGTGACAGGTAAATTGCTAGAGATTGAATTAGATAGATACGTTAGCATCATCCGCTGTTATTAGATCACCAAGTAAGGTCACAGACTCGGTAAACTGCCCAAGTGTCATAATGCGGACAAAATCATGTACAGTATTTCTATTTTCTTAATATCTCTCGGGAATCATCGCATTTCCGAATACAAACGAATGCTGATTTCCATGAGCATCAATTATTAGATTTATCGTGTGTAATAATTTTAATTCAGAACTAAGTACTTTATAGTTGTTTTGTTTTGATTTGTGTGTGAACTATATAGTAAAACTATTTTCCTATTTGTCGTGCCTGCGACTTTAGCAGCTTTCCTCCCATTTTCTAAAAAAAATTACATTAAGCTAAAAGAGTATTAACAACTCTATATACTTTCAAGTCGATTGAGAGCGTCCGGTCTGCACCAAGTGCAAAGGGCAACTGTTACAAATCCGACGACTGACGGAACACGAAGTTTGCCGAGGGACATTAGGAAAATAAAAATACTGTACAGTCAATTCAGTTTCGCAAATGTGAGCTTCTGCCCGCGACTTCGTCTACGTGAAATTTCTTGTTCCCCCGACCCACCGCGTCACATCGCATCCCCCGCCCACGCTATTACTTCCTTTTCGCTTAGCTTTCATCCTGACTTTTTTTCTTTGTGCTCGGCTGCTAAGGGTCATAGCGTGGTGTGAAATAGCTTCAAATGTAAAAAGATTTTTTCAAATCTGACTGGTAGTTCCAGAGATAGCAGATTTAAACAAATAAAGTCTTCAGCATAATATATACATACCTACTTATTAGTACAGATTACAAGACAAAAGTTTAAACAGCAATTTGTAGCAGATTCACGTTCAGTTTCTATTTAAAGAACCAATAATTAATAAATATAAACGATCGCTTAGAATTGCTTTGAAGCATGCACCGTTAGCAGTCCAATTGTATCGATTTTCAGTGTTCGTTCAAGGGAGTTATCATCGACTGTGTACCTAGTCTTATTGTCATTTATTCATGAATATAAATCAGTGAAAGATAAACTGATAACGAAATTACAACACATCATCGTCTACTTTTATTGTTTGTACAAATCTATGTATAACTGAATGTATTTTATCTTTGTATAAGTAACATTAATTAATGCGGCGCCTTATTTATCATACCTACGTTACACACAATTGTATGATGTACTGTGCATTATGTCCTATCATGTCCATGATAAAATTGCCACTGAGCATAAATTATTGTCCATTTAGTAAGCAACAGTTTTATAAATCATCTCGTTTGACTAGAATACTTTGGTTACAATCAGCAGTAGTCGTAGTAACCAAATTAACCTCATTGTACTCGCTACCTAGCTTTTTGATTAAAAAATAGTTGTCCAATTATTATATTTTTGTTTTTTAACCGACTTCTAAAAGGTTTATATTTTCATCATCAGAATCAGAAGGATCATATTATTAATGTTTCCTACCGAAATTATTTTGGTAATTAAATGTATGTTTCATTGCATGCATTTCATTTGTTACATGTGTTAATAGATAGATAAGTATCTATAATATCTAATCTATGAGGCGTTAACGGTAACTTTGTGGAACAGTTAAGTGATAAGAATATTGCAAAATAAACCGATAGTAGATAACGTGATACTATTTTAATACCATAACCGGAGAATAGTTACCGATTTTCAAAACAACAAATGAAAAATAAATAAGCATAAAATATTACTCAAGACCCGTTATAGGTTGATTCGCAGTTATTACAACGTAACGTTTTGAAGTATTAATTACTGTTCGAGGGAAAATGACGAAGTTTGTATTGTGAAAAGTTAATTCCTTTTGACGGTTGAGCAACGTTCAGTGCACGAACTAATAAAACCATTTTACTTGGTATATACATCCACGTTAGCTATGGTGCTGAGGCTATTTAACACGATAATAGTAACTTTGACGTAAAATATGTGCATTTATGTGTATCTAAAAACGATAGTGTTATTATTTCACTGGTTCAGTATGAAATCCGCTTTCGACGTGGAAACACGAACGAAAATTTAAACAATAAAGATGTTAACTAATCTACGTTAGTGTGCAATAATGAGTGGGAATGAGCAGTCGTGTTTGTGAGAGGAATCAGGTTAAGAAGTGGCGGGTTGTTTTCTGATTTGGAATTAATACTGGTGTCCATTCCTGGTATAGTTGTGTTCATTCGTGACTTTGCGCTCCAGTAACATGTAGACGTTTTTATACTCTATCGTATGCGATGAATGATGATGCCTCGCCAACGAGTAACGACCTCTCTATTGTGTTTTTATAGTGTTTTTGCGTCAAATAAATTTTTTGTGGAAAATAAGTACCTACTTATTGGCGACTATTTTGGTGTAATTTAAAAATCGTGACATTTTTTGTATAGAAGACAGTGTTAGGTTGTTTCGAGTTAACAACTCGTGGTTATGTGATGGAAAAGTAAAGGTGCCTAGACCTACATTATATGGAATGACCTTACTTCAATGAAGAAAAAAAGCATTGCAACGCAATGTAAGTACACGTGTCCCCACAACAGTATGTATGCATGGAAAGCACCAAGCGTGACCGTGCTCTGAACCGTGATAAGCGGACAATAGGGAGCGCTCAGCACAGGCCCAAGTTGATAGCATTAGCGTAATTGGTTGTATGAATCATATAGACACACTAAGTCTTAATTAGATTAAAGATACCTCATAACTGACTGAATCTAATCCGTATTCCGGGTGTTTTGTTTTCCGTTTCCACAATTGAATTTTTTTCGCTCACTTGAACATACTGAAAAGGTTATCTCTAATGACAGCTGATCAGTTATTAGTGTTTTATTGTGAACTTGGTGAACATTTTAAATGTTTTAACCATATTTTAATAATCATTGATTTATATATGTATTAATCTCTAATTATCTCTGTTTCAGATACCTGTGGATAAGAATGGCAAGCTAAGAACGTTAGAGTTGAGAGGAGTTTACTCCGCTTCAAAATTGAAAAGTTTGGAAACGCTAAAATCCTATGATGTTACAAGAAATGCTGAGATTGCAGAAAAGTCCCATGCAGTAACAAAAATTAAAAATGATATAAAGGAACCAGTTTTTTGTAAGGCTTATGCATCATTTATACCAAAAATGAGCTTAAATTTGGAAAAAGTTATTGAACAAAATCCGAGAATATTAGATTTACGTGAAAAATTGAATCAAATAACAAAAAAACAAGATAGCAATAATGTTGATAAGAAGACAAAAGGAATAATTAATGATATAACACAACACCTGGTTGACAAGAAAGATGAAGACGAGTCTGGCCCGTATAGTTTGTTGTTTGATCTACAGTCCGATCCTTCTACATCATTTAACGAAAGTGCAGCAGTGAACGTTTGGAACCGACCAAAATCAGAAGTACTGAGTGATACGAACTCACAAGTCTTTAAGAAGTTAATTAATCCTATTAACAAGAGCGCCGACAGGCTACCGAACGTTTTAAATTTCGACGAAAAACCGATGAGAGAATTTGAATACTCTTGCGAAAACGAGTTTACCTTCCCGGTAAAAAAGATATTTAATACACATTCCAGATCTGATCTCTGTTTACAGTTAAAAACACATGTACATCCACGATTATTTGAATCCAACTTGAGTCCTAATGAAAATTCATTGAGTAGAACGAATGAAGAGAACTCACTGGACGATAGTTTAGGCATTCTGACCCCAGACCAAATGGATGATATATGTTATTTAGAAAACGCTTTTTCGCCTACAGTAGAGGGACTACCAATTTTCTGTGATACAAATGAAAGTAAAATATCTCCAGATAATGGTGATACCCCATCGACTGATAAGACTGAAAGTAACTCTGCAGCATCGACGATACAAAACGATGGATTTGATAGCATAGAGAATAAAAGGTGTACGTTTGAAGGTCAACTGGCTCCCATTGTAAGCCTGGAAACAATCATGAATAACGAAGATCACAATTCACTAACATCCTATGATTCCCCAGCTCATAAATGCAGTGACACATTGTCTATTCAAGAACCATTTTCGATTACTTCAAGGACTTTTGATATGCCTTCTCAAGATATCACAATAGGGAAGGACGAGTTCTCTTCGAATTTAATAGACGAAGAATTCATGCCCTCTATACACAGCAGCATCTTAGAGCCAGTTAGTTCTATTGCTGAAAATGTGGCCAATTTAGAAATAGCTCTCGATTGTAAACATGAAAATCTTTTAATTACCAACAGAATTGAACAAACACCATCGCCGGAAGATTTGCCACTAGACAGTTCAGAAATTAACGGCGAAATAAGTACATACTCCCAATTTTCTGCGTCGACGCTGCACGATTCTCAGACTTATTCAGATGGTAAAAGCGATTATCCAAAATCAATGGAAACTTCTAAAGTTTCGAATAGTTTCATAACAAGTATTACTAGCATTACAAGTTTAGATGGTTACCAAGGTGATGGAGAAATGTCCAGACCCGTGAGCAGAGGAGCAGATCATTCTATTGAACACCGTGAAGATGCCATTGAAATGGACTGGCAAAATGTGCCCGTAGCTAGAAGAGCAGATCCCATGACAGATTCGGATTTCTTTACAGAAAGTGATGCCGATGGCTTAGATGACCACATGCAAAGAGGTGACCGACGAGCACAGGTCATCGATGGAGCTCTCTATGGTGGAAAGAAAGTAAATGGTAACCCACCTCTAATTGTAAACAGAAACGAAGACTCTTGCATGGAATCAAGTGGAGTGTACACTGACTTTGAAAATCACCGTACATCTCCTGTGTTCTTAAACGTCATCGATGACATGTCGCCTGATGGGTCTACACCTTCCACTCGATCGGAATGCAGTCAGAAAAATGCTAGCACAGGTAATTTGAACGCTTATTTTTCACCACTGCAAGATACGTTGGATGAACATAAATCGGATACTTCTCACATAATCGATGATGATGAGACGCCGAAAAATACAAGCAAAAGAAATTCGTTGAACAGTGTGAAAGACATGAAATGTACAGAAAAGAATAAAGAAGAGAAGAGAAGCTTTACATTAAAAAAGTACAAAATGCCTAAGCGTGATGTGCCAAGTAAACTGAAGAGTATGCTGGCTAACCGAAAGACTGATGTGGATAACAGTGTACAGAGTAGCCCAAAAAATGTGAAAAAGACCGAAAGAAGAGAAAATTTGGCGAAAAAGAATTCCATAGAAACAAAGAACGATTATAAGATAAAATCCTTCAAGGATATAAAGTCGAAGGTGGACTGCTCTTTTTCATTACAACGATCTCAAACTTCGTGCAGTGTCAGTAGAATGTTAAGCTCAAAATCTACAAATAACAACGTGAAACCTAAAAGGTAAGTAATCATCAAAATTGTTTTTTAACACTTGTGTAACCATCATGTAACCATCAATATAATATTTAGCTAGTTTTAGCTATAACACAAAATGTGACACAGTAACACTGGGTTGACTTCGTTTGAAAATAGTGGTATGATTATTCAGAATTGAATGAAATCAAGAATGATTTAGCTTATTCAAATGTTAAAGAGTATAAGATCTTTAACATCAATATACAGAGCTTCGACCAACATAATTGTGGTACTTAGGAGTACCTCATACCCAGCAGTTGTAGTTAATAAATTTGATGTCTTACTATAACTTTTGTGTATAGCCGTCACATGCGTATGCGCATGGAGCTGGGTTCCGCGGCGGGCAGTGGCAAGAGCAGCCTGCACAGCTCACAGAGCGACATCAGCGCCAGTAGCACACCGCTCGGCAAACACTCCACCGGCCGCTTTCCCTTGCTTAGTAAGTACTGTCATTTTATCTACTTTTCCTCCATGAGTGTCGATACTTACACGCGAGTATCTTCGTCCAGCACTGGGCAGTGGACAGACACCTCACCACCACCTTGCTGATTGACCAATGGCATGAGCTATTTTTATGTATACAGGGTGGTAGAGACATGGACGCGAAAACTTTTACCATCGATTCAGTACATGATTCTGAACCCCCCTGCGTTAAAATGATTCGTGGGTTATTAAAAAAAACTGCTGTTTCATAGAAAAGTGCAATATCTACGCGGTCAAAATGTATGGAACAGGTGTATTTTTTTTAAATAACCGACGAAAAATTTAAACGCAGGGGGTTCAGAATCATGTCCTGAATCCATGGTAACAGTTTTTGCATCGATGTCCCTGCCACCCTGTATATGTAGTTCGTGCGAGTAAGATCACAAAAAGGACAGAAAATAAAATGCGTAGGCGTTTCAATTGATTGATTATTTCTTTCGATCCATTTTTGATTTGACATAGTGAAGCGAGCAAGTGCTTCTATCTGCAGTATTTCTATATTCAGCTACAAATTATTTAGTACAGCAATAATAAACAACGTGGTTAATATTCAATTACGATAGTAGGGTAGTTATATAATATAGCGTATATAGGTATCTTTGGAAACGTATCTGGCGATAACGAGCATAGGAAATATAAATAGGCTCTATAAATGTAGATCTTAGGAATCTAAATGCGACCAAGAATTAAACAATGTCCAGAGGATAAGATGAGGTATGCTCTGCGAGATTTCTATGTAGGTAGGCTAAGTTACTAGGACGCGTAAAGCCATTTACTCTTTGTATAATCTATGAGAGTATAGGTACTTGGACCGCTCCGATATCGCTTCTGAGAGTATTATCACTAAAATGTTTAATCTAGATGTACTTTACCTAACTAAAAACAAATGTAAGAAAATCTGAGATCACGCATATCAACGTAAAACCTGCGTGATAACAACGCAATACTTCTAGTTTGTCTTTTGACACACCACTCTACTTCAAGGTTGGCTAGCATTGACTTCATGTGATTCAATGACATGTGTGAATTCTTAAGCAATTCACGTCGCGACTCATTAAAATTAGATACGTCGTATACTATGACTGAAGACTGATTTTGAGTTGCTTTTGATACTTAAACGACTATTCTATCTACAAAGTTGCTTATTGAAAATATCGCATAAAATATGCAAATGAAATTTCCATTTTCTTCGGAAACCATTTATGGTTATGAAGTTTCCTATTCATTTGCTACTATGTACCTACCTATTATCTACGTCATTTTGTTGAATATTCAATCTGACAGTAGCATGCCACAGTGTTAACCCAATGCTTATTGTTTGTGCTCCTAATTCTTGTGTAAATTCATCTATAATACAGTGTGGAGTTCATGGCAATGTGTTGTCCTTGTTTGTTTGGTTTCGTATGGTTTAGCACCTCCTTATGTATTTGTGATAGCAATTATCACGTAAGCGCGCTAATACGCAAGTGTCTCGAAACAGCATGAGTAAAGGAGAATTCTTCTACTTTTATTTTAACTAGGCATACATTTTTTTAACTGCATCTATGTGATTAAGGTTAATCCTTATTCTTCCTTGATAAAGCTAATTTAGCAATTTTATTTACCGCCTGCCGAACTTAATATAGCAATGCGTATATTGCATCAGGCATAGTTATTGCTCTTCACTAATGGTCAGACACTTGTTAACATTTGATAAGAAGGTATTTTATTTACATCAAATTTAGGGACTTAAAAAATGATGATGTTTATCATGCACCAACCCGCACTGGGCCCGCGTGGTGGATTATGGCCCACTCCCTCTTACAGAGGGAGGCCTGTGTCCCAGAAGTGGGAATATTAAAGGCCGATTATGCTTTATGTTATGATATTTATATCAGCTCCATTACATCTGAAAATTTAAGTCAAGCCGTGGCGAGTCCACGTCTTGAGTTTAATGTAACATAACAGAAAACTAATAAATAAAAACAACTTCAACTTCGAAGCACAAGCGCCTGCCGTACCTTGTCAAGCAAAGATTTGCTTATGAGCTACTACTGATATTTGATGTAGGCATTGCGTTGACTGAGAGTCAATCAGCCATATTTTGCTATAAAACTTTAGTAACAACATAATTAGCAATTTCAAGTCCTAGACACATAATTTTGTAGGAAAAATAAAAATAATCATGGTTTTATATATGAGGATGATCTTACTAAAAAGATGAAAATTATTTTTGATGCTGTTCAAGGATAAATTTACAAATTTATCTGCCTACAAACCAAATTAATTTAATTGGTATTTGGAATCTTCCTCAACACAGCAGACAATCTCTATTAGGCAGGTGCCTAGAAGAGATTGTCTGCTGTGTCGAGAAAAATCTAGACTGGATTAAACTGCGCACAAGTTGCGCAGTTTAATCCAATCTAGATTTTTCTTTCAAAATAGTAGTATTCAAATTAATATTCAGAAAGTTCTTGCTGCACACCTTCCCCAATTAAAAGTCAGCTGTGCAAGGAACACAAGCAGCAATCGATGCGGAAGGTCAACACTACGGCTGACTACGGCAAGCAAAGGGAGCAAGCAAGTTAGACCGCATGGCAACGAGCGTTTCCTCTCGGCTAGGTTCAGTTTGCCAGTCGCCGGTGAGACGCGAGCCGGCGCGCGCCGCAGTCCGCCAGCCCGTCGCGTTCGTGACGTCAACTTGCAACGCGAAAAATCAATGGATTCCCCTTCGACACTAAGGTTACCCGCATACCGCATTTTCTCAAAGAAAATGTGTTATATGTCAGTGAAGTGTTGACGATACATGCACCTGGGTTACTAATTCATTGATAATGATAAGAACACTACGATGTAAAATGCAACGCGTCACGTGAACGGTTTACTTTCAACTTTAGTTTTGTGTGGTGGCATATTTTAAGTTATTATTATTTTTCAAATGTACCTTTTGATTTATAACCCATTAATTAACTTAACACTAGAAATTTCCTTTAATTATTGAAATTACAGTGTTGTTGTTTACCTTGTGGACTGTCACTCAGTCTTGAAATCATTGCTGTTTATTTAGAAAGAATTCCCAGTCCACTTAATAATTCTTCGTATTTAAAACACATATCCTCTGTTTTGTTAAACCGCTTGGCCTTTTATAGCACCTACTTAGCTGTCCTTCGTTTACTTCATGTCTATCAACAACTGGTTAAACAAGTTAACGCCACAAGCCATTATTTTTTAAACAACCATTTGTTACATTGTCATGCATGTAAGCTTGACATCTGATTTTATTCGAATTATATTTTGATTTATCATGTACATAAATTAACCACTTGACTGTTAACTTAATATCATAAATGTAGAAATAAATAAATTAGGAATAGCATGCGGCTAAATCCTTTGATATTCGAATCAAGCATGTAACTCTCTAGTTAGCGAATCAAAGATCATGGCTAATGAAAAGCAACTGCATATAGATTGTAACTTAATACATGTAACAAGTCCCATTAGAAATCGATTATTTAATACAGTGTAGGTGGGTATTACATAAATCATTGTAACTCATTGTTAGTAGCAGACACAGCAGAAAATAATGGGCCAAATAGAAAGTACATTAACGCACATGCTTGGTTCACATGCAACGAAGCCTCTACCACATAATTAAAAAGTGATTTATAAACAATAGCACATCACAATTTGTAATTTTGTAGTGTTTTTACAGAAACACTAGTTTTTCACATTTTCTCTTCAGAATAAAGCCGCACTCAAGCACGAGCTATATAAAAGACGGATTCAATAAGAGGCAACAACTTTAGGAGACTTATCTTCACCTATCGCTTAGGTAATGTGTAAATTGAATTCTAATCGAAATAAAATAATCTATATCACCTTTCACTGTAACTTTGTAACGTATTTACAATATCGAGAGGTAACTATATTCTACACGCAAAAAGTAATTGTACGAAATTTTTAATTGACACAGCTAACTCGATTCGAAAGCATGAAATTGGAGAGTGATATAGATAAATTTTATCTTTCACATCTACTTGAGATGTTTTTGAAAGAATGTTGCAATATTTCAACTGTTCGTTTCAAAGATATCGAGTATCAATATGCATATCTAGAAATACGTGATATTTTTTTCTGGAAAAAGTCTCCGATATACATAGATATTACTTAACATGTCTGTACAAATCAATTAAGAGTTTCCAAAATGAATGAGATCAATATTATTTAGAATTAAAACATGCTAAAATAATATTAGAAGATAGCAAAACAAGAGAAACTTAAAAGGAAGACGTAGTAGATATGACAATAAGGATAAACAACGCAGTTGTTTGAGACAACTGGGGAAAATGTGATAATGTCGCAAATGCAGGCGACGCGATTTAGTTAACTTATCATATCATTTTACATAAACCGCATTGCTGTGTTTAGTACCTTACCATTTCAAGCCTCTATTCACCTTAAATCGTGCAATGATTTTGTTAGGTATTACTAAACGTAGGCCTCATTGTAACAGGAATGTGCTAATACGTATTCAATTTGAATAGGAAAATTCAAAATGTGGTTAGATTCAGACAGACCGTTACGTTGACGGGAAAAATCTCCTTGTAATCTTATCGTAACTCAAATATCTTTGAAAACGAATAATATTATCGATAATTATATACCTATTACATTATTTATATGAATATAATAATTCGCATTGGGAAACAAAATAAGTGAACGTAAATTGTAAATGCTATTCAGTTTGCCATAAACCACATGTGTGAAGTAACGGCTATTACAAACATGTTCAAACTTTTACGTCACAACAGTTATTAAACGTAATGTTAAGGTACGTAACAAGAGTTTGATCTTTATCTAAGTATTTAGTTAAAACAAGTTTCTAAATCGTAGGAGTACCACGTTGTAGTAACCTCGTTACTTACATATATAAATATTGCAACAATGACCATTACTTATCAGAATACGATAAAAATATTTGATGTAGAACATTCGGAAGAGGAAAGAAAAATATCCAAATACTAATAGGTTCTTAAAACATCCTGCCGGTTTTACCGTTTGATAAGTTAACTAATTAAAACACAGAACCGCCAAAAGTTAATAATTATAACGGTTGTATTTTGAATGCTTATCGCAGCTTTACTCGAGCTTGATATAGAAACTATATTATTATCAGTGCAGTACCCTAATTGCGTAATACACGATCAATCACAATTTGTTTCGATTTTAAACAGATTGCTAATCCATTACTTCATAAGTTGGAAAATAAATCTGTTCAACAACGTAAATAACGCAATGAATATTGATGAACTGTCAAAATGAAACAAATTAGTCATAATGGTTTACGAAAATAAGTTACGAAATTAGAATACTGGTTTCCAAATATAGACTTTTAAGGTTAACCCTAAAAATATAGTTTAAAAGCGGAGACAGAATAAACGGTCTAGGCGATACTTGCGAGTGAAATCCGCTGGAAGCCGATGCAGTGTAACGGGTTATTCTCGTCGATGGATTTGTTGACGAGTCGAGAATCGTTGACCCCGTCGGTGAAGGCGAAAACGACTGCGAACTGTTCCATCCACTAGTTATTGATGTTGAAACCACATCTGACAGAACATCCAGCGACTGTCCAGTTAACAGTCTATCACTAACGTCTACAAATCAGAACTCATCCAGCACCGATTCCAATATTATATCAGTTGCCTATAAATTTTTGGAGAGCGAATCAATTTTTGTTGATGAGATTTTGTGATGATGGATTGATTTGATTGTTTCAAGTGATCGAAAATATTTGGGTCTTTACAAATAATATCAATTCATTTGATGGGAAACCTGCTAGCAGGCATATCAAACAGCTTAATGGAAAAATAAATATAATGTCTGTTTCCAATGGGCTATGAAAATAATACTGAAATAGTTGTCACAATTCTGTCTCATTGGAATCGAATCTAGAACAAGCCACTGTGTACTCAGCCGAATTATGAGCTCTCGTCTGACCCACATTCGATGCTATTAAACCATGGCCTAAAAGCCTACGTGACACGGCGTTCTGCTATTATATCATTACCGTCATTAGTGACATCAAAGGCTTGCAGTTAAAATGTATAGGGTCGCCCACTGCATGCTCATATAAGCAACCCACCAGAACTTCGAACCATAAAATGCTATCAGATTGTAATATAAACATGCAGACTTTTTCACTTTCGAAAATTTTGTCATGGTCCACTGAATGCTGATATTAACTGCCATCCATACCTAACAGTTTATTAATTTCAAGACTGTTTCAGACCAAAAGCTTTTTAAACTCTTAGAGACTTAAAATTGATTAGGACTTTTTCGCTCGTTCATCATCGATATTCCTTATAGATACCTACTCGTCTTAGACAAAATCCGGAGATTGTGGTTGTTATCACAATACATGCGATGTTTTAGCTATTCAATCAATTTAAGATATTAGAGATTATACCAAACTACACTACAGATAGGAATATCTCAAGCCTTCTTAACTAAATACCTACTCAAATGTTGTTGAAGGCCATTATTAAACGAAAATCTTTTCCCCATCTTACACCCGCACTTCAAATTAAACTGTAACTTTAGATGTGTTAACTGTAGATGTGTTATTATTTTATCGTTCAAGCCAATCGTGTGAAGGTTGATTTGGGTTTTGCAATTGCAAATGAAATATCAAAGGAGCCCTTCAAAAATGTTAGCTTGCAAAATAATTATTTGCCTCATGCAAATTGTTAATAACAATCCATTGTTTCGTTACGGCTGAAGCATGAACACCTATATTATTTAAAATAATCCTTTTGGTCTTTTAAAATAATAAATCAACTCTACTTAGCATTTGACTTTACTTCATAACATCAACAGTTGGATAGGTTTTGGCACTTAAATTAAATACGAAAATTCGCCATGAAATGGTTTTTGATGCATTAAATGATGTATAATGCGTTCTGAATTAACGATAAACATAATTATTGTATTGCCTTTCATATTCACTTTCAATCCCAAATAAATCGCGCCAAACATGTGACATACGAAACGAATCATCTTGTTCGTTGTTTATTGTTTATGGATTCTTTGCGTTGACTCGAAGATTCTGAGGTGGCAGATGCAAATCATTGTATTTAATTGTGTTTAAAAAATCGGTAGCGGTACCATATTATGTCCATTCGATTTAGTTGTCACATAGCCACTTAGTCCAGATACAAAAACGTAAACCGTTTTAATGGATACCGGTTACCACTTTACAGTTCCCGGTATGGTTTCCCGTTGATTGTTTGGTGCTCAGTTAGCTCCAGCCTCCCACGAGCTGTTTGCTTCATTTATAAACTGTTGCGTTTCCAAGAAATGACATTACAATCGGGCGTATGATGAATGTTGATTTTATCGTTATTTTGTATCGCTTCGGTAGATATGAGTTACTGGGAACGGAGTTGCTATTGAATCTTTAGCAACTAATTAAAACCCATTTACGATATATCTAGAATCAGGGAAAAAATTTAAACAATGCTACAACCACTGCTCTGAAATTACATCCATATCATTAAAAAAGCCGTATAATATTGCATAGAATTTTATATTCCTAGCAGTCGAAAGTGTGACGACCACCTTTTTGTGGTTTTCTGACCGCAGTAAACCGGTCCCGTGCAAGATAGTTACAGGTGATTCCTACAAAGAACAGGTTCCTTTTCGTATTGTTGGAAATCAACTTCTTTGTCCAGTTAGTGAACGAACCGATATAATTTGTGCTCGTGTCAGGACTACTTTTACTTGAAGGGAAGTTGTAAGTACCGGTGTAGTGCTACAATCAGGGCCTGTGCCACCGGGAAAGGTAAATATTATGAAATCTGAATTGATCAAGGATTCAAGATTCTTAATTCGCTTGGTAGAGTTTTCTTTATAAAACAATGAAGTAAGATCTGCATTCTGTATGTCTACCAATATCTTTCTAATAGTAAAGTTTATGTGAGAGTTAACAATTTAGTGTTAATATTAATTATTTAGAACGGTATTATCACCGTTATCATCAAGCTATTATAGCAACTACGGAGTTAAGTTCTTAACAAGCGCAGTGAGAAACTTTCGGACAAGCAATTTTCTCATTGGGCTTTACTCCTTCATCGGAAAAAATTGTTTTGATATCGCGATGAACTGCATCTAATGCTTGCGACTTCAGTGATATACTGAACCATGGAGTTTCCTTGTAAGGTTTGCTATCGTGAGATTGAACGGATGAAAGCACGGACATTGCTTCGAAAGCAAAGTAATTGGTACCTGTGTGTTGTTTTTGCTCACCGCAACTTGTTTAGCGTTGTCTGCTTTGGTCTGTTCTCGCCTATTGATATACCCGTCACAAACCAGCGTTTACTGCTGCTACGTGCGGATGTGTTCAATTATGTGCTCTACTGTACACCGGATTGGTGCTAACAAAATGTAACTATCAAATTTCCGTTCACAAGTTTGTTGGTGTTACCGTCACGTTCTTTTTTGGTATTTGAAGCCAAAACAATTTAGTGTTTTTTTTCTTAAAGTGCTTAATTGCATATTTAATATGCTCATTAGCGATTATTTTTACTACTGATGGAGATGAGATAAGCAGATAGCATGACAACCTAATAGCACTGTGTTAAAGAGAGTTACGTGGCGTAAGTTATTGAAATGAATTTTGACAAGGATTAGACAATGGTCTAGTAATAGTAGAGAGAAGTTATCTGATTGCTTGCTATGCAAAGCCACCTGAGTAACACTAATTAGTGTCTATTATACCCTAGTGTTTGACGGCTTTTGTTGTGCTTTCATCCAGACATCTATAGAAATGTTTAGAATTTAATCTTCCCAAAAAGGGATGTTAGGCAATCGATGCTACTAACTCTTATACCAATAGTTTATCTCTAATATAAATCACAATATTTATGATATGGAACCCGTTAGAAGTGGTAATTAAACCACGGATATTGTTTAGGAGAACGGGTTGTGTTGTCTATATGTCTGTTGCACGGTCGCCTCGCAACGAGCTCGCGTAACTAATGGGAACGCGTTGCGACTTCATAATTCGACGTTACGTGACATTAATAATTATTTTGCTTTCGTTCGATCGCTCCAGGATAGTTCTCAGACGTGTGACGGGACATTGATACATTCCATTCAAAAAGGATCTTAAAGTTAAAAGCGTTTTTACAGAAAGTGGGCAACGTCGAACAAACAGCTTTCAAATATTT
This sequence comes from Omphaloscelis lunosa, assembly GCA_916610215.1. NCBI lineage: Eukaryota > Metazoa > Arthropoda > Insecta > Lepidoptera > Noctuidae > Omphaloscelis > Omphaloscelis lunosa. Next base: position 11,728,346 of record OU744247.1, read on the forward strand.
CGCTGTTTTGATTAATTTTGCAATATCACTGTATGGAAATACGAAATATAGCTTACTAGTGAACATAATATTAATTAATAATGAATTGAAATTAAAACACTGAATTTGATGTTATAACCGTTGTTGGTGTAAAAAGGGCATTGGAAAGTTTCCAAATACGTTTTTTTTTTAATTTAAAACTAAAAATATTCGGTGTGATATTAATAATTGCATTTCATTATAAATATTTTAGTTCACTAGTTAGCCATATTTCTTATGTTTTCTATACAGTAATAATGCCAAATTAATCAAAACAGCGAAATATTTGACAGCTATTGGCGACGTTGCTCTTTCTATATAAACGGTCTTAATTCTTTTGTTAGTTTTTTATGTCTGTATTCTATTGTAGGTATTTTAAAAGATTTTACGCCATGCTTCAAGATATTTTAAATAGGTAACTAGATTAACATCCAGATATGGCTATATATATGACTATCTACAGATGCTCATCACTAAAGAAATATTGTTAGTAAGGATTGGATTCCAAACGAATTAAATCATTTTAAATAGTTGCAATAGAAAATCAGTATTATTGCAGTTAGTTAACGACCATTGTAATATATATGTATATATTTAAATTTTAAAATTATACTTTCACGCTTTACTCCTGTTCTGAACTCTAAAATAATCGATTCCAATTTGTTATTGAACATTCGTTTCTACCATTCCATTTCGAATTTAACTTTTATCACCTAAAATGTTAGTCGGCGCCGATCGGCGTCCAGCGCCACTTTAGTCGCCCAAGTCAATCACGTGGCGGATGTTAATCTGCGCATGTGTCCTCACGCAGTGATTTAATCTCGTTGGCGATACCCATGCTGGGTGCCAGCGAGCAATTTGCTATTTGAATATATATGCTCCTACTCAGAGAGTATGAATGCTATAAATACTAACCAAGTTGACCTCCGTGACTTTCGGATCTCTTGCTGTTCATAATAACTGTTGACACAAATGCTTGTGCTAAAGCAGTCGTGTTATAACGTGCATAGCCATTTACTACATAGAAACACACGTTTAAATGCATGAGATTGTAGGCTCTCACCTAGTTGAATTGTATACGTTTAGTGCTGCAGTATTTCTTGCATATCTATTGTTAACAGTAAGGTTGGTTGCAAAATACAACTTTGGTTTTAGTATGTCAGTTTTGGTCAACACTTCCAAAAGATCTTTTATGAAGATAGTTCTTGGTAGAAGTTTTAAAACTTGGTTCAAAAAGGTGTTTAACCATTCAGTTCAGTTCCTTTAAAGTCGACTGCAATTGGCTCGGAGCCAGCAGTAGTCGCCGCGATGTTTTGTATAAGTATTACGAAATTCCGCCAAAACTGTTGCAGTAGGCAGGAATGACCCCATTTTCAGAAGCTATTATGATATGACGTGATTATTTATTACGAAAACGCCCGATACTGTATTAACTTGTTGTGTTAAATTGCAATGCATTGCGAATTGAATTTAAGGACATCCGAAATTAATTATAACCACAAGCTCACTTGTCCTCGCTTTTGTTATTTGATTGTAATTGGCTAAGGGGTAAAAGTACTAACTAATAGTAGAAAACATTATTTCATGTCATTTGTAATTACGACTTCAATATGTATACCTACCTACCGAATAAATTGTCTCTTTGAAGTCATGTGCTGTTCAGTTATAGCTTTCATGTTCCATATTAACATGGAATGGGTGTTCAGCACAAAGTTGTCCTTTCATTACTAACATTCTAGGTTTGAAAAGTACAATTTTATCTGATCGACACCACGCCAGCTGCTAACGCCACCATATTTCTCCATGACTCGGCCGTTGACCCAAATTGTTCGGTTATACCTTTATATTTTATAGCAGACTATTTAATCACGCCAGAAATAATATTTTAAAATTAAGCAGAATAGGGCTGCGTTATTTATTTAGACTCAAGGCCCTTCCTTGAACTGCTAAAAATAAGGAAGTACGAAATCAGTCAATTCGATCTATTACATTTTGCAATAGGGGTTATAGTTTATAAATATAGGGTAAAACGATGTGCTTGTCTTATTTATTGGGTCTATTCAGAGATTCGCTTGACTGGGTTTTCTGGGCTATTAACCAGGCGGCCTGAAGACTTGACAGCTGTGCACTTAGAGTAGATACCTGAACGTCTGTTGCCATTCAGGTTGAAGTTCGTCTCTCGTGGAACAGAACAGCATCCGTTTTGAAATCAGTCGTCCGTAGTCACTTTATGGGTGAGTTTGTATCGGTGACCGATTTCAGTTAGACTAGCCCTATTTTTACAGATATTTGGAGCATAAACTGTGCGATAGACGTGTGTGTTGTGTTTGTATTACAAAATTTTCATTTTAGGGATTCTTCTGGGTGGTCATTTTCTGGGTGATAGTTTTTTAGTTAATTCGTTGTGTAAAATAAACTGGTTGTATAAAACCGGAAAACTTATTCAAATGAGATGTGTTCATTATTATCATAACGGTGCTATAAAATATCGGAGAGGCATAAAACACAAGGTATTTGAATTCCCCGTTGTTAAGCTTTTAGATCGAACAAATGAACTGTTTATTTTTAAGGTGGTTCAACTGGCCGCTTGTCGATAGGTCAAACTCACAAAATGTCACGAGTTGAAATGCCAGAAGTTACTTGTGAGGTAGAGAACACCAATAGTTACGGTTGTTTTACATACTTTCTATCTTCAAACAAAAAGAAACGTTGAAAACTATTAGATTTATGTGTCACACTTAACATTTAACGGTTGAATATTTTACTGACAGATTCCATAAAGTGTGAATTATGATATACCTTTTTAAAATTAGAAATGAAATCAAATTCGGTGAATTACAGAACGTTTCCAATATTTAACGATATTTTCAGTAGCATTTTCATTATTTTCAGTTTGAGTTTCATATACACATAGAACAATAGTCAGACGTTTAATGCACGGTTCGTTGATGATGATCATCTGTTTGCTATCTCATTTATTAGACACAATAGTCTTTATATACTTCTTTGTAAGTGCTATATTACCTTGTATGTCTTTAGAATTAAGCATCGTCACGCAGTGTCCGTCGTAACGACTACTGCACCTAGGTAATAATCATACCCGTATGTTTGTTGTTTTAATGGCATCATCTTTAGGCTATTTTTGTCGATGCAGTAATGTTATCTGCACAGAATAACCTTTAAGGTTTCACATTATATTGTTGTATGTTTAAATCTGCGTTTTATTGTGAAATTTTGCAAGGATCTATCAATGTTCTTCATCTCTATTGAAGCTAATAAATACGCACAAGATAAAAAAAAAGAAAACAAAATGATTAGTAATTTATTCAAACTAGGCTGAGAATCAGCACTTTTCCAACGTCAAAATTACATACGATAATCCCCCAAAAAAGCCCACCCTTCACTACTTCCTAGTGCTTTAGCTGGGAAGAAGAAGTGGCGCTACAAACTCCCCAGCAACACAGCTATCTGTCCAGTTAAAAAAACTAGATTATATACAATAGTACTTTTGCAAAATAATTTACATTATACATTCAAGAATTTGAATAGTAGGAGATCTTGCGCAACAAACTACGTGTGCGATAATCTGGCTGTAATTCTGTTATCTTTGAAGTTTTAAACACAAGTTTACATCAACTAGGCCGGTATAATAGGTGCAACTAAAATAACCGGGCATAAAGCCGTATCTTTGACCCAAATGCTAACAGACAAATGGAAAACTATTGAGATTTGCCCTATATTTAATGTTTATTGTAAGCAGTAAATCGCTAAATGACGCATCAATTTCAAATTTGTAACTGAAACCACTGAAAGAAAATAGCTTTCCCACTGAGTAAGAAAAAATTTAGCGATGTAATGTAAAATTTAAATTCAATTTGGAAGAACAATGGTGGCATTTTAGAAACCGTTTCAGACATTGTACATACAATTTCGCATTTCATTAGCAAAAGTATCGATTTGGTCGGAACCAGACATTCTTGCAGCATCGTATGCAACTGGCGTAGGGTAGTGAAGCGCAGCTTGTTAAAGTTTTACGATAGCTCCTACTTTAGATGCACCAAAATGACGCAACACTGCGAACCGGCTCAAGAGAACGTATTTTGAAAACACATTCGTTAGGTACTTTAATTTTGTGAACATAAAACTTTAATATTTTCGTTTAATGAATATCTACATAAGTTGTTACCAGGGTACTTCTTTAGTCAGGACCTTGGGAAAATACCACTCTTTTTTCAAGGTTTACCCTAGTGATTGTTTTATTAGCCTGATCAATAATTGAAAGGTAATCGAAAAGTACTTAAATGACAGTTTTGAGAATAGCCTTTCATTTCTTGTGAACAGGATGGTCGAAAATGAGAAAACAACATTTTAAATTGAAGTAGTTTTTCTTTATCACAGAGTCTTTTGTTATAGAGTAAGATCGTGATCTTCTGCGTAGGAGTCTCATGAAGACTAATAAGAAAAACCTACTGTCGCTCGCAACGATTCCATTCAAAATTTATTGAAATGCAAATTGTTTTTTAGCAATATATTACTCAAGCATAGTCTGGTGGGGTGCTAAGTGGCTACTGCAATTTTGGACGTACCTACTTACGTAGTTAACACTCATTCGTGAACAATATGGTTCCTTTCGTATTGTACGGTCTTCTTTTATTTTAGATTGGTTTGAATTAAAAGTTACGTTGACGTTTGGAATTTTCAGTGTCAGTTACAGTAATTTTTTCTCAATAGGAATTTGATTGTGATAACTGATATAGAGGAATATTGTGTCTCATTTCATTCTTGTTTTTGTTTTCAACGTTTGAAGCCTTTGGCCAGTCGAAGGCAACTGTCAAATAATCAGTGGTTCTCTTTTAACATCTTCTGTGAGGTGTATAAGGACCTTTTTATAAACATCGCGTGATAATTTCTATGGAGATGTGGGCCGTGTGAAATTGAAAACTTCATTGAGGTGTTTCCTAATAAAAGTAAACGTTTGTGAGTAGCGCGATACAAAACATTAAATTATTACAAAAAAATTACAAAACTAATGTAGGTGAAGTGTTTTAACGCCTGCGTGATTCTCTACCTACGAGTGAAGACTGTCTGTTTGTTGCGAAGGCTTCAATCTTTTACGCGCTGTTGGTCTTAATAAATTCAGTGATTCAAGATAATCATTTAAATGCCGTGTTGAGGTAATTATGGGTAACAAAAACAACAAACAAGATGTAATTTGCCTCCATTATACATAGAAAAATGCTGCTCCACAGCTACTTCTGTTTTCCATATCAATCCTGTAGCTAGTAATACAATCCGAGCATTAAAACGCGTTTATCTCCATAAACTAAATATACCGCACAACATTGGACGTGTTTAAAATATCTCCTTCAGCCGCACTAAAGGATACAAGTGCTTCTTCAAGTTATTTAACCCTGAAAGCATTGCTTACTAAAATAGCAACAAATCTGAGAGAACTGATACACTTGCTTATGTTTTGGAGTGACTAATACGGTCTATTAACTGCTAAACTTAGATTATAATATGTGACACTTTAATTTATTTTGTTTTCAAATTGGATTGATGATTTGTGATGTTTATTTTGATGCCAAACATAACGCTGTCGTTTGGTACATCTGGCGTTAAATAATTTGGATAATTTTACGTTGCTTCTCTTCAATGTACTTACAAAATAAAGTTAAATCACAGCGACATTTCGTTAATGTGATAAATATGCGTGAGCGCAAGCTAAATTGGGATCAATTAGCCGCGAGCTAATTATAAAATAGCCGAAGTTGTGAAAAGAAAACTTACATCGGATAAGGAGCTGTTGAGTGATTCATATTTATTAGAACTGCTATTTCTATTTCATTATGTATTCCTATTTTTAAATTAACTTTTTTGAAGAGTTTTCTTTATATTTACGTTTCATATAGAGTCGTATAGTAAAGTAATATTGCTCTTCGGATCTCACAATAATCTCCGGTAAAAAATGGAGTTGCAGACTAACATTTTCTCTTTATGGATTACCTATATTTTCTTTGGAAAATTCTAAAACTGGTTTTTACATCAAATCATGATTCATTTTCCTTTATATTGCTGAAATGACTTCATTTATGCAGGTGTTGACAGCAATAAACAATAAATTCTTTGTTATTATGGATATAATCGACTTCCAATGAAAATTACACGTTTCTTTTCACGTCGCGTCGCCGCGTCTGTCGTGAAATGCTTTTTGCGCAGAAAACACGCCTGCTATAATGTAACGTTGAATGACAAATGTTAGCTCTTTAGAGAAAATCCTTTTAAACAGAACACATGAAATAACCATTTTATGAAGATCTCTCAGATTTCGCTTATTAAAGTGTCATTAGCTGTCCATAAAAGAATCGAGAACAGAGCGGGAGCTCCTGTTACACTGGCACATATGTAGTGAGTCGCCTACAGAAATAGATTAAAGCGTTGCAATAATTATATCAGCGAATGGGCTTTGTTGACCACTGTAAACCAAACACGTGTGAGCTTTATAAGATTATTATTCAGGCTTATTCACGATAAATCTGCTTTCCTTTCAAGTTACCTTAAGAATACGAAAATGTCAAGTTGTTGGTAATACACTTTCATAATAAAATAACCTATCTGAGATATCATAACTTAAAGTATGACACTTAATAACTTTAACTGAATTGCTGTTTAAAGTACTAACTGATAAGTTTTAATATTGTAGAGTTACAAAGAAATATAGATGACGACAATAACTTCTAGAAATATGATACTAAAACAATTATGATGTGACTTTAAAGTGATAAAAAGTCTGACGAAGTTCCTAAAAGTGCTTAATTACAATAGTAAGATGGAAAAAAATAATATAATGTTTTGAATATTAATGAAGAAACTGAAGATGGGGGCACACGGGTCCAAAGAAAAGTTATACAGAAGTAACTCCGAGAAATATCCGTCTAAACTGCCGGTGCCGAATGACAAAAAGTACAAGATAGCGGTAAATCGAGAGAGATTCGGATCTTTTGGAACCAGAGGTGAGTAGCGTTGGAAAATAACTAACCAATTTCATTTTATTGTGAATGTACATGTAACTATACGTCCTTATTTCTATTAAAGTTGTAATGCTTTCTCTTCATCATACGGACAAAATATTTAAAGTTTAATATTATGATGTACCTTAGAAGAAGGAAGATACATCGGGTACAAGGTTTTTATTACGCCCAAAGTACTTACTACCTAGGTGGTAGATAGCTACTTCGGGCATAATGAATTCACAGGAGAATTAACGTTAATTATGTTCAAGTTTTAGGAAAAATTAGTCACACTATTTCGGTAGAATTGCATTGTTACAATGTCCAACTCTGATGTTGCTAAATGATTTATGGTTTCTAAAAACTGTGTTTCAACAACAACTGTGTAAGTTCGAGTGAAACACCTTTGACCTTGAGTTAATAGCTTGGTTGGACTCTGAAAAATAAATAACAAAAAACAGTTTTCGGAAGACGTGATTCAATGTTAAGTTCCTTCACCCGTTTCGAAGAAACGCTTGGATATGTCGATAAAGTTTAACAGTCTAAAGGTAATTCTATTAAATTACCTTGTGGTATATGATAAACATCGTCAATTAGTCATAGAGGGTAATACAGGACAATGGCTCTACAAGTTATTGACCCGTTTCTTCCTGATGAACGCTTCATATTTATACATAAAATGAAAAGTAGTATATCGTTAGGAGAAACCATTGTCCTACACAGTTCAATGTTTTAATTACAGCTGTCAACAATGTATAATAAGGAAAAGTGCTAACATGAATACCCAGAATACGTGCTTAGGATATAGGTATGCAAGTGCAAGGCGTAAAGTAAACCTGAGACGTAAGTCAGGAGCGGGCGGTGAGCAATGGGTGGCTCACCGTCCGATAAGGACCAGGCCCGGGTCGACGGCGCGTTGTGTTCCACGCGCGCCTCAAAGAGATGTCAGCAGAATTGAAGGGGTCCACTAGGGCCGATGCCTGCCGGGGTTGCGAAGAAAACCGAAAGGGAGATCGTGGCCCCCGGCGACAGGGCAACCGAAGGAACACGGGTGGGTTTTAGTCAGTAAGAGTCTGACACGCCCTCCCGCTCCGCCCAGAGCGGGAGAAGTTATTAGATGATTTCCCACCCTCAAAAAAAAAAAAAAAGACGTAAGTCAGGATAGTAATCTAGCCGAGGCAGCGGATCAATAAAACGATGTTTACACAGACCAGAAACAATTTAATTGCATCTATAACGACCTTTTGGAGCACATAAAATCGTATAAACGCTGTTTGCGAATGTAGTGATCTAAAAGCGAGTCGTAATAAAAAAAAAAAACAAAAACCTATCACGTAATATTAATTGCGTGATCGTTTTTTATTTGGTGATGAAGAAGATGGAAACACGTCGTAACGAAACGTAATAGCTTTGAATGTTATTTTAGCATTCGTTTTTGGTGTTTCAGTCTTAAATTGGCAAAAAGGAGCATTGAAGGAATCATTTATGGTTAAATGATTACCATAAAACCTATTACTAAGTATATGTTATTTTTGAGTTTTCAATCTTCATAGTATTTTAGAACTGGTAGACATAATGAACTGTTACCTGCATCGGTCTACGCATACCTGCAGCTAATATTTATTATATAAACTTGAAATAATCAAAGTTAAATTTTGACTTCCATATCATAATAATATACACTAGCGGAACTAGCGGTAACAGTGTTAATTTTGGAACACTATTAAAATAAAACGGTAACAAACTGGTATATTCCGGTCTACCTGCCTATTAATATAAAAATAGCGACAAAGTATTGTGGAACTACAAATCCGCTGTAAATCAAGACGGCTTGTCCACATGTGCGTTCAGGTGTTCAGGTGGAAGCCTTACGTGCTACAATCCAGATTATATACTTCACGTACCAATGAATATCTATTATTATATTATATATAAATTATATAGTTTACAGATAGTATTAGCTGTTTCAGCCGTGAATTCTCTTGACAATTCATATTTTCATGTGCATTTAATCTTATAATCTGCTTATTTTCTCGTTACACAAGATGCATAATAATTATTATAATCTTAAGGTTATCATTTGTCATATACACTATTGGGAAAATAATAAGCGTCATAGATAAGGATTAGTACTAATTAGTAACTTTATGACGCACTTAGATAATCTGTATCTTAAGTTTAACTTGGCCTTAACCTTGCTGAATTTGTGTGGGTGGTTGCTAACGAGTTCGACTTCCAACTGAACCGTGACTGAACCCCTAGTACGTGTTAGTCAGCGCCTTTAACACGAAAACTTTTGCAGTTAACATTCTACAGTATGATGTTACCAATGATTACTACAAAATGTTCCTTTCAAGGTTGCTCAGACTGTTAAGTGTATTAAGTTTATTAATGGTTAATTTTAATTTTGTCGCAATCGCAACGGACGATTACCGATTTAGTTCAGTGCAGCAACAGTCCACCTCAATAGAAGCCAGATACAGGAAAAATGATATTACGTTATCAACATTAACGATTCGTCACATACCGAAATCAGAGTAGGGAATGGTACAGCTGTTTACTTTGCTATTTCTCGGTATTAACTGGCATTACTTGTACTATTCGCATTTCTCGCAAAATGAGACCTACGCGAAGTTATTATTATTTTATGTAACAATTTCAAAGCCTGGTACTGTTTATTATGAAGCTAGAACAAGCAACAAATTTGTTTTTCGATGCCTATAGTCCTTGGCTGGTAATTTCAGTGATTATTGCCAGTGTCACCACCCTTGTCTCCTCACCAGATTGATTATTGTTCGCAGTCAAACTATATATAACATGAAATAAAAAATGTATAAAACATGAATCTCAAGTTTAAATTCAGCTCAGCGAGGTAAGGAAGAATCAAGGGAAGAAGCCAAATAGCCACTCTTAGGTTGCACCAAAACATTAGTAGGTGAGAAAATTATAATAGTGTAAAAAAGTCAACGAATTAGGTATAAAGGCTCGTACAGACCAGCGAGATATCACGGGCGCGACACGGGTCGCGCTACCTGTCGCGCCCGCGATATCGCGCTGGTCCGTACGAGCCGTTGCTCTCGCTACACTAAAACATTCGTAGAGGAGAAACCCAGAGCGAGACACTTTCCCGCACATATCACTGTCGGAAAAATTCTATCCGAGCTAGATAATATATCGAGATTAGATCAATGAATTCGCAATATGTTAGCAATACCACTTATTGGTAGGTAATGGAAGACATTGCGGATCCAAGCAATCTTCACGACACTACTTACAGTTTTAACTATAGGCCTCATATAGTAACCGCACATATAACGACATTACTAGATATTTTCTTGAGTTCTGCTCACGAAAGAGAAAAACGTAAAGCTAAAATACTGGAAAGAAACTGAGTACTGTATCTTTTCGTTCTTCTTGAAGAATGCATTCATTATGGATAACAATATGAGTTAATGGGTGTTTATTACAATACACATTACATGTACAGTGATAAGCTGATAAAGGATTTCTCCTCATGCATTTTTACTTATCTCATCTTTTTTCTCAATCCCACGATATCTTCTATGCGATACGAGATTTGTGATGCAGATAATAAACAGGTATCTACATTATGTGGTAATGTGCTCAAGTTTCTGGAAGGCTACTTTATGTATTGTAATTGCGACTGATTCGTTCAATGTTTTTATCTTGGTGAACTTTTTGCGTAAATTATTTTTTTTGCACGCCTTTTTGTCATTAAGTAAATTAATGAAGCTCAATTCAACATACATATTTATATTTAGATTTTCCAGTCATTTAATATGACCACGTAAACCATAACTTTATTAAAATGTAGAAGATTTTTTGTATAAAATATGAATTTACATTAACGAATAGCTGGCGTGCGATGACATCGGTAGTAGTCATAATTATAATTGTAAGTTTGTAAAAGATGATAAACAAAGAACTGCCCATCGTTTCTGTATTCGCAGATGTTCTTCATATTAATATTATTGTTTTTCGTCTTTTCCAGGGAACGGCAAGAAAAGGGAGAGCGCCCCCACGCCGACCACCCCCGCGCGCCCTCCTCCCACCCCTCCGCAACCCCAAGCTGTTCAAGGTGAGTCATCGTCTGAATCATTTCCATATTTATTGATATATCCATATAACACAGGGTGCAAAAGAAGCACTTAAATAGGTGGTCGTAAACGTTGATAGACACATGTCGTTAGGGCTACCGTTCGCCGAAAAAAGTATCAAGTTTCATTCTAATGACAATACAACAGCGGCTGACACTGAAGTAGATTGATGACACACGGCCAAAGCGGCCGAGAGTCGTGAGAAGACGTGAAAGGTGCCATTTATAGTTTATACAGTACCATCCTGCTAAATGCATGTGTCTATGTACTAGTTATACGTATCGGAAGTAAAACTAACCAGCAAGACGGTAACGATTCAAGCGTTAAGCTTGAGACCGGTCGACCTGAAACGCTTTGTAGACTCACCATATCGAGAAAATATGTACAAGAACCTGAGCTCAATGAAATCAAAGAAAATGGGAATTGGTATTTCGTTACATACAAAAAAAAAAGAGTTTCTCTGACGTCCAAGGAAATAGTATTTTGTCTTCAAATGCTGAATGAATATCACCTGCACGCTTAGCATGACCACGATAGAAACAGGTTTTGTTGACGGAAGAATAGACAAAATAACAGATAAACAATCACAATTTGTCATTTTGTCTATTCGTCCGTCGACAAAATCCGTAGAAAACCGTTTGTATGGTTGTCATGCTACGCGTGCTGTAAGATCTTCCATATCACAGGTACCTATTAAAGGTATTATCAATAAGGCATTAATTAGTAGCTAATCCACTTAAACAAAGTCATGTTGTAACAGGCAACTAAGTGGGATTAACAAAAGACGGTTCTGAACTCTTAATTAATTTTGTGTTGGCAGACATAGATGAGTATAGTATACAAGTAACCATGTAACCATAAGCAGGTACAAGCAGGAAGGAAGTCAAGTGTCTTGGGGTTACATAAAACATGCAGTGTGTACTGCTTAATGAGATAGTAGACAACCAGTAGAGCGGATAAGCAGACTTAATTAAACCTATCATTAAATATATCAACCTCAAACTGGATAGACTTTAATGAGGGATTGAAATTTAATGATATCATATATCTTATTGATGCCCTTCATTCTGATCTACATATGTCGCCAATTATTGAGTTAAAAGTAGCTTGACCATTTGTATTTCAATGCATTGGAATACAGATCTGTATAAAATATCAACCAATTTGTTTTAATTACGACTGCTTTTAATAGTCTGGAGATAAACCGACAAGTTAATGTCGAAGATGTAAATATGGAGTTTTAAAAATAGCTTTATGTTGAAAATATTGATTGTTGACATATTAGAGTTTTGTATTTTTCTCCTATTTGAAAGCAATAATGGGAAAAACAGGACCAGGCCGTAGCAAAACCAATACACGAAACAAATTTCAAAATATTCTGCATACAAAACCGATTTCGTAAGTTTTGTTACGCAACACATCTTTGAAGTATAAACAATGGCGGCTCGCAAAGGTTGTCCTTTGAAAACTGTGTCAGATGGTAACTGGTCCGATCAGTTCCAGCGCATTAGACGTATGTTCTAATGCGCAGCCACGCGGCACTACGCGCTTGATTGTTTCATTAACATGCTGATGATCGATTTAAAACAAGTTATACCAGTTAATTCGTAAATTCTATTAAATTCAAAAATAATCCCAATAGATTCGTGGTTTTTAACACCGCTAGTCTCCAATTCGTCAAAAATAATGGAATCTTCAAGCCCATTGATGCATCCACTTGGCATCCTTTTGTCTGTTTATCACAATACGAATCGATCAATATAAATTATATAAATGGCATTTGATCGTCTACAAATCGTCGGCTAGTTTCCATTTCTTGTAATTTTGCAACGGTTTATTTTTATCACTGATTTGGTTTGACTCCGCATTGTTGCATCAAGAGTCTGGGTCGTTTCCTTATCATTCTGTTCGCTTTCTGATGGTTACTTGCTATGATATGCACGTTGCTCATTATGTTGATATTTGCTTTTAACATTTGAATATTTCTAAATCGATCTAAATGCATGTAGAATGGTCTTGGTATTTTCAACATGCAGAATTGCAAATGTTTATTTCGTCTTGTAGGTTAATCAGATATTCTATATTCTTCCATATGGGTAAATTTGGTGTAAATTGTAGATGAAATAGTATCCTTAAAATGTTTATTTATCATTGTGTTATATGTTTCAGCTAAGAAGAATGGTGTGGTGCCGAAGTTGTCGTCATCGCCGGTGGCAGTGCGCGCACGCACATCCCTGGCCCCGCCCCCTTCGCCCCGAAAGCCTGCGCCCCACCGAGTGCCGCCGGCCCAAAGGCCTAATACCCTACCTACTAATAAAGGTCAGTGGAAAGTTAATTCACTTCCTTAATGGGACTCACTTAACTTTAATTAGATTATAATGTTGTATTTGGTATCGAAAGTTTGCGTTTATGGGTTAAGTCGGTGGTAGAGCTGTTAAAAATTGTGTCTAATGTGTGTCGAAATTTTGGCTTATTTCATTGCATCGCATCGGTCCAAGAGGAATTGAATAAATATGTGGGAGAATATTTAATTATATAGTCGGCTCTTGAATGATAAGCCTCGTGCAGACCGGTGTGACGCGACTCTAGTAAAACAATTTCTAAGAAAACTTCACGGTAGAACAATTACCAGTGTCGCAATGCGCCATTCTACACGAGGCTTTAATCCCATGCTGTCTTTTGGTTTTTGCTCCTTGCTTGTTTCAGATTCCACATAGCTACTCGTTCGCATTTTCTATTTCTTATCCTTCTTATGAAACGAAGACCTACGCTTCGTTTATAATATTTATTTTCTGCCATCACCTACTTCAATTATCCACTTTTACTACGCTTTAAAATTCATCTGTTGGGATTTTTAGTACACCAACTTATCAATTTGTTTGGATCACCAATATTTATCTAATAATCTTAGTGTAATCTTGTACCATTGAAACTTAGCCTATACCATCTTGGATGCAAAAGAAGTTCATAGTTCTGCCATCTATTGAGTTAATTGTGAATCGTAGCAGTTGAGGTAGATGGCAGCACCGCTGTTTATTCTCTACTAACTACAACGAGTTTACAGTAAAAAGGCCATCACATTCCAACCAATGAAACCTTGTTACAACAAACGTACAACTGGCGCCACCGTCGGTCGGCGTCGCTCGTAGTTCGTGATTTGGTTCATACACTTTATGATAGATGGCGCTCTATCTACTAATTTAAGAAAATAAAAAAATCCATAGAACTCATGGTCCCATCACCATTGAAAATGACTTTATTTCATTAAGGCACCTAAAAATCAGAGGAGTAAAAAAATGTGTCTCCGAAACGGATAAACATCTGCCCTTAATTACAATCCTATCGAAACCAGAATGGTATAATTTTGAAGTCCTATAAATTCTCCAGGATCACTTTTTTTTACTTTTTCGATATCAATTTTCGTTTTTGAGAAGTTTAGATGCTTTGAAAAGTCTGAAAAGAAGCGGTCAAACAGCCTTTTTTAAAAAAAAAAGAACTTTTACCATATTTTTTTTTGCAGTTTAGTATCCATTTCAGTCACGCAACTTTTGATAAGTAGGTACCATTTTTATCTACTCGAAGTCTCGAGTTAATAATTGAGGACGCTAGTGTGGTCGCACTTTTCTTGAAAACGGGCTTACTGAAGCGATCGAAAATACATTTTTAATGCTATAACTGATTACTGCGGTTGTTTAAAATAATAAAATATTTATGGAATCGCAACCATCGCACCGCGATGCGGATGAATTTTGTGATGCCCAATGAGCTGTTCCTATATTTTATTTATTTTCCTCTGTATACGTGTACTAGGCTGATCAATAAGTAATGATAATCGGTTCATATTTTCTATACTAAAAATAAAGCCGAACAGTTTTTTTTTTGTATGTTTGCACGTGCTAATTTCTGGAACTACCAGTCGGATTTAAAAAAAATATTTTTGCATTTGATAAATAACCGATTATCATTACTTTTTGATCAGCCCTAGTACATAATTTATATATTTTAGTATTAGATGTACATATATTGTTAAAATAAATAATGTTTTCAATCGCAACTTAACGACTAGTATTATATTATCTGTGTTAACGGCAAGTATTTTTGATGATTTCGTATTTTTGAAGTAGGTATTAAAACGAGTAGATTTACAACAAGCTATTTTAATGTAGAATTATTTATCGATCGTTTCTCAACTGTAAAGATATGTAGGTAGTCGTTGAACATAAATCGTTTATTATATAGATACGTGGCTTTAAGTTTATAAATTAAAAGTTATGACTTTATAAAAATAATTTACACCTCTTTTGGCATAATGGCGTAGACCTTACGGTTAGCGTAGACTACCGATTAATGCAATGTTGTGTAGCATAGAGATATTAGTTTGGTAAAACAAAAAATATTTTAAAGATTTCCCGCAAGTGGAATATTTAATTTATTTTTCTGTTATACCTACCTGAAAAATCGTATACGTATACATAATTATGTTTGTCCAAAACATCGTAATCGAATGATATTAAATTAATTTTGAACTTATCTATTACCTAATAGAAGCCATTTCATTACCTGCCGCCGACCAAACGTTAATTAAAATAAAAAAAAAAACGAATAACATACTATAACAATAATGAAGAGGCTTGTGTTAACGTTTATTAATTGATTATTTGTTATGATTAATATGCTGAAAATTTAAATACCTACGAGCAATATAAAATTTGTTGGTAAAACCTTTTAAAATCCAGAATCTATTAGAAAACTCTTACCGAAATAAAACTGGCTAATGTGCCCATGATTCAATATGGAATAAATAAAGCTTTGCACTGAACCACAAAAATATACAAAACAAACTGAGCGAGGTAATAAAAACGCCAAGATGCGGTAAAAAACGGAACGAATTTTAATTACATTCGATGTAACGGGACTATAAAATTACAGTAGCGACTCTAAAAGGAGTTTTATTTATCTGCCGGCTATGTGCAGAGCTACTTACTGTCAAGTCCGTTTTTATCTATTCACGTGCCTTCGACGTATGGCAGTGATCAAGCGGCTAGGTTTACCAAACATGTTCCTAAGATTTAGTGCGGAAGTTTTTAACCTTTGTAGGTATGTATGTGATATGAAAAGTTGGGAAATACAAGTACAACATACTATCTTGGGGAAATAGTGTTGTTTTATTACAAAATTATTAACACGTGCTCTTTAATACTATACGGGTAGGTAGTGAAGACAAAGAAATGAAAATACAGGTCCACCTGAAGACTGATCTGAAAACGTAAATTACGCCTAATAATATTATTTTGATTTAATAATTATTACCTGTCAAACTCACAACACTCTCTTGGTTATTAGACAGAATTTCCTATACTGAGATGGCGTTCAAGATGAAGGCAACTTTTTCGTGAGTTTCCATAATTCCCAATCAAATAAAAAACGGTAAAAAAGAAAAATGGTAATACCCAAAAAAATGCTAACCCACACTCAGTCAATTAAAATGATTGAATTAGCATACGGACATTCTTTGTAAATTTCATGCATCTTAAACTCTGAATAATCTTGAAAGAATCAAGATCACGAGAACAGGATTTATCATCAGTATTCCGCAGTCCGATTACCTCATCCGCTTCTTATAATGCACATTTACATTCGCACTCATGGACGTTATAATTACGCAACTCAATTATCATAGCATGATGAGAATACAAATGTATCTCTGTATCTATGTAAGCGTGTAGGTGAAAAAATAAGCGATAAAAATTCTAAGAAAAATAAATAGCCCGTACCTAATGTGCAGTACAGGGTTAGTAAAAAGTCGTCACGTCATTTTATCGAGCCGTGGCCACGAATGTGCGCTTTCATTATGTGTAATTAAAAGAAAAAGCAAATACAATAAAATGTTCCACCAAGTTACGTGTGCCAGAACTTATGTAACAACACTGTATAATGGTTTGGAAACTGTTTTTAAAGTTGTATAGGATTCACACAGTGATAATTATCTCGCCTATTGTAATATCTACCCACATGTGGTTAAACGTCCTGGTGGTAATAAATTGCACTTTGTGAAGAGTATCACATGGCTTGGAATAAGATACTTTCTTGATACTAACATTTGTTCCGGTTATATGTCGTGTGTTAAATTGCCAAATAATGTATATAAAATTGCAAAAGTTTTGCAACGTGTACTTAATTTGTTATAATATGATGCGTTTGCTATGTGCGATATGTTTGGGTTGTGAACTCTAGCATTAATAATTTTGTTGGGAGATGAACCTTTTTTTGTATAATTCCAATAAAAATAATAAATCTTCTAAGTAATATGAAATAAATTCAAGTTAACGCTTAAATAGCTTTCAATGACACTATTGTAGTAAGTAACATAGTTTCATTGAGAGAAAAGCAACCATAAAATGTAATCATAGAAAATATAGAGCATGACAAACCACCACATAGAGGGTGAGCGGTGCCCAATGAAAGTCCCTGTCGGTTGATGAAAGTGCGCGCGAAGCAGTGGCAATAGGTAAAAGAGCGGCCGGCGACACTGGCGCGCGCGCTTCAGTACAGTGACGACAAAAAACTTAGCCGCATTCACAGTCGAGCTCTTTCGTGCCGTGCTCATTAACATCAATTAGTGCTTAGTCAATTTTATTAACTTCATAAATCATTTTACCTAATTTGCGAGAAAGTTTTACATTTTTGGCCAGTGTTGTTGGCAGTGTATCATGGTTCATGGTGATTTTACTCTGTTTAGTGATACCGTTTTCAACTTAATCATCTTAAAAAAATATTTCATGCGGAAATAATTTAATTTCTCACGATGAGCCCACTTCATAAATTCGTATCATTTTTTCAATCAGACACTAAGAGTAATAATAATAAGAGCCTTATACATCACAAGATATTCTCCAGTGAACTGAATATCTGCAGTGGAAGTGTGGACGCTAAGAAGAATCATTGGGGATCACTCAATGGATACCGCAAATGCAAAGGTACCTATAACACGCATTTCAATACTGATTTGATTAATGAATAGGCACGTACATGTGCAGTAAATTATTTATTGTTCAATTCTAAGCTAAAAGTCCCACCTCCAGTTTTGTTCAATTGACCTTTCAGTTTTATTTCTGTCGCAATCTTCTCACAGATCTCTCTGACTATCCTCTACTCGTTTTATTGTTTTTATAAAATTATTAATTTACTCAGGCGCATTAATATGTCATGTTGTTGGAAAGTTGAAAACGAAGGGCAAACTCTTTTGACAACATTCGAACATGGTTGAATGCATTTGCGAATAAACTTCCTTGACCTTAATAACTGTCAGGAAACGTTCATGTTTACATTGTGTGTTCGTCTAATTCAACAAATTGATCTTAAAGATGCTGCAAATATAAGTAGACGTGTAGATGGGAGTATTATTGACATAAATGCATTAAAGTGTCGGTCTTACAACGGATGCGCAATGCCATTTATAAACGATAGCCCAGCGATGTGGGTGGTATTACTTCTTTCAATACGGTAGTTTTGTTTCTCCATCATAGTCTCATAAATTATATGCTTATCTCAGCAATAATTGGAATCCTGTTTAGTAATCTTACAGTTACTAAAATGGTATAGACAAAAACTATAGTTACATTTACGGTACTGTGAATTTTGTAGGAAACGTGCAATTGTATTTGTAACACGCTGCAGCAATTGAGTTAGTGAGTAAAACAGCAATGATCGTGAAAGCGCTAACTGTGGATAGTTATTTTGCGGAAACTTTCTATAGCAGTTAAGATTCGTAGCATAATACATGGTAAAATAACAAGACGAACACCGCAATGCCTCATTATGATCGTAATTACTTCTCTGTTTCATACATTAATAAGGTTGTTGTGAATAATGAAAGTGTCTTCACTGAACGACTTGAAGAACCTTTGGCAGGCTGAAGCGTCAACATTAAAAGAACTCACAATTAACTTATTTGCGTTTACACAATTATGCATTTAGGATACATTTGCAACTTTAGTGATATAACAAATCAAAAAGCCGAAATTTCCGCCTTGCATTATGAAACCGGTATGAATCGTGTCAATACACTCGCGTAGGTGGTTATTCTTTCAATGGAAGAAAGTATGTCCTAAGCGCAGAGTGTGGGACGACAGACTTTTTAAAATTGGCCAATTTGCATCCTAAACTTTGCTTATTGCCAAGTGTAGGTTTAAACATTTGGGAACTATAAAATCTTGTCATGTAAAAATGTTTTATGTCGATAGTTAAAATGCCACCTACATTGTGCATTGTCAGTTGAGAAATGATGCATTGTCTAGTTCTTTTTCCTCTAAATTACTAATTTATCTTTTCATTTTAAAGTAATGTAGCGTTACGTCCAGTTAGGTTGTCATCACGTCCTCTAATCTCTTCCTTTATAAGATCATCTCAAAGCGCATCTCCCGGAATATCGTCATTGAGAACTCCTACACTATATTTATCGTTTCCTTTACTTCTTCATTGTTCTTTGAAACGCATCCGAATTTTCAGTCCGCTAATTAGTTGGTTATTTTGTATTTGTCGTGTCAGTTAGTTTCATTCATCCTTAATGGATACAAAGTGGTCGTATTGCAAGGCTTTTGCTTGTTGGCTGGTGGCGTATAATTTATGTGCCCGCTATTTCATATTATGTAATGGAACACAGCGTTGTGCAAACTCTTATGGTCTTTGAACCAAATCCATTTTTTGTATTCAATAATATGGGACGGTTAGCACTGTCGGCTAAATAAAAATGTTCCTAATTACCGAAAGTTCTCATAAATACATAAATAATGGAGTCCGCCCATTAGCACTTCTGTTACGCTTTGAACTTCGTATAGTCTTACATCCATTTCGGGCCTTCTCGTTTTAGCCGCGTCACCAATTAATGCATTTTTTCATGTCTTGTCTTTAGATTCTTTTTTATCTTCAATACTTCCTTTGTCTCGTAAAGTTATTTAAGAATCACTTATTGGTCAATGTCAATTAAGTATATTTATTTTCGTCGCCCATTATGTTTTTCTTCTAATTAATTAATACTTGTAATTGTTTTTCATGGCGACAAATTATTTCAGTAAGATTAAATAATAAATAATACTTTTGTAAAGGCAAGTATGTAGGCCCAGTACAGAACAACAATAGTACGCTCGTATTATTTAGTTAGTATTTGTCAGTCGTAGTCACGATTTCGTTAAACTGTCCGAGAGTATCTTTATTCCACTGTCTTCAGATAATCGTAACTCGTTGAGTATTTGTTAAATATTTTTCCTTTTATGGTCGATTGTTTTATATTACAACAGTTACGCAATTTCCGTTTTCCCTACGGTATTACGAAATCGTATCTCTATTATTGGAATATTTTTTCATAAAAAATTTAGGCCTATTGAGTGTTATTGAACAATAGTATTATGTACTATTGAAATTCACTTTCTAGTGTTGATTCATTGATATATATGCACAGTCCACGCTTTCCAGTGTTTTTCAATATTTAATTACTAGCGTTTATCCGCGGCTTCGCCCGCGTGGAGGTCGGAAATTATCCCACGAGAACGTACTATCGGGATAAAAAGCATCCTATGTCCTAATCCAGCTCATTGTCTATCCATGTGCCAAATTTTATCCAAATCCGTTCAGTCATTTTAGCGTGAAAGCGTAACAAACATACGAACTCACTTTCGCATTTATAAATTAGTTAGTATTATTTTTGTTCACATGGGTGTTAAGGCATCCAATATATATTTTGTAACGTTAAAATGGGTTGATAAATATTCCAGGAAATCTAACAAAAATCTTTCGAAAGTAGATTTAAACTCATCACGATGCATGTGCACACGTACGGAACAAGGAAACATTTTGTCAGTTTTTGTATAATGATTACGATCTTAACGAGAGGCGGTAGTGTTAGGAAAGGTAGGTCACCGTCAGGTCTTCAGGCCTTACGCTCCATTAAGGCTCTTTCAAACAGGCGCGACACGCGACGCGACACAAAGACACCGCTCGTTGCGCGACGAGCGGTGTCTTTGTGTCGCGTCGCGTGTCGCGCCTGTTTGAAAGAGCCTTTATGCAACTCGCCAGGCCCAGCCAGGCCCTGGCTAACCGATTGTTTGGAAAGTCGTAAACTGCTACATCCTTAATAAATCTTAATATTCCATTGTTTCTTTGTCTCAACTGATATTTCAATGGTACGGCAATTTAACACATAGCAAGTGAAATCGAGTTAATTTTGGACAACTACGTGCTAGATTCTGTGAGAAAATATTTCAATCTAGAACATTATCAGTTGATTGTAATTAATTTTGTAATGTAATTAAACAAAAGATTAGAATACACCTGGGAACGTTGATTTAATCTGTTGCATAGTTTGAACTGAATCAACAGTATCTTGTATTTTTAACTTCCAGAAAGTCATGACCGTGAACGAAAATATCAAAATTAATGTTGCGATATCCGTTCTGAAATTATAAAATTCGGTAGTAAAATTGACGTGTTTACGTGAAACTTCACATAACCAACGTAAATCCTCAAGTTTATATTAATCATTGAATTATATTCGATTCCAGTTGCGTTGTCTATGTTTTTTTTAATAATAAATTCAATCGGAATTGGTTGAGCAGTTCCTGCGAATGTTTCGCGCTTACGAACAAATTATTTATTTCGTAAAAGCGTTGTTTCCTAATCTGATGTTGGAACAAGCTGACCAAAAGTTGATTCAAATATAATTTACCATATTTGGTTAGCCTAGAGAGAATATTTATATCGATACAACGAAAGGATGAAAGTCACTAAAAGTTTTCTTAGAATATCCAAGAACTCGGAAGCGATTAGTTGAATTTTGCCACCAAATTGAAACATTAAAGTGTGGCAATATATCAATATGGACGCGTCTGAGTAGCCAGATGCGCATTTTATCGTTTCTGGCTAGTTTTCAAGTGCCGAAAACCCATTAGAGGTGTATTAGTAACGGGAATAACCGATAGCGTGTATTTTTGCACAGGGTTCTGCATATTGTTTACAAAGCTTTTATAATTTTGTATTTACGGTAGATAAAAATATTAGTTTATTGGTATGGACTTCATTAATTTTCCTATACGTTACACAAGCAATTGATTAGCTCCTTAGTCGTCTAGTTGGGTTCTAAATGCTGTTTACATGATAAAAACCCCGTTGCAGTGAAAGCGATCAATTTTATGGCCAAAACTCATTAATTTTTAAGTGGTCGTTTGGAATAATTAATTATTTCTTACTGAATAGAATTAGGTATCCTAACATAGTCTACTTATACCGTTAAACTATCTATAGTCATGTACAGTGTTCAGGAACGGTATAATTATGTTAATCAGACAATCAATACTTACAAAGTTTAAAACTACCAAAAATTTAAAAGTTAAATGTAGTTCATTTAACTTTTTTATTTTAAATAGTTAATGCTCTTATAGATACGCGTTATATAACGTAATAAGAAAATTTCCATTAACAGCTACATAATTTAATCAAAGGTGGCGCCAAACAGCACCTATGTAACAAAATTGTAGGTAGTTGGAAGTACACCACTTCCATTCTTGTTGGACCGGCTTTTATCTCAGTCAAACCAGGGAACATGTTTGAGAACTGTGCTGCACTATCAGTAGTCATTTAGAGGCACATTAACCAACATTTTGTTAATCGGTAAATGCCCGTTTTAGTTTTTTGGTCAACGAGTTTCTGCAATTGGTGCTAACTGCTAAACAACAACTTTAAATTCATTAGATTTCATTATTACCTACAAGTATTGTTTAATTTACTATTATTTTCCATCTAAGCTTTTCAGGGCATGAGAAGTTCTAACCAACTATGCACTGTGCAGAACTAGGCTCTTGAACGCGCGATCTTGACAATCAAGACTACTTTTTGTAGGATGGTCTTGTCCAATAAAAGCGAGTGTAATATTCTGTACCAGTTGGCACCAGAGGTACAAATTTAGATCAAAACCCGAAACGAATAAAAACAATAGAAAAAGAAACTGCTTTTCTAAAACAAAACTGAAATACCATTTGACAAGTATAACAAATAGCTTGTCAATTGTGTTCAGAGACAAGAGATTATCGTTGTTCTCCTAAACATAATTTAGACTTAAATCTGTTACCGTGTTCTAAGTTTAGTTCAATTGAGTCAGCTTGCAGAAGTAAACATTGGTTGAGTAATACTAAGCCCCTTTTTTTTCAGCTTTCTTAGCGTAAATGCATTAATTTGAACGCGAATAGTCGTGCATCGTGCTAATTCTAATTGACATAGACAAATGGTATCGCTACCAACTACAGTCATGAAATTAAGCTGAATTGTTTTCACAACTGCAAATACTTTATTGTTTATCGTAATTATTAGCACAATGGCAATGGAATATTTTGTAATTACATGAATTCTTGTAACTTTACGATTCATTTAATGTCTAAACGTTGTCAATAACGAGAATGATGACTTTTATGAAATTCGGTGATGTGCTAAATTATTGAAGACAGTAGGTGCAAATGTGAATGCTGATCGTGTATTACGTCAAATGATAAATTGACCAAGCCCACATTAGCGCAATTAATAAAAACATAAACTGGGTGATGGTAAAAGTGTGTGTAACATGCATATGTATATGTGGGAGTTCGTAAGCGCCATACCAGCTGCTCACCGCGCGATACCAAGTCTACTTTCTGTCGTTATGTTTTTTCTACGTCGCTGCCAACTTGCATGCGGGCGTATATCATCATTATAGTGAAACAGTATACTGTCGGTATTCGATATATGTTTCAAGTATCACTACCACTTGCCACGATTATCGACTAATCAGGCAGGTAATTGAATTGGTTACTGTCCAATCTTTGCGCTACTGGCTTTTTTCTTCAATCCGTGCGTGTGAGTGTGCTTAGCCAAGCGTTGAATTTTATGTGCGGATTACAATATCTTTTTGTGAATGTTGCCCAGAAATTTTAAAAGTTTATGGCGGCAATGGACCGTGTTGCCCTGGCCATTTCGTATGATAAATTGTCCAAGATTTGAGTTATGACCAAGTTTAATTCTCCGCTGCAAAGTTTACATTCACAATCACTCAATACGTTAAACAGAATGAATTTAAATTGTCCTTTTTATTGATATCTTCATTTCACCATTTACCGCTACAATAAAGCCCCTGAATATAATTCTAGCTGATCCACTCTGCGGCTATGCAAATAGAAAATATCTTCTGTTTCAGCTCTATGAACGAACGGGCTCTTAGACTGGCAAATGTAAACATTTTAGAATATTGAAGTTATTCAAGGGTTGTCGAACGATATATTTCGAGATAGGGTTGTCTCAATGAATGGAGATGTGTTAAATAGTGTTATATTTAAGTAAACGGATATCCCGTAAGTGTAATGGTGGATTTTTCAATGTCACCCCTATCAATCATTGGTTCGTCTAGCGGTGCGTTTGGGCGCCGACGCGCGGTTCCGTCCCACCGGCGACAGCGGACTATTTACGTACGTTTCATTAGTTCTCAGAAACAAACCCGCGGGGAAGTGACGAGCTTTTTGTATCGGAAGTCGCTGGATTTGTTCCTTTTACACTGTCTCTGTGCAACAGTGCAGTTCTGTGTACTGAGGTACTTTTGTTTAACGCAGGGGTTGCAGTCGGCTTGAAGCAATTACTCGGGTTTAGTCACATGCACACTCTGATAAGGCTGGCTCACCGATCGAAACCTATATGCAAAAGTTACTTCCGTTTTGTTAGTCCAATTAGTGTTTTGTATTATTAAGTATTCAGGCATTGTTTATGTGAGCCTCTCGTCAAATTGACTTTTGATAGTTAAGTGGATACTGTGTGTGTATGGACTTTGTATGTACATTACGGAAAGTGGTAGTTAAAAGTTTTAAGAAGTTTTGTTACTTCCTTTCAAACATTCATGAGGTGCCTAAGCTTTTTGATGTGGTTACATGAAAACAGTATCGGTCCTAGCTTTAATGTTGCCGTACGCAGAACGTAAACCGAGTGGTTGTTTGATCTCCCACCTCTAGACAAAGACTAAAGAGATCTATAGAGTTGACAATGCTTCAATATTTTGATGACATTTTAATATTACATTATTGTTACTGTTGTTGACTAGACTAATATTACATTATTGTTACTGTTGTTGTAGACTGCCTCGTTGGTCTAGTGGTCGCAAGCGCTACTGCTGACCATGAGGTCCTGGGTTCGATTCCCGGGTCGGGCAAAGCGTTATTGGGTTTTCCATCTGGAATTTCTCAGTAACAGCCCGGAGTCTGGATTTGTGCCCGGTTGATGGCAATAGGCTCACCCCCTATTACATGGGACTTAAACATAACTGGCGAAATGTGGGTGTACTATAGGTACACCTCTGCCTAACCCTTCGGGGATTACAGGCGTGATGTTATGTTATGTTATGTTACTGTTGTTTTATTATACCGTAGTAGTAACAAATCGTTACTAGACAATACGTAGGTATACAATTATTTATTACTGAGTAATTAATACTTGTTATAGGTATGCTCTGTTCCGTAATCCCTAAATAGGAAACACTAGACTGCATGCATTTTAGTCAAACTAAGTGTTGAGCAAGCAGTTTTCGGAGAATTAATGCAATATCAAACTATTTTAGTGTTGTATTCGAGTTTCGTACGTGTTCGGCATCGTAGTTTCAGTGATGTTTAGACTTTCCAGTTCCTTTATTCAGTTTTCATTGAGAATTGCTCTGAGTTATGGAGTGGGTGAGGCCAATTCTGTTAGGCATTCGTATACATCCGTTGAGGAACGTGCGTCGATTCTAAATGATTGTGTTTACTATATAATTTATGCCACTATTTTGGGCCTTAATTTGAGGTAGACAGAATTAGTATTCATGATGATACACTTCGACGGTTTGTTTGTGAACTGAACCGTGTTATTGAGTTTAATATTGGGAATTGCGTAATCCATTTGGAAGAATGAGGCAGAACTCATGGAACGTGTTTTGTACATATTTATCCGCTATGTAAAAAAATATAAAGGAACACAATATATTTTGGTTTATGTTTTGTTTTAATCTGCATTTCTATATTTTTTGTTGACCCACATTAGCATGTGTGTCGTGCAACAAGCCGAGGAATGATGCCAATACATCTCTCAATAAATAACCACGATGGGACGCTGAGCTTTGTCGTGACGAAACTCTTCGTTTTTATAAATAGCCTCTCATTAGCCCTTCAGACTTGCTGCTCTATCTAAAGTCGCAAGGATGGATTAACACTGCATTGTTTTTGCATCCCGATGTAATAACATCTGTGTGAATACGAGTATAGTTGTGAAAAAATACATTAAGTATTCTATTTTAGTTTTCAGCGCTATTATGGGAACCTCCCACGCCAGTTGCGAAGTTCTTTCTAAACACTATTTATAAATTAATATTCTCTACTACAGTTTAACTTATGACTCGTACAGACCAGCGCGATATCGCGGGCGCGACACGGGTCGCGCTGCCTGTCGCGCCCGCGATATCGCGCTGGTCTGTACGAGACGAGACGCCTGCTCGGTGCTCAGGTGTGAGCCAAATGTTGGATAACTACGGGGTACTGACATTTGTAGTCCACTACTCTATGTTTAATGACAATGAATCATCATTTAATGGATTTGAAATAGAAGAGCATCATTGTTGTGTTCAGTTTAAGACAACTGATAAATGACAATCTTTAAAGCCATTTGCGGGCGATCATCAATTGGAAAGTTTAGTTTTGTTTCAATATGTTCGTCGTCGCAGTAGTAAAGTAATGTTTTGTTTGTTATTGTTGCTTCCGAAGTGAAAATAAACAGAGTTTTGTTTACTCATTAGCATTACTGACAAACGTAATGTAAAGGCAATGATTATAAAATTGGTGCATTACATAGCTTTTTAGCAAGAGGCTGACGTAGCTGCTATTAGGAATTACAATGCTTGTTATTTTTGTGGCTTAGGTGTTCTAGCAGGCAATAATACATATTGATAACACGCCACGTGCTACATAACCAGGGTAGAATGTTAAGTAGCCATTCATTACGATAAGTTGTTGATATACGTCACGCAACGCAATAAACTCATGCGCCGACGTGTCTAACATCGAAATTACATACAAAATGGATTGGAAATCGCCACAGTGAGGTCACTATTATTTTAGATAGTGCGTATGAGCTGCTTTTTGATATTTTTCTATGACGCACGCACGTTATTACTTGTAGTTCTTTGTTTGGTTCGAACCCCTGGTTACTGGAAACCTCATCAAGTCTTTGATCCTTTTAATGAGAAAATGTGCTGTCAAGTTGCATGTTAGCTGTTGTGACTGCTTGTAGAAAACAACGACAAACTAATCATTATAAAAGTTGACATGTGTCGACATCGTAAATTGAGTATAGACTTGTAGAAAACGGGGAGTAGGTCTTATTCCTATATGTTTTGCATCATTAGAAGGTGGATTTGTCATAGAGTACCTGCTAATTTGCTAAAATTTGCAAAGGTTCGCGTGTTCCTAAGTATTGGGTTTGAAATCGCAACTACGGTTGTAGTGCCAAACGTGATGATTACGCTGCTTCCTTTTGCTGCAGATAAGTCTAACGAGAAAGGCCTTTAACCGGTAATGGGACATAGCTAAGCAGTTAGCACTTGATACACTTTTACTCGATGTCAACGTCTAGAAAATCTTGATTGAAGCTCAGGTTAAACTTGATGAGAAAGCAAACTGCAAATTAATTAAGTACTTAATTAGTTTATGTACTTGCATCTAATTATATTTTTCAAGTGCGTGACAATACAAACAGACTAATGAATTTTAGAAAACTTGAATCGCAATGCGTGAGCGAAATGTGGCAGAAAACAACAGCTCGGTCTCAGTTCACTGAAATCATTCCTTTTGATGAGACAAAAGCAATGACGACAAAAACAATATTGCAAGAGTAATGTGCATGCGCAGATTCTTTGGCATTTTTTAGGAAACGGATTCTAAAAGTTTTTAGGGCAAATTTCACCAATGAAACTGAACGCGGTCAAACTAGGGATGTAATAATACATAATTTTCCCGATACGATGCCGATAATTGTAGTAAATAATCGGCGATACTGATACCGATGCCGATATCGATAGCTTAATAGATTATAAAGTCAAATAAATAATGAAGTCGGGTGTTTCTCTGTCTTTTGTATTTCGGGCACAATTGTTTAATAGTGCGTTATAGTCCTCACTTCACTGTGTTAATAAAAAGAATCACGAATAGCAGTGCCGTGAAACAGGCACGAAACAATACATCGCTGAACCAACGCTCAGCAAACTCCAAACATTGCCTTGTTGCTAAGCATGCGCTGCGCGGCTCTCCCGCACGTCCCGCCTGCGACGGAGCGACAATGCTGCGCGCGCGTCGTCGTTTCGCGCGCTTTTTTGACTGTTTAATATCAGTTGTAGAGAATCGGCGATACCGTTATGTCGGCCTGCCGATTATATCGACTGATATATCGGTATCAGAATCGTTACATCCCTAGATCAAACCATCTAAACCTGTCTTGAAATATAGACACAGACAGCTCTTAAACGCGGTTCAGATATGCTGATCGCGTTCAATTTTATTGGTGAAATTCGCCCTTAATCTGTATGTTTCCTTTAGAGCTACAAGTACAAGGACAGGTGATATTTTTATAGAGAGAGTTTGTGCCAAAACTCAACAAATTAAATGTAGTTGGAAATGCCAACAATATGATGGCAGGTGGCCATCACTTCGATAAATAATTGGGATACATCATTGAAAGTTTCCATACCTAGTTAAATAGAACTTTCTATAAAGATGTGAAGCTCCAAAGACACATTTACTACTGCCATATACGGTAGGAAAGTGTGATATTACACTGTAAACACTATAACACTTGTCCGTGTCATACTTAGAGACGCACAAAGAACAGAAAAATCTAGATAAGTCCCATTATTTCCATGGTATCATTATCTATACCAGGGATTCCCAACAGGTGGGGCGCGCCCCCCTCGGGGGCGTAGAGTGACCAATGGGGTGGCGCGGCTCTAATAATAAAGTATAGATTTATTTAATTTTGGTATTGGTGTTCTTGGTTTTAGTTTCCGAAACCCAAACGTTACATAATACTTCTTAGGTGCTGTAAAATGAGGTTCAGCTTTTCTGCATAAATCGACAGAATAAGTTTTCCTCGTTCTTACATTATGCATTCTCATATTTTCTTGAGTTTTCGCAAAATTCAAAACTCGATAAAGTAATTTCTATTTCTGTTTGAATGATCAAAAGAAAATCTAACCTATCCAAGGAGGGGTGCAAACATTATCGACCTCACTTTCGCTCGCTTTACATTATTATGCTTTTCTGCTTATGTCGATAAAGTACCTCAGAGGGCATAGTGATTTTAAAAGAAAGTTAAGGGGGCGCGAATGTTAAAAGGTTGGGAACGCCTGCTCTATACCCTTTGTTCTTTTACAATACATGTAGGTTTCTATCTAGCCGTGTACTGTGTCAGAACAAACGTTTTATCTAGATTATCTTATCAAGCATGGGAACGACTATCAGTAGCGCAGTGTTAGCATACAATGGGTCATCGACTGGATTAGTTTCTAAATCATTTGCATAAGGCGTCCGACGCGACGAAGTTAGTGAAGAAGGCATACTACACTATTAGGATGCTTAAATAGGAAGTGCTTTCCTTCCTAATGATTTCGTTTATAAATTTATTATCAGTTTGCTCACCTTATTAAAATTGTGGGTTATCTATGTTATCACTTGCTCGTATTTTCTTCCCGTTGGGATTTTTCTAAGCCTATCCTAACTATTTAATATAATATAGAATATATAATCCTAATCCGACCTTATAATAATATAAATGTGAAAGTGAGTTTGATTGTTTATTTGTTTGTTAGGCTTTCACGCTAAAATGGCTGAACGGATTTGAATGAACTTTGGCACATGGGTAGACCATGACCTGGAGAAGGACAGGATACTTTTTATCCCGATATTCCCACGGGATTGAGACTTATGCGGGTGAAACCGCGGGGCGCAGTTAATTGCTAATAATCCATCATTTATCCAACCTCTGGGACTGTTACTGAAACTTTTATAACCTTAAAATATTTGCCAGGCTAGGTTTAACTACTAGATGTTACAGTTTCGTTGGGCAGTTTCGTCATGAAAATGTTCAGCATACGAATTTATACGTACATGCGTACGACGTTAAGAATAATTCAATATTTCACGTGGTAATAATTAATTCAATACAGAAGCGCGTTACACGCATGGGTGCGTATACGAGTATATAAAGAGATTGCATCTGCGAAATTCTAACAAACATTCTAAGTGTAAAGAAAGTTGGTTTTTCAAGCCATGCATATGTATGGTACGCGTAGACGAGGGCGGCGGACCGCGACTACTGCGGCAGTTGTACAGTTTTACTTAGGGAGTTATAAAATAGCTAGCTGAAATGATTCTGATCGGATAAACGTAAATTTTTCTTCATTTGATGTTATAAAACTCTGTAAGTAAGCTTCAGAAAGAACCCGGGCTTTACAATGTGTTTTCCGCATGTACTGAATTGTCCTAATCACCCATTCTGTATTCACTAAACAGTTGATATCTTTTTTTATACTTCTTTGTTCTTTTGTCCCTCCCATACTCGCTTTGCCACAATGAATGCCGAAGTATCTGTTCAATCAAACGTATCGGTTAGAACAAACCACAGCAAGCATCCATTTAATACCGTACTCTCAAGTTAAAGCCTTGATAGCATTCACGGGATTGCAGCCAGGCCGTTACCTTGGCAAGCCGGGCTTGGCGCCCTTATGTCTATCGTTGTAGAGTTTAAACTTCATTCGTGGAGGATATTGTGACTTTGTACACACCTATACGGAACTAACGGATGCACTGACTGACGTATTCACTCCACGTCACGAATAGTTTCCGCTGCAATTGTCGAGGCCGTGCGTTGCGGTGCATTGCGTTAATTGTCGCTCGCTATAATGATGGCTTATTAGTGACACGCGATAAGCAAAACGTACGCTGAATAAGCTGATTGTTCTCGTGGTCTACTCGATCGTTAGACAATGGAGCTTCTTGAGAAAGTCGGCTGAGTGTGCTCCAAATCGTAGATTGACCATGACGCTACTACTTACTGCTGGCTATTTCTTGCGCTGGGGCCTTACGACTTGGGCATTATTATAATCTTGGTGGCATGTAGTAAGTATTCTTCATTATATCGCTCGAATTATGAAAAATAGCGTTTTGTTCGGGTTTGTGTGTAGTATTTCTCGAGTGCTATAATTAATACCTGTATACGTAACTGCAGTCTGCTGTAGTTAGTAATAATTAGCGGTGTAGCGTCCATAGCACGGCTATGCTTCAGAACGCACCGTTCAGCTGTTACTATGCTTTATTGACATAGTAACGTCAAGTTAGGAAGCGTGATATTATGAAATAACACTTTAGAGTATCCAATTAGGAAATGCTGAATTACATATTCAAAGGGCATATGCAAGTGAACATTAATCCAAAAATACAGAGCGGTTTAAAATAACGGCATAAGTTACTACATGCAGTGCGGTGCATGCATGTGTATGAGCTTGA
Source organism: Omphaloscelis lunosa (assembly GCA_916610215.1). Lineage (NCBI taxonomy): Eukaryota > Metazoa > Arthropoda > Insecta > Lepidoptera > Noctuidae > Omphaloscelis > Omphaloscelis lunosa. Next base: position 11,760,074 of record OU744247.1, read on the forward strand.
CATTTATGAAACGTTACATTTCGTGGGAATATATTTACAATAAACTTGCAAATTAATGTTTATGTCTGTGTGTGTCAATGCGTAAGACCTATCTCGTTCCTCAACTTTCCTCACGGGCGAGTGGTAGGTACGTTGAACCGTCACTCAGTCGGTACAAAAGGGAAAAGTTTCGCGAATGCGTGTACGTTGTACCAATGCAATACTTAGTAGCAACTGCAACAGACGCATGTTAATTGCTTGCAAATCCCCCTCTTCCTTTGAATTAATTAACGTTTTGAGCTGTTGTTCATTAATAAATCTTTTTCGGACAAAGTTAGCGCGTCTGCTTAAGAATATCATTTTGGATTTTTTCATACGTAAAAATGCTGTTTCCGTATCGCCGTGTTTTCTACTGCTTGATCGGAGTTAATGAAGAAGACCGTTCGAATACCGCAACGGACGCGAAACGTCAGTTCAACACATAGCGTGACTCGGAACGCACGTTCCGAACGTCCCTTGTTACGTCTATTTACGTTGTTCGTGCCTTGGCGAATGTTTGGGCCAACATTTGCACTGCAAGATGGGTACCGGTGAAGTGTTGTTCAAGTGCAGTGAATTAAACTTACCATACATTATGAGTTAGTTGTTTGTGCAACTTCGCAAATGTTTGTGGACGGACGAGGTTAGTACTCCCTGATGAACGTAAGGATTTTGTCAAATTAGTGTCAGCGTTAGAGCGGCTGTTTAATAGAGGGATTAAGAGTTAATTTATCCTCTTAAAGAAGCTTCCCGTTTCGGCCAGTACCGGCTTATAAAACTCTTGTAATATTGCGTATTTGGATGCGGTGGCATTTAGAAATGTAGGTTGGTAAGTATGTGCATATGTAAAGATTATATACAGACTTTAATGTTCTTTTTGCTATAGATTGCTTTCCATTTTACTGCGATATGTTTAGGAAGTGAAAATGGAGTGTAGACAGGAAACGCCGTAATTAAAATGATAAATGTCATTCATAACTTACATTACTTCCGTATATAGTTACCGAATTACATCAAGTAGTTGAAAAAACCCATCTGTCCATTTAAAAAAGTCTCGTCCGTTGGCCATGGCGGGAACGTTCACCATCGGTATAATCTGTAGGGCTTAAACTTAAAAGTTTCCGTTTGACCTTGCCCTCGCCAAGGTTAGCAATTTCCACGAATATTTTTTTAACCGCATTGCCTGTTTTCGCCAAGCTGTCCGGACCATTGTTTACCGAATATAATGGTGCCATTTATTTAAACTACGGATGTTCGTTGATTGATAACTTTGCATAAGGTTGAATATACCTGTCTGAGGCCTCGTCGCGTTTGCTAAGCGTTGTTACCTGCTATTATCTACCTCAGACATTACGACATTAAAAGACGAATAAGACGAAAACAGTAAAAAAGTAATTTCGCCGGTAATAAACAATTAACATGATAAGATAAAATATCGCAAACAAGTTAAATATTTGCTGCAGGATGTTGAAATTCTGCGAGTAAATAAGTATGCATAGGTGTTGTTCCCGCTTGAACAAATAAAATTCCAAAAACAGTTGATATGGAATTTCGTGATCATAACATCATTGGTCAACGCGTTACTAGAAAATCCAAGCGTACACCTTGCGTGTAAAATTGAGGGACACAACGAATTGACCGTTTACTTACTGATTGTGAAAACATAGAAAAAACGTGTCTCCTTGTACAGGCGGCTTCCCTCAGTTCATTTTTACACTAACATTGGAGTCTTGCCAAGACCTGCACAATACCTGGCTATTCGTCACAGATTTCGAGGTCGGCTTAGAGTACTCTATGATTCAATAGGTGTGCCCGACGTAATAAAAGTAGACGTTAATGCAAACTACACACGTGTCCAGTACTTAATTGCGTTTAAGTTACAAAAATTTAAGAACTACCCATATCCAACAGCTAGTCTAATTAATCGCTAGTTGTGTTTTTTTTTTACACATAGTTGATAAAAACAATAGAAGGAGGAGCTCGTGGCTAAGTACTAACAGCCGCACGGGTCGGTCCATCAGGTTAAGTTACGCTTGCCGGGCTTGCTCCTTGGATGGGTGACTCCTCCGTGCCTCGGACAGCACGTTAAACCGTTGGTCCCGGCTGTCATTCGTGGATTTTTAACAGTCGTTACGGGTCGTCAGAAGCCCGAAAGTCTGACAACCATTCTTACCAAGGGGTATCGTATTAACCCAGTTACTGAGTTGTGAAGACCAGATAGGCAGTCGCTCCATGTAAAATACTGATATTCAGCTGCATCCGGTTGGACTAGAAGACTGAATCCGACCCCAACATGTTGGGAAAGGCTAGACAAATTGATTGATAAAAACAATGAAGAAGCTTTTTAGCACAACGTATCGTTTCAAGAACCGTCCGGATTTCCGAAAGATCTCATCTCAACAGCCAGTCGTGGGCAGATGATTTTGTTTACGAATAAAATCTCATGAAAACAGTAGGTACTGGTGTATGATAAATTCGCTATTAATATAGCACTTGCAATGCGCAGTAATTACAGCTATTAATGTCTGAAAGTAAATACAGATGTAAACAAACGAAAACTCAGGTATTGCAGAACGTGCAATAAAGTTTTGCACGTTCTTGTGTGACATCAACTGTTTCTGACGACTTTCTCCTTTTTATGTGCGATATGTTATGGATATCTAGATTTTACGTGCTGTATCGGGCTTTTTGTTAATATTCGTTCATTTTATTTGTAAGTCTTAATATGGCAATACCGGTAAATGAAAAGGTGTCTCTGAACAGTTGCGGTCATTAACCTGTAAAGTAAATTCGTGGTCACTGTTGGTGGTGACTAAAAGTACGTAACTAACCATATGCCTACCTCTTCTTATGAAATGACTAATCTATATCAGTGGACAACGCTAAGCTTTATGAAAATAAGCGTGAAACCCTGTAATACATGTATCACAATTTTATTCAATGACCTGAAAATTGCCAATTTATTTAAAGTTATTTCGCCAAAAACTGTATCTAACTATCTTTTTGTACGAGTGCACGAATGAAGATATGATTGTGTTTTTTTTTTCCATTGAGGCTATTGTTTTATTATTTCGGTAACACTTTATTGTAGTGCAGTGTTACGGAAATTGCGAAATTTTGTGATGATGCTATGCAGAAGCTGCAAAACGTCACGCAAACAGTTTGCGTGACGTTTCGGTTTTATTACATAAAACGTACATGCCAGTATTCCCCTAAGGGTTTGGGCAGAGGTGTACCTGTACTCCCACATTTCGCCAGTTATGTATTTTTTTATTAGTTACTACATAATCATTTTACCCTGTGTCTAGTCCCTAAACTATGATAGTTTTGTCCCTAAGCCACTCTCGCCATCGGAAACTATGACAGTACATCACTCCCTTCCGTACCCTTTGGAAATCACCGGCATGACGCTTGTAACGAATATGTAGTGCATTTTAACCAAATTCAAAGAAAGAGGAAGTTGTCAATTCCCCGCGTACGTTTTTTAGGCGAACTAAATGATGCATCAGCGGAACATCCGTCCGCTAAGTTGAAGCTAGTCAGTTCGATCCCTGGTTCAAAACTTATTTGTTTCGAGACATTACTGATTCGCTATACAGCGTGAGTGATGACCCTAACTCCCGACATCTAATAATAAAGTACTTGTGTGGAAATTATGCCTATTAAAAGTTAATTAGTGGGAGCACACACAGGATGTTCGCGCGGTATTGTCGTAAAACAAAATACTAAAAGTAAGGCCACGTTTATTTCATGTTAAGTGGGATTATATTAAGTTGGCGAATAGCTAGAGGGCACACGTTTGATGGCATGTCTGTTCTGTCAGCAGCCGCCGTATGTAAATATAACTTGACACATTACAAATTTAATAGAGGGCTTACCGCAAAATTCCCTGCTTTGAATGATACTAATGAATGAGTTATGTTACTGTCACAATTTAAAAATAAAAGTGCCTTCAGTGCTTGAACAATTCGATATCAGTAATGTCCTTTTTAAGCGTTGCAAAATCGTTGTGTGGTCGATATCGATATGCCTGGCGGCAATTCTTTGAATAAAAAACAAGTTACACAAGCTAAGCGCCATGAAACGTTTTTTCCATTTAATTAATTTGAATAATTTTATGTAAATATTAAATTAAATTACCGATCATATAATCGTGACCCAGATTGTGAAATATAAGGAAATTGTCACCGACGTCCTTATGTTTTAACTTCCTTTGCAAGTGTCCTTTTAATTTCTCGGAGTGAACAAAGGTGTATGAGTGAATGTGCATGAGATTTACAACTTCGTTAGTACTTAGTGACAGATTTACGTCGCGCGGCTGAGTATTTGCAAATTGACCATTGTGACGAATTCTATTATGAGTCCTTCGTTTCGTTAGTTTTGTATACTACTGCCTATGTGATCATTGCCTTGCTAATGTTGATACTTAAGAGTAACATTTTGTGTAAACATTGCCTACTCTGCTATCTTCTTAAAGATGTTTTTAAAGTCTTAATAGAGAATGGGGTCACCACGGTGCTCCTCGGTGACAGACGAGCAAGTGATAGATTGCCGTGCGTGACTGGTATACAGCGCAATCGTGCGCATGATCTCTATCTATAAATCTGAAACGTTAGTGCTATCTCTAGTTTTTACGACGTCTACCTGATTTGAATGCCACCTCAAAAGATTAAAATAGAGACCAGTTTTTTATTTTTTCATGATAAAATTTGCAAAATGATTATAACATAAGGAATGTTGAGGTATCCCGTTGAACCACTCCTTCGTTGATAACTAAGCCTCGAGATACCTATAGGTACGCATTGACTCGGCCACATCATAGTTACAAAGTGATATCAACAAATTGACCATCACTTGCTCAATATTGACTTATCATCATTTATGGATAATTCAAATGATCAAACTTTTAAAACACCTTCAGACATCTTATGAAACCCACTTAACACCGAAAGTAAGCATTCTCTAACATTAGACGAGTAAGTAAACAAACATTCTGATCAGGATCTATCTGCAAAGCATTGGTTATAATTACGGTTACGTTATTGTAAGATTCGTTTTACAGCTCGATGTGTGCCTTTCTATTCTTACCGTTCTGACCTATGATCCTCAAGCCTGAGCCTTGGCGAGTATTCAAAAGTTCAAACTCAAGGTTCGACAACGCACTATTTAATTAAATTAACGAGTTCAATATACCGCACTGCAAAAAGAAAATTGATCGCGTCGTCTTAACGTTGTCAAAAGTGGGAAAGGCTGGCAGCATGCCTGTGCTGGGAGCGGCCAAAGATATCTGAGGACCATGATTCAGCGAAGTAGCCTCGCAGGCTAGATATAACAAATTAGAATGAGTCAACATTTGGCAAGAAAAAGATCTAGAGATGAAGTCATAGGAAGAGCTTTTCCAGCTGTAGATTATCAAGTTGCAACAGTAAAAATTGCGAGTACCAACAATTTGTATTAGATTTGGCAAGATTAACATTAACCTGGATGTAGGGTGATTTCAAATTCGTAAACGTAAATGTCAAGCGTATTCGCAATGCGTGAGAAATAGTAATTAAGGCGGACCCACATATCAGCGAATCTGCGCTAAGCCCAAGACATGTCCCACATCTATGAGACCCGGATTTGGCGTAAACACAATCGGATTTGTATTGCGATTGTGTCACCTTATAGGTCAACTTTCTTGGATTTAAATGACACACAGGCACCTGTGGATAGCGACTAGGTCATGTAAACTCGAAGTACGATACAGATCTCCAAGGAAAGTGTAATGATGTAATGTAAAAGTAGATTTTGGTCCAGTTTTTAGTCTTGACGATGCCTGTAGCAGGTGCTTTGTTTTAAGGCAGGACAAGGTTGCTCCGTCCGGTTTGGGATCGTTATAATAATGCGTAACGTGTGGCAGGTCGTTATCTGGTTCTCATTTAGATCTTTTAAAATCTCTTCAATGTCCAAACTCGACTCGCAATTAGCTATTTGAAGTATCTTACAGGAAAAATTATCTCTAGAGTTTTCCGCATCTTCACACCCTGTATGGAAAATAACGCACATAACATACTGACTTCCGAGTACACGCCTAGTTCTATGAATACACATGCCGTTCATACGGTGTGAGTTTCGTTATGTCATGACACAGCACATTCAATAGCCTCGTTGAAACACACAATTATCAGATGTTATCACAATAAACAGCAATTTCACAAAGATTTTGATCTTACTCTACAGTAGGGTCGCACGGTATAATTTACACAGAAATGTTGCTGGGATTTTTAATATTGCCCATTTGGCCCAGTTGGTCGGTTCCTCGTTTGCGATCAAAGATTAATTTCAGAGAAATATATAGGATTTGTGTTTATTATCGTCATCTGTTACCTACTGTACAGTTCAAGGAATCCATATCAATAAAATGTTAGTGCTTTATTTGCATTCTTCCACTTCCCACCCACAGAAATCGAAATATAACTATTTAGATTTCTGTGGGTGTACCTAACGGTAGGTAAGCATTTCAGAGTGTTTTCAGGTCGAACCAGTCTATGTTCTACACCAAAGACATAAGGGATGAAATAAACAGAAAATTCTAAGTTTTATGATAAAAATAAAACAAAAATAAAAGTGCGACATTTTTGCGCAATGCAAGATATATTGCGAAGCTGTTGTTGGGCAGATGACCCTTCTAGGGCGGGCGGGCGACTCGACGCGGCCCCCTGACATACATACAAACACAACTAAAATTAGATCTGTGATTCTCTCACTACACTACACGCTAGACGCAAACGAATGGATTATAGTATTATTAGAGCGGGTGCGCGGTACAAATAACAGAGTAAATGAACTATTGCGGCAAGATTTGTTACTATCCGGAACCCACCAAATGAGCAACAACCGTTTGATGAGCGAATGATAAATGGTTTTCGTAATGGCGCTCGGTGGGCGTAATAGTCGAGTTTACGTTTAATATTCGAGCTTGCTATTCTTCAAAATTATGATAATATTATGCTACGGCGGACTCGCTTTGAGTACCTACCTATGAAAATAAGTAATCAATAGACCACACGGTCTAGTAAATAGAACCTATGGTCAATAAATCTGCCTAGACTTTTCCCAACTATGTTGAGGTCGGCTTCCAGTCTAACCAGATGCAGCTGAATAACAGTATTTTACATGGAGCGATTGCCTATCTGACCTCCACAATCCAGTAACTGAGTAAAGGGTCGTACAGACTAGCGCGATATCGCGGGCGGGACGTGCTGCCTGCCGCGCCCGCGATTACGATACCCTTTGGTAAGATTGGTTGTCAGAATTTCGGGCTTCTGACAACCCATAAGATTCACCAATGACAGCCGGGACCAACGGCTTAACGGGCTTTCCGAGGCACGGAGGAGTCTCGGTATATAAAGATGGTCACCCATCCACGGACCAACCCCGGCAAGCGTAGCTTAACCTGATGGATAGATCCGTGTGGCTGTTATTACTTAGTCACAAGCGTCTCGAATAATAGGACCTATGGTGATTTCATTAAATGTTTATATAAAACATTTAATGAAATCATAGACTAATCAATCAACTAATCAAACGTAACTATCGATTGATGATTTTTCTGAGAAAGGAAGTGAATGTTACTTTGTACGTCGATGCATGATTCACATAATGTTATATTTACGTAAAAGACTGAACGCTTTGATGAAAAGCTTCGGTTACTTAAAATGTAGGTCGCATAAACGTTGAATATCCTTTCAGTTACTTTTACCGAGCATACTATTGATCTTGAATAAAAATAGCTTAGTCACGAATGCGAACTATGCAGCTTTGATTCATTTATCTTCAATTATTTTATAGCCACGCTTGAAACACGAATAGTAATTAAATTATTATTAAATCCCTCATGAATTTTGCTTATAAATGGTAATAAAATCTTATTATTATTTGTACTGAAAATATTGTTGTAAGTTTATATAATTGTATTATATTTCAGAACTTTGGCGTATGGTGTGCTAATTGCTAGCAAGTAAAACAAAAGTTTGATACGTCCTATACTATTAAACGAGCAATATTTGTAAATATATTTGTTTGTATATATATTTGTACTCACGTTCTCGAAATCGGCTCTAACAATTTAGATGATCTAGCTAGCTAGGTCTCATATCTGCGAAAATTCGTTTTCTACGTCTTTTCACTCGAGCACAGTTCGGTCGCCCAAAATTTAGAACAAGATTTTGAATAATGAATTAATGACATGAGAATAATGACATTAAAATAGTAAGTACTATACATGGATTATTATGAACTTTGATTACTACTAAATGAGCATTCTCTATTTTCACCAGAGCAGAGCTCGGTCGCCCAGGTATTAATTGTATTATATTTCATAACTTTGGCGTATACCTAGTGTGCTAAATGCTCGCTAGTAAAACAAAAGTTTGATTCTTAATATTTAAATAAACTGGTGTTTATGTCATCGCCCCACAAGGTCGGTCACTCATTGCTTTTGTGATACTCGCATACGATGTGCTTAGGGATTATTCAGGGATGTCAATAACACGAATTTAAATTACGATAAATATATTCATGTTAGTTTTCTTCGATATTTGAATAATGTTCGTTTTACCACAGATTAATGTGGTTCTATTAAAAAATCTGCGTGTCATAACTTATTGTGGACATATTACAGGAAGACGTATATGATTGTAACTTTTTAATAGTAAGTAGTCAACGTACTCTAGGCAATAGAATATTCACGACACGGTCGCGGAGACCCGTTACCCTACTCTGTAAGTGGAATACTGATACAAAACAGTCAATCGCCTCTGAATCCATCATAGTAATGACTGGCTGTGGTTTATGACTCTATGTGCTTTTAAATTATCAAGTTTACTAGCAATATGACTTAGTAAACGAGGTTCTGATTTTCAGTATACCATTAGTTTAGTAAAGTTGGAAATACTTTTTCGACGTTCCTTTTGAAATGTTGCTGGTTTTTTGATCTTCAAGTCCGGAAAAGTGTTGTTTTATCATTCTTAGGAAATATTAAATGGATTCATGTCCATCGCAATAGCCGTCGGTTTGCCCCGTATCTTGGGCGCTAATACAGTCAGTGCCAAAATGTGGGTGTAGTAGGTAAAGGCGTGACGGTATTTCTTAAATCCGTTTCTCAAGAGCTTCGCTAATCGTTTATACAACAAAACGCTTATTCACATTTAGAAAGGGCTCTCACAAGCAAGTTTTATGTCAGATGTTATGTACGTAAATATCACATAACCATTGCAGAATCATGTTCATGAGAACTGACATTTGTCAAGTACATAAAAATGTCAGCAATCATCTGATCAAACGGTCTATTTTCCCGGCGTAGGCGCAACGCTCTCTTGTACTTTGACTAATATAGGTAGGTACACGTACTCCTGACTGCAGGGTTGATGTTATTTAGGGATATTTAGAATTAAATTTTATTTGCAGTCATTAACTTTTCAACAGTCACTCAATAGTGTTCAGTGCAAACCTGTTACTAAAAATTTATGGATCTCTAGTTGTACGAATTAAAATGATTTTATTTTATTTATTTATAATTTCTATATACTTAATTATGGTGAGTGTTATCAATATTTTTCCTGTAAAGTATCTGTCAAAGTCTAAATTGATAGCGCTCTATTCTGAAGTCACACTCAAACGAACATGATTAAGAATCACTGAGCCCTTTAAAACGCACAGTCATAAATTAATTGTATTTTTTAATATTATGTCAGCCCTAAAGCATGTTAATTTGACGTTTCAACGTTCTCAATTGATGCCCACGCGCATGCTGTTTGACCCTCTCTAACCGGCCATTCACAAAATTACTATTGAGACATCATCCTCGATAATTATGCTTTATGAGCACAATTACTATGCAACGGCTTCGTCTAGTACTTCTTCAAAACTATGATGTACCTGTTTGCTTCCTTTACTGGCTAAGTTATTGTCTCTTAATTCTTTTCAGTAGTGTTAACATTTCGTAGCACTTGCAAGCCCCGTCGTGGGCAGAAGAGTCATGATTAAATTAGTTTAATGTCGAGATAATAAACATTTGAGCTCCGGTCTATCTCGTAAAAGAGAGGAACAACTACATTACTTGACACAGTGACTTATTCAAGAGTTCCAATGGTTGACATAAATTAACCCTCTTTTTTTTGGGTTGGAAATTATCAAATAACTTCTCCCGCTCTGGGCAGAGCGGGAGAGACTCTTACTGACTGAAACCCACCCGTGTTCTTTCAGGTGCCTGTATGTTGCCAGGGCCCACGGTAACCCTTTCGGACAAACCCGCAACCCCGGACATGAATGAAACCTTGGGTGCAAAAAAAAATGCAACTACGTGATAATGCAATGCGTTTTGTATTACAATGTTTTTGTTTGTTTTTTAATTAAATATTTTGATCCGATTTGTCACAAAACACGCGAAATGTTACAAATTGGACTGAAAAATTAACATGTTGGAGCTTTTATTGTTACCACGTGGCGGAAATGGGCGCTGTCAGCCGAACCTAATGATGCGCGAAGCGAGTGGCGGCGCGCGTGGGAACAGTTACCAACATAAAGAGAGACCATTTTTTACATCTGCTAAATCAAAGCTGCTTTTTTGTTGTCCTACTTTGATTAAATTATTGGATGGGTTCGTGATTTCGTGAACTGTGGAATAAAATGCGGAAAGGAAGAGAAATTGATGTGTTCGTTTTTCCGCAGCTGTTAATGTACGATTGGATCAAAATATCTATGATTTAAAAGTGATAGTACTATAAAATTTATTTGTATGTTGCCTAGTAAGTGCATGCTTGAAATATTCATATCAAATAATAGATACGTGCGCGGAACACTGCTGATTTCACTTCGTAATGGTTGGCGTCGGTAGTGCTAAGGGCTTGGCGTGTCATCACGAAATATAGAAAGCTTTATTTTATGTAACGCTGTTAATTAGTTCCTGGGACAAAGGATTAGAGACAATTAACAACAAGTTTAATGAAGACTTTCTCATAAAGATAAATATTTTGCTTGGCTCATTGTGTTCTTCTTTCAGTTGAGGCTGTAATGTAATGTTTTATGAAACAAGATGAACTGTGCTACGTTTCGCAGTTTATTACTATCTATTTCATTGATCTTGAAAACGTTGTGTTGGATGCATTAGTATGTAGGAATGAATGGATTGCATAACAATCACACCAAGGGTATTTGTATGCATATTAAATACCGGTGTCCTAAGAATGCAATGTCATTTAATACTCCGTTTAATGGACAAACAAAACGTTTTGTAATTACCGATTTGTTTCGGTTTAAACTTCTCACTATTTCTATCAAATCGTGAGAACTCTCCGGTTATGTAAATATAAAGAGAACAGAGGAAGCATGTTGGCTTCTATTAGCGTAGACAGCCGCAAGCGCAGTAACTAGACCAATTTTAAGACGACTGTCCTAAATATTGTGCTCGGTGTTTCACGTGGAAGGGTCTAAGTATCCTATCCTATTAAACGAGCAATATTTTTTTGTTTGTACTCACGTTCTCGAAATCGGTTCTAACGATTTCGATGAAAGTTGCAATATAGGAGTTTACGGGGGCGAAAAATCAATCTAGCTAAGTCTCATATCTGCGAAAATTAGTTTTCCTCGTATTTTCACCCGAGCAGAGCTCGGTCGCCCAAAGTTTAGAACAAGATAATGAATAATGACATTAGAATAATGAAATGGCAGCATGGAATTAGTAAGTACCTACTACCATGGTAGTATGGAATAAGTAGGTACTATACCTTGATTAGTATGAACTTTCTTATACTATTAAATGAGTATTCTCTATTTTCACCAGAGCCGAGCTCGGTCGCCCAGGTTCTGTTATTATGTGAAGTAGCAGTAATACGTTGCAATATTAAAAGATGCAAAGCTCTTGTTAATTAACGTTTGTTGTAATTAAAAGTCTCACTAAAAACCATTTTGCAGACATTTGATATTTTATTTTTATATCTGTACCCCAAGTTAACTTTATTGTTTTCATTCGCCCCTGAAAATTATGATGAATGAGTTTTATATTTTACACGAGCATAATGATAAAAACCCACAATGAGTAGAGCCGCTGAAGATTACCATCTCTTCATACATGGAATACGATTTTAGAGGTCGATTCACTGATTAGTCGGATCGTGACACACGTCCTCGTGCCTGCGAACAAACGATTAAACTGTATATAAACACTTGAATATTTAAGAACATGCATTTTCATCCTCCTCTAGGAGTTACGTTAAAGATAGAACTCAGCTTCTTGACCGTTACAAGTAATGTGTCAACCTTAGAGTATGAATATATTGAATAAAACAACCTTTACAACGCAAATATAGTTGCTGGCATCTTACCGAAAAGCAGTCGTCTTGCTGCATTTAGATACAACTGTTTATTTATTTATTTATTTATTTGGGACAAACAAACAGTAACACATTATATCTGCGCAAATAATATAAACAAAGATATTATATAAATGTGAAACTCACACCGTTATCCACAACATATACAATTCATATAAATTTACTAATGAACAATCTATGCGAATAAGACTACAAGACTGTTCAAATAACTATACATCGGAATCCTTAAGTTTCTTTAATAAAGCAGAACGAAATCTATTTGCTGACACTGAGAATAAATCTAATTTTGTAGTTTCTGAACAAAAATCATTATAGTTTTTGCACAAGCGACGTAGAGGCGCCCGCAGACCAGCATTGGTGCGGCAATGGGACACAGCAAAAAGAGGTCGTGCGCGCACCTCTCGTCTAATAACAGTTCTTGGGACACAGTAGCATATTTTATTAGTAATCTCAGAGCAGTTATACCTGTTATAGCATACGTCGAAAAGAAACATAATTTCTAGATATAAGCGTCTAGACTTCAGGCTCATTAAATTGTATTTATTAAGTAGATTTTTATAGGTTGGGAAATTGTGGGAGCACCTATAGTGCATCGATCTGAGGAATTTGCGCTGCACTTTTTCTAGCATCTCAACATATTTATTATAAAAAGGGTTCCACACTACCACTGCATATTCGAGTTGAGATCTAACTAGTGCTTTATAGAGATGAGAATAAGTGCTTGCGTGTTTAAATTCAGTAGCTGATCTCATAACGAACCCGTACATACGATAAGCCTTTTTGGTGATGTTATCAATATGTTGATCAAGGTGAAGTTTGTTATCTAGCAGTACCCCTAGGTCTCGCACGGATGGAGCTTTCAATAGAGTTACATTGTTTAGATTATAAATTATGATTTAAAACGTTTTTATTTTTTGTGAATGATATCGTTAAACATTTAGAAATACTAAGGCAAAGTTTGTTTTGAACGCAGTATTCAGAGAATCGATTTAAGTCTTCTTGTAACTGACAACAATCTGCAGGTTTTCTTATAGCTTTAAAGATTTTTAAGTCGTCAGCATAGAGCAAAAATTTTGAGTGTCTGAAACAATTTCCAATATCATTTATGAACAAAATGAATAAAAGAGGCCCTAAAATTGAGCCCTGGGGGACGCCAGAAGTTACGACAGCAGTCGCAGAGTGGAATCCCTTGACAACAACCCTTTGAGATCTATTACTAACATATGATGCAAACCAGCGAAGCAAATCTCCTCGTATGCCGTTAAATGCAATTTTGGTAAGAAGCAAATTGTGGTCTACTTTGTCGAACGCTTTTTGAAAATCTGTGTACACTGCGTCTACTTGTACTTGTTGATCCTTATTGTTAAAGAGAAAGTCGGTAAATATTAATAGATTAGTAGTTGTAGATTTACTTTTAACAAATCCATGTTGTTGTTCTATTATAATTCTGTAAATTATCTTATGTATTTCCTGATAAACGAGCCTTTCAAAAAGCTTCGACAAAGCAGACAAAATAGATATGGGGCGATAATTTTCGACCTCTTGTTTGGACCCTGATTTATATACAGGAGTTATATTAGCCCTTTTAAATTGTTCAGGGAAGGTGCCCTCTGATATAAACATATTAAATATAATTTGCAGGGGTCTGTATATACTCTTAGCAGTCTTTTTAAGGAAATAAGGGGGTAGTTGATCCGGTCCGGGACCTTTAGTGGTATCTAAAGCTTGTAATGACTTCAAGACCTGATGTTCGCTAAACGTAATGCTAGTTATATGAGTGCATTTGTCACTACTCTCTTCAGGGGGTAGCCATTCGTTCAAATTTAGGTTTGAGGGTTCATAAACCGATTGAAAGTATTCCATAAACATATTGCAAATCTCATCCGGATCACTAGATTTCCGGTTTTTAAAAAACATAGTGGAAGGAATGCCGACATTACCCTTACGATTATTGACATAGCTCCATAGGTATTTTACGTTCTTTTTAACATTGTCCTCAACAGAATTCAGGTAGTCAGCGTAATTTGACTTGCATAAGACCCGAAATCTATGCCGTAGCAGCGAAAATTGTTCATAATCCGAAATGTTATTATACGTTTTCCATTTCACCCAGGCTCTGTTCTTGTTTTTGAAAATGCGAATTAGTGATTTAGAGAACCACACAGGGAATTTAGATGAACGTGAGTTAGAAAAGGGTGTATAAGTTCTTATAGCATTGAAAATAACATCGTAAAAAGTATTCAGACAATCCTCCGATGACAACCCCTGCAAACGATTAGTCCAATCTATATCGGCCAATTCTTTGTTTATGAGTTCGTAATTAGCTTTATAATAGTTATACTTTACAATGTTTACAGGATTGATCGTCTGTAACGTCGTTTTATATCTTATATCGGCGCAAAAGGGTGGATGATATTTATCGGGAGGTAACAAATTACATGAAGGTGCATAAATCGCGCACTCGCTATTGGATACTAGTAGATCCAGAATACGCCCCTTATAATTTTTGAAACAATTGTATTGATAAGCGCTAAGCAAAGATAAGAAATTATTCATATATCTACATACAGATGATGAGCCAGTGCTAATAAGTGCAGTCGTGTTATTGTTTGTAGCAGGGAGCCACTCAATATGCGGGAGATTGAAATCTCCGAAAATATGAAAATGATTAAAGCCGAATTTGTCAATCAGATTTTCTAATGTTTCAAAATAATCAACATAGACTTCTTTGGCCGTGTTGGTTGGAATATATACCGCGCTAATTAGATTTTTTTCGCGTCCAGCAAAAGGTAGTTGTATAAAAACATCTTCAATATGAGAACTAGCCTGGGAATTGAATGGTACACAGGTGGAATGTAATGTTTTTAATACAGCTATAAGAACACCTCCCCCATCCTTCTTATTGGTAGCAATACGATCGCGATCATTTCTGTAAACTACGTAGCGCACATCAATAAACTCATCGTCAAATATTTCTGGGGTTTGCCAGGTCTCTGTTAAAATAATTATGTCATAGCAATTTGATAATATGTTCATGTACAAGAGATTCAGTTTAGAACGAGTACCCCTACAATTTTGGTAGTATACTGTTAACTTATCTAACACGGTGAAAGCGAAATAATACTAAGAATAAATCAGTAGTAAACATGCACGCAACCAATATGATACGGAAGTCCAGATTATGTATAATATGTAAGATTAAAATGACTATTTTTATGAAAAGTGATGACAACAAGTATAACATGTTTTTAAAAAAGCTACCATGCCATTGTTTAAGAATTACACTATGTAAAAATAAAATATGAAGACATAATATGAGCCTTAATAGCTGTTTAACAGAGCAAAGTAAATAAACAAAAACATACTTAGATTCTATAAAGTTGTGAAATACTAAACAGCTAAAGCATGTACAAAAATCACTTCTAAACATGATCGGTACCGGGTTTAAATTTTGCCATTTTGGGCTTGATTTTAGAAATGTCTTTCTCGGATCGTATGGCAAATGCTGGTTCGGAGTCAATTTCGCGCACGAGAATAGTAGCATGCTTAACCCACACATATTTAAAGTTGTTCTTGACGGCGGCATCCTTACATTGTCGAAATAATTGCTTCTTTTTGAGAGTTAAGTGTTCATGCATATAAATGGGATTAGAAGGTCCAGTAAGTTTCAGTTGGTTAGTATCTAGTCCTTTTGCAAGTCGGTAAGCACTTAATAAATTATCCCTTAGGATGCGTGAGTTCAGTTTTACGATGATATTTTTCGGCTTTTTATTTTCTGTGTGTGCGTGTGGCACTCTATGTATAGCAAGGATATCCTTAGGACATAATGTAAACTTTATTTTTGTGCAAATATTTTCCATAAGAGTAATCAAATTTTCATTACGCAGTTCCGGAACATTGCATAGCTCCAGGTTACATTGGCGAGCTTGTTGTTCAAGAGAATCGATCTTCGCTTCAAGGCCAGTAATCATATCAGCAATAGTTTCTGTGTTTACAGACCCAATGAATTCTATCTTTTTCTTAAGGTCGTCCTGTTCGTCCATGGTGTACTGGACAGAATTCCTGAGAGTTTCCACGTCCTTCACCAGCCCAATGTGTTTAGCGTCTAGGCTACACACCTTATTATCCAAGCCAGTGTGTTCGCAACGCAAACTGTCTATGTCGGTCTTGATATCGCAAGTAACTTGGGTTACGGTGGCTAGATCAGCTTTAATAACTGTTACACTGTCAGTTATTTTAGATATTGCGCAGTCCAGCTCACCACGCCAGTCATCTAACTTTTTGTTAATTTCTTGTGACAATGTCCTAATGGCCTCGGTAAACTCTGACTCAGGTTGTTTACGTTTTCTCTGAGTGACTTTTCCCACAGTCTCAAGCGAGCCAGGAATATCTGGATTAGAGTGACTCTTATCGGGTGATCGGAACATTATAATTTAGTTCTGTTGTCATGTATTTCCTTGATTTATCTCGCCCCTGAATGAAGTTTCTGCTCATCCTTATAAATTAAATCCACTTATTCATACCGCAAGGTGGTCGTCGGCAACTGTCGGAAGAATATTATTATAGTGAGGTCCGAGGTAGGCGTCTGCTAGCAACCTGTCACTCCTACGCGCAGTACTTAGCGCTGATCTCTGACCCAGCGCGTTGCTGCGCGCGTGGCTACGAATAGTATTTACCGATAACATTACTAGGCGTTTTGTTTGGTTCGTATGACTTCATTGAAGAACGAGCGATCGTGCTCGTACCTCACGCAGATCTATCTTTTAACTACTTATTTATTGCTCAAGCTACGTACAACACCTTTAACGTACTTCTCTAATTATTATGGTGGCAAATAACTATTAACTATTGCAGCCAAACAAAACCCTCACTGGGCTGGGTTTGCGTGGTGGATTATGGCCCAGTCCCTCTCTCAGAGAGGAGGCTTCGATCCCAGCAGCAGGAACGTTACCGACTGATCATGCAACCCAGATTTACGTGAATACTACATATACAGGCAGATGATAAAAAATAGAGAATCAAATAACGCACATCGATTTTGATCTCTATTATTCGATAAATTGAATAACTTCGATGGTACTCATCGTTTTTCTTTTGTCCTGCAGAGCCGCCGCGAGTTGCAGCCGCGGTGGGGCCACGCGGCAAGCGTGTACAGACGCCGCAGCCAGTGCGGACGCCGCCAGTGCCACTCGTCTTGCCGCAACCGCAACAGCCGCGCGAGCAGGCCGTTGCGCTCGCGCATGCCGCCAAAGGCGTCGAAGCCCTGGGCGTTTTAGTCCAGTATTTAGTGTTTCGAGTAAGTATTTTTAGGTATTAGTATCAATAGCTCGAAGTTTAAGGACCTATCACAGTGAAATCACTCTATTGAGTAAAATATAGAATTTTTGGCAGCGTTAACAGTGAGATAACTGAGCAACCCACACAAATTTACAGCTGTTTACTACAGATAGTAAACTTGTAGTAGAATTTTTCAAATTACCCACGACAGCGTGACGTACAACTTAAATAATGTCGTCACATGTCGTAGTGATTTACGAGTGTGGTTGACGATTTACATAAGTTGTCGGCACTCTATTGTGTTTACTAACCAACTTAACAAACATTTGACAAAGCTTTAAGGCCAATGTGGTTCGATGCACGTTGAAACTTGGAACAAATATTTGTATGGTAATACAGACATATATTTTACGAATATGGATGTTTGTTCATGGTTTTTGTGTACGTGATGACCCAACATAGTGTATTCATTCACTTGAGGTTATTCAAATAAAAAAATACCGTGAGTTTTTAGTTAAATGATCTGCGTGAAGTACTGGTAGTACCTACCAGAATATTAGCTAAGTGTTTTAGGGCTGATCAGTATCATTGTGCAATGGACATCCTTTTAAGTTATAGTCAAAAATCCTTGTTAAGTCGACTGGATCAATCTGTATGAACAGCCGTATTAAAATAAACGTGCATTCTCAGTGAACAGTTATACTAATGGTAGTATTATATTTCCAGTTGGACGCACTAAATGGCAGCAGTTGGCGCGTGGAGGCGGAGCGATGGCGCGGCGTGGCGGCCGCCGAGCGCAGCAGCGCCGCGCGCGCCGACCGCGACCGACAGACGCGCGCGCAGAAAGATCTCGATACCAGTTAGTATTTAACACTTTTCATCATTAATCATCATCAGAATTTAGACAAAAAGGGGAGGGGAATTCTATGTCCTCTGCTGAACATAGGCATACCCAAATCACGACCGTTCTTGGTGCAAATATGTAGTATCCAACAGATTCCCGCGACGCTATTAAAAAAGCAAAAATGACTGAATTTCATAAATTACTATTATAGACTTATAAAAACATGAAGTAAACAGTAGTTTACCTCCCTGGGTTATTGACTGCATATTCCGGTTCTGCTCTTCTTTGTCTTTAAACCACTGCAAAAAATATAAAGTTTGTATTCACTTATGCACATATTAAATTCATGCAATCCGAGTATGTAAGAAATTAATGAATTAATGTTATAATTTCTATAATTCCAGTCGCAGAATGCCTGAGCAAGATCTCAGAGCTGGAGATGGAGGTTTCGTCGAAGGAGGAGGCGAACGCGCGCCTCCAGGCCAAACACATCGAGGAGGTCGCTACACTCGCCAATGACATCAAGGGACTCAAGGTAAGCACAGTCATTAGCATGCCTTTGGGACTTAAATAAATCGCAATTAATATTAATTTATGCACCGACTTGTATTACTGGAATTGTTTTACAAACATTTGTTTTTATTGTTGGGTACTCGCCGCGTCTTTGAAAAGAAGGCCAAAGAATGCGCCGTAGCCTTTGGAAAACACAATGGTAATCTCGTTAAACCACCTGAGTTACCGAAGTCTGGTGAAACCTGTTAATTTAAAGCATTTTAATAAAGCTCCGTCATTTTATTTATAGGATACAATCGAATCCCTGAAACACGAAGTCGCCGAGAGTAGGGCGCGTCTACACGCGCACAGCGAAATCGAGCGCACATTACGCGCGCAACTAGAAGCGGCGCGGGCGGAGGTAGAGCAGAGCAAGTCGTACAATACATCGGTGATGTCGGCCAACACGTCGACCGACACGTCGGTGGACACATCGGTGGATACGTCGTGGGACAAGTCGTGCAATATGTGCGACGCGGCCTGCGACCCCGTGTGCTGCGAGGCGGAAGATTGCGAGCTGCGATTAGCTGCGAATGAGGAATTGAGCACAGATGCCAACGAGTTGGCAGCTGAGGTTAGTATTACTCCCTGAAGCTATTAATATAGCGGTTATAATTATTATGGAGTCATTGATATAAATAGGCCTGTCGTTCATTATTAGCACAAATAAGTTTAAGATTTAACAAAGATAATATTATAAATTAATTATGTTTGGTAGGTATTTGAAAACGTGTAACTATAACTTACTCAATCGATACATTTGCTCCTCCAGGTACGATCACTCCGCGCGGTGATCGAGCTGAAGCAGGCGGAGGTCGCATCATTGCGTGATTCGCGATCAGAACTCGCGGCGGAACGAGAACGTCGAGCAGCGTGCGAGCGAGAAGCGCGAGCCGCGCGTCATGCTGCTGAGGAGCTGCGCGAACGCGCGGCCGCTCGGCAACGCGACACTGACCGGTTGCGCGACGACAACAGGCGTCTGCGCGATGCCGCGGCGCGCGACCGCGACCATGCCGCGCGACTTGCCGCGCTCAACGAGGAGCTACGATACAAGCTTAGACAGAAGTCACAGGTGGGTGTCTTTTCTAAATTACCGTTACTGCATATGAAATTTTCCAGGAACCCATGAATGTTTTTAAGGCCTGAATTTCTCTTACGCTGATGTCGGTTGTGTACGTCGGTTGCGCGTACGAATATACATTGTTTTCTATTAGAACCACACTGCAACGCTGACGTCAGCGACAAGTACGTTGCTGTGCGACGTACGCGACCGACATCAGCTTAGGAGGAATTTCCTAAGCCGTTTTATTATAATTATTTACTTTAACTCTCTAGCCTTGTTTGGTAAACTTTTCACTGCGTATGGTGATGAGATCACCTGATGATGAATATTTGATGTCAATAAACTTTTTTTTTCTTTTCCATTCTTGGAAAGGTAATCGAATCGTTAATGAAAGGATTCTCACTGTCTAAGTAATAATAACAATAATAATCCTTTGTAGACACAGCAAGACACAATGATTAGTGCAGTCGATTTGCTTACTTAATCTATTGCATTACATTACTGGGAAAATTAGAAAATCGAAGTTACCAATTTGGACCAATAGTTTGATATCGATTTTCAATTTGATTGTCGTGCCGCAGGTGGTGTCTCTGCTAGCGGGCGGTGGTTACATCGAACGGCCGCCTCTGCGCGCGCGCACGTCGTCGGGCGACTCGGGCCGCTCGGCCTCGCCCCCGCCCGACTCGCCCCCCTCCCCCGCCGCATCGCCCGCGCCCGACTCGCCCCCACTGCCCGCAGTCAAGGGCGTCGTCGAGAAACACGACTCTGTCAGCTGGGTGCTGGAGATTGAAGAGACACCTGAGGAGGTGGCTTCTAGGTAAAGGATTTAGATCTTACTGAAAAAACCTTGTAGAGTAGTAATATACCTTGTTGTTTGTATACTCAATGACTCACGCTTACCTCTAAGTTTGAATGTGACAGCTTTAGTTGAAGGAACATTAGACAAGAAATGAACCAATTGTTATGGTGCACAGGTTGGCCAGGCGGTCTTCATTCCGCACGGCCTCGTCGCCCAGCGGCGTGAAGCGTCGCGGCGGCGGCTCGCCCGGCAGCTCGCCGGCGCCGGCGTCGCCCGCGCCCAACGCGTCCAAGCTGTTCCGGCCGGGCGAGCTGGACTTCCCCCCGCCCCCGCTCAAGGAGTCCGCCGGGGAGGCCATCTATATCTACGACGATCGTCAGTATTGAAGTATTGGACTGTTTGACTCGTTGTGCTCGCGACCGACTAGTTTGCCCCGCGTGTGCGCCGCGGACGCGCGTCGTCCGGAACGTGTTCTTGCCGGAGATGAAGTTACTGCACCGCGTGGAGGCGTAGGTTATTGGAAACTGGGACCCGACCGGAGTGACTTCTCTGTATCTCGCGTTTATGAATTGAATACGTATGTACCTTATATGCAAATGGTGAATGAAAATAATGAAACTAAACTCACATGATACCTATAGTCTAAAGCTCCTAGCTCTGGAACACCATTTTTGATGGACTCTGCTAATAATTTATGAGCTTCAAATGTTATTTTACGTAGATTTAATACGAGTTTGCTCTTTCTCAATAGAATTTAGCTTGAAGTGATAATAATATGTTATTCTCATAAACGATATTAAAAACAATACCTTAGATATGTCATAGTAATCCTAGCAGAAGGGTTTTACCTATTTATCTTATTTCAAGGTTTATCGACTTCACACGTTTCTACCATTAGTGGATAAATTAAATGAAATAAGGTAACAGTAGCTCCAGACTCACTTATAATATAAGAATTTGCTTTTCTCAACATTCTGGCCTCGGAACGGTATACTGGAATTGGGCTGCATTTGAAGGAAAGTGTTTTATGTACCTGTGAATTGCGCCAATCAATAAAAGTTATAACTTAGTGAACTATCTATATAATACTTCTCGTCTGTACTTCTTTTCATTTCTATTTAAATTATTCTTTATTTATAATCTGTTTCATGTCTCTCTTACGTCTCTTTAACGTTTAATTTACTTAACTTTTTAACCCTATTTCGCCTTTTATTCATTGGTGCAATTATTCTTGTTTCTGATTGTTTAATCATAAAGGAAAATATGTGCTTTGATAATGTGTTACCCTGTTCAGGCTTGTCAGCACTAGCAGGTTGTTATCTGTATTACTTAGCAATAGATTGATCGTATAATTAGGTATTTATATTGTTTTTGTATTGTATTTTTAACTTAATTATTATATTTTATCACACTCGTTGAATTATTTTGTACAAATAACAATTTTAATGATGAAAAATTAACATAGTTATAAGTGAAGGTGTAATTATGACGTTTTTGTTCTGTCTGTCGGAGTTTGACGCTTTTATATGATTAGGGCAGAAATACTTTCTTCTATCGTGAATGTTAATTTCGCATTATATTTTTAATGTTTCTTTTTAGATTAATATAGTCCGCTATTCTAGAAGAAACAGAGAAACCAAAGAGTCGCGTTCATCTAAACTCTTTGCCATGTTCCTTGATTTCAACAAGTCTGTCATCGTGATGCATGATAGATTACATTGTAAATTCAGTTAATATGTTTTTTATTTATTTTTAAGCTTATCGTTATATTACATTAAATACCATTCCAAAATTAAACTGTAATCATAAATATTATAACGTGATTGCGAAGGATATTAATATAAAGAATAAAATAGTATGTTAAAGATATGTTTGTTTGATTTCTGTTTCCACAGCATTCCGTCAATTACAGTCAATCAGTGAAGGTGATAACAGTTGGCTCAATTAGTTGAATTACTCTCTTACAAGGTTAACTTAGCGAGCACTAGGTAGTCTTGTAAGGAAGCATCTAAGTCTCTGCGCTGACTCACTGTATGAAGTACTTAGACAGGGTGTAAGAGAGACATCTAAGCGCAAACTGTTACTATGAATTCAGAACTTGATTCTAGACTAGACCCACTAGCTTTGACATTTTTTGACGGTTGGAAAAAAATATCTGTTGTTCCATACACCGCACAGTGGAACGAATGTATGGGAGCGGTTGGACGTAGACATGTCCGAAAAAAAAGAGTAAAATTATGCCAAACTAATGATGCCATCTTATTCGATTACTTAATGCCTTCATAACTTGTGGTGATGAATTTCTTCATAACTCCCATATTTCGGGAGTAATTTGAGAAAATGTGAAATTTTACTATGAAAATGAGTGTATCGAGCTCTCTCCCTCCTGATTCCGGGCTTGTTTCAAGTAGCGGTCTCTAATATCATAATGCTAATACTAAGAGCTATATTTAATACTAAGACACATAGTGCGCCAAATGTGCACTTTCTGGGATAAAGAGTGATGTTTATTTTATAACACAATTTTTTAATTTTTTGTTTATTTTGTTGATTAAAACCGTTTTTCTAAAGGTTTACCTTATTACAATAACATTTCTGATCAGCCAATTAGAGAAGATATAAGCTAATTAGGATATATAATTAGGGACTTAAGGTTTACATATAAAACTGATGCACTAATGATTACTGATAAGAACATTGCTATTATTTAATTACTAAATGGCTCTTAATACACTAATTTAGCATGCATCATTTACTAATTATCACAATAACTAATTACCTTGCAATATTTAACAAAGGATACCTGGGATACCTGGATTTTATATAAATAGGTCACTATTAGTAACTTTAAAATCAGTGTTGATTTACACCTCGTTGTATCCAAGCTAATCTCGCAATGTATTTTCCAAATTTTAATACAAATCTTGATATTCACGTTGCTTTATGCGCACGCGCACATAAAGATTTACGCGACTTTAACTATTTGTTCAGTGTTTTAAAAGATAACAGTTGTGTTCAGTTATGTGAAAGTGCTGAAACAAGTTTAAAAGACTGGTGTCGTCGATTTTGCTACCGCATTTATGCAAAATGGACACAGTCTGGAAGAAGCACAGATAAGTTTCGGAAGAAACATGAGATTTGGCTACAGGCTGCAATTCAATGGCCGGAATTACAGAATGAAAATATGGAACCTTCTACAGAAAATATAAGTGACGTCATCGAGCCCATAATTTCTCCTGCTAAATCTGATGCTTCAACTTGTACACATCCTAGTCCTCGTAAATCTTTTGAGGACCTTAGTAACCGGCAAAAAAGAAGACGCACCACTGAAGATAGTCTTTCATGCAGCAGTAGCAGCGCTGAAATTATGTTTTCGGCCGAAAGGGCGCTTCAAAAGGCAGGACAAAGCGATACAGCTTATGTTATGAAATACTTGACGGAGAATCCAGAAGAGGCCTCAAAAATCAAAGCCTTCATTGAAGGTAAATCAATTCAGGTACGGGAAATATCCCCTTTGAAGGCATTGGCTCTTTATGTATCGATGAACTTATCGAAATGGCGCTATAACACTCTTCGGGATTTCAACACTCAAGAAGGAGCTCTTCAATACCCGAGTTACTACATGTTGGTTAAAGAAAAAATTAAGTGCTATCCGGCCAAAGAAGATCTCACAGTTACAGAGAGCTCTGCAAAAATCAAATTACAAGCCTTGATGGATTTAACCTCAAGAAGACTTATTAGGTCGTTAGAAACCCCTGTTGATCCCAATCAACAGCTCGTATTGACCAGCAAATGGGGTTTTGACGGATCATCTAGCCAAAGCATTTATCATCAAAGGACGAGTGAAGATGAGCAAATCGATCTTGCTAGTAATTTTATGATTAGTCTTGTACCACTGCGGCTCGTCTCAAAAGGTGTAACAATTTGGGAAAACGAGCGACCATCTTCCACTTCATTTTGCCGGCCAATATTGTTTAAGTTTATAAAGGAAACCAAAGAAAATGTGCAGAGAGAGATGGCTGAAATCGAAGCAGAGATTGAAGCCTTAACTCCATCCACCATCACTGATGGAATTAGTGTCAAACACCAACTGCTGTTGACAATGATTGATGGTAAAATTCATTCCATTATATCCAATACAGCAGCTTCAGTGTGTGACATATGCAAGGCTTGTCCTAAAGAAATGAATAATTTAGAGTTAATCAAAGATAAACACGCAAACGAGGACATGTATAAATATAGCTTAAGCACCCTTCACGCTTGGATTCGCTCAATGGAATGCTTATTACACATTTCCTACAAATTAGACATAAAATCATGGCAAGTAAGGGGTGATATAGCAAAAAGGCAAGTTGATGACAGGAAGAAAAGAGTTCAAGAGGCTGTAAGAAGAGAAACGGGCTTACTTCTCGATGTTGTGAAACAAGGCAGTGGATCCACCAACAATGGCAACTCGGCAAGGAGATTTTTTGAAAACTACACTAAATCTGCTGAACTGACCGGAATAGATGCTATGCTTTTAAGAAAAATCTGTGTGATCTTGCAGTGTATTTCATCAGGAGAGAAGATCAACGTAACTAAATTCCGAGAGTTCTGCTTTGATACTGCTAAGCTTTACGTGGAGTTATACCCATGGTATTATATGCCTTCTTCACTTCATAAAATTTTAATGCATGGGCCAGACATAGTTCAGAACATGTCAATTGTGCCCATTGGTTTTCTATCCGAAGAGGCATCTGAGGCTAGAAATAAAGATTTTAGAAAATATAGAGAGGGGCATTCTCGAAAGCATAGCAGTATCTCATGCAATGAAGATATTATGCACAATCTTTTACTGTCTTCTGATCCACTTGTTACAAGTATCCGTCCAAAAGGAAATAAGTTTGTAAAAAAATCTTCTTTTAAGGAATTTTATGAGCTTACGGATTCTGAGAAAAGTGATATCGAATTTGTTAACATAAATGATTTAGCGGACATCGATTCTGAATTTGAATTAATTGATGATGATGATGATGACGAAGATAATTAAATGATGTTATTGTTTTAAAATGTGTAACTTAGTAAATTAGAGCTTACGTCTTAATTATTTATTGTACTTTTAATGAAACTAGGTAATTTATTATCAACTTACTTAAAAGTCATACTCTCATCAGTTCTTGTGAATATTTTTGTTAATATATATTTCTGTATATATATAATATATTTATAGACCTCTTAATAAGTCTGTCTGCGGTTTAAAGTAAATACAAATGGGGAAAAAACGTTTTTTTTTTTAAATTTTCATTTCCTTTTATCCCAGAAAGTGCACATTTGGCGCACTATGTGTCTTAGTATTAAATATAGCTCTTAGTAATAGCATTACGATATTAGAGACCGCTACTTGAAACAAGCCCGGAATCAGGAGGGAGAGAGCTCAATACACTCATTTTCATAGTAAAATTTCACATTTTCTCAAATTACTCCCGAAATATGGGAGTTATGAAGAAATTCATCACCACAATTTATGAAGGCATTAAGTAATCGAATAAGATGGCATCATTAGTTTGTCATAATTTTACTCTTATTTTTCGGACATGTCTACGTCCAACCGCTTCCATACATTCGTTCCACTGTGCACCGTGAAGGTATTGCACTTTTGTATGAAATAGCTGATTTTTTTAAAGCTTACGAAAAATGTATGTCCGTGACTACCGCTGGCCCACCAACGCCAATTGCTTCCATATTTGGTAAATAATTAGTACTCAATTGGTACTAATTAGTGCTCGAAGAATAAAATTGGTACCTTAGAAGTTTACGAGAAACTCGACTTTGGAGGTGGTCCGGCGGTAGTCACGCTGTCTTCAGCAGGACCACCATGAGCGCGGAAAAAGGGCGCATGCTACAGCTATTCCAAGTTTACAAATAATTAGTACCCTTATATTGTGATTTATTTTGTAAAAAACTAATTGTGGTACCAATTTTGTTGTTCGAGCACTAATTAGTACCAATTGAGTACTAATTATTTACCAATTACGGAAGCGATTGGCGTTGGTGGTAGACACGGAGATGAAAAATGTTACTTTTACGATTGTTTTTTCTGGGTTGACTAGAATCGTGTTCGATGTAGGAACATCGAACACCGTGTATCAGTAAGGTACGTTTTCCAAACACAAAACACTTAGGTACATCTAGTTGCACAAAGACAAACATTAAAGCCCCATTACGTAATGGATCATTATCGCTACTGGTTTCACTATTAAATTAAAAAAATAATTAAAATCCAGTCTAATATAGCTTTGTGCAACAATTAATGGAAGATTAGGATTAGTATTTAAGTAATTTTTGGGTTTTGGTATTTTGGGGTTTAGGTTTTTTTTTGTAGATAAGATAAATAACAGCTTTTAAAGATAAAGTTCGTTTCTGCAACCGGATTTTAGAAATGCCAAACTGCCCCCAGTTAGCATTTACTAGATTAAATAACAATTCAAAGAAAAAACACAATGCAATCAATGAATAGCAAGGATTGATGGACGCAAGATGATGAAATTAATGATATAAACAATTCTGCTGATTCGCTAATCTGAGAACTAGGTACCTACATAGGTTAAGCGTACGCTGAGATGCAGGTGACGCAGATCCACGCAGCGCAGGGCAGAGCAGATTTTATAATGCACGAACGTACTGACAGCTGCATACGCTGCAGCGCAGAGACGCGGTACGTCTGACTGCTCTGCGTCTCGTAGAGCCGGCACAGATTTTTGCGCGACTCATGCAGTTTGTCACTTGTTTTTTTACCACTGATTCATAATTTTGTTTCAATGACAGATTATTTGTACACACAGCTACACATCAAGCTATACATTTCCAGTATAAGCCGACTTCGCATTGTCCGGAAATCCTATACAATGCGAGATCAGCATAAACTGGAAATATATAGTTTGATGTGTAGCCGTGTGTACTAGCTAGGATGCGCATATGTCTGTGTAGCTGCGTCGCAACATGCGTTCGCGGCGTATTTCTGCCTCGTCTGCTCTATTCTGCAAAATCTGTCTGCGTCACCTGCGTTTCAGCATACGCTTAGCCTTAGTGGATGCGAGAAAAAAAAAACAAATGCGGATACTGCATTGCCGCTGCATATCTCGATAAAACCTTTGATTCATTCTACAAACGACGAAATTACCCTTCTAATGAAATATTTTCTAGTTTCAAGTTCAAAGTATCAGGTTGTATCTAGATCAAAATATGATTTTCAACCATAACAAATAGGGTATTTAGAATTATAAAAATTCATTACTAAGTTAGAATTTCGCGGGCCTAACCTAAATTCTAACTATGTAGGTAGGTAACGTAGGTAGGTAACTACTAAACACAGCCCTTGGACTGAATTGTTATCATGTACAATATTTATTTTACTTTTATAGTTCAATTTAATGGCCAAGTTTATGTGAATACTAAACTGTATACTTAGGTAGAACCGTGACTACCTAAGTTTGAATCATATTCTCACACCTTAAGTTGGAAACCACAAATCGTCCACTCTATAAGTCTGACTCAGGCCAAACACCGAGGAAAGTGCATGTCGTTGTGAGTTTCGCAAATAAGTATGAAATGGGTTATATGACGTCATACACGATGCCGGACCTATCACAACAACATTGGATTGAATGTAACGTTAAGTCTACAATTACATTCAATGAAACCATCAGATGCGTCATGAAGAATGGTCACCCAACTATTCTCTAACCGCAGTACGGTTCTATGGCGTCTGACTTTGTTACTTATCAAAATTAACAAATTTAAGTAGTTCTCAACGAACACTTAGTCCATATTAAACCTACCCAGTACCTACCTAGGCTACCTATAAGTCCTATAAATAAATATTCCGAGAGAAAAAAGCAAACCAGTTATAAATAGCACCGTACGCAATCATTGCCTAAATTTTAAGGAAATGTCCACTGCTTAATGCTGCGTGATTACCAGATTACTCCATAGATGAACCAAGAATTGTTAAAGAAAAATCAAAATTAAGGTCTAATCATTTATTTCAAATAGGCTCATGTATGGCACTTTTGACGTCAAAATTTACAAAATAATAATAGAATTAATTGTAGTCGTCTCATCCAAAATATAGTTTTCGTATGGAGAAGAATGGGCAAGAAACTCCACCGTTACTCTTTTAAAATGTTTTACAATAGTTTGTATAAGTACGTACATTCGTTAAATAATTATATGTGAAGACGATGCAACTATAATAAAATTATTATACCACAATAGGTAAAAAGAATAAAAAATGAAGCAACGACAGATAATTTTATTATGTGATAGATACATGGTGCTCACATATTTACAAATATTGTAAAAGAAGACGATTTTCCTGTAGGTAGATGCTGTAAAAACCCAAATTTTAATCTCAAACGATGGTAATTCTATGTACAAGCCTAGGTTCCGCTATTCAAACATAGGTATCAACTAAATAAAGACAAGGACACGTAGCCTTGAATTTAGCCGCTATTCGTTAACCAACTTGGCATTATCACGACACAGTTATTTAGCAATTAAACCAACAATCTTTATTAGTCTAATTTATTCACAGCATGGTGATTATTTTTATATGTTAGTAACTATAGGCGCCACCTGGGTGCACCCATTCTCGAGTGGAGTAAATAAACTCGCTGAGGTAATTAAGGACTTCATTAATATAGTAAAAAAAAACAAGTTGTTAATTTAAATATCTTTTTTACTTTGTAAAAAAAGATATTTAAATTAATTTAAGTATATTTATATCGTTTTTTTCGATATTGTTGGCCTAAATGAAGAAGTATCATGGTTAGAACACGTGTTTAAAATAATGCCAATGAATTACATTTCAGCCTTGATCAAAGTTCGTGTTAATAATAATTTAAGTTAAAAACCCCTTTTGTCAAGTGAGCGGAAAATAGGAAAGGCATCTGGAGACCTACTCTAAAAGGAACAAAGAAAGGAATTTATATTAAATTGCAACAGTAGGTAACTGAAACCTTTTGCTTACAAGCTAAACTAGCACGCTCTACTCCCTATTAAATGTTTCTAGGAAGACAGCCTGCAAGGAACAAGGCACCCAACACGATAAATGTATTCTATATGAAACGTTACAAGATGAAGTTTATACTTATCTCTGTATGTGTTGTGCCGTAGCACGGCGTTTTCTAGCCTTTGATTTCTCGGAAGAATATTTTATCTGGATTGAAGAATCTGCATATAAATGTTTAGGTACTACGTTGTGAGTTTCATTTCATTCATTCCACTGAAGTTCACAAAAGGCAAACACATGTTTAGGTTTGAAGGATTCTCAAAAAAGATATACCTTAAGTCACTTAAATGAAAACAATGTTTATAAGCTAAATTATAAATATTAAGTTCGTTACGATCGTCACTGCATCAATTATGATACACGCACAGGAATCATTCATAACTAAATGCACATCTAATTGGATGCACATCTAATGCATTTGGTTGATGTGTATTATTTCGCGATTTCATATTGAGCGAATTAAGTCTTGAATGCATTGATTACGTAAACATGATTTACACATGTGGGTATTTTGTTTTATAGGTACCTAATTGTGTGCTTGACATATGAGCTCGACTCTGACCAGAGCCCGGTAGTCATGAGATTAGACCCCCGCATAGGTCTTCCCGACTCTAACTCTCCCCCTATCACCAAGAGTGGGAGAAAGTAAGCACACAGCTGAAATCCAACACGTCCCCCCAATTGGACTCTATTCAACTCTATCGCTGACACGACATCCGCGATCGACTCACACTGATCACGTACAAACCGTCCTGAACGAATGTACAAGGAATGAGGATGTTCGCTAGAAGGCATGCCTGACGATGTGCGTGCATTACTGACTGAGAAGAATGCGGCCATTCGTGCTTATAGCAACTTCCCCTGTCCCGCCAACAAAGCCCATATGCGCTATTTACAGAGATCTGTAAAGACACGTATATCAGAGCTGCGTGACGTGGACTGGGATAAGATGCTCAGCAAACTAGAGCCTCCTATCAGGCATTCTGGAACCTTCAGAGGAAACTCAGGTCCCCCTCAATCCTCATCCAGGCCCCCCTGACCCGTCCCGATAAGACCATCGCTTTCGAAGACGTTGAAAAGGCTGAATGCCTAGCCTTGAGGCCCAATGCTCACCCAGTTCCCTACTAGTAAACCAAGCTCACCTCTTAAAGGTCAACGCTGAAGTCGAACGTAGAGCCCTCCCATTAATGACCCTGATTGTCCGCTGCCTCCCGTCACTCCAGGCGAAGTGCATGACAATATCAAAGAAAGTCCGAAAAGCCCGTAAAGTCCCCGGTTCAGATGGCCTCACCAATAGGGTGATCCAACTTTTCCCTGCCCACCTAATAATGCTGTTGACTACCATCTTCAATGGTGCCTTAAGCAACAACTTCTTTCCCCAGTCGTGGATAGAAGCCACCATCATAACGGCTTATTATATAAGCTTTACCGACTCGGTGTGCCAGATTGTCTCGTACTTATGTTGCGAAACTATCTATCGAACCGCGTCTTCCACTATCGCATTGAAGGAGCGCTTTCCTTTTCCCGCCCTATTCGTGCAGGAGTCTTTCAGGGCTCCGTACTAGCTCCTCTCATTTTTACGCTATTTACCAGCGATATCCCTAACAATGGTAGAAGGGCGCAGTTGGCTCTGTTCGCAGACGATACGGCCATCTACTTTAAATCTAAATCCCCTGATACTATCTCCCGCACTCTCCAAGGCTCAGTCAATAGACTTGCTGCCTGGTGTAGAAAGTAACGCATAGAAGTAAATCCTGATAAAAGCTCTAAGCGGTTCTCTTTTCGAAACTACGTACAAGGCATAGAGACCCCCTTCCCGACCTCTCACTATATTCGACCAATTATGACATATGCGGGTGCCGTCTTTGCTCATGCATAACCCCACCATACCCATAGGATACAAACCGTCCAAAACCAATTCCTCCGTAGGGCTACCGGCTTACCCTGGTATGTTAGGAACGAGAGTCTCCATCTCGACCTAAAAATTCCCACTATCCATCAATTCTTAAAACGCCTTGTAAAGCGTTTATAGGATTCCGCGGTTAAACATCGCAACCCTCTGGTTGTCGAGGCCGCCAGTTATGTCCCAAGTAGGATTAACTTACCTGCCATCCGAGGCATATTCTCACAGACCCATATGACCCCATAACCCCTCCTGCAGGAGAGCAATAGGGCCACAAGTACAGTTTACAAACACAGACGCCTCCCGTCATTCCGACCTCGCTGCCAAGGTCCTTTTCGATCGCGACCGCGACCCCGAGTAAGTGATATTTCTCCCCGACCCTTGTTCGAAAACGAGGTGCCAGAACTTGTTGCGCTGTGCACGTAACTTTAAATTCCCCGACTAATAATCATGATCAAAACTTTGATCCACCTCATCCCATCCTTGATGTCTTCCCTCCGGTGACGCCCTAAGCCGAGGCTCGTACCCCACAGGGGGTGCCCTTAGCGAGCGTTCACCTAAATTTTTAGCTTAGTTAGTATGCCCCTGGCTGAAGGCTTTGAGTTTAGCAGCTTAAGGCAACCACAGGATTAACCGGTTATATCGTCTTGACCTCAGAGGTTAGCTATGAGATGCCCTAGAGAAAAAAAAATGGTTGACATTTTTTTATGCCAAACTTAGTTCTCATCTTTACGTTGGTGGCCCAGTGGTACATTGCGAGAACACCGGCATGTCCTAGAACCAAAAATTCGAAGACATGTGACATCTACAAACTCGCACTGGGGCCCGCGTGGTAGATTATAGCTCACTCTCTCTCAAAGAGAGGAGGCCTGTGTCCCAGCAGTGGGAACATTATATTATGTATTACCTATATATTATATTATGCTATGCATTATTCAATAGCCCAAGAGTCCGACAACCAGTCTTACCAAGGGGTATCATATTACCCAGTTACTGGGTTCTGGAGGTCAGATAGGCAGCTGGTGCGGTTTTCAGCTGCATCCGGTTAGAATGGACGCCGACCCCAATATAGTTGGGAAAAGCCTAAGCAGATATTATAAGCAAAGCATTATTTACGCTTTTTTATTTTGTTAAATTGTTTCAGGATGTGAAAAACACTCGAAAGGCAGGTATGTTCAACCTTTTTTTTTCTTAACTGCGCGGCAGTAGAAAACAGAGATAAGAGATGATCGAGATGATCCTAAATTAGCGGAATCTCATTGATACTATTACCCGATTAGCAATTAAACGTTTTTCCCCTTCTACGAATATGAATGAAAGCGCATATAAATTAGAAAGCATTATAAGATTTAAAACAGCACAACGTTAGTGCCGCGAAAAGTAGTTTTATGATGACACAACCAAGGTAATGCTTCCACAGGATTTAGCGGCGGCATATGGGCGTCGCCACCAAAATTGTAATCAGCCACGATTATGTCAAGGAAAGTTCAAACTGCGGCAACAGGCCGCAACGCATAGATACCGGCCCGTATATAAAACAATTCGAAACTAACGAATGGACAATCCGTGAAAAATCCTCAAAATGTACACAAGTGTCTATATTGTTTTCTTAATCATCGGTACCGGTAAGAATTTACGCACTGTTTTAATTACTCTACAAGTTTTCAAGCCAACATTGTCGTCACACATTTCAAGCATAGGTACATTTTGGATTTGTGTTCTCCTCGGGTTTTCGATATATTATCTAACATGGCTCTATCTTTAACGCTATCGTCTTCCTCCTCACTGCGTAATTGGAGTTCGTTTTCATCTCGATGTTGTACAACATTTTCTTTACCTAGCTTGACGAAAGCGATTGATCCAATTTCCAATGTGAAAAAAAAAAAAAGTAGCGGATCAGCTTGCCTTGATATTTTTTGAGACGGTAGGAACTAATTATAACAATTGCGAACGTAAACAAAAATCAAAACAACTATTAAAAAACAACTATTAATAAATAAAAGCAACTATAGTAGGTATACAGAAAAGAGTTTAACAGAGTCCATCGCCAGTCCAGTGTAAAGGCCTCCGCAGACAGGCGCGACGTGACGGTGCGACGCGATTTTACAATTTCCATGAATTTTTCTTAAAAATTGTTTTATTAGAGTCGCGTCGCGCCTGTTTGCGTCTGCCTTTAGGCCCGCTCAAGTATCATCAAAATAGTCTAATATCACTGTTTGATTTGAATAATAGCAGAATTTAAAAAGTTGACAAACCTGTCGAGATTTCATTATCTAATATTTATTATCCTACAGTGAAAGTAGTTCTTAAACTTGAACACATGTCATAGTTATTAAAATCCATTTTTGTCAAAAATATTCGCATGGTCGTGCGTTTAAGACGCAAATATATAACAGTGACCTTGAGTGGTTAGCTTGCGTGTTCTGTACTGAGCTCACGCAACGCGTCGTACGTCCAGCCAGTAATAGGAATCGTCCATCAAAGAGCGGTGTCCCAAATTAAACGCATTATTAATGTATTATACATAAAACAAAAGGTATTTTAATAAAACACGTATACTAAAAGATCAATAATTAAATTATCTTTAAAATAGTGACGGTTTCAGAAAAATACGCTGGATAGATTTTGCGCGATTCTCAGTTTTTTATCCGCGTTAGACCTAACTTTACAAATTAATTTCACTATGTAATATAAACATAATCCAAAATATGCCTATATTAAAATATTAGAAAAATGCTCTTATTTAACACATATTTTTTCCAAATCATTAACACTACTCGTTTAGACGTCATCTTCGGTATAAAACCAAAAAGTCAGTTATCGTCGCCTTAAAGCAAGATAGAGATGACGGTACAGCAAGTGGAGCCGAATGCCATATTCCGGCACAATTCTGATGACATTGAAAATGCTGAACCACTAATACGATGACCACTTCTGTTCTGTTAAAGGCTTTCTTGCGCAGTTAGAGAAATAGAGCGCGGAGATAATTTGGTACTACAACAAGTTTCTCGTTTTTAAAGCTAGAAACTAGATTTTAATTTCACAGTGAAACTAGCAATTAAACACAAGAAGAAATAGTAACAAAAAAATAGTTAGAAACGCTAGGATAAACCTTATCGCTCATGGATTATATAATTTCAGAATAGTGTTAAGATGTTTAGCAAACATTTGTTTTTTTTTGAGGGTGGGAAATCATCAAATAACTTCTCCCGCTCTGGGTGAAGCGGGAGGGCGTGTCAGACTCTTACTGACTAAAACCCACCCGTGTTCCTTCGGTTGCCCTGTTGCCGGGGGCCACGATCTCCCTTTCGGTTTTCTTCGCAACCCCGGCAGGCATATGTTTAGCAACCCTGAGAGATAAAGTGGGTCAATGGAATATTTGATTATGAGCCTATCTATATAGATTATTATCAGTAGAAAATGATCTTAGGTAAACGACATCTTTAATACCTGCCATAAATAATTTGTAGTAGGAAAGTGACATATATTAGGAACAGACATGTTACACACTCATTTTATGCTATGTTAAGATTAATAAATAATTAGAAATACTGAAAATAGGAGAAAAAGAAATACGAAACGTACGTACAAAACGACTGAGAAAAGATGAATGCTTTCATAAGAGTAGCTGGTTCGAACGATTCCTTACTATTTTCGGAAAGGAATCGTTTTACGAAACACTAATTAGGTACTATATCTGATACCGACAGATTACATAATATAATATATACATATAATTTGGTTGATACAATTGTGGCGGCACCTACATCGCCACATGCGAACTACGTATCAAAGACCTGACGTCACACAAAATCCTGACGTCACACAAATCTTGAATCGCGCAAGCAAAGATTACCGCCCGATCAACATAAATATATAACATTCCGGCATCAACCGTTGCGCAGTTGCTCGCCAGACACGACACCCGCCTGGTCGGAGGATCCTCCCTTTTCTGTAGAGGATGAGTGAACTTTACACCATGTTCTTCTTACCTCTAAACAATCATAGGTACATTTGAAGCCCAGAGAACACTCCATGTTACTAAACATAGGATGGGATTATATTTCGTTTACACGTAGAGGCTCTACGCAGTCGGTCATTCAATCAAACATGTATGCAGATCATACGTTTAAAAATTATTTCATAGTGCGTTATTGAATTACCAGTCGAAAGTCCAACAATTTTTTTTTATTTTTCAGTTATTTGCGGAGATGACCAGGCAAAGCTTAGACTTTATTCTGGGTAAGTTTCATTTCCAATCAATTTTTCACTCTTAATGTGTTCTTAATAGTTACGATACGAGTAGGTCCACCATAACATTATCACCTTGTTGCCCTTATCCCTACTAGCCGTCATCTCAGTATTAACCCCTTTCTAGACATAATCATCTTTCACACAATCCATCCATCGGTTCTTTGGTCTTCCTCGCCTGTTATCCACATTCATGCTCAAAACTTTCTTCACAACATGGTCCTCATTCATGAGAACATGCCCACAATATGACGACTGATTTCCACACAAAGTCCATACCTTTAATAAACTTGGCTATTTTTTTTTACAGTTCTTTTGAAAATTATACCGAAGTGCTGTTCAGTGATGCCCCAAGTATATTTTCCGAGAATTGGTACAACTCTAACAGATCGACAATAATATTCGTCCATGGATTCACAGGAAAGTATTAGGAAAATACGGCAAATATTTACTTATTAAGCACAAATCATCTCCCTAATACAGGTGTCAATATCTTACTTAGATATAATATTCAAGTGTGGTTTAGGTATAAGTATACTTTCTCGGCTATGTACCTATACATTATTAATGGGAGTGAATAGTTTTCCGAATGTAAAGACTAAGTGATCTCTGGCACATTTATTTGCGTTAGAATTATTTAAACTAAGGTCTAAATCTAACACGAAAACAAGACGCTATAACGTAGACTTCACTACCATTATTCATACTGCTTATTACGATAATCAGCTTAAGGTCAGAGCTCAAAGAGAGGAAATAATAAAAAATAATTTACAGGTTATCCCGAGGGGCCTGCGGTGACTGCTGTAATAACAGCGTATTTGGAGCAAGGACAGAGTAATGTTGCTCTCTTGAACTGGGATCGTCTAGCCGCTCCGATACATAATTCGATCCCTCACTCGTACTTAGCTTGGGCTGTACCCAATGCATTTAAGGTGAGTTTATGAACAATTTTACTAAAATAAATCTTATCAAAAATGTTGTATCTATTGCTTCTGATAAGTCGGTGACAGACGTTTCGCATACGAGCATACCTACAAGCGCGCTGCATTTCGCGCTTCAAAAAGCCGAACGCACGTATACGCGCCTATAGGTACGTGTTAGCACTAAATAGTGGGTTTCGCAGTAGGATTGTAGATTTGCTATTAAGAGCTTATAAACGCGTGTGGCAAAAGCAAGCGTATATATACGAGAATACAAAAACGGGCTTACATGTATAGAAAAAACGCCAGTGTGTTACCTTGAATTTTTACATACTTTTCTCACCTCTTCCTTTTTATTTAATCTATCTCATCTTATTCCATTGCACTTTAAAGAATAAATAAGTATCAATTCCTAATGCCAATATCCCTCCACTCTTCTGCTCTTTCCTGTTCTAAATTGTATAAGTATATCAAAGTGCTGTCGACAGTCTCAATGCTTCCTTTGTTTCTGCTCGAAGCGGGAGCGTAGGTAATGTATATCGTTGTGTGAATATTATGTTTGATCTCTGAAGTCTACACGTCTCTGTGTGTATCCAAGCTTCACATGTACCTACATAATATTTAAAGTGCTACCAAAAATTTTGATTACCCGACATTTACCAAGTTTGTGCAATAAAATGGCGACTTTCAACGCGGGAAGTCTTAATTTCGGCCACTATGAATACAAATTTCGGTTATAATGAGTACAACAATGTCTTACTCAGCTCGCTGTGGACTTTGCTGACGTTCTGCTGAACCTGTCCGCGCACGGCCTAGATTTGAATAAGACGCACTTAGTGGGCCATTCCCTGGGTGCGCATATTGTTGGCATGACTGGCAACAAACTGGCGAGGAAAGGAGTCCAATTGCCTTGGTAAATATTAGCTTACTTCGTCTGTTTAACATTTTAAGTACCTACGGTTTTAAACCCAATGCAAATATTTGGAGAAAAGATCTAGTGTTGGTCAATATTTGCTGTTTTAAAGGTCAGTGTTGTTAAAGGGATTCGTATTTAGAATGTTATTTTAAAGCCTGATTAATGAAGAATCTTTAGGTGATAAATAAAAAGTCGATAAAACTTTGACCGAGCGGACATCTAAAACAAAATGTGTTACTTCCCATCAACTTGCAATATTGTTCATACATATATCGAACCTCATAATTTCATGCTCCATAATTTTGAGATCATAACCTCTATAATTGCTCTCTTCATTAACCTATAATAACTTTAACAGGATTACCGGTTTAGACCCTGCAGGTGTCGTATTTGACGGCAAACTACCGTTTGACAGGTTAAACCCTGAATCTGCAAAGTTTGTGGACGTCATCCATTCAGACCCTAACAGATACGGCAGCAAGAAGGAACTGGGTACTGTTGACTTCTGGCCTAACTACAGGGGCTTTGGGCCTGTCGTGCAACCTGGCTGCGACGACAGATCCCACCCGAGGTTTTCTCCTAAAGGTAAGGTTTCAAAACCAGCTATCTCTGTGTTAAGCTTGCTCAATTCTAGAGCAATATTATAAAATAAAATAAAATCTGCCTAGCCTTTTCCAACTGTGTTGGGGTCGGCTTCCAGTCTAACCGGATGGAGCTGAATAGCAGAAATTTTTGTGGAGCGACTGCCTATCTGACCTCCACAACCCAGTAACTGGATAATACGATATGCCTTGGTTTGCCTGGTTATCAAATTTTCGGGCTTCTGACGACCCGTAACCACTGTTAAAGATCCATGAATGACAGCCGGGCCCAACGGGTTAACGTGCTTTCCGAGGCACGGGGGAGTCTCGGTATGTAAAGATGGTCACCCATCCACGGGCCAACCCTGGCAAGCGTTGCTTAAGCTGATGGATCGACCCGTGCGGCTATTATTAGATACTTAAAAAATATTTGTATTTATTCGCCAAAAAACAACTTAAAATACCTAGCTACCGACATTTAATTGTGCGAGTGATCAAGTATTTTGGTTCAATTTACACTTGTCGGATTGTTTTTCTTTTATTATTTTAGTTATTGCCAGCATTAAAATTGAGTAAATGATTATTTTTGGAACAAAATAAACACTTTGTTTGCTTTTTTTGTCACAGACATTGTTGTCGAGTTTTCTGATTTTCTTTGACATATTTGCCGACAGTTATATGTTGACCTCGTTTAATGTGTTTCTAATAACAGGTACCTGCATTTTGCATTCACTGTATCATTTTCAGATCTTTGCAATCATCACAAATGTTGGCAGTTTCTCGTGGACTCTATAAAGTACCCAGGGTCTATGATGGGGACCTACGCTAAAAACTTCAGGGTATGGAAGAACTATTCTAAGCCGGAACGATTCGCTACTGTATTGGAAATTGGAAAATATTATGAAAACGTGTAAGTTTCACAATTTAAATTTATTTTCAGATGACTTGTTTTAGTATTTTTCTTATTATGAAATGGCCCTCATAATTTAAAATTCGAAATAATTAGTAAGACTATAGGTATTTATGTGCTAAATACCTATAGTCATTTCGAACCTGTCTGAAAAAGAGCAACCGAGCGATAGAAGTAATAACAATTAATAATAATGTGCAATGCCTCGTTTGAACCGTTCGGTGGCGGGCTATATTTTACGTGAGCCACTAACCACTGCCACTGGCGCAGCGCCGCGTCCCGCATTAAGGCTTCTACAAACAGGCGCGACACGCGACGCGACACAAAGGTACGTCGCGTCGCGCGACGAGCGGTGTCTTTGTGTCGCGTCGCGTGTTAAAACGCCCTTTAAACTTTCAGCTACATAAGTGACATTTCAATAAATACTTATGTGTCTGTTATGTACTTGCCTACATACCAAATATTTGACACCTGAATTAGGTCAGTTATAACTAATTCAGGTATCGGTATACCCCAAAAAATTGCTGCGGTTCAGTATATTTATGGCAGCTTAGCATTACTACTTAAGTAGGTACCCGAAAAGAAAAGTAATTTATAATTTTCAGGAATTTAAATTATTGATGAACTCTGCGTGGCTACTCATTAACGACCACTTAAAACGTATAAATAGCTACTCAGTAATTACCTACATAAAGTAATGTTCGAAAATATTATTGATTTCAGTGTACCTGGAAACTATTATTTCACGACGGCTGCATCGTCGCCGCACGGACTCGCTGAAAACGGCTTGTAGATTTACATACATACATTTAAAATTACACTTTATGGCTGTGATCATTCATCTTCGCTCTTACCAAATAGTAAATGCATAAATTTAGAAAATAGGTACCGTCATCCACGAATATCAGTATTTTTAAGTAAAAACTAAGGCCAAATTGATAACGATAATCTAATGGTTGTTCCAACCCCTATGTACATCAGGGCGGGCAGCACTACCGATTGGTACGAACTGGTCGATAGACAAGACTAATATTAGGGAGTGCGCGGGAGAGTAACGTGTTGTTCCTTTTGTATACATTATAATTATTTTAAAGTATTCATAGTTTAATATCAAGACCACAACTTATTGATAATAAATAGGTACGGGATCAAGTCCCTGACTTACAAAAATCCTCTTACTTTCAAAAGTTTGCAGTTTCCAAATTAAGTATTACTATTTTAATTTGTGTGTACAGTAAAAAAATATGAGTGACGAGGTCTTTAAGACACTTAAAGTTATAATATGCAAATCCAAAACTTTGCCGATAATTACCGCTACTGAAGATTCATCGAATATCACGCAAATTAATCATCCAAGATGGAGGAATTTTTGCACAAATCATTAAAGCACTTAAAAGGCAAATGGATTCTCTGATGCGGATGCCAAATGGATTCTGAACATTTTATAGATAGGCCTGTGCCTACCTGGCCTATTGTTACGAAGAATGCCGCAATTATAAACGTAGAGCCTACATTAGGTACTTACGTTTACTACTTTTCTTTTTACCGTTTCCGAGTTCATCTTTAAAAAGTTAAGAAATATCAAATGTCCGTTTTATGCATGGAAATATTAATAAGTTTATTTTTTGCTTGTAACTTTTTATTTAAAATATTTACTTAACGATAACTTTAAGTAGGCACTTAGAAAAATAAAATATGAAAAGAAAATATTATGTCTTTTAATTAAGCGTTTTTGAAAAGAAATAAAATTCTGCATCGTTTCCGTACGAATGAACAGAGGCTCTTGATTAAGCTGGATGACTCGCTGCACACATTACCGTCATCACACATTTACCACATATAACAAACAATCTTTAATTTGAAAAGTTGTTGCTGTACCTATGTTTCTTCAAGGGGCACTCATGCATTTTTGTACGGACCGCTTATTTCACGCATCAGAGAGCCATAGAAAAATAAAAATCACATCACTACTATGTGTGAACCCTCGTGTGATATTCCGTCTAAGCTTCACGTAGAAAGGCGAGTTATTTGGAACAGGACAGTCCATCAGAGGAACACGTCCGGAGCATTCCCCTGGGCAGGTCCGACCACAGACTAGGCCGTATCCAGTCACACTGTTTAAATACACCACTGAAAACGGTTTTTAAATGCACCTCCTGAGGCTGTATGTCGCCCGCGAGCTCGAATACTGACGAATGACGTTTTAGACATCAGCAGATCCGTAGGTATCACAAACTTTTATCAATTTACATAGTAATACTTTTCTTCATAACATAAATACAACTTGGTATTAACTGGATGTGAAGGCAATAAAATGAGGTTTATACGTCGATCGAAGCCACAGCAGGATAGTCGTTTCAAGTTTCAATCTTTCTTTTTCCTCCAAAATAACGGAAGAAGCCTTCGAAAATTATTAGATAATATTTTTTCTAAGGTTATAATTTCATTTTCAATACTGTAGAGTAGCATATGAATATATTCTACGTTGGAAAGGGAAAGAAAAACGTAGAATATCTATATCAGCTGCATTTACCCCGAGATTGTCGTAAAAGTAAATTGAGAGGAAGGGTTATCGTTACCAGTAGAAAGACAATGGGCTGATAACGTATAACTAGGTTTATAATGCAAGTCTATCAATAGTGCCGGCTAGCGGCACACTATCTTATGTCAGTAAAATGTAGTTCTAAGTTAGCTTGGTAAATTTTCCTTTGACCCAATCAATTATCGAGGTTTTAAGTCTGCCTTGTCTTCAGAAAAGCTGACCTGATGTAATTCTTGACATGACCAAATTCCGGGTTTATTAGAAGGCGGGGTTAGAACGTCAGACTTGTGATCCAAATACAAAACATTGACATTGCTTAAATAGGTGAATGTAAGTTTAATATTATACAGAGTGACCTTGAAAAAATCGACAAAATTTA
This sequence comes from Omphaloscelis lunosa, assembly GCA_916610215.1. Taxonomy (NCBI): domain Eukaryota; kingdom Metazoa; phylum Arthropoda; class Insecta; order Lepidoptera; family Noctuidae; genus Omphaloscelis; species Omphaloscelis lunosa. The sequence goes on from OU744247.1 coordinate 11,802,452, forward strand.
AGGGGGTGTTCTACCCATCAAATATAAACAACTTTAACAACTTACATATACCTATTATGGAAATGTCGATGTTTAGTCAAGTCGTTAAAAACGCGCAGGTGAGTCGCTACTATCTAATAAATCATCACAAATCTGACATAATTATTCATATTTTTACCTAATACATTCGTTGTACGTTCTAGTCCCGCCTTCTAATAAACCCGGGATTTGGTCATGTACTCATTTTTTATTTTATTTTTATTTTTGGTGAGTAATTATCAAATAACTTTTCCCGCTCTAGGCAGAGTGGGAGGGTGTGTTCGTGTGCGGGGGGTGCAGGTGTGCTCTTACTGACTAAAACCATAACTATATATACCAATTTGTCATATTTTTTTATCCTTGAATAACAAAAATCAGCTCAATTCTCCATCTGAAAGCGGAGAAATATGACAAAGATAGATTTCGTGAGATTATCGATTAAAGTAATCGATTACACAACTAAAAAAAGAAAACCTACCCACTAGGTAGCACTAAGTAATATAATTAACTCAAACAATATAGTGCATTTAATTTAAATAAAATATCATTAATTACTGAAAAACCAAAATAATGATTATCAACTGACTGATATTGATACTAGACATTAGTGGGGGTCGTTGTCGAATTTAAGACGGACGAAACCGTTTTTCCGATGACGAAAACGGTTGCAGAAAACGGTTAAAGGACGAAACTTATCCAACATAGAATAGAATTGTGTTTTCGTCGAGCACAGTTTCTTACAACTATCAACGATTCGAAATGTATGAAATGGTTTTATCGCATCACAAACGACAGCATTGACAACTGGTAATACATTATTTACATTTCATTGGCAAAGAGTTCACTTTTTATTGGAAGGACTGTTTTACGAGTGTGATAGATAGTTGAATCATTGTACCTGACTGTATTTTCTTAGAAGTAAAATAAAAAATCGGACCAAGTTATCGAAGACTGGTTTGTGCAATGAAGACTGTTGGAATTTAAAACCAGGACGTAAAACGGTTTCATAATCACAAAACACAAAACGGTCGTTGTAAATGGTTCGTCGTTGCAACGCCCACCCCTACTAGACAGTTGTCGCTTGTTTCGTGTTTTCCGATGCGTTTTGAGTGCTTTTCCGATTATTTTTCATTTTTAAATACCACTGCTTTGTTTTTTATGGATTCTGACCCTACCTACCCTTGTCAGTATACCCCTTGTCGGTACGACCCTTGTTTTCGCACTGTACACCAAAGATCGCTCACACGATTGACTTGGAATTGTTATTTTGGATTTTACCGCCGTTTGTGGATTGAATATTGTTGAAACTATGGATCGCTGTGTGAATTGAGGGATGATAGCAACTAGTCAGTGCAATAAACTAATATATGTTTGAATCTATAAATTCACACCATTTTCATCTCGTTACATCCAGGCCCAAGAGTGTATGTAATCGTTTCTGTCTCCTTTTGTCGATTGTTTTTAAAGTCACCCTGTATATATAGACACTAAACCTTCCAGAATACATTTCTCTAAATGAAGATGAAAACCGCTTCAATTTGCGTTGTGTAGTTTAGGAGAACAACGCGGTGCGATTTTATTCAACAAATATTATTTATTTTATATTTATTATTACTTATGTTATTTATAAATAATAGGTGTGTAACTGAAGGTGATTATGTATATTATTTGACAGGTGAGAGCAACTAAACGTGATCATGATGTCTGTCATTGAAGGAGGCGTGGATAGTGATATTATATAGAACTAGCAGTGCCCCGCGGTTTCACCCGCATAAATCTCAATCGCGGGGGAATATCGGGATGAAAAGTGTTCTTTGTATTAATCCAGGTTATAAAACATCTGTGTGCCAAATTTCATCCAAATCCGATCAGTAGTTTTTGCGTGAAAGAGTAACAAACATTCATCCATCCATCCGAACTTTCGCGTTTATTATACACACATCAAAAGTGTCTAGGGATCAACATATATTTTTGCAATAACTTTTCTCCTGATTGATATTAATTAAAATTTTCTTTAAGGATTCATCAAATAAAGTGTTTTCGTTTGTCACAGTAACGATAAACCAAGTCACCTTTGCATTAATAAAGAAATTTGCCATTTTCCTAATAAAGGGATTTTTGACATTTGAACCACTAACATTAAAGTTCGAAAAAAAGACTGAAATAACAGTTTTCTTTAAAATTTTATTGGGTAACTTAAACAATTAATAATCCGTGTTTCTACCGCGAACACTAACAACACAAGAACATCGGTTTGGCATACTCAAAATGAGTTCATCCAAATCACGCTGTGGAATGGCCGCCCATGTTCGTTGCAACAACAAAAAAAGGTCTTCTTGCGACTGGATACCCTCCATATTCGGCAGAGCTCTTCTCTGTAGCATATCCCATGCATGCTCAATCGGGTTCAAGTCTGGCGACTGAGCAGGCCAGAGCAGGACATTGATGTTAGCTGCGGCGAGAGTCTGTCTTACAACTCTTGCGGTGTGCGGTCGTGCATTATCATGCATTAACTGAAATAAGGGACCGATTTGCACTTGTAGAGGAACGATGACGTCAGATACAATCGTCTCAGCATAAATTTGAGCGTTGAGGTTGCCTCTGATCCAAATCAACTCAGTTCTTCCGCCGATCCAAATACCCGCCCATACCATGATGGTTCCACCACTATAAGGATGGACTTCCTGGCAGGATTTTAATCGCTGTTGGCGTCCAGGGGTTCTCCAGTGTCGTATACGTCTTGTATCCGGTCTCATACCAAAACGAGACTCATCAGAAAAGCACACGAAACGCCATTGTTCTTCTGCCCAATTTCTGTGTTCAAGAGCCCATTGATATCGAATCCTACGATTGTGCATTGCTATAGGTGGTACCCGTAGCGGTCTTCGGGAATGAAGGTTCACTTCATGCAAGCGGTTTCTGACTGTTTGGTCGCTAATTAAGTTCCCTGAAGAGTGATGAAGCCTCACGGCTAACATCATGGCGGTTATTGTTGGAGCTCTTCGAGTTAAGATTTGAATGTATCGGTCTTGTCTCCGTGTGGTGCAGCGATACCGTCCTCCATGGCGCTCAGCCACGGTACCAGTGCTTCGGTAACGTGTCCAAAGTCGACTGATAACACTCTGACTTGTATTCAGAGCTAAAGCCACAGTACGTTGCCGGGAACCAGCTTCTATCATTCCCACGGCTCTGAGCATTTCTTCCCTGCTTAAATGACGTCGCCGCTCCATAATAACGTTGGTTTTAATCAGTAGTAGGGAAACAGTAGCACTAATAATGTCTTCAATGCGTTGTATGTTTTTATAGGGAAAATATTGACAGCTGATTTTCATCTTTTACTCGAATTTGATTAACAGTTCCTGTTTCAAATTATGAAATGCACCAAAAAGGATCCATATAAATTTATATAATCATAAATTTATTACAAAGCCACATCTCAATCTCAAGAAATCCGCATAAAAATGCTTGATCCCTAGACACTTTTGATGTGTGTACTTATTAATAGGATAAGTAATAGCATAATTTTATAAAGTAAAAACACTCGTGAATTTTCACAGCTAACGTGAGTTATATTCTTAACCGACTTCCAAAAAGGAGGAGGTTAAAATGTTCGTAGCGTATGTTTGTTTTTTTTTTATTATGTATGTCCGCCGATTTCTCCGTCATTTGTGGACCAATTTTGAAAATTATTTTTTTGTTTGAAAGGGTATGCTCTCAAGGTGGTTCCATATAAATTTGATTAACTTTTTGAGCTTCAATAACACGTATTTTTTTCCCACTTAGTATGTGGATGATATGATAAGTTCCTGTCACTGGTAGCAGGTAGTGGTATTAGAATTTGTGTGGGGTAGGTACCACAACTAAAAAGTGAAAAATAAAAACTTTTTACAAAAAAAAAACAACCGACTTCCAAAAAAAAAAACACTACAGAGTGAAAAATAACTTTAATTTCGGAAGTCGGTGTCAAAAAATGAAAATTCAAAACCAAAGACGAAGTTTCGAAATTAAAGTTATTTTTCACTTTGTACTGTTTTTTGGAAGTCGGTTGTTTTTTTTTTTTTCGTAAAAAGTTTTTATATCTTTTCATTATAAACCTAAAGTCTAACACCAAACTCTAACGTATCTTGTTCGAGAGCTAGTTCTTGCAAAGTTACTCGGGCGTCTCAACCGTCCAACATGTCCCAGTGGCCAAGATCTCGACTCGATATTAAATAGCTCAAGTCGTATGTGCGGCACGAACAGGGTTAGAAACCCTGAACAAACAAGGTCAACTATTCACTGATCTTTTAGCACAGCCTCCATTCTCCCATTCGCCCCCAATGGCTCAGCAAAATTCTTTACAAAGATTATATTGACTCAGCAATTAAAATGATAAACATTTGCCTATTTGTTACTTTGTTCCGCGTTTAGGGATAAATACTTACGTAGGCATAGAGCTACGCCGGCACGACTAATTGACCTAATTTGAATAAGCTTTCAGTAAGCACATTTTCTCGAATTTAGTTTCACTTATTTTGTTAAAGGTAAAGCAGATTAAGAAAGGGTGGGTGATAAGAGTGATTACGGTCTTAATAATTTAATCTGAAAGTTCGTTAAAATGTTTTGATAAGTTAGTAGAAGCTTTGAGATCTTGCAGTTTAGGTATCCGAAATAATTTAGCCGGCGTTGGAAAACATTATTTTAATACGTAATGTACTGATGGAACTAAATAATGGTTAATCTATATATACATTTTTTTTTAACCAGTGCCCAAACTTAAACACGTGACTTTACTCATCATTATGGGACTTTTACTGTGGGACTAAACATTAAATCGCAAAAAAAAAAAATCACCTATTTCGTATATTTGACGTGTTACGCGAACATTAAGTAGGGGAACAGCTGATTTTTTTTTCGCGATTTCATTTTTGGTCGAAATGACGAATGCTTTGCAAACCTAAGTTCGATTCCCAACAATTGATATTTTTTGTGCTTCTTTTTTTACATTTTGATATTCTATTATTTGATAGTTCGCAAAACGTATTTTTTTTAACTCGATTTTTTGTTTGTAAAAAAGTTTTTTATAACATCATCAAGATACACAAAGTGGTTTAAATACGTATTATCGAAGCTAACTCAAAAACTACCCAAGCAAAGTTAACACAATTTATATGGGACCACCGCGCAAGTTTTTCTCTAATAAATGAAAAAAAAAAAACAAAATCAGTCCATAATTGACGAAAATATTGATGAAAATACGTTTTTGTAAATATATACAGACGAACATAAATACCTAACGTCCTCCTTTTGTGAAGTCGGTTATGAAGTTAAGACCTCATCTGCTGTTATCTTTGGTTATAATAGTAATAAATATTCAGAATATGTAGGATAAATGAGGTAATGAGAAATCCCGTGTGTTTACGATCTACTGTTATATTATTCTAGTGACAGCCGTTAGTCAGAATTATCTATACGAATGTATCAGTCATTGTATCAGTGCTGTGCCATTAGGTAGTAGGTATATGCAGGAATACAGGCATTCATTAATTCATTAAAAACAAAAATCTTCGCAAGCAATGGGATGTTGCTACTGAAGGCTGCGGGCGTCGACTTGCAGGACGAGCCGCTGCAAAATGTGACTGTTATTTCAGTATATTGTGGTGTCTTACGACTTTCGAACAAACGAAGTCGCGGGCACAAGCTAGTGTAAAAATAAAATGATTAATATACAGGGTGGCAGGGCCATCAACGCGAAAACTATCACCATGAATTCAGTGTACGATTCTGAAACCCCCGCCGTTGTTTTTCGTTGGTTATTAAAAAGTGATTGATATATTTATTAACCTGCAATCAGTCATTTTCTTTGCATATTAATACAGGGATATTGACGCGAAAACTGTCACCATGGATTCAGTACTTGATTCTGAACCCCCCTGTGTTGAAATTTTTCATACATTTTGACCGCGTAAGTGTTGCACTTTTCTACAAAAAATATCACCGCATGGGGGTTCAGAACCATGTACTGAATCCATGGTAACCGAACACTTCGATGTCCCTGCCACCCTGTATAAGTATGTATATACAGGATAATTAACTGATACAATAATTTGATTAACAGCCAATCAACAAGGTCATGTAAAATGTCGATGGGGCTAAATCGAGCACGGCAATTTTCATTGCGTTTTAACGCAGCCGGGACGCAACCAAAGTCGTTTGGTACATCTGTTTGACAATTTACGCTTTTAATAATAGCCGACACTGCCTTTGAATCGGTCGCGCACGAATTAACAACCGGCAAAATTAAAGCCTTCAAACTTTTTGCAGAGCCAGCGGACCGATAGAGCGGGTTTCGTTCTGCCCTTATTTAGCCGCGGGGGGATTTTCTCAAAATTAGAAACGTCCCAAATCGGCTTCGTTACATTGTAACTCGCGGTAATAGAGTTGTTCCCGAAAATATTGTTGCTTTTGTTTCAAGTTGCTGATCAATCTATTCGCGCATAAAGTTACTGTACATAATTAAGAGAAGCGAGAAACCCTACAACGACGGGGTTCGCATTATTTTGAGCGCCTATTTGATTAAATTTTAAGCATTATTTTTGATACACTTCTCCAAACCTTGAAAGCGTCAAAATGCTCAAACGATAAACAGAAAAACAGTTACCGGCACGATAAAGAATTCAACAAATAAACTTCATTATTAATGCTAAGTTTTGTTCATGTTCTTCAGGTAAGCCCAGCATGAGTAATTTACGATAAGTGGCCGATATCATTATGACGATATTAATGGTACATCCATTACAAATTCGTTGAATGTCCGTTCCGTGGACATACGGAACTTGTGTCTAGAACTAGCAACTTTTATTATTTATGTATTATGGTACACTTGGGGCCCGATTGACAAGCGTTAGATCTGCCAGTGACTGTATTTATATGAGATGCTCCGCTTCGAACTAAAGATTGAGTGCACATCGTATCGACGTGAATCCTATCGGAAAATATCTGCAACGCCCTTAAAACATAATTTGCATAAATATTACATAAACATCTTAATATTATACTCACTCTAGTGGCATAAATATGAATCTTAAGAAAACTAGTTGCTCTTTATAATAACTTTTTCCATTATTTACACTAAGCTCATTCTGGCCTGGAGTGTAAGTAATGCGAGTGCGCCGAGCGAGTTCGCTCCTTGTAATTATAGACTAAGACCTACAAAATTATCCACTAGGACTAGTATTTTCATAATTTATGCAAGCCAAAGTGTAGGGTTGAAACAACGGGCCAAGTACCTGTGTTCAGCCAATTACCTGAATATCAAACCTGAAGTCAATTACCTGAGTACAACGCGGTGTGGATATACAACATTAATGCGAATCGATATTATTTTACATCGATGTTTTTGTATTATACGGAGCTTATCGAATGAAATTGTTAGTGGTAGCTAAATAAAATAAAACGCGTGTCATCACGGTATTGGCTTGGTAGCAATTAGTCTGCGTGTCGCACGATATGTATTTTTTACCGTAATTGGAAATATCAAAATTCGATTGGAATTTATATTGGCGAAGAGAAAAAGCATTCGGTGTTAAAGCTCCAAATATACAGAGTTTTGTGTATTTATTTATTTACTATCGGGTTTCGGTTAAAAGTAATTTAATTTGGAAGCCATGGAGATAAAAATGCAATTGTTCGGTAACTCCCTACTGCTTCGTTCTCATTCTTTTTTTATAAAAACCATCGATTGATTAGGAGCTGCGATTATTATATTCGATTTACCGACAACTTAAAATTTACATTTATCTATTTCTTCTGTTATGAGTAGGTATTTATATCTAAGTCTATTTTATGATACGAAGTAAACATAAATGTTTTTTTTATGTTTACCTATGTACTTATTTAATTATCAGTGCCTCTTTCATGTTACCCGTTTTATGATGTGAACCGTGTTAATGTAGGTAATTATCATTCTCGTATTCATGCTAATTATTTGGTAACATAATAAAGTTAATTATAAAATATTTTGTTACTTCTCTGTGGAAAGCAAAATGTATTCACCAAAAATGACATAATGTTCACATCACATTGTGTCATTTTTGGTGAGTACATTATGCCCTGCACGACTCATATTGCGAAGCATTAGAGAGTGCTTTGCGATCGAAAAATTTGTTTCGCCTCCTTTCTGCCACTGTTTTAGTGTTACACTCTTGCACAGAACCTACTTAATTTATATACCATGTCCAGTACCTATAATTATCAAAAAAAACAGAAACTAACTAAGTACTACCGCAAAAGAAACTACTATCATTTCATTTCTGCTTTCCTGGTAGTTTTAATAAAATATACAATTAGTAAGTACAGTTGAATTGTAATACGTCTATCGATATCATTTATTACGAATCCTTCGTGCTCTTCTCTATGTTTGATCGTTGGTGCGTTTCGAGGAATACTTTTGGTGCGCGTCATTTAGTGCGTTTCAAAGTTGGTGCGCTTCGAGGAATACCCCCACATACTATCATAATCACTTTTTCATCCTGTGGATCACTACAAAACTGTTAAATATACTATTTACACATGAATAATAGTGAAAAGAAATAGAAGAATAGCGGTTTAAAAGAAGGTGTAGTGACAAACATTTTAAAGTGTATGCTGGCATCCCAGCATACACTTTAAAATTTTTGTCACTACTTTTTGTTTGGTCATGTTGAGAGGACGAATGAAAGGCGACTAACAAAATGTATTTACAAGGCAGATGTGACTGGAAACGCCGGGAGGGGACGCCATAAGAGGAATTATAATAATTGTAGTATTGGCATTAATAACACCTGAACATAAAATTTATATTATCGCATCACTAAACCTTGGAACTGGTTATTTACATCTTTGGAATTTATGAAAAAAAAAAAAAAACTTTGGCTACTCAAATTACCTACTTTGACCTAATACACCAAAACGCTACTATACAGGGTAGCAGGGACATCGGCGGGATAATGGTTATTATGGATTCAGTACATGATTCTGAACCTCTCCGCATTGAAATTTTTCGTCGGATATTTAAAAAAAATCTGCTGTTTTATAGAAAAGTGCAATACCTATGCGGTCAAAATGTATGAAAAATTTCAACGCAGAGGTTCAGAATCATGTACTGAATCTATGGTAGTCGTTATCCCGCCGATGTCCCTGCCACCCTGTATAAATATGCAAAGAAAATTACTAAAAAATTAAAATTCCGGTTAATAAATCTATCTACCAATTCCTTTTTCTTTGACGTAAACTTTATACACTACTAGCTGTTGCCCATGACTTCGTCTACGATCCAGGATGAAAAGTAGCCTATGCACTTCTCCATATACCAAACTTCATCAAAGTACGTTCAGCCGTCTTAGCGTGAAAGCGTAACAAACAAACTCACTTTCGCATTTATAATATTTTAATGAAGTTAGGATTTGGATTATTATTATATTAGTTAGTACCTATATATAGGCTTCAAATATTTAATGAGAGAACATTAAACTTACCGTTTCGCTCAGCTCACATGTAACATTAGGTGCAGAGATGCATTAAAAAATATTATCTATATCACATCTCAATCATCATTGTCATGTAAATGCGAATTTCGGACCGACGGACAGTCGGACATGACGAAATTATAAGGGTTCCCTTTTTGCCATTAGGCTACGGAACCCTAAAAAGGAACATTGGTTCTTGCCACGGAGCATTTATTTCGCGATTCTTGCACATGTCATGGTAACGCTGCCATACCACCCGAAGATATGCGAGCTAGCTTGTTAGCACTACTCGAATCGTGGGAACCCACCATAAGGTGTAAACCTCCTTATTATTTTTCTATTTAATTCAGTACTTGGAAATAAATATTTTTGTTTGATATGTCTATTAATATACAAAAGAAAAGAAAATTCAAAATGGACTGAAATCCCGTCTTAAAAATCAATAAAGCTATTGTATGAATAAATAGCTTTCTGCCTACGATCTTAGTTTAATACAACTTATAAAGCCTCGTGCAGACACGCGCGACGCGACACCGGTAATTGTTACGTTAAGTTTTCTTAGAAATTGCTTTGTTATAGTTGAGTCGCGCCAGTCTACACGAGGCTTACCAAAAGACATGATATTTTTATTATTCTCTCCATTCAAGTGTATTATATAATATTACCCGGGTCGAGTTAAGTAGGTAAGTATTTTTTACCGACTTAAAAAACAAGGTTATCCGTTCAACATGGATATATGTAATATTATTGAAACTGCAAATATTCACTTATGATAATCTATTGGGGTTTCCAAACACATATACAAAATTTTATAGCTATATGTTAATAACTATGAATGTGTTTGTCCACGCATTTCTCCGAAACTATTAATCGGATTGTGATCATTTTTTAGGGTTCCGTACTTCAAAAAGAAAAAACGGAACCCTTATTGGATCACTTCGTTGTCCGTCCGTCAGTCTCTCAAGACCCTTTTTCTCAGGAGGAGAAATCAAGTTGAAATTAATATCAAATACTTAGGTCTGCGACATATATTGATACTCGCAAGTAAATCAAAACCTACAAGGTACTTCCCGTTGACCTAAAATAATGAAATTTGGTAGGAAGCAAGGTCTCACAGCGCATGTAAAGGAAAACGTCCGAAAATCGTTAATTCGTAGTTTTATGAAAGAAAAAAAAATTTTTTTGGAATTGCAAACTTACATTTGCAATTGAAGAATTTGACCGTGCCGTATATCGATGTATGGGACAACATATTTTTCAACAACAATGTTTATAGTTTGTTTTTGGGAAAAAATCATCCCAACTACGGAACCCTTCATTGTTCGTGGTCCACACACGCACATGGCCGTTTTTTATTTAGGCTTACCTTTACTTGAACTTAGGGAACGCTGCAAGTTTCACCAAAATCGGTTCAGTAGTTTTTAAGATATGGACTAATATGTGTATGTGTGAGGATTTTTTTTTTGGGTGGGAAACTATCAAATAACTTCTCCCGCTCTGGGCGGAGCGGAGGGCGTGTCAGACTCTTACTGACTAAAACCCACCCGTGTTCCTTCGGTTATCCTGTTGCCGGGGGCCACGATCTCCCTTTCGGTTTTCTTCGCACACCCGGCAGGCCTTTGTGAGGCCTGGCTTATTGAGACGAGCTACGGGTGTGGTCTTAAAGGGAAAACATCTCAAAACCTTGGTCAACCACAACTCATCAGCCATTGCCCAACTATGTTGGGGTCGGCTTCTAATCTAAACAGATGCAGCTGAATACCAGTATTTTACATGGAGTGACTGTCTAACTGACCTCCACAACCAAGTTACTGGGTAACACGATACCCCTTGGTAAGACTGATTATCTGACTTTCGGGCTTCTAACTACCCGTAACGACTGTCAATGATCTACAAATGATAGCCTGGACCAATGGCTTTACGTGCTTTTCAAGATATGGAGGGGTTTCGGTATGTAATGGATGGTCACCTATCCACGAAACGACCTCGGCAAGCGCTACTTAACCTTGAAGATTGACCGTGCGGTTACTATTATTAAGTCACAAAACTCCTTGGAAGAGATATTTGGAAGAGTTGCTTCCCCTTTATAAAAAAAATATATTTTGACATTAGGAACTTAATGTTCATTTTTGTTTTACCAACTTAATTGTTGAATGCTCCAATTAAGTAATGATTTTCTTTCTTTTTGGTGGTTAAATTCTTTTATTTTTTTAGATAAATTGCAAACTATAGTTTTGTATAATTTAGAAGCATTTTTATTTTTGTAAATGTGAGACCATGGAGCCGTTTATTAACTTATTAAGATGTATGTTGACTTGAAATAGCATGGCAGTTAAGAATATGTCATGCTCACTTAAATGTCTCGCTGATGGTGGCGAGTGTGTTGGATCATTCGGTTCCCTACAAAATGGTTGAGCTGGATGGTGCTGATCCACGCGTCATGTTCGTGAACGGGCGCCGTCAGTTGAAACTGGTCATCTCTTATCTGCCAGGGCTTATTTTTAATCTTATATTTTCAATTGCTTTTGATTATTTTTTGTACATTGTTCTCACATATAGAAGCAACAAGAATGATGTACCCAGGATTTTGTAATATCAATATTTAAAAGAGTGTCCTTGGAGTTTCTTGCCCGTTCTTCTCCATAGAGATCTACGTTTTGGAATGGGCAATTAGCTTCAACTTTCTGACTAACTGACCGACTCTTTGACAATTCAAAAGTGCCTGTAAATGGTTTAATTGAAATAAATGCTTTGAGTTTGAGTTTGAGTTTGAGTTTGGTCGACCACAACGAAATGGTGAAAAATAAAAAACGTTTTAAGTACAAAAAAAAAAATAAACAACTTCTAAAAATAAGGGAAATATAACTAATTTCGGAAGTCGGTGGCAAAAAACGAAAATACAGAACCAAAGACATCGTCTTTCGAAATTAAAGATTTTTTTCACTTATTTTGTGTTTTTTTTTTTTTTTGAAGACAGTTGTGGATTTTTCTGGACGTTTTTATTCTTAGTTACAGCCTAGAATTTAGAGTCATTACTCTCAAATGTGCATGTACAAAAGTAACACGTATGTGGGTAATAAGATTAACGCTACTTATCTTTACGTTTAACTTTAGCATGTAAAATTGTAATTTCGATTCAATTACCATAACTTTTGTAAGCAAGCAAGACATTTATTAAAACGTGAGCAAAGTCCAAGCTTCATTAAATTAAAATCAACGAAGTCTAAAGTTTATGAAATTTTGTAACTTTAATTAAATAAATTGCTTACATTTAGTCATGTTTTTTGTCAAAATATACCTAAGATAGGTGCCTAATTGATTTCAAAATATGAAACGTGGGAATAATAACGAGATTTTCAGCTGCAGTGGTGGCCCAGTGGTAACGGCCCCGACTTACGAGTTGTATGTTGTGGGTTCGAACCCTAGCAGACGCTTTACTTGGTGTAAATAATTTCATCACCACTGCTCTCAAAACGGTGAAGGAAAACATCGTGAGGTAACCGGCATGTCCTAGAACCAAAAAAATCAAAGTCATGTGACATCTACCAACCCGCACTGTGCCCGCGTGATAGATTACAGCCCACTGCCTCTCGAAGAGAGGAGGTCTGCGTCCCAGCAGTGGAAACATTATAGGCTAATTAAGCAGCAGCGGCGACAAGAATTGAAAAATGTTTCTGCTAAAGGAACAATAGGTAATGAATCAATATTAGTATATGAAAAATAATAGTTTTTCTCATATGGTCATACTCTATTTTTAATACGTCCGTTGCATCCTGGGGGTCCACTCCCTAAGTTCGAAATTCGTAGTTTTGGCCGAAATTACGGGCGTTTCCTACGCCGCATCACAGACATAAGATTACCTCGAAGCCCGAACTAAAAATGAATGACAACACGATTTGACAGTTGTCCCGGAATTGTCATAATTAGCTGGAGTAACCAGCTAATTATGACAACAGCTCATGCTTTGACAGTTGTCCCGGAATTGTCCAGAAAAATTGAATTTGACATTTGTTTTGCCGGATCAAATACTTTCCGACGGACCCATCTTCGTCGAGGGATTATAGTAGACCCTGGCTAGTCATCTTCGCTACCAACCTTAATTAAACGTTTGCTTCACGACTGCGTATTTAGGACATAGACATTTTCGGAAGAATTCTGTAAAAACACCCTACGAAAACTATGGTGAAGTATGCATGAGCTGTTGTCATAATTAGCTGGTTACTAATACCCCCCTATTCGTGAAGATAGTTTTTACAGCGAAATATTGTACATATATGCATAATTCGTAATCTAATAGTCTTAACAGTATAATATAAGTACATGTATTAAAAAGGGGGAAGGAATCGCAGAACATTAACAAAAAATCCGCATTGCTGTAATCAGGAAAATGCCCAAAACTTGTGTAAGACCTGCGAGTCTGGTTTTCAGTATAGTACTGTTTGAATATACCTGTTTACGTTATGCTGCGATGTTAAAACTCAGCAACAATACAGGATGCACAATAGCGACCTGTATTATTATTGCCAACTGGTAAAAGCTTAGGTGAAGTTGTGTTTCTAAGTCCTCGTTATGACTTCGAGCTGTGCTAATACAGGTGTACGCAGAACTTAGTCGGAAACTCTACAGCTGTCTCAGTTTACTGGATCTCGTCAGCTCTACAGATATTGTGAACATTGAATACAGAGTTCGACACCCACCAATGGGGAGTATCGAAATCGCATCGAACTATTGACGCGCAAGAATCCCAATACAAGCACTTAGTTTAGTTAGATCTGTAAAAGAATACAAGCTGCAAACGACAATACAGTAAGTAAATGTGGTACAATAAGCACAATAATATTGTAATAGTATTCTTTAAAAAAAGTAAGATAAGATAATCATTTTTTTGCTCAAACATGAGCACAATACCTACATACAACACAAATTGTCAACATGCAAGAGATGTTAAAAGTAGAGACAGAAACAGATCATCAAGTTTGCCTTAAAAAATGGCATGCAAATATTAATAAAATAATAAATGTCACTGCGAGTCTAATTATTTTAAAAATCCATGATAATTTATTTAATAAATCATTAAAAATAATAAATTATTAAAACATGATCATAATCGCTCACCTTTTTTTTTGGGTGGGAAATTATCAAATAACTTTTCCCGCTCTGGGCGGAGCGGGAGGGCGTGACAAACTCCTACTGACTCTCACCTAAAGACTCATTTAAATAACAATAATTATGTATTAATATATATAGTGAGCAAAACCGAGAGTCTAAAGCTATTCTATATTTATCTATTCAGCTGGTAATGACCCACTGCTGGACAGGCGCCTCCAGTTTCCTTTTCTATACATAGTATAGAACAAACTCACTTTCGTGTCTGTCTGTGTGACTGCTTAGATCTTATAAACTGTACAACGGATTTTGATGCGGGTTTCACAACCATTTTGAGCTTTTATTCAGAAAGTTTATGTGCATTTCACTTAGATATTGAACAGAAATCTCGATGTTTTGACATGTCGCTATTGCTCTTGTGCGAAGCTGGGGCGGGTCGCTAACATAATATTATACATATATCTTATCTAAAGAAAGAAAAAGTATTTACTGGGACTCGCAGAGGAAGATCACAAATTAAACTAAACGCAGTCATAGAAACATTAAAAAAAAAAACAAAAATGAAAATAAAAACAGAAAGTCCTATACGGGGCCAAAAGGCTCGTATCACAGCATGATGCTGCGACATATAAAAATAAGTGTTGCAGCGCTGGTATTCTGATAGGCCCGATATCTCTAATACCGACCTACAGTTTTACTACATAAAGCTACAATCTTAGAAAGAAAGAAAGAAAATACGTTAATTTGCCTTACACATGACCTTGAGAAAGATAATAAAAAAAACACGTAAATAACAAATTGGGGGAAAATATGCGTCATATCCACGCAAAACGGCCATCGCTCAGCATAAATGCTGCGACCCCATGCCCAAGCGCTGAATCTTCATAGAATTCCACAGGAAATAAAATTAAAAACCACCTTCCAAGTCATGAGCAATTGAATTTCACCTAATTATCGTCTCCGCTCACCAAGTATTGATGGAAAAGGAAAAGTATATTGAGGTGAATGAAAAAGGGCTGTGAGCCCTTACTTCTTTGCTGATAGAACTAATGCACTGTCCTGAAACTTATTGACCACCGTTAGTCACTCTAATGCGGACATAAATTGCGGGGTCCGTCGCTTTATTGAACTACCACTCGTATTGCATTTCATTATTAAAAAAGTAAACTTATGAAAGGATTTAGGGCTGTCCGTATGCGTTTAGAGTTTAGATATTAAAATTTAGAGTCTTCTACATAGTCTTTTTAATTTGGTTATTTCTCATAAAAGTCATCATGGTTAAATATAATTGTAACTATAATAGATAATATTTGGATGACCGTACACAAATGTTTTTTTTTTTTTTTTTGAACGACGTTTTCTAAAAATTAAACCTAGCTAGATCGATTTATCGCCCCCGAAACCCCCTGCATACTAAATTTCATGAAAATCGTTGGAGCCGTTTCCGAGATTCAGATTATATATATACATATATGCAAGAATTGCTTATTTAAAGGTATTAGATTAGGTTATTCGTTAGTAATTTTATTTGATGTGCTGTTTAAGCAGGCATACAAATTGATGGCAAACTATTCTACAAATGAGCTTCGATGTGGCGGTTACTCATTTTCTCACTTTACTTATCAGTACGACAAAAAAAAAACGGAATACCATAATACTAAACAAATAACCCTTCTCACTCTACAATAAAATAAGAATACCTCCTTTAATTTTCTCGAAGGTAGGCAGTGACAGCATGGCATCTCTTCAACCCTAAGCTCACCGAGCGGGTCAGCAACCGTGCGGGCGGCGGCAGCTCGTCGAAACTCGTCAAATATTAAAAAGAGGACGGAGTCGACTTTCGACTTTCTCATGCACATTAATATGAGTATTGCCACATTATTTATGCATGCTATGCAAATATAGACAACATTATTTATTAGTTAGTGCTGCGTTCCACTAGATTCTGATTTCATATTCATAAAACTGGCTTGAATCAGTATGAAATATTAAAAATAGAAACTGTACTCTACTCTAGTATCAGCTATTTATATTTAAACGTGATAATATCTAAACGTGAAGCTGAAACAATACTAAAGTTTTATTTTTCTACAGTTCCATAACGTTGGTCGAGCTTTCACAGAATTTATATGCCGAAATCCAATAGGCAAGGTATTTCTGTTGCTCTCGATACTTATACACGTTTGTATTGCTTCTTGATACATGGAACTCGATATTATAGGTGTATCTCTCACCTGCCAGTGTAAGAAAATAAATTTTCAGGAAAATGCGTAAAGCTCTATAAGAACAAATAAAGATTTGGTCATTTTCGTTTAAATTTACTTTAGCGGTGGCAGAACTTTTAACTTAGTTTAGCCTTTATCTGTGTGTTACTTAATCACACTTAAGTATACATAATGGCTAAACAAAATAGCGTTAAGCTGTATAGAGTTATGTGCCGAAGTTGCTATGGTTTCCTGAGCCGAACATGCCTCAAACTGATTTTGAGTAGCATAGTAGGGACCTACCTAAAGTTTCATAATCTCGTCACGCGGCTATCCAGAGCAATGCGTTTTTTCTACCATGTGTTTTTCATCATAAACTGGTTTAATATTTAAAGTAAAATCACTTTTTCACTTATTAATAATAAAGAGTAGGAACCTGCTGTACCATAGTAAATGACTTTTAATTTTGCTAAGCATTACAAACAAGCACAGCTCCATGTAAAGAAGGTACCTACTGGTATTCAGCTGCATCCGGTTAGACTGGCAGCAGACCTCAACATGATTCAACAGGCTGATGAATTAACACTACCTTGCTATGCTTACCGTAGTCCGATGGGACGGCAATCCGACACGACCAGGCGCAGAGATCCGGAGAGATCTGGCGCAGGATCAACCGCTTAACGTGCTTTCCGAGGCACGAGGATATCACACCGCCAACTTCCAAACGTGAAGAGAGACACAAAATTGAGGAAAGAGAGAATGCACCTGTGTCTGCGCACACACTTGTGCACTATAATATCTCCTGCGCCGAAGGCTAATCTCTGTTGAGATCGGCCGCCATGGCCGAAATACGGTCTGGAGGACTTTACAGGGTGGCAGGGATATCGACACGAAAACTGTTACCATGGATTCAGAACATGATTCTCAACCCGCTTGCGTTGAAATTTTTCGTCGGTTAATTAAAAAAAAAATCTGCTGTTCCATACATTTTGACCGCATGGATATTGCACTTTTCTATGAAACAGCAGATTTTTTTTTAAATAACTGTCGAAAAATTTCAACGCAGGCGGATTGAGGATCATGTCCTGAATCCATGGTAACAGTTTTCGTGTCGATGTCCCGGAGATCCTGTATATGCATCCAACAAGCATGGTAAAGCTATTTTTTTTTCTGTACCTAAGCTCTTATACTATGGGATATTACATTCCACAGTAGCAGGACACAAATAAAAATGTTTAAAACATATTGCCTATCTCGCAACTCCGCTCTTCCTGGATATTGAGTTTATAACAATTCATTTTCTCTGTAGGTAGGTATTACAATTGGCATGCTACCAAAATGGAGGATTTCCCGAATTGTATTGCCAAGAAAAAATGCTGGTTTCATCTAGCTTCATTTAGGTCGTATAAGTTACTTTTTGCTCGCGTCTGTATAAGCGTCTGAAAGCTCTCCAACCAAATTTAATTTAATAATTAATTAAAATAAATTTGGTTGAAGAGCTTTTGTATTAATAATTCATGCAATACATTGAGTTACAGAAACCAACGGAGTAGATAATATGAAACAGTCTTACGGGATTGATTACAATCCACTGCCTCCTAGGTCTAGTGATCGCGAGCGCTACTGCTGACCATGAGGTCCTGGGTTCGATTTCCGGGTCAGGCAAAGTGTTATTGGGTTGTTCCATCAGGAATATCTCAGTAACAGCCCAGAGTCTGGATTTGTGCCCGGTTGATGGCAATAGCCTCGCCCCCTATTACATGGGACTTCTGGCGAAATGTGGGTGTACTATAGGCAGACCTCTGCCTGACCCGTTGGGAATTACAGGCGTGATGTTATGTTATAATTTAATTCCCTAGTGGTATTTAGGCGAAGGCAATAAACATAACTTGGGCATTGATAACATAAATTTTGGAATGAAGCAAGTTAATACTTATTCCGTCACTCAATTAGTAAACTAAATTAATCAAAACTCAAACACTTACTAACTAACGCTTTGATTTGTTCAAAGTAGGTCGTTTTGTACAAAAAGCTAGTGTGATTCTTTAGTTTAATAAAACGATTAGATACAAATTGAGATTAAGAACTTTAGCTATGTAATCAATAAAAGCAATACCTGTTACAAAATAAATAGCTTCTAATGCTGGTTTCAGAGCTGTCCGTCTAGCGCCTTACGTGTGTCTCCGTTCCGGGAGCCCGTAGGGGCGGCCCGCACGGGTCTCCCGAACAGTTGTGAAACCAGCCTTAGGACACCTTAGACTTACTACATTTATTATACAAAATTTTTAGAGGAATTTTTACATGTAAATAAGTATTTATTTTGTTTATGTCAGGAAAAAATAGCAATACAATAACCACTTCTAATGTATTCCTCCGCAGACATGTTAAGGAAATACCCTTTACAAATATGAAAAGCAAGTCGGCAAATGTTTTAACGTTCTAATAAGGTACTTATGAAGTAACTCAACAGGCGGGCAGGGACGCATGCGCCCTTACTCCTGAAGCTATTCCTGTTTGAAAGTTTTCAGTCGGCGCGCCACCACAGAATCGCGCGGCGGTCGCCGTATGCTTCCCATACTTCGCCTCGAGTGCGAAAACAATAGGCAAACATTTCATAAAGTGTTGCGAGACTATGAACTATTCACTTCATTTCGTGCTCCTCATACTGTGCTCAAGTGGGTATCGATTGATAATATTATTATGTAAATGTTGTCCTTGTTTCTATCAGTTTACTATTGCGTGTTGAAAGTTTAGCTCGTGTGTAATTTTCCCGTCAACCTGCCTTCTGATTGTAGACGATTGTGCTGTGTTTTGAGTAACAATGACGCCTTTTGTTTCCACTGGTTCCATGTGTACCTTCGGCGAAATTATTCAAATTCGTTTACAAAAGACCGTGCGATGTTTTTAGATCAAATATAAAATTCAGGAAGGGGGATGACTGACTAAGTTTACCGCAATGTCGAAAATAAGTCCATAAAAACTTTGGTAGTTATTTGTGTAATTATTCTTTTGGCGTTATTTTCTCGACTTTTATTCTCTCATTATGTAGGTATTCTTTGTAAAAAACATATTTTCGTTTCTTTGTTAAACCATAACATAAAACATCTAGCTCACATACATAAATCTGCTGCAAAATTAAGTAAATTTCTTGGCGTAAAGTTCTAAAACGCACGCATTCTGAACTTAACTTCTAGAATAAACATTAACGAGTTAACAATTAAATGCAAAATCATGCAAATAGCTTCATTCGCGCAGAAAGTTCTGCTTTTGGACGTGATTAAGTTCCCGGTAATATATGGATACATTACCGGGAACTTAATCACGTTGGTAACTTATGTAAGCGCTGGTTCAAAACCATCAAGTTTTAAAGTTGAGCTCATGATAGGTAAAATTTATAACTTTTTAAATTGATAGTCTTTTTTGCTGCTTAATTAAGACAACTTTGGGCAACGGATACAAGTCTGGTTTTAAAAGCTTTTGGGTTCAGGTTCACATATTTATTTAAACCCATTTTTAATGTCTTAAACATTTAAATGGTCAAACAACGGTAGATAAGGTAAGGTAGGGTAGGTGGTTAAGTGATAACAACCGCACGGGTCGATCGATGAGGTTAAGCTATGCTTGCCGCGGTTGGTTCGTGGATGGGTGCCTATCTTTACATATTATTACGAAGACTCCTCCGTGCCTCAGAAAGCACGTTTTAAGCTACTGGTCCCAGCTGTCCTTTGTAGATATTTGACAGTTGTTACGGGTCGTCAGAAGCCCGAAAGTCTGACTACCAGTCTTAACCAGTAACTGGGTAATGAAGGTCAGATAGGCAGTCGCTCAATGTAAAATACTGGTTTTCAGCTGCATCCGGTTAAGTTAGACTAGAAACCAACCCCAACATAGTTGGAAAAGGTCACAAACAAATTTTTCAAAAAACTAAAGTTATAAGTAGTGGTTACAAATGCAGTTCTGAACCTTGCCTAGGTTCGATTCCGAAATCAACAGTACATTTTCTTCTGTAGTATGCGAAAATTCGATTACAGTACCTACTTACAGCTTTGATTTTCTCTTCAGGCTTCATATTACATCTACCATGCATATAAACTATAATAATACATTAATTCCTACATAGGAGTACTTGCAAGGTAAAATACCTTCCGTCGAGCAATCGGAACTGGCGCGGATATGACGGTTAATTTCCTGTTTTGGTTATAATACCATTCGTTTCTTCGTTTCCCGTAACGTATACAAACGTAGGTAGGCATAATACCGTAACTGCCCACTTCTGTGTAATACAAAAGGATTGATACGCATTCGGTAACGTCACCCGACATCGTCGTGAAATATTGACGAGATTGCTTTGTGGCTTCATGTCAAGCGTTTTGTTTATTGTTGGCTACAGTGATGAAGGGTCTTTACGAACGAGTACTTTTCGCTTCCCTTTCTAGACGGCAATACAAAATTAAAACCATTTACAAAAGGCGCTTAGCATCAAAGTACTCTTTAACACCACGCTGCCATTGTGCCCAGAAGATTGGTCACATTATGGCAATGCTAATGGCAGTGGAGAATGTTCGCACATATTTTTTAACGAGTATTTCTAACATAATCTCTTACTCTTCGCCACTGGTAAGAAAAGTATTATTTTAATAGCCAGTGTGACATTACGACAAAGATAAAGTATATTTGTTATAAAACTATTTGGAGAAAACAAAAATAACTTTCTGTACCAAGTTTACGGATCGGCTTGACAAGTTTTCGTTACGTTCCTAAGTACTTGTACCTAATTACATGACTTTTAAAAGCTTTCCTAACCACTGAAACAATATTACGTAATCTAAGGCTGAGGTGACCTTCAGATCCAGTTTCTTCTTCGGAGATAGGTAATATTGTTACAGCAAAAAAAAAACTTTTCAGCCATCAAAAATATTTTTTCACAAGCCCAGCTACTTTAAGAATTTTTTGCTCAGACAATTTAATTGAACAATAATAAAAGAAGCAACTTTACGATGTGCCACGTCTAGACTAACATAAAATATCTAAAATGTAATAAGGTAACTGGCAAAGTTTTATAGGAAACGATAGATTTCAGATATCAATATCTTTTATGGCCCTTCGTTACTGAACCTGGGACGTAAACAACTCCACGAATTGCTTCATACAATATTACAATACGATTCTGTCTATCTCATAACTATTCCACACAAGACTACTCTAACATAGAATTGGAAAAGAATGAAAAGTGTTCCATTGGAAAATGTTTTCACGAAAAGCTGCTAGATTTATCTACTTCAAATAGGCAATATTGTACTTCGACTGTTTTTTAAAGTGATCCCTGACAGCCTGTTCAATTTAATCCCTCGTCAAGTGATTTGATTGGTCGGTGTTATTTATTTCAACTAACCTCGACAGCTAACATGGCTTACTAGTAGATTGCCTGATCAGAGATTTAAAACCTGATGATATGATGGGATGTATGTGCATGAGTGCCAGTTTTCTCATTACGTAAACTGGCGCTTCTCGAACTTTAAAATCAAATTAAAGTTGATGGTTCATTTACATTAATTTCCAATTAGATGTGCAGGACATCACTCAGGCCATCCTTCTCAACGCTTACTCAATATTGAACTCAATGGCTGCCATGCCAGAGACGTAGATATAATTTCTCCGCGTGTGGCCTGGAACAAAGTTATGGGTAACGACTTAGTAGGTTCGAACTAAGATATTGCCATACAATATTGTTCTTCAAATTCCACGAAAGCGAACTCGCAGCTAAAGTACAACAGTGATTGTAAGTCAATATCGGTTGATAAACAATATAAATCGAAGGATAAACACACATAAATTTAGTAATATGGGTGTAATAACAATCGAGGTTTCAATCTACTTGAAAGCCTATAACTACGGACGAGGCTAATATATAATATTTAACCTATATGCTGTTATGCCACATTGCATTATTCATGGACTATTTGAGAGGGATAAACTACGAAAACAATATCTAACTGTAACGTCGGTATAATAAATTCATATTGGCGTAGGGACGGTCTGTTATTGCGAAAGAATGTTTATTTGTCGTAGCTTGAGTAAGCATGCTTGTAATGCATGCATATTGAATGGCTTATATCATTTGTACGCACATTTTGTATCATATGCTTATTCCTATTTAGGTTGTGTCATTGCTGCTTCTGGCAATGATTTAGTCATTGTTTTTATAATCTTCTTCTTTTCGTGTGGTTAGTGACTGACCTGGGGTCAGTTTTAAAGACGCCCATGAGCCTTGGCTTCATATGCCGTTGAAAAATATCTCTCAGGCATGGTTTGCTCCCTCCTTGCCGGATTACCGCCATGGGATCTGGAGGCAAAAGTCCTCGCGCAAATTTCGCGCTCTCACGCCCCTAACCACCGCAGGGGATGCCCTGGGCGGCGGGAGTCGGAGGCCGATTCCCGGCAGCTCGCCGTCCGATAAGAACCAGGCCCGAGTCGACGGCGCGTTGTTTTCCACGTGCGCCTCAAAGAGATGTCAGCAGAAAAGACGGGGTCCGATAGGGTCGATGCCTGCCGGGGTTACGGTTTTGTCCGAAAGGGTTACCATGGACCTTGGTAATACAGGCAACTAAAGGAACACGGGTGAGTTTTAGTCAGTAAGAGTCTGACACGCCCGCCCGCTACATCCAGACCGGGAGAAGCTATTTGATAATTTCCCACCCAAAAAAAAGGCATGGTTTCCTCACGATATTTTCCTTCAGCGTTTTTGAAGCAAGTGATAATTATAGGTACAATATGCACATGAATCCGAAAAGTCATAGGTTCGAACTCGACATCAATGAGTTGGCAGTCTGACGGTCACACCACTAGGCTGCTTTTTATTGTGATTAGAAAGTTTAGATATTTACGTTGTTATAAGTTTAACATGTCTAGCAGAAACGCTATAGAATTAACAAATAGAGTTGATTGAGTGGTTGTATAATTATTAGTGTTAACTCTGTGATTGCGGTGTCCCTCTATATGTGGATTGTGCACTACCTAAAACATTATTTTTTAGGGTTCCATACCAAAATGGTAAAAAGGATCCTTTATGGTGCGACTCAGTCTGTCCGTCTATCTGTCACAGCTGGATACCTATCTCAAGAACAACTAATGCTATCAACTTGAAATTTGCAATAGTTTTAGATGACGCTTGCCCAACTATTTTGCAAAAAAGAAAGAAATATATATATTTTTTGCAACAGGGACTGAACTGGGGTCTTAAAAATTTGTGGGGTACCATATGAAAGAGCGCTATTTGCATATTCTCAGACTTTTTTATTTTTATTTTTGGGCCGCATTTTTCGATTTTTGACGAAATTTTTTAAAAAGAAATCGTTCCCCCCGCTTATCTCCGAAGTTTGCATAGAGAAAAATCTGAAATTATTCTGTGATAGAATTGTATGTAAAGATTACAGGAAAAATAAAACAATGTCTCTAAAAATAGCACACTTTTTCAGAAATCATCAACAAAAAATACATTAGTTCCACTATAGGTCAAGAGATGGCGCTGACCTAAAACGGCAATATTCTACACCGCAGTGTGCAGTGTTAAAATTCTCTGACGAATATAAGCCTCGCCGATGAAAATTTAAAATGTTACGGAACCCTCGGTGTGCGAGTCCGACTCGCTCTTGACCTTTATTTTTTTAATAGACACATTGGTCAAGCATATTACGAAAGGACATGTCGTGTATGTGAAACTGTATCTTTCAACAGATCTACATTTTGTCTGTCATATTGATCAATAGATATCAACGGAAGCAGAATTAAGTATTGATAGACGGCATGGATGCACCGATTACCGACCAGCTACAACTACAAGTGGGGCTCGGCGGACAATGTAGCAAACTGTAGACCAACATTTCCAAGTTCCTATCAAAGTTTTCCTGGTATGAACAAAGTTCCACCGAATTAAACACGACTATCTACTTCTGCACTTGATTGACCTGATGTTTAGTTTTATAGTAGGGATGTAACGAGTCCGATTCGGCCGATCAGTCCGATATATCGGCATCGCCGATTATATACAACCGATATTAAACAGATCGCAAAGCGTGCGAAACGACGACGCGCGCGCAACATTGTCGCTCCATCGCGCGTCGCAGGCAGGACGGGGGGGAGAGCCGCGCAGCGCAAACTTAGCGATATGGCAACACGGCAAACGGCAGTTTTTGCAGTTTGCTGAGCGTTGGCTGAGTGATGTATTATTTCGTGTCTGTTTCACGTCACCGCTTTTCATGATTATTTTTATTCACAAAGTGAAGTGAGGACTATAACGCACTATTAATCAGTTTTCCCGAAATTAAAAATACAAAAGATATATGTACAAATGCCCGAGGTGCATACTTCATTATTTATTTGATTTATTATCTATTAAGCCATCCATATCGGCACCAGTTTCGGTATCGCGGATTATTTACTACAATAATCGGTACCGGTATCGTATCGGGAAAATTATGTTTCATGACATCTCTATTTTATAGTATCTACATAATTTTTTCACATACCTAAAGGCAAGGTGTAATTTTATTAACTGAAAACCTCCTAAGGGGTCATTGTACTCATCGTCCTGAACAACTTTTACTTCAACTGCCTAGCCTTTTCCCAACTATGTTGGAGTCGATGCAACTGAATACCAGTATTTTACATGAAGCGATTGCCTATCAGACCTCCACAACCCAGTTACTGGGTTATACGGTACCCCTTGTTAAGACTGGTTGTCATACTTTCGGGCTTCTCACGACCTGTAACGACTGACTATGCACGAATGACAGCCGGGACCGACGGCATTTTTTTAACTTTGGGACCAAAACTGAAAACGCCAAAAAAATATGAGCTGCTCCATACATTTATGTTCGCATACCTCGTTAAAATGTAGCGAACGATCACTGAGTTCAACGGAAAATGTTCATAATTATTAGTAGGTACACTGACATCTTTACAGGTTTCATCAGTTAATTCAATTAAAACTTATATTGATAATGTGTACATAAGATTTTTACATAAATATAACAATTTGAGTTAAAACTGTTGAGTGTGTATAAAAATGTCTGCTTTTGCGCCGCGGTCACTGAAGTGAGCGATTTTTTAGGCCAGTGTAGTTATCCAGAATGATGCTAGATGTAATAATTGTTATCCATTACGGAGTTATTGTTTAGCAAATAAGAATTATCAGCTCGCCGATGAATATCATAAACAGGAAATATATTTCGTAACTGTGGCGAGTGACATCCATGTACTCGTTCGTATAATACTATGCACAAGTATAACTGAAAACGATTTTCCTAAATAATGTTTATAAGCGTGCTCGGCTTTATTCACGTGCATATTCAATTCAGGGAAAACACGCTAAGAGTTCTAGTCAGGCAGCCCCGAAATATGAGGAAAACTAACATTATTCACGAAAATCTCTTTCAGTTTCTAAACATGGTACATATTAATTATAAAATGATATTTACCCAAGCTTGCAACTTTCATAATACCGTATCATAGCAAATTGTGAATTTAAATTATTTTTGCAACATTAAACTTGGTATGCAGTTTTAATTAAATGTAAAATAAGTGAATAGACGTCTCAGCTTCGAGACTGAAACCAACTAAACCCTTTAGTTTATGGCTACGACACATATTGAGTTGGGAGAGCTTGTTGCACCGATCATTTCACCCACCTGAAACACTGATGAAGAGGTGAAGTTTTGCCGAACGAACGACTTAAGCTTACTGTTTTCATTATTGATCTTCATAAGTAGGTACTATTTAAAAATGTATTGGAATTCATATTTTCTTTTTCAACTTGTTATTTTTAAATAATAATGGTACCTACTCCGTTATAATGATTGGTCAATGGATGGGTGCCATTTCTAGATACCAAGACTCCTCCGTGCCTCGGAAAGCACATACCAGGGACCAACGGGTTCCCGTTGGTCCCGGCTGTCATTCGTGGATCTTTGACGGTCGTAACGGGTCGTAAGAAGCCCGAAAGTCTAACAACCAGTCTTACCAAGGATTATCGTATTACCCAGTTACTGGGTTGTGCAGGTCATATAGGCAGTCGCTCCATGTAAAATACTGATATTCAGCTGCATCCGGTTAGACTGGGAGCCGATCCCAACATAGTTGGGAAAAAGCCAGGCAGATTGATTAATTGGTACCTAGTCCGTAAAACTTGGCCAAAAATAACCTAAAAGATCACGCGTGCCTCGAACAAAATTAGTACAAAACAATATACAGGCACATCATTACTACGAATACAATAGAATAGAATTGACAGTCCTTTGTGTTAAATAGTAACAAAGAAAAACATCACCAAAGCCGGATTAACCTAAACAAATCACAAAAAATATAAAAATAACAAAATAACAGCCGTTCTTGGCACAAAGGTTACGATAATTAATTAGCAGTGACACAAAGAAATGTATTCAGTTTTTGATCGGTGAGCTAAAAGCTAAAAAGGGGAGAATTTATTCCAGAGGAAAATAATTACCGCTCGCAAACAAAGAGATTAACTTATTCTCTGTTGCCGGCAACTGAAATACGAACGTTATTCCACAAAGGCAACATGAATCAGATTCTCTTTTATTAGGTCTGTGTTGTTCTCCCCATCAATTTGTGTCCTTACTCTCATTAAGATTAATACTTTATTCATAAACCTCTACGCCAGTTGCCAATGTATTCGCTTGTCGATTCATTTCTTTGGGTTTTCCATTACTTGGTAGATGATAATAAAACGTGGAAATAGTATATCATAAAAATGAAACATTGTTCGTTGGTAGGCGCATCACTTCATAAGGGCTGGATGACTGAATTATATATTCTTTATAGTCCGAAACAGGTTCTGGCGGAAAAAATTGAAAAGTGGCCGGGAAAATTGAAAATCTCGAAAAAACTGAAAGCGCATTTTCTATGGGAATTTTGTATGAGTGATTGTTGGGCAACGTCTGTCAATTCAGCTACTTTTACATAAATAGTTTTAATTTATATACAAACACTTAACGTGTAATTTTTAAGCATCCGTTTAATGTATGTAGTTACATTTTCGGATGCTCTTTGACTTTTAATATTTATAAATAGCATTTGTATTAACTTACTTAGACCTACATCGAAGGCCCAATTGAATCACGTCCTTTTGGTGTTTTTAGTCCATGTCGCACAAAAATATAGGGTTTCCGTTTAGATCTCAAAAGACTTACGCCAATACAAATCAGTCTCGGGCCAGCCATGGCACTACAGACTATTGAACTCTCCACTAACAATCCTCATCAGCGGTCAGTTGCTAAGAGAATAATCCTCAATCAACACGTAAGCAAACGGATCAGTGCTGACAGCATGAGGTTTAGCACAAAGCTCGATGCACTGAATGCTAGCTAATTATTCCGAAAATCTAGTTATCCTTGTTCGGAGAATAATCGGTTCACTAGTACTAAATTCAAAGTTGAGTAGGTACACACGATATTATTATACTCAAACCTACCATCTCGTGTCTTTAGTACACAAACAAACTGCAAAGTAGTATCTCCTGCTGTATTCTCTTGTTGTACTTGTTCTGCCCAACGAAAAAGAAATATTGTAACGAAACATAATACTATCTTTTGTATTCAGTGAACATTTAGCTGTAGGTACAGTTGTATATCATGAAAACGTGATTAAAAGAAAGTAAGATGGATTTTCCGATATTAAACCGTATCGAACGAATATCGTTTTATGTGTGCTTCACATTTCTTTTACATAAAAGCCATTGAAGCAGACGATTGGGATCTACGGAACCAAATAATATATTTTTAATCTCTTTGATCTCGATGGGATCCTAGTCCGTTACGGCTTCTTTCATATGTATGGATCGTTTCTGCATTTCGTGCTCGCCTTGTTTGATTAGAAGACTGATTATGCATTTGATTTGGGAATACTTGACCTAATTTTTGTTACAGATAGCTAGAATATTATTTTCGGACATGATATAAATCATGTCCGAAAATAATATTCTAGCTATCTCAGGACTCATTATCAGGATAACCTGATAATGAGTCAGGTGGATAATAAATAATAACATTTAATCGGTTGTAGATATTGCTATTTAGTTAGCATTATATCTATCATCTATCTGCATAATTGTTTTGCAATTATGCACTTACTTACTCTAGACTTAATTAATTACTCACTTGTACTTTAGATTGGAGTATTTATTTCTGTATCCGTAATTAATATTAATTCATGAGCTTATTCTTGAATGTTTGTATCTTCCATTAGAATTGTTTTTGAAGAAAGTTGCGGCGAGTATAATATTATTAAATAGCTTTCGAACAAACTGGAAACTTTGGTGCACAAATGCATTAATTTTGTATTCAATCAGTTTCAGCTTTCACTTTTATGAGCTCATTTTCTGAAAAAAATTAATTACTTTTATTAAAAGTTTTCGTTATATCGCCGTTTCAGTCGAAAGTCTTTTAAATATTCCTAATTGTTTCAAATTAATTTGTGTGTATTTTTAAGTGGTATTTTTCGGAACTTTATATACATTTTTTACTTTTACATTTCAGCTTCAATTTAAAACTCAAGTGTTTATAAATCGTACATAATATGTACGTATATTTTCTATCACAATATGCGAAGAATTCAGATTATTTTGTCGATTACATGTATTTGGCTTCGGTGTCAGAACGCGTGAGGTGACTAGTGACTACTGTATTAAACAGTGTTCGTACTTAGTTGAAATGTATGTATTGGTCGTCGCTCAACCCGTCTGTCTATCCTCTAACTCTATCCAATAGTGATACTTAATTATGTTCCACTGAACTAGGCGAACTCGACACAAAGGATCGATCGATGAGATCCCGACTATTTGAAAATCTCCACTAATCAAAACCTCTGAGAAACCCTTTTATTTGAATGTAATATAATTGTACAGTTGTACAGTTATTTGAAGCATTTTAAGTGAAGTTAAACCATTCAGTATCGATTAAATTTTTCAATGGCCTCAAAGAAAAGTTTTGTATTTTACCTTGTAATTTCAGTAATAGAGGCTAATAATGAGGAGGGGACGTCAACGATGACAACTCGTCAAAGCCGTTTGTTTGTTTACATTAGTGTCTATCAAACTGAATATTTCAACTGCCCACACAATTTGAAAAAATAACAATTCATTTTCCTTGGAGTGAAATGAAATGGTTTAACTCAAAATCATTTTTACAAGTCATGAAAAAAAGCTAGATGGACTACCCCTGAGAAGAAATGGCGAAACAAACTCTAGGGTCAAAGTCTCTTTTAAAGTCCAGACATAATCTTGGTCAAGCCAGATGAGGACCATGTAGATTAATGTCTGAAATGGTCTTTTGAGGAAAGAACCAGACAGATTTGATTGGACTTGTTCAGTCAGTGCAAGCATTTGTCAGAAATCATGTAGCTCAACTCAGAACTTATGGAGCTCAACGATTTGACGAACAATACCAAAGAAAGGACATTTGGGTAAGCCGTATAAAGTACTCAAACTACCAGACCGTCATTAAAACTTACTGAGAAAGAAAAAGTGATCCACATAGTCCTCACATTAAATAATTAAAGTAATATAATACTCTACAAATCATGTTATTTTGTATAACACATTCATCAATGCATGCGTATATGAAACTAGTATTTATGATGAATTTGCATAATAATTAAAATTTCTAGTTTTATGGTTTTATCACAATGCTTAGCAGAGCGAGCAGCTCAATCTCAGGCTTTTAGTCTTCTAAATAATCAGAACTTTAATAGTAGGTTCTACAAAGTTTGGTTGGAATTCGAATGCAACTTAGCAGATCCGAACACTATTAACAAATAGGTTAATTGTCCACTTTGCATATTAATGATGATGGACAGACTTAATAAATTATCGACATAGCGTTGTAATATGGTAATCGTGCTCATTACACTCGCAATTACAGTAAATGGTAATTAAATTATACACAACATTAATTTAAATGCAGCTCCACAAATGTAGACAGTCAGTGCAACGCATCTGCTCTGCATTATTAAATAAATATTATTTTCAAATTGCACTTAAAAGACACTTTTGTCGTTCATACATCTATGTTCTATGTCATGGGGTTTGTTAGTGAAGTTAATTAAATTCTTCTTCTGGTCTGTTCAGAACATCTATAAAAGATCTGGGTGACCTGAGGGTTTCTGTTCTAATCTGGGTAACGCCTGTACATTCGAAGAGCACGTGAGCGAAGGCTTCGTCAGTTTCCATGCACGCCCTGCACAGAGGACTGTCCGTTAGGCCTATTGTATGGAAGTATTTATTTAGCGAACAGTCATCGTGATGGTTGGACGTGATGGCACCATTGGACTAGTTGATTTTTGGTAGCTAAACAAAAAATATCTTCATAATGTAATTGTTTGATTTACTTGCTGTGTGGGACCAGAATAAAGTTATTTCTTTGTTTACAAACGTTTATGGAAAGCGTTTTTATAATTTGTAAATTGTAACTTTTGACGTATGGTGGCTTTCATGACAGGCCTACAAAAAGGAA
Source organism: Omphaloscelis lunosa (assembly GCA_916610215.1). Taxonomy (NCBI): domain Eukaryota; kingdom Metazoa; phylum Arthropoda; class Insecta; order Lepidoptera; family Noctuidae; genus Omphaloscelis; species Omphaloscelis lunosa. Next base: position 11,833,790 of record OU744247.1, read on the forward strand.
TGGCAGCCTCTGGGCAAGCTTTTAGATGACTGGTAAACATGTCTGCTACGTGAACATGGCTTTTGTTATAAAGGACTTTTTTTTTGTGAGTGTGCGATTTTTCGTATCATCAAAAGAGTGAGTAACAGAGTTTTTTACAAATTATTTAAAAAAAAACTTCTGTAGGAATCTAATTCTGTATTATGTTAGTTACTTCCGAGTTACAAAATTTTCTATTATATTCTACTATAAAGTTGGACAACTTATTACTAAAAGTAATAAGTGACTGCCTCGTTGGTCTAGTGGTCGCAAGCGCTACTGCTGAGCATGAGGTCCTGGGTTCGATTCCCAGGTCGGGCAGTGTTATTGGGTTTTTTTATCTGAAATTTCTCAGTAGCAGCCTGGAGTCTGGATTTGTGTCTGGTTGATGGCAATGGGCTCGCCCTCTATTACATGGGACTTAAAACATAACTGGTGAAATGTGGATGTACTATAGGTACACCTCTGCCCAACCCTTCGGGGAAACAAGGCGTGATGTTATGTATGTATGTAATAAGTTGTCCAACTTTACAGTAGAATATAATAGTCTAACTTTTGCGTATTTATTCCGACTTCTTTCTTGACATTATTCCCTTTTCAATGTTTCAGTTAAATCATAAGCACTTACTATAAACTTTGATACAAAATAACGAAGAAAAACGTTACTTAGAAAAAAAAACATAATGAACTATATTGGACCCAGTTCCGATGTCGGTTAGGAAATAATTTGAATAACAATTAAGGAATTAAAATATTTGAATAGATTAATACTTTAACGGCTTTACATAGAAGCTGATATCCCACATTATCTATTTGACTGTCACAAATCTTCGGGTGAGCTTAAACTGTCATAATGAGATATATCCCAAAGCCTCCGTGTGCGTATCTAATCCATTGAAGACGAGATTACTGTCGGAATACACCGCTTTAAAAATGTATTCTGAATCCAGAGTACTTAGTTGCCAACTAAAATGTAAGATTTACATATTTTAAGATGAAAATATAGGTATCTTCCTACTTCAAAATAAAGAAAAACATTAAACGTGAAAATCAGCTGAAAGCAAAGTAAGATATTTTTTCATAAAAGAAATATTCATGCTCGTCTTATATATTTATGTAACAATGTAAAATCAAGTAATTTTTCAATAAGGTGTGATTTGGCAACTCTTCACTAGAGAGGTGTCCATTTTGAAAATACTATAAACGCAAAATCTAATAAGGTCATTATTATGACCAAATCACATTTCTAAGGTACTTTAAAATTGGCCAGTGAGGAAGATAAAATGGTCCTGCTTAATATATCGGTACTGTAGACCGAAGAGAGGAAGGCCGGTAAACTTGTACTTAAAATTTCCGAAAATGTTGACCAAATTAGTTTTCACGTTAACCGTTACATTTTGTGGAACCTACGTACCACATAACATTGCTTCACAAAGCTAAATGTTTCCTCCAAATCTAACCAGGTCAATGCCTTGTTCACAGAATGTATAGCAGTGAACATAAAACGTATGGATGTCCCAGCACTAGTGGAGTTAGGCACGGAGTCAGTGATCCTGGACTGTGACTACAGCACAGGCGAGACCCCAGGTCCAGGGCTAGTCATCAAGTGGTTCTTCAACGGGTCCACCGGTCTCGTCTACCAGTGGATACCACCGCTGCAACCTCAAGTTATTGGACTTTTAAAAGGAAAAGTCGATATGAGCTTTAAAATTTCGGGTAAGTCAACATTCGTCACACACACACGTCATCAACTCTGTCATTTTGTATGTTCGTTTGTAATGGATAAACTCAAAAACGACTGGACCGATTTTAAAAATTATTTCACCAGTAGAATACTGTAATAACACTGAGTAACATATAATTTACAAAAACAAATAGGTATTATAAAGAGAAAAGATTTGATTTTTTGTATGTTCGTTTGTAATGGATAAGCTCAAAAAAATATTTCACCTGTTGAATACTATAATAACACTGAGTAACAGGCTATAATTTACAAAGTAATCACGCGGGTGAAGCCGTTGACGGAAGCAAGTCTTAAATATGTTGGGGTCAGTTTCTAGTCTAATCGGATGCAGATTTAACATGAACCGACTGACTACCACCACAACCTTGTTATTGGGTAAGACTGGTTGTCAGATGTGATGTAGCTTGGGCACGCCACAATTGCGACGATAAGACCCCTCTTTGAGGAGTGGCTAGAGAGGCGCTACGGCGTTCTCACCTTCCACCTGACGCAGGTCCTCACCGGACACGGCTGTTTCGGGAGGTTCCTGCACAGGATAAGGCGGGAGGAAACGCCCGGGTGTCATCATTGTGTGGATCGCCCGGAGGACACGGTGGAGCATACGGTGGAGGTCTGCCCAGCTTGGGCGGATCATCGCCGTGTCCTCGTGGAGGCGATCGGCGGCGGTGATCTCTCGCGTCCGGCCCTGGTTCAGGCCATGGTACGGAGCGAGAGGAAATGGGAGGCCGTCACCTCCTTCTGCGAAGCGGTAATGCTCGCGAAGGAGGAGGCGGAACGCGTGAGAGAGAGGCAAATTTCGCGCCCTCACGCCCCTAACCGCCGCAGGAGGAGACGCCCAGGGCGTCGGGAATCGCGAGGCGATTTCCGGCCACCGTAGGCGCGGGCTTACGGGCGGTGAGCAATGGGTGGCTCACCGTCCGATAAGGACCAGGCCCGGGTCGACGGCGCGTTGTGTTCCACGCGCGCCTCAAAGAGATGTCAGCATAATTGACGGGGTCCGCTAGGGCCGATGCCTGCCGGGGTTGCGAAGAAAACCGAAAGGGAGATCGTGGCCCCTGGCAACAGGGCAACCGAAGGAACACGGGTGGGTTTTAGTCAGTAAGAGTCTGACACGCCCTCCCGCTCCGCCCAGAGCGGGAGAAGTTATTTGATGATTTCCCACCCAAAAAAAAAAAAGATGTGATGTAGCCTGTAAAGATCATACATCCATTATAATATAGTGTAATAAATAATACGATAAATTCAGCCAACTTCCGGTTTCATTATCCCAAATAATCCAGGTGACTGAAATAGTGGAGCTATCAGGATATGGCATATTCGTAGATGTAAACATTACGCAGAAAAGTTTTCTGAAGCTTTCCTGTTATTCGACGTGTCCCAGTTACAGATACAGTATATTATTATATGTATTACGAGTTCAGGGAACTTGTAATACGGAGGTAGTAGGTACTTGAAATTAAGATTATTGCCGATCTCGTAAACGTAATATTAAGAGCACAATCTTATTTAACTAGGACAACAATAACAGCAATATTTCGTTTACTATTGGAGATGCATTGTGAGAGGCCTTTATATGTGAAAGTGCTTTAGTATGTGGCGGCATTTACATCGCCACAAACGAACTACGCATCTCGCAAGCAGGGTTTACCGCGCGATCAGCATATATATAACTTCCCGACATTAATCGTAGGGCAGTTGCCCACCAGTCAAAGAGATGTCAGCACTATTGACGGGGTCCGCTAAGGCCGATGCCTGCCAGGGTCGCAGGGAAGTCCGAAAGGTATACCCTAGCAATATACAGGCAACTAAAGGAACACGGGTGGGTTTTAGTCAGTAAGAATCTGACACGCCCTCCCGCTCCGCGCAGAGCGGGAGAAGCTATTTGATAATTTCCCAAACACAAAAAAAAAGTTGCCTAACAGTACGATAGGTACCCGTCTGGTCTGAGGATCCTCCCTTTTCTATAGAGGGTGAGTGAACTTTACACCTTGTTCCTCATATATCAATATGTGTATCTATGACTGCCTCGTTGGTCTAGTGATCGCAAGCGCTACCTCTGAGCATGAGGTCCTGGGTTCGATTCCCGGGTTAGGCAAAGTGTTATTGAGTTTTTCTATCTGAAATTTCTTAGTAGCAGCCCGGAGTCAGGATTTATGCCCGGTTGATAGCAATAGACTCGCCCCCTATTACATGGGACTTAAAACATAACTGGCGAAATGTGGGTGAACCTGCTACAGGGACACCTCTGCCCAACCCTTCGAGGAAACAAGGCGTGATGTTATGTGTATGTATATCTATCAGTACCTACGTTCGGCACAATTTCAACAGAACGTTTGGGGTTGAAACACTCGGGCCGTGGGGTCCGAGTGCTCACCAACTATTTCGGGACATCGCTAAGCGGTTAGTCGACTCTTCACGTGACTAGAGGGCTGGCCAATTCTTACGCCAAAGAATCAGCATTGCCATCCAACGAGGCAACGCTGCCAGCCTTTTGGGCACTTTTCCCGCTGACAGCGATGCGGATGAATTTTTTACCCCAATGAGCTCTTCCTGTTATTTATTTTTATTTTTTCCTTTATGTACTTGTACATAATATATATACATACATAGTATAAATAATTTACTAATTTAGAATGAGAAACATAAATATGATTAAATGATAAGTACCCAATTATTTGCTTTCTTTCAGATGAGCCGTTACAAGCCTACCGAGCCATTAAAATAATAAATCCTGGAACACACTTGAGCGGTAACTACACATGTGTGGTGTCCACCTTTATAGCGGAAGATAGTCAGACGAGATCGATGTTAGTGTACAGTAAGTAATTAACATAGTCAATTACCACTTAATTAATGTTCTATTTGCATGTCACAATATTATAAGATAGTATGTTTATAATTTTTTTAACCACAACGGGGAAGCTCTTGGTATTCATGTTGCTCTAGTTGGCTCTTGTTGTATTTCCTGAGCGTGTCCCAAATAAAAAAAAAATCTTTCTTTCTTTCTTTCATCTCACCTGATGGTAAGTGATGATCAGGCCGAAGGTGGAAGCGAGCTTCACCCGGAATCCTCACCCACAGAGGAACTGGCTATCTTACTTTTAATTGGCGAAACACAACCATGCTCTTAACTTTGTTGTTATGACGACAGATTTAGATAAGATGGTGGTAGCTAGCCAGGTGGGCTTAGAGCAAGCCCTAACTGCAACCAAACCGAGCAGAAAATTTTGTCCCCACTGGGAATCGAACCCGGGACCTCTGGGTCTGAGACAGGTTGTCTAACCACTAGACCACAGAGGCGGTTAAAATAAAATAACTCGAACTGAATTACACGGTTGAATATATTTTTATTACAGTGAGTACCTAATCTTGTTATTATAAGTCTATTAATAACTACAGTAAAGAACTGTAGGAGGTAGTTACACTAATGTGAGCTTTAAACCTCTTTAACTTAAAACTAGACGAAATTGAAAACCGTTACTTTGTAGCTCACGTAAATTGACTGAGCTGTCAACGTAGAAATGTTTCCAATGAAAATATATTTCGCTGAGAAAGAGATATTAAACTGACTTCTCAGTGTTTCCACTTCTCACTTCTTTTTGGTAATAGCTAGGAGCATGGATATCAATTTTTTTTTTAGTTAGCATGTAGAAAAACAATCAAGGTTAGATATTAAACTATAGTTAACAACCAACACGTTACGTTTCATGTTTATACTGAAATTCTCAGAACACTTTTCAGGTTCAAAACGGTTTATTAAAAATCTAAATTTTATTTACACACACGTATTTACATGATTTAAAAAATAAGACTTAATATAATAATATGTACAAATATATAAAAGGGGGGGGGGGAATAATCATAAAAAATCGTCCGCATCGCTGTTAATAGGAAAAGTGCCCCGTTATATGGTTCAAAACTAATAATAATAGATACTTACCTAAATTAAAAGAAGTTGCTGGATTCGCTTTTGTGTACCGAAAGTACTATGAACTACAATATTTAGTGAATAATTGAGTTATAACAATTATTAACGACCAATCTTAATGGGTTATTATTTCATGAACTTACCCAAATATGGATTTTAATCACTCATGAATAAATATTGGTTTGATTAATAGAATGTAAATAATATTCAGCGCCGCTGTTTATACTAGATGCGTTTATATTATTGTGTGTTAGCGATAGGGAATTATAATAATCTACCTACTAAATTCGATAATATATGCATAATCTCGTGAACCGAACGGAGCACTCGTGGCTACACGCACTGGGAAACTACGATATAACCCATATTATTATTGTGATCAATTTCAAGATGCTTCATTTACCTACTACAATATGTAAAAAAAATCTGACCTATCCGAAAGGGGCACATAGGTGCTGCAATAACATTACCAAAAAGCTTTTTTTTTTTAAATTATTATTGAAAACAAAAATTATGCTTTTTAAAATTCACATTTTTAGCACCAAAATTACCCCAATTAAAAATTTGCTAATTTTCAAAAGGGGTCATAAGTTATGACTTTTAGACAACCAATGTAATAATGACCCGGTAAAATTCCCCATTGAAAAAAAATATGGCTATTTTTTTCCTGAATATTTCCACATAAATAGATTCTCAGTACGATACCTAACAACACCCCCATGGATTGGACAGAGTTTTTTTTTACATATTGTATATATAGACTCTAATTGCGTAACTTATTTTCGTAAACAATTATGCCTAATTCGTTTAATTTTGACAGTTCAACAACATTCATTGCGTTATTTACGTTGTTGAGCAGTTTTTTTTTTCCAACTTATGAAGCAATGGATTATCAATCTGTTTCAAATCGAAACAGATTGTGATTGTGTCGTATTACGCAATTGGTAGAAAATTCAGAATACTTTAGAAACTGTTCGACTCATCTCAAACAGTTGTTATACGATCTTTTGAAATGTGTATAAACTCTCCAATGGTTATTTATTTAAGGATACAAGTAGGTCCTTGGTACTCTCAGGTTATCCTACCTTTGTCGAAAAATCGGTTTATTATTAGTTTCCACTGAAAATAGGTTGGAGTTCTTCGTCTTGATTTGCTCTAATCAGTGTAACCAAAATTTGTTAAAAGTTGTACTTTATCCTATACTATTAAACGAGCAATATTTGTAATCACGTTCTCAAAAACGGCTCTAACGATTTCAATGAAAGTTGCAATATAGGGGTTTACGAGGGCGAAAAATCGATCTAGCTAGATCTCATATCTGGGAAAATTTGTTTTCTCTGTATTTTTACCCGAGCAGAGTTCGATCGAAAACAAGATGGCTACCTTAGAACATGGCAGCATGGAATTACTTAGTAAGTACCTACTATCATGGTAGCATGGAATTCGTATGAACTGTCCTTTTTTTTTTTTTTTGGGTGGGAATCTTCAAATAACTTCTTCCGCTCTGGGCGGAGCGGGAGGGCGTGTCAGACTCTTACTGACTAAAACCCACCCGTGTTCCTTCGGTTGCCCTGTTGCCGGGGGCCACGATCTCCCTTTCGGTTTTCTTCGCACCCCCGGCAGGCATCGGCCCTAACGGACCCCGTCAATTCTGCTGACATCTCATCTCATGAGGCGCGCGTGGAACACAACGCGCCGTCGACCCGGGCCTGGTCCTTATCGGACGGCGAGCTACCCATTTCTCACCGTCCGCAAGCCCGCGCCTACGGTGGCCGGAAATCGGCCTGCGATTCCCGACGCCCAGGGCGTCTCCTCCTGCGGCGGTTAGGGGCGTGAGGGCGCGAAATTTGCCTTTCCCTCACGCGTTCCGCCTCCTCCTTCGCGAGCATTACTGCTTCGCAGAAGGAGGTGACGGCCTCCCATTTCTTCTCGCTCCCTACCATGGCCCTAATCAGGGCCGGACGCGAGAAATCATCACCGCCGATCGCCTCCACGAGGACACGGCGATGCTCCGCCCAAGCCGGGCAGACCTCCACCGTATGCTCCACCGTGTCCTCCGGGCGATCCACACAATGGTGACACCCGGGCGTTTCCTCCCGCCTTATCCTGAACAGGAACCTCCCGAAACAGCCATGTCCGGTAAGGACTTGCGTCAGGTAGAAGGTGAGGATGCCGTGGCGCCTCTCTAGCCACTCCTCAAAGAGGGGACTTATCGCCGCAATTGTGGCGTGTCCAAGTATGAACTGTCCTGTACTATTAAATGCCCATTCTCTATGTTTACCAGAGCAGAGCTCGGTCGCCCAGGTGCTGATAGTTATGTAAACAAGCAAACGAAGCAATTTGATAAAAAGTGATAGACATTTAAAACATCACCAATCACTAACAAAAAAACACTTTACCATTTCATCAAAGTTGATTGTTGAACACAATTTGAATTATTACTTAAATTCAAAACTATGACACCTGTGTAACACGAGTTCAAAATGCATATGGTTGCTTGCATCAATTTCAAATAGAATCGGCTTAGTTTCGGCTACGCCTATGATAATCTAGTTTATCGAGACGCAGTATGGACGAGATAGTTTTACATAGGACACACCAATTTGCCCTGCAATCGAGTTTGACCAGCAGAATGTTAGTCTCTTCCGTTTAGTCGGTGGTTTTATTCATGTGCGTACCTACGTGGAAGGAATGTATCGAAGTATGTTGGTAGATAGGCAGGCGTATGGGACTCAGAGGCGAATATTCAAAGATTCCCTTAAAAAAAAGTCCAATGTTTAGTTCAATATCACTGATGTACAAACTTTCCTACAAAAAAAATATAGACTCACATAACGTAGTAAGAAACTAAAAAATCCAAAGCCTAAGTTATTATTTAAGATATTGAAATGACCTCGCTTGAATCCTACAAAAATAACAAGAACTAACGTAATGTAGACAGAAATAAATTCCCAAAAACGTGCTCCGTTTTTATAAACTAAAAAAAATTGTTTTCATTCGATTACTTATTACAGAATAAATTGTTCAGTGTAATTCACTGTTATTTTTACCCCACAGGTCCGGGCAAGAGTTTTCATTTCGATCAAGAGAAAAAATATGTATTCTTAGTAACATTAAAATGTGTGGCGGAATACTTGTATCCAAGACCAGTGATGAAAATATTATCAAAAGGGTGAGTACTAAAGTTTAGGTTTCTGTGAATTACGCGCACTTAGCAAGTACCAAGTAGGTGTGTCGTAGGCGATCAAAGGTCCGAGCGTATAAGCTAATAGCATTGGTAACAATTGAATCCACTGCCGATAGGCCTGCGCCGGGATTAACGTAGTTGACACATGTACATATTAAAGGCCATGACACACGAGCTGCATGGTTATACAACCGGAACTTAGTAATAGATCATTGCTTCTATTTGTGTCATACAAGCCTTTGTGCCATCAAGTGAATGCGCAGTATATATACTTGGAATAGTCTGATTGTGCGGCAATCCAAAAATCTGTCCGGCAATCCAAGGCCAGCGACATAACGAAAATTAAAAATAAATCTTGTAAAAGGTAATAAAAAAGTTAATTATCAAGACTAATAAAAGAAGGTATAAAGTATTTATTCGGAAAGTGAACAGGGCGGAAAAATATATAAAAATCGTCAGACGGTAGACGGCAATTTTATGGGTAATTCATGAGTGAGATAAGGTCAAGTGATCTTGTTATACGGATCTTGATGTAATATTGATGATCTTGTCGTACGAGGTTTGCACGCATTTATGACCAGATCAGATGCAGAATACAGAGATTTAATATTTATTATTGGTTAATATGTGGTATATATTGGAAATTTACTTTCTCAATATGTTATCAATTATCAATATCGATGCTTTGTCGTTTATTAAGGTTTATTTCCGTTCTCATTTTAGCTATCCCTTCTCCCTTTTAGCCCTCAAGAACGTTTGTTCTTGCTTTAGATGAATTGTATTTATTATTGCTTGTCCATTATTGGAACAAAATATGATGTTATCGCATTTTGCTCCAATTTAAGACGGAACTAGTGAACAAACTTAGTCTCGCTCGGGGGCAATTTCTAAGTGACGTGTTTCACCCGACTTGCTGTAGTTTTTCTTGCTCGATTCCCTCAAGACACAGTAAAATTTTATAGGTATAAACTTTCTGAAAGATTAAACTTTTGAATGTTGAAATGCTGAGATTAAAGCCAGCCTTCAGACAAGTATAGGCAGATGTATTTTTGCAGTAATTCTTTACCGTAAGTTGGAAATGAGGTTAATGTCCTAGTACTATCTCAATGACAATACTTCTTCAGGCTTTTGACATTTACTTATGTAATATGGGAACGGTGTTCGTAATAAAGGTACATACACCATCATACTTCTATCGTAGCTGCTTTTATCTTCTACAGAGATTTTTTCGGGTAAGCTCTTGGCCTGCATCTCATCTGATGGTAAGTGATGATCAGGCCGACGCTGCAAGCGAGCTTCACCCGGAATCCTCAAATATAGAGGAACTGGGTATCTTACCTCCAACTGCCGAAACACAACAATGCTGTTAACATTGTTTTTATGGCGACAGACAGATAAGATCGTGGTAGTGGCTAGCCCGGCGGACTTAGAACAAGCCCTACCACCAAAAAAACCGAACAGACAATTTTGCCTCCACTGGGAATCGAACCCAGGCCCTCTGGTTCTGAGGTAACCACTAGACCACAGAGGTGGTTTAAATTCAGAAGTCTGTCTGTAATATCTATACGACCTAGTAACCCCTTCATGAGCGGCAAGCCCTCAAATCTATTGTAGGGAAATACCCGATACAATTAGCTCCAGTCACACTAACTTGTCCTTTATAATAAAACTTTATTTTTATTTTAGCATGCCACTGGAACGAGCAGTCACAGACATGAGGATGGACTCCTGGGGCATGTACTCCGTGGAGACAACGGCGCTGGTCCACGACGATGACGTCATCAGCCCTTGGGAGGAGTTCGTCTGTCTCCTGAGCTTGCCCTTAGCTAATTATACTAATAATAGAACCACCATTTATTACCCTGGTAAGTTTTATTGAATATTTGAATTTTATGACAGTCGATTTAATTTAATGTATGAAAGGAGACCACGTATCGGGAAGCGTAGGTCGATCGGTGAGACATCATCAGGAAAAGTGGAGTAACGAATGAACGCCGCTGGATGGCTGAGCATATAATAATATAAAAATATCTGGCTGAGCATATTAGCAGTTAAATAAAATAAATTCTTATTTCTGTAAACATATGTCGGAAATACGTTACTGAGCTGACTAATCGGGACGCCAGCGCCGCCTAGTGGCGTTCGACAGAGTCTGAACATAACGCTCGGACCGGCCGGACCGGAGCTGAGCAGAGTTCATCGGTGGCAGTCAAGTAGTGAAGATGTTTATAAACTGTCGCGCATTCCGAATAGTCATGTCGTGTACCTACAGTGTGTGAATTGCTAGTGTGATTAATTTGATAGCAAATTATAATGTGACTGGACTGCAAACGGTTTTTCTATTGGACAATAACCAACACTACCCATAGTACGCCCACAGTAGTTAAAATATCGCTAATAATAACGAAAGCGTCACATACCTGTCTCCAACATATATATAGGTTATCGAAATCACTTTTACACGTCATATTAAAAAATACTAAAAATAAGCTAGATGAGGTCAGCGTTTCCTATCTGACTACTCTGAGAAGAAAGAAACTCAGAGGTCGCAGTCTCTTTTAAATTTCAGACATAATCTTGGTCAGGCCATATGAGGACCATGTAGATTGGTGTCTGAAATGGTCTTTGAGGAAAGAAACACACAGATTTGAGTGGACCTGTCCTGACAGGTCTACTCAAATCAAGCAAGCAGCAAGGTTCTCTTGCAAGCATTTGTCAGTAATCGTGTAGCTCAACTCAAAACTTAAGGAGCTCAACGACTCGACGCACAATACCAAAGAAAGGACATTTGGGTAGGCTGCATAAAGTACTCAAACCCAGACAGTCATTAAAACTAAATGAGAAAAAGAAATGGCTGGTGACATAGGCCACGTCCAGTACAGGGATACTATACAGGCGGACGATATTAATACTAGAGATACCGTAAATTTTTACGAGGAAGGTAAAGAAGTTGGCTATAAAATCTCTCCGAAGTCCGAAATTTTTTTGCTCGTGATTAGTACGTGTAATGACACCCAATACATAGGGTAGCCTATCCTACCGTTCAGCCTATTAGAGTAGGATTAGATTGGGTTTGTTATTATGGCCATTCAACCTTCTTGCTTCGTGTCTTCCATACCGTGTCTAGAAGCGCGTCCTTTTTTGGATCAACTTATAACAAGGCTTTTCGGACTTGAATTTAAAGTTTTTTTTATTTTCACGCTTTCGCCAAATAATTTTTGTATGGTCGACCTCGTTATTGTTTGACAACACAACTCCGTAAATTGAAACTTCATTACGGTTGAGACTATCTGTCACATAAGGCAGATCGACCTTGTCGTTTTATGACGGGTAAATCTCTTCGTTGTCGTCGTTCTTTTAACTGAACAGACAGTTGTACTGCTGAGGAGTTTGTTGCGTCACTTATTCTTCCCAGCTTAAGCACTAGGAAGAGGTGAAGGGCGGACGATTTTGGAGGACTGTTTTATGTAAAAACGTTAAAAAAGTGCTGATTCTCATCCTGGTTTCAATAAATGTCTTTTGATTTTGAACTATACTTATACGCTTCATTTGAGCTTCTCCTACAATTTTTCTAAAGTTCACGTTTATCGTTTTAATAAGGCAGTAAAAAGATATCCTTTATAAAACTGAATTACCACTTACAGGTCTTATGCCAACGCATAGCGCAAGCATAGAAGTAAAGAAGCCGATGGAACACCAAGCTAGCAGTAAGATATTTTATTATTTTCTCATACTTTTCTTTTGACGGACTTATTAAACAAGAGTTTTTGGGGTACATGGTTGCTGATATTGAAACAAAAGCGACTAACTTTGATCAGTTAAACAAATTAAATGAGTCAATATGACTGTGAAGAAAAAAAATACTAAAATAAAAAGTTTCCGAAAATGGATTAAAAGCCAAAATCCATGGATTATTAAATTCCCCGCTAATATAAATTCAATGTCCCAAAACCGCGAACCCGACACTTAATGAAATTGTACAAGCATCCAATAAAACTGAGCTGATATTCAGTAACAGTACAATTATTTTAATTAATTAAAAACTTCCCGCCTTAATTACTGTTCGTAATTTTATTTTCAGGTAGTCCGCCGCTCGGGAGGTGCACCGTATTATTCACTCTATTATTAATGAGTATCAACATACATTTTTAATACTTAAACTAAGTAACGCTGTACATACTGATCTAAGCTAGAATATTTTAAGTCTTATGATTTTACGAAAGACGAAGTCTTTTACGTTCAATAACATCATTTGCTTCTTCTAAAGGTTCATATTTTAGACTGAAAAAGTTAATATTTTTTGTTAGCTAGTAGTTTGAATGTATTAATAAGTAATAAGACCTCAGTTACTTTGTTATTTATGTATGGTTTCCATATTAAAATGTTGTTTTAGAACTTTTACAAAATCTGTGATAATTTAGTTTAATAATTGTCAAAAGACAAAGGTACTTTTTTGAAGCGTTTAATTTCCATTGTTTTACGATGTAGGTTAAGGTTACTGTAATTATTTTAATGTGACAGTATTATAAAAAAAAAACAAAGTTACCGTCTACATTACCGGTACCGATTGTAGCTTTTTGATATTATACAAACTGTAAATAAAACGCTTAATGTACTTTCATGTTTCTCTTTGTTTTATAATAACGACCGCCTTTTAAATAAAAACGGGCATTATTTAAATTAAATGCCCAAACAAAAACCTTTTTATACACGTCATCTGACGTATGTGCTTACCCTAATAATTTCCTTTCCCTGAAAATCTACATGTACATTTTTGTTATATTATGTAGTACGAGTAGGTATATGTTAGAAAAAGGTAACTTTCTGTATAACATAAAACAGTAAATCAGATTGTGTTTTCTCGCGCCCGTCACTGGCCGGTAGAAAACACATTTTCTTATACAAAAAAAAATAAGAAAGCTTGGTATAAACACGTTCTCTTGAGGGAACGTCAACTCGACGGGGATCATGTAATGTTTGCAAGTACGTATAAAAGGTCATAAAAAGGTTTTTTATATGTTTATAAGGCATCTTCCATCAGTTACAGTACGTAAATAATCTTTTAAGCTATAATTTCTCCTAAATATTCTACGGGGTTACGTCTTCATGGAAGGTTCTACTTTGATTTTCATGTATCAAAAGATTTGAGTATCTTATCTGTGGAACTCTACATGGTACATTAGATAATATGTGCATATTTAGATAGGTCGTGATGGGTGTTGGGTGTGTAGGTGGGTGAAATGTGGGTGTACTATAGGTACACCTCTGCCTTACACTTCGGGGAATACAGTCGTGATGTCATGTTTGTGTGAGATAGTTGAATGAACTTCCTACTTAATTATTATATATTTTTTTAAATATTATATATTGTTATAATGTCTTTTGACATTTGTCGGGACCCTGGAGTCCCGGACCTTTAGAAGGCGTACGAGGGGCCGAAGCCAACTCTTAGAGGCCCGTTAGACGTTTTTAATTAAATGAGGCACCTATTGCGTAAGTCTTAAATATTTGAATTAATTATTATAATAATTAATCTAAATAGCAATTATTATAATTAATATTATTTTATTATTATATTATATTATTATTATTTTATTATAATAATATTTTATTATACAATATTATATTATTGGATTTGGATGAAATTCGGCACACGTATAGTTTATAACCTAGATTAACAGACATTATACTTTTTACCCCGATATTCCCACGGGATCGAGACTTATGCGGGTGAAACCGCAGGGCACAGCTAGTAGTACAATAAATTTAATTTCAATAGATATAGTAAAAAACCTAGAGTTGGGGGACGCGGCTAAAGTTAAATCTAACAATTCATACTTACGAACACGATATTCAAGTAACGTATTGTGCCATTTGTTTTAATTTTCTGTTTACTTTTTAAGTATGCCTATCAGAACAGAATGATCAACATAAGTTACATTGCATGCGAATTTTTCAATGAATAAAGGTCACTGCAATTTAGTCCTGGACAATAGAACAAACCGCAGAATGAATATAATAGAGTGAATTTAATTGTTTCGTCACAGGACAATATACGTATATGGAAGTCACATTTTTACATCGTTTTCATCAATCAACAGTCAACACACGATCTGTACACGTCTATTCTCGGAAACCTTCGGCTTTTCGAAACGCATTCAATCACGAATACACCATGTTTTTAAAGTATTTTTCGAAATACAGGTTTATATTTTTTTTTGCCGTTACACTCGTACCACATTGTTCCTGCATGTAGCTCCGAAAACCTTGATTACTGTAAAACCTGTAAATTATAAATGGTACAGCGATACAGCGACGTGCGCTGTTTTGTATGAGAGGTAAGGTATTTTGGAATTTATTTACAAGTCTTATTGTAAAGTACATGAAACATGAATATCTCCGAACGAAATGATGGAACAAAACATGTTTTCTAAAATTCTAAGGTATTTTTCGGAGAACAAATTTCCATAAAATATTGACAATAAGTGAAACTTAAAATGAAAAATAAAGATTTTGGACCGTTTAACGAAAGCTCCTAGACATATCTAATAGATTTCCGACCTTGAAACAAAGAAAACTAAATCGAACTCAATAAATACAACTTAGACACTGTAATATAATCTTGTTTCGGGTAATGAAATTGTACCTCGAGAGTTAAAATGTCGTATCCACCAAATATAGGTATTGATTGACAACTCGCTACGAAATAGGAGTTAATAATGAAATCCTACTAAGAAACTTGTTTTTCTATATCCATATTTGTTGATTTCAATCTGAGGAAATTGACTATCTAAAGTTGTGAATTTATAGCTCGGTGGAAAGATTTTTCATAATAAGATTACACGGAACAAGGATGTAAGTCGGCGGAAATTGTTCCAGCAGTTGTTAGATAAATGTTTGTAGATACATTATACATGTGTTCTCATATAGAGCTTAATACACTTGTTCATGTGTGTATGTAGGTAGGGAGGGGTTAACTCGGGACAGAAATATTACAATAGTAGATAAAGAGAAAAGTGAGCCCGGCTAAGAGATACTCTCGCGCTGCAGTAATTTGAGAGAATTCCTCGGAGAGCCGCGCGATATGTCTGCCCGAGTGCGTGGCTCCTTCAGCATTAACATAACTGTGCTATTGCTGTTTCCTACTGGTCAAATCCCAAGGAAGTAGTCTGTACGACAAGGAAACTAAATGAAATGAAGTCTGCAATTTAGTTTTTACGACAGCTCCCATTTAAAATACTTAAGAATATTCAAGTTTTTACAAAGCTTTGTAACTTGAATATTGTTAAGCTTTTGTGCAGTTACTTTTGCATATCTATAAAGTTCATTATATAATCTAATGTATGAATTTCGGCAAGTGTAGTTAGTAAGATTTGTAAAACGAATTGCTCGTTCAGTCACGATTGTCCTCAGCGGGCAGCTTTCCTTTATTACCTTAAAGTATATAGTTCTATAGTTCGTAAAGCGCAAACAGCACTTCTAGTAATATTTAACTCCGCGGTGGTAAGTGCTAAGTTGCCTCTGTATCTCTGGCGATAAGTTCCTAATTGCACTTCACTGTGCGGAAATGGCGTAAAGCGGGCACCGTCGGGTGAACACGTACCACGCGTACGTGTTCTGAAATGTACTACGCTTTAATGCGTATGACACGCGGCTTGATGTTATGCCGAGCACTTCGATTTTATGTATTTCAATTCGATATGGAGGCCTATCACGACTCCGGACGAATGAAAGAAAAAACTTTTAAGGTGATTTCGGTGACGCGTGGATTACGCGCGCCACCTTATCTGCGACGGAACATGTTAAGCTGTCGTTACCCGAGGTATGAGCCTCGCCGGCGTGCAGACTAGCTTATTACTCCAATTTGTATTTATCTTTCAAGGAACGTGTGTACTCTGAACATATCTTTTATATTAGTGCGCTGGGAACTGGAGCGCAACTATTAGTGAACTGACAGAACTAGTTCAAATACCACAAATGACGAAGACAAACATTTTGTTAGTGCCTCGATAAACAAATAAAAAGCCGCAAACGAAAACTAAGTTTATTTGTAGCTTATCAAGTTTCAAACACTACGGCAATCTTTTGTTCTTCCTTATCCGTGTGTAAATAGCAGAATTAACTTTTAAACTAGTGGAGTGATCTTTTCGCGGGAACACTGATTGCTTTAAGGAAGTCGAAGGCAGTTACAGCTCTTATCTTATTCGTGGTTCATACACTACTGCGTCCATTAAATTTTATGTAATGGTAGTAGGGGAAGTGAAATACAAATTATTTGCTTATAATAAACTTGTACTAGTGCTGCCTGCGACCTTGTCCGCATTCAAATAGGATTTTTAAGGAAATACAAAAATAAAGGGATAATAAAGTTG
Organism: Omphaloscelis lunosa; assembly: GCA_916610215.1. Lineage (NCBI taxonomy): Eukaryota > Metazoa > Arthropoda > Insecta > Lepidoptera > Noctuidae > Omphaloscelis > Omphaloscelis lunosa. The sequence continues at coordinate 11,851,039 of OU744247.1, forward strand.
TGTTATGTGCGATACATGTAGATAACATCCGATATGATTATATTATACTATAGCTGTAATAAATAGAGGTCGTAAATATCCGTATTCGAGCTTTTAGTTAGAAGAAACTCAAGAAAATATATTTTAATACATATAAATGCGAATAAGTTAGTTTACAATTTATAAAGAATACTTTTATATAAATATAAAACACGGTGGTTTCTGTCGTAATTATTCATAAGGAGTCATAATACGCCCGAATTAATTAAATTAACACACGCCACTGACCTAACTACTAACTAGGTTCAAAAGGCTTCTTAAACCAAAGCTTGCGCCTGAGAAGTGAAAGAAACATTTTTAATTAATATTACGTATTGAATCTGCACCTTGTGACATCGTACTAATTAATTTCGTTAAAGAACATTTGTGTTAGAAAAACTTAATTACTTTCGTTGGTTGTAAATATGATATTTTTCTTTGACCCTCGAGTAAATAAAACTTTTGAGTACTGTTACTGTTACAGTAGTCTTTGTTAGTTAGGCATTAATGATTTTTTCTACGGATTTCAGATTTTTCTTTTTCCTTAATATAGCTGCTCCTAGAGCGTTGCTCAGCTGTGCTTGCCGATCGTCTACTCGACCGCGTAGACGATCGGCAAGCAATCTTTCATGTAGATATCCAATGAAAGCTAAAAATAGTGACTACTATTTTACCTTTCATTGGATTTCTACATGAAAGATTGTGAAAAATTCCTAAGCTTTTGATGTAATCAGATTGGTGATCCCTATGAAGTAAAGTAATATAAATAAGTTCAATACACGTTTGAATTCCACCAAATATAATCTCTCTTAGACAACTCTCAGATAATCTTTACATAGAAGAGAAAAAAAGACTCAGGTACTGGGATCGTTACATTGGTAGGTACTTAACATTAATTTAAGGATTTTGTATAACCAAATATCTAACTTTGAAAAGTCGGCATTTTCTCGTTTATTAATGACGGTATTCGGTATAAGTATGTAAATTTGCCGATTGCGGAAGAGATGACAAAGTTAAATAATTAGAAAACAAATAGTAGATGGTCCACCACCCTTACTTTGTCCACTTACCGCAAATACCTACCAAAAGAAATACCACGTACTCTTAAGTGGACAGTGAACAGAAACAAAATAGTGAAAGCAATATTATTTATCTTAAAGACCAAATTATTAAATCCCCACATGACTAATTTAAGCATCCATGGTGAAACAACAGCGCTACCGATCGTCCCGAGGGCACATGTCAATTTAATTTACATCCATCATTATGACAAATTATCAATATACACAGACATCTAAATCGACACTCATATACGGCAATATTTCATTTCACAAATGGTACTCGGTGATCCGAGAAGTCGGACGTTGCTCGTGACAGCTCAAAATAGGAGTAATATTGAGTTCTTTTGCTGAACAACGACCCTTGTCTGTGTTGAAGGTAGGTATGTAACGTAATTTTTCTTTCTGAAAAAGTAACAACACCGCTGTCGTACCGAATGTATTTCTGCTGTTTATTACTTTTTAAACGTTTACTTTTCTTTCTCGTTCATTCATGACAACGTTCTATTATTTCGTTATTAGAGTCTCAAGCATTTCAATTAAGCGTTTGTTAGTTGCTCAAAAGCTTAATAGAAACGTTGTCTAGTAAATTACGTACCTAAAAGGTAAACAAATCTACAGTAAATTAAAGATCCTTATTTCATGAGTTGATCGTGTATCTGTGTATCTTTGAATTCTTTCGTTCAAGGCACCGTGAAATTGCATGGTGAGTGCCGTATTCTCGTGGAAATAACAAAAAAACACGGAAATAGGAATAATGAGTTCTGTCTGATAGGAATAGGATAGGATTGGATGCTTTTGTTGGTGATTCCCGAAATGTTTATTATATTTTAAAGTACATCTACCCGCTTACAAAGCAGTAGGTACCGATATTGTAGGATAGCTTTGCTGTTTTTCTTATTAAGACTGTCTTATGGAAGGATATAAACTCGAACTATCTTTTGCTGAGTCGCGTTTAGTAAGATTTAAATATAGAATATGGTGACACTTCAATGTGAAGTTTATCTGACTCTACTGGAGGCCAGGCTTATTGTTTTTTTAATACAATGCAACAGTGCGATTTGAAAGGAAACGTAGTGGCAAAAATTTCAAAGAGTATGCTTAGATGGTTTGGTCATGTTGAGAGGATTAATGAAAGTTGACTAACACAAGGAATTTCCTAGGCAGATGTGAGTGGAAACACCGGGAGGGGACGCCCCAGATGAATATATAGTGACCCTAATGGTGATGTTCTTCAAATAGGTCAGGTGCGTAGTACTCGCAAACGGCGTGCGTGGATGACCAGATGTACGAACGTAAACGAAGCAAACGGTGTATGTAAGGATTATAGCAGGAGCGTTCAGTTTCTGCCTACCCCCGTGTGAAGGATACGTGAGTTATGTATGTATATGTAATACGGACGTAAAAATACCGCGGCGGCAATTTATCGCGTACTGGATTTTCAACTCTCAGTGTCGAGCCAAGCGTTGAGAATCCAACAGAGTGCGTCCCAGTGCGTCAAAAAGAGACACAGTTCGATTTTCAATTATCTCCGCTAAGCAGAGCGTTGAAAATACAGTGTGCGAAAAAAAACGCTCGTGTGAACCTGGGCTTATTGCTATTTAAACGCTTACCTGAAATATAGATAATCCAGGCTACAAAATGATCTAGAAGAATGCTTTTACAAGTCGGTTGTTTTAGCATGCTGTAGTTATACCCAAGTATTTTCTGTAACAGAAACGTGTTCTAAGATTATTTTCCAACAATAGAAGGCACGAAATATTTGAGATATATTCATAAACCGTACCAACGAAATTATAATTTCAGTAGCTGAAGATGTTATTAAATATTAATATACCACTTTTAGTTTGATAACTCAATAATAATATTCTGAGATTCCTTTCAGAATTTATGAGGAGGTCTGAAATACTTCAGACTCAGATCCTGTCTACAATATTGATTAGAATGTCTGATATGACTTGTTACTAGCCAGTTTATCTACACTAATAAAAACACACACACACACACACACACACACACACACACACACACACACACACACACACACACACACTTATCTATACTATTATAAAGAAGAGTATAACCTGCCTCTCTGCTTAGCGTTTGTGGACTACAAGAAAGCCTCCGATTCGATCGAGACATGGGCTGTATTGCAGTCTCTTCATCGGTGCCAGATCGGCTCGGTACATCGAGGTGCTAAATTATCAGTACAAAAACGCCACTATGTCAGTCCGACTTCAGGACCAGACGTCGAAACCTATCCTTTTGCAACGAGGTGTGAGACAGGGAGACTTTATCTCTTCGAAATTGTTCACCGCTACACTGGGGGATGTCTTCAAGATTCTAGATTGAAAAGGGCTGGGCATCAACATCAATGTCGCCATTGATGTTGATGCCTAGCCCTTTTCAATCACTAACCTTTGGTTTGCCGAAGACATACTTATCATGGCTGAGACTATGGAGTCCACCACACCACCTCAGTACAATGCTCGATGACCTCAGTAGAGCCTCCGAAAGAGTGAGTCTTAAAATGAACATGGACAAGACAAAGGTAATTTCAAATGCCCATGTGACACCAACTCTCATGAAGATCGGCGCTACGCTCGAAGTTGTGGACGAGTATGTTGACCTAGGACAAACTGTCCAGCTAGGTAGGTCCAATTCTGAGAAATGGGTCAATTTCTTCTCGTCCCACATATCACAGTGTCTCAAGACGAAAGTCTTTTACCAGTGCGTGTTGCTAGTGACGACCTATGGTACTGAAACGTGGTCGTCACAATGGGCCTTATCAGAAGGCTAAAAGTCACCCAAAGGGCAATGGAGAGGGCTATGCTTGAAGTTTCCCTACGTGATCGAATCAGAAATAAAGAGATCCGCAGGAGAACCAAGGTAGCTCAAGGAATTGCCAAACTTAAGTGGCAATGGGCAAGGCACATTGCTCGCAGAACGGATGGCCAATGGGGCCGAAAGGTTCTGGAGTGGCGACCGCGTACCGGAAGATGTAGCGTTGGAAGGCCTCCCACAAGATGGACCGATGACTTTGTGAAGGCCGCAGGAATCCGCTGGATGCCGGAAGCACAGAATCGGTCGAAGAGGCATTGCTTGGGGGAGGCGTATGTCCAGCAGTGGACGTCTTTCGGCTGAAGTGATGATGATAATGATGAATAAACTCAAAGACAACTGAACTGATTTTAATATTTTTTCACTTGTAGAATGCTATATTATCACTGAGTAACAGCGAAGTCGATGACGGAAGCTAGTTTATAATATGACTGATCCTGTTTGGAAATATTTTCAAAGCTTTTAAACAATAGTTTGCATAGGAAATTTCCTAAAAGCATTATTTAGCTGTTTTAAATTAGATAAACCAAAGGACCAATTGTTTACATTATTATGATTTTAAGGCTTTATTGGTGATTCGCACGAATTTACTCGCGACGGGCGAATCGATACTTTTAAATAATATTAAATTTTATTGAGGCGATTCGCACGATGTTTATTTATTTGTAAGCGAATCGAATTCTGGAGTTGTCGATTCACCCGTTTCGGGTGAGTAAATTCGTGCGAATCACCAATAAGCCGTTCTTACACTAGAACAGCCTTTATAAACATACAATTACTATTATTTCCAAAAGTCACCACTAACAAACAAATACTTTGTGATAAGTATGAATATGATGAGTGATTGTTCGTTTACGTATTCTACTATATGCTCATTAGGAACAAAGGCATTAATCTTAAAGAAAATTATAGGGAAGAGCATGATCACCTGCCTAGCCTTTTTCCCCAACTATGTTGGGGTCCACTTCCAGTCTCACCGGATGCAGCTGAATACTAGTATTTTACATGAAGCGACTATATCTGACTTCCACAACCCAGTTACTGGGGCACCCCTTGGTAAGATTGGTTGTCAGACTTTCGGGCTTCTGACGACCAGTAACGATTGTCAAAGATCCACGAATGACAACTGGTACCAACGGCTTAACCCATCCACGGACCAACGGCGGCAGGTGTAGCTTAACTTGATCGATCGACCTGTGCGGCTGTTAAGGCTTAGCATCGATCACGATGGAAACCGTTAAAGCCCTAATCTAATTTTGAATATAATTAGGTAAGGAATTGATTTGCTTTCCATGGGTTCTGTCTACAGACAGACAAATGCAAAAAAAAATGCCCACGTAAAAGTCGGAAATTATCCCACAGGAACGTACTACCGGGATTCAAAAGTATCCTATGTCCTAACCCAGGTAATCATCTAAATCTGTTCAGCCGTTAAGGCATGAAAAGTTAACAGACATACAGATTTTTTAGGATACCGTACCTCAAAATGAATTGCAAGTAATGACATCGTTGTCTGTCAAAAACCTTTTCTCAGGAATGCGTGACAGTATCAGGTTGAAATAGGTATCAAAAACTTAGATCTACGGTCCTTTGAAGCTGTAAACAAACAAACAAACTTCCAAGTCAACGTAATAAAATATACAGCCATTTATGCAACATACACACATCAAAAGTGTCTAGGGATCAACATATATTTTTGCAATAACTTTTCTCCTGATTGATATTAATTAAAATTTTCTTTAAGGATTCATCAAATAAAGTGTTTTCGTTTGTCACAGTAACGATAAACCAAGTCACCTTTGCATTAATAAAGAAATTTGCCATTTTCCTAATAAAGGGATTTTTGACATTTGAACCACTAACATTAAAGTTCGAAAAAAAGACTGAAATAACAGTTTTCTTTAAAATTTTATTGGGTAACTTAAACAATTAATAATCCGTGTTTCTACCGCGAACACTAACAACACAAGAACATCGGTTTGGCATACTCAAAATGAGTTCATCCAAATCACGCTGTGGAATGGCCGCCCATGTTCGTTGCAACAACAAAAAAAGGTCTTCTTGCGACTGGATACCCTCCATATTCGGCAGAGCTCTTCTCTGTAGCATATCCCATGCATGCTCAATCGGGTTCAAGTCTGGCGACTGAGCAGGCCAGAGCAGGACATTGATGTTAGCTGCGGCGAGAGTCTGTCTTACAACTCTTGCGGTGTGAGGTCGTGCATTATCATGCATTAACTGAAATAAGGGACCGATTTGCACTTGTAGAGGAACGATGACGTCAGATACAATCGTCTCAGCATAAATTTGAGCGTTGAGGTTGCCTCTGATCCAAATCAACTCAGTTCTTCCGCCGATCCAAATACCCGCCCATACCATGATGGTTCCACCACTATAAGGATGGACTTCCTGGCAGGATTTTAATCGCTGTTGGCGTCCAGGGGTTCTCCAGTGTCGTATACGTCTTGTATCCGGTCTCATACCAAAACGAGACTCATCAGAAAAGCACACGAAACGCCATTGTTCTTCTGCCCAATTTCTGTGTTCAAGAGCCCATTGATATCGAATCCTACGATTGTGCATTGCTATAGGTGGTACCCGTAGCGGTCTTCGGGAATGAAGGTTCACTTCATGCAAGCGGTTTCTGACTGTTTGGTCGCTAATTAAGTTCCCTGAAGAGTGATGAAGCCTCACGGCTAACATCATGGCGGTTATTGTTGGAGCTCTTCGAGTTAAGATTTGAATGTATCGGTCTTGTCTCCGTGTGGTGCAGCGATACCGTCCTCCATGGCGCTCAGCCACGGTACCAGTGCTTCGGTAACGTGTCCAAAGTCGACTGATAACACTCTGACTTGTATTCAGAGCTAAAGCCGCAGTACGTTGCCGGGAGCCAGCTTCTATCATTCCCACGGCTCTGAGCATTTCTTCCCTGCTTAAATGACGTCGCCGCTCCATAATAACGTTGGTTTTAATCAGTAGTAGGGAAACAGTAGCACTAATAATGTCTTCAATGCGTTGTATGTTTTTATAGGGAAAATATTGACAGCTGATTTTCATCTTTACTCGAATTTGATTAACAGTTCCTGTTTCAAATTATGAAATGCACCAAAAAGGATCCATATAAATTTATATAATCATAAATTTATTACAAAGCCACATCTCAATCTCAAGAAATCCGCATAAAAATGCTTGATCCCTAGACACTTTTGATGTGTGTATTTTGATACTCGCAATGAACCAAAGCCTTTAAGGTACTTCTCGTTGACCTAGCATCACGGAGCTTGCCGAGAAGCAAGGTCTTATAGTTCAAGTAAACAGAGAGAAATATCCGAAAATTGATAATGTATAGTTATATTATGTACTAGCTGTTACCCGCGACTTCATCCGCGTGGAATTATATACATCAATTTTATTTATTTGTAAAGCTGCCAGTAAAAGTCCCGTTGAAATCGGTCCAGCCGTTTCGGAGATTAGCCGGAACAAACAGATAGACAGATTTAAAAAAAATGTGTTTTTGTTATATGTTAAGTATATACTTTCATATGCATTTAGTAAAAAGGTGTTATTTTGACATTACAAACAGACACTTCAATTTTATTTATTTTTATGTACTTATGTAGTATGTATGTATCAACTGCAAAGTTAAGTTTGTTCTTCAATCTGGGATAGGAAATTCATAGGTCGTGTCTTGAAGTAACATTTAATCTGTAGTTCAAATTGGTCCTCTCCACTCTATTAGAAGTTCTTTTTCAACAAAAAAGTTAAGTTTTTCCTTCAATCCGGAATTGAAAATTCGGGCAGCCGAGAGAGCACAGCTTTGAAACGGAACCCAAGGCGTAACTCCTACTCACAATATTCCCATTAAAAAAAATATAAAAAAACAGGGTCTTTTGATTGAGATCTTGGGATTCTAAATGTCTTACTTAAAATAATAACTATTCTTTTAATATTATGACTATCAATTTGTAATACCTAGTCTAGTGCCGCCATTGACCAAATAATACCTCATGTTAGAAATGTAATAACTTTTGACCGAGTGTTAATATTTAATATTTAGTTAATATTTAGTTTTTATTTAATTAAAATCGGGCATTTTAATTAAATAAAAACTAAATATTACCTCAACATACAGGCTATGGGTTATTGCCAATCCCTTAAATCTCTTGAAAAGAAGTACATAAAAAAATCAATGTTAAACTCATTCCCTATTTTACCCCTTTGGAGGATGATTTTACAAAAATACTGAAACACGTAATTCTTTATTTCTCATCAAAACAATAAATTTTAAGTTTCATAACCGTTTTAACAACTTATGAAATGCTAGGTTTCCCATACTTTGTATCCGCTATATCACCCCCTTTAGGATTATGTTAGAGACAAAAAGTAGCATATGTCCGGTCAGGATGCCATTTATTTCCTTGCCAAATTTTATCAAAATCCGTTGAGTGGGTTAGGCGTGAAAATGACCTAATTCAGTTACGATTATCAAAAACTAATCAGCTAACTTCCTTCTATGTATTACAAAGTAAGAAACTTGTCGTTGCACATTGTACATTAACGTAGGTACGTGTAAGTAATTAGGTAGCAGTTAATAAACTGTAACTTTCAGCTGAAATTAACAGCACTAAGGCACTAGGTAAAGTAACGTTCAAGTCCACCAACTCTGCTCAAACTAGCTCGACTCTACTCATAAAATCTTAAGAGAATACCGTCACTAGTTAAGTCCTTAAATATATCCTTATTCTGGCATATTGACCTTAATTCAGCAAAATAAAGGGTCGGGCATTAACTGATTAAACTGATACCCATCCTTCTCAAAGGGTCTTGTCTGAAGACAGCAAAAAGTCAATCCACCGAGGTTTACGCTAAAATATTGATCATAAAACATATTATGTAACTTTATATTTATTAAACCCAAACAGATTAATAAAATAAGTTTTCGTTTCGTGCATAAATTCGACAATCCTAATTTATTGTTATCGCTAGGCAATATTGATTCCAATTATTTGGTATTCAAACCACGTTGATATTTGCTTTCAGGGGTCGTTAAGAGACAAAGCAGAAAAATATATGTATATTAGGTTACTTTGTTTATACAATTATTGTACTACTAGGTATGTTTTTTTTTCCGACTGAGATTACACCATTAAATCTTCAACAGTAGGTGTCGTAGAAGGTATGCAAAGTATTTAATCAAAGATATAGGTCTTTCGTCAGCAAAAATAGTACATTATTGCAAAGGCCGTGAAATAGGCAATTGCAGGTCGAGTATAAGTTTGAAGGCCAAGCCGTAGGCGAGGACTTCACTAATACGAGACAGGCAATTGCCATTTCCACCGAGGCATATATAGTGATTTTCTCAAAAGAATGCAGGTAAATAAAACATACTTTTTATATCATACATTTAATTTATAATATATGTAAATAACAAATCAAGACGAATTTTCAGATTTGCCGCCAATTTTCTATTTATCATTTGTGCCGAAAGGCAAACACATTTATGGCTATACAGCCACGTAAACGCAATTTGTACTAAGCAAAATGACTTAGTTTGGTATGCCAAGAATGATAAAAGAGATCCAATCAAAGAGTGTTTAATAACCCCAGCACGCCGTTTCATACAACATTGCTGGAGCGTTGTAATGTTCCAAATTCAAAAACACTCCTGCCATGGATTTGATTTTCTTTGACTGTTCGTTCGATACTTCGCGTGTTGTTTTTTCGAAAATAAAGACAATATTTCCATCATTGACATATATATTACTCATGTTTGAGAAAAATAAAATAATATACACTACTTCACGATCACCTGAAAATGTAGGTATTTGTTGAAATCTCAGTAAAGATAACTAGAGCTCTATGTGAAGGAGCCAAATAGGAGCTAGTCCGGGAAATGAGTGCTGGTGTTATTCTTCAGGTTTTTTACTAAGATGGCAATGCATTGGTGATGCCTCTGGTGTTGCAGTCGTCAATACCCCTAGGCGGCGCAGTGAGAATTAAAAAAATAAAATAGCTTGTCCCATGTAATAGAGGGCGAACCGAATGCCATCAACCGGACACAAATCCAGACCCCGGGCTTCTATTGAGAAATTTCAGCTGAAAAAATCATATAACACTTACATAACTGAAAAAATTTGGGTGTACTATTTTATTAATTAGACCAGAAATAGTAAACATGTAACACAATTTGTTTTAGCTACTTAAAATTATTATGCTTAAAAGTAATTTAGTAACAATTGTGTCCAATTATTAGCATCTGCTGCCGAACTAGGTTTATAGCCTGTGTTCCAGCATGCAGCGCCTCAAGCCCTTGGACTGGGTATGCGAGTATGAGCTTACGAACAAAAGGAAAACAATAATTAACTTTAAATACACTTCCACTATGAATACACTTCTACCTAACCATTTGCGGAATACATGTAGCCGTGATGTAATGTGTGTGTTATTGTAGCTTTGGTGATTATACCGAAGCGACTGTTTAAAGACTTTTTCAGCAAGTCGTAAGTGCAGCATTTAAGGCGACGATAACTGACTTTAATGATTTTATACAGAAGATCACGTCTAAACGAGTAGTGTTAATGATTTGAAAAAAATATATGTTAAATTAAAGCATTTTTTTAATAATTTTGTATACGAATATTTTAGATTATGTTTATATTACATAGTGAAATTAATTTGTAGAGTTATGTCTAACGTAGATAAAAAGCTGAGAATCACACAAAATCTGTCAAGCGTATTTTTCTGCAACCTTCACGATTTTAAAGATAATTTAATTATTGATCTTTTAGTATACGTGGTTTATACCTTTTGTTTATGTATAATAAATTAATAATGCGTCTAATTTGGGACAGCGCTCCTTGATGGGCGAGTCCTATTACTGGCTGGACGTACGACGCGTTGCGTGAGCTTAGTACAGCACAACCATTCAAGGTCACTGGCATATATCTGCGTCCTAAATAAGGTTGTAAGGTCTACCTACTACAAAAGAAAATAATAATTCCTAGCTCATAGCACACACAGAAACACGAAAATATTTGGATTCTGGTAAGCTAGCCAACTGTCACTTAATTGAAACAAATGACTTACGTGACGTCAACCTTTCTAGCCGCGATCAATTTTATTGCGAGCCCGGTTTATATAAAATACGATAGATCGCTACCCGAGCCTAGGAACTAATTTCCCAACAGTAGCTCTCTGAGATGAAAATGACCCGATAAGATCTTGATACACCCTCATTTGATTAACGTTGCTAGGATCCTGACTAGATACCAAATACATTATCTTGTTACGAGGGCTGTGTCTGGAATAAGTGGGCTGGATTTTAAGCAAAAAATCGAGGCGATACCTACCACGATAGAATTCTGATCAATAAAGGATAAGTCAGGTATTTAAATCGCGCTTTCTGAGGTTTAACTTAAATAAAACCGGAAAAGTGCGTGACGGACTACACATAATGAAGGGTTCCGTAGTTGGGATGAATTTATCCCAAACACAAACTTAACATTGTAGTTGAAATACATGTCCTCCCATGCATTCCAACTGCAAATATAAGTTTGTACGTACAATATTGATAGATTTACCATGTTATTTTAAGACCATCGACTTCTTATAGGTTTTCCTGTAATCCATGAATGAAGAACCATTCTCTGCATTTTTTTTTTCAAAATTTTGGGTCAGTAGATTCGGAGATAAAGGGGGAATTGTAAATTTTCGTCTATTTTCTTAAATATCTTTAAATTTATTTATTTAAAATTAGAAAAAGTATATTGGGTTGGCACAAAAGTAATGAGACACTACAAAACTCTATACATTTCCTTTCTTAAGTTAATTGTTTTCGATAATATTCTAGTATGTTGTAGAACATTCTAGGTACTTCTAATGTGAGGTTATATAGAGCCGCCCTCGCGATTGGTGTAGTCAGTTTGAAGAAAAATGGACGAACGATAAGTTCGAACACTATACTTATACGAGTACTTGTTAGGCCACAGTGCGCGGGCTGCGGCTGACAATATCAACACTGCATTGGGCGCTGGAAGTACTAGCCATGCCACGGTGTCCAGATGGTTTGACCGTTTTAAATCAGGAGACAGGAGCCTTGAAAGTCAGTCACGCTCAGGACGACCACCTGCATTCAATGATGACGATTTACGCCGCGAACTGAAGTCGAATCCGGATGCTACCACTCGTGAACTAGCGGAAGCACTTAACTGCAGTCACCACGCTGTGGAATACCACCTGCATGAGCTCGGGTATCGAAAAGTTTTGGCTCGATGGGTACCGCACATCCTTACCGACGCCAGTCGTGCTGTCCGTGTCGCCATCTGTCTATCACTTTTGCTGCGACCCCGACGTAAAGAGTTTTTGTCTGATCTGGTTACGGGAGATGAATCATGGATTTATTATGAGATCGATACACGTTGTGCTTTTTGGCTGCCTCGAGAAAAAACGCCACCAACTCAATCGAAGCTGAGTCAAAAGAACCGCATAAAAGTTCTGCTTTGCTGTTTCTGGGACGCGAAAGGCATGCTGTTTCATGAACTATTACACAATGAAACTGTAGACGCTAGCAAATATTCAACCCAGCTCACCGAACTATCTTCTGCTATCAAGAAAAAACGACGAAGACGAGTCAATGTAATTTTACTACATGATAACGCTCGACCTCACGTCGCATCTACCGTTCGCCAATAGCTGCAGAACTTGGGCTGGGAGACGATACCCCACCCACCTTACTCTCCAGACCCCGCACCATCAGACTATCATTTGTTTAGAGCCCTGAAACAACATTTGCGGGGTAAACAATTTAATAATTTCCATGATGTACAGGTTGAGTTGAACAACTTTTTCGAGGCACAGCCATCAAGAGTTCTGGGCGAAAGACATCCAAACTTTTGACATCCACCGATTGCCGGATCATTGGCAAGAAGTCTTAGATGCTAATGGTGATTACATCATTGACTAAGCTTTTTGTATTGTAATAATAATAATAAATATAAAACGTAAACCAAGTGTCTCATTACTTTTGTGCCAACCCAATATATTTGAGATTCTCGTAACAAGTCCTTTCATATGTCACACGATACAGTTTGATTTTTTTTAAATTTTATTTCCTTATTTGCCCCCAAAAGTGACCCCCATGTTGAAAATTCATTTATTTACGTTGTGTGCCAAATTTCAACTTAATCGGTCCGTTAAATTCGGAGCAAATAGGCTGTAAAAGACAGACAGACAGACACCCGAGTGATCCTATAAGGATTCCGTTTTTTCCTTTTGAGGTACGGAACCCTAAAAACAAGTGAGAATTCAGACGAAGGAGATACAATTTGTTCCAAAAAATATAATTTAGTCGCAAGTTGCGACTGAATAAAAACCGTTTTTGTAAGTTTTCATATTTTTACTGTTAAATAAGCAGACTGCACCAACATCGTCCTTACAAAGATTTTTTTTAGTCCAAAACGTTTATTTTAAAGGTATAATAATAAAACTCGGTAACCGTACATTAACGCCATCTCTGTTCGATTTTCGACACCGCTACCAATGATTGTACCTCTCTACCTCTCCTCAAACTACAAGCTTTTCCGTGACAACAGCTTAGCAGTAGGTAGCTAGTTCCACCTAATGATTTTTGTAGCATTCGCTAGATGGCAGGTAAAGATATTTTGCTTCATCGGATAGCAAAAGCCGATTCGATTGTAGTAATGCAGAAAGAAATATTTTATCTATGAGTAGCGAAAACCCTACAATGTATCATAATTAAAATGAGATTTAAAGAAAACTGATAGGTGTCTGTGCATTTTATTAATCGAAGGTGATTATTATATTTACCTACCTTAAAAGTGTATCTCGAACACACTACCTATTACTTGGATTATCTTATCATATACTATTAAACGAGCAATGTTTGTATATATATACAAACTTAGTTTTTATTAACCAAAAAAAAAAAATTAGCTATTCCCTATATTTATGATCTTGTCAAAATGTAGGGAACAGCAGATTTTTTTTCCCGATTTCAGCGTGTTGGTCCCATAGTGACAGTTGGTCATAATAATGAGTACAATGACCCCTTAAGAGGTTTAGGGTAAACAAAAACTAAGCTTGTAAATATATATATATTTGTAATCACGTTCTCGAAAACGGCTCTAACGATTTCGATTAAAGTTGCAATATAGGGGTTTACGGGGGCGAAAAATCAATCTAGCTACGTCTCATACCTGGGAAAAAACGTTTTCTCCGTATTTGCCCGAAGTTTATAACAAGATAATGAATAATGACATGTGGCAGCATGGAATTAGTAAGAACCTACTATCATGGCAGCATAGAATTAGTGTGTACTATTAAATGAGCATTCTCTATTTTCACCAGAGCAGAGCTTGGTTGCCCAGGTTCTCATATTATTATGTACCGCACAAAAAAAAAAAAAAAAAAAACAATTTAGCAGCAGACCAGATGAGATATTGTATTTAGTATCAGTCATTGACACAAAATAAAAAAATAGGGTTCCGTACCTCAAAAGGAAAAAACGGAACCCTTATAGGATGACTTCGTTGTTCGTCTGTCTGCCTGACTGTCTGTGTGTCAGGCTGTCAAGACCCTTTTTTTTCAGATATCAAGTTGAAATGAAATTAATATCAAATACGTAGGTTAGGTGGAGACCGTAGGGTTTCTTGGAGCCCTACAAAAATAAATCTTCTAAGTCAACACAATAAAAAAATACGACCATTTTTAGGGCATATCCTTCGAATACAATTAAATGAGCAATATTTGTATAAATATATTTGTAATCACGTTCTCGAAAACGGCTCTAACGATTTCGATGAAAGTTGCAATATAGGGGTGAAAAATCAATCTAGCTAGGTCTCATATCTGAGAAAATTCGTTTTCTGTATTTTCACAGCCTCAAGAATGTGATACAACTTTGATGTACCTGGATAATATGTTTATCTATTTTCACCCGAGCAGAGCTCGGTCCACCAGGACTTTTACATTATTCCTACTCGCAAATAAATCACACCTATAGGGTTCTTCCACTATAGGGTAGGTCAACACCTAGAATGATGAAATTTGGCAAGAAGCAAGGTCTCACAGCACAAATAAAGGAAAATGTTCGAAAATCGTTCATTTGTAGTTTTATCACATTACAAATAAACATTTGCAGTTGGAGAATTGATAGTGGCGTATATCGATGTATCGGAGAATATGTTTTTCAAGTACAATTTAAGTTTGTTTTTGAGGTAAATTCATCTCAACTACGGTATCCTTCATGGTGAAAGAGAAAGAAAGAAAAATATTTTATTTGTGACACGCGCAGGAAATACAAACAGTAATAAAACTAAAAAGGAGCATCTAAAACTAACAATTTTTTTCGAATTAACGAAAGGATAAAAATAATAATAAAAGACCTGTGCGAGCCCAAAAAGGCACCTTGAGATAGGTGCCTTTTTGGCCTCGCACAGGTCTTTGCATATCGCATAGGATGCGATATTTAAAAAATAAATACCGCAATAAATAGTGCGTGGTCCGACACGCACTTGGTCGGTTATCTTATTTCTAAAACCCGTTCTTATAACCGTGAGATGAAATAAACACTTTCGCTATCGAGGATTGGACCAGTTTTCTAAATGAAAATAAATAAAAAACGCTCCTACTATGTAGTTTCGCGAGATATCTACTAATTATCATTTTGATGAGCTAATTTATTACTCCGTAATAAGTATTTATATTACATATGGTTATGTGGTATCGTTTTAATTATTTAATACAAGAAACTCCAGTCGTGGCTAAATAGTAACAGTCGCACGGATCGATCCATCAGGGTCGGGTGGATCCATCAGGATGGGTGATCTTTACATACCGAGACTCCTCCGTGCCTCGGAAAGCACGTTAAGCCGTTGGTCCCGGCTGTCATTCGTGGATCTTTGACAGTCGTTACGGGTCGTTAGAAGCCCGAAAGTCTGACAGTTACTGGGTTGTGGAGGTAAGATCGGCAGTCGCTCCATGTCAAATACTGGTATTTACCTGCATCTGGTTATCTGGTTAGACTGGAAGCCGACCCCAACATAGTTGGGAAAAGACCAGGCAGATTGGAAGGACCTCTATTACTACTAGATTTGAACTGGTAAGTTACTTATTTTTTACCAGCAGCACACGAGTGAGTGGTCAATAATTTGCTTCCTGAACTGAAAAGGTTGAATGAACCATTTATTTAGTATATGGGTAGCGGAAACGTTTCCCAGGCCATTTAAGCGCCAAAAATAACTTAAATATCTGACTTGCAACTTGTTCCGTCTCATTTCCTATATAAAGAGAATTTTGACACACCAAATATTAATTTATATAAATTAATTAATTTGAAAAAAAAAATACATATAAATTAATTTATCTACAATCACATTATTTTAACTTCTAAATCATTATTATCATATTGCTACAATTAAAATATTTACACAGAACATAGTAAAAATTGCTTCCTCAGGTAAGGAAGCAATTTTGCTTCTGAAAATACACATATCCTTTTGTACATACAAAATAGTTGCAGGAACAGAAAAACAACCCACACGAGTAGGAACAAGAATGTATCGATAAAAAGTGATGATTTACATACTGCAAGGAACAAGTATCAGGGAGTGTACGGGTTGATGGCCCAATCGGTATTCCAGTGTGCATCTTTACCACTACAAACTATTTTTTCACCTGTAGACCTACCAGACTTTTACAGCCTAAAAATAACTGAACCGGTTGCACCTGAATTTATTTATAAAAAGAGAGAAAAAGGTTACAGTTAACAATATTTTAAACGTGGTACCAGTGGGCACATACCGCTTATGTAGAGATTTCGCAGTCCGAAGGACAGCCAATATGAAGGTTATTAAGATTCAATACACGAAGCCATTGGCCTCTGACATTTCTAGCATTTCGGACCAATAATGTCGTGAAAGTTCCGTTTATACAGAATACACATAATATTTCCTAATATCAGAAATTATTTAAATTAGCTCTCTTTTTGAAGAATAATTTAAAGAAAGCAAGAAAAGTTTAGGCAATTTCTTTTATTTTTGAATAATAAGTCAAGTTTTTTTTTTTGTAGTCACGTATTTTATTAAGCAATGATTTCGGCAAATTTAAATATGAATAATTACGGTAAGTATGATAACAGATATTCTATCAAATTTCTAATGCAATATATTTCACCCTGGCCAAAATGAATGCGTTTAAAATAATTTAGACAAAACATTTAAATGTACATATTGTACATGCACATTTTTAATGAACTAGGTACATTTCATGAGTAGACTACCGTCTGGCACAACATTTTGTTTAGTTACAAAAATTCTTGCTCAAAATATGTTAAGTATATATGCTAATGTTCATGAAACTGGATTATAAAATTGTGACATACTGCAACAACCTAAAAGTTAATTGCAGCATAAACTTAGGCGTTGGTTAATTAAGTGACCTCCCTGTATGTAAGCACCTGATCTTGTTTGCCATGTCATGTTATGGTGTAAGTGTATTCAATGCCGTCGGCTGCATGGTCTATAGATGAAAAAAAAAACGATTCAAGTATTTCACCACAAAAAATATTAGGTATGGGTTGAGGAAACCGATTTTGGTATCGCTAAAAGTAGCGCACAGAATGAGAGGTGCAATATAATCATAGCTACGTAGGTACCTATCAGTATATATGAACATTGATATCCTACTTTTACTTCTCAAATCTATGCTAAGACGGTATATATATTTATCTATAAGACAGTAATATATCTACCTCACCGTTAGTTAGTCGTTGTTTACCAACATATAGTACAGTTTCCTTAAAGAATTCTTATCTAACGTTATCGTATATGGACATAACTTCTTATGGATAATTGGAAGGCACACCTGCACAGATATCCTCATCCTTTGTGATGTACGTGCGATGCCCTGTAACGGAATACTCTTGGCAAATGGCTTATGGTGTATTTAACTATAAGATATTACGTACACTCGTATTTGTCCTCCTTTGTAAGTACTTAACGGGATCACTACTTTCAACAGTACAGTCATCATTATTTACGATTCGCTCTTTTACCGTGAAGTACTTAATCATTTAGTTCACGCTTTAATTATAGATTTTGTGTGTTAGATGGTATAGTAATCTTGTATTAACAGTTTCCATAGCATAGTACCTTTGCTGTTCCAAATGTGCAAATCGCGAAAAGTAACGTTGTCTGTTCGTACAGATTTATTCAACAAAAGCCATCCGAAGCGACCAATGATGGATAATTGATCTTACCTACTTTCTCACCAGCTTGGTCATGTTAACCCAAGTTACTATCGTGAATGAACCCAAGTCACTGCTTGTAGATATGTATGTATAACAACGGCTATTGCATTTCAAGATTGCTAAAATGCTCGACATGTTCACACATATGAACTCTGTATGTAGTTGTATCCAGTCGAATTTTAACCATAAATTACACAAGTTTTGCTCTACATTAACAACTCTATGGACACCATTTTAAATTTTAATTTCATTTAAAATATACACTAGAAAAAAAATAAAAAAAATATAAACATCCTTTCGATGTCTGTAAAGACAGTCGCAATCTCGTGATTGGCGGCTGTTACTTTAAGTAAACTACGAGCTTTTATATTTCGATGAGAATATCTACTCTCTACAGTATTTAAAATTTAATCCATCAGATATAAAGAAAACTTTTAAAGGAACACCTTACCGTTTAGAGCAAGTACCTGTTTAAAGGATTTGGTAAATGCTTGAGTTCTTGTTGATATTGGTCATTATGTCAAACTAGCGGTACATTCAAGTGCGCGGTCAAGGCGAGCTCTGCGCATACGCTTCACTCTTTCGGCTTCGAAGAATGCGCCACTACCATTCTTCGACCATTCACTGCACCGGCAGGACGTGGTGTTCACACTAAGGAAGTCAGAATAATATTATATTTATATTTATTTTTTTAGGTAGTTCATAATTTTAAGGTGAGTGAGGAATTTAATTATATTTTCGATCAGGAATGTTTCTTTTATAATTATTTCCGCATGAAAAAAAATATTCGTTTATTTATTGCGTTGCGTTGCTCTTTGCATAAAAAATATCAATTTTATTATTATAATAACATTATAACCCAAACTGTATTATAAAAGTATGGTTTAAATTCCAAAACAAATTATGAACTCATTATTGCTAAACTTGTTTTAAACTTTTTACCGAAAATGTTACGCAAACTGTCACTTATTTATTCATAGATGCCATCTAACTTGAACCGTTGTTCAAGAAAGCTCAGTAAAGTGCAAAGTTAACAACTGTGTATTGTTATAATTAATTGAACCGGTTAATTTAACTTGTATAAGCACGAAATGCGCAACCAAGTTACGACTTACAGTTTAACTTCATTTTAATATATAGATTCAATATTTTTGTCTACAAGACAAAGTTCATAAATTATGAAAACATCAATTTGTTCGTTCTCCACGACTGTTATAAGAATATTGTGGTTTTCAGTTTCAGTCTAATATGTTCACGGCACATACAAGTGTCTGTATGTTAATTGAACCTTAATTTTCATTTAACCGATTACTTACAAGTATTTTAAGAATTATAAACTGAATATGGCTATAACTGAACATTTAATTAAAGTAATCAACCAAATTTTTAACCTAATAAACGGAAACATGAGTAGGTAATCGCAAAATAATCGCTTGCTGTTAACCAGTTTAATAATCGTCCTTACTTCTGTTATTCTGTGGGTTAACATGCACAACGAGATTTTAAAACAATAGAATGAGTAGGTCGGTCAAAGTACCTGCTCACGAATATGATTTATCTGATAAATCGAATCGGTCAGTCTCATAGGTTTAGACTAGGCATAGCCTGTGACTATGTGTACTTAGTGCAAGAAATAAATCAATTAGTACTCTATAGGGTTTGTTGTGATAAATCTTCTCAGGTAGGTACTTCGATTGTGTGTACAATAAGATATAACTTAGGTGATCATTACGAATCACAGTCAACAACTTCAGTGAAACAAATTTAATAAATTTTGTTATTGATAAAGACTCATTATTTGTATTTTGAGATTGCCAGACTAATAGTTCTACTAGTACCTAATCCAGAATAAAACGAAGCTTGTAGGTATTAGTGTGGCGATTACAAGGACTGCAAGTGGGTTTTTTTATCACTATTATTTTGAAACACCTTTTGAACATAATCTACAATCTAGCATCAATTTCCCAACACAATAACAAACGTTTCAAGAGATTTTTAAAATAAATGTTGAAACAAAGTATTCGCGGTGTTATCAAACATTCTCCGTTCTGGATCATGTTTATTCGTATCATGTGTGGATCGTATCGTAACTATCACCATCGCGTTTGGTACAGTTGTCATCATTATGCCACGTGCGTGACCGATACATGGATTTTAGGATTCTGTCGTGTCAACCGACTATATAGTCACAGTATAGCACGAACTTTGTTAAAGTTTTCATAGGTGTGTATTAAGTTTCTGCATGCGTTGCTTAAGGCGACGATAACCGACTTTAATGATTTTATACTGAAGATGACGTCTAAACAAGTAGCGTTAATGATTTTGAAAAAATATATGTTAACTTAGAGCATTTTTTTAAATATTTTAATATAAGCATATTTTGGGTTATGTTATTATTACATAGTGAAATTTATTTGTAAAGTTATGCCTAACGCGGATTAAAAACTAAGAACCACGCATTATCTATCAAGCGTATTTTCTGAAACCGGTGAAGGTTTCAGAAAAATACGCTTGATAGATTTTGCGTGAAAATCATTTGGAAAAAAATATATGTTAAATAAAAGCATTTTCTTAATATTAATATATTATATTTTGGATTATGTTTTTAATACATAGTGAAATTTATTTGTAAAGTTATGTCTAAAGCGGATTAAAAACTGAAAATCACGCAAAATCTATTAATCGTATTTTTCTGAAACCTTCACCATTTAAAAGATAATTTATTTATTAATATTTTAGTATACGCGTTTTATAATATACTTTTGTTTTATGTATAATAAATTAATAATGCGTCTAATTTAGGACAGCGCTCCTTGATGGGTGATTTCTATTACTGACTGGACGTACGACGCGTTGTGTGAGCTCAATACAGAACACGCAAGCTAACCACTCAAGGTCACTGTCATATTTCTGCGTATTAAATTAACAATTACAAGGAAATGTTTCCATTCTCACATCGCTTGACAATCAGATTGGTGATGAATGTCATTGTAGCAATGTCATTGTAGCTTACTGACGAAGGTACTTTAGGTATCACCACAGACTATGATCTGAAGGAATCCCAATGTTTCTAATGATTGCTGTTAAACACTCAATGATGAGAATCGCGCTTCCTCATAATAATTTTACGGATAGTAGACCACCGTTTCCTGCAGTCTGTGTCTTGACGAGACGCCACGTTCAGGGACTCTTCCATTTCCTCCATTATCTTAAATACTTGATCATCACTTGAAAGTGTTCTCCATTCTTTTGCAGGTCTTCTAACATTTTAGCTATTAAAATAAACTTGTTGTCATAAAATCAACACGCACGGTTGAAATATTAGGTCAAAGTAAGTAAATTGTGTTGTCAATTTTTAAGGTTCCGTACCTCAGAAGGAAAAAAACGGAACCCTTATAAGATCACTGTGTGTCTATCTGTCTATCTGTTCGTCTGTCACAGCCAATTTGCTCCGAATCTAATGGACCGATTAAATTAAATTTGGTACACATACGTATTTCTGTGACCCAAATACAGACGTGTAACGTAAATAAATGAATTTTGAATATGGGGGTCATTTTTGGGGGGCAAACAAGAAAATAAAAATAAAAGTTTTGCTAACTAAAGGACTTGTTGCGAGGATCTCAATTTTTTTTTTATAATTAAAAAATAAAGATATTTAAAAAACGAGATGAAAATTGACTATTCCCCCTTATCTCCGAAACTACTGAGCTTAAAATTAAAAAAAAAATAACAGGGTATGGTTCTTTACCCTTAGATTACAGAAAAACCTATAAGAAGTGTATGGACTTAAAATATCATGATAAATTACTCAATATTGTGCATACAAACTTTGCAGTTGGAATGTATGGTAGAACATGTTTTTCGACTACCATGTTAAGTTTGTATTTGGGATAAATTCATCCCAACTACCCATCATTGTGCGTGGTCCGACACGCACTTGGCCAATTTTTTTACTTTCATTTACATAATATATTATGATGCGTAGTTTTTCAGCTTTAGATTGATCCAGTGATAGTTTATTTACCTAGTTGACGGGCTTAAATTCCTGAGTTTGACACCCGGGATGAATTATGACGCTTAGAATAGACTTTGTGAGCAATTAAAAATAATTTACAAAGAGGACATGTAATTAACCTACAAAGGTTTCTATAGTTTATCTTTTTCTTTTTTTTTCAGACACAATGAGGCTAAAATATACTCTATTTATACTACTAATATCATCACTATCACTGACTCATGCCCGTAAATATTTCGAAGACGAAGAGTTTGCATCTGTCGAAGACGAAATAGATTACAGAGAAGGGCGAATACTATGGCCATATCCACTGAAGCAGAATGGGACTGGAAACAGCAAGGACTCGGGTCTGAAGGCTATAGAAGAGCTGTTACAAGGAGATGACAACGAGAGACAAAGGCGTTTCTTGCCTTTGTCTTATCAGTCGAAAACTGCTGTAGCAAACACGATGATGGATATAATATCTAACTATAAACCAACCAATGCCAAAGATCCTTTGGATTTCCTTCGAGATCCGTATCCTCTACCCAAAGGTAACACACGTTTTCTAATGACACTATATTTTTTATTCTAATGAAATCTGATAATTTGAGACCATAGTTTTACAATGTATCTCCAAAATTATCGGGTGGCGTATCTTATTGTTTACGTTCTTTTTATGTTCGCATTCGGATCTAAAGTTTTAATTACATTATTGTTTGCGTGAAGGTTGCGACAGAAACTTGACACTTAAAAAGATCCCTTCTAGCGACAAGTATCGCATTTTTAAGTTAAGCTGCCATTATAAAAATATGACATTAATTTTTATATTCTGAGAGCAAATTGTTTTGCAACAAAGAACATGATAGTTCTTGCATTTAAATCACGGTCATATTTATTTATTTTATAGTCGGCATAGAATTTCAATTAATATTGACGGTTTGCAACATTATTTCCTTTGATTAATTCTGTATCTAGATAATGTCGCGCTGCAAAAGAACTAAAACAAACAGGCTAAATTATTTTATGCTGGAGTTCGTGACAGCTACGTCTCGCACTTTCTAGTGTTCATGCATTTAGCGGCTAACAGTTGGACGCATTTTTTTTCGACGAGTTCACAGCTTTGACTGTCTATCTAGACATATTTATATCTTTGTTTATATCTATAATTGGCACAGATATTATTGTTCGTCAACTGATATCTGTACTAAGAAAAATTGCTAAGGATCGGT
Organism: Omphaloscelis lunosa; assembly: GCA_916610215.1. Classification (NCBI taxonomy): domain Eukaryota; kingdom Metazoa; phylum Arthropoda; class Insecta; order Lepidoptera; family Noctuidae; genus Omphaloscelis; species Omphaloscelis lunosa. The sequence continues at coordinate 11,874,451 of OU744247.1, forward strand.
AGCTTACTTACCATACATTGAAACGAAATTCTTTACAACATTTGTCTTTTTTATTACCCTCTTACTTACGAAATAGTTTCAGTAAACCGTTAATATATTATATTTATGGCTACTTTTTCAGGATATAAATATCCACTTGAAGAATACGACTATGTTATCGTGGGAGGTGGTACCGCGGGTTCCGTAGTAGCTTCTCGACTGACTGAAGACAAGCCCAAAGCTATGGTGCTGGTTATCGAAGCCGGGAAGCCAGAGAGCCTGCTCAACGATGTGCCTGCTTTGGTGTCTACAATGCAGCTGACTGACTACGTGTGGCCTTATACGATGGAGCATCAACCTGGGATTTGTTTAGGTAAGTCAAATAAGTAAAAGCCTTCAAAATGTCAACACGATTTGCGGGTGTTGCAGTGCGCGATATATTTTTATTTTTAGCGCAAGTAAATGTATTTTCTTTCATTATTTTTAGGGTTCCGTACCCGCAGGGTGCCAAACTGAACCCTAGTTACTAAGCCTCCGCTGTCCGTCTGTCTGTCAGCGAGCTGACAGATAGATCTCATGAACCATTATAGGTAGACAGTTTAAATTTTCACAGATTATGCATTTCTATTGCCGTTATAACAAAAAATAATAAAAATTAAATTAAATTAAAGTGGGGCAATAAACTGTTATACAATAAACTTTTGATTTTGAAAAAAAAATCTCTGGCAAGAAGGTCATTGTTTAGAGCTCATTAAGAAGAGAACAAACATAATTTAAATCATTTCTTATCTTAAAAAAATATGAAATGAGGGTCGCAAAAGTTGTTAGTTTTAGACCATTTTTGTACAAGCTCTATCTGAATAACTAAACAAGTTAGGAATTTGAAAATTCTGTATATCATGCGCCATATACTGTATATCGTGCATATTATCAACAAATAGTAATAACGCCGATTCATAAGGTATTTTATTTAAATATGGGTGATTTACTGCAACTGCAAAAATAACATTGTAATTCATAATATCATTACGAAAAACAAATTTATCTTTGCGATTCTTAAAATTTAAAATAAAAAATAATACATTCTTCGTTTAGTATTTTCATTTATTTAATGCATGGTGGTACAGAATCCTTCGTATGCAAGTCCGACTCGCACTTGGCCGGTTTTTTGTTATGATTTTAAGTGGGTAGGTAATCCCGAGGCACCCCGGCAAAGTTTCATCGCTACCAACTCAAATAATGATGGTACATTTTTTCATTAGCTATTGATAGTAGCTACACGTGCTTTTTTACGAGAAGACTGGATTTTTCTGTTAATACACATTAGTTTTAACAGTCTATTACCATCCAAAGGTAGGTAAAATAGCAAGAGTATTTTATAGATATCAATAATCTGCGTTGTTCTACCAGCCCGGTGGCGATAAAAGTTTTCTGAATCCCAGTCGAATTATTTATGAAAACTGGTGATCCAATCAATTAGAATTTAAAATTACTTTTCATGTTTTAAATTCAAAGTTTCAGTTCAATAATTATAATACATTTTCAGTTATATATATAAAACAAGGTGATCGCTATCGCTCAATGAGTACAGGGTCAAAAACGAGTCGCAATTATAGCGGGTAGGTAAATGTGTTCCTTCAAAATGCAGTGTTGTTCTCGTTCGAGTTGAGTTCACATTGTCTTGTGTTAATTTAAATATTTTTAATGTGTTTTTATGTTAATTATGCAGTTTAACTCTACTTATAAGTTATGACCGATGCGTCTCCACATAATTATTACTAGCTTTTGCCCGTGGCTTCGCCTGCGTGGAGGTAGGAAAGGATCCCACTGGAACATACGTACTACTGGGTTTAAAAGTTGCGTCCTAACCCGAAACTGTTCATCTTTTGAGGTATGAAAGATAACACACAGTCAGATAAGTTAGGTAATTTCGCATTTATAATAGATATTAGTGTTAGTATAGTCTTCTTATTGTATCCCAGTGTTAGCTTCTTGTTTCCTGATATCGCTACGAATCATACGCGAATGTCTTGGTAAACTAACCAGGATGTGCTGCTGGTCGAACGTTGAGTGTGGTCTCACACGGAGGCTCTTTTATTGCTCTTTTACATTACATTATTTATTTGTAAAATAGCTAAGGTACTTGCTTGAAAGAACACATCTACATATGTATGATACGGAATGAGGAAGTCCTTTTAAGTGTCATTATGTCATTATGTTTACACTATTATGTTGTATTTCTTAACGAAGTATAGAAGTCCGTAATTATGCTAATAGGTATCTACCACTTGAGAAATACAAACTCGTTAAGGGTCCCACATTTTAATTATACAATACTTAACCTACCAAAAGATGGAAACAAAACAATACATTAGCTGATATATTATAAACATTAACTTTATGTTTTATGACTCATTCCTGACTCATACCTTTCTATTTAAATGATATAATAATTGTAGCTATAAAGCTAATTAAACTTTGGTTTTTTGACACTGAGGTCACTGTCCTCAAACAAGGACTTGTTAATATAGAATTTCATAATGTTGTGAGAAAATAACACACACACATGAACTCACAACTTCTTCCGATGGACTAGGCAGGCAGAAACTACAATATGTAAAAAAAACCTGTACGATCCGTAAGGGGCTCATAAGTACCGCAATAACATTACCTAAAAGTAATAAAAAATCTGATTATTTTTTTAAAACATAAATTCGTATTTTAGTACCAAAACTACCCCAAATTCATTAAAAATGACCAAATTTCCAACTACTGTGTTCAGTTATGACTTGTAGACACTCTCTAAATGACAGCCGCCCGCGCTCCATGAACCCGGTAACATTCCCCGTTGAAAAAAAAGGAGACTTTTTTTTCGATTTTCCTGATCATTACCACATAAATAGACTCTCAGTCCGATACCGAACCACATCCTCACGGATCGGACAGGTTTTTTTTTTGCATGTTGTATAAAACGCCACCTGCTACGATCCTTTCTGACGTACATAGTAGTATAGTATTTAGAACTAGTTTATTTAAATGGTTATAACAACATAATAATTATTATATGAATGACTAGGCAAAAGACAGAAGTGTGAAACACACTCTTACAGAAGCGCGCGAATCATGCAGATACGACGAGGTTAGGTTTATGGTCATATTCGAATAAAGACCTACTGTCAAATCGTGGGTTAAAGTTTAGAAACGTGCCGCCTCAGTAAGGTTTAGCAGAGAAGGGAGGAGAGGGCAAGTCCCCCATCCACCGGTTCACGGGAGACACATTTTCTAGGTTAATGACAAACGTCTCGAAGGTCAAGGTCAAATAAATAAATAAATGTTTTAACCAATAAACATTTTTTACCGTAATTAAAAATTGTATATATTTTGGTAAATTTAAAATTTTTAAGTACGGTTTACATTCGAACTTCGGTTCGAAGAGGATGGCGGGGTCTTTGTTCGCTCGCTGCAGTCGCTCTCTAGACCCCGCCATCCCCTTCGAGCCTAACCTGACCGAGCTGCTCTTGCTCTTGTATCCGTAAATAAGTAGAATTAAAAAAAAAAATGGAATTTAGAACCCAATGCGTGCTCTGACTGGACAAGTCTTTTCAAATCTGTGCGGTTCTTTGTGCAAAAGACCATCTCAGACACTAATCTGAGCCTCATATGACCTGACCAAGATTATGTAGGACTTAAAATGAGAATGTGACCTTTGAGTATGTTTCGGTCTTTTTCTCAGAGTAGGCGGATAGGAAACACCTACGTCGACGACGTCATCTAGTTTTATTTTAAAACATAATTATTTTTTGACGGGTAAAAGTGTATTTTGAACTAAATTACAGAAATAAATACTATTTATCATTTATTTTAAATTGCAGGAAGCATAGACGAGCGTTGCTATTGGCCCCGAGGCAAGGCGCTGGGAGGTACCAGTGTCATCAACTACATGTTGTACACCAGAGGTCGCCCACAGGACTGGGACAGGATCGCTGCTGATGGAAACTATGGATGGTAAGAATAAATATACCTTAACCTTTCTTTTGATAGTAACTTCCTCGGAGTTTGTACTAAAGTTGGAGCAGTGTCCTTAGTCTGTTAAAACTTAGTTTGGATTTCGCGGAGCCCGAGGTCTGTTGACGGGCATCGTGAGGTTCGTGTCAACATCCTATTGCTTTTCCTAGCAGCGGCTACCTAAGTAGGTATTATTTATACACATTTTAAGACCAAGCACTCTTAAGACAATTTCCACACAAACTCCGCCCCCATACACCCCACCGCTCCACTATGTGTTAAACGCTAACACATCAGTAATAAAGTTGAATATTGCGTGTGCACTTTGGTCGTATTCGAGCACGGAACTATATTTCGTAAATCTCAATTCTTATTTCGTTTATAACTAAAGTAGTAATTGATCTAGATCAAAAATATCTCATATCTGGATATAAGATATTTTTTCTCTAGATCTATATTTTCTTTCTGTCAATAATTATTTTAGACATAAAAGTCAAGTAACCTTGTTTTTCTTTCAAATAATTTTTAAAAAAGATATGATTTTTAACCGATTTAAAAAAAAAGGAGGAGGTTTGTTGGCGGATGGATAACTTCGTCGTTTATGAACCGATTTTGATGATTATTTTTTTGTTGGAAAGGAGATATCCTAAGGGTTAAATTAAACCGACTTCCAAAAAATTTTCATTTTCGCTTTTTAGTGGGTAGTTTATTTTAGTGTTTTTTGTAAGTCGGTTGATTTTTTTTTTTTGTAAAAAAGTTTTCGTATAAAAAATTAATCGAGCATAAATGCAAATTAAAATACAATTTAGGGAGATTTCTCTTAAACAATGGTGACTTACTATTGATACCGACTGTTATAACAAATAAAAGTATTCAAATCAGCGAAACATAAAAGAGCTTTAAATAAATGTTTTTGCTTTCTTTTTTTTTGTTATAAAGCTCAGTCGAGCAAAAAATATTTCGTAATTCGAATAATGTGTGAAAAGTTTAATGTTAATGGCTGAAAATATTGTTAAATTGTTCCACTTGTGCGGATTCCACCAAAAATAAAAGCAACTAGTCACTGTGTATAGAAATTGGGTAGTATTGGCTGAATTAGCTCATTTAGGCCAACGGGTTAATGACCCAGAGCTCAGAATCTCAATATAACTCGCTGCATTGAGGTATTAGCACACCTACTCGTATCTATTGCGAAATGTCAAAACATCGACATTTCTGTGCTATATCTAAGGTAAATATGAATGTATGAATGTACATAAACCCTCCGGAATAATTTCGTAAAATGGTGGTGAAAACCGTATCGAAATCCACGGTGAAGTTAAGAACAACTAACCGCACACACAGACATCGAAAGGGATACCGTGGCCCCCGGTAACACGGCAACTGAAGGAACACGGGTGGGGTTTAGTCAGTAAGAAACACGCCCTCCCGCTCCACCCAAAGCTGGAGAAGTTATTTGATAATTTCTCACCCAAAAAAATAAAGATTTCCACGAAAAGCGACTTTGTTTTATATTATACATGGTGGCCCATTGAACTGCGTACCACTTGAAACAAAATTTAGATTTTTTCGATATCTGTCGGCTGTTCCTTTGGGTTTTTCCTTATTTTCTTTTTTCCTAAACCACACCAGCATTGAAGCGAATAATACACAAAAATAAATATACCTATTCGGCTATTGATTTTTATATAAATAGATATTCTAGTTATGCATTTCCAGAATATCTAGATGTTGGGCACCACATACACATTGCATCTCTTGCAGATCACTTTACCGTCTAGTAATAAATCGTATTAAGTACTCAACTACGGTAGGAGTCCTGTCCGGACAAACGTCGACAAAAATCTCAACTTATAATCGAATATCACTGAATCGGAGAAAATTTGAATATGTTATTTGAATCAGCGACCGCTTCTGCCTTTTTTATGAATTAATATTCCAAGGATAACCACGTTTCCAATCATCGATGGTCAATTTGTTAGAGAAGTCTTTTATAGCAAAAATGTTTATTAATTAGCTTTAAGATGTAAATAAAACTCTATTTTAAACTGGAGTTCAGTAGAATGTTTAGTACCTACGTATACAGAAAGAAATAAAGAAAAAAAAAAGTCAATTTTAAATCAAGAGTCATGAGTAGTACCTACCTATCATTCTTGTACACAAGCATTGGATTTTTATTTAGTTCCCTAACAGTTTTTTTTTTTAATTTCTACAGGAACTACGACGAAGTTTTGAAATATTATATAAAATCGGAAAAATCGGAACTGAAAAAGTACAGGAACGAACCATACCGGGGTCGTGATGGACCACTAACAGTCGAGAATGTTCCATTCAAGTAAGTTACCAACTGTTATTATTTTTAACTATTCAAAATTTGTAACTTAATTAAAACTAAGACTTGGGAGAATTTTAAAGTTACCATCTGACGGGATGTTGTTTTCAGGACTGGTCTCGTCGAGGCGTTCCTTAAAGCTGGAAGAGAAAACGGTCACCCCACCGTCGACTACAATGCACCAGACCAGCTTGGCTTCGGCTACACGCAAGCGACTCTCAATAAAGGCCATCGGATGAGCGCCGCTAAAGCATTCCTCCACCCAAACAAGAAACGACGTAACCTGCACATCCTCACGGACGCCAGAGCCACCAAAGTGCTCATAGATCCCCTCACTAAGAGAGCGTCCGCCGTACAATATATAAAGGATGGAGTTAAGCGCACAGTGCGTTGCCGCAGGGAAATTATTTTATCCGCCGGCCCAATAGCTTCACCCCAATTGCTCATGCTCTCAGGAATAGGACCGGAGGAACATTTAAAATCGCTGGGAATCCCTGTTCTTGCAAATTTACAAGTTGGAAGGGTTCTTTACGATCACATCGCGTTCCCTGGTATAATTTTCAGATTAAATACAACTAACGCCAGTTTGCTGGAGCCTAAAATCGCAACATTAAATAATCTTATACAGTGGTTACAATACGGAGACGGACTGTTAACGACAACTGGTGGTGTCGAAGGTATTGGCTACATAAAGACATCGGTATCGCAGGACCCAGAGTATGTGCCAGACATTGAAATATTAAGTATGGGCGGGTCTCTCATTATAGATTCTGGTGGTGCGCTTAGGGAAAGCTGGAGACTTTCTAAAAACCTATTTGACAATGCCTTCTCTCCTTTGTATGGCACTGACACATGGTCAGGTGTTATAATGTTGACGCAACCGAAGTCGAAAGGCTACCTTGAGCTTAAAAACGCTGATCCATTTTCACACCCAAAAATGTACGGTAACTACTTCACTGATCCACAGGACATAGCAGCGATGTTAGAAGCTGTCAAATATGTAATTAAACTTGCGAATTCGGCAGCATTCGATAAATATAGTCCTAAACTTTACTTACCGGACTACCCAAGATGTAGGAATTTTGTTCCCGGGTCCGACTCTTATTGGGAGTGCGCCATTAGAACGATGATAGTTACGTTACATCATCAAATTGCAACATGTAGAATGGGTCCCCATACTGATCCTTACGCTGTGGTAGATCCTGAGTTGAGGGTGTACGGCGTGGATGGCCTGCGAGTGGTGGACACCAGCGTGATCCCGCGCCCGACGTGTGCGCACACCAATGCGCCTGCGATCATGATTGGAGAAAAGGCTGCCGATATGATAAAGAAAACCTGGTCATAGCAGTAATATATCGTTAAGTAAATTATGAATAATAGTTGTACTGATTGTTTAAGATTGTACCTAATAGATAAGTGTAATTCCTAAATTGTGTAATTTTATTTATTAAAGTAGGTAAGTATACCATCCCTTATGTAGAATATCAAATTGTTGCAGCACACGTCTATATTTATTGAGGCCTTTGGAGTTTATTATTATTGCGACTCATGACGTATTCATAGGTCAATACCTATTAATTCAAAACGAAACCAAATCATATCCAAATACAATTATTTGGATATGATTTGGTGTCGTTTTGAATTAGTATAGGTTAAAAAATAGGACAGTCGAAGACAGACTCCTAATTCAGGCTGCATGCTGATATAAAGTTATTTATATTTATTTTATTCAGCGGCGTTCTATATTAACTGGTTGGATTTGTTATAAGACACAATTTGAACTGGGAAGAATATGCGTGGCAAGTTCATTTTAAGACAACGCCCCACAGCGGCTTACGGCACAGCTAATTACGCACATGTACTACCAACTTAGCTTGGCTTCGTGCGAAGATATAGACGCGATCGTCCACTGCGACCGATCTTACCTACACGTTAATAATAAAATATAATAATGCATGTAACGAATTCTAAGCCCACAAAGCTAATAAATGACTTTACACGATCAAATTAGCGGCACTCAGGTGCAGCGATGAATGTCAACAATTAAACGATCACAGCTAAACAAAAATACGTTTTGGTTGAATAACAAAATCAGCGAGCATCGTTTGATTTCATTATACTTATTAACGGGCGGCGGGCGCGGGATAGGGTTTTGCGCCCCGTCATGTCTCCCCAAATAATAAAATTAATGGTTCTTCTATACAGAGATCCATTATGGTGGGTATTCAGTGTTTGCATTAATATTACGTTTGGGAAAAGGAAAAGATTGATTTTTTGTGTTGTAAGCTTTACTGTTTAAGACTAAGTGTCTCCATGTGTAACGGAGATATTAATGGAATAGATTTATGTGCAGGCACGAAATTACTATTTTTTAAATATTTAATTTAGCAAAATACGGAGTAACGTTTTAATAGACACCCCTCAGTCCTACATTAAGTTATAATTCTCGAGTTCGAAACCACGGCACGCACCTTTGACTTTTCGGATTCATGTATTGTATAATTATCACTTGTTTCAAAAACAGTGAAGAAAAACATCGTGCGGAAACGCCCTGAGAGATATTTCTCGATGCCATGTGAAGCCAAGTCAGAGGCCCATGGGCAGCTTTAAAACTCTGACACCACGTTAGTCACTAACCGCACGAAAAGAACAAAAAGCCCTACATTAATAGAAAAGTACGTAGTTATTTCGTATACACTGTTAAACAACTTTTTGCAAGTAAAATCATAAAAGTCCGTTACTTCACATAATCATATGTAGATAAACAGCGGAATCAAAGCTTACACCGTGCAAGAAGCACGGAGAGCAGAAGAAGCACTGTCAAACACGAAGTTTTATGAGTGTGAGAAGAATTCACGTAAAAGTAAGGAAAACTTGGCAAGGCATTGCGTTGGCGCTAACAAGGCCCACCGTATTCGAAGCAAAAATACTAAGCAGCTGTTAACATTGTTCTAGATGTTTCATTGTCGTTTTTATACAAATATCTGATAAATCTAATACAAGCGACCTGCCCCTGCTTCGCACGACTTTTATGACTTAGCAAAACATCGAGGCACGTATAAATATTTCGGAATAAATTATCTTTTTTTTTTGTAATATAATATACAATTGGTGATACTTTATTCACATTGCAATCTGGCCTATTAGCTAATAAGTAATTTAAATATAACTTAAACTGCTAAGTAACTATAAAATTAAGAAGTTCTCCAATAACGTCTTTCTTGTTCACTATAAGTAAAGGGGAAGACACTTGATTCACGTTTTCTTTATAAAAGTCAGCATTTGCACTACAGATTAAGTTAACTTACACTGCACTTCGTACTAATTCAGTGTTGTCAAGGAGTAGGATCGCCTCAACATTCACGTGATGATGAAGTCTGTGTTCATAAGCTTCTGCATATTTTTGTATAACTATGTTTCACGACACACGACGACGACAACACAACGACGTAACTATGATTTGTCTGTTTTTACGACATCCATCTTGAGGGCCTGGTGGAGGGGACTATTTCTAATGTACTAGGGCACGGTGACTATCCCTTAGCACTTTGTTTTGGAAACGCTGTTTGATTTGACGATTGCTTTAGCCCTACAGCTGAATACCGTAAGTCCATACAGGCTTTAAAATTTGTTTATACAACAACAATTTATTAGGTATTGACAATGCGACAGTCTATCAAGAAGCCAATACTTTTTTTGTACCAAATATCTAATTATTTTAATGATGGTGAAAACGGCCTCAAACTCCGTTGCGAAGAACACTGCGGTCATACGAACAGACACGGAAAACGCCTTCAATTTATAATATGTATAGATTTTAGGTCATTACGAACTATCAGAAGTTTTACAAGTTACCCTTACAATTATGATGTATAGAAGTCTCGTTGCAGGCTAGCAAAAATCAGTCGGTCACAAAAGAAGCCGTAAGGTTTCAAAGACATCTATTGCCAGACGTTTCTTGGAAAACCTACTTAAAGTCCGTTTTTTAATCCCAGAGACTAATTTGACATTTCAAGTGATTGTTATTTTTTTTGGAGTTTGAGGTTTGCACCTGTCAAATTAGTCTCTGGGATTAAAAAAACGAACTCTAGGTGTATCTCAAGTAAAGTGACATTTCAAATAGAACGCCTATTTTTCTTTACTTACTATTTGAAATTCTATTAACATAAAACCCCGAAGGACTTCCCACTTTAATCATTATTAAGATCGTAAATAACTGAATAAATTAAAACAAAGGTTTGTTGGTTTCTTTTACAGCAGAATTTAATAAAAAAGTTCCCTAGTTTGTTCTTTACCGTCGTATTTATAAATAAATACGGAGTACAAGCAACAACACATCATGCAATTTGTAAGAAATGACGTGTTTATGGGTATATTGTTGTATCCCCAGAATTGTTTTTAACAGGATTGATTAAACAACATGCTACACGTTTTCACAGTAAAAAGATTTTTTTTTATCATCAAATCGCAAAGACCTTTAACTACAATGGCCAATCTTATTAATTGATAAATGTTATTACTCTACTTGTGAATTTCTATATGATAAAACTTTATAGTTACCTAATTAATCCTGACATTTTTAAAGCTTTTTTTTTGTCCACATTATAAGAATTTTCATATTGACAGTATTTTTAGACTATTAAACACTTGTACTAAATGTTTGCATGCCTAATTTAAGGTAGAAAGTATCAGCATCTCTAATTATAAAACATCTGCATTTTGTACGTACTTTCTGTGTAAATAAATAATTATTCTTTTCTATTCTATTCAATTATCTAGTAGGTAGATACCAGCTAGATAAAACTCTATGAAAGATGTACATTTCAGTCTTACATAATTTATTAGCTCAGCTCTACGCTTCAGCGGATAGCCACTAGATCCGGATTACTTCTTCAACTTAATATAATAAACGGATCGTATCGACTCGTGGTTTAGAACCCACATATTTTCTTAAATTATTTCCATAATATATTTTACGCAGAGGTTCGATTGTCAGTACCTGAAACATTGCTGTATGGTTTACGTACTGAATAATCGAATTTTGTCATATGTTTATGTGAAGTCTTTTTAGGGTTCCGTACTGCAAAATAGAATAAACGGTACCCTTATAAGATCACGTCGTTGTCCGTCCCTCAGTCTGTCAAGACCCATTTTCTCAGGAATGCATGGAGGTATCAAGTTGAAATTAATGTCAAATACGTAGATCTATGTTTCCTTGGAGCTCTAAAAAGTCAAGCTTCTGAGCCAACGCAATAAGAAAATACGGCCATTTATGTGACATATTTTGATACTCGCAAATAAATGGGTACTTCCCGTTGACCTAGAATTATGAAATTTGGCAGAAAGCAAGTTCTCACAGCATTAGTAAAGGAAAAAGTCCGAAAATTGATAATTCATCCACGAGAGATCCAAATAAAAAAAAAAAAAATTGCAATTAAAAACATAATTTGCAATTGAAAAATTGACCGTGACGGTTATCGATGTATGGGAGAACATGTTTCTCAACTATACTAAGTTTGTTCTTGGGATAAATACATCTCAACTAAGGAACCCTTCATTGTGCGTGGTCCGACACGCACTTGGCCACTTTTTAACCCACTTCCAAAAAGGAGGAGGTTATATATTCGTAGCGTATGTTTGTTTTTTTTTTTCTATGTATGTCCGCCCATTTCTCCGTCAATTCGCCCGGGTGTCACCATTGTGTGGATCGCCCGGAGTACACGGTGGAGCATACGGTGGAGGTCTGCCCAGCTTGGGCGGAGCATCGCCGTGTCCTCGTGGAGGCGATCGGCGGCGGTGATCTCTCGCGTCCGGCCCTGGTTCAGGCCATGGTACGGAGCGAGAGGAAATGGGAGGCCGTCACCTCCTTCTGCGAAGCTGTAAAGCTCGCGAAGGAGGAGGCGGATCGCGTGAGGGAAAGGCAAATTTCGCGCCCTCACGCCCCTAACCGCCGCAGGAGGAGACGCCCAGGGCGTCGGGAATCGCAGGGCGATTTCCGGCCACCGTAGGCGCGGGCTTGCGGGCGGTGAGCAATGGGTGGCTCACCGTCCGATAAGGACCAGGCCCGGGTCGACGGCGCGTTGTGTTCCACGCGCGCCTCAAAGAGATGTCAGCAGATTTGAAGGGGTCCACTAGGGCCGATGCCTGCCGGGGTTGCGAAGAAAACCGAAAGGGAGATCGTGGCCCCCGGCAACAGGGCAACCGAAGGAGCACGGGTGGGTTTTAGTCAGTAAGAGTCTGAAAAAAAAAAAAAAAAAAAATCTCCGTCAATTGTGGGCCGATTTCATTTTTTTTTTTTTTGAAAGTATATGCTGTCAAGGTGGTCCCATATAAATTTTATTAACTTTACTTTAGTTTTTGATTTTGTTTAGCTTCAATAATATGTTTTTTTCCCCACTTAGTATGTGGATAATATGATAAGTAAGTTTCTGTGACTGTTATTTACATAGCAGGTAGTGGTATTCGAATTTGTGTAGGGTAGGTACCACAACTAAAGAGTGAAAACTTTTTCCAAAAAAAAACCAACCTGCTTTCAAAAAAACACAACAAAGTGAAAAATAACTTTAATTTCGGATGGCAAAGAACGAAAATTCAAAACCAAAGACTAAAACAAAAAAGACTTCCGAAATTAAAGCTATTTTTCACTTGATAGCGTTTTTTTGGAAGTCGGTTGATTTTTTTTTAATTGTGCCAACTATGAGCCTGTGTTGGTCAAAATAAACGTTTTTATTTATTTATTATTTAGGACGGTCAAACCGGTGAGAATATTACGTTCGTAAATTTCAAACACATACGTGTAAAATACAAGAACATAAACTGCTCGGATACGTATATAAATTAAGTACGTATAATAAATTGCATGAAACAACGCAGCAACAACATGAATATTCAACGCCGGTCTCTCAAATCGGATTTCAGTTATGCGTGACTCTAAACTGTTAGCAAATCGGCGATTTCCCGAGATTGATAACAATAAACTGAGCTGTAAAGGCGAAGGCATCCAATTTAGTGACGATCAAATTAACTTGGGCAAACGAAGGATTACAGACGATCATTTAAAAAAATAGAGGCATTTTTCCAGTTCATTCATAAGTTTTGACAAACATTCATTTGTAGCCGTTAGTGTTCCGCAAAAATGACATAGTGGAGGCGATTCATAGCTTAAAGATTTGATTATATTTATGTGCTTAAAAACTCTGTTAACTTATATAATGTTGGTCATAAATCTGGGTGTGTGTAGGGTTAGATTCAATAGCTAAGTGGCTTGAAAGTGATCCTACACCAATGTAGTATAATCTCAACATCGTCATAACACTTAACTAGACTAACAGGGCTGCCGATATTTAACCCCGATAGGCTACTGTATTCGATTTTAAACAAGACCCTTATTTATCATGTTTGGCCTTACATATATCAAAACAGATTGAAATATCAACTAGCCTATACTTAGATTATAAATAAAGACATAATTGTGACAAAGAATCATCCTTACATATTATAAAACAAATCCCCGCCGCGTCTGTCTGTCGGTTTGTCTGTCTGAACGCGATAAACTCAAAAACTACCGAACGGATTTTCAAACGGTTTTAACCAATGGATGGAGTGATTCATGCGGAAGGTTTTACTGTATAATTCATTAAGGTTTTGTGTAAATTGCCTGAAATTTGACAATTATTGTTGAGAATGTCGGAAAAAATCATGCCGACTGGGAATTTTATTGGCATGCGCCGCGGAAATGGTATACAGTTACATAAAATGTATGTTCTACAGTATTGTTTATCTTAAAAATTTAAACAAAAATTTTGCAATGGCATATGTCTATCTTCTACGGATGACCCACAATAACCATTTTTATCTTTCAGAATTTAATAAAAACTTAATTGTTATTTTCGAAGCCATTTTGACCGGTATTATATTAATCCTTATCCAATAAACTATGTTACTTAAATTGAGCATTTAATTTAGATTAAAATATGCCTTGACATCATTTCATTTAAATTAATGGTTTAAAAGATATCACCGATTCAAAATTACGCGTAACAAAATAATTGGTTGACGGCAACGCGGGCGCAGCGATAGGAGTCAATGACCTTTTCCTCGGCTATTAGGTAAGTATGTAATCCCGGTATCGGTAGTACGTCCCGTGGGATATTTTCCGACATCCACGCGGGCGAAGCCGCGGGCAAAAGCTAGTTACATAAAAATAAGAAAACCATTCGTTACAGAGAAATGCAGTAAGATTATTCTCTTATTAAAATAAAAAAACATCATAAAGAATACATCTTTAAAGAAAATTCAGAATACTCTCTTATTTTTGAGAAGGAGCTGCCATTTGCACGGTCTCACAGTCGCATAATTACTGGCACGGCACTTTTCAACATCACTGCAAATTGTATCATTCTTTTGCTATATTTTCACTGCAAACAAGCTGAACTTCTTATAATAAAATAACTGCGGGATAATTGCCGCAGTTTTAGGGTTTAATCAGCAAGTTTTATCATTTATCAAGCAATAATTATAGTAGTTTAACTGTTCTTGATGTTAATCACTGCTATAAAACACGGAATCAGTTTCACACATTGTTTGTGAATAAATTAATAATGGTTGAAAGATTAAGCCTACTCCAACGTTATTAGCTAAATGTAAGTTTAGTTACAATAATTCGTCGCACTGAATAGGTAGAGTGAATCCTTGATTTAGGTATTAATGTCCATAATTTAGAAACGATATCTTAGGAGATACTCCAAGTGAATTACCGACAATTTTCACCCGAATAACAGTCAGTATAAAAAATAACAGGCAGAATGATGGTGATAAGAAAATGTAGCTTTTCTAAGAAAAGCGAAGGTTCACTCCGCATAAATGGAAAACGTAGTCAACCACTACTTAATGATAATTACGGCACCGTAAATAGATATGGCTGCTGGAGATCGAAAGAACGACGCGGTGTTACGCAGAAGTTCAACCAACATAGGTAAGTAGGTATAGGTATTTGAAGCTAGTAAATATCACTACAGAAACAAACTCTTATTATTATTGAATATGGCTTGAAAACTTGGGCATTCACAAGATGAGTCTAAAGAAGTCTAAAGATTAAGACATATCTTCTGATGAAGACATATCAAGAGAATTGAATGACAGTACCGTACCATAAATTAATACTATGAAACCTATGAAATAACAAATTAATATGCACTGTTGAATAGGAAAAGCCTTACCGGCTGAGTATTAATAATCTTTATTTAAAGATATATCCGGAAAAATAAAGAGAATGCATTAAAGTTTTCAAAAGAAACAAGATTATAGTTACAATAAAAACACTTCTGCGCTAACCATCTCATTCCGCAGCCTCTGAAAAAAACAATAACAAGGAGCATAATTATTCTGAACTAAATCCTAAACCCCAACGTCTAAGAATATATTTCCACAAAATTCTCCATAGGTATTAATATTTTTCTTCTACTAACAGATGCTGCTTTTGTTAGTGCAGCATCTTCTATCTCAAAAACACCCATATTCAACCGAAAAAATCGTCCAAAAATCGTAGTTGAATCACAATCGCACATAGCTAGTCGAATAGTCGACAGTGCAGGATACGCTGCCAACTCATTGCCTATCTACTGCGGCTGTCACTACACAAGAATAGGCGACGAAATTACCAACTAAAACTTCCCGTACTTACGACAAACGTGGTTTCAATTAGTGTTCCTACTAATTGTTACTGCTTTCCTGATAACATCGTGAACGCATTAAGTCCGTGAAACGAAATATTTGTTACGAATGCTTAACTGTCGGGAAATTGTGTAGCAGTAATAAATATTTAACGTAACAACTCCTTTCGTTTCAAAAGGCTACTCAAATCATGCTACACTAATAAAGTTTAATAAAAAAAATAATTAAAACAAATAAAAATTGTAAGCATGATAAGTTATTCGTTTATTGCAGCATCACAGCGGTCATACCCAAGAAAACTCACGATCCAAATTTGAAAAATACTGTCATTAAAATAATACAACCAACGGGAAAACTTCGGGAAAAGTATTAACTGAACCACCAATCTTTTACGAGTGTGTTCGGTTTAAAAATCTACACTAAACTGGAAATGCTATAGTCTAGGCCATAAAAGTTGAAGTTTGTCCACGATTGGATTGTTTGTAAGTACAATTCGTTTGGCAGTTGGAGTATTTGCGGCGAGAGCGAATCGAGATCGAATCGAGAGAACGTGGGTAAATAAGGGTAGTTCAATGAATGGGCGGGAAGCGCAGTCGCCTACGCTCCGCCGAGCGCGCGAACGTTGATACCGGACCGCGGTGCACCTTCAACAAGTGGCGCATTAAAGCTTACAACTCTCGAACAACTAAATAAAATACGTATAAAAAGCTCTAGCATCGGATAAAAAAAAAAAATAGTGTTCCAAATAAATTTTAAAATTAATTTCAAAGTGCTAAACAAGTGAGAAAGTTTGTGATTTCATAAAACGTTATCGTAAACGAATTTTTGGCGCAGCGCTGAATTAGGCAGCCCTTGCATAAATTATTTTAATTTAAGCCTTGAAGCTGACTGCTGATGATTTATTTTTATCCCAGTTGGTAGACTACAGTCTAATAAATATACGTCAACATACTACATCAAATAAAATTATATAAACCTATTTATTTCCAAAAGCAGTACTTACCTACTTAAAATATTACTTGAACAATGTACCAGCGTTAAGTGATCAGGATTCAAAGTTATTTTCATTTATTTCGTTCACTAAATGTTCTGGTATAGGTAGGATCTGTAAAATCTATTCTAGCAAATAAATATTTTCGTTTTGATTTGATTTGATTTTGATTTGATAGGTTCTTTTACCATTTTTTTTTTATAGCTAGATGAATTTTTTTTTTGCGCTTTTATCCGATGGAAAATTTTAGTTTTAATTACCGATTCCTGGAAACTTTAATAGGTATATTATCTGCGAAGCGAGCGCAAAAACCGCAAATAGTTATGCGGGTCAGGATAGCATAGAACAAAAAGGCCGTAACAAATGTTTTAAAGTGCCAACTACAAATTAATCCCAACTCGCAGGAGTGCTTTAAATGAAACTTCGCCATATTGGTGTAAATTTATTTCATGTCTTTTTCCACAAGTTTCTTCGTTCTGCAATATATTTTCGTTGGTGAGACGTTCAATTTCCAAGATCAATTCAGTTAAGTGCTCAACGCATAACGCAAACTTTTTAAAATAATAAAACAGAGACTTCTCTTTGTTTCCATTTTTATTAAGTAATGTAACTGAAGCCTGACGTAAGATTTACGGCTGTTATTTTTTAACTTTACACAATAATTTTCAATGTGTCTCTACATAACGAAAATTGTTTTAAGTTCTAAGAACCGACAAACAAACACTCTAAAGGCATCTGATAAAGCGTGGCCGGACGAAGTTTCTTAACTTAAATAAACAAGCAATTAGTGACCGATCATTTTCTTTCAAATTAATACAAATTGACCGAAAACATTTTGAAATAAAGCGTAATGAGGGTAATTTATTAAAGAAGGTACATAATAGCCGTTCAGGAAGCGTTGGCCACCGGAAGGGGAAGGGGGAACAAAAGAGCGGTCATCCGCACACCACCATCCGCTTACTAACGAAGCGGGAGCTGCTAAAGAGAAAAGAGAAAAAAGCCTTCGCTACTGCAATTACTACTGAACACCGATAACCTCAAAACTTTGTTTCTTGCTAAGTATGGCCCAAACTTTACTACTACCAGATTAATTCCATACATTACATTCCAAAAAAAAAAAAATATATGTATAACGGTTTCATTTCCAGTTGCTGTTTGCGTTACCTTTTTCATTTAAGTGGGAAACTCTGTTTGCGAATACAGAATTAAACACTTGTAAAATTGTACTATTTTCTGCTCAGTGGACAGGTACAAAAATATGTTGAGAGATATTTTTCTCCTTGTTCTAAATAGGAGCTGCGTGACTAACTTAAAATACAGGGGCCAAACCGGCTGCACCCCACTTTCTAAAATACACGGGCGGCAAACTGTAATTCTGTTTAAGTTGGCCGTGCTGTATCTATACACATATTGAAGTTGCCTGTCAAGGTTCAACTGACGTCGTACGTGGCGCCATTACCACGTAGCTCGTGAAATACGACATAAATGTACGAGTTACGACTCAGGTCGTTTCTTCTGCCCATATAATACGCCCTAGTCGCGATAAATTGAAATTGGCACGTTTATCATCACCCCCTCTGTGATTGTATTTTTTATTGTATCATCATCCTACATACACATAGCTGATTACAGCTGGCTCTGAATGGGTGACGATTCGCGCTCACAATTATTGCGGGCCTTCACTTATCGTGTCTCCTTTGACTTGATACTGATTAAAGAAATGGCCAGTGGCTTTTTATATTAAGTGGGACACACATTACCGGGAATTCCTAGAGTGGGGCAACGATTTAAAAAAAAATAGATTTATCTACTGGTCAACACTGATTTGACAAGATTCTGATATGAAAGCTTTTAGAATCCATTTTCACAGAATATGTCATTTAATTTAACTTGGGCCTACTGAATTCTGACTTAATACCAAAGCTAGCTAAAGCTTATAATATAATCAAATATGTCACTAATCTCCAATTAATTTTCCGACCGCACACTAGAACACACAGTAGCTTTACAATGACACAGATAATATTTGATCTATTAAGCAACCCGAAAGTTGATTTGCATAGGTCGTCTGCCCTTGTACCCCGAATTATCTAATATTGAAATAAATGAACCCATAATGAACATCACATAAACATGATTTATGGGATCACGTGCGTGACAACGTGAGAATCAACTCCACCAATTATTTTTATGTAAGTTTTTGTAGTCTTCCTTACGACATGTTCTCTATCAAAACGTCAAGTTTAATGCCCGGTTAGGTTGTTTAACACGCTATTTTATCATTTACGCACGTGATTTGCGCACATGTGTTTTGTAAAAATTGTTTTCTATCGATAAAACCTTCATCAATAACGGCCGTATTAGTGAGATCATGGACTTTTAATCTAAAGCCTTCACAATAGAGATAATATTGCAGTTCTCTTGTGTTTAATATGAGCCTGTGATTTCTAAGGATCGAGCGTTTATATAATGTTGATGTAGCGATCAGGAACATGATCCCGATTTTGTGGCTAAACAAAGCTAACCGAAGACATTGTTTCCTCCCATATTATAGATCCGATCGCCGATCCCAAACCTCTCCCGTCCGGTGGCGAGCCCTGCCTTACAAATCAAGTATTGAACAAGCTTACCACAAATTATAATTTGTTCCTCCAAATTACTCGTTATACAACACTGTTTTTTTTTTTAAATGCCATGATTGAGCACAATACCCTTTTAATGTAAATTAATTTAATTGGCTTTATTAGCTTTTAATAATAAGTTGTAGTTAAGCTCATGTTCTGGAAAATATATATTTTCGACATAATGTCCAGATGACTGTACTAACAATATTGTACCGAGCAGATATCTTTAAAACGGTACCTCGTTACCTGTGAGCATCAACCGTGTATGACCAATTATAAGCCGATACGTATATTTTGAATTTATTCTTATTGCTAGGTAGCAGACTTTGGTGGCACAAGGCAAAGTTTTATTAGCTTTCAGTAACTCGCCAAATTCTAGTAGTTGCCACCCGGTCGCCATGTTTCCCAGTTGTTCTGTTCCGCAGTTTGCATTATGTTTTACGATATTCTGTGGTGACTGCAAACTGAAGTTTCAACTCCTCGGTGCACCATTCACATTAAAAATAATTGATAAAATTAATTCAATGTGGTGCAGCGGTAGTGGTATTTAAACACGTTAGAGTACACAATGAATGTGTTTTATGAATGATGTTGCTTTGAAACACGATATTAATTTGAAACTAGTTTTATTTCAGAGCTTAGAAAAAGGAATATTGTTCAGCCCAAACGGTAAAACGTGTCAGTGTGTTATGGCAGTTTTCGAAATCACAACAGTACCTACTAACGAAGGCGCTTAAAGATTGCGGACTACATAGAACGTGACTATGATAACATTTCCGGACAGTTCCGGCGAATTTGTTATCAGTGAATTCTAACCTTTATGAAAAAGCTAACGATGTCAACTTCATTTTTACTCCAAAATGGCTTTAGGGTAAAACTTACAGAACTACGTCTTAATGACTCAAAATCTTATCCTTGACTAGTTTCAAACAAATAATCTTCGGAACAAGCGAAGTTAAAAGTAGGTTAACGTTTGTTCCGAATTTCTTGCCTAACATTATTTCCGAAGGAGAAAGGAAAGGCTTGAGAACGTCATAAAAATGGTTTATTAACATTATCACGCCACCGACGCAGGGCTCCTTTGTGTTCAGTAAGAAACCCATTTGCGACACATTTCGGTGCCTCATTCTTAGCTCACAACCTATTGTACTTGTTAATTAAAATTATGTTCATTTACTGCATTGTGGTTAACTGTTTAAGTACTTAACTGAACAGCTTTTTGTAGGTGTTGGTGCAATTTACGTAAGTATAAAGATATGTTAGCATGTAGGATTATTTATAACAAAGACGTGGGGAACGAACGTGTTTAGGTACTTCGTATATCTAGGTATACCTTAGTGGTTTGAGACCCGCGCGGTTCGGACATGATTTATGCGAGAACCGCTTCGAACCCACCAACAGCGATGTATTTCATACATGCAGTAACAGGTAGTTACCGTCTAGTAGTTGTTGTAATGTTACTAATACGTCTTAATCCCGTTACTATGAAACTATTTCTTAAATGTTAGGGGAAATATTAGCCTCATATTGCATCCGCCCCATAATTCTTCAAGCATTTAATTTCATAAATAATGAATAGTGACTACCTGCTTACCTATCTGATAAGCAAGCTCTTTGTTCAAACAAATTATTCTAATACATTCAAATCTATTAGGCAAGTAGGTACTTACAAATGTATTTAAATGCGTAAATGGTGCAGTATTAATGAATAATTATTACAACTTCCCAACAAGCTTACAAATAGTTATGTTCATTCAGAAATATTCACAAACTTCGACCCTAAAACAAATAGAAACTTTATATTGAATATTAACATTGTAGTCGTGATAATAATTACTTAGTTGTTGTTATTTCCTTCATGACAGGAACCGGCGGCGCCGCATACATTTGCATAACAACCACAGCTCGCGTTTTGTGAAAGGTGTTAAACCAACTTTTCTTTCATACGCGACCTCCATAGTTGTGTCCACCTTCGTGTTTTTATTTAACGGATTACCTAATTAAATATTAATAAAATTTTCAAGACATTTACATACTTATAATGGTCCAAAGCACTGTATTCTAATTCCGCTTTCAATCAAAACTTGCTCCAATTTTGCATTCCGTGAAAACAATGAAAAAACTCAAGCTTTTATTAAAAATACCAACAAAAAACAATATTTCGTTTATGTTTCACCTTGAGACCAGATTTGGTACATTTTTTTCGGGAAATCTTTTTATAGCAATGTCCGAGATTTGGACGTTTAAGAAAACCTATCCTGTATACTTTTACGAGCTTACGTCAAAAAACGATACGAATGTAAAAATCAAGATTATGGATATGTAGGGTGTTTTATCTTTAACAATCCGACTTCATTCACGATTCACTCAGTTATGCAACTGACCATGCAAGGACGCCGGAAATCTGAATACATCAAATGCCATTGTTTCCTCAGCTCCAATTATTTAGCATAATTAGTCCAGACCATTAATCTGCCGCCCTGCCAACAATAAATTAACGAATTTTCAAGAAATACCTGGAGTTATGTTTAACTTCATAATCGGCTACAAAACACAGGCCTACACTTTCCGGAACACAGCGAATGGGCGCAGAAATTTATTGCTACGAAACTTTTAGATTAGTTTCAAGCGAGTTTAATAAAGATAATAAGATTATTATCCTTATTTTTGTCGTCTCACCACTGAGAGATAATGCTTACCTTTTGTTACGGTTCCTCATTCTCACACATTGTGGCTGTTGCTCTTGTCCATGACTAGAATATATTCGCTACTAAGGGAGCATGGGCGTAACACACGACACACTAAAACAGCTACGCCGAGTTGTAAAAAGTCGCTTAAGTGAGTTGAGCTCTGCGGGTTTCGTACCTGTCCAAACTTTATTACGCGGAATTAAAGTACCGCTATAATTTTCCTGTAATCTTCGTGCTACTTTAGAGTTTTTGCATAGAGGATATTTTCAGACGTTTTACTTTTGCGATACATTTAACTTAAAATGTTTAGTTTCTTGTACCTTACAAACCCTTTTAGTGAACTTAAATAAACTTGGACGGATTAATATCACTATATTCGATCTCGCCAGGTATGTGATAGTGAATTGCCCCCTAGAGATTATTAACCTCCAAACTTTCTCGAACAGAAGCTGTAGTTAATTATAAAGCAGGCCATAAAACATCTTATAAATAACCCAGTAGAAACTTATACACACAATAATTATAAACCTAACTTTACGAAGAAATTCTTAGAATTCCACGATACGTTTATAAATAAACTTGTGACTCAGAATGGAATATTAGCGCGTTGAGTGTAACTCATACGCCCTTTTATAGCTATTAATGAAATTGTTTCACACGACTTTTACTAACGAGAACACAACTCTCTAGATTTAATGTTATCACATCACATTAGCATTGTCAACTTAATGTTTTACTCGAAGGGAGATTACTTCGCGGGGCGTTTTTACGGGTAATGTAGATAAGACGGTAACTTGGGGAAGGAGGGGGTGGGGGAAAGAAGACAGTTATCATGCCCGACTCGCAAGTAGGTCCGTGAATTGTGCAGTGGGGACGCGTGAAGCTTTCAGCGATGCTTTGTTCTCAGTTCAGTGGGGCTCTCTAACTTGTTAACATGCATACTCGAAATATTATTTTAATAGACAATTTTATGGAAAGCACACTCAGAACCAAGTGAAGAACTTTTCAAAAGCTTTTGCCCAACACTGCAGGTCGTTCATTTCGAACTCATTTGATGCATATTCCAATTATAACTTTCGCTAAATAATATCATAAATTGTAAGCAAGAATAAACTTGAGTTGCAGCACAATACAACACACTGCGGTTACGCAGCCATCTCAATTGTAAACTTTAACCAAGTTCCTTAACTAGCGTCAACATAGCCAACACTGTATGATATTGGGGTTTATCCCAGTAATACTCCCTTTAAGCTGTGTTTAAACAAAGAGAATATAGAGCGGTGTCAAAGCATAGAGTTTGAAATGGAAAATTCCTGTGCGAATTGGAAAGAAGGCTTTACAAGCGTGGCGGTACTTTTAGGCCGAACAAACGTAGAGCCGTACCAATTTACCAAACAACCGTCAAACGAATGCGTTCGATCCTGCTCCATAGACAAGATCTCTGATCCAATTTGGGCCTTACCAGTTCACACAGGATTGCGAGATAGTCACCGTGTTTTAAGAGAAAGATTTTGTAGAAAACTTATGGTTATAAAATGTTTATAAAAACAATTATTACACCTACATAGAATATTTCCCAGAAATCGCTTGGAAAATGTTGCATTTTCTGAAATGTGCTTTGGGCAAGTTCACTTCACACGCTCTTACAATTTTTAGGCTAGGAGAAATAGCAATTCTGTAGAATAACACAAAAATGTACTAGATTGGACAAGCAAGCATTCATAATAACCCTATTCTGCAACATACAAATTGACAGAAATGTACAGAGCTTTCATTTCAATACAACAAACTTAAGCCCAAAGTAACTTTGTACCCTCAAATTCTAGTTAATAGTTAGATCTAAACGCACCCTTAAACATACGTAGAGCAATTATCAGTAGGCATAGGACAGAATCTAAAGCGATGACGTGCGTGTGCGGCGTGTGCCCTCACAAGTTTGGCAACGCCTCGCCGTGTCGGTCACGCGACCCTGTCAGTTCAATTTGGTAAATGACCGCCGTACAATGCTGTACACTAATATGGAAACTTGTATTATTATATACGACCTTGACACTCTCTTCCGTAAATATATGTGTGAGGATATGATAATTGATTGCTTAGTTTTTGGTGGAATTAGTAAAGCAATAGTTCATAACAATGCTAAGCAATGTTTTTCTGACAGAGATTCTAATACCTATAGAATAGACTACAATTTTAGTTCTAAATATCAAATAATTGTGAGATACATTCATGTTTATTCATACCTTATAGGATCACTCGTGTGTCTGTCTATCTGTCTGTATGTCCGTCTGTCACAGTCAATTTGCTCCGAATCTAATGAACCGATTAATATTTCGGTTACCCAAACACGGACGTGTCACGTAAATGAATTTTGAATATGGTCACTTTAAGGGGGCAAACAAGACAATTAAAAAAAAAGTTTTGTATACTATACCGTATGAAATATCAAATTAAAGGACTTGTTACCAGGACCTCATTTTTTTATAATTTTAAAATAAATAGTACATTTAAACTAAAAAAATATTTAAGAAAAGAGATGAAAATTGGCTTTTTCCCCCTTATCTCCGAAACAACTGAGCCTAAAATTTTGAAAAAAATACATAGTCTGGTTCTTTACCCATAGATTACAGGAAAAATGATAAGAAGTCTACGGTCTTAAAATAACATGGTAAATCACTCAATACTGTGCGTACAAACTTTGCAGTTGGAATGTATGGGAGAACATGTTTTCGACTTCTATGTTAAGTTTTTATTTGGGATAAATTCATCCCAACTACGGAACCGTCATTGTGCATGTCGGAAATAGGTTTATTTGTCACAGAAACATAATATTATTATGTTTCTGTGATAAATAAACCTATTTTTATTTCTTTCTGTCCGCGACTTCATCCGATGAGACTCGGCAATACAGTAAATAGCTTCCTATTAGTGAAAGCATTATCGCAATCGGATCAGTAGTTCCGAAGATTACCCCCTACATACAAACTTACAAACGAATTTTACCTCTTTATAATATTAGGTATAGATAATTAAGTTGAAAGTTCAACTTGCGACCCCGCTGCGTTGTTAAGTTCATGAATAAAGTGTCTTTCCAGTATGAAATTCTAGTGACTACTAATCAAGAACATTATTTTTAGTGACTTACCTATTAACATTCTAGGTATTCCTAGGTTTGTCAAGAACTTGTATACGTTAAAAAATTTAACTAGTTTCAACCAATTTAATAAAATTAATAAAGTGAAACGAATCCATTGGGAGCCGTCCGTAATGCAGGCCACGCCCGCGCCCATTTGTTGAATTTATAACCATAATGTGGACTAGAGCGAAATAATGAGGCTTGTGTATTATCCTGTAATCGCTAGCTAGCGACGAATTAGAACCCGACACTTTTTTCTACATTATTACACGCAAATAAAGATACTGTTATGACCTAATTCTTAAGCAACAATCAGTAATACTGCAAACCTTAGCAGGTCCAATAAATATTTATTTTTCCTCAGTGTTTTTTAAGTTTAATATTGAAACATACTTTTATCAAAATTCCGTCATGTTTGACACATTTCCGGTGTCGCATTACATACCTTTACCCTGGCGAACCTTTGTATAAATCAACGAAGGGATTTTTTATCTTTATCTAATGACGATTTAGCTTTGAGACAGATATTATGTAGATGAATATAAGTGCATAGGAAGGTACATAGTAACATTTCAGTAAACAAATAAAATAAAACTGGATTTCGAGGAACTGCAAAGAAACTCAACGTTTTTTACTATCATTGAAAATACTAGATCACACAGCTGGTCCAATTAATCAATTAAATGGAAGAACGTAGCAAAAAAAAAAGAACTTAAAGTGATAGCTTTTATTTTCGGCATTTTTAGTAAATGAAGATTTATAATAGGGCCGCCGGTGGAGGAATCAGTGAGGACACACTAAGACATAGATTGATGTTTTCTTCACTAAATAGCAATTCTGAAAGTAACCGCCACGCATTTTTATTTCTATATTACTTTGTAGTGTGACAGAAGATCAATAATAACGTCATGGTCCGGAAAACAATGTTTGATCCCAATCTCGAGAAGAATAAAATACAGAGAGATACATAAATTGTTTAGACATAACAATAAATCCGATTAACGATTATTTTCTTAACAGCTTGTTCTTGCCCGGGTTGGTCCAACAAATTCTATTCAACAGTAAAGTTAGTAGGAATTTGTTCGTCACGTTTGTACTGTAGAAAAACTAAGTAGAAGTAATTCGATTTCATGTAATAACTAGAAACCTCTAGAAACGATCCTTATTTTATATAAACCTCGCCTTTAGGCAGTTGGAATATATGGAAGAACATGTTTTGTTATATATTCATCCCAACTACGGAACCCTTCATTGTGCGTGGTCCGACACGCTCTTGACCGGTTTTTCTTTCATATCATACCTCACACAATCCATCCATCTTTGGTCTTCCACTCCCTCTTCATCCATCAACATGTATATTCATCACTCTTTTAGTTACTTACGTTTCATCCCTCCTCATTACAGCCCACCTTGAACATCACAATATTATTTATTAATTGCGATCGAACACCATTTTTATCGAGTGTATTTTCATTCGTATGAAAAGTAAGTGGGTCATGTCAACCGTATGCACACGGATGGGTGAACAAAGATTGTCACTCTCTGGACAGTTGAGCGTAGGTGGTGTCACTACGTAGACGTATATACGAAGCATATGTCCCCGTAGTGAGCCCGAAATTGCTCGAATAGACAAAAATAAATGAAACATAGATACAAAACAAATAAACAACCGACTTCCAAAAAATACACTACAACGTGAAAACTAACTTTAATTTCGGAAATCGGTGTCTTTAGTTTTGAATTTTCGTTTTTTGCCACCGCCATCCGAAATTAAAGTTATTTTTCATTTTGTTGTTTTTTTGTTTTTTGGAAATCGGTTGTTTTTTTTTCTGTAAAACGTTTTTATATTTCACTTTTTAGAGTACCTACCTCACATAAAATTCGAATACCACTAACTACTATGTAAATAACAATGACAGGAACTTATCATATCATCCACATCCTAAGTGGAAAAAAATACTTATTTTTGAAGCTAACTCAAAAACTACACAAGCAAAGTTAATAAAAAAATTATGGGACCACCTACCAAACAAAAAACAGAATTATCAAACTCAATCTATAATTGGAGGAATAATCGCATAACAAACTCACACAAAAAAAAAACCTTTACAATAATTACTAGTTTTTTTAATAATTTACGTTACACTTAATAGAACGCACACTTCTTATTTTCGAATATATTTTAAAAAGTAAGTCATTTCGGTCTTATTCCCTAGCGCCATTATTTTTAATTTCAATTTGACATTTTGAATAGGCTTTCTCAGCGCTTGATCTATGAATAAGGTTTTTAGTTATAAACAGAATAAAGCGATTGATAGCGCTGTGTGAGAAAAATGAGTAACATTGACACTGACAGTCGATTAATGACAGATGACACTTCTACATTTGATGGTAATCGTCTTTTTACTTAAAATATCATTGGTAATGACAGTGTAAATTTTGTCACTCAGAACTCGGTGTACATTTTTATATTATCTACTAACTATAAATAAATTAGTAAAAAGAAAGAATGGTTCTGATTACACTAATAGTACATACATATGTTATTAAACGTTTGAAGATAAAATTCATTTCCTTTATATCCATTATTTCACCATAATTATTTTTTCACTAATAAATGCTAAGTTAATGTTTCTATTGGCCTAATTATAACCCCAAAATCCGAAAATGTTTTATATTATTTTACAATTATCAGCAGTGTCCGTGATTTTAATTTAGATTCAATCGACTATGTGCATTATTTAGAACAGAGAAAGTAAATAAGTCTCTATTGGTTCATAGGCGAACAATATAATGGACGCCGAACAATGTCCTTTCAAGTTTCTGGGACCAGCGGTTTAGACTGTGCGTTGCCTTTCAGTAAATGAATTTAAAAAAAAAAAATGTAGAAATTCCTGCATGTTTGCATAAATAAACTTAAAAACACTGCTTATATTGACGTCTTACCATGTGTGTATGTGAATATAAGTGAAGAAAGGCAATAATAAATTTCCCTACTAAGCACGCTAATACATAAATTAGCTAGGCAGCACATCCAATTAAACCCAGTGTAACTTGAACTCGGTAGTCGGTTTCCGTGAACCATTTAAAAGGTCAACTGAATTTGGACATATTATATAACTAAAGGTCGTTAATTTAATAGAACTAACGCGGGAAGAAAGTATAGTATTGTCAGGTCCTTACGGTTAGGCAATTGTTTGTACTGATCACTGCTATTAAGCAACACTCTATTTCCAACTATTCACAGCAAACAAATCACCGTAACCGTATAGTTGCCTTGGCTACTCCTCTTAGAACCTCTTTTAGTCAAAGATTCTTTGTTTTCCTCGGACCTTATCTTTACAATAAATTAAACCAAATTCTTTCCGTACACTCATTAAACAAGAATAACTGTAAAATCACTTTACATGCCTGGCTACAAAAGCCAAACATATACTGCCACAGAATCTCTCTTTAACGTATTAGTCTAATCAGACTCATCCTCTAACACTCTCTCCAACACACACACACACACATACACTCACGCACACACAAACTTACATTCATAAAAACCACCAACGTTTGTACTTTAACTTTTTAATTGTTTTACTTCTATTACTCTAATACTCTCTTGTCTCTTTTTCTAATAAGCTCACTAATTGTTTGAATTTTTTGTTATTTGCTGTGATACCAGATGTAAGCTATCAAATGTGCAACTTTAAACAGGTGGGGACCTGGTGACCTGTATTACAGGTGTTACTACCTACCACAGGCACCAGCGATCCGCAACCAAAAATCGTTGGCTACTTCTTATGATGTAAATATTGTTTGTATTTTTTGGCTTGTGGTGAGAAATAAACAATTTTTATTATTATTATTATTATATTGGTCTTTGACATTTCTCGGGACCCTGAGGTCCCGGACCTTTGGAAGGCGTACGAGGAGCCGAAGCCAACGCGCAGAGGTCTGTTAGATGTTTTTAAGTGTTGAGCCACCAACCGACGATTATCCCTGTATGCACTATACAAGTGCACCCAAGGACAACCCCCGGTTGGTGTAGGACTATTGCAGAACATGGAAACAAAACATAATGGGCTATGGATTTGGGTGGCTATGGATTAGTTACCTGGAACTATGGAAGTACTATGTCCCCTGCCTGATCAATGTTATGTAATACACGGATAAAATGGCAGGGGGTGACTTGCACACTCAATAATGGGCCCCCGAAAACGGTCGCTAGCACAAAGTGTCGAAGCGACAAGGGGGCAACATGTCCTGAGGTGCTTATGTAGAGTGGAGAGGTATTCCACGGCTATCAGGACAATCCCGAAAGTACGGTCAAGATCCCTACCAGTATCTTATTGGAATACTTCCTTCCTCCGAGCACGCTTGCTCTTGCGAATCTCCACTCAAGCCAGCCAATTAAGGCAAGAATGAGGTGGGAGCTCCGTTCCTCGTCAGTGTCCACTCCAGCCGGCCAATAAAGGCAAGCCAGAGATGAGGAACAAGACTTCTCCCGGGAGATAGGGTTCGTGGGTTCGCTACTGCCCAACAGCTCGCCACATGCTGCCCTGCGGGTTTTTGTATCTCTCTTGGTCTGGCTCCTCATCCCAGACCCGTTCCGGCAAAGTAAACTCTACCGGCACTGACCTAGAGTTCGGAGCGCGCAAGCCCCACCACGACGTCAACGTAGAGATACGGCGGTGGGGTTATTATTATTATTATTATAGCGTAAAGATAGACAGCGAATGCAAAAATAAATTAGGTGATTTTCTTACGTAAAGGCGTAGTAATTTAAAACATTATTGCTCGGAAAGTTATTACGTGCTTAAATACATACGGAAAGAACAACTGCGAATAATTACATACTTACCTACTTCATTTGCGCAAGGTACTTAATAATAATGAAGCATAATCACTTCTGGCGTCATCTGATACCCGGCTGTTAGATCGTCATAATTTCACATAACTGCCGCACCACACCAATCAAGCAAAAATACTTTGAAAATACTTTCAGCTGTACTACAAGCAACACTTTTACTGCCAAGAGAAACCAAATCGACCAACGCAACGACTTGGTTTCTTTTTACGCTGTAAAACAGTAAAAAAATCCCTTCTAATTCTACACAGCCTAAAAAGTTTACATAGACATTGTGGCCTCTGTTTCGGTACCTTCTGACTAGGGTTACCATCTATCCGAACTTGTACGACCTTGTTTTTTCTACTAGAGGGTTTTTTTTTTATATTAAGAATTCAATGAGTACCGAATAAAATAAGATTAAAAAGTAATGTGTCCGTACTTTTTTGCAAATGTCCGACTTTTTGTGAGAGTTTTCAAATCTCGAAATGGTAACCCTACTTCTGACCGATGTTTACGACTCCTAAGTTTTTACTGTCTCGTTCAGAAACAGCAGAAATACTGCGGACACAATTAACTCGCGTGTAAAGTTTTGTTGGAGCTTCTAGCTGTTCTTTGTTCCCTTTTTCATGTAATTGACACTCACTTTGTATAGATACAAAGTTTACGAGGTTTTACTTTCATTTCTTTCTTTGGAGAACACTTAAACTCAAGTGCTTTTAATGTTAACGTGTGAGTATTAGGGAATATGCGTAGATTGAATTTTCGCCTAAAACTTTGGGTAGGCTACCCCATTCATTGCTACCAACGTACCATTTGCGTTGATCGAGATTACTACGTCATGCCACCAACGTACCATATGCGTTGAGTGTACTTTAGGACGTTTTTTGGCATTACGTAAAAATGGTAGAAATATATTTAAATATTTGGCAACATTCACGGCTAGAAACAATTTTTAAATGTGGAAACACTGTTGGTTTTTGCTTCGAAGTTTCGAACTGCCATTCTTGTTTTGATAAGGAAAAAACGGTTGGTGCTGTGAAGGTCTATTTTAATTTCCTAATAACTGAAGTTTCATTGATTGTTTATTGAATATTTTTGAATTGGGAGATAAAGGTAAGCAATATTCTTAATTTTATCATTTTTTTCCACTGTTTCCTCGTGTATTTTTACAATGAAATCACATGCACGGATACGGTGCATTCATTGGCATAGCAGTAAAGATCTTTTGGGATGGTTTTATGCATAACAAATCACGCCAAAACGTATGCACATATTTTTTAATCCATTATACATTAATAGGGTTAAATTTACTACTCGTAATCTAAATAGACTTCAAGTAGTAAATTACTTACATACCTACTAAATATTTTGCAGTGCAAACGTATGGTAACAAACACACAATATTTCGAATTTATAATATTAGTAGGAGTAGTAGGAAATATTAATACTATTAAATTATAAATAAACATAGATTGTATGAATAAAGAATACAACGGCAAGTATATTGACATATCGGGCATCAGCAGTCTCCCAGAACATGTTACATAATACTATCCAAACGTCAACGCAAACGGTGTGTTGAATGGCATTTACGATTTAAATTCTTTGTGCCACCAACGCATTTGTTGCGTTTACCATTTTTGGGTGGGTTTTTATTTTTTATTTTGTTTTTTTTTTTTAAATTAAAAATACATTTATTACGTATTTTCTATTGTAATCATTAAAATATTAAGTGGCACCCAGGTGATGTTTTAAAAATATAAGTAGCAATGAATGGTGTACCTATGCTTTTCCAATAAAAATGTCAGATCGTTTTCTTCCCTTCGGTTAATAGTAAAGTCAAACTAAACCATGCTAGTTGGCATCAGACTCGATAATAGATACAAATGCCACTGTAATAGCATTCATATTAAATAAATTATGAATGTCAAATAAACTAAACTATTCATGTCCTACAAACAAATTACTAATAGGTATTTTATTGATCTGACCACTGTGCGAACACTGTACTCTGGATGAAGAGGGACCAGAGTGAGAGATGTAATTCAATATTCAGGATTTAATAAGCTTCTCGATTGCTTCCGTATTCTGTTTCACAAGGGAGACATTATGAATACGAATATTAAAACGGAATAAAAATCTCAGAACAGGGGTTGATAACATTTTAGCTTTCGGTACTAGAAGCGTTGAGTCTCTCGAGATTTAAGTGCGAAACTTCGACGATGCTAAATTATTACTAACGGATACCAGATAGCAATCAACCATACTCTTTAGAAAACGTAGGTACTGAAAAGCATATTAAAGTAGTTAGTCTTAGGTACCTGCGGCATACGTGAAACAGTACTCGTACATTCGCAGTCTACACCTTATTAAAGCCGGTAGGATTGCAAGCTCATAAATTTTACCGCACTATATTAACGACATGTGTTTATCCAACACCCCGCCGTTTTACGACTCATAATTTCAGTCTATAAAATACACGCTAATTATATACAAATATTTGTGCGAAAAAACACGTCGTTCGCATGTAATGCCCATAAAAAGGTAATTCAAAATATATGCGATTTATTGGCACCCTCATGCATTAGTTACGTCAACGTGTCAATTAGAAATTATTTTTTTATGTTGAAGTACCGACCGATTTAATGTTTTATTTCCGTCAGCGTAGGTAAACTGCATTAGCTTATCAAGCATCGACTAATGAGGCACGATAAAATTAATGTAGGTAGTTCTCACAGTGCAGTAAACTATTAGTATCGACAAAGTGAAGTGTTAATAATAATCAATAAAGAACATGTTAATGTGTGCCGTGTAAATAAGTGTGTAGTGAAACATTGGAATCGTGTGTGGCAGTGTGCACAATGATGACCAGTTGATGTTCAGAGAACCCGCACGGTCTGAAAGATGGTGGCTAGAGGGAGAGGGCGCATGCTCTCCATCCTCTTTAGCGCGTTGTTGCTGGGAAGGGCTATTGCAGGTAAGGAACTAACACAACCAATTAAAATGAAAAAAGAAAAGTAGAGGCCGCGCCACCACTGAAGTCCCGCGGAAAATTGTGGAACTACATTTTTTTAAATGCAATTTGATGCAATTACATAGACACTAAGCGCCGCGTCTATCGGACTTAAGTGATGGCGCGGACGCTAGGTATAGTTTTTTGATGATTTCCCACCCAAAAAAAAAAAAAAAAAAAAAAAAAAAAAAAAGGTATAGTTTTTTAAATGTTGGTTTATTATTTGTCAAACTAACAAGACATAAATTAAAGGAGGTTTCCAAGTAATTATACCTGTAACATACGTTATTTACATGCTGCTTACATATGTAACCTGATTAGAATCGATCCAAACTGAACTTATATTATCAGTAGCTTCAGACTAGTAAAACTGATAAAATATTGACTTCCATGCGACACGAGAAAGAATATCTAAAGCGTCTCGTCGGACTAAAAGCGAGAGAATCGCAAGCCAACTCCAAACTTGCATAAGCCCGGCTCCTGTATCGATGGACGGCGAACTGTCTATTTTAAATATTAGCATAAGAAGGCGATTTCATTGAACGAAATTTAGCCTTCGACAAAGCCGATTCTATTATTCATTCAATTTATATTCGACAAGACTACAAAATTTGTTCAACTCTTGGAAAATCATCACACCTTAAATATTATTCTTCGTTAGTCTTGTAATTAGCCATAGTAATTAATCAATGTTGTACCT
The DNA here is from genome assembly GCA_916610215.1 of Omphaloscelis lunosa. NCBI lineage: Eukaryota > Metazoa > Arthropoda > Insecta > Lepidoptera > Noctuidae > Omphaloscelis > Omphaloscelis lunosa. Next base: position 11,908,433 of record OU744247.1, read on the forward strand.
ACATCAAATTACTGCTACTACCACAATTAACCGCTTTCCAATCTACGTGTATTTCCACGCCATTTTGCATGAATTATTTATTTGTAATGTAGAACATGTTTTTTGTAATTAAATATGTATGAGCGCACATGATGCCAACAAATATCGACGCGAGCACAAACTTCCTATTGACGAATGCTATGCAATGTATAGATCAATGATTCCTGATTTTATTAAGAACAGCCGAACAAACAAACAGTGCGGAACACTCTTAATTTTCAAAGGCAATCACAACATTGGAACCCTCGTAGACATGTGGACTTAACTTCGTCAATACGTGATTCCATGATAATACAGTCATCTCCAAAACGGTCTACCTTCACGTAACAAAATAAAAGTGATTTGATGAAAAGATGAAAACAATCAATTGAAATAAAATAATGTATAAAAAAGCGTTTATTTCGTAAGTGGGCAACGTCGTAAATAAATGTCAAATTTTTCGCTGTTTAAAATATTGATCATGAAATGCAATAATGAATAACGTAAAACTGAATATTTCGTTTTTGATGTAAAAAAGTATTTGGAAACTTTCCAAATGCCTTTTACACCTAAAACGGTTATAAAATAAAATTTGTGTTATAATTGCAATTCATTATTAAAATTCTAGTTCGCTAGTTAGCCACATTTCTTATTTCCGTACAGTAATATTGCCAAATTAATTAAAACAGGTAAATATTTGACAGCTATTTGCGACGTTGCCAACTTTTAGGATAAGCCCTCTTAAGAAATTAATGAACTACTAATTGTTTTCATCAGTACTGTGATCGTTGCACATTATTCGGAGATATAGATTTATCAAGAGATTCTAATAAAATATTTTGATTGCATACCACTCTGTGCTGGCAAGCATTGCCAAAATATAATTGGCAGTAGGCAACCTGCTCTAGAGAAACGATTAATAATATTGTAATCCGAAACGAATAAAATCTTTTGCCTCTGAGTGTACAGCCTCCAGACTAACGAAGCATTAACACAAATAGTTAAAACACCGAAATAAAGTCGAATTAATTTTCGCTAATTAGACGCCGACGGTTAGCGAAAGTAGTAATCTGGAATCTTTTAGTTTAAACCAGTTGTAACCAGACCGGTGGAAATCGCGAACAAACAGCAGCCGTGTGTAATGAATACTATAAGTTACACTAATAATATTATACATTGCCATTGTTTTATCTGGTTTACAAAAACAATTAGGTATACACTCATTGGATGTTGAAATTTATGCTTAAAGTTTTCAGTAGATAGACGAGAATTTCCAAAATGGCCATGAGATTTGTAACAAAAACTTGTTTAGTGCTTAGGCCATCGGGAAAATTCGGCCACCATTCAATATGTGATAATGTTTCCTTCTACCAATTCGCCATTCATTTTAGCAGTTATTAGGAGAATAAAACATAAATTTAATATTCCGAAACAACGTGTTTATCTAATCATTATTAACACACAAAGGGCTATTTTATCAAAAGTTTTAAAGGTAGCCGAGAACAATAAAACACTTAATAATAATAGCACGAATCACTGAGTATTATCTCTGAAGGCTGTTGCGGAAACAAAACCGAACAACGGTTCGCGCGATAAATTCTAGCTTATTTCTCGCCGCCATTGTTACTTACCAGATATATTTTGAGTCTGCTCAGAAATGAATCATTAAACAGTGTCGAGGAAAGCGGCGGGTGCCTTCACGGACATAAATCAATCTAGAACTGACATGCGACATAAAATACTGCTAGGCTAACAAAACAGTAGGAATTAGCCTATGTATACATTTATTTTTACTTTTGGTAAAATACACACGCAGGGTGTAAAGTTTTTCCTCATAATATAGCACTCCTCGCTTTACAAGATTTTATTTTTATTTTTGGGACTTTATTTACTTGTGTGTGAACACATCTGCATCTGCCAGGGTTGTGGTTATTGTCCGAAAGGGTTACCGTGGCCCCTGGCAATATAGGCATCTGAAGGAACACGGGTGGGTTTTAGCCAGTAAGAGTCTGACATACACTCTCCCGCTCAAGAAACGTTACGTAGTTACGAAAGTTCTTACTCGTAGATGGATGTACATTTTTAAATGATTTGAAGTTTTATCAAATTCAATATAATTATATTTTTCGCCAAGCTAGGTAGCTTCGACATAGTTTTAACTAAGTAATTGAGTATTAAGTAGAATTACTTTTCCTTAATTCTATGGTAGAAGTCATTAAGTTCCCTTGGACGTATCGCGCGTAAACTGCGGCCTCGATCAGTTGCGGGCCCCATTAAAAGTGTGCTTAATTAACGTGTAAACTGATGAACTTTCTAATGGATTTTGTTTTTAAGCTCAATTAAGTGTAGAAACTGAGCCTGAGTGATGAATGTCGACCGATAAGTTATGAATACTTAGGGAATTGTTGACACTTTGCTTTTTGAATACAAAGTGTATATATTCTATATTGGATATTAGCATGCTACATATGGACAATAATTTTAGAATGATAATTAAATGTTTAATTTCGATTTTCATGCAATAGAAGTTGATATATTTAGTAACCTGTTCTGCTTAGCTATTTCTAAAGTCTTAAAAAAAAACCGAAAGAAATCGACACGTGTTTCACCTCTCAACGAGGCATCCTCAGGATGACGATTGACTTGTCGCGAACTCGAACACGGCGTGTTTCCATACCAAGCACTGAGCGCAGACTCCGGTCAGCGCGGTCTGCGCTCAGTGCTGTCTCCGCTTTTTTTTTTTAAGACTCTTTAGAAATAGCTAAGCGGAACAGGTTACTAAATATATCCACTTCCATTGCATTTTATAATGGATTTCCGCAAGGTCACGCCTGAATCAATTAACTATCTTCGATTTTCATGTCTACTTACATATTCATTTTCTTTTACAAATATTATACCACTATTGACCTACTAGAAAAAGATTAAAAACCGCGCATTTAAAAATGCTGTTATGTAAATAAAAAAAATTTATGACGCCAAAGTTCCCGAACTTTGAAGCTTGAACAATACTTACCAGTACTTTAATAGCACCAAGTGAAGAGGTTCTTCCATTAGAAAACAGCTCCTTACTCCACGAATACTTTCCTCCGAGCTGTTACTGGTAATATTTTTTCCTGTCCGTACGAAGAAAGTCAACATGAGATATGATGTTGACTCTCATTGCATGGACACAAACACATGTGTCTGAGTACTATCACACTGGCTCATATTACAGAGAACTCTTATTTTAACAGCTTGCACTATCTACTCTCCAATGCTTAAAGTTTTCATACCACAAGCTAGGTGCCAAAGTTTTACTATAGTTCTAATTTCGACACTAAAAACTTCAAGATTTGTATGATAAAATTGGGTGAGTTACAGTGATACGGTCTTGGATATCCCTCATGACACATGGACCCATAATTAGAGGTCTAGCAAAACTTTTGGAAACCGGTGAGCGTGCGGTGAACAGTACACAAAGCGGGCAAATGCAAACTCCAACTCATTGGACACTTTGCCAGAATACATACGAGTACATACATGTTTGTTAACGAAGCTTACAGAAATATTATATTTATTATTGTATTATATTCTAAGTACTGTTTATTTTATTTTATTTTCTTACCTACCTATTTACAAATCACTGAACCTGACTTTTCATACTTCTTTTTTGGGTGACCACTGAAAATCAGCCCTTGTGCTGTGGATCCCCCATAGCATCATGCTGAGTGCAACTGCCGACTATTTCTGTTTTATGCTTGTGATTTATTACGTACTTTATTTTGTTGTACTCTGATTACTCTAGTCTTTTTTGTATGCACGTGTTTCTGTGACAAAAAAAAAAACAGTGGCACTCCGGGAGTGCCGACAGAAGTGAAAACTTGAAAAAAAATTGGCACCGCGGTAATCAACGCGTTGGTGTCTTTTACTCCACGCACCGCGGTTATCAACAGGTTGATCACTGTGCACTGTGGCAATCAACGCGTTGATGTCTTTTTAATGGTCAAAAGGTGGTGTCATCACGGTGTCGTGAAATCAATGGTTTAGTCCCATCTCAAAAATGCCCAACGCGCCTAAAGAAGTTTTCACTTTAATAAACCTATTTTTCTCTCTTTCTTCTTTGTTTCTTTCAAATAGGTATAGGTAATGAAGGCCAGGCTTTCTTGTAAGTATTTATTTTATCGTTTGAGGGTAATCAGTCACGAAATTGGGAGCTAACATATCATTACTCCAGTACAAAAGTAGGTAGTTGTACTACCTAATGTTTGTCGGTGAATTATCGTTTATGTGAGACAGACATGTTTTAACGTAGGTGTTGAGAAAAATGAGATAAATATTAAAACAAGTAGGTACCTACAATACCTGCTCAAAAGATTGATCGTTCCTTAAATCGATATTAACAACGCAACACAAACGTGATAAATTAATACTTTAAATGATTCACTCAAATCAATCACTCGTTCACTTATTTGTGAATCACTTGCTTCCGAAACGGTGAAGGATAACATTGTGAGGAAACCGGCATGCCTGAGCGATATTTCTCGACGGCCAGTGAAGCCAAGTCCGTCCATGGGCAGCTTTAAAACTCTGACACTAGTTAGTCACTAAGCACACGAAAAGAAGAAGAGAATACTTAAAATTCCATCACTTCTGTATCCTGAATCAAATGCGAACATTCTCTCGCTAGTTAGAAGTTCTGCATGTAGAGTTTTCAAAAATATTGAAAAGGTACCTTCCAATATTATATTTCCGAAATTGTACAAATAATATTCAAACTGATATACCTAAAGAATCTAATGCCCATAACATAATATTAAAGCGAAAACTAATTTTCATTCCAGTCTGCTTCATTCTCCTCTAATGTTAGTATTGCATGCTATTTTAACGTTAATATAAGTATACTTTTTATAATAATTGAAAACCAGACCTTTTTCTCATCCAGCGACTTGGTATCAGCTATCACTTATCAAGTTGATTGACATTCGATTAAACCCATCGTAGCTTGTCCTGAGATGAGAATCTCCACAATTTAAGAGACTTTTAACAGCCACTTCGATCGTTAAAACTTTACGATGCAATTCTATTTTCAAATTCTTATTCTGATTAAAAATATCTAAACTGGGTCAGAAACAATATTAAAGACTACCGAAACCACTCTCTGTGAAATTAATCCGAAAAATCTTGAACATACCTTTGTCCTCAATAACTAAAAGAATAAACATGATGAGATGTATAACAAAGAAAAAAAGGAAAAGAAATCGCATGAGCTACTTTCTTTGGTAGCACTCGCTACGTAAACTCATTCGTTCGTAGCTTATAAGTTTGATGTGATACAGAAATAAGTTTGGCGCCGGAGAGATACAAGATCCCATAAGAGCGCTTAAGGAAAGTGGCGTGCCCATGTTTCACTCGGATATATTGGAGGGTTCCCTCGGACTACATCTAAATTATGTTATTGTACCTCCTCACATACTGCGGATTTGTTAATCATAATGTACCAAGATTATGTAGGTGAACAACTTTTTCACAACTTTGTTGCTAATCTATAGGAAATCTATTGTGAGTGCCGAGCATTTGTTGCGGGTAAGCCGTATGTTTGGCTTACTCGCTACTTATTTAGTTTGATACAAATCGAATTTGATTCTAAAAGTGATATTTTAATTTCACAAGCAATTTTAGGATGATACGACCAAGTTTTAGACATTTTTCTTACAAAAACATACGTAAACCAATATCGAAATACAGCAGTATTGTATCCGCATGTCGTCCCCAAGGAAAACAGAAAAGAAAACTAAAGAGACAGACTGGGGTGAACTGGTGTCAATCTACCCATGTTACGGGTGAGATGTTAACGTTGAACTTTATCGAAACTTATATAGATACTAGCTCCGCCCCGCGGTTTCACCCACATAAGTCTCGATCCCGTGGGATAAAAAGTAACTATTTCCTAATCTAGGTCATGGTCTACCTATGTGCCAAATTTCATCCAAATCCGTTCAGCCGTTATAGAGTGAAAGCGTGCCAAACAAACAAACTCACTTTCGCAATTATAATATTAGTTACCAACCAATGTTATGTTAAATAAATCATTTGTTTTACTTATATTCTAAATACGGAAGTAACTCTGACTGTCTTTTTCAAGCCCTAACTACTAAACCGATCGTTATGAAAGATTGATGGGCCTGGACCCTGGAAAAGGATATAGGTTACTTTACGTCCTGGATATTAGTATTAAAAAAAAAAAAACATTCAGATGAAGTTGCTGGTATCAGCTAGTGTTTTTTAACGATTAGAACGAAATGGTAAATAATTTGTAGGTAAGTATTTCATAGCGGGATGCTGACCTATGTGACATTTATTTTGTATTGTGCATGCAAATAACAGACAGTGATATTTTTAGGATGAAATGAATTAATAACCCTTATATGCACTCAATAAAACGCGGCACGCACTGAACAATTTAAACTTTATTCACACCTCTCTGAATGCGTGTTGATATCAGGCTCTACAATATTTTGAGGATTTTTTTTATTCACAGCCAATAGGGAACGAGGTGATCTGGCAGAGAACCCAAGTTATGGATAGACTAAGCAAGCTGAAGCTGGGCAGGCCATATTACCCGTAGAACCGATGACCGTTGGGCAGGGATGGACGTGTTCTTGAGTGGAGACCGCGAATCGGCAAACGTAAAGATGTAGGATGCCCTCAGGCTAGGTGGAGCGGCGATCTTCACAGGGTGGCTGGTATTAGCAACTGAATGAGAGTTGCCGAGAATCGAGCGGAATGGCTTGGAATTGGAGAGGCCCAGCAGCCTATGCCCAGCAGTCCCATTCATCATCATGAATGATTACAAAGTCTCTAAATTAATTTGTTCTTTAAACCTAATTAAAATGAAAATAACTTCGATTATTCATACTTAACCTTCAAGAAACCAGTAATTTTGTCAGAAAACTTCCATTTAAAGTACAAATTTGTTCTAGAATGATAACACTCGGTTGTTTTCGTTATTTACGATTTTGTTGTGTTATAATCGTGATGTACAATCGTAACCCACGCAACGTAATTATATTATATTGTTAATTAATGCTAACAACTGAAATAAGGCAAGGCTTAGGAGGCAGCTACGAAAATTAACTATGTTAATTATGACGCCGTTTAAGATCTTAGTAGTAATTTTCATTATTATATTCCCTACTAACCCTATTTACTGTTATAAATGGGAGTTAGTTTAGTCTTAGTTTGTGTGTGATGAGTAAATTGTTGAACAAAACTGTTTTCGTTAAAAGCGCTTGAATTTCGGTAAAAGGAGAAAGAGAGTTTTATATCTTGGGAAGTTTTTTTAAACATTCTCATTTCGCTATAATATTCATTAACTAAATAAGTACAACTCTATAACATTAAAATTTTCGATTCAGGTCATTCCTATCAGTTGCGAAGACTGTGTACGATGTTTAATAAAAGAAGCCGTTAAAAAAATTACGCAAATAATTAAAGGACAAGGACGATTATCTGTGCCAAGTAGTTTAAAAAGTTAACCGAAAGGTAGCAAGTTATATAGACCCTTCGCCACTGATCCCTATTAAATTAGAGATCATTCGTTCTTATAACTGGCATTTTTATATTCAACTTTAGGATTCGAAACTATTTATATTATCACAGAATCAATTTATTGTAATGTAAAAGCTGTATTAACATTTCTATACAAAAAAATAACTTAAGTTTCCAGATTTCAGTCCTGCGACAGAATTGTGTAGTATTGATTCGATACCAAAAATCCAAGGATAAATGAACAATGGCGGCATGGAGGCCCGCAGATCCTTTGAAAGCGAACTGAATACCACGTGGAGTGACATTCAATAGTATTATATATAAAGGACATTGTTCTACAGAAAGGAACCAACACATACTTTGCTTTTAGGGTTCCGTTGCCGAATGGCAAAAGTCTCTCTGTTATTTCCTGAATTACAGCTAAGTGAGCTCCAAACTTTTAAAATTCAAACCTTAAAGTTGGGTGGGACCCAACATTAAGGTTTGAATTTTAAAACTTTTACAAAAATACTAAAAAAGGACTTTATAAGAAGTTGTGTATATTAAGTTATTTTTAATACCTGCAAAGCTCAACAATGCAAACGGGTTGACATATGGACCAGACTATCGATTTACCAGTCCAGTGAACTTACACTCCATACTTAGTTGTTTTATTTTAAATCTACGGGAAAATAAGCGCAGCTCGCACTTGGCCAGCTTTTATGACAATACTGTAATTTTTTTTATATGCTTACAGGTTACACACACCTTAGTCAAATACGCGGCCAGCATAGAATCCGCACCTTGGTCTATTTAAACTCATGAATGTAGGCCAGATGTTCTATTTATATTTTAGCCCAAGCAAACAGTGTATATTGTATCACTGATTCAGGGCCTAAAACAATATTAAATGCTTTATTCATTACCTACCCGAACAGAATCTAGGTAGGTAAGGTACTGTGTAACCCGACGAAGGTTATTGACAAACAAGAATGAATCTAGTGTTAGTGTTGATAGTCCTCTTGGTTTATTCGATTCTTTTCATATCTAAGAAACATGCTGACGCCTCGTTTAGTATATTGTGGCAGAGGATATATCACTTTTTGAATGACGTCATATTAATGAATCGTATATGCTAACACATAAGTACGGTCAGTCAAACTTTAGATACCAAACTGTTTTGAGCAATATTCTTCTCCAAACCTACGGATGGGACGAACTTTTTATGTAGGTATACAAAAGATTCGACATTCTCAGGCGGTTACAAACGAACAGGTTTCACCATACAGTACCTACACACAAACTAAATTTTAAACAAAACTTTACAGAACATTGGATTACGTTGAAATGTTGCTCATAGATTCTTTGTGACTAGGAAAGGCATCGATTCTCAAGGGATAGCAGAAAATCTAAACATTTACGCTTGCTAAAAAAACATTAATATATTAATATCACTAAATGAATATTAAATCCAGCAGAATTTTACTCACAACTTTACCAACGAATGTTGGTACTAACTAAAATATTGTTATGGAGTATCCACATGCCACTTCCTCAATATGTTCTTCGTTACCCCACGGACTACGGTATAGTGATTCCGTTCCTGATTACCAATCAATTTAGCGCGACACGAAGCGCTCTCCGCCCGAGTTCGTCAACGAACAGCGTTCACGATCACGCTCAATTCAGTTTAGATAATAAAAGACGTACCGAAATAAAACAGGAACGAGAAAAGATATACACGGTAGGTACTGAATTTCTGTGAAACATCCAAATCGCTCTCGGGGACACTTCTGTTTCAATTCCTTGAAAGTGTCGGGCAAAAATTGTGTTAGGTGACGCGCATACCATGTAGGTATACCTACAGTGCTAGAGATTGACACACAGCTTTACGGGAAATTCGACTATTCCAGTTTCCTGTCGCCTTGGGCTCCAGAAACTGCTCAATATAACGTAATCAAGCAAGGGTCATCTATTTATCAAATTAACAAATACACTCGAGAGCAATGAATCCGGGTCACTTAAAGAATGTTAAAAATCTCGGAAACTAAAAATGATAGGTTAATGCAATAAATTGTATTTAATAGACAATGTAATACTCCTTAAATGAAAGTAAAAAAAATATGAGTCACCATACATTTTATTAACACAAAATTACATAAAGAAAAAAACTGCTGATCTCTCCTTAAAACAAAAATAGGAAACATGAAATTTTTGAACTTTATTACGATTTTCTTGAATTTTAATACTTCGTATTGCCTCCTCGTGCTTCCATTACTGCGTTTACGCGGTTTGGCATGCTGTACACCAAGTTCCTTATACGATTTTGGGGAATATTCTCCCATTCCTCTGTGAGAGCAATTTTGAGCTCACGAAGCGTGATTGGGGGAGGGTTTCGTTGTTTTACGCATCTGCCTAGCTCGTCCCAAGCATGCTCGATCGGGTTGATATCCGGGCTGCGCGCTGGCCACTCCATACTAGTAATGTTCATCTCTTGAAGGTAGTCATTCACAATCCTACCTGTATGAGGTCGGGCATTGTTATGCATAAATATAGCATCCTCACCTAAATTGACCATAAATGGACCAACGTGATCATTGAGGATTTCTTCCACATATCTTACGCTAGTTAAAGAGCCGTTTTCTATGATCACCAGCTCTGTGCGACTTTCAGAAGAAATTCCGGCCCACACAAGTACAGACCCACCACCGTAGGCTACTTTTTCTTCGATGCATGCTTGCTTGAATCTTTCCCCTGGTCTTCGATACACTCTGTGTCTTCCATCGTGCTTGTAGAGCATAAATTTTGATTCGTCGGAGAACATAACTTTTGACCAATCTTCAATACTCCAATTTACGTGGCTCTGGGCATATCTTAGTCTTGAAATACGATGCCCACGCTCCAGTTTAGGGCCGTTTGCAGGTCTAAGGGGTTTTAAGTTAGATTCAGCAAGCCGACGTCTTACTGTCCATGCACTTGGGTTACTTCCTCCGAGGCGTCGAAACTGATTTGTGAGTTCAGTTCCTGTGAGAAAGCGATTTCGAAGCATGGTGTTCACCAAGTATCGGTCTTCTCGTGCTGTGGTACACCTGGTTCTGCCCATTCCTGGTCTGCGTAGGTTAGTACCAGTTTCTTCGTAACGTCGGAGAACTCTTTGTACTGTTGACAGCGACACACCGACAGTCCTGGCTGTATCGCGCTGACTCCGACCGGTTTCCAGCATTGTAAGTATTCTGATGCATTCTTCAGGCGTAAGCGACATAATTTCAGCTTGAATAATGAATATAGAGCACTATCAACATGGTTTATGTACCCACATAAATGACAGATTACAAACAAAAGCAAAACCAAATGCTGTAATTTCGTAGTTCCATCTTCGAAAGTGGCCCTTTTTCAAATTTGTTTTTTTTATGATATAACTTTACAATAACTAAGAAGTTTTAATACCTTCATTTAAGGAGTATTACATTGTCTATTAAATACAATTTATTGCATTAACCTAGCATTTTTAGTTTCCGAGATTTTTAGGATTCTTTAAGTGACCCGGATTCATTGCTCTCGAGTGTATGTCAGAGGTAGCTGAATCGAAAATGAGATGTGAGGCATGAAGCAAGGCGAATACAAATGCCAAGGTCTACAAGGATAAAATACAACTTATAAAATGCAGGTTTCTAAATCATGACATGCGAGGATTGGACTAAAAGGGTCAGATTAAACAGGCCGTGTAGGACATGTGGTAAGTATTACAGTTTCTAGCTAGTTGCGTGGGCTGAGCCTACAAACGAATAGTAGTGCGTAGTAACTGCGCGTAATATACTTTGCAACCATAACAGCGTAATTAGGGAGATAGGCCTCTCAGAAAATTATTAGGAGGCTCGTAATAAGAACTCGTCGGAGTCACGCGGTTCACGTTTAAACTCCTGAGTTCGGCACCCTTTTGTCGCAGAGTAGGTTATATTTTATACATTGAACCCTCCATCAAGGAACGTGATGTTGGCGTGTAATCCGCTACACGGGTGAACTTCAGCTCAGAAACTGTTTCTTCAAATATATTTAGGTACCTACTCTGTGAATCACGTGACGTGTTCGGGCTCGCGTACCTACTTATGGGAAGTATATTCGTACTCGAGACTTCGGTCGTGCATTATACGATAAAAATTGCAAAACAATAATGGATTACATGCTTCTATTATTTATCGCTATACCAGCAACCTGTGAGTGAAAGGCTTAAGGGTGGAATTAACGGTGGAATTAACGGTGGAATTAACGGTGATGGAAGCAAAAATAATAATAAATATCTACATTTTATTTGGCTTATAAAAATCATTTCATTTAGGTATGCCTCCCAAAATAGTGATTTATCCAACACTACAATATTTCGAATCTATTTCTTGTCTCCGCCTAAATCGTTTGAAGTATTTACAAAAAGTACTCTCTTTTTATCCAACTACGGCGAAGCAAAAAGGAGGGTTATGATTTTGACCGGTATTGTATATACGTTCATCTATTAACTCATAACTTCTAAATTGCTTATCATAATTTGACAAATGGAGTATTGTTAGAAGCATCTTGATCGCCCACTGGTGAAGACGGATTGAATATGGCGCCCTCTGAAGAACATAAAAAGTCATGAACTAAAAAAGGTATAAAGTCAACTAAAAAGGTATAAACGAAACATCAGAGACAGACAAATGAAAAATCCTGAGTCACACGTAATCTGTTTCATTTATGTTCTAACACGTGTGACTCCGGATTTTAATTTATCTGTCTGTGATGTCTTGTATATATTTTTAGTTGACTTTTTTGTCGTAGTTGGGTTTTAGTTTATTTAACTTTTATTTTATTTAACTTTTTATGTATATTCTCAGAAATTCTCTAAAACAAAAAAGAGAAGTTAAATAAAAATAGATTTACTTAGTATATTCGAAGAATCTTTCCTAAAAACTTAATGCACAAGCTTTTATTTTCTAGTAACGTTATTACATATTGAAAGATTCGAGCTTTGCCGGAGCTTCTCAACTCTGGACTTTACCTACTAAATATTTCTCTTTTAAAAATAGTTTTGGTAGAATGTATCAGAAGTTCCTGAACCTTTTGAGTGTTGGAATTCTATAAAGCTACTATATATACATACCTACATCTAATACCTTTAAACGAGCAATTCTTGTATATAAATATATAATTTCATTTTAAGACAACGTCGTTCAAAAAAGGTCATCCATATTTATCTTAAAACAGCATATTCTTGGTTTCTTAAAGAACACCATTCGCGTCAACTAAGAAGAGGATACCGGAAATTACTTTTGACAGATGTATATATTTTTCGACTGGCTAACCCCTGGAATCTGGAAGCCTAATCAGTAAATCTGCTGTCAAACCTTAAGTTTTATGCATATGGCTTGGTTTTCCAAAAAAAAAATAATAGCCAATAATTGATAATACTTTTAACAAAAGATTTAATAAACCAGAAAGTTTGTTACACTAACAGCCAGTTGCACAGACGAACTTTTCAAGCTAAAGCTGAAGAAAGCGACTCGATTTTAATGGTTCTTTGATGAAACTAATAAAATCATTACGTAATGGGGCATTAATGTTTGTCTTTGTGCAACTGAGTGTTAACCTATAAGATATTTTTCTCAAATAAGCTTGGAAATTCGAACATTATTTTGACAACCTTCTTCAAGGTAAATCGAAATTGCGGTACTGGTAAAAAAAAACAAGCGAGAAGACGGCCGGAAATTTTATTATGAAAATCCTTAAATATCTGTCGTATTTAGCAGCCAAATAAATTACTATGAAAACTCTTAGCTGTCGTGTTATTTAAAAATGGAACTAAGTTGTTACTTCGACCCATGGCAACCAAGAAGGTAACTTATGAAGATTTTATTTAAATTTCGAATTGGCTTAGCAAATAGAAAAAGAAATGAACATATTGGAAGAAACAAATGAACATATTGGCGCGAGAAAAATTTTCTTTGTTCGTCATTGATTCTGGATTTTATAATTTATTTATTTAGTTTGAATTTACGCGCATTGTTTGAGAAAAGTACTATACACGCCTTGGCCGCAACCAGGCATTGATGGACGAATGTATACATTTTCACGATCATCCATCAATGCCCTAATTACTGGCCGCGACAGTAATATACTTTAACTGGTCGATGCCTTAAGTAGTGTGAATATTATTCACTCATATTAAATAAAAACTGTTTCATGACGGACAGGAGCCATTTGAATAAATAAGTTTTTTACGTTTTGGGTGACATTTCCACCATCAATGTTCAATATTACTAACTTTTTTTATTCATCTTGTCAACCGAAGGGCGAGCATGAGAACCTACATTTGAGTTTGTTTAGGTATATTGCAGGCAAGCTCAACTTTAATAATTCACACTTTAGTTAAGTAAATAAATTCTGTAAATAAGTTTGGCTACATATGGATGAAATATTAGGCTACATATTTCATATTAAAGTAGTTTATAACAGAGGCAGCTCTTCCTGGACGCCTCGATCGTGCAGGCCTGGGTGTCATCCCTGGACAGGCCTGCTGACATCAACGGCAAGTAGGAGTGGTTCCGGGAGGTCATGTCCAACATTATGTGACGTGGCAATGCCCCAGGTCCAGCCCGGACTTGCTTCGCGCCAGGTGTACTGGTGGCCGCAGAAGTTACAAACTCTGCGCATGGCGTGCGTTGCTGCGCGACGCCGCCGCGCCGGTACGCCAGGCACCGCAGGCTCCGTATCCACCCGCCAGATACGGAACCCATTCAAGCGGAGTTGTACAAGGGATACATAGCGGCGAAGACCACGCTCAAAGAGGAGATCCTGGCGGTGTCTCTAGACATTGCCAATGCCTTCAACACCCTGCCCTAAAGTTGTGTCAGGGATATCACCGGATGCCGACCTACCTCTGTCGTGTGGTTGAGGCCTATTTGACGGACAGGGCCGTCATCTACCCCGGTCACCAGGGAGAATAGAACCGGCGAGAGATGTCGTGCGGTGTTCCACAGGAATTGGTCCTGGGGCCACATCTGACAGACATCGGATACGACTGGGTGCTGCACGGCGACCTCCCTAGCAGCGTCAGCGTCGTTACACTGACGATACGTTGGTCCTGGCGCAGGGGAAATCGTACCAGGCGGCGGCCGACTTAGTGACACGCGGGGTTGCGACAATCGTCGACAGGATCCGGCAGTTGGGACTCGAGGTGGCCCTGCACAAGTCCGAGATCATGGGTGGCGCATTCCGAGGACCATGAAAGGTCCTCGGAATGCGCCACCGTCAGGTTCCCAGGCACTGGCAGGAGGGGTTCACATCGGCGTCAAGTCGACGATGAAGTATCTGTGACTCGTCCTCGACAGCCGATGGAACTTCGTGGAGCATTTCTGACGTTTGGCTCCCAGACTGGAGCGGGCCGGGGCTACCTTGAAGCGGCTCCTGCCCAATCAGGGTTCCAAACGGGCTGGAGGCTCTACGCGGGAGTCGTGCGGTCCATGGCCCTTTACGGGGCACCGGTGTGGGTGCGTTCACTGAGGCTGCGGCCAGCCCGCCGGTTGAACGCGTCCGAGAGGGTCATGACCATCCGGCTGGCTCGAGGATACCGCACGGTCTACTGCGAGGCGACGAGCCTCCTCTCCAGATTACCGCCATGGGATCTGGAGGCAAAAGTCCTCGCGCACAATTGGGAGTGGCGCGAGGAGGCGAAACGCCGGGGCTTAACTCCACTGCCGCGAGAAATCACGGCACAGCGGACAGAACTCCGGCGGGATCTCATGGCGTCATGGAGAGTGCGATTGTCGCAACCCAGCGCTAGTCACGCCACAATTGCGGCGATAAGTCCCCTCTTTAAGGAATGACGCCACGGCGTCCTCGCCTTCAGCCTGACGCAGGTCCTCACCGGACACGGCTGTTTCGGGAGGTTCCTGTTCAGGATAAGGCGGGAGGAAACGCCCGGGTGTCACCATTGTGTGGATCGCCCGGAGGAAACGGTGGGGCATACTGTGTAGGTCTGCCCGACTTGGGCGGAGCATCGCCGTGTCCTCGTAGAGGCGATCAGCGGCGGTGATCTCTCGCATCCGGCCCTGGTTCAGGCCATGGTACGGAGCGAGAGGAAATGGGAGGCCGTCACCTCTTTCTGCGAAGCATTAATGCTCGTGAAGGAGAAACGCGTGAGAAAGAGGAAAATTTCGCGCCCTCACGCCCCTAACCACCGAGACGCTATGGGCGTCGGGAATCGCAGGCCGATTTCCGGCAACCGTAGGCGCAGGCTTGCGGATGATGAGCAATGGGTAGCTCGCCGTCCGGTAAGGACCAGGCCCGGGTCAACGGTGCGTTGCGTTCCACGCGCGCCTCAAAGAAATGTCAGCAGAACTGACGGGGTCCGCTAGGGCCGATGCCTGCCGGGGTTGCGAAGAAGTCCGAAAGGGAGATCGTGGCCCCCGGCAACATGGCAACTGAAGGAACACGGGTGGGTTTTAGTCAGTAAGAGTCTGATACGCCCTCCCGCTCCGCCCAGAGCGGGAGAAGTTATTTGATACTTTCCAACCCAAAAAATAAGGTATACAATACTATTGGGTTGTAAATAAAGATTTCTCCATTTACAAAAAAAGAAGAATATTAGTTTGTATATTGCTCCCAGACTAAATATCTGCATTACGGAGAGAGTAGGTTTCTCTTTCGTTATTATCAGCCATATTTTAACTACTGTGGGCGTACTGTGGGTAGTGTTGGTTATTACGCAATAGATTAACCGTTTGTAGTTCAGATCAAATTATAATGTATCACACTGTTGGTACACGACACGACTATTCGGAATGCGCGACAGTTTCTAAACGTGTTAACTCCTTGACGCCACCGATGAACTCTGCTTAGCTCTGGTTTGAGTGTTATGTTGTAGACTCTGTCAAGCGCCGCTAGGCGGTGCTGGCGTCCCGATATCCGGTATCCAACTTGGTAACGTATTTCCAACATACATTTTTATAAACATTTTCTGCTAATATTGACAACATATTCATGTTTGTATTTCATAATATCAAGAGCATAGCAAATCCGAGCTAAATTTACCTCGTGCTGTTATTTACTTCACTTGATTCCCAGACCGAATATTTTGTTACAAAACTCAGTCCGCTGGTATATCTGCGGCTTATGAAGTTAATTCATTATGCTCCGTGTTAAATGATTGATCTGAGTGGAGGGACTTGCTTCCGTTCGTTTGGCAACAAACTCTTCGGGTTGAAAATGTAAAAGTCCCATAGGCACTAACTAATATTATTTTAATTACTATTTTTGTTGTATATCAAAAAGTCCCTTTGTATGAAACACTAGCAGCGCTCGCAGTTTCACCCGCATAAGTCTCGAACCCCTGGGGAATATCGGGATAAAAAGTATTCTGTATTAATCCAGGTTATAAACTATGTGTGAAAAATTTCATCCAAATCCGTTCAGTAATTTTTGCGTAAAAGAGTAACAAACATCCATCCATCCTCACTAACTTTCGCATTTATAATATTATATTATAGTAGGATAGTAGAATAATTATAGGTACATTAACGACATAAACAAACTTAAATCGCAGTAATGTCATATTCAATACTCAATTAACACAATGAGCCATCTGTCAATTTAATAACGTGTGAAACGAATAACATCGCTCAATTGAGTATCCAATAAATTATAATATTGGAAATAAATGATACCTCGCGATACCAATTTAATAAAAATGAAACAACATTTAGGCAGCTCTATGAATCGCCATGTAAACTGAAAAGGCTTTTTCTGAGTAAAAATAAATCTTCTTATTCTAAAAGCGGTAACAGCATCTTATTGGATGCCCACGTTAAATGGCTAAATTGAAAGAAATATTTTTATTCAAATTATATTAATTGTATCGTAGGCTATTCAAGGACCCATTCAAGGAGCGCCCACTCCTTGTACAGGTTAGGCTCGACTCAACCTATCAAAATATTACAAGATTTTAATGTAGTAGTAACTTTTTTGCTCCAACATTGATCTTAGTTCAAGGTAGGCAGGAGGTTTTTTTTTGAAAGAAAGAAAATATTTTATTTGGGACACGCACAAGAAATACAAAACATAATAAAAAAAGGAACAAACATTAACAAAAATAAAAAAGGAGCATTCTAGACTAACAAAAAATACGACCTGTGCGAGGCCAAAAAGGCTCCTATCTCAGCATGATACTGCGATATTTAAAAATAAATAAATACCGCAGCGCTGGTATTCTGATAGGGCCCGCTGTGATGCCACGGACATACCTACGGACATAATTAAAAAATAAATAAAACAATAAAAATAATAATATAAAACAAATAAAAAAGAAACACAAAACTATTGTTTGATAAATTAAAATAATCGACGCACACCCGACACGACGTTCCAACATCACTTTTTAATGTATTTCCACCGATTTCTCCGTCAATTGTGGACCGATTTTGAAAATTATTTTTTTGTTTGAAAGGCTATACTCTCGAAATGGTTCCATATAAATTTTATTAACCTTTCTTGGATAGTTTTTGAGTTAGCTTCAATAATACGTATTTTTTCCAACTTAGTATGTGGATGAGATGATAACTTCCTGTCACTGACAAACAGGTATTCAAATTTGTGTGGAAAAGATACCACAGCAAAAAAGTGAAAATTAAAAACTTTTTACAAAAAAAAAACCGCCTTCCTACAAACACTACAAAGTAAAAAATTACTTTAATTTCGGAAGTCGGTGTCTTTGGTTTTAAATTTTTGTTTTTATTTTTACGTTTTTATTTTTGGGCTTAGTTAGGGTTGCCACCTCTTGTTAGTCTAAATCCGGAAAAAAACATTATTTTTTGTTTTATTTCGACTTTATATTTTCCTTTTGAACTTTAAAATATCTGGTCTTGAACTAACAAATTTAAAAAACTCTTCGTAGTCCATTTCTAACGTTTGGATTTCTGCTTTGAAATATTCTTCATATAAGTAAGCGGTTTCTTTCTTTTGTCCATATATCGAATACTATACTTAAAACACGCTCGCAGGCGGCGTTTGATACATGTATGGACAAATCATAGTTTCAAGTGTCGCGAGTTTGCGACTGCATTGGCCACAGAGCTGGTTACCGCTCGCGGTCGTATGATTTTTGCCACTGTAAATTATTCCGCCAGCCAGCCTGTGAATTTTAAATTCCGGGAGAATTTTGTATATTTGAAATTCCTTCCGGGAGCTGGAAGATTAAAATTGTAATTGCTGAATTCCGGGAGAGTCCCGGAATTCCGGGAAAGATGAGAACCCTATGCGGACTCTAGACGTTCTTTGACAACGTTATGCGAGTTTCAAAGAAATTAAGAGTTTTTATTCAACCCCAAGTCCAACGTCTTACCCAAAACGTTGGACTAAACTTCACACTGTTACAATAATTGGATAGATTTACTAAATTAAAACGTAGTATAATTGTTTCGAGAACAACCGTGGGCGTTAACAAAATATTAAAGTAGATTTTCGAATGGAATTGCAGAAAGTTTTCTACGGACCCGCAAACTAGGAAAATACTTAATGTCGATTCAATTAACACGTACAATTTTAACAGTTAAAATTCAAAAAGCCCCCGACATTTCCTCATTTCTCTTTTCTTGTCCATCATCAGACCCTGTTCATCTGTCTATAACCTATTCATTGAGACCATTCCAATGAGATCAAACACGATACCTGTGCTGTAAGTTTGTAAGGAAGTTGGGTATCCTGCAAATTCCAGGTGAGGCTGCAGCATCAGTTCAAGGTTACTATGTTCTTCTAATATCATTGAAGTAACAGAATACCAAATTTCAAATCGTTAGACATGTAGAAGATTATACTCACATCCATTCACTAACTAGAAAATAGCTGATAATCTTCAATTGGCTGAACCGATTTGATAAAACATGTTTAAGAACCATCCCTAGGAAACCTGCTTTCAAATTAAAAAGAAACCGCATTTAAATCGGTTCACCCGTGTGAGAGCTACGGTGCCACAGACACACACACATAGCGGTCAAACTTATAACACCCCTCTTTTTGCGTCGGAGGAAAATCTAATTGACAGCAAATATTGATAGTTTTAAAGTGATGACTCAAGAGGATTCAGGATCGTTTCAAAACCTTTTTTATTTGAGACTCGTAATAACGAGGAGAATCAATGTTGTTCTATTTCGTATTCTGTTAGTGCAGGTAACGAAGTGGCATCTGAGAATGAAATTACTAGTTACATCGCAAACTAATTTCGATGGGTAAACTTCAGGCGTGTATTCTTGTTGTTTTTAGATTTTTAAGCGTGGTATTTCTTTTGTTGGTTTGCTTGCTGTTTTGGATTAGCTGCTGAGTTTAACTTTGTGAAGTGAGCTCAATATTCGTTTCCCTTTTTACTAGATTTTTTTTTAAATTTATTGCATTATTAACGTTTCGTTTTTGGAGCGTAGTATGGAATGATCATAACGTTAAAAGGGCCGCCACATATGCGCAGCAGTTTAAAGATACTCACTGTTCGTCGCGATACGATAAAGACGTTCAAAATTTTCTCATTCACCACTTAGGTATCAAATAAACTTTTTGATTTCCGCTCATAGAGATCAAATAAACGAAATTGGTAAAGTAAAGATCGCAGTTCACTGCTAACACGTATTATTCGATAAACGATAAACATGAAACATACACGAACATCTGTAAAACCAGAAGGGAATATCAGCTACATCATCTCGATGAAGGAGGTAAGTAAGTAGTTATATTAATTTCTATCATACACGGTGTATTACGTGTAGTACCGAAGTACTACCACTCACGTAGAGATGAATGTTAACGTGTTATTCGATACTTGTCGGTTTACGCTTTTACTTCGCCGTTTACTATTTACTAGCACGCTTAATTAGCATGACCACAATAGAAACGGGTTTTGTCGACGGATGAATAGACAAAATGACCGATAAACAATCACAATCGGTCATTATGTCTATTCTTCCGTCGACAAAACCCGTTTCTGTGCTATGTTTGTCATGCTACGCGTGCGCGACGTGTGCAACATCCTACCCTCAGTGTTGGCCAAAATTTAATCGCTTACATGCGCATTGCTACAGATAAACAGAATAACGCACCAATTCCATAAGAAATATAGAGGTCCAGAGGGTTTTCCGCGGAACTACAATTTGGACAGCTTCAAAAGATTGATGAGAAGGGTAGGCATCGCATCTGGGTTGGAACATAGGTATCCGTAGGCGGCGCTGACCACATCTACTATCAGGTGGGCCACTTACTTAATTGCCGCCTCTGTATAAATAAAGAAAACATGACTTTTTTCGTAACACCGATTTTTCAACCAGATTATTCTTATACGTTTAGTCACTTAATTGGCTTTTTATTGACATTCATTTTATTATTTTAACATCTTGAATTCAATATCTGAGAGCTATTTTTGTAGGCAAAATTGTGATGACCCAAATTCATAATCAGTTTATCGACTATACTTGCAATAGATAATGTTTTCTACAAACATAAACTTTGATTCAAACCAAATAGTTTCAGGCGAAAGAGTAGATAAAGAATTTATAAATATTTTGTACCTGTTTGGTTATGGAGTGAGACAGCGTTTGGTTCCGCAAGCTGCATTCAAATCGCACATCTGCAGAGAATTTTATTTATGTAACAACAACTACTACACTTGACTTCTTGGATGCGTCACTCGATCGGTGCATTTTGCAGAAGTCAGAAGGAGCATTAAAAACCGAAGGCATTTAAATCGGAGGGCAAATGGTCATGGTTGTGCAAACAAACCCTACACAGTGCCAAATACCCACAAATATTCCGAAAAGCGGCAGAGATCACAGCGCGAACACTATCTTCGTGTTGATAAACATTGTTATTTATATTCAGCAAACATCGTCCTCAACTCATAACTAACTGCATGAAAATGCAGTGAATAACCGAAGACCATAAAAGGGAGGAATGACAAGGTAATTGATTGTGTGTGTAATAGTGCTTAGTGCACGTAATACGACACGGCAAGGCTTGCGTGACCGCTTGTCGATCGGAGAAGCTTATCACAAAGCAAAACCCCACGTCACCGACATCACCCACATAACCTGCTTACAACACGTTGCAGTCGATAACCACCGAAATGTCTTCATATAAATACGCAATCTTATCCCTTTTTTATCACGAAATAACATCTTATCTTTTTCTGAATATTTTCTTCCAAACGTCCAGATTTCGAGGACATAGTAGTCTCCCATTGGAATTTTTGCCCTCCGAAAAACAGCTTTCATAGAGGAAAACTATGTAAGAAAATCCCCAAATGTACTTACTTAAAAGATAAAGATATATTTACATTCATGTTTAAAGTTCGCTAAGACAAAAGTTTCGAGAGCCAGGTAAGTCACGAGCCACATAAATTCAAATTCATTACAATGCAGCTGACATTTAATTATGTCTCTGTACATGCGAGTTACATGTCCTAAATACAAAACTAGTGCATCAAAGCGACTGTAGTAATATATCATACAAGCATTATGTCTAATGAGTTTTCCAAGAAAACATCGAAGTCAATGCATCTTTATTGGGTGTAGTTAGTTGGAGTAGCGTCGGCAAGTTAATATTAATGTGTTTGGTATCCGAACGGGCTGTAGAACAGTTTTAATGGGTATCGAGCGGGTTGCTGCGGTGGGTACACTTGAAATAATAAAAATCGCATACGCTGCTGCGACTCGACTCTTTGTGACAGTTTGTATGCAGGGCACCCTCAAGCGATCGGCGACTACACGATACGCGATCGACCGACGCGCGATAAACGAGCAAATTATTATTCTAGAATCCTGTTTACGGTGCACCCAGACACAATAATTGTATTTTTAAATACTGCGATCAGACTTTATTGCTTTTTCAATAAATATGCACAGCAGCATAAATAAATTAAGCACAAGTTGGTTTTGCTACTGACAAACTGCAGATTATAAAATTACGTTTCAGAACTTCAGATATGCGTTCGTTACAAAATCACTGAAAATATTAGTTCGCTAAAAGATCAGACTAACCCGCTCTACGAGCTCACCTTGCATATTATTCATATAAAATAACCTATAATAACAATATCATAAATCGCGTAGCACCTTCCGCTACGCCGTAGACCGCTGTAGCCAACGTAGCCAATAATTTTATTGTAAGTGTACAAGTATTAGTAGCGCTCGGCCGGAGCTACAGTAATGAGCTTTTTGTTCTCATTCTGTCAACCCCTCAACAGCCAGAAGTATTTTGTTAGATGAAGGACCCTTACCATGAGCCAAATGATGCCTTTCGTCTCGCTCTGATATTCATTAGAACCTTTTGAGCCCGAATAAAGCATGACTTCATCTCATAAAGATTAATCGGAATATCTCTGCAATATTAATAAATAATTGAGGCATCCCATTTTCATATTTCAATTGTATTTACAACATCAGTAAACATTTCTTGAGTTTTGCCGTAGAATTCTTATATCTTTTCACTGTTTCTGAATCTTACGTGTTACCTAAAAACTCGTGCAGAATACTAAAATCAACAATGCTCGCTCCTTCTTATCGTGGCTTTCTACTTAGTTTAGGCGGCGGTGGAGACAATATTTTTGCGGTCGCTTGACTCTTTAGCTTTTTTATTGTGCCCAGATATCGTAACGCAACCTTAGAACTCTTTCTGAATGTCAAATTATTCGACGAGAAAGCTAAACTGTTCAGCTTTATACAGAGTCTTAGGAAAGTAAATAAGATAAAAAATTGAAAAGTATATCTACTATACTCATGTAACATACTACTTTCGGTCCATTCATACGATGTTGCAACCTTGTGCGAGATGCACCAATTTATTTATTTTTCAACAACCAATTGCGATACATTTCCTTCATACTTGTTGAACAAATTGAATGTGCTCGTTCCACGAAATTTAAGCTATATGTAGCAATAACTTGTAGTTTCCGGCAGCATCGCAACATCGCACCTTCACAGAAATCAGGCGGTATTCATGGACAAAGTTGGTCGTTGTTCGAACGATGTAATAACTCTCGGCATTACCACAAGAGACTCGGATTTGCATCTGAGCGATATTTGCTAAATCGTGTCGTGGGTTAACGCGCTTAAACTTGAGCAATTTGCGAGAGGACTGAGCACGAGAGCATTTACCAAGCTCCTATATAGGTCAACTGAATGAAATATAGCACATTAGCACCCCACGACGTTCCGACACTCAAGTTTATCAATGTCGGGAAACTAATGAGGAACACTCA
The DNA here is from genome assembly GCA_916610215.1 of Omphaloscelis lunosa. Taxonomy (NCBI): domain Eukaryota; kingdom Metazoa; phylum Arthropoda; class Insecta; order Lepidoptera; family Noctuidae; genus Omphaloscelis; species Omphaloscelis lunosa. Next base: position 11,932,221 of record OU744247.1, read on the forward strand.
AGTTATCAAAGGGTAAACCCCCAAACACCGCGTGTTTTGGCAGACAAATTTAAGTTCCGTGAAGTGCGCAGGTAGGCCCGGACCCAACGCTGTAAACTGAATGCCGCTTTCATTCAGTATCTTCCTGAAATAGTTGAGTTTTGTTTGTGTAAAACTAACCAAAACTCATAAATAATCATATATCGCCAGTGGTCGGACACAACACACAACCGATACGACACACAGATATCATTGTTTGCTGCGTATTGTTTATTAGCAGGAACACGCTGTTACGAGAATACTCGTATGTTACAATTAGTCCTATTTGCATTGCAAGTACAGTTTAGCATTAATCTGCTACAAAGTTTCGGAATCAAAGTGATAACGATGAACAGCGATCCTCATTGTTAGAAAGAAATAAATCAAAGAATAAAAAATTCAATGAATATTGAACTAATAAAACTGTTTAAGTGCTGCTCGCTCCCGTTTACACCTCGGTTGACCTACTTACCTGACATTTATCAACCAAGTGACGACATTTTGTATTGCAACTAAAATAAACTTTCAACTGAAGCGTCCCCTATTACCTGACGTAACGGCTGTTGGCAAAAACTCACTTGTTTATATCATGTGTATGCAATATCAAACAAAGTTCGATTTTGTATTGTTATGTTTCTGTTTTCTTTTTATATGTGACTCCATTTATTTGAACAAAACATATCCGAATGCAGAGAGTACATAACGCAACTTCGAAGTTCATTTATTTTCATTGATTGGCTGGCTAAGCATAGCAGTACGGTATCTTTCTGCTACATATTTTATCGACTCATAATTCTGGGTTATAATTTTTTATTTGTTTTCTCGTAGGTATTTTGGTTTCTCCTCTCTGTCACACTATCACATATATCAAAAGATATATTTAATCTTAGCAATTTGTAGCAATTTTTCTGACTAGCCTAGTTCTCAGCAAAAATATCGTAGAACGCGGAATAAAGGACGCGAGAAAAATAACAAAACAAACAATATTGCGCGAGACCTCTGATTTCCACCGCTGATGTTGGGGACATAGACATTATGTAAATATTTATATACGAGCCACTCACCGCAGCCGAGACGTTGGAAAACTCTCGCGGGGACGATCTAGAGAACATTCGTCAAGGCGACGAAAATAGAAGGCAATCACGTTTAAAATGTAATTATTGACGCCCTCAGTAATCAAGGTTCTTTTAAATTAAATGAAAATAGATGGTATTTGGACGGAGGGATAGTTACAGCACTTTAACTGTTTGTTGTTTGGTTGATAAGCAACAAAAAATTATAGATTACAATGATAAATATATTATGCACACCACACATACTTTTCTATGAAAGATAGATAACAGGACGCCGCCCGTATGCTACCATAACACAAACTATTCATACTCCCTTTCCTTGTATATTTCCCCTCTGCTTGTCTGTCCGTCAGTGCGCTTCGAACTGACAGCCACTTATCTGAATTAGTACGTGATTCTTTCCTTTCTTTTAAATGCTCTTTTTAGTTTTTAGTATACTTAGCAAATAATATGAATAAAAAGAAATGGAGCTGTCTTTAATTTAAATAATTAGTAAGTACCAATATTAAAACGTAAAAAAAAACTTGAAATTAACTTGCCATGCTAGCAGGAAAATTTAAGGAAAACCAAATTTCTTCCGCTTATCTTGTTGCGCATTTTGAACAAGCAAATTAGGGAAGTAGATTAGTACACATTATGTTTTGGCTCCTAGCTGTGCTTGCTTTAGCAAGTAAACTTAAAACTTTATCAAGCCAATTATCGCACACGCTGCTTTGATTACCCAAATTGGAAGCTAACACTAGTCGTTAACAAATTGTTTATAAAAATATTAGAAGCTCATGGTATTACTTAAAACAATTACGCACTTACAGTACATAATATATAATTTTCTGTCTTTCCACCTCCTATACAAACGGTAACAAACGTTACGACCAAGATCCCAAACTTAGAGACACAATAGGAACCTAAAATGCTTTGTGTGAACGTACACGTCGTATTAGACAATCAGACGAGGGTGCTGGCATATTCTCGTACATACATTATCACATCGGAGCGTATGTGCTTTTCCGGTCGTACGATATTAGTGTAAGCCAAGAAGACGAACACTTTGTGTGCAAGAAACGGCTCCCTCGGGAACCCACGCGGTATCTCCGTGTTATTTAAAGTGTAGCTCGCGTGCATGCACTTACGTAACTTTAATAGAAGATGCATTTTTACAACGTATACTGCATCAAATGTTGGAATCAATACGGGGTAATTGAAAAATACCCGCAAGCTCGTACAAGTTGTATCATTGAAACTATTTGTTGTACGTGCGGCTTGGAAATACGAAAGCAAAACTCATTTTTCAATAAAAATCATCGCATTTTTTTAAGAGATGTATTTTTAATTCTTAATCTAAAAGTACAGTCATTAGAAATAAATATAAGTACTTAAGCCAGAAGCTAAGGCCAGAAAAAAAAGTAATTTTTTATTGATTTTGTAGGTATGTTCATGCTCAAGATTCTTAATTTCATTGGGACGAGTAAGGTTAGAATTGATAATAGATATGTCTAATACCAGCAGCTTTGGCCCCAAGAATTGGCTCTCCATCATGTTCTTCTAAATATAAATAGATCTATTGGCACGAGACCAGAAGTATTCAGCCATGATATTGAATAAAACAGCCACTCTGTGCGTCTGTGTTAACACTATAGAACCATAATTTTACGTAAACCTGGAGCAATTTATTATAACTGAACTGAACTTATTTACTTTCTAATATTATTTTGCGGGACTGGGCCCATAACCTACTAAAACACACAGGTGGTTTGGAGTCAACTGACGTTTAACACACAGATAACTAAAAGTTCATTGTTCTTACCACATATTATTTATGTTACTTACAGGTAATATAACAGTTATAACATCAAAAGGCGTGTCGTCACGAGCAATAATATGTATACACTTAGCTTAAAAAGTGATTTTCTCCTACTGTGTTAATTGTAATATTATGTTGTAACGAACATAGTATTTTGGAACCCATACTAACATGAAATAGGTCTTATCTCAAAGTTGCAGTCGTTATTTCACGAGTAAATCGCTTTTTAATTTTTCTGTACTACAAATAACGACTCGTAACATGAGGTTATGACCAATCAACAAGTCCAATATCAAAAGTGTCTTATTTACTTAAAATAATTACTAAATTTGTCAAAGTGGATTTATTTTCACCTCTTAAATAATTCGTTGTAAAAGTGGGAGTGTTAATAAATTACCCGTGACATCAGTATTTGACCCTCTTCGGAGTCCAAACGGTTCGAAAGCGTGACGGGTTGGATTGACCTCGTGTTTATACCCAAAGTTTACATTAAGACAAGTAGATACTTTGTAAAACATCTACATTTTGCATTGAACGATCTTGTAAAACATTTCGGTGACGCGAACTCGTCTGTTTTGTTCAGGCTTGTCATCTTTGTGTTTTATCTAGATAAGGTTAACAATTTACTAAGTAATGGAGAATCGTGACACATATACCCACGTTCGTGTCACGCACACAGTATCTCGAGCCATTTATACTGAACAAAGACAAGAGCTTATAACACTTTTCTAGTAATATTATATATTTTAACTATAAGTTCTAATCACGGTGCATGATTCTCAGAATGTCGAACTTTTACACAAACGAAAATTACTCCAAAATAAAACAGCAAAACAGTAACGGTGATAGAGGTAACTACAGTTGGCATATGTTACTTAAATCCGAAAATGTTAATAATTCATAGTGTCACTAAAGAAAATATCTTACTCACATGCATATTTTTATAAGGAATTATGCACGGTTCTGAATGTCGAGACAGCTTTACTACGGCGTAGAGGCGTAGCGCAATCACTATTTACTACGGCGTAGCGTGGACTACGCAAGCGGGCTACGTCACAATGTATCATAATCCACTTCGCGACAACTGGACACGATCACGTTTCAGGCGAACGGTTACTTTGTGCTACAATCTTTTATTTGTTACAAAGGCTTTCTCACAAATACCATTACGACTACTACAAAACTCCTTTTCACGTTATACAAAGTTGTGTCTAAAGCGTTAACTACCAATTTTATTAGTCCGCTGGGAGTAAAACTGCGGCAAAAATTAGCACAATTTCAAATTCATAATGACTACAAAGCCCCGAAGAGAATTTAAATTTCCACAATTATTGTAAAAACGTTGTCAACAACAATTATATTTTTATTCAACTACTGCCAAAAGGAAGCCAAGCTTTTCCTAATGTTTATATAAATACTTGAAGCTACTTATCCACTCGTCCTGCCCGTTAGAACTGTGGGTGAATCGCGAGCGGCTTTGTGTGCCCAAACGCGCTCCTTAATACCGTCGTACGGTTAATGTACGCAAAACAAAAATTCTGTGCGAAAGCTTCGCCTTTTACACGACATTCTTTATTTATGGACGTGCACGCTCGCCCCACTTTACGAATGGATGTTCAAATGAAAGCGAGTTGCAAAAACATTTTATGTAGAAAAATGTGCTAAACAAGCCAACATTATAGCTCTCATACATGGATTTATTTTCACAATATTTTGATTGAAACATGACATTAAAAATAATACATACAACGATGAAGTGACATTATAATCTAAATAGAGTCAAAATTACTTAAAAGACTGTAAGTAAGTTTTTTTCTCTTTAGATAATAATGTCACTTTATTTCGTACGGAGGAAACCTCATTTTTTTTTTTCAAAACTAAGCAATGTTAAATAAGCATAGAAACCCAAAACCTAAAATGCCACACAGAAAAAAAAAACAATTTTCAACGAACTTCAAAAGCCGGGTTTGCAACAAAAAATATTTGTATGCACGTACAACAGTTAAAGCAAGTTTTAATTGTGTTATCAGCGCATAAACGAGTTCCATTCAACATAGAATTGTGTGAATTTGCTTCAAAAGTAAAGCTATCAATCTCTCTATAAACGCCTATGTTCACCATAACATCGAATCAAAATCCAATTTAGTAAAGCCGAGCTCCCACTGACGGATCAACCGGAAACGATTAATTCGATATGCTCTGACGTCATGATTAAGTGTCTTTCCGTGTCAATAAATATTAGCACTTTGAATTTTAGATAGAAAATAACATAAATGATTTTGTCATTCAGTGCTAATACCAGCTTTTTATATCGAGAAACTTGTTAAAATAATACATGGCTGATAAAACGGTTTGAAAATTGTTACAAGATTAAAGTTTATTTGATGAAAAATGGTAATTCTATTTTATTCTCTAATAGTAAAACCAAGTTAAGTAGAATCATAAAATAGATTGACTTCAAAAGTGTAAGTGAATGAAGTAGCTTGCCGCCCGCTCGCCTTCGACTGCGAAAGTAATTTCCGTCTTATAACTATTATTTTTGTTTCTACATATGTTCTACATAAATCGTATTTTATGCAAATGACGTCAGCAGCAGTCCTAGAACTTATGTCAATAGAAATATTATATGGTCAGTCCTTTTAATAAAAGTAGGTACACACGGCTACACATCAAGCTATACAGTTCCAGTATAAGCTGAACTCTCTGTACGGAAATCCCATACAGTGCGAGATCAGCATAAACTGGAATTGTATAGCTTGATGTGTAGCCGTGTGTACAAAGTTACAACTCAATTACAGTTTGCATGTTGTTATTCCGATTATGATCACAATTTTCCGATCATTGACTCACATTTCGAAAAAATCTTTCCCTTCGTTATATTTATTATTATGTACAGTTCTACTTACCATGTTTTTTCAACATGCAATCGTATGAAAACTGAAAATTGTTTCTTTGAACTTTCTACAAAATATACCCTGAGCAATTTACAGGGGCAAAAACATATAATTATTGACATGGTGTGAGGTAATCATGTCGTCAAACTATAATTAACGTTAGCACTTATTTAGTAAAGTTACGAAGATAATTATAAATAGGTATTGTAGGTAGAGGTGTTGACAATAAATTCCTCTATAATGATTAGCTACTTTATTTTCTAGAATTTAGTTATGAAACAAATGCTAAATTTATATCATAAATACACTTAAGTACCCAGCATATTTTATCATAATTTAACTCATTCATATGTGATACAAATTGTTGCCCCACAGTAAAACTGCGTACAACCACAGAAAATGGGGCATCTAAACAGTCACACAAAATTAATGACACAGTCGAATGGTCACAGCTGGGCCGACATTTAATTCGTGTTAATACGAAATGCTAAGCAAAGGAGCTACCGTTTAACTAATACTTAACTTGGTTGAGGTTGCAGGTTTAATAAAAAAGCTATACTTAATTGGTACCTATAATGACAATGTTTTATTATGAAGCTAATAGCATATTCGTATGAAGCTGGCAGTATCATCACAGAGGTAATATTTTCCCATTGTTTATCTTATTTGTTTTATAAGTATATTGGTGTATTTATTTGTTCTTATATTTAAATAAATATTTATTCCACAATTTTCGATATAGCACCTACCACTGTTTGTTTCCGCATCACCCAAAGGTTAACTGGTAGAAAATGACTATGGCATTAAGTCCGCCACTGTACATGTATGTGCTCAAAAATAAATAATAGAATCGAATCAAATCTTAAAATATCTTTACTTAATGCTTTGAACTTGCGTGAAGCTAAGAAAAATATACCTATACATAGGTATATTTTTCTTAGCTTCACGCAAGTATTGTAATCAGTAAAACTACTTTCCCGAGCACGAAGTATTACACGAGGGTTTTCTATTTACCCAATTGAGTATGAAGCCCACAAAAAACAAACGGGCTCAGCAAATGACTCCACCATCCCAGTGGACTACATAAAGATGAACGCCAGTGTTTAGTTATGACGAAATGACACAGGACACATTAATTATTCTGTAACGCTAATAGCTTGACCACGTAAACCAGTTTGAAATCCCTTTTATGTGCTACATATGTGCCAAATATTGTTCGCTTGTATGTCATAGGTTTCCAACCTACCTAAGATGGATAATCTCTGACGGGTGACGCCTTTAATGTCTTCATTACCCGACTACGACAAAGTCAAGTTAGGAAATGTTATGATTTTAGCAGTCTATGTGTCTATTTATGTTTGCATTTACGTGTGTTCCACCGTAGCGCCTAAACTACTAAACCGATTTTAATGAACGAGGTATCAACAAATTCGTAATAATAGTCCGGGTGATATAGATTATATAAATTTTCCCTATATTTAATATGGTGGACTTAACTGGACACGTAAATTTCTGACCCCGAAAGATAATTAATATTGTGATAATTATGACATGTTGGGTATCAAAAGAAAGGTTAAAACAGAAAAGTATAAAATTAAAAATTAAATTTTAAAAACTGTAACCCGACTACGGAAAAATAAAAGTGATCTAAAAAGTACGAAACAAGAAACTATTTCAGACAGAAATCAAGACAGGTACAAAAATGGTCAAGGTAAACCCGTGGCGCATACCTGTACACCATATGGGTGCCAGGAATACCTAAAAAATTATAATGCCATGCGACGACTGCTTTATTTTTGTTTTCATTGTTTGAAATATTTTCTTGTTTCGTACTTTTTATATCACTTTTATTTTTCCGTAGTCGTGTTACAGTTTTTTAGACTTCATTTTTTATTTAGTGGTCCTAAAGTTGTAACTGGAACAAAAAGTGAAATGAAAATATGTAGATTCTGTGCTGTCCGTTACATTATCTAAACTTATATTAAGGTAAAATTGTTTGTTTGTAAGAGATATAAGCTCTGGGAGTACAAATCCGATTTCAAAAACTCTTTCAATAATAAAAAACTACACTATAATCAAGTACCATAGGATATTATGTACCAGTATAGCTGACTTCTACGCTGACGCTGTTGCAGGCAGAAGCTATTCAAAGATTAACTCTCATTAGTATGTTGAGTTACCCATCGTTGACCCCCGATACCTACCAAACGTAGCGTAATGTTTACGGTTACTTTAATGACTAGTCCAATTAGAACCAGCCAAGATACCATTTTGAAAAAAGTTAGACCACTTTTTACTTTTTGATACACAGATATATAAGATAAAGATATATATAAGTAATGATAGAAATAACCCGTCTCACGTGTTGAGGCTCAACGTTTATTGGGCTAGATAATTAATAAAATACGTGTTGGGCAAACAAAGTGTTGATGGGTACAAAAAGGTTATTTGTATTGTAGGTCGCATTTATGTATCTAGGTTTAGATCTCTTGATACAAATATTTATCTTACATTTCTCGGAAGCATGGGTTATAGGTATGTATAAAGCCTGAAACGCAGTTCCATTGTTTCATCTGATAACTAAACTAATATTATAAAAAGAAAAGATTTGATTTTTTGGGTTTGAAAGTTTGTTTTCCAAACTATTCATTAATTTAATTTAATAAAGAGAAGAATACTATAGATAAAGATTTGATTTTTTGTTAGTTTGTTTGTAATGGATAAATTCAAAAATGACTTAACCAATTTAAAAAACACCTTTAGAAAGCACATTATCAGCGATTAAGTAACATAGGCTATAATTTTATCGACTTCCACGTGAACTAAGTCGCAGAACAGAAGCTAGTAACCAATAAAGTAACATTTCAGATTAAATTTTCAAACAAGTCTCGTCGCAGTCTGAAGTAACCCGTCTAAAGAGCTAAGCAGTAAATACTTTAACCCACCACGAACACCACGCGAGCGCACCGGCTTGATTAAAGCGAGTACTTTATGTTTGCTTCTCATACTACTTACATATTTGATTGGCTACAAAAGCTTTATATTATGTTATGTGTTCAGTATAAATTAAGTTTCATCTGTAGGTACACAAGGACTGGTCCGACGCTCGGCATGTTTGACTTGGGAGTCTATTCTGTTTGCCCAGTCCGCGCAATCAGCGCGGCGACTTGTGTGGATAAAACTATCCTGCGGGCTGCATCCAGCACCACTGCGCTCTAATCGATGATGCAAATATAAAGTAGAGTGGCCCCGTTCTATATTTTGATCGTCAAAATATTAAGTATTAAAATATACGTACACTGTAAGCTGTTTCAGAATTAATCCGTAAAAGATTTGCATTTGAAGAGACATGAGAAAGTCATCATCATATCAGGAATGACATACTCCTCTCCCAGCAAAGTATCTATCAATCTGCCTATCATTTTCCCGTCTATATTGGAGTTGGCTTCCAGTCTAACCGGATGCAGCTGAATACCTGTATTTTACATGGAGCGACTGCCTATCTGACCACCACAACCCTGTAACTCGGTAATACGATACCCTTTGGTAAGAATGGTTGTTAGACGTTCGGGCTTCTGACAATCGTAACGACTGTCAAAGATCCACGAATGACAGCTGGGACCAACGGCTTAATGGGCTTTCCGAGGCACGAAGGAGTCTCGGTATATAAAGATGGTCACCCATCCACAGACTAACCCCGGCAAGCGAAGCTTAACCGGATGAATCGACCGTGCAGCTGTTTACTGCTATGTGCTATTACTTAGCCACGAGCTCCTCCCAACAAACTGTCTATAAAACAGTGAATCAATGAATTAGTATTATATTTATATTATATATGGGAGGCTGTAGAGCTATTTTGATAATTAAATGCACATTTTACATCGATCTTTCTAAACTTAGCTAAAGTTATCGACTAAGTGCTGAATTTACCTTCGAACTAAGTTTTCCTCTACCTATTAATTCCGTTCCCCAACTTAGGCCCCAAAGTATATTCTCGTGAAGTTTGGTAAACTTGTCGACATGGTGTTTCGATAAACATTACAGATAGTATCTTTTCATAGGCGCTTGTGACTAAAATATTTATTTACGACAAGGTCAATAGCATTCAACACGATGTCCACTGATATTGATCTTTCTTTAGGATGTTTTTTTTTTTTATGTAAAGCAACGAAAAACCAACAAAAAAATAATTATTAAAAGCTGGCACAAATAAATAAAACTAAAATGGTTATAAATTCTACAATGAAATATTATGTTTGTGCAAAACATTATTTTATATAAAATACCTGTATATCATATCACTACTGGATTAACATCATTTTAGCATTTTCAATTTTTCACTTTCTCACAGTATTACAATCCATACAGTAGCGAAACGAATGTACTTTTGTAGAGCAATGGCGGGGACATCGCGGGGATTTGAGCGCCGTGGACCGCGGCCCCCAAACACGCTTAGTTTGCGCACTCTAACGTTGAGGGCAGACGCGCGCTTAATTAATGTTGTACACCTGTTCTGTGTTCGGATGTACCTCGACAGACAAATACAACAAGGATTTAGATTCCATAGATTTACTATTACCCATTTTATGCAGAATTTTCTTTAATTTTTTTTTCTGAGAAATTATCATCGCTTAACGCCAATGTAGCATACTTTGTAATTAATGTAGTTACTTAGGAAAGTAGAATTTAAATCACGCCCATGCTCATGTTTCTCTCAAACTTTTATGATAAGATTGTTCATCTGAATGCAAATGCATTACCCAGTTAAATTTAATAATAGAAACCTAAAAAAAAAATATAAAAATATCTGGCATTGCAACATATGTAAATTTATATCTACTTGTAAATAAATAGTACATAATATTAATCATTTTTATTTTATTTTCCTTTTTGCTGCAACCCTTTCATATCTGCATGTGACAGTGTAAATACCTACATGGATGGCGGTGTTGCCCGACATCAAAGACGTTTCGCTACTGAATAGATTGATTATAATACTGTGACTACGTTGTCCGTCCGTCTGTCTGTCAAGACCCTTTTTCTCAGAAACGCGTGGAAGTATGAAGTTGAAATAAATTACATAAAGTAAAGCGCTTGCCTGGTTTCAAATCCACGACCTGCCAAGTCGGAAGTCGCGGCCGTTATCACTTGGCCACCACTGCTCTCCGCGGTCGCCACTCCGGAACCTTTCGGCCCCATCAGCCATTTGTTTTACGAGCAATGTGCCCTGCCAACTGCCACTTAAGTTTTCCAATTCTTCGGGCTATGTCGGTCACCTCAGTTCTCCTACGGATCTCTTCATTTCTGATTCTATCATGTAGGGAAACTCTAAGCATAGCCCTCTCCAAGCATAGCCGTCAAGTAGGTACTGTTATGAAATAAAATACAAAAGCTTTGTTACATTGCCATATTCAGGACAATGCATGATTTTGATTCGTTACTGGATGTGCTATCGACTTCGATCGAAAATGTAATTACGTACGTACCTACAGTTTTTGATCGTTGTATGGTGTGGTCATGTCATTATGTGATTTAGGTAATTTAAGCATTTTCCCAGCTTAGTGATAAGTTTCATGTTTTAAAAGAATTGAGGCTTTTTTTAATTTAATGAAATATTTTCCTTTGTTGAAATCCTCGTGTAAATAATATAATAGAACGAGCTTTAAACACAATCTTTCTTCTTCAAAAATGTATAATCGTATTAAAATCAAATGCAAACATTCAGGTTTTCTATTCAACAAGCTCACGGACCGGGAAAATAAAATGGTGTTCGTTATAAAATATGAATAATATTTTAGCGGAGTTCGTTGGCGTTAATTTGTCCCGATTCAACAAACATTTTTGAGAGTTTATTAAGTAGATTAGATTGCTAGCAGCAATAGTTTGTGAGAAAACTGCAAGCTTTGTTGCTTCTGTACGGTTCGTACACTCGCAGTTATTATTGTTTGGGTTGATGCGCGTAGAGAAAAGATCACTTAGTTTCCGTTAGGTTAATCACGTATAAATTGTGTTTACAAGTAATACTGTTGACGGTTCCTTTCTCTAATGTTAGTTACCGCGTAGCAGTAATCGCACTCGCTGATTTAATGTACATACATACATAACATCACACCTGTAATCCTCGAAGGGTTAGGCAGAGGTGTACATATAGTACACCCACATTTCGCCAGTTATGTTTTAAGTCCCATGTAATAGGGGGCGAGCCTATTGGCATCAACCGGGCACAAATCCAGACTCCGGGCTGTTCCTGAGAAATTCCAGATGTAAAACCCAATAACACTTTGCCCGACCCGGGAATCGAACCCTCATACTCAGCAGTAGCGCTTGTGACCACTAGACCAACGAGGCAGTCGTTGCTGGCTGATTTATTGTAATTTATGTATAATTTTAGTAATAAAATGACGCACGTCTGGTGCTAGCCATCGCATCAACTAAACACTTACAATATAAGACTGTTCATCTTGACAACCCCAACAGAAGAAACACAAGAGAAGAGAAAGGAAAAGCCGTCACAATGCTAATAAAGTAAATTAATCAATCAAATTAAAAGGCGATGTTCCTGTTCCGTAGTTGAGGCTCCAGCTGCAAGTCCTTTGTTGTTTGTACTGTAACTGCTTCTTGCCGGTACTTTAGTTTACATATAACTTGAGTTCAATATCTTCAGGTGGTTGACTCCACATTTTTTTTTTTAATTCCACAGTTTTTCGTGTTAGCACATAATGTTTTAATGTTCTCGAAGCACGTTGACTGCAATTCTTGTTTATCCATAATGATGTTTCTTGTTGTTACCGTTGTTAGATGACTCAAGAGATCTGGCACGTCGTTGACAGTGACAGGAGAGCGTTGCGTTGTGTTGCGAAGGCTACTGCGTTGCTTCGTCTTCTCCGTTTCAAATCTTGAAATCGTTATCTTCCTTGATTTGAAATGGTCAGTGGAACTCAGCAACCTAGCGTCTCGGTTACGATATTATGTGACTCACCCCAGTTAGATTGAGATCTAACTGGGGTGACCCGCGTCTGGGAGACCAGCTAAACCGATCCGCTACCATAAAGAGACACAGCAGCACCAAATATCCGGCCTGAAAGACCATAAAATGTACGGTTCGTACAGTTTACATGGATTAAACTTCGTCTAAATATTTTATTTGAACATTGGTTGGGTGAGTGTGTCGGTTTCCCCGAATGATGTATATAATTTCGAATGAAATTAATCTGAGAGACTGTGACTGACAGAAGTTATTTGATAATTTCCCACCCAAAAAAAGGGGAGGTACATTTTAGGTACAGGTTATATTTCTACTTTGTCGGTATGTTTATCCATGCCAAATTTCAGCTTTCCAGAACTAAGGTCTCTGAGCTAAGCTGCGGACAGAGAGACGGACATGGCGAAACCATAAGGATTCCTTATTACCTAAATAATAATCCTTAACCCTAAAAATTAATGTAATGTACTTAAATTATTTAATAGGTAATCAATTTGCCTCTGTTGTGACAAGTAAAATAAACATTGAACATAAAGATAAAAAAAACTATGTAAAAAGTTAAATACGGAGGTTATTTAACTTTTAAATGTTCATTCACACCACGCAATACATTGAAAAAAGCAAGGTGAATCACAATTCACAAGTCTAGACTAGGTAAAGATAGAAAACCCAATTTCTTTATGAGAAAACTCTTTTGAAATTAGTTTTCTCGCATGTAAATAATCGTGCAATAAAAAACTCATTAGTTTTTTTATGAAAAGTCATGTTTCTAAAGCTTACGTGTAGCCCTTTGTAACCACGTAGCTATCTCTGGCTTAAGGGGCCGTGCACGAAATCGACTGATTTTGACCAATTTTGTTCATTATTTGTGAAAAAGGGAAACAGAATTTATACAAAATTATTTGTGATTTAAAAAGTTGAATTCTTTGTCTTGTACATAGCGGAAAGGGTTTTTCAAATAAATTAAGGATTCGTGGAAAATCACTAAAATTCGAAACAAGTTTTCCAAAAATTGACATTTGATCGTTTCCTTAGAAGAAACTACTTGTACACAGGAGAACCTCTTTTTTCAACTTCCATACAATTAGCAGAAAAAATGTTGAAATAACCTTTTATTTCAAACCCTGTCAGTAATGTATTTTTTCCTATTATTTAGCAAACCATATCAAGAAATAAAAAAATGACACATAAACAAAATCAATATTTTTTGATTATACCATATCTTCATTAAGTGAATCAAAGGCGAAATAAACCATATTTTCGAGACCGCAAAAGTGATGCAACGATTACCAGGTGCTGTAACTGACCCGAATGGTTTAGCACCACGAAAACGGTACTTTTATACTTACACAGACTTTTTTTTGGGTGGGAAATCATCAAATAACTTCTCCCGCTCTGGGCGGAGCGGGAGGGCGTGTCAGACTCTTACTGACTAAAACCCACCCGTGTTCCTTCGGTTGCCCTGTTGCCGGGGGCCACGATCTCCCTTTCGGTTTTCTTCGCAACCCCGGCAGGCATCGGCCCTAGCGGGCCCCGTCAATTCTGCTGATATCTCTTTGAGGCGCGCGTGGAACACAACGCGCCGTCGACCCGGGCCTGGTCCTTATCGGACGGTGAGCTACCCATTGCTCACAGTCCGCAAGCCCGCGCCTACGGTGGCCGGAAATCGGCTTGCGACTCCCGACGCCCTGGGCGTCTCCTCCTGCGGCGGTTAGGGGCGTGAGGGCACGAAATTTGCCTCTCCCTCACGCGTTCCGCCCCCTCCTTCGCGAGCATTACCGCTTCGCAGAAGGAGGTGACGGCCTCCCATTTCCTCTCGCTCCGTACCATGGCCTGAACCAGGGCCGGGCGCGAGAGATCAACGCCGCCGATCGCCTCCACGAGGACACGACGATGCTCCGCCCAAGCTGGGCAGACCTCCACCGTATGCTCTACCGTGTCCTCCGGGCGATCCAACTTACACAGACTTGTTGTTTCAATTATTTCAAGCTTTCTTACAATTAGATAAGTTATTGACGAAAATGGGCGTTTTTCGTGCACGGAGCCTTAAGTTACGAAAGGCATGAAGAATGAAGAATTTCTTCAGATGAATAACATCATCCACGTTTATTCTCTACAACAAATGAAAGCCTGTAGAGGTCAAATTATTAATTCAGGAATTCTTTATGGCAAAGACACTGTGTCTGAATAAGAACTGCATGTGTTTGGCTCTTCTATAATATACTCCAATGTCTCTTGAGTAACGTTGGGAAGGTAAGCGATCTGTTAAAAAATCCAGATATTTTTCGTACGGAAGCTGCACAGCTAAAGTCTAAGTAACGTTTTCCCAGTTGACATCTATAAAGCTGGCACAGATTAATAACCTTCAATGTACAGCACTAAAGAAAGCCAGGTACAGTCACGTACACATATATTTTATGTTGCTTTTCCTTATAGAACTGTCGCGGAGGTTTCGTGGAATAAATGTTCGTCTTTTCATCCAATCTGTTTTATGTTTTTGATTGATTGCGTCCTAATGTCGGATTAGTTAGAAGTTTTGTAAGCGTTTCTTGTTAAAGTTAAATAAATGTTTCTTCTTTACATGTAGGCAATGTAAAAATAATTAGGTACCCCCTAAAATTATTAATACCTTTTTTATTTCTAAAGTAAGTATGGCACACGGTCCAAACTATTCAAATATTTACGAAACGAATTTCGAGAACTTTCTAGCGAGCTCACTTTTGTTCCATAGCAAAAACAGAATTTTAATAGTGACATTACAACTAGCTCTTCACAGTCTAGGGGATTCATTCAATTGAAAGTTTTTCTTTCAGAATAGCCCAAGATGTGAGCGTGGTCAGGCCGTTTCTAAGTACCTGGTATACTGCTTAATAAATTATCCGTTTGTTGTCTGCTCGACCAGCTTCTTCTTATCATTTCAAAATTACTTAAAATCACTCACAATTTATAACCTGGCTAGTAATTATTATAAACATTATATTTAATTTCTAAAAATTCATTTACTTAATGGCAAAGAGGCAAAGAACAAGCGTTGAAATTTTTCATACCATACTACTAGTATAGGATCCGATTCACACGTCTGTTTAATGGATGAAAAGTATTTTAACCCAAATTTAGTATGTTAGAAAATATATCGCGAGTGGGTATGGCAAAATAATTTCTGGCCAGAAGGTGATTAATAAAAAAATCAAAAATTACTTTTTATGCACCAATGGAAAGAGCTTTTCAAGGAGAATCTTTGCTACTAACTCGACTGTTGCCAATTGTTAGTCAATTCGGAGTTAATGACCTAAATAGGTGACCACCTAAGTTTGGTGCCCAACAGCCATAAATGATACATAAATGGATAGTGCTTTTTAAGAGAAACATTTGTTACTATTTAGAGGTATGAGGAACAGAGTGTAAAGTTCACTCATCCTCTATAGAAAAGGGAGGATCTTCCGACCAGACGGGTGTCGTTTCTGGCGGGCAACTAAAAAACAAAAATCTGATTTTCGTAAAAAATGTCACATTTGCGGTATTGGATACTGAGCGACGACATAAATAGTTCGCGCGGTAAACTCTAACTGCGCGATGTGAAGTTGGATTTTTGAGAGACAGGATTTTTATGTAACGACAGGTCTTTGATGCGTAGTTCGTATTTGGCGATGTAAATACCGGCCACAACTAAAACGAATCATCAAATCATCGCCTGGCCTGGATTTTTTTAGCCATCCCACTCGCGATATATTTTTTTAACATACTAAATTTGATATAGAATACTTATCATCCATTAAACAGATGGGTGAAGGTCGTCTGTAGGTCGGATATTAGACCCTATTCAGTATAGATCCAGTAGTCTCAGAGATTACTTCAGAGTTTAGACACACATATAAACAAAGTTACTGTCTATAAAACCTTGGTGTAGCATAGCATCATAGAGATAAGAGTAAGATTACGTTTTAATGCGAAAAATACGTAATATTGATGAGACATTTACATCAAACTTTATACTTGTATAAAAGAACATATCCATATCACAAGGTTATAAATATTTCCACAATCTCGAAAGGTCACATCCTTTCGGTTTGCACTTAACTTTACGTTACGACCATATCGAGTCCATCGAACATTACATAAAAGTGATTGATTCCCGAACCACGGCAGTGAGACACCGAAGAATTGAGCCCAACTGCTGTAATGATTGCCCATTTCGGCGTCGTTAAGAGAAACCTTTCGATATACCTATCGATGTGTTCGCGCGTTCGTTACAGAACCGAGCCGTTTTCGTTTTCTCAATGTAGTTGAAGCCGAATAATGTACGATCCATCTGCTCCCGAAGCACTTGTTAACTAAACAGATTACATTGTAAAGGAGAGACCTCTTGAGAAGAATTTGAATTTATTCCGGTACCCAGAGCGTATAATAATGTTTCAAGATTTAAATTGTTAATGCTCAAACTTATAATAAAATTCCATGAACAAAATAAATTGTTGGAAATTTTACGAGAAATCTCTCGGCGTGGTCTGCGCCCGCATTATTTGCGGTTGCTACTGTTGCAACACAACGCTCCCTTAAACTCCCATAGCAATATTTCGGCGTGCCCGCATGCGGTTGAAAACGCGCAAAGTAGGCGGGACAAGATCAAACGTTATAAATAGCAAAGCTGGCGTGTAGTTTCATTAGTAACCATAAACAGTAGAGGTTGCTTTAGAGCCTAATAAGTATGCATGAAACTTAAAAATTAGATAAGCCTACATTTTTACTGTTTTACATTCATACAAGAGCTACGAGCTTAGAACCGCATGCGGGCACAGAAAAAACCGCTTCCCGAGTTTAGCCCCATAATCCGATTACTGGAAAATAAACGAAACCGGTTCGAACGAAATAAATTCCAGTTTCTATTTGTGCACACGTTTCAGGCAACATGAGGGACAACAACAGTATTTGAAATTCACTGTTGTAATTAGATCTTCCTCATTGATTGTCACAGCGGGTGGCCATTATTTATTTACTGACTCGTCCTAAATTATCCCGATTTATTGGACAGTTTCATAATATTCGATGAGAGATGATATGTCAATCAATCCACACTTATCAGACACTACTGTGAAGCATAGAGTATGATCTGAATTACCAGGGGCGTCGGGTCCATACAACCCGATTCCTACCGGCGTCTCTTCGAAAATTCGGAACACAACCACACTATTTTCATTGAATAATCTCACTGTAAGTATTTGATACACCATAAAATTAAAACATTACAAAACGCCAACATATTTTTTTTTTTCTATACCCCAACAACAAAACATTTCGCGCTAAAATAACTCGTAGGCGCGTCCGGCTTATCGTGAATTCAATTTCTTTAGAAAATAAAAGTCCATCATGACGTCATTTCGGTCACGTGACACTGAGGTTTCTTAGCAGCTGGGTAAGCTCATCTGATACGAGTTACGATAGGGACAGTGTAACAGAAACGTGCGTGCGGGAGCGAGAAAGAATTATTGCTATTGCACTACCTATTTCTTGCACACGCATTTGATTCGGTGGTTTTCGTTGAATTTCGTAACGCGTTCGGCTCGGAGTTCGTAAACATTTCATCATTCGATTGACAATTTGTGGTTGTTTTTTGACGTAACCGCATTAGAACCATATTAATTTGCATTTTGTTCGCTCAGTATTCATTGAATTCATTAGTTTATCATAACTAGTAGTAGTAATATTTGTTTGTAGTGATAGAACAGTCATTAAGATAGTGTTTTTTAAATGTTTTGAGTTTAGTGAATCTGAAAGTAAAGTACGTTGTAATTAGGTTTTTGGGGTAAGTAGATAGTTTAATAAATTCCAAGCATTCTTTCATGTCACTCTTCGTTCTTAATTTTTTTTTTAAATGGCTATTTGCATAGTTTATAGCCATAGTATCTTTAAGATATGACGTGGAAGACTTTTAGTTATCAAGAATTGCTTATGTCATATAACTGTGAACTGTAATTGTAGTACATCGGATGCAAACAGACCGCGCCTGTATTCGCGTCAATTTACCTGAAATCGTGTGCCCCAGTGGCCCAAGTACATAATATTGTCATCATTGGAACGTTCGACAAACAAAATGTCAAGCCTCATTATTCGGTAAACCGGTGTTCCTCTCGAAACCATTACATCGCTTAATAGCTCATAATTGTAATGGGCGGTTAAGCTCGAATTACTCACGATAGTTCACCAATAAATTCGGGGGAGTTTTTAGAGAATAAATGGCGCATTATGTACGAGATCGGTTGACGAATGGCGGCCATTGTTGTGTTCCTGAAAGAATATATATGAATTCTTTTTTATGCACAGTTTTTTAAAAGGAATTACCATTCATTACTTCATCAAACTGAGCATTGAAATGCCTATTATGATCTTTATGAATAGGTTTTCCTTTAACCGCATAGGCAATTTATTCAAATATCTTACAAATAAATAGACAGTTATGTATTGCGCTTACTATGAGCATAGGTTTACCTAAATCGTACTCTTGATTTTACGATAGATACGTAACTAATTAGTCGACAATTTTCCACCACCCTCTTAAACCATGCTGTGTTAATGGAACCAATAAAGTAGTGCTGTCACGCGGCGCTTACTTTACCTATATTTTTCCACAACCGAAACACTATTATGGTTATAAAACATGAATTTGACATTGTTTTAGTTCTAATAGCATAACACAAATAGTCTTTCAACACGAACCATGTCTCGAGTGTATAAGTTTATATTAATTAAGTATATTGGGTTGGAGGAGGTGGGGCCTGATAAGACCAACAGTGACATAAGGAAAACAAAATATAATTATACAGGTTGGCAGGGACATCGACGCGAAAACTGTTAACATGTATTCAGTACATGATTCTGAACCCCCCTGCGTTGAAATTTTTCTACGGTTATTAAAAAAAAAAACAGTGGCTCTCTGGGAGTGCAGACAGAAGTGAAAACTTGAACAAGATCGCCTTGGTGGAAGAAAAATACTAGTAAAGAACATTGGTCCGTAACCTTCAGAGTTGGAAAAAAAACAGTTTTATTTAAATTTTATAAAAAAAAACAGTTCAAAATATTTAAAACAAGAGTTTTTTTGTTTGTTTTTTTTTATCATTGAGCAATTTATCAAATTTACTATCAACACAAGTCGATCAGGCCTAATTTGTAGACAAATTTAAAATATACTGAGGAAATCTTTAGCCTTAAACCTTATATACCATCACCCATCATCATCCTAATACTAGTATGTTATTCTGATATTTTTTTGGGTAACTGTATCTAATCTGTAAACATATTTTTTTTTTAATCTATCTAATTAGGTATGTAACATAGATACTGAACCACCTAGTACACCCTGTGCGTTCAGAATTGCCAATTCCGATTTTCGTTCTTAGATGTCCTTACCTAAATGAATATTTAAATATGGAGAAGTCCCCAAAATTATTACGGGAAATTATCTTTTCGGCAAGTGACGAAGTATAGGTAGGAACTATTTTGGAGATTCCCCTTATTTGAACATAGCCCATGATCAAATAAGTGGAATCTCCAAAATAGTTGCGGGAAATTATTTCATTTCGACCGGTGACGAAGTGTATAAAACGATCTAACCTTTTTTATTTCTTTCAGTCGCGATTTATAACCATGTTTTTTAAATTAATGTTTAAAACATTATTTTAAACTTGTTTTATACTGTGATTTTAAATACATATTAAAAACATTGTTTTATTTCAAACTGTTTTAAACACTGTTTAAAATACGTGTTTTATAACAACCTTGTT
The DNA here is from genome assembly GCA_916610215.1 of Omphaloscelis lunosa. Lineage (NCBI taxonomy): Eukaryota > Metazoa > Arthropoda > Insecta > Lepidoptera > Noctuidae > Omphaloscelis > Omphaloscelis lunosa. The sequence goes on from OU744247.1 coordinate 11,952,764, forward strand.
TGTTTTATGCCAACCTTGGTAACCTTATCTAAACAAAGAGCATAATCGCGTTTACACAAAAAAAAAATACTTCCAAAACCTTTTAGATAAAAATACTTGCATAGAACATTGATCCATAACGTTATATACATAAAGAGCACAATCGCGTTTACAAAAATGAGGTGCCATAACAGTGTCGCGAAATCAATGGTTTGATCCCATTTCAAAAATGCCCAACGCGCCTTATGGTGTTTTCACTTCAAAAATCTGCTTTTCCATACATTTTGACCGCATAGGTATTGCACTTTTCTATGAAACAGCTGTTTTTTTTTTTTAAATAACCGACGCATAATTTCAACACATGAAGAGGGTTCAAAAACATGTACTGAATCCATGGTAACCGTTTTCCCGTCGATGTCCCTGCCACCCTAAATAATGTCAAAATTGGATTGTTATCTACGTATACCAACCTAATGGTGGAGGTTCGCTGCTTTCATACTGATAACTACAGTTTACCGATGCCGTATTTGATCGTTTGCAATCTGGGCGAGTCTATTACCATTTATCGAGCAGAATTATAAACCCAGGAATACAAACAAAAAGCGTTTTAAATTTAACATGAGACCAGTGGGTATGTTCCTACTTAGAACACGGCTATTAAAATATCGTCAACTCCAAGTTCTTAATGTCTACGAAAGATTTTTTTATGATTATTGCACTTCCCCCAAATTATGAGGTCAAAGAAATAACATCTTGTAATGACTTTATCGAATAAAATATTATGACTTTACTTAATGAAAAAGGCTGTAGAATTAGATGTTCCGAATACAGAATAAATAATATTTTACCACTTTATCACAAATGAAACGTTTAGATAGGTATATATTACCATGACCTTTATTGTAAAAAAACCGGCCAAGTGCGTGTCGGACTACGCACAATGACGGGTTCCGTTGTTGGGATGAATTTTTCCCAAATACAAACTTAACATTGTAGTTGAAATACATGTTCTCCCATACATTCCAACTGCAAATGTATGTTTGTACGCACAATATTGAGAGATTTACCATGTTATTTTACGACCATAGACTTCTTATAGGTTTTCCTGTAATCTATGAGTAAAGAGCCATATTACATTTTTTTTTTCAAAATTGTAGGGTCCAGTAGTTTCGGAGATAATGGTCAATTTTCATCGAATTTCTGAAATATCTTTAAAAGTATTTATTTTAAAATTATATAAAAATATGTTTAAGATCTTCGCAACAAACCCTTTCATTTGATATGTCACACGGTACTGTTAGCAAAACTTTACTTTTTAATTTTCTTGTTAGCCCCAAAAGTGACCCCTATATTCAGAATTCATTTATTTACGTTACACGTTCATGTTTGGGTCACAGAAATACATATGTGTACCAAATTTCATCTTAATCGGTCTATTAGATTCGGAGCAAATTGGCTGTGACAGAAAGAAAGACAGACAGACAGACACACGAGTGATCCTATAAGGATTCCGTATTTTCCTTTTAAGGTACGGAACCCTAAAAAACATTAAACTGAGGAAGAAAGAAGAAAGAGGCAATAAGTCAGTTTCAAAGTATCGCAGAATAATTCACGTCTTATGAGCGTGAATCGTGATTTATCTCACGTTTGCGCCTCCACAGTGCTCCTTATGCAACTCATCTCAAAAAGCGTAACAACCTTGACCTAAAACTAGGCAAGTCTGTACTGGTGAAGATCAAAGATTTAATAAAAAAAAACTTTGGGTTATTTCAGCTTTAGCAGTAGCTCGTATCAGAAATGGCTCGGAGAGGATCTAGACAGAATACGTGACCAGACGCAAATAGCGCGAGAAGCCTCGATAAAATCGCACCGACCAGTACCCACATGTGTGTGAGCTGCATACATTAATAAACAACGCAGTTCATGTTTGTACCTGGTGGAATATGCACCCCTATACAAACCCATTTGATTCGATTAATCCTTTAGCAGGACTTAAATAACAAAATCGATCAACCGTGTTTAAAAAACTGGTCCGCGTCTCGCGTCAGTTGCAGACTCACAGTTGTTATTCTTAGCCACTTCCTCGTTTTACAATAGCATTTTTAATCACGCCAAAATAACTACATAATTTCCGTTTGCAATTTATTTGCCAAATTTGTAAGCAAACACGAGTTTTAGGAAAAACAACTGTAATGCCTTCATATAAGGTTCAGTTTGTGACTTTTTCAATAGAGCTTGTCATTCTAAAATCAACTTTATCTACACTTTATAAAGTTGATGTTTGTTTAAGTGGAAATAACGTCAATTGGAAATAAGGATTTAAATAGACCTTACTTACATTATTCCAGTATTCATTTATTTACAATTTTTAAACAACCTCGTTTAAATAGGTAGGTATAACTTGGAGTTTTATCTTAAATTTGTTTATGCCGAAATAGAATCATACAAGATGCTTTTACTCTGCAATTAATGTAATGAGTGGAAAAGAAGGAAATCTCGCTAATGGAAATTCAAGTAGATCAATGCAAACGCATTTAAATACGGAAAAGTATCAAATACCTAAAATTATTCAGGAGTATCCCTTTACGTATTCAAAGCCACCCTCAAGGAGTCGTTAAAGCTTACTTATATAAGATTGAAAACTGCTTGACCCGCTACAGAATGTAACCGCACTTGTGAAATGGAAAAAATAATGAATGCTTAAATTTTTGGAGATGCTCCAGTTCGTTTTATTTAAGTAGCTCTCTCGCTGAAGTTTCCACGTCCCGTTTTCAGTTGAAGTTGAAGTTATCTAGACAGTAGACACCCAGAAACCTTCGCCCTTCACTTGAGTGGCCTTTATGGACAGATGACACGTTGCATGTTTTAAGTTAGGTACCTAATAACGAATGAGGGCTTAGTGATATTCACTTTTTTGTTTTGCATTTGAATCGACTTTTGTCATCCTGGCTGTACTAGCTCCTCCGGTATTTACCTAATAAATGTACCTACTATTAAAAAACCGGTCAAGTGCGTGTCGGACCACGCACAATTAAGGGTTCCGTAGTTGGGATGACTTTATCCCAAGAACAAACATTATAGTTGAAAAACATGTTCTCCTATACATCGATATACGTCACGGTCAATTCTCCAACTGCAAATGTAAATTTGTAACCGCAAAATAAAAAGTGTGTTAAAACTACAAATTAAATATTTTCTGACTTTTTCCTTTACATGCGCTGTGAGATCTTGCTGTCACATTTCATGATTCTAGGTCAACTGAACTACCCTGTAGGTTTTGATTTATTTGCGAGTATCAAAATATGTCGCATAAATGGCCGTATTTTTTTATTGCGTTGTCTTAGAAGCTTGATTTTTTTTTTTGAGCTCCATGGCTCCATAGTCCTACGTATTTGATATTAATTTCGACTTAACACCTCCACGCGTTCCTAAGAAAAAGGGTCTTGACAGACTGACGGACGAACAACGATAGTGATCCTAAAAGGGTTCAATTTTTTCCTTTTGAGGTACGGAACTCTAAAAAGTGAGATTGATTGAATTATTTTATTCAATTTTTTTTCACTTATTATAGTAATTACCTACCGTAAACATGCGTCAATTTCCAGCATATCTACCTATTTAATATCACATGTTTATTTAAGTCTCTTTAAAATATCGTTAGAATTTTTAGCGTATGCAAAATAGCATAACTTCCTCTACTCAAACTAACTCACATGCAGCAGGGTAATGAACGCTGCCCTTATTTATAATTATATCACTCTACCAACTAAATCTTATGCTATTAAACTAGCAATATTTTTATATATATTTGTACTCCCGTTCTCGAAATCAGCTCTAACAATTTCGATGAAAGTTACAATATAGGGGTCAAAATCGATCTAGCTAGGTCTTATATCTGGGAAAATTTGTTTTCTCCGTATTTTCACCCGATCAGAGCTCGGCCGCCCAAAGTTTAGAACAAGATAATGAATAATGACATTAGAATAATGACATGGCAGCATGGAATTAGTAACCTACTATCATGGCAGCATGTAATAAGTAGGTTCTATACATGGATTAGTATGTACTTTCCTATACTATTAAATGAGCATTCTCTACGTATTTGCACCAAAGCAGAGCTCAGTCGCCCAGGTATGTACTAATATTTTATACGAGTTGAATAGAGTTAATGTCAAGTCAGGTTACGTAAAACTGATTCATAAGTCAGTCTTTTTAGTAATGTTAGACCGCCTCGTTGGTCTAGTGGTTGCAGGCGCTACTGAGCATGAGGTCCGGGGTTCGATTCCCTGGTCAGGCAGTGCTATTGGGTTTTTCCATCTGGAATTTCTCAGTAGCAACTTGGTGTCTGGATCTGTGCCCGGTTAATGGCAATAGGCTCGCTCCCTATTACATGGGAATTAAACATAACTGGTGAAATGTGGGTGTATTATTATAGGTTCGTGCACCTCGGCCTAACACTGCGGGGATTACAGGCATGATGTTATGTTATGTTATTTTGTGTAAACAACGTCATATACTTATTACCGTTATTATATTATAACCCTTATTACATTTGACTTAAACATAACTGGCGAAATGTAAGTGTAGGTGTTACTACAGATCACCTCTTGCGGTGAACATATTTTGTTATATTATACAAGCGACCTGCCCCTGCTTCGGAAGGCTTTTACGACGTGACAAAACATCGAGATTTCTTAATTATCTATAAGTTTAATATTAATTATTTATACACAAAAACCTTCCTGAACATATTCTCTTAACTATGTTGAAACCCTCATCAAAATCCGTTGCGTGTTTAAGATGAACAACGCGGACATACGGACAAACGCGAAAAAAATAACGTGAACTTACAGAAAAACGCGAAAAGCGACTTTGTTTTATAATATGTACAGATATAGATTATCTTTCGGTTCATTATATCAGAATATCACAGTGTAGACAGACTTAAAAAAATACAGCTCACTATATTTAAATAACTGCCGTCAAAGGTGCCTAATAAATTATTCATGAAAATGAGCAGTACCATGACCCGCCGGCAAGTGTTTTGACAACTTTTGAAACTGTAATCCCTTCAAAAATCTTTAATCTATGTTTAACAGTAGACTCTTCTTGGTTTATAATTTATGTAACAATATTGCAGTAATTCATATTGTGCTTCTTCCATAAACAATTGTGCTGAGTGCAAGTGTCTACTTGAAGAAAACATAAGGCTGAATGCTGCATACATCAGAGCCGCACTCAAACCAAGTTCGTAGTTCGTGGAAAACTTTAATAACAATCAAGCCGGAGTCCCTCGCATTGTGTTCATAAAGACTGCATCAACACACAAGATATTTGCATCAAAAACAGATACAATCCGTGTAGGGACGTCTCAGAATATGGGTCGAGTATACCGCGCCTTGGCTACTACACCGACCTAGGAAATACATGTACTGGATACTCTTGTTACTGCAAAATCATTTACTTTCACTGCTGTAAACTCACATTTGATTGTGGCTATCTCACATTTTCTCTGTAGATATAGCCATCATTGAAAAGGCACGTTCTCAGCGTTCCCTTATAAATCCTTTACTAAGTCTATTATGCGGAACGTTGGTTTATCAATAAGTCAATCAATGCTTTCAAATTCTGTTGAATAGCTCGACAATTGTTGCTGAACTAAATCCAAAATTTTCCTTAAATCGCTGAAATTTTAACACCTATGTGTATTTCATAAAAGATGATAAAAATTCCACCTAACTTGCGTAATACACGTATTATCCAGTTACTGGGTTGTGGATGTCAGATAGGCAGTCGCACCATGTAAAATACTGGTATCCAGCTGCATCCGGTTAGACTGGAAGCCGACCCCAACATAGTTGGGAAAATGCTAGGCAGATTGACTTGCGTAATACACGATCAGTCACTAACTGAATTATTTTGAAATAGTTTACTAATCCATTGCTTCAATAAATTCGAAAAAATATTCTGCTCAACAACGTAAATAAAGCAATGAATTTTGCTGTCGTAATGAAACAGATTAGTCTTAATCATTAACGAAAATGTGAGTTACTCATTGTTCCTAAATGTGGCACAAACGGACAGAAACGTGATGCTTACGTGAGGTACGCGAAAAAGGAAAGATCAAGTGCGAGTAAATAAATTAAGACCTCGGCTCCCTCGCAACATTATTTATATGAACTCATCCACTTGTACAGAAATTGCGGAATCTATCAAACATAATTGGTTTCATACATTGCTAATCAATATAGGTAAGTATTTTGTAAATATCAAACTATACGTATGTAGATAGGTATATTTACATGCGGTCTGGCTCAACAAACATTCTCGGGGAAAAAGGTTGCTCTCTGGAAGGGACATGCCCCTTATGACTCTCTCGGGCATCGTCTAAGATCTGTAGCCACCTGTTTTTTTATTTTATTTTACATCTTTTTATTGTCATTGCGTCCAATGTGTATCTATAAAAAGAATGTTGTTATTTCTTGTGCATGCAATCTAGTACATTAACAATTATATTTGTAATAGATATAAGGCATATGTGTGAGTGCTGTAACTTGCTAGTTACCGCCACCAGGTTACAGACATATACGAACAGACTGGTGGGAAGAGACATATTGATCTTTAAATTATAAATGAGTGTTGCGAAATGGGTTGAATCAAACGTACGTGTGATACGAGCAAGTTTATCGTGTGTATCTCTGGCAAAGCTTGAAGAAAAGCACAAACACAACCTTCTGGGGATTACTTAGCCATCTACTTAGAATGATTCTTTTTCATTTAAGTTATTCCATCCTCTACTCCGTAAAGTTAAACTGAATTGACTTCTTTAAAGAAAAATAAGGAATGAAATCGTACCTACATACAATGTCGGTATCTTAATTTAGAAGTGTAAAACTCTAATGGATATTGAAGGCCCATCATACTGCCCTAATTAATTGATCTACTTTGTGGAAGCGGTTATTTCAACACAAAGTAGGTTACTCTAATAAAAAGGGAAATATATTTTAGGAAAATATCTAGTGTCGTTAAAAACTTGGGTCGCATTTTATTAATGGACCATTTTATTTTCAAATAAATATCACCTTTACGTAAAACTTTCACAAAAGTATTTTTTTAAGTCCCTCGAAAACAACAAATTACTGTTTTAATGAAACCAGAAAGGTTTTACGATTGTGCCGAGTTTTATTGTATAGAATATTAAATCCACGTGCTCTGAACCGAGAGCCTTTATAATTCATTAGAGAATAACCTTCGACCATTGTGTTTATAAGCATACACCAGCTTATGAATAATTTGTGTCCACGACATTAAAATGTCTCAGTAAATAATAAACAGTATTGATTCAATCTATCAGATAAAAAGTTTAGATTAGGTTAGGGGCCCCTGCTCTTTTAAATCTAAATAAATAATATTCAGGAAATTCAACTACATGGTCATCTGATTCTATACGCAGATGACACTTGCTTATTTTATTTCGGATCCTCCATTCATGATTTAGTTTCCCAGGCTCAAGCTGATTTAAACACCCTTTTTTCATGATTTCAATATAACTTATTAACGATAAATATTTCAAAAACGTGCTATATCTTGTGTAAAGCAAAAAATAAAATAATACCTGCACATAAACAATTAGTTATTAACAATGTGACCCTACTGCAAAAATCATGTGAAAAATATCTTGACTCAAGAATGAATAGTTCTCTATCGTGGACTGTTCACTTGGATCATTTAAAAACAAAGCTTACGTCACTAATTGGATTCCTCCGAAACACAGTTCGATGTATTCCACATAGACTGCGTCACACCATCTATAACGCCTTAGTAAAACCACACCTACTATATCTGGTTGAATTTTGGGGTAGTGCAGCCAAGACAAAGCTAGCACAAAACAAAATAAAAAAAATATTTTTAACATCGACATGCAAAATTTTGAAGACACCAAAATAATGAACATTAGACAGTTATATATTTACAATACATGTATTTTCATTCGTAACGTACTCAACAAAAGTATACAGATTAATTTATCGTTTACTAAAGTAAAACAAGTAACCCAACGTAGCACTCGCCAAGCTAGTTTTCTGATTTTACCGAAGATGAGAACAAAATTTGGCAAAAAAATGTTAACTATTGAAGGAGCACAATTATACAACAAAATACCCTCATTTATAAAAAAAAATCATTCATTCAATTCATTCAAAACACAATTAAAGTTTCCGGAAAATAAAAGGCCCGTTTTGATATTTGAGAAAGACCCTAGAATGTAACTTGGAACGCAACTGAAAGAAGCAATAAAATAATAATTAATTACATAGGATGTTTTAAAAAAATACATTTTTTTTATTGGATTCAAATACACGAAAACCGACAAGAGGAAAATTATGATGGAACAATATGATTTAATTTTGCACGGAGTATCATTCTTGAGGGAGATGAAAAAAATCACAAATTGGGACAGTGTCGTATTTATCGATGAGACTTGGCTGAACTCGAATCATACCGTGCCGCAGTCGTGGACGGACGATACAAAGCATCTTGCTTAGAAGTGCCAATGGGAAAAGGTGGACGCCTAATAATCTGCCACGCTGGATCAGCCGGGGGAGGTTTTATGAATGATGCCTTACTCGCATTCGAGTCTAAAAGTAGAAAAGAATATCACGAAGAAATGGACGCAAATCAATTCACAGAGTGGTTTATTAACTTGTTAACAAACCTCCCCGAGCAGTGCATAATCATTATGGACAATGCATCTTACCATTCAGTTCAAATAGATAAAGCACCTACTCAAGCAAACAAAAAGGCTGATTTAGTAGCATGGCTCCAAAGACAAGGCGTTGAAGCTGACATGAAATTGTTGAAAGCTGAATTGCTGGAACTAGTAAAAGAAAATAAACCTGCGAAACTAAAATATAAAATTGATGAATTGTCACTTCAGCATGGACACAAAGTGATAAGAACGCCGCCGTACCATTGTCAGTACAATGCTATTGAGTTGATCTGGGCTCAAGTCAAAGGATACGCAGCTCGCCACAATACAAAGCCGCCATTCGCCACTAAGAAAATGATGACATTACTGAAAGAAGCTTGTGCCAAATTCTTAAAGAAGACTGGGCAAAAGTGGTAGAAAAAACTCGAACAATAATAAAGGAAGATTTTGATAGAGACGTCAATATTGATAATAAAATTGAAAATGAAATAATTATATTTACAGGTGATGATAGCTCAACTAACGATTTTGGCTCATCATCCGAAGAAAATGATTGAATGAAGATTCAATCACTTTCACGAGCACATGTGAATTGCGATGAAATTGTTATCTACTATCGTCCGAGTCACTTTATCTTTAGGTCTCTGTCTAATCGGTGATTGTTATAATTTGAGGGTATCCGTTAACGTTTTCTTTATAAAATTAATCCATACCCTCAAGTTATAACTACAACGTTCGATGTGTATACGTTCACTTTTAAAACTATTATTTATTTCTACCGCTTCCTATTTTATCGTTTGCGTTAATAGGATGTCACTTGTTTAGGGACTCGCTAGTTATTTATAAATATTACTAAAACAAAATAGAAAAATACTATTTAAAAAAATATGATGAATGACAAAAAGCACATTCCGTGCTTAGGATTTGAGAACCTCCTATCTTATACACGGCAAGCGGTCTTGAAACCTCCGGTCTATTTAGACGTTGAAAGATTATTAGAAATGTTACCCCTATTCACTAAAACAATACATTAATTTTAATAAAATGTTTTTGCAAAATACTAAAAGGAACTTGGGCCTATCATGGATTTGAACGCACATGTCTTTTGAGGGGGTAACTACATAATGAAGCTGTGTGTACAAGACTATGTAACTTTTTGTATGTACATAGCATTTTTTAACACACTTCAACTCATTATCTAATTAGTGGAGATGTAGTAATGGGTTTCAAAAGCTTACCCATTAGAAACTTTCCGTAAAGTTCAGAATATTAATATCTGGTATCTGATTCAAACTAATACCTAGACTAGAAAACTACTCAATTTACAAACTCGATAAATCGTAACGCTCTACCTCGCCGCCGAACGACAAGCATTACATCGAAGCTTGGTTTATTGACAACTTATACAAACATTAATGCGACAAGCTACTAGTGTTGAAATTACGTCTAGACATTGAAGAATGGTGCTTCTTGATAGTATCGAACTATCGACTAAGTATAGTAAAGTATTCAAATGCTAATGATAGCGGATTGCCCTACAGTAGTTGAGGTGAAAGAAATCGTAGCATGCACGCTTGGTATTGTTACCAACTTAGTCGTTTAGTTTTACGACAGTTTTGAACTTTTATTATATTTCCTTATGAAGTTACAGCAACAAACATCGGCTGATTGCATATTTTACATAGGTTATGAATTAAATATTACAAAAAATAACATGTTTTTAATGTAACTTATCAGCTTATCACATACTAACATAACATTTTTCGGTAAACAAATGTAAAGATATCTTCTTCTTGTTGTTCTTCGAAGCACTCTTGACAGAGTGGTCATGGTCCTCATGAAGTTTCTTGTCCAGGGGTTGATATGATTCGCCTCACGATTTGTCGCTATCTACTCCGATTTTTGGTGTTTTTTGTGCACTCATACACGGGTTTGCCCACTATGGATTTAATTTGGTCAGTCCATCTCATGGGTGAGCGTCCGCGTGGTTAGTGCCCTCCACCCCACCCTGCACGACAAGGCGCTCTATAGAGTCACCCTCGCACCTCGAGACGTGTCCGAAGTATTTGAGGATGCGGGTTTGGACCAGAACAGAAAGACGGTATAGGTGCGAAACTTCATCCACGATAACCCAAGCATTCTTCTCCAGCACCTCATTTCCAGAACGTCTATCCTCTTCTTCTCGATGTCACGCAGCGTCTAAATGTAAAGATATACCTACATTTAAATATATAAAACCTACCAAGAGTTCTTCCAAGTTGAAAAATAACATTCGTATGTTCATCTTAGAAAGTTGTTCGGGCTTATATATAATTCAGAACGACTACAGTAAGTAAGACATAAGCTGACTTAGCAGAAAGCTGGAAGCGGTAACACAAGTTACTAATGTTGGATTATAGGATAGTGAGAACACACGACACTTGTCCCGACGACACCGGCCACACATTACTCACTGTCTTGGTCACGTCCACGACATTTGTCACTAAACATATAAATAAACGTCTTGGGACTCTTTGACAACAGGGAAACAAAGAGATCACAATAAAGGTTTCTAGTTTCCCTTGTGCAATTAACACACACAATTGTGCAATTCGCACACGCCAATAATACTCAAACAGCAGTCCGAAGAGAATTTAATTTTATTCAGAAACAATGAAAATGTTTGATGAAGCTGTTACATTAACATACATATGTAGGTCATTGACAAACGGAATAATGCCATACGGGATGCCTCGTTTTAAAGCTGTTGTACGACAAATAAACAAACAGGTGTATTCCTAGTGTTGACGAGTTTATTAGACATTTACGAGGAGCCGTTGAGTTAACATGACGTTCATGACATAAGTTCCTAAACTGCTATTGCTCTAGTAGACAATGGCCTTTTGTACTACAATTTAATGTAGATTGATGAATTACTAACGCCTTTGATGTTTCCCTTCTGCACGAATACAGCAATGGTCGTTGAGAATGCGCTGACGTGAGCGATTGTGAATTAGTAAACCGAAACGCATCCATGTGATAGTAGGAATGTTAGAGTAGATAGTTATCAAACGATTTATAAATAATGTGACGCAATCGTTTGAGACTGAATTTGTATTTGCATTTACGCATTAGGTCCATTAATAAATCATCGACCAGACGTTACTAAGAAGTCATGTTCGATGGAAAGACATAATATTAAGGATACACCCGAGTCATTATTAAGTTTTTAACCGACTTCCAAAAAGGAGTAGGCTCTATGTTCGATTTTATGTATGTTGTTTTTTTTTTATGTATCTTCATCGATGTTTTCGTCAATTATGGACCGATTTAAAAAAACCCTTTTTATTTAGTAGTGGAAGCTTGCGCGGTGGTCCCATGTAAATAACTTTGCTTGGGTAGATTTAGAGTTAGCTTCAATAATACGATTTTTTCGCACTTAGTCTATATGGATGATGCTATAATAAGTTCCTGTCACTGTTATTTTCATAGCAGGTAGTGGAATTCAAATTTATGTGGGGACTTCCAAAAAAAGCACTACAAAGTGAAAAATAACTTTTTCAGAAGTCGGTGTCTTTGGTTTTGAATTTTCGTTTTTTGCCACCGACAGAGTTATTTTTATTGAAAGTCGGTGTTTTTTTAGATTTGGCACCCTATATACGTATATGTATTTTAGTGTGATACGATCACACTAAAATACATAAAAGTTTAAGTGATTAAACGACCGACCGAGACACCAAAGCCAGAACCAATAAAGACATAATCGAAGACTTTTAGCGATGATCTTTAGAAGGTGTAGTGGTACTAAGAAAGGATATTTCAAAACTCCTCCCATTAGCGGGTCTAAGGAATAGTTCAAGTTTTTATATTATGCAAATGAAATGGCGGGCACCGGCTAATAAGTTTTAAATATTCCCAAAAAAAAACAAAATATCAAAGAAGATTAGCATTCTGTGTTCATGCTACTGGAACTATTGTTTTTTTAATATTTTATTACAAATACCCGCGGACAGTACCTACCAGCAAAGCTTATCATAATTGAAGATTATCTGGATTACAACGCCAGACTGCGTAATTAAAATAGTAGTTTATCTACATAAAGCATTATTTGATAATCATATTAATAAAGCGTTTACTTGAGTACATAGAAAGATACAGAATTAAATATTTACTAGCTGTTGCCTGCGACTTCGTCTGCAATCCAGTATAAAAAGTAGCCTAAGTCCTTCTCCATATCATGGTCTACCCATGTGCCAAATTTCATACAAATCCGTTCAGCCGTTTAAGCTTAACAAACAAATAAACAAACAAACTCACTTTCGCATATATTATACATATAGTTAGGATAAAGAGTTTAGAGGTGGACATTATCATCTCCATTTGGCTGCCAGCTGCCATTTTGTTTCAAAATTTACTTGTCCTTTTACTCTGAGAGTATGAGCTTACCGTAATAAAGGTATCTCGAAGCCTCAGTTGCCTAGAGTATTATCTAGGCATGTTTATTTCAGAATTCATATACAGCTATGATTACAATTTCAGTTGTTAGTTTCTGTGTGTGAGCACTTTGTTGACACCTATACGTTTCGTGGTTGTATGTAAAACATAATCTGGCAAAATGTAAAGAAATTTGAAATCCAAAGAATCAAAATTTCCTCCAAAATAACACGCACATTTGCTCTTTTATTTATAGACTAGATAATGGTACTTACTAGGTATCATAGACAAGAAAAATAGGGCTCTCTTTCATAGTTTCCACTGTCACATAGTGGACATTCATGAGAAGTTATTGTAATTATGTTCGCAACCGACTTACGATCTTTTGCACGTACATTTAGGGACTGTGTAAAATTATACATATTATACAATAGGGATGATGACTGGTTAAAAAAAAAAACTGGGGCACTCCGGGAGTGCCGACAGAAGTGAGAACTTGAAATAAAATCGGCACCGCGGTAATCAACGCGTTGATGTCTTTTACTCCACGGTGTCGGTAAATTGCATTACAGTGTTGCGAAATCAATGGTTTAGTCCCATCTCAAAAATGCCCAACGCGCCTAAAGAAGTTTAAACTTAAAAAATAAATTATATTTAGTCCTTTAGAGGTATGGGGAACAGGGCGTATAGTTCACTCATCCTCTATAGAAAAGGGAGGATCCTCACACCAGACGGGTGTTATGTCTGGCGGGCAACTGCCCAACGGTTGAAGTCGGGATCTTGTACATATGCATGTCTATCGCGCGGTAAACATTAATTGCGCGATGTACGATTTGTGTGACGTCAGGTCTTTGGTGCGTAGTTCGCATGTGGCAATATAGATGCTGCCACCGTCCGTCAGTCAAATAATAAAAAAATATTAGATACATATTTTTTGCTTTATCATATTAATAAAAAAATACTTAGATGTAACGCATTAAAGTTGGGGAGTGGGGATCGCTACGTCACAAGTACGTATAAAATCTAATTACAATTAAACTCTATGTATCGCCGTAGTCAAAAATCTGTGTCCAATATTTTTTTTATTATCTACCTAACAGACAAAAGTATTTTTATGCCAGCATCCCTATTGTAACCTATTTTCCCTCTAAGTACCTATTGGGGTATTTTTGCATTTCGCTTGTGTGTTCATCGCCCTAAAGGTTATCCGTCGCCGTTGTACCAGACTTTACGAGTTTAAAACAAAGAGCCTAATCATGTTAAGTACATTGATATTATTAACGCCTTTTGGCTGTAAACTCGTTATGATAAATATTTTCATTAGGGTCGTTCCGTACGGCTAAACGTTCTTATACAGGGTGGCAGGGACATCGACGCGAAAACTGTTAGCATGGATTCAGTACATGACTTTGAAACCCGCGGCGGCGGCGTCGAAATTTTTCGTCGGTTATTTTTTTTTATTTATTTATTTATTTAACCATTTATGCACACACATATAAACAGACAAGAAGAAAGGAACAGAAAAATACGTACGTTGTTTCATAGAAAAGTGCAATACCTACGCGGCCAAAATGTATGGAACAGCTGATTTTTTTTTTAATAACCGACCAGAATCATGTACAGAATCCATGATAACAGTTTTCGCGTCGATGTCCCTGCCAACCTGTATATCAGCGGTAAAGTAAACCTATTAAAAAAAACCCTCCTGAAAATAAGGAGCGCCGACTTTAATAGCGACGGACAACGGTTATACAAATATGTACACACCTATATATATCTAAATAGGGCTGTCTTTATTGACGTATTCACGCAATACACCTATGTAATTATCAACAAATTTAATGCTAATTAAAAACTAACACTCGTCGTATGTACACACTGCTATAATCCAAGGACTGGCTTTTTATTAAATATTTTTTTGGTCTTACTGCCTCTATACACGAATGTGTCGCGTCGAGTTGAAAATGCTTGGCATTTCTAATTCTCATTTTGAACTCTAATATTAAAATGATTAGAAATTGTCTACAATTCTAATTTTGTACCGCGGCGTACCAACTAAAAGTTGCAATGTAGCGGTGAAAATCATAAAACGTGCAAACCATAATACTGACGGAAATGGTTTATAGCACGCAAGAAGGATGCGAGCTATTTCACGGAGCTTTTCCATTTCACTTGATTGCACATTATATTTCATCGTCAGTTCTTCCCGCGTTCGGATTGAGGAAATTGTTCTAGAGTGTAGTGTAGGTAAATTCCTGCCTATACGCATGCAGCAGTACAGTTACATCCAGGGGGGCTAAGGGGCTCAAGCCCCTCCCGCCAAAAGCATCTAAGTTCTTCCGTGACAAATCTTGAAGTGAACTTGATATTGAATATTCTAATTAAACTTTTAAGCAAGTATTACACTAGCTACAAAATTGTCATCAATTATCCTTTTACATTCCTTTAAGATGTTTTGTTTACGTGACGAATTTTGCCCTCACGCTGCCCGGTTTGACCGCCACGCATATTCACCGAGATATTTCTGGTAGTCTACAACCTAACGAAGTCATTGAGGAATTTGCGAAAAGTAATCCGAGCAGACTTGTTATGCGTTAGGCAAAATTCTAATTCTCTTTGCAAAACCCTACCCTCAGCGGGGTCAAACCCCTCCCAAATGACTACTTATCCTTGATCCGCCACTGCAGCAGTACTAACCTACGTTATTATAAAAACAAATGGCATTCTATAATCAAAATAATTTTTTTTAAATTTTTACGTTCAAAAGTGCCTTTTATGTGCCCGATTGAGATAAATTATTTGACTTTGACCTTGACAAAATACTGAAACCAACACAAATAAACATACGTTGGATTTTCATGGATATACATGCGGTGGTTGTTACAATAATTATCATTCACGTACTTATAATGTAGGTATTACACTTTTACATTACCTACCGCACAATAATAGCACGTATAAAACGTGTTGTCATGAACCTTGAATTTACGGAGGCGCACCCGAGTATATATATATAAGACTAACAAAGACACATTTTCCTAATACCAAACAGCTAGGTACCGAGAACTTTACATCTAAGTAAAAAGAGTTCAAAATACAATGGAAATAAGACGTCGAGAATAGCATGGGTTCTCTTGGATCGTGGGAACAGAAGGAAGCCGACGCAATTTCTAAAAACGTGACAAAGGTCATAAAAAAGGACTGTGTTGTGCCTGTGACGGGTGCGTGTATAGCGCGCCTGGAATTACCTCCTCACTGCTCACCTATATTTCAGCAGTTGCATGTTTTGATCAGATACAAACACCGAAGCGAACCTTTATAATTTTTACGAGAATTATTTAGTAGTACGATATATTTGAACTGACTACTTATCTACAATGACGAAACTGGACTCTGATGTCAGATAATATCGAACGTAATATTGTCTAAACAATTTTACTTTTCATGATTAGGTAGGTACAGCACAGTTGTTCCTACATAACTTTTAGAAATATATACCTTCCTAAGCATTTACTCTAGCTCCCAAACGTTTCAGTAACATTTCCTTCTCATTTACGCCACTCAGCCTAAACAAAGTGAGCAATTGGCAGTGATATGCTTGTATTTTTTCCAGTACGTGGGCACGCGGAGGTGCGCGTGGAGTTACAAATGGAGCGGTGGGCGGCACGCGGCGGCTCCGTGCGGCTCCGGTGCGTGCACGACGTGCCGCCTCATCTCCTTGACAAAGTGGTCTTCCTCCGACACGGCACCAAAATCTTCCAGTACATTAGGGACCGGAAACCGCCTTATAGAAACTTTACTACGCCCGGAGCCGTGCTCAACGTAAGTGAATAATGCACATTTTCCAACGATCGTGTTAGCTATAACAGAAGAGCTCTCGGCCTGAATAGCCAAGAATAAAATTGTTATTTCGCTTTTCTAACACGTGTAATTTAAAACTAGGAGTGTATTGCTTTTGTGTACTAACGTTCTCACACTACGTGTCTTTACGTCAGCGTTTTAATGTCTTATTTTATTTCGTAGAACTAGTGACGGTTTTTCTTGGATTTCAGAATTAGAAATACATGCAACTTCGCATAGCCGCATTCATCCTTCATCAGTCTCAGTTATCATCGCTCAATGTCATAGTGGAGTTGTCGCGTTTACGTCATCTCTCGGGAGTTGCAGCGACTCCCTGTAATGCATATTTATGACATTACCTCATGTAACGTTAGTCGCGATCTGCCATGCTTCCACTCAGTCACAATAATGAACACACTCGCACCAAAGCGTACATTTTGTATGAACGGCGTGGAGCTAGCTCAAACAAAGGTAACAGTAAACTAGCCGTACGCCTAATTAATCGACTGGGAGCTACATCAGTTTTGCCAGCAGCTTACATATGGGCATCGTAATAAATAATAAACGATTTTATTTCTGTAAATAGGTTAGGTTTTAGCTGTAGGTAGTATTTTAATCACGAATAATTAGTAATATTAGTATATTACCAATTATTCGTAATTTAAAATACTCATGGAGTCTTTGTTTGAAGATAGAAGCTATTTCAGAACTTACATGCATGCACAATAACATCCAAAGTCAATTAATTGAATATTGAAAACGCAATTCTAAAGCAAATGAATGACGATTGAAACTAGTTACTGAATCTGTTCACTCAGATAACGTCAGCTAGCAGAATTTCCGTGATCATAAAACAATGCTATAAAATGTATTCCCCTCCTTAGTCGAATATAATATAACCAGGCCCCTCCTTTCCATTGAGCACTCTGGGTGAATGCCCAGGGCCCCGCTATCGACGGGGGCTCCGGCCGGCCATAAAAAAAAACATTATTTGCAATCACCGTTCTTTTCTACGCATTATTAGTACCTACCCGATTCAATGACAAAATAATTGATTTGCAGTGCGATCTACAATAAGTTTCTAGCCCCAAGCTTATGAATCTTTTATTGGTTTTATCTTTACTTATATACTTATCTATACTTAATATTATAAAGAGGTTTTTTTTTTGGTTTCAAACTTACAAATATACAAACCAAATACAAAATATTTGTTTTGTATATTTGTAAGTTTGTATGTAGCGGTAATCTCTGGAACTAGCAGTCAGATTTGAAAAATTCGTTATGCATTGGATAGCCAATTTCTTGAGGAAGGTTAGGCTCGCGTGCGAAATCGCGGGCAAAAGCTACTATAATTTAATTAGGTTCAATTGAACATTGAAAGAAATTCAATTTGCTAATTTTAGAATTTTGTTTATCTACACAGGAGCCCCGTGATATAATATGCCCAGGGCCTCAAATAGGTTAAATACGGCCCTGAATATAACTTATAAAACTGACTTTCGTTTCCAAACCTATATCTAACGGTAAAACATTAACCAAACACGAATGTCACGAAAAGACGTCTACGTTATACAGTGTTCAGTGTACCTTTATAATTACCACCTTGAAACTGTATTCAGGTGAATATTCGTTGAAAAAAGTTTTTTCCTTACTCTTTGCACTATTATTTAACTCACTTAGCAACTTAATTAATTAGTTTATGCAAGTTTTAGACTAACAAATGGGCACTTTGAGCTAGATACGTGTTGAACCCCCACATTTATAAGTACAAAATGGCATATTCAAAACAACGGTTATTTTTGTTCTAAACTGTAACTGTGGTTTGCATTAAAATTTATGTGCACTACGAGTGTGTCTGCAGAATATTTTTAGTAGCAACAGGGTTGTTAAATTAGTGGGCTATGAAACTTTAGGGAAAAATTCGTTGCATTGTTAAAAGCGAAGAGTGGTTTGAAAATAAAGACAGATTGGCATTGCTGGCTTCTCGCCTAGAAAAAAGCGATAATTTATTTCAGTTCCGCTTTACTTGATTAAAGCGCGCTTTCCGCGAGTTGGACTGGAGACGAAATAAGAGAATCAAAACTTTTCCATGAACCTAAAGGCAAAGCTACGCGTAATAAGTTTACCGACAAAAAATCTAATTCACATAAATTGTTATCAGACAGTCAACATTCTCTTACGAACTTGAGAATTTGTCGTGCTAGGGCTTTTATTTGAGGTTTTTATGGAAGGCCGTCACCTCCTTCTGCGAGGCAGTAATGCTCGCGAAGGAGGAGGCGGAACGCGTGAGGGAAAGGCAAATTTCGCACCCTCACGCCCCTAACCGCCGCAGGAGACACCCTGGCATCACAGACTGATTCCCGCCCACCGTAGGCGCAGGCTTGCGGATGGTGAGCAATAGGTAGCTCGCCGTCCGATAAGGACGCAGGCCCGGGTCGACGGTGCGTTGTGTTCCACGCGCGCCTCAAAGAGATGACAGCAGAACTGACGGGGTCCGCTAAGGCAGATGTCGCGGGAAAATCCGAAAGGGATACCGTGGCCCCTGGCAATATAGGCAACTGAAGGAACACGGATGGGTTTTAGTCAGAGTCTGACACGCCCTCCCGCTCCGCCCAGAGCAGAAGTTATTTGATAATTTCCCAACCAAAAAAAGAAAGGGCTTTTATTTGTCTTTAAAAAATTGTGCAAATAACTATGTAGGTAGATAACAAAACAGCTAATTTATATGATTAAATATCTAATTAATAATCATTACAGTGAAAATATTCTAAACAAAAAAACATTGTTGCTACTTACATTTACTATTGTCGACTTTATCCTTTTGATAGACGATTCTAAACACAACATTGATATTAATGTTCTTGTTAGTCAAAT
The DNA here is from genome assembly GCA_916610215.1 of Omphaloscelis lunosa. Lineage (NCBI taxonomy): Eukaryota > Metazoa > Arthropoda > Insecta > Lepidoptera > Noctuidae > Omphaloscelis > Omphaloscelis lunosa. The sequence goes on from OU744247.1 coordinate 11,972,577, forward strand.
CTGTAGAGAAGTCTCATGTGGATTCAAAACAATGTAGGCATTATGGCGTTACTTCTTCTTCTTCTTTTCGTGTGGTTAATGACTAACTTGGTGTCAGAGTTTTAAAGCCGGATCTGACTTGGCTTCACATGTCATCGAGAAATATTTATCAAGCATGCCGGTTTCCTCAAGATGTTTTCCTTCACCATTTTGGAGCAATTTAAAATTATACAATACGCACATGAATCTGAAAAATCAGAGGTGCATGCCTGGGGCTCGAAATGAAATGAAATGAAATTGTTTATTCTGTAAATAGGATATCGGAATTACTTTTACACGTCATATTAAAAAAATATTAAAAATAAACTAAATTAGTTCGGCGTTTCCTATCTGACTACTCTGAGAAGAAAGGCCGAAACAAACTCAGAGGTCACAGTCTCTTTTGTCCAGACATAATCTTGGTCAGACCATATGAGGACCATGTAGATTAGTGTCTTTTTTGTGTGTGGGAAATCATCAAATAACTTCTCCCGCTCTGGGCGGAGCGGGAGGGCGTGTCAGACTCTTACTGACTAAAACCCACCCGTGTTCCTTCGGTTGCCCTGTTTCCGGGGGCCACGATCTCCCTTTCGGTTTTCTTCGCAACCCCGGCAGGCATCGGCCCTAGCGGACCCCGTCAATTCTGCTGACATCTCTTTGAGGCATGTAGATTAGTGTTTGAAATGGCCTTTTGAGGAAAGAACCACACAGATTTGAGTGGACCTGTGCAGTCAGTGCAAGCATTTTTCAGTAATCGTGGAGCTCAACTCAGAACTTAAGGAGCTCAACTCGACGAACAATACCAAAGAAAGGACATTTGGGTAGGCCGCATAAACTACTCAAACTGACCATCATTAAAACTAGCAGAGAAATAAAATTAATAATACTGATCGACATAGTCATTCATAATAATTAAAATAATATAATACTTTACAAAGAAATCATGTCATTTCTAATATAATTTTCAACAATCTCAATGTGTACATAAAACTGGTTTATTTTGAAGATTTAACATGGTAATAATAAAAATGTTAAGTTTTATGGCTTTATCACAAGCCTTAGCAGAGCGAGCAGCTCAATCCCAAGCTTTTTTATCTTCTAAATAATCTGAAATTTTATAGTACCCTTTTTCACAAAGTTTGGATTTAATACAAATTTTAAATCGTTAAATGGGTAAGCTCGAACTCGAGACCTATGATTTGGCAATCTGACAGTCACACCACTAGGCTATCACTGCATGCTCTCACGTAACATAACGTTACTATATCTCTCTAAAGAGTCATTTAATTTCTTATCGAGGGGCTCAATATTACCTATCAGCAATAACTATAAAATAAAAGAGGTAGTTGGTTCTAAAACTATAAGCGAACTTCGTAATTGTCCACTTGAGATGGGTACAGTTCAGACCGCCCATTATATTCTACTGATATTTGATCTATTTTCTATTGGAGTTAAAACACTTAGGTACAGTATAAGTTACTGGTACTGCCATGCGATATGGTCCTATAGTTGGACAAACTTCTGCCTTGATAACTCCACAATATCTAGTGACCGTTGAGAATCTAATTGCCAGCCCGGAGCAAGCTTGCCTAGCCTAGAAAGCGCTCTATTTATCGGCCTCTGTTTATTGAGCTGCTATTCTAGAAACTGTCATGTTAACTCAGAAAACAAAACAACGCCGTGCATCAAGAACAGACAGACTGACATGTTAGCTGCGTCCAGAGATTGAAACAACATGCTTTTGCAATGTATCTAGGTACCAGCCGCGGTCCGAGGGGGAGTCCTGGGACCCCCTCAAAATCTTTCACGCTGTCGAGTGCTTGAATGATTTACTTGTATTACAAACTTTATATAAACGCACATACTATAAAAATAAACTAAAACACTTTTCCTATATTTACATCATGTCACGTAAATATGAAATTGTCATTGTTATTATTTTTTGACGACTGCGGCGCAGTCGCGCTCTAGGCCTGGAGTGCTGCGCATGTAGGGCGCAGCCTTCGCAACCGTTGCCTAGGCTGCAGGCGTCGCGTCTTCGTCCCTTATAGGATCACTCGTGTGTATGACTGTCTATCTGGCTGGCTGGCTGGCTATCCGTCTGTCACAGCCAATTTGCTCCGAATCCCCTGTTTCAATTTAATTAAAATTTGGTAGACATATCAATTTCTGTGATCCAAACATAGATGTGTAACGTAAATAAATGAATTTTAGTAAGGAAAGTGGAAAATTTAGGCTAAGCATTTCCATTCAACGTGACAATTGTTTTTGCCTTGTATTACTAACTTTTTTAGACTGTACAGCCACGGGTTACCGTGGCTCAAGTACCTACCTACAGTTACGCTGGGCACATTATCCGAAAACATTAAGAAAATAGGCAGTAATGGGGACTGCCGACAGAAGTGAAAACTTAAAACTATGAAATGTTTTTTTTTTTTAATTTTCCATTTAATTTTGGGATCAAAAAAGAAAATTTCACAATATTTTATATTATTAATATTAGTCTGATTTTCACATTTATCGGCACTCCCGAGCACCAACAAGCGCAACACGTCATAATCATAGGTGCTGTGTTGTTAATATTAGCATGTCGGTGACGCGAACCCCTATGATTTTCCCCTACCAAAAATCGCTCAACGCGCCTGAAGAAGTTTTCACTTCAAAAAGTTAATTATAAAAAGTAAGTTCAAAAACTAAAACCCGACTACTGAAAAATCACGCTCTAGAAAGTATGAAACAAGAAAATATATCAAACAGTAGTCCGGTTTTAATTTTTAAACTTACTTGTTATTTAAATTATTTTGGTGTTATAATTTCGTGATAAAGTATTTTCAGAGCAGCTTGATTTTTTATTGTTTGGGTTTTATTGTATAATAGGTATTAATTTTACTTTACTACTACTTTATTACTTTACTTTTACTTTTTAGAGGGATGTATGGTGTTACACGAATGGATAGAATAAGAAATGAGTACATAAGAGGAAATCTGAAAGAGGTAGCGGTGACTGAAAAATTGTGCGGAAATCGGTTGTCATCGTATGGGCATGTGATGCTGAGGAATGAGGAAAATGACGTGAGAAAAGTTTTGAATATGAATGTGGATCGCTATAAGAGTAGGGGAAGACCAAAGAAACGATGGATGGACTGTGTGTAAGATGATATGGCTAGAAAGGGTGTGACTACCGAGATGACGACTAATAGAGAAGTATGAGGATGGGGAACATGAATTGGATTGAATTCTCCTGCCCTTAACGGGCAGGAGAATTATGATCATGATGAGGTATTAATTTTACAGCCGCGCCGTACGTAGCACAGTCTCACTTTTGCTTGTTTTTAACAATTTACCCCCCCCCCATCCCCCCGCATGTAAAACTGCGTCCCTGAATAGCCTAAGTAATATGAAGCTGGAGATATATGCACATATCATTATTGATGGAAAAACTCAATAACAATTTACCCAGCAGTAGCACTTTTGGCCACTAGACCATCAAGATGTACCTCCCTAAAATTATTCCTCGATACCATGGTGACCCCCCGCAAAATCTTAGGCTGCGACCGTGCCTGCTAGATACTTGCGCAAATCAGGCTTATCAAAACGTTTTTGTTACCAAACTCACATAAAAGTTTCCCGCCGTCACCTGGGCGTTTATGACTGAATTAATCTCGCCAGGTGCATCGATGAACCGGAATTAAATCGGTATCAGTATTTCATTGCAATATTTCGATATGTTAAAACGGAGAACATTTTAATCACTGCCGGCGTAGACTTTGTGTGAGGTACAACCGCCAATTATGAGCCGCGCTATATTTATTGACGTGTAAGATTTAATTAAAACATTTTAATATTAAATGTAGACATATTTCGTAATAACCCTTTATTCTGATTAAGCAATCTCATTAACGTTGTTAAAGTTACGTTTTAAATTTATTAATTAACCAGATTGAGGTAAATACGTATTTTATTTACAGAATGTGTTCAAAATCAAATTCAACTAATTGAAAAGTGTACACTTACATGAGTTAGTTTAGTTTTAGGGTTCCGTAACTCAAAAGGAAAAAATGAAACCCTCATAGGATCACTCGTGTGTCTGTCTGTCGTCTGTCCGTCTGTCACAGCCAATTTGCTCCGAATCTAATGGACGGATTAAGTTTAAATTGGGTACACATATGTATTTCTGTGACTCAAACACGAACGTATAACGTAAATAAATGAATTTTGAATATAGGGGTCACTTTTGAGGGACAAACAAGGATTTGCTAACAGTATCGTATGACATATCTAATTAAAGGGCTTTTTTATGAAAATTTAAAATAAATACTTTTAAAGATATTTAAGAAATTCGATGAAAATTTACCCCCTTATGTTCGAAAATACCTGACATAAAATTTTTGAAAATAATACATAGTATGGCTCTTTACAGGAAAAAATTGACTACAGGAAAACCTATAAGAAGTCTATGGTCTTAAAATGACATGGTAAATCTCTCAATATTGTGCGTACAAACTTACATGTGCAGTTGTAATGTATGGGAGAACATGTATTTCAACTACAATGTTAAGTTTGTATTTGGGATAAATCACCCCAACAACGGAACCTTTCATTGTGCGTAGTCCGACACGCACTTGGCCGGTTTTTTCTATATAAAATTATCAAAAACTAAGCTGGCCTTGAAGTTAATCACCCCGCCAAACACTATTTCAGATAGATTAGATAATTAACATATCGGTAACTAAGTCTGTAACAGTATTACGGCTGTTCTGTTATCTGAACTTTCTTTATATGTTATATTATCTGTCTAAGTAAATAAAGTTAAGATAACAGAACAGCCGTAAAACAAGGTATATTATCTGTCTAGCAGTGGTAGGCTAGTTGTGTGACCGTCAGAATGCCAAGTCATAGTCGAGTTGGTCTCGATTTCGACCAAGGCATGCACCTCTGACATTTCGGATAATGTACGTATTATATAATTATCACTTGCTTCAAAAACGGTGAAGGAAAACGGGAAAAAGCGGTCTAAACTTGTCTTGTACAATTAAACCACAAATTAAAGAGGTTACCGAAGCTAAGAAATCGTACGATCACTATCAACTCCGAACTATATATAGTAGGAATTTTGGAAGAAGCTATTCTGGATATTACAGAATTTATACGGATAGATCTAGTTCGAGATAATGTTGGAGCTGCGTTTTTATACCCTCAAAGTACTACCTCCAATCAAGTTCAAGTTAAATTGTCATGTACTCCGAGTTGATTGTTATCTAAGCGAAGTCATTTCATACCTTGAATCGGTGGATTTTCAAGATTCCGTAGTCTATTCTAACTAGTTAATTGATTCAGGCGTGACCTTGCGGAAATCCACTATAAAATACAATAGACGTGGATATGTTTAGTAACCTGTTCCGCCTAGCAATTAATAAAAAGCCAAAAAAAAACCCTGAAAGAAATCGACACATGTTTCACCTCTTAACGAAGTATCCTCAGGATGACGATTAATTGTCGCGAACTCGGACACGGCGTGCTACCACACCGAGCTCTGAACGCAGAGTATCTGCGTTGCCTTGTTGGATGCTTCGTTGAGAGACGTGTCGATTTCTTTCAGGGTTTTTTATGGCTCTTTAGAAATAGCTAAGCGGACAGGTTACTAAATATATCCACGTCTATTGTATTTTCTATTCTGACTGTAAAAGCGCACTCCGACATTTGACGAGGTGTATGGGAAATTTTCGTGCTTATCCGGTAGCATACAAAATACTAGATTAAGAGATAAAAACAAAAATATTGTTTTACAATGGGTCCCTTCTCATATCGGCATTGAAGAAAACGAAGAAGTTGATCATTTAGCCAAAGAAGCGTGCTTAGGGGGTGGTCCGATAACGTATAAACCTTACTGGACAGATATTTTAAGTGTAATTAGATTGAAATGTTATGAACTTTGGAAAGAATACTTCGACGAGAAGTTATTAACAAAAGGTATTTGGTATTGGACGATGCAACCAACCATTCAGAATTATCTTTGGTTTGATAATGCCGATGTGAGTAGGCAAGAAATCGTGACAAGTTCGAGACTTCGTTCCGGACACATCCCAATGAATGGTTTTGCTGCATTGATGGGCAAAGTTACATCTCCTAGCTACACGGAATGCAATGTGGTCGAAGACGTTTTTCATATTATGGTGGAGTGTGTCCGGAACGAAGCGGAAAGATATTTGATTAGAGACCAATTTAACATGAATATTTGTCAAGTAGGAGAATGTAATATTATTTTAGCTTTTCCAGCATCTAAAGCCGCTAGAATATTATATAAATTAGTCAATTTAGGGATTAAGCGTAGATGTTAAACTTTGCATGTAACAAAGGGTTCCTATGAGGGTGGCATATTCACTATGTGATCAAACCCTCGTTAATAAATAAAGATTTTAAAAAAGATATACTCATAAGTAACTATGTGTACCGTTACCGCCATTAGCAGCTCTCTACAATTTTCTGATCCGTTTAAGACCCTACTACACACAATGAATAAGAGTATTACTCAAGATTACACCGAGTATATTTTTCACCTTTTGCTACGGGCCTGAATATGTGAACGTTCCTTAAAAATGTACAGACGTAGGTGCCAGTTGGGTAATGGCGCGGGCGGAGTTAATTTTCCAGGTCAACGTTACCTTGGGGTTACCACACGATTTGGCTTTAGTTAGATTTGCTCCTGTTCCAGGCAAGTGAACACTGGCTCGTTTATTTTGTTGTTTTACTTGGGTTAAAGTTAAAAGTGATTAATGTTGGTTTGTTATACAAATGGTAGATGGTACATTTTCATCTGATGAATCATTTAGTGTAAGAGTATTTTTCATAAGATGTTTGTCTTATTATTTGAAGAGAAGAATATGGACAATGGAATTTTAATTTAGAATAGTTGAATTCCGATTTATCAAATAGCAAGATAAATCTTTAAACCATCGAATACAAATGGTTTTACATCATATTTTGTCAAAGGTAATATAGACAAATGGTTAAAATTGCCAAGGTCTTAATATTGCCAGAACTGAATCGAAGGCAACATGATTACCCTGGTGAATTATTATTTACATGCAACTTCAAGAGCCAGTCAACAGACAACTCAATGTTTATAAACGCACCTACAATACAAGAGAAATTCCTAGTGTGGGACAAAGTTTAAAAAAAAAATTAATAAAAAATTACGGACTCAAAAACCGTACCCTGAAAATGCGTTGACAATCATTATTAAAAAAAAAACGCCACCGTTATAATCAACGCGTTGATGTCTTTTTAATGGTCAAAAGCTGGTATCGTTACAGTGTCGCAAAATCAATGGTTTAGTCCCCTCTCAAAAATGCCCAACGCGCCTAAAGAAGTTTTCACTTCAATAGACTTGGCTTTATATGGTGTTAATTTTTTTATTGGCTGGTGTAAGCTTAAGTGTACAGGCACGCTTAGCATGACCACAATAAAACAAATTACAGCAATGGCACTTAAAATTTTATCGGAGAGGTAACCGGATGGTGAATGGTAATCTGGGTCTTGAAGTGATACCGTACCCCCCCCGTACCGTCCAAATGGACCCCAAATGGACGGTGGCGGAGATTTATGATGGGGCAAAACATTTTTTTTGACATGGCATTCAAAATTTAAGCTCTAATAAATACATGGAATTTGTGTGTCATCAATGCCATCAACCCCCCAACATCGTTATAATTGAAATAATTCTTGAAACTTCTTATCAAAGATTTATCACCGAAAATGAGAGTAAATTTTATCAAAACCAGATTGACATTGATATTTATTGATGGCATTGATACGCACAAATTCCTTGCACTTATTAGAGCTTAAATTTTTAATGCCATGTCAAAAAAAATATGTTTTGCCCCCATCATATATATCCGCCCCCGTCCATTTGGGGTCCATTCTGACGGTACGGGTGGTTTCGGCATCACTTCAAGCCCCAGATAACTATTCGCCATCCGGTTGCCTCTCCGATTAAATTTTATGTGTCATTGCCTTCAATAAAACGGGTTTTGTCGACGGAAAAATAGACAAAATGATAGAAAAACAATCACAATCTGTCAGTTTGTCTACTCTTCCGTCGACAAAACCCGTTTTTATGGTTGGATATGTGTAAGTATATTGTCACAATAGCTTCCCCTATCGGCAATAACCGCTTATGGCCATACCAACCTACCCACCAATTGATGTTGGGTCAAGATAACGTCGATGCATAAGTAATGGCAGGTCACTAGCCATCGCCGGAACCGTAAGGTTAACTCACACAACTACGTATCGATACCTACCCACAAAACATTGGGTATACTATATCGATACCCTGTAGGTATAGGTACTTTTACTTTTAAGTGATCCGTGCCAAAATAAGAAAAATTTAACTTATGTTAATCGTACGTACCTAACGCAGTGGATTTTCATGTATCTACCCACCTAAGGCTTTTCCAAATAATTGGTGGATCGTAAAGAGCATTTAACCAGAAAGTGGGCAACGTCGCAAATAGCTTTCAACTATTTCGCATTTTTTTATTAATTTGGAAATATGACTGTATGGAAATAAGAAATATGGCTAACTAGTGAATTAAAATATTGATTATGAAATGCAATCATTAATATCGTAACACCGAATATTTAGTTTTAGATGCAATAAAACGTATTAGGAAACTTTCCAAATGCCTTTTTTACACCTAAAACGGTTACAACATCAAATTTAATGTTATAATATTGCAATTCGTTATTAATATTCTATCCATATATCTTATTTCCATAGAGTAATATTGGCAATAAAATCAAAACAGGTAAATATTTGACAGCTATTTACGACGTTGCTAACTTTGCTTTAGCTTGAACGCTCTTAATTTAAGAATAATAACCTCGAATCTTCGTTCTATCAAAGTAAGAAAGTAGTTTAGGAAAAAATCTCCACATAGGGTAGAAAAAGTAATGCTGAATTTCTGAAAACTTCATGCTAGCATACATCTGTTACTAGTAAATGCATAAATATATATATTTTAGGATTTTTTTTCCGTAATCAATATAAACGATGGCCACCGTACAGGAAGGTTTTCCTTCAGCGCCTTTTCGCTAGTTCACCGTCTAATTGTATAGATCCTAATGAATTAAACGCTTTTCTGTCGACGATTCAAGCGAACCAGCCGGGATATTGTTCACGTATCCTTTGAAAGACATTCTCTAATTTATTTAGGCTGAATGTTGTAAGCACAAAGTTAGCGTTTAGTGTAAACGATAATAATTTACCTATTTCGATCACAAAATATAATATGCAGACTTTTATAAGGTGAGTTGTAGAATTCAATTTATTAATGAGCTTGTCCGGAAAAGTATCTATTGCTGCCATCAAGCAGCGTCGCTGTGACCATAAGTTTTGATGGGCATGGGTGCCAGCGTAATCACAGACACATGAGATAGCTGAATCTCTGAAATGCTGACGCTGCTGCCTGATATATCAGATTTCCAAAGGCGACGATGACGTAGGTCGCCTCTTTGCTTGCCACTCCCAATAATACAAAAACAGTCTTGCGAAAATATGAACAGCCAGTTTTTTTAAAACGCCATAAATAATACTGAAAGTAAGCAAAGAAAATAAAAAGAAAACTCCTTGGTGAAATGTAGGCGTGATACAAGTTGTTTTACAACCGCGTAACGCAGAGAACACTTCCCAAGTTTCATTTTCTCATTATTGAATATTATTTTCCCGCAGCTTTCGTGGGGTTGTTTGACTCTCGCAAACTTTAGTTTTAAATGTAATTTTCGACGCTTATCTATTTAAATTAGATACTGAGCTAAGTTTTAGTAAATTCAACTTTGGAACTCATTTTATTTTGGGAGAAACGGTCGGGTTTGTGACTATTTAGTGTGTCTCAAAAATTTCCTCTACTAATTTATAAAAAGGCACCTAGATGATTCCTGCCTGCCCAGTATAATTTAAACACTCATTGAAAAAAAACGCGCGTAAGGCTCAATAACACCTACGCAAACATGGTTTTATACCACAGCTTTGTTCATAATCCACACATGTATAGCGCCCCGCATAAAGTTATAATAAAGACTATAACGTGTACTAACAGCAGGCAGTATGCACCTAATGTAAAAGCACACTTAAATTAATTCGGCGTGCCTCTGGTAAATTGCGTTGCATGCACTTTGCTCATTCCATTCCACCGCAAGAGGGCGTAACAGGTCGACGTCACTGCCGGGTCAATCTAGCGAATTGTGAATAGCCGAGTGAATTGTCTGAGGGCCTTACTGCCTAAGTCGTGGTTACGGGCTCCAAATCCCATTGATATTGCGGATACAAGCCTACCATTGTTCTACTCGACGTCCATTGATTTAATGTTTAAAATAGGCATGGTAATGTTCAAATTAATTAATAATATAGAGGTGAATTTATAATAGTTTGCATGAACATTAATCCAACCATGAATCGGTACATTTGTGTAGCATTTAAATATGTTCAAAGCTTTACATTTTGTTATTACGTCCTTTGTGTGGACCGGATGGTATACAATACAATTATTCAGGTAGGTTACCCGTTGTATATCAATAATAAAACGTACGAAAGGGTAATGATATAATCTACATAATCCATTTAGCATACGAACAAACATTTACTGATTTACCTACCGGTGGAAAATATTTGAAATCATTTTTCGAGCCACGACCGAGCGACGTCGACAAACAAGATTCCAACGAAAAGCTTTGCTCAAGTTCACCGGGAAATCGATTACTTTGCCAGAATTACTACTAAATTCCATATTCCCACATTCCTTATTCTATTCAAACACCTAATCATAATAAGTACCTGCCCACTTGTTGAACCATCCTTGTCGTAAGCGTGAATATTTTCGTGTAGGTACCTCTTAACATAATGACATTCACCTTTTTTAACGGTCCCAACAAACTCGAAAGAAGAGGTCGTCATGTTGAACCAACGTATGTTTGGGGCTGGATTTCTCAGAGATTTTCTTTTGAAAATAAGCAGTGCTTTTAACAACTCTTAATATGATGTGTGTACCGTACCTATCTACCGCAGGTCATCATAAACTGCCTAACCTTTTCCCAACTTTGTTGGGGTCGGCTCTCAGTCTAACCGGATGCCGCTGAATACCAGTATTTTACTGTGACTGCCTATCTGACCTCCAAAACCCAATTACTGGGTAACACGATACCCCTTGGTAAGACTAGTTGTCAGATTTTCTGGCTTCTGACTACCCGTAACGACTATCAAAGTTCCACAAATGTCGGTACCAACGGGTTTACGTGCTTTCCGAGGCACGTAGGGATCTCAGTTTGTAAAGATGGTCACCCACCACGGACCAACCCCGGCAAGCGTAGCTTAACCTGATGGGTCAACCCGTACGGCTGTTATTACTTAGCCATTCTAATGTAGGTTCAAGAATAAATTGAACATCGACGTCAATAAGCTGCATCTCCGTGCAGCGCTGAGCGGATATAACAAAAATAAGTACCTAGAATCGGAGTGTATGTTGTGGTTGACCCCTGACCTGTCATGAAATTGGTCCCAAATCACATGATTTACATATGTCAAGGATGGTATAGTCATTATTTATAACCATTTTACGCCCGCGGCTTCGCTCGTGTGGACGTCGGAAAGTATTCCACGGGAACGAACTATCAGAATAAAAAGTATTCTATGCCCTAAACCAGTACCCTAATTGAGTAACTGATTTTTGTAAGCAATTTTGCCTAATTTGTTTCATTTTGACAGTTCAACAATATTCATTGCGTTATTTCAGTTGTAGAGCAGATTTTTTTTTCCAACTTATGAAGCAATGGATTAGCAATCTGTTTCAAATCGAAACAGATTGTGATTGTGTTGTATTACGCAATTAGGGTACAGGTCATGGTCTGCCTGTATACCAAATTTACCGAAATCTGTTCAGCCGTTCCGACGGGAAACTGTAACAAACAAACTCACTTTCGCATTTATATTATTAGTTAGGATTCAAATACATACAGTCACGATCGTTAATGTATCGGTCTATGAGAAAGCAACAGGCAACATTGTTTACCGGTTAAACATTACCGAAACTATTTCAATGAATTGCCCTACAAACTAGGTCCTTGTATTGGAACAAAAGCCACTATTCTATTAACATTCAGTGCGCATCTTTGTTTAAAACTAATTGTCTTGTGTGCTTCATTTCAGATCGCCTTAGCTACGGAAAACTCTATAATCCTGCAGAACTTGGATTTCGCAGCGAGTGGCAGCTACTCGTGCGAGGTGTCACTAGACACACCTATCTTCACTAAAGCCTCGACCGAAAAACAACTCACTGTGTTCCGTAAGTTTCTCTTTGTCAATTGTTTTATTTACGTCAGGGCAGATTTATTGGCTGAGCTAAATGTAATC